>CM067842.1:522311505-527311505 GCA_034509565.1 Triticum monococcum | reverse complement strand
AGCTTGCCTAAAGTTTTCAAAATGAGAAGGAGGTACACTTGCGCATGGCTGTCGCGGTTGCACCGCACCCTCACACAGTCGCTCCTGCACGCCGCAAACCCAACCAAGGGAACGCACCCTCACTGACACGTGCTGTCGCATGTGAACAAACCAAACTCAGCCATCCTATCGCTGACACATAATTTTCGTTCATAGAGTATGTTTATCCAACCGCATGTTGGGGAGTATCCGTACGGCCCATGCGGTGGTCTGTTGGGGAAGAAGAAGAGGTGAGGAAGAAGGAAAGAAGGGTTAGGAGATGTAGGATATTCATCCAACCGCCTGAAATAGTAGACTGACCCAAGTCAGGCGACTTGCATAACAAATATATGTTTTTACATAGAAAAAGATCCATAGAAACAACAATATAAAGAAAAACTATCACTGCTCGCGGAAAGAGACGGCCTCGTCATCTTTGGCTGCCGGCGCGAACTAGTCGTCGCTGCCGACGTGTGTCTCCGCACCGTGGTTGTCCTCGGCCTCCAGCTACTCGTTCAAGCGGAGCGTGCGGGCGCTCTGCACGGACGAGAGCACAGCCTGGTTCAAGTCGAGGACTTCCGATTCCGCCTGCAGGAGGGCCTCGATGGCAGTGGCATCCGCGCGCTCCATGTCGAGTCGAGCCTCCGCCGCCCGGTTCAAGTCCAGGACGTCCGGTTCCGCCTGCAGGAGGGCGTCGATGAGAGCGGCATCCGCGCGCTCTGCTTCGAGTCGAGCCTCTACCGCCCGGTTCAAGTCTAGGACGTCTGGTTCCGCCTGCAGGAGGGCCTTGATGGCAGCGGCATCCGTGCGCTCCGCCTCAAGTTGAGCCTCCGCTGCCCGGTTCACATCCACGACATCCGGTTTCGCCTGCAGGAGAGCCTCGATGGCAACGGCATGCGTGCGCTCCGCGTCGAGTTGAGCCTCTGCCTCCCGGTCCTCCTTTAGTATTGCCATGTTGAACCGCTGGTCCGCCTGCACCATGGGGGACTCGGATGTCGGCACGAAGTCGACGTCCATCGTCTCATACCCATCGGGGGCCTTCTGTGCCGCGAACCTCCGCCATGAACATTGGATCGGCTTCCTCCTCCTCGTAGCTTGGCTCCAGAGAACTCGGGGATTGGCCCGCCGCAAAGCAAGCTTGGGAACGGAGGTCTGTGGCGCCGACCGCCGCCGCGATTTCTGCGCGGCGCTCCGGTGTCAGCATCTTGTAGTAAGTGATCTTGTGGCGCACCATGGATTTCCGGTGAACTAGGGGACGCTTGATGCGGGCTAGGGGATCAAAAGGTGGGGGAATGGGCTGGAGATTTGGTGTGGTTTTAGGGCAGTGGCTGGCGTAGGCCGAGCAGCGAAGGTTCTGGTGTGAATAGTGGTTCCGGTGATGACCGGTCAATCGGTTTTGATTGTACATCGCTCTTGTCGTGTTCGCATTGTAGCCCGGCACGCTGGACCCTCCACGTCGCTCACCGAATGGAACATGCTTCGTCTTGCATTTTCGCTCGCTTGTGGGACCGCAGTTGGGAGCAAACCGACGTCCCTCCCCCTCCCCTGCCCGCGTCATTTATTATACCACCACTCCCTTTGTTTTATGCGGGGTAAATAAAAACAGAGGGAGTATACTACAGATGAGGATCCCCTGACATGGCCGAACCCATTGAGTAACTGACATGCGGGGCCTAGCAAGCATGGGGTCCGCCATTAAGTGATCGAAAGGGAGGGTAAGGCAAGGATACCTATGTCAGAGGATCCACTTCCACTATACTACTTTGACCAAATGTTAGAGTAATAATATATGACATGCAACTTACACAAATGTTAGAGAAATAATATATGACATGCAACTTACACAAAGCATACAGGGTCTAATGCGTTTTTCGAGGCTAACTTTGACCAAATATTAGAGTAATAATATATGACATGCAACTTACACAAAGCATATGGTCAAATTCATATGTGAAAGGAGTTTCCAATGATATAATTTTCACATTATACATCTCATGTACTATTAATCTTGTCAATAGTCAAATTGGAAACCATCTCGAGTACAAATCTAGGAGTACGTACGAATCTAACAATATTGATTGGGCGTTGTTGAATGTTGATACCTTTTTGATCAAAGTAGAGATACTTTGACTACACATAAAACTTATATGTAAACTAGAAAGCATAGGAGGGAGTATATTGTACGTTCAAAAATGAAACGAACATTGAATACCCTTTATATATGATTTGTGGATGCTATGATCACCGGTTCAAATTTTTGAATCTGCCTTAGGTATCACGTGCCCCCACTCGTTCCCTCTCGATTTCATCTCGGGGTTCGGAGATCTATTGAAAGAGGACTAGGGTGGGTACATGTGAATGATACTCGGCGGAATGTTCAAATGAGGCATGCGGGAGGATGGACTCAACTGGAGGGCGACATGATCGATGGAGAAGAGGGTTGGAGAGGAATGAGAAATAAGCAAACACCACATGATTATACTTGAACGGCTCAAATAAACAATAAGTTGTCTCGCTTGGCCTACATAGTGAAAGTCCTAATGCACAACGCGGAGCACTGACACTCGAATATGGCCATGAAAATAGGGAAACTGACATGTGGGGCACACCCGTCGGGACGACGTAGCGCAGACTAGTCCAATGGAGGAGCTAGCCCACGACCTCCTCGCCACTGACAACCGTTCATGTGGGTCGTTGGGGCCAACAACAGGTCACAGCTCCAGCACCGCCTCTGGACACGGTGACCGCGGTTAGCGACACGCTCATATCGTCGCTAGACACGGTCGGTTTCAGTGTGCCAAGGGTGGTGTTAGTGCTGTGGCACGACCAACGGTATGTTTGGTTTGTGCCCAAGGTTGCCCCATCAAAGCATTGTGTAGCCAAAATTTTGGTTGAGGTATTGGTTGCCCATGATTTGGCTGACATTGGCAAGAAAAATGAACTAGAGTTGGCTAGAGTTCATTGGCATGCCAAAGAAATGGCAACCATCCAAACAAAGACCAATCTTTGGGTCATGACCAAAATTTTGGTTGAGGTATTGGTTGCCCATGATTTGGCCGACATTGGCAAGAAAAATGAACTAGAGTTGGCTAGAGTTCATTGGCATGCCAAAAAATGGCAACCATCCAAACAAAGACCAATCTTTGGGTCATGACCAAAATTTTGGTAAGGTGCACTTTGGTCACAATCCAAACACACCCCAACACCCGGCTCGCCGAGGATGCACGGGGCGTCGCGACGCGTCCGCGGAGTGGTGTAGCATGGTCAACTGCATCCTCTGGACCTGAGACCATGCCGGGTCATCTTGCTTTTTCAATGACATGCGGGGATCGCATGTGAGCAAAGGGCATCTCCAACGTTGCCATGACTGCAGCTGACTACCCTGGCACACCAAAACCCTCGTACCTCGCGCCGTCGCACGGTGCGTTCCCAGCCGGTGCTAGCTGCCCGCATTCATGTTGTCTATTCGTATGTCGTCGTTAAGAGGCTCGGTGCCCGAGGAACCAACTCCGGTGACTTAATGATGCACCCGGACACTTGGCCTCGCCCGAATGCGCTACTTAAAGCGGCAACACCCAGCTAACCTCCACACCATAGCGCATCGTCCTCCTACCTGGCACCACATCTGCCATGACCACAAGTGCGAACGCTCTGCGGGAGAGCTTGTCTTCGGAGATGAAGCTCGAGGTCGCCGCCCTCGCTCAAGTCGCCTCTCGCGATGCAATAGCAGCGTAGCCGGACGCGGACGCGACCGCACAAGCGGTGGCCACGCTGGCGGCCGACGACGGGAGCACCGTCAGCCACGCGTCCTACTTGCCGCCGTCCAACGTCCAGCACCGCCGAGGTCGGGGACTCCTCCGAGGATGAGTAGGGCATGGGAGGCGGCAGGGCATGGTGTGCCAACTGGCCGGTCCGTATCCCGTGTTCTACTCTTCCTCACCGAAGACCGCACCTTCACTTCACGGGTCTTGAACCCCGCCCCCGTACATAGAGATCGCAGATGGAGGACGTCGGTCGCCACCGTAGAATAGGTTTAGGGTCGGGTTTCTTTTATTTTTTTTGTCCTATAGAAGTTCGAAATGTAATGAAAATCTGCCGTGTTTGCATTAATCTCGGTCGGTGTATATGAACTTTCACAATAATATACATGTTGTAGGAGTGCTAGCAAGATGCCCGTGCATTCCACGGAAGACCAAGATCTTGTGGGAGAAAAGGATGAACGAGGGAAAGCCTTATCTGCAAATGTGGAGAGGAGTGTGGGTAAATTTTCATAGTTTCCTTCCTATCTGTTAGATATAGATCGGACGGCCTATATTGCAGGATGACAGGCACACCATCATCACCAACTCTGCTTTTTATTGAACCGAGACAAATCTAACATGCGAAGTAAAATAAACACATAGGGTCTATACATACACAAATTATCTTAGGCACTCCAATAGTACGTCCACTACACATTCACGCATTTCACATCTTTCTACATATACGGGAACCTACGAAAGGGTTAACGTAAATTGCCTCTCTCTCTCCTCCCCTGATTTTCATGGTGGTGGGCCCCTCCCTCCCCCCAATCTACAATCAACAGCTCACATGTTTCACATTACGTTAATTACGTAACTGGGATTACGTAGGTGTAGCATTACTCGTCCTAAAAAACCCAACTAAGCCAACCTCCCAGCATATCGGGCGGGAAAAGACCCGGCCGCGCCGTTTTAGTCGAGATTACCGGATTACTAGTAGTAGTATCGATGGATCGCGCGAAGCAACAAATTTTTTTTGAGGGGGCGAAGCACCTAGTTTAAAAGGAAAAAAGGCGGTACACTCACAGCACTCCTGTCGCGGTCGCATTGCACCCCACACACGTTCGGTCCTGCACACGGCTCATGCAAATGGAACGCGCTTCAGCTTGCCTCTTCACTGACACGTGGGACTGCACTTGGAGAAACCGACCATGCGCCAAACTCCCCCTGCCCACCGCCGAAAAATCCTCCCCCCCACACACCCAAAAATTCCCCCCAAATCTGATTCAACCGGCCTTCGGTCAACTAGCCAATAATATTCCCCAAACCCCCCTCCCCCCTGTCACCCTCCACTCCATTTGCTCCGCTAAAGCCGCCCTCCCCGCCGCGCTGATACGTCGGTGCCGCGGTTCGGCGATCCTCTCGCTCCCATAGTATGCTCTCGTAGACTGTCGTCCTCTAGCCGCACCGCCACCTCTGGCTACGTTCTTGTGGAGGCGCACGGCGGTCAGCGCCGCCACCGCTGGCGAAGTTCGTGTGGAGACGCACGGTGGTCAGCTTCTCCCACGGTACGCGCATTCTAGACTGAGGCCCCGTTCATGTCGGTGTGCGCTGAATGTTAGCTGATAGACGCTGTTAATCTCACTGTTTGCCGAAGTAGTTTACTGTCAATATGCTCTGCTTAAGAAGCTTCCTTGCCCTGTACTGCACTCAATCTACTTAGCTGAGATGGCATGCCAAGGCCGATTAGTTGCTAAAATATCCTGCCATATATTTATTGTGACGTAGATTGACATGGTCTAGTAGCCAATCTGTTAGGTGAAATAGCTCTACGCCATTTTATACTCGATCTTTGTTGCTACGATGGCCTTCCATAGTTTGATGGCTGTGTGCTCGGCCTCATTGACTGCTGAAACTGCCATAATTTGGCACTCAAATTTGTTTGCTGAATTAGCTTTACATATATTTCGTTACTTAGATCTGCTCGTCCAAATATCTTGCCATAGCTTTAGACATCGACCTAGGTATTTTTACTGGACTTCATAAAAAAGCATATATGTTTTTCCTGTAATATCTAGTAGAAGAACTAATTTGTATGTCTAACAGATGGACGGGACTTGGATAACTTCTGCTCGAAGATTCTCCGCTGCATATGTCGAGGGGGTTGAAAACTTCATGAACTTTATCAGAGCTGAGTACGATGGTCCGAAATCAGATGTGCTCTGCCCATGTAGCAGTTGTATGAATTCAGTTACAAGACCCCAGTCAACTGTGCAAAATCATCTACACTTGTATGGGATGTCGGTCGCATATACTAGGTGGGTTCATCATGGTGAAGCTGTGAACGTCAATGTTATTGACTACGTGGAAGCAGCAGATCACCATCTTGATCTGCCTGATGCTCAGGTGGAAGAGGAGGAGGAGGAGGAGGAGGTAGTGGTGGCAGAGCCAGTGAGTTTGACCAACATTGAAACAATGCTATGAAATGCTCATGCATTCCGTGAACTTTCACCTGCAGAAGAAAAATGGTGGGCCCGCATGTTGAAACAATGCAACATTGTTGTCACCCCAGGAAATAAGCTGTCAGTATTCTCAGCTATGGTCACCTTTCTTCAGGTGAAGACATCTGAGCGGATGACCAACAAATCATTCGATGCGATGTTGGATGCTTTCCGCAAATCTTTCCCAGATGCGTCTGAGCTACCACACACCTACAGTAAAATGAAGAATTTCCTTCGTGCTGTTGGAATTGGATATGAGATGATCCATGTTTGTAAGAATAATTGTGTTCTGTTCCGGAAGGATTATGCCAACTTAAGTGAATGCCCGAAATGCAAATCATAAAGATGGAACGATGGCGATGATGTGAAGAGGATTCCTGAAACAAGAGACATTTTCCAATTACACCAAGATTGCAGAGGTTGTTTCATGATGCTGAAACAAGAGAGGATGTATTGTGGCATTCTAGGAACTAGGGGTACAGATATCAGAATGTAATGAGCCATCCATCTCATGGTAGTGAGTGGAAAAGCTTCAATGATAAACACAAAGAGTTTGCTGCTGACCCGAGAAACATTAGACTTGGCTTAGCTTCAGATGGATTTAACCCATATGGCCACCAGAGCGCCACATATAGCATGTGGCCAGTGCTTGTTATCCCTTACAACATGCCTCCAAATGTCTGCACCAAAGAATCAAACTACATGATGGCCTTGCTCATCCCAGGTCCAAAAAGTCCTGGAAAGGATTTTGATTTGTTCATGGAGTCTCTTGTGGAGGAACTTCAACAGCTATGGAAGGGTGTTCTCACTCGAGACCTATATAGCAGCCCACCAGCTGATTTCTTTCTGTGTGCTGTTATAATTTGGTGCATCCATGATTATCCAGCTTTGGGCACTATGTCAGGGTGAACGACATATGGTTACAATGCATGTGTTCGCTGTGACAGGAATCCGCTGTCATACACAATACTTAGCAAGATCTATTACATTGGACACCGCCGTTTCCTTGCTAAGGACAAGCCGCATCCTAGAAAATACTGAAGACATGTGTTCAATGCAAAGCATGAAAACCGTGATGCACCAAAGAGGCTCACCGTTGATGAGTTGCAAGTGGAATTAGAGAAGGTCGGGCATATTACACCAGGAAACCATCCTGGTAATGGTAGCAGGAAAAGGAAGCATGGCAGGGTAGAAGAGAGATTATTGTTTACCCATAGGTCCACTTTGTGAGACTTGGAGTATTGGAAAGATTTGGATCTGCGGCATAATCTTGATGTGATGCACATCAAGAAAAATATATGTGACAGCATTATCGGCACACTTCTTAATATTGAAGGCAAGACGAAAGATACCTTAAAATCTAGGATTGATTTGACACACCTGGGTATTAGAAAGGATTTGCAGGTGCAAGATGAAGGTAAACCACGGGATATGGCACCAGCTGTGTACGTCTTGGACAAGGTAAAAAGAAAAGAATTCTGCGAGGTCCTGTCACGTGGGAGATTCCCACATGGATTTGCTTCCAACCTTGAAAGGAGAGTCAGTGCAGATGGAAACAAGGTACAAGGGTTGAAAACTCATGACTGCCACGTCCTACTTCAAGGGGTTTTACATGTTATCCTTATAGGATTGGGCCGCCCTGACTTATACAGAGCAGTTGCAGAGTTGGGACAATTCTTCAGGGAACTCTGCAGTAGGAATATCAGGATAGATGCTTTGGAGCGTCTTAGAGACAAGATACCAACTATCCTATGCGACCTTGAGAAGATATATCCTCCAGCCTTCTTTGATGTGATGGTGCATTTGGCTGTTCATCTACCTGATGAGGCACTACTTAGAGGTCCAGTACAGTATGGTTGGATGTACCCTGTTGAAAGGCGGCTAGGCACTTTCAAGGGCTATGTTAGGAACAGAGCTAGACCCGAGGGTTCCATTGCAGAGGCCTACATTGCTACAGAAGCATTGACATTCTGCTCAAAATACATTGAAACAGCTGATCAGCTTAGCAAAGAGGTGGGTGAAGACAATCCCGGGCTCAATGTTTTCGATTATTCTGTTCAAGTTACAGGGAAGAGTCGATAAGAGGACAAATCTAAAGATTTGGACAAAATGGTTTGGTATGTGTTGAATAACTGTCCTGAGATACTACCTTATATCAAGTAAGTGCAGTACTGCAGCTTATACATCGTAATCTACTAAACTTGCAGCACATTCTTATATATTTAGATGTTTGATGTGATCACTATGTTGTGCAGCATCTACAAAGAGGAGTTACTGCCGCAAAATCCAAGAAACATTGACAAACTGGTTATGGTAGGATTTGCGAAATGGTTCAAGAACCATGTAAGCTTTTGAAGTGCACTGTCAGTTTTTTTAATATATTGAGTACATAAGATGATCAGCTTGTCTATTTTCTAACCATAGGTTAAGAAGATGCGGGAGGATGGGCAGGCAGTTGATGATGCCCTTTACTCACTAGCAGTGGGTCCTGATACTCGGATAAGACATTATGAATCTTGCGTTGTTGGAGATGTGCGCTACAACACCCTTGCACGAGACGAAGGCAGGAAGACACAAAACAGTGCCATCATGAGCACGGATACGTATGACAAAGAGACAACTGAAATGTATGCTAACATAACAGACATTGTTCAGTTGCACTATATCTCCAGTTTCGAGGATCATTGGTGTGTGGTTCTGTTGTGCTGTCGTTGGTATAACCTGTTTTCCAGGATCGCAAAACCCAGAGCTGATGATTATTTCAAATCCATCAATGTCAAGGCGGTGTACCAGACCAACGAGCCTTTTATTTTGGCAAATCAAGCAACACATATATTTTTCTTGGAAGACACATTTGCACGTAGCGATGACTGGAGAGTATTGCAAAGGTTTGAGCAGAGGAATTCGTTTAATGAAGTTACACAACAAGATGATGCTTACATTGCTCCTAATGTACAAGATAACACAGATGTTCCTAATATCTTTGAGAACCATCACGTCAATGATGCCGGCAAAAAGATTGTCTGTCGTGATGTGGACATACAAGAGTTGATCAAGAAGAAGCCAACGTTCGAGGACGTTGAGGACGAAGAAGAAGATGACACCGCGGGGAATTACGATTCAGACTGATACACATGGCGAAGATGTTGACGCTGCTGCTGCGGATGATGATTACATTGCTTTTGTCACATTTGCCTGTCAGAAGACGTTTTTTTATCTACTATGTGAAATTGTGTTTGCTATGACAACTGAAACCTGATGAACATGTTGTTTAGTATTTTGCTATGAGAACATCACTTGTTATGTATACTGATTTGTGTTTGGTGATTGTATGACAACTAAAACATGATGACATTGTTGTTTAGTTGTACTCATATTTGACTCTGAAACTTGAATTTGATGACATAGTTTGCTGTTGGACTGCAATTTGCTCGACGTCTTCGAATGAGAACAAAACTGACCCAACAGGGCCTCTGCTATTTATTTATTTATATGAGCAAAAGGGGATACCCCCTGATTTCCGTTAATAGAAATCATTAGATGTTCACAACACTACGCCCAGCCTGCTACACGGGTTTCATTCATTACTAGTTTCAGCAAAGTGCTCATGTCGTAGCCATTGAATACATCACGAGTGCTACATACACTGCAAATAAAGAGACAATCATCCTACAGAGCACATCGATTTTGCCCATTATCTTCACAAGCTCTTTCATCTCCTCATTGCTGTCAAGGCCGTTCAGCACCTGTTGCTTGGCCATGATAAGAGGAACTGCATCTTTAACCTTCTGATCTGCATCTTCCTCTTTTGTTGTTCCTTTAGTTACTTGTCCAACACCCCAACCTGCTGGTATTGGGATTCCTTGGCTAACCAAATAATCAGCGTAGTTGCATTCCCCCACATCAGCAACTTCCCAGAAATACAAATCACATGAATCTTCCCTTTTCTGCACAAATCAAATTGGAAGATCATCAACCAAACTATTAAAAAATCGGCAACTGAAAGCAGCAGAACAACACTTAAACATATTATTACCCCATGATTCAGGCATTTGTAGAAGACTCGGCCAGGGTTACGGATTGTGGTTGAGACGCGACGGATGACTCTGCGTGATTTGCAGCAGTGGCACCACACCAACGGCCCCGGGTTGCGATGAGCAATCGGTTGTGGTGCTCGTGCCGGCGGGGGTGTGATGAGACCCATAGGCGATGGTACGGGTGGCGACTTGGCGCATATCTGGTTGTTCCTTCTAGAGAGCAGGTGGACGAGCAGCCAGCGGACATGGTTGCTGCGGCTAGAGCTTCTGATTCTAGGCAGAGTAAGTAGAGAAGAGGAGATGTGAACGTTGGATATGTCAGTTTCATTACTTGCAGAGTAGCATAGCACCATATATAGTCATAGTATAGGTTTGGATTCGAACCAGCTACAGGAGCACGTCTTTCTTTTTTCTAAAACTCGGCAACGTCTCTTTACTGGTACACTAGCTTGTTCTGTACGCCTTCCCAAGTCTTTGATTTTCTTTCCCTATTTTGTGAGGAAGGAAGGAGGACAAAATTGAGAGTTCCTGGGACTCGAACCCAAGACCTCTCAGTTGAAAACCAAGGGTGCTAGTCACTTATGTGGCGAACGTTCCCTGTGAGGAGGACGGCAGACGAACGCATTTTCCTCGCAGTTTTCTTCCTATATATAAAAAAGTATGCTACTTGGTGTCTGCTTAGTCAACAAACGATTGTGCCAACCTTGACCGTTGGATTGACATTCAACGTATGTCGCGTTTCTTCAGCCTCTTCTTTCTCGAGCCGCCAAAGCCAAACCAGCGCCGGCGGGACCGCCCGCTCCCGCCTCCCACGGCTGGCTGTGATCTTCCCCGGCTCCTGTTCGTTCCCGTCCAAGGCCTCACCATCGTCCTCCGCCTTGGTTCGCTCGCAGCGGCGCCGCCCTCCGATGTTGTCAACATGGTCAACAACCGAGAGGAATAAGGAGATGATTGTACATGATGAGGATGACAGTAGGGACCCAGCAGCACGCAGTAATTTTGTTTTTTAGGGACGGAGAAGGGTATCAACTGGGTTGTGCGGGACTCGTGGCTCGTCTAGCCCAGCCTTTTATTTCATATGTTTAGCACATGACCATCCCAGTTTGTTTTTTTCCTTTCTGAAAATGGCTAGCCAGCTATTTTGTTTTTTGCAGAATAACCAACGTAGGCCTACTTGCTTTTCTACGCCCTACTGGGCCGAAAATCTTTCAAGACAAGGAGGGGTGCATTTTGCCTAGAAAATGGGCTATAAGTAATAATAAATGGGCTGTAAAATGAAAAAATACAGCAAACAGGCAATTAGTTCCAAAATACTGTTTTCTTTCGGATTTTGATATTTTAAATTTCATTGTTTTTGTGCGGGTAAAATTTCATTGAATTTAAATTAAGGTATATTTAGATTTAAAATTAATTTGAATCTGGCTAGAAATTTCGGGCTTTATGCTGTTTGGGACAGATCTGGAGGCTGACTTGTGGGTCTACTAGGTTGACGTGTACTTTGGCTTTGTCAACTTAGTCCACAAACGATTATAGCAGCAGTGACCGTTGGATGTTAATCCAACGGCCGTGCTGCTTCTTCAATATCTGATCTTCTTGCTCGAGCCGCCCAAACCAGCTCCGGTGGGACTGCCTGCTGATATGTCTCCAACGTATCTATATTTTTTGATTGCTCCATGCTATATTATCTACTGTTATAGATGTTTATGGGCTTTATTATACACTTTTATATCATTTTCTGGGACTAACTTATTAACCCAGAGCCTAGTGCCAGTTTCTATTTTTACCTTGTTTTAGGGTTTCGAAGAAAAGGAAAATCAAACGGAGTCCAATTGACCTGAAACTTCACGGAACTCATTTTTGGAAGGAAAGAAGCCCAGAAGACTTGAAGTGCACGTAAGGGAAGCTTCGAGGAGGCCATGAGGTAGGGGGCGCACCCACCCCCCTAGGGCGCACCCTCCACCCTCGTGGGCCCCTCGTGGCCCCCCTGGCATACTTCTTCCGCCTATATATCACCATATATCCTAAAAACATCAGAGAGCACAATAGATCGGGAGTTCCGCCGCCAGAAGCCTCCGTAGCCACCGAAAGCGAATTTAGACTTGTTTCGGCACCCTGCCGGAGGGGGAACCCCTCTCCGGTGGCCATCTTCATCATCCCAGTGCTCCCCATGAAGAGGAGGGAGTAGTTCTCCCTCGGGGCTGAGGGTATGTACCAGTAGCTATGTGTTTGATCTCTCTCTCTCTCTCTCTCTCTCTCTCTCGTGTTCTTGAGGTGATACGATCTTGATGTATCGTGAGCTTTGCTATTACAGTTGGATCTTATGTTTCTCCTCCCCCTCTACTCTCTTGTAATGAATTGAGTTTCCCCTTTGAAGTTATCTTATCGGATTGAGTCTTTAAAGATTTGAGAACACTTGATGTATGTCTTGTCGTGCGTATCTGTGGTGACAATGGGATACCACGTGATTCACTTGATGTATGTTTTGGTGATCAACTTGCGGGTTCCGCCCATGAACCTATGCATAGGGGTTGGCACACGTCTTCGTCGTGATTCTCCGGTAGAACTTTGGGGCACTCTTTGAGGTCCTTTGTGTTGGTTGAATAGATGAATCTGAGATTGTGTGATGCATATCGTATAATCATATCCACGGATACTTGAGGTGACATCGGAGTATCTAGGTGACAGTAGGGTTTTGGTTGATTTGTGTCTTAAGGTGTTATTCTAGTACGAACTCTAGGGCTGTTTGTGACACTTATAGTAATAGCCCAACGGATTGATTGGAAAGAATAACTTTGAGGTGGTTTCGTACCCTACCATAATCTCTTCGTTTGTTCTCCGCTATTAGTGACTTTGGATGACTCTTTGTTTCATGTTGAGGGATAGTTATATTATCCAATTATGTTATTATTGTTGACGGAACTTGCACTAGTGAAAGTATGAACCCGAGGCCTTGTTTCAACACATTGCAATACCATTTCCGCTCACTTTTACCATTAGTTACCTTGCTGTTTTTATAATTTCAGATTACAAATACCTTTATCTACCATCCATATTGCACTTGTATCACCATCTCTTCGCCGAACTAGTGCACCTATACAATTTACTATTGTATTGGGTGTGTTGGGGACACAAGAGACTCTTTGTTATTTGGTTGCAGGGTTGCTTGAGAGAGACCATCTTCATCCTACGCCTCTTACGGATTGATAAACCTTAGGTCATCCAGTTGAGGGAAATTTACTACTGTCCTACAAACCTCTGCACTTGGAGGCCCAACAACATCTACAAGAAGAAGGTTGTGTAGTAGACATCAAGCTCTTTTCTGGCGTCGTTGCCGGGGAGGTGAGTGCTTGAAGGTATATCTTTAGATCTTGCAATAGAGTCTTTTAGTTTCTTGTTTTATCACTAGTTTAGTTCATAAAAGAAAATTACAAAAAATGGAATTAAGTTTGTCTCATACGCTTCACCTTTTTAATAACTTTCGTGAGTATGATGGAAAGGATAATTGTGCTCAAGTGCTAGAAGAAGAAATCTATAAAATGTTTGACACTAAATATTTGAATGATGAGCATGATTGCAATGTTGTTAGTATGAATTCCTTGAATATCCATGATGCTAATGATATGCAAAGCCACAAGCTTGGGGAAGCTATGTTTGATGAAGATGATATTTTTTGTCCCCCAAGTTTTGATGAGCAAATTTATTATGATGAAAGCATGACTCCTATCTATGATGATTATTGTGATGACACATATGCTTTAAAGAATAATGATAACCATGAAACTTGTCATCTTGATCTTAATTTTCAATCACATGATAGTTATTTTGTTGAGTTTGCTCCTACTATCATTCATGAGAAGAATTTTGCTTATGTGGAGAGTAATAAATTTTCTATGCTTGTAGATCATGAAAAGAATGCTTTAGGTGCTGGTTATATTGTTGAATTCATTCATGATGCTACTGAAAATTATTATGAGGGAGGAATATATGCCTGTAGGAATTGCAATAATATCAAGTTTCCTCTCTATGTGCTTAAAATCTTGAAGTTTTGCTTGCTTTACCTTCCTATGCTAATTGATTATTGTTTCCATATGTTGTTTGCTCACAAAATCCCTATGCATGCAAGTGGGTTAGACTTAAATGTGCTAGTCATATTCTTCATGATGCTCTCTTTATGTTTCAATTCTTATCTTTTATGTGAGCATCATTGAATTCATCATGCCTAGCTAGGGGCGTTAAACAACAACGCTTGTTGGGAGGCAACCCAACTTTATTTTTGTTCCTTGCTTTTTGCTCCTGTTTAGTAATAAATAATTTATCTAGCCTCTGTTATGATTGAGTTTTTATGTTTTAATTAGTGTTTGTGCCAAGTAGAACCGTTGGGAAGACTTGGGGAAAGTCTTGTTGATCATGCTGTAAAAAACAGAAACTTTAGCGCTCACGAGAATTGCTGCCATTTTTATTTGGAGAGTGATATTTAGTTAATTCTTTTTGCATATGATTAATAGATAAATTCCTCAGGTCCAGAAATTTATTTGAGAATTTTATGACTTCCATAAGTATACGTTTTATCCAGATCACTACAGACTGTTCTGTTTTTGACAGATTCTGTTTTTCATGTGTTGTTTACTTATTTTGATGAATCTATGGCTAGTAAAAGAGTTTATAAACCATAGAGAAGTTATAATACATTAGGTTTAACACCAATATAAATAAATAATGAGTTCATTACAGTACCTTGAAGTGGTGATTTATTTTCTTATACTAACGGAGCTTACGAGTTTTCTTTTAAGTTTTGTGTTGTGAAGTTTTCAAGTTTTGGGTAAGGATCCGATGGACTATGGAATAAGGAGTGGCAAGAGCCTAATCTTGGGGATGCCCAAGGCACCCCAAGGTAATATTTAAGTATAGCCAAGAGCCTAAGCTTGGGGATGCCCCGAAAGGCATCCCCTCTTTCGTCTTCGTTCATCGGTAACTTTACTTGGAGCTATATTTTTATTCACCACATGATATGTGTTTTGCTTGGAGCGTCAATTTATTTTGTTAATATTTGCTTGCTGTTATTTAGAATAATGTTTTGCATCTTTT
Organism: Triticum monococcum; assembly: GCA_034509565.1. Taxonomy (NCBI): domain Eukaryota; kingdom Viridiplantae; phylum Streptophyta; class Magnoliopsida; order Poales; family Poaceae; genus Triticum; species Triticum monococcum. The sequence continues at coordinate 527,296,124 of CM067842.1, read as the reverse complement.
ATTTCAATAAAAGTGGCATTGATAGCCTTTACTATGCCTATTTTAGAAGTCCACATGTTGCTGTTTGAAAACAGAAAGTTTACCGCTGTTGCAATAATTCCCTAGAAAAGTAAGAATGTGATAAAATATTGAAACCTTTTGCATATAAAGCTATGATAAATTTACTACATTGGGAATTTTCTTTCATAATTTTTGGAGCTAGGGAAGTATGGATGTTGCTGCATTCTTTACAGACTGTCATGTTTAGGCAGATTGCTGTTATGTTTGCATATGTTTGCTTCTTTAATGATTCTATTTGAGGATAGGACTATTAAATATGCAGAGGCATTTAGTATGAAATGTTGAATAATAATTTTAGTGATTTTCTACATTAGAGTATGATAAGGTTTTTGCAATGTGTTATACTAACTTATCTCATGAGTCCTTGTTGAGTTTTGTGTGGATGAAGCTTTTGAGATTTAGGAAGACCGTGATATGAGAGGAATTAAGGAGACACAAAAGCTCAAGCTTGGTGATGCCCAAGGCATCCCAAGATAATATTTCAAGAAGTCTCAAGCGTTTAAGCTTGGGGATGCCCCGGTTGGCATCCCACCTTTCTTCTTCAACAACTATCGGTTAGTATCGGTTGATCCTAAATTTTTGCTTCTTCACATGATGTTTGCTATTCTTAGATGTCATTTTATTTTGCTTTGCTTGCTGTTTGAATAAAATACCAAGATCTGAAATTCTTTAATGTTAGAGAGTCTTCATATAGTTGCATAATTATTCGACTACTCATTGATCTTCACTTATATCTTTCAGAGTAGTTTGTCATTTCTTCTAGTGGTTCACTTATATCTTTAAGAGCATGGTGGTAGTTTTATTTTGAAGAAATAGATGAACTCTCATGCTTCACTTATATTATTTTGAGAGTCTTAAATAGCATGGTAATTTGCTTAAAATCCTAATGTGCTAGGTATTCAAGAATAATAAAACTCTGTTATGAGTGTGTTGAATACTATGAGAAGTTTTATACTTGATAATTGTTTTGAGATATAAAGATGGTGATATTAAAGTTGTGCTAGTTGAGTAGTTGTGAATTTGAGAAATACTTGTGTTGAAGTTTGTGATTCCCGTAGCTTGCACGTATGGTGAACCGTTATGTGATGAAGTCGGAGCACGATTTATTTATTGATTGTCTTAATTATGAGTGGCGGTCGGGGACGAGCGATGGTCTTTTCCAACCAATCTATCCCCCTAGGAGCATGTGTGTAATACTTTGCTTTGATAACTTGTAAATTTTTGCAATAAGTATATGAGTTCTTTATGACTAATGTTGAGTCCATGGATTATACGCACTCTCACCCTCCCACCATTGCTAGCCTCTCTAGTACCGCGCAACTTTCGCCGGTACCATAAACCCACCATATACCTTCCTCAAAACAGCCACCATACCTACCTATTATGGCATTTCCGTAGCCATTCCGAGATATATTGCCATGCAACTTTTCACCATTCCGTTATTATGACATGCTTCATCATTGTCATATTGCTTTGCATGATCATGCAGTTGACATTGTATTTGTGGCAAAGCCACCGTTCATAATTCTTTCATACATGTCACTCATGCATCATTGCACATCCCGGTACACCGCCGGAGGCATTCATATAGAGTCATATCTTGTTCTAAGTATCGAGTTGTAATTCTTGAGTTGTAAGTAAATAAAAGTGTGATGATCATCATTATTAGAGCATTGTCCCAGTGTGGAAAGGATGATGGAGACTATGATTCCCCCACAAGTCGGGATGAGACTCCGGACGAAAAAAGAGGGGCCAAAGAAGCCCAAATAAAAAAAGAAAAAAGAGGCCATAAAAAGAGAAAAGGCCCAAATAATAAAATAATAAAATAATAAATGAGAGAAAAAGGAGAGAAGGGGCAATGCTACTATCCTTTTACCACACTTGTGCTTCAAAGTAGCACCATGATCTTCATGATAGAGAGTCTCTTGTTTTGTCACTTTCATATACTAGTGGGAAATTTTCATTATAGAACTTGGCTTGTATATTCCAATGATGGGCTTCCTCAAAATGCCCTAGGTCTTCGTGAGCAAGCAAGTTGGATGCACACCCACTAGTTTCTTTTGTTGAGCTTTCATACACTTATAGCGCTAGTGCATCCGTTGCATGGCAATCCCTACTCACTCACATTGATATCTATTGATGGGCATCTCCATAGCCCGTTGATACGCCTAGTTGATGTGAGACTATCTTCTCCTTTTTGTCTTCTCCACAACCACCATTCTATTCCACCTATAGTGCTATGTCCACGGCTCACGCTCATGTATTGCGTGAAGATTCAAAAAGTTTGAGAACATCAAAAGTATGAAACAATTGCTTGGCTTGTCATCGAGGTTGTGCATGATTTAAATATTTTGTGTGGTGAAGATAGAGCATAGCCAGACTATATGATTTTCTAGGGATAGCTTTCTTTGGCCATGTTATTTTGAGAAGACATGATTGCTTTGCTAGTATGCTTGAAGTATTATTATTTTTATGTCAATATGAACTTTTATCTTGAATCTTTCGGGTCTGAATATTCATGCCACAATTAAGAAGAATTACATTGAAATTATGCCAAGTAGCACTCGCATCAAAAATTCTGTTTTTATCATTTACCTGCTCGAGGACGAGCAGGAATTAAGCTTGGGGATGCTGATATGTCTCGAACCTATCTATAATTTTTGATTGCTCCATGCCATAGTATCTACTATTTTAGATGTTTATGGGCTTTATTATACACTTTTATATCATTTTTTGGGACTAACTTATTAACCCAGAGCCGAGTGCCAGTTTTTGTTTTTACCTTGTTTTAGGGTTTCGAAGAAAAGGAAAATCAAACGGAGTCCAATTGACCTGAAACTTCACGGAACTCATTTTTGGAAGGAAAGAAGCCCAGAAGACTTGAAGTGCACGTAAGGGAAGCTTCGAGGAGGCCACGAGGTAGGGGGCGCGCCCACCCCCCTAGGGCGCGCCCTCCACCCTCGTGGGCCCCTCGTGGCCCACCTGACGTACTTCTTCCGCCTATATATCTCCATATACCCTAAAAACATCGGAGAGCACAATCGGTCGGGAGTTCCGCCGCCAGAAGCCTCCGTAGCCACCGAAAGCCAATCTAGACCCGTTCCAACACCCTGCCGGAGGGGGAATCCCTCTCCGGTGGCCATCTTCATCATCCCGGTGCTCTCCATTACAAGGAGGGAGTAGTTCTCCCTCGGGGCTGAGGGTATGTACCAGTAGCTATGTGTTTGATCGCTCTCTCTCTCTCGTGTTCTTGAGGTGATACGATCTTGATGTAACGCGAGCTTTGCTATTATAGTTGGATCTTATGTTTCTCCTCCCCCTCTACTCTCTTGTAATGAATTGAGTTTCCCCTTTGAAGTTATCTTATCGGATTGAGTCTTTAAGATTTCAGAACACTTGATGTATGTCTTGCCGTGCGTATCTATGGTGACAATGGGATACCACGTGATACACTTGATGTATGTTTTGGTGATCAACTTGCGGGTTCCTCCCATGAACCTATGCATAGGGGTTGGCACACGTTTTCGTCATGATTCTCTGGTAGAACTTTGGGGCACTCTTTGAGGTCCTTTGTGTTGGTTGAATAGATGAATATGAGATTGTGTGATGCATATCGTATAATCATACCCACGGATACTTGAGGTGACATTGGAGTATCTAGGTGACATTAGGGTTTTGGTTGATTTGTGTCTTAAGGTGTTATTCTAGTATGAACTCTAGGGCTATTTGTGACACTTATAGGAATAGCCCAACGGATTGATTGGAAAGAATAACTTTGAGGTGGTTTCGTACCCTACCATAATCTCTTCGTTTGTTCTCCGCTATTAGTGACTTTGGAGTGACTCTTTGTTGCATGTTGAGGGATAGTTATATGATCCAATTGTGTTGTTATTGTTGAGGGAACTTGCACTAGTGAAAGTATGAACCCTAGGCCTTGTTTCAACACATTGCAATACCATTTACGCTCACTTTTACCATTAGTCACCTTGCTGTTTTTATAATTTCAGATTACAAATACCTTTATCTACCATCCATATTGCACTTGTATCACCATCTCTTCGCCGAACTAGTTCACCTATACAATTTACTATTGTATTGGGTGTGTTGGGGACACAAGAGACTCTTTGTTATTTGGCTGCAGGGTTGCTTGAGAGAGACCATCTTCATCCTACGCCTCCTACGGATTGATAAACCTTAGGTCATCCACTTGAGGGAAATTTTCTACTGTCCTACAAACCTCTCCACTTGGAGGCCCAACAACGTCTACAAGAAGAAGGTTGTGTAGTAGACATCACCTGCTACCGCCTCCCGTGGCCGGCTGTGCTGCCGCACAGGCCGCACCGCCCCACCCTACTTCATTGCTGGCCAGGCCATTCTTCTACTCACCCACACCTCCTGTTATTTTCCAGCGACGGCAGCCGGACCAGTAAACCCTCGTACTCCCCACCGCATGGGCAACCATTGCCGAGTCTTCCCCGGCTCCATGTCATTCCCTTCCTAGGCCTCGCGGTCGTCCACCGCCATGGTGCTCTTGGCGCGGCCTGGTCAACGTGGTCAACGAACGACATCCATCGGTCATGGACTGTACGTGCAAAATAATGATTCCTCCACCTGACAGCTGGGACCCACCGGAAGGGCCTCTGTATTTCACAAAAAAAAGTTCCCCCCGCTGACATGTCGGACCCACCAGCTATATCTTCGCACGCAAGGAAGTGCCTCCTTATTACACACAAAAAATGAATACCCCCCTGCTAGCTGGGACCCACCATAGTGGAAGGATGACTTGTGGGCCAACTAAGTTGACGGGGACGGAGGGCTTTGTCAACTTAGTCAATATGAACGATTCTAGCTCCAGTGACCGTACGATGTCCATCCAACGGCCGTAGTGCTTCTTCAACCTCTGGTCTTCTTGCTCCAGCCGCCCAAAGCAGCGTCGGTCGTGCCGCATGCTCCTGCCTCCCGTGGCTGGTTGTGCTGTCGCGGAGGCCTCACCGCCCCCTACTATTCCCACCACTGGCCAGGCCCTGCAGCGACAGTAGCCTCACACCGCAGCCGAACCAGTGAACCCTCGTACTCCTCTCCGTGCGGGCTTCCACTACCGTGTCTTCCCCGACTCCGCGTCGTCCCCTTCCTAGGCCTCGCCGTCGTCCACTGCCGTGGTGCTCTCGGCACGGCCTGGTCAACATGGTCAAGGAATGACTTCCATCGGACGTGGACTGTATGTGGAGAGGATGACAGCTAGGTCCACGGCCGTGTTGGGGAACGTAGTAATTTCAAAAAAAATCCTACGCACACGCAAGATCATGGTGATGCATAGCAACGAGAGGGGAGAGTGTTGTCTACGTACCCTCGTAGACCGAAAGCGGAAGCGTTAGCACAACGCGGTTGATGTAGTTGTACGTCTTCACGATCCGACCGATCCAAGTACCGAACGCACGGCACCTCCGAGTTCAGCACACGTTCAGCTCAATGACGTCCCGCGAACTCCAATCTAGTAGAGCTTCACAGGAGAGTTCCGTCAGCACGACGGCGTGGTGACGATGATGATGTTATACCGTCGCAGGGCTTCGCCTAAGCACTGCTACGATATGATCGAGGTGGATTATGGTGGAAGGGGGCACCGCACACGGCTAAGAGATCAAGAGATCAATTATTGTGTCTATGGGGTGCCCCTGGCCACGTATATAAAGGAGTGGAGGAGGAAGGGGCTGGCCAGGAGGAGGAGGCGTGCCCAAGGGGGGGCAATCCTACTCCAAGTAGGTTTTGCCCCCCTTTCCTATTCCAACTAGGAGAAGGGGGAAGGAGGAGGTGGAGAGAAGGAAGGAGAAGGGGGGCCGCGCCCCCTTTCCCTTTCCCAATTCGGATTGTGGCAAGGGGGGCTACGCGCCACCTCCTGCTGCCTCTCCTCTTCCACTACTTTGGGCCCATGAGGCCCAATAACCCCCGGGGGGTTCCGGTAACCCCCCGGTACTCCAGTATATATCTGATAACCCCCAGAACCATTCCGATGTCCGAATATAGTCATCCAATATATCAATCTTCATGTCTCGACAATTTCGAGACTCCTCGTCATGTCCGTGATCACATCTGGGACTCCTAACAACCTTCGGTACATCAAAACTCATAATATAACTGGCATCAAAACGTTAAGCGTGCGGACCCTACGGGTTCGAGAACTATGTAGACATGACCGAGACATGTCTCCGATCAATAACCAATAGCGGAACCTGGATGCTCATATTGGCTTCCACATATTCTACGAAGATCTTTATCGGCCAGACCGCATAACAACATACGTTGTTCCCTTTGTCATCGGTATGTTACTTGCCCAAGATTCGATCGTCGGTATCTCAATACCTAGTTCAATCTCGTTACCGGCAAGTCTCTTTACTCGTTCCGTAATACATCATTCCGCAACTAACTTATTTAGTTGCAATGCTTGCAAGGCGTAGGTGATGTGCATTACCGAGAGGGCCCAGAGATACCTCTCCAACAATCGGAGTGACAAATCCTAATCTCGAAATACGCCAACCCAACAAGTACCTTTGGAGACACCTGTAGAGCACCTTTATAATCACCCAGTTACGTTGTGACGTTTGGTAGCACACAAAGTGTTCCTCCAGTAAACGGGAGTTGCATAATCTCATAGTCATAGGAACATGTATAATTTATGAAGAAAGCAATAGCAACAAACTAAACGATCAAGTGCTAAGCTAACGGAATGGGTCAAGTCAATCATATCATTCTCCTAATGATGTGATCCCGTTAATCAAATGACAACTCATGTCTATGGTTAGGAAACATAACCATCCTCGATCAACGAGCTAGTCAAGTAGAGGCATACTAGTGACACTCTGTTTGTCTATGTATTCACACATGTATTATGTTTCCAGTTAATACAATTCTAGCATGAATAATAAACATTTATCATGATATAAGGAAATAAATAATAACTTTATTATTGCCTCTAGGGCATATTTCCTTCAGGCCGTAGCAAGGAAGTGCCTCCTTATTACGCGGAAAATAATGATTCCTCCACCTGACAGCTGGGACCCAGCGGACGGGCCACTGTATTTCGCGGAAAAAATGTTTCCCCTGACTGCCGGGACCCACCAGCTTCATCTTTGCGCCGCAAGAAAGTGCGTTCGGGCAAAAAAATGATTCGCCCCCCTGACTGCTGGGACCCACCAGCTACACCTTCGCACGCAAGGAAGTGCGTCCAGGCAAAAAAAAACGATTTGCCCCCTTGACTGCTGGGACCCACCGGCTACATCTTCGCACGCAAGGAAGTGCGTCCGGGCAAAAAAAAAACCATTCGCCCCCCTGACTGCTGAGACCCACCAGCTACATCTTCGCAGGCAAGGAAGTTCCTAACAGTCGGGACCCACCTAGTCGAAGCGTACGTAGCGTTGTCATTCTGGTCGCGAACGTGTACGTACATACTGGTCGATGTAGATGTGTGCATGTGTCGTAGTAGAGTCGCGCACGTAGCATGTACACGTACGTACAGCGGCCAGGGTGCAAGAAAGAAAATACGGCCATGTATGTGTACATACGGGCGGGGTCTCGAACGCCTACTCGCGCATACGTACGGCCAGGGCTCGTGTACATGGCTGGGTCGGAACGGAGAAACATCGTCGTCGTCGTGTTCATGGGGAGGCAACGGAATGCGTCGTGTTCATGGGGAGGCAACAGAATGCGTCGTATTCATGGGGAGGCAACGGAATGCGCCGTGGTCATCGGGAGGCAACGGGATGCGTGGGAGCCAACCGGCTGGGTCGGAACGGAATGCGTGGTCGTGTTCATCGGGAGGGCTTGGACGGAACAGGCGATGGAAACGAGGCTTGGCGTACTGCAAAACAGAGGAAAGGGACCTCCTACGTTCGGAACGGGGTCTTGTTGATCGGGAGGGGTGTGGCGTACCGCAAAACGGAGGAAACGAACCTCCTACGGTCGAAACGGGGTCCTGTTGATCGGGATGGGTGTGGCGTACCGCAAAACGGACGAAACGGACCTCCTACGGTCGAAACGGGGGTCATGTTCATCGGGAGGGGTGTGGCATACCGCAAAACGGACGAAACGGACCTCCTACGGTCGAAACAGGGTCCTGTTCATCAGGAGGGGTGTGGCGTACCGCAAAACGGGACTCCACGGGATACTGTTCATCTCCACCATCGACCTCCTCCAGCCTCCACGGGCTCCTGTTCATCTAGCCTCCACCACGTGCTACTCCACCGGCTACTGTTCAACCACCCCTCCACGGGCACCCCTCCACCGTCTACTGTTCATCCAGCCCTCCACACCACGGGGTCCTGTTCAACCACCCCTCCACGGGCACCCCTCCATCGTCTACTGTTCATCTAGCCCTCCACACCATGGGGTCCTGTTCATCCAGAGGCAACGCCACCGCTCACTGTTCATCCAACCCCCCCCCCCACAACGCTCACTGTTCATCCAATCGACCGGCTTCAGTTAGCAGCAGTAGCGAAGGAATCGCTCGATCAGGTTCAGTTAACAATCATCGATCGATCACTCGGGTTCAGTAACGCCTAGCCTGCAGTGCAATCGCTCGGGTTCAGTTAGAGCCCAACGCCTCGCTCGGGTTCAGTTAGAGCCAACGCCTCGCACACACGCGCGTACGTGTACGAGAGAAACGCGCATCGCTCGGCCCCCGACCTCCCACCGTGACAGGGAACTCCCCGAAATTTTCCTCCCCCTCGCTTCTACCACGGTTTTTTCCGTCATGGACGGCCCAAAGAATGTCATGCAGCTGCGTCTCCGGCCCACCCAGGACGAAAAGCCCATTTTCTATCATGATTTTTTGTCATAGAAGTAGGAGCCCACCACATCTATGGTGATATCGGGTTTTGTCACAATTATCGTCATAGAAGTGTCATATGTATGACAGAAAAAAATTTCGTTCGGCCCAAAATGTCACGGATGTGTGTTTTTTTGTAGTGGAAGGAGGAGGGAGGAGAGAGGAGAGAAGGAAGGGGGAGGCCGAATTGCTCCCCTTCCTTTCTATCTTCCCGTCTTTCCTTCCCCCCTATTTCGGCCTACATGAGGCGCACCAGCCCCCTAGGGGCTGGTCTGTCCCCTTCTTGGCCCATTAGGCCCATGTAGTTGCCGGGGGGATGCCCGGAACCCCTTCCGGTGACCCGATATGTACCTGGTACCCCCGGGACACTTTCGTTATCCGAATATCATCGTCCTATATATGAATCTTTACCTCTCGACCATTTTGAGACTCCTCGTCATGTCCGTGATCTCATCCGGGACTCCAAACAACATTCGGTCACCAAATCACATAACTCATATAATACAAAATCATCATCAAACGTTAAGCGTGCGGACCCTACAGGTTCGAGAACTATGTAGACATGACCGAGACACCTCTCCGGTCAATAACCAACAGAGGAACCTGGATGCTCATATTAGTTCCCACATATTCTACGAAGGTCTTTGTCGGTCGTACCGTAATGGCAACATACGTTATTCCCTTTGTTATCGGTATGTTACTTGTCCGAGATTCGATCGTCGGTATCTTCATACCTAGTTCAATCTTGTTACCGGCAAGTCTCTTTACTCGTTCCATAATACATCATCCCGCAACTAACTCATTTGTCACATTGCGTGCAAGGCTTCTTATGATGTGTATTACCGAGAGGGCCCAGAGATACCTCTCGGATACTCGGAGTGACAAATCCTAATCTCGATCTATGCCAACCCAACAAACACCTTCGGAGATACTTGTAGAGCATCTTTATAATCATCCAGTTACGTTGTGACGTTTGATAGCATATAAGGTATTCCTCCGGTATCCAGGAGTTGCATAATCTCATAGTCAAAGGAATATGTATATATATGACATGAAGAAAGCTATAGCAATAAACCTGAACGATCAATATGCTAAGCTAACGGATGGGTCTTGTCCATCACATCATTCTCCTAATGATGTGATCCCATTCATCAAATGACAACACATGTCTATGGTTAGGAAACTCAACCATCTTTGATTAACAAGCTAGTCTAGTAGAGGCTTACTAGAGACACCGTGTTTTGTCTATGTATCAACACATGTATCAAGTTTCCGGTTAATACCATTCTAGCATGAATAATAAACATTTATCATGACATAAGGAAATATAAAATAACAACATTATTATCGTCTCTAGGGCATATTTCCTTCAGGTTGGCGGTGGCAACTCTCGTTTATGACGAGGTTGCCGCTACGCCGGCGCTCCAGCGTACCTTGGGGCTCGGTCTTCACGGCAGCGAGCGGTGTCCGTGCGCCGGAGTATGAAGACGACGTGCCCGCAATGCGCCTTGGCTGCCATGAGGCGCCGCTCCGACGCGAGAAGGACGGCCCGGATACTCCATCCGCGACGAGTTGCCGCCCTCAATGTGCTCGAGGACGACCTCGAGAGTGTGCTCGGGGATGCCCCACCATTGCCGCCGGCCCTCGGAGTTGTGGTGCCCGCGGGATGGCAGAGCGCCGTTCGTTGAGGCGAGTTGTTCGGCGTGGCGGCGCTCGAAGTACGCCGTCCACAGATTGTCGTTGTCATGGGCGTACCTCGGCTGCTGCCGCACGTTCTCCGGCAGAGACCACCGGATCCACGCGATCTCGGCGTGCCGTTCAGCACCAGAGGGCGGCGGTGGCATCGGGACTCTGCCGACGTTGAGCCTCCACGAGCCTGGCACCCGCATGTCGGGCGGCGCCGAGTAGTCCACCTCATAGAGGAGGCGAGCCTTCGCCTCGCACAGGTGGTGACGACCGGAGCCTTTGGCCGCCGCTCCGTCACCGAGGAAGCACTCGGACATGATCGTGGCTTGAGACAGGGAGAGAGAGGGCGTCGGCGGTGAAGAAGAGAGGGGCGTTGGCGGCGAGAGAGAGAGGTTGTGGCGAGCAAGTGTGCAGCCAGCGGCGAGGGTGTGTGGCTTTTATGGCGGCGAGTGGGCGGCAGCAGTGTGAACGCGTGGCGAGAGGGGGCGGGACGCGCGGCGGTGGCTCGCCTTCACCGCGTTGCCCGTGAATCAATGGAAGGCTGGCCGACGGCAGCCTTTGCATTGATTCCCGTGGGGAACCGAGGCGATGAGGACGACGAAGATTCTCGGTGTCGCCCAGTCCTGACTCAGCGGGTCCATCAGGCTTTCGCGCCAGGTTCGGCCTGGGTCCTCGGGCGCCCCCAGCGCGCCAGGTTCGGCCTGGGTCCGCTGGCGCCAATTTCGGCCCTAACCGGCGAAAATTAGGCTTCTGAAGCCGCAAGTGAGCCTATTTTTTTGAGCCGGCGATAAAAAATGGGCTTGGGGGGGGGGGGGGGGGGGCGAGTAGAGATGCTCTTATGTTGTGACGAGGGAGTAGTATCTGGTTACGATTTATCATTCATAATCAATGACATGCAAATTCCAAGTGTAAATCTTATCTATGGAGACGTAACTCAAATGAATACCAAAACAATATTGTGCTCCAGCTGCCAATCTCCAATGAGCCGAAAGATAAACCTACTTGTACATGGAAATGAACATTGTATCATCAGAGTTTGGGACACAACAAGAACATAACATTTCTACTCCCCTCAGTTTATTTTGGCAGCAATTAGAGAAGTCTGCTGTACTAGCTAAGCAGCAAGTAATAACGTTCAACCTTTAAATCATTACAAGACTTGTAGATAATCACAGAGATAACACTTTGAGTATCAATTATAAACATAGCATACTGCTGTTTCCAAGGCCATGTTTTGCAGTCAAATCCATCAAAGCATCATTTGGAACCATATCAGCGTAAGCCGTTCCTGTTGTTTATAGAATCAGGTGTGCCTGCCAGAAAGAAAGAAAGAAACAACAAGATACATGTGCGAAAAATAAAGTAATATCAAACTTGGATCAAACCTTTATGGGTTAAGACAATCTTTGCAAGAATGATCTCACGCGATTCGTTAGAATACTAAGCGACATTGAGTTTTCCATAATAAACTTCCCACAATTATCAATGTTGAATTTCACGTTTCAGCATCAAGATTAAAGTATTTTGTGGCAGCTGCCAGTAGTTGCACGCAACACATTGCTTCTTGTGTATCTTTAACTGTGGTATGCAAGCAACCGTTCTAATTCCAAATCAATACAATTTTGATCAGAGAAAGATATCAATTACGGGCCAAAATAGAACTTCCCAAAGTTTTCCAGAAGTAATTAACTTTAAGCATCATGATTCTCTAACAGCAGGAGTTCAACTTTACAGATTACAAGACTAGAACGAGCACAGTGAATTCAGAATCATAGATTTTACTATCCCACTATAGTAATGATTGTGAAAGTAAAAATATGGCTACGTGTAAGACTGTTAAAGTCAGGCAGTGAGTGCTTTTCGTCTAAAAAACTAGTGTTAAACTGAGTAAATTTGCTAACAAATTATGTCAAGCAATAGACAATGAATGCATAATACCTTGCTTGAAACAAGAAAAAATGCAGCAGAGTTGCTGCAGTATAATTCACTTGTGGCGCCTTACAAGGGGGTCACCGACATGAAAAAAGAAACTATTCTTGAATTGTGAACTGTTGTTGACTAATAAATCAGTAAATCACTAGAGAGGCAACTCAGCATTGGGGTCAGACTGGGCATTGAGGTGGTGCACAAGGAACAGCCGTGCACGGTTAACGGCTGCAAAGTAGAGACAGATGTGTTCCTCAAGGTCGGCGAGCTGGCGTAGCAGGCTAGGATGGTTCTTCCGGAGCTGCCGCACCACCTCTTCGATGGTGTGGTGCTGCCCCCTCCCGCGCTCAAGCCCTAGCCTTACCAAGATCTTGTCACTCTCGACAGTGGCGTGGAGCCTGCCCACCAGCCGTTCAATGGTGTCCACGTCATTGTTGAGCACATAGGCGCCCCTGGCCGCGGCGTCAAGCCGGTCCATGTGTTGCTGCAGGCGTTTCATCCAAGCGGGGGTTGAGCAGCAGGAGCCACGCCACGCTGCGCAGGCAGGAGCCGCGGCCAACAACGCGGTAACGGCGTGGGTGGCGATGACGAGGCCAGCGATCGCGGCCCCCGTCGCGCAGCCGATGAGGCAGATGCCAGACCCGCGCGTCGCACACCGCAGCAGCCGTCGCCTCCGTCGGGCCTTGAGGAGGCGGAGGTCGAGATGGGTTTTGAGGCCAGCAAAGCTCCGATGCATGCCCTGGAAGCTGGCCGCGGGGGGCAGGAACGGGTTGGGTATTTTGTCGAACAGGAGGAAGGCGTCGAACGCGCAGTCGCAGTGCGGCACCGCGAGCGGCGCCGCGTGCGGGATGAGCGCGAGGACGTCCGCGATGGGCCCGTACAGCGCCCGCGCGCGGCGCAGCGCCCGGCGGAGGACGAGGCAGTGCAGCGACGCGTTGTGCGTGCTGCGGAGGTAGTCCGCGGCGAGGCGGGTGAGCTCGGTGTCCGGCGCGTCCCCGAGCGCGCGCTCCACCACCGCGTCCTCCGGACGGAGCACGCCGGTGAGGGTGCTCCTGTCCTCCTCGTCCTCGTCTTGGTCGCCGCCGTCAACCCGTTGGCCGTCCACGACCACGTGGATCTTGCCCCAGATCTCGTTGTAGGAGCTGGTCTGGATGGCGAGCGTGTACTCCTGGCTGAGGTTGATGGTCGCACCCGACACGGGGCTGCTCCCCCACCCGCCCGCCGCCGCCGCACCACCGCCGGTCCTCCTCCCGCCGCTGCTAGGAGCGGTGCTCGAGCTCGTGCTCGCATTCGCACTACTGGTGTTAGCGCCCGCGTTGGAGCAGGCAGCCTCGTCGTCTTCCTCCCCGTCGTCCGTGTCCCGGTCCCGGCGCTCCCACGGCCGCATCGCTGATGTGCTGCTGCTCTCGACTCGTCGGTGCGCTGCGCAGGGAGCGCAAGCAACGAGCAGAAAAGAAGCAAGCAAGCAAGCAAGTTATAAGCGCGTGGGGGCCGGAGGTGGAGGAGCACTCGAGTACTATAACCGCTGGTGTGCGTCGTAAGCCAACGGCCAACGCCCAACGGGCACGAAGACGTTTGACCGATAGATCCAACGGCCCGCGCTCGTGGTCTTGTGCGGCATCGTGCGGCTCTCATGCTTCGCCGGTTGCGGGCGTGGGCCGCGTGATAGCCGCGCACTCGCGGTAGTTGAAGCGGAGACGGAACAGCAGTCCCGTACTGAACTCTCTTGCGTGTGTATCTGGGTGTGACAGTGCGAGGGAGAATCGGAGAAGACGAGCGCGAGAGATGATAAGGGCGGCGTCTCCGCGGCCTCCGTCCGCCGTGCAGCTACGCAGCCGCGGCGCCTCCTCCTCCTCCGCGTGCCCCTTCAGGGCCAGGGGGTCCGGAAGTAGAGTCGCGGCGACAGGTGGGAGGAGGAGGAGGAACGCTATCTCCTGCTGCTCGTCTGACGACCGGGAGGGGCCCCGCGGCGCGGCGGCTCCGGCTCCGGCTCCCACGGCTCCTTCCGACGGATCGATACAGCTCTATTCCCAGATCGAGAGGTAGGTGGTTGATAATTCCCGTCGTTCCTATCTGTTCAGTGTTCACCACGGACTCTCTTCTCAGTCTAGTAACATTTCGCTGCGGCGGCGGCTGGCGTGCAGGGTGATCACGGAGGCGGCGAAGCAGTCCAACCAGGGTTGGAGCTCCACCGGAGATTGGACCGAAATCGAGGTACCTTTCGGTAGGCTCTCGCCTCTATTGCGAATTGCGACTGCCTTCTGCCTGTGTTTAGTTGGATTGGGTTGATCCCTGGTGATTGCTTGCAGGGGGCGTGGGTGTTGAGGCCCAAGTCCTCGGAGCCCTCGTTTGTCATTCATTTCATTGGTGGGATTTTCGTCGGGGCCGCGCCTCAGGTCACGTACCGCTACTTCCTTGAGCGTCTCGCTGACAAGTACGTTCATAAGCATTGTCTAACTTCAGCAAACATGTGCTTACTCTGTGCAACGCATAAATTACGGAGATGCTTAGTTGTACTCTTGAAGGCAGAGCGACATTTGATTTGTAAATACTCAGTATCCTGTAGTTCCAAAAGAAATATGCATTTTCATGTTTGAAATATACCGAGGTGAAAATATCATAAGAAATTGAGCTCCAGTTACCTGATGTCATGATGTAATTCTGAACTGCTTCAGTACTAGCTCTTGATATCCTACATCTGCAGTTATTGTGTGCTGTATACTTTCCCTTGGCTTGGTATCCTACTTGTGCAAATGCTGATTTATCAGTTTCAAATTCAGGGGAGCTTTGGTGATCGCTACACCATATGCTAGTGGCTTTGATCACTTCTTCATCGCAGACCAAGTTCAATTTAAGTTTGACAGGTGCTTGAGAAACTTGGTAGAACCTGTAAGTAGTACACTTCAACTATCAACGCAAGGTTTTGTCCACCATTCTAAGCATGTGAAATTTTATTCAGGTAAATGACCTTCCCACATTTGGTGTTGGACACTCGCTGGGATCCGTCATCCATCTTCTGATTGGTAAGAGTCTAGCATGGATTGAACTTCAATTAATCTGATGATTGTCTATGAAGTAACACTCATTCAACCGTGACCTCTCATTCCCTTCAATTAATTGTCCATTATGTGGCTTACGCTCCTTCCTGTTCCAGGATCAAGATATGCTGTGCAGCGAAGTGGAAACATACTGATGTCATTCAATAACAAGGTGCGTTAATATAACATAAGTTTAGAGTGTAGGGCCATAGACATCCGACCTGAAATCCTTTTTTTTTGGCAATAGTTTGAAACTATTCATAAGTTACGCAGATACTCCAGATTTAGTCATTTTACTTGACAACATTGTCCTGCCTATTTTCTACTGGCTAGTCATCCATCAAGAGATACAAATGCCAAACTTAAGTGAGAACGTTGCATATCAGATGTTTAGTATGTGATGAGTTACTTGAACATGGCATGAAAATCTTAATGCTACAAACCACTTCACGTTCGATGGAATCTCGTTTTCCTACTTAAAATCAACGAAGGTGGTGCCAAGTGTTTTTGTTCTTCTCAATCTGTCATTCTGTAAAATCGTGCCACTCAAATAAAAAGACTAACTGCCTGTAATATTGCTATTATTCATTTACAGGAGGCAAGCCTGGCGATTCCATTATTTTCACCTGTAATCGTTCCCATGGCACAGAGTTTTGGCCCAATATTATCCCAGCTGACATCATCTCCAACAATTCGTTTTGGGGTATGACGTGTTCCTGTTTTTCAAGTCAATCTTTTCATGTATGTCTATGGAATTACATACATTGCACTGTTTTATTTCCATGTTTACACTGTCAGTTGCCACCTCGTCATCACTGTATTGTTTTGGAGACCCACTGCCTATGTTACATCGGCATCTCATATGAACAAGCTCCATGGACCTTTTTAAGTAGCTGTTTCTTGATATAAGCAGCTATTTAAGCAAAATACTTTCTTGTATGTGTATACATGCATGGCTTGCAAGTGTGCATGACTTTCATCCGACACATATACTACCATATATACATAGAGTTTGCATATATTGATTCATCCAGCTTCATCCTGGCCGCATACCACTGCATTTTTATCTTTTGAGTAAATTTGACTCTGAACCACATAGTTTCCGCCCTGTAGGAGTTTGAATCAGATATATTTTTTGTGACACATTGAACGAGATTTAAGCACCAAAAATCTCAAATACCGAGCCCACATGCAGGCCGATGTGGCAGCGACTAAGATGCCACATCACCCAACATGAAGTGGTGCTTGAACATTGTTTCATTAAAGAGTTGATTAAATGCAAATTCAAAGAGTTGATTAAATGCAAATTCAAAGAGTTGATTAGATGCAAATTCCACATTAACACATTTTGTCAAAAGCTGCATCGTACATGATGCCCACGTTGACAAATGGATGCCGACTCACTGCATAGTAGGCCTGAGTTGCCTGGCAAGTAAAGCAAATCTTTTGACATGGCAATCATATGCTAAAGCTGGTTCAAACTGGAATTTTGGCTTTTAAATCTGGAATTTACTCTCTGGTTCGAACTGGAATTTTCGCATGAGTTTTGACGTTGGCTCGCCAAGCCTAACGCAACCCTCCTCCTTTACCCGGGCATGAGAACGGCTATGTTGAGACGACATAGGCTTAGTTTTAAATCTGGTTCAGTGTGTCATAAAAAATAAATCTGGTTCAAACTGTCACGGTGCAAAAAATGTGGTTCAAACTGGCATTTACTCTCTTATACGTATCAGTTCTGAATACTTCTGAATTATGGGATAACTTTCTGATTTATTTTTCTGCAAATCTACACCATTGTGACTTGGTCCCACCAGATGGATGGCTTCTATTTTTCCCCCCTTTTTTTCAATTATTAATGTGACATTTCTGCAGAGAACAGAGCCCCCCAAAATAAAACATACCCCAAGTTTATAGAATAGATAATTTTGGGATGTTATATGGTTTTATGTATTTCACAACTTTAGTACAACAGTCTCCTATATTCTGGACTTATGATGACCTTATATTTGTTTTGAGGAAAAACTCCGTCTATGTTGTCTCAACATAGCCGGTCCCAAGCCCGGGTAAAGGAGGAGGGTTGTGATAGGCTTGGCGAGCCAACGTAAAAACTCAGCCACTTTTATGGAGATGAAACCCAAAAGATTTTCGTTGGGGTGTAACCCTGTTATGACCGGCATAGGGGCTTAGCCCAGTGGGTTATGGCCCAAGTATCTTAATTAGGGGCTTAGCCCAATTATCTTATCGTATTAGGATCATTTGCTTAGGAGTCAAGTAAACCTCTCTATATAAGGAGAGGAGATGTATCAATCTAATCAAGCAAGAAGCAATCAATATTTGCTCGGCTTCCCTTAGGGAGCCGGGAGACCTAAACCCTAGACGCCTCCTGCTTTCGCCGCCGCTGCTCCCGTCACAAGGACGGCGCGACGCCGCCGGCCGCCGCGCACCAGCCCTCGCCCTTCCCCCTCCTTCCCCTACAACCTACGCCCTAGATCCGGTAGGGCCCTAGCTCCTACCAATTTGGTATCCAGAGACTTGGGTCCGATCATGTCTTCGTCAACACCATCGCCGCCGCTGCCCGCCTCCACCTCCGCGCCGATGACGTCCGCCCCGATGACCACCGCCGGGGCCTCCACGCTGTCGGGCCCGGTCACCACCATGGGCTCCTCACCGCCGCCGGCACCCATCACGTCCGCGCCGCCGACGACCGCCGTCTTCACGCCGCACGCTGCGGGATCTCGTGACGGCCGTCCAAGGGCTCCACCTCAACCAGTACCACCAGTATATGGTTGGGCCGTACGCACCTCCACCGGCTGCGCCGATCGCCGCCTACGGTCACCCCACGCTGCCATAGCCGTCCCAGGGCACGCCTACCTACAGCGGGCAGCCGCTGCTGCCGTTCCAGGCGGGCTCCCCCACGCTGCCGTGGCCGTCCCAGGGTGCGCCTGCCTACAGCGGGCAGCCACTGTTGCCGTTCCAGGCGGGGCCCCCTGCGCTGTCGTGGCCGGCCCAGGGCGGGCCGGCCTGCACGAGGCTGCCGCTACTGCCGTTCCAGGCGGGGCACCCCGGCGAGACCACTCCGGCCGCGGCTCCTCTGTGGCATCTGCCGCCGTCGCCACCTGCGGCTCCCCTATGGCATCTGCAGCCGCCTTCCCCCGTGGCAACCGACGCACCCGCCCACCCTCCACAGCCGACGCTGCAACCACCGGCGCCACCTCTGCCCAGCTCAGGGGTGTCCTCGCCGGCCGGCCTTTCGATACATCAGGTCCGGTTTCCGGCCTCCCCGTCGCCACTACCAGCTTGGGCGGCTGGGTCTTCGCCGTCGCCGGTCTACACCACGGCTCCGGAGCAGCCGACCCCGTTTTCGCAGTTCGGCGGGCCATCCAGCTCCGCGGGTCCTTACCCGGAGTACTCCGACCAGGCGCCACCCGCCTCGCTGCTCCGCACCTCCGAGCCAGCTCGACACGGCGCTCCGACCCAGACACCGCTGCGGTTCGCCAAGATCGACTTCGCCACCTATGACAGCATGGAGGACCCCCTCAACTGGCTCAACCAGTGCGACCAGTTCTTTCACGGGCAGCGCACCCTCGCCTCGGAGCGCACCTGGCTCGCCTCTTACCACCTCCGCGGCGCGGCACAGACCTGGTACTACGCCCTCGAGCAGGACGAGGGCAGCATGCCCCCTTGGGAGCGCTTCCGCGAGCTCTGCCTCCTTCGTCTTGGGCCCCCGATCCACGGGAGCCGCCTTCCCTTCACCTCCACGGTTCAGGACTTCGCCGACCGTTTCCAGGCCCTGGCATGCCACGCGTCGGGCGTGACGGCGCAGCAGCGGGCCGACCTCTTTGTTGGTGGACTTCCGAATCACATTCGCGTGGACGTGGAGCTTCGGGGACCCCAGGATATCCAGACGGCCATGTACTATGCCCACGCGTTCGAGCGCCGCGCGGTGGCCGTCCAGCAGGAGTCACCGTCCCGGGCCACTGGGTCGCTACCCTGGCCAGATCCCGCTCAGGGTCGGCCTGCTCAGTCTTCCGTGGCACCCCTCGCCGCGACCGCGGCTCGCCCGTTCCGCCGGCTCACCTCGGCCGAGCTACTCGAGTGTAACGCCCCGGACACACCCGCCGGTGGTCGTTACTCCTGGCGGGATCTAGACTGGCCCCACAGATCAATACTAGTCTTTTCTGCGCACTTTGTCCTCACTCGTGCGCACCCGGGAGCAACTTCCCGGTCGGTCACCCATCCTGACACTACTCCAAGCTGAGCACGCTTAACTTTGGAGTTCTGTCCCGGAAAAGAAGGAATTCCTTATTGATATGAGTAGTCTATCATCCCTAATAAGCAAGGCTATCACATACACCCCCCCTCAGAGGAACCGACGTCCTCGTCGGGCCACAGGAACGTTCCCTCTTGGCACAAACGTCTGTGCTTCCAGTCCGGTACATGTGCCATGTCGGGTGCCACGACGGGTCACAAACGTCATGAACAACATGACCACACACCTATCCGCAACCATCCGTGTAACCGCGAGGGTCGGCTCTGATACCAACTTGTAACGCCCCGGACACACCCGCTGGTGGTCGTTACTCCTGGCGGGATCTAGACTGGCCCCACAGATCAATACTAGTCTTTTCTGCGCACTTTGTCCTCACTCGTGCGCACCCGGGAGCAACTTCCCGGCCGGTCACCCATCCTGACACTACTCCAAGCTGAGCACGCTTAACTTTGGAGTTCTGTCCGAATGGGCTCGCGGAAAAGAAGGAATTCCTTATTGATATGAGTAGTCTATCATCCCTAATAAGCCAGGCTATCACATCGAGCGTCGCCGCCAAGGGTTGTGCTTCAACTGCGACGAGCCCTGCACGCCCGGCCACGCCTGCCCGCGACTCTTCTACCTGGAGGTTGCAGACTACATTTCGGAGGATGCCGTCGCCGCCGACCTTGCCGCCCCGGCTGTCACGAAGGTGTTTGACGCTGGTTGATCACCTCGAGGAGTTCAGCAAGCGCTTCCCCACCTTACAGCTCGAGGACGAGCTGTTTGTGCAGGCGGGGAGAAGTGTTATGACCGGCATAGGGGCTTAGCCCGGTGGGTTATGATCCAAGTATCTTAATTAGGGGCTTAGCCCAATTATCTTATCGTATTAGGATCGTTTGCTTAGGAGTCAAGTAAACCTCTCTATATAAGGAGAGGAGATGTATCAATCTAATCAAGCAAGAAGCAATCAATATTTGCTCGCCTTCCCTTAGGGAGCCGGGAGACCTAAACCCTAGACGCCTCCTGCTTTCGCCGCCGCTGCTCCCGTCGCAAGGACGCCGCCGGCCGCCGCGCACCAGCCCTCGCCCTTCCCCCTCCTTCCCCTACAACCTACGCCCTAGATCCGGTAGGGCCCTAGCTCCTACCAAACCCTCTCAGCGACGCGCCACATTGGAACCCGGATGTGGTGGCAAATGGGCAAGGGCCGGGCCGTCACCACCTGGTGGCGCGCCATATCTTGATCCGGATACGGTGGCAAGTGAGCGAGGATCGGGTCGTGGCATCCTCAGTGGCGCGCTACATCGGCGCCCGGATGTAGTGGAAAATGAGCAAGGGTCTTCGCATTTGACTCGACGAGTGCGAAGGGTAAGGAAGCTAGCCGAGCCTAGGAGGATTCGCTTAGGTAGCTGGAACGTAGGGTCTCTGACAGGGAAGCTTCCGGAGCTAGTTGATGCAGTGGTGAGGAGAGGTGTTGATATCCTTTGCGTCCAAGAAACCAAATGGAGGGGACAGAAGGCAAAGGAGGTGGAGGATACCAGCTTCAAGTTGTGGTACACGGGGACCGCTGCAAACAGAAACGGCGTAGGCATCTTGATCAACAAGAGCCTCAAGTATGGAGTGGTAGACGTCAAGAGATGTGGGGACCGGATTATCCTGGTCAATAGTTGGGGACTTAGTTCTCAATGTTATCAGCGCAGCGCGTATGCCCCGCAAGTAGGCCACAATGAGAACACCGAGAGGGAGTTCTGAGAAGGCCTGGAAGACATGGTTAGGAGTGTACCAATTGGCGAGAAGCCCTTCATAGGAGGAGACCTCAATGGCCACGTGGGTTCATCTAACACATGTTTTGAAGGGGTGCATGGGGGTTTTGGCTATGGCATCAGGAATCAAGAAGGAGAAGATGTCTTAAGCTTTGCTCTAGCCTACGACATGATTGTAGCTAACACCCTCTTTAGAAAGAGAGAATCACATCTGGTGACTTTTAGTAGTGGCCAACACTCTAGCCAGATCGATTTCATCCTCTCGAGAAGAGAAGATAGGCGTGCGCGCCTAGACTGTAAGGTGATACCTGGAGAGAGTGTTCTGGTGGTTACTGATTTCCGCTTTCGGACTCGTGTCCAGCAAGATAAGTGTGCCAAAGTCGCTAGAA
The DNA here is from genome assembly GCA_034509565.1 of Triticum monococcum. NCBI lineage: Eukaryota > Viridiplantae > Streptophyta > Magnoliopsida > Poales > Poaceae > Triticum > Triticum monococcum. Next base: position 527,274,198 of record CM067842.1, on the reverse strand, counting down.
CGAAGTGGTGGAAGCTCAAGAGGGAGGTAGCTCAGGCGTTCAAGGAGAGGGTCATTAAGGAGGGCCCTTGGGAGGAAGGAGGGGATGCGGACAATGTGTGTATGAAGATGGCGACTTGCATTTGTAAGGTGGCCTCGGAGGAGTTTGGAGTGTCCAGGGGAAGGAGAAGCGAAGGTAAGGATACCTGGTGGTGGAATGATGATGTCCATAAGGCGATTAAAGAGAAGAAAGATTGCTTCAGACGCCTATACCTGGATAGGAATGCAGACAACATAGAGAAGTACAAGATAGCGAAGAAGGCCGCAAGGCGAGCTGTCAGTGAAGCAAGGGTCGGGCATATGAGGACCTCTACCGACGGTTAGGCACGAAGGAAGGCGAAAGGGATATCTATAAGATGGCCAAGATCCGAGAGAGGAAGACGAGGGATATTGGCCAAATCAAATGCATCAAGGACGGAGCAGACCAACTCTTGGTGAAGGACGAGGAGATTAAGCATAGATGGCGGGAGTACTACGACAAGCTGTTCAATGGGGAGAATGAGAGTTCTACCATTGAACTGGACGACTCCTTTGATGAGACCAACATGCGTTTTGTGCGGCGAATCCGGGAGTCTGAGGTCATGGAGGCTTTAAAAAGGATGAAATGAGGCAAGGCGATGGGCCCTGATTGTATTCCCATTGAGGTGTGGAGAGGCCTCGGGGCCATAGCGATAGTATGGCTAACCAAGCTTTTCAACCTCATTTTTCGAGCAAACAAGATGCCAGAAGAATGGAGACTGAGTATATTAGTACTCCCTCTGTCCGGAAATACTTGTCCTAGAAATGGTTGTATCTAGACTTATTTTAGTTATAGATACATCCATTTTATCCATTTTTAGGACAGGTATTTCCGGACAGAGGTAGTACCAATCTTCAAGAACAAGGGAGATGTTCAGAGTTGTACTAATTATCGTGGAATTAAGCTGATGAGCCATACAATGAAGCTATGGGAGAGAGCCATTGAGCACCGCTTAAGAAGAATGACAAGCGTGACCAAAAATCAGTTTGGTTTCATGCCTCGGAAGTCGACCATGGAAGCCATTTTCTTGGTACGACAACTTATGGAGAGATACAGGGAGCAAAAGAAGGACTTGCATATGGTGTTCATTGACTTGGAGAAGGCCTATGATAAGATACCGTGGAATGTCATGTGGTGGGCCTTGGAGAAACACAAAGTCCCAGCAAAGTACATTGCCCTCATCAAGGACATGTACGACTATGTTGTGACAAGTGTTCGAACAAGTGGTGTCGACACTGATGACTTCCCGATTAAGATAGGACTGCATCAGGTGTCAGCTTTGAGCCCTTATCTTTTTGCCTTGGTGATGGATGAGGTCACAAGGGATATACAAGGAGATATCCCATGGTGTATGCTGTCTGCGGACGATGTGGTGCTAGTTGATGATAGTCGGACGGGGGTAAATAGGAAGTTAGAGTTATGGAGACAAACCTTGGAATCGAAAGGGTTTAGGCTTAGTAGAACAAAAACCGAGTACATGATGTGTGGTTTCAGTACTACTAGGCGTGAGGAGGAGGTTAGACTTGATGGGCAGGTGGTACCTCAGAAGGACACCTTACCTTTTGATATTTGTGGTCAATGCTACAGGAGCATGGGGGTATTGATGAAGATGTGACACCAATTGATGATATACGAGATAGAGTTGGGGTAACACCAATTGAAGAGAAGCTTGCCCAACATCGTCTGAGATGGTCTGGGCATATTCAGCGCAGGCCTCCAGAAGCTCCAGTGCATAGCGGACGGCTAAAGCGTGCGGAGAATGTCAAGAGAGGGCGGGGTAGACCGAATTTGACATGGGAGGAGTCCGTTAAGAGAGACTTGAAGGTTTGGAGTATCACCAAAGAACTAGCTATGGACAGGGGTGCGTGGAAGCTTGCTATCCATGTGCCAGAGCCATGAGTTGGTCGCGAGATCTTATGGGTTTCACCTCTAGCCTACCCCAACTTGTTTGGGACTAAAGGCTTTGTTGTTGTTGTATATTTGTTTTGAGGAAAGCAAACTTTCCTTCCGTACCGTGAAGGCCATCGTACTAAGGAAGTACAAGAATAGCATATGCTAACGCAGGAAGTCTAAACAATTAACAAGGAATCAAGAATATTATAATAAGCATGATGGTGTATGTATCATTTGAGCTATTTTCTTAAATATTTTTGTTAGTGCCACACTCCCAAATACACAACACATGCTGCTTTTTCACATTAAGAATAGTTGGATAGATATCATGTCATTCCCTCTTTCTAAACATTTGAGCTAAATTGATCATAATTCTTACAAACAGGCTGAAGCGGCTATTAAGCAAATTGAGAATCTAGGCCCTCCTGTTGTTAAGCAACTTCTTCCCTTAATTCAACAACTTCCTCCACTGTATATGGACTTGGTAAAGGGCCGAGAAGACTTCATCCCAAAACCAGAGGAGACACGCCGGCTGGTATGTTCAAACTCTTCTGTTATAGCATTTGAACTGTTTGCATTAAATTTAGGTTAGGTAGTGAAAAGTATATAGTAAGTCCCTTCTAACATGATGCTTTTTATTAACTTTATACTTCAGAGAAATACATAAATTACATCACGTAGAGATGAAATTTGCTAACATTATTTCGTAATGTCTCCGTTGTTGTATGACACTGGAGGCATCCTTATCAGTAGCTATCGATTTGCAATTATGAATTATCTGACAAAACATTAAATTTATTATCTTAGCAGTAAGCAGAAGAAGTTTTGTTTACAACAATGTACAATGTAGGCCACATATATGGTGTCCAGAAACTTTTACAAGGAATCAACAATTCTCCAAAATGATGGTCCTAATTTTAGCATTTGTCTAATACTCCCTCCGTCCGGAAATACTTGTCCAAAGAATGGATGTATCTAGATGTATTTTAGTTTTAGATACACCCATTTGTATCCATTTCTATGACAAGTATTTCCGGACGGAGGGAGTATACAATATCCACAAGTTTGAGTTGGACATTTTGTTAATTCTGAAACTTCAAATTTTACTTTTAGTAAACTACTCCCTCTGTCCGGAAATAGTTGTCATCAAAATGAATAAAAGGGGATGTATCTAGATGTATTTTAGTTCTAGATACATCCCTTTTTATCCATTTTGATGACTAGTATTTTCAGACGGAGGGAGTACATGATATGTTGTACGTAGATGTTTGAACTCGTCATTTTACAACTGCTATATACTTGCTGATTCACCACTTTTTTGGACAGATAAAATCCTACTACGGAATATCTCGAAATCTCCTAGTAAAGTTCGAAGATGACCAAATTGATGAAACCTCTATCATTGCACAAGTGCTAAGCTCTGAATCTGCCATTAGCTCACAGCTTGATATGTCGATTCGCTCACTTCCTGGGGATCATGGCCTTCCATTGCAACAGGTGCTTTTTTTCTCTGTCGGGATTCATACAAGTACTGTTTTGGACTCCTCGACAAAGCCATATATGCTAGACGAAATATTAATAGTTCTGCTGAAGATTAGAAGTCGTTGTATGAGTTGTTGCTCTGGTTTCAGCAAAGTAATTGTGTGTTGTTGGTTCAGGTACTTCCTGACGTTCCACCAGGAATGGCTGATGCAGTGAGCCGTGGAGGTGAACTCCTGGCAAATCTCACAACAGGCACACCATGGGAGGCTGTTGCTAAGGAGGTAGGTACCACTTTTGGCACTGACTCTGGCGTTCTGCGAACACAAGTACCCGAGGATGTCAATGCACTTGTGGATGTAATTGTTTCATGGGTAGCTTCAAATTCTGGCCCCAAACTACTTCGTTCATGACCACCCACAATGCTTGGGGATGTAAATAACAGTGTAGAACTGCGGGGTTTACTGACTACTGACGAATTATGAGTAATGGAAATTTTGGATCGCATGTCAGGGCTATATTTTAATTGCCGAGATTCATACTGTCCAGGGAAATCAAATATGAGGGGCATGCAGGAGTATTATAAGAACATTGAAGATGAATTAAAAGAAATTTCAATGTCATATACTCCCTCCGTCCGGAAATACTTGTCATCAAAATGGATAAAGGGAGATGTATCTAGATGTATTTTAGTTCTAGATACATCCTTTTTTTATCCATTTTGATGACAAGTATTTTCAGACGGAGGGAGTATACATTATGCTTGTGCTGAGCCGCTAATTGTTACGAAATGATCTAGTTGTATTGTTATTTATTTTATTTGTAGCAATTGCACATGCACAAATGCATGCTTCTGTGCCGCGATATACTGCCTGACGTGTGTATTATCTGTGGTTATCATTCTTAGTATGTGTGGTGTGTTTTGTACTTTTGTTTCAAAAATGCATTAAGCTCTGTTGTGCTAACGGATGGTTGGCAAGAATGCCGACTGGAGCACTGCGCTACCTCATGCACAGGAAGGCTACGCAGCTCAATGTACCTATAGAAGCGCTGGCGAACAAGTCACCTTACCACAGTGGCAAAGGCAAGAATACTTTCCTGACTCATTAGATCTTATTTTTGGCTTGCAATAATGATTGTAAAGGTTGTAGGTTTATAAGATCATTGAGTTACATTTATCCTCGTTGAGTGCGAGCTCTTGATTTGAGTGTGATCAGAGATTTGGAAATGAAAATGAAAACAAATATGATCAGAGAAAATGAATATGATCAGAGATTTACACCGTGCAATACTGGGAATATATTTGTTGCGAGATAACTATCGAACTAGACTGAACAAACCTGCTTTGTGTTAGATGTCACCTCTAATTTGTTGATGTAAAAAAAACGTTACTGAATAGGAGTTGCTGAATGTTAGTAGATTTGGCATAAAAATGATACCAGTGTTATATTATTTGTATTATTTTCACTAAACACGCAGCTAGAAAGTTCAGTGGTCAAGTGGTAGATAGCAGGTCTTTCCTAAAAAAAGTGTTAGATATCATGTCCATGTATAAAGTATAAGAGCATTATTGTGCTTGTAAGATTTAAGTCTCTTGTGACAACAGACGTATTGACCAATGAAAGAAACATTCAGTAGTACCTGCACCTTCTCCCGAAATAGTTGCATATTTCAGTACACACTTGGTAGTTTTATTTTTATTTTTTGCTGGGGCAATTGGTAGAATTGGTATTGATGGGAATGGGAGATGGTACATGTAAGGGCGAACTCACACTAGTTCATAGCGCAGTTATATCAACAGATACTAGGAATCCACATAAACAGCAAAAGGATCAGCAACTGAGAAATGTCAGTGATACGGTTCAGATGCAATCTTCTTCAATCAATGATAGGTACTCCCTCCATTCCAAAATATAGTGCGTCCGCGCTTCCCAAGGTCCAACTTTGATCATAAATTTAACCAACGAGACCAACTGCGGCGGGAGAAAAAAAAATATAATTGAAAACTTCTTTCAAATAGAATTCACTGATATAAGTTTTGCTCCCGCCGCAATTGGTCTTGGTAGTTAAATTTACAGTCAAAGTTGAATCACGTGGATAGAGTAAGCACTACATTGTGGAATGGAGGGAGTACAAGATTACCCATTGAAAAATCAAATTTATAGCGGAGTAGTAAATTGGAAGCCGATTTAGTAATAGTTTAAGTGTACATATCAAGTAGGAAACCTCACTCAGGGTGGAATTAATCATCGAAAAGCCTTTCAGTTGACGTGTCAAATAACAATAAAAAAATCATCACAACTGCAGATATACTTTCCAATTTAAGCTACCTACTTGTGCTGGCGTTTTAAATCCTATCAAATGTCCATAGTAAAATATAACAACTTTTTCCTCAAAAAAATAACAACTTGAACAATGGTCCTGTTCGGGTTATGGCTCTCCGTAGAATAAATATTTTACCTTCCTACCCAGCCGATACATGAGAGGATATGTGATGACTGGGCGTGTCCGCTCACTATGCTACATTTTTTAAATTCTTTTTTTCTTTCTCTCTCCATCTCATCGGTAAGATGCACATGACCAGATATACAGGGAGAAAAGTGGACGTATGGCTGCATGCATGAACAACACAGAGGCTTAAAAACAAACACACCCAAACACTAATAGGACGCGTCCGTGACATTTGAGGGGCCAAATTTGACTAGTCAGCTGTAGATGCCGTATATTCCCTCCGTTCCTAAATATAAGTCTTTAGAGAGATTCCACTATAGACCACATACGGAGCAAAATGAGTGAATTTAACTCTAAAATGCATCTATATACATCCGTATGTGGTCCATAGTGGAATCTCTACAAAGAATTATATTTAGGAACGGAGGGAGTACAACACAACCATTGGCCGTGCTCAAACGAAAGCAGGCGGGTTATCAAGGTTATCCATATGTCAGAGCAGACCACTGGATTGAATTGAATTGAATTCAAATTGCCACCTGCCATCCTGCACTCCTGCTGCTTACTTTTACGCTGTTGTCACCTGGAGCGGAGCCATGCATGCACGATCCCTGCCAAGATCCACCAAAATGTTTGCAGGAGCTGACCGCACCGCACCGGGAAGAGTGGACGCACGGCGGGCTCCCGCGCGCGTGCAAGTGCAAGCCCGGCGGGCTTGATGAGTGCCGGCACCACACGCACGTACTAGTACGCCGGTGCAGTGCCGCCGCGGCAGCAGGTAGTGGAGGTGCCCCCCCCCCCCCCCCCCCCCCCCCCCCGGCGGTAACGACAAGTCCATCAAACGGGTGCCTCCCCCGATGTGCATGGAGCCATGGGCCGCTTCAATCAGATCCGCGCGTAGCACCCTTCCTCATCCTCCTCATCCTCGGTATAAAAATAAAATGCAGGCGATGTGTGCAAGGTACAGGTGCATTTGATGCGAACGGGCGGAGCATGGGATGGACGCCGTGCGGAGCCATGTGCGCGCGTCGTGCCCATGGCATGGATTTGCGGTTGCGGCGTGCCGACCGCAAATTACTCGCGGCCTCCAGCAGCACATCGTCGTCCATGCCCATCCACGCAAGGCTGAACGAACATGTTAACGAGCGCTCTAGTAGGTAGTACCAAAATCATGGGATTGGTCGATGGATCGATCTGCCACCCTGGTGCTACCGAGAGATAAAACCCTCCCTCGAGCTGGAGATTCTTCAGGCGCGTATGTTTGACCAAGGATAGTAGACTAGACGTTTCCATTCCAGATCATCTGCTTGATCAGAGGAAGCCGCCCCTCTGTCACAACGTATTGCCGTCTGTTACGGAGATCAAGTAGTATGCTCTTGAAGTTGAGATTTCTAAATGAAGCCAGTGAAAGTGACCTCGGATGCTCATGCTGGCACATGGTTCATCGATCCACTCCTCACTCACAGCAGCAACATGGCCGGCTGTTGCGTGTTACTCATATACCATCACCAGCTCCAGCTGTGATGTGGAGAGAGTTAAGAACAAAACTACTACAGTCTACATGCCTCATGTCATGTGCCGTCCGTCGTGCTCTGATCACTGCTCGCAAACAGCAGGCACGGGACGCTGCTGAGTTTGTGCTGGATCTACCATGGTGATGGTGGAGTAGCTCTGTAGCTGGCTGTACATTCTCTTGGAACAGGGGAAACACGTCCGGCCCCGTCTGTCGCGCTAGAAAACGGAATCATGGAACGGACACACGTCGGACAAGAACCATGACCATCGTACGTGTAGCAATCACTGCCGGTTAAAACAGTCAAGGGCATCGACCGACGACGACACCGATGAATGAACAATGTCAATGGAACAGGGGCGCGGCTCCTGATTCGGCATCGCGTGCCGTGTAATATGTTTTGGCGGGAAGCGTAACGTAAACCCTTTTCCCACTGCGCGCCACGATTATCCAGTAGTAATTTTCGTCAACCTATCGCAGGATAGATGTACTGCTACATCGCACGTGCAATCACGCATGGTCTCGTCTCGTCCCAGTGGCACGGCACCAGTAATTCCGAGTTGTTTTTACTTGTCACTCTGCTTAAGACCCGTTGTTACCAGTGGAGAGAGACAGAGCGCGCATCAAGTGGAGTGGAGCCACGCGCGCGGTCGCAGAGGGTTGCCCACCCCCACGTGCCCGCCCTGACCGACCCTTGTTTTTTTTTCCTTCTTCTACGTGCGGTGCGATGACCGAGCCTTGTCACGGCTAGGGCCGCGCGAACCGGACAAAAAGACGCAGGCGGGAGTGGCGCTAAAATAAGGCGCACCCCCACGCCGCCCCCTGCCACTCCCATCGATGCTCTCCTCTGCCACCGCATCCGCATCCGCTTGCGCGCTCGTGCCCCTCTCCGTCCCCCGAGCTCCCCGCTCCCGTCCGCGCGCCTCCTCCTTCGGACCGGCCGCCGCGGCAGATCGGCATCAAGAGAGCAACTGAGCCGCTCTGCTCTGCTCGCGCCCCAGATCCGGCTTAGCATTATCACAGGAGGTGAGGAGGGCGGGCATGGAGGAGAAAGCGGCGGAGACGGTGGCGGCCCCGGCGGCGGCGGTTGCGGTGGATCAAGAAGTGGCCTACTGCAGCGAGCATCCCTACCCGCCCGGCGCCGCGGCGGCCGCGGGGGTGGCTGCCGGCAGTGGCATCTGCGCCTTCTGCCTGCAGGAGAAGCTTGGCATGCTGGTCTCCTCCTCCAAGTCCAGCCCCTTCCACCCGCCGCCTTCCTCCGTCACCCCGACCACCCCTCCGCCCAACAGGCTCGCCACTGAGAATCTTTATCCTTCCACCGCCTCTGCCATGGCGATCCCGCCGCACAAGGGCAAGACCTCGTCCTCCGCGCCCGCCCCGGTGGCCAGTGGGCTCAGGAGGAGCAAGTCCGTCGCGCCGCGGCCGGAGGAGCCGCCGCTGTCGTCCGGGATCACCTCTGACAGCCCCCGCAAGAAGAGCTTCTGGTCTTTCCTCTACCCCTCCTCCTCGTCCAGCGGCCACCGGAGCGGGTCCTCGTCCCTGGCCAGTGGGGAGGGCGCCGCGTCGGCGAGGAGGAAGTCGGTGTCGGTCGCTTCGGCGACGTCGGCATCGCTCGGGCGGAGGCTGGAGGCGATAGAGGAGCCCGAGAGCCCCGGCCGCCGCAGCGAGGGGTCGTCGTCCTCGTCGTTCGGGAGAAAGGTGGCGCGCTCGCGCTCCGTGGGCTGCGGCAGCCGCAGCTTCTCGGGGGACTTCTTGGAGCGCCTCTCCACCGGCTTCGGCGACTGCGCGCTCCGGCGCGTCGAGTCCCACCGCGAGCCCAAGCCCAAGGGAAGCGCGCTCGGCCACCTTGGCGGCGCCCGCGACGCCGGCGACGGCGACGAGGACTACGAGTACACGCAGCAGCACAGGATCAAGTGCGCCGGGTTCTTCGGCGGCATCGGCGCCGCGCCCCCGGCCTCATCCTCCTACTGGCTCTCCGCGCCCAACGGCGGGAGCAGCGCCGGCGCCAGCGGCAACACGAGGGTCTCTGGCACGCGGAGCCACCGGGGCTGGGCGTGGGCGCTGGCGAGCCCCATGAGGGCGCTGAGGCCGACGAGCTCCACGTCCAGCAAAACCATCATGTCGGCATCCGCGACGGCAGGTGGATCGGCGGTGGCGACGAGTTAGCCTCGTCTTTGGATTGCAGCTGCGCGCTCCGCGATCAATGGCCGGTTACTAAATCATCGCTCTTCTTCTCGAACTATACTACTACTGCTGCTTCTTCTACTAGTATGAAAATTACTGCTGTTCTTGGTTCTGGTATATGTCCATTCGAGTCCTGAGAAACTGCTCCTAAGGTGAAGGATGGAATATGGGCCGCAGATTAAGCTCTAGCTCGCCTTTCATTTTGTAATTCTGTTCCAATTCGAGATTTTCTCCTGTGGTGTGGTGGAAATAGAGATGTTTTATGTTGAATTCATTCGTGTGCTGTGTGGGAGACGGGACATGGGCATTGAATTGAAAAGGAGAAATTTGGCAATTTGTTCATCAGTTCTGTAGTACTCCTTGTTCTTGTGTGCCTTGATTCAGTTTTCATGATCCTGCGACCACACTATACTACGGGTGACCTGTTAAAGCATCTACAACCGTACCCGTCAAAAGTGAGTCACCCCTCAAATCTCAAATGTCCACGTCTACAACCGTCTTCCTCATAGCAAATCCTTAAATTCATACACTCTCATGGAATGTAAAACGAACACACGCAACGATATAAATAAACATGCAAAAACATGCAATGTAAAATAAACACACGCAGCGTAAAAATAAACACACGTAGTTCATTTAGATCACATATAGCGGAGGGGATTCATCTACATTCCATTAAACTATCAAGAATTGGCATGTTCTAAAGGTTTGAACTATCGAGCTCATTTAGAGCAACTCTAACCGATCCCTTATAAATAGAGGAGTAAAACGGCGGAGTAAATTTACTCCACTTAGTTTTGACCATTTCTAGCCGATTCCCTAAACTTAGTGGAATAAAATATAATTCCCATTTGCATCACATACTCAACCATCGAAACACATTTCATTCAACGACATTAGAGTAAATAATTCACCAATTCTTCGCCACTAGAGCAAGACCAATTTCACTCCCTTACGGAGGATAAGGGATCTGCTAGGTCCAGGTTTTACTCCTCTAACCGGTTATAAGGGATTGGTTAGAGTTGCCCTTAGATCACATATAACATAGGGTCTCCTCATACATTCCATCGAACTAGCAAGAAATTTTAATCATTTATGAGGGCACTGAAGGAAATATGCCCTAGAGGCAATAATAAAATTGTTATTTTATATTTCCTTATATCATGATAAATGTTTATTATTCATGCTAGAATTTGTCGGTGTATTAAAGTAGGGGTACCTTAGTATCCCGAACTTGTGCATGGGCAGTCGCAGCGTCCCGCGGCAAGGCTTGCCAGGCGACCGCCAAGATCCTCCGTGGTTCCTTTGGAACCATTCAAGAACAAAGTATCCAAACCAAGGAAACAAGGCCCCGACAAGAGGAGCTTGCCGGGAAGGAGACAAGACCCCGGCAAGAGGAGCTTGCCGGGGAGGCCAACCAAGGCATCTCAAGGAACTTGCAGCAGCACACCATGTCTCCCGGCAAGACCCAGTGAGCGACAAGCTCCTGGACATGACAAGATAATAACCGCGGCAAGCTTCCATCCTGTACCTGCGCTCCAGCACATCCACCAACGTGTCGCTCTGGGACCCTTCCAAGCGTACGTGGCGGAAGGCTGTGCAGCCAGAGGTACACGGTGACGGGCGGCGCTGACAAGATAGCCATCGTGGCAAGCAGTGGTGTCCCTGGCGGTCCCTTTCTGCACCGTCTAGGTGACACAGACGGGCATTTAATGCCTTTGTCCCCCGCCGCTTAGGTTAGGTATGATAACACTGTTGTAGGCGGCGGTGCCTTTTCCATTTTTGCCCTTCTCTACGTTGCCACCTGTCGGTGACCCCTTTAGCGTATAAAAGGAGGCCCATGCGCAACGTAGAGGGGGGACGATCATTTTCACGCTCGGTCTGGCTAGCTGCTGGTGTGTACTGTAGCAATCAGCGCTCCCGAGCAAGAGCTCAATACAACCACAAAGCAGGAGTAGGGTTTTACGCATCCGTGCGGCCCGAACCTGGGTAAACCGATCGCGCCGCTCGTGCGTTTCGCCTCGATCTGCTCTTCGTGCATTCTCCGCCCCCCTGCCGAACCGAAAGGGGTCTCGGTCCGCCGTGGTCCCATAGGTGTCCGTGGGATCAGCACCCCCGACATCTTTGGCGCGCCAGGTAGGGGTGCGTCGAGGCTGTGTGAATCTGATCCGGCGTTAGCGCGAGCCGAATCTTCATCATCTTCATCAACATGCCGCCGAAGAAGAAGCCTTCGGAGGCAGCCGCCCCGTCCGCACCGAGCCCACCACCACAAGAGCGAACGGCTGGTGGAGTAGACGCCGGCGGGAGAACGGGCGCCGACGAGGAGGCTCATGGTGCTGCCAGGTCCAAGGACAAGACTGCGCTGCACATCGGCGGCGCGGTCGGCTCCCACAATGGTCGAGCGCACTCCAAGACCTCGGCGTCCGTACACGCACCGCGCCCATCTCAGGAGGCGCGGGACCAGCAGCGTCATGGTACCCACGGTACCATACGTTTGCTGGGCCAAGATCAAGCTGGCGGATCCCAGAGTGCCCAAGACCAGCATGCACGCCAACGTGCTGGCGCGAGCGGGGCACGATCGCCTGGACAAGAAATTGCTCCTTCTAACGCAGTTAGAAGTCCGAGCATATCCCGTTCATCGCGTCGTTCGCCGCCGCCGCCCGCCACTCCGGCAGAAGCTTTAGCACGAGCTCAACTGCTCCTAGATTACCCTCCAGCGCCAGAGAAGATCGATGACTGGAGGGCCAATATTCAGAGCCTCATCGGCTTCGCCAACGGCGACGACCCGCGGCAGCCAAGCGCATCGCAGCCGCGGCAAGTCAGTCAGGCGCGAGCCGGTGGCGACAAGACCGGAGAGGGTGCAACCATTGTGCACTCTCCGCCTCGAAGGCCAAGATCGCCGACTCGCCGGATCCACCTCGACAGTGACTCCACCGCGTCATCAGATCCGCGAGCTCGTCGCGATCAGCGCCAAGTTCTTCATGAGCGACAACAAGAAGACGTTCGAACACGCATCGAGCGCCGAAGAGAAGCGCGGCGTCAATCAGACCTGCGCGTTGGGCCCTCTGTTGACATGCATGCGCCCGGAGAACCAGGCGACTTGCCGTACGCGGTAGGTTGCCCTGCGTTTACCCGTGAGCTGCGGCAAGTCCAGTGGCCCAGCCAGAAGCATTTCAAACCAGACGTAGCGGAGAAGTACGACGGCAAGTCGCACCCGTCAGAATTCCTCAGCATCTACACCATTGCGGTGCAAGCTGCTGGGGGGCAAGACGACAAGGTCCTTGCCAACTACTTCCCGCTGGTGCTCAAGCCCGAAGTCAGGTCCTGGCTCATGCACTTGCCGGACAATTCCATATCCTCTTGGGCGGACCTTTGCCATCAGTTTGTCGGCGCCTTTACAGGCGGCCACAAACCTCATGGCCAGGAAAGTGATCTTCACCTGCTCGCCCAGAAGGAGGGAGAGCCCCTGCGCAAGTATATCCAGAGATTCAGCTGTGTACAGCGCAATATCCCAGATATCCACCCTGCCGCGGTTATTAGCGCGTTCCATCAGAACGTGCGTAATCGCAGGATGCGGGAGGAGATGGCGATGAGCAGGATCAGAGACGTCAGTGAGCTGTATGCCCTGGCCGACAAGTGCGCACGCGCTGAGGAAGGGAGGAAACTTCCCGGAGAGACTACAGGAGCAGGAGGATCTGACAGTGAGGACGCTGCCCCGGCAAAGAAAAACCGGCGACGCAACAGGAAGAAGAAGGGCAAAGAGGTGCTAGTCGTTGAGCAGTCCGGCAACGACGGTGGCGCCAAGCAAGCCAAAGTTGGTAGCTCCGGCAAGGAGGTTGCCGCATGCACCAACTGCCAGGCTGTGGCAGCTGCCGACAAGCAGGACGGCACCGACAAGCAGTATTGCAAGATTCACCGCACCAAGGGCCATGACCTCCAGAGTTGCAAGAAAGTCGAGCAGCTTGTCCAGCAACAAAAGGCTGAGTATGAGCGGCGCGACAAGGAGAGGGCCCAAGGAGGCGGTGGAGAAGCCGGCAAGAAGCGCGCTGGCTGGGGAGGACGCCGCGGCAAGGCCAAGCAGCGGCAAGGAGACAGACCTCCCTGCGGCCGTGACAAGGATGAAGATGATGACGACGACGAAGACATGGATGATGTCGAGAACAGTGAGCAGGAGTTTCAGAAAGCTACAGAAGTCTTGTGCGTAGACGGCGGTGCTTCTCTGCATACTTCCCACCGCCAACTCAAACAGTGGCTGCGGGAAGTTAATGCGGCAGAGCCACCTGTCGAGTCGCGCAAGCTTCTGAAATGGTCCAGCACGCCTATCATCTTTGACATTGAGGCCACCCTGATCGCACAACTGCGGTCGGGTGCTTGCCGTTGTTGGTTTCGCCAACAATCCGCAACCTCAAAATCACTAAGATGCTAGTTGATGGCGGGGCCGGCTTAAATCTGATCTCCTCCGCTGTGCTCCACAAACTCCAGATCCCTGACAGCGAGCTCGAAGAGACCGGCACGTTCCAAGGAATTAACCCGGGAAGGAGCAAGCCGAAAGGGAAGGTCACGTTGCCGGTGACATTTGGCAACGAGCTGAACTTCAGAACTGAGAGGGTCACTTTTGACGTTGCTGATTTCCCATTGCCTTACAATGGGATACTTGGCCGTCCAGCACTCGCCAAGTTCATGGCAGCCTCTCACTATGCATACAACATGCTCAAAATGCCAGGCCCGATAAGCGTCATCTCTGTCCCTGGCGACAAGAAGGATGCCCTTATCTGCGCCGACAAGATCTACCAGGAAGCAACAGCTGCAACAGATCGCAAGACACTTGCCGCTGAAGCTCCCGGGGGAAGAAGACCAAGTCCAGCAAGAGCTCTGATGCCCACTCCGACAAGCGCACCTCCTCGGAGTGCTGCGCTGCCGTCGAGGAGGCACCATCGAGCTCCACCGGCAAGTGTAAGAAGGCAATGGCAGCTCCACCACATACCAAGAAGGTGTACGCCAAGGAGGACGGCACTGGTGGTACCTTCACCATCAGCACCACGCTTGACCCTAAATAGGAAAGCACGCTCGTTACTTTCCTGCGGGCGAATGTCGACGTGTTTGCATGGCAACCGTCTGATATCCCCGGTGTTCCCAGGGACATAATTGAGCACCATCTTGCCGTTTGTCCTCATGCGCGGCCCGTCAAGCAGAAGGTCAGGAAACAAGTAGTGGAGCGCCAAGAATTCATAGCAGAAGAAATCAAGAAATTGGAAGCAGCAGGCCTTGTCAGAGGAGTGCTCCATCCCACGTGGTTGGCCAATCCTGTTGTAGTGCGCAAGGCAAATGGAAAATGGAGGCTTTGTATTGACTTTACTAATGTTAATAAAGCTTGTCCCAAAGACCCATTTCCCTTGCCGCGCATTGACCAGATTGTTGACTCCACAGCCGGATGTGATTTGCTTTCATTTCTTGACGCATATTCAGGATACCATCAGATCTTCATGGCAGAAGAGGATGAGGAGAAAACAGCATTCATTACTCCATGTGGCACGTACTGTTTCATACGGATGCCTTTCGGATTAAAGAATGCTGGATCAACATTTGCAAGAGTAGTCCATATCGCTTTGAAGCCACAGATACACAGAAATGTAGAAGCCTACATGGATGACATAGTGGTCAAGAGCAAAGACAGGGCAACTCTAATTCAAGATTTAAACGAGACCTTTGCAAATCTGCGCAAGATCAACCTCAAGCTCAACCCCGAGAAGTGTGTGTTTGGAGTCCCTTCCGGCAAGCTTCTCGGGTTCTTTGTGTCTCAGCGGGGAATTGAAGCCAATCCCGACAAGATCAAGGCCATCGAGCAGATCGAAGCACCAAAGCGCGTCAAGGATGTACGAAGACTTGCCGGCTGCGTGGCTGCTCTCAGCAGGTTTATCTCTCGGTCTGCTAAGCGCGCCCTGCTATTTTTCAAAATTTTGAAAAAGGCAGGTCCAATGAAATGGACTCCGGAAGCGGAGGCTGCGCTGCAGGACTTGAAGAGATACCTGTCCTCCACTCCAACACTTGTCGCACCTAAACCGCAAGAGAAGTTGCTGCTGTATATAGCAGCAACCAATCAAGTGGTTAGTGCTGCGTTAGTGGCAGAGAGGGAGGCAGATGACGAGCCAGCAACCGCGGCAAGCGCATCCAGCGACAAGTAGGGGGCTTCCCCGACAAGCTCTGGTCCCGACAAGGATGGATCTGCACAGGCATGCGAAGAGGTGCAAAAGAGAATAGTGCAGCGCCCAGTCTACTTTGTCAGTTCCCTTCTGCAGGGGGCTAGGTCAAGGTACTCTGGTGTGCAGAAGTTGCTTTTCGGCCTTCTTATGGCCTCGAGAAAGCTGCGCCATTACTTCCAGGCACATGAAATCACAGTTGTCACTCGCTTTCCGCTGAAGAGGATACTGCAGAATCCAGAAGCGACGGGTAGGATTGTCGAGTGGGCATTGGAACTGTCAAGCTTTGGTCTCAAATTTGAGAGCACTTCAACTATCCAAAGCAGAGCATTGGCAGAATTCATAGCAGAGTGGACGCCAACACCAGACAAAGAAATTCCGGAAACGAGCATCCCCGCCAAGGAAACAAACAAAGAGTGGCTCATGTACTTTGACGGTGCCTTTTCGCTGCAAGGCGCCGGTGCTGGTGTGCTGCTTGTCGCATCCACCGGAGAGCACCTCAAGTACATAGTCCAGATGCACTTTCCCAAGGAGCAAGCGACAAACAATACTGCAGAGTATGAAGGCTTGCTTGCCGGTCTCAGGATCGCGGCAGACCTTGGGATTAAGAAGCTCATTGTCAGGGATGACTCGCAGCTTGTCGTCCGCCAAGTGAACAAGAATTACCAGAGTCCTTTGATGGAAGCCTATGTTGACGAAGTGAGAAAGCTAGAAGAGCACTTTGATGGCCTTCAGATGGAGCATGTCCCGAGAGCTCAGAATGACATTGCCGATGGCCTGTCAAAGTGCGCCGCACTTAACTTACCTATGGAACCAGGGATCTTTGTGCTCAAGCTAACTCAACCGTCCGTAACACCGTCAACTGGATAGAGCAAAAAGAGAAGTTGATTTCTGGCGACTATTTTCTGGCAGAGCTTCCCGAAGCCGCCGCCAAAAAGGTCCCCAAGATCAACACCAACAATGCTGAGGAGCAGTCTGCTCCGGCAAGCCCCAGGGTTTGTTCCGTTGAAGCAGACGCTCCCGACAAGTTTCGCTCCGGCAAGCTTGCCGGGGAACGTCAAGCTCCGGCAGAGCCGCAGGTTCTTGCCGTAGAAGAGGATGTTCCCGCAGCAGCAGACATGCCTTTAGTCCTTGTTGTCGAGCCACAAGCTCCAGCATGGGCGCAGCAGATTGTCCATTTCCTTCAGACAGGAGAACTTTCCGAAGAGCAAGAAGAAGCGGAAAGAGTAGCCCGGCAGTCTAGTATGTACCAGTTTGTCGATAACACACTGTGCAGAAGAAGACTCAACGGTGTGAAATTGAAGTGTATTCCCCGGGACGATGGACAAAAGCTGTTGGCAGAGATACATGGAGGCATATGTGGTCACCACATTGGCGCAAGAGCACTTGTCGGCAAAGCATTCCGGCAAGGTTTCTTCTGGCCGACAGCCCTCCAGGATGCAACTGCACAAGTAACCAAGTGTGAAGCATGCCAGTTCCATTCCAAGCAGATACACCAGCCAGCTCAAGCTCTCCAGACGATCCCTTTATCCTGGCCATTTTCGGTCTGGGGGCTCGATATCCTCGGCCCCTTTCCCCGAGCTGTCGGGGGCTTTGAATACTTGTACGTTGCGATCGACAAGTTCACAAAGTGGCCAGAAGTGGAGCCAGTGAGGAAGGTGACAGCACAATCAGCAGTCAAGTTCTTCAGGTCGGTTGTTTGCCGTTTCGGAATCCCTAACAGGATAATCACCGACAACGGTACACAATTTACGAGCCGCACCTTCATGCAGTACGTCCAAGATCTTGGCGCCAAGGTCTGCTTCGCTTCTGTTGCTCACCCGAGAAGCAACGGTCAAGCGGAGAGGGCAAATGCTGAAGTGCTGCGCGGGCTCAAGACCAGAACTTTCGACAGGCTGCACAAGTGCGGAAGAAACTGGATCGAGGAGCTGCCGGTGGTTCTTTGGTTGATCAGGACGACGCCAAATCGAGCCACTGGCCATACACCCTTCGCTCTAGTCTATGGAGCGGAGGCAGTTCTCCCCACGGAACTCGTATAAGGGTCGCCTTGAGTGCTCGCTTACGATGAGCTTGAGCAAGAGCAGCTGCGGCAAGATGACGCACTGCTCCTTGAGGAAGACCGTCTTCAGGCTGCTGTGCTAGCTGCTCGCTACCAGCAAGCTTTGCGCCGCTACCATAGCCGCAAAGTTAATGCCAGGAGTCTCGAGGAAGGCGACCTTTTTCTTCGGCGCGTTCAGTCCGCCAAGAATTCAAACAAGTTGACGCCGAACTGGGAAGGCCCTTACCGGGTGAAACGAGTCACTAGGCCTGGCGCTGTCCGCCTGGAGACCGAAGATGGCATCCCAGTGAGCAACTCCTGGAATATTGAGCATCTTCGCAAGTTTTACCGCAGGGCGCGGTTGCCGAAACCCGTTCCGGCAACCACCTTTTGTACAAGTCTTGCCGCTGTTGCATGTAATCCTTTGTACAAAGCCGGGCGCAGATCCCGTGCATAAATATCAAGTGCTCAGCATACCTTGTCAATTTCATGCCTTTTATTATTATTTGCATCTGCGATCTGACATTTTGTGCAGCATCAACCTCCGGTAAGCAACAACGAGCCATAAGGCTCCATACTGTTATTTCGTCCTTTTTCTTTTTCGCAAGGAAAAGAAGGTTCCCTCGCGCACAAGTTTGCCGGGGGGGAGGGAGAAGATACGGTATGGACCAGGCGTCGTTCAAGAAGGTTTCGCCTTGCCAGGAAGCAAACAACAGAAAAGATAAGTTTGCCAAAGTTTGAGCAATCAGATTCTTAAATTTATAGAGTTATCTTCCTTGAACGACCGTCCTTTGTATGGAAAACCTGTGCGCGGAGGAACCAACTTGTAGCTAATTGCGCCCTTACTGTTGTTTCGAGTCCGCTCAACAACTTAAGTGAGCTGCAACTAGCTCTGCGACAAGGTTTTTTGTCGACCGCGGCACCGCCTGCAGGCTGCTGACGTTCCGCACTCAGCGCTCGCGGCAAAGGTGCCCGCGCCGACAAGTTCCCCAAAAGCATAGGGTAAAAACATACAAGGGAAGGAATCAAGTAAAGGAAATAACATAGTCATTACTGCCCAAGATAGAGTATATTACAAAATAACTTGTCGCAGTTCTAACAGACTATTTTTCATAACATGATTACCAGCGACAAGGAAAGGAGAAGATGGATGGCCTAGTCTACACGGTCACCTTCGACCCTCCTGATTCCGCTCACCCTGTCCACAATAGGTGCGACAAGGGCCTTGAGCTCCTCCAGATCAGCATCTCGCGGCAAGCTTCGGAGGACGTTGGTGAGGCGGAGGCCTGGGTTGCGGAAGGCCACCTTCATCAGCACCTTCTGGAGAGCTCCCGCGCAAATCTTGCGCGACTCGTCGGCAAGCTGTTTTGGGATCTGCTCCTAGAGTCGCCGAAGCACCGTCTCCACGCCTTTGAAGAACAGAGTCAGCTTGGCGCTGGGTTGGAGGTTCTCGTCGGAGGAGTACCCGAGATCCACCATCCCCAATTGCGCCAACTCCTTGTCGACGTCGGCGGCGACATTCACCAGACCCTCCGTCCAGTGCTCCACGTTCTCCAACAAAGTCTTCTGGGCGGCAGCAGCATTCGCCAGCAGCACCTTGCCGGCCTCGACTTCCTCCTTCAGGGCCGCCTCCTGCTCCTTGGCGCCGTCCAGAGATTGCGTCAGAGCCGCCAGCTTCGCTTCGAGATCAGTGTTGGATTTCTTGGCGACATCGAGTTCCTTGTCCTTCTCGGCAAGATGGGCCTGCAACTTCGAATAGCTGTCGGCGTCCCTCTCCCGCTCGAGCTTGAGCGCGGCGAGCTCGTCGCCGTTCACCTTAAGGCTCGCCTCCAGCTGCGCCACCTTCAGCTCCAGCTTGTTCTTGGCGGCCTCGGCAGTTGCGGCGGCGTCTTCGGCTTGTTTGAGGGCCCCGCCAACGGCCCGCTCGCACGCGGCAAGCTCTTCCTCGTGGCTGTCGAGGTTGACCTTCCGCTGCGCCAAGTCACCCTCCTGCGAAGACAACTTCTCCGCGGCAAGACGTTGGCGCTCTTCGACGTCGGACTTCTCAAGGAGGAAGGCCTGCTGCGCTTCGGCAAGTTTCTCCCGCTCCTTGGCCAAGGAGCGGAGAGCTTCTTGGTTGGCGCCCCGGAGCTCCTCCGCGCGCTTCTCGATATGAGCACCGGCCTTCGCGACGAGTGCTTCGCGGGACTCTAGCTTGGCCTGCTGGGCGCGGTAGAGCGCCACTAGCTTCCGCAACAGATGCTCCTCTTCGGGTTCACCGCTGCGGCTACTTGGCGTGTCGACCAGCTTCAGCCCGGTGGAGGCAAGCACCTCTCCGTCAAGCATCTCTCCCTCGACCGGTGCCCTAGAGCTTGACGCCCAGGGGAGGTTGATGAAGATATCGTCGCCAGCCTTCAGGTAGACGCCAGGTTGGGGCTCTCCGGAGCCTGGCGCAGCGGCAGCGGCGGAGGAGTCGGTGGTCGGAGCAGTGCCTGGCGCTCCTGCGGCCTCCGGGTCGTCAGTACGACCACCAGACTCCCCGCCCGCTTCCGCGGCGGCAGCCCTGGCGGCCTCCTCGCCGGCCCCAGCTGCTTCCTCGGTGGCAACAGCGTTGTCAGCGGCGACTTCAGTCTCCATCGGCTCTGCAGCAGATGGATCTGACAGCCGGAAGGGGAGGGGGGAAGAATCAGGCAAAATTCGAGCAAAATCCAAAAAGAAGATCAAAAGAAGAAGAAGCCAAGGGGAGTTTTGAAACAAGGAAGTTACCTGTGCCAGGGTCTGCAGCTGTGGTCTCTGTCACCGGGGGATCGCTGACGCAGTCCCTTGCCGGAGATCCCTCCCTTGCCGGGGGCTCCTCCCTTGCCGGAGTCTCCTCCCTTGCCAGGGGCTCCTCCCTTGCCGGAGTCTCCTCCCTCGCCGGAGAGCTCTCCCTGGCCGGAGACCTCTCCCTCGCCAGAGGACTCTCCCTTGGCGCTTCAGGGGCGGCCTCCGGGCTCTCTTGATGAGGCTGCTCTGCTCCTGCACAAGTCAACAAACAAACATCAGCAAAGCAAGGATCTTCGTGTGCGCCGGACAGCGAAAAATGGATATCCTTGCGGAGCAGTTTTGTGAGCAGCAGCTGGGAGTACCTTGGTGCCCGGGTGAGCTCGCGTCTCCGTCGACCAGAACAGGTAGTAGTACTCCCTCAGCTCCTTCGCGGCGAGCTTGGGGGGGGGGGGAAGATGGCTCGCTCCTTCCGCAGCCCCGCGAGCCGCTGCGCCTCGGACGACTTCACGGCTTTCCCCTTGTTGCCTTTCGGAACCATGGCGGACGCGGTGGAGGAGGTCGACGGCGTTGGTGGTGCTGGTGGCAATGCGGGGGGCAGGGCACTGCGCTCTGTTTGCTTTGGGAAGACGGAGGCGGGGCGGAGATTTTCAAGATTGGAGCGGAAAGGGGGCGAGTGGGCGCACTACCCCTACTTCCCCTTGCTTATAAAGGGGGAGTGGGCGGATGTTCCGCCTTTCCGAATAAAGCAACCACCCACGATCTCTCCCATGATGCCGCGTTCAACGCGTGCCGTGCGGTGGATGCGGAGTGAGCTACGGCGTAACCTAGGCCGCGCGTGCCCGTGCCCTGTTTTGGGCCTGGCCCAACAGCGCTCGGCACCGTGTATGGCCCAGGCCCGGGGCTCCTGTCGGTCCACTAAAGTAGGGGTCCCTTAGTATCCCGAACTTGTGCACGGGCAGTCGCAGCGTCCCGCGGCAAGGCTTGCCAGGAGACCGCCAAGATCCTCTGTGGTTCCTTTGGAACCATTCAAGAACAAAGTATCCAAACCAAGGAAACAAGGCCCTGGCAAGAGGAGCTTGCCGGGAAGGAGACAAGACCCCGGCAAGAGGAGCTTGCTGGGGAGGCCAACCAAGGCATCTCAAGGAACTTGCCGCAGCACACCATGTGTCCCGGCAAGACCCAGTGAGCGACAAGCTCCTGGACATGACAAGATAATAACCGCGGCAAGGCGCTTGCCGCGGCAAGCTTCCATCCTGTACCTGCACTCCAGCACATCCACCAACGTGTCGCTCTGGGACCCTTCCAGGCGTACGTGGTGGAAGGCTGTGCAGCCAGAGGTACACGGTGACGGGCGGCGCTAACAAGATAGCCATCGTGGCAAGCAGTGGTGTCCCTGGCGGTCCCTTTCTGCACCGTCTAGGTGACACAGACGGGCATTTAATGCCTTTGTCCCCTGCCGCTTAGGTTAGGTATGATAACACTGTTGTAGGCGGCGGTGCCTTTTCCATTTTTGCCCTTCTCTACGTTGCCACCTATCGATGACCCCTTTAGCGTATAAAAGGAGGCCCATGCGCAACGTAGAGGGGGGACGATCATTTTCACGCTCGGTCTGGCTAGCTGCTGGTGTGTACTGTAGCAATCAGCGCTCCTGAGCAAGAGCTCAATACAACCACAAAGCAGGAGTAGGGTTTTACGCATCCGTGCGGCCCGAACCTGGGTAACCGATCGCGCCGCTCATGCGTTTCGCCTCGATCTGCTCTTCGTGCATTCTCCGCCCCCCTGCCGAACCGAAAGGGGCCTTGGTCCGCCGTGGTCCCATAGGTGTCCGTGGGATCAGCACCCCCGACAGAATTGTATAAACCGGAAACTTGATAGATGTGTGGATACATAAACAAAACACCGTGTCCCTAATAAGCCTCTACTAGACTAGCTCGTTAATCAAAGAAGGTTAAGTTTCCTAACCATAGACATGTGTTGTCATTTGATGAACGAGATCACATCACTAGGAGAATGATGTGATGGACAAGACCCATCCGTTAGCTTAGCATGTTGATCGATCAGTTTTATTGCTATTGCTTTCTTCATGTCAAATACGTATTCCTTCGACTATGAGATTATGCGACTCCCTGATACTGGAGGAATACCTTGTGTGCTATCAAATGTCACAACGTAACTGGGTGATTATAAAGATGCTCTACCGGTATCTCCGAAGGTGTTTGTTGGTTGGCATAGATCGAGATTAGGATTTGTCACTCCGAGTATCGGAGAGGTATCTCTAAGCCCTCTCGGTAATGCACATCATGATAAGCCTTGCAAGCAATGTGACTAATGAGTTAGTTGCGGGATGATGCATTACGGAACGAGTAAAGAGACTTGTCGGTAACGATATTGAACTAGGTATGAAGATACCGACAATCGAATCTCGGCCAAGTAACATACCGATGACAAAGGGAATAACGTATGTTGTCATTGCAGTTTGACTGATAAAGATCTTCATAGAATATATAGGAACCAATATGAGCATCCAGGTTCCGCTGTTGGTTATTGACCGGAGAGGTGTCTCGGCCATGTCTACATAGTCTCGAACCCGTAGGGTCCGCACGCTTAATGTTCGATGACAATTTGTATTATATGAGTTGTGTGATTTGGTGACCGAATGTTGTTGGGAGTCCCGAATGAGATCACAGACATAACGAGGAGTCTCAAAATGGACGAGAGGTAAAGATTCATATATAGGACGATAGTATTTGGACACTGGAAGTGTTCCGGGGGTACCGGGTACGAATCGGGTCACCGGAAGGGGTTCTGGGCAACCCCCGGCCAACTATATGGGTTTAATGGGCCTAGGAAGGGACAGACCAGCCCACAGGGGGCTGGTGGGCCCCTCCACTAGGTCGGTCAGCCCTAGGGAAGGCAAGGGAGGAGGGCTAGCCCCTCTTTCCTCCCCCTTCTCAAGGAAGAAAGGAAGGGGGGGCGCCACCTCCTCCTTCCTTTTCCTAGTGCCAAAACAAGGAAGGGGGCCGAATTGGGGTGGGATCCCAAGTAGGACTCGGCCTACTTGGGTGCCCCCTGGCTGCCTCTTCCCCCCCTCAAACCAATATATATATATAGGGAGGGGGCGCCTAGAGGACACACAAACATCTGTGAGCCGTGTGCGGTGCCCCCCTCCACAGTTTACTCCTCCAGTCATATTGTTGTAGTGCTTACGCGATGTTGGAAAAGGAATTGCCTAGGAGGCGCTTAGGCACGCCTAGGCGCTAGGCAATGTTCAAACGCCTCACCTAGGGCATAAATGGAGGTCTAGGCAGGGCAAGTAAGGAATTGCCTACCCTAGCAAAAAATCATTCCACATATTGCACTGATGTGCCAAATGGGTTATATGCAATGGCGGTAGACGGTAATTAACTTATTTATATGCCCTAAACTAATATAAGCACCCACATAATAATCACAAATACACTACGAGTAAAAACTATATTACCGCCTAGGCCGTGCCTAGCGCGCTTAAGCACCGCCTAGGCACTAGGCGAAGACCAACCGCCTCGCTTACGCTTACCGCTTTTTCCAACCTAAGCCCTTCGTGGATCACTTCACCATCACCGTTACCACACCGTCGTGCTGACGAAACTCTCCCTCGACAGTTTGCTGAATCAAGAGTTCAAGGGACGTCATCGAGCTGAACGTGTGCAAAACTCAGAGGTGCCGTACGTTCGGTGCTTGATCGGTCGGAATGAGAAGAAGTTCGACTACATCAACCGCGTTGTCAAACGCTTCTGCTTTCGGTCTACGAGGATACTGGACACACTTTCCCCTTCTCGTTGCTCTACATCTCCTAGATAGATCTTGCGTGAGCATAAGATTTTTTTTTGAAATTGCATGCTACGTTCCCCTACAGTGGCATCCGAGCCAGGTCTATGCGTAGATGATATGCACGAGTAGAACACAAAGAGTTGTAGGCGGTGATCATCATACTGCTTACCACCAATGTATTATTTTGATTCGACGGTATTGTTGGATGAAGCAGCCCGAACCAACCTTACATGACCACGTTCATGAGATCGGTTCCACCGACAGACATGCAACTAGTTTTGCATAAAGGTGGTGGCGGGTGTCTGTTTCTCCAACTTTAATTGAATCAAATTTGACTGCGACCGGTCCTTGTTGAAGGTTAAAACAACAAACTTGATAAATCATCATTGTGGTTTTGGTGCGTAGGTAAGAACAGTTCTTACTAGAAGCCCGTAGCAGCCACGTAAAACTTGCAACAACAAAGTAGAGGACGTTGATACGTCTCCAACGTATCTATAATTTTTGATTGTTCCATGCAATTATATTATCTGTTTTGGATGTTTATGAGCTTTATTATACACTTTTATATTATTTTTGCGACTAACCTATTAGCCGGAGGCCTAGCCCAAATTGTTGTTTTCTTGCCTATTTCAGTGCTTTGAACAAAAGGAATATCAAATGGAGTCCAAACGGAATGAAACTTTAGGAGAGTTATTTTTGGAACGGAAGCAATCCAGGAGACTTGGAGTAGACGTCAGGGAAGCTTCGAGGCGGCCACGAGGCAGGGAGGCGCGCCTGCCCCCCTGGGCGCGCCCCCACCCTCGTGGGCCCCTCGTGGCTCCCTTGACCGACTTCTTTCGCCTATATATATCAATATACCCTAAAAACATCAGAAAATAGAATAGATAGGGAGTTCCGCCGCCAGAAGCCTTCGTAGCCACCGAAAACCAATCTAGACCCGTTCCGGCACCCTGCCGGAGGGGGGAATCTCTCTCCGGTGGCCATCTTCATCATCCCGGTGCTCTCCATGTCGAGGAGGGAGTAGTTCACCCTCGGGGCTGAGGGTATGTACCAGTAGCTATGTGTTTGATCTCTCTCTCTCTCTCTCTCTCGTGTTCTTCAGTCGGCACGATCTTGATGTATCGCGAGCTTTGCTATTATAGTTGGATCTTATGATGTTTCTCCCCCTCTACTCTCTTGTAATGAATTGAGTTTTCCCTTTGAAGTTATCTTATCGGATTGAGTCTTTAAGGATTTGAGAACACTTGATGTATGTCTTGCATGTGCTTATCTGTGGTGACAATGGGATATCACGTGATCCACTTGATGTATGTTTTGGTGATCAACTTGCGAGTTCTGTGACCTCGTGAACTTATGCATAGGGGTTGGCACACGTTTTCGTCTTGACTCTCCGGT
The DNA here is from genome assembly GCA_034509565.1 of Triticum monococcum. Classification (NCBI taxonomy): domain Eukaryota; kingdom Viridiplantae; phylum Streptophyta; class Magnoliopsida; order Poales; family Poaceae; genus Triticum; species Triticum monococcum. The sequence goes on along the minus strand of CM067842.1, from coordinate 527,248,436 downwards.
AGAAACTTTGGGGCACTCTTTGAAGTTCTTTGTGTTAGTTGAATAGATGAATCTGAGATTGTGTGATGCATATTGTACAATTATACCCACGGATACTTGAGGTGACATTGGAGTATCTAGGTGACATTAGGGTTTTTGTTGATTTGTGTCTTAAGGTGTTATTCTAGTACGAACTCTATGATAGACTAAACGGAAAGAATAGCTTCATGTTATTTTACTGCGGACTCTGAATAGATCGATAAGAAAGGATAACTTTGAGGTGGTTTCGTACCCTTCCATAATCTCTTCGTTTGTTCTCCGCTATTAGTGACTTTGGAGTGACTCTGTGTTGCATGTTGAGGGATAGTTATATGATCCAATTATATTATTATTGTTGAGAGAACTTGCACTAGTGAAAGTATGAACCCTAGGCCTTGTTTCCTAGCATTGCAATACCGTTTACGCTCACTTTTATCATTAGTTACCTTGTTGTTTTTATATTTTCAGATGACAAAAACCCTTTATCTACCATCCATATTGCACTTGTATCACCATCTCTTCGCCGAACTAGTGCACCTGTACAATTTACCATTGTATTGGGTGTGTTGGGGACACAAGAGACTCTTTGTTATTTGGTTGCAGGGTTGTTTGAGAGAGACCATCTTCATCCTACGCCTCCCATGGATTGATAAACCTTAGGTCATCCACTTGAGGGAAATTTGCTACTGTCCTACAAACCTCTACACTTGGAGGCCCAACAATGTCTACAAGAAGAAGGTTGTGTAGTAGACATCAAGCTCTTTTCTGGCGCCGTTGTCAGGGAGGTTAGCGCTTGAAGGTATATCTTTAGATCTTGCAGTCGAATCTTTTTGTTTCTTGTTTTATCACTAGTTTAGTCTATAAAAGAAAATTACAAAAATGGAATTGTGGGTACCTCATATGCTTCATATTTTTAATATCTTTCATGAAAATAAGGATTCCGATCATTGTGCCAAAGTGTTAGAAGAAGAATGCATTAGAATGTTTGGCACTAAATCTTTGTATGATGAGCATGATTGAAATGTTGTTAGTATGAATTCCTTGAATATCCATGATGCTAATGATATGCAAAGCCACAAGCTTGGGGAAGCTATGTTTGATGAAGATGATATTTTTTGTCCCCCAAGTTTTGATGAGCAAATTTATTACGATGAAAGCATGCCTCCTATTTATGATGATTATATTGATGAAAGTAGATTTGGAGAGGTCATGACTTTATTTAGTGATGAATCCACTATTTCGGAAGAGGTTCCAATTGATTATGAGAATAAAGTTGCTATCTATGATGATTATTGTGATGACATGTATGCTATAAAGAATAATGATAACCATGAAACTTGTCATCATGACTTTAGTTTTCAATTGGATTATGCCTCACATGATAGTTATTCTGTTGAATTTGCTCCCACTACTATTCATGAGAAGAAATTTGCTTATCTGGAGAGTAATAAAAATTATATGATTGTGCATCATGAAAATAGTGCTTTATGTGATAGTTATATTGTTGAATTCATTCACGAGGGAGGAGTATATGCTTGTAGGAATTGCAATAATATCAAGTTTCCTCTCTATGTGCTTAAAATCTTGAAGTTATGCTTGTTTTGCCTTCCTAAGCTAGTTGATTATTGTTCCCATAAGTTGTTTGCTCACAAAATCCCTATGAATAGTAAGTGGGTTAGACTAAAATGTGTTAGTAATATGCTTCATTATGCTCTCTCTATGTTTTAATTCTTATCTTTTATGTGAGCATCATTGAAATCATCATGCCTAGCTAGGGGCGTTAAATGATAGCGCTTGTTGGGAGGCAACCAACTTTATTTTTGTTCCTTACTTTTTGCTCCTGTTTAGTAATAAATAATTCATTTAGCCTATGTTATGATTGAGTTGTTATGTTTTAATTAGTGTTTTTGCCAAGTAGAACCTTTGGGAAGACTTGGGGAAAGTCTTTGCGATCTTGCTGTAAAAAACAGAAACTTTAGCGCTCATGAGATTTGCTGTCATTTTTTAATGGAGAGTGATATTTAGTTAATTATTTTTGCAGATGATTAATAGACAAATTCCTAATGTCCACCAATTTATTTGAGAATTTTATGAGTTCCAGAAGTATACGTTTGATACAGATTAATAAAGACTGTTCTGTTTTTGACATATTCTGTTTTCTATGTGTTGTTTGCTTATTTTGATGAATCTATGAGCAGTATCGGAGGGTATGAACCATATATGAGTTGTAATGCAGTATATATTACACCAATATGAATTTATAATAAGTTCACAACAGTACCTAAGTGGTGATTTATTTTCTTATACTAACGGAGTTTACGAGTTTTCTGTTAAGTTTTGTGTTGTGAAGTTTTCAAGTTTTAGGTAAAGATTCGATGGACTATGGAATAAGGAGTGGCAAGAGCATAAGCTTGGGGATGCCCAAGGCACCCCAAGGTAATATTCAAGGACAACCAAGAGCCTAAGCTTGGGGATGCCCCGGATGGCATCCCCTCTTTTGTCTTCGTTCATCGGTAACTTTACTTGGAGCTATATTTTTATTCACCACATGATATGTGTTTCGCTTGGAGCGTCATTTTATTTTCTTTTGTTTTGCTTGCTGTTTGAATAAAATACCAAGATCTGAAATTATTAAATGTTAGAGAGTCTTCCCATATTTGCATAATTATTCGACTACTCATTGATCTTCACTTATATCTTTTGGAGTAGTTTGTCATTTGCTCTAGTGCTTCACTTATATCCTTTTAGAGCACGGTGGTGGTTTTATTTTGAAGAAATAGTTGAACTCTCATGCTTCACTTATATAATTTTCAGAGTCTTTAGAACAACATGGTAATTTGCTTTGGTTATGAAATTAGTATAATATGATGGGCATCCAAGAGGGATATAATAAAAACTTTCATACAAAGTGCATTGAATACTATGAGAAGTTTGATACTTAATGATTGTTTTGAGATATGAAGATGGTGATATTAGAGTCATGCTAGTTGAGTAGTTGTGAATTTGAGAGATACTTGTGTTAAAGTTTGTGATTCCCGTAGCATGCACGTATGGTGAACCGTTATGTGATGAAGTCGGAGCATGATTTATTTTTTGATTGTCTTCCTTATGAGTGGCGGTCGGGGACGAGCGATGGTCTTTTCTTACCAATCTATCCCCCTAGGAGCATGCGCGTAGTACTTTGTTTCGATGACTAATATATTTTTGCAATAAGTATGTGAGTTCTTTATGATTAATGTTGAGTCCAAGTATTATACGCACTCTCACCCTTCCACCATTGCTAGCCTCTCTAGTACCGCGCAACTTTCGCCGGTACCATAAACCCACCATTTACCTTCCTCAAAACAACCACCATACCTACCTATTATGACATTTCCATAGCCATTCTGAGATATATTGCCATGCAACTTTCCACCATTCCGTTTATTATGACACGCTCCATCATTGTCATATTGCTTTGCATGATCATGTAGTTGACATCGAATTTGTGGCAAAGCCACCATTCGTAATTCTTTCATACATGTCACTCATGAGTCATTGCACATCCCGGTACACCGCCGGAGGCATTCATATAGAGTCATATCTTGTTCTAAGTATGGAGTTGTATTTTTTTCAGTTGTAAGTAAATAAAAGTGTGATGATCATCATTATTAGAGCATTGCCCCAGTGAGGAAAGGATGATGGAGACTATGATTCCCCCACAAGTCGGGATGAGACTCCGAACGAAAAATAAAAAAGAGAAAAAAGAGGCCATAAAAAAGGAGGCCCAAAAAACAAAAAAACAAAAAATGAGAGAAAAAGAGAGAAGGGGCAATGCTGCTATCCTTTTACCACACTTGTGCTTCAAAGTAGCACCATGATCTTCATGATAGAGAGTATTCTATGTTGTCACTTTCATAAACTAGTGGGAATTTTACATTATAGAACTTGGCTTGTATATTCCAATGATGGGCTTTCTCAAATTGCCCTAGGTCTTCGTGAGCAAGCAAGTTGGATGCACACCCACTTAGTTTCTTTTGTCAAGCTTTCATACACTTATAGCTCTAGTGTATCCGTTGCATGGCAATCCCTACTCACTCACATTGATATCTATTGATGGGCATCTCCATAGCCCGTTGATACGCCTAGTTGATGTGAGACTATGTTCTCCTTTTTGTCTTCTCCACAACCACCATTCTATTCCACCCATAGTGCTATGTCCATGGCTCACGCTCATGTATTGCGTGAAGATTGAAAAATTTTGAGAACATCAAAAGTATGAAACAATTTCTTGGCTTGTCGTCAGGGTTGTGCATGATTTAAATAATTTGTGTGATGAAGATAGAGCATAGCGAGACTATATTATTTTGTAGGGATAGCTTTCTTTGGCCATGTTATTTTGAAAAGACATGATTACTTTGTTAGTATGCTTGAAGTATTATTATTTTTATCTCAATATTAAACTTTTGTCTTGAATCTTATGGATCTGAATATTCATGCTACAATAAAGAGAATTACATGGATAAATATGTTAGGTAGCATTCCACATAAAAAATTCTGTTTTTATCATTTACGTACTCGAGGACGAGCAGGAATTAAGCTTGGGGATGCTGATACGTCTCCAACGTATCTATAATTTTTGATTGTTCCATGCTATTATATTATCTGTTTTGGATGTTTATGGGATTTATTATACACTTCTATATTGTTTTTGGGACTAACCTATTAACCGGATGCCCAACCGAAATTGCTGTTTTCTTGCCTATTTCAGTGTTTTGAAGAAAAGTAATATCAAACGGAGTCCAAACGGAATGAAACCTTCGGGAGAGTTATTTTTAGAACGGAAGCAATCTAGGATACTTGGAGTAGACGCCAGGGAAGCTTCGAAGTGGCCACGAGGTAGGGAGGCGCGCCTGCCCCCCTGGGCGCGCCCCCACCCTCGTGGGCCCCTCGTGGCTCCCCTGACCGACTTCTTTCGCCTATATATATATGTATGTATGTATATATATATATATATATATATCAGTATACCCTAAAAACATCAGAAAACAAAATAGATCGGGAGTTCCGCCGCCAGAAGCCTCCGTAGCCACCGAAAACAAATCTAGACCCGCTCCGACACCCTGCCAGAGGGGGGAATCCCTCTCTGGTGGCCATCTTCATCATCCCGGCGCTCTCCATGTCGAGGAGGGAGTAGTTCACCCTTGGGGCTGAGGGTATGTACTAGTAGTTATGTGTTTGATCTCTCTCTCTTTCTCTCTCATGTTCTTGAGTCGGCACGATCTTGATGTATCGCGAGCCTTGCTATTATAGTTGGATCTTATGATGTTTCTCCCCCTCTACTCTCTTGTAATGAATTGAGTTTTTCCTTTGAAGTTATCTTATCGGATTGAGTCTTTAAGGATTTGAGAACACTTGATGTATGTCTTGCATGTGCTTATCTGTGGTGACTATGGGATATCATGTGATCCACTTGATGTATGTTTTGGTGACCAACTTGCGAGTTCCGTGACCTCGTGAACTTATGCATAGGGGTTGGCACACATTTTCGTCTTGACTCTCCGGTAGAAACTTTGGGGGACTCTTTGAAGTTCTTTGTGTTGGTTGAATAGATGAATCTGAGATTGTGTGATGCATATCGTATAATCATACCCACGAATACTTGATGTGACATTGGAGTATCTAGGTGACATTAGGGTTTTGGTTGATTTGTGTCTTAAGGTGTTATTCTAGTACGAACTCTTGAATAGATCGATCGGAAAGAATAACTTCGAGGTGGTTTCATACCCTACAATAATCTCTTCGTTTGTTCTCCGCTATTAGTGACTTTGGAGTGACTCTTTGTTGCATGTTGAGGGATAGTTATATGATCCAATTATGTTATTATTGTTGAGAGAACTTGCACTAGTGAAAGTATGAACCCTAGGCCTTGTTTCCTAGCATTGCAATACCACTTACGCTCACTTTTATCGCTTGCTACCTTGCTGTTTTTATATTTTCAGATTATAAAAACCTTTATCTACCATCCATATTGCACTTGTATCACCATCTCTTCGCCGAACTAGTGCACCTATACAATTTACCATTGTATTTGGTGTGTTGGGGACACAAGAGACTCTTTGTTATTTGGTTGCAGGGTTGTTTGAGAGATACCATCTTCATCCTATGCCTCCCACGGATTGATAAACCTTAGGTCATCCCCTTGAGGGAAATTTGCTACTTTCCTACAAACCTCTGCACTTGGAGGCCCAACAACGTCTACAAGAAGTAGGTTGTGTAGTAGATATCAAGCTATTTTCTGGCGCCGTTGTCGGGGAGGTTAGTGCTTGAAGGTATATCTTTAGATCTTGCAATAGAATCTGTTTTGTTTCTTGTTTTATCACTAGTTTAGTTTATAAAAGAAAACTGCAAAAAAATGGAATTGATGGTACCTCATATGCTTCATCTTTTTAATATCTTTCATGAAAATAAGGATTCTGATAATTGTGCCAAAGTGTTAGAAGAAGAATGCATTAGAATGTTTGGCACTAAATATTTGTATGATGAGCATGATTGCAATGTTGTTAGTATGAATTCCTTGAATATCTATGATGCTAATGATATGCAAAGCCACAAGCTTGGGGATGCTATGTTTGATGATTATGTTGATGAAAGTGGTTTTGGAGAGGTCATGACTTTATTTAGTGATGAATCCACTATTTCGGAAGAGATTCCAATTGATTTTGAGAACAAAGTTGCTATCTATGATGATTATTGTGATGACATGTATGCTATAAAGAACAATGAGAACCATGAAACTTGTCATCTTGATTTTAATTTTCAATTGGATTATGCCTCACATGATAATTATTTTGCCGAGTTTGCTCCCACTATTATTCATGATAAGAAATTCGCTTATGTGGAGAGTAATAAAATTTCTATGCTTGTAGATCATGAAAAGAATGCTTTATATGATAGTTATATTGTTGAATTCATTCATGATGCTACTGAAAATTATTATGAGGAAGGAACATATGCTTGTAGGAATTGCAATAATATCAAGTTTCCTCTCTATGTGCTTAAAGTTTTGAAGTTATGCTTGTTTTACATTCCTATGCAAGTTGATTCTTGTTCCCACAAGTTGTTTGCTCAAAAAATCCCTATGCATAGGAAGTGGGTTAGACTTAAATGTGCTAGTCATATTCTTCATTATGTTCTCTTTATGTTACAATTTTTATATTTTATGTGAGCATCATAGAAATCATCATGCCTAGCTAGAGGCGTTAAACGATAGCGCTTGTTGGGAGGCAACCCAACTTCATTTTTGTTATTTGCTTTTTGATCCTGTTTGGTACTAAATAATTCATCTAACCTCTGTTTAGGTGTGGTTTTATGCTTTTAATTAGTGTTTGTGCCAAGTAAAACCTTTTGGAAGACTCGGGGAAAGTCTGTGCGATCTTGCTGTAAAAAACAGAAACTTTAGCACTCACGAGATTTGCTGGCATTTTTTAATGAAGAGTGATATTTAGTTAATTATTTTTGCAGATGATTAATAGACAAATTCCTCAGGTCCACCAATTTATTTTAGAATTTTATGAGTTCCAAAAGTATACGTTTGATACAGATTACTAGAGACTGTTCTGTTTTTGACAGATTCTGTTTTCTATGTGTTGTTTGCTTATTTTGATGAATCTATGAGTAGTATCGGAGGGTATGAACCATAGAGAAGTTGGAATACTGTATATATTACACCAATATGAATTTAGAATGAGTTCACAACAGTACCTAAGTGGTGATTTATTTTCTTATACTGACGGAGCTTACGAGTTTTCTGTTAAGTTTTGTGTTGTGAAGTTTTCAAGTTTTGGGTAAAGATTCGATGGACTATGGAATAAGGAGTGGCAAGAGCCTAAGCTTGGGGATTCCCAAGGCACCCCAAGGTAATATTCAAGGACAACCAAGAGCCTAAGCTTGGGGATGCCCCGGAAGGCATCCCCTCTTTCGTCTTCGTTCATCGGTAACTATACTTGGAGCTATATTTTTATTCGCCACATGATATGTGTTTTGCTTGGAGCGTAATTTTATTTTATTTTGTTTTGCTTGATGTTTGAATAAAATACCAAGATCTGAAATTCTTAAATGTTAGAGAATCTTCACATAGTTGCATAATTATTCGACTACTCATTGATTTTCACTTATATCTTTCGGAGTAGTTTGTCATTTGCTCTAGTGCTTCACTTATATCCTTTTAGAGCACGGCGGTGGTTTTATTTTGAAGAAATAGTTGAAATATCATGATTCACTTATATTATTTTGAGAGTCTTTTAGAACAGCATGGTAGTTTGCTTTGGTTATGAATTTAGTCCTAATATGATAGGCATCCAAGAGGGATATAATAAAAACTTCCATATAAAGTGTATTGTATACTATGAGAAGTTTGATACTTGATGATTGTTTTGAGATATGAAGATGGTGATATTAGAGTCATGCTAGTTGAGTATTTGTGAATTTGAGAGATACTTGTGTTAAAGTTTGTGATTCTCATAGCATGCACGTATGGTGAACCGTTATGTGATGAAGTCGGAGCATGATTTATTTTTTGATTGTCTTCCTTATGAGTGGCGGTCGGGGACGAGCGATGGACTTTTCCTACCAATCTATCCCGCTAGGAGCATGTGCATAGTACTTTGTTTCGATAGCTAATAGATTTTTGCAATAAGTATGTGAGTTCTTTATGACTAATGTTGAGTCCATGGATTATACGCACTCTCAACCTTCCACCATTGCTAGCCTCTCTAGTATCGCACAACTTTCGCCGGTATCATAAAACCCACCATTTATCTTCCTCAAAACAGCCACCATACCTACCTATTATGGCATTTCCATAGCCATTCCAAGATATATTGCCATGCAACTTTCCACCATTCCGTTTATTATGACACACTCCATCATTGTCATATTGCTTTGCATGATCATGTAGTTGACATCGTATTTGTGTCAAAGCCACCATTCACAATTATTTCATACATGTCACTCATGAGTCATTGCACATCTCGGTACACCTCCGGAGGCATTCATATAGAGTCATATTTTGTTCTAGTATCGAGTTGTAATTCTTGAGTTGTAAGTAAACAAAAGTGTGATGATCATCATTATTAGAGCATGTCCCAGTGAGGAAAGGATGATGGAGACTATGATTCCCCCACAATTCGGGATGAGACTCCGGACGAAAAAGAGGCCATAAAAAAGATGGCCCAAAAAAACAAAAAAATGAGAGAAAAAGAGAGAAGGGGCAATGCTACTATCCCTTTACCACACTTGTGCTACAAAGTAGCACCATGATCTTCATGATAAAGAGTCTCCTATGTTGTCACTTTCATATACTAGTGGGAATTTTTCATTATAGAACTTGGCTTGTATATTCCAATGATGGGCTTCCTCAAAATGTCGTAGGTCTTCGTGAGCAAGCGAGTTGGATGCACACCCACTTAGTTTCTTTTTGAGCTTTCGTACACTTATAGCTCTAGTGCATCCGTTGCATGGCAATCCCTACTCACTCACATTGATATCTATTGATGGGCATCTCCATAGCCCGTTGATACGCCTAGTTGATATGAGACTATCTTGTCCTTTTTGTCTTCTCCACAACCACCATTCTATTCCACCATAGTGCTATGTCCATGGCTCACGCTCATGTGCTGCGTGAAGATTGAAAAAGTTTGAGAACATCAAAAGTATGAAACAATTGCTTGGCTTATCATCGGGGTTGTGCATGATTTAAATATTTTGTGTGATGAAGATAGAGCATAGCCAGACTATATGATTTTGTAGGGATAGCTTTCTTTGGCCATGTTATTTTGAGAAGACATGATTACTTTGTTAGTATGCTTGAAGTATTATTATTTTTATGTCAATATTAAAATTTTGTATTGAATCTTTCGGATCTGAATATTCTTGCCACAATAAAGAGAATTACATGGATAAATATGTTAGGTAGCATTCCACATCAAAAATTCTATTTTTATCATTTACCTACTCGAGGACGAGTAGGAATTAAGCTTGGGGACGCTGATACGTCTCCAACGTATCTATAATTTTTGATTGTTCCATGCTATTATATTATTTGTTTTGAATGTTTATGGGCTTTATTATACACTTTTATATTATTTTTGGGACTAACCTATTAACCGGAGGCCCAACCCAAATTGTTGTTTTCTTGGCTATTTCAGTGTTTCGAAGAAAAGGAATATCAAACAGAATGAAACCTTCGGGAGAGTTATTTTTGGAACGGAAGCAATCCAGTAGACTTGGAGTAGACGCCAGGGAAGCTTCGAGGTGGCCATGAGGCAGGGAAGCGCGCTTTCCCCCTAGGCGGGCCCCCACCCTCGTGGGCCCCTCATGGCTCCCCCTGACCGACTTCTTTCACCTATATATGTCCATATACCCTAAAACACCAGGGAGCAGAAATAGATCGGGAGTTCCGCCGCCAGAAGCCTCCGTACCCACCGAAAACCAATCTGGACCCGTTTCGGCACCCTGTCGGAGGGGCAATCCCTCTTCGGTGGACATCTTCATCACCCCAGCGCTATCCATGATGAGGAGGGAGTAGTTCACCCTCGGGGCTGAGGGTATGTACCAGTAGCTATGTGTTTGTTCTCTCTCTCTCTCTCTCTCTCTCTCTCTCTCGTGTTCTTGAGTCGGCACGATCTTGATGTATCGCGAGCTTTGCTATTATATTTGGATCTTATGATGTTTCTCCCCCTCTACTCTCTTGTGATGAATTGAGTTTTCCCTTTGAAGTTATCTTATCGGATTGAGTCTTTAAGGATTTGAGAACACTTGATGTATGTCTTGCACGTGCTTATCTGTGGTGACAATGGGATATCATGTGATCCAGTTGATGTATGTTTTGGTGATCAACTTGCGAGTTCCGTGACCTCGTGAACCTATGCATAGGGGTTGGCATACGTTTTCGTCTTGACTCTGCGGTAGAAACTTTGGGGCACTCTTTGAAGTTCTTTATGTTGGTTGAATAGATGAACCTGAGATTGTGTGATGCATATCGTATAATCATACCCATGAATACTCGAGGTGACATTGGAGTATCTAGGTGACATTAGGGTTTTGGTTGATTTGTGTCTTAAGGTGTTATTCTAGTACGAACTCTTGAATAGATCGATCCGAAAGAATAAATTTGAGGTGGTTTCGTACCCTACAATAATCTCTTCGTTTGTTCTCCGCTATTAGTGACTTTGGAGTGACTCTTTGTTGCATGTTGAGGGATAGTTATATGATCCAATTATGTTATTATTGTTGAGAGAACTTGCACTAGTGAAAGTATGAACCCTAGGCCTTGTTTCCTATCATTGCAATACCGTTTACGCTCACTTTTATCACTTGCTACCTTGCTGTTTTTATATTTTTCAGATTACAAAAACCTTTATCTACCATCCATATTGCACTTGTATCACCATCTCTTTGCCGAACTAGTGCACCTATACAATTTACCATTGTATCGGGTGTGTTGAGGACACAAGATACTGTTTGTTATTGGGTTGCAGGGTTGTTTGAGAGAGACCATCTTCATCCTACGCCTCCCACAGATTGATAAACCTTAGGTCATCCACTTGAGGGAAATGTGCTACTGTCCTACAAACCTCTGCACTTGGAGGCCCAACAACGTCTACAAGAAGAAGGTTGTGTAGTAGACATCATCCACCCACTCTTCATTCATGGAGAGAGCCATCAGAACATGCCTACACTTCCAACATTCATTTTCTGAGAGAGAACCACCTAGTCATGTGTTGAGACCAAGATATTCCATTCCAACCATATGAATCTTGATCTCTAGCCTTCTCCAAGTTACTTTCCACTCAAATCATCTTTCCACCAAATCCAAATCAGTGAGAGAGAGTTGAGTGTTGGGGAGACTATCATTTGAAGCACAAGAGCAAGGAGTTCATCATCAACGCACCGTCTATTACATTTTGGAGAGTGGTGTCTCCTAGATTGGTTAGGTGTCACTTGGGAGCCTCTGTCAAGATTGTGGAGTTGAACCAAGGAGTTTGTACGGGCAAGGAGATCGCCTACTTCGTGAAGATCTACCCTAGTGAGGCAAGTCCTTCATGGGCGATGGCCATGGTGGGATAGACAAGGTTGCTTCTTCGTGGAACCTTCGTGGGTGGAGCCCTCCGTGGACTCGTGCAACTGTTACCCTTCGTGGGTTGAAGTCTCCATCAACGTGGATGTACTATAGCACCACCTATCGGAACCATGCCAAAAATATCCGTGTCTCCAATTGCGTTTGCATACTCCAATCCCATCCCTTTACATTCTTGCAACTTGCATGCTTTACTTTCCGCTGCTCATATACTCTTGTCATGCTTGCTTGATATGTATTGTGAATGTTTAAACTTGTGCTAAAACTCTACCTTAACTTGAAGAAAATAAAAACTGTAACTTTTCTTTGTTACGAGTCTATTCACCCCCCTCTAGACACCTCTTCACGATCCTTTCAATTGGTATCAGAGCTTTGGTCTCCATTGCTTTGGTTTAAACAACTTTGGAGGAAGATGGATGAGACTACGTTGGGGAGTCTTAGACGTAGAGTGCCTATACTTGATGGAGAGTTCTTTCATGAGTGGAAAATTGAGATGCTTGAGATTTTCAATGAATATCATTTGAACAAGTATATTACTAGCCCTTGTGCACCTCATGTTGATCCTTTGCATCCTACCCTTGATGAGTCTATTGACATGATCCGTAATCTTAGAACTATCAATTTAATCACTAGAGGATTGCCTAGAAACTTGTTTGCTAGCTTGCCTGCTCTTGATTGTGCCTACACCATATGGAGATTTCTTGAGGAACGATTTCCAAACTATTCCTTGCAAAGCTTGGATGAAATTCTTCATAAGTTTATTGCCTTGAGTAAGATGAGTTCCAATGATCCCAAATTTGGTGATTATCTATTTGAACTTACTAATCTTACGCGTGCCAAGGAATCATTTGCAATATCATCTCCGAAGCCATTAGAATTCATAAAGATGACTATTGTGATGACCATTTATCTAATGAATTGCCCTCTCTACGAATTGATCCATCACAAGACGATGTTGAACATGGGTACTATGATGAGGATGAGGATAGTGACTTTGATCTCAATGAGTCTATGAGACACTTTGGTCTTATGGAAAATCTTCACAGCTACATGGCTGGAGGAAAGGAATGGGTTCTTGATAGTGGGTGTACCGATCACATGACCGGAGACAAGGATATGTTTCGTGAGCTTGCTGAAAACGACGACCCTCGGAAGTACGTCACTTCTGGTGATAACTCAAAGGGTAAGGTGGTTGGCCTTGGTAAGGTGGCCATCTCACATGATAGATCCATACAAAATGTTATGGTCGTTGAATCTCTTGGCCACAATTTACTTTCCGTATATAGACTTGCTAACTTTGGTTTCAATGTCCTATTTACTAAAGTAGATTGGCAAGTGTTTCGTAGAGATACTCATAAAATGGTCTTTACCGGTATACATAGAGGTGATCTATATATTGTTGATTTCGCTAAAAAGGCTCAACCTAGAACTTGATTAATTGCTAAATCTTCTAAAGGTTGGTTGTGGCATAGAAGATTAGGTCATGTGGGCATGTGAAATCTTGATAAGCTTATTAAAGGTGATCATATCCTTGGAGTAAAAGATGTTATATTTGACAAGGATAGATTGTGCAGTGCTTGTCAAGCAGGAAAACAAGTTGGAGGAAGTCATCCCGTGAAGAACATCATGACCACGAGAAGACCGCTCGAGCTACTTCATATGGATATCTTTGGTCCCAATGCCTACAAAAGTCTCGGTGGTAACTCATTTGGTCTAGTCATAGTTGATGATTTTTCAAGATTTACGTGGGTGTTCTTTCTTTATGATAAATCGCAGGTCCAAAAGATCTTCAAGAACTTCGCTAGGAAGGCCCAAAATCAATTTGAAGTGAAGATCAAGAAGGTTCGAAGCGACAATGGAATGGAGTTCAAGAACGCAAATGTGGATACCTTTCTTGACGAAGAAGGGATTTCACATGAGTTCTCGGCTACGTATACGCCTAAACAAAATGGAGTTGTTGAGAGAAAGAACCGGACTCTTATTGAGATGGCAAGAATGATGCTTGATGAGTACAAGACTCCAAAACACTTTTGGGCAGAAGCAGTTGAGATGGCTTGTCATGCAACAAATCGCTTGTATCTTCACAAGCTACTCGGCAAGACGGCATACGAGCTCCTCACCGGTAACAAACCCCAAGTTGGATACTTTCGAGTATTCGGCTCAAAGTGTTACATTCTTGATAAGCATCATCGTTCTAAATTTTCTCCTAAATCTCATGAGGGTTTCCTACTCGGTTATGGCTCAAACTCTCACACTTACCTTGTCTACAACAATTTCACCTGAAAGGTTGAAGAGACGGTAGATGTGAAGTTCGATGAATCTAACGGCTCGCAAGTAGAGCAATTACCAATTGATGTAGGAGACAAAGACCCTTAGGAAGCAATCCAAGACTTGTCTATTGGCAAGATTCGTCCAACGAAGGTGAAGGATAGTACCTCGTCCGTCCAAGTGGAAGCTTCTACCTCACGACAAGGTGAACCAAGAGTTGACATGGAGGCATCCACAAGTGGGACATGCCAAGATGAAGAAAACGAGGAAGTACACCAAGATGAACCTCATCAACCTCCTTCTCCACCTAGACAAGAGAACGACAGCGTCAACAACGAAGAAGACCAAGAAGAAGAAGAACGAGATGATGAAGAAGATGCTCCAACTCGACCCAAACAAAAGCTCCCACGAGTTCGAGCAAGAGTCTCAAGAGACCATCCCGTCGAACAAATCTTCAATGATATCCAAACTGGGAGAATCACTCGCTCTAAAACTCGTTTGGCTAATTTTGGTGAACATTATTCATTCATCTCTAGCATTGAACCTATGAAGGTCGAAGAAGCATTGGAAGATCCGGATTGGATAAATGCCATGCATGAAGAGCTACACAACTTTGAGAGAAACCAAGTGTGGACATTGATCGAGAAGCCCGACAACAACCACAACATCATTGTTACCAAATGGGTGTTTCGCAACAAGCAAGACGAAGATGGACAAGTAGTTCGCAACAATGCACGTCTCGTCGCCCAAGGATACACTCAAGTCGAAGGTATGGACTACGGTGAGACATATGCCCCCGTTGCTAGACTTGAGTCCATCCACATCTTACTTGCCTATGCTAATCACCATGATATCACCTTGTACCAAATGGACATTAAAAGTGCTTTCCTAAATGGTGAAATTGAGGAGGAAGTTTATGTTAAACAACCTCCCGGTTTCGTTAATCCTAAGAAACCCGATTGTCGGTGTCAAAACCGGCGGATCTCGGGTAGGGGGTCCCGAACTGTGCGTCTAGGCCGGATGGTAACAGGAGGCAGGGGACACAATGTTTTACCCAGGTTCGGGCCCTCTTGATGGAGGTAAAACCCTACGTCCTGCTTGATTGATATTAATGATATGGGTAGTACAAGAGTAGATCTACCACGAGATCAGAGAGGCTAAACCCTAGAAGCTAGCCTATGGTATGATTGTATGTTGTGGTTGTTGTCCTACGGACTAAAACCTTTCGGTTTATATAGACACCGGAGAGGGTTAGGGTTACACAAGGTCGGTTACAAAGGAGGAGATATCCATATCCGTATTGCCTAGCTTGCCTTCCACGCCAAGTAGAGTCCCATCCAGACATGAGACGAAGTCTTCAATCTTGTATCTTCACAGTCCAACAGTCCGGCCAAAGGATATAGTCCGGCTGTCCGGAGATCCCCTAATCCAGGACTCCCTTAGTAGCCCCTGAACCAGGCTTCAATGACGATGAGTCCGGCGCGCAGCATTGTCTTCGGCATTGCAAGGCGGGTTCCTTCTCCGAATACATCACAGAAGAACTTGAAAACGAGGATAGTATCCGACCCTGCAAAATAAGTTCCACATACCACCGCAGAGAGAATAATATTTTCGCAATTCTAATTTGCTGACTTGTCTTGACAGTATGACGTTATGTCATGGCCCGGTGATTATTCGAACCGTTCCCTTTAACCATCCCCGCACATAACGCGAGGCAATTTTTCGACACGTCTTGTCAAAGCAGAGATCGTGTCCCCTTATTACGGGATTCTCATCAATACGAGCGTGGGTAACCCAACCGCGCCATCAATTACGGCGCTTGGCGGATAAGCGAGTTTTACTAGGCAAGTGGGAACGCTTAGTTTCGTCCGCCCATATAAACGGATAAGGATTCACCTTCCTATCCACGCCTTCTTCCTCCTTTGCTCATCCGTTTTCGCACACTCGAACTCTAGCGCCCAAGTCCACACTTCCCACCTCAACCTTCGCCAACCATGTCCGGAGCGGGAGGCAGGTGGATGGTCTCCTCCGTCACGGAGGGAGACATCAAGAAACTGAGGAGAGCCGGATACCTGCCCGACGACATCGCGCACCGGCTCCCAGATGAGGGGCAGCTCATCCCCACCCCCAGGCCCCATGAGAGGGCAGTATTCCTCACCCATTTCCTCCGTGGATTGGGATTCCCTCTCCATCCATTCGTGCAAGGGCTCATGTTCTATTATGTCCTGGATTTCCACGATCTGGCCCCTAACTTCATCCTCAACATCTCGGCGTTTATCGTCGTGTGCGAAGCCTTCCTCTGCATCAAGCCCCACTTCGGCTTATGGTTGAAGACCTTTAATGTCAAGCTGAAGGTGGTGGGCGGCCGCCAGGCGGAGTGCGGAGGCGCCATGGTGGGCAAGATGCCCAACGTAACATGGCTCGAGGGCTCCTTTGTGGAAACCATAAAGGGGTGGCAATCGGGGTGGTTCTACATCACCGAGCCGCGCGACCCTGTATGGGCAGCGGCCCCCGAGTTCCAATCTGGCATCCCCACATGGCTCACCTCCTGGAAAGAGAAGGGCCTGTCCTGGGGTAGTTCAGAAGGGCTGACCGGACTCCAAACATGTATTCAAAACATGGTGAACAAGAAGCTCAAACTTGTCAATGTGGTCCAGGTCATGCTCCACCGCCGGATTCTCCCGTGCCAACAACGGGAGTTCAACTTGTGGGAGTTCGACCCGGCGCGGCACCGAACTCTGAACAGGCTTTTTGACACAACTCACGAAGATGCCTGGAGGGTGCTGTTCAAAAGCGCTGAGGTCCCCCCTCCCATTACTGAGGATCGTGGATTCAGCGTGAAGTGCCAAGCCAAAGCGGTAAGCTGCTTTACCTCTCGCAGGATACTTATTTTTTATAGGTTGACTCCATGCGGGATCTAAACTCCCGTACCTTTGACAGGACTGGCAGGAGACGGCCGGACAGATCGATTGTCCTTCTCCTTTGCCCGAATGCCCAGCAGACGCTCTTCTGGCGAAGATGCTGACTCCGGCTCCTTATACGGTGCTGGAGAAGACCAAGAAGGCCAAGGGAACCCGAAATAGTTCCCGACGCCAGGCGTCGTCGGACTCATCGCCCGATGACTCTGTGGCGCACTCCTCCCCGAAGACGAGGAAGAAGAAGAAGATCCTCCCCCTCCCGCGGGGGGAGATAAGAAAAGGAAGGCCGCCCTAACTGGGGGGGCGAAGGGTCCAAGAAGGGAAGGACTCTCCTTCCGAACAACTCCACCGTCGCCGACGAAGACGAGTGGTTGCCCAGGGCCAAGCCCCCGGGGAGATCATAAGTATTCGGATACCAGAGTAACTTGTAGCATTCCTTTGTCGCACTGCTTTCCCTAACGCCGAACATGATTATGCAGGCCGCCGCGAACCAGCATCGTTGTATCATCGGACGGCTCCCTGGGTTCGTCGGACATGGATAGCGATCTAGTCCCGACCGCCACCTCCCCTCATCCTGCTGACGATGCCGAGGTGCTGTATAAAGAGGCACCGGGTCAAGGGGAGACAGTCCTGGAGGCACCTCAAGGCGACCTTCCGGACTCTGGGAGCCGAGGGGACGGGGCCCCTGAGAGCTTCGAGTCCGGCCCTCAGCCGAACACCGCGCCGGACCCTCCAGCGGTTCCGGGCTTGGGCAGGCGGCCTCCTTCTAAGAGGGGCAAGACGCCTGTGCCGGTGACCTCTGTCCATCCAGAGGCGCCGGACAATCAGCTGGAAGCGCTTCGCAGCGCTTCCATCGACGAGGAGCACCGCACTATCATGAGTGTGGTGATCCAGAAGGTTCAGTCCGCCAAGAGCGGATTGACTGAAGCGTGTGCCAGCCTTCTAACAGGCTTTGAGGTAAGTGTTTTAAAATGTAGTAGAAATATTACCGCATAGACAGTAGCCCCTGATGCTTTGTTCGGTGTTCACAAAGAAAAGCCGAACAGAGGATCAAATAATATCGCAGGAATCTAATATAAGTATGTCAATATGCATATGTAGGCTTCGCTACTGGCGTCCACCGCACTGACTGTGGAGGTCACTGTACTGAAGCAGGACCTCGAGGGGTCCAGGAAAGAGCTCGGCCTTGCCAAGAGGCAGCTCGAGGAGAACAAGGGTAAGTAATACCCTGTCTATAGATATGTATATATAAAAGAAGACGCGATTGCAAAATGACAGGATCAACGTATATTTGCCAGGGGCCACGACCGAGGTGGCCACCCTGAAGCAAGCGCTTACCAAGGCCGAGGATATAGCGGCCAAGGAGTGCACCGAGCGAGAGAAGCACGAGGCTCGGGTGGGTGAGGTGCAGCAAGAGCTCCAGGCTCTCTTGGCGAAGCATGAGGCGTTGGAGCTTGACTCAAAGACACAGGAGTCTGAGCTTGCCGCGGCCCTCGAGAGCGCAAAAAGTGCCAAGGCCGAAGCCCAAAAGGCCCTCCAGGAGATCGATGAGATGAAGAAGATAGCGGCGGGTAAGGCTTTCTATATGCAAAGCAAGCATGTAAAAGTAAATTACCGATTACTTACCCAAATCCGGAGCTCTCCAGGAGCATTCGCAGATTTGCCCCGCAGCGTGTCCGATGCCACACAATTTTACCAGGCCGAGGATGGAAGCTCAACGGAGAAGCTGTTCTGGTCTCAGTATGCTGAGGCCGAACACCCGGTGCCAATGAGCGACCAGCTGAAGCAGATGGTCGAGCTACATAAGGCGGCCGATCTGGCCATGAGGAGCTTTATAGTCCGGTTGTGGCCTGGCGACGCCCTTCCGAACAGCTTCTTCGGCCTGGTGAGGCAGCTTGTGGATGCCTGCCCGCGGCTGGAGATCGTCAAGCGATCTGTCTGCATTGAAGGTGCACACCAGGCTTTTGCCTGTGTGAAATTGTAGTGGGTCAAGCTAGACGCCATGAAGCTGATCAAGGAGGGGCCGCCGGAGGGCAAGGAGCACCGCCTCCCCGAGATGTACTATGAGGGTGTTCTACCGGGTGCCCGTCTCATAGCGGACGAGTGTTCAAAAGATGTAATATTTGAGCGAGACTTGCTCGTTTTATCCTGTATTTATGAAAACTTGTTTCATATGCGCTATGCAACACTTGTTTGAATTTAAAATATTACCTTCTGTTTGGCTGTTTATCCAATCTAAGAGATGGCTAGTCCTTGTCTTCTGCCCCCATGTCACGAGTGCTGGGGTGTTCGGGATAAACCTGAGAACTCTTGTTCCCATGTTTGGGTCCTTCGAGGGAGGTGCTCAGCACAGCGAACAAGGCAACCGGACTGATAATGCTTTATCACTCTCACTTGGCCATAGAATTCTCTAATTTTAAATTTCGGCGAAGCCCCTGGTATTCGGAGGGCCGAATTTGGGGCGCGATACACGCCTTTAAGCCGGACAGGGCCGGCCCCTCGCTCTAAGCGGCATAAGTCTTTAGGGACTCGAAAACCTCGCCGAACAGCGACCAGTCTCTCGCCTTATTATGACAGTCAGTTTTAGCTTTCTCTACTGAGGTGCTAAACCCAGCAGAACCGGGGCACAATCGCAGTAGTTCTCCTAGCGCTACCTTAACCGATAGAGCGGAACATAAGGTACCAAAACATAGGAGCCGGTCAAACCCAACATTTGGCCAAAGACATGATTCGGAGCTGATGCATATAATGCTATAAGTTTGGGGTGCCGCACTTGTGAAAGTGTTCGGACTTTTCACACCGTATTGTGAGGTACGTAAGCCCTTGGTGTATTAGCCGTACCAAGGTGTACGGTTGTAAGGCGTCATTAATGAACACACACACACACACACACACACACACACACACACACACACACACATATATATATATATATATAACAGGAATGCAATAATAGTCGTAATGTCATGCATTGTTTATTAAAAAATTGCGTTAAAGCAGAGCGATATAGATAGTGCGATAAGCAAAGAGTAGGACTGTGTCCCTTCCAAGGGCAAGCTGAGGAATGATATTAAATCGAATATTTCGCTCGTTACTATAATCTACCTGAGAATTCCGTGGTATGACATAGCTGTCTGCCTCCTTGGTTGCTCATCATGTGTTCGGCAATAGTGCTGCCGGACAGTGTTTCCAGAGATTAAGGTCCTGAAAAAAAAAGAAAAATAACTAAACGGGAAGCCCCTAGTGCGTTTTAAGCCGCGTCTTGGGGCGTGCCACAGTTGTGCCCCCCTCCCCACATGTGCCCATGGTATTTTTAATGCGTAATTATGTACGCGCGGCACGAGTTTCGCCGTTGGGCTAGGATTGGGGTGGCCGCCGTATTGCTACGCGATCTCAGATCGCGCCAGGCGGTCTATTTGCCGATTGCCCCGAGCGCGCTTGAAGGTGTCCGGGCTTTGAAGCGCCGAACTGGTTGATTGCCTTGAGAGGTTGCTTTGCGCTTCTGCTGCGAGGGTCGCGGTGTGCTCCTCTGTTTGGAGAGAGCGCTCTGTGTTTCCATTGACTGTAATAACTCCGCGAGATCCTGGCATCTTGAGCTTGAGGTATGCATAATGCGGTACCGCATTGAATCTAGCAAATGCGGTTCGCCCGAGCAGCGCGTGATAACCACTACGGAACGGGACTATATCAAAGATTAACTCTTCGCTTCGGAAATTATCCGGGGATCCGAAGACCACTTCCAGTGTAATTGAGCCTGTGCAATGGGCCTCCACACCTGGAATGACGCCTTTAAAGGTCGTTTTTGTGGGTTTGATCCTTGAGGGGTCTACACCCATTTTGCGCACTGTGTCCTGATAAAGAAGGTTCAGGCTGCTGCCGCCATCCATAAGGACTCGAGTGAGGTGGAATCCGTCAATGATTGGGTCTAGGACCAGTGCGGCAAATCCGCCATGACAAATACTAGTGGGATGGTCCCTGCGATCGAAGGTGATCGGACAGGAGGACCAAGGGTTGAATTTTGGGGCTACTAGCTCCAACGCATATACGTCCCTGAGCGCACGCTTTCGCTCCCTCTTGGGGATGTGGGTTGCGTATATCATGTTCACCATCCGCACTTGTGAGGGAACCTCTTGTGTCCTCTGGTGTGCGGCTGCCGGGGCTCCTCATCATCATCGCTGTGCGGCCCTTGTACTTGTTTTCAGCAATTAACTTGCCGGCCTGCTTGAACACCCAACAATCCATGTTAGTGTGATTGGCTGGTTTGTCTGGGGTTCCGTGTATTTGACACGAGCGATCGAGTATACGGTCCAAGCTGGACGGACCCGGTGTACTTTGTTTGAATGGCTTTTTCCACTGACCGGGTTTAGAGCCTTTGAATCCAGCAATTACTGCCGTATCCTCGGTATTTTCGCTGTTAATGCGGCGCTTATGTTTGCTGCGACGTGACCTGCTATTGCCGTCCTTGGTATCCGAGGTACCATGGTTCTTTGATATGTTATTACTGCGAGCCAGCCAGTTGTCTTCTCCTGCACAAAAGCGGGTCATGAGCGTCGTGAGATCCGCCATAGATTTCGGCTTTTCCTGACCAAGGTGCCGGGCTAGCCACTCGTCTCGGATGTTGTGTTTGAAAGCCGCTAAGGCCTCTGCATCTGGACAATCGACGATCTGATTTTTCTTTGTAAGCAACCGAGTCCAGAATTGCCTGGCCGACTCTTCTGGTTGCTGAATTATGTCGCTCAAGTCATCGGCGTCTGGTGGTCGCACATAAGTGCCCTGAAAGTTGTCGAGGAATGCGGCTTCCAGATCTTCCCAACAGCTAATGGAGTCCGCTGGTAAGCTGTTAAGACAATGCCGCGCTGGTCCTTTGAGCTTTAGTGGGAGGTATTTGATGGCGTGTAAGTCATCACCGCGGGCCATGTGGATGTGGAGGAGGAAATCCTTATCCATACTGCGGGATCTGTTGTGCCGGCGTATGATTCAATATTTACAGGTTTGAAAACTTCTGGGAATTGATGTTCCATTACTTCGTCTGTGAAGCATAAGGGGTGTGCGGCGCCTCTGTATTGGGCTATATCACGACGCAGCTCGAAAGGGTCTTGCCCGCTGTGTTAGGCCCGGTCGGATTTGCTTTTACTGTATCCGGTGTGACGTTTATCGTCTCGTAGAGTAGTGCACCCTCATGATCCGTAGATCGATCTTGCATGCTTTGCTTTGTCCTCCAATATGTCTTGCAGGTCTGGCGTATCTCCCCATGCCTTTTTATTTGAATGGCGCCGGGGTGGAGGCTGAGCTTTTGGATGGAATGCCTCTCTATCGCGGCCATGAGGTGGCCGATCAGCCGTATCATACGCTTCCTCCTCCATTCAGGGTAGTAACCTGCACTTTGGGTAATTCTTGGAGGGGCGTTCGAGTTTATATTCCTCGGCCGCGAGGATTCAGTCCATTTGTCAGCTAGCAGATCTTGATCAGCTTGAAGCTGCTGCTGCTTTTTCTTTAGGCTATTTGCTATGGCCATAAGCCGGCACTTGAAGCGCTCTTGTTCGACGAGATCCTCTGGTACGGAGAATTCATCGTCGCCGAGGCTTGCCTCGTCTTCGGAGGGGGCATGTAATTGTCATCCTCCTCCTCTCTATCTGCCGCTCTCTCAGGAGAGCTGGCTCCTCCATCCTCCTGCTCTGAATCTTGCTGGAGGGGAATGTTGTTGTCTTTGGCACTATCCGGAGTGTTATTATCTCCTGTGCCGGTATCACCACTTTTGCTTTGGCGGGACCTAGAGCGGCACCGCCGACGTCGGCGCTTGGGTTGCTTCTTGGAGGGGTCATCCTCCGCTATCTCATCGCCATTGCCTTCTTTGGGTGTATCCACCATGTATATGTCATATGACGAGGTGGCTTTCCAGTGCCCTATAGGCGATGGTTCATGTTCGTCTCCTACATCGTCGTCCATACCGTCGATGTCTTCGGAGTCGAAGTCGAGCATGTCGGTTAAATCATCGACAGTGGCTACGAAGTGGGTGGTGGGTCGGCGTCGAATTTCTTCGTCGTCCGCATCCCAATCCTGTTGGCCATAGTCCGGCAAGGACTCTCCTGACAAAGAGAGAGACCTTAGTGAATTCAGAATGTCGCCGAAGGGCGAGTGCTGAAAGATATCCGCGGCGGTGAATTCCATGATCGGCGCCCAATTGGATTCGATTGGCAGGGGCGCGGACGGTTCAGAGTCCAGAAAAGAGTCCGGCACCTTGGAGTCACGAGCTTCGCAGAGGATTAGGCTGGTGTTCGGCTCGATCGCCGTTGAGACTGCAGCCCCTGAGGCGGTGTCTAGCCACCCGTCCTTGATTGGCGCAGTTGGCTCCGAGCTAAGGGTCGGAGCTGATGCGGGCGCGGCCTCTGGGGTACTGTTCGGCGGCAGAGCTAGGTCATACCCGTCGTGACAGTGCGGCGCGCCCGGCTATGGCTTGAATCCGTCGAAGATCAAGTCTCCGCGGATGTCGGCCGTGTAGTTCAAACTTCCAAATCTGACCTGACAGCCAGGGGCGTAGTTTCAATCTGCTCCAGATGGCCAAGCGAATTAGCCCGCAGTGCAAAGCCGCCGAATACGAAGATCTGTCCGGGGAGAAAAGTCTTACCCTGGACCGCATCGCCATCGATGATAGTAGGAGCCATCAAGTCTAAGGGTGACGACACAGAGGAACTCTCAATGAAAGCACCAATGTTGGTGTCAAAACCGGCAGATCTCGGGTAGGGGGTCCCGAACTGTGCGTCTAGGCCGGACGGTAACAGGAGGCAGGGGACACAATGTTTTACCCAGGTTCGGGCCCTCTTGATGGAGGTAAAACCCTACGTCCTGCTTGATTGATATTGATGATATGGGTAGTACAAGAGTAGATCTACCACGAGATCAGAGAGGCTAAACCCTAGAAGCTAGCCTATGGTATGATTGTATGTTGTGGTTGTTGTCCTACGGGCTAAAACCTTTCGGTTTATATAGACACCGGAGAGGGTTAGGGTTACACAAGGTCGGTTCCAAAGGAGGAGATATCCATATCCGTATTGCCTAGCTTGCCTTCCACGCAAAGTAGAGTCCCATCCGGACACGAGACGAAGTCTTCAATCTTGTATCTTCATAGTCCAACAGTCCGGCCAAAGGATATAGTCCGGCTGTCCGGAGACCACCTAATCCAGGACTCCCTCACCGATCATGTTTACAAACTCCACAAAGATCTTTATGGTCTTAAACAAGCTCCTAGAGGGTGGTATAAATGCTTGACCAAGTTCCTTATTGAAAATGGCTTTGAGATTGGGAAGATTGATTCTACTCTTTTTACTAGAAGGGTTAATGGTGAATTATTTGTGTGCCAAATTTATGTTGATGATATCATATTTGGTTCGACTAACCCTCATTTTAGTGAAAAGTTTGGGAAGCTAATGTCGGAGAAGTTTGAGATGTCTATGATGAGTGAACTCAAGTTCTTCCTTGGTTTGCAAATCAAGCAAACTAAGGAGGGCACCTTTGTTTCCCAAACAAAGTATACCAAGGACTTACTCAAGAAGTTCAACATGCAAGTAAGCAAAGGTATGAAAACCCCATCCCTACTAGGGACATCTTGACTTGACCAAGGATGGCAAATCGGTTGACCAAAAGGTTTACTGATCTATGATTGGTTAATTGTTATATCTATGTGCCTCCCGTCCCGATATTATGCTAAGTGTGTGCATGTGTGCATGATATCAAGCGCCCCCTAAAGAATGTCATCTTAAGGCTGTGAAAAGGATAGTGAGATACTTAATACATACACCAAATTTTGGCATTTGGTATCCTAAGAGGTCTTCTTTTGATCTTGTTGGCTACTCCGATTCGGATTATGCCGGAGACAAGGTTGATAGAAAGTCCACTTCGGATACTTGTCAATTTCTCGGTAGATCTCTTGTATCTTGGTCCTCCAAGAAACAAAACTCGGTATGCTTATCCACCGCCGAAGCGGAATACATTGACACCGGTTCATGTTGTGCTCAATTACTTTGGATGACCCAAACTCTTAAAGATTATGGGATCTATGTGAAACATGTTCCATTGCTTTGTGACAATGAAAGTGCTATTAAGATTGCTCATAATCCCATGCAACATTATCAAACTAAGCACATTGAAGTTTGTCATCATTTCATTCGAGATCATGTTGCTAAAGGGGACATTGATCTTAAGCATGTTCGTACCGATAAGCAATTGGCGGGTATATTCACCAAACTGCTTGATGAGAAAGTATTTTGCCGTTTGAGAGGTGAATTGAACATTATTGATGCTTCAAACTTGGAGTAGAAACTCCCTTTGGATACATGCAAGGCATGAGCCTATGACTAATACTTGACTTTTCTCTTATGATGATGATCATATGTCTTGGATATATTTGCACCCTTGCATGCTATCTAACCTTTGTAGGTACTTGGATGAATCAAAATCTATGAGACTGAAAATCACTCACATCTTGAGCAATCTCTACATCACCAAGTGTCTACAATATGGTGGTTGAAGACAAGGAAGCATGAAACCTTTCAACATATCCTTTGACCATTTCTATATATCAAATTTCATTTGGTATCGAATTCATGATTGTCAAATTGGATACACAAGTGCTCTTCCTTGCAAGACTAACCCATGTAGGTAGATGAACTCAAACTACAAGTGGTGCTCCCAATCTTTGATGAGCTACATCAACCTTGAGCATCTCACACAAGTTCAACTACATTATCAAGTTCAACACCACCACCCAAGGTATGTTATTCCATCTTAGAGAATCTTTACCCCGAGTCATGGGTTAAAACAACTCAACAAGATGCGAATACATCAAATGCTTAAACGAAAAATGGTAACCCCATTTTGAGCTTAAACGACGAGTATGACCTACGATCAAGTGTTCTCACTTGACTCCTCAGTCAATATACTCTAACATAGGTGACTTTGTCACCGACCATTTCTAGATGAAGTCCTCTAGTGTTTCTCCATGTTCTTGCATTTGTCTCTTGCATGTTTGTTTCCGTTCTCTTTAAAAAAAACTTCATCTAGATTTCTTTTCTTTTTTCTTTGTTTTGTTCTGCATTCCCTGCATCCAATTCATTGCAAATCCTTTAGTAAATTCATTGCAAATCTTTGTGAGATCTTATTTGCCTAGTGAGCTGAGGTGACAAATGTTCTCTCTGTGCTGAACTCGGTCATACCGATTCGTCTCTTTCGGTCAAGCCGAACCATTTTGGTGCAACCGAAAAATATAACTCGGTGTCACCGATTTCACTGCAGAAAAGACAATTTGCCACTTGTTCCTGCACTTTTGTTCTAGCTCCACTCGATGATTCTTGTCCTCTTCCAGCATCACACTATATATGCTGCTTTGCTCTATGACTCAAGGACCAAACCTATTTTGACTCATACTCTAGAAGATCCCTTCTTGGAAATTGATGTCAAGGGGGGAGAGAGAGATCACATCAAAGCTTACTCACTTAAAAAGGGGGAGAGTACTTCAAAGGGGGAGAATGCTTAATCGCATCAAATGGAGAGAGACCCCTGAGACCCCTGATGCTTGGTATTCAAGAGGAGAGAAGTCACATGTCTTTAAGAGGGGAAAGACATGTTAGTTTGACTTATGTTTCTGTGCTCTGATCTATTTTGCTCTGATTTTCTATTCCCTATATTATCCCATTATCAAATATAAGATTCAGGGGGAGAAAGACATCTAAGGGAAGGAAATCTTGAATTCATTGCATATCTTTATCTTTGGGGACATATATCCAATGGGAGTACCTAGTACTCATTCTCTACATGTCATCCCAGTCTTGGTAATCTTGTGGCTCTTTGGTTTGCTCTGATTAGTAGATATATCTGTGTTAGCTAACCTTATTTACTCAGGTTCATCTCTTCCTAAGCCAACTTAAGACCACAAGGTAAGTATATGCATCTCACCCATGTGCATGATGATCTCTTGCTGATGTACATATTGTTTGCAAGAAGGACTCATGAACATGAAGCTGCAATTCTTATATCCACATTATTTGCTCTGATGTGTATAGCCAAGATATATGTAACTCATTGCTTGCTCTGTCATGATTATGCATTCACATGCTCTTATACTCTGCATTTACATGATTGCATACGTGTAGGGGGAGCCTATGCATGTTACATGTCTTTCCAAGGC
The DNA here is from genome assembly GCA_034509565.1 of Triticum monococcum. NCBI lineage: Eukaryota > Viridiplantae > Streptophyta > Magnoliopsida > Poales > Poaceae > Triticum > Triticum monococcum. Next base: position 527,220,934 of record CM067842.1, on the reverse strand, counting down.
TTTACTTGCTATTCTCTATATCTCTATCTAAAGCTTTGAAGTTACATGAGCATGAAGTTACAACTTCATATACTCACATCATTTGCTCTGATGCATTTAGCCAAGATACATGTAACACATTGCTTGCTCTGTCATGTTTATGCATTCACATGCTCTTACTTTCCATATTGACATGACTGCATACATGTAGGGGGAGTCCATGCATGTTACATGTCTTTCCAAAGCTTTACTTGCTATTCTCTATATCTTTATCTAAAGATCTAATGTATGATGTCATCAATTACCAAAAAGGGGGAGATTGAAAGCACAAGTGCTCCCTAGGTGGTTTTGGTAATTAATGTCAACATATCTCTTGTTGGACTAATGTTTTTATCTAGTATATTTCAGATAAGTTCAACAGATGGAGTGGCGTGGACAAGAGGATGTGGAACCCCTTCAAGATGTTAAGGACAAAGAATTGGCTCAATCTCAAAAGCTCAAGGCTCTACATTTTCAGTTTAGTGATCCAAGATCACATTGAGTCCTTAGGAAAGCCAATACTATTAAAAGGGGATGAGGTGTTGCTTAATGGCTTGCTTACTCAAGATGCTTAGTGATATGCTCCAAAGCCCTCAACCACTTTCTCATATCCACATATGTCCCAAACCAAAAGTCAAACTCGGCCCCACCGAAACATTCTATCCGGCGCCACCGAGTTCACTTGACATAGCCACTCCCATAATCCCTAATCAATTCGGTCTCACCGATGGGATCTTGGTCTCACCGAGATGGGCTTGCAAACTCTCTATTGCCTGTTGCAATTATTTCAGTCCCACCGAGATAAGCAATCGGTCCCACCGAGTTTGCCTGACCAACTCTCTGTTTTTCTTATTACCAAAATCAGTCTCATCGAGTTTGTGTAATCGGTCAAACCGAGATGAGGTTTTACCCTAACCCTAGCACATCGGTCACACCGAGTTGATCATATCGGTCCCACCGAAATGCCTAACAGTCACATTATGAACTAAATCAGTCCGACCGAGTTTTCTGATTCGGTCCCACCGAGTTTGGTGATTTGTGTGTAACGGATAGATTTTGTGTGGAGGCTATATATACCCCTTCACCCACTCTTCATTCGTGGAGAGAGCCATCAGAACATGCCTACACTTCCAACATTCATTTTCTGAGAGAGAACCACCTACTCATGTGTTGAGACCAAGATATTCCATTCCAACCATACGAATCTTGATCTCTAGCATTCTCCAAGTTGCTTTCCACTCAAATCATCTTTCCACCAAATCCAAATCAGTGAGAGAGAGAGTTGATTGTTGGGGAGACTATCATTTGAAGCACAAGAGCAAGGAGTTCATCATCAACACACCGCCTATTACCTTTTGGAGAGTGGTGTCTCCTAGATTGGTTAGGTATCACTTGGGAGCCTCCGTCAAGATTGTGGAGTTGAACCGAGGAATTTGTACGGGCAAGGAGATCGCCTACTTCGTGAAGATCTACCCTAGTGAGGCAAGTCCTTCATGGGCGATGGCCAAGGTGGGATAGACAAGGTTGCTTCTTCGTGGATCCTTCGGGGGTGGAGCCCTCCGTGGACTCACGCAATCATTACCCTTCGTGGGTTTAAGTCTCCATCAATGTGGATGTATGATAGCACCACCTATCTGAACCACGCCAAAAATCTCCGTGTCTCTAATTGTGTTTGCATACTCCAATCCCATCCCATTACATTCTTGCAACTTGCATGCTTTACTTTCTGCTGCTCATATACTCTTGTCATGCTTGCTTGATATGTATTGTGAATGTTTAAACTTGTGCTAAAACTCCACCTTAACTTGAAGAAAATAAAAACTGCAACTTTTCTTTGTTACGAGTCTATTCACCCCCTCTAAATGTTGGGTTCTACGGTAGGGTGTGTCGACTGCAAATTAAAATTTTCCTACGCGCAGAACAACCAAGAAGATGCTATGGGAGATGGATCACAAATAGTTACCACTAGACGCGCAGTGCCGTGCAGCGGAAGAAGAGTTAGGGCAGCGTGTCCGCGTGGATCGTCTCCTCCTCATCCGATCTCCCTCGATCAGCCGGTCGTTGGATCCCTCGTACAGGTTCGCCGGAGCGGCATAAGTGCACCGCCTCTAACAGTATCTGCGCGTGCAGGAGGAACTGAAGGAAATATGCCCTAGAGGCAATAATAAAGTTATTATTTATTTCCTTATATCATGATAAATGTTTATTATTCATGCTAGAATTGTATTAACTGGAAACATAATACATGTGTGAATACATAGACAAACAGAGTGTCACTAGTATGCCTCTACTTGACTAGCTCGTTGATCGAGGATGGTTATGTTTCCTAACCATAGACATGAGTTGTCATTTGATTAACGGGATCACATCATTAGGAGAATGATATGATTGACTTGACCCATTCCGTTAGCTTAGCACTTGATCGTTTAGTTTGTTGCTATTGCTTTCTTCATAAATTATACATGTTCCTATGACTATGAGATTATGCAACTCCCGTTTACTGGAGGAACACTTTGTGTGCTACCAAACGTCACAACGTAACTGGGTGATTATAAAGGTGCTCTACAGGTGTCTCCAAAGGTACTTTTTGGGTTGGCGTATTTCGAGATTAGGATTTGTCACTCCGATTGTTGGAGAGGTATCTCTGGGCCCTCTCGGTAATGCACATCACCTAAGCATTGCAACTAAATAAGTTAGTTGCGGAATGATGTATTACGGAACGAGTAAAGAGACTTGCCGGTAACGAGATTGAACTAGGTATTGAGATACCGACGATCGAATCTTGGGCAAGTAACATACCGATGACAAAGGGAACAACGTATGTTGTTATGCGGTCTGGCCGATAAAGATCTTCGTAGAATATGTGGAAGCCAATATGAGCATCCAGGTTCCGCTATTGGTTATTGACCGGAGACGTGTCTCGGTCATGTCTACATAGTTTTCGAACCCGTAGGGTCCGCACGCTTAAAGTTCGGTGACGATCGTAATTAGGGTTTTTGTGTTTTGATGTACCGAAGGTTGTTAGGAGTCCCGGATGTGATCACGGACATGACGAGGAGTCTCGAAATGGTCGAGACATAAAGATTGATATATTGGAAGCCTATATTTGGATACCGGAAATGTTCCGGGTGAAATCAGGATTTTACCGGAGTACTGGGGGGTTATCGCAACCCCCCGGGGGTTATTGGGCCTACATGGGCCATAAGGGAGAAGAGGAGGGCCGGCCAGGGCAGGCCGCGTGCCCCCTCCCCCCTAGTCCGAATAGGAAATGGAAGGGGGCCCCCTTTCCTCTTTCTCCCTTCCTCCTTCCTTTTCCAAGAAGGCAAGAGGGGGGAGTCCTACTCCCGGTTGGAGTAGGACTCCTCCAGGCGCACCCATAGGGCCGGCCGCACCTCCCCCTCTCCCTCCTTTATATACTGAGGCAAGGGGGCATCCCATGACACACAAGTTGAACCTCGTGATCGTTCCTTAGCCGTGTGCGGTGCCCCCTTCCACCATATTCCACCTCGGTCATATCGTAGCGGTGCTTAGGCGAAGCCCTGCGTCGGTAGAACATCATCACCGTCATCACGCCATCGTGCTGACGAAACTCTCCCTCAATGTTTTGCTGGATCGGAACACGAGGGACGTCACTGAGTTGAACGTGTGCAGAACTCAGAGGTGCCGTACATTCGGTACTTGGATCAGTCGGATCGGGAAGACGCACGACTACTTCCTCTACGTTGTGTCAACACTTCCGTTGCCGGTCTACGAGGGTACGTAAACAACACTCTCCCCAGTCGTTGCTATGCATCACCATGATCTTGCGTGTGCGTAGGAATTTTTTTGAAATTACTACGTTCCCCAAAAGTGGCATCCGAGCCTATGTTTTATGCGTTGATGTTGTGCACGAGTAGAACACAAGTGAGTTGTGGGTGATATAAGTCATACTGCTTACCAGCATGTCATACTTTGGTTTGGCGGTATTGTTGGATGAAGCGGCCCGGACCGACATTACGTGTACGCTTACGCGAGACTGGTTCTACCGACGTGCTTTGCACACAGGTGGCCGGCGGGTGTCAGTTTCTCCAACTTTAGTTGAACCAAGTGTGGCTACGCCCGGTCCTTGCGAAGGTTAAAACAGCACCAACTTGACAAACTATCGTTGTGGTTTTGATGCATAGGTAAGAACGGTTCTTGCTAAGCCCGTAGCAGCCACGTAAAACTTGCAACAACAAAGTAGAGGACGTCTAACTTGTTTTTGCAGGGCATGTTGTGATGTGATATGGTCAAGACATGATGCTAAATTTTATTGTATGAGATGATCATGTTTTGTAACCGAGTTATCGGCAACTGGCAGGAGCCATATGGTTGTCGCTTTATTGTATGCAACGCAATTGCGTTGTAATGCTTTACTTTATCACTAAGCGGTAGCGATAGTCGTGGAAGCATAAGATTGGTGAGACGACAACGATGCTACGATGGTGATCAAGGTGTCGCGCCGGTGACGATGGTGATCATGAAGGTGCTTCGGAGATGGAGATCACAAGCACGAGATGATGATGGCCATATCATATCACTTATATTGATTGCATGTGATGTTTATCTTTTATGCATCTTATCTTGCTTTGATTGACGGTAGCATTATAAGATGACCCCCCACTAAATTACCAAAGTACAAGTGTTCTCCCTGAGTATGCACCGTTGCGAAAGTTCTTCGTGCTGAGACACCACGTGATGATCGGGTGTGATAGGCTCTACGTTCAAATACAACGGGTGCAAAACAATTGCACGCGCGGAATACTCAGGTTTAACTTGACGAGCCTAGCATATAACTGATATGGCCTCGGAACACAGAGACCGAAAGGTCGAGCGTGAATCATATAGTAGATATGATCAACATATTGATGTTCACCATTGATACTACTCCATCTCACGTGATGATCGGACATGGTTTAGTTGATTTGGATCACGTGATAACTTAGAGGATTAGAGGGATATCTTTCTAAGTGGGAGTTCTTAAGTAATATGATTAATTGAACTTAAATTTATCATGAACTTAGTACCTGATAGTATCTTGCTTGTCTATGTTTGATTGTAGATAGATGGCTTGTGCTGTTGTTCCGTTGAATTTTAATGCGTTCCTTGAGAAAGCAAAGTTGAAAGATGATGGTAGCAATTACACGGACTGGGTCCATAACTTGAGGATTATCCTCATTGCTGCACAGAAGAATTACGTCCTGGAAGCACCGCTAAGTGCCAAGCCTGCTGCAGGAGCGACACCAGATGTTATGAACGTCTGGCAGAGCAAAGCTGATGACTACTCAATAGTTCAGTGTGCCATGCTTTACGGCTTAGAACCGGGTCTTCAACGACGTTTTGAACGTCATGGAGCATATCAGATGTTCCAGGAGTTGAAGTTAATATTTCAAGCAAATGCCCGGATTGAGAGATATGAAGTCTCCAATAAGTTCTATAGCTGCAAGATGGAGGAGAATAGTTCTGTCAGTGAACATATACTCAAAATGTCTGGGTATCATAATCACTTGACTCAGCTGGGGGTTAATCTTCCTGTTGATAGTGTCATTGACAGAGTTCTTCAATCACTACCACCAAGCTACAAAAGCTTCGTGATGAACAATAATATGCAAGGGGTGAATAAAACTATTCCTGAGCTCTTCGCGATGCTAAAAGCCGCGGAGGTAGAAATCAAGAAGGAGCATCAAGTGTTGATGGTCAATAAGACCACCAGTTTCAAGAAAAAGGGCAAAGGGAAGAAGAAAGGGAACTTCAAGAAGAACAGCAAACAAGTTGCTGCTCAGGAGAAGAAACCCAAGTCTGGACCTAAGCCTGAGACTGAGTGCTTCTACTGCAAGCAGACCGGTCACTGGAAGCGGAACTGCCCCAAGTATTTGGCGGATAAGAAGGATGGCAAAGTGAACAAAGGTATATGTGATATACATGTTATTGATGTGTACCTTACTAATGCTCGCAGCAGCACCTGGGTATTTGATACTGGTTCTGTTGCTAACATTTGCAACTCGAAACAGGGGCTACGGATTAAGCGAAGATTGGCTAAGGACGAGGTGACGATGCGCGTGGGAAATGGTTCCAAAGTCGATGTGATCGCGGTCGGCACACTACCTCTACATCTACCTTCGGGATTGGTATTAGACCTAAATAATTGTTATTTGGTGCCAGCGTTGAGCATGAACATTATATCTGGATCTTGTTTGATGCGAGACGGTTATTCATTTAAATCAGAGAATAATGGTTGTTCTATTTATATGAGTAATATCTTTTATGGTCATGCACCCTTGAAGAGTGGTCTATTTTTGATGAATCTCGATAGTAGTGATACACATATTCATAATGTTAAAATCAAAAGATGCAGAGTTGATAATGATAGTGCAACTTATTTGTGGCACTGCCGTTTAGGTCATATCGGTGTAAAGCGCATGAAGAAACTCCATACTGATGGACTTTTGGAACTACTTGATTATGAATCACTTGGTACTTGCGAACCGTGCCTCATGGGTAAGATAACTAAAACGCCATTCTCCGATACTATGGAGAGAGCAACGGATTTGTTGGAAATCATACATACAGATGTATGTGGTCCAATGAATGTTGAGGCTCGTGGCGGATATCGTTATTTTCTCACCTTCACAGATGATTTAAGCAGATATGGGTATATCTACTTAATGAAACATAAGTCTGAAACATTTGAAAAGTTCAAAGAATTTCAGAGTGAAGTTGAAAATCATTGTAACAAGAAAATAAAGTTTCTACAATCTGATCATGGAGGAGAATATTTGAGTTACGAGTTTGGTCTACATTTGAAACAATGCGGAATAGTTTCACAACTCACGCCACCCGGAACACCACAGCGTAATGGTGTGTCCGAACGTCGTAATCGTACTTTATTAGATATGGTGCGATCTATGATGTCTCTTACTAATTTACCGTTATTGTTTTGGGGTTATGCTTTAGAGAGGGCTGCATTCACGTTAAATAGGACACCATCGAAATCCGTTGAGACGACGCCTTATGAACTGTGGTTTGGCAAGAAACCGAAGTTGTCATTTCTGAAAGTTTGGGGCTGCGATGCTTATGTGAAAAAGCTTCAACCTGATGAGCTCGAACCCAAATCGGAGAAATGTGTCTTCATAGGATACCCAAAGGAGACTGTTGGGTACACCTTCTATCACAGATCCGAAGGCAAAACTTTTGTTGCTAAATTCGGAGTTTTTCTAGAGAAGGAGTTTCTCTCGAAAGAAGTGAGTGGGAGAAAAGTAGAACTTGATGAGGTAACTATACCTGCTCCCTTATTGGAAAGTAGTACATCACAGAAACCGGTTTCTGTGACACCTACACCAATTAGTGATGAAGCTAATGATAATGATCATGAAACTTCAGATCAAGTTACTACCGAACCTCGTAGATCAACCAAAGTAAGATCCGCACCAGAGTGGTACCGTAATCCTGTTCTGGAAGTCATGCTACTAGATCATGATGAACCTATGAACTATGAAGAAGCGATGGTGAGCCCAGATTCCGCAAAATGGCTAGAAGCCATGAAATCTGAGATGGGATCCATGTATGAGAACAAAGTGTGGACTTTGGTTGACTTGCCCGTTGATCGGCGAGCGATTGAGAATATCTCCAACACTAGACACCTCTTCTCGATCCTTTCATAAGGGCAACAAGGCTGATGTAGAACCCCTCCGTGGTCGATTCCCCCTCCGACAGTGTGCCAGAGAAGGCCTCCAGATGGGATTTCTCGAGAACAGAAACTTGTGATAGTGGAAAAAGTATTCAGGTGGCTCTGTGATGTGAGGGGTATATTTGAGAATTTATAGAGGCGGAATTAGGTCAAGAGGTGCTACAAGGGGCCAACAAGCATGGAGCGCGCCTCTCGAGCTTGTTGCTCCCTCATGACTTGTCAGGTCTATGTCGGCGTTCTGGGAACGGGGGTCCCCAGACTTGCCTGCCTGCGGCCTGCGGCGTGGCTCAAATGGTGGCCCAACATGGCCCATCTTCATCAGCACAAGACTCAAGACCCTCGCGAGGGGCCAAGCCTCGCGAGGCAGACGACACGGCACATCCTCAGGCGCAGTCTCCTCCGGCCGGCTCGCGAGGAGGCGGAGATATCAAGGCGGGGTACCTCACGAGGTGCCCGTGACGCAAGCCATGACGATCGAGGGTGCCAGGCGGGCGCCAGCACGCGCAACGTCCTTCTTTCCTCTTTGGTGCAAAGGGGGCAAGCGCAGCCGCGGAGTACCGAGGCATCAGGCAAAGGTTGCCATTTCGGTGCAACGAGACCAGGACCAAGCGGACTACAAGACGGAGGTCACCATGGAGCCCAGCACGGCGTCACCGCAGAGTCTTTCGCAGGTGAAGACCACCTTTGGTCAGGATAAGAGTACTTGCTGTCCCCTTTCAAATTAGCCCGCCATTGTTGGCTCCCTTCCCGCTCGATATTTGGAAAGAGGACCAGGGCCCCTATAAATAGGACCGGCCACCCACGTAGTAAGGGGTTCGACCGGTTGAGAGGTCCAGAGAGTAGGGGTTCGATAGGTTGGTAGGTCGATCAGTTCGTAGAAGGGGTCGGTTTTTTCTGGGCTCGGTTCGCAGAGTTAGTTGGTCCGGCTAGCAAGTAGAGAGAGAGAGAGGTGACAGAACTCCTCCCAGCAGTTTGTCGCCCCAGCTAAGAACAGACCCTCGCAAGGCAGTTCTTCCTTGTATTGCTCATCATCATCAGCCCCAAGAGGCAATCCATCCACCACACACTGGAGTAGGGTATTACACCACAATGGTGGCCCGAACCAGTATAAATCTTGTGTCTCTCGTGTGATTCCTTTAGTAGTTTAGATCTTTGCGAGACGGGGAGGTAGAGGGCATGATTTCCGCGCGCACCCCTGTGTTTGAACCTTAAGAGTCTGCCGGAACCCGAAATCCTACATTTGGCGCGCCAGGTAGGGGTGCGCCGGAATCTGTCTTCCATCGCTCCGTTCTCCTCCGACCGTCGCATCCATGTCCGACGCTCATCGGGCCCGCGCCGAGCGCCGGGCCGCCATCGCTTCTCGCGTCGCCCAGACGGTCCCCGTCGGTGGGCGTCCTCGTTGTTCCCTGTCGCCCGCCGTCAATGCCGCCACCGGTCCGGCCGGGGGCGAGCAGCAAGCATCGTCTCAGCACCCGTCCGTGCGGCAAGACGGCCGCACCGCCACTCCATCACTTGCACCAGCCGGTTCTTCGCCCCGCGCGCTCCGCGCACCCTTGGAGGCTCGAGCTGCGCTCCTCGCGTCAAAAGAGCTCCTGCGCTACCGCCCCGTCGACGACGTCTATGGAGAGTGGCTCGATCGCGTCGCCGAGCTTGTCCGCACCGCAGGGGGCTCTTCCGCGCCGTCCGTTCCTCTGCGCCACACTCCGCCCCGCGCGGGCAACGAAGCTCCAGAGGTGCACCAGCTGCCTCCCCTCCAAGAAGATGCCATGGCTCCAAGGCGCCTGGCCCCTGGGCGAAACCCGCTGCATCAGGCGCCAGCGCAGCAAGAGCGGAGCTGCCAAGAAGTTCCTCGCCCGCAAGGGGCTGCCAGGGCGCTCCCTGCTCCGGCACGCCGCGACCCTGCTCCAGCTCCGGCGCGCCAATACCCCGCCCTGCTCCTAGCTGTAACGCGTGGGGACCCTCAAGACCAAGCTCTCCACCAACCGAATCCTTACGTGGCCACCGCGGGCTGCCACGCCTACACCATTGAGCTGCGCAGCGTCGCGTGGCCCGGCAAGTTCAAGCCTGACCTGCCTCCTCGTTACGATGGCACAACCGATCCCGCAGAGTTCCTCTAGCTCTATGAGCTGGGCATCGAGGCTGCCAGCGGAGATGAAAAGTTCATGGCGAACTGGTTCCCCATGGCACTCAAGGAAGGGGCTCGAACCTGGCTCCTGAATCTGGCTCCAGGCACGATCTCCTCCTGGGACCAGATGCGCACCCGCTTCATCGCCAACTTCCAAGGTACTCGCGACCGGCCGCCCGTCGTGAGCGACATGCGCCGCATCAAGCAAGAACCCGGAGAGACCCTGCAAAAATACATCCAGTGCTTCAACAGCGCGTGCCTCAAGATCCCCAAGGTGTCCGAGGAGGCCATCTTCTCGGCCTTCTCCGACGGTGTGCGCGACGTCAAGATGAAGGAGGAGCTGGCAATGCACGAAGACCTCTGCACCTCCCCGGAGTTGTTCAACTTGGCGAACAAGTGCACCAGGGCTGAGGTGGGACGCCTCTCCCTCCTCGAGCTGCCTACCGCGGACCCAGAAGAGAAGAAGCCCAAGGCCAAGGACGTGAAGCGCAAGGGGGCTGCCGTACTCACGGCAGAACCAGACATGAAACGGGGCAAGCATCTGCCCGAACCCTCCAGAGGCAGCCGGTACTGTGTGTACCATGACCTCCACACCCACAACACCAACGAATGTCAAGAACTCCGCGCCGTGCGAGAAGGAAGGATCGGCCGTCGCCCTGACCATGCTGACCGGGGTTACGGCCGAGGAGGAGGAAGAAACCCAGGACGCTGGGAAGATCGCGGCCCGCGCCCGGGGTGGCGCGACCAACCTCGCGAGGACCGCTGGCGGGACCTGCCTCGCGAGGGAGACTGGAGAGATCAGCCTCGTGAGGATCGCCCTCATGGCAATGCAGGCCTACCTCCGCTGCCGCTTCAGCCAAGGAGGAACGAAGACCGCCATCAAGACGAGGGGGCTGGGGGCTTCCAAGAGCCGCGCGCAATCGCCTGCATCCTAGGCGGAGCTCAAGACCCAGCCTCTCAATGCATCTTCAAGCAGTTTGCCCGCGAAGTGGATGCAGTTCTCCCCAGGCTCGAAGCAACGCGCCCCCTCAGGTGGTCGGCGTGCGCCATCACGTTCAGCTCGGCAGACCAGCTCAAGTGCGCGGCCACAGCAGGAGTCCTCCCGATGCTCTGCTCCCCAGTCATCAGCAATGTGCTGGTCACCAAGATCCTCATCGATGGTGGGGCGGGGCTCAACGTCCTGTCCGTGGAAACATTCAACAATCTCCAAGTGCCCTATGACCAGCTTCGGCCAACCAAGCCTTTCTCCGGAATCACCGACGGTTCCATAGTCCCGATTGGGCAGGTCCGCCTCCCTGTCACCTTCGGGGCCCGCAGCAACTACCGCACCGAGCTCATCGACTTCGACGTCGGCCACATCCGTCTGCCGTACAACGCCATCCTTGGGTACCCAGCGCTGGCCAAGTTCATGGCTGCGACTCACCACGGCTACAATGTCCTCAATATGCCAGGAAGTGGCGGCGTCATCACGGTGCCCTGTGAAGAGAAGGATGCAGTGTGTTCCCTGGAGCGAGCCTATCAGGCCACGTCGCTAGAAGACCCAGATCGCGGAAGCGGGAGGCTTCCTGAGGCCACCCCCAAGAAGAAGAAGACATTGTCAGGCTCAGCCCCTCAGGAGGCAGGCCCCTTAGGGCCCATGTCTGCCCAGGGGGACCCCCCATCCATCACATAGGAAAGCGCACCCGGTGCCCTCCTCAGGCAGGGCTCGGGGGCTCTCACTTGGAGGGCCACCGACCTAGCCAGGGTCACGAGGGAGGCGCTTGGGCACCATGTGGAAGCGTGCTTCGCAGCACGTTTCCCCCGGGAAGGAGCCAGGCAAGGAAGGTCAGACCAGCAAGAGTTCGTTAACAAGGCCATTTAAGAACTACAGGAGACAAGGATCATGAGAGGTTGCTGCCGCCTACCAGCTGTGGCCCCACATCCAAGCGAGGATGGTGGGCTGTGCGCCTGCGTCGGCGTACCAGGGCTCAATCAGATCGCCACGACGGAGCGTCTCTGGCCCTCACGAGTGGGGCGCTACGGGGGTCCACCCCACAGCTATGTTCGCATGCCCTACGGCCTGCCGAGCATGGCTGCGGCGTACCAGCGCCTCATGAGGGGTATCATGGAGGCCCAGGAAGACAAGCGTTCCGCGGCCTTGGCGGAGATGAAGACGGCTCGCGAGGAGTCACCAGTGCCTCCGGAGCCTCCTGAGGCCCCGGGGCCTGGGGGCTCGTGAGGATCAGCTTCTGTAGCCCATCAAGTCTGCTGCACCAACGCCACTACGCCGACGACATCCTCAGGTGACATCTTTCAAGTTCCATTCCCAGCTGGGAGCGCCCTCCCAGGGTTGCATCACTCCCAGGCCGCATGGGTCCGTCCCTGCGGTATGTATCCCCTTTTACCTTTCGGTCGTTAGTTTGCCTTGTTGGGGGCGCCCCTCGGGCTGCATCATCCCCAAGCCGCTCGGGCCAGACCCAGCGGCATGTATCTCCCTCGCGTTTATTTTCAACTATGCATTGCCTATCACGCTTAACTGCATGGTGCCTGCCCGCGGCATCCTTTCTTCTCCATGTCGGCCACTTGCACGTTAAAGGGGGGGTGCCTGAGCATCGCGACTCAGGGCTCTTATTGGCTCTCCAGCCCTCACCCTCTGGCCTTGTCCATGGCATCGCGACCTGGCATACCAGCGACGGCTGAGACAAGCTCGAGGGCCGGGACCCGAGGACGTAGAGTACCGGCATCTAACCAAATTTTGCAGGGACACATCTCAAGATACGGCTCAGTGCCAGGCGCAACCCGCCTAGAGGTAGGGCCTCGTGAGTCCCGCGCTGGTTCACGGGTGCCCAGATACACCTCACCTACTCCAACCAGCGAGCTCTTGAACGACTAACGATCGAATAATGACTGCCATGGCAACCCCATCTTCTTTCTGTGATGAACCTGCAAGATCCTTGGAGGGGACTGCGCTAGCCAAGGCCCTCACGAGGTTCCCTTCACCCTCGCCCGCGCGAACCGCTTGCACGATAAAGGGGGGGGCCTGAGCATCGCGACTCAGGGCTCCTGCTGGCTCTCCAGCCCTCACCCTCTGGCCTTGTCCACGGCATCGCGACCTGGCATACCAGCGACGGCTGAGACAAGCTCGAGGGCCGGGACCCGAGGACGTAGAGCAGAAAGGGGAGCAGAGGCGAGGGAGAAGGGGCTCGCGAGGACCTTGCCGAGCGATTCCGCTCCTACCGACGCGCGAACCCGACGGCACACCAGGAATAATCCCCGATCCTCAAGATAAGTCACCATCCAAAGCTCTGGCTACCGTGACACAGCCCCCGCACCTAAGGCAATTCCGTACTAACGATGTTGCTTCCCTTTCTCACCAAGCAACGGTTGCTTGGGCGCCAAAGGGGACCTCCTGAGCATCGCGACTCAGGGGCTCTTACCGGACCCCGGGTCGCTCACCTCCTGGCCTTGACCACGGCATCGCGACCTGGCATACCAGCGACGGCTGACGCCGCCTTGGGACTGGGACCTGTCGGCGTAGAGCACCAAGCCCTCGCGAGGTTCGAAAGGGAGAACTAAGCTATGACGAAATCAGCAACTCACACAAATATATAGCGAAGGTCATGTATTAACAAACGGGACTACAGACACCTTACAAGCCCCCGTGGGGCGCATTTTGATTCCTCGCAGGGAACGGATCCTAAGGAGTGGTAACTACACGGGCTCCCGCAAAAGATGCCATCATCAACAGTGGGTCATCGGGCGCCGGCGCCAACCCCATCTAGATCAGAGTCGGCGACGGCCTGATGAGCCCGCCCTGCTCCGGGAGCAGCGCCGGCTTGGGGGCTCGTAGCTGTCGTCGCTCGTCTCCGGAGTCGCGAAGATTTCGCTGGAGTCGCTGGACCCCCCTGCGCCTTCGCCAAGGGAGCGGTCGACGGGCCTAGCCCTCACCAGGACAAGGTCCTGGCCACCTCTCCCGCGGCAACACTCCAGCCGGTGCCCGATCGCGTCGAAGACCTTGAAGAACATCACCGCAGCGCCATCATACTCCAGGTGGACCGTGAAGACGCCCCTCTCCTTGCAAACCCGGGCGACTTCTCTCCAGGCGCGGGACAAGTAGACCTCGCCTGGGGCAGCGACCACGACCTCTGCCTCGGTCGCAAGGGCGCTGCAGCCGGTGTGCTGCAGCCAGAGCTCCAGAGGCCCTCCTGGAGGGACAACGGAGGCGAAGAAGGGAGGCAGACGGATCCAGGATTAAAGAGGAACGATGACGTGGAGCACGAACTCGTGGGAGGAGCCCTCGGCATGGACTCCGGGAGGAACAACCCACGCCTTCGTGACCCGACGGCGCCTACGACGGCGCCGGCCGCGTAGATCAGCATCGACACCATCGGGGCCCTCGGCGGGGGCGTACAAAGGAAGCGGGAACCCCGGCGGAGCCCGCTCGCACCGGGGACTCGGCTCCACCTGACGGTCTTCCTCGCCCTGGCTGCAAAGGGCGAGCCGCTTCTTCGGCGGTAGCGGGTCTGGCCCCTCTCGAGGAGCTTTTCCCTTCTCCGCTGCGGAGAACCGGCGGATCGGAGCCATCCCAGCAAGGCGGAGCAAGGATCGGGAAGAAGGAGAAGCCAGGAGGAATGGACTGGAAGGGCACGCGTCGTACAGTACTTATAGCCGGCGAAGGCCAACCGCCGGCCTCCACGATCACAGGTAATCATGACACGATTTGCATGCAGGGACTTGTCCAGCTCGCGCGATCACCAAGGCGTCGTGGGGAAGTGGAGTCGCCCATGTCCAATCAAGCACCATGCGGCGCCCGAGGCCGCAGGCTGTTAGGGCCCGCGGCGCTTCGCCCTTGCCCTTTCGCCTCTCGGCACGGCCAAGACCATGCGCGCCTTGGGCCCGGGGGCTACTGTCGGCGTTCTGGGAATGGGGGTCCCCAGACTTGCCTGCCTGCGGCCTGCGGCGTGGCTCAAATGGGGCCCCAACATGGCCCATCTTCATCAGCACAAGACTCAAGACCCTCGCGAGGGGCCAAGCCTCGCGAGGCGGACGACACGGCGCATCCTCAAGCGCAGTCTCCTCCGGCTGGCTCGCGAGGAGATGGAGATATCAAGGCGGGGTACCTCGCGAGGTGCCCGTGACGCAAGCCATGACGATCGAGGGTGCCAGGCGGGCGCCAGCGCGCGCAGCGTCCTTCTTTCCTCTTTGGTGCAAAGGGGGCAAGCACAGCCGCGGAGTACCGAGGCATCAGGCAAAGGTTGCCATTTCGGTGCAACGAGACCAGGACCAAGCGGACTACGAGACGGAGGTCACCATGGAGCCCAGCACGGCGTCACCGCAGAGTCTTTCGCAGGCGAAGACCACCTTTAGTCAGGATAAGAGTACTTGCTGTCCCCTTTCAAATTAGCCCGCCATTGTTGGCTCCCTTCCCGCTCGATATTTGGGAAGAGGACTAGGGCCCCTATAAATAGGACCGCCCACCCACGTAGCAAGGGGTTCGACCGGTTGAGAGGTCCAGAGAATAGGGGTTCGATCGGTTGGTAGGTCGATCAGTTCGTAGAAGGGGTCGGCTTTTTTTGGGCTCGGTTCGCAGAGTTAGTTGGTCCGGCTAGCAAGTAGAGAGAGAGAGAGAGAGAGAGAGAGAGAGGTGACAGAACTCCTCCCAGCAGTTCGTCGCCCCAGCTAAGAACAGACCCTCGCGAGGCAGTTCTTCCCTGTATTGCTCATCATCATCAGCCCCAAGAGGCAATCCATCCACCACACATTGGAGTAGGGTATTACACCACAATGGTGGCCCGAACCAGTATAAATCTTGTGTCTCTCGTGTGATTCCTTTAGTAGTTTAGATCTTTGCGAGACGGGGAGGTAGAGGGCGTGATTTCCGCGCGCACCCCAGTGTTCGAACCTTAAGGGTCTGCCGGAACCCGAAATCCGACAGTCTATACCCGAATCTTCTAGGGTCCCTTCTCGTCCGGAAAAAATGATCCAAAGTTTTTCTCTGTGTTTAGATTCTGTTTGATATTGATTTTCTGAAAAGCCAAAAACAAGCAAAAAGCAGCAACTAGCACTGAGCACTAGGTTAATAGGTTAGTCCCAAAAATGGGATATGATTGCATAATAAATATCCAAGATTAATACTATAATAGCATGGAACAATCAAAAACTATAGATACGTTGGAGACGTATCAACATGCGACTCGACCTTCGTGGCTGTCGTTTCCCTGTCCCTGGCACAACGAGAACACCATTCCTTGATGCATCCATGGTCGTGGTTGTGTCGTCTGGCGACGTTGACCTCAGACTCGAAGCCCTGCCTTGCGGGGACAAGGCTCCACCGCAAGGGTTGTGACGCGAGCCCGAGGCCGCCCGATTGTGTGTGGTGGTACATCCAACGGATGCTTGCCGCCTCTGGCTCCACCACAGTCACGCGCCTCAAGCCGCCGGTGCCGCAGGATCCAAGCGCCACTTATGCGGGCGCAATGGACTCCCGCGCGGAGCGACTCCCACTGTGGAGCTGGGGTTTCCTCCTGGGATTGGTGGAGAGACCGGACGACGAACTCCTCCTTGCACCCGCATGGGACAAGGTCTTAGCAACGGATCCAGAGTTGTCGGACTCAGTTCCACTGCCCGCCATGCTGGAGAAGGCCGGAGATCGTTGGATAAGGCAGAAAGTTAGTTACAGTACATCCATGACATAAAATGCAACCACACCGCATGCGAATTACTCACCACTATCCAACCGATCTACCCTAGCCGGAAGTGATCATGTTACCCACAATATCGATCTATCCGTGCACGTCATGAGCTGAGGGTGAAGCGCCTTCAACACGATGTCATTCCTATGCTTCCACATCGTCCAAGTCATCAGTGTGATCTGTGTCCGCGGTCACGTCCGAACGCGTCCGTATAGTTATTAGAGATGCCCTTGCTAGACTGAACGTGCATGCTTTGAGTGGGGGTGGGGTGTAAGCGCATCTCCAACGCCAATCAGCAAACCTCCCGCAATGGCTCGGACCATGCTAATGGGCCATGGAAGCCATCCAACGCGGTCCTGTGTATCTGTCCGCTGAGCAGTCCGGACTCGATTTCTCTCGCTAACCAGAGACAAACGTGGGGAGGTTTGCGAGAGTCCGGACACGCGAAACGTAGATCTCCGCCCCCTAGCCCACCCAAAAGGGTGGAGCCCGCGCTTTTGTAGCATCCCGCACTGTTTCCGCCAAAATCCCCCATTCCCCGCTGCTCTCCATCCAATTCCCACTCTTTTCTCCTATGTGTTTCTTCAGTCCGGACAGATGTTCTTTTGGATTCGGACATGTAAAAGGTAAGCATATTTGCCTCTTTCTTATTGTGACCGGGGATGCGATTCGATGCGGCTGTGATCTGACGCGTTGTGTGGATTAGCGTATGTTGAATTTGAATTTATTGGTTTATAAATACAGGCTACGGTTGGATGGCGTTCTTCCACATCCGTATTCATGGACTGGTTTCGTTGTCCATGTACGGATGTGGAAGAAAATTTGCCGGTCGCGTTGAAGATGGAAGTGGATCCTCTAACATTAAGGAGAAAAGTCACCTAAGCTACAGTGCAATCTAGTGCAAAACAAAGAAGGAAAGTCAGAGGCACTGTAGCAAATAATGTAATTATCCACTGTAGCAGGTTATGTGCGTGATTACTGTTCATGTAAATAAATTTAAAATTAATTATATTGCATCATAATTTTGTTTGTATATATTTTTTTTGTAAATGTATATCATAGATTTGTAATTTGCAAATTAATTTAAGTCATTCTAGTTTTAATCATATGAATGTGAAGAAGAAAAGTTAGAGAATTGTAGCTTAGGTGACTTCTCTTTTTTTATGTTAGAGGATCCACTTCCTTTGAAGATGCCTTAATTTCGACACAAGAGCTGGTTTGCACGTGGTTGGCAGTAAGAGCAACCATGCACATACCCATGCACATGACTACTACCACCAGTACGGCGTCGTGGCAACAGCACAAGCTCTCCACAGGCAAAGCAAGCGTCCCATACCAGAATTTACTCGCGGAGTAAAACCGTACAGTCTGTTTGACCCGAAAAGCCTGTGGAGGCGGAGTGGAGTGACCACCGTCGGCGTCGTGCTCTGCTATGCTGCCGCCGTTGGTGTCTTGCTGCCGTGCAGTCAGTACTGCTAGCGTAGCCACATGTCACATGTCACATGCGATGCGCGGAGCGTCCGGCCCGGCCCGGCCCTGCACACGGCGCCAGCCAGCCAGGACGAGCGGACGGGACGCGCGTGCACGTCTCGCCAACGCAGCTCAGGCCAACTCCACCGTGCCATCCTATTCTGTCCGTCTCCGTCCGTTTTAAGATAACAAAACAAATAAGACGGTCCAGCACGCGGCCGCAAACAAACTTTTGTTCGTTTTGTGTCCGCTTTCGACCCATTCGCGGCCCAAATTTGCGCTGTTTTTGGGGTGAAACGGACACCACGTGGACGCGCGGATCGTTTGCGTGTGTCCTTCCCTGGCCTGCCCGTCGGTGGCACAACGCAGGCATTTTTCTATCCGCCCCCCTCCTTCCCTCCGGCCGCACCCCCTCCACTCTTCCCCACTCTTCCCCTCGCCGCCGCTGCCATTGCAGCCGTGCAGTTCGGACGCGAGCTCACCCAACCCCTTTCCCTCGGCGCCGCCGAGCTATCCAATCACGGCCGCCTGGTTTGCGCACCCGCCGGCCGGTTTTGGGGCGGATCCGGTCGGTCTTGAGCTCGGCCGGCTGTGGGAGGCCGGGCCGCGCCATGGACTGGCCGGACACCTCGCCGGAAGGCCCTGGCAGGGCCGCAAGACCACATGCAGGCAGTGGCTCCTCCTCTAGCCGCTCGGATCTGCACCGTCGGTGGTCCGCCGGCAAATACACGAATGGCGGCCGGCCGGGCTCAGTGCAGCTCGCCGGCGCATCGTTGCCACTCATTAAGTGCGACCACTGCCCAAGGATGGTCGTGCGCCGCGTGTCTACAACGCCGGAACATCTCGGATGGATGTTCATCAAGTGCTTAAACGATGGGGTATGCGCTTTTTTAGCTTCGGTTTGTGCTCTAGATTTGACTAGTTGTGCTAACTTCAAATTTTGTTGTGTAGAATGGATGCAAGTTTTGGTATTGGGAAGAAGAGTACATCGATATATTGATAGAGCGAAATTTAGTACATGTTCATGCACTTTTAGCTAGCATAGAGGCTGTAAATGAGACAAGGGCACTTGTTGCTAGATTAGAGCCTAGACACGAGACTAGATGTGAGGAGGAAGCAACATCGACTTCTGGCTTGAAGAAGAAAAGAGGATGCCAGATCAAGCCTTCTCCTCCACAGATCAACAACGAGTGCATCGAGAAGGCCCTAACCCAACTCAAGGGAGCAGTTATGAAAGTTGGGTATCTTCTAAAATGTATTCTTATGGTTCTTGGTTTCTTTGGTCTTACTTACTAGTTAAAATGTAATGATGTATTTTTCATGTATCAAAAATGAATGATGAAATAAAGTTAAGGACTTGTAAAGAAATAATACGCGGACAGGATACGACCGGGATGCGTCCGCGTGCTGGTCGCACAACCACCACATCCCAGAACACGCCTGGATACGACCTCAAATCTCTACCCAAACGGACAGAATCCAAACAAAACAGAAGTCCGTTTAGGTCGCGCGCGGTGGAGTTAGCCTCGTCGGAGCTACCGGGGCTGCTGAAAAGAAAGGAGGAGGCACCGGGAACGTCGCAGACTCGTGCCACCGGCCGCGCACGGACGGCCGCCTGACTGGGACGAAGGTTTTCTTTATTCGTGCACGTAGGTGCCGTGTGCGGCGACCAGCAATACACGCTGACGGTGACCCGTTTGGTATGGACGTATGGTTGGTGGTACCGCATGTGCACGGCCGGCAATACACGCTGGTCATCTGCGTGCGTGATCGTGACAGGCCGCTTCCAGGTGGATCGCTTGGTCCGCTTGACCATGCTAATCGCCAAGCTCAACAGACCCCCCGGACGGTCACCAGTCACCACGCTGTCCTGGAATTCCGTCCATGTATGTAGCAGCATTGGCATTGCCCACGAACGGCACGGTCGGCCATGTGATGGTGATGCATCCTGTTCCTGACTGCCCACCCGATTCGGCTCCATGCCACCGCGAAAGCTTCTTGTCTTCTTCCCCCCGGTGAAAAGAGCATGGTCAATGTTGGCAAAAGAAAAGGTACTACCACTACGTGCCTGTAACGAGCCTGGCCATTCCACGATGGACAATAGTTGTGTCTGTGCGCGAGCCGTCGCTGAAACCGATAAGAACGATGGCAGTAACGCTGAAAGCCAACCGATTCGCTTCGATTCGATGTCTACCTGGACGTGTGAGAGTGAGTGACCGTGTAATGGAACGGGGACAAGGCCAAGACTGTTTTGCACGAACGATGCGCGCAGGTGTGGGGGAATGCCTGTCCATTGCTGCTCGCGACCAACCCAAGATACATCACATTTCACATCCACCACATGCAACAGTACGCGGAACATGTGCAGTCACAGCGGATGCCCGGACGCCAGGACAGCTAAGGCCATCTCCACCGCGCGACCTCAAACGGACGTTCGTTTTGTCCGGTTTTTGTTCTTTTGGGTAGGGATTTGGGGTCGTGTCCGGGCCTGTCCTGGGATGCGTTGGCCGTGCGCCCAACGCGCGGATGCATCCTTTTGCCTCATCCTGTCTGCCTAGTTAAAAAAAAAGGGGACGTTTCAAATGCCAAGCCCCAGTTCACGACCCCAGTTCACGCCGGCAACAAAGCCAGCGGCCTACACGACCATCGCCGGCAACACAGCCAGCGGCCGGCAACACAGCCAGCCTCCAAAATGAATAGTTGTCCTCGCCGGCAACACAGCCAGCGGCCGGCAACACAGCCGGCCTCCAAAATGAATGTTTTTTCGCCGACACCCATGCCAGCGGCCCAGCGGGCGGGCGGCACCCATGCCAGCCTCCAAAAAGAACGGCCACGCCGATCGGACGACCTAGTTCAGGCCTTCGGCTTCGAGCATCTCCTTCTGCTTGGCCTCGAACCAGGCCCTCGTCTTGTCGCTCATCTTCGACAAGTCCACGCTCATGATCGCTAGGGCCACCTCCTTTGCTTTGGTGGTGGCATTGGTGGCCTCGATGTCGAGCTGCGTCTGCCTGGCCTTGACGTTGTCGGCCTCGATGTCGAGCTGCCTTTGCCGGGTGGCCTCTTCCATGTCGAGCTGCCTTTGCCGGGCGGCCTCTTTCATGTCAAGCTGCCTTTGCCGGGCCGTCTCCTCCATGTCTATCTTCCTCTTCTTGGCCGCCTCCTCCATCTCAAGCTTCTGTCTTTGGAGATCTAGGTATTGCTTCATTTGCTCGTCCTTGCTTTGCCGCTTCTTCTCGTCCTTCACATCCTTATGTGACATCATGCCATGCAATGTCTCATGCAAGGCCATGGATGAGGCGTCACGGATGTCGTCCACCTTGGAGTTGGTCTTGCCCCTCGGCCTCTTCAACGCCTCGCCATCCCCACCTCCGGCGAACTTGGCCGTCTTCTTGCCTCTTTTCCTTTGAAGTTCACGGTATTGATCCTTGAACTTAGGGCAATTGTTGATGATCGTCCAACAATGCGTAAGAGTGAATGGCTTGTCATTGTGCGGGGCCTTGAATGCCTCCAAAGATTGAAATGCCTACCACATGATCAACAACAAGTGGACATGATCAACAACAACAAGTCTCATGGCCGTAGCAAGGGCTAGAAAGAGAAGAGCATACCATGTCTCCAACGCCGAGACCACTCACGGGCCGTGCTTCAACGCTCTCAAATGCGGCGCAATATTTGTTGCACTCTTGTTGGATAAACAACCATCTTTTTTGAATCGAACCGATGCCACGGTTGCTTGTAATTTGGTAGGGCTCAAACATCTTCCTTTCATGGAATTTTTTGTGGACTCTCGTCCAAAAAACAATGCCCTTTTGTTGCGCGCCGGTCCTTGGATCTTGGCTAATCTCCAACCAAGATTGGCAAATCAACTTGTCCTCACCTTGTGTATATGACCCGGTGCGAATGCTCTTCCGCTTCTTTTGTGCTTCCGCTCTTTGGGTGAGCTCGTCTATGAACAATGGAGCGCCACTAATATCAACATCATTGGCTTCATCTTCATCTTCACCTTCGACATAGATGTCATCGTCTTCATGCCAAGAATCACCATGGTCGTAGTCAGCACGGTCGTCGGCCTCTTCATCGGGCACGTACTGGGCGCGGCCATCCTGACTTTGGGTCTCATCGAGGTCGTAAGCACGTCCATGCCCACCATGGAAGATCACGTCCTCCATGTACTGGTTGTAGAAGGGGTCGTCCACCGTCGGCGTTGAGGTTGGCATTTCCTTAAACAACACGTGGGGGGCCGGCATGGTGCCCGTGAACGGTGCACACGCCTGCTTTCCTTGCATCTCGACGGAAGGCCGCCCGCCGCTGCTGGACCCAGGCGTCACGTTGAGGTCGATGACGGCCGCGGGGCGTGGTGTGGACGGCGCGAACAAGCCCACGCCCGGCGACGCCGAGAAACGGGTCTGGCTGTCGTGCCTGGGCGGAGGAAAGCCGGGCGACATGGACGCGACGCGCGACGTCGGCGACTGGCAGTGCGTAGGCCGGGCGACCGACGATCCTGTGCTCGCCGGGCCAGCGGCCGCTGCATGGAACCCCGCCGGACGGCCCATGCCAAGCATGAGGATGGCGCGCGCTTTGTTGACGAGGTCCTCCTTCTCGTCGGCAGCGGCCTTGCGCCGCGCGGCCTCCAGCTCCTCGTGCTGGGCTTTGAACTTGGTCGTGGCGGCATTCATCTTGACGGCCGCTCTCCGTTCCCTCCTCTTCGCCGATTCCGCGTCCAACTTGGAGATCTCCTCCGGCGTATACTCCGACCGCGGCTTCTTTGCCGCCTTCTTCCTCACCTTTGCGGTCGGGTCGACGGCCAGGCCGCCGGAACTCAGCGGGGCGTCGGCCACGGACGGGGGAGAGAGGGGGGAGCGGCGGGAGGGACGTGGGAGGGTTTGGGGGAAATGGCGCCAAATGGCCGTGGGGGTTTTTGGTTTCTCCCACCGACAGGCGGGCCAGGGGAGGACAAGCGCGCGCGTCCCGCCCGTCCGCGTGCTGTCCGTTTCACCCCAGAACCAGCGCAAGTTTGGGCCGGGGATGGGTCGAAAGCGGACACAAAGCGGACAAATGTCCATTTGCTCCCGCGCGCTGAGCCGCCTTTTTTGTCCTTTTTACCCCAAACGGACGGGGGCGGACAGGATAGGGTCGCGCGGTGGAGTTGGCCTAAGGCTGGGATGGACTTTCAAGTACACTAGACTGGTGAAAACTACTACTGCTACTTGCGTTCGCAAGGATGTTTTGCATATTTCTTTTTTGAAAGATCCAGCATCACTGGTATTTCATTGATAATAGCAGAAAGCAGCGGAAAAACAACAAAGTGGTGAAGGTCCTAGAACCAGATCCGAAGATCAAAGAAAGAGAAAAGAAAAACAACAGCCCTAAAAGCTGCAGCCGAACACTCCATACAATCCATACTAAGTCAGCGCAGCTCCGACTCCGCCGGTGAACTACTAAGAAGACTAGGCAGGGGTGGCGTCACAGATGATCACCGAACGAGCTATCTGTCACGCGTCATCGTATACCACCGACCCCCCATCGCGGCTTCGACTTCACAACAACAGGCAGTCGAGGCACACCCACGGAGTCGCCGGAGAAGAAGAGCCGACTACCACGACCAAGGCCACGCTTCCGACATTGCTCATCGTCGTCATCGTTGCCACACAAATCTCCATGCACGTCCAGTTGTAGGAAACACCAAAGGGATCAAAGTCTTTAAGACGGTGCCCTAAAAAAGGGAACGACGTTGAAGATGACGCCACCGCCCGACCCTGCAGCAGGATCTGGGTTTTCACCCGAAGGACTTGATCCGGGAGATCTGGCTGTGATATTCCTGACGGCGCCTCCAAGGAGAATAGCGACGCCCACAGGCGCCGTCGCCGCCGACCGGCCAGCATCGGCCAGGCTTTCACCCGGGGCAGCCATTCCCACGTAGCAGCCCGAGGACGACCCATGCCTCCATTGAACCGCACACCCCCACACAGCGAGTGCGCCACCGCTGTGCAGGGCCACCACCAATCCTCCCCGACGGCAGGCCTGTAGAGACCAGATCAGGTCCTGCACCCCGCATCTGACCACGGCCGGAGCCTCTCTGCTCCAGCACCGCCTAGCACCACACGTAGCCGTCCTTCCACGCAACCTCGGGACCCCTCCTGACTGCACATCTCGCTGGAGACTGGATCCGCGCTGTCGGCGCTGCCCCCACACGCCATTTCCATGTGCGGACCCGAACCTCCGCCGCGCGCCGGCTACCTCCGCGCCCGCTCGCCGCGCACCTTCCACCGCCACCGGCCCCGTCATGCGGCCCGCGCCATCTCCGCGCCTGACGACCCGCGATGCCGCGCTCCCGCGCGAGATCCGCGCCTCCATGCGCTGCCTCGCCGGCCAGCTACACCGTCCCGAGCACGCGCAGTTGCTCGAGCTCCCGCCGCAGATCTCCGGCCCGCGCCAGCACCTCCGGACGGAAGGAGGAAGGAAGGGCCCCGCCGCCGCCCAGCCTCCCGGGCTTTTCCCGGCGACCGCTGCTGGTGGCGGCGAGGAAAGGGAGGGGTGGTGGTTGTGGCTGCTGGAGGGGGCTAGGGTTTGTAACACCCGGATAAGCAAGCTACAGTAATCCCCTGCTACTGATGCCGTGTCACCACGATTACTATTACTAATCTTGGGTTAGTTCAAACGATTCTAATTTGAATTTAAATTTAAAGGCAAACAACAATAGTTTTCAAAAGTTAAAACTGAAATGTTCGAGAGGTGACATATAATGCATAGGTAATTATGGGGATGAATCCACATTTTTATAAAAGGTTTATATGCTCAAAGGTAAAGGAAACAACAGCTAAAACAAATATTTAAATGCCTTTTAATAATAAAAATATGCAAAGTATTTTATTATTGCATCAAACTTTTTGTGGCAGTGTACTAAATTGAAATTCTATCTTAGGAGATGGATTCATAATAATAGAACTAAAGTAAATAGAAAATAAATTTGAAAACAAATCAACAGAAAAGATAGATTAAAAAAAAAGTATAAAACCAAAAGGCCACCTTTCCTCACTCGGCCTCTTGGGCCAGTCGGCTCAGCCGACCAGGCCGGCCCAGCCGTCCCTCCCCACTCGCCCGCTACAGGGACGAAGTCGTGGCCGCGCCCGATGGCCGCCACGGTCACGGACGTCACCCTGGCAACCATCCGGCGGTGCCCGTCGGTTCCCTGCTCGCCTATAAAGTTGGCGCCCCCCCCTCATCCCCGCTAACCCTAACCCTCGTCCTCTCCTATCCCCTCGCGCCTCTCTCTCTGTCCTGGATCGCGTCGGGGCCTCCCCAACGCAGCACCGCCATGGCCGCCGTCGCCCTCGCGCTCCTCGTCGCCCCCGAGCCCAGCTAGTCCGTCCACGCCCCCGCCGTGCTCGGCTACGTCGTCCGCGCCACCGGACCGAGCCGGGAGCCACCGATGCGTCGTCCACGACGCCGTCTTCTTCCTCTGCCTCGCCGGCGAACTTCGTCGAATCCGGCCACCATCTGCGCTACTGAGCTATCACCGAGCCTCCTTGTGCTCCCTTGGTGAGCTCCGCTTCTTCGCCCTCTCTTTTCTCCGTGGATCCGCGCCCCTAGCCGTAGTCGCCACCGTGCCATGCCTCGCCGCTCGCTCCTGGCTGTGTCCTAGGACGCGCCTCTGCGCGCGAGGCCATGCCCCGATCGAACCACCCGCGTCCCTGCTCACCGTGCCCCGCTTCGCTCCGGCCGCCGCCTGCTCCGCTCACCCGCTGTCGCTGCCTCTCTGCTGTCGCCGTTGCTCACCGCCCACGCTCGTAGCCGCTGCGCCCGCCGTCGCGCGCGAGTGCCCACACAGCACCGTGGCCGCGGGTGGCCTCGCCGTTGCTGCTGTGCTCGCATGCTGTCACTGCTGCTTCTGCATTTGCTGCTGCCGCCGCCCGTATGCCTCGCTCGCCGGCCGCCTACACCTGCCGAGCTGCTCTGCTGCTTGCGAGGGCCCCCCTGGCTGCCCCTGCGCGCGCCTCCTCTGTTGCCACTGCTGCCGTGCTGCCCGCGCTGGGCCTCTCCGCAGCCGTCTGTTCCTGCGCGCGCTCGCCGCTGGTCCCACCTGCTTGCTACTGCCTGCAGCCGTCGCAGCCACTCGCACGCGCGTGTGCACCCATGCCTCGCGTCCGTCCTGCCCTGCGCCCAGCACGCGCGACCGCGTGCATGCCGCCCGCTTCGCTACTGCTTTGTTGCTCTCACCGCCGCCAGTTGGTGTTGGCTGCTGCTACTAATTACTATAGATGAGGCTTGCTTTGCGAATATTACATCGAGTAACCCCCTCTACTACTCCAAAAGTGCGGTTAAACAAATGTTAAAAGGGCTAAAAAATATGGGAAGGTAGTACACTTGACAAGGCTCAAATGTGTTCATTGGACCAAATCCATTTGATGCATGAATTAAATTCTATGAAAATCACAAATTGCTATCTTCTGTCAACATAGAACGTATTCAACCCCTAGGTGTTGCGTGCTGTGTGTGGCCGGCTTGGCCACGGCCGTGCGTGGTCGGCCCTGTGTAATTAGTGTGTGTGTATTAGGTTAGTAGTGACACACTGCCAGGTAGCCCCGTTGTTTAGGTTAGTATAATTACTACTTAGTCTAACATGCATATGACAATGGGCAGCCACCGCTAATTAGACTGAATTAAAACAATATGTTTAACACATGAGTGTATGCCATATAGGTCCATTTTGACCATGTTGACTAGTCAACATTGACTGGACTAGTTGACTGGGACCCGGCCCCCACTGTCATACGCTTAGGCTAGCGCACTTGTGGGTATAAAATGTAATCTCCCATATTTTGCTATTTGAACTAACTAGATAAAGAAAAACAAAAAAAATGCAATAAACTACGGTAAATCGTATAAAATGAACCGTATCTCGGTTGAGAAAACTTTGTACATTAAAGTTGCTCAGAACGACGAGTCGAATCTGAATACGCGGCCCGTTCGTCCGCCACATATCTCTAGCATAGCGAACACACAACTCCCCCCCCTCTAGTTCGACTGTCCGAAAATGCCAAACACCGGGAATACCCTTCCCGGATGTTTCCCCCCTTCGCCGATATCACCTATCCCTGCGTTAGATCACCCCTGACACCGCGTATTGACTTGTTATAGTTTGAGATGCATTGTTTGCTCGGTATTTATTATATCTTCCCCCTCTTCTCTCGCTAGACACCGAGAGCGACGCCGCTGCTACCCAGTACGACTACGGTGTTGACGACCCCTCTCTCTTGCCAGAGCAACCAGGCAAGCCCCCCTTGATCACCAGATATCGCCTATTCTTCTCTATACTGCTTGCATTAGATTAATGTAGCATGTTACTGCTTCAGTTAATCCTATACTGCTGCATAGCCTGTCCTTGCTACTACTGTTGTTACCTTTACCTGCTATCCTACTGCTTAATATAGGATGCTAGTGTTCCATCAGTGGCCTACACTCTTGTCCATTTGCCAAGCTATACTACTGGGCCGTGATCACTTCGGGAGGTGATCACGAGCATATACTATATACTTACACTGCTACATTACTAGTGATACTGTTTGGAGATAGGGGCTGAAGGGGCAGGTGGCTCCATCCAGGTAGTGGTGGGCCTGAGTTCCCGACGGCCCCCGACTGTTACTTTGTGGCGGAGCGACATGACATGTTGAGACCACCTAGGAGAGAGGTGGGCCTGGCCCTGGTCGGCGTTCGCGAATACTTAACACGCTTAACGAGATCTTGGTATTTGATCTGAGTCTGGCTACTGGCCTATATGCACTAACCATCTACGCGGGGACAATTATGGGTACTCGACGTCGTGGTATCAGCCGAAGCCTTCGTGACGTCAGCGACTGAGCGGCGCGCGCCGGGTTGGACCGCGTAACGCAACTTCCTTTGTAATGGAGGTTGCTAGGTCTGCTCACCGGCCGTGTTCGCAACGTGCAGGTGTGCAATGGGCGATGGGCCCATACCCCTGCGCCATAGGATTTAGACCGGCGTGCTGACCTCTCTGTTGTGCCTAGATAGGGCTGCGACGTGTTGATCTTCCGAGGCCGGGCATGACCCAGAAAAGTGTGTCCGGACAAAGGGGATCGAGCGTGTTGGGTTATGTGGTGCACCCCTGTAGGGAAGTTAATCTATTCGAATAGCCATGTCCCTCGGTAAAAGGACGACCCGGAGTTGTACCTTGACCTTATGACAACTAGAACCGGATACTTAATAAAACACACCCTTCCAAGTGCCAGATACAACCGGTGATCGCTCTCTCACAGGGCGACGAGGGGAGGATCATCGGTTAGGATTATGCTATGCGATGCTACTTGGTGAACTTACCATCTACTCTCTTCTCCTGCTGCAAAATGGAGGTTACCAGAAGCGTAGTCTTCGAAAGGACTAGCTATCCCCCTCTTATTCCGGCATTCTGTAGTTCAGTCCACATATGATACCCTTAATCCTTTTGATACCAATGCATACATATGTAGTGTAGCTCCTTGCTTGCGAGTACTTTGGATGAGTACTCACGGTTGCTTTTCTCCCCCCTTTCCCCTTTCCTATATCCGATTGCTGCAACCAGACGTTGGAGCCCAGGAGCCAGACGCCACCGTCGCCGACGACTACTACTACTCGGGAGCTGCCTACTACTACGTGCAGCCCGCTGACGACGACCAGGAGTAGTTAGGAGGATCCCAGGCAGGAGGCCTGCGCCTCGTTCGATCTGTATCCCCGTTTGTGCTAGCCATCTTATGGCAACTTGTTTAACTTATGTCTGTACTCAGATATTGTTGCTTCCGCCGACTCGTCTATGATTGAGCTCTTGTATTCGAGCCCTCGAGGCCCCTGGCTTGTAATATGATGCTTGTATGACTTTTTTATTATTTGTAGAGTTGTGTTGTGATATCTTCCCGTGATTCCCTGATCTTGATCGTACACGTTTGCATGTATGATTAGTGTACAGTCAAATCGGGGGCGTCACAAGTTGGTATTAGAGCCGACTGCCTGTAGGAATCCCCCTTCCACACTCCTTGGCCAAAGTTGATTCTAGTCATTACAAAACTTTTACTAACATGGCTGTGTGTCTTACGGGCCCACGTCGCCATTGGGTGGTATTAGGATCCTTTATTTCTCGTCTATGCTCTGGGACTCTAATCTCTCTTTTATTCGGGTTAAATGATTTTACGAACTCTGACTCTAGGTTCTCGTAATTACTTCCTCCCGGAGAGCCCCTCACTCCAGATGATTGCATGGTGCGCCAAAGGATTCCGAGGATACTCTCCGATGTTATCCCGAGAACTTTTGCTCATTGCATTTGCAATTCCCTTCCACCGTCACCCCCTATAGATAACTACATGCACTTGCCATTCTTACATTAGTCCCCAGTTGCTCTTGTTAGTACAAGATACCCCGAAATACTCGTCGTTGTTCCTAGAATCCTTGTGCCTGCTTCCTTGCAGTTCCTTGTCACCTAAATACACCTACAAATTAATCCTCACACATACCGAGGATTTGTTTCTCCCCAGTTGTTCTTGTGTTCTGCAAAGGACTTCGAAATACTATTTGGCCTTTCGAAAATCCTCAACAGCCTGTTGTTCTTGGAATTCTTGCATACTTGCATTCCGGTTAATTCCATTTTTCTAGCTATTTACTTAAAAAACCTTTGTGATTGTCATTCTGATCCTCTTGATTCAACATGTGTGTGAATGCACACAATCATCAGTTGTTCCCTGGAATTTATCCTTCCGATTCAGACGTCATTCCGGACATGAGCTGGATCTCGACCAATCAAATTGCCATCGATTGTACCCCTAAGACTATTCAACTTATCCATCCTTCATCAGAGCAATTGCTTCTGATCCCTTGATATGGAGATCATAATTCATTTGCATTTGAGCTTTGAATTAGTCTGTTGTTTCTATAATCCCATGCATTTGCATTGTTTCTTCTTCTGGCTGAGTACCATTACTCACATTAGATCCTTTGCGGTCCGCTAGATCCTTTGGTGGATTATTATCTAACCATTCTTGCATATTCTCAAAACCTGGAGTTCTTTCCTTGATACATAAGGCCATTGGTAAATCCTATTCTCTGATTTGGCCAACCATGCTCTGCCTTTCGAGCTGGTGATATTTACTCTTGAAGCTTGAGGTATATGTTTCTAAGATGCCCCGATGGGTTGAACCTATGCCTTCCCTAAAAACCGTCTGAACCCGAAGGTTTTCACAAGTCATACACTTCTGGTGTTTTACCAGATAAGTTTCTACCATACAACTTCTTCGAGGACGAGAAGTGAATGAATGGTCATGCATTGGAGAAGTGGGAGTCGACCTTGAACTTGTGTTCATGCCCACGGAAACGATGTAGATCTTATCATTAAAGCTTCTCTTAAATTAATTATTCCCTTGGTATAAGTTCATCTTATATCTGGGATCTGGCCTATTGCAATCATGGTTCCGACCATGCTAATGTTATTCAATATATTTGAAAGGAAACCATTCCATTGCCTCGTCTATTTTGACAAGATTAAAGTATCTGCTATCGCAAGTCTATGATACAGATCAGTTTCTATTCCGATCTACCTCCGAGTTTCACCTCTGTTATCTCGAGAATATCACCGAACTACATAACTGCTTATGAGTCTTCATCCAGTATTGCTTCTCACCGATTTCATAATTCCCTCGGGTTTGGGTTGTCGTCAACCGAGAACACCAAATAGTGAATCGAGTCCACACTCCGATTCAATAACTCTAAGTAATCTACATTGCTTATGAGTTTACTAATCCTTCAAGTCATTCCTAGCTTGATCGGCTATATCCTTATCGTGCTGCTCTTGACTGTGCTACCTAGTCCTTCTTCCCGGAGCACAAAATTTCGACGGTGAGCTAATCTTACAATCGATCTCCCTCGTCATATCATTTGTCCTTGAACAGCAAGCTTGATTTCGAGTTTGTGTCGTACCCATGGTTCTATTAAATTTTTGCTTCATCATTCCGTTGACTTGATGTCATCGCCGATCAGTTACATCTTCTCGAAACCTCTCGACAAATGTATTGTGATCATCATCAACATTCTGAGGTCTTCCAAGATATCTATCGAATTCTTGGTGAGAAATAGCTTCCTTTGCCCTCGATGAATTGGATTATCATCGACAACATTATTGCATTCCCTCCAACACAAAACTTGTTCCTGTTTTCTGTTATACCTTGAGTTCCTTGCTATCCAACATTTGTTCTTCTTTAGCTTGGAGTATTACCATCTTTTATATCCAGGATGTCGTGCTTAGCACACCCGGCCGGAGGCCCTATTGGTTATAGATTCCTTTTCAGCAAGGTTATCAATTCTTCCATGAGGAAATTGTAAGACTTATTCTACAAGTTATTTCTGATGGATCCTTTGTGTTTCCAAAGTCTGACCTTTGCCTGAAGACCATGTCAATGCTATCTCGAAGCATATATATATATTTTACTCCAATTATCAACAAGAACATTTAAAGCCTAATGTTAAATGTTTCCTGCTCAATTATCCAAACACCGCTGTATGGGTAAAGTCATGAAATTTCTCTCTCCTTACCTAAAGAATTTTCTACATTATATCCTGTCAAGGATATCATGCTCTACTTGTTCTTGGGAAGGATATACCCCTGAAATGTGTGTTTAAACACATTCTCCTT
Source organism: Triticum monococcum (assembly GCA_034509565.1). Lineage (NCBI taxonomy): Eukaryota > Viridiplantae > Streptophyta > Magnoliopsida > Poales > Poaceae > Triticum > Triticum monococcum. Next base: position 527,189,279 of record CM067842.1, on the reverse strand, counting down.
TCCATTCTTTTGTTTAATCTGATAATCACATTTTCCTTTCCATTGTTTTGTTTAACCTTTCTTGTAATCTGACTTAGCTGAGCAGAGATAATTCCCTGCCTAGTTGAACCTCGTTGTATCACTCTGTCAGCAAGACCCTGTTTCTACTGTTGATGACTTTCCGGTAACCGCCGATGGACGAGAACTTTGCCTATTGGTCCGCCTCGTTCAACAAGCAGGAAAATGGTTCTTTTCGTCCCTCGCCCTTGGTACCGATGTTGTTGCCGACATAACTGACAAGCTATCCTCTGACATGTCTTGCTTACATGATCGTGCGAGACATTACCGTCCTTTCTACTTTTAACCCACATGGTGGGCCCATAACCCACAGTTCCACGGGATCGAAACCTGACTCTCCTGTACATTCCTGTTTCGAAGTTATCCCTTGCGCTTCATTTCGTATGTAAATTGCGAGCCACCTTCCTAGTGATCAATTCTGGTATCCGAAACAATACTTATGCCCATTGCTCTGTACCCCTTTCACACTCTGCTTCAGGCATCAAGCGATTGCCTGCCCGCTCGAAACTTCCCATGATACCTCCTTACTTTGCTCTCGATATTTTCTTAAGTTTCAATTTGAGAGTTACTTTCCGCCACCTTCCCCGATGTTATCGACCAGATAGTCAACCTTGTCGAGGTCCGTTCTCCTGGAATACTTTTTTTTCTCCTTTCGTAAGTACGATGGAGTTTCCGAAGAAAGGATGCTGGCTTCATCATGATGACATGAAGCAGAGAAATGGAGACCTCAACGTAATGGATCGACCTCTTCGAGAAGAGCAACCCAGAACGAGAGGATCCGTTAGAATTTTGTAACCAATTCCTTTCCCCTTAACTCCACCTCTTAAATCTCGGGACGAGATTTCTTGTAGTGGAGGAGAATTGTAACACCCGGATAACCAAGCTATAGTAATCCCCTGCTACTGATGCCGTGTCACCACGATTACTGTTACTAATCTTGGGTTAGTTCAAACGATTCTAATTCGAATTTAAATTTAAAGGCAAACAACAATAGTCGTCAAAAGTTAAAACTAAAATGTTCGAGAGGTGACATATAATGCATAGGTAATTATGGTGATGAATCCACATTTTTATAAAAGGTTTATATGCTCAAAGGTAAAGGAAATAGCAGCTAAAACAAATATTTAAATGCCTTTTAATAATAAAAATATGCAAAGTATTTTATTATTGCATCAAACTTTTTGTGGCAGTGTACTAAATTGAAATTCTATCTTAGGAGATGGATTCATAATAATAGAACTAAAGTAAATAGAAAATAAATTTGAAAACAAATCAACAGAAAAGATAGATTAAAAAAAGTATAAAACCAAAAGGCCACCTTTCCTCACTTGGCCTCTTGGGCCAGTTGGCTCAGCCGACCAGGCCGGCCCAGCCGTCCCTCCCCACTCGCCCGCTACAGGGACGAAGTCGTGGCCGCGCCAGATGGCCGCCACGATCACGGACGTCACCGTGGCAACCATCCGGCGGTGCCCGCCGGTTCCCTGCTCGCCTATAAAGCTGGCATCGCCCCTCTCGTCCCCGCTAACCCTAACCCTCGTCCTCTCCTATCCCCTCGCGCCTCTCTCTCTGTCCTGGATGCATCGGGGCCTCCCCAACGCAGCACCGCCATGGCCGCCATCGCCCTCGCGCTCCCCGTCGCCCCCGAGCCCAGCTAGTCCGTCCACGCCCCCGCTATCATGGCATAAACCATGCCTAGATACCCGAAGACCGGTTTTCTTGAAAAGGTCGATACGATATGACTAATAATACCAAATCCAGGCAGAATGAGAATATACACCTCTGGATGACCGAAGAACCAAAAGAGATGCTGGTATAATATTGGGTCTCCCCCTCCTGCAGGATCAAAAAAGGTTGTATTAAAGTTTCGATCGATTAATAACATTGTAACCGTGCTCGGCTACGTCGTCCGCACCACTGGACCGAGCCGGGAGCCACCACTGCATCGTCCACGACGCCGTCTTCTTCCTCTGCCTCGCCGGCGAACTTCGTCGAATCCGGCCACCATCTGCGTTACTAAGCTATCATCGAGCCTCCTTGTGCTCCCTTGGTGAGCTCCGCTTCTTCGCCCTCTCTTTTCTCCGCGGATCCGCGCCCCTAGCCGTAGTCGCCGCCGTGCCATGCCTCGCCGCTCGCTCCTGGCTGTGCCCTAGGACACGCCTCTGCGCGCGAGGCCATGCCCCGATCGAACCACCCGTGCCCCTGCTCACCGAGCCCCGCTTCGCTCCGGCCGCCGCCTGCTCTGCTCACCTGCTGTCGCTGCCTCTCTGCTGTCGCCGTTGCTCACTGCCCACGCTCGCAGCCGCTGCGCCTGCCGTCGCGCGCGAGTGCCCACACAACACCGTGGCCGTGGGTGGCCTCGCCGTTGCTGCTGTGCTCGCATGCTGTCGCTGCTGCTTCTGCATCTGCTGCTGCCGCCGCCCGTACGCCTCGCTCGCCAGCCGCCTCCACCTGCCGAGCTGCTGTGCTGCTTGCGAGAGCCCCCCTGGCTGCCCCTGCGCGCTCCTCCTCTGCTGCCGCTGCTGCCGTGCTGCCCTCGCTGGGCCTCTCCGCAGCCGTCTGTTCCTGCGCGTGCTCGCCGCTGCTCCCACCTGATTGCTACTGCCTGTAGCCGCCGTAGCCACTCGCATGCACGTGCGCGCCCATGTCTCGCGTCCGTCCCGCCCTGCGCCCAGCACGCGCGACCGTGTGCATGCCGCCCGCTTTGCTACTGCTTTGTTGCTCTCACCGCCGCCTGTTGGTGTTGGCTGCTGCTACTAATTACTGTAGATGAGGCTAGCTTTGCGAATATTACATCGAGTAGCCCCCTCTACTGCTCCTAAACTGCGGTTAAACAAATGTTAACAGGGCTAGAAAAATATGGGAAGGTAGTACACTTGACAAGGCTCAAATGTGTTCATTGGACCAAATCCATTTGATGCATGAATTAAATTCTATGAAAATCACAAATTGCTATCTTCTGTTAACATAGAACGTATTCAACCCCTAGGTGTTGCATGCTGTGTGTGGCCGGCTTGGCCACGGCCGTGCGTGGCCGGCCCTGTGTAATTAGTGTGTGTGTATTAGGTTAGTAGTGACACACTGCCAGGTAGCCCCGTTGTTTAGGTTAGTATAATTACTACTTAGTCTAACATGCATATGACAATGGGCAACCACAGCTAATTAGACTGAATTAAAACAATCTGTTTAACACATGAGTGTATGCCATATAGGTCTATTTTGACCATGTTGACTAGTCAACATTGACTGGTCCACTGCTGACTGGACTAGTTGACTGGGCCCCTGGCCCCCACTGTCATACGCTTAGGCTAGCGCACTTGTGGGTATAAAATGTAATCTGCCATATTTTGCTATTTGAATTAACTAGATAAAGAAAAACAAAAAAATGCAATAAACTTCGGTAAATCGTATAAAATAAACCGTATCTCGGATGACAAACTTTGTACATTAAAGTTGCTTAGAACGACGAGTCGAATCTAAATACGCAGCCTGTTCATCCGCCACACATCTCTAGCATAGCGAACACACAACTTTCTCCCCCTCTAGTTCGACTGTCCGAAAATGCCAAACACCGGGAATACCCTCCCCGGATGTTTTCCCCCTTCGCCGATATCACCTATCCCTGCGTTAGATCACCCCTGACACCACGTATTGACTTGTTATAGTTTGAGATGCATTGTTTGCTCGGTATTTATTATTTCTTCCCCCTCTTCTCTCACTAGACACCGAGACCGACACCGCTGCTACCCAGTACGACTACGGTATTGACGACCCCTCTCTCTTGCCAGAGCAACCAGGCAAGCCCCCCCTTGATCACCAGATATCGCCTATTCTTCTCTATACTGCTTGCATTAGATTGGTGTAGCATGTTACTGCTTTCAGTTAATCCTATACTGCTGCATAGCCTGTCCTTGCTACTACTGTTGTTACCTTTACCTGCTATCCTACTGCTTAGTATAGGATGCTAGTGTTCCATTAGTGGCCCTACACTCTTGTCCGTCTGCCAAGCTATACTACTGGGCTGTGATCACTTCGGGAGGTGATCACGGGCATATACTATATACTTACACTGTTACATTACCAGTGATACTGTTTGGAGATGGGGGCTGAAGGGGCAGGTGGCTCCATCCAGGTAGTGGTGGGCCTGAGTTCCCGACGGCCCCGACTGTTACTTTGTGGCGGAGCGACAGGGCAGGTTGAGACCACCTAGGAGAGAGGTGGGCCTGGCCCTGGTCGGCGTTCGCGAATACTTAACACGCTTAATGAGATCTTGGTATTTGATCTGAGTTTGGCTACTGGCCTATACACACTAACCATCTACGCGGGGACAGTTATGGGCACTAGACATCGTGGTATCAGCCGAAGCCTTCGTGACGTCAGCGACTGAGCGGCGCGCGCCGGGTTGGACCGCGTAACGCAACTTCCTTTGTAATGGAGGTTGCTAGGTCTGCTCACCGGCCGCGTTCGCAACGTGCAGGTGTGCAATGGGCGATGGGCCCAGACCCCTGCGCCATAGGATTTAGACCGGCGTGCTGACCTCTGTGTTGTGCCTAGGTAGGGCTGCGACGTGTTGATCTTCCGAGGCCGGGCATGACCCAGAAAAGTGTGTCCGGACAAAGGGGATCGAGCGTGTTGGTTTATGTGGTGCACCCCTGCAGGGAAGTTAATCTATTTGAATAGCCGTGTCCCTCGGTAAAGGACGGCCCAGAGTTGTACCTTGACCTTATGACAACTAGAACCGGGTACTTAATAAAACACACCCTTCCAAGTGCCAGATACAACCGGTGATCGCTCTCTCACAGGGCTACGAGGGGAGGATCATGGGTTAGGATTATGCTATGCGATGCTACTTGGTGAACTTACCATCTACTCTCTTCTCCTGCTGCAAGATGGAGGTTACCAGAAGCGTAGTCTTCAAAAGGACTAGCTATCCCCCTCTTATTCCGGCATTCTGCAGTTTAGTCCTCATATGATACCCTTAATCCTTTTGATACCAGTGCATACATATGTAGTGTAGCTCCTTGCTTGCGAGTACTTTGGATGAGTACTCACGGTTGCTTTTCTCCCCCCTTTTCCCCTTTCCTATATCCGATTGCTGCAACCAGACGTTGGAGCCCAGGAGCCAGACGCCACCGTCGCCGACGACTACTACTACTCGGGAGGTGCCTACTACTACGTGCAGCCCGCTGACGACGACCAGGAGTAGTTAGGAGGATCCCAGGCAGGAGGCCTGCACCTCGTTCGATCTCTATCCCCGTTTGTGCTAGCCATCTTATGGCAACTTGTTTAAATTATGTTTGTACTAAGATATTGTTGCTTCCGCTGACTCGTCTATGATCGAGCTCTTGTATTCGAGCCCTCAAGGCCCCTGGCTTGTAATATGATGCTTGTATGACTTTTTTTTTATTTGTAGAGTTGTGTTGTGATATCTTCCCATGAGTCCCTGATCTTGATCGTACACATTTGCGTGTATGATTAGTGTACGGTCAAATCGGGGGCGTCACAGTTTGCCCCCGAGCCGCCCGCAGGAGGGACACGGGGGGGGGGGGGGAGGGACCTCCAGGGTGGGTACTTTGACATTTCCCTCCTCGTTTTGCATATTTCAATGTGGACTAAGAGCAACTCTCACTCGGTGATCTAAATGGACACGTATTTTGTCTGATTTTTGTTCGTTTATGTTGGTGTGCGCGCTCCCTTTCAAGTTTGGGTCGATAGTACGTCCAACGCGTGGACGCATTTTTGTCCTCGCGACCGGTTTGCGGCCATTTTTGAGCTCTTGTTACGACATATCAATAAAATTTGTTCACATAATTCAAACAAGATACAAATATCTCATACTATCACAATCAAATAAATATCTTATAGTTTACAAGCCAAATAAAATATAAATTGTCCTAAATATATTTGAGCCTATATATGCTCAACCAAATCATCTTGCAGTTGAATATGAGATTCCCATTCGTGCATTTGATGATGAAATTTGGTGAACTATGCAAACATTGCCGCTCCTCCATGCTTAGGCACAACATTGCCACCCTAAAAACGGAAACCCCGATCGTAGATTTCGTCCAGACGCTCATCATCTACGATCATGTTGTGCATGAGCACGCAAGTAGTCATCACCTCCCATATTTTTTGGTGCTCCAAGTCCTAGTAGGATACCGAATGATGCCCCATCAAGATTGGAGAACACCGAAGGCACGCTCCACATCCTTCCTAACACTCTCTTGTGCTTGGACAAATCTCTTCCTCTTCTCTCCAACGGGTCGAGAATTGTCTTCATAAGAGTAGTCCACTTAGGATAGATACCGTCAACTTGGTAGTATCCTTTGTTGTAGTGGTGGCCATTGACCTCAACATTGACATTCGGGCAGTTGCCTTCTGCAAGCCTTGCAAACGCCGGAGAGCGTTGAAGCACGCTGATTTCGTTTTGAGATCTAGCCATGTTGTAGAAGAGTGCCAAATCCGGAGATCTTGTGAAGCCACGGCCACAAGCATGACAGTGCAAGCTTTGGCATGCCTCCTATAGTGCCCCTGCCAAGTAGAAAGACAATTCTTCTACTCCCGGTGCATACAATCTATACTACCAAGCATCCCTAAAAAGCTCCCACTAGCACTGCTCGTCAACAACCTGGCTGAATCTGCAGTAGTTGGCTCTCTCAAGTACTCTGGGACAAACACTACCACCACAGCCTTGTAGAACTTGTACATAGAGTCTAGGCACGTGGACTCGCTCATTCAGGCATACTCATCAGTGAGATCATCGGGTACTCCGTATGTAAGCATCCAAATAGCTGTAGTGCATTTCTGATAAGAGGAGAAGTCAACCTTTCCCAGGGCATCCTCCTTGCACTCGAAATAGTTATTGTTGGGGAACGTAGTAATTTCAAAAATTTCCCTACGCACATGCAAGATCATGGCGATGCATAGCAACGAGGGGGAGAGTCTGATCTACGTACCCTTGTAGATCGCAACGGAAGCGTTGACACAACGTAGAGGAAGTAGTCGTACGTCTTCTTCCCGATCCGACCGATCCAAGCACCGTTACTCCAGCACCTCCGAGTTCTTAGCACACGTTCAGCTCGATGACGATCCTCAGGCTCCGATCCAGCAAAGCGTCGAGGAAGAGTTCCGTCAGCACGACGGCGTGGTGACGATCTTGATGTACTACCAACGCAGGGCTTCGCCTAAGTACTACAACGGTATGATCGAGGTGGAATTTGGTGGCAGGGGGCACCGCACACGGCTAAGGAACGATCTCAAGGATCAACTTGTGTGTCTAGAGGTGCCCCTTGGCCCCATATATAAAGGTTGAGAGGGGGAGGGCTGGCCGGCCAAGCTAGGAGGCGCAGGAGGAGTCCTACTCCTACCGGGAGTAGGACTCCCCCCCAATCCTATTCCTAATAGGACTCCCAAGTGGAAAGAGAGGGAGAGAGGTGGCCGGCCACCTCTCCTAGTCCTAATAGGACTAGGGGAGGGGGGTGGCGCGCAGCCCACCTTGGGCTGCCCCTTTCACCTTTCCACTAAGGCCCAATAAGGCCCATTTGGTTCCCGGGGGGTTCCGGTAACCTCCCGGTACTCCGGTAAAATTCCTGATTTCACCCGGAACACTTCCGATGTCCAAACATAGGCTTCCAATATATCAATCTTTATGTCTCGACCATTTCAAGACTCCTCGTCATGTCCGTGATCACATCCGGGACTCCGAACAACCTTCGGTACATCAAAATGCATAAACTCATAATAACTGTCATCGTAACGTTAAGCGTGCGGACCCTATGGTTCGAGAACAATGTAGACATGACCGAGAAACGTCTCCGGTCAATAACCAATAGAGGGACCTAGATGCCCATATTGGCTCCTACATATTCTACGAAGATCTTTATCGGTCAGACCGCATAACAACATACGTTGTTCCCTTTGTCATCGGTATGTTACTTGCCCGAGATTCGATCGTCGGTATCCAATACCTAGTTCAATCTCGTTACTGACAAGTCTCTTTACTCGTTCCGTAATACATCATCTCACAACTAACATCTTAGTTATAATGCTTGCAAGGCTTATGTGATGTGTATTACCGAGAGGGCCCAGAGATACCTCTCCGACAATCGGAGTGACAAACCCTAATCTCGAAATACGCCAACCCAACATCTACCATTGGAGACACCTGTAGTACTCCTTTATAATCACCCAGTTACGTTGTGACCTTTGGTAGTACCCAAAGTGTTCCTCCGGCAAACGGGAGTTGCATAATCTCATAGTCATAGGAACATGTATAAGTCATGAAGAAAGCAATAGCAACATACTAAACAATCGGGTGCTAAGCTAATGAAATGGGTCATGTCAATCAGATCATTCAACTAATGATGTGACCTCGTTAATCAAATAACAACTCTTTGTTCATGGTTAGGAAACATAACCATCTTTGATTAACGAGCTAGTCAAGTAGAGGCATACTAGTGACACTCTGTTTGTCTATGTATTCACACATGTATTATGTTTCCGGTTAATACAATTCTAGCATGAATAATAAACATTTATCATGATATAAGGAAATAAATAATAACTTTATTATTGCCTCTAGGGCATATTTCCTTCAGTCTCCCACTTGCACTAGAGTCAATAATCTAGATTACACAGTAATGATTCTAACACCCATGGAGCCTTGGTGCTGATCATGTTTTGCTCGTGGAAGAGGCTTAGTCAACGGGTCTGCAACATTCAGATCCGTATGTATCTTGCAAATCTCTATGTCTCCCACTGGGACTAGATCCCGGATGGAGTTGAAGCGTCTCTTGATGTGTTTGGTCCTTTTGTGAAATCTGGGTTCCTTTGCTAAAGCAATTGCACCAGTATTGTCACAAAAGATTTTCATTGGACCCGATGCACTAGGTATGACACCTAGATCGGATATGAACTCCTTCATCCAGACTCCTTCGTTCGCTGCTTCCGAAGCAGCTATGTACTCCGCTTCACATGTAGATCCTGCTACGACGCTTTGTTTAGAACCGCACCAACTGACAGCTCCACCGTTTAAAGTAAACACGTATCCGGTTTGCGATTTAGAATCGTCCGGATCAGTGTCAAAGCTTGCATCAACGTAACCTCTTACGGTGAGCTCTTTGTCACCTCCATATACGAGAAACATATCCTTAGTCCTTTTCAGGTATTTCAGGATGTTCTTGACCGCTGTCCAGTGATCCACTCCTGGATTACTTTGGTACCTCCCTGCTAAACTTATAGCAAGGCACACATCAGGTCTGGTACAGAGCATTGCATACATGATAGAGCCTATGGCTGAAGCATAGGGAACATCTTTCATTTTCTCTCTATCTTCTGCAGTGGTCGGGCATTGAGTCTGACTCAACTTCACACCTTGTAACACAGGCAAGAACCCTTTCTTTGCTTGATCCATTTTGAACTTCTTCCAAATCTTGTCAAGGTATGTGCTTTGTGGAAGTCCAATTAAGCGTCTTGATCTATCTCTATAGATCTTTATGCCTAATATGTAAGCAGCTTCCCCGAGGTCTTTCATCGAAAAACTTTTATTCAAGTATCCCTTTATGCTATCCAGAAATTCTATATCATTTCCAATCAGCAATATGTCATCCACATATAATATCAGAAATGCTACAGAGCTCCCACTCACTTTCTTGTAAATACAGGCTTCTCCAAAAGTCTGTATAAAGCCAAATGCTTTGATCACACTATCAAAGCGTTTATTCCAACTCCGAGATGCTTGCACCAGTCCATAAATGGATCGCTGGAGTTTGCACACTTTGTTAGCTCCCTTTGGATCGACAAAACCTTCCGGTTGCATCATATACAACTCTTCTTCCAGAAATCCATTCAGGAATGCAGTTTTGACATCCATCTGCCAAATTTCATAATCATAAAATGCGGCAATTGCTAACATGATTCTGACAGACTTAAGCATCGCTACGGGTGAGAAGGTCTCATCGTAGTCAACCCCTTGAACTTGTCGAAAACCTTTTGCGACAAGTCGAGCTTTATAGACAGTAATGTTACCGTCAGCGTCAGTCTTTTTCTTGAAGATCCATTTATTCTCAATTGCTTGTCGATCATCGGGCAAGTCAACCAAAGTCCATACTTTGTTCTCATACATGGATCCCATCTCAGATTTCATGGCTTCAAGCCACTTTGCGGAATCTTGGCTCACCATCGCTTCTTCATAGTTTGTAGGTTCATCATGATCTAGTAGCATGACTTCCAGAATTGGATTACCGTACCACTCTGGTGCGGATCTCACTCTGGTTGATCTACGTGGTTCAGTAGTATCTTGTCCTGAAGTTTCATGATCATCATCATTAGCTTCCTCACTAATTGGTATAGGTGTCGCAGAAACAGTTTTCTGTGATGTACTATTTTCCAATAATGGAGCAGGTACAGTTACCTTGTCAAGTTCTACTTTCCTCCCACTCACTTCTTTCGAGAGAAACTCCTTCTCTAGAAATGATCCATTCTTAGCAACGAATGTCTTGCCTTCGGATCTGTGATAGAAGGTGTACCCAACAGTCTCCTTTGGGTATCCTATGAAGACACATTTCTCCGCTTTGGGTTCGAGCTTATCAGGTTGAAGCTTTTTCACATAAGCATCGCAGCCCCAAACTTTAAGAAACGACAACTTTGGTTTCTTGCCAAACCATAGTTCATAAGGTGTCGTATCAACGGATTTTGATGGTGCCCTATTTAACGTGAATGCGGCCGTCTCTAAAGCATAACCCCAAAACGATAGCGGTATATCGGTAAGAGACATCATAGATCGCACCATATCTAGTAAAGTACGATTACGACATTCGAACACACCATTACGCTGTGGTGTTCCGGGTGGCGTGAGTTGCGAAACTATTCCACAATTTTTCAAATATACACCAAACTTGTAACTCAAATATTCTCCTCCACGATCAGATCGTAGAAACTTTATTTTCTTGTTACGATGATTTTCAACTTCACTCTGAAATTCTTTGAACTTTTCAAATGTTTCAGACTTGTGTTTCATTAAGTAGATATACCCATATCTGCTTAAATCATCTGTGAAGGTGAGAAAATAACGATATCCGCCATGAGCCTCAATATTCATCGGACCACATACATCGGTATGTATGATTTCCAATAAATCTGTTGCTCTCTCCATAGTACCGGAGAACGGTGTTTTAGTCATCTTGCCTATGAGGCACGGTTCGCAAGTACCAAGTGATTCATAATCAAATGGTTCCAAAAGCCCATCAGTATGGAGTTTCTTCATGCGCTTTACACCGATATGACCTAAATGGCAGTGCCACAAATAAGTTGCACTATCATTATCAACTCTGCATCTTTTGGCTTCTACATTATGAATATGTGTATCACTACTATCGAGATTTAACAAGAATAGACCACTCTTCAAAGGTGCATGACCATAAAAGATATTACTCATATAAATAGAACAACCATTATTCTCTGATTTAAATGAATAACCGTCTCGCATTAAACAAGATCCAGATATAATGTTCATGCTTAACGCTGGCACCAAATAACAATTATTTAGGTCTAATATTAATCCCGAAGGTAGATGTAGAGGTAGCATGCCGACCGCGATCACATCGACTTTGGAACCGTTTCCCACGCGCATCATCACCTCGTCCTTTGCTAGTGTCCGCCTATTCCGTAGTCCCTGTTTCGAGTTGCAAATATTAGCAACAGAACCAGTATCAAATACCCAGGTGCTACTGCGAGCTCTAGTAAGGTACACATCAATAACATGTATATCACATATACCTTTGTTCACCTTGCCATCCTTCTTATCCGCCAAATACTTGGGGCAGTTCCGCTTCCAGTGACCAGTCTGCTTGCAGTAGAAGCACTCAGTTTCAGGCTTAGGTCCAGACTTGGGTTTCTTCTCCTGAGCAGCAACTTGCTTGCTGTTCTTCTTGAAGTTCCCCTTCTTCTTCCCTTTTCCCTTTTTCTTGAAACTAGTGGTCTTGTTGACCATCAACACTTGATGCTCCTTCTTGATTTCTACCTCCGCAGCTTTCAACATTGCGAAGAGCTCGGGAATAGTCTTGTTCATCTCTTGCATATTATAGTTCATCACGAAGCTCTTGTAGCTTGGTGGCAGTGATTGGAGAATTCTGTCAATGACGCAATCATCTGGAAGATTAACTCCCATCTGAATCAAGTGATTATTATACCCAGACATTTTGAGTATATGCTCACTGACAGAACTGTTCTCCTCCATCTTGCAGCTATAGAACTTATTGGAGACTTCATATCTCTCAATTCGGGCATTTGCTTGAAATATTAACTTCAACTCCTGGAACATCTCATATGCTCCATGACGTTCAAAAAGTCATTGAAGTCCCGATTCTAAGCCGTAAAGCATGGCACACTGAACTATCGAGTAGTCATCAGCTTTGCTCTGCCAGACGTTCATAACATCTGGTGTTGCTCCAGCAGCAGGCCTGGCACCCAGCGGTGCTTCCAGGACATAATTCTTCTGTGCAGCAATGAGGATAATCCTCAGGTTACGGACCCAGTCCGTGTAATTGCTACCATCATCTTTCAACTTTGCTTTCTCAAGGAACGCATTAAAATTCAACGGAACAACAGCACGAGCCATCTATCTACAATCAACATAAACAAGCAAGATACTATCAGGTACTAAGTTCATGATAAGTTTAAGTTCAGTTAATCAAATTACTTAAGAACTCCCACTTAGATAGACATCCCTCTAATCCTCTAAGTGATCACATGATCCAAATCAACTAAACCATAACCGATCATCACGTGAGATGGAGTAGTTTTCAATGGTGAACATCGTTATGTTGATCATATCTACTATATGATTCACGCTCGACCTTTCGGTCTCTGTGTTCCGAGGCCATATGTGCATATGCTAGGCTCGTCAAGTTTAACCTGAGTATTCTGCGTGTGCAAAACTGGCTTGCACCCGTTGTAGATGGACGTAGAGCTTATCACACCCGATCATCACGTGGTGTCTGGGCACGACGAACTTTGGCAACGGTGCATACTCAGGGAGAACACTTCTTGATAATTTAGTGAGAGATCATCTTATAATGCTACCGTCAATCAAAGCAAGATAAGATGCATAAAAGATAAACATCACATGCAATCAATATAAGTGATATGATATGGCCATCATCATCTTGTGCTTGTGATCTCCATCTCCGAAGCACCGTCATGATCACCATCGTCACCGGCGCGACACCTTGATCTCCATCGTAGCATCGTTGTCGTCTTGCCAATCTTATGCTTCCACGACTATTACTACCGCTTAGCAATAAAGTAAAGCATTACATCGCGATTGCATTGCATACAATAAAGCGACAACCATATGGCTCCTGCCAGTTGCCGATAACTTGGTTACAAAACATGATCATCTCATACAATAAAATCAGCATCATGCCTTGACCATATCACATCACAACATGCCCTGCAAAAACAAGTTAGACGTCCTCTACTTTGTTGTTGCAACTTTTACGTGGCTGCTACGGGCTTAAGCAAGAACTCATCTCACCTACGCATCATAACCACAACGATAGTTTGTCAAATAGACTCCGTTTTAACCTTCTCAAGGACCGGGCGTAGCCACACTTGGTTCAACTAAAGTTGGAGAGACAGTCGCCCGCAAGCCATCTATGTGCAAAGCACGTCGAGGGAACCGGTCTCGCGTAAGCGTACGCGTAAGGTTGGTCCGGGTTGTCTCGTCCAACAATACTGCCGAACCAAAGTATGACATGCTGGTAGGCAGTATGACTTGTATCGCCCACAACTCACTTGTGTTCTACTCGTGCAAATAACATCAAACCATAAAACCTAGGCTCGGATGCCACTGTTGGGGAACGTAGTAATTTCAAAAAATTTCCTATGCACACGCAAGATCATGGTGATGCATAGCAACGAGGGGGAGAGTCTGATCTACGTATCCTTGTAGATCGTAATGGAAGCGTTGACACAACGTAGAGGAAGTAGTCGTACGTCTTCTTCCCGATCCGACCGATCCAAGCACCGTTACTCCGGCACCTCCGAGTTCTTAGCACACGTTCAGCTCGATGACGATCCTCGGGCTCCGATCCAGCAAAGCGTCGAGGAAGAGTTCCGTCAGCACGACGGTGTGGTGACGATCTTGATGTACTACCGACGCAGGGCTTCGCCTAAGCACTACAACGGTATGATCGAGGTGGAATTTGGTGGCAGGGGGCACCGCACACGGCTAAGGAACGATCTCAAGGATCAACTTGGGTGTCTAGAGGTGCCCCCTGCCCCCGTATATAAAGGTTGAGAGGGGGAGGGCTGGCCGGCCAAGCTAGGAGGCGCAGGAGGAGTCCTACTCCTACCGGGAGTAGGACTCCCCCCCAATCCTATTCCTAATAGGACTCCCAAGTGGAAAGAGAGGGAGAGAGGTGGTCGGCCACCTCTCCTAGTCCTAATAGGACTAGGGGAGGGGGGTGGTGCGCAGCCCACCTTGGGCTGCCCCTTTCACCTTTCCACTAAGGCCCAATAAGGCCCATTTGGTTCCCGGGGGGTTTCGGTAACCTCCCGGTACTCCGGTAAAATTCCCGATTTCACCCGGAACACTTCCGATGTCCAAACGTAGGCTTCCAATATATCAATCTTTATGTCTCGACCATTTCGAGACTCCTCGTCATGTCCGTGATCACATCCGGGACTCCGAACGACCTTTGGTACATCAAAATGCATAAACTCATAATAACTGTCATCGTAACGTTAAGCGTGCGGACCCTACGGTTCGAGAACAATGTAGACATGACCAAGACACGTCTCCGGTCAATAACCAATAGCGGGACCTGGATGCCCATATTGGCTCCTACATATTCTACGAAGATCTTTATCGGTCAGACCGCATAACAACATACGTTGTTCCCTTTGTCATCGGTATGTTACTTGCCCGAGATTCGATCGTCGGTATCCAATACCTAGTTCAATCTCGTTACTGACAAGTCTCTTTACTCGTTCCGTAATACATCATCTCACAACTAACATCTTAGTTATAATGCTTGCAAGGCTTATGTGATGTGTATTACCGAGAGGGCCCAGAGATACCTCTCTGACAATCGGAGTGACAAACCCTAATCTCGAAATACGCCAACCCAACATCTACCATTGGAGACACCTGTAGTACTCCTTTATAATCACCCAGTTACGTTGTGACGTTTGATAGTACCCAAAGTGTTCCTCCGGCAAACGGGAGTTGCATAATCTCATAGTCATAGGAACATGTATAAGTCATGAAGAAAGCAATAGCAACATACTAAACGATCGGGTGCTAAGCTAATGAAATGGGTCATGTTAATCAGATCATTCAACTAATGATGTGACCTCGTTAATCAAATAACAACTCTTTGTTCATGGTTAGGAAACATAACCATCTTTGATTAACGAGCTAGTCAAGTAGAGGCATACTAGTGACACTCTGTTTGTCTATGTATTCACACATGTATTATGTTTCCGGTTAATACAATTCTAGCATGAATAATAAACATTTATCATGATATAAGGAAATAAATAATAACTTTATTATTGCCTCTAGGGCATATTTCCTTCAGTTATTGCCCGCCACCACCCCTGCTGGACACGGTTGAACACATGTCTAGCCATCCGGAAATGGCGCCAGAATAGGTGGTGTTTGAAGAGCCGGTTAGGGGACTCGAAGTAGTCTTGCCAGAGTAGGCGATGGTCGCTCTCTCGGTTACGATTCAATGCTGGAGTATGCCCCGAGATCGAGCCTCTGAACAACCGCCGCCTACTAATGTGGTCATGGACGACCAAAGCAGCAACCACAATCTCCTCATCATCGGATGACGAATCATCCAAATTGCAAATGAAAGTACATGTCGTTGGAGTCCATTTGTACCTTGCGGGCAAACCATCAAACACCTTGCGGGCGTCGTGGAAGAAGCCGGCCGGTGAAGAGCCTCGCGACTCTCCGAGACCAGGTAGCAAGCCCGTCGGCATGGAGGCGAACGTGGCGCCGTCCTGTGAGCGAGGTAGCCGTGTTTGTGTGCTCTTGGTAGGGGGAGGCGAGGGCGTTGTGGCGTCGACGTCGGGGTACTGCGGCGGCGTGAAAATGGTCCACCAAACGCCGGAGTAGGGGGACATCAGGGGGTGGCATGCTGCTGGGGAAGGTGTACGTGTGGGCGGCCGGCCTGGGCAGCGGAACTGGTGGTCGCGGTGATGGGTGGGGCGTCGAGTGTGCTGGCTATCAATGAGAGGAAGGGAGAATGGCCGATGTGTCATCGACTGCCGGGCCAAGGGAGGACAAGTGCGGGCGTGGCACGCGTCCGCTGCGTGTCCCCGCCGACGCAAACAAGGCCCAAATGTGGGCCTGAAATGGGTCGCGCGCGGACAATATTTGTACACTCATCCGTCGACCCAAACAGACACGCGTGAACAATTTGGGTCGGCGATTACAAAAATGAGTGAACAAACACACTAAAATCGTGTCTATCTATATACATCCGTTGCATAGTTATGTCATCTTATATTTGTGAACGGAGTGAGTAGATGATAACAGACGGAAAGCGGTTGCAATATTTTTTAATAATAATTATATATAACATTAATATTTTAATTAATAACTTATAATTTAAAATACATATATTATATATATTGTACTCCCTTCGTCTACCATTATTAGATGTTTTAGTTTTCCCTGAATCAGATTTATGTAGACAGAATCTAATGTGTTTGTACACTCATGTTATTCTTTTTTTTTGAGCATCAGTACAGACACAAGCGCTCATATACACGCGCATACACTCATCCCTATGAACGCACACACACACACCCTACCCCTATGAGCACCTCCGAGAGACTGAGCCGGCATATCATCTTGAGATTTACGAAGTCACCGTAGGCGCCTCGTCGTCGACGGGAACGTCTCCTCCCACTGAAAGCGCATCACCGGAAATCCTGAAATAAATCCAGGAATAATGCGAACACCAGGATTTGAACCCTGGTGGGTTGGGGATACCACTGTCCACCTAACCAACTCAACCACATGTTGATTGGCTACACTCATGTTATTCTATATGTAGTCTTTGTTGATGTACCCAAAAAAATCTTATAATAGTGAATGGAGTGAATTTTTTTTGCAGGGTGTGAATATCTGATTATTGTATAGTTTAGAATTTTATCGAATATAAGTGACATAATAATATAGTGAAAAATATTGCATGTTGAGGTGGACCTTTGACTATTGTGATAAGGCCGGATGTGTGCATGCTATAATAAATGAATAGTGTGGATCAACTAATAAAGAGTAATAATCTCGTGCATATTATGATGGACCTTACATGAGATAACACGTATGCATGTTAAAATAGTTGAAATAGTGAGGCCTAGATAATTGATCCACTCTAGTTTTATTTTGGGTGCATATAGGATGCCAGGGCACTGCAGACAGGCGGGCAGTGCATGATGGATGAACATGTATGAGCAGTAACTTTGTAAGGCGATCCCTACCCAACTTTAATTAAAACTCCTGATTGCCATGTTAGCTGCCGCTGATTTAAGTAGCTGAGGCGTAGCTGTCACTAAGACCAAGCGATCATCTTGTCTACAACCCCATGATTTAGAATCGTCATTTGTATCGTGTCATAACATGATTATAATTAAGCTACTAATAACTCAGCAACAATTAATATGTTCATAACATGATTGCGCAGGAGCCAAATGACTTAACAACATTATCCCTGTAACGCGTAGTGTACTCTCTTTGGGCTGAGCAACCCATTCCATGCTCGCTGTGTATCACGCGTATGCCTTGTAGTGTACGTGTCCCTGATGTCAATCTGTACGTTCTTCTCCCCTATCAATGCAATGATACGTTGATCACAACGTATCCGAGAAAAAATAATATGTAAATAAGATATAATTAGCATGAATCATTATTGCAGCCAGGTACGTGGTACAAATTGGAATTCATAACAAGGAAAATTGGCCCTCGCCCTCGCTCATGACCCCCTCGCGCTGCCACCCAGGGCGACGCCAGGGGGACCAATTCCTTCACCCCGCCAGCCCTCCCACGAGGCAGATCCCTGCCGCCGGCACTGGTCGTGGTGGTGGCGGCGCCCAACGCCAAAAGGGCTAGGGCTGGAGGGTTACGCTGGATCTCCCGTGAGGCGGCTAGGGCGCCTCGCGCGGGGTATCCTCGCGCGGTAGCCACGACGCCGTCCTGGCTGTGCGGCGGCAGCCGGCGAACCCATGGCTGGTGAGATGCTCTGTTGGGATCCTCCACTATGCAATGGGTGGCGGCGGTGGCCGTGGATCTGGCATCTCGGCCAGATCCATTGTGGTTCGGCTTTGGCCGGCCGACGACACGTGATGTGGCCGGGGTGGGGCGGCCGGAGGTCCTTAACCGGCTTTCCGACGACATCGTACATCTACATGGCGAGGGTGTGCGCAGATCCAGTTAGCGGCGAGATCGTGGTGGCGCTACTTCCGAGGAAAATCACGTTGACTTTGGTCATGGCGGACAATGACGGCGTCTCCGACGTAATTCCCCTATCGAGGCATCGTTGTTGCAAGTTACATCAACATGATCGGGGTGTTCCGGGGAAAACCCTAGATCTAGGTCTACCGGATCAGACGATGACGACGCCTTCGGTCTCGTTCTCCCTCCTGGGGCCATCGTTTTAGAGCAGGAGCTGGCTAGAGGGGACAAGAGGAGGAACGGTGTTACATCTACCGCAAGGCCGACGACGGATCCTGGCGGCATGGCGCTGTGGAGTTTCGGCGACGGTCGCGTGTGGATGGATACGTGCAGGATGGTGGCATTGTTTGGCGTCGTGAGGACATCGATGGCACGCCTGATATGGTCGTTGCGTCAGTACCTGCTCTGGAGATGGATCGGTGGAAGACGGCGGCGGCGGCGGCCTCTGAGAATGTGCCGGACCGGTGTGACCTAGTCCCGGTATTGTGGCCGGGCTAGGGCATCCGGTGAAAGAGCATGGTGCCTCATGTGTGGTTTTGGTACTTGATGACATTCTCTATGGACTATGGTTACCTTGAGTTATATTCGTAGGATTTGTCCATAGGCATTTCTTGAAGTCCATGTTTTGGTTTCAAGGAGTTTATGAAATGAGACAAAGGTGCTATTTAAGGAATTATCCAAAGATTGGTCTAGTAGAAGACATCATACATGGTTGATCAAGACTAAGTTAAAGTATGAATCAAGTTGATCAACATGCAAAGCGTGGAAGATATACTAAAAGGGATCAAGTGATCCCATGATATGATAAGCATTGAACATTACGCTTTGTGTACTAACTCATGGTCTACGTGAGAGTTCTATGTGGGGTTAGGTATGTTTCCATGGACTTGCGTCAGGATGAAGATCTCATACAACCCATGGAGGATGACATCAAGTGGTGATCATTGATTGTTTGTATATGCATGGGTATTTCCCTGAAAGGGAGAGGATGATGCAGCACAACAACGGTAAGTATTTCCCCCAGTTATGAAACCAAGGTTATCAATCCAGTAGGAGAACCAAGCAACACTATGTAAACAACACCTGCACACAAATAACAAATACTTGCAACCCAATGCGTATGAGGGGTTGTCATTCCCTCCTCGGTATTGAGATAGATAAAATTGTATGAGATTTGATAAATAGATCTGACAAAAACACAAAATAAAATAAAGAAAGAAAAAGTGCAGCAAGGTATTTTGGGGTTTTTGGAATAATAGATCTGAAAATAAATATGATAGGAAATAGACCCCACGGCCATAGATTTCACTAGTGGCTTCTCTCAAGAAAATAGCATACGGTGGGTAAACAAATTACTGTTGGGCAATTGATAGAAAAGCAAATAATCAAGACGATATCCAAGGCAATGATCATGTATATAGGCATCACGTCCAAAATTAGTAGACCAACTCCTGCCTGCATCTACTACTATTACTTCACACATCGAGCGCTATCTAGCATGCATCTAGTGTATTAGGTTCATAGAAAAATGGAGTAATGCAATAAGAGCGATGACATGATGTAGACAAGATCTATTCATGCAGGAATAGGCCCCATCTTTTTATCCTTAATGGAAACGATACATGTGTGTCATGTCTCCTTCTGTCACTGGGAATAAGCACCACAAGATTGAACCCATCACAAAGCACCTCTTCCCATTGCAAGAAAAATCAATCTAGTTGGCAAACCAAACCAAAGTTTCGTAGAAGAAATACGAGGCTATAAAAGATCATGCATAAAAGAGTTCAGAGAAGACTCAAATAATATTCATAGATAGAACTGATCACAAACTCGCAATTCATCGGATCCCAACAAACACACCGCAAAAAGTCATTACATCAAATATATCTCCAAGAACATAGAGGAGAACATTGTATTGAAAATCAAAGAGAGATAAGAAGCCATGCAACTACTACCTACGGACCCGCAGGTGTGTGGTAAACTACTCAAGCATGATCGGAGGAACACCAATGAGGATGATGAACCCCTCCGTGATCGTTTCCCCCTCCCGCAAGGTGCTAGAATAGGGCTCTAGATTGGATCTCGTGGTTTTGGAACTTGCGGCGGCTGGAATTTTGTTTCGTCGACTCCCCAAGGGTTTCCGGAATATCTGGGTATTTCTAGAGCTGACAGGCGGTGGAAAATATCACCATGGGCCCCATAAGGCACCAGGGCGTGCCTTGTGCCTTCGGTGTGCCATGGTATCTTTTGGGCCCCACAGGCCTCCTCTGGTACACCTTCTTGGCTACCTGGGTCTCTTCTAGGCAAAATCTCCACAAAGTTTCCATGCATTTGGACTTCGTTTGATATGGCTATTCTGCGAAGTAAAAAACAAGCAAAAAACAATAACTGGCACTGGGCACTATGTCAATAGGTTAGTCTTAAAAAATGATATAGAGTTGCTAGTAAATGAATGTAAAACATCCAAGATTGATAATATAACAACATGGAACAATCAAAAATTATAGATACGTTGGAGACGTATCACTCATCATCAAAGATTGTGGTGTGAAAATTCAAGTGGAGCATCATGAAGAGATGTTTCTTGGATCTTGCCGTCCATTGTGGTGACAATGGACTTGTGAAGATGTTCCAAAGAGTGGCTCACCCATAGTATAGTATGGGAGAGCAATCTACTAGTCTTCATCAAGCCAACAGAATCAAGAAAGATGGTTCAACTTGAGGGAGTCAAGATCGTCATCATCTAGCTCAAGTGGACTATGTGCAAGGCAAAGGTTTGCCCTTGATAGGTTTTCTATTTTACCGGTCTCATGGTGGTAGTTGAGAGACCGGGTTATAGGATCGAGTGCCGTACTATCAAGGGGGGCTCTCAAGTGAGTAGCTTCACTACTGCAGGATCCTGCTAACGCGACACTACGATCAGAGACCCTTTGACGAAACTGTGTGTGATGCATTAATCGCAAACGGTGATGTAAAATAACCGTAAAAAAGATGCAAAATGTTTGCGATGGAGGAGCCATCAAACACGGTTCCGATTTTAGTTGCGTATGCGATGTAGGTCATATGGTTCAGTTCAATTAATTGTTTGCGATGAGGAGGAAGAACAGAAATGGGCAGCCAAATGAAGGCGTGTGCGATATACGACATAGTTCACCCGGATTAACTGTTTGTGATGAGGCGGAACAACAGAAACGGGAGCTAGATAAAGGTTTGTGCGATTGAGGGCATACGCTTCAGAAGGATTAACTATTTGCGATTAGGCAACAGAAAAGAAACGGTTAGCCAGATCAAAGTGTTTGCGGTTGATGGCACACACTTCACACGGATGAACTGTTTGCGATTAGCCATAATAAAGAGAAACAGTTAGACACATCAACGTGTGTGCACTAGACGGGCACACATTCTAATTAAAAGAAGCCTGCGCGATGGTAATAACGAGCGTGCAAAGTTGTTGGAACAAGACGTGTGCTAACATGGCCTATTGCAGTGCACCCTAGGGTGCAAACACCACATATGCGACCGAGAAAGCGTGCCCACGTTACGCCGTCTGAGAATAGTGCCGCACTTAGAAATTATAGAACCGTCAATAAATTTTGAGTCCGCGTCCCGTCACATTCCAAATTACTACCACGGTAAATTTAATTGCAAACCTATTCACACCGATTAAAATCTAAACGGTTTCCCACTTAGGAGCGTATTAGTACTCGGTTATAAATACTATTACTCCAAGATGACTGCACATTCCTCCTCAACTCCTCATCCACAAAAACAAACAAGTCATTCATCATCATTCCCTTGCGTCTGCCATGGCCACCGTGAGTTCTGGGTCGAGAGATTACCACCAGGGAGAGGCGAGCATGGAAGCAGAAGCACGAGAGATGTCCCACCCTGCCGCGAAAGTAGCCGACATGTCCTGCCATGCGGCAGTAGCAACACGGAGGTCCCGCCGCGCCATCGATGCAGCAGACTGGTCCTGCCGCGCCGCGGAAGCAGCAGAGATATCCCGCTGCACCGCGAATGCAGCAGAGATGTCCTCCTGCGCCGCGGCGGCCTGGGAAAATGTCTCGCGTCAGGCGAGGACTCTTACAGGCGCATGAATGCGATCGTCCATAGCCATATGGATCAGATCTCCGGCTGGGCGAGGTTGCAGGACGACATGAAAGCCTCGTTTGAACAGGCTACCGGCGTCATCCGGCAACTAAGTGAGGGCAATGAGAACCTCCGGGCCGAGCACGACCTGCTGAGGGCGAAGATCGTCGGAAGTGCAGAGCACTGATACGTCTCCAACGTATCTATAATTTTTTATTGTTCCATATTGTTATATTATCATTCTTGGATGTTTTATAATCATTTTATAGTCATTTTATATCATTTTTTCGTACTAACCTATTGACATAGTGCCGAGTGCTGGTTGCTGTTTTGCATGTTTTTTACGTTGCAGGAAATCAATACCAAACGGAGTCCAAACGCAGCGAAACTTTTTGTGGATTTTTTTGGACTAGAAGACATCCAGTGGGCCAAAGAAGCACCTGGGGGGTGCTCCGAGGGGAGCACAACCCTCCAGGCGCGCCCTAGTGGTTTGTGCCCACCTCGGTTGCCTCCTGAACCGCCTCTTTACTCTATAATACCCCAATATTCCAGAAACCCTAGTGGAGTTGACGAAAATAAATTCCAGCCGCAGCAAGTTCCAGAAACCACTAGATCCAATCTAGACACCATCACGGAGGGGTTCATCATGTCCATTGGTGCCTCTTTGATGATGCGTGAGTAGTTCTTTGTAGACCTTCAAGTCCGTAGTTAGTAGCTAGATGCCTTCCTCTCTCTCGTTTGATTCTCAATACAATGGTCTCTTGGAGATCCATATGATGTAACTCTTTTTACGGTGTGTTTGTTGGGATCCGATGAACTTTGAGTTTATGATCAGATCTATCTTTTTATCCATGAAAGTTATTTGAGTCTTCTTTGATCTCTTATATGCATGATTGCTTGTAAGCCTCGTATTTCTTCTCGGATATTTGGGTTTTGTTTGGCCAACTTGATCTATTTATCTTGCAATGGGAAGAGGTGCTTTCTGATGGGTTTGATCTTACGGAGCTTGACCCCAGTGACAGAAGGGGAACCGACACATATATATCATTGCCATTAAGGATAACAAGATGGGGTCTATTTCCACATAAATAGATCTTGTCTACATCATGTCACCGTTCTTATTTCATTACTCTATTTTTCCATGAACTTAATACACTAGATGCATGCTAGAGAGCGGTCGATATGTGGAGTAATAGTAGTAGATGCAGGTAGGAGTCGGTCTACTAATCCTGGGTGTGATGCCTATATAATGATCATTGCCTGGATATCATCATGATTATTTGAAGTTCTATCAATTGCCCAACAATAATTTGTTCACCCATCGTTTGCTATTTTTCTCGAGAGAAGCCACTAGTGAAACCTACGGCCCCCGGGTCTCTTCTTTATTATATTTGCCTTTGCTTTTATTTTCAGATCTATTAAACCAAAAATATAAATATACCTTGCTGCACTTTATTTTATTTGGTGTTCGATCTATCAAATTATTACAACTTTCTCATGTCTATTTGCCAATTTCTGGCGTTGTTACCCGAAAGGGATTGACAACCCCTTTAACACGTCAGGTTGCGAATATTTTTTATTTGTGTGTAGGTGCTGTTTACATAGTGTTGCTCGGTTCTCCTACTGGTTCGGTAACCTTGGTCTCATCACTTAGTGAAATACCTACCGTCGCTGTGCTGCATTATCCCTTCCTCTTTGGGGAAATACCGACGTAGTTCTAGCAGGTATCAAAAGCAATTTCTGGCGCCGTTGCGAGGGAGACATCATCAACATCTACCAGGTTCGTAATCACAAATCTACTCTCCATGCAATTTACATTATTTGCCATTTGCCTCTCATTTTCCTCTCCCTCACTTCACAAAAATTTGCCGTTTTATTCGCCCTCTTTTTCGTTCACCATTTTTTTGCCGGATCTGTTTTTGCGTGCGTTCTTGTTTGCATAGTCATGATGCCTCAAAGAAAATATTATGATGTTCCTTACCCCAACATTTTTCTTGAAATTGAGAAAAGTACCAAGGAATATATGACTACAAAATTTGAGCACAATAAATATTTTAGCGAAGAACTTAAGGAACACTCTATTGTGCTAGATGCTACAATAAAACAACTTGATGATATTAGTAGAGAAGTTTGCAATCTCTAATCTAAGTATGCTTTTGCTGAAAGTTTGCTAGGCAAAATATCCGATGCACAAGCTACCCTAGTAAATCAAATGGCCGCTAAACCAATATCGTTAGAAGATAAAAGTGATGAAGATCTTAAAATGATTGGTGTTTCTTCTATCGAGTCCTTGTTTAGTAAAATTAAAATTGATGATAAAGGGATTGGAGAAGAGTCAACTTTAGCTAGAAGGTGCCCCGATAATTCGGAGGGTGAGAATCTTGTTGAGAAAATTGATAAAAGTGGGTTTGAAGAGGTCAAAACTTTAACTAGTGATGTGCCCACTCTTTTGGATTATAAAGACTTTAATTATGATAGTTGCTCTTTGATTGATTGTATTTCTTTGTTGCAATCCATGATAAATTCACCCCATGCTTATGAACAAAATAAAGCTTTTACTAAACATATTGTTGATGCTATGATGAAAGCTTTGGAAGAAAAATTGGAATTAGAAGTTTCAATTCCTAGAAAATTGCATGATGAATGGGAACCTACTATCAAATTCAAGATTAAAAATTATGAATGTTTTGCTTTATGTGACTTGGGTGCTAGTGTTCCTACAATTCTGAAATCTTTATGTGATGTGCTCGGTCTTACCGATATTGAAGAATGTTCTTTAAATTTGCACTTGGCAGATTCCACTATTAAAAAGCCTATGGGAAGAATTAATGATTTTCTTATTCTTGCAAATAGGAATTATGTTCCCATAGATTTTATTGTTCTTGATATTGATTGCAATCCATCTTGTCCAATTACTCTTTGTAGACTGTTTTTACGCACTACTGCTGCCGTGATTGATATGAAAGAAGGCAATACTAAATTTTAATTTCCATTAAGGAAGGGTATGGAACACTTCCCTAGAACAAGAATCAGGCCACCATATGAATCAATCATGAGGGCATCGTATGGATCTAGAAACAAAGATGACAAAACTTAGATCCTTGCCTTATGCATAGCCAGGGGCATAAAACGATAACGCTTGTTGGGAGGCAACCCAATGAATAAAATTTATTTTTGTCTTTTGCTATCTGTTCTTGAGTGTTTGCATGCTACTGTTATGATTGTGTTTTTTGTGTTTTAATTAGTGTTTGTGCCAAGCAAAGCCTTTAGGATCTTCTTGGGCGATAGTTGATTTGATCTTGCTGAAAAACAGAAACTTTTGTGCTCACGAAAATAATTTAGATTTTGAACAGGTGCATGATAAAATAGCAATTGTTTTTGCAGAAGATTAATATACAAATTTCTCATGTTGTACTATTTTTTTTAAAAAAATGGAGTTACAGAAGTACTAGAAATATCCAGATTGCTATAGAATGTTCTGTTTTTGACAGATTTTGTTTTCTTTCCGTTGTGTGCTTTTTTCGATGATTCTATGGTTTTCTTTGAAGATTTTTTCCATAGAAAAGTTGGAATACAGTATATATAATGCAATAATAAAATATGAATGGGTTTGCAATAGTACTTATAGTAGTGATTTGTTTTCTTATACTAAGGGATCTCACAAAGGTTTTATTGAGTTTTGTGTGATTGAAGTTTTCAAGTTTTGGGTGATGTTATGATGGATGAAGGAATAAAGATTAAGAAGAGCCTAAGCTTGGGGATGCCCATGGCATCCCAAGCTATTATACAAAAAGAAGCAAGCAACTAGGCTTGGGGATGCCCGAGTGGCATCCCCTCTTTCTTCTAACGACCATCGGTATTTTACTCAAAGCTATATTTTTATTCGTCACATACTATGAGTTTTGCTTGGAGTGTCTTGTATGATATGAGTCTTTGCTTGTTTTTCTTTTTTTTTAAGTCTTGGATCCTTGATGGACACACCTATTTGAGAGAGCCAAAATTATTTCATGACTTGTTAGAATTGCCCTCTATGCTTCACTTAAATTTTTATGAGCTATGGACTTGCTCTAGTGCTTCACTTATATCTTTTTGAGCACGATGTGCTTTGTATTTTTGAAGAAATACTCTCTTGATTCACTTAGATTTATTTTAGAGTTAGTAATATTTCTATGAAATTCTCTCTTGCTTCACTTAAATTAATTTGAGAGAAAGAAATATTATGCTCATGGTCTTCACTTATATTTGTTTAAGCTTTTCAAAAGCAACACATGAAAATTAGTCCCAAAGTGATAGATATCCAAGAAGGATATAATAAAAACTTTCATGAAGATCATTGGACAAAATAAACTTGATTCCTTGTAATAGTTTTGAGATATGATGATGTAATATGTGAGTCATGTTGATGAGTAATTATGCTTTAGTAAGAATATTGGTGTTAAGGTTTGTGATTCCCTGTGCAATCATGAAAGTCAATAGTTGTGCAATGAAATTACATCCTACTTGTGGTGCATTATTCGGTGTTGATTATGCTCAATGCTCACTTATGAGATTATTCGTTTCTCGGTTGGTCGCTTCTCAATCTTTTGCTAGCCTTCATTTTGCACTAAGTATGATCACTACTTGTGCATCCAAAATCCTTTAAACTAGTTTTGCCACATGAGTCCACCATACCTACCTATATGCGGTATTCTTTTTCCGTTCTAAGCAAAATTTATGTGCCATCTCTAATTTTCAAAATGAATTTGTCTTTTGTGTGCTTGTACTGGTCGAGAGGCGGTGAGGGGTGGCCAATATTTTCCTTGCTAAATGTGTTATTCTCACGATTAGTGTTTATTCACTTGTCATTGCACGAGAGTAAGGCAAAGGTATTAGGGATAATTCCTTGGAAAGTGTTGGTATGGAAGGCAATCATGGATACGACTAGCCATGGAAAGTGAATGTACGGTTGAAAAAGGAATAAAATTTAATTTCTGTTTGGGAACTGCCTATGATAAATCTAGCATGGAAAGTATTGGGAACTACTCGATCGTTATAGTTGACAGGAAAAGCACGCCTCCCAAAATGTTTTTATCACTATGTTTTTTCGCTTTGAGCTCTGGCACCTCTACAAATCCATACCCTCTGCGAAGGGCCTTTATTTTACTTTATGCAATTTTTATTTTTAATTAGAGTTTCCACCTTCTCTTATAAAGCACCAACTAAGGGGCACTATGATCGTACTTGAGCATTGGGTGTAGCTAATATGCGAGTGTGTTTCATGAATGGATCAACGATTGAGCATAATGAGCTAGGGATAAATTATTTTAGCGTTGATATTTTGAAAGACATGGTCCCTTGTTGATATGCTTGAGTATTTAAGTCCCATGTCAATACTAGACTATTGCTTTGAACCATATAAAAGTCCAAATGTCCATGCTATAAAGAAAAGAATATGTGATGACATGTTAGGCGGCATTCCACATCAAAAATTCTGTTTTTATCATTTACCTACTCGAGGATGAGTAGGGATTAAGCTTGAGGATGCTGATAGGTTAGTCCCAAAAATAATATAAAAGAGCATATTAAAGACCATTAAACATCCAAAACAGATAATATAATACTCCCTCCGTCCCATAATGTAAGACGCTTTTTAGCACTACACTAGTGACAAAAAATGTCTTACATTATGGGATGGAGGGAGTAGCATGGAACAATAAAAATTATGGATACGTTGAAGATGTATCAAGCATCCCCAAGCTTAATTCCAGCTCGTCCTCGAGTAGGTAAATGATAAAAACAGAATTTTTGATGTGGAATGCTACCTAACATATTTATCAATGTTATTTTTTTATTGTGGCATGAATGTTCAGATCTGAAAGATTCAAGACAAAAGTTTAATATTGACATAAAAATAATAATACTTCAAGCATACTAACAAAGTAATCATGTCTTCTCAAAATAACATGGCCAAAGAAAGTTCATCAGTACAAAATCATATAGTTTGGTTATGCTCCATCTTCGTCACACAAAATATTCAAATCATGCACAACCCCGATGACAAGCCAAGCAATTGTTTCATACTTTAGTGTTCTCAAACTTCTTCAACTTACACGCAATACATGAGCGCGAGCCATGGACATAGCACTATAGGTGGAATAGAATGGTGGTTGTGGAGAAGACAAAAAAAGAGGAAGATGGCCTCACATCAACTAGGCGTATTAATGGGCTATGGAGATGCCCATCAATAGATATCAATGTGAGCTGTTGGGATTGCCATGCAACGGATGCACTAGAGCTATAAATGTATGAAAGCTCAACAAACGAAACTAAGTGGGTGTGCATCCAACTTGCTTGCTCATGAAGACCCAGGGCATTTGAGGAAGCCCATCGTTGGAATATACAAGCCAAGTTCTATAATGAAAATTTCCCACTAGTATATGAAAGTGACAAAATAAGAGACTCTCTATCATGAAGATCATGGTGCTACTTTGAAGCACAAGTGTGGAAAAAGGGTAGTAGCATTGTCCATTCTCTCTTTTTTTGTTTGGCTTCTTTGGCCTTTCTCTTCTTTTTTTTGTTTCCTAACACGGGACAATGCTCTAATAATGATGATCATCACACTTATATTTATTTACAACTCAAGAATTACAACTCGATACTTAGAACGAAATATAACTCTATATGCGTGCCTTCGGTGGTGTACCGGGATGTGCAATGACTCAAGAGTGACATGTATGAAAAAATTATGAATGGTGGCTTTGCCACAAATACGATGTCAACTACATGATCATGCAAGGCAATATGACAATGATGGAGCGTGTCATAATAAACGAAACGGTGGAAAGTTGCATGGTAATATATCTCAGAATGGATATGGAAATGCCATAATAGGTAGGTACGGTGGCTGTTTTGAGGAAGGTAAATGGTGGGTTTATGGTACCGGCGAAAGTTGCGCAGTACTAGAGAGGCTAGCAATGGTGGAAGGGTGAGAGTGCGTATAATTCATGGACTCAACATTAGTCATAAAGAACTCACATACTTATTGCAAAAATCTACAAGTCATCAAAAACCAAGCACTACGCGCATGCTCCTAGGGGGGTAGATTGGTAGGAAAAGACCATCGCTCGTCCCCGACCGCCACTCATAAGGAAGACAATCAAAGAAACACCTCATGCTTCAAATTTGTTACACAACGGTTACCATACGTGCATGCTACGGGACTTGCAAACCTCAACACAAGTATTTCTCAAATTCACAATTAATTTACTAGCATGACTCTAATATCACCATCCTCATGTCTCAAAACAATCATCAAGCATCAAACTTCTCATAGTAGTCAACACACTTTGGCCCTGTTCGGTAATGGTCCGCTCCTAGAATCTGCAAAGTGGCTGAATGGCAACTTCATCATTTTAAACTACAGCTCCGCCAACTCCGCTCTGGGAGTTGTGGAGCGGAGCGTTGCCGAACAGGGCCTTTATATGAAAGTTTTTATTATACCCATCTTGGATGCCCATCATATTAGGACTAGTTTTATAGCCAAAGAAAATTACCATGCTGTTCTAGAAGACTCTCAAAATGATATAAGTGAAGCATGAGAGATCAATAATTTCTATAAAATAAAACCACCACCATGCTCTAAAAAGATATAAGTGAAGCACTAGAGCAAAAATTATCTAGCTCAAAAGATATAAGTGAAGCACATAGAGTATTCTAATAAATTCCGATTCATGCGTGTCTCTCTCAAAAGGTGTGCACAGCAAGGATGATTGTGGTAAACTAAAAAGAAAAGACTCAAATCATACAAGACGCTCCAAGCAAAACACATATCATGTGGTGAATAAAAATATAGCCTCAAGTAAAGTTACCGATAGACGAAGGCAAAAGAGGGGATGCCTTCCGGGGCATCCCCAAGCTTAGGCTTTTGGTTGTCCTTGAATTTTACCTTGGGGTGCCTTGGGCATTCCCAAGCTTAGGCTCTTGCCACTCCTTATTCCAAAATCCATCAAATCTTTACCCCAAAACTTGAAAACTTCACAACACAAAACACAACAGAAAATCTCATGAGCTCCATTAGTATAAGAAAATAAACCACCACTTTAATGTACTATAATGAACTCATTCTTTGTTTATATTGGTGTTAAACCTACTGTATTCCAACTTCTCTATGGTTCATACCCCCCGATACTAGCCATGGATGCATCAAAATAAGCAAACAACACGCGAAAAACAGAACAGTCTGTAGGAATCTGTAGGTTTCGAAAATTATATAACTCCAAAAATACTGAAAAATAGGAAGACCAGAAAAATTTGTATGTTGATCTACTGCAGTTGGGATTGGTATTTTATCGCTCTCTGGTAAACACTTAAAATTATTTTCGTGAGCGCAAACTTTCTGTTTTTATTAGCAAGATCAAATAGCAATCACCCAAGAAGATACTAAAGGCTTTACTTGGCACAAACACTAATTGAAACATAAAAAACACAATCATAACAGAAACTAGATGAATTATTTATTACTAAATAGGATCAAAAAGCAAAGAACAAAAATAAAATTGTGTTGCCTCCCAACAAGCGCTACCATTTAACCCCCCTAGCTAGGCATAAAGGCAAGAATAGATCTAGGTATTGTCATCTTTGGTATGCAATCCATAAGTGGATCTCATAATAGATTCGTAACGCAATTTAATTTTCTTCCTAGGAAAGTGTTTCATGCCTTTCTGTAACGGAAATTGGAATCTAATATTTCCTTCTTTCATATCAATAATTGCACCAATCGTTCTAAGGAAAGGTCTACCAAGAATAATAGGACATGTAGGATTGCAATCTATATCAAGAACAATGAAATCTGTGGGGACATAATTCCTATTTGAAATAATAAGAACATCATTAATCCTTCCCATAGGTTTCTTAATGGTGGAATCCGCAAGATGCAAATTTAAAGAATAATCATCAAATTCATGGAAACCTAGCACATCACACAAAGTTTTTGGAATCGTGGAAACACTAGCACCCAAATCACATAAAGCATAGCATTCATAATCTTTATTCTTAATTTTAATAGTAGGTTCCCACTCATCATAAAGTTTTCTAGGGATAGAAACTTCTAGTTGAAGCTTTTCTTCATAGGATTGCATTAAAGCATCAACGATATGTTTAGTAAATGATTTATTTTGATTATAAGCATGAGGAGAATTTAACACGAATTGCAACAAGGAAATACAATCTATCAAAGAGCAATTATCATAATTAAATTCCTTGAAATCCAAAATAGTGGGTTCATTACTATGTAAAATTTTGACCTCTTCAATTCCACCTTTATCAATTTTTGCATCAAGATCTAAAAACTCCGAATCATTGGGACGCCTTCTAACTAAAGTTGACTCATCTCCAGTCCCACTTTATCAAGATTCATATTGGAAAACAAATATTTAATAGGAGTCACATCAATCACTTTTAGATCTTCATCATTATTATCATGAAAACTAGAAGAACACGGTTTCACAAAGCAATCCTTTTTTGCATGCATCCTAGCGGTTCTTTCTTTGCACTCATCAATGGAAATTCTCATGCCTTGGAGAGACTCATTGATGTCATGCTTAGGTGGAGTAGATCTAAGTTTCAAAGAATCAACATCAAGAGAAATTCTACCCACGTTCCTAGCCAACTCATCAATCTTAAGCAATTTTTCTTCAACCAAAGCATTGAAATTCTTTTGCAAATTCATAAATTCTTTAACACTAATCTCAAAATAAGAGGGCATGTTATTAAAATTTCCATAAGAGTTGTTGTAGGAATTACCATAATTATTAGAGGAATTATTAGGAAACGACATAGAATCAAAATTTCCTCTATACGCGTTGTTACCAAAATTGTTCCTACCAACAAAATTCACATCCATATATTCATTATTATTCTCAATCAAAGTGGACAAAGGCATATCATTAGGATCAGAAGAAACACTTTTATTAGCAAACAATTTCATAAGTTTATCCATCTTTCCACTCAAAACATTAATCTCTTCAATCACATGAACTTTTTTACTAGTGGATCTTTCGGTGTGCCATTGAGAATAATTAAACATAATATTTTCTAGTAGTTTAGTAGCTTCTCTAAAGTGATTTCCATAAAAGTGCCTCCCGCGGCCGAATCTAAAAGATTTCTAGAAGCAAAATTCAATCCGACATATTTTTTTGTATAATCATCCACAAATTCAAACCATGTGTAGGGCAATTATGTATCATTAATTTCATCCTCTCCCAAGCTTGTGCAACATGCTCATGATTAAGTTGCTTAAAATTCATGATATCGTTTCTACGAGAGATGATCTTAGCGGGAGGAAAATACTTAGAGATAAAAGCATCTTTGCACTTATTCCATGAATCAATACTATTTTTAGGCAAAGAAGAGAACCAAGTTTTAGCATGATCTCTAAGCGAAAACGGAAATAGCTTAAATTTAACAATATCATTATCCACATCTTTCTTCTTTTGCATATCACACAAATCAATAAAGTTGTTTAGATGGGTAGCGACATCTTCACTAGGAAGGCCAGAAAATTGTTTTTTCATAACAAGATTCAACAAAGCGGTATTAATTTCACAAGATTCAGCATCGGTAGTAGGAGCAATCAGAGTGCTAATAAAATCATTGTTGTTGGAATTTTAAAATTCACACAATTTAGTATTATCTTGAGCCATCATGACAAACAATCAATCCAACACACAAGCGCACAAGAAGCAAGTGAGAAGAGACGAAAGGAAAAGGGCGACGAAAAGGCAAAGGTTTTCGAAAATTGTTTTAGAAGCGGGGGAGAGGAAAACGAGAGGCGAATGGCAAATAATGTAATGCGAGGGAGAAGAGTTTATGATGGGTACTAGGTATGTCTTGACTTGGCGTAGATCTCCCCGGCAACGGGGCCAGAAATCCTTCTTGATACCTCTTGAGCATGCGTTGGTTTTCACTTGAAGAGGAAAGGGTGATGCAGCAAAGTAGAATAAGTATTTCCCTCAGTTTTTGAGAACCAAGGTATCAATCCAGTAGGAGACAACGCACAAGTCACCTAGTATCTGCACAAACAATCAAGAACCTTGCAACCAACGCGATAAAGGGGTTGTCAATCCCTTCACGGTCGCTTGCAAAAGTGAGATCTGATAAAGATAGTAAAGTAAATATTTTTGGTATTTTTGTTGTATAGATTAGAAAGTAAAGATTGCAAAATTGTAAATGAGATGCGATATAAATAAAATAGATGCAATATAATAAGAAAGAGACCCAGGGCCCATAGGTTTCACTAGTGGCTTCTCTCAAGATAGCATGTATTATGGTGGGTGAACAAATTACTGCCGAGCAATTGATAGAAAAGTGCATAGTTATGAAGTTACCTAAGGCAATGACCATGTATATAGGCATCACGTCCGTGTCAAGTTGACCGAAACAATTCTGCATCTACTACTATTACTCCACACATCGACCGCTATCCAGCATGCATCTAGAGTATTAAGTTCATGAGAACAGAGTAACACATTAGGCAAGATGACATGATGTAGAGGGATAAACTCAAGCAATATGATATAAAACTCATCTTTTTATCCTCGATGGCAACAATACAATACGTGCCTTGCTGCCCCTACTGTCACTGGGAAAGGACACCGCAAGATTGAACCCAAAGCTAAGCACTTCTCCCATTGCAAGAAAGATCAATCTAGTAGGCCAAACTAAACCGATAATTCTAAGAGACTTGCAAAGATATCAAATCATGCATATAACAATTTAGATAAGAACCAAATAATATTCATAGATAATTAAGTTCATAAATCCACAATTCATCATATCTTGGCAAACACACAACAAAAGAGTATTACATCGAATAGATCTCCAAGAACATCGAGGAGAACTTTGTATTGAGAACCAAAGAGAGGGAAGAAGCCATGTAGCTAATAACTATGGACCCGAAGGTCTGTGGTAAACTACTCACGCTTCATCGGAGAGGCTATGGTGTTGATGTAGAAGCCCTCCATGATCGATTCCCCCTCCGATAGATCACCAGAAAAGGCCCCAAGATGGGATCTCATGGGTACAGAAGGTTGCGGCGATGGAAAAGTGGTTTCGTGGCCCTCCCTTATTGATCTAGGGTATAAGAGTATATATAGGCAGAATAAGTACGTCGGTGGAGCTATGTGGGGCCCACGAGGGTGGGGGCGCGCCTTCCTGCCTCGTGGCTGCCTCATGGAGTTCCAGATTTCAACTCCAAGTCTTCTGGTTTGCTTTCGGTCCAAGAAAGATCATCGTGAAGGATTTATTCCATTTGGATTCCGTTTGATATTCCTTTTCCGCGAAACACTAAAATAGGCAAAAAAACAGAAAGTGACACTGGGCCTCCGGTTAATAGGTTAGTCCCAAAAGTAATATAAAAGAGCATATTAAAGCCCTATAAACATCCAAAACAGATAATATAATGGCATGGAACAATCAAAAATTATAGATATGTTGGAGATGTATCAACACTTTGCGCGCCAGTTTTTTCACTGAAGCGATTCCAAATTTTTGGCTTCCGCGGAAATATCTACCTCCCCGCCCCCTCCCCCTTACCAAAAGCCACATTTCCCCTGTTTCTGACTTCCTTTCCAAGTTGAAACCTTCAGTCCTTGCTTGCAGTGCCGCCTCCTCGCTGGCGACCCTCCTTCATGCTGCTTGGCCTCGCCTATCCAGGAAGGTAATCCACATCTGACCCCCTTCCTCCTCCTCCTTCCACATCCCACATGCCCCGACCGCCAGCGCGAGCATGACACCTTCCACCCAAATCACCGACCCCTCCACCAAATAAGCGCCGGCCTAAGCCATGGTGCACGCAGTATAACCAGGACCTCAAGGAGCATTTGGCGGCGGAGAAGCAAATGACGGACGCACGCGCTAATGAGGCCGCGATGGCTGCCATTCGTGCCGACCCCCAGATCTTGGAGGAGCACCTCGCCGTCGAGGCCACCATTGATGCCTCGCGTGCCGACGCTGCAACGCGGTTGGCTGCTTTAAACGACAGTTCGTGGCATTTTGTCAAGGCCACCGTCGGTGCCTTCGATGAAGACTACGAGGTGTTTTCTTAGCGTGCACGTGCTTACCTCATCTCGAGAGCCAGTAGGTTGGTGCCCGGAGCGGCTCAGGCAACTCACCACTACAACGAGGGTACCCACGATGCGGAGGCCTCTCCCTCTTCCATGTCCAAGGAGCCAATCATCATCGATATCTTCGACAATGAGGAGTAGCTTGTCTTATTAGCACACTATAAGGACCCATGTTCAGTTTGCTAGCTACTGCCTTTCCTTAACAAATTCTAGTGAATTGTTCTATCTACTTTTACCATGCAATCTTCTGCTATAGTGTATATGTTCTATATGTCATGCAATGTGGTGTTAAGTTAACTGCTTGGTTCAATTCGGCAAATGTGATGTTCAATTCTTCAAGGTGCAATATTTCCAAGTTGTTAAGCATGCTTGGTTTGGTTAACTATCTGATCTTCTATTAGGAGTATGTTATATTGTGCAATGTGGTGCTCAGTTAACATTTGGTTCATTTGTTGTGGTCTTTAGTTAACTGCTTGGTTCAATTCTGCAATGCGATGTTCAATTGTTGTGGCTGCATTCTGTTATTGTATACCATGTGAGGAATAAATCGAATTTGGCTGAACTTAATACATGAGAAACATATACAAGTGCTATATTTCCTAGTTCTTAATCATGCTTGGTTTGGATAAATGGGTTTTCCATGTGGCTTGAATTAATCTGATGAATTTGCAATGTGCTTATTTTTCATCAACATATTTTACTGATAGCATGCGGACCCTTACTTAACCTGATGACTGACTACCTTATACGTGTTGCAGGGAAACAATGGGAAGCATTGAGGTTTACAAGATGATACTAACTATTATACCTTGCCTTTTTTATTCCTTTGCCTAGTTTCCAATATAGAGAAGATATTTATGCACATCCTTGTTTTCAGGGTTCACTGATGATTACCTCTCAAACCACCTCTGCGGTTAGGAGGCGAGGAAAGTTTTCATACAACACCCATGGTTCAATATTGAAGTGTTCCTGAAGAGGACGAAGCATGGACGGTCAATCATCCACAGGCACTGGCCTAAAGTTGCAAAGACCTTCAACTTGAATGAAGGCTCAATATTCGCCTTCCGCTTTAGCTGTTTTCCAGATGAGATGCATCTCTCTATGTACCGTCTATGATGCTAATTTCGAAAGGTTCTAGATGTTGCATGTGAAACTTACTGCTGGTGCAATTGTGTAATGGGGTAGCTGAGTGCTGAAGCTATATCATGTTGTACTCCAATGTATTTCAATTATGAAATCCTGCTTCATTAATATGGAAATGGAATATATTATATGCTTAATATGAATGTCAATTAGATTAGTAATGTATTATTAATAATAGGGCAAGTAGCCCGCTAATTGGCTAAATGGGTTTTCCTATTGCAAACGGTTAATGAGAAAACATCATGGGCGATGACCTCAGGCAACGCACACAGTTTCTAGTAATAAACCGTGTTGGATCAATGAACAATCACACACGACATTCTCTTCAAAACTGTTTGCGTTATGCCACCTTGCACAAACACTTTCCTTGGAGTAACTGTGTGGGATGTATATACGAACGGAAACGTTTAGCGGTGACTAACTGTGTGGGATGCTAGAGAAGGCAGTATATGTCGTTTCGCACACGGAGGTGACACGTTCCCTCTTGGAACCACGAGCCTTCTTGAGAGAAGCTCCGGTTTGCAAGAAGCTTATACCAAAACTTGTCCCAATTCGGCCAAAAAATTTACCACAACATGTTGGTGCCATGTCATAACACCATGCCAAGTTTCATGATTTTCAGGCGTGTTTTGGATTTACATGAATTAAAAACCAAGTTTCTCAATATTTTTGGTCGAGCCACGATGCTCAGATGTTTGAATGTCATTCCAATTTCTTGCATGGGACCTAGAAATTCACCCAAGGACACACATGTGATTTTTCAACCAACTTTGGTGCACTAGAGCATGTGCTTGTAGTTCAAATTTGAATTATACACATTAAATGACCAAAAATTCAATTAATTTATAAAAATTCCAAACGAACCCGGAATAATTCCAAATTTTAACACGACACTCATATAGTTGTATGTTGCCTCTGTAAAAAATCAAGGGGGGAGGTAGCGTATATTGTTTCGCACAGAAAGGTGACACGTCCCCCCTCGGGAACCATGAGTCTTCTCGAGAGAAGCTCCAGTTTGCAAGAAGCTTATACCAAAACTTGTCCAAATGCGGCCAATATTATTACCATAGCATGTTGGTGCCATGAAATGACACCATGCCAAGTTTCATGATTTTCAAGCGAGTTTTGAATTTCCAAGAATTGAAAAACCAAGTTTCTCATTGTTCCTAGCCGAGCCACGACGCCCAGATGTTTGAATTTCATTCCCATTTATTGCATGGGACCTATAAATTCACCCAAAGACACACATGTGATTTTTCAACAAACTTTGGTGCACTGGAGCATGTGCTTGTAGTTCAAATTTGAATTATGCACATTAAATGCCTAGAAACTAAATTAATGCATAAAAATGCCAAACGAACCTGGAATAATTCCAAATTTAAACACGACACTCATGTAGTTGCATGTTCACTATACATAAATGTTCTAGCAATTCAAACACCATCCTTTCCCTCCGTAACACCATTTTGTCTTTCAAAACATAATGAAAAAAAATCAGGTATACCACAAACGGGTTACTAGAAAGAATTGTGTGGGATGCGATATAAAATATCTTGGCGCACCGTCTTGTCTGGCTTAGGCAGGAAGTTTCGTCGTCTACAGTCCACCGCCCGCGCGTGAACCACACTTGCGCGCCAGTTTCTCGCGGCACCGAGCGAAATTTTTCTGCCACCGCGGAAATATCTATCTCCCCGCCCCTCCCTCCCACCAAAAGACACATTTCCACGGTTCCTCCTTCCTTTCAAATTTCAAACCTTCACTACTACTTACTGGTAGCTCAGCCTCCTCGCCGACGACCCTTCTTCTTGCAGTGCCGCCTCCTCGCCAGCTACCCTTCTTCTTGCAGCGCCACCTCCTCGCCAGCGACCCTTCTTTTTGCTGCGTGGCCTCCTCGCCGCCGACCCTTCTTCTTGTTGCGCGGCCTCGTCGATATGGTTAGGTAATCCACACCCACCCACACCATCCTCCTCCTTCCCCGTCCCACATACCCCGACCGACGGCACGACACCTTCCACCGAAATCACCGTCCCCGTCCTCCAATTAAGCGCCGCCCACAGCCATTTTGCACGCAGTATAATATGGAGCTTAGTAGCATCTGGCAACGGAGAAGCAAATCGCAGACGCACGCGCCCATGAGGTCGCTATGGCTACCATGCGTGCCAACCGCCAAATCTTGGAGGAGCACCTCGTCTTTGAGGCCACCATCGACACCGCCATGCGGTTGTCTATTTTAAAATATAGTTCATGCTGTTTTCTTGAGGCCACCACCAGTGCCTTCTAGTGATTTGTCCTCTGTAATGTTAATATGCAATATGATGTTTGGTTAACAGTTTGGTCCTCTGAAATGTAATGTTCAGTTAATAGTTTGCTCCAACAATTGCTACATTTTGTAGTACTATTCTCAAGCATTCTTTGTTTTGTTAACTGTCTTATCTTCTAGTACATGTTTTTATTCTGCAATGTTGTGCTCAGTTAACTATTTTGGTTCATTTGGTCCGCTTCCATTTAACTGTTTGGTTCAATTATGCAATTTGATTTTCATTTGCTGTGTGTACAATTTTGTATTGTTATGCATGTGATAAATAAATCGAATTTGGTTGTACTCAATACATATTCTACTCATAGTATGGCAACTCTCAGTTAACCTAATCAAGATCTTCCTTATGTGTGTTGTAGGAAACAATGGGAGACACTGCGGTTTACCATCGAGGTTTGCTCATGCATGGTCCTTTTGCTAACAGCACATTATTGTGCAATTGCAGGAATCATTCTTACAATTTGGTCTTGCACATGTAGGTCCTGCTGTCAGAGGCTTAGACCCACTATTCAACCCATTTTGCATATGGGGAAATGAGATATCCATGAATATCAGTCAAGTCAAGAAACTGAGAAAGATTGTTAGGATGAAGAAATTTGCGACGAATAACAACAAGATCTTTGTTTGCGCAATGAAAAAGACATCAGTCAACTATAGGATGGTACTAACTCTTTTACCTTGTTTTTGCCCCTTGCACCATTTCAAAATTTATAACCGCGATTTATGCATATCTTTGTTTTTAGTACTTTTCAAAGCAGTTCATAGATGATTACCTCTCAAACCACCTAGATGGTCAAGAGGCGAGGAAGGTATTCATTCAACACCCATGGTACAATATTGAAGTCTTCCTGAAGAAGACGAAGGTTGGGCGGGCAATTATCCATAGCCACTGGCCTAAAGTTGCAAGGACATTCAACATCATTGAAGGCTCAATATTTGCCTTCCGCTTCTGCAGTTTCCCAGATGAGATTCATATGTCTATTTACCGTTGATGATGCTACTTTCCAAAGGTTTTCAATGTTGCATGTGAAACTTGGTGTTGTTGTGTAATGGCGTAACTGAGTGCCGAAGCTATCTGATGTTATTCGATTATGAAATCCTGATTGTTGTTATACGGATATGAAATATCTGGTGTGTTTTATAAGAAATATCAATTTGTTTACTACATGGATTATCAATAATAGGCTAATTACCCTGGTTATTGGGGTTTTCTATTGCAGACGGTCACTCAGATAGCACCGTGCGCGACGAACTCAAACAACCCACACGGTTTCTAGAAAGTAGGCATGTTCGATTAACTAACAATCACACACGTCTTTCGGCAGAGATCTGTTTGCGTTAGGCCAATTTGCACAAACGTTTCCACACAAAAAATGATGTGTGATATACATATGAACGGAAATGTTTTTCTAGGATTCAACATCTGGGATGTACATACGAACGGAAACGATTGGGTTTCGATGCCTCGCCAGATCACACATGAGCTCATTTTGCCCCAGTCTGTGTGCCAGGAGGGCCTATCCCCAACGGTTTCTGGGTCGTGTGGGAAGGACTGATACGTCCATTTTGCATCATGCTTTTATATTGATAATTATTGCATTATGGGCTGTTATTACACATTATATCACAATACTTATGTCTTTTATCTCTTATTCTGTAAGGTTTACATGAAGAGGGAGAATGCCGACAACTGGAATTCTAGACGGGAAAAGGAGCAAATATTAGAGACCTATTTCGCACAACTCTAAAAGTCCTGAAACTTCACGAAGAATTGATTTGGAAAATAAAAAATATATTGGGCGAAGAAAGCACCAGAGGGGGGCCACCTGCCATTGATGTCTACTACACAACCTTCTTCTTGTAGACGTTGTTGGGCCTCCAAGTGCAGAGGTTTGTAGGACAGTAGCAAATTTCCCTCAAGTGGATGACCTAAGGTTTATTAATCCGTGGGAGGCGTAGGATGAAGATGGTTTCTCTCAAACAACCCTGCAACCAAATAACAAAGAGTCTCTTGTGTCCCCAACACACCCAGTACAATGGTAAATTGTATAGGTGCACTAGTTCGGCGAAGAGATGGTGATACAAGTGCAATATGGATGGTAGATATAGGTTTTTGTAATCTGAAAATATAAAAACAGCAAGGTAGCAAGTGGTAAAAGTGAGCGTAAACGGTATTGCAATGCTAGGAAATGATAACCCACAAGTGTAGGGGATCACAATAGTTTTCGAGGGTAGAGTATTCAACCCAAATTTATTGATTCGACACAAGGGGAGCCAAAGAATATTCTCAAGTATTAGCAGCTGAGTTGTCAATTCAACCACACCTGAAAACTTAATATCTGTAGCAAGGTATTTAGTAGCAAAGTAATATGATAGTAGTGGTAACAGTGGCAAAAGGTAACAGTAGCAAAAATAATATTTTTTGGTTTTGTAGTGATTGTAACAGTAGCAGATGAAAAGTAAATAGGCGAAGAACAATATATGAAAAGCTCGTAGGCATTCGATCGATGATGGAGAATTATGCCGGATGCGATCAATCATGTAACAGCCATAGCCTAGGGTGACACATAACTAGCTCCAGTTCATCAATGTAATGTAGGCATGTATTCCGAATATAGTCATACGTGCTTATGGAAAAGAACTTGCATGACATCTTTTGTCCTACCCTCTCATGGCAGCGGGGTCCTATTGGAAACTAAGGGATATTAAGGCCTCTTTTTAATAGAGTACCGGACCAAAGCATTAACACATAGTGAATACATGAACTCCTCAAACTACGGTCATCACCGGGAGTGGTCCCGTTTATTGTCACTTCGGGGTTGTCGGATCATAACACATAGTAAGTGACTATTGACTTGCAAGATAGGATCAAGAACTCTCATATATTGATGAAAACATAATAGGTTCAGATCTGAAATCATGGCACTCGGGCCCTAATGACAAGCATTAAGCATAGCAAAGTCATAGAAACATCAATCTCAGAACATAGTGGATACTAGGGATCAAACCCTAACAAAACTAACTCGATTACATGATAAATCTCA
Organism: Triticum monococcum; assembly: GCA_034509565.1. NCBI lineage: Eukaryota > Viridiplantae > Streptophyta > Magnoliopsida > Poales > Poaceae > Triticum > Triticum monococcum. The sequence goes on along the minus strand of CM067842.1, from coordinate 527,147,057 downwards.
TCCAACCCATCACCTTCCAGCAAGCCTATGATGGAATTACTCACGCACGGCGGTGAGCATCATGAAATTGGTGATGGAGGAAGGTTGATGATGACGATGGCGACTGATTCACCTCTTCGGAGCCCCGAACGGACTCCAGATCAGCCTCATTGATTAGCCGCGTCAATGTGAGACTTTCTCCCTTTTTGTCTTCTTCACACAACCTCCATCATCATATTCTATTCCACCCATAGTGCTATGTCCATGGCTCGCGCTCATGTATTGCGTGAAAGTTGAAAAAGATTGAGAATACTAAAGTATGAAACAATTGCTTGGCTTGTCATCGGGGTTGTGCATAATGAGAGCATTCTTGTGTGACGAAATGGAGCATAACCAAACTATATGATTTTGTAGGGATGAACTTTCTTTGGCGAGGTTATTTTGAGAAGACATAATTGCTTAGTTAGTATGCTTGAAGTATTATTATTTTTATGTCAATATTAAACTTTTGTCTTGAATCTTATGTATCTGAATATTCTTGCTACAATAAAGAGGATTACATGGATAAATATGTTAGGTAGCATTCCGCATCAAAAATTCTGTTTTTATCATTTACCTACTCGAGGACGAGTAGGAATTAAGCTTGGGGATGCTTGATACGTCTCCAACGTATCTGTAATTTTTTTATTGTTCCATGCTATTATATTGTCAACCTTGGATGTTTTATATGCATTTATATGCTATTTTATATGATTTTTGGGACTAGCCTATTAACTTAGAGCCCAGTGCCAGTGCCAGTTTTTGTTTTTTCCTTGTTCTTGAGTTTTACTGAAAAAGAAAATCAAACGGAGTCCAATTGACCTGAAACTTCACGGAACTTATTTTTGGACCACAAGAAGGCCATGGAGTAAAAGAGTTGGGCCAGAAGAGTCCCGGGCTGCCCACCAGGGTGGGGGGCGCGCCCACCCCTTGGGCACCTCCCTACCTCGTGGACAGCCCGGAGACCCCCCTGACTTGTTCTCGACGCCAAAACCTCTTATATATACTGAAACTTCCAGAAAGAAACCTAGACCGGGAGTTCCGCCGCCGCAAGCCTCCGTAGCCACCGAAAACCAATGTACACCCGTTCCGGCACCCTGCCGGAGGGGGGAATCCCTCTCCGGTGGCCATCTTCATCATCCCGGTGCTCTCCATGACGAGCAAGGAGTAGTTCACCATCGGGGCTAAGGGTATGTACCAGTAGCTATGTGTTTGATCTCTCTCTCTCTCTCTCTCTCTCTCTCTCTCTCGTGTTCTTGATTTGGCACGATCTTGATGTGCCACGAGCTTTGCTATTATAGTTGGATCTTATGATGTTTCTCCCCCTCTACTCTCTTGTGATGGATTGAGTTTTCCCTTTGAAGTTATCTTATCGGATTGGGTCTTTAAGGATTTGAGAACACTTGATGTATGTCTTGCATGTGCTTATCTGTGGTGACAATGGGATATCACGTGATCCACTTGATGTATGTTTTGGTGATGAACTTGCGAGTTCCGCGACCTCCTGAACTTATGCATAGGGGTTGACACACGTTTTCATCTTGACTTTCCGGTAGAAACTTTGGGGCACTCTTTGAAGTTCTTTGTGTTGGTTGAATAGATGAATCTGAGATTGTGTGATGCATATCGTATAATCATACCCACAGATACTTGGGGTGACATTGGAGTATCTAGGTGACATTAGAGTTTTCACTACAAAAAAAAACACTTCCGTGATGATACGTGTTTGCCACAGTAGGTCACGTTTTTTGTCATGCATGTACATCCATGACAAATTTATGACAGAATCAAGATAGTCATACATGTGCTGTCGTAGAAGTGTTCCATGACATTACCAAAATTATCATCACGTAAGTGTCCACTTCCATGATGATAAATTGCGCGTCACAGAACTGCTTTCGTCAAGGGTGACCGACACATGGCATCCACCGTATCGGAACACCGTTAAGCTATCGGGTCCGGTTTTGGATCCGATAAGCCGTTAACAGCCCAAACCAATGGGGATTTTACACATGTAAAATCATCATTGGCTGGAGGAAACACGTGTTGCCTCACCGTTGGGACATATGTCATCCACTCATTGGACAGGAGGCGCCTATGATAGGTCGACACGTGGCACGGCCAAATAGTGGCCCATTTCGATGAAAAAGGCTGGCCCAGTAAAAAATAGCAGGCCGACCCATATAAGGCCTACTTGTGTCAAGTCCATTTGAGCCCATGACCCATACGAGATGTGCCAATTCAGCCTGTCAACGTCCCGTTAAAGATTTGACACCATTGCAGCCCATCATCAGTTCGAGCCCGTCAACAACCCGCTATATATTTGGGCTCAATATCGGCCCGATGAGATTTTGCCCTGTTAACGGCCCATTCAGTGGATGGGCCAATTTTCACGATGTACATCTTTCAGCCTTTTAGCGACCCATTTAAATATTGGGCTAATTTCCGGCCCGGTGTGTCTTTCAGCCTGTTGACGGCCCATAAATCAGTTGTGCCATTTGTACTCAGACCTGAGTTTCGGCCTTTTAGCGACCCATTTAAGTGTTGGGCCAATTTTCGGCCCGGTGTGTCTTTCAGCCTGGTGATGGCCCATATATCTCTTGGGCCATTTGTAGTCGGACCTGAGTTTTGGCCTTTTAGCGACCCATTTAAGTGTTGGGCCAATTCCCGGCCTTGTGTGCGTTTTAGCCTGTTAACGGACCATAAATGAGTTGGGCCATTTGTAGTGAGACCTGAGTTTTGGCCTTTTAATGGCGCATGCCCTTCATGGTCTAATACCAGCCCGGTTTCTCTTTTGGCCTGCTAAAGTCCCACAACACAGTTGGACCATTTACAATACGACCTGACTTTCGGCCTCTTAGCGGCCCCATGCTCTTCATGGTCCAGTACAAGCCCGCTATCTCTTTCGGCCTGCTAAAGGCCCACAGTATAGTTGGGCCAAATGTAGCCCGAACTTAGTAACGGCCTGTTAACGGCCCGTGAAATCTATTGGGCCCACCTGTTGCCTGCTTCGATGTTAGCCTGTTAACAACCCGGGAGTTAAGAGGGCCGACCATTATCTTTCGGCCTGGTAACGGCCCATTAACTTAATGGGCCCACTAAAGTTCGTACATGTCTTTAGGCCAAATTAGATAATTTGAGCCCATTACGACGAGCAATTATGCACAGGACCAAAACCGATCAAGCAAATGTATGGCATATAGGGAAAAACATTGCGCATCCAGCATATATTATAGGAAATTACATCCATTGGGCAATCAAAGATTGATACCAGTGCAAATAAATGAACAGAACCTAACGATCTACAACGTCACAATCTGCAACCTCAGCACGGATGACGCCCATAAGCATGTGGGCAAGTTCTTGCTGCTTTGCTACACTGTCTCTGAAAACATTGATCAGTTGTTGTGTCGCACAACTCTGCACCTGTGATTCCTCCACCATTTCCATCATTCCTTCAACCATTAATTGGTTCACAAACATACATTTTTCCGTTGCATTCGAGACAGAGGATACTGAACAAATTTAGATAGCGATTTTGGTAGGCTTGTATTATTGATAGTGGAGAGTGTCTCGACCACCGCATCATAACATAAATTAGGAGGGGAACCAAATAGATTAATCATGAGTTATTTCCATATTACCTGGCCTAGATTTATTGGAAATAAACAATGGGGTTGCCTTGCTGTTTTCAGAGTTTGTCTTCTTATCTTCAGTAGCCTGCACCAAATTAAGACACTAGCATTGCTATCATTGGCCAAGTCAGATAATAGGAAAGCAACATTGGCACCACGAACGTTTGGGCAACTAGCCAACACCAAATTAACACAATATGGCATAGCTATCATCAGCCAGGTATGGTAATACGAAAGCAACATTGACAGAATGAATGAATGGGCAACCAGAGCAGTACTACAATTCAGTAATGTGCATGATATGAGATAGTATACTCATGCAGCTCAGTATGCAAAACTACCAGGCAGTTTTCTTTACAAAAATCAACATTGGCGCCTTTAACATTTTGCTACAACGAATTTTAGATCAGACAAAGGTTGGATTCATGCCGATTAATAAAATACATGCTGATGTAAAAATATAGTGATGTACAATAGGTACTTACATCAACATTGGAGCATAGAGAATTCCCACAAGATATTTTCCTCGAATACAATCCCAATGACGGAAATATTCTATCATTTAACCTTGTTTTCTAAAAGAGAGGTCGGTAAGAAACATGTAGAAAATATGATCAGAATGCTATAAAATTTCATGATGCGAGGATATGCACACGCTTCTTAGAATGGAGTTGACATTCTTTTGCTGGACTGGAGCGGACTAGTTCTTTGGCCACTGGAATCTGCTTATTATCAGTGGGAGTTGGGTTTCTCTGTGCTGGAGCAGTATCTATGAAAAATGGAGTTGGTTTATTATCTCCTGGTGTTTGGATCTTTTGCAAAGACCTGGTTTGTAACCCTTCAGATTCTAACATAGCCGTCTTCCCCTTGCATGCCTTATATAGAAGAATGGTGCTTCAGTTATAAAACATGCTATAGTAGAGATGGAATAGGTACTAAAGAATAGAAAGGCATGACTTATTGACATGCATTCCCTCCATCCGGGAATAAATGGATGGGTCTAGGCGTATTTCAGTTCTAGATGCATCCAATTTTATCCATTTCTGCGACATGTAATCCGGACGGAGGGAGTATGATGTAAGAGCTGGGGATACGATAGGACAACACAGTAAAAAACACTGAAAACCCACTACAGAACCAAAGTAATCAAACCCACTGATATGAGATAGTACACTCATGCAACTCAGGATGCAAAACTACCAGGCAGTTTTCCTTACAAAAATCAACATTGTGGCCTTTAATCATACATTTTGCTACAACTAAATTTAGATCAGATAAAGGTTGGATTCACGCCGATTAACAAAATACACGCTGATGTAAAAATATAGTGATATACAACAGGTACTTACATCTACATTGGAGTACAGAGAATTCCTGCAAGAATCTTTCCTCACAGACGATACCAGTGCAGAAATTCTTCTATCTGTTAAGCTTATTTTCTAAAAGAGAGATGGGTAAGAAACATGTAGAAAATATGATCAACATGCTATAAAATTTCATGATGCAAGGTACGCACACGCTTCTTAGAATGTTGTTGACATATTTTTGCTGGACTGGAGCGGACTAGTTCTTTGGCCACTGGAATCTGCTTATTATCAGTAGGAGTTGGGTTTCTCTATGGTGGAGCAATATCTTTATAAACTGGAGTTGGTTTATTATCTCCCGGCGTTTGGATCTTTTGCAAAGACCTGGTTTGTAACCCTTCAGATTCTAACATAGTCGTCTTCCCCTTGCATGCCTTGTATAGAAGAATGGTGCTTCAATTATAAACATGCTACATCAGAGAGATGGAATAGGTACTGAAGAATAGAAAGGCATGACATATTGACATGTATTCCCTCCATCCGGAAAAACATGGATGGGTCTAGGCGTATTTCAGATCTAGATACATCCTTTTTTATCCATTTCGGCAACATGTAATCCGGACGGAGGGAGTATGGTGTAAGAGCTAGGGATACGACAGGACAACGCAGTAAAAAAACACTAGTTGAATGTAAAGCTATATGGTAGCGGGATACGTATAGAAAAAACTAAGGCAAAGTACACGTGTATGATTGGGAAACTAAGATGGCATTGCAACAGAGCACTAGAACAACACTTCAATGCAAAAAAACATGGTATGGTAGACAGATGAAGTACATACTGATGAATAACAATGCATAAGATATTTAGAAGCATGATGTCCAAATTAAGCAGATGGCATTGCGATAGAGTATAATGATAGTACTTGAATTTGAAAAACAGGAAGGCATGACATATTTACATGCATGATCAGCATGCTAATCACATGGCATTGCAGCATAGTAGACACACTCCAGGACATTATATGCATGTTGTACCCATATCACGGGCGAAGTTAGAGCAAGGACCTTGTGGGGTGAAGAGGATTCAACATATTTCTGCAAGTCTTCTGAAGAACTGCCTTTACATGTTCCATCATATTGGGTATCATTGACATCAAGTTTATTGGCCTTCACATTGCTCGGTGAGGTTCTTGTGGATATATCAGTGTGTGCAATTATATCTGACATGCATGGAAGACAACTAGTAGTTAGATTTCTGTAATGAGTGCCTATAGGAGACGACAAAAATAGTAGGACTGGGGTTAACTAGCAGCAACAGGTCTCAAAAACTAAAGGGAGAACACAGATGAAAGCTACAGAATATGTATCGTTTGTACTCGAGATTAACTAGATGGCACACAAAAGTATTAAAGAATAACATAGGCAATACTAGAAGTGGTATAATACTATAATCACCAGCCCGTGGGATAGCATTGGCTGATGGATGATAACTATGGAACAACGTTACCTAAAGAACAAGTATCTTAGCTAAACTATAGAACATCGTTAGCTCCTGAATAAGACCCGTAAGAGATCATCATTAATATACAGTGAAATGTGATAATCTATTTTCCATGCTTGAATGAATAACAAAGCCATAAATGTTGCACACAAGTAAGCTGATGGTACAACCTATCTGGCCGCCATCCATAGGAGTGAGCATCATGTGCTGACTTGTCGATGGCCCTGCAGTTGTTGTGGTTGTCCATGTCGGGCACGCACATTCAATGCAGGGAACTGTTGAGTGGGGACTATAGCTCCCTTCTGGTGTATGCTTCCCTTGTTGGAGCAGCTGTGGTGAGTCGGAAGACGGTGTGGCTAAAGATGCAGATAACGCATGATGTTAAGAACAACACATCTCTTTGATCTGAAGAAATACACTAAGAGATCAACATCAAGGTACGAGAGTGATCACACGTCTGTTGACTGAGACTAAATTGGGGTCACATGATTTTATTTTATTTTTTTACTGTCCAATCTACGCCGCATGGCTTGATGGCCGTCTTGTGCCTCCCGGCTAACACAGTTAGGAATCTTCCCCGAAGAGCCAGTGACCAACGGCAAAACAGCTTGCCTCCGCCATCTGTGGCCCCGGCTGTCGTGGTTGTAAGCCTGACAGTAGAATAGGGGGTAGGAATGTACAGGCAAGATCCTAGCTATGGAGGAGTTGTACACGCGAGTTTTATGAGTTCAGGTCCTTCTCAGAGGAAGTAACAGCCCTACGTCTCGGAGCCCGGAGGCGGTCGACTGGATATATGCGTGTGAATTACAAAAGGTGCGAACCGTTGTCCTAGAGGAGAGGGGTGGCTTATATAGAGTGCGCCAGGACCCCAGCTCCCCTCCGTTACATAGGGTTCAATGTTCATAAAGGAGGAGCATTACTGGTAACATCCGGAGTAAAGTGCTATAAATGATTATTAAAGCTATGACTTAAATCCCGACCGTTGCGGAGTGAGTGGCTTCACATCTTCTGATGGTCGAATGGTTGTTCGCATGGTCGAGTGTCTTCAAGGCTATCGAGTGGAACATAGCTTCATGGTCAAGTGGATGATGATTTCTCTTCGACTGCTTCTGGTTCTTTTAGAGATGTCCTTGGGGAGGGTATCTTGGACAGATCCATGACCCTACCCTAGGTACATAGCTTCGTCATTAGCCCCCGAATGGATCAGGGTTTGAGTGGGGAAGGAGTTGAGAACACTTCCGACTCATTCTTCATGCTATGAGTATAACTTGTTCTGAAGCCATGAACTGAGGAGGCAACGTCAACTTCTTCTTCAGTCGACTTCTTCTTCAGTCGCCTTGGTCCATTCTCGGTTTTTGTCGAGTGAATTTTCATGGTAGAATTCCGAATGATAGTGTAGAGGACGTTTTCAGTTTGACAAGTTGCTCTGCTCTTCGCGGATTTCGCGGGATTCGAATTTCGGGAAGCGCGCCGGACGGGCGGGGCCGTGGTAATCGGGACGGATTAGGCAACTCTCCTTGATCTCCGCGCCACCTTTTTCGCAACGTACTGCGCGCGCGACTGTTGCGGGATTTGTTTAGATCGTCTGGGCCTACCAGTCAGTCACTCGGGGAACGACCTTATAAAAGGCACCGGACCGGGTCTCTGCCCCGTGCGCTCCCATTCTCTTTTCTTGTTCCTTCGACCTCTCCGCCATGCTCGCTTCTGCTCTCTTCGTCGAACCCTCGCTCGAACTTGACCCGCCGCCATGGGAAAAGATAAGACGGTGGCGCTGGAGCGCGCGAAGAAGGCGACCGCGAAGGCGAAGGGCAAGCGGACCAGCCGGGGCGGATCCTCGTCGAGATCCGGCCTGCCGCTGGGCTGGATCCAGGGCAACTTGATCCACTCGACGATCCGCCAGGATGACCTCGACGACCTGGTGGAAGGGGGACTGATCCCCCACAAATCGGGGCGGCTCCCGGGGAACGAGACCGAGCCGCAGCCAAGGGAGGGTGACTGCATTCTCCTCGCCACCCACGTTGATCGCGGATTTTCTCTGCCTCCCCATCCTTTCTTTCGGGGCTTTTTGAACTTCTTTGGGGCTCAGATCCACCACTTCACTCCAAACACCATAGTCTATCTGGCTGCTTTTGTGTCAATGTGTGAAAATTTCTTGGGCTGTCGACCGCACTGGGGTCTTTTCATTCAAACACATCTTCACCTGCCGCTCCCTGTCGGTCAAAAAGGACAATCCGAGTGATGAGAGGACGCATGTGATCCAGATGTGCGGGGGCCTAGGGATCCAGATGAGGAACAAGAGCACCTTCCCAGCAATGATCCTTCCCAACTCGGTCCGGGGCTGGCAGTCGACTAGGTTTTACTGTAAGGACCAGCCGACCCCGGGTCAGTCGACTGGACTTCCTCCCTTTTATCTGGCTCGAGTGGAGAAGCCCTCCTCCCTGAAGGTGGTCCCAGAAGAGAAGGCACAGGTCAAGGTGCTGGTCGAGCAGGTCGTCCAACTCGTCCGCGACGGGGTGACTAGGATGGACCTGCTGGAGGTCTTTCTCGGTCGACGCATCCAACCGCTTCAGGCCCGTGATCATCCGATGTGGACGTACTCTGGACTCGAGGACTCCACTCGGATCCACCCGGAGGATGTCAGTGAGGACATCTTGGATAAGTGGTTAATGGGAATCATCAGCAACAAAGACAACCCCTGGGGGTCTAGGAGGGTGATTCCATTCGACCACTCGCGCCAGCCGGAGCAGGTATGATTCTGTTTTACCAAGTATCTTTCCGATTCACTGTGTGACACGTTGTTGATGGTCGACTGAATTTCTTTTGATCGTTGTCTTTTCAGGCCCTCATTGACATGTACTCGATGCCCAATGGAGTGCAGGAGCAAGACGTCGAGGAAGGAGCGAGCGGGGGCGAGAGCGACGAGTGGCACTCGGATGCCGAGGAGGACGAGGAGAGCGACGAATCGACTGATGACGAAGAGGTCGACTCGCCTCCTCGCAGGAAGAGGAGATCCAAACACGCTCACGACCCGGCGAGCACTCCGAACTTGGTGACCGCACCGACTAGGCAATCTTCGAAGTGCCCCAGGACGTCTTCCCCAGCGCCGATTGAGAAGGCTCCGAAGTAGCCAAAGGTTGTGCCGCCTCCAGCGCCAAAAGCACCAAAAGCCACCTCCTCCAAACTGTCAAAAGCCTGCCCAGGATCAAAGTGACCATCCCTAGCATCTCCGGGTAATCATCTGACTTGTTCTTTTCGTCGACTCGAGCAACAAAAAGTAACCGACTGGGTGCGAGTCTTTGCAGTGCTGCTACATCAGGAACCTCTTCTCTCCAGTACCGAGACGAGGAGATGGAAGATGCGGTCACCTCTAACGCAGGTAAAAACTCTTATGATCTTGCTCTTGACTACTCGGTCGATTGAATTCTGGCGGTTTACTATAGAGTCGACTGATCTTCTTCGCAGCTCTGCCCAACGTCATCAATCTCCCAGATGATGATGAAGATGTGGCTCCTAGGCCCAGGAAGAATAAAAAGGCGACGGTTGGTAAGTTGTCTCAGCAGGGACCAACGACAACACCAACCATCTATCAATCCGAAGACGCGGGCGGGGCCTCTGTAACCTTCGCCGTACCCTTGTCGAGTGAGCGCCCCGCACCGTCGACTGTTCTAGTGATTCCTTCAGTCGTCCCATCTCACGCCTTTGAGGTCCAAGCTGCTGCACCTGGGTCATCTGCTCTCTTCGTCACCAGCTACCCCATTCCGGACAATCAGTCGGAAGCGGCTGCCGAAGCCATCCGACAGGCTGACGTGATGATGGAGCGGATGAAGACAGTGCATGAGAATAACCAGGCTGCCTATGACGCCAGCGCTGCTCTCCGGGCCAATGCCCACGTAAGTAGACTTTTCGACTGTCCTTGTTCTATCAGGATATGCTACCCGAATTTTTTATTCTATACAATCTCCTGTTGTTTACGTCGAATCAGTGTGCCCACTGGGTGTTTTGTTGTCTTTGGTAGTTGCGTTCTTCCACTCGGTCTGGGCGAGTAGGATCTGCACCGATGGGGGCACGCTAAGTGCACCCACTTGGTGTAGTCTCCGAGACCGCAGTCGACTGGGGTCTGAGTTCTACCTTCCTTTCTTTTCTTCCACTCGACTCGGGTGGACCGGTCGAGTAGGATCTGAACCGGTGGGGGCACGCTAAGTGCACCCACTGGGTGTAGTCCCCGAGACCACAGTCGACTGCTGGCAGTCGACTGGGGTCAGAACAGTTTTTTTTGACTTGACCCGGGCGGATTGGTCGAGCTGGGTTTTAATCAGCGGGGCACGCCAAGTGCACCCGCTGGGTGTAGCCCCCGAGACCGTAGTCGACTGTGTGCAGTCGGCTGGGGTCTAAGTGAACTTCTTTAAGTTTTATCCACTCGGAAGTGAACAACCTTTGATCTTGTCGATTGACACGTCTTTTGCCTTCTGCAGAAGTCTTATACTCTCATTGCCAAATTTGCTGAACTTGAGGAGAAGCAGAGGCAACTCAACCTCGAATTGGAGTTGGCCTAGCAGAATCTGAAGAAAGCTCAAGACGAAGCTGCTTGTATGGAAGGTAACTGCCTGTCGACTGTCTTTTTTACAACATTTCTTCGAGCTCTTTTCTGATCCGATTGCTTCTTTTGCAGAGAAAATGAAGTTGGCTCTAGAGAAGAATGGCTCGGACCTTGCCGCTGCACAGAAGGAAGCCCAAGATAAAACTGCCCTCGCAGACCAGAAGCTGGCTTCAGTCGAAGCACTGGAAGGGGAGGTGACCAAGCTGAAGTCCTGTCTCAATGAGTCTAACCGAGAGGTGACTCGTCTGAAGATGGACAAAATTACCCTGAACGAAAAGCCGGAGTCTGCGGTCCGCAAGAGGAATGACATGGAGGCTTATTTGAGAACTCTCGCCAAGAAGCTTTATCTTATGCTGGAAGGTATTTCTTTTAAACCGACTGTGTCGATGCTTGCGAACGGATCCTATCCGGTCGACTCACTAATTTTTGGCTGTAGAATTCTGCCAAGACTTTGACGAGGAAACTGGAAAGGTCGAGACGGGTCTGGATCCTATCGCTTCTCTAGTTTGCGACGAAACTGCAATGAACGTGCTCCGACTGGAGTCTCGTGTCGCCAGCGTCACAAGCTACCTCGCATGCTTGAAGGAAGCAGTCTCACGAGTCGACTCATTGCTCTGGCCAAGGGCGACGCTTCAAAATGACCTGGAATTCCTGATGGCTCGACTCAACGAGATTCCTGACCGAGTACAAGAATTGAAGAAGTCCTCCGCCCGGTGTGGTGCTGACGTGGCGCTGTCCTTGGTGCGAGTCCACTGCAAGGAAGCTCGTGAAGACAAGCTGGCGGCGATCAAGGTTGCTAACACCAAAAAGCATGACTTCCAGTCCTTCATGGATACTTTCATCGCTGCTGCCACTCGGATCGCGGATGGGATCGACTTGGACAAATTCGTCGAGCCTGCTAGCCCTCCTCCTACCGAGTGAACAAACTTATGAGACTTGAATCTGCTTTAAATTTGCCTCGGAATGCCGAGTGGTTGCTGTAATCGTTAAAATCCTTTGGGCTTTACGCTCGAATACTTTTGTCTTGCTACTTGGAACCTTAGGTTTTATCCGAATTTGGTTTATTTCCGAATATGCTTGTGTTTTGCCTTCAAGTGGACTTTGTTCTCTGCTCGGAATAGTCTTTGTGCTGGAGATGCAGCTCTGAGGTGGCGACACCAGTCGACCTGCGCTTCGTCGCCCTTACGGTTAGGGATGGAGCGCATGTTGTACTTGTGGCGTAGCTCTGAAGGAGAAGGTTGCAGTCGACCTACACCTCGTCGTCCTTGTGGATAGGGATGGAGCGCACGTTGTACTTGTGGCGTAGCTTTGAAGGAGAAGGTTGCAGTCGACCTGACCTCATCGTCCTTGCGGATAGGGATGATGCGCACATTGTACTTGTGGCGTAGCTCTGAAGGACAAGGTTGCAGTCGACCTGCACCTCGTCATCCTTGCGGATAGGGATGGAGCGCATGTTGTACTTGTGGAGTAGCTCCGAAGGAGAAGGTTGCAGTCGACCTGCACCTCATCGTCCTTGCGGATAGGGATGAAGCGCATGTTGTACTTGTGGCGTAGCTCCGAAGGAGAAGGTTGCAGTCGACCTGCACCTCGTCGTCCTTGCGGATAGGGATGGAGCGCACGTTGTACTTGTGGCGTAGCTCCGAACCTCCAAGTGGGAGGGTTGCTCCCCACTCGGTAGGATTTTACAAACTTAGACGAGTACCGGACTACAGCTAAGCCTCCGAGTGGGAGAGCTTAGGCGAGTACTAGACTACAGCTAAACCCCCGAGTGGGAGGGTTGCTCTCCACTTGGTAGGAGTTTTTAAACTTAGGCAAGTACTAGACTGCAACTAAGCCTCTGAGTGGGAGGGCTTAGGTGAGTACTAGACTGCAGCTAAGCCCCCGAGTGGGAGGGTTGCTCTCCACTCGGTAGGATTTTTTAAACTTAGGCGAGTACTAGACTGCAGCTAAGCCCCCGAGTGGGAGGATTGCTCTCCACTCGGCAGGATTTTTTCAAACTTAGGCGAGAATAGGACCGCAGCTAAGTCTATGAGTGAGAGAACTTAGGCGAGTACTGGACTGCAGCTAAGCCCCCGAGTGGGAGGATTGCTCTCCGCTTGGTAGGATATTTTTTTCAAACTTAGGCGAGTACCGGACTGCAGCTAAGTCTCCGAGTGAGAGAACTTAGGCGAGTACTGGACTGCAGCTAAGCCCCCGAGTGGGAGGATTGCTCTCCACTCGATAGGATTTTTTCAAACTTACGCGAGTACCGGACTGCAGCTAAGTCTCCGAGTGAGAGAACTTAGGCGAGTACTGGACTGCAGCTAAGCCCCCGAGTGGGAGGATTGCTCTCCTCTCGGTAGGATTTTTCCAAACTTAGGCGAGTACCGGACTGCAGCTAAGTCTCTGAATGAGAGAACTTAGGCGAGTACTGGACTGCAGCTAAGCCTCCGAGTGGGAGGATTGCTCTCCACTCGATAGGATTTTTTCAAATTTTGGCGAGTACCGGACTGCAGCTAAGTCTCCGAGTGAGAGAACTTAGGCGAGTACTGGACTGCAGCTAAGCCCCCGAGTGGGGGGATTGCTCACCACTCGGTAGGATTTTTTCAAACTTAGGCGAGTACCGGACTGCAGTTAAGTCTCCGAGTGAGAGAACTTAGGCGAGTACTGGACTGCAGCTCAGCCTCCGAGTGGGAGGATTGCTCTCCACTCGATAGGATTTTTTCAAACTTAGGCGAGTACCGGATTGCAACTAAGTCTCCGAGTAAGAGAACTTAGGCGAGTACTGGACTGCAGCTAAGCCCCCGAGTGGGAGGATTGCTCACCACTCGGTAGGATTTTTTCAAACTTAGGCGAGTACCGAACTGCAGCTAAGTCTCCGAGTGAGAGAACTTAGGCGAGTACTGGACTGCAGCTAAGCCCCCGAGTGGGATGATTGCTCACCACTCGGTAGGATTTTTTCAAACTTAGGCGAGTACCAAAGTACGGCTAAGTCTCCGAGTGAGAGAACTTAGGCGAGTACTGGACTGCAGCTAAGCCCCCGAGTGGGAGGATTGCTCACCATTCGGTAGGATTTTCATTCGAACTTAGGCGAAACGGATTCGCGGCTAAGCCCACCCACTGGGGGATTTCAGAGGTAAATAAAAGCAACAACAATCAAGCGAGAAGACTGAAAAGCTCTTGTCTTTGACGAACAAATTACAAAGGTACTTCTTATTACATTTTATTCGAACGAGTGCTTAAGTATAAAAGGGGCAGAGCAGCTCCGCGTTCCAGGCTCGTGGCTCGTCCTTCTGATGCTCAACACTATAAAGATGGTATGCTCCATTGTGGAGAACTTTGGTGATGATGAAGGGGCCTTCCCAAGCTGGGGTGAGCTTGTGTGGTTTCTGTTGATCCACTCGAAGAACCAGGTCTCCTTCTTGGAAGGCTCGACTTCTCACGTTTCTGGCGTGGAATCGACGCAAGTCTTGCTTATAGATGGTCAACCAGATCAAGGCCATCTCTCTTTCCTTCTCTAGGAGATCGACTGAATCTTGCCAGGCCTGCTCTGCTTCTTCTTCGGAGAAAAGCTCGACTCGGGGTGCGTTGTGGAGCAGGTCACTTGGTAGAATAACTTCAGCTCCATAGACCAAAAAGAAAGGAGTTCGTCCAGTCGACCGGTTGGGAGTTGTCCTCAAACCCCACAAAACTGACGAAAGTTCACCGACCCAAGTGCCTACTACGTGTTTGAGATCACGCATCAGTCGGGGTTTCAATCCTTTGAGAATTAGTCCATTGGCTCTTTCTGCTTGTCCATTCGACTGCGGGTGAGCAACTGAAGCATAGTCGACTCGTGTGCCTTGAGAAGCGCAGAAAGCTCTAAACTCGTCAAAATCGAAATTTGACTCGTTGTCCATGATGATGCTGTGAGGGACTCCATATCTGAATGTTAATTCTCTGATAAAACTGATACCAGTGCTGGCTTCAAGATTCTTGATAGGTTTAGCTTCGAGCCATTTGGTAAACTTGTCGGCTGCAACGAGCACATGAGTGAAGCCGCTCCTACCAGTTCTCAGTGGTCCAACCATATCCAGTCCCCAAATAGCAAAGGGCCAGACGAGGGGAATGGTCTTCAGGGCTGACGCTGGCTTGTGAGACATGTCAGAGTAAAACTGGCAGCCTTCACATCTGTCGACTATATATTTCGCCATTTCATTTGCTCGTGGCCAATAGAATCCGGCTCGGTATGCTTTAGCCATGATGGTCCGAGAGGACGCATGGTGACCACAGGTCCCCGAGTGGATGTCATTGAGGATCATTCGACCTTCTTCTGGCGTTATGCATTTCTGACCGACTCCAGTCACGCTTTCCCTGAACAATTGCCCTCTGATCATAGTAAAGGCCTTGGATCGATGGACGATCTGTCGAGCCTCTTCTTCGTCCTCTGGGAGTTCCTTCCTAAGGATGTACGCAATGTACGACACGGTCCAGTCGGGAGTAATGACCAGAACCTCCATGATTAGGTCGACCACGGTCGGGACCTCGACTTCAGTCGGATCTATGGCGCTCTTAGGCTGCGGGGGCTCTTCAGTAAAAGGATCTTCCTGAACTGTCGGCGTGTGAATATGTTCCAAAAACACATTGCTGGGAATGGCTTCCCTCTTGGATCCTATCTTTGCTAGGTCATCGGCTGCTTGATTTTTCAGTCGGGGTATGTGATGAAGCTCTAACCCCTCAAACTTCTTTTCCAACTTCCTCACCGCGTTGCAGTAACCAGTCATGGCTGGGCTTCTGACGTCCCACTCCTTCATCACTTGATTGACTACCAAATCTGAGTCGCCGTAGACCATGAGGCGACGAACGCTGAGTGAGATCGCCATTGCTTCATATTCTGCTTCATTGTTGGAGGAATCAAAGTGAATCTGGAAGACATATCTGAGCTTGTCTCCTCGGGGGGATACCAGTACTACCCCAGCACCAGAACCATTCAGCATTTTGGATCCATCAAAGAACATGGTCCAGTGCTCCGAGTGAACTTGAGTCGGCAGTTGCTGTTCGATCCACTCGACGAGGAAATCTCCTATTGCTTGGGACTTGATAGCTTTCTTTGCCTCAAACTTGACATCCAAGGGAAGGAGTTCAATCGCCCATTTTGCCACTCGTCTAGTTGCGTCTCTGTTGTGCAGAATCTCTAACAATGGAGCGTCGCCGACGACTGTAATAGAGTGATCAGAGAAATAGTGTGCAACCTTCTTCATGGTCATGTAAATTCCATAAACGAGCTTCTGATAGTGCGGATATCTCTGCTTTGACGGAGTCAGAACTTTAGAAATATAATAAACTGGGCGCTGAACTTTGTAGGCTTTTACCTCTTCTTCCCGCTCGACCGTAAGTACTGTACTGACGACTTGTCCAGTGGCTGCTATATAAAGCAGTAAAGGCTCTTTGCTGATTAGGGCAGCAAGCACCGTCTGGGTGGAAAGCAAGGCTTTTAGCTATGCAAATGCTGCATCAGCTTCAGGAGTCCACTCAAACTTATCTAATTTCTTCATCAGTCGGTAAAGAGGCAGTGCCTTTTCACCGAGGCGAGAAATGAATCGACTTAGGGAGGCCAAGCAACCAGTAAGCTTCTAGACATCATGCACACGCACAGGGCGTTTCATTCGGAGTACAACACCCACTTTCTCTGGGTTAGCATCGATCCCTCGTTCGAAAACGAGAAAACCGTGTAATTTTCCGACCGGAACTCCAAAGGTGCACTTTGATGGATTAAGCTTGATATCATACCTTCTGAGGTTGGCAAAGGTTTCAGCAAGGTCAGTCAGTAGGTCGGAACCTTTACGTGACTTGACCACAATGTCATCCATGTATGCTTCCACATTCCGACTGATCTGAGTGAGTAGGCACTTCTGAATCATCCGCATGAATGTGGCTCTAGCGTTCTTCAAACCGAATGGCATTGTGACATAACAGAAGCACCCAAACGGGGTGATGAAAGTTGTCTTTATCTTGTCGGGTCTGTACAGATGGATCTGGTGGTACCCGGAGTAGGCGTCCAAAAAGGACAAACGCTCGCACCCCGCAGTCGAATCTACTATATGGTCGATGCGGGGGAGGGGAAAGTGATCTTTCGGGCAGGCCCAATTGATATGCTTGAAGTCAATGCACATGTGAAGTGAGTCGTCCTTCTTTGGGACCATGACAACATTGGCTAACCACTCAGAGTGGTAAATCTCTTGGTTAAACTCAGCTGCCAAAAGCCGAGCCACCTCTTCACCGATTGCCTTTCTCTTCTGTACGGTGGACCGTCGAAGATGTTCTTTGACTGGTTTCGCTTTTGGGTCGACTCGCAAACGATGCTCAGCCAATCCCCTGGGAACACCCGGCATGTCCGAAGGTTTCCATGCAAAGATGTCCCAGTTCTCACGGAGGAACTAGATGAGCGCTTCTTCCTATTTGGAGTCGAGTGTGGTTGAAATGTGAGTCGGAGCAGCATTGGGGTCTGTCGGGTGAATGTGAATCGACTTTGTTTCACCAGACGACTGGAATGCTGAATCTGTGGCTAGCTTCTTGGCTCGCAACAAATCACTTGGATCTGCATTTTTCTGGTATTCTTGCAATTCTGCCATGGCCATCTGTGCATCGGCGATCTTCAAACCCTTCTGGAAGCACTCTTCTGCCTTCTTCCGATTACCAATGATAGTGATCACCCCTTTGGGACCAGGCATCTTCAATTTGAGGTACACGTAACATGGCCGAGCCATAAAACATGCATAAGCTGGCCTGCCCAGAATGGCATGATAGGCACTCTGGAAATCCACAACTTCAAATGTCAACTTTTCTTTGCGGTAATTCTTGGAATGACCAAAAACCACGTCGAGAGCAATCTGGCCAAGTGATGCAGCCTTCTTGCCTGGAATGACCCCATGGAAACTCATATTGCTTTCACTGAGCCTGGACATCGGAATGCCCATCCCCTTCAACGTCTCTGCATACAGTATGTTCATGCCACTGCCACCATCCATTAGGACCTTTGTCAGTCGGGTGCCTTCGACCACCGGGTCGACCACCAGTGCTTGCCTCCCAGGGGTGGCTATGTGCGCTGGATGATCAGACTGGTCGAATGTAAAGGCAGTATGTGACCACTTCAAATATCTAGGTGTCACCGGAGTGACCATGTTCACTTCTCTGTTGATGACTTTCAATCGACTTTTCCTCTCAACGTCAGCGAAAATCATCAAAGTGGAATTCACGTGGGGATAACCATCATCATCTTCTTCCTCATCCTCAGCCTTGTCTGCTTCCTTCTCTTTTTCTTTGGGCTGTTTCTCTCGAAATTGCTGGATTAGGAGTCGACACTACCGAGTGGTGTGCTTCGGATAAATGAAATTACCCTCTTCATCTTTTTTGGTGTGGTGGTGCAGGGTGATCCATCTCTGGATATAATCCCTCAAAGTTTCATTTGGTTTCTGAACAAAACACTGTAATTCCGTCAAACCTGTCGGCCGTTTGCAAGTGCCCTCGAATGTTCTGACAAACACTCAGGCGAGATCTTCCCAAGTATAAATACTGCTAGGTGCCAACTGATTTAGCCATGCTCTAGCCGACCCCTCCAACATCAGAGGAAGGTGTTTCATGGCCACTTCATCATTGCCGCCACCAATCTGGACAGCCAGTCGGTAGTCTTCAAGCCAAGTGTCAGGCTTGGACTCACCAATGAACTTACTGACTCCAGTCGCCAACCTGAAGTTGGGGGTAATCACTGCGGCCCTGATGGCTCTGCGGAAGCACTCTGGACCTGAGACATGCACCCCGCTGCTGGTTTGCAGATCCCTGTCATGGCCCTCTCTGTGAGCTCTGTTTCTTTTGACCAAGCCTTGAACGAGAATAGATCTCGCATCAAAGCCTGGCTCCCTGGGGTCGACTGGAATCCCTCGCCCAATATCGTGAGGGTGCCAGTCTTCATGTTGCCGAGGCACGTACGACCCACTCCTTGGGGGAGGCGTGGGCACTCGACGACGATCATCGCGATCGACTCGGTGATCATACTGCTCACGATTTATGTACGGATCTCGTCGATCTCCTTGTCCTTCACACCTCGGGGGCGATCTTGGGCTGTGGGCTGACTGAACTGTGTCTGCAACCACGGATCTGCTATGGATCCTATTCCGCGATTGAGATACGGCTGTATTCTGTTCTCCCGCCGCCCGGAGCAAAGCTCGGATCTGCACCAGACCTCGGCCAGCTTCTGACTGGGAAGGTTGGATCGACTCCGCTATCCGGGCAGCAGCTGCTAGATTCTGGATCGGGGTTCGGTATACCTGAGTTGGAGGTGGAAAACGTTGGCGTCGACTGGATTCGGGAGCACGCTGCCGAGCGCGATCGTCGAGTGCGCGCTGGAGGTTCCTCAGTCGAGTGCGCTCAGCCAAGTTGGCCAAGCGCTCCTGCTCCAAGGCCTGGGCCTCTGGGGTTTCTCCAACTATAGGAGTATGCAGTGCATCCATGTTCCGGGGCGAAGTTCCTCCCTCTGCTGCGAAGAGAGGGGTTCGGGGCGGTACTCTTCATGAACGCGCGATGGATCGCCGTCCCCATCACCTCCGTCTTCACGGGTGAAGCCAGGAGGACCGCGTGGTCCATTGACCATCAAAACTTCTACCGCTGGGTCACTGCTGTCGCACTCGGATGCAGTCTCTACGGAGCTAGTCGACAGATCGAACAAGCCGTAGAGAGTTTCGTCAGGCTCGATTGCCGCGACCTGAGGGGTGGTTGACTGGCGGGCCACCGCATGCCTCACCCACCGCTGAAGCCTCGACCGACCGCAACGTTTGCTCTGGCGGTCCGCAGGGAGGGGGAAAGCTGCTGGAGCCGACTGATACTGGATCGACGACTGCCGCAGGAGGACGCCGCGGACGCACACACGAAAGTGCATCGCCTCGTGGGCAGGGAGTGCGTCGACGTTGAGTGGAGCCTCCTGAAGTCAAGCGGAGTCGTCGGTGACAAACACGAGCACGCCGAGACGGATCTCGCGGCCCTCAGCCAAACCTCCGCCTGGAACCATGATGAAGGGGATCGGAAAAATTGCAACTTCTCCAACAAGTTGCTAAGACACCTGCCCCATGGTGGGCGCCAACTGTCGTGGTTCTAAGACTGACAGTAGAATAGGGGGGGGGGGTAGGAATGTAGAGGCAAGATCCTAGCTATGGAGGAGTTGTACACGTGAGTTTTACGAGTTCAGGCCCTTCTCGGAGGAAGTAACAACCCTACGTCTCGGAGCCCGGAGGCGGTCGACTGGATATATGCGTGTGAATTACAAAAGGTGTGAACCCTTGTCCCAGAGGAGAGGGGTGGCTTATATAGAGTGCGCCAGGACCCCAGCTCCCCTCCGTTACACAGGGTTCAATGTTCATAAAGGAGGAGCGTTACTGGTAACGTCCGGAGTAAAGTGCTATAAATGATTATTAAAGCTATGACTTAAATCCCGACCGTTGCGGAGTGAGTGGTTCACATCTTCTGATGGTCGAATGGTTGTTCGCATGGTCAAGTGTCTTCAAGGCTGTCGAGTGGAACATAGCTTCATGGTCGAGTGGATGATGATTTCTCTTCGACTGCTTCTGGTTCTTTTAGAGATGTCCTTGGGGAGGGTATCTTGGACAGATCCATGACACTACCCTAGGTACATAGCTTCGTCACCGGCCAAAACCCCGCTCCCCGCCCCACCGCACTGCCGTGGTTGCGCCGCCCCCGGGCCAATCCACAAAGACTCCCCATCAACCAGATCCGGCGGCGGCAGTACCTTGAACCCACGCGACTCTAAGATAGCCATCTAAGCGTTGCTTCCGCGTCGAACTTGCGGCCCCGCACCCTTACGTTAGACACCAGCTAACCGGAAGCCTAGGAGATCCGCCGCCTCGAGGGGTGCTCCTTCCCATTGGGAATCGATTGGGCCAGAATAAAAATTCATACAACTAATGCCTAAATAAAGTGTTTTGAGATGAGGGTGCGACTTATCTAGCGGCATGGTGAAGTAGGCAGGTCCAGCTGCTGAGTCGGTGAGGCCAGCGCGGTTGCGGTGGCCACCGGCGGCAGGTAAACAACAATGTCGCAATGATCGACGGCTACAGGGAAGCAGCGCCGAGACTTTGGATGCATTCGAAGTTGGAGCCGCTCCGGCGCCGTGAACAACGACGGGGGTGAATCGGCTCCGGTACAGTTCACGCGGCCGTCGTCGAGGCAGCTCCAGCAGCACGGAGTAAGAGGCACATGGCCCAGTGCATGATGGCAAATGGATAGCGTCTCTGGCATTAGGGAGGAGGGCGGCTATGAAATTGGTGCGGCGGGGGCGCCATGGAGGAGGGGTGAGGTTTCACGGCTCGGGAGAAGGGATCTTTCGGGGAGAAGGTGATTTGGCGCCCACGAGGTATGAATGGGGGGAGGGATTGGGAGGGGAGTGGAACCATGTTTTACAGACGCATTTGTCTGAAATGTGAGGGGGAGTTACAGTTCTACCCCTCCGTTTACGCTTCTCGGCTTGGGTCTGTGTACTGAGGGTCGGGGATAGTAGAGTAACTTTGCTTCTCCCCAAATAGTGGGCGGGAGCGATTTCGGGCGAGGAGGGTGTGTTTTGAAATATAGTGGGCGCGAGCGATTTTGGGCGAGGAGACTGTGTTTTGAAATAGTGGGCGCGAGCTATTTCAGGCGAGGAGAGCATGTTTTGCCGACCATGGTTTATGAATTATTCGGCACATGTCATTTTGGCCTAGGAGAAAGCGCGCTTGGATGAAGTTATGAACCTACCCTCGGTGCACAACGGGCCAATTAATGCGTCTCCCACATAGGACGGTAATTTCATGCCTCCATTTATTTGCTCGGGTGAATTCCACCGAGTAGAGGATGTTTAACGGTTTTCTCAAAATTTGGGAGAACGAGCATCCATGTCTACCTTACCAAGTCGATTGGAATCAAATTTAGAAATATAAGCTTGCCACTTCTTTTTTAGATGGAGAGATGATGCTTGGGAGTAATGTGTTTTTACATGCTCATTGCTAGCGATTTACTATATGACAAATAGTTGACCCACTCAAAAACGGGAATCAAACCCAAAATGAAATATCTCGATTCAATGAAATAGCTAGTTCACCAGGTCAAAATAGTGAACTAAATCCAAAATTGAACACCTCAATGGAATAGCATGTTGTACAGTATTATAGTACTCCATGAACATGTTGAAAGTCAAATTAATGAACTTGTTTGATATACGCATATATCCGTTCATGTGTGGATTGCAAACAACATGTTCTCCAATTTAAATATTTGAATGCAAGTTTATATCGAAACATGGTTTATATCAGTCTTGGATGCATAAAACGCGACCTCCCCCTCTCCCGGACTTCTGTTCTCTCTCTCTCTCTCGCTGATAAACTTCAATTCTGTCGCACGCATCCAACACACAAACCTTGTTGGTCCTATCTCTTTCTCTCCATCTCTCTCTCTCTCTCTCTCTCTCTTTGTGTGCGTGCGTGGGGGGGGGGGGGGTCTTTCTAGTTCGCATGCATATATACTCCATCTATAGGTCTCTCTCGCACACCATGTATGATTCTCTAGTCCAAGCTAGATATCTTGGGTGGACTCATCGTACACACACAAATTCCTTGTCTCGTTGCCCATAACTCTCTCACGCACCACTCTGTCGTCTCGGAGCTCTTCCCCCTTGTCGGTGTCAAAACCGGCGAATCTCGGGTAGGGGGTCCTGAACTGTGCGTCTAGGATCCATGGTAACAGGAGACAGGGGACACGATGTTTACCCAGGTTCGGGCCCTCTCTATGGAGGTAATACCCTACTTCCTGCTTGATTGATCTTGATGAATATGAGTATTACAAGAGTTGATCTACCACGAAATTGTAATGGCTAAACTGTAGAAGCCTAGCCTATGTGAATATGGTAATGAGTATATGTGTCTGTCCTTTCCGGACTATCCCCTTCGGTTTATATAGACACCGAGGGGATCTAGGGTTTACATGGAGTCGGTTAGATAAGAAGGAATCTTCGGTCGCCAAGCATGCCTTCCACGCCAAGTAGAGTCCAATCCGGACACGAGTATGGTTTTCGATCTTCACGGCCCATCAGTCTGGCCCATGGATAACAGGTCGGACGCCCGATGACCCCTTAGTCCAGGACTCCCTTAGTAGCCCTTGAACCTGGCTTCAATGACGAGGAGTTCGGCGCGCAGATTTGTCTTCGGCATTGCAAGGCGGGTTACCTCCTTCCGAACTCCAGAATAGTCTTCGGACGAAGTAAATAT
Source organism: Triticum monococcum (assembly GCA_034509565.1). Taxonomy (NCBI): domain Eukaryota; kingdom Viridiplantae; phylum Streptophyta; class Magnoliopsida; order Poales; family Poaceae; genus Triticum; species Triticum monococcum. Next base: position 527,123,742 of record CM067842.1, on the reverse strand, counting down.
ATCCGGACATGTGTATATAATTGCAGAGAATATAATATCCCGCAAGCCCAACTTGTTGATAACTGTTCATGACATCGTATCATGCCTGCCCGGTTAATATTTCCAACCGTCGGCTAGCGAGCCGCCCCACGTCTCGAGGCGCGGTTTTACTGGCACGTCTTGCCAAGGCAGAGATCGTGTCCCTTTATTTACGGGATTTTCATTAATGTAGGCATGGGTAACCCAACTGTCCCCTGGGTACAACTCCTTGGTGATAGGTAAGTTTAGATACCCTCGGGGAGACGCCCAGTATTCAGGGCCTTTATATGGAGACCCAGCCTCGTGTTCTTCCCTTGAACTTGCTCCTTCCTCAACCCCAGCCATCCCAAGTTCCACCCCTCGGGTTCCAATCACCACCAGCCCTAGTCATGTCCGGATCCAACCGTCAGGGCCGGTGGGTGGCTTCTTCTGTCATAGAGGAGGATATTGCGAAGCTCCGCGTAGCGAGGTATCTAACCCCGGAATTCTTTCATCGGCTTCCGGCACAAGGGCAAGTCATACCGACCCCCAGATCTAGCGAGAGGGTACTATTTGTATCCCACTTTCTTCACGGGCTAGGGTTCGTGCTCAACCCCTTCGTCCGGGGGCTCATGTTCTACTATCGGCTAGATTTTCACGATCTGGCCCTGGGCTCTATTCTCCTCATCTCGACATTTATCGTCACGTGTGAGGTCTTACTCCGGACTCCTCCGCACTTTGGTTTGTGGCTCAAGACCTTTGATGTGAGGCCGCAAATGGCAGAGGAGGAGCAGGTAGAGTGAGGCAGCGTCATAATAGGCAAGCTGTCCAGCGCGGTTTGGCCCGAAGGATCTTTCACCAAATCTTCCGACCTATGGAAGCAGGGGTGGTTTTATATCAATGAGCCGCGGGCCCCAAGTGGGCGGCTACACCTGCGTTCTGACCCAGTTCTCCAATTCAGCTCGCTTCATGGGTCTATAAGGGATTGGACTGGGGATCCGTCAATGAAGTGCAGACTCTGCAAAGTCGCATCCGAAGCCTTACCGAGAAGGGCATCGATCTTGTGAACGTCGTTTAAATAATGTTAGTCCGCTGGATCTTGCCATGTCAGTGGCGGCCTCTTCGTATGTGGGAGTTTAACCAGAAGGGCGGCAGACTCTACATCACTTCTTCGGAACTACGCATGAAGGAATGTGGAAATTATATTTCGGGGAACAAGAGCAATGGGCGGACACCACCGAAGACGTTGGCCTTGACTGCAATCATCCGGACACTCCGGTAAGTACTCGATATCCGAGCACCTTTCATTCAGGCATCTCTTAACAAGATACTGAACAATCCGTCCCCGTACAAGACTGGATAAAGAAAGCAGGGCTAATCTGGTGTCCGGCGCCTCTTCCCGAAGGCCCTGCGACCGACCTGCTGACGATAATGCTAATTCTGACACCGTACCAGGTGGCTGCATTTGGGGGAACCGAAATTCTTTTGCCCAAGGGTAAAAGTGCAGAGGGAGCCCTCCAAGGCAAGAAGAGGGCCGCCTCTGAAGGTTAGGAGGGGAAGCCTTCCAAGAGAGGAAAAACATCGTCATCGAGCGGCTTGGGCCGGGCGAGGGATGTCGATGACGAATGAGGGAGTCCTGGATTAGGGGGTGTCTGGATGGCCGGACTATACCTTCAGCCGGACTCCTGGACTATGAAGATACAAGATTGAAGACTTCGTCCCGTGTCCGGAAGGGACTTTCCTTGGCGTGGAAGGCAAGCTTGGCGATACGGATATGTCGATCTCCTACCATTGTAACCGACTCTATGTAACCCTAACCCTCTTCGGTATCTATATAAACCGGAGGGTTTTAGTCCATAGGACAACATACAGAACAACAATCATACCATAGGCTAGCTTCTAGGGTTTCGCCTATCCGATCTCGTGGTAGATCTACTCTTGTACTACCCATATCATCAATATTTATCAAGGAGGACGTAGGGTTTTACCTCCATCGAGAGGGCCCGAACCTGGGTAAAACTTTGTGTCCCTTGCCTCCTGTTACCATCCAGCCTAGATGCACAGTTCGGGACCCCCTACCCGAGATCTGCCGGTTTTGACACCGACATTGGTGCTTTCATTGAGAGTTCCTCTGTGTCGTCGTCGTCAGGCTTGATGGCTCCTACTATCATTGATAGTGATGTGGTCCAGGGTGAAACTTGTCTCCTCGGACAGATCTCTGTCTTCGGCGGCTTTGCACTACGGGCTAATTTGCTTGGCCATCTGGAGCAGATCGAAAGCTACGCCCCTGGCTGTCAGGTCGGGTTTGGAAGCTTAAACTATACGGCTGACATCCGCGGGGACTTGATCTTCGACAGAGTCGAGCCACTGCCGAGCGTGCTGCACTGTCACGACGGGCATGATCTAGCTCTGCCGCCGAACAGTGCCCTGGAGGCCGCACCCGCATCGGCTTCGACCCTTAATTCGGAGCCAACTGCGCCGATCGAGGATGGGTGGTTGGACGCCGCCTCGGGGGCTGCAATCCCAACGACGATCGAGCCGAACACCAGCCCCACACTCCGCGAGACTCGTGACTCCAAGGAGCCGGACTCCTCCCCGGACTCCAAACCTTCCGCGCCCCTGCCGATCAAATCCGATTGGGCGCCGATCATGGAGTTTACCGCCGCGAACATCTTTCAGTACTCGCCCTTCGACGATATTATGAAATCACTAAAGTCTCTCTCTTTGTGAAGAGAGCCCTGCCCGGATCATGGCCAGCAGGATTGAGATGCGGAAGACGAAGAAATTCGACGCCCACCAACCACCCACTTTGTAGCGACTGTCGATGATTTAACCGACATGCTCAACTTCGACTCTGAAAACATCGACGGTATGGACGATGATGCGGGAGGCGAAGAAGAACCACCGCCCACAGGGCGCTGGACGCCCACCTCATCATATGACGTATACATGGTGGACGCACCAAAAGATGATGACGAGGAGCAGAAGGACGCACCGAAGGCTTGTTCCCTCGAGAAGCAGTCAAAGTGGCAACGCAAGCGCCGCCAAAAATCCCGCCTCGACAGAAATAACGATCACACAGACCAGCGCTGCAGCAGGGCGAACCGCTGCCGGACAACGGCAATCCGGATAATCAAAACGAACAAAAAAATTCTATCAAGGATAATAGTCCGGATGACATAACGCCGGACAGGGACCCGGAGCAGCAGAATGCCCGTAAAAGGCTTGTTGCCACCACGAGGAGTCTTAAAAAGTAGAAGCAAAGGCTCAAGGCTGCGCAAGACACACTCCAAATCAGATGGAGTAAAATACTCAACACAGCAGCGAGGTACGGCGACAGTTGCCCCTCCAAGAGCTACCCAAAGCGGAAGCCGCTACCTGAATTCGATGGGGAGGCCTCAGACCCCCCACAACCAAACATCAAAGCAGCCACCTGGCCGGATAGACGACCCCTCTGCCAACACAGAGCGGCATACAACGCCACTCACAATACAACACGCGACCCATGCGAGGGCTCGCACCCAAAGGACGACGCAACAAGATCCATCTATGGACCACGCAAGCGCGCCCCAGCATACAATGCAACACAACAAACATCCAAACAACGCGGTACACCCAGCTACACGGGTGCCGCACACCCCCTATGTTTCACCGATGAGGTGCTGGACCATGAATTTCCAGAGGGATTCAAACCCGTAAACATAGAGACATATGACGGAACAACCGACCCTGGGGTCTGGATTGAGGACTACATCCTTCATATCCATATGGCTCGTGGAGATGATCTCCACGCCATCAAGTACTTACCCCTCAAGCTCAAAGGGACAGCTCGTCACTGGCTTAAAGGCCTCCCCGAAAGCTCCATTGGAAGTTGGGAAGAGCTCGAAGACGCCTTTCGGGCAAATTTTCAAGGGACTTATGTCCGACCTCCGGATGCGGACGATTTGAGTCATATAACTCAACGGCCTGGAGAGTCAGCCCGAAAGCTTTGGAACAGGTTTCTTACTAAAAAGAACCAGATTGTCAACTGTCCGGACGCCGAAGCCTTGGCAGCTTTTAAGCATAGCGTCCGTGACGAATGGCTCGCCAGACACCTCGGCCAAAATAAGCCAAGAACGATGGCCGCATTAACAAACCTCATGACCCGCTTTTGCGTGGGTGAGGACAGCTGGCTAGCCAGATGCAGCACCAGCGACCCCAGTACATCTGAAGTTAGAGATGGAAATGGGAAATCATGGCGCAACAGCAATAACAAACGCCGGAATAAAGAAGACAGCACGAAGGGCACGGCAGTAAACGCCGGATTCAAAAGCTCTCGGCCAGGTAAGCAAAAGCCGCCCTCTAAAGGCACCAGGGATGAACTGTCCAGCCTCAACAAAATTCTGGACCAAGTATGTCAGATCCATAGTACCCCTGGTAAACCTGCTAATCATACCCATAGAGATTGTTGGGTCTTCAAGCAGTCCGGCAAGCTCAACGACGTACACAAGGGGGAGGATACACCAAGTGAAGACGAGGATGAGCCTCCCAAGCAAGACACTGGGGAACAAAAGAAATTTCCACCAGAAGTCAAAACAGCAACCGTGTTACACATGATCAAGGGAAAAAACAATCCGGCACTCCCAGGAAAATATACCCTAGTGCCTGTCACCGTGAAGTCCTGCCACTGGTCGTCTCAACCGATCACTTTCGACCATCGCGATTACTCAGCAAGTATCCGATGCGCAGGATGGGCTGCCCTGGTATTAGACCCAGTAATTGGCGGATATCACTTCACACGAGTCTTGATGGACGGTGGCAGCAATCTAAACCTAATATATCAGTATACAATCCGCGGGATGGGGTTAGACCCAACAAAAATTCGCCATAGCAATACTACCTTTAAAGGAGTAACGCCAGTCCCAGGGGCTCGCTGTATGGGCTCCCTCCTACTACAAGTTATATTCGGCTCCCCCAATAACTTCCGTCACGAGCATTTAACCTTCCACATCGCTCCGTTCCAAAGTGGCTATCAAGCACTGCTCGGATGCGAAGCTTTCGCTCGCTTTAATGCAATACCACACTACGCCTCCCTCACACTCAAGATGCCTGGTCCACGTGGCATCATTTCAGTGAACGGAAATATCAAGCGATCTCTGCGCGCCGAAGAGAGTGCGGCTACCTTGGCCGCCGCACACTAAAGGCGCCCGGACCAGCGAAAGCATCCAATAGGTCGTCAAGACCTCAGACACAACTAATCAAGTCCGGCGCCGCTATTTATACCGAATAAATGGTCACACCCCTATTTGTCAATACAAGGGGCTGAACACGCGCAGACAAGTGGCAATTTTTTCTCATCTTGAATTATACATGGTTTCTTTAAAAACTATCTTTTTGCACGACAACTTTTTTACCTAAATTCCTCTCTTTTACAGATGATCATCGTGCTACACCCGTCCAGGATACGGCACAATGGAGACACAGGCGCAGACGTGCAACAGGGACCCGCTCCAAGGATTCTTTTTAGATTAAGACCCTGCGTAAACCATTTTTATTGTCTCTTGTTGATACATATCCACCGTTGAGAAGAATGCTGACGTCTTGGCATCTGGCCACGCCAGAACAATGCACGTACCTGGACACAAGGGGCTTCTTACAAAGGCCATTATTTAGGCCCGATTTATACCACAAAGACCGAATACCTTAGGGAGTGTTCGGCGTCGCGAGTTTGGCCCTATATGCATCAGCTCCGAATCATTGTCGTTGGTCAAATGTTGGGTTTGCCCGGCTCCTGTGTTTTGGTGCCTTACGTTCCGCTTTGCCGGCTAAGGTAGTACTAGGAGAACTACTGCGATTGTGCCCTGGTTCATCCGGACGAGCACCTCAGTAGAGAAAGCCGAAAACTGGCTGTCATGATATAGCATGAGACTGGTCAACCACTCAATGACCTGTTGGAATGTTAGAATTCCTCCGCCTTAATGAAGGGCCGTTTTCCGGCCAGGCATGTACGCACCCCGGGATCGGGAGAGTGCGGAGCCACTAGGGGCTATCTAGTAGCCCCACTGTCAAACTCCTATGGCTAAGTGAAAGTGCTAAAGCATTATAGTCCGATTGCCTCGCTCCCTCCGCTATCACCTCCTTAATAGGACCAAGACGTTGGGTTAAGTGTGAACACGTGTTTTTTGCGAGCACCTCCGCATTATATGCGTGGGGGTTGAACCCGACGGCTGCAATCTTTCAGGTTATACACATGTATACATAAACGGCCGCCCAGGAGGCATCATATTACTTTCAGGCAAAAGTATAAAAATAGCCTTATAAAAATTTATAAAAGCATTTCGCTTACAATGAGATTACATATCACTCAAACATAATATTTTTTGAGCACTGGGTCTCTATCAAACGAGCACCCTCAAGAACTTCTTCAAAGTAGTGCTCAGCAGCCATTCGGCCTATGGCCGAATCCCGCTGCAAGAGTGGTAGCATCCATCTCCGCCCAATATGCTCTAACACGGGCAAAGGCCATCCGAGAGCCCTCTATGCACTCCGACCTCTTCATCGCATTAATGTGCGACACCACGCCAAGGAACTGATGCACCAAGCTAAAATAGCTGCTCGGTTTTGGCCTTTCCGGCCATTGCTGATCCACAACAGACCTCATGGCGCGTCCGGACAACCTATCCAGTTCGGCCCATTTGGCTAATTGGTCAGTCAATGAAAGCGGACGCTCGGGAGAATGGAGTTGTGCCCAAAACATCTGGTCCACTTCACCGTCCGTCTGACCCTAGAAGTACTTGGCCGCATCGGCAGCGCTCGCCGCCAAATCCATATACACATCCTCCGAACTCCACAGCCGATCCAGAGGGGCATACCATGGATCTCCGAACTTCCTCTGCAACATAAAGGATTTCCCAACTACAATATCCCCGGCTTCCCGCAGCTCCTCCTTCTTCGCCCTCATAGCAGAGCGGATGTCTTTTCTGGTCGCAGCAGCCTTCTCAAGGTCCGATGCCTTCGCTAGGTTTTCCTTTTCAAGAACCCGGCAACGGTCGGCGGCGGCTTTTAATTCTATGGCCATCTTGGCCATCTTATCTCGTCTCTCGCCATGCGCGGCCTTCTCGGCTTTCAAGTCTTCAGCCGCCTTCAAAGCAGCCGCGTTACCAAACCTCGCTTGTTCCTTGGCTCAGGCAAGTTCTGCCCGCAAGGCTTCAACAGTGGCAGCTCCATCTGCAGTCACAACATATTAAAGATACTGGCATTATGCTGCTCTTACTATGTGGCGTTTACCAGATAATGACACTTACCCTGTGCCTCATCAAGCCTTTTGTTAACAAGCTTGATGTCGGTGTCTGCCGCATCCAACTGCCGTTTTAAATGGGCAAACTCACTAGTCCGGCTAGCCATCGGAGCTTCCATCACCTGCACATAGAGGCATTATGGTTATTACCTGGGAATATGATCCTCTGTTCGTCGTTGTTTCTGATGACAACCAGAGTCTCAGGGGCTACTATCTACACAGGGCACACCGAGCATGTGTAGGACTATCATACATTATTTTACGTACCTCAAAGCCTGTCAGTAGACTCATAAAAGCTTCATGCAATCCGCTTTCGGCGGACGACATTCCCTCCATCACCGTATTCATCAGCATACGGTGTTCATCTGAGATGGCCGCTCGCCCCACCACCTCCCTCAGAACATCCGATCGCACACCAGACGGTGCCAGACTCTTTTGTCTGCTCTCTTCGGGAGCCGGACACTGGGAGCTTCGGGGGTCAATGGGATTATCTTTTGGCCTCACCGGAATGGAGAGGCCCTCCGCGACGACACTTCAGGGTCACCCGCTTCCGGAGCGGAGGAGTCCGGAGGAGGCGTTTCGCTCTCCATCGTCTCTGGAAGAAGATCCCCCGAAGACGAGCTCATTTGAGAGGGGCTAAGGCCCGAACTGCAAAGATATAGGCGGTGGTTATTTTCTCAGAAGAAAAAGATGGCATACCTGTACTATTAAAGTATTTCGGGTCACTTATGACTCGCTGGAGGATTGATCCCCCTCGCGGACTTTGTTTGGCAAAAGCACCCCCAAGGTAGGACCCTCTGTGGGAGACTTCTTCTCCCGTTTGGAAGCTTCGGCTTCCGAATCCCCGGGCGCAGTCCTTTTCCTCCTCTAGTCGTCTTCCTTCATGGAGACGCTCGCTCCCTCGGCTAGAGTGTGCAGCGTTGGGGGCCCGCGTCCGCCCATATTATCCTCCCCAGTGTCTTCCTTCAAGGGCTCCGGGCAAGGTGCGACCTGGAGCATCTTTTCCAATACCGGATTGTCCAAACACTCAGGGAGCGGGCCGAACACCGAATCAACTTCATCTTTGTTAGCCAGTCATGGTCAAAAAGTGAACTCTCAGAAATAACTTCATAACAAATGAGAGATAGTATGTTCGGCCGGAAGATTCCTTACCTGTTCGGCGGCGCGGTTACTGCTCAGGCCCACGTCCTCGGTGATTTCCGGACACTCTACCTGAGGTCCGAAGAATGACTTGTACATCTCCTCGTGCGTTAGGCCGAGGAAATTTTGAATGACACGCGGTCCCTCGGGATTGAACTCCCACAAGCGAAGGGGCCGGCGTTTGCAAGGCTGGACTTGACGAACCAGCATAACTTGTATTACTGCAACCAAACTAAAATCTCCATTAAAGAGATCTCGAATGCGGCTTTGCAGTATAGGCACGTCCTTGGCTGGACCCCAGCTCAGGCCTCTGCTGATCCATGACATCAGTTGTGGTGGAGGGCCCGAGTGGAAAACAGGGGCGGCCGCCCACTTGGCACTTCTAGGAGCCGTGATGTAGAACCACTCCTGTTGCCACAATTCAAACACCTCTAGAATGGAACCTTTGGGCCATGGAGCTCCCATCATCTTGCATATTGAGGCACCTATGCATGCTGCATGTTGCCCCTCGATCATCTTCGGCTTTACTTCAAAGGTCTTGAGCCACAGGCCAAAGTGAGTGGTAACCCGGAGGAAAGCCTCACACACGACAATAAATGTCGTGATATGAAGAAAGAGTCTGGAGCTAGATCATGGAAATCTAGCCCGTAATAAAACATCAAACCCCAGACGAAAGGATCCAGAGCAAGGCCTAGACCTCGGAGGAAGTGGGAGACGAACACGACCTTCTAGTTGGGTTCGGGGAAGGGGACGGCCTGCCCTCGGGCAGGCAGCCGATGCGAAAACTCGGCGGTCAGATATCTGGCCTCCCTCAACTTTTTGATGTCTTCTTCCGTGACGGAGGAAGGCATCCATTGGCCTTGAAGGATAGATCCGGACATGATTGAAGGTTCGGAGCACCTGACCTGAACCTTGGGTGTTTGAGCTTGAGGTGGGGGAAGGATTCGATTGAGCATGGGAGCGAAAAAAATAAAAGCCTTGTCCCCTTATAAAGAGGTTGAATATCAAGCGTCCTCTCCGTGGCCGTTTGGACTTGCCTATAGTCTAGGAGTCCTAGAAGCGATTAGGTTACCCACGCCCGTATTGATGAGAATCCCGGAATAAGGGGACACGATCTCTGCTTTAACAAGACGTGCCAAGGAAACCGCCTCGCATGACACGCTGAGGTGGGACAATAAAACGATTTGAATAAAGGCTTGGCCGTGGTGCGATGTCAGACTACGGAATACGTCAGCAGATTAGATTTGTGTAAATATTATTCTCCCTATGGAAATATGTGGAAACTTATTTTGCAGAGCCGGACACTATCTTTGTGTTCGAAATCTTGTATGAAGTACTTGGAGGAGGAACCCGCCTTGCAATGCCAAAGACAATCTGCACGCCGGTGAAAGTGCAACTATCCGTAGGTGGTTTTGGTAATTCATAACAACATATAGCTCATTGAGCTAATGCTATTCCAAGATGATTATTTCAGGAAAGCTCAATGATTGGCATGACATGGATGGTGAAAGTGGAACCCTCAAAATGCTAAGGACAAAGGATTGGCTCAAGCTCAAAAGCTCAAGACTCTTCATTTTATATTTTAGTGATGCAAGATCACATTGAGTCTTTAGGAAAAGCCAATACTATCAAGGAGGGATGAGGTGTTGCCTAATGAGCCTCTTGCTTCATGTGCTTAGTGATATGCTCTAAAACCCTCAACTACTTTCCCATATCCACATATGACCTAAACCCTAAGCCAAACTCGGTCCTACCGATTCTTTCTATCCGGCACCACCGAGTTTCACTTGTCATAAGCCACTGCCAAACCCTAGCAATTCGGTTCTAACGATAGGGATCTCGGTCTCACCGAGATGGGATTGCAAACTCTGTTTCCCTTTCGTAACTTTTCGGTCTCACCGAAAGAGCGGACCGGTCCCACCGAGATTGCAATGCAAACTCTCTATTTCCTTTTTGTAACTTTTCGGTCTCACCGAAAGAGCAAATCGGTCCCATCGAGTTTGCCTGACCAACTCTCTGGTTAACTAATTACCAAAATCGGTCTCACCGAGATTACGTTATGCCCTAACCCTAACAAAATCGGTCCTACCGAGTTGCATGTCAGTCCCACCGAAAATCTCTAACGGTCACTAGGTTTACTATTTTGGTCTCACCTAGTTTGTTGATTCGGTCCCACCGAAATTGGTAAATTGTGTGTAATGGTTGGATTTTGTGTGGAGGCTATATATACCCCTCCACCTCCTCTTCACTCATGGAGAGAGCCATCAGAACACATCTACACTTCCAACTCATATGTTCTGAGAGAGAACCACCTACTTATGTGTTGAGACCAAGATATTCCATTCCTACCATATGAATCTTGATCTCTAGCCTTCCCCAAGTTGCTTTCCACTCAAATCTTCTTTCCACCAGATCCAAATCCTATGAGAGAGAGTTGAGTGTTGGGGAGACTATCATTTGAAGCACAAGAGCAAGGAGTTCATCATCAACACACCATTTGTTACGTCTTGGAGAGTGGTGTCTCCTAGATTGGCTAGGTGTCACTTGGGAGCCTCCGACAAGATTGTGGAGTTGAACCAAGGAGTTTGTAAGGGCAAGGAGATCGCCTACTTCGTGAAGATCTACCGCTAGTGAGGCAAGTCCTTCGTGGGCGATGGCCATGGTGGGATAGACAAGGTTGCTTCTTCATGGACCCTTCATGGGTGGAGCCCTCCGTGAACTCGCGCAACCGTTACCCTTCGTGGGTTGAAGTCTCCATCAACGTGGATGTCGGATAGCACCACCTATCCGAACCACGAGAAAAACATTCATGTCTCCAATTGCGTTTGAATTCTCCAAACCCTTCCCTTTACATTCTTGCAAGTTGCATGCTTTACTTTCCGCTGCCAATATACTCTTTGCATGCTTGCTTGAATTGTGTGATGATTGCTTGACTTGTCCTAAAATAGCTAAAATCTGCCAAGAACTAAAATTGGGAAAAGGTTAAGTTTTTATTTGGTCAAGTAGTCTAATCACCCCCCTCTAGACATACTTTCGATCCTACAAGTGGTATGAGAGCTTTGGTCTCCATTTGCTTTGATTTCCATAGCTTTGGTGGTCATAGCCTTGGTTTCACAACCTAGGAGAGTATGGCGTCTAGCGAGGGAAATTATCACCGTAGAGGTCCTTACTTTGATGGTACTAATTTTGCTAGTTGGAAGCATAAAATGAAAATGCATATTCTTGGACATAACCCCGCCGTTTGGGCTATTGTGTGTGCTGGTTTGCAAGGTGACTTCTTTGATGGGAGAGAACCAAACTGTGAAGCTACCGCGGATGAGTTAAAGATGTTGCAATACAATGCTCAAGCTTGTGATATACTCTTCAACGGATTGTGCCCCGAAGAATTCAACAAAATCAGCCGTCTTGAGAATGCAAAGGAAATTTGGGACACTTTGATTGATATGCACGAAGGTACCGACTCCGTCAAGGAATCCAAATTGGATGTGCTTCAAAGTCAACTTGACAAGTTCAAAATGAAGGATGGTGAAGGTGTCGCTGAAATGTACTCTAGGCTTGCTCTCATCACAAATGAGATTGCCAGCTTAGGAAGTGAAGAGATGACCGATAGATTCATCATCAAGAAGATTCTAAGAGCCTTGGATGGAAAATATGATACCGTGTGCACATTGATCCAAATTGTAATGCCCCGAGACCAATGTGCCAGGTGTCGTTCAGTTATTCGCTGTTGTTGCCTTGTCATTGCTTGCGTGTCATGCATTGCATATCATGTCATCATGCACATTTCATTTGCATACGTGTTCGTCTCATGCATCCAAGCTTTTTCCCCGTTGTCCGTTTTGCATTCCGGTGCTTCGTTCTCCTCAGGTGGTCTTTTCTACCTTTCTTTCAAGTGTGGGGATTAAACATTTCTGGATTGGACCGAGTCTTGTCATGCGGCCTTGGTTTACTACCGGAAGACCGCCTGTCAAGTTTCATACCATTTGGACTTCGTTTGATAGTCCAATGGTTAACCGAGGGACCGAGAAGGCCTCGTGTGTGTTGCAGCCCAACACCTCTCCAAAGTGGCCCAAAACCCATCTAAGACCTCTCCATCATCTCGGTTGTTCGATCACGATCGCGTGGCCGAAAACTGCACCTCATTTGGACTCTCCTAGCTCCCTCTACCTATAAATATGTGCACCCCGTTCATTTTCGCGGATGAAACCCTAGATCCACCCCTCCACCGCGCATCCGGACGCGTCCTCGCCGCGCCGGACATGTCCACCCCGCCGGACACCTCACTCCATCCAATCAGAAGCCGCCACGTTGCCCCGCCGCCGCTCTCCTCCAACCACAGCTTGCCACCTATCCTCGCCGGCTCCGCCGCCGCGCGGCCCGCCCAGGCCCATCCGGGACCCCCACGGCCCGTTCCTCCACCGCCCGGGCACGAGCACGTCAGCCGCCGCCTAAGCGCTCGCCTCACTTCGCCGCCGCCTTCGCGCCGTCGCCGGCGACCAACTCCGGCAACCGGAGCACGCCGCCGCTCGTCCTCCGCCTCGCCTGCCTCGCTGTCCGCCGTCTGCACCAGGCCACCGGTCACCGCGCCCATCCCATTCTCGCTCCTCCTCCTCTGGCGCGATCTCTCCCATACTCATCTCTCTCTCTGTCCTATTTGACAGGAACCACACCGCCGCCGTGATCTGCTTCCGCCGCTGTTTGGAGTTCCATCAGACACGGATCCGGCACCCCCGCCTCTAGATCCGTCCATTCCCGCAGATCCCCGCCGTGCCCGCCTGCCGGAGTCGCCGCTACGCCGCTGTTGACCACGGGCGCCGCCGTCCCGCTGTCCTGCTTGAGCGGGTGCTCGAGGAGGAGGACGAGCGCCTCTGCCTCCTCCCCGCATGGGCCGAAGCACCAAGGCCGGCCCACCGGCCTGCCCTCTCTCCTCGCCCAGCCTGCCGGCCTCCCTCTGCTTCCAACTGGGCCATGGCCCATGGTGAGACCCCCAGCGCCCATGTCCTGTTTCGGCCTGCAGCTCTAATTTCGGCCCATATCATGTTTTTTCCAGCGCCTGGGATTTTCCTATTTATCCAGAGATTGCCAGTTTTGCAGATTAGTCCCCCTAGTTCATGCATTTAATATCTCACTAACGGTGTATCGGATTAAAACATGTTATATATGAAACTTGCTCAGAATTTTGTGTAGATTAATAATATCCAACTTTCATCCATGTTTAAAATGTTTAAAATGATGTTTGCTTAAATTTGCTCCTATGCCATGTTAAAATGATTTAATTCATAACTAAATAACCGTAACTCCGATTTTAATAAACTTTATATGTAAATGGGGTAGAATTTTGCCTAGTTTAACATGGTGGCATCATCTTGCATGTCTAATAACTCTAAAATAATGTTTAGGGCAGAACATTACCAAACCTTAAATTATGCATCTAAGGATTTTCTAGAATTGTTGTTCGTTGCTTCCGGCCTCATTTAAACTTGCCTAGATAGGTAGTTTTGTTGTGCTTCACCTCTTGCCATGTTAATCAACATTTAATATTGTTGGGTACATAAACGAGAGAGAACTAAATAATTGACGTGGTGTTTCGTCAATATGTAACTCGTTGCATATTGAGCTCCACTTAATTTGTAGGATTGCTTGTGCATTTTGCCATGCCATGCCTCTTTAAACCGGACATGCATCATACTTGATTGTGCATCATGCCATGTTGATGTGTTGGTTGTTTACTATGTTGTGTGCTTCTTTTCCGGTGGTTGCTTCTTCGGGTTGGTTTCGGTAACATCGCGTTTGTGAGGATCCGTTCGACTACGTCCGTTTGTCTTCTTCATGGACTCGTTCTTCTTCCTTGCGGGATTTCAGGCAAGATGATCATACCCTCGAAATCACTACTATCTTTGCTATGCTAGATGCTCGCTCTTTTCCTATGCCAATGCTACGATGCCTACCTTTTGTTTGCCAGCCTCCCAATTGCCATGTCAAACCTCCAACCCACCATGTCCTAGCAAACCGTTGATTGGCTATGTTACCGCTTTGCTCAGCCCCTCTTATAGCATTGTTAGTTGCAGGTGATGATTGAAGTTTGTTCCATGTTGGAACATGGAGATGTTGTTCCTTGTTGGAACATGTTTACTTATTGGGATATCACTATATATCTTATTTAATTAATGCATCTATATACTTGGTAAAGGGTGGAAGGCTCGGCCTTATGCCTGGTGTTTTGTTCCACTCTTGCCGCCCCTAGTTTCCGTCATATCGGTGTTATGTTCCCGGATTTTGCGTTCCTCACGCGGTTGGGCTATAATGGGAACCCCTTGACAGTTCTCCTTAAGTAAAGCTTTTCCAGCAATGCCCAACATTGGTTTTACCATTTGCCACCTAGCCTTTTCTTTTCCATTGGGGGTCGTGCGCCCAAGGGTTATCATTATTTTAACCCCCCGGGCCAGTGCTCCTCTGAGTGTTGGTCCGAACTGAGCTGCCTGCGGGGCCACCTCGGGGAAACTTGAGGGTTGGTTTTACTCGTAGCTAGTCTCATCTGAGTGTGCCCTGAGAAGGAGATATGTGCAGCTCCTATCGGGATTTGTCGGCACATTCGGGCGGTGTTGCTGGTTTAGTTTTACCCTGTTGAAATGTCTTGTTGTACCGGGATACCGAGTCTGATTGGAACGTCTCGGGTGGAGGTCTATTCCTTCATTGACCGTGAGAGCTTGTGATGGGCTAAGTTGGGACACCCCTGCAGGGATTTGAACTTTCGAAAGCCGTGCCCGCGGTTATGGGCAGATGGGAATTTGTTAATGTCCGGTTGTAGAAAACCTGAAGTTGACCTTAATTAAAATGAATCAACAGCGTGTGTAACCATGATGGTCTCTTTCCGGCGGAGTCCGGGAAGTGAACACGGTTGTTGGAGTTATGCTTGACGTAGGTAGTCCAGGATCATTCTTGATCATACTTTTATCGACCGTGCTTTGCCTTCTCTTCTCGCTCTCATTTGCGTATGTTAGCCACCATATGTGCTAGTCGCTTGCTGCAGCTCCACCTCATACCTTTACCTTACCCATAAGCTTAAATAGTCTTGATCGCGAGGGTGCGAGATTGCTAAGTCCCCGTGGCTCACAGATACTTCCAAAACCAGTTTGTAGGTGCCGATGAGTCCGTGAAGATGACGCAACCAAGCTCAGGAGGAGCTCGTTGAAGACCTTGTCCTTCGTGTTGTTCCGTTCTAGTTGATCTATAGTGGAGCCCAGTTGGGGTCGATCGGGGACCTTTGTCGCATTTGGGGTTCTTCTTTTATTTTGGTTCCGTAGTCGGACCTTGAGTGTACTTGAATGTTGTAATGCTTTATTCATGTATTTGTGTGAAGTGGCGATTGTAAGCCAACTATGTATCTCTTTCCCTTATGTATTACATGGGTTGTGTAAAGATTACCTCACTTGCGACATATGCTTTCAATGCGATTATGTCTCTAAGTCGTGCCTCGACACGTGGGAGCTATAGTCGCATCAAGGGTGTTACACAAATGATGCCCAATTACAAAGATCTCAAGCCAACGGAGGTAATTGGAAGAATTGTTGCTCATGAGATGTCACTTAAGGATAAAGAGGAACTTCACAACAAATCTATTGGTGCCTACAAAGCCTCATGTGAAGCCCCTACATCATCAAGTGAGAAACAAAACTTCAATGAAGAATTGAGCTTAATGGTGAAGAACTTCAACAAGTTCGACAAGAGTAGAAGCAAAGATAGAAGCTCCAAGTCAAGGTCCTACAATGAGAAAAGATCTACTAGTCGAGAGCGAAACTGCTACAATTGTGGAAGACCCGGACACTATTCCAATGAGTGTACGGCTCCCTACAAGAGAAGAGAAGACTCTCCAAAAAGAAGAAGCAAAAGAGAAGAATCACCACCAAGAGAGAGAAGGAGTAGAGATGATCGTTATGAACGAAGATACTCACGGAGAAGCAAGGATTCGGAAAGGAAGGAAAAATCATCAAGGAGCTACACAAAACGAAGACATCAAGCTCATGTTGGTGAATGGGTATCCGACTCCGACTCCGACAGCCACTCCGAGAGAAGTTATCACTCCGATTCCGAATATACTCAAGATGAAGGTGTTGCCGGTCTAGCACTTGTGTCAACCAACTCCTACGACATATTTGACTCACCAAATGAAGGAATTGGAAGATGCTTCATGGCCAAAGGTCCTAAGGTAACACACCCCGAGTATGTTGATTTTAATAGTGATGAAGATGACTTGTTAGGTGATGATGATTTACTTGTTGACAACTTTAGTGATGAATACTATGATGAAACGTCAATTAATCATGCTAATCAAGATAAAACGAATGACAATGATAAGGAGAAGATTGAGGCTCGAACTAAAGAACTAAACACTCTTAAGTTAGCTCATGAAACTATCTTCGAAGATCATCGAGAACTTTTAAGAGCTCATGAGAAGTTACGCTTTGAAAAGCTCAATCTTGAGCAAGAGCATGAGTTTCTAAAGGCAATCAATGATGATCTCCGCAAGAAAAGTTCTTCTTACATTGCCAAGCGTTTACTCTTATCCTCTTACATGCCTCAAGTCAAGTCTAGTAACAAGAACAAGAAAGATTCTTCCTCTAGTAGTAACAATAATCATGCTAAATCCAATATTGTTGCTTCTAGTAGTTCTCTTGATTCCACTAATGATTCTCTTAGCCAAGTTACACTTGAGCAAGAAAATATCTTATTGAAGGGAATTATAGAGAAAGGAGTGTACAAAAGCCTTGCCGGGAGTAAGCAATTCGAGGAACTTGTGCGCAAGCAAGGAAGGCACCGGAAGAATCAAGGTGTTGGTTTTGAACGAAAGTTCAATGCCAATGGAGTTGAGTGGGAAGAAGATCAATACCCCAAGACAAAGTTTGTTCCTCAACAAGAGAAGTATGATACTTCCTTCAGGGGGACACAAGCTCAAGATGATCTTCCACCACAAGACTACAAGCAAAAAGGCAAGGACAAGCTTCAAGAGGAAATTGATGCATTTGAAGAAGCTCCTAAGACCTTAGTCAAGTGGATTCCCAAGACCACTTCAAGTTCCACTTCATCAAGTACGACTACAACTCCAAGGATTCCCATCAAGATGGTGTGGATCCAAAAGAAGAAGAACTAGAGAGTTCTTGAGGGTGACTCCGCCAACATACTTCACTCTTATCATTTTGGCAAGAACAAGTGCAATCAACTTCCACATCTTGCACTAGTTCAAGGAGTCACAAACCCTCTTGTTGGTAAGAAAAGGGACAAGGTAACCTAAAAGTTTTCATGGACATCATCTTGTGTGTGCATCACTCTATGTCTATGGATATCCTTGTTTGTTCCTTGTGGGACTAACCCATGTAGGTATTGAAAGTGCAATTCACTCAAATGGATAGCTCCAAGTGATCTACATCAACATCGAGCATCCACATCTTCAACATCTACATGAAGTCATCATCGACAAAACCCAAGGTTAGTTCATCCCTCTTAGGGGGGATATCACATCTAGGGGGAGCTTTACTCTAAGACTTGAGCTAAAGAAACTCTAAAGATCTGAACACAACAATGCTTTATGTAAAAGTGGTAACCCCACTTGAGCTTAAACGATGAGTATGACCTATGATCAAGTGTTCTCACTTGACTCCTAAGTCAATATACTCATATATAGATGACCTAGTCATCGCAAATTGCTTGATAGATGCTAGAATTGGTTGTGCATGCTTTGTCACATATTTCAATTGCCATCTTATTGTGTGAGCATGTTGGTTGCATATTTTACTCATTCGAGGACATCCACTTTTTGTTTTGATTGTTTGGTTTTATTTCCTTTTGCCAAGTGGATGGACAAGAATGCCTAAGAACCTCCTCTAGCTATCTATGCTTTTCTCGTCTCAAACTCTATTCATGCTACATCACAAAATTTGATCAAGTCAGATTCGAACCACTCTGTGTGAGGAGCACTCGGAGTCCTCGATTCGTCATAGACTTAAACTTCCAAAACTTTTTTGTGATTCTCGGTCTGACCGATATCCTACTTTCGGTCCAACCGGGATCATTAAGTTGATCTGAATTTTCGATCTCGGTGCAACCGATTTGAATCATTCGGTCACACCGAGTCGCAACAACTGTATACAGTTTTGCATCTCGGTGCCACCGAGTTGTTCCACTCGGTCACA
This sequence comes from Triticum monococcum, assembly GCA_034509565.1. Classification (NCBI taxonomy): domain Eukaryota; kingdom Viridiplantae; phylum Streptophyta; class Magnoliopsida; order Poales; family Poaceae; genus Triticum; species Triticum monococcum. Next base: position 527,105,142 of record CM067842.1, on the reverse strand, counting down.
CCGATAGGGTCGGGCTATATATAGTCACGGGCAAAAATTTGGAAATTTCTCCGAACCCCTTCGCCCGCGCGATAGCTCGCTCTGCCAACGTGGTCTCCGGATCGTCTCCTCGCCGCCAGCCGCCTCCAGTCGCTGGTCTCCATCGCCGTCAACGGAATTCAACTCTGCCGTTGCCGCCGTAGCGAGTCTCCGCCGAACTAGGGTATGTACTCGATCTTTGTGCTATCGCCAATATGATTCCTAGCACATTGTGTTCTTAATGATTCTTGCCACGATTGAAACACTCTTATCCAGTCAATGCGTTCGTAGAATAGGATTGATTCGAAAATTTTAGGGTTAGGTTTCCGCCGAAACCATCTCGGACCCACCGAGTTGAAAAACTCGGTCCCACCGATTTGGCTCATGCCATTGCACAAGTGAGACTCGGTCTGACCGAGAATTACTTATCGGTGTGACCGATTTTGGAACTTTGTGAAACCCTAGCAGTCTCGGTGCCACCGAACTGTGACTCGGTCTGACCGAGTTCACTAGTTTAGGTTCCAAAACTGCTTCGGTATCACCGAGTTTAAAAATCGGTAGATCCGAGATGATTTCAGTGGGAAACTAAAACTATGTTTTTGAATCGTTCTTTTGCAAAAATCTCTGTATTTTGTGATGCTCATCCACTCTACCTCATCTATAAACTCTTCACAGGGTTAGCAGTCAGCTTTTACATCATGTCTGATCAGAGTGACAGCCAGAATAGATCAGAAGAGTAGGTGCTCATGAGTGAGGGCACTAGTCCCTCCAGCTCTTCAGATGATGGCAGCAGAAGTACCCCAAACAATTTGCCAAAAGCTGCCACCAGACAGAGGAAGAAGAGAACTTCAGATTCTGAGGATGAAGATTATGTGGCAGAGGAAGAGGAAGCCACATCAAAGAGAGTTGTGCTCAAGAAGGAATATAGCTCAGCTCAAGGCACAAAGCCAGGCTTAAAAATCAAAAGGCTAGCAGGTAGGCAACCTATGCCAAAGGCCAGAGCTTCAACTCAGATTCCTGAAAAGCCTGCAACCATAGTGCCAGTTGCTGCTGAAGGAAAGAAAAGGAAGGAAAGGGTCAAGAAGACCGTAGCCAGAGTGCTTGGAAAGGCTTCCATCATGGAAGAAGAGGAAGAAGAAGAGGTTGCTGTACCAGCACCTAAGGCACCTAAGCTTATGGGTGATGCTATCCGGACAGGGGCTGCTGCATCCAAGCCCAAAGAAGCACCCAAAGCTGCCTCCAAGCCCAAGTCTGCCCAAAGAGAAATACGAGGAGCATACCTGCAACTGAGAAGAACAAGGCCCCAGTGCCTGAAGCTGCTGAAGAAGATGATGAAGAGCATGTTCTGAGAAAGCTCAAGCCCAAGATCCCAGACCACAATGATGCTCATCCTGTGGCTGAGGACATGAAGCTCAGAAGAGACTCAGGGATGAGGAAGTGGAGAGAAGCATATCCATATGCTTCAAGGAGAAGAACTGCTGTTGATTATAGGTTCCACACTAAGGAACAACAGGACTTCTATGAGACAGTTTTGTTGGACAAGAAGCCCATAGTTTGTGACATGAGATGGGTCAATTGGGAGTACATCAAGGAAAATGAAGAACACTACCCTGGAGTGTATGACAACTTCAATGCTTGTGGAGTAGCAGACTTTGTTGGGCAGAAGCTCACAAAGTGGAACGAGGAACTCATTATGCAATTCTACTCCACAGCACATTTCTACCCAGATGGAAAGATCACATGGCTGTTTGAAGGTACGAGGTACCAATCTACTATTGCTGAGTGGGCACAGCTCATCAATGCCCCAGAGGAGCATGAGGATAACTTGGATATCTATGCCAAGAAGAAGATGGACCACAACTCTATGTCCAATATGTACAAGGAAATTCCAAACGAGGCACTTGATACTTTCAAGTTTGGGTCTGTGCATTATCTTTTGTCAGGGCTGCCAACCATTAACTGGATCCTTAGGCACACTCTGTTGCCCAAGTCAGGTGATCACAAGATGATCAGAGGCCATGCAATCAATTTGCTTCATGCATTTGATGTGCCTCAGAAATTCAAGGTCATGAGCCTCATAGTAGAAACTATCAAGAGGACTGCAGCAGATCAGAAGAGGAGCTGTGATTATGCCCCTCAGATTCAGGAGTTAATCAACTCAAAGATGGGCACATGCATATACTTGTTGGACAAGGAACACTTGCCTATTCATCCAGACTTTGAGGACAACCAAGTTGTGATGAATGAGAATGAACCATCATCAGTTCAAGCACAAGCAAAGAAGGAGCAGGCAAGGAAGGAGAAAGCTGCCAAGATGCCAACTCAAGAGGAGGCATCTGAGTATTTCTTGAAAACCAAACAAGAGCAGCTTGGTTACTTGATTGCATCCACACTGAGGATTGAGCAAGGACTGGCCACCCTCACTCAGAATCAGCAGAGCTTAGAGAGGATCATGAAACAAAAGTTCTATGACTTGGATGTCAAAGTAACAGAGATTCAGTCTGCAATGGAACAACTTCAGTATGACATGCAGGAGAGGAGAGGCAAGACTACAACTGATGCATTTGCCGGAGTGCCAAGAGCTCAGAGATCACATGCAGTGCCAGTTGCTGACACCAGAGCCACCACTTCTGCACCAGCTACAGCTTCAGTTCCACCAGCTCCAGCATCTACTTCAGCCTCAACTCCGACCACGTTTACAGAAGGCTTCGTCCTTGGAGTGCTCCGGACTCCACCACCACCAGAAGATCAAGCCTGAGAGTCGATCTAGCACTATGCATTTTCTAGGAACTTTTTGGTAACTTGTTGCCAAAGGGGGAGAAAAATGTATAGATCATAGGCTTCGAGAGAGAGAGAGAGTGTTGCTTTTATTCTCTCCTGCTTTATTTGGTGGTTCTTCGAACTTTGTTTGCTTTTGAGTGCTTGAGATACTATGCCGTTATCTGTGAGACATTCATGATCATGTGTTTGATCACAAGCTACACTTAATGCTTGGTGAATGCTATTATCTTATCTATCTTATGTGATCATTCACTTTTCTTAGTGATTAGTGCATGTATTTCATTCTTATCATTTTAAGCGCTCCACCAAGATGTATGTGACATGGAAGAGTAACCCATGACTCTAACTCTTTGTGCAATGTAAACTCTCTGTTTTCCCTTCGTAACGTTTCGGTCTCACCGAAATGAGCGATCGGTCCCACCGAGTTTACCTGACCAACTCTCTGGTTAGCTAATTACCAAAATCGGTCTCACCAAGTTTGTGTAATCGGTCTCACCGAGATTACGTTATGCCCTAACCCTAACAAAATCGGTCCTACCGAGTTGCATGTCAGTTCCATCGAAAATCTCTAACGTTCACTAGGTTTACTATTTCGGTCTGACCGAGTTTGTTGATTCGGTCCCACCGAGATTGGTAAATTGTGTGTAACGGTTGGATTTTGTGTGGAGGCTATATATACCCCTCCACCCCCTCTTCACTCATGGAGAGAGCCATCAGAACACATCTACACTTCCAACTCATATGTTCTGAGAGAGAACCACCTACTCATGTGTTGAGACCAAGATATTCCATTCCTACCATATGAATCTTGATCTCTAGCCTTCCCCAAGTTGCTTTCCACTCAAATCTTCTTTCCACCAGATCCAAATCCTATGAGAGAGAGTTGAGTGTTGGGGAGACTATCATTTGAAGCACAAGAGCAAGGAGTTCATCATCAACACACCATTTGTTACTTCTTGGAGAGTGGTGTCTCCTAGATTGGCTAGGTGTCACTTGGGAGCCTCCGACAAGATTGTGGAGTTGAACCAAGGAGTTTGTAAGGGCAAGGAGACCGCCTACTTCGTGAAGATCTACCGCTAGTGAGGCAAGTCCTTCGTGGGCGATGGCCATGGTGGGATAGACAAGGTTGCTTCTTCATGGACCCTTCATGGGTGGAGCCCTCCGTGAACTCGCGCAACCGTTACCCTTCGTGGGTTGAAGTCTCCATCAACGTGGATGTCGGATAGCACCACCTATCCGAACCACGAGAAAAACATTCATGTCTCCAATTGCGTTTGAATTCTCCAAACCCTTCCCTTTACATTCTTGCAAGTTGCATGCTTTACTTTCCGCTGCCAATATACTCTTTGCATTCTTGCTTGAATTGTGTGATGATTGCTTGACTTGTCCTAAAATAGCTAAAATCTGCCAAGAACTAAAATTGGGAAAAGGTTAAGTTTTTATTTGGTCAAGTAGTCTAATCACCCCCCTCTAGACATACTTTCGATCCTACAAGTGGTATGAGAGCTTTGGTCTCCATTTGCTTTGATTTCCATAGCTTTGGTGGTCATAGCCTTGGTTTCACAACCTAGGAGAGTATGGCGTCTAGCGAGGGAAATTATCACCGTAGAGGTCCTTACTTTGATGGTACTAATTTTGCTAGTTGGAAGCATAAAATGAAAATGCATATTCTTGGACATAACCCCGCCGTTTGGGCTATTGTGTGTGCTGGTTTGCAAGGTGACTTCTTTGATGGGAGAGAACCAAACTGTGAAGCTACCGCGGATGAGTTAAAGATGTTGCAATACAATGCTCAAGCTTGTGATATACTCTTCAACGGATTGTGCCCCGAAGAATTCAACAAAATCAGCCGTCTTGAGAATGCAAAGGAAATTTGGGACACTTTGATTGATATGCACGAAGGTACCGACTCCGTCAAGGAATCCAAATTGGATGTGCTTCAAAGTCAACTTGACAAGTTCAAAATGAAGGATGGTGAAGGTGTCGCTGAAATGTACTCTAGGCTTGCTCTCATCACAAATGAGATTGCCGGCTTAGGAAGTGAAGAGATGACCGATAGATTCATCATCAAGAAGATTCTAAGAGCCTTGGATGGAAAATATGATACCGTGTGCACATTGATCCAAATTGTAATGCCCCGAGACCAATGTGCCAGGTGTCGTTCAGTTATTCGCTGTTGTTGCCTTGTCATTGCTTGCGTGTCATGCATTGCATATCATGTCATCATGCACATTTCATTTGCATACGTGTTCGTCTCATGCATCCAAGCTTTTTCCCCGTTGTCCGTTTTGCATTCCGGTGCTTCGTTCTCCTCAGGTGGTCTTTTCTACCTTTCTTTCAAGTGCGGGGATTAAACATTTCTGGATTGGACCGAGTCTTGTCATGCGGCCTTGGTTTACTACCGGTAGACCGCCTGTCAAGTTTCATACCATTTGGACTTCGTTTCATACTCCAACGGTTAACCGAGGGACCGAGAAGGCCTCGTGTGTGTTGCAGCCCAACACCTCTCCAAAGTGGCCCAAAACCCATCTAAGACCTCTCCATCATCTCGGTTGTTCGATCACGATCGCGTGGCCGAAAACTGCACCTCATTTGGACTCTCCTAGCTCCCTCTACCTATAAATATGTGCACCCCGTTCATTTTCGCGGATGAAACCCTAGATCCACCCCTCCACCGCGCATCCGGACGCGTCCTCGCCACGCCGGACATGTCCACCCCGCCGGACACCTCACTCCATCCAATCAGAAGCCGCCACATTGCCCCGCCGCCGCTCTCCTCCAACCACAGCTTGCCACCTATCCTCGCCGGCTCCGCCGCCGCGCGGCCCGCCCAGGCCCATCCGGGACCCCCACGGCCCGTTCCTCCACCGCCCGGGCACGAGCACGTCAGCCGCCGCCTAAGCGCTCGCCTCACTTTGCCGCCGCCTTCGCGCCGTCGCCGGCGACCAACTCCGGCGACCGGAGCACGCTGCCGCTCGTCCTCCGCCTCGCCTGCCTCGCCGTCCGCCGTCTGCACCAGGCCACCGGTCACCGCGCCCATCCCATTCTCGCTCCTCCTCCTCTGGCGCGATCTCTCCCATACTCATCTCTCTCTCTGTCCCGTTTGACAGGAACCGCACCGCCGCCGTTTGTAAGGGCAAGGAGATCGCCTACTTTGTGAAGATCTACCACTAGTGAGGCAAGTCCTTCGTGGGCGATGGCCATGGTGGGATAGACAAGGTTGCTTCTTCGTGGACCCTTCATGGGTGGAGCCCTCCGTGGACTCGCGCAACCGTTACCCTTCGTGGGTTGAAGTCTCCATCAACGTGGATGTAGGATAGCACCACCTATCCGAACCACGGGAAAAAAATTCGTGTCTCCAATTGCGTTTGAATTCTCCAAACCCTTCCCTTTACATTCTTGCAAGTTGCATGCTTTACTTTCCGCTGCCAATATACTCTTTGCATGCTTGCTTGAACTGTGTGATGATTGCTTGACTTGTCCTAAAATAGCTAAAATCTGCCAAGAACTAAAATTGGGAAAAGGTTAAGTTTTTATTTGGTCAAGTAGTCTAATCACCCCCCTCTACACATACTTTCGATCCTGCAGCCGGACTCATCGTCATTGAAGCCTGGGCTACTGAGGGAGTCCTGGATTAGGGGGTGTCCGGATGGCTGGACTATACCTTTAGCCGGACTCCTGGACTATGAAGATACAAGATTGAAGACTTCGTCCCGTGTCCAGAAGGGACTTTCCTTCGCGTGGAAAGCAAGCTTGGCGATACGGATATGGAGATCTCCTACCATTGTAACGGACTCTATCTAACCCTAACCCTCTCCGGTGTCTATATAAACCGGAGGGTTTTAGTCCGTAGGACAACATACAGAACAAAAATCATACCATAGGCTAGCTTCTAGGGTTTAGCCTCTCCGATCTCGTGGTAGATCTACTCTTGTACTACCCATATCATCAATATTAATCAAGGAGGACGTAGGGTTTTACCTCCATCAAGAGGGCCCGAACCTAGGTAAAACTTCGTGTCCCTTGCCTCCTATTACCATCCAGCCTAGACGCATAGTTCGGGACCCCCTACCCGAGATCCGCCAGTTTTGACACCGACAATGAACCTCGAGGCAAACCGTAAGCGAGGCTGGGGCACTTTAAACGCACCTCATTCTTTTCCTATTAGTGAAGTAGTCATCCGATATATGTTCGTCCATTCCGGTTAACACCTGGTGCTTCTCAATCGTCCTCCTCCTCGGGAGATCTTCCTCCGGAGATGATGGAGAGTGACACGCCTTCTCCGTCCCCATCGCCCAACAGGGGGGATGATACCGAGGTATCATCCCGAAGGGCTCCTCCTGAACACCAAGTAGTACATGAAACGAAGAAGGCGTTACCCGAAGGCGGTGCCTCTGTCACTCGGGGTTTCGGGATCAAGACTGGCGTCCCCGAACCGTCCGGTTTACAGCCGGAGACGATTCTAGGGGCAAGTAAGCGGGTTCCTTCACAGGAATGCCATACTCCGGCAATGGTTTCCGAAGACCCAAGAGCGCCGGAAATGCTCACGGGCTTGCTACGACGATCATCCATTTCAGAAGAGCACCGTACCTTGATTGCTATGGTGGTCAAAAGGGTTCTATCCACGAAGAGTGGATTGAATGAGGTGTTCACGAGCCTTCTAAGAGGTTTTGAGGTTTGTGATGTAGCTTTGTCAATTGAATTTTATTGACAGAATGCACCTATTGCATATGCAGTAGTGTAACGCCCCAGATGTAACTTTCCCAATTTGTACTCCAACTCTTGCCGTTTCCAGCGTTAAGTTATATTTATTCCTCGGGTTCGGGTCTTTCTCTTCGTGTGATGTTTTCGTTGTCATGCATCTCATATCAAGTCATCATGTGCATTGCATTTGCATACGTGTTCATCTCATGCATTCGAGCATTTTCCCCGTTGCCCGTTTTGCATTCCGGCGCTTCGTTCTCCTCCGATGGTCATTTCTAGCTTTCTTTCGTGTGTGGGGATCAAGCATTTACGGATTGGACCGAGACTTGCCAGGCGGCCTTGGTTTACTACCGGTAGACCGCCTATCAAGTTTCGTACCATTTGGACTTCGTTTGATACTCCAACGGTTAACCGAGGGACCAAAAAGGCCTCGTGTGTGTTGCAGCCCAACACCCCTCCAATTTGGCCCAAAACCCACCAAACTCTGCTCCATCATCTAGAGCGTTCGATCACGATCACGTGGCTGAAAACCGCACCTCATTTGGACTCTCCTAGCTCCACTTATGCCTATAAATAGACCCCCCGTTTTTCGGATCTCCTCCCCCCACGAAACCCTAAAAAAAGAGATCTCTTCGCGCCGGACGTGTCCGTCCTCCGCCGGACACACCGCGTCGCCGCCCGTGCCCAACCACAGGGCGACACGTGGCAGCGCCACCCACCGCCGCCGCCGGCCCGCCGAGCCCAAGTCGGGCCCCCGCGCGACCCGATCCGCCCGCCGCCACCTACCTGATCCGTCGCCGCCTCCCTCGGCTCCGGTGGCTGGCGCCACCGCGCTGCCATCTCCGGCCGCCCGCCGCCAGAGTTCCCCGCCGCCTCCTCCCAGCCGGTGCCGCGCCCGCCGCCGAGGCCACCGCCGGCGCCCACCGCCACCGCCACCGCCTCGGCCTCGCCACCCCTCCACGCCGTCGTCCGTGCCCGGCCCCGCCATCCTCCTCTTCCTCCGCCTCGACGCCGGCCGTCCTCGGTTTCTGCGCTCGATGAACAGTAACTCCGGCCGGATCTCAGATCTAGATTCAAATCGGGTTGACTTTCTCCTCCGAACCCTAATTTTCGTGCATATTTTGACCTGCCATATCTCCGCATCCGTAGCTCCGATTTGGACATATAGCATATCAAAATGTTCGTCTCGAAGAGTACATCATTTCATTCCATTGCATAATTTTCATTTGAGTTCATCTTGATGCCCAAATTGCTGTTAGAAGAGGGCTTCGTGAGTTAATTGTCAGAGCTGCTAGTTCATCTTAGACTTTTGTCATTTTTGCCATGATTGTTGTGTGCATGATATGCCTGTGAGTCCTTCATATGTTTTGTTAAGCATCTTGTTATCTTTTCAGAGGTGCAACCCATGCATTTTTAGGATGTGTGTGGTGACTTGTGCAAGCTTGCAAAGTGGGGCACCCGGTAAATCTGTTTTCAAGGAGTTAGTAGTTTTCACTAAGTCTGGGATTATTTAGTTCATGATGCCATATGTTCATGCTGTTTCCTAGTGATCCGTGCCTCTTTTGAGGATGATCAGTAAAGGAGTTTTGTTAATCTTGTTATGCTCTATTCATCCATGTCTTTTATTGCAATTATGATGCAACCTAGCTTGAGTCAATCGAGCTCTACTTTTGCTTCGTTGCGAATCTGGGCAGATCGTCAACTTGTTTGCGATTTTGCCGGAGTTATTGTAGTTGATCCGTGCATGCTATGCCATTGTTCTTGCCATGTCTAGCTTGAATTTTGTGCCTTCTTAATGGATGTATGCTTGCCTTGCCATGACCTGCTCCGTAGTGAGTGCATCGAGCTCGTTTACATGCCTTCGTGAGTTATATTTCAGCATGTCTCAGTTTCACTAAGTCTGAAAACTGATTGTGTTTTAGCTATGTTCGTGTGCTTGTTAGTATATTTTGTCATCCCTTTTGTCCCCAGGTCACTAAGGGACTTTTGTTAAGCTTATTGAGTAGCTCCATGCCATGTTCAGATCCTGTAGCATGTTGTTTTGCTGCTCCGAAGAGAGCTTCTTGATCTGAAATTTCAGACATGTGTTAATTTCACTAAGTCTGAGATCTGTTTTGCATTTGCGTTTTTGCCATGCTTGTTTGAACCTCTTAATGGATGAATTGGCCGTAGCTCAGTGCTAGTCTTTTGTTAAGCATCTTGAATGCTTCCCTTCCATGTATTTTGTTGCCATGTTTGATTGCTGTAGCATGTTCATTTCATTGCATTTAGAAGGCCTACTTGCTGTAAATGGCAGACCGATGTCATATTTTAATCGCTTGCCATTTCCAGACCGTAACTCCGATTCCGGCGTTCTTTATATCGTTTTCAAGCGATTTCATCCCAACTTTCCAGTGGAACACTTGGATTTCCAAGTTGAGGCCAGATTCATGCATTTCCTGTCATAACTTGCATATGCATCCCGCATAGCATATCATCTTTGCATCGTGTTGTTTGAGTTTGCACGTGGTTGATTATATCCTTGTTGCTTGTTTGTCTTGTTTGGGTAGAGCCGGGAGACGAGATCGCTAACAAGGAGCCCGTTGAGTTTGCTTTCGAGGATCCAGTCAACTCTGACAACTTTGCAGGCAAGATGATCATACCCTCGAAATCATTACTATCTTTGCAATGCTAGTTTGCTCGCTCTTTTGCTATGCCAATGCTACGATGCCTACCACTTGCTTGTCAGCCTCCCAAATTGCCATGTTCAGCCTCTAACCCACCATTGTCCTAGCAAACATGTGGCAGCGCCACCCACCGCCGCCACCTGCCCGCGGAGCCCAAGTCGGGCCCCCGCGCGACCCGATCCGCCCGCCGCCACCTACCTGATCCGTCGTCGCCTCCCTCGGCTCCGGTGGCCGGCGCCACCGCGCTGCCATCTCTGGCCGCCCGCCGCCGGAGTTCCCCGCCGCCTCCTCCCGGCCGGTGCCGCGCCTGCCGCCGAGGCCATCGCCGGTGCCCACCGCCATCGCCTCGGCCTCGCCACCCCTCCACGCCGTCGTTCGTGCCCGGCCCCGCTGTCCTCCTCTTACTCCGCCTCGACGCCGGCCGTCCTCGGTTTCTGCGCTCGGTGAACAGTTACTCCGGCCGGATCTCAGATCTAGATTCAAATCGGGTTGACTTTCTCCTTCGAACCCTAAGTTTCGTGCATACTTTGACCTGCCATAACTCCGCATCCGTAGCTCCGATTTGGACATATAGCATATCAAAATGTTCGTCTCGAAGAGTACATCATTTCATTGCATTGCATCATTTTCATTTGAGTTCATCTTGATGCCCAAATTGCTGTTAGAAGAGGGCTTCGTGAGTTAATTGTCAGATCTGCTAGTTCATCTTAGACTTTTGTCATTTTTGCCATGATTGTTGTGTGCATGATATGCCTGTGAGTCCTTCATATGTTCAGTTAAGCATCTTGTTATCTTTTAGAGGTGCAACCCATGCATTTTTAGGATGTGTTTGGTGACTTGTGCAAGCTTGCAAAGTGGGGCACCCGTTAAATCTGTTTTCAGGGACTTAGTAGTTTTCACTAAGTCTGGGATTATTTAGTTCATGATGCCATATGTTCATACTGTTTCCTAGTGATCCGTGCCTCTTTTGAGGATGGTCAGTAAAGGAGTTTTGTTAATCTTGTTATGCTCTATCCATCCATGTCTTTTCTTGCAATTATGGTGCACCCTAGCTTCAGTCAATCGAGCTCTACTTTTGCTTCGTTGCGAATCTGGGCAGATCGTCAACTTGTTTGCGATTTTGCCGGAGTTATTGTAGTTGATCCGTGCATGCTATGCCATTGTTCTTGCCATGTATAGCTTGAATTTTGTGCCTTCTTAATGGATGTATGCTTGCCTTGCCATGACCTGCTCCGTAGTGAGTGCATCGAGCTCGTTTACATGCCCTCGTGAGTTATATTTCAGCATGTCTCAGTTTTCACTAAGTATGAAAACTGATTGTGTTTTAGCTATGTTCGTGTGCTTGTTAGTATATTTTGTGATCCCTTTTGTCCCCATGTCACTAAGGGACTTTTGTTAAGCTCGTTGAGTAGCTCCATGCCATGTCTTTCTTTGTCATGTTCAGATCCTGTAGCATGTTGTTTTGCTGCTCCGAAGAGAGCTTCATGATCTGAAATTTCAGACAAGTGTTAATTTCACTAAGTCTGAGATCTGTTTTGCATTTGCGTTTTTGCCATGCTTGTTTGAACCTCTTAATGGATGAATTGGCCGTAGCTCAGTGCTAGTCTTTTGTTAAGCATCTTGAATGCTTCCCTGCCATGTATTTTGTTGCCATGTTGGATTGCCGTAGCATGTTCATTTGATTGCATTTAGAGGCCTACTTGCTGTAAATCGCAAACCGATGTCATATTTGAATCGCTTGCCATTTCCAAACCGTAACTCCGATTCCGGCGTTCTTTATATCGTTTTCAAGCGATTTCATCCCATCTTTCCAGTGGCACACTTGGTTTTCCAAGTTGAGGCCAGGTTCATGCATTTCCTGTCATATCTTGCATATGCATCCCGCATTGCATCCCACATAGCATATCATCTTTGCATCGTGTTGTTTTAGTTTGCACGTGGTTGATTATATCCTTGTTGCTTGTTTGTCTTGTTAGGGTAGAGCCGGGAGACGAGATCGCTAACGAGGAGCCCGTTGAGTTTGCTTTCGAGGATCCAGTCAACTCTGACAACTTTGCAGGCAAGATGATCATACCCTCGAAATCACTACTATCTTTGCTATGCTAGTTTGCTCGCTCTTTTGCTATGCCAATGATACGATGCCTACCACTTGCTTGTCAGCCTCCCAAATTTCCATGTTCAGCCTCTAACCCACCATTGTCCTAGCAAACCGTTGATTGGCTATGTTACCGCTTTGCTCAGCCCCTCTTATAGCATTGTTAGTTGCAGGTGAAGATTGGAGACCGTTCCTCGTTGGAACATTTACTTAATTGTTGGGATATCATTATATTGCCATGTTATCTTAATGCATCTGTATACTTGGTAAGGGTGGAAGGCTCGGCCTCTCGCCTAGTGTTTTGTTCCACTCTTGCCGCCCTAGTTTTTCGTCATATCGGTGTTATGTTCCCGGATTTTGCGTTCCTTACGCGGTTGGGTTATAATGGGAACCCCTTGATAGTTCGCCTTGATTAAAGCTTTTCCAGCAATGCCCAACATTGGTTTTACCATTTGCCACCTAGCCTCTTTTCCCTTGGGTTTCCGGAGCCCGAGGGTCATCTTATTTTAAACCCCCCCGGGCCAGTGCTCCTTTGAGTGTTGGTCCAAACTGTCAGCCGCCGGTGGCTACCAGGGGCAACTCTGGGCTGGCCTACCGGAAGTTTAGACAATCTGAGTGTGCCCTGAGAAAGAGATATGTGCAGCTTCTATCGGGATTTGTCGGCACATTCGGGCGGTGTTGCTGGTCTTGTTTTAACCTGTCGAAATGTCTTGTTGTACCGGGATACCGAGTCTGATTGGAATGTCTCGGGTGGAGGTCTATTCCTTCGTTGACCATGAGAGCTTGTCATGGGCTAAGTTGGGACCCCCTGCAGGGATTGAACTTTCGAAAGCCATGCCCGCAGTTATGGGCAGATGGGAATTTGTTAATGTCCGGTTGTAGATAACTTGAACATAATTTAATTAAAATGAATCAACCGTGTGTGTTACCGTGATGGCCTCTTCTCGGCGGAATCCGGGAAGTGGACATGGTGTTGGAGTTATGTTTGCGCAGGTTGCTCTCTAGTTTCTCGCTCGCGCTTTGCCTCCTCTTCTCGCTCTCTTTTGCGAATAAGTTAGCCACCACATATGCTAGTCGCTTGCTGCAGCTCCACATATATTTACCCTATCCTACCTATTAAGCTTAAATAGTCTTGATCGCGAGGGTGCGAGATTGCTGAGTCCCTGTGGCTCACAGATTACTATTACACCAGATGCAGGGACAGATGATACTGCTCCAGATGGCGCGCTTGAGCTCAAGTGGGAGTACGACGAGGATTCTCGGTGTTACTATGTTTCCTTTCCTGATGATCAGTAGTGGTGCCCAGTTGGGGTGATCGAGACCATGTCGCTTGTTGGGTTGTCTTTTATTTTGGCGCCGTAGTCGGGCCATGAGTGTTTGGATGATGTATGTTATTTATGTACTTTGATGTGACGTGGCGAGTGTAAGCCAACTATGTATCTCCCCTTTTATTCTATATATTGCATGGGATGTTGTGATGATTGCCTAACTTGCGACATTGCTTTCAATGCGGTTATGTCTCTAAGTCGTGCCTCGACATGTGGGAGCTATAGCCGCATCGAGGGCGTTACAAGTTGGTAATCAGAGCCTTCCCCGACCTTAGGAGCCCCCACTGATTGATCTTTTTAGCGGCCGAGTTGTGTCTAGAAAAATGTTTTGAGTCATTTAGGAATTATATATCGGAGAGTTTAGGAATTCTTATTACTTCCCAGTCTCCTCATCGCTCTGGTAAGGCATCCTGACATAGAGTTTTGACTCTTCTCTTCTCAAATTTCACTAAATTTTTTTTAGGATCACGAGAGTATCTTGGAATTGTTCCGAAGGCTTATGATGAGAACATTGTCTTGGTGCCTCCTGTCAGGGGTTTAGTGGAAGTGTCCCGGGGAGTTGAGCTCTGAGGTGTTGTCATCATAATTTTATCGTTGCAATTCTGGAATACTTGAGATATGTTCGCCGACATCGAAAATCTCTTTTATGCAGTTCGTTGGTGAGATAACCTCGACGCCACCCAGTACTGGGGCGGGAGTTCGGGAGTATCGCCATAACTTGTATAACATATGCTTTTCGAAGGTTGAGGTAGATGGTTTCCGAAGGTTTCTTGGTTATGTGTTGAAGGATGGATACAGCTGGATGTAGGATTTGCTAGTTTGGGTGAGATATTATGCTTCCCCTGTATCCCCAACACCTGATTGCATAACCGGAAAGTTTCAGGATTTCATAGGTGGGAATTCTTGTAGCTCTAGTTCTTCTTCCACGGATATTGGTTTGAGATTGGGGTTTCTTACCGATTATTCGTTCTTGATCTGTACCTTGTTGTTTTACTTCTCCTACTTAATTCTACGTGGCTTCGCAATTTAGGGATATGAGACCACTTCAAGAGAAGTGCATTCGTTCATTTTGTTCGGATGTGAAGACTTTATGTTGCAATTTTCATTCCGTTGGATTCAGCTTCAATATTTGTCTGTCTATGTGCTAATGGTGGTCAACCTCTTCAGGATGGCTCCTCCAACGCGCACGACTCCGAATCCTGATCCGCCACCACCTCCACCTCCTCCGAAGGCTTGGCAAGCTGTGATGGCCGCAACCAATGCAAACACACAGTTGATCATGCAAATCCTCCAAGAGCGCAATCAAGGCAGTCAAGGGAATCAAGGCAACAATCAGAACCATTTTGCTACACTGAACCAGTTCCTTGCTAATGGGCCGAAGACGTTCAGCAATTGTGTTGAGGCATCCGATGCTGACGATTGGCTGGTGGATCTATGTAAGCATTTTGAATGCAGCAACGTCAGGCCTGAAGATTTCGTCAAGTTTGCTTCCTTCCAACTCAAAGATCAGGCTGCAGAGTGGTTCCAGCAGTACAAGGATTCCAGAGGTTGACGTCTGATCAGTTGGGATGATTTTCATCGAGATTTCCGAGCTCATCACATCCCTCAGAGTGTGACTGAAAGTAAGCGTGAGGAATTCCGCAACCTGAAGCAAGGCTCTTTGTCTGTCTATGACTACAACAAGTTGTTCCAAAAGCTCGCCCGCCTTGCCAAGCAGGACGTACCTGATGAGAAGAGCATGATATACCAGTTCAGGGGTGGTCTCAGAGAAGAAATTCAGCTCGCTCTCGTTCTCTTTGAGCCGTTGAGATACGATGAGTTCTACAACATGGCACTGAAGCTAGAGGCTGCTCCGTTGAGGTGTGATGCTTCCAAGAAGCGAGTCAGAGATGCTACTCCTTCTTCCTCTAATCAAGTGGCCAAGCAGCAGAAGTTTTGGCTTCCTCCTCCTCCGTTCCGTCAGCCGTATCAGTAGAAGAGCAAAGGTGGCAGTGGTTCTTCCCACCCTCCCAACCCTGGCTTTCAGAACAAGACTTCGTCTCAAGCTCCAAGATCGAGTGCTCCGTACCACCGTCCGCTTTCAGAGGTCACGTGCAACAAGTGCCAACAGAAGGGTCACTATGCCAACAAGTGTTTCAACCAGAGGAGTCTTCCTCCTCCTCCTCCTGTCAGATCGGCAAGTACAGCTGTGGTCAAGCATAACCCCAAGTACGCCAAGGTCAATATGGTGAATGCAGCTCAGGCAGAGGATTCATCAGATGTCATCATGGGTAACCTTCCAGTTAATGATGTTCCCGCAAAAGTTCTTTTTGACACTGGTGCGTCACATTGTTTTATCTCGAGACCTTTTGCATCCAAGCATGGGTGGTTTTCTCAAGTTATGCATAAGCCATTAGCAGTTGTCTCTCCGAGTAGATGCTTGCTTGCTAACTACGAAGTTCTGGATATTTCTATCTCGATGGGTGATTTCAAGTTTCTGGCTTCCCCGATGATCCTTGGTAACTCGGATATTGATCTTATTCTCGAGATGGATTGGCTCTCTAAGCATAAAGCTCAGCTTGATTGTGCTGCCAGGCAGATTCAATTGACTCATTCGTCTGAGGATGTAATTGTCTTTGCTGCTCAGGATAATACCATCCGTCTATTTTCTCTCAACAAGAAGGGTGAACTCGATGCTATCTCGCAGATTCCAGTTGTTTGCGAATATCAAGACGTCTTTCCAGAAGAGCTCCCAGGAATGCCTCCGCACCGGCCAGTTGAATTTGTTATTGATCTTGAGCCCGATACGGAACCTGTGTGCAAGCGTCCTTACAAGCTCGGACCTGAAGAGTTGAAGGAGCTGAAGAAACAACTCGATGAGCAAGAAAGAATGGGTCTCATCCGGCCTAGTTCTTCTCCGTGGGGTTGTGGTGTTCTTTTTGTGAAGAAGAAGGATGGAACGGACCGACTTTATGTTGATTACCGTCCATTGAACAAGAAGACCATCAAGAACAAATACCCACTTCCCAACATCAACGAGTTGTTCGAACAACTCAAGGGTGCCCAAGTATTCTCCAAGCTTGATCTCTATATGGGTTATCATCAGATTCGCATTCGTGAGCAAGATACTCCCAAGACGGCCTTCAGGACAAGCTATGGGTCATACGAATACACCGTCATGTCTTTTGGCCTCGCCAACGCTCCTCCGACGTTCTCTCGCATGATGAACTTCATCTTCAACCCCTACACCAATGACTTCGTTTTGGTCTATCTCGACGACATTTTGGTTTTCTCGAAGAACAAGGAAGATCATGCCAAGCACTTGCGTTTGGTTCTTGATAAGCTGAGGGAACACTAGTTCTATGCCAAGTTCTCCAAGTGTGAATTTTGGCTCAATGAGGTTCTTTATCTTGGACATATCATCTCTGCCAAGGGCATTGCCGTGAATCCTGAGAAGGTGTCTGCAATTGTTAATTGGGAACCTCCTCAGAACGTGAAGCAACTCCGTAGCTTCCTCGGTCTCGCAAGCTACTGCCGAAGATTCGTTGAAAACTTTCCTAAGATCGCGAAGCCTCTCTCAAATCTTCTTCATAAGCACGTCAAGTACGTTTGGTCTCCGGAGTCTGATATTGCTTTCAACACTTTGAAAGAGAAGTTGATCACTGCTCCAGTTTTGACTCCGCCTGATGAATCCAAACCGTACGAGGTCTTTTGTGATGCCTCTCTCCAAGGTCTTGGCGTAGTGTTGATGCAAGAGAAGAAAGTTGTTGCTTATACCTCTCGCCAGTTGAAGCCTAGTGAGAAGAACTACCCCACTCATGATCTCGAGTTGGCGGCAGTTGTGCATGCTCTTTTGACTTGGAGACATCTTCTATTGGGAAGAAAAGTGGACATTTTCACTGATCACAAGAGTCTCAAGTACATCTTCACTCAGCCTAATCTCAACCTCAGGCAAACTCGATGGGTCGAAATGATTCAAGAGTATAATCCGAGTATCGAGTATACTCCAGGCAAGGCCAATGTGATTGCTGACGCTTTGAGCAGGAAAGCCTATTGCAATAGTCTGATTCTCAAGCCTTATCAACCCGAGCTTTGTGAAGCTTTCCGCAAACTTAATCTGCAAATTGTCCCTCAAGGTTTCCTCGCCAACCTTCAAGTCTCTCCTACCTTGGAAGACCGGACTCGCCAAGCCCAGCTTCTTGATGCTATGGTGAAAAAGGTGAAGATTGGGATTGCCAAGAGTCAGTCCAAGTACAAGTGCTACCGCCTTGACGACAAGGATACTCTCTTCTTCGAGGATCGAATTGTTGTACCCAAAGGTGAACTTCATAAAGTGATCATGAACGAGGCTCACAACTCTCTCCTCTCCATCCACCCTGGGAGCACGAAGATGTATCAGGACCTTAAGCAAGCTTATTGGTGGACTCGAATGAAGTGCGAGATCGCTCAATTCGTGAATGAATGTGATGTCTGCAGAAGAGTGAAGGCAGAACACCAAAGGCCAGCAGGTCTCCTCCAACCTCTTGCCATTCCAGAATGGAAGTTTGACCACATTGAAATGGACTTCGTGACTGGGTTTCCAAAGTCCAAGCATGGCAATGATGCTATATTCGTTGTCATCGACAAGCTCCCCAAAGTGGCTCACTTTCTGCCTATCAATGAGTCGATCACTGCAGCTCAATTGGCGGAACTCTATACCTCTCGAATTGTCTCTCTGCACGGTATTCCTCAAGTGATATCTTCAGACCGTGGCAGCATCTTTACCTCCAAGTTTTGGGATTCTTTTCAGAAGGCCATGGGCACCAACATCCACTTCAGCACTGCTTTCCATCCTCAAACAAGCGGTAAAGTCGAGTGTGTCAACCAGATTCTTGAAGATATGCTGAGGGCTTGTGTGATCTCCTTCGGCATGAAGTGGGAGGATTGTCTTCCTTATGCTGAATTTTCATACAACAACAGTTTTCAAGCAAGCTCGGGCAAGGCCCCATTTGAAATTCTGTATGGTAGGAAGTGCCGTACCCCTCTCAACTGGTCTGAAACCGGTGAACGTCAGCTGCTGGGTAATGACTTAATCATAGAGGCAGAAGAAATGTGCAAAGTCATTTGTGATAACCTCAAAGCAGCCCAATACCGCCAGAAGAGCTACTATGATAGTAAGCACCGTGATTTGGCTTTCGAGATCGGAGATCATGTTTACCTCCGCGTCTCTCCTATGAAAGGGACTCGTCGCTTCGGTATCAAAGGGAAGCTTGCCCCTAGGTACGTCGGACCTTTCAAGATTGTCAGCAAGAGAGGTGACCTCACCTATCAACTCGAGCTTCCGTCACACATTGCAAATGTTCATGATGTGTTCCATGTCTCTCAGCTCCGAAAGTGCTTCAAGACGCCTGACCGCACCGTCAACTTCGAGGACATTGAGCTCCAAGAAGATCTCTCCTATCGTGAGCACCCAGTTGCAATCCTTGAAGACACTGAACGCAAGACTCGCAACAAGTCTATCAAATTTCTCAAAGTAAAGTGGTCACACCATTCCGACCGTGAAGCTACCTGGGAACACGAGGATCACCTCCGTTCTGAGTACCCGGCGTTCTTTCAGTCCTAGATCTCGGGACGAGATCTTTTCGTAGTGGTGGAGTGTTGTAACGCCCCAGATGTAACTTTCCCAATTTGTACTCCAACTCTTGCCGTTTCCGGCGTTCAGTTATATTTATTTCCTCGAGTTCGGGTCTTTGTCTTCGTGTGTTGTTTTCGTTGTCATGCATCTCAAATCACGTCATCATGTGCATAGCATTTGCATACATGTTCATCTCATGCATTTGAGCATTTTCCCCGTTGTCCGTTTTGCATTCCGGTGCTTCGTTCTCCCCCGGTGGTCATTTCTAGCTTTCTTTCGTGTGTGGGGATAAAGCATTTCCGGATTGGACCGAGACTTGCCAAGCGGCCTTGGTTTACTACCGGTAGACCGCCTGTCAAGTTTCGTACCATTTGGACTTCGTTTGATACTCCAACGGTTAACCGAGGGACCGAAAAGGCCTCATGTGTGTTGCGGCCCAACACCCCTCCAATTTGGCCCAAAACCCACCAAACTCTGCTCCATCATCTAGAGCGTTCGATCACGATCGCATGGACGAAAACCGCACCTCATTTGGACTCTCCTAGCTCCACTTATGCCTATAAATAGACCCCCCGTTTTTTGGATCTCCTCCCCCCACGAAACCCTAAAAAAAGAGATCTCTCCGCGCCGGACGTGTCCGTCCACCGCCGGACACGCCGCGCCGCCGCCCGTGCCCAACCACAGGGCGACATGTGGCAGCGCCACCCACCGCCGCCGCCAGCCCGCGGAGCCCAAGTCGGGACCCCGCGCGACCCGATCCGCCCGCCGCCACCTACCTGATCCGTCGCCGCCTCCCTCGGCTCCGGTGGCCGGCGCAACCGCGCTGCCATCTCTGGCCGCCCGCTGCCGGAGTTCCCCGCCGCCTCCTCCCGGCCGGTGCCGCGCCCGCCACCGAGGCCATCGTCGGCGCCCACCGCCATCGCCTCGGCCTCGCCGCCCCTCCACGCCGTCGTCCGTGCCCGGCCCCGCCGTCCTCCTCTTACTCCGCCTCGACGCCGGCCGTCCTCGGTTTCTGCGCTCGTTGAACAGTTACTCCGGCCGGATCTCAGATCTAGATTCAAATCGGGTTGACTTTCTCCTCCGAACCCTAATTTTCGTGCATACTTTGACCTGCCATAACTCCGCATCCGTAGCTTCGATTTGGACATATAGCATATCAAAATGTTCGTCTCGAAGGGTACATCATTTCATTCCATTGAATCATTTTCATTTGAGTTCATCTTGATGCCCAAATTGCTGTTAGAAGAGGGCTTCGTGAGTTAATTGTCAGATCTGCTAGTTCATCTTAGACTTTTGTCATTTTTGCCATGATTGTTGTGTGCATGATATGCCTGTGAGTCCTTCATATGTTTAGTTAAGCATCTTGTTATCTTTTAGAGGCGCAACCCATGCATTTTTAGGATGTGTTTGGTGACTTGTGCAAGCTTGCAAAGTGGGGCACCCGGTAAATCTGTTTTCAGGGACTTAGTAGTTTTCACTAAGTCTGGGATTATTTAGTTCATGATGCCATATGTTCATGCTGTTTCCTAGTGATCCGTGCCTCTTTTGAGGATGGTCAGTAAAGGAGTTTTGTTAATCTTGTTATGCTCTATCCATCCATGTCTTTTCTTGCAATTATGGTGCACCCTAGCTTCAGTCAATCGAGCTCTACTTTTGCTTCGTTGCGAATCTGGGCAGATCGCCAACTTGTTTGCGATTTTGCCGGAGTTATTGTAATTGATCCGTGCATGCTATGCCATTGTTCTTGCCATGTATAGCTTGAATTTTGTGCCTTCTTAATGGATGTATGCTTGCCTTGCCATGACCTGCTCCGTAGTGAGTGCATCGAGCTCGTTTACATGCCCTCGTGAGTTATATTTCAGCATGTCTCAGTTTTCACTAAGTCTGAAAACTGATTGTGTTTTAGCTATGTTCGTGTGCTTGTTAGTATATTTTGTGATCCCTTTTGTCCCCATGTCACTAAGGGACTTTTGTTAAGCTTGTTGAGTAGCTCCATGCCATGTCTTTCGTTGTCATGTTCAGATCCTGTAGCATGTTGTTTTGCTGCTCCGAAGAGAGCTTCATGATCTGAAATTTCAGACAAGTGTTAATTTCACTAAGTCTGAGATCTGTTTTGCATTTGCGTTTTTGCCATGCTTGTTTGAACCTCTTAATGGATGAATTGGCCGTAGCTCAGTGCTAGTCTTTTGTTAAGCATCTTGAATGCTTCCCTGCCATGTATTTTGTTGCCATGTTGGATTGCCGTAGCATGTTCATTTGATTGCATTTAGAGGCCTACTTGCTGTAAATCGCAAACCGATGTCATATTTGAATCGCTTGCCATTTCCAAACCGTAACTCTGATTCCGGCGTTCTTTATATCGTTTTCAAGCGATTTCATCCCATATTTCCAGTGGCACACTTGGTTTTCCAAGTTGAGGCCAGGTTCATGCATTTCCTGTCATATCTTGCATATGCATCCCGCATTGCATCCCACATAGCATATCATCTTTGCATCGTGTTGTTTTAGTTTGCACGTGGTTGATTATATCCTTGTTGCTTGTTTGTCTTGTTAGGGTAGAGCCGGGAGACGAGATCGCTAACGAGGAGCCCGTTGAGTTTGCTTTCGAGGATCCAGTCAACTCTAACAACTTTGCAGGCAAGATGATCATACCCTCGAAATCACTACTATCTTTGCTATGCTAGTTTGATCGCTCTTTTGCTATGCCAATGCTACGATGCCTACCACTTGCTTGTCAGCCTCCCAAATTTCCATGTTCAGCCTCTAACCCACCATTGTCCTAGCAAACCGTTGATTGGCTATGTTACCGCTTTGCTCAGCCCCTCTTATAGCGTTGTTAGTTGTAGGTGAAGATTGGAGACCGTTCCTCGTTGGAACATTTACTTAATTGTTGGGATATCATTATATTGCCATGTTATCTTAATGCATCTATATACTTGGTAATGGGTGGAAGGCTCGGCCTCTCTCCTAGTGTTTTGTTCCACTCTTGCCGCCCTAGTTTCCGTCATATCGGTGTTATGTTCCCGGATTTTGCGTTCCTTACGCGGTTGGGTTATAATGGGAACCCCTTGATTGTTCGCCTTGATTAAAGCTTTTCCAGCAATGCCCAACATTGGTTTTACCATTTGCCACCCAGCCTCTTTTCCCTTGGGTTTCCGGAGCCCGAGGGTCATCTTATTTTAAACCCCCCGGGCCAGTGCTCCTCTGAGTGTTGGTCCAAACTGTCAGCCGCCGGTGGCTACCAGGGGCAACTCTGGGCTGGCCTACCGGAAGTTTAGACAATCTGAGTGTGCCTTGAGAAAGAGATATGTGCAGCTCCTATCGGGATTTGTCGGCCCATTCGGGCAGTGTTGCTGGTCTTGTTTTACCTGTCGAAATGTTTTGTTGTACCGGGATACCGAGTCTGATCGGAATGTCTCGGGTGGAGGTCTATTCCTTCGTTGACCGTGAGAGCTTGTCATGGGCTAAGTTGGGACCCCCCCTGCAGGGATTGAACTTTCGAAAGCCGTGCCCGCGGTTATGGGCAGATGGGAATTTGTTAATGTCCGGTTGTAGATAACTTGAACATAATTTAATTAAAATGAATCAACCATGTGTGTTACCGTGATGGCCTCTTCTCGGCGGAATCCGGGAAGTGGACATGGTGTTGGAGTTATGTTTGCGCAGGTTGCTCTCTAGTTTCTCGCTCGCGCTTTGCCTCCTCTTCTCGCTCTCTTTTGCGAATAATTTAGCCACCACATATGCTAGTCGCTTGCTGCAGCTCCACATATATTTACCCTATCCTACCTATTAAGCTTAAATAGTCTTGATCGCGAGGGTGCGAGATTGCTGAGTCCCTGTGGCTCACAGATTACTATTACACCAGATGCAGGGACAGATGATACTGCTCCAGATGGCGCGCTTGAGCTCAAGTGGGAGTACGACGAGGATTCTCAGCGTTACTATGTTTCCTTTCCTGATGATCAGTATTGGTGCCAGTTGGGGTGATCGGGACCATGTCGCTTGTTGGGTTGTCTTTTATTTTGGCGCCGTAGTCGGGCCATGAGTGTTTGGATGATGTATGTTATTTATGTACTTTGATGTGACGTGGCGAGTGTAAGCCAACTATGTATCTCCCCTTTTATTCTATATATTGCATGGGATGTTGTGATGATTGCCTAACTTGCGACATTGCTTTCAATGCGGTTATGTCTCTAAGTCGTGCCTCGACACGTGGGAGCTATAGCCGCATCGAGGGCGTTACAAGTTGGTAATCAGAGCCTTCCCCGACCTTAGGAGCCCCCACTGATTGGTCATTTTTAGCGGCCGAGTTGTGTCTAGAAAAATGTTTTGAGTCATTTAGGAATTATATATCGGAGAGTTTAGGAATTCTTTTTACTTCCCAGTCTCCTCATCGCTCTGGTAAGGCATCCTGACATAGAGTTTTGACTCTTCTCTTCTCTTCTCAAATTTCACTAAATTTTTTTTAGGATCACGAGAGTGTCTTGGAATCGTTCCGAAGGCTTATGATGAGAACATTGTCTTGGTGCCTCCTGTCAGGGGTTTAGTGGAAGTGTCCCGGGGAGTTGAGCTCTGAGGTGTTGTCATCATAATTTTATCGTTGCAATTCTGGAATACTTGAGATATGTTCGCCGACATCGAAAATCTCTTTTATGCAGTTCGTTGGCGAGATAACCTCGACGCCACCCAGTACTGGGGCGGGAGTTCGGGAGTATCGCCATAACTTGTATAACGGATGCTTTTCGAAGGTTGAGGTAGATGGTTTCCGAAGGTTTCTTGGTTATGTGTTGAAGGATGGATACAGCTGGATGTAGGATTTGCTAGTTTGGGTAAGATATTATGCTTCCCCTGTATCCCCAACACCTGATTGCATAACCGGAAAGTTTCGGGAGTTTCATAGGTGGGAATTCTTGTAGCTCTAGTTCTTCTTCCACGGATATTGGTTTGAGATTGGGGTTTCCTACCGATCATTCGTTCTTGATCCGTACCTTGTTGTTTTACTTCTCCTACTTAATTCTACGTGGCTTCGCAATTTAGGGATATGTGACCACTTCAAGAGTAGTGCATTCGTTTATTTTGTTCGGATGTGAAGACTTTATGTTGCAATTTTCATTCCGTTGGATTCAGCTTCAATATTTGTCTGTCTATGTGCTAATGGTGGTCAACCTCTTCAGGATGGCTCCTCCAACACGCACGACTCCGAATCCTGATCCGCCACCACCTCCACCTCCTCCGGAGGCTTGGCAAGCTGTGATGGCCGAACCAATGCAAACACACAGTTGATCATGCAAATCCTCCAAGAGCGCAATCAAGGCAGTCAAGGGAATCAAGGCAACAATCAGAACCATTTTGCTACACTGAACCAGTTCCTTGCTAATGGGCCGAAGATGTTCAGCAATTGTGTTGAGGCATCCGATGCTGACGATTGGCTGGTGGATCTGTGTAAGCATTTTGAATGCAGCAACGTCAGGCCTGAAGATTTCGTCAAGTTCGCTTCCTTCCAACTCAAAGATCAGGCTGCAGAGTGGTTCCAGCAGTACAAGGATTCCAAAGGTGGACATCCGATCACTTGGGATGATTTTCGTCGAGATTTCCGAGCTCATCACATCCCTCAGAGTGTGACTGAAAGTAAGCGTGAGGAATTCCGCAACCTGAAGCAAGGCTCTTTGTCTGTCTATGACTACAACAAGTTGTTCCAGAAGCTCGCCCGCCTTGCCAAGCAGGACGTACCTGATGAGAAGAGCATGATATACCAGTTCAGGGGTGGTCTCAGAGAAGAAATTCAGCTCGCTCTCGTTCTCTTTGAGCCGTTGAGATACGATGAGTTCTACAACATGGCACTGAAGCAAGAGGCTGCTCCGTTGAGGTGTGATGCTTCCAAGAAGCGAGTCAGAGATGCTACTCCTTCTTCCTCTACTCAAGTGGCCAAGCAGCAGAAGTTTTGGCTTCCTCCTCCTCCGTTCCGTCAGCCGTATCAGCAGAAGAGCAAAGGTGGCAGTGGTTCTTCCCACCCACCCAACCCTGGCTTTCAGAACAAGACTTCGTCTCAAGCTCCAAGATCGAGTGCTCCGTACCACCGTCCGCTTTCAGAGGTCACGTGCAACAAGTGCCAACAGGAGGGTCACTATGCCAACAAGTGTTTCAACCAGAGGAGTCTTCCTCCTCCTCCTCCTGTCAGATCGGCAAGTACAGCTGTGGTCAAGCATAACCCCAAGTATGCCAAGGTCAATATGGTGAATGCAGCTCAGGCAGAGGATTCATCAGATGTCATCATGGGTAACCTTCCAGTTAACGATGTTCCCGCAAAAGTTCTTTTTGACACTGGTGCGTCACATTGTTTTATCTCGAGACCTTTTGCATCCAAGCATGGGTGGTTTTCTCAAGTTATGCATAAGCCATTAGCAGTTGTCTCTCCGAGTAGATGCTTGCTTGCTAACTACGAAGTTCCGGATATTTCTATCTCGATGGGTGATTTCAAGTTTCTGGCTTCCCCGATGATCCTTGGTAACTCGGATATTGATCGTATTCTCGGGATGGATTGGCTCTCTAAGCATAAAGCTCAGCTTGATTGTGCTGCCAGGCAGATTCAATTGACTCATTCGTCTGAGGATGTAATTGTCTTTGCTGCTCGGGATAATACCATTCGTCTGTTTTCTCTAAACAAGAAGGGTGAACTCGATGCTATCACGCAGATTCTAGTTGTTTGCGAATATCAAGACGTCTTTCCAGAAGAGCTCCTAGGAATGCCTCCGCACCGGCCAGTTGAATTCGTTATTGATCTTGAGCCTGGTACGGAACCTGTGTGCAAGCGTCCTTACAAGCTCGGACCTGAAGAGTTGAAGGAGCTGAAGAAACAACTCGATGAGCAAGAAAGAATGGGTATCATCCGGCCTAGTTCTTCTCCGCGGGGTTGTGGTGTTCTTTTTCTGAAGAAGAAGGATGGAACAGACCGACTTTGTGTTGATTACCGTCCATTGAACAAGAAGACCATCAAGAACAAATACCCACTTCCCAACATCAACGAGCTGTTCGAACAACTCAAGGGTGCCCAAGTATTCTCCAAGCTTGATCTCCGTATGGGTTATCATCAGATTCGCATTCGTGAGCAAGATATTCCCAAGACGGCCTTCAGGACAAGCTATGGGTCATACGAATACACCGTCATGTCTTTTGGCCTCGCCAATGCTCCTCCGACGTTCTCTCGCATGATGAACTTCATCTTCAACCCCTACACCAATGACTTTGTTTTGGTCTATCTCGACGACATTCTGGTTTTCTCGAAGAACAAGGAAGATCATGCCAAGCACTTGCGTTTGGTTCTTGATAAGCTGAGGGAACAACAGTTCTACGCCAAGTTCTCCAAGTGTGAATTTTGGCTCGATGAGGTTCTTTATCTTGGACATATCATCTCCGCCAAGGGCATTGCCGTGAATCCTGAGAAGGTGTCTGCAATTGTTAATTGGGAACCTCCTCGGAACGTGAAGCTGAAGGAAGTATGCCCTAGAGGCAATAATAAAGTTATTATTTATTTCCTTAAAACCATGATAAGTGTTTATTATTCATGCTAGAATTGTATTAACCGGAAACATAATACATGTGTGAATACATAGACAAAACAGAGTGTCACTAGTATGCCTCTACTAAACTAGCTCGTTAATCAAAGATGGTTATGTTTCCTAACCATGAACAAAGAGTTGTTATTTGATTAACGAGGTCACATCATTAGTTGAATGATCTGATTGACATGACCCATTCCATTAGCTTGGCACCTGATCGTTTAGTATGTTGCTATTGCTTTCTTCATGACTTATACATGTTCCTATAACTATGAGATTATGCAAATCCCGTTTACCGGAGGAACACTTTGGGTACTACCAAACGTCACAACGTAACTGGGTGATTATAAAGGAGTATTACAGGTGTCTCCAATGGTAGATGTTGGGTTGGCGTATTTCGAGATTAGGGTTTGTCACTCCGATTGTCGGAGAGGTATCTCTGGGCCCTCTCGGTAATACACATCACATAAGCCTTGCAAGCATAATAACTAAGATGTTAGTTATGAGATGATGTATTATGGAACGAGTAAAGAGACTTGCCAGTAACGAGATTGAACTAGGTATTGGATACCGACGATCGAATCTCGGGCAAGTAACATACCGATGACAAAGGGAACAACGTATGTTGTTATGCGGTCTGACCGATAAAGATCTTCGTAGAATATGTAGGAGCCAATATGGGCATCCAGGTCCCGCTATTGGTTATTGACCGGAGACATGTCTCGGTCATGTCTACATTGTTCTCGAACCGTAGGGTCCGCACGCTTAACGTTACGATGACAGTTATTATGAGTTTATGCATTTTGATGTACCGAAGGTTGTTCGGAGTCCCGGATGTGATCACGGACATGACGAGGATTCTCGAAATGGTCGAGACGTAAAGATTGATATATTGGAAGGCTATGTTTGGACATCGGAAGTGTTCCGGGTGAAATCGGGATTTTACCGGAATACCGGGAGGGTTACCGGAACCCCCCGGGAGGCAAATGGGCCTATTGGGCCTTAGTGGAAAAGTGAAAGGGGCTGCCCACAAGGGCTGCGCACCTCCCCCCCTTCCCTAGTCCTATTAGGACTAGGAGAAGGGGCCGGCCCCCCTCTTTCTCTCTTCTCTTTGGAGAATCCTATTAGGAATAGGATTGGGGGGGGGGGAGTCCTACTCCCGGTAGGAGTAGGACTCCTCCTGCGCCCCTCTCCCTAGCCGGCCGAACCCCTCCCCCTACTCCTTTATATACGGGGGCAGGGGGCACCCCATAGACACACAAGTTGATCATTGTTGATCGTTCCTTAGCCGTGTGCGGTGCCCCCTGCCACCAAATTCCACCTCGGTCATATCGTTGTAGAGCTTAGGCGAAGCCCTGCGTCGATAGTACATTAAGATCGTCACCACGCCGTCGTGCTGACGGAACTCTTCCTCGACGCTTTGCTGGATCGGAGCCCGAGGATCGTCATCGAGCTGAACGTGTGCTAAGAACTCGGAGGTGCCGGAGTAACGGTGCTTGGATCGGTCGGATCGGGAAGAAGACGTACGACTACTTCCTCTACGTTGTGTCAACGCTTCCGTTGCGATCTACAAGGGTACGTAGATCAGACTCTCCCCCTCGTTGCTATGCATCACCATGATCTTGCGTGTGCGTAGGAAAATTTTCGAAATTACTACGTTCCCCAACAGTGGCATCCGAGCCTAGGTTTTTATGGTTTGATGTTATTTGCACGAGTAGAACACAAGTGAGTTGTGGGCGATACAAGTCATACTGCCTACCAGCATGTCACACTTTGGTTTGGCGGTATTGTTGGACGAGACAATCCGGACCAACCTTACGCGTACTCTTACGCGAGACCGGTTCCCTCGACGTGCTTTGCACATAGATGGCTTGCGGAAGACTGTCTCTCCAACTTTAGTTAAACCAAGTGTGGCTACACCCGGTCCTTGAGAAGGTTAAAACAGAGTCTATTTGACAAACTATCGTTGTGGTTTTGATGCGTAGGTGAGATGAGTTCTTACTTAAGCCCGTAGCAGCCACGTAAAACTTGCAACAACAAAGTAGAGGACGTCTAACTTGTTTTTGCAGGGCATGTTGTGATGTGATATGGTCAAGGCATGATGCTGATTTTATTGTATGAGATGATCATGTTTTGTAACCAAGTTATCGGCAACTGGCAGGAGCCATATGGTTGTCGCTTTATTGTATGCAATGCAATCGCGATCTAATGCTTTACTTTATTACTAAGCGGTAGTGATAGTCGTGGAAGCATAAGATTGGCGAGACGACAACGATGCTACGATGGAGATCAAGGTGTCGCGCCGGTGACGATGGTGATCATGACGGTGCTTCGGAGATGGAGATCACAAGCACAAGATGATGATGTCCATATCATATCACTTATATTGATTGCATGTGATGTTTATCCTTTTATGCATCTTATCTTGCTTTGATTGACGGTAGCATTATAAGATGATCTCTCACTAAATTATCAAGAAGTTTTCTCCCTAAGTATGCACCGTTGCCAAAGTTCGTCGTGCCCAGACACCACGTGATGATCGGGTGTGATAAGCTCTACGTCCATCTACAACGGGTGCAAGCCAGTTTTGCACACGCAGAATACTCAGGTTAAACTTGACGAGCCTAGCATATGCAGATATGGCCTCGGAACACAGAGACCGAAAGGTCGAGCGTGAATCATATAGTAGATATGATTAACATGACGATGTTCACCATTGAAAACTACTCCATCTCACGTGATGATCGGTTATGGTTTAGTTGATTTGGATCACGTGATCACTTAGAGGATTAGAGGGATGTCTATCTAAGTGGGAGTTCCTAAGTAATTTGATTAACTGAACTTAAACTTATCATGAACTTAGTACCTGATAGTATCTTGCTTGTTTATGTTGATTGTAGATAGATGGCTCGTGCTGTTGTTCCGTTGAATTTTAATGCGTTCCTTGAGAAAGCAAAGTTGAAAGGTGATGGTAGCAATTACACGGACTGGGTCCGTAACCTGAGGATTATCCTCATTGCTGCACAGAAGAATTACGTCCTGGAAGCACCGCTAGGTGCCAGGCCTGCTGCTGGAGCAACACCAGATGTTATGAACGTCTGGCAGAGCAAAGCTGATGACTACTCGATAGTTCAGTGTGCCATGCTTTACGGCTTAGAATCGGGACTTCAACGACGTTTTGAACGTCATGGAGCATATGAGATGTTCCAGGAGTTGAAGTTAATATTTCAAGCAAATGCCCGAATTGAGAGATATGAAGTCTCCAATAAGTTCTATAGCTGCAAGATGGAGGAGAACAGTTCTGTCAGTGAGCATATACTCAAAATGTCTGGGTATAATAATCACTTGATTCAGATGGGAGTTAATCTTCCAGATGATTGCGTCATTGACAGAATTCTCCAATCACTGCCACCAAGCTACAAGAGCTTCGTGATGAACTATAATATGCAAGGGATGAACAAGACTATTCCTGAGCTCTTCGCAATGCTGAAAGCTGCGGAGGTAGAAATCAAGAAGGAGCATCAAGTGTTGATGGTCAACAAGACCACTAGTTTCAAGAAAAAGGGAAAAGGGAAGAAGAAGGGGAACTTCAAGAAGAATAGCAAGCAAGTTGCTGCACAGGAGAAGAAACCCAAGTCTGGACCGAAGCCTGAAACTGAGTGCTTCTACTGCAAGCAGACTGGTCACTAGAAGCGGAACTGCCCCAAGTATTTGGCGGATAAGAAGGATGGCAAGGTGAACAAAAGTATATGTGATATACATGTTATTGATGTGTACCTTACTAGAGCTCGCAGTAGCAACTGGGTATTTGATACTGGTTCTGTTGCTAATATTTACAACTCGAAACAGGGACTACGGAATAAGCGGACGCTAGCAAAGGACGAGGTGACGATGCGCGTGGGAAACGGTTCCAAAGTCGATGTGATCGCGGTCGGCACGCTACCTCTACATCTACCTTCGGGATTAATATTAGACCTAAATAATTGTTATTTGGTGCCAGCGTTGAGCATGAACATTATATCTGGATCTTGTTTAATGCGAGACAGTTATTCATTTAAATCATAGAATAATGGTTGTTCTATTTATATGAGTAATATCTTTTATGGTCATGCACCTTTGAAGAGTGGTCTATTCTTGTTGAATCTCGATAGTAGTGATACACATATTCATAATGTAGAAGCCAAAAGATGCAGAGTTGATAATGATAGTGCAACTTATTTGTGGCACTGCCGTTTAGGTCATATCGGTGTAAAGCGCATGAAGAAACTCCATACTGATGGGCTTTTGGAACCACTTGATTATGAATCACTTGGTACTTGCGAACCGTGCCTCATAGGCAAGATGACTAAAACACCGTTCTCCGGTACTATGGAGAGAGCAACAGATTTATTGGAAATCATACATACCGATGTATGTGGTCCGATGAATATTGAGGCTCGTGGCGGATATTGTTATTTTCTCACCTTCACAGATGATTTAAGCAGATATGGGTATATCTACGTAATGAAACATAAGTCTGAAACATTTGAAAACTGCAAGGAATTTCAGAGTGAAGTTGAAAATCATCGTAACAAGAAAATAAAGTTTCTACGATCTGATCGTGGAGGAGAATATTTGAGTTACGAGTTTGGTGTACATTTGAAAAATTGTGGAATAGTTTCGCAACTCACGCCACCCGGAACACCACAGCGTAATGGTGTGTCCGAACGTCGTAATCGTACTTTACTGGATATGGTGCGATCTATGATGTCTCTTACTGATTTACCGCTATCGTTTTGGGGTTATGCTTTAGAGACGGCCGCATTCACGTTAAATAGGGCACCATCAAAATCCGTTGAGACGACGCCTTATGAACTATGGTTTGGCAAGAAGCCAAAGTTGTCGTTTCTTAAAGTTTGGGGCTGCGATGCTTATGTGAAAAAGCTTCAACCTGATAAGCTCGAACCCAAAGCGGAGAAATGTGTCTTCATAGGATACCCAAAGGAAACTGTTGGGTATACCTTCTATCACAGATCCGAAGGCAAGACATTCGTTGCTAAGAATGGATCATTTCTAGAGAAGGAGTTTCTCTCGAAAGAAGTGAGTGGGAGGAAAGTAGAACGTGACGAGGTAACTGTACCTGCTCCCTTATTGGAAAATAGTACATCGCAGAAAACTGTTTCTGTGACACCTATACCAATTAGTGAGGAAGCTAATGATGATGATCATGAAACTTCAGGACAAGATACTACTGAACCACGTAGATCAACCAGAGTGAGATCCGCACCAGAGTGGTACGGTAATCCAGTTCTGGAAGTCATGCTACTAGATCATGATGAACCTACGAACTATGAAGAAGCGATGGTGAGCCCAGATTCCGCAAAGTGGCTTGAGGCCATGAAATCTGAGATTGGATCCATGTATGAGAACAAAGTATGGACTTTGGTTGACTTGCCTGATGATCGGCAAGCAATTGAGAATAAATGGATCTTCAAGAAAAAGACTGACGCTGACGGTAATATTACTGTCTATAAAGCTCGACTTGTCGCAAAAGGTTTTCGACAAGTTCAAGGGGTTGACTACGATGAGACCTTCTCACCCGTAGCGATGCTTAAATCCATCAGAATCATGTTAGCAATTGCCGCATTTTATGATTATGAAATATGGCAGATGGATGTCAAAACTGCATTCCTGAATGGATTTCTGGAAGAAGAGTTGTATATGATGCAACCAGAATGTTTTGTCGATCCAAAGGGAGCTAACAAAGTATGCAAACTCCAGCGATCCATTTATGGACTGGTGCAAGCATCTCGGAGTTGGAATAAATGCTTTGATAGTGTGATCAAAGCATTTGGCTTTATACAGACTTTTGGAGAAGCCTGTATTTACAAGAAAGTGAGTGGGAGCTCTGTAGCATTTCTGATATTATATGTGGATGACATATTGCTGATTGGAAATGATATAGGATTTCTGGATAGCATAAAGGGATACTTGAATAAAAGTTTTTCGATGAAAGACCTCGGGGAAGCTGCTTACATATTAGGCATAAAGATCTATAGAGATAGATCAAGACGCTTAATTGGACTTTCACAAAGCACATACCTTGACAAGATTTTGAAGAAGTTCAAAATGGATCAAGCAAAGAAAGGGTTCTTGCCTGTGTTACAAGGTGTGAAGTTGAGTCAGACTCAATGCCCGACCACTGCAGAAGATAGAGAGAAAATGAAAGATGTTCCCTATGCTTCAGCCATAGGCTCTATCATGTATGCAATGCTGTGTACCAGACCTGATGTGTGCCTTGCTATAAGTTTAGCAGGGAGGTACCAAAGTAATCCAGGAGTGGATCACTGGACAGTGGTCAAGAACATCCTGAAATACCTGAAAACGACTAAGGATATGTTTCTCGTATATGGAGGTGACAAAGAGCTCACCGTAAGAGGTTACGTTGATGCAAGCTTTGACACTGATCCGGACGATTCTAAATCACAAACCGGATACGTGTTTACTTTAAACGGTGGAGCTGTCAGTTGGTGCAGTTCTAAACAAAGCGTCGTAGCGGGATCTACATGTGAAGCGGAGTACATAGCTGCTTCGGAAGCAGCGAACGAAGGAGTCTGGATGAAGGAGTTCACATCCGATCTAGGTGTCATACCTAGTGCATCGGGTCCAATGAAAATCTTTTGTGACAATACTGGTGCAATTGCTTTGGCAAAGGAATCCAGATTTCACAAAAGGACCAAACACATCAAGAGACGCTTCAACTCCATCCGGGATTTAGTCCAGATGGGAGACATAGAGATTTGCAAGATACATACGGATCTGAATGTTGCAGACCCGTTGACTAAGCCTCTTCCACGAGCAAAACATGATCAACACCAAAGCTCGATGGGTGTTAGAATCATTACTGTGTAAACTAGATTATTGACTCTAGTGCAAGTGGGAGACTAAAGGAAATATGCCCTAGAGGCAATAATAAAGTTATTATTTATTTCCTTAAAACCATGATAAGTGTTTATTATTCATGCTAGAATTGTATTAACCGGAAACATAATACATGTGTGAATACATAGACAAACCAGAGTGTCACTAGTATGCCTCTACTAAACTAGCTCGTTAATCAAAGATGGTTATGTTTCCTAACCATGAACAAAGAGTTGTTATTTGATTAACGAGGTCACATCATTAGTTGAATGATCTGATTGACATGACCCATTCCATTAGCTTAGCACCCGATCGTTTAGTATGTTGCTATTGCTTTCTTCATGACTTATACATGTTCCTATAACTATGAGATTATGCAACTCTCGTTTACCGGAGGAACACTTTGGGTACTACCAAACGTCACAACGTAACTGGGTGATTATAAAGGAGTATTACAGGTGTCTCCAATGGTAGATGTTGGGTTGGCGTATTTCGAGATTAGGGTTTGTCACTCCGATTGTCGGGGAGGTATCTCTGGGCCCTCTCGGTAATACACATCACATAAGCCTTGCAAGCATAATAACTAAGATGTTAGTTATGAGTTGATGTATTACGGAACGAGTAAAGAGACTTGCGAGTAACGAGATTGAACTAGGTATTGGAT
This sequence comes from Triticum monococcum, assembly GCA_034509565.1. Classification (NCBI taxonomy): domain Eukaryota; kingdom Viridiplantae; phylum Streptophyta; class Magnoliopsida; order Poales; family Poaceae; genus Triticum; species Triticum monococcum. The sequence continues at coordinate 527,070,837 of CM067842.1, read as the reverse complement.
ACCGACGATCGAATCTCGGGCAAGTAACATACCGATGACAAAGGGAACAACGTACGTTGTTATGCGGTCTAACCGATAAAGATCTTCGTAGAATATGTAGGAGCCAATATGGGCATCCAGGTCCCGCTATTGGTTATTGACCGGAGACATGTCTCGGTCATGTCTACATTGTTCTCGAACCGTAGGGTCCGCACGCTTAACGTTACGATGACAGTTATTATGAGTTTATGCATTTTGATGTACCGAAGGTTGTTCGGAGTCCCGGATGTGATCACGGACATGACAAGGAGTCTCGAAATGGTCGAGACGTAAAGATTGATATATTGGAAGGCTATGTTTGGACATCGGAAGTGTTCCGGGTGAAATCGGGATTTTACCGGAATACCGGGAGGGTTACCGGAACCCCCCGGGAGGCAAATGGGCCTATTGGGCCTTAGTGGAAAAGTGAAAGGGGCTGCCCACAAGGGCTGTGTGCCTCCCCCCTTCCCTAGTCCTATTAGGACTAGGAGAAGGGGCCGGCCCCCCTCTTTATCTCTTCTCTTTGGAGAATCCTATTAGGAATAGGATTGGGGGGGGGGAGTCCTACTCCCGGTAGGAGTAGGACTCCTCCTGCGCCCCTCTCCCTAGCCGGTCGAACCCCTCCCCCTGCTCCTTTATATACGGGGGCAGGGGGCACCCCAGAGACACACAAGTTGATCATTGTTGATCGTTCCTTAGCCATGTGCGGTGCCCCCTGCCACCAAATTCCACCTCGGTCATATCGCTGTAGAGCTTAGGCGAAGCCCTGCGTCGGTAGTACATCAAGATCGTCACCACGCCATCGTGCTGACGGAACTCTTCCTCGACGCTTTGCTGGATCGGAGCCCGAGGATCGTCATCGAGCTGAACGTGTGCTAAGAACTCGGAGGTGCCGGAGTAACGGTGCTTGGATCGGTCGGATCGGGAAGAAGACGTACGACTACTTCCTCTACTTTGTGTCAACGCTTCCGTTGCGATGTACAAGGGTACGTAGATCAGACTCTCCCCCTCGTTGCTATGCATCACCATGATCTTGCGTGTGCGTAGGAAAATTTTCGAAATTACTACGTTCCCCAACAGAAGCAACTCCGTAGCTTCCTCGGTCTCGCAAGCTACTGCCGAAGATTCGTTGAAAACTTTTCTAAGATCGCGAAGCCTCTCTCAAATCTTCTTCAGAAGCACGTCAAGTACGTTTGGTCTCCGGAGTGTGATATTGCTTTCAACACTTTGAAAGAGAAGTTGAACACTACTCCAGTTTTGACTCCGCCTGATGAATCCAAACCGTACGAGGTCTTTTGTGATGCCTCTCTCCAAGGTCTTGGCGTAGTGTTGATGCAAGAGAAGAAAGTTGTTGCTTATACCTCTCGCCAGTTGAAGCCTAATGAGAAGAACTACCCCACTCATGATCTCGAGTTGGTGGCAGTTGTGCATGCTCTTTTGACTTGGAGACATCTTCTATTGGGAAGAAAAGTGGACATTTTCACTGATCACAAGAGTCTCAAGTACATCTTCACTCAGCCTAATCTCAACCTCAGGCAAACTCGATGGGTCGAAATGATTCAAGAGTATAATCCGAGTATCGAGTATACTCCAGGCAAGGCCAATGTGATTGCTGACGCTTTGAGCAGGAAAGCCTATTGCAATAGTCTGATTCTCAAGCCTTATCAACCCGAGCTTTGTGAAGCTTTCCGCAAACTTAATCTGCAAATTGTCCCTCAAGGTTTCCTCGCCAACCTTCAAGTCTCTCCTACCTTGGAAGACCAGATTCGCCAAGCCCAGCTTCTTGATGCTATGGTGAAAAAGTTGAAGATTGGGATTGCCAAGAGTTATTGTAGTTTATCCGTGCATGTTATGCCATTGTTCTTGCCATGTCTAGCTTGCATTTTGTGCCTTCTTAATGGATGTATGCTTGACTTGCCATGACCTACTCCGTAGTGAGTGCATCAAGCTCGTTTACATGCCTTCGTGAGTTATATTTCAGCATGTCTCAGTTTTCACTAAGTCTGAAAACTGATTGTGTTTTAGCTATGTTCGTGTGCTTGTTAGTATATTTTGTGATCCCTTTTGTCCCCATGTCACTAAGGGACTTTTGTTAATCTTGTTGAGTAGCTCCATGCCATGTCTTTCTTTGTCATGTTCAGATCCTGTAGCATGTTGTTTTGCTGCTCCGAAGAGAGCTTCATGATCTGAAATTTCAGACAAGTGTTAATTTCACTAAGTCTGAGATCTGTTTTGCGTTTGCGTTTTTGCCATGCTTGTTTGAACCTCTTAATGGATGAATTGGCCATAGCTCAGTGCTAGTCTTTTGTTAAACATCTTGAATGCTTCCCTGCCATGTATTTTTTTGCCATGTTCTATTGCTGTAGCATGTTCATTTCATTGCATTTAGAGGCCTACTTGCTGTAAATCGCAGACCGATGTCATATTTGAATCGCTTGCCATTTCCAAACCGTAACTCCGATTCCGGCGTTCTTTATATAGTTTTCAAGCGATTTCATCCCATCTTTCCAGTGGCACACTTGGTTTTCCAAGTTGAGGCAAGGTTCATGCATTTCCTATCATATCTTGCATATGCATCCCGCATTGCATCCCGCATAGCATATCATCTTTGCATCGTGTTGTTTGAGTTTGCACGTGGTTGATTATATCCTTGTTGCTTGTTTGTCTTGTTTGGGTAGAGTTGGGAGACGAGATCGCTAACGAGGAGCCCGTTGAGTTTGCTTTCGAGGATCCAGTCAACTCTGACAACTTTGCAGGCAAGATGATCATACCCTCGAAATCACTACTATCTTTGTTATGCTAGTTTGCTCGCTCTTTTGCTATGCCAATGCTACGATGCCTACCACTTGCTTGTCAGCCTCCCAAATTTCCATGGTCAGTTTCTAACCCACCATTGTCCTAGCAAACATGTGGCAGCGCCACCCACCGCCGCCACCGGCCCGCGGAGCCCAAGTCGGGCCCCCGCGCGACCCGATCCGCCCGCCGCCACCTACCTGATCCGTCGCCGCCTCCCTCAGCTCCGGTGGCCGGCGCCACCGCGCTGCCATCTCTGGCCGCCCGCCGCCGGAGTTCCCCGCCGCCTCCTCCCGGCCGGTGCCGCGCCCGCCGCCGAGGCCATCGCCGGCGCCCACCGCCATTGCCTCGGCCTCGCCGCCCCTCCACGCCGTCGTTCGTGCCCGGCCCCGCTGTCCTCCTCTTACTCCGCCTCGACGCTGGCCGTCCTCGGTTTCTGCGCTCGGTGAACAGTTACTCCGGCCGGATCTCAGATCTAGATTCAAATCGGGTTGACCTTCTCCTTCGAACCCTAATTTTCGTGCATACTTTGACCTGCCATAACTCCAAATCCGTAGCTCCGATTTGGACATATAGCATATCAAAATGTTCGTCTCGAAGAGTACATCATTTCATTCCATTGCATCATTTTCATTTGAGTTCATCTTGATGCCCAAATTTCTGTTAGAAGAGGGCTTCGTGAGTTAATTGTCAGATCTGCTAGTTCATCTTAGACTTTTGTCATTTTTGCCATGATTGTTGTGTGCATGATATGCCTGTGAGTCCTTCATATGTTCAGTTAAGCATCTTGTTATCTTTCAGAGGTGCAACCCATGCATTTTTAGGATGTGTTTGGTGACTTGTGCAAGCTTGCAAAGTGGGGCACCCGGTAAATCTGTTTTCAGGGACTTAGTAGTTTTCACTAAGTCTGGGATTATTTAGTTCATGATGCCATATGTTCATGCTGTTTCCTAGTGATCCGTGCCTCTTTTGAGGATGGTCAGTAAAGGAGTTTTGTTAATCTTGTTATGCTCTATCCATCCATGTCTTTTCTTGCAATTATGGTGCACCCTAGCTTCAGTCAATCGAGCTCTACTTTTGCTTCGTTGCGAATCTGGGCAGATCGTCAACTTGTTGGCGATTTTGCCGGAGTTATTATAGTTGATCCGTGCATGCTATGCCATTGTTCTTGCCATGTATAGCTTGAATTTTGTGCTTTCTTAATGGATGTATGCTTGCCTTGCCATGACCTGCTCCGTAGTGAGTGCATCGAGCTCGTTTACATGCCCTCGTGAGTTATATTTCAGCATGTCTCAGTTTTCACTAAGTATGAAAACTGATTGTGTTTTAGCTATGTTCGTGTGCTTGTTAGTATATTTTGTGATCCCTTTTGTCCCCATGTCACTAAGGGACTTTTGTTAAGCTCGTTGAGTAGCTCCATGCCATGTCTTTCTTTGTCATGTTCAGATCCTGTAGCATGTTGTTTTGCTGCTCCGAAGAGAGCTTCATGATCTGAAATTTCAGACAAGTGTTAATTTCACTAAGTCTGAGATCTGTTTTGCATTTGCGTTTTTGCCATGCTTGTTTGAACCTCTTAATGGATGAATTGGACGTAGCTCAATGCTAGTCTTTTGTTAAGCATCTTGAATGCTTCCCTGCCATGTATTTTGTTGCCATGTTGGATTGCCGTAGCATGTTCATTTCATTGCATTTAGAGGCCTACTTGCTGTAAATCGCAAACCGATGTCATATTTGAATCGCTTGCCATTTCCAAACCGTAACTCCGATTCCGGCGTTCTTTATATCGTTTTCAAGCGATTTCATCCCATCTTTCCAGTGGCACACTTGGTTTTCCAAGTTGAGGCCAGGTTCATGCATTTCCTGTCATATCTTGCATATGCATCCCGCATTGCATCCCACATAGCATATCATCTTTGCGTCGTGTTGTTTTAGTTTGCACGTGGTTGATTATATCCTTGTTGCTTGTTTGTCTTGTTAGGGTAGAGCCGGGAGACGAGATCGCTAACGAGGAGCCCGTTGAGTTTGCTTTCGAGGATCCAGTCAACTCTGACAACTTTGCAGGCAAGATGATCATACCCTCGAAATCACTACTATCTTTGCTATGCTAGTTTGCTCGCTCTTTTGCTATGCCAATGCTATGATGCCTACCACTTGCTTGTCAGCCTCCCAAATTTCCATGTTCAGCCTCTAACCCACCATTGTCCTAGCAAACCGTTGATTGTCTATGTTACCGCTTTGCTCAGCCCCTCTTATAGCATTGTTAGTTGCAGGTGAAGATTGGAGACCGTTCCTCGTTGGAACATTTACTTAATTGTTGGGATATCATTATATTGCCATGTTATCTTAATGCATCTATATACTTGGTAAAGGGTGGAAGGCTCGGCCTCTCGCCTAGTGTTTTGTTCCACTCTTGCCGCCCTAGTTTCCGTCATATCGGTGTTATGTTCCCGGATTTTGCGTTCCTTACGCGGTTGGGTTATAATGGGAACCCCTTGATTGTTCGCCTTGATTAAAGCTTTTCCAGCAATGCCCAACATTGGTTTTACCATTTGCCACCCAGCCTCTTTTCCCTTGGGTTTCCGGAGCCCGAGGGTCATCTTATTTTAAACCCCCCCGGCCAGTGCTCCTCTGAGTGTTGGTCCAAACTGTCAGCCGCCGGTGGCTACCAGGGGCAACTCTGGGCTGGCCTACCGGAAGTTTAGACAATCTGAGTGTGCCCTGAGAAAGAGATATGTGCAGCTCCTATCGGGATTTGTCGGCACATTCGGGCGGTGTTGCTGGTCTTGTTTTAACCTGTCGAAATGTCTCGGGTGGAGGTCTATTCCTTCGTTGACCGTGAGAGCTTGTCATGGGCTAAGTTGGGACCCTCCTGCAGGGATTGAACTTTCGAAAGCCGTGCCCGCGGTTATGGGCAGATGGGAATTTGTTAATGTCCGGTTGTAGATAACTTGAACATAATTTAATTAAAATGAATCAACCGTGTGTGTTACCGTGATGGCCTCTTCTTGGCGGAATCCGGGAAGTGGACACGGTGTTGGAGTTATGTTTGCGCAGGTTGCTCTCTAGTTTCTCGCTCACGCTTTTCCTCCTCTTCTTGCTCTCTTTTGTGAATAAGTTAGCCACCACATATGCTAGTCGCTTGCTGCAGCTCCACATATATTTACCCTATCACACCTATTAAGCTTAAATAGTCTTGATCGCGAGGGTGCGAGATTGCTGATCCCTGTGGCTCACAGATTACTATTACACCAGATGCAGGGACAGATGATACTGCTCCAGATGGCGCGCTTGAGCTCAAGTGGGAGTAAGACGAGGATTCTCAGCGTTACTATGTTTCCTTTCCTGATGATCAGTAGTGGTGCCCAGTTGGGGTGATCGGGACCATGTCGCTTGTTGGGTTGTCTTTTATTTTGGCGCCGTAGTCGGGCCATGAGTGTTTGGATGATGTATGTTATTTATGTACTTTGATGTGACGTGGCGAGTGTAAGCCAACTATGTATCTCCCCTTTTATTCTATATATTGCATGGGATGTTGTGATGATTGCCTAACTTGCGACATTGCTTTCAATGCGGTTATGTCTCTAAGTCGTGCCTCGACACGTGGGAGCTATAGCCGCATCGAGGGCGTTACAAGTAGCCCTTGAGACTCGGATTGTCTTCCGAAGGAAGAGATCGGAGGATCAAAGAGATATGCTCAGGTATTAACCTTGGGTTAATTTGAAATACAAGCTGCTTCCCCTCCTATGGATGTCCGGAATACGGAAGTGGCCGAACTGCAGCGAAAGCTGGATATTGCGGAGGATGACCTTGCATTGATCAACAGACGTCTTGACGACTCGCAAGGTATGTATTTCGAGCATTCTTTACACCAGTGTGCTTGACGCGGGAAAGAGCTTTATATGAAATGTGCATGAAATGTAGATGGTGTTGCCGCCGTGGAGGCTCTTCGGGCGGAGCTAATCCGGGCCAAGGAGCGGGCCCGGTTTAGTGATGCTGCTGTTGAAGGAGCATTGGATGAACTGAAGGCCGAACAAGCTGCGCGATGCCAGGGTGACGAGAAGGTATCCACGATGACACTCGCTTTGGAGAGTGCTACTGGCCGCTGCGAATTTCTTGAGAAGGAGAATAAAGCCTTAACGGCTAAACTGGACAAGGCCCAACGGGAGGCAAGAGAAGCGTGATCAGAGTCCAGAGCACTCCGTGGGGAGGTTCGGCAGGCGAAAGAGATAGTGGCTGGAAAGCCTTTTCTGCTGCAGACTAAGTTCTGTGACCCGGACTATGCTCAACTGAACCAAGTGTGGAGTTCTCCAGACGAGTATTTGGACTTGCCAAAGAGTTCTTCCGATGCAGCGCGATATTACCAAGCGCGAGCTGGATATGCAATGGAGAAGCTTTTTTGGTCACAGTTCGGTGCGTCGAAGCGCCCGCTGCTGCTCAATGAACAGATGTCCCAATGGGCCAAACTTCATAGGGTATCTGGCGCTGCCATGAAGGATGTTATAATCCGGCTGTGGCCAACCGAGCCTGCGCCGAGTAGCTATTTTGGTTTGGTGCAGAAGCTTGTCGATGTGGTGCCGCGAATCGATGCTGCAAAGTGATCGGCGTGCATTGAAGGTGCACGGATGGCCCTTGCCCGAGTCAAGACATTCTGGGGAAAGATGAAGGCCATCGACGTCGCAACGGAGGGTCCGCCTGAAGGCAAGGACCGTCTGCAACCGGAGCGTTATTTTGAAGACGTCCAGGAGGCCGCCCGCTTGATAGAGGGTCAATGCTTGAAAAACATAATGTTCGAGTGAGGTGTATGATGATTGTAAAAGACAATTTTATAGTTAATCTATTTATGTTTTGCTCGAAAAGCTTGAATTCCTCCTGTGTGGTCGTTTTAATATAATCTGAAAGTTTTCCCGTCGTCGACTTCAGCCCCCTCGTAGGAAGTACAGGGGTGTTCGAAAAAGCATTTAATCACTCTTTATCCAACATCTTGGTCCATGAAGGAGGTGATAATGCGGCGAACTAGGCAATTAGACTATAAGGCGTTAACACTTCCACTTAACCATAGGAGTTTTATGGTGGGGCTACGACATAGCCCCTGGTGTGTATGCGGCGTGTGGTGCCTTACATATCTGATCTGAAAAAGATCCCTCGTGTTACACGGAGAATCTCTAAAGATTCCAATAAGTCGTCAAGTGGTTGACCAGCTCTCGCCGCATAATGATAGTCAGTTTTCGGCTTTCTCTACTAAGGTGCTCATCTGGTCTAGGCCAGGGCACAATTGCAGTAGTTCTCCCTTTACTACCCTAGCCGATAGAGCATAAACATAGGGTAGCAAACACAGGAGCCGGGCAACCCAACTATTAACCCAAGACAATGATTCGGAGCTGATGCATATAAGGCCAAACTTGCGACGCCGAAGTACGCTATATAGATGTTCGGACTTTTACTGGCAGGGTATGTCGAGGTGTATTGAGAACGGAGTGATGTGCCAATGATAAATTTATGTGTATATATATATATATATAATAAAAAAAGAAACCGCGAACCCGGCTATTTGACATGCTCGGGGTCGGGATCAGAGGAAAGAGGGAATAGTACAGGCTCAGAATAAAGAGTGTGGTCCACAAAAAGTTATTTTGGACCTCCTGTCGCACATATGCGTCGCCCGTCCTAGGGGAGGGGAATCCTTGATGGAAGTAGCCCCTTACATGAGCATACGGATCCGAACTCTGATAGAGTCCATTGTAGATGCTGTCCAGATGGTCACCTGTTCTTTAGGGATGATACAGAAAAATAAGGTAAACAGATAAAAAAACGTTATGGGAATGCTTGTAGGGTGGTCTGTATTGTGCTTCCGCCGATGCCCATGGTATCTTGAGTGCGTAGTGATGTGCGCGTGGTGCAAATTTTGCCGGTACAGTACATAGGTGGCGGAAGACGAACTACTACTTGCATTTCGGGAGTGGTCGAACATCGGAGGGGAACTATTTTTGGCCCCTGGCCTTCTGCTGGCGAACCGATCCATCATCTTTATCGCCTGGTGGCCTTCTCCCCTTGTGGTGAGTGTTAAGCTTGTCTGCCTGCTTGAAGACCCAACAGTTTCGTTTGGTATGATTAGCTGGCCTATCAGGGTGACCGTGAACCTGACAAGGTCGGTCCAATATCCTGTCAAGGGTGGATGGTCCATCCTGCTTTGCCTTTAGTGGCTTCTTCCGTTGACCGGGATTCGGATTGTGAAATCCGGCGTTCACCGATGTGTCGCGTATATTACTGCGACTGTTGTGTTCGGTTCATCGTGGCTTGCCGTTGTCATCTCGGATTTCGGAAGTGCCCGGGCCGCTGGCGTCGTTGCTTTTATGAGCAAACCAATTGTCTTCTCCTGCACAGAAGCGGGTCATTAGGGCAGTAAGGGCTGCCATGGATTTGGGTCCTTCCTGGCCGAGGTGACGCGCTAGCCATTCATCCCGGACGCTATGTCTGAAGGCCGCAAGGGCTTCTGCGTTCGGACAATCGACAATTTGGTTCTTTTTGATTAAGAACCTAGTCGAGAGCTCCCTGGCTGACTCGTCGGGCTCCTGGACAATGTGACTTAAGTCATCGACGTATAATGGACGGACATATGTTCCCTGGAAGTTGTCTCGAAAGGCGTCTTCCAAATCTTCCCATTTGCCAATAGAATTTTCTGGCAAACTATTTAGCCAGTACCGAGCTGGCCCTTTAAGCTTGAGAGGTAGGTATTTAATGGCGTGGAGGTCGTCTCCGCGGGCCATGTGAATATGGAGGAGGTAATCCTCAATCCTTACCGCGGGATCTGTTGTTCCATCATATGATTCGATGTTAATGGGTTTAAACCTGTCTGGGAATTCATGCTCTATTACTTCGTTAGTGAAGCAGAGGGGTTGTGCGGCTTCTTTATGTTGGGCCACACTATGAAGCACCTCCAACGGGATCCATTTACGGTGCTCGGACTGGGCATGGTCGACTTTATAGCGTCCAAATAGGCGGCCATCATCGTCAGCCGGGGTATATCTTCGTGATCTGTACATCGATCTTGTGCGGCCTGCTCTACCCTCCGTGTCTTGGTTGATATCGCGGGTATTCCCCCAAGCTGTTTTGTTTTGACAGTCGGATGGGTTGGTATGGTGCTCTGCTTGGGCTGCTGCTTTGGCTGGACCGAACTATGGTTAGCCCGCCGCATTGTTCGGTGGTGGTACGGGTTCCATCGCCCTGCCATCGTATTGAGGGAGCCACCTATTCTTGGGGCGGCTTTTGACTGGGCTGCTAAGGACGTATTCTTCGGCGGCCAAGACCTCAGTCCATCTATCATTGAGCAAATCTTGGCTTGCTTGAAGCTGCAGCTGCTTCTTTCTTAGGCTCCTTGCAATGGCTATAAGCTGACGTTTAAAGCGCTCCTGCTCGAGAGGTTCCTTGGGCATGATAAAATCTTCTTTGCCGAGGATCTCCTCTTCCTCGGAGAGTGGGAGATAATTGTTGTCCTCCGAGTCCCCATATGTGGTCTGTTCATCAGAGTTGTCTTGCCCGCCTTCCTGTTCATCCTGCTCGGATTCTACTTCAACAGGGTCTTTGTTGTCCGGGGTATCGTCTTCTCTGGTGCTGGCAGTGTTTTCTCTTGGGCGATGTGACCTAGGGTGCCGGTGTCCAGGCTGTGTACCAGGCGATTTATTCTCGACCAGGTCCTCCTTGTCATCATCGAGAGCGTCATAAGGTGCGTCTATCATACACATGTCATACCAGGAAGTGGTCATCCCGTGTCGAGCGGGTAGTAAGCTCTGGCCTTGCCCCTCATCATCGTCCACACCGTCGATGTCTTCAGAGCGGGGGTCGGGCGTGTTGGTTAGGTCTTCAACAGTGGCTACAAAGTGGGTGACGGGTGGGAAATAAAATTCTCCATCGTCCGCCAAAAGTTCGAACCGAACATAGTTTGGCGACGGGTCATCTGCCAGGGATAGGTTTTTTAGCGAGTTTAGCATGTCACCCATGGGCGAGTGTTGGAAGATATCTGCGGCGCTGAACTTGAAGATCGATAACCAATCGAGTTCGGTATACGCGGGCTCGCAGGGTTCAGAGTTCGACATCGAAGGCGAGTCCGAGGTTCCGTTGATGCAGATACCGTATGAAGTGGAATCTACATGCGGCTCCAGCGCCGCGGAATCGGTAGCCCCCGTGATGGGGTCGAGCTTCCCATCTTCGGGCGACTTGATCTGCTCCGGATTTAAGGCCAGAGTTGCTACAGGAGCTATCTCCTGGATGCGGCCCGATGACAGGTTTAAGCCATGTTCATCGAGGCGATGGGGAGCGGTTGCCGCGGTCTCGAATCCGTCGAAGATCAAATCTCCACAAACGTCCGCGACATAATTCAGGCTTCCGAATCTGACCTAATGGCCAGGGGCGTAGCTGCGGATCTGCTCCAGATGGCCAAACGAGTTGGCCCGTGGTACGAAGCTGCCGAATACGAAGATCTGTCCGGGAAGGAAGGTTTCTCCCTGGACAATGTCATTATTGATGATCGAAGGGGCCATCGAGCCTTCTCTCGACGGCATAGTGGAACTCTCAATGAAAGCACCAATGTCGGTGTCAAAACCGGTGGATCTTGTGTAGGGGGTCCCGAACTGTGCGTCTAGGACCGATGGTAACAGGAGATGGGGTACACGATGTTTACCCGGGTTCGGGCCCTCTCTATGGAGATAATACCCTACTTCCTGCTTGATTGATCTTGATGAATATGAGTATTACAAGAGTTGATCTACCACGAGATCGTAATGGCTAAACCGTAGAAGCCTAGCCTATGTAAATATGGTAATGAGTATATGTGTCTGTCCTTTCCCGACTATCCCCTTCGGTTTATATAGGCACCGAGGGGATCTAGGGTTTACATGGAGTCAGTTACATAAGAAGGAATCTTCGGTCGCCAAGCTTGCCTTCCACGCCAAGTAGAGTCCAATCCGGACACGAGTATGTTCTTCGATCTTCACAGCCCATCAGTCCGGCCCATGGATAATAGGCCGGATGCCCGAGGACCCCTTAGTCTAGGACTCCCTCACCCCTCTCTCTCAAACTCTCCATCTACCTGGGTGACACATACTGACATACACGTGCATATCTCACTCGCACTCGATAGTCCCATCTAAAACTCTATCACTCTCCCTCGTTCTCTGTCCATCTCACACGCACACACACACACACAATCTCATGCCTAGCTAGCAAAGTATGATGGTCTCTCACTCAATTGTAGGCACACACAGTCCCCCCTATATGTATATGACAAGCTAATCTTAGTCTCCATCACAAACATATGCATGGTCTATCTCGATTCCTCTTGGGGCATCTTTCTATCGCGCATGCACCTTCCTCGATCTCCCACCCATATAGTCCCCTCACGATCTCGAGGGGGTCTCTCTGTCACAAACACATCCTCTCGCCCTCCCCATGAGTCCATGTTCTCCATGTGTCCCTCTCGACCTTTGTTCCTTGTTGGCCAGACCTCTATTGGACATGTGCTATACGGGTGTACAATCACACACTAGCTATCTTCGTGTATCTCCTCGCCTCGCTTTTCTATCTCAGAGATGCATGCGTGATATGTTCGCCTAAGAAACGAAAAAACACACACACTCTCTCTAATTTATCGTTTGTTGTCACTTTCTCTTTCACACACATACTCTTTTTGCACACTTACTCATTCTCCTTCACACGCACTTGATCCCTCTCGAATTAGGCACTCTCCTCGGTCCATAGCATATTGATTTATTGAAAAGTCAAACATCACAAAGTTTGACCATGTACGTGGAGAAAAACAATTACATCTGGAACGGCAAACATATACCATTAGATTCACCATGAGATGTAGTTTCGTATGATGTATCTTTGGTATTGAAGATATAAATAACACTTGTGTAAACCTGATCAAAGTCTCCAAAGTTCGACTTCTAAAAAAATTACATGCACTGCATTATCGAGCGGATGGAATATCTCTTTCCCCCTCTCAGCTATCTGATGCACCACTCAGCCTTATCGGGGCTCCTCAATCTCTCAAACTTTATATCTCCCTGGTTCACACAGACACATGTCTTGCTCGCGCTATACATATAGACCCACCCAACACTCTCCGCCCTTGTTCTCTCTCTATGTGACACGCACCCCCCTAATAAGTACCATAATCCCTCACTCCATCATAGGCGCAAGCAGTCCCCCCCTAAGTATGATTATCTCTCACTAGCCATCAGGAACACACGTATTGTCTCCTTCCATCCATACGTCTATCTCGATATCTCTTGGGGTATCTTCTATCACGCACACACCTTGTCACTCGATCTCCCACCCATGTAGTCCCATCACGATCTCCAGGGGATCTCTCTATGACAAACATACATTCTCTCCTCCCCATGTCTGCATTTTCTCCATACGTCTCTCTCGACCTCTCTCCCTTGTTTGTCAGACCCCTCTTGGCCACGTGCTAGGGGTCTTGCTCTCTCGGTTGCAAACAACCACACACTATCTCCTCCCCTTACTTCCTTTGTCGAAGATGCATGGGTGATATGTTTGCATAAGACACACATGTTTTTTCTCGACTTTTATCGAGTGTTGTCCATGTCTCTTTCTCACACACAAACACACTTTTTTCACTCACTCGTTCTATTTCTCTCTCTCTCTCTCTCTCTCTCTCTCTCTCTAGTTAGGGACTCTCTCACGTCCATAAGCATATGGATGTTTTGAAAATTTAAACCTCAGAAAAGTTTGACCAGGTATATGTGGAGAAAAACATTTACATCTGGAAAGATCATTAGATTCATCACAACATGTACTTACGTCATACTATCATTTATCTTTGATATTGTAGATATAAGTAATTTCTTTATAAACTTGGTCAAAGTTTCAAAAGTTTGACTTTTAAAAAAATGTTGGAACTACATTATCGAACGGAGCGAGCAACTCTTTCTCTCTCTCTCTGCTATCTCTCACGGGCCTCCCCTCTCACAAGAACACTCTATACCGACGTATTATACGCTCACTGTGTCAGCGTATAGCTCCGTATATTGTTTAGTTGACCGGTCAACCAATCCACATGCTGCCTTGTCAGCTCGTGTTCTATATCTTCATGTGCTGGCCCATGTGGCAGTGGGTGAAAATAAGTAAACTAGAGGCCCATCTGACATGTGGTGAAGTAAACAAAGTTGAAACCACTCGGGTAGCACCCCACACACTAGTAAATTGAGGGCGCATTGAGGAAACACTTCTTCCGTGTGGAGGAAGCACTCGCGCACAATTCACCACTGCGCGGCGGCATGCACAGAAGGATGCACTCGCGCACACCCAGCACACAACACACACCAGCACACGTGTACACCGGTGTCACGGCTGGTTGAGATGGACGGCGAGGCAGCCAACAAGCGGAGGCGGCTCGAGCCAAAACCACATCTGGTGAGCCTGGACTTCATCAGCAGCCTCCCCGACGACATCCTGCTCGTCATCATCGGCCTCCTCCCCACCAAATCTGCTGTGCGGACTGCCCTGCTCTCCCGGCGGTGGCGCCCCCTCTGGCGCCGCGTCCCCCTCAACCTCACCGTCGACAGCTGCCTCTGCGATGGGGATTGCAAACGCATGGCCGTAGTCTCCAAGATCCTTTCATCGCACCCTGGGCCAGCCAGACGCCTTGACATCCGCATGTTCAGTACCAACTGCAAGGTGCAACCCAAGTTCGATGAGTGGTTCTTATCCCCCGCCCTAGATCACCTCGAGGAGCTCAGCTTTGAAGCTGGACAATGTCGCTCTCTGCCACCGTCCGTGCTCCGCCTCGCACCAACATTGTGCCGCGCCAGCTTCAGCTCCTGCTATCTTCCCCAGATTAATGCCGCGCCCGCCCTTCTTCTCCCTCAACTCAAGCAGCTCGACCTCTTCGACGTTGTCATCTTGAAGAAGGCTATGGAGCACCTGCTCCATAGCTCTACTGCGCTCGAGTACCTTCGTCTTGAGTAGATCCACGGGTTCATTATCCTCCACATCGCCTTGACGAATCTCCGATGGATTTATGTGTCTTGCTGGCCCCGCAAGAAGACATCAATTGGGAAGAGATCACTCCAGCCGTTCCATGTTATGGTCATTGAGAATGCGCCTTTCCTTGAGAGATTGGTTGTATCGGATCTAGAAGGTCCAACAAAAATCAGGGTCATTGACACGCCGAAATTGATAGCGTTGGTGCACTCGTCTGCCAAATTCTTGGAACTCTTTATTGGATCTGTAATCGTTCAGGTACAACACTCATCTTCTTCTCTGTCTTCTTGATATTCACATTTTTAAATTTCTTCTTGATGTATTTACGACCGTCTTCTAGAAAATGATTCCCACAAGCTTGACCCAGTCTATGCGCACAGTAAAGATCTTGGCAATAAAATCTATCGGCCCTAATCTGGATCAAGTTGTTGGATTCCTTACATGCTTTCCGTGCACGGAGAAGCTACTCATTGAGGTGAAACTTCTTTCCTATTAGTAAATGGTAATCACAACGTAGCTCAAGTTTTTCATAATTTTCCCAAATTACGATGACAAGTGTAGTGTTCAAAACTATATCTACGCACTGCACCGAAAGAAATGTTTTTAGTATTTTTTCTCACGTGATCACCTGCATCGTTTTTTTGCTGTACTACTATAGTAGCCTAGGCTAGTCATAGTGGAAAGTAACCTAGACTACTCCAGTAAATCCATGGTTACCCTAAGAGCAAGTACTACCTCCGTCATGGTTTACTCTTCCTGTTTTGTAGTATCAAAATTTGACCATATATTTAACTGACAAAATGTTAATGCATGTCACTAAGAACTATATCGTTGGATTCGTATTTGAACATAATTTCAAATGGTGTAATTTTTAGTGACATACATTGGCATTTTCTTACGTAAATCTATGGTCAAAATTTTATACTAAATAAGAGGTAGTACAAAAGTGGGATATAACGACCCTCCACTATGTAGGGCAAAACACATGCCAAATTCACTTGTGATGCATTTGGCATCGATGCCCCTCAATTGCTCACCTGGTGCCCCAATCTGGATCACCTACTTTGTTCCGGTGCCGAATTAATAACCCACACAATGAAAAAACACTTGCGTGGGAGAGAGAGAGGACCGAGGCAATAAAAAGAACACTTATTTGGGAGAGTGAGAGGCTGTGTCATTGGTTTGGTTGATTTGTTTATACATGTCGGTCTGTGTGCACAGCGGTGCCAACTCTCTCACATCGCGAGAGCGGTGCCAAAATCTTTTGATTTGACATTGGTGCGTATTATGTGGCATACTTTTGCGAAATATGGCATCGGCCACATAGTGGAAGGCAACAAATTCCCAAGCTCTTCACGTACTCCTAGGTAAATGAGAGGAAAGAGAAAGAGAGAGAGAGAGTGAAAAAAATATCACTAGCCAGCCAACCCTATCGTATGAGCGAATGATTTTGGTACCTCTTGATGACACGGCAATCTTATATAGCCAGCTGCTCTAATATGTTCTCTTCTTTTACAGATAAAAAAGACCTGAAAGTGAAAAATGTGCTGCACTATAACAATCTCATCGAATGCCTTGATCTCCATCTTACATAAATTGATTTGATCGACTATCGAGGCAGCACATCTGAGATTAAATTCTCAAGGTAATGAGTTTTGGCGTTCTGTGGCGCAACAATTAATGACGTGCTTATCACCGCAAGCGTCTAAGCCTAAATGACAAAGTCTCCGCAGAAGCTGAATTTGTTTTTGAAACATCAAGTGGCTAGAGACTCAAAAACTTATTTTCCCATTAGTGACTTGTCAGGGCGGTGGATTTTAGTTTGTACGATAATGCTGCGTCCACCTAAATTAACGAAAGTTCTTACGTAAACTTCCTAGAAATTCCCTTTTCATAGGTGTAGCATTACCCCTAACATTTGTAATATCAGTTTGAAACTTGTAATATTGCCGTGTCCTATTCCTACGTTTTAAAAATCCTGTGAATCAAACAGGTCCTGAGTTGGTGATGATGGTGTTCCAGCCATCTTTCACCAATGGCCATCGGATCTAGATTTGACACATACAAACCAAACTTCTCCAGTTTTGCAAAAATATGCCCACACTTGTTCCCTATTTACAAACAACTCCTTGTCTCTCACAATCAGCCTTATCTCCTCCCCACCACATCTAGAAGGCCACGGAAAAATCTGGTGCGATGGCCGCTGCTAGTGCCGTCCACCCCCCAATATTGGTGTTCCGTGCAATGCACGGGCATCTACGCACGGGAAATTATGCCAAACATGGCTAGTTTTAAGCAGGCTAGGTCTACAGCCATGATGATAGTGACTGCAGATGGTGAGGCTGACTATGGTATGCCGAACACGTCGCCTATACTCAGGTGTCATCTCCGGCGTAGGGTCTTGTCACTTCACTGTGAGGAGCAACACGTAATAATTTGACCAACGGGTAGTACAGTGCTACTACATTGGTAGCACTACTACTAGTAGTACTAGCACCACCGTCTGGATTTAGTAGTACTACCACATGCATCTGGATTTAGTATTTGACTAGCAATATCTAGTAATGCATGTCACAAAAAATGTACTACTCCCTCTGTAAAAAAATACATGGTGTATTGTTTTATTCCTATCGGTGAGATACCTTAATGTCTTTTTGCTACTTAATAGGATTACATGCAATGAACTAACCACTGCATGTGATGTTTGGTAGTCTCAAGTCATTGAAAGTATGCACGGGCACGGAGGGGGATGTAGCTTCATTGACTTACTGCACCTGCCTTTGGGTGTATGACACGTGGGCCCAACGGGTGGCTGGCCAACCTATCATACATCCAAAGGCAGGTGCAGTAGAGGGGCGAGGAGTAGATGGCCAACACGCACATGAATTCAACGTAGTCTGCACGTCTCATATAAAGGCTCCCGCCAGTCCAATCTATGAAATCCTACGCACCTACGCACCCAAGGGCAAGAGTGATCACTCCAATCGCAAGATCAGTTGACTAGAAGCTAGACCCATGGAGGCGATGAGCGCGAACATCAGCCGGCTGTGCCAGATGGTCCACGACGCCGGCCTGCGGCCCGTCACCGAGGAACGTCTCTAGGTAGTGTTTGAGGCCGCCAGGGCGAGGGGCCACTTGGACGACAGCTTCGTCTCCTTGTTCGACGAGGTCCTCGTCAGCTTCCTCGACAACTTCACCATCATCAAGAAGCTCGCGGACGACCTTGACGTACGCCTCCAGCCCACGCGCCCAGGACCTACGATGCCTGCCACCCTCAATGGCCTCTATCGTGACAACCTCTTTGACGCACTGGTGGCCCTGCGACTGCCCACTGTCGCGCCGGAGAATGTCCACCTTGAGGTCGCGCTCGCCGCGCAGTGCCTGGCGGAGCAAGACACCATCGACATAATCACCCATGTCTACACGCAAATCATCCACAAGGACAACTACATGCAAGAGGAGGACGATAGGACGCTGGCCATCTTGGACCGCAGGGCAACCTTGGACGGCATTGTTCAGAAGCACGTTGAGCTTGCTGCCAACACCGTTGCTTCTCACACGTCGGTTGGTGACCCGGTGCACTAGGGCGTGAGGATGTCGTTGATGGATCCGCATGTATCTTTACCTTTCCGTCAAATCCATGTAGTAGTATATGGTACTACTAGCAATTATCTTACCTTTCGCGTCAACTTCATAATTTTCCTACGTACTCCATGCATGAACCGCGCCAGAACCAAAATTCTCATTACTCTTGGGAAAATCATTATTTCTATCTATCGGTCACGCCATGGCGCAGAACCAAATTTTACAAGTTACAAGTTCAAAAGGAAAAGCCTACCGTGTTCGCGTCGCACCCCCACATGGTTGGTCCGGCATGCCGCTCAAGGGGGAATGCGTGTTGTGTGCTACCTCTTGAGCACTTGCGTTCGTTTTCCCTTGAAGAGGAAAGGGTGATGCAGCAAAGTAGCGTAAGTATTTCCCTCAGTTTTTGAGAACCAAGGTATCAATCTAGTAGGAGGCTACGCGCGAGTCCCTCGCACCTACACAAAATAAATAAATCCTCGCAACCAACGCGATAAGGGGTTGTCAATCCCTACACGGTCACTTACGAGAGTGGGATCTAATAGATATGATAAGATAATATTTTTGGTATTTTTATGATAAAGATGTAAAGTAAAATAAAAGGCAATGAAAATAACTAAGTGTTGGAAGATTAATATGATGAAGATAGACCCCGGGGCCATAGGTTTCACTAGTGGCTTCTCTCAAGAGCATAAGTATTTTACAGTGGGTGAACAAATTACTATTGAGCAATTGACAGAATTGAGCATAGTTATGAGAATATCTAGGTATGATCATGTATATAGGCATCACGTCCAAGACAAGTAGACCGACTCCTGCCTACATCTACTACTATTACTCCACACATCGACCTCTATCCAGCATGCACCTAGAGTATTAAGTTCATAAGAACAGAGTAACGCCTTAAGCAAGATGACATGATGTAGAAGGATAAATTCATGCAATATGATAAAAACCCCATCTTGTTATCCTCGATGGCAACAATACAATACGTGCCTTGCTGCCCCTACTGTCACTGGGAAAGGGCACCGCAAGATTGAACCCAAAGCTAAGCACTTCTCCCGTTGCAAGAAAGATCAATCTAGTAGGCCAAACCAAACTGATAATTCAAAGAGACTTGCAAAGATAACCAATCATACATAAATGAATTCAGACAAGATTCAAATATTGTTCATAGATAAACTTGATCATAAACCCACAATTCATCAGTCTCAACAAACAGACCGCAAAAGAAGATTACATCGAATAGATCTCCACAAGAGAGGGGAGAACTTTGTATTGAGATTCAAAAAGAGAGAAGAAGTCATCTAGCTAATAACTATGGACCCGAAGGTCTGAGGTAAACTACTCACACTTCATCGGAAGGGCTATGGTGTTGATGTAAAAGCCCTCCGCGATCGATGCCCCCTCCGGCGGAGCTTCGGAACAGGCCCCAAGATGGGATCTCATGGATACATAAAGCAACGGCGGTGGAATTAGGTTTTTGGCTCCGTTTCTGATCGTTTGGGGGTTCGTAGGTTTATATAGTAGGAAGGAGTACGTCGGTGGAGCAATAGGGGCCCCACGAGGGTGGAGAGCACGCCTGGGGGGGGGGGGTAGGCGCGCCCCCTACCTCATGGCTTCCCTGTTGGTTGCTTGGCGTAGGGTCCAAGTCTCCTGGATCTTGTTCGTTCCAAAAATCACGTTCCCGAAGGTTTCATTCCGTTTGGACTCCGTTTGATATTCCTTTTCTTCGAAACCCTAAAATAGGTAAAAACAGCAATTCTAGGCTGGGCCTCCGGTTAATAGGTTAGTCCCAAAAATAATATAAAAGTGGATAATAAAGCCCAATAATGTCCAAAACAGAAGATAATATAGCATGGAGCGATCAAAAATTATAGATACGTTGGAGACGTATCAAGCATCCCCAAGTTTAATTCCTACTCGTCCTCGAGTAGGTAAATGATAAAAACAGAATTTTTGATGTGGAACGCTACTAGGCATAATTTCAATGTAATTCTTCTTAATTGTGGCATGAATATTCATATCCAAAAGATTCAAGACAAAAGTTTAATATTGACATAGAAATAATAATACTTCAAGCATACTAACTAAGCAATTATGTCTTCTCAAAATAACATGGCCAAAGAAAGTTCATCCCTACAAAATCATATAGTTTAGTCATGCTCAATTTTCATCACACAAGAATGGTCTCATCATGCACAACCCTGATGACAAGCCAAGTAATTGTTTCATACTTCAGTAATCTCAATCTTTATAAACCTCCACGCAATACATGAGCGTGAGCCATGGATATAGCACTATGGGTGGAATAGAGTATAATGATGGGGGTTATGTGGAGAAGACAAAAAGGAGAAAGTCTCACATCAACGAGGCTAATCAATGAGCTATGGAGATGCTCATCGATTGATGTTAATGCAAGGAGTAGGGAATGCCATGCAACGGATGCACTAGAGCTATAAATGCATGAAAGCTCAACAAAAGAAAGTAGTGGGTGTGCATCCAACTTGCTTGCTCACGAAGACCTAGGGCACTTGAGGAGGCCCATTGTTGGAATATACAAGGCAAGTTCTGTAATGAAAAATTCCCACTAGTATATGAAAGTGACAAAACAAGAGACTCTCTATCATGAATATCATGGTGCTACTTTGAAGCACAAGTGTGGAAAAAAAGATAGTAGCATTGTCCCTTTTCATTTTTTGGGCCTTCTTTTTTTGGCCTTTCTCTTTTTCTTTATTGGGACAGTGCTCTATTAAATGATGATCATCACACTTCTATTTATTTACAACTCAATGATTACAACTCGATACTAGAACAAGGTATGACTCTATATGAATGCCTCTGGCGGTGTACCGGGATATGCAATGAACCAAGTGTGACATGTATGAAAGAATTATGAACGGTGGCTTTGCCACAAATACGAGGTCAACTACATGATTATGCAAAGCAATATGACAATGATGAACGTGTCATGATAAACATGATGGTGGGAAGTTGCATGGCAATATATCTCGGAATGGCTATGGAAATGCCATAATAGGTAGGTATGGTGTCAGTTTTGAGGAAGATATAAGGAGGTTTATGTGCGAAAGAGAATATCATATCACGGGGTTTGGATGCACCGGCGAAGTTTGCACCAACTCTCAATGTGAGAAAGGGCAATGCACGGTACTGAAGAGGCTAGCAATGATGGAAAGGTGAGAGTGCGTATAATCCATGGACTCAACATTAGTCATAAAGAACTCACATACTTATTGCAAAAATCTACAAGTCATCAAAAACAAAGCACTACGCGCATGCTCCTACGGCGATAGATTGGTAGGAAAAGACCACCGCTCGTCCCTTACCGCCACTCATAAGGAGGACAATCAAAGAACACCTCATGTTTCAAATTTGTTACATAATGTTTACCATACGTGCATGCTACGGGACTTGCAAACTTCAACACAAGTATTTCTCAATTTCAAAACTACTCAACTAGCACAACTTTAATATCACTACCTCCATATCTCAAAACAATCATCAAGCATCAAACTTCTCTTAGTATTCAAAACACTCATAAGAAAGTTTTTACTAATCTTGAATACCTAGCATATTAGGATTATTTAAGAAAATTACCATCCTATTTAAGACTCTCAAAATAATGTAAATGAAGCATGAGAGATCAATAGTTTCTATAAAACAAATCCACACCATGCTCTAAAAGATATAAGTGAAGTACTAGAGCAAAACTATATAACTCAAAAGATATAAGTGAAGCACATAAAGTATTCTAATAATTTCCTAATCATGTGTGTCTATCTCAAAAGGTGTGTACATAAAAGATGATTGTGGTACACTAAAAATCAAAGACTCAAATCATACAAGACGCTCCAAGCAAAACACATATCATGTGGTGAATAAAAATATAGCTCCAAGTAAAGTTACCGATGGAAGTAGACGAAAGAGGGGATGCCTTCTGGGGCATCCCCAAGCTTTGGCTTTTTGGTGTACTTAGATTATATTGGGGGTTCCATGGGCATACCCAAGCTTAGGCTCTTGCCACTCCTTGTTCCATAATCCATCAAATCCTTACCCAAAACTTGAAAACTTCACAACACAAAACTTAAAGTAGAAAATCTCGTGAGCTCCGTTAGCGAAAGAAAACAAAAGAACACTTCAAGGTACTGTAATGAACTCATTCTTTATTTATATTGGTGTTAAACCTACTTTATTCCAACTTCTCTATGGTTTATAAACTATTTTACTAGCCATAGATTCATCAAAATAAGCAAACAACACACAAAAAACAGAATCTGTCAAAAACAGAACAGTCAGTAGTAATCTGTAGCTAGCGCAAGATCTGGAGCCCCAAAAATTATTAAATAAATTTCTGGACGTGAGGAATTTATCTATTAATAATCTGCAAAAACAATTAACTAAATATCACTTTCCAAATAAAAATGGCAGCTGTTCTCGTGAGCGCTAAAGTTTCTGTTTGTTTACAGCAAGATTAACAAGACTTTCCCCAAGTCTTCCCAACGGTTCTACTTGGCACAAACACTAATTAAACACAAAAAACACAACCAAAACAGAGGCTAGATAAATTATTTATACTAAACAGGAGCGAAAAGCAAGGAATAAAAATAAAATTGAGTTGCCTCCCAACAAGCGCTATCGTTTAATGCCCCTAGCTAGGCATAAAGCAAGGATAGATCTAGGTATTGCCATCTTTGGTAGGCAATTCATAAGTGGCTTTCATAATAGATTTGTATGGTAATTTAATTTTCTTTCTAGGGAAGTGTTCCATGCCTTTTCGTAATGGAAATTGGAATCTAATATTTCCTTCCTTCATATCAATAATTGCACCAATCGTTCTAAGGAAAGGTCTACCAAGAATAATAGGACATGAAGGATTGCAATCTATGTCAAGACCAATAAAATCTACGGGCAGATAGTTCCTATTTGCAAAAATTAGAACATCATTAATTCTTCCCATAGGTTTCTTAATAGTGGAATCCGCAAGGTGCAAGTTTAAAGAACAATCATCAAAATTGTGGAAACCTAATAAATCACACAAAGTCTTTGGCCTCATGGAAACACTAGCACCCAAATCATAGAAAGCATAGCATTCATGATCTTTAATTTTAATTTTAATAGTTGGTTCCCACTCATCATAAAGTTTTCTAGGGATAGAAACTTCCAACTCAACTTTTTCTTCATAAGATTGCATCAAAGCATCAACGATATGTTTGGTAAAAGCTTTATTTTGACTATAAGCATGAGGAGAATTTAGCACGGATTGCAACAAGGAAATACAATCTATCAAAGAGCAATTATCATAATTAAATTCCTTGAAATCCAAAATAGTGGGTTCATTACTATTTAAAGTTTTGATTTCTTCAATCCCACTTTTATCAATTTTAGCATCAAGATCTAAAAACTCCAAATTTTTGGAACGCCTTCTAGGGGAAACATCAATAACTTTTAGATCTTCAGTCCCATCAGTATCAAGATTCATATTGCCAAACAAAGATTTAATAGGGGAAACATCAATAACTTTTAGATCTTCATCTTTATTATCATGGTCTTCTGGCTTAGCGGCCATCTTATTAACTAAGGTAGGCTGCTTATCCGAAACTTCAGCTATTAACTTCTTAAGACAAGCAATTTGGAATCTCAAACCATCAAATTCTTTAGACATATCATCGAGCTCTTTATTCATATAACTCATAAAGCTTTTTTGTCCCTTAAGCTCATTTCTAAAGAAACTATTACGCTCAAATTGCAAAACCATAAAACTCCTAACATTGCTTTCGATTTCTTCTAACCTTTTAAGGTGAAGATCACCAAATCGGGGAAGAGCCATCGTGACAAGCAAGCAATCCAACACACAAGCAAATGAGGAGCAAGCGAAAAAAGAGGCAAATAGAGAAAGAGAGGGAGGATAGAGAGAGAGAGGGCGAATAAAACTGCAAGATCTAACCCAAAGCTAAGCAGTTCTCCCATTGCAAGAAATATCAATCTAGTAGGCCAAACCAAACTGATAACTCAAAGAGACTTGCAAAGATAACCAATCATACATAAAAGAATTCAGAGAAGATTCAAATATTGTTCATAGATAAACTTGATCATAAACCCACAATTCATCGGTCTCAACAAACACACCGCAAAAGAAGATTACATCGAATAGATCTCCACAAGAGAGGGGGGAACTTTGTATTGAGATCCAAAAAGAGAGAAGAAGCCATCTAGCTAATAACTATGGACCCGAAGGTCTGAGGTAAACTACTCACACTTCATCGGAAGGGCTATGGTGTTGACGTAGAAGCCCTCCATGATTGATGCCCCCTCCGGCGGAGCTCCGGAACAGGCCCCAAGATGGGATCTCGTGGATACAGAAAGTTACAGCGGTGGAATTAGGGTTTTGGCTCCGTTTCTGATCGTTTGGGGGTACGTAGGTATATATAGGAGGAAGGAGTACGTCGGTGGAGCAAGAGGGGGCCCACGAGGGTGGAGGGCGCGCCCCCTACCTCGTGGCTCCCCTGTTGGTTGCTTGACGTAGGGTCCAAGTCTCCTGGATCTTGTTCGTTCCAAAAATCACGTTCCCGAAGGTTTCATTCCGTTTGGACTCCGTTTGATATTCGTTTTCTTCGAAACCCTAAAATAGGCAAAAAAACAGCAATTCTGGGATGGGCCTCCGATTAATAGGTTAGTCCCAAAGTAATATAAATAATAAAGCCCAATAATGTCCAAAACAGAAGATAATATAGCATGGAGCAATCAAAAATAATAGATATGTTGGAGACGTATCACCGTGTTGCATTTTCACTTACAAGTGGGACCGCAATTGAGCAAACCAACTATCGGCAAACCCCCACCCCGCCCACCGCGCGATGGCTGAGAAAACAGGAGGGAGAAGAGATGGCTGTAGCACGGACTCCAAGAAAATTGGTGTCGGTTTGTACTCGTGTGGGTGGCGTGTGCCGTACTGCTAGACATGAATGCTAGTTATGTCCCATGCCACCCCACTATATGAGGTGCTGGTTATGTAGAACAAATTTCCTAGAGTCCGTGCTCACCCCTCCACTATCTCTCTTGTCAGCCAGCCAGCAGACGCGCGGAGTCCATCGTCTATTTTCTCACATGCGGTCCCACATGTCAGTGAAAACGCAAGAGGACCCACTGAACCTGCACATCTTTCACCTCGACGTGCTGGTGATGAAAAACAAATCCAATAAAGATCTTCGGTGGCCGCTTTTGGAGTTACTCAAGAGTAGTAAGATTCTATTTACAGTTCAACCCAAGATGCACATCACGTGGCTTGAACTACCACTCTATTTTCTTGCATGACACGACATGGATGCTGGATGTCCCACGTGTCGGCAAAAGGAGGAAGAACTCAACCAAATCTTCGGCTGTGCTCTCGGATTAGACTAGTTGTGCTAACTTAAAATTTTATTGTGTAGAATGGATGCATGTTTTGGTATTGGGAAGAAGAGTACAATGATATATTGATAGGGCGCAATTTAGTAGATGTTCTAGCACTTTTAGCTAGCATAGAGGCTAGAGATGAGACTAGTGCACTTGTTGATAGAATAGAGGCTAGACACGTCTACTTCTTTACATTCGAAGAAGAAAGACACACGCAGGATCGAGCCTTCGCAGATCAACATTGAATGCATCAAGAAGGCACTAATCCAACTTACAGGAGCAGTTATGGAAGTTGGATATCTTCTAAAATGTATTCTTGTGGTTCTTGTTTTTCTAGTCAAAATTTTGGTGATGTATTTCCATGTACCAAAAAATCAATGATGAAAAAAAAGATATGTGTTTGCAAAGAAAAATGTACGCGGGTGGGATGCTTCCGTGCATTCGGCGCACGGCCACCGCATCCGAGAAATGGCCCGGACACGACCCCATTGCCGTACCCAAACGGACAAAATCCGGGCAAAATGGAGGTCTGTTTGGGGTCGTGCGTTGGAGTTGGCCTTACAAGTGGGACCGCAGTTGAGGAAACCGACTATCGGCAAACCCCCACCTCGCCCGTGGCACGATGGCTGAGTTAGAGAAACGACGAGGTTGAAGAGATTGTTGTAGCACGGACTCCAACAAACATGGTGTTAGATGGAAGTCGTGTCGGTGGCGTGTGCCGTACTCTTGGACGTGAATGCTTGTGCTGGCACATGCCACCCTACTACTCTTACTACTTATAGTAGTAGTATCGAGGATTCAAGGTGCTGGTTACGTACAACGAACACATTAACATATGGCCCACCTCACACTATGGCCAAATTTCCTGGAGTCTGTGCTAGGTTAAAAAGTGTTCTTTGTGAGGATGGGTGGCTAGTCTCAAGTTTAAAACTTGTTGTATTACGTACGTAGACGTAGAGATAGTGTAGCATGTGAAGCTAGTACAAATAGTGTACTATTGTTGATTGGCCTCATCCGATAACCTGTTGCAATGCACGTACAATTATGTATTCGGAAAATATTGTTTTGCCTCGTCGCAGCACCCACTCAGAGAAGCGACTCGAAAGCCATTCATAAATTTAGTAAGTTTATCACAGGCATATCATTTTATTTCATACAACAGGTCATCAACCCACAACGACAACGAGGATACATTATAAATAGTAAAGTTTTCATCACACAACAAATAACAAGCAATGAAATGAACTTCAACTCAACCAATCCTCGGCGTTGGAAACACTTGCTTTGAACCTCAAGTGATTCTCTGGGAATGGCCAGCTACTGTCAATCTCGAGACCAACGCAGGACTGATCATCCAGGCTAAAGCGACCTACTATATCACGACCAAGCTAGGGAACCACCACAATGTCCGACGTATAGATACAATTGCTTCTCATAAATGGTAGTAATGTTGTGTCAACAGCAGTTGGATCGCCTTTCACCATCATTGGATAGTTTTGTCCAAGGAAGGGCGAGTTTGCTCCAAGACTATCAATACTGTACCAGGGAGAAGGTGTTGGCGCTAGCACAGTAGTATCCATCCCGAATACCATACAACGGGTGTTGGAATAGGTCCGGAGAGTGCGACCATGGGAGATGACACTTGCTTCCTTAGTAGTAACATCAGCAGTGGGCTGTATACGGACAAGAAGGAGTGATCCATCGGAAGTTGCCAGGCGCCACTAAGTATATCGGCCCTCCTCGTCCTCATCTCCCCCTTGGTTATAAAATTTTTCAAGTATAGGTGGTGGAATGTCCACAGGACCTTGGAAACACAAGAAGAAGGTTAATTAGTGGAGAAGGGAAACTTGCTAACTCGCATGCATGTGGATGAAACAATTATAATTATGGTGGAAGACAAACATACCGAAATTCCAAGGATCCCATGCAAAAACAGTGCCACGAGTGGTGGCAGCAAACACAAGACCCTCGTATTCAATTGCATCACAGTACACATCCGTGTATAGAAACTAATTTATGAGCAATATCCATCCAGTTGAACCACGAAGGACGGAAACAAACTTGTCGAAGATAGCAACAACTTGATAGTTCTTGTAATTCCAAGAGCGCTTGGGAACTCGAGAAATTGCTATCTTCTGTAGACGACAGTCACCATGATCATATTTGAACATACATAGATCATCTGTGTGCTCAACCCCAGGGCACTTGGAGATTTTTGGAAGTGGAATCCGCTGACGAGTGTACACATTCACAAGTTCCCACTCTCAATTGTACCCAATATAAACAATCCAATCTCCATTTGCGCCTGCCCAAGCCTTGCCCTCAAGCGATGGCATCTTAACATCATACGTATCATTATCAAGCGGCATGAACTTGCACAAGGCGAGGCTTCCTCGTCCCCACGCCAGTCGGTAGGGTCACGATGAAGAAGATAGGGGAGATCGAACCGCTACTGGACCCTTGGGTTCCTTGTAATGATGTTATTAGTTGAGTCGAGAATGTTCTTGAACGAACCTGCCATGCTAGCCGAGGTGATGATGTCGCACCGATCAATGAGTTCCCCCACCACGTCATCTTTCAGATCGGGGCAAGAATAATGGGGTCGTTTCCGGCTTCTTCCATCCATGGAGAAGATGATCGAAAAATGACAGAAGGAAGGGTGAAGGCAAATGGAGGAGGGAGGAAGAGCATGCGACATCAGTTCCAAATCGAGAGGGATAGGCGAAGAGTCGGTGGACGGTTGCCAGTTTGCCACAGTACACGAAGAGGCGCCCCGGCCTACACGTCCTTTCGAAAATTGTACAAAAGGACTCGACATCGTCTCACTGACATGTTGGAACGGGACCACATGTCAACGAGACATGGTGTGTAATTTCTCGTGCAAAATGTGATCTGGCCGCGTTGGCCTGAGGTGCCGCATTAGTTATCAACCTTTATTTTTTTTAACATACAATCTGAGTGGATAGCTCCTGTGGTCATCACACGTGAGCGGATATATAGGTGGGCTAGGTGGGCAGGCGGCAACAATCTAAGTGCTAAATAAGTTGATCTCGAAAAAAGAGTTGATCCAATGCTTGGTTTTGTTTGGATTTTCCAACTATGACCATTGGGTAGAGTGAATCAATGGCTTACGTTCAAAGTTATTCTCATAGTACTATATAATGGTATAGGAACATGGACAGATTTGGTTGATTTTATATCGCTGAATAATATAAAATATTATGAGTGCAGGTGCTCCACCCCGAGGTTTGTAGCTCCTTCTTGGTCGTCGGGAATCTATGTTCTTCCACTCTTTCATCTAAGACATGAGCTTTGTTCATCCTGTTGCCGGCACGCGGGACATCTATATGCCTCCATTTTATGAAATCATACTATATGCCTCCATGACACGTGGGACATCTAGCATCAAGGTGGCGTGTCATGCAAGAAAATGGAGATATGTTGTGCGTAAGTGAGTCGTGCACTTCGATGGCACCTAGTGATACGTCTCCAACGTATCTATAATTTTTGATTGTTCCATGCTATATTATATTCTCTTTTGGACATTATTGGGCTTTATTATTCACTTTTATATTATTTTTGGGACTAACCTATTAACCGAAGGCCCAGCCCAGAATTGATGTTTTTTTTGCCTATTTTAGGGTTTCACAGAAAAAGAATATCAAACGGAGTCCAAACGGAATAAACCTTCCGGAACGTGATTTTCGGAACGAACATGATCTAGAGGACTTGGACCCTGGGTCAAGCAATAAACGAGGAAGGCACGAGGTAGGGGGGCGCACCTACCCCCCGCCCAGGCACGCCCTCCACCCTCGTGGGCCCCCTGTTGCTCCACCGACGTACTCCTTCCTCCTATATATACCTACGTACCCCCAAACTACCAGATACGGAGCCAAAACCCTAATTCCACCGCTGTAACTTTCTGTATCCACGAGATCCCATCTTGGGACCTTTTCCGGAGCTCCGCCGAAGGGGGCATCGATCATGGAGGGCTTCTACATCAACACCATAGCCCCTCCGGTGAAGTGTGAGTAGCTTACTTCAGATCTACGGGTCCATAGTTATTATCTAGATGGCTTCTTCTTTCTTTTTGGATATCAATACAAAGTTGTCCCCCTCTGTTGCCGAGAGCTATTCAATGTAATCTTCTTTTGCGGTGTGTTTGTTGAGACCGATGAATTGTGGGTTTATGATCAAGTTTATCTATGAACAATATTTGAATCTTCTCTGAATTCTTTTATGTGTGATTGGTTATCTTTGCAAGTCTCTTTGAATTATCAGTTTGGTTTGGCCTACTAGATTGATCTTTCTTGCAATGGGAGAAGTGCTTAGTTTTGGGTTCAATCTTGCGGTGTCCTTTCCAAGTGACAGTAGGGGCAGCAAGGCACGTATTGTATTGTTGCCATCGAGGATAACAAGATGGGGTTTATATCATATTGCATGAGTTTATCCCTCTACATCATGTCATCTTGCTTAAAGCGTTACTCTATTCTCTTGAACTTAATACTCTAGATGCATGCTGGATAGCGGTCGATGTGTGGAGTAATAGTAGTAGATGCAGGCAGGAGTCGGTCTACTTGTCTTGGACGTGATGCCTATATACATGATCATACCTAGATATTCTCATAACTATGCTCAATTCTGTCAATTGCTCAACAGTAATTTGTTCACCCACCGTGAATACTTATGCTCTTGAGAGAAGCCACTAGTGAAACCTATGGCCCCCGGGTCTATCTTCCATCATATTAATCTTCCAATACTTATTTATTTACTTGCCATTTATTTTACTTGCACCTTTTATTTCTCTTTATCATAAAAATACCAAAAATATTATCCTATCATATCTATCAGATCTCACTCTCGTAAGTGACCGTGTAGGGATGGACAACCCCTTATCGCTTTGGTTGCGAGGATTTATTTGTTTGTGTAGGTGAGAGGGACTCGTGCGCGACCTCCTACTGGATTGATACCTTGGTTCTCAAAAACTGAAGGAAATACTTACGCTACTTTGCTGCATCACCATTTCCTCTTCAAGGGAAAGCCAACGCAGTGCTTAAGAGGTAGCACCTAGTACTATGCAATATTTCTACTCCTCGATGGCACGTGAATAGTGCACGTACTCAATGACAGAGCATGGGATGGTAGCCATGGACATGGTCGGCCCTTTTTGAAGAGAGTACTAAGAAATACGTAACTTTGATGTGTCCCATCAACTCGCAGAATGATGAGAAGCTTGCTTACTACGCCTTCTCCCTCGCCAACGCGTGCGCGGTGGCTCGCGGCCCGAGGAGAAACTTTTGCTTACAAGCGATGGACGTGCAATAGTTCATTTGGTGTCAGATTGCTAGAAGTAGTACCATCATTATTGTTCAACTTCCAGAAGAGGAGAAGAGCCAAGCGCAAGGTCACCTACTAACCTAGTACAATACTACTATAGCCAAAGCTGGTCCACCTTTTTAGAGCATGGTTAATTAATATAGGCGGCTCTTGCAGCGGCACATCATTTAGAGCAAGTACTCTCTTCATAGGATCAAAGGAAGTGAAACAAAAGTTGGGGTGGATGCTTGATTGCCAATTAAAACATGATTACATAGGAAAAAATCCTATAGCATTCTATCCTATGAATCAAACAACCAATGTAGGAAAATTATGAGGGGGGTCTCTCTAACAGTGTTCCTCGGCTCGCACATAGCATCACGGTGGTCGAACTTGGAGTCATTCATCTGGTACACGTGGCATATCAGATCGGGTACTCCAATATTAGGTTGGCTCTATGTGATGTGGCAACTTCATATACTAACCGGATGCTGGCTATACTACTACGGTACTCACACTCCAAGAAGTGACTCAAAAACCATTCATAAATTGAGTCTATGACACGTATTTGCAAATGTACCATTCATTACATACAACAAGTCATCAACACACAACGACAACGATGATACATGTTGGATTATAGATTATTTCCAACAAAACATTCTAGTAAATACTAAAGTTTTCATCACACAACAAATAACAAGCAATGAAATGAACTTCAACTCAACCAATCCTCGGCATTGGAAACACTTGCTTTGAATCATAGGTGCTCTGGGAAGGGCCAGCTATTGTCAATATCGAGAGCAACGCATGACTGATCATCTAGGCTGAAGCGGCATATATCAGGACCAGGGTAGGGAACCACCGTAATGTCCAAGGTATAGATACAGTTGCTTCTCATAAATGGTAGTAACGTTGTGTCAACAGTAGCTGGATCACCTTTCACCATCATTGGATAGTTTTGTCCAAGGAAGAGCGAGTTTTCTCCAAGACTATCAATACTATACCAGGGAGAAGGTGTTGGCGCTAGCACACTAGTATCCATCCCGAATACCCTGCAACGGGTGTTGGAATAGGTTCGGAGAGGGCGACCATGGGAGAGAACACCTTCTACCTTAGTAGTAATAATCAGAGTGCACTATATACATGCAAGAAGAGGTGATCCATCGGAATTAGTTGCCAGGCGCCACTGAGTATATAAGTTCTGCTCGTCCTCATGCTCGTGATCATCACTATCATCATCTCCCCCTTGGTTATAAAAATTTTCAACTATAGGTGGTGGAATGTTCACAGGACCTGGGAAACACAAGAAGAAGGTTAATTAGTAAAGGGAAACTTGCTAACCCGCATGCATGTGGATGAAACAATTATAATTACGGTGGAAGGCAAATGAACCGAAACTACAAGGATCCCATGCAAAAACAGTGCCACGAGTGGTGGCAGCAAACACAAGATCCTCGTATTCAATTGCATCACAGTACTCATCCGTGTAAAGAAACTATTTTTTGAGCAATATCCATGGACGAACCATGGAATCAGTAAGGAAGGCAACAAGCTTGTCGAAGATAGCAACAACTTGATAGTTCTTGTAATTCCAAGAGTGGTTGGGAACTCGGCAAATTGCTATCTTCCGTAGACGGCAGTCACCATGATTGTATTTGAACGTACGTAGATCATCTGTGTGCTCAACCTCAGGGCACTCTGAGATTTTTGGAAGTGGAATCCGCTGATGAGTGTACACATTCACAAGTTCCCACTCACAATTGTACCCAATATAAACAAACCAATCTCCATTTGCGCTAGCCCAGGCCTTACCCTAAAGCGATGGCATCTTGACATCACACATATCGTTATCAAGCGGCATCAACTTGCACAAGGAGAGGCCTCCGTCGTCGACGCCCATGCGGACAAGCTTATAGCGAAGAAGATAAGGGAGATCAAACCGCTCCTGGACCCTTGGGTTCCTTGTAATGATGTTATTAATTGAGTTGAGAATGTTCTTGAACGAACCTGCCATGCTAGCCGAGGTGATGACGTCGCACCGATCAATGAGTTCCCCCACCACGTCATCTTTCAAATCAGGGCAAGAATAATGGGGTCAGTTCCGGCTTGTTCCCTCCATGGAGAAGGCGATCGAACAATTGCAGAAGGAAGGGTGAAGGAAAATGGAGGAGGGAGGAAGAGCGTGCGACAACAGTTCCAAATCAAGAGGGAAAGGCGAAGAGTCGGTGGACGGTTGCCAGATTGCCACGGTACACGAAGAGGTGCCCCGGCCTACACGTCCTTTCGGAAATTGTACAAAAGGACTTGCCATTGTCTCACTGCCATGTTGGAACGGGACCACATGTCAACGAAACATGGTGTGTAATTTCTCACGCAAAATGCGATCTCGCCGCGTTGGCCCGAAGTGCCGTATTATTTCTCGACTTTATTTTTTTAATGGTGAGCCGTTCAGTTTTGAAGCATGACTAACTGGTACTATTTGCTGAGAAAATATAAACTACTCTACGACTACTCCACCTCTAGTACTAGTAGTATAAAAAAGATATATAGGCTAGAGCTTTAGAGCTTTCTTTCTAAGGGCTGCCCACTTGCTTCTCACACTATCACCCTCTCTCCAGATCTAAAAATGACGGCCTCTCTCTCCCTCCTCACCGGTGTTCACAGATCCGCCGGGGAAGAAAAGGATGTGCAGCGTTGACACACTCGTCGTCGGTGAGCAAGGTCACGCACTAACGACAAGGCCGTCCTCTCAGACCTAGCGCCCGCGTGGGATGGCCTCCGTCCCCAAGCTCGCTGCCGTAGTGCGTGCGGAGGACGACGACCATGAGCGAAGCCACTTCCCGCTGACCCTCAGGTATGCTACCTCTTTTTGAACCATAACCTTGTTCTATTGCCCCATCTACCATGTCGCTGCATGTGGATCTTTTTCCACTCCACCATCTTCCCAATTTGCTATCCTCTGCTTTGTTGGTCACGCAAACGAAAACCTTAATTTGCACTATTAGAGGAAACCCTACTTCATGCAGACTAATCCATGTCTGGGTTGAATAAGGAAAGGAAGGGAGACTGTATTGTCCAAGAGAGTAGGTATCAAACCTGCATCTAGGTTGAAAAGTGGAAAAATCAGTAGCTAAGGAACGAGTCTCGTGTCTCTTGGTTGAAGAAGGGTAGAAAGGCATGGCAACGCAATAGAGAATGACCAGGTCGATCAGTTTGTTGTCCTCACATAGGAAAAAGGTGGCTAAACATAACAAAAATGGGACATAATCCACATATGATGCCTGGATATTTGTTGCTCTGGGCAACCATACCTCCCTCACCACTCTATGCGTCTGTGGAGGTACATCATACTGGTGCGCCCACTGTCTGAATGGGCCTCCCATGCTCTTATTGTCACTTTTTTGCTGTTAGTATAACGCCAACAGTCAAGTCAAGCAATGCTACTGCTAAAGTGATGCCACATTTAACTAATGCGGCACTCAGTCTAATGCCACCGATAAATTTAAGCAATGTCATTTAATGTCACTAGATTATTTCAGGGTTAGCTGTTGATTGTGGATGTATTAAAGATTTTTCAGCTAAGGCATTCTAATGCTGTTGCACAGCCAGTATACCAATGATGAAACTTGCTACTACCTTCAGATTTTTGCACTATTAATGCTTATAGATTACATACCTCACTTTCATGAGATAAGTTATTTTTTTGTACAGTGTCACCAAAATTCCAAGGCGCTAATGTCATTTTATTTTGGTTAAACTGCACAAAAACTTATGAAGACAAGAGGAAAGGTCAAGAGTGGGCACCTCCTCCTCCGGCCGTTCTCTTGATTCGTTTGATCAAGTTTTTATGTTTGATCGATTATCAAGATTGGGATAGCAATTTTTAAGGTCCCCCCGAGTTCGAAATGATATTTACCTTGGAGGTACATGGTTTACAATTTTTTTATACTGTCATTAGTTAATAATGGTAGTTACCTTCATACTTTTGTATTTGGTTTAATGCTCATGCACAGCTAGTATACCAATGTTGAAACGTGTTACCTTTACATTTTGTATTGTTAATTATTATAGAAATCTTCCAGTGCCAGAGCTTATTGAAATCTGTTCAGTAAAACCATTGTACTGTACCCTGTAATAAAATAACTACTCTACTGTTGCACTAGCCACTGGATTAGTGTATATTTGTAGTATTCGAAATTTCGAATGGTGTTGCATTAGCGTATGGACATAAATAAAGTGTGGCAAGCTTTCCCAGATATGTGCTCAAGAAAACTAGTACCTGTTTTTCTAAATACTAGACGTTTTGGTACTTTAAACTGAACCGCGAAAATGTCTTATATTAAGGAACAGAGGGTGTAGAGTTCACTCAAATTATCTTGGTAAAGCTAGTCACACCTTTGTTAAAATTAATGTTCATTATGTCATCGGAGGAGGTATGTAAGTTTGTCTCTAATGCCTGTCGACTACATACCTGACATCATGATGTAATGTTAAGTCATTTCCTTTTGTACAGTGTCACTGAATTGTCAAGGCGGTGATGACATTTTATTTTAGTTGAACTGCACAAAATATGCTTAAAAGAAGAGGAAAGGTCAGGAATCGATCATTCTTTTAGAAAGAACTATATATGCCTTTCTAACATCAGCTAATGTTGCCTTGTTTATTCCTTCAAACAGGTGGTTAGAAACAGTCTTGCTACCTTTTCCCATTAAGAAATTGGAATGCTTATATTTGTGAGTCTATGCTTCAACTAGTGCCACTTTTATAGTAATCACACTTTCAATATCTATGCAAACAGGGATGCTCGATTTTAGTGGAACTGCACAAAAAGTCCAACTGGTTCAACATTAGGAGCATGTTTTCTTCCAAACCTTTATATCCAATTGGTGGCACTATGAGCTGTTCATTAAGAAGGTACATGGTTTGCTACTATCTTGCTACTCTTTTTGTACGGTCATTAGATAGTAATAGTAATGGTTTGCATGTGAATTTATTGGCAGGGTGGACCTACATTGGAGGTGCAGGACAGGATTCAATGATTGGATGCTCAATTTCGGTTGTATCGATTTCACCTCTTCCATCACTGCGAGCATGGATATCCTTGGTCTGATGAAGAATAGGCGCTATATTTCTACTCTAAACAAGCAAATCAATTCAGTATGAAATTGTCCAGGGCAAAACATGACTGTATCAAATTGTCCAGTGCAAAACATGACAGATGCTAAGCGGAAGAGACATGTTTAAACCGAAAATACAAGGTGTGGTATATGTTTACTAGCTGCTTGATATTTGTGCAGACAGAGATGTCTGCCCGTAATTTGGCAAACACACAAAGTGACCATAATTTTGGTTGAACTGCACAAGAGAATAGTATAGTCACTACATGTAGTGCCATTTGAAAATAGACACAGAAAGATTGGATAGTCACTTCATGGACTGCAGAAAAGTAGTACTGTACTATTTATTGGCCAACACTAGGTGCTTCATTGCTTTGGTCTGATTATACAATGGGCATCATTTTGCCTAAGTTAAAGTTTGTATTCCGAAAATAGTCTCGCCGTGTGATCGAGAGAAGACCAAATCATATTGCAGTGGATGTTCCTCCATCATGTGTGGTTCATTCTCATGGTTCCAGCTATTGGTGAAACCACTTACGTTTGCAAGAGGAATTGTAGACTTCACAAACAAATTTGTCTTTCAGTCTGTACTGAATGTTGGCCAAGAGAAGCATCCATGTTAGTAGGAAGAACATATGTTTTTTCTAGATCTTTGCTTTTGGAGCTACATATTTGTATATGATTTGTGAATCATTGAGATGCATTAGCATGTTGGTCTTATGTATGGGAATCATACTAGTTGGTTTTAGTTGTGGCTGATCTTTGCTTTTGGAGCTACATATTTGTATATGATCTGTGAATCATTGAGATGCATTAACAGTTCATTATATCTGTTCGCTCAGTGTTTACAAGTTACCCATCGATCACTAGCTAGCCTACTAATGCGCTCCTGGCGGTTTTAGTTGTGACGCAAGATCCGAAGTGGCAGTTTTTTGAATAAAAATGCCTACCTCTGAAGAAACTGACAAGCTGCTCTGAAGAAAATGCCATGCGAATCTGAAGAAACTACCAGCGAAAACATTCGCAAATGCCTTATCTCCCAGCTAAAGTTCATCAACTAATCCCCTCGGTTGCAACTCGTTGCATGCTGCTCCGCATACTGGCTGCGAGCGATTTTGAGTGCCTGCCTGCAGCCAGCCATAATTAAGGCAGCTAACTGATGCGAAAAAAGATGCGCTTTAATTGTTACGGGCCTTTTAAATCCGTGGAATCATTATTGACAAGGAGGGACATGATTCGAGTGCACTCTTTTGACCGTCATGCCAGCGTGCGACCCAGCATGGACAGGATGGAACGACACAGTCAGAATTTTAGTTTCTCTAGTTTTCCACGGCAAGATGGCGCGCTAAGCCATGCCTGCTTAATTATGCATTGAATTCTGATGACCGTCGCACTACCTTCCGCCTATAAGTATTGTTTCCCGGCCTTCTATGGTGGCACCGTGACCCAGCTCGCCCTATCCTCATAAGCCCCCACCGGCCCGACATCGCTCGCCACTTATCCTCGCTCTCGCCACGTCCGCCATGCCCCCGCCCGTCCGCGATAGGCGAGGCCGGAGGCGGTCACCGCCGGAACTAGTGTTCGGTTTTTCACCGGAAGGCAGACGGAGGGAGGAGGCATTTTATCGGTATTTAGATGGCAATGCGGAGATCGAGGACTTGTTGGAGCACGACCGCCTAGCGGAGGAGCAGGAGTTGTTGGAGCGCGACCGCTTGGCGGAGGAGTAGTCTATCGTCGATTTGCGCCGCCAGCAGGACATGGAGCAGCAACGCACCGACGCTCTGAGTCGCGAGCAGAGCGCCCGCAACTGGGCCGACTACGTGGAGGCCGGCGCCCGGCAAATAGCCCTGGAGGCTGTCGGGCACGCATGCGTTCATGACGCCGATTTTTACTACCAGCTCATCAAGTGGGTTTCCCGCTTAGAAGGCGAAGCTTCGGTGGACCACGCCGGCATGGAAAGGGCCAACGCGCGCGAGCAACGCGCCCTATCGCACCTCTGGCAAGTCCGAGGCGAGGCGGAGGACGCCGGTGCCGGCATTTAGCGTGTATCGCAGATGGCGGCCGGCATCGTCTAGTTAGCTAAGAGTAAGTTAGTACTTGTATGCTACTAGAGTATTAGTGGGAGTAGATAGTTAACTTAGCTATGATGGTTATCAACGTGGAAGTTTAGTACTCTATATGTGGATCAGACCTGTTACTTTTCCCTGAATGTTTAACTTTCCATTTGAACGTATGGAATGGGCTGTTATTTTTTTAATGGGTTGTATTTGTCCTCCACAGGTTTAGAGGCTGACTTGTGGGCCTACCAAGTTGACGCGTACACAATCAGGAGATGATTGTACGTGGAGATGATGACAGCAGGGACCCGCCAAGGTCATGGCAGTACGCAAGCAAGTGCCTCCTTATTTCAAGGCAATAAAAAATGGATCCTCCTAATGGATTTCTGACATCTGGGTCCCATGCCATTGTCAACGTAGTCAATAAACGAGAGAATTGCACAACGAGCGGCTGGCACCAAGGGCCCAGCAGCTCGCCCAGCAGCTCACCCAGTAATTTTTGTTTTGGGTTAATTTGATAAATGCCACTCCAAATCTGGTGTTTCTAAGAAATGCCACTGCAATTCCAAACTTTGAAAAATGCCATTTCATGCCATTCCCAGTGGCATTTTTCAAAGTCTGGAGTGGCGTTTTTCAAAGTTTGCAAATTGCAGTGGCGTTTTCCAAAGTTTGCAAAAATTGCATTGGAATTTTTCAAAGTTTGGAAATTGCAGTGGCATTTTTATGAATCGCCATAATTGGAGTGGCATTTATCTAATTTGTTTTTGAGATGGAAGCAGGGTGTCAACTGGGCTGTGCGGGGCACTCTGGCCTGTCTAGACAGCCATCTCTTTTATGTTTACCACAGACCGGCCCAGTAGTTTTTTTTCTTTCTGAAAATGGCTAGCCCATTTTTTTGTGATTTGCCAAGTAAGTCGCTTTGTCAGGCCTATTGGGATGCAAATCTTTCAAGACGAGGAGAGCTTCATTCGACTGGACGAGAAAACGGCCTATCAGTAATGAGAAATGGGATGTACATTTTTAAAACACATCAAACCAGCAATTAGTTTCAAATTTCTTTTTTTCATTTCGAGATTTTAAATTGCATTAATTTTAATGCGTGGACAATTTGTTGGATTTTATATTGATATACATTGACTTTTAAAATCAGTTTGAATGTGACTCGAAATTTCGGGATTAAAAACAGTTCAGACCGCAGCAAAATATGCAAAATTTCGTATAATTTTTTAACTGTGGCCACAATATGGGTTGTAATGCTAACAAAAAGAATATGGGCTCCAAAAAAACCTTAAGAATTAGCAAATGGGCTATAAATTATTAGAAATAATGGCAGATGGGTTGTATGTTGTTTTCCACAGATTTGAGGCTTTCCTAAAAAAAGGTTGGTGCATAAGCAGTGACTGTTGGATGTCCATCCAACGGTCGTCGTGCTTCTTCAATCTCTGCTCTTCTTCCTCCAGCCGCTCAAACAAGCGTCGGCGGGACTGCCTGCTCCCTCCACCCCGCGGCCGGCTGTGCTGCCGCGCAGGCCTCACCGCCCAACCATACTCCCATCGCTGGCCTAGCCATCCCTCTACTCACCCACACCTGCTGTTATTCTCCGGCGACGGCAGACAAACCAATAAACCCTCGTACAGTCGTACTCCCCTCTGCGTGGGAAACAACTGCCGAGTCTTCCCTGTCTCTGTTTCGTTCCCTTCCTAGGCCTCGCCGTCGTCCACCACCCTAGTGCTCTCGGCGTGGCCTCGTCAACATGGTCAACGACCGACATGCATCTGAAGTGGACTGTACGTGGAGAGGCTGGCAGATGGGTTGAAAGTGCAACTATCCCTAGGTGGTTTTGGTAATTCCTAACAACATATAGCTCATTGAGCTAATGCTATTTCAAGATTAATATCTTAGGAAAGCTCAGTGATTGGCATGGCATGGATAAGAAAAGTGGACCCCTCAAAATGCTAAGGACAAAGGATTGGCTCAAGCTCCAAGCTCAAGACTCTACATTTTCTATTTTAGTGATCCAAGATCACATTGAGTCTATAGGAAAAGCCAATACTATCAAGAAGGGATGAGGTGTTGCTTAATGAGGCTCTTGCTCAAAATGCTTAGTGATATGCTCCAAAACCCTCAACTACTTTCTCACATCCACATATGACCTAAACCAAAAGTCAAACTCGGCCCCACCGATTCTTTCTATCCGGCGCCACCGAGTTCAAATGTCATAGCCACTGCCACAAACCCCAGGCAAATTGGTCTCACTGATAGGGATCCCGGTCTCACCGAGATGGTATTGTAATCTCTCTGTTTCCTTTCGTAATATTTCGGTCTTACCGAGATGAGCGATCGGTCCCAGCGAGATTGCAATGTAAACTCTTTGTTTTCCCTTCGTAACGTTTCGGTCTCACCGAAATGAGCGATCGGTCCCACCGAGTTTACCTGACCAACTCTCTAGTTAGCTTATTACCAAAGTCGGTCTCACCGAATTTGTGTAATCGTTCTCACCGAGATTACGTTATGCCCTAACCCTAACCATATCGGTCCTACCGAGTTGCAAGTTGGTCCCACCGAAAACCCTAACGATCACTAGCTTTGCTGAATCGGTCCCACCGAGATTGGCAAGTTGTGTGTAACGGTTAGAATTTGTGTGGAGGCTATATATACCCCTCCACAACCTCTTCATTCATGAAGAGAGCCATCAGAACAAACCTACACTTCCAACTTACTTTTTCTGAGAAAGAACCACCTACACTTGTGTTGAGGCCAAGATATTCCATTCCTACCATATGAATCTTGATCTCTAGCCTTCCCCACGTTGCTTTCCACTCAAATCCTCTTTCCACCAAATTCATATCTTGTGAGAGAGAGAGAGATGAGTGTTGGGGAGACTATCATTTGAAGCACAAGAGCAAGGAGTTCATCATCAACACTCCATTTGTTACTTCTTGGAGAGTGGTGTCTCCTAGATTGGCTAGGTGTCACTTGGGAGCCTCCGACAAGATTGTGGAGTTGAACCAAGGAGTTTGTAAGGGCAAGGAGATTGTCTACTTCGTGAAGATCTACCGCTAGTGAGGCAAGTCCTTCGTGGAAGACGACCATGGTGGGATAGACAAGGTTGCTTCTTCGTGGACCTTTCGTGGGTGGAGCCCTACGTGGACTCGCGCAACCATTACCCTTCGTGGGTTGAAGTCTCCATCAACATGGATGTATGATAGCACCACCTATCGGAACTACGACAAAAACATCCGTGTCTCCTATTGCATTTGAATCCTCCAAACCCTTCCCTTTACATTCTTGCAAGTTGCATGCTTTACTTTCCGCTGCTCATATACTCTTTGCATGCTTGCTTGAATTGTGTTAAGGTTTCTTGACTTGTCCAAAGGTGCTAAAATCTGCCAAGAACTAAAATTGGGAAAAGGATAAGCTTTTATTTGGCCAAGTAGTCTAATCACCCCCCTCTAGACATACTTCTGATCTTATAAGTGGTATCAGAGCTTTGGTCTCCATTTGCCTTGATTTTCATAGCTTTTGGAAGTCATAGCCTTGGTTTCACAACCTAGGAGAGTATGGCGTCTAGCGAGGGAAATTACCACCGTAGAGGTCCTTTGATGGTACTAATTTTGCTAGTTGGAAGCATAAGATGAAAATGCATATTCTTGTACATAACCCCGTCGTACGGGCTATTGTGTGTATTGGCTTGCAAGGTGAATTCTTTGATGGGAGATAACCGAACCGAGAAGCTACCGCGGAAGAGTCGAAGATGCTGCAATACAATGCTCAAGCGTGTGATATCCTCTTCAACAGATTGTGCCCCGAAGAATTCAGTAAAATCAGCCGTCTTGAGAATGCAAAGGAAATTTGGGATACTTTGATTGATATGCACGAAGGTATCGACTCCGTCAAGGAATCCAAGTTGGATGTGCTTCAAAGTCAACTTGACAAGTTCAAAATGAAGGATGGTGAAGGTGTTGCTGAAATGTACTCTAGGCTTGCTCTTATCACAAATGAGATCGCCAGCTTAGGAAGTGAAGAGATGACCGACAAATTCATCATCAAGAAGATCCTAAGAGCTTTGGACGGAAAATATGATACTGTATGCACATTGATCCAAATGATGCCCAATTACAATGATATCAAGCCAACGGAAGTCATTGGAAGAATTGTTGCTCATGAGATGTCACTCAAGGATAAGGAGGAGCTCCACAGCAAGTCAAGTGGTGCTTACAAAGCCTCATGTGAAGCTCCCACATCATCAAGTGAGAAGCAAACCTTCAATGAAGAATTGAGCCTAATGGTGAAGAACTTCAACAAGTTCTACAAGAGGAGAAGCAAAGAGAGAAGTTCCAAGTCAAGGTCCTAAAATGACAAAAGATCTTCTAGTCGAGAGTGAAATTGCTACAATTGTGGAAGACCCGGACACTATTCCAATGAGTGTATGGCACCCTACAAGAGAAGGGGAGATTCTCCAAAAAGAAGAAGTAGAAGAGAAGAATCATCATCAAGAGAGAGAAGGAGTAGAGATGATCGTTATGAACGAAGAACATCCCGGAGAAGTAAAGATTCGAAAAGGAAGGACAAGTTATCAAGGAGCTACACAAAACAAAGACATCAAGCTCATATTGGTGAATGGGTATCTGGCACCGACTCCGACAATCACTCGAAGGACTTGTTTGGTGATGATGATTTACTTGTTAACAATTCTAGTGATGAATACTATGATGAAACTTCAATTAATCATGCTAATCAAGATAAAATGAATGACAATGATAAGGAGAAGATTGAGTTTCTAACTAAAGAACTAAACACTCTTAAGTTAGCTCATGAAAC
Source organism: Triticum monococcum (assembly GCA_034509565.1). Taxonomy (NCBI): domain Eukaryota; kingdom Viridiplantae; phylum Streptophyta; class Magnoliopsida; order Poales; family Poaceae; genus Triticum; species Triticum monococcum. Next base: position 527,027,714 of record CM067842.1, on the reverse strand, counting down.
TATCTTAGGAGATCATCGAGAACTTTTAAGGACTCATGAGAAATTACGTTTTGAAAATCTCAACCTTGAGCAAGAGCATGAGTTCTTAAAGGCAATCAATGATGATCTTCACAAGAAAAGTTCTCCTTACATTGCCAAGCGTTTACTCTTATCCACTTATGTAGCGACCCGACCCGAATGGATCAAGTCTCTGTGCTCCGGTGTCATCCCTGGATCAGTAATGCTGACACCACATAGTACTTCAAAGGATTTATAGCAGAGTAGCAATCACACACTTATTACATCGGTGTCTCAAAAGAGAACTTATTACAATAAATATGGCTTAAGGCCATCTAATATCGATAACAGCGGAAGACTTGGAAGGTAGATGGGTCCATCAACTCCAACGGCATCACTGAGTATAGAACCACGACCTAAAAGCACCTTACTCGTCGTCTGAAAAGTCTGCAACATGAAAGTTGCAGCCCGAAAATGGGTCAGCACATGGAATATGCTGGCAAGGTAACACATAGAGAGTAATGGAATGTAACAGCTATACTATATGCATAATTGGCTGGTGGAAAGCTCTATGGTTACTGTTTTGCATAAAGCCAGTTTTTCCCTACTGCAAAGAAATAAATTTATTTAACTATCATGGTAGTTGAACATCGAGAATGGTTGACAGCATTCCGATCCCAATTAAGTGAACAATTAAAACCCAACAATATTAATTAGAAGTAACATGATGAGATTCACATGATATTCAAGTACTAGATACTCAAGATGTCCATAACCGGGGACACGGCTAATCATGATTAGTTTATTACACTCTGCAGAGGTTTGCACACTTTTCCCCACAAGACTTGATCGCCTCCGTTGGGTTTCTTGCACTACACGGTGTTTGAGAAACGGATGACCGAGACACAGTCTTTCAGAAGCGCTAGCACCTTACGATGGATAGACCGGTACACCTACTTTCCCCTACATCTGCTAGTCTACCCTGTAAGAGTTCGCACGACTTAGTCAACTATGCCAGAGCCCATAATGGCTTGTGGCTGCACACGGAAGTTTCTAGTATGAAAGATCTTATGATCCCTTTGAGCCTGGGTGGCGGTCCAAAAGAAAACAGGCAAGTCCTGATAGACATCAGGTGCCTCAATCCACCCAGATGTGTGTTTAAGTTGCCACCTTAGATAAACCATTAAAATTATCAATCTCACATCTGTCATGGATAACACTCACCCAATCCACGTCTACTAGCATAGCATGACATAATAAGCAAACATAGAAGTAGCTCCCAAAGGTTTCATAATAAACAGGTAATAGGTACTACCTCATCTACTTCCCATCCCACAATTTAATTAGATCCTAATCATGCAATGTGTGGGGATTGATCTAATGCAATAAAACTGGGTTGTAGAAAAGGTATGATCAAAGTGTTACTTGCCTTGCTGATGATCCGCGAGACCTAGAGATTCGAAGTAACAGGCGGCGCAATCCGGGTAATCTATCACAGACAAACAACCAGCATACAATAAGTACTCATCTAATGCACAGGTAAAACTCGAACAAGAGATCGAACCAGAAAGTTCAACTTAAGAATTCCGGTTGCAAAGAAAGAAGGAACCAAACAAAGCCACGGAAAACAAACGGCGGAAGAAAACAACTCGGTTCTAGCAAGTTGAAACTAGGTCAAATTTTACCGTAGCAAAAACTTGTTTAAGTTGATTAGTCGGAACGGCGTTTTCGAAATGAAACTCCAGGCGCTTGAATCACCTGATTCCGATAAACGGGCGAGAAGATAGACTAGAACGAAGATCGGATCCGAGATCGCGATCGCGGAATAAATCCGACGAAAAGAAAAAGAAGAACGGTTAAATGAACGGACGTTCGTTAACCGGGAATAACCGGTGATCACGTTCGTTAGGGCGAACGGTCCAGTGAACGGTCGCTAAACACTAAACCGGCAACAAAACAGAAAACCGATCTAGGGTTTCGGAAGAAAAACCGAAACAACGAAACGAAAAGAAAACCGGAACGGTTCTTTTTTTAAAAAAACGAACCGAGGGGAAAAGAGAGACGCGGCGCGGCTACCTCCGGCGAGGGCTCCGGCGAGGGGCTCCGGCGGCGGCGACGACGTAAGGCGGCGGCGGCGCGGCGCTAGGGCGGCGGCGCGGTGGAGGGGCGCGGGGTGGTGTGGGAGGAGAGGGGGGTGTGGGGGTATTTATATAGGAGGGGGGAGAAAACTTGGGGGAGGGGCAAGAAAGAGGGGGGGAAGAGCTAGAGTCCGAATCGGACTCGGCTTCGGTGGCGGCGACGCTGGCTGCGCGGGCGCGGGCGCGCGAGGGCCGGCCTGGCCGGCCTGCTGGGCCTTGGCCCAGGCGGGGCACTGCGCGGATTTTTTTAAATATATACGCGCGCAGAAAAACAAAGAAAAGAAAATCTAAACGAACTCCAAAACTCCCAAAGTAAATTTTCCCCGACTCCTAAAAATGAGTCTAACAAAATGAACTTTTCTTGGGGCCTAGGTGCAAATTTTTGAAAACGCGCATTTTCCCTATCCAAATAAAATGCAAATGAACTCCGACAAATCCAAAATTTGATTTATTCATTACATCTTCATTTTTCCTAAATTTGGGAAAGTCATAGTATTCCCCTCTCTCATATTGTTGATATTGGGAAAAATAATTGAAGATGAAAGAAATAAATCAAATGATCCTCTTTTCAAAATTTGAGAAAACTCAAATATGAAAATGACGAAATCTCCAACTCTCTCTCTGAGGGTCCTTGAGTTGCGTGAAATTTCTAGGATCGACCAAAATGCAAGAAAATATGATATGCATGATGATCTAATGTATAACATTCCAAATTGAAAATTTGGGATGTTACAAACCTACCCCCCTTAAGATGAATCTCGCCCTCGAGATTCGGGTTGGCTAGAAAATAGGTGAGGGTGGTCCTTGAGCAAATCTTCTTCTCTCTCCCAGGTGGCTTCATCCTCGGAGTGGTGGTTCCACTGAACTTTGCAAAACTTGATAACCTTGCTGCGGGTAACTCTACTGGCAAAATCGAGAATCTTGACTGGTTTCTCTTCATACGTTATGTCGTCCTTCAACTGAATTGCTTCAAGCGGCACTGTATCTCTTAACGGTACCTCCGCCATCTCGGCGTGACATTTCTTCAGCTGAGAAACATGGAATACATCATGAACTCCTGACAGTCCCTCTGGTAATTCCAACTTATACGCGACTTCTCCCATACGTTGCAAGATCTTATATGGTCCAACGAAACGCGGTGCTAATTTTCCCTTAACTCCAAAGCGCTTAACTCCTCATAGTGGGGATACTCGGAGATAAACTCTGTCTCCGGTTTCGTAAACTGTCTCCTTGCGTTTAGAATCGGCATAGCTCTTCTGCCTGGACTGGGCTACCTAGAGCCTATCGTGTATCAACTTAACTTTCCGTTCAGACTCCTTAATCAAATCCGGTCCAAAGAACTGACGGTCTCCAACTTCGTCCCATGACAACAGTGTCCTGCACCTCCTTCCGTATAAAGCTTCGAAAGGTGCCATCTTCAAACTGGTTTGGGAACTGTTGTTATAAGAAAACTCCGCATACGGCAAGTTATCGTCCCTACTAGATCCATAATCTAGTGCACAAGCTCTCAGCATATCTTCCAAAATCTGATTGACTCTCTCGGTCTGTCCATCTGTCTGCGGATGAAAAGCGGTGCTGAACTCTAGCCTGGTTCCCAAAGTTTCATGCAACTGATTCCAAAACTTTGAGGTAAATTGGGTTCCTCTGTCTGATACGATACTCCTCGGAACTCCATGCAAACAAATGATCCTAGTCATGTATATCTTTGCCAACTTAGCACTGGTGTAAGTGGTCTTGACTGGAATGAAATGTGCTACCTTCGTCAAACGATCAACTACTACCCATATCGAGTCATATCCTGCCTTCGTCCTGGGTAGTCCTGTGATGAAGTCCATGCCTATCTTATCCCACTTCCATTCAGGTATCGGCAATGGTTGCAACAATCCGGCCGGCTTCTGATGCTCTGCCTTTACTCTATGACATACGTCACAAACTGCTACATATGCTGCAATATCCTTCTTCATTCCGGTCCACCAGAATGTTTCCTTTAAATCCAAATACATCTTGGTATTTCCTGGGTGAATCGAATAGGGTGAATCATTTGCCTCTTGCAGAATTAACTTCCTGATCTCCGGGTCATTGGGCACATAAACACGGTCCTCAAACCATAGGGTATCGTGCTCATCCTCACGAAATCCCTTTGCTTTTCCTTCACTCATTTTCTTCTTTATAGAAGCAATCTCCTTGTCAGATTTCTGAGCCTCTCTGATCTTATCCATCAATGTTGACTGAATCTCCAATGCTGCTACATAGCCTTTCGGAACTATCTCTAAACTTAGTCCACGAAGGTTTTCTGATAACTCCTTGGGTATTTCCTCTGTTATTAACGTATTGACGTGGCTCTTGCGGCTCAATGCGTCAGCTACTACATTAGCTTTACCGGGATGGTAATGCAATCTCATATCATAATCCTTGATGAGCTCCAACCATCTCCTTTGTTTGAGATTCAACTCCTTCTGTGTGAAAATGTACTTCAAACTCTTGTGATCCGTGTACACCTCACAATGATTTCCAATGAGGAAATGTCTCCATGTCTTCAACGCATGCACTACGGCTGCTAATTCCAAATCATGGGTGGCGTAATTCAACTCATGAGGCTTCAGTTGTCGTGAAGCATACGAAACAACTCTCCCTTCCTGCATAAGCACTGCTCCAAGTCCTCGACATGAAGCGTCGCAATACACCTCATAATCCTTGGTCTGATCTGGCAAAATCAACACTGGTGAGGTAATCAATCGTTTCTTCAATTCCTGGAAACTAGCCTCACACTCCTCAGTCCATTTGAACTTAGTATCCTTCTTCAACAACTCCGTCATAGGCTCTGCAATCTTTGAAAAATTCTCAATGAATCTCCGGTAGTATCCTGCGAGTCCAAGAAAACTCCGGATCTCTCCAACCGTCGTTGGTGCTTCCCATTCGGTTACGGTCTCAACCTTTGTGGGGTCAACTGCTATCCCTTCTCCGGATATAATGTGTCCAAGGAATCCTACTTCCTTCAACCAAAACTCACATTTGCTAAATTTGGCATATAACTGATGTTCCCTTTGTTTCACCAAAACCAAACGCAAATGTCCCTTATGCTCTTCTTCATTCTTTGAATAAACCAGGATATCATCAATGAACACTACGACGAACTTATCCAAAAACTCCATAAACACTTTGTTCATCAGGTTCATAAAATAGGCAGGTGCGTTAGTCAATCCAAATGACATAACGGTATACTCATACAGTCCATATCTCGTGGTAAAAGCTGTCTTGGGAATATCCTGTTCTCGAATCTTCAACTGATGGTATCCCGATCGCAAATTGATCTTGGAAAATACTTTAGCTCCTTGCAAACGATCAAACAGATCATTTATCATTGGCAGTGGGTACTTGTTCTTGATGGTTACTTCATTCAATCCACGGTAATCAACAACCATCCGTAACGATCCATCCTTCTTCTCCACTAGAAGTACGGGTGATCCCCAAGGCGAAGAACTTGGGCGTATGTAACCTTTCTCCAGTAACTCCTTAATCTGATTCTTAATTTCTACCAAATCCTTTGCAGGCATCCGGTATGGTCTCTTTGATATTGGGCTTGTACCTGGCGATAACTCAATCAAAAACTCAATGTCTCTATCCGGTGGCATGCCTGGCAACTCTTCAGGAAATACATCAGGAAAATCCTTTACCACAGGTACTTCCTCCTGCACAACTCCTGTTAGGCAATTTACTTGTGTCCTATTTGGCACATGCCGGGATACATACTTGATCCTTCTTCCTTCTGGCGCTGTGAGCAAAATTGTCTTGCTAGCACAATCGATGTTTCCTCCATACATCGACAGCCAATCCATACCGAGAATTACATCCAGACCTTGAGATTCCAGGATGATTAAATCCGTTGGGAAAACATGCCTTCCTATGCGTAATGGCACTTGAAAGCATCCTTGTCTGGCCATGTATTCTGCTCCTGGCGAGCTTACTAGCATAGGTGTTTTAAGAATCCTAGTGGGCAGGCTATATTTTTCCACAAATCCCCTTGATATGTATGAATGTGATGCACCAGCATCGAAAAGAACGAGTGCGGTAAATGAATTAACCAAAAACTTACCGATTACTGCATCAGGCTGATCTTCAACCTTCTCCACGTTAACGTGGTTCACCTGTCCCCTATTGAAAGGGTTCGGCTTCTTCCCTGAGCTCCCATTGCCATTTCCATTCTGGCCTTCAGGACATTCATTGGCATAATGTCCGGTCTTGGAACACTTGAAACAGGTGACTTGACTCAGATCTCTCTTGGCTGGGGTTGATGGGGTGGTACGGTTCTGGCCGTTGCTTCCTCCATTCCCATTACCATTCTTGTGGCCATTGTGGTTGTGCGAACTACCTCCTCCATGGGTATGCTGAAACTAAAATCCCGATTTAGGGGTAAAACGGGGCTTCTGCTGGGCTCCAGAGTTATACTTCCCCTGTCCATACTTCCTCTTGCGGTTCTCAATCTGCTGTTGCTTCCCTTCAATCACGATGGCACGATCTACCAACTCCTGGTAGTTGTTGAAACTTGCTACCATCAACTGCATACTCAACTCATCATTCAGTCCTTCCAGGAACTTCTCCTGCTTGGTTGCATCCGTAGCAATGTCATCTGGGGCATAACGTGCTAACTTGCTGAAGTCGTCAACGTATTGGCCAACTGTCCTTCCTCCTTGGCGTAAGTTGCGAAACTCACGCTTCTTCATGGCCATAGCTCCTGCTGAAACATGTGCAGTGCGGAAAGCTTGCTGGAACTGATCCCATGTGACAGTGTCAACTGGGAAGGTGGCTGTGAAATTCTCCCACCATGCTGCCGCGGGTCCTTCTAACTGATGTGCGGCAAACTTCACTTTCTCACCATCTGTGCATCCTGCAGTGGTCAACTCCCTTCCTATCTTGCGGAGCCAATCGTCTGCTACTATCGGCTCGGTGCTACTAGAAAACACCGGCAGATTTAGCCTAAGGAAACGGGCTAAGTGGTCAACAGGTGGCGGTGGTGGAGGTGGGTTGTTGTTGTTGTTGTTTTGCTGATTCTATACTAACAATTGCATCAATTGATTCTGCTGCTGGATCAACTGAGTGAGCTCCGGTGGAAATCCATTGTCACATCTCGGAGGCATCTGAGGGTTTAGAAAAGATGAGATATAAGAATAGAGTGGGGTCTAAAGAGAAAACACTACCCCAATGCACATGAGCAAATGCACACAAAATCACTTCATTCAATTCAAACAAGGGCTTACAATCGATCTAGCTATCGCAAAAGTGCTCGAACTATAAGGTATACATGGAGGAAATACTACTGATAGTTGGTGGTCATCTAGAAATTTGAACCGGTGGAAGACTCCATGATGTCCGCTCCAGCTTTGTCTTCAAAGTCGGGTTCACTTGGATCCGAATCGGTGTCGTCGATGATGATGTAATTGTCCAGACATGCGACGTACATGTCTTCCTTCCTGGATGCTAACTCCCTCTTGAGTTCTTCAATTTCCTGCTTAAGATCGCCATTGTGCCTTGCTAGAGCTACGATCTCGTCCATGTAGTCCTTGCGTGTAGCCTTAAGTTCTCCTTCTAGCTCGATGATCCTAGCCTTCGCATTATTCAACTCTATCATATCATTGCACATCTAGTTCTCGTGGCGTCGAATGTGCTGGTTTAACTCCTGGATGAAAGCTGCAATGGATCTATCCTTCTTGGTGCTGACTAACTCCCATTGTTCATCTCGGCATCCGCAAATCTGGTAGATAGTGTCCTTGAGGTCTTCTTGATATACTTCTCCAATGCGTCCTATGGTGATATGGGCTGCCATGCTCCTTCCCAGACTCCAGGTTGGTGCGTTGAAAACACTATCTATGAGCTTCGTGATTGCCGCGAATGTCCTTCCCGGAACATGAGCTTGAATCTTCCAGCGCTCCTCTTCAGGCAGAGTGGCGTTGAAGGTTCCCGTGAAACTTGGTAATCCAATGTTTAGGTACTTGGTGACTTCCTTCAAGTGAAATCCAAAAGGTGTGCCTTCATCCAGTTGAGCGTACTTAATCTTCGCGTCCTTCATCCTAAAGAGTAGAAAAGATGAGGAGTTAGAATATGAGGAGAGAATAGTGATCTATGGCTTTAACTTAGTGGTCGTGTCCTACAGTCAGCGTGTGCTCTGATACTATCTTTGTAGCGACCCGACCCGAATGGATCAAATCTCTGTGCTCCGGTGTCATCCCTGGATCAGTAATGCTGACACCACACAGTACTTCGAAGGATTTATAGCAGAGTAGCAATCACACACTTATTACATCGGTGTCTCAAAAGAGAACTTATTACGGCTTAAGGCCATCTAATATCGATAACAGCGGAAGACTTGGAAGGTAGATGGGTCCATCAACTCCAACGGCATCACTGAGTATAGAACCACGACCTAAAAGCACCTTACTCGTCGTCTGAAAAGTCTGCAACATGAAAGTTGCAGCCCGAAAACGGGTCAGCACATGGAATATGCTGGCAAGGTAACACATAGAGAGTAATGGAATGTAACAGCTATACTATATGCATAATTGGCTGGTGGAAAGCTCTATGGTTACTGTTTTGCATAAAGCCAGTTTTTCCCTACTACAAAGGAATAAATTTATTTAACTATCATGGTAGTTGAACATCGAGAATGGTTGACAGCATTCCGATCCCAATTAAGTGAACAATTAAAACCCAACAATATTAATTAGAAGTAACATGATGAGATTCACATAATATTCAAGTACTAGATACTCAAGATGTCCATAACCGGGGACACGGCTAATCATGATTAGTTTATTACACTCTGCAGAGGTTTGCGCACTTTTCCCCACAAGACTCGATCGCCTCCGTTGGGTTTCTCGCACTACACGGTGTTTAAGAAACGGATGACCGAGACACAGTCTTTCCGAAGCGCTAGCACCTTACGATGGATAGACCGGTACACCTACTTTCCCCTACATCTGCTAGTCTACCCTGTAAGAGTTCGCACGACTTAGTCAACTATGCCAGAGCCCATAATGGCTTGTGGCTGCACACGGAAGTTTCTAGTATGAAAGATCTTATGATCCCTTTGAGCCTGGGTGGCGGTCCAAAAGAAAACAGGCAAGTCCTGATAGACATCAGGTGCCTCAATCCACCCAGATGTGTGTTTAAGTTGCCACCTTAGATAAACCATTAAAATTATCAATCTCACATCTGTCATGGATAACACTCACCCAATCCACGTCTACTAGCATAGCATGACATAATAAGCAAACGTAGAAGTAGCTCCCAAAGGTTTCATAATAAACAGGTAATAGGTACTACCTCATCTACTTCCCATACCACAATTTAATTAGATCCTAATCATGCAATGTGTGAGGATTGATATAATGCAATAAAACTGGGTTGTAGAAAAGGTATGATCAAAGTGTTACTTGCCTTGCTGATGATCCGCGAGACCTAGAGATTCGAAGTAACAGGCGGCGCAATCCGGGTAATCTATCACAGACAAACAACAAGCATACAATAAGTACTCATCTAATGCACAGGTAAAACTCGAACAAGGGATCGAACCAGAAAGTTCAACTTAAGAATTCCGGTTGCAAAGAAAGAAGGAACCGAAAAGAGCCACGGAAAACAAACGGCGGAAGAAAACAACTAGGTTCTACCAAGTTGAAACTAGGTCATATTTTACCATAGCAAAAACTTGTTTAAGTTGATTAGTCGGAACGGCGGTTTCGAAACGAAACTCCAGGCGCTTGAATCACCTGATTCCGATAAACGGGCGAGAAGATAGACTAGAACGAAGATCGGATCCGAGATCGCGATCGCGGAATAAATCCGACGAAAAGAAAAAAGAAGAACGGTTAAATGAACGGACGTTTGTTAACCGGGAATAACCGGTGATCACGTTCGTTAGGGCGAACGGTCCGGCGAACGGTCGCTAAACACTAAACCGAAAACAAAACGGAAAACCGATCTAGGGTTTCGGAAGAAAAACCGAAACAACGAAACGAAAAGAAAACCGGAACGGTTCTTTTTAAAAAAAAAGCGAACCGAGGGGAAAAGAGAGACGCGGCGCGGCTACCTCCGGCGAGGGGCTCCGGCGGCGGCGTAAGGCGGCGGCGGCGATGACGTAAGGCGGCGGCGACATAAGGCGGCGGCGGCGCGTAAGGCGGCGGCGGCGGCGTAAGGCGGCGGTGGCGCGACGCTAGGGCGGCGGCGCGGTGGAGGGGCGCGGGGTGGGAGGCGGCGCGGGGTGGTGTGGGAGGACAGGGGGGTGTGGGGGTATTTATATAGGAGGGGGGAGAAAACTTGGGGGAGGGGGCAAGAAAGAGGGGGGAGAGCTAGAGTCCGAATCGGACTCGGCTTCGGGCGGCGGCGGCGCTGGCTGCGCGGGCGCGCGGGCGCGAGGGCCGGCCTGGCCGGCCGGCTGGGCCTTGGCCCAGGCGGGGCACTGCGCGGATTTTTTTAAATAGATACGCGCGCAGAAAAACAAAGAAAAGAAAATCTAAACGAACTCCAAAACTCCCAAAGTAAATTTTCCCCGACTCCTAAAAATGAGTCGAACAAAATGAACTTTTCTCGGGGCCTAGGTGCAAATTTTTGAAAATGCGCATTTTCCCTATCCAAATAAAATGCAAATGAACTCCGACAAATCCAAAATTTTATTTATTCATTACATCTTCATTTTTCCTAAATTTGGGAAAGTCATATTATTCCCCTCTCTCATATTTTTGATATTGGGAAAAATAATTGAAGATGAAAGAAATAATTCAAATGATCCTCTTTTCAAAATTTGAGAAAACTCAAATATGAAAATGACGAAATCTCCAACTCTCTCTCCGAGGGTCCTTTAGTTGCGTGAAATTTCTAGGATTGACCAGAATGCAAGGAAATATGATATGCATGATGATCTAATGTATAACATTCCAAATTGAAAATTTGGGATGTTACAACTTACATGCCTCAAGTCAAGTCTAGTAACAAGAACAAGAAAGATTCTTCCTCTAGTAGTGACAATATTCATGATAAATCCAATGTTGTTGCTTCTAGTAGTTCTCTTGATTCCACTAATGATTCTCTTAGCCAAGTTATACTTGAGCAAGAAAATAGCTTATTGAAGGGAATTATAGAGAAAGGTGTCTACAAGAGCCTTGCCGGGAGTAAGCAATTCGAGGAAATTGTACGCAAGCAAGGAAGGCACCGGAAGAACCAAGGTGTTGGTTTTGAACGAAAGTTCAATGCTAATGGAGTTGAGTGGGAAGAAGATAAATACCCCAAGACGAAGTTTGTTCCTCAACAAGAGAATTATGATCCTACTTCCTTCAAAGGGACGCAAGCTCAAGATTATCTTCCACCACAAGACCACAAGCAAAAAGGCAAGGATAAGCTTCAAGAGGAAATTGATGCATTTGAAGAAGCACCCAAGGCCTTGTTCAAGTGGGTTCCCAAGACTACATCAAGTTATACTTCATGAAGTATGACTACAACTCCAAGGATTCCCATCAAGATGATGTGGATCCCGAAGAAGAAGAACTAGAGAGTTCTTGAGGGTGACTCCGCCAACATACTTCACTCTTATCATTTTGGCAAGAACAAGTGCAATCAACGTTCACATCTTGCACTAGTTCAAGGAGTCACAAACCCTCTTGTTGGTAAGACAAGGGACAAGGTAACCTAATGCTTTCATAGACATCATCTTGTGCATGCATCACTCTATGTCTCTGGATATCCTTGTTTGTTCCTTGTGGGACTAACCCGTGTAGGTATTGAAAGTGCAACTTACTCCAAAGGATTGCTCCAAATGATCTACATCAACATTGAGCATCCACATCTTCAACATCTACATGAAGTCATCATTGACAAAACCCAAGGTTAGTTCATCCCTCTTAGGGGGGATCTCACATCTAGGGGGAGCTTTAGTCTAAAATTGAGCTAAAGCAACTCTAATGGTGTGAACACAACAACGCTTTATGTAAAAATGGTAACCCCATTTGTGCTTAAACGATGAGTATAACCTATTATCAAATGTTCTCATTTGACTCCTAAGTCAATATACTCATATATAGATGACCTAGTCATCGCCAATTGCTTGATAGATGCTAGAATTGGTTGTGCATGCTTTGCCACATATTTCATTTGCCATTTTATTGCGTGATCATGTTCGTTGCATAATTTACTCATTCAAGGCCATCGACTTGTTGTTTTGATTGTTTTGTTCCTTTTTCTTTTGCCAAGTGGATGAACAAGAATGCCTAAGAACCTTCTCTAACTATCTATGCTTTTCTCGTCTCAAACTCTATTCATGCTACATCACAAAGTTTGATCAAGTCAGATTCCAACCACTCTGTGTGAGCAGCACTCGGAGTCCCTGATTCGGCATAGACTTAAAAATCCAAAACTTCTTCGTGCGTTTCGGTCTGACCGATTCATCCATTTCGGTCATACCGAGATCACTAAGTCGATCTAGGTTTTCAATCTTGATGCAACCGATTTGAACTTTTCGGTCACACCGAGTTTCAGTAACTGCTTGCAGTTAAGAATCTTGGTGCCACCGAGTTGTTCCACTCGGTCACACCGACAGAGTCAGGCTATATATATATATCCGCGACCCAAAATTTGGAAAATTTTCTGAATCCCTTCGCCCGCGCTCAGCCTGCTCTGCCTCCCTGGGTCTCCGGATCGTCCTCCTCATTGCCAGCTGCCTCCCGCCGCTGGTCTCCGCCGCCATCAACGGGAATCATCTCCGCCATTGCTGCCGTAGCAGGTCCATCGCCGCACTAGGGTATGGACTTGATCCTTGTGCTATTCCCCCTACGATTCTTAGCACATTGTTTTGCCATGTATCTTGACACGGTTGAGATCACTCTATCCAGCGAAATCACTCCGTAGTTTAGTCGTGGATTGAAAATTTAGGGTTAGGTTTCCGCTGAAATCATCTCGGACCGACCGAGTTGTTGAAATCGGTTCCACCGATTTGGCTAAGGCCATTGCACATGTAATTCTCGGTCTGACCGAGAATTGCAAATCGGTGTGACCGAGTTCAATACTTTGTGAAACCCTAGCGGTCTCGGTGCCACCGAATTGTGACTCGGTCTGACCGAGTTCACTAGTTTAGGTTCCAAAACCTGCTTCGGTATCACCGAGTTTTCAAATCGGTAGATCCGAAATGCTTTCTGTGGAAAACTAAAACTAAGTTTTTGACTCATTCTTTTGCAAAAACCTCTATACTTTGTGATGGTTATCAAATCTACCTCATCTATAATCTATTCACAGGGTCTGTTGTCAGTGTTTGCATCATGTCAGATCAGAGTGACAGTCAGAACAAGTCTGAGGAGCAAGTGAACATGAGTGAGGGAACTAGTCCCTCTAGCAGCTTTGATGAGGGAAGCAGGAGTACACCCAGGAACTTGCCTAAGGTAGCCACCAGGACCAAAAAGAAGAAAACCTCAGATTCTGAGGATGAGGGCTATGTGGTTGTTGAGGAAGAGGCCGCCTTAAAGAGGAAAGTCTTGAAAAAGGAATATGGCACACCTGCTGCCACTAATCTAGGAATGAAGCAAAAGGTTCCTGCCAAGAGAGCTCCCATGTCAAAAGCCAGAACATCCACTCAAGAGACTTTGGGATCTGCACCCAAAGAGCAGGTTGTGGTAGAAAAGAAAAGGAAGGAAAGGGTCAAGAATACCACTGCCAGAGTGCTTGGCAGATCTTCTATAATGAAAGGGTCAAAAGCTTATGGGTGATGCCATCAGGGCAGGGCTGTTCCATCTAAGCCTAAGACTGCTCCTAAGACTGCTGCTCCAGCTCCAAAGACAAAACCCAAGAGGAGCACCAGGAACATCCCTGCTGAGGAGAAGAACAAGGCCCTAGTGCCTCAAGCTGCTGAAGAAGAAGATGATTCTGTCGTTTTAAGAAAGTTGAAGCCCAAAATTCTAGATCACAATGATGCTCACCCAGTTGCAGAGAACATGAAAATCAGGAAGGATTCAGGTTTAAGGCTATGGAGAGAGTCTGATCCATATGCCACCAGGAGAAGGACTGTTGTAGACTACAGGTTCCATACAAAGGAACAACAGGACTTCTATGAGACTATCTTACTTGACAAGAAGCCCATAGTGTGTGACATGAGATGGGTTGATTGGAAATTCATTGAGGAAAATGAGGATCACTTCCCTGGTGTATATGACAGCTTCAAGGCATGTGTGGTCGATGAGTTTGTGGCTCAGAAGCTCACAAAGTGGAATGATGAGCTCATTATGCAGTTCTACTCCACGACTCATTTCTACCCAGATGGAAGGATTGTCTGGATGTCTGAAGGTACGAGGTACCAGTCAATAGTTGAAGAATGGGCAAAATTGATCGCGGCTCCTAAGGAGAGTGAAGATGACTTGGATGTCTATGCCAAGAAGAAGAAGGATCACAACACCATGGCACATATGTACAAAGATATCCCAGATGCTGCTCTTGAGACACACAAGTTTGGATCAGTGCATTACCTTCTGTCAGGCTTGCCAACAATCAACTGGATCCTCAGGCACACTCTTCTGCCAAAGTCAGGTGGTCACAAGATGATCAGAGGCCATGCAATTAACTTGCTTCACATATTTGATGTGCCTCAAAAGTTCAAAGTCATGAGCCTAATTGTGGAAACCATTAAGAGAACAGCTACAGATCAGAAGAGGAGTTGTGGGTATGCCCCACAAATCCAGGAGCTAATCAACTCCAAGATGGGCACTGGCACATATCTCCTGGATAAGGAACACATGCCCATCTACCCAGACTTTGAGGACAACACTATGGTGATGGATGAAAATGAACCATCTTCTATGCACGCACAAGCCAAGAGGGAGAAGGCAAGGGCTGAAAAGACTACAAAGATGCGAACCACTGATGAGGCATCTCAGTATCTTCTGAAGAGCAAGCAAGATCAGCTTGGCTACTTGATT
Organism: Triticum monococcum; assembly: GCA_034509565.1. Lineage (NCBI taxonomy): Eukaryota > Viridiplantae > Streptophyta > Magnoliopsida > Poales > Poaceae > Triticum > Triticum monococcum. The sequence continues at coordinate 527,012,638 of CM067842.1, read as the reverse complement.
GCCTCCACTCTAAGGATTGAGAAGGGATTGGCTACCCTGACTCAAAATCAGGAGAGCTTTGAGAGGATCATGGAGCAGAAGTTCTATGACTTAGATGTGAAGGTCACTGAGACCCAGTCCGTTGTTGAGCAACTTCAGGATGAAGTGCAGGAGAAGAAGGGCAAGTCTACCACTGATGCTTTTGCTAGAGTGCCCAGAGGACAGAGATTTGCTGCAGTGCCTGTTACAGACAGCAGAGCAACTTCATCTGCACCAGCTATAGCTTCAGTGCCACCAGCTCCATCTACATCAACTGATGCCTTTGTCCTTGGCGTGTTATTACACCACCACCTAAAGACCAAGCCTGAGAGTCGATCTAGCACTATGCATTTTTATGAACTTTTTGGTAACTTGTTTCCAAAGGGGGAGAAAATGTATAGATCATAGGCTTCGAGAGAGAGTGTTGCTTTTTATTCTCTCTTTTTGTTTGGTGGTTGAACTTTGTTTATTTGCTTGTTTGCGATAATTTATGCTTTTGTGTGATACTTGGATGATCATGTGTTTGATCATATCCTACCTTAATGCTTTTTGGATGACTTTATCCTTCTATATCCCCATATATGATCATTCACTTTGCTTGGTGATGAGTGCATGTATTTCATTATTATCATTTTGAGCGCTCCACCAAGATGTATGTGACATGGAAGAGTAACCCATGTTCCTAACTCATTGTGCATTTGCAGTCCAAAGCAAATCTTAAACTTTGCACAAATTTAGGGGGAGCTCTTGCTTTTCACAGACTTCTCAAAATGACAATGTTTTTCACTCTTGCTATCATTTGTCGAAGCTTTGATCTATATGTAGTCATCAATTACCAAAAAGGGGAGATTGAAAGTGCAACTATCCCTAGGTGGTTTTGGTAATTCCTAACAACATATAGCTCATTGGGCTAATGCTATTTCAAGATTAATATCTCAGGAAAGCTCAATGATTGGCATGGCATGGATGAGAAAAGTGGACCCCTCAAAATGCTAAGGACAAAGGATTGGCTCAAGACTCTACATTTTCTATTTTAGTGATCCAAGATCACATTGAGTCTATAAGAAAAGCCAATACTATCAATAAGGGATGAGGCGTTGCTTAATGAGGCTCTTGCTCAAAATGCTTAGTGATATGCTCCAAAACCCTCAACTACTTTCTCACATCCACATATGACCTAAACCAAAAGTCAAACTCGGCCCCACCGATTCTTTCTATCCGGCGCCATCGAGTTCAAATGTCATAGCCACTGCCACAAACCCTAGGCAAATCGGTCTCACCGATAGGGATCTCGGTCTCACCGAGATAGGATTGTAATCTCTTTGTTTCCCTTCATAACATTTCGGTCTTACCGAGATGACCGATCGGTCCCACCGAGATTGCAATGCAAACTCTCTGTTTTCCCTTCGTAACGTTTCGGTCTCACCGAAATGAGCGATCGGTCCCACCGAGTTTACCTGACCAACTCTCTGGTTAGCTTATTACCAAAATCGGTCTCACCAAGTTTGTGTAATCGGTCTCACCGAGATTATGTTATGCCCTAACCCTAACCATATCGGTCCTACCGAGTTGCATGTCGGTCCCATCGAAAACCCTAACGGTCACTAGATTTGCTGAATCGGTCCGACCGAGTTTAACAATTCGGTCCCACCGAGATTGGCAAGTTGTGTGTAACGGTTAGCATTTGTGTGGAGGCTATATATACCCCTCCACCACCTCTTCATTCATGGAGAGAGCCATCAGAACAAACCTACACTTCCAACTTACTTTTTCTGAGAAAGAACCACCTACACTTGTGTTGAGGCCAAGATATTCCATTCCTACCATATGAATCTGGATATCTAGCCTTCCCCAAGTTGCTTTCCACTCAAATCCTCTTTCCACCAAATTCATATCCTATGAGAGAGAGCTGAGTGTTGGGGAGACTATCATTTGAAGCACAAGAGCAAGGAGTTCATCATCAACACACCATTTGTTACTTCTTGGAGAGTGGTGTCTCCTAGATTGGCTAGGTGTCACTTGGGAGCCTCCGACAAGATTGTGGAGTTGAACCAAGGAGTTTGTAAGGGCAAGGAGATCGCCTACTTCATGAAGATCTACCGCTAGTGAGGCAAGTCCTTCGTGGGTGACGGCCACTGTGGGATAGACAAGGTTGCTTCTTCGTGGACCCTTTGTGGGTGGAGCCCTCCATGGACTCGCGCAACTGTTACCCTTTGTGGGTTGAAGTCTCCATCAACGTGGATGTATGATAGCACCACCTATCGGAACCACGAAAAAAACATCTGTGTCTCCTATTGCGTTTGAATCCTCCAAACCCTTCCCTTCACATTCTTGCAAGTTGCATGCTTTACTTTCCGCTGTTCATATACTATTTGCATGCTTGCTTGAATTGTGTTAAGATTGCTTGACTTGTCCAAAGTTGCTAAATTCTGCCAAGAACTAAAATTGGGAAAAGGATAAGATTTTATTTGGTCAAGTAGTCTAATCACCCCCCTCTAGACATACTTTCGATCCTACATGGGTCCATGGCCGCACGCAAGGAAATGCCTCCTTATTACTGCTACCTCTTGAGCACTGCGTTGGTTTTCCCCAAAGAGGAAGGGATGATGCAGCAAAGTAGCGTAAGTATTTCCCTCAGTTTTTGAGAACCAAGGTATCAATCCAGTAGGAGGCCACGCGCGAGTCCCTCGTACATGCACAAAACAAATAAATCCTCACAACCAACGCAAATAGGGGTTGTCAATCCCTATAAGGACACTTACAAGAGTGAGATCTGATAGATATGATAAGATGATATTTTTGGTATTTTTATGATAAAGATGCAAAGTAAAATAAAGGCAAAGTAAATAACAAAGGAAATAACTAAGTAGTAGGAGATCAATATGATAAAGATAGACCCGGGGACCATAGGTTTCACTAGTGGCTTCTCTCAACAGCATAAGTATTCTATGGTGGGTGAACAAATTATTGTTGAGCAATTGACAGAATTGAGCATAGTTATGAGAATATCTAGGTATGATCATGTATATAGGCATCACGTCCGAGACAAGTAGACCGACTCCTGCCTGCATCTACTACTATTACTCCACTCATCGACCGCTATCCAGCATGCATCTAGAGTATTAAGTTAAAAACAGAGCAACGCCTTAAGCAAGATGACATGATGTAGAGGGATAGACTCATGCAATATGAAGAAAACCCCATCTTGTTATCCTCGATGGCAACAATACAATACGTGCCTTGCTGCCCTTACTGTCACCTGGAAAGGACACTGCAAGATTGTACCCAAAGCTAAGCACTTCTCCCATTGCAAGAAAGATCAATCTAGTAGGCCAAACCAAACTGATAATCCGAAGAGACTTGCAGAGATAACCAATTATACATAAAAGAATTTTGAGAAGATTCAAATATTATTCATAGATAGACTTGATCATAAACCCACAATTCATCGGTCTCAACAAACACACCGCAAAAAGAAGGTTGCATCGAATAGATCTCCACAAGAGAGGGGGAGAACATTGTATTGAGATCCAAAAAGAGAGAATAAGCCATCTAGCTACTAACTATGGACCCGTAGGTCTGAGGTAAACTACTCAGACTTCATCGGAGAGGCTATGGTGTTGATGTAGAAGCCCTCCGTGATCGATGCCCCCTCCGGCGGAGCTCCGGAACAGGCCCCAAGATGGGATCTCGTGGATACAGAAAGTTGCGGCGATGGAATTAGGTTTTTGGCTCCGCATCTGATCATTTGGGGGTACGTGGATATATATAGGAGGAAGTAGTACGTCGGTGGAGCAACAGGGGGGCCACGATGGTGGATGGCGCGCCTGGTAGGGGTGGGCGCGCCCCCCTACCTCATGGCCTCCTGTTTCTTTTCTTGACGTAGGGTCCAAGTCTCCCGGATCATAATCTTCCTAAAAATCACGTTCCGTAAGGTTTCATTCCGTTTGGACTCCGTTTGATATTCCTTTTCTTCGAAACCCTAAAACAGGCAAAAAACAGCAATTCTGGGATAGGCCTCTGGTTAATAGGTTAGTCCCAAAAATAATATAAAAGTGGATAATAAAGCCCAATAATGTTCAAAACAGTAGATAATATAGCATGGAGCAATCAAAAATTATAGATACGTTGGAGACGTATCAAGCATCCCCAAGCTTAATTCCTGCTCGTCCTCGAGTAGGTAAATGATAAAAACAGAATTTTTGATGCGGAGTGCTATTTGGCATAATTTTATGTAATTCTTCTTAATTGTGGCATGAATATTCAGATCCGAAAGATTCAAGACAAAAGTTCATATTGTCATAAAAATAATAATATTTCAAGCATACTAACAAAGCAATTATGTCTTCTCAAAATAACATGGCTAAAGAAAGTTGTCCCTACAAAATCATATAGTCTGACTATGCTCTATCTTCACCACACAAAATATTTAAATCATGCACAACCCCGATGACAAGCCAAGTAATTGTTTCATACTTTTGACATTCTCAAAAGTTTTTCAATCTTCACGCAATACATATGCGTGAGCCATGGACATAGCACTATAGGTGGAATAGAGTGGTGGTTGTGGAGAAGACAACAAGGAGAAGATAGTCTCACATCAACTAGGCGTATCAATGGGCTATGGAGATGCCCATTGAGGGAGTCCTGGATTAGGGGGTCTCCGGACAGCCAGACTATCTCCATTGGCCGGACTGTTAGACTATGAAGATACAAGATTGAAGACTTTGTCTCGTGTCCGGATGGGACTCTACTTGGCGTGGAAGGCAAGCTAGGCAATAGGTATATGGATATCTCCTCCTTTGTAACCGACCTTTTGTAACCCTAACCCTCTCAGGTGTCTATATAAACCGAAGGGTTTTAGTCCGTAGGACAACAATCACAACATACAATCATACCATAGGCTAGCTTCTAGGGTTTAGCCTCTCTGATCTCGTGGTAGATCTACTCTTGTAACACCCATATCATCAATATTAATCAAGCAGGACATAGGGTTTTACCTCCATCAAGAGGGCCCGAACCTGGGTAAAACATCGTGTCCCCTGCCTCCTGTTACCATCCGGCCTAGACGCACAGTTCGGGACCCCCTACCCGAGATCCCCCGATTTTGACACCGACATTGGTGCTTTCATTGAGAGTTCCTCTGTGACGTCGCCGTTAGGCTTGATGGCTCCTACTATCATCAATAGCGATGCGGTCCAGGGTGAGACTTTTCTCCCCGGACAGATCTTTGTATTCGGCGGCTTTGCACTGCGGGCTAATTCGCTTGGCCATCTGGAGCAGATTGAAAGCTATGCCCCTGGCCGTCAGGCCAGATTTGGAAGTTTGAACTACACGGCCGACATCCGCGGAGACTTGATCTTTGATGGATTCAAGCCACAGCCGGGCACGCCGCGCTGTCGCGATGGGTATGACCTAGCTCTGCCGCCGAACAGTACCCTAGAAGTCGCGCCCGCATCAGCTCCGACCCTTAGTTCGGAGCCAACTGCGCCAACCGAGGACGGGTGGTTAAACACCGCCTCAGGGGCTGCAGTCTCAACGGCGATCGAGCCGAACACCAGCATAATCCTCTGCGCAGCCCGTGACTCCAAGGTGCCGGACTCTTTTTCTAACTCCGAACCGCCTGCGCCCCTGCCAATCGAACCCGATTGGGCGCTGATCATGGAATTCACCGTCGCGTATATCTTTCAGCACTCGCCCTTCTGTGACATTCTGAATTCACTAAGGTCTCTCTCTTTGTCAAGAGAGCCCTGGCCGGATTATGGCCAACAAGATTGGGATGCGGACGACGAAGAAATTCAACGCCCACCCACCACCCACTTAATAGCCACTGTCGATGACTCAACCAGCATGCTCTACTTCGACTCCAAAGACATCGATGGTATGGACGACGATGCGGGAGGCGAAGAGGAACCACCACACACAGGGCGCTGGACGTCCACTTCATCATATGTTGTATACATGGTGGACACACCAAATGAAGACGACGACGAGGAACGGAAGGACACACCGAACGCCAGGCCCAGGGGCTCATTGCACGGGCTCCCTGCTACTAAAAGTTATATTTGGCTCCCCCGATAACTTCTGTAGCAAACATTTAACCTTCCACATCGCTCCGTTCCAAAGTGGCTATCAAGCACTACTCGGACGCGAAGCTTTCGCTCGCTTTAATTCAATACCGCACTACGCTTCCCTCACACTCAAGATGCCCGGACCATGTGGCATCATTACAGTAAACAGAAGTATTAAGGGATCTTTGTGCGCCGAAGAGAGTGTGGCTGCCTTGGCAGTCGCACACTAAAAACGGCCTCACCAACTAAAGCATTTAACAGGTCGTCAAGACCTCGCACACGGTTAGATGAGTCCGGCACAGCTATATGTAATTCATACCGGATCAACGGTCACACCCCTATACAAGGGGCTCAACGCGCGCAGACAAGTGGCAATTTTTACTCATCTTGAATTATACTTGGTTCCCTTAAAAACTATCCTTTTGCATGACAACTTTTTCACCTAAGTTCCTATCTTTTACAGATGATCATCATGCTACACCCGTCCTGGATACGGCACAACGGAGACACAGGCGCAGACGTGCAGCAGGGGTCCGCTCCAAGGATTCTTTTTAGATTAAGACCCTGCATAAACCTTTTTACTGTCTCTTGTTGATACATATCCACCGAATTCTCAGCACAGTTGAGAAGGATGCTGACGCCTTGGCATGTGGCCACGTCAGAATAATGCACGTACCTGGACACAAGGGGCTTCTTACAAAGGGCGCTATTTAGGCCCGGTTTATACCATAAAGACCGAATCCCTTAGGGAGTGTTCGGCGTTGCGAGTTTGGCCTTATATGCATCAGCTCCGAATCATTGTCTTTGGTCAAATATTGGGTTTGCTCGGCTCCTGTGTTTTGGTGCCTTACGTTCCGCTTTACCGGCTAAGGTAGCACCAGGAGAACTACTGCGATTGTGCCCTGGTTCATCTGGATGAGCACCTCAGTAGAGAAAGTCGAAAACTGACTGTCATGATATAGCGTGAGACTGGTCAACCACTCGGTGACCTATCGGAATGTTAGAATTCCTCCGCCTTAACGAAGGGTCATTTTCCGGCCAGGCATGTACGCACCCCGCGATCAGGGGAGTGCGGAGCCACCAGGGGCTATCTAGTAGCCCCACTGTCAAACTCCTATGGCTAAGTGAAAGTGTTAAAGCATTATAGTCCGGTTGCCTCGCTCGCTACGCTATCACCTCCTTAATAGGACCAAGACGCTGGGTTAAGTGTGAACACGCGTTTTTTGCGAGCACCTCCGCATTATATGCATGGGGGTTGAAGCCGACGGCTGCAATCTTTTAGGTTATACACATGTATACATAAACGGCCGCACAGGAGGCATCATACTACTTTCAAGCAAAAGTATCAACATAACCTTATAAAAACTTCATAAAAGCATTGTGCTTACAATGACAATACATATCACTCAAACATAATATTTTTCGAGCACTGGGCCTCTATCAAACGAGCACCCTCGAGAACCTCCTCGAAATAGTGCTCGGCAGCCACCCGGCCTATGGCCGAACCCTGCGCCGCAGCAGTGGTAGCGTCCATCTCCGCCTAGTATGCTTTAACACGGGCAAGGGCCATCCGCGAGCCTTGTATGCACGCCGACCTCTTCATCACATTAATGCGTGGCACCGCATCAAGGAACTGCTGCAGTAAGCTGAAATAGATGTTCGGCTTTGGCCTTTCCGGCCATAGCTGATCCACAACAGACCTCATGGCGAGTCCGGACAACCTATTCAGTTTGGCCCATTCAGTTAGCTGGTCAGTCAACGAAAGCGGACACTCTGGAACGTGGAATTGCGTCCAGAACAGCTTGTCCACTTCATGATCTGTCTGGCCTTGGAAGTACTTGGCCGCATCAGCAGCGCTCGCCGCCAAATCCATATACGCATCTGCCGAAGTCCACAGCCGATCTAGAGGGGCATATCGTGGATCTCCGAACTTCCTCCGTAACATGAAGGGTTTCCCAGCCGCAATATCCCCGGCTTCCCGCAGCTCCTCCTTCTTTGCTCTCATAGCAGAACGGGTGTCTTTGTCCGTCGTCGCGGCCTTCTCAAGGTCCATTGCCTTCGCTCGGTTTTCTTTTTCAAGGACCCGGCAACGGTCGGCAGTGTCTTTTAATTCTACGACCATCTTGTCCATCTTCTCTTGGCTCTCGCAATGTGCGGCCTTCTCGGCTTTCAACTCTTCGGCCGCCTTCAAAGCAGCTGCATTACTAATCCTCGCTTGTTCCTTGGCTCGGGCAAGTTTCGCCCGCAAGGCTTCCACGGTGGCAGCTCCATCTGCAGTCACAACATATTAAAGATACTGGCATCATGTTGCTCCTACTATGTGGCGTTCACCGGATAATAACACTTACCCTATGCCTCGTCAAGCTTCTTGTTAACAAGCTCGATGTCGGCGTCTGCCGCATCCAGTTGCCATTTTAATTTGGCAAACTCACTAGTCCGGCTAAGCACCGGAGCTTCCACCACCTGCACATATGGGCAGTCTGGTTATTGCCTGGGAATATGATCCTCTTTTCGTTGCCGTTCTCGACGACAACCAGAGTCTCAGGGGCTACTATCTACACAGGGCACACCTAACATGTGCAGTACTATCACATATTATCTCACGTACCTCAAAGCCTGTCAGTAGACTCATAAAGGCTTCATGTAATCTGCTTTCAGCGGACGAGATTCTCTCCATCGCGGTACCCATCAGCATACGGTGTTCTTCTGAGATGGCCGCTCACCCCACCAACTCCCTCAGAACGTCCGACCGCTCACCAGACGGTGTCGTACTCTTTCTTATGATCTCATCGGGAGCCGGACACTGGGGACTTCGGGGGTCTACGGGATTATCTTCTGGCCTCACCAGATCCGGAGAGGCCCTCCGTGACGACGCTTCGAAGTCGCCCGCTTCTGGAGCGGAGGAGTCCAGGGGAGGCGTTTTGCTCTCCATCATCTCTGGAAGAAGATCCCCCGAAGACAAGCTCATTTGAGAGGGGCTAAGGCCCAAACTGCAAGATATATGCGGTGGTTATTTTCTCAAAGGAAAAAGATAGCATACCTTTACTACTAAAATATTTTGGATCACTTACGACTCGTTGGAGGGCTGACCCCCCCGCGGGCTTTGTGCGGCAAAAGCACCCCCCGAGGCAGGACCCTCTGTGGGAGACTTCTTCTCCCGTTTGGAGGCTTCGGCTTCTGGATCCTCGGAAGCAGTCCTTTTCCTCCCCCGGTCGTCCTCCTTCGTGGAGACGCTCGTTCCCTCGGTTGGAACGGGCAGCGATGGGGGCCCGCGTCCGCCCGTATTATCCCCCCGGTATCTTCCTTCAAGGGCTCCGGACAAGGTGCGACCTCGAGCATCTTTTCCAATACCGGATTTTCCAAACCCTCAGGGAGGGGGGCCAAACACTGAATCATCTTCGCCTTTGTTAGCCAGTCCTGGTCAAAAAGTGAACTCTCAGAAATAACTTCGAATAAAAGACAATGTGTTCGGCTAGAGGATTTCTTACTTGTTCGGTGGCGTGGTTACTGCTCAGGCCAACGTCCTTGGTAATGTCCTGACATTCTACTTGAGGTCCGAAGAATGACTTGTACATCTCCTCGTGCATCAGGCCGAGGAAACTTTGAATGGCACGTGGTTCCTCTGGGTTGAACTCCCACAAGTGAAGGGGCCGGCGTTTGCAAGGCTGGACTTGACGAACCAGCATAACTTGTATTACCGCAACCAAATTAAAATCTCTCTCGAAGAGATCTCGGGTGCGGCTTTGCAGTATAGGCACGTCCTTGGCTGGACCCTAACTCAGACCTCTGCTAATCCATGACATCAGTTGTGGTGGGGGGCCCGAGCGGAAAGCAGGGGCAGCCGCCCACTTGGAACTTCTGGGAGCCGTGATGTAAAACCACTCCCGCTGCCATTATTCGGACACCTCTGGGAAGGAAACTTACGGCCATGGAGCTCCTGCCATTTTGCCTATTGATGCGCCTCCGCACGCTGCATGTTGCCCCTCGATCATCTTCAGCTTCACTTCGAAGGTCTTGAGCCACAAGCCGAAGTGAGGGGTGATGCGGAGGAAGGCCTCGCACACGACAATAAATGTCAAGATGTGGAGAAAGGAGTCCGGAGCTAGATCATGGAAATCTAGCCCGTAATAGAACATCAAACCTCTGACAAAAGGATCCAGAGTGAGGCCTAGACCTCGGAGGAAGTGGGAGACGAACACAACGTTCTCGTTGGTTTCGGGAGTAGGGACGATCTGCTCTCGCGCAGGCAGCCGATGCGAAACCTCGGCGGTCAGGTATCTGGCCTCCCTCAACTTCTTAATGTCATCTTCCATAATGGAGGAGGGTTTCCATCGGCCTTGAAGGCTGGATCCGGACATGGTTGAAGATTCGGAGCACCTAACCTGGGCTTTGGGTGTTAGAACTCGAGGCAGGGGAAGGGTTCGATTGAGCACGAGAGGGAAAAAGCGAAAACCTTGTCCCCTTATAAAGAGGGTGAATATCAAGCGTCCTCTTCGAAGTCGTTTGGGACTTGCCTATAATCTAGGAGTCCTAGACACGGTTGGGTTACCCACGACCGCATTAATGAGAACCCCGTAATTAATGGAACACGATCTCCGCTTCGGCAAGACGTGTCAAGAAACCGCCTCGCCTTATGTGTGGAGCTGGTTAAAAGAAACGGTTCGAATAATCACCGGGCCATGACATAACGTCATGCTGCCAAAACAAGCCAGCAAATTAGATCTGCGGAAAAATTATTCTTTCTGCGGTGGAATATGAAACTTATTTTGCAGGGTCGGACACTATCCTCGTACTCAAATTCTTCTCTGATGTATTCGGAGAAGGAACCCGCCTTGCAATGCTGAAGACAATACTGCACCCCGGACTCATCATCATTGAAGCCTGGTTTAGGTGCTACTGAGGGAGTCCTGGTTTAGGGGGTCTCCGGACAGCCGGGCTATCTCCATTGGCCGGACTATTAGACTATGAAGATACAAGATTGAAGACTTTGTCTCGTGTCCGGATGGGACTCTACTTGGCGTGGAAGGCAAGCTAGGCAATACGTATATGGATATCTCCTCGTTTGTAACAGACCTTGTGTAACCCTAACCCTCTCCGGTGTCTATATAAACCGAAGGGTTTTAGTCCGTAGGACAACAATCACAACATACAATCATACCATAGGGTAGCTTCTAGGGTTTAGCCTCTCTGATCTCGTGGTAGATCTACTCTTGTAACACCCATATCATCAATATTAATCAAGTAGGAGTAGGGTTTTACCTCCATCAAGAGGGCCCGAACCTGGGTAAAACATCGTGTCCCCTGCCTCCTGTTACCATCCGGCCTAGACGCGCAGTTCGGGACCCCCTACCTGAGATCCGCCGGTTTTGACACCGACACCCATCAATACATATCAATGTGAGTGAGTAGGGATTGCCATGCAACGGATGCACTAGAGCTATAAGTATATGAAAGCTCAAAAAGAAACTAAGTGGGTGTGCATCCAACTTGCTTGCTCATGAAGACCTAGGGCATTTTGAGGAAGCCCATCATTGGAATATACAAGCCAAGTTCTACAATGAAAGATTCCCACTAGTATATGAAAGTGATAACATGAGAGACTCTCTACTATGAAGATCATGGTGCTACTTTGAAGCACAAGTGTGGTAAAAGGATAGTAACATTGTCCCTTCTCTATTTTTCTCTCATTTTTTTATTTGGGCCTTTCTCTTTTTTATGGCCTCTTTTCTTTTTCTTTTTCTTTTTTTTCGTCCGGAGTCTCATCCCAACTTGTGGGGGAATCATAGTCTCCATCATCCTTTCCTCACTGGGACATTGCTCTAATAATGATGATCATCACACTTTTATTTTTCTTACAACTCACCTATTACAACTCGATACTTAGAACAAAATATGACTCTATATGAATTCCTCCGGCGGTATACCGGGATATGCAATGACTCATGAGTGACATGTACGAAAGAATTATGAACGGTGGCTTTGCGACAAATACAATGTCGAGTACATGATCATGCTAAGCAATATGACAATGATGGAGTGTGTCATAATAAACAGAACGGTGGAAAGTTACATGGCGATATATCTCGGAATGGCTATGGAAATGCCATAATAGGTAGGTATGGTGGCTGTTTTGAGGAAGGTATATGGTGGGTGTATGATACCGGCGAAAGATGCGCGGTATTAGAGAGGCTATCAAAGGTGGAAGGGTGAGAGTGCGTATAATCCATGGACTCAACATTAGTCATAAAGAACTCATATACTTATTGCAAAAATCTACCAGTTATCAAAGCAAAGTATTACGCGCATGCTCCTAGGGGATAGATTAGTAGGAAAAGACCATCGCTCGTCCCCGACCGCCACTCATAAGGAAGGCAATCAAAAAATAAATCATGCTCCAACTTCATCACATAACGGTTCACCATACGTGCATGCTATGGGAATCACAAGCTTCAACACAAGTATTTCTCAAATTCACAACTACTAAACTAGCATGACTTTAATATCACCATCTCAATATCTCAAAACAATTATCAAGTATCAAACTTATCATAGTATCCAACACACTCAAAAGAAACTTTTATTATTAATCTTGTGTACCAAGCATATTAGGATTTTAAGAAAATTACCATGCTATTTAAGACTCTAAAAATAATCTAAGTGAAGCATGAGATATCAATAGTTTCTATAAAACAAATCCACCACCGTGCTCTAAAAGATATAAGTGAAGTACTAGAGCAAAATCATATAACTCAAAAGATATAAGAGAAGCACATAGAGTATTTTTAAAAATTCCAAATCATGTATGGCTCTCTCAAAAGTTGTGAAAAATAAGGATGATTGTGGTCAACTAACAAGCAAAGACTCAAATAATACAAGATGCTCCAAGCAAAACACATATCATGTGGCGAATAAAAATATAGCTCCAAGTAAAGTTACCGATAGAAGTAGACGAAAGAGGGGATGCCTTCCGGGGCATCCCCAAGCTTTGGATTTTAGGTGTCCTTAGATTATCTTGGGGGTGCCATGGGCATCCCCAAGCTTATGCTCTTTCCATTCCTTGTTCCATAATCCATCAAACCTTTATCCAAAACTTGAAAACTTCACAACACAAAACTTAAAGTAGAAAATCTCGTGAGCTCCGTTAGCGAAAGAAAATAAAAGACCACTTTAAGGTACTCTAATGAACTCATTCTTTATTTATATTGTTGTTATACCTACTATATTCCAACTTCTCTATGGTTTATAAACTATTTTACTAGCCATAGATTCGTCAAAATAAGCAAACAACACACGAAAAATAGAATCTGTCAAAAATAAAACAGTCTGTATTATCTGTAGCTAGCGCACGATTTGGAACCCCAAAAATTCTAAAATAAATTTCTGGACATGAGGAATTTATCTATTAATCATCTGCAAAAATAATTAACTAAATAGCACTCTCCAAATAAAAGTGACAGCAGTTCTCCTGAGCGCTAAATTTTCTGTTTTTTACAGCAAGTTCAACAAGACTTTCCCCAAGTCTTCCCAACGGTTCTACTTGGCACAAACACTAATTAAATACAAAAAACACAACCAAAACAGAGGCTAGATAAATTATTTATTAATAAACAGGAGCAAAAAGCAAGGTATAAAAATAAAATTGGGTTGCCTCGCAACAAGCGCTATCGTTTAACGCCCCTAGCTAGGCATAACAAGCAAGAATAGATCTAGGTATTGCCATCTTTGGTAGGCAATCCATAAGTGGCTCTCATAATAGATTCATAAGGTAATTTAATTTTTCTTTCTAGGAAAGTGTTCCATGCCTTTCCTTAATGGAAATTGGAATCTAATATTTCCTTCCTTCATATCAATAATTGCACCAATCGTTCTAAGGAAAGGTCTACCAAGAATAATAGGACATGAAGGATTGCAATCTATGTCAAGAACAATAAAATCTACGGGCACATAATTCCTATTTGCAACAATAAGAACATCATTAATTATTCCCATGGGTTTCTTAATAGTGGAATCCACAAGGTGCAAGTTTAGAGAGCAATCATCAAAATCACGGAAACCTAACAAATCACACAAAGTCTTTGGAATCGTGGAAACACTAGCACCCAAATCACATAAAGCATAGCATTCATGATCTTTAATTTTAATTTTAATAGTTGGTTCCCACTCATCATAAAGTTTTCTAGGGATAGAAACTTCCAATTCAAGTTTTTCTTCATAAGATTGCATCAAAGTATCAACGATATGTTTAGTAAACGCTTTATTTTGACTATAAGCGTGAGGAGAATTTAGCATGGATTGCAACAAGGAAATACAATCAATCGAAGAGCAATTTTCATAGTTAAATTCCCTGAAATCCATAATAGTGGGTTTAGCAACATCTAGGGTTTTAATTTCTTCAATCCCACTTTTATCAAATTTAGCATCAAGATCAACAAATTCTGAATTCTTAGAACGCCTTCTAGGTAAAGGTGGATCATATTCAGTCCCATCATTATCAAGATTCATATTGAAAAACAAAGATTTAATAGGGGACACATCAATAAATTTTAGATATTCATCTTTATTTTCATAGGAACTACTCCCTCCGTCATGGTTTAGAAGGCGTGCATGGAAATTCTCTGGGACCTAGGTGGTTATCTATTGGTTGTGAGATGGGCTAAAAAATAGCATTCACACTGTGCATGCATATAGAAAGAGTATATCGGAGTACTAATTAGCTACTAGAAATAAATGCAATGCGCCCTAACCCTTGTCTATTGTGGAAACACACGCAAATTTAACTGTGCCTTCTAAACTGTGACGGAGGGAGTAGAAGAACACGCTCTTATAAAGGCATCTTTCTTAGCACGCATCCTATTGGTTCTTTCTTTGCACTCATCAATGGAAATTCTCATGGCTTTAAGAGACTCATTGATATCATGCTTAGGTGGAATAGATCTAAGTTTCAAAGAATCAACATCAAGAGCAATTCTATCAACGTTCCTAGCCAAATCATCAATCTTAAGCAATTTTTCTTCAATCATAGCATTAAAATTCTTTTGCGAAGTAATAAATTCTTTAATATTAGATTCAAAATCAGAGGGAATCTTATTATAATTTCCATAAGAATTGTTGTAGGAATTACCATAATTATTAGAGGAATTACTAGGATAAGGCCTAGGATTAAAATTTCCTCTATACGCGTTGTTACCAAAATTGTTCCTACCAACAAAGTTCACATCCATAGATTCATTATTATTCTCAATCAAAGTAGACAAGGGAATATCATTAGGATTAGAAGAAACACTCTTATTAGCAAATAATTTCATAAGTTCATCCATCTTTCCACTCAAAACATTAATTTCTTCTATCGCATGGACCTTTTTATTAGTAGATCTTTCAGTATGCCATTGAGAATAATTAACCATAATATTATCTAGGAGTTTAGTAGCTTCTCCTAAGGTGATTTCCATAAAAGTGCCTCCCGCGGCCGAATCTAAAAGATTTCTAGAAGCAAAATTCAACCCGGCATAAAATTTTTGTATAATCATCCACAAATTTAAACCATGAGTAGGGCAATTACGTGTCATTAGTTTCATTCTCTCCCAAGCTTGTGCAACATGTTCATGATCAAGTTGCTTAAAATTCATAATATCGTTTCTAAGAGAGATGATCTTAGCGGGAGGAAAATACTTAGAGATAAAAGCATCTTTGCACTTGTTCCACGAATCAATACTATTTTTAGGCAAAGACGAAAACCAAGCTTTAGCACGATCTCTAAGCGAAAAAGGAAATAGCTTCAATTTAACAATATCATTATCCACATCTTTCTTCTTTTGCATGTCACACAAATCAACGAAGCTATTTAGATGGGTAGCGGCATCTTCACTAGGAAGGCCGGAAAATGGATCTTTCATGACAAGATTCAGCAAAGCAGTATTAATTTCACAAGATTCAACATCGGTAAGAGGAGCAATCGGAGTGCTAATAAAATCATTGTTGCTGGTATTGGTGAAGTCACACAATTTAGTATTATCTTGAGCCATCATGACAAGCAAGCAAACTAACACACAAGCAAACAAAAAGCAAGCGGGCAAAAAGAGGCAAATAGAGAGGGAGGATAGAGAGAGAGGACGAATAAAATGACAAGGGTGAAATGGGGGAGAGGAAAACGAGAGGCAAATGGAAAATAATGTAATGCAGGAGCTAAGGTTATGTGATGGGTACTAGGTATGTTTACTTTTGTGTAGACCTCCCCGGCAACGGCACTAGAAATCCTTCTTGCTACCTCTTGAGCACTGCGTTGGTTTTCCCCGAAGAAGAAGGGATGATGCAGAAAAGTAGCGTAAGTATTTCCCTCAGTTTTTGAGAACCAAGGTATCAATCCAGTAGGAGGCTACGCGCAAGTCCCTCGTACATGCACAAAACAAATAAATCCTCGCAACCAACGCAAATAGGGATTGTCAATCCCTATAAGGCCACTTACGAGAGTGAGATCTGATAGATATGATAAGATAATATTTTTGGTATTTTTATGATAAAGATGCAAAGTAAAATAAAGGCAAAGGAAATAACTAAGTAGTAGGAGATCAATATGATAAAGATAGACCCGGGGACCATAGGTTTCACTAGTGGCTTCTCTCAAGAGCATAAGTATTCTACGATGGGTGAACAAATTATTGTTGAGCAATTGACAGAATTGAGCATAGTTATGAAAATATCTAGGTATGATCATGTATATAGGCATCACGTCCGAGACAAGTAGACCGACTCCTGCTTGCATCTAGTACTATTACTCCACTCATCGACCGCTATCCAGCATGCATCTAGAGTATTAAGTTAAAAATAGAGAAACGCCTTAAGCAAGATGACATGATGTAGAGGGATAGACTCATGCAATATGAAGAAAACACCATCTTGTTATCCTTGATGGCAACAATACAATACGTGCCTTGCTTCCCTTACTATCACTAGGAAAGGACACCGCAAGATTGAACCCAAAGCTAAGCACTTCTCCCATTGCAAGAAAGATCAATCTAGTAGGCCAAACCAAACTGATAATTCGAAGAGACTTGCAAAGATAACCAATCATACATAAAAGAATTCAGAGAATATTCAAATATTATTCATAGATAGACTTGATCATAAACCCACAATTCATTGGTCTCAACAAACACACCACAAAAAAGATTACATCGAATAGATCTCCACAAGAGAGGGGGAGAACATTGTATTGAGATCCAAAAAGAGAGAAGAAGCCATCTAGCTACTAACTAAGGACCCGTAGGTCTGAGGTAAACTACTCACACTTCATCGGAGAGGCTGTGGTGTTGATGTAGAAGCCCTCCGTGATCGATGCCCCCTCTGGCGGAGCTCCGGAATAGGCCCCAAGATGGGATCTCGTGGATACAAAAAGTTGCGGCAATGGAATTAGGTTTTTGGCTCCGTATTTGATTGTTTGGGGGTACGTGGATATATATAGGAGGAAGGAGTACGTCGGCGGAGCAACAGGGGGCCCACGAGGGTGGAGGGCGCGCCTGGTGGGGGTGGGCGCGCCCCCCTACCTCGTGGCCTCCTGTTTCTTTTCTTGACGTAGGGTCCAAGTCTCCCGGATCATAATCTTCCTAGAAATCACATTCCCGAAGGTTTCATTCCGTTTGGACTCCGTTTGATATTCCTTTTCTTCGAAACCCTAAAACAGGCAAAAAGCAGCAATTCTGGGCAGGGCCTCCGGTTAATAGGTTAGTCCCAAAAATAATATAAGAGTGGATAATGAAATCGAATAATGTTCAAAATAGTAGATAATATAGCATGGAGCAATCAAAAAATTATAGATATGTTGGAGACGTATCAATTACGCGCAAAATAATGATTCTTCCACCTGACATCTGGGACCCACCAAAAGGGCCTCTGTATTTCGCAAAAACAACGTTACCACCGCTCACAGCTCGGACCCACCAGCTATATCTACGCACGCAAGGAAGTGCGTCCTTATTACGCAGAAAAAATGAATACTCCCCTGCTAGCTGGGACCCAGTATAGTGGGAGGCTGCCTTGTGGGCCTACTAAGTTGACGGGGACGGAGGGCTTTGTCAACTTAGTCAATATGCACGATTCTAGCTCCAGTGATCATACGATGTCCATCCAACAGTCGTAGTGCTTCTTCAACCTCTGGTCTTCTTGCTCCAGCCGCCCAAATCAGCGCCGGTCGTGCCTCGTGCTCCTGCCTCCCATGGCCGGCTGCGATACGGCGGAGGCCTCACCGCCCCCTACTACTCCCACCGCTGGCTAGGCCATCCCTCTACTCACCCAGACCCCCAATTATTCTACGGCGACGACAACCTCACTCTGCAGCAAACCAGTGAACCCTCATACTTCTCTATGCATGGGCATCCACTGCCGCGTCTTCCCCGGCTCCGTGTCGTCCCCTTCCTAGGCCTCGTCGCCGTCCACCGCCCTGGTGCTCTCGGCGCGGCGTGGTCAACGTGGTCAAGGAACGACTTCCATCGGAAGAGTACTGTACGTGGAGAGCCTGACAGCTGGGTCCACGGCAGCCGCAAGGAAGTGCCTCCTTATTACGAGGAAAATAGTTATTGCTCCACCTGACAGCAGGAACCCACCGGACGGGCCACCGTATTTGGCGAAAAAAATGTTTCCCCCTGACTGTTGGGACCCACCGGACGGGCCACTGTATTTCGCAAAAAAAATGTTCCCCCCGTTGTCAGCTCGGACCCACCGGAAGTGCCGCCTTATTACGCACAAAAAAATGAACACTCCCCCTGCTAGCTGGGACCCACCTTGGTGGGTGGCTGACTTGTGGGCTTACTAAGTTGACGGGGATGGAGTGCTTTGTCAACATAGTCAATATGAACGATTCTAGCTCCAGTGACTGTACGATGTCCATCCAACGGCCGTAGTGCTTCTTCAACCTCTGGTCTTCTTGCTCCAGCCGCCCAAAGCAGCACCGGTCGTGCTGCATGCTCCTGCCTCCCGTGGCCGGCTGTGCTGCCGCGGAGGCCTCACCACCCCCTACTATTCCCACCGCTGGCCAGGCCCTGCGGCGACAGCAGCCTCACACCGCAGCTGAACCAGTGGACCCTCGTACTCCTCTCCACGTGGGCTTCCACTGCTGCGCCTTCCCTGGCTCCATGTCGTCCCCTTCCTAGGCCTCGCCGTCGTCCACCCCCTGGTGCTCTCGGCACGGCGTGGTCAACATGGCCAAGGAACGACTTCCATCGGGAGAGTACTATATGTGGAGAGGCTGACAGCTGGGTCCATGGCCACAGCAAGGAAGTGCCTCCTTATTACGCGCAAAATAATTATTCCTCCACCTAACAGCGGGGACCCACCAGCTACATCTTCGCACACAAGGAAGTGTGTCCGGGCAAAAAAACGATTCACCCCGTGACTGCTAGGACCCACCAGCTACATCTTCTCACGCAAGGAAGTGCATGATAGTCGGGACCCACCCGGTCGAAGGGTACATAGTGTTGTCATTCTGGTCACAAACGTGTACGTACATACTGGTCGATGTAGAGGCGCGCACGTAGCATGTACACGCACATACAGTGGCCAGGGTGTAAGAAAGTAAATACGGCCACATATGTACATACGGGCAGGGTCCCGAACGCCTACTCGCGCGTACGTACGGCCAGGGCTCGTGTACATGGGTGGGTCGGAACGGAGAAACTGCGTCGTCGTCGTTTTCATGGGGAGGCAAAGTAATGCGTCGTGTTCATCAGGAGGCAACGGAGCGCGTGGGAGCCAACTGGCTTGGACAGAACAGCCGATGGAAACGAGGCCTGGCGTACTGCAGAACAGAGGAAACGGCCTTGTGTTCAACCGGCCACGTTCGAAATGGGATCCTGTTCATCGGGAGGGGTCTGGCGTACCGCAAAACGGAGGAAACGGACCTCCTACGGTCGAAACGGGGTCCTGTTGATCGGGAAGGGTCTGGCGTACCGCAAAATGGAGGAAACAGAATTGTGTTGGAGCGCTACGGTCGAAATGGGGGTCCTGTTCATTGGGAGGGGTGTGGCGTACCGCAAAACGGGACTCCATGGGATATTGTTCATCTCCACCGTCGACCCCCTCCAGCCTCTACGGGCTACT
Organism: Triticum monococcum; assembly: GCA_034509565.1. Lineage (NCBI taxonomy): Eukaryota > Viridiplantae > Streptophyta > Magnoliopsida > Poales > Poaceae > Triticum > Triticum monococcum. The sequence continues at coordinate 526,992,461 of CM067842.1, read as the reverse complement.
GTTCATCCACCGTCGACCTCCTCCAGCCTCCACCTGCGACTGTTCATCCACGGGCTCATGTTCATCCAGCCTCCATCGCGCGCTACTCCACCGGCCACTGTTCAACCAGCCCTCTCCATGGGCTCCTGTTCAACCAGCCCTCCACGGGCTACTGTTCATCCAGCCCTCCACTATCTACTATTCATCCTGCCCTCCACGGGGTAGTCCTGTTCATCCAGCCCTCCACGAGGTCCTATTCATCCAGCCCCAACCGGCTTGATCGATCGGGGTCCTGTTCATCCAGAGGCAACACCACGGGGTTCTGTTCATCCACCCCCACCGGGAACTGTTCATCCAAACCCCATAGCAACACTCACTGTTCATCCAGAGGCAACACCACGGGGTCCTGTTGATCCACCCCCACTGGGAACTATTCATCCAAACCCCCCAGCAATGCTCACTGTTCATCCAGAGGCAACATCAATCGGCTTCAGTTAGCAGCAGTAGCGAAGGAATCGCTCGATCGGGTTCAGTTAACAGCCATCGATCGATCGGTCAGGTTCAGTAACGCGTAGCCTGCAGTGCAATCGCTCGGGTTCAGTTAGAGCCCAACGCCTCGCTCGGGTTCAGTTAGAGCCCAACGCCTCACACCCACACGCGTGCGTGTATGAGAGAAATGTGCATCGCTCGGCCCGACCACCCAACGTAACCGGGAACACCCTGATATTTTCCTCACCCTCGCTTCTACCACGGTTTTTTCCCGTCATGGACGACCCAAAGAATGTTATGCAGCTGCGTCTCTGGCCCGCCCAGCAAGAAAAGCCCATCTTCTGTCATGATTTTTTGTCATAGAAGTAGGACCCCACCACATCTATGTTGATACCGGGTTTTGTCACAATTATCGTCATAGAAGTGTCATAAGTATGACAGGAAAAAAATTTCGTTCGGCCCAAAATGTCACGGATGTGTCTTTTTTTTGTATTGTTTGGTTGATTTGTGTCTTAAGGTGTTATTCTAGTACGAACTCTATGATAGATTGAACGGAAAGAATAGCTTCGTGTTATTTTACTACGGACTCTTGAATAGATCGATCGGAAAGAATAACTTTGAGGTGGTTTCGTACCCTACAATAATCTCTTCGTTTATTCTCCGCTATTAGTGACTTTGGAGTGACTCTTTGTTGCATGTTGAGGGATAGTTATATGATCCAATTATGTTATTATTGTTGAGAGAACTTGCACTAGTGAAAGTATGAACCCTAGGCCTTGTTTCCTAGCATTGCAATACCGTTTGTGCTCACTTTTATCATTAGTTACCTTAGGTCATCCACTTGAGGGAAATTTGCTACTGTCCTACAAACCTCTACACTTGGAGGCCCAACAACGTCTACAAGAAGAAGGTTGTGTAGTAGACATCACATGTTCATCAAGGGATATTTCAATCAAATCATCGAAATCATAATTATCTATAGATTCATGCATATCATTAGTTTCTTCCAAAGCAACGGTCATTCTTTTAATAAATTCTTTGACATGGACATTATGAGCATAGTTTTCATAGAAATAATTAAGTATGTCAAAATTTTCAGATTCATAGAGAGTAATATCATACTTTTCAACCAAAGAAGCAACTTCATAAGCACCCTTAAAAGCAACAAATTCTTCAATTTGTTCGATATCGTAGTAACTATAAACGCCCTTTGCATAGGAAGATAAGATTTCATTATCATTGAACTCACATAGGTAGGGGAGGTGTTTTTTAGGGTTCTTAGGGCAACAAGTAAAATCATAATTTTCACAAAGATTCCAAGCATAACACAACAATCTGTTTATTTGATACCATAAGAGTCTCCCTTTTTAGACAAACGGTGACGCACAAAATGAGCATGCTCATCTAAAGATTTCCCATCAACAAGGCTAGTTGGGGTTTCAACACGAGCGAATAAGGATTGAAGATGATCCAAGTAGAACACTTTAAGTGGATCCATATCAATAGATTTTTAGCAAGCAAATAGAAGGCACATGGAAACACAAACAAAGATACATACGGGAAGAAGGCGAAGAAAAGGCAAAGGTGAAGTGGGGGAGAGGAAAAAGGAGGCAAATGGCAAAAAATGTAATGCGAGGGAGAAGAGTTTATGATGGGTACTTGGTATGTCTTGACTCGGCATGGATCTCCCAGGAAACGGTGCAAGAAATCCTTCTTGCTACCTCTTGAGCATGCGTTGGTTTTCCTGTGAAGAGGAAACGGTGATGCAGCAAAGTAGCGTAAGTATTTCCCTCAGTTTTTGAGAACCAAGGTATCAATCTAGTAGGAGATAACACGTAAGTCACCTAGTACCTGCACAAACAATCAAGAACCATGCAACCAACGCGATAAAGGGGTTGTCAATCCGTTCACGTTCACTCGCAAAAGTCGGATCTAATAAAGATAGTAAGATAAATATTTTTGGTATTTTTGTTGTATAGATTGGAAAGTAAAGATTGCAAAATAAAATAAATAGGAAACTAGAATTGTAGATCGGAAACTTATATGATGTAAAATAGAAGATTATATGATGGAAAATAGACCCGAGGGGCATAGGTTTCACTAGTGGCTTCTCTCAAGATAGCATATATTACGGTGGGTGAACAAATTACTGCCGTGCAATTGATAGAAGAGCGCATAGTTATGAGAATATCTAGGCAATGATCATGAATATTGGCATCACGTCCGTGTCAAGTAGACCGAAATGATTCTGCATCTACTACTATTACTCCACACATCGACCGCTATCCAGCATGCATCGAGAGTATTAAGTTAATGAAAACAGAGTAACGCCTTAAGCAAGATGACATGATGTAGAGGGATAAACTCATGCAATATGATGAAAACCCCATCTTGTTATCCTCGATGGCAACAATACAATACGTGCCTTGCTGCCCCTACTGTCACTGGGAAAGGACACCGCAAGATTGAACCCAAAGCTAAGCACTTCTCCCATTGCAAGAAAGATCAATCTAGTAGGCCAAACTAAACTGATAATTCAAAGAGACTTGCAAAGATATCAAATCATGCATATAAGAATTCAGAGAAGAACCAAATATTATTCATAGGTAAACTTGATCATAAATCCACAATTCATCAAATCTCGGCAAACACGCCGCAAAAAGTATTACGTCGAATAGATCTCCAAGAACATCAAGGAGAACTTTGTATTGAGAACCAAAGAGAGACAAGAAGCCATCTAGCTAATAACTATGGACCCGAAGGTCTGTGGTAAACTACTCACACATCATCGGACAGGCTATGGTGTTGATGTAGAACCCCTCCGTGATTGATTCCCCCTCCGACAGATCGCCGGAAAAGGCCCCAAGATGGGATCTCACGGGTATCGAAGGCTGCGGTGGTGGAAAAGTGGTTTCGTGGCTTCCCCTTATGTTTTTAGCGTATAAGTGTATATATAGGCGAAAGAAGTACGTCGGTGGAGCTCCATGGGGCCCACAAGGGTGGGGGCGCGCCCTCCTGCATCGTGGCCGCCTCGCGGAGTTCCAGACTTCAACTCCAAGTCTGCTGGATTTCTTTCAATCCAAGAAAGACCATCACGAAGGTTTCATTCCGTTTGGTATTCCTTTTCTGCAAAATGCTGAAATAGGCAAAAAAACAGAAACTGGCACTGGGCCTTCGGTTAATTGGTTAGTCCCAAAAATAATATAAAAGAGCATATTAAAGCCCATTAAACATCCAAAACATATAATATAATAGCATGGAACAATAAAAAATTATAGATACGTTGGAGACGTATCAGCTCCCCTCTGCGAAGGGCCTGTCTTTTACTTTTATCTCCTGCCCTTATACTAGAGTCATGGTGCTCATCACATTTCCCTTTTACACTTTTTTCCTTTGGCAAGATCTATGTGTTGGAGATATATATATATCCACTCGGATGTAGGTTTTCATAAAGTATTATTGTTGACATTATCCTTGAGGTAAGAAGTTGGGAGGCAAAACTATAAGCCCCTATCTTTCTCTATGTCTGATTGAAGCTTTGTACCCATAATTATTGCGCGAGTGTTAGCAATTGTGAAAGATTATATGATAGTTGAGTATGTGGACTTTCTGAAAAGCTCTTATATTGACTCTTTCCGATGTTATGATAAATTGCAATTGCTTCAATGACTGAGATCATAGTTTGTTCGTTTTCATTAAAGTTTCTGATTCATACTTTACCTTGTGAACGAATTGTTACTTTAGCATAAGAAATTATATGACAATATATGTTGTTGTTCTAAAGATGATCATGATGCCCTCATGTCCGTATTTTATTTTTATCGACACCTCTATCTCTAAACATGTGGACATATTTATCGATATCGGCTTTTGCTTGAGGACAAGCGAGGTCTAACTTTGGGGGAGTTGATGCGTCCATTTTTCATCATGCTTTGTACTGATATTTAATGCATTATGGGCTGTCATTACACATTATATCACAATACTTAGGTCTATTCTCTCTTATTTTACAAGGTTTACATGAAGAGGGATGATACGTCACCAACGTATCTATAATTTTTTATTGCTCCATGCTATATTATGTACTGTTTTGGACATTATTGGGCTTTATTATCCACTTTTATATTATTTTTGGGACTAACCTATTAACCGGAGGCCCGGCCCAGAATTGTTGTTTTTTTGCCTATTTTAGGGTTTCGAAGAAAAGGAATATCAAACGGAGTCCAAACGGAATGAAACCTTCGGGAACGTGATTTTCTCACCGAACATGATCAAGGAGACTTGGACCCTACGTCAAGAAACAAAGCAGGAGGCCACGAGGTAAGGGGCGCGCCTACCCCCCCCCCCAGGCACGCCCTCCACCCTCGTGGCCCCCTGTTGCTCCACCGACGTACTCCTTCCTCCTATATATACCTACGTACCCCCAAACAATCAAAGACGGAGCGAAAACCCTAATTCCACCGACGGAACTTTCTGTATCCACGAGATCCAATGTTGGGGCCTGTTCCGGAGCTCCACCGGAGGGGGTATCCATCATGGAGGGCTTCTACATCAACACCATAACCCCTCCGATGAAGTGTGAGTAGTTTACCTCATACCTACGGGTCCATAGTTATTAGCTAGATGGCTTCTTCTCTCCTTTTGGATCTCAATACAATGTTCTCCCCCTCTCTTGTGGAGATCTATTCGATGTAATCTTCTTTTTGCGGTGTGTTTGTTGGGACCGATGAATTGTGGGTTTATGATCAAGTTTATCTATGAACAATATTTGAATCTTCTCTGAATTCTTTTATATATGATTGGTTATCTTTGCAAGTCTCTTTGAATTATCAGTTTGGTTTGGCCTACTAGATTGATCTTTCTTGCAATGGGAGAAGTGCTTAGCTTTGGGTTCAATCTTGCGGTGTCCTTTCCCAGTGACAGTAGGGGCAGCAAGGCACGTATTGTATTGTTGCCATCGAGGATAACAAGATGGGGTTTTCATCATATTGCATGAGTTTATCCCTCTACATCATGTCATCTTGCTTAAGGCGTTACTCTGTTTTCATTAACTTAATACTCTAGATGCATGCTGGATAGCGGTCGATGAGTGGAGTAATAGTAGTAGATGCAAGCAGGAGTCGGTCTACTTGTCTCGGACGAGATGCCTATATACATGATCATACCTAGATATTCTCATAACTATGCTCAATTCCGTCAATTGCTCAACAGTAATTCGTTCACCCACCGTAAAATACATATGCTCTTGAGAGAAGCCACTAGTGAAACATATGGCCCCTGGGTCTATCTTCATCATATTAATCTTCCAATACTTAGTTATTTCATTTGCTTTTACTTTGCTTTTATTTTACTTTGCATCTTTATCATAAAAATACCAAAAAAATATTATCTCATCATATCTATCAGATCTCACTCTCGTAAGTGGCCGTGTAGGGATTGACAACCCCTTATCGTGTTGGTTGCGAGGAGTTATTTGTTTTGTGCAGGTGTGAGGGACTCGCGCGTAGCCTGCTACTAGATTGATACCTTGGTTCTGAAAAACAGAGGGAAATACTTATGCTACTTTACTGCATCATCCCTTCCTCTTCGGGGAAAACCAACGCAGTGCTCAAGAGGTAGCAAGGGAGAATGCCGACAGCTGGAATTCTGGGCTGGAAAAGGAGGAAATATTAGAGACCTATCCTGCACAACTCCAAAAGTCCTGAAACTTCACGGAGCATGTTTTTGGAACGAATAAAAAATACTGGGTGAAGAAAGTACCAGAGGGGGCCCACCAGCCAGCCACAAGGGTGGAGGCTCCCCCCCCCCCGACCTTATGGGCCCCTGGCAGGCCTCCGGTGCCCATCTTTGGCTATATGGTGTCTTTTACCCTGGAAAAAATCACGAAGAAGCTTTCGAGATGAAGCGTTGGTGTCTCGAGGCGGAACCTGGGCAGAACCAATCTAGGGCTCCGGCGGAGCTGTTCTACCGAGGAAGCTTCCCTTTGGGAGGGGGAAATCATCGTCATCGTCATCACCATCGATCCTCTCATCGAGAGCGGGTCAATCTCCATCAACATCTTCACTAGCACCATCTCCTCTCAAACCCTAGTTCATCTCTTGTATTCGATCTTGGTCCCAAAACCTCAGATTGGTACCTATGGGTTGCTAATAGTGTTGATTACTCCTTGTAGTTGATGCTAGTTGGTTTATCCGGTGGAGGATTATATTTTCAGATCCTTAATGATAATTAATACTCCTCTGATTATGATTATGATTATGAATATGCTTTGTGAGTAGTTACATTTGTTCCTGGGGACATGGGAGAAGTCTTGTTATAAGTAATCATGTGAATTTGGTATTTGTTCGATATTTTGATGAGATGTATGTTGTCTCTCCTCTAGTGGTTTTATGTGAACGCCGACTACATGACACTTCACCATTATTTGGTCCTAGGGGAAGGATTGGGAAGTAATAAGTAGATGGTGGGTTGCTAGAATGACCGAAGCTTAAACCCTAGTTTATGTGTTGCTTCGTAAGGGGGCTAATTTGGATCCATATGTTTCATGCTATGGTTAGGTTTACCTTAATACTTCTTTCATAGTTGTGTATGCTTGTGAGAGGGGTTAATCATAAGTGGGAGGCTTGCCCAAGGAAGGGCAGCACCCAAGCACCGCTCCACCCACATATCAAATTATCAAAGTAACGAACGCGAATCATATGAGCATGATGAAAAACTAGCTTGACAACAATTCCCATGTGTCCTCGGGAGCGCTTTGCTTTATATAAGAGTTTGTCCAGGCTTGTCCTTTGCTACAAAAAGGATTGGGCCACCTTGCTGCACCTTGTTTACTTTTTTTACTTGTTACCCGTTACAATTTATCTTATCACAAAACTATCTGTTACCGATAATTTCAGTGCTTGCAGAGAATACCTTGCTGAAAACCGCTTGTCATTTCCTTCTGCTCCTCGTTGGTTTCGAAACTCTTACTTATTGTAAGGACTACGATATATCCCCTATACTTGTGGGTCATCAACCAACCTTCAATGCCCCCGCCCCGGGGGAAGATCTGGATCAACTAGTCGTTCGAAGCGCCTACCTCCCCCCTCTCCCCGGCTGCGCAAATCCTACAGCGGGGTGCTGACCTCTAGGGCGGCTCCGCGCCCAGACCACTGGATCTGGGCCTGCCCGCCCACCCGAGTAACCCTGGCTCCGGTCCATCGTAGTTGTGCCCTTAGTGTCGCCTTCTTCGGAGCCTACCGCCATTGATGAAGGATGGAGTAGATATCGGTCCCGCAGTAGCAAGAAGGCCACCAGAAATCCACCACCTAGCTCAGGGCACCGCCGTAGGACCGGATCCGAGCAGCGCCCCAGCTGCACCCACTCGCCGGGGTGCGAGGCCTTCTTAAGCAAGATCTAGGGCCTCTGCTTTCGTTGCCTCAGCCCACACCACCGTTGTGTCGACTGCCATGACCCACTCCACTACATCATCTGCTCCCTGGACATTACGGCAGGGAGTGCCCCAAGAGCCAGAGAAACCAGAGAGGCGGCGAGCAGCATGCCCGCCCAGTGAGTGAGCGGCTAGTGTTCCCTGCCATTGCAAGCTCTCTTCTCCCCCCTGCCGATGGCTCTGGCTACCGTCCCTACGTCGACCATAGGAGCCGGCTAAGGACCAGCCAGAAGGTGATCGCCACCACGCCGGAGATGGAGCAGCAGATCTTTCTGCTGCAACAGCACGCGGTGGTGATCACTGCGCTGAGCAAGCTGCACGCCATGAGCCCCCTCTCCATCGGCCGGGCTATCGAGCGGGAGTTCTAGATCCATGCGCACCTCCTCCACGTCACCAGCCACAACCCTGAAGACTTCTTCATCCACTTCACCATGTCGGCACACAAGGACCTTAACGTGCGGGGAGGCTTGATCACGGTGGACGGCGTCTCCTTCCTACTGGAGCCATGAAGGGAGGACACACATGTGGTCCACGACACCTGGATGTTGCACGTGTGCGTCGTCCTTGAGAAGCTGACCATGCAGCTGTGGTCTCTAGTGGGCGCGAAGGATGCGCTGGGGGACAAGGTCATCATCAACCGCCTTGACAGCCGCACTTTCGAGCGCGCGGACACAAAGCTTTTCACTGTCTGGGTATGGGTGTGGCAGCTGTCGCACATCCCCACCACAAGGACGTTGCGGAAGCATGTGAGGGGCACATGACGGGTGGAGGAGAAGCTCGGTTTCTCGCCACCGAGCCGGGCGGTCGCGCTGCCACCAAACCTGCTCCGCTAGGATGTGCTAGTGCACATCGACCTCGCTAAACACTCGACGCCCGTGTCCCCACGCTCCTCCCACTCCGGGCAGAGCGGCCTTCCCTCCTCCGATGATGATGATCGCTCGTACCCGCGCTACCCTTAGGCGGGAGGCTGGGTGTCCGGACTGGAGGACGGCAGACCGTCGCAGGGCCAGGCGCCACGCCTGCCCACCCCCTCCCCGCGCAGATGGCGTCCTTGGGCTGCAGGGGCCTGCCCTTGGCCGGGCACAGTGTAACGCCCTGAGTCCGATGCGCCAGCTATCTTCCAGTTATTCGTTGTTGTTGCCATGTCATTTGTTTGCGCGTTGCATATTACCATGTCATCATGTGCATTTCATCATCATGTTTTCAAAACTTGCATCCGTCCCGGCCTCCCCGTTCTTTCTGTTGTCCGTTCTGAGCCCAGACACACTTGCACGCGCCCGCATCACGTCCAAAATATTATTTTATAAGTGGCCGGAAAATGTTCTCGGAATGGGATGAGATTTGGCGTGCGGTGTTGTTATGTTGTAGGTAGGCCTCCTGCCAAGTTTCATCGCATTCGGAGTTCGTTTGACGCCCCAAAGGATAATGAAAGTGCGTTATATCGACTAGAGGGGGGGTGAATAGGCGATTTTTATGAAAGTCTTCAAAACGTGGAAGTTATGAAGACAAACAGTGAAGATATGCCTATCATTGTGCAGCGGAAGTTAGATTACACAAGCAAGCTAAGGTCAAGTATTCAATAGAGTGAAAGCACAGCAACAATAGCTTCAGTGTAATTAGGATCAGGTAGGAAGAAGTTATGAAGCCAATCAGATCATACAGTTATGTTGTGAAGACAAAGGATAGAGCAAGCATGCAATGGCTTCTCAATGAATAACAGTAAGTTGAAGGGAAGTGAAGATGAAACCAGTGACACGTTGAAGACAATGATTTGTTGGACCAGTTCCAGTTGCTGTGACAACTGTACGTCTGGTTGGAGCGGCTAGGTATTCAAACCAAAGGACACACAGTCCCGGACACCCAGTCAAGGACACTTAGTCCAAGACACCCAGTCCTCGCCGTATTCTCCTTGAGCTAAGGTCACACAGACCTCGCCCAATCACTCAGGTAAGTCTTCAAGGTAGACTCCCGAACCTTCACAGACTTCGTTCACCGGCAATCCACAATTACTCTTGGATGCTCAGAACGCGACGCCTAACCGTCTGGAGGATGCACAGTCCTCAAGTGTAATAAGTCTTCAGATCACACAGACAAGAAGACTTAAGTGATGCCCAATTTACTCTGGCTCTGGGTGGTTAGGGCTTTTCTCCTCGCTAGGGATTTTCTCTCAAAGGCTTCGAGGCGGGTTGCTCTCAAACGACAAAAGCCGTGCACTGAAATCTGAGCAGCCTGCCGTTTATGGTTGTGGGGGTGGGCTATATATAGCCACTTGGCAACCCTGACCTGATTTGTCCGAAATGACCCTGGGTCACTAAGGAACTGACACGTGTACTAACGGTCGGATTTTGAACTCTCGCGGCAACTTTACTTGGGCTGCAAGTAAAGCTGACTTGTCTGACTCTGGACAAGATTTTTCTCTCATTGTCTTCACTTGAAGACATAGGATTTGAATTAGGCATCACTTCAGTCATCCTGACTGGTTTTCTTGGACCCCACTTAACAGTACGGTGGTTCCTATGACACAACATGAATAAAGTAAAGCTACGAAGGATCTAAGTCTTCGAGTCCCAAAAGCTTCATGGGGAGTCTTCATATGTCATTGTCTTCGACATGAATGTCTTCATGAACCACCATTGTCTTCAATATCTTCATACATTTTTGGGGGTCATCTCTGGTAGCTAAACCGAATCAAAGAGGGACTTCTACCTGTGTTATTCTGCAATTCTCACAAACACATTAGTCCCTCAACTAGGTTTGTCGTCAATACTCCAAAACCAACTAGGGGTGGCACTAGATGCACTTACAATCTCCCCCTTTTTGGTGATTGATGACAAACTAGTTGAAGTTTTCAACGGGGAATATAATTTGTGAAATTGTAAAGGAATTGTCTTCATAGGCTGCAAGGGCTCCCCCTGAAGATGTGCATGTTAAGTGATTTGCTTCTGGAATGCAAATGCACACAGCAGGTTGTATTTGTGGGAATCTGCTTCAACTTATGATGACAATCCATCATGCACGTAAAGATATATGAAGATAATGATATGCATAATGAAAAATGGACGTCTGCGAAATGATAAGAGTGCGGAAATTGTCGTCGCATGAACACATTGGCAAACATAGTAGCAGACGACCATCAAGTCTAAGTGTTACAACTCAAAGAACCAAATGTAGCAAAACGAGAGTTGTAAGCACGAAGCAAAATGCAAAATATAAAGCACCCGCCCATATTATTGACCCGCTTGAAGACTATAAACATCATACTTCTCCCCCTTTTGTCAGTGATGACCAAAAAGGTTTGAAGACATAGAGTTTTCTATGCGTTCCCAGGCGTAGCAGGGTCGGTGGAGACGTTTGGTGGTGCAGGCGAGCTTGGGGCAGTGACGACGCGCGGTGAAGTCATTGGTGGTGATGTGGCGTCGTCTTCTTCCTCAATGATTTTTCCCGTCACGGTGGCAGCAGAGGAAGAGAACTCGGATTCTTCAAGTGAAGGAGTCCCACGCAACACAGCTCTTCTGGGGGGTGTGGAGTCAAACTTGAAACGCTCCTTGAAGCCATCCTCTTGCAATTCAGCTTCAGTGCACATCATAGTGAGGCCTTTCCAAGTGCGGCGACAGGTTTCGTGTGCGACGAAGGCGTTCTTGGTGGCCAGATTCCTGATGCGATTGACGTCTTGCATGAGACTGTGCATCTGCCTCTTGAGCCAGTCGTGATGCCTATCTTGCTTTTGATGCAGAGCCACAAGAAGTTCACGATCAGTGAGTGTACGAGCTCGTTTCTTGGGTCTCTGCCCAGCTTCGCTGTCAGTGGCTTCAGTGGATGCAGGGGCACGTGTGGTGCCAGCCATTGGATAGACTCTTGAAATGGCTTCAACACCTTCATCATGTGGAGTGAAGCTTTGGTGTTCTGCATTCTGAAGACTTAGTGGCTGTTTGGCAGGCTCAGGATAAATGGCTTCAGCAGAGGTGTCCACATCGGGTAAGAAGATTCTGTGGTTGCGGGCTGAGGGCTGATATGATATCGCAGAGTGGAGCTTGATTAGCCTCATAACCCATGGAGCATAAATCTTCAGACCAAAGAGATCTGAGCCAGACGTAGCAAGTTGACGGATGAAGAGATCCTGGGCATTGAAGCATTTGCCGTGTAGGATGCAGAAGATGAGAGTCTTCATGGCACCTTCAACCTTGGCATATCGAGAGTGCCCCTTAATGGGCCATAGAGTCCGCCTGATGATGTGATAGATAGTTCTCGGCAGGTACTCTAAGTCTTCAATGAAGAACTCCGCTGGGTAAGGTGCGTCAGAAGGCAATGGCTTCATCATCGAGAGCATCTGACTCATATTCGGCTCAGGTCGCTGAAATATGCTCTCAACTGCTTCAGTGTGGAGTTGGCAGCCTTCTTCGAAGTGTTCGCCTGGAGTGGGTAGGCCGGTGAGCTCAATGATATCAAATGCATTGGCTTCATGATGGACATTGCCGGTCATCCACTCCAGGACCCAAGTCTTCGGATCTCTGTTGTATCCCTTGATGTGCAATGTGGCATAGAACTGAAGCAGAAGCTCTTCGTTCCAGTGCTCTTCGTCCGTGACAAATGGCAGCAGGCCAACTTGCTTGAAGCAGTCCAGGGCTTCTTCCAGACCAGGCAGACCAGCAAAAGCTTCAACTTCAAGGCGCTGATGTGGAAAGATACGGTTCTGGTTGTAGAGGACGCAGGAGTAGTAGCTGTGCTGTGGGTAGCTCCAGAACCTATCTGACACAATCTTTTCCCTTGAGTAAGGGTTCTTGGAGCTGTTGAAGAAAGTGTTGTCTGCCCTGAAGCAATTGACATTGAAGGAGCCAGGAGCAGTGACTGGTCCTGGGAACCTTGGCAGTCGTGGAATTAGCTTCTGTACCTGGGGCCTGTGCGCAATGTGATAGTTGAATTGCGGGCCGGCAGCAGACTCTGGTGCAGAAGGTTCAGGGTCAGCAGTTTCAGTATGTTCTGAAGCTATTGTCGGAGAGGACTCCACATTGGCTTCAGCATTGTGTGTGGCAGCCTCAAAGTTTTCATCCTCAGCACGTGCAGTGAGAGGAACGAACTCAGGCACGTTCTCCTGGAGAACGGTCTCTTGTTGGGGTGGTGGAGTTGGAGCTTGGGGTTCCTGTGGTGCTTTCTCACTGTCTTCGGCTGGTGCAGCCGGAATGTCGTCAGCAGCTTGAGCCCTTGGTCCTCTGCGAAGCCTACGGAATGCAGGCGATGCTGGTGGAGTTGCAGTGGTCTGGGGCTCATCCTCTTCCTCCTGTGGGCGATCTGCCCACGATGCATCTTGTGTGATTGGCGTCAAGGGACGACCAATGCTGAGCAATTCACTCGATTCGAGCTGAGGAAGGACTGCATCATCTTGTACATTGTCTTCGAGACCAATGTCTTCAGCAGTGGTGGGGTCGGCTGCTGGAATGTCTTCATCACTCTGAGCCTCGGTGAGAGCAGGCTCATGGACGGTCAGCTGACGATCTTCATTAGGACGGCGAACGGAAAGGGGTTCAACTATCAAGGGCTCTGTGGGAGCAGCCCGAGACTTCTTGGACTTGTGCTTCTTGGTGGTGAGGTCTGAAGGAGAGGCTTCAGAGTGTTTCCTCTTCCTTGCTTTGGCTTCGGCTATCCTTGTCTTCTTAAGCTCTGAAGCGGGTGAGCGCTTTGGCTTCGAGCTAGGCTTGTCGGTGGGGAAGACAGTTGGAATAGCTTCTTGGCGTGGGGCCTCTTCTTCAGCCACGGTGGGCGTCTTCTTTTTCTTGGCGGCCATCCTAGGGTCGATGCCGGGACGCCCAAGTGCCTTTAGCTTCTCGGCCTTGTTGTAGGCCTGTACGCAGAGATCAGCCAAATGCTTCATGCGCTCGCGGGATCCCTGAGCCTCTGCACGTTTCTGCATGAAGTTTTCCTTCAGTTCATGCAGCATGACCTTGAAGTCTTTGATCTCCTGGACGCTGAGCGTGGCCATGTTCTGCTTAAACTGAGCCTTCTCAAAATCTATCTTTTGCTTCAGTTCCACGATGCGCTGGGCAATAGCGAGTTCTGAAGCGATAGCTCCTTGGAAGGCCACGCTGAGGCCAATGGGCAGCTGCAGATCGTCAAAGCTGATGTTGGGCGTGTCAAACCACTCATCTATGAAGCTGTGGATGATCTTTGCATCGAACAGAGGCAGATTGTTGAAGATTTCAGCCTCCTCCTTGCTCTTGATGAGCTGCTCAAGAGCGTCATCACCAAGATCTTCGTCACTGGACAGATCAATGTCTTCGGAGTGAAGAACGGCAGCGACAGTTAGCTCTTTGCTGGTGTGTGGCTGTGGTTTCTTTGCATCTTGAGGCTTGGAGACTCTTGATAAGCCTTCAGACTGCACACTGGCTTCAGGAGGTGCAGTGGCCAATGGCTTCGCTTTGGAGATCTTGGGGGAGGCGACTGGCTTGGAAGCTTTTGGCTTCTTCTTTATCTGCTTTGGCTCTGGGGCAGCAGGAGCATCATCAGACTCAGTGTCTGCTGGAGGGTCGTTCACGGTAGTCCCTTGGACTATAATGTGAGCGATGAGGCCGTCGAGATTGGCAAATGGCCCGATGACATTGGGATTAGCGTCGCGTGTGCCATCTGCCCTCGGTTTGGAGGGACCAGGGTTGAAGTCCCATCCAAACTCCTTCTTGTTTTGCTTCGCAGAGTTCTGGGCAAATTGGAAGTTGCGCTTGAAGAGAGTGTCATCGCGACACCAGAGAAGGGACGATGGATGTGCATCAGCTGGCTGTTGTCCCCTAACCATGCATGGAAAGAAACCTTGAGCTATGGCTTCGTCTCTGGTTCGGGGTACAAGATTCTTGTACAAGACATCTCCCCATGGCTGCTTGATGGCGCACTTCTCTGCATATTCTTTGGTGACGAAGCGGTATAGGAACCACTGCTCCGCCCAGTACCTGCGAATCCATTGGATTCGTGTCTTGCGCTGAGCATAGGTTTCTTCAGGATCTGTTTGGTACGTTTCTGCCAAGTCTTCAGGCAGATCCTTTGATGTGTCACCTCGTCTCTGTCTGCCTCCCTTCCTTGATTGTTTCTGGGAAGCCATGAAGCTTAACTTGGAAGACTTTAAAAGATTCAAAGGATTCAAAGGCTTCGAAGGCTTCCTTTTGCTTGACCAACAGGAACTTGCTTCGGGTGAATTGGTGTGACGCTGTAGGAACTCTGCAAATGAATGCAGTCTATGAGAACCAAAAGATTCTCCCATGGACATGTACCTATGACAGCATTGAGGTGCGAGGGAAGGGGAAGAGGTCATATGCATTCTCAGAAGATTTTGAAGATAAATTCGTTTAGAAGACATTGACCTCATTATACGAAGACATTCACTTAGAGAAAAGAAGTTGGTTCCAGATTTGTACGAACCCATAGATAAGTACAAGTGAGGAATCTAACTACTTCAGGATGCACAAGTGAAGATTCTAGGCAGTTTATGAGATGCAGACTGAGAGAGATGTTACTTGTGATAGCAGTAAACTTCTTACGGAAGAGAATGACTGAGCTATAGGATCAAAAGAGGCAGTAAAAAGGGGTTTTAATTACCACACTTGGAACTGCTAGACGAAGTGGGATTTGAGGCCGAGCAGTTCGATCCTCCGTGCCCTAACTTGGCGACGGAAGACACCTACGGCGACGGCGGAGAGGTTGAGGTCCGCGGTCGGCGTGAAAACGGCGTCGGAGAGGTTGCGGCAGTGAAGCGCTTCGTCGCCGGCGTCGTCTAGGGCTAGCGGTGGCGCTAGGGTTCGTGCGAGCGAGGGTGGAAGAAGAAATAGTGACCGCTGTGAATTGTGTACTTATAGGAACAGAGGCGGCATTGCGCTATTACTTAGGTGCCCCGGGCGGTTCGCATCTGAACAGCACGTGGCCATCATGCGGAATCTCGGGGGCAGTTCCACATCCCACGTTCGCCTGGACTGTCGGGCGGTCGTTCCTACTTCTCCGGAGCATTGAAAACGGTTTTAAAGTTTGTCTCTTTGTCTTCAACTGACTAGGGTGCAGTGAAGACATTCGACAGTTTCAATAGAATGCATACGACTTGGAGAGATAGAGTTTGAGGTAGGAAGCATGGAGAGGTTAGGGTCCGATCACATTCACTTAGTTCAAAAGATTCAAACAAGAAGACATAGCTATAAGTGAATGCTGTAGAGGACAGAACACCAGTGCATATGTAATCAACATAGTGAAGATAATCATGAAGACATGTTGGGATTGAAGCCAAACTAAATGTGAAGACATTGCGAGGTAACGCCATGAATGAAACACTTCAAATAGAATGGTTGGTGGTGGCGTTACCCACCGTATAGGAAGTATTAGACCCAGACACGGCGCACAATTATCGTGGCGCTCCGAAGTCTATTTCCGCATTAATGTATTCACACTTAGAGTGTATGTCTTCATTGATTGAAGATATACGTTACTTTGTGTGTTGCACACCTAAGTCGTCAATATGCATAAGTGTTAGGATGTGTGCCTGATCACAGGACATTTGAGGATTCCAAGATATTTAGCTCACACCGTAACTTGCAAAACCTCTTCTCATCCAAAGGCTTGGTGAAGATATCTGCCAATTGATCTTCAGTGTTGACGTGTATGATATCAATATCTTCCTTTGCCACATGATCCCTGAGAAAATGATGACGAATTTCAATGTGCTTTGTCTTCGAGTGCTGAACTGGGTTGTTGGCGATCTTGATGGCGCTTTCGTTGTCGCAGTAAAGTGGCACTTGTTTTAGATGAATGCCATAATCCTTGAGGGTTTGCTTCATCCATAGAAGCTGAGCGCAGCAGGATCCAGCAGCAATGTATTCAGATTCAGCAGTGGAGAGAGATACACAGTTCTGCTTCTTTGAAGACCAACAGACAAGAGATCGGCCCAGAAAGTGACATGTGCCTGATGTGGACTTCCGATCAACCTTGTCACCAGCATAATCAGCATCCGAGAATCCAACCAGATCAAACTCTGAGCCCTTTGGATACCACAATCCCAGAGTTGGTGTGTGAGCCAAATATCGAAGAATTAGCTTCACAGCTAAGTGATGCGACTCCTTTGGTGTCGCTTGGAATCGAGCACACATGCAAACACTAAGCATAATATCTGGCCTAGATGCACATAAATAAAGCAGAGAACCAATCATGGAGCGGTATACCTTTTGATCGAACTCTTTACCATTGTCGTCAGGACCCAGATGATGTTTGGCTAGCATTGGAGTTGTGAAGCCTTTGCAATCTTGCATACCGAACTTCTTCAGGCAGTCTTTGAGGTATTTCTCTTGAGATATGAAGATGCCATTGCGTTGTTGCCTTATCTGAAGACCGAGGAAGAACTTCAGCTCCCCCATCATGGACATCTGATATTGCTCTTGCATCATATAGCCAAACTCTTCACTGTACTTCTGATTTGTGCAGCCGAAGATAATGTCATCCACATATATTTGGCACACAAACAGTTCACCATCATATGTCTTCGTGAAGAGAGTGGGATCCAGGGAACCAGGTATGAAGCCTTTGCTCTTCAGGAAGTATTTGAGTGTGTCATACCAGGCCCGAGGGGCTTGTTTTGAGGCCATATAGTGCCTTTTTGAGCTTGTATACCATGTCAGGATGTTTTGGATCTTCAAACCCTGGTGGTTGTGCAACATACACTTCTTCTTCAATCTTGCCATTGAGAAAGGCACTTTTCACATCCATTTGATACAGAATTATGTTATGCTTCCGTGGATCAGGACGCTTAACCAACTCCCATACATCATTCAGCTCAAATTGTTGAAGCTCTTCTTGCATAGCTTGAATCCATTCAGGTTCCATAAAGGCTTCATCAACTTTCTTGGGTTCTGAGATTGAGACAAATGCGAAGTGCCCACAGAAGTTTGCCAGTTGTGTTGCCCTTGAACGAGTCAGTGGACCAGGTGCATTGATGCTATCAATTATTCTATCAATTTGCACTTCATTGGCAACACGAGGATGTAGGGGTCGAAGACTTTGCTCTTGCTGATCTACATTATCATGGGGAGGTATGTCTTCAGTCTGAGCATTATCTTCAAGTGGATCAGGTGCTGAGATGATAAGTTCTTCTTCAGGACGAGCTTCAGAAGGTATAATCTCTACAGTTCCCATTAGCTTGATTGCTTCACTAGCTGGAACTTCATCTAGCACATTTGGCAGTTGTTCTCTTTGAGATCCATTGGTTTCATCAAACCGCACATCCACTGTTTCAACCACTTTGTAGTGAAAAAGATTGAAGACTCTGTAGGAGTGCGAATCCTTTCCATATCCAAGCATGAAGCCCTCATGTGCTTTTGGTGCAAACTTAGAGGTATGGTGTGGGTCCTTGATCCAGCATCTTGCACCAAATACTCTGAAGTAACTGACGTTTGGCTTCCTGCCAGTTAGGAGTTCATAAGGTGTCTTGTTCAGCAGCTTGTGAAGATATACACGATTGATAGTATGGCATGCAGTGTCAATGGCTTCAGTCCAGAATTTTCTTGGTGTCTTGTACTCATCTAACATTGTTCTGGCCATCTCAATGAGTGTTCTGTTTTTGCGTTCGACGATGCCATTCTATTGTGGCATGTATGGAGCTGAGAATTCATGAGTGATGCCCAATGTATCAAGATATGTGTCAAGGCCAGTGTTCTTGAATTCTGTGCCATTGTCACTTCTGATGTGCTTTATCTTGGCGCCATAATTGTTCATAGCTCGATTGGAGAAGCGTCTGAAGACATCCTGCACTTCAGTCTTGTAAAGGATTATGTGCACCCACGTATATCTAGAATAATCATCAACAATAACGAAGCCATAGAGGCAAGCAGTAGTGTTAAAAGTTGAGTAGTGAGTGGGACCGAAGAGATCCATATGAAGCAGTTCGAAGGGTTGAGTAGTGGTCATGATTGTCTTCGAAGGATGTTTTGCCCTCGTCAGCTTTCCAGCTTCACAGGCACCGCATAAGTGATCTTTCTTGAACTTGACGCCCTCGATGCCTATGACATGCTTCTTCTTTGCAAGGGTGTGGAGGTTCCTCATGCCAGCATGCCCAAGTCTTCGATGCCAAAGCCAGCATTCTGAAGCCTTTGCGAGAAGACAAACTGCAAGCTGTGGCCCTGCTGAGAAATCTACCACGTACAAATCATCCTTTCGATACCCTTCAAACACTAGAGACTTGTCAGATTCCATTAGTACCAAACAACGATATTTTCCAAAGATCACAATCATGTTCAAATCGCAAAGCATTGAGACAGACATTAAGTTGAAGCCAAGGGATTCAACAAACATGACTTTATCCATGTGTTGATCCTTTGAGATTGCAACTCTACCTAGACCCAGTACCTTACTTTTACCAGTGTCAGCGAATGTGATGTGGCTCTTGTCGGATGGACGTAAGGTTGAGTCCATAAAGAGACTTCTTTTGCCAGTCATGTGATTTGTACACCCGCTGTCAATAATCCATACTGAAGACTCCGAAGTTACTGGTGTCGTACCCTACAGTGCAGTTAGGGGGATAGGCTTCACCAAGAGTGTTGTGAAGCAAGAACATTTGACGAACCAGTGGATTATGAAAACTGAGATCCAGGTTAGGACAAGCAGGGAGAGTAGCATGCGATTCAGATATAAAATACATAGTGATGCCATTTGGGCATTTGATCTTGCACCCCACAAGTTTTTTAAGGTCCCCAGCAGTAGCATCAGAAGGTTTTGGTTTTGAGCTGGAGACCTTTCCCTGCAAAAGAGAGTTAAGCTTTCTTAACCACCCACTTCTTCAAGGGTGGCTTAGAAGCAATAAGTCTAAGTGCAGCATCTGAGAATTTTAGCTTTGGAGCCCTAGCAAACAGTCTAGCAGGTGGACAATAGTACTCATAAGAATAGGCAGAATAGTTCTTGGTCAGATGAACATGACGGTTTGACGAACTACTCTCATATTCATATGCCTGAGTATGGTTTCCCTGCAAAAGATTTGCGTTAGTGTGACTCAGGTGAGTCCTCTGTCTATATGAAGCCTTTGGACCGTATGAAGCCTTTGGTCTGGGGTTTGTCTTCTTCAAGTGAGGTGTCATGAAGACATTCACAGGAAGATTTTCCAGACACGTTTTTGGAACCCAGATCCTCTTCATAGGCGGTCCATTCCTGCAGTTAGTACCAATGTATCTGGCAAACACTTCACCATTCTGATTCTTAAACAGTTTATAGTTTGCATCAAAGGATTCATCAATAATAATGGGGTTGGCACACGTGAAGCCAGACAGATTGGATGGATCTGCTGAGGATTCCTTTGCAGCAACCCATGTGGTTTTGGGGTACTGCTTAGGTTTCCAGTAAGAGCCATCTGCATTTATTCTCCTTGTGAACCCAACACCCTCCTTCCTAGGGTTTCGGTTCAGAATCTGCTTCTTGAGGACATCACATAATGTCTGATGCCCTTTGAGACTTTTGTACATCCCTGTTTCAAGCAATGTCTTCAACCTAGCATTTTCGTCAGCAGTAGCAGTGGTATCCTCCGCAGAGGGGTTAGTTACCACTTCAACAGTTGAAGATATTTCAACAGCAGTAGCAGTGGAACATTCAGCAACAGAAACAGCATTATCACGCTCAATGCATTTAAGGCATGGTGGTTCAAATCCTTCTGGAGCGGAACTGATCTGTTCGGCTCGAAGTGACTCGTTTTCCTTTTGAAGATCTTCATGATCCGCTCTCAACTTCTCAAGATCTTGCTTCCTTTGAAGATAATCATAGGAGAGCTTTTCATGAGTAGTTGAGAGAGTCTCAAGACGATCTTCAAGTTCCTGATACTTAACGTGAAGATTTTTTATGTCTTCAATTAAGGATTCAGAACGAGTCATTTCAGCACCAACAGATCATCGCTTCTTTCTAACAGCTTTTGAATGTGTTCCATATCCTTTTGTTGTTCAGTTGCAATTTTAGCAAGAGTTTTGTAGCTAGGTTTCGAATCACAATCAGAGTCATCGTCACTGGATGTTTGATAGTGAGTTGTGCGTTTGGTTACCTTGGCACCACGGGCCATGAAGCAGTAGGTGGGAGTGGAGTCGTCCTCGTCATTAGCGTCGGTGCTGGTGATGAAGTCATTGTCTTCAGTGTTGAAGATGGACTTGGCAACATAGGCAGTAGCCAGACTCGCAATGCCAGAATCAGATTCCTCCTCAGACTCCACCTCTGCCTCCTCAGACGCAGACTCCTCCTCTGAATCCATTTCCTTGCCAACAAATGCATGAGCCTTGCCAGATGACCTCTTCTTGTGTGATGAAGACTTTGAGGAAGACTTGGACGAAGACTTTGAGTATTTCTTCGTCTTCTTATCGTCAGAGTCATATTCCTTGCTCTTCTTCTTCTTTCTGTTCTCATTTTGCCACTGTGGACACTCAGAGATGAAGTGTCCAATTTTCTTGCACTTGTGACATGTTTTCTTCTTGTAGTCATGCGCAGACGCTTCATCATTCCTTGAGCTTGATCGTGAAGACTTTCTGAAGCCTTTCTTCTTGGTGAATTTCTGGAACTTCTTCACAAGCATAGCAAGTTTCCTTCCAATGTCTTCAGGATCATCAGAACTGCTGTCAGATTCTTCTTCAGATGATGACACAGCTTTTGCCTTCAATGCACGAGTTCGCCCATAGTTTGGACCGTAGATATCTCTTTTCTCAGAAAGCTGAAACTCATGTGTGTTGAGCCTCTCAAGTATGTCAGACGGATCGAGTGTCTTGAAGTCTGGACGTTCTTGAATCATCAGGGCTAGGATGTCAAATGAACTGTCAAGTGATCTCAGCAGCGTCTTGACAATTTCATGTTTGGTGATCTCAGTGGCGCCGAGGGCTTGAAGCTCATTTGTGATGTTAGTGAGCCGGTCAAATGTGTGTTGGACATTCTCATTGTCATTTCGCTTGAAGCGGTTGAAGAGGTTGCGAAGAACACTGATTCTCTGATCTCTCTGGGTTGAGATGCCTTCATTGACTTTGGAGAGCCAGTCCTAGACCAGCTTGGATGTCTTCAAGGCACTCACACGGCCGTACTGTCCCTTGGTCAGATGACCACAGATAATATTCTTGGCAGTGGAGTCCAGTTGAGTGAACTTCTTGACATCAGCAGCAGTGACACCTTCTCCAGCCTTGGGAACGCCGTTTTCGATGACATACCATAGGTCGACGTCAATGGCTTCAAGATGCATGCGCATCTTATTCTTCCAGTAGGGATATTCAGTTCCATCAAAGACGGGGCATGCAGCGGAGACTTTAATTATCCCTGCAGTCGACATAGCTAAAACTCCAGGTGGTTAAACCGAATCACACAGAACAAGGGAGCACCTTGCTCTGATACCAATTGAAAGTGCGTTATATCGACTAGAGGGGGGGTGAATAGGCGATTTTTATGAAAGTCTTCAAAACATGGAAGTTATGAAGACAAACAGAGTGGACAAGCCTATCACTATGCAGCGGAAGTTAGATTACACAACGCAAGCCATAGTCAAGTATACAATATAGTGAAAGCACAGTGACAAACAGCTTCAGTGTAATGAGGATCAGGCAGGAAGAAGTTATGAAGCCAAACAAATCATACAGTCATGTTGTGAAGACAGAAGATATGGCTAGCATGCAATGGCTTCACAATGTGTACTGGTAAGTAAAGGGAAGTGAAGATGAAACCAGTGACACGCTGAAGACAATGATTTGTTGGACCAGTTCCAGTTGCTGTGACAACTGTACGTCTGGTTGGAGCAGCTAGGTATTCAAACCAAAGGACACACAGTCCCGGACACCCAGTCAAGGACACTTAGTCCAAGACACCCAGTCCTCGCCGTATTCTCCTTGAGCTAAGGTCACACAGACCTCGCCCAATCACTCAGGTAAGTCTTCAAGGTAGACTCCCGAACCTTCACAGACTTCGTTCACCGGCAATCCACAATTACTCTTGGATGCTCAGAACGCGACGCCTAACCGTCTGGAGGATGCACAGTCCTCAAGTGTAATAAGTCTTCAGATCACACAGACAAGAAGACTTAAGTGATGCCCAATTTACTCTGGCTCTGGGTGGTTAGGGCTTTTCTCCTCGCTAGGGATTTTCTCTCAAAGGCTTCGAGGCGGGTTGCTCTCAAACGACAAAAGCCGTGCACTGAAATCTGAGCAGCCTGCCGTTTATGGTTGTGGGGGTGGGCTATATATAGCCACTTGGCAACCCTGACCTGATTTGTCCGAAATGACCCTGGGTCACTAAGGAACTGACACGTGTACTAACGGTCGGATTTTGAACTCTCGCGGCAACTTTACTTGGGCTGCAAGTAAAGCTGACTTGTCTGACTCTGGACAAGATTTTTCTCTCATTGTCTTCACTTGAAGACATAGGATTTGAATTAGGCATCACTTCAGTCATCCTGACTGGTTTTCTTGGACCCCACTTAACAGTACGGTGGTTCCTATGACACAACATGAATAAAGTAAAGCTACGAAGGATCTAAGTCTTCGAGTCCCAAAAGCTTCATGGGGAGTCTTCATATGTCATTGTCTTCGACATGAATGTCTTCATGAACCACCATTGTCTTCAATATCTTCATACATTTTTGGGGGTCATCTCTGGTAGCTAAACCGAATCAAAGAGGGACTTCTACCTGTGTTATTCTGCAATTCTCACAAACACATTAGTCCCTCAACTAGGTTTGCCGTCAATACTCCAAAACCAACTAGGGGTGGCACTAGATGCACTTACAGATAACTATAGCGGCAGTATAGTCGGTCTATCGTCGGACATTTTCGGTCTCTGGAAACCTTGTCGGGCCTCTCTCTCACCTCTCTTCTCAGCCCATCTCTCTCTAGCACAGCCCGCCTGCAGCCCACCTAACCCCCCCCCCCCTCGTGTCCGGAACCGTTCGATCGCGATCGCATGGCTCCGAGACATCCGAAAACAGCCTCAAACCCCCTAACCCTAGCCCCCTTGCCTTATAAATACCCCCCCCCCCCACACACACACACACACACACGCACACACACATGCCATTTTTTACGTCCTCCAACCCCCCACCTTGTTTTCCGCGCCCCAATCATTAGCCGCCGATGCCCTCATCACATTCCGCGCCGACCGAACCCCTCCCCGCCACTTGGCAGCGCCGCCACACCCCTTCAGTCAACCAGCGCGCGCCACCTCATCCCCAGCGTCGCCCTCCACCACTCCCCTGCCGCCACTTGTCCCCAGCCCCTCCACTCTGCCACCGTGGCCCGCCGCAGCCCATAACCGGCCCATCCGGGCCGAATCTGGCCCGAACCACCCCTCCCAGCGCCGCCCCGCGCCGTGGCTCCCTCGCCTCTATCTCCAGTGCACAGCGCCGCCGCTGGCCGGCCCCTCGCCGGAGCCGCGCCCCGGCGGACCTTGCCGCCGACAACCTCAAGGACGAGGCGCCGCTCCCGTCGCCCCAACGTCGCCCGGCTCCCACGCCCCTGCCTACAACGCCGCTTCCTACCTCTGTCGCCTCGCCCCAACTCCGGTGACCTCGCCGCTGTTCCGCACCACCGGCGCCCGTATCCGGCAACCGTCGGCCAGATCTGGCTGTCTCCGTTGAACCCGCTCCCGTTCTGGCGGATCCCCTGCGCCCCGCAGCTCCTGCGCCGTCCCCGTCGCTCTCCGCTGTTCGCCGGCGATCCGTACGTCACGCGCCGCCACAGTGGATCGGGGCCGTCCATGCGCCCGTTGACCAGCGCATGGGCCGCGTCCAGTGAGCCGACCCGCTTGCCCCGCTGGCCTGCTGCCTACACCGATCGGGCCGAGGCCCATGGTGAAGCCACCACTAGCGCCTCCCTTTTTTCTGTTCTGTTGGACCTCTGCTCAGTTTCGGCCCATGTAGTGTTTTCCCCTGCTGCTATGATTTTGCTATTTATCCAAAGTTTGCTAGATTTACAAAAAAACCCTTGAACTGCATGCCTACCATAACTCACCAACCATGCATCACATGTAAAAACTTTAAATATGAAAAATGCTTAGAATGTTGTCTAGTTTAATAATTTCCAACTTTAGTCCATGTTTAAAATGTTTAAATTGTTGTTGCTTTAATTTGCTTAAATGCCATGTTAAAATGATATATTTCATAACTAAATAACCGTAGCTCGGATTTAAATAATCTTTATATGTAAATGGGGTAGAAAAATACCTAGTTTAACATGGTGCTTTCATCTTGTATGTTTAACAACTCTAAATTTGCATATGGGGATTCTCTGGACTTGTTGTTTGTTGTTCCGGCCTCATTTAAACTTGCCTAGATAGGTAGTTTTCATATGCTTCACCCCTTGCCATGTTTAATAACATTGAATATTTTTGGGTACATAAATGGGAGAGAACTAAATAAGTCATGTGGTGTTTCGTCAATATGCAGCTTGTTGCATATTGAGCTCCACTTAATTTGTAGTATTGTTTGTGCACTTTGCCATGCCATGCCTCATTAAACCGGACATGCATCATACTTGGTTGTGCATCAGGCCATGTTTATGTGATGGTTGTTTACTATGTTGCTTGCTTCTTTCCGGTTTGCTTCTCTTGTTAGCTTCGGTTTCGTTCCGGAGTTGTGAGGATTCGTTCGACTACGTTGGGTCATCTACTTCTTGGACTCGTTCTTCTTCATTGCGGGCTCTCAGGCAAGATGACCATACCCTCGAAATCACTTCTATCTTTGCTTGCTAGTTGTCCGTTCTATCGTTATGTCGCGCTACCTACCACTTGTTACATCATGCCTCCCATATTGTCATGTCAAGCCTCTAACCCACCTTCCTAGAAAACCATTGTTTGGCTAAGTTATCGCTTTTGCTCAGCCCCTCTTATAGCGTTGCTAGTTGTAGGTGAAGCTGAAGTTTGCTCCATGTTGGAACATGGATATGTTGGGATATCACAATATTTCTTATTTTAATTAATGCATCTATATACTTGGTAAAGGGTGGAAGGCTCGTCCTTATGCGTGGTGTTTTGTTCCACTCTTGCCGCCCTAGTTTCCGTCATACCGGTGTTATGTTCCTTGATTTTGCGTTCCTTACGCGGTTGGGTGTTATGGAACCCCCTGGACAATTTGCTTTGAATAAAACTCCTCCAGCGAGGCCCAACCTTGGTTTTACCATTTGTCTCACCACCACCTATACTTTTCCCTTGGGAGTCGCGCTCCCGAGGGTCATCTTTATTTTAACCCCCCCTCCCGGGCCAGTGCTTCTCTAAGTGTTGGTCCAACCTGGGCGATGTTCGGTGCCCTCTACGCAACCAGGGTCTATGATAACCCGACGTCTGGCCCATCTAGTGTGCCTAAGAACGAGATGTGTGCAGCTGCTATCGGCATTTGTCGGCACAGCTGGCGGTCTTGCTGGTCTTGTTTTACCATTGTTGAAATGTCTTGTAACCGGGATTCCGAGACTGATCGGGTCTTCTCGAGAGAAGGAATATCCTTCGTTGACCGTGAGTGCTTGTGATGGGCTAAGTTGGGACACCCCTGCAGGGTACAGACTTTCAACAGTCGTGCCCGCGGTTATGTGGCAGATGGGAATTTGTTAATGTCCGGTTGTAGAGAACTTGACACTTAACTTAATTAAAATACATCAACCGCGTGTGTAGCCGTGATGGTCTCTTTTCGGCGGAGTCCGGGAAGTGAACACGATTCTTGTGTTATGCTTGAACTTAAGTAGTTTCAGGATCACTTCTAGCTTCTCGACCGTTGCGTTGCTTCTCTCCTCGCTCTTACTTGCGTATGTTAGCCTTCATATTTGCTTAGTGCTTGCTGCAGCTCCACCTCATTACCCTACCCTACCCATAAGCTTAAATAGTCTTGATCTCGTCCTCGTGGCTTACAGATACTTCCAAACAGTTGCAAGTGCCGATGATACCAGTGCAGGTGACGCAACTGAGCTCAAGTGGGAGCTCGATGAAGATTTTGACCATTGTTATGTGTCTTTTCCGGTTGATTGGTAGTGGTGCCCAGTTGGGACGATCGTGGATCTAGCATTTGGGGTTGTCTTCTTTTATTTTGGTTCCATAGTCGGGCCTTGATTGTACTCAGGATGATATATGTTTAACTTGTTATTTGTGTGAAGTGGCGATTGTAAGCCAAATCTTTATCCCTTTCTTATTCAGTACATGGGATTGTGTGAAGATTACCGCGCTTGCGTCTAAACCACCATGCGGTTACGCCTCTAAGTCGTGCCTCGACACGTGGGTGATATAGCCGCACCGTGCGTGTTGCAAGTTGGTAATCAGAGCCATCCCTGACTTAGGAGCCCCCTGCTTGATCGAATCACTTATGTTGTTGAGTCTAGAACAAAATGTTTTGAGTCTTACGATTATACATATCGAAGAGTAGGATTCTTTTTACTCCCCAGTCCCTTCGTCGCTCTGGTGAGGCCTCCTGGCGTAGAAGTTTTCGCTTCCCTCTCCTCAAATTTCACGAATTTTTTTTAGGATCACGCGGGTATCTTGGAATCGTTCCGATAGTCCTGTGACGTGAACATTGTTCTTGGTGCCTCCTGACATTTAGGGGTTGTGGCAGTGTCCGGGGAGTTGAGCTCCGAGGTGTTCTCGTCACAATTTTATCGTTGCAGTTCTAGAATACCTAAGTTCGCCAACATCGAAAATCTCTTTTATGCAGTTGTTGGTGAGATAACCTCGACACCACCCAATACTGGGGCAAGAGTTCGGGAGTATTGCCATAACTCGTATAACGAATGCTTTTCGAAGGTTGAGGTACATGATTTCCGAAGGTCTCTTGGTTATGTGTTGAAGGATGGATACAACTGGATGTAGGGATTGTTAGTTTGGGTGAGATATTATGCTTCCCCTGTATCCCCAACACCTGATTGCATAAACAAAAAGTTTATGGAGTTTTATAGGTGGGAATTCAAGTAGCTCCTAGGATATCTTTCCGACAGATGTATGATATGAAATTGGGGTTTGACGTCTAGTGGTCTGCCTATCCATGGTTGGTTTTATAGTGGTCTCGTTGTGTCTTAAAGAGTCCTTGGCGATGCTGACTCAGGGACGTGCACTTCCTTGTACATGATGGTGTTGTACGATCGAGCCCGCGTGGGCCCCACCATGAAAACTTCGGACGAAATATCTATCATATGTTTGTTCCGGCTTATTTCCTAAGCCAACCCTTTGTTTTGTTTTGAGTTGTGGTATTCGAGTTGCTTCGAAGTCAAATGTTTATTCCATGTCTCTTTCTAAATGGTGTTCTCATATTTCTATGGGAGTGCTGACCCTTTTCGATCATCGAGATGTTCATGTCAATTCTTTTCAACCGGTGCGATTCTCTTCAAGATGATCCTATAATTTTTTTCCATTCGCAAGATCCAATCTCAGTTTTCCTCAATGGTGTTTATTCCATCTGCCCAAGTTGTCTTTGTTTTTCCCGCCCTCCCACCCCTTTTATTCAGGGACTCGAATTTCTTAATCAAGTATCCTTTTATGGATGTGAAGTCTCTTCATTCTTTTCTTTCAATGTTCTGATCCAGTGATTCTCGGGAAGATACTAGCGGAGCTTCGAGTTTATAATTCTTCGTTCTTTTTTCTCCTCTGGTGGATTCAATTCAAGTTTTCAGTGTTGATCATATTCCTTTCCTTGTTTCAAATGTTTGTAACGCCCCGAGTCTGATGCGCCAGGCGTCTTCCAGTTATTCGTTGTTGTTGACATGTCATTTGTTTGCGTGTTGCATATTACCATGTCATCATGTGCATTGCATCATCATGTTTTCAAAACTTTCATACGTCCCGGCCTCCCCGTTCTTTCCATTGTCTGTTCTAAGCCCAGACACACTTGCACGCGCCCGCGGCACGTCCGAAATCTTATTTTATGAGTGGCCGGAAAATGTTCTCGAAATGGGATGAGAGTTGGCGTGCAGTGTTGTTATGTTGTAGGTAGGCCGCCTGCCAAGTTTCATCGCATTCGAAGTTCGTTTGACGCCCCAACAGATAACTATAGCGGCAGTATAGCCGGTCTATCGTTGGACATTTTTTGTCTCCGGAAACCTTGTCGGGCATCTCTCTCTCCTCTCTTCTCAGCCCATCTCTCTCTAGCACAGCCCGCCTGCAACCCACCTAACCCCCCCCTCGCGCCCGGAACCGTTCGATCACGATCGGATGGCTCCGAGATGTCCGAAAATGGCCTCAAACCCCCTAACCCTAGCCCCCTTGCCTTATAAATACCCCCCCTCACACACACACACACATGCCATTTTTTGCGTCCTCCAACCCCTCACCTTGTTTTCCGCGCCCCAATCATTAGCCGCCGCTGCCCTCATCACATTCCGCGCCGGCCGAACCCCTCTCTGCCACTTGGCAGCGCCGCCATGCCCCTTCAGCCAACCAGCACGCACCACCTCATCCCCAGCGCCGCCCTCCACCACTCCCCTGCCGCCACTTGTCCCTGGCCCCTCCACTCCGCCGTCGTGGCCCGCCGCAGCCCGCAACCAGCCCGTCTGGGCCGAATCGGGCCCGAACCGCCCCGCCCAGCGTCGCCCCGCACCCTGGCTCCCTCGCCTCTCTCTCCAGCACACAGCGCCGTCGCCGGCCGGTCCCTCGCCGCCGACAACCTACAGGCCGAGGCGCCGCTCCCGTCGCCCCAACGTCGCCCGGCTCCCACGCCCCCGCCTACAACGCCGCTTCCTACCTCTGTCACCTCGCCCCAACTCCGGCGACCTCGCCGCCGTACCGCACCACCAGCGCCCGTATCCAGCAACCGTCGGCCAGATGTGCTTGTCTCCATTGACCCCGCTCCGGTTCCGGAGGATCCCCTGCGCCCCGTAGCTCCCGTGCCGTCCCCGTCGCTCTCCGTTGTTCGCCGGCGACCCGTTGGTCGCGCGCTGCCATAATGGATCGGGAGGTCCCGATCCATTCGTCCCTGCGCCTGTTGACCAGCGCCTGGGCTGCGTCCAGCGAGCCGGCCTGCTTGCCCCACTGGCCTGCTGCCTACACCGATCGGGCCGAAGCCCATGGTGAGGCCACCAGCAGCGCCTCCCTTTTTTCTGTTCTATTGGACCTCTACTCAGTTTCGGCCCATGTAGTGTTTTTCCCTGCTGCTATGATTTTGCTATTTATCCAGAGTTTGCTAGATTTACAAAAAACCCTTGAACTTCATGCATACCATAACTCACCAACCATGCATCACATGTAAAATCTTTATATATGAAAAATGCTTAGAATTTTGTCTAGTTTAATAATTTCCAACTTTCATCCATGTTTAAATTGTTGTTTGCTTTAATTTGCTTAAATGCCATGTTAAAATGATTTATTTCATAACTAAATAACCGTAGCTCGGATTTAAATAATCTTTATATGTAAATGGGGTAGAAAAATGCCTAGTTTAACATGGTGCTTTCATCTTGTATGTTTAACAACTCTAAAATTATGTTTAGGGCAGAACAGTACCAAATCCATAATTTGCATATGGGGATTCTCCGGACTTGTTGTTTGTTGTTCCGGTCTCATTTAAACTTGCCTAGATAGGTAGTTTTCATATGCCTCACCCCTTGCCATGTTTAATAACATTTAATATTGTTGGGTGTTATGGGAACCCCTGGAAAGTTCACTTTGAATAAAACTCCTCCAGCAAGGCCCAACCTTGGTTTTACCATTTGCCTCACTACCACCTATACTTTTCCATTGGGAGTCGCGCTCCCGAGGGTCATCTTTATTTTAACCCCCCCCCCCCCCCGGGCCAGTGCTTCTCTAAGTGTTGGTCCAACCTGGGCGATGTCCGGCACCCCGTGGGCAACCAGGGTCTATGCCAAACCGATGTCTGGCCCATATGGTGTGCCGTGAGAAAGAGATATGTGTAGCTCCTATCGGGATTTGTTGGCACAGCGGGAGGTCTTGTTGGTCTTGTTTTACCATTGTCGAAATGTCTTGTAACCGGGATTCCGAGACTGATTGGGTCTTCTCGAGAGAAGGAATATCCTTCATTGACCGTGAGAGCTTGTGATCGGCTAAGTTGGGACACCCCTGCAGGGTATAAACTTTTGAGAGTCGTGCCCGCGGTTATGTGGCAGATGGGAATTTGTTAATGTCTGTTTGTAGAGAACTTGACACTTAACTTAATTAAAATGCATCAACTGCGTGTGTATCCGTGATGGTCTCTTTTCGGCGGAGTCCGGGAAGTGAACACGGTTCTTGTGTTATGCTTGAACGTAAGTAGTTTCAGGATCACTTCTTGATCACTTCTAGCTTCTCGACCGTCGCGTTGCTTCTCTTCTCGCTCTTACTTGCGTATGTTAGCCTTCATATTTGCTTAGTGCTTGCTGCAGCTCCACCTCATTACCCTACCCTACCCATAAGCTTAAATAGTCTTGATCTCGCGGGTGTGAGATTGCTGAGTCCTCGTGGCTTACATATACTTCCAAACAGTTGCAGGTGCCGATGATACCAGAGCAGGTGACGCAACTGAGCTCAAGTGGGAGCTCGATGAAGATTTCGGTCATTGTTATGTGCCTTTTCCGGTTGATCAGTAGTGGTGCCCAGTTGGGACGATCGGGGATCTAGCATTTGGGGTTGTCTTCTTTTATTTTGGTTCCGTAGTCGGACCTTGATTGTACTCGGGATGATGTATGTTTAACTTGTTATTTGTGT
This sequence comes from Triticum monococcum, assembly GCA_034509565.1. Taxonomy (NCBI): domain Eukaryota; kingdom Viridiplantae; phylum Streptophyta; class Magnoliopsida; order Poales; family Poaceae; genus Triticum; species Triticum monococcum. The sequence goes on along the minus strand of CM067842.1, from coordinate 526,960,960 downwards.
GAAGTGGCGATTGTAAGCCAACTCTTTATCCCTTTCTTATTCAGTACATGGGATTGTGTGAAGATCACCTCACTTGCGACTAAACCACCATGTTGTTATGCCTCTAAGTCGTGCCTCGACACGTGGGAGATATAGCCGCATCGTGGGTGTTACACACAGCTGCAGCCACGACGACAATGACAACGGGGGCCAGAGGAGATCATGGAAGGGCACGCTTCTCGGGAGGAGCCACGGCAAGGAGCCTGCCAGGCTTGCCCCTTTCACGGAGCGACATCGCAGCCACACTCCCACCTCGCGCCACCACCAGGGCCGCCCCCACGATGGGCGCAACAGCTTGGGCAACACCACCAAGGAGCACAACAACGGCACCAAGGGGAGCAAGGGACGCTCATGCGGTGCATCATCATCTAGGACAGTGGCGACCTCGGCAAACCCCCTGCTGGCCCCGCCTCGGCTCTGCCCAAGGGATCGGTGGACATGCTAGAAGCTGACCCAGTGGTGACCTTCTTGGACGGAGTGAACAAGGAGTTGCCGCCCCACCACGGGCGGACCTGAGGGACGCCGTTGTCGATAAGGCAGCTGCGGCAACCGTAGACAAGCCCCTCTGCTTCGTAGAGGACGCGGACGATGTCAGCAACAATGAGGACGACATTGACATGGGCCCGGCCCTCTCCCTCGCCCAGCACACCCCTAGGGCGGCCACCACACACTCCCTGCAGCTCGACGTGGTGACCTCCCAAGTGCGCCACCAGCAGATCGCTAATGCTGGTGGCGACGGTGCCCCGGGCTAGCCGTTCGCCAGTGCCACGCCGCCTGTGTTGGGAAGGGCCCCTGCTCAAGCAAAGACCCCGAAGCGCACCAGGTCGGCCACAGCTCTGAATCGCTAGAGCGCTTGCCAGGCGAGCAACCCATCCAGCGTCCTGATCTGCCAGTGTGCGCACACAATTCGTGCGCTACGCATCGTGCATGGCCTTGGCATCTGATACATCTCCAACGTATCTATAATTTATCAAGTATTCATGCCATGTTTACAATAATTTTATATGATTTTGGTATGATTTGATTAGAACTAACCCGGACTGACGCTGTTTTCAGCAGAACTACCGTGGTGTCGTTTTTTTGTGCAGAAATAAAAGTTCTCGGAACAAGCTGAGAATTTATGGAGAATATTTTTGGAAAATATAAATATACTGGAACGAAAAGATATCGGAGAGGAGTCCCGAGGCAACCACAAGGGTGGGGGGCGCCCCCCTAGGGCACCCCCTGCCTTCTCGTCGCCTCATGGGCCCCCTTGACTTGTCCCCGACACCAGCACCTCCTATAAATCCCAAAACCTCCAGAAACTAACCTAGATCGGAAGTTCCGCCACCAGAAGCCTCAGTAGCCATAAAAAAAACAACCGGGGGCCCATTTTGGCACCCTATCGGAGGGGGAAACCATCACCGTTGTCCATCTTCATCATCCCGACGGTCTCCATGATGAGGAGGGAGTAGTTCACCCTCGGGGCTGAGGGTATGTACCAATAGCTATGTGCTTGATCTCTCTCTCTCTCTCTCTCTCTCTCTCTCTCTCTTGTTCTTGATTTGGCATGATCTTGATGTACCATGAGTGTTGTTACTATAGTTGGATCATATGGTGTTTCTCCCCCTCTATCTTCTTGTGATGAATTGAGTTTTACCTTTCAGGTTTCACTATTATCGGATTGAATACTATTATGGATTTGAGAACACTTGATGTATGTCTTGCGTGGGATACCCGTGGTGACAATGGGGTTTTCTATTGATTCACTTGATATATGTTTTGGCACTCAACTCACGGATTCTTGAGGTGACATTGGCGTAATCTATGCATAGGGGTTGATGCACGTTTTCGTCCTTGTTTCTCCAGTAGAAATCTTGGGGCACTCTTTGAGTCTCTTTGTGTTGGATTGAATATTATGAATCTGAAGTTGTTTGATGCATATCATATAATTGACCCACAGATACCTGTGGTGACATTGGAGTATCTAGGTGACATTATGGTTGATTGATGTGTGTCATATGGTGTTATTTTACTACGAACTCTAGGGATGTTTGTGACACTTATAGGAATAGTCCAATGGATTGATCGGAAAGAATAACTTTGAGGTGGTTTCATACCCTACAAGCAATTTCATCTTATGTTCTCCGCGATAGGAACTTTTGAGTGACTTCTGTCGCACGTTGAGGGATTTCCATATGATTTAATTATGTTATTGTTGTTAAGAGAACTTGCACTAGTGAAAGTATGAAACCTAGGCCTTCTTTTCAAGCATTGCAATACTGTTTTCGCTCACTTTTACCACTTGCTAACTTGCGCTTTTTATATTTTCAGATTACAAAAACCTATATCTACTATCATATTACACTTGTATCACCATCTCTTCGCCGAACTAGTCAACCTATACAATTTACCATTGTATTGGGTGTGTTGACGGCACAAGAGACTATTTGTTATTAGGTTGTAGGGTTGTTCAAGAGAGATCATCTTCACCTACGCCTCCCACGGATTGATAAATCTTCGGTCATCCACTTGAGGGAAATTTGCTACTGTCCTACAAAACTCTGCGCTTGGAGGCCCAACACGAGTCTACAAGAAGAAGGTTGTGTAGTAGACAACAAGCTCTTTTCTGGCGCCGTTGTCGGGGAGGTGAGTGCTTGAAGGTATATCTTTATATTTTGCAATCTAATCTTTTAGTTTCTTGTTTTATCACTAGTTTACTCTATAAAAGAAAAATTACAAAAAAATGGAATTGAGGTTGCCTCATATGCTTCATCTTTATCATGTCTTTCCTAAAAATGATGAAAAGGAAAATTGTGCTCAAGTGTTAGAGGAAAAGTCAATAAAAGGTTTGGCACTAAATATTTGAATGATGAGCATGATTGAAATGTTTTTAGTGTAAATTCCTTGAATATCCATGATGCCAATGATATGCAAAGCCATAAGCTTGGGGGTGCTATGTTTGATGAAGATGATATTTTTAGTCCCCCAAGTTTTGATGAGCAAATTTATTATGATGATAGCATGCCTCCTATTTACAGTGATTGCAATATTTATAGAAGTGGGCTTGGAAGAGTGTCAACTTTAGATAATAATTATCCCACTTTTTTGGAGGGTGTTGAATCTTATTATAATGGTAAAAGTGGTTTCGGAGAGGTCATGACTTTATTTAGTGATGAATCCACTATTTCGGAAGAGGTTTCAATTGATTATGAGAACAAAGTTGCTATCTATGATGATTATTGCGATGACATGTATGCTATAAAAACTAATGATATCCATGAAACATGTCATCATGATTTTAATTTTTAATTGGATTATGCCTCCCATGATAGTTATTTTGTTGAATTTGCTAACACTATTATGAATGAGAAGAATTTTGCTTATGTGGTGAGTAGTAAAATTTCTATGCTTGTGGATCATGAAAAGAATGATTTATGTGATAGTTATATTATGGAATTCATTCTTGATGCTACTGACAATTATTATGAGAGAGGAACATGTGCTTTTACATATCTCAATAATATCAAGTTTCCTCTCTATGTGTTGAAAATCATGAAGTTTTGCTTGCTTTACCTTCCTATGCTAGTTGATTCTTGCTCCCACAAATTGTTTGCTCACAAAATCCCTATGCATAGGAGGTGGGTTAGACTTAAATGTGCTAGTCCTATACTTCATGATGCTCTATTTATATTTCAATTCTTATCTTTTATGTGAGCATCATTGAAATCATCATGCCTAACTAGAAAGGCAATAAAAAAAGCTCTTGTTAGGAGACAACCCAATATTTATACCTACTTTTTGTGTGTGTTAACATGATTAGGATATTGTATTAATTATGTTTTATAGATTTTGTTTCAATAAAGTGCCAAGTAAGACCTTTGGGATGGTCTATGGTGATAGTTGATTTGATCTTGCTGAAAAACATAAAATTTTATGCCCAGTAAAATAATTTACATTTCTTATAGGAGAGTGATAAAATATTGATTCTTTTTTCACAAGATTGATATACAAATTTCCTAGGTTGCCCTAAATTTTCAGAATTTTTGGAGTTACAGAAATATGCAAAGTTTCCAGATTACTACAAACTGTTCTGTTTTTGACAGATTCTGTTTTCATTGTGTGTTTGCTTATTTTGATGAATCTGTGGGTGGTACCTGTAGGATCGAAAGTATGTCTAGAGTGGTGGTGATTATACTACTTGACCAATTAAAAATCTATCCTTTACCCAATTTTAGTCTTTGGCAGATTTTAGCTATCTTAGCACAAGTCAAGCAATCTTAATACAATTCAAGCAAGCATGCAAAGAGTCTATGAGCAGCGGAAAGCAAAGCATGCAACTTGCAAGAATGTAAAGGAAAGGGTTTGGATAATTCAAACGCAATTGGGGACATGGATTTTTTTGTCGTGGTTCCGATAGGTGGTGCTATCGTACATCCACGTTGATGGAGACTTCAACCCACGGAGGGTAACGGTTGCGCGAGTCCACGGAGGGCTCCACCCACGAAGGGTCCACGAAGAAGCAACCTTGTCTATCCCATCATGGCCATCACCCACAAAGGACTTGCCTCACTAGCGGTAGATCTTCACGAAGTAGATGATCTCCTTGCCCTTACAAACTCCTTGGTTCAACTCAACAATCTTTGTCGGAGGCTCCCAAAGTGACACCTAGCCAATCTAGGAGACACCACTCTCCAAGAAGTAACAAATGGTGTGTTGATGATGAACTCCTTGCTCTTGTTCTTCAAATGATAGTCTCCCCAACACTCAACTCTCTCTCTCACAGGATATGAATTTGGTGGAAAGAAGATTTGAGTGGAAAGCAACTAGGGGAAGGCTAGAGATCAAGATTCATATGGTGGGAATGGAATATCTTAGCCTCAACACATGAGTAGGTGGTTCTCTCTCAGAAAATGTGTATTGGAAGTGTAGGTATGTTCTGATGGCTCTCTCCCCGTATGAAGAGTGGGTGGAGGGGTATATATAGCCTCCACACAAAAACTAACCGTTACACACAATCTACCAATCTCGGTGAGACCGAATTGAGAAACTCGGTCGGGCCGATTTAGCAAACCTAGTGACCGTTAGGATTTTCGGTGGGACTGAGATGCAACTCGGTAGGACTGATATGGTTAGGGTTAGGGCATAACGTAATCTCGGTGTGACCAATTACACAAACTCGGTGGGACCAATTTTGGTAATAAGCTAACCAGAGAGTTGCTCAGGTAAACTCAGTGGGACTGATCGCTCATTTTGGTGGGACCGAAATGTTACAAAAGGGAAACAGAGAGTTTACATTGCAATCTCGGTGGGACCGATCGCTCATCTCGGTAGGACCGAAACGTTACGAAGGGAAACAGAGAGATTACAACCCCATCTCGGTGTGACCGAGATTCCTATCGGTGAGACCGATTTGCCTAGGGTTTGTGGCAGTGGCTATGACATATGAACTCGGTGGCGCCGGATAGAAAAAATCGGTGGGGCCGAGTTTGACTTTTGGTTTAGGTCATATGTGGATGTGGGAAGTTAGTTGAGGGTTTTGGAGCATATCACTAAGCACTATGAAGCAAGAACCTCATCAAACAACAGCTCATCCCTCCTTGATAGTATTGGCTTTTCCTATAGACTCAATGTGATCTTGGATCACTAAAATATAAAATTTAGAGTCTTGAGCTTTGAGCTTGAGCCATTCTTTTTGTCCTTAGTATTTTGAGGGGTCCACTTTCCTCATCCATGCCATGCCATTCATTGAGCTTTTCCTGAAATATTAATCTTGGAATAGCATTAGCTCAATGAGCTATATGTTGTTAGGAATTACCAAAACCACCTAGGGATAGTTGCACTTTCAATCTCCCCCTTTTTGGTAATTGATGAAAACATATAGATCAAAGCTTCGACAAATGATAATAAGAGTGAAAAACATTGTCGCTTTGAGAAGTATGTGAAAAGCAAGAGCTCCCCCTAAATTTTTGCATAGTTTATGATTTGCTTTGGACTGCAAATGCACGGAGAATTAGGCTCATGGGTTACTCTTCCATGTCACATACATCTTGGTGGAGCGCTCAAAATGATAATAATTAAATACATGCACTCATCACCAAGCAAAGTGAATGATCATATAGGGATAAAATGATAATGTCATCCAACAAGCATTAATGTAGCATATGATCAAACACACATGATCATCCAAGTATCACACAGACAAAAAGTATCTCAAATAAGCAAAGCAAATAAAATTCAACCACCAAAGCAAGAGTGAATAAAAAGCAACGCTCTCTCGAAGCCTATGATCTATACATTTTTCTCCCCCTCTGGCAACAAGTTACCAAAAAGTTCCTTGAAAATGCATAGCACTAAATCATCTCTCAGGCTTGATCTTCAGGTGGTGGTGTCCGGATAACTCCAAGAACGAAGGCTTTAGTCGATGTAGATGGAGCTGATGGAGTAGGTGCTAGAGCTGGTGGCACTGAAGCTATAGCTGGTGCAGATGAAGTGGCTCTGGTGTCTGTTACTGGCACTGCAGCTGACCTCTGAGCTCTAGGCACTCTGGCAAATGCATCAGTGGTTGTCTTGCCCTTCCTCTCATGCATATCATCCTGAAGTTGCTCCACAACAGACTGGATCTCAGTTACCTTCACATCCAAGTCATAGAACTTTTACTCCACGATCCTTTCCAAGCTCTCCTGGTTTTGAGTCAAGGTGGCCTGTCCCTTCTCAATCCTTAGAGTGGAGGCAATCAAGTAGCCAAGCTGATCTTGCTTGATCATCAGAAGATACTGAGATGCTTCTTCAGTAGTTGGCATCCTTGCAGCCTTTTCAGCCTTTGCCTTCTCCTTCTTGGCTTGTGCGTGCACAGAAGATGGTTAATTTCAATCCATCACCACAGTGTTGTCCTCAAATTCTGGGTAGATGGGCAGGTGCTCCTTGTCCAGCAGATATGTGTCGATGCCCATCTTGGAGTTAATCAGCTCCTGGATCTGTGGGGCATACCCACAACTCCCCTTCTGGTCAGCAGCTGTCCTCTTGATAGTTTCAACTATAAGACTCATGACCTTGAACTTTTGTGGAACATAAAAAATGTGCAGCAAGTTTATTGCATGGCCTCTGATCATCTTGTGATCTCCTGACTTTGGCAAGAGAGTGTGCATGAGGATCCAGTTGATAGTTGGCAAGCTTGACAGAAGGTAATGTACATATCCAAACTTGTGTGTCTCAAGAGCAGCATCTGGGATCTCCTTGTACATGTGTGCCATGGTGTTGTGATCCTTCTTCTTGTTGGCATAGACATCCAAGTCATCTTCACTCTCTTTTGGGGCATTGATCAACTTCGCCCATTCAGCAACCGTTGTCTGGTACCTCATAACTTCAGACATCCAGACAATCCTTCCATCTGGGTAGAAGTGAGCTGTGGAGTAGAACTGCATGATAAGCTCATCATTCCATTTTGTGAGCTTCTGAGCCACAAACTCATCAACTCCACAAGCCTTGAAACTGTCATACACACCTGGATAATGTTCATCATTCTCCTTGATGTACTCCCAGTCGACCCGTCTCATGTCAAATACTATTGGTTTCTTTAACACTGTCTCATAGAAATCCTGTTGTTCCTTTGTATGGAACCTGTAGTCCACATCAGTCCTTCTCCTGATGGCATATGGATCAGACTCTCTCCATAGCCTCAATCCTGAGTCCATCCTGATCTTCATGTTTTCTGCTACAGGATGAGCATCATTATGATCTGGAATTTTTGGCTTCAACTTCCTCAAGACATGTGACTCATCATCTTCTTCTTCCATTTCAGCTTTAGGCACTGGGGCCTTGTTCTTCTCCTCAGCAGGGATGTTCCTGGTGCTCCTCTTTGGTTTTGGCTTTGGAGCTGGAGCAGTAGCCTTAGGAGCAGTCTTAGGCTTAGATGGAACAGCCCCTGCCCTGATGGCATCACCCATAAGCTTCTGAGCTTTGGGTGCTGGTACAACATCTTCTTCCTCTTCCTCTTCAGAATCTCTCATGATTGAAGATCTCCCAAGCACTCTAGCAGTGGTCTTCTTGACCCTCTCTTTCCTCTTCTTCCCTTCTGCAGCAGCTTCTTTGGATTCAGATTCCAAATGTACTTGAGTAGAGGCTCTGGCTTTAGACATGGGAATTCTCTTTGCAGGAACCTTTTGCTTCATGCCTAGCTTGGTGGCAGCAGCAATGCCATATTCCTTCTTAACCACTTTCTTCTTGGAAGTGGCCTCATCCTCAACTGCCACATAGTCTTCATCGTCAGATTCAGAAGTTTTCTTCTTTCTGGCCCTGGTGGCAGCTTTGGGTAAGTTGCTTGGGGTGCTCCTGCTACCATCATCTGAGCTGCTAGAGGGACTAGTGCCCTCACTCAAGTGAACCTACTCCTCTGACTTGTTCTGGCTCTCACTCTGATCAGACATATTGCAAACACTGACAGCAGACCCTGTGAATAGATATAGATGAGATAGAGTGGATGAGCATCACAAAATGCAGAGGTTTTGCAAAAGAATGAGTCAAAACTTAGTTTTAGTTTTCCACATAAAGCATTTCGGATCAACCAATTTGTAAGCTCGGTGATACCGAAGCAGCTGTTGGAACCTAAACTAGTGAACTCGGTCAGACCGAGTCACAGTTCGGTGGCACCGAGACTGCTAGGGTATCACAAAGTCCTGAACTCGGTCACACTGATTTGCAATTCTCGGTCAGACCGAGAATCACATGTGCAATGGCCTGAGCCGAATCGGTGGTACCGAGTTCCACAACTCTGTGGGTCCGAGATGGTTTCGGCGGAAACCTAACCCTAAATTCTCAATTCACTACTAAACTACGGAGTGTTTTCGATAGATAGAATGATCTCAATCGTGGCAAGATACATGGCGAACACAATGTGCTAGGAATCAGATAAGGATAGCACAGTGATCGAGTTCATACACTAGTTCGGCGATGAACTCTCTACGACGGCAACGGCGGGGATGATTCCCGTTGACGGCGGCAGAGACCAGCGGCAGGAGGCAACTAGCGAAGAGGAGGACGATCCGGAGACCCTGGAGGCAGAGCGAGCTAAGCGCGAGCGAAAGTGTTTGGAGAAAATTTCCAAAATTTTGCCTGTGGGTATATATAGCCCGACCATGTCGGTGTGACCGAGTGGAACAACTCGGTGGCACCGAGATGCATAACTACAAGCAGTTGCTGAAACTCGGTGTGACCGAAAAGTTCAAATCGGTTGCACCGAGATTGAAAACCTAGATCGACTTAGTGATCTCGGTATGACCGAAATGGGTGAATCGGTCAGACTGAAACGCACAAAGAAGTTTTGGAAGTTTAAGTCTATGACGAATCGGGGACTCCGAGTGCTCCTCACACAGAGTGGTTCGAATCTGACTTGATCAAATTTTGTGATGTAGCATGAATAGAGTTTGAGACGAGAAAAGAATAGATAGCTAGAGAAGGTTCTTAGGCATTCTTGTCCATCCACTTGGCCAAAAGAAAAGGAACCCAATCAATCAAAACAACAAGTGGATTTCCTCGAATGAGTAAATTATGCAACCAACATGCTCGCACAATAAAATGACAAATGAAATATGTGGCAAAGCATGCACAAATAGTTCTAGCATCTATCAAGCAATTGGCGATGACTAGGTCATCTATATATGAGTATATTGACTTAGGAGTCAAATGAGAACATTTGATCATAGGTCATACTCATCGTTTAAGCACAAGTGGGGTTACCACTTTTACATAAAGCCTTGTTGTGTTCACACCATTAGAGTTGCTTTAACTCAATTGTTAGAGTAAAGCTCCCCCTAGATGTGAGATCCCCCCTAAGAGGGATGAACTAACCTTCGGTTTTGTCGATGATGACTTCATGTAGATGTTGAAGACGTGGATGCTCAATGTTGATGTAGATCCTTTGGAGCTATCCTTTGGAGTGAGTTGCACTTTCAATGCCTACATGGGTTAGTCCCACAAGGAACAAACAAGGATATCCATAGACATAGAGTGATGCACACACAAGATGATGTCTATGAAAGCTTTAGGTTACCTTGTCCCTTGTCTTACCAACAAGAGGGTTTGTGACTCCTTGAACTAGTGCAAGATGTGGAAGTTGATTGCACTTGTTCTTGCCAAAATGATAAGAGTGAAGTATGTTGGCGGAGTCACCCTCAAGAACTCTCTAGTTCTTCTTCTTTGGGATCCACACCATCTTGATGGGAATCCTCGGAGTTGTAGTTGTACTTGATGAAGTGGAACTTGATGTAGTCTTGGGAACCCACTTGAACAAGGCCGTAGGAGCTTCTTCAAAATGCATCAATTTCCTCTTGAAGCTTGTCCTTGCCTTTTTGCTTGTGGTCTTGTGGTAGAAGATCATCTTGAGGTTGTGTCCCTTTGGAAGAAGTAGGATCATACTTCTCTTGTTGAGGAACAAACTTCGTCTTGGGGTATTGATCTTCTTCCCACTCAACTCCATTGGCATTGAACTTTCGTTCAAAACAAATACCTTGATTCTTCCGGTGCCCTCCTTGCTTGCGTACAATTTCCTCAAATTGCTTACTCCCGGCAAGGCTCTTGTAAACACCTTTCTCTATAATTCCCTTCAATAAGCTATTTTCTTGCTCAAGTGTATCTTGGCTAAGAGAATCATTAGTGGAATCAAGAGAACTACTAGAAGCAACAATATTTGATTTAGCATGATTATTGTTACTACTAGAAGGAGAATCCTTCTTGTTCTTGTTACTAGACTTGACTTGAGGAATGTAAGTGGATAAGAGTAAACGCTTGGCAATGTAAGAAGAACTTTTCTTGCGAAGATCATCATTGATTGCCTTTAAGAACTCATGATCTTGCTCAAGGTTGAGCTTTTCAAAACGTAATTTCTCATGAGTCCTTAAAAGTTCTCGATGATCTCCTAAGATAGTTTCATGAGCTAACTTAAGAGTGTTTAGTTCTTTAGTTAGAGACTCAATCTTCTCGTTATCATTGTCATTCGTTTCATCATTGTATTCATCACTATAGTTGTCAACAAGTAAATCATCATCACCTAACAAGTCATCTTCATCACTATTGAAATCAACATACTCGGGGTGTGATACCTTTGGACCTTTAGCCATGAAGCATCTTCCAATTCCTTCATTTGGTGAATCAAATATGTCGTAGGAGTTGGTTGACACAAGTGCTAGACCGGCAACACCTTCATCTTGAGTATATTCAGAGTCGGAGTGATAGCTTCTCTCGTAGTCATTGTCGGAGTCGGAGCCGGATACCCATTCACCAACATGAGCTTGATGTCTTCGTTTTGTGTACCTCCTTGATGACTTGTCCTTCCTTTCTGAATCCTTCCTTCTCCGAGAGGGTCTTCGTTCATATCGATGATCCCTACTCCTTCTCTCCCTTGATGGTGATTCTTCTCTTCTACTTCTTGTTTTGGGAGAATCTTATCTTCTCTTGTGGGGAGTCGTACACTCATTGGAGTAGTGTCCGGGTCTTCCACAATTGTAGCAGTTTCGCTCTCGACTAGAAGATCTTTTGTCATTATAGGACCTTGACTTGGAACTTCTCTCTTTGCTTCTATTCTTGTAGAACTTGTTGAAGTTCTTCACCATTAGGCTCAATTCTTCATTGAAGGTTTGTTTCTCACTTGATGATGTGTGGAGCTTCACATGAGGCTTTGTAAGCACCACTTGACTTGTTATGGAGCTCCTCCTTATCCTTGAGTGACATCTCATGAGCAACAATTCTTCCAATGACTTCCGTTGGTTTGAGATCTTTGTAATTTGGCATCATTTGGATCAATGTGCATACGGTATCGTATTTTCCATCCAAGGCTCTTAGGATCTTCTTGATGATGAATTTGTCGGTCATCTCTTCACTTCCTAAGCCGCCAATTTCATTTGTGATAAGAGCAAGCCTAGAGTACATCTCAGCGACACCTTCACCATCCTTCATTTTGAACTTGACAAGTTGACTTTGAAGCACATCCAACTTGGATTCCTTGACGGAGTCGGTACCTTCATGTACATCAATCAAAGTATCCCAAATTTCCTTTGAATTCTCAAGACGGCTGATTTTGTTGAATTCTTTGGGGCACAATCTGTTGAAGAGGATATCACAAGCTTGAGCATTGTATTGTAGCATCTTCAACTCTTCCACGGTAGCTTCACGATTCGGTTCTCTCCCATCAAAGAATTCACCTTGCAAGCCAACACACACAATAGCCCAAACGGCAGGGTTATGTCCAAGAATGTGCATTTTCATCTTATGCTTCCAACTAGCAAAATTAGTACCATCAAAGTAAGGACCTCTACGGTGATAATTTCCCTCGCTAGACGCCATACTCTCCTAGGTTGTGAAACCAAGGCTATGACCACCAAAAGCTATGGAAATCAAAGCAAATGGAGACCAAAGCTCTGATACCACTTGTAGGATCGAAAGTATGTCTAGAGGGGGGTGATTAGACTACTTGACCAATTAAAAATCTATCATTTTCCCAATTTTAGTCTTTGGCAGATTTTAGCTATCTTAGCACAAGTCAAGCAATCTTAACACAATTCAAGCAAGCATGCAAAGAGTCTATGAGCAGCGGAAAGTAAAGCATGCAACTTGCAACAATGTAAAGGAAAGAGTTTGGAGAATTCAAACGCAATTGGAGACACGGATGTTTTTGTCGTGGTTCCGATAGGTGGTGCTATCGCACATCCACGTTGATGGAGACTTCAACCCACGGAGGGTAACGGTTGTGCGAGTCCACGGAGGGCTCCAACCACGAAGGGTCCACGAAGAAGCAACCTTGTCTATCCCATCATGGCGATCGCCCACGAAGGACTTGCCTCACTAGCGGTAGATCTTCATGAAGTAGGTGATCTCCTTGCCCTTACAAACTCCTTGGTTCAACTCCACAATCTTTGTCGGAGGCTCCCAAGTGACACCTAGCCAATCTAGGAGGCACCACTCTCCAAGAAGTAACAAATGGTGTGTCGATGATGAACTCCATGCTCTTGTGCTTCAAATGATAGTCTCCCCAACACTCAACTCTCTCTCACAGGATATGAATTTGGTGGAAAGAAGATTTGAGTGGAAAGCAACTTGGGGAAGGCTAGAGATCAAGATTCATATGGTGGAAATGGAATATCTTGGCCTCAACACATGAGTAGGTGGTTCTCTCTCAGAAAATGTGTATTGGAAGTGTAGGTATGTTCTGATGGCTCTCTCCCCGAATGAAGAGTGGGTGGAGGGGTATATATAGCCTCCACACAAAAACTAACCATTACACACAATTTACCAATCTCGGTGAGACCGAATTGAGAAACTCGGTCGGACCGATTTAGCAAACCTAGTGACCGTTCGGATTTTCGGTGGGACTGAGATGCAACTCGGTAGGACCGATATGGTTACGGTTAGGGCATAACGTAATCTCGGTGTGACCGATTACACAAACTCGGTGGGACCGATTTTGGTAATAAGCTAACCAGAGAGTTGGTCAGGTAAACTCGGTGGGACCGATCACTCATTTTAGTGGGACCGAAATGTTACAAAAGGGAAATAGAGAGTTTACATTGCAATCTCGGTGGGACCGATCACTCATCTCGATAGGACCGAAACGTTACAAAGGGAAACAAAGAGATTACAACCCCATCTCGGTGTGACCGAGATCCCTATCGATGAGACCGATTTGACTAGGGATTGTGGCAGTGGCTATGACATCTGAACTCGGTGGTGCCGGATAGAAAGAATTGGTGGGGCCGAGTTTGACTTTTGGTTTAGGTCATATGTGGATGTGGGAAGGTAGTTAAGGGTTTTGGAGCATATCACTAAGCACTATGAAGCCAGAACCTCATCAAACAACACCTCATCCCTCCTTGATAGTATTGGCTTTTCCTATAGACTCAATGTGATCTTGGATCACTAAAATATAAAATGTAGAGTCTTGAGCTTTGAGCTTGAGCCAATCTTTTTGTCCTTAGTATTTTGAGGGGTCCATTTTCCTCATCCATGCCATGCCATTCATTGAGATTTTCCTGAAATATTAATCTTGGAATAGCATTAGCTCAATGAGCTATATGTTGTTATGAATTACCAAAACCACCTAGGGATAGTTGCACTTTCAGTATCGGAGGGTATGAACCATGGAAAAGTTAGAATACAGTAAATATAACACCAATATAAATTTAGAATGAATTCACAACAGTACCTAAGTGGTGATTTGCTTTAGGGTTAATTTGATAAATGCCACTACAATTAAGGCGATTCGGAGAAATGCCACTGCAATTTCCAAACTTCAAAAAATGCCACTGCAATTTTTGCAAACTTTGAAAAACGCCACTGTAGACTTTGAAAAATGCCACTGGAAATGGCATGAAATGGCATTTTTCAAAGTTTGGAAATTGCTGTGGCATTTCTCGGAATCCCCAAAATTGGAGTGGCATTTATCAAATTAACCCTTTGCTTTATTATACTAACTGAGCTTACGAGTTTTCTGTTGAGTTTTGTGTTGTGAAGTTTTCAAGTTTTGGTTGATGTTTCGATGGACTACTGAATAAGGAGTAGCTAGAGCCTAACCTTGTGGATGCAAAAGGCACCCCAAGGTAATATTCAAGGACAACCAAACATCTAAGCTTGGGGATGCCCCGAATGGAATCCCCTCTTTCATCTTCGTTCATCGGTAAAATTACTTGAGGCTATATTTTTATTCAACACATGATATGCGTTTTGCTTGGAGCGTCATTTTATTTTGTTGAGATTTGCTTGCTGCTATTTATAATAATGTTTTACAACTTTTAGTTCAATGAAAAGGTCAAGTATAACCTTTACCATCCTTATTTTTCAAGCCTTATATGTTGCTGTTGGAACGAGGTCTAGGTAGGGAGACCTTTATTCCATCTTCAGGGAGCCGCCCCAGTCTCGTCTGTCTGAGAAGGACACAAACCCTAACAAAATTGAAAGAAACGACTAGACACGGAGCCCTCCCACCGGCCCTTGCCGAGATCCACCGTGCCCTCATGGCCCTAGGACCACCGGAGAGGAGCGGATCTACGGCGGCACCGATGGGAGGTAGAAACCCTAGCTCTCCTCTATACCTTTCCCTGGCTAATTTGGACATTTTTATGTGCAGTTCATCTTCTGCTTCAAGTCAATTTTTGTAGTATTCGGCTCGTTGCATATTCTTTTATCCATAACTGATATGCTACAATACCGCGGCAACCGTTGGCAAGAGCGGGAAGGAGGGCAAGAGGCGACATGGGCGGGGTGTGTGTGTGTGGAAACAGAGGACATGGATCTGAGGAGTCTTGAGCCGTGCTTATTGGGTTAAGGATGTGTGATATTTTTCTCTCCCGCTAAAACGCACGGGCTCTTTTGCTAGTAATTATAAAGAGTTGTTACCTCTTGCGGTACATCACGAAAATTGCCCCGAAAGTTGAAAAATATTACCCACTAATGCCACCTATAAGGGATAAAAAAATGTTTCACACGGGGGAATCCCCCGCCTGGGCCGGCCCATGCAGTAGGGGCCTCCTATACTGCGCTCTGCACGCTGGGAGAAGATGCAGAGCGCTCGTTTTGGCCGGCCCATGTCCGGGTTGCCTGTTTTTTAAATTTTGTTAATTATTTTTCATTTTACTTTCCTTTTATGTATTTTTTGCTACTTTAAATAATCTGGGACTTCAAAAAAGTTCTGAAATTTGAAAAATGAGAATTTCGAAATAAATATTTTATAAATCATAAAATGTCTGTGGATTCACAAAATATTCATGATTTTTTCTAAAATGTTTCTTATCCACAAAATGTTTGAAATTTGGAAAACAAATGTTCAGAAATCAAAAAATATTCATGATTTTTAAAAATTTCATGTATTAAAAAATGTTAATGAAACTGAACAAAAATTCGCCAATTCAAAAAATGTTCATGAATGAAATTGTTTCCTAATAATTCAAAAACTGTTCGTGACTTACAAAATAGTTTATTCATTAATAAAATGTTTGCTGATTCAAAAAATGATCATGCATTTCAAAAAATGTCCGTTAACTAAGAACATATTTGTTAAATCAAGAAAAATGTTCATGAATTTCCAAAATTGTCCCACCCAATTTCCAAAACAATGCTCGTCCATTCTAGAAATGTTCGCCGATTCAAGAAAATTGTTAAAAAAAATATTGCAACAGAGAGTATAATGTGTTCATGATTTTTTTTATGAAATTCCAATTTTTTTAAAGTGTTCATGAATTTGAATAATGTTCACGAGCTTAACAAAATTCATGATTTCACGAAATTGAGAATGACAGTGTATCTCGGTGATGCAGCAAAATGTGATCATGACAATTAAAGATTATGATTTCTTTTTGTTCCGTTGCAATGCACTGGCCCTTTTACTAGTATATACGTATGGAAGTACTGTTCACACGATGCTTGGCGCATGAAAATCACACGGCAGTCGTGATGGACGGATGTGGCCGACTGAACGGACCGGATACATGGCTGTGATCTTGTGTCGGGCGCAAATCGGCCGCAAAACATTGTCGGCGGAACCATCAGCGACCGGTACCTCAATTCTCAAAAAAAAAAAAAAAAAAGCAGCCGGTGCCACTCGCATTGCCGGGCCAAATCCGGCGCCCGTATCTGCACCGGAGCCGCTCAGGTCTTCACATCCAAACCCACAAAACTGCCAACGAGCGCAGATCAATCTTCACCCTTATGAAGGATGGCAAGGCGCCCGGGGCTGTCGCTGTCAACCGGCTGATGTGGTGACGGTCAGTCGCATGTATCTCGATGTCCTAGTCAGTGTCACAGTGAAGCAGCTAACTTGCCGCCAAGAACTTTGACGGGCAGCCGGCGGCTGCCTGTATATGTCAACTGCGCATATGTAGCCGGACAGTTGGATTGCTCATTTTGAGTCACTCACAAACAATAAAAGTAGCTATCTAGACCTCTAAAAAAAATTAGCTATCTACACGGAGTAGCATGCATATGTTATTAGTCTGTGTTACTATCTAATTTGACCAACTTAATAAGAGACATGCATTACAAAAAATATGTCATTAGAAACTTTAGATATTCTATTTTCTAATGATTTAATTTTTATGTTAAACAATTTATTTTATATAAACTAAATTGACGACCTAGATACACGTGCAAGCCTTATAAACTGAGATGGAGGGAGTATTATGCAACACTATTTATTAGGTTGTGGACTCATCTTGTCTTGATATATGTAATGTTACTCATAGTGCGAGTAAGCTATGTTACTCAATTCATCTCTCTCACTAAATCATTGTCACATAAGCAAAATTATTGAGTTAGACCTTATGTCACTGCCGAAATTACTTCTACTATGGTAAAGAAAAAAAAGCTATCTACAACCTAATGGCCGTTTCCTCGCGCCCATCATCTTCCGCTGACCAGAAAAGTACGCACGCATAAGCCAATGCATGCGCATATACATATCCGGCCGGCCGGCCGGCCGGCCCACTCCAAACTCAGTCTTCCGGCGAACAAAAAGCAATGGTATAGAAACGCCCGGTGGATATTACAGGGAAAAACGACGGCGAGCGACTTATTCGGGACACTGGTCGGCGATCGTTGTCCGTGTTGCACGAGCCACTTCACAGTTCCGCTACGTCCAAGGCTCCCCGACACTTTCGGGAGGCGAATATCGAACCCTGGAGATGCCCGTTTAGTTTAGTGCTAAACTAAACACGTTGAATCAGTGGTGCGTCTCCACAAGCCTTATATCCTATAAAACGAGTCACGAGGGCTTTGTGTCACGGCAGGGCAGTATACTAGTCCAAGTTAATCAAGGTTAGCTCCCATGGCAAGCAGCTCTGATGTCGTTCCTGCCGCTGCAAGGAAGTACGAGACGTTGCCTACCTTTTCCAGTTTTTGTACCGTGTTGATACTTGCTACGTATGCATGTAATTGGCGCACTTATGCCTTACGTGAAGGTGAGGGTTAATTTGTCATGTGCGTACGTTGCAGGATGGACGGCAAGGTGGCGCTGATCACCGGCGGCGCGAGCGGCATCGGCGAGTGCACGGCGCGGCTGTTCGTGCAGCACGGGGCCAGCGTCGTCCTCGCCGACATCCAGGACGACCTCGGCGCGCGCCTCTGCGCGGAGCTCGGCCCGGCGGCCTCCAGCTACGTGCGGTGCGACGTCACCAAAGAGGAGGACGTCGCGGCGGCCGTCGACCACGCCGTCGCCAGGTTCGGGAAGCTGGACATCATGTTCAACAACGCCGGCATCGGCGGCGCGGCGTGCCACAGCATCCGGGACAGCACCAAGGAGGACTTCGAGCGCGTGCTGGCCGTCAACCTCGTGGGGCCCTTCCTGGGTACCAAGCACGCGGCACGGGTCATGGTGCCCGCGCGGCAAGGCTGCATCATCGGGACGTCGAGCCTGGCGTCGGCGGTGGGCGGCGTGGCGTCGCACGCGTACACGTGCGCCAAGCGCGCCCTGGTCGGGCTGACGGAGAACGCAGCGACGGAGCTTGGCCAGCATGGGATCCGCGTCAACTGCATCTCCCCGGCGGCGGCTGCCACGCCGCTGGCCACGGGCTACGTTGGGCTGGACGGCGAGGCGTTCGAGATGGCCATGGAGTCCTTTGCTAACCTCAAGGGCGTGGGACTGCGGGTCAAGGACATCGCCGCCGCCGTGCTCTTTCTCGCCTGCGATGACGCGCGCTACGTGAGCGGCCACAACCTGCTCATCGACGGCGGCATCTCCGTCTCAAACCTTACCTTCGGCATCTTCAAGGAGTAATGGAGAACGATCGATTTAAACTATGCATCCAAGGCTCGCCTCACATGGTGTGGTTGCTTAGCGGCTTAGCGCCGTACGTGCAATGTACTATTTATGTCGCTTTATTGGGGAGGAAATATACCTCCAACGTGATTTGCGAGGGCTTTACCTATGATTGAAATGGAATCACGATGATGCTAAGCGTCGGTCAGGTGAAAAGCGGATCGGATAGGCTCCTCCACAGCAGTTGGATCCGGCGCGCAACAGCCATCGATCTGTGCCGCGTTAGCCGCTCCGGAATTGACAACATCAATAATGTTGCTCCGCGGGGCGTCGACCCGTTGGCCGGACAGTTGGGCTAGCTACCAGATCGTCCATGTTCAAGTCTCGGCTCTGACGCACGGCTCTTCCAGAGTTTCTCATATAAAAAAAACCAACGAAGTTTAACCATTGGGTTGGTCGCATTTTTAAGTATTCTCGAAAAAATTATGTTGCTTTAGAAAGTCTGTGACATGAGACATGGGCTTTGGGGTTTGTTTACACCCCCAAAAAAACATGATCCATGTTGCGCTTGTTGGGCCGCGTTAGCATTTAGTTGTGACCAGTTGTTTACAACATGAGCCATGCTGCACTCGAGGGTTTGCAATATGGATCATGTCGCACTTGTGATTGCAAGATTCAAAATATTTTCGACCATTGCAATGTGTGGTATGTTGTAACCGCAACAACTCCCTTAGCCGCTGGCTCCTCTCCTCATGCCTCCTCGCACATGACGCTTTCACCAATAGCACGCCACCACGATCCCGTCAACCGCACCCTAGAAACCCATGGAGCAAGGGATCGCGCCACCGGATGACCGAGATCTATCGCCCGCCTCCACTACCTACTATCTCTACCCCTCCCGGTTTGAAGAAAATAAGGAGAAAGGGTGTGAGACGCGGAGGCCGCCACCGTAGATCACAACCAATGTGCCCAATGTGGTTGTGTTGTCCTCGCCCCTGCGGACCCGTGTCATTGTCGCAGCGGGGTCCAGCCGCCACCGCTCTTCCTTGGACCTTGTTGGTTTGCAACATAGATGTGTTACGAAAGCAACCGAGCACAACATGGCCCACATTGCAAAGCTCGTGTATGTGGTGGGGTTGATGTACGTCACACGATTACCAATTGATCGGACAGTCACGGAGGTGGTTGACGCACGCCAAATTTTCAGTCGGTTGAGCTTGACCGTTTCCTTGGCTCAAAACAGTATGTACGTGATCTAATTCTATTTTCCCTTTCTTTTTGGTACGATAGGTAGAAAAAGCATATACAATCTAAATTACAGAACAAACTAAAAGTTGTAGTACGGGTGTCCTAGTCTTTTGATGAGAAACACTTGTCGACATAGGCATAGACAACTGTGATGAACCAACTACTACGTGTGGCGATATTGCCTAGTTACTAAACCAACTCCGAAGATGTTACTGATCGTGCCGGACACGATCAACCTAACCACAAAGATCTAATCCCTACAGGCAATGAAAAAAACTTGCACAAGATGAAGAAAAAACAAGAACTATTATTGGGATCAAGGTCTAAGAACTAAATGGGGTGAATAGTCCTACCAAAAACTTTTTCAAGTTTTGGGTTGACAGTTTTAAAGCAACTATTTCTAGTTGATTCTTAGGACTAAATAAACAAGTTAACAAAGTATGGCAGCGGAATAAAGTAACTTGGAAAAAAATTTAAAGGTTAAGTTTAGTGGATGCAAGCACAAGGGGGGTTGACAGTGTTCTTCCTGTGGTTCAGACAATTGATTTAATCCTACTCCTTGTTGATGGAGACTTTGAACCAAATGGTTTTTAAGATCACAAGGATCTCGATTGGGTCACCCCAAGCGGCCCACCGAGCACAATTAACCTATTCCACCATGGTTTGCACCAAGAAGCCTCACTAAGGATAAGGATAGATCTTCACAAAGTAGGCAGACCATCATAAACTCCCGAGTCCTTCAATTGTAGATGACGAAGGCTTGATGCGTTCATTTTGCATCACTATTTCTTATCACAGATTGATCTTTATTAATGAAAATTTTCACATATTGGCACCATTCCAATGTCTTTTTGCTCTTAATTTGCAGATTTCACCGGGAGAGGAAATTTCTAGAAAGCTGCACAAAAGGAGCAAAATAAGGACTGGAGACTAAAAAAATAAATAAAATTATTTTTTTCTATTTTTCTCATGGGAGGAGAACTAGGGATGCCTGGCACCTGCCGACGAGGTGCCTAGGGGGATCATGCAACCCCAGCTTGCAGGCACCCCCTCGGTTGCGAGCCAAGGGCACATGGGGACCACAAGCATGTCCCCAGGTGCTCTTGGGCTCCCTAGCCATATATTACCCAAAAACTCCATCTTGATTTTACGGGATTTTTTCCTGCACCGTCTCCAAGAAAGAATAGAAAGTGAAGCACTTTTGACTCTGGTAGTTTGATCTGTCAGAATTCCATCGTCCCAGAAGGAGCAAATCAAAGTCACCGTCATCACCAACACTCCATTCATCATTGGTATCATCATATCCACCAACATCTTTATGAGCGCCATCATCTCCAACACCTTTGTCTCCCCCTACTTTTCAACCTATGAGCTTGTACCTCTGATCTGTTAATAAGATTACTTTCTAGTGTTGATTACTACTTGTAGTTAATGCTTAGAGGTTTAATTGGTGAGATATTTGCATGTTCAGTTTGTTAATCATGTCATTACCCTCACTAATCATGACCCATATCATCATATGATGCCTTGTGAGTAGTCCTTTATGTTCTTGAGGACATGGGAGAAACCTTGTTTCTACTAATCATGTGAAGTTGAGTAAAGTTCAATGTTTTGATATTAGTGTGATTCTATTGTGATGTGCGAACACATATCACTTAACCATTATGGTCCTATAGGAGAGCACTTTGTGATTAGTTTGTCTATGATCGGTGTTTGTAGTGATAGAAATTACTGAACCCTAAGTTTTTGAACTGTTTTATAAGGGATTGTTGGAACACTAAAGTTTTATGCTATGGTTAGATGCTATCTTAACTACTATTCTTGTATCTCTGGATGCTTGCATCGAGGCTCGAGGGTATAATCATAAGTATGCATGTTGTTCAAGTAAGAGCAACACATTAATATAGGTTCCACGACACAAAAATTACCAAGGCAATGAAAGTTAACTCAATGGAACTAGATGAAAACAAAACTTGGTGAAATTCTCAAGTGTCCTCGAGAGTGATTTGATTCCCATAAGTAATACAACCGCTTGCTTGGCATAATTAAAGACTGGGCAACTTGTAACAAAGTGATTCCTTACTAGTTTCCATCAACCAACTCCTTTCACTCCTCGTTGGGTTCGACACTCTTGTCAAAAAGGGCTACAATAGCCCCCCAACACTCGTGGATTATCAAGGCTCTCAAGTGAATCCTAACCATTTAGAAGATGCAGACCCTCCAAGAGTAAAAAAATGAAGTGAAGGCATTTGTTATAATAAAAATCCTGAAAAGCTATTTAACCAAAGCTCTCCCCGATAACCCCATGGTATATCTCTATCTATCTCTTGCAAGGAATAGAATTGTGGCAAAAGAGATAAATTTGTGGGTGTCGGTGTCAAAACCGGCGGATCTTGGGTAGGGGGTCCCGAACTGTGCATCTAAGGCGGATGGTAACAGGAGGCAGGGGACACGATGTTTACCCAGGTTCGGGCCCTCTTGATGGAGGTAATACCCTATGTCCTGCTTAACTGTTCTTGATGATATGAATAGTACAAGACTTGATCTACCACGAGATCAAAGAGGCTAAACCCTAGAAGCTAGCTTATGGTATGATTGTATGTTGTCCTACGGACTAAACCCTCCGGTTTATATAGACACCGGAGGGGGCTAGGGTTACACAAGGTCGGTTAGAAAGGAGGAGATATACATATCTGTATTGCCTCGCTTGCCTTCCACACCAAGTAGAGTCCCATCCGGACACGGGACGAAGTCTTCAATCTTGTATCTTCATAATCCGACAGTCCGGCTGTCCGGAGACCCCCTAATCCAGGCCTCCCTCAGTAGCCCCCGAACCAGGCTTCAATGACGATGAGTCCGGCGCGCAGTATTGTCTTCGGCATTGCAAGGCGGGTTCTTCTCCAAATCTTGAATATCTATAAAGTAGTGTCCGGCTCCTATAAATGTTGGACTTCTAGGCTTCTGTGCCCAATAAGTGCCACCCTCCACGCGCCGAGCGAATGCGAGGAGCCAAGGCATTTTTACATTCACCCCCCTAGCCAAGTAAATAAATTGTCTATTAAAGGGATGGGGATTCTTAGATCCAACCCACACCCTCCTCCCCCAGCGAAAATCCATCGGAGCGTGCTCGGAAAAAATCCATCCCATCATGGTTGACCACCGCAGCTCCTCCTCTCGCCCCCGTAGCCCTAAGCCCGGTGATTGGGAGAGGTGTTCCGTCCCACACAGTCGTTTGGTAGAGCTGCAGACCCAGGGATTTCTCCCTCCGGCGTATTTGGTCCCCGTCCGAGCCGGGCTCGCCACCTATAATGGCGGGGAGCAAGCGGAGAGCTTCCCCAACCCCTCCAAGGGGGAGCGAGTGTGCCTTGTCCCTTACTTACTAAGGGGACTCGGATTTCCAATTCATCCGTTCCTCCGCGGGCTCCTGGAGTTTTACGGTCTCCAACTGCACAATTTCACCCCTGCTTCCATATTACACATCGCCGGATACGGTGCCCTTTGCGAGCTATTTCTGGGCTGCGAGGCTCATTTCGAGCTGTGGAAGAGGTTATTTTGCCTTGTGCCCCGCACACAAAAGGGGTCACTTTATCAAGTGGGCGGAGCCGAAATATGGCACATCGCCGAAACCGGATACTTGTCCGGTACTCCGAAGAAGACGTCCGAAGATTGGCCTTCGGAGTGGTTTTATATGGAGGACGTCCCCCTTCCAGACCATGTTCGGCGGGGTCTTCCTGAGTTCAACAATGCTCCTCTGAAGAAACGCCAAAGCTGGCGCCCGCGGAGCCCCTAGGAGGAAGACAACGGAGAAGTCCTCTACCTGATGAACCGGATTAAAGCGCTGGCTCAATCAGGATTGACAATAATCGAGGTTATGTCAGTATGCATAATGCGGGGAGTGCAGCCACTCCAATATCGAGGGCACCTCCTGTGGTGTTTTAACAGGGAAGATGATGCCACCCGTTGCGGGCGTAAGGGACTGGACTCCGCTGCTGCTTTAGCAAAAATTCTTTCCGAGTTGTTCAAGGGAGAGGAAGAGGAGTTCATCCGTATCAAGCCATGAGATGGATTCTCCATGTACAACCCTCCAAGCTGGGTGAGTTATACCTCTTTACTCCCATTCTTCCCGCATTCTTCGTCGTAGGTACTCACCTTGCCATTTTACGGCAGGAACTGTCAAAAGCTGTAAGGGAGATCAACATCCCATCTCCACAACCAGAGGACCCTGGCCGGGCCCTCGGTCCCGGACTCGAAGAGGATCCGGACATATTCGTGGAGCAGATAGACAGGCAATTCTATCAATTGAGCTGCGATGACGCCATGGTGGCCATAACGGCCGACTATCCCGGGCTGCTCCCTGCGTCGCACGTAAGAAAAAACAAAATCCCAACTCCAAAAAAGGATCTCCTTTTAGACACTTCACCTACCGTACACGTATGGTGTCTTACAGGGAAGGCATTCGGGACGCCGTGCCGAACCCGCAGCAACTCGCCAACAAGAGGCACCAAAGCCGGGTAGGCCAAAAAGGAAGGCGGTCAGGATGGAGACGCCGGCGTAGAGGTATGACACAAAACCTCGCTCCGTGGTTGTCGTCTTTCTCAAAATGCAATGACATCCATGCTTCTTTAATAGAAAAAACGCTCGCCGAACTATATCCGGAGAGGCCACCGGTCACGCCTCCACCAGTCGGGCCCTAGGGCCGGACTTAGAGGCGGAAGCCAACATGGGGCGGACGCCGGATGCTCCTCCTATAGAGGATGCGGATAGACTATCCGCTACAAATTCAGAAGTGGAGAGCGCCATGAATCATAGGCGTCGTCGGGCCATACTCCGTGACGATTGTTTCTCGCCAGAGGCATTTGATGCCTTCAATTCCGGAGATGCGTACATCCGTGCTGCTCAAAATGGTCTAGCCAGAGAAACGGACCAGTATGTAAGTGATATACGAGTAAGCAAATTTGATGATTATATGTATCAGTAGCCCCCGAGACTTGAAACAGTTGACGCAACTGATTTAAGGATCATTATTCATGCAGGTTCTTACGGAGAAGAATTCCCAATTGTCTCAAGAGCTGGACGAGTTCAAGGCCTAGCTGGAAGCCGCTGTTGCCGCATTGAAGGAGTCTAAAAAGGGTCCTGCTGGTACCTCTTTTGTTTATTGAAAAGAATATTGGTACCGGGTAGTATGCGGCATGTATGCACACCTAACAATAGATGTTGCAGGTGGCCCCGGAGTGAATCTGGAGGCCGTGGAGGCGGATGTGGCGCGTGATGATCGACAGCGAAATGCTGGCGAGCGCGTGCTGACGTGAGTCAGGCAGGAGAAAAATGATCTCCAAGATGCCAATATCCGACTGGGCGTGGAACTGAAGGATGTCCGGGCCCAGCTTGAGGACTCCATGAAGGAGAATAAACGGCTTCGGCGCGACATTTTTAGTAAGTGCTTGAACGAACTTTTTAAAGGAGTTTGGCGGAGAAGCCTGCTAACAGCGTTATGTCTGCAGATATGCTGACGGGTCGTCCCGCGGAGGAGATGCTTGGGTCTTCGGGTGATCTTCTACCAGAGCTCTCACAACTGCACGAACAAGTTCGGCAGGTGATGCAGAGTATTGCCCAAGCCTTGTGGCCATCCGCGTCTCCGCCAGGAGGCACGAGGGAGCTTATAGAGAAGCTCAAGGGAGTGCAGCGGCGCTTCCGATTATGGAAGATATCAGCCTGCCGACAAGGTGCAAGGGAAGCCTGGGCTATGGTGAAGACACGATATACCAAGGCTGACCCAAACCACATGGCCGAGGTCAGACCTGTGGGGTCCGATGGGAAAGAGGTCCCCGTCAGTTTAGTGTATGATCAAGTAGAATTAGCCGCAAAGTATTCCCAACAGGATTGTAGGCTAGATAGCCTGTTGGATGGTATAGAAGAAGAATTTAATCAGCCTTAGTGACTGTGTACTTCAAGTGACATATGTAATGTCCCTAGCCGGATTGTAAATCATTTGTCATGGCGGACCTTTTCGCTTCGACCTCTGGACCCGATAGTCCGGAGTGTATCCGAATACCCACTCGGTTATATAAGAACCGGGGTATGCATGGAAACCAGGCATAGGGGTCATAAGTGCTTGAACAGACAAGTACCCAACTAGCTATGTTATATTACATGGATAGTAAGAAACATTTTCCAGGGAGAATAGTTCCGCTAAGGGTTCCTTTCCCTGGGTACGCATGCCCTAATGTGCATGTTCGAACTACGAGACACAGGCTAAAAACATTTGGGGGCATGTAGTAATTTAAATGAAAGTCATCTTTTATTCACCGACCGAATATTCCCTTAAGAACGCTAGCTTTCGGCTTCACCCAGTCTGAGGTACACATCTGGCTGACCCGGCAGTAACAATCGCAGAGAAGCCTGCATACGCATATTGACTCCTTTTTGTTAGACTCCTGCGAATTTTATTTGATCCTCTATTCGGCTTTTCTTCCCGAATGCCAAACAGAGCATCAGGGGCTACTGTCTATGCGGTAATATTATTTACACATTCTTTACTTACCTTAAAGCCTGTTAAAAGGCTAGTACAAGCTTCAGTCAGTCCGCTCTTGGCGGACTGAACCTTTTGGACCACCACACTCATAATGGTGCGGTGCTCCTCGTCGATGGAGGCGCCTTTGAGCACCTCCAACATATTGTCCGGCGCCTCCGGTTGGACGGGGGTCACTAGCACGGTGGGCTTGCTCCTCTTGGAAGGAGGTCGCCCGCCGGACTCTGGAACCTTTGAAGGTTCCAGAGCGGTGTCCGGCCTAGAGCCGGACTTGGAGCCCTGGGGAGTTTTATCCCCTTTACTCCTGGAGTCCGGGAGGTCGCCTTGCGGCGCCTCCCGGACCACCTCCTCCAGGCTTGGAACCTGTTGGGACAACACTTCGGCGTCGTTCGTAGGGCGGGGGGAGGAAGTTGTCGGAAGCGAATTCATATCCGACGAGTCGAGTGAACCGCTCGATGACACATCGAGCCGGTCTTTGGGTGGGCTGCATAAACATATTCGACATAAGGGAAAGCTGTGCAATAAAGGAATACTATGAATTACTCTGGTATTCGGATACTTACGATTTCGCCAGGGGCTTGGCCTTGAGAGTCCATTCCTCTCCGCCGTCGTCGGCGTCGGTGGAGTAGTCCGGAGGATGGGTTTTCCCCTTCTTGGACCCTTCGGCCTCCCCAGTGAGGGCGGCCTTCCTTTTCTTCTCTCCTCCCGCTGGAGGGGGAGAGGTCTCTTCTTCCTCCTCCTCGTCTTCACGGGAGGAATGCGTCTTGGAGCCGTCGGATGATAAACCCGACACCTCCCGGCGCCGGACACTTTTTTGAGTCCCCGTGGCCTTCTTCGTGGCCTTCTTCTCCGGCACCACATAGGGTGCCGGAACCAGCAACTTCGCCAAATGGGCATCGGCTGGGTCTTCGGGCAAAGGAGCTAGACAGTCGATCTGTCCGGACTTCGCCTGCCAAACCTGTCAAAGGTAAGGGAGCTTAGGTCCCGCATAGAGTTAAACTATGAAAAACTAATACCCTGTAAAAGGCACAAACAACTTACCGCGCTAGCGTGACGCTGTGCACTGAACTCGCGATCCTCGGTAGCAGATGCGGGAGCCTCGGCACCCTTGAGAAGCACATTCCAGACATCTTCGTATGTCATGTTGAAGAGCCTGCTCAGAGTTCGGTGCTGCGCCGGGTTGAACTCCCACAGATTGAAGGCCCGTTGTTGACATGGGAGGATTCGGCGGATGAGCATGACCTGGACTACGTTGACAAGCTTGAGCTGCTTGTCCACCAGGGTTTGGATGCATGTTTGCAGTCCAGTCACCTCTCCTTTGCTGCCCCACGACAGGCCCGTCTCTTTCCAGGACGTGAGCCGCGTTGGGGGTCCGGACCGGAACTCGGGGGCTGTGACCCACTCAGGGTCGCGCGGCTCGGTGATGTAAAACCACCCCGATTGCCACCCCTTCAGGGTCTCCACAAAGGAGCCCTCGAGCCATAAGACATTGGGCATCTTGCCCACCATGGCGCCTCCGCACTCCGCCTGGTTGCCGCGCACCACCTTCAGCTTGACATTGAAAGTCTTGAGCCATAGGCCGACATGGGGGAGGATGCATAGGAAAGCCTCGCACACGGCGATAAACGCCGAGATGTTGAGGATGAAATTCGGGGCCAGATCATGGAAATCCAGGCCGTAGTAGAACATGAGTCCCCAGACGAATGGGTGGAT
Source organism: Triticum monococcum (assembly GCA_034509565.1). Taxonomy (NCBI): domain Eukaryota; kingdom Viridiplantae; phylum Streptophyta; class Magnoliopsida; order Poales; family Poaceae; genus Triticum; species Triticum monococcum. The sequence goes on along the minus strand of CM067842.1, from coordinate 526,932,719 downwards.
AGGAAAGCCCAGTCTGCGGAGGAAGTGGGGAAGGAATACTACCCTCTCATGGGGCCTTGGGGTGGGGAGGAGCTGCCCCTCTTCGGGAAGCCGATACGCGATGTCGTTAGACAAGTATCCGGCCTTCCTCAGTTTTTTGATGTGTCCCTCCGTGACGGAGGAGACCATCCACTTGCCTCCCGCTCCGGACATGGCTGGAGAAGGTTGAGGTGGGGAGTGCAGACTTGGGCGCTGGAGCTCGAGTGCGCGAGAATGGATAGGCAAAGGAGGAAGAAGGCGTAGCTGAAAAGGTGGATCGTTATCCCCTTATATGGGTGGACGCAACTACGTGTCCCCACCAGCCTGGTAAAACTCGCTTATCTCCAAGTGCCGTAATCAATGGCGCGGTTGGGTTACCCACGCCCGTATTGATGAGAATCCCGGAATAAGGGGACACGATCTCTGCTTTAACAAGACGTGCCAAGGAAACCGCCTCGCATGACGCGTTGAGGTGGGATAATAAAATGATTCGAATAAAGGCTTGGCCGTGGTGCGTCACACTACGGAATACGTCAGCAGATTAGATTTGTGTAAATATTATTCTCTTTAGGGCAATATGTGGAAACTTATTTTGCAGAGCCGGACACTATCTTTGTGTTCAAAATCTTCTATGAAGTACTTGGAGGAGGAACCCGCCTTGCAATGCCGAAGACAAACTGCGCGCCGGACTCGTTGTCATTGAAGCCTGGTTCAGGGGCTACTGAGGGAGTCCTGGATTAGGGGGTGTCCGGATGGCCCGACTATATCTTCAGCCGGACTCCTGGACTATGAAGATACAAGATTGAAGACTTCGTCTCGTTTCCGGGAGGGACTTTCCTTGGCATGGAAGGCAAGCTTGGCGATACAGATATGTAGATCTCCTACCATTGTAACCGACTTTGTGTAACCCTAACCCTCTCCGGTGTCTATATAAACCGGAGGGTTTTAGTCCGTAGGACAACATACAGAACAACAATCATACCATAGGCTAGCTTCTAGGGTTTAGCCTCTCCAATCTCGTGGTAGATCTACTCTTGTACTACCCATATCATTAATATTAATCAAGCAGGACGTAGGGTTTTACCTCCATCAAGAGGGCCCAAACCTGGGTAAAACTTCATGTCCCTTGCCTCCTGTTACCATCCGGCCTAGACGCACAGTTCGGGACCCCCTACTCGAGATCCGCCGGTTTTGACACCGACAGCCGCCATTTTCGGATCCTTGGCATCGAAGTCTCCATTTATTTGGGATATTGCGAGGTTCGAGTCCCCGCGCACCTCCAGGCGTTGAATGCCCATGGAGACTACCATCCGGAGACCGTGTAGAAGGGCCTCATATTCGGCCGTGTTATTGGAGTTTGTATATAGTATTTGGAGCACATATTGTACTGTATCTCCGGTGGGGGACGTCAGGACGACGCCAGCCCCGAGACCAGCCAGCATTTTAGAGCCGTCGAAGTGCATGATCCAATTGGAGTATGCGCCATACTCTTTAGGGAGTTCGGCTTCCGTCCATTCGGCGACGAAATCGGCCAATACTTGTGACTTAATGGCTTGCCGAGGTTTGTATGTTATGTCGAACGGGAGGAGCTCGATGGCCCACTTGGCAATCCGGCCTGTGGCATCGCGGTTGTTTATTATGTCATTGAGTGGTACTTCGGAGGCCACCGTGATTGAACACTCTTGAAAGTAGTGTCGTAATTTCCGGGATGCCATGAATACCGCGTATGCTATCTTTTGATAATGTGGGTACCGTGATTTGCATGGGGTGAGGATGGTGGACACATAATATACCGGCTTTTGAAGTGGGAATTTATGTCCGTCCATCTCTTGTTCGACGACGAGCACTGCGCTTACAAATTGATGAGTTGCCGCTATATATAATAGCATTGGTTCGCCCACAGTTGGCGCGGCCAAGATTGGGTTGGTGGCCAGGATGGCTTTTATTTCTTCCAGTCCGGCCGTGGCTGTGTCTGTCCACTCGAAATGTTTGATGCGCCGAAGAAGGCAATAAAGGGGAAGTGCCTTTTCTCCTAATCGGGAGATAAAGCGGCTTAAAGCCGCCACATATCCAGTCAATTTCTAGATTTGCTTGAGGTCAGTTGGGATAGCCAACTGCGACAGAGCCCGGATTTTAGCCGGATTTGCTTCAATTCCTCTACTAGAGACGATGAAGCCCAGGAGCTTTCCGGCAGGAACGCCGAAAACGCATTTTTCCGGATTGAGCTTAATGTCGTATGTTCGGAGATTGGTGAACGTGAGCCTCAAGTCGTCTATTAAAGAGTCGACGTGTCTGGTTTTAATGACCACATCGTCTACATATGCCTCCACAGTCTTGCCGATCTGCTTTTCCAGACATGTTTGGATCATGCGCTGATATGTCACGCCGGCGTTTTTTAGCCCGAAGGGCATTGTGTTAAAACAAAAGGGGCCGTATGGAGTGATAAATGCCGTTGCGGCTTGATTGGACTCCGCTATCTTAATCTGGTGGTAACCGGAGTATGCGTCGAGGAAGCACAATGATTCGTGTCCTGCGGTAGCGTCGATGATTTGATCGATGCGAGGGAGTGGAAAGGGATCCTTTGGGCAAGCCTTATTAAGCTCTTTGAAGTTGACGCATAGGCGCCAGGATTTGTCGTTCTTTGGTACCATCACCAGGTTTGCTAGCTAGTCCGGATGTTTTATTTCTCTAATAAATCTGGCCTCTAGTAGCTTGGCTAGCTCTTCTGCCATGGCTTGTCGCTTAGGTTCGGAGAAACGCCGAAGAGTATGCTTGACCGGCTTGAATCCTTTTAGAATATTAAGGCTATGCTTGGCCAATCTGCGTGGGATTCCTGGCATGTCTGAAGGATGCCAGGCGAATATGTCCCAATTCTCAAGCAGAAACTCACGTAGTGCGGCGTCTACAGCAGGGTCTAACTGTGCCCCGATGGATGCTGTTTTTGTGGAGTCCGTTGGATGGACTTGGAATTTGACTATTTCGTCCGCTGATTTAAAGGAGGTGGACTTGGATCTTTTATCTAGTTTCACGTTGTCCCTGTCCACCGTGGAGCGCACCGTGGTTAACTCTTCCGCCACAAGGTCTTCGGATAATGCGTGGAGGGCTAGTGCGGCTGTTTTGTCTTCGACGCGGAGTGCTATGTCGAGATCACTAACTAGGGTGATGATTCCATTGGGCCCGGGCATTTTGAGCTTCATGTACCCGTAATGGGGTATGGCTTGAAAAATCGTGAATGCCTCCCGCCCTAGAAGGGCGTGGTATCCGCTACTGAACGGGGCCACTTGGAATGTAATTTCTTCGGACCTATAATTCTCCGGAGTGCCGAATACCACATCGAGTGTGATTTTCCCAGTGCAACGTGCCTCCCGACTAGGGATGATTCCTCGGAAGGTCGTATTGCTTTGCTCAATACGGTTGCTGTCTATTTCCATTTTTTGGAGAGTTTCCTCATAAATGAGGTTTAATCCGCTGCCGCCGTCCATGAGCACTTTATTGAGCCGAAAGCCGTCCACAATTGTACTGAGAACCAAAGCGGCTGGTGTTCCGTGTTCGGGCTGTTCGGAATTTAGGTTCGTCACTGGCATTGAAGGTGATAGCCGTGTCGCTCCATGGATTTATTGCTGCCATGTGGCAGACTTCGGCGAGGCTGCGGAGTGCTCGCTTACGCCTATTATTTGAGGCGAAGGTCTTGAAGACTGTTGACATTGTATTGTTATCCGTGGGAAGGTGCTCTGAGGTATTTTGGGTGAGGAGATCCTCACCGCTTTTGGCCACCTGCCGGAGTACCCAACATGCTCTAAGGTTGTGTGTTGATATGGTATCCGCTGTACTATGGATTTTCCAGGGCCCGTTAAGCCATCCCTCCAATACGGTTCCACACCCTGTAGTGGGCTTTTGCTTCTTTGGAATTGAGTCGGGCGACTTATGAGAGTGTAGCCTTTTAGTTCGAACTGGGGGTTTTGTTAGGGCCGGATTATCCCAGAATTGTGTTTGGGTTTTCCAGGCACTTTCCATCGCACAGTATTTCCGTACTATGGCCGCCAAGTCAGCGAAGTGTGTTATGTCATGATGACTTATGGCGTTGAGGACTCCCTTGTCCGTGCAATTGTTGCAAAAGAACAAAATTGCATCTTCCTCGCGACAGTCCTTAACCTTGTTCATTACAAGGAGGAATCTGGCCCAATAGTGATGTACTGTCTCTTGGGGTGCTTTTCTAATGTGGGAAAGATCGTTTGTATCTGGGTGGGTGGGTGGTGTCGGTGTCAAAACCGGCGGATCTCGGGTAGGGGGTCCCGAACTGTGCGTCTAGGCCGGGTGGTAAAAGGAGGCAGGGGACATGATGTTTTACCTAGGTTCGGGCCCTCTTGATGGAGGTAAAACCCTACGTCCTACTTGATTGATATTGATGATATGGGTAGTACAAGAGTAGATCTACCACGAGATCGGAGAGGCTAAACCCTAGAAGCTAGCCTATGGTATGATTGTATGTTATGGTTGTTGTCCTACGGACTAAAACCCTTTGGTTTATATAGACACCGGAGAGGGTTAGGGTTACATAAGGTCGGTTACAAAGGAGGAGATATCCATATCCGTATTGCCAAGCTTGCCTTCCATGCCAAGTAGAGTCCCATCCGGACACGAGACGAAGTCTTCAATCTTGTATCTTCATAGTCTAACAATCCGGCCAATGGAGATAGTCCGGCTGTCTGGAGACCCCCTAATCCAGGACTCCCTCAGTAGCCCCTGAACCAGGCTTCAATGACGATGAGTCCAGCGCGCAGTATTGTCTTCGGCATTGCAAGGCGGGTTCCTTCTCCGAATACATCACAGAAGAATTTGAATACGGGGATAGTGTCCGACCCTGCAAAATAAGTTCCACATACCGCCGTAGAGAGAATAATATATTCGAAGATCTAATTTGCTAGCTTGTTTTGGCAGCATGATGTTATGTCACGGCCCGGTGATTATTCGAACCGTTTCCTTTAACCAGCCCCGCACATAACGCGAGGCAGTTTTTTGACACGTCTTGTTAAAGCAGAGATCGTGTCCCCTTATTATGGGATTCTCATCAATATAGGCATGGGTAACCCAACCGCGCCATCAATTACGGCGCTTGGGGGATAAGCGAGTTTTACCGGGCAAGTGGGGACGCTTAACTCCGTCCGCCCATATAAAGGGATAAGGATTCACCTTTCTATCCACGCCCTCTTCCTCCTTTGCTCATCCGTTTTCGCACACTCGAGCTCTAGCGCCCAAGTCCACACTTCCCACCTCAACCTTCTCCAACCATGTCCGGAGCGGGAGGTAGGTGGATGGTCTGCTCCGTCATGGAGGGATACATCAAGAAACTGAGGAGAGCCAAATACCTGCCCGACGACATCGCGCACCGGCTCCCAGATGAGGGGCAGCTCATCCCTACCCCCAGGCCCCATGAGAGGGTAGTATTCCTCACCCATTTCCTCCATGGACTGGGATTCCCTCTCCATCCATTCGTCCGGGGGCTCATGTTCTATTACGGCTTGGATTTCCTCGATCTGGCCCCGAACTTCATCCTCAACATCTCGGCGTTTATCGTCGTGTGCGAGGCCTTCCTCTGCATCAGGCCCCACTTCGGCTTATGGCTGAAGACCTTCAATGTCAAGCCGAAGGTGGTGGGCGGCCGACAGGCGGAGTGCGGAGGCATCATGGTGGGTAAGATGCCCAACGTAACATGGCTCGAGGGCTCCTTTGTGGAAACCATAAAGGGGTGGCAATCGGGGTGGTTCTACATCACCGAGCCGCGCGACCCTGTATGGGCAGCGGCCCTCGAGTTCCGATCTGGCATCCCCACGCGGCTCACCTCCTGGAAAGAGAAGGGCCTGTCCTGGGGTAGTTCGGAAGAGCTGACCGGACTCCAAACATGTATTCAAAACATGGTGAACAAGAAGCTTGTCAACATAGTCCAAGTTATGCTCATCCGCCGGATCCTCCTGTGCCAACAACGGGAGTTCAACTTGTGGGAGTTCGACCCGGCGCAACACCGAACTCTGAACAGGCTCTTCGACACGACTCATGAAGATGCCTGGAGGGTGCTGTTCAAAAGTGCCGAGGTCCCCCCTCCTATTACTGAGGATCGCGGATTCAGCGCGAAGCGCCAAGCCAGTGTGGTAAGCTGCTTTACCTTTCACAGGATACTTATTTTTTTTATAGATTGACTCTATGCGGGATCTAAACTCCCGTACCTTTGACAGGACTGGCAGAAGATGGCCGGACAGATCGACTGTCCGGCTCCTTTGCCCGAAGGCCCCGCAGACGCTCTTCTGGCGAAGATGTTGACTCCGGCCCCTTATACGGTGCTGGAGAATACCAAGAAGGCCAAGGGAACCCGAAAGAGTTCCCGACGCCAGGCGTCGTCGGACTCATCGTCCGATGACTCTGCGGCGCACTCTTCCCCTGAAGAGGAGGAAGAAGAAGAATAATATGCTCCCCCACCGACTGGGGGAGACAGGAAAAGGAAGGCCGCCCCAACTGGGGGGGGCGAAGGGTCCAAGAAGGGAAGGACTCTCCTTTCGGACAGCTCCACCACCGCCGACGAAGGCGAAGACGAGTGGTTGCCCAGGGCCAAGCCCCCAGGGAGATCGTAAGTATTCGGATACCAGAGTAACCCATAGGATTCCTTTGTCGCACTGCTTTCCCTAATGCCGAACACAATTATGCAGGCCGCCATGAGCCAGTATCGATGTATCGTCAGACGGCTCCTTGGGCTTGTCAGACATGGATAGTGATCCAGTCCCGACCGCCACCTCCCCTCATCCTACCGACGACGCTGGGGTGTTGTCTCAAGAGGCACCAGATCGAGGGGAGACAGTCCCGGAGGCGCCTCAAGGCGACCTTCCGGACTCCGGGAGCCGAGGGGACGGGGCCCCTGAGAGCTCCGAGTTCGGCCCTCAGCCGAACACCGCGCCGGAACCTCCAGCGGTTCCAGGCTCGGGAAGGCGGCCTCCTTCCAAGAGGGGCAAGACGCCTGTGCCGGTGACCTTTGTCCATCCAGAGGCGCCGGACAATCTGTTGGAAGCGCTTCGCAGCGCTTCCATTGACGAGGAGCACCGCACTATCATGAGTGCGGTGATCCAGAAGGTTCAGTCCGCCAAGAGCGGATTGACTGAAGCCTGTGCCAGCCTTCTAACAGGCTTCGAGGTAAGTGTTTTAAAATGTAGTAGAAATATTGCCGCATAGACAGTAGCCCCTGATGCTTTGTTCGGTGTTCACAAAGAAAAGCCGAACAGAGGATCAAATAATATGCAGGAGTCTAACATAAGTGTGTCAATATGCATATGCAGGCTTCGCTACTGGCGTCCGCCGCACTGACTGCGGAGGTCGCCGTACTGAAGCAGGACCTCGAGGGGTCCAGGAAAGAGCTCGGCCTTGCCAAGAGGTAGCTCGAGGAGAACAAGGGTAAGTAATACCCTGTCTATAGATATGTATATATAAAAGAGGACACGATTGTAAAATAACAGGATCATTGTATGTTTGCCAGGGGCCACAACCGAGGTGGCGACCCTGAAGCTAGCGCTAACAAAGGCCGAAGATAAAGCGGCCAAGGAGCGCACCGAGCGAGAGAAGCACGAGGCTCGGGTGGGTGAGGTGTAGCAAGATCTCCAGGCTCTTGTGGCGAAGCACGAGGCGTTGGAGCTTGACTCAAAGACGTGGGAGTCTGAGCTTGCCGCGGCCCTCAAGAGTGTAAAAAGGGCCAAGGCCGAAGTCCAAAAGGCCCTCCAAGAGATCGACGCGATGAAGAAGATAGCAGCGGTTAAGGCTTTCTATATGCAAAGCAAGCATGTAAAAGTAAATTACCGATTACTTACCCGGATCCGGAGCTCCTCAAGAGCATTCGCTGATTTGCCCCGCAGTGTGTCCGATGCCGCACAATTTTACCAGGCCGAGGACAGAAGCTCGGCGGAGAAGCTGCTCTGGTCTCAGTATGCTAAGGCTGGACATCCGGTGCCAATGAGCGACCAGCTGAAGCAGATGGTCGAGCTACATAAGGCGGCCGATCAGGCCATGAAGAGCTTTATAGTCCGGCTGTGGCCTGGCGACGCCCTTCCGAACAGCTTCTTCGGCCTGGTGAGGCGGCTTGTAGATGCCTGCCCGCGGCTGGAGGTCGTCAAGCGATCTGTCTGCATTGAAGGTGCACGCCGGGCTTTCGCCCCTGTGAAATTGCAGTGGGTCAAGCTGTACGTCGTGAAGCTGATCAAGGAGGGGCCGCCGGAGGGCAAGGAGCACCGCCACCCCGAGATGTATTACGAGGGTGTTCTGCCGGGTGCCCGTCTCATCGCGGATGAGTGTTCAAAATATGTAATATTAGAATGATACTTGCTCGTTTTATCATGTATTTATGAAAACTTGTTTCATATGCACTATGCAACGCTTGTTTGAATTTAAAATATTACCTTCTGTTTGGCTGTTTATCCAATCTGAGAGATGGCTAGTCCTCGGCTTCTGCCCCCATGCCATGAGTGCTGGGGTGTTCGGGATAAACCTGATCACTCTTGTTCCCATGTTTGGGTCCTTCGAGGGAGGTGCTCAGCACAGTGAACAAGGCAACCGGACTAATAATGCTTTATCACCCTCACTTAGCCATAGAATTCTATAATTTTAAATTTCGGCGAAGCCCTGGTATTCGGAAGGCCAAATTTGGGGCGCGATACACGCCTTTAAGCCGGACAGGGCCGGCCCCTCGCTCTAAGCGGCATAAGTCTTTAGGGACTCGAAAACCTCGCCGAACAGCGACCAGTCTCTCGCCTTATCATGACAGTCAGTTTTAGCTTTCTCTACTGAGGTGCTGAACCCAGCAGAACCGGGGCACAATCGAAGTAGTTCTCCTAGCACTACCTTAGCCGATAGAGCGGAACGTAAGGTACCAAAACATAGGAGCCGGGCAAACCCAAATTTTGACCAAAGACATGATTCGGAGCTGATGCATATAATGCTATAAGTTCGGGGTGCCGCACTTGTGAAAGTGTTCGGACTTTTCACACCGCATTGTGGGGTACGTAAGTCCCTGGTGTATTGGCCGTACCATAGTGTACGGTTGCAAGGCGTCATTAATGAACACACACACACACGCACACACACACACACACACACACACACACACACACATATATATATACATAAACATTATTCTGATCACGGGATCAGAATAATATTCTGATCACAACCTGACCTGCCCCGCTAGTAGTACGTTGAACTTCCGTGTGAACTAGGTTGAACTTCCGCCAACATTGCCCAAATGGGGCTTGCGATATACCATTGGAAAGCTATGGACACCAATATCATGACCCAACTTAAATTTTTGGCAAAATATAAGCGGTTTAAGAGCAGTTTTGAAAACCGTTTTTTCTTCGCACAAAAAACATGAATCGTATTTTCGATCGCATTTCTAAACCGTTTATCGGAATGAGGCATATAATATGGCATTGGAAAGCTGCTGCAAAACCACTCCTTCCACATGTTGAAAGTTTTCTCTAATTCCCTATGGTTAAAGAGTAATTTGGAAAAACATAAAATTTCTTAAACCGAACAGTTGAGTTCATATTTTCGATGTCATTTCTAAATGGCTAATCCAATGGAGGCATATGATACGGCGTTGGAAAGCTTATGAAAATGCGCTACTTTTTCATTTTGAAAGTTTTTTTTCTAATTTTGAATGGTTTAAGAGTAATTTAGAAAATGGTCCAAGGCCTAGCGAGTTCGTATTTTCGAGCTAATTTTTTAACCGTGCATCCGAATGCAGCAAATGATATGGCATTGGAAAGCTTGAAGAAATGCGAAACTTTTTTGTATGTATTGTTTCTCCTAATTCATTACGGTTTTATGTTAGTTTAGAAAATGGTTAAAAACGTATTTTTGCCGTAATTTCTACAAAGTTTATCGGAATGGGGCAAATAATATACCACTGAAAAGCTACGGAAAATGCGAAACATGTTGGGGAACGCAGTAATTTCAAAATTTTTCCTACGCACACGCAAGATCATGGTGATGCACAGCAACGAGAGGGGAGAGTGATGTCTACGTACCAACGCAGACCGACTGCGGAAGCGATCACACAACGTAGAGGAAGTAGTCGTACGTCTTCTTCCCGATCCAACCGATCCAAGCACCGTTACTCCGGCACCTCCGAGTTCTTAGCACACGTTCAGCTCGATGACGTTCCTCGGGCTCCGATCCAGCAAAGCGTCGAGGAAGAGTTCCGTCAGCACGACGGCGTGGTGACGATCTTGATGTACTACCGACGCAGGGCTTCGCCTAAGCACTGTAACGGTATGATCGAGGTGGAATTTGGTGGCAGGGGGCACCGCACACGGCTAAGGAACGATTAACTTGTGTGTGTTGTGGTGCCCCCTGCCCCCGTATATAAAGGCCAGGGGCAGGGGGTTCAGCCGGCTAGGAGGGAGGCGCAGGGAGGAGTCCTACTCCCACCGGGAGTAGGACTCCTTCCCCCCAATCCTATTCCAACTAGGATTCTTGGGGAAGAAGGAGAAAGAGGGGGCCGGCCCACCTCTCCTAGTCCTATTAGGACTTGGGAAAGGTGGGGGGCGCCGGCCAGGTGTGGGCTGCCTCTTCTCTCTTTTCCACTAAGGCCCAATAGGCCCATTTACCTCCCGGGGGGTTCCGGTAACCCTCCCGGTAATCCGGTAAAATCCCGATTTTACCCGGAACACTTCCGGTGCCCAAACATAGGCTTCCAATATATCAATCTTTACGTCTCGACCATTTCGAGACTCCTCGTCATGTCCGTGATCTTATCCGGGACTCCGAACAACCTTCGGTACATCAAAATGCATAAACTCATAATAACTGTCATCGTAACGTTAAGCGTGCGGACCCTACGGTTCGAGAACAATGTAGACATGACCGAGACACGTCTCCGGTCAATAACCAATAGCGGGACCTGGATGCCCATATTGGCTCCTACATATTCTACGAAGATCTTTATCGGTCAGACCGCATAACAACATACGTTGTTCCCTTTGTCATCGGTATGTTACTTGCCCGAGATTCGATCGTCGGTATCCAATACCTAGTTCAATCTCGTTACCGGCAAGTCTCTTTACTCGTTCCGTAATACATCATCTCACAACTAACTTATTAGTTGCAGTGCTTGCAAGGCTTATGTGATGTGCATTACTGAGAGGGCCCAGAGATACCTCTCCGTCAATCGGAGTGACAAACCCTAATCTCGAAATACGCCAACCCAACATCTACCATTGGAGACACCTGTAATACTCCTTTATAATCACCCAGTTACGTTGTGACGTTTGGTAGTACCCAAAGTGTTCCTCCGGTAGACGGGAGTTGCATAATCTCATAGTTATAGGAACATGTATAAGTCATGAAGAAAGCAATAGCAACACACTAAACGATCGGGTGCTAAGCTAATGGAATGGGTCATGTCAATCAGATCATTCTACTAATGATGTGACCTCGTTAATCAAATAACAACTCCTTGTTCATGGTTAGGAAACATAACCATCTTTGATTAACGAGCTAGTCAAGTAGAGGCATACTAGTGACACTCTGTTGGTCTATGTATTCACACATGTATTATGTTTCCGGTTAATACAATTCTAGCATGAATAATAAACATTTATCATGATATAAGGAAATAAATAATAACTTTATTATTGCCTCTAGGGCATATTTCCTTCAGTCTCCCACTTGCACTAGAGTCAATAATCTAGATCACACAGTAATGATTCTAACACCCATGGAGTCTTGGTGCTGATCATGTTTTGCTCGTGGAAGAGGCTTAGTCAACGGGTCTGCAACGTTCAGATCCGTATGTATCTTGCAAATCTCTATGTCTCCCACCTGGACTAAATCCCGGATGGAGTTGAAGCGTCTCTTGATGTGTTTGGTTCTTTTGTGAAATCTGGATTCCTTTGCCAAGGCAATTGCACCAGTATTGTCACAGAAGATTTTCATTGGACCCGATGCACTAGGTATGACACCTAGATCGGATATGAACTCCTTCATCCAGACTCCTTCGTTCGCTGCTTCCGAAGCAGCTATGTACTCCGCTTCACATGTAGATCCCGCTACGACGCTTTGTTTAGAACTGCACCAACTGACAGCTCCACCGTTTAAAGTAAACACGTATCCGGTTTGCGATTTAGAATCGTCCGGATCAGTGTCAAAGCTTGCATCAACGTAACCTCTTACGGTGAGCTCTTTGTCACCTCCATATACGAGAAACATATCCTTAGTCCTTTTTAGGTATTTTAGGATGTTCTTGACCGCTGTCCAGTGATCCATTCCAGGATTACTTTGGTACCTCCCTGCTAAACTTATAGCAAGGCACACATCAGGTCTGGTACACAGCATTGCATACATGATAGAGCCTATGGCTGAAGCATAGGGAACATCTTTCATTTTCTCTCTATCTTCTGCAGTGGTCGGGCATTGAGACTTACTCAATTTCACACCTTGTAGCACAGGCAAGAACCCTTTCTTTGCTTGATCCATCTTGAACTTCTTCAAAATTTTGTCAAGGTATGTGCATTGTGAAAGTCCAATTAAGCGTTTTGATCTATCTCTATAGATCTTTATGCCTAATATGTAAGCAGCTTCTCCGAGGTCTTTCATCGAAAAACTTCTATTCAAGTATCCCTTTATGCTATCCAGAAATTCTATATCATTTCCGATTAGCAATATGTCATCCACATATAATATCAGAAATGCTACAGAGCTCCCACTCACTTTCTTGTAAATACAGGCTTCTCCAAAAGTCTGTATAAAGCCAAATGCTTTGATCACACTATCAAAGCGTTTATTCCAACTCCGAGATGCTTGCACCAGTCCATAAATGGATCGCCGGAGTTTGCATACTTTGTTAGCTCCTTTTGGATCGACAAAACCTTCTGGTTGTACCATATACAACTCTTCTTCCAGAAATCCATTCAGGAATGTAGTTTTGACATCCATCTGCCATATTTCATAATTATAAAATGCGGCAATTGCTAACATAATTCTGACGGACTTAAGCATCGCTACGGGTGAGAAAGTCTCATCGTAGTCAACCCCTTGAACTTGTCGAAAACCTTTTGCGACAAGTCGAGCTTTATAGACAGTAACATTACCGTCAGCTTCAGTCTTTTTCTTGAAGATCCATTTATTCTCAATTGCTTGCCGATCATCGGGCAAGTCAACCAAAGTCCATACTTTGTTCTCATACATGGATCCCATCTCAGATTTCATGGCCTCAAGCCACTTTGCGGAATCTGGGCTCACCATCGCTTCTTCATAGTTCGTAGGTTCATCATGATCTAGCATCATGACTTCCAGAACTGGATTACCGTACCACTCTGGTGCGGATCTCACTCTGGTTGATCTACGTGGTTCAGTAGTATCTTGATCTGAAGCTTCATGATCATCATCATTAGCTTCCTCACTGATTGGCATAGGTGTCGCAGAAACAGTTTTCTGTGATGTACTATTTTCCAATAAGGGAGCAGGTACAGTTACCTCATCAAGTTCTACTTTCCTCCCACTCACTTCTTTCGAGAGAAACTCCTTCTCTAGAAATGATCCATTCTTAGCAACGAATGTCTTGCCTTCGGATCTGTGATAGAAGGTATACCCAACAGTTTCCTTTGGGTATCCTATGAAGACACATTTCTCCGCTTTGGGTTCGAGCTTATCAGGTTGAAGCTTTTTCACATAAGCATCGCAGCCCCAAACTTTAAGAAACGACAACTTTGGTTTCTTGCCAAACCACAGTTCATAAGGCGTCGTCTCAACGGATTTTGATGGTGCCCTATTTAACGTGAATGCGGCCGTCTCTAAAGCATAACCCCAAAACGATAGCGGTAAATCAGCAAGAGACATCATGGATCGCACCATATCTAGTAAAGTGCGATTACGACGTTCGGACACACCATTACGTTGTGGTGTTCCGGGTGGCGTGAGTTGCGAAACTATTCCACAATTTTTCAAATGTACACCAAACTCGTAACTCAAATATTCTCCTCCACGATCAGATCGTAGAAATTTTATTTTCTTGTTACGATGATTTTCAACTTCACTCTGAAATTCCTTGAACTTTTCAAATGTTTCAGACTTGTGTTTCATTAAGTAGATATACCCATATCTGCTTAAATCATCTGTGAAGGTGAGAAAATAACGATATCCGCCGCGAGCCTCAATATTCATCGGACCACATACATCGGTATGTATGATTTCCAACAAATCTGTTGCTCTCTCCATAGTACCGGAGAACGGTGTTTTAGTCATCTTGCCTATGAGGCACGGTTCGCAAGTACCAAGTGATTCATAATCAAGTGATTCCAAAAGCCCATCAGTATGGAGTTTCTTCATGCGCTTTACACCGATATGACCTAAATGGCAGTGCCACAAATAAGTTGCACTATCATTATTAACTTTGCATCTTTTGGCTTCTACATTATGAATATGTGTATCACTATCTTCGAGATTCAACAAGAATAGACCACTCTTCAAAGGTGCATGACCATAAAAGATATTATTCATATAAATAGAACAACCATTATTCTCTGATTTAAATGAATAACCGTCTCGCATTAAACAAGATCCAGATATAATGTTCATGCTCAACGCTGGCACCAAATAACAATTATTTAGGTCTAATATTAATCCCGAAGGTAGATGTAGAGGTAGCGTGCCGACCGCGATCACATCGACTTTGGAACCGTTTCCCACGCGCATCGTCACCTCGTCCTTTGCTAGTGTTCGCTTATTCCGTAGTCCCTGTTTCGAGTTGCAAATATTAGCAACAGAACCAGTATCAAATACCCAGGTGCTACTGCGAGCTCTAGTAAGGTACACATCAATAACATGTATATCACATATACCTTTGCTCACTTTGCCATCCTTCTTATCCGCCAAATACTTGGGGCAGTTCCGCTTCCAGTGTCCAGTCTGCTTGCAGTAGAAGCACTCAGTTTCAGGCTTAGGTCCAGACTTGGGTTTCTTCTCCTGAGCAGCAACTTGCTTGCTGTTCTTTTTGAAGTTTCCCTTCTTCTTCCCTTTGCCCTTTTTCTTGAAACTAGTGGTTTTGCTAACCATCAACACTTGATGCTCCTTCTTGATTTCTACCTCCGCAGCTTTCAGCATTGCGAAGAGCTCGGGAATAGTCTTGTTCATCCCTTGCATATTATAGTTCATCACGAAGCTCTTGTAGCTTGGTGGTAGTGATTGGAGAATTCTGTCAATGACGCAATCATCTGGGAGATTAACTCCCATTTGAATCAAGTGATTATTATACCCAGACATTTTGAGTATATGCTCACTGACAGAACTGTTCTCCTCCATCTTACAGCTATAGAACTTATTGGAGACTTCATATCTCTCAATTCGGGCATTTGCTTGAAATATTAACTTCAACTCCTGGAACATCTCATATGCTCCATGACGTTCAAAACGTCGTTGAAGTCCCGATTCTAAGCCGTAAAGCATGGCACACTGAACTATCGAGTAGTCATCAGCTTTGCTTTGCCAGACGTTCATAACATCTGGCGTTGCTCCAGCAGCAGGCCTATCACCCAGCGGTGCTTCCAGGACGTAATTCTTCTGTGCAGCAATGAGGATAATCCTCAGGTTACGGACCCAGTCCGTGTAATTGCTACCATCATCTTTCAACTTTGCTTTCTCAAGGAACGCATTAAAATTCAACGGAACAATAGCACGAGCCATCTATCTACAAGCAACATAAACAAGCAAGATACTATCAGGTACTAAGTTCATGATAAGTTTAAGTTCAGTTAATCAAATTACTTAGGAACTCCCACTTAGATAGACATCCCTCTAATCTTCTAAGTGATCACGTGATCCAAATCAACTAAACCATAACCGATCATCACGTGAGATGGAGTAGTTTTCAATGGTGAACATCGTCATGTTGATCATATCTACTATATGATTCACGCTCGACCTTTCGGTCTCTGTGTTCCGAGGCCATATCTGCATATGCTAGGCTCGTCAAGTATAACCTGAGTATTCTGCGTGTGCAAAACTGGCTTGCACCCGTTGTAGATGGACGTAGAGCTTATCACACCCGATCATCACGTGGTGTCTGGGCACGACGAACTTTGGCAACGGTGCATACTCAGGGAGAACACTTCTTGATAATTTAGTGAGAGATCATCTTATAATGCTACCGTCAATCAAAGCAAGATAAGATGCATAAAAGGATAAACATCACATGCAATCAATATAAGTGATATGATATGGCCATCATCATCTTGTGCTTGTGATCTCCATCTCCGAAGCACCGTCATGATCACCATCGTCACCGGCGCGACACCTTGATCTCCATCGTAGCATCGTTGTCGTCTTGCCAATCTTATGCTTCCACGACTATTACTACCGTTTAGTAATCTAGTAAAGCATTACATCGCGATTGCATTGCATACAATAAAGCGACAACCATATGGCTCCTGCCAGTTGCCGATAACTTAGTTACAAAACATGATCATCTCATACAATAAAATCAGCATCATGCCTTGACCATATCACATCACAACATACCCTGCAAAAACAAGTTAGACGTCCTCTACTTTGTTGTTGCAAGTTTTACGTGGCTGCTACGGGCTTAAGTAAGAACTCATCTCACCTACGCATCAAAACCACAACGATAGTTCGTCAAATAGACTCCGTTTTAACCTTCTCAAGGACCGGGCGTAGTCACACTTGGTTCAACTAAAGTTGGAGAGACAGTCTTCCGCAAGCCATCTATGTGCAAAGCACGTCGAGGGAACCGGTCTCGCGTAAGAGTACGCGTAAGGTTGGTCCGGATCGTCTCAACCAACAATACCGCCGAACCAAAGTATGACATGCTGGTAGGCAGTATGACTTGTATCGCCCACAACTCACTTGTGTTCTACTCGTGCATATAACATCAAACCATAAAACCTAGGCTCGGATGCCACTGTTGGGGAACGCAGTAATTTCAAATTTTTTCCTACGCACACGCAAGATCATGGTGATGCACAGCAACGAGAGGGGAGAGTGATGTCTATGTACCAACGCAGACCAACTGCGGAAGCGATCACACAACATAGAGGAAGTAGTCGTACGTCTTCTTCCCGATCCAACCGATCCAAGCACCGTTACTCCGGCACCTCTGAGTTCTTAGCACACGTTCAGCTCGATGACGTTCCTCGGGCTCCGATCCAGCAAAGCGTCGAGGAAGAGTTCCGTCAGCACGACGGCGTGGTGACGATCTTGATGTACTACCGACGCAGGGCTTCGCCTAAGCACTGTAACGGTATCATCGAGGTGGAATTTGGTGGCAGGGGGCACCGCACACGGCTAAGGAACGATTAACTTGTGTGTGTTGTGGTCCCCCCTGCCCCCGTATATAAAGGCCAGGGGCAGGGGGTTCGGCCGGCTAGGAGGGAGGCGCAGGGAGGAGTCCTACTCCCACCGGGAGTAGGACTCCTTCCCCCCAATCCTATTCCAACTAGGATTCTTGGGGAAGAAGGAGAAAGAGGGGGCCAGCCCACCTCTCCTAGTCCTATTAGGACTTGGGAAAGGTGGGGGGCGCCGACCAGGTGTGGGCTGCCTCTTCTCTCTTTTCCACTAAGGCCCAATAGGCCCATTTACCTCCCGGGGGGTTCCGGTAACCCTCCCGGTAATCCGGTAAAATCCCGATTTTACCCGGAACACTTCCGGTGCCCAAACATAGGCTTCCAATATATCAATCTTTACGTCTCGACCATTTCGAGACTCCTCGTCATGTCCGTGATCTTATCCGGGACTCCGAACAACCTTCGGTACATCAAAATGCATAAACTCATAATAACTGTCATCGTAACGTTAAGCGTGCGGACCCTACGGTTCGAGAACAATGTAGACATGACCGAGACACGTCTCCGGTCAATAACCAATAGCGGGACCTGGATGCCCATATTGGCTCCTACATATTCTACGAAGATCTTTATCGGTCAGACCGCATAACAACATACGTTGTTCCCTTTGTCATCGGTATGTTACTTGCCCGAGATTCGATCGTCAGTATCCAATACCTAGTTCAATCTCGTTACCGGCAAGTCTCTTTACTCGTTCCGTAATACATCATCTCACAACTAACTTATTAGTTGCAGTGCTTGCAAGGCTTATGTGATGTGCATTACTGAGAGGGCCCAGAGATACCTCTCCGTCAATCGGAGTGACAAACCCTAATCTCGAAATACGCCAACCCAACATCTACCATTGGAGACTCCTGTAATACTCCTTTATAATCACCCAGTTACGTTGTGACGTTTGGTAGTACCCAAAGTGTTCCTCCGGTAGACGGGAGTTGCATAATCTCATAGTTATAGGAACATGTATAAGTCATGAAGAAAGCAATAGCAACACACTAAACGATCGGGTGCTAAGCTAATGGAATGGTTCATGTCAATCAGATCATTCTACTAATGATGTGACCTCGTTAATCAAATAACAACTCCTTGTTCATGGTTAGGAAACATAACCATCTTTGATTAACGAGCTAGTCAAGTAGAGGCATACTAGTGACACTCTGTTGGTCTATGTATTCACACATGTATTATGTTTCCGGTTAATACAATTCTAGCATGAATAATAAACATTTATCATGATATAAGGAAATAAATAATAACTTTATTATTGCCTCTAGGGCATATTTCCTTCAAAACATTTTCATGTTGATGGTTTTCTCTGAATCCTGGCCGTTTTCAAGTAATTTCGAAAATGGCGGGATCATTTGTTCTTCCTTTATCGCGAAACAGATTCTTCGAAAATGCACCGCGTGAAGAACCTGAACTTCTCGGCGCATGTACCTGAACTTCACTCTGTTTTTCACGTGATTTTTTTGCTCGTAGGTCTCCATCCACTGCTCGTAACTCTCCATCCATTCACCGGAATTGAGCAGGTGATATACCGATGGAAAGCTGCTGTAAGCACGCAAGTTTCTCGTGTTGATCATCTTTTCATACTCGCGATGATTTTAAAAGTTTTTCATCTCAAATTCTTTCACTATAGAAGTCGAACTTCCTGCTGTTTTCACGTTGAGCTTCTGTGCTGTATTTTCGTTTGTAATTTCCTCATCTATTTGTTAGTGTTACACAAATAATATTCCTTCTGTACAAACCTCTCTAACAATAATTTTTTTACTTTCTTCGATCGAGGACTTGAACTTATAACAACAAAAAATTTAGTATTTGCTTTTTTATTCTTTTTAATACCAAATGCACATTGTGTTGTACGTGGACTTCTCGCAGTTATCAATCCGAACTTCTCTTGGTTACGTGATTTTTTTATGAATATTTATCTTAAATTCCTAATTTTTTATGAATTTTTGCGCTCTATTTTTCAAAGTTGAACTTCTTGTTATTTTATTTTTGAACTTCTTGTTTCCATTGTTTAATAACGAGGAAAATCTGAGTTTTCTATAATCATCGAACTTCTCCATCTTTTTAATATGGACTTCCTGGTTTTATTTTCTTAATCTTTTTTATGAAATTTTGAAGGGCTGTATTATTAAAAGTTGAACTTCTTGTTATTTAATTTTTGAACTTCTTGTTTTCATTTCTTTAACAAATCTGAGTTTTTTATATACTTCGAACTTCTCTGTTTTTTTAATTGAACTTCTTAGTCTTATTCTTAGAAAAAAAATATGTTTTCAAAGAAGCATCAAACATTTTTTTAAATTGAACCTCACACATTTTATCTTTCCTAGGGATGGAAAGAATTTGAGTTTCCCGTAAACATCAAACTACTCCTTTTATTTTAATTTGAACTTCTTTAATTTTATACTTTAGTGACGAAGAGAAAACTTTTTTTATAAATATTGAACTTCTCTATATTTATAATTTGGACTTCATGGTTTAGTTGAAATACTTTCTTTTTCCATTTGAACATCTAAATACATGATGAACCTCTTTCAGAAGACTTTTTGAACTTTTCTGGGCCGAGCACTTGAACTTCTATGAACAAAACTTTTAGACTTTGCCCTTTTATTGTAATTTTCTAATACGAAACACACACCATGCAGTACGTGAACTTCTGACAGTTATCAATTTGGATTTATTTTTTGTTTCTCGTTAGTAATGGAAAAAATCTGAGTTTTTATAGACATCGATCCGCTCTAACTTTTTACAAAACAAAATTATAGTTTTTCCACTTTCTACGATTTATTTTTTTGTATCGCCACATTTTTAGGCATTTTTTTGTTGTCAGTGAAATGGCCTGGATGATCCTTTTTATTTCATTGATGATTTTCTTCACGATATGGTACATGTGAACTTGTGAATTTATAAAACATGAACTTCACATTTATATCTAAAACATGAATTTCTAAAACATAATGGTTTAGCTTTTTAGAAATATACTTTGGGGCGTATATATTCGTCAGTGTTGAATTATTTTGAATACAAGCTCAAATTATTTTGAACTTCTTGGTTGTCCTTTTTAGAAAGATGAATAACTATTTTTAAACTCCGTCGCTCGTTATTTAAGTTTAACCACAAAGCATAATTTAGAAACAATATATAAGTGGCCATAGTTCAACAGCAGGGAAGCGAGATTTCTGGTACAGGAGCAAATTTCAAAGCAGCAGTGATCTGATCTTTTTTGTTCAAACTTAGTTGGATTCACAAGTGCAAAACGCAGGTACAAAAGCATGCCAACATTGATGTATGGAGAGTGTCGGTGTTCCAGAAAATATACTTTAGCATACTTTTGACCTTCTCGAACATTTCTTTTAACCTTCAACTGTTTTTCTTTATTCCAATATAAATGAGCCAACTTGACAACAACATTTAATGCTCATTTTTTTTAGCTGAACCAACGCATCTGGCAAAGCCGACCTGTAACAATTGCTAATTTTTAAGAGGATAAACACAAACAAATGTGATGCAACTGGAGTTTTCGCTGCAGACAGCTGAGTTTTGTTGTAGTTACTGTAGACACAAACAACATTAGCTTATGTAGGCCAAAGATATCAACTAGCACGACATGAAGACACATCAGCTGGGCAACGGCGGTTTCAAGGAGTTGAGTGTGTTTTGCACTGAAATACGAAACTACACAAAATAGTTTCTGTTGAGGCATTAACACGCACGGACACTTTGAAGTGCATCTTATAGTGCCATTGCTCCTCGCCGGTTGCCGCTTCACCACTGCTACACCACCCACCTTTTGGTCCCCAGAAGTGTTCAGAGAGAAGCACACTTGTAGCCTGAAAATGACCAGGCACACAAAAATGTTCAGAGAGAAAAATGTTCGGAGACAATGAACAGCCATAGCCTGAACACATTTAGATGAAAGTTCATAGAAAAATACCATCGCCAGTCTTCTTCTCTATCGGCGGCAGTAGAATGCACAAGTGACAATCCCGTAGCCTCCATGGCCCGTCCATGGAGCTCCTGCGCACGCATTCCAGTAGTTGGTAGTGGGAGGAGCTGCGAGCCAGGTGAGGTGACATACTTCTTGTGTGGAGGGAGAAGGCTACGATGGTGGTTGCCCGGGCGAGTGGCAGGTCGCGGCTGCGTAGCGCACGGCGCACTGGCCGCACGACGGCATTGGATTGCGCAGAAACTTCACCACTGCTTCCCAACTCCGGTCTAACATCGCCGGCTACCTTGGATTGCAAGGATGACGTGTCTCAAAATCACATACCGGCGGCATCGAGGGATCCGTTGGGTCACGTGCCGGAGCTTGGTTGCAGCAGGCGACGTCAACGGGAGCAGCCGAGCTTGCTGGAGTTTTTTTGTGCTCGCCTCGTGATACTGCCGCAGAAGTCCAGACGCAGCTCGCCCTGAAGGAGGGGCCAACCTCCCGCAAAGCTAACAGTAGCAGCACTTCAACTTCATCAACACCTTTAAGAGCAGTGGTAGCAGATTGATAGATAGAGCAGTAGCATTTTTGCAATACAGAGCTCCAAGAAATTGCAGTGGCAACAGGGGCCTCACGGAGTAACAACTCCAACTGCCATAGCTAGAGAGCATAATAAAGTTGCTTCAGAACATTTTAAATATCGAACCGCCAGTTTTTTTGAACTTGAACTTCTACATAACTTATGTGAATCTCTGCATCCCTCATCACAAAGTACACGAAAGCTTTTTTTGTCAGGAATGTAACACAAAAATGCAACGCTGAACAATGGGGATAATAGCAAATGATAGAGGCAAAGAGAGGGAAGGTGTCATTAGGGGGAGAGGAGGTATGCAGGTGGCGGAGCATGGGCGGGTGTAGGAAGCAGCGGCTGCTCTAGCTAGAGAGAGCCACAGCGACCGTGCGGTGAAGAAGTAGGTGGTCGGCAAGGAAACCTGAGGCCTCCATGAAGGTGCGTCAACACGAGCGCAAGGCCGGCTGTGCAAATCCAATTCCAGCACAATCCATTCGATCCTCGACCTTGAGCACCAGCGACCGATGCGAGATGTTTTTTTGTGAACGCCGCTGGTGGCGGCGCGCATGTGCAGCTTTGTTCGGATGAGGATGGCTGCAGGGCTGCGGGAGCAGGCCGACGGTGGGTCGTGGGAGGGCAGCAGATCCGTAGGAGGAGGACGGCGGCGAGTCGCGGGAGGGCAGCAGATCCGCGGGAGGAGTATGACGGCGAGTCGCGGGAGGACACTGGCGGAGGGTCACGGGAGGAGGCTGGCGGAGGGTCGCCTGGCGGCGGGACACGGGAGGAGGCAGGCGACGGGTTGCGGGAGGACGCCGCGGCGGCGGGGGCTGTAGGAGGAGAAGGTCATTGGGGGTTATGAGGCCGTCCAGAAATATGCTTGTGGGCCGGTCTGGCTCTGCGTTTTGGATCTCGGGAGAACCTAATCGGGCCCTATATAGTCTGACGTGATCCAAATAGCTATTCTGATCCTAGGATCAGAATAGTGCTACTCTCTCTCTCTCTCTCTATATATATATATATATATAACAAGAATGCAATAATAGTCGTAATGTCATGCATTGTTTATTAAAAAATTGTGTTAAAGCAGAGTGATACAGATAGTGCGATAAGCAAAGAGTAGGACTATGTCCCTTCCAAGGGCAAGCTGAGGAATAATATTAAATTGAATATTTCACTCGTTACTGTAATCAACCTGGGAATTCCGTGGTATAACGTAGTTGTCTGCCTCCTTGGTTGCTGCATGATGTGTTCGGCAATAGTGCTGCCGGACAGTGTTTCCAGAGATTAAGGTCCTAAAAGAAAAAGAAAAATAACCAAACGGGAAGCCCCTAGTGCGGTTTAGGCCGTGTCTTGGGGCGTGCCGCAGTTGTGCCCCCCTCCCCACCTGTGCCCATGGTACTTTTAATGCATAATTATGTACGCGCGACACGAGTTTCACCGCTGGGCTAGGATTGGGGTGGCCGCCGTATTGCTACGCGAGCTCAGATCGCGCCAGGCAGTCTATTTGCCGATTGCCCCGAGCGCGCTTGAAGGTGTCCGGGCTATGAAGCGCCGAACTGGTTGATTGCCTTGAAAGGCTGCTTTGCGTTTCTGCTGCGAGGGCTGCGGTGTGCTCCTCTGTTCGGAGAGAGCGCTCTGTGTTTCCATTGACTGTAATAACTCCGCGAGGTCCTGGCATCTTGAGCTTGAGGTATGCATAATGCGGTACCGCATTGAATCTAGCAAATGCGGTTCGCCCGAGCAACACGTGATAACCACTGCGGAACGGGACTATATCGAAGATTAAGTCTTCGCTTCGGAAGTTATCCGGGGATCCGAAGACCATTTCCAGTGTAATTGAGCCTGTGCAATGGGCCTCTACACCTGGAATGACGCCCTTAAAGGTCGTTTTTGTGGGTTTGATCCTCGAGGGGTCTATACCCATTTTGCGCATTGTGTCCTGATAAAGCAGGTTCAGGCTGCTGCCGCCATCCATAAGGACTCGAGTGAGGTGAAATCTGTCAATGATTGGGTCTAGGACCACTGCGGCGAATCCGCCATGACGGATACTAGTGGGGTGGTCCCTGTGGTCGAAGGTGATCGAGCAGGAGGACCAAGGGTTGAACTTTGGGGCGACTGGCTCCAACGCATATACGTCCCCGAGCGCACGCTTCCTCTCCCTCTTGGGGATGTGGGTTGCGTATATCATGTTCACCGTCCGCACTTGCGGGGGAAACCTCTTCTGTCCTCCAGTGTGCGGCTGCCGGGGCTCCTCCTCGTCATTGCTATGCGGCCCCTTGTCCTTGTTTTCGGCAATTAACTTGCCGGCCTGCTTGAACATCCAACAATCCCTGTTGGTGTGATTGGCTGGCTTGTCTGAGGTGCCGTGTATTTGACACGAGTGATCGAGTATACGGTCCAAGCTGGATGGACCCGACGTACTTTGTTTGAATGGCTTTTTCTGCTGACCGGGTTTAGAGCCTTTGAATCCGGCATTGACTGACGTATCCTCAGTATATTCGCTGTTAATGCGGCGCTTATGTTTGTTGCGACGTGACCTGCTATTGCCATCCTTGGTAGCTGAGGTACCATGGTTCTTTGATATGTTATTACTGCGAGCCAGCCAGCTGTCTTCTCCCGCACAAAGGCGGGTCATGAGCGTCGTGAGATCTGCCATAGATTTTGGCCTTTCCTGACCAAGGTGCTGGGCTAGCCACTCGTCTCGGATGTTGTGTTTGAAAGCCGCTAAGGCCTCCGCATCCGGACAATCGACGATTTGATTTTTCTTTGTAACGAACCGAGTCCAGAATTGCCTGGCCGACTCTTCTGGCTGATGAATTATGTGGCTCAAGTCATCAGCGTCTGGTGGTCGCACATAAGTGCCCTGAAAGTTGTCGAGGAATGCGGCTTCCAGATCTTCCCAACAGCTAATGGAGTCCACTGGCAAGCTTTTAAGCCAATGCCGCGCTGGTCCTTTGAGCTTTAGTGGGAGGTATTTGATGGCGTGTAAGTCATCACCACGGGCCATGTGGATGTGGAGGAGGAAATCCTCAATCCATACTGCGGGATCTGTTGTGCCATCGTATGATTCAATATTTACAGGTTTGAAACCTTCTAGGAATTGATGTTCCATTACTTCGTCTGTGAAACATAAGGGGTGTGCGGCGCCTCTGTATTGGGCTATATCGCGACGCAGCTCGAATGGGTCATGCCCGCTGTGTTCGGCCCGACCGGATTTGCTTTTACTGTATCCAGCGTGACGTTTATCGTCTCGCGGAGTGGTGCGCCGTCGTGATCCGTAGATCGATCTTGCATGCTTTGCTTTGTCCTCCAATATGTCTCGCAGGTTTGGCGTATCTCCCCATGCCTTTTTATTTGAATGGCGTCGGGGTGGAGGCTGAGCTTTTGGCTGGAATGCCTCTCTATCACGGCCACGAGGTGGCCGATCAGCCGTATCATACGCTTGTTCCTCCAGTCGGGGTAGTAACCTGCACTTTGGGTAATTCTTGGAGGGGCACTCGAGTTTATATTCCTCAGCCGCAAGGACTTCAGTCCATCTGTCAGCTAGCAGATCTTGATCAGCTTGAAGCTGCTGCTGCTTTTTCTTCAGGCTATTTGCCATGGCCGTAAGCTGGCGCTTGAAGCGCTCTTGTTCGACGGGATCCTCTGGTAGGGCGAATTCATCATCGCCGAGGCTTGCCTCGTCTTTGGAGGGGGGATGTAATTGTCATCCTCCTCCTCTCTGTCTGCCGCTCTCTCAGGAGAGCTGGCTCCTTCATCCTCCTGCTCTAAATCTTGTTGGAGGGGATTGTTGTTGTCCTCGGCACTATCCAGAGTGTTATTATCTCCTGTGCTAGTATCACCACTTTTGCTTTGGCGGGACTTAGAACGGCGCCGCTGACGTCGGCGCTTGGGTTGCTTCTTGGAGGGGTCATCCTCCGCTATCTCGTCGCCATTGCCTTCGTTGGGTGTATCCACCTTGTATATGTCATATGACGAGGTGGCTTTCCAGTGCCCTATAGGCGCTGGTTCATGTTCGTCTCCTACATCGTTGTCCATACCGTCGATGTCTTCGGAGTCGAAGTCGAGCATGTCGGTTAAATCATCGACAGTGGCTATGAAGTGGGTGGTGGGTGGGCGTCGAATTTCTTCGTTGTCCGCATCCCAATCATGTTGGCCATAGTCCGGCCGGGGCTCTCCTGACAAAGAGAGAGACCTTAGTGAATTCAGAATGTCGCCAAAGGGCGAGTGCTGAAAGATATCCACGGCGGTGAATTCCATGATCGGCGCCCAATCGGATTCGATTGGCAGGGGCGCGGATGGTTCGGAGTCCGGAAAAGAGTCCGGCACCTTGGAGACACGGGCTGCGCAAAGGGTTAGGCTGGTGTTTGGCTTGATCGCCGTTGAGACTGCAGCCCCTGAGGCGGTGTCTAACCACCCGTCCTCAATTGGCGCAGTGGGCTCCGGGCTAAGAGTCGGAGCTGATGCGGGCGCGGCCTCTGGGGTACTGTTCGGCGGCAAAGCTAGGTCATACCCATCGTGACAGTGCGGCGCGCCCGGCTAAGTCTCGAATCCGTCAAAGATCAAGTCTCCGCGGATGTCGGCCATGTAGTTCAAACTTCCAAATCTGACCTGACAGCCAGGGCGTAGCTTTCAATCTGCTCCAGATGGCCAAGCGAATTAGCCCATAGTGCAAAGCCGCCGAATATGAAGATCTGTCCGGGGAGAAAAGTCTCACCCTGGACCACATCGCTATCGATGATAGTAGGAGCCATCAAGCCTAACGGCGACGACACAGAGGAACTCTGAATGAAAGCACCAATGTCGGTGTCAAAACCGGTGGATCTTGGGTAGGGGGTCCCGAACTGTGCGTCTAGGCCGGATGGTAACAGGAGGCAGGGGACACGATGTTTTACCCAGGTTCGGGCCCTCTTGATGGAGGTAAAACCCTACGTCCTGCTTGATTGATATTGATGATATGGGTAGTACAAGAGTAGATCTACCACGAGATCGGAGAGGCTAAACCCTAGAAGCTAGCCTATGGTATGATTGTATGTTATGGTTTTTGTCCTACGGACTAAAACCCTTCGGTTTATATAGACACCGAAGAGGGTTAGGGTTACATAAGGACGTCTACAAAGGAGGAGATATCCATATCCGTATTGCCTAGCTTGCCTTCCACGCCAAGTAGAGTCCCATCCGGACACGAGACAAAGTCTTCAATCTTGTATCTTCATAGTCTAACAGTCCGGCCAATGGAGATAGTCTGGCTGTCCAGAGACCCCCTAATCCAGGACTCCCTCAGGTGGATTTGAGTCCAGACCTTGACCCAATCTGTGATCTCGGGGCAGGGGAGTTTCCGATCTTGGAAGTTCGGGCTCTGGGATGTTGCCGTGTGGGTTCGGTATGCAGCCTGATTCTAGATTCAGGGCTAGGGCGGTGTCTTCCCGTGAATGAGTATCCGGCTCGGGGAGCTCGGTAATCCGGACATAGTTCGTCCTCAGGATAGGGGGAGAATCGCCGCATTGCTCCTCCACCACCGCTATCTGATGGGTGACCGGCGGAGAGTTAATCTCCCTTTGGTCGGGGTTTAAGCCTGATCCAATCGTAGTCCGTAGTGACTCCCAGAGCGGCGATGCGATCCAAGAGCTCGTTCAAAGAGGAGAGCTCCATTGGATCCATCTACTCGGGAAATTTCGAGCTGATGTGGAGGCTATTTTCGATGACCCGAGAAGTCATCGTCGGCGCGGAGGCCGAGCGGGCGGTCATGTCGAAGCCGCCTAGTCGGAGAGTTTGGCCTGCAGCCAGGGCTCCGCCAGAGATGATGTTGTCCTTGACAACGAGACGAGCCATCCTCCTTATGATGACAACACAGTGGAACTCTCAATGAAAGCACCAATGTCGGTGTCAAAACCGGCGGATCTCGGGTAGGGGGTCCCGAACTGTGCGTCTAAGGCGGATGGTAACAGGAGGCAGGGACACGATGTTTACCCAGGTTCGGGCCCTCTTGATGGAGGAAATACCCTACGTCCTGCTTAATTGTTCTTGATGATATGAATAGTACAAGAGTTGATCTACCATGAGATCAAAGAGGCTAAACCCTAGAAGCTAGCCTATGGTATGATTGTATGTTATCCTATGGACTAAACCCTCCGGTTTATATAGACACCGGAGGGGGCTAGGGTTACACAATGTCGGTTACAAAGGAGGAGATATACATATCCGTATTGCCTAGCTTGCCTTCCACGCCAAGTATAGTCCCATCCGGACACGGGACAAAGTTTTCAATCTTGTATCTTCATATCTGACAGTCCGGCTGTCTGGAGACCCCCTAATCCAGGACTCCCTCGGTGGGTATTGGGATCTAAGAATCAAAAGGTATTATAGGAACTACCCGACACTTATTTTCCTTTTTCCCTTGGAGTCGTCTCTCTCTCTCGCTTGATTGATCGATCGTCGACTTGAACTTTTGGCAGTTGGAATGGAGTGGAATGATTTGTGTTCTCTCTTTTGTCGGATTTCGGGTTCCGGCAGACCCTTGAGGTTCCAACACTGGGGTGCGCATGGAGATTTCGCCTCCTACCTACCTGCACCCCTCCGCCTTGCTAAGATCTAAGCTATGGAAAGAACAACACAAGAGACACAGGGTTTATACTGGTTCGGGCCACCGTTGTGGTGTAATACCCTACTCCAGTGTGTGGTGTGGTGGATTGCCTCTTGGGCTGATGATGATGAACAATACAAGGAAGAACAGCCTCGCGAGGGTCTGTACTTGGCTGGGGCGATGAACTGCTGGGAGGAGTTCAGTCACCCTTCTCTCTCTCTCTCTCTCTCTCTCGGATTTCGAGCGTTGATCCCCTAACTCTCAACCTAGCTGCCTCTGGCTACTTCTGGCTGCCCTATTTATAGAGGCCCTGGTCCTCTTCCCAAATATCGAGCGGGAAGGGAGCCAACAATGACGGGCTAATTTGAAAGGGGACAGCTAGTACCAGCTATCCTGACAAAAGTAGTCTTCGCCTGCACAAAGCTCTGGTGGTGACGCTGTCTTGGGCTCCACGGTGACCTCCGTCTTGTAGTCCTCCTGGTCTTGGTCTTGTTGCACCGAAATGGCAACCTTTGCCTGATGCCTCGGTACTCCGCGGCTACGATTGCCCCCTTTGCAACAAAGAGGAAAGGAGGACACTGCGCGGGCTGGCACCCGCCGGGCGCCCTGGGTCGTCATGGCTTGCGTCACGGGCACCTCGTGAGGTACCCCGCCTTGATCTCTCCGCCTCCTCGCGAGCCAGCCTGATGAGGCCGTGCCTAAGGAAGCTTCGCGTAGTCCGCCCCGCGAGGCTTGGCCCCTCTCGAGGGTCTTGGGTCTGTGTTGGTGAAGATGGGCCGTGCTGGGCCCCCATTTGAGCCACGCCGAGGCCGCAGGCAGGCAAGTCTAGGGACCCCCGTTCCGAGAACACTGACAGTAGCCCCCGGGCCCAAGGCGCGCCCGGACTTGGCCGTGCAGGGAGGCGGAAGGGCAAGAACGAAGCGCCACGGGCCCTAACAGCCTACGGCCTTGGGTGCCGCATGGCGGTTGATTGGATGTGGGCGCCTTAGCAACCGCGTGAGTTGATAAAGGAGTGGCATCCGCCTAGGCCTTGCTTCCCGCTTTCCCCGGTTGCTGCTCAGATCCCCTTTCTTGCGCCTCTCCTTCCTTCCTCCGAAATTTCCAGATCTGCTCCGACCGTGCGACCTAGGAAGCCATGGTGCCTCGTCAGCCCCCGGCCGTAGCTTGGTACTCGTCTGCCCTGGACTCGCCGAACATGTCGGAGGCGAGCCTCGCCCGGTTGCGCCGAATGGCGACAGCGCGGGGCATCGACGGGGCGAAGGTGTTCAAGGCCGGCTCCGCCACCCCCGAGGGTCAAGGGAGCACCTTCTATCCGTTCTTCGTAAGTGCCATTGCCGCTGGCCTGGTGCCTCCCTTCTCCGAGTTCTTCTTCTCTGTCCTCCGACATTACAAGCTACAGGCTCTGCATCTCCATCCCAACTCCGTCCTTCTCCTGACAATCTTTGCCTATTATTGTGAGGCTCACGTTGGGGTGCAGCCCTCAGTGGCCTTGTTGCACCACTACTTCTACCTCCGGACCTCTCGCGGTCCTGCTTCCGCGTGCGCGAGCTTCATCGCGTATGGTGGCGCCATTGCCATCTCGAACCCTGGGAAAAGGATTGAGGGCTTCAGGAGCAAGTGGGTCTTGGTGGATGCTGGGCGCATCCACCCTCGGCTGATCTTGCCCACGGAGCAGCCCACGAGCTCCAGCGATTGGGGTCGAGCGGAGTTCGCGGATCCTCGCGCGAAGATGGTGTTAGAGAAGATGGACGCGGATCTGAGGCCGGCCAACATGACGGCGGCGAAGCTGACCGGCACGTCGCTGCTGAGAGAATTCCTGGAGCACCAGCTGGCTCCGCTTCGGCAGTACTCACTTCCGATGTGGAAGCCCCGCCCGAGCCCCGCGGCCTTGGCCGACGGAGATCTGGCTGCGGTCCTCCAATCTCTGGTCGGGGGCGATGTGGCGAAGTTGGAGGGCGCTCCTACACCCTTGTTCCTCCGCGGCGATTGGGAGCGGGTAGTGAAGTCCATGCCCGTCTTCAACGGGGATGGGCCTGTGCCCATGGAAGCTCCCAAGGAACCGGTGGACGTGCCCTCCGACGACTCCAACAAAGAGGAGGAAGGAGGGGAGCGGTAAAAAGGGCCTGACTTCGAGGCGACTGACGGGGAGTCGAGGGCTCCCCTCCCCCGGCGCAGGTCCCGCGTTCTCCGCCTTTCTCCAAGCGATGACGACGAGGATGACGACGAGAAGGACGGCGGGAGCTTGCCCCGATCCCGAAGAAGGACAGGACCGGGCTGATCTCCCGCAGGTCTGCCCCAGCCCCGAGGCGGACCACAGACGCACCTTCCGCTTCCAAGCTTCTCGTGGTTGACCCTTCCAGCCGGCTTTCAGGCTTCAAATTTGGCCGGAGGCCGCTTGAGCTCACTAGCGACGACCCATAAGCATTTGATCCTTGTCTCTATATCTTGCTCTGCTTCTAAGGCTTGACGTCCGCATCTCTTGGATAGGCTGGCGCCCGCAGCAAAGAAGTCAAAGGGAGCTCCTGAGGTTTCATCCGTGGCAGCGCCTCTGCCCGCGAAGGAGGGTGACCGCGACGCACAGGCTTCTCCTGCCCGGTCGTCCTCGCGAGGCCTGGCTGAGCCGGCTGGGGCGAGCTCAGCCCCCACGGCCCAAGTGACTCCCGAGGTGTCCTTGCCTGCCGCCGCCACTACAGCCGTTGAGGCGCGGCAGACTCCGCCTCAGGATGCTGTGGTCGCGCTGCCGCCTTCTCCTCGTACTCCACCAACTGCTGTCTCTCTGACTCCTTCTGTCGTTCTAGATCGTGCTATTACTGAGCTGGACCGACTGCACCAGGATCTTCTTGGCGCCGACCCTTGCTTGGTGGCCGGGCGCTTGGAGCTGGCTTCCTATAGGACCTTGAAGTAGATGTGTCTAGAGGGGGGTGATTAGACACTTAATGCTAAAGTTGCAATTTTTAAGCTTTTTCGGTTTAAGTGGAGTTTAGGCATAATTTCAACATTCACAATACATATCAAGCAAGTATGCAAAGAGTGTATAGGCAGCGGAAAGTAAAGCATGCAACTTGCAAGAATGTAAAGGGAAGGGTTTGGTGAATTCAAACGCAATTGGAGACACGGATGTTTTCCCGTGGTTCGGATAGGTGGTGCTATCCTACATCCACGTTGATGGAGACTTCAACCCACGAAGGGTAACGGTTGCGCGAGTCCACGGAGGGCTCCACCCACGAAGGGTCCACGAAGAAGCAACCTTGTCTATCCCACCATGGCCATCGCCCACGAAGGACTTGCCTCACTAGCGGTAGATCTTCATGAAGTAGGCGATCTCCTTGCCCTTACAAACTCCTTGGTTCAACTCCACAATCTTATAGGAGGCTCCCAAGTGACACCTAGCCAATCTAGGAGACACCACTCTCCAAGAAGTAACAAATGGTGTGTTGATGACGAACTCCTTGCTCTTGTGCTTCAAATGATAGTCTCCCCAACACTCAACTCTCTCTCATAGGATTTGGATCGGGTGGAAAGAAGGTTTGAGTGGAAAGCAACTTGGGGAAGGCTAGAGATCAAGATTCATATGGTAGGAATGAATTATCTTGGCCTCAACACATGAGTAGGTAGTTCTCTCTCAGAAATAGAATGATGGAAGTGTAGGCTTAGTCTGATGGCTCTCTCAATGAATGAAGAGGAGGTGGAGGGGTATATATAGCCTCCACACAAAATCCAACCGTTACACACAATTTACCAATCTCAATGGGACTGAATCGACAAACTCGGTCGGACCGAAAAGGTAAACCTAGTGACCGTTAGAGATTTTCGGTGGGACCGACTGGATCAACTCGGTGGGACCGATGTGCTAGGGTTAGGGTAAATCCAAAACTCGGTTTGACCGATTACTCAAACTCGGTGGGACCGATTTTGGTAATAGGCGAAACAGAGAGTTGGCCAAGCAAACTCGGTGGGACTGATTGCATATCTCGGTGAAACCGAGAGTATTGCAATAGGTAACAGAGAGTTTGCAAGCCCATCTCGGTGAGACCGAGATCCCATCGGTGAGACCAAGCTGATTAGGGTTTGGTAGTGGCTTATGACATATGAAACTCGGTGGCGCCGGATAGAAATAATCGGTAGGTCCGAGTTTGGCTTTAGGTTTAGGTCATATGTGGATATGGGAAAGTAGCTAAGGATTTTTGGAGCATATCATTAAGCACTTGAGCAAGAGGCTCATT
This sequence comes from Triticum monococcum, assembly GCA_034509565.1. Classification (NCBI taxonomy): domain Eukaryota; kingdom Viridiplantae; phylum Streptophyta; class Magnoliopsida; order Poales; family Poaceae; genus Triticum; species Triticum monococcum. Next base: position 526,900,006 of record CM067842.1, on the reverse strand, counting down.
AAGCAACACCTCATCCCTCCTTGATAGTATTGGCTTTTCCTATGGACTCAATGTGATCTTGGATCACTAAAATATAAACTGAAGAGTCTCGAGCTTTATCTTTAGCCAATCCTTTGTCCTTAGCATCTTGGAGAACTTCCCACAGCCTTTAGTTCATGCCACTCCATTGTTGAACTTATCTGAAATATACTAGATAGAAACATTAGTCCAACAAGAGATATGTTGTCATTAATTACCAAAACCACCTAGGGAGCACTTGTGCTTTCAATCTCCCCCCTTTTTGGTAATTGATGGCAACATACATCAAAGCTTTAGATAAAGATATAAAGAACAACAAGTAAAGCTTTGGAAGGACATGTAACAAACATAGACTCCCCCTACATGTATGCAATCGTATGAATATAAAATATAGAAGCATGTGAGAGCATAATCATGACAAAGTAGGCAATGTGTTACATGTATCTTGGCCATATGCATGAGAGCAAAAGATTATTAAGGAAAATACCTTCATGCTCATGAGTCCTTCTTGCAAACAGTATGTACATAAGCAAGAACTCCTCATACTCATGATTTTAATGCATATACTTACCTTGTAGTCTTGAGTTGGCTTAGGATGGAATGAACCTACACAAACAAAGTTAGATAACACAGGTACCTCCACTAGCCAGAGCAAACAAGAGAAACCACAAGAATACCAAGACTGGGATGACATGTAGAGAGTAAGTACTAGGCACTATATTGGATTCAACATGTCCCCAAGAGTAAAGATATGCAATGAATTTGACTGATTTCTTTCCCTTAGGTGTCTTGCTTCCCCTAAATCTTACATGGGATATTGGGAGAAGATAGGGAGCAGAAAACCAGAGCTGAAGGGTACATATGAACATGTCTTTCCCCCTAAAAAGACATGTAACATCTCTCCTCTTGAACATCAAGCATCTGGGATCCTTAAGTATTTTCTCTCCCCCTGGAAATCTCTTTCTCCCCCTTAATACTTTCTCTCTTGTAGGTTTGGTCCTTGAGACTTTTTCTCTCCCTTGATGTGATCTCTCTCTCCTACAAGCTTTGATGTGATCTCTCTCCCCCCTTTGACATCAATTTCCAAGAAGGGCTTTCTGGAATCCGTCGTATAGGTTTGGTCCTTGAGACTCAGCACAAAGCAATGGATAAAACTGTGATGCTTGGAGAGGACAAGATTCATTGAGTAGAGCTGGATTAGAAGAAATATAGAACAAGGGGCAAGTTGTTTTTCTTGTTGCAAAGTCGGTGGCACCGAGTGGCATGTTTCGGTGGTACCGAAAAGATTCGGTTGGACCGAAGATTACAAGTCGGTGAAACCGAGTTCACACAGAGAAAAACACTTGTCACCTCAGCTCACTAGACATGTAGGATCTCACAAAGATTTGCCAGGAATTAAATGCAGAAAATGCGGAACAAAAACAAAAGGAAAAGAGAAGAAGCTGAAGGATCTAGATGAAGTTGAAAAAGAGAAAGAAAATAAACATGCATTAGACAAATGCAATAACACAAAAAGAACACAAGAGAACTTCATCTAGAGTTGGGCGGTGACATAGTCACCTATGTTAGAGTATATTGACTTGGGAGTTAAGTGAGAACGCTTGATCATAGGTCATACTCATCGTTTAAGCTCAAAATGGGGTTACCATTTTTCGTTTAAGCATCTTGATGTATTCACATCTTGTTGAGTTGCTTTGACTCATGTCTTGGAGTAAAGCTTCTCTAAGATGGAATAACATACCTTGGGTGGTGGTGTGGTTCTTGCTCATGTAGTTGAACTTGTGTGGGTGCTCAAGGTTGATGTAGCTCATCAAGAGTTGGGAGCACCACTTGGAGTTTGAGTTCATCTACCTACATGGGTTAGTTCTTGCAAGGAAGAGCACTTGTGTATCCAAAAATGACAATCATGAAGCTCAACATAGAATTTGTCAAAGGATATGTTTGAATGGTTTTGTGCTTCCTTGTCTTCAACCACCATCGTGTAGAGACTTGGTGATGTAGAGATTGCTCAAGATGTGAGTGAGTTGCAATCTCATGGAATTGGATTCAACCAAGCACCTACATGGGTTAGAAAACATGCAAGATACAAATATATATCCAAGATATAAGATAGTCATCATAAGAGATATATCATGGATTAGTCATAAGCTCATGTCTTGCATGTATCCAATGGAGTTTCTACTCCAAGTTTGAAGCATCAATAATGTTCAATTCACCTCTCAACCTGCAAAACACTTTCTCATCAAGTGGCTTAGTAAATATATCCGCTAATTGCTTATCGGTGCGAACATGCTTAAGATTAATGTCACCCTTAGCAACATGGTCTCGAATGAAATGATGACAAACTTCAATATGCTTAGTTCGAGAATGTTGTACAGGATTATGACCAATTTTGATAGCACTTTCATTGTCACAAAGCAGTGGAACATGTTTCACATAGATCCCATAATCTTTAAGAGTTTGGGTCATCCAAAGTAATTGAGCACAACATGAGCCAGCGGCAATGTATTCCGCTTCGGCGGTGGATAAGGACACCGAGTTTTGTTTCTTGGAAGACCAAGACACAAGAGATCTACCAAGAAATTGACAAGTACCTGAAGTGGACTTTCTATCAACCTTATCTCCGGCATAATCCGAGTCGGAATAGCCAACAAGATCAAAAGAGGACCTCTTAGGATACCAAATGCCAAAGTTTGGTGTATGAATTAAGTATCTAACTATCCTTTTTACGGCCTTAAGATGACATTCTTTAGGAGCAGCTTGATATCGTGCACACATGCACACACTTAGCATAATATCGGGACGTGAAGCACATAGGTATAACAATGAACCAATCATAGAGCGATAAACCTTTTGATCAACCGGTTCACCATCTTTGGTCAAATCATTATGTCCACTAGTAGGCATGGGTGTAGACATACCTTTGCATTCTTGCATATTGAACTTCTTGAATAAGTCCTTGGTGTACTTCGTTTGAGAGACAAATGTACCTTCCTTAGTTTGCTTGATTTGCAAACCGAGAAAGAATTTGAGTTCACTCATCATAGACATCTCAAACTTCTCTGACATTAGCTTTCCAAACTTTTCACTAAAGAGAGGGTTAGTTGAACCAAATATGATATCATCAACATAAATTTGGCATACAAATAGTTCTCCATTAACCCTTTTAGTAAAAATAGTAGAATCAATTTTACCAATTTCAAAACCACTTGCAATAAGGAACTTGGTCAAGCATTTATACCATGCTCTAGGAGCTTGTTTAAGACCATAAAGAGCTTTGTGAAGTTTGTACACATGATTTGGTTTCTTAGGATTGATAAAGCCGGGAGGTTGTTTGACATAAACTTCCTCCTCTATTTCACCACTTAGAAAAGCACTTTTAATGTCCATTTGGTACAAGGTGATATTATGGTGATTAGCATAGGCAAGTAAGATGCGAATGGACTCAAGTCTAGCAACGGGAGCATATGTCTCACCATAGTCCATACCTTCGACTTGTGTGTACCCTTGGGCGATGAGACGTGCTTTGGTGCGAACCACTTGTCCATCTTCATCTTGCTTGTTGTGAAACACCCATTTGGTACCAATGATGTTGTGGTTGTTGTCGGGCTTCTCAACCAATGTCCAAACTTGGTTTCTCTCAAAGTTGTGTAGCTCTTCATGCATAGCGTTTATCCAATCCGGATCTTCCAATGCTTCTTCAACCTTCATAGGTTCAATGCTAGAGATGAATGAATAGTTTTCACAAAAGTTAGCTAAACGAGTTTTTGAGCGAGTGATTCTCCCGGTTTGTATATCATTGAAGATTTGCTCGATGGGATGATCTTTGGCGATTCTTGCTCGAACTCGTGAGAGCTTTTGCTTGGGTCTTCGTTGAACATCTTCTTCATCTTGTTCTTCTTCTTGGCCTTCTTCATTGTTGACGTTGTCATTTTCTTGTCGTGGTGGAGAAGGAGGTTGTTGATGTTCGTCTTGATGCATTTCCTTGTCTTCTTCATCTTGGTGTGTCCCACTTGTGGATGCTTCCATGTCGATTCTTGGTTCACCTTGTTGTGAAGTAGAAGCTTCCACTTGGACGGATGAAGTACTTTCCTTCACCTCCGTTGGACGAATTTTGCCAATGGGCAAGTCTTGGATTGCTTCTGAAGGGTCTTTGTCTCCTACATCAATTGGCAATTGCTCTACTTGCGAGCCATTAGATTCATCAAACTTCACATCTACCGTCTCTTCAACCTTTCGGGTGAAATTGTTGTAGACACGGTAAGTGTGAGAGTTTGAGCCATAACCAAGTAGGAAACCTTCATGAGATTTAGGAGCAAACTTTGAACGATGATGCTTATCAAGAATGTAGCACTTTGTGCCGAATACTCGAAAGTATCCAACTTGGGGTTTGTTACCGGTGAGGAGCTCGTATGCCATCTTGCCGAGTAGCTTGTGAAGGTACAAGCGATTTGTTGCGTGACAAGCTGTCTCAACCGCTTCTGCCCAAAAGTGCTTCTGCGTCTTGTATTCATCAAGCATCGTTCTTCCATTTCGATGAGCGTCCGGTTCTTCCTCTCAACAACTCCATTTTGTTGAGGTGTGTACGTAGCCGAGAACTCGTGTGAAATCCCTTCTTCGTCAAGAAAGGTGTCCACATTTGCGTTCTTGAACTCTGTTCCGTTGTCACTCCGAACCTTCTTGATCTTCACGTCAAACTGATTTTGGGCCTTCCTAGCGAAGTTTTTGAAGATCTTCTGGACCTGCGACTTGTCATTAAGAAAGAACACCCATGTAAATCTTGAAAAATCATCAACTATAACTAGACAAAAAGAATTTCCACCGAGACTCTTGTAGGCGTTGGGACCAAAGAGATCCATATGAAGTAGCTCGAGTGGCCTCCTTGTGGTCATGATGTTCTTCACGGGATGCCTTCCTCCAACCTGTTTACCTTCTTGACAAGCACTGCAAAGTCTATCCTTATCAAATATGACATCGTTGACTCCAATGATATGATTTCCTTTAATAAGCTTGTCAAGGTTTCTCATGCCAACGTGTCCTAGTCGTCTATGCCACAACCAACCTTTTGAGGATTTAGCAATAAAGCAAGTTTTAGGTTGTGCCTTTTTAGAGAAATCAACAATGTAAAGATCACCTCTACGTATACCGGTAAAGACCATTTTATGGTTGTCTCGACGAAACACTTGGCAATCTACCTCAGTAAATAAGACATTCAAACCGAAATCAGCAAGTCTAGATACTGAAAGTAAGTTGTAGCCGAGAGATTCAATGAGCATGACATTTTGAATGGAACTATCATGTGAGATGGCCACCTTACCAAGGCCAACCACTTTACCCTTTGAATTATCACCAAAAGTGACATATTTTCAAGGGCCGTCATTTTCAGCAAGCTCACAAAACATCTCTTCATATCCGGTCATATGATCAGTACATCCACTATCAAAAACCCATTCCTTTCCTCCTGATTCATATCCCTGAAGATTCGCCGTAAGACCAAAGTGTCTCATTGCATCATCAAGATCAAAGTCACTATCATCATCATCATCATCATCATAGCATCCATGTTCACCATGATCTTGTGACTCAACATTTCCTAGAGAGGGTAATTCATTAGATAAATGATCATCAAAGTGGTCACTTTTATGAATTCTTATGGCTTCGGATATAATATCACTAATGATTCCAACATCTCCTTTAGCTCGCTTGAGATTGGCAAGCTCAAATAGACAATCACTAAAGCTAGGATCACTAGAGTTCATCTTACTCATGGCAATAGATTTATGGATAATTTCATCCAAATTTTTCAAGGAATGGTCGGGAAATCGTTCCTCAAGAAATTTCCATATAGTATAGGCACAATTAAGAGTAGGCAAACTAGCAATCAAATTTTTGGGCAATCCTCTAATGATGAGCTTGATAGTTCTAAGATTGCGAATCATGTCAATATCTTCATCTAGGGTAGGATGCAAGGGATCAATATGAGGTGCACAAGGGTTAGCAATATACTTATTCAAATGATATTGGTTGAAGATTACAAGCATTTCATTTTTCCACTCAAGAAAATATTCTCCATCAAGAATAGGCACTCTATGTCTAAGACTCCCTAAAGTAGACACATCCATCTTCCTCCAATGGTGATTAAACCAAGGCAATGGAGACCAAAGCTCTGATACCACTTGTAGGATCTTGAAGTAGATGTGTCTAGAGGGGGGTGATTAGACACTTAATGCTAAAGTTGCAATTTTTAAGCTTTTTCGGTTTAAGTGGAGTTTAGGCATAATTTCAACATTCACAATACATATCAAGCAAGTATGCAAAGAGTGTATAGGCAGCGGAAAGTAAAGCATGCAACTTGCAAGAATGTAAAGGGAAGGGTTTGGTGAATTCAAATGCAATTGGAGACACGGATGTTTTCCCGTGGTTCGGATAGGTGGTGCTATCCTACATCCACATTGATGGAGACTTCAACCCACGAAGGGTAATGGTTGCGCGAGTCCACGGAGGGCTCCACCCATGAAGGGTCCACGAAGAAGCAACCTTGTCTATCCCACCATGGCCATCGCCCACGAAGGACTTGCCTCACTAGCGGTAGATCTTCACGAAGTAGGCGATCTCCTTGCCCTTACAAACTCCTTGGTTCAACTCCACAATCTTGTCGGAGGCTCCCAAGTGACACCTAGCCAATCTAGGAGACACCACTCTCCAAGAAGTAACAAATGGTGTGTTGATGATGAACTCCTTGCTCTTGTGCTTCAAATGATAGTCTCCCCAACATTCAACTCTCTCTCATAGGATTTGGATCGGGTGGAAAGAAGGTTTGAGTGGAAAGCAACTTGGGGAAGGCTAGAGATCAAGATTCATATGGTAGGAATGAAGTATCTTGGCCTCAACACATGAGTAGGTAGTTCTCTCTCAGAAATAGAATGATGGAAGTGTAGGCTTAGTCTGATGGCTCTCTCAACGAATGAAGAGGAGGTGGAGGGGTATATATAGCCTCCACACAAAATCCAACCGTTACACACAATTTACCAATCTCAATGGGACCGAATCGACAAACTCGGTCGGACCGAAAAGGTAAACCTAGTGACCGTTAGAGATTTTCGGTGGGACCGACTGGATCAACTCGGTGGGACCGATGTGCTAGGGTTAGGGTAAATCCAAAACTCGGTTTGACCGATTACTCAAACTCGGTGGGACCGATTTTGGTAATAGGCGAAACAGAGAGTTGGCCAAGCAAACTCGATGGGACCGATTGCATATCTCGGTGAAACCGAGAGTATTGCAATAGGTAACAGAGAGTTTGCAAGCCCATCTCGGTGAGACCGAGATCCCATCGGTGAGACCGAGCTGATTAGGGTTTGGCAGTGGCTTATGACATATGAAACTCGGTGGCGCCGGATAGAAATAATCGGTAGGTCCGAGTTTGGCTTTAGGTTTAGGTCATATGTGGATATGGGAAAGTAGCTAAGGATTTTTGGAGCATATCATTAAGCACTTGAGCAAGAGGCTCATTAAGCAACACCTCATCCCTCCTTGATAGTATTGGCTTTTCCTATGGACTCAATGTGATCTTGGATCACTAAAATATAAACTGAAGAGTCTTGAGCTTTTAGCTTTAGCCAATCCTTTGTCCTTAGCATCTTGGAGAACTTCCCACAGCCTTTAGTTCATGCCACTCCATTGTTGAACTTATCTGAAATATACTAGATAGAAACGTTAGTCCAACAAGAGATATGTTGTCATTAATTACCAAAACCACCTAGGGAGCACTTGTGCTTTCACTTCCGGATGGGTTTGCTCCGACGCTTCGATTCGGGCGGCACTGGTCCAGGCCTCGACGGCTTGCGATGAGGAGAAGCAGGCCGTCCTTGAGGTGAAGGCTGCTCGTGACGCAGCCCTGGGGGAGGTGGTCGATGTCCGTGGTCGCTGCAAGGCGCTGGAGGACGAGCTGCAAGGCCTGCGGGACCAGCTCGCGAAAGAGATCCGCCTTCGCCAAGAGCAGGAAGAAGGCATGAAGGCTCACGAGGCGGCCGTCGAGGGCCGGGAGGCCAAGCTTAGGAAGCGCCACGACTGCCTAGGCGCGCTGGAGCAGGAGTTGGGGGCGAGGAAGCCCGAGCTGGATGACATGGCCCTGGTTCTTACCGAGGACCGCGTGGCCTTCACGGAGATGGAGGCGAAGGCTCGCTCATCGTAGAGGACGCTTTATGACAGCGGCCTGGAGAGCCCGCTGGCTGGCGCCGAGGACGGCCCCACCAAGCTGCTTCCCTTCCTGGTTCGTGCTCTTGAAGATGTCGCCCTTGGCCTTGCCCCCACGGCCGAGGCCGAGGCGCGTGTCCTGTCTTCTGTAGCGCTGACGCGGGTCCTCACCCACATCTACCTTCGCGATCCCGGCGTCGACCTCGACAGCCTGCTGGAGCCAGTAAGCGGCGAGCGTGCCGCTGCCGAGGCCGAGAAGGGTCGCGCGGAGGCTCTGCTGGGGAAGTTCTGGGCCTTCAGCACCAAGCCGAAGCAAGGCGCTGCTGACCCCGCTGCTCCGTGAGGCGAACCCACTCCGCGCTGCTCCACCGCCAACAAGTGACTCCGTCATGGCTCCTGTCCTGCCTTTAATTCCTGCACATGTATCATGCCTCATGGAGGCGTTTAAACTTGCGTTTGGCATTGGGATAACAGTGTGTACTGTAATATTTGCTTTCGACTTCCTTGAAATTTGCGCTTTTCCTTCCTACTTGCTTATGTTCTACGCCGGCAGAGCCCGGCCCCGCGCATACCTCACCCAGTGTTAGTCCCGACCGGAAACCAGGACGGGACTAAGGAGTGAGGGGCTACATGACAAGTTAGGCTCCTGAGTCACGATGCTCAGGAGTCCCCCTTGGTGCACGAACAGCAAGTAGGGAGGTATGATGTGGGTGGATCTACCGTTCTACGTCTGCAGAGCCCGGCCCCACGCATACCTCACCCAGCATTAGTCCCGACCGGAAACCAGGACGGGACCAAGGAGTGAGGGGCTACGTGACCAGTTAGGCTCTCGAGTCGCGATGCTCAGGAGTCCCCCTTGATGCTCAAACGGCCTTCGTACCTTGGCTCCGCTTGGGGAGAGGCGCGCGACGAACCAGGCCCGGGGGGGGGGGGGGGGGGCTGGCTGGGCGGCGTGCGTCTGGGCGTGACCCAGGCGCAGCCCCCATGCCCAGCCCCCTCGCGCGGCACTCCCGAGGGGAGGAGTTACGATGAGGCTAGACACTGAGCTCTGGGCTCCTTGAGGTTGATGGGGCCCGGGGGCCACCCTCAGTTGTTTATCACCAGCGTGGAGCATAGCGCTTCCGTATGTGTATGGGCATAGCCGCTCCTCGGCAGTGTCGTCAGCTAGCATGGAGCATGGTACTTCCACTGGTACGTGGGAGGGGGCCCCCCTCCGGGAGGGGCCCCGGGGGCGTGCACAGCCCCGCCCTGACATGTGGCTGGCATGGTAGGGCCTGGCGAGGTGTATCTGAGCACCCGTGAGCCAGCGCGGGACTCACGGGGCCCTACCTCTAGGCGGGTTGCGCCTGGCACTGGGCCTTATCTTGTGATGTGTCCCTGCAAATTTGGTTAGATGTCGGCACTCTACGTCCTTAGGTCCCGGCCCTCGAGCTGGTCTCAGCCATCGTTGGTATGCCAGGTCGCGATGCCGTGGACAAGGCCAGAGGGTGAGGGCTGGAGAGCCAGTAAGAGCCCTGAGTCGCGATGCTCAGGTACCCCCCCCCCTTTAACGTGCAAGTTGTCGGCATGGAGAAGAAGAGGTGCCGTGGACCGGCATCAAATAATCAAGCATGGTGGTTCTAATGCATAACCGGAAATAAACGCAAATGGGATACACGCCGCTGGGCCTGGCCCGAGCGACTTGGGGATCATGCAGCCCGAGGGGCGCCCCCAACGAGGTAAGCTAACAACATGAAATAAAAGGGATACACGCCGCAGGGACGGACCCACGCGGCCTGGGAATAATGCAGCCCTGGGGGGGCGCTCCCAGCTGGAAATGAAACTTGAAAGATGTCACCTGATGATGTTGAGGACGAAGGACTGTTGGTGTAGCAGACTTGGTGGGCAGCAGAAGCCGATCCTCACGAGCCCCCAGGCCCAGGGGCCTCGGGAGGCTCCGGAGGCTCCGGAGGCGCTGGCGGCTCCTCACGGACCATCTCCATCTCCGCCAGGGCTGCGGAACGCCTGGCCTCCCGTGCCTCTGTGATGCCCCTCATGAGGCGCTGGTACGTGGCAGCCGCGTTCGGCAAGCCGTAAGGCATGCGAACGTAGCTATGGGGCGGACCTCCGCAGCGCCCCACTCGCGAGGGCCAGAGGCGCTCCAGGGAGGCGACTCGGTTGAGCCCTGGTATGTCGATGCAGACGCGCAGCCCGCCATCCTCGCCTGGATGGGGAGCCACTGCTGGTAGGCGGTGGCCGCCTTTCATGACTCTTGACTCCTATAGCTCCCGAATGGCCTTGCTGACGAACTCCTGAGGGTCTGGCTCTCCTTGCCTGGCTCCTTCTTGAGGGAATCGTGCATCGAAACACGCCTCCATGTGGTGCCCAAGCACCTCCCTCGTGACCCTAGCTAGGTCGGTGGCCCTCCAGGGGAGAGCCCCCGAGCCCTGCCTAAGGAGGGCGCCGGGCGCGCTTTCCTATGCGATGGAAGGAGGTTCCCCCTGGACAGGCACGGGCCCAGAGGGGCCTGCCTCCTGATGGGCCGGGCCGGACGATGTCTTCTTCTTCTTGGGGGCGGTCTCGGGAAGCCTCCTGCTTCCACGATCCGGGTCTTCCAGTGACGCGGCCTGAAAGGCTCGTTCCAGGGAACACACCGCGTCCTTCTCTTCACAGGGCACCGTGATGACTCTGCCACTTCCTGGCATCTTGAGGATGTTGCAGCCGTGGTGAGTTACGGCCATGAACTTGGCCAGCGCTGGGTACCCAAGGATGGCGTTGTACGGCAGGCGAATGTGAGCGACGTCGAAGTCGATGAGCTCGGTGCGGTAGTTGTCGCGTGCCCCGAAGGTGACAGGGAGGCGGACCTGCCCAATCGGGACCGTGGAGCCGTCGGTGATTCCGGGGAAAGGCTTGGTTGGCTGAAGTTGGATGTAGGGCACTTGGAGATTGTTGAATGTTTCCACGGACAGGACGTTGAGCCCTGCCCCGCCATCAATGAGGGTCTTGGTGACCACCACGTTGCTGATGATTGGGGAACAAAGCATCGGGAGGACCCCGGCTGTAGCCGCACACTTGAGCTGATCTGCTGAGCTGAACGTGATGGCGCACGCCGACCACCTGAGAGTGCGCGTGGCTTCGAGCCTGGGGAGGACTGCATTTACTTCGCGGGCGAACTGCTTGAAGATGCGTTGAGAGGCTGGGGCTTGAGCCCCGCCCAGGATGCAGGCGATCGCGCGCGGCTCCTGGAAGCCCCCAGCCCCCTTGTCCTGGTGGCGGTCCTCGTTTCTCCTTGGCTGCGGCGGTAGCGGAGGGAGGCCTGCGTTGCCTTGCGGGCGATCCTCGCGAGGCTGATCCCTCCAGTCTCCCTCGTGAGGCGGGTCTTGCCAGCGATCCTCACAAGGTTGATCGCGCCACCCTTGGCGCGGGCCACGGTCTTCCCACCGTCCTGCGTTCCTTCCTCCACCTCGATCGTAGCCCCGGTCACTGCGGTCGGGGCGACGACCGATCCTTCCTTCTCGCACGGCTCGGAGTTCTTGACATTCGTTGGTGCTGTGGGTGTGGAGGTCGTGGTACACATAGTACCGGCTGCCCTTGGAAGGTTCGGGCTGATCTCTGCCCCGCTTGGTGTCTGGTTCCTCCACGAGCACGGCAGCCCCCTTGCACTTCACATCCTTGGCCTTGGGCTTCTTCTCTTCTGGGTCTGCGGCAGGCAGCTCAAGGAGGGAGAGACAACCTTCTTCAGCCCTGGCGCACTTGTTTGCCAAGTTGAACAGCTCCAAGGAAGTGCACAGGTCTTCATGCATCGCCAGCTCCTCCTTCATCTTGACATCACGCACGCCGTCGGAGAAGGCAGAGATGATGGCTTCCTCAGTCACCTTGGAAATCTTGAGGCGTGCGTTGTTGAAGCGCTAGATGTACTTCTGCAGGGTCTCCCCGGGTTGTTGCTTGATGTGGCGCATGTCGCTCACGGCGGGTGGCCGGTCACGAGTACCTTGGAAGTTAGCTATGAAGCGGGTGCGTATCTCGTCCCAGGAGGAGATCATGCCTAGAGCCAGGTTCAGGAGCTAGGTGCGGGCCCCGTCCTTGAGCGCCATGGAAACCAGTTCGCCATGACCTTCTCATCTCCGTTGGCAGCTTCGATGCCCAGCTCGCAGAGCTGGAGGAACTTCGCAGGGTCGGCCGTGCCGTCGTAGCGAGGAGGCAGGTCTGGCTTGAACTTGCCGGGCCACGCGACGCTGCGTAGCTCGATGGTGAAGGCGCGGCAGCCTGCTGTGGCCACGGGAGGCCTTGGGTGATGGAGAGCTTGGTCTTGCATGTCCCCACGCGCTGCAGCTGAGAGCAGCGCGGGGTCTTGATGCGCGGGAGCAGGAGGATGGTCGTGACGTGCTGGAGCAGCGAGTGCCCGGGCAGCTTCTTGCGGGCGAGGGACTTCTTGACAGCTCTACTCTTGCCGCGCTGGCACCTGACGGAGCAGGTTCCGCCCAGGGACCACGCGCCTTGGAGCCATGGCACCTTCCTGAGGAGGAGGCGGCCGGGGCACCGCCGGAGCTTCATCGCCCGCGCGAGGCGGGGTGCAGTGCAGCGAAGCGGACGGCGCAGGAGAGCCCCCTGCGGCGCGGACGAGCTCAACGACGCGGTCGAGCCATTCTTCGTAGATGTCGTCGACGGGACGGTAGCGCAGGAGCTCGTTTGCCACGATGAGCACAGCTCGAGCCTCCATGGGTGCGCGGAGCGCGCGGGACGAAGAACCAGCCGGGGTGAGCGAGGGAGTCGCGGTGCGGCCGTCCTGCCGCACGGACGGATGCTGAGACGATGCTTGCTGCTCGTCCCCCGCCGGGCCGGCGGCGGCATTGACGGCAGGTGATGGGGAACGGCGAGGACGCCCACTGACAAGGGCCGTCTGGGCGATGCGGGAAGCGAGAGCGGCCCGGCGCTCGGCGCGGGCCCGACGAGCGTCAGACATGGGCGCAATGGCCGGAGGAGAACGGGGTGGTGGAAGACGAATTCCGGCGCAGCCCCTACCTGGCGCGCCAAATGTCGGATTTTGGGTTCCGGCAGACCCTTGAGGTTCGAACACTGGTGTGCGCGCGGAGATTTCGCCTCCTACCTACCTGTACCCCTCCGCCTTGCTAAGATCTAAGCTATGGAAAGAACAACACAAGAGACACAAGGTTTATACTGGTTCGGGCCACCGTTGTGGTGTAATACCCTACTCCAGTGTGTGGTGTGGTGGATTGGCTCTTCGGCTGATGATGATGAACAATACAAGGAAGAACAGCCTCGCGAGGGTCTGTTCTTGGCTTGGGTGGATGAACTGCTGGGAGGAGTTCAGTCACCCTTCTCTCTCTCTCTCGGATTTCGATTGTTGATCCCCTAACTCTCAACCTAGCCGCCTCTGGCTGCTTCTGGCTGCCCTATTTATAGAGGCCCTGGTCCTCTTCCCAAATATCGAGCGGGAAGGGAGCCAACAATGGCGGACTAATTTGAAAGGGGACAGCTAGTACCAGCTATCCAGACAAAAGTAGTCTTTGCCTGCACAAAGCTCTGGTGGTGACGCCGTCTTGGGCTCCACGGTGACCTCCGTCTTGTAGTCCTCCTGGTCTTGGTCTTGTTGCACCGAAATGGCAACCTTTGCCTGATGCCTCGGTACTCCGCGGCTGCGCTTGCCCCCCTTGCACCAAAGAGGAAAGGAGGACACTGCGCGGGCTGGCACCCGCCTGGCGCCCTGGGTCGTCATGGCTTGCTTCACGGGCACCTCGTGAGGTACCCCGCCTTGATCTCTCCGCCTGCTCGCGAGCTAGCCTGATGAGGCCGTGCCTGAGGAAGCTCCGCGTCGTCCGCCCCGCGAGGCTTGGCCCCTCGCGAGGGTCTTGGGTCTGTGTTGGTGAAGATGGGCCGTGCTGGGCCCCCCTTTGAGCCATGCCGCAGGCCGCAGGCAGGCAAGTCTGGGGACCCCCGTTCCCAGAACGCCGACATCTTTCACAAGAAGGGTATGACAACATATGTTGGGGAACACAGTATTTCAAAAAAAAATCCTAGGATCACGCAAGATGTATCTAGGAGATGCATAGCAATGAGACGGGAGAGTGTGTCCACATACCCTCGTAGATCGAAAGCAGAAGCGTTAATAGCGCAATTGATGTAGTCGAACGTCTTCACGATCCAACCGATCCAAGTACCGAACGTACGGCACCTCCGTGTTCTGCACACGTTCAACACGATGACGTCCCTCGAATTCTTGATCCAATTGAGGACGAGGGAGAGTTCCGTCAGCACGACGGCGTGGTGACGGTGTTGGTGATGTGATCCATGCAGGGCTTTGCCTAAGCACTATGACAATATGACCAAGGTGGTAAACTGTGGAGGGGGGCATCGCACATGGCTAAGACAATTGATCTTGTGTGTTCTAGGGTGCCCCCTGCCTCCGTATATAAAGGAGGAGAGGGGAAGGCCGACCGGACCCTGTAGGGCATCCAGGAGGGAGAAGTCCTACTAGGACTCCAAGTCCTAGCCCTAGAGGCAATAATAAAGTTATTATGTATTTCCTTATATCATGATAAATGTTTATTATTCATGCTAGAATTGTATTAACCGGAAACATGATACATGTGTGAATACATAGACAAACAGAGTGTCACGAGTATGCCTCTACTTGACTAGCTCGTTGATCAAAGATGGTTATGTTTCCAAGCCATAGACATGAGTTGTCAATTGATTAATGAGATCACACCATTAGGAGAATGATGTGATTGACTTGACCCATTCCGTTAGCTTAGCATTTGATCGTTTAGTATGTTGCTATTGCTTTCTTCATGACTTATATATGTTCCTATGACTATGAGATTATGCAACTCCCGTTTACCAGAGGAACACTTTGTGTTCTACCAAACGTCAAAACGTAACTGGGTGATTATAAAGGTGCTCTATAGGTGTCTCCGAAGGTACTTGTTGAGTTGGTGTATTTCGAGATTAGGATTTGTCACTCCAATTGTCAGAGAGGTATCTTTGGGCCCACTCGGTAATGCACATCACTATAAGCCTTGCAAGCATTGTAACTATTGAGTTAGTTGCGGCATGATATATTAAGGAACGAGTAAAGAGACTTGCCGGTAACGAGATTGAACTAGGTATTGAGATACCGATGATCGAATCTCGGGCAAGTAACATACCGATGACAAAGGGAACAACGTATGATGTTATGCGGTTTGACCGATAAAGATCTTCGTAGAATATGTGGGAGCCAATATGGGCATCCAGGTTCCGCTATTGGTTATTGACCGGAGACGTGTCTCGGTCATGTCTACATAGTTCTCGAACCTGTAGGGTCCGCATGCTTAAAGTTCGGTGGGGATCGGTATTATGAGTTTTTGTGTTTTGATGTACCAAAGGTAGTTCGAAGTCCCGGCTATGATCA
Source organism: Triticum monococcum (assembly GCA_034509565.1). Lineage (NCBI taxonomy): Eukaryota > Viridiplantae > Streptophyta > Magnoliopsida > Poales > Poaceae > Triticum > Triticum monococcum. The sequence continues at coordinate 526,884,399 of CM067842.1, read as the reverse complement.
CGGACATGATGAGGAGTCTCGAAATGGTTGATACGTAAAGATCGATATATTGGACGGCTATGTTCGGACACCGGAAAGGTTCCAAAATGTTTCGGACATATACTGGAGTATCGGGGGCTTAATGGGCCTACATGGGCCTTAGTGGAAATAGAGGGCAGCAAGGGGAGTGTGGGGCGCGCCCCCCAAGGCCCAAACCGAATTGGTTTAGGGCAAGGGGGGCCGGCCCCCTCTTTCCTTCTCCTCCTCTCCCTTTCCTTCCCCCTCTCCTACTCCTACTAGGAATAGGAGGAGTCCTACTCCTAGTGGGAGTAGGACTCCCCCTTGGCGCGCCTCTCCCTGGCCGGCTGCCTCCTCCCCCTTGCTCCTTTATATATGGGGGCAGGGGCCACCCCATAGACACAACAATTGATCATGGATCTCTTAGCCGTGTGCGGTGCCCCCCTCCACCATAATCCACCTCGATTATATCATAGCGGTGCTTAGGCAAAGCCCATGCGTCGGTAGCATCATCATCACCGTCACCATGCCGTCGTGCTGACGAAACTCTCCCATGAAGCTTTGCTAGATCGGAGCTTGCGGGACGTCATCGAGTTGAACGTGTGCAGAACTCGGAGGTGGTGTGCGTTCGGTACTTGGATCTGTCAGATCGTGAAGACGTACGACTACATCAACCGCGTTGTGCTAATGCTTCCGCATTCGGTCTACGAGGGTACATATACACACTCTCCCCTCTCATTGTTATGCATCACCACGATCCTGTGTGTGCGTAGAATTTTTTTTTGAAATTACTACGTTCCCCAATAGTGGCATCCAAGCCAGGTTTATGCGTAGATGTTATATGCACGAGTAGAACACAAGTGACTTGTGGGCGATACAAGTCATACTGCTTACCAGCATGTCATACTTTGGTTCGGCGGTATTGTTGGATGAAGCGGCCCACACCGACATTACGTGTACGCTTACGCGAGACTGGTTCTATCGACGTGCTTTGCACACAGGTGGCTAGCGGGTGTCAGTTTCTCCAACTTTAGTTGAACTAAGTGCGACTACGCCCGGTCCTTGAGCGGGTTAAAACATCACTAACTTGACGAACTATCGTTGTGGTTTTGATGCGTAGGTAAGAATGGTTCTTGCTCAGCCCGTAGCAGCCACGTAAAACTTGCAACAACAAAGTAGAGGACGTCTAACTTGTTTTTGCAGGGCATGTTGTGATGTGATATGGTCAAGACATGATGCTATATTTATTGTATGATATGATCATGTTTTGTAACGGAGTTATCCGCAACTGGCAGGAGCCATATGGTTGTCGCTTTATTGTATGCAATGCAATCGCCCTGTAATTGCTTCACTTTATCACCAAGCGGTAGCGATTGTCGTAGAAGCAATAGTTGGCAAGACGACAATGATGCTACGATGGAGATCAAGGTGTTGCGCTGGTGACGATGGTGATCATGACGGTGCTTTGGAGATGGAGATCAAAGGCACAATATGATGATGGCCATATCATATCACTAATATTGATTGCATGTGATGTTTATCCTTTATGCATCTTATTCTGCTTTGTTGGATGGTAGCATTATAAGATGATCTCTCACTAAAAACAAGATAAAAGTGTTCTCCCTGAGTATGCACCATTGCCAAAGTTCGTCGTGCCGAGACACCACGTGATGATTGGGTGTGATAAGCTCAACGTTCATCTACAACGGGTGTGGGACAGTTTTACACATGCAGAATACTTGGGTTAAACTTGACGAGCCTAGCATATGCAGATATGGCCTTGGAAAACTGTGACCGAAAGGTCGAGCGTGAATCATATAGTAGATACGATCAACATAGTGATGTTCACCATTGAAAACTACTCCATTTCACGTGATGATCGGTTATGGTTTAGTTGATATGGATCACGTGATCACTTAGATGATTAGAGGGATGTCTATCTAAGTGGGAGTTGTTAAGTAATATGATTAATTGAACTTAAATTTATCATGAACTTATAGTATTTTGCTTGTCTATGTTATTGTAGATAGATGGCCCGTGCTGTTGTTCCGTTGAATTTTAATGCGTTCCTTGAGAAAGCAAAGTTTAAAGATGATGGTAGCAATTACACGGACTGGGTCCGTAACTTGAGGATTATCCTCATTGCTGCACAGAAGAATTACGTCCTGGAAGCACCGCTGGGTGCCAGGCCTGCTGCAGATGCTGCTAATGACATTAAGAACGTTTGGCAGAGTAAAGATGATGACTACTTGATAGTTCAGTATGTCATGCTTTACGGCTTAGGACTGGGACTTCAACGACGTTTTGAACGTCATGGAGCATATGAGATGTTCCAGGAGTTGAAGTTAATATTTCAAGCAAATGCCCGGATTAAGAGATATGAAGTCTCCAATAAGTTCTATAGCTGCAAGATGGAGGAGAATAGTTCTATCAGTGAACATATACTCAAAATGTCTAGGTATCATAATCACTTGACTCAACTGGGAGTTAATCTTCCTATTGATAGTGTCATTGACAGAGTTCTTCAATCACTGCCACCAAGCTACAAAAGCTTTGTGAGGATCTATAGTATGCAAGGGATGTATAAGACAATTCCCGAGCTCTTCACGATGCTAAAGGCTGCGGAGGTAGAAATCAAAAAGGAGCATCAAGTGTTGATGGTCAACAAGACCACTAGTTTCAAGAAAAAGGGTAAAGGGAAGAAGAAGGGGAACTTCAAGAAGAACGGCAAACAAGTTGCTGCTCAAGAGAAGAAACCCAAGTCTGGACCTAAGCCTAAAACTGAGTGCTTCTACTGCAAACAGACGTCACTGAAAGCGGAACTGCCACAAGTATTTGGCGGATAAGAAGGATGGCACGGTGAACAAAGGTATATGTGATATACATGTTATTGATGTGTACCTTACTAATGCTCGCAGTAGCACCTGGGTATTTGATACTGGTTTTATTGCTAATATTTGCAACTCGAAACAGGGACTAGGGATTAAGTGAAGATTGGCTAAGGACGAGGTGATGATGCGCGTGGGAAATGGTTCCAAAGTCGATGTGATCGCAGTCGGCACGCTACCTCTACATCTACCTTCAGGATTAGTTTTAGACCTGAATAATTGTTATTTGGTGCCAGCGTTGAGCATGAACATTATATCTGGATCTTGTTTGATGCGAGACGGTTATTCATTTAAATCAGAGAATAATGGTTGTTCTATTTATATGAGTAATATCTTTTATTGTCATGCACCCTTGAAAAGTGGTCTATTTTTATTGAATCTCGATAGTAGTGATGCACATATTCATAATATTGAAGCCAAAAGATGCAGAGTTGATAATGATAGTGCAACTTATTTGTGGCACTGCCGTTTAGGTCATATTGGTGTGAAGTGCATGAAGAAACTTCATACTGATGGACTTTTGGAACCACTTGATTATGCATAACTTGGTACTTGCGAACCATGCCTCATGGGCAAAATGACTAAAATGCCGTTCTCCGGAACTATGGAGCGAGCAATAGATTTGTTGGAAATCATACATACAGATGTATGTGGTCCGATGAATGTTGAAGCTCGCGGCAGGTATCATTATTTTCTCACCTTCATAGATAATTTAAGCAGATATGGGTATATCTACTTAATGAAACATAAATCTGAAACATTTGAAAAGTTCAAAGAATTTCAGAGTGAAGTTGAAAATCATCGTAACAAGAAAATAAAGTTTCTACGATCTGATAGTGGAGGAGAATATTTGAGTTACGAGTTTGGTCTTCATTTAAAACAATACATAATAGTTTCGCAACTCACACCACCCAGAACACCACAGCGTAATGGTGTGTCCGAACGTCATAATCGTACATTAATAGATATGGTGTGATCTATGATGTCTCTTACTGATTTACTGCTATCATTTTGGGGTTATGCTTTAGAAACGGCTGCATTCACGTTAAATAGGGCACCATCAAAATCCGTTGAGACGACGCCTTATGAACTATGGTTTGGAAAGAAACCAAAGTTGTCGTTTCTTAAAGTTTGGGGTTGCGATGCTTATGTGAAAAAGCTTCAACCTGATAAGCTCGAACCCAAGTCAGAGAAATGTGTCTTCATAAGATACCCAAAGGAAACTGTTGGGTACACCTTCTATCACAGATCTGAAGGAAAAACATTTGTTGCTAAATTTGGATCCTTTCTAGAGAAGGAGTTTCTCTCGAAAGAAGTGAGTGGGAGGAAAGTAGAACTTGATGAGGTAACTGTACCTGCTCCCTTATTGGAAAGTAGTTCATCACAGAAACAGTTCCTGTGACACCTACACCAATTAGTGAGGAAGTTAATGATGATGATCATGAAACTTCAGATCAAGTTGTCACTGAACCTCATAGGTCAACCAGAGTGAGATCCGCACCAGAGTGGTACGGTAATCCTGTTCTGGAGGTTATGTTGCTAGACCATGACGAACCTACGAACTATGAAGAAGCGATGGTGAGCCCAGATTCCCAAAAATGGCTTGAGGCCATGAAATCTGAGATGGGATCCATGTATGAGAACAAAGTATGGACTTTGGTTGACTTCCCTATGATCGGCAAGCCATTGAAAATAAATGGATCTTCAATAAGAAGACTGACGCTGACGGTAATGTTACTGTCTATAAAGCTCGACTTGTTGCAAAAGGTTTTTGACAAGTTCAAGAGATTGACTACGATGAGACTTTCTCACCCGTAGCGATGCTTAAGTCTGTCCGAATCATGTTAGCAATTGCTGCATTTTATGATTATGAAATTTGGCAAATGGATGTCAAAACTGCATTCCTGAATGGATTTCTGGAAGAAGAGTTGTATATGATGCAACCGGAAGGTTTTTTTGATCCAAAGGGAGCTCACAAAGTGTGCAACCTGCAGCGATCCATTTATGGACTGGTGCAAGCCTCTCGGAGTTGGAATAAACGTTTTGATAGTGTGATCAAAGCATATGGTTTTATACAGGCTTCTGGAGAAGCCTGTATTTACAAGAAAGTGAGTGGGAGCTATGTAGCATTTCTGATACTATATGTGGATGACATATTGTTGATTGGAAATGATATAGAATTTCTGGATAGCATGAAAGGATATTTGAATAAGAGTTTTTCAATGAAAGACCTCGGTGAAGCTGCTTATATATTGGGCATCAAGATCTATAGAGATAGATCGAGACGCTTCATTGGACTTTCACAAAGCACATACCTTGACAAAGTTTTGAAGAAGTTCAAACTAGATCAAGCAAAGAAAGGGTTCTTGCCTGTGTTACAAGGTGTGAAGTTGAGTAAGACTCAATGCCCGACCACTGCAGAAGATAGAGAGAAAATGAAAGATGTTCCCTATGCTTCAGCCATAGGCTCTATCATATATGCAATGTTGTGTACCAGACCTGATGTGTGCCTTGCTATTAGTTTAGCAGGGAGGTACCAAAGTAATCCAGGAGTGGATCACTGGACAACGGTCAAGAACATCCTGAAATACCTAAAAAGGACGAAGGATATGTTTCTCGTTTATGGAGGTGACAAAGAGCTCGAAGTAAATGGTTACGTCGATGCAGGCTTTGACACTGATCTAGACGATTCTAAATCACAAACTGGATACGTGTTTTTATTAAACGGTGGAGCTGTCAGTTGGTGCAGTTCTAAACAAAGAGTCGTGGCGGGATCTACATGTGAAGCGGAGTACATAGCTACTTCGGAAGCAGCAAATGAAGGAGTCTGGATGATGGAGTTCATATCCGATCTAGGTGTCATACCTAGTGCATCGGATCCATTGAAAATCTTTTGTGACAATACTGGTGCATTTGCTTTAGCAAAGGAATCCAGATTTCACAAGAGAACCAAGCACATCAAGAGACGCTTCAACTCCATCTGGGATCAAGTCCAGGTGGGAGACATAGAGATTTGCAAGATACATATGGATCTGAATGTTGCAGACCCGTTGACTAAGCCTCTTCCACGAGCAAAACATGATCAGCACCAAGGCTCCATGGGTGTTAGAATCATTATTGTGCAATCTAGATTATTGACTCTAGTGCAAGTGGGAGACTGAAGGAAATATGCCCTAGAGGCAATAATAAAGTTATTATTTATTTCCTTATATCATGATAAATGTTTATTATTCATGCTAGAATTGTATTAACCGGAAACATGATACATGTGTGAATACAGAGACAAAACAGAGTGTCACCGGTATGCCTCTACTTGACTAGCTCGTTGAATCAAAGATGGTTATGTTTCCTAACCATAGACAAAGAGTTGTCATTTGATTAACGGGATCACGTCATTAGGAGAATGATGTGATTGACTTGACCCATTCCATTAGCTTAGCACTTGATCGTTTAGTTTGTTGCTATTGATTTCTTCATGACTTATACATGTTCCTATGACTATGAGATTATGCGACTCCCGTTTACCGGAGGAACACTTTATGTGCTACCAAACGTCACAACGTAATTGGGTGATTATAAAGGTGCTCTACAGGTGTCTCCAAAGGTACTTGTTGGGTTGGCGTATTTCAAGATTAGGATTTGTCACTCTGATTGTCGGAGAGGTATCTCTGGGCCCACTCGGTAATACACATCACTTAATCCTTGCAAGCATTACAACTAATGAGTTAGTTGCGGGATGATGTGTTACGGAATGAGTAAAGAGACCTGCCGGTAACGAGATTGAACTAGGTATTGAGATACCAACGATCGAATCTTGGGTAACTAACATACTGATGACAAAGGGAACAACATATGTTGTTATGCGGTTTGACTGACAAAGATCTTCGTAGAATATGTAGGAGCCAATATGAGCATCCAGGTTCCGCTATTGGTTATTGACTGAAGACGTGTCTAGGTCATGTCTACATAGTGCTCAAACCCGTAGGGTCCGCACACTTAAAGTTCGATGACGGTTATATTATGAGTTTATGTGTTTTGATGTACCGAAGGTAGTTGGGAGCCCCGGATGTGATCACGGACATGACGAGGAGTCTCGAAATGGTCGAGACATGAAGATTGATATATTGGACGACTATATTCGGACACCGGAATGGTTCCGGGGGTTATCAGATAAATACCGGAGTACCGGGGGGTTACCAGAACCCCCCGGGGGTTATTGGGCCTCATGGGCCCAAGTGGTGGAAGAGGAGAGGCGGCAAGAGGAGGCGCGCGGCCCCCCTCGCCCCAATCTGAATTGGGAAAGGGAAGGGGGTGGCGGCCCCCCATCTTCTTCCTTCTCTCCATCTCCTCCTTCCCCCTTCTCCTAGTTGGAATAGGAAAGGGGGCAAGACCTACTTGGAGTAGGATTGCCCCCCTGGGCGCGCCTCCTCCCCTTGGCCAGCCCCCTCCTCCTCCCCCCTTTATATACAAAGGAGGGGCACCCCATAGACACAACAATTGATCTCTTGGATCTTTTAGCCGTCTGTGGTGCCCCCCTCCACCATAATCCACCTCGATCATATCGTAGCGGTGCTTAGGCAGAGCCCTGCGTCGGTAGAACACCATCATCATCACCACGCCGTCATGCTGACAAAACTCCCCCTCAAAGCTCGGCTGGCTCGGAGTTTGAGGGACGTCATCGAGTTGAACGTGTGCAGAACTCAGAGGTGCCGTGTGTTTGGTGCTTAATCGGTCGGATCGTGAAGACGTACGACTACATCAACCGCGTCGTGCTAACGCTTCCGCTTTCGGTCTACAAGGGTAAGTGGACACACTCTTCCCTCTTGTTGCTATGCATCACCATGATCTTGTGCATGCGTAGGAAATTTTTTGAAATTACTACGTTCCCCAACACTCTATAGGTGTCTCCGAAGGTACTTGTTGAGTTGGCGTATTTCTAGATTAGGATTTGTCACTCCGATTGTCGGAGAGGTATCTCTGGGCCCACTCGGTAATGCACATCACTATAAGCCTTGCAAGCATTGTAACTAATGAGTTAGTTGCAGCATGATGTATTACGGAATGAGTAAAGAGACTTGCCGGTAACGAGATTGAACTAGGTATTGAGATACCGACGATCGAATCTCGGGCAAGTAACATACCATTGACAAAGGGAACAACGTATGTTGTTATGCGATTTGACCGACAAAGATCTTCATAGAATATGTGGGAGCCAATATGAGCATCCAAGATCCGCTATTGGTTATTGACTGGAGACGTGTCTCGGTCATGTCTACATAGTTCTCGAACCCATAGGGTCCGCACGCTTAAAGTTCGGTGACGATCGGTATTATGAGTTTTTGTGTTTTGATGTACCGAAGGTAGTTTGAAGTCTCGGATATGATCATGGACATGACAAGGAGTCTCTAAATGGTCGAGGCGTAAATATCGATATATTGGATGACTATGTTCGGACACCGGAAAGGTTCCGGAAGGTTTCGTACATATACCAGAGTACCGGGGGTTACCGGAACCCCCTAGGGGCTTAATGGGCCTACATGGGCCTTAGTGGAAATAGAGGGCAGCAAGGGGAGTGTGGGGGGCCGGCCCCCTCTTTCCTTCCCCCTCTCATACTCTTACTAGGAATAGGAGGAGTCCTACTCCTAGTGGGAGTAGGACTCCCCCTTGGCGCGCCTCTCCCTAGCCGGCCACCTCCTCCCCCTTGCTCCTTTATATACGGGGCAGGGGGCACCCCATAGACACAACAATGGTTCAATGATCTCTTAGCCGTGTGCAGTGCCCCCTCCACCATAATCCACTTCGATTATATCGTAGTGGTGCTTAGGCGAAGCCCTACGTCGGTAGCATCATCATCACTGTCACCATGCCGTCGTGCTGACGAAACTCTCCCATGAAGCTTTGCTGGATCGCAGCTTGCGGGACGTCATCGTGTGGAACGTGTGCAGAACTTGGAGGTGCCGTGCATTCGGTACTTGGATCGGTCGGATCGTGAAGACGTACGACTACATCAACCACGTTGTGCTAACGCTTCCGCATTCGGTCTATGAGGGTACATAGACACACTCTCCCCTCTTGTTGCTATGCATCACCATGATCCTGTGTGTGCATAGGATTTTTTTTGAAATTACTATGTTCCCCAATACGGGAACCTCCTCGTGGCCTTCCCTCTCTCTCCCCTAAGGCCCATCATGGCCCATTGCTTCCCCGGGGGGTTTCGGTAACCCCTCCGGCACTCTGTTTTTATCCGGTACCTCTCGGAACTCTTCCGGTGTCCGAATAACATCGTCCAATATATCATTCTTTATGTCTCGACCATTTAGAGACTCCTCGTCATGTCCATGATCTCATCCAGGACTCTGAACAAACTTCGGTCATCAAAAACACATAACTCTTAATACAAATCGTCATCGAACGTTAAGCGTGCGGACCCTACGGGTTCGAGAACTATGTAGACATGACCGAGACACATCTCCGGCCAATAACCAATAGCGGAACCTAGAGGCTCATATTGGCCCCTACATATTCTATGAAGGTCTTTATCGGTCAAACCACATAACAACATATGTTGTTCCCTTTGTCATCGGTATGTTACTTGCCCGAGATTCGATCGTCGGTATCCTCATACCTAATTCAATCTCGTTACTGGCAAGTCTCTTTACTCATTCCGTAATGCATCATCCTGTAACTAACTCATTAGTCACATTACTTGCAAGGCTCATAGTGATGTGCATTACCGAGAGGGCCTAGAGATACCTCTCCGATATACGGAGTGACAAATCCTAATCTCGATCTATGCCAACTCAACAAACACCATCGGAGACACCTGTAGAGCATCTTTATAATCACCCAATTACGTTGTGACGTTTGATAGAACACAAGGTGTTCGTCCGGTATTCAGGAGTTGCATAATCTCGTAGTCAGAGGAACATGTATAAGTCATGAAGAAAGCAATAGCAATAAAACTAAACGATCATTATGTTAAGCTAACAGATGGGTCTTGTCCATCACATCATTCTCTAATGATGGGATCCCGTTTATCAAATGACAACACATATCTATGGTCAGGAGACTTAACCATCTTTGATTAACGAGCTAGTCATCTAGAGGCATACTAGGGACGCTCTGTTTGTCTATGTATTCACACATGTACTAAGTTTCCGGTCAATACAATTCTAGCATGAATAATAAACATTTATCATGATATAAGGAAATATAAATAACAACTTTATTATTGCCTCCAAGGCATATTTCCTGCAGTCTCCCACTTGCACTAGAGTCAATAATCTAGATTACACAGTAATGATTCTAACACCCATGGAGTCGTGGTGCTGATCATGCTTTGCTCGTAAGAGAGGCTTAGTCAACGGGTCTGCAACATTCAGATCCGTATGTATCTTGCAAATCTCCATGTCTCCTTCCTTGAATTGATCGCGGATGGAATTGAAGCGTCTCTTGATGTGTTTGGTTCTCTTGTGAAATATGGATACCTCTGCCAAGGCAATTGCTCCAGTATTGTCACAAAAGATTTTCATTGGACTCGATGCACTAGGTATTACACCTAGATCGGATATGAACTCCTTCATCAAGACTCCTTCATTTGCTGCTTCTGAAGCAGTTATGTACTCCGCTTCACACGTAGATCCCGCCACAACGCTCTTCTTGGAACTGCACCAACTGACAGCTCCACCATTCAATATAAATACGTATCCGGTTTGTGACTTAGAGTCATCCGATCAATGTCAAAGCTTGCATCGACGTAACCATTTACGAAGAGCTCTTTGTCACCTCCATAAATGAGAAACATATACTTAGTCCTTTTTAGGTATTTTAGGATGTTCTTGGCCGCTGTCCGGTGATCCACTGATTGCTCCCTGACTATAGCGCCATAAAGCTCCTGTTTGCCAGGACTACGTCGGTATTTCCCCAAAGAGGAAGGGATGATGTTGCACAGCGAAGGTAGGTATTGAAGGAAATATGCGCTAGAGACAACAACAAAGTTGTTATTTATATTTCCTTATATCATGGTAAAAGTTTATTATTCATGATAGAACTGTATTAACCGGAAACTTAGTACATGTGTGAATACATAGACAAACAAAGTGTCCCTAGTATGCCTCTACTTGACTAGCACGTTAATCAAAGATGGTTAAGTTTCCTAGCCATAGACATGCGTTGTCATTTGATGAATGGGATCACATCATTAGAGAATGATGTGATGGACAAGATCCATCCGTTAGCTTAGCACTATGATCGTTTAGTTTATTGCTATTGCTTTCTTCATGACTTATACATGTTCCTATGACTATGAGATTATGCAACTCCCGAATACCGGAGGAACACCTTATGTGCTATCAAACACCACAACATAACTGGGTGATTATAAATATGCTCTACAGGTGTCTCCGATGGTGTTTGTTGAGTTGGCATAGATCGTGATTAGGATTTGTCACTCCGTGTATCGGAGTGGTATCTCTGGGCCCTCTCGGTAATGCACATCACTATGAGCCTTGCAAGCAATGTGACTAATGAGTTAGTCACGGGATGATGCATTACGAAATGAGTAAAGGGACTTGTCGGTAACGAGATTGAATTATGTATGATGATACCTACGATCGAATCTCGGGCAAGTAACATACCGATGACAAAGGGAACAACGTATGTTGTTGTGCGGTTTGACCGATAAAGATCTTCATAGAATATGTAGGAACCAATATGAGCATCCAGGTTCCGCTATTGGTTATTGACCCGAGATGTGTCTCGGTCATGTCTACATAGTTCTCGAACCCGTAGGGTCCGCACGCTTAATGTTCGATGACGATATGTATTATGAGTTATGTGATTTGATGTACCGAAGGTTGTTCGGAGTCCCGGATGAGATCACGGACATGACGAGGAGTCTCGAAATGGTCGATACATAAAGATTCATACATTGGAAGGTTACATTCGGACACCGGAATGGTTTGAGTCGTTTTGGATAAGTTTCAGAGTACCGGGGGTTACTAGAACCCCCTCCGGGAAGTTATTGGGCCTTATGGGCCTAGTGGTGGAAGAGAGGAGGCAGGCCAAGAGGTGGCGCCCGCCCCCTAGCCCAAATTGAATTGGACTAGGGCTAGGGGGCGCCCCCCCTTTCCATCTCTTCTCCCTCTCCTTCCTTCTTCTCCTCTTGGACTAGGAAAGGGGGAAACCTACTCCTACTAGGAGTAGGAATCCCCCCCCCCTTGGGAGCGCCCCTTGAGGCTGGCCCTCCTCCTCCTCCTCCCCTCCTTTATATACGGGGGAGGGGGCACCCCATAGACACGCAAGTTGATCTTTAGCCATGTGCAGTGCCCCCCTCCACAGTTTTCCACTTCGGTCATATTGTCATAGTGCTTAGGCGAAGCCCTGCGTCGGTAACTTCATCATCACTGTCAACACGCCGTCGTGCTAACGAAACTCTCTTTCGGCCTCAACTGGATCAAGAGTTTGAGGGACGTCACCGAGCTGAACGTGTGCAGATCGCGTAGGTGCCGTACGTTCGGTACTTGATCGGTTGGATCACGAAGACGTTCAAATACATCAATCGCGTTACTAAATGCTTCCGCTTTCGGTCTACGAGGGTACGTAGACACACTCTCCCCTCTTGTTGCTATGCATCTCCTAGATAGATCTTGCATGATCATAGGAAATTTTTTGAAATACTGCATTCCCCAATAGGTATTTTTCCCTCAGTGACGAAACCAAGGTTATCGAACCGTAGGAGAACCAAGCAACACAATGTAAACAACACCTGCACACAAATAACAACACCTCACAACCCAATGTGTTAAAGGGGTTGTCAGCCCCTTCCGGGTAACAATGCCAGAAATTTGTAGTAGATTAAAATAATAGATCACAAATAAAATAAAGGCAGCAAAGCATTTTTGTATTTTTGGTTTAATAGATCTGAATAAAAATGCAAAGGAAAAGTAGATCGCAAGCAAATATATGAGAAAGAAAGACCCGAGGGCCGTAGGTTTCACTAGTGGCTTCCTCGAATAAGATAGCAAATGGTGGGTAAACAAATTACTGTTGGGCAATTGATAGAACCTCAAAGAATTATGACGATATCCGGGCAATGATCATTACATAGGCATCACGTCCAAGATTAGTAGACCGACTCCTGCCTGCATCTACTACTATTAATCCACACATCGACCGCTATCCAGCATGCATCTAGTGTATTAAGTTCATGGAAAATGGAGTAATGTAATAAGAACGATGACATGATGTAGACAAGATCCATTTATCTATTACGTAGACATAGATCCCATCTTTTTATCCTTAGTAGCAACGATACATACGTGTCGGTTCCCTTTCTGTCACTGGGATCAAGCACCGTAAGATCGAACCCACCACTGGGCACCTCTTTCCATTGAGATATAAATAGATCAAGTTGGCCAAAAAAATCCCAAATATCGGAGAAGAAATATGAGGCTATAAGTGATCATGCATATAAGAGATCAAAGAAACTCTCCTTCAGCCTCAACTGGATCAAGAGTTCAAGGGACGTCACCGAGTTGAACATGTGCAGATCGCGTAGGTGCCGTACGTTCGGTGACTACATCAACCGCTTTACTAAACGCTTCCGCTTTCGGTCTACGAGGGTACGTAGACACACTCTCCCCTCTTGTTGCTATGCATCTCCTAGATAGATCTTGCGTGATTGCAGGAATTTTTTTGAAATATTGCGTTCCCCAATATTTATTTTCCCTCAGTGATGAAACCAAGGTTATCGAACCAGTAGGAGAACCAAGAAACACAACCTAAACAGCACCTGCACACAAATAACAACACCTCGCAACCCAACGTGTTAAAGGGGTTGTCAGCCCCTTTCGGGTAACGATGCCAGAAATTTGTAGTAGATTAAAATAATAGATCGCAAATAAAATAAAGGCAGCAAAGTATTTTTTGTATTTTTTGTTTAATAGATCTGAATAAAAATTCAAAGGAAAAGTAGATCGCAAGCAAATATATGAGAAAGAAGACCCGGGGGCCGTAGGTTTCACTAGTGGCTTCTCTCAAGTAAGATAGCAAACGGTGGGTAAACAAATTACTGTTGGGCAATTGATAGAACCTCAAATAATTATGACGATATCCAGGCAATGATCATTACATAGGCATCACACCCAAGATTAGTAGACCGACTCCTGCCTGCATCTACTACTATTACTCCACACATCGACCGCTATCCAGCATGCATCTAGTGTATTAAGTTCATGGAAAAACGGAGTAATGCAATAAGAACAATGACATGATGTAGACAAGATCCATTTATCTATTACGTAGATATAGATCCCATATTTTTATCCTTAGTAGCAACGATACATACGTGTCGGTTCCTTTCTGTCACTGGGATCAAGCACCATAAGATCGAACCCACTACCAGGCACCTCTTTCCATTGCAATATAAATAGATCAAGTTGGCCAAAAAATCCCAAATATCGGAGAAGAAATATGAGGCTATAAGTGATCATGCATATAAGAGATCAAAGAAACTCTCCTTCAGCCTCAACTAGATCAAGAGTTCAAGGGACGTCACCGAGTTGAACATGTGCAGATCGCGTAGGTGCCGTACGTTCGGCGACTACATCAAACGCGTTACTAAACGCTTTCACTTTTGGTCTACAAGGGTACGTAGACACACTCTCCCCTCTTGTTGCTATGCATCTGCTAGATAGATCTTGTGTGATCATAGGAATTTTTTTTGAAATACTGCATTCCCCAATAGGTATTATGAGTTTTTGTGTTTTGATGTACCGAAGGTAGTTTGAAGTCTCGGATATGATCATGGACATGACAAGGAGTCTCTAAATGGTCGAGACGTAAAGATCGATATATTGGACGACTATGTTCGGACACCGGAAAGGTCCGGAAGGTTTCGTACATATACCCGAGTACTGGGGGTTACCGGAACCCCCTAGGGGCTTAATGGGCCTACATGGGCCTTAGTGGAAATAGAGGGCAGCAAGGGGAGTGTGGGGGGCCGGCCCCCTCTTTCCTGCCCCCTCTCATACTCCTACTAGGAATAGGAGGAGTCCTACTCCTAGTGGGAGTAGGACTCCCCCTTGGCGCGCCTCTCCCTAGCCGGCCACCTCCTCCCCCTTGCTCCTTTATATACGGGGGCAGGGGGAACCCCATAGACACAACAATGGTTCAATGATCTCTTAGCCGTGTGCGGTGCCCCCTCCCCCATAATCCACCTCGATTATATCGTAGTGGTGCTTAGGCGAAGCCCTACGTCGGTAGCATCATCATCACCGTCACCACGCCGTCGTGCTGACGAAACTCTCCCATGAAGCTTTGCTGGATCGCAGCTTGCGGGACGTCATCGTGTTGAACGTGTGCAGAACTTGGAGGTGCCGTGCATTCGGTACTTGGATCGGTTGGATCGTGAAGACGTACGACTACATCAACCACGTTGTGCTAACGCTTCCGCATACGGTCTACGAGGGTACATAGACACACTCTCCCCTCTTGTTGCTATGCATCACCATGATCCTGTGTGTGTGTGTAGGATTTTTTTTGAAATTACTACATTCCCCAATACGGGCACCTCCTCGTGGCCTTCCCTCTCTCTCCCCTAAGGCCCATGATGGCCCATTGCTTCCCCCGGGGGTTTCGGTAACCCCTCCGGCACTCTGTTTTTATCCGGTACCTCTCGGAACTCTTCTGGTGTCCGAATAACATCGTCCAATATATCATTCTTTATGTCTCGACCATTTAGAGACTCCTTGTCATGTTCGTGATCTCATCCAGGACTCTGAACAAACTTCGGTCATCAAAAACACATAACTCTTAATACAAATCGTCATCGAACGTTAAGTGTGCGGACCCTACGGGTTCGAGAACTATGTAGACATGACCGAGACACATCTCCGGTCAATAACCAATAGCGGAACCTAGAGGCTCATATTGGCCCCTACATATTCTACGAAGGTCTTTAGCGGTCAAACCACATAACAACATATGTTGTTCCCTTTGTCATCGGTATGTTACTTGCCCGAGATTCGATCGTCGGTATCCTCATACCTAATTCAATCTCGTTATCGGCAAGTCTCTTTACTCATTCCGTAATGCATCGTCCTGTAACTAACTCATTAGTCACATTGCTTGCAAGGCTCATAGTGATGTGCATTACCGAGAGGGCCTAGAGATACCTCTCCGATATATGGAGTGACAAATCCTAATCTCGATCTATGCCAACTCAACAAACACCATCGGAGACACCTGTAGAGCATCTTTATAATCACCCAATTACGTTGTGACGTTTGATAGCACACAAGGTGTTCCTCCGGTATTCAGGAGTTGCATAATCTCATAGTCAGAGGAACATGTATAAGTCATGAAGAAAGCAATAGCAATAAAACTAAACGATCATTATGTTAAGATAACAGATGGGTCTTGTCCATCACATCATTCTCTAATGATGTGATCCCGTTTATCAAATGACAACACATATCTATGGTCAGGAGACTTAACCATCTTTGATTAACGAGCTAGTCATGTAGAGGCATACTAGGGACGCTCTGTTTGTCTATGTATTCACACATGTACTAAGTTTCCGGTCAATACAATTCTAGCATGAATAATAAACATTTATCATGATATAAGGAAATATAAATAACAACTTTATTATTGCCTCCAAGGCATATTTCCTTCAGTCTCCCACTTGCACTAGAGTCAACAATCTAGATTACATAGTAATGATTCTAACACCCATGGAGTCGTGGTGCTGATCATGCTTTGCTCGTGAGAGAGGCTTAGTCAATGGGTCTGCAACATTCAGATCCGTATGTATCTTGCAAATCTCCATGTATCCTTCCTTGAATTGATCGCGGATGGAATTGAAGCATCTCTTGATGTGTTTGGTTCTCTTGTGAAATATGGATACCTCTGCCAAGGCAATTGCTCCAGTATTGTCACAAAAGATTTTCATTGGACTCGATGCACTAGGTATTACACCTGGATCGGATATGAACTCCTTCATCCAGACTCCTTCATTTGCTGCTTCTGAAGCAGTTATGTACTCCGCTTCACACGTAGATCCCGCCACAACGCTCTGCTTGGAACTGCACCAACTAACAACTCCACCATTCAATATAAATATGTATCCGGTTTGTGACTTAGAGTCATCCGATCAATGTCAAAGCTTGCATCGACGTAACCATTTACGAAGAGCTCTTTGTCATCTCCATAAATGAGAAACATATCCTTAGTCCTTTTTAGGTATTTTAGGATGTTCTTGGCCGCTGTCCGGTGATCCACTGATTGCTCCCTGACTATAGCGCCAGAAAGCTCCTGTTTGCCAGGACTACGTCGGTATGTCCCCAAAGAGGAAGGGATGATGTTGCACAGCGAAGGTAGGTATTGAAGGAAATATGCGCTAGAGACAACAATAAAGTTGTTATTTATATTTCCTTATATCATGATAAAAGTTTATTATTCATGCTAGAACTGTATTAACCAGAAACTTAGTACATGTGTGAATACATAGACAAACAAACTGTCCCTAGTATGCCTCTACTTGACTAGCACGTTAATCAAAGATGGTTAAGTTTCCTAGCCATAGACATGCGTTGTCATTTGATGAATGGGATCACATCATTAGAGAATGATGTGATGGACAAGATCCATCCGTTAGCTTAGCACTATGATCGTTTAGTTTATTGCTATTGCTTTCTTCATGACTTATACATGTTCCTATGACTATGAGATTATGCAGCTCCCGAATACCGGAGGAACACCTTGTGTGCTATCAAACACCACAACATAACTGGGTGATTATAAATATGCTCTACAGGTGTCTCCGATGGTGTTTGTTGAGTTGGCATAGATCGTGATTAGGATTTGTCACTCCGTGTATCGGAGTGGTATCTCTGGGCCCTCTCGGTAATGCACATCACTATGAGCCTTGCAAGCAATGTGACTAATGAGTTAGTCATGGGATGATGCATTACGGAACGAGTAAAGGGACTTGTCGGTAACGAGATTGAATTATGTATGATGATACCTACGATTGAATCTCGGGCAAGTAACATACCGATGACAAAGGGAACAACGTATGTTGTTGTGCGGTTTGACCGATAAAGATCTTCATAGAATATGTAGGAACCAATATGAGCATCCAGGTTCTGCTATTGGTTATTGACCCGAGATGTGTCTCGGTCATGTCTACATAGTTCTCGAACCCGTAGGGTCCGCACGCTTAACGTTCGATGACGATATGTATTATGAGTTATGTGATTTGATGTACCGAAGGTTGTTCCGAGTCCCGGATGAGATCACGGACATGACGAGGAGTCTCGAAATGGTCGATACATAAAGATTCATACACTGGAAGGTTACATTCGGACACCGGAATGGTTTGAGTCATTATGGATAAGTTTCGGAGTAGCGGGGGTTACTAGAACCCCCTCCAGGAAGTTATTGGGCCTTATGGGCCTAGTGGTGGAAGAGAGGAGGCAGGCCAAGAGGTGGCGCCCGCCCCCCTAGCCCAAATTGAATTGGACTAGCGCTAGGGGGGCCCCCCTTTCCTTCTCTTCTCCCTCTCCTTCCTTCTTCTCCTACTTGGACTAGGAAAGGGGGAAACCTACTCCTACTAGGAGTAGGAATCCCCCCCCCTTGGGAGCGCCCCTTGAGGCTGGCCCTCCTCCTCCTCCCCTCCTTTATATACGGGGGAGGGGGCACCCCATAGACACGCAAGTTGATCTTTAGCCATGTGCAGTGCCCCCCTCCATAGTTTTCCACTTTGGTCATATTGTCATAGTGCTTAGGCGAAGCCCTGCGTCGGTAACTTCATCATCACTGTCAACACGCCGTCGTGCTGATGAAGCTCTCTTTCGGCTTCAACTGGATCAAGAGTTTGAGGAACGTCACCGAGCTGAACGTGTGCAGATCGCGTAGGTGCCGTACGTTCGGTACTTGATCGGTTGGATCACGAAGACGTCCGAATACATCAACCACGTTACTAAATGCTTCCGCTTTCGGTCTACGAGGGTACGTAGACACACTCTCCCCTCTTGTTGCTATGCATCTCCTAGATAGATCTTGCGTGATCATAGGAACTTTTTTGAAATACTGCATTCCCCAATAGGTATTTTTCCCTCAGTGATGAAACCAAGGTTATCGAACCGTAGGAGAACCAAACAACACAATGTAAACAACACCTGCACACAAAGAACAACACCTCGCAACCCAATGTGTTAAAGGGGTTGTCAGCCCCTTTTCGGGTAACGATGCCAGAAATTTGTAGTAGATTAAAATAATAGATCACAAATAAAATAAAGGCAGCAAAGCATTTTTGTATTTTTGGTTTAATAGATCTGAATAAAAATGCAAAGATAAAGTAGATCACAAGCAAATATATGAGAAAGAAAGACCCCGGGGCCGTAGGTTTCACTAGTGGCTTCCTCGAGTAAGATAGCAAATGGTGGGTAAACAAATTACTGTTGGGCAATTGATAGAACCTCAAAGAATTATGACGATATCCAGGCAATGATCATTACATAGGCATCACGTCCAAGATTACTAGACCGACTCCTGCCTGCATCTACTACTATTAATCCACACATCGACCGCTATCCAGCATGCATCTAGTGTATTAAGTCCATGGAAAAACGGAGTAATGCAATAAGAACGATGACATGATGTAGACAAGATCCATTTATCTATTACGTAGATATAGATCCCATCCTTTTATCCTTAGTAGCAACGATACATACGTGTCGGTTCCCTTTCTGTCACTGGGATCAAGCACCATAAGATCGAACCCACTACCGGGCACCTCTTTCCATTGAGATATAAATAGATCAAGTTGGCCAAAAAAATCCCAAATATCGGAGAAGAAATATGAGGCTATAAGTGATCATGCATATAAGAGATCAAAGAAACTCTCCTTCAGCCTCAACTGGATCAAGAGTTCAAGGGACGTCACCGACTTGAACATGTGCAGATCGCGTAGGTGCCGTACATTCGGCGACTACATCAACCGCGTTACTAAACGCTTCCGCTTTCGGTCTACGAGGGTACGTAGACACACTCTCCCCTCTTGTTGCTATGCATCTCCTAGATAGATCTTGCGTGATTGCAGGAATTTTTTTGAAATATTGCGTTCCCCAATATTTATTTTCCCTCAGTGATGAAACCAAGGTTATCGAACCAGTAGGAGAACCAAGAAATGCAACGTAAACAGCACCTGCACACAAATAACAACACCTCGCAACCCAACGTGTTAAAGGGGTTGTCAGCCCCTTTCGGGTAACGATGCCAGAAATTTATAGTAGATTAAAATAATAGATCACAAATAAAATAAAGGCAGCAAAGTATTTTTTGTATTTTTTGTTTAATAGATCTGAATAAAAATGCAAAGGAAAAGTAGATCGCAAGCAAATATATGAGAAAGAAGACCCGGGGGCCGTAGGTTTCACTAGTGGCTTCTCTCAAGTAAGATAGCAAACGGTGGGTAAACAAATTACTGTTGGGCAATTGATAGAACCTCAAATAATTATGACGATATCCAGGCAATGATCATTACATAGGCATCACGCCCAAGATTAGTAGACCGACTCCTGCCTGCATCTACTACTATTACGCCACACATCGACCGCTATCCAACATGCATCTAGTGTATTAAGTTCATGGAAAAATGGAGTAATGCAATAAGAACGATGACATGATGTAGACAAGATCCATTTGTCTATTACGTAGATATAGATCCCATCTTTTTATCCTTAGTAGCAACGATACATACGTGTCAGTTCCCTTTCTGTCACTGGGATCAAGCACCGTAAGATCGAACCCACTACCGGGCACCTCTTTCCATTGCAATATAAATAGATCAAGTTGGCCAAACAAAGCCCAAATAATGGAGCAGAAATATGAGGCTATAAGTGATCATGCATATAAGAGATCAAAGAAACTCAACTAACTTCCATGGATATAAAAAGATATGACTAATCATAAACTCAAAGGTCATCAGATCCCAACAAACACACCGCAAAAAGAGTTACATCATATTGATCTCCAAGAGACCATTGTATTGAGAATCAAGAGAGAGAGAGAGATGAAGCCATCTAGCTACCAACTACGAACCCGAAGGTCTACAAAGAACTACTCATGCATCATCGGAGAGGCACCAATGGAGGTGGTGAACCCCATCCGAGATGGTGTCTAGATTGGACCTGGTGGTTCTGGAATCTGCGGCGGCTCTATGAATATTTCGTTGACTCCTCTAGGGTTCTGGTATTTTTGGGCTATATATATATCAAAGAGGCAGTCCGGGGGCACCCGAGGTGGGCACAACCCACCAGGGCACGCCTGGGCCTCCTGGCGCGCCCTGGTGGGTTGTCCCCTCCTCGGGACTCCCCCAGGTGCAACCAGGGCCCAACATGTTCCTTCTGGTCCATAAAAATTCTCTGTAAAGTTTCATGGCATTTGGACTCCGTCTGATATTGATTTTCTGCGATGTAAAAAACATGGAAAAAACAAGAACTGGCACTTGGGACTATGTCAATAGGTTAGTACCAAAAAATGATATGAATGACTATAAAATGATTATAAAACATCCAAGATTGATAATAAAACAACATGGAACAATCAAAAATTATAGATATGTTGGAGATGTATCAGCATCCCCAAGCTTAAGTCCTACTCGTCCTCGAGTAGGTAAGTGTTAAAAACAAATTTTTTGATGTGGAGTGTTGTTTAACATGTCATATCATATTCTTTTCTTTATAGCATGGACATTTGGACTTTTTATGTGATTCAAAGCAATAGTCTAGTTTTGACATAATAATTTAGATACTCAAGCATATCAACAAGCAACCATGTCTTTCAAAATATCAATGCTAAAATAAGTTATCCCTAGCCCATCATGCTCAAACATTGATCCATTCATGAAACACACTCAAATTTTAGCTACACACAATACTTAAGTACGATCATATTTCCTCCTAGTTGGTGCTTTTTATGAGAGAAGATGGAGACTCAAATTTCAAAATAAAAATTGCATAAAGTAAAAGAAAGGCCCTTCACAGAGGGAAGTAGGGATTTGTAGAGGTGCCAGAGCTCAAAGCGAAAAACTTAGAGATAAAAACATTTTGAGAGGTGTATCCATCCCACCAACGAAAATGACTTAGAGTTCCCAATACTTTCCATGCATAGATATATCATAGGCAGTTCATGAAGAGAAAATAAAATTTATTCCTTTTTCCACCATAACTTTCACTTTCCATGGCTAATCGTATCCACGGGTGCCCTCCATACCAACACTTTCCAAGGAATTTATTATTTGAAAACATAAAGTAAATTCAATTTTTTTGCATTTCGAGACTTGGCATCCCTAATACCTTTGCCTTACTCTCGTGCAATGACAAGTGAATAAACACTCATCTTGAGAATAACACATCTAGCATGGAAAATATTAGCCACCCCTCACCGCTCCGCGAGCGAAACAAACACACAAAAGAGAAGTTTATTTTGAAAATTAGAGATGGCACATGCAAATTTTCTTAGAATGGCGAAAGAATACCGGATATAGGTAAATATAGTGGACTCATGTGGCAAAAGTAGTTCAAAGGATTTTGGATGCACAACTATTGATCATACTTAGTGTAAAGTGAAGGCTAACAAAAGATTGGGAAGCGATCAACCAAGAAACGGATAATCTCATAAGCAAGAATTAAGCATAATTAACACCAAATAATGCACCACAAGTAGGATATAATTTCATTGCATGACTATCGACTTTCGTACTTGCATAGGGAATCACAAACCTTAACACGAATATTCTTACTAGAGCACAATTACTCATCAACATAACTCACATATCACATCATCATATCTCAAAACTATTACTAAGAATCAAGTTTATTTTGTCCAATGATCTTCATGACATTTTTCTCTTTTTTTTCTTTCATCCTTCTTGGATATCTATCACTTTGGGACTAATTTTTACATGTTGCTTTTCATAAGCTCAAACAAATATAAGTGAAGATCATGAGCATAACAAATTTCTTTCTCTCAAAATAATTTAAGTGAAGCAAGAGAGAATTTTTTTTCAAAATTTTACTAACTCTCAAATAAATGTAAGTGAAGCAAGAGAGTATTTCTTCAAAAATACTAAGCACACCATGCTCAAAAAGATATAAGTGAAGCACTAGAGCAAGTCCTGGCTCATAAAAGATTTAAGTGAAGCATAGAGAGCAATTCTAACAAGTCATGACATAATATTGGCTCTCTCAAATAGGTGTGTCCAGCAAGGATTGATGACTTAAACCACATAATAAAACAAGCAAAGACTCATATCATACAAGACGCTCCAAGAAAAACACATATCATGTGACGAATAGAAATATAGTTTCAAGTAAAATACCGATGATCGTTGGAAGAAAGCGGGAATGCCACTCGGGGGCATCGCCAAGCTTAGTTCGTTGCTCATTCTTGGATAATAGCTTTGTTGAGGAACATAGTAATTTCAAAAAAAATCCTACACACACACAGGATCATGGTGATGCATAGCAACGAGAGGGGAGAGTGTTTTCCATGTACCCTCGTAGACCGAAAGCGGAAGCATTAGCACAACACGGTTGATGTAGTCGTACGTCTTCATGATCCGACCGATCCAAGTACCGAACGTACGGCACCTCCGAGTTCAGCACGCGTTCAGCTCGCTGACGTCCCGCAAACTCCGATCCAACAGAGCTTCATGGGAGAGTTCTGTCAGCACGACAGTGTGATGATGGTGATGATGTTGCTACCGATGCAGGGCTTCACCTAAGCATCGCTACGATATGATCGAGGTGGAATATGGTGGAGGGGGCACCGCACACGGCTAAGAGATCAAGAGATCAATTGTTGTGTCTCCAAGGGGTGCCCCCCCTTCCCGTATATAAAGGAGTGGAGGTGGGGGAGGGCCAGCCCTCTCTATGGCACGCCCTAGGGGAGTCCTACTCCCACCGGGAGTAGGATTCCCCCTTTCCTAGTAGAACTAGGAGCCCTTCCAAATAGTAGGAGTAGGAGAGAAGGAAAGGGAAAAAAGAAGAGAAGGAAGGAGGGGGTGTCGCCCCTGCCCCTAGTCCAATTCGGACTAAGCATTGGGGGGCGCGCAGCCTCTCCTCTCTCTTTCCCCTAAAGCCCAATAAGGCCCATATACTCCCCGCAGAATTCCCGTAACTCTCCGGTACTCTGAAAAATACCCGAATCACTTGGAACCTTTTAGATGTCCGAATATAGTCGTCCAATATATTGATATTTATGTCTCGACCATTTCGAGACTCCTCGTCATGTGCCCGATCTCATCCGGGACTCCGAACTACCTTCGGTACATCAAAACACATAAACTCGTAATACAAATCGTCACCGAACGTTAAGCGTGCGGACCCTACGGGTTGGATAACTATGTAGACATGACCGAGACATGTCTCTGGTCAATAACCAATAGCGGAACCTGGATGCTCATATTGGCTCCTACATATTCTACGAAGATCTTTATCGGTCAAACCGCATAACAACATACGTTGTTCCCTTTGTCATCGGTATGTTACTTGCCCAAGATTCGATCGTCGGTATCTCAATACCTAGTTCAATCTCATTACCGGCAAGTCTCTTTACTCGTTTCGTAATACATCATCCCGCAACTAACTCATTAGTTACAATGCTTGCAAGGCTTATAGTGATGTGTATTACCGAGTGGGCCCAAAGATACATCTCCGACGATCGGAGTGACAAATCCTAATCTCAAAATACGCCAACTCAACAAGTACCTTCGGAGACACCTGTAGAGCACCTTTATAATCACCTAGTTACATCGTTACGTTTGGTAGCACACAAAGTGTTCCTCCGGTATACGGGAGTTGCATAATCTCATAGTCATAGGAACATGTATAAGTCATGAAGAAAGCAATAGCAACATACTAAACGATCAAGTGCTAAGCTAATGGAATGGGTCAAGTCAATCACATCATTCTCCTAATGATGTGATCCCGTTAATCAAATGACAAGTCATGTCTATGGTTAGGAAACTTAACCATCTTTGATTAAGGAGCTAGTCAAGTAGAGGCATACTAGTGACACTATGTTTGTCTATGTATTCACACATGTATTATGTTTCCGGTTAATACAATTCTAGCATGAATAATAAACATTTATCATGAAATAAGGAAATAAATAATAACTTTATTATTGCCTCTAGGGCGTATTTCCTTCAGTCTCCCACTTGCACTAGAGTCAGTAATCTAGTTCACATCGCCATGTGATTTAACACCAATAGTTCACATCACCATGTGATTAATACCCATAGTTCACATCGTCATGTGACCTACACCCAAAGGGTTTACTAGAGTCAATAATCTAGTTCACATCACTATGTGATTAACACCCAAAGAGTACTAAGGTGTGATCATGTTTTGCTTGTGAGAGAAGTTTAGTCTATGGGTCTACCACATTCAGATCCGTATGTATTTTGCAAATTTCTATGTCAACAATGCTCTGCACGGAGCTACTCTAGCTAATTTCTCCCACTTTCAAAATGTATCCAGATTGAGACTTAGAGTCATCTGGATCAGTGTCAAAATTTGCATCGACGTAACCCTTTACGACGAACCCTTTGTCACCTCCATAATCGAGAAACATATCCTTATTCCACTAAGGATAATTTTGACCCTGTCCAGTGATCTACTCCTAGATCACTATTGTACTCCCTTGCTAAACTCAGTGTAGGGTATACAATAGATATGGTACACATCATGGCATACTTTATAGAAACTATGGCTGAGGCGTAGGGAATGACTTTCATTCTCTTTCTATCTTCTGCCGTGGTCGGTCATTGAGTCTTACTCAATTTCACACCTTGTAACACAGGTAAGAACTCTTTCTTTGACTATTCCATTTTGAACTACTTCAAAATCTTGTCAAGGTATGTACTCATTGAAAAAACTTATTAAGCGTCTTGATCTATCTCTATAGATCTTGATGCTCAATGTGTAAGCAGCTTCATCGAGGTCTTTCTTTGAAAAACTCTTTTCAAACACTCGTTTATGCTTTCCAGAAAATTCTACATTATTTCCGATTAACAATATGTCATTTACGTATACTTATCAGAAATGCAGTAGTGCTCCCACTCACTTTCTTGTAAATACAGGCTTCACCGCAAGTCTGTATAAAACCATATGCTTTGATCACTTTATCAAATCATATATTCCGACTAGGAGATGCTTGCGCTAGTCTATAGAAGGATCGCTGGAGCTTTCTCACTTTGTTAGCACCTTTAGGATCGATAAAACCTTCTGGTTGCATCATATACAACTCATCTTTTAAGAAATCCATTAAGGAATATAGTTTTGACATCCATTTGCCAGATTTCATAAAATGCAGCAACTGCTAAAATGATTCGAACAGACTTTTAAGTATCGATACGAGTGAGAAAATCTCATCATAGTAAACACCTTGAACTTGTGGAAAACATTTTTCGACAATTCGAGCTTTGTATATAGTAACACTACTATCAGCGTCCGTCTTCCTCTTGAAGGTCCATTTATTCTTAATGACTCACCGATCATCGGGCAAGTCAATCAAAGTCCATACTTTGTTCTCATACATGGATCCCATCTCAGATTTCATGGCCTCAAGCCATTTCGCGGAATCTGGGCTCATCATCGCTTCCTCATAGTTCGTAGGTTCGTCATGGTCAAGTAACATGACATCCAGAACAGGATTACCGTACCACTCTCGTGCGGATCTCACTCTAGTTTACCTACGAGGTTCGGTAGTAACTTGACCTGAAGTTACATGATCAGCATCATTAGCTTCCTCACTAATTGGTGTAGGAGTCACATGAACAGATTTCTGTGATGAACTATTTTCCAATTCGGGAGAAGGTACAATTACCTTATCAAGTTCTACTTTCCTCCCACTCACTTCTTTCGAGAGAAACTCCTTCTCTAGAAAGGATCCATTCTTAGCAACGAATGTCTTGCCTTCGGATCTGTGATAGAAGGTGTACCCAACTGTCTCCTTTGGGTATCGTATGAAGACACATTTCTCCGATCCGGGTTTGAGCTTATCAGGATGAAACTTTTTCACATAAGCATCGCAACCCCAAACTTTAAGAAATGACAACTTTGGTTTCTTGCCAAACAACAGTTCATATGGTGTCGTCTCAACGGATTTAGATGGTGCCCTATTTAACATGAATGCAACTATCTCTAATGCATAACCCCAAAACGATAGTGGTAAATCGGTAAGAGACATCATAGATTGCACTATATCAAATAAAGTATGGTTATGACGTTCGGACACACCATTACGTTGTGGTTTTCTGATAACCCACAAGTATAGGGGATCGCAACAATTTTCGAGGGTAAAGTATTCAACCCAAATTTATTGATTCGACACAAGGGAAGCCAAAGAATACTCTCAAGTATTAGCAGCCGAGTTGTCAATTCAACCACACCTGGAAACTTAATATCTGCAGGAAAGTGTTTAGTACCAAAGTAATATGATAGTAGTGGTAACGGTAGCAAAAGGTAATAGTAGTAAAAGTAATGTTTTGGTATTTTGTAGTGATGATAGCAATAGCAACGGAAAAGTAAATAAGCGAAGAACAATATATGGAAAGCTTGTAGGCAATGGATCTGTGATAGAGAATTATGCCGGATGCGGTTCATCATGTAACAGTCATAACCTAGGGTGACACAGAACTAGCTCCAGTTCATTGATATAATGTAGGCATGTATTCCGAATATAGTCATACATGCTTATGGAAAAGAACTTGCATGACATCTTTTGTCCTACCCTCCCATGACAGCGGGGTCGTTACGGAAACAAAGGGATATTAAGGACTCCTTTTAATAGAGAACTGGAACAAAGCATTAACACATTGTGAATACATGAACTCCTCAAACCACGTCATCACCGGTAAGTATCCCGATTTTTGTCACTTTGGGGTTAACGGATCATAACACATAATAGGTGACTATAGACTTGCAAGATAAGATCAAGAACACTCATGTATTGATGAAAACATAATAGGTTCAGATCTGAAATCATGGCACTCGGGCCCTAGTGACAAGCATTAAGCATAGCAAAGTCATAGCAACATCAATCTCAGAACATAGTGGATACTAGGGATCAAACCCTAACAAAACTAACTCGATTACATGATAGATCTCATCCAACCCATCACCGTCCAGCAAGCCTACGATGGAATTAGTCACGCACGGCGGTGAGCATCATGAAATTGGTGATGGAGGATGGTTGATGATGACGATGACGACGGATTCCCCTCTCCGGAGCCTCGAACGGACTCCAGATCAGCCCTCCCGAGAGGTTTTAGGGCTTGGCGGCGGCTCCGTATCGTAAAACGTGATGATTTCTTCTCTCTAATTTTTTTTCTCCCCGAAACTCAACATACGGCGGTGGAGTTGTAGTCGGAGAGGCAACAGGGGGCCCACGAGGTAGGGGGCGCGCCCTAGGGGGGCAGGCGCGCCCCCCACCCTCGTGGCAAGGTGGTGGGCCCCCTGGCCTTCATCTTTGGCAGGTATTTTTCTTATTTTCTGAAAAGTGGCTCCGTGAAGTTTCAGGTCATTCCGAGAACGTTTGCTCTTGCACATAAATAACACCATGGTAATTCTGCTGAAAACAGCGTCAGTCCGGGTTAGTTCCATTCAATTCATGCAAGTTAGAGTCCAAAACAAGGGCAAAAGTGTTTGGAAAAGTAGATACATTGGAGACGTATCAACTCCCCCAAGCTTAAACCTTTGCTTGTCCTCAAGCAATTCAGTTGACAAACTGAAAGTGATAAAGAAAAACTTTTACAAACTCTGTTTGCTCTTGTTGTTGTAAATATGTAAAGCCAGCGTTCAAGTTTTCAGCAAAGATTATAACTAACCACATTCACAATAACGCATAGATCTCAAGTTTACTCATATCAATAGCATAATCAACTAGCGAGCAATAATAATAAATCTCGGATGACAACAGTTTCTCAACACAATCATAATATGATATAACAAGATGGTATCTCGCTAGCCCTTTCTGAGACCGCAAAACATAAATGCAGAGCACCTTTAAAGACCAAGGACTGACTAGACATTGTAATTCGTGGTAAAAGAGATCCAGTCAAGTCATACTCAATGTAAATTAACAGTAATGAATGCGAATGACAGCGGTGCTCTCCAACTGGTGCTTTTTAATAAGAGAATGATGACTCAACATAAAAGTAAATAGATAGGCCCTTCGCAAAGGGAAGCAGGGACTTGTAGAGGTGCCAGAGCTCGGTTTTGAAACAGAGGTGAATAATATTTTGAGCGGTATACTTTCATTGTCAACATAACAACCAAGAGATGGCGATATCTTCCATGCTACACACATAATAGGCGGTTCCCAAACAGAATGGTAAAGTTTATACTCCCCCTTCCACCAACAAGCACCAATCCATGGCTTGCTCGAAACAACGAGTGCCTCCAACTAACAAGATTCCCAGGGGGAGTTTTGTTTGCAATTATTTTGATTTAGTTTGCATAAAGCATGGGACCGGGCATCCCGGTGACTAGCCATTTATCTCATGAGTGAGGAGCGGAGTCCACTCCTCTTGAGAATAACCCACCTAACATGGAAGACACGGACAGCCCTAGTTGATACATGAGCTATTCGAGCATACAAAACAAGATATTTATTTGAAGGTTTAGAGTTTGGCACATGCAAATTTACTTGGAACGGCAGGTAGATACCGTATATAGGTAGGTATAGTGGACTCTTATGGAATAACTTTGGGGTTTAAGGGATTGGATGCACAAGCAGTATTACCGCTTAGTACAGGTGAAGGCTAGCAAAAGATTGGGAAGTGACCAGCTATAGAGCGACAACAGTCATGAACATGCATTAAAATTAATCAACACCGAATGCAAGCATGAGTAGGATATAATCCACAATGAACATAAATATCGTGAAGGCTACGTTGATTTTGATTCAACTACATGCGTGAACATGCGCTAAGTCAAGTCACTTAAATCATTCAGAGGAGGATACCACCCTATCATACCACATCATAACCATTTTAATAACATGTTGGCACGCAAGGTAAACC
Organism: Triticum monococcum; assembly: GCA_034509565.1. Taxonomy (NCBI): domain Eukaryota; kingdom Viridiplantae; phylum Streptophyta; class Magnoliopsida; order Poales; family Poaceae; genus Triticum; species Triticum monococcum. The sequence goes on along the minus strand of CM067842.1, from coordinate 526,854,414 downwards.
ATTATAACTCATAGCTAATCAAGCATGGCACAAGAAACTATGATCTCTACTTGTCATTGCAAACATGTTTATTCATAATAGGCTGAATCAGGAACGATGAACTAATCATATTTACAAAAACAAAAGAGGTCGAGTTCATACCAGCTTTTCTCATCTCAGCCAGTCCATCATAGAACATCATAATCGCCTTTCACTTGCACGACCGAATGATGTGAATAATAATAATAGTGCACATGCATTGGACTAAGCTGGAATATGCAAGCATTCAATAAACATGGGAAGACAAGGCAATATGGGCTCTTTTGTCAGATAAACAATAATGCATATAAGAGCCACTTCAACAATTTAATTATGGTCTTCTCCTATCGACTCCCAAAGAAAAGAAAAGAAATAAAACTATTTACATGGGAAAGCTCCCAACAAGCAAAAGAAGAACATGAAATATTTTTGTGTTTTCTTTTTAATTACTACTACAAGCATGGAAATTAAACTAACTAAAAGCTACACCTATTTTTTTTGTTTTTCTTAAGGTTTAATAAATACACAAGAAGAAAGCATAAAAAGGAAAATAAACTAGCATGGATGATACAATGAAAAAGTATGAGCACCGACATCTAGCAATGAGTGTGTGAACATAAATGTAATGTCGGTGAGAAATACGTACTCCCCCAAGCTTAGGCTTTTGGCCTAAGTTGGTCTATGGCCACGGCTGGCCTGGCGGATATCCATAATAGTAGTTGGGGTCGTACTGCGAGGATGAAGAGGAAGACTCAGCTTGCCACTGGCTGACAATCATCTCCAGATCCCACTGGTAATTAGACTATCGTGAAGGATCAATTTTTGGTTCCGGCTCCGGCTCCTCAGCTGGTGCAGGGTTCCGGTAGGTGTGAATAGCCTTCAATGGAACAAGGTACGTGCCTACAGATAAATCAAACAAAGAAGGAGCAGGCAGGGTAATAGTCTCAGGATGATGTTTGTTAAAGAACAATTGATATTTAAGCTCTCCTTCCCTATTCTTAACAATAAAATCATGTGCCACGATACTTTTATAATCTAAATAAACACGAGGCAGCACTTTTTCTTCCTTCTCATAATGCCTAATAGGTATGTTAAAGTGTGCAGCTAGGCGTGAGGCATAGATGCCTCCAAAGATGGGGCCCTTGGTACGGTTCAGACTTAACCGTTTAGCAAATGCCGCCCATACTAACAGTGTTATCACTGTATAAACCTTGGAGCAAAATAATAATATCAGGAATACTAAGGTTTCCACAGTTTCCGCGACCAATTAAGCAATGACTAGCAAATAATGCAAAGTAACGTAAAACAGGGAAATGTATGCTAGTGATTCGTGCATCGGAAACCTTCCTTGTTTCCCCTACAGTGATAGTATTAATAAAACCCTCCACATCATCACGATGTGGTTCTTCTGTCTTGCCCTCAAAAGGGACTAGACAAATCCGACAAAAATCATAAATTGACATCTCCTTATGCTCATCATATAAATGAAACTCCACCGTAGGTGGTGAGTTCCTAGAATGAAAATGAAAGTTTTGCACAAAGGTATTTGTGAGTAAGAGATACTAATCGCATTGGTCGTGGAGGAAAGCGGTGAGGCCTGCATTATGAGCCAATTCATGAAAATCTTCGTAAATCCTGGCTGCTCTCAAGAAATCCTCGCAAGGCCATTCACACGCCCAAACCTCCACGATGCGCGGCAGATTATACTTAGGCTTTGTTGCCTTTTCCTACGAGCTTTGGCTCGATGAGCCCCTCAAAAGTCTCCTCATCATTTTCTGAAAAATTCTGGAATTTTTAGGAACTTCAAAATAAAAGTAAACCAAACTGAATAATATTGATAACAACTACTCCTACAAGTGCCTAGGGCCTATATCATGCATCAAAACTACTTTTGACCATATAAATTTGACATGCAAGCTCAAGAACAGGGTCACCTAAGCAGCAAAAATTTGCAATGAATAAAGCACTAGAACAAAAACTAATTGGACCAATGGAGGAGTCACATACTAAGGAACAATCTCCCCAAGCAGTTTTGTGAGAGGTGCTTTGAGCAAGGAGATCGAAAATGGCAGCAAAATGAGCTAGAACTCGTGCTTGAGCTGGTTATTCGTGTTTATGGGAGGAAGGTGAAGTGTGTGGATGCAGGAATAAGTGGAGGAGGGCCATCATGGGCCCACGAGGAAGGGGGTGCGCCCTCCACCCTCGTGGGCAGGTGGTTGACCCCCTGGTGTGTTCTCGGTTCCATAAATCCTCAAATATTCTAAAAAAATCATATTTAAATTTCAGGGCATTTGGAGAACTTTTATTTTCGAGGTGTTTTTATATTGCACGGATAATCAGATAACAGACAGAAAAATATTTATTTTATTTTATTTAATATAAATATCAGAAAGTAAAAGTGGGGTACAGAAGGTTGTGCCTTCTAGTTTCATCCGTCTCATGATCATCAAAAGGAATCCACTAACAAGGTTGATCAAGTCTTGTTAATGAACTCATTCCGAATAACATGGAATCGGAGAAATTTCAAATAACACTATGTTACCTCAATGGGGATATGCACATCCCCAATAATAAGAATATCATATTTCTTCTTGACAGTAGGAAGAGGAAATTCAAAACCTCCAAATATAATCGATGGAATTTTTCCAATAGAGTTGATACTATGAACTTGAGGTTGTTTCCTCAGAAAGTGTACCGTATGCTCATTGCCATTAACATGAAAAGCGACATTGCCTTCAGTGCAATCAATAACAGCCCCTGCAGTATTCAAAAAGGGTCTTCCAAGAATAATAGACATACTATCGTCCTCGGGAATATCAAGAATAACAAAGTCCGTTAAAATAGTAACGTTTGCAACTACAACATGCACATCCTCACAAATACCGACAGGTATAGCAGTTGATTTGTCAGCCATTTGCAAAGATATTTCAGTAGGTGTCAACTTATTCAAATCAAGTCTATGATATAAAGAGAGAGGCATAACACTAACACCGGCTCCAAGATCACATAAAGCAGTTTTAACATAATTTCTTTTAATGGAGCATGGTATAGTGGGTACTCCTAGATCTCCAAGTTTCTTTGGTATTCCACCCTTAAAAGTATAATTAGCAAGCATGGTGGAAATTTCAGCTTCCGGTATCTTTCTTTTCATTTGTAATTATATATTTCATATACTTAGCATAAGGATTTGTTTTCAGCATATCAGTTAATCGCATACGCAAAAAGATAGGTCTAATCATTTCAGCAAAGCGCTCAAAATCCTCATCATCCTTTTTCTTTGATGGTTCGGGAGGAAAAGGCATGGGTTTCTGAACCCATGGTTCTCTTTCTTTACCATGTTTCCTAGCAACAAAGTCTTTTTTATCATAACGTTGATTCTTTGATTGTGGGTTATGAAGATCAACAACAGGTTCAATTTCTACATCATTATCATTACTAGGTTGAGCATCATCATGAACATTATCATTAGGATTATCATTAGTTTCAGGTTCATTACCAGATTGTGTTTCAGCATCAGAAATAGAAATATCATTTGGATTCTTAGGTGTTTCAACAATAGGATCACTAGAAGCATGCAAAGTCCTATCATTTTTCTTTTTCTTCCTTTTAGAAGGACTAGGTGCATCTATATTATTTCTCTGAGAATCTTGCTCAATTCTCTTAGGATGGCCTTCAGGATACAAAGGTTCCTGAGTCATTCTACCAGCTCTAGTAGCCACTCTAACAGCATAATCATTATCTTTACTATTCAATTTATTGAGCAAATCATTTTGAGCTTTAAGTACTTGTTCTACTTGAGTGGTAACCATAGAAGCATGTTTACTAATAAGTTTAAGTTCACCTTTAACATTAGCCATATAATCACCCAAGTGTTCAAGCATATTTGAATTGTATTTCAATTGTCTACCAAAATAAGCATTAAAATCTTCTTGCTTAGCCATAAATTTATCAAACTCATCTAATCATGGGTTAGCAAACTTAGTAAACGGGATTACAGCTTTATCATATCTATAGAGAGAATTTACCTTTACTACCTGTGTCGGGTTATCAAGACCATGAGTTTCTTCAATAGGTAATGGATTAAGATTATATGTTTCTTCAACAGGCAGTAAATTAAGACCATGTACTTCTTCAATAGGAGGTAAATTCTTAACATCTTCAGCTTTAATACCTTTTTCTTTCATAGATTTCTTTGCCTCTTGCATATCTTCAGGACTGAGAAATAGAATACCCCCTTCTTCGGAGTTGGTTTAGGAATAGGCTCAGGAATTGGCTCCAGAGGTGTCCAATTATTTTCATTTGTCAACATATTATTCAATAGAATTTCAGCTTCATCCGGTGTTCTTTCCCTGAAAACAGAACCAACACAACTATCCAGGTAATCTCTGAAGGCATCGGTTAGTCCATTATAAAAGATATCAAGTATTTTAGTTTTCTTAAGAGGATGATCAGGCAAAGCATTAAGTAATTGGAGAAGCCTCCCCCAAGCTTGTGGGAGACTCTCTTCTTCAATTTGCACAAAATTGTATATATCCCTTAAGGCAGCTTGTTTCTTATGAGCAGGGAAATATTTAGTAGAGAAGTAATAAATCGTATCCTGGGGACTACGCACACAACCAGGATCAAGAGAATTAAACCATATCTTAGCATCACTGTCGGAGTAATTGGACACGGATACCCCGAAGACGGCAAGATGATATTTTAAGACATCGGGGCTAGCAAAGCCCCTCAGTCCGCCTGCCGGCTGCCGACTGCGCCAACCAGCCGGCTGCCGACTACACCAACCTGCCGGCTGCCGACTACGCCAACCTGCCGGTTGCCGACTGCGCCAACCAGCCGGTTACCGACTGTAGCCCGACCCGACATTGACAAGACACCGACAAGACGGCCATACCACGGACAAGACAACCATGCCGTGATGACATCATGTACAGTGTCACTTGTCCCCTGGCACTATTTATGAAGTGACCCAGGGGACAAGCATGACATGCACCATGCCTCACCCATGCCTACCCACATAGCTTACATAGTAAGCTAGCCCACACTATAAAAGGGGCACACATCCATCCATCCAGGGGATGGCCACGGCCACATTCATTTGGCCACAAGGCCACTCACGGCCACAGGCCATGGCCATACATGGCCGGCCACTAGCATGCCTCATATAGGCATATACCAGATCAGATGCATTTGGCACTGATCCCAGATACAGCTCCAGGAGCACTTTGTACTGCCCGATGTACACCCCAGATAGATACACTCAGACATGCAGCAGTAGGAGTATTATCCCTCCGGAGAGCTCCGAAGCTGGGTAAACCACTACGTGCTACTCGCATACCCGCTCCCGGTCCTATCAGCAGCAGTCTTACCCACACACTAAGCCCTTGTGGCATCTGTCGACTCGCAAGCCCCCCGTGAGAAATACCATGATAGTTGGCGCCCACCATGGGGCGGTACTACTACTATGCTACCGCGCTGCTGCTGGTTTCGCTGTTCGGGCGGGACCATCTTCGTCTTCACCGCCGCGGCGTCGCGCCGTCTCTCCGGTAGCGCTTGGGGGCTCGACATCGACCCGCCCCCGGAGCGGCCGCGAGGGGTGGCGCGTCCTCGCCGTCGGCCCCTTCGTCTTCACCGCTGCAGCGTCGCGCCGTCTCTCCGGTAGCACTCGGGGGCTTCACTTCGACCCAGCCTTGGAGTGGCCGTGAGGGGCGGCGTGTCCTCACCGTCGGCCTCACTATCTGCATCGTCACCGTAGCGTCGCCATCGTCTCTCCGGTGGCGCTCGGGGGCTCGACATCAGCATGCCCCTGGTGCAGCCGTGCGGGGCGGCGCGTCGTCGTCTGTCTTCGGTCTGCGCGCTCACGGCTTCGCCCTGCTCCGCGGCTATCCCGAGCTCCTCTGTCCCTGTACGTGTACGCGTTTGGGCCTAAGCTAGCTAGCTGGCCAGCAAAGCCGATGGATTCGGCTGCGTAGGCTGGCATAGCTAGCTAGCACCACTCATGGCATGCAGCGGTACATGACGCGCGCCTCTGTTCTTCTCCACTCGCGCGGGTGCGCGGCCATGCCGGCTCGCCTCTGTTTCCTGCGCCACAACCGCGCTCTGCCGGCTCGCTTCGCGCCCGGGCGTGCCTCTCCGGCCCCCCTCGGCGGCTCCCTTCTCCATCGCGCAAGACCGCCCCGGTCCGCGGCTGTGCAGCCCGCGTCCTCCGTGCCGTCGTGCCATCCGGGTCCGGCTCCTCCCGCGCTGCACCCGGTCCGGCTGCCCCCGTGCGCCTACGGATCCGCCCCGACCGGCCCCGGCTCGCCTCGTCCATCTCCGCCGAGCACCCGCACCTCCGCGACCGCGCGCCGACTCCTCCTCGCGCGTGGTGTCGCCTGCCGCTCCGGCTGCAGGCCCCATCCCAGGCCGGCTACTGGCTCGCCACCTCTCCGGCCCGTGCGCCCATGTCGTGGCCAGCTGCTGGGCCCGCATCGCCTGTCCTCACAACGCGGCTCCGCTCTCCGCCCCTTCTCGTCCGGCATTCGTACCGACCCGGTCACCGGCTCTGCCTAGCGCCTGCGCTCCCGACCGGACCGGCCGCCTCCCCGTGGTCGCGCACTCGGGGCGCCCGTCACCGCCTCCGTCCAGCTCCAGACATCCCGCGTGACGGCTGCTCCACCCCTCGCGTGTTGGCCCCGCCGTTCGCCGCCTACGACTCACCGCTAGCCGGGTCCGCCTTCGGCCGGCTGCCGCTCCAGGCCGGCTACCCGCGACCTGGCTCCCCGACGCCGCCCTCCGCCTGACTGGATCCGGCCTCCTCCGCCATCCGGCCTCCAGCACGCTCGCTAGCTGAGTCACCGCCCCGCGCGCTGGCCCGGCCACCCAGCCCTGCTTTGCCCCTGGCCGGCTTTGCCTCGCAGGGCCGCCTGGCCCCCACACCCAGATGCCGGCTCCCGGCCTCCCACAAGCCGGCCTGGCGCCGCTGCTCTGTGCGCGCCCGCGCCGGCTGCTGCTGCGTCCGCATCCCGGCCGCCCTACTGGTCCTCCGCGTCCCCGCCACTGGCTGGGCGTGCCAGCCGGCCCTCTGCGCCCCGGCCACCGGCTTGCCCCGCTCGTCCGCTCGCAGCCGGCTGCTCATGTGGCCAGGATCCAAAAAAAAGAAGCAAGGCCGGCTACTCACTTGGGGCCGACTGACAAAGTCAAAGACCGAGCGTGAAGGGCCGACTGAAAGAGAGAGAGAGAGATGCGGGCAGACTGCTCCATCAACACAGCCACGAGCGGAAAGCCGTCCGGCTGCCCACATCCGGCAGAGGAAAAGAAAAAAATGTGCCCAAGCCGGCTGAGAAAGAATAAAGAAAAAAAGAAAAGTCGTGCCACCTGGCCGCCCAGTTCGCCTACCGACTTTGACGCCTGGCCGGCTGGGGGCCCGACCCGTTTGCTCGTCTGCCTCGACGCCGGCAGCGCCAAGCCGGCCCAACCGTCAAGACCTCCTCGAGCGCCCGAATCTCGGGGGATACACCCAGCGGGTGCGCTGGCGCGCCCCCGCGAAGATTGAGACAAAGTAGTTGCCGGGAGATCCGGACCGACTACTCAGCAGTCAGCCCGAATCTCGGGGGCTACACCCAGCAGGTGCGCTGGCGCACCCCCGTGAAGATTGAGACAAAGTAGTTGCCGGGAGATCCAGCCCGACTGCTCAGTAGTCGGCCCGAATCTCGGGGGCTACACCCAGCGGGTGCGCTGACGCGCCCCCGCGAAGAAGAAGACAAAGTAGTCGCCGGGAGATCCGGCCTGACCGCTCAGCAGTCGGCCCAAATCTCGGTGGCTACACCCAGCGGTTGCGCTGGCGCGTCCCCGTGAAGATTGCAGACAAGACAAGAGTTTTGTCCGGCTGCCAGCAACCGGCAGAAGAGAAAAAGAAGAAGACGGGCGTTGCAAGACGCCTCGCCGCCTGGCCGGTCGAGCCTGACCGGCCGGGACCCTCCCCTTCGAGCACCCGGAGGCTCGAAGGCTTCACCCAGCAGGTGCGCCGACGCGCTCCGCGAGCGCCGAGACGCGCCGGCAGTCTTCGACGACCGCGACTACACGAAAATCAATGTGAGCTCCTCACCCGCATATTTTTTGCACCACGCAAGTATGGATAACCACGAGCGAAGCTCGGGGGCTGTCTCTGCATTTTATTACAGTAGCATCACTGTTCACCCCGGCGCCAACCAGAGTTGGCCCGGGGGCTAGCCGCTTGGCCTAAGACGTTAGTTCCCGCAGACGGCTTAGTACCGTGTGCGGTACCAAAGGCCCACTCTTAGTCACAGACCGCAGAGCGGCTGTCCGACTAGCAGGAGTGATCGTTGGAGGCCACCCACGCGAAAAACGCCCGGGAAGAAAAACGTTCGGGCGACCCGACCGTTTCCTTTACAAGTATCTACTCGGTTGAATCTGCTCCCAGACTCTGAGTACTGTACACTCCACTTCGCGGCCCACTCTTAGCCACAGACCGCAGAGCGGCTGTCCGGCAAGCAAGAGCACAAGCCAAAAAGCGGAGGGAACACGAAAAAGATTAAGGGGGCTCGGACGAAACCGAGTCGGCACCCTCCGCATAAAACTTGCAACACTGAAAGCAAGCATATGATATATTTGCGTGGACTAACTTTGTCCTTTTTTATGATCATTTCCATGAACATTTGCCAAAAAACCTCCGCCCAACTTTGCCAAGTTGCCCGGAGGCTTGGGGGCTACTGTCGGAGTAATTGGACACGGATACCCCGAAGACGGCAAGATGATATTTTAAGACATCGGGGCTAGCAAAGCCCCTCAGTCCGCCTGCCGGCTGCCGACTGCGCCAACCTGCCGGCTGCCGACTGCGCCAACCAGCCGGCTGCCGACTGCAGCCCGACCCGACATCGACAAGACACCGGCGAGACGGCCATACCGCGGACAAGACAACCATACCGCGACAACATCATGTACAGTGTCACTTGTCCCCTGGCACTATTTATGAAGTGACCCAGGGGACAAGCATGACATGCACCATGCCTCACCCATGCCTACCCACATAGCTTACATAGTAAGCTAGCCCACACTATAAAAGGGGCACACATCCATCCATCCAGGGGATGGCCACGGCCATATTCATTTGGCCACAAGGCCACTCACGGCCACAGGCCATAGCCATACATGGCCGGCCACTAGCATGCCTCATATAGGCATATACCAGATCAGATGCATTTGGCACCGATCCCAGATACAGCTCCAGGAGCACTTTGTACTGCCCGATGTACACCCCAGATAGATACACTCAGACATGCAGCAGTAGGAGTATTATCTCTCCGGAGAGCTCCGAAGCTGGGTAAACCACCGCGTGCTACTCGCATACCCGCTCCCGGTCCTATCAGCAGCAGTCTTACCCACACACTAAGCCCTTGTGGCATCTGTCGACTCGCAAGCCCCCCGTGAGAGACCACAACAATCACCCTTTAATGAGAACAGAAATATTTTAAGGATGTAAAAGTAACGAGTTCTCTCATCTTTAGTAAACAGGGTAGCTATATCATTCAATTTAGTAAGATGTGCTACAATAGTTTCAGATTCATAACCATGAAATGGATCAGATTCAACCAAAGTAATTATATCAGGATCAACAGAGAATTCATAATCCTTATCAGTAACAAAGGTAGGTGAAGTAGCAAAAGCAGGGTCAGGTTTCATTCTAGCATTTAAAGATTGCTTACTCCATTTAGCTAATAATCTTTTGAGTTCAGTTCTATTTTGGCACACTAAAATAGCTAAGGAAGCTTCTTGATCAAAGACATAACCCTTAGGAATAACAAGTGATTCTTCATCATCACTTTCATCAGTATCATCAGATTCAATATTTTCAATCTCTCTAGCCCTAGCAAGTTGTTTATCGAGAAAATCACTAAGTGCCATAGTAGTATCAGGCATAGAGGTAGTTTCATCATGAGGATCATGCATAGCAGAAGTGGCATCATCAATAACATGCGACATATTAGAACGAATAGCAGAAGCAGGTGTAGGTGTCGCAAACTTACTCATAACAGAAGGTGAATCAAGTGCAGAGCTAGATGGCAGTTCCTTACCTCCCCTCGTAGTTGAGGGATAGATCTTGGTTTTTGAATCTCTCAAGTTCTTCATAATGATAAGCATATATATATATATATATATATATATATATATATATATATATCCCAAGTGACTCAAAGAATAGAGCTATGCTCCCCGGCAACGGCACCAGAAAATAGTCTTGATAACCCACAAGTATAGGGGATCGCAACAGTTTTCGAGGGTAAAGTATTCAACCCAAATTTATTGATTCGACACAAGGGGAGCCAAAGAATTCTCTCAAGTATTAGCCGCTGAGTTGTCAATTCAACCACACCCAGAAACTTAATATCTACAACAAAGTGTTTAGTAGCAAAGTAATATGATATTAGTAGTAATGGTAGCAAAAGGTAACAGTAGTAAAAGTAATGTTTTTGGTATTTTGTAGTGATGATAGCAATAGCACCGGAAAAGTAAATAAGCGAAGAACAATATATGGAAAGCTCGTAGGGAATGGATCGGTGATAGAGAACTATGCTGGATGCGGTTCATCATGTAACAGTCATAACCTAGGGTGACATAGAACTAGCACCAGTTCATTGATATAATGTAGGCATGTATTCCGAATATAGTCATACGTGCTTATGGAAAAGAACTTGCATGACATCTTTTGTCCTACCCTCCCGTGGCAGCGGGGTCCTTATGGAAACTAAGGGATATTAAGGCCTCCTTTTAATAAAGAACCGGAACAAAGCATTAACACATAGTGAATACATGAACTCCTCAAACTACGGTCATCACCGGTAAGTATCCCGATTATTGTCACTTCGGGGTTAACGGATCATAACACATAATAGGTGACTATAGACTTGAAAGATAGGATCAAGAACACTCATATATTGATGAAAACATAATAGGTTCAGATCTGAAATCATGGCACTCGGGCCCTAGTGACAAGAATTAAGCATAGCAAAGTCATAGCAACATCAATCTTAGAACACAGTGGATACTAGGGATCAAACCCTAACAAAACTAACTCGATTACATGATAGATCTCATCCAACCCATCACTGTCCAGCAAGCCTATGATGGAATTACTCACGCACGGCGGTGATCATCATGAAATTGGTGATGGAGGATGGTTGATGATGATGATGGCGACGGATTCCCCTCTCCGGAGCCCCGAACGGACTCCAGACCAGCCCTCCCGAGAGGTTTTAGGGCTTGGCAGCGGCTGCATATCGTAAAACGCGATGATTTCTTCTCTCTGTTTTTTCTTCCCAAAACTCAATATATGGAGGTGGAGTTGGAGTCGGAGAGGCAACAGGGGGCCCACGAGGTAGGGGGCGCGCCCTAGGGGGCAGGCACGCCCCCCACCCTCGTGGCAAGGTGGTGGGCCCCCTAGCCTTCATCTTTGGCAGGTATTTTTCTTATTTTCTGAAAAGTGGCTCCGTGAAGTTTCAAGTCATTCCGAGAACATTTGCTCCTGCACATAAATAACACCATGGTAATTCTGCTGAAAACAACGTCAGTCCGGGTTAGTTCCATTCAAATCATGCAAGTTAGAGTCCAAAACAAGGGAAAAAGTGTTTGGAAAAGTAGATACGTTGGAGACGTATCATGTTCCAGGTGGCATGAGTTTGTGAAACTATTCCACATTGTTTTAATTGAAGACCAAACTCATAACTCAAATATTCGCCTCCGCAATCAGATCATAGAAACTTGATTTTCTTTGTTACGATGATTTTCTACTTCACTCTGAAATTCTTTGAACTTTTCAAATGTTTCAGACTTATGTTTCTTCAAGTAGATATACCCTGCTCAAATCATCTGTGAAGGTCAGAAAAATAACGATACCCGCCGCGAGCCTCAACACTCATCGGACCTCATACATCAGTACATATTATATCCAATAAGTCAGTTGCTTGCTCCATTGTTGTGGGGAACGGAGTCTTAGTCATCTTTGCCCATGAGGCATGGTTCGCAAGGATCAACTGATTCATAATCAAGTGATTCCAAAATCCCATCAGCATGGATTTTCTTCATGCATTTTACACCAATATGACCTAAACGGCAGTGCCACAAATAAGTTGCACTATCATTATTAACTTTGCATCTTTTGGCTTCAATATTATGAATATGTGTATCACTACGATCCAGATTCAACAAACCATTTTCATTGGGTGTATAACCATAGAAGGTTTTATTCATGTAAACAGAATAACAATTATTCTCTTACTTAAATGAATAACCGTATTGCAATAAACATGATCAAATCATATTCATGCTCAATGCAAACTCCAAATAACACTTATTTAGGTTCAACACTAATCCCGAAAGTATAGGGAGTGTGCGATGATGATCATATCATTCTTGGAACTACTTCCAACACACATCGTTACTTCACCCTTAACCAGTCTCTATTCATTCTGCAACTCCCGTTTCAAGTTACTACTCTTAGCAACTGAAATAGTATCAAATACCGAGGGTGTCGGAGTAAATAGCCACGGGTAGCCTAGCCGGCTTCCCCTGGCCCTTATGAAAAAATTACGAGCCCGTCCGGCTCTCAAGAGGACTCAAGACCTGGGGCCGCCTCCCCCCCTGCCGGCTATCTTCTAGGCCGGCTTCGGGGGCGGCCCGCCCTTTACCCTCATGAAGAAAGCTGTGGGAGGGCCGACTGCGAGAAGCCGGCTGCAAAGAGGCCGACCGACTCCAAGGAGCCAGCTCCCACAAAGCAGTCAAGGCTGTACCCGCAAAGTACGCGTCCACCCCGCGATGATGAAGCGGGGCGTGGCTACAGTGAAGCCTGCCGCCCCCGAAACCCGGAGCACGCCTGGTACAGTGCGCCGTACGGGCAGCCACGGCCCGCCCGGCGCGGCACTGTAGCCACGGCGGCTCTGACGCCGCCCACGATGGGCCACCAGCGAAGCCCCCGAGGCGGTGGGCCCCTTTGGGCAGAGAGATGCCGAAGGCGGCCGCACCTCCTCCCAAGCCGGCGAGATAGAGAGCCGGCTTCCCATAGCCGGCCTGCCACCCTCCTCGAGGGAGACGCCCCATTAAGGAGACAAGACATGGAGGGGCTACAGTAATCGCCCGCCAAGGCGGTGGTACTGTAGCCACGCTTACCCCGACCAAGACCGCGTCATCAGGATAGAGCGACAGTGATCAGCCACCGACCGGGCCCTGGATAGTGGGGCCTGCTTGTCGACTAGGGCACCGGCAGCCGGCGGGCCCCAGCAGTCGGCGCGGAAGCCGGCGAACGCGGTCACAGACGGCTGGGCCCCGCGCCCAGCCGGATTACCATTGTACCCCCGGGGGGTAGGCCAATATAAACCCCCCGGTGCACCCATGCAAAGGCTTGGACCCCAAGCTAGTTCTAGACACGATACAAGGAGAAGAAGCAAGCTAGCTGTGCCCTTCTTCCTCCTTCCACCCAAACAGCTCGAGGAGCATTGTGTAGCTACTTGTTCATTTACTAACCATGCGGAGACCCCGCAGAGCAGCAGTAGGGGTGTTATCTCCCCGGAGAGCCCCGAAGCTGGGTAAGATTCGCCGGCGTGCATGTCTTTGCCTTATCCCGTTTCCAGGCACCTGCGATGTTTTATTGGCTCCCACAATGATAAGCCACCCGTTGGCATATGTCGCACCTACCACCCGACATTTGGCGCCCACCGTGGGGCCAGGTGCACCGTCGTCTGAAGACCTGTTCTGGACGGGAACCCTCTTCCTCCCCCGCGAGTGTAGCCAGCCCGGCTCGCCCGATGGCGCTTGCCACGACGCGCTGCAAAGCGTCACCGACATCTGCGCGGCGAGCGGCCTCGCCGATCTCCTCAACAAGGCCCGCATCTCCGACGAGCTCGCCTCCGATGTGTTGGGGAACGCGGTAATTTCAAAAAATTTCCTACGCACACGCAAGATCATGGTGATGCACAGCAACGAGAGGGGAGAGTGTTGTCTACGTACCAACGCAGACCGACTGCGGAAGCGATCACACAACATAGAGGAAGTAGTCGTACGTCTTCTTCCCTATCCGACCGATCCAAGCACCGTTACTCCGGCACCTCCGAGTTCTTAGCACACGTTCAGCTCGATGACATTCCTCGGGCTCCGATCCAGCAAAGCGTCGAGGAAGAGTTCCGTCAGCACGACGGCGTGGTGACGATCTTGATGTACTACCGACGCAGGGCTTCGCCTAAGCACTGTAACGGTATGATCGAGGTGGAATTTGGTGGCAGGGGGCACCGCACACGGCTAAGGAACGATCTCAAGGATCAACTTGTGTGTCTTGGGGTGCCCCCTGCCTCCGTATATAAAGGTTGGAGGGAGGGGGGCTGGCCGGCCAAAGAGGTGTAGGCGCAGGAGGAGTCCTACTCCCACCGGGAGTAGGACTCCCCCCTCCAATCCTATTCCAACTAGGACTCCTTGGGAAAAAGGGAGAGGGAAAGAGAGAGAGGTGGCCGGCCACCTCTCCTAGTCCTAATAGGACTAGGGGAGGGGGGAGGTGCGCAGCCCTCCTTGGCAGCCCCTTTCACCTTTCCACAATGGCCCATGTAGGCCCATTTGGCTCCCGGGGGGTTCCGGTAACCCTCCCGGTAATCCGGTAAAATCCCGATTTCACCTGGAACACTTCCGATGTCCAAACATAGGCTTCCAATATATCAATCTTTACGTCTCGACCATTTCGAGACTCCTCGTCATGTCCGTGATCTTATCCGGGACTCCGAACAACCTTCGGTACATCAAAATGCATAAACTCATAATAACTGTCATCGTAATGTTAAGCGTGCGGACCCTACGGTTCGAGAACAATGTAGACATGACCGAGACACGTCTCCGGTCAATAACCAATAGCGGGACCTGGATGCCCATATTGGCTCCTACATATTCTACGAAGATCTTTATCGGTCAGACCGCATAACAACATACGTTGTTCCCTTTGTCATCGGTATGTTACTTGCCCGAGATTCGATCGTCGGTATCCAATACCTAGTTCAATCTCGTTACTGGCAAGTCTCTTTACTCGTTCCGTAATACATCATCTCATAACTAACATCTTAGTTATTATGCTTGCAAGGCTTATGTGATGTGTATTACCGAGAGGGCCCAGAGATACCTCTCCGACAATCGGAGTGACAAACCCTAATCTTGAAATACGCCAACCCAACATCTACCATTGGAGACACCTGTAGTACTCCTTTATAATCACCCAGTTACGTTGTGACGTTTGGTAGTACCCAAAGTGTTCCTCCGGTAAACGGGAGTTGCATAATCTCATAGTTATAGGAACATGTATAAGTCATGAAGAAAGCAATAGCAACATACTAAACGATCGGGTGCTAAGCTAATGGAATGGGTCATGTCAATCAGATCATTCAACTAATGATGTGACCTCGTTAATCAAATAACAACTCTTTGTTCATGGTTAGGAAACATAACCATCTTTGATTAACGAGCTAGTCTAGTAGAGGCATACTAGTGACACTCTGTTGGTCTATGTATTCACACATGTATTATGTTTCCGGTTAATACAATTCTAGCATGAATAATAAACATTTATCATGATATAAGGAAATAAATAATAACTTTATTATTGCCTCTAGGGCATATTTCCTTCACGATGCGGGCACCGACCACCTCGCCAACCTCCTTGGCCAGCTCCACGTCTCCAGCGAGCCTGCTGCAGATCTGGAGTCGGTTGGCTCCACCGACCCGATGCCCGTCGACTCCGACCCGGCATCCTACGACACCTTCCCCACCAACGTCACGATCTACAACGACCCGCTCCCTCCGGCCGGCGATCGCGATACTGTCACCACTGAGGTGATGGTTATCGGCCATGACGGCCCGGCCGACGAGGGCGCCCACGACGCCCCGCGCACGGCGGCCCACGACTTGTCCGTCCCCCTCCCGGCTGATGCCGACGACGAAGCACTGGAGGCACGCCGTCTTGCCCTCCACGCGGAGGGCCGGAGGCTGGCCTCCGTAAGACGCCTCACTGAGGCCTACCAGCGCGAAGCTCACCGCGCCGCCTTCGGCACGCCGGCCCCGGCTGGCCCAAGCCGGGCTGGTGCTGTCAGGCAACGCGGCGCCGTCCTCGCCGACACGCTGGGAGTCGATCGCCCGGTCTACGCCACTCCGCTCGAGAACCTACGTGCCGCCCAGGCGGCCGTAGACGAGCTGGACGGCTTGGAAGCCGAAGACCTCCCCCACATGACGTGGTGCATACAGCAACTAATTGACGCGGCCGCTCAGCGGCACGAAGCGGACGCCCGCGCGGGAAGCCCTCCCCCGCGCCTCGATCACGGCGCGACTTCCCGAACGCCGACTACGAGCAACACCCGCACGCGGAGCGAGAAAGAGCCGGCTTCCAGCCGAAGCCGGAACCGAATCTCCATCGAGCGAGACGCTGACGACCGTCCCCGAGCCATGGAATGGCGGGGCTGCCCGCATCCGCCTCGAGCTCATGGAGAGAGATACCCCACCCCGCCTCCAGTGGCGCACCCGACTCTCAGCGGCCAGCTAGGTCACCGCGAAGGAGTCGGCGAGAACGACGCCCGCCACTAGATCGACCGCCTGGCCAGATCCCTGGTGCTAGAAGAAGAGGACGATGTCGGCCCGCCCTGTTTTGGCCCCTGCATCCGCGACGAACCCTTCCCCAAAGGGTTCTCGTTCCCAAGAGACACGCCCAAGTACAACGGCTCGGT
Source organism: Triticum monococcum (assembly GCA_034509565.1). Classification (NCBI taxonomy): domain Eukaryota; kingdom Viridiplantae; phylum Streptophyta; class Magnoliopsida; order Poales; family Poaceae; genus Triticum; species Triticum monococcum. The sequence continues at coordinate 526,837,657 of CM067842.1, read as the reverse complement.
GAAGCCGGAAGACTGGCTGACCGACTACTCCACGGCCTTCAGCATCGCCAATGGCAACCGGCGCGTTGCCGTGAAGTACGTGCCCCTCATGCTGCAAGGCACGGCACGGACTTGGCTTAACAGCCTCAAGTCTCTCAGCATCAACAGCTGGGTAGATTTCACTGAAGCCTTCATTCGCAACTTCACCAGCACCTACAAGCGGGCTCCCAAGCCCAGGCAGCTCTCCCTGTGCGTACAGGGCCCAGCCGAGTCCACCCGCGACTACCTCACGCGTTGGGCCGAGCTCTGCAATTCTTGCGAAGGGGTGCACGAGGTGCAAGCCATCGAATACTTCACTGCCGGGTGCCAAGAGGGCACCCTCCTGAAGCACAAGCTCCTTTGCGACGAGCCGACTACCCTCGACGAGCTCCCGAACATCGTCGACAAGTACGCCACTGCCGACTCTTCGATGAAGACCGAGCTCCGGGTGGACGCGTCCGGAGAAGTGCTTAATCCGGCACCCAAAACGCCGGCGGGAGATTCCGGCCGACGCCAACACCCGAATGACCAGAAGCGCAAAGGCCCTGCGCCGCCTCCCGCTAGCCGGCAGGTGACCACGGTTGAAGACACGCCGCCTGAGGGGCGGCCTGCGCCCAAGAAGCCCAAGGGCGGCCGGCCAGCTTGGCAGCCGGCTTTCTCCTATGAACAAACTCTTGACGCCCCGTGCAAGTTCCATAGCGGCGCGAAGCCATCCAACCACACAACCCGAAAGTGTAACTGGCTCGCCCGAATCTCCAAGGGCGAAGGGCTCACGCCGACTCCGCCTGCCGGCCCGCCGCCTCCGGCTCTACCGCCCAAGGCCGCTCGGCCCGCGGTCGACGCCGTGCAGGACGAGTTCCCCGACGAGCAAGCATCTTACGTCATCTTTATGAGCCAGCCCGAAGACCGGCGCAGCAAGCGCCGAGAGCATCAAGAAGTCAATGTGGCCGCCGCTAGCCCAGCCGGACACATGCATTGGTCAGAGAAATCCATCAGCTGGAGCCGGGCCGACCACCCAGAGGTGATGTCGTCCCCTGGCTCCTACGCTTTGGTCCTGGAGGCCACCCTCGCGACGGACACACGCGTCGCCCGTTTCTCCTGCATGCTGATCGATGGTGGAAGCAGCATCAACATCCTGTATCGCGACACCCTGTAGAAGTTAAGTGTCAAGACGAAACAGCTTGTGCCGACTCGGACGGTGTTTCACGGCATCGTACCCGGTTTGTCCTGCGCCCCCATTGGCAAGATCAAGATCGACGTACTCTTTGGGGGCAAGGAGCATTTCCGCCAAGAAGCGATCTGGTTCGAGGTGGTGGACCTGGAGAGCCCTTACCACGCCTTGCTTGGCCGACCCGCCTTGGCCAAGTTCATGGCGGTCCCCCACTACGCATACCTCAAGATGAAGATACCATGCTCCAAGGGCATCATCACCATCACCGGCGATTACAAGAAATCCGCCGACTGCGCCACGGCCAGCAGCCGGCTGGCCGAATCCCTCATGATTGCCGAAGAAAAGAAGACGCTGGACCGGGTCGTGGCCCTGGCCAGCAAGCAGCTGAGCTAGCCCGCCGACTCCAAGGAGTATGATGCCCAAGGATCTTTCCAGCCGGCCAAGGAGACCAAGAAAATACAGCTCGACCCCGAGCACCCCGAAAGGTTTGCCGTCATTGGGGCAAGCCTACAAAGCAAATAGGAAGGCGAGCTCGCCGATTTCCTCCATGAGAATCGGGATATCTTTGCATGGTCCCCCAAGGACATGCCGGGTGTTCCGAAGGATTTCGCCGAGCACAAACTACATGTGCGGGAGGACGCAAAACCAGTCAAGCAGCCTCTCCGCCGACTGTCAGAGGAGAAGAGAAGGATCGTGGGGGAGGAGATAGCCCGGCTTCTAGCAGCCGGCTTCATTATGGAAGTTTTCTTTCCAGAATGGCTAGCCAACCCGGTCCTCGTGCTGAAGAAGAATAACAAATGGCGCATGTGCATAGATTACACCAGCCTCAACAAGGCCTGCCCCAAAGATCCCTTCGCCCTGCCAAGGATTGACCAAGTAATAGACTCCACAGCCGGATGCGAGCTGTTGAGTTTTTTGGATGCTTATTCAGGATACCACCAGATAAAACTGAACCCGGATGACCGCCTGAAGACCGCCTTCATCACGCCATTTGGAGCCTTCTGCTACCTGACCATGATGTTCGGCTTAAGGAATGCCGGTGCCACCTTTCAGCATTGCATGCAGAAGTGCCTCCTCACGCAGCTCGGCAAAAACACCCACGTCTACGTGGAAGATATCGTGGTGAAGACGGAGAAGCACGACACTTTGCTGGAAGACCTGAAAGAAACATTCGAGAACCTGCGCCGGTTCCGAATCAAGCTCAACCCCGAGAAATGCGTGTTCGGAGTGCCAGCCGGCCAGCACCTAGGCTTTCTGGTCTCCGAACACGGCATCGAGTGCAACCCAGTGAAGATCAAGGCCATCGAGAGGATGGCGATATCAACCAAGCTTCGAGAAATCCAGAAGTTCACCGGGTGCCTGGCCTCTTTGAACCGCTTCATCAGCCAGCTTGGAGAGAAAGCTCTCCCTCTCTACCGCCTCATGAAGAAGAGCACTCACTTCGAGTGGACTGACCAGGCCGACCAAGCTTTCCACAAGCTGAAGAAAATGCTGGCCACGCCGCCTGTCTTGGTGGCGCCGACTGAGAAAGAGCCCATGCTCCTTTATATTGCCGCTACTAGCCGGGTGGTCAGCACCGTCATCGTAGTCCAACACCCCGAAGAAGGCCGAGTCCAGCCGGTCCAGAGGTCGGTGTATTACTTGAGTGAGGTGCTGTCCGCCTCAAAGCAGAACTACCCGCACTACCAGAAGATGTGCTACGGCGTGTACTTCACCGCCAAGAAGCTGAAGCCCTACTTTCAAGAACATCCCATCACGGTCGTATGCACTGCCCCGCTGGCCGAGATCATAGGCAGCCGGGATGCATCCGGCCGGGTGGCTAAGTGGGCCATCGAGCTGGCCCCTTACACGATCTTCTACCAACCCCGCACCGCCATCAAGTCACAAGCATTGGCTGACTTCCTCGTCGACTGGGCCGAGACCCAGTACTTACCACCAGCTCCTGACTCCACCCATTGGCGCATGCACTTTGACGGATCCAAGATGCGCACCGGCCTGGGAGCCGGCGTCGTCCTTAACTCTCCTAAGGGCGACAAGCTCAGATACACGCTGCAGATCCACTTCGCCGCCTCCAACAACGTAGCCGAGTACGAGGCGCTCATACATGGGCTCCGGCTTGCCAAGGAACTCGGCATCCGCCAGATCCTGTGTTATGGCGACTCGGATTTGGTGGTTCAGCAATCATCTGGCGACTGGGATGCCAAAGATGCAAACATGGCAAGCTACCGCTTCCTAGCGCAGCAAATCAGTGGGTACTTTGATGGATGCGAATTCCTCCACGTACCGCGAGCCGACAACGAGCTAGCAGATGCCCTGGCCCGAATAGGCTCCATGCGGCAAGCAATACCAACCGGCGTCGCTCTACAATGCCTCCTCAAGCCGTCCATCAAGCTGTCTCCGGAATCCGATTCCATCTTCGTGCCGCTTGACCCCGACAGGGCCGGGTCCGGCTCGAAGAACCAAGCAGGTGACCCAGGGACTTCAGTACTCGGCTCGGGGACTGCAGTAGCCGGCTCGGCGACTGCCGCACCCAGTTCGGGGACTGCGGTAGCCGGCCCGGGGACTGCGGTAGCCGGCCCGGGGACTTCTTCAGCACAGCAAGCGGCGGCCGACTCCAGCACTTCATCACCCAGCCCGCCCACCCTGGTGGCAGTAGCCACATTGGCGGCAGGGGAGGTCGCAGCTCCATCATGGGCCCAATCCATCCTCAACTTCTTAGTGAACCAAGATCTGCCGGCTGATGAAACAGAAGCGAGACAAGTCCAACGTCGAGCCGGAGCATACACGATCGTCAACAGAGAACTTGTCAAGTGCAGTGTCACCGAAGTCCTCCAGCGATGCGTCGAGCAGGAGAAGGGCATCGCAATCCTCAGAGATATACACCAGGGAGAGTGCGGCCACCACGCCGCCTCAAGATCCTTGTCGCCAAAGCCTTCCGCCACGGTTTTTTCTGGCCGACTGCTTTGGACGATGCCAAAGAGTTAGTCAAACACTGCAAAGGCTGCCAGCTTTTCAGTTCCAAGCAACACATGCTGGCTTCGGCACTCAAGACTATTCCCCTCACCTGGCCCTTTGCCGTCTGGGGACTGGACATGGTGGGCCCATTCAAGACGGCGCGCGGCGGCATGACGCATTTGCTGGTCGCCGTGGACAAATTCACCAAGTGGATTGAGGCAAAGCCGATCAAGAAGCTGAATGGGCCGACTGCGGTGACTTTCATCACAGATATAACAACCCAGTACGGCGTACCGCACAGCATCATCACCGACAATGGCATGAATTTTGCCAAAGGAGCCTTGGCACGATTCTGCGCTGCACAGGGTATCCGGCTGGAGCTTGCGTCCGTCGCCCACCCGCAGTCAAACGGCCAGGTTGAGCGAGCAAACGGCCTCATCCTCTCCGGCATCAAGCCCCGACTGGTTGTACCGCTGGAGCGCTCAGCCGGCTGTTGGCTCGACGAGCTGCCGGCTGTCCAATGGAGTCTGCGTACTACCCCAAACAGATCAACCGGCTTCACTCCTTTCTTCCTCGTGTACGGTGCTGAGGCAGTCATCCCAACAGACATCGAGTTCGACTCGCCTCGGGTAACCATGTACACGGAGGCGGAGGCCAAAGAAGCACGAGAAGACGGCGTCGACCTGCTGGAAGAAGGCCGGCTGTTAGCCCTCAGCCGGTCTGCCATCTACCAGCAGGGTTTGCGCCGCTACCACAGCCGGAAGGTCAGGCCAAGATCCTTCCAGGAGGGCGACCTTGTGCTCCGGCTGATCCAGCGAACAGCCGACCAGCACAAGCTCGCAGCCCCCTGGGAAGGCCCCTTCGTCGTCAGCAGAGCTCTAGGCAACGATTCCTACTACTTCATCGACGCGCAGAAGCCCAAGGCACGCAAGAGAGACGACTCCGGCAAGGAGTCGGAACGACCATGGAACGCCAACCTCCTTCGAAGATTTTACAGTTGAAATGCAGTATGTATCACGCTAACTTTTGTACTAAGTATGAAACAACAGGCCCCCCGAGGACGGACCGGGGACTGCCCTCTTTTATCTATGAATGAAAATTATCATGCATATGATATCGTCTTTTCATTTATTTATTTCGTCCGGCATCGGGTTCGACGAGTCGGCCCGGGGACTAGCCGACTGGAGTTATATTAGGAGTCCTACCCGCGGCCAGACAAGTAATGTGCCGACACCCAGGCTTAGCTCTTGCCAAAATCGCAGTTCGAAGAACCGGCTGCCCGGCTGGCAAGAGTCACAAGCCGGAAAGGATGTGCACACGAAAAACGGCTAGGGACTAACGGACTTATATAACAAAAGCCGGCTTGCCGCCTGCCGCCGACCGACTACCAGAGTAGCCGGCCGGCCGGCTTGCATTCAGTTCACTTCAAATCCAAGAAAGCTCGAGTACTTGCCTTCCCAAAGAGGGAAGGCGGCAAAGGAAAAAGGCTAAGGATAAAAAGTGCACTCGAATGGAAACCAAAACATGCACACAACAATATTTACACAAAGGACCTCCAGAGAGGTCAGCATCCAACATAGTTTGATACACCCCCAGTGGGTGGAATTGCGAAAACTTAAAGTTGTTCGAAAAGACAAAAGCAGGAACAACAAGGACGGCAGATCAAGCCGGCGGGGCAGCTGACGAGCTGGGCTGGGCGGTGGAGACGGTTGCGCCGGCTGAAGGAGCGGCCGGCTGACCAACTTCGGCCTGATCACCGCCTCCGGCAGAGGGCGCGCTTCCGTGCGTCTCGTTGCTGGAGGCACGGTCGGCTTGAGGACGGTCGGTCGTTCCATTGGCTGGCTCGGCGTCTTCACCGTCCTCTTCCTCGTCATCCTCGCCCTCGTCGCTGGAGGCGATCTCCTCGGCTGAGTCCTCGACCACCGCCGGGTTCAGCCCGAACCACTCCTCCGCCTAGGCGACGCCGTCGTCATTAAGTTCGGGCGCGAAGACGCTGGTGTCGGTGCACTCGGTGATCGTCGAGGCACGCTGGGCGATCGCCGGCCGTACCTCCTCCAGCTCCGCGTCGGCCTCCAGCCGCCAAGTTCGCAGCTGGTCCAGGCTTAGCCCTGGGTACCATGCGCGGACGAACTCCAACGCCCGCCCGGCTCCAAGACGGGCTGCCGACGCCTTCCAAGCTTTGAAGCGGCCGACTGCGACTTCCAGCCAGTCGGCGGTCCGGCTTGGGGTGCGGGGGATCATCTGGCCGGGCCAGAGGGCGGCCAGCACCTGCGCCCCGGCACATTGGAGCCGGCGGAGCATCCGATGGGCCGGATGCAGTCGCGCCTGGACGGCAATGAGCTGCTCCTCCAACGTCCGATTTGCATCTGGCGCAATGTCAGCTCCAGCCTGACGGCGCGCCTCGCAATGAGACTCGATGGCTTGGGTGGCGAGAACGGAGTGGCCGGGAAAGTAATCTGCGCAAAGTAACAAGCACAGGTCGGAATAAAACTCCAGGCGGCTAGCAGATGGAGTAAGGGCAAGAAAAGTGGCTTACCATCGATCAGGTCTTTGATTCGGCCGAAGCCTTCGTCCAGCGCCTGACGCGTCTCGGCCCAGCTCGCCGCCTCAGTCTCAAACTCCGCCTTCAGGGCAGCCTCGCTGTCCTGCGCCTTCTGCAGGGCCGCCTTGTGGCTTTCTTCCTGGTCGGCCAGTTTCTTGACCAGGCGGTCGCGCTCCTGGACCAAGGCGGCGTACTCGGCGTCCCTGGCGTGAAGAGCGGTCTGCGCCTCGCCACGCTCCGTCCGCAAGTCGGCGTTGGCCCCTGCATGAGCAAAAGACAAAGAGAAAAAGTCAATAAGGGAAAGGTCGTCAAGGAAGATCCGACCCGACTGCTCAGCAGTCGGCCCGAATCTCGGGGACTACACCCAGTGGGTGCGCTGCCGCGCCCCCACAAGAGACAGATAAGAGCAAAGTACTTACCTCGGCTGCTGGCCAGGTCATCGGTCCTCCGGCCCAGCTCCTGAGCCTGGGAGTTGAAGGCGGCAGCACGAGAGTTGTGATAATCCTAAGGTTCAGACAGGAAACAGAGTTAGGATGGTCGTCAAGAAAGATCCGACCCGACTGCGCTACAGTCGGCCCGGATCTCGGGGACTACACCCAGTGGGTGCGCTGGCGCGCCCCCACGGAAGAAATCAGAGGACCAAAGCGGTCAACAAGTGAAAAACTTACCCGGATAGCAGCCCGCGTCAACAAGAACTCCTGAGTATATTGCTGCAGGAGGGCGGCCTGAGCCTGCAGCCGGCTCCGAACCCCTTGGGCCGCCACGTTCAGCTCGCCACTCCCTCTGCTGGGAGTCCACCCAGACGTGGCAGAGCTGACCGCCTCCAAGGCTTCCGCCGACTGGTTGGCACCCGCAGCTTGGCGCGTGTCCGGCGGGGCCGTGTTCTCTCCGGCGCATTGGCTCGCCGCCAGCTGAATCTCAAGGCCGGCTCCGATCTCGGGTACGCCCCGGGCCGGCTCCTCCGGCGCCGCCGCCGACTGGCCGCCTTCGCCCACTCCGGTTGGCACTGCCGGCGGCGTCCTCTCCGCGAAGACCTCGAAGAGCTCCTCCCTTTGCACCGGCGGCTGATCTGGGGTGATCTCCTCTGCCAAGGGCAGCGGGATGTCCGGGTCCATGGTGCAGAGGGGGATGGCGAGTAGTGGAGGCCGGCTACGCGTGCCCTCTGCCTCCGTTTCCATGGTTGCCCGCTCCATCGGAGTCTCGGCTGCCACGTCAGCCTGCTCCTTCGCCGCCCGGGCGGCCTCCCGCTCCGCCGCCTCCCTCTCCTCTCGCGCCTCGCGGGCGTTCCGCTCCGTGGCTTCCGCGAGGTCGGCGCGGGGGTCCACGCGGCGGCGCCCTGAAGATCCGGCACCCGGCCCAACCACAGAGCCGCCTGGGCCCCGCTCAAGGGAAAGCGGCGCCCTGCCCAGAAAATGGAGGAGGGTTAGAACAAAAGAAGACAACAAAAAACAGGCACGCAAGCAGCCAAAGGCTTACGATGAAACCGCCTGAGGCTGCTTCACCGCCCTCCGGAAGCGGGCCGCCTTCGCCGCTGCCTCGTCTCGCTTCGTTGCCGCGGCAGAGGCCCTCATCTTCTTCGGCCGACTGCCGAAGAAAGGAAGCACGGCCCGGCGCTTCGACGTCCCACCACAGACAGCCGGCGCGGCGGACGAGCCCGCGCTGTGACGATCGGCTGCCGGCTGGCGGCGCGGGATTTCTTCGGCATCGGCGTCATCCGGCCAGTCGTCAAAGCTGGCTGAGAGCCCCGTGCCTCCAGGCTCGGCGACGTCCCCCGTGGCGGTGTCTTCCATGGCGGCTGCCCCCAGGTCCAGGTCGTCAATATCATCTACCACACGGTCGGGGGCATACCGGCGTTCGACTCCTGCCGCCCAGGCTGGCGGCATAAGAAGAGGGTTTTGATAAAAAGGAACCGCCTGGTCAGAAGCCGGCCGGTATAAAGCCGGCTGATGACAGAAAGAAGATAGAAAGAAAGACCTACCACGGGCGGTGGACTGGCACGAGAGTACGGCGCCTTGCCGTTTTGCCAGTCGTCGGCGAGCTTGAGGTTGGCGATGTAGTTGACCATGAGCGCCACCTCGGCATGGGGCATTTCCCATGTGCTCAGCCGGCATGGGTCGAGGCGGCCGCTCATTTGGCACATCATGTGAGGCCGGCTTTGGAGAGGAAGGATCCGGTGCTCCACGAAGGCGGCCACCAAGTCGGCTCCGCGCAAGCCTTCCGACTGGATCATTACCCGAAGCCGGGCGATGGCGGCGTTCCCAGCCGGAGATAAGGACTTGGATCTGAAGCCCCAAGACGGCTGCCTTCCAGCCGGCGGGCCGGCTACGTAAGCCGGCAGATTGACGTCGTCCCCTTGCGAGGCGATATTCTTCACGTAGAAGTAGGATTTTTGCCAGAGCTTCACCGACTGGATTAAAGGGATGTGCGGGAAGGGATTGCTCTCGCCTATCCTCTTCATAGCAATGAAGGCCCCGCAGGGGGCGGGCACGCCGGCGATGACGGTGCCGAGCTTGTTCTGGAAGAAGTCCGCCCAGAGCTCCAGCTTGGGCAGCACTCCCAAGAAGCCTTCGCAGAGGGAGACGAAGGCCGACAGCTGCATCACCGCGTTGGGCGTGAGGTGATGCGGCTGGAGGCGGTAGAACTCGAGGAAGGAGCGCATGAACCCACTCGCCGGGAGGCCGAAGCCGCGCAGGTAATGCGCGCAGAAGACGACCCGCTCGCCTTCCTCCGGCACCGGCGAGATTTCCGTCTCCGGCGCCACACGAACCGGCATGAGGTTGGCGGCGGGCAGGCGCCCGGTCCGACGGAGGAATTCTATGTGATCGTCGTGGACGTTAGAGCCGTCCCACGAGCTCGACAACGCCATGGACATGGAGGTGTGGGAGTACTGCGACGAGAAGCTACGTTGGGCGCGAGAGGAAGAAGAAGAGAAAAGAGAACGAGGAGGGACGGGGAGCGAGCGAGCCTTTGCCTCTCCCCCTCCCCCTCCTACTTGTAGGCTCATGCACCGGAGCCGAGGAGGCGCGGCGTGGGGGATCGTGGGGATCGATCGTGCCCACTTCCCCCACGCCCCGCAGTTATTGCGCACTAAAGACAAGAAGAAACGGCCACGGGAAGGCGAGCCGTCCCCTCGGGCCACAGAAGATCTGCGCTCAGGCCGAGGCCAGGGAGTGGCGGGCCCAGGCCTGCGGCGGCGTCCCGTCGCGCGCGTGCGACGGCAGGACTTCACCGCCACGTGGCCTGTCGTGGGGCCCGCGGTCAGCACGCGGGTCAATCGCGGTCATGTTGATAAAACAAAGAAGTTCTCCGAAGTCGGCCTACGATGGCGAGGTTGGCTCCTCAGGGTAAGAAGCTGACCAAGCTTCTCGTCCCTCTGTCCGCCGCGAAGCTCGCTCAGCTTCGGGGACTACTGTCGGAGTAAATAGCCACGGGTAGCCTAGTCGGCTTCCCCTGGCCCTTCTGAAAAAATTACGAGCCCGTCCGGCTCTCAAGAGGACTCAAGACCTGGGGCCGCCTCCCCCCCTGCCGGCTATCTTCTAGGCCAGCTTCGGGGGCGGCCCGCCCTTTACCCTCATGAAGAAAGCTGTGGGAGGGCCGACTGCGAGAAGCCGGCTGCAAAGAGGCCGACTCCAAGGAGCCGGCTCCCATAAAGCAGTCACGGCCGTACCCGCAAAGTACGCGTCCACCCCGCGATGATGAAGCGGGGCGTGGCTACAGTGAAGCCTGCCACCCCCGAAACCCGGAGCACGCCTGGTACAGTGCGCCGTACGGGCAGCCACGGCCCGCCCGGCGCGGCACTGTAGCCACGGCGGCTCTGACGCCGCCCATGACGGGCCACCAGCGAAGCCCCCGAGGCGGTGGGCCCCTTCGGGCAGAGAGATGCCGAAGGCGGCTGCACCTCCTCCCAAGCCGGCGAGATAGAGAGCCGGCTTCCCATAGCCGGCCTGCCACCCTCCTCGAGGGAGACGCCCCATTAAGGAGACAAGACATGGCGGGGCTACAGTAATCGCCCGCCAAGGCGGTGGTACTGTAGCCACGCTTACCCCGACCAAGCCCGCGTCATCAGGATAGAGCGACAGTGATCAGCCACCGACCGGGCCCTGGATAGTGGGGCCTGCTTGTCGACTAGGGCACCGGCAGCCGGTGGGCCCCAGCAGTCGGCGCGGAAGCCGGCGAACGTGGTCACAGACGGCTGGGCCCCGCGCCCAGCCGGATTACCATTGTACCCCCGGGGGGTAGGCCTATATAAACCCCCCGGTGCACCCATGAAAAGGGTTGGACCCCAAGCTAGTTCTAGACACGATACAAGGAGAAGAAGCAAGCTAGCTGTGCCCTTCTTCCTCCTTCCACCCAAACAGCTCGAGGAGCATTGTGTAGCTACTTGTTCATTTAGTAACCATGCGGAGACCCCGCAGAGCAGCAGTAGGGGTGTTATCTTCCCGGAGAGCCCCGAAGCTGGGTAAGATTCGCCGGCGTGCATGTCTTCACCTTATCCCGTTTCCAGGCACCGGCGATGTTTTATTGGCTCCCACAATGATAAGCCACCTGTTGGCATATGTCGCCCTACCACCCGACAGAGGGGTTGCTATAAACACTAGTAAAGTACACATCAATAACATGTATATCCAATATACCTTTGTTCACTTTGCCATCCTTCTTATCCGCCAAATACTTGGGGCAGTTCCGCTTCCAGTGACTAGTCCCTTTGCAGTAAAAGCACTTAGTCTCAGGCTTAGGTCCAGACTTGGGCTTCTGCACTTGAGCAGCAACTTGCTTGCCATTCTTCTTGAAGTTCCCCTTCTTCCCTTTGCCCTTTTCTTGAAACTAGTGGTCTTGTTAACCATCAGCACTTGATGCTTTTATTGATTTCTACCTTCGTCGATTTCAGCATCACGAAGAGCTTGGGAATCATTTTCGTTATCCCTTGCATATTATAGTTCATCACGAAGTTCTAGAAACTTGGTGATAGTGACTAGAGAACTCTGTCAATCACTATATTATCTGGAAGATTAACTCCCACTTGATTCAAGTGATTGTAGTACTCAAACAATCTGAGCACATGCTTACTGGTTGAGCTATTCTCCTCCATCTTGTAGGCAAAGTAATGTCATAGGTCTCACACCTCTCGACACGGGCATGAGTATGAAATACCAATTTCAACTCTTGGAACATCTTATATGCTCTGTGGCGTTCAAAACATTTTTGAAGTCCCGGTTCTAAGCCGTAAAGCATAGTGCACTAAACTATCAAGTAGTCATCATACCGAGCTTTGTCAAACGTTCATAACGTGTGCATATGCTTCTGCAATAGATCCGTCACCTAGCGGTGCATTAAGGACATAATTCTTCTGTGTAGCATTAAGGATAATCCTCAGATCACGGATCCAATCTACATCATTGCTACTAACATCTTTCAACTTTATTTTCTCTAGGAACATATCAAAAATAAACGGGGAGCTACATCGCAAGCTATTGATCTATAACATAGATATGCAAATACTATCAGGACTAAGTTCATGATAGATTAAGGTTCAGTTAAACAAATTATAAGAACTCCCACTTAGATAGACATCCCTCTAATCATCTAAGTGATCACATGATCCATATCTACTAAACCATGTCCGATCATCACATGAGATGGAGTAGTTTTCAATGGTGAACATCACTATGTTGATCATATCTACTACATGATTCACGCTCGACCTTTCGGTCTCAGTGTTCCGAGGCCATATCTGCATATGCTAGGCTCGTCAAGTTTAACCTGAGTATTCCACATGTGCAAAACTGTCTTGCACCCATTGTATTTGAACGTAGAGCTTATCACACCCGATCATCACGTGGTGTCTCAGCACGAAGAACTTTCGCAATGGTGCATACTCAGGGAGAACACTTATACCTTGAAATTTAGTGAGAGATCATCTTATAATGCTACCGTCGATCTAAGCAAAATGAGATGCATAATAGATAAGCATCACATGCAATCAATATAAGTGATATGATACGGCCATCATCATCTTGTGCTTGTGATCTCCATCTCCGAAGCACCGTCATGGTCACCATCGTCACCGGCGCGACACCTTGATCTCCATCGTAGCATCGTTGTCGTCTCGCCAACTGTTGCTTCTACGACTATTGCTACCGCTTAGTGATAAAGTAAAGAAATTACAGGGTGATTGCATTGCATACAATAAAGCGACAACAATATGGCTCCTGCCAGTTGCCGATAACTCGGTTACAAAACATGATCATCTCATACAACAAAATATAGCATCATGTCTTGACCATATAACATCACAACATGCCCTGCAAAAACAAGTTAGATGTCCTCTACTTTGTTGTTGCAAGTTTTACGTGGCTGCTATGGGTTGAGCAAGAACCGTTCTTACCTACGCATCAAAACCACAATGATAGTTTTTCAAGTTAGTGTTGTTTTAACCTTCTGAAGGACCGGGCGTAGCCACACTCGGTTCAACTAAAGTTGGAGAAACTGACACCCGCCAGCCACCTGTATGGAAAGCACGTTGGTAGAACCAGTCTCGCGTAAGCGTACGCGTAATGTCGGTCCGGGCTGCTTCATCCAACAATACCGCGGAACCAAAGTATGACATGCTGGTAAGTAGTATGACTTGTATTGCCAACAACTCACTTGCGTTCTACTCATGCATATAACATCTACGCATAAAACCTGGCTCGGATGCCACTGTTGGGGAACGTAGTAATTTCAAAAAAATTCCTACGCACACATAGGATCATAGTGATGCATAGCAACGAGAGGGCGAGTGTTGTCCACGTACCCTCATAGACCGAAAGCGGAAGCGTTAGCACAATGCGGTTGATGTAGTCATACGACTTCACGATCCGACCGATCCAGGTACCGAACGTACGGCACCTCCGAGTTCAACACACGTTCAGCTCGATGGCATCCCGCGAACTCCGATCCAGCAGAGCTTCACGGGAGAGATTTGTCAGCACGACGGCGTGATGACGGTGATGATGTTGCTACCGATGCAGGGCTTCGCCTAAGCACCGCTACGATATGATCGAGGTGGAATATGGTGAAGGGGGGCACCGCACACGGCTAAGAGATCAAGAGATCAATTGTTGTGTCTCCAACCGGTGCCCCCCTCCCTGTATATAAAGGAGTGGGGGAGGGGGAGGGCTAGCCCTCTCTACGGCGTGCCCTAGGGGAGTCCTACTCCCACCGGGAGTAGGATTCCCCCTTTCCTAGTTGAACTAGGAGCCCTTCCAAGTACTAGGAGTAGGAGAGAAGGAAAGGGAAAAAAGAAGAAAAGGAAGGAGGGGGCGCCACCCCTCCCCCTAGTCCAATTCAGACTAAACATTGGGGGGGCGCAACCTCTCCTCTCTCTTTCCCCTAAAGCCCAATAAGGCCCATATACTCCCCGGCGAATTCCCGTAACTCTTCGGTAACCTTTCCAATGTCCAAATATAGTCGTCCAATATATCAATCTTTACGTGTCGACCATTTCGAGACTCCTCGTCATGTCCCCGAACTCATCCGGGACTCCGAACTACCTTCGGTACATCAAAACACATAAACTCATAATACAAATCGTCACCGAACATTAAGCGTGCGGACCCTACGGGTTCGAGAACTATGTAGACATGACCAAGACACGTCTCCGGTCAATAACCAATAGCGGAACCTGGATACTCATATTGGCTCCTACATATTCTACGAAGATCTTTATCGGTCTAACCGTATAACAACATACGTTGTTCCCTTTGTCATCGGTATGTTACTTGCCCGAGATTCGATCGTCGGTATCTCAATACCTAGTTCAATCTCATTACCAGTATGTATCTTTACTCGTTTTGTAATACATCATCCCGCAACTAACTCATTACTTACAATGCTTGCAAGGCTTGTAGTGATGTGTATTACCGAGTGGGCCCAGAGATACCTCTCCGACGATCGGAGTGACAAATTCTAATCTCGAAATACGCCACAAGTACCTTCGAAGACACCTGTAGAGCACCTTTATAATAACCTAGTTATGTTGTGACATTTGGTAGCACACAAAGTGTTCCTCTGGTAAACGGGAGTTGCATAATCTCATAGCCATAGGAACATGTATAAGTCATGAAGAAAGCAATAGTACCATACTAAACCATCAAGTGCTAAGCTAACGGAATGGGTCAAGTCAATCACATCATTCTCCTAATGATATGATCCCGTTAATCAAATGACAACTTCTGTGTATGGTTAGGAAAATTAATCATCTTTGATTAACGAGCTAGTCAAGTAGAGGCATACTAGTGACACTATGTTTGTCTATGTATTCACACATGTATTATGTTTCCGGTTAATACAATTCTAGCATGAATAATAAACATTTATCATGAAATAAGGAAATAAATAATAATTTTATTATGGCCTCTAGGGCATATTTCCTTCAAGCTTGGGATGCCGGGGCATCCCCAAGCTTAGGCTCTTCCATCCTTCCTTCATCCATCGTAAGATAACCCAAAACTTTAGAACTTCTATCACACAAAACTCAACAAAACCTTCATGAGATCCGTTAGTATAAGAATAATAAATCACTACTATAAGTATTGTATCAAACCAATTAATATTTTGTTTTGTATTATATCTACTGTATTCCAACTTTTCTATGGCAAAAACTCATCAAAGAAAACCATAGAGCCATCCAAATAAGCACACAACACAAACAAAACAAAATCTGTCAAAATAGAGCAGTCTGTAGCAATATGACTATTTCGAATACTTCAGTAACTCCAAAAATTCTGAAAACTTAGGATGACCTGAACAATTTGTATATTGATCTACTGCAAGTGGAATGGGTATTTTATCGCTCTCTGGTAAAAAATGAAAATTAATTTTGTGAGCGTAAAAGTTTCTGTTTTTCAGCAAGATCAAAAAACTATCACCCAAGAAGATCCTAAAGGCTTTACTTGGCACAAACACTGATTAAAACATAAAAAACACAATCATAACAGTAGCATAATTGTGCTGACACACAAAAACAGGAAGCAAAAAGCAAAAATAAAATTTATTTATTGGGTTGCCTCTCAACAAGTGCTATAGCTTTATGCGCTTAGCTAGGCATAATTTTTATTGATGCTCACAAGGATGATAATAATAGAAACACAAAGAGAGCATCATAAAACATGTGATGAACAAATTTAAGTCTAACATACTTCCTATGCATATTAATTTTATGGGGAAACAAATTAGCAAGACAAGCAAGATCTAGCATATGCATGGAAGAAAACAATAGCAATCTCAACACGAAGAGAGGTAATTTAGTAACATGAAAATTTCTACAAGCATATTTTCTGCTCTCATAATAATTATATGTAGGGTCATAATCAAATTCAACAATATAACTATCACATAAAATATTCTCTTCATTATCCACATGCATGCAAAGTTGACACTCTTCCAAAATAGTGGGATTATCATCAAATAAAGTCATGACCTCTCCAAACCCACTTTCATCATTATCGCAAACATATTCATCATGAGGCTTAAATAAATTTTCAAGATCATAAGAAACATTATCACCCCAATCATGATCATTGCAATAAGTAGCGGACATGACAAAACAAGCATCCCCAAGCTTGGGGTTTTGCATATTATTAGCACAATTGACATTAATAGAGTTTATAGCAAAATTATTGCAATCATGCTTTTCGTTCAAGGAGCTATCATGAATCAATTCATAAATTTCTTCATCACAATTTTTCAGATTCACGATTCTCAAGCAAAACTTCATAAAGATAATCTAGTGCACTCAACTCACTAGCAATTGGTTCATCATGATTGGATCTTCTAAAAAGATTAGCAAGTGGATGGGGATCCATATCAATAGGTTTTTAGCAAGCGAAGATGCAAGCATATAGAAGGCACATGGAAACACAAGCAAACATGCGATCTCATGAGAAAACGGTGAACGAAAAAGAGGGCGAATAAAACAACAATTTTTTGTGAAGTGGAGGAGAGGAAAACGAGAGGTGATACGTCTCCGTCGTATCTACTTTTCCAAAAACTTTTGCCCTTGTTTTGGACTCTAACTTCCATGATTTGAATGGAACTAACCTTGACTGACGCTGTTTTCAGTAGAATTGCCATGGTATTATTTATGTGCAGAAACAAAAGTTCTCGGAATGACCTGAAACTTCACGGAGATTATTTTTGGAAATAATAAAAAATACTGGCAAAAGATCAAGACCAGGGGGCCCACACCCTAGCCACGAGGGTGGAGGGCGCGCCTGCCCCCCTGGGCGCGCCCCCTACCTCGTGGGCCCCTGGAGCTCCTCCGACCTCAACTCCAACTCTATATATTCACTTTCGGGGAGAAAAAAAATCAAGGAGAAGGATTCATCGCGTTTTACGGTACGGAGCCACCACCAAGCCCTAAAACCTCTCGAGAGGGCTGATCTGGAGTCCGTTCAGGGCTCCGGAGAGGGGAATTCGTCGTTGTCGTCATCATCAACCATCCTCCATCACCAATTTCTTGATGCTCACCGCCGTGCGTGAGTAATTCCATCATAGGCTTGCTGGACGATGATGAGTTGGATGAGATTTATCATGTAATCGAGTTAGTTTTGTTAGGGTTTGATCCCTAGTATCCACTATGTTCTGATATTGATGTTGCTATGACTTTGCTATGCTTAATGCCTGTCACTAGGGCCCGAGTGCCATGATTTCAGATCTGAACCTATTATGTTTTCATCAATATACAAGAGTTCTTGATCCTATCTTGCAAGTCTATAGTCACCTACTATGTGTTATGATCTGGCAACCCCGAAGTGACAATAATAGGGATCACTCCCGGTGATGACCGTAGTTTGAGGAGTTCATGTATTCACTATGTGTTAATGCTTTGGTCTGGTACTCTATTAAAAGGAGGCCTTAATATCCCTTAGTTTCCGCTAGGGCCCCGCTGCCACGGGAGGGTAGGGCAAAAGATGTCATGCAAGTTCTTTTCCATAAACACGTATGACTATATTCGGAATACATGCCTACATAACATTGATGAATTGGAGCTAGTTCTGTGTCACCCTAGGTTATGACTGTTACATGATGAACCACACCCGGCACAATTCTCTATCACCGATCCATTGCCTACGAGCTTTCCATATATTGTTCTTCGCTTATTTACTTTTCCGTTGCTATTGTTATCATCACTACAAAATACCAAAAACATTACTTTTGCTACCGTTACCTTTTGCTACCGTTACCACTACTATCATATTACTTTGCTACTAAATACCTTGCTTCAGATATTAAGTTTCCAGGTGTGGTTGAATTGACAACTCAGCTGCTAATACTTGAGAATATTCTTTGGCTCCCCTTGTGTCGAATCAATAAATTTGGGTTGAATACTCTACCCTCGAAAACTGTTGCGATCCCCTATACTTGTGGGTTATCAAGACTATTTTTCTGGTGCCGTTGTCGGGGAGCATAGCTCTATTATTTGAGTCACTTGGGATTTATATCTGCTTATCATTATGAAGAATTTGAAAGATCATCCCTCAACTACGAGGGTAGGTAAGGAACCTCCATCTAGCTTTGCACTTGATTCACCTTCTGTTTTGAGTAAGCTTGTGACACCTAAACCTGCTTCTGCTATTGATTCTGATATGTCGCATATTATTTATGATGCCACTTCTGGTATGCATGATACTTATGATGAAACCACTTCTATGCTTGATACTACTATGCCACTTGGTGAATTTCTTGATGAACAACTTGCTAGGGCTAGAGAGAATGAAATTATTGAAACTGATAATATTGACGAAAGTGATGATGAAGACTCTCCCCCTAATAAATATGAATTGCCTGTTGTTCCTGAGGGTTATGTTATGGATGAAGAAGCTACTAGAGCTATTTTAGCTTGCAATGATAGATATGATCTAAAGAGGTTATTAGCTAAATGGAAGCAACAATCCCTTAATGCTAGAATGAAACCTGACCCAGCTTTTGCTACTTCACCTATCTGTGTTACTGATAAGGATTATAAATTCTCTGTTGATCCTGATATAATTACTTTGGTTGAATCTGATCCTTTTTATGGCTATGAATCTGAAACTGTTGTGGCACATCTTACTAAATTAAATGATATAGCCACCCTGTTCACTAATGATGAGAGAACTCGCTACTTTTATATCCTTATAATATTTCCGTTCTCATAAAAGGGTGATGCTAAGATATGGTTTAGTTCTCTTGATCCTGGTTGTGTGCGTAGTCCCCAGGATATTATTTATTACTTCTCTACTAAATATTTCCTTGCTCATAAGAAACAAGCTGCCTTAAGGGATATATATAATTTTGTGCAAATTGAAGAAGAGAGTCTCCCACAAGCTTGGGGGAGGCTTCTCCAATTACTTAATGCTTTGCCTGATCACCCTCTTAAGAAAAATGAAATACTTGATATCTTTTATAATGGACTAATCGATGCTTCCAGAGATTACCTGTATAGTTGTGCTAGTTCTGTTTTCAGGGAAAGAACACCAGATGAAGCTGAAATTCTATTGAATAATATGTTGACAAATGAAAATAATTGGACACTTCCTGAGCCAACTCCTGAGCCTATTCCTAGACCAACTCCGAAGAAAAGGGGTGTTCTATTTCTCAGTCCTGAAGATATGCAAGAGGCAAAGAAATCTATGAAAGAAAAGGGTATTAAAGCTAAAGATGTTAAGAATTTGGGTTAATTATCCTTTTGCCCTCAGTGGTGTCCATGTGCTTAGTTTTGCCCTTAGATGCGAATTGTCCTCAGTTTTGCCCCTAGTCCGAGCACAACAACTATGACGAGGCCAAACGGCCATATTTGAGTCCATTTCGTCCGCCGGCGTTAGTGGTTGATGGTCCGGAGCTTACACGTGGGACCGCGTGGACGTGGGTCCGGAGCTCACATGTTGGCCCATGCAACTAAATCCCCAAATCATTCTAGCTCACACCCATCCGCCCGACCGGCTGTCCTGCGCCGCCGCCGCCACCTGCGTTGCGGCCAGCACCTGCCCCGCCACCAGCTGCACGGCCTACTCCGCCGCTACCTCCCTGCGCCTATGCTCCACGGCTACCTATGACGCCCACCACCTTCCTGCGATGCCACAGGTGGGGCGCCCGCCACCTGCTCGATCCGCAGCGCGGCCTCCTTCCGTGCGCCCGGCCGGAGCGCTCAAAGGTGGGGGGCTGCTGGAGCTATTTGAACTAGGAGGAAGAACCCTAGGGCGAAATGGTGAGCAGCGGCGAGCCCGGAGTATTTGGCGAGGCAGGCATCGGGCCGGAGATCCGCCGCATCCACGACTGGGTTCCCGAGGGGTAAGTCTCGCCTCTTGTTTAGATTAAGCTTAGTTGTGCATTTGAACACTCGATTCGAGTAGGTTTGCCCAATTAGTGTGCTGATTGCATCTCTGTTTTTCGCCGGTTAGGATGGAGTTGTGGTTTGCTTTCATGGTGCACATTAGAAGGGACCGGTACATGTTCGATGCAAAGGATAAGAAGAAATACCAAGGAGGTTTTGATTATCGGTTGCCAATGGCTAGTAATTGGAGTTTCAGACAATTTGGGGAGGTAATTTGTAGCCAATATCCTTGGGGTTTGCTTGATGAAGTGGTATACAAATACTATGATGGGGAAAAGAATTGGGTGACAGTTAGTAATGATGTTTGTTAGGCATAAAGATAAAGACAATTTTCATGTGAGGCTGCAAGTTGATGTGCTTGAGCAGGCATTTGGACCTAGGATGGCGGGTGCAACATCTCGGGGAGAACCAAGTCGTCATAATGGCATCTCTAGCCAGAACAGTCCAGTTGGTGCACGGCGACGTGGTGGCTCGACAAGTGTGGGCAACAACAGTAGGGTCCCCCTTGAAGTGGAGCCTGATGGCTACAATTATGGGGTTGATGAAGAGAAGCTATATTCTGATGTTATTTGGAATTTACGACGGGCACCTCAGACTGAAAACCAAGATGAGGCTCACAATGCAGTCCGTGTGGAAGATGACGCAATGGGTGAGGACGAAGACCTTGCAGCTGTTGAATGGGACCCTTTGAACCCTCATATGGAAGAAGCTACAGTTTTTGCATCCATGAATGAGTGTATAAATGCACTTGTGACATACTGCATCAAGGTAGAACGTACTTTCAAAGTTGACAAGAGCGATCAAGTACTTTACAGAGTGCACTGTCCGACTGAGGGTTGTCCATGGAGGTTGCTTGCATCTAAAATGCGGAATAGCACTAATGTTCAGGTCAAAGTGAACCCTTTTAAGCACACATGCCAGGAATCAACCCTTAGGAAGGATACAATCAGTAGAGCCAAGTCAAGATGGGTGGCAGAAGAAGTAAAGAAGTGGGTGAAAGAAAACCAGCAAGTGGGTCCAAAGGAATTGCAGAAGAACATGAAAGATAAGTTTAAGATAGATTTACCATACATGAGGTTGTTCAATGGTAAACAACATGCTATGGATTCTATTTATGGTAACTGGCAGGAAAGTTTTCAATTGTTGTATTCATTCAAAGCTGAAGTGGAGAGGACAAGCCCAGGTAGTATTGTAGATATTGATCACCACACCGTGGAGTACACATTCAGTGGAGTGACAAAGACCAAGGAATGCTTTAGGAGGGTTTTTGTCTGCTTTGAGGCTTGTCGCTGGGGTTTTTTCGCAGGCTGGAGGCCTTATTTGGCTATTGATGCCACTTTTCTCACAGGGAGGTTTAAAGGACAGTTAGTAGCAGCTTGTGCAGTTGATGCACATAGTTTTGTATTTCCAGTTGCCTATGCTGTGCTGGAGACAGAGTCTGAGGAGAGTTGGACTTGGTTTTTGCATAATCTCTGCCGAACTATTGCACATCCCAATGGATTGGTCATTCATACAGATGCCTGCAAAGGTTTAGAAGTGGCAGTGGACAATGTGTTCCCTGGAGTAGAGCATAGGGAATGCATGTGTCACCTTGCTGCAAATTTCATGAAGAAATTCAAAGGAAAGGTGTATACCGACAATTTATGGCCAGCATCTTTGGCATGCAGTGTGAAGAAGCACGACTACCACTTGAGGCAGTTATACATGAATCCCAAAGTGAAAGAATACTTGGAAACACACCACTCCAAGTTATGGGCTAGAAGCCAATTCAGTGAAGTGAGCAAAGTTGACTATGTGCACAATAATCTAGCAGAGTCTTTCAACTCAACGATCCAGAAACTAAAGGGTCATTATGTGGTGGATTTGCTTGATAGGATAAGGATAGAATACATGCAGAAATTTCATTATCGTGCAGGAATAGCCGAGGCAAAATTCATGGGCCACATTATCATCCCTGTCGTGATGAATGAACTGAAGCAGAAGACAACAGGCTTGGAAATGAACATGACTCTTTGCTCGGGTACCACGACAGAGATATCATATTTGGATAAAGAGAAGAGGGAATGGAGATATCCAGTGGATTTAGAAGCTAGAACTTGCAGTTGTAGGCAATGGCAGATAACTAGGTTGCCATGCATTCATGCCTTATTTTTCATCACTTCTCTCCCAGGTCCAGCAGGGAACATACAGCAGTATGTGCATGATTACTACTCTGTTGCAAGGTTCAAAGCCACATATGCTTATGCCTTGCCTGCTATGGAGGGAAAACAACAATGGGACATGGTGGACCCTAGATTCAAGCTTTGCGCTCCAGTTCTGAGGAGAGCGGCAGGTAGACCAAGGAAGAGTCGAATCAGACCTCGCAACGAAGGAGCTGGACTTGGAGCAAGGAAGCGTAAGTGCACAAGGTGTGGTGGGTCTGGTCATTTTGGTAAGTATTGTGATAACACAGTAGATCCAGTGTTCGGAGAGAGTTTCGATGAAGGCTTCGATGAAAATGTTGGTCAGCAGCCGGTTGCCTCAACAGATGATGAAAATGATGGTCAACAGCCGGTTGCATCAGATGAGGATTTTGACGAGGTTCCAAATCATGATGGTCAATAGCCGCATGATTTTGACGATGATCCAAAATATCCTCCAAATAATGATTCAAGTGAGGCTCCAAATGGTGTAAGGCTCTAAATGGTGATCATGGTGATCCAAGTGAGGCTCCAAATGATGATCCAAGTGAGGCTCCAAATGGTGACCAACCTTCTGTTGTTGTGAGTTCTGCTAGGTATGTAAATCTTGCAAGGGTCAAATACTACTGTACATCTATCACTTGACATGATCTCATTACCGTTTATGTTTTGCACAACTCTATGGTAGGTTTGAAGAAGACGCACAAGGTACCGACAACCAAGAGAAGAAGAGAAGAAACAATGAGCACAAGGTGCACGAGGAGCAAAGTGATGGCAAGAAGCTCAAGGAACAGACAGAAGCCCCAACGCTATCTATGAATAATTATGAAACATTATGAATAAGGGATGATGTTGTATTATGAAACCTTTATCACTTGACATGTTGTATTTCTGTTGGATGATGTTGGACCTATGTTTGACATGATGTTTAACTATCTGTTGGATGATGATTGAATGAGCACATGGTTTTTCCTTTTTTTGATTTTTTGAATTTCTTTTTGCTCATTTAAATTCTGGTCAAACCTAACTTTGACCAAGATTTAAACAAGTCTAAAACATCAAAATGAAAAACTAAGCCTGGATACTTCTTAGTCAATCCAAAATGAAGTTGTGGTGAGGTTTTTGAAATTTTCATGAAAAATGTGCTAAAAAGAGGGGTCCAAAGGTAGGGTAAACGACCTCATTTCTAAGCAAGGTTTTTTTCGACCTTGTCTAAATCAGCCAAATAACTTTCCTACACATATATTCTATATGTATAGACTATGTGCGCTGGTTTTTCCATTTTTGATATTTTTTTTAATTTGTTGTGCTCATTTGAATTTTGGTCAAACTTAACTTTGACCAAGATTTAAACAAGTGTAAAACATCAAAATGAAAAACTAAGCCTGGATCCTTCTTAGTCACTCCAAAATGAAGCTGTGGTGAGTTTTTTGAAATTTTCGTGTTCATTTCCCCAAAACACTTCTCTTCACTTCATACAAGAGAGTTTGAGATACTCAAGATATCATACAATACACATGAACTTATCATTCAAATGTATGTAAAGCTTGTTTATCAACTTAAATCGTTAGTATATGACATAAGAAGACTATGTGCGCAGGTTTTTTATTTTTCTGATTTTTATTTAATTTATTATGCTCATTTGAAATCTCGTCAAACATAGCTTTGACTGCTCCAAACCCCGCTAACCCTAGCGCTAAACAAGGACTGTTCATCTAACCCTAGCGGCGATCAAGATCCGTCGATCTAACCCTTCTAGAAGAAATCTGCGGGGAGGAGGGGGGCGATCCACGAGATGCAATCTGATTGGCTCGGAGATTGTTTTCTTAACAAATACCGGGCGCGCTGGATGGACCGTTGGGCCGTCTCGTTGTCTGGGCCTGAGACCGCAGTAAATAGCCCGTCTCAGCCTTTCCAGGCCTTGCATGCATGGAGGCGGCGATGTGGGTTTGCATGCGCAGGAGGCGGCGACGTGCATGCATGCGAGCGAGGCGAGGGAGGCACGCTAGGCGAGCTAGGCTAGCGAGGCGAGCTAGGTGGTTCAGGGCAGTGGTTCAGGGCAGCGATTCACATGCACCACCTGGTCAAAGAGCTATGCAGTGATTCAGATGCACGCATGCGCCCCATGCATCGTTTTCGTGCAAAAAATTAAGTGTGCAAAATGTAACGGATACACACGCGTCCGGATTCACACATGCACCGTTCTCATCCTTTCTCTCTTCCTCTCCCACCCACAGGCCTATAAATGGGGTGCCTCTCTTCCTCTCCCACCCACAAGCCAGATCCGATCCTCTCCAAGTTCAAACACCCAAGCGACCGAGCCCTCCCCAAGTGAGACCAAGTGAAGATGCAGTTCAACGGGCCGACCTTCAACTGTCCTCCTGTCGTGCTGGAGCTGCGCTACCCACCGGGCGTGCTCGTGGAGAGGGAGCTCCGTGTGTGGGCTATTTCAAGGTGGAGGGGTTCCATCGAACTCACCAGCGCCTTCCTCAGAGCCGGCTATGCCCACCTCCCACGGGGCTCGCCGAGGATGTTCACCCTCAACGAGGTTCGTGACCGCGGCGGCATCCTCCTACTGCTTGCGGTCACCTTCACCAACCCGTTTGACGCACGCGAGCTCCTCGGCCAAGTCTTTTGGTGCGGCTGCAAGGCCATCTTCTTCACCGTCTACAACATCTACACCAACTACGAGCACATCTTCCCCGCTTCAGGCCAGATGCACTCCCTTCCCTACGACGAGGAGGAGGAGGTGTGAAGATGAAGACGGTGTTGAAGGGGCGCGCGCGGCCAAGGTGGAAGAAGGAGGTCAAGATGAAGATGTTCCAGCCCGGAGTCAAGCTCGTCATGTTTCATTTTTTATTTTGTTGCTTTTCTATGTCGTGTCGTGTCATGTTTCGTCATGTGTCCGTGAACTGTCCGTGAAATTATTATTGTAATGGTACGGTGTGTTCCATCTTATCTAAGTTATTAGGGTTTATTATGTGTGTTAAAAAATGCCCGTGCCCAAACATATCATTTCTTCCCTAAACAAGTCATGAAGTTCGAGAACTTGCGGTTTTCATTAATGAAAATCGGAGGGGGTGAGAAGCCCCCTGTTTCATTCAAACAAAAAGTCATGAACTAACATGCAAATTTATTCCCTTTAAATCCCAAACCAAGTGCCACTCTAACCCTAAACCAAGTGCCACTCTAACCAAAATCATGTGGTAGTGCAACATACACTTTCAACCTTCCAACCCTCCAAAATTTAAGTGCAAAACAAAGGAAAACCACTCTCACGCGTGTGCAAACATTCACGGTCTCACTATTTTTTTTTAAAAAAAATTCATAGCCTCACTATGTATACCTTCCTTCCCTACCCATGTCAAAGTCTTGCCATCTATCCTAGCGGTTACCAGCGCAGCCCTAAACACCACAAACCCACGCAGTCCTGGGTTCGAGTCCCTAGCCGCACCAATTTTTTGTGCATTTTCCACCCTTCATTTTTAGACAAATTATGTTTTTCTCAATGTAATGCCCTTAAAAAATGTTCATTTATTTTGGCACCTGGTGTAAACCTCTACCAGAGCTGAGGCACATTTTCCATGACATTTTGGTCTTTGATTTAAATCACAGTGTATTTTAATTGGATTAATTAACAACTCCAAAAAAATTCTAACCTTAATTGTTTGGCTCCGGAATAATTCAATTAGCTTCCACAAAAAGTTTCAGCATTATGATTTACTGCCTAAATTAAATCACAATAGAAAACAGAAAAATACGCAATAGAACCCCCGAATGGGCCTAATTGGATGCAGTTGGCCCATTAGTCTAGACTGCACTTGGCTCTACGCTCTGAATTTGGCCCAAGAGCAACCTTTTTTTTGGACAGAAAGGCAGAGCAGAGAGCTGCATTTCATTGATCAAAAGTTTTTGAATTCCTAATTTCTTCTCTTTTTTCAACATATTTAAATGTTGATCACTTCTTCTCTTTTTGTTTCAACATTTAAACAACTTTAACCAACATTTAAACTAGGTGAATTTCTCAAACAATTTCAAGATTACAAATTCCTCCATAATTCATGCCTTTCCATACATTTTCAACATTACAACCAGTGTGATTACCATACCTACAAATGCCCAAAAGTATTTGCAAATGGGTATTGGTAGTGCTTGATCTTCAAGCTTCCTAACCTTCTTCTTCAACATCCTAAGCTCAACAGCTAGCTCTCTGTCAGTGCATGCTTCGCCCTCCATCTCTTCTTCCGGAGCTCGTGGTGCGGCCACTGCCATTCATGGCAGCATGCGCAACCATTCTTCATGCTCTTCTTGCAGTTCATTCATCAGAGTCTTGGCCAGAGCATCAACCCAAAGAAAGAAGCATGTCACCTGCATGAACACCAAACAGATCAACCCATTGCTCAAAGATCCCGACCACGAAAATGGTGCAATTGCCCCGATTCTTACCACATTCTCGCTGCACACGTATAACGGATGATTCTGGTTCCTCGGTGTCTGAGAAACCCTCCGATCAACGCCTGCCCAGCACCGCGGACAGACGAAGACAGGCATGTCCACACGCGCCCGGCTCTGCATCCGCGAGGTGGCGCGGGAGCTTGAGGAAGACATGGAGCTCGGAGCCGAAGGGGATCTCAACGCCGCCGCGCCCTCCACAACTATCTTCCCGCCGCCGTGCTCTCTCTCTCGCCGTGGTCACCGCCATGCTCTCTATCGCCGTGGTCACCGCCGCTGTCGCCCGCTTATATAGCACACCCGCCAACGGCTCTCTGCTCAACGGCTCTCTACTGGGTCCCACAAGCCACGCGTGCAACGGTCTAAATAAAATTGGCCGTCTCTACCGCCTGGTCCCACTTGTAAGGGCCGAGTCAAAAGGTTGACCTGACGGAGATGGCAGAGTTCACGGAATGAGTCGGTGCGCACGGACTAGGGGCAAAACTGAGCACAATTCGCATCTGAGGGCAAAACTAAGTACATGGACACCACTGAGGGCAAAAGGATAATTAACCCTAAGAATTTACCTCCTATTGAAGAAATACATGGTCTTAATTTATCGCCTACTGAAGAAATACATGGTCTTGATAACCCGGCATAGGTAGTAAAGGTAAATTCTCTCTATAGATATGATAAAGCTGAAATCCCATTTACTAAGTTTGCTAGCCCATGCTTAGATGAGTTTAATAAATTTATGGTTAAGCAAGAAGACTTCAATGCTTATTTTGGTAGAGAATTAAAATGCAGTGCTGATATGCTTGAATACTTGGGTGATTATATGGCTAATGTCAAAGGTGAACTTAAACTTATTAGTAAACATGCTTCTATGGTTACCACTCAAGTAGAACAAGTACTTAAAGCTCAAAATGATTTGCTCAATGAATTGAATAGTAAGAATAAGGATTTTGCTGTTAGAGTGGCTATTAGAACTGGTAAAATGACTCACGAACCTTTGTATCCTGAAGGCCACCCTAGGAGAATTGAGCAAGATTCTCAGAGAAATAATATAGATGCACCTAGTCCTTCTAAAAGGAAGAAAAAGAAGAATGATAGGACTTTGCATGCTTCCAGTGAACCTATTACTGAAACACCTAAGGATCCAAATGATATTTATATTTCTGATGCTGAAACACAATCTGGTAATGAACCTAAAACTAGTGATAATGTTAATGATAATTTTCATGATGATGCTCAACCTAGCAATGATAATGATATAGAAATTGAACCTGCTGTTGATCTTGATAACCCACACTCAAAGAATCAATGTTATGATAAGAAAGACTTTGTTGCTATGAAACATGGTAAAGAAAGAGAACCATGGGTTCAGAAACCCATGCCTTTTCCTCCCAAACCATCCAAGAAAAAGGATGATGAGGATTTTGAGCGCTTTGCTGAAATGATTAGACCTATCTTTTTGCGTATGTGATTAACTGATATGCTTAAAATGAATCCTTATGCTAAGTACATGAAAGAAATTGTTACTAATAAAATAAAGATACCGAAAGCTAAAATTTCCACCATGCTTGCTAATTATACTTTTAAAGGTGGAATACCAAAGAAACTTGGAGATCCAGGAGTACCCACTATACCATGCTCCATTAAAAGAAACTATGTTAAAACTGCTTTATGTGATCTTGGAGCCGGTGTTTGTGTTATGCCTCTCTCTTTATATCGTAGACTTGATTTGAATAAGTTGACACCTACAGAAATATCTTTGCAAATGGCTGATAAATCAACTGCTATACCTGTCGTTATTTGTGAGGATGTGCCTGTTGTGGTTGCAAACGTTACTATTTTAACGGACTTTGTTATTCTTGATATTCCCGAGGACGATAGTATGTCTATTATTCTTAGAAGAGCCTTTTTGAATACTGCAGGGGATGTTATTGATTGCAACAAAGGAAATGTCACTTTTCATGTTAATGGTAATGAGCATACGGTACACTATCCGAGGAAACAACCTCAAGTTCATAGTATCAATTCTATTGGAAAATTTTCATCGATTATTTTTGGAGATTTTGAATTTCCTCTACCTACCATCAAGAAGAAATATGATATTCTTATTGTTGGGGATGTGCATATCCCCATTGAGGTAACCTAGTGTTATTCGAAAATTCTCCGGTTCCATGTTATTCGGAATGAGTTTGTTAACAAGACTTGATCAACCTTGTTAATGGATTCCTTTTGATGATCATGAGATGGATGAATTTAGAAAACACAACTCTCTGTACAATCTTTTACTTTCTGTTATTTATATTAAATTAAATAAAAATAGTATTTTCTGTCTGTTATCTAAATTATCCGTGCAATATAAAAATACTCCGAAAATAAAAGTTCTCCAAATGCCCTGAAATTTAAATATGTTTTTTCTGAAATATTTGAGAATATTTGGCACTGAGAACACAGCAGGGGGGCATCCACCTGGCCACGAGGGTGGAGGGCGCGCCCTACACCCTGGGCGCGCCCCCTGCCTCGTGGGCCCACAGTGGCCCTCCTCCACTTATTCCTGCACCCACACACTCCTTATTCCTCCCACAAACACCATTATCCAGCTCAAGCACGAGTTCTAGCTCATTTTGCTGCGATTTTTCGATCTCCTTGTTCAAAGCACCTCTCATAAAACTGCTTTGGGGGGATTGTTCCTTGGTATGTGACTGCTCCATTGGTCCAATTAGTTTTTGTTCTAGTGCTTTATTCATTGCATATTTTTACTGCTTAGGTGACCATGTTCTTGAGCTTGCATGTCAAATTTATATGATTCCAAGTAGTTCTAATGCATGACATAGGCTCTAGGCACTTGTAGGAGTAGTTGCTATCAATTTTATTGAGCTTGGCTCACTTTTATTTGAAGTTACTAAAAATTTCAGAAATTTTTCAGAGGGAGAAATATGCTTAGGAAAATGTACCAAGGTGGTTCTTCAAGGAAGCAAGGACCCGGGATTGCAATGCATGATGCTGACGATGAGCCACCAAGGAACGCTCCAGTGCAGCCCTGTGAATGGCCTTCAGAGGACTTCATGGATCGAGCGGGAATTAAGGAAGAATTTAACGCATATTTGCGTAATGCTGATCTTGTGAGCTTTGAGGCAGAAAAATGCCGTCAGTACCACTATCTCACTAGTTCCTGTGTGAGGAGGTTTGAATTTTCATCTTCACGCAATTCTCAAACTGTCATGTTTGATCTTTATGAAAATTCTTACACTATGGACTTAGAGGACTTTACCATTGCTTGCAAATTTCCACAATGGGGTAGTGCTAATGAACCTCGCAAATCTGAATTTAGAGATTTTCTTGGTAGTATAACTGTGGGGGAATCTAGAGATATAGCACAAGCTACCATAGGGAGCATTCACTTTCCTGCTATACATTATTTTGCTCTCTTCATAGGTAGACACATTAACGGTAAAGATGAAGCATGTCACATGTGTGTCCCTGACCTCAGTATTCTTAGGAGTGCTGTGTTAGGAGATAAATCTTATAATTTGGGAGCCATTGTTGCACGTAGTTGCATCTTAATAGATTTAATGGAGATTTCTTTGGTGGAATTTATGCAACCCGCATAGCTAATTATCTTGGTATAACCATACGTGAGGATGATATTTAGTTGCCTCCTGCTTATTTGGATTATGAGGATATGGTTCGTCATCAGTTTGTTAAGAGGAATGATCAGCTCCTCCAGTACCGACTAAGCTTTGACAGACAACGCACCTATCACGTCACTCTCCCTGCTCCTACTTTCTTTGATTTTCAGGCAAAGGGGAGATATTTTATAACCAGAGAGGAGGCGGAAGACTATAAGAGGAGGGCTGAGATAGCTCGCCTCCAAGCTACAACCCACGATGCAATGACTGCTGCATCTCAGTACGACCCCAACTACAACTTTGGATATCCACCAGGCCATCCGTGGCAATAGACCAACTTAGGCCAAAAGCCTAAGCTTGGGGGAGTACATATTTCTCACTGACATTACATTTATGTTCACACACCCATTGCTAGATGTTGGTGCTCATACTTTTTCATTGTATCATCCATGCTAGTTTATTTCCTTTTTATGCTTTCTTCTTGTGTGTTTAATAAACCTTAAGAAAAACAAAAAAAATAGTTGTAGCTTTTAATTAGTTTACTTTCCATGCTTGTAGTAGTAATTAAAAAGAAAACCCAAAAAGATTTTTGTTCTTCTTTTGCTTGTTGGGAGCTTTCCCGTGTAAATAGTTTTATTTCTTTTCTTTGGGGGTCGATAGGAGAAGACCTTAATTAAACTGTTAAAGTGGCTCTTATATGCATTATTGTTGATCTGACAAAAGAGCCCATATTGCTTTGTCTTCTCCTATTTATTGAATGCTTTCAGATTCCATCTTAGTCCAATGCACGTGCACTATTATTATTATCCACATCGTTCGGTCGTGCAAGTGAAAGGCAATTATGACGATATATGATGGACTGACTGAGATGAGAAAAGCTGGTATGAACTCGACCTCTCTTGTTTTTGTAAATATGATTAATTCATCGTTCCTGATTCAGCCTATTATGAATAAACATGTTTGCAATGACAACTAGAGATCATAGTTTCTTGTGCCATGCTTAATTAGCTAGGAGCCTATAATGGTTTACCTTGTGTGCCAACATGCTATTAAAATGGTTGTGATGTGGTATGATAGGGTGGTATCCTCCTCTGAATGATTTAAGTGACTTGACTTGGCACATGTTCACGCATGTAGTTGAAACAAAATCAACATAGCCTTCACGATATTTATGTTCATGGTGGATTATATCCTACTCATGCTGCATTCGATGTTGATTAATTTTAATGCATGTTCATGACTGTTGTCGCTCTCTAGCTGGTCGCTTCCCAGTCTTTTTCTAGCCTTCACCTGTACTAAGCGGGAATACTGCTTGTGCATCCAATCCCATAAACCCCAAAGTTATTCCATATGAGTCCACCATACCTACCTATATACAACATCTACCCGCCGTTCCAAGTAAATTTGTATGTGCCAAACTCTAAACCTTGAAATAAATATCCTGTTTTGTATGCTCGAATAGCTCATGTATCAACTAGGGCTGTCCGTATCTTCCATGTTAGGTGGGTTATTCTCAAGAGGAGTGGACTCCGCTCCCCACTCACGAGAAAATGGCTGGTCACCGGGATGCCCAGTACCATGCTTTATGCAAATCAAATCAAAATAATTGCAAACAAAACTCCCCCTGGGACTCTTGTTAGTTGGAGGCACTCGTTGTTTCAAGCAAGCCATGGATTGATGCTTGTTGGTGGAGGGGGAGTATAAACTTTACCATTCTGTTTGGGAACCGCCTATAATGTGTGTAGCGTGGAAGATATCGCCATCTCTTGGTTGTTATGTTGACAATGAAAGTATATCGCTCAAAATATTATTCATCTCTATTTCAAAACCGAGCTCTGGCACCTCTACAAATCCCTGCTTTCCTCTGCGAAGGGCCTATTTATTTACTTTCATGTTGAGTCATCATCCTCTTATTAAAAAGCACCAGTTGGAGAGCACCAATGTCATTTGCATTCATTGTTGTTAGTTTACACTGAGTATGACTTGACTGGATCTCTTTTACCATGAATTACAATGTCTAGTCAGTCCTTGATCTTTAAAGGTGCTCTGCATTTATGTTTTGCGGTCTCAGAAAGGGCTAGCGAGATACCATATTGTTATATCATATTATGATTGTTTTAAGAAAGTGTTGTCATTCGAGATTTATTATTATTGCTCGCTAGTTGATTATGCCATTGATATGAGTAAACATGATACCTAAGCGTTATTGTGAATATGGTTAATTTATAATCTTTGCTGAAAACTTGAATGCTAGCTTTACATATTTACAACAACAAGAGCAAACAGAGTTTGTAAAAGTTTTTCTTTATCACTTTCAGTTTGTCAACTGAAATGCTTGAGGACAAGCAAAGGTTTAAGCTTGGGGGAGCTGATACGTCTTCGTCGTATATACTTTTCCAAACACTTTTGCCCTTGTTTTGGACTCTAACTTGCATGATTTGAATGGAACTAACCCAGAATGACGCTGTTTTCAGCAGAATTGCCATGGTGTTATTTATGTGCAAAAACAAAAGTTCTCGGAATGACCTGAAACTTCACGGAGGTTATTTTTGGAAAAAATAAAAAATACTGGCAAAAGATCAAGACCAGGGGCCCACACCCTAGCCACGAGGGTGGGGGCGCGCCTACCCCCCTGGGCGCGCCCCCTACCTCGTGGACCCCCTGGAGCTCCTCCGACCTCAACTCCAACTCTATATATTCACTTTCGGGGAGAAAAAAAATCAAGGAGAAGGATTCATTGCGTTTTATGATACGGAGCCGCCGCCAAGCCCTAAAACCTCTTGGGAGGGCTGATCTGGAGTCCGTTTGGGGCACCGGAGAAGGGAATCCGTCGCCGTCGTCATCATCAACCATCCTCCATCACCAATTTCATGATGCTCACCACCGTGCGTGAGTAATTCCATCGTAGGCTTGCTGGACGGTGATGGGTTGGATGAGATTTATCATGTAATTGAGTTAGTTTTGTTAGGGTTTGATCCCTAGTATCCACTATGTTCCGAGATTGATGTTGCTATGACTTTGCTATGCTTAATGCTTGTCACTAGGGCCCGAGTGCCATGATTTCAGATCTGAACCTATTATGTTTTCATCAATATATGGGAGTTCTTGATCCTATCTTGCAAGTATATAGTCACCTACTATGTGTTATGATCCGGCAACCCCGAAGTGACAATAATCGGGACCACCCCCGATGATGACCGTAGTTTGAGGAGTTCATGTATTCACTATGTGTTAATGCTTTGGTCCAGTACTCTATTAAAAGGAGGCCTTAATATCCCTTAATTTCCGGTAGGACCCCGCTACCACGGGGGGGTAGGACAAAAGATGTCATGCAAGTT
The DNA here is from genome assembly GCA_034509565.1 of Triticum monococcum. Lineage (NCBI taxonomy): Eukaryota > Viridiplantae > Streptophyta > Magnoliopsida > Poales > Poaceae > Triticum > Triticum monococcum. The sequence continues at coordinate 526,804,027 of CM067842.1, read as the reverse complement.
CTTTTCCATAAGCATGTATGACTATATTCGGAATACATGCCTACATTACATGGACGAATTGGAGCTAGTTCTGTGTCACCCTAGGTTATGACTGTTACATGATGAACCACATCCAGCACAATTCTCTATCACCGATCCATTGCCTACGAGCTTCCCATATATTGTTCTTCGCTTATTTACTTTTCCGTTCCTATTGTTATCATCACTACAAAATACCGAAAACATTACTTTTGCAACCGTTACCACTACTATCATATTACTTTGCTACTAAATACCTTGCTGTAGATATTAAGTTTCCAGGTGTGGTTGAATTGACAACTCAACTGCTAATACTTGAGAATATTCTTTGGCTCCCCTTGTGCCGAATCAATAAATTTGGGTTGAATACTCTACCCTCGAAAACTGTTGCGATCCCCTATACTTGTGGGTTATCAAGAGGCAAAATGCAAATCATGTAAATTGCAAGGAGATGAGATTTGTGATTAGGAACCTGGTTTTGTTGAAGATCCTCCCAGGCAACGGTTCCAGAAATTCCTTTTGATTGCTCCCTGACTATAGCGCCAGAAAGCTCCTGTCTGCCAGGACTACATTGGTATTTCCCCAAAGAGGAAGGGATGATGTAGCACAACGAAGGTAGGTATTTCCCTTAGTGATGAAACCAAGTTTATCAAACCAGTAGGAGAACCAAGCAACACAACGTAAACAACACATGCACACAAATAACAACACCTCGCAACCCGACGTGTTAAAGGGGTTGTCAATCCCTTTTGGGTAACGATGCCAGAAATTTGTAGTAGATTGAAATAATAGATCGCAAAGAAAATAAAGTGCAGCAAAGTATTTTTGTATTTTTGGTTTAATAGATCTGAATAAAAATGCAAAGGAAAAGTAGATCGCAAGCAAATATATGAGAAATAACACCCCGGGGCCGTAGGTTTCACTAGTGGCTTCTCTCGAGAAAGATAGCAAACGGTGGGTATACAAATTACTGTTGGGCAATTGAAAGAACCTCAAATAATTATGATGATATCCAGGCAATGATCATTACATAGGCATCACGTCCAAGATTAGTAGATCGACTCCTGCCTGCATCTACTACTATTACTCCACACATTGACCACTATCCAGCATGCATCTAGTGTATTAAGTTCATGAAAAAATAGAGTAATGCAATAAAAACGATGACATGATGTAGACAATATCCGTTTATCTATTGCGTAGATATAGATCCCATCTTTTTATCCTTAATAGCAATGATACATACGTGTCGGCTCCCATTCTATCACTGGGATCAAGCACCATAAGATCGAACCCACTATCGGGCACCTCTTCCCATTGCAAGATAAATAGATCAAGTTGGCCAAACAAAACCCAAATATCGGAGAGGAAATACGAGGCTATAAGATATCATGCATACAAGAGATCAAAGAAACTCAAATAACTTTCATGGATATAAAAAGATATGAATGATCATAAACTCAAAGTTCATCAGATCCCAACAAACACACCACAAATAGAGTTACATCATATGGATCTCCAAGAGACCATTGTATTAAGAATCAAGAGAGAGAGAGATGAAGCCATCTAGCTACTAAGTACGGACCCGAAGGTCTACAAAGAACTACTCACACATCATCGGAGAGGCACCAATGGAGGTGGTGAACCCCATCCGAGATGGTGTCTAGATTGGATCTGGTGGTTCTGGACTCTGCGGCGGCTGGATGAATATTTCGTCGACTCCTCTAGGGTTATAGTATTTTGGGGGTATTTATAGAGCAAAGAGGCGGTCCGGGGGGCACCCGAGGGGGCACAACCCACCAAGGCGCGCCTGGGCCTCCTGGCGCGCCCTAGTGGGTTGTCCCCTCCTCGAGACTCCCCCAGGTGCAACCAGGGCCCAATATGTTCCTTCTAGTCCATAAAAACTCCGTAAAGTTTTGTGGCATTTGGACTCCGTCTGATATTGATTTTCCGCGGTGTAAAAAACACAGAAAAAGCAGGAACTGGCACTTGGCACTATGTCAATAGGTTAGTACCAAAAAATGATATAAAATGATTATAAAACATCCAAGATTGATAATAAAACAACATGGAACAATCAAAAATTATAGATACGTTGAAGATGTATCATCCACTCCTGGATTACTTTGGTACCTCCCTGCTAAACTTATAGCAAGGCACACATCAGGTCTGGTACACAACATTGCATACATGATAGAACCTATGGCTGAGGCATGGGGAATGACTTTCATTTTCTCTCTATCTTCTGCAGTGGTCGGGCATTGAGTCTGACTCAACTTGACACCTTGTAACACAGGTAATAACCCTTTCTTTGACTGATCCATTTTGAACTTCTTCAAAACTTTATCAAGGTATGTGCTTTGTGAAAGTCCACTTAAGCGTCTTGATCTACTGTAACGCCCTCGATGCGGCTATATCTCCCACGTGTCGAGGCACGACTTAGAGGCATAGCCGCATTGAAAGCAATGTCGCAAGTTGGTATCAGAGCTATGGTTTGGAAATGGCAAGCGTTTTACGAAACGAGCCGATCTGCGATTTACAGCAAGTAGGCTCCTAAATGCAACGACATGAACATGCTACAGCCACCAAACATGAAAAAAAATTGCATGGCAGGGATGTACACAAGAAGCTTAACAAATCACCAGGACTGAGGCATATGCAAATTCATCCATTAAGGGGTTCAAACAAGCATGGCAAAATTGAATAAGCAAAATAGATTTTAGACTTAGCGAAGATACTCGCATGATCCTAAAAAAAATTTAGTGAAATTTGAGAAGAGAAGAGTCAAAACTCTATGTCAGGATGCCTTACCAGAGCGATGAGGAGACTGGGAAGTAAAAAGAATTCCTAAGCTCTCCGATATATACTTCCTAAGGACTCAAAACATTTTTCTAGACACAACTCGGCTGCTAAAAACGATCAAGCAATGGGGGCTCCTAAGGTCGGGGAAGGCTCTGATTACCAACTTGTAACGCCCTGGACACACCCGCCGGTGGTCGTTACTCCTGGCGGGATCTAGACTGGCCCCACAGATCAATACTAGTCTTTTCTGCGCACTTTGTCCTCACTCATGCGCACCCGGGAGCAACTTCCCGGTCGGTCACCCATCCTGACACTACTCCAAAGTTAAGCGTGCTCAGCTTGGAGTAGTGTCAGGATGGGTGACCGAGGAAGTTGCTCCCGGGTGCGCACGAGTGAGGACAAAGTGCGCAGAAAAGACTAGTATTGATCTGTGGGGCCAGTCTAGATCCCGCCAAGAGTAACGACCACCGGCGGGTGTGTCCGGGGCGTTACATCTACCTCTATAGATCTTGATGCCTAATATATAAGCAGCTTCACCGAGGTCTTTCATTAAAAATATCTTATTCAAGTATCCTTTTATGCTATCCAGAAATTCTGTATTATTTCAAATCAACAATATGTCATCCACATATAGTATTAGAAATGCTACAGAGCTCCCACTCACTTTCTTGTAAATACAGGCTTCTCCAAAAGTCTGTATAAAACCATATGCTTTGATCACACTATCAAAGCGTATATTCCAACTCTGAGAGGCTTGCACCAGTCCATAAATGGATCGCAGGAGCTTGCACACTTTGTTAGCACCTTTTGGATCAATAAAACCTTCTGGTTGCATCATATACAACTCTTCTTTAAGATATCCATTAAGGAATGCAGTTTTGACATCCATTTGCCAAATTTCATAATCATAAAATGCGGCAATTGCTAACATGATTTGGATAGACTTAAGCATCGCTACGGGTGAGAAGGTCTCATCGTAGTCAACTCCTTGAACTTGTCGGAAACCTTTCGCAACAAGTCGAGCTTTGCAGACACTAACATTACCGTCAGTGTCAGTCTTCTTCTTGAAGATCCATTTATTCTCTATGGCTTGCTGATCAACGGGCAAGTCAACCAAAGTCCACACTTTGTTCTCATACATGGATCCCATCTCAGATTTCATGGCTTCAAGCCATTTCGCGGAATCTGGGCTCATCATCGCTTCCTCATAGTTCGTAGGTTCGTCATGGTCTAGTAACATGACATCCAGAACACGATTACCGTACCACTCTGGTGCAGACCGTACTCTGGTTGACCTGCGAGGTTCGGTAGTAACTTGATCTGAAGTTTTATGATCATCATCATTAGCTTCCTCACTAATTGGGGTGGGAATCATTGGAACTGATTTTTGTGATGAACTACTTTCCAATTCGGGAGAAGGTACAATTACCTCATCAAGTTCTACTTTCCTCCCACTCACTTCTTTCGAGAGAAACTCCTTCTCTAGAAAGGATCCATTCTTAGCATCGAATATCTTGCCTTCGGATCTGTGATAGAAGGTGTACCCAACTGTCTCATTTGAGTATCCTATGAAGACACATTTCTCCGATTTGGGTTCGAGCTTATCAGGTTGATGCTTTTTCACATAAGCATCACAGCCCCAAACGTTAAGAAAGGACAGCTTAGGTTTCTTGCCAAACCATAGTTCATATGGTGTCGTCTCAACGGATTTAGATGGTGCCCTATTTAACATGAATGCAGCCGTCTCTAAAGCATAACCCCAAAACGATAGCGGTAAATCAGTAAGAGACATCATAGATCGCACCATATCTAATAAAGTACGGTTACGACGTTCGGACACACCATTACGCTGTGGTGTTCCAGGTGGCACGAGTTGCGAAACTATTCCACATTGTTTTAAATGAAGACCAAACTCATAACTCAAATATTCACCTCCACGATCAGATCGTAGAAACTTTATTTCCTTGTTACGATGATTTTCCACTTCACTATGAAATTCTTTGAACTTTTCAAATGTTTCAGACTTATGTTTCATCAAGTAGATATACCCATATCTGCTCAAATCATCTATGAAGGTTAGAAAATAACGATATCTGCCGTGACCCTCAACACTCACCGGACCGCGTACATCAGTATGTATTATTTACAATAAGTCAGTTGCTCGCTCCATTGTTCTGGAGAACGAATTCTTAATCATCTTGCCTATGAGGCATGGTTCGCAAGCATCAAGTGATTCCAAAAACCCATCAGCATGGAGTTTCTTCATGCGCTTTACACCAATATGACCTAAACGGCAGTGCCACAGATAAGTTGCACTATCATTATTAACCTTGCATCTTTTGGCTTCAATATTATGAATATGTGTATCACTACAATCGAGATTCAACAAAATAGACCACTCATCAAGGGTGCATGACCATAAAAGATATTACTCATATAAATAGAACAACCATTATTCTATGATTAAAATGAATAACCGTCTCGCATCAAACAAGATCCAGATATAATGTTCATGCTCAACGCTGGCACCAAATAACAATTATTTAGGTCTAAAACTAGTCCCGACGGTAGACATAGAGGTAGCGTTCCGACGGCGATCACATTGACTTTGGAACCATTTCCCACGCACATCGTCACCTCGTCCTTAGCCAATCTTCCTTTAATTCGTAGCCCCCATTTCGAGTTGCAAATGTGAGCAACATAACCAGTATCAAATACACAGGCGCTATTATGAGCATTAGTAAGGTACACATCAATAACATGTATATCAAATATACCTTTCACTTTGCCATCCTTCTTATCCGCCAAATACTTGGGGCTGTTCCGCTTCCAGTGACCAGTCCCTTTGCAGTAGAAGCACTCAGTCTTAGGCTTATGTCCATACTTGGGCTTCTTCACTTGAGCAACAACTTGCTTGCCGTTCTTCTTGAAGTTCCCCTTCTTCCCTTTGCCCTTTTTCTTGAAACTAGTGGTCTTATTAACCATCAATACTTGATGCCCCTTCTTGATTTCTACCTCTGCAACCTTTAGCATTGCTAAGAGCTCGGGAATTGTCTTATCCATCCCTTGCATATTATAGTTCGTCACAAAGCTTTTGTAGCTTGGTGGCAGTGATTGAAGAACTCTGTCAATGACACTATCATCAGGAAGATTAACTCCCAGTTAAGTCAAGTGGTTGTGGTACCCAGACATTCTGAGTATATGTTCACTGACAAAACTATTCTCCTCCATTTTGCAGATATAGAACTTATTGGAGACTTCATATCTCTCAATTCGGGCATTTGCTTGAAATATTAACTTCAACTCCTAGAACATCTCACATGCTCCATGACGTTCAAAACGTCTTTGAAGTCCCGATTCTAAGCCGTAAAGCATGGCACACTGAACTATTGAGTAGTCATCATCTTTGCTTTGCCAGACGTTCACAACGTCCGGTGTTGCTCCTGCAGCGGGTCTTGCACCTAGCGGTGCTTCCAGGTCGTAATTCTTCTATGCAGCAATGAGGATAATCCTCAAGTTACAGACCTAGTCCATGTAGTTGCTACCATCATCTTTCAACTTAGCTTTCTCTAGGAACACATTAAAATTCAAGGGAACGTTAGCACGGGCCATTGATCTATAACAACGTAGACATGCAAATACTATTAGGTACTAAGTTCATGATAAATTAAAGTTCAATTTATCATATTACTCAAGAACTCCCACTTAGATAGACATTGCTCTAGTTATCTAAATGATCACGTGATCCATATCGACTAAACCATGTCCGATCATCACGTGAGATGGAGTAGTTTTCAATGGTGAACATCACTATGTTGATCATATCTACTATTTGATTCACGTTCGACCTTTCGGTCTCAGTGTTCTGAGGCCATATCTGCATATGCTAGGCTCGTCAAGTTTAACTTGAGTATTCTGCACGTGCAAAACTGGCTTGCACCCATTGTATGTGAACGTAGAGCTTATCACACATGATCATCACATGGTGTCTCGGCACGACGAATTGTAGCAACGGTGCATACTCAGGGAGAACACTTACATCTTGAAATTTAGTGAGGGATCATCTTATAATGCTACCGCTGTACTAAGCAAAATAAGATGCATAAAGGATAAACATCACATGCAATCAAAATATGTGACATGATATGGACATCATCATCTTGTGCCTTTGATCTCCATCTCCAAAGCATCGTCATGATCTCCATCGTCACCGGCTTGACACCTTGATCTCCATCGTAGCATCGTTGTTGTCTCGCCAACTATTGCATCTACGACTATCGCTACTGCTTAGTGATAAAGTAAAGCAATTACATGGCGATTGCATTTCATACAATAAAGCGACAACCATAAGGCTCCTGCCAGTTGCCGATAACTTTTACAAAACATGGTCATCTCAGACAACAATTTATATATCATAAAGTCTTGACCATATCACATCACAACATGCCCTGCAAAAAACAAGTTAGATGTCCTCTACTTTGTTGTTGCAAGTTTTACGTGGCTGCAACGGCTTCTAGCAAGAACCGTTCTTACATACGCATCAAAACCACAACTATTCGTCAAGTGTGCTATTTTAGCCTTCAACAAGGACCGGCCGTAGTCGAACTCGATTCAACTAAAGTTGGAGAAACAGACACCCGCCAGCCACCTGTGTGGGAAGCACGTCGATAGAAGCAGTCTCATGAACGCGGTCACATAATGTCGGTCCGGGCCGCTTCATCCAACAATACCGCCGAATCAAAGTAAGACATTGGTGGTAAGCAGTATGACTATTATCGCCCACAACTCTTTGTGTTCTACTCGTGCATATACCATCTACGCATAGACCTAGCTCGGATGCCACTGTTGGGGAATGCGGTATTTCAGAAAATTTCCTATGATCACGCAAGATCTATCTAGGAGATGCATAGCAACAAGACAGGAGAGTGTGTCCACGTACCCTCGTAGACCTAAGGCGGAAGCGTTTAGTAACGCGATTGATGTAGTTGAATGTCTTCACGGTCCAACCGATCCAAGTACCGAATGTACGACACCTCCATGTTCTGCACACATTCATCATGATGACGTCCCTCGAGATCTTGATCCATTTGAGGACGAGGGAGAGTTCTGTCAGCACGACGGCGTGGTGACGGTTAAAAGTGCGTTATATCGACTAGAGGGGGGGTGAATAGGTGATTTTTATGAAAGTCTTCAAAACATGGAAGTTTCAAAGACAAACGATAGAAATAAACCTATTACCATGCAGCGGAAGTTAGACTACACTAGATAAACCATAGTCATGTATTCAATGAAGTGAAAGCACAATGACTAATAGCAGCTAGGTAGTAAGGATCAGGCAGGAAGATATTAAGAAGCCAAAAAGATCACACAGTCACTCAGTGAAGACAAAAGATAGTGCAAAAATACAATGACTTCACACAGAGTAACAGTAAGTAAAGAGAAGGGAAGGATGAAACCAGTGACTCGTTGAAGACAATGATTTGTTGGACCAGTTCCAGTTGCTGTGACAACTGTACGTCTGGTTAGGGCGGCTAGGTATTTAAACCAATGGACACATAGTCCCGGACACCCAGTCCTGAACACGCAGCTCAGGACACCCAGTCCTCACCGTATTCCCCTTGAGCTAAGGTCACATAGACCTCGCCCAATCACTCTGGTAAGTCTTCAAGGTAGACTCCCAAACCTTCACAGACTTCGTTCACCGGCAATCCACAATGTCTCTTGGATGCTCAGAACGCGACGCCTAACCGGCTGTAGGATGCACAGTCCTCAAGTGTAATAAGTCTTCAGATCACTCAAACAAGAAGACTTAAGTGATGCCTAATTCTCTTTGGCTCTGGGTGGTTAGGGCTTTATCCTCGCAAGGAATTCTCTCTCAAAGGCTTCGAGGTGGGTTGCTCTCAAACAACAAAAGCCGTACTCTGAATCTGAGCAGCCAACCGTTTATGGTTGTAGGGGGTGGGCTATTTATAGCCACTAGGCAACCCGGCCTAATTTGTCTGAAATGACCCTGGGTCACTAAGGAAGTGACACGTGTTCCAACGGTCAGATTTCAAACTCACACGGCAACTTTACTTGGGCTACAAGCAAAGCTGACTCGTCCGACTCTGGACAAGATTTGCTCTCATAGTCTTCACTCGAAGACATAGGTTTTTGTTTAAGCATCACTTCAGTCATTCTAACTGGTTCTCTTGGACCCCACTTAACAGTACGGTGGTTCCTATGACTCAACACAGAAGAAAAAGAACTATGAAAGATCTAAGTCTTCGAGCTCCATAGGCTTCATGCGATGTCTTCTCTTGTCATAGTCTTTAATGTGAATATCTTCATATACCTCCTTTGACATCAATGTCTTCATACATTTTTAGGGGTCATCTCTGGTGGGAAAACCGAATCACTGAGGGACTTCTACATGTGTTATCCTGCAATTCTCACAAACACATTGGTCCCTCAACTAGGTTTGTCGTCAATACTCCAAAACCAACTAGGGGTGGCACTAGATGCACTTACAATCTCCCCCTTTTTGGTGATTGATGACAAACTAGTTGAAGTTTTCAACGGGGAATATAATATGTGAAATAGTAATGGATAAGGAATTGTCTTCATAAGGTGCAAGGGCTCCCCCTGAAGATGTGCATATAAATAATTTGCTTTTGGAATGCAAATGCACATGGCAGGTTATGCTTGTGGAGATCCACTTCAACATATGATGACAATCCATTATGCATGTGAAAGTGTGTGAAGATAATGACATGCATAATGGAAAATGGACGTCTGCAACATGATCTAAGTGCGGAATTTATCGTCGCACATGCGGAATTTATCATCACAACACAAGGTGGCAAATAGGTAGCAGACGACCATCAATATTAAGTGTTACAACTCAAAGAACCAAATGTTTCAAAACGAGAGTTGTAAGCATGAAGCACAAAATATAAAACACCCGCCCATATGGACCCGCTTGAAGACTATCAAACTCATATGCTTCTCCCCCTTTTGTCAGTAAGGACCAAAAAGGTTTGAAGACATAGAGCCTCTACTCGTTCCCATGAGGAGTAGGTGAAGCAGCAGGGTCGTTGGTGGTGTTTGGCAGTGCAGACGAACTTGGAGCAGTGTCGACGTGTGCTGAAGGAGGTGGCGATGAAGTAGCATCATCTTCATCCTCGATCACTCTGGCATTCACAGTTGCAGCAGAGGAAGAGAACTCAGAGTCTTCAAGTGATGGAGTTCGTTGCAGCACTGCCCTTCGAGGAGGTGTGGAGTCAAATTTGAAGCGCTCAATAAAGCCATCCTCTTGCAGATCATCTTCAGAACATAGCAGCGTCAGCCCTTTCCATGTGCGTCGAGAGGTTTCATGAGCAACAAAGGCGTTCTTGGTGGCAAGATTGCGAATGCGATTGACATCCACCAAGAGGCTTTGCATTTGACGCTTTAACCAGTCATGATGCCTATCCTATTTCTGATGAAGGGCCACCAGAAGCTCTCGGTCGTTGAGAACACGAGTGCGCTTCTTGGGTCGTTGAGCAATGGTGCTATCAGTGGCTTCAGTGAGAGCAGGATGCGGTGCATGTGTAGTGCCAGCCAAAGGATACACACGTTTTACTGCTTCAACGCCTTCAACGTTCTGAGAAAAACTTTGATGCTCTGCATTCTGAAGACTTAGAGGTTCCTTGGCAGGCTCAGGATATATGGCTTCAATAGACATATCCACATCAGGCAAAAAGATCCGATGATTGCGGGCAGATGGCTGATATGAGATAGCAGAGTGAAGTTTGATCAGCCGCATCACCCAAGGGGCGTAGAACTTCAAACCAAACAGATCAGAGCCAGATGCAGCAAGTTGGCAAATGAAGAAATCCTATGTATTGAAGCATTTTCCATGAAGAATATAGAAGACCAAAGTCTTCATTGCACCTTCCAGCTTGGCATGGGGAGAATGTCCTTTGCTTGGCCAGAGAGTTCGCCTTATGATGTGATAAATGGTCCTTGGCAGATACTCAAGGTCTTCAACAAGGAACTCCGTGGGATAAGCAGCATCTTGGGGCAATGGCTTCATCATACTGAGCATCTGACTCATATTAGGTTCAGTCTTCTGAAAGATGCTCTCAATAGATTCACTATGAAGCTGACAGCCATGCTCATAGAGATCGCCAGGAGTGGGCAAGCCACTGAGCTCAATGATGTCAAAGGCTTTGGCTTCTTGATGAACGTTTCCTATCATCCATTCCAGGACCCAAGTCTTCGGATCTCTGTTATACCCGCAGATGTGAAGTGTGGCATAGAATTGGAGCAGCAACTCTTCATTCCAATGCTCTTGGTCAGTGACGAATGGCAGCAGCCCAACTTCTTTGAAGCAATCCAGAGCTTCTTCTAGACAGGGCAAACCAGCTATGGCTTCAATGTCAAGGCGCTTGTGTGGGAAGATGCGACCTTGGTTGTAAAGAATGTCTGAGTAATAGTTTCGCTGCTGATAGCTCCAGAACCGATCAGATGATATTCTTTCCCTAGAGTAGGGGTTCCTGGAGCAATTGAAGAATGTGTTGTCTGCTCTGAAGCCGTTTATATTGAAGGAGCTAGGTGCTGATGCAGGACCTGGGAACCTGGGCAATCTTGGGATTGGCTTCTGGACCTGAGGCCTGTGCTCAACATGATAGTCGAATTGGGGACCGGCAGCAGACACATGAACATAAGCAGCGGGATCAGTGGCTTCGCTGACTTCTAGTGCTGTTGGGGGTGAGGGCTCCACATTAGCTTCAAGATTTTCAACCCGCTGTAGGTGAGGGCTCCACGTCAGTGGCTTCAGTGGTGTTGGTGGTGGCAGCCTCAAGATTTTCAACCTCCACTTGACGAGCTGGAGGGTCGGTCACGATCACGTTCTCCTCGAGAACCGCTTCTTGGTGGGACAGGGGAGTAGCAGCTTGTGGAACTTCTTCTTCTTCAGCGGCTGATGCAGCCGGATTGTCTTCAGCAGTTTTATCTTCAGATGCAGATACTTGAGGCCTTGGACCTTTGCGAAGCCTGCGCAACGCGGGCGACGCCTATGGAGTTGGTGTTGGCTGGGCCTCAAAGTCTTCTTCCTCTTGTGGGCGATCCGCCCATGAAGCATCCTGTACAATTGGCGTCAGTGGACGACCAATGCTGATGAGTTCATTGTGCGTTAGCACAGGCGATGATACCTGTTGGTGCTCTAGCTGAGGAAGGGCTGCATCATCTTCAACATGGTCATGATGACCAATGTCTTCAGCTTCATGAGCCTTTGTGAAAGCAGGCTCATGGACAGTCAGTTGAGTTCTTGTGGATTAGCATCGGGGTGAACCATGGAAATGGGTTCAACAATCAAGGGCTCTATGGGAGCAACCCGTTCCTTCTTGGTCTTTCTTTTCTTCTTGGCGGGGGCAGTAGCAGAGGCTTCAGGATGTTTTCTCTTCCTTGCTTCAGCCTCAGCAGTCCTGGTCTTCTTCAGTTCTGAAGCGGTTGACCTGGCCTTTGGCTTCGGGCCAGTCATGCTAGTTGGGAAGACTATGGGATCTGCTTCCTGCCTTGGTGCTTCAGGTTCAGCCATAGCGGGCTTCTTCTTCTTCTTGGCAGCCATCCTGGGGTCGATGCTAGGACGCCCAAGGGCCTTGCGCTTCTCAGCCTCATTGTAGGCTTGCACACACCTATCAGCCAGGACTTTCATGCGCTCACGTGAACCCTGAGCTTCTGCACGTTTCTTTAGAAAGGCTTCTTTGAGCTCGTGCAGCATAATCTTGAAGTTCTTCACGTCTTGCACGCTGAGCTTGGCCATATGCTTCTTGAATTGGGATTTCTCATAGTCAATCTTCTGCTTCAGTTCAACAACGCGCTGGGCGATGGCTAACTCTGAAGCAATGGCGCCATGGAAGGCGACGCTGAGGCCAATGGGTAGTTGGAGATCTTCGAAGCTGATGTTTGGCGTGTCAAACCACTCATCAATGAAGTTGTGGATGATTGATACATCAAAGAGCAGCAGATCATTGAAGATTTCTGCTTCTTCTTTGCTCTTGATGAGTTGCTCAAGAGCGTCATCTGCAAGATCTTCATCACTTGATAGATCAATGGCATCATCGCGTAGAATGGCAGCAGTAGTTAGCTCTTGGCCGGTGTGTGTCAGAGGCATCTTGACCTTCTGGGGCTTGGAGATGCGTGATAAGTCTTCAGATTGCACACTGTCTTCAGGAGGTGCAGTTGCCAGTGGCTTCGCCCTTGAGATTTTTGGTGAAGGGGCAGGCTTTGAAGCTTTGGGCTTCTTGAACTTCTTTGGTGTCGGCGCTGCAGGCGCTTCATCTGATTCAGTGTTAGCTACAGGCTCATTCACGGCTGTCCCTTGAACCAAGATATGGGTGATGAGACCTGCAAGGTTGTAGAAAGGACCGACGGCATTGGGTTCTGCATCGCGTGTGCCGTCAGCCCTTGGAGCAGAAGGACCAGGGTTGAAGTCTAATCCCAAAGACTTCTTGTTCTGCTTCGCTGAGTTCTTGGCAAACTGGAAGTTGCGCTTGAACAGATTGTCGTCACGACACCATAGTAGTGACGATGGGTGTGCATCTGCAGGCTGTGGTCCACGGACCATGCAGGGATAGAAGCCTTGTTCAATGGCTTCTTCTCTGGACCTGGGTTGAAGATTCTTGTATAGGATATCTCCCCACAGTCTCTTGATGGCATTTTTCTCAGCATATTCCTGGGTCACAAACCGGTATTTGAACCATTGTTCTGCCCAATATCTTCGAATCCATTGGATTCGGGTCTTGCGCTGATTGTAATCCTCTTCAGGATCTGTCTTGTAAAGCTCTCAGAGGTCATCAGGCAAGTCTCTTAATGTTCCCCCACGATGCTGTCTGCCACCCTTCCTTACTGATTTCTCTGCAACCATGAACTTCAAACTGAAAGGCTTCAAAACGTTCAAAGGCTTCAAAGGTTTTTGCTTGCTGGACAAACAGGAACTGGCTTCGGGAGAATTTATATGATGCTGTAAGAATTCTGCAAATGAATGCAGACTATGAGAACCAAGGGATTCTCCCACGGACATGTACCTGTGACAGCATTAAGGTGCAAGGGAAGGGAAGAGGTCATATGCATTCTCAGAAGATTTTGAAGATAAATCAGTTTAGAAGACATTGACCTCATCGTGCGAAGACATTCACTCATAGATAAGGAGTTGGTTCCAGATGTGTACGAATCCAGAGATCAGTACAAGTGAGGAATCTAACTACTTTGTGAAGCATAAGTGAATATACTTGGCATGTAATGAGATGCAGTATGAAAGAGATCCAACTGGTGTGAATAGAAACTTCTTGTGGTAGAAAGTGACAAAGCCATAGGATCAAAGGGGCCGTAAAAAGAAGTTTTATTTACCACACTAGGAACTGCTAGACGGAGTGGAAGAGGAGGCCGAGCAGTTCGATCTTCCGTGCTCTAACTTGGCGACGGAGGACACCTACGGCGGCGGCGGAGAGGACGATGTCCGCGGTCGGCGTGAAGACGGCGTCGGAGAGGTTGCAGCAGTGAAGCGCTTCGTCGCCGGCGTCGTCGAGGGCTAGCGGTGGCGCTAGGGTTCGTGCGAGAGTGGAAGAAGAGATAATGACCGCTATGAAGGGTGTATTTATAGGTACAGGGGCGGCACTGCATTATTACACAGGTGCCCCTGGCGATTCACATCTGAGGAACACGTGGCCATCATGCAGTATATTGGGGTTTGTTCCACGTCCCACGCACGCCTGGATTGTCGGGTGGTCGTTCCTACTTCTCCGGGTTTCATGTGGAGGAATGAGCATTGAAAACGGACTTAATGTTTGTCTCTGTATCTTCTGCTGACAAGGACGCAGAGAAGACATTCGACAGTTTCAATAGAATGCATATGATTTGGAGAGATAGAGTTTGAGATAGAAAGCACAGAGAGGTTAGGGTCCGATCACATTCACTTAGATCAAAAGATTCAACAAGAAGACATAGCTATAAGTGAATGTTGTAGAGGACAGAACACTAGTATATATATAATCAACATAGTGAAGATAATCATGAAAACATGTTGAGATTGAAACCAAACCAAATGTGAAGACATAGCAAGGTAACGCCATGAGTGAAACACTTCAAATAGAACATTTGGTGGTGGCGTTACCCACCGTATAGGAAGTATTAGACCCAGACACGGTGCACAATTATCGTGGCGCTCCGAAGTCAATTCCACATTAATGTATTCACACTTAGAATGTATGTCTTCATTGATTGAATATATACTTTACTTCGTGTGTTGCACATCTAAGTCATCAATATGCATAAGGGTTAGGATGTGTGCCTGATCACAGGACATTTGAGGATTCCAGGATATTTAGCTCACACCGTAACTTGCAAAATCTCTTCTCATCCAAGGGCTTGGTGAAGATATCTGCCAATTTCTCTTTAGTGTTGACGTGTATGATATCAATATCTTCCTTCACAACATGATCTCTGAGAAAGTGATGACGAATTTCAATGTGCTTTGTCTTCGAGTGCTGAACAGGGTTGTTGGCAATCTTGATGGCGCTTTCGTTGTCGCAGTAGAGTGGCACTTGCTTCAGATGAATGCCATAGTCCTTGAGGGTTTGTTTCATCCACAGAAGCTAAGTGCAGCAAGATCGAGCAGCAATGTATTCAGATTCAGCAGTGGAGAGAGATACACAGTTCTGCTTCTTTGAAGACCAACATACAAGTGATCGTCCCAGAAAATGACATGTGCCTGATGTAGACTTGCGATCCACCTTGTCACTAGCATAATCAGCATCCGAGAATCCAACCAGATCAAACTCTGAGCCCTTTGGATACCATAATCCTAGAGTTGGGGTGTGAGCCAAATATCGAAGAATTCGCTTCACAGCTAAGTGATGCGACTCCTTTGGTGCCGCTTGAAATCGAGCACACATGCAAACACTAAGCATAATATCTGGCCTAGATGCACATAGATAAAGCAAAGAACCAATCATGGAGCGGTATACCTTTTGATCGAACTCTTTACCATTGTCGTCAGGACCCAGATGATGCTTGGCTGGAATTGGCGTCGTGAACCCTTTGCAGTCTTGCATACCAAACTTCTTAAGGAAATCTTTGAGATACTTCTCTTGAGATATGAATATGTCGTTGCGTTGCTGTCGTATTTGAAGACCGAGGAAGAACTTCAGCTCTCCCATCATGGACATCTGATATTGCTCTTGCATCATATATCCAAACTCTTCACTGTACTTCTGATTGGTGCAGCCAAAGATAATGTCATCCACATATATTTGGCACACAAACAGTTCACCATCATATGTCTTCGTGAAGAGAGTGGGGTCGAGGGAACCAGGTATGAAGCCTTTGCTCTTCAGGAAGTATTTGAGTGTGTCATACCAGGCCCGAGGGGCTTGTTTGAGGCCATACAGTGCCTTCTTGAGCTTGTATACCATATCAGGATGTTTAAGATCTTCAAAGCCAGGTGGTTGTGCAGCATACACTTCTTCTTCAATCTTGCCATTGAGAAAGGCGCTCTTCACATCCATTTGATAAAGAAGTATGTTGTGATGATTTGCATAGGCCAGCAGTATGCGTATGTGAAAGTGCAACTATCCCAAGGTGGTTTTGGTAATTCATAACAACATATAGCTCATTGAGCTAATGCTATTCCAAGATGATTATTTCAGGAAAGCTCAATGATTGGCATGGCATGGATGTGAAAGTGGAACCCTCAAAATGCTAAGGACAAAGGATTGGCTCAATCTCAAAAGCTCAAGACTCTTCATTTTATATTTTAGTGATCCAAGATCACATTGAGTCTTTAGGAAAAGCCAATACTATCAAGGAGGGATGAGGTGTTGCTTAATGAGCCTCTTGCTTCATGTGCTTAATGATATGCTCCAAAATCCTCAGCTACTTTCCCATATCCACAAATGACCTAAACCCTAAGCCAAACTCGGTCATACCGATTCTATCTATCCGGCGCCACCGAGTTTCATATGTCATAAGCCACTGCCAAACCCTAGCAATTCGGTCCTACCGATAGGGATCTCGGTCTCACCGAGATGGGGTTGCAAACTCTCTGTTTCCCTTTCGTAAATTTTCGGTCTCACCGAAAGAGCGAATCGATCCCACCGAGATTGCAATGTAAACTCTGTGTTTCCCTTTTGTAACTTTTCGGTCTCACCGAAAGAGCAAATCGGTCCCACCGAGTTCACCTGACCAACTCTCTGGCTAGCTTATTACCAAACTCGGTCTCACCGAGTTTGTGTAATCGGTCTCACCGAGATTACGTTATGCCCAAACCCTAACAGAATCGGTCCTACCGAGTTGCATGTCAGTCCCACCGAAAATCTCTAACGGTCACTAGGTTTACCTTTTCGGTCTGACCGAGTTTATTTATTCGGTCCCACCGAGATTGGTAGATTGTGTGTAACGGTTGGATTTTGTGTGGAGGCTATATATACCCCTCCACCTCCTCTTCATTCGAAGAGAGAGCCATCAGAACACATACACCATTCCAACTCATATGTTCTGACAGAGAACCACCTACTCATGTGTTGAGACCAAGACATTCCATTCCTACCATATGAATCTTGATCTCTAGCCTTCCCCAAGTTGCTTTCCACTCAAATCTTCTTTCCATCGGATCCAAATCTTATGAGAGAGAGTTGATTGTTGGGGAGACTATCATTTGAAGCACAAGAGCAAGGAGTTCATCATCAACACACCGTTTGTTACTTCTTGGAGAGTGGTGTCTCCTAGATTGGCTAGGTGTCACTTGGGAGCCTTCGACAAGATTGTGGAGTTGAACCAAGGAGTTTGTAAGGGCAAGGAGATCGCCTACTTCGTGAAGATCTACCGCTAGTGAGGCAAGTCCTTCGTGGGCGATGACCATGGTGGGATAGACAAGGTTGCTACTTTGTGGACCCTTCGTGGGTGGAGCCCTCCGTGGACTCGCGCAACCGTTACCCTTCGTGGGTTGAAGTCTCCATCAACGTGGATGTAGGATAGCACCACCTATCCGAACCACGGGAAAAACATCCGTGTCTCCAATTGCATTTGAATCCTCAAAACCCTTCCCTTTACATTCTTGCAAGTTGCATGCTTTACTTTCCGCTGCCAATATACTAATTTCATGCTTGCTTGAATTTTGTGATGATTGCTTGACTTGTCCTAAAATAGCTAAAATCTGCCAAGAACTAAAATTAGGAAAAGGTCAAGTTTTTATTTGGTCAAGTAGTCTAATCACCCCCCCCTCTAGACATACTTTCGATCCTACAAGTGGTATCAGAGCTTTGGTCTCCATTTGCTTTGATCTCCATAGCTTTTGGTGGTCATAGCCTTAGTTTCACAACCTAGGAGAGTATAGCGTCTAGCGAGGGAAATTATCACCGTAGAGGTCCTTACTTTGATGGTACTAATTTTGCTAGTTGGAAGCATAAAATGAAAATGCATATTCTTGGACATAACCCGCCGTTTGGGCTATTGTGTGTGTTGGTTTGCAAGGTGACTTCTTTGATGGGAGAGAACCAAACCGTGAAGCTACCGCGGATGAATTGAAGATGTTGCAATACAATGCTCAAGCTTGTGATATTCTCTTCAACGGATTATGCCCCGAAGAATTCAACAAAATCAGCCGTCTTGAGAATGCAAAGGAAATTTGGGACACTTTGATTGATATGCACGAAGGTACCGACTCCGTCAAGGAATCCAAGTTGGATGTGCTTCAAAGTCAACTTGACAAGTTCAAAATGAAGGATGGTGAAGGTGTCACTGAAATGTACTCTAGGCTTGCTCTCATCACAAATGAGATTGCCGGCTTAGGAAGTGAAGAGATGACCGATAGATTCATCATCAAGAAGATCCTAAGAGCCTTGGATGGAATGTATGATACCGTGTGCACGTTGATCCAAATGATGCTCAATTACAAATATCTCAAGCCAACGGAAGTGATTGGAAGAATTGTTGCTCATGAGATGTCACTTAAGGATAAAGAGGAACTTCACAACAAATCAAGTGGTGCCTACAAAGCCTCATGTGAAGCCCCTACATCATCAAGTGAGAGACAAAACTTCAACGAAGAATTGAGCTTAATGGTGAAGAACTTCAACAAGTTCTACAAGAGTAGAAACAAAGATAGAAGATTCAAGTCAAGGTCCTACAATGACAAAAGATCTTCTAGTCGAGAGCGAAACTGCTACAATTGTGGAAGACCCGGACACTATTCCAATGAGTGTACGGCTCCCTACAAGAGAAGATTCTCCAAAAAGAAGAAGCAAAGATTCACCACCAAGAGAGAGAAGGAGTAGAGATGATCGTTATGAACGAAGGTACTCACGGATAAGCAAGGATTCGGAAAGGAAGGAAAAATCATCAAGGAGCTACACAAAACAAAGACATCAAGCTCATGTTGGTGAATGGGTATCCGGCTCCGACTCCGACAGCCACTCCGAGAGAAGTTATCACTCCGACTCCGAAGATACTCAAGATGAAGGTGTTGCTCGTCTAGCACTTGTGTCATCCAACTCTTACGACATATTTGATTCACCAAATGAAGGAATTGGAAGATGCTTCATGGCCAAAGGTCCTAAGGTAACACACCCCGAGTATGTTGATTTTAATAGTGATGAAGATGACTTGCTAGGTGATGATGATTTGCTTGTTGACAACTCTAGTGATGAATACTATGATGAAACATCAATTAATCATGCTAATCAAGATAAAACGAATGACAATGATAAGGAGAAGATTGAGGCTATAACTAAAGAACTAAACACTCTTAAGTTAGCTCATGAAACTATCTTCGAAGATCATCGAGAACTTTTAAGAGCTCATGAGAAATTACGCTTTCAAAAGCTCAATCTTGAGCAAGAGCATGAGTTTTTAAAAGCAATCAATGATGATCTCCGCAAGAAAAGTTCTTCTTACATTGCCAAGCGTTTACTCTTATCCACCTACATGCCTCAAGTCAAATCTAGTAACAAGAACAAGAAAGATTCTTCCTCTAGTAGTAACAATGATCATGCTAAATCTAATATTGTTGCTTCTAGTAGTTCTCTTGATTCCACTAATGATTCTCTTAGCCAAGTTACACTTGAGCAAGAAAATAGCTTATTGAAGGGAATTATAGAGAAAGGAGTGTACAAAAGCCTTGCCGGGAGTAAGCAATTCGAGGAAATTGTGCGCAAGCAAGGAATGCACCGGAAGAATCAAGGTGTTGGTTTTGAACGAAAGTTGAATGCCAATGGAGTTGAGTGGGAAGAAGATCAATACCCCAAGACAAAGTTTGTTCCTCAACAAGAGAAGTATGATACTTCCTTCAAGGGGACACAAGCTCAAGATGATCTTCCACCACAAGACTACAAGCAAAAAGGCAAGGACAAGCTTCAAGCGGAAATTGGTGCATTTGAAGAAGCTCCTAAGACCTTAGTCAAGTGATTCCCAAGACTACTTCAAGTTCCACTTCTTCAAGTACGACTACAACTCCAAGGATTCCCATCAAGATGATGTGGATCCAAAAGAAGAAGAACTAGAGAGTTCTTGAGGGTGACTCCGCCAACATACTTCACTCTTATCATTTTGGCAAGAAGAAGTGCAATCAACTTCCACATCTTGCACTAGTTCAAGGAGTCACAAACCCTCTTGTTGGTAAGACAAGGGACAAGGTAACCTAAAAGTTTTCATGGACATCATCTTGTGTGTGCATCACTCTATGTCTATGGATATCCTTGTTTGTTCCTTGTGGTACTAACCCATGTAGGTATTGAAAGTGCAATTCACTCAAATGGATAGCTCCAAGTGATCTACATCAACATTGAGCATCCACATCTTCAACATCTACATGAAGTCATCATCGACAAAACCCAAGGTTAGTTCATCCCTCTTTAGGGGGGATATCACATCTAGGGGAGCTTTACTCTAAGACTTGAGCTAGAGAAACTCTAAAGATGTGAACACAACAATGCTTTATGTAAAAGTGGTAACCCCACTTGAGCTTAAACGATGAGTATGACCTATGATCAAGTGTTCTCACTTGACTCCTAAGTCAATATACTCATATATAGATGACCTAGTCATCGCAAATTGCTTGATAGATGCTAGAATTGGTTGTGCATGCTTTGTCACATATTTCATTTGCCATCTTATTGTGTGAGCATGTTGGTTGCATATTTTACTCATTCGAGGACATCCACTTGTTGTTTTGATTGTTTGGCCTTATTTCTTTCTGCCAAGTGGATGGACAAGAATGCCTAAGAACCTCCTCTAGCTATCTATGCTTTTCTCGTCTCAAACTCTATTCATGCTACATCACAAAATTTGATCAAGTCAGATTCGAACCACTCTGTGTGAGGAGCGCTCGGAGTCCCTGATTCGTCATAGACTTAAACTTCCAAAACCTCTTTGTGATTCTCGGTCTGACCGATTCCCCACTTTCGGTCCTACCGAGATCATTAAGTTGATCTAGGTTTTCGATCTCGGTGCAACCGATTTGAACTTTTCGGTCACTCGAGTTGCAGTAACTGCTCGCAGTTATGCATCTCGGTGCCACCGAGTTGTTCCACTCGGTCACACCGACAGGGTCGGGCTATATATAGTCACGGGCAAAAATTTGGAAATTTCTCCGAACCCCTTCGCCCGCGCGATAGCCTGCTCTGTCAACTTGGTCTCCGGATCGTCTCCTCGCCGCCAGCAGCCTCCTGTCGCTGGTCTCCGTCGCCGTCAACGGGAATTCTACCCCGCCTTGCCGCTGTAGCGAGTCTCCGCCGCACTAGGGTATGGACTCGATCTTTGTGCTATTCTCCAATCCGATTCCTAGCACATTGTGACCATCATGATTCTTGCCACATTTGATAAACTCCTATCTAGTCAATGAACTCGTAGATTAGGTTTAATTCAAAAAATTTAGGGTTAGGTTTCCGCCGAAACCATCTCAGACCCACCGAGTTGAAAAACTCGGTCCCACCGATTTGGCTTATGCCATTGCACAAGTGAGACTCAGTCTGACCGAGAATTACATATCGGTGTGACCGATTTTGGAATTCTGTGAAACCCTAGCAGTCTCGGTGCCACCGAACTGTGACTCGGTCTGACCGAGTTCACTAGTTTAGGTTCCAAAACTGCTTCGATATCACCGAGTTTAACAATCGGTAGATCCGAGATGCTTTCAGTGGGAAACTAAAACTAAGTTTTTGGATTATTCTTTTGCAAAAATCTCTGCATTTTGTGATGCTCATCTACTCTATCTCATCTATAACCTATTCACAGGGTCAGCAGTCAGAGTTTGCATCATGTCAGACCAAAGTGATAGCCAGAACCTGTCAGAACAACAAGTGCAGCTGAGTGAGGGAACTAGTCCCTCAAGTTCCTCAGATGATGGCATCAGGAGCACCCCTAGCAATCTGCCTAAGGCTGCCACACGACAGATAAAGAAGAGAACCTCAGACTCAGAAGATGGGGATTATGTGGCAGAAGAGGAAGCAACCTCCAAGAGAGTTGAGCCAGCACAGGGTACAAAGCCAGGGTTGAAGTTCAAAAGGCCAGCAGGCAGGCAGCCTATGTCCAAGGCAAGAGCTTCAACTGAGAAGCCCACTCCCATTGAGCCAGTTGCTGCTGAGGGCAAGAAGAGGAAAGAAAGAGTGAAGAAAACTGTAGCCAGAATGCTTGGCAAAGCTTCCATCATGGAAGATGAGGAGGAAGAAGAAGAGGTGGCTGCACCAGCACCAAAAGCACCCAAGCTGATGGGTGATGCCATAAGGTCAGGGGGAGCTGCTTCCAAGGCCAAGCCTGCTCCAAAGCCCAAGCCAAAGAGGAATACAAGAAGCATCCCAGTTGCTGAGAAGAACAAGGCCCCAGTGCCTGAAGCTGCAGAAGAAGAGGAAGAGAATGTCCTCAGAAAGCTCAAGCCCAAGATCCCAGACCACAAGATGCTCATCCTGTGGCTGAGGATATGAAACTCAGGAGAGATTCAGGGCTCCGGAAGTGGAGAGAAGCAGACCCGTATGCTTCAAGGAGAAGGACTGCAGTGGACTACAGGTTTCATACCAAGGAGCAGCAAGACTTCTATGAGACAGTGCTGCTAGACAAGAAGCCCATTGTCTGTGACATGAGATGGATCGATTGGCAATACATCAAGGATAACAAGGAGTACTTCCCTGGAGTGCAGGACAGCTTCAAGGCATGTGGAGTAGAGGACTTTGTTGGGCAGAAGCTCACAAAGTGGAACGAGGAACTCATCATGCAGTTCTACTCCACAGCCCATTTTTATCCAGATGGTAGGATAATTTGGATGTCAGAGGGTACAAGGTACCAGTCCACAGTTGCTGAATGGGCTCAGCTGATAAATACCCCAGAGGAGCAAGCAGATGACTTGGACGTTTATGCTAAGAAGAAGATGGACCACAACTCTATGTCCAACATGTACAAGGAGATTCCAAATGAAGCACTTGACACTTTCAAGTTTGGCTCAGTACATTATCTTCTATCAGGGCTGCCCACTATCAACTGGATACTAAGGCACACCTTATTGCCCAAGTCTGGAGATCACAAGATGATCAGAGGCCACGCGATCAACTTGCTTCATATCTTTGACGTGCCTCAGAAATTCAAGGTGATAAGCCTAATGGTAGAGACCATTAAGAGGACAGCAGCAGACCAGAAGAGGAGCTGTGGATATGCCCCACAGATTCAGGAGCTCATCAACTCCAAGATGGGCACGGGCATATACCTCTTGGACAAGGAACACCTGCCTATCCGTCCGGACTTTGAAGATAACCAAGTGGTCATGACTGAGAATGAGCCATCATCTGCCCAAGCACAAGCCAAGAATGAGAAGGCTAGGAACGAGAAAGCTGCCAAGATGCCTACTCAAGCGGAGGCATATGAGTATTTCCTGAAAACCAAACAAGAGCAGCTTGGTTACTTGATTGCATCCACCCTGCGGATTGAGCAAGGACTAGCCACCCTAACTCAAAACCAGGCAAGCTTAGAGAGGATCATGGAACAAAAGTTCTATGACTTGGATGTCAAAGTGACAGAGATTCAGTCTGCAGTAGAGCAGCTCCAGGATGACATGCAGGAGAGGAGAGGCAAGACTACAACTGATGCCTTTGCCAGAGTGCCCCGAGCTCCGAGGTCGTCTGCAGTGCCAGTTCCTGACACAAGAGCAACCGCCTCAGCTCCAGCCGCAGCATCAGCTCCAACTCCAGCATCTACTTCAACTCTAGCATCTACTTCAGCTCCAGCGTCTACTTCAGCATGTACGGAAGCCTTCGTCCTTGGAGTGATCCGGACTCCACCACCACCTGAAGATCAAGCATGAGTGTTGACTTAGCACTATGCATTTTCTAGGAACTTTTTGGTAACTTGTTGCCAAAGAGGGAGAAAATGTATAGATCATAGGCTTCGAGAGAGAGTGTTGCTTTTATTCTCTCTTGTTTTATTTGGTGGTTTTTCGAACTTCGTTTGCTTTTGTGTGACATACTACGTCATTATCTGTGTGAGACATCGATGATCATGTGTTTGATCATAAGCTACACTTAATGTTTGCTTAATGCTATTTTTATCCTATCTATCTTATGTGACCACTCACTATTCTTGGTGATGAGTGCATGTATTTCATTCTTATCATTTTAAACACTCCACCAAGATGTATGTGACATGGAAGAGTAACCCATGACTCTAACTCTTTGTGCATTTGCAGTCCAAAGCAAATTTTAAATATGCACAAATTTAGGGGGAGCTCTTACTTTTCACATACTTCTCAAAGCGACGATATATTTCATGCTTATTATCATTTGTCAAAGCTTTGATCTATATGTTGTCATCAATTACCAAAAAGGGGGAGATTGAAAGTGCAACTATCCCTAGGTGGTTTTGGTAATTCATAACAACATATAGCTCATTGAGCTAATGCTATTCCAAGATGATTATTTCAGGAAAGCTCAATGATTGGCATGGCATGGATGTGAAAGTGGAACCCTCAAAATACTAAGGACAAAGGATTGGCTCAAGCTCAAAAGCTCAAGACTCTTCATTTTATATTTTAGTGATCCAAGATCACATTGAGTCTTTAGGAAAAGCCAATACTATCAAGGAGGGGTGAGGTGTTGCTTAATGAGCCTCTTGCTTCATGTGCTTAATGATATGCTCCAAAATCCTCAGCTACTTTCCCATATCCACAAATGACCTAAACCCTAAGCCAAACTCGGTCATACCGATTCTATCTATCCGGCGCCACCGAGTTTCATATGTCATAAGCCACTGCCAAACCCTAGCAATTCAGTCCTACCGATAGGGATCTCGGTCTCACCGAGATGGGGTTGCAAACTCTCTGTTTCCCTTTCGTAACTTTTCGGTCTCACTGAAAGAGCGAATCGGTCCCACCAAGATTGCAATGTAAACTCTGTGTTTCCCTTTTGTAACTTTTCAGTCTCACCGAAAGAGCAAATCGGTCCCACCGAGTTCACCTGACCAACTCTCTGGTTAGCTTATTACCAAACTCGGTCTCACCGAGTTTGTGTAATCGGTCTCACCGAGATTACGTTATGCCCAAACCCTAACAGAATCGGTCCTACCGAGTTGCATGTCAGTCCCACCGAAAATCTCTAACGGTCACTAGGTTTACCTTTTTGGTCTGACCGAGTTTATTTATTCGGTCCCACCGAGATTGGTAGATTGTGTGTAATGGTTGGATTTTGTGTGGAGGCTATATATACCCCTCCACCTCCTCTTCATTCGAAGAGAGAGCCATCAGAACACATACACCATTCCAACTCATATGTTCTGAGAGAGAACCACCTACTCATGTGTTGAGACCAAGACATTCATTCCTACCATATGAATCTTGATCTCTAGCCTTCCCCAAGTTGCTTTCCACTCAAATCTTCTTTCCATCAGATCCAAATCCTATGAGAGAGAGTTGAGTGTTGGGGAGACTATCATTTGAAGCACAAGAGCAAGGAGTTCATCATCAACACACCGTTTGTTACTTCTTGGAGAGTGGTGTCTCCTAGATTGGCTAGGTGTCACTTGGGAGCCTCCGACAAGATTGTGGAGTTGAACCAAGGAGTTTGTAAGGGCAAGGAGATCGCCTACTTTGTGAAGATCTACCGCTAGTGAGGCAAGTCCTTCGTGGGTGATGGCCATGGTGGGATAGACAAGGTTGCTACTTCGTGGACCCTTCGTGGGTGGAGCCCTCCGTGGACTCGCGCAACCGTTACCCTTCGTGGGTTGAAGTCTCCATCAACGTGGATGTAGGATAGCACCACCTATCCGAACCACGGGAAAAACATCCGTGTCTCCAATTGCGTTTGAATCCTCAAAACCCTTCCCTTTACATTCTTGCAAGTTGCATGCTTTACTTTCCGCTGCCAATATACTCTTTGCATGCTTGCTTGAATTTTGTGATGATTGCTTGACTTGTCCTAAAATAGCTAAAATCTGCCAAGAACTAAAATTGGGAAAAGGTCAAGTTTTTATTTGGTCAAGTAGTCTAATCACCCCCCCCCTCTAGACATACTTTCGATCCTACAGTATGGCTTCAAGTCTAGCCACAGGAGCAAATGTTTCATCGAAGTCAATGCCTTCCACTTGAGTATATCCTTGAGCAACGAGACGAGCTTTGTTTCTGACAACTTGACCATGCTCATCTTGCTTGTTGCGGTATATCCATTTTGTGCCTATTATGTTGTGCTTCCGAGGATCAGGACGCTTAACCAGTTCCCATACATTATTCAGCTCAAACTGTTGAAGCTCTTCTTGCATAGCTTGAATCCATTCAGGTTCCATGAAGGCTTCTTCGACTTTCTTGGGTTCTGTTATTGAGACGAATGCGAAGTGCCCACAGAAATTTGCCAGCTGAGTTTCCCTTGATCGAGTGAGCGGTCCAGGTGCATTGATGCTGTCAATTATTCTCTCAATCTGGACTTCATTGGCAACACGGGGATGTACAGGGCTAAGATTTTGCTCTTGCTGATCAATGTCGTTGTTGGAGGGATTGTCTTCAGGTTGAGCATTGTCTTCAGGTTGATCTGGTGCGGAGATGATGAGTTCTTCTTCATGATGAGCTTCAGAAGGTATGATTTCTCCAGTTCCCATTAGCTTGATTGATTCACTGGATGGAACTTCATCTAGCACATTTGGCAGGTGCTCTCTTTGTGAACCGTTAGTCTCATCAAACCGCACATCCACGGTTTCAACCACTTTATAATGAAAGAGGTTGAAGACTCTGTAGGAGTGCGAATCCTTTCAATATCCAAGCATAAAACCCTCATGTGCTTTTGGGGCAAACTTTGAAGTGTGATGTGGGTCCTTGATCCAGCACCTTGCACCAAATACTCTGAAGTAACTGACATTTGGCTTCTTGCCAGTGAGGAGCTCATACGATGTCTTGTTCAGAAGATTGTGAAGATAAACACGACTGATTGTATGGCATGCAGTATCAATGGCTTCAGGCCAGAATTTTCTTGGAGTCTTGTATTCATCTAGCATTGTTCTGGCCATCTCAATGAGTGTTCTGTTCTTGCGTTTGACGACGCCATTCTGCTGTGGCGTGTACGGGGCTGAGAATTCATGTGTGATGCCCAAGGTATCAAGGCCAGTGTTCTTGAATTCAGTGCCATTGTCACTTCTGATGTGCTTTATCTTGGCGCCATAGTTGTTCATTGCTCGATTGGCGAAGCATCTGAAGACATCCTGCACTTCAGTCTTGTAAAGGATTATATGCACCCAAGTATATCTAGAATAATCATCAACAATGACAAAGCCATAGAGACAAGCAGTAGTAGTAAGAGTTGAGTAATGAATGGGACCGAAAAGATCCATGTGAAGCAGTTCGAAGGGTCGAGTAGTAGTCATGATTGTCTTCGAGGGATGTTTGGCCCTCGTCATCTTTCCTACTTCACAGGCACCGCATAAGTGATCTTTCTTGAACTTGACGCCCTGGATTCCTATGACATGCTTCTTCTTTGCAAGGGTGTGGAGGTTCCTCATGCCAGCATGCCCAAGCCTCCGATGCCAGAGCCAGCATTCTGAAGCTTTTGCTAGAAGACACACGGCAAGCTGTGGTCCTGCTGAGAAATCTACCACGTACAGATCATCTTTCCAATACCCTTCAAACACTAGAGACTTGTCAGATTCCATTAGAACAAGGCAACGATATTTTCCAAATATTACGATCATGTTCAAATCGCATAGCATTGAGACAGACATTAAGTTGAAGCCAAGGGATTCAACAAGCATGACTTTATCCATGTGTTGATCCTTTGAGATTGCAACTCTACCTAGACCCAATACCTTACTTTTACCAGTGTCAGCAAATGTGATGTGGCTCTTGTTGGATGGACGTAAGGTTGAGTCCATCAAAAGGCTTCTTTTGCCAGTCATCTGATTTGTACACCCACTATCAATAATCCATTCTGTAGACGCTGGTGTCGTACCCTACAGTGCAGTTAGGGGGATAGGCTTCACGAAGAGAGTTGTGAAGCAAAAACATTTGACGAACCAGTGGGTTATGAAAGCTTAGATCCAGATTTGGACTGATAGGGAGAGTAGCAAGCGATTCAGGAACGAAGTACATAGTAAGACCATTCGGGCATTTGATCTTGCGTCCTACAAGATGTTTAAGGTCCCCAACGATAGCGTCAGAAGATTTTGGTTTTCTGCTGGAGACCTTTCCCTGCAAAAGAGAGTTAAGCCTTCTTAACCACCCACATCTTCAAGGGTGGCTTAGAAGCGATAAGTCTAAGTGCAGCGTCTGAAAACTTTGGCTTTGGGGTTCTAGCAAAAAGTCTTGTAGATGGACAATAATACTCATAAGAATAAGAAGAATAGTTTTCGGTCTTATGAACATGGCGGTTCGATGAACCGCGCTCATATTCATAGGCCTGAGTATGGTTTCCCTGCAAAACATTTGCATTAGTGCGACTCAGGTGAGTCCTCTGTCTGTATGAAGCCTTTGGGCCATATGAAGCCTGTGGTCTGGGGTTTGTCTTCTTCATTTGTGGTGTCATGATGACAGTCACAGGAAGATTTTCCAAACACCTTTTGGGCGCCCAGATCTTCTTCATAGGCGGTCCATTCCTGCAGTTAGTACCAATGTACCTGGCAAACACTTCACCATTCTGATTCTTAAATAGTTTACAGTTTGCATCAAAGGATTCATCAATGACAATGGGGTTAGCACAAGTGAAGCCAGATAGACTGGATGGATCTGCTGAAGGTTCCTTTGCAGCAACCCATGTGGTTTTGGGATACTGCTCGGGCTTCCAGTAAGAGCCATCAGCATTCATTTTCCTTATGAACCCAACACCCTCTTTCCTCGGGTTTCGGTTCAGAATCTGCCTTTTGAGGACATCACATAGTGTCTGATGCCCTTTAAGACTTTTGTACATCCCTGTTTCAAGCAATGTCTTCAACCTAGCATTCTCATCAGCAATCGCAGTGGTATCCTCAGTGGAGGGGTTAGTTATCACATCAACAGTTGAAGATATTGCAACGGTAGCAGCAATAGAACATTCAGCAACAGAAGTAGCATTATCACGCTCAATGCATTTAAGACATGGTGGTTCAAATCCTTCCTGAGCGGAACTGATCTGTTCAGCGCGAAGTGACTCGTTTTCCTTTTGAAGATCTTCATGAGCCGCTCTCAATTTCTCAAGATCTTGCTTCCTTTGAAGATAATCATAGGAAAGCTTTTCATGAGTTGTTGAGAGCGTTTCATGATGACTTTCAAGTTCCTCATACTTACCATGAAGATTTTTTATGTCTTCAATTAAGGACTCAGATCGAGTCATTTCAGCGCCCAACAGATCATCACTTTTGTCTAACAGTTTTTGAATATGTTCCATGGCTTTTTGTTGTTCAGTTGCAATTTTAGCAAGTGTTTTGTAGCTGGGTCTTGAATCACAATCAGAGTCATCGTCACTAGATGTTTGATAGTGAGTAGTGCGTGTGTTTACCTTGGCACCGCGTGCCATGAAGCAGTAGGTAGGAGCAGAGTCGTCCTTGTCATTTGCATCGGCGTTGGTGGTGAAGTCATTGTCTTCAGTGTTGAAGATGGACTTGGCAACGTATGCTGTAGCCAGACTTGCAACGCCAGAATCGGACTCCTCCTCAGACTCCACCTCCGCCTCCTCAGAAGTGGACTCCTCCTCTGAATCCATTTCCTTGCCAACAAACGCACGTGCCTTGCCAGATGAGCTCTTCTTGTGTGATGAAGACTTGGAAGAGGACTTTGAGTATTTCTTCTACTTCTTGTCGTTAGAGTCATATTCCTTGCTCTTCTTCTTCTTTCTGTTCTCATTGTCCCACTGTGGACACTCAGAGATGAAGTGGCCAGTTTTCTTGCACTTGTGACATGTTTTCTTCTTGTAGTCATGAGCAGAAGCTTCATCATTCCTTGAGCTTGACCGTGAAGACTTTCTGAAGCCTTTCTTCTTGGTGAATCTTTGGAACTTCTTTACAAGCATAGCAAGTTCCTTTCCAATGTCTTCAGGATCGTCAGAACTGCTGTCAGATTCTTCTTCAGATGAGGAGACAGCTTTTGCCTTCAGGGCACGAGTTCGCCCATAGTTTGGATCGTAGATATCTCTTTTCTCAGAAAGCTGAAACTCATGTGTGTTGAGCCTCTCAAGTATGTCGGACAGATCGAGTGTCTTGAAATCAGGTCGTTCTTGAATCATCAGGGCTAGGGTGTCAAATGAACTGTCAAGTGATCTCAGTAGTGTCTTGATGACTTCATGCTTGGTGATCTCAGTGGCGCCGAGGGCTTGAAGCTCATTTGTGATGTCAGTGAGTCGGTTAAATGTGAGCTGGACATTCTCATTGTCATTTCGCTTGAAGCGGTTGAAGAGGTTGCGAAGAACGCTGATTCTCTGATCTCTCTAGGTTGAGACGCCTTCGTTGACCTTGGAGAGCCAGTCCCAGACCAGCTTAGATGTTTCCAAAGCACTCACACGGCCATACTGTCCTTTGGTCAGATGACCACAGATAATGTTCTTGGCAGTAGAGTCCAGTTGAACGAACTTCTTGACATCAGCAGCAGTGACACCTTCTCCAGCCTTGGGAATGCCGTTCTTGACGACATACCATAGATCGACGTCAATGGCTTCAAGATGCATGCGCATCTTATTCTTCCAGTAGGGATATTCAGTTCCATCGAAGACGGGGCATGCAGCGGAGACTTTAATTATCCCTGCAATTGACATAGCTAAAACTCAAGGTGGTTAAACCGAATCACACAGAACACGGGAGCACCTCGCTCTGATACCAATTGAAAGTGCGTTATATCGACTAGAGGGGGGTGAATAGGCGATTTTTATGAAAGTCTTCAAAACATGGAAGTTTCGAAGACAAACGATAGAAATAAACCTATTACCATGCAGCGGAAGTTAGACTACACTAGATAAACCATAGTCATGTATTCAATGAAGTGAAAGCACAATGACTAATAGCAGCTAGGTAGTAAGGATCAGGCAGGAAAATATTAAGAAGCCAAACAGATCACACAGTCACTCAGTGAAGACAAAAGATAGTGCAAAAATACAATGACTTCACACAGAGTAACAGTAAGTAAAGAGAAGGGAAGGATGAAACCAGTGACTCGTTGAAGACAATGATTTGTTGGGCCAGTTCCAGTTGCTGTGACAACTGTACGTCTGGTTAGGGCGGCTAGGTATTTAAACCAAAGGACACATAGTCCCGGACACCCAGTCCTGAACACGCAGCTCATGACACCCAGTCCTCACCGTATTCCCCTTGAGCTAAGGTCACACAGACCTCGCCCAATCACTCTGGTAAGTCTTCAAGGTAGACTCCCAAACCTTCACAGACTTCGTTCACCGGCAATCCACAATGTCTCTTGGATGCTCAGAACGCGACGCCTAACCGGCTGTAGGATGCATAGTCCTCAAGTGTAATAAGTCTTCAGATCACTCAGACAAGAAGACTTAAGTGATGCCTAATTCTCTTTGGCTCTGGGTGGTTAGGGCTTTATCCTCGCAAGGAATTCTCTCTCAAAGGCTTCGAGGTGGGTTGCTCTCAAACGACAAAAGCCGTACTCTGAATCTGAGCAGCCAACCGTTTATGGTTGTAGGGGTGGGCTATTTATAGCCACTAGGCAACCCGGCCTGATTTGTCCGAAATGACCCTGGGTGACTAAGGAACTAACACGTGTTCCAACGGTCAGATTTCAAACTCACACGGCAACTTTACTTGGGCTACAAGCAAAGCTGACTCGTCCGACTCTGGACAAGATTTGCTCTCATAGTCTTCACTCGAAGACATAGGTTTTTGTTTAAGCATCACTTCAGTCATTCTGACTGGTTGTATTGGACCCCACTTAATAGTACGGTGGTTCCTATGACTCAACACAGAAGAAAAAGAACTACGAAAGATCTAAGTCTTCGAGCTCCATAGGCTTCATGCGATGTCTTCTCTTGTCATAATCTTCAATGTGAATATCTTCATATACCTCCTTTGACATCAATGTCTTCATACATTTTTAGGGGTCATCTCTGGTGGGAAAACCGAATCACTGAGGGACTTCTACCTGTGTTATCCTGCAATTCTCACAAACACATTAGTCCCTCAACTAGGTTTGTCGTCAATACTCCAAAACCAACTAGGGGTGGCACTAGATGCACTTACAACGGTGTTGATGATGTGATCCACGTAGGGCTTCGCCTAAGCACTACGACCATATGACAGAGATGGTAAACTATGGAGGGGGCACCGCACACGGCTAAGACAATTGATTTTGTGTGTTCTAGGGTGCCCCTGCCTCCATATATAAAGGAGGAGAGGGGGAGGCCGGCCGGGCCCTGTAGGGCACGCCAGGAGAGAGGAGTCCTACTAGGACTCCAAGTCCTAGTAGGATTCCACTTGGTGGAAGGGGGAAGAAGGAAGGGAGAGGGAGAGGGGGCCCGCGCCCCCTCCCCTAGTCCTATTCGGACTCCCCATGGGGGAGGGGGCGCACGCCACCTCCTCGTGGTCTGCCCTCTCTCTCCCCTAAGGCCCATGATGGCCCATTACTTCCCTGGGGGGTTCCGGTAACCCCTTCGGCACTCCGTTTTTACCCGGTACCTCTCGGAACTCTTTCGGTGTCCGAATAAAATCGTCCAATATATCATTCTTTATGTCTCGACCATTTCAAGACTCCTCGTCATGTCTGTGATCTCATCCGGGACTTTGAACAAACTTCGGTCATCAAATACACTTAACTCATAATACAAATCGTCATCGAACATTAAGCGTGCGGACCCTATGGGTTCGAGAACTATGTAGACATGACCGAGACACATCTCTAGTCAATAACTAATAGCGGAACCTGGATGCTCATATTGGCTCCTATACATATTCTACGAAGATCTTTATCGGTCAAACCGCATAACAACATATGTTGTTCCCTTTGTTATCGGTTTGTTACTTGCCCGAGATTCGATCGTCAATATCCTCATACCTAGTTCAATCTCGTTACCAGCAAGTCTCTTTACTTGTTCCGTAATGCATCATCCCGTAACTAACTCATTAGTCACATTGCTTGCAAGGCTCATAGTGATGTGCATTATCGAGAGGGCCCAGAGATACCTCTCCGATATACGGAGTGACAAATCCTAATCTCGATCTATGCCAACTCAATAAACACCATTGGAGACACCTGTAGAGTATCTTTATAATCACCCAGTTACGTTGTGACGTTTGATAGCACACAAGGTGTTCCTCCGGTATTCAGGAGTTGCATAATCTCATAGTCAGAGGAACATGTATAAGTCATGAAGAAAGCAATAGCAATAAAACTAAATGATCATTATGTTAAGCTAACGGATGGGTCTTGTCCATCACATCATTCTCTAATGATGTGACCCCGTTCATCAAATGACAACACATGTCTATGGTCAGGAAACTTAACCATCTTTGATTAACGAGCTAGTCAAGTAGAGGCATACTAGGGACACTCTGTTTGTCTATGTATTCACACATGTACTAAGTTTCTGGTTAATACGATTCTAGCATGAATAATAAATATTTATCATGATATAAGGAAATATAAACAACAACTTTATTATTGCCTCTAGGGCATATTTCGTCTCTCTCTATATATATTTATATATATATGTGTGTGTGTGTGTGTGTGTGTGTGTGTGTGTGTGTGGAAAATCCATCCTACCACCCGGTGGTAGTTACCCCACATATCACATATACTACCATGTGGTACTATATATATTATATTATTATTTTAAATATGTTCATATACTATATCTAAGATATTCCAAACCAAGTTGCATCAAAAAATTGCATATGAGTCCATATTTTTTGTTATATTTGTGAAATACGTACATATTTGTACATAAAAAAGAGCATACTCAAAACATGGTACATACTACACAAAAATGAGTATATATATACTACCTAATCATTGATATATACTACATACTACACGTACATACTCTTGGTTTCGACAGATACTACATACAACATACAAAACACAAGTTGTTATCTTAAAAACATAATTGGATCTAAAGTACCAGAAGAAAATCATTGGAACTTCCAAATGGTTTCAAATATCTGAAAGGGGCAGAACATGTCTAGGGACAAGACAGTAAACAACACACTTTAAAATAGCAGAAAAATAGAGGAGGAGTGCTAGAAAATATGACTCTTTGTGCGAAAATAGAACTGGCTCAGAAGTACTGAGTAAAATAAATTTCTCGGTATTACCACTTTACACAAAGCGTCTCTCATATGAAGAATGTGCAGAAAAGCCAAAAGTCACAATGCGGAGGTACCAGACAAAAACTCCATGGAGATACCACAACAATGTTCTCACTACATAGAGATGCCAACTGAGTGGGATAGAAAGTGTCGGATAAACAAATTATGCTTGGAGGTGCCGGAGCTAACATAGATTGTCTCAACCAGATTTGTCTCATGAGCAGCGAAATCCAAAAAGAAATATTTTCTTGTCTGAATTGCAATTATTCAGTCAATTCAAATAAGACATATCTTGTTCGAGCCACTAAATAGAGTTGAGGTTATAGTAAATCAGCCAGGAAAAAATGTGTGGCAATTCCAATGCCATGAAAAAACTAGCTTTGACCTAAAAGTCTCTGATTGGTCAACTCTCTGCATTTAACACTTTCATTTATCTCCTTTTCCCCACTGAATCAATTCTAGGGACTATGTCAAAGGGACTTATTAGTACAGTAATAAAATATTTGATGGTTCCGGGGCTTAGTGATACGAAGAATTTAAGTTGCTTGAGTGGGTTCTTTGAGGACTTTGTGTTGGACCTTCCATAGAATTTCAAACCAACATATATTTGCTTTGTGCCCCTCTTGATACAGTTGTGCACCTTTAGGTGCTTCAACTGCGGTATAGGTAGAAGGAGCTGGTACGGAAACACCTTATGTATAAAGTTCGAAATGGTGAATTGAGGTTGAGTAGATCAATGATCCGGTAGTCATTTGGTTGGGAAATTTTGATGCAGCACTGCAAGTTCTCCAGGGATTGGTCAATGTTGTATGTGTCAGCTCTTCCCATTAATCGATCAACTAATTTCAAAAGTGAAATTAAGAGGTGGTCTTTTAGAAGGAGAACAAATGAAAGTTCTCCGCAGGCGCTAGCGCTATTGTGTTGGCTTTTGTCAACTAAAGTCGTGCATAGCGCCAACTAATTGATAGCTGATAGAGAGTGAAGACCCTTCTCCAAGAGAGCAGAGCCATTTCTTTCTACCGTCGCCAAAATAAAAAGAGTATTAAAGGCGACTCA
The DNA here is from genome assembly GCA_034509565.1 of Triticum monococcum. Classification (NCBI taxonomy): domain Eukaryota; kingdom Viridiplantae; phylum Streptophyta; class Magnoliopsida; order Poales; family Poaceae; genus Triticum; species Triticum monococcum. Next base: position 526,768,456 of record CM067842.1, on the reverse strand, counting down.
AACGACAACTCTGATACAGGGTTACTTTGAGGGGCTTTTCACCTCAAAAATACTAGCTCTCGACCCTGGGCTACTGGGGACAGTAAACATGAGAGTAACTGAAGAAATGTATGTGCACTGAGTGTGAATCTCAGATTTACCAAAAGCCTATAAAGTACCAATTAAGAGCTTGAGGTAGACAACAACTCGAAAAGTTGTAGGTAGGGGTCACCGTTGATGTTGCAGAGGTTCTTGACCCAAATGGTGGATGTTTTATGCTAGAAAATAGAACGTGCTCGGAAGTACCGCATAAAACCAATTTTCTTAGGACAAGTGGGTAAATTCATATGTTCTCAAATGAAACCTTGAAGAAATACTAAAATCAAGGATCTAAGGTGCCATAAGAATTATCCTGAGAGTACCGTGCCTATGCCGAGACTTGCATAAGAAGCAACTGAGAAGGACTCGAAAGTGCTGGAAAAATAGTTACGCTCAGAGGTGCAAGGGTTAATAAAGTGATCTAAAAGGAATCTTGGCTCTGCAGTACCGGAGAAGAATTCCCGACAGTTTAGATCCAATGGAAAACAATGTTTCTTCTTCGCTTTGACTCATCCCTTATAGGCCTGATGGTATAGGGGACGATTCCATGGAGGTACCCCAGCTATGAAAAGTAGAGGAGTTGAGCTTCTAGCATAGATTGCTTGATGATTTTGTTTTAGGATCTTGCCTTGGAGTTCAAAACTAAAGTTCATTTTCTTTGTGCATCTCTTGATAATAAGACTACCCTACACTCAATATGAATCTTGGATTCATCATAAACTTATAAATTACATTCTAAGCACTTGAGGCGGACAATAAGTTGAAACCTTAGAGGTAGGGATCACCATTAATATTCCACTAAAACACAAGGACCGATATCCTGAAACAAACTTGATAAAATGTTAGTCCTCCCAATTAATTTGTCATTAATCTCACAAAACCAATAGAGGTGTCTAAGTGATGCACTTTCAAACTCCCATTTTTGATGATTGATGATAACACAATTGAGTGTAGAATGGAATGATAAATACGTGTGACTTTAGGTTCTTGTTACATGTTCTGTGCTTTCCTATTTATGTGCATTATTCAAAATTTTCTTTTAAATTGCATGGCACATATCATGAGATAGTGTGGGAATAAAAAAATACATGACACATTCTATACGATTGCATTGTGTGTACAAGAAGTTAAGATACCACTTTAGAAAAGTATCTACAACAAGGGATACCGCTAAAGAGAACTAAACACACAACAATGCACCGACAACCAATATGAAGACACTTGAGTAAAATTAAGTGTTTTAATAAAATATGACGGTCTAGAGCATAGAGCCAAAATTTCCTCTTTATCGCCAATAGCAAAGGATACTATGCAATTGGTAAGAATCGCGCACACCATGAACGGCACAATTCTGGGAGTTTTACATACAAGCGGTAGCATCCTCTCATTTATTTTACTTCAGGGTTTTTTCTACTGGTTTGTTTAGCGTTTCCCTTTTCTTATTTTCCCCACAGAGTGCAGTTTTTCTTTTTCGTATTTTGTTTCCCTTTTTAATAAAATATCATGAACATTTTTTTAATCTTGGTCAATTTTAGATTCCCAAACAAATTTCAAAATCATGAGCATTTAAAAAAATCGTATCATTTCTTGAATTTATAAATATTTTTAATTTTTTTTTAAAAAAATACATGAAAGTTTATTAGTTCATGAACATCTTTTTCATTATAAAAATTCATAAACATTAAGAAATTAACAAAAAAATTATACAAATAACAATATTTGTTCCAAATATTATTTTCAATAATATATTTTTGTTTCAAAATTATTTTTAAACATTTTGTGGAATAATTTCGGTCTCAAATGTAATATTAGTATTGATATATGAACAAGATGAAATGCCAAAAAAAGGACAAACCAACAAAACAAACAACTGGCCATTTTTTTCATTGGAGGACGGAGCACGCCAGATTTATGGGGAATTGAAGGACTGCGTGGAGTTCCATTCGGCGATCCCGGTGCGTGTTTTAACGATGGTTCGTTTCTTTACGCAATGAGTAGGAAGGAAAAAACCGATTCATCCCTAGCTGTGGACAAGATGATGACGAAACATAGATGAGCTAACAATTTGGACTACCAAAGTATATTTACGCGAGTGATGCTTGCGTCTTTTTTTTTGTTATTTTCCTTTTTTCTCTTTTGTTCCTTATTTATTTACTTTTTGCAGTTCATAATTATATTTTCCGAAAATCATGAACATATTTTATATTGGGAGCTTTTTAAAAATTTATGTGTTTTTCTAAATACAAAAATATATTTAAATATGATATTCTTGAAATTGATTAATATTTTTTTATGTACATCAAAAATATTAAATTTAAGATTTTCTTAAAAATTTGTGAAAATTTATTAAACTATGCAAATATTTTTAAAATTCATGGACACCTTTTCAAAAACCATGAACATGTTTTCGAAGATTTAGAATATTTGTTTTGAAAAAATTGTGAGTCTTTTTAAATTCCCAAAATACTTACAATTTTGCAATCCTTTTACTAGTTCATGGTTTTTTGAAAGTTGAAATCATTTAAAAATTCTAAAAATTAATAGTCTTTGGTTTTTTAAATTTTGTCAATAAATTTATTTTTTCATGGGAAAACTACATGTAAAAGTAGGAAATAGTAAAAATCAATGTAGAAAATCGGGAGTGAGGCTCCACGTAGCAGGACGGCCATGACACAAGGCTTGTGAGATTCCTCGACAGGCATATAGTAGGATTCAAATAGGGGGCGCCCTGTAGAGCGTCACATCCTACACCCTCCTAAAAACAAATATACTTTTCTTAGGGGAAACACACTCGCTTTATTATTGAAATAGCAAATTTACAGAATGCATCTATGTGTCGCAAACAGCGAGCTTGAACAACTGGTCTCCTATAGTGCTACTTTAGTGGGTCGGCCAAATAGATATAGTATTGATTTTTCTTTTGTTGGGTCGTTTATATATAGTGTTTATTCCTGTTTTTTCTGGCTTTTTTGCTAGCTTTCAACGTTGTTTTATGGTTAGATCTTGTAGCTTCATGACATTTTATAAGTAATAATAATATTCCTTTTTAAAAGTTCACACCATTCAAAAAATCAGGTTTAAAAAATGTTCATAACATTTAAAACAATTTTCACATCTAAAAATTCGTTAATAAAATATTAAAAAATGTTTGTAGCATTCAAAAAACATTCTTGACATATAAAAATATCCATAAGTTTTAAAAATTGCTCATGACAAATTCAAAAATGTGCATAAAATGTAAAAAAAATGTTCATGCAATAATACATCTTTTTAAAAGTTCACACAATTAAAAAGAACCATGTTTATTTTTATAAGATTTAAAACAATTGACACATTGATAAATTTGTTAATAAAATATTAAAAAATGTTTTTCCATTAAAAATACATTCATGAATGTTTTAAAAATTGCTCATGACAAATTTTAAAATGTTCATAAAATGTAAAAAAAATTGTTCGTGCAATCTTTGAAAATATATTTATAACATATAAAAATGCCTGTCATGTACTCGAAGAATATTCACTGTGTATTAAAAATGTTCATTGTCTATTAGAAAATGTTGAATGTGCATTTGACATTGTTCAAACATGTATTGAAAAATTGTTTGACGTGCATTTAAAAACATTCTACCTGTATCTAAAAAATATTTAAGGTGTACTCAGAAAATGGAAATGTGTATTGAAAAAATGTCAACGCATATTCAGAAATAAACTACATAATTGCACGTGCATTGCAAAGTATAAACATTCTAGTATATTAACAAGTTTTTGTATGCGATTTCCATGATTTATGTGTCATTTTATTGTTAAGCACTTCTTTGATAAAGAATATTGACTTACCAAAGAAAATATTATTTGCGAGGAAAAATGTTGTCTTATTGTTAAGCACTTATTTTGTAAGGATTTATTGACTTCCAAATGAAAATATTATTTGGTAGGAAAAAATACCATCTTATTGTTAAACACTTATTTGGTAAGAATTTATTGACTTTGAAAAGAATATTATTATTTAGGAGAAAAATAGATGGGAGGAAAAAATTAAACAAGAGAAGGGAAGGGACCATATATAGAGAGGTTGGACCAAGGAGAGGGTGAAATGGAAACCTGATGTTTCTTTATATAAACTTCATCATTTCTGATATGTCCATACTATATCTAAGATACTCTAAAGTGAGTTGTACAAAAATTAGCAAGTGGGCCCATAGTTCATGCACATACTACCTAAAAAGTAGTGTGTGTGTGTGTGTCTGTGTGTGTGTCTGTGTGTGTAAACATTTTTTATATACTATCTAAATATTTTTATATACTACATACTACACGTGCATACAGTCCGATATGATAGATACAACCTAGACTAACAAAACAAAAGTGGGAGTAACTACCTATGATATATTAATAGTTTAAAAGTTACCAACATTAGAGAGCCATTTTTAGGGCTGAAACAGGTAAGAGCTACATCCACAAACCCGCAAATGGGACACGGCCCGCTTTACAACACCACAGAGGCGAGCATGGAAGGGTTACCCCTTGCAAAGCCCCCACATAGGTCATTTTCTTAGGCCTGGGAGCATGCCAAGTGGTGCGCTCAGTCACCGCCACGTGTCGCACTCTGGGCATGTCCTTAGGATTTCAACTTTTTACATATGTTTTTTCGGTTTGTGTGTGTGTTTTGGCTTTTGGGCGTTTGCTTGGTTTTTTCTATGTTTTGATGGATCTTTTTTCGGGAAGCACTACTTCTTCGCGAGAAGCACAACTGTGTTTCTCGAAAAAAAAAAGCACAACATGTGCTTCTTAAAAAAGGGAAAGTCACAACATGTAATGCCCCGAGAAGCACAACTGTGCTTTCTGTAAAGGGGAAAATATAGCTTGTGCTTCTAAAAAGGGGAAAAGCACAACCGTGCTTCCGGGTTCCGGTTTTTTCCTTCTCTCACTTATCATTTTTTTATGATTTCTAGTTTTTCTTCTTCAGTTTTTTGATTTCCTTTTTGTTCCTTTCTTAAAAATAAAATTTTCGTCAAAATCTATTAGCATGAGACCTAGTTTTAAATATCTCTATGTGAGAAATCCAACGCTGAAAATGATTTAAGAGATAAAACTTTTAAAAAATATGAATCTGTTAAAAAAGAGCAAAACTCACAGGCTTGTCACCACCAAAGAAGGTGGGTGCGACCTTCGCAAAGAGTTCCTTGACTAGTTTTTTTAGGGGAATGAGAGAACTTTATTAATCAATATGTTGGGGAACGCGGTATTTTAAAAAAATTCCTACGAACACGCAAGATCTATCCAGGAGATGCATAGCAACGAGACAGGGAGAGTGTGTCCATGTACCCTCATAGACCGAAAGCGGAAGCGTTTAGTAACGCGCTTGATGTAGTCAAACGTCTTCACGATCCAACCGATCCAAGTACCGAATGTACGACACCTCCGTGTTCACCACATGTTCAACACGATGACGTCCCTTGAGTTCTTGATCCAGTTGAGGACGAGGGTGTTGGGGAACGCAGTAATTTCAAAAAAATTCCTACGCACACGCAAGATCCATCTAGGTGATGCATAACAATGAGAGGGGGAGAGTACGTCTACGTACCCTCATAGACCGAAAGTGAAAGCATTATGACAATGCGGTTGATGTAGTCGTACATCTTCACGATCTGATCGATCTCAGCATCGGACGTACGGCACCTTTGTGTTCAACACACGTTCAACTTGATGATGTCCCTCGTACTCTTGATCCAGTTGAGGCCAAGGGAGAGTTTCGTCAGCATGATGGCATGACGACGGTGATGATGAAGTTACCGACACAGGGCTTCGCCTAAGCACTATGACGATATGACCGAGATGGAATATGGTGGAGGGGGGCACCACACACGGCTAAGACAACTATCAACTTGTGAGTTCTAGGGTGTCCCCTACCCCCGTATATAAAGGAGCAAGGGAAGGGGGCGGCGGCCTGATAGGGTTCGCCCCAAGGGGGGAATCGTACTCCTACTAGGAGTAGGTTCCCCCTATCCTAGTCCAACTAGGAGGGGAAGGAAAGAGAAGGAGGGGAGAAGGAAAGAGGGGGCCGCCCCCCAACCCCTAAACCAATTTGGTTTGGTCCTAGGAGGGGCGCCCCCACGGCTCCCTTGTTGCCCTCTATTTCCACTAAGGCCCATGAAGGCCCATTGACCCCCCGGGGGGTTCCGGTAACTCCCCGGTACTCCGATATTTATTCGGTGACCCCCGGAACCTTTCTGGTGTCCGAATATAACCTTCCAATATATCAGTCTTTATGTCTCGACCATTTCGAGACTGCTTGTCATGTCCATGATGTCATCCGGGACTCCAAACAACCTTCGGTACATCAAAACACATAAACTCATAATACCGATCGTCATCGAACATTAAGTGTGCGGGCCCTACGGGTTCGAGAACTATGTAGACATGACCGAGACTCATATCCGGTCAATAACCAATAGCGGAACCTGGATGCTCATATTGGCTCCTACATATTCTACGAAGGTCTTTATCGGTCAAACCGCATAACAACATAAGTTGTTCCCTTTGTCATCGGTATGTTACTTGCACGAGATTCGATCGTCGGTATCATCATGCCTAGTTCAATCTCGTTACCGGCAAGTCTCTTTAATCGTTTCGTAATGCAACATCCCATAACTAACTCATTAGTCACATTGCTTGCAAGGCTTATAGTGATGTGCATTACCGAGAGGGCCCAGAGATACCTCTCCGACAATCGGAGTGACAAATCCTAATCTCGATCTATGTCAACTCAACAAATACCATCGGAGACACCTGTAGAGCATCTTTATAAGCACCCAGTTACGTTGTGACGTTTGATAGCACACTAAGTGTTCCTCCAGTATTCGAGAGTTGCATAATCTCATAGTCATAGGAACATGTGTAAGTTATGAAAAGAGCAATAGCAACAAACTAAACGATCATAGTGCTAAGCTAATGGATGGGTCAAGTCAATCACATCATTCTCTAACGATGTGATCCCATTCATCAAATGACAACTCATGTCTATGGCTAGGAAACTTAACCATCTTTGATTAACGAGCTAGTCAAGTAGAGGTATACTAGTGACACTCTGTTTGTCTATGTATTCACACATGTACTAATTTTCCGGTTAATACAATTCTAGCATGAATAATAAAGATTTATCATGATATAAGGAAATACAAATAACAACTTTATTATTGCCTCTAGGTCATATTTCCTTCAGTCTCCCACTTGCACCAGAGTCAACAATCTAGTTCACATCACCATGTGATTTAACACAAATAGTTCACATCACCATGTGATTAGTTCACATCGCCATGTGACTAATACCCAAAGGGTTTTACTAGAGTCAATAATCTAGTTCACATCGCTATGTGATTAACACCCAAAGAGTGATCATGTTTTGCTTGTGAGAGAAGTTTAGTCTATGGGTCTACAATATTCAGATCCGTATGTATTTTGCAAATTTTTAAGTCTACAACACTCTGCACGGAGCTACTCTAGCTAATTGCTCCCACTTTCAATATGTATCTAGATCGAGTCTTAGAGTCATCTAGATCGGTGTCAAAAGCTTGCATCGACGTAACACTTTATGAAGAACTCTTTTATCACCTCCATAATCGAGAAATATTTCCTTAGTCCTCTAAGGATAATTTTGACCATTGTACAGTGATCTACTCCTAGATCACTATTGTAAACCCTTGCCAAAATCATGCTAAGGTATACAATAGGTCTGGTACACAGCATAGCACACTTTATAGAACCTATGACTGAGGCATAGGGAATGAATTTTCATTCTCTTTCTATTTTCTGCAGTGGCCGAGCATTGAGTCTGACTCAACTTCACACCTTGTAACACAAGCAAGAACCCTTTCTTTGCTTGATCCATTTTGAACTTCTTCAAAACTTTATCAAGGTATGTGCTTTGTGAAAGTCCAATTAAGCGTCTTGATCTATCTCTATAGATCTTGATGCCCAATATATAAGCAGCTTCACCGAGGTCTTTCATTGAAAAATTCTTATTCAAGTATCCTTTTATGCTATTCAGAAATTCAGTATCATTTTCGGTCAACAATATGTCATCTACATACAATATCAGAAATGCTACAGAGCTCCCACTCACTTTCTTGTAAATACAGGCTTCTCCAAAAGTCTATAAAACCATATGCTTTGATCACACTATCAAAACGTATATTCCAACTCCGAGAGTCTTGCACCAGTCCACAAATGGATCGCTGGAGCTTGCGCACATTGTTAGCACCTTTTGGATCGACAAAACCTCCTGGTTGCATCATATACAACTCTTCTTTAAGATATCCATTAAGGAATGCAGTTTTGACATCCATTTGCCAAATTTCATAATCATAAAATGCAGGAATTGCTAACATGATTCGGACGGACTTAAGCATCGCTACGAGTGAGAAATCTCATCGTAGTCAACATCTTGAACTTGTCAGAAACCTTTTTGCGACAATTTGAGCTTTGTATATAGTAATACTACTGTCGGCGTCTGTCTTCCTCGTGAAGATCCATTTATTCTCAATGGCTTGCCGATCTTTGGTCAAGTCAACCAAAGTCCACACTTTGTTCTCATACATGGATCCCATCTCAGATTTCATGGCCTCAAGCCATTTTGTGGAATCTGGGCTCATCATCCCTTGCTCATAGTTCGTAGGTTCATCATGGTCTAGTAACATGGCTTCTAGAAAGGATTACCATACCACTCTAGTGCGGACCATACTCTGGTTGACCTACAAGGTTCGGTAGTAACTTGATCTGAAGTTTCATGATCATCATCATTAGCTTCCTCACTAATTGGCGTAGGAATCACTAGAACCGATTTTTGTGATGAACTACTTTCCAATTCGGGAGAAGGTACAATTACCTCATCAAGTTCTACATTCCTCCCACTCACTTCTTTCGAGAGAAACTTCTTCTCTAGAAAGGATCCATTCTTAGCAACGAATATCTTGCCTTCGGATCTGTGATAGAAGGTGTGCCCAACAGTTTCCTTTGGGTATCCTATGAAGACGCATTTCTCTGATTTGGGTTCAAGCTTATCAGGTTGAAGCTTTTTCACATAAGCATCGCAGCCCCAAACTTTAAGAAATGACAGCTTAGGTTTCTTGCTAAACCATAATTCATATGGTGTCGTCTCAATGGATTTAGATGGTGCCCTATTTTAACGTGAATGCAGTTGTCTCTAATGCATAACCCCGAAACGATAGTGATAAATTGGTAAGAGACATCATTGATCGCACCATATCTATGTAACATCCCAAATTTTCAATTTGGAATGTTATACACTAGATCATCATTGCATATCATATTTTATTTTCCTTTTGGTTCGATCCTAGAAATTCTACGCAACTCAAGGACCCACGGAGAGAGTTGGGGATTTCCTTATTTTCACATTTGAGTTTTCTCAAATTTTGAGAATAGGATCATTTGATTTTAATTATTTTATCATCAATTATTTCTATTACACAAATATGAGAGAGGGAATAAAATGACTTTCCCAAAATAAAGAAATAATGAGGATTTAATAATAAAATCAAATAAGATTTTATTTCGGAGTTTTTCGGTATTTTATTTGAATTTAGGAAAAATGTGCGTTTTTCAAAATTGGTTTTTGGCCCCAAATGAATGTTCACTTTGTGCGGCTTGATTTTAGAAGCTGGGGAAAATTTATTTCGGGATTTTTGGAGTCCGTTTAGTATTTCTTTTATTTGTTTTTCTGCGCAGAATAATTTAAAAAAAAACGAAACCGACCTACGGGCCATGTTAGGCCCGGACTCCTCCGGGGCCGGCCTTTATAAGCCCGGGCACCCGACCTCCACAGCCCACCGAGCCGCCGCCGCCGCCCAAACCCTAGCCCGCCGACCGCCGCCGCCGCCACCCGCGCCGCCGCTGACCGCCGCCGCGGCCGCCGACCGCCCCGCGCCGCCGCCGCCGACCTCCGGAGCCCCCCCCGCCGCCGCCGGAATCTCGCCGGAGTTGTCGGTAGATTTTTTTTCGACGCCGGTTTTTTCTTAGAAAACCGTTCGGTTTTTCCGACGGTTTTGTCGTTTTTTTAGTTTCGGTTTTTTGATAGATCGGTTTTTCCGGTTTATTTATTTAGCGAGCGTTCGTCCGTTCGTTCATTCTAGCGAACGTTCGTCCGTTCGTTCATTCTAGCGAACGTTCGTCGTTTTTTCTTTTTCTCGGATTTAATCCATGATTTTCTGATCGCTATTCCTGATCTGATTTTCGTCTTAGTATAACTTTTCGCTCGTTTATCGGAATCAGGCGATTCAAGCGCCTGGAGTTTCGTCTCGAAACCCTCTATCCATTTAACCAACTTAAACAAGTTTTTGCCACTGTAAAAAATTGCCCTAGATCCAGAATAGTAAACGAAGCCTGTTTCTTTTGCCGTTTGACTTTCGTTGCTTCGTTTGATTTGATTCTTTTTGCAAACCGGAGTTCTTAAGTTGAACCTTCTGGTTAGATCTCTTATTTGAGTTTTACTAGTGCATTAGATGAATACTTATTGTATGCTTGTTTGTTTGTCTGCGATAGAATACCCGGAGTGCGCCGCCTGTTACTTCGAATCTCTAGGTTTCGCGGATCATCAGCAAGGCAAGTGACACTTTGATCATACCTCCTACTACCCAGTTTTATTGCATTAGATCAATCCTCAAACATTGCATGATTAGGATCTAATTAAATTGTGGGATGGGAACTAGTTGAGGTAGTACCTATTACCGGTTTATTATAAAACCTTTGGGAGTTACTTCTACATTTGCCTATTGTGCCATGCTATGCTAGTAGACGTGGATTGGGTGAGTGATATCCATGATAGATGTGAGTTTGTTAATTAATGGTTTATCTAAGGTGGCAACTTAAACACACATCTGGGTGGATTGAGGTACCTGGGTATTCCAGGATTGCCTGTTTTTCTTTATGGACCGCCACCCAGGCCCAAAGGGATCATGAGATTTTTCATACTAGAAACTTCCGTGTGTAGCCACAAGCTATTATGGGCTCTAGCATAGTTGATTAAGTCGTGCGAACTCTTACAGGGTAGACTAGCAGATGTAGGGGAAAGTAGGTATAACGGTCTATCCATCGTAAGGTGCTAGCGCTTCTGAAAGACTATGTCTCGGTCATCCGTCTTCTCAAACACCATGTAGTGTGAGAAAACAAACGGAGGCGATTGAGTCTTGTGGGGAAAAGTGCGCAAACCTCTGCAGAGTGTATAAACTAATCATGGTTAGCCGTGTCCCCGGTTATGGACATCTTGAGTATCTAGTACTTGGATCATCATGTGAATCTCAACATGTTACTCTAAAATTTAATTTTGTTGGGTTTTGTTTAATGATGATGCTTAATTGGGATTGAGGATGCTGTCAACCATTCTCAATGTTTAACAACTACCATGATAGTTAAATAAAATTTATTCCTTTGCAGTAGGGAAAAATTGGCTTTACGCAAAACTGTAACCATAGAGCTTACCACCAGCCAAATATGCATATAGAATAGCTGTTTCATTCCATTACTCTCTATGTGTTACCTTGCCAGCATATTCCATGTGCTGACCCGTTTCGGGCTGCAAAGTTAATGTTGTAGACTTTTCAGACGACGATTAAGGAGTTTTTAGGTAGTGGTTCTATACGCAGTGATGCCATTGGAGTTGATGGACTCACTTATCTTCCAAGCCTTCCGCTGTTATCGTTATTAGATGGCCTTAAGCCATATTTTTGTAATTAGTTCTCTATTAAGACACTCGTTGTAATAAGTGTGTGATTGCTACTCTGTTATAAATCCTCCAAGTACTGTGTGGTGTCAGCATTACTGATCCAGGGATGACACCTGAGCACAGAGATCAGACCGTTTGAGGTCTGGTCACTACAATCTAATAAAGTACAGTTATGACGTTTGGACACACCATTACGCTGTGGTGTTCCAGGTGGCATGAGTTGCAAAACTATTCCACATCGTCAAATGAAGACCAAACTCGTAACTCAAATATTCGTCTCCGCGATCAGATCGTAGAAACTTTATTTTCTTTTTACGATGATTTTCCACTTTACTCTGAAATTCTTTGAACTTTTCAAATGTTTTAGACTTATGTTTCATCAAGTAGATATACCCATATCTACTCAAATCATCTGTGAAGGTCAGAAAATAATGATACCCGCCGCGAGCCTCAACACTCATTGGATCGAATACATCTCTACGTCTCGACCATTTCGAGACTGCTCGTCATGTCCGTGATCATATCCGGGACTCCGAACTACCTTCGGTACATCAAAACACAAAAACTCATAATACCAATCATCACAGAACTTTAAGTGTGCGGACCCTACGGGTTCGAGAACTATGTAGACATGACCGAGACATGTCTCCGTTTAATAACCAATAGCGGAACCTAGATGCTCATATTGGTTCTACATATTCTACGAAGATCTTTATCGGTCAAACCGCATAACAACATACGTTGTTCCCTTTGTCACCGGTATGTTACATGCCCGAGATTTGATCGTCGGTATCTCAATACCTAGTTCAATCTCGTTACCGGCAAGTCTCTTTACTCGTTCCATAATGCATCATCCCGCAACTAACTCATTAGTCACATTGCTTGCAAGGATTATAGTAATGTGCATTACTGAGAGGGCCCAGAGATACCTCTCCGACAATCTGAGTGACTAGTCCTAATCTTGATCTATGCCAACTCAACAAGTACCAACGAAGACACCTGTAGAGCACCTTTATAATCACCCAGTTATGTTGTGACATTTGGTAGCACACAAAGTGTTCCTCCGGTAATCGGGAGTTGCATAATCTCATAGTCATAGGAACATGTATAAGTCATGAAGAAAGCAATAGCAGTAAACTAAAACGATCAAGTGCTAAGCTAACGAAATGGGTCAAGTCAATCACATCATTCTCCTAGTGATGTGATCCCGTTGATCAAATGACAACTCATGTCTATGGCTAGGAAACGTAACCATGTTTGATCAACGAGCTAGTCAAGTAGAGGCATACTATTGACACTATGTTTGTCTATGTTTCACCCATGTATTATGTTTTCGGTTAATACAATTCCAGCATGAATAATAAACATTTATCATCATATGAGGAAATAAATAATAACTTTATTATTGCCTCTAGGGCATATTTCCTTCATCGCAAGCATCACGTGATTCATAATCAAGTGATTCCAAAAGCCCATCAACATGGAGTTTCTTCATGCGCTTTACACCAATATGACCTAAACGGCAGTGCCACAAATATGTTCCACTATCATTATCAACTTTGCATCTTTTAGCATCAATAATATGAATAAGTGTATCACTACGATCGAGATTCAGTAAACCATTCACCTTAGGTGTATGACCTCAGAAGGTATTATCCATGTAAACAGAATAATAATTATTCTTTTACTTAAATGAATAACCGTACTGCAATAAACATGTTCCAATCATGTTATGCTCAACGCAAACACCAAGTAACATTTATTTTAGGTTCAACACTAATATCGAAGGTAAAGGGAGTGTGTGATGGTGATCTTATCAACTTTGGAATCACTTCCAACACACATTGTCACCTTTCCCTCAACTAGTCTTTGTTCATTTTTTAACTCCTGTTTCGAGTTACTAATCATAGCAACTGAACCAGTATCAAATACCCAGGGGCTAATACAAACACTAGTAAAGTACACATCAATAACATGTATATCATATATACTTTTGTTCACTTTACCATCCTTCCTATTCGCCAAGTATTTGGGGCAGTTCCACTTCCAACGACCATTCCCTTTGCAGCAGAAGTACTCAGTTTCAGGCTTAGGTCTAGCTTTGGGTTTCTTCACAGGAGTGGCAATTTTCTTGCCATTCTTTCTTGAAGTTCCCTTTCTTTTCCTTTGCCCCTTTTCTTGAAACTAGTGGTCTTGTTAACCATCAACACTTGATGCTCTTTCTTGATTTCTACCTTCGCCGATTTTAGCATCGCAAAGAGCTCGGGAATCGTTTTCGTCATCCCTAGCATATTATAGTTCATCACGGAGTTCTAGTAACTTGGTGATAGTGACTAGAGAACTCTATCAATCACTATCTTATCTGGAAGATTTACTCTCACTTGATTCAAGCAATTGTAGTACTCATACATTCTGAGCACATGCTCACTAGTTGAGCTATTCTCCTCCATCCTGTAGGCAAAATACTTGTCAGAGGTCTCATACCTCTCGACTCGGGCATGAGTCTGAAATACCAATTTCAGATCTTGGAACATCTTATATGCTCCGTGGCATTCAAAACATTTTTGAAGTCCCGGTTCTAAGCTGTAAAGCATGGCGCACTAAACTATCAAGTAGTCATCATACCGAGCTTGCCAAACGTACATAATGTCTGCATCTGCTCCTGCAATAGGTCCATCACCTAGCGCTGCATCAAGGACATAATTCTTCTGTGCAGCAATGAGGATAATCCTCAGATCATGGAGCTAGTCCGCATCATTGCTACTAACATCTTTCAACATAGTTTTCTCTAGGAACATATCATAAAAAAATGGGGAAGCTATACACAAGCAATTGATCTACAACATAGACATACAAATACTATCAAGACTAAGTTCATGATAAATTTAAGTTCAGTTAATCATATTACTTAAGAACTCCCACTTAGATAGACATCCCTCTAATCATCTAAGTGATCACGTGATCCATATCAACTAAACCATGTGCGACCATCACGTGAGATGGAGTAGTTTTCAATGGTGAACATCACGATGTTGATCATATCTACTATATGATTCACGCTCAACCTTTCGGTCTCAGTGTTCCGAGGTCATATCTGCATATGCTAGGATCGTCAAGTTTAACTCGAGTATTCCGCGTGTGAAAAACTGGCTTGGACCCGTTGTATGTGAATGTAGAGCTTATCACACCCGATCATCATGTGGTATCCCGGCACGACGAACTGTAGCAACGGCGCATACTCAGGGAGAACACTTATACCTTGAAATTTAGTGAGAGATCATCTTATAATGCTACCGCCGAACTAAGCAAAATAAGATGCATAAAGGATAAACATCACATGCAATCAATATAAGTGATATGATATGGCCATCATCATCTTGTGCCTTTGATCTCCATCTCCAAAGCACCATCATGATCACCATCATCACCGGCTTGACACCTTGATCTCCATCGAAGCATCGTTGTCGTCTTGCCAACTATTGCTTCTACGACTTTCGCTACCGCTTAGTGATAAAGTAAAGCAATTACATGGCGATTGCATTTCATACAATAAAGCGACAGCCATATGGCTCCTGCCAGTTGCCGACAACTCTGTTACAAAACATGATCATCTCATACAATAAAATTTAGCATCATGTATTGACCATATCACATCACAGCATGCCCTTCAAAAAACAAGTTAGACGTCTTCTACTTTGTTGTTGCATGTTTTACGTGGCTGCTACGGGCTGAGCAAGAACCATTCTTACCTACGCATCAAAAACCACAACGTGGTATAGTGATTGCTTTTTGATCTTCAGAAAGAACCATGTTCAATTAATCCGATTCAACTAAAGTTGGAGAAACTGACACCCACTAGCCACCTGTGTGCGAAGCATGTCGGTAGAAACAGTCTCGCGTAAGCATACGCGTAATGTCGGTCTGAGCCGCTTCATCCAACAATACCGCTGAATCAAGAATCAACTAGTGACGGCAAGCAATATGTATATACCCACGCCCACAACTCCTTTGTTTTCTACTCGTGCATATAACATCTACGCATAGACCTGGCTCGCATGACACTGTTGGGGAACGCAGGAATTTCAAAAAAATTCCTACGCACACGCAAGATCCATCTAGGTGATGCATAGCAACAAGAGGGGGAGAGTACGTCTACGTACCCTCGTAGACCGAAAGTGGAAGCATTATGATAAGGCGGTTGATGTAGTCGTACGTCTTCATGATCCGACCGATCTTAGTACCGAACATACGGCACCTCCCTGTTTAGCAGACATTCAGCTCGATGGCTTCCCTCGTACTCTTGATCCAGTTGAGGCCGAGGGAGAGTTTCATCAGCACGACGGCATGGCGACGGTGATGATGAAGTTACCGGCGCAGGGCTTCGCCTAAGCACTACGACGATATGACCGAGGTGGAGTATGGTGGAGAGGGGCAGCGCACACGGCTAAGACAATTGTCAACTTGTGTGTTCTAGGGTGCCCCCTGCCCCCGTATATAAAGGAGCAAGGGGAGGGGGTCGGCGGCCTCATAGGGTGCGCCCCAAGGGGGGAATCCTACTCCTACTAGGAGTAGGTTCCCCCTTTCCTAGTCCAACTAGGAGGGGAAGGAAAGAGGAGGAGGGGAGAAGGAAAGAGGGGGCCGGCCCCCCAAGCCCTAAACCAATTTGGTTTGGGCCTAGGGGGGCGCGCCCCACAGCTCCCTTGCTGCCCTCTATTTCCACTAAGGCCCATGAAGGCCCATTGATCCCCCCGGGGGGTTCCGGTAACTCCCAGGTACTCCGGTATTTATCCGGTGACCCCCGAAACCTTTCCGGTGTCTGAATATAACCTTCCAATATATCAATCTTTATGTATCGACCATTTCGAGACTCCTCGTCATGTCCGTGATCTGATCTGGGACTCCGAACAACCTTTGGTACATAAAAACACATAAACTCATAATACCGATCGTCATCGAACGTTAAGCGTGCGGACCCTACGGGTTCGAGAACTATGTAGACATGACAGAGACTCATCTCCGGTCAATAACCAATAGCGGAGCCTGGATGCTCTTGTTGGCTCCTACATATTCTACAGATCTTTATCGGTCAAACCGCATAACAACATACATTGTCCCCTTTGTCATCGGTATGTTACTTGCATGAGATTTGATCATCGGTATCATCATACCTAGTTCAATATCGTTACCGGCAAGTCTCTTTACTCGTTCTGTAATGCAACATCTCGTAACTAACTCATTAGTCACATTGCTTGCAAGGTTTATAGTAATGTGCATTACTGAGAGGGCCCAAAGATACCTCTCCGACAATCGGAGTGAAAATCCTAATCTCAATCTATGCCAAGTAGGATTCGCCCCCCCTTTCCTTTCTTCCACCGGAGGGAAAAGGAAGGAGGGGAGAAGGAGAAGGAAGGAGGGGGCCGCGCCCCCACCCCTAGTCCAACTCGGTTTGGGCAGGGGAGAGGCGCGCGCCACCTTTTGGCCCTTCTTCCCTCTCTCCACTAAAGCCCACTAAGGCCCATTAACTTCCCCGGGGGGTTCCGGTAACCTCCCGGTACTCCGGAAAAATGCCCGAACGTCTCGGAACTCTTCCGATGTCCAAATGCAACCTTCCAATATATGGATCTTTACCTCTCGACCTTTTAGAGACACCCGTCATGTCTGTGATCTCATTCAGGACTCCGAACAAACTTCGGTCATCAAATCACATAACTCATAATACAAATCGTCATCGAATGTTAAGCGTGCAGACCCTACGGGTTCGAGAACTATGTAGACATGACTGGTACACATCTCCGGTCAATAAACAATAGAGGAACCTAGATGCTCATATTGGTTCCTACATATTCTATGAAGATCTTTATCGGTCAAATTGCATAACAACATACATCATTCCCTTTGTCATCGGTATGTTACTTGCCCGAGATTCGATCGTCGGTATCATCATACCTAGTTCAATGTCGTTACCGAAAAGTCTCTTTACTCGTTCCGTAATGCATCATCCCATAACTAACTCATTAGTCACATTGCTTGCAAGGCTCATAGTGTTGTGCATTACCGAGAGGGCCCAGAGATACCTCTTCGATTCACGGAGTGACAAATCCTAATCCCGATCTATGCCAACTCAACAAACACCATCGGAGACACCTGTAGAGCATATTTATAATCACCCAGTTATGTTGTGATGTTTGATAGCACACAAGGTGTTCCTCCGATATTCGGGAGTTGTATAATCTCATAGTAAGAGGAACATGTATAAGTCATGAAGAAATCAATATCAATAAAACTAAATGATCATTATGCTAAGCTAACGGATGGGTCTTGTCCATCACATCATTCTCTAATGATGTGATCCCGTTCATCAAATGACAACACATGTCTATGGTTAGGAAACTTAACCATCTTTGATTAACGAGATAGTCAAGTAGAGGCATACTAGGGACACTCTTGTTTGTCTATGTATTCACACATGTACTAAGTTTCCGGTTAATACAATTCTAGCATGAATAATGAACATTTATCATGATATAAGGAAATATAAATAACAACTTTATAATTGTCTCTAGGGCATATTTCCTTCACAATACGCATAGGGATACAAGAGGGGTCTGGCGGTCCGGAGAACCAAATGTGTCTACCTCCACATAGGGAGGACGAGTACTTCACTAAAGCATGAGCATCCATGTTCATCTCTCTCCCTTCATGGTCGAAGATGACCATCTGGAACGAGTCCTTCCTATCAATTTCTTTTAGGACAGGACCATAGCTAGGAAATATGTTGCTTGAGTTCAAATGATTGATCACGTCAAGGCAATCTGACACAATGATTAATCTTGTTGCCCGAAGGTCAGAGGACAAAGATAGAGCTTCTCTGATAGCATAAGCTTCAAGGATGGGAAGTAAAGTCATCCCGTCCATCACCATTGCAGAACTTTCCCGATAGCATCCAAGCTCATCCTGGCACACTGTTGCAGCAGCTCCCGTGCGACCATCCTTCGATAAACCTCCATCGGCATGATTTTTAAGCAACCCCATCTGTGGCGAAATCCACTTCCTTGAGGTGCCGACGCATGCAGGAACAGTTGGTGTTCTGTACCTTACTTCTTTCACTTCCTGGGCATCCGTGAGGTACATGTTGATGAATGCATGCGTGGATAGCGGAGACTGAAATTCATTCTCATCTATCACCCTTCTCCGCGCCCACCATATTGCCCATAACATCACCAGTACCCTTGCATACTTCTCACTATCCAACTTCTTGCTCAACTCAAATAACCATAGTTTAGCATCTTGTGTTTCGTGTGCTGTAATTGCAGCATGCAATTATTGGTCAGATATCACCCAGGCACATCGTGCCATATTACACTCCATTAAGGAATGCCTCCACAAATCAACTGATACACCACAAAAGGAAGATGAAGCCGTCGTAGCCATGTGGCGATGGTGTCGGACCTCCCCCGTGGGCAGTGACGACTGAGCAAGGCGCCATGCAAACATCCGAATCTTGGGTGGTAATTTTGCACCCAATAATCTCTTCCACCCTCATTGCTCTTCTTCCACATTTGATGCTTGTGGAATTTTATCAATACATACTCTCGCCTTCTTTTTATCTCCATTATCATTCTATAAGCCGATCGCACCGAGAACACTCCACTTTTTCCAAAATGCCAAGCCCAAAATTCATCTTGCTATACATGACTGATCGATATGCACTGGATGGCCTCAACATCCATTGGCAAGAAATGTGCTCGCAGCTTGTTCATATCCCAACTCCTTGTGGCCGGCTCAATCAGCTCAGAGATCCACTCCAGAGGATTTCGTGATTGCATGCAAACCGGCCTAAGAAGGTGATCACATGGTATCCAGTTGTCTTGCATTACTCAGATCGCTACACCATCACTGATCCTCCTAATCAGACTTTGCATAAGAACGCCACGCCCCTCGCATATAATCCTCCATATTCGCAACAACTTGCTACCAAGCTTGGCATCGAGAAAAGTGT
Source organism: Triticum monococcum (assembly GCA_034509565.1). Taxonomy (NCBI): domain Eukaryota; kingdom Viridiplantae; phylum Streptophyta; class Magnoliopsida; order Poales; family Poaceae; genus Triticum; species Triticum monococcum. Next base: position 526,748,642 of record CM067842.1, on the reverse strand, counting down.
TGTTAGGGTAGTAGGGAGCCTTGACGCTAAGTGAGCACGGGTCTTGCAGAAGCCGCCACGCCTGTTTGGCAAGCAGACACAAATTAAATATCTCGATATCTCGTAAGCCCAAACCTCCCATATACTTTGGTATAGTCATGGCGTCCCATGAGACCCATGCAGTCTTCCTTTCTCCCTTCTTGCTACCCCACCAGAAATTCTGAATAAGAGATGTGATATGTGGCATAGTCCTCTTGGCAATTTAAAACAAGACATTGAGTATGTTGGAATAGCTTGAGTTATAGATTTTATAAGCACTTCTTTTACGGTAGCAGCAAGAGCTTTTTCAATCCATCCCTGTACTCGTTTCCACACACAATTCTTTAAATATGGAAAGACTCCATTCTTTTGGCGCCCAACATCAGATGGAAGCCCCAAGTATCTCTCTTGGAGGGTCACATTCACTACCCCAAGAATTTTCTTAATCTCCTATCTACTAGTTTCTAGGCAGCCCTTACTGAAGTAGATTGAAGATTTTGCCGAGTTAACACACTGACCCGAAGCATCACAATATTGCTGCACCACATCCCTAATCCATGTGGCCCCTTCCACCAAAGCCCTCATGAAAAAGATACTATCATCTGCGAAAAGAAGGTGATTAACCACAGGCCCCGCCGGAGCCACTTTCATTCCAACGGAGATCCCCTCCTCTCTCTTCAAAAGACATGATACCCTCAGTTGCGAGCAGGAACAAATAGGAGGGGATGGGATCCCCTTGTCTAATGCCTTGAGTTGGGGTAAACTCTCTCGATGCTGCACCATTAAACAAAATAGAGAACGAGACCGTCGTGACTCCCTTCATAATCAGTCATACAAAACCTGGGGCCAAACCAATTTTCTTCATAATAGTTTCTAAGTACCTCCACTCGACTCAATCATATGCTTTCATCATATCCAACTTGAGGGCACAATGAGAATTAGATTTACCCTTCTTTGTTTTCATGAAGTGAAGGCACTCGTAAGAGTGCCCTGACTAGTGCAGAGAGGCCTGGCAAGGTCGATGCATCAGTATCTGATCTGAGGATGGATCGATGGATGAAGGAGGTGACGACCCTTGCAGCATGTGAATGTGGTGCCCACTGACGATGGCATGTACCTAGGGTAGGGTCTTAGGACTGACCTAGACGCCCTACCCAAAGACACTACACAAGAGTCTAAGGCCTACAAGGTTCAACAGAAGATACTGACTGAAATCCTCATGAAGTGCAAACCACTCGACAAAAGATTCCACTCGACCATGATTACTTCACTCGACCGTACAAGAACCCACTCGGAGTACAGAATACCTAAAGTCACCCCAGGATGGCAACGGTCAAGCATTCACTCCGTCGTCATAAAGACCATTTAATACGGGCATTACCAGTAACATTTAGGACTTAACTCTCATTGAATCCCTATGTAACCGAGGCCTGTGAAGGGCCGGCGCACTCTATATAAGCCACCCCTCCCCTCTGGCACAAGGGTTCGCACCCCTTGTAATTATTCCACATTCCAATCGACAAGCCTCTACGACATCGAGACGTAGGCCTGTTACCTCCTTTGGGAGGGGCCTGAACACGTAGATCTGTGCATACAACCTCGCCGTAGCTATGACACTACCCTCTCCTATGTACCCCTACTTCTACTGCCAGACTCATTCCCACGACAGTTGGCGCCCACCTTGGGGCAGGTGGCTGAGCGACTTCCGGTGAGGTTGCAATTTTCGATCTCCATCAACATGGTTTGCGGCGGTGGTTTGGCCCCGGGTTACGAGATCCATCTCGGCACGCTCATCTTCATCGCCGATGACTCCGCCTGGCTCCAAGAATCCCTCCTCGACGTCGAGGCTCTCCCCATCTGTGGGATGGCGCACTTCTGCGCGAGTGCCTACGGTGTCCTCCCGCGACAGCCGTCGACTCAGTATTGATCGGCTCCCGAGGTGACTTCATTCCCCGTTGTCTGCCGCCGCAAGCTATCTGGTCATTCACGGCTCTAGCGGTGGGTGAAACATGCGGTGGCCTGTCAGTCGAGCACCCCACAAATCACGGTGATTGAGCCCGATAAACCCCTCTATGGGTTGTTCGATCTGCCGACTGGCTATTCAGATACGCTTTCCGAGTGCGAGAGCAACGATACCATGGCGGAGGTCCTCATGGTGGACTCCCAGCGCAGTCCGCCCGGGTTCCGTTGCGGTGACGGCGACATCGATGGCCCGTCACACGACAACGACAGCGAATACTACCATAAAGCCCTCACCGCTGAGCAGAGGTAGGAGCTGCATCACCGAAACAACCAGGCTCTCCAAACCCCCATGATTGGGGAGACCTCCGAGGCTCGGGCCTTGGAGGCTACGCGCTTGGCTACTCTGGCTTAGCATACGTGCCTGGAGAACCTTCAGCAAGCACTCGACGACTGTGCCCGCCGGCAAATTCCAGGTTCCTGTCGACGGTCGAGACGGTTGTTTCCTACTGAACCTTGAGAAGAATGTCAGGTATATCGTACCCCGATCCAGAATGTTGTAGCAGTTGCACGTATTGCTGAGTCGATCCGGCCATCCTGTTCTGAAGCTGGTAGAGGGGTGCAACAGATTCAAGTGCTGCTCAGGGCGGCCAGGGGACAGAACTCAGTTGTTTCTCAGTCGCGCAAAAGGATTCACAGCAGGTCTGTCGTGGTGGACACAGTTCAGCCGGCACACAGCCCAAGATCGCCTTCACGGCATGAAGATCGTGGTTATCGCCAGGACCAGTGCCTTGGTCGAGGCCACGGACAATTTGATCCTTGATACCACCGTGATGACCACCATCGAGTGCCTACACCCCCTCCGAGGGGTGGTTCATATGCGCTCCGGTGGTGTTGGCGTTCTGGGAACGGGGGTCCCCAGACCTGCCTGCCTGCGGCCTGCGGTGTGGCTCAAAAGGGGGCCCCAGCACGGCCCATCTTCACCAACACAAACTCAAGACCCTCGCGAGGGGCCAAGCCTCGCGGGGCGGACGACATGGAGCTTCCTCAGGCACGACCTCATCAGGCTGGCTCGCGAGGAGGCGGAGAGATCAAGGCGGGGTACCTCACGAGGAGCCCATGACGCAAGCCATGACTTCTCAGGGCGCGAGGCGGGTGCCAGCCCGCGTAGCATCCTCCTTTCCTCTTTGGTGCAAAGGGGGCAAGCGCAGCCACGGAGTACCGAGGCATCAGGCAAAGGTTGCCATTTCGGTGCAACAAGACCAAGACCAGGAGGACTACGAGACGGAGGTCACCGTGGAGCCCAAGACGGCGTCATCACCAGAGCTTTGCGCAGGCGAAGACTACTTTTGTCAAGATAGCAGATACTAGCTGTCCCCTTTCAAATTAGCCCGCCATTGTTGGCTCCCTTCCCGCTCGATATTTGGGAAGAGGACCAGGGCCTCTGTAAATAGGACTAGCCACCCACATAGCTGGGGGGTCGGAGGATCTCTGGGGGTTGGGAGGTTGGAAGGAAGAGGCTCATTAGAGGGGGTTCGATCAGTCGGTTGGTTGGAAGCAGAGAGAGAGAGAGTGAGAGAGAAAGGTGACCGAACTCCATCTAGCAGTTCATCGCCCCAGTTAAGAACAGACCCTCACAAGGCTGTTCTTCCTTGTATTGTTCATCATCATCAGCCCAAGAGGCAATCCACACACCACACACTGGAGTAGGGTATTACACCACAACGGTGGCCCGAACCAGTATAAACCCCGTGTCTCTTGTGCTGTTCTTTCGATAGTGTAGATCCTAGCAAGGCGGAGGGGTGCAGGTAGGTAGGAGGCAAAATCTCCGCGCGCACCCCAGTGTTCGAACCTCAAGGGTCTCCCGGAACCCGAAATCCGACATTTGGCGCGCCATGTAGGGGTGCGCCGGAATTCGTCTCCCACCACCCCGTTCTCCTCCGACCATCGTGCCCATGTCTGACGCTCGTCAGGCCCGCGCGGAGCGCCGGGCCGCCCTCGCTTCCCGCGTCACCCAGACGGCCCCTGTCGGCGGGCGTCCTCGCCGTTCCCCGTCACCTGCTGTCAATGCCGCCACCTGCCCGGCGGGGGACGAGCAGAAAGCATCGTCCCAGCATCCGTCTGTGCGGCAAGACGACCGCACCGCAACTCCCTCGCTCGCCCTAGCTGGATCTTCATCCCGCGCGCTCCACGCGCCCATGAAGCCCCGCAACCTCTCCCCCGCCTATCGCGCTGCACCAACACCCCCAGTCGTCGCGGCCCTCTTGGGCGGCTCGCAGGCGCCGCCTACAAGTTACCACGTCAAGTCGTTCATCCGCCGGGTCAGCGCCGCTTCCACGTGGCAGGGGGCTCCCGTGGATCGGGCGCCGCCCGAGACTAGCCTGAGCTTCAGCTCGGAGGGCCACCCCTCCAACTCGGCCTGCTCGGGTGCGCTCCCCATGCTGTGCACCCCCACCATCTGCCAGGTGGCCGTCACCAGAACCCTCATTGATGGCAGCACGGGCCTCAGCATGCTCTCGGTCGAGGCCTTCAATCTCCTCTGCATACCCCAGGAACGGCTGTGACCCAGCCGGCCCCTCTCAGGCATTGGGGGCGGATCGTCCAGCTCCTTGGGACAGATCCGGCTCCCAGTAACCTTCGGCACCTACGACAACTTCCGCACGGAGCTGGTCGACTTCGATATCGCCCCCATCGGCCTCCCCTACAACGCCATCCTCGGCTACCCAGTGCTGGCCCAGTTCATGGCCGCGACGCACCCGGCGTACAACCTCATGAAGATGCCCGGGAGCAGCGGTGTCCTCACTATGCATGGGGACACCAGTGACGCTCTGCGGGTGCTCAAGCTCGTCTTCAAGACAGCGGCATCGGCACAGCCCGCCGACTCGGAGGCCCCCGAGCCCAAGGGAGCTGCGCCCGCCAAGAAGAAACAATTGTTCACCCAAGACAAGGCAGAAACCAAGCAGATACCCATCAATGAGGACGGGTCCACCAATGCCACTTTCACCATAGGCGCCCACCTCAAACCCGAGCAGGAGGAGGCCCTGGTCGGGTTCCTGCACGCAAACAAGAAGGTATTCACTTGGGAGCCAGACCAGTTGGCAGGGATCCCCAGGAGTGTAATCGAGCATCACCTCAACGTGTGCCCCAACATGCGCCCTGTGAAGCAGAAGGCCAGGCGGCAGTCCACAGAAAAGCAGGCCTTCATTGTCCAAGAGGCCCGCAAATTAGAGGCCGCTGGGGTCATTCGTGAGGTCCGATACCCAGATTGGTTGGCCAACCCTGTCGTTGTGCCAAAGAAGGGAGGGAAGGAACGCATGTGTGTCGACTTCACCAACCTCAACAAAGCATGTCCGCAAGATCCGTTCCCGCTCCCCCGCATCGACCAGATCGTCGATTCCACTGCGGAATGTGACCTGTTATGCTTCCTGGATGCCTTCTCTGGGTATCACCAGATCAAGATGGCGGTAGAAGACGTCGAGAAGACAGCCTTCCTAACCCCGTGTGGGGTGTACTGCTACACCTGCATGCCATTCGGGCTGCGTAACGCAGGGGCGACCTTTCAGCGGCTGATGCATATCACTTTGGGCCCGCAACTCGGGAAGAATGTTGAAGCTTACGTCGATGACATCGTGGTAAAATCTCAGGAGGCCAGGACCTTGATACAAGACCTGGAGGAAACCTCCGCGAGCCTCAACGCAGTGAACCTACGGCTCAACCCAGAGAAGTGTGTGTTCGGAGTCCCCTCGGGCAAGCTCTTGGGTTTCCTCGTGTCTCACCGGGGCATCGAGGCTAACCCGGAGAAGGTCAAGGCAGTGGAAGACACGAGCCCGCCAAAGACCCTCAGAGAAATGCAGAAGCTCACGGGGCGCGTGACTGCGCTAGGGCGCTTCATCTCAAAGTTGGGGGAGCGAGCGGTACCTTTCTTCCAGCTAATGAAGAAAAAGGGGCCCTTCGAGTGGACTGAAGAGGCTGATAAGGCATTCCAGGATCTCAAGAAATACCTGACCAGTCCACCGGTCATGGTGGCTCCGCGCCCTCAAGAGCCCCTGGTGCTTTACCTCGCCGCCACTCCCTACTCCGCCAGCACAGCCCTGGTGGCAGTCAGAGAGGAGCGTCGAATCAAAACCGCGGTAGCAGCCCGAGACAAGGTGGAACTGGTACGAGGAAGGCCCACAGAAACCGCCACAGCGGCTGAGGAGGATCAGCCGCCGCAGAGGGGCGCACTGGAGGCGGAAGAGGCCCCTCTCCCAGATGGCCAGTCTCAGGAGGCCTCATTGTCTCAAGAGGCGCCGTGGTCTCCGAAGGGAGCCACCAGCACTGACGCACTCCACCTCATTGAGCACCCAGTGTACTTCGTCAGCACAGTGTTGCAGGATGCAAGGGTGCGGTACCCCATGCCTCAGAAACTCCTCCTCGCGCTACTGGTGGCCTCGCGCAAGCTGCGGCACTATTTTCAGGGTCACCCCATCAAGGTCGTCTCGTCATACCCCCTGGAGAGAGTGCTCAGGAGCCCCAATTCAGCTGGGAGGGTCGCTGAGTGGAACATAGAGCTGCAAGCGTTTCAGCTCGAATTCAGCACGACCAGAGTCATCAAGGGAGCAGCGTTGGCGGATTTTGTGGCAGAATGGACGGAGGCGCTAGGTCTCAAGGCCGACGAGGATCGGTCCCTGTCCCCGGGAAGCGAGGCGCCAGAAGGCTGGATCATGTACTTCGATGGGGCGTTCTCCAGACACGGCGCAGGGGCTGGGGCGGTGCTTATATCGCCCACCCAGGACAAGCTCTATTACGTCGTGCAGCTCTGTTTCCAGCAAGGTGAAAAGGTCTCCAACAACATAGCGGAGTATGAAGGTTTAATAGCGGGCTTGAAGGCCACAGCTGCCCTAGGGGTGAAACGCCTCACCATCAAGGGCGATTCACAGCTCCTTGTCAATTGCTCCAACAAGGTGTACGAGCCGAAGGATGAGCACATGGAAGCCTACCTTGCAGAGGTCCGCAGGATGGAGAAGCAGTTCTGGGGGTTGGAGTTGCAGTATGTGCCCCGTGGCACCAATCAGGAAGCCGATGACATCGCCAAACGCGCGTCCAGGCGGTTACCTCAGGAGCCTGGCGTTTTTGAGGAGCGGCTCTTCAAGCCTTCAGCCTTACCATCATTATCAAACACGGCTCAGCCCAGGGAGGAGCGCCCTCAGCCAGCTGCCTCAGGAGCTCCGGCTTGTGGCCCGGTCTCGGGAGCACGCCTGCGCCTGACGATGGAACCTCAGGAGGGATGTTGGATCATGGAGCTCCGGAGCTACTTAACGCAAGGGACCCTACCGGAGAAGGAGGAGGAAGCAGAGCGAGTGGCGCGCCAGGCCATGGCATACTGCATCAAAGATGGAAAGCTTTACCGGAAGCGACCAAATGATGTGTCCCTGTGCTGCATCTCCAGGGAGCAAGGGAAGGAACTACTGGAAGATATACACGGCGGAGACTGCGGACATCATTCATCATCACGGACCCTCGTTGGCAAGGTGTTCCGCAGTGGGTTTTACTGGCCCACCACGCTCAATGACGCCGTCAAACTAGTAAAAGCTTGTGAAGCCTGCCAGTTCCACGCCAAGCAGATCCATCAGCCAGCAGGGGGCTTGCAGACTATCCCCTTTTCGTGGCCATTCGCAGTCTGGGGGCTGGACATCTTGGGCCCATTTCCTCGGGTGCCAGGGGGCTACCGCTACCTTTACGTTGCTGTGGACAAGTTCACCAAGTGGGCCGAAGTAGAGGCTGTCCGCACCATTCCCACCGGTTCTGCGGTCAGGTTCATCAAGGGCATCATGAGCCGGTTCGGGATGCCGAATCGCATCATCACGGACAACGGTTCGCAGTTCACTAGTAACCTCTTCAAAACATACTGTGCTAACCTTGGAACGCAGATATGCTACGCTTCAGTGGCGCACCCCTGAAGCAACGGCCAGGCCGAGCGAGCCAACGCGGAGGTCCTGAGGGGCCTCAAGACCAGGACATTCAAGAAGAAGCTGGAGGCTTGCAGCAGAGGTTGGTACGACGAGCTGCAGTCTGTGCTGTGGTCCATCCGCACCACCGCGACCAAGCCGACTGGAGAGACCCCGTTCTTCCTGGTCTATGGAGCGGAAGCAGTCCTCCCTCACGAGGTCAGACGTCGCTCCGCGCGGGTCCTGGCGTTCGACGAGGCGCAGCAGGACGCCATGCGGGGGATGGACCTCGTGCTGGGGGAGGAGCGTCGCCGAGAAGCCGTGCTGCGAGCGGCGAGGTACCAACAAGCACTACGGCGATATCACTGCCACAACATTCGCCCCAGGACTCTTGAGGTAGGAGACCTTGTGCTCAGGCGGGTTCTCTCCAGGGAGGGACTGCACAAGCTCTCTCCCATATGGGAGGGCCCGTTCAAGGTTGTTCATGTTTCCAGGCCCGGCTCCGCGCACTTGGAGACTCAGAAGGGAGTGCCGGTCCAGAATGCATGGAACATCCAGCACCTCCGGAGGTTCTACCCCTAAAAAGGCCCGGAGCCTATGAAGCAAGGCGAATGCCTGTGAAGCCATCACGTTTTGGGAAAGGCCCGGAGCCTGTGAAGCAAGGCGAATGGTTGTGAAGCCATCGCGTTTTGGGAAAGGCCCGGAGCCTGTGAAGCAAGGCGAATGCCTGTGAAGCCATCGCGTTTTGGGAAAGGCCCGGAGCCTGTGAAGCAAGGCGAATGCCTGTGAAGCCATCGCGTTTTGGGAAAGGCCCGGAGCCTGTGAAGCAAGGCGAATGCCTGTGAAGCCACCGCGTTTTGGGAAAGGCCCGGAGCCTGTGAAGCCATCGCGTTTTGGGAAAGGCCCGGAGCCTGTGAAGCAAGGCGAATGCCTGTGAAGCCATCGCATTTTGGGAAAGGCCCGGCGCCTGTGAAGGAAGGTGAATGCCTGTGAAGCCATCGCGTTTTGGGAAAGGCCCGGAGCCTATGAAGCAAGGCGAATGCCTGTGAAGCCATCACGTTTTGGGAAAGGCCCAGAGCCTATGAAGCAAGGCGAATGCCTGTGAAGCCATCACGTTTTGGGAAAGGCCCGGAGCCTGTGAAGCAAGGTGAATGCCTATGAAGCCATCACGTTTTGGGAAAGGCCCGGGGCCTGTGAAGCAAGGTGAATGCCTGTGAAGCCATCGCGTTTTGGGAAAGGCCCGGAGCCTGTGAAGCAAGGCGAATGCCTTTGAAGCCATCGCGTTTTGGGAAAGGCCCGGAGCCTGTGAAGCAAGGCGAATGCCTGTGAAGCCATCGCGTTTTGGGAAAGGCCCGGGGCCTGTGAAGCAAGGCGAATGCCTATGAAGCCATCGCGTTTTGGGAAAGGCCCGGAGCCTGTGAAGCAAGGCGAATGCCTTTGAAGCCATCGCGTTTTGGGAAAGGCCCGGAGCCTGTGAAGCAAGGCGAATGCCTGTGAAGCCATCGCGTTTTGGGAAAGGCCCGGAGCCTGTGAAGCAAGGAGAATGCCTGTGAAGCCATCGCGTTTTGGGAAAGTCCCGGAGCCTGTGAAGCCATCGCGTTTTGGAAAAGGCCCGAAGCCTGTGAAGCAAGGCGAATGCCTGTGAAGCAATCGCGTTTTGGAAAAGGCCCGGAGCCTGTGAAGAAGGCCAACACCTGTGAAGCTCGCCGCCCGTGAAACTCTCACGTAATAATGAGTTGGGGCTGTACACGCCCCAGAGTCTCAGGAGCGCCGGCCTCAGGCCCTGGGGCTCCCTCCCACGCCCAGTGGTAGCACTTAGCTCTGCGCTGGTGAGAAGATGTCGAAGACTAGACTAGGTGCCGGACGCGGCTTTTCATTTGCTTTCCGCAGTTGGCTTGTTCCTCTTCATTTGAAGTTTTATTGAAGTTGTTGCCGTCTTTGGCTTGCGGTTCTTCGGCTTTTCACTCTCCTGCCTCGATTTCTCTTGTGCAAGGCCTCGCGAGGGGGGGAGCCGAGCGCCCTCATGAGTGTTCCTATCCTAGTCATTCAAAGGTTTCGCGACCTGGGCCCCTTGCAGAAGCACCCCTCTAGTCCATGCCCCTCGGGCACCGTGACACAAACACAGGGCCTGGGTTGGTCGCCCCCACGGCCGGGCCGGCAACTATCCATGCGCGGGCACATAGCCGGGAGGTACGATAAAGAAAGCAAAATGATGATTAACAGCAATAACCCATACACGCCCCCGCGGGGCTCCACACTACTGTCCTTTTTGGGCAGGAAAAAGGAAAGAAAGAACAAATCTGGTGCAGCTGGCCTCACACCGGCCCGCAGGGAAGCCCGAGCTCCCTCCGGAGCTCAGGCGGACTCCCTCTCGTGCTTCACCAGGGCGCGACGGCGGGCGGACACGCTACCACCTCCCAAGCAGATACGACGGCGTGGAGGCTGACCGCGGCCACCGCTAGAAGAGTCGCCGCCTGAAGAAGAACCGGAGAAGCTTGAGGAACCCTGAGCGCCGCCAGCCGCGCGAGCGCTGCCCTCTTCATCATCGCCGGAGCCGGGTTCCCAGCTGCGGTCATCGCCCTCGGGGCAACACCCTGTGCAGAGACCATCTTCCCCAAACACCCTCACATAGAGGGTGGCGTCGCCATCGAACTTGAAGTGTAGGGTGCAACGACGACCCAGGCCACGCGCGCGGGCAAACGACTACCAACCGTGGGCCAGGGCCAGGCTCTCGGCTACGGAGGCCTCCAGTGAAACCCAAGAGGCCTGGCTGCAGCAGCCGTTGGCCTGAAGCCAGAGGCCGCCCGGGGCGCCGGCCGGGAGCTCGCCAAGGAGGAAGCGAGGAAGTGGAAGCCGGGTGCTGGTCGGTTCCGCCGACCACACGACGAACTCCGGCAGCACCTCAGCAGCGCGAAAGTGCGGCATGGGGGGACACGCTGCCGGAGCGCACCCCCCGGTCGCAGCAATCTGCCCGCCACCATGCTGGAAAGCGTCTCCGCGGCCGCGGGGAGCTGCCGTGGTGGCCACAGGATGTTTGCGGGGGCGCCCTCGGCCGCGCTTGGGCGAGGGAGAGGCATGCTCAACCTGGCAAACCTTCCCCTTCTCCGCGGCCGAGAACCTCCTCGACGGGGCCATGAAGAAGAAGGAGAAGCAAGGGGAGATGAACTGGAAGGGCGCGCGCCGTTCCGTACTTATAGCCGGCGAAGGCCAACCGCCGACCTCCATGATCGCAGGTAATCATGACCCGTTTTGCATACAGGGACTTGTCCAATCCGTGCGGTTGCCGAGGTGCCATGGGGAACTGGAGACGCCCACGTCCAATCACCCGCCATGCAGCGCCCAAGGCCGCAGGCTGTTAGGGCCCGTGGGGCTTCGCTCTTGCCCTTCCGCCTCCCTGCACGGCCAAGTCCGGGCGCGCCTTGGGCCCGGGGGCTATTGTCGGTGTTCTGGGAACGGGGGTCCCCAGACCTGCCTGCCTGCGGCCTGCGGCGTGGCTCAAAAGGGGGGCCCAGCATGGCCCATCTTCACCAACACAAACTCAAGACCCTCGCGAGGGGCCAAGCCTTGTGGGGCGGACGATGCGGAGCTTCCTCAGGCACGGCCTCATCAGGCTGGCTCGCGAGGAGGCGGAGAGATCAAGGCGGGGTACCTCACGAGGAGCCCGTGACGCAAGCCATGACGACTCAGGGCGCCAGGCGGGTGCCAGCCCGCGCAGCGTCCTCCTTTCCTCTTTGGTGCAAAGGGGGCAAGCGCAGCCGCGGAGTACCGAGGCATCAGGCAAAGTTTGCCATTTCGGTGCAACAAGACCAAGACCAGGGGGACTACGAGATGGAGGTCACCATGGAGCCCAAGATGGCATCATCACCAGAGCTTTGCACAGGCGAAGATTACTTTTGTCAGGATAGCAGATACTAGCTGTCCCCTTTCAAATTAGCCCGCCATTGTTGGCTCCCTTCCCTCTCGATATTTGGGAAGAGGACCAGGGCCTCTGTAAATAGGACCAGCCACCCACATAGCTAGGGGGTCGGAGGATCTCTGGGGGTTGGGAGGTTGGAAGGAAGAGGCTCGTTAGAGGGGGTTCGATCAGTCGGTTGGTTGGAAGCAGAGAGAGAGAGAGAGAGTGAGAGAGAAAGGTGACCGAACTCCATCCAGCAGTTCATCGCCCCAGTCAAGAACAAACCCTCGCGAGGCTGTTCTTCCTTGTATTGTTCATCATCATCAGCCCAAGAGGCAATCCACACACCACACACTGGAGTAGGGTATTACACCACAACAGTGGCCCGAACCAGTATAAACCCCGTGTCTCTTGTGCTGTTCTTTCGATAGTTTAGATCCTAGCAAGGCGGAGGGGTGCAGGTAGGTAGGAGGCGAAATCTCCGTGCGCACCCCAGTGTTCGAACCTCAAGGGTCTGCCAGAACCCGAAATCCGATAGGCGGTATGATGATAGGCGCTTGTACAATGATGAGCGGAGAGTTCCAGTCGACCGAAGAGAGCCAGGTTCGATGCGAGGCATGTCCTCATACAGGGCCTGGTTGACAGAGGCAGAGTTAACAGAGAAGGGCTGGACAGTGATCTCTGAGTGGAAGCAGGGCATTTGTCTCTGGGCCCGAATGTTTCAGCAGAGCCATGTGAGCAGCTGAGATCCCGCCCAACTTCAGATTGGCTGCGGGAGTAAGCAAGTTTACTGGCGAGTCAAACCCATACACATGGTTGGAAGATTACCGAGTGGCGGTGCAGATTGGTGGAGGCAACGATGACGTAGCCATGAAGCACCTCCCCTTGATGCTTGAAGGCTCGGCCAGAGCTTCGCTGAATCAGTTGGCTCTTGGAAGCATATTCTGTTAGGAAGATTTGGCCCGAGTGTTCATCAAGACATTCGAAGGTACATGCAAGCGCCTTGCTGGGCTATCTGAGTTGCAGCATTGCGTCCTGAAACCGAATGAATCCTTGAGGGATGTGGTGGACTACGCTTCATAATCTGATGGAGAATGTTTCAGAGCACTAGGCCGTCTACGCTTTCAAGGAAGGTGTATGGTACAGAGAGCTCACGCTGAAATTCGGTCGCTCCGGGGCCATGTCTCTCAATCGGGTGATGGAGATAGCCACTCAGTATGCGAATGGCGAAGAGGAAGACCGGCTCCGCAATGGCAAGGGGAAGCCGGTCGACAAGGATACCGGAGGTGGAAACCCCAGTCGGAAACAAAAACGCAAGACTGAAGCCACTGGACAGGCCGAGGCAGCAGTAGTGAATGCCCAAGGAAAATTTAAAGGAAAACCAAAGGGGCCATGGGTGCCCAAAAAGTTGAAGGATCAGTCCGGACAGAACGTCCTGGATTTGCCGTGTCACAATCACACGAAGAAGGATGAAGAGGGTAACTTGGTCCTGCCCAAGCATACCACTCGCCAATGTAGACTCTTGATTCAGTAGTTCCGAGAGGGCCAGCCTAGTGAGAAGGACTTTGATAAGGACGAAGATGAGGAAAAGGATGATTGTTACCCGGAGGTCAATGCTACCTTGGTGATTTTTGCTGATGTTGAGAGCAAAAGTCGACTGAAAGTCATAAATAGAGAAGTGAACATGGTTGCTCCGGCAACTACGACGTACCTGAAGTGGTCAAAAACTCCCATTACATTTGACCAATCAGATCACCCAGCGCACGTTGCTACCCCAGGGTGGCAAGCATTGGTGGTCGACCCAGTCGTTGGGAGCACCTGACTGACTAAAGTTCTTATGGATGGTGGCAGTGGTCTCAACATTCTATATGTTGAGACCCTCCAGGGGATGGGCGTTCCGATGTCCCAACTCAGTGAGAGCAACATGCAGTTCCATGGAGTCATCCCAGGGAAGAAAGCAAAGTCACTCAGACAGATCACGCTTGATGTGGTTTTCGGTGATTCCAAGAATTTCCTCAAGGAGAAGTTGACATTTGAGGTAGTGGATTTCCACAGTGCCTATCATGCTATTCTGGGCAGGCCCGCATATGCTCGTTTCATGGCCCGTCCATGTTACGTGTATCTTAAGTTGAAGATGCCCGGGCCAAAAGGAGTGATTATAGTCACTTGGAATAGGCAGAGAGCAGAGGAGTGCCTCCAGAAGGGTTCCAAGATTGCTGATGACCAAATGGCGGTGGTGGAACTAGAGGAGTACAAGAAAAATGTTGACCCGAGTGATTTGTTGCGAGCCAAGAAGCCTACTTCAGAATCCACATTTCGGTCGGTCGATGAGACGAAGCTAGTCCACATTCACCCGGAAGACCCCAGTGCTACTTTGACCCACATCTCGACGACACTCGCCAACAAATAGGAAGCCGTGCTCATCCAGTTCCTCCGTGAGAACCGAGACATCTTTGCATGGAAACCATCAGACATGCCAGGTGTACCCAGGGGGCTGGCTGAGCACCATTTGCGTGTCGATGCAAAGACAAAACCTGTCAAAGAGCATCTCCGTCGGTCCGCCACGGAAAAGAGGAAGGCAATTGGCGAAGAGGTGGCTTGGCTCCTGGCAGCTGAGTTCATCCGCGAGATATACCACTCTGAGTGGCTCGCCAACATTGTCATGGTCCCCAAAAAGGATAATTCACGTTGTATGTGTATCGATTTCAAGCATATCAATCGGGCCTGCCCGAAAGATCATTTTCCTCTCCCCCGCATCGATCAGATAGTCGACTCGACTGCGGGGTGTGAGTGTTTGACTTTTCTGGATGCATATTCTAGGTACCATTAGATCCGACTGTATGGACCCAATGAAATAAAAACGACCTTCATCACCCTGTTCGGGTGCTTTTGCTATGTCAGCATGCTTTTTGGTCTCAAGAATGCTGGCACCACATTCATGCGCATGATCCATAAGTGCCTGCTCACTCAGATCAGTCGGAATGTGGAAGCTTATATGGATGATATCATGGTCAAGTCACGCAAGAGTTCCGTCCTGCTGTCTGACCTCGCTGAAACCTTTGCCCATCTGAGAAGATATGACATCAAGCTAAATCAATCCAAGTGTACATTCGGAGTTCCTGATGGAAAGTTGCTTGGTTTTCTTGTTTCCGAACAAGAGATAGATGCAAATCCTAAAAAGATCGGTGCAATTCTCTGAATGAAACACCCTGTGTGTGTGCATGATGTTCAGAAGCTTACGGGTTGTCTTGCTACATTAAGTCGATTCATTTCTCGTATCGGTGAAAAGGCATTGCCTCTTTACTGACTGATGAAAAAGTCTGATACATTCGAGTCAGCGTTTGTAGAGCTCAAAGCCCTTCTTTCCACCCAACTGGTGCTTGCTGCTCCGGTGAGCAAAAGCCTCTATTGTTATATGTTGCAACCACTGGTCAGGTTCCCAGCACAGTGCTCACAGCCGAGCGAGAAGAAGAAGGCAAGGCCTATAAAGTTCATTGCCCAGTGTATTACATTTATGAAGTCTTAAACTCCTTCCAAGCAAAGGTATCCATATTACCAGAAGCTTGTCTATGGAATGTATTACTATCAAGAAAGTTGCACATTACTTCCAAGACCACTCGATTTCAGTCATCAGCAACTCCCCATTGTCTGAAATCTTGAACAATTGAGATGCAACCAGTCGAGTGGCTAAGTGGGAAATTGAACTTATTCCTCTAGATATCAAGTTTGAAGCAAAGAAGGTGATCAAGTCTCAAGCAATCGCAGATTTCTTGGCTGAGTGGATTGAGCAACAATAGCCGAATCAAGTTCACTCAGAACACTGGACCATGTTCTTTGATGGATCTAAGATGTTGAACGGTTCTGGTGCCGGAGTGGTCCTGGTGTCCCCGAGAGGCGACAAACTTAGTTATGTCCTCTAGATTCATTTTGATTCCTCCAATAATGATGCTGAGTATGAAGCACTTCTCTACGGGTTGTGTATGGCCATCTCACTCGGCGTCCGTCGCCTGATGGTCTACGACGACTGGTAGTTAATCAAGTGATGAAGGAGTGGGATGTCAGGAACCCTGCCATGACCGGATAGTGCAATGCAGTAAGGAAGTTGGAAAAGAAGTTTGAAGTATTGGAGCTCCATCACATACCCCGATGTTGGGGAACGCAGTAATTTCAAAATTTTCCTACGCACACGCAAGATCATGGTGATGCACAGCAACGAGAGGGGAGAGTGTTGTCTACGTACCAACGCAGACCGACTGCGGAAGCGATCACACAACATAGAGGAAGTAGTCGTACGTCTTCTTCCCGATCCGACCGATCCAAGCACCGTTACTCCGGCACCTCCGAGTTCTTAGCACACGTTCAGCTCGATGACGTTCCTCGGGCTCCGATCCAGCAAAGCGTCGAGGAAGAGTTCCGTCAGCACGACAGCGTGGTGACGATCTTGATGTACAACCGACGCAGGGCTTCGCCTAAGCACTGTAACGGTATGATCGAGGTGGAATTTGGTGGCAGGGGGCACCGCACACGGCTAAGGAACGATCTCAAGGATCAACTTGTGTGTCTTGGGGTGCCCCCTGCCTCCGTATATAAAGGTTGGAGGGAGGGGGGCTGGCCGGCCAAAGAGGTGTAGGCGCAGGAGGAGTCCTACTCCCACCGGGAGTAGGACTCCCCCCTCCAATCCTATTCCAACTAGGACTCCTTGGGAAAAAGGGAGAGGGAAAGAGAGAGAGGTGGCCGGCCACCTCTCCTAGTCCTAATAGGACTAGGGGAGGGGGGGAGGTGCGCAGGCCTCCTTGGCAGCCCCTTTCACCTTTCCACAATGGCCCATGTAGGCCCATTTGGCTCCCGGGGGGTTCCGGTAACCCTCCCGGTAATCCGGTAAAATCCCGATTTCACTCGGAACACTTCCGATGTCCAAACATAGGCTTCCAATATATCAATCTTTACGTCTCGACCATTTCGAGACTCCTTGTCATGTCCGTGATCTTATCCGGGACTCCGAACAACCTTCGGTACATCAAAATGCATAAACTCATAATAACTGTCATCGTAACGTTAAGCGTGCGGACCCTACGGTTCGAGAACAATGTAGACATGACCGAGACACGTCTCCGGTCAATAACCAATAGCGGGACCTGGATGCCCATATTGGCTCCTACATATTCTACGAAGATCTTTATCGGTCAGACCGCATAACAACATACGTTGTTCCCTTTGTCATCGGTATGTTACTTGCCCGAGATTCGATCGTCGGTATCCAATACCTAGTTCAATCTCGTTACTGGCAAGTCTCTTTACTCGTTCCGTAATACATCATCTCATAACTAACATCTTAGTTATTATGCTTGCAAGGCTTATGTGATGTGTATTACCGAGAGGGCCCAGAGATACCTCTCCGACAATCGGAGTGACAAACCCTAATCTTGAAATACGCCAACCCAACATCTACCATTGGAGACACCTGTAGTACTCCTTTATAATCACCCAGTTACGTTGTGACGTTTGGTAGTACCCAAAGTGTTCCTCCGGTAAACGGGAGTTGCATAATCTCATAGTTATAGGAACATGTATAAGTCATGAAGAAAGCAATAGCAACATACTAAACGATCGGGTGCTAAGCTAATGGAATGGGTCATGTCAATCAGATCATTCAACTAATGATGTGACCTCGTTAATCAAATAACAACTCTTTGTTCATGGTTAGGAAACATAACCATCTTTGATTAACGAGCTAGTCTAGTAGAGGCATACTAGTGACACTCTGTTGGTCTATGTATTCACACATGTATTATGTTTCCGGTTAATACAATTCTAGCATGAATAATAAACATTTATCATGATATAAGGAAATAAATAATAACTTTATTATTGCCTCTAGGGCATATTTCCTTCAGTCTCCCACTTGCACTAGAGTCAATAATCTAGATTACACAGTAATGATTCTAACACCCATGGAGTCTTGGTGCTGATCATGTTTTGCTCGTGGAAGAGGCTTAGTCAACGGGTCTGCAACATTCAGATCCGTATGTATCTTGCAAATCTCTATGTATCCCATCTGGACTAAATCCCGGATGGAGTTGAAGCGTCTCTTGATGTGTTTGGTTCTTTTGTGAAATCTGGATTCCTTTGCCAAGGCAATTGCACCAGTATTGTCACAGAAGATTTTCATTGGACCCGATGCACTAGGTATGACACCTAGATCGGATATGAACTCCTTCATCCAGACTCCTTCGTTCGCTGCTTCCGAAGCAGCTATGTACTCCGCTTCACATGTAGATCCCGCTACGACGCTTTGTTTAGAACTGCACCAACTGACAGCTCCACCGTTTAAAGTAAACACGTATCCGGTTTGCGATTTAGAATCGTCCGGATCAGTGTCAAAGCTTGCATCAACGTAACCTCTTACGGTGAGCTCTTTGTCACCTCCATATACGAGAAACATATCCTTAGTCCTTTTCAGGTATTTTAGGATGTTCTTGACCGCTGTCCAGTGATCCACTCCTGGATTACTTTGGTACCTCCCTGCTAAACTTATAGCAAGGCATACATCAGGTCTGGTACACAGCATTGCATACATGATAGAGCCTATGGCTGAAGCATAGGGAACATCTTTCATTTTCTCTCTATCTTCTGCAGTGGTCGGGCATTGAGTCTGACTCAACTTCACACCTTGCAATACAGGCAAGAACCCTTTCTTTGCTTGATCCATTTTGAACTTCTTCAAAATCTTGTCAAGGTATGTGCTTTGTGAAAGTCCAATTAAGCGTTTTGATCTATCTCTATAGATCTTTATGCCTAATATGTAAGCAGCTTCCCCAAGGTTTTCATCGAAAAACTTTTATTCAAGTATCCCTTTATGCTATCCAGAAATTCTATATCATTTCCAATGAGTAATATGTCATCCACATATAATATCAGAAATGCTACAGAGCTCCCACTCACTTTCTTGTAAATACAGGCTTCTCCAAAAGTCTGTATAAACCCAAATGCTTTGATCACACTATCAAAGCGTTTATTCCAACTCCGAGATGCTTGCACCAGTCCATAAATGGATCGCTGGAGTTTGCACACTTTGTTAGCTCCCTTTGGATCGACAAAACCTTCTGGTTGCATCATATACAACTCTTCTTCCAGAAATCCATTCAGGAATGCGGTTTTTACATCCATTTGCCAAATTTCATAATCATAAAATGCGGCAATTGCTAACATGATTCTGACAGACTTAAGCATCGCTACGGGTGAGAAAGTCTGATCGTAGTCAACTCCTTGAACTTGTCGAAAACCTTTTGCGACAAGTCGAGCTTTGTAGACAGTAATATTACCATCAGCGTCAGTCTTTTTCTTAAAGATCCATTTATTCTCAATTGCTTGCCGATCATCGGGCAAGTCAACCAAAGTCCATACTTTGTTCTCATACATGGATCCCATCTCAGATTTCATGGCTTCAAGCCACTTTGCGGAATCTGGGCTCACCATCGCTTCTTCATAGTTCGTAGGTTCATCATGATCTAGTAGCATGACTTCCAGAACAGGATTACCGTACCACTCTGGTGCGGATCTTACTCTGGTTGATCTACGAGGTACAGTAGTATCTTGATCTAAAGTTTCATGATCATCATCATTAACTTCCTCTCTTATTGGTGTAGGTCTCATAGAAACAGTTTTCTGTGATGTACTATTTCCCAATAACGGAGTAGGTACAGTTACCTCGTCAAGTTCTACTTTCCTCCCACTCACTTCTTTCGAGAGAAACTCCTTCTCAAGAAAGTTTCCGAATTTAGCAACAAAAGTCTTGCCTTCGGATCTGTGATAGAAGGTGTATCCAATAGTTTCCTTTGGATATCCTATGAAGACACACTTCTCCGATTTGGGTTCGAGCTTATCAGGTTGAAGCTTTTTCACATAAGCATCGCAGCCCCAAACTTTAAGAAACGACAACTTTGGTTTCTTGCCAAACCACAGTTCATAAGGCGTCGTCTCAACGGATTTAGATGGTGCCCTATTTAACGTGAATGCGGCCGTCTCTAAATCATAACCCCAAAATGATAGCGGTAAATCAGTAAGAGACATCATAGATCGCACCATATCTAGTAAAGTGCGATTACGACGTTCGGACACACCATTACGTTGTGGTGTTCCGGGTGGCGTGAGTTGCGAAACTATTCCACAATTTTTCAAATGTACACCAAACTCGTAACTGAAATATTCTCCTCCACGATCAGATCGTAGAAACTTTATTTTCTTGTTACGATGATTTTCAACTTCACTTTGAAATTCCTTGAACTTTTCAAATGTTTCAGACTTATGTTTCATTAAGTAGATATACCCATATCTGCTTAAATCATCTGTGAAGGTGAGAAAATAACGATATCCGCCACGAGCCTCAATATTCATCGGACCACATACATCGGTATGTATGATTTCCAATAAATCTGTTGCTCTCTCCATAGTACCGGAGAACGGTGTTTTAGTCATCTTGCCCATGAGGCACGGTTCGCGAGTACCAAGTGATTCATAATCAAGTGGTTCCAAAAGCCCATCAGTATGGAGTTTCTTCATGCGCTTTACACCGATATGACCTAAACGGCAATGCCACAAATAAGTTGCACTATCATTATCAACTCTGCATCTTTTGGCTTCAACATTATGAATATGTGTATTACTACTATCGAGATTCAATAATAATAGACCACTTTTCAAGGGTGCATGACCATAAAAGATATTACTCATATAAATAGAACAACCATTATTCTCTGATTTAAATGAATAACCGTCTCGCATCAAACAAGATCCAGATATAATGTTCATGCTCAACGCTGGCACCAAATAACAATTATTTAGGTCTAATATTAATCCCGAAGGTAGATGTAGAGGTAGCGTGCCGACCGCGATCACATCGACTTTGGAACCGTTTCCCACGCGCATCGTCACCTCGTCCTTTGCTAGTGTCCGCTTATTCTGTAGTCCCTGTTTCGAGTTGCAAATATTAGCAACAGAACCAGTATCAAATACCCAGGTGCTACTGCGAGCATTAGTAAGGTACACATCAATAACATGTATATCACATATACCTTTGTTCACCTTGCCATCCTTCTTATCTGCCAAATACTTGGGGCAGTTCCGCTTCCAGTGACCAGTCTGCTTGCAGTAGAAGCACTCAGTTTCAGGCTTAGGTCCAGACTTGGGTTTCTTCTCTTGAGCAGCAACTTTCTTGCCGTTCTTCTTGAAGTTCCCTTTCTTCTTCCCTTTGCCCTTTTTCTTGAAACTAGTGGTTTTGTTAACCATCAACACTTGATGCTCCTTCTTGATTTCTACCTCCGCAGCTTTCAGCATAGCGAAGAGCTCGGGAATAGTCTTGTTCATCCCTTGCATATTATAGTTCATCACAAAGCTCTTGTAGCTTGGTGGCAGTGATTGGAGAATTCTGTCAATGACGCAATCATCCGGAAGTGTAACTCCCAATTGAATCAAGTGATTATTATACCCAGACATTTTGAGTATATGCTCACTGACAGAACTGTTCTCCTCCATCTTGCAGCTATAGAACTTATTGGAGACTTCATATCTCTCAATCCGGGCATTTGCTTGAAATATTAACTTCAACTCCTGGAACATCTCATATGCTCCATGACGTTCAAAACGTCGTTGAAGTCCCGGTTCTAAGCCGTAAAGCATGGCACACTGAACTATTGAGTAGTCATCAGCTTTGCTCTGCCAGACGTTCATAACTTCTGGTGTTGCTCTTGCAGCAGGCCTGGCACTCAGCGGTGCTTCTAGGACGTAATTCTTCTGTGCAGCAATGAGGATAATCCTCAGGTTACGGACCCAGTCCGTGTAATTGCTACCATCATCTTTCAACTTTGCTTTCTCAAGGAACGCATTAAAATTCAACGGAACAACAGCACGAGCCATCTATCTACAAACAAGCAAGATACTATCAGGTACTAAGTTCATGATAATTTTTAAGTTCAGTTAATTTACTTAAGAACTCCCACTTAGATAGACATCCCTCTAATCCTCTAAGTGATCACGTGATCCAAATCAACTAAACCATAACCGATCATCACGTGAGATGGAGTAGTTTTCAATGGTGAACATCAATATGTTGATCATATCTACTATATGATTCACGCTCGACCTTTCGGTCTCCGTGTTCCGAGGCCATATCTGTATATGCTTGGCTCGTCAAGTATAACCTGAGTATTCCGCGTGTGCAACTGTTTTGCACCCGTTGTATTTGAACGTAGAGCCTATCACACCCGATCATCACGTGGTGTCTCAGCACGAAGAACTTTTGCAACGGTGCATACTCAGGGAGAACACTTCTTGATAATTTAGTGAGAGATCATCTTATAATGCTACCGTCAATCAAAGCAAGATAAGATGCATAAAAGGATAAACATCACATGCAATCAATATAAGTGATATGATATGGCCATCATCATCTTGTGCTTTGTGATCTCCATCTCCGAAGCAGCGTCATGATCACCATCGTCACCGGCGCGACACCTTGATCTCCATCGTAGCATCGTTGTCGTCTCGCCAATCTTATGCTTCCACGACTATCACTACCGCTTAGTAATAAAGTAAAGCATTACATCGCGATTGCATTGCATACAATAAAGCGACAACCATATGGCTCCTGCCAGTTGCCGATAACTCGGTTACAAAACATGATCATCTCATACAATAAAATCAGCATCATGCCTTGACCATATCACATCACAACATGCCCTGCAAAAACAAGTTAGACGTCCTCTACTTTGTTGTTGCAAGTTTTACGTGGCTGCTACGGGCTTAAGTAAGAACTCATCTCACCTACGCATCAAAACCACAACGATAGTTCGTCAAATAGACTCCGTTTTAACCTTCTCAAGGACCGGGCGTAGTCACACTTGGTTCAACTAAAGTTGGAGAGACAGTCTTCCGCAAGCCATCTGTGTGCATAGCACGTCGAGGGAACCGGTCTCGCGTAAGAGTACGCGTAAGGTTGGTCCGGATCGTCTCGTCCAACAATACCGCCGAACCAAAGTATGACATGCTGGTAGGCAGTATGACTTGTATCGCCCACAACTCACTTGTGTTCTACTCGTGCATATAACATCAAACCATAAAAACCTAGGCTCGGATGCCACTGTTGGGGAACGCAGTAATTTCAAAATTTTCCTACGCACACGCAAGATCATGGTGATGCACAGCAACGAGAGGGGAGAGTGTTGTCTACGTACCAACGCAGACTGACTGCGGAAGCGATCACACAACGTAGAGGAAGTAGTCGTACGTCTTCTTCCCGATCCGACCGATCCAAGCACCGTTACTCCGGCACCTCCGAGTTCTTAGCACACGTTCAGCTCGATGACGTTCCTCAGGCTCCGATCCAGCAAAGCGTCGAGGAAGAGTTCCGTCAGCACGATGGCGTGGTGACGATCTTGATGTACTACCGACGCAGGGCTTCGCCTAAGCACTGTAACGGTATGATCGAGGTGGAATTTGGTGGCAGGGGGCACCGCACACGGCTAAGGAACGATCTCAAGGATCAACTTGTGTGTCTTGGGGTGCCCCCTGCCTCCGTATATAAAGGTTGGAGGGAGGGGGGCTGGCCGGCCAAAGAGGTGTAGGCGCAGGAGGAGTCCTACTCCCACCGGGAGTAGGACTCCCCCCTCCAATCCTATTCCAACTAGGACTCCTTGGGAAAAAGGGAGAGGGAAAGAGAGAGAGGTGGCCGGCCACCTCTCCTAGTCCTAATAGGACTAGGGGAGGGGGGGAGGTGCGCAGGCCTCCTTGGCAGCCCCTTTCACCTTTCCACAATGGCCCATGTAGGCCCATTTGGCTCCCGGGGGGTTCCGGTAACCCTCCCGGTAATCCGGTAAAATCCCGATTTCACCCGGAACACTTCCGATGTCCAAACATAGGCTTCCAATATATCAATCTTTACGTCTCGACCATTTCGAGACTCCTCGTCATGTCCGTGATCTTATCCGGGACTCCGAACAACCTTCGGTACATCAAAATGCATAAACTCATAATAACTGTCATCATAACGTTAAGCGTGCGGACCCTACGGTTCGAGAACAATGTAGACATGACCGAGACACGTCTCCGGTCAATAACCAATAGCGGGACCTGGATGCCCATATTGGCTCCTACATATTCTACGAAGATCTTTATCGGTCAGACCGCATAACAACATACGTTGTTCCCTTTGTCATCGGTATGTTACTTGCCCGAGATTCGATCGTCGGTATCCAATACC
Organism: Triticum monococcum; assembly: GCA_034509565.1. Taxonomy (NCBI): domain Eukaryota; kingdom Viridiplantae; phylum Streptophyta; class Magnoliopsida; order Poales; family Poaceae; genus Triticum; species Triticum monococcum. Next base: position 526,724,590 of record CM067842.1, on the reverse strand, counting down.
TAGTTCAATCTCGTTACTGGCAAGTCTCTTTACTCGTTCCGTAATACATCATCTCATAACTAACATCTTAGTTATTATGCTTGCAAGGCTTATGTGATGTGTATTACCGAGAGGGCCCAGAGATACCTCTCCGACAATCGGAGTGACAAACCCTAATCTTGAAATACGCCAACCCAACATCTACCATTGGAGACACCTGTAGTACTCCTTTGTAATCACCCAGTTACGTTGTGACGTTTGGTAGTACCCAAAGTGTTCCTCCGGTAAACGGGAGTTGCATAATCTCATAGTTATAGGAACATGTATAAGTCATGAAGAAAGCAATAGCAACATACTAAACGATCGGGTGCTAAGCTAATGGAATGGGTCATGTCAATCAGATCATTCAACTAATGATGTGACCTCATTAATCAAATAACAACTCTTTGTTCATGGTTAGGAAACATAACCATCTTTGATTAACGAGCTAGTCTAGTAGAGGCATACTAGTGACACTCTGTTGGTCTATGTATTCACACATGTATTATGTTTCCGGTTAATACAATTCTAGCATGAATAATAAACATTTATCATGATATAAGGAAATAAATAATAACTTTATTATTGCCTCTAGGGCATATTTCCTTCACCCGAATCAAAAATCAAGCAGCTAATGACCTGTCAAATATAGGTTCCACTCGGAAGCCTATCCCCTGTAATGTGTTCTTGGAGAATCTCCATACCCCCGTTAGTACAAGAAGATCCCTTTACCAAGGAACCTCCCCAACCAATAAGTTCTGCCAATCCGAGTGAAGTCGAGGTGCCAGTGGTTGTCGACCTAATTATGGAGATTTTGGTAATCACCCCCGACTGGACAGTGCCATATATTGCATATCTGCTCAGGCAGGAGCTTCGAGAGGATGAAGTTGAAGGAAATATACCCTAGAGGCAATAATAAAGTTGTTATTTATATTTCCTTATATCATGATAAATGTTTATTATTCAGGCTAGAATTGTATTAACCAGAAACTTAGTACATGTGTGAATACATAGACAAACATAGTGTCACTAGTATGCCTCTAATTAACTAGCTCGTTGATCAAATATGGTTAAGTTTCCTAGCCATGGACAAAGAGTTGTCATTTGATAAACGGTATCACATCATTAGAGAATGATGTGATTGACTTGACCCATCCATTAGCTTAGCATGATGATCGTTTAGTTTGTTGCTATTGCTTTCTCCATAACTTATATATGTCCCTATGACTATGAGATTATGCAACTCCCGAATACCGGAGGAACAGTTAGTGTGCTATCAAACATCACAACATAACTGGGTGACTATAAAGATTCTCTACATGTGTCTCCGATGGTGTTTGTTGAGTTGGCATAGATCGACATTAGGATTTGTCACTCCGTGTGTTGGAGAGGTATCTCTGGGCCTCTCGGTAATGCACATCACTATAAGCCTTGCAAGCAATGTAACTAATGGGTTAGTTACGGGATGTAGCATTATGGAAACGAGTAAAGAGACTTGCCGGTAATGAGATTGAACTAGGTATTGAGATACCGACGATCTAATCTAGGGCAAGTAACATACCGATGACAAAGGGAACAATGTATGTTGTTATGCGGTTTGACCGATAAAGATCTTTGTAGAATATGTAGGAACCAATATGAGCATCCTGGTTCCGCTATTGGTTATTGACCGGAGATGAGTCTCGGTCATTTCTACATCATTCTCGAACCCATAGTGTCCACATGCTTAACGTTTGATGACGATCGATATTATGAGTTTATGTGTTTTGATGTACCGAAGGTGGTTCGGAGTCCCGGATGTGATCACAGACATGACGTGGAGTATAGAAATGGTTGAGACAAATATATTGATATATTGGACGGCTATATTCGGACACTGGAAGTGTTGCGGGTGGTTTCAGATAAAACCGGAGTGGCAGAGGGTTACCGGAACCCCTCGGGGAACTAATGGGCCTAGATGGCCCTTAGTGGAGAGAGAGAGGGGCGGCCAGGGTAGGCCGCGCGCCCCCTCCCCCTTGAGTCCGAATTGGACTAGGAGGGGGGCGGCGCCCCCCTTTTTTCCTTCTCCTCTCCCACTCCTTCCTTCCCCCTCCTAGTAGGACTAGGAAAGGATGAATCCTACTCCTACTAGGAGGAGGATTCCTCCCCTCCTTGGGCGCCCCAAGGGCCGGTCGACCTCCCCCCTGCTCCTTTATATACGGGGGCAGGGGGCACCCTAGAACACACAAGTTGACATTGTTTAGCCGTGTGCGGTGCCCCCCTCCACCATAACCCACCTCGGTCATATCATTGCAGTGCTTAAGTGAAGCCCCACGCCAGTAGCTTCATCATCACCGTCATCACGCCGTCGTGCTGACGAAACTTTCCCTCGACACTTAGCTATATCTAGAGTTCGCAGGATATCACCGAGCTGAACGTGTGCAGATCGTGGAGGTGCCATATCTTTGGTGCTAGGATCGGTCGGATCGTGAAGACGTTTGACTAAATCAACTGCGTTGTCATAAAACTTCTGCTTACGGTCTACGAGCGTATGTGGTCTGTACTCTTCCCTCTTGTTGCTATGCATCACCTAGATAGATCTTGCGTGTGCGTAGGAACTTTTTTGAAATTACTGCCTCCCCCAACAGTGGCATCCAAGCCAGGTCTATGCGTAGATGTTATATGCACGAGTAGAATAGAAAGGAGTTGTGGGCGTGGGTATATACATATTGCTTGTCGTCACTAGTTGATTCTTGATTCAGCGGTATTGTTGGATGAAGCGGCTCAGACCAACATTACGCGTACGCTTACGCGAGACTGGTTCTACCGATGTGCTTCGCACACAGGTGGCCGGTGGGTGTCAGTTTCTCCAACTTTAGTTGAATCGGAAGCAATGAACATGGCTCTTTCTGAAGATCAAAAAGCAATCACTATAACGCGTTGTCATTTGTGATGCGTAGATAAGAACGGTTCTTGCTCAGCCTGTAGCAGCCACGTAAAACTTGCAACAACAAAGTAGAGGATGTCTAACTTGTTTTTGCAGGGCATGTTGTGATGTGATATGGTCAAGACATGATACTAAATTTTATTGTATGAGATGATCATGTTTTGTAACGGAGTTATCGGCAACTGGCAGGAGCCATATGGTTGTTGCTTTATTGTATGAAATGCAATCACCATGTAATTGCTTTACTTTATCACTAAGCGGTAGTGAAAGTCGTAGAAGCAATAGTTGGCGAGACGACAATGATGCTTCGATGAAGATCAAGGTGTCAAGCCGATGGCGATGGTGATCATGATGGTGCTTTGGAGATGGAGATCAAAGTCACAAGATGATGATGGCCATATCATATCACTATTGATTGCATGTGATGTTTATCCTTTATGCATCTCATTTTGCTTAGTTCGACGGTAGCATTATAAGATGATCTCTCACTAAATTTCAAGGTACAAGTGTTCTCCCTTAGTATGCACCGTTGCTACAGTTCGTCGCGCCGAGACACCACGTGATGATCGGGTGTGATAAGCTCTACGTTCACATACAACAGGTGCAAGCCAGTTTTGCACACGCGGAATACTCAGGTTAAACTTGACGAGCCTAGCATATGCAGATATGGCTTCGGAACACTGAGACCGAAAGGTCGAGCGTGAATCATATAGTAGATATGATCAACATAGTGATGTTCACCATTGAAAACTACTCCATCTCACATGATGATCGGACATGGTTTAGTCGATATGGATCACGTGATCACTTAGATGATTAGAGGGATGTATATCTAAGTGGGAGTTCTTAAGTAATTTGATTAATTGAACTTTAGTTTATCATGAACTTAGTACCTGCTAGTATTTTGCATGTCTATGTTGTTGTAGATAGATGGACCGTGGTGTTGTTCCATTGAATTTTAATGCGTTCCTAGAGAAAGCTAAGTTGAAAGATGATGGTAGCAATTCACGGACTGGGTCCGTAAATTGAGGATTTTCCTCATTGTTGCACAGAAGAATTACGTCCTGGAAGCACCGCTAGGTGACAAACCCGCTGCAGGAGCAACGCCAGATGTTGTGAACACCTGGCAGAGCAAAGCTGATGACTACTCGATAGTTCAGTGTGCCATGCTTTACGGCTTAGAACTGGGACTTCAACTACGTTTTGAACGTCATTGAGCATATGAGATGTTCCAGGAGTTGAAGTTAATATTTCAAGCAAATGCCCGGATTGAGAGATATGAAGTCTCCAATAAGTTCTACAGCTGGAAAATGGAGGAGAATAGTTCTGTTAGTGAACATATACTCAGAATGTCTGGGTACCACAACCACTTGACTCAGCTGGGAGTTAATCTTCCTGATGATAGTGGCATTGACAGAGTTCATCAATCACTGCCACCAAGCTACAAGAGCTACGTGATGAACTATAATATGCAAGGGATGGATAAGACAATTCCCGAGCTCTTCGCAATGCTAAAGGTTGCGGAGGTAGAAATCAAGAAGGAGCATCAAGTGTTGATGGTCAATAAGACCACTAGTTTCAAGAAAAAGGGTAAAGGGAAGAAGGGGAACTTCAAAAAGAACAACAAGCAAGTTGCTGCTCAACTGAAGAAGCCCAAGACTGGACCTAAGCTTGAGACTGAGTGCTTCTACTGCAAAGGGACTGGTCAATGTAAGCGGAACTGCCCCAAGTATTTGGCGGAGAATAAGGATGGAAAAGTGAAAGGTATATTTGATATACATGTTAATGATGTGTACCTTACTAATGCTCGCAGTAGCGCCTAGGTATTTGATACTGGTTCCGTTTCTAATATTTGCAACTGGAAATAGGGGCTACGGATTAAGCGAAGATTGGCTAAGGACGAGCTGACGGTGTGCGTAGGAAATCGTTCCAAAGTCGATGTGATCGCCGTCGGCATGCTAACTCTACATCTATCTTCAGGATTAGTTTTAGACCTAAATAATTGTTATTTTGTGCCAGCGTTGAGCATGAACATTATATCTGGATCTTGTTTGATGCGAGACGGTTATTCATTTAAATAAGAGAATAATGGTTGTTCTATTTATATGAATAATATCTTTTATGGTCATGCACCCTTGATATGTGGTTTGTTTTTACTAAATCTTGATAGTAGTGATACACATGTTCATAGTATTGAAGCCAAAATATATAAGTTTAATAATGATAGTGCAACTTATTTGTGGCACTGCCATTTAGGTCATATTGGTGTAAATCACATGAAGAAACTCCTTGTCGATGGACTTTTGGAATCACTTGATTATGAATCACTTGATGCTTGCGAACCATGCCTCATGGGCAAGCTGACTAAAACTCCGTTCTCCGGAACAATGGAGCGGGCAACAGACTTGTTGGAAATAATACATACTATTGTATGCGGTCCGATGAGTGTTGATGCTCGCAGCGGGTATCGTTATTTTCTTACCTTCACAGATGATTTAAGCAGATATGGGTATATCTACTTGATGAAACATAAGTCTGAAACATTTGAAACATTCAAAGAATTTCAGAGTGAAGTGGAAAATCATCGTAACAAGAAAATTAAGTTTCTACGATCTGATCGTGGAGGTGAATATTTGAGTTATGAGTTTGGTCTTCATTTGAAGCAATGCAGAATAGTTTCACAACTCACGCCACCTAGAACACCACAACGTAATGGTGTGTACGAACGTCGTAACTGCAATTTATTAGATATGGTACGATCTATGATGTCTCTCACTGATTTACCGCTATCGTTTTGGGGTTATTCTTTAGAGACAGCTGCATTCACGTTAAATAGGGCACCATCAAAATCCGTTGAGACAACTCAGGGAGTCCTGGATTAAGGGGTCCTCGGGCGTCCGGCCTGTGTGACATGGGCCAGACTACAGGGCCATGAAGATACAAGATAGAAGACTTCCTCTCGTGTCCGGATGGGACTCTCCTTTGCATGGAAGGCAAGCTAGGCGGCCGGATGTATTATTTCCTTTCTATGTAACCGACTTTGTACAACCCTAGGCCCCTCTGGTGTCAATATAAACCGGAGGGTTTAGTCCATAGAGGCAATCATAATCATACATGCTAGACTTCTGGGGTTTTAGCCATTACGATCTCGTGGTAGATCAACTCTTGTAACCCCCATACTCATCAATATCAATCAAGCAGGACGCATGGTATTACCTCCATCAAGAGGCCCGAACCTGGGTAAAACATTGTGTCCCCTGCCTCCTATTACCATCGACCTTAGACGCACAGTTCGGGACCCCCTACCCGAGATCCGCCAGTTTTGACACCAACATTGGTGCTTTCATTGAGAGTTCCTCTGTGATGTCGAAGACAGGATTGATGGCTCGCCTTATTATCAAGGACAGTATCACCTCCGGAGGAGCCCTGGCCTCAGACCAAACCCTCCGGCTGGGCGGCTTTACCATGACCGCCCGTCCGGGCGTTAAGCCGATGATGACTTCTCGGGTCTTAAAAAATCGCCTTCGTGTTGACCCTGAATACTCCAAACGAATGGATCCGACAGAGTTGTCATCTTTAAATGAGCTCCTGGATCACATCGCCGCCTTGGGGGTCGCAACAGACTACGATCGGATTGGGCTTAAACCCTATCAGAGAGAAATCAAATCTCCGCCGATCACCCATCAAATAGCGGTATTAGAGGAGCAAATCAACAACTCTTCCTCTATATTGAGGATGAACTATGTTCGGATTTCTGATCTCAAAGAGTCATATACCCATCTGCGGAATAACACGCCCCATCCTCCGAACCTAGAATCGGATAGCGGACCTGAAAAATCGGTTGATATCCCAGAGCCCGAACTATTAAGCTCGAAAGTTCCTCAAACTCTGGATCCCAAATTGGGCCAGGGTTCGGATCTAAAGCCACCCACCCACCCACCCAGATATGTGTGATCTCACATGCATACGACATCAGTCTCAGGAAACAGTCCATCAATTTTGGGCCAGATTCCTCCTTGTCAAGACAAGATTAAAGATTGTCGCGACGAAGACGCGATCTCAGTATTCTACAATAATTGCATGGATGAAGGAATCCTCAACGCCATCAACCGCCATCACATATTACACTTCGCTGACTTGGCAACCATAGTACAGAAGTACTACGCAATGGAAAGCGCTTGGAAAGCTCAGGTAGCTCGATAGGAACCATCGGTTTCCACTCAACCCCTCATCCGGGCAAAAAGGATGCACCTCGCGGGGCGCCCGACCCAATAGTAAAGAAATATAAGCCCATCACGGGGTGCAGAACCGTTCTAGAGGGATGTGTAATGCCCCGGATATGACTTTCCATATTTGTAACTCCGACTCTTGCCTTTTCCAGAGATGCGATATGATATTCCCTTCATGGTTGGGTTTGTCTTCGTTTTGCTTTTGTTCATGTCATGCATTTCATATCATGTCATCATGTGCATCGCATTTGCATACGTGTTCGTCTCATGCTTCCGACCATTTTCCCCATTGTCCGTTTTGCAATCCGACACTCCTACATCCTCCAGCGCCCCCTTTTGCCTCTTTTCATGAGCAGGTGTTAGAATTTATCGGAATGGACCGAGATTTGCCAAGCGGCCTTGGTACACCACCGGTAGACCGCCTGTCAAGTTTTGTGCAATTCGGAGTCCGTTTGACACTCCAACGATTAACCGGGGAACCGTAAAGGCCTCGTGTGTGTTGCAGCCCAACACCCCTCCAAAGTGGTCCAATAACCCATCCAAACCCACTCCATCCTCTCTGTCCTTCGATCACGATTGCGTGGCCGAAAATCGCACCTCTTTTGGACTCTCCTACCTCCCTCTACCTATATATATGTCCTCTCCCCCGAAATTTTCATAGTTAAAACCCTAAATCTTCCCCTCCGTGCCGCGCCGGACATGTCCAACCTCGCGCCGGACGCGTCCAGCTGCCGCCCCGTCCTACCGCGTCGCGCCACGTCGCCATCACCAGCCTCCACCGTGCGCGGGCCCGTGAGCCCGAAGCCGGCCCTCCCGGCCCGGTTCGCCGGCGCCGCCCCGTTCCACGTCTCCGCCGCCGTCCGCAGATCTCGCCGGCGTCGCCCCACCCTTCGTCGGTGCCGTCCTACTCCGCAGCCGCACCGGAGTTCACTGTCGCCACCGCCGAGGGCCGCAACCTACCCCGAGCTCCTCTCCCTACCGTCGCCTAGCCCGCCTTCGGCGGATCTACCGCCGCCGCGCCCACGTCGGTGCATCGCCGGAGCTCCTCCGCCCCTTCCCGCCCTCGGACCACGCCGCCGCTCGCCGGATTCACCATCGCCGGCCGCCTCGTCGCTGGATCCCGTCGAGTTGGATGAGATCCACGAGGCACCCGAACCAAACACGCCTGCGCCTGGACCGCTCCATCCCGATCCCCTTCATCCAACTTTTTGGAGGGTATATTTTCGTCTAAGTCCGAGATCTGTAATGTTTCATGTCCCTGTTCATCATGCCACAACTCCTCATCCGTAGATCCGTTTTGCATGCATGATATATCAGAATGTTCATCATGATGTGCTCTTCATTTTGTTCCATTGTGCCATGCTTGTTTGAGTCCATCTTGATGCCCAAATTGTTGATGCAAGAGTGCTATAAAATGTTAGGTGCTGATTCTTAGCAGAGTTTGAGCATTTGACATTTTTGCTGCATTTGTTGTGTGCTGCATATGGGCATGATCTCTACATGTATTTTGGTGTATGCCATGCCATCTTTAGAGGGGTGTATGCCATGTATTTTTGTGATCCTTGTGGTGACTAGCACAAGCATGCAAAGTAGCTCTCGTGATATTGCTGATTTCAGGGACTTAGAATTTCACTAAGTCATTTCCCTGCTGTTATTTTTATGCCATGTATTCATGTTGCTACAGTGAGATCCATGCTTCTTTTGAGTATGTTCAGTAAGGATGATTGTGACATATGGTTATGCCCTATCCATCCATGCCCCCGTTTGCAATTATGGAGTGCCCTAACATGACTTAAACTTGCTCTACTTTTGGTATAAAATGTTCCTGGCAGATTATTTACATGTTAATCAATTTTCCCATGGTTGTTGTAGTTGTTCCTTGCATGCTATGAACTTGTTCTTGCTTTGGTTAGCTTCATGATCATGTCTTCTTGCTGGTAGTAGGCTTAGTTTGTCATGCAAGGCTTTGTGATGAGTGCATCGAGCTCACAAAGAGGCCCTCATAATTCTGTTTATGCCATGCTCAGTTTTCTGTTGTCTGAATCTGTTAACGAAACTTGCTATGTTTACATGGGTGCCATCATATCTTTTGATCCTTTTTGACTTATGGTTATTAAGGGACTTTTGTTCTATGCTTTGAGTTGATTCATGCCATGCCTTTGTTGCTATGTCCTGTTCCTGTAGCATGTTGTTATCTTGCTCTAAACATTGCTTCCTGATGTTAATTCCTGGCATGTTAGTATTTTCACTAAGTCTGTGAAGCTGATATCTTTTGCACTTTTGCCATGCTTGTTTGAACCTGCTCTTATGTGATTTAGTCATAGCTCAGTGTTCATGTTTTGTCAAGCATCTTGAGTAGATCACTGCCATGTATTTTTTTGCTATGTTGGAGTGCAGTAGCATAGTTTCTTGTTGCATTCTAGATGGCATCGTGCTGTTAATCGCAGAATTGTGCCATTCTTGTTTTGCTTGCCATTTGCAAACCGTGCATCCGATTCCGGTGATCTTTATATCGATTTCGACCGAAATCAACTCATCTTTCCAGCGGCGTACTTGGTTTGCCAAGTTGATGCCTTGATCAATCTTTTCCTTCCGGAGCACGCATATGCATTACATCACATCCCGCATGTCATGCCATGTGTTGCATCATGTTGCTTGCGCATTGCACCGCGATTGATTGTTGGTCCTTTTGCTTGTGTTCTTGCTTTGGGTAGAGCCGGGAGGCGAGTACGTGATCGAGGAACCTGTTGAGTACGCTTACGAGGATCAAGCTTTCATCAACTCGGAGAACTTTGCAGGCAAGATGACCATACCCTCGAAATCACTTCCATCTTTGCTTGCTAGTTGTTCGCTCTATTGCTATGCCGTGACACCTACCACTTGCTATATCATGCCTCCCATATTGCCATGTCAAGCCTCTAACCCACCGTTCCTAGCAAACCGTTGTTTGGCTATGTTACCGCTTTGCTCAGCCCCTCTTATAGCGTTGCTAGTTGCAGGTGAAGATGGAGTTTGTTCCATGTTGGAACATGGATATTGTTGGGATATCATTACTATTATATCTTTTTTACTGTAATGCATCTATATATTTGGTAAAGGGTGGAAGGCTCGGCCTTATGCCAGGTGTTTTGTTCCACTCTTGCCGCCCTAGTTTCCGTCATACCGGTGTTATGTTCCTTGGTTTTGCGTTCCTTACGCGGTTAGGTGTTATGGGAACCCCTTGACAGTTCGCTTTGAATAAAACTCCTCCAGCAAGGCCCAACCTTGGTTTTACTTTTGCCTAACAACCTATCACCTTCCCTTGGGTTCTGGAGACTCAAGGGTCATCTTTATTTTAAGCCCCCGGGCCAGTGCTTCTCTAAGTGTTGGTCCGAACTGAGTGGACTGCAGGGCCACCTCGGGGAAAGTTGAGGTTTGGTTTTACTCGTAGGATGTCTCATCCGGTGTTGCCCTGAGAACGAGATATGTGCAGCTCCTATCAGGACATCGGCACATCGGGTGGCTTTGCTGGTCTTGTTTTACCATTGTCAAAATGTCTTGTAACCGGGATTCCGAGTCTGATCGGGTCTTCCTGGGAGAAGGAATATCCTTCGTTGACCATGAGAGCATGTGATGGGCTATGTTGGGACACCCCTGCAGGGTTTTTGAACTTTCGAAAGCCGTGCCCGCGGTTATGGGTAGATGGGAATTTGTTAATATCCGGTTGTAGAGAACTTGACACTTAACTTAATTAAAATGAATCAACCGCGTGTGTAGCCGTGATGGTCTCTTTTCAGTGGAGTCTGGGAAGAGAACACGGTCTCGTGTTATGCTTGAACGTAAGTAGTTTCAGGATCACTTCTTGATCATTTTAGCTTCTCGACCGTGCTTTGCTTTCTCTTCTTGCTCTCTTTTGCGTATGTTAGCCACCATATATGCTAGTGCTTGTTGTAGCTCCACCTCACTACCCCTTTCCTACCTTTAAGCTTAAATAGTCTTGATCGCGAGGGTGTGATATTGCTGAGTCCTCATGACTCATAGATACTTCCAAACAGTTGCAGGTGCCGATGATACTAGTGTAGATGATGCAACTGAGCTCAAGTGGGAGCTCGATGAAGATCGTGTTCGTTGTGTTTTTTTGTTTCCAGTTGATCACTAGTGGAGCCCAGTTGGGACGATCGGGGATCTAGCATTTGGGGTTGTCTTTCTTTTATTTGGTTCCGTAGTCGGACCTTGGTTGTATTCTGGATGATGTATGCTATTTTAATGTATTTGTGTGAAGTGGCAATTGTAAGCCAACTCTTTATCCCTTTCATATTCAGTACATGGGATGTGTAAAGATTACCCCTCTTGCGACATGCCTACTATGCGGTTATGACTCTAAGTCATGCTCCGACACGTGGGATATATAGCCGCATCGTGGGTGTTACATGATGGCTCGATAGGCCATGCAAAATACACAGAACACTGGATACCATACCAACCCACAGCCTTAGAGCTTGTCGGATACTCCGACAAGTGGCCAAGAGCGGCGAGGATATCCTCACCAAAAACACCGCGGAGCACCTCCCCCTGGAACACGATGACCACAAAGTATTGACAGTCTTCTAGACTTTCGCTTCAAACAATCGATGCAAGAGGGCACTCTGCGACCTCGCCGAAGTCTGCCAAGTCGCAACAATAAATCCAAGGAACGACACGACAATAACTTTCAACGCCTGTGACGAACCAAAAACCCGATCAGTCCGGGCACCAGCCGCCTTGGTCCTCAACCCAATTGTGGATGGCTTTTGGCTCACTAAAGTGCTCATGGACGGTGGCAGCGGACTAAACCTCATCTACAAGGACACACTAAATAAAATGGAAATAGACATGAGCCACATCGAGCATAGTAATACAACCTTCCGAGGGATCATTCCCAACCGGGAGGCACGATGCGCGGGGAAAATTACACTCGATGTGGTATTCGGCACGCCGGAGAACTATCGGTCCGAAGAGATAACCTTCCAAGTGGCCCCTTTCAACAGTGGATATCATGCCCTGTTGGGGCGAGATGCATTCACACACTTTCAAGCTATACCTCATTACGGGTACATGAAGCTCAAGATGCCCGGGCCCAACGGTATTATCACTCTTGCTAGTGATCCGGGCATAGCCCTCCGCGCCGAAAACAAAACAGCATCCCTAGGCCTCGAGGCACTGTCTGAGGCCCTCACGGCCGAAGAGTTAACCGCACTACGCTCTACGGTGGATAGGGACGACGTAATCCTTGATAAGCGTCCCAAATCCACCTCCTTCAAACCAGCAGACGAAATAGTCAAATTTCAAGTCCACCCGACGGACCCAAAGAAGACAGCTTCTTTCGGGGCACATCTGGACCAAACGGTTGACACCGCACAATGAACGTTCTTGCGCGAGAATTGGGATATATTCGCCTGGCACCCTTCTGATATGCCAGGAACCCCACGCAGGCTGGCCGAACACAGCCTCAATATATTGAAGGGATATAAGCCGGTCAAGCAAACACTGCGGCGCTTTTCCGAACCTAAATGACAAGCCATGGGGGAGGAGCTAGCCAAGTTAATCGAGGCCGGATTCATCAGAGAAATAAAACACCCGGACTAGCTAGCAAACCTGGTGATGGTACCAAAGAATGACAAATCCTGGCGCCTGTGCGTCGACTTCAAAGACCTCAATAAGGCTTGCCCTAAGGATCCCTTACACCTCCCCCGCATCGATCAGATTATTGATGCCACTGCAGGACATGACTCACTGTGTTTCCTCGATGCACACTCCGGATACCATCAAATTAAAATGAAGGAATCCGATCAAGCCGCAACGGCATTGATCACCCCATACGGGCCTTTCTGCTTCAACACTATGCCCTTTGGGCTTAAAAATGCCGGCGCCACCTACCAAGGCATGATTCAAACATGCCTGGAGAAGCAAATCGGCAAGACAGTGGAAGCATATGTGGACGACGTCGTCATCAAGACTAAACACGTCGAGTCGTTAATAGACGACTTGCGTCTCACATTCGACAACCTCCGAACATATGACATTAAGCTCAATCCGGAAAAGTGTGTTTTCGGCGTTCCCGCCGGAAAGCTCCTGGGCTTCATCGTTTCCAATAGAGGAATTGAGGCAAATCCAGCCAAAATCTGAGCTTTGTCACAATTGGCTACGCCAACCGACCTTAAACAGGTCCAAAAACTAGCTGGATGCATGGCAGCTCTAAGCCGCTTTATCTCCAGACTAGGAGAAAAAGCATTGCCACTTTATCGCCTTCTCCGACGTACCGACCATGATACGTCCATTTTGCATCATGCTTTTATATCGATATTTATTGCATTATGGGCTGTTATTACACATTATGTCACAATACTTATGCCTATTCTCTCTTATTTTACAAGGTTTACATGAAGAGGGAGAATGCCGGCAGCTGGGATTCCGGGCTGGAAAATGAGCAAATATTAGAGACCTATTCTGCACAGCTCCAAAAGTCCTGAAACTTCATGGAAGACGTTTTCAGAATATATAAAAATACTCAGTGGAAGAGATTCACCAGGGGGGCCACAGCCTGCCCACGAGGGTGGGGGGCGCGCCCTACCCCCCTGGGCGCGCCCCCTACCTCATGGGCCCCCTAGTGGCCCTCCGGTGGCCATCTTTCGCTATATGAAGTCTTTCGATGGGAAAAAAGGAGCCATCTTCTCGGACGAAACTCCGCCGCCACGAGGCAGAACCAATCTAGGGCTCCAGCAGAGCTGTTCTGCCGGGGAAACATCCCTCCCGGAGGGGGGAAATCATCGCCATCGTCATCACCAACGCTCCTCTCATCGGGAGAGGGCAATCTCCATCAACATCTTCATCAGCACCATCTCCTCTCAAAACCCTATTTCATCTCTTGTATCCAATTCTTGTCTCTAAGTCCAGGATTGGTGCTAGTAGGTTGCTAGTAGTGTTAATTACTCCTTGTAGTTGATGCTAGTTGGTTTATTTGGTGGAAGATCATATGTTCAGATCCTATATGCATATTAATACCTCTCTGATTATGAACATGATTATTCTTTGTGAGTAGTTACGTTTGTTCCTGAGGACATGGGAGAAGTCTTGCTATTAGTAGTCATGTGAATTTGGTATTCGTTCGATATTTTGATGAGATGTATGTTGTCTCTCCTCTAGTGGTGTTATGTGAACGTCGACTACATGACACTTCACCATTATTTGGGCCTAGAGGGAGGCATTGGGAAGTAATAAGTAGATGATGGGTTGCTAGAGTGATAGAAGCTTAAACCCTAGTTTATACGTTGCTTTGTAAGGGGCTGATTTGGATCCATATGTTTCATGCTATGGTTAGGTTTACCTTAATACTTTTGTTGTAGTTCCGGATGCTTGCAATAGAGGTTAATCATAAGTGGGATGCTTGTCCAAGTAAGGACAATACCCAAGCACCAGTCCACCCACCTACCAAATTATCAAAGTACTGAACGCGAATCATATGAGCGTGATAAAACTAGCTTGATGATATTCCCATGTGTCCTCGGGAGCGCTTTTCTCTATATAGGAGTTTGTCCAGGCTTGTCCTTTGCTACAAAATGGATTGGGCCACCTTGCTGCACTTTATTTACTTTTGTTACTTGTCGCTCGTTACAAATTATCCTATCACAAAACTATCTGTTACCACTTATTTCAGTACTTGCAGAGAATACCTTGTTGGAAACCGCTTATCATTTCCTTCTGCTCCTCGTTGGGTTCGACACTCTTACTTATCGAAATGACTATGATAGATCCCCTATACTTGTGGGTCATCAAGACTCTTTTCTGGCGCCGTTGCCGGGGAGTGAAGCGCCTTGTGTAGGTGGAATTTGGTAAGGAAAAATTTATATAGTGTGCTGAAATTTACTGTCACTTGTTACTATGGAAAGTAATCCTCTGAGGGGCTTGTTCAGGGTATCTTCACCCCGACCAGTAGAGCAAAGAGTTGCTCCTCAACCTACTGAACCTACTGAAAATGAAAATGTCTGCTTTGAAATTCCTTCGGGTATGATAGAAAAACTGCTAGCTAATCGTTTTTTAGGAGATGGAACAAAGCATCCTGATGAGCATCTAATATATGTGGATGAAGTTTGTGGATTATTTAAGCTTGCAGGTGTACCCGGAGATGTTGTTAAGAATAATGTCTTCCCTTTATCTTTGAAGGGAGATGCATCGACATGGTATAGGCTATGTGATGATATGGGGTCTTGGAATTACAAACGATTGAAATTGGAATTTCATCAGAAGTTTTATCCTATGTATCTTGTTCATCGTGATCGCAATTATATATATAATTTTTGGCCTCGCGAAGGAGAAAGCATCGCTCAAGCTTGGGGGAGGCTTAAATCAATGTTATATTCATGCCCCAATCATGATCTCTCAAGAGAAATGATTTGTAACATCCCAAATTTTCAATTTGGAATGTTATACACTAGATCATCATGCATATCATATTTTCTTGCATTTTGCCGATCCTAGAAATTTCACGCAACTCAAGGACCCTCGGAGAGAGTTGGAGATTTCGTCACTTTCATATTTGAGTTTTTCTCAAATTTCGAAAAGAGGATCATTGGTTTTATCGGAGTTTCATTTGCCTTTTATTTGGATAGGGAAAAATGCGCGTTTTCAAAATTTGCATTTTAGGCCCGGAGAAAAGTTCATTTTGTTCGACTCATTTTTAGGAGTCGGGGAAAATTTACTTTATTAGTTTTGGAGTTCGTTTAGATCTCTTTCTATTTTTTTCCGAGCGCGGAACCGTTTTAAACAAAAAATGTTCCAGCGACTTGGGCCAAAGGCCCAAGCCACCAAGCCAGCCGGCCGGCCAGGCCAAAGGCCATCGCTAGCCGCGCGCTGTGCCAGGAGACCAGGAGCTGCCGCCGCCGTTTCCTTTTAGGTTTCCTAGTAGGACTTTTGTCCTACTTCCGTATATTCCTTTTCTTTTTCTAGATCTTTTCCTTCCCTCTTTCTTTCCTAGTCCTAGTCTAATTCGTTGTCCCCTACCCCAAGTAAATCCCTCCCCTCCCCAATATAAATACTCCCACACCCCCCTCTAAATCATCATCAAACCCAAGGCCTAGAGCTCCACCACACCCCGCGCCGCGCCGCCCCTTGTGCCCCGCGCCGCCGCCGCACCTTGCCGCCGCCGCCCCTTGTGCCCCGCGCCGCCGCCGCTCCTTGCCACCGCCGCCCCACGCCCACGCCGCCGGAGCCCTCGCCGGAGACCTCACCGGAGGTAGCCCCGCGCCGCATCTCTTATTTTCATCGGATCGTTTTCTTCTAATCGTTTCGATTCTTCTTTTCCGATTCGTTTTTCTCTCCGGTTCTTCGCGAAACCGTTCCGGTTTTCTAGATCGGTTTTACGATCGGTTTTCTTCTCCGAAACCCTAGATCGGATTCGTTTTCTTTTCCGATTTAGTTGCCCGAGATCGTTTGCCGGACCGTTCGTCCTAACGAACGTGATCACCGGATTTCTTCTAGGTTAACGAACGTCCGTTCGTTCAACCGTTCTCCTTTTTCTTTTCGCCGGATTTATTCCGCGATCGCGATCTCAGATCCGATCTTCTTTCTAGTCTATCTTCTCGCTCGTTTATCGGAATCAGGTGATTCAAGCGCCTGGAGTTTCGTTTCGAAACCACCATTCCGATTAATCAACTTTAACTAAGTTTTTGCTAGGGTAAAATTTGACCTAGTTTCAACTTTCTAGAACCGAGTTGTTTTCTTCCGCCGTTTGTTTTCGGTTTCTTTGTTCGGTTCTTTCTCTCTTTGCAACCGGAGTTCTTAATTTGAACTTTCTGGTTCGATCTCTTGTTCGAGTTTTACCTGTGCATTAGATGAGTACTTATTGTATGCTTGTTGTTTGTCTGCGATAGATTACCCGGATTGCGCCGCCTGTTACTTCGAATCCCTAGGACTCGTGGATCATCAGCAAGGCAAGTAACACTTTGATCATACCTTTTCTACAACCCAATTTTATTGCATTAGATCCATCCTCACAGATTGCATGATTAGGATCTAATTAAATTGTGGGATGGGAAGTAGATGAGGTAGTACCTATTACCTGTTTATTATGAAACCTTTGGGAGTTACTTCTACGTTAGCTTATTATGCCATGCTATGCTAGTAGACGTGGATTGGGTGAGTGATATCCATGACAGATGTGAGATTGATAATTTTAAGGGTTTATCTAAGGTGGCAACTTAAACACACATCTGGGTGGATTGAGGCAGCTGGTGTCTATCAGGACTTGCCTGTTTTTTTATGGACCGCCACCCAGGCTCAAAGGGATCATAAGATCTTTCATGCTAAATACTTACGTGTGCAACCACAAGCCATTATGGGCTCTGGCATAGTTGACTAAGTCGTGCGAACTCTTACAAGGTAGACTAGCAGATGTAGGGGAAAGTAGGTGTACCGGTCTATCCATCGTAAGGTGCTAGCGCTTCTGAAAGACTGTGTCTCGGTCATCCGTTTCTCAAACACGGGTAGTGCGAGAAATCCAACGGAGGCGATCGAGTCTTGTGGGGAAAAGTGCGTAAACCTCTGCAGAGTGTAATAAACTAATCATGATTAGCCGTGTCCCCGGTTATGGACAATCTTGAGTATCTAGTACTTGAATATCATGTGAATCTCATCATGTTACTTCTAATTGATATTGTGGGGTTTTAATGTCTACTTTTAATTGGGATTGAGAATGCTGTCAACCATTCTCAATGTTTAACAACCACCATGATAGTTAAATAAATTTATTCCTTTGTACTAGGGGAAAATTGGCTTTACGCAAAATAGTAACCATAGAGCTTTCCACCAGCCAAATATGCATATAGTATAGCTGTTTCATTCCATTACTCTCTATGTGTTACCTTGCCAGCATATTCCACGTGCTGACCCGTTTCGGGCTGCAACGTTAATGTTGCAGACTTTTCAGACGCCGATTAAGCTGCTTTTAGGTCGTGGTTCTATAGTCAGTGATGCTGTTGGAGTTGATGGACCCATTTATTCTTCCAAGTCTTCCGCTGTTATCGACACTAGATGGCCTTAAGCCATATTTATTGTAATAAGTTCTCTTTTGAGACATCGTTGTAATAAGTGTGTGATTGCCACTCTGCTATAAATCCTTCGAAGTACTGTGTGGTGTCAGCATTATTGATCCAGGGATGACACCGGAGCACAGAGATCAGACTGTTTGAGGTCTGGTCGCTACAGAGATGGTATAAGAGCACACGCTGACTATAGGACACGACCACTAAGTGAAAGCCATAGATCACTATTCTCTCCCCATTTTCTAACTCCTCATCTTTTCTACTCTTTAGGATGAAGGACGCGAAGATTAAGTACGCTCAACCGGATGAAGGCACACCTTTTGGATTTCACTTGAAGGAAGTCACCAAGTACCTGAACATTGGACTACCAAGCTTCACCGGGACGTTCAACGCCACTTTGCCTGAAGAGGAGCGCTGGAAGATTCAAGCTCACGTTCCGGGAAGGACATTCGCGCCAATCATGAAGCCCATAGATAGTGTTTTCAATGCACCAACTTGGAGTCTAGGAAGGAGCATGGCAGCCCATATAACCATAGGACACATTGGAGAAGTTTATCAAGAAGACCTCAAGGACACTATCTACCAGATTTGCGGACGCCGAGATGAACAATGGGAGTTAGTCACCACCAAGAAGGATAGATCCATTTCAACATTCATCCAGGAGTTAAACCAGCACATTCGACGCCACGAGAACCAGATGCGCAACGATATGATGGAGTTGAAAAATGCGAAGACAAGGATCATCGAGCTAGAAGAAGAACTGAAGGCTACACGCAAGGACTACATGGACGAGATCGTAGCTCTAGCAAGACACAACGTCGATCTTAAGCAAGAGATTGAAGAACTCAAGAGGGAGTTAGCATCCAGGAAGGAAGACATGTACGTTGCATGTCCGGACAATTACATCATCATCAACGACACCGATTCGGATCCAAGTGAACCCGACTTTGACGACGAAGCTGGAGCGGATATCATGGAGTCTTCCGTCGGTTCAAATTTTTAGATGACCACCAAATATTAGTAGTACTTTCCCCCATGTAAACATCATAGTTCGAGCACTTTTGCGATAGTTAGATCGATTGTAAGCCCTTGTTTGATTGAATGAAGTGATTTTGTGTGAATTTGCTCATGTGCATTGGGGTAGTGTTTTCTCTTTAGACCTCATTCTATTCTTATATCTCTTCTTTTCTAAACCCTCAGATGCTTCTGAGACGTGACCCCGGATTTACCATTAAGGATTGGTAACTATGTATTTTCCTCAGACCTAATAGTATTGGAATCTTAAGGATTGGATGTGATATTAGGCATGGATTGGTTATCAAAGTATGAAGGGAATATTGAGTGTGCTAGTAAGTCAATTTTGCTTACAACGCCAGAAGGAAGAAGGATCAAGTATGTATCCCGGCATGTGCCAAATAGGACACAAGTAAATTGCCTAACAGGAGTAGTGCAGGAGGAAGTACCAGTGGTAAAGGATTTTCCTGATGTATTTCCTGAAGAATTGCCAGGCTTGCCACCGGATAGAGACATTGAGTTTTTGAATGAGTTATTGCCAGGTACAGGCCCAATATCAAAGAGACCATACTGGATGCCAGCAAAGGATTTGGTAGAAATTAAGAATCAGATTAAGGAGTTATTGGAGAAGGGTTACATTCGCCCAAGTTCTTCGCCTTGGGGATCACCCGTACTTCTAGTGGAGAAGAAGGATGGATCATTAAGGATGGTTGTTGATTACCGTGGATTGAATGAAGTAACCATCAAGAACAAGTACCCACTGCCAATGATAAATGATCTGTTTGATCGTTTGCAAGGAGCTAAAGTGTTTTCCAAGATCGATTTGCAACCAGGGTACCACCAGTTGAAGATTCAAGAGCAGGACATACCTAAGACATCATTCACCACAAGATATGGACTGTATGAGTATACCGTTATGTCATTTGGATTGACTAACGCACCTGCCTATTTTATGAACCTGATGAACAAAGTGTTTATCAAGTTTCTGGATAAGTTCGTTGTAGTGTTCATTGATGATATCTTGGTTTATTCGAAGAGTGAAGAAGAGCATAAGGAACATTTGCGTTTGGTATTGGAGAAGCTAAGGGAACATCAGTTATATGCCAAGTTTAGCAAATGTGAGTTTTGGTTGAAGGAAGTAGGATTCCTCGGACACGTTATATCCGGAGAAGGGATAGCAGTTGACCCCGCAAAGGTTGAGACCGTAACCGAATGGGAAGCACCAACGACAGTTGGAGAGATCCGGAGTTTTCTTGGACTTGCAGGATACTACCGGAGATTCATTGAGAACTTTTCAAAGATTACGAAGCCTATGACGGAGTTGTTGAAGAAGGATACCAAGTTTAATTGGACTGAGGAGTGTGAGGCTAGTTTCCAGGAGTTGAAGAAACGATTGGTTACCTCACCAGTGTTGATTTTGCCAAATCAGACCAAGGATTATGAGGTATATTGCGACGCTTCACGTCGAGGACTTGGAGCAGTGCTTATGCAGGAAGGAAGAGTTGTTTCGTATGCTTCACGACAACTGAAACCTCATGAGTTGAATTACGCCACACATGATTTGGAGTTAGCAGCCGTAGTGCATGCATTGAAGACATGGAGACATTTCCTCATTGGAAATCATTGTGATGTGTACACGGATCATAAGAGTTTGAAGTACATTTTCACACAGAAGGAGTTGAATCTCAGACAAAGGAGATGGTTGGAGCTCATCAAGGATTACGATATGAGATTGCATTACCATCCCGGTAAAGCTAATGTAGTAGCTGACGCATTGAGCCGTAAGAGCCATGTCAATACGATGATGACAGGAGAAATACCCAAGGAGTTAGCAGAAAACCTTTCTCGAGCTATGTTTGGAGATAGTTCCGAAAGGCTATGTAGCAGCATTGGAGATTCAGTCAACATTGATGGATAAAATCAGAGAAGCTCAGAAATCTGACAAGGAGATTGCTTCTATAAATGAGAAACTAAGAAAAGGAAAAGCAAAGGGATTTCGTGAGGATGAGCACGATACCCTATGGTTTGAGGACCGTGTTTAGGTGCCAAATGACCCGGAGATCAGGAAGTTGATTCTACAAGAGGCACATGATTCACCCTATTTGATTCACCCAGGAAATGCTAAGATGTATTTGGACTTGAAGGAAACATTCTGGTGGACCGGAATGAAGAAGGATATTGCAGCATATGTAGCAGTTTGTGACGTATGCCATAGAGTAAAGGCAGAGCATCAGAAGCCAGCCGAATTGTTGCAACCATTGCCGATACCCGAATGGAAGTGGGATAAGATAGGCATGGATTTTATCACAGGACTACCCAGGACGAAGGCAGGATATGACTCGATATGGGTAGTAGTTGATCGTTTAACGAAGTAGCACATTTCATTCCAGTTAAGACCACTTACACCAGTGCTAAGTTGGCAAAGATATACATGACTAGGATCATTTGTTTGCACGGAGTTCCAAGGAGTATTGTATCAGACAGAGGAACCCAATTTACCTCAAAGTTTTGGAAGCAGTTGCATGAAACTTTGGGAACCAGGCTAGAGTTCAGCACCGCTTTTCATCCGCAGACAGATGGACAGACCAAGAGAGTCAATCAGATTTTGGAGGATATGCTGAGAGCTTGTGCACTAGATTATGGATCTAGTTGGGACGATAATTTGCCATATGCGGAGTTTTCCTATAACAACAGTTACCAAACCAGTCTGAAGATGGCACCTTTCGAAGCTTTATACGGAAGGAGGTGCAGGACACCGTTGTCATGGGACGAAGTTGGAGATCGTCAGTTCTTTGGACCAGATTTGATTAAGGAGTCTGAACAGAAAGTTAAGTTGATTCGTGATAGGCTCAAGGTAGCCCAGTCCATGCAGAAGAGCTACGCAGATTCTAAACGCAAGGAGACAGTTTACGAAACCGGAGACAGAGTGTATCTCCGAGTATCCCCACTTCGAGGAGTTAAGCGTTTTGGAGTTAAGGGAAAATTAGCACCACATTTCGTTGGACCATATAAGATCTTGCAACGTATGGGAGAAGTCGCTTATAAGTTGGAATTACCAGAGGGACTGTCAGGAGTTCATGATGTATTCCATGTGTCTCAGCTGAAGAAATGTCACGCCGAGATGGCGGAGGTACCGTTAAGAGATACCGTGCCATTGGAAGTGATTCAGTTGAAGGACGACCTAACATACGAAGAGAAACTAGTCAAGATTCTCGATTATGCCAGTAGAGTTACCCGCAGAAAGGTTATCAAGTTTTGCAAAGTTCAGTGGTACCACCACTCAGAGGATGAAGCCACCTGGGAGAGAGAAGAAGATTTGCTCAAGGACCACCCACACCTATTTTCTAGCCAACCCGAATCTCGAGGGCGAGATTCATCTTAAGGGGGGTAGGTTTGTAACATCCCAAAATTTCAATTTGGAATGTTATACACTAAATCATCATGCATATCATATTTTCTTGCATTTTGCCGATCCTAGAAATTTCACGCCACTCAAGGACCCTCGGAGAGAGTTGGAGATTTCGTCATTTTCATATATGAGTTTTTCTCAAATTTCGAAACGAGGATCATTGGTTTTATCGGAGTTTCATTTGCCTTTTATTTGGATAGGGAAAAATGCGCGTTTTCAAAATTTGCATTTTAGGCCCGGAGAAAAGTTCATTTTGTTCGACTCATTTTTAGGAGTCGGGGAAAATTTACTTTATTAGTTTTGCAGTTCGTTTAGATCTCTTTCTGTTTTTTTCCGAGCGCTGAACCGTTTTAAAAAAAATGTTCCAGCGACTTGGGCCAAAGGCCCAAGCCACCAAGCCAGCCGGCCGGCCAGGCCAAAGGCCATCGCTAGCCGCGCGCCGCGCCAGGAGGCCAGGAGCCGCCGCCGCCGTTTCCTTTTAGGTTTCCTAGTAGGACTTTTGTCCTACTTCCGTATATTCCTTTTCTTTTTCTAGATCTTTTCCTTCCCTCTTTCTTTCCTAGTCCTAGTCTAATTCCTTGTCCCCTACCCCAAGTAAATCCCTCCCCTCCCCAATATAAATACTCCCACACCCCCCCTCTAAATCATCATCAAACCCAAAGCCTAGAGCTCCACCACACCACACCCCGCGCCGCGCCACCCCTTGTGCCCCGTGCCGCCGCTGCACCTTGCCGCCGCCGCCCCTCATGCCCCGCGCCGCCGCCGCCGCCCCTTGTGCCCCATGCCGCCGGAGCCCTTGCCGGAGACCTCACCGGAGGTAGCCCCGCGCCGCATCTCTTCTTTTCATCGGATCGTTTTCTTCTAATCGTTCCGATTCTTCTTTTCCGATTCGTTTTTCTCTCCGGTTCTTCGCGAAACCGTTCCGGTTTTCTAGATCAGTTTTACGATCGGTTTTCTTCTCCGAAACCCTAGATTGGATTCGTTTTCTTTTCCGATTTAGTTGCCCGAGATCGTTCGCCGGACCGTTCGTCCTAACGAACGTGATCACCGGATTTCTTCTAGGTTAATGAACGTCCGTTCGTTCAACCGTTCTCCTTTTTCTTTTCGTCGGATTTATTCCGCGATCGCGATCTCAGATCCGATCTTCTTTCTAGTCTATCTTCTCGCTCGTTTATCGGAATCAGGTGATTCAAGCGCCTGGAGTTTCGATTCGAAACCGCCGTTCCGATTAATCAACTTTAACTAAGTTTTTGCTACGGTAAAATTTGACCTAGTTTTAACTTGCTAGAACCGAGTTGTTTTCTTCTGCCGTTTGTTTTCGGTTTCTTTGTTCGGTTCTTTCTCTCTTTGCAACCGGAGTTCTTAAGTTGAACTTTCTGGTTCGATCTCTTGTTCGAGTTTTACCTGTGCATTAGATGAGTACTTATTGTATGCTTGTTGTTTGTCTGCGATAGATTACCCGGATTGCGCCACCTGTTACTTTGAATCCCTAGGACTCACGGATCATCAGCAAGGCAAGTAACACTTTGATCATACCTTTTCTACAACCCAGTTTATTGCATTAGATCCATTCTCACACATTGCATGATTAGGATCTAATTAAATTGTGGGATGGGAAGTAGATGAGGTAGTACCTATTACCTGTTTATTATGAAACCTTTGGGAGTTACTTCTACGTTTGCTTATTATGCCATGCTATGCTAGTAGACGTGGATTGGGTGAGTGATATCCATGACAGATGTGAGATTGATAATTTTAAGGGTTTATCTAAGGTGGCAACTTAAACACACATCTGGGTGGATTGAGGCAGCTGATGTCTATCAGGACTTGCCTGTTTTTTTTATGGACCGCCACCCAGGCTCAAAGGGATCATAAGATCTTTCATGCTAAATACTTACGTGTGCAGCCACAAGCCATTATGGGCTCTGGCATAGTTGACTAAGTCGTGCGAACTCTTACAGGGTAGACTAGCAGATGTAGGGGAAAGTAGGTGTACCGGTCTATCCATCGTAAGGTGCTAGCGCTTCTGAAAGACTGTGTCTCAGTCATCCGTTTCTCAAACACGGGTAGTGCGAGAAATCCAACGGAGGCGATCGAGTCTTGTGGGGAAAAGTGCGCAAACCTCTGCAGAGTGTAATAAACTAATCATGATTAGCCGTGTCCCCGGTTATGGACAATCTTGAGTATCTAGTACTTGAATATCATGTGAATCTCATCATGTTACTTCTAATTGATATTGTTGGGTTTTAATGTCTACTTTTAATTGGGATTGAGAATGCTATCAACCATTCTCAATGTTTAACAACCACCATGATAGTTAAATAAATTTATTCCTTTGTAGTAGGGAATAATTGGCTTTACTCAAAACAGTAACCATAGAGCTTTCCACCAGCCAAATATGCATATAGTATAGCTGTTTCATTCCATTACTCTCTATGTGTTACCTTGCCAGCATATTCCATGTGCTGACCCGTTTCGGGCTGCAACGTTAATGTTGCAGACTTTTCAGGTGCCGATTAAGGTGCTTTTAGGTCATGGTTCTATACTCAGTGATGCCGTTGGAGTTGATGGACCCATTTATTCTTCCAAGTCTTCCGCTGTTATCGACACTAGATGGCCTTAAGCCATATTTATTGTAATAAGTTCTCTTTTGAGACATCGTTGTAATAAGTGTGTGATTGCCACTCTGCTATAAATCCTTCGAAGTACTATGTGGTGTCAGCATTACTGATCCAGGGATGACACCGGAGCACAGAGATCAGACTGTTTGAGGTATGGTCGCTACATGATTATTCAAAATTTTTATGCTCGGCTTTCTGATAGCAATTGCACCATGCTTGATACTTCTTGTGCTGGCTCTTTTATGATGAAGACTATTGAATTCAAATGGGATTTATTGGAAAGAATTAAACGCAACTCTGAAGATTGGGACCTCGACAAAGGTAAGGAGTCAGGTATGAGACCTAGTTTTGATTGTGTTAAATCTTTTATGGATACCGATGTTTTTCGTAAATTTAGCACTAAATATGGACCTGACTCTGAGATAGTAGCTTCTTTCTATGAATCTTTTGCTACTTATGTTGATCTCCCCAAGGAGAAGTGGTTTAAATATCATCCTCCCATAGAAGCAAAAGTAGCTGCACCTATTAAAGTTGAAGAAAAGATTGTCACTTATAATGATCGTATTGTTCCTACTTCTTATGTTGAGAAACCACCTTTTCCTGTTAGGATAAAGAATCATGCTAAAGCTTCAACTGTGGTTCGTAAAAGCAATATTAAAACTTATACACCTCATGAGCAAATTAAAGTTGAACCTTATATTGCTATGGTTAAAGATCTCTTGTCTGATAATATTGATGGGCATGTTATTTATTTCTGCGATGAAACTGATAGACTTGCTAAACCTTGTGCTAAAGATAAACCTAGACCTGTGGTAGGCATGCCTATTATTTCTGTTAAAATAGGAGATCGTTGTTATCATGGCTTATGTGATATGGGTGCTAGTGCTAGTGCAATACCTATTAGCCTATATAGAGAAATTATGCATGATATTGCACCTGTTGAGTTAGAAGATATTGATGTCACAATTAAACTTGCCAATAGAGATGCTATTTCACCAATGGGAATTGTTAGAGATGTTGAAGTCTTGTGTGGGAAAACTAAATATCCTGCTGATTTTCTTGTTCTTGGTTCCCCGCAAGATAGCTTTTGTCCCATTATATTTGGTAGACCCTTCTTAAACACTGTTAATGCTACCATAGATTGCAAAAGGGATGTTGTTACTATCGGTTTAGATGATATGACTCATGAATTTAATTTCTTTAAATTTAGTAGACAACACCGTGAAGAAGAATTACCTAGTAAGGATGAAATTATTGGTCTTGCTTCTATTGCCGTACCTCCTAGTGATCCTTTAGAACAATATTTGCTAGACCATGAAAATGATATGTTTATGAATGAAAGAAGGGAAATAGACGAAGTATTCTTTAAACAGGAACCTATTCTAAAAAACAATTTGCCTGTTGAAATCCTAGGGGATCCTCCCCCACCCAAGGGTGATCCCATGTTTGAGCTTAAACCATTACCTGATACTCTTAAATATGCTTATCTTGATGAGAAAAAGGTATATCCTTTTATTATTAGTGCTAACCTTTCAGAGCATGAGGAGGAGAGATTATTGAAAACTCTGAAGAAGCACCGTGCTGCTATTGGGTATACTCTTGATGATCTTAAGGGCATTAGTCCCACTCTATATCAACATAAAATTAATTTGGAAGAAGGTGCTAAACCAGTTCATGATCATCAACGACGGCTGAATCCTAAAATGAAAGAAGTGGTAAGAAAGGAAATACTAAAGCTCCTTGAGGCAGGTATAATCTATCCCATTGTTGATAGTCAGTGGGTAAGTCCTGTCCATTGTGTCCCTAAGAAGGGAGGTATTACTGTCGTTCCTAATGATAAAGATGAATTGATTCCTCAAAGAATTATTACAGGTTATAGGATGGTAATTGATTTCCGCAAATTAAATAAGGCAACTAAAAAGGATCATTACCCCTTACCTTTTATCGATCAAATGCTATAAAGACTATCCAAACATACACAATTTTGCTTTTCTAGATGGTTATTCTGGTTTCTCTCAAATACCTGTGTCAGCCAAAGATCAATCAAAGACTACTTTTACTTGCCCTTTTGGTACTTTTTCTTATAGACATATGCCTTTTGGTCTATGTAATGCAACGACTACCTTTCAAGGATGCACGATGGCTATATTCTTTGACTTTTGTGAAAAGATTTGTGAGGTTTTCATGGACGATTTCTCTGTCTATGGATCTTCTTTTGATGATTGCTTGAGCAACCATGATCGAGTTTTGCAGAGATGTGAAGAAACTAATCTTGTCTTGAATTGGGAAAACTGCCACTTTATGGTTAATGAAGGTATTGTCTTGGGGCACAAAGTTTCTGAAAGAGGTATTGAGGTTGATAAAGCCAAAGTTGATGCTATTGAGAAGATGCCATGCCCCAAGGACATCAAAGGTATAAGAAGTTTCCTTGGCCATGCCGGATTTTATAGGAGGTTCATTAAGGACTTCTCAAAAATTTCCCGGCCTCTGACTAATTTATTACAAAAATATATACCATTTGTTTTTGATGATGATTGTGTAGAAGCATTTGAAATACTTAAGAAAGCATTGATCTCTGCACCTATTGTTCAGCCACCTGATTGGAATTTACCCTTTGAAATTATGTGTGATGCTAGTGATTATGCTGTAGGTGTTGTTCTAGGACAAAGAGTTGATAAGAAATTAAATGTTATTCAATATGCTAGTAAAACCCTAGACAATGCTCAAAGAAATTATGCTACTACCGAAAAAGAATTCTTAGTAGTTGTATTTGCTTGTGATAAGGTCAGACCTTATATTGTTGATTCTAAAGTAACTATTCACACTGGTCATGCTGCTATTAAATATCTTATGGAAAAGAAAGTTGCTAAACCTAGACTTATTAGATGGGTTCTCTTGCTACAAGAATTTGACTTACATATTGTTGATAGAAAGGGAGCCGAGAACCCCGTTGCAGACAACTTGTCTAGGTTAGAAAATGTGCTTGATGACCCACTACCTATTGATGATAGCTTTCCTGATGAGCAATTAAATGTCATAAATGCTTCTCATACTACTCCATGGTATGCTGATTATGCTAATTACATTGTTGCTAAGTTTATACCACCTAGTATCACATACCAGCAAAAGAAAAAGTTCTTCTATGATTTGAGGCATTACTTTTGGGATGACCCACATCTTTATAAAGAAGGAGTAGATGGTGTTATCCCTTGGCAACTGCCAAGCTTGGGGGAGTGCCCTGGTATTGTATCACCATCAATTTTATCTTTACCGTTTTCCTTAGTTCGATCCTTTTGAAAATACCTTGATCTAGTAGAATAAAAGTTCTTAGTATGATTTAGTCGTGAGTTTTGATTTAGAATCCTTCTATGTAATCGAGTCCGTGAGCTATATAAAAAAGATTAGTGTTGAGTCAAGGGCTTGATTATTTTGCCATGATCCTAAGGGAATAAAAGAAAAGAGAAAGAAATAAAAAGAAACAAAGAGATCATTGCTACCTCTTGAGCACTGCGTTGGTTTTCTCCGAAGAGGAAGGGATGATGCAGCAAAGTAGCGTAAGTATTTCCCTCAGTTTTTGAGAACCAAGGTATCAATCCAGTAGGAGGCTACGCGCGAGTCCCTTGTACCTGCACAAAACAAATAAATCCTTGCAACCAACGCGAATAGGGGTTGTCAATCCCTACACGGCCACTTACGAGAGTGAGATCTAATAGATATGATAAGATAATATTTTTGTGATAAAGATGCAAAGTAAAATAAAGGCAAAGTAAAAAAGCAAAGGAAATAACTAAGTAGTAGGAGATTAATATGATAAAGATAGACCCGGGGGCCATAGGTTTCACTAGTGGCTTCTCTCGAGAGCATAAGTATTCTACGGTGGGTGAACAAATTACTGTTGAGCAATTGACAGAACTGAGCATAGTTATGAGAATATCTAGGTATGATCATGTATTTAGGCATCACGTCCGAGACAAGTAGACCGACTCTTGCCTACATCCACTACTATTACTCCACTCATCGACCGCTATCCAGCATGCATCTAGAGTAATAATTTAAAAACAGAGTAACGACTTAAGAAAGATGACATGATGTAGAGGGATAAACTCGTGCAATATGATGAAAACCCCATCTTGTTATCCTCGATGGCAACAATACAATACGTGCCTTGCTGCCCCTACTGTCACTGGGAAAGGACACCGCAAGATTGAACCCAAAGCTAAGCACTTCTCCCATTGCAAGAAAGATCAATCTAGTAGGCCAAACCAAACTGATAATTCAAAGAGACTTGCAAAGATAACGAATCATACATAAAAGAATTCAGAGAAGATTAAAATATAGTTCATAGATAGACTTGATCATAAACCCACAATTCATTGGTCTCAAAAACACACCGCAAAAATAAGATTACATCGAATAGTTCTCCACAAGAGAGGGGGAGAACATTGTATTGAGATCCAAAAAGAGAGAAGAAGCCATCTAGCTAATAACTATGGACCCGTAGGTCTGAGGTAAAATACTCACACTTTATCGGAGGGGCTATGGTGTTGATCTAGAAGCCCTCCGTGATCGATGCCCCCTCCGGCGGGGCTCCGGAATAGGCCCCAACATGGGATCTCGTGGATACAGAAAGTTGCGACGGTGGAATTAGGTTTTTGGCTCCGTCTCTGATCGTTTGGGGGTACGTACGTATATATAGGAGGAAGGAGTACGTCGGTGGAGCAACAGGGGGCCCACGAGGGTGGAGGGCGCGCCTGCGGGGGGGGGGGGGGGGGGGCGCCCCCTACCTCGTGGCCTCCTCTTTTGTGTCTTGACGTAGGGTCCAACTCTCCTGGGTCTTGTTCGTTGAGAAAATCACGTTCCCGAAGGTTTCATTCCGTTTGGACTCCGTTTGATATTCCTTTTCTTCGAAACCCTAAAACAGGCAAAAAACAGTAATTTTGGGCTGGGCCTCCGGTTAATAGGTTAGTCCCAAAAATAATATAAAAGTGGAAAATAAAGCCCAATAATGTCCAAAACAATAGATAATATAGCATGGAGCAATCAAAAATTATAGATACCTTGGAGACGTATCAAGCATCCCCAAGCTTAATTCCTGCTTGTCATCGAGTAGGTAAATGATAAAAACAGAATTTTTGATGCGGAGTGCTACTTGGCATAATTTTAATGCAATTCTTCTTAATTGTGGTATGAATATTCAGATCTGAAAGATTCAAGACAAAAGTTTAATATTGACATAAAAATAATAATACTTCAAGCATACTAACAAAGCAATTATGTCTTCTCAAAATAGCATGACCAAAGAAATTTATCCCTACAAAATCATATAGTCTGGCTATGCTCCATCTTCCCCACACAAAATATTTAAATCATGCACAACCCCGATGACAAGCCAAGCAATTGTTTCAAACTTTTGGTGTTCTCTAACTTTTTCAGTCTTCACGCAATACATGAGCGTGAGCCATGGACATAGCACTTATAGGTGGAATAGAATGGTGGTTGTGGAGAAGACAAAAAGGGAGAAGATAGTCTCACATCAACTGGGCGTATCAACGGGCTATGAAGATGCCCATCAATAGATATCAATGTGAGTGAGTAGGGATTGCCATGCAACGGATGCACTAGAGCTATAAGTATATGAAAGCTCAAAAAGAAACTAAGTAGGTGTGCATCCAACTTGCTTGCTCATGAAGACCTAGGGCATTTTGAGGAAGCCCGTCATTGGAATATACAAGCCAAGTTCTATAATGAAAAATTCCCACTAGTATATGAAAGTGACGAAATGAGAGACTCTCTACTATGAATATCATGGTGCTACTTTGAAGCACAAGTGTGGTAAAAGGATAGTAGCATTGCCCCTTCTCTCTTTTTCTCTCATCATTTTTTTATTTGGGCCTTTTCTCTTTTTTATGGCCTCTTTTCTTTTTTTTCATCCGGAGTCTCATCCCGACTTGTGGGGGAATCATAGTCTCCATCATCCTTTCCTCACTTGGACAATGCTCTAATAATGATGATCATCACACTTTTTCTTACAACTCAACAATTACAACTCGATACTTAGAACAAAATATGACTCTATATGAATGCCTCTGGTAGTGTACCGGGATATGCAATGACTCATGAGTGACATGTATGAAAGAATTATGAATGGTGGCTTTGCCACAAATACGATGTCAGCTACATGATCATGCTAAGCAATATGACAATGATGGAGTGTGTCATAATGAACGGAACGATGGAAAATTGCATGGCAATATATCTCGGAATGGCTATGGAAATGCCATAATAGGTAGGTATGGTGGCTGTTTTGAGGAAGGTATATGGTGGGTGTATGATACCGGCGAAAGGTGCGCGGTATTAGAGAGGCTAGCAATGATGGAAGGGTGAGAGTGCGTATAATCCATGGACTCAACATTAGTCATAAAGAACTCATATACTTATTACAAAAATCTACAAGTTATCAAAGCAAAGTATTACACGCATGCTCCTAGGGGGATATATTGGTAGGAAAAGACCATCGCTCGTCCCCGACTGCCACTCATAAGGAAGACAATCAAAAAATAAATCATGCTCCGACTTCATCACATAACGGTTCACCATACGTGCATGCTACGAGAATCACAAACTTTAACACAAGTATTTCTCAAATTCACAACTACTCAACTAGCACAACTTTAATATCACCATCTTCATATCTCAAAGCAATTATCAAGCATCAAACTTCTCATAGTATTCAACACACTCATAAGAAAGTTTTATTATTAATCTTGTATACCAAGCATATTAGGATTTTAAGCAAATTACCATGCTATTTAAGACTCTCAAAATAATATAAGTGAAGCATGCGAGATCAATAGTTTCTATAAAACAAATCCACCACCATGCTCTAAAAGATATAAGTGAAGTACTAGAGCAAAACTACATAACTCAAAAGATATAAGCGAAGCACATAGAGTTCTAACAAATTCCAAATCATGTATGGCTCTCTCAAAAGGTGTGTACAGCAAGGATGATTGTGGTAAACTAAAAAGTAAAGACTCAAATCATACAAGACGCTCCAAGCAAAACACGTATCATGTGGCGAATAAAAATATAGCTCCAAGTAAAGTTACCGATAGAAGTAGACGAAAGAGGGGATGCCTTCCGGGGCATCCCCAAGCTTTGGCTTTTAGGTGTCCTAAGATTATCTTGGGGGTGCCATGGGCATCCCCAAGCTTAGGCTCTTGCCACTCCTTGTTCCATAATCCATCAAATCTTTACCCAAAACTTGAAAACTTCACAACACAAAACTTAAAGTAGAAAATCTCATGAGCTCCGTTAGCGAAAGAAAACAAAAGAACACTTCAAGGTACTATAATGAACTAATTATTTATTTATATTGGTGTTATACCTACTGTATTACAACTTCTCTATGGTTTATAAACTATTTTACTAGCCATAGATTCACCAAAATAAGCAAACAACACACGAAAAACTGAATCTATCAAAAACAGAACAGTCTTTAGTAATCTGTAGTTAGCGCAAGATCTGGAACCCTACAAATTCTAAAGTAAATTGATGGACGTGAGGAATTTATCTATTAATCATCTGCAAAAATAATTAACTAAATATCACTTTCCAAATAAAAATGGCAGTAGTTCTCGTGAGCGCTAAAGTTTCTGTTTTTTACAGCAAGTGTAACAAGACTTTCCCCAAGTCTTCCCAACGGTTCTACTTGGCACAAACACTAATTAAACACAAAAAAACACAACCAAAACAGAGAATAGATAAATTATTTATTACTAAATAGGAGCAAAATGCAAGGAATAAAAATAAAATTGGGTTGCCTCCCAACAAGCGCTATCGTTTAACGCCCTAGCTAGGCATAACAAGCAAGGATAGATCTAGGTATTACCATCTTTGGTAGGAAATCCATAAGTGGCTTTCATAATAGATTCATAAGGTAATTTTATTTTATTTCTAGTAAAGTTTTCCGTGCCTTTCCTTAATAGAAGTTGGAATCTAATATTTCCTTCCTTCATATCAATAATTGCACCAATCGTTCTAAGGAAAGTTCTACCAAGAATAATAGGACATGAAGGATTGCAATCTATGTCAAGAACTATAAAATCTACGGGCACATAATTCCTAGTTGCAACAATAAGAACATCATTAATTCTTCCCATAGGTTTCTTAATAGTGGAATCCGCAAGGTGCAAGTTTAAAGAGCAATCATCAAAATCACGGAAACCTAATGTCGGTGTCAAAACCGGCGAATCTCGGGTAGGGGGTCCCGAACTGTGTGTCTAGGCCGGATGGTAACAGGAGGCGAGGGACACGAAGTTTTACCCAGGTTCGGGCCCTCTAGATGGAGGTAAAACCCTACGTCCTACTTGATTAATATTGATGATATGGGTAGTACAAGAGTGGATCTACCACGAGATCGGAGAGGCTAAACCCTAGAAGCTAGCCTATGGTATGATTGTTGTTGTGTATGTTGTCCTATGGACTAAAACCCTCCAGTTTATATAGACAACGGAGAGGGTTAGGGTTACACTAAGTCGGTTACAATGGTAGGAGATCTGCATATCCGTATCGCCAAGCTTGCCTTCCACGCCAAGGGAAGTCCCTTCCGGACACGGGACGAAGTCTTCAATCTTGTATCTTCATAGCCCAGGAGTCCGGCTGAAGGTATAGTCCGGCCATCCGGACACCCCCTAATCCAGGACTCCCTCAGTAGCCCCTGAACCAGGCTTTAATGACGACGAGTCCAGCGCGCAAATTTTCTTCGGCATTGCAAGGCGGGTTCCTCCTCCAAGTACTTCATAAAAGATTTTGAACACAAAGATAGTGTCCGGCTCTGCAAAATAAGTTTCCACATATTGCCATAGAGAGAATAATATTTACACAAATCAAATCTGCTGACGTATTCCATCGTGTGACACACCACGACCAAGCCTTTATCTGAGTCGTTTCATTATCCCACCTCAACACGTCATGCGAGGTGGTTTCCTTGGCACGTCTTGTTAAAGCAGAGATCGTGTCCCCTTATTCTGGGATTCTCATCAATACGGGCGTGGGTAACCCAACCGCGCCATTGATTACAGCGCTTGGAGATAAGTGAGTTTTACCAGGCTGGTGGGGACACATAGTTGCGTCCACCCATATAAGGGGATAAGGATCCACCTTTTCACCTACGCCTTCTTCCTCCCTTGCTTATCCATTCTCGTGCACTCGAGCTCCAGCGCCCAAGTCCGCACTCCCCACCTCAACCTTCTCCAGCCATGTCCGGAGCGGGAGGTAAGTGGATGGTCTCTTTCGTCACAGAGGGACACATCAAAAAACTGAGGAAGGCCAGATACTTGTCTAACGACATTGTGTACCGGCTTCCCGAAAAGGGGCAGCTCATCCCCACCCCTAGGCCCCATGAGAGGGTGGTGTTCCTCCCCCATTTCCTCCGCGGACTGGGCTTCCCTCTTCACCCATTTGTCCAGGGGCTCATGTTCTACTATGGCCTGGATTTCCATGATCTGGCCCCGAACTTTGTCCTCAACATCTCGGCATTTATCGTCGTGTGCGAGGCTTTCCTCCGCATCCGCCCCCATTTCGGCCTATGGCTCAAGACTTTCAATGTCAAGCCTAAGGTGGTGCGTGGCAACCAGGCGGAGTGCAGAGGTGGCATGGTGGGCAAGATGGCCAACATCTTATGGCTCGAGGGCTCCTTTGGGGGAGAACCTAAAGGGGTGGCAATCGGGGTGGTTTTACATCACCGAGCCGCGCGACCCCGAATGGGTCGCACCCCCCAAGTTTTGATCCGGACCCCCTATGCGGCTCACCTCCTGGAAGGAGACGGGCCTATCATGGGGTAAAAAAGGAGAGCTGACCGGACTCCAAACATGCGTCCAAACCCTGGTGGACAAGAAGCTCAAACTTGTCAACGTAGTCCAGGTTATGGTCATCCGGCTGATCCTCCCGTGTCAACAACGGGCTTTCAACCTATGGGAGTTCGACCCGGCACGGCACCAAATGCTGAGCAGGCTCTTCGACACGACATATGAAGATGCCTGGAAGGTGCTTTTCAAGGGCGCCGAGGCCCCCACGTCCGCTACCGAGGATCGCGGATTCAGTATGCAGCGTCACGCTCATGCGGTAAGCTATTTTTTTCCTTTTACAGGGTATCCGTTTTTCATAGTTTGACTCCATGCGGGATCTAAGCTCCCTTACCTTTGACAGGATTGGCAGGTGACGTCTGGACAGATCAACTGTCCGGCTCCTTTGCCCGAAGGCCCAGCGGACGCTCGCTTGGCAAAGCTACTGGTTCCGGCACCCTATGTGGTGCTAGAGAAGAAGGCCGCGAAAAAGGCCACGGGGACTCGAAAGAGTGCCAGGCGCCAGGAGGTGTCAGATCCATCATCCGACGGTTCTGAGGCGCATTCCTCCCGTGAAGACGAGGATGAAGAAGAGGAGACCTCTCCCCCTCCAGCGGGAGGAGAGAAGAAAAGGAAGGCCGCCCTATCTGGGGAGGCTGGAGGGTCCAAGAAGGGGAAAACCCTTCCTCCGGACTACTCCACCAACGCCGACGACGGCGGAGAGGAGTGGCCGCCTAGGGCCAAGCCCCTGGCAAAATCGTAAGTATCCGGATACCAGTGTAATTCATAGTATTCGTTTATTGCACAACTTTCCCTTATGTCGAATATGTTTATGCAGCCCACCCAAAGACCGGTTCGACGCGTCGTCGAGCGGCTCACTGGACTCGTCGGATGTGAACTCGCTTCCGACGGCTTCATCCCCCCGCCCTACAGACAACACTGAAGTGTTGTCCCAACAGGTTCCAAGCCGGGAGGAGGTGGTCCTGGAGGCGCCGCAAGGTGACCTCCCGGACTCCAGGAGTAAAGGGGATGAAACCCCCCAGGGCTCCAAGTCCGGCTCTAGGCCGGACACCACTCCGGAACCTTCAAAGGTTCCAGAGTCCGGCGGGGGACCTCCTTCCAAGAGGAGCAAGCCCACCGTGCCGGTGACCCCCGTCCAACCGGAGGCGCCGGACAATCTGTTGGAGGCGCTCCAAGGCGCCTCCATCGACGAGGAGCACCGCACCATTATGAGTGCGGTGGTCCAGAAGGTTCAGTCCGCCAAGAGCGGACTGACTGAAGCTTTTACTAGCCTTTTAACAGGCATTGAGGTAAGTAAAGAATGTGTAAATAATATTAACGCATAGACAGTAGCCCCTGATGCTCTGTTTGGCGTTCGGGAAGAAAAGCCGAATAGAGGATCAAATAAAATTCACAGGAGTCTAACAAAAAGGAGTCAATATGCGTATGCAGGCTTCTCTGCTTGCGTCCGCCGCACTGACTGCGGAAGTGGACACGCTAAAGCAGAACCTCGAGCGGTCCGAGCAAGAGCTCGGGCGTGCCAAGAAGCAGCTCGAGGACAATGAAGGTATGAAATACCTTGTTTAAATATATATAAAAAGGTGCAATTGCAAAAAATGACAGGATTATCATGGCTATTGTAGGGGCCACGTCTGAGGTGGCGACCCTTAAGCAAGCGCTGGTCGAGGCTGAGAAGAG
Source organism: Triticum monococcum (assembly GCA_034509565.1). NCBI lineage: Eukaryota > Viridiplantae > Streptophyta > Magnoliopsida > Poales > Poaceae > Triticum > Triticum monococcum. The sequence goes on along the minus strand of CM067842.1, from coordinate 526,687,776 downwards.
GGCGGCCACGGAGCGCACCGAGCGGGAGAAGTATGAGGCCGAGGTTGGCAAGGTACGGCAAGAGCTCCAAGCTCTCATGGAAAAACATGAGAGTTTGGAGCTTGACTCAAAGACGCAAGCGTCCGAGCTCGCGGTGGCTATTGAAAATGCCAAGTCTGCCAAGGCCGAATCCCAGAAGACCCTCCAGGAGTTGGATGAGGTGAAGAGGATAGCGGCGGGTAAGGCATTCTTTATGCAAAGCAAACACATAAACGTGAGTTACTTGTTACTTACCCGAATACGGAGCTCTCCAGGAGCGTTCGCAGATCTTCCCCGGAGTGTGTCCGATGCCGCCGCATTCTATCAAGCTGAGGAGGGCAGCTCGACAGAGAAGGTGTTCTGGTCTCACTATGCTGAGGCCGGACACCCCGTGCCCCTGAGCGACCAGCTAAAGCAATTGGTCGAGCTCCACAAGGCGGCCGAACAGGCCATGAAGGGCCTCATAGTTCGGCTGTGGCCTGGAGGGGCTCTGCCTGGGAGCTATTTCGGGCTGGTGCGGCGGCTGGTGGAGGCTTGTCCAAGGCTCGAAGTCATCAAGCGCTCCGTCTGCATTGAAGGTGCCCGTAGGGCCCTTGCCCGTGCTAAGGTGCACTGGGGCAAGCTGGATGCTGGGAAGCTTGTGAAGGACGGGCCACCACCGAGGAAAGAGCATCGCAAGCCCAAGAATTATTATAAGGATGTTTTGAAGGGTGCCTGCCTTGTGGCGGATGAATGTTCTAGGGATGTAATTTTTGAGTGAAACTTGCTCGTTTTGTCCTATGCGCTGAAAACTTGTTCATATGCGCTAAGCAATGCTGTTGGAATTTAAAATATTACCTTCTGTGCGGCTGTTTATCAATTCTAAGAGATGGCAAGTCATCGGCTTCTGCCCCCATGCCGCTAGTGCTGGGGTGTTCGGGGATAAACCTGAGCGCTCTTTTTCCCATGTTTGGGTCCTTCGAGGGAGGCGCTCAGCCCAACGAACAAGGCAATCAGACTATAATGCGTGAACACTCTCACTTAGCCATAGAATTCTACAATTTTAAATTTCGGCGAAGCCCCTGGTATTCGATAGACCGAGTTCAGGGCACTATCCACGCCTTGGCCGGACAGAGCCGGCTCCTCGCTCTAAGCGGCATAAGTCTTTAGGGACTCGAAAAACCTCTCGAACAGCGACCAGCTCTCGCTTCATCATGACAGTCAGTTTTAGCCTTCTCCACTGAGGTGCTCGACCCAGCTCAACTGGGGCACAATCGCAGTGGTTCTCCTAGTGCTACCTTAGCCGATATAGCGGAACGTAAGGCACCAAAACATAGGAGCCGGGCAAACCCAACTATTGACCCAAGACATGATTCGGAGCCGATGCATATAATGCTATAAGTTTGGGGTGCCGCACTTGTTAAAGTGTTCGGACTTCTCACACCATATTGAGGGGTACTAAAGCCCCTGGCGTATTTTGGTCGTACCAAAGTGTACAGATGCAACATGTCATTAAGGAACATATATTAAAAAAGAGTAATGCAAAAATAGACAAAACCTATGCATTGTTTATTAAAGAGGGCTGCGATCAAAGCAGAACGATACAAATAATGCGATAAGCAAAAGGTTGGACTATGTAACATGTCCGTTCCAGGGGCAAGCTGCGGAATAGTATGCGAAACAGGTATACTGCTCGTGATAGAGACCACCTGGGAGTTCCGTAATGCGGCGTGGCTTGTCTGCTTCCCTGGTTCTTGCATCGTTTGTGCGGCAATTGAACTGCCGAACAGGCCTTCCGAAGAGTGGAGTCCTGAAAGTAAGAGAAAATTAAAAAATCGGCAGCCCCTGGTGCGGTTTAAGCCGTGTTTCGGGCATGCCGTGATGGTGCCCCTCCCCCTGTACCCATGGTATTTCTAGAGCGTAGTTATGTACGCGAAGTACTGGTGTCGCGTTTTTGCGAGGGCTGGGGTTGGGTCCGCATTGCTACGCCTGCTCGGATCGTGCCAGGTGGTCTAGTTGTAGGTTACTCCAGGCGCGCTTGACGGTGTCCGGTCGTTTAATGGCCGGACTGGAGAACTGCCTGGAGAGGCTGATTTGTACTTCCGCTGCAAGGGCCGCCGTGTGCTCCTCCGTTCGGAGGGAGAGTTCGGTGTTTCCATTGACCGTAATTACTCCTCGAGGGCCTAGCATCTTGAGCTTAAGGTATGCGTAGTGCGGTACCGCATTGAACTTGGCGAATGCGGTTCACCCGAGCAGTGCATGATAGCCACTGCGGAATGGGACTATGTCGAAGATTAACTCCTCCCTTCGGAAATTATCCGAAGATCCAAAGACCACTTCAAGTGTGACTGAGCCTGTACAGTTGGCCTCTACACCTGGTATTACGCCTTTAAAGGTCATTTTGGTGGGCTTAATCCTCGAGGGATCTATGCCCATTTTCCGCACTGTATCCTAGTAAAGCAGGTTCAGGCTACTGCTGCCGTCCATAAGGACTCTAGTGAGATGAAATCCGTCAATAATTGTGTCTAGAACCAATGCGGCGAATCCGCCATGACAGATGCTAGTGGGATGGTCCCTTCGATCAAAGGTGATCGGGCAGGAGGACCATGGGTTGAACTTTGGGGCGACTGGCTCTACCGCGTATACGTCCGTTAACGCACGCTTCCGCTCCCTTTTGGGGATGTGGCTTGCGTATATCATGTTCACCATCCACACTTGTGGGGGGAAACCCTTCTATCCACTGTTGTTCGGCGGCCGGGGCTCCTCGTCGTCATCGCTATGCAGCCCCTTGTCTTCATTTTTGGCATTTAACTTGCCTGCCTGCTTGAACACCCAACAATCCCTGTTGGTGTGATTGGCCGGCTTTTTGGGGGTGCCATGTATCTGGCACAAGCGGTCGAGTATACGGTCCAAACTGGATGGGCCCCTAGGATTCCTTTTGAATGGCTTTTTCCGCTGACCGGATTTAGAGCCTCTGAATCCGGCATTAACTGCCGTATCCTCAGCATTGTCGCCGTTAATGCAGCGCTTCTGCTTGTTGCGATGCGACCTGCCACTACTTTCCCTGGTATCCGAATTACCAGGGTTCTTGGTCATATTGTTGCTACGAGCAAGCCAGCTGTCTTCTCCCGCGCGAAAGCGGGTCATGAGTGTCGTGAGTGCTGCCATAGACTTCGGCTTTTCCTGTCCAAGGTGCCGGGCAAGCCACTCGTCACGGATATTGTGCTTGAAGGCTGCTAGGGCCTCAGCGTCCGGACAGTCGACTATTTGATTTTTCTTTGTTAGGAACCGTGTCCAGAATTGCCTGGCCGATTCCTTTGGCTGTTGAATTACATGACTTAGGTCATCGGCGTCTAGGGGTCGCACATAAGTGCCCTGGAAATTGTCGAGGAATGCGGCTTCCAGGTCCTCCCAACAACTGATTGATCCTGTTGGCAAGCTGTTAAGCCAATGCCGAGCTGGTCCTTTAAGCTTGAGTGGGAGGTATTTGATGGCGTGGAAATCATCGCCGCGGGCCATGTGGATATGAAGGAGATAATCCTCGATCCATACCGCAGGATCTGTTGTGCCATCATATGATTCGATATTTACGGGTTTGAAACCCTCGGGGATTTGATGATCCATTATTTCGTCTGTGAAGCATAGTGGGTGTGCGGCGCCTCTGTACTGGGCTATATCACGACGTAGCTCCAATGAGCTTTGTCTACTGTGTTCGGCCCTGCCGAATTTGTGGCCGGCGTGACGGTAACCGTCTTGAGCCGTGGGGCGCCCACGCGATCCCTAGATCGATCTTGTTTGCCTTGCCTTGTCCTCCAACATATCTCGTAAGTCCAGCGCATATTCCCGTGCCTTGGTATGGGGTGCGGCTTGAGTGGAGGGCCGAGAGGCTTCTCTGTCGCGGCCACGAGGTGGCCGTTCGGCCGCATCAAGTGCTTCCTCCTCTAATCAGGGTAGCAACCTGCGCTTTGGGTAGCTCTTGGAGGGGCGTTCGAGTTTATGCTCTTCGGCCGCAAGGACTTCAGTCCATCTGTCGACTAGGAAATCTTGATCAGCTCTAAGCTGTTGCTGTTTTTTCTTGAGGCTTCTTGCCATGGCCACAAGCCTGCGTTGAAAACGCTCTTGCTCGACGGGATCCTCTCGCACGACGAATTCGTCATCGTCGAGGCTTGCCTCATCTTCGGAGGGAGGCATATAATTATCGTCCTTGACCTCTCTGTCTGCCGCTCTCTCAAGAGGGCTGGTTTCTCCATCCTCCTGTGCTAAATCTTGCTAGAGGGGGTTTTCTTCGGCACTTTCCGGAGTATTATTATCTCCCGTGCTGGAATCACCATATTTGTTTTGGCGGGATTTTGAGCGGCGCTGCTGACGCTGGCGCTTAGGCTGTTTCTTGGAGGGGTCATCCTCCGATGTTCCATCGCCATCTCCTTCTTTTGGGGTGTCCACCACGTATATGTCATATGACGAGGTGGCTTTCCAGGGCCTGATAGGCACTGATTCTTCATCATCTCCTTCATCGGCGTCCATACCGTCGATGTCTTCGGAGTCGAAGTCGATCATGTCGGTTAAGTCGTCGATAGTGGCTACAAAGTGGGTGGTGGGTGGGCTTTGAATTTCTTCATCGTCCGAATCCCAACCCTGCTGACCGTAGTCCGACCAGGACTCTCCTGATAAAGGGAGAGACTTCAGTGTCTTCAGAATATCGCCGAAAGGCGAGTGCTAAAAGATGTCCGCGGCAGTAAACTCCATGATCGGCGCCCAATCGGATTCGATCGGCAAGGGCGCGGAGGGTTCGGAGTTCGGAGAGGAGTCCGGCTCCTTGGAGTCACGAGTCTTGTAGAGTGCGAGGCTGGTGTTCGGCTTGATCGCCGTTGGGATCGCAGCCCCCGAGGCGACGTCCAACCACCCATCCTCGATTGGCGCAGTTGGCTCCGAATTATGGGTCGAAGCCGATGCGGGTGCGGCCTCCAGGGCACTGTTCGGCGGCAGAGCTAGATCATGCTCGTCGCGACAGTGCGGCGCGTTCGGCAGTGGCTCGAATCCGTCGAAGATCAAGTCCCCGCGGATGTCAGCCGTGTAGTTTAAACTTCCAAATCTGACCCGACGACCAGGGGCATAGCTCTCGATCTGCTCCATATGGCCAAGTGAATTGGCTCGTAGTGCGAAGCCGCCGAAGACGAAGATCTATACGGGGAGGAAGGTCTCACCCCGGACTACATCGCCATTGATGATCGTAGGAGCCATCAAGCCTGACAGCAACGACACAGAGGAACTCTCAATAAAAGCACCAATGTCGGTGTCAAAACCGGCGGATCTCGGGTAGGGGGTCCCGAACTGTGTGTCTAGGCCGGATGGTAACAGGAGGCTAGGGACACGAAGTTTTACCCAGGTTCGGGCCCTCTCGATGGAGGTAAAACCCTACGTCCTGCTTGATTAATATTGATGATATGGGTTGTACAAGAGTGGATCTACCACGAGATCGGAGAGGCTAAACCCTAGAAGCTAGCCTATGGTATGATTGTTGTTGTGTATGTTGTCCTATGGACTAAAACCCTACGGTTTATATAGACATCAGAGAGGGTTAGGGTTACACAAAGTCGGTTACAATGGTAGGAGATCTGCATATCCGTATTGCCAAGCTTGCCTTCCACGCCAAGGAAAGTCCCTTCCGGACACGGGACGAAGTCTTCAATCTTGTATCTTCATAGTCCAGGAGTTCGGCTGAAGGTATAGTCCGGCCATCCGGACACCCCCTAATCCAGGACTCCCTCACCTAACAAATCACACAAAGTCTTTGGAATCGTGGAAACACTAGCACCCAAATCACATAAAGCATAGCATTCATGATCTTTAATTTTAATTTTAATAGTTGGTTCCCACTCATCATAAAGCTTTCTAGGGACAGAAACTTTCAATTCAAGTTTTTCTTCATAAGATTGCATCAAGGCATCAACAATATGTTTAGTAAACGCTTTATTTTGACTATAAGCATGAGGAGAATTTAGCATGGATTGCAACAATTAAATACAATCAATCAAAGAGCAATTTTCATAGTTAAATTCCTTGAAATCCATAATAGTGGGTTTAGCAACATCTAGGGTTTTAATTTCTTCAATCTCACTTTTATCAATTTTAGCATCAAGATCAAAAAATTCCGAATTCTTGGAACGCCTTCTCGGTAAAGGTGGATCATATTCAGTCCCATAATTATCAAGATTCATATCGCAAAACAAAGATTTTATAGGGGACACATCAATAACTTTTAGATCTTCATCATTATTTTCATAGGAACTAGAAGAACACGCTCTTATAGAGGCATCTTCCTTAGCACGCATCCTAGCGGTTCTTTCTTTGCACTCATCAATGGAAATTCTCATGGCTTGGAGAGACTCATTGATATCATGCTTAGGTGGAATAGATCTAAGTTTCAAAGAATCAACATCAAGAGAAATTCTATCAGCGTTCCTAGCCAACTCATCAATCTTAAGCAATATTTCTTCAATCAAAGCATTAAAATTCTTTTGCAAAGTAATAAATTCTTTAATATTAGATTCAAAATCAGAGGGCATCTTATTATAATTTCCATAAGAATTGTTGTAGGAATTACCATAATTATTAGAAGGATTACTAGGATAAGGCCTAGGATTAAAATTTCCTCTATACGCGTTGTTACCAAAAATGTTCCTACCAAAAAAATTAAACATCCATAGATTCATTATTATTCTCAATGTAAGTAGACAAGGGCATATCATTAGGATCAGAAGAAACACTCTTATTAGCAAATAATTTCATAAATTCATCCATCTTTCCACTCAAAACATTAATTTCTTCTATCACATGCACCTTTTTATTAGTAGATCTTTCATTATGCCATTGAGAATAATTAACCATAATATTATCTAGGATTTTAGTAGCTTCTCCTAAAGTTATTTCCATAAAATTGCCTCCCGCGGCCGAATCTAAAAGATTTCTAGAAGCAAAATTCATTCCGGCATAAAAATTTCGTATAATCATCCACAAATTTAAACCATGAGTAGGGCAATTACGTATCATTAGTTTTATTCTCTCCCAAGCTTGTGCAACATGTTCATGATCAAGTTGCTTAAAATTCATAATATCGTTTCTCAGGGAGATGATCTTAGCGGGAGGAAAATACTTAGAGATAAAAGCATCTTTGCACTTGTTCCATGAATCAATACTATTTTTAGGCAAAGACGAAAACCAAGCTTTAGCACGATCTCTAAGCGGAAAAAGAAATAGCTTAAATTTAACAATATCATTATCCACATGTTTCTTCTTTTGCATATCACACAAATCAACGAAGCTATTTAGATGGGTAGTGGCATCTTCACTAGGTAGGCTGGAAAATGGATCTTTCATGACAATATTTAGCAAAGCAGTATTAATTTCACAAGATTCAGCATCGGTAAGAGGAGCAATCGGTGTGCTAATAAAATCATTGTTGTTGGTATTGGTGAAGTCACATAATTTAGTATTATCTTGAGCCATTGTGACAAGCAAGCAAACTAACACACAAGCAAACAAAAAGCAAGCGGGTAAAAAGAGGCAAATAGAGAAAGAGATGGAGGATAGAGAGAGAGGGCGAATAAAACATCAAGGGTGAAGTGGGGGAGAGGAAAACGAGAGGCAAATGGCAAATAATGTAATGCCGGAGATAAGGGTATGTGATGGGTACTTGGTATGTTGACTTTTGCGTAGACCTCCCCGGCAACGGTGCCAGGAATCCTTCTTGCTACCTCTTGAGCACTGCGTTGGTTTTCCCCGAAGAGGAAGAGATGATGCAGCAAAGTAGCGTAAGTATTACCCTTAGTTTTTGAGAACCAGGGTATCAATCCTGTAGGAGGCTACGCGGGAGTCCCTCGTACCTGCACAAAACAAATAAATCCTCGTAACCAACGCAAATAGGGGTTGTGAATCCCTACACGCCCACTTACGAGAGTGAGATCTAATAGATATGATAAGATAATATTTTTGTGATAAAGATGCAAAGTAAAATAAAGGCAAAGTAAATAGCAAAGGAAATAACTAAGTAGTAGGAGATTAATATGATAAAGATAGACCCGGGGGCCATAGGTTTCACTAGTGGCTTCTCTCGAGAGCATAAGTATTCTACGGTGGGTGAACAAATTACTGTTGAGCAATTGACAAAATTGAGCATAGTTATGAGAATATCTAGGTATGATCATGTATATAGGCATCACGACCGAGACAAGTAGACCGACTCCTACTTGCATCTACTACTATTACTCCACTCATCGACCGCTATCCAGCATGCATCTAGAGTATTAAGTTAAAACAGAGTATGACCTTAAGCAAGATGACATGATGTAGAGGGATAAACTCATGCAATATGATGAAATCCCCATCTTGTTATCCTCGATGGCAACAATACAATACGTGCCTTGCTGCCCCTATTGTCATTGGGAAAGGACACCGCAAGATTGAACCCAAAGCTAAGCACTTCTCCCATTGCAAGAAAGATCAATCTAGTCGGCCAAACCAAACTGATAATTCGAAGAGACTTGCAAAGATAACCAATCATACATAAAAGAATTCAGAGAAGATTCAAATATAGTTCATATATAGACTTGATCATAAACCCACAATTCATCGGTCTCAACAAACACACCACAAAAAGAAGATTACATCGAATAGTTCTCCACGAGAGAGGGGGAGAACATTGTATTGAGATCCAAAAAGAGAGAAGAAGCCATCTAGCTAATAACTATGGACCCGTAGGTCTGAGGTAAACTACTCACACTTGATCGAAGGGGCTATGGTGTTGATGTAGAAGCCCTCCGTGATCGATGCCCCCTCCGGCGGAGCTCCGAAACAGGCCCCAAGATGGGATCTCGTGGATACAGAAAGTTGGTGCGGTGGAATTAGGTTTTTGGCTCCGTCTCTGATTGTTTGGGGTACATAGGTATATATAGGAGGAAGGAGTACGTCGGTGGAGCAACAGGGGACCCACGAGGATGGAGGGCGCGCCTGGGGGGGGGGGGGGGTAGGCACGCCCCTACCTCGTGGCCTCCTCTTTTGTGTCTTGATGTAGGGTCCAAGTCTCCTGGGTATTGTTCGTTGAGAAAATCACGTTTCCGAAGGTTTCATTCCGTTTGGACTCCGTTTGATATTCCTTTTCTTCGAAACCCTAAAACAGGCAAAAAACAGTAATTCTGGGCTGGGCCTCCGGTTAATAGGATAGTCCCAAAAATAATATAAAAGTGGAAAAATAAAGCCAAATAATGTCCAAAACAGTAGATAATATAGCATGGAGCAATCAAAAATTATAGATACGTTGGAGACGTATCAATCATGTGAGTCTTATGGAGAGTAATGAGCTCACATAGAAAAAAGTATGATGAACAAAAGTTGTTGAGGGTTGACAAGCATAGTTTTTGGTCATCGTTGCAATTAATAGTAAGTAATAAAGAAAGAGAGGTCTTCACATATAAATATACTATCTTGGACATCTTTTATGATTGTGAGCACTCATTAAAATATGACATGCTAAAGAGTTGACGCTGGACAAGGAAGACAACGTAATAGGTTATGTTTTCTTACATCTGAGATAAATTATATTGTCATGGATCATCCAACATGGTTGAGCTTGCCTTTCTCCCTCATGCTAGCCAAATTCATCGCACCAAGTAGAGATACTACTTGTGCTTCCAAATACCGTTAAACCAGTTTTGCCATGAGAGTCCACCATACCTACCTATGGATTGAGTAAGACCCTCCAAGTAAGTTGTCATCGATGCAAGCAATAAAAATTGGTCTCTAAATATGTATGACTTATTAGTGTGGGATAAATAAGCTTTATATGACCGTGTGATACGGAAGAAATAAAAGTGACAGACTACATAATAAAGGTCCATATCACAAGTGGCAATATAAAGTGACATTCTTTCGCATTAAGATTTAGTGCATCCAACTACAAAAGCGCATGACAGCCTCTGCTTCCCTCTGCGAAGGGCTTATCTTTTACTTTTATCCCCTACATTGCATAAGAGTCATGGTGATTGTCACCCTTCCTTTTTACATTTTATCCTTTGTCAAGCACAGTTGTTGGAAAGATCATGGTATATATGGCTAATTGGATGTGAGTTTTCATGAACTATTGTTGTTGACATTACCCTTGAGGTAAAACGTTGGGAGGCAAAACTATAAGCCCCTATCTTTCTCTGTGTCCGATTAAAATTCCATACCCATAAGTATTGCGTGAGTGTCAGCAATTGTGAAAGACTATATGATAGTTGAGTATGTGGACTTGCTGAAAAGCTCTTATACATTGACACTTTCCTATGTTATGATAAATTGCAATTGCTCCAATGACTGAGATTATAGTTTGTTAGTTTTCAGTAAAGTTTACGATTCATACTTGAAATTGTGATTGAATTATTACTCTAGCATAAGAAATCATATGGCAAGAATTATGTAAGTTGCTATTATAAGAATGATCACGATACCCTCATGTCCGTATTTTATTTTTGTCGACACCTCTATCTCTAAACATGTGGATATATTTTTCGATTTTGGCTTTTCGCTTGAGTACAAGCGAGGTCTAAGCTTGGGGGAGTTGATACGTCCATTTTGCATCATGCTTTTATATCGATATTTATTGCATTATGGGCTGTTATCACACATTATGTCACAATACTTATGCCTATTCTCTCTTATTTTCCAAGGTTTACATGAAGAGGGAGAATCCCAGCAGCTGGGATTCTGGGCTGGAAAAGGAGCCAATATTAGAGACCTATTCTGCACAGCTCCAAAAGTCCTGAAACTTCACGGAGGACGTTTTCAGAATATATAAAAAATACTCAGCGGAAGAGATTTACCAGGGGGGCCACACCCTGCGCACGAGGGTGGGGGGCGTGCCGTACCCCCTAGGTGCGCCCCTACCTCGTGGGCCCCCTGGTGGCCCTCCGGTGGCCATCTTCTGCTATATGAAGTCCTTCGATGGGAAAAAATAAGGAGCCATCTTCTCAGACGAAACTCCGCCGCCACGAGGCGGAACCTTGGCGGAACCAATCTAGGGCTCCGGTAGAGCTATTCTGCCGGGGAAACTTCCCTCCCGGAGGGGAAAATCATCGCCATCGTCATCACCAACGCTCCTCTCATCGGGAGAGGGCAATCTCCATCAACATCTTCATCAGCACCATCTCATCTCAAAACCCTAGTTCATCTCTGGTATCCAATTCTTGTCTCTAAGTCCGGGATGGTTGCTAGTAGGTTGCTAGTAGTGTTAATTACTCCTTGTAGTTGATGCTAGTTGGTTTATTTGGTGGAAGATCATATGTTCAGATCCTATATGCATATTAATACCTCTCTGATTATGAACATGATTATGCTTTGTGAGTAGTTACGTTTGTTCCTGAGGACCTAGGAGAAGTCTTGCTATTAGTAGTCATGTGAATTTGGTATTCGTTTGATATTTTGATGAGATGTATGTTGTCTCTCCTCTAATGGTGTTATGTGAACGTCGACTACATGACACTTCACCCTTATTTGGGCCTAGAGGGAGGCATTGGGAAGTAATAAGTAGATGATGGGTTGCTAGAGTGACAGAAGCTTAAACCCTAGTTTATATGTTGCTTCGTAAGGGGCTGATTTGGATCCATATGTTTCATGCTATGGTTAGGTTTACCTTAATACTTTTGTTGTAGTTGCGGATGCTTGCAATAGAGGTTAATCATAAGTGGGATGCTTGTCCAAGTAAGGACAGTACCCAAGCACCGGTCCACCCACATACCAAATTATCGAAGTACCGAACGTGAATCATATGAGCGTGGTGAAAACTAGCTTGATGATATTCCCATGTGTCCTCGGGAGCGCTTTTCTCTATATAGGAGTTTGTCCTGGCTTGTCCTTTGCTACAAAAAGGATTGGGCCACCTTGCTGCACTTTATTTACTTTTGTTACTTGTTGCTCGTTACAAATTATCCTATCACAAAACTATCTGTTACCACTTATTTCAGTACTTGCAGAGAATACCTTGCTGGAAACCGCTTATCATTTCCTTCTACTCCTCGTTGGGTTTGACACTCTTACTTATCGAAAGGACTATGATAGATCCCCTATACTTGTGGGTCATCAGACCACTTCGAGTGGACGGAACCGGCAATGGCCAGACTGGAGGAAATAAAGGCTCTTTTAGCGAGCAACCCAATCCTGGCCACGCCAAACATCGGTGAACCGATGTTATTATACATCTCTGCAACGCACCAGGTGGTGAGCGCAATGCTCGTCGTTGAGCGAGTGGAGGACGGACACAATTTCCCACTCCAGAAACCGGTATATTATGTATCCACTGTCCTTACACCATGCAAATCACGGTACCCTCATTACCAAAAGATAGCATATGCGGTATTCATGGCGTCCCGGAAGCTACGACACTACTTCCAAGAGTGCTCGATTACAGTGGCTTCTAAAGTACCACTTAATGACATAATAAATAACCGCGACGCTACAGGTCAGATTGCCAAGTGGGCTATTGAGCTCCTACCATTTGACATAACATACGAACCACGCCAGGCCATTACATCCCAAGTATTGGCCGACTTCATCGCCGAATGGACAGAGGCCGAACTCCCGAATGAGTATGGCACATATTCCAACTGGGTCATGTACTTCGATGGCTCTAAAATGCTGGCTGGTTTAGGAGCAGGCGTCCTTTTAACGTCCCCCACTGGAAACACAGTCCAGTATGTACTCCAAATATTGTACATAGACTCCAACAATCCAGCCGAATACGAGGCCTTATTGCATGGTCTTCGGATGGCTACCTCCATGGGCATACAACGCCTGGAGGTGCGCGAGGATTCAAACCTCGCAATATCCCAAATAAATGGAGACTTCAATGCCAAGGATCCGAAGATGGCGGCCTATCGTAACGCCATCCTCAAAATATCAGAGCGGTTTGAGGGACTCGGGTTCCATCATGTGGCTCAAGAAAGTAATCAAGCGGCGGACGTCCACGCTCGCATGGGCGCTAAGCGCGACCCCGTCCCGCCTAACATCTTTTTGGAAAGGCTCTTCAAGCCATCCTTGGTATGGCAATATGAGAGCGGCAACACTAGTCCAGATCCGACTATACCCCCATATTCCGAACACAATACCGATATCATCGGGGGCTCAGCCACCGAAACAACACCATCGGCCCATCTAATAATGACAGTAATTGCCCCATGGGCCGAACCGTTCTTGGCCTACCTTAATAGGTGAGAGCTCCCTGCGGACCAGAATGAGGCTCGCTGCATTGTTTCGTGCTCGAAAGCCTACAAGGTCCATGACGGAGAGCTCTACAAGAAAAGTGCCACCGGAGTCCTTCAAAGATGTATCTCCGAAGAAGAAGGACGACAACTCCTAGCTAAAATTCATGCTGGCCTCAGCGGCCACCACGTCGCGGCTCGGGCCCTTGTAAGTAGGTCCTTTCGTACAGGTTTCTTCTGGTCGACGGCCCGAGCAGACGCACAGGACTTGGTCCAACATTGTGTCGGATGCCAGCTCTTCGCCAATCAAAGCCATACGCCGCCTACTACACTACAAACAATCCCCATTACTTGGACTTTTGTGGTCTGGGGGCTTGATATGGTGGGACCCCTTAAAGGAGGGAGCCATAAGAAAAAATATCTGCTAGTCATGGTAGATAAATTCACCTAGTGGATAGAGGGCAAACCAGTGAAAACGGCCGAAGCTGGACCGGTGATAGACTTTATATCCGATGTCGTGCACCATTATGGTGTCCCACACAACATCATCACCAATAACTGCTCCAATTTCACAGCCAATGAAGTGAAATCCTGGTGTGCTAAATTGGGCATTAAACTCGATTACGCCTCGGTCTATCATCCACAAACAAACGGTCAAGTCGAACGAGCTAATGGTCTTATTATGAGCGGCATTAAGCCTAGACTAGCGCGGTCTTTGAAAGAATCAGACAAGCACTGGGTTGAGGAGCTCGACTCCGTACTCTAGGGGTTGCAGACCACGCCCCATCACACTACCAGATATACACCCTTCTTCATGGTGTACGGTGCAGAGGCTGTGTTTCCCTGCGATATTATTCATGACTCACCTCGAGTGCGCATGTATGAAGAGAGAGAGAGGCCGAGCTTGATCGGTAGGACGGCTTAGATGCCCTGGAGGAGGAGCCCGACATCGCGAAAGCCCGTTCCGCATTTTATCAATAGCAGGCTCACAGATATCAAAGCAGAGAAGTGTGGGCCAAAACTTATAACGTTGGTGAACTCGTTCTACGCTTACTAGAGAAGAAAAAGGACAAACTCAAACCCAAGTGGGAGGGTCCCTTCATCATAGATGAGGTTCTCACTGGAGGAGCGTACTGCCTGCGTGATGCATCTGACAATCACCTCGAGCCGAACCCATGGAATACCGCAAGACTCCGAAGATTCTATGCCTAGATCCGTACTCTTTGTTTGTCTTCTTCTCCCTTTGTTTTCATTTTTTACCCTCTTTTATTTTTCCCTAGCTCTTTAGCTCTTGTGCGGCCAAACCGCACACCTATGATGTGCACATCCTTAAATGTATGCACTCATAATACCTGGGGGCTTCTTTTACAGAAGCTTATTATTATTTTCCGAGCATCAAGCTCAGCACATATGTGTCCTCTTCCGCATATGTACCTTTTCTTCGCCATTATATGTGTCGTTATGACTTAAGTTTTGGCCAAGATGGGTTGCCTGGCTCCTTGATACGTCCATTTGCATCATGCTTTTATATCGATATTTATTGCATTATGGGCTGTTATTACACATTATGTCACAATACTTATGCCTATTCTCTCTTATTTTACAAGGTTTACATGAAGAGGGAGAATGCTGGCAGCTGGGATTCAGGGCTGGAAAAGGAGCAAATATTAGAGACCTATTCTGCACAGCTCCAAAAGTCCTGAAACTTCACGGGAGCACGTTTCAGAATATAAAAGAAATATTGAGCGCAAGAAGTACCAGAGGGGGGCCACCCATCAGCCACGAGGGTGGGGGGGGGGCCCTACCCCCTGGCGTGCGCCCCTGCCTCATGGGCCCCCTGGTGGCCCTCCGATGCCCATCTTCTGCTATATGGAGTCTTTCGTGGAGGAAAAAAATCATAAGCAAGCTTTCGGGACAAGACTCCGCCGCCACGAGGCGGAACCAATCTAGGGCTCCGGCGGAGCTGTTCTGCCCGGGAAACTTCCCTCCGGGAGGGGGAAATCATCACCATCGTCATCACCAACGATCCTCTCATCGAGAGGGGGTCAATCTCCATCAACATCTTCACCAGCACCATCTCATCTCAAACCCTAGTTCATCTCTTGTATCCAATCTTTGTATCCACACCTCAGATTGGTACCTGTGGGTTGCTAGTAGTGTTGATTACTCCTTGTAGTTGATGCTAGTTGGTTTACTTGGTGGAAGATCATATGTTCAGATCCATTATGCATATTAATACCCCTCTGATTATGAACATGAATATGCTTTGTGAGTAGTTACGTTTGTTCCTGAGGACATGGGAGAAGTCTTGCTATTAGTAGTCATGTGAATTTGGTATTCGCACTACAAAAAAATACACTTCCGTGATGATACGTGTTTGTCACAGTAGGTCGCGTTTTCTGTCATGCATGTACATCCACGAAAAATTTATGATGGAATCAAGATAGTCATACATGTGCTGTTGTAGAAGTGTTCCATGACATTGCCAAAATTATCATCACGGAAGTGTCCACTTCCATGATGATAAATCGCGCGTCACAGAAGTGCTTTCATCAAGGGTGATCGACACGTGGCATCCACCGTAACGGAACGCCGTTAAGCTTTCGGGTCGGATTTTGGATCTGATAACCCGTTAACAGCCACAACCAATGCCGATTTTCCCCGTGTAAAATTCTCATTGGCTGACAGATCCACGCGTCAGCTCCGCGTTGGCAGAGGTGTCACTCATCCAACGTTTGAGATGGGCCTATGATATGTTGACACGTGGACTGGCCCAAAAGTGGCCCACAAAGTTTAAATGGGCCGGCCCAACCGAAGGCCCATAAGATTTAGCGGACCATAATGGGCCGACCCAGCTAAAGGCCCACAAAATTTAGCGGACCATAATGGGCCGGCCAGCTAAAGGCCCACACGATTTTGCATATCACAATGGGCCGACCCAGCTAAAGGCCCACAAGATTCTACAGACCATAATGGGCCGGCCCAACTAAAGGCCCAACATTCTCTGTCAAATCGGCCCATCAACAGCCTGTCCTAAACTTGTCATCAACGCGGCCCATGGTCACTTCTGGCCCGTTAACAGTCCGCTAAGTAATTGGGCCGAATTACGGCCCAGTGTATTCCGGCCTGTTAAAGGTTCGGCTTCAGTTGGGCCCATTTATAGGCCATCAAAACTTTCAGCCCATAAACGACTGTGAAGGATTTGGGTCATATTCGGCCATGTCTGACATTCGGCCTGTTAGAGGCCCACTATAGCTTTGGGCCACTTTCGGCTTGTTGTCATTTTCGGCCTGTTAACGCCGGACGTAAACCATGGGCCATATGTGGCCCAACGTCATATCGGGCCCATTAACAGCCCATATAAAAATGACAATAATCTAGCCCGACCGAAGTTCCGGCCTGTTAAAGGCCCGTGTATTAGGTCAGCGCATTTACGGCCCGTCTGAATTTCGGCCTGTCAAAGATCCGCATCGTAAATGGGCCACCATTTCGGCCTGCTAAGTCTAGTGGGTTATTTGGCACAATCAGGGCCCAATCTCACTTTCGGTCTATTAAAGGCCCATGTTTTTATGGGTTTGAGATATTTACACCTGTAAACGGCCTATTTTTACTAAGGGCCCAAATTATGTTTAGGCCTGTTAAAGGCCCACTATGGGCACAGGCCTACCAGAAAAATATGAAAGCTTATGCTGATTTAGGCCCTGATATTTTTAGTGGGCTACATGCCAATTTCGGCCCGTAATCGTTTTTAGCCCAATTGGAATGGGCCCGACGAATGTTGGCATGTTGGGCTCCTACGAAGCTTTTGGCCAAATACATTACTAAGATAAACCTACACTATACAAAATATTATCGTAATTACTATAGCCTGAGGCAGCATCATAAATGTTGTATCACAACAAAATAAATTCCAACCATACAACAAAAGGCCTGTTGGCATAAAGTTTACAGTCCTTCCAGATAAAAGCACCATCAGATGTATAGAAGCACATATCATTTGACCTGAGTGCTAATGTTTCAGGCTCTAGAATCTGATGGAGCAGCATGATCTCCACCTTTTTTTCGCCATTGCTCTTGAACAACGAAGCGAATGTCTGATAGTCTGGTTTCAAAACCATTCATATCTTGACGACATTTCTCAACCACTATTCTTGTTTCCGAAACAACGTCCATTAGGGATTGGACTTGTGTCTGGAGCATAGATATATCGCTCTGTCTAGCAGGAAGATTTTGTTCAGTAGGCGATTTGGACGAGGTTACCTTGACAACTGACCCAGAATTATGCAGGAAGGTGCTTTTTGCCCTGTTAGTGGAGAGATACTGACGCACTGCAGCAAGAGGTGACATTGTGCCTGTAGTAGCCTCGTCACCTTCAGGTGGTTGTGGCTATTCAATCATTTGTTCCATAGCTTCATGAAAGTTTGAACTTGTATATTAGTGTACCAGATAAGTTACTAATGAGACAAAAACAAACAAAGTAGGTTAAACGTTTATACATAACTTATTTTCGTGAACTACTGTAATACATTAGCATGTATTGTAGTGCCAACTACATAATAAAATCACTTTCAGAACATATGTCCATGTAGCATGCCTATTGTATTGTCTATTTCCTCACATTCGTTGACATCTAAGGATAAAGAGACATGGTTTAAAGTAGGATGAACATAGTATGACATCATTCATATCATGGGCAAACAGATATAAAACAAACAGGCTATTTTATCATTGTGTGCGCACGTGTACATAACAACTAGATTACAGATCAAGACCAAAAGAATATCCTTCATCTCTTTTAAACCATGTAAAGTGAAACGATACGTTAAGACAACTGTGAATAAAAGTGAACAGAGTAACTGACATTGGCTGCAAACCAAGTAGTTAAATGAACACATCACAGTACCAATTAGTTCAAGGCAGGAGGAGTAAGGACTTACAACAACGGCTTGAACTGGTGTGCTCATGCCCTTCATCTTGCTGGTGTGGCAATCCTTTAAGATTTGCACTGCATTTGGTTCAGGTTCTTTTTGGTCCGCACGGGCTTTCCTCTGTATTTGGAACAAATCAATATAGATACAATAATATGGCACAAAAAAAGAAGGAAGTAGCAGCTATTTACAAGAGCCTGGCAGTGTGCAATATAGCTATGAGATCCTGTTGTATGTTGGAATTTCACTTTAGAACGGTTGGTTTTGTTCTTCAAACAGTTAGCCTAGAAACACTTGTAAGGCACATACATAAATACAAGTTCAATATGTGGTCTGATCAAATACATATAGCCTACCTGATACTTTGGATCAGACCAGTGTTTAACGAGGGCTGTCCAGTCTTCATCTATAATATATTCCACTGGAGATGTTTGGGCGATTTCATTGTTAGCCTTGCCTTCAAAGTGAGATTTTCTAAGGTGGTACCGATACTGTCGCAGAGCAGACTGAAAAACATGAGTGCATGCTTGTTTAGTTGCATCA
Organism: Triticum monococcum; assembly: GCA_034509565.1. NCBI lineage: Eukaryota > Viridiplantae > Streptophyta > Magnoliopsida > Poales > Poaceae > Triticum > Triticum monococcum. Next base: position 526,669,079 of record CM067842.1, on the reverse strand, counting down.
TCTTTCGGATCCAACTTGAACATCATCTGTTGAAAAAAGAATGTGAGTCTTATTAGGAGGAAGCTAGAAAGTATGGGACAGAGCAAGACAATATTACTAATTGTGATGAATAACATTACTTACGGATAAATGGTCAAGGAAGGTGTTAAACTGGGTATTGTCTTTCTCATTCATGTACTGGATCCACGTTGGGAGGATACATGCATGACACCTAACGGCAACGGCTGCCTCTGATACTAACTTGGCTGACTCTGTAGCATCACGTGGCCTTTTTAAACCTGCCTCAAAATGGATCTTGATTCTTCCTCCTTTAGATTTTGTTAATCTGTCAAGCATTATCCCTGATGTCTGTTTCTGCTTGCGTCGTGGTGCTAGTTCAACAACGAATATGGAAAGTGTTAGTGTACATCAAACTATGAGAGTAAATATAAAGGAGCATGCAACTACAACTTGACTCGGTCAGGTACCGTCTTGGTGTTGATGCTCATGAGGTTCATCTGATCTTGCCAAGTCCTATTGTGTCAGCAGTGCTTCGGAAGTAGTGTTAGGTGTGAAGGCAGCTTGGGAACTGGCTAGTTCCGGAGCAAACGAACGAGTAACTGGTTGAGATGCTGGTACAGTTGAAGCGGATGCTGCAGCTAGTGGAGCAGGTGATACTGTGTTTGTAGATTTAGCCGGTGGACTTGGACCTTCTACTGCACTATAAGTACCAGCAGAATCTCGACGGCAGAACCTTTTTCGTTTCACCCGATGAGTAACAGCACTCCCTACTACATTATTTTCCTTGCTCTTTTTTTACTTTGCCATGTCAAGCTGTACCCACAACACAAAAGAATAAAATCACTCTTCAAAACTCATTGATGCATGATACAGACAACCAATACTTTGATGTAAGACAACTGTATGAGGATGGAATATGTAAGAAAAACAGGATGGCATGACATATTCACAGCTACGATGTGCAAACTAAGCAGAATGATTTTCATGAAAATAGAAGTAATGCAAGCTAGACACCATATGAAAGATGCAACCAATATTACTCTGCCAAGTTAAAAGTGTCTTGTCATAAGTGGCAATTCGAAAAATTAGAAGCAGTACAACGTAGAAATCAATGCAAGATGCAACCACTATCAAACTGCCATGTTAAAAGCGTCCAATCATGAGTGACTGATGCGGGATACACAACAACAGTACTTTGATGTAAGAACATGGTATGATAGATAGATGCAGTGTATTCTAGACACAGAAAGCCATGTTATATGCACATGTATAAGGCATAAACTCAACAGGTGCAATTTAATCAAAATAGAATAAATACAGGCTAGACAACATATGCAACATGAAACCAATTATCACACTGTCAACTTAGAGCAAGCACCTACGATGGTGGAGTACGGGAGATGAACTCATCATGTAGACTTGGGACTTCAAATTCATTAGCAGTAGCAGTGGCAAATCTAGAGAGTCTCTGTTTGCGTCGGTGCGGAGGACCTCCAACATCCCCTAACTTACTCTTTTCCTTCCTATTTTCTGATATTGCCTTATGAAGTCAAAACCACAAGAAGATGCATGATACAGACGAACACTACTTTGATGTAAGGCAAGTGCAGGATAGGAGGATGGAATATATACAAAAAAAGACAATGTTTCATATTCACACATACGATAGGAGGATGGAATATGTATGAAAAAACAGTAAGCGGAAGGCATTTCAACAAAATTAGAAGAAATGAAAGCTAGGCACCATATGAACATGCAACCAATATCACTCTATCAGGTAAAAAGTGTCTCATCGTAAGTGCCATTTCAAGAAATTAGAAGCAGTACAAGCTAGAAGACAATGCAAGATGCAACCTACATCACAGTCCCAAGTTAAATGTGTCTTATGGGTAAGTGATCGTTGCAGGTATAAGTTGTAAGCTACGTAGATGCAATTCAACATAATCAGAAGCAATACAAACTAGACAACATACGGAAAACGCAACCACGTATAACAGTTCCAAGTAAGAGCAAGCACCTGTGATGGTGGAGTACGGGAGATGTGCTCATCATGTACACATTTGTTCTAGAAACAGGAACACGTGTCATATTCACAGGCATTATGTGTAAAGTAAGCAGATCCAATTCAAGTTAGAAGCAATACAAGCTAGACATCATACGCAACATGCAACCACATATAATAGTGTCAAGTTAGAGCAAGCACCTGTGATGGTGGAGTAGGGGAGATGTGCTCATCATCTACACATCTACGTTGACTGTCCAGCCTTGCGTTGTCTTGCGAATCTTGTTGGGAGGATGGCGGAGTAGAATCTATAGAGACCCCCTGTTTGAGTTGCTCCGAAGGACCACCATCATCCACTGCCGGACTAATTTCCTTCAGCTGTAATGATTTTGCATTGTAAAGTCAAACCGATAAGAAAAAGGAATAAAATTCGCTCTTCAGAACTCATTCATGCATGATACTGACGAACACTACTCGGATGAAAGGCAAACATATGATGCGAGGATGGAATATGTATGAAAAATAGGATGGTGTGACATATTCACACCTATGATGTGGTAACTAAGCAGAAGGCATTTCAACAAATTAGAAGCACTGCAAGCTAGACACCATATGAAAGATGCAACCAATATCACTCTGCCAAGTTCAAACTGTATGGCGTTTCAACAAATTAGAAGCAGTACATACTAGAAATCATATGCAAGACACAACCAATATCACATTGGCGACTTAAAGGTGCCTTATCATAAGTGACTGATGCGGGATATGCAAGAATAGTAGTCTGATGTAGAAATAGGAACACATGTCATATTCACAGGCATTATGTGTAAAGTAAGTAGATGCAATTCAACAAAGTTAGAAGCAATACAAGCTAGACATCATACGCAACATGCAACCACATATAATAGTGCCAAGTTAGAGCAAGCACCTGTGATGGTGGAGTAGGGGAGATGTGCTCATCATCTACACAGCTACGTTGACTGTCTAGCCTTGCATTGTCTTGCGAATCTTGTTGGGAGGATGGCGAAGTAGAATCTGTAGAGAACCTCTGTTTCAGTTGCTCAGAAGGACCACCATCATCCAATGCCTTGCCAATTTCCTTCAGCTTTATTGATTTTGCATTGTGAGGTCATACCGACAAGAAAAAGGAATATCATTCGCTCTTCAGAACTCATTCATGCATGATACTGACGAACACTACTCTGATGAAAGGCAAAGTCATGATACGAGGATGGAATATGTACGAAAAAATGGACGGCTTGACATATTCACACCTGTGATGTGGTAATTAAGCAGAAGGCACTTCAACAAATTAGAAACACTGCAAGACACCATATGGAAGGTGCAATCAATATCACTCTGCCAAGTTAAAATTGTCTCATCATAGGTGGCGTTCATCAAACTAGAAGCAATACATGCTAGAAATCATATTCAAGACGCAAACCAATATCACAGTGCCAACTTAAAGGTGTCCCATCATAAGTGACTGATGCAGGATACACAAGAAGAGTAGTTTCATGTAAGAACATGGTGTGATAGACAAATATAGTATGTACCAAAAACAGGAAAGCGTGTCATATTCACATGTATCATGTGTAAGCTAAACAGATGCAGTTTACACTAATTAGGAGCAATACGAGCTAGACACCATATGTAACATGCAACCAGATATCACACTGCCAAGTTAGAGCAAGCACCTTGGATGGTGGAGTAGGGGAGCGGAGACTTGGACCTTGTAATGCACTATCAGTACAAGGAGAATCGGTACAGATGCTCCGTTTACGTTGCTGCAGAGGACCACCATCATCGCCTTCCTTACTCTTTTCCTTCCTCTTTCTTGATTTTGCCTTGTCAAGTCAAACCCACAAGAAAAAGGAATAAAATTTGCTCTTCAGAACTCATTGATGCATGATACTGACGAACACTACTTTCATGTAAGGCAGCCGCATGATAGGAGGATGGAATATGTATGAAAAACAGGACGGCGTGACATATTGATATGTATGATGTATAAAGTGTAAACTAAGCACAAGGTGCTTGAACTTGTTAGAATCGACGCAAGCTAGAAACCATATGAAAGATGAAACCAATATCACTCTGCCAAATTAAAAGGGTGCTCTAACAAATGTATTTGACCAAATTAGAAGGTGACTCATCGTAAGTGATTGATGTAGGATACAGAAGAGAGGTAGTTTCATGTAAGATCAAGGTTAACACATAGATGTAGTGTGTACCAAAAATAGGAAGGCATGTCATATTCACAGGTATAGTGTGTAAACTAAGCAGATGCAATTTACCCTAATTAGAAGCATTACAAGCTAGACACCGTATGCAACATGCAACCACATATCACACTGCGAAGTTAGAGCAAGCACCTGTGATGGTGGTGTAGGGTATAAGTGCGGTCTTCAGGTACAGAGCTACGTTTAATATCTTCATTTAGGCTTGCTGTTTCTTGAGAATCATGTGGAGAGGATGAAATTGCATTCTTTATAAGAGTATTGCGTCTCATATTAACCCACACGCGTGACTGTCTCATCATAAGCGATAGACGCAGGATACACAAGAACAGTAGTTTGATGTAAGAACATGGTGTGATAGGCAGATGTAGTATGTACCAAAAACAGGAAGGCGTGTCATATTCACATGTATAATGTGTAAGCTAAGGAGATGCAATTTAACAAATTAGGAGCATTGATGAGGGATACACAAGAAAATTAGTTTGATGTAAGAACATGGTTAATAGAAAGACGTAGTATGTACCAAAAACAGGAAGGCATGTCATATTCACAGGTATAATGTGTTAACTAAGCAGATGCAATTTACCCTAATTATAAGCATTACAAGGTAGACACCATATGCAACATGCAACCACATATCACACTACCAAGTAAGAGCAAGCACCTGCGATGGTGGTGTGGGGGAATTGCGGTGATCAACTAGAGAGCTACATTGACTATCTTCATTTAGACTTGCTGTTTCTTGAGAATCATGTGGGGAGGATGACACTGCACTCTTTAAACGAGTAGGGCGTCTCACAGTAACCCACTCGGGTGACTGTCTCATCATAAGTGATTGACGAGGGATACAAAAGAGCATTAGTTTGATGTACGAACATGGTTAATAGACATATGTAGTATGTATCAAAAACAGGAAGGCATGTCATTATCAAAGGTATAATGTGTAAAGTAAGCAGATGCAATTTAACCAAATTGGAAGCAATACAAGCTAGACACCATATGCAACATGCAACCACATTTGACAGCGCGAAGTTAAAGCAAGCACCTGGGATGGTTGTGTGTGGCAATTGAGATCATCAACTGCAGAGCTATGTTTACTGTCTCCAACTGCTGACAGTGCACCCATTAGAGCGCTGAAACACTTAGTGCTTATCTTCGAATTACACTGGAGTGACTTCTGTCTTTTCTTTGCTGCATTCATCAACACTGCATCAGAGTCTGAAATACCCATGCGTAAAAAAAAAATAGTGTGAGTATGGGTGAAGTGTGTGCACAATTACTATAGTGTAAAGGTAGCAGATAGCAGGTCGGTGAGAAATAAATGGCGGGAGACATATGATAGCTCTACAACATGCATGGCACACTAAATTACTACATGATTCTATGCAAATAACAGTCGACTGAAAGCAAATAGGTCAGTCCATTTTTTCTGCACCGTCCGATGTACAAAGAATGGGCAGATCGCCTTCATCTACCTCCAGCCAGTCAGTGTTGATGATCTTCCTCGAAACTTCAGCGACCACCGGCCCAGTATTCCTCCCCTGCCTGCGCCCTCCCCTTGACCTCACCGTAACGCCGTGCTTGGCACCGCTCCTCGGCCATCCATTCAAGCCCCGCCGACCTCCAGATCGGGTGCAAGCAGCTCCTGCGCCCCACACCCCTATGATAGACACCGATGCGCCGCTTCCCCGGGGAACAGGCGGACGAGTTACTCCGCGCGCCTAAGCGGGTGCTGCTTCTTTTAATTGCGGTTCGACTGACCTTGAATTGAAATCCAGGCGGGCTACTGACCTCTAGCAAAGGTGAAATAGTAAAAGGGAGGAAACCTTGTGCATTTAGTATCACGAAGAAGATGCAGTAAGAAGCGCTCAACTAGTTTATTTCGTGGGATGAATACGATGTGAGCGGAGACGTAAGATTTGGTCGAATAAGGGAAGAGGAGTACCTCTTTTTGCTGGCAGTGTTGTGTCCTCCTTCTCTTTTTCCGATGATCTTCTTGTTGTTTGCCGGAAACCAAAAGTTGTAGAGGACGGTGCAGCCTTGGACGAACCCAGGGCCAAGTTGTTGAGTGTGGTGCGGTGGCCGTCTGTCGGCGGCGGGGAAGTAGATCCGAGGCGGCGAACGATGGCGTAGCAGGAACAGCTCCGGTGCGGTGGACGATTGCGATAGTGGGGCCGCAGCAGTGAGGCATAGGACGACATGGTCGGAGTGGTTCTGGTATGGCGCACGTCGGCGTCGGTGTCGTGGAGGCAGCTTTGCCTCGGCTTCAGCTGCTAAGTCCTTGAGGGCATTGCGGTTGTGGTTGCGTTGGATGACGACGTCGGGGTACCTGCTCCAGCCTGATGGAGGAGGGCGGCGGATTGGACGCTATGGGTGGAGGACGGAGGAGGCTGGGGTTTCACGGCTGGTGGAGAGGGCATTTTCGCGCCCACGGAGTATGAATGGGGAAACGGAGGGAGGCGGGGAACTAAGGGGGAACAATGTTTCGGTTTGATATGCGCTTGTTTGAAATTTGGGGAAAGTTACAAACTTTGCCCCCATCTAAAATTTCGGACATATTGCGGGTTGGGGGTAGGACAGTCATATCAGGTGTCCCAAATATGGGCGGGATAGATTTCGGCCGAGCGCATGGGTAGGCGCCCACGGCGTATGAATGCTTCTCGGAGGCGGTTGAGACTGGCGTCTTGGTGAAGTTACAGACCTACCCCGGTTTAGACCTTTGGACATCGGGCCGATAGGCCACACGGGCCAGAGTCAGGACAGTAATTTCCTACCACCAAAACATTAGTCTCGCGCGGTTTCGGGTGACCAGAGGCCTATTTGGCACTTCTTTCAATATTTGGGAGCAGAAGCATTAACGTTTTCGGTTCTCTTGAATTGAACTTTCAGGATTTGTCAAACTTCACAAATCTTTACTCTTGAAAATCCTAAAGCTACGATTGTTTTGGAATGGAGGGGGTACATTTGAATATACATTGTACACGAGTATATATGAAAAAATATGCAACTTACCTCAGTTCATGCATGGTTCCAGATATAATATCCTTGGTTGCAAAAAAAGTTAGATATGCGTATGAATATATATAGCATGTTCAAACTCACAACAAAGATTGATGCCCCCTTTTACATCTGATTTACAAATGCCATTATCTCGGGTTCAAATAGATGAATGCACTTCCTATGAATTCGAATCTTCGAAACCCCCTTTATGTTGAATTCGACATGTATTCTATTTCATAGCTAGGAATTTGGAATGTATCCATGCAAGTGACAAATGTATAAAGTGCTTCACACTAACAACATGGAGTGCACTAATTAATGTTTATATATGAATTGCAAAAGCATCCATTGCCTGTATTTAAACCACTCTCACTCTATGGATCGATAATATGAAATAAACACATGCACATGCTAGAATTCAATAGAGTATGGGTGTCTGATAGACCGATTTCCGTGCATACGCAATTTGCAAAATTCATGATCTCATCCAAAAATAATAATGCCATTTATATTTTAATTTAATGCGTAGAACCGCCTTTTAAACATAGATGCACTATGCCTCACCCCGTTCTCACAAACGCGTTATATATCTCTCTATGTAAAGCATAAGTGCACACACTTTATATGCATCGGCATTTCTCTTTCACACATGCTCACAATCTCTCTCAGAGTGTCGGGGTGTCTCACACACATGCTCTGTCTGTTTCTCTCTCTCTCTCTCTCTCTTTCTCTCTCTCTTTCTGACTACTATGTACCACTCTTTTCACTAATCTCAGTTGGAAAACACTATTTCTCTCACATGCATATATACACATGCACGGTCTCTACTAGCCCTCTATACGCACATATATGTGCCTACGTGTCTCCCGCACACACATTATCTTTAGGCCTCTCTCGCACACATTGCCCCCCGACACACCTTTCTCTTAGTAGTTGGCAGATATGATTTCATCATATCATTCGGTAGGATATCCCTGGCTGTTAGGCTGGATGGTAATACGAGGCAAAGTTTTACCCTAGTTCGGATTGGACCCTTGCAGTTGAAGAAAGAGCCTACTCCTGGTACTGTATATTAGTGATAGGGGTGTGTACAGAGTACACATGAATACCAGGCATTGTGCGTGTGTGTATACTATCGATGAACTAGCCCCCAAGCTTGTATAACATACTAAGGGCCTAGGGTTACAAATCATATATAGTCGGCTTATCACCAGTGGGGATAGAGTCCTCCACGACTCTGGTAGCTTCGTGTTGTACGCCGAGTCCTCCACATGGGTCTTCGCATAACACGTTTCGGTCCAACCTATATGTGGCGCAGGATGGAACCGACCCATGAGTCTTCATGTTGACCCACCACAACTAGAAATGATGTTCCCACCACACCACACACGCAATTGGCCACTAAGAAAATAAGCATATACAATAGTACAACGGTATCTAGCTCATGATACGTCTCCATATTTTGTTGATGACACTGACAGACTTTGCATTTGATGCGTGCTCCGTATTTTGTTGATGACACTTACGGTCATTGTATTTGAAGCGAAAGCACAATATGGTCACTGGACTTCAGAATAAGCTCATCACGGTCACCACATACATTTTGTTGTGCTAACCAACTTGTGGTTGGATGGTTAGAGGACAGTGGTTTCTCGAGCCCACCAAGTTTAAAGTCCCGGTGCTCGCATTTATCTTGTGTTAATTTTAGTATTTTCCGGCGATGTACGTTCAGTGGGAGGAGACGTTCCACTCGACTATGAGGCACCTATGGTGACTTCGTAAAATCTCAAGATCATATATGCTGGCCCACTCTCTCGAAGGTGCTCATAGGGGTAGGGTTCGCGTGTGTGCGCTTATAGCGGTGAGTGCTTGCGTGTATATATGAGCCCTTGCGTCTGTACCATGTTAAACAAATACATATCATGATTATACGGTCACTGGCTCACCCGTACAACTTCGTATTTTGTTGATGACACAATCAGTTGACCAGTCAAACGTTCCACGTGGTGCAACTAGTGTTGCACCATCGGGGCGCATAACCGTGGGGCCCACCTGTCAGCCCGTATATGAAAGAAAGAAATGGTAGTTTGAGTCTGTACTTTGTTAATAAAATAGGAGTACATTTTAGGGTGAATATGGTCACTGGCTCACCATACAGCTCCGTAATTTGTTGATAACACGATCAATTGACCAGTCAAATGGTCCACATTCAGCAGCGCACATTACCATAGGGCCCACCCGTTAGCGCATATATGAAGGACAAAAATGGTAATAAATTAGTGGTCGGTGGGTATTCGAAGTCGTGAGACCTCTGGTTGGCAGTCACCGACGGTTGGGGGGCGTTCATTGGGCGGTGCGGTGGGGATCCCCGTAGAAAAAGCTCGGCGGCGGGGGGGGGGGGGGGCAGGGGGGGCTAGAGGGATGGCCGGTGCGGCGGCGAACCGGCGGTGGGGAGTGGTTTCAGGGAGGGCGGGCCGGCTGCGGGCGGCGGGGGCTGGCGGTTCGGCCGGTGGTGGCTGGCGGCTCAGGGGGGTGGAGTTTGATGATAAACTGGAGGCCCTTGATTTCGTATCCAACGGCTGGAAAATCTAATGACCAGAGATGAAAAAGTCAGTCGACTGACGTTTAGCCTCACTATAACGCCCACGATGCGGCTATATCTCCCACGTGTTGAAGCACGACTCAGAGGCATAACCGCATTGTAAGCAATGTCGCAAGTGAGGTAATCTTCACACAACCCATGTAATACATAAGGGAAATAGATACATAGTTGGCTTACAATCGCCACTTCACACAATACATGAAAATAACATTACATCATCCAGATACACACAAGGTCTGACTACAGAACCCAAAATAAAAGAAGACTACCCCAAATGCTACACAGATCCCCGATCGCCCCAACTGGGCTCCACTACTGATCGACTGAAATGAAACAACACAATGGACAAGATCTTCATCGCGCTCCTACTTGAGCTCGGTTGTGTCACCTGCATGATATCATCGGCACCTGCAAACTGGTTTTGGAAGTATCTGTGAGTCACGGGGACTCAGCAATCTCACACCCTCGCGATCAAGACTATTTAAGCTTATAGGCTGGGTAAAAGATATGTGAGGTGGAGGTGCAGCAAGCGACTAGCATATATGGTGGCTAACATACGCAAATGAGAGCGAGAAGAGAAGGCAAGGCACGGTCGAGAAACTATGATCAAGAAGTGATCCTAGAACAACCTACGTCAAGCATAACTCAAACACCGTGTTCACTTCCTAGACTCCGCCGAGAAGAGACCATCATGGTTACGCACGCGGTTGATGCATATTAATTAAGTTAAGTTTCAGGTTCTCTACAACCAGACATTAACAAATTCCCATCTGCCCATAACCGCGGGCATGACTTTCAAAAGTTCAAATCCCTACAGGGGTGTCCAAACTTAGCCCATCACAAGCTCTCACAGTCAAAGAAGGATATTCCTTCTCCTAGGACGGCCCGGTCAGACTCGGAATCCCGGTTACAAGACATCTCGACAATGGTAAAACAAGTCCAGCAAGACCGCCCGATGCGCCGACATCCTGATAGGAGCTGCACATATCTCGTTCTCAGGGCAACACCGGATGAACACTACGTACAACTAAAACCAGCCCTCAAGTTTCCCCGAGGTGGCGCCGCAAGTGGCTCTGTTTAGGACCAACACTTAGACAAGCACTGGCCTAGGGGGGGGGTTAAAATAAAGATGACCCTTGGGCTGGCCTAACCCAAGGGAAAAAGAGGCTAGGTGGCGAATGGTAAAACCAAGGTTGGGCCTTGCTGGATGAGTTTTATTCAAAGCGAACTGTCAAGGGGTTCCCATTACCAAGTATATAGATGCATTAATATAAATAAGAGATATTGTGATATCCCAACAAATATCCATGTTCCAACAAGGAACAAACTCCAATCTTCACCTGCAACTAACAACGCTATAAGAGGGGCTGAGCAAAGCGGTAACATAGCCAAACAACGGTTTGCTAGGACACGGTGGGTTAGAGGCTTGGCTTAACAATATGGGAGGCATGATAAGAAAGTGGTAGGTATCGCATCATAAGCATAGCAAAAGAGCGAGCAACTAGCAAGCAAAGATAGGAGTGATTTCGAGGGTATGGTCATCTTGCCTGCAAACTTCTCCGATAAGACGAAAACTTGAACCTTGAACACGTACTCAACGGGCTCCTCGAACACGAACTCTTCTCCCGAGTCTACCCAAGCAAGAACAACAAGCAAAGGGAGACACAATCAACCACGTGCAATGCACAATCAACATGATGCAAAACATGGCATGATATGCGGGATGCGATATGTGATGCATATGCATGATTTGGAAAGGAATGATTGAACCTGGCCTCAACTTGGAGATCCAAGAGTGCAACTGGAAAGGTGAGTTGATTTTGGTCGAAATCGATAGAAAGATCGCCGGAATCAGATGCACGGTTTGGAAATGGCAAGCAAAACAAATATGGCACCGATCTGCGATTAACAGCAAATGGCCCTCTAAATGCATCAAGATAATTAAGCTACTGCACCCAAACATGGCAACAAAATACATATCAGGGATCCACTCAAGATGCTTGACAAAATATGAACACTGAGCTACGGCTAATTCACTCATTAACAGGCTCGAACAAGCATGGCAAAAGTGCAAAAGATAACAGGTTACAGACTTAGTGAAAATAACAACAAGTCAGGAATTTAACATCATGAAGCAATGTTTAGAGCACGATATCTACATGCTACAGGGACATCATGGCAAAGCAAGGCATGGCATGAAGCTACTCAAAGCATACAACAAAAGTACCTTACTGACCATAAGCCAAAAGGGATCAGAAAATACATTGGAAACCATGCGAACATAGCAATTTATGATAACAGATTCAGATTCAGTGAAAAACTGGAGCATGGCAAAAACAGATGTCAAGTAGGCATGTTTACGAGCTTGATGCACTCACTACGAGGCATTGCATGAGAAACTAAGCATACACCCAGCAAGTAGACATGGCATGGAAGCTAGATATGGAAGGAACAACAACATAGCATGCACGGATCAACTATAACAAGCTTGGCAAAATTGCTAAACATGTTAACAATCTGCCAGGAACATTTTATAGCAAAAGTAGAGCTCGATTGACTCAAGCTAGGGTGCTCCATAAATGCAAACAAAGACTTGGATGGATAGAGCACCACAATATCTACAAAACATCCTTACTGATCATGCTCAAAAGAGGCAGAGATCACTTGGTAGCATCATGAACATATGGCATAAAAATAAGGACAGGGCGGAGTCTTAGAATATTTCTAAGTCCCTGAAATCAGCATCAATAAGTAAGCTACTTAGCATGGTTGTGCTAGTCACCACAAAGATCACAAAAAATACATGGCATACACCCCTGTAAAGATGGCATGGCATACTTCAAAACACATGTAGAGCTCAGGATCATATCATGCACACATTAATCATGGCAAAAATGACAAAAGTGCAAATGCTGATACGAATCTGAAACTATCATCACATAGCCCTCTACCAACAGCATTTCCGGCATCAAGATGAGCTCAAATGAACATGATGCAATGAGATGAAATGGAGTGCTCGTCGAGACGAACATTTTGATAGGATACACGCACGAATCGGAGCAATGGTGACGAAGTTATGGCATCATGAAGATAGTGAAATATTACTGGGACTTGGAGAAATTCAACCTCTGGAGAAAGTCTACGGGATCTCGTGGTACGGGATGGCGCGGTGCAGATCTGGGGGGGGGGGGGGTGGCGTTTGGATCGAGGGTCGAGGCAACTCCGGGACGACGCATTGCCGTGGCGGGCCAAGGACATCGGGGCAAACTCAACGCCGGAGAAGGACGCCGGAGACCGGGGCGACCTGGATCTGGCCGGATCCGGAGCGGGGATCGCCAGATCCGGCGGCCAACAGTGCGGGGACAAGCGGCGCTCGGGCTCGGGCGCCAAGGCGGGCGTAGTCACCGGAGCTCGGCAGCTCGCCGACGATGGCGGTGCGGTGGCGGAGCAGGGCGGAGGCGGCGGCGGGCGGGCGCGGACGGGCGGCGCTAGGCGGCGGAGATCTCGGGCGCAAGGGCGGCGCAAGATAGCCCCCCCGGGCTCGCCCCGGGCCTGGGCGGGCCGCGCGGCTGGGAGACGCGGGGAGGACAAGTGGCACGCCGTGGTTGGCCTGCAGCGGCGGCGGGGCGACGTGGCGAGCTCCGATAGGCCGGAGGGAGGTGGCGGTGGCGGCGGACATGTCCAGCGCCGGGGGATGAAATGTCCGGTGGCGGCGGGGAAGGCTAGGGTAGGGTTTGTACTGCGAATTTCGGAGGGGATCACATATATATATGTAGAGGGAGCTAGGAGAGTCCAAATGAGGTGCGGTTTGCGGCAACGCGATCGTGATCGAACGGCCTAGGTGATGGAGGGGGTTTAGGTGGGTTTTGGGCCACTTTGGAGGGGTGTTGGGCTGCAACACACACGAGGCCTTTTCGGTCCCTCGGTTAACCGTTGGAGTATCAAACGAAGTCCAAATGGCACAAAACATGACAGGCGGTCTACCGGTAGTAAACCAAGGCCGCATGACAAGTGTCGGTCTAATCCGAAAACTTTAACACCCACACACGAAAAGAGGTAGAAAGGGACACCGGGTGACATAGGAGCGCCATATTGCAAAACGGACAACGGGGAAAATGCTCGGAAGCATGAGACGAACATGTATGCAAAAGAAATGCACATGATGACATGAGATGAGATGCATGACACGCAAGCAATGACATGGCAACAACAACGAATAACTAGAAGACACCTATCACATCGGTCTCGGGGCGTCACAACACTCCACCACTACGAGAGGATCTCGTCCCGAGATCTAGAATGGCACCGGAGGGAAAACGAAAGAGAAAGAGAAGAGGTAAAACTAAGTTGCTTCTCTGAGCAATGAGTGAGACCAAAGAACCTTGAGAGGTTGAACAAATAGAAAGAAAGAATGCAACGAAGAAGAACAAAGTTGAAAGCACTCCGGTAGGGAAGAGTAACAAGGAAGAACACATTCAAGCAGCACTCCAATTGAAAAGTGATACAAGACTTGATAAGATGAAAAGAACTTGAGCAGAGGGCACAACTCACCGGTTATATGGATAAGCACAGGAAAGAACATGATCTTCACAACTTGAGATGGAGAGAGTAGAGCGAAACATCACAATACCTTCGGAACAATTGTAGGAATGGAATCAAAAGAACGGAGGAGAAAACAACATCTTCTACCTCAAATGAGCTTGAAAAGCATATTTAGGAGAAGGGTCGAACGTAGTTGTTGGAAACCCAACAACGAAAAGGAAAAGCTTGATGTGGGCTTATGGAAGACATCTCAAAATTATGAGGTGACATCTTGCCACTCACGGAAAAGATTTAATTGGATTGATATCAACAAGGAGACAAGAAAACTATTTCACCTAGAGGATAAAAGAAGAACTTGGATCATTTATAAGCACCATAGATAGAAACAATCCTGAGGGAAGGCTTTAGGTGAAATATAACCCAAGATAATTCCAACGAAGAAGTTGATGGATTTAAAATATCTCATTCTTGATAACTTGTGAATCACGAAGCACGAAGGGAAATTATCAAGAATGACATAACACCACCTCAAAAGATATGCGTGAAAGAATTGCACTCCAGATTGCAAGATGAAGAAAACTTGAGCTCCTTAGAAAAGAATCTCGATTAAAATTTCAAGAAGAAATTACATCCTTTATGAACCATCATGTAGAGCCTCCATGAAGAACTCCGGTATAAGAATGATCAACCGAAAGGAAAAGAGAAGTTGAAAAAAGGTGAATCCTTGCAATGATTGGATGAAGCTTTGCGACGAGATAAAGTGGAAACTTGGAACTCTGGAAGGAAAGATAAAGCATCTCAAACCAAGAATATGGTATGATGAACCACTCCAGAATAAAGAATTAATCCCTTGGATGAAACAATAATAAGAATTACATTATGCGTATCCTTCACCAATTTAGATTGATGACAAGCAATGGATTTTGCACACTACTTATTCTCGTAGAAAGGATGAAGATAGATATAGCGCAACTTGAGAAGGTCTTCAACGATCCACTGGTAGCATTTGGAAAGCATGAATGCATTGATATGATAAACGAAGGAAGAAGAATCTTGGAAGAACCACCGGTAGTATTGAAACAATGAATAAATTGGTATGATAACCAAGGAAGAGAACTCTTGAACGAACCACCGTAAGAATTGAAATGAACGAAGAAAAGATATAGAACCACCGAGAAGAATTAGGGAACGAATAAAGATACTTGAGAGAATTTTAATACAAGTGAACGAAGAGATCCCGAATTGATTAGAGGATATTTGCACGGTACACCGGTAAGATTGGAGAATGATAGTTGAAAGCGGAGAATGAATAAACCTGAATTTATGGACTCCGGATAATCAAACTGAGAAGACTCCTGAATTGCTCCGGATGGGTGAAAAGAATTCCCACAATTGAAAATAATTATGAGAGGATGGCAACAAGCTAGAATCACAAATCTTGAAGAGAATGGAGCAAGATTGAGAGAAAAATCTTCTTTGGTCTTCCAATCTGAGAATGACGACGAGAAACACCACCATGAATTATTTAGACGCTCCAGAAGAATCAAAAGTGAAGAGATTGAGCCAACGATGAAAAGAATTTAACCGATCTTGGAGAAAGGCATTTGACTGATGATAAATCATTCTTACATCAAACTTCAAAAAGAAATTTGAGGATAGCTTCGTGAAAATAAGAAGAGTCAGGTAAGATCCTGGGAAAAGAACTGTGGGTTAGGGCCCACTCAGGAGAAACACCGTTGAAAAGGTCGCTTGGAAAATAGATTGCACCGGTTGAATCAAATGACTTGAATGAGAGAATATCCTCAAAAAATCTTAAACGGATGTAGAGTGGAAAACACGAATCTTCGAGATATCTTGAGCACTCTGGAACAATTCAATAGCGAGAAATGACTGAATATAAGGTGCACCGGCATGAGAAGGCATTTGAAAACAAAGAAAAGATATGATCAACAAAGCTTGAATTGGTTCCACCCGGAGAAGAAAGAGAATGAATAATGATGAACTTGAGGCTCCGTTAGGATCTTCATGAGAATCACCGGATAAGAACATTGAAAGAAAAGAATGAAGAGACTTCACACGAATAAAATGGATACTTGATTAAGAAATCTGAGTCCTTGAAGAAATAAGGGTGGGAGGGCGGGAAAACAAAGACAACTTGGAACGGATGAAGCAAACACCGTTGAGAAGAACTGATAATTGATCTTGCGAATATTGAAGTGATCGGATCCACTTGAAGAGAGACACACCGGTTGAAAAGGATTGACATGACAATCTCGATTATCATGAAGGATTGGTATTCACATCGGAGTATGAGAACACCATTTAGGAAAGGTATGGAATCAACACTTCACTTCGAAGCAACTCGAATACCACAACTCAAAACAAAACAAAGGATTGGCTTGCAAAATAAGCCGGAACAAACATATGATAGAGATTTCGTCCGAAGTTTTCATGGTGGGGACTACATGGGCTCGATCATACAACACCATCATATACAAGGCAGGGCACATGACATACGAAGCGTCCCCGAGTCAGCATAGCCAAGGACTCTTTAAGACACAATGAGACCACTGTAAAATCAACCGTGGATAGGCGGACCACTAGACGTCAAACCCCAATTTCATATCATATATCTGTCAGAAAGATATCCAAAGAGCTACTTGAATTCCCACTTATAAACTCCCGAAACTTTCCCGGTTATGCAATCAGGTATTGGGGATACAGGGAAAGCATAATATATCAGCCAAAACTAACAAATCCTACATCTAGCTGTATCCATCCTTCAACACATAACCAAGAAACCTTCGGAAATCGTTTACCTCAACCTTCGAAAAACATCCGTTATACGAGTTATGGCAATACTCCCAAACTCCCGCCCCAGTACTGGGTGGTGTCGAGGTTATCTCACCAACAACTGCATAAAAGAGATTTTTGATGTCGGCGAAAACTCAGGTATTCCAGAACTGCAACGATAAAATTGTGACGACACACCTCGGAGCTCAACTCCCCGGGACACTGCCACAACCCCTAAATATTAGGAGGCACCAAGAACAATGTTCTCGTCACAAAACCATTGGAACGATTCCAAGATACCCGCGTGATCCTAAATTTTTTTTAGTGAAATTTGAGAAGAGAAGAGTCAAAACTCTACGTCAGGAGGCCTCACCAGAGCGACGAAGGGGCTAAGGAGTAACAAGAATCCTACTCTCCGATATATAATCCTAAATGACTCAAAACATTTTTCTAGACTCAACAACGCCAGCGATTCGATCTCAAGGGCTCCTAAGGTCGGGGAAGGCTCTGATTACCAACTTGTAACGCCCACGATGCGGCTATATCTCCCACATGTCGAAGCACGACTTAGAGGCATAACTGCATTGTAAGCAATGTTGCAAGTGAGGTAATCTTCACACAACCCATGTAATACATAAGGGAAAGAGATACATAGTTGGCTTACAATTGCCACTTCACACAATACATGAAAATAACATTACATCATCCAGATACACACAAGGTCCGACTACGGAACCCAAAATAAAAGAAGACTACCCCAAATGCTACACAGACCCCCGATCGCCCCAACTGGGCTCCACTACTGATCGACTGAAACGAAACAACACAATGGACAAGATCTTCATCGAGCTCCTCCTTGAGCTTGGTTGCGTCACCTGCACGATATCATCGGCACCTGCAAACTAGTTTTGGAAGTATCTGTGAGTCACAGGGACTCAGCAATCTCACACCCTCGCGATCAAGACTATTTAAGCTTATAGGAAGGGTAAAAGATATGTGAGGTGGAGGTGCAGCAAGCGACTAGTATATATGGTGGCTAACATACGCAAATGAGAGTGAGAAGAGAAGGCAAGGCACGGTCGAGAAACTATGATCAAGAAGTGATCCTAGAACAACCTACGTCAAGCATAACTCCAACACCGTGTTCACTTCCCGGACTCCGAGAAGAGATCATCACGGTTACACACACGGTTAATGCATTTTAATTAAGTTAAGTTTCAGGTTCTCTACAACCGGACATGAACAAATTCCCATCTGCCCATAACGCGGGCACGACTTTGGAAAGTTCAAATCCCCGCAGGGGTGTCCCAACTTAGCCCATCACAAGCTCTCACGGTCAACGAAGGATATTCCTTCTCCCAGGACGGCCCGATCAGAATCGGAATCCCGGTTACAAGACATCTCGACAATGGTAAAACAAGTCCAGCAAGATCGCCCGATGCGCCGACATCCTGATAGGAGCTGCACATATCTTGTTCTCAGGGCCACACCGGATGAACACTAGTACAGCTAAAACCAGCCCTCAAGTTTCCCCGAGGTGGCGCCGCAAGTGGCTCTGTTTCGGACCAACACTTAGACAAGCACTGGCCCGGGGGGGGGTTAAAATAAAGATGACCCTTGGGCTGGCCTAACCCAATGGAAAAAGAGGCTAGGTGGCGAATTGTAAAACCATGGTTGGGCCTTGCTGGAGGAGTTTTATTCAAAGCAAACTGTCAAGGGGTTCCCATTATAACCCAACAGTGTAAGGAACGCAAAATATGGGAACATAACACCGATATGACGGAAACTAGGGCGGCAAGAGTGGAACAAAACACCAGGCATAAGGCCGAGCCTTCCACCCTTTACCAAGTATATAGATGCATTAATATAAATAGGAGATATTGTGATATCCCAACAAATATCCATGTTCCAACAAAGAACAAACTCCAATCTTCACCTGCAACTAACAACGCTATAAGAGGGGCTGAGCAAAGCGGTAACATAGCCAAACAATGGTTTGCTAGGACAAGGTGGGTTAGAGGCTTGGCTTAACAATATGGGAGGAATGATAAGCAAGTGGTAGGTATCGCAGCATAGGCATAGCAAAAGAGCGAGCAACTAGCAAGCAAAGATAGAAGTGATTTCGAGGGTATGGTCATCTTGCCTGCATAGTTCTCCGAGAAGACGAAAACTTGAACCTCGAACACGTACTCAACGGGCTCCTCGAACACGAACTCGTCTCCCGTGTCTACCCAAGCAAGAACAACAAGCAAATGGAGACACAATCAACCACGTGCAATGCACAATCAACATGATGCAGAACATGGCATGATATGCGGGATGCGATATGCGATGCATATGCATGATTTGGAAAGGAATGATTGAACCTGGCCTCAACTTGGAAATCCAAGAGTGCCACTGGAAAGATGAGTTGATTTCGGTCGAAATCGATATAAAGATCGCCGGAATCGGATGCACGGTTTGGAAATGGCAAGCAAAACAAATATGGCACCAGTCTACGATTAACAGCAAATGGCCATCTAAATGCATCAAGATAATTAAGCTACTGCACCCAAACATGGCAACAAAATACGTAGCAGGGATCCACTCAAGATGCTTGACAAAAGATGAACACTGAGCTACGGCTAATTCACTCATTAACAGGCTCGAACAAGCATGGCAAAAGTGCAAAAGATAACAGGTTACAGACTTAGTGAAAATAACAACAAGTCAGGAATTTAACATCGTGAAGCAATGTTTAGAGCACGATATCTACATGCTACAGGGAGATCATGGCAAAGCAAGGCATGGCATGAAGCTACTCAAAGCATACAACAAAAGTTACTGACCATAAGCCAAAAGGGATCAGAAAATACACTGGCAACCATGCGAACATAGCTATTTATGGTAACAGATTCAGACTCAGTGAAAAACTGGAGCATGGCAGAACAGATATCAAGTAGGCATGTTTACGAGCTTGATGCACTCACTACGAGGCATTGCATGATAAACTAAGCATACACCCAGCAAGTAGACATGGCATGGAAGCCAGACATGGCAGGAACAACAACATAGCATGCACGGATCAACTACAACAAGCTTGGCAAAATTGCTAAACATGTTAACAATCTGCCAGGAACATTTTATAGCAAAAGTAGAGCTCGATTGACTCAAGCTAGGGTGCTCCATAAATGCAAACAAAGACATGGATGGATAGAGCACCACAATATCTAGAAAACATCCTTACTGATCATGCTCAAAAGAGGCATGGATCACTCGGTAGCATCATGAACATATGGCATAAAAATAAGGACAGGGCAGAGTCTTAGAATATTTCTAAGTCCCTGAAATCAGCATCAATAAGTAAGCTACTTTGCATGGTTGTGCTAGTCACCACAAAGATCACAAAAAATACATGGCATACACCCCCTGTAAAGATGGCATGGAATACTTCAAAACACGTGTAGAGCTCAGGATCATATCATGCACACATTAATCATAGCAAAAATGACAAAAATGCAAATGCTGATATGGATCTGAAACTAACATCACATAGCCCTCTACCAACAGCATTTCGGGCATCAAGATGAGCTCAAATGAACATGATGCAATGAGATGAAATGGAGTGCTCGTCGAGATGAACATTTTGATATGAGACACGCACGAATCGGAGCAACAGTGACGAAGTTATGGCATGATGAAGATAGAAAAATATTACTGGGACTTGGAGAAATTCAACGTCTGAAGAAAGTCAACGGGATCTCGTGGTATGGGACGGCGCGGTGCAGATCTGGGGGTGGCATTTGGATCGAGGGTCGAGGCAACTCCGGGACGACGCTGTGTCATAGCGGGTCGAGGACGTTGGCGGCGAACTCGACGCCGGAGACTGGGGCGACCTGGATCTGGCCGGATCCAGAGCGGGGATCGCCAGATCTGGCGGCCAGCAGTGCAGGGATGAGCGGCGCTCGGGCTCGGGCGCCAAGGCGGGCGTGGTCGCCGTAGCTCGGCAGCTCGCCGGCGATGGCGGCGCGGTGGCGGAGCAGGGCGGAGGCGGCGGCCGGTGGGCGCGGACGGGTGGCGCTAGGCAGCGGAGATCTCGGGCGCTCGGGCGACGCGGGATGGGCCCCTCGGGCTCGCCCCGGGCCTGGGCGGGCCGCGCGGCTGGGAGACGCGGGGAGGACAAGTGGCGTGCTGTGGTTGGCCTGGAGCGGCGGCGGGGCGACGTGGTGAGCTCCGATAGGCCGGAGTGAGGTGGTGGTGGCGGCAGACATGTCCGGCGCCGTGGGATGAAATGTCCGGCGGCGGCGGGGAAGGCTAGGGTAGGGTTTGTACCGCAAATATCGGAGGGGATCACATATTTATAGGTAGAGGGAGCTAGGAGAGTCCAAATGAGGTGCGGTTTGCGGCCACGCGATCGTGATCGAACGACCTAGATGATGGAGGGGGTTTAGGTGGGTTTTGGGCCACTTTGGAGGGATGTTGGGCTGCAACACACACGAGACCTTCTCGGTCCCTCGGTTAACCGTTGGAGTATCAAACGAAGTCCAAATGGCACGAAACTTGACAGGCGGTCTACCGGTAGTAAACCAAGGCCGCATGAAAAGTCTCGGTATAATCCGAAGACGTTTAACACTCACACATGAAAATAGGTAGAAAGGGACACCGGGTGACATAGGAGCGCCGGATTGCAAAACGAACAACGGGGAAAATGCTCGGAAGCATGAGACGAACATGTATGCAAAAGAAATGCACATGATGACATGAGATGAGATGCATGACATGCAAGAAATGACATGGCAACAACAGCGAATAACTGGAAGACACCTGGCACATTGGTCTTGGGGCGTCACACTCACCCTGCACGTACACATGCAGGCACGCAAGACACGCACGCATGTAGGCGTGCAACACTGACACGTACACACGCACGCATGCTGGCATGCAACACTGATACGTACTGTAGGATCGAAAGTATGTCTAGAGGGGGGGGGTGATTAGACTACTTGACCAAATAAAAACTTAACCTTTTCCCAATTTTAGTTCTTGGCAGATTTTAACTATCTTAGGACAAGTCAAGCAATCATCACACAATTCAAGCAAGCATGCAAAGAGTATATTGGCAGCGGAAAGTAAAGCATGCAACTTGCAAGAATATAAAGGGAAGGGTTTTTGAGGATTCAAACGCAATTGGAGACACGGATGTTTTTCCCGTGGTTCGGATAGGTGGTGCTATCCTACATCCACGTTGATGGAGACTTGAACCCACGAAGGGTAACGGTTGCGCGAGTCCACGGAGGGCTCCACCCACGAAGGGTCCACGAAGAAGCAACCTTGTCTATCCCACCATGACCATCGCCCACGAAGGACTTGCCTCACTAGCGGTAGATCTTCACGAAGTAGGCGATCTCCTTGCCCTTACAAATTCCTTGGTTCAACTCCACAATCTTGTCAGAGGCTCCCAAGTGACACCTAGCCAATCTAGGAGACACCACTCTCCAAGAAGTAACAAATGGTGTGTTGATGATGAACTCCTTGCTCTTGTGCTTCAAATGATAGTCTCCCCAACACTCAACTCTCTCTCATAGGATTTGGATCTGGTGGAAAGAAGATTTGAGTGGAAAGCAACTTGGGGAAGGCTAGAGATCAAGATTCATATGGTTGGAATGGAATATCTTGGTCTCAACACATGAGTAGGTGGTTCTCTCTCAGAACATATGAGTTGGAATGGTGTATGTGTTCTGATGGCTCTCCCCACGAGTGAAGAGGAGGTGGAGGGGTATATATAGCCTCCACACAAAATCCAACCGTTACACACAATTTACCAATCTCGGTGGGACCGAATCAGAAAACTCGGTCGGACCAAAATAGTAAACCTAGTGACCGTTAGGAATTTCGGTGGGACTGACATGCAACTCGGTAGGACCGATTCGGTTAGGGTTTGGGCATAACGTAATCTCGGTGAGACCGATTGCACAAACTCGGTGAGACCGAGTTTGGCAATAAGCTAACCAGAGAGTTGGTCAGGCAAACTCGGTGGGACCGACTCGCTCTTTCGGTGAGACCAAAAAGTTACAAGAAGGAAACATAGAGTTTACATTGCAATCTCGGTGGGACCGATACGCTCTTTCGGTGAGACCGAAAAGTTATGAAAGGGAAACAAAGAGTTTGCAATCCCATCTCGGTGAGACCGAGATCCTTATCGGTAGGACCGAATTGCTAGGGTTTGGCAGTGGCAAATGACAAGTGAAACTCGGTGGCGCCGGATTGAAAGAATCGGTATGACCGAGTATGGCTTAGTGTTTAGGTCATTTGTGGCTATGGAAAAGTGGTTGAGGATTTTGGAGCATATCACCAAGCACATAAAGCAAGAGGCTCATTAAGCAACACCTCATCCCTCCTTGATAGTATTGGCTTTTCCTAAAGACTCAATGTGATCTTGGATCACTAAAATATAAAATGAAGAGTCTTGAACTTTTGAGCTTGAGCCAATTCTTTGTCCTTAGCATTTTGAGGGTTCCACTTTCACATCCATGCCATGCCAATCATTGAGCTTTCCTGAAATAATCATCTTGAAATAGCATTAGCTCAATGAGCTATATGTTGTTATGAATTACCAAAACCACCTAGGGATAGTTGCACTTTCAATCTCCCCCTTTTTGGTAATTGATGACAACATATAGATCAAAGCTTCGACAAATTATAATAATCATGAAATACATCGTCGCTTTGAGAAGTATGTGACAAATAAGAGCTCCCCCTAAATTTGTGCATATTTAAAATTTGCTTTGGACTGCAAATGCACAAGGAGTTAGAGTCATGGGTTACTCTTCCACGTCACATACATCTTGGTGGAGCGCTCAAAAATGATAAGATTGAAATACATGCACTCATCACCAAGAATAGTGAGTGATCACATAAGATAGATAGAATAATAATAGCATTAAGCAAACATTAAGTGTAGCTTATGATCAAACACATGATCATCGATGTCTCACATGCATAAAGACGTAGTATCTCACACACAAGCAAATAAAGTTTGAAAAACCACCAAGTAAAACAAGAGAGAATAAAAGCAACACTCTCTCTCGAAGCCTATGATCTATACATTTTCTCCCCCTTTGGCAACAGGTTACCGAAAAGTTCCTAGAAAATGCATAGTGCTAAGTCGACGCTCAGGCTTGATCTTCAGGTGGTGGTGGAGTCCGGAGCACTCCAAGGACGAAACCTTCTGTAGACGTGGTCGGAGTTGAGGCTGAAGTGGATGCTGGAGCTGGTGGAACTGAGGTTGTGGCTGGCGCAGACGTGGTAGCTCTGGTGTCAGCAACTGGCATTGCAGATGACCTCGTGGCACCCTGGCAAATGCATCAGTCGTAGTCCTGCCTCTCCTCTCATTCATGTCATCCTGGAGCTGCTCCACGGCAGTCTGTATCTCTGTCACCTTGATGTCCAAATCATAGAACCTCTGTTCCATGATCCTCTCTAAGCTTGCCTGGTTCTGAGTTAGGGTGGCTAGTCCTTGCTCAATCCGCAGGGTGGACGCAATCAGGTAACCAAGCTGCTCTTGTCTGGTTTTCAGAAAATATTCAGATGCCTCCTCTTGAGTAGGCATCCTGGCAGCTTTCTCCTTCTTCGCCTTCTCCTTCTTGGCTTGTGCTTGGGCAGATGATGGCTCATTCTCAGTCATGATCACTTGATTATCTTTGAAGTCTGGACGGATGGGCAGGTGTTCCTTATCCAACAAGTATGTGCCCGTGCCCATCTTTGAGTTGATGAGCTCCTGAATCTGTGGGGCATACCCACAACTCCTCTTCTGATCTACTGCAGTCCTTTTGATTGTTTCCACTATGAGGCTCATGACTTTGAATTTTTGAGGCACATCAAAGACATGAAGCAAATTGATCGCGTGACCTTTGATCATCTTGTGATCTCCAGACTTGGGCAATAGGGTGTGCCTCAGTATCCAATTGATAGTGGGCAGTCCTGATAGAAGATAATGCACTGAGCCAAATTTGAACGTGTCAAGTGCTTCATTCGGAATCTCATTGTACATGTTGGACATTGAGTTGTGGTCCATCTTCTTCTTGGCATAAATGTCCAAGTCATCTGCTTGCTCCTCTAGGGCATGAATTAGCTGAGCCCATTCAGCAACTGTGGACTGGTACCTCGTACCTTCTGACATGATGCAAACTCTGACTGCTGACCCTGTGAATAGATTATAGATGAGATAGAGTGGATGAGCATCACAAAGTGAAGAGATTTTGCAAAAGAGTAATTCAAAAACTTAGTTTTAGTTTCCCACTGAAATCATCTTGGATCTACAAATTTTCAAACTCGGTGACATCGAAGCAGTTTTGGCACCAGAACTAGTGAACTCGGTCAGACCGAGTCACAGTACGGTGGCACCGAGACTGCTAGGGTTTCACAGAGTTCCAAAATCGGTCACACCGATAAGTAATTCTCGGTCAGACCGAGTTTTACTTGTGCAATGGCATAAGCCAAATCGGTGGGACCGAGTTTTTCAACTCGGTGGGTCCGAGATGGTTTCGGCGGAAACCTAACCCTAAAATTTTCGAATTAAACCTAATCTATGAGTTCATTGACTGGATAGGAGTTTATCAAATGTGGCAAGAATCATGATGATCACAATGTGCTAGGAATCGGATTGGAGAATAGCACAAAGATCGAGTCCATACCCTAGTTCGGCGGAGACTCGCTACGGCGGCAACGGCGGGGCAGAATTCCCGTTGACGGCGACGGAGACCAGCGACTGGAGGCGGCTGGCGGCGAGGAGGACGATCCAGAGACCCAGGAGGCAGAGCGAGCTATGCGCGGGCGAAGAGGTTTCGGAGAAATTTCCAAAATTCTGCCCGTCACTATATATAGCCCGACCCTGTCGGTGTGACCGAGTGGAACAACTCGGTGGCACCGAGGTGCAAAACTGTATACAGTTATTGCGACTCGGTGTGACCGAGTGGTTCAAATCGGTTGCACCGAGATCGAAAACCTAGATCAACTTAATGATCTCGGTAGGACCGAAAGTATGGTATCGGTCAGACCGAGAATCACAAAGAGGTTTTGGAAGTTTAAGTCTATGACGAATCAGGGACTCCGAGCGCTCCTCACACAGAGTGGTTCAAATCTGACTTGATCAAATTTTGTGATGCAGCATGAATAGAGTTTGAGACGAGAAAAGCATAGATAGCTAGAGGAGGTTCTTAGGCATTCTTGTCCATCCACTTGGCAAAAGAAGATAAAGCCAAACAATCAAAACAACAAGTGGATGTCCTCGAATGAGTAAAATATGCAACCAACATGCTCACACAATAAGATGGCAAATGAAATATGTGGCAAAGCATGCACAACCAATTCTAGCATCTATCAAGCAATTAGCGATGACTAGGTCATCTATATATGAGTATATTGACTTAGGAGTCAAGTGAGAACACTTGATCGTAGGTCATACTCATCGTTTAAGCTCAAGTGGGGTTACCACTTTTACATAAAGCATTGTTGTATTCACATCTTTAGAGTTGCTTTAGCTCAAGTTTTAGAGTAAAGCTCCCCCTAGATGTGATATCCCCCCTAAGAGGGATCAACTAACCTTGGGTTTTGTCGATGATGACTTCACATAGATGTTGAAGATGTGGATGCTCAATGTTGATGTAGATCACTTGGAGCTATCCATTTGAGTGAATTGCACTTTCAATACTTACATGGGTTAGTCCCACAAGGAACAAACAAGGATATCCATAGACATAGAGTGATGCATACACAAGATGATGTCCATGAAAACTTTAGGTTACCTTGTCCCTTGTCTTACCAACAAGAGGGTTTGTGACTCCTTGAACTAGTGCATGATGTGGAAGTTGATTGCACTTGTTCTTGCCAAAATGATGAGAGTGAAATATGTTGGCGGAGTCACCCTCAAGAACTCTCTAGTTCTTCTTCTTTTGGATCCACACCATCTTGATGGGAATCCTTGGAGTTGTAGTCGTACTTGATGAAGTGGAACTTGACGTGGTCTTGGGAATCCACTTGACTAAGGTCTTAGGAGCTTCTTCAAATGCATCAGTCTCCTCTTGAAGCTTGTCCTTGCCTTTTTGCTTGTAGTCTTGTGGTGGAAGATCATCTTGAGCTTGTGTCCCCTTGAAAGAAGTAGACTTCTCTTGTTGAGGAACAAACTTTGTCTTGGGGTATTGATCTTCTTCCCACTCAACTCCAATGGCATTAAACTTTCGTTCAAAACCAACACCTTGATTCTTCCGGTGCATTCCTTGCTTGCGCACAATTTCCTCGAATTGCTTACTCCTGGCAAGGCTTTTGTACACTCCTTTCTCTATAATCCCCTTCAATAAGCTATTTTCTTGCTCAAGTGTAACTTGGCTAAGAGAATCATTAGTGGAATCAAGAGAACTACTAGAAGTAACAATATTGGATTTAGCATGATCATTGTTACTACTAGAGGAAGAATCTTTCTTGTTCTTGTTACTAGACTTGACTTGAGGCATGTAAGTGGATAATAGT
The DNA here is from genome assembly GCA_034509565.1 of Triticum monococcum. Classification (NCBI taxonomy): domain Eukaryota; kingdom Viridiplantae; phylum Streptophyta; class Magnoliopsida; order Poales; family Poaceae; genus Triticum; species Triticum monococcum. The sequence goes on along the minus strand of CM067842.1, from coordinate 526,641,397 downwards.
AAACGCTTGGCAATGTAAGAAGAACTTTTCTTGCAGAGATCATCATTGATTGCTTTTAAGAACTCATGCTCTTGCTCAAGATTGAGCTTTTCAAAGCGTAATTTCTCATGAGCTCTTAAAAGTTCTCGATGATCTTCGAAGATAGTTTCATGAGCTAACTTAAGAGTGTTTAGTTCTTTAGTTAGAGCCTCAATCTTCTCCTTATCATTGTCATTCGTTTTATCTTGATTAGCATGATTAATGGGTGTTTCATCATAGTACTCATCACTAGAGTTGTCAACAAGCAAGTCATCATCACCTAACAAGTCATCTTCATCACTATTAAAATCAACATACTCGGGATGTGTTACCTTAGGACCTTTGGCCATGAAGCATCTTCCAATTCCTTCATTTGTAAGTCAAATATGTCGTAGGAGTTGGTTGACACAAGTGCTAGACCGGCAACACCTTCATCTTGAGTATCTTCGGAGTCGGAGTGATAACTTCTCTCGGAGTGGCTGTCGGAGTCGGAGCCGGATACCCATTCACCAACATGAGCTTGATGTCTTCATTTTGTGTAGCTCCTTGATGATTTTTCCTTCCTTTCCGAATCCTTGCTTCTCCGTGAGTATCTCCGTTCATAATGATCATCTCTACTCCTTCTCTCTCTTGGTGGTGATTCTTTGCTTCTTCTTTTTGGAGAATCTTCTCTTCTCTTGTAGGGAGCCGTACACTCATTGGAATAGTGTCCGGGTCTTCACAATTATAGAAGTTTCGCTCTCGACTAGAAGATCTTTTGTCATTGTAGGACCTTGACTTGAAGCTTCTATCTTTGCTTCTACTCTTGTAGAACTTGTTGAAGTTCTTCACCATTTAGCTCAATTCTTCATTGAAGTTTTGTTTCTCACTTGATGATGTGGGGACTTCACATGAGGCTTTGTAGGCACGACTTGATTTGTTGTGAAGTTCCTCTTTATCCTTGAGTGACATCTCATGAGCAACAATCCTTCCAATCACTTCCGTTGGTTTGAGATCTTTGTAATTGGGCATCATTTGAATCAATGTGCACACGGTATCATATTTACCATCCAAGGCTCTTAGGATCTTCTTGATGATGAATCTATCAGTCATCTCTTCACTTCCTAAGCCGGCAATCTCATTTGTGATGAGAGCAAGCCTAGAGTACATTTCGGCGACACCTTCACCATCCTTCATCTTGAACTTGTCAAGTTGACTTTGGAGCACATCCAACTTGGATTCCTTGACGGAGTCGGTACCTTCGTGCATATCAATCAAAGTGTCCCAAATTTCCTTTGCATTCTCAAGACGGCTGATTTTGTTGAATTCTTCGGGGCACAATCCGTTGAAGAGAATATCACAAGCTTGAGCATTGTATTGCAACATCTTCAACTCATCTGTGGTAGCTTCACGGTTTGGTTCTCTCCCATCAAAGAACTCACCTTGCAAACCAACACAAACAATAGCCCATACGGCGGGGTTATGTCCAAGAATATGCATTTTCATTTTATGCTTCCAACTAGCAAAATTAGTGCCATCAAAGTAAGGACCTCTACGGTGATAATTTCCCTCGCTAGACGCCATACTCTCCTAGGTTGTGAAACCAAGGCTATGAGCACCAAAAGCTATGGAGATCAAGGCAAATGGAGATCAAAGATCTGATACCACTTGTAGGATCGAAAGTATGTCTAGAGGGGGGGGTGATTAGACTACTTGACCAAATAAAAACTTAACCTTTTCCTAATTTTAGTTCTTGGCAGATTTTAACTATCTTAGGACAAGTCAAGCAATCATCACACAATTCAAGCAAGCATGAAAAGAGTATATTGGCAGCGGAAAGTAAAGCATGCAACTTGCAAGAATATAAAGGGAAGGGTTTTTGAGGATTCAAACGCAATTGGAGACACAGATGTTTTTCCCGTGGTTCGGATAGGTGGTGCTATCCTACATCCACGTTGATGGAGACTTGAACCCACGAAGGGTAACGGTTGCGCGAGTCCACGGAGGGATCCACCCACGAAGGGTCCACGAAGAAGCAACCTTGTCTATCCCACCATGGCCATCGCCCACGAAGGACTTGCCTCACTAGCGGTAGATCTTCATGAAGTAGGCGATCTCCTTGCCCTTACAAACTCCTTGGTTCAACTCCACAATCTTGTCGGAGGCTCCCAAGTGACACCTAGCCAATCTAGGAGACACCACTCTCCAAGAAGTAACAAATGGTGTGTTGATGATGAACTCCTTGCTCTTGTGCTTCAAATGATAGTCTCCCCAACACTCAACTCTCTCTCATAGGATTTGGATCTGGTGGAAAGAAGATTTGAGTGGAAAGCAACTTGGGGAAGGCTAGAGATCAAGATTCATATGGTTGGAATGGACTATCTTGGTCTCAACACATGAGTAGGTGGTTCTCTCTCAGAACATATGGTGTATGTATTCTGATGGCTCTCTCCACGAGTGAAGAGGAGGTGGAGGAGTATATATAGCCTCCACACAAAATCCAACCGTTACACACAATTTACCAATCTCGGTGGGACCGAATCAGAAAACTCGGTCGGACCGAAATAGTAAACCTAGTGACCGTTAGGAATTTCGGTGGGACTGACATGCAACTCGGTAGGACCGATTCGGTTAGGGTTTGGGCATAACGTAATCTCGGTGAGACCGATTGCACAAACTCGGTGACACCGAGTTTGGCAATAAGCTAACCAGAGAGTTGGTCAGGCAAACTCGGTGGGACCGACTCGCTCTTTCGGTGAGACCGAAAAGTTACAAGAAGGAAACATAGAGTTTACATTGCAATCTCGGTGGGACCGATTCGCTCTTTCGGTGAGACCGAAAAGTTACGAAAGGGAAACAGAGAGTTTGCAATCCCATCTCGGTGAGACCGAGATCCTTATCGGTAGGACCGAATTGCTAGGGTTTGGCAGTGGCAAATGACAAGTGAAACTCGGTGGCTCCGGATTGAAAGAATCGGTATGACCGAGTTTGGCTTAGTGTTTAGGTCATTTGTGGCTATGGAAAAGTGGTTGAGGATTTTGGAGCATATCACCAAGCACATAAAGTAAGAGGCTCATTAAGCAACACCTCATCCCTCCTTGATAGTATTGGCTTTTCCTAAAGAATCAATGTGATCTTAGATCACTAAAATATAAAATGAAGAGTCTTGAACTTTTGAGCTTGAGCCAATTCTTTGTCCTTAGCATTTTGAGGGTTCCACTTTCACATCCATGCCATGGCAATCATTGAGCTTTCCTGAACCAATCATCTTGAAATAGCATTAGCTCAATGAGCTATATGTTGTTATGAATTACCAAAACCACCTAGGGATAGTTGCACTTTCACGTACACATGCACTCACGAACACACGCACGTATGCACCCATGCATGCAACACTAAAACGTACCCTTGCACGCACGCAACACTCGCACGTCTGCATGCACATAGCACACGACGCAAGACACACACTCAACCTATACGTGCATGCACCCTTTGTTAAGGACATGGATTGTTACGGGTATTAATCAATCTTATCTGTGATAAGTAGAACATTGATGTTTGCAGTGGTCTTTATGAATCACAACGTATCAAATGGGCTATCAACATAGTAGGCTTATCTACATGAAAAAGATGACGTCACACTCAATGAACAATCATCGGTTTATGAAATGCCCGCTTCTGACCGCCCTGGCCCACCAAAGGTTCCTCTGCTGTGCGCTGCCTGCGTTGGGTCACTGACATGCAGGACATGCACCCAAAGAGCCCACACATCAGTGGAAGAACGGCGCGGTGTGCTAGGTCAGAGTCGAGGGCGCCACTCGCGGCACGCCCGGCTGAACACGCCTCCGTGCCGCATTCAAACGCTTCCATGAAACCCGCCCGTGTGGAAGCCGAGAAACCCACTCCGGACACACGCCCATTCATGACTGGGCCGGCGTTAAACGCAACGCCGGCCGAGCTCCTCTCATCTGCCGTCTATTTAATCTCCTATTTAAACGAGGCCAAACGCCGGCCAAGAATCGCACACCTCCGCCGCTCCCCTATCTCCTCCACCATTTTTTCCACTCTTATAATGGCTTACGAAGAGTAGTTATTCCGCATCCAAGCCGGCTGGGTAGCCCGCCAGATACGAGCTATGCAGCTCACTGATCCACCTCCCTCCCCTCGCCTGACGGAGCCAGTTGCCGCCCCAAGTCGGCGCGCGGTTCAGCAACTCGCCGCTCCAGGCCAGCTCGACGAGGAGTGGCGCATGGGCGTTGTTGCTGCCGTCCATGCTGCCGCCTCGTACCGCGTCTCCCGTTTCTGTGGCCGAGACTTCCATGCCGGCGGCCGCGCCATGCAAGCAGCGACAGAAGCTGGGTGCACAAAGAGCGACGAGTCGGTGGCCAGCGCCTCCGTGTCCGCCGCCATCATCGAGGAGAAGTAGAACACGGGAGGCCGCCGCCGCTTGGGTCCCATGAAGGCCACCGCGGAGGCAACGCCGGCATACATAGCAGGTGTCTTGCTGGATCCTTTTGTTGCGAGGACCTTCGTCGACCACGCATGGGCTCCACGGAAGAGGGGAATGTTAGGATGAACTCGAGCCGGTGCCGGCCATGGCGAAGTAGTGGCCGGTGATGAACTCGAACCGGTGCCGACCACCATCATCTTAGGCACTAGCCAATGATATCAGTTGGGCAGTGGGGAAGCGAGCCATCCTTTGCGCTAAAGCATATACCTCCGGGGCTCCCGGCAGTCCGGTGATCGTGCTGCCGGACATGAGGAACACAAATCGATCGGTGGACGACCATTTAGGCCAGGTATTATATACATGTGCTGTCCAGAACTAGCACCGCATAGTTCATTTGAATGTAATGAAATCTGTCATGTTTGTATGAAAATCCGGTACTTTATATGATTTCTGTCGTTGTTTATATGAAATATCAGTTTGTCTATGTGTTTGTGTGAATTTCGTTCGGTTGGTTGAGTTGCTGTCATAATGTGTGCGGCTACGGTTGGATGGCGTAATTTGCGGGTCGCCAGTCGGTCCGCGGGCGGCTCGGGCGGCATTGTGGGACAAAAAAACACAGCTCGTGCGAGCTCGTCTCCAACATGCACGCTGGAGGGTGCATGACAGCATGAGCGCCCGAGCCATTCCTCGTTCATCGGTGGCAAAGGCACCGGTGGACAAAAGGGTTGCCAATATTTTGGCTACCCCAGGCAAGATCCAAACAGCCCCTCCCAACAGATTCAAATCCCTCGTTCGTCGTGGAATTTTGCCATGTGTTGTTTTCATGGACTAGCAAGATGCCCGTGCATTGCATGGAACATCAAGATGCATTTTTTTACAAACTCCCGCATGCATGCAAGGGATAATTAATGTCCTCCTTTGCTAGTACCACGAGGCAAACACCGATTAGTGTTAGTGGCCTTGTATATTTGCAAATTGTAATTTTGATAGTGGCCCCTTGTATATAAAAATGGAGGGAGAAAGATGAGAGATAAGGTGAGGAGGAGTGGGGCGTGGTGGTGACTGGTGGTCGGACTGGGCGGAGGCATGGGGATGGACGACGCATTATGTCTAGGTTTGTATCTCTCTCTCACACACACACACACGTAGGTGGGAGATGTGCATGAAGAGAAGAGGTGCACGCACGGCGCACGTACTCCCGTCTCTTTCCCAACCACACCCGCGCGGGTACACGGTGGAGCTCATTTCTGTACGAAAAAGGCAGCCCACGTGGTAATTTGGCACGTGTACTGGTTGTCCACTTGGTGGAGGGAGGATCGTCTACCACGGGTGAACAAACAAATTGCAACTTGACGCGTTGTGTTAAATTAAAAAAAGAGGCAAACCATGTGGGGTCTACCTTAGAGGCAAGGCTCTATACACTTGAGTACTTTTGATGTGTCCCGTCAACTCACAGAATGAGGAGAAGCTTGCTTAGTACGCCGTCTCCCCCGCCCACGGGCGCGGTGGCTCACAGGATGAGGTGAAGCTTGCTTACGAGTAGTAGTAGTACTACTACTATATGCCTTTACGCCGGCTCCCTCGCCCACGCGCGTAGTGGCTCGCAGCACGAGGAGAAAATTTTACTACTCCCTCCGTTTACTCCTCGTCCCTACTACGTACTTTGGTTAGTACTCCCTCCATTTACTTATACAAGGCCACTATAAAAAATGCATTTTGCATCTATACAAGGCCACAAATAGTAATCGAGACAAAAGTTACTACTCCCTCCTTTCCAGTTTATGGCTCAATTTCAAAATCTCTCCAACCAAGGTAGACGGTGAGTGGTCGAATTAATTTCATAGTTTGCACAAGCAATTAGTATGCTCATGTTTCTCAAGAAGTAATTAGAACGAATGCATGAATGACCACTAAATTTCCATGAACTTCTACATGCATTGGTTAGTTTCCTCTTAACACTGCTTGCGTCGGGTGATCTAACGCACCTCAAAATCCAACATGTAATGGCACTACTACTAGTATAGTAGAATTGAGGCTTTTCAAACGGAAAAACGAATGTTTTTTAGATGAGCCCTATAAACCCTAGTGGGTACGTACTCCATAAAAACTGATTTTTCAAAAACTAAGTCGCTCCCTTTCATGAATTCTGTAGTATAATCCTCCGTCGATGCTCCCTTTCATGAATTCTATACTTCCTATCGCTGACATGTGGGACATATAGCAACCGGGTCGACATGTCAAGCACCAAATAACAGTGCAGAACAGCAGGGGGGACGCACCCCACTCGTACCGGCCCAGTAGTAGTAATGAGCAATGAGACGTCAAATCACAATGTCACGCCTTCCCAGATGAACGAAGCAACCATTATTTCACACTTCGGTTCGCCATCATCTCAAACCACGTAGTATTGCTTCTGCCTCAACAGGGACACGCGCATCGCCTTGGTACATCATGACACGTGGGACCGCATGACAGGCCATGCTCCCCCGCCGATCGCTTGGTAAAATCACCTCATTTTTACTATACTTCCTCTGTATCGGTTTACTACATGGCATGCACGTCGTTCTAGGTTGAGAATTTAACTGGCTATATATGTGATGAACGGTACTCTAGCCTTTTTAAAAAATGTATACTTTTGTACAGTAGTACTATCGATGGATTGCGCCATGGAGCAAAAATTGAAATAAAAAAGGTGGTACATATAGAGAGCGCTCGTCGCCAAAGTATCCATATAGTACTATTAAAAAAGCTAGTACGTGCTAAATTCTATTAAAGAAATACTAGTAGTATGTACATACTGAAGAGTTAAAGTAATGAGAAGAAACATAACATAGTTCTGCTGGGGGCTCAGCAAAACACACCCCTCAAATTAAAATAAGCACACCTGAAATTAAACTATGCAACCAATCCGGTAGACACTGCATTAGAAGTTTAGAACCACCATGAGCAATGACACTACCACCTTACTCGGAGTCCTCGTCCACGCCCTCGACTTCGTCCTTGTCCCTCTCCCTCTTGGCCGATACTTCTTTGCTTGAACCGCACACTTGGTTGTTGCTCATCATCCAACCCTTGTAGATATTGAAGCAAAGGTAGCCATCCATTGCAGCATAGTGGATGTGGTCTATATCTAGTACATTCCGCTGCCATGCATGACAATGAAACATGTATGGAGGTTTCTCCAGTTTATCGTACAAAGGATGAACCATGGCTCCTGCCAGGGTCAACATTGAAGGCTGACGAGAGGACACCAGCCGATTCTTCTGGAGGTCGAAGGGGTTGCCTACAACGAGACCTATCCGACGCAGGACATCCCTGTCGTTCTGAAAGTCTACAGTAACGAATTTCACTGTTTTGTCCTTGAGGAAGTTCTTAAAATCCTGGCACTCAATGTTGGCATGGCATATGTGGTAGACCAAGCAAACGTTATGTACGCAAACCTGGATCACGGCGGGCTTCTTCCTCTCTTCGTCCTTTAGATCCTTCCCTGGTCCCAGGACTGTGGTGTACTCAACATCTAGCCCAGCGACCCACTCATCATCTGAGTTTTCAAACATGCGTCTGAAGCGAGAAAGGCATCCTTTCACCGTCGTGGAAGAACGGGTGTAGATGACGTCGAACTCATCGCCGGTGATGGTTCTAACCTTGTACTCACCGCCGATCGTGGAGATTTGGGATGCCATGGATTTAGGAGGAGGGTTAGGATTAGTGGAACTGCCGTAATGTGAATGGACGGGACGACTAGGAGCGAACCGTCGTAGTATTGAAGGACGTGCGGGGACGAGTAGGAGCGAACTGCCAGCGTGCGAATGGCAGGGTAGTGGCTTTCCATTCTCCCATGATACGGGCTTCCGAGAGCCCTTGGATCTGAGATCGAATGGTTGCATGGCGTGATTCTAGACCTATGGGTGAATATCCTATCTTGGAGGGTTATTCTGCAAATTTTCAGCAACTTAGCATGCGACCGTTTGATCTCAGATCCAAGGGCTGCTAGCAGCCCGTATCATGGTCGCGCCTACCACAACTGTCGCGTCGCTCGCGCGGTCACGCCCTTGGAGATTTAACACGGTGCGTTAGGCTATCTGATGTTGGCATGTCATACATAGTCATCACTTAGTCACTCATACTACAACAAGGTTGGCTATAAGGTTGGCTATAAGTGTATTTTTTTATTCCTCTGTATCTCTTCCTTCGTAATGGAGGTGGTCAGGAATTGGGAGACTCACACCGGTCGTAGCGCCGCAGTTAAAATCATAATGGCAAGTCAAATCATGGGGGCCCACCTGTCCAACAGTAACTTGTTGTCAAATCACATAGCCCTACATTTGTAGCAGCCTACTCCCTCGTCTTCTCGCGTCTCTGTCAAACCAACTAGGCGGAACTGCCCCGCCTACCGCGCAGGAAAAGCCCCGCCCTCGACTTTTAAATACAACTACATCCGCTTAAGAATCCAATGATATACTTTTTGTGACATAGTAACTCATATTTAGTTAGTCAAATGGATGACCTAGAACTACATGGAGGCCCTATAAACCGAGACGCCTAAAAATAAAAAAACCAAGACGGAGAGGGTAGTTCAGCACGTATCTTTTTAGATCAATATAGTCGGGATTCACCAAGGAGCAAAACCAAGTGGTAGGCTGCTCCTGTCGTGTTGGTGTAGCAACTCAAGCAGGGTCAGTCCGCACACGAAATGGCGACACACTTAACAGGACCCCTTTGGCTGACATGTGGCTCATCCACCGTCTTGTTCCACGTGCGATGCACCAAATTACAGTTCATAGCAGCGGTCGGAATTGGAGGCACCCCGGTCGTAGCGCCGCAGTAGTAGAAAATGAGCGATGAGGGGTCAAATCACAAAGCCCCACCTTTCCCGCATTAAGCTGGACGGACGAAGCAACCATCATTTCACTCTAGGGCGCAAGAGCATAAAGAAAAGAGAAAACAATGATGCGTGCGGCAGCTACCTAGGGCACCCTAGGGTAGGGGTCTCCACTACACATCCTCTTTTTGAAAGCGCCTCCACTACAAATCGGGTTCTCCCTCGTCCTCTTGAAGAAAACCGATGATGAGTGCGGCGGTAGGGTTTGTACGAGTACTACGGCGCGCGGGGCCATGATACACCTCCAATGTATCTATAATTTTTGATTGCTCCATGCTATATTATCTACTGTTTTAGACATTATTGGGCTTTATTTTCCACTTTTATATTATTTTTGGGACTAACCTATTAACCGGAGGCCGAGCCCAGAATTGCTGTTTTTTGCCTGTTTTAGGGTTTCGATGGAAATGAATATCAAACGGAGTCCAAACGGAATGAAACCTTCGGAAACGTGATTTTCTCATCAAATAAGATCCAGGAGACTTGGACCCCCCATCAAGAAAGCCACGAGGTGCTCACGAGGGTAGGGGCGCCCCCTAGGGCGCGCCCCTGCCTCGTGGGCCCCTCGAAGCTCCACCGACGTACTTCTTCCTCCTATATATATCCACGTACCCCCAAACGACCAGGGACGGAGCCAAAAACCTAATTCCACAGCCGCAACTTTCTGTATCCACGAGATCCCATCTTGGGGCCTATTCCGGAGCTCCGCCGGAGGGGGCATCTATCATGGAGGGCTTCTACATCATCATCCATGCCCCTCCGATGAAGTGTGAGTAGTTTACTTCAGACCCACTGGTCCATAGCTAGTATCTAGATGGCTTCTTCTCTCTTTTTGGATCTCAATACAATGTTCTCCCCCTCTCTCGTGGATATCTATTCGATGTAATCTTCTTTTTGCGGTGTGTTTGTTGAGACCGATGAATTGTGGGTTTATGATCAATTCTATCTATGAATAATATTTGAATCTTCTCTGAATTCTTTTATGTATGATTGGTTATCTTTGCAAGTCTCTTCGAATTATCAGTTTGGTTTGGCCTATTAGATTGGTTGTTCTTGCCATGGGAGAAGTGCTTAGCTTTGGTTTCAATCTTGAAGTGTCCTTTCCCAGTGACAGAAGGGGCAGCAAGGCACGTATTGTACTGTTGCCATCGAGGATAACAAGATGGTTTTTTTTATTGTATTGCATGGAACTATCCCTCTACATCATGTCATCTTGCTTAAGGCGTTACTCTGTTTTTAACTTAATACTCTAGATGCATGCTTGATAGCGGTCGATGAGTGGAGTAATAGTAGTAGATGCAGAATCATTTCGGTCTACTTGTCTCGGACGTGATGCCTATATACATGATCATACCTAGATATTCTCATAACTATGCTCAATTCTGTCAATTGCTCAACAGTAATTTGTTAACCCACCGTAGAATACTTATGCTCTTGAGAGAACCAACTAGTGAAACTTATTGCCCCCGGGTCTCTTTCTCATCATATCAATATCCAACACTTTACTATTGCTTTGTTTTTACTTTGCTTTCACTTTATTTATTTTGCATCTCTATACCAAAAATACCAAAAAAAATATTATTTATCATCTCTATCAGATCTCACTTTCGTAAGTGACCGTGAAGGGATTGACAACCCCTAAGCGCGTTGGATGCGTTGAGCTATTGTTTTTGTGTAGGTACGAGGGACTCGAGCGTAGCCTCCTACTGGATTGATACCTTGGTTCTCAAAAACTGAGGGAAATACTTATGCTACTTTGCTGCATCATCCCTTCCTCTTCGGGGAAATCCAACGCAGTGCTCAAGAGGTAGCAGGCCACGTCGTAGTAAACGGGTTCGAGTCGACGCCTTAAATATGTGTGAGCCGCTTGGTTTTATGTGACACCCCAAAAATTTGGCCTTGTTTTAAATGAATTAAAAATTTTGCCAGGAATTAAAACTTTGAATTTCTGAGCTCCATTTTGATTTTTAAATCATTTCCTTCCCTGTTATGATGAGTTTTTCCCAAAGAGAAAACTTTTCAAATATGTTATTGGAATTGTTTAACCTCTCAAGAAAAACTTTTCTTTTATCAGTATAACTAATTACATAATTAATTTGCTTGACCTTTACTTTCTTGAAAATGGTTTTTCAAGGTTAAATGGCCATATTTGAACTACAACCATTTGATAAATTCACTTAAAATTCCCACAAAAATTTGGAGATGTCATGTGATGTCTATAAATAACTTATGTGCAAAAACATCCTTATTTCATGAAATATTTTGAGCTCTACAACAAAATTTTCTTCTCTGGTCCAGAATGCAATTTTGCACTACAACTCATTTAAATAATTCTTTCTAGCCTCCACCAAAATTTTGGGATGTTAGTAGTATCATATGATTCAGCTTTATGCAAAAACCCAGTGATGTTATTTGCAAATTTTGAGTGAATCAACCTCATTTTCATTCTGGTCCAACTTGAGGATTTGTACAGCAACTACATCTTAAGTTGCTCCTTTACCCATGATTCCTTTTCCTGCTTGTAGACCACCTTACCAAACCACTATGTCCAGGAGCATGCACCCTTTGGATCATTTTTGGTTCATGGAATAATGCCATTTATTCCCTGTCCAGAATTGAAGTTTTGTAAAACTTGCACTAACAAGTTGCTGCATTTGACCAACTAACCTCACCACCCTCTTGTCCATCCAAAGAGACACTGATCTGGAGTTTTTGACCACTCCAAGACTTGCCTAAGTGCCCTTGGCATTTTGTCAAACACCTTATGGGCATGATCTGTTTTGGCATGAATTTTTGGTTTGCACTGTGAACCTGATCCCCTGACCAAACCAGCTTGTCCACTGAGCTCCTTGCAAGCCCAAACCTAGACCTGCTAAACCCTAGCTCCAACCGAGCCACTTAGCATGCAATGGCATTCCGTCGAGCACCTTCCGTGCGTGCACTGGACGCGCCCAGAGAGCGCGTATTGCACGAGCCATGCCCGAGCCGACACGCTGGCCCCCTGGCTTTGGCACGCTCTGCAGCGCCACGCCACGCGCTACCCTCCTCGCAGCAACGCGCCAAGCCACCCTGGCACGCTACAGCGCCGCCGCCAGGGCATTCTTGGCGGCACGCCACGGCCGCCCGACAACCCCTGCTCATGTCGGCGCCGCCAGAGCCACCCCGGCTCGCCACCTGGCCCCTGGAGCAGTGCGAGCTCATCCGCAAGCGTGTCTGCTAGCCCTCGTCGCCGCCACGTCGCCCTAGCTACAGAGAGGCGGTTCGCCGGAGAGCTTATCCACGGCCGCCGCGGAACCGCCTTGCCTCGCCTATTTAAGGACGCCCCGAGACCATTCTAGCACGCAGGCGACCTCAGTCTACCCCCATGGCACCCCCACAGCCCGCAATCGTCGAGGAAACGCCGTCTTCCCCATCTCCGGCAGCCGCAGCCGCCGCCACTGCTCCGGCCATTCCAGCGCCACCAAGGCCTCCCCCTCTCCGTTCTCTTCACCAGGGACTTCCCCTTCCTTCCACGGATCCAACCCCCTGCTTGATTTTGATCGGGAGCCACCGCAGCCCCAAAAGCACTTTGCCACCGAAACTTCCTCCGCCGCGAAGCTCACCGCTGACGACTCCTTCCACTCCCGTTGACTCAAGGACCACCGGGAGGACCGCCTTGGTCTCGTGGATCCATCCAGACCCTCTGAGACCCGCGGGGAGCCGCCGTTCACCGGCGACGACCGCCGTTGCCCCGCCTCCGTTCGGGCAAAGGTAGCGGAGGGAGAAATAGACCAGTCAAACCTGACCTGTGGGCCAGGCGGGCCCACTGTCAGTGAGACGCACGCCGTCCACGCTGGAGTAAGTGAAGGCGTAATCCGCCCAGTACGTTTTCCCTGCTCGGAAAGCGTATTTCCTCCTGAAACGTTTTCTTTTCTATTATTTTTAAAAACAGACTTTGACCACAACTTTGACTGCCTATAACTTTTTAAATACAACTCCAAATGAGTTGATTCTTTTTCCTACCTTCCTCAAATTTGGTCTAGTTTATTTTAAGATTTATTTGAAAATCTTCCAAACAACTTTTTTGTACTATTTTTGAAATGTGTGTTAATTCAAATATATTTTAAAATAGGATTTTGGAGAGAGAGAAGAAACTTTCAAAAGTTTTGGAGAGCACCTCACCCCTCCACAACTTAAAGGCAAGCATTCTGAACCCTGGCATAATGTTTTTGGTGTGTTATTTGACACGTTTATAACACCACCTTATTTCGGAGGGCTTGTTATTTCATGTGACATGATCATTTGCATGGAAGCATATTAGTGATTTCCTTGCTGTTGGAAATGAATATGATTGTGATGGTAATCATCCTCATGTGCCTTGCATGCATGCCGGAAAGGAATCCGGGAAAGCCTCGACCTTGGGTAGGCGCGAGCTTGTCGCCGGCCCCTGTCGGGACGGTTATGTCCGGTATGGCATGGTAAGGTGCATTGAGTGGTGATTTCATCGGTTGAAATATATTTGATATATATATGTCATGCAGGGAACTTATAAACCTCCTGAGTCGACCGCAGATCGAGTCTTGTTCCAGTAACCCCCATACTTGCCTTGTACTACCACTCGTCCCTGCCGCAGGTAGGGTACGGTTCAGTAAGTCGTCAACCCCTTTCCAGAACACACCGTACAGAGAGGCCATGGTGGAAGATATCAGTTGTAGCCGGTAGGCAGGCCACCTGGTCCGGGGGCATGGGTGTTTCCGGTTGGGACCGAGAGGGGAGGCCACCCCTTAGAGCGCGCGATATAAATTTGATGCCATGCTACGCGAGGTTGTAGCCTCCCCACTTAGAGTTTTGCTTAACAAGTGTCGTGGGTGATTCCAGACACCGATGAGTTAAGCTGGTGTGTGCAAGGTTAGGCGTGTTTTCAACTAAAAGGCCATAGACGGAATTAGTCCCGATGGACTAAAGGAATCCGTTACTCGTGGGTAAAGAGTACACCCTCTGCAGAGATTAAAACCTATTCGAATAGCCGTGACCATGGTTAAGGATTACAGTCTGGGATGGGTCAAGTGTCGGTCTTAGTGTCGGTCTTCGGAGGTGAAATTGTTAAACCAAACTTGGATACCGACTGGTGACTTGTGAGGACCATGATTATTATTTTGTGATGGACTAACCTGTTGCATTATTGTATTATCGAGTATCCCTGGGATGGTTCTACCTCCTGGATATTCATTGTGATTATTTATTCTCAAGCCCTTTATGTGGTGTCGCCCAGACGCCCGACTGTGGCATTTATTTTTAAGCCCTTTATGTGGTGTCGCTTAGACGCCCGACTGTGGCATTTCTTTTTAAGCCCTTTATGTGGTGTCGCTTAGACGCTCGACTGTGGCATTTCTTTTTAAGCCCTTTATGTGGTGTCGCTTAGACGCCCGACTGTGGCATTTATTTTTAAGCCCTTTATGTGGTGTCGCTTAGACGCCCGACTGTGGCATTTCTTTTTAAGCCCTTTATGTGGTGTCGCTTGGACGCCCGACTGTGGCATTTCTTTTTAAGACCTTTATGTGGTGTCGCTTAGACGCCCGACTGTGGCATTTCTTTTTAAGCCCTTTATGTGGTGTCGCTCAGACGCCCGACTGTGGCATTGCTTGTTATTTATTTTACCTTATAAGCCCTTTATGTGGTGTCGCACAGACGCCCGACTGCGGCATTTTATTTCCACTCCATTATTGCTTGTTCATGCTGCATATAAATAACATGCTTGCAGGCATAATAGATGTTTTATTTATGACTGATGATGTGATCCTAGAATATTTCAGTACATAATTATCAATTATATTATTCCAGTGTTCTTAATGTTTGCGAGTACATTCAAAGTACTCACTGGCTTGTCCCTGGCTATTGTCTTGGCCAGATATTTGCATGGAAAGGAACGTTGCAGTGACAGCCCCGGAAACTAAGCAACGGTGATAGCAGCCTCGCGAAGATAGGAGTTAACCTGGTCAGCTGTTCCCGTGGGAAATGGAGTCCCATACACTGATGATTCACAAACCGCTTCCACCATCGACCACTAGAAAACCATTTGATGTACTCATAGGCCACAATGGTCTTGTACTGCACATTTTGTACTTTTGCTTGGAATTTCTGTAACAAGTTGGTGCCTCATCAGCTAACAGTAATCCTGGGGCTGGTGAGCACAATGGCCATTTTCTGGAAATTTATGTCCGGAAAAACCGGTCGCGACATTTACGGGAACGAGGCAACATTTCGGGTTCGGGGACCAGTGGAGATATAGTACGTACAAAAAATTGTGGACGTAGGTTCGACCGAAAGGCAATGATGCATGGGCCCTGCATTTTGATATACCCCGGGCCGCATGAAATTTTCTACTCTACTCAAAACTAGTAAGGTACACATGTATTAAACGCATGAGATTTCGAAACCAAATTATGATTAAATACACACTATAGCATGTAAAGCTTTGAGTCATATATGCATGATGTAGATGTTCGTTTAGTTCTTATAGTTCATCCCATTCAAAATCAATTAGTTTTATAAAAATGTTAAGATTCATGGGGTTGTGCATTGTAAATCATAAAGTAAAAAACAAATAATGGCAATTCATTTAGAAAAAATAATCAATTATGATACAGAAGATTCTAGAACAAAGGAGAAGTGCTTGTGTTTTGAGGTTTGTGCATTATGCTTAAGTTCAACCATGGACTCTTCTAAATTGTACATGTGGCAGATCTGGTGGAATGTTGATGATATCCAACCTCCAGTTGTGCTCGGATTTGCCTATCTCTGCACTGTCGGGTTAGCTTCATCCAGTGACCATCTTTCAAAGTTATTGGCACACTATATAGTTCTTGTGCCATAGTTGCATGTTTTGGAAAAAGCTACTAGTGGGTTGTACTATCTATTTAGGAATATAAGGTGTATACATGGAAGTTGTAGGGAAAGAGATGACATGGAGCATCTCAATTCCTATGAGTAGGGATTGGAAAAGAGATGTCATTTGGTTCACATCATAGGAACTTCTCTATTGAATCTAGAGATGACATGTATCTCAATTCCTATGAGGAGGGATTAGAAAAGAGATGTAATTTGGTTCATATCATAGGAACTTTTCTATTGAATATACGCTAATGTTTATTTTCCTTTGAAATTAAGGGAGTATAGGAATCCATTCATATGAACCAAGTGGCTCTAAATCTATAGAAATGATATCATGTTTATTTCCCTTGAAATGTGGAGTATATGAATCTATTCATATGAACCAATTGGTTCTAAAGGAAAAAATCATATAAAAATCATATCATATAGAGTTCCTATGATATTCCTCGACACTAAAGGATGCTTGAAATTTCTGTGGGTGTTACGATGGTCTTTCTTTGTAGACTCCTCACCCATCTTTATAGTTACCTCTCGAAGATGAATGAAATGATATATACATGGTATTCTACATGTGCAATTTGGTACACGAAAACTCGGTAAAAGTTTGCGAGGTTTGAATTTTCAATAAAGCTATATGCACTGCATTTCGGAATGGGGGGAGCATACGGCAGTTGCTAACACTCACGTGGAAGATTTGTGGGTAGGAGGAGTGGCTATTCTGTTAAATGACATGGCAAAACTGACACTGTCGGATGCCAATCTAACGGTTCTTACGGCGTTCGTCAGGAAAAGGCTTGTGGCAAACGTTTGTCGGATAATGATTTACGAACACATGCATTGCATTGATACGTGCCCCCCTCTCTCTCATGCTCATGCAACCTCACAAGTCACGACTCTCCCGAGTCCTCTCGCAGACTCGCACGTCGCACCCACTCTCTATCTGCAGGTAGACGTCACGCACATATGTGCTCTTCACACCCTACCCTCAAAACTTCTAAAAAACAAAAGACGGCGCGCACATTTTATTTTAGCTCACACGTCACACACTTATACTATTACTCTTGCGGCGAACGTTCTTTGGGCATAGTATATTGTACTCTCATGAAGAGAAGCAGTGCACGCACGCACTAGTTCTCTCACACCCACTCGCGGGTACACGTAGGAATGCATTTTTTGAAGCTGGTACAACAAAATCACTCCACTATATATAAAAGCAGGAGCCTTAGCGCTTGCTTTACTAGTGTACCTCTCGTTCACTCTCTCATGCTCTCCAGATCTAAGCAACACATAGGTGGCCACACTCTCTCTCAGCTCATGGTTGGTCACAAATCTGGCCGGACAACCTCGACTGGGGCAGGGGGTGTAGGTGCATCGTTCACGCTGTCGTCAGCGGCGAGGGAGGAGACCAACGGCTGCCCGCGCATTCCGATCGGTGGCCGTGCCGTTCTCTCCGAGAGAGCGCCGGCTTGGGAGGGCCTCCGACCCCTTCTTCCTCCCTGCGGTATTGTGGCCAAGATGCGACCTCCCGACGCCGTCTTTGCCACATGCCGACGACCCTCAGGTATATATTCCTTCGAAACCTGCCTTGCTCTACTGCCCCAGGTCCCTTCGTGTGGATCCTTTTCTACTTCCGTCCACTGTTCCAAAGCCACCTAGACTTCTACTATTATTAGAAGTAAAGCTAGTTCATACAGTCGACTCAAAGCGTTGGTTCAAACAGGGAAGAAAGTGGGAAAGCTGTAGCATGAATCTAGGACTTGGTTCTAAGAGGAAACGGGGGAAAGTAGTAATATCTATCACTGTTTAAATAACCGTATTTCGTATTTGCGCAAACAGGGATGTTTGTCTCCATATCATTCCGGGATGTCTATCTCCGTATCGTTTCTATCCGCGCAATCAAAATCACACACCTCCGTTTTAGTACAATTGCGCAAAATGAGATGGCTATCCCTCATTGCCATCGTCTAACCACCCGTCCTCAAGGTATCCCTACATTGGTAGTAACTAAGGTAGAATAACCAACGCAATCTAAAAGAAGCTGATTCGTATGTTTTACTTCCTGATTGCAGTGCAGGGACGAGCGAAAACAACTGCATCCTAGTCCGGAATGCACTTTCTACCAGTTCATCCATGGACCGAGGACTAGCTGGCACAGCTGCACGGCGGTTTTTTGGACAGGTGCGTGGACAAGAGGCGTTGTGGTCTGCTTATTTCTGCAAATAGCGGTGCTTAAATTTAGTGGAATGCACAAGCATTTCAGCTAGTCAGTACACTACATGGTTCAGTTCAGCATTCCAGCTGAGACCACAATTATATTGGTTATTCTGGAATGAAAGAACCTAACCCTGAATGGTGGCAACAAGAAAAAACCAGAGTGAACTCCAGGAAATTTAAGCCTGCCGAGAGGCCCTTTGCTCAGAGAAGCCTTGCTTGTTTTTTCCTAATTTGTAAACCTTCTCACAACTTTGTCTCTTGCTATGAACTAGTATATGTTTGTTATGTTCTATGAATCATTGAGATGTATAAAATTGCTTAACTTATGCTTTTCAAGTTTTTTATGAAGACAAGTTTAATGTGTGTGTTCCACATGAGCGCTGAACTATCGTGTGAACGTTTGGAATTTATTACATTGTGGCCTCAATTAACTGCATGAACCACTATAACAAGATACATAGTTGCTTATATGTCAGACGGCAGATTGTTGATTGTTAGCTGGTTGATAGCCTAGTGTTGAAGCGAGCTGAGGCAATGTGCCGTGTTTTGCACAACTGCTTACAAGTGGTGTAGCACCAATAGTGTTTACAAGTACTTATGTATACGTCGGCGCACGGTTCTCGAACGAGTGCTTTATTTCATCAAAACACACACTGCTCGTATGACAAACTGTGACAACTTATGTCTTACCATGCCATATTCTTGAAAAAACTAGTGAGGACGCATCTGTTTCGGCAACAATTACGATGGTTCTCACATGATTCACGGGCACACAAAAGTAGCAGCAGTTCGCATAGACGGATTCAAACAGAGTACTAGCCCCAGAGGGGTCGATAACAGGCAAGGTACGGATAATTAGACACTATCCAAACTACTATTAAACACTAGCTGGGGCAACTATTTCATGCCTCGATCTAATTTGGGCTGGACACAAGACGGACCTTTCCATGAACATCATCAAGGACATCCCGCAGCAGCTCAATCATGTGAACCTTCATGAAGACAACCTTGTGGCATTGCCACTGATAAACTTGTTTGTGGAGGCATGCCACGTCATCTTCCTGCGTAAGCTTGACAAGAACAGTATGCCTCACAAACGAAGCAATAGCTTTGAACTTCTAGTTCTTCAGTACACCCTGGACAACACGCCTGACAACAGTGAGGCTGGAATACAACTCTTCATTGGTATAACCGCAAATGGCTTTGAGGATCCAACAGCCTAAGAACTCTGTTTTCCCAGTGCGTATATTCAGGTCATCCGCCTCATAGCGAGTGACATGTACAACCACACAATCCTTGTCTGCATCAGGGCTCTAATTGAAACAGAAACAAATTCTGAATTACTTTTCAGTATAAGAAACACAAGTTAGTTAAACCACTATATATAGCATGGCATCGAAGCTAATAAAATTTTGCATTATTAATCACCACATACTTCCTTTTATAAAAAAATCACCACATACTTAGATGAAAAACCACAATCGAGATTGGCAAAGAAGGAAATCACCTTGGGTAGCTGTAACGCCCTCGATGCGGCTATGTCTCCCACGTGTCGAGGCACGACTTAGAGACATAGGCGCATTGAAAGCAATGTCGCAAGTCGGGAATCATTACACAACCGAGTACATATATAATATAAAGGGGGAATAATAATAGTTGGCTTACACTCGCCACGTCACATCAAAGTACATAAATAACATCCATCATACAATCACTCATGGCCCGACTACGGCGCCAAATAGAAAAGACCCCCAACAAGCGACTAATCCCTGAATCGAACCCCGAATAGGCACCACTACTGATCATCAGGAAAAGACACATAGTATCGCTGAGAGTCCTCGTCGTACTCCCACTTCAGCTCGAGCGCGCCATCCGGAGAAGTATCATCGGTCCCTGCACCCTCGCGATCAAGACTATTTAAGCTTAATAGGTAGGAAAGGGGTAATGTAAGTGGAGCTGCAGCAAGCGACTAGCATATATGGTGGCTAACTTATTCGCAAAGTAGAGCGAGAAGAGGAGGCAAAGCACGAGCGGAAACTACATAGAGAATACTACGCAAACATAACTCCAGCGCCGTGTCCACTTCCCGGACTCCGCCGAGAAGAGGCCGTCACGGCAACACACTCAGTTGATTCATTTTAATTATTTAAGTTCAAGTTATCTACAACCGGACATTAACAAATCCCCATCTGCCCATAACCGCGGGCACGGCTTTCGAAAGATCAATCCCTGCAGGGGGGTCCCAACTTAGCCCATAACAAGCTCTCACGGTCAACGAAGGAATAGACCTCCACCCAGGACCCACCGATCAGACTTGGTATCCCGGTACAACAAGATGATTCGACAGGTCAAAACTAGTCCAGCAACACCACCCAAATGTGCCGACAAATCCCGATAGGAGCTGCACATATCTCGTTCTCAGGGCACACCGGATGAGCAAGACGTCGGGTAGGCCAGCCCAGAGTTGCCCCTGGTAGCCCCGGACATCGCTCGGTGGGACCAACACTCAGAGGAGCACTGGCCCGTGGGGGCTAAAATAACGATGACCCTCGGGCTCCGGAAACCCAAGGGTAAAACCAATGTTGGGCATTGCTGGAAAAGCTTTAATCAAGGTGAACTATCAAGGGGTTCCCATTATAGCCCAACCGCGTAAGGGAGGCAACAATCCGGGAACATAACACCGATATGACGGAAACTAGGGCGGCAAGAGTGGAACAAAACACTAGGCGAGAGGTCGAGCCTTCCACCCTTTACCAAGTATATAGATGAGTAAAGATAACATAGCAATATAATGATATCCCAACAAGTAAATAAATGTTCCAACAAGGAACGGCTCCAATCTTCACCTACAACTAACAATGCTATAAGAAGGGCTGAGCAAAGCGGTAACATAGCCAATCAATGGTTTGCTAGGACAAAGGTGGGTTAGAGGCTCGATCATGGCAATTGGGAGGCTGACAAGCAAGTGGTAGGCATCATAGCATTGGCAAAGCAAAAGAGTGAGCAAACTAGCATAGCAAAGATAGTAGTGATTTCAAGGGTGTGATCATCTTGCCTGCACAGTTGTCAGAATTGACTGGATCCTCAAAAGCAAACTCAACGGGCTCCTCGTTAGCGAACTCGTCTCCCGGATCTACCCAACAACACAAACAAGCAACAAGGATACAATCAACCACGTGCAAAGGCAACCAATAAGATGCAAAGATGATATGCTATGCGGGATGCGATGCGGGATGCAAAAAGTAAGATGTAACAGGAAATGCATGAACCTGGCCTCAACTTGGAAAACCAAGTGTGCCACTGGATAGAGGGGAAGAAATACCCTGAAAACGATATAAAGATCGTGGCAATCGGAGCTACGGTTTAGAAATGGCAAGCGTTTTACTAAACGAACCGATCTGCGATTTACAAGAAGTAGGCTCCTAAATGCAACAAAATGAACATGCTACAGCCACCCAACATGAAAAAAATTGCATGGTAGTGATGTACTCAAGAAGCTTAACAAATCATCAGGACTAAGGCATAGGCAAATTCATCCATTAAGGGCTTCAAACAAGCATGGCAAAACTGAATAAGCAAAACAGATTTCAGACTTAGCGAAATTAACACTAGTCTAGAATTTCAGACCACGATGCTCTCTTCGGAGCAGAAAAACAACATGAAGCAAAACCAGAACATGGCAAGTAAGAGCATGGCATGGAGCTAATCAACAAGCTTAACAAAACACCCAAAATGAGCTGGGGCCAAAAGGGTTCACAAAATACTCTACCGAGCACACGAACATCGATGAAACACAAACAGTTTTCAGACTTAGTGAAAACTGGGACATGCTGAAATAATAACTCGCGGAGGCATGTAAACGAGCTCGATGCTCTCACTACGGTGCAAGTCATGGCAAGGCAAGCATATATCCATTAAGAAGGCACAAAATGCTAGCTATACATGGCAAGAACAATGGCATAGCATGCATGGATCACTAGCAATAACTCCGGCAAAATCGCAAAAGAGTTTACGATCTGCCCAAAACAACAACTATCCAAAAGTTGAGCTCGATTGAGTCAACCTAGGTTGCTCCAAAATAACAAGTAAAGACATGGATGGATTAAGCACAACAAGCATAACAAAACATTCTTACTGATCATCCTCAAAAGAGGCACGGATCACTAGGAAACAAGCTGGACATATAGCATCGTGAACTACAACATCCCAGACTTAGTGATGTTCACTAGGTCCCTGAAATCAGTAAACTCAGGCAGCCCTCTTCGCAAGCTTCCACAAGACAACACACACATCCTAAAAATACATGGAAGGCACCTCTGGAAAGAAGACAACATGCTTAACAATTCATCCCAAAGGGGCACAGGCATATCATGCACGGATTAAACATGGCAAAAATGACAAAAGTGCATGATGAACTATCGGATCTGCAATTTAACTCATGATGCCTCCTTCCAACAGCATTTTGGGCACCAAGATGACCTCAAATGCAAATGATGCAATGGAATGAAATGATGTACTCGTCGAGGCGAAGATTTTACTGTAGGAGAAAGTCAACCAGGGGGGGGGGGGTTAGGTTTTACTGTAGCGCAGATCCGATCAGGATCGTGGTGGCACTGTTCATCGGCGACGCGACCGGCCGGATCTGGCGACGGCGAGGCGGCCGGCGACGAGGGGCGGCCGGGGACGGCGAGGGGAGGTGCGGGGGGAGGCCGGCGAGCTTCGGGCGGTACCGGGCGAGGCCGTCGACGAGGTGCGGCGCGGACGGCGAGGGGAGCTGCGGCCCGCGGCGACCGGAGGCGAGGTCGGGGGCGCTGGCGTGGGGCTGCCCGCGGTGGCTTGCGGCGGCGCGCGGTGGTTCCGGCCACCGGAGCACGAGAAGACGACGGGGCCGGGCGGCGCTGGACTTCGGGCGGCGGCGCGGGCGTTGTGGGCCGGGAGGGCCCGCTGCGGGCTCTCCGGGCCTCGGGCGAGGGCTGACACGTGGCGGGCGGCGACTGGTGGAGGCGATGCGTCCGGCCGGGGACGGACGTGTCCGGCCGGCGCGAGGGATTTTTTTAGGGTTTGGAGAGGGGATCCGGGATTTGGAGGAGGGGTGTATTTATAGGCATAAGTGGAGCTAGGAGAGTCCAAATGAGGTGCGGTTTTCGCCCACACGATCGTGATCGAACGACCGAGACGATGGAGCAGAGTTTGGTGGGTTTTGGGCCAAATTGGAGGGGGTGTTGGGCTGCACACACACGAGGCCTTTTCGGTCCCTCGGTTAACCGTTGGAGTATCAAACGAAGTCCAAATGACCCGAAACTTGACAGGCGGTCTACCGGTAGTAAACCAAGGCCGCATGGCAAGTCTCGGTCCAATCCGGAAATGTTTAATCCCCACACATGAAAGAAAGTTAGAAATGGCCACCGGAGGAGAACGAAGCGCCGGAATGCAAAACGGACAACGGGGAAAATGCTTGAATGCATGAGATGAACATGTATGCAAGTGCAATGCACGTGATGACATGATATGAGATGCACGAAAACAAAAACAACACACGGAGACAAAGACCCGAACCCGAGAATTAAATATAACTTAATGACGGAAACGGCAAGAGTTGGAGTACAATTCGGGAAGGTTACATATGGGGCGTTACAGCAGCTCAGCGGGGGGGACACATCCTCGAAGGGGGAAAACTACTCCTGCAGTTCCACGGGGGCTGTCGGTGTCAAAACCGGCGGATCTCGGGTAGGGGGTCCCGAACTGTGCGTCTAGGCCGGATGGTAACAGGAGGCAGGGGACACAATGTTTTACCCAGGTTCGGGCCCTCTTGATGGAGGTAAAACCCTACACCCTACTTGATTAATATTGATGATATGGGTAGTACAAGAGTAGATCTACCACGAGATCAGAGAGGCTAAACCCTAGAAGCTAGCCTATGGTATGATTGTTGTTCGTCCTATGGACTAAAACCCTTTGGCTTATATAGACACCGAAGAGGGCTAGGGTTACACAGAGTCGGTTACAATGGGAGGGGATCTACATATCCATATTGCCAAGCTTGCCTTCCACCCCAAGGAAAGTCCCATCCGGACACGGGACAAAGTCTTCAATCTTGTATCTTCATAGTCCAAGAGTCCGGCCAAAGGTTATAGTCCGCCTATCCGGACGCCCCCTAATCCAGGACTCCCTCAATAGCCCCTGAACCAGGCTTCAATGATGACGAGTCCGGCACGCAGATTGTCTTCGGCATTGCAAGGCGGGTTCGTCCTCCGAATACTTCATAGAAGATTTTGAACACAAGGATAGTGTCCGGCTCTGCAAAATAAGTTCCACATACCTCCATAGAGAGAATAATATTTTCGCAAATCTAATTTGCTGACTTGTTTTGGCAGCATGACGTTATGTCATGGCCCGGTGATTATTCGAACCGTTTCCTTTAACTAGCCCCGCACATAATGCGAGGCAGTTTTTTGACACGTCTTGTCAAAGCAGAGATCGTGTCCCCTTATTACGAGATTCTCATCAATACGGGCATGGGTAACCCAACCGCGCCATCGATTACGACGCTTGGGGGGCGCATAGTTTCGTCCGCCCATATAAAGGGATAAGGATTCACCTTTTCATCCACACCTTCTTCCTCCTTTGCCTATCCATTCTCGCGCACTCGAGCTCCAGCGCCCAAGTCCGCACTCCCCACCTCAACCTTCTCCAGCCATGTCCGGAGCAGGAGGCAAGTGGATGGTCTCCTCCGTCACGGAGGGACACATCAAAAAACTGAGGAAGTCCGGATACTTGTCTAACGACATCGCGTACCGGCTTCCCGAAGAGGGGCAGCTCATCCCCACCCCGGGCCCCATGAGAGGGTAGTGTTCCTTACCCATTTCCTCCGCAGACTGGGATTCCCTCTCCACCCATTCGTACGGGGACTCGTGTTCTACTACGGCCTGGATTTCCACGATCTGGCCCAAAATTTCATCCTCAATATCTCGGCGTTTATCGTCATGTGAGAGGCCTTCCTCCGCATCAAGCCCCACTTTGGCTTACGGTTGAGGACCTTCAATGTCAAGCCGAAGGTTGTGGGCGGCCGCCAGGCGGAGTGCGGAGGCGCCATGGTGGGCAAGATGCCCAACGTTACATGGCTCGAGGGCTCCTTTGTGGAAACCATAAAGGGGTGGCAATCGGGGTGGTTCTACATCACCGAGCCGCGTGACCCTGCATGGGCAGCGGCCCCCGAGTTCCGATCTGGCATCCCCACGCGGCTCACCTCCTGGAAAGAGAAGGGCCTATCCTGGGGTAGTTCGGGAGAGCTGACCGGACTCCAAACATGTATTCAAAACATGGTGAACAAGAATATCAAACTTGTGAACGTGATCTAGGTCATGCTCCACCACCGGATCCTCCCGTGCCAACAATGGGACTTCAACTTGTGGGAGTTCGACCCGGCGCAGCACCGAACTCTGAACAGGCTCTTCAACACAACTCATGAAGATGCCTGGAGGGTGCTGTTCAAAAGCGCCGAGGTCCCCCCTCCGATTACTAAGGATCGCGGATTCAGCGCGAAGCACCAAGCCAGTGCGGTTGAGCTGTTTTACCTTTCACAGGATACTTATTTTTTATAGATTGACTCCATGCAGGATCTAAACTCCCGTACCTTTGACAGGACTGGCAGGAGACGGCCGGACAGATCAACTGTCTGGCTCCTTTGCCCGAAGGCCCAGCGGACGCTCTTCTAGCGAAGATGCTGACTCCGGCTCCTTATACGGTGCCGGAGAAGACCAAGAAGGCCAAGGGAACCCGAAAGAGTTCCCGACGCCAGGCGTCATCGGACTCACCGTCCGATGACTCTGCGACGCACTCCTCCCCCGAAGACGAGGAAGAAGAAGAAGATACTCCCCCTCCAGATGGGGGAGATAAGAAAAGGAAGGCCGCCCCAACTGGGGGGCCGAAGGGTCCAAGAAGGGAAGGACTCTCCTCCTGGACAATTCCACCGCCGCCGACGAAGGCGAAGACGAGTGGTTGCCCAGGGCCAAGCCCCTGGGGAGATCGTAAGTATTCGGATACCAGAGTAACTCATAGCATTCCTTTGTAGCACTGCTTTCCCTAACGCCGAAAATAATTATGCAGGCCGCCCCGAGCCAGTATCGATGTATCATCGGACGGCTCCCTGGGCTCATCGGACATGGATAGCGATCCAGTTCCGACCGCCACCTCCCCTCATCCTACTGACGATGCCGAAGTGCTGTCTCAAGAGGCACCGGGTCGAGGGGAGACAGTCCCGGAGGCGCCTCAAGGCGACCGTCCGGACTCCGGGAGCCGAGGGGACAAGGCCCCTGAGAGCTTTGTTTCGGTCCTCAGCTGAACACCGCGCCGGAACCTCCAGTGGTTCCGGGCTCGGGCAGGCGCCCTCCTTCTAAGAGGAGCAAGATGCCTGTGCCGGTGACCTTTGTCCATCCAGAGGCATTGGATAATCTGCTCGAAGTGCTTCGCAGCGCTTCCATCAACGAGGAGCACCATACTATTATGAGTGCGGTGGTCTAGAAGGTTCAGTCCGCCAAGAGCGGAATGACTGAAGCCTGTGCCAGCCTTCTAACAGCCTTTGAGGTAAGTGTTTTAGAATGTAGTAAAAATATTACCGCATAGACAGTAGCCCCTGATGCTCTGTTTGATGTTCACAAAGAAAAGCCGAACAGAGGATCAAATAATATCGCAGGAGTCTAACATAAGTGTGTCAATATGCATATGCAGGCTTCGCTGCTGGCGTCCACCGCACTGACTGCGGAGGTCGCCGTACTGAAGCAGGACCACGAGGGGTCCAAGAAAGAGCTTGGCCTTGCCAAGAGGCAGCTCGAGGAGAACAAGGGTAAGTAATACCCTGTCTATAGATATGTATATATAAAAGAAGACGCGATTGCAAAATGACAGGATCATCATATATTTGCCAGGGTCCACGACCGAGGTGGCGACCCTGAAGCAAGCGCTAACCAAGGCCGAATATAAAGCGGCCAAGGAGCGCACCGAGCGGGAAAAACAAGAGGCTCGGGTGAACAAGGTGCAGCAAGAGCTCCAGTCTCTTGTGACGAAGCACGAGGCATTGGAGCTTGACTCGAAGACGCGAGAGTCTGAGCTTGCCGCGGCCCTCGATGGCGCGAAAAGTGCCAAGGCCGAAGCCTAAAAGGCCCTCCAGGAGATCGACGCAATGAAGAAGATAACGGCAGGTAAGGCATTCTATATGCAGAGCAAGCATGTAAAAGTAAATTACCGATTACTTACCCGGATTCAGAGCTCTCCAGGAGCATTCGCAGATTTGCCCCGCAGCATGTCAGATGCCGCACAATTTTACCAGGCTGAGGAGGGAAGCACAACGCAGAACCTGTTCTGGTCTCAGTATACTGGGACCGAACACCCGATGCCTCTAAGAGACCAGCTAAAGCAGCTGGTCGAGCTGCACAAGGTGGCCGAACAGGCCATGAAGGGCCTTATAGCCGGCTGTGGCCTGGCGACGCCCTTCCAAACAGCTACTTCGGCCTGGTGAGGCGGCTTGTAGATGCCTGCCCACGGTTGGAGGTCGTTAAGCGGTCCTTCTGCATCGCAGGTGCACGCCGGGCTTTCGCCCGTGTGAAGGTGCAGTGGGCCAAGCTAGACGCCGTGAAGCTGATCAAGGAAGGGTCACCGCAGGGCAAGGAGCATCGCACCCCTGAAATTTATTATGAGGGTGTCCTGAAGGGTGCCCGTCTTGTGGCGGATGAATGCTCAAAGGATGTAATATTTGAGTAAACTTGCTCGTGTGATCCTCTATGATGAAAACTTGTTTCATATGCGCTATGCAACGCTTGTGTGAATTTAAAATATTACCTTCTTTTTGGCCGTTTATACAATCTGAGAGATGGCTAGTCCTCGGCTTCTGCCCCCATGCCACGAGTGCTGGGTTGTTCGGGATAAACCTGAGCACTCTTGTTCCCATGTTTGGGTCCTTCGAGGGAGGTGCTCAGCACAACGAACAAGGCAACCGGATTAATAATGCTTTATCACTCTCACTTAGCCATAGAATTCTATAATTTTAAATTTCGGCGAAGCCCCTGTGTCGGTGTCAAAACCGGCAGATCTCGGGTAGGGGGTCCCAAACTGTGCGTCTAGGATCGATAGTAACAGGAGGCAAGGGACACGATGTTTTTACCCAGGTTCGGGCCCTCTTGATGGAGGTAAACCCTACGTCCTGCTCGATTAATATTGATGATATGGGTAGTACAAGAGTAGATCTACCACGAGATCAAGGAGGCTAAACCCTAGAAGCTAGCCTTTGGTATGATTGTTGTATATATTGTCTCTCTATCGACTAGCCTGGCCTCGGTTTATATAATGCACCGGAGGCCTAGGATAACAAGAGTCCTAGCCGAATATGCCGGTGGGGAGAAGTCCTTGTCTTGATCGCCAAGTCTTGTGGAATCTTCCTTGTGTGCGGCAACCGTCCGAACTGGCCCATGAGTATACGGCCACGGGGGTCCTCAGCCCAATCTAATAGATCGGGAGACGACGTGGTGAGTACCCCCTAGTCCAGGACACCATCAGTAGCCCCCTGAACCGGTCTTCAAGTTAGGGACGCTCCTCGATTCTTCCGAACTGTTCTTCATCTTCGGTTGCCGGTCCTGAAAACTGGTTCAACAATTCTTCTTTATCTTCGATCTTGAGGATCGCCGAAATGCATTCGACGAGTTTACACGTCGGGTATCCGAGGAGCCCCTTTAAGTTTCTGGCCTTTATCAATGCCTTGTTTATTTTTATGCCACACCTCGGGTTTGAAGTTGTTCCCGGGAGGCAGGGTCCTCTTGCGTCCGAGCTCCAACGCCGGACTGCATTCGAGGTATCTTTTGCAGCCGAGCACCAACGCCGGACCGCTTCCCAGCTCTAGCGCGGGAATGTATCCGAGCTCCAATGCCGGTCTGTATATCTGAGCTCCAACGCCGAAATATATCCGAGCTCCAACGCTAGACTGTGTCCAGGCTCCAATGCCGGACTATATCCGAGGTGTCATATCACCTTGGTTCAAAAAAGTTGAAGGAGTTTAGCTGAGCTTAATGCCAGAAATGCCCTCTATGGAGCCAGCCACTAGCACCCGAGCTTTATGCCGGACTGCTTCCGAGGTGGTGCACCACCCTGACTATGGGCCGATTTTTTGTCAATATTTTTTATTGGTGCAATTTATTCTCTGCCAAGATATATAGCCAGTAGCCCTCATGGTGTGTATCGGTCTAAAACCCGAGATGCACATGAAGGATGACATAAGACCGCTGATCCCAGTAGCCACTGAGACTCAGGTTGATTTGCAAAATCGGCCTGAGGTTCAAGTCCTAGCTCGGCAGAATACTTCAGGACACAAAAGCGGCGTGCTCAGTCCTCAAGACTCAGGTTGGGTGTGGCCGACCAACCTGAGGATCAAAATCTCCTCGGAAACTATATTGCACATAAAATTTTCTGCATTGGTCAAGTAATGCAGTAGCCCCCGAGACACTAGTTGGGTGGCAACACCAGATCAAGGGATCGATGTACCCCTTTAATATTTGTTAATAATAATCCCGAAGCCCAGTAGCCCCCGAGCCTTAATGCAGGCACGGGTGGCCGAATTAAGGATCAATATCCATAGTAAAATCACAAATTATGTGTAATGACTCTATGTATCCAAGTACTTTACGTCATTAATGCTCGGATCTGCATTGTACAAAACTTTGTTGACCGGCCATCGGCTTCCACCTCCTCGGCCAGTAGCCGAGGAGTGTTTGTCCTACTTTATAAAGCCTTTATGAGGGCAAAGATTTACAACAAACAAGGCAGTCTAGCCATACGGTTTTATAAACAAAGGTACGCAGAGAGATATGTTATATTACTGTTTAACAGAAGAAATGTATTCCAAAGAAAATAGTCCCGCTATCGGTTCCTTTCTTTGGGTTGTCATGCTAAGCATGATCATGAAACCTCAGCTCGAATGTAAGAGCAAAATATCGAGGATTTAGTTTGGGAGGCCGGTTAATAGCCCCCGGTAGTGTTCGGCGACAGTCGAGGTCAAGCCGTAAACACTTCAGCCAATGTTATGAATGGCCCGTCATAGTCATCGGATCGCTGACCAATTTACGCTTATTGTGACAGTCAGTTTTCGGCTTTCTCCACTAAGGTCTTAACCATGTGAGCTGGACGCACAATCGCAGTGGTTCTCCCTTTGCACGCCTAGCCGAACAAAACGGAATGTAGGAAGCAAGTGCAGGAGCCAGGCAACCCAACTATTGACCAAAGACACAATTCGAAACCAATGCATATATAGCAATATCTGAGAATGTTTTTGCCGAATCCCTAAAGGTGTCCGGCGTTGCACTGCGAGACTAATGCTGGAAAAGCACAAATAGTTTAAAAGTGCCAAAAAGCTTGGAAAACCAAGAAACATCAGTAAAAACATGACGTTCGAACAAGATCAAGTGTTCGGTGCCAATCCGAAAATTGGTCTTAGAAAAAAGAAGTGCTTCTGTCGTCCTTTAACATGAGACATCCTATCTCAAGACTTCGAGCGGGTCAGCCTACGGCTTTAACCTCCTATCCCGAGGGCGGAGTACTTCTCATTAGGCCAGTTTAGCAAACTAAACTCTAGAGGCTTTGAGAGAGAAATTAGGCTCCCCGGCTAGTGACCACACACTCGCGTCAAAAAAAGGAGTGATAAATAATAATAACAGAACTTTGCAACGACTGAGAAGAAGAACACTTATTATAAAACGGCTCAAATAAACTTAAGAGCCCCCAAGTGACTTGGGTAGAAGAATGATTGCATGTACCGAAGTACTTATATCATATCTATGTTCAACCAAACTTTAAACGCGTCTTAACCGACCGTCGGCTTCTCCCTCTTCGGTTAAGGACCAAAACGTGTTATGTACTCCATCGATCGGGAATATCGACAGTGTTTCCAATAACCAGGCAATCAGGCCATAAGCCTGTAACAGACAAAGCACGCTCAGGGAACTTATGCTATATTACTGCGAAGAGTAAGAAGCATCTTCGAAGAAAATAGTACCCCCACCGATACCTTTCTTCGGTGCTCATTGTTATTATGAGACTTGTGCAATAGATTTTTTGTACTCATGAGTTCCGTTGTGTGCCGACCATCATTGAATAACTATAAGAGCGCTAGCTTTCGGCTTCACCCAGTCTAAGGTCCGGCTCGGGTGACCCGATCGTGACAATCGCAGAGGTGCTCCCTTTACTCCCTAGCCGAACAATCAGGAACGTAGGGGTAAACACAGGAGCGAGGCAACCCATCTTGCAAATCGCTTAAGTCAATATGGTGCATATTGTGGCGTAATACACGAACAAGGAACGAAGCCGTACAAGTATAATCATATGCAACAGGAAAAGCTTCATAAAGGAAGCCCCCAAGTAAACGGGGTATTTGAATTTATGCGTCACAAACAAAGTTTGGACAAGGAAATTTTACAAGCAACTTTTTTCCAAAAAAGTATAATGCTTGGTCGAGCCGAACACAAGTTAAAAATTTAAAACTTTGAGCATGAAGGCAACTTAGCTGGTTAATGTGTTCGGTATTGATGACGCGGTCCGAGCTTGATGCGGGGCAAGGTTCCATCCCCCAAGCCGGTCCCGAGGTGGCGGAGCGGAGAGCTCGACACGCCGAAGTGGTGACATAGCACGGTCAATGCAGACCGGCAGAGTGACGCCGAAGTCCCTGGATCATTTTCCTGTGCACAAAAAATAGTGCAAACCGGAGATAATAGTAATAATGATAATTAAAAAAATGTTGCATAATAAATAATTTATGCAAAGTGAGGAATAGAAGAAATATGGCCTGGCGCCGAAGTCAATGTCGATCCAGGGCATCGGCGTGATGTAGTGAAGGCGTGGCAAAGCCTGAATTCACAGGTCGGTCCGAGCTCCGGATGCGGCGTTCGCAGGACTATGTACGGAAACTGATCGAACCACCACGCGACCTCGTTAATGCGGTCACCATTTGATAGACCTGTGTACATATCATGGACAAACCAGAGTAATAATTCCTTGGGAAAAATGAACCCAAACAATCAAAAAAAACTGGAATTAATAGCACCTGATTTATTTGTTGTAGCAATCTGAAGGAAGGTGATTCCCAAAATTGGGACTCGCTCCGCACACCCATTGCCTGATGGGCGATAAAACGACGGCATGGCAATGCTGGTAAAGGTTGACTCACCGAGGCAAAGCCCTCGGCCCAGCTAACGTGACGGAGCTGGTCGGCTAGTGACGCCGAAGTGTCCGGAGTAGGTTGATGAAGAGATGGCGAAGCCCCCGGTCCAGCCGAGATGTCGAAGCCTCGACGTCAGCCGATGAGTCGAAGTAGGTCGGCGTGATGGACACCAGCTTGAAGAAGCAATAGTGCGGCCCTGTCGATGCAGGCAGTGATGTGGTCGATGCCGACTTGATGAAGCGACCGTGCGGCGATGCCGGTATGCCCGCTCCGTGTAATCCATGGAGCAGTGATATTGATGATGATTTATCCTTCGCGACGCCGGACTCTTGTTCGGCTTGCCGAGATGATGATACAAAGAAGTTGAGCTCGGCTCAACAAAGTCACGTCGTGTCTAGCGCAGGTCGGCAGTCGTGGAGTAATATTGCCGGACTGGTTTGACACCAGCATGATGTTGAAGATCATGTTCAAAAAATATTACAGTTAGTGGGATGTGTTCGGGAACAAAACACAATACCCCATACAAAACTTCCTTCCAAAGGGATGTCCGAAATCCTGTTCATAAAAAAGATGAACTCAGGTCGGATTCGTTTTCACGTAGAAAACAGATCCGAAAAGTGATGCACTAGTCGGAAGGTTCTCGGAGTTTGCACGGTCGGATCGAGCCGAAATTTTGAGAGCTGGTAGATATATAAATTCCGCAGCCGATCAACGGTTGGATCTTTCAAAGGACGTCCGAGCTAGAAGCTGGACACCACGCCCTAAAATCATCCAAATTCCCGTCCAGATTTGACAGGGCTCCGGTATATCCTGGATTGCCAGAGATTCCTCCATTGGAACTCGACGAAATTTTCTTGGCTTGTTGTAGACTCAATTCCGCACAATTCCACCAAAGCGATCGTCAAAGCGATACTCGAGAAGGTGGTGGTGGCAGATACGAGTTCGTTGTCCAGAAAAACAGCACGGTCGCTTGAGGGCAATGTTGACGTTGAGCCCCCGAGCTCTATAGAAGATTCCTCCGTGATCTTGATAGAGATCGGAGTTGATGTTTGATGAAGGCCGTCATCCGGACATGGTGATCCGAACACGGGGCGCAATTCTTGGTCGAACCAAGGTGACCAGTCGAGCTGGTGACGAAGATGCCGAAGTCGCAGTTGATCTGCAGGCGAGCCATCGATCCTTTTGTCGATCACACAGTGGAACTCTCAATGAAAGCACCAATGTCGGTGTCAAAACCGGCGGATCTCGGGTAGGGGGTCCCGAACTGTGCGTCTAGGATCGATAGTAACAGGAGGCAAGGGACACGATGTTTTTACCCAGGTTCGGGCCCTCTTGATGCAGGTAAAACCCTATGTCCTGCTCAATCAATATTGATGATATGGGTATTACAAGAGTAGATCTACCACGAGATCAAGGAGGCTAAACCCTAGAAGCTAGCCTATGGTATGATTGTTGTATATATTGTCTCTCTATCGACTAGCCTGGCCTCGTTTTATATAATGCAACGGAGGCCTAGGATAACAAGAGTCCTAGCCGAATACGCCGGTGGGGAGAAGTCCTTGTCTTGATCGCCAAGTCTTGTGGAATCTTCCTTGTGTGCGGCAGCCGTCCGAACTGGCCCATGAGTATATGGCCACGGGGGTCCTCAGCCCAATCTAATAGATCGGGAGACGACGTGGTGAGTACCCCCTAGTCCAGGACACCGTCACCCTGGTATTCGGAAGGCCGAATTCGGGGCGCGATACACGCCTTTAAGCCGGATAGGGCCAGCCCCTCGCCGGAGAGGCTACTTTGTACTTCCGCCGCGAGGGCCGCCATGTGCTCCTCCCTTCGGAGAGAGCATTCGGTGTTTCCATTGACCATAATGACTCCTCGAGGGCCTGGCATCTTGAGCTTGAGATATGCGTAGTGCGGCACCACATTGAACTTTGCAAATGTGGTTTTTCCGAGCAGTGCGTGATAGCCACTGCGGAACGGGACTATGTCGAAGATTAACTCCTCATTTCGGAAATTATCCGGGGATCCGAAGACAACTTCAATTGTAACTGAGCCTGTACAGTTGGCCTCTACACCTGGTATGACGCCTTTAAAGGTTGTTTTTGTGGGTTTAATCCTTGAGGGATCTATGCCCATTTCCCACACTATGTCCTGATAAAGCAGGTTCAGGCTACTACCGCCGTCCATAAGGACTCTAGTGAGGTGAAATCCGTCAATGATTGGGTCTAGAACCAATGCGGCGAATCCACCATGGCGGATGCTAGTGGGGTGGTCCCTTCGATCAAAAGTGATCAGGCAGGAGGACCACGGGTTGAACTTTGGGGCGACTGGCTCCAACACATATACGTCCCTGAGTGCACGCTTCCGCTCCCTTTTGGGGTTGTGGGTTGCGTATATCATGTTCACCGTCCGCACTTGTGGGAGAAGCCCTTCTGTCCACTATTGTTCGGCGGCCGGGGCTCTTCGTCCTCGTCGCTACGCAGCCCCTTGTCTCTGTGTTCGGCATTTAACTTGCCGGCCTGCTTGAACACCCAACAATCCCTGTTGGTGTGATTGGCTGGTTTTTCGGGGGTGCCATGTATCTGGCACGAGCGATCGAATATACGGTCCAAACTGGACGGGCCCGGAGTGTTCCTCTTAAATGGCTTTTTCCGCTGACCGGGCTTAGAGCCTCTGAATCCGGCATTAACTGTCGTATCTTCAGCGTTGTCACTGTTAATGCAAGTGACCTGCCATTGCTGTCCTTGGTATCTGAATTACCAGGGCTCTTGGTCATGTTATTGCTACGAGCCAGCCAGCTGTCTTCTCCCGCGCAAAAGCGGGTCATGAGTGTCGTGAGGGCTGCCATAGATTTCGGCTTTTCCTGTCCAAGGTGTCGGGCAAGCCACTCGTCACGGATGTTATGCTTGAAGGCTGCTAGGGCCTCTGCGTCCGGACAGTCGACGATTTGATTTTTCTTGGTTAGGAACTGTGTCCAGAATTGTCTGGCAGATTCTTCTGGCTGCTGAATTATGTGGCTCAGGTCATCAACATCTGGTGGTCGCACATAAGTGCCCTGAAAGTTATCGAGGAATGCGGCCTCCAGATCTTCCCAACAGCTGATGGACTCAGCTGGCAAGCTGTTAAGCCAATGCCGCGCTAGTCCCTTGAGCTTTAGTGGGAGGTATTTGATGGCGTGTAAGTCGTCACCGCGGGCCCTGTGGATGTGGAGGCGGAAATCCTCGATCCATACTGCGGGATCTGTTGTGCCGTCGTATGATTCAATATTTACACGTTTGAAACCTTCTAGGATTTGATGATCCATTACTTCGTCTGTGAAGCATAAGGGGTGTGTGGCGCCTCTATATTGGGCTATATCGCGACGCAGCTCGAATGGGTCTTGCCTGCTATGTTCGGCCCGGCCGGATTTGCTTTTACTGTATCCGACGTGACATTTATCGTCACGCAGAGTGGCGCGCCCTCGTGATGCGTAGATCGATCTTGCATGCTTTGCTTTGTCCTCCAATATGTCTCGCAGGTCTGGCGTATCTCCCCATGCCTTTTTATTTGAATGGCGTCGGGGTGGAGGCTGAGTTTTTGGCTGGAATACCTCTCCATCGCAGCCACGAGGTGGCCAATCAGCCGTATCATACGCTTCTTCCTCCAGTCGAGGTAGCAACCTGCACTTTGGGTAACTCTTGGAGGGGCGCTCGAGTTTATATTCCTCGGCCGCGAGGACTTCAGTCCATCTATCAGCTAGTAGATCCTGATCAGCTTGAAGCTGCTAGTGCTTTTTCTTAAGGCTATTTGCCGTGGCTATAAGCTGGCGTTTGAAGCGTTCTTGTTCAACAGGATCCTCTGGCACAACAAATTCGTCGTCGCCGAGCCTTGCCTCGTCTTCTGAGGGGGGCATGTAATTATCATCCTCCTCTTGTCCATCTGCCGCTCTCTCAGGAGGGCTGGCTCCTCCATTCTCCTGTTCTAAATCTTGCTGGAGGGGATTGTTGTTGTCTTCGGCACTATCCGGAGTATTTTTATCTCCTGTGCTGGTATCACCACTTTTGCTTTGGCGGGACTTAGAGCGGCGCTGCTGACGTCGGCGCTTGGGTTGCTTCTTGGAGGGGTCATCCTCTGCTATCTCGTCGCCATTGCCTTCTTTGGGTGTATCCACCGTGTATATATCGTATGATGAGGTGGCTTTCCAGTGCCCTATAGGTGCTGGTTCATGTTTTTCTCCTACATCGTCGTCCATATCGTCGATGTCTTCGGAGTCGAAGTCGAGCATGTTGGTTAAATCATCGACAGTGGCTACGAAGTGGGTGGTGGGTGGGCGTCGAATTTCTTCGTCGTCCGCATCCCAATCCTGTTGGCCATAGTCCGGCCAGGGCTCTCCTAACAAAGAGAGAGACCTTAGTGAATTCAGAATGTCGCCGAAGGGCGAGTGCTGAAAGATATCAGCGGCGGTGAATTCCATGATCGGCGCCCAATCGAATTCGATTGGCAGGGGCGCGGAAGGTTCGGAGTCCGGAAAAGAGTCCGACACCTTGGAGTCACAGGCTTCGCAGAGGATGAGGCTGGTGTTCGGCTCGATCGCCGTTGAGACTACAGCCCCTGAGGCGGTGTCTAGCCACCCATCCTCGATAGGCGCAGTTTGCTCTGAGCTAAGGGTCGGAGCTGATGTGGACGCGGCCTCTAGGGTACTGTTCGGCGGCAGAGCTAGGTCATACCCATCATGACAGTGCGGCGCGCCCAGCTGTGGCTCGAATCCATCAAAGATCAAGTCTCCGCGGATGTCGGCCGTGTAGTTCAAACTTCCAAATCTGACCTGATGGCCAGGGGCGTAGCTTTCGGTCTGCTCCAGATGGCCAAGCGAATTAGCCTGCAGTGCAAAGCCACCGAATATGAAGATCTGTCCAGGGAGAAAGGTCTCACCCTGGACCGCATCGTTGTTGAAGATCGGAGGAGCCATCGGGCCTAAAGGTGACGACACAGAGGAACTCCCAATGAAAGCACCAATGTCAGTGTCAAAACCGACGGATCTCGGGTAGGGGGTCCCGAACTGTGCGTCTAGGCCGGATGGTAATAGGAGGCAGGGGACACAATATTTTACCCAGGTTCGGGCCCTCTTGATGGAGGTAAAACCCTACGTCCTGCTTGATTAATATTGATGATATGGGTAGTACAAGAGTAGATCTACCATGAGATCAGAGAGGCTAAACCCTAGAAACTAGCCTATGGTATGATTGTTGTTCGTCCTATGGACTAAAACCCTCCGGCTTATATAGACACCGGAGAGGGCTAGGGTTACACAGAGTCGGTTACAACGGGAGGAGATCTACATATCCGTATTGCCAAGCTTGCCTTTCACGCCTAGGAAAGTCCCATCCGGACACGGGACGAAGTCTTCAATCTTGTATCTTCATAGTCCAAGAGTCCGGCCAAAGGTTATAGTCCGGCTATCCGGACACCCCCTAATCCAGGACTCCCTCAGGGGCTGTAACCTCAAACGGGGCGTTGACCATCTTAGTAGTGGCCATGAGCGTATCTAGGGTTGGCTCGGTGGTTGCCTCCATCTTCTTGGAGCTCTCTGTCTCGTGGGGATCAGCCTCCCGCGTCTGCTCCAATATCGGCAGATCTTTGCCTGGTTCTCCTTGGTCCATCATGAAACTGACGAATACTAGGATACCACTGAAAGGAAAACACAATCGCAATGACAATGAAACAAAAAAGAGAGTGAGGATCGGTTACTGCTTTGCAAAAGTTTTTTTTCTCTGAACGAAAATAAACCAACATGACAGATCCGCTTACCTTCCCTTCGTTCGGAGACAAGAACAATGGCAGATGCGAGTGTTGCCTTTCTTGAAGACGGTGTGGGAGAAGGGGATTTAGCGAAGAGTGAAATGATGGTTGCTTCGTTCGTCAAACTTAGACTGCGGGGAGGTGGGGTTTTGTGATACGACGCCTCGTTACTGCCGCGCTATGACCGGGGTGACTCTCTGCCTGCATACTGCCTTCTAATTTGGTGGATGGCATTTGGGCCCGCGCGCTGCATGGCCCGCATGTCGGTGAACAAAACTATAACGGCATTCAGTAGAGGGAGACGTTTCAATGACCTAGGAGGAGCCAGAAGCGGTAGAGTGTCTCCACTGTACTTGTAGTAATTGTTTTTCTGGGTAGCTGTATAGTGTCTCCACTATACTAGTAGAAATTGTTTCTGTGGGCCCAAGACGAAACAGCCCATCCACACTAGTAAATAGTAAAATCAGTTCAAAAGCCCATATATTTACTGAATTGACGGATGGGTATGTCGAAGAGAAAAAAAGGAGTTTCAGGTGGGCAAAAGAGCTTCTGAACATGCCGGCCTTCTATTTACAACATATTGTGGTCATAATACAGTAAATTTTACGACCCAGGATGTTCATTCTATGGACCTGACCGATCCATTTGATTGTGACTGCCGAAAACAGTGCTGGAGTTAGATGTTGTTGCCCTTTTCAATCTGGTTTTTTTGTAAACCTGATGAACAATTAACCCTCGTGCTTTTGTATAGTTTGTAAGCTAAAGTTAGATGTTCCTGCCCTTTTCAACTCGGCTGTGACTGTCATATTTTCTTTGAAACAAGGCAAATGGCTTGCCATTCGTTTAATTTAGAGTGAAATATTGTAAAAAAAATGCCAACCAAGGGAAATAACATCACTCTCCCCAGCTGCTTGAGCTCACTGTGCATTACAGAAGCCAAGTGATTAGCCCCCACCAGCACCCACAAACTTATTTCGAACTAGCACATAAATGGGCTGTAAATTTTCATAGGAAAGGCTGCATGACCGTGACAGATTTGGATTCTGACATTTGGGACCCGTGAGGAAATAGCCTATCCAAGGTGGTGTCGACTTACTAGCTAGTCAACAAACGATTCTGCCTACCAGCCGTTGGATTGACATCCAACATCTATCGTGTATCTTCTATCTCTTGTCTTCTTCTTCCTCCAGCCGCCCAAACCAAACCACCCCGTCGGCTCCGCCTGCTCCCGCCTCCGCCGCCCTACCGTACATACCCTCCAAAGTTGGCAAGTCCCTCCCTCTATTCCCCCACATGTCCTATTATTCTCCGGCGACGTCAACCCCAACACGCACCCGCGCCCGAACCAGTCAACCCTCGTACTCCCCTCCGCCTGCGACTGGACCGGCGCATCTTCAATGGCTCCTTTTCGTTCCGTCCGAGGCCTCGCCGTCGTCCTCCACCTTGCGGCCTTGGTTCGCTCGCCGTGCGCGGTGCGGCGCTCTCTTGCATTGTCAACATCGTCAACAACCGAGAGGAACAAGGAGATGACTGTATGTGGAGAGGATGACAGTAGGGACCCACCAGCGTCATGGCAGTATGCAAGCATGTGCATCTAAGTACAAGCCCAAAAATATGGTTCCTCCTAATGGTTGGACATCTGGGGCTCACGCCATTGTCAGCGTAGTCAATAAACGAGAGAATTACACTACGAGCGGCTGACACCAGGGACCCAGCAAGTCGCACAGTTTTTTCTTTAGGAACAAGCAGTTGTTATTTATACTAGTTTTAGCGACGGATCAGGGTAACAACGGGGCTGTGCGGGGGCTATGGCCCGTCTAGCCAGGGTTTTATTTATGTTTACCACATCATGAGCCAGTTGTGTTTTTTTCTTGCCGAAAATGGCTAGCCCAGTTCTATTTTTTAAAAGAAATACCCAAACAAGGCCTACTTGCTTTATCGGCCTTGCTGGGCTGCAAATCTTTCAAGACGAGGAGAGTTTCATCCGGTTTTCCCAGAAATGGGTTGTACATTTTTAAAACACATCAAACCGGGAATTAGTTTCAATTTTTTTCATTACAAGATCTTAAATTCCATTGATTTTTATGTGTGGACAATTATTTAGATTTTATATTTATATAAATTATATTTCAAAATAGTTTGAATGTGAATCGATATTTCTCGATTAAAAACAGTTGACTGCACCGAAATATGCAAAATTTCGTATACTTTTTAACCGTGGCCACAATATGGGGTGTAATGCTAACAAAAAGAAGATGGGCTCCAAAAAAATTCTTAAAAATTAGCAAATGGGTTGTACAATATTAGAAATAATGGAAGATAGGTCGTATGCTGTTTTCCACAGATTTGAGGCTAACTTGTGCGCCTACTACTGGTTGACGCGAATGCTTTCATAAAAAAAGGTTGACGCACACACAATGCCCTGTCAACTTAGTCAACACACGAGAGCAGTGACTGTTGGATGTCCATCCAACAGCCACCGTGCTTCTTCAATCTCTGCTCTTCATGCTCCAGCCGCTCAACCAAGCGCCGGCGGGACTGCCTGCTCCCTCCTCCCGCGGCCGGCTACGCCGCCGCGCAGGCCTCACGGGCCCATCGTACTCCCATCGCTGGCCTAGCCATCGCTCTACTCACCCACACATGCTGTTATTCTCCGACGATGGCAGACGAACTAGTAAACCCCCGTACTCATCCGCGTTGGAAACAACTGCCGAGTATTCACTGGCTCCGTATCGTTCCCTTCCTAGGCCTCGCCGTCGTCCACCGCCCTGGTGCTCTCGGCGCGGCCTGGTCAACATGGTTAATGAACGACATCCATCGGAAGTGGACTGTACGTGGAGAGGCTGACAGCTGGGTCCACGGCCACACGCAAGGAAATGCCACCTTATTACGCGCAAAATAATGATTCCTCCACCTGACAGCTAGGACCCACAGGAAGGGCCTCTGTATTTCACGAAAAAGACATTCCCCCCACTGACAGGTCGGACCCACCAGCTATATCTTCGCACGCAAGGAAGTGCCTCCTTATTACGCCCAAAAAATGAATACCCCCTGCTAGCTGGGACCCACCATATTGTTGGGTTGACTTGTGGGCCCACTAAGTTGACGGGGACGGAGGGCTTTGTCAACTTAGTCAATACTCCAGTGACCGTATGATGTCCATCCAATGGCCATAGTGCTTCTTCAACCTCTGGTCTTCTTGCTCCAGCTGCCCAAAGCAGCGCCGGTCGTGCCGCCTGCTCCTGCCTCCCGTGGCCGACTGTGCTACCGGGGAGGCCTCACCGCCCCCATACTACTCTCACCACTGGCCAGGCCATCGCTCTACTCACCCACACCCCCTATTATTCTGCGGCGACGGCAGCCTCACACCGCAGCCGAACCAGTGAACGCTTGTACTCCTCTCCGCATGGGCATCCATTGTCGCGTCTTGCCCAGCTCCGCGTCGCCCCCATCCTAGGCCTCACCGTCGTCCACCGCCGTGGTGCTCTTGGCGCGGCATGGTCAATGTGTTCAACGACCGCTTCCATCGGAAGAGTACTATACATGGAGAGGCGGACAGCTGGGTGCACGGCAGCCGCAAGGAAGTGCCTCCTTATTACGCGGAAAATAATTATTCCTCCACCTGACAGCGGGGACCCACCGAACGGGCCACCAGTATTTTGCGAAAAAATTGTTTCCCCCTGACTACTGGGACCCACCGGACGGGCCACCATATTTTGCGAAAAAAAACGTTCCCCCCGCTGTCAGCTTGGACCCACCGGAATTGCCTCCTTGTTACGCACAAAAAAATGAATACTCCCCCGGCTAGCTGGGACCCACCTTGGTGGGAGGCTAACTTGTGGGCCTACTAAGTTGATGGGGACGAAGGGCTTTGTGAACTTAGTCAATATGAACGATTCTAGCTCCAGTGGCCGTACAATGTCCATCCAACGGCAGTAGTGCTTCTTCAACCTCTGGTCTTCTTGCTCCAGCCGCCCAAAGCAGCGCCGGTCGTGCCGCATGCTCCTGCCTCCCGTGGCCGGCTGTGCTGCTGCAGAGGCCTCACTGCCCCCTACTATTCCCACTACTGGCCAGGCCCTGCGGCGACGGCAACCTCACACCGCAGTCGAACCAGTGAACCCTCACACTCCTCTCCACGCGGGCTTCCACTGCCGCGTCTTCCCCGGCTCCGCGTCGTCCCCTTCCTAAGCCTCGCCGTTGTCCACCGCCGTAGTGATCTCCGCGGCATGGTCAACGTGGTCAAGGAACGACTTCCATCGGAAGAGTACTATATGTGAAGAGGCTGACAGCTGGGTCCATGGCCACAGCCCAGTTTTTTTGATTTGCCAAGTAAGTCGCTTTGTCTGGCCTGTTGGGCTGCAAATATTTCAAGACGAGGAGAGCTTTCATTTGGCTGGCCGAGAAAATGGCCCATCAGTAATGAGAAATAGGCTGTACATTTTTAAAACACATCAAACCGGCAATTAGTTTCAAATATTTTTTTTCATTTCAAGATTTTAAATTACATTAATTTTTATGCGTGGAGAATTTGTTGGATTTTATGTTGATATACATTTATTTTTAAAATCAGTTTGAATGTGAGTCGAAATTTTGGGATTAAAAATAGTTCGGACCACACCGAAATATGCAAAATTTCGTATAATTTTTTAATTGTGGCCACAATATGGGCTGTAATGCTAACAAAAAGAATATGGGCTCCAAAAAACCTTAAGAATTAGCAAATGGGCTGTAAATTATTAGAAATAATGGCAGATGGGATGTATGCTGTTTTCCACAGATTTGAGGCCTTCCTAAAAAAAGGTTGACGCACAAGCACTGACTGTTGGATGTCCATCGAACGGCCGTCGTGCTTCTTCAATCTCTGCTCTTCCTGCTCCAGCCGCTCAAACAAGCGCCGTCGGGACTGCCTGCTCCCTCCTCCCCGCGGCCAGCTGTGCTGCCACGCAGGCCTCACCGCCCCACCGTACTCCCATCACTGGCCTAGCCATCCCTCTACTCACCCACACCTACTGTTATTCTCCGGAGACGACAGACTTTCCAGTAAACCCTCGTACAGTCATACTCCCCTCCGCGTGGGAAACAACTGCCGAGTCTTCCCTGCATTCGTGCCGTTCCCTTCCTAGGCCTAGCCGTCGTCCACCGCCCTGGTGCTCTCGGCGCGGCCTGGTCAACGTGGTCAACGACCGACACCCCCTATTATTCTATGGCGAGGGCAGCCTCACACCGCAGTGAACCACCGAACCCTCGTACTCCTCTACGTGTGGGCATCCACTATCGTGTCTTCCCCGGCTCCGCGTCATCCCCTTCCTAGGCCTCGCCGTCATCCACCGCCCTGGTGCTCTCGGCGCGGTGTGGTCAACATGGTCAAGGAACGACTTCCATCGGACGTGGACTGTACGTGGAGAGGCTGACAGCTGGGTCGACGACCGCAGCAAGGAAGTGCCTCCTTATTACGTGCAAAATAATTATTCCTCCACCTGACAGCGGGGACCCACCGGATGGGCCACCGTATTTCGTGAAAAAAAACATTTGCCCTTGACTGCTGGGACCCACCAGCTACATCTTTGCACGCAAGGAAGTGCGTCCGGGAAAAAAAATGATCCACCCCTTGACTGCTGGGACCCACCAGCTACACCTTCGCACGCAAGGAAGTGCGTCCGGGCAAAAAAACAAAACGATTCGCCCCCTGATTGCTGGGACCCACCAGCTACATCTTCGCACGCAAGGAAGTGCCTGACAGTCGGGACCCACCTGGTCAAAGCGTATGTAGTGTTGTCATTCTGGTCGCGAACGTGTACGTACATATATACTGGTGGATGTAGAGGCGCGCACGTGTCGTAGTAGAGGCGCACACATAGCATGTACACGTACGTACAGCAGCCAGGGTGCAAGAAAGAAAATATGGCCACGTATGTGTACATATGGGCGGGGTCTCAAACGCCTAGTCGCTCATACGTACGGCCAAGGCTCGTTGACATGGCTGGGTCGGAACGGAGAAACAACGTCGTCGACGTGTTCATGGGGAGGCAACGGAATGTGTCGTATTCATCGGGAGGCAACGAAACGCGTGGGAGCCAACCGGCTGGGTCGGAATGTAATGCGTGGTCGTGTTCATCGAGAGGGCTTGGACGGAACAGGCGATGGAAACGAGGCCTGGTGTACTGCAGAACGGAGGAAACGGCGTTGTGTTTGACCGGTCACGTTCGAAACGGGATCCTGTTCATCGGGAGGGATCTGGCGTAGAGCAAAACGGAGGAAATGGACCTCCTACGGTGGAAACAGGGGTCCTGTTGATCGGGAGGGGTGTGG
Organism: Triticum monococcum; assembly: GCA_034509565.1. NCBI lineage: Eukaryota > Viridiplantae > Streptophyta > Magnoliopsida > Poales > Poaceae > Triticum > Triticum monococcum. The sequence continues at coordinate 526,596,706 of CM067842.1, read as the reverse complement.
CATACCGCAAAATGGACGAAACGGACTTGTGTTGGAGCGCTACGGTCGAAACGGGGGTCCTGTTCATCGGGAGGGGTGTGGCGTACCGCAAAACAGGACTCCACGGGATACTGTTCATCTCCACTGTCGACCTCCTCTAGCCTCCACGAGCTCCTGTTCATCCAGCCACCACCGCGCGCTACTCCACCGGCTAATGTTCAACCACCCCTCCACGGGCACCCCTCCACGGGCACCCCTCCACCGTCTACTGTTCATCCAGCCCTCCACACCACGGGGTCCTGTTCAACCACCCCTCCACGGGCACCCCTCCACCGTCTACTGTTCATCCAGCCCTCCACCACACCACGGGGTCCTGTTCATCCAGAGGCAACGCACCACTCGCTATTCATCCAACCCCCCCCCAACACTCACTGTTCATCCCAGAGGCAGCATCGATCGGCTTCAGTTAGCAGCAGTAGCGAAGGAATCGCTCGATCAGGTTCAGTTAACAGCCATCGATCGATCGCTCGGGTTCAGTAACACGTAGCCTGCAGTGCAATCGCCCGGGTTCAGTTAGAGCCCAATGCCTCGCTCGGGTTTAGTTAGAGCCAACACCTCGCACACACGCACCTACGTGTACGAGAGAAACGTGCATCGCTCGGCCCCCGACCTCCCACCGTAACCGGGAACTCCGCAAAATTTTCCTCCCCGTCGCTTCTACCATGGTTATCTCCGTCATGGACGTCCCAAAGAATGTCATGCAGCTGCGTCTCTGGCCCGCCGAGGACGAAAAGCCCATTTTCTATCATGATTTTTTGTCATAGAAGTAGGAGCCAACCACGTCTATGATGATACCGGGGTTCTGTCACAATTATCGTCATAAAAGTGTCATATGTATGACAGAAAAAAATCGTTCGGGCCAAAATGTCACGGATGCGTCTTTTTTTGTAGTGTCGTTCGATATTTTGATGAGATGTATGTTGTCATCCCTCTAGTGGTGTCATGTGAACGTCGACCACATGACACTTCACCATTGTTTGGGCCTAGAGGGAGGCATTGGGAAGTAATGTAGGATCGAAAGTATGTCTAGAGGGGGGGTGATTAGACTACTTGACCAATTAAAAACTTAGCCTTTTCCCAATTTTAGTTCTTGGCAGATTTTAGCTATCTTAGAGCAAGTCAAGCAATCATCACACAATTCAAGCAAGCATGCAAAGAGTTTATTGACAGCGGAAAGTAAAGCATGCAACTTGCAAGAATGTAAAGGGAAGGGTTTGGAGCATTCAAACGCAATTGGAGACACGGATGTTTTCCCGTGGTTCGGATAGGTGGTGCTATCCTACATCCACGTTGATGGAGACTTCAACCCACGGAGGGTAACGGTTGCGCGAGTCCATGGAGGGCTCCACCCACAAAGGGTCCACAAAGAAGCAACCTTGTCTATTCCCCCATGGCCATCGCCCACGAAGGACTTGCCTCACTAGCGGTAGATCTTCACGAAGTAGGCGATCTCCTTGCCCTTACAAACTCCTTGGTTCAACTCCACAATCTTGTCGGAGGCTCCCAAGTGACACCTAGCCAATCTAGGAGACACCACTCTCCAAGAAGTAACAAATGGTGTGTTGATGATGAACTCCTTGCTCTTGTGCTTCAAATGATAGTCTCCCCAACACTCAACTCTCTCTCATAGGATTTGGATCTGATGGAAAGAAGATTTGAGTGGAAAGCAACTTGGGGAAGGCTAGACATCAAGATTCATATGGTAGGAATGGAATATCTTGGTCTCAACACATGAGTAGGTGGTTCTTTCTCAGAACATATGAGTAGGAATGGAATATGTGTTCTGATGGCTCTCTCTTCGAATGAAGAGGTGGTGGAGGGGTATATATAGCCTCCACACAAAATCCAACTGTTACACACAATCTACCAATCTCGGTGGGACCGAATCATAAAACTCGGTCTGACCGAAATAGTAAACCTCGTGACCATTAGGAATTTCGTTGGGACTGAGATGCAACTCGGTAGGACCGATTCGGTTAGGGTTTGGGCATAACGTAATCTCGGTGAGACCAAGTTCGGCAATTAGCTAACCAGAGAGTTGGTCAGGCAAACTCGGTGGGACCGACTTGCTCTTTCGGTGGGACCAAAAAATTACAAGAAGGAAACATAGAGTTTACCTTGCATTCTCGGTGGGACCGATTCGCTCTTTCGGTGAGACCGAAAAGTTACGAAAGGGAAACAGAGAGTTTGCAAGCCCATCTCGGTGAGACCGAGATCCTTATCGGTAGGACCGAATTGCTAGGATTTGGCAGTGGAAAATGACAAGTGAAACTCGGTGGCGCCGGATTGACAGAATCGGTATGACCGAGTTTGGCTTAGGGTTTAGGTCATTTGTGGATATGGAAAGGTGGTTGAGGATTTTGGAGCATATCACTAAGCACATAAAGCAAGAGGCTCATTAAGCAACACCTCATCCCTCCTTGATAGTATTGGCTTTTCCTAAAGACTCAATGTGATCTTGGATCACTAAAATATAAAATAAAGAGTCTTGAACTTTTGAGCTTGAGCCAATTCTTTGTCCTTAGCATTTTGAGGGTTCCACTTTCACATCCATGCCATGCCAATCATTGAGCTTTCCTGAAATAATCATCTTGGAATAGCATTAGCTCAATGAGCTATATGTTGTTATAAATTACCAAAACCACCTAGGGATAGTTGCACTTTCAAGTAATAAGTATATGATGGGTTTCTAGAGTGACAGAAGCTTAAACCTTAGTTTATGCGTTGCTTCGTAAGGGGCTGATTTGGATCCATATGTTTCATGCTATGGTTAGGTCTACCTTAATACTTCTGTTCTAGTTGCGGATGCTTGCAATAGGGGTTAATCATAAGTAGGATGCTTGTCCAAGTAAGTACAGTACCCAAGCACGGGTCCACCCACATATCAAATTATCAAAGTACCGAACGCGAATTATATGAACAAGATGAAAACTAGCTTGACGACAATTACCATGTGTCCTTGGGAGCACTTTACATCATATAAGAGCTCGTCCATGCTTGTCCTTTGCTACAAAAGGGATTGGGCCATCTTGTTGCACCTTATTTACTTTTATTATTTGATACTCGTTACAAATTACCTTATCACAAAACTATCTGTTACCGACAATTTCAATGCTTGCAGAGAATACCTTGCTGAAAACCGCTTATCATTTCCTTCTGCTCCTCGTTGGATTTGACACTCTTACTTATCGAAAGGACTACGATAGATCCCCTATACTTGTGGGTCATAAAGACTCTTTTCTGGCACCATTGTCGGGGAGTGAAGCACCATTGGTAGGTGGAATTTGGTAAGGAAAAAATTTATATAGTGTGCTGAAATTTATTGTCACTTGTTACTATGGAACATAATCCTTTGAGGAGTTTGGTCGGGGTATCTTCACCTCGACCGATAGAGCAAATAGTTGCTCCTCAACCTACTCAACCTACTGAAAATGAAAATGTTTACTTTGAAATTCCTTCGTGTATGATAGAGAAAACTGCTAGCTAATCCTTTTGCGGAGATGGAACCTTGCATACCGACTTACACTTAATCTTTGTGGATGAAGTTTGTGGATTATTTAAGCTTGCAGGTATGCCCGATGATGTTATCAAGAAGAAGGTCTTCCCTTTATCTTTGAAGGGAGATGCATTGACATGGTATAGGCTATGTGATGATATGGGATCATGAGACTACAAATGGTTGAAATTGGAATTCCATCAGAAGTTTTATCCTATGCATCTTGTTCATCGTGATCGTAATTATATATATAATTTTTGGCCTCGCGAGGAGAAAGCATCGCTCAAGCTTGGGAGAGGATTAAATCAATGTTATATTCATGCCCCAATCATGAGCTCTCAAGAGAAATGATTATTCAAAAATTTTATGCTCGGCTTTCCGACAACAATCGCTCCATGCTCGACACCTCTTGTACTGGTTCCTTTATGATGAAGACTATTGAATACAAATGGAATTTATTGGAGAGAATTAAACACAACTCTGAAGATTGGGATCTCGACGAAGGTAAGGAGTCAGGTATAACACCTAAGTTTGATTGTGTTAAATCCTTTATGGATACAGATATTTTCCGTAAATTTAGCACTAAATATGGACTTGACTCTGAGATAGCAGCTTCTTTCTGTGAATCTTTTGCTACTCATGTTGATCTCCCTAAGGAGAAGTGGTTTAAATATAAACCTCCCATTGAAGTGAAAGTAGTTGCACCTATTAAAGTTGAAAAAAATACTATCACTTATAATGATCCTATTGTTCCTACTACTTATCTTGAAAAACCACCTTTCCCTGTTAGAATAAAGAATCATGCTAAAGCTTCAACAACAAAAGTAATGTTAAGACACCTAAACCCCCTAAGCAAGTTAAAGTTGAACCTAATGTTGTTATGGTTAAAGATCTCTTGGCCGATAATACTGATGGGCAGGTTATTTACTTATGTGATGAGACTGCTAGAATTGCTAAACGTGGTGCTAAAGATGAACATAGACCTGTCATGGGCATGCCTGTTATTTCTGTTAAAATAGGAGATCATTGTTATCATGGCTTATGTGATATGGGTGCTAGTGCTAGTGCAATACCTATTTCCTTATACAAAGAAATTATGCATGATATTGCACCAGCTGAGATAGAAGGTATTGATGTTACCATTAAGCTTGCTAATAGAGATACTATTTCACCAATTGGGATTGTTAGAGACGTTGAAGTCTTGTGTGGGAAGGCTAAATATCCGGCTGATTTTCGTGTTCTTGGTTCCCCTCAAGATAGCTTTTGTCCCATTATATTTGGTAGACCCTTCTTGAATACTGTCAAAGCTAAGATAGACTGCAATAAGGATATTGTCTCTGTTGGTTCAGGCGATATGTCTCATGAGTTTAATTTTTCTAAATTTCGTAGACAACCCCATGATAAATAATTGCCTAGTAAAGATGAAATCATTGGTCTTGCTTCTATTGCCGTGGATCCTACTAACCCATTAGAACAATATTTGCTAGACCACGAAAATGATATGTTCATGAATGAAAGAAGGGAAATAGATGAAGTATTCTTTAAACACAGACCTATTCTGAAACACAACTTGCCCGTTGAAATCCTAGGGGATCCTCCTCCACCCAAGGGTGATCCCGTGTTTGAGCTTAAACCATTACCTGATACTCTTAAATATGCTTATCTTGATGAAAAGAAAATATATCATGTTATTATTAGTGCTAACCTTTCAGGGAAGGAGGAAGAGAAATTATTGAAAACTCTGAAGAAGCACCGTACTGCTATTGGATATACTCTTGATGATCTTAAGGGCATTAGTCCCACTCTATGTCAACACAAAATAAATCTGGAGGAAGACGTCAAACCAGTTATTGATCATCAACGACGGCTGAATCCTAAGATGAAAGAAGTGGTAAGAAAAGAAATATTAAAGCTCCTTGAGGCAGGTATAATTTATCCCGTTGTTGATAGTCAGTGTGTAAGTCCAGTAAATTGTGTCCCCAAGAAGGGAGGTATTACTGTTGTTCCTAATGATAAAGATGAATTGATCCTGCAAAGAATTATTACGGGTTATAGGATGGTAATTGATTTCCGCAAATTAAATAAGGCTAGTCAAAAAGATCATTACCCTTTGCCTTTTATTGATCAAATGCTAGAAAGATTATCCAAACATACTCATTTTTGCTTTCTAGATGGTTACTCTGGCTTCTCTCAAATACCTGTGTCAGCTGATGATCAATCAAAGACCACTTTTACTTGCCCTTTCGGTACTTTTGCTTATAGACGTATGCCTTTTGGTTTATGTAATGCACCTGCTACCTTTCAAAGATGCACGATGGCTATATTCTCTAACTTTTGTGAAAAGATATGTGAGGTGTTCATGGATGCTTTCTCCGTTTATGGATCCTCTTTTGATGATTACTTGAGCAACCTTGATCGAGTTTTGCAGAGTTGTGAAGAAACTAATCTTGTTCTGAATTGGGAGAAATGCCACTTTATGGTTAATGAAGGTATTGTCTTGGGGCATAAAATTTCTGAAAGAGGTATTGAAGTTGATAAAGCTAAAGTTGATGCTATTGAAAAGATGCCATGTCCCAAGGATATTAAAGGTATAAGAAGCTTCCTCGGTCACGCCAGTTTTTATCGGAGGTTCATTAAGGACTTATCAAAAATTTCTTGGCCTCTGACTGATCTATTGCAAAAAGATATTCCTTTTGTCATTGATGATAATTGTGTAGAAGCATTTGAAATACTTAAGAAAGCATTGAATTCTGCACCTATTGTTCAGCCACCTGATTGGAATTTACCCTTTGAAATTATGTGTGATGCTAGTGATTATGATGTAGGTGCTGTTCTAGGGTAAAGAGTTGATAAGAAATTAAATGTCATTCAATATGCTAGTAAAACTCTAGACAATGCCCAGAGAAATTATGCTACCACTAAAAAGGAATTCTTAGAAGTTGTATTTGCTTGTGGTAAGTGTAGACCTTATATTGTTGATTCTAAAGTGACTATTCACACTGATCATTTTGCTATTAAATACCTTATGGAAAAGAAAGATGCTAAACCTAGACTTATTAGTTGGGTTCTCTTGCTACAAGAATTTTATTTGCATATTATTGATAGAAAGGGAGTTGAGAACCCCGTTGCAGATAACTTGTCTAGGTTAGAGAATGTTCTTGATGACCCACTACCTATTGATGATAGCTTTCCTGATGAACAACTAAATGTCATAAATGGTTCTCGAACTGCTCCATGGTATGCTGATTATGCTAATTATATTGTTGCTAAATTTATACCACCTAGTTTCACATACCAGCAAAAGAAAAAGTTCTTCTATGATCTGAGACATTACTTTTGGGATGACCCACATCTTTATAAAGAAGGGGTAGATGGTGTTATTAGATGCTGTGTACCTGAGCATGAACAGGAATAGATCCTACACAAGTGTCACTCCGAAGCCTATGGAGGACACCATGCTAGAGATAGAACTGCACACAAGGTATTGCAATCCGGTTTTTATTGGCCTACTCTCTTCAAGGATGCACATAAGTTTGTCTTGTCTTGTGATGAATGTCAAAGAATTGGTAATATTAGTAGACATGAAGAAATTCCTATGAATTATTCGCTTGTTATTGAACCATTTGATGTTTGGGGCTTTGATTATATGGGACCCTTTCCTTCCTCTAATGGGTATACACATATTTTAGTTGTTGTTGATTACGTTACTAAGTGGGTAGAAGCTATTCCAACTAGTAGTGCTGATCAAAACACCTCTATTCAGATGCTTAAAGAAGTTATTTTCCCGAGGTTTTGGAGTCCCTAGATATTTAATGACTGATGGTGGTTCACATTTTATTCATGGTGCCTTTCGTAAAATGCTTGCTAAGTACGACGTTAATCATATAATTGCATCTCCTTATCACCCACAGTCTAGTGGTCAAGTAGAATTGAGTAATAGAGAGCTCAAATTAATTTTGCAAAACACTGTTAATAGGTCTAGAAAGAATTGGTCCAAGAAACTTGATGATGCATTATGGGCCTATAGGACCGCATATAAAAATCCTATGGGCATGTCTACGTATAAAATGGTTTATGGTAAAGCATATCACTTACCTCTTGAACTAGAACATAAGGCATATTGGGCTATTAAAGAGCTCAACTACGACTTCAAACTTGCTGGTGAGAAGAGGCTTTTTGACATTAGCTCACTTGATGAATGGAGAACCCAAGCTTATGAAAATGCCAAGTTGTTTAAAGAAAAAGTTAAAAGATGGCATGATAAAAGGATACAAAAGCGTGAGTTCAATGTAGGTGATTATGTATTGCTATACAACCCTCGTTTAAGATTTTTTGCAGGCAAACTTCTCTCTAAATGGGAAGGTCCTTACATTACTGAGGAGGTCTATCGTTCCGGTGCCATAAAAATCAACAACTTCGAAGGCACAAATCCGAGGGTGGTGAACGGTCAAAGAATCAAACACTATATCTCATGTAATCCCATAAATGTTGAAACTAATATTATTGAAACCGTAACCCCGGAGGAATACATAAGGGACACTTTTCGGAACGTTTCAGACTCCAAAAAGGAATAGGTACATGGTATGGTAAGTAAACCGACTCCAACACAGTTCTAATGGCAATATTTCTTTGTTTTGGAATATTTAGCAAAATAGGAAAATAAGAAGCAGACCAGAAAGGACACGAGGCTCCCACGAGGGTGGGATGCGCGCCCTACCCCCCTGGGCGCGCCCCCTTGCCTCGTGGGCACCTCGTGTGCTCTCTGGACTCCGTTTCCTTGCACGATACTTCTTTTGGTCCGTAAAAATTCATTATATAATCTCCCGAAGGTTTTGACCACCGTATCACGCAAATATCTCTTATCTTTGTTTCGAGCTGTTTTCTGACAAATCTAGGTTGTCATGTCGTCTTCAAGCTCCCCCAAGGACAAGTTCTTCGAGAAGGTCATCAACCCCTACCTCGCGGAGGTGCTGCAACACCCTCAAACCATTGAGATGCGTGAGGGGTTGTTGCACATCCGCGATGTTGAGGGACCAAGGAGGACCGGAAGCACAGAGGCAAGGCTCAAGGCATTGGAGCAACAAGTTTTCCAGTGTCAGGAGATGGTGGAGCGTGGACTCGACTCCAATCACATTATGATCACGGAGTTCACCAACAAATACAAGTTGGATGTCAAGGACAATGGGGAGGCCATCTTCAAGCTTCATGAGAAAATCGAGCACCTTCAAGCCCAGATCTATGACCTGCAAAATCAAAACTGTGAGTATGAATATAGATTCAAAAGGATGAGTTTGGTTGCAGATTTGAGGATTCAGGAGACTCGATCGTCCTTCTATGATGGTGAGCCCATGCCTTGGAAGAGGGCGACAAGCCTACATCATCAACAACTCCATCTCCTTCACCAGCAAAAGAGATATAATCACATGGGTATGGGCACTCCCCTTGGCAACTGCCAAGCTTGGGGGAGTGCCCCGGTATCGTATCACCATCACTTTTATCTTTACCATTTTTCTTAGTTCGATCCTTTTGGTAATATCTTGATCCAGTAGAATAAAGTTTTAGTATGATCTAGTTGTGAGTTTTGCTTTATGATCCCTTTATGTAATCGTGTCCGTGAGCTATATATAATAAAGATTAGTGTTGAGTCAAGGGCTTGATTATTTTGCTATGATCTTGAGGGAATAAAATAAAAAGAGAAAGAATAAAAAGAAACAAAGAGATCATATGGATCTTATGGAAAGTAATGAGCTCACATATAAAGAGTATGATGAATAAAAGTTGTTGAGAGTTGACAAACATAGTTTTGGTCATCGTTGCAATTAATAGGAAGTAATAAAGAAAGGGAGGTTCACATATAAATATACTATCTTGGACATCTTTTATGATTGTGAGCACTCATTAAAGTATGACATGCTAAGAGTTGATGTTGGACAAGGAAGACAACATAATGGGTTATGTTTTCTTTCATCTGAGATAAATTATATTGTCATGGACCATCCAACATGTTGAGCTTGCTTTCCCCTCTCATGCTAGCCAATTTCCTTGCACCAAGTAGGGATACTACTTGTGCTTCCAAATATGTGACGCCCCCGATTTGACCGTACACTAATCATGCACACAAATGTGTACGATCAAGATCAAGGACTCACGGGAAGATGTCACAACACAACTCTAAAAATAAAATAAGTCATACAAGCATCATATTACAAGCCAGGGGCCTCGAGGGCTCGAATACAAGAGCTCGATCAAAGACGAGTCAGCGGAAGCAACAATATTTGAGTACAGACATAAGTTAAACAAGTTTGCCTTAAGAAGGCTAGCACAAACAGGAATACATATCGAAAGAGGCGGAGGCCTCCTTCCCGTGATCCTCCTAAACTACTCTTGGTCGTCGTCAGCGGCCTGCACGTAGTAGTAGGCACCTCCAGTGTAGTAGGAGTCATCGACGGTGGTGTCTAGCTCCTGGACTCCATCGTCTATTCGCAACAATCAGGTATAGAAAGGGGAAAAAGGGGGAGCAAAGCAACCATGATTACTCATCCAAAGTACTCACAAGCAAGGAGCTACACTACATATGCATGCATTAGTATCAAATGGAAAAGGGGGTAGCATATGTGGACTGAACTATAGAATGCCGGAATAAGAGGGGGATAGCTAGTCCTATCGAGGACTACGCTTTCGGCGACCTTCGTCTTGCAGCATGTAGAAGAGAGTAGATGGTAAGTTCACCAAGTATCATCGCATAACATAATCCTACTCGGTGATCCTCCCCTTGTCGCCCTGTGAGAGAGCGATCACCGGTTGTATCTGGCACTTGGAAGGGTGTGTTTTATTAAGTATCCGGTTCTAGTTGTCATAAGGTCAAGGTACAACTCTAGGTCGTCCTTTTACCGAGGGACACGACTATTCGAATAGATAAACTTCCCTGCAGGGGTGCACCACATTTCCCAACACGCTCGATCCCCTTTGGCCAGACACACTTTCCTGGGTCATGCCCGGCCTCGGAAGATCAACACATCGCAGCCTTACCTAGGCACAACAGAGAGGTCAGCACGCCGGTCTAAATCCTATGGCATAGGGGTCTGGGCCCATTGCCCATTGCACACCTGCACATTGCGAACGCGGACGGTAAGAAGACCTAGCCTCCCTAATACAAGAGCAGGTGTTCCAGTCCAATCCGGCGCGCGCCGCTCAGTTGCTGACATCATGAACGCTTCGGCTGATACCATGGTGTCGAATGCCCATAACTATTCCCGTGTAGTTGGTTAGTGTGTATAGGCCAGTGGCCAGACTCAGATCAAATACCAAGATCTCGTTAAGCGTGTTATTTTGAAGTAACCGCGGATGCCGACCAGGGCCAGGCCCACCTCTCTCCTAGGTGGTCTCCACCTGCCCTATCGCTCCGCCACAAAGTAACAGTCGGGGGGCCGTCGGGAACCCAGGCCCACCACTACCTGGATGGAACCACCTGCCCCTTCAGCCCCCACATCGGAATCACTTGTGGGTACTCTACGAGCCGACCCGACTTTAGTCACCATCATGTATCATATAATATGTATGTAAGTATATACCTGTGATCACCTCCCAAGTGATCATGGCCCGATAGTATATCATGGCAGACGGACAAGAATGTAGGGCCACTGATGATAAACTAGCATCCTATACTAAGCATTTAGGATTGCAGGTAAGGTATCAACAACTGTAGCAACAATGACATGCTATGCAACAGAATAGGATTAACGAAAAGCAGTAACATGCTACACTACTCTAATGGAAGCAGTAGAGAGAAGAATAGGCGATATCTGGTGATCAAGGGGGGTTTGCCTGGTTGCTCTGCAGACAAAAACAGACCCTCGAAGGTGAAGTAGTCGATCACAGGTTCAACCGCGGTCTCGGGGTCTATTGGAAAGAAGTAACGGAGGGGGAACACAATAAATAATAGAACAATCAAAGCATAACATGGCAATACGTGGTGCTTGGAGTGACCTAACGCAGTACTAGGTGCTACCAGCGAAGGGGGGAAACATCCGGGAAAGTATCCCCGGTGTTTCGCGTTTTCGGATAGATTAACCGGAGGGGGAAAGTTGCGTGTTCGCTATGCTAGGGGTGTGTGGCGGATGAACGGGTTGTGTATCCGTATTCGTCTCGTCGTTCTGAGTAACTTTCATGTACAAAGTATTTTCATCCAAGCTACGGATTATTTTATATTAATTTTCAAAGTTTTATTCATTTTCTGAATTTAATTTACATCGAAAATAAAAGGGAAATTACTACGGGTACACAGAAGTGTACCCACATATGTGCTACTAAGACTGACATGTTGGGCCTGGGGCTGAGTGTAACGCCCCGTGACCGATGTGCCAGGTGTCGTCCAGTTATTCGCTATTGTTGCCATGTCATTGCTTGCGTGTCATGCATTGCATATCATGTCATCATGTGCATTTCATTCGCATACATGTTCGTCTCATGCATCCGAGCATTTTCCCCGTTGTCCGTTTTTGCATTCCGGCGCTTCGTTCTCCTCCGGTGGTCATTTCTACATTTCTTTCATGTGTGGGGATTAAACATTTCCGGATTGGACCGAGACTTGTCATGCGGCCTTGGTTTACTACCGGTAGACCGCCTGTCAAGTTTCGTACCATTTGGACTTCGTTTGATGCTCCAACGGTTAACTAAGGGACCGAAAAGGCCTCGTGTGTGTTGCAGCCCAACACCCTTACAAAGTGGCCCAAAACCCACCTAAACCTCCTCCATCATCTCGGTCGTTCGATCACGATCGCGTGGCCAAAAACCGCACTCCATTTGGAGCTTCCTAGCTCCTCCTACCTATAAAAAGGTATCTTCCCCTGAAATCCCGGGTCATTCGCACCCTAACCCTAGCTCCCCGCACATCCGCCGCGGCGGACACGTCCGGTCCGGCCGGACAAAACTGCCGCCGCCACTCCACGCCAATGGCGCGCCGCCACATGGCGCTCGGCGCCCGCCACCGCCGCGGCCCGCACGGGCCCGAGGCCGGCCCTCCCGCGCCGCCTCCTGGGCCGCGCCCCGCGCCGCCTTCCGCCTCCCAGCGCCGCCCGCGCTCTGCCCGACGCCGCCCTTCGCCCCGCCGACGACGAGCGCATCGCTCGCCAGACTTCGCCACCGCCTCGACGGAACGCCGCGCCAGCGCCGCCCCCTCCGCGTCCGAGCGCCGCCTCGCCGCAGCGTCGCCGGATCCGGCCACCCCGGCCTCTCCTCCGGTCCGTCGAAGCTCCGGCGCATCTCCGGCGAACCTCGGGAACCGTGTTCCCAGATCTGAGATCCAAAATTTCAGGGTTGACCTAATTTTTCCCCAAAGTCCCTAAAATTTCAGATCCCTGTGCTCATGTTCATAGCATCATATCTCCTCATCCGTAACTTCATTTTGCGCATATAGCATATCGAATTGTTCGTCTCAGAGAGTACATCATGTCATCTCATTGCATCACTTTCATTTGAGTTCATCTTGATGCCAGAAATGCTGATGGAAGAGTGCTACTTGAGATAATTGTCAGATCTGCTACTCCATTTAGATATTTGTCATTTTTGCCATGATTGTTGTATGCATGATATGCCCTGGTGCCCTACATATGTTTTGTTAAGGGTTTTGTCATCTTTCCAGAGGTGCAACCCATGTATTTTTGTGATGTGTGTGGTGACTAGTGCAATCTTGCAAAGTGAGGCACTTGGTAATTCTGTTTTCAGGGACTTAGCATTTCCACTAAGTCCTTGAGCTGTTTAGTTCATGATGCCATATGTTCATGTTGTTTCCTAGTGATCCGTGCCTCTTTTGAGGATGATCAGTAAGGATGTTTTGTTAATCTTGTAGGGCTCTATCCGTCCATGCCTTTGTTTGCAATTATGGAGCACCCTAGCTTGAGTCAATCGAGCTCTACTTTTGCTACTTTGTGAATCTGGGCAGATTGTCAACTTGTTTGCAATTTTGCCGATGATGTTATAGTTGATCCGTGCATGCTATGTTATTGTTCTTGCCATGTCTATCTTGCATTTTGTGTATTCTTGATGGGTGTATGCTTAGCTTTTCATGACTTTCTCCGTAGTGAGTGCATCGAGCTCATAAACATGCCTACTTGATATCTGTTTCAGCATGCTCCAGTTTTCACTAAGTATGAAAACTGATTATGTTTTTGCCATGTTCACGTGCTTGCAAATGTATTTTGTGATCCCTTTTGGCTCAAGGTCACTAAGGGACTTTTGTTAAGCTCTTTGAGTAGCTCCATGCCATGCTTTACTTTGTCATGATCAGGTCCTGTAGCATATAGTTTTGTTGCTCCGAAGATGGCTACCTGATCTGAAATTCCAGACAAGTGTTAATTTCATTAAGTCTGAAATTTGTTTACCATATGCATTTTTGCCATGCTTGTTTGAACCTGTTAATGGATGAATTGGCCGTAGCTCAATGCTAGACTTTTGTTAAGCATCTTGAATGCATCCCTGCCATATATTTTGTTGCCATGTTTGAGTCCTGTAGCATGTTCATCTCATTGCATTTAGATGGCTACTTGCTGTAAATCGCAGACCGGTGCCATATTTGAATTGCTTGCCATTTCCAAACCGTAACTCCGATTCCGGTGATCTTAATATCGATTTCAACCGAAATCCCCTCACCTTTCCAGTGGCACTCTTGGATTTCCATGTTGAATCCAGGTTCATGCATTCCTTGTCCAATCATGCATATGCATCGCATACCGCATCCCGCATATCATACCATGTTCATGTGTGGGTTGTTTACTATGTTGTGTGTTTCTTTCCGGTGTTTGCTTCTTCGGGTTGGTTCCGGTAACTTCGCATGTGAGGACCCGTTCGTCTACGTCCGTTTGTCTTCTTCATGGACTCGTTCTTCTTCCTTGCGGGATTTCAGGCAAGATGATCATACCCTCGAAATCACTTCTATCTTTGCTTGCTAGTTGCTCGCTCTTTTGCTATGCCTATGCTACGATGCCTACCACTTGCTTATTATGCCTCCCATATTGTTGAACCAAGCCTCTAACCCACCTTGTCCTAGCAAGCCGTTGATTGGCTATGTTACCGCTTTGCTCAGCCCCGCTTATAGCATTGTTAGTTGCAGGTGAAGATTGAAGTTTGTTCCTTGTTGGAACATGGAGATGTTGTTCCTAGTTGGAACATGTTTACTTGTTGGGATATCACAATATCTCTTATTTAATTAATGCATCTATATAATTGGTAAAGGGTGGAAGGCTCGGCCTTATGCCTGGTGTTTTGTTCCACTCTTGCCGCCCTAGTTTCCGTCATATCGGTGTTATGTTCCTGGATTTTGCGTTCCTTACGCGGTTGGGTTATAATGGGAACCCCTTGATAGTTCACCTTGAATAAAACTCCTCCAGCATAGCCCAACATTGGTTTTACCATTCGCCACCTAGACTTTTCTTTCCCTTGGGTTCTGCAGACTCAAGGGTCATCTTTATTTAAACCCCCGGGCCAGTGCTCCTCTGAGTGTTGGTCCACCTTGTCAGCCGCCGGTGGCCACCAGAGGCAACTCTGGGCTGGCCTACTGGAAGTTTGGACAATCCGGTGTGCCCTGAGAACGAGATATGTGCAGCTCCTATCAGGATTTGTCAGCACATTCGGGTGGCTTTGCTGGTCTTGTTTTACCATTGTTGAAATGTCTTGTAACCGAGATTCCGAGTCTGATCGGGTCTTCCCGCTAGGAGGTCTATTCCTTCATTGACCGTCAGAGCTTGTGATGGGCTAAGTTGGGACACACCTGCAGGGATTTGAACTTTCGAAAGCCGTGCCCGCGGTTATGGGCATATGGGAATTTGTTAATGTCCGGTTGTAGAAAACCTGAAGTTGACCTTAATTAAAATACATCAACCGCGTGTGTAACCGTGATGGTCTCTTTTCGGCGGAGTCCAGGAAGTGAACACGGTGTTGGAGTTATGCTTGACGTAGGTTGCTCTAGGATCACTTCTTGATCATAGATTTTTGACCGTGCTTTTGCCTTCTCTTCTCGCTCGCATTTGCGTATGTTAGCCACCATATATGCTAGTCGCTTGCTGCAGCTCCACCTCATACCTTTACCTTACCCATAAGCTTAAATAGTCTTGATTGCGAGGGTGCGAGACTGCTGAGTCCCCGTGGCTCACAGATACTCCCAAAACCAGTTTGCAGGTGCCGATGAGTCCGTGCAGATGATGCAACCAAGCTCAGGAGGAGCTCGAGGAAGATCTGGTCCTTTGTGTTGTTTCGTTCTAGATGATCAGTAGTGGAGCCGAGTTGGGGTCGATCGGGGACCTTGTCGCATTTGGGGTTCTTCTTTTATTTTGGCTCCGTAGTCGGGCCCTGATTGTATTTGGATGTTGTAATGTTTTATTCATGTAATTGTGTGAAGTGGCGGTTGTAAGCCAACTATGTATCTCTTTCCCTTATGTTTTACATGGGTTGTGTGAAGATTACCTCACTTGCGACATTGCTTTCAATGCGGTTATGCCTCTAAGTCGTGCTTCGACACGTGGGAGATATAGCCGCATCGAGGGCGTTACACTGAGTCAGCCCGGTCAACTGTTGACCAGTTGACTGGTCAACAAAGTCAAAGGGACCCAGGGGGTCCCACCTGTCACTGACTGGGAGTCCCCAGTCAGCAGAGTTGACTAGTCAATTGGGTCCAGCGGGACCCAGTAGTTAGTGACTCAGCTCAAAACTATCAGTTTATTCCCTTTAATTAAATGGTTCTAATTAAACAATGGGTCCCAGTGTCATACACAAGGGAGGTAATTAAGCGCGTGATTAACCTAATCTAATGGTGCCACGTCAGCGTAACCACCGACGCTAATCTGGCGGCTCCGGTGTGGGGACCCCGACTCATAGGTCGTGATCACCGAATGTAAGTGTACGGTGATCCCAGAGATCAATGCTCACTGAACACACAGAAGCTGAATAACAAGAGTCTTACATCCATACATACCGTATTACACAAGTAGGACCATTATGGTCAAGTCTTGAGTATAACATCGCAGCGGAAATCTTCGTCGACAACTGGGACCCATGCCATCTGCCTTAACCCTACATGCATTCTGACTGGGAAGCGTCCTATCTCGCATCTTCGTCACCAAAGTATTCTTCATCATATCCTGTTCTTTCATGCCTGGCCAATAAAATAACCAGTGGCAAGCCAATGAGTACTTTGAATGTACTCGCAAGAAACCCATGTTTTGGTTCAAGGTACAACAATGCATGATATAGGTAAATTTTGCGGAAAGCTAGTTTTTGAGTGCAATGACATGTTCAACAACTCGTAAGACATGCATCAGGAGAATTCAAGTAACCATAAGGACATGTTACAGATATCAACATAAATAGAGTGGGCCGAACCCAACTTAATCACGTCAAGTCCTCTGACTCGACCCAAGTAGTGGTATCATCATAAAAGGAGTGGGCACCAACCCAACTCAATCATGTCAAGTCTTCTGACTTGACCCGAGTAGTGGTATCATCATAAAAGGAGTGGGCACCAACCCAACTCAATCATGTCAAGTCTTTTGACTTGACCCGAGTAGTTCTTCCCACTTATCCAATCACTCACACTGGTTTGAGAACATGTGGACGTAGTTTAAGCAGCACCGCCCAACTGACCGTGGACACGGCTATTCGAATAGTTTTACACTCTGCAGAGGTTGCACACTTTACCCACAAGATCCGGGGAACTTCCGTGTCATCCACGTCCCGCGGTACCTCAAGTACCCGGGGTAAGCACCCGATCACTATCTTTCCCTAGACGACACTAACAAGGAGTCCACTCGTTGTTCCGTATCCTCACGATGTACATCATACGAGACTCACTCGGGATCGTAACATCCGAGAGGGGACACAACGGTGTATCCGGTGCCCTGTGAAAACAGTCATGGCCGCCCTACCTGGCACGACCCCGTCCCGAGAGAGCGCACCAACAACTCTCCCGTCACTAGTAATGCGGGCTCCAAGCTAGTATCGGCCTAGGTAATCAACAATGCCCTTTCCCATAAAAGGGTAGAGTGGTTGCGCATGTAAGGTTGGGACAGTCGACAAATCTTAAATCTAAACCGTTTTTGAAAACAACACACGCACTTGCCTCGGTACACCACTTCGTCATCAAGTGGCTACCCAACTCATCGTCTCCCTCGGGTATAAGTGGCACCCGACGGGGTTTTCGAAAAGTCCTTAGAAAATACTTTGACTCATCACTATGCATATCCCCGTCCCTTTTTGTGTAGCATCTACTTAGCATCCTATCTACTCCACCGACATAACCCTCATAAGAAGGTAGGGTCATGCACAATGCAGGTATCAACGAGGAAGAGATGAGGGCAACCCACCAAAGTGGCTACCCTCTGATCATGATTTCCAAAGCAATACTAAATAAGTGCTATATGACATGCATAAAAAGGGGTTTCATAGACATGGTCAAAGGGCTGCTTGCCTGTTTTAACAAAGTCTTCAAGGTCTTCAAATATCTCTGGTCCAACTCCGAGCATTTCGTCTACTTCGTCAACTATCGTTGAAAGCAACCACAATAAGCAACACAACAAGGTAGAAAATAAAAGTGCTCCAAAAATATTGATTTGACTTTTATAGGATACCTCTGGTCACATGAGGAATGACCAAAGTGATTTCATTGGAAGTGGATCAATGGATATTTCTAAACATTTTGATATGATGGAATCAAGGGATTTATGGAATTGCAAGAAGTGGACAGAAACACATTTTTGAAAAATGAGAAAAGGTACCCATTTAACAAAGGATGATTTTAGGAGCATCTAGGAGTTGGTTTCACTAGATTTGGAGTTCAAATGATTTTCCTATGAATTTACAAAGTTGACAAATATGAAGAAATAGACCATTATTTGAGGTGATGCAGAAAGTATTAGTAAAAATGTTCAAAAACTAAGTTTTGAACTTAGAAACATCTAGGAATTTGAATCATGGCATTTGGATCAAAGATGGGCTCTCTGTGATTTTCTAAAGTTCATCACAAAAATAGGAAAAATAGGATTTGATAAATATTTGTGAAGGAAATGCTTCTGGAAAAATGTGCAAGTTGCATCATGAGATAGATCATGATTTTATGAGCTACTAGAAATTTGAATCATCAAATTTGGACTTAGAATAAATAATTTATGGATTTTTGAAGTTGACTGAAAAAGGAAAAAGGAAAAAGGTCTTAACCTTATCCTGCGCTCAGGGCGGCAGATAGATCGTGGGCCGGCCCAGTGGCTCGGCTGCACGCGCGCAGGGGCCACGTCGGAGGCGGCTTCCTGGAAATACGCCTTCGCGTGAGGGAGGCGGCAACGCCGGAAGCCGTCTCCACTTAAACGGGTGGGGTCCGCCCACCGGGTCACTGACGAGCAGGGCCCGGGGCTCAGGCCGTCTCCTACCTCCCGCTCGAACAGAGCAGAGGCAGGGGAGGCGAGGCCGAGCGGCGCCGGCGCTCTCCCGGGCGGCACGGGCCACCTCCGTCGACGCCCCGCACTCTAGAGGGCTCAGGAGGTCATTCCGCACCCGCCGAGCTACGCCATGACCGCAGGGGAGGCCGGTTGCGGACGCACCATCGGCCGCGGCGGGCGAGGTTGACGGCAATGGTGGTCATGGCGCTATGGTCACCGGGAGAAGGTCAAGGAGCGCGTGGAAGGACCGCGGTGATGCTGGAGGTGCTTTAGTGGAGTCTAAAGGGGAGGGGAGAGGCCACGGAGCGCGAATTTAGGAGGAGGCCGACTACGGCACTCTGGCCATGGACAAGGTTGGAGGGCGTGGGAGGAGGAATGGCCTGGTCCAGGGGGTGCACGGGAGAGAGAGAGAGCAAATGGAGCAGAGAGGAGGGCCTGGGACGGCCTTTTATGGCGGGGCGATGGTGCACCGTGGACGAGTGCGCCGGCGAGGTCGTTGCCATTGCTTGGGGTCACGGGGGCTCGTGTGTGCGTGTCCGGGGCATTTGTAGAGATGGTCTACGGCCAGGGGAAGGGAGAGAAGGAGCGGGGAAGGGCCAGAGGTGCCGCGCGTGTGAGGCTGCTCATTGGAGCTCTCGGGCGGCCGGCGCGCGTGTGAGCAGAGGCAGCAGGAAGGAGAAGGAGGGGGGCAGCGGTTTAACGTGTCGTGGACGCCGAGGCACCTCGTTGGGCGCGCTGGGGAGGCCCGAGGTGGCCAGAGGTGCTCGGCAGGGGGCGGCTACAGTGCGGGAGCGCACTGTAGCGCGCTCCAGAGCGTGCCTTTGGCTTCCATGGCATTGTTTAAAGGGCAGGGGCGTGCCCACTCATGTCTGGTAGCGCTAGGGAGAAGTAAACAAGTGGGGAGGGGCATTGGATGCCCTGGAGAGCCAGTAGGAGAGGAGAGAGGTTGAGGGAGAGAGAGAGAAAATGGATGTCCAGAGAGAGAAAGTGGGGTTTTACCCCTCCAATAATTGAGCTATGTGTTTGCCATTGCTACAGGAGGTGAAAGGGGACTAGGAGGGGATGTGGTCAAAAGTTGAGCCTACCAAGAATAGCGGAAGGGGTCAAAACAGTGGTTTTTGCAAAATGTCAGAAGGTGTTTGATAATGGTTTGGGCAAGCAAATGAACTCCAATTGCCATGATACTTAACAGGATGGAATGACACTTATAAATAGGGTGTGCCACCAAATTGGAGCTCATTTGGGAAAAGTTGCCAATGTAACTTTGGCAAACCTTAGAAATTAGCAAAAATGGCTTTACCAAAATTTAGTCATGCAAATCAATTCTCCTTGATGCACCACTTGGTGTAGTGTCATCATTTGAGGATTTGAACATGTCCACAAAAGTTGGGGTCAAGGAGAAAAGGTTGGCAGTACAAACTTGTTCAAATTTGATTCTGGCCAGAGAGGGTTTTGGGGTACTTTGATCAAGATAAAATTCTCTCCAACTTGTGCCATTTGGTCTAGATGCATTATTAGACCATTTGGGCATGTGCACCAAGTTTGAGAGCATTTGAACATGTTGGACAATGCAAAGTTGTTCAAACTTGAAAAAGGACAGAAGTGGTTTTGAGAGGGTTTCATGAGGTTATACTATTCTCCATGACATGATACTTGGCAAGATCATCAAACATATCATATTTGACATGCTAGAATTTTCTTGGATTTTTATGAAAATATTTCCTGTAGAAATATTTCAAATCCTTGAAATGGGCAAAGATGGTTTTTGAGGGATTTGACCAATATTTTGAACATGACCATGTGTTGAAACCCTTATATATGGACAATATATGTCCATTGAGTTTCCCTAAATTTTCTCAAATATTTTTGAAACATTCAAATAATTGTTTCCTATTAAAGACCATTTCTGGCCTTAAGAAAAAGCTTTTAAATAAAATAATAAAATAACTTTTAAAATTATATTTTTGTGGTTTATGGGAGTCCTGTATCTAATAGGTTTCAAATAAATCTTTGGAAAGATTTTTCACACCTCAAATCAAGTACTTGCAGTGCAAATCTCAATTCAAGGGGTTTTGGAAAACTAATTTTAGAAAATACTTTTTGGCCCAATTATTTTTGTAAGAAAATACTATATTTCTCTACACACGTGGTATGATCATTGGGAAAAAGTTTTGGATCAAGGAGAAGGAGTATAAGAGTTGGAGGATTTATTTGATTTTTAGAGCACTTGCAAACAACACACAAAATCCAATCAAGCAAAGTCCAAAACACTCAAAAGTTTTTGTAAAACCTCATTTTATCATGATTTAATAGCTTAAGTGTTGTGGCATGAAAATCAGGGTGTGACATCCAGCGATCGCCGGTAGGCCGACTCCGACCACGGGAGCTCGCGTGGGTGGTGGCGTTCGAACGAGCGCTCGCGGGCGAGTCGAACGGTGGCTGTGGGGGAGCCGGTGGTGGGCTGTGGCGGCTGATACATCTCCAACGTATCTATAATTTTTGATTGCTCCATGCTATATTATCTACTGTTTTGGCCATTATTGGGCTTTATTATCCACTTTTATATTATTTTTGGGACTAACCTATTAACCGGAGGCCCAACCCAGAATTGCTGTTTTTTGCCTGTTTTAGGATTTCGAAGAAAAGGAATGCCAAACGGAATGAAACCTTCGGCAACGTGATTTTCTCAACGAACAACACCCAGGAGACTTGGACCCTACGTCAAGACACAAAAGAGGAGGCCACGAGGTAGGGGGGCGCGCCTACCCCCCCCCCCCCCCCAGGCACGCCCTCCACCCTCGTGGGCCCCCTGTTTCTCCACCGACGTACTCCTTCCTCCTATATATACCTACGTACCCCAAACAATCAGATACGGAGCCAAAACCCTAATTCCACCGCCGTAACTTTCTATATCCACGAGATCCCATCTTGGGGCCTGTTCCGGAGCTCCGCCGGAGGGGGCATCGATCACGGAGGGCTTCTACATCAACACCATAGCCCCTGCGAAGAAGTGTGAGTAGTTTACCTCAGACCTACGGGTCCATAGTTAGTAGCTAGATGGCTTCTTCTCTCTTTTTGGAGCTCAATACAATGTTCTCCCCTTCTCTTGTGGAGAACTATTCGATGTAATGTTCTTTTTGCGGTATGTTTATTGAGATCGATGAATTGTGGTTTTATGATCAAGTCTATCTATGAACAATACTTGAATCTTCTCTGAATTATTTTATGTATGATTGGTTATCTTGGCAAGTCTCTTCGAATTATCAGTTCGGTTTGGCCTACTAGATTGATCTTTCTTGCAATGGGATAAGTGCTTAGCTTTGGGTTCAATCTTGCGGCGTCCTTTCCCAGTGAGAGTAGGGGCAGCAAGCACGTATTGTATTGTTGCCATCGAGGATTACAAGATGGGGTTTTCATCATATTGCAGTAGTTTATCCCTCTACATCATGTCATCTTGCTTAAGGCGTTACTCTGTTTTTAACTTAATACTCTAGATGCATGCTGGATAACGGTCGATGAGTGGAGTAATAGTAGTAGATGCAGGCAGGAGTTGGTCCACTTGTCTCGGACGTGATGCCTATATACATGATCATACCTAGATATTCTGATAACTATGCTCAATTTTGTCAATTTCTCAACAGTAATTTGTTCACCCACCGTAGAATACTTATGCTCTCGAGAGAAGCCACTAGTGAAACCTATGGCCCCCGGGTCTATCTTCATCATATTAATCTTCTACTACTTAGTTATTTCCTTTGCTTTTTTTACTTTGCCTGTATTTTACTTTGCATCTTTATCATAAAAATACCAAAAATAATATCTTATCATATCTATCAGATCTCACTCTCGTAAGTGGTCGTGTAGGGATTGACAATCCCTATTCGTGTTGGTTGCGAGGATTTATTTGTTTTGTGCAGGTACGAGGGACTCACGCGTAGCCTCCTACTGGATTGATACCTTGGTTCTCAAAAACCGAGGGAAATACTTACGGTACTTTGCTGCATCATCCCTTCCTCTTCGGGGAAAACCAACGTAGTGCTCAAGAGGTAGCAGCGGCGGCGTCAGTGAGCGGGGCGGCGGTGGAGCTCGGGCTTGCGGCGGGCACGGGGTGGCGGGCACTTGCCAGGGTGAGCGATGCCGCGACAAGGGGAGGGGCGGCCACGCGCAGGCAGGCGGCTGGCGGCAGCGGGCGGGCGCTGGGCTGCGGGGGCGTGCGCGGGGTGCAGTTGCTGGCGGCAAGGCTAAGCCGCGCCGGGGCAATGGCGAGCAGGGACGGTGCGAGTGCGGCAGCGCGGCGAAGGAGCAGTAGGGGGAAGCGGAGCGCGGCCAACTGGAGGGGAGGCGACGGCGGCGGCAAGCGGAGCAGAGGCCGAAGCTTAGTTGTGTGCGGGCGCAGTGCGTGGCTGTGAGCAGGGGCGCAGGTAGGCCCCAGCGGAGCGCATCGGCAATGAGCCTCGCACGGACCCGGCGATTGATCGGCGACGTACGGCGACTAAATCGAGAGGCAAACATGGGGAACGGGGAGAGAAGCACATGGTGAGCCGGGAGAGGTGCTTGAGGAGGTCGGGGGAGCTCAGGGGGGGGGGGGGGCGAATCAAGGCGGGCATGGCGGAGGAAGATGGTTCGATGTCGATGAGGCAATGATGCTTCGGTCGAATGAGTCGCCGTAGAAACTCGCGGCTCGGGGAGGCTCCTTGCCGCGTAAACGACGGTGGTGCGGTGACGACTACGCTCGGGTAAGATCCAGATTGGTTGTCGGAGCAAGAGAGAGGGGGAGGCTGAGGGATAGGGAGCTAGGGTTCGACAGCTAGGGCAGCGGGGCATCCTTATCCTCGCGCAGGTCCGGTGGATGGTCGACGGGTGGAGATCGGTGCAGGAACGGACATGTGAGCTCCAGCGTGATGGGGATGAACAGGATGTTGAAGAAAGGCCATCCCATATGGGCTGGGTCGGCCGCACTGTAGCAGCAACTGGGCCGATTGCACAGTGTTGTCTTTTCCTTTTTCCTTTTATGTTACTTTAATTCTCCTCTGTTTCTATTACATTTAGCAACTAATTGATTTTTGTTGAAGGTGAAAACTGGCCCAAAAATATTAGGCAATATATTGTAGAGGCCTACAAAGTTTTGAGGTCAAATGGAAATTTATAAAGATTTGATTTTTTAAAAAGTCTAAATTATTTGAAGTTAGACCACTTTATAATTTTCTAGGGCTTACCAGTTGAGTCAGATGATGTGGGTTTCAACATGGAAAAGCTCAGGGGAATTTTTAGAATAATTTGAACATTTTAGCTTTACTATTTAAAGAATTAATTTATTTGACCTCACTTTAAATTATAAGTGGAATTCGGTTTTGGATCAAAGTGAGGTTTAGAATAATAATTCGATGACATTGCATCATTAGTGCGTTGTTACTGTAGCTCAACTACCGGGGTGTTACAATTTCCTCCACTACAAGAAATCTCGTCCCGAGATTTAAGAGGTGGAGCAAGGGGGAAAGTTTTGGTTACGAAATTCTAACGGATCTTCTCGGTCTTGGTTCCTCTTCTCGCAGAGGTTGACCCACTACGTTGATCTCTTCATTTCTCTACTTCAAGTCATCATGATGAAAGCAACATCCTTTCTACAAGAACTCCATCGTACTTCCGCAAGGATAGGAGGGAAAACTACAAGGACAGACGTCTGCAAGGACTGATATTCGGTAATTAGCTTGGGGATTTTGGCCCAAGGTATCTCCCAAGTTGAAACATATGAGAACGTCGAGAGCAAAGTAAAAAGGTACAATAAGGAGTTTCAAGCGGCCAGGAAATCGTTCGATGCATAATTAGAAGGTGAAAAGGGTTTCAGGGCAACAAGAATAAATATTGTGTTTGATACTAGAGTAGATCATCTCTAGGTAGGTGGCTCATGAATTTCATACGAAGCCAAGTGCAAAGGATACTTTAGAATCAAGGTTGTACAAGAGAGTCAGGTTTCGATCTTGTGGAACTGTGGGTTATGGGCCCACCATGTGTGTTAAAAGTAAAAAGGCACTGACATCTTGCATGGTCATGATAGCAAGGTATGTTAGAGGATAGCTGATCCGTTATGTCGGCAACAACATCGGTACCAAGGGCGAGGGAAAATGAGAATCATTCTCTTGCTCGTTGAAACGAGGCGGACCAATAGGCAAAGTTCTCGTCCATCGGTGGTTACCGGAATGCCATCAACAAAAGCAACAGGGTCTTACTGACATGGTCATACACCAAGGTGTTTGCAAAAGGAGAAGAATATTACTTCTTGGATCATATGGATCACAAGAAAGGTTAAACAAAACATGGAAAGGAAAATGTGATCTTCAGATTAAATAGAACAATGGAAAGGAAAATGTGTTTAAACACATATTTCAGGGGTATATCCTTCCCAAGGACAAGCAGAGCATGATATCCATGACATGATATAACGTAGAAAACCATTTAGGTAAGGGGAGAGGAAGTTTGTGATATTACCCAAACAACGGTGTTTGAATAATTGATAGAGGAAATTTAGCATGGTGCTTCAAATGTTCTTATCGATGATCAGAGTACCACAGTCATGCTTCGAGATAGCATTGACATGGTCATCAACTAAGGGTCGGAATTTGGATGCACAAAGGATCCATCAGGAAAAACTTGTTAAATAAGTCTTACAATTTCCTCATGGGAGAATGATTAACCTTGCTAAAAAGGAAACTATTAAAATAGGGCCTCCGGCTAGGTGTTCTAGGGATGATATCACTTTACTGGGTTATATAAAGACCAATGCTGTGACTCTTGGAAAATGTTCCAACCATCATATTTGACTGAGTTTCAGATCTGATTGGTATCAGGACACCTCAGACTCAGGATGCCTGAGAAGAAAAGGTGCAACACAAATTGATGAGAAGACATTGTAAGATTCTCGGGAAATGAACTATGGAACCGAGTTCCGAAACAAGAGTTCATCATTAAACCAAGGAGAGGATGAGGAGGTGGTTGATGGACTCAGCGACAATTCATCAAGATATGCAAAAAGATAGATCTCCACAATTATGTGAACAAGGAGATAACATTTGTCAGATCAAATGATATAATGATGTATGCTCGAGGAAAACATACACAATTCAAAATTGATCACAAATGCACCTAGAATTATGGATCAAGTAGCAAGATCAGAGTTAGAATGGTGATTCGATAATGAAACTATCGGCCATACACTTCGAAACAATAGGGTTGCTAGAGATATTAAATTCTCACAACAGAGTTCACTCGACACGGGGGCCAAGAAAAGTGTGGTGATGGCGAGAAGCATCACATCATCAAGAATTTCTTAAGAGGTGGTGAAACTCCCACGACAATATTGACATCAAAGATGGCAATACTCCAAGGTAGAACATATGACAAGCTGGATATAATGGAACTCAAGGTACTACAGAAAACATGATCAAGTTTGTGTTGGGGGTAGGCAATAAAGTTGTCGATGATAACACAAATCATCGAGGGGTAAGGATGGTATTTCTCATCAAGAATTCGATAGATATCCCAGAAGGATTCAAAATGGTGATAATGATTATGACACATTTGTCGAGATATTTCATGAAGATGCAATTGATCGGCGATGACATCAAGTCAAAGGAATGCCGAAGCGAAATGTTATTGGAACCACGGGTACGTCACCAACTCGCAATCAAGCTTGTTGTTCAAGACGAAATGATATGACGAGAAAAGTCGACGTAAGCTTAGCTCATCGTCGAAAATTGTGCTCCGGGAAGAATGACCAGGTAGCACAGTTAAAAAGTTGCACAATAATGATATAACTGATCAGGCTAGGAATGACTTGAAGGATTAATAAACACATAAGCAATGAATATTACTTAGAGTTATTGAATCGGAGTGCGGAATTGATTCACTTATCGGTGTTCTCGAGTGACTAATAACCCAGAATCCGGGGGAAATCTGAAATCGATGAGAGGCAATACTAGATGAAGACTCATAGGAAGCAACACAGCTCTTTGATATTCTCGAGATACCGGAGGGTAATACCCGAGGAAGATCAGAAATAGAGGTTGTGGTGATGTATTGATCTGGAAAAGACAAGGGCTTTAACTTGTATGAGAAATGAAAACAAGGGAGAACAATATGGTCGGAACCACAATTGCGAATGACCAGATCAAAGATATAAGATGAACTTACCTCAAGGGGATAATTATTTTTATGAGAAGCTTTCATGAAAACATCATCATTGTGTCCATGGGAATGAACGCAAAGTTCAAGGTTGACTCCCACATCTCCAATGCATAATCTTTCATTCACTTCTCACCTTTGATGAAGTTGTAGTGTTGAAATTTTATCTGGCAAAATACCAGAAGAGTATGACTTGTAAAAACTCTCGGGTTTACACGGATTAGGGAAGGCATAGGTTCAACCCATCGGGTCCTCTTAGGAATATATACCACAACTTCAAGAATACAATAAAACTAGCTCGAAAGTAGAGCATGGTTGTGAAATCAAAGAATACAATTTACCAAAGGCATTATATATATCCGTGGAAAGGCTCACAAGGTTAATGAATATGAAGGACGTTGTCGGATAAAACATGACAAAGGGTCTGGTGATCCACAAGGGATCTGATGTGAGCATCATTACTCAACCAGAAGAAGAAAGAATGCAAGGAGATCAGATTATAGAAACAACTGACTAACTCAAAGCTCAAATGCAAAGGAATTATTAATTCCAAGAAAAGGGATCACAAGCAATGCTCTGATTAGGGATGGATAAGATGAATAGCCTTAGGGGTACAATCGATGGCAATTTGATTGGTCGAGATCCAGCTCATGTTTAAAATGGCGTCTGAGCCAGAAGAAAGAATTCAAAGATTCCTATGAGGATTGCAAGAAATCGCAACATATTGAATCAATGGACTCAAAATGATAATGACAATGGATGTCAACATGATTACTAGACTTACGGGATTATCGTAATGCATGCGAGCCAGAATTTCAAAAGCAATAGGTTGTTGAAGATCTTCGGAAGATCGAATGGCAATTCGAAGACTTCTGAATACTCGACAGGTGTGAGAAATTATCTGTAGGGGTATTCAGGTGGTAAAGAAATGCAAGCACTACAAAAAAGACACATCCGTGACATTTTGGGCCAAACGAATTTTTTTTGTCATACATGTGACACTTATATGACAATAATTGTGAAAAAACCCGGTATCATCATAGATGTGGTGGGCTCCTACTTCTATGACAAAAAATCATGACAGAAAATGGGCTTTTCGTCCTGGGCGGACCAGAGACACAGCTGCATGACATTCTTTGGGCCGTCCATGACGGGAAAAAATGTGGTAGAAGCGAGGGGGTGGAAAATTTCGGGGAGTTCCCGGTTATGGTGGGAGGTCGGGGGCCGAGCGATGCGCGTTTCTCTCGTAAACGTACACGCGTGTGTGCGAGGCGTTGGGCTCTAACTGAACCTGAGCGATTGCACTACAGGCTATGCATTACTGAACCCGAGTGATCGATCGATGGCTGTTAACTGAACCCGATCGAGCGATTCCTTCGCTACTGCTGCTAACTGAAGCCGATCGATGCTGCCTCTAGGATGAACAGTGAGTGTTGCGGGGGGTTTGGATGAACAGTGAGCGGTGGCGTTGCCTTTGGATGAACAAGACACCGTGGTGTGGTAGAGGGCTGGATGAACAGTAGATGGTGGAGGGGTGGTTGAACAGGACCCCGTGGTGTGGAGGGCTGGACGAATAGTAGACGGTGGAGGGGTGGTTGAACAGTAGCCGGTGGAGTAGCGCGCGGTGGAGGCTGGAGGAGGTCGACGGTAGCCCATGGAGGCTGGAGGAGGTCGACGGTAGCCCGTGGAGGCTGGAGGAGGTCGACGGTGGAGATGAACAGTATCTAGTGGAGTCCCGTTTTGCGGTACGCCACACCCCTCCCGATGAACAGGACCCCCATTTCGACCGTAGGAGGTCCGTTTCGTCCGTTTTGCGGTACGCCACACCCCTCCCGATCAACAGCACCCCCGTTTAGACCGTAGGAGGTCCGTTTCGTCCGTTTTGCGGTACGCCACACCCCTCCCGATCAACAGGACCCCCGTTTTGACCATAGGAGGTCCGTTTCGTCCGTTGTGCGGTACGCCACACCCCTCCTGATCAACAGGACCCCCGTTTCGACCGCAGGAGGTCCGTTTCCTCCGTTTTACGGTACGCCAGACCCCTCCGATCAAGAGGACCCCGTTCAGGCCTCGTTTCCATCGCCTATTCCGTCCAAGCCCTCCCGATGAACACGACCACGCATTCCGTTCCGACCCAGCCGATTGGCTCCCACGCGTTCTGTTGCCTCCCGATGAACACGACGCATTCCATTGCCTCCCTATGAACACGACGACGACGTTGTTTCTCCGTTCCGGCCCAGCCATGTACACGAGTCCTGGCTGTATGTATGCGCGAGTAGGCGTTCGAGACCCCGCCCGTATGTACACATACGTGGCCGTATTTTCTTTCTTGCACCCTGGTCGCTGTACGTAAGTGTACATGCTAAGTGCGCGCCTCCACTACGACACGTGCGCGCCTCTACATCCACCAGTATATATGTACGTACACGTTCACGACCAGAATGACAACGCTACGTACGCTTCGACCAGGTGGGTCCTGACTGTCAGGCACTTCCTTGCCTGCGAAGATGTAGCTGGTGGGTCCCAACAGTCAGGGGGTGAATCGTTTTTTTTGCCTGGACGCACTTCCTTGTGTGCGAAGATGTAGCTGGTGGGTCCCAGCAGTCAGGGGGAAATGTTTTTTTTTCACGAAATACAGTGGCCCGTCTGGTGGGTCCCAGCTGTTAGGTGGAGGAATCATTATTTTCCACGTAATAAGGAGGCACTTCCTTGTTGCGGATGTGGACCCAGCTGTCAGCCTCTCCACGTACAGTCCATGTCCGATGGAAGTCGTTCCTTGACCACGTTGACCACACCGCGCCGAGAGAACCAGGGAGGTGGATGACGGCGAGGCCTAGGAAGGGGACGACGGGGAGCCGGGGAAGACGCGACAGTGGAAGCCCGCGCGGAGAGGAGTACGAGGGTTCACTGGTTCGGCTGTGGTGTGAGGCTGCCATCGCGGCAGGGCCTGGCCAATGGTGGGAATAGTAGGGGGCGGTGAGGCCTCCGCAGCAGCACAGCCGGCCACGGGAGGCAGGAGCATGCGGCACAATCGGCGCTGCTTTGGGCGGCTGGAGCAAGAAGACCAAAGGTTGAAGAAGCACTACGGCCATTGGATGGACATCATATGGTCACTGGAGCTAGAATCATTTATATTGACTAAGTTGACAAAGCCCTCCGTCCCCGTCAACTTAGTAGGCCCACAAGTCAACCTCCCAACAAGGTTGGTCCCAGCTAGCAGGGGGTATTCATTTTTTGTGTGTAATAAGGAGGCACTTCCGATGGGTCCGAGCTGACAGCAGGGGGAACGTTTTTTCGTGAAATACGGTGGCTCTCGGATGGGTCCCAGCAGTCAGGGGCAAAACATTTTTTTGGCGAAATACTGGTGGGCGTCCGGTGGGTCCCTACTGTCAGGTGGAGGAATAATTATTTTCCGCGTAATAAGGAGGCACTTCCTTGCGGCTGCCATGGACCCAACTGTCAGCCTCTCAACGTACAGTATTCTTCCGATGGAATTCGGTCGTTGACCACATTGACCACGCCGCGCCGAGAGCACCATGGCGGTGGACGACGGCGATGCCTAGGAAGGGGATGACGCGGAGCCGGGGAAGACGCGGCAGTGGATGCCCACGCGGAGAGAAGTACGAGGGTTCACTGGTTCGGCTGCACTGTCGTCGCCACAGAATAACAGGGGGTGTGGGTGAGTGGAGTGGAGGGATGGCCTGGCCAGCGGTGGGAGTAGTATGGGGGCGGTGAGGCCTCCGCGGCAGCACAGCCGGCCACGGGAGGTAGGAGCAGGCGACACGACCGGCGCAGCTTTGGGCGGCTGGAGCAAGAAGACCAGAGGTTGAAGAAGCACTACGGCCGTTGGATGGACATCGTACGGTCAGTCGAGCTAGAATCATGCATATTGACTAAGTTGACGAAGCCCTTCGTCCCCGTCAACTTAGTAGGCGCACTATACTGGTTCCCAGCTAGCAGGGGGAGTATTCATTTTTTTTGTGCGTAATAAGGAGGCATTTCCTAGCGTGCGAAGATATAGCTGGTGGGTCCGAGCTGTCAGCGGTGGTAATATTTTTTTCGCGAAATACAGAGGCCCTTTCGGTGGGTCCCAGATGTCAGGTGGAGGAATCATTATTTTGCGCGTAATAAGGAGGCATTTCCTTGCGTGCGGCCGTGGACCCAGTTGTCAGCCTCTCCACGTACAGTCCACTTTAGATGCATGTCGGTTGTTGACCACGTTGACCACGCCACGCCAAGAGCACCAGGGCGGTGGACGACGGCGAGGCCTAGGAAGGGAACGGCACGGTGGCAGGGAAGACTCGACAGTTGTTTTTGTTTCCCACGCGGAGGGGAGTACGACTGTATGAGGGTTTATTGGTTCGTCTGTCGTCGCCGGAGAATAACAGCAGGTGTGGGTGAGTAGAGGGATGGCTAGGCCAGCGATGGGAGTACGGTGGGGCGGTGAGGCCTGCGCGGCAGCAGAGCTGGCCGCGGGGAGGAGGGAGCAGGCAGTCCCGCCGGCGCTTGTTTGAGCGGCTAGAGCAGGAAGAGCGGAGATTGAAGAAGCACGACGGCCGTTGGTTGGACATCCAACAGTATACATGCCATCTGTGGAGAGCCTCAAATCTGTGGAAAATAGCATACAGCCCATCTGCCATTATTTCAAATAATTTACAGCCCATTTGCTAATTCTTATTGGTTTTTTTGGAGCCCATATTCTTTTTATTAGCATTACAGCCCATATTGTGGCCACGGTTAAAAAATTATATGAAATTTTGCATATGTCGGTGCGGTCTGAACCATTTTTAATCCCGAAATTTTGAGTCGCATTCAGACTGATTTTAAAAATAAACGTATATCAATATAAAATCCAATAAATTGTCCACGCATAAAAATCAATGCAATTTAAAATCTCGAAATGAAAAAAGATATTTGAAACTAATTGCCGGTTTGATGTGTTTTAAAAATATACAGCCCACTTCTCATTACTGATAGGCCATTTTCTCGGCCAGCAGAATGAAGCTCTCCTCGTCTTGAAAGATTTGCAGCCCAACAGGCCTGATAAAGCGACTTACTTGACAAATCACAAAAAAACGGGGCTAACCATTTCCAGAAAGAAAAAAAACTACTGGGCTGGTCTGTGGTAAACATAAAAGAAAAGGTTGTCTAGACAGGCCAGAGTGTCTCGCACAACCCAGTTGACACCCTGCTTCCGTCTCAAAAACAAATTAGATAAATGCCACTCCAATTATGGCGATTCATAAAAATGCCACTGCAATTTCCAAACTTTGAAAAATGCCACTGCAATTTTTGCAAACTTTGAAAAACGCCACTGTAGTTTGCAAACTTTGAAAAACGCCACTCCAGACTTCGAAAAATGCCACTAGAAACGGCATTTTTCAAAGTTTGGAAATTGCAGTGGCATTTCTCCGATACACCAGATTTGGAGTGGCATTTATCAAATTAACCCAAAACAAAAATAATTGGGCGAGCTGCTAGGTCCCTCGTGTCAGCCGCTCGTTGTGCAATTCTCTCGTTTATTGCCTACGTTGACAATGGCATGGGACCCAGATGTCAGAAATCCACTAGGAGCAGCCATTTTTTTATTGTCTTGAAATAAGGAGGCACTTGCTTGCATACTACCATGACCTTGGCGGGTCCCTGCTGTCATCCTCTCCAGGTACAATCATCTCCTGATTGTATACGCACCAACTTGGTAGGCCCACAAGTCAGCCTCTAAACCCGTGGAGGACAAATACAACCCATTTAAAAAAATAACAGCCCATTCCATACGTTCAAACGGAAAGTTCAACATTCAGAGAAAAGTAACAGGTCTGATCCACATATAGAGTACTGAACTTCCACGTTGACAACCATCATAGCCAAGTTAACTATCTACTCCCACTAATACTCTAGTAGCGTACAAGTACTAACTTACTCTTAGCTAACTAGACGATGCCGGCCGCCATCTGTGGTACACGCTAAACGTCGGCACCGGCGTCGTGCGCCTTACCTCAGACTTGCAAGAGGTGCGATAGGGCGTGTTTCTCGCGTGCGTTGGCCCTTTCAATGCCGACGTGGTCCACTGAAGCTTCGGCTTCCAAGCGGGAAACCCACTTGTCGAGCTGGTAGTAAAAATCGGCGTCGCGAACGTGTGCGTGCCCGCCAGCCTCCACGTAGTCGGCCCAGTTGCGGGCGCTCTGCTCGCGACTCAGAGCATCGGTGCGCTGCTGCTCCATGTCCGGCTGGCGGCGCAAATCGGCGATATGCTTCTCCTCCGCCAGGCGGTCGCGCTCCAAAAACTCCTGCTCCTCCACCATGCGGTCGCGCTCCAACAACTCCTCGATCTCTGCAATGCCATCTAAAGACAGATAGAATGCCTCCTCCCTCCGTCTTCCTTCCAGCGAAAACCCGAACACTAGTTCCGGTGGTGACTGCCTCCGGCATCGTCTACCGCGGATGGCGAGTGACGTCGGGCCGGTGGGGGCTTATGAGGATATGGCAAGTTGGGTCATGGTGGCACCGGAGATGGTCGGGAAGCAGTACTTATAGGCGGAAGGTAGCGCGACGGTCATCGGAATTCAATGCTGAAAGTGCAACTATCCCTAGGTGGTTTTGGTAATTCATAACAACATATAGCTCATTGAGCTAATGCTATTTCAAGATGATTATTTTCAGGAAAGCTCAATGATTGGCATGGCATGGATGTGAAAGTGGAACCCTCAAAATGCTAAGGACAAAGAATTGGCTCAAGCTCAAAAGTTCAAGACTCTTCATTTTATATTTTAGTGATCCAAGATCACATTGAGTCTTTAGGAAAAGCCAATACTATCAAGGAGGGATGAGGTGTTGCTTAATGAGGCTCTTGCTTTATGTGCTCAATGATATGCTCCAAAATCCTCAACCACTTTTCCATAGCCACAAATGACCTAAACACTAAGCCAAACTCGGTCATACCGATTCTTTCAATCCGGCGCCACCGAGTTTCACTTGTCATTTACCACTGCCAAACCCTAGCAATTCGGTCCTACCGATAAGGATCTCGGTCTCACCGAGATGGGATTGCAAACTCTCTGTTTCCCTTTCGTAACTTTTCGGTCTCACCGAAGGAGCGAATCGGTCCCACCGAGATTGCAATGTAAACTCTATGTTTCCTTCTTGTAACTTTTCGGTCTCACCGAAAGAGCGAGTCGGTCCCACCGAGTTTGCCTGACCAACTCGCTGGTTAGCTTATTGCCAAACTCGGTCTCACCGAGTTTGTGCAATCGGTCTCACCGATATTACGTTATGCCCAAACCCTAACCGAATCGGTCCTACCGAGTTGCATGTCAGTCCCACCGAAATTCCTAACGGTCACTAGGTTTACTATTTCGGTCCGACCGAGTTTGTTTATTCGGTCCCATCGAGATTGGTAAATTGTGTGTAATGGTTGGATTTTGTGTGGAGGCTATATATACCCCTCCACCTCCTCTTCACTCGTGGAGAGAGCCATCAGAACACATACACCATTCCAACTCATATGTTCAGAGAGAGAACCACCTACTCATGTGTTGAGACCAAGATATTCCATTCCAACCATATGAATCTTGATCTCTAGCCTTCCCCAAGTTGCTTTCCACTCAAATCTTCTTTCCACCAGATCCAAATCCTATGAGAGAGAGTTGAGTGTTGGGGAGACTATCATTTGAAGCACAAGAGCAAGGAGTTCATCATCAACACACCATTTGTTACTTCTTGGAGAGTGGTGTCTCCAAGATTGGCTAGGTGTCACTTGGGAGCCTCCGACAAGATTGTGGAGTTGAACCAAGGAGTTTGTAAGGGCAAGGAGATCAACTACTTCGTGAAGATCTACCGCTAGTGAGGCAAGTCCTTCGTGGGCGATGGCCATGGTGGGATGGACAAGGTTGCTTCTTCGTGGACCCTTCGTGGGTGGAGCCCTCCGTGGACTCGCGCAACCGTTACCCTTCGTGGGTTGAAGTCTCCATCAACGTGGATGTAGGATAGCACCACCTATCCGAACCACGGGAAAAACATCCGTGTCTCCAATTGCGTTTGAATCCTCAAAACCCTTCCCTTTATATTCTTGCAAGTTGCATGCTTTACTTTCCGCTGCCAATATACTCTTTGCATGCTTGCTTGAATTGTGTGATGATTGCTTGACTTGTCCTAAGATAGTTAAAAACTGCCAAGAACTAAAATTGGGAAAAGGTTAAGTTTTTATTTGGTCAAGTAGTCTAATCACCCCCCTTAGACATACTTTCGATCCTACAAGTGGTATCAGAGCTAGGGTCTCCATTTGCCTTGATCTCCATAGCTTTTGGTGGTCATAGCCTTGGTTTCACAACCTAGGAGAGTATGGTGTCTAGCGAGGGAAATTATCACCGTAGAGGTCCTTACTTTGATGGCACTAATTTTGCTAGTTGGAAGCATAAAATGAAAATGCATATTCTTGGACATAACCCCGCCGTATGGGCTATTGTTTGTGTTGGTTTGCAAGGTGAGTTCTTTGATGGGAGAGAACCAAACCGTGAAGCTACCACGGATGAGTTGAAGATGTTGCAATACAATGCTCAAGCTTGTGATATTCTCTTCAACGGATTGTGCCCCGAAGAATTCAACAAAATCAGCCGTCTTGAGAATGCAAAGGAAATTTGGGAGAATTTGATTGATATGCACGAAGGTACCGACTCCGTCAAGGAATCCAAGTGGGATGTGCTCCAAAGTCAACTTGACAAGTTCAAGATGAAGGATGGTGAAGGTGTCGCCGAAATGTACTCTAGGCTTGCTCTCATCACAAATGAGATTGCCGGCTTAGGAAGTGAAGAGATGACCGATAGATTCATCATCAAGAAGATCCTAAGAGCCTTGGATGGAAATATGATACCGTGTGCACATTGATTCAAATGATGCCCAATTACAAAGATCTCAAACCAACGGAAGTGATTGGAAGGATTGTTGCTCATGAGATGTCACTCAAGGATAAAGAGGAACTTCACAACAAATCAAGTGGTGCCTACAAAGCCTCATGTGAAGTCCCCACATCATCAAGTGAGAAACAAAACTTCAATGAAGAATTGAGCTTAATGGTGAAGAACTTCAACAAGTTCTACAAGAGTAGAAGCAAAGATAGAAGCTTCAAGTCAAGGTCCTACAATGACAAAAGATCTTCTAGTCGAGAGCGAAACTGCTATAATTGTGGAAGACCCGGACACTATTCCAATGAGTGTACGGCTCCCTACAAGAAAAGAGAAGATTTTCCAAAGAGAAGAAGCAAAGAATCACCACCAAGAGAGAGAAGGAGTAGAGATGATCGTTATGAACGGAGATACTCACGGAGAAGCAAGGATTCGGAAAGGAAGGAAAAAATCATCAAGGAGCTACACAAAACAAAGACATCAAGCTCATGTTGGTGAATGGGTATCCGGCTCCGACTCCGACTCCGACAGCCACTCCGAGAGAAGTTATCACTCCGACTCCGAAGATACTCAAGATGAAGGTGTTGCCGGTCTAGCACTTGTGTCAACCAACTCCTACGACATATTTGACTCACCAAATGAAGGAATTGGAAGATGCTTCATGGCCAAAGGTCCTAAGGTAACACACCCCGAGTATGTTGATTTTAATAGTGATGAAGATGACTTGTTAGGTGATGATGACTTGCTTGTTGACAACTCTAGTGATGAGTACTATGATGAAACATCAATTAATCATGCTAAAACGAATGGCAATGATAAGGAGAAGATTGAGGCTCTAACTAAAGAACTAAACACTCTTAAGTTAGCTCATGAAACTATCTTCGAAGATCATCGAGAACTTTTAAGAGCTCATGAGAAATTACGCTTTGAAAAGCTCAATCTTGAGCAAGAGCATGAGTTCTTAAAAGCAATCAACGATGATCTCCGCAAGAAAAGTTCTTCTTACATTGCCAAGCGTTTACTATTATCCACTTACATGCCTCAAGTCAAGTCTAGTAACAAGAACAAGAAAGATTCTTCCTCTAGTAGTAACAATGATCATGCTAAATCCAATATTGTTGCTTCTAGTAGTTCTCTTGATTCCACTAATGATTCTCTTAGCCAAGTTACACTTGAGGAAGAAAATAGCTTATTGAAGGGGATTATAGG
The DNA here is from genome assembly GCA_034509565.1 of Triticum monococcum. Lineage (NCBI taxonomy): Eukaryota > Viridiplantae > Streptophyta > Magnoliopsida > Poales > Poaceae > Triticum > Triticum monococcum. The sequence goes on along the minus strand of CM067842.1, from coordinate 526,559,468 downwards.
GAAAGGAGTGTACAAAAGCCTTGCCGGGAGTAAGCAATTCGAGGAAATTGTGCGCAAGCAAGGAATGCACCGGAAGAATCAAGGTGTTGGTTTTGAACGAAAGTTCAATGCCAATGGAGTTGAATGGGAAGAAGATCAATACCCCAAGACAAAGTTTGTTCCTCAACAAGAGAAGTCTACTTCTTTCAAGGGGACACAAGCTCAAGATGATCTTCCACCACAAGACTACAAGCAAAAAGGCAAGGACAAGTTTCTAGAGGAGATTGATGCATTTGAAGAAGCTCCTAAGACCTTAGTCAAGTGGATTCCCAAGACCACGTCAAGTTCCACTTCATCAAGTATGACTACAACTCCAATGATTCCCATCAAGATGGTGTGGATCCAAAAGAAAAAGAACTAGAGAGTTCTTGAGGGTGACTCCGCCAACATATTTCACTCTCATCATTTTGGCAAGAACAAGTGCAATCAACTTCCACATCATGCACTAGTTCAAGGAGTCACAAACCCTCTTGTTGGTAAGACAAGGGACAAGGTAACCTAAAGTTTTCATGGACATCATCTTGTGTATGCATCATCCTTGTTTGTTCCTTGTGGGACTAACCCATGTAGGTATTGAAAGTGCAATTCACTCAAATGGATAGCTCCAAGTGATCTACATCAACATTGAGCATCCACATCTTCAACATCTACATGAAGTCATCATCGACAAAACCCAAGGTTAGTTCATCCCTCTTAGGGGGGATATCACATCTAGGGGGAGCTTTACTCTAAAAACTTGAGCTAAAGCAACTCTAAAGATGTGAATTCAACAATGCTTTATGTAAAAGTGGTAACCCCACTTGAGCTTAAACGATGAGTATGACCTACGATCAAGTGTTCTCACTTGACTCCTAAGTCAATATACTCATATATAGATGACCTAGTCATCGCAAATTGCTTGATAGATGCTAGAATTGGTTGTGCATGCTTTGCCACATATTTCATTTGCCATCTTATTGTGTGAGCATGTTGGCTGCATATTTTACTCATTCGAGGACATCCACTTGTTGTTTTGATTGTTTCGCTTTATCTTCTTTTGCCAAGTGGATGGACAAGAATGCCTAAGAACCTCCTCTAGCTATCTATGCTTTTCTCGTCTCAAACTCTATTCATGCTGCATCACAAAATTTGATCAAGTCAGATTCGAACGATTCTGTGTGAGGAGCGCTCGGAGTCCCCGATTCGTCATAGACTTAAACTTCCAAAACCTCTTTGTGATTCTCGGTCTGACCGATACCATACTTTCGGTCCTACCGAGATCATTAAGTTGATCTAGGTTTTCGATCTCGGTGCAACCGATTTGAACCACTCGGTCACACCGAGTTGCAATAACTGTATACAGTTTTGCATCTCGGTGCCACTGAGTTGTTCTACTCGGTCACACCGACATGGTCGGGCTATATATAGTGACGGGCAAAATTTTGGAAATTTCTCTGAAACCTCTTCGCCCGCGCATAGCTCGCTCTGCCTCCTGGGTCTCCGGATCGTCCTCCTCGCCGCCAGCCGCCTCCAGTCGCTGGTCTCCGTCGCCGTCAACGGAATTCTGCCCCGCCATTGCCGCCGTAGCGAGTCTCCGCCGAACTAGGGTATGGACTCGATCTTTGTGCTATTCTCCAATCCAACTCCTAGCACATTGTGATCATCATGATTCTTGCCACGTTTGATAAACTCCTATCCAATCAATGAACTCGTAGATTAGGTTTAATTCGAAAATTTTAGGGTTAGGTTTCCGCCGAAACCATCTCGGACCCACCGAGTTGAAAAATTCGGTCCCACCGATTTGGCTTATGCCATTGCACAAGTAAAACTCAGTCTGACCGAGAATTACTTATCGGTGTGACCGATTTTGGTACTCTGTGAAATCCTAGCAGTCTCGGTGCCACCGGACTGTGACTCGGTCTGATCGAGTTCACTAGTTCTGGTGCCAAAACTGCTTCGGTGTCACCGCGTTTGAAAATCGGTAGATCCGAGATGATTTCAGTGGGAAACTAAAACTAAGTTTTTGAATTACTCTTTTGCAAAATGTCTGCACTTTGTGATGCTCATCCACTCTATCTCATCTATAATCTATTCACAGGGTCGGCAGTCAGAGTTTGCATCATGTAAGACCAGAGTGACAGCCAGAACTTGTCAAAGTAGCAAGTGCAGTTGAGTGAGGGCACTAGCCCCTCAAGTTCCTCAGATGATGGCAGCAGGAGCACTCCCAGAAATCTGCCTAAAGCTGCCACACGTCAGAGGAAGAAGAGAACATCTGATTCTGAAGATGAGGATTATGTGGCAGAGGAGGAAGCCACCTCCAAGAGAGTTGAGCCAGCAGCAGTTACAAAGCCAGGGCTGAAAATCAAAAGGCCAGCAGGCAGGCAGCCCATGTCTAAGGTTAGAGCTTCAACTGTGAAGCCTGCACCCACAAAGCCAGTTGTTGCTGAGGGCAAAAAGAGGAAGGAAAGGGTCAAGAAGACTATAGCTAGAGTGCTTGGCAAGGCCTCCATCATGGAAGATGAGGAGGAAGAAGAAGAGGTTGCTGCACTAGCACCCAAGGCACCCAAGCTAATGGGAGATGCCATAAAATCAGGGGGAGCTGCTTCCAAGGCCAAGTCAGCTCCAAAGCCAAAACCAAAGAGAAACACAAGAAGCATCCCAGCCACTGAAAAGAACAAGGCCCCAGTGCCTGAAGCTGCAGAGGAAGAGGAAGAGAATGTCCTCAGAAAGCTCAAGCCGAAGATCCCAGACCACAACGATGCTCATCTTGTGGCTGAGGATATGAAGCTCAGGAGAGATTCAGGGCCGAGGAAGTGGAGAGAAGCAGATCAGTATGCTTCTAGGAGAAGGACTGCAGTGGACTACAGGTTTCACACCAAGGAGCAGTAGGATTTCTATGAGACAGTTTTGCTTGACAAGAAGCCAATAGTATGTGACATGAGATGGGTCGACTGGACCTACATGAAGGAAAATGAGGAACACTATCCTGGAGTGTATGACAGCTTTAGTGCGTGTGGAGTTGCAGACTTTGTTGGGCAGAAGCTCACAAAGTGGAACGAGGAGCTAATCATGCAATTCTACTCCACAGCACATTTCTATCCAGATGGCAGGATTGTATGGATGTCAGAGGGCACGAGGTACCAGTCCACAGTTGCTGAATGGGCTCAGCTAATTCATGCCCCAGAGGAGCAAGCAGATGACTTGGACATTTATGCCAAGAAGAAGATGGACCACAATTCAATGTCCAACATGTACAAGGAGTTTCCGAATGAAGCACTTGACACGTTGAAATTTGGCTCAGTGCATTATCTTCTATCAGGACTGCCCACTATCAATTGGATACTTAGGCACACCCTATTGCCCAAGTCTGGAGATCACAAGATGATCAGAGGTCACGCGATCAATTTTCTTCATGTCTTTGACATGCCTCAAAAATTCAAAGTCATGAGCCTCATAGTGGAAACAATCAAAGGGACTGCAGCAGATCAGAAGAGGAGCTGTGGATATGCCCCTCAGATTCAGGAGCTCATCAACTCCAAGATGGGCACGGGCACATACTTGTTGGATAAGGAACACCTACCCATCCGTCCAGACTTCGAAGATAATCAAGTGATCATGACTGAGAATGAGCCATCATCTGCCCAAGCACAAGACAAGAAGGAGAAGGCGAAGAAGGAGAAAGCTGCCAGGATGCCTACTCAAGAGGAGGCATCTGAATATTTTCTGAAAACCAAACAAGAGCAGCTTGGTTACCTGATTGTGTCCACCCTGCGGATTGAGCAAGGACTAGCCACCCTAACTCAGAACCAGGAAAGCTTAGAGAGGATCATGGAACAGAGGTTCTATGATTTGGACATCAAGGTGACACAGATACAGACTGCCGTGGAGCAGCTCCAAGATGACATGAATGAGAGGAGAGGCAGGACTACGACTGATGATTTTGCCAAGGTGCCACGAGGTCCGAGGTCGTCTGCAATGCCAGTTGCTGACACCAGAGCTACCACATCTGCGCCAGCCACAGCCTCAGTTCCACCAGCTCCAGCATACACTTCAGTCTCAACTCCGACCACGTCTACCGAAGGCTTCGTCCTTCGAGTGCTCCGGACTCCACCACCACCTGAGGATCAAGCCTGAGCGTCGACTTAGCACTATGCATTTCTAGGAACTTTTTGGTAACTTGTTGCCAAAGGGGGAGAAAATGTATAGATCATAGGCTTCGAGAAAAAGTGTTGCTTTTATTCTCTCTTGTTTTATTTGGTGGTTTTTCGAACTTTATTTGCTTGTGTGTGAGATACTACGTCCTTATCTGTGAGACATCGATGATCATGTGTTTGATCATAAGCTACACTTAATGTTTGCTTAATGCTATTATTATTCTATCTATCTTATGTGATCACTCACTATTCTTGGTGATGAGTGCATGTATTTCAATCTTATCATTTTTGTGCGCTCCACCAAGATGTATGTGACATGGAAGAGTAACCCATGACTCTAACTCCTTGTGCATTTGCAGTCCAAAGCAAATTTTAAATATGCACAAATTTAGGGGGAGCTCTTATTTGTCACATACTTCTCAAAGCGACGATATATTTCATGCTTATTATCATTTGTCGAAGCTTTGATCTATATGTTGTCATCAATTACCAAAAAGGGGGAGATTGAAAGTGCAACTATCCCTAGGTGGTTTTGGTAATTCATAACAACATATAGCTCATTGAGCTAATGCTATTTCAAGATGATTATTTCAGGAAAGCTCAATGATTGGCATGGCATGGATGTGAAAGTGGAACCCTCAAAATGCTAAGGACAAAGAATTGGCTCAAGCTCAAAAGTTCAAGACTCTTCATTTTATATTTTAGTGATCCAAGATCACATTGAGTCTTTAGGAAAAGCCAATACTATCAAGGAGGGATGAGGTGTTGCTTAATGAGGCTCTTGCTTTATGTGCTCAATGATATGCTCCAAAATCCTCAACCACTTTTCCATAGCCACAAATGACCTAAACACTAAGCCAAACTCGGTCATACCGATTCTTTCAATCCGGCGCCACCGAGTTTCACTTGTCATTTGCCACTGCCAAACCCTAGCAATTCGGTCCTACCGATAAGGATCTCGGTCTCACAGAGATGGGATTGCAAACTCTCTGTTTCCCTTTCATAACTTTTCGGTCTCACCGAAGGAGCGAATCGGTCCCACCGAGATTGCAATGTAAACTCTATGTTTCCTTCTTGTAACTTTTCGGTCTCGCCGAAAGAGCAAGTCGGTCCCACCGAGTTTGCCTGACCTACTCTCTGGTTAGCTTATTGCCAAACTCGGTCTCACCGAGTTTGTGCAATCGGTCTCACCGAGATTACGTTATGCCCAAACCCTAACCGAATCGGTCCTACCGAGTTGCATGTCAGTCCGACCGAAATTCCTAATGGTCAGTAGGTTTACTATTTCGGTCCGACCGAGTTTGTTTATTCGGTCCTACCGAGATTGGTAAATTGTGTGTAAAGGTTGGATTTTGTGTAGAGGCTATATATACCCCTCCACCTCCTCTTCACTCGTGGAGAGAGCCATTAGAATACATACACCTTTCCAACTCATATGTTCTGAGAGAGAACCACCTACTCATGTGTTGAGACCAAGATATTCCATTCCAACCATATGAATCTTGATCTCTAGCCTTCCCCAAGTTGCTTTCCACTCAAATCTTCTTTCCACCAGATCCAAATCCTATGAGAGAGAGTTGAGTGTTGGGAGACTATCATTTGAAGCACAAGAGCAAGGAGTTCATCATCAACACACCATTTGTTACTTCTTGGAGAGTGGTGTCTCCTAGATTGGCTAGGTGTCACTTGGGAGCCTCCGACAAGATTGTGGAGTTGAACCAAGGAGTTTGTAAAGGCAAGGAGATCGCCTTCTTCGTGAAGATCTACCGTTAGTGAGGCAAGTCCTTCGTGGGCGATGGCCATGGTGGGATAGACAAGGTTGCTTCTTCATGGACCCTTCGTGGGTGGAGCCCTCCGTGGACTCGCGCAACCGTTACCCTTCGTGGGTTGAAGTCTCCATCAACATGGATGTAGGATAGCACCACCTATCCGAACCACGGGAAAAACATCCGGGTCTCCAATTGTGTTTGAATCCTCAAAACCCTTCCCTTTATATTCTTGCATGTTGCATGCTTTACTTTCCGCTGCCAATATACTCTTTGCATGCTTGCTTGAATTGTGTGATGAGTGCTTGACTTGTCCTAAGATAGTTAAAAACTGCCAAGAACTAAAATTGGGAAAAGGTTAAGTTTTTATTTGGTCAAGTAGTCTAATCACCCCCCTCTAGACATACTTTCGAGCCTACAAATGCATAATGGCTTAGCGCGCCATCTTGCCATGGAAAACTAGAGAAACTGAAATTATGACTATGCCGTCTCGTCCCGTCTGGGTCCCACGCCGGCATGGCTGTCAAAAGAGTGCACTCGAATCATCTCCCTCCTTGTCAATAATGATTCCACGGATTTAAAAAGCCCGCAACAATTAAAGAGTATCTTTTTCGCATCAGTTAGTTGCCTTAATTACGGTCGGCTACATGCAGGCACTCACAATCGCTCGCAGGCAATACGCGAAGCAGCATGCAACCGAGGGCACGCATGCAGCCACTTAAATCGTTGGAATTAATTAGGCTTAAACTTCTGCAAGCCGTTAATTATTTCCATGCCTTGGTCTTGCTGCTTTGCTCACGGAATTAATTAGGCTTAAACTTCTTTAGAGGTAGGCATTTTTATCCGTGTAGGATCGATAGTGTAGCTTGTCAGTTTCTTCAGAGGTAGGCATTTTTATTCAAAAAACTGCCACTTCGCATCTTGCGTCGCAAATAAAACTACTAGGAGCACATTTGTAGGCTAGCTAGTGATCGATCAGTAACTTGTAAACACTGAGAGAACAGAAATAAGTAACTGTTAATGCATCTCAATGATTCACAGATCATATACAAATATGTAGCTCCAAAAGCAAAGAACAAAGGTCAAGAGGGACACATGGATGGCATGGACGCATGGGGAGGGAGAGAGGGTGTGTTTGTGATAGAGAGATCCCGTCGAGATCGTGAGGGGACTATATGGGTGGAAGATCAAGGGAGTGCGTGCGCGATAGAAAGATGCCCCGAGAGAAATCGATATAGACCATGCACATGTTTGTCATGGAGACTAAGATTAGCTAGTGATATACATATAGAGGGGACTGCGTGTGCCTACAATTGAGTGAGAGACCATCATACTTGGCTAACTGGGCATGAGATTGTGTGTGTGCGCGTGTGAGATGGAGAGAGAATGAGGGGGGGAGATAGAGTTTTAGATGGGCATATCGAGTGCGAGTGAGATATGCATGTGTATGTGTGACCCAGGTGGACGGAGAGTTTGAGAGAGGGGGGAAGAGCTCCGAGACGACATAGTGGTGCGTGAGAGAGTTACGGGCAAAGAGCCAAGGAATTTGTGTGCGTATGATGAGTGCACCCAAGATATCTAGCTTGGACTAGCTAGAGTATCATACATAATGTGCGAGAGAGACCTATAGATGGTGTATATATGCATGCGAACTAGAAAGACCCCCCACGCACACACACAAAGAGAGAGAGAGAGAGAGAGAGAGAGAGAGAGATGGAGAGAAAGGGAGAGGGACCAACAAGGTTTTTGTGTCGGATGCGTGCGATAGAATTGAAGATTGTCGGCGAGAGAGAGAGAGAGAGACAGAGAACGGGAGTCCGGGAGAGGGGGAGGTCGCGTCTTATGCATCAAAGACTGATATAAACCATGTTTCGATAGAAACTTGCATTCTAATATTTAAATTGGAGAACATGTTGTCTGCAATCCACACATGAACGGATATATGCGTATATCAAACAAGTTCATTAATTTGACTTTCAACATGTTCATGGAGTACTATAATACTGTACAACATGCTACTCGATTGAGGTGTTCAATTTTGGATTTAGTTCACTATTTTGACCTACTAAACGAGCTATTTCATTGAATCGAGATATTTCATTTTGGGTTGATTCGCGTTTTTGAGTGGGTCAACTATTTGTCATATAGTAAATCGCTAGCAACGAGCATGTAAAAACACATTACTCCCGAGCATCATCTCTCCATCTAAAAAAGAAGTGGCAAGCTAATATTTCAAAATTTGATCCGAATCGACTTGGTAAGGTAGATATGGATGCTCGTTCTCCCAAAATTTGAACGAACCGTTAAACATCCTCTCTGCTCGGTGGAATTCGCCCGAGCAAATAAATGGGAGACGCGAAATTACCGTCCTATGTGGGACACATATCAATTGGCCCGTTGTACATTGAGGGTAGGTTCGTAACTTCATCCAAGCGCGCCTTCTCCTCGGCCGAAATGACATGTGCCGAATAATTCATAAACCATGGTCGGCAAAACACGCTCTCCTTGCCCGGAATAGCTCGCGCCCACTATTTCAAAACACGCTCTCCTCGCCCAAAATCGCTCGCACCCACTATAGTTCAAAACACGCCCTCCTCGCTCGAAATCGCTCCCGCCCACTATTTATGGAGAAGCAAAGTTACTCTACAATCCTTGACCCTCAATACACAGACCCAAGCCGAGAAGCCTATAGCAAGGGTAGAACTATAAATCCCCCTCACATTTCAAACAAATGCGTCTGTAAGACATGGTTCCACTCCCCTCCCAATTCCCGCCCGCCCCCATTCATACCTCATGGGCGCCAAATCACCTTCTCCTCGGGAAGCTCCCTTCTCCCGAGCCGCGAAACCTCAGCCCCACCTCCATGGCACCCCCACCGCACCAATTTCACAGCCGCCCTCCTCCCTAATGCTGGAGACGCTGTCCATTTGCCGTCGTGCACTGGGCCGTGTGCCTCTTACTCCATGCTGCTGGTGCTGTCTCGACGACGACCGCGTGAGCCGTACCGGAGCCGATTCACCCCCGCCGTTGTTCATGGCGCCGGAGCGGCTCCAACTTCGGATCTGTCCAGAGTCCTGGCGCTGCTTTCGCGTAGCCGTCGACCGTCGCGACATCGCTCTTTCCCTGCTGTTGGTCGCCACCGCAACCGCGTCGGCCTCACCGACTCGGCAGCTGGACCTGCCTACTTCACCATGCCGCCAGATAGGTCACACCCTCATCTCAAATCACTTTATTTAGGTGTCAGTTGTCTAAATTTTTATTCTGGGCCAATCGATTCCCAATGGGAAGCAGCACCCCTCGAGGCGGCGGAGCTCCTAGGCTACCGGTTGGCTGGTGTCTAACGTAAGGGTGCGGGGCCACAAGTTCGCTGCGGAAGCAGCGCTTAGATGGCTAGCTTTTAGAGTTTCATGGGTTGAAGGTACTGTCGCCGCCGGATCTGGATGACGGGGAGTCTTTGTGGATTGGCCCGGGGGCGGCGCAACCACGGCAGTGCAGTGAGGCGGGGAGCGGGGTTTTGGCCGAGGCCACGGACGGCGGAGGCAGGCTGCTCTGCCGTTGGTCGCTGGCTCTTGGGGGAAGATTCTGAACAGTGTCATTTGGGAGGCATAAGACGGCCAGCCATCTGGCGTAGATCGGACAGTACCAAAATAAAATCAAACCGTGTGACCCCAATTTAGTCTTCCGTCAACAGACGTGTGACCAATCTCGTACATTGTTGTTGATCTCTTAGTGTATTTCTTCATATCAAAGAGATATGTCGTTCTTAACATTATGCGTTATCTGCATCTTTAGACACACCGTCTTCCGACTCACCGCAGCTGCTCCAACAAGGGAAGCATACACCAGAAGGGAGCTATAGTCCCCACTCAACAGTTCCCTGCATCGAATGCGCGTGCCCGACATGGACAGCCACAACAACTGCAGGGCCATCGACAAGTCAGCACATGATGCTCACTCCTATGGATGGCAACCAGATAGGTTGTACCCTCATATTACTTGTGTGCAACATTTATGGCTTTGTTATTCATCTAAGCATGGAAAATAGATCATCACATTTCACTGTATATTCATGCTGATCTCTTACGGGTCTTGTTCAGGAGTTAACGTTGTTCCATAGTTCAGCTAAGATACTTGTTCTTTAGGTAACGATGTTCCATAGTTATCATCCATCAGCCAATGCTATCCCACAGGCTGGTGATTATAGTATTATACCACTTCTAGTATTACCTATGTTGTTCTTTAATACTTTTGTGTGCCATCTAGTTAATCTTGAGTACAAACGATACATATTATGTAGCTTTCATATGTGTTCCCTTTAGTTTATGAGACCTGTTGCTGCTAGTTAACCCCAGTCCTACTATTTATGTCGTCTCCTACATGCACTCATTACATAAATCCAACTACTAGTTGTCTTCCATGCATGTCAGATATAATTGCACACACTGATATATCCACAAGAACCTCACGGAGCAATGTAAAGGCCAATAAACTTGGTGTTAATGATACCCAGTATGATGGAACATGTAAAGGCAGTTCTTCAGAAGACTTGCAGAAAGATGATGAATCCTCTTCACCCCACAAGGTCCTTGCTTTAACTTGGCCTGTGATATGGGTACAACATGCATATAATGTCCTGGAGTGTATCTACTCTGTTGCAATGCCATGTGCTTAGCATGCTGATCATGCATGCAAATATGTCATGCCTTCCTGTTTTTCAGTACCTATTCCATTCATGATAACATGTTTTCAAATTCAAGTACTGTCATTCTACTCTATCGCAATGCCATCTGCTTAATTTGGACATCATGCTTCTGAATATCTTATGCATTGTTATTCATCAGTATGTACTTCATCTATCTACCATACCATGTTTTTTCACATTGAAGTCTTGTTCTAGTGCTCTATTGCAATGCCATCTTATTTTTCCAATCATACACGTGTATGTTGCCTTAGTTATTTCTGTACGTATTCCGCTAGCATATAGTTGTATATTCAACTAGTGTTTTTTTGTTGTGTTGTCCTGTCATATCCCTAGCTCTTACACCATACTCCCTCCGTCCGGATTACATGTTGCTGAAATGGATAAAAAAGGATGTATCTAGAACTAAAATACACCTAAACCCATCCATTTTTTTCGGATGGAGGGAATACATGTCGATATGTCATGCCTTTTTATTCTTCAGTACCTATTCCATCTATCTGTTGTCGCATGTTTTATAATTAAAGCACCATTCTTCAATACAAGGCATGCAAGGGGAAGATGACTATGTTAGAATCTGAAGGGTTACAAACAAGGCCTTCGCAAAAGATCTAAACGCCAGGAGATAATAAACCAACTCCAGTTTTTATAAATACTGCTCCAGCACAGAGAAACCCAACTCCTACTGATAATAAGAATATTCCAGTGGCCAAAGAACTAGTCCGCTCCAATCCAGCAAAAATATGTCAACTCAATTCTAATAAGCATATGTGTATCCTTGCATCATGAAATTTTATAGCATGCTGATCATATTTTCTACATGTTTCTTACACATCTCTCTTTTAGAAAATAAGCTTAACAGATAGAAGAATTTCTGCAATGGTATCGTTTATGAGGAAAGATTCTTGCAGGAATTCTCTGTGCTCCAATGTAGATGTAAGTACCTGTTGTATATCACTATATTCTTACATCAGCATGTATTTTGTTAATCGGCATGAATCCAACCTTTATCTGATCTAAATTTAGTTGTAGCAAAATGTGTGATTAAAGGCCACAATGTTGATTTTTGCAAGGAAAACTGCCTGGTAGTTTTGCATACTGAGCTGCATGAGTGTACTATCTCATATCAGTGGGTTTGAATACTTTGGTTCTACAGTGGGTTTTTTAGTGTTTTTTCACTGTGTTGTCTTGTCGTATCCCTAGCTCTTATGTCATACTCCCTCCATCCGGATTAAATGTTGTAGAAATGGATAAAACTGGATGTATCTAGAACTGAAATACGCCTAGACCCATCCATTTATTTCCGGATGGAGTGAATACATGTCAATATGTCATGCCTTTCTATTCTTCAGTACCTATTCCATCTCTACTGTAGCATGTTTTATAACTGAATCACCATTCTTCTATATAAGGCATGCAAGGGGAAGACGGTTATGTTAGAATCTGAAGGGTTACAAACCAGGTCTTTGCAAAAGATCCAAACGCTAGGAGATAATAAACGAACTCCATTTTTCATAGATACTGCTCCAGCACAGAGAAACCCAACTCCCACTGATAATAAACAGATTCCAGTGGCCAAAGAACTACTCCGCTCCAGTCCAGCAAGAGAATGTCAACTTCATTCTAAGAAGCGTGTGCGTATCCTCGCATCATGAAATTTTATAGCATTCTGATCATATTTTCTACATGTTTCTTACCCATCTCTCTTTTAGAAAATAAGGTTAAACGATACAAGACTTCCTCCATTGGGACCGTATTCGAGGAAAATATCTTGCGGGAATTCTCTGTGCTCCAATGCTGATGTAAGTACCTGTTGTATATCACTATATTTTTACATCAGCATGTATTTTGTTAATCGGCGTGAATCTAACCTTTATCTGATCTAAAATTAGTTGCAGCAAAATGTTAAAGGCGCCAATGTTGATTTTGCAAGGAATACTGCCTGGTAGTTTCGCATACTGAGCTGCATGAATGTACTATCTCATATCACGCACATTACTGAATGGTAGTGCTTCTCTGGTTGCCCATTCATTCATTATGTCAATGTTGCTTTCGTATTACCTTACCTGGCTGATGATAGTTGTGCCATATTGTGTTAATTTGGTGTAGGCTAGTTGCCCAAACATTCGTTGTGTCAATGTTGCTTTCCTATTATCTGACTTGGCCAATGATAGCAATGCTAGTGTGTTAATTTTGTGCAGGCTACTGAAGATAAGAAGACAAACTTTGAAAACAGCAAGGCAACCCCATTGTTTCTTTCCAGTAAATCTAGGCCAGATAATATGGCAATAACTCATGATTAATTTGTTTGGTTCCCGTCCTAATTTATGTTATGATGCAGTGGTCGAGAAACTCTCCACTATCAATAATACAAGCCTGCCAAAATCGCCATCTGAATCTGTTCAGTATCCTCTGTCTCGAATGCAACGAAATAAATGTATGTTTGTGAACTAATTAATGGCTGAAGCAATGATGGAAATGGTGGATGAATAATAGGTGCAGAGTCGTGCGACACAACAACTAATCAATGTTTTCAGAGACAGTGTAGCAAAGCAGCAAGAACTTGCCCACATGCTTATGGGTGTCATCTGTGCTGAGGTTGTAGATTGTGACGTTGTAGATGGTTAGGTTCTGCTCATTTATTTGCATTGGCATCAATCTTTGATTGCCCAGTGGATGTAATTTCCTGTACTATATGCTCGATGTGCAACCTTATTCCATGTATGCCGTACCTTTGCTTGATCGGTTTTGGTCCTGTGCATAATTGCTCGTCGTAATGGGCTCAAATTATCTAATTTGGCCTAAAGACATGCACGAACTTTAGTGGGCCCATTAAGTTAATGGGCCGTTACTAGGCCGAAAGTTAATGGTCGGCCTTCTTACCTCCCGGGTCGTTAACAGGACGTTACTAAGTTTGGGCTACATATGGCCCAACTATACTGTAGGCCTTTAGCAGGCCGAAAGAGACAGCGGGCTTGTACTGGACCATGAAGAGCATGGGCCGCTAAGAGGCCGAAAGTCAGGTCGTATTTCGGGGAGACCCATTCGAACTGGGTCAGGTAGAGCAACGTCTTCAATATATAACCATTCTGAGGGCCATTCTTCAGGCGCCTTCTTCGGCGTACCGGACAGGTATCCGGTCCCGGCTATGCGCCATACTTTGGCGCCGCCCACCTCGAATATCGACCCCTCTTGGTTGCGAGGGACGAGGCAGAATAGCATCCTCCACAAATTAAAGTGGGCTTCACAGCCCAAGAAAAGCTCGCACAGGGTAGCAAAACCTGCGATGTGCAGGATAGAAGTCGGCGTGAGGTTGTGCAGTTGCAGGCCGTAATACTCCAGGAGTCCACGGAGGAAAAGGTGGATTGGAAACCCGACGCCTCTCAACAAGTAAGATACGAAGCACACCCATCCCCCTGGTTGGATTGGGGAAATTTTCCGCCAGAACTTCACCTGTGAAGGAGGTCAATCCTGCTCGAACAGGGACCAAATCTGCGGGGGGCGGGGGGGGGGGGGGGGATCCCTGTGTTTGGAGCTTAACCAACTGCTCATGGGATATAGAACATCTCTCCCAATCGCCTTTTTCGGAGCCGTGAGGGCGGGAGGAGGAACTAGGGACGCTAGCCATGTTGAATGGTTTCCCCTGCCAAGGCTCTGAGGATTTTTTCCGCTAGGTGTGGAATGGATCTGAGATCCAATCCCTTTAAATAGAGGCCTTTCTTACGTGGCCGGGGGAGTTATGTGCAAAACATACCCCGACCTCTCGTATTCGCTCGACACGTGGAAACAGAAGGTGTGGAGGCACAAAAGTCGATGGGTGCGACATTAAGTGAAAGGCCAAATACTGCTCTTTAAGTCAGGTACTTTGAAGTGATCAGAGGAGGAACCCGCCTTGCAATGCCGAAGACAATCTGTATGCCGAACACCTAGCCATTGAAGCCGGGTTCAAGAGCTACTGAGGGAGTCCTGGATTAAGGGGTCCTCGGGCGTCCGGCCTATGTGACATGGGCCGGACTATTGGGCCATGAAGATACAAGATAGAAGACTTCCTCTCGTGTCCGGATGGGACTCTCCTTTGCGTGGAAGGCAAGCTAGGCGGCCGGATGTATTATTTCCTTTCTATGTAACCGACTTTGTACAACCCTAGGCCCCTCAAGTGTCCGTATAAACCGGAGGGTTTAGTCCTGTAACGCCCCAGATATACCTTTCCCAATTTGTACTCCAACTCTTGCCGTTTCCGGCATTAAGTTATATTTATTTCTCGGGTTCGGGTCTTTGTCTCCGTGTGTTGTTTTCGTTTTCATGCATCTCATATCATGTCATCACGTGCATTGCATTTGCATACATGTTCATCTCATGCATTCGAGCATTTTCCCCGTTGTCCGTTTTGCATTTCGGCGCTTCGTTCTCCTCCGGTGGCCATTTCTAGCTTTCTTTCATGTGTGGGGATTAAAAATTTCCGGATTGGACCAAGACTTGCCATGCGGCCTTGGTTTACTACCGGTAGACCGCCTGTCAAGTTTCGGGTCATTTGGACTTCGTTTGATACTCCAACGGTTAACCGGGGGACCGAAAAGGCCTCGTGTGTGTTGCAGCCCAACACACCTCCAATTTGGCCCAAAACCCACCAAACTCTGCTCCATCGTCTCGGTCGTTCGATCACGATCGCATGGGCGAAAACCGCACCTCATTTCGACTCTCCTAGCTCCCTCTATGCCTATATATAGCTCCCTCCCGAAAAATTTGGATCTCTCCCCCGAAACCCTAGCCCTCTTCCTCCTCCGCGCCGGCCGGACACGTCCATCCCCGGCCGGACACGTCTGCCGCGCCCCTCGCCCACTCGCCAGCCGCCACGTGGCAGGACCACATCGCCGCGGCCGCCGGCCCGCAGGCCCACGCGGGGCCCTCCCTGGCCCGCGCCGCCCGCGCCTCCCTCGTCCCCGCGCCCGGTGGCCGGCGCCACCTCGCGCCCTTGCCGGCCCGCCGCACCGGCCGCTGACCGCCGCCCGAGCCGCCACTCCGGCGAACGGCGCCGCCCCGCCGCCTTCAACGCCGGGCCGGGCGCCCCAAGCCCGACGACGGCCGGCACCCACGCCGCCGCGGCCTCGCCTCGCCTCGCCGGAGCCGGCCGGCCCCCGTCGTCCCCCTCCGGCCGCCGTCCCCGCCATTTTCGGCGAGAGCTCTGGTGAACAGTGCTCCCCCGGTGTTCCTCGTTTTCCGTGCAGCCCGATCTGGATCTCAGATCCAAAACCTAGGGTTGACTTTCCCTCTCTCCCTTTAATTTTTATGGAATCTTTGACTGATGATATCTCCTCATCCGTAGCTCCCTTTTGGCCATATGATATATCAAAATTTTCGTCTCGACGAGTACATCATTTCATTCCATTGCATCATTTGCATTTGAGGACATCTTGATGCCCAAAATGCTGTTAGAAGGAGGCATCGTGAGTTAAATTGCAGATCCGTTAGCTCATCATTGACTTTTGTCATTTTTTGCCATGTTTATTGTGTGCATGATATGCCTGTGCCCCTTTGGGATGAATTGTTAAGCATTTTGTCTTCTTTCCAGAGGTGCCACCCATGCATTTTTAGGATGTGTGTGGTGTCTTGTGCAAGCTTGCAAATAGGGGTACCTGAGATTGCTGATTTCAGGGACTTAGTGATTTTCACCAAGTCTGGGATGTTTTAGTTCATGATGCTATATGTCCAGCTTGTTTCCTAGTGATCCGTGCCTATTTTGAGGATGATCAGTAAGAGTGATTTGTTATTATTGTTGTGCTCTATCCATCCATGTCTTTACTTGTTATGTTGGAGCACCCTAGGTTGAGTCAATCGAGCTCAACTTTTGCATCGTTGTTAATTTGGGCAGATCGTGAACTCTTTTGCGATTTTGCCGGTGCTATCGCTAGTGATCCATGCATGCTATGCCATTGTTCTTGCCATGTCTAGCTAGAATTTTGTGCCTTCTTTAGGGATATATGCTTGCCTTGCCATGACTTGCACCGTAGTGAGTGCATCGAGCTCGTTTACATGCCTCCGTGAATTATAATTTCAGCATGTCTCAGTTTTCACTAAGTCTGAAAACTGATTGTGTTTCATCTATGTTCGTGTGCTCGTTAGAGTATTTTGTGAACCCTTTTGACCCTAGGTCATTTTGGGTGTTTTGTTAAGCCTGTTGAGTAGCTCCATGCCATGCTCTTACTTGTCATGTTCAGGTTATGTTTCATGTTGTTTTGCTGCTCCGAAGAGAGCATCGTGGTCTGAAATTTCAGACTAGTGTTAATTTCACTAAGTCTGGAATCTGTTTTGCTTATTCAGTTTTGCCATGCTTGTTTGAACCCCTTAATGGATGAATTTGCCTATGGCTCAGTCCTAGTGATTTGTTAAGAATCTTGTGTACATCCCTCACATGTGTTTTGTTATCATGTTTGGTGGCTGTAGCATGTTCATTTCGTTGCATTTAGGAGCCTACTTGCTGTAAATCGCAGATCGGTTCGTTTCGTAAAACGCTTGCCATTTCAAAACCGTAGCTCCGATTCCTATGATCTTTATATCGTTCTCAGGTGATTTCTTACCCTCTATCTAGTGGCACACTTGGTTTTCCAAGTTGAGGCCAGGTTCATGCATTTCCTGTCACGTCTTGCATTTTTGCATCCCGCATCGCATCCCGCATAGCATACCATCTTTGCATATTATTAGTTGCCCTTGCACGTGGTTGATTGTTTCCTTGTTGCTTGTCTGTGTTGTTGGGTAGAGCCAGGAGACGAGTTCGCTAACGAGGAGCCCGTTGAGTTTGCTTTTGAGGATCCAGTCAACCCTGACAACTGTGCAGGCAAGATGATCATACCCTCGAAATCACTACTATCTTTGCTATGCTAGTTTGCTCGCTCTTTTGCTTTGCCAATGCTACGATGCCTACCACTTGCTTGTCAGCCTCCCAATTGCCATGATTGAGCCTCTAACCCACCATTGTCCTAGCAAACCGTTGATTGGCTATGTTACCGCTTTGCTCAGCCCCTTCTTATAGTGTTGTTAGTTGCAGGTGAAGATTGGAGCCGTTCCTTGTTGGAACCTTTATTTACTTGTTGGGATACCATTATATTGCCATGTTATCTTAATACATCTATATACTTGGTAAAGGGTGGAAGGCTTGGCCTCTCGCCTAGTGTTTTGTTCCACTCTTGCCGCCCTAGTTTCCGTCATATCGGTGTTATGTTCTCGGATTGTTGCGTCCCTTACGCGGTTGGGCTATAATGGGAACCCCTTGATAGTTCGCCTTGATTATAGCTTTTCCAACAATGCCCAACATTGGTTTTACCATTTGCCAGCTAGCCTCTTTTTCCCTTGGGTTTCCGGAGCCCGAGGGTCATCTTATTTTAACCCCCCCGGGCCAGTGCTCCTCTGAGTGTTGGTCCCACCGAGCGATGTCCGGGGCTACCAGGGGCAACTCTGGGTTGGCCTACCCGATGTCTGGCTCATCTGAGTGTGCCCTGAGAACGAGATATGTGCAGCTCCTATCGGGATTTGTCGGCACATTCGGGCGGTGTCGCTGGACTAGTTTTGACCTGTCGAATCATCTTGTTGTACCGAGATACCGAGTCTGATCGGTGTGTCTTGGGTGGAGGTCTATTCCTTCGTTGACCGTGAGAGCTTGTTATGTGCTAAGTTGGGACCCCCCCTACAGGGATTGATCTTTCGAAAGCCGTGCCCGCGGTTATGGGCAGATGGGAATTTGTTAATGTCCGGTTGTAGATAACTTGAACCTTAATTAATTAAAATGAATCAACTGAGTGTGTTGCCGTGATGGCCTCTTCTCGGCGGAGTCCGGGAAGTGGACACGGTGTTGGAGTTATGTTTGCGCAGGTTGCTCTCTAGTTTCTCGCCCATGCTTTGCCTCCTCTTCTCGCTCTCTTTTGCAAATAAGTTAGCCACCATATATGCTAGTCGCTTGCTGCAGCTCCACTTACATTACCCCTTTCCTACCTATTAAGCTTAAATAGTCTTGATCGCGAGGGTGTGAGATTGCTGAGTCCCTATGGCTCACAGATTACTATTACACCAAATGCAGGGACAGATGTTACAGCTCCAGATGGCGCACTCGAGCTCAAGTGGGAGTACGACGAGGACTCTCAGCGTTACTATGTGTCTTTTCCTGATGATCAGTAGTGGTGCCTAATCGGGGTTAGATTCAGGGCCTTGTCGCATGTTGGGGGTCTTTTCTATTTTGGCGCCGTAGTCGGGCCATGAGTGGATTGTATGTTGGATGTTATTTATGTACTTTGATGTGACGTGGCGAGTGTAAGCCAACTATGTTACTTTCCCCTTTATATTATTTATGTACATGGGATGTGTGATGATTTCCCGACTTGCGACATTGCTTTTCAATGCGGCTATGCCTCTAAGTCGTGCCTCGACACGTGGGAGATATAGCCGCATCGAGGGCGTTACAAGTTGGTAATCAGAGCCTTCCCCGACCTTAGGAGCCCCATTGCTTGATCGTTTTTAGCAGTCGAGTTGTGTCTAGAAAAATGTTTTGAGTCCTTAGGAATTATATATCAGAGAGCTTAGGAATTCTTTTTACTTCCCAGTCTCCTCATCGCTCTGGTAAGGCATCCTGACGTAGAGTTTTGACTCTTCTCTTCTCAAATTTCAGTAAAAAAAATTAGGATCACGCGAGTATCTTGGATTTGTTCCGATGGCTTATGATGAGAACACTGTCTTGGTGCCTCCTGTCAGGGGTTTAGTGGAAGTGTCCCGGGGAGTTGAGCTCTGAGGTGTTGTCATCATAATTTTATCGTTGCAATTCTGGTATACTTGAGATATGTGCGCGACATCGAAAATCTCCTTTATGCAGTTCGTTGGTGAGATAACCTCGACGCCACCCAGTACTGGGGCGGGAGTTCGGGAGTATCGCCATAACTTGTATAACGGATGCTTTTCGAAGGTTGAGGTAGATGGTTTCCGAAGGTTTCTTGGTTATGTGTTGAAGGATTGATACAACTGGATGTAGGATTTGCTAGCTTGGGTGAGATATTATGCTTCCCCTGTATCCCCAACACCTGATTGCATAACCAGAAAGTTTCGGGAGTTTCATAGGTGGGAATTCAAGTAGCTCTTAGGATATCTTTCCGACAGATGTATGATATGAAATTGGGGTTCGACGTCTAGTGGTTCGCCTATTCATGGTCGATTTTACAGTGGTCTCGTTGTGTCTTAAAGATTCGTTGGCTATGCTGACTCGGGGACGCTTCGTATGTCATGTGCACTGCCTTGTACATGATGGTGCTGTACGGTCGAGCCCGTGTAGGTCCCACCATGAAAACTTCGGACGAAATTTCTATCATATGTTTGTTCCGGCTTATTTCACAAGCCAACACTTGGTTTTATTTTCAGTTGTGGTATTCGAGTTCCTTCGACGTCATATGTTGATTCCACTCCTCGTTGATGTACCCCTTCTACATGATTCTTCGTGGCTTCGCAATTTAGGAATATGTGACCACTTCAAGAGAAGTGCATTCGTTCATTTTGTTCGGATGTGAAGACTTTATGTTGCCATTTTCATTCCGTTGGATTCACCTTCAATATTTGTCTATTTGTGTGCTAATGGTGGTCAACCTCTTCAGGATGGCTCCTCCAACGCGCACGACTCCGAACCCTGGTCCGCCACCACCTCCACCGCCTCCGGAGGCTTGGCAAGCTGTGATGGCCGCTACTAATGCAAATACACAGTTGATCATGCAAATCCTCCAAGAGCGGAATCAAGGCAATCAAGGGAATCAAGGCAACAATCAGAACAATTTTGCTACTCTGAACCAGTTCCTCGCTAATGGTCCAAAGACGTTCAGCAATTGTGTGGAAGCTACCGATACTGACGGTTGGCTAGTGGATCTGGGCAAGCATTTTGAATGCAGCAACGTCAGGCCTGAAGATTTCGTCAAGTTCGCTTCTTTCCAGCTCAAAGATCAGGCTGCAGAGTGGTTCCAGCAGTACAAGGATTCCAGAGGTGGACGTTTGATCACGTGGGATGATTTCCGTCGTGATTTCCGAGCTCATCACATTCCTCAGAGTGTGACTGAAAGCAAACGTGAGGAATTCCGCAATCTGAAGCAAGGCTCTTTGTCTGTCTATGACTACAACAAGTTGTTCCAGAAGCTCGCCCGTTTTGCCAAGCAGGACGTTCCCGATGAGAAGAGCATGATCTATCAGTTCAGGGGTGGTCTCCGTGAAGAAATTCAGCTCGCTCTTGTCCTCTTTGAGCCGCTGAGATACGATGAGTTCTACAACATGGCACTGAAGCAAGAGGCTGCTCACTTGAGGTGTGATGCTTCCAGGAAGCGAGTCAGAGACACTACACCATCTTCCTCTACTCAAGTGACCAAGCAGCAAAAGTATTGGCTTCCTCCTCCTCCGTTCCGTCAGCCGTATCAGCAGAAGAGCAAAGGTGGCAGTGGTTCATCCCACCCACCCAACCCAGGCTTTCAGAACAAGACTTCGTCTCAAGCTCCAAGATCGAGTGCTCCGTACCACCGTCCGCTCTCAGAGGTCACGTGCAACAAGTGCCAACAGAAGGGTCACTACGCCAACAAGTGTTTCAACCAGAGGCGTCTTCCTCCTCCTCCTCCTGTCAGATCGGCAAGTACAGCTGTGGTCAAGCATAACCCCAAGTCCGCCAAGGTCAACTTGATGAACGCAGCTCAGGAAGAGGATTCGTCAGATGTCATCATGGGTAACCTTCCTTTTAATGATATTCCTGCAAAAGTTCTTTTTGATACGGGTGCATCGCATTGTTTCATCTCGAGGCCATTTGTTTCTAAGCATGAGTTGCCTTTGCAAGATTTTCCTAGACAGTTGTCTGTTGTTTCTTCGGGCAAATTCATGAATGCAAGCGCTATTGTTCCGGATATTTCTATCACATTGGGCGATTACAAGTTTCTCTCTTCTCCGGTGGTTCTTGGTAATTCTGATATCGATCTTATTCTTGGGATGGACTGGCTCTCTAAACACAAGGCTCACCTCGATTGTGCAGCCAGACAGATTCAACTAACTCATTCGTCTGAGGATGTCATTGTCTTTGCTGCTCGGGATAATACCATCCGGTTGTTTTCTCTCAATGAGAAGGGTGAATTGGATGCTATTTCGCAGATTCCGGTTGTTTGTGAGTATCAAGACGTCTTCCCAGAAGAACTCCCAGGCATGCCTCCGCACCGGCCGGTTGAATTTGTTATTGAACTTGAGCCCGGTACGGAACCTGTGTGCAAACGTCCCTACAAGCTCGGCCCCAAAGAGTTGAAGGAGTTGAAGAAACAACTCGATGTTCAAGAAAGAATGGGTCTCATTCGGCCTAGTACTTCTCCGTGGGGTTGTGGTGTTCTTTTTGTGAAGAAGAAGGATGGAACGGACCGACTTTGTGTTGATTATCGTCCATTGAACAAGAAGACCATCAAGAACAAATACCCACTTCCCAACATCAATGAGCTGTTTGAACAACTCAAGGGTGCCCAAGTATTCTCCAAGCTTGATCTTCGTATGGGTTATCATCAAATTCGCATTCGTGAGCAAGATATTCCCAAGACGGCTTTCAGAACAAGCTATGGGTCATATGAATACACTGTCATGTCTTTTGGCCTCGCTAACGCTCCTCCGACGTTCTCTCGCATGATGAACTTCATCTTCAACCCCTACACCAATGACTTCGTTTTGGTCTATCTCAACGACATTCTGGTTTTCTTGAAGAACGAGGAAGATCATGCCAAGCACTTGCGTTTGGTTCTTGACAAGCTCAGGGAACATCAGTTCTACGCCAAGTTCTCCAAGTGTGAATTTTGGCTCGATGAGGTGCTTTATCTTGGCCATATCGTCTCTGCCAAGGGCATTTCCGTGG
This sequence comes from Triticum monococcum, assembly GCA_034509565.1. Lineage (NCBI taxonomy): Eukaryota > Viridiplantae > Streptophyta > Magnoliopsida > Poales > Poaceae > Triticum > Triticum monococcum. The sequence goes on along the minus strand of CM067842.1, from coordinate 526,536,950 downwards.
ATCCTGAGAAGGTGTCTGCAATTGTTAATTGGGAACCTCCTCAGAACGTGAAGCAACTCCGTAGCTTCCTTGGTCTCGCAAGCTACTGCTGAAGATTCATTGAAAACTTTTCCAAGATCGCGAAGCCTCTCTCAAATCTTCTTCAGAAGCACGCCAAGTACGTTTGGTCTCCGGAGTGTGATATTGCTTTCAACGCTTTGAAAGAGAAATTGATCACTGCTCCAGTTCTGACTCCGCCTGATGAAACCAAGCCGTACGAGGTCTTTTGTGATGCCTCTCTCCAAGGTCTCGGTGCTGTATTGATGTAAGAGAAGAAAGTTGTTGCTTATACCTCTCGCCAGTTGAAGCCTAATGAGAAGAACTACCCCACTCATGATCTCAAGTTGGCGGCAGTTGTGCACGCTTTGTTGACTTGGAGACATCTTCTATTGGGAAGGAAAGTGGATATTTTCACTGATCACAAGAGTCTCAAGTACATCTTCACTCAGCCTAATCTCAACCTCAGGCAGACTCGATGGGTCGAAATGATTCAAGAGTACAATCCGAGTATCGAGTATACTCCAGGCAAGGCTAATGTGATTGCTGACGCTTTGAGCAGAAAAGCATATTGCAACAGTCTGATTCTCAAGCCTTATCAACCCGAGCTTTGTGAAGCTTTCCGCAAACTTAATCTGCAAATTGTTCCTCAAGGTTTCCTCACCAACCTTCAAGTTTCTCCTACCTTGGAAGACCAGATTCGCCAAGCCCAGCTTCTTGATGCTATAGTGAAAAAGGTGAAGATTGGTATTGCAAAGAGTCAGTCCAAGTACAAGTGCTACCAACTTGATGACAAGGACACTCTTTTCTTCGAGGATCGAATTGTTGTGCCCAAAGGTGAACTTCGTAAGGTGATCATGAACGAGGCTCACAACTCTCTCCTCTCCATCCACCCTGGTAGCACGAAGATGTATCAGGATCTGAAGCAAACTTATTGGTGGACTCGAATGAAGCGCGAGATCGCTCAATTCGTGAATGAATGTGATGTCTGCAGAAGAGTGAAGGCAGAACACCAAAGGCCAGCAGGTCTCCTCCAACCTCTTGCCATTCCAGAATGCAAGTTTGACCACATTGAAATGGACTTCGTGACTGGGTTTCCAAAGTCCAAGCGTGGCAATGATGCTATATTCGTTGTCATCGACAAGCTCACCAAAGTGGCTCATTTTCTGCCTATCAAAGAGTCAATCACTGTAGCTCAATTGGCGGAACTCTATACCTCTCGAATTGTCTCTCTGCACGGTATTCCTCAAGTGATATCTTCAGACCGTGGCAGCATCTTTACCTCCAAGTTTTGGGATTCTTTTCAGAAGGCCATGGGCACCAACATCCGCTTCAGCACTGCTTTCCATCCTCAAACAAGCGGTCAAGTCGAGCGTGTCAACCAGATTCTTGAAGATATGCTCAGGGCTTGTGTTATCTCTTTCGGCATGAAATGGGAGGATTGTCTTCCTTATGCTGAATTCTCATACAACAACAGTTTTCAAGCAAGTTCGGGCAAGGCCCCATTTGAAATTCTGTATGGTAGGAAATGCCGTACCCCTCTCAACTGGTCTGAAACCGGTGAATGTCAGCTCCTGGGTAATGACCTAATCACAGAGGCAGAAGAAATGTGCAAGGTCATTCGTGATAACCTCAAAGCAGCCCAATCCCGCCAGAAGAGCTACTATGATAGTAAGCACCGCGATTTGGCTTTCGAGATCGGAGATCATGTGTACCTCCGTGTCTCTCCTATGAAAGGGACTCGTTGCTTCGGTATCAAAGGGAAGCTTGCCCCCAGATACGTCGGACCTTTCAAGATTGTCAGCAAGATAGGCGACCTCGCCTATCAACTCGAGCTTCCTTCAAACTTTGCTAATGTTCATGATGTGTTCCATGTCTCCCAACTCCGAAAGTGCTTCAAGACGCCTGAACGAACCATCAACTTCGAGGACATTGAGCTCCAAGAAGATCTCTCCTATCGTGAACACCCAGTTGCAATCCTGGAAGAGACTGAACGCAGGACTCGCAACAAGTCAATCAAATTTCTCAAAGTCAAGTGGTCACACCATTCCGACCGTGAAGCTACCTGGGAACGCGAGGATCACCTCCGTTCTGAGTACCCGGAGTTCTTTCAGTCCTAGATCTCGGGACGAGATCTTTTCGTAGGGGTGGAGTGTTGTAACGCCCTAGATATACCTTTCCCAATTTGTACTCCAACTCTTGCCGTTTCCAGCATTAAGTTATATTTATTTCTCGGGTTCGGGTCTTTGTCTCTGTGTGTTGTTTTCGTTTTCATGCATCTCATATTATGTCATCACGTGCATTGCATTTGCATACATGTTCATCTCATGCATTCGAGCATTTTCCCCGTTGTCCGTTCTGCATTCCGGCGCTTCGTTCTCCTCCGGTGGCCATTTCTAGCTTTCTTTTGTGTGTGGGGATTAAACATTTCCGGATTGGACCGAGACTTGCCATGCGGCCTTGGTTTACTTCCGGTAGACCGCCTGTCAAGTTTCGGGTCATTTGGACTTTGTTTGATACTCCAACGGTTAACCGGGGAACCGAAAAGGCCTCGTGTGTGTTGCAGCCCAACACCCCTCCAACTTGGCCCAAAACCCACCAAACTCTGCTCCATCGTCTCGGTCGTTCGATCACGATCGCGTGGGCGAAAACCGCACCTCATTTGGACTCTCCTAGCTCCCTCTATGCCTATATATAGCCCCCTCCCGAAAAATTTGGATCTCTCCCCCGAAACCCTAGCCCTCTTCCTCCTCCGCGCCGGCCGGACACGTCCATCCCCGGCCGGACACGTCCATCCCCGGCCGGACACGTCCGCCGCGCCCCTCGCCCACTCGCCAGCCGCCATGTGGCAGGACCACATCGCCACGGCCGCCGGCCCGCAGGCCCACGCGGGGCCCTCCCCGGCCCGCGCCGCCCGCGCCCTCGCGCCTCCCTCGTCCCCGCACCCGGTGGCCGGCGCCACCGCGCGCCCTTGCCGGCCCGCCGCACCGGCCGCTGACCGCCGCCCGAGTGGCCACTCCGGCGAACGGTGCCGCCCCGCCGCCTTCAACGCCGGGACGGGCGCCCCAAGCCCGACGACGGCCGGCGCCCACGCCGCCGCGGCCTCGCCTCGCCTCGCCGGACCCGGCCGGCCCCCGTCGTCCCCCTCCGGCCGCCGTCCCTGCCATTTCTGGCGAGAGCTCCGGTGAACAGTGCTCCCCCGGCGTTCCTCGTTTTCCGTGCAGCCCGATCTGGATCTCAGATCCAAAACCTAGGGTTGACTTTCCCTCTCTCCCTTTAATCTTTGACTGATGATATCTCCTCATCCGTAGCTCCGTTTTGGCCATATGATATATCAAATTCTTCGTCTCGACGAGTACATCACTTCATTCCATTGCATCATTTGCATTTGAGGACATCTTGATGCCCAAAATGCTGTTAGAAGGAGGCATCGTGAGTTAAATTGCAGATCCGTTAGCTCATCATTGACTTTTGTCATTTTTTGCCATGTTTATTGTGTGCATGATATGCCTGTGCCCCTTTGGGATGAATTGTTAAGCATTTTGTCTTCTTTCCAGAGGTGCCACCCATGCATTTTTAGGATGTGTGTGGTGTCTTGTGCAAGCTTGCAAATAGGGGTACCTGAGATTGCTGATTTCAGGGACTTAGTGATTTTCACCAAGTCTGGGATGTTTTAGTTCATGATGCTATATGTCCAGCTTGTTTCCTAGTGATCCGTGCCTATTTTGAGGATGATCAGTAAGAGTGGTTTGTTATTCTTGTTGTGCTCTATCCATCCATGTCTTTACTTGTTATGTTGGAGCACACTAGGTTGAGTCAATCGAGCTCAACTTTTGCATCGTTGTTAATTTGGCCAGATCGTGAACTCTTTTGCGATTTTGCCGGTGCTATCGCTAGTGATCCATGCATGCTATGCCATTGTTCTTGCCATGTCTAGCTAGAATTTTGTGCCTTCTTTAGGGATATATGCTTGCCTTGCCATGACTTGCACCGTAGTGAGTGCATCGAGCTCGTTTACATGCCTCCGTGAATTATAATTTCAGCATGTCTCAGTTTTCACTAAGTCTGAAAACTGATTGTGTTTCATCTATGTTCGTGTGCTCGTTAGAGTATTTTGTGAACCCTTTTGACCCAAGGTCATTTTGGGTGTTTTGTTAAGCTTGTTGAGTAGCTCCATGCCATGCTCTTACTTGTCATGTTCAGATTATGTCTCATGTTGTTTTGCTGCTCCGAAGAGAGCATCATGGTCTGAAATTTCAGACTAGTGTTAATTTCACTAAGTCTGGAATCTGTTTTGCTTATTCAGTTTTGCCATGCTTGTTTGAACCCCTTAACGGATTAATTTGCCTATGGCTCAGTCCTAGTGATTTGTTAAGCATCTTGTGTACATCCCTGACATGTATTTTGTTTTCATGTTTGGTGGCTGTAGCATGTTCATTTCCTTGCATTTAGGAGCCTACTTGCTGTAAATCGCAGATCGGTTCGTTTCGTAAAATGCTTGCCATTTCCAAACCGTAGCTCCGATTCCTATGATCTTTATATCGTTCTCAGGTGATTTCTTCCCCTCTATCCAGTGGAACACTTGGTTTTCCAAGTTGAGGCCAGGTTCATGCATTTCCTGTCACGTCTTGCATTTTTGCATCCCGCATCGCATCCCGCATAGCATACCATCTTTGCATATTATTGGTTGCCCTTGCACGTGGTTGATTGTATCCTTGTTGCTTGTCTGTGTTGTTGGGTAGAGCCGGGAGACGAGTTCGCTAATGAGGAGCCCGATGAGTTTGCTTTTGAGGATCCAGTCAACCCTGACAACTGTGCAGGCAAGATGATCATACCCTCGAAATCACTACTATCTTTGCTATGCTAGTTTGCTCGCTCTTTTGCTTTGCCAATGCTACGATGCCTACCACTTGCTTGTCAGCCTCCCAATTGCCATGATTGAGCCTCTAACCCACCATTGTCCTAGCAAACCGTTGATTGGCTATGTTACCGCTTTGCTCAGCCCCTTCTTATAGCGTTGTTAGTTGCAGGTGAAGATTGGAGTCGTTCCTTGTTGGAACCTTTATTTACTTGTTGGGATACCATTATATTGCCATGTTATCTTAATACATCTATATACTTGGTAAAGGGTGGAAGGCTCGGCCTCTCGCCTAGTGTTTTGTTCCACTCTTGCCGCCCTAGTTTCCGTCATATCGGTGTTATGTTCTCGGATTGTTGCGTCCCTTATGCGGTTGGGCTATAATGGGAACCCCTTGATAGTTCGCCTTGATTAAAGCTTTTCCAGCAATGCCCAACATTGGTTTTACCATTTGCCACCTAGCCTCTTTTTCCCTTGGGTTTCCGGAGCCCGAGGGTCATCTTATTTTAACCCCCCCCCCCGGGCCAGTGCTCCTCTGAGTGTTGGTCCCACCGAGCGATGTCCGGGGCTACCAGGGGCAACTCTGGGCTGGCCTACCCGACGTCTGGCTCATCTGAGTGTGCCTTGAGAACGAGATATGTGCAGCTCCTATCGGGATTTGTCGGCACATTTGGGTGGTGTCGCTGGACTAGTTTTGACCTGTCGAATCATCTTGTTGTACCGAGATACCGAGTCTGATCGGTGTGTCTTGGGTGGAGGTCTATTCCTTCATTGACCGTGAGAGCTTGTTATGGGCTAAGTTGGGACCCCCCTACAGGGATTGATCTTTCGAAAGTCGTGCCCGCGGTTATGGGCAGATGGGAATTTGTTAATGTCCGGTTGTAGATAACTTGAACCTTAATTAATTAAAATGAATCAACTGAGTGTGTTGCCGTGATGGCCTCTTCTCGGCGGAGTCCGGGAAGTGGACACGGTGTTGGAGTTATGTTTGCGTAGGTTGCTCTCTAGTTTCTCGCCCGTGCTTTGCCTCCTCTTCTCGCTCTCTTTTGCGAATAAGTTAGCCACCATATATGCTAGTCGCTTGCTGCAGCTCCACTTACATTACCCCTTTCCTACCTACTAAGCTTAAATAGTCTTGATCGCGAGGGTGCGAGATTGCTGAGTCCCTGTGGCTCACAGATTACTATTACACCAGATGCAGGGACAGATGTTACAGCTCCAGATGGCGCGCTCGAGCTCAAGTGGGAGTACGACAAGGACTCTCAGCGTTACTATGTGTCTTTTCCTGATGATCAGTAGTGGTGCCTAATCGGGGTTAGATTCAGGGCCTTATCGCATGTTGGGGGTCTTTTCTATTTTGGCGTCGTAGTCGGGCCATGAGTGGATTGTATGTTGGATGTTATTTATGTACTTTGATGTGACGTGGCGAGTGTAAGCCAACTATGTTACTTTCCCCTTTATATTATTTATGTACATGGGATGTGTGATGATTTCCCGACTTGCGACATTGCTTTCAATGCGGCTATGCCTCTAAGTCGTGCCTCGACACGTGGGAGATATAGCCGCATCGAGGGCGTTACAAGTCCATAGAGGCAATCATAATCATACAGGATAGACTTCTAGGGTTTTAGCCATTACGATCTCGTGGTAGATCAACTCTTGTAACCCCCATACTCATCAATATCAATCAAGCAGGACGTAGGGTATTACCTCCATCAAGAGGGCCCAAACCTAGGTAAAACATTGTGTCCCCTGCCTCCTGTTACCATCGACCATACATGCACAGTTCGGGACCCCCTACTCGGGATCCACCGGTTTTGACAGCGACAACAACACCTTATGAACTGTCGTTTGGCAAGAAACCCAAGTTGTCGTTTCTTAAAGTTTGGGCTGCGATGCTTATGTGAAAAAGCTTCAAACTGATAAGCTCGAACCCAAATCGAAGAAATGTGTCTTCATAGGATACCCAAAGGAGACTGTTGGGTACACCTTCTATCACAGATTTGAAGGCAAGATATCCGTTGCTAAGGATGGATCCTTTCTAGAGAAGGACTTTCTCTTGAAAGAAGTGAGTGGGAGGAAAGTAGAACTTGACGAGGTAATTGTACCTACTCCCTTATTGGAAAGTAGTTCATCACAGAAATCCGTTCAAGTGATTCCTACACCAGTAAGTGAGGAAGCTAATCATGATGATCATGAAACGTCTGATCAAGTTACTACCGAACCTCTTAGGTCAACTAGAGTAAGATCCGCACCAGAGTGGTACCGTAATCCTGTTCTTGAGGTCATGTTACTTGACCATGACGAACCTACAAACTATGAGGAAGCGATGATGAGCCCAGATTCCGCAAAATGGCTTGAGGCCATGAAATCTAAGATGGGATCCATGTATGAGAACAAAGTGTGGACTTTGGTTGACTTGCCCGATGATCGGCAAGCCATAGAGAATAAGTAGATCTTCAAGAAGAAGACTAACGTTGATGGTAATATTACTGGCTACAAAGCTTGACTTGTTGCGAAAGGTTTTTGACAAGTTCAAGGAGTTGACTACGATGAGACCTTCTCACCCGTAGCGATGCTTAAGTCCATCCGAATCATGTTAGCAATTGCCGCATTTTATGATTATGAAATTTGGCAAATGGATGTCAAAACTGCATTCCTTAATGGATATCTTAAAGAAGAGTTGTATATGATGCAACTAGAAGGTTTTGACGATCCAAAAGGTGCTAACAAAGTGTGCAAGCTCCAGCGATCCATTTATGGACGGGTGAAAGCCTCTTAGAGTTGGAATATATGCTTTGATAGTGTGATCAAAGCATATGGTTTTATACAGACTTTTGGAGAAGCCTATATTTACAAGAAAGTGAGTGGGAGCTCTGTAGCATTTCTGATATTATATGTGGATGACATATTGTTGATCGGAAATGATACTGAATTTCTGAATAGCATAAAAGGATACTTGAATAAGAATTTTTCAATGAAAGACCTTGGTGAAGCTGCTTATATATTGGGCATCAATATCTATAGAGATAGATCAAGACGCTTAATTGGACTTTAACAAAGCACATACCTTGATAAAGTGTTGAAGAAGTTCAAAATGGATCAAGCAAAGAAAGGGTTCTTGCTGTGTTATAAGGTGTGAAGTTGAATTAGACTCAATGCCCAACCACTGCAGAAGATAGAGAGAAAATGAAAGTCATTCCCAATGATTCAGCCATAGGTTCTATCATGTATGCAATGTTGTGTACTAGACCTGATGTGCGACTTGCTATTACTTTAGTAGGGAGGTACCAAAGTAATCTAGGAGTGGATCACTGGACAGCGGTCAAGAACATCCTGAAATACCTGAAAAGGACTAACGATATGTTTCCCATTTATGGAGGTGACAAAGAGCTCATCGTCAACGGTTACGTCGATGCAAGCTTTGACACTGATCCGGATGACTCTAAGTCACAAACCGGATACATATTTTTATTAAATGGTGGAGCTGTCAGTTGGTGCAGTTCCAAGCAGAGCGTCGTGGTGGGATCTACAAGTGAAGCGGAGTACATAGCTGCTTCGGAAGCAGCAAATGAAGGAGTCTCGATGAAGGAGTTCATATCCAATCTAAGTGTCATACCTAGTGCATCAGGTCCAATGAAAATATTTTGTGACAATACTGGTGCAATTGCCTTGGCAAAGGAATCCAGATTTCACAAGAGAACCAAGCACATCAAGAGACGCTTCAATTCCATCCGCGATCAAGTCAAGGAGGGAGACATAGAGATTTGCAAGATACATACGGATCTAAATGATGCAGACCTGTTGACTAAGCCTCTCTCACGAGCAAAACATGATCAACACGAAGACTCCATGGGTGTTAGAATCATTACAATGTAATCTAGATTATTGACTCTAGTGCAAGTGGGAGACTGAAGGAAATGTGCCCTAGAGGCAACAATAAAGTTGTTATTTATATTTCCTTATATCATGATAAATGTTTATTATTCATGCTAGAATTGTATTAACCGGAAACTTAGTACATGTGTGAATACATAGACAAACAGAGTGTCACTAGTATGCCTCTAGTTGACTAGCTCGCTGATCAAAGATGGTTAAGTTTCCTAGCCATGCACAAAGAGTTGTCATTTGATAAACGGGATCACATCATTAGAGAATGATGTGATTGACTTGAGCCATCCATTATCTTAGCATGATGATCGTTTAGTTTGTTGCTATTGCTTTCTCCATAACTTATACATGTTCCTATGACTATGAGATTATGCAACTCCCGAATACCGGAGGAACACTTACTGTGGTATCAAACGTCACAACGTAACTGGGTGACTATAAAGATGCTCTACAGGTGTCTCCGATGGTGTTTGTTCAATTGGCATAGATCAAGATTAGGATTTGTCACTCCGTGTATCGGAGAGGTATCTCTGGGCCCTCTCGGTAATGCACATCACTATAAGCCTTGCAAGCAATGTAACTAATGACTTAGTTACGGGATGTAGCATTACGGAAACGAGTAAAGAGACTTGCCGGTAACGAGATTGAACTAGGTATTGAGATACCGATGATCCAATCTCAGGCAAGTAACATACCGATGACAAAGGGAACAATGTATGTTGTTATGCGGTTTGACCGATAAAGATCTTCGTAGAATATGTAGGAACCAATATGAGCATCCAGGTTCTGCTATTGGTTATTGACCGGAGATGAGTCTCGGTCATGTTTACATAGTTCTCGAACCCGTAGTGTCCGCACGCTTAACATTCTATGACGATCGGTATTATGAGTTTATGTGTTTTGATGTACCAAAGGTGGTTCGGAGTCTGGATGTGATCACGGATATGACAAGGAGTTTTGAAATGGTCGAGACATAAAGATTGATATATTGGATGGCTATATTCAGACACTGGAAGTGTTCCGGGTGGTTTCGGATAAAACCGGAGTGCCCAAGGGTTACTGGAAACCCCCCGGGGAACTAATGGGCCTAGATGGGGCTTAGTGGAGAGAGAGAGAGCGGCCAGGGCAGGCCGCGTGCCCCCTTCCCCTTGAGTCCGAATTGGACTAGGAGGGGGCGGCGCCCCCCCCCCCTTTCCTTCTCCTCTCCCACTCCTTCCTTCCCCCTCCTAGTAGGACTAGGAAAGGATGAATCCTACTCCTACTAGGAGGAGGATTACTCCCCTCCTTGGGCGCCCCAAGGGCCGGGTGGCCTCCCCCTTGCTCCTTTATATACGGGGGCATGGGGCACCCTAGAACAGAGAAGTTGACATTGTTTAGCCGTGTGCGGTGCCCCCCTCCACCGTAATCCACCTCGGTCATATCGTTGCAGTGCTTAGGCGAAGCCTTGCCCCGGTAGATTCATCATCACCGTCATCACGCCGTCGTGCTGACGTAACTCTCCCTCAACACTCAACTGGATCTAGAGTTTGTGGGACATCACCGAGCTGAACATGTGCAGATCGTGGAGGTGTCGTATCTTCGGTGCTAGGATCAGTGGGATCGTGAAGATGTTCGACTACATCAACCGCGTTGTCATAACACTTCCACTTACGGTCTACAAGGGTACATGGACTATACTCTTCCCTCTCGTTGCTATGCATCACCTAGATAGATCTTGCATGTGCGTAGGAATCTTTTTGAAATTATTGCGTTCCCCAACAGAAGTTGAAGCATGTCAAATCGTCCACGGGTCCAAGGCCTTCACGGTAATCGGTGGACAGCTCAGCGATGTATCTCTCCAAAAGAGGCTTGACTGATCTTGAATGAAATTCACTTGGGGACCTATGGTCACCATGCGTCCTCTCGAACCATCATGGCCAAAGCATACCGAGCAGGATTCTACTGGCCACGAGCCAATGAAGCAGCAAAGGAAATCATCGAGAAGTGCATGGGTTGCCAATTCTACTCGAACAAGTCCCACAAGCCCGCGCCTACCTTGAAAACCATTCCACTAGTCTGGTCATTCACCATGTGGGGTTTGGATATGGTCGGACCTCTTAGGACTGGCAGGAGTGGCTTCATTCATCTGCTGGTAGCAGTCGACAAGTTCACCAAATGGATTGAAGCAAAGCCTATCAAGAACTTAGACTCGAGCACAACCATCAGTTTCATAAAAGAGTTGATATTCCAATATGGAGTTCCACACAACATCATCACAAACAACGGCTCAAATTTTGACCCGGTAGAATTCAGGGAGTTCTGCGCTTCTCAGGGCACTTAGGTGGATTACGCATCCGTTGCGCACCCACAGTCCAACGGGCAAACCAAGAGAGCAAATGGCCTGATCCTCCAAGGGTTGAAACCTCGGCTCATGCGCGACCTTGAGCACGTAGCCCGGGCTTGGGTGACTAAGCTACCATCTGTATTGTGGGGATTGAGGACAACTCCCAACTGATCCACCAACCGTACCCCCTTCTTCATGGTGTATGGGGCTGAAGTTGTGTTACTGAGTGATCTGTATCACAATGCACCTCGAGTGGAACTTTATTCGGAGGCTGAGGAAGAGCAAGCGCGTCAAGATGCAGTAGACCTTCTGGAAGAAGAGCAAGAAATGGCATTGATTCGGTCAACTGTTTATCAGTAAGACCTTCGTTGGTTCCATGCTAGGAACATCAAAGGTCGTGCATTTCAAGAAGGAGACCTTGTGCTCCGAGTGGATTAGCAACGGCCTCACAAGCTTGCCCTCGTGTGGGAAGGCCCCTTCCTCATCACCAAGGTGCTGAACAATAGAGCTTATCACCTCTACAACTTGGGGGCTTAGCAGCGAACCTGTTTCTCCTAATTAAGTTACAAAACTACTCTGAGTGGAGAGCAATCCTCCCACTCAGGGGCTTAGCCGCGAACTTGTTTCGCCTTTCTTACAAAACTACTCCGAGTGGAGAGCAATCCTCCCACTCGGAGGCTTAGCTGTGATCCCGTACTCGCCTAAGTTACAAAACTACTTTGGGTAGAGAGCAATCCTCTCACTCGGGGGGCTTATCCGCGATCCCAAATTCGCCTAAGTTACAAAACTACTCTGAGTGGAGAACAATCCTCCCACTCAAGGGCTTAGACGTGATCCTGTATTCGCCTAAGTTTCAAAACTACTCCGAGTGGAGAGAAATCCTCCCACACGGGGGCTTAGCTGCGACCCCATACTCGCCTAAGTTAAAAGTACTCCGAGTGGAGGGCAATCATCCCACTCGAGGGCTTAGCCATGACCCCGTATTCGCCTAGTTTCAAAACTACTCTGAGTAGAGAGCAATCCTCCCACTCAGGGGCTTAGCCGCGATCCCGTACTCGCCTAAGTTACAAAACAACTCCGAGTGGAGAGCAATTCTCCCACTCTGAGGCTTAGCTGCGATCCCGTACTAGCCTAAGTTACAAAACTACTCTGAGTGGAGAGCAATAATCCTCCCACTCGGGGGCTTAGCTGCGATCCCGTACTCGCCTAAGTTACAAAACTACTCCGAGTGGAGAGCAATTCTCCCACTCGGGGATTAGCTGCGATCCCGCCTAACTTACAAAAGTACTCCAAGTGCAGAGCAATCCTCCCATCGGGGGCTTAGCCGTCATCCCGTACTCACCTAAGTTACAAAACTACTCCGAGTGGAGAGCAATTGTAGGATCGAAAGTATGTCTAGAGGGGGGGTGATTAGACTACTTGAGCAAATAAAAACTTAACCTTTTCCCAATTTTAGTTCTTGGCAGATTTTAACTATCTTAGGACAAGTCAAGCAATCATCACACAATTCAAGCAAGCATGCAAAGAGTATATTGGCAGCGGAAAGTAAAGCATGCAACTTGCAAGAATATAAAGGGAAGGGTTTTGAGGATTCAAACGCAATTGGAGACACGGATGTTTTTCCCGTGGTTCGGATAGGTGGTGCTATCCTACATCCACGTTGATGGAGACTTCAACCCACGAAGGGTAACGGTTGCGCGAGTCCACGGAGGGCTCCACCCACGAAGGGTCCACGAAGAAGCAACCTTGTCTATCCCACCATGGCCATCGCCCACGAAGGACTTGCCTCACTAGCGGTAGATCTTCACGAAGTAGGCGATCTCCTTGCCCTTACAAACTCCTTGGTTCAACTCCACAATCTTGTCGGAGGCTCCCAAGTGACACCTAGCCGATCTAGGAGACACCACTCTCCAAGAAGTAACAAATGGTGTGTTGATGATGAACTCCTTGCTCTTGTGCTTCAAATGATAGTCTCCCCAACACTCAACTCTCTCTCATAGGATTTGGATCTGGTGGAAAGAAGATTTGAGTGGAAAGCAACTTGGGGAAGGCTAGAGATCAAGATTCATATGGTTGGAATGGAATATCTTGGTCTCAACACATGAGTAGGTGGTTCTCTCTCAGAACATATGAGTTGGAATGGTGTATGTGTTCTGATGGCTCTCTCCACGAGTGAAGAGGAGGTGGAGGGGTATATATAGCCTCTACACAAAATCCAACCTTTACACACAATTTACCAATCTCGGTGGGACCGAATAAACAAACTCGGTCGGACCGAAATAGTAAACCTAGTGACCGTTAGGAATTTCTGTGGGATTGACATGCAACTCGGTAGGACCGATTCGGTTAGGGTTTGGGCATAACGTAATCTCGGTGAGACCGATTGCACAAACTCGGTGAGACCGAGTTTGGCAATAAGCTAACTAGAGAGTTGGTCAGGCAAACTCGGTGGGACCGACTCGCTCTTTCGGTGAGACCGAAAAGTTACAAGAAGGAAACACAGAGTTTACATTGCAATCTCGGTGGGACCGATTCGCTCTTTCGTTGAGACCGAAAAGTTACGAAAGGGAAACAGAGAGTTTTCAATCCCATCTCGGTGAGACCGAGATCCTTATCGGTAGGACCGAATTGCTAGGGTTTGGCAGTGGCAAATGACAAGTGAAACTCGGTGGCACCGGATTGAAAGAATCGGTATGAACGAGTTTGGCTTAGTGTTTAGGTCATTTGTGGCTATGGAAAAGTGGTTGAGGATTTTGGAGCATATCACCAAGCACATAAAGCAAGAGGCTCATTAAGCAACACCTCATCCCTCCTTGATAGTATTGGCTTTTCCTAAAGACTCAATGTGATCTTGGATCACTAAAATATAAAATGAAGAGTCTTGAACTTTTGAGCTTGAGCCAATTCTTTGTCCTTAGCATTTTGAGGGTTCCACTTTCACATCCATGCCATGCCAATCATTGAGCTTTCCAGAAATAATCATCTTGAAATAGCATTAGCTCAATGAGCTATATGTTGTTATGAATTACCAAAACCACCTAGGGATAGTTGCACTTTCAATCTCCCCATTTTTGGTAATTGATGACAACATATAGATCAAAGCTTCGACAAATGATAATAAGCATGAAATATATCGTCGCTTTGAGAAGTATGTGACAAATAAGAGCTCCCCCTAAATTTGTGCATATTTAAAATTTTCTTTGGACTGCAAATGCACAAGGAGTTAGAGTCATGGGTTACTCTTCCATGTCACATACATCTTGGTGGAGCGCTCAAAAATGATAAGATTGAAATACATGCACTCTTCACCAAGAATAGTGAGTGATCACATAAGATAGATAGAATAATAATAGCATTAAGCAAACATTAAGTGTAGCTTATGATCGAACACATGATCATCGATGTCTCATAGGCATAAAGATGTAGTATCTCACACACAAGCAAATAAAGTTCGAAAAACCACCAAATAAAACAAGAGAGAATAAAAGCAACACTCTCTCTCGAAGCCTATGATCTATACATTTTCTCCCCCTTTGGCAACAAGTTACCAAAAAGTTCCTAGAAAATGCATAGTGCTAAGTCGACGCCCAGGCTTGATCTTCAGGTGGTGGTGGAGTCCGGAGCACTCCAAGGACGAAGCCTTCGGTAGACGTGGTCAGAGTTGAGGCTGAAGTGGACGCTGGAGCTGGTGGAACTGAGGCTGTGGCTGGCGCAGACGTGGTAGCTCTGGTGTCAGCAACTGGCATTGCAGACGACCTCGGACCTCGTGGCACCCTGGCAAAAGCATCAGTCGTAGTCCTGTCTCTCCTCTCATTCATGTCATCCTGGAGCTGCTCCACGGCAGTCTGTATCTCTGTCACCTTGATGTCCAAATCATAGAACCTCTGTTCCATGATCCTCTGTAAGCTTGCCTGGTTCTGAGTTAGGGTGGCTAGTCCTTTCTCAATACGCATGGTGGACGCAATCAGGTAACCAAGCTTCTCTTGTTTGGTTTTCAGAAAATATTCAGATGCCTCCTCTTGAGTAGGCATCCTGGCTGCTTTCTCCTTCTTCGCCTTCTCCTTCTTTGCTTGTGCTTGGGCAGATGATGGCTCATTCTCAGTCATGACCACTTGGTTATCTTCAAAGTCTAGACGGTGGGCAGGTGTTCCTTATCCAACAAGTATGTGCCCGTGCCCATCTTTGAGTTGATGAGCTCCTGAATCTGTGGGGCATACCCACAACTCCTCTTCTGATCTGCTGCAGTCCTTTTGATTGTTTCCACTATGAGGCTCATGACTTTGAATTTTTGAGGCACGTCAAAGACATGAAGCAAATTGATCGCGTGACCTCTGATCATCTTGTGATCGCCAGACTTGGGCAATAGAGTGTGCCTCAGTATCCAATTGATAGTGGGCAGTCCTGATAGAAGATAATGCACTGAGCCAAATTTGAAAGTGTCAAGTGCTTCATTCGGAATCTCCTTGTACATGTTGGACATTGAGTTGTGGTCCATCTTCTTCTTGGCATAAATGTCCAAGTCATCGTCCTGCTCTTCTGGGGCGTTGATCAGCTGAGCCCATTCAGCAACTGTGGACTGGTACCTCGTACCTTATGACATCCAAGTGATCCTCCCATCTGGGTAGAAGTGTGCTGTGGAGTAGAATTGCATGATTAGCTCCTCGTTCCACTTTGTGAGCTTCGCCCAACAAAGTCTGCAACTCCACAAGCACTAAAGTTGTCATACACTCCAGGGAAGTACTCTTCATTGTCCTTGATATACTGCCAATCGACCCATCTCATATCGCAGACAATGGGCTTCTTATCTAGCAGCACTGTCTCATAGAAATCCTGCTGCTCCTTGGTGTGAAACCTGTAGTCAACTGCAGTCCTTCTCCTAGAAGCATACGGATCTGCTTTTCTCCACTTCCTCAGCCCTGAATCTCTCCTGAGCTTCATATGCTCAGCCACATGATGAACATCGTTGTGGTCTGGGATCTTGGGCTTGAGCTTTCTAAGGACATTCTCTCCCTCTTCCTCTGCAGCTTCAGGCACTGGGGCCTTGTTCTTTTCAGTGGCTGGAATGCTTCTTGTGTTTCTCTTTGGTGCACTCTTTGGCTTAGATGCAGCCTTGGGTGCTTCCTTGGGCTTGGATGCAGTTGCCCCTGACCTTATGGCATCTCCCATAAGTTTGGGTGCCTTGGGTGCTGGTGCAGCAACCTCTTCTTCTTCCTCCTCATCTTCCATGATGGAGGCCTTGCCAAGCACTCTGGTTATAGTCTTCTTGACCCTTTCCTTCCTCTTTTTGCCCTCAGCAACAACTGGCTCTGTGGGTGCAGGCTTCATAGTTGAAGCTCTAACCTTAGACATGGGCTGCCTGCCTGCTGGCCTTTTGATTTTCAGCCCTGGCTTTGTGCCTTGAGCTGGCTCAACTCTCCTTGATGTGGCCTCTTCCTCTGCCACATAATCTTCATCTTCAGAATCAAAAGTTCTCTTCTTCCTTTGTCTAGTGGCAGCCTTAGGCAGATTGCTGGGGGTGCTCCTGCTGCCATCATCTAAAGAGCTGGAGGGACTAGTGCCCTCACTCATCACCACTTGCTGCTCTGAGAGGTTCTGGCTGTCACTTTGGTCTGACATGATGCAAACTCTCACTGCTGACCCTGTGAATAGATTATAGATGAGATAGAGTGGATGAGCATCACAAAGTGCAGAGATTTTGCAAAAAAGTAATTCAAAAACTTAGTTTTAGTTTCCCACTGAAATCATCTCGGATCTACCGATTTTCAAACTCGGTGACACCGAAGCAGTTTTGGCACCAGAACTAGTGAACTCGGTCAGACCGAGTCACAGTTCGGTGGCACCGAGACTGCTAGGGTTTCACAGAGTTCCAAAATCGGTCACACCGATAAGTAATTCTCGGTCAGACCGAGTGTTACTTGTGCAATGGCATAAGCCAAATCGGTGGGACCGAGTTTTTTCAACTCGGTGGGTCCGAGATGGTTTCGGCGGAAACCTAACCCTAAAATTTTCGAATTAAACCTAATCTACGAGTTCATTGACTGGATAGGAGTTTATCAAACGTGGCAAGAATCATGATGATCACAATGTGCTAGGAAACGGATTGGAGAATAGCACAAAGATCGAGTCCATACCCTAGTTCGGCGGAGACTCGCTACGGCGGCAACGGTAGGCAGAATTCCCGTTGACGGCGATGGAGACCAGCGACTGGAGGCGGCTGGCGGCGAGGAGGACGACCCGGAGACCCAGGAGGCAGAGCGAGCTATGCGTAGGCGAAGAGGTTTCGGAGAAATTTCCAAAATTCTGCCCGTCACTATATATAGCCCGACCCTGTCGGTGTGACCGAGTGGAACAACTCGGTGGCACCAAGATGCAAAACTCTATACAGTTATTGCAACTCGGTGTGACCGAGTGGTTCAAATCGGTTGCACCGAGATCGAAAACCTAGATCAACTTAATGATCTCGGTAGGACCGAAAGTATGGTATCGGTCAGACCGAGAATCACAAAGAGGTTTTGGAAGTTTAAGTCTATGATGAATCGGGGACTCCGAGCGCTCCTCACACAGAGTGGTTCAAATCTGACTTGATCAAATTTTGTGATGCAGCATGAATAGAGTTTGAGACGAGAAAAGCATAGATAGCTAGAGGAGGTTCTTAGGCATTCTTGTCCATCCACTTGGCAAAAGAAGATAAAACCAAACAATCAAAACAACAAGTGGATGTCCTCGAATGAGTAAAATATGCCACCAACATGCTCACACAATAAGATGGCAAATGAAATATGTGGCAAAGCATGCACAACCAATTCTAGCATCTATCAAGCAATTAGCGATGACTAGGTCATCTATATATGAGTATATTGACTTAGGAGTCAAGTGAGAACACTTGATCGTAGGTCATACTCATCGTTTAAGCTCAAGTGGGGTTACCACTTTTACATAAAGCATTGTTGTATTCACATCTTTAGAGTTGCTTTAGCTCAAGTTTTAGAGTAAAGCTCCCCCTAGATATGATATCCCCCCTAAGAGGGATGAACTAACCTTGGGTTTTGTCGATGATGACTTCATGTAGATGTTGAAGATGTGGATGCTCAATGTTGATGTAGATCACTTGGAGCTATCCATTTGAGTGAATTGCACTTTCAATACCTTGTCCCTTGTCTTACCAACAAGAGGGTTTGTGACTCCTTGAACTAGTGCGTGATGTGGAAGTTGATTGCGCTTGTTCTTGCCAAAATGATGAGAGTGAAATATGTTGGCGGAGTCACCCTCAAGAACTCTCTAGTTCTTCTTCTTTTGGATCCACACCATCTTGATGGGAATCCTTGGAGTTGTAGTCGTATTTGATGAAGTGGAACTTGACGTGGTCTTGGGAATCCACTTGACTAAGGTCTTAGGAGCTTCTTAAAATGCATCAATCTCCTCTTGAAGCTTGTCCTTGCCTTTTTGCTTGTAGTCTTGTGGTGGAAGATCATCTTGAGCTTGTGTCCCCTTGAAAGAAGTAGACTTCTCTTGTTGAGGAACAAACTTTGTCTTGGGGTATTGATCTTCTTCCCACTCAACTCCATTGGCATTGAACTTTCGTTCAAAACCAACACCTTGATTCTTCCGGTGCATTCCTTGCTTGCGCACAATTTCCTTGAATTGCTTACTCCCGGCAAGGCTTTTGTACACTCCTTTCTCTATAATCCCCTTCAATAAGCTATTTTCTTGCTCAAGTGTAACTTGGCTAAGAGAATCATTAGTGGAATCAAGAGAACTACTAGAAGCAACAATATTGGATTTAGCATGATCATTGTTACTACTAGAGGAAGAATCTTTCTTGTTCTTGTTACTAGACTTGACTTGAGGCATGTAAGTGGATAATAGTAAACGCTTGGCAATGTAAGAAGAACTTTTCTTGCGGAGATCATCATTGATTGCTTTTAAGAACTCATGATCTTGCTCAAGATTGAGCTTTTCAAAGCGTAATTTCTCATGAGCTCTTAAAAGTTCTCGATGATCTTCGAAGATAGTTTCATGAGCTAACTTAAGAGTGTTTAGTTCTTTAGTTAGAGCCTCAATCTTCTCCTTATCATTGTCATTCATTTTATCTTGATTAGCATGATTAATTGGTGTTTCATCATAGTACTCATCACTAGAATTGTCAACAAGCAAGTCATCATCAGCTAACAAGTCATCTTCATCACTATTAAAATCTACATACTCGGGGTGTGTTACCTTAGGACCTTTGGCCATGAAGCATCTTCCAATTCCTTCATTTGGTGAGTCAAATATGTCATAGGAGTTGGTTGACACAAGTGCTAGACCGGCAACACCTTCATCTTGAGTATCTTCGGAGTCGGAGTGATAACTTCTCACGGAGTGGCTGTCGGAGTCGGAGCCGGATACCCATTCACCAACATGAGCTTGATGTCTTCGTTGTGTGTAGCTCCTTGATGATTTTTCCTTCCTTTCCGAATCCTTGCTTCTCCGTGAGTATCTCCGTTCATAACGATCATCTCTACTCCTTCTCTCTTTTGGTGGTGATTCTTTGCTTCTTCTTTTTGGAGAATCTTCTCTTCTCTTGTAGGGAGCCGTACACTCATCGGAATAGTGTCCGGGTCTTCCACAATTATAGCAGTTTCGCTCTCGACTAGAAGATCTTTTGTCATTATAGGACCTTGACTTGAAGCTTCTATCTTTGCTTCTACTCTTGTAGAACTTGTTGAAGTTCTTCACCATTAAGCTCAATTCTTCATTGAAGTTTTGTTTCTCACTTGATGATGTGGGGACTTCACATGAGGCTTTGTAGGCACCACTTGATTTGTTGTGAAGTTCCTCTTTATCCTTGAGTGACATCTCATGAGCAACAATCCTTCCAATCACTTCCGTTGGTTTGAGATCTTTGTAATTGGGCATCATTTGAATCAATGTGCACACGGTATCATATTTCCCATACAAGGCTCTTAGGATCTTCTTGATGATGAATCTATCGGTCATCTCTTCACTTCCTAAGCCGGCAACCTCATTTGTGATGAGAGCAAGCCTAGAGTACATTTTGGCGACACCTTCACCATCCTTCATCTTGAACTTGTCAAGTTGACTTTGGAGCACATCCAACTTGGATTCCTTGACGGAGTCGGTACCTTCGTGCATATCAATCAAAGTGTCCCAAATTTCCTTTGCATTCTCAAGACGGCTGATTTTGTTGAATTCTTCGGGGCACAATCCGTTGAAGAGAATATCACAAGCTTGAGCATTGTATTGCGACATCTTCAACTCATCCACGGTAGCTTCACGGTTTGGTTCTCTCCCATCAAAGAACTCACCTTGCAAACCAACACAAACAATAGCCCATACGGCGGGGTTATGTCCAAGAATATGAATTTTCATTTTATGCTTCCAACTAGCAAAATTAGTGCCATCAAAGTAAGGACCTCTACGGTGATAATTTCCCCCGCTAGAGGCCATACTCTCCTAGGTTGTGAAACCAAGGCTATGACCACCAAAAGCTATGGAGATCAAGGCAAATGGAGACCAAAGCTCTGATACCGCTTGTAGGATCGAAAGTATGTCTAGAGGGGGGTGATTAGACTACTTGAGCAAATAAAAACTTAACCTTTTCCCAATTTTAGTTCTTGGTAGATTTTAACTATCTTAGGACAAGTCAAGCAATCATCACACAATTCAAGCAAGCATGCAAAGAGTATATTGGCAGCGGAAAGTAAAGCATGCAACTTGCAAGAATATAAAGGGAAGGGTTTTGAGGATTCAAACGCAATTGGAGACACGGATGTTTTTCCCGTGGTTCGGATAGGTGGTGCTATCCTACATCCACGTTGATGGAGACTTCAACCCACAAAGGGCAACGGTTGCGCGAGTCCACGGAGGGCTCCACCCACGAAGGGTCCACGAAGAAGCAACCTTGTCTATCCCACCATGGCCATCGCCCACGAAGGACTTGCCTCACTAGCGGTAGATCTTCACGAAGTAGGCGATCTCCTTGCCCTTACAAACTCCTTGGTTCAACTCCACAATCTTGTCGAAGGCTCCCAAGTGACACCTAGCCAATCTAGGAGACACCACTCTCCAAGAGGTAACAAATGGTGTGTTGATGATGAACTCCTTGCTCTTGTGCTTCAAATGATAGTCTCCCCAACACTCAACTCTCTCTCATATGATTTGGATCTGGTGGAAAGAAGATTTGAGTGGAAAGCAACTTGGGGAAGGCTAGAGATCAAGATTCATATGGTTGGAATGGAATATCTTGGTCTCAACACATGAGTAGGTGGTTCTCTCTCAGAACATATGAGTTGGAATGGTGTATGTGTTCTGATGGCTCTCTCCACGAGTGAAGAGGAGGTGGAGGGGTATATATAGCCTCCACACAAAATCCAACCGTTACACACAATTTACCAATCTCGGTGGGACCGGATCAGAAAACTCGGTCGGACCGAAATAGTAAACCTAGTGAGCGTTAGGAATTTCGGTGGGACTGACATGCAACTCGGTAGGGCCGATTCGGTTAGGGTTTGGGCATAACGTAATCTCGGTGAGACCGATTGCACAAACTCGGTGAGACCGAGTTTGGCAATAAGCTAACCAGAGAGTTGGTCAGGCAAATTCGGTGGGACCGACTCGCTCTTTCGATGAGACCGAAAAGTTACAAGAAGGAAACACAGAGTTTACATTGCAATCTCGGTGGGACCGATTCGCTCTTTCGTTGAGACCGAAAAGTTACGAAGGAAACAGAGAGTTTGCAATCCCATCTCGGTGAGACCGAGATCCTTATCGGTAGGACCGAATTGCTAGGGTTTGGCAGTGGCAAATGACAAGTGAAACTCGGTGGCGCCGGATTGAAAGAATCAGTATGACCGAGTTTGGCTTAGTGTTTAGGTTATTTGTGGCTATGGAAAAGTGGTTGAGGATTTTGGAGCATATCACCAAGCACATAAAGCAAGAGGCTCATTAAGCAACACCTCATCCCTCCTTGATAGTATTGGCTTTTCCTAAAGACTCAATGTGATCTTGGATCACTAAAATATAAAACGAAGAGTCTTGAACTTTTGAGCTTGAGCCAATTCTTTGTCCTTAGCATTTTGAGGGTTCCACTTTCACATCCATGCCATGCCAATCATTGAGCTTTCCTGAAATAATCATCTTGAAATAGCATTAGCTCAATGAGCTATATGTTGTTATGAATTACCAAAACCACCTAGGGATAGTTGCACTTTCAGCAATCCTCCCACTCGGGGGCTTAGCTATGATCCCGTACTCTTCCAAGTTACAAAACTACTCCGAGTGGAAAGCAATCTGTTGGGAACGTAGCATGCAATTTCAAAAAAAATCCTACGATCATGCAAGATCTATCTAGGAGATGCATAGCAACGAGACGGGGAGAGTGTGTCCACGTACCCTCGTAGATCGAAAGCAAAAGTGTTAGGTTAACACAGTTGATGTAGTCGAATGTCTTCATGATCCAACCGATCCAAATACCGAACGTATGGCACCTCCGTGTTCAACACACGTTCAGCTTGATGACGTCCCTCGAGCTCTTGATCTAGTGGAGGGTCAAGGGAGAGTTCCGACAGCATGATGGCATGGTGACGGTGATGGTGATGTGATCCGCACAGGGCTTCGCCTAAGCACTATGATGCTATGACCGGAGGAGTGATACGTCTCCATCGTATCTACTTTTCCGAACACTTTTGCCCTTGTTTTGGACTCTAACTTGTATGATTTGAATGGAACTAATCCGGGCTGACGTTGTTTTCAGCAGAATTGCCATGATGTTGTTTTATGTGCAGAAAACAAGTATTCTCGGAATGACCTGAAACTCCACGGAACATCTTAGGAAAAATAATAAAAAATCCTCGCCAAAGATGAAGACCAGGGGGCCCACACCCTTTTCACGAGGGTGGGGGCGCCCCCCCCCCTAGGGCGCGCCCCCTACCTTGTGCCCCCCCTGGATGCCCTCCGACGCCAACTCCAACTCCATATATTTTCTTTCAGAGAGAAAAAAATCAAAGAGAAGAAATCATCGTGTTTTACGACACGGAGACGCCGGCAAGCCCTAAAACCTCTCGGGAGGGCTGATCTGGAGTCCGTTCGGGGCTCTGGAGAGGGGGATTCGTCGCCGTCGTCATCATCCACCATCCTCCATCACCAATTTCATGATGCTCACCACCGTGCGTGAGTAATTCCATCGTAGGCTTGCTGGACGGTGATGGGTTGGATGAGATTTATCATGTAATCGAGTTAGTTTTGTTAGGGTTTGATCCCTAGTATCCACTATGTTCTGAGATTGATGTTGCTATGACTTTGCTATGCTTAATGCTTGTCACTAGGGCCCGAATGCCATGATTTTAGATCTGAACCTATTATGTTTTCATGAATATATGTGAGTTCTTGATCCTATCTTGCAAGTCTATAGTCACCTACTATGTCTTATGATCCGGCAACCCCGAAATGACAATAATCGGGACCACTCCCGGTGATGACCATAGTTTGAGGAGTTCATGTATTCACTATGTGCTAATGCTTTGTTCCGGTTCTCTATTAAAAGGAGGCCTTAATATCCCTTAGTTTCCAATAGGACCCCGCTGCCACGGGAGGGTAGGACAAAAGATGTCATGCAAGTTCTTTTCCAAAAGCACGTATGACTATATAAGGAATACATGCCTACATTACATTGATGAATTGGAGCTAGTTCTGTGTCACCCTATGTTATGACTGTTACATGATGAACCGCATCCGGCATAATTATCCATCACTAATCCGGTGCCTACGAGTTTTCCATATACTGGTTCTCGTTTATTTACTTTCCTGCTGCTACTGTTACAATCACTACAAAATACCAAAAACATTACTTTTGTTGTCTTTACTTTTGTTGCTGCTGCTACCAATATCATATTGCTGTGCTACTAAACACTTTGCTGCAGATACTAAGTTTCCAGGTGTGGTTGAATTGACAACTCAGCTACTAATACTTGAGAATATTCTTTGGCTCCCCTTGTGTCGAATCAATAAATTTGGGTTGAATACTCTACCCTCGAAAGCTGTTGCGATCCCCTATACTTGTGGGTTATCAAGGAGTAAACTGTGGAGGGGTCATCGCACATGGCTAAGAGAATTCTTAGTGTGCCTTTGGGGTGCCCCCTGCCCCGTATATAAAGGGGGAGGAGGAGGCCGGCGGCCAGGAGGGGCGCGCCATGGGAGGAGTCCTACTTGGACTCCTAGTCCAAGTAGGATTCGCCCCCACCCCCCTTATTCCTTTCTCTACCGGAGGTAATAGGAAGGAGAGGGAGAGGGAAAGGGAAGGAGGGCGCCGCCCCCTCCTCATTTTCCTATTCGGACTCCCTAGGAGGAGGGCACGTGCCCACCCCCGCGGGCTTCCCTCTCTCTCCCTTAGGCCCATGTTGGTGAAGGAAATATGCCCTAGAGGCAATAATAAAGTTCTTATTTATATTTCCTTATATCATGATAAATGTTTATTATTCATGCTAGAATTGTATTAACCGAAAATTTAGTACATTCGTGAATACATAGACAAACAGAGTGTCCCTAGTATGCCTCTACTTGACCAGCTCGTTAATCAAAGATGGTTAAGTTTCCTGACCATAGACATGTGTATTCATTTTATGAATGGGGTCACATCATTAGAGAATGATGTGATGGACAAGACCCATCCGTCAACTTAGCATTATGATCGTTTAGTTGTGTTGCTATTGCTTTCTTCATGACTTATACATATTCCTCTAACTATGAGATTATGCAACTCCCGAATACCGAGGAACACTTTGTGTGCTATCAAACATCACAACGTAACTGGGTGATTATAAAGATGCTCTACAGGTGTCTCCGATGGTGTTTGTTGAGTTGGCATAGATCGACATTATGATTTGTCACTCTGTGTATCGGAGAGGTATCTCTGGGCCCTCTCGGTAATGCACATCACTATAAGCCTCGCAAGCAATGTGACTAATGAGTTAGTTATGGGATGATGCATTACGGAATAAGTAAAGAGACTTGTCGGTAACAAGATTGAACTAGGTATGATGATACCGACGATCGAATCTCGGTCAAGTAACATACTGATGACAAAGGGAATGGCGTATGTTGTTATGCGGTTTGACCGATAAATATCTTCATAGAATATGTAGGAGCCAATATGAGCATCCAGGTTTCGCTATTGGTTATTGACCAGAGATGTGTCTCGGTCATGTCTACATAGTTCTCAAACCCGTAGGGTCTGCACGCTTAACGTTCAATGACGATTTGTATTATGAGTTATGTGATTTGATGACCGAAGTTTGTTCGGAGTCCCTAATGAGATCACGGACATGAAGAGGAGTCTCGAAATGGTGGGGAGGTAAAGATTGATATATTGGAAGGTTATATTCGGACACCGGAATGGTTCTGAAGTGATTCGGGTATTTTCCGAAGTACCGGGAGGTTATCGGAACCCCCCGGGGAAGTATTGGGCCTTAGTGGGCTTTAGTGGAGAGAGGGAAGAAGGGCCACGAGGTGGCGCATGCCTTCCTCCTTCCCAAACCGAATTGGAAAAGGGGTGGGGGCGTGCCCCCCTCCTTCCTTCTCCTTCTCCCCTCCTTCCTTTCCCTTCGATGGAAGAAAGGAAAAGGGGGGGTGTGAATCCTACTTGGACTAGGAGTCCAAATAGGACTCCCGCCATGGCGCGCCCCTCCTGGCCGGCCTCCTCTCTCCCTCCCTCCTTTATATACGTGGCCAGGGGCACCCCAATAACACAATAGACAATCTCTTAGCCCTGTGCGGTGCCCCCTCCATAGTTCAACACCTCGGTCATATCGTCGTAGTGCTTAGGTGAAGCCCTGCGTCGGTAACTTTATCATCACCATCGCCACGCCGTCGTGATGACGGAACTCTCCCTCATCCTCAACTGGATCAAGAGCTCGAAGGACATCATCATGCTGAACGTGTGCTGAACACGGAGGTGATGTACATTTGGTACTTGATCGGTTGGATCGCGAAGAGGTTCGACTACATCAACCATGTTAACCTAACGCTTCCGCTTTCGGTCTATGAGGGTACGTGGACACACTCTCCCCCTCTCGTTTATATGCATCTCCTAGTTAGATCTTGCGTGATTGTAGGGATTTTTTTAATTACTACGCTCCCCAACAGTTGGCCCAATACTTCTCCGGGGGGGGGGGGTCCGGTAACCCCTCGATACTCCAAAAAAATACCCAATTCACTAGCAACCATTTCTGATGTACAAATATAACCTTCCAATATATGAACATTAACCTCTCGACCATTTTGAGAATCCTCATCATGTCCGTGGTCTCATCCGGGACTCCGAATAAACTTCGGTCACCAAACACATAACTCAGTTAAGCCTGCGGACCCTACGGGTTCGAGAACTATGTAGACATGACCGAGACATCTCTCCGATCAATAACCAATGGCGGAACCTAGATGCTCATATTGGCTCCCACATATTCTATGAAGATCTTTATCGGTCAAACCGCATAACAACATACTTTATTCTTTTTGTCGTCGGTATGTTACTTACCCGAGATTCGATCGTCGGTATCATCATACCTAGTTCAATCTCGTTACCGGCAAGTCTCTTTACTCGTTCTGTAATGCATCATCCCGCAACTAACTCATTAATCACATTGCTTGCAAGGCTTATATTGATGTGCATTACTGAGAGGGCCTAGAGATACCTCTCCGATACACGGAGTGACAAATCCTAATCTTGATCTATGCCAACTCAACAAACACCTTCGGAGAGACCAATAGCGCATCTTTATAATCACCCAGTTATGTTGTGACATCTGATAGCACACAAGGTGTTCCTCCAGTATTCGGGAGTTGCATAATCTCATGGTCAGAGGAATATGTATAAGTCATGATGAAAGCAATAGCAATAGAACTAAACGATCATAATGCTAAGCTAACGGATGGGTCTTGTCCATCACATCATTATCTAATGATGTGATCCCGTTCATCAAATGACAACACATGTCTATGGTCAGGAAACTTAACCATCTTTGATTAACGAGCTAGTCAAGTAGAGGCATACTAGGGACACTCTATTTTGTCTATGTATTCACACATGTACTAAGTTTCCGGTTAATACAATTCTAGCATGAATAATAAACATTTGTCATGATATAAGGAAATATAAATAAAAACTTTATTATTGCCTCTAGGGCATATTTCCTTTAGTCTCCCACTTGCACTAGAGTCAATAATCTAGATTACATATTAATGATTCTAACACCCATGGAGTCTTGGTGCTGATCATGTTCTGCTCGTGAGAGAGGCTTAGTCAAAGGGTCTGCAACATTCAGATCTGTATGTATCTTGCAAATCTCTGTGTCTCTGATATGTCTCCAACGTATCTATAACTTTTGATTGTTCCATGCTATTATATTATTTGTTTTGGAAGTTTAATGGGCTTTGTTATGCAATTTTATAATATTCTTGGGACTAACCTGCTCACCAAAGGCCGAGTGCAAATTGTTGTTTTTTGCATATTTCATTGTTTCAGAGAAAAGGAATATCAAATGGAATGAAACCTTTGGGAGAGTTATTTTTGGAACAAACGCAATCCAGGAGACTTGGAGTGGACGTCAAGGAAGCAAGGAGGCGGCCACGAGGTAGGAGGGTGCGCCCAAGGGGGTAGGCACGCCCCCCACCCTCGCGGGCTCCTCGTGGCTCCGCCGACCTACTTCTTTCGCCTATATATATACTCATATACCCCGAAAACATCCGAGAGCACCATGAAACCCTATTTCCACTGCCGCAACCTTCTGTACCCGTGAGATCCCATCTTGGGGCCTTTTTCGGTGCTCCCCTGGAGGGGGAATCGATCACGGAGGGCTTCTACATCAACACTATAGCCTCTCCGATGATGTGTGAGTAGTTTACCACAGTCCTTCAGGTCCATAGTTATTAGCTAGATGGCTTCTGCTCTCTCTTTGGATCTCAATACAAAGTTCTCCACGATTCTCTTAGAGATCTATTCGATGTAATTATTTTTGCGGTGTGTTTGTCGAGATCCGATGAATTGTGGGTATATGATCAAGATTATATATGAACAATATTTGATTCTTCTCTAAATTCTTTTATGCATGATTTAATATCTTTGCAAGTCTCTTCGAATTATCAGTTTGGTTTGGCCTACTAGATTGATCTTTCTTAGTCTCTTTGAATTATCAGTTTGGTTTGGCCTACTAGATTGATCTTTCTCGCAATGGGAGAAGTGCTTAGCTTTGGGTTCAATCTTGCGGTGTCGTTTCCCAGTGAAAGCAGGGACAACAAGGCACGTATTGTATTGTTGCCATCGAGGATAAAAGGATGGGGTTTATATCATATTGCTTGAGTTTATCCCTCTACATCATGTCATCTTGCCTAATGCGTTACTCTATTCTTATGAACTTAATACTCTAGATGCATGATGGATAGCGGTCGATGTGTGGAGTAATAGTAGTAGATGCAGAATCGTTTCGGTCTACTTGTCGCGGGTGTGATGCCTACATACATGATCATGCCTAGATATTCTCATAACTATGCACTTTTCTATCAATTGCTCGACGGTAATTTGTTCACCCACCGTAGAATTTGCTATCTTGAGAGAAGCCACTAGTGAAACCTATGGCCCCCGGGTCTATCTTCCATCATATTATTTTTCATATCCACTTGTTGTTTCTATCATTGTTTATTTTGCAATCTTTATTTTTCAATCTATACAATAAAAATACCAAAAATATTTATCTTATTATCTCTATCAGATCTCACTTTCGTAAGTGACCGTGAAGGGATTGACAACCCCTTTATCGCGTTGGTTGTCGAGGTTCTTGTTTGTTTGTGCAGGTACTAGAGACTTGCGTGTTACCTCCTACTAGATTGATACCTTAGTTCTCAAAAACTGAGGGAAATACTTACGCTACTGTGAAGCATCACCCTTTCCTCTTTAAGGGAAAACCAATATAAATATGATCCCACGTGTAATTATTATGAGAGAGGAAAATATGTTGTAGAAATTTTCATGTTACTAAATTACCTCTCGTTATGTTGAGATTGCTATTGTTTTTTTCCTCTTCCTTCCATATGCTAGTTTTTGCTTGCTATGATAAATTGTTTGCCTATAAGATGCTTATGCATAGGAAGTATGTTAGACTTATATGTGTTTTTCACATGCTACATGATGCTCTCTTTGTGCTTTAATTCTTTTGTTTCATGTGAGCATTATCAAAATTGTCAATGCCTAGCTAGGGGCGTTAAACGATAGCGCTTGTTGGGAGGCAACCCAATTTTATTTTTGTTTCTTGTTTTTTGTTCCTGTTTAGCAATAAAGAATTCATCTATCTTATGTTTAGATGTGTTTTTATGTTTTTAATTAGTGTTTGTGCAAAGTAGAACCTTTGGGAAGACTTGGGGGAAGTCTTTGCGATCTTGCTTTAAAAAACAAAAACTTTAGCGCTCACGAGATTTGCTGCCATTTTTTACGAGAGAGTGCGATTAAGTTGATTCCTTTTTCATATGATTAATAGAAAAATTCCTCCCGTCCACCAATCTATTTCGGAATTTTTGGGTTATAGAAATATTCGAAACTTATAGATTACTACATACTGTTCTGTTTTTGACAGATTCTGTTTTTCGTGTGTTATTTGCTTATTTTGATGATTCTACGGCTAGTATCGGGGGGTATGAACCATAAAGAAGTTGTAATACATTATATATTACACCAATATAAATAAAGAATGAGTTCATTACAGAACCTTGAAGTGGTGGTTTGTTTTCTTATACTAATGGAGCTCATGAGATTTTTTCTGTTGAGTTTTGTGTTGTGAAGT
Source organism: Triticum monococcum (assembly GCA_034509565.1). Taxonomy (NCBI): domain Eukaryota; kingdom Viridiplantae; phylum Streptophyta; class Magnoliopsida; order Poales; family Poaceae; genus Triticum; species Triticum monococcum. The sequence continues at coordinate 526,507,015 of CM067842.1, read as the reverse complement.
TTTCAAGTTTTGGGTAAAGATCTGATGGATTTTGGAATAAGGAGTGGCAAGAGCATAAGCTTGGGGATGCCCAAGGCACCCCAAGGTAAAATTCAAGGACACCCAAAAGCCTAAGCTTGGGGATGCCCCGGAAGGCATCCCCTCTTTCGTCTTCGTCCATCGGTAACTTTACTTGATGCTATATTTTTATTCACCAGATGATATGTGTTTTGCTTGGAGCGTCTTGTATGATTTGAGTCTTTTCTTTTTAGTTTACCACAATCATCCTTGCTGTACACACCTTTTGGAGAGACACACATAAATCAGAATTTATTAGAATACTCTATGTGCTTCACTTATATCTTTTGAGCTAGATAATTTTGCTCTAGTGCTTCACTTATATCTTTAAGATCACGGTGGTGGTTTTATTTTATAGAAATTATTGATCTCTCATGCTTTACTTATATAATTTTGAGAGTCTTTTAGAACAGCGTGGTAATTTTCTTTGGCTATAAAATTAGTCCTAATATGATAGGAATTCAAGATGGGTATAATAAAAACTTTCATAAAAGTGCATTGAATACTATGAGAAGTTTGATACTTGATGATTGTTTTGAGATATGAAGATGGTGATATTAGAGTCATTCTAGTTGTGTAGTTGTGAATTTGAGAAATACTTATTCTAAAGTTTGTGATTCCCATAGCATGTCGTATGGTGAACCGTTATGTGATGAAGTCGGAGCATGATTTATTTATTGATTGTCTTGCTTATGAGTGGCGGTCGGGGATGAGCGATTGTCTTTTCCTACCAACATATCCCCCTAGGAGCATGCGCATAGTACTTTGTTTTGATAAATAATAGATTTTTGCAATAAGTATGTGAGTTCTTTATGACTAATGTTGAGTCCATGGATTATACGCACTCTCACCCTTCCACCATTGCTAGCCTCTCTAGTACCGCGCAACTTTCGGCAGTACCATACACCCACCATATACCTTCCTCAAAACAGCCACCATACCTACCTATTATGGCATTTCCATAGCCATTCCGAGATATATTGCCATGCAACTTTCCACCGTTCCATTTGTTATGACACATTACATCATTGTCATATTGCTTTGCATGATCATGTAGTTGGCATCATATTTGTGGCAAAGCCACCTTTATAATTCTTTCATACATGTCACTCTTGATTCATTGCATATCCCAGTACACCGCCGGAGGCATTCACATAGAGTCATATTTTGTTCTAGTATTGAGTTGTAAATTTTGAGTTGTAATAAGTAAATAAAAGTGTGATGATCATCATTATTAGAGCATTGTCCCAAGTGAGGAAAGGATGATGGAGACTATGATTCCCCCACAAGTCGGGATGAGACTCCAGACGAAAAAAGGCCATTAAAGAAAGGAAAGGGCCCAAAAAAGAGAGAGAAAAAGAGAGAAGGGACAATGTTACTATCATTTTACCACACTTGTGCTTGAAAGTAGCACCATGATCTTCATAATAGAGAGTGTCCTATGTTGTCACTTTCATATACTAGTGGGAATTTTACATTATAGAACTTGTCTTGTATATTCCAATGATGGGCTTCCTCAAAATGCCCTAGGTCTTCGTGAGCAAGCGAGTTGGATGCACACCCACTTAGTTTCTTTTGTTGAGCTTTCATACACTTATAGCTCTAGTGCATCCGTTGCATGGCAATCCCTACTCACTCACATTGATATCTATTGATGGGCATCTCCATAGCCCGTTGATATGCTAGTTGATGTGAGATTATCTTCTCCTTTTTGTCTTCTCCACAACCACCACTCTATTCCACATATAGTGCTATGTCCATGGCTCACGCTCATATATTGCGTGAATATTGAAAAAGTTTGAGAACATCAAAAGTATGAAACAATTGCTTGGCTTGTCATCGGGGTTGTGCATGATTAAATACTTTGTGTGATGAAGATAGAGCATAGCCAGACTATATGATTTTGTAGGGGTAACTTTCTTTGGCCATGTTATTTTGAGAAGACATGATTGCTTTGTTAGTATGCTTGAAGTATTATTATTTTTATGTCAATATTAAACTTTTGTCTTGAATCTTTCGGATCTGAACATTCATGCCACAATAAAGAAAATTACATTGAGAATTATGCTAGGTAGCGTTCCACATCAAAAATTCTGTTTTTATCATTTACCTACTTGAGGACGAGCAGGAATTAAGCTTGGGGATGCTTGATACGTCTCCAATGTATCTATAATTTTTTATTGTTCCATGCTATTATATTATCTGTTTTGGATGTTTAATGGGCTTTGTTATGCAATTTTATACTATTTTTGGGACTAACCTACTAACCAAAGGCCCAATGCAAATTGCTATTTTTTTTTGCCTATTTCAGTGATTCACAGAAAAGGAGTATCAAACAGAATCCAAACGAAATGAAACCTTCGAGAGAGTTATTTTTGGAACAAACGCAATCCAAGAGACTTGGAGTGGACGTCAAGGAAGCAACGAGGTGGCCACGAGGTAGGAGGGCGCGCCCAGGGGGTAGGCCCGCCCCCCACCCTCGTGGGCCCCTCGTGGCTCCGCCGACCTACTTCTTTCACCTATATATACTCATATACCTCGAAAACATCCAAGAGCACCACGAAACCCTATTTCCATCGGTGCAACCATCTGTACCCGTGAGATCCCATCTTGGGACCTTTTCCGGCGATCTGCCAGAGGGGGAATCGATGACGGAGGGCTTCTACATCAACATCATAGCCTCTCCGATGAAGCGTGAATAGTTTACCACAGACCTTTGGGTCCATAGTTATTAGCTAGATGGCTTCTTCTCTCTCTTTGATTCTCAATACAAAGTTCTCCTCGATGTTCTTGGCGATCTATTCGATGTAATACTCTTTTGAAGTGTGTTTGCTGAGATCCGATGAATTGTGGGTTTATGAACAAGATTATCTATGAATATTATTTGGTTCTTCTCTGAATTCTTATATGCATGATTTGATATATTTGCAAGTCTCTTCGAGTTATCGATTTAGTTTGGCCTACTAGATTGATCTTTCTTGCAATGCGAGAAGTGCTTAGCTTTGGGTTCAATGTTGCGGTGTCCTTTCCTAGTGACAGCAGGGGCAGCAAGGCACGTATTGTATTGTTTCCAGTGAGAATAAAAAGATGGGGTTTATATCATATTGCTTGAGTTTATCCCTCTACATCATGTCATCTTGCCTAATGCGTTACTCTATTCTTATGAACTTAATACTCTAGATGCATGCTGGATAGTGGTCGATGTGTGGAGTAATAGTAGTAGATGCAGAATCATTTCGGTCTACTTGTCGCGGATGTGATGCCTATATTCATAATCATTGCCTAGATATTCTCCTAACTATGCGCTTTTCTATCAATTGCTCGACAGTAATTTGTTCACCCACCGTAGAATTTTCTATCTTGAGAGAAGCCACTAGTGAAACCTATGGCCCCTGGTTCTATCTTCCATCATATTATTTTCCTATCCACTTGTTGTTTCTATCATTGTTTATTTTGCAATCTTTATTTTCCAATCTATACAATAAAAATACCAAAAATATTTATCTTATTATCTCTATCAGATCTCACTTTTGTAAGTGACTGTGAAGGGATTGACAACCCCTTTATCACGTTGGTTGCGAGGTTCTTGTTTGTTTGTGCAGGTACTAGGAACTTGCGTGTTACCTCCTACTGGATTGATACATTGGTTCTCAAAAACTGAGGGAAATACTTATGCTACTTTGATGCATCACCCTTTCCTCTTCAAGGGAAAACCAACGCATGCTCAAGAGGTAGTAGTCTCCCTCCTTGACTTGATCGCGGATGGAATTTAAGCGTCTCCTGATGTGTTTGGTTCTCTTGTGAAATCTGGATTCCTTCGCTAAGGTAATTGCTCCAGTATTGTCACAAAAGATTTTCATTAGACCCAATGCACTAGGTATTACACCTTGATCGGATATGAACTCCTTCATCCAGACTCCTTCATTTGCTGCTTCCGAAGCAGCTATGTACTTCCTTCACATGTAGACCCCACCACGATGCTCTACTGGGAACTGCACCAACTTACAACTCCACCATTCAATATAAATATGTACCCGGTTTGTTACTTAGAGTCATCCGGATCAGTGTCAAAGCTTGCATCGATGTAACCATTTATGACAAGCTCTTTGTCACCTCCATAAACGAGAAACATATCCTTAGTCCTTTTTAGGTATTTGAGGATGTTCTTGACCATTGTCTAGTGATCCACTCCTGGATTACTTTGGTACCTCCCTGCTAAACTTATAGCAAGGCACACATCAGGTCTGGTACACAACATTGCATACATGATAGAACCTATGGCTGAGGCATAGGGAATGACTTTCATTTTCTCTCTATCTTTTGTAACGGCCGGGCATTGAGTCTGACTCAATTTCACACCTTGTAACACAGGAAAGAACCCTTTCTTTGACTGATCCATTTTGAACTTCTTCAAAACTTTCTCAAGGTATGTGCTTTGTGAAAGTCCAATTAAGCGTCTTGAGCTATCTCTATAGATCTTAATGCCCAATATATAAGCAGCTTGACCAAGGTCTTTCATTGAAAAATTCTTATTCAAGTATCCTTTTATGCTATCCAGAAATTATGTATTATTTCCAACCAACAATATGTCATCCACATATAATATTAGAAATGCTACAGAGCTCCCACTCACTTTCTTGTAAATACAGGCTTCTCCAAAAGTCTGTATAAAACCATATGCTTTGATCACACTATCAAAGCGTATATTCCAACTCCGAGAGGCTTGCACCCGTCCATAAATGGATCGCTGCAGCTTGCACACTTTGTTAGCACCTTTAGGAATGACAAGAACTTTCTGGTTGCATCATATACACCTCTTCTTTAAGATGTCCATTAAGGAATGCAGTTTTGACATCCATTTGCCAAATTTCATAATCATAAAATGCGGCAATTGCTAACATGATTCAGACGGATTTAAGCATCTCTATGGGTGAGAAGGTCTCATCGTAGTCATCTCCTTGAACTTGTCGAAAACATTTCGCAACAAGTCGAGCTTTGTAGACAATAACATTACCATCAGCGTCAGTCTTCTTCTCGATGATCCATTTATTCTCTATGGCTTGCCGATCATCGGGAAAGTCAACCAAAGTCCGCACTTTGTTCCCATACATGGATCCCATCTCAGATTTCATGGCCTCAAGCCATTTTGCGGAACCTGGACTCATCATCGCTTCCTCATAGTTCGTAGGTTCGTCATGGTCAAGTAACATGACTTCCAGAATAGGATTACCGTACCACTCTGGTGCGGATCATACACTGGTTGACCTATGAGGTTCGGTAGTAACTTGATTTGCAGTTTCATGATCATCATCATTACCTTCCTCATTAATTTCTGTAGGAATCACGGGAACTAATTTCTGTGATGAACTACTTTCCAATTCGGGAGAAGGTACAATTACCTCATCAATTTCTACTTTCCTCCCACTCACTTCTTTCGAGAGAAACTCCTTTAGAAAGGATCCATTCTTAGCAACAGTCTCCCTTGGGTATCCTATGAAGACACATTTCTCCGATTTGGGTTTGAGCTTACCAGGTGAAGCTTTTTCACATAAGCATCGCAGCCCCAAACTTTAAGAAATGACATATTAGGTTTCTTGCCAAACCACAGTTCATATGGTGTCATCTCAACGGATTTAGATGTTGCCCTATTTAACGTGAATGCAGCCGTCTCTAAAGCATAACCCCAAAATGATAGCGGTAAATCGGTAAGACATATCATAGATCGCACCATATCTAATAAAGTATGGTTATGACGTTTAGACACACCATTACTATCGGGGATATACCCCGTGGCGTAACCCGGCCGGACATGGCGATTCACTGGCGACCCGCACTGACCAGACGGTTTACAAGCAACCTATACATTATAACTCACTGATAACCCGGCGGGTAGGACAGACGGGTGACAAGGCCCAAGGCCCAGAAGGCCGGTTTATGTTAATGGTGGGCTGGTTTAAGAGGAAAGGCGTGAGGAACATTTATCTTACAAGGAGTTAAGACCCGGACTTGTATCCGGTTTGTATTAGAAGGTAGACTAGTCCTAACCCTAATAGGACTCCACATGTAACCCGGCCCTCTAACTTATATAAGGAGGGGCAGGGCTCCCCAAAGAGGGACAAGCAAGCAAGAAGAAACAGTCTCTAGGGCTAGACACAAAGAGCCGGTTTATCGGCGACTCTCTCGTGATGATAATGAGACCTAGCCACAAACAGCATGTAGGGTTGTTAACAGATGATGTTTCCCGGGGCCCGAAGCTGTCTAAATCCTTGTCTTGTGTTTGCGTCTCTCGATTCCACTCAAGCCCTCTCAAGCTACTACAAAGATGCGTTGGCCTCACGACTAAGTCCTCACACTAGGACATCTGCCGTGAAAATTCCACGACAATTACGCTGTGGTGTTCCAGGTGGCGTGAGTTGCGAAACTATTCCACATTGTTTCAAATGAAGACCAAACTCATAACTCAAATATTAACCTCCACGATCAGATCGTAGAAACTTTATTTTCTTGTTACGATAATTTTCCACTTCACTATGAAATTCTTTAAACTTTTCAAATGTTTCAGACTTATGTTTCATTAAGTAGATATACCCATATCTTCTCAAATCATCTGTGAAGGTTAGAAAATAATGATACCCGCTGCGAGCCTCAACACTCATCGGACCGCATACATCAGTATGTATTATTTCCAACAAATCAGTTTCTCGCTCCATTGTTCCGGAGAACGGAGTCTTAGTCATCTTGCCCCATGAGGCATGGTTCGCAAGCATCAAGTGATTCCTAATCAAGTGATTCCAAAAGCCCATCAGCATGGAGTTTCTTCATGCACTTTACACCAATATGACCTAAACGGCAGTGCCACAAATAAGTTACACTATCATTATTAACTTTGCATCTTTTGGCTTCAATATTATGAATATGTGTATCACTACAATTGAGATTCAACAAAAACAGACCACTCATCAAGGGTTCATGACCATAAAAGACATTACTCATATAAATAGAACAACCATTATTCTCTGATTTAAATGAATATCCGTCTCACATCAAACAAGATCCAGATATAATGTTCACGCTCAACGCTGGCACCAAATAACAATTATTCAGGTCTAAAACTAATCCCGATGGTAGATGTAGAGGTAGCGTGCTGACGGCAATCACATTGACTTTGGAACCATTTCCCACGTGCATCGTCACCTCGTCCTTAGCCAATCTTCGTTTAATCCATAGCCCCTGTTTCGAGTTGCAAATATGAGCAACAGAACCAGTATCAAATACCCAGGCGCTACTACGAGCATTAGTAAGGTACACATCAATAACATGTATATCAAATATACCTTTCACTTTGCCATCCTTCTTATCCGCCAAATACTTGGGGCAGTTCCGCTTCTAGTGACCAGTCCCTTTGCAGTAGAAGCACTTAGTTTTAGGCTTAGGTCCAGACTTGGGATTATTCCCAGGAGTAGCAACTTGGTTGCTATTCTTCTTGAAGTTCACCTTCTTCCCTTTGCCCTTTTTCTTGAAACTAGTAGTCTTGTTAACCATCAACACTTGATGATCCTTCTTGATTTCTACCTCCGCAGCCTTTAGCATCGCGAAGAGCTCGGGAATTGTATTTTCCATCCCTTGCATATTATAGTTCATCACGAAACCTTTATAGCTTGGTGGCAGAGATTGAAGAACTCTGTCAATGACACTATCATTAGGAAGATTAACTCCCAGCTGAGTCAAGTGGTTATGGTACCTGTTGGTGTCAAAACCAACGGATCTTGGGTAGGGGGTCCCGAATTGTGCGTCTAAGGCGGATGGTAACAGGAGGCAGGGGACACAATGTTTTACCTAGGTTTGGGCCCTCTTGATGGAGGTAAAACCCTACGTCCTGCTCGATTTATTATTGATGATATGGGTATTACAAGAGTTGATATACCACGAGATCGGAGAGACTAAACCCTAGAAGCTAGCCTATGGTATGATTGTATCTTGTCCTACGGACTAAAACCCTCCGGTTTATATAGGCACCGGAGGAGGCTAGGGTTACACAAGGTCGGTTACAAAGGAGGAGATATCCATATCCGTACTGCCTAGCTTGCCTTCCACACCAAGTAGAGTTCTATCCGGACACGGGACGAAGTCTTCAATCTTGTATCTTCATAGTCCAACAGTCCGGCCAAATGACATAGTCCGGCTGTTCGGAGACCCCATAATCCAGGACTCCCTCAGTAGCCCCTGAACTAGGCTTCAATGACGATGAGTCCGGCGCGCAGTGTTGTCTTCGGCATTGCAAGGCGGGTTCCTCCTCCGAACACATCACAGAAGAGTTTGAATACCAGGATAGTGTCCGACCCTGCAAAATAAATTCCACATACCACCGTAGAGAGAATAATATTTCCACAAATCTTAATCTGCTGATACGCTTTGGCAACATGACATTAGGCCATGGCTCGATGATTATTCGAACCATTTTTCTTCAACCAGCTCCACACATAACGCGAGGCGGTTTTTTGACACGTCTTGTCAAAGCAGAGATCGTGTTCCCCTAATTACGGGATTCTCATCAATACGGTCGTTGGTAACCCAACCGTGCCTAGGACTCCTAGATTTTAGGCAAGTCCCAAACGGTCACTAGGAGGACGCTTGATATTCACCCTCTTTATAAAGGGACAAGGCTTTTACTTTTTTTCCTCCCATGCTCAATCAAATCCTTCCCCTGCCTCGAGTTCTAACACCCAAAGCCCAGGTCAGGTGCTTCGGACCTTCAATCTTGTCCGGATCTAGCCTTCAAGGCTGGTGGATGCCCTCCTCCGTTACAGAAGAGGATATCAAGAAGTTGAGGGAGGCCAGATACCTGACCACCGAGGTTTCGCATCGGCTGCCTGCCCGAGGGCATGTCGTCCCTACTCCCGAACCCAACGAGAACATTGTGTTCATCTCCCACTTCCTCCGAGGTCTAGGCCTCACTCTGGATCCCTTCGTTAGGGGCATGTAGTACCGATTGCTCAAACTCGGTGAGACCGATTTTGGTAATGGACATATAGAGAGATTACAATCCCATCTCGGTGAGACCGAGATCCGTATCGGTGAAACCGATGTGCTAGGGTTTGTGGCAGTGGCTATGACATCTGAAACTCGGCGGCGCCGAATAGATAGAATTGGTGGGGCCGAGTTTGACTTTTGGTTTAGGTCATATGTGGATGTGGGAAGGTAGTTGAGGGTTTTGGAGCATATCACTAAGCACTTTGAGCAAGCAAGCCATTAAGAAACACCTCATCCCCTCTTGATAGTATTGGCTTTTCCTATAGACTCAATGTGATCTTGGATCACTAAAATAGAAAATGTAGAGTCTTGATCTTGAAGCTTGAGCCAATCCTTTGTCCTTAGCATCTTGAAGGGGTTCCACATCCTCTAGTCCATGCCACTCCATTGTTGAACTTATCTGAAACATACTAGGTAAAAGTGTTAGTCCAACAAGAGATATGTTGACATTAATTACCAAAACCACCCAGGGGGCACTTGTGCTTTCAATCTCCCCCTTTTTGGTAATTGATGACAACATACATCAAAGCTTTAGATAAAGATATAGAGAATAGCAAGTAAAGCTTTGGAAAGACATGTAACATGCATAGGCTCCCCCTACATGTATGCAATCATGTGAATATTGAATATAGGAGCATGTGAATGCGTAAACATGACAGAGTAAGCAATGTGTTACATGTATCTTGGCCATATGCATCAGAGCAAATGATGTGAATGTGATAAATGCACCTTCATGCTCATGAGTCCTTCTTGCAAACAGTATGTACATCAGCAAGAACTTCTCATTCACATGACTGTGATGCATATACTTACCTTGTGGTCTTGAGTTAGCTTAGGATGGGATGAACCTGCGCAAACAAGGTTAAATAACACAGATACACCTACTGACCAGAGCAAGCAAGAGAAACCACAAGAGAACCAAGACTGGGATGACATGTAGAGTGAAACTAAGTACCACATTGGATATAGACATGTCCCCAGAGGTAAAGATATGCAATAAAATCAGAGATTTCCTTCCCTTAGATGTCTTGCTCCCCCTAAATCTGCACGGGATATTGGGAGAAGATAGGGAATAGAAAATCAGAGCAACAAAAAAGGAAACAACAGAGCTTGAGCTAAAACAAGCAACCAAACATGTCTTTCCCCTCTTAGAGACATGTGACATCTCTCCTCTTGAACACCAAGCATCTGGGGTCTTTGATGATATTACTTTCTCCTAGTCTCTCCCCCTGAGTATTCTCTCTTTCTCCCCCTATAGGAAGGATTAAGCTTTGATGTGATCTCTCTCCCCCTTTGACATCAATTTCCAAGAAGGGCTCTTCTAGACATGTGATACAAATGGGTTGGTCCTTGAGTCACAGAGTAAAGCAGCATGTCTAATATGATGCTGGTAGAGGACAAGAATCATTGAGTGGAGCTGGAGCAAACAGAAATCAGGAATAAGTGGCAAGTTCGTTTTCCTGTGGTGGAATCGGTGACTCCGAGTTGTGTGCTTCGGTTGCACCGAAAGATTTCGGTTGGGCCGAAGAGAACAAACCGGTGTGACCGAGTTCATTACAGTGAAACCACTTGTCACCTCAGCTCACTAGACAAGTAAGATCACACAAGGATATCCAAGGAATTTACTAAAAGATTTGCAATGAATTGGATGCAGAAAATGCAGAACAAAAAGGAAAGAAAAGAAACTAAAAGTTATAGATGAAGTTTTTTTTGAAAGGGGGAACAAATATGCAAGAGACAAAAGCACGGAGAGACACACGAGAACTTCATCTAGAGATGGTCGGCGACAAAGTCACCTATGTTAGAGTATATTGACTTAGGAGTCAAGTGAGAGCACTTGATCATAGGTCATACTCATCGTTTAAGCTCAAAATGGGGTTACCATTTTTCGTTTAAGCCTTTTGATGTATTCACATCTTGTCGAGTTGCTTTGACTCATGACTTGGAGTAAAGCTTCTCTAAGATGGAATAACATACCTTGGGTGGTGGTGTTGATCTTGCTCATGCAGTTGAACTTGTGTGGGTTGCTCAAGGTTGATGTAGTTCATCAAGGGTTGGGAGCACCACTTGGAGTTTGAGTTCATCTACCTACATGGGTTAGCTTTGCAAGGAAGAGCACTTGTGTATCCAAAATGACAATCATGAGACTCAACATAGAATTTGCCAAAGGATATGTTTGAATGGTTTCGTGCTTCCTTGTCTTCAACCACCATTGTGTAGAGACTTGGTGATGTAGAGATTGCTCAAGATGTGAGTGAGTTGCAATCTCATAGATTTAGATTCAACCAAGTGCCTACACGGTTAGATAACATGCAAGGTACAAATATATCCAAGACATATGAATAGCATCGTAAGAGTAATATCGAGGATTAGTCATAGGCTCATGCCCCGCATGTATCAAATGGAGTTCCTACTCCAAGTTTGAAGCATCAATGATGTTCAATTCACCTCTCAACCTGCAAAACACTTTCTCATCAAGTGGTTTAGTGAATATATGTAACATCCCAAATTTTCAATTTGGAATGTTATACACTAGATCATCATGCATATCATATTTTTCTTGCATTTTGTTGATCCTAGAAATTTCACGCAACTCAAGGACCCTCGGAGAGAGTTGGAGATTTCGTTATTTTCATATTTGAGTACTTCTCAAATTTTGAAGAAAGGATCATTGGATTTGTCGGAGTTTATTTGCCTTTTATTTGGATAGGGAAAAATGCGCATTTTCAAAATTTGCATTTTAGGCCTGGAGAAAAGTTCATTTTGTTCGACTCAATTTTAGGAGTCGGGGACAATTTACTTTAGAAATTTTGGAGTTCGTTTAGATTTCTTTTCTTTTGTTTTTCTGCGCGCAAAACCGATTTAAAAAAAATCCAGCAGCGCGCCTTGGGCCAAGGCCCAGCCAGCAGCCGGCCAGGCCAGGCCATAGCCGCGCCGCGCGCGCCAGCGCAGGAGGCCAAGGCCGCCGCCGCCCTAGAGTCCTTGTAGGACTCCGGTTGTTTTCTTTTAGGACTCCCTCTCCTACTCTTATTTCTTGCCCCCTCCCCCAAGTTTCCTCTCCCCTCCCCTCTTTATATACCCCACACCACCCCCCTCTAAACATCACATCAAACCCCAAGCCCCAAGCCGCACCCCGCGCCGCGCCGCCCTGCGTCACCGCGCCGCACCTTGCCCGCGCCGCGCCGCCCTGCGTCACTGCCGCACCGCCGCCTCCCTTGCTCGCCGACGCCGGAGCCCCTCGCCGAGGTACCGCGCCGCATCTCTTCTTTTCCTCGGATCGGTTTTCTCTAAATCGTTCCGATTCTTTTCTTCTCTTCCGATTGGTTTTCTAGATCGGTTTTTCGTTCGGTTTTCTTTTCCGAAACCCTAGATCGGTTCCGATTTCTGTTCTGGTTTAGTTGCTTAGAGACCGTTCGCCGGACCGTTCGTCCTAACGAACGTGACTACCGGATTCTTCTAGGTTAACGAACGTCCGTTCGTTTAACCGTTCTTCTTTTTCTTCTCGTCGGATTTATTCCGCGATCGTGATCTCAGATCCGATCTTCTTTCTAGTTTATCTTCTCGCTCGTTTATCGGAATCAGGTGATTCAAGCGCCTGGAGTTTCGTTTCGAAACCGCCATTCCGATTAATCAACTTAAACCAGTTTTTGCTACGGTAAAATTTGACCTAGTTTCAACTTGCTAGAACCGAGTTGTCTTCCGCCGTTTGTTTTCGGTTTCTTTTTTCGGTTCTTTCTTTCTTTGCAACCGGAGTTCTTAAGTTGAACTATCTGGTTCGATCTCTTGTTCGAGTTTTACCTGTGCATTAGATGAGTACTTATTGTATGCTTGTTGTTTGTCTGCGATAGATTACCCGGATTGCGCCGCCTGTTACTTCGAATCTCTAGGACTCGCGGATCATCAGCAAGGCAAGTAACACTTTGATCATACTTTTTGTACAACCCAGTTTTATTGCATTAGATCCATCCTCACACATTGCATGATTAGGATCTAATTAAATTGTGGGATGGGAAGTAGATGAGGTAGTACCTATTACCTGTTTATTATGAAACCTTTGGGAGTTACTTCTACATTTGCTTATTATGCCATGCTATGCTAGTAGACGTGGATTGGGTGAGTGATATCCATGACAGATGTGAGATTGATAATTTTAAGGGTTTATCTAAGGTGGCAACTTAAACACACATCTGGGTGGATTGAGGCACCTGATGTCTATCAGGACTTGCCTGTTTTTTTGGACCGCCACCCAGGCTCAAAGGGATCATAAGATCTTTCATGCTAGAAACTTACGTGTGCAGCCACAAGCCATTATGGGCTCTGGCATAGTTGATTAAGTCGTGCGAACTCTTACAGGGTAGACTAGCAGATGTAGGGGAAAGTAGGTGTACCGGTCTATCCATCGTAAGGTGCTAGCGCTTCTGAAAGACTGTGTCTTGGTCATCCGTTTCTCAAACACCAGTAGTGCGAGAAATCCAACGGAGGCGATCGAGTCTTGTGGGGAAAAGTGCGCAAACCTCTGCAGAGTGTAATAAACTAATCATGATTAGCCGTGTCCCCGGTTATGGACAATCTTGAGTATCTAGTACTTGAATATCATGTGAATCTCAACATGTTACTTCTAATTAATATTGTTGGGTTATTAATGATTACTTTTAATTGGGATTGAGAATGCTGTCAACCATTCTCGATGTTTAACAACCACCATGATAGTTAAATAAATTTATTCCTTTGCAGTAGGGAAAAACTGGCTTTACGCAAAACAGTAACCATAGAGCTTTCCACCAGCCAAATATGCATATAGTATAGCTGTTTCATTCCACTATTCTCTATGTGTTACCTTGCCAGCATATTCCATGTGCTGACCCGTTTTGGGATGCAACGTTAATGTTTCAGACTTTTCAGACGACGATTAAGGTGCTTTTAGGTCGTGGTTCTATACTCAGTGATGCCGTTGGAGTTGATGGACCCATTTACCTTCCAAGTCTTCCGCTGTTATCGATCTTAGATGGCCTTAAGCCATATTTATTGTAATAAGTTCTCTTTTGAGACACCGATGTAATAAGTGTGTGATTGCCACTCTGCTATAAATCCTTCGAAGTACTGTGTGGTGTCAGCATTACTGATCCAGGGATGACACCGGAGCACGGTAGACTTGATCCATTCGGGTCTGGTCGCTACAGAGATGGTATCAGAGCACACGCTGACTGTAGGACACGACCACTAAGTTAAATCCATAGATCACTATTCTCTCCTCATTTTCTAACTCCTCATCTTTTCTACTCTTTAGGATGAAGAACGCGAAGATTAAGTACGCTCAACCGGATGAAGGCACACCTTTTGGATTTCACTTGAAGGAAGTCACCAAGTACCTAAACATTGGATTACCAAGCTTCACGGAAACCTTCAACGCCACTTTGCCTGAAGAGGAGCGCTGGAAGATTCACGCTCACGTTCCGGGAAGGACATTCGCGCCAATCACGAAGCCCATAGATAGTGTTTTCAATGCACCAACTTGGAGTCTAGGAAGGAGCATGGCAGCCCATATCACCATAGGACGCGTTGGAGAAGCCTATCAAGAAGACCTCAAGGGCACTATCTACCAGATTTGCGGACGCCGAGATGAACAATGGGAGTTAGTCAGCACCAAGAAGGATAGATCCATTGCAGCATTCATCCAGGAGTTAAACCAGCACATTCAACGCCACGAGAACCAGATGTGCAATGATATGATAGAGTTGAAGAATGCAAAGGCTAGGATCATCGAGCTAGAAGGAGAACTGAAGGCTACACACAAGGACTACATGGACGAGATCGTAGCTCTAGTAAGACACAACGTCGATCTTAAGCAAGAGATTGAAGAACTCAAGAGGGAGTTAGCATCCAGGATGGAAGACATGTACGTCGCATGTCCAGACAACTACATCATCATCGACAACACCGATTCGGATCCAAGTGAACCCGAATTTGAAGACGAAACTGGAGCGGACATCATGGAGTCTTCCACCGGTTCAAATTTCTAGATGACCACCAAATATTAGTAGTATTCCCCCCCCCATGTAAACACTATAGTTCGAGCACTTTTGCGATAGCTAGATCGATTGTAAGCCCTTGTTTGAATTGAATGAAGTGATTTTGTGTGAATTTGCTCATGTGCATTGGGGTAGTGTTTTCTCTTTAGACCTCATTCTATTCTTATTTCTCGTCTTTTCTAAAACCCTCAGATGCCTCCGAGACGTGACAATGGATTTCCACCGGAGCTCACTCAGTTGATCCAGCAACAGAATCAATTGATGCAGATGTTAGTTCAGAACCAGCAGAACAACAACAACCCACCACCACCGCCGCCACCTGTTGACCACTTAGCCCGTTTCCTTAGGCTAAATCCGCCGGTGTTTTCTAGTAGCATCGAGCCGATAGTAGCAGACGATTGGCTCCGCAAGATAGGAAGGGAGTTGACCACTGCAGGATGCACGGATGGTGAGAAAGTGAAGTTTGCCGCACATCAGTTAGAAGGACCCGCGGCAGCATGGTGGGAGAATTTCACAGCCACCTTCCCAGTTGACACTGTCACATGGGATCAGTTTCAGTAAGCTTTCCGCACTGCACACATTTCAGCAGGAGCTATGGTCATGAAGAAGCATGAGTTTTGCAACTTACGCCAAGGAGGAAGGACAGTTGGCCAGTACGTTGACGGCTTCGGCAAGCTAGCACGTTATGCCCCAGATGACGTTGCTACGGATGCAACTAAGCAGGAGAAGTTTCTGGAAGGATTAAATGATGAGTTGAGTATGCAGTTGATGGTAGGAAATATTAACAACTACCAGGAGTTGGTAGATCGTGCCATCATGGTTGAAGGGAAGCAACAGCAGATTGAGAACCGCAAGAGGAAGTATGGACAGGGGAAGTATAACTCTGGAGCCCAGTAGAAGCCCCGTTTTACCCCTAAATCGGGATTTCAGTTTCAGCATACCCATGGAGGAGGTAGTTCGCACAACCACAATGGCCACAAGAATGGTAATGGGAATGGAGGAAGCAACGGCTAGAATCGTACCACCCCATCAACCCCAGCCAAGAGAGACCTGAGTCAAGTCACCTATTTCAAGTGTTCCAAGACCGGACATTATGCCAATGAATGTCCTGAAGGCCAGAATGGAAATGGCAATGGAAGCTCAGGGAAGAAGCCGAACCCTTTCAATATGGGACAGGTGAACCATGTTAACGTGGTGGAGGTTGAAGATCAGCCTGATGCAGTAATCGGTAAGTTTTTGGTTAAGTCATTTACCGCACTCGTTCTTTTCGATACTGGTGCATCACATTCATACATATCAAGGGGATTTGTGGAAAAATATTGCCTACCCACTAGGATTCTTAAAACACCTATGCTAGTAAGTTCGCCAAGAGCAGAATACATGGCCAGTCAAGGATGTTTTGAAGTGCCATTAAGCATAGGAAGGCATGTTTTCCCAACGGATTTGATTATTCTGGAATCCCAAGGTTTGGATGTAATTCTCGGTATGGATTGGCTGTCGATGTATGGAGGAAACATCGATTGTGCCAGTAAGAAAATTTTGCTTACAACGCCAGAAGGAAGAAGGATCAAGTATGTATCCTGGCATGTGCCAAATAGGACACAAGTAAATTGCCTAACAGGAGTTGTGCAGGAGGAAGTACCAGTGGTAAAGGATTTTTCCTGATGTATTTCCTGAAGAGTTGCCAGACATGCCACCGGATAGAGACGTTGAGTTTTTGATTGAGTTATTGCCAGGTACAGGCCCAATATCAAAGAGACCGTACCGGATGCCAGCAAAGGATTTGGTAGAAATTAAGAATCAGATTAAGGAATTATTGGAGAAAGGTTACATACGCCCAAGTTCTTCGCCTTGGGGATCACTCGTACTTCTAGTGGAGAAGAAGGATGGATCATTACGGATGGTTGTTGATTACCGTGGATTGAACGAAGTAACCATCAAGAACAAGTACCCACTGCCAACGATTAATGATCTGTTGTATCGTTTGCAAGGAGCTAAAGTGTTTTCCAAGATCGATTTGCGATCAGGGTACCACCAGTTGAAGATTCGAGAGCAGGACATACCTAAGACCGCATTCACCACAAGATATGGACTGTATGAGCATACCGTTATGTCATTTGGATTGACTAACGCACCTCCCTATTTTATGAACCTGATGAACAAAGTGTTTATGGAGTTTTTGGATAAGTTCGTCGTAGTGTTCATTGACGATATCCTGGTTTATTCAAGGAATGAAGAAGAGCATAAGGAACATTTGCGTTTGGTTTTGGAGAAACTAAGGGAACATCAATTATTTGCCAAATTTAGCAAATGTGAGTTTTGGTTGAAGGAAGTATGATTCCTCGGACACGTTATATCCGGAGAAGGGATAGCAATTGACCCCACAAAGGTTGAGACTGTAACCGAATGGGAAGCACCAACGACAGTTGGAGAGATCCGAAGTTTTCTTGGACTCGCAGGATACTACCGCAGATTCATTGAGAACTTTTCAAAGATTGCGAAGCCTATGACGGAGTTGTTGAAGAAGGATACCAAGTTCAATTGGACTGAGGAATGTGAGGCTAGTTTCCAGGAGTTGAAGAAACGATTGGTTACCTCACTAGTGTTGATTTTGCCAGATCAGACCAAGGATTATGAGGTGTATTGCGACGCTTCACGTCGAGGACTTGGAGCAGTGCTTATGCAGGAAGGAAGAGTTGTTTCGTATGCTTCACGACAACTGAAGCCTCACGAGTTGAATTACGCCACACATGATTTGGAGTTAGCAGCCGTAGTGCATGCATTGAAGACAGGGAGACATTTCCTCATTGGAAATCATTGTGAGGTGTACACAAATCACAAGAGTTTGAAGTGCATTTTCACGCAGAAGGAGTTGAATCTCAGACAAAGGAGATGGTTGGAGCTCATCAAGGATTATGATATGAGATTGCATTACCATCCCGGTAAAGCTAATGTAGTAGCTGACGCATTGAGCTGCAAGAGCCACGTCAACACGTTAATAACGGAGGAAATACCCAAGGAGTTAGCAGAAAACCTTCGTGAACTAAGTTTAGAGATAGTTCCGAAAGGCTATGTAGCAGCATTGGAGATTCAGTCAACATTGATGGATAAAATCAGAGAGGCTCAGAAATCTGACAAGGAGATTGCTTCTATAAAGGAGAAACTGAGCAAAGGAAAAGCAAAGGGATTTCGTGAGGATGAGCACGATACCCTATGGTTTGAGGACCGTGTTTACATGCCAAATGACCCGGAGATCAGGAAGTTGATTCTACAAGAGGCACATGATTCACCGTATTCGATTCACCCAGGAAATACTAAGATGTATTTGGATTTAAAGGAAACATTCTGGTGGACCGGAATGAAGAAGGATATTGCAGCATATGTAGCAGTTTGTGATGTGTGTCATAGAGTAAAGGCAGAGCATCAGAAGCCAGCCGGATTGTTACAACCATTGCCGATACTCGAATGGAAGTGGGATAAGATAGGCATGGATTTTATCACAGGACAACCCAGGACGAAGGCAGGATATGACTCGATATGGGTAGTAGTTGATCAATTGACGAAGGTAGCACATTTCATTCCAGTTAAGAACACTTACACCAGTGCTAAGTTGGCAAAGTGTAACATCCCAAATTTTCAATTTGGAATGTTATACACTAGATCATCATGCATATCATATTTTCTTGCATTTTGTTGATCCTAGAAATTTCACGCAACTCAAGGACCCTCGGAGAGAGTTGGCGATTTCGTTATTTTCATATTTGAGTCTTCTCAAATTTTGAAAAGAGGATCATTGGTTTTGTCGGAGTTTCATTTGCTTTTTATTTGGATAGGGAAAAATGCGCGTTTTCAAAATTTGCATTTTAGGCCCGGAGAAAAGTTCATTTTGTTTGACTCATTTTTAGGAGTCGGGGAAAATTTACTTTAGAAGTTTTGGAGTTCGTTTAGTTCTCTTTTCTGTTTTTTTTTCTGCGAGTGAAACCGATTTAAAAAAAAATTCCTACAGCGCCTGGGCCAAGGCCCAAGCCGCCGGCCAGGCCAAGGCCATCGCGCGCCTAGCGCCGTGCCCGCACAGGAGCCCAAGGCCGCTGCCGCCTAGAAGTCCTTCTAGGACTCCGTTTGCATTTTTTTCCAATCTCCCTCTCCTATTCCTTTTCCTACTCTTATTCCTTGTCCCCTACCCCAAGTAATCCCTCTCCTCCCCAATATAAATACTCACCCCCCATCTAAACCCACACCAAAACCCAAGCCTCACCCCGTGCCCCAAGCCTCACCCCGCGCCGCGCCGCCTTGCGTCACCGCCGCCGCCCTGCGTCACCCGCGCCGCCGCCCTACACCACCGCACCGCCGCCGCCGCCCTTGTGCCGCCGCCGCCGCCCTTGCTCGCCGCCGCCGGAGCCCCCTCGCCGGAGGTACCGCGCCACATCTTTTCTTTTCCATGGATCGGTTTTCTTCTAAACCGTTCCGATTCCTTTTCTTTCTTTTCTTCTCTAAACCGTTCCGGTTTTCTAGATCAGTTTTTCTTTCGGTTTTCTTCTCCGAAACCCTAGATCGGATTCGTTTTCTTTTCCGGTTTAGTTGCCTAGAGACCGTTCGCCGGACTGTTCGTCCTAACGAACGTGATCACCGGATTCTTCTAGGTTAACGAACGTCCGTTCGTTTAACCGTTCTTCTTTTTCTTTTCGTCGAATTTATTCCGCGATCGCGATCTCAGATCCGATCTTCTTTCTAGTCTATCTTCTCGCTCGTTTATCGGAATCAGGTGATTCAAGCGCCTGGAGTTTCATTTCGCAACCGCCGTTCCGACTAATCAACTTAAACCAGTTTTTGCTACAGTAAAATTTGACATAGTTTCAACTTGCTAGAACCGAGTTGTTTTCTTCCGCCGTTTGTTTTCGGTTTCTTTGTTCGGTTCTTTCTTTCTTTGCAACCGGAGTTCTTAAGTTGAACTTTCTGGTTCGATCTCTTGTTCGAGTTTTACCTGTGCATTAGATGAGTACTTATTGTATGCTTGTTGTTTGTCTGCGATAGATTACCCGGATTGTGCCGCCTGTTACTTCGAATCTCTAGGACTCGCGGATCATCAGCAAGGCAAGTAACACTTTGATCATACCTTTTCTACAACCCAGTTTTATTGCATTAGATCCATCCTCACACATTGCATGATTAGGATCTAATTAAATTATGGGATGGGAAGTAGATGAGGTAGTACCTATTACCTGTTTATTATGAAACCTTTGGGAGTTACTTCTACGTTTGCTTATTATACCATGCTATGCTAGTAGACGTGGATTGGGTGAGTGATATCCATGACAGATGTGAGATTGATAATTTTAATGGTTTATCTAAGGTGGCAACTTAAACACACATCTGGGTGGATTGAGGCACCTGATGTCTATCAGGACATGGCTGTTTTATTTTGGACCGCCACCCAGGCTCAAAGGGATCATAAGATCTTTCATGATAAATACTTAGGTGTGCAGCCACAAGCCATTATGGGCTCTGGCATAGTTGACTAAGTCGTGCGAACTCTTATAGGGGTAGACTAGCAGATGTAGGGGATGTAGGTGGTACGGTCTACTCCATCGTAAGGTGCTAGCGCTTCTGAAAGACTATGTCTCGGTCATCCGTTTCTCAAACACCATGTAGTGCGAGAAATCCAACGGAGGCGATCGACTCTTGTGGGGAAAAGTGCGCAAACCTCTGCAGAGTGTAATAAACTAATCATGATTAGTCGTGTCCCAGGTTATGGACAATCTTGAGTATCTAGTACTTGAATGTCATGTGAATCTCATCATGTTACTTCTTAATTAATATTGTTGGGTTATTGATGACTACTTTTAATTGGGATTGAGAATGCTGTCAACCATTCTCAATGTTTAACAACCACCATGATAGTTAAATAAATTTATTCCTTTGCAGTAGGGAAAAATTGGCTTTACGCAAAACAGTAACCATAGAGCTTTCCACCAGCCAAATATGCATATAGTATAGCTGTTTCATTCCATCATTCTCTATGTGTTACTTTGCCAGCATATTCCATGTGTTGACCCGTTTCGGGCTGCAACGTTAATGTTGCAGACTTTTCAGACGACGATTAAGGTGCTTTTAGGTCGTGGTTCTATACTCAGTGATGCCGTTGGAGTTGATGGACCCATTTACCTTCCAAGTCTTCCGCTGTTATCGATTTTAGATGGCCTTAAGCCATATTATTGTAATAAGTTCTCTTCGAAGACATCGATGTAATAAGTGTGTGATTGCCACTCTGCTATAAATCCTTCAATGTACTGTGTGGTGTCAGCATTACTGATCCAGGGATGACACCGGAGCACAGTAGACTTGATCCATTCGGGTCTGGTCACTACAGAGATGGTATTAGAGCACACGTTGACTATAGGACACGACCACTAAGTGAAAGCCATAGATCAATATTCTCTCCTCATTTTCTAACTCCTCATCTTTTCTACTCTTTAGGATGAAGGACGTGAAGATTAAGTACGCTCAACCGGATGAAGGCACCCCTTTTGGATTTCACTTGAAGGAAGTCACCAAGTAACTAAACATTGGATTACCAAGTTTCACGGGAACCTTCAACGCCACTTTGCCTGAAGAGGAGCGCTGGAAGATTCAAGCTCATGTTCCGGGAAGAACATTCGTGCCAATCATGAAGCCCATAGATAGTGTTTTCAATGCACCAACTTGGAGTCTAGGAAGGAGCATGGCAGCCCATATCACCATAGGACGCATTGGAGAAGTTTATCAAGAAGACCTCAAGGACACTATCTACCAGATTTGCGGACGTCGAGATGAGCAATGGGAGTTAGTCAGCACCAAGAAGGATAGATCCATTGCAGCATTCATCCAGGAGTTAAACCAGCACATTCGACGCCACGAGAACCAGATGTGCAATGATATGATGGAGTTGGAGAATGCGAAGACAAGGATCATCGAGCTAGAAGGAGAACTGAAGGCTACACGCAAGGACTACATGGACGAGACCGTAGCTCTAGCAAGGCACAACGTCAATCTTAAGCAGGAGATTGAAGAACTCAAGAGGAAGTTAGCATCCAAGGAGGAAGATGAGTACGTCGCATGTCCAGACAACTACATCATCATTGACGACACCGATTCGGATACAAGTGAACCCGAATTTGACGACGAAGCTGGAGCGGACATCATGGAGTCTTCCACCGGTTCAAATTTCTAGATGAACACCAAATATTAGTAGTATTTCCCCCCATGTAAACACTATAGTTCGAGCACTTTTGCGATAGTTAGATCGATTGTATGCCCTTGTTTGATTGAATGAAGTGATTTTGTGTGAATTTGCTCATGTGCATTGGGGTAGTGTTCTCTCTTTAGACCTCACTCTATTCTTATATCTCTTCTTTTCTAAACCCTCAGATGCCTCCGAGATGTGACAATGGATTTCCCCCGGAGCTCACTCAGTTGATCCAACAGCAGAATGAGTTGATGCAGATGTTAGTCCAGAACCAGCAGAACAACAACAACAACCCACCACCACCACCACCTGTTGACCACTTAGCCCGTTTCCTTAGGCTGAATCCGCCGGTGTTCTCTAGTAGCATCGAGCCGATAGTAGCAGACGATTGGCTCCGCAAGATAGGAAGGGAGTTGACCACTGCAGGATGCATGGATGGTGAGAAAGTGAAGTTTGCCGCACATCAGTTAGAAGGACCCACGGCAGCATGGTGGGAGAATTTCACAGCCACTTTCCCAGTTGACACCATCACATGGGATCAGTTCCAGCACGCTTTCCGCACTGCACATGTTTCAGCAGGAGCTATGGCCATGAAGAAGCATGAGTTTCGCAACTTACGCCAAGGAGGAAGGACAGTTGGCCAGTATATTGATGACTTCAGCAAGTTAGCACGTTATGCCCCAGATGACGTTGCTACGGATGCAACCAAGCAGGAGAAGTTTCTGGAAGGATTGAATGATGAGTTAAGCATGCATTTGATGGTAGGAAGTTTTAGAAACTACCAGGAGTTGGTAGATCATGCCATCATGATCGAAGGGAAGCAACAGCAGATTGAGAACCGCAAGAGGAAGTATGGACAGGGGAAGTATAACTCTGGAGCCCAGCAGAAGCCCCGTTTTACCCCTAAATCGGGATTTCAGTTTCAGCATACCCATGGAGGAAGTAGTTCGCACAACCACAATGGCCACAAGAATGGTAATGGGAATGGAGGAAGCAACGGCCAGAACCGGACCACCCCATCAACCCCAGCCAAGAGAGATCTGAATCAAGTCACCTGTTTCAAGTGTTCCAAGACCGGACATTATGCCAATGAATGTCCTGAAGGCCAGAATGGAAATGGAAATGGAAGCTCAGGGAAGAAGCCGAACCCTTTCAATAGGGGACAGGTGAACCACGTTAGCATGGAGGAGGTTGAAGATCAGCCTGATGCAGTGATCGGTAAGTTTTTGGTTAAGTCATTTACCGCACTCGTTCTTTTCGATACTGGTGCATCTCATTCATACATATCAAGGGGATTTGTGGATAAATATAACCTGCCAACCCAAGCCCTTAGGTCACCCATGTTAGGAAGCTCACCAGGAGCGGAGTTTATGGCTAGACAATGGTGTGATCAGTTACCATTAAGGATTGGTAACTATGTTTTTCCCTCAGACCTAATAGTATTGGAATCTCAAGGATTGGATGTAATCCTCGGTATGGATTGGTTGTCGATGTATGGAGGAAACATCGATTGTGCTAGTAAGTCAATTTTTCTTACAACGCCAGAAGGAAGAAGGATCAAGTATGTATCCCGGCATGTGCCAAATAGGACACAAGTAAATTGCCTGACAGGAGTCGTGCAGGAGGAAGTACCAGTGGTAAAGGATTTTCCTGATATATTTCCTGAAGAGTTTCCAGGCATGCCACCAGATAGAGACATTAAGTTTCTGATTGAGTTGTTGCCAGGTACAGGCCCAATATCAAAGAGACCATACCGGATGCCAGCAAAGGATTTGGTGGAAATTACGAATCAGATTAAGGAGTTGTTGGAGAAAGGTTACATTCGCCCAAGTTCTTCGCCTTGGGGATCACCCGTACTTCTAGTGGAGAACAAGGATGGATCATTAAGGATGGTTGTTGATTAACGTGGATTGAATGAAGTAACCATCAAGAACAAATACCCACTGCCAATGATAAATGATCTGTTTGATCGTTTGCAAGGAGCTAAAGTGTTTTCCAAGATCAATTTGCGATCAGGGTACCACCAGTTGAAGATTCAAGAGCAGGATATTCCGAAGACAGCATTCACCACAAGATATGGACTGTATGAGTATACCGTTATGTCATTTGGATTGACTAACACGCCTGCCTATTTTATGAACCCGGTGAACAAGGTGTTTATGTAGTTTTTGGATAAGTTCGTCGTAGTGTTCATTGATGATATCCTGGTTTATTCGAAGAATGAAGAAGAGCATAAGGAACATTTGCGTTTGGTTTTGGAGAAACTAAGGGAACATCAGTTATATGCCAAATTTAGCAAATGTGAGTTTTGGTTGAAGGAAGTAGGATTCCTCGGACATGTTATATCCGGAGAAGGGATAGCAGTTGACCCCGCAAAGGTTGAAACCGTAACCGAATGGGAAGCACCAACGACAGTTGGAGAGATTCGGAGTTTTCTTGGACTCGCAGGATACTACCGGAGATTCATTGAGAACTTTTCAAAGATTGCGAGGCCTATGACGGAATTGTTGAAGAAGGATACCAAGTTCAATTGGACTAAGGAGTGTGAGGCTAGTTTCCAGGAGTTGAAGAAACGATTGGTTACCTCACCAGTGTTGATTTTGCCAGATCAGACCAAGGATTATGAGGTATATTGTGACGCTTCACGTCGAGGACTTGGAGCAGTGCTTATGCAGGAAGGAAGAGTTGTTTCGTATGCTTCACGACAACCGAAACCTCATGAGTTGAATTATGCCACACATGATTTGGAGTTAGCAGCCGTAGTGCATGCATTGAAGACATGGAGACATTTCCTCATTGTAAATCATTGTGAGGTATACACGGATCACAAGAGTTTGAAGTACATTTTCACGCAGAAGGAGTTGAATCTTGGACAAAGGAGATGGTTGGAGCTCATCAAGGATTATGATATGAGATTGCATTACCATCCCGGTAAAGCTAATGTAGTAGCTGACACATTGAGCCGTAAGAGCCATGTCAATACATTGATGATGGGAGAAGTACCAAAGGAGTTAGCAGAAAACCTTCGTGAACTAAGTCTAGAGATAGTTCCGAAAGGTTATGTGGCAGCTTTAGAGATTCAGTCCACATTGATGGATAAAATCAGAGAAGCTCAGAAATATGACAAGGAGATTGCTGCTATAAAGGAGAAACTAAGCAAAGGAAAAGCAAAGGGATTTCGTGAGGATGAGCATGATACCCTGTGGTTTGAGGACCGTGTTTATGTGCCAAATGACCCGGAGATCAGGAAGTTGATTCTACAAGAGGCACATGATTCACCATATTCTATTCACCAAGGAAATACCAAGATGTATTTGGACTTAAAGGAAACATTCTGGTGGACCGGAATGAAGAAGGATATTGCAGCATATGTAGCAGTTTGTGACGTATGCCATAGAGTAAAGGCAGAGCATCAAAAGCTAGCCGGATTGTTGCAACCATTGCTGATACCCGAATGGAAGTGGGATAAGATAGGCATGAATTTTATCACCAGACTGCCCAGGACGAAGGCAGGTTATGACTCGATATGGGTAGTACTTGATCGTTTGACGAAGGTAGCACATTTCATTCCAGTTAAGACCACTTACACCAGTGCTAAGTTGGCAAAGATATACATGACTAGGATCATTTGTTTGCATGGAGTTCCAAGGAGTATTGTATCAGATAGAGGAACCCAATTTACCTCAAAGTTTTGGAATCAGTTGCATGAAACCTTAGGAACCAGGCTAGAGTTCAGCACCGCTTTTCATCCGCAGACAGATGGACAGACCGAGAGAGTCAATCAGATTTTGGAAGATATGCTGAGAGCTTGTGCACTAGATTATGGATCTAGTTGGGACGATAATTTGCCGTATGCGGAATTTTCTTATAACAACAGTTACCAAACCAGTTTGAAGATGGCACCTTTCGAAGCTTTGTACGGAAGGAGATGCAGGACACCATTGTCATGGGACGAAGTTGGAGACCGTCAATTCTTTGGACCAGATTTGATTAAGGAGTCTGAACGGAAAGTGAAGTTGATTCGCGATAGGCTCAAGGTAGCCCAGTCCAGGCAGAAGAGCTACACAGATGCTAAACGCAAGGAGACAGTTTACGAAACCGGAGACAGGGTGTATCTCCGAGTCCACTTCGAGGAGTTAAGCGCTTTGGAGTTAAGGGAAAGTTAGCACCGCGTTTCGTTGGACCGTATAAGATCTTGCAACGTATGGGAGAAGTCGTGTATAAGTTGGAATTACCAGAGGGACTGTCAGGAGTTCATGATGTATTCCATGTTTCTCAGCTGAAGAAATGTCACGCCGAGATGGCGGAGGTACCGCTAAGAGATACAGTGCCGCTTGAAGCGATTCAGTTGAAAGATGACTTAACATATGAAGAGAAACCAGTCAAGATTCTTGATTATGCCAGTAGAGTTTCCCGCAGCATGGTTATCAAGTTTTGCAAAGTTCAGTGGAACCACCACTCAGAGGATGAAGCCACCTGGGAGAGAGAAGAAGATTTGCTCAAGGACCACCCTCACCTATTTTCTAGCCAACCCGAATCTCGAGGGCGAGATTCATCTTAAGGGGGGTAGGTTTGTAACATCCCAAATTTTCAATTTGGAATGTTATACACTAGATCATCATGCATATCATATTTTCTTGCATTTTGTTGATCCTAGAAATATCACGCAACTCAAGGACCCTCGGAGAGAGTTGGAGATTTCGTTATTTTCATATTTGAGTCTTCTCAAATTTTGAAAAGAGGATCATTGGTTTTGTCGGAATTTCATTTGCTTTTTATTTGGATAGGGAAAAAATGCGCGTTTTCAAAATTTGCATTTTAGGCCCGGGGAAAAGTTCATTTTGTTCGACTCATTTTTAGGAGTCCGGGAAAATTTACTTTAGAAGTTTTGGAGTTCATTTAGTTCTCTTTTCTATTTTTTTTTTTCTGCGCGCGAAACCGATTTAAAAAAAAATCCTGCAGTGCCTGGGCCAAGGCCCAAGCCACCGGCCAGGCCAAGGCCATCGCGCGCCTAGCGCCGCGCCCGCGCAGGAGCCCAAGGCCGCCGCCGCCTAGAAGTCCTTCTAGGAATCCGTTTGCATTTTTTTCCCAATCTCCCTTTCCTATTCCTTTTCCTACTCTTATTCCTTGTCCCCTACCCCAAGTAATCCCTCTCCTCCCCAATATAAATACTCACCCCCCCTCTAAACCCAAGCCTCACCCCGTGCCCCAAGCCTCACCCCGCGCCGCGCCGCCCTGCGTCACCGCCGCCGCCCTGCGTCACCCGCGCTGCCGCCCTACACCACCGCCGCCGCCGCCCTTGTGCCGCCGTCGCCCTTGCTCGCCGCCGCCGGAGCCCCCTCGCCGGAGGTACCGCGCCACATCTTTTCTTTTCCATGGATCGGTTTTCTTCTAAACCGTTCCGATTCGTTTTCTTTCTTTTCTTCTCTAAACCGTTCCGGTTTTCTAGATCGGTTTTTCGTTCGGTTTTCTTCTCCGAAACCCTAGATCGGATTCGTTTTCTTTTCCGGTTTAGTTGCCTAGAGACCATTCGCCGGACCGTTCGTCCTAACGAACATGATCACCGGATTCTTCTAGGTTAACGAACGTCCGTTCGTTTAACCGTTCTTCTTTCTCTTTTCGTCGGATTTATTCCGCGATCGCGATCTCAGATCCGATCTTCTTTCTAGTCTATCTTCTCGCTCGTTTATCGGAATCAGGTGATTCAAGCGCCTGGAGTTTCGTTTCGAAACCGCCGTTCCGACTAATCAACTTAAACCAGTTTTTGCTACGGTAAAATTTGACATAGTTTCAACTTTCTAGAACCGAGTTGTTTTCTTCCGCCGTTTGTTTTCGGTTTCTTTGTTCGGTTCTTTCTTTCTTTGCAACTGGAGTTCTTAAGTTGAACTTTCTGGTTCGATCTCTTGTTCGAGTTTTACCTGTGCATTAGATGAGTACTTATTGTATGCTTGTTGTTTGTCTGCGATAGATTACCCGGATTGTGCCGCCTGTTACTTCGAATCTCTAGGACTCGCGGATCATCAGCAAGGCAAGTAACACTTTGATCATACCTTTTCTACAACCCAGTTTTATTGCATTAGATCCATCCTCACACATTGCATGATTAGGATCTAATTAAATTGTGGGATGGGAAGCAGATGAGGTAGTACCTATTACCTGTTTATTATGAAACCTTTGGGAGTTACTTCTACGTTTGCTTATTATGCCATGCTATGCTAGTAGACATGGATTGGGTGAGTGATATCCATGACAGATGTGAGATTGATAATTTTAATGGTTTATATAAGGTGGTAACTTAAACACACATTTGGGAGGATTGAGGCACCTGATGTCTATCAGGACTTGCTTGTTTTATTTTGGGCCGCCACCCAGGATCAAAGGGATCATATGATCTTTCATGCTAAATAGTTACCTGTGCAGCCACCAGCCATTATGGGCTCTGGCATAGTTGACTAAGTCGTGCGAACTCTTATAGGGGTAGACTAGCAGATGTAGGGGATGTAGGTGGTACGGTCTACTCCATCGTAAGGTGCTAGCGCTTTTGAAAGACTATGTCTTGGTCATCCGTTTCTCAAACACCATGTAGTGCGAGAAATCCAACGGAGGCGATCGAGTCTTGTGGGGAAAAGAGCGCAAACCTCTGCAGAGTGTAATAAACTAATCATGATTAGCCGTGTCCCCGGTTATGGACAATCTTGAGTATCTAGTACTTGAATATCATGTGAATCTCATCATGTTACTTCTAAATTAATATTGTTGGGTTATTGATGACTACTTTTAATTTGGATTGAGAATGCTGTCAACCATTCTCAATGTTTAACAACCACCATGATAGTTAAATAAATTTATTCCTTTGCAGTAGGGAAAAATTGGCTTTACGCAAAACAGTAACCATAGAGCTTTCCACCAGCCAAATATGCATATAGTATAGCTGTTTCATTCCATCATTCCCTATGTGTTACTTTGCCAGCATATTCCATGTGCTGACCCGTTTCGGGCTGCAACGTTAATGTTGCAGACTTTTCAGACGACGATTAAGGTGCTTTTAGGTCGCGGTTCTATACTCAGTGATGCCGTTGGAGTTGATGGACCCATTTACCTTCCAAGTCTTCCGCTGTTATCGATTTTAGATGGCCTTAAGCCATATTATTGTAATAAGTTCTCTTCGGAGACATCGATGTAATAAGTGTGTGATTGCCACTCTGCTATAAATCCTTCAATGTACTGTGTGGTGTCAGCATTACTGATCCAGGGATGACACCGGAGCACAGTAGACTTGATCCATTCGGGTCTGGTCGCTACACAAAGATATACATGACTAGGATCATTTGTTTGCATGGAGTTCCGAGGAGTATTGTATCAGACAGAGGAACCCAATTTACCTCAAAGTTTTGGAATCAGTTGCATGAAACCTTAGGAACCATGCTAGAGTTCAGCACCGCTTTTCATCCGCAGACAGATGGACAGACCGAGAGAGTCAATCAGATTTTGGAGGATATGCTGAGCGCTTGTGCACTAGATTATGGATCTAGTTGGGACGATAACTTGCCGTATGCGGAGTTTTCAGATAACAACAGTTACCAAACCAGTTTGAAGATGGCACCTTTCGAAGCTTTATACGGAAGGAGGTGCAGGACACCGTTGTCATGGGACGAAGTTGGAGACCGTCAATTCTTTGGACCAGATTTGATTAAGGAGTCTGAACGGAAAGTTAAGTTGATTCGCGATAGGCTCAAGGTAGCCCAGTCCAGGCAGAAGAGCTACGCAGATTCTAAACGCAAGGAGACAGTTTACGAAACCGGAGACAGGGTGTATCTCCGAGTATCCCCACTTCGAGGAGTTAAACGCTTTGGAGTTAAAGGAAAATTAGCACCGCGTTTCATTGGACCATATAAGATCTTGCAACGTATGGGAGAAGTCGCGTATAAGTTGGAATTACCAGAGGGACTATCAGGAGTTCATGACGTATTCCATGTTTCTCAGTTGAAGAAATGTCACGTCGAGATGGCAGAGGTACCGCTAAGAGATACAGTGCCGCTTGAAGCGATTCAGTTGAAGGACGACCTAACGTATGAAGAGAAACCAGTCAAGATTCTCGAGTTTGCCAGTAGAGTTACCCGCAGCAAGGTTATCAAGTTTTGCAAAGTTCAATGGAACGACCACTCAGAGGACGAAGCCAACTGGGAGAGAGAAGAAGATTTTCTCAAGGACCACCCTCACCTATTTTCTAGCCAACTGGAATCTCGAGGGCGAGATTCATCTTAAGGGGGGTAGGTTTGTAACATCCCAAATTGTCAATTTGGAATGTTATACACTAGATCATCATGCATATCATATTTTTCTTGCATTTTGTTGATCCTAGAAATTTCACGCAACTCAAGGACCCTCGGAGAGAGTTGGAGATTTCGTTATTTTCATATTTGAGTTCTTCTCAAATTTTGAAGAAAGGATCATTGGATTTGTCGGAGTTTATTTGCCTTTTATTTGGATAGGGGAAAATGCGCGTTTTCAAAATTTGCATTTTAGGCCCGGAGAAAAGTTCATTTTGTTCGACTCAATTTTAGGAGTCGGGGAAAATTTACTTTAGAAATTTTGGAGTTCGTTTAGATTTCTTTTCTTTTGTTTTTCTGCGCGCGAAACTGATTTAAAAAAAATCCAGCAGCGCGCCTTGGGCCAAGGCCCAGCCAGCAGCCGGCCAGGCCAGGCCATAGCCGCGCTGCACGCGCCAGCGCAGGAGGCCAAGGCCGCCGCCGCCCTAGAGTCCTTGTAGGACTCCGGTTGTTTTGTTTTAGGACTCCCTCTCCTACTCTTATTTCTTGCCCCCTCCCCCAAGTTTCCTCTCCCCTCCCCTCTTTATATACCCACACCACCCCCCTCTAAACATCACATCAAACCCCAAGCCCCAAGCCGCACCCCGCGCCGCGCCGCCCTGCGTCACCGCGCCGCACCTTGCCCGCGCCGCGCCGCCCTGCGTCATCGCGCCGCTACTGCCCTGCGTCACCGTGCCGCGCCGCCCTGCATCACCGCCGCGCCGCCGCCTCCCTTGCTCGCCGACGCCGGAGCCCCTCGCCGGTGACCTCGCCGAGGTACCGCGCCGCATCTCTTCTTTTCCTCGGATCGGTTTTCTCTAAATCGTTCCAATTCTTTTCTTCTCTTCCGATTCATTTTCTAGATCGGTTTTTCGTTCGGTTTTCTTTTCCGAAACCCTAGATCGGTTCCGATTTCTGTTCCGGTTTAGTTGCTTAGAGACCGTTCGCCGGACCGTTCGTCCTAACGAACGTGATCACCGGATTCTTCTAGGTTAACGAACGTCCGTTCGTTTAACCGTTCTTCTTTTTCTTCTCGTCGGATTTATTCCGCGATCGCGAGCTCAGATCCGATCTTCTTTCTAGTTTATCTTCTCGCTTGTTTATCGGAATCAGGTGATTCAAGCACCTGGAGTTTCGTTTCGAAACCGCCGTTCCGATTAATCAACTTAAACCAGTTTTTGCTACGGTAAAATTTGACCTAGTTTCAACTTGCTAGAACCGAGTTGTCTTCCGCCGTTTCTTTTCGTTTTGTTTTTTCGGTTCTTTCTTT
Source organism: Triticum monococcum (assembly GCA_034509565.1). Taxonomy (NCBI): domain Eukaryota; kingdom Viridiplantae; phylum Streptophyta; class Magnoliopsida; order Poales; family Poaceae; genus Triticum; species Triticum monococcum. The sequence continues at coordinate 526,475,098 of CM067842.1, read as the reverse complement.
CTTTGCAACCGGAGTTCTTAAGTTGAACTATCTGGTTCGATCTCTTGTTCGAGCTTTACTTGTGCATTAGATGAGTACTTATTGTATGCTTGTTGTTTGTCTGCGATAGATTACCCGAATTGCGCCGCCTGCTACTTCGAATCTCTAGGACTCGCGGAACATCAGCAAGGCAAGTAACACTTTGATCATACTTTTTCTACAACACAGTTTTATTGCATTAGATCCATCCTCACACATTGCATGATTAGGATCTAATTAAATTGTGGGATGGGAAGTAGATGAGGTAGTACCTATTACCTGTTTATTATGAAACCTTTGGGAGTTACTTCTACGTTTGCTTATTATGCCATGCTATGCTAGTAGACGTGGATTGGGTGAGTGATATCCATGACAGATGTGAGATTGATAATTTTAAGGGTTTATCTACGGTGGCAACTTAAACACCCATCTGGGTGGATTGAGGCACCTGATGTCTATCAGGACTTGCCTGTTTTTTTTGGACCGCCACCCAGGCTCAAAGGGATCATAAGATCTTTCATGCTAGAAACTTACGTGTGCAGCCACAAGCCATTATGGGCTCTGGCATAGTTGATTAAGTCGTGCGAACTCTTACAGGGTAGACTAGCAGATGTAGGGGAAAGTAGGTGTACCAGTCTATCCATCGTAAGGTGCTAGCGCTTCTGGAAGACTGTGTCTCGGTCATCCATTTCTCAAACACCAGTAGTGCGAGAAATCCAACGGAGGCGATCGAGTCTTGTGGGGAAAAGTGCGCAAACCTCTGCAGAGTGTAATAAACTAATCATGATTAGCCGTGTCCTCGGTTATGGACAATCTTGAGTATCTAGTACTTGATTATCATGTGAATCTCAACATGTTACTTCTAATTAATATTGTTGGGTTATTAATGATTACTTTTAATTGGGATTGAGAATGCTGTCAACCATTCTCGATGTTTAACAACCACCATGATAGTTAAATAAATTTATTCCTTTGCAGTAGGGAAAAACTGCCTTTATGCAAAGCAGTAACCATAGAGCTTTCCACCAGCCAAATATGCATATAGTATAGCTGTTTCATTCCATTATTCTCTATGGGTTACCTTGCCAGCATATTCCATGTGCTGACCCGTTTCGGGCTGCAACGTTAATGTTGCAGACTTTTCAGACGACGATTAAGGTGCTTTTAGGTGGTGGTTCTATAGTCAGTGATGCCGTTGGAGTTGATGGACCCATTTACCTTCCAAGTCTTCCGCTGTTATCGATCTTAGATGGCCTTAAGCCATATTTATTGTAATAAGTTCTCTTTTGAGACACCGATGTAATAAGTGTGTGATTGCCACTGCTATAAATCCTTCGAAGTACTGTGTGGTGTCAGCATTACTGATCCAGGGATGACACCGGAGCATAGTAGACTTGATCCATTCGGGTCTGGTCGCTACAATATATCTGCCAATTGCTTATCGGTGCGAACATGCTTAAGGTTAATGTCCCCTTTTTCAACATGATCTCGAATGAAATGATGACGAACTTCAATATGCTTAGTTCGAGAATGTTGCACGGGATTGTGAGCAATCTTAATAGCACTTTCATTGTCACATATCAATGGAACATGTTTCACATATATCCCATAATCTTTAAGAGTTTGGGTCATCCAAAGTAATTGAGCACAACATGAACCAGCGGCAATGTATTCCGCTTCGGCGGTGGATAAGGATACCGAGTTTTGTTTCTTGGAAGACCAAGACACAAGAGATCTACCAAGGAATTGACAAGTACCTGAAGTGGATTTTCTATCAACCTTGTCTTCGGCATAGTCCGAATCGGAGTAGCCAACAAGATCAAAAGAGGACCTCTTAGGATACCAAATGCCAAAATTTGGTGTATGGATTAGGTATCTCACTATCCTTTTCACAGCCTTAAGATGACACTCTTTAGGAGCAGCTTGATATCGTGCACACATGCACACACTTAGCATAATATCGGGATGAGAGGCACATAGATATAACAATGAACCAATCATAGAGCGATAAACCTTTTGATCAACCGGTTCACCATCTTTGGTCAAATCAAGATGTCCACTAGTAGGCATGGGTGTAGTCATACCTTTGCATTCTTGCATATTGAACTTCTTGAATAAGTCCTTGGTGTACTTAGTTTGAGAGACAAAGGTACCTTCCTTAGTTTGCTTGATTTGCAAACCAAGAAAGAATTTGAGTTCACTCATCATAGACATCTCAAACTTCTCCGGCATTAGCTTTCCAAACTTCTCACTAAAATGAGGGTTAGTTGAACCAAATATGATATCATCAACATAAATTTGGCACACAAATAGTTCTCCATTAACCCTTTTAGTAAAAAGAGTAGAATCAATTTTACCAATTTCAAAGCCTTTTTCAATAAGGAACTTGGTCAAGCATTTATACCATGCTCTAGGAGCTTGTTTAAGACCATAAAGGGATTTGTGAAGTTTGTAAACATGATTAGGTTTCTTAGGATTAACGAAGTTGGGAGGTTGCTTAACATAAACTTCCTCCTCAATTTTGCCATTTAGAAAAGCACTTTTAATGTCCATTTGGTACAAGGTGATATCATGGTGATTAGCATAAGCAAGTAAGATGCGAATGGACTCAAGTCTAGCAATGGGAGCATATGTCTCACCATAGTCCATACCTTCAACTTGTGTGTAGCCTTGGGCGACGAGACATGCTTTGTTGCGAACCACTTGTCCATCTTCATCTTGCTTGTTGCGAAACACCCATTTGGTACCAATGATGTTGTGGTTGTTGTCGGGCTTCTCGACCAATGTCCACACTTGATTTCTCTCAAAGTTGTGTAGCTCTTCATGCATAGCGTTTATCCAGTTCGGATCCTCCAATGCTTCTTCAACCTTCATAGGTTCAATGCTAGAGATGAATGAGTAATGTTCACAAAAGTTAGCTAAACGAGTTTTAGAGCGAGTGATTCTCCCGGTTTGGATATCATTGTAGATTTTCTCGATGGGATGATCCTTAGCAATTCTTGCTCAAACTTGTGAAAGCTTTTGCTTCCGTCGGGGTGGAACATCCTATTCATATTGTGCTTCTTCTTGGCCTTCTTCATTGTTGACGTTGTCGTTCTCTTGTCGTGGTGGAGGAGGTTGTTGATGTTCATCTTGGTGCGCTTCCTCGTTTTCTTCATCTTGGTGTGTCCCACTTGTGGATGCTTCCGTATCAACTCTTGGTTCACCTTGTCGTGAGGTAGAAGCTTCCACTTGGACGGACGAAGTACTCTCCTTCACTTCCGTTGGACGAATCTTGCCAATGGACAAGTCTTGAATTGCTTCCGAAGGGTCTTTGTCTCCTACATCAATTGGCAATTGCTCTACTTGCGAGCTGTTAGATTCATCAAACTTCACATCTACCGTCTCTTCAACCTTTCGGGTGAAATTGTTGTAGACACGGTAAGTGTGAGAGTTTGAGCCATAACCAAGTAGGAAACCTTCATGAGATTTAGGAGCAAATTTAGAACAACGATGCTTATCAAGAATGTAGTACTTTGAGCCGAATACTAGAAAGTATCCAACTTGGGGTTTGTTACCAGTGAGGAGCTCGTATGCCGTCTTGCCGAGTAGCTTGTGAAGATACAAGCGATTTGTTGCATGAAAAGTTGTCTCAACCGCTTCCGCCCAAAAGTGCTTTGGCGTTTTGTACTCATCAAGCATCGTTCTTGCCATCTCGATAAGAGTTCGGTTCTTCCTTTCAACAACTCCATTTTGTTGAGGTGTGTACGTAGCCGAGAACTCGTGTCAAATCCCTTCTTCGTCAAGAAAGGTGTCCACATTTGCGTTCTTGAACTCCATTCCGTTGTCGCTCCGAACCTTCTTGATCTTCACGTCAAACTGATTTTGGGCCTTCCTAGCGAAGTTTTTGAAGATCTTTTGGACCTGCGATTTGTCATCAAGCAAGAACACCCACGTAAATCTTGAAAAATCATCAACTATGACTAGACCTAATGAGTTACCACCGAGATGTTGGGGAACGTAGCAGAATTTTAAAATTTTCTACGCATCACCAAGATCAATCTATGGAGTCATCTAGCAATGAGGGAGAGAGGAGTTGTCGGGGGTGCTGATCCCACAGACACCTATGGGACCACGGCGGACCGGGCCCCTTTCGGTTCGGCAGGGGGCGGAGAGCGCACGAAGAGCAGATCGAGGCGAGCGCACGGGCAACGCGATCGGTTTACCCAGGTTCGAGCCGCACGGATGCGTAAAACCCTACTCCTGCTTTGTTTTGTATTTGTGTTCTTTCTCGGGAGCGCTGATTGCTACAGTACACACCAGCAGCTAGCAAGACCGAGCGTGGGAATGATCGTCCGACCCCCCCCCCCCTACGTTGCGCATGGGCCTCCTTTTATATGTCAAAGGGGTCATCGACAGGTGGCAACATAGAGAAGGGCAAAAATGGAAAAGGCACTGCGGTTGGCACCGCCGCCTACAATAGTGTTATCATACCTAACCCTGACGGCAAGGGACAAAGGCATTAAATGCCTGTCTGTGTCGCCTAGACGATGCAGAAAGGGACCGCTAGGGACGCCATTGCTTGCCACGATGGCAACCTTGTCAGCGCCGCTTGCCACCGTGTACCTCTGGCTGCACAGCCTTCCGCCATGTACGCCTGGAAGGGTCCCAGAGCGACACGTTGGTGGATGTGCTGGAGCGCAGGTACAGAGTGGGGGCTTGCCGCGGCAAGAGCCTTGCCGTGTTTGTTGTCTTGTCGCGTCCGGGAGCTTGTCGCTCACCGAGCCTTGGTTGGCCTTCCCGGCAAGCTCCTCTTGCTAGGGTCTTGTCTCCTTCCCGGCAAGCTCCTCTTGCCTGGGTCTTAGATACTTTGTTCTTGAATGGCTCCAAAGGAACCACGGAGGATCTTGGCGGTCGCCCGGCAAGCCTTGCCTCGGGAGGCTGTGACTGCCCATGCACAAGTTCGGGATACTAAGGTACCCCTACTTTAGTACACCGACAGGAGCCCCCGGGCCTGGGCCATACACGGTGCCGAGCGCTGTTGGGCCAGGCCCAAAACAGGGCACGGGCACGCGCGGCCTAGGTTACGCCGTGTCTCACTCCGCATCCACCGTGCCCTCCCCGAACGGCACGCGTCGAACGCGGCGTCGTGGGAGAGATCGTGGGCAGTTTCTTTATTCGGAAAGGCGGAACGTCCGCCCACTCCCCATTTATAAGCAAGGGGAAGCAGAGATAGTGCGCCCACTCGCCCCCTTGCCATTCCAATCTCAAAAGCCTCCGCCCCACCTCCGTCTTCTCAAAGCAGCAAGAGAGCAACGCCCTGCCCCCCCCCCCATTGCCACCGGCACCGCCAACGCCGTCGACCTCCTCCACCACCTCCGCCATGGCTCCGAAAGCCGACAAGGGGAAGGCCGTGTAGTCGACCGAGGCGCAGCGGCTTGCAGCGCTGCAGAAGGAGCGGGCCATCTTCCCCCCAAGCTTTACGCGAAGGAGTTGAGGGAGTACTATTACCTTTTCTGGTCGACGGAGACGCGAGCGCATCCGAGCACCAAGGTACTCCCGGCTTCCGCTCACAAAATGGCTCCACACGGCTATCCTTTCTTTGTCGTGTTCTTCTACTACGGGCTCTGCCCGCCTTTCTCGGAGTTCTTTTGCGACATTATGAATACCTATGGCCTCTGCCTCCTTGACTTCACCCCCAACGCCGTCCTCACCATGGCAGTTTTCGCACACCTTTGCGAAAACTTTGTCGGAGTCCACCCCAATGTAGCTCTCTTCCGCCATTTCTTCATGCCCAGAGTAGAGAGGGGAGAGCCTCTATCCGGCGGCATTGCCTGGATCTCAAGGGCCGACAAGAAGGATTCTTACTTGGAGGGGGAGTTCCGCGGCAAGTGGGAGGAGTGGAGAGTAGATTGGTGTTGGATTGTTGAGGAGAACCCGCAGCCCTTCACCGCTCGGCGCCAAGTAGCAGCAGTGCGCGGCAGCGACTGGAGCGACGTGGCCCCGGAAGACAGCAGGCTGAGGATTGCCGTCACCAGGATCCAACGCCTCAGGCTTGCCAGACTCATAGTAGGTACCGTTGGCGCAGACTTCCTTCGCCGCCCCATCGCCCCCCTCCAGGAACGGAGGAGGCCCGCCTGGGAGTTTAAGAACGCGGCCGATATCATGAGGCTGCGCTCGGGGCTCAACTACAATTTCACTGTCTTGGAGCTCAACGCAATGCTGCAGGAGCTCTTCAAGTATGATCCTGACCACCCAGAAGTCTTTAGGTTGCCACAGGGCGTCGTCCCGTTGTGCAACAACTCCGCCCTCGATCACATCAGGGCAATGATGCCGCTGTGCGACTCGCATGGAATCGTGCCAACTTGGTAGGAGCCTGAAGATGACGTCGTGCAGCAATTCTTCGACAACTTGGTGGAGGTGCCGATCTGCCCCGACAAGAAGGATGGCCTTACTCGCGACACCACCGAGGCGGAGTTGAAGCGCATTGCCACCAGGCTGGAAGAGGCAGCGGCAGCCGCAGCAACAGGCGAGTTCGGTTTCACATTGGAGGAGGCAGCGGCAGCAGAGGTGGCAAACCGTGCTGAGCGAGAGGAGCTCGCCGGCAAGAAAGAGCTTGCCCGGCAAGAGGAGCCTGCCGGCAAGAAAGAGCTTGCTGGTCAAGGGGAGACTACCGGTAAGAAAGATCTTGCCGGGCGTGACACCGAGCCGAGCGAGCCCGCCGAGGAGACGAGCGGCTCGTTGGATATCAACTCCTCCTCCTCCTCATCTTCGGACAGTACGCCACAAGCAGAGCCTCCATCTCCACCAAGAAGGCGTCTTCGCAAGGTCGGGGACATGGCGAGGTGGCAGGCGAGTCGACAGTCGCCGCGCCGCGCGACACGCTCCACCTCGGCAAGCACTGTCGCCGCGGGAGCGCCCCACACTGCTGCGACAACTGGAGCAGGGTCTTCCCGGACCACCGCTTCTTCTCCCGCCAAGCGGCCAAGGGAACCCACTCCTCCACCTTCCCGCGCTGGACGCGAGCCATACTTTGACTTCTCCGCGTTCAGCTCCGACGAGGAAGAAGAAGAAGAGTAAGTTTCCCTTGTTGTGCTTGCAGTCCACCAATCCTTGCTGTTTTTGTCTTATCTTGTATCTCACTTGCTTTTCTCTGAATCTGTTCCTTTTCAGGACTCTGGCTCAGAGGGCAGCAAAGAGAGCCAAGGCGTCGGTGATTGTCATCGAGGACGAACCCACCGCGTCAGCAGGGGACGCGCCCGAGACAACCTTACCGGACCCGGCGGCTGATCTCCAGAGCAGCCCCCAGCGTAAGTATTTTGTTTGCTTTCCGCTGTCGGGCGTGCACGAAGATCCTTGTTTTGCTGATATCTGTTTGCTGACTTGTGTAGGAGCAGAGCAGCCCCACCAGGAGAGCCCGGAGGCCGCCCCTGAAGCGCCAAGGGAGAGTCCTCCGGCAAGGGAGAGGACCCCGACAAGGGAGAGCTCTCCGGCAAGGGAGGAGGCTCCGGCAAGGCAGGAGGCTCCGGCAAGGGAGGAGTCCCCGGCAAGGGAGGGGTCTCCGGCAAGGGACAGCACCAGCGGCCCCCCGGCGACGGAGACCACGACCGCGGAGCCTAGCACAGGTAATCTCCTTGCTCCAAAATTTCCCTTGGCTTCTTCTTCTTGTTGATCTTCTTCTTCTTTCTTTTTCTTGGACATTCGCTTGATTCTACTCCCCTTTTCCGGCTGTCAGATCCATCCGCTGCTGAGCCGATGGAGACTGAAGCTGCCATCGACGACGCCGTTGCTGCCGAGGAGACAGCCGGCAGCGACGAGCCCGCCGGCGAAGAGGTCGCCAGGGCTGCCTGCGCAGAAGCAGGCGGGGGGTCCGGCGATCATACTGACGACCCGGAGGCCGCAGGAGCGCCAGGCGCTGCACCGACCGCCAACCCTTCCGCCACTGCCGCCACGCTAGGCTCTGAAGAGCCCCAGCCTGGCATTTATTTGAAGGCCGGCGATGACATTTTCATCAACCTCCCCTGGGCGTCAAGCTCCAGGGCGCCGGTCGAGGGAGAAAGCTTCGACGGAGAAGTGCTTGCCTCCGCCGGGCTGGCGCTTGTCGACGCGCCAAGCAGCAGCAGCGGCGAGCCTGAGGAGGAGCGGCTACTGCGGAAGCTGCTGTCACTCTACCACGCCCGGCAAGCCAAGCTGGAAGCCCGTGAAGCGCTTGTCGCCAAGGCGGGAGTTGACATCGAGAAGCGCGCGGAAGAGCTCCGGGGCCAAAATCAAGAAACTCTCCGGTCCTTGGCAGTGGATCGGGAGCAGCTTGCCGAGGAGTAGAGGGCCTTCCTCCTCGAGAAGGCCGAAATCGAAGAGCATCATAGGCTTTCCGCTGAGAAGCTGTCCGTGCAAGAGGGCGAGCTGGTTCAGTGGAAAGTTGATCTTGATAGCCACGAGGAGGAGCTTGCCGTGCGCGAGCGAACGGTTGGCGGAGCCCTCAAGCAAGCCGAAGACACTGCCGCAGCTGCCGAGGCTGCCAAGAAGGAATTGGAGACGAAGGTGGTGCAGCTGGAGGCCGACCTCAAAGCGAGCGGCGACGAGCTTGCCGCGCTCAAGCTTGAGCGCGAGAAGGACACCGCCAGCTACTCGGAGATGCAGACCCGCCTCGCCGAGAAGGGCAAGGAACTTGACGCCGCCAAGGACTCCAATGCAGATCTAGAGTTGAAGCTGATCGCTTCGACTAAGGCGCTGGACGGTGCCAAGGAGCAGGAGACGGCCTTGAAGGAGGAGGTCAAGGCCGGCAAGGCGCTGCTGGCGAGTGCTGCCCCCGCCCAGAGCACATTCCGGGAGAATGTGGAGCACTGGACGGAAGGGCTCGTGGACGTTGCCGCCGACATCGACAAGGAGCTGGCGCAGCTGAGAATGGAGGATCTCGGGTATTCCTCCGACGAGAACCTCCAACCCAGCGCCAAGCTCACTTCTTTCTTCAAGGGCGTGGCGACGGCACTCCGGCGACTCCGAGAAGGGATCCCGAAGCAGCTTGCCGACGAGTCGCGCAAGATCTGCGCGGGAGCTCTCCAGAAGGTGGTGATGAAGGTGGCGTTCCGCAATCCGGGCCTCAACCTCACCAACGTCCTCCGGTCCTTGCCGCCGGATGCTGATCTGGAGGCGCTCAAGGCCCTTGTCGCAAGGCCAAATGTTACCGGCAACATGGCCTTCCCTTTCGGCTTGCTCCTTCCCGGGTTAATTCCTTGGAACGTGCCGGTCTCTTCGAGCTCACTGTCAGGGATCTGGAGTTTCTGGAGTACAGCGGAGGAGATCAGGTTCAAGCCGGCCCCGCCGTCAACTAGCATCTTTGTGACTTTGAGGTTGCGGATGGTTGGCGAAACCAACAGCGTCAAGCACCCGACCGCAGTTGTGCGATCAGGGTGGTCCTCAATGTCGAAGATGATAGGCGTGCTGGACCATTTCAGAAGCTTGCGCGATTCGACAGGTGGCTCTGCCGCATTAACTTCCCGCAGCCACTGTTTGAGTTGGCGGTGGGAAGTATGCAGAGAAGCACCGCCGTCCACGCACAAGACTTCTGTAGCTTTCTGAAACTCCTGCTCACTGTTCTCGACATCATCCATGTCTTCGTCATCATCTTCGTCTTCATCCATGTCGCCGCCGCGGGGAGGTCTGTCTCCTTGCCGCTGTTTGGCCTTGCCACGGCGTCCTCCCCGGCCAGCGCACTTCTTGCCGGCTTCTCCACCGCCTCCTTGGGCCCTCTCCTTGTCGCGCCGCTCGTACTCAGCTTTCTGCTGCTGGACAAGCTGCTCGACCTTCTTGCAGCTTTGGAGGTCATGGCCCTTGGTGCGGTTGATCTTGCAATACTGCTTGTCGGTGCCGTCCTGCTTGTCGGCAGCTGCCACAGCCTGGCAGTTGGTGCATGCGGCAACCTCCTTGCTGAAGCTACCAACTTTGGCTTGCTTGGCGCCACCGTCATTGCCGGACTGCTCAACGACTAGCAACTCTTTTCCTTTCTTCTTCCTATTATTGCGCCGCCGGTTCTTCTTTGCCAGGGCAGCATCTTCGCTGTTAGATCCTCCTGCTCCAGCATTCTCTCTGGGGAGTTTCCTCCCTTCTTCAGCGCGTGCACACTTGTCGGCCAGGGCGTATAGCTCACTGACGTCTCTGATCCTACTCATCGCCATCTCCCCCCGCATCCTTCAGTTACGCACGTTCTGATGGAACGCGCTGATGACCGCGGCAGGGTGGATGTCTGGGATGTTGCGCTGTACACGGCTGAATCTCTGTATATACTTGCGCAGGGGCTCTCCTTCCTTTTGGGCGAGCAAGTGAAGATCACTCTCCTGGCCATGAGGTTTGTGGCCGCCTGTAAAGGCGCCGACAAACTGATGGCATAGGTCTGCCCAAGATGATATAGAGTTGTCCGGCAAGTGCATGAGCCAGGACCTGACGTCGGGCTTGAGCACCAGCGGGAAGTAGTTGGCAAGGGCCTTGTTGTCTCGCCCCCCGGCAGCCTGCACCGTGATGGTGTAGATGCTGAGGAACTCTGACGGGTGCGACTTGCCGTCGTACTTCTCCGGTACATCTGGCTTGAAATGCTTCTGGCTAGGCCACTAGACTTGCTGCAGTTCACGGGTAAACGCGGGGCAACCTACCGCGTACGGCAAGTCGCCTGGTTCCCCTGGCGCATGCAATTCGAGAAAGGGCCCAGCGCGCAGGTCTGATTGACGCCGCGCTTCTCTTCGACGCTCGATGCGAGTACGAGCGTCTTCTTGTTGTCGTTCGTGAAGAACTTGCCGCTGGTCGCGACGAGATCGTGGATCTGATGACGCGGTGGAGTCGCTGTCGTGGTAGATCCGGCGAGTCGGCGATCTTGGCCTTCGGGGCGGAGAGTGCACAGTGGTTGCACCCCCACCGGTCTTGTCGCCACCGGCTCGTGCCTGGCTGACTTGCCGCGGCAACGAAGTACTCGGCTGCCGTGGATTGTCGCCGTTGGCAAAGCCAATGAGACCCTGGATGGTGGCCCTCCAGTCGTCGATCTTGTCCGCCGCTGGAGGGTAGTCTAGGAGCAGTTGAGCTCGCGCCAAAGCTTCTGCCAGAGAGGCGGGCGGCGGCGGCGAACGGTGCGAGGAACGGGATATGCTCGGACTTCTAACTACATTAGAAGGAGCAGTATCTCGTCCAAGCGACCGTGCCACGCTCGCGCCAGCATCTTGGCGTGCATGCTGGTCTTGAGCGCTCCGGGATCCGCCAGCTTGATCTTGGCCCAGCAAACATATGGTACCATGAGTACCATGACGCTGCTGGTCCCGCGCCTCCTGAGATGGGTGCGGTGCGTGTACGGACGCCGAGGTCTTGGAGTGCGCCCGGTCGTTGTGGGAGCCGACCGCGCCTACGATGTGCAGCGCAGTCTTGTCCTTGGACCTGACAACACCATGAGCTCCCTCGTTGGCGCCTGTTCTTCCGTCGGCATCTACTCCACCAGCCGTTCGCTCCGGCGATGGTGGGCTTGGCGCGGACGGAGCAGCTGCCTCCGAAGCCTTCTTCTTCGGCGGCATGTCGATGAAGACGATGGAGATTTGGCCCGTGCGAACGCCGGATCAGGTTCACACAACCTTGACGCACCCCTACCTGGCGCGCCAAAGATGTCGGGGGTGCTGATCCCACAGACACCTATGGGACCACGGCAGACCGGGCCCCTTTCGGTTCGGCAGGGGGCGGAGAGCGCACGAAGAGCAGATCGAGGTGAGCGCACGGGCAACGTGATCGGTTTACCCAGGTTCGGGCCGCACGGATGCGTAAAACCCTACTCCTGCTTTGTTTTGTATTTGTGTTCTTGCTCGGGAGCGCTGATTGCTACAGTACACACCATCGGCTAGCAAGACCGAGCGTGGGAATGATCATCCGACCCCCCTACGTTGCGCATGGGCCTCCTTTTATATGTCAAAGGGGTCACCGACAGGTGGCAATGTAGAGAAGGGCAAAAATGGAAAAGGCACTGCGGTTGGCACCGCCGCCTACAATAGTGTTATCATACCTAACCCTGACGGCAGGGGACAAAGGCATTAAATGCCTGTCTGTGTCGCCTAGACGGTGCAGAAAGGGACCGCTAGGGACACCATTGCTTGCCACGATGGCAACCTTGTCAGCGCCGCTTTCCACCGTGTACCTCTGGCTGCACAGCCTTCCGCCACGTACGCCTGGAAGGGTCCCAGAGCGACACGTTGGTGGATATGCTGGAGCGCAGGTACAGAGTGGGGGCTTGCCGCGGCAAGAGCCTTGCCGCGTTTGTCGTCTTGTCGCGTCCGGGAGCTTGTCGCTCACCGAGCCTTGGTTGGCCTTCCCGGCAAGCTCCTCTTGCCGAGGTCTTGTCTCCTTCCCGGCAAGCTCCTCTTGCCGGGGTCTTAGATACTTTGTTCTTGAATGGCTCCAAAGGAACCATGGAGGATCTTGGCGGTCGCCCGGCAAGCCTTGCCGCGGGAGGCTGCGACTGCCCGTGCACAAGTTCGGGATACTAAGGTACCCCTACTTTAGTACACCGACAGGAGTGCGTCTACATACCCTTGTAGATCGCGCGCGGAAGCATTCAAGAGAACGGGGTTGATGGAGTCGTACTCGACGTGATCCAAATCACCGATGACCTAGTGCCGAACGGACAACACCTTTGCATTCAACACACGTATGGTTGGGAAGATGTCTCCTCCTTCTTGATCCAGCAAGGGGGAAGGAGAGGTTGATGAAGATCCAGTAGCATGACGGCGTGGTGGTGGAAGCAGCGGTGATCTCGGCAGGGCTTCGCCAAGCGCAGGGAGACGGAGGAGTGTCACGGGAGGGAGAGGGAGAGGCAAGGGGCTTTGGTGCGCAGCCCTCCCTCCCCCCTCCCCCCCACTATATATAGGTTGCATATGGGGGCGCCGGCCCTAGGAGATCCAATCTCCTAGGGGGGCGGCGGCCAAGGGGGTGCCTTGCCCCCCAAGGCAAGGGTGGCGCCCCCACCCCTAGGGTTTCTAACCCTAGGCGCAGGGGGAGGCCCAAGGGGGGGCGCACCAGCCCACTAGGGGCTGGTTCCCCTCCCACTTCAGCCCATGGGGCCCTCCGGGATAGGTGGCCCCACCCGGTGGACCCCCCGGGACCCTTCCGGTGGTCCCGATACAATACTGGTGACCCCAGAAACATTCCCGATGGCCGAAACTGGACTTCCTATATATAAATCTTTACCTCCGGACCATTCCGGAACTCCTCCTGACGTCCGGGATCTCATCCGGGACTCCGAACAACTTTCAGGTTACTATGTGCTAATATCTCTACAACCCTAGCGTCACCGAACCTTAAGTGTGTAGAACCTACGGGTTCGGGAGACATGCAGACATGACCGAGAAGCCTCTCCGGTCAATAACCAAGAGCGGGATCTGGATACCCATGTTGGCTCCCACATGCTCCACGACGATCTCATCAGATGAACCACGATGTCGAGGATTCAATCAATCTGTAGACAATTCCATTTTGTCAATCGGTACGTTACTTGCCCGAGACTCGATCTTCGGTATCCCAATACCTTGTTTAGTCTCGTTACCGGCAAGTCACTTTACTCGTACCGTAATGCATGTTCCCGTGATCAACCACTTGATCAAATTGAGCTCATTATGATGATGCATTACCGAGTGGGCCCAGAGATACCTCTTCGTCATACGGAGTGACAAATCCCAGTCTCGATTCGTGCCAACCCAACAGACACTTTCGAAGATACCTGTAATGTACCTTTATAGTCACCCAATTACGTTGTGACGTTTGGCACACCCAAGGCACTCCTACGGTATCCGGGTGTTGCACAATCTCATGGTCTAAGGAAATGATACTTGACATTTGGAAAAGCTACAGTAAACGAACTACACGATCTTTGAGCTATGCTTAGGATTGGGTCTTGTCCATCACATCATTCTCCTAATGATGTGATCCCGTTATCAATGACATCCAATGTCCATAGTCAGGAAACCATGACTATCTTTTGATCAACGAGCTAGTCAACTAGAGGCTCACTAGGGACGTGTTGTGGTCTATGTATTCACAAATGTATTACGATTTCCGGATAACACAATTATAGCATGAACAATAGACAATTATCATGAACAAAGAAATATAATAATATCCATTTTATTATTGCCTCTAGGGAATATTTCCAACAGTCTCCCACTTGCACTAGAGTCAATATTCTAATTACATTGTGATGAATCGAACACCCATGCAGTTCTGGTGTTGATCATGTTTTGCTCTAGGGAGAGGTTTAGTCAACGGATCTGCTACATTCAGGTCCGTATGTACTTTACAAATCTCTATGTCTCCATTTTGAACACTTTCACGAATGGAGTTGAAGAGATGCTTGATATGCCTGGTCTTCCTGTGAAACCTGGGCTCCTTGGCAAGGGCAATAGCTCCAGTGTTGTCACAGAAGAGAGTCATCGGGCCCGACGCATTGGGTATGACTCCTAGGTCGGTAATGAACTCCTTCACCCAGAATGCTTCTTGTGCTGCCTCCGAGGCTGCCATGTACTCCGCTTCACATGTAGATCCCGCCACAACGCTTTGCTTGCAACTGCACCAGCTTACTGCCCCACCATTCAAAATATACACGTATCCAGTTTGTGACTTAGAGTCATCTGGATCTGTGTCGAAGCTAGCATCGACGTAACCCTTTACGACGAGCTCTTCGCCACCTCCATAAACGAGAAACATATCCTTAGTACTTTTCAGGTACTTCAGGATATTCTTGACCGCTGTCCAGTGTTCCATGCCGGGATTACTTTGGTACCTTCCTACCAAACTTACGGCAAGGTTTACATCAGGTCTGGTACACAGCATAGCATACATGATAGACCCTTTGGCCGAGGCATAGGGGACGACACTCATCTTTTCTCTATCTTCTGCCATGGTCGGGCATTGAGCCATGCTCAATCTCGTACCTTGTAATACAGGCAAGAACCCCTTCTTTAACTGATCCATTTTGAACTTCTTCAATATCTTGTCAAGGTACGTGCTCTGTGAAAGACCAATGAGGCGTCTCGATCTATCTCTATAGATCTTGATGCCTAATATATAAGCAGCTTCTCCAAGGTCCTTCATTGAAAAACACTTGTTCAAGTAGGCCTTTATGCTTCCAAGAATTCTATATCATTTCCCATCAACAGTATGTCATCCACATACAATATGAGAAATGCTACAGAGCTCCCACAAACTTTCTTGTAAATGCAGGCTTCTCCATAAGTCTGCATAAACCCAAACACTTTGATCATCTCATCAAAACGAATGTTCCAACTCCGAGATGCTTGCACCAGCCCATAAATCGAGTGTTGGAGCTTGCACACCTTGTCAGCATTCTTAGGATCGACAAAACCTTCTGGCTGCATCATATACAATTCTTCCTTAAGGAAACCATTAAGGAATGCCGTTTTGACGTCCATTTGCCATATTTCATAATCATAGAATGCGGCAATTTCTAACATGATTCGGATGGACTTCAACTTCGCTACGGGTGAGAAAGTCTCATCGTAGTCAACCCCTTGAACTTGTCTATAACCCTTAGCGACAAACCGAGCTTTATAGATGGTTACGTTACCATCCGCGTCTGTCTTCTTCTTAAAGATCCATTTATTTTCTATGGCTCGCCGATCATCGGGCAAGTCAGTCAAAGTCCATACTTCGTTTTCATACATGGATCCTATCTCAGATTTCATGGCTTCCAGCCATTTGTCGGAATCCGGGCCCGCCATCGCTTCTTCATAGTTCGAAGGTTCACTGTTGTCTAACAACATGATTTCCAGGACAGGGTTGCCGTACCACTCTGGTGCGGAACGTGTCCTCGTGGACCTACGAAGTTCAGTAGCAACTTGATCTGAAGTTTCATGATCATCATCATCAACTTCCTCTCTAGTCGGTGTAGGCACCTCAGGAACATTTTCTTGAGCTGCGCCACTTATCGGTTCAAGAGGTAATACTTCATCAATTTCTACTTTTCTCCCACTTATTTCTTTCAAGAGAAACTCTTTCTCTAGAAAGGACCCATTCTTGGCA
Organism: Triticum monococcum; assembly: GCA_034509565.1. Classification (NCBI taxonomy): domain Eukaryota; kingdom Viridiplantae; phylum Streptophyta; class Magnoliopsida; order Poales; family Poaceae; genus Triticum; species Triticum monococcum. Next base: position 526,459,045 of record CM067842.1, on the reverse strand, counting down.
ACAAAGATCTTGCCTTCAGATCTAAGGTAGAAGGTATACCCAATAGTTTCTTTAGGGTATCCTATGAAGACGCATTTTTCCGATTTGGGTTCGAGCTTTTCAGGTTGAAGTTTCTTGACATAAGCATCGCATCCCCAAACTTTTAGAAACGACAGCTTAGGTTTCTTCCCAAACCATAATTCATACGGTGTCGTCTCAACGGATTTCGATGGAGCCCTATTTAAAGTGAATGCGGCAGTCTCTAAAGCATAGCCCCAAAATGATAGTGGTAAATCGGTAAGAGACATCATAGATCGCACCATATCTAATAGAGTGCGATTACGACGTTCGGACACACCATTACGCTGAGGTGTTCCAGGCGGCGTGAGTTGTGAAACTATTCCACATTTTCTTAAGTGTGTACCAAATTCGTGACTCAAGTATTCTCCCCCACGATCTGATTGCAAGAACTTGATTTTCCTGTCATGTTGATTCTCAACCTCACTCTGAAATTCCTTGAACTTTTCAAAGGTCTCAGACTTGTGTTTCATTAAGTAGACATACCCATATCTACTCAAGTCATCAGCGAGGGTGAGAACATAACGATAGCCACCGCGAGCCTCAACACTCATTGGACCGCACACATCAGTATGTATGATTTCCAATAAGTTGGTTGCTCGCTCCATTGTTCCTAAGAACGGAGTCTTGGTCATTTTACCCATGAGGCATGGTTCACACGTGTCAAATGATTCGTAATCAAGAGACTCTAAAAGTCCATCTGCGTGGAGCTTCTTCATGCGTTTGACACCTATGTGACCAAGGCGGGAGTGCCACAAGTATGTGGGACTATCATTATCAACCTTACATCTTTTGGTATTCACACTATGAATATGTGTAGCATTACGCTCGAGATTCATTAAGAATAAACCATTCACCATTGGAGCATGACCATAAAACATATCTCTCATATAAATAGAACAACCATTATTCTCGGATTTAAATGAGTAGCCATCTCGAATTAAACGAGATCCTGATACAATGTTCATGCTCAAAGCTGGCACTAAATAACAATTATTGAGGTTTAAAACTAATCCCGTAGGTAAATGCAGAGGCAGCGTGCCGACGGCGATCACATCGACCTTGGAACCATTCCCGACACGCATCGTCACCTCGTCCTTCGCCAGTCTCCGCTTATTCCGCAGCTCCTGCTTTGAGTTACAGATGTAAGCAACCGCACCGGTATCAAATACCCAGGAGCTACTACGAGTACTAGTAAGCTACACATCAATTACATGTATATCACATATACCTTTAGTGTTGCCGGCCTTCTTATCCGCTAAGTATTTTGGGCGGTTCCGCTTCAAGTGACCACTTCCCTTGCAATAAAAGCACTCAGTCTCGGGCTTGGGTCCATTCTTTGGCTTCTTCCCGGCAGCTTGCTTACCGGGCGCGGCAACTCCCTTGCTATCCTTCTTGAAGTTCTTCTTACCCTTGCCTTTCTTGAACTTAGTGGTTTTATTCACCATCAACACTTGATGTTCCTTTTTGATTTCCACCTCTGCTGATTTCAGCATTGAATATACCTCAAGAATGGTCTTTTCCATCCCCTGCATATTGAAGTTCATCACAAAGCTCTTATAGCTCTGTGGTAGCGACTGAAGGATTCTGTCAATGACCGCGTCATCCGGGAGATTAACTCCCAGCTGAGTCAAGCGGTTATGCAACCCAGACATTTTGAGTATGTGCTCACTGACAGAACTATTTTCCTCCATCTTACAGCTGAAGAACTTGTCGGAGACATCATATCTCTCGACCCGGGCATGAGCTTGGAAAACCATTTTCAGCTCTTCGAACATCTCATATGCTCCGTGTCTCTCAAAACGCTTTTGGAGCCCCGGTTCTAAGTTGTAAAGCATGCCGCACTGAACGAGGGAGTAATCATCGACACGTGATTGCCAAGCGTTCATAACGTCTTGGTTCTCTAGGACAGGTGCGTTACCTAGCGGTGCTTCTAGGACATAATCTTTCTTGGCAGCTATGAGGATGATCCTTAGGTTCCAAACCAAGTCCGTATAGTTGCTGCCATCATCTTTCAGCTTGGTTTTCTCTAGGAACGCGTTGAAGTTGAGGACAGCGTGGGCCATTTGATCTACAAGACATATTGTAAAGATTTAGACTAAGTTCATGATAATTTAGTTCATCTAATCAAATTATTCAATGAACTCCCACGCAGATAGACATCCCTCTAGTCATATAAGGGAAACATGATCCGAGTTAACTAGGCCGTGTCCGATCATCACGTGAGATGGACTAGCCAACATCGGTGAACATCTTCATGTTGATCGGATCTTCTATATGACTCATGCTCGACCTTTCGGTCGTCCGTGTTTCGAGGCCATGTCTGTACATGCTAGGCTCGTCAAGTCAACCTAAGTGTATTGCGTGTGTAAATCTGGCTTACACCCGTTGTATTCGAACGTTAGAATCTATCACACCCGATCATCACGTGGTGCTTTGAAACAACGAACCTTTGCAACGGTGCACAGTTAGGGGGAACACTTTCTTGAAATTATTTTGAGGGATCATCTTATTTAAGCTACCGTCGTTCTAAGCAAATAAGATGTAAAACATGATAAACATCACATGCAATCAAATAGTGACATGATATGGCCAATATCATTCGCTCCTTTTGATCTCCATCTTCGGGGCTCCATGATCATCGTTGTCACCGGCATGACACCATGATCTCCATCATCGTGTCTTCTTGAAGTTGTCACGTCATCTATTACTTCTACTACTATGGCTAACGCTTTAGCAATAAAGTAAAGTAATTATATGACGTTTATGTTGACACGCAGGTCATAAATAAAAGAAGACAACTCCTATGGCTCCTGCCGGTTGTCATACTCATCGACATGCAAGTCGTGATTCCTATTACAAGAACATGATCATCTCATACATCACATATATCATTCATCACATCCTTTAGCCATATCACATCACAAAACACTTGCTGCAAAAACAAGTTAGACGTCCTCTAATTGTTGTTGCAAGTTTTTACGTGGCTGCTATAGGTTTCTAGCAAGAACGTTTCTTACCTACGCCAAAACCACAACGTGAATTGCCAATTTCTATTTACCCTTCATAAGGACCCTGTTCATCGAATCCGATCCGACTAAAGTGGGAGAGACAGACACCCGCCAGCCACCTTATGCAACTAGTGCATGTCAGTCGGTGGAACCGGACTCACGTAAGCATACGTGTAAGGTTGGTCCGGGCCGCTTCATCTCACAATGCCGCCGAATCAAGATAAGACTAGTAACGGCAAGATAATTGACAATATCGACACCCACAACTACTTTGTGTTCTACTCGTGCATAGTAACTACGCATAGACCTAGCTCATGATGCCACTGTTGGGGAACGTAGCAGAATTTTAATATTTTCTACGCATCACCAAGATCAATCTATGGAGTCATCTAGCAACGAGGGAGAGAGGAGTGCATCTGCATACCCTTGTAGATCGCGCGCGGAAGCGTTGAAGAGAATGGGGTTGATGGAGTCGTACTCAACGTGATCCAAATCTCCGATGACCTAGTGCCGAACGGACAACACCTCTACGTTCAACACACGTACGGTTGGGAAGACGTCTCCTCCTTCTTGATCCAACAAGGGGGAAGAAGAGGTTGATGAAGATTCAGCGGCACGACGGCGTGGTGGTGGAAGCAACGGTGATCTCGGCAGGGCTTCGCTAAGCGCAGGGAGACGAAGGAGTGTCATGGGAGGGAGAGGGAGATGCCAGGGGCTTTGGTGCGCAGCCCTCCCTCCCCCCACTATATATAGGGTGCCTAGGGGGGCGCTGGCCCTAGGAGATCCAATCTCCTAGGGGGGCGGCGGCCAAGGGGGTGCCTTGCCCCCCAAGCAAGGGTGGCGCCCCCACCCCTAGGGTTTTTAACCCTAGGCGCAGGGGGAGGCCCAAGGGGGGGCGCACCAGCCCATTAGGGGCTGGTTCCCCTCCCACTTCCGCCCATGGGGCCCTCCGGGATAGGTGGCCCCACCCGGTGGACCCCCCGGGACCCTTCCGGTGGTCCCGGTACAATACCAGTGACCCCCGAAACCTTCCCGATGGCCGAAACTGGACTTCCTATATATAAATCTTTACCTCCGGACCATTCTGGAACTCCTCGTGACGTCCAGGATCTCATCCGGGACTCCGAACAACTTTCGGATTACCGTGTGCTAATATCTCTACAACCCTAGCGTCACCGAACCTTAACTGTGTAGACCCTACGGGTTCGGGAGACATGCAGACATGACCAATAAGCCTCTCCGGTCAATAACCAATAGCGGGATCTGGATAGCCATGTTGGCTCCCACATGCTCCACGATGATCTCATCGGATGAACCACGATGTCGAGGATTCAATCAATCCGTATACAATTCCCTTTGTCAATCGGTACGTTACTTGCCCGAGACTGGATCGTCGGTATCCCAATACCTTGTTCAGTCTCGTTACCGGCAAGTCACTTTACTCGTACCGTAATGCATGATCCCGTGATCAACCACTTGATCACATTGAGCTCATTATGATGATGCATTACCGAGTGGGCCTAGAGATACCTCTCCGTCATACGGAGTGACAAATCCCAGTCTCGATTCGTGCCAACCCAACAGACACTTTCGGAGATACCTGTAATGTACCTTTATAGTCACCCAGTTACGTTGTGACGTTTGGCACACCCAAGGGACTCCTGCGGTATCCGGGAGTTGCACAATCTCATGGTCTATGAAAATGATACTTGACATTCAGAAAAGCTACAGCAAACGAACTACACGATCTTTGACCTATGCTTAGGATTGGGTCTTGTCCATCACATCATTCTCCTAATGATGTGATCCCGTTATCAATGACATCCAATGTCCATAGTCAGGAAGCCATGACTATCTTTTGATCAACGAGCTAGTCAACTAGAGGCTCACTAGGGACGTGTTGTGGTCTATGTATTCACACATGTATTACGATTTCCGGATAACACAATTATAACATGAACAATAGACAATTATCATGAACAAAGAAATATAATAATAACCATTTTATTATTGCCTCTAGGGCATATTTCCAACACGAGACTCTTGTAGGCATTTGGACCAAAGAGATCCATGTGAAGTAGCTCGAGTGGTCTTCTTGTGGTCATGATGTTCTTCGCGCGGTGACTTCCTCCAACTTGTTTCCCTGCTTGACAAGCACTACAAAGTCTATCCTTGTCAAACATGACATCTTTTATTCCAAGGATATGATCACCTTTAATAAGCTTATCAAGATTTCGCATAGCAACATAACCTAGTCTTCTATGCCACAACCAGCCTTTAGAAGATTTGGTAATTAAGCAAGTTCTAGGTTGAGCCTTTTTGGTGAAATCAATAATGTAAAGATCTCCTCTACGTATACCGGTAAAGACCATTTTATGATTGTCACTACGAAACACTTGGCAATCTACTTCAGTGAATAAGACATTGAAACCGAAATCCGCAAGTCTAGAAACTGAAAGGAAATTGTATCCAAGGGATTCAACGAGCATGATGTGAGATGGCCACCTTACCAAGGCCAACCACCTTACCCTTTGAATTATCACCAAAAGTGACATATTTTCGAGGGCCTTCGTTTTCAGCAAGCTCACGGAACATATCTTTATCTCCGGTCGTATGATCAATACATCCACTATCAAGGACCCATTCCTTTCCTCTAGCCATGTAGCCGTGAAGATTTGCCATAAGACCAAAATGCCTCATTGCATCATCAAGATCATAGTCACTATCATCATCTTCATCATAGTATCCATGTTCAACATCATCTTGTGATTGATCAATTCCTAGAGAGGATAATTCATTAGATAAATGATCATCACAATGGTTACCTTTATGAATTCTAATAGCTTCGGATATGATATCGCTAATGATTCCAACATTTCCTTTAGCACGCATGAGATTGGTAAGCTCGGTAAGCTCAAACAGACAATCACCAAAGCTAGGATCACTAGAGTTCATCTTACTCAAGGCAATAGACTTATGGAGAATTTCATCTAAATTTTTCAAGGAATAATCTGGAAATCGTTCCTCAAGAAATCTCCATATGGTGTAGGCACACTTGAGAGTAGGCAAACATCCAATCAAGTTTCTAGGCAAGCCTCTAATGATGAGCTCAACAGTTCTAAGATTGCGAATCATGTCAATATCTTCATCTACGGTAGGGTGAAAAGGATCAACATGAGGTGCACAAGGACTAGTAATGTACTTGTTCAAATGATATTCATTGAAAATCTCAAGCATTTCATTTTTCCACTCATGAAAACACTCTCCATCAAGAATAGGCACTCTATGTCTAAGACTCCCCAAAGTAGACACATCCATCTTCCTCCAATGGTGTTTAAACCAAGGCAATGGAGACCAAAGCTTTGATACCAATTGAAAGGATCGAGAAGAGGTGTCTAGAGAGGGGGTGATTAGACACTAAGTGCCAAAAGTTGCAGTTTTTAATATTCTTAAGTTTAAGTGGAGTTTAAGCACAAGTTTAACAAACACAATACATATCAAGCAAGCATGCAATGAGTATATGAGCAACGGAAAGTAAAGCATGCAACTTGCAAGAATGTAAAGAGAAGGGTTTGGAGTATTCAAACGCAATTGGAGACACGGATGTTTTTGTCGTGGTTCTGATAGGTGGTGCTATCGTACATCCACGTTGATGGAGACTTCAACCCACGGAGGGTAACGGTTGCGCGAGTCCACGGAGGGCTCCACCCACGAAGAGTCCACGAAGAAGCAACCTTGTCTATTCCATCACGGCCGTCGCCCACGAAGGACTTGCCTCACTAGCGGTAGATCTTCACGAAGTAGGAGATCTCCTTGCCCTTACAAACTCCTTGGTTCAACTCCACAATCTTGTTGGAGGCTCCCAAGTGACACCTAGCCAATCTAGGAGACACCACTCTCCAAGAAGTAACAAATGGTGTGTTAATGATGAACCCCTTGCTCTTGTGCTTCAAATGATAGTCTCCCCAACACTCAACTCTCTTTCACAGGATTTGGATTTGGTGGAAAGAAGATTTGAGTGGAAAGCAACTTGGGGAAGGCTAGAGATCAAGATTCATATGGTTGGAATGGAATATCTTGACCTCAACACAAGTGTAGGTGGTTCTCTCTCAGAAAATGCGTATTGGAAGTGTAGGTAGTTCTGATGGCTCTCTCCATGAATGAAGAGTGAGGGGAGGGGTATATATAGCCTCCACACAAAATCTAACCATTACACACAATTTGCCAGACTCGGTGGGACCGAATGGTTAAACTCGGTCGGACCGATTCAGCAAACCTAGTGACCGTTAGGATTTTCGGTGGGACTGAGATGCAACTCGGTAGGACCGATATGGTTAGGGTTAGGGCATAACGTAATCTCGGTGTGACCGATTACACAAACTCGGTGGGAACGATTTTGGTAATAAGCTAACCAGAGAGTTGGTCAAGCAAACTCGATGAGACCGATTACACAAACTCGGTGGGACCGATTTTGGTAATAAGCTAACCAGAGGGTTTGCATTGTAATCTCGGTAGTACCGATTGCTCAAACTCGGTGAGATCGATTTTGGTAATGGACATATAGAGAGATTACAATCCCATCTCGGTGAGACCGAGATCCCTATCGGTGAAACTGATTTGTTAGGGTTTGTGGCAGTGGCTATGACATCTGGAACTCGATGGCGCCGGATAGATAGAATCGGTGGGCCGAGTTTGACTTTTGGTTTAGGTCATATGTGGATGTGGGAAGGTAGTTGAGGGTTTTGGAGCATATCAATAAGCACTTTGAGCAAGCAAGCCATTAAGCAACACCTCATCCCCTCTTGATAGTATTGGCTTTTCCTATAGACTCAATGTGATCTCGGATCACTAAAATAGAAAATGTAGAGTCTTGAACTTGAAGCTTGAGCCAATCCTTTATCCTTAGCATCTTGAAGGGGTTTCACATCCTCTAGTCCATGCCACTCCATTGTTGAACTTATCTGAAACATACTAGGTAAAAGTGTTAGTCCAACAAGAGATATGTTGACATTAATTAGCAAAACCACCTAGGGAGCACTTGTGCTTTCATGGATATTGCACCTAGCGGTGATTCCAAGACGTAATTCTTTTGTGCAACAATGAGGATAATCCTCAAGTTACGGACTCAGTCCATGTAGTTGCTACCATCATCTTTCAACATAGCTTTCTCTAGGAACGAATTAAAATTCAAGGGAACGGTAGCATGGGCCATTGATCTACAACAACATAGATATGCAAAAACTATCAGGTACTAAGTTCATGATAAATTAAAGTTCAATTAATCATATTACTAAAGAACTCCCACTTAGATAGACATCCCTCTAGTCATCTAAATGATCACGTGATCCATATCAACTAAACCATGTCCGATCATCCCGTGAGATGGAGTAATTTTCAATGGTGAACATCACTATGTTGATCATATCTACTATATGATTCACAATCGACCTTTCGGTCTCAGTATTCCGAGGCCATATCTGCATATGCTAGGCTCGTCATGTTTAACCCGAGTATTCTGCACATGCAAAACTGGCATGCACCCGTTATATGTGAACGTAGAGCTTATCACACCCGACCATAACGTGGTGTCTCGGCTCGACGAGCTGTAGCAACGGTGCATACTCAGGGAGAACACTTATACCTTGAAATTTAGTGAGGGGTCATCTTATAATGCTACCGTCGTACTAAGGAAAATAAGATGCATAAAGGATAAACATCATATGCAATCAAAATATGTGACATGATATGGCCATCGTCATATTGTGCCTTTGATCTCCATCTCCAAAGTACTGTCATGATCTCCCTCGTCACTGGCTTGACACCTTGATCTCCATCGTAGCATCATTGTCATCTCGCCAACTATTGCTTCTACGACTATCGCTACCTCTTAGTGATAAAGTAAAGCAATTACGTGACGATTGCATTTCATACAATAAAGCGAAAACCATAAGGCTCCTGCTAGTTGCCGATAACTTCTACAAAACATGATCATCTCATACAACAATTTATATCTCATCACTCTTGACCATATCACATCACAACATGCCCTGCAAAAACAAGTTAAACGTCCTCTACTTTGTTGTTGCAAGTTTTACGTGGCTGCTACAGGCTTCTAGCAAGAACCGTTCTTACGTACGCATCAAAACCACAAGGATTTTTCATCAAGTGTGATGGTTTAACCTTCAACAAGGACAGGCCGTAGTCAAACTCGATTCAACAAAAGTTGGAGAAACAGACACCTGCCAGCCACCGGTGTGCAAAGCACGTCGGTAGAACCAGTCTCATGAACGCGGTCATGTAATCGGTCCAAGCTGCTTCATCCAATAATACCGCCGAATCAAAGTAGGACGTTGGTGGTAAGCATTATGATTATTATCACCCACAACTCTTTGTGTTCTACTCGTGCATATCATCTACGCATGGACCTGGCTCTGATGCTACTATTGGGAACATAGCATGCAATTTCAAAAAAATTCCTACAATCACGCAAGATCTATCTAGGAGATGCATAGCAATGAGATGGGGAGAGTGTGTCCACGTACCCTCGTAGATCGAAAGCAGAAGCATTAGATTAATGCGGTTGATGTAGTCGAACGTCTTCATGATCCAACTGATCCAAGTACCGAACGTATGGCACCTCCATGTTCAGCACACGTTCAGCTCGATGACGTCCCTCAAGCTCTTAATCCAGTAGAGGGCCGAGGGAGAGTTCCGACAGTACGACGGCGTGGTGATAATGAAGGTGATGTGATTCGCGCAGGGCTTCACCTAAGCACTACGACGCTATGACCAGAGGAGTAAACTGTGGAGGGGGCACCGCACACGGCTAAGAGAATTCTTGGTGTGCCTTTGGGGTGCCCCCTGCCCTCGTATATAAAGGGGGTAGGAGGAGGCCGGCGGCTAATGTCTACTACACAACCTTCTTCTTGTAGACGTCGTTGGGCCTCCAAGTGCAGAGGTTTGTAGGACAGTATCAAATTTCCCTCAAGTGGATGACCTAAGGTTTATCAATCCATAGGAGGCGTAGGATGAAGATGGTCTCTCTCAAGCAACCCTGCAACCAAATAACAAAGAGTCTCTTGTGTCCCCAACACACCCAATACAATGGTAAATTGTATAGGTGCACTAGTTCGGTGAAGAGATGGTGATACAAGTGGTATATGGATAGTAGATAAAGGTTTTTGTAATCTGAAAATATAAAAACAGCAAGGTAACTAATGATAAAAGTGATCACAAACGGTATTGCAATGCGTTGAAACAAGGCCTAGGGTTCGTACTTTCGCTAGTGCAAGTTCCCTCAACAATAATAACATAATGGGATCATATAACTATCCCTCAACATGCAACAAAGAGTCACTCCAAAGTCACTAATAGCGGAGAACAAACGAAGAGATTATGGTAAGGTACGAAACTGCCTCAAAGTTATTCTTTCCAATCAATTCGTTGGGCTATTCCTATAAGTGTCACAAACAGCCCTAGAGTTCGTACTAGAATAACACCTTAAGACACAAATCAACCAAAACCCTAATGTCACCTAGATACTCCAATGTCACCTCAGCGGGTATGATTATACGATATGCATCACACAATCTCAGATTCATCTATTCAAACCAACACATAGAACCTCAAAGAGTGCCCCAAAGTTTCTACCGGAGAATCATGATGAAAACGTGTGCCAACCCCTATGCATAGGTTCATGGGCGGAACCCGCAAGTTGATCACCAAAACATACATCAAGTGAATCACGTGATATCCCATTGTCACCACAGATACGCACGGCAAGACATACATCAAGTATTCTCAAATCTTTAAAGACTCAATCCGATAAGATAACTTCAAAGGGAAAACTCAATCCATTACAAGAGAGTAGCAGGGGGAAGAAACATCATAGGATCAAATATAATAGCTAAGCTCGCGATACATCAAGATCGTATCACCTCAAGAACACGAGAGAGAGAGAGAGAGAGATCAAACACATAGCTACTGGTACATACCCTCAGCCCCGAGGGAGAACTACTCCCTCCTCGTCATGGAGAGCACCGGGATGATGAAGATGTCCACCGGTGAGGGTTCCCCCCCCCCTCCGGCAGGGTGCCGGAACGGGTCTAGATTGGTTTTCGGTGGCTACGGAGGCTTCTGGCGGCAGAACTCCCGATCTATTGTGTTCCCCGATCGTTTTAGGGTATATGGAGATATATAGGCGGAAGAAGTACGCCAGGGGAGCCACGAGGGGCCCACGAGGGTAGAGGGCACGCCTAGGGGGGTGGGCGCGCCCCCCTACCTTGTGGCTTCCTCGAAGCTTCCTTGACGTGGACTCCAAGTCTCCCGAGTTGCTTTCCTTCCAAAAATAAGTTCCGTGAAGTTTCAGGTCAATTGGACTCCGTTTGATTCTCCTTTTCTGCAATACTCTAAAACAAGGAAAAAAACATAAACTGGCACTGGGCTCTAGGTTAATAGGTTAGTCCCAAAAATCATATAAAATAGCATATAAATGCATATAAAACATCCAAGGTTGATAATATAATAGCATGGAACAATCAAAAATTATAGATACGTTGGAGACGTATGAGCATCCCCAAGCTTAATTCCTACTCGTCCTCGAGTAGGTAGATGATAAAAACTGAATTTTTGATGTGGAATGCTACCTAACATATTTATCCATGTATTTCTCTTTATTGTGGCAAGAATATTCAGATCAATAAGATTCAAGACAAATGTTTAATCTTGACATAAAAATAATAATACTTCAAGCATACTAACAAAGTAATCATGTCTTCTCAAAATAACATGGCCAAAGAAAGTTTATCCCTACAAAATCATATAGTTTGGCCATGCTCCATTTTCCTCACACAAGAATGCTCTCATCATGCACAACCCCGATGACAAGCCAAGCAATTGTTTCATACTTTAGTAATCTCAAACCTATAAACTTTCACGCAATATATGAGCGCGAGCCATGGACATAGCACTATGGGTGGAATAGAATATAATGAGGGGGTTATGTGGATAAGACAAAAAGGAGAAAGTCTCACACCGACGCGGCTAATCAATGGGCTAGGGAGATGCCCATCAATTGATGTCAATGCAAGGAGTAGGGATTGCCATGCAACGGATGCACTAGAGCTATAAATGTATGAAAGCTCAACAAAAGAAACTAAGTGGGTGTGCATCCAACTTGCTTGCTCACGAAGACCTAGGGCACTTGAGGAGGCCCATTGTTGGAATATCCAAGCCAAGTTCTATAATGAAAAATTCACACTAGTATATGAAAGTGACAAAACAAGAGACTCTCTATCATAAAGACCATGGTGCTACTTTGAAGCACAAGTGTGGAAAAAGGATAGTAGCATTGTCCCTTTTATTTATTTTTTTATTTGGCCTTTCCTTTTTTGGCCTTTCTCTTTTTTTGGGACAATGCTCTATGAATGATGATCATCACACTTCTATTTACTTACAACTCAAGATTTACAACTCGATACTTAGAACAAGATATGACTCTATATGAATGCCTCCGGCGGTGTATCGGGATTGCAATGAATCAAGTGTGACATGTTTGAAAAATTATGAACGGTGGCTTTGCCACAAATAGGATGTCAACTACATGATCATGCAAAGCAATATGACAATGATGATGCGTGTCATAATAAACGAAACGGTGGAAAGTTGCATGGCAATATATATCGGAATGGCTATGGAAATGCCATAATAGGTAGGTATGGTGCTTGTTTTGAGGAAGATATAAGGAGGTTTATCTGTGAAAGAGCGTATCATATCATGGGGTTTGGATGCACCGACGAAGTTTGCACCAACTCTCAATGTGAGAAAGGGTAATGCACGGTACCGAAGAGGCTAGCGATGATGGAAGGGTAAGAGTGCGTATAATCCATGGACTCAACATTGGTCATAAAGAACTCACATACTTACTGCAAAAATCTACAAGTCATCAAACACCAAGTATTACGCGCATGCTCCTAGGGGGATATATTGGTAGGAAAAGACAATCGCTCGTCCCCGACCGCCACTCATAAGGAAGACAATCAAATAGCACCTCATGTTTCAAATTTGTTACACAACGGTTACTGTCGGATCACGGGTTCCGGCAGACCCTTAAGGTTCGAACACTGGGGTGCGCGCGGAGATCACGCCTTCTACCTCCCCGTCATGCAAGGATCTAAACTACTAAAAGAACTCCACAAGAGACACAAGGTTTATACTGGTTCGGGCCACCATTGTGGTGTAATACCCTACTCCAGTGTGTGGTTGGTGGATTGCCTTCTGGGGCTGATGATGACGAACAATACAAGGAAGAACAGCCTCGCGAGGGTCTATTCTTGGCTGGGGCGATGAACTGCTAGGAGGAGTTCAGTCACCCTTCTCTCCCTCTCTCTCTCTTTTCCTCGCCCCCTTTTCCGATGCCTCTACCCTGGGGGTGGCTAGTCCTATTTATAGGAAAAGGCCCTGGGCCTCTTCCCAAATATTGAGCGGGAAGGGCGCCAACAATTGGCCAATTCGAAGGGGAACATCTAGTACACTTATCCTGACTAAAGTTGGTCTTCGCCTACGAAAGGCTCTGCGGTGACGCCGTGCTGGGCTCCATGGTGACCTCCGTCTCGTAGTCCTCCTGGTCTTGGTCTTGTTGCACCGAAATGGCAACCTTTGCCTGACGCCTCGGTACTCCGCGGCTGCGCTTGCCCCCTTTGCACCAAAGAGGAAAGAAGGACGCTGCGCGCGCTGGCGCCCGCCTGGCGCCCTGAGTCGTCATGGCCTGCGTCATGGGCACCTCGCGAGGTATCCCGTCTTGATTTCTCCGCCTCCTCGCGAGCCAGCCTGAGGAGGCTGCGCCTGGGGATGTGTCGTGTCGTCTGCCCCGCGAGGCTTGGCCCATCGCGAGGGTCTTGAGTCTTGTGTTGATGAAGATGGGCCATGTTGGGCCTCCTTTGAGCCATGCCGCAGGCCGCAGGCAGGCAAGTCTGGGGACCCCCGTTCCCAGAACGCCGACAGTAGCCCCCGGGCCCAAGGCGCGCATGGACTTGGCTGTGCCGAGAGGTGAAAGGGCAAGGGCGAAGCGCCGCGGGCCCTAACAGCGTGCGGCCTTGGGCGCCGCGTGGCGGTTGATGGGACGTGGGCGTCTCCACTTCCCCACGACGCCTCGGTGATCGTGCGAGTTGGACAAGTCCTTGCATGCAGATTGTGTCATAATTACCTATGATCATGGAGGCCGACGGTTGGCCTTCGCCGGCTATAAGTACGGCACGGCGCGTGCCCTTCCAGTCCATCTCTTCTTGTTTTTTCCTTTGCCTCAATCCTTGCCCTGCCTTGCTGTGATGGCTCCATCGAGGAGGTACTCGGCTGCGGAGAAGGGGAAGGCCCTCCAAGTCGATCTTGCCTCTCCCCCACCCAAGCGCGGTCGTGGGCGCCCTCGGAAGCATCCGGTGGCCGCCCCGGTAGCGTTTGGTGGTCATGGTGGCGGCTCTCAGCGCGGCGGCGGGCGAGCCGCTGTGGCAGAGGGACGCGTCTGGGTCGCGCGCTCCCCCAGGCTGCGCTTTCGCGCTGCGCAGGTGCTGCCGAAGTTCGTCGTCTGGTCGGCGGAGCCGACTAGCGCCCGGCTCCAACTCCCTCGCTTCCTCCTTGGTGAACTTCCGGCCGGTGCTCCTGGTGGCCTCCGGCTCCAGGCGAAGGGCTGCTGCAGCAGGTCCTCGTGGGCCGCGCTAGAGGTCTCCGCCAACGGGGGCTTGGCCTTAACTCGTGGCTGGCAGGCATTCGCCCGCGCTCGCGGCCTGGGGCGCCGGTGCACCCTGCACTTCAGGTTTGACGGCGACGCCACCCTCTATGTGAGGCTGTTTGGGGAAGATGGTCGCCACACGGGGTGTTGCCCTGAGGACGACGACCGCGGTCGGGGGGCCCCGCTCCGACGCTGATGGAGGAGATAGCGCCCGCGCGGGTGGCGGCACCCGAGACTCGCCAAGCTTCGTCAACTCTTCCTCAAGCGACTCCTTCAGCGGTGGCCGCAGTCAACCCCCGCGCCGTCGAGCTTGCTTGGGAGGTGATGGCTCATCCGCCCGCCGTCGTGCCCCGGTGAAGCGCGAGAGAGAGTCTTCTTGAGGCCCAGAGGCTGCCCGGGTCGCTTCCGCGGGCTGATGTGAGGAGGGCTGCGCCGGGCTCGTCCTTTCCTTTTCCTTTTGTTTCCTGTGTAAGACAAAACAGCTGCATGGAGCCCTGCTGGGGCGTGTTGGGAATTATTGCCGTTTTAGCCATTACCTTGATCTTATTTTTGCGCCTCTTAACTACATGCCTGTGTGTAGATAGTCTTTGACCCCTGCCGGGGGGGCGACCGACCCAGGCCCTGTGTGCGCGTCGCGGTGCCCGAGGGGCACGGACTAGAGGGGTGCTCCTGTAACGTGCCCGGGTCATGAAACCTTCCAGCGGCTAGAGCAGAAATGCTCACGAGGACGTTTGAGTACCATCCCTCGCGAGGTCATTTATGAGGGAAACCAAAGCAAGGAGCGAAAATCGACGAACCACAAATCAGCAACAATGACAACTTCAATAAGACTTTAAATGCAAGTAAACACGTCAACTGCGGAAAGCAAATGAAAAAGCCGCGTCCGGCACCTAATCTAGTCTTTGACGTCTTCTCACTAGCGCGGAGCTAAGTGCTGCCACTGGGCATGGGAGGGAGCCCCGGGGCCTGAGGCCAGCGCTCCTGAGACTCCGGGGCGTGTACAGCCCCACTCATTATTACGTGAGAGTGTCACGGGGCGGCGAGCTTCACAGGCATTGGCCTTGCTTCACAGGCTCTGGGCCTTTTCCAAAACGCGATAGCTTCACAGGCACTCGCCTTGCTTCACAGGCTCTGGGCCTTTTCCAAAAAGGGATAGCTTCACAGGCACTCGCCTTGCTTCACAGGCTCTGGGCCTTTTCCAAAAAGGGATAGCTTCACAGGCACTCGCCTTGCTTCACAGGCTCTGGGCCTTTTCCAAAATGGGAAGGTCTTCATAGGCACTCGCCTTGCTTCACAGGCTCTGGGCCTTTTCCAAAAAGGGAAGGTCCTCACAGGCACTCGCCTTGCTTCACAGGCTCTGGGCCTTTTAGGGGTAGAACCTCCGGAGGTGCTGGATGTTCCACGCGTTCTGGATCGGCTCCCCCTCTTGAGTCTCCAAGCGCACGGAGCCTGGCCTGGAAACATGAACAACCTTGAACGGGCCCTCCCACATGGGAGAGAGCTTATGCAGGCCCTCCCTGGAGAGAACCTGCCTGAGTACGAGGTCTCCTACCTCGAGGGTCCTGGGGCGGATGTTGCGGCAGTGATATCGTCGTAGCGCCTGTTGGTACCTTGCCGCTCGCAGCGCGGCTTCCCGGCGGCGTCCCTCCCCTAGTACGAGGTCCATCCCCCACATGGTGTCCTGTTGCGCCTCGTCGAACGCCAGGACCCGCGTGGAGCGATGCCTGACCTCGTGAGGAAGGACTGCTTTGGCTCCATAGACCAGGAAGAACGGGGTCTCCCCAGTTGGTTTGGTTGCGGTTGTGCGGATGGACCACAACACGGACTGGAGCTCGTCGTACCAGCCTCTGCCGCAGGCCTCCAGCTTCTTCTTGAATGTCCTGGTCTTGAGGCCTCTCAGGACCTCCGCGTTGGCTCGTTCGGCCTGCCCATTGCTTCGCGGGTGTGCCACCGAAGCGTAGCATATCTGCGTCCCAAGGTTAGCACAGTATGTTTTGAAGAGATTACTGGTGAACTGCAAACCGTTGTCTGTGATGATGCGATTCGGCACCCCGAACCGGCTCATGATACCCCTGATGAACTTGACCGCGGAGCCAGCGGGGATGGTACGGACAGCCTCCACTTCTGCCCACTTGGTGAACTTGTCAATGGCGACGTAGAGGTAACGGTAGCCCCCTGGCGCCCGAGGGAACGGGCCCAGAATATCCAACCCCCAAACTGCGAATGGCCACGAGATGGGTATTATCTGCAGGCCCCCCGCCGGTTGATGGATCTGCTTGGAATGAAACTGGTAGGCCTCACAAACCTTTACCAATTCGATTGCGTCGTTGAGCGCGGTAGGCCAATAGAACCCGCTACAGAATGCCTTGCCGACGAGGGTCCGTGATGATGAGTGGTGTCCGCAGTCTCCGCCATGTATGTCCTCCAGTAGTTCCTTTCCTTGCTCCCTCGAGATGCAGCGCAGAGATACATCGTTTGGTTGCTTCCGGTAAAGTTCTCCATCTCTGATGCAGTATGCCGTGGCCTGCCGCGCCACACGCTCCGCTTCCTCTTCCTTTTCCGGTAGGGCCCGTTGCGTTAAATAACTCCGGAGTTCTGCGATCCAGCACTCCTCCTGAGGTTCCATCGTCAGGAGCAGGCGTGCTCCTGATGTCGGCCCATAGACCGGGGCTCCCGAGGCTGGCGGCTGGGGGAGCTCCTCTCGAGACTGAGCGGTGTTTGATAACATCGGCTGCGCTGAGGGTTTGAAGAGCCGCTCTTCGAAGACGCTGGGTTCCTGCGGCAACCACCTGGATGCCCATCCGGCTATGTCGTCAGCTTCCTGATTGGTGCCACGGGGCACGTGCTTCATCTCCAGCCCCCAGAACCGCTTTTCCATCCTGCGGACCTCCGCTAGGTAGGCCTCCATATGCTCGTCCTTCGGCTCGTACACCTTGTTGGAGAAGTTGACTAGGAGCTGCGAGTCGCCCTTGACGGTGAGGCGTTTCACTCCCAGGGCTACTGCGGCCTTCAACCCGGCTATCAGTCCCTCATATTCTGCAATGTTGTTGGAGACCTTTTCACCTTGCTGGAAACAGAGTTGTACGACATAGTAGAGCTTATCCTGAGTGGGTGATATCAGCACCGCACCAGCCCCCGCGCCGTGTCTGGAGAACGCCCCATCGAAGTACATGACCCAGCCTTCCGGTGCCTCACTCCCTGGAGAGAGGGACCGATCCTCGTTGTCCCTGAGGTCTGGTGCCTTCGCCCATTCCGCTATGAAATTTGCCAACGCTGCTCCTTTAATGACCCTGGTTGTGCTGAACTCGAGCTGAAACGCCTGCAGCTCCATGTTTCACTCGGCGACCCTTCCGACTGAGTTAGGGCTCCTGAGCACTCTCTCCAGGGGGTACGATGAGACGACTTTGATGGGATGAGCCTGGAAGTAGTGATGCAGCTTGCGTGAGGCTACCAGTAACACGAGGAGGAGCTTTCGAGGCATTGGGTACCGTGCCCTCGCGTCCCGTAACATCGTGCTAACAAAGTAGACGGGATGCTCAACAAGGCTGAGAGTATCTGGGGTCGCGGCGCCCTCGGGAGGTAAGGGCGCCTCACGAGATGACGTGGCCTCGGGAGGTGGACCATCTGGGCGTGCGGCCTCTCCTGCCTCCGGTGCATTCTTTGGCAGCTGACCCTCCTCAACTGCGGTTGCGGCTTCTGCAGGCTTTCCTTGTTCCCGTTTTGTCTTGCCTCGGGCTGCCGCTGTGGTCTTGACTTGGCGCGCCTCCCTAACCGCCACCAGGGCTGCGCTGGCGGAGTAGGGAGTGGCAGCGAGGTAGAGCAGCAGGGGCTCTTGAGGGCGTGGAGCCACCATGACTGGGGGACTGGTCAGGTACCTCTTGAGATCTTGAAACGCCTTATCTGCCTCTTCAGTCCATTCAAAGGGCCCCTTTTTCTTCATCAGCTGAAAGAAAGGCAGCGCTCGCTCCCCTAATTTGGAGATGAAGCGCCCTAGCGCGGTCACGCGCCCAGTGAGCTTCTGCATTTCTCTGAGGGTCTTTGGCGGACTCATGCCCTCGACCGCCTTGACCTTCTCGAGGTTGGCCTCAATGCCACGATGGGACACGAGGAATCCCAAAAGCTTGCCCGAGGGGACGCAAAACACACATTTCTCCGGGTTGAGCCGCAGGTTTACTACGTTGAGGCTCGCGAAGGTCTCCTCCTGGTCTTGTATCAGGGTCTTGGCCTCCCGCGATTTTACTACAATGTCATCAACGTAGGCTTCGACATTCTTTCTGAGTTGCGGGCCCAAGGTGATGTGCATCAGCCGCTGAAAGGTTGCCCCTGCGTTACGCAGTCCGAACGGCATGCATGTATAGCAGTATACCCCGCACGGGGTTAAGAAGGCGGTCTTCTCAACGTCTTCTACCGCCATCTTGATCTGGGGATACCCGGAGAAGGCGTCCAGGAAGCATAGCAGGTCGCAATCCGCAGTGGAATCGACGATCTGGTTGATGCGGGGGAGCGGAAACGGATCTTGCGGGCATGCTTTGTTGAGGTTGGTGAAGTTGACACACATGCGTTCCTTCCCCCCTTTCTTGGGCACAACGACAGGGTTGGCCAACCAATCCGGGTATCAGACCTCGCGAATGACCCCAGCGGCTTCTAGCTTGCGGGTCTCTTGGACAATGAAGGCCTGCTTCTCCACGGACTACCGCCTGGCCTTCTGCTTCACGGGGCACACATTTGGGCACACATTGAGGTGATGCTTGATGACACTCCTGGGGATCCCCACCAGCTGATCGGGCTCCCAAGCAAATAACTTCTTATTCGCGCGCAAGAACTTGACCAAGGCCTCCTCCTGCCCAGGCTCAAGGTTGGCGCCTATAGTGAAAGTGGCACTGGAGGACCCGTCCTTGTCGACGGGTATCTGCTTGGTTTCTGCCTTGTCCTGGGTGAACAACTGCTTCTTCTTGGCGGGCGCAGCCCCCTTGGGCTCAGGGGTCTCCACATTGACGGGCCGTGCCGATGCCGCCGTCTTGAAGGCGAGCTCGAGTACTCGCAGGGCGTCCCCGGTGTCCCCGTGCACGGCGAGGGTGCCGCTGCTCCCGGGCATCTTCATGAGGTTATATGCCGGGTGCATGGCGGCCATGAACTGAGCCAGTGCCGAGTAGCCGAGGATGGTGTTGTAAGGGAGGCTGATGGGGGCGATGTCGAAGTTGACCATCTCCGTGCGGAAGTTGTCGTAGGTGCCGAAGGTTACCGGGAGCCGGATCTGTCCCAGGGAGTCGGATGATCCGCCCCCGACGCCCGAGAAAGATCGGCTGGGTAGCAACCGCTCCCGGGGTATGCAGAGGAGGTTGAAAGTCTCGAACGAAAGCATGCTGAGGCCCGCGCCGCCGTCAACGAGGGTTCTGGTGACGGCCACCTGGCAGATGGTGGGGGTGCACAATAGGGGGAGCGCGCCCGAGCCGACCAGGTTGGTGGGGTGGTCCTCCGAGCTGATGGTCAGACTGGCCTCGCGCGCCGCCCGGTCCGGGGGAGCCCCCTGCTGTGTGGAAACGGCGCTAACCCCGCGGGTAAAAGGCTTGACGTGGCGACTCATGGGCGGCGCCGGCGAGCCGCCCAAGAGGGCCGCAACGACCGGAGGCATCGATGTTGCGGTGCAGCTACTCCGCCGCGTAGGCAGATGCTGGGGGGTGCTTGCCGCTTGTTCCCCGTCGGGCCGGTGGCGGTGTTGACGGCGGGCGATGGGGGACAACGAGAACGCCCACCGGCGAGGGCCGCCGGGGCGATGCGAGCTCGACTGGCGCCATACATGGATGCAGAAGTCGTAGGAGAGCGGAGTGGTGGAAGACAGATTCCGGCGCACCCCTACCTGGCGCGCCAAATGTCGGATCACGGGTTCCGGCAGACCCTTAAGGGTCGAACACTAGGGTGCGCGCGGAGATCATGCCTTCTACCTCCCCGTCACGCAAGGATCTAAACTACTAAAAGAACTGCACAAGAGACACAAGGTTTATACTGGTTCGGGCCACCATTGTGGTGTAATACCCTACTCCAGTGTGTGGTTGGTGGATTGCCTTCTGGGGCTGATGATGATGAACAATACAAGGAAGAACAGCCTCGCGAGGGTCTGTTCTTGGCTGGGGCGATGAACTGCTAGGAGGAGTGCAGTCACCCTTCTCTCGCTCCCTCTCTCTTTTCCTCGCCCCCTTTTCCGATGCCTCTACCCTGGGGGTGGATAGTCCTATTTATAGGCCAAGGCCCTGGGCCTCTTCCCAAATATTGAGCGGGAAGGGCGCCAACAATTGGCCAATTCGAAGGGGAACATCTAGTACACTTATCCTGACTAAAGTTGGTCTTCGCCTGCGAAAGGCTCTGCGGTGACGCCTCGGTACTCCGCGGCTGCGCTTGCCCCCTTTGCACCAAAGAGGAAAGAAGGACGTTGCGCGCGCTTGCGCCCGCCTGGCGCCCTGAGTCGTCATGGCTTGCGTCATGGGCACCTTGCAAGGTATCCCGTCTTGATTTCTCCGCCTCCTCGCGAGCCAGCCTGAGGAGGCTGCGCCTGGGGATGCGCCATGTCGTCCGCCCCGCGAGGCTTGGCCCCTCGCGAGGGTCTTGAGTCTTGTGTTGATGAAGATGGGCCATGCTGGGCCTCCTTTGAGCCACGCCGCAGGCCGCAGGCAGGCAAGTCTAGGGACCCCCGTTCCCAGAACGCCAACAGTTACCATATGTGCATGCTACAGGACTTGCAAACTTCAACACAAGTATTCCTCAAATTCACAACTAACCAACTAGCACAACTTTGATATCACTATCTCCATATCTCAAAACAATCATCAAGTATCAAACTTCTCTTAGTATTCAATGCACTTATATGAAAGTTTTTATTATATCCATCTTGGATGCCCATCATATTAGGACTAGTTTCATAACCAAAGCAAACTACCATGTTGTTCTAAAGGACTCTCAAAATAATATAAGTGAAGCATTACTAATCCAGGGATGACACCGGAGCACAGAGATCAGACTGTTTGAGGTCTGGTCTCTACAGAGATGGTATCAGAGCACACGCTGACTGTAGGACACGACCACTAAGCTAAAAGACCTAGATCACTATTCACTCTCTTCTCTTCTGACTTCTCATCTTTTCTTCTCTTTTAGGATGGCGGATGCAAGGAACAAGTTCACGCAACCGGATGAAGATACACCCTTTGGACATCACTTGAAAGAAGTCACTAGATACCTGAACATAGGAGTACCAAGCTTCACCGGAACCTACAATGCCACTTTACCTGAAGAAGAACGCTGGATGATTCAAGTTCAAGTTCCAGGAAGGACGTTCATGCCAGTCACTGAGCCCATAGAGTTTTCTTTTGATGCACCAACTTGGAGTCTAGGAAAGAGCATGGCAGCTCACATCGCCATGGGACGCATTGGAGAAGTCTACCGCAACGATCTCAAGGATACTATCTACCAGATTTGTGGGCGCCGAGATGAACACTGGGAGATGATCAGTACCAGGAAGGATAGATCAATTGCAACTTTTATCCAGGAGTTAAACCAGCATATTCGACGACAAGAGAACCAGATGTGCACCGACAGGATAGGTCTGAAGAAGGCTAAGACAAGAATCAAGGAACTGGAGGAAGAACTCAAGGCTACACGTGAAGATTGTGAAGAAGAAATTGAAGTATTGGTGGAGAAGAATGACAACCTGATCAAGAAGATTGGAATATTTATGGGAGGCCCTACGCCAGTAGATGAAGACGAAGAACCCAAGGAGATTAATCCGGAAGACTACATCATCATCGATGGCACCGACTCGGAACCAAATAGTAGTGATGATGACTATGTTGATGAAGCTGGAGCAGATATTATGGAGTCTGCAACCGAAGATTATTTCTAGTAGACCACCTCATCAGTAGTAGTAGTCCACCATGTAAATATAGTAGTCCGAGCACTTTTGCGATAGTTAGGTCGATTGTATGCCCTTGTTTGATTGAATGAAGTGAATTGTTTTGCTTTTGCCTCATGTGCATATGGGTAGTGTTTTCTCTTTAGACCCCCTCTATTCTTACATCTCATCTTTTCTAAACCCTCAGATGCCTCCGAGACGTGACCCCGGATTTGCTTTTCCACCAGAGCTCACCCAGCTGATCCAGCAGCAGAACACATTGATGCAGTTGCTAGTCCAGAATCAGAATCATCGGAACAACAACAACAACAACCCACCACCACCACCACCTGTTGACCACTTAGCTCGCTTTCTTAGGCTGAATCCGCCAGTGTTTTCCAGTAGCACCGAGCCGATAGTAGCAGATGATTGGCTCCACAAGACAGCTAGGGAGTTGACCACAGCAGGATGCACAGATGCGGAGAAGGTGAAGTTTTCTGCACATCAGCTAGGAGGACCCGCAACATCATGGTGGGAGAATTTCACAGCCACTTTCCCAGTCGACACTGTCACATGGGACCAGTTTCAGCAGTCTTTTCGTACTGTACATGTTTCAGCAGTAGCTATGGCCATGAAGAAGCGTGAGTTTCGCAACTTGCGCCAAGGAGGACGGACAGTTGGCCAGTATGTGGAGGACTTTAGTAAGTTAGCACGTTATGCCCCAGATGACGTCGCTACGGATGCAGCTAAGTAGGAGAAGTTTCTGGAAGGACTGAATGATGAGTTGAGCATGCAGTTGGTGGTAGCAACCTTCAACAACTACCAGGAGTTGGTAGATCGTGCTCTTATGATTGAAGGGAAGCAACAGCAAATTGAGAATTGCAAGAGGAAATATGGACAAGGGAAGTACAATTCAGGAGCTCAGCAGAAGCCACGTTTTACCCCTAGACCTGGAGGACATTTTTAGCATACTCATGGAGGAGGTAGCTCGCCCAATCACAATGGCACCAGGAATGGAAATGGCAATGGAGGAAGCAACGGCCAGAATCGCACCAACCCATCAACCCCAGCCAAGAAGGACCTAAGCCAAGTTAGTTGCTTTAAGTGTTAGAAGACCGAACATTATGCCAATGAATGTCCTGAAGGCCAAAATGGCAATGGAAGTTCTGGGAAGAAGACGGACCCTTTCAACAGGGGACAGGTGAACCACGTTAGCGTGGAGGAGGTTGAAGCTCAGCCCGATGTAGTAATAGGTAAGTTTTTGGTTAAGTCATTTACTGCACTCGTTCTTTTTGATACTGGTGCATCGCATTCATACATCTCAAGGGGATTTGTGGATAAGTATAACCTATCAACCCAAGCCCTTAGATCACCCATGTTAGTAACCTCGCCTGGAGCAGAGTATGTGGCTAATCTATGGTGTGATCGGTTACCATTAAGGATTGGTAACTATGTTTTTCCCTCAAACCTAATAGTATTGGAATCTCAAGGATTGGATGTGATATTAGGCATGGATTGGTTATCAAAGTATCAAGGAAATATTGAATGTGCTAGTAAGTCAATTTTGCTTACCACACCAGAAGGGAGAAGGATCAAGTATGTATCCCGACATGTGCCAAAGAGGACTCAAGTAAATTTCCTAACAGGAGTTGTGCAGGAGGAAGTACCAGTGGTAAGGGATTTTCCTGAAGTATTTCCAGAGGAGTTGCCAGGCATGCCACCGGATAGAGATATTGAGTTTTTGATTGAGCTATTGCCAGGCACAGGGCCAATATCAAAGAGGCCATATAGGATGCCAGCAAAGGATTTGGTAGAAATTTAGAAGCAGATTAAGGAGTTACTGGATAAAGGATATATTCGCCCAAGTTCTTCTCCTTGGGGATCGCCAGTACTTCTGGTAGAAAAGAAGGATGGATCGTTAAGGATGGTTGTTGATTATCGAGGATTGAATGAAGTAACGATCAAGAACAAGTACCCACTACCGATGATCAATGCTCTCTTTGATCGATTGCAAGGAGCTAAGGTATTTTCCAAGATCGACATGCGATCAGGATACCACCAATTGAAGATTCGAGAACAGGATATTCCGACGACAGCTTTTACCACCATGTATGGGATGTATGAGTATACCGTTATGTCATTTGGACTGACTAATGCACCTGCCTATTTTATGAACATGATGAACAAAGTATTTATGGAATTTTTGGATAAGTTTGTCATAGTGTTCATTGATGATATCCTGGTTTATTCGAAGAATGTGAAGGAAATATGCCCTAGAGGCAATAATTAAGTTATTATTTATTTCCTTATATCATGATAAAGGTTTATTATTCATGCTAGAATTGTATTAACCGGAAACATAATACATGTGTGAATACATAGACAAACAGAGTGTCACTAGTATGCCTCTACTTGACTAGCTCGTTAATCAAAGATGGTTATGTCTCCTAACCATGGACAAAGAGTTGTCATTTGATTAACGGGATCACATCATTAGTTGAATGATCTGATTGACATGACCCATTCCATTAGCTTAGCACCCGATCGTGTAGTATGTTGCTATTGCTTTCTTCATGACTTATACATGTTCCTATGACTATGAGATTATGTAACTCCCGTGTGCCGGAGGAACACTTTGTGTGCTACCAAACGTCACAACATAACTGGGTGATTATAAAGGTGCTCTACAGGTGTCTCCAAAGGTACATGTTGGGTTGACGTATTTCGAGATTAGGATTTGTCACTCCGATCGTCGGAGAGGTATCTCTGGGCCCTCTCGGTAATGCACATCACTTAAGCCTTGAAAGCAATGCAACTAATGAGTTAGTTGCGAGATGATGTATTACGGAAGGAGTAAAGAGACTTGCCGGTAACGAGATTGAACTAGGTATTGGATACCGACGATCGAATCTCGGGCAAGTAACATACCGATGACAAAGGGAACAACGTATGTTGTTATGCGGTCTGACTGATAAAGATCTTCGTAGATTATGTAGGAGCCAATATGGGCATCCAGGTCCCGCTATTGGTTATTGACCGGAGACGTGTCTCGGTCATGTCTACATTGTTCTCGAACCCGTAGGGTCCGCACGCTTAAGGTTTCAATGACAGTTATATATTATGAGTTTATATGTTTTGATGTACCGAAGGTTGTTCGGAGTGCCGGATGTGATCACGGACATGACGAGGAGTCTCGAAATGGTCGAGACATAAAGATTGATATAATGGAAGCCTATGTTTGGATATCGGAAGTGTTCCGGGTGAAATCGGGATTTTACCGGAGTACCGGGAGGTTACCGGAACCCCCCGGGAGCTATATGGGCCTTAGTGGGCCTTAGTGGAAAAGAGAAGGGGCAGCCCAAGATGGGCTGCGCGCCCCTCCCCTCCCTTTGTCCGAATAGGACAAGGAGAGGGGGGTGGCCCCCCTCTCTCTTTTCCCCCCTCCGCGAATCCTATTCCAACTAGGATTGGGGGGGGGATCCTACTCCCAGAGGGAGTAGGACTCCTCCTGGCGCGCCTCTCCTAGGCCGGCCGCACCCCCCCTTGATCCTTTATATACGGAGGCAGGGGAACCCCAGAGACACACAAGTTGATCCACATGATCTTATTCTTAGCCGTGTGCAGCGCCCCCTGCCACCATAGTCCTCGATAAAATTGTAGCGGTGCTTAGGCGAAGCCCTGCGACAGTAGTACATCAAGATCGTCACCACGCCGTCGTGCTGACGGAACTCTTCCCCGACACTTTGCTGGATCAGAGTCCGGGGATCGTCATCGAGCTGAACGTGTGCTAAAACTCGGAGGTGCCGTAGTTTCGGTGCTTGATCGGTCAGGCCGTGAAGACGTATGAGTACATCAACCAAACGCTTTTGTTGTCGATCTACAAGGGTACGTAGATCACACTCTCCCCTTGTTGCTATGCATCACCATGATCTTGCGTGTGCATAGGAAATTTTTTGAAATTACTATGTTCCCCAAAAGTGGCATCAGAGCCTAGGTTTTATGGTTTGATGTTATGTGCACGAGTAGAACACAAGTGAGTTGTGGGCGATATAAGTCATACTGCCTACCAGCATGTCATACTTTGGTTCGGCTGTATTGTTGGATGAAGCGGCCCGGACCGACATTACGCGTACGCTTACGCGAGACCGGTTCCTCCGACGTGCTTTGCACATAGGTGGCTTGCGGGTGACTGTTTCTCCAACTTTAGTTGAACCGAGTGTGGCTACGCCCGGTCCTTGCGAAGGTTAAAACGGCATCAACTTGGCAAACTATCATTGTGGTTTTGATGCGTGGGTAAGATTGGTTCTTGCTTAAGCCCGTAGCAGCCACGTAAAACTTGCAACAAACAAAGTAGAGGATGTCTAACTTGTTTTTGCAGGGCATGTTGTGATGTGATATGGTCAAGACATGATGCTAAATTCTATTGTATGAGATGATCATGTTTTGTAACCGAGTTATCGGCAACTGGCAGGAGCCATATAGTTGTCGCTTTATTGTATGCAATGCAATCGCGCTGTAATGCTTTACTTTATCACTAAGCGGTAGCGATAGTCGTGGAAGCATAAAATTGGTGAGACGACAACGATGCTGCGATGGAGATCAAGGTGTCGCGCCGGTGACGATGGTGATCATGACGGTGCTTCGGAGATGAAGATCACAGGCACAAGATGATGATGGCCATATCGTATCACTTATATTGATTGCATGTGATGTTTATCTTTTATGAATCTTATCTTGCTTTGATTGACGGTAGCATTATAAGATGATCTCTCACTAAATTATCAAGAAGTGTTCTCCCTGAGTGTGCACCGTTGCCAAAGTTCGTCGTGCTGAGACACCACGTGATGATCGGGTGTGATAGGCTCTACGTTCAAATACAACGGGTGCAAAATAGTTGCACACGTGGAATACTCATGTTATACTTGACGACAAGGTTGTCAGAATTGCGATTCTGTTAGATGATTCTATGATTTTACGATCCAAACTAACCCCTATGATTCTACGACTTTAGTTTTTATAATCTACGTTTCTACGATCCTGATAGTGAAGATTCTACGATTTGCGATCTTACCGAAGGTGGTTTGATGTGTTTTTATAAAGGAGTAGGTACAATTACCTCGTCAAGTTCTACTTTCCTCCCACTCACTTCTTTCAAGAGAAAGTCCTTCTCTAGAAAGGATCCATCCTTAGCAACGGATATCTTGCCTTCAAATCTGTGATAGAAGGTGTACCCAACAGTCTCCTTTGGGTATCCTATGAAGACACATTTCTTCGATTTGGGTTCGGAGTCTGGATGTGATCACGGATATGACAAGGAGTTTTGAAATGGTCGAGACATAAAGATTGATATATTGGATGGCTATATTCAGACACTGGAAGTGTTCCGGGTGGTTTCGGATAAAACCGGAGTGCCCAAGGGTTACTGGAAACCCCCCGGGGAACTAATGGGCCTAGATGGGGCTTAGTGGAGAGAGAGAGAGCGGCCAGGGCAGGCCGCGTGCCCCCTTCCCCTTGAGTCCGAATTGGACTAGGAGGGGGCGGCGCCCCCCCCCCTTTCCTTCTCCTCTCCCACTCCTTCCTTCCCCCTCCTAGTAGGACTAGGAAAGGATGAATCCTACTCCTACTAGGAGGAGGATTACTCCCCTCCTTGGGCGCCCCAAGGGCCGGGTGGCCTCCCCCTTGCTCCTTTATATACGGGGGCATGGGGCACCCTAGAACAGAGAAGTTGACATTGTTTAGCCGTGTGCGGTGCCCCCCTCCACCGTAATCCACCTCGGTCATATCGTTGCAGTGCTTAGGCGAAGCCTTGCCCCGGTAGATTCATCATCACCGTCATCACGCCGTCGTGCTGACGTAACTCTCCCTCGACACTCAACTGGATCTAGAGTTTGTGGGACATCACCGAGCTGAACATGTGCAGATCGTGGAGGTGTCGTATCTTCGGTGCTAGGATCAGTGGGATCGTGAAGATGTTCGACTACACCAACCGCGTTGTCATAACACTTCCACTTACGGTCTACAAGGGTACATGGACTATACTCTTCCCTCTCGTTGCTATGCATCACCTAGATAGATCTTGCATGTGTGTAGGAATCTTTTTGAAATTATTGCGTTCCCCAACAGAAGTTGAAGCATGTCAAATCGTCCACGGGTCCAAGGCCTTCACGGTAATCGGTGGACAGCTCAGCGATGTATCTCTCCAAAAGAGGCTTGACTGATCTTGAATGAAATTCACTTGGGGACCTATGGTCACCATGCGTCCTCTCGAACCATCATGGCCAAAGCATACCGAGCAGGATTCTACTGGCCACGAGCCAATGAAGCAGCAAAGGAAATCATCGAGAAGTGCATGGGTTGCCAATTCTACTCGAACAAGTCCCACAAGCCCGCGCCTACCTTGAAAACCATTCCACTAGTCTGGTCATTCACCATGTGGGGTTTGGATATGGTCGGACCTCTTAGGACTGGCAGGAGTGGCTTCATTCATCTGCTGGTAGCAGTCGACAAGTTCACCAAATGGATTGAAGCAAAGCCTATCAAGAACTTTGACTCGAGCACAACCATCAGTTTCATAAAAGAGTTGATATTCCAATATGGAGTTCCACACAACATCATCACAAACAACGGCTCAAATTTTGACCCGGTAGAATTCAGGGAGTTCTGCGCTTCTCAGGGCACTTAGGTGGATTACGCATCCGTTGCGCACCCACCGTCCAACGGGCAAACCAAGAGAGCAAATGGCCTGATCCTCCAAGGGTTGAAACCTCGGCTCATGCGCGACCTTGAGCACGTAGCCCGGGCTTGGGTGACTAAGCTACCATCTGTATTGTGGGGATTGAGGACAACTCCCAACTAATCCACCAACAGTACCCCCTTCTTCATGGTGTATGGGGCTGAAGTTGTGTTACTGAGTGATCTGTATCACAATGCACCTCGAGTGGAACTTTATTCGGAGGCTGAGGAAGAGCAAGCGCGTCAAGATGCAGTAGACCTTCTGGAAGAAGAGCAAGAAATGGCATTGATTCGGTCAACTGTTTATCAGTAAGACCTTCGTTGGTTCCATGCTAGGAACATCAAAGGTCGTGCATTTCAAGAAGGAGACCTTGTGCTCCGAGTGGATTAGCAACGGCCTCACAAGCTTGCCCTCGTGTGGGAATGCCCCTTCCTCATCACCAAGGTGCTGAACAATAGAGCTTATCACCTCTACAACTTGGGGGCTTAGCAGCGAACCTGTTTCTCCTAATTAAGTTACAAAACTACTCCGAGTGGAGAGCAATCCTCCCACTCAAGGGCTTAGCCGCGAACCTGTTTCGCCTTTCTTACAAAACTACTCCGAGTGGAGAGCAATCCTCCCACTCGGAGGCTTAGCTGTGATCCCGTACTCGCCTAAGTTACAAAACTACTTTGGGTAGAGAGCAATCCTCTCACTCGGGGGGCTTATCCGCGATCCCAAATTCGCCTAAGTTACAAAACTACTCTGAGTGGAGAACAATCCTCCCACTCGAGGGCTTAGACGTGATCCTGTATTCGCCTAAGTTTCAAAACTACTCCGAGTGGAGAGAAATCCTCCCACACGGGGGCTTAGCTGCGACCCCATACTCGCCTAAGTTAAAAGTACTCCGAGTGGAGGGCAATCATCCCACTCGAGGGCTTAGCCATGACCCCGTATTCGCCTAGTTTCAAAACTACTCTGAGTAGAGAGCAATCCTCCCACTCAGGGGCTTAGCCGCGATCCCGTACTCGCCTAAGTTACAAAACAACTCCGAGTGGAGAGCAATCCTCCCACTCTGAGGCTTAGCTGCGATCCCTTACTAGCCTAAGTTACAAAACTACTCTGAGTGGAGAGCAATAATCCTCCCACTCGGGGGCTTAGCTGCGATCCCGTACTCGCCTAAGTTACAAAACTACTCCGAGTGGAGAGCAATTCTCCCACTCGGGGATTAGCTGCGATCCCTCCTAACTTACAAAAGTACTCCAAGTGCAGAGCAATCCTCCCATCGGGGGCTTAGCCGTCATCCCGTACTCACCTAAGTTACAAAACTACTCCGAGTGGAGAGCAATTGTAGGATCGAAAGTATGTCTAGAGGGGGGGGGGGGTGATTAGACTACTTGAGCAAATAAAAACTTAACCTTTTCCCAATTTTAGTTCTTGGCAGATTTTAACTATCTTAGGACAAGTCAAGCAATCATCACACAATTCAAGCAAGCATGCAAAGAGTATATTGGCAGCGGAAAGTAAAGCATGCAACTTGCAAGAATATAAAGGGAAGGGTTTTGAGGATTCAAACGCAATTGGAGACACGGATGTTTTTCCCGTGGTTCGGATAGGTGGTGCTATCCTACATCCACGTTGATGGAGACTTCATCCCACGAAGGGTAACGGTTGCGCGAGTCCACGGAGGGCTCCACCCACGAAGGGTCCACGAAGAAGCAACCTTGTCTATCCCACCATGGCCATCGCCCACGAAGGACTTGCCTCACTAGCGGTAGATCTTCACGAAGTAGGCGATCTCCTTGCCCTTACAAACTCCTTGGTTCAACTCCACAATCTTGTCGGAGGCTCCCAAGTGACACCTAGCCAATCTAGGAGACACCACTCTCCAAGAAGTAACAAATGGTGTGTTGATGATGAACTCCTTGCTCTTGTGCTTCAAATGATAGTCTCCCCAACACTCAACTCTCTCTCATAGGATTTGGATCTGGTGGAAAGAAGATTTGAGTGGAAAGCAACTTGGGGAAGGCTAGAGATCAAGATTCATATGGTTGGAATGGAATATCTTGGTCTCAACACATGAGTAGGTGGTTCTCTCTCAGAACATATGAGTTGGAATGGTGTATGTGTTCTGATGGCTCTCTCCACGAGTGAAGAGCAGGTGGAGGGGTATATATAGCCTCTACACAAAATCCAACCTTTACACACAATTTACCAATCTCGGTGGGACCGAATAAACAAACTCGGTCGGACCGAAATAGTAAACCTAGTGACCGTTAGGAATTTCTGTGGGATTGACATGCAACTCGGTAGGACCGATTCGGTTAGGGTTTGGGCATAACGTAATCTCGGTGAGACCGATTGCACAAACTCGGTGAGACCGAGTTTGGCAATAAGCTAACCAGAGAGTTGGTCAGGCAAACTCGGTGGGACCGACTCGCTCTTTCGGTGAGACCGAAAAGTTACAAGAAGGAAACACAGAGTTTACATTGCAATCTCGGTGGGACCGATTCGCTCTTTCGTTGAGACCGAAAAGTTACGAAAGGGAAACAGAGAGTTTGCAATCCCATCTCGGTGAGACCGAGATCCTTATCGGTAGGACCGAATTGCTAGGGTTTGGCAGTGGCAAATGACAAGTGAAACTCGGTGGCACCGGATTGAAAGAATCGGTATGACCGAGTTTGGCTTAGTGTTTAGGTCATTTGTGGCTATGGAAAAGTGGTTGAGGATTTTGGAGCATATCACCAAGCACATAAAGCAAGAGGCTCATTAAGCAACACCTCATCCCTCCTTGATAGTATTGGCTTTTCCTAAAGACTCAATGTGATCTTGGATCACTAAAATATAAAATGAAGAGTCTTGAACTTTTGAGCTTGAGCCAATTCTTTGTCCTTAGCATTTTGAGGGTTCCACTTTCACATCCATGCCATGCCAATCATTGAGCTTTCCAGAAATAATCATCTTGAAATAGCATTAGCTCAATGAGCTATATGTTGTTATGAATTACCAAAACCACCTAGGGATAGTTGCACTTTCAATCTCCCCATTTTTGGTAATTGATGACAACATATAGATCAAAGCTTCGACAAATGATAATAAGCATGAAATATATCGTCGCTTTGAGAAGTATGTGACAAATAAGAGCTCCCCCTAAATTTGTGCATATTTAAAATTTTCTTTGGACTGCAAATGCACAAGGAGTTAGAGTCATGGGTTACTCTTCCATGTCACATACATCTTGGTGGAGCGCTCAAAAATGATAAGATTGAAATACATGCACTCTTCACCAAGAATAGTGAGTGATCACATAAGATAGATAGAATAATAATAGCATTAAGCAAACATTAAGTGTAGCTTATGATCAAACACATGATCATCGATGTCTCATAGGCATAAAGACGTAGTATCTCACACACAAGCAAATAAAGTTCGAAAAACCACCAAATAAAACAAGAGAGAATAAAAGCAACACTCTCTCTCGAAGCCTATGATCTATACATTTTCTCCCCCTTTGGCAACAAGTTACCAAAAAGTTCCTAGAAAATGCATAGTGCTAAGTCGACGCCCAGGCTTGATCTTCAGGTGGTGGTGGAGTCCGGAGCACTCCAAGGACGAAGCCTTCGGTAGACGTGGTCAGAGTTGAGGCTGAAGTGGATGCTGGAGCTGGTGGAACTGAGGCTGTGGCTGGCGCAGACGTGGTAGCTCTGGTGTCAGCAACTGGCATTGCAGACGACCTCGGACCTCGTGGCACCCTGGCAAAAGCATCAGTCGTAGTCCCGCCTCTCCTCTCATTCATGTCATCCTGGAGCTGCTCCACGGCAGTCTGTATCTCTGTCACCTTGATGTCCAAATCATAGAACCTCTGTTCCATGATCCTCTCTAAGCTTGCCTGGTTCTGAGTTAGGGTGGCTAGTCCTTGCTCAATACGCATGGTGGACGCAATCAGGTAACCAAGCTTCTCTTGTTTGGTTTTCAGAAAATATTCAGATGCCTCCTCTTGAGTAGGCATCCTGGCTGCTTTCTCCTTCTTCGCCTTCTCCTTCTTTGCTTGTGCTTGGGCAGATGATGGCTCATTCTCAGTCATGACCACTTGGTTATCTTCAAAGTCTAGATGGTGGGCAGGTGTTCCTTATCCAACAAGTATGTGCCCGTGCCCATCTTTGAGTTGATGAGCTCCTGAATCTGTGGGGCATACCCACAACTCCTCTTCTGATCTGCTGCAGTCCTTTTGATTGTTTCCACTATGAGGCTCATGACTTTGAATTTTTGAGGCACGTCAAAGACATGAAGCAAATTGATCGCGTGACCTCTGATCATCTTGTGATCGCCAGACTTGGGCAATAGGGTGTGCCTCAGTATCCAATTGATAGTGGGCAGTCCTGATAGAAGATAATGCACTGAGCCAAATTTGAAAGTGTCAAGTGCTTCATTCGGAATCTCCTTGTACATGTTGGACATTGAGTTGTGGTCCATCTTCTTCTTGGCATAAATGTCCAAGTCATCATCCTGCTCTTCTGGGGCGTTGATCAGCTGAGCCCATTCAGCAACTGTGGACTGGTACCTCGTACCTTCTGACATCCAAGTGATCCTCCCATCTGGGTAGAAGTGTGCTGTGGAGTAGAATTGCATGATTAGCTCCTCGTTCCACTTTGTGAGCTTCGCCCAACAAAGTCTGCAACTCCACAAGCACTAAAGCTGTCATACACTCCAGGGAAGTACTCTTCATTGTCCTTGATATACTGCCAATCGACCCATCTCATATCGCAGACAATGGGCTTCTTATCTAGCAGCACTGTCTCATAGAAATCCTGCTGCTCCTTGGTGTGAAACCTGTAGTCAACTGCAGTCCTTCTCCTAGAAGCATACGGATCTGCTTCTCTCCACTTCCTCAGCCCTGAATCTCTCCTGAGCTTCATATCCTCAGCCACAGGATGAACATCGTTGTGGTCTGGGATCTTGGGCTTGAGCTTTCTAAGGACATTCTCTCCCTCTTCCTCTGCAGCTTCAGGCACTGGGCCTTGTTCTTTTCAGTGGCTGGAATGCTTCTTGTGTTTCTCTTTGGTGCACTCTTTGGCTTAGATGCAGCCTTGGGTGCTTCCTTGGGCTTGGATGCAGTTGCCCCTGACCTTATGGCATCTCCCATAAGTTTGGGTGCCTTGGGTGCTGGTGCAGCAACCTCTTCTTCCTCCTCATCTTCCATGATGGAGGCCTTGCCAAGCACTCTGGTTATAGTCTTCTTGACCCTTTCCTTCCTCTTTTTGCCCTCAGCAACAACTGGCTCTGTGGGTGCAGGCTTCATAGTTGAAGCTCTAACCTTAGACATGGGCTGCCTGCCTGCTGGCCTTTTGATTTTCAGCCCTGGCTTTGTGCCTTGAGCTGGCTCAACTCTCCTTGATGTGGCCTCTTCCTCTGCCACATAATCTTCATCTTCAGAATCAAAAGTTCTCTTCTTCCTTTGTCTAGTGGCAGCCTTAGGCAGATTGCTGGGGGTGCTCCTGCTGCCATCATCTAAAGAGCTGGAGGGACTAGTGCCCTCACTCATCACCACTTGCTGCTCTGAGAGGTTCTGGCTGTCACTTTGGTCTGACATGATGCAAACTCTGACTGCTGACCCTGTGAATAGATTATAGATGAGATAGAGTGGATGAGCATCACAAAGTGCAGAGATTTTGCAAAAAAGTAATTCAAAAACTTAGTTTTAGTTTCCCACTGAAATCATCTCGGATCTACCGATTTTCAAACTCGGTGACACCGAAGCAGTTTTGGCACCAGAACTAGTGAACTCGGTCAGACCGAGTCACAGTTCGGTGGCACCGAGACTGCTAGGGTTTCACAGAGTTCCAAAATCGGTCACACCGATAAGTAATTCTCGGTCAGACCGAGTGTTACTTGTGCAATGGCATAAGCCAAATCGGTGGGACCGAGTTTTTTCAACTCGGTGGGTCCGAGATGGTTTCGGCGGAAACCTAACCCTAAAATTTTCGAATTAAACCTAATCTACGAGTTCATTGACTGGATAGGAGTTTATCAAACGTGGCAAGAATCATGATGATCACAATGTGCTAGGAATCGGATTGGAGAATAGCACAAAGATCGAGTCCATACCCAAGTTCGGCGGAGACTCGCTACGGCGGCAACGGCAGGCAGAATTCCCGTTGACGGCGATGGAGACCAGCGACTGGAGGCGGCTGGCGGCGAGGAGGACGACCAGGAGACCCAGGAGGCAGAGCGAGCTATGCGTAGGCGAAGAGGTTTCGGAGAAATTTCCAAAATTCTGCCCGTCACTATATATAGCCCGACCCTGTCGGTGTGACCGAGTGGAACAACTCGGTGGCACCAAGATGCAAAACTCTATACAGTTATTGCAACTCGGTGTGACCGAGTGGTTCAAATCGGTTGCACCGAGATCGAAAACCTAGATCAACTTAATGATCTCGGTAGGACCGAAAGTATGGTATCGGTCAGACCGAGAATCACAAAAAGGTTTTGGAAGTTTAAGTCTATGATGAATCGGGGACTCCGAGCGCTCCTCACACAGAGTGGTTCAAATCTGACTTGATCAAATTTTGTGATGCAGCATGAATAGAGTTTGAGACGAGAAAAGCATAGATAGCTAGAGGAGGTTCTTAGGCATTCTTGTCCATCCACTTGGCAAAAGAAGATAAAACCAAACAATCAAAACAACAAGTGGATGTCCTCGAATGAGTAAAATATGCCACCAACATGCTCACACAATAAGATGGCAAATGAAATATGTGGCAAAGCATGCACAACCAATTCTAGCATCTATCAAGCAATTAGCGATGACTAGGTCATCTATATATGAGTATATTGACTTAGGAGTCAAGTGAGAACACTTGATCGTAGGTCATACTCATCGTTTAAGCTCAAGTGGGGTTACCACTTTTACATAAAGCATTGTTGTATTCACATCTTTAGAGTTGCTTTAGCTCAAGTTTTAGAGTAAAGCTCCCCCTAGATGTGATATCCCCCCTAAGAGGGATGAACTAACCTTGGGTTTTGTCGATGATGACTTCATGTAGATGTTGAAGATGTGGATGCTCAATGTTGATGTAGATCACTTGGAGCTATCCATTTGAGTGAATTGCACTTTCAATACATTGTCCCTTATCTTACCAACAAGAGGGTTTGTGACTCCTTGAACTAGTGCGTGATGTGGAAGTTGATTGCGCTTGTTCTTGCCAAAATGATGAGAGTGAAATATGTTGGCGGAGTCACCCTCAAGAACTCTCTAGTTCTTCTTCTTTTGGATCCCCACCATCTTGATGGGAATCCTTGGAGTTGTAGTCGTATTTGATGAAGTGGAACTTGACGTGGTCTTGGGAATCCACTTGACTAAGGTCTTAGGAGCTTCTTAAAATGCATCAATCTCCTCTTGAAGCTTGTCCTTGCCTTTTTGCTTGTAGTCTTGTGGTGGAAGATCATCATGAGCTTGTGTCCCCTTGAAAGAAGTAGAATTCTCTTGTTGAGGAACAAACTTTGTCTTGGGGTATTGATCTTCTTCCCACTCAACTCCATTGGCATTGAACTTTCGTTCAAAACCAACACCTTGATTCTTCCGGTGCATTCCTTGCTTGCGCACAATTTCCTCGAATTGCTTACTCCCGGCAAGGCTTTTGTACACTCCTTTCTCTATAATCCCCTTCAATAAGCTATTTTCTTGCTTAAGTGTAACTTGGCTAAGAGAATCATTAGTGGAATCAAGAGAACTACTAGAAGCAACAATATTGGATTTAGCATGATCATTGTTACTACTAGAGGAAGAATCTTTCTTGTTCTTGTTACTAGACTTGACTTGAGCCATGTAAGTGGATAATAGTAAACGCTTGGCAATGTAAGAAGAACTTTTCTTGCGGAGATCATCATTGATTGCTTTTAAGAACTCATGATCTTGCTCAAGATTGAGCTTTTCAAAGCGTAATTTCTCATGAGCTCTTAAAAGTTCTCGATGATCTTCGAAGATAGTTTCATGAGCTAACTTAAGAGTGTTTAGTTCTTTAGTTAGAGCCTCAATCTTCTCCTTATCATTGTCATTCATTTTATCTTGATTAGCATGATTAATTGGTGTTTCATCATAGTACTCATCACTAGAATTGTCAACAAGCAAGTCATCATCACCTAACAAGTCATCTTCATCACTATTAAAATCTACATACTTGGGGTGTGTTACCTTAGGACCTTTGGCCATGAAGCATCTTCCAATTCCTTCATTTGGTGAGTCAAATATGTCATAGGAGTTGGTTGACACAAGTGCTAGACCGGCAACACCTTCATCTTGAGTATGTTCGGAGTCGGAGTGATAACTTCTCACGGAGTGGCTGTCGGAGTCGGAGCCGGATACCCATTCACCAACATGAGCTTGATGTCTTCGTTGTGTGTAGCTCCTTGATGATTTTTCCTTCCTTTCCGAATCCTTGCTTCTCCGTGAGTATCTCCGTTCATAACGATCATCTCTACTCCTTCTCTCTTTTGGTGGTGATTCTTTGCTTCTTCTTTTTGGAGAATCTTCTCTTCTCTTGTAGGGAGCCGTACACTCATTGGAATAGTGTCCGGGTCTTCCACAATTATAGAAGTTTCGCTCTCGACTAGAAGATCTTTTGTCATTGTAGGACCTTGACTTGAAGCTTCTATCTTTGCTTCTACTCTTGTAGAACTTGTTGAAGTTCTTCACCATTAAGCTCAATTCTTCATTGAAGTTTTGTTTCTCACTTGATGATGTGGGGACTTCACATGAGGCTTTGTAGGCACCACTTGATTTGTTGTGAAGTTCCTCTTTATCCTTGAGTGACATCTCATGAGCAACAGTCCTTCCAATCACTTCCATTGGTTTGAGATCTTTGTAATTGGGCATAATTTGAATCAATGTGCACACGGTATCATATTTCCCATACAAGGCTCTTAGGATCTTCTTGATGATGAATCTATCGGTCATCTCTTCACTTCCTAAGCCGGCAATCTCATTTGTGATGAGAGCAAGCCTAGAGTACATTTTGGCGACACCTTCACCATCCTTCATCTTGAACTTGTCAAGTTGACTTTGGAGCACATCCAACTTGGATTCCTTGACGGAGTCGGTACCTTCGTGCATATCAATCAAAGTGTCCCAAATTTCCTTTGCATTCTCAAGACGGCTGATTTTGTTGAATTCTTCGGGGCACAATCCGTTGAAGAGAATATCACAAGCTTGAGCATTGTATTGCAACATCTTCAACTCATCCGCGGTAGCTTCACGGTTTGGTTCTCTCCCATCAAAGAACTCACCTTGCAAACCAACACAAACAATAGCCCATACGGCGGGGTTATGTCCAAGAATATGCATTTTCATTTTATGCTTCCAACTAGCAAAATTAGTGCCATCAAAGTAAGGACCTCTACGGTGATAATTTCCCCCGCTAGAGGCCATACTCTCCTAGGTTGTGAAACCAAGGCTATGACCACCAAAAGCTATGGAGATCAAGGCAAATGGAGACCAAAGCTCTGATACCACTTGTAGGATCGAAAGTATGTCTAGAGGGGGGGTGATTAGACTACTTGAGCAAATAAAAACTTAACCTTTTCCCAATTTTAGTTCTTGGTAGATTTTAACTATCTTAGGACAAGTCAAGCAATCATCACACAATTCAAGCAAGCATCCAAAGAGTATATTGGCAGCGGAAAGTAAAGCATGCAACTTGCAAGAATATAAAGGGAAGGGTTTTGAGGATTCAAACGCAATTGGAGACACGGATGTTTTTCCCGTGGTTCGGATAGGTGGTGCTATCCTACATCCACGTTGATGGAGACTTCAACCCACAAAGGGCAACGGTTGCGCGAGTCCACGGAGGGCTCCACCCACGAAGGGTCCACGAAGAAGCAACCTTGTCTATCCCACCATGGCCATCGCCCACGAAGGACTTGCCTCACTAGCGGTAGATCTTCACGAAGTAGGCGATCTCCTTGCCCTTACAAACTCCTTGGTTCAACTCCACAATCTTGTCGAAGGCTCCCAAGTGACACCTAGCCAATCTAGGAGACACCACTCTCCAAGAGGTAACAAATGGTGTGTTGATGATGAACTCCTTGCTCTTGTGCTTCAAATGATAGTCTCCCCAACACTCAACTCTCTCTCATAGGATTTGGATCTGGTGGAAAGAAGATTTGAGTGGAAAGCACCTTGGGGAAGGCTAGAGATCAAGATTCATATGGTTGGAATGGAATATCTTGGTCTCAACACATGAGTAGGTGGTTCTCTCTCAGAACATATGAGTTGGAATGGTGTATGTGTTCTGATGGCTCTCTCCACGAGTGAAGAGGAGGTGGAGGGGTATATATAGCCTCCACACAAAATCCAACCATTACACACAATTTACAAATCTCGGTGGGACCGGATCAGAAAACTCGGTCGGACCGAAATAGTAAACCTAGTGAGCGTTAGGAATTTCGGTGGGACTGACATGCAACTCGGTAGGGCCGATTCGGTTAGGGTTTGGGCATAACGTAATCTCGGTGAGACCGATTGCACAAACTCGGTGAGACCGAGTTTGGCAATAAGCTAACCAGAGAGTTGGTCAGGCAAACTCGGTGGGACCGACTCGCTCTTTCGATGAGACCGAAAAGTTACAAGAAGGAAACACAGAGTTTACATTGCAATCTCGGTGGGACCGATTCGCTCTTTCGTTGAGACCGAAAAGTTACGAAGGAAACAGAGAGTTTGCAATCCCATCTCGGTGAGACCGAGATCCTTATCGGTAGGACCGAATTGCTAGGGTTTGGCAGTGGCAAATGACAAGTGAAACTCGGTGGCGCCGGATTGAAAGAATCAGTATGAC
This sequence comes from Triticum monococcum, assembly GCA_034509565.1. Lineage (NCBI taxonomy): Eukaryota > Viridiplantae > Streptophyta > Magnoliopsida > Poales > Poaceae > Triticum > Triticum monococcum. The sequence continues at coordinate 526,418,835 of CM067842.1, read as the reverse complement.
CGAGTTTGGCTTAGTGTTTAGGTTATTTGTGGCTATGGAAAAGTGGTTGAGGATTTTGGAGCATATCACCAAGCACATAAAGCAAGAGGCTCATTAAGCAACACCTCATCCCTCCTTGATAGTATTGGCTTTTCCTAAAGACTCAATGTGATCTTGGATCACTAAAATATAAAACGAAGAGTCTTGAACTTTTGAGCTTGAGCCAATTCTTTGTCCTTAGCATTTTGAGGGTTCCACTTTCACATCCATGCCATGCCAATCATTGAGCTTTCCTGAAATAATCATCTTGAAATAGCATTAGCTCAATGAGCTATATGTTGTTATGAATTACCAAAACCACCTAGGGATAGTTGCACTTTCAGCAATCCTCCCACTCGGGGGCTTAGCTATGATCCCGTACTCTTCCAAGTTACAAAACTACTCCGAGTGGAAAGCAATCTGTTGGGAACGTAGCATGCAATTTCAAAAAAATCCTACGATCATGCAAGATCTATCTAGGAGATGCATAGCAATGAGACGGGGAGAGTGTGTCCACGTACCCTCGTAGATCGAAAGCAAAAGTGTTAGGTTAACACAGTTGATGTAGTCGAATGTCTTCATGATCCAACCGATCCAAATACCGAACGTATGGCACCTCCGTGTTCAACACACGTTCAGCTTGATGACGTCCCTCGAGCTCTTGATCTAGTGGAGGGTCAAGGGAGAGTTCCGACAGCATGATGGCATGGTGACGGTGATGGTGATGTGATCCGCACAGGGCTTCGCCTAAGCACTACAATGCTATGACCGGAGGAGTGATACGTCTCCATCGTATCTACTTTTCCGAACACTTTTGCCCTTGTTTTGGACTCTAACTTGTATGATTTGAATGGAACTAATCCGGGCTGACGTTGTTTTCAGCAGAATTGCCATGATGTTGTTTTATGTGCAGAAAACAAGTATTCTCGGAATGACCTGAAACTCCACGGAACATCTTAGGAAAAATAATAAAAAATCCTCGCCAAAGATGAAGACCAGGGGGCCCACACCCTTTTCACGAGGGTGGGGGCGCCCCCCCCCCTAGGGCGCGCCCCCTACCTTGTGGCCCCCCTGGATGCCCTCCGACGCCAACTCCAACTCCATATATTTTCTTTCGGAGAGAAAAAAATCAAAGAGAAGAAATCATCGTGTTTTACGACACGGAGACGCCGGCAAGCCCTAAAACCTCTCGGGAGGGCTGATCTGGAGTCCGTTCGGGGCTCTGGAGAGGGGGATTCGTCGCTGTCGTCATCATCCACCATCCTCCATCACCAATTTCATGATGCTCACCACCGTGCGTGAGTAATTCCATCGTAGGCTTGCTGGACGGTGATGGGTTGGATGAGATTTATCATGTAATCGAGTTAGTTTTGTTAGGGTTTGATCCCTAGTATCCACTATGTTCTGAGATTGATGTTGCTATGACTTTGCTATGCTTAATGCTTGTCACTAGGGCCCGAATGCCATGATTTCAGATCTGAACCTATTATGTTTTCATGAATATATGTGAGTTCTTGATCCTATCTTGCAAGTCTATAGTCACCTACTATGTCTTATGATCCGGCAACCCCGAAATGACAATAATCGGGACCACTCCCGGTGATGACCATAGTTTGAGGAGTTCATGTATTCACTATGTGCTAATGCTTTGTTCCGGTTCTCTATTAAAAGGAGGCCTTAATATCCCTTAGTTTCCAATAGGACCCCGCTGCCACGGGAGGGTAGGACAAAAGATGTCATGCAAGTTCTTTTCCAAAAGCACGTATGACTATATAAGGAATACATGCCTACATTACATTGATGAATTGGAGCTAGTTCTGTGTCACCCTATGTTATGACTGTTACATGATGAACCGCATCCGGCATAATTATCCATCACTAATCCGGTGCCTACGAGTTTTCCATATACTGGTTCTCGCTTATTTACTTTCCTGCTGCTACTGTTACAATCACTACAAAATACCAAAAACATTACTTTTGTTGTCTTTACTTTTGTTGCTGCTGCTACCACTATCATATTGCTGTGCTACTAAACACTTTGCTGCAGATACTAAGTTTCCAGGTGTGGTTGAATTGACAACTCAGCTGCTAATACTTGAGAATATTCTTTGGCTCCCCTTGTGTCGAATCAATAAATTTGGGTTGAATACTCTACCGTCGAAAGCTGTTGCGATCCCCAATACTTGTGGGTTATCAAGGAGTAAACTGTGGAGGGGTCATCGCACATGGCTAAGAGAATTCTTAGTGTGCCTTTGGGGTGCCCCCTGCCCCGTATATAAAGGGGGAGGAGCAGGCCGGCGGCCAGGAGGGGCGCGCCATGGGAGGAGTCCTACTTGGACTCCTAGTCCAAGTAGGATTCGCCCCCACCCCCCCTTATTCCTTTCTCTACCGGAGGTAATAGGAAGGAGAGGGAGAGGGAAAGGGAAGGAGGGCGCCGCCCCCTCCTCATTTTCCTATTCGGACTCCCTAGGAGGAGGGCACGTGCCCACCCCCGTGGGCTTCCCTCTCTCTCCCTTAGGCCCATGTTGGTGAAGGAAATATGCCCTAGAGGCAATAATAAAGTTCTTATTTATATTTCCTTATATCATGATAAATGTTTATTATTCATGCTAGAATTGTATTAACCGAAAATTTAGTACATTCGTGAATACATAGACAAACAGAGTGTCCCTAGTATGCCTCTACTTGACCAGCTCGTTAATCAAAGATGGTTAAGTTTCCTGACCATAGACATGTGTATTCATTTTATGAATGGGGTCACATCATTAGAGAATGATGTGATGGACAAGACCCATCCGTCAACTTAGCATTATGATCGTTTAGTTGTGTTGCTATTGCTTTCTTCATGACTTATACATATTCCTCTAACTATGAGATTATGCAACTCCCGAATACCGAGGAACACTTTGTGTGCTATCAAACATCACAACGTAACTGGGTGATTATAAAGATGCTCTACAGGTGTCTCCGATGGTGTTTGTTGAGTTGGCATAGATCGACATTATGATTTGTCACTCTGTGTATCGGAGAGGTATCTCTGGGCCCTCTCGGTAATGCACATCACTATAAGCCTCGCAAGCAATGTGACTAATGAGTTAGTTATGGGATGATGCATTACGGAATAAGTAAAGAGACTTGCCGGTAACAAGATTGAACTAGGTATGATGATACCAACGATCGAATCTCGGTCAAGTAACATACTGATGACAAAGGGAATGGCGTATGTTGTTATGCGGTTTGACCGATAAATATCTTCATAGAATATGTAGGAGCCAATATGAGCATCCAGGTTTCGCTATTGGTTATTGACCAGAGATGTGTCTCGGTCATGTCTACATAGTTCTCAAACCCGTAGGGTCTGCACGCTTAACGTTCAATGACGATTTGTATTATGAGTTATGTGATTTGATGACCGAAGTTTGTTCGGAGTCCCTGATGAGATCACGGACATGAAGAGGAGTCTCGAAATGGTGGGGAGGTAAAGATTGATATATTGGAAGGTTATATTCGGACACCGGAATGGTTCTGAAGTGATTCGGGTATTTTCCGAAGTACCGGGAGGTTATCGGAACCCCCCGGGGAAGTATTGGGCCTTAGTGGGCTTTAGTGGAGAGAGGGAAGAAGGGCCACGAGGTGGCGCATGCCTTCCTCCTTCCCAAACCGAATTGGAAAAGGGGTGGGGGCGTGCCCCCCTCCTTCCTTCTCCTTCTCCCCTCCTTCCTTTCCCTTCGATGGAAGAAAGGAAAAGGGGGGGTGTGAATCCTACTTGGACTAGGAGTCCAAATAGGACTCCCGCCATGGCGCGCCCTTCCTGGCCGGCCTCCTCTCTCCCTCCCTCCTTTATATACGTGGCCAGGGGCACCCCAATAACACAATAGACAATCTCTTAGCCCTGTGCGGTGCCCCTCCATAGTTCAACACCTCGGTCATATCGTCGTAGTGCTTAGGTGAAGCCCTGCGTCGGTAACTTTATCATCACCATCGCCACGCCGTCGTGATGACGGAACTCTCCCTCATCCTCAACTGGATCAAGAGCTCGAAGGACATCATCATGCTGAACGTGTGCTGAACACGGAGGTGATGTACATTTGGTACTTGATCGGTTGGATCGCGAAGAGGTTCGACTACATCAACCATGTTAACCTAACGCTTCCGCTTTCGGTCTATGAGGGTACGTGGACACACTCTCCCCCTCTCGTTTATATGCATCTCCTAGTTAGATCTTGCGTGATTGTAGGGATTTTTTTAATTACTACGCTCCCCAACAGTTGGCCCAATACTTCTCCGGGGGGGGGGGGGTCCGGTAACCCCTCGATACTCCAAAAAAAATACCCAATTCACTAGCAACCATTTCTGATGTACAAATATAACCTTCCAATATATGAACATTAACCTCTCGACCATTTTGAGAATCCTCATCATGTCCGTGGTCTCATCCGGGACTCCGAATAAACTTCGGTCACCAAACACATAACTCAGTTAAGCCTGTGGACCCTACGGGTTCGAGAACTATGTAGACATGACCGAGACATCTCTCCGATCAATAACCAATGGCGGAACCTAGATGCTCATATTGGCTCCCACATATTCTATGAAGATCTTTATCGGTCAAACCGCATAACAACATACTTTATTCTTTTTGTCGTCGGTATGTTACTTGCCCGAGATTCGATCGTCGGTATCATCATACCTAGTTCAATCTCGTTACCGGCAAGTCTCTTTACTCGTTCTGTAATGCATCATCCCGCAACTAACTCATTAATCACATTGCTTGCAAGGCTTATATTGATGTGCATTACTGAGAGGGCCTAGAGATATCTCTCCGATACACGGAGTGACAAATCCTAATCTTGATCTATGCCAACTCAACAAACACCTTCGGAGAGACCAATAGAGCATCTTTATAATCACCCAGTTATGTTGTGACATCTGATAGCACACAAGGTGTTCCTCCAGTATTCGAGAGTTGCATAATCTCATGGTCAGAGGAATATGTATAAGTCATGATGAAAGCAATAGCAATAGAACTAAACGATCATAATGCTAAGCTAACGGATGGGTCTTGTCCATCACATCATTATCTAATGATGTGATCCCGTTCATCAAATGACAACACATGTCTATGGTCAGGAAACTTAACCATCTTTGATTAACGAGCTAGTCAAGTAGAGGCATACTAGGGACACTCTATTTTGTCTATGTATTCACACATGTACTAAGTTTCCGGTTAATACAATTCTAGCATGAATAATAAACATTTGTCATGATATAAGGAAATATAAATAAAAACTTTATTATTGCCTCTAGGGCATATTTCCTTTAGTCTCCCACTTGCACTAGAGTCAATAATCTAGATTACATATTAATGATTCTAACACCCATGGAGTCTTGGTGCTGATCATGTTCTGCTCGTGAGAGAGGCTTAGTCAAAGGGTCTGCAACATTCAGATCTGTATGTATCTTGCAAATCTCTGTGTCTCTGATATGTCTCCAACGTATCTATAACTTTTGATTGTTCCATGCTATTATATTATCTGTTTTGGAAGTTTAATGGGCTTTGTTATGCAATTTTATAATATTCTTGGGACTAACCTGCTCACCAAAGGCCGAGTGCAAATTGTTGTTTTTTGCATATTTCATTGTTTCACAGAAAAGGAATATCAAATGGAATGAAACCTTTGGGAGAGTTATTTTTGGAACAAACGCAATCCAGGAGACTTGGAGTGGACGTCAAGGAAGCAAGGAGGCGGCCACGAGGTAGGAGGGCGCGCCCAAGGGGGTAGGCACGCCCCCCACCCTCGCGGGCTCCTCGTGGCTCCGCCGACCTACTTCTTTCGCCTATATATATACTCATATACCCCGAAAACATCCGAGAGCACCATGAAACCCTATTTCCACTGCCGCAACCTTCTGTACCCGTGAGATCCCATCTTGGGGCCTTTTTCGGTGCTCCCCTGGAGGGGGAATCGATCACGGAGGGCTTCTACATCAACACTATAGCCTCTCCGATGATGTGTGAGTAGTTTACCACAGTCCTTCAGGTCCATAGTTATTAGCTAGATGGCTTCTGCTCTCTCTTTGGATCTCAATACAAAGTTCTCCACGATTCTCTTAGAGATCTATTCGATGTAATTATTTTTGCGGTGTGTTTGTCGAGATCCGATGAATTGTGGGTATATGATCAAGATTATATATGAACAATATTTGATTCTTCTCTAAATTCTTTTATGCATGATTTAATATCTTTGCAAGTCTCTTCGAATTATCAGTTTGGTTTGGCCTACTAGATTGATCTTTCTTAGTCTCTTTGAATTATCAGTTTGGTTTGGCCTACTAGATTGATCTTTCTCGCAATGGGAGAAGTGCTTAGCTTTGGGTTCAATCTTGCGGTGTCGTTTCCCAGTGAAAGCAGGGACAACAAGGCACGTATTGTATTGTTGCCATCGAGGATAAAAGGATGGGGTTTATATCATATTGCTTGAGTTTATCCCTCTACATCATGTCATCTTGCCTAATGCGTTACTCTATTCTTATGAACTTAATACTCTAGATGCATGATGGATAGCGGTCGATGTGTGGAGTAATAGTAGTAGATGCAGAATCGTTTCGGTCTACTTGTCGCGGGTGTGATGCCTACATACATGATCATGCCTAGATATTCTCATAACTATGCGCTTTTCTATCAATTGCTCGACGGTAATTTGTTCACCCACCGTAGAATTTGCTATCTTGAGAGAAGCCACTAGTGAAACCTATGGCCCCCGGGTCTATCTTCCATCATATTATTTTTCATATCCACTTGTTGTTTCTATCATTGTTTATTTTGCAATCTTTATTTTTCAATCTATACAATAAAAATACCAAAAATATTTATCTTATTATCTCTATCAGATCTCACTTTCGTAAGTGACCGTGAAGGGATTGACAACCCCTTTATCGCGTTGGTTGTCGAGGTTCTTGTTTGTTTGTGCAGGTACTAGAGACTTGCGTGTTACCTCCTACTAGATTGATACCTTAGTTCTCAAAAACTGAGGGAAATACTTACGCTACTGTGAAGCATCACCCTTTCCTCTTTAAGGGAAAACCAATATAAATATGATCCCACATGTAATTATTATGAGAGAGGAAAATATGTTGTAGAAATTTTCATGTTACTAAATTACCTCTCGTTATGTTGAGATTGCTATTGTTTTTTTCCTCTTCCTTCCATATGCTAGTTTTTGCTTGCTATGATAAATTGTTTGCCTATAAGATGCTTATGCATAGGAAGTATGTTAGACTTATATGTGTTTTTCACATGCTACATGATGCTCTCTTTGTGCTTTAATTCTTTTGTTTCATGTGAGCATTATCAAAATTGTCAATGCCTAGCTAGGGGCGTTAAACGATTGCGCTTGTTGGGAGGCAACCCAATTTTATTTTTGTTTCTTGTTTTTTGTTCCTGTTTAGCAATAAAGAATTCATCTATCTTATGTTTAGATGTGTTTTTATGTTTTTAATTAGTGTTTGTGCAAAGTAGAACCTTTGGGAAGACTTGGGGGAAGTCTTTGCGATCTTGCTTTAAAAAACAAAAATTTTAGCGCTCACGAGATTTGCTGCCATTTTTTACGAGAGAGTGCGATTAAGTTGATTCCTTTTTCATATGATTAATAGACAAATTCCTCCCGTCCACCAATCTATTTCGGAATTTTTGGGTTATAGAAATATTCGAAACTTATAGATTACTACAGACTGTTCTGTTTTTGACAGATTCTGTTTTTCGTGTGTTATTTGCTTATTTTGATGAATCTACGGCTAGTATCGGGGGGTATGAACCATAAAGAAGTTGTAATACATTATATATTACACCAATATAAATAAAGAATGAGTTCATTACAGAACCTTGAAGTGGTGGTTTGTTTTCTTATACTAATGGAGCTCATGAGATTTTTTCTGTTGAGTTTTGTGTTGTGAAGTTTTCAAGTTTTGGGTAAAGATCTGATGGATTTTGGAATAAGGAGTGGCAAGAGCATAAGCTTGGGGATGCCCAAGGCACCCCAAGGTAAAATTCAAGGACACCCAAAAGCCTAAGCTTGGGGATGCCCCGGAAGGCATCCCCTCTTTCGTCTTCGTCCATCGGTAACTTTACTTGATGCTATATTTTTATTCACCAGATGATATGTGTTTTGCTTGGAGCGTCTTGTATGATTTGAGTCTTTTCTTTTTAGTTTACCACAATCATCCTTGCTGTACACACCTTTTGGAGAGACACACATAAATCAGAATTTATTAGAATACTCTATGTGCTTCACTTATATCTTTTGAGCTAGATAATTTTGCTCTAGTGCTTCACTTATATCTTTAAGATCACGGTGGTGGTTTCATTTTATAGAAATTATTGATCTCTCATGCTTTACTTATATTATTTTGAGAGTCTTTTAGAACTGCGTGGTAATTTTCTTTGGCTATAAAATTAGTCCTAATATGATAGGCATTCAAGATGGGTATAATAAAAACTTTCATAAAAGTGCATTGAATACTATGAGAAGTTTGATACTTGATGATTGTTTTGAGATATGAAGATGGTGATATTAGAGTCATTCTAGTTGTGTAGTTGTGAATTTGAGAAATACTTATTCTAAAGTTTGTGATTCCCATAGCATGTCGTATGGTGAACCGTTATGTGATGAAGTCGGAGCATGATTTATTTATTGATTGTCTTGCTTATGAGTGGCGGTCGGGGATGAGCGATTGTCTTTTCCTACCAACATATCCCCCTAGGAGCATGCGCATAGTACTTTGTTTTGATAAATAATAGATTTTTGCAATAAGTATGTGAGTTCTTTATGACTAATGTTGAGTCCATGGATTATACGCACTCTCACCCTTCCACCATTGCTAGCCTCTCTAGTACCGCGCAACTTTCGGCAGTACCATACACCCACCATATACCTTCCTCAAAACAGCCACCATACCTACCTATTATGGCATTTCCATAGCCATTCCGAGATATATTGCCATGCAACTTTCCACCGTTCCATTTGTTATGACACATTACATCATTGTCATATTGCTTTGCATGATCATGTAGTTGGCATCATATTTGTGGCAAAGCCACCTTTATAATTCTTTCATACATGTCACTCTTGATTCATTGCATATCCCAGTACACCGCCGGAGGCATTCACATAGAGTCATATTTTGTTCTAGTATTGAGTTGTAAATTTTGAGTTGTAATAAGTAAATAAAAGTGTGATGATCATCATTATTAGAGCATTGTCCCAAGTGAGGAAAGGATGATGGAGACTATGATTCCCCCACAAGTCGGGATGAGACTCCAGACGAAAAAAAGGCCATTAAAGAAAGGAAAGGGCCCAAAAAAGAGAGAGAAAAAGAGAGAAGGGACAATGTTACTATCATTTTACCACACTTGTGCTTGAAAGTAGCACCATGATCTTCATAATAGAGAGTCTCCTATGTTGTCACTTTCATATACTAGTGGGAATTTTACATTATAGAACTTGTCTTGTATATTCCAATGATGGGCTTCCTCAAAATGCCCTAGGTCTTCGTGAGCAAGCGAGTTGGATGCACACCCACTTAGTTTCTTTTGTTGAGCTTTCATACACTTATAGCTCTAGTGCATCTGTTGCATGGCAATCCCTACTCACTCACATTGATATCTATTGATGGGCATCTCCATAGCCCGTTGATATGCTAGTTGATGTGAGATTATCTTCTCCTTTTTGTCTTCTCCACAACCACCACTCTATTCCACATATAGTGCTATGTCCATGGCTCACGCTCATATATTGCGTGAATATTGAAAAAGTTTGAGAACATCAAAAGTATGAAACAATTGCTTGGCTTGTCATCGGGGTTGTGCATGATTAAATACTTTGTGTGATGAAGATAGAGCATAGCCAGACTATATGATTTTGTAGGGGTAACTTTCTTTGGCCATGTTATTTTGAGAAGACATGATTGCTTTGTTAGTATGCTTGAAGTATTATTATTTTTATGTCAATATTAAACTTTTCTCTTGAATCTTTCGGATCTGAACATTCATGCCACAATAAAGAAAATTACATTGAGAATTATGCTAGGTAGCGTTCCACATCAAAAATTCTGTTTTTATCATTTACCTACTCGAGAACGAGCAGGAATTAAGCTTGGGGATGCTTGATACGTCTCCAATGTATCTATAATTTTTTATTGTTCCATGCTATTATATTATCTGTTTTGGATGTTTAATGGGCTTTGTTATGCAATTTTATACTATTTTTGGGACTAACCTACTAACCAAAGGCCCAATGCAAATTGCTATTTTTTTGCCTATTTCAGTGATTCACAGAAAAGGAGTATCAAACAGAATCCAAACGAAATGAAACCTTCGAGAGAGTTATTTTTGGAACAAACGCAATCCAAGAGACTTGGAGTGGACGTCAAGGAAGCAACGAGGTGGCCACGAGGTAGGAGGGCGCGCCCAGGGGGTAGGCCCACCCCCCACCCTCGTGGGCCCCTCGTGGCTCCGCCGACCTACTTCTTTCACCTATATATACTCATATACCTCGAAAACATCCAAGAGCACCACGAAACCCAATTTCCATCGGTGCAACCTTCTGTACCCGTGAGATCCCATCTTGGGACCTTTTCCGGCGATCTGCCAGAGGGGGAATCGATGACGGAGGGCTTCTACATCAACATCATAGCCTGTCCGATGAAGCGTGAATAGTTTACCACAGACCTTTGGGTCCATAGTTATTAGCTAGATGGCTTCTTCTCTCTCTTTGATTCTCAATACAAAGTTCTCCTCGATGTTCTTGGCGATCTATTGGATGTAATACTCTTTTGCGGTGTGTTTGCTGAGATCCGATGAATTGTGGGTTTATGAACAAGATTATCTATGAATATTATTTCGTTCTTCTCTGAATTCTTATATGCATGATTTGATATATTTGCAAGTCTCTTCGAGTTATCGATTTAGTTTGGCCTACTAGATTGATCTTTCTTGCAATGCGAGAAGTGCTTAGCTTTGGGTTCAATGTTGCGGTGTCCTTTCCTAGTGACAGCAGGGGCAGCAAGGCACATATTGTATTGTTTCCAGTGAGGATAAAAAGATGGGGTTTATATCATATTGCTTGAGTTTATCCCTCTACATCATGTCATCTTGCCTAATGCGTTACTCTATTCTTATGAACTTAATACTCTAGATGCATGCTGGATAGTGGTCGATGTGTGGAGTAATAGTAGTAGATGCAGAATCATTTCGGTCTACTTGTCGCGGATGTGATGCCTATATTCATAATCATTGCCTAGATATTCTCCTAACTATGCGCTTTTCTATCAATTGCTCGACAGTAATTTGTTCACCCACCGTAGAATTTTCTATCTTGAGAGAAGCCACTAGTGAAACCTATGGCCCCTGGTTCTATCTTCCATCATATTATTTTCCTATCCACTTGTTGTTTCTATCATTGTTTATTTTGCAATCTTTATTTTCCAATCTATACAATAAAAATACCAAAAATATTTATCTTATTATCTCTATCAGATCTCACTTTTGTAAGTGACTGTGAAGGGATTGACAACCCCTTTATCACGTTGGTTGCGAGGTTCTTGTTTGTTTGTGCAGGTACTAGGAACTTGCGTGTTACCTCCTACTGGATTGATACATTGGTTCTCAAAAACTGAGGGAAATACTTATGCTACTTTGATGCATCACCCTTTCCTCTTCAAGGGAAAACCAACGCATGCTCAAGAGGTAGTAGTCTCCCTCCTTGACTTGATCGCGGATGGAATTTAAGCGTCTCCTGATGTGTTTGGTTCTCTTGTGAAATCTGGATTCCTTCGCTAAGGTAATTGCTCCAGTATTGTCACAAAAGATTTTCATTAGACCCAATGCACTAGGTATTACACCTTGATCGGATATGAACTCCTTCATCCAGACTCCTTCATTTGCTGCTTCCGAAGCAGCTATGTACTTCCTTCACATGTAGACCCCACCACGATGCTCTACTGGGAACTGCACCAACTTACAACTCCACCATTCAATATAAATATGTACCCGGTTTGTGACTTAGAGTCATCCGGATCAGTGTCAAAGCTTGCATCGATGTAACCATTTATGACAAGCTCTTTGTCACCTCCATAAACGAGAAACATATCCTTAGTCCTTTTTAGGTATTTGAGGATGTTCTTGACCGTTGTCTAGTGATCCACTCCTGGATTACTTTGGTACCTCCCTGCTAAACTTATAGCAAGGCACACATCAGGTCTGGTACACAACATTGCATACATGATAGAACCTATGGCTGAGGCATAGGGAATGACTTTCATTTTCTCTCTATCTTTTGTAACGGCCGGGCATTGAGTCTGACTCAATTTCACACCTTGTAACACAGGAAAGAACCCTTTCTTTGACTGATCCATTTTGAACTTCTTCAAAACTTTCTCAAGGTATGTGCTTTGTGAAAGTCCAATTAAGCGTCTTGAGCTATCTCTATAGATCTTAATGCCCAATATATAAGCAGCTTGACCAAGGTCTTTCATTGAAAAATTCTTATTCAAGTATCCTTTTATGCTATCCAGAAATTATGTATTATTTCCAACCAACAATATGTCATCCACATATAATATTAGAAATGCTACAGAGCTCCCACTCACTTTCTTGTAAATACAGGCTTCTCCAAAAGTCTGTATAAAACCATATGCTTTGATCACACTATCAAAGCGTATATTCCAACTCCGAGAGGCTTGCACCCGTCCATAAATGGATCGCTGGAGCTTGCACACTTTGTTAGCACCTTTAGGAATGACAAGAACTTTCTGGTTGCATCATATACACCTCTTCTTTAAGATGTCCATTAAGGAATGCAGTTTTGACATCCATTTGCCAAATTTCATAATCATAAAATGCGGCAATTGCTAACATGATTCAGACGGATTTAAGCATCTCTATGGGTGAGAAGGTCTCATCGTAGTCATCTCCTTGAACTTGTCGAAAACATTTCGCAACAAGTCGAGCTTTGTAGACAATAACATTACCGTCAGTGTCAGTCTTCTTATCGATGATCCATTTATTCTCTATGGCTTGCCGATCATCGGGCAAGTCAACCAAAGTCCGCACTTTGTTCCCATACATGGATCCCATCTCAGATTTCATGGCCTCAAGCCATTTTGCGGAACCTGGACTCATCATCGCTTCCTCATAGTTCGTAGGTTCGTCATGGTCAAGTAACATGACTTCCAGAATAGGATTACCGTACCACTCTGGTGCGGATCATACACTGGTTGACCTATGAGGTTCGGTAGTAACTTGATTTGCAGTTTCATGATCATCATCATTACCTTCCTCATTAATTTCTGTAGGAATCACGGGAACTAATTTCTGTGATGAACTACTTTCCAATTCGGGAGAAGGTACAATTACCTCATCAATTTCTACTTTCCTCCCACTCACTTCTTTCGAGAGAAACTCCTTTAGAAAGGATCCATTCTTAGCAACAGTCTCCCTTGGGTATCCTATGAAGACACATTTCTCCGATTTGGGTTTGAGCTTACCAGGTGAAGCTTTTTCACATAAGCATCGCAGCCCCAAACTTTAAGAAATGACATATTAGGTTTCTTGCCAAACCACAGTTCATATGGTGTCGTCTCAACGGATTTAGATGCTGCCCTATTTAACGTGAATGTAGCCGTCTCTAAAGCATAACCCCAAAACGATAGCGGTAAATCGGTAAGACATATCATGGATCGCACCATATCTAATAAAGTATGGTTATGACGTTTAGACACACCATTACTATCGGGGATATACCCCGTGGCGTAACCCGGCCGGACTTGGCGATTCACTGGCGACCCGCACTGACCAGACGGTTTACAAGCAACCTATACATTATAACTCACTGATAACCCGGCGGGTAGGACAGACGGGTGACAAGGCCCAAGGCCCAGAAGGCCGGTTTATGTTAATGGTGGGCCGGTTTAAGAGGAAAGGCATGAGGAACATTTATCTTACAAGGAGTTAAGACTCGGACTTGTATCCGGTTTGTATTAGAAGGTAGACTAGTCCTAACCCTAATAGGACTCCACATGTAACCCGGCCCTCTAACTTATATAAGGAGGGGCAGGGCTCCCCAAAGAGGGACAAGCAAGCAAGAAGAAACAGTCTCTAGGGCTAGACACAAAGAGCCGGTTTATCGGCGACTCTCTCGTGATGATAATGAGACCTAGCCACAAACAGCATGTAGGGTTGTTAACAGATGATGTTTCCCGGGGCCCGAAGCTGTCTAAATCCTTGTCTTGTGTTTGCGTCTCTCGATTCCACTCAAGCCCTCTCAAGCTACTACAAAGATGCGTTGGCCTCACGACTAAGTCCTCACACTAGGACATCTGCCGTGAAAATTCCACGACAATTACGCTGTGGTGTTCCAGGTGGCGTGAGTTGCGAAACTATTCCACATTGTTTCAAATGAAGACCAAACTCATAACTCAAATATTAACCTCCACGATCAGATCGTAGAAACTTTATTTTCTTGTTACGATAATTTTCCACTTCACTATGAAATTCTTTAAACTTTTCAAATGTTTCAGACTTATGTTTCATTAAGTAGATATACCCATATCTTCTCAAATCATCTGTGAAGGTTAGAAAATAATGATACCCGCTGCGAGCCTCAACACTCATCGGACCGCATACATCAGTATGTATTATTTCCAACAAATCAGTTTCTCGCTCCATTGTTCCGGAGAACGGAGTCTTAGTCATCTTGCCCATGAGGCATGGTTCGCAAGCATCAAGTGATTCCTAATCAAGTGATTCCAAAAGCCCATCAGCATGGAGTTTCTTCATGCACTTTACACCAATATGACCTAAACGGCAGTGCCACAAATAAGTTACACTATCATTATTAACTTTGCATCTTTTGGCTTCAATATTATGAATATGTGTATCACTACAATTGAGATTCAACAAAAACAGACCACTCATCAAGGGTTCATGACCATAAAAGACATTACTCATATAAATAGAACAACCATTATTCTCTGATTTAAATAAATATCCGTCTCACATCAAACAAGATCCAGATATAATGTTCACGCTCAACGCTGGCACCAAATAACAATTATTCAGGTCTAAAACTAATCCCGATGGTAGATGTAGAGGTAGCGTGCCGACGGCAATCACATTGACTTTGGAACCATTTCCCACGTGCATCGTCACCTCGTCCTTAGCCAATCTTCGTTTAATCCATAGCCCCTGTTTCGAGTTGCAAATATGAGCAACAGAACCAGTATCAAATACCCAGGCGCTACTACGAGCATTAGTAAGGTACACATCAATAACATGTATATCAAATATACCTTTCACTTTGCCATCCTTCTTATCCGCCAAATACTTGGGGCAGTTCCGCTTCTAGTGACCAGTCCCTTTGCAGTAGAAGCACTTAGTTTTAGGCTTAGGTCCAGACTTGGGATTATTCCCAGGAGTAGCAACTTGGTTGCTATTCTTCTTGAAGTTCACCTTCTTCCCTTTGCCCTTTTTCTTGAAACTAGTGGTCTTGTTAACCATCAACACTTGATGATCCTTCTTGATTTCTACCTCCGCAGCCTTTAGCATCGCGAAGAGCTCGGGAATTGTATTTTCCATCCCTTGCATATTATAGTTCATCACGAAACCTTTATAGCTTGGTGGCAGAGATTGAAGAACTCTGTCAATGACACTATCATTAGGAAGATTAACTCCCAGCTGAGTCAAGTGGTTATGGTACCTGTCGGTGTCAAAACCAACGGATCTTGGGTAGGGGGTCCCGAATTGTGCGTCTAAGGCGGATGGTAACAGGAGGCAGGGGACACAATGTTTTACCCAGGTTTGGGCCCTCTTGATGGAGGTAAAACCCTACGTCCTGCTCGATTTATTATTGATGATATGGGTATTACAAGAGTTGATATACCACGAGATCGGAGAGACTAAACCCTAGAAGCTAGCCTATGGTATGATTGTATCTTGTCCTACGGACTAAAACCCTCCGGTTTATATAGGCACCGGAGGAGGCTAGGGTTACACAAGGTCGGTTACAAAGGAGGAGATATCCATATCCGTACTTCCTAGCTTGCCTTCCACACCAAGTAGAGTTCTATCCGAACACAGGACGAAGTCTTCAATCTTGTATCTTCATAGTCCAATAGTCCGGCCAAATGACATAGTCCGGCTGTTCGGAGACCCCATAATCCAGGACTCCCTCAGTAGCCCCTGAACCAGGCTTCAATGACGATGAGTCCGGCGCGCAGTGTTGTCTTCGGCATTGCAAGGCGGGTTCCTCCTCCGAACACATCACAGAAGAGTTTGAATACCAGGATAGTGTCCGACCCTGCAAAATAAATTCCACATACCACCATAGAGAGAATAATATTTCCACAAATCTTAATCTGCTGATACGCTTTGGCAACATGACATTAGGCCATGGCTCGATGATTATTCGAACCGTTTTTCTTCAACCAGCTCCACACATAACGCGAGGCGGTTTTTTGACACGTCTTGTCAAAGCAGAGATCGTGTTCCCCTAATTACGGGATTCTCATCAATACGGTCGTTGGTAACCCAACCGTGCCTAGGACTCCTAGATTTTAGGCAAGTCCCAAACGGTCACTAGGAGGACGCTTGATATTCACCCTCTTTATAAAGGGACAAGGCTTTTACTTTTTTTCCTCCCATGCTCAATCGAATCCTTCCCCTGCCTCGAGTTCTAACACCCAAAGCCCAGGTCAGGTGCTTCGGACCTTCAATCTTGTCCGGATCTAGCCTTCAAGGCTGGTGGATGCCCTCCTCCGTTATAGAAGAGGATATCAAGAAGTTGAGGGAGGCCAGATACCTGACCACCGAGGTTTCGCATCGGCTGCCTGCCCGAGGGCATGTCGTCCCTACTCCCGAACCCAACGAGAACGTTGTGTTCATCTCCCACTTCCTCCGAGGTCTAGGCCTCACTCTGGATCCCTTCGTTAGGGGCATGTAGTACCGATTGCGCAAACTCGGTGAGACCGATTTTGGTAATGGACATATAGAGAGATTACAATCCCATCTCAGTGAGACCGAGATCCCTATCGGTGAAACCGATGTGCTAGGGTTTGTGGCAGTGGCTATGACATCTGAAACTCGGCGGCGCCGAATAGATAGAATTGGTGGGGCCGAGTTTGACTTTTGGTTTAGGTCATATGTGGATGTGGGAAGGTAGTTGAGGGTTTTGGAGCATATCACTAAGCACTTTGAGCAAGCAAGCCATTAAGAAACACCTCATCCCCTCTTGATAGTATTGGCTTTTCCTATAGACCCAATGTGATCTTGGATCACTAAAATAGAAAATGTAGAGTCTTGATCTTGAAGCTTGAGCCAATCCTTTGTCCTTAGCATCTTGAAGGGGTTCCACATCCTCTAGTCCATGCCACTCCATTGTTGAACTTATCTGAAACATACTAGGTAAAAGTGTTAGTCCAACAAGAGATATGTTGACATTAATTACCAAAACCACCCAGGGGGCACTTGTGCTTTCAATCTCCCCCTTTTTGGTAATTGATGACAACATACATCAAAGCTTTAGATAAAGATATAGAGAATAGCAAGTAAAGCTTTGGAAAGACATGTAACATGCATAGGCTCCCCCTACATGTATGCAATCATGTGAATATTGAATATAGGAGCATGTGAATGCGTAAACATGACAGAGTAAGCAATGTGTTACATGTATCTTGGCTATATGCATCAGAGCAAATGATGTGAATGTGATAAATGTACCTTCATGCTCATGAGTCCTTCTTGCAAACAGTATATACATCAGCAAGAACTTCTCATTCACATGACTGTGATGCATATACTTACCTTGTGGTCTTGAGTTAGCTTAGGATGGGATGAACCTGCGCAAACAAGGTTAAATAACACAGATACACCTACTGACCAGAGCAAGCAAGAGAAACCACAAGAGAACCAAGACTGGGATGACATGTAGAGTGAAACTAAGTACCACATTGGATATAGACATGTCCCCAGAGGTAAAGATATGCAATAAAATCAGAGATTTCCTTCCCTTAGATGTCTTGCTCCCCCTAAATCTGCACGGGATATTGGGAGAAGATAGGGAATAGAAAATCAGAGCAACAAAAAAGGAAACAACAGAGCTTGAGCTAAAACAAGCAACCAAACATGTCTTTCCCCTCTTAAAGACATGTGACATCTCTCCTCTTGAACACCAAGCATCTGGGGTCTTTGATGATATTACTTTCTCCTAGTCTCTCCCCCTGAGTATTCTCTCTTTCTCCCCCTATAGGAAGGATTAAGCTTTGATGTGATCTCTCTCCCCCTTTGACATCAATTTCCAAGAAGGGCTCTTCTGGACATGTGATACAAATGGGTTGGTCCTTGAGTCACAGAGTAAAGCAGCATGTCTAATATGATGCTGGTAGAGGACAAGAATCATTGAGTGGAGCTGGAGCAAACAGAAATTAGGAATAAGTGGCAAGTTCGTTTTCCTGTGGTGGAATCGGTGACTCCGAGTTGTGTGCTTCGGTTGCACCGAAAGATTTCGGTTGGGCCGAAGAGAACAAACCGGTGTGACCGAGTTCATTACAGTGAAACCACTTGTCACCTCAGCTCACTAGACAAGTAAGATCACACAAGGATATGCAAGGAATTTACTAAAAGATTTGCAATGAATTGGATGCAGAAAATGCAGAACAAAAAGGAAAGAAAAGAAACTAAAAGTTCTAGATGAAGTTTTTTTTGAAAGGGGGACCAAATATGCAAGAGACAAAAGCACAGAGAGACACACGAGAACTTCATCTAGAGATGGTCGGCGACAAAGTCACCTATGTTAGAGTATATTGACTTAGGAGTCAAGTGAGAGCACTTGATCATAGGTCATACTCATCGTTTAAGCTCAAAATGGGGTTACCATTTTTCGTTTAAGCCTTTTGATGTATTCACATCTTGTCGAGTTGCTTTGACTCATGACTTGGAGTAAAGCTTCTCTAAGATGGAATAACATACCTTGGGTGGTGGTGTTGATCTTGCTCATGCAGTTGAACTTGTGTGGGTTGCTCAAGGTTGATGTAGTTCATCAAGGGTTGGGAGCACCACTTGGAGTTTGAGTTCATCTACCTACATGGGTTAACTTTGCAAGGAAGAGCACTTGTGTATCCAAAATGACAATCATGAGACTCAACATAGAATTTGCCAAAGGATATGTTTGAATGGTTTCGTGCTTCCTTGTCTTCAACCACCATTGTGTAGAGACTTGGTGATGTAGAGATTGCTCAAGATGTGAGTGAGTTGCAATCTCATAGATTTAGATTCAACCAAGTGCCTACACGGTTAGATAACATGCAAGGTACAAATATATCCAAGACATATGAATAGCATCGTAAGAGTAATATCGAGGATTAGTCATAGGCTCATGCCCCGCATGTATCAAATGGAGTTCCTACTCCAAGTTTGAAGCATCAATGATGTTCAATTCACCTCTCAACCTGCAAAACACTTTCTCATCAAGTGGTTTAGTGAATATATGTAACATCCCAAATTTTCAATTTGGAATGTTATACACTAGATCATCATGCATATCATATTTTTCTTGCATTTTGTTGATCCTAGAAATTTCACGCAACTCAAGGACCCTCGGAGAGAGTTGGAGATTTCGTTATTTTCATATTTGAGTACTTCTCAAATTTTGAAGAAAGGATCATTGGATTTGTCGGAGTTTATTTGCCTTTTATTTGGATAGGGAAAAATGCGCATTTTCAAAATTTGCATTTTAGGCCTGGAGAAAAGTTCATTTTGTTCGACTCAATTTTAGGAGTCGGGGAAAATTTACTTTAGAAATTTTGGAGTTCGTTTAGATTTCTTTTCTTTTGTTTTTCTGCGCGCAAAACCGATTTTAAAAAAATCCAGCAGCGCGCCTTGGGCCAAGGCCCAGCCAGCAGCCGGCCAGGCCAGGCCATAGCCGCGCCGCGCGCGCCAGCGCAGGAGGCCAAGGCCGCCGCCGCCCTAGAGTCCTTGTAGGACTCCGGTTGTTTTCTTTTAGGACTCCCTCTCCTACTCTTATTTCTTGCCCCCTCCCCCAAGTTTCCTCTCCCCTCCCCTCTTTATATACCCCACACCACCCCCCTCTAAACATCACATCAAACCCCAAGCCCCAAGCCGCACCCCGCGCCGCGCCGCCCTGCGTCACCGCGCCGCGCCGCCCTGCGTCACCGCCGCGCCGCCGCCTCCCTTGCTCGCCGACGCCGGAGCCCCTCGCCGAGGTACCGCGCCGCATCTCTTCTTTTCCTCGGATCGGTTTTCTCTAAATCGTTCCGATTCTTCTCTTCTCTTCCGATTGGTTTTCTAGATCGGTTTTTCGTTCGGTTTTCTTTTCCGAAACCCTAGATCGGTTCCGATTTCTGTTCTGGTTTAGTTGCTTAGAGACCGTTCGCCGGACCATTCGTCCTAACGAACGTGACTACCGGATTCTTCTAGGTTAACGAACGTCCGTTCGTTTAACCGTTCTTCTTTTTCTTCTCGTCGGATTTATGCCGCGATCGTGATCTCAGATCCGATCTTCTTTCTAGTTTATCTTCTCGCTCGTTTATCGGAATCAGGTGATTCAAGCGCCTGGAGTTTCGTTTCGAAACCGCCATTCCGATTAATCAACTTAAACCAGTTTTTGCTACGGTAAAATTTGACCTAGTTTCAACTTGCTAGAACCGAGTTGTCTTCCGCCGTTTGTTTTCGGTTTCTTTTTTCGGTTCTTTCTTTCTTTGCAACCGGAGTTCTTAAGTTGAACTATCTGGTTCAATCTCTTGTTCGAGTTTTACCTGTGCATTAGATGAGTACTTATTGTATGCTTGTTGTTTGTCTGCGATAGATTACCCGGATTGCGCCGCCTGTTACTTCGAATCTCTAGGACTCGCGGATCATCAGCAAGGCAAGTAACACTTTGATCATACTTTTTGTACAACCCAGTTTTATTGCATTAGATCCATCCTCACACATTGCATGATTAGGATCTAATTAAATTGTGGGATGGGAAGTAGATGAGGTAGTACCTATTACCTGTTTATTATGAAACCTTTGGGAGTTACTTCTACATTTGCTTATTATGCCATGCTATGCTAGTAGACGTGGATTGGGTGAGTGATATCCATGACAGATGTGAGATTGATAATTTTAAGGGTTTATCTAAGGTGGCAACTTAAACACACATCTGGGTGGATTGAGGCACCTGATGTCTATCAGGACTTGCCTGTTTTTTGGACCGCCACCCAGGCTCAAAGGGATCATAAGATCTTTCATGCTAGAAACTTACGTGTGCAGCCACAAGCCATTATGGGCTCTGGCATAGTTGATTAAGTCGTGCGAACTCTTACAGGGTAGACTAGCAGATGTAGGGGAAAGTAGGTGTACCGGTCTATCCATCGTAAGGTGCTAGCGCTTCTGAAAGACTGTGTCTTGGTCATCCGTTTCTCAAACACCAGTAGTGCGAGAAATCCAACGGAGGCGACCGAGTCTTGTGGGGAAAAGTGCGCAAACCTCTGCAGAGTGTAATAAACTAATCATGATTAGCCGTGTCCCCGGTTATGGACAATCTTGAGTATCTAGTACTTGAATATCATGTGAATCTCAACTTGTTACTTCTAATTAATATTGTTGGGTTATTAATGATTACTTTTAATTGGGATTGAGAATGTTGTCAACCATTCTCGATGTTTAACAACCACCATGATAGTTAAATAAATTTATTCCTTTGCAGTAGGGAAAAACTGGCTTTACGCAAAACAGTAACCATAGAGCTTTCCACCAGCCAAATATGCACATAGTATAGCTGTTTCATTCCATTATTGTCTATGTGTTACCTTGCCAGCATATTCCATGTGCTGACCCGTTTTGGGATGCAACGTTAATGTTGCAGACTTTTCAGACGACGATTAAGGTGCTTTTAGGTCGTGGTTCTATACTCAGTGATGCCGTTGGAGTTGATGGACCCATTTACCTTCCAAGTCTTCCGCTGTTATCGATCTTAGATGGCCTTAAGCCATATTTATTGTAATAAGTTCTCTTTTGAGACACCGATGTAATAAGTGTGTGATTGCCACTCTGCTATAAATCCTTCGAAGTACTGTGTGGTGTCAGCATTACTGATCCAGGGATGACACCGGAGCACGGTAGACTTGATCCATTCGGGTCTGGTCGCTACAGAGATGGTATCAGAGCACACGCTGACTATAGGACACGACCACTAAGTTAAATCCATAGATCACTATTCTCTCCTCATTTTCTAACTCCTCATCTTTTCTACTCTTTAGGATGAAGAACGCGAAGATTAAGTACGCTCAACCGGATGAAGGCACACCTTTTGGATTTCACTTGAAGGAAGTCACCAAGTACCTAAACATTGGATTACCAAGCTTCACGGAAACCTTCAACGCCACTTTGCCTGAAGAGGAGCGCTGGAAGATTCACGCTCACGTTCCGGGAAGGACATTCGCGCCAATCACGAAGCCCATAGATAGTGTTTTCAATGCACCAACTTGGAGTCTAGGAAGGAGCATGGCAGCCCATATCACCATAGGACGCGTTGGAGAAGCCTATCAAGAAGACCTCAAGGACACTATCTACCAGATTTGCGGACGCCGAGATGAACAATGGGAGTTAGTCAGCACCAAGAAGGATAGATCCATTGCAGCATTCATCCAGGAGTTAAACCAGCACATTCAACGCCACGAGAACCAGATGTGCAATGATATGATAGAGTTGAAGAATGCAAAGGCTAGGATCATCGAGCTAGAAGGAGAACTGAAGGCTACACACAAGGACTACATGGACGAGATCGTAGCTCTAGTAAGACACAACGTCGATCTTAAGCAAGAGATTGAAGAACTCAAGAGGGAGTTAGCATCCAGGATGGAAGACATGTACGTCGCATGTCCAGACAACTACATCATCATCGACAACACCGATTCGGATCCAAGTGAACCCGAATTTGAAGACGAAACTGGAGCGGACATCATGGAGTCTTCCACCGGTTCAAATTTCTAGATGACCACCAAATATTAGTAGTATTCCCCCCCCCCCCATGTAAACACTATATTTCGAGCACTTTTGCGATAGCTAGATCGATTGTAAGCCCTTGTTTGAATTGAATGAAGTGATTTTGTGTGAATTTGCTCATGTGCATTGGGGTAGTGTTTTCTCTTTAGACCTCATTCTATTCTTATTTCTCGTCTTTTCTAAAACCCTCAGATGCCTCCGAGACGTGACAATGGATTTCCACCGGAGCTCACTCAGTTGATCCAGCAACAGAATCAATTGATGCAGATGTTAGTTCAGAACCAGCAGAACAACAACAACCCACCACCACCGCCGCCACCTGTTGACCACTTAGCCCGTTTCCTTAGGCTAAATCCGCCGGTGTTTTCTAGTAGCATCGAGCCGATAGTAGCAGACGATTGGCTCCGCAAGATAGGAAGGGAGTTGACCACTGCAGGATGCACGGATGGTGAGAAAGTGAAGTTTGCCGCACATCAGTTAGAAGGACCCGCGGCAGCATGGTGGGAGAATTTCACAGCCACCTTCCCAGTTGACACTGTCACATGGGATCAGTTTCAGTAAGCTTTCCGCACTGCACACATTTCAGCAGCAGCTATGGTCATGAAGAAGCGTGAGTTTTGCAACTTACGCCAAGGAGGAAGGACAGTTGGCCAGTACGTTGACGACTTCGGCAAGCTAGCACGTTATGCCCCAGATGACGTTGCTACGGATGCAACTAAGCAGGAGAAGTTTCTGGAAGGATTGAATGATGAGTTGAGTATGCAGTTGATGGTAGGAAATATTAACAACTACCAGGAGTTGGTAGATCGTGCCATCATGGTTGAAGGGAAGCAACAGCAGATTGAGAACCGCAAGAGGAAGTATGGACAGGGGAAGTATAACTCTGGAGCCCAGTAGAAGCCCCGTTTTACCCCTAAATCGGGATTTCAGTTTCAGCATACCCATGGAGGAGGTAGTTCGCACAACCACAATGGCCACAAGAATGGTAATGGGAATGGAGGAAGCAACGGCCAGAATCGTACCACCCCATCAACCCCAGCCAAGAGAGACCTGAGTCAAGTCACCTATTTCAAGTGTTCCAAGACCGGACATTATGCCAATGAATGTCCTGAAGGCCAGAATGGAAATGGCAATGGAAGCTCAGGGAAGAAGCCGAACCCTTTAAATATGGGACAGGTGAACCATGTTAACGTGGTGGAGGTTGAAGATCAGCCTGATGCAGTAATCGGTAAGTTTTTGGTTAAGTCATTTACCGCACTCGTTCTTTTCGATACTGGTGCATCACATTCATACATATCAAGGGGATTTGTGGAAAAATATAGCCTACCCACTAGGATTCTTAAAACACCTATGCTAGTAAGTTCGCCAAGAGCAGAATACATGGCCAGTCAAGGATGTTTTCAAGTGCCATTAAGCATAGGAAGGCATGTTTTCCCAACGGATTTGATTATTCTGGAATCCCAAGGTTTGGATGTAATTCTCGGTATGGATTGGCTGTCGATGTATGGAGGAAACATCGATTGTGCCAGTAAGAAAATTTTGCTTACAACGCCAGAAGGAAGAAGGATTAAGTATGTATCCTGGCATGTGCCAAATAGGACACAAGTAAATTGCCTAACAGGAGTTGTGCAGGAGGAAGTACCAGTGGTAAAGGATTTTTCCTGATGTATTTCCTGAAGAGTTGCCAGACATGCCACCGGATAGAGACGTTGAGTTTTTGATTGAGTTATTGCCAGGTACAGGCCCAATATCAAAGAGACCGTACCGGATGCCAGCAAAGGATTTGGTAGAAATTAAGAATCAGATTAAGGAATTATTGGAGAAAGGTTACATACGCCCAAGTTCTTCGCCTTGGGGATCACTCGTACTTCTAGTGGAGAAGAAGGATGGATCATTACGGATGGTTGTTGATTACCGTGGATTGAACGAAGTAACCATCAAGAACAAGTACCCACTGCCAACGATTAATGATCTGTTTGATCGTTTGCAAGGAGCTAAAGTGTTTTCCAAGATCGATTTGCGATCAGGGTACCACCAGTTGAAGATTCGAGAGCAGGACATACCTAAGACCGCATTCACCACAAGATATGGACTGTATGAGTATACCGTTATGTCATTTGGATTGACTAACGCACCTCCCTATTTTATGAACTTGATGAACAAAGTGTTTATGGAGTTTTTGGATAAGTTCGTCGTAGTGTTCATTGACGATATCCTGGTTTATTCAAGGAATGAAGAAGAGCATAAGGAACATTTGCGTTTGGTTTTGGAGAAACTAAGGGAACATCAATTATATGCCAAATTTAGCAAATGTGAGTTTTGGTTGAAGGAAGTATGATTCCTCGGACACGTTATATCCGGAGAAGGGATAGCAGTTGACCCCACAAAGGTTGAGACTGTAACCGAATGGGAAGCACCAACGACAGTTGGAGAGATCTGAAGTTTTCTTGGACTCGCAGGATACTACCGCAGATTCATTGAGAACTTTTCAAAGATTGCGAAGCCTATGACGGAGTTGTTGAAGAAGGATACCAAGTTCAATTGGACTGAGGAATGTGAGGCTAGTTTCCAGGAGTTGAAGAAACGATTGGTTACCTCACTAGTGTTGATTTTGCCAGATCAGACCAAGGATTATGAGGTGTATTGCGACGCTTCACGTCGAGGACTTGGAGCAGTGCTTATGCAGGAAGGAAGAGTTGTTTCGTATGCTTCACGACAACTGAAGCCTCACGAGTTGAATTACGCCACACATGATTTGGAGTTAGCAACCGTAGTGCATGCATTGAAGACATGGAGACATTTCCTCATTGGAAATCATTGTGAGGTGTACACAAATCACAAGAGTTTGAAGTGCATTTTCACGCAGAAGGAGTTGAATCTCAGACAAAGGAGATGGTTGGAGCTCATCAAGGATTATGATATGAGATTGCATTACCATCCCGGTAAAGCTAATGTAGTAGCTGACGCATTGAGCTGCAAGAGCCACGTCAACACGTTAATAACGGAGGAAATACCCAAGGAGTTAGCAGAAAACCTTCGTGAACTAAGTTTAGAGATAGTTCCGAAAGGCTATGTAGCAGCATTGGAGATTCAGTCAACATTGATGGATAAAATCAGAGAGGCTCAGAAATCTGACAAGGAGATTGCTTCTATAAAGGAGAAACTGAGCAAAGGAAAAGCAAAGGGATTTCGTGAGGATGAGCACGATACCCTATGGTTTGAGGACCGTGTTTACATGCCAAATGACCCGGAGATCAGGAAGTTGATTCTACAAGAGGCACATGATTCACCGTATTCGATTCACCCAGGAAATACTAAGATGTATTTGGATTTAAAGGAAACATTCTGGTGGACCGGAATGAAGAAGGATATTGCAGCATATGTAGCAGTTTGTGATGTGTGTCATAGAGTAAAGGCAGAGCATCAGAAGCCAGCCGGATTGTTACAACCATTGCCGATACTCGAATGGAAGTGGGATAAGATAGGCATGGATTTTATCACAGGACAACCCAGGACGAAGGCAGGATATGACTCGATATGGGTAGTAGTTGATCGATTGACGAAGGTAGCACATTTCATTCCAGTTAAGACCACTTACACCAGTGCTAAGTTGGCAAAGTGTAACATCCCAAATTTTCAATTTGGAATGTTATACACTAGATCATCATGCATATCATATTTTCTTGCATTTTGTTGATCCTAGAAATTTCACGCAACTCAAGGACCCTCGGAGAGAGTTGGAGATTTCGTTATTTTCATATTTGAGTCTTCTCAAATTTTGAAAAGAGGATCATTGGTTTTGTCGGAGTTTCATTTGCTTTTTATTTGGATAGGGAAAAATGCGCGTTTTCAAAATTTGCATTTTAGGCCCGGAGAAAAGTTCATTTTGTTTGACTCATTTTTAGGAGTCGGGGAAAATTTACTTTAGAAGTTTTGGAGTTCGTTTAGTTCTCTTTTCTGTTTTTTTTTCTGCGCGTGAAACCGATTTAAAAAAAATTCCTGCAGCGCCTGGGCCAAGGCCCAAGCCGCCGGCCAGGCCAAGGCCATCGCGCGCCTAGCGCCGTGCCCGCGCAGGAGCCCAAGGCCGCTGCCGCCTAGAAGTCCTTCTAGGACTCCGTTTGCATTTTTTTCCAATCTCCCTCTCCTATTCCTTTTCCTACTCTTATTCCTTGTCCCCTACCCCAAGTAATCCCTCTCCTCCCCAATATAAATACTCACCCCCCCTCTAAACCCACACCAAAACCCAAGCCTCACCCCGTGCCCCAAGCCTCACCCCGCGCCGCGCCGCCTTGCGTCACCGCCGCCGCCCTGCGTCACCCGCGCCGCCGCCCTACACCACCGCCGCCGCCGCCCTTGTGCCGCCGCCGCCGGAGCCCCCTCGCCGGAGGTACCGCGCCACATCTTTTCTTTTCCATGGATCGGTTTTCTTCTAAACCGTTCCGATTCCTTTTCTTTCTTTTCTTCTCTAAACCGTTCCGGTTTTCTAGATCAGTTTTTCGTTCGGTTTTCTTCTCCGAAACCCTAGATCGGATTCGTTTTCTTTTCCGGTTTAGTTGCCTAGAGACCGTTCGCCGGACTATTCGTCCTAACGAATGTGATCACCGGATTCTTCTAGGTTAACGAACGTCCGTTCGTTTAACCGTTCTTCTTTTTCTTTTCGTCGAATTTATTCCGCGATCGCGATCTCAGATCCGATCTTCTTTCTAGTCTATCTTCTCGCTCGTTTATCGGAATCAGGTGATTCAAGCGCCTGGAGTTTCATTTCGAAACCGCCGTTCCGACTAATCAACTTAAACCAGTTTTTGCTACAGTAAAATTTGACATAGTTTCAACTTGCTAGAACCGAGTTGTTTTCTTCCGCCGTTTGTTTTCGGTTTCTTTGTTCGGTTCTTTCTTTCTTTGCAACCGGAGTTCTTAAGTTGAACTTTCTGGTTCGATCTCTTGTTCGAGTTTTACCTGTGCATTAGATGAGTACTTATTGTATGCTTGTTGTTTGTCTGCGATAGATTACCCGGATTGTGCCGCATGTTACTTCGAATCTCTAGGACTCGCGGATCATCAGCAAGGCAAGTAACACTTTGATCATACCTTTTCTACAACCCAGTTTAATTGCATTAGATCCATCCTCACACATTGCATGATTAGGATCTAATTAAATTATGGGATGGGAAGTAGATGAGGTAGTACCTATTACCTGTTTATTATGAAACCTTTGGGAGTTACTTCTACGTTTGCTTATTATGCCATGCTATGCTAGTAGACGTGGATTGGGTGAGTGATATCCATGACAGATGTGAGATTGATAATTTTAATGGTTTATCTAAGGTGGCAACTTAAACACACATCTGGGTGGATTGAGGCACCTGATGTCTATCAGGACATGGCTGTTTTATTTTGGACCGCCACCCAGGCTCAAAGGGATCATAAGATCTTTCATGCTAAATACTTAGGTGTGCAGCCACAAGCCATTATGGGCTCTGGCATAGTTGACTAAGTCGTGCGAACTCTTATAGGGGTAGACTAGCAGATGTAGGGGATGTAGGTGGTACGGTCTACTCCATCGTAAGGTGCTAGCGCTTCTGAAAGACTATGTCTCGGTCATCCGTTTCTCAAACACCATGTAGTGCGAGAAATCCAACGGAGGCGATCGACTCTTGTGGGGAAAAGTGCGCAAACCTCTGCAGAGTGTAATAAACTAATCATGATTAGTCGTGTCCCAGGTTATGGACAATCTTGAGTATCTAGTACTTGAATATCATGTGAATCTCATCATGTTACTTCTTAATTAATATTGTTGGGTTATTGATGACTACTTTTAATTGGGATTGAGAATGCTGTCAACCATTCTCAATGTTTAACAACCACCATGATAGTTAAATAAATTTATTCCTTTGCAGTAGGGAAAAATTGGCTTTACGCAAAACAGTAACCATAGAGCTTTCCACCAGCCAAATATGCATATAGTATAGCTGTTTCATTCCATCATTCTCTATGTGTTACTTTGCCAGCATATTCCATGTGTTGACCCGTTTCGGGCTGCAACGTTAATGTTGCAGACTTTTCAGACGACGATTAAGGTGCTTTTAGGTCGTGGTTCTATACTCAGTGATGCCGTTGGAGTTGATGGACCCATTTACCTTCCAAGTCTTCCGCTGTTATCGATTTTAGATGGCCTTAAGCCATATTATTGTAATAAGTTCTCTTCGAAGACATCGATGTAATAAGTGTGTGATTGCCACTCTGCTATAAATCCTTCAATGTACTGTGTGGTGTCAGCATTACTGATCCAGGGATGACACCGGAGCACAGTAGACTTGATCCATTCGGGTCTGGTCGCTACAGAGATGGTATTAGAGCACACGTTGACTATAGGACACGACCACTAAGTGAAAGCCATAGATCAATATTCTCTCCTCATTTTCTAACTCCTCATCTTTTCTACTCTTTAGGATGAAGGACGCGAAGATTAAGTATGCTCAACCGGATGAAGGCACCCCTTTTGGATTTCACTTGAAGGAAGTCACCAAGTAACTAAACATTGGATTACCAAGTTTCACGGGAACCTTCAACGCCACTTTGCCTGAAGAGGAGCGCTGGAAGATTCAAGCTCATGTTCCGGGAAGAACATTCGTGCCAATCATGAAGCCCATAGATAGTGTTTTCAATGCACCAACTTGGAGTCTAGGAAGGAGCATGGCAGCCCATATCACCATAGGACGCATTGGAGAAGTTTATCAAGAAGACCTCAAGGACACTATCTACCAGATTTGCGGACGTCGAGATGAGCAATGGGAGTTACTCAGCACCAAGAAGGATAGATCCATTGCAGCATTCATCCAGGAGTTAAACCAGCACATTCGACGCCACGAGAACCAGATGTGCAATGATATGATGGAGTTGGAGAATGCGAAGACAAGGATCATCGAGCTAGAAGGAGAACTGAAGGCTACACGCAAGGACTACATGGACGAGACCGTAGCTCTAGCAAGGCACAATGTCGATCTTAAGCAGGAGATTGAAGAACTCAAGAGGAAGTTAGCATCCAAGGAGGAAGATGAGTACGTCGCATGTCCAGACAACTACATCATCATCGACGACACCGATTCGGATCCAAGTGAACCCGAATTTGACGACGAAGCTGGAGCGGACATCATGGAGTCTTCCACCGGTTCAAATTTCTAGATGAACACCAAATATTAGTAGTATTTCCCCCCATGTAAACACTATAGTTCGAGCACTTTTGCGATAGTTAGATCGATTGTATGCCCTTGTTTGATTGAATGAAGTGATTTTGTGTGAATTTGCTCATGTGCATTGGGGTAGTGTTCTCTCTTTAGACCTCACTCTATTCTTATATCTCTTCTTTTCTAAACCCTCAGATGCCTCCGAGATGTGACAATGGATTTCCCCCGGAGCTCACTCAGTTGATCCAACAGCAGAATGAGTTGATGCAGATGTTAGTCCAGAACCAGCAGAACAACAACAACAACCCACCACCACCACCACTTGTTGACCACTTAGCCCGTTTCCTTAGGCTGAATCCGCCGGTGTTCTCTAGTAGCATCGAGCCAATAGTAGCAGACGATTGGCTCCGCAAGATAGGAAGGGAGTTGACCACTGCAGGATGCATGGATGGTGAGAAAGTGAAGTTTGCCGCACATCAGTTATAAGGACCCGCGGCAGCATGGTGGGAGAATTTCACAGCCACTTTCCCAGTTGACACCATCACATGGGATCAGTTCCAGCACGCTTTCCGCACTGCACATGTTTCAGCAGGAGCTATGGCCATGAAGAAGCATGAGTTTCGCAACTTACGCCAAGGAGGAAGGACAGTTGGCCAGTATGTTGATGACTTCAGCAAGTTAGCACGTTATGCCCCAGATGACGTTGCTACGGATGCAACCAAGCAGGAGAAGTTTCTGGAAGGATTGAATGATGAGTTAAGCATGCATTTGATGGTAGGAAGTTTTAGAAACTACCAGGAGTTGGTAGATCAAGCCATCATGATCGAAGGGAAGCAACAGCAGATTCAGAACCGCAAGAGGAAGTATGGACAGGGGAAGTATAACTCTGGAGCCCAGCAGAAGCCCCGTTTTACCCCTAAATCGGGATTTCAGTTTCAGCATACCCATGGAGGAAGTAGTTCGCACAACCACAATGGCCACAAGAATGGTAATGGGAATGGAGGAAGCAACGGCCAGAACCGGACCACCCCATCAACCCCAGCCAAGAGAGATCTGAATCAAGTCACCTGTTTCAAGTGTTCCAAGACCGGACATTATGCCAATGAATGTCCTGAAGGCCAGAATGGAAATGGAAATGGAAGCTCAGGGAAGAAGCCGAACCCTTTCAATAGGGGACAGGTGAACCACGTTAGCATGGAGGAGGTTGAAGATCAGCCTGATGCAGTGATCGGTAAGTTTTTGGTTAAGTCATTTACCGCACTCGTTCTTTTCGATACTGGTGCATCTCATTCATACATATCAAGGGGATTTGTGGATAAATATACCCTGCCAACCCAAGCCCTTAGGTCACCCATGTTAGTAAGCTCACCAGGAGCGGAGTTTATGGCTAGACAATGGTGTGATCAGTTACCATTAAGGATTGGTAACTATGTTTTTCCCTCAGACCTAATAGTATTGGAATCTCAAGGATTGGATGTAATCCTCGGTATGGATTGGTTGTCGATGTATGGAGGAAACATCGATTGTGCTAGTAAGTCAATTTTGCTTACAACGCCAGAAGGAAGAAGGATCAAGTATGTATCCCGGCATGTGCCAAATAGGACACAAGTAAATTGCCTGACAGGAGTCGTGCAGGAGGAAGTACCAGTGGTAAAGGATTTTCCTGATATATTTCCTGAAGAGTTTCCAGGCATGCCACCAGATAGAGACATTAAGTTTCTGATTGAGTTGTTGCCAGGTACAGGCCCAATATCAAAGAGACCATACCGGATGCCAGCAAAGGATTTGGTGGAAATTAAGAATCAGATTAAGGAGTTGTTGGAGAAAGGTTACATTCGCCCAAGTTCTTCGCCTTGGGGATCACCCGTACTTCTAGTGGAGAACAAGGATGGATCATTAAGGATGGTTGTTGATTAATGTGGATTGAATGAAGTAACCATCAAGAACAAATACCCACTGCCAATGATAAATGATCTGTTTGATCGTTTGCAAGGAGCTAAAGTGTTTTCCAAGATCGATTTGCGATCAGGGTACCACCAGTTGAAGATTCAAGAGCAGGATATTCCGAAGACAGCATTCACCACAAGATATGGACTGTATGAGTATACCGTTATGTCATTTGGATTGACTAACGCACCTCCCTATTTTATGAACCTGATGAACAAAGTGTTTATGGAGTTTTTGGATAAGTTCGTCGTAGTGTTCATTGACGATATCCTGGTTTATTCAAGGAATGAAGAAGAGCATAAGGAACATTTGCGTTTGGTTTTGGAGAAACTAAGGGAACATCAATTATTTGCCAAATTTAGCAAATGTGAGTTTTGGTT
This sequence comes from Triticum monococcum, assembly GCA_034509565.1. NCBI lineage: Eukaryota > Viridiplantae > Streptophyta > Magnoliopsida > Poales > Poaceae > Triticum > Triticum monococcum. The sequence goes on along the minus strand of CM067842.1, from coordinate 526,386,250 downwards.
GAAGGAAGTATGACTCCTCGGACACGTTATATCCGGAGAAGGGATAGCAGTTGACCCCGCAAAGGTTGAAACCGTAACCGAATGGGAAGCACCAACAACAGTTGGAGAGATCCGGAGTTTTCTTGGACTCGCAGGATACTACCGGAGATTCATTGAGAACTTTTCAAAGATTGCGAGGCCTATGACGGAATTGTTGAAGAAGGATACCAAGTTCAATTGGACTAAGGAGTGTGAGGCTAGTTTCCAGGAGTTGAAGAAACGATTGGTTACCTCACCAGTGTTGATTTTGCCAGATCAGACCAAGGATTATGAGGTATATTGTGACGCTTCACGTCGAGGACTTGGAGCAGTGCTTATGCAGGAAGGAAGAGTTGTTTCGTATGCTTCACGACAACCGAAACCTCATGAGTTGAATTATGCCACACATGATTTGGAGTTAGCAGCCGTAGTGCATGCATTGAAGACATGGAGACATTTCCTCATTGTAAATCATTGTGAGGTATACACGGATCACAAGAGTTTGAAGTACATTTTCACGCAGAAGGAGTTGAATCTTAGACAAAGGAGATGGTTGGAGCTCATCAAGGATTATGATATGAGATTGCATTACCATCCCGGTAAAGCTAATGTAGTAGCTGACGCATTGAGCCGTAAGAGCCATGTCAATACATTGATGATGGGAGAAGTACCAAAGGAGTTAGCAGAAAACCTTCGTGAACTAAGTCTAGAGATAGTTCCGAAAGGTTATGTGGCAGCTTTAGAGATTCAGTCCACATTGATGGATAAAATCAGAGAAGCTCAGAAATCTGACAAGGAGATTGCTGCTATAAAGGAGAAACTAAGCAAAGGAAAAGCAAAGGGATTTCGTGAGGATGAGCATGATACCCTGTGGTTTGAGGACCGTGTTTATGTGCCAAATGACCCGGAGATCAGGAAGTTGATTCTACAAGAGGCACATGATTCACCATATTCGATTCACCAAGGAAATACCAAGATGTATTTGGACTTAAAGGAAACATTCTGGTGGACCGGAATGAAGAAGGATATTGCAGCATATGTAGCAGTTTGTGACGTATGCCATAGAGTAAAGGCAGAGCATCAAAAGCTAGCCGGATTGTTGCAACCATTGCTGATACCCGAATGGAAGTGGGATAAGATAGGCATGAATTTTATCACCAGACTGCCCAGGACGAAGGCAGGTTATGACTCGATATGGGTAGTACTTGATCGTTTGAAGAAGGTAGCACATTTCATTCCAGTTAAGACCACTTACACCAGTGCTAAGTTGGCAAAGATATACATGACTAGGATCATTTGTTTGCATGGAGTTCCAAGGAGTATTGTATCAGATAGAGGAACCCAATTTACCTCAAAGTTTTGGAATCAGTTGCATGAAACCTTAGGAACCAGGCTAGAGTTCAGCACCGCTTTTCATCCACAGACAGATGGACAGACCGAGAGAGTCAATCAGATTTTGGAAGATATCCTGAGAGCTTGTGCACTAGATTATGGATCTAGTTGGGACGATAATTTGCCGTATGCGGAATTTTCTTATAACAACAGTTACCAAACCAGTTTGAAGATGGCACCTTTCGAAGCTTTGTACGGAAGGAGATGCAGGACACCATTGTCATGGGACGAAGTTGGAGACCGTCAATTCTTTGGACCAGATTTGATTAAGGAGTCTGAACGGAAAGTGAAGTTGATTCGCGATAGGCTCAAGGTAGCCCAGTCCAGGCAGAAGAGCTACACAGATGCTAAACGCAAGGAGACAGTTTACGAAACCGGAGACAGGGTGTATCTCCGAGTCCACTTCGAGGAGTTAAGCGCTTTGGAGTTAAGGGAAAGTTCGTTGGACCGTATAAGATCTTGCAACGTATGGGAGAAGTCGTGTATAAGTTGGAATTACCAGAGGGACTGTCAGGAGTTCATGATGTATTCCATGTTTCTCAGCTGAAGAAATGTCACGCCGAGATGGCGGAGGTACCGCTAAGAGATACAGTGCCGCTTGAAGCGATTCAGTTGAAAGATGACTTAACATATGAAGAGAAACCAGTCAAGATTCTTGATTATGCCAGTAGAGTTTCCCGCAGCATGGTTATCAAGTTTTGCAAAGTTCAGTGGAACCACCACTCAGAGTATGAAGCCACCTGGGAGAGAGAAGAAGATTTGCTCAAGGACCACCCTCACCTATTTTCTAGCCAACCCGAATCTCGAGGGCGAGATTCATCTTAAGGGGGGTAGGTTTGTAACATCCCAAATTTTCAATTTGGAATGTTATACACTAGATCATCATGCATATCATATTTTCTTGCATTTTGTTGATCCTAGAAATATCACGCAACTCAAGGACCCTCAGAGAGAGTTGGAGATTTCGTTATTTTCATATTTGAGTCTTCTCAAATTTTGAAAAGAGGATCATTGGTTTTGTCGGAATTTCATTTGCTTTTTATTTGGATAGGGAAAAAATGCGCGTTTTCAAAATTTGCATTTTAGGCCCGGGGAAAAGTTCATTTTGTTCGACTCATTTTTAGGAGTCCGGGAAAATTTACTTTAGAAGTTTTGGAGTTCATTTAGTTCTCTTTTCTGTTTTTTTCTGCGCGCGAAACCGATTTAAAAAAAAATCCTGCAGTGCCTGGGCCAAGGCCCAAGCCACCGGCCAGGCCAAGGCCATCGCGCACCTAGCGCCACGCCCGCGCAGGAGCCCAAGGCCGCCGCCGCCTAGAAGTCCTTCTAGGAATCCGTTTGCATTTTTTTCCCAATCTCCCTTTCCTATTCCTTTTCCTACTCTTATTCCTTGTCCCCTACCCCAAGTAACCCCTCTCCTCCCCAATATAAATACTCACCCCCCTCTAAACCCAAGCCTCACCCCGTGCCCCAAGCCTCACCCCGCGCCGCGCCGCCCTGCGTCACCCGCGCTGCCGCCCTACACCACCGCCGCCGCCGCCCTTGTGCCGCCGTCGCCCTTGCTCGCCGCCGCCGGAGCCCCCTCGCCGGAGGTACCGCGCCACATCTTTTCTTTTCCATGGATCGGTTTTCTTCTAAACCGTTCCGATTCATTTTCTTTCTTTTCTTCTCTAAACCGTTCCGGTTTTCTAGATCGGTTTTTCGTTCGGTTTTCTTCTCCGAAACCCAAGATCGGATTCGTTTTCTTTTCCGGTTTAGTTGCCTAGAGACCAGTCGCCGGACCGTTCGTCCTAACGAACATGATCACCGGATTCTTCTAGGTTAACGAACGTCCGTTCGTTTAACCGTTCTTCTTTCTCTTTTCGTCGGATTTATTCCGCGATCGCGATCTCAGATCCGATCTTCTTTCTAGTCTATCTTCTCGCTCGTTTATCGGAATCAGGTGATTCAAGCGCCTGGAGTTTCGTTTCGAAACCGCCGTTCCGACTAATCAACTTAAACCAGTTTTTGCTACGGTAAAATTTGACATAGTTTCAACTTGCTAGAACCGAGTTGTTTTCTTCCGCCGTTTGTTTTCGGTTTCTTTGTTCGGTTCTTTCTTTCTTTGCAACCGGAGTTCTTAAGTTGAACTTTCTGGTTCGATCTCTTGTTCGAGTTTTACCTGTGCATTAGATGAGTACTTATTGTATGCTTGTTGTTTGTCTGCGATAGATTACCCGGATTGTGCCGCCTGTTACTTCGAATCTCTAGGACTCGCGGATCATCAGCAAGGCAAGTAACACTTTGATCATACCTTTTCTACAACCCAGTTTTATTGCATTAGATCCATCCTCACACATTGCATGATTAGGATCTAATTAAATTGTGGGATGGGAAGCAGATGAGGTAGTACCTATTACCTGTTTATTATGAAACCTTTGGGAGTTACTTCTACGTTTGCTTATTATGCCATGCTATGCTAGTAGACATGGATTGGGTGAGTGATATCCATGACAGATGTGAGATTGATAATTTTAATGGTTTATCTAAGGTGGTAACTTAAACACACATTTGGGAGGATTGAGGCACCTGATGTCTATCAGGACTTGCTTGTTTTATTTTGGGCCGCCACCCAGGATCAAAGGGATCATATGATCTTTCATGCTAAATACTTACCTGTGCAGCCACAAGCCATTATGGGCTCTGGCATAGTTGACTAAGTCGTGCGAACTCTTATAGGGGTAGACTAGCAGATGTAGGGGATGTAGGTGGTACGGTCTACTCCATCGTAAGGTGCTAGCGCTTTTGAAAGACTATGTCTCGGTCATCCGTTTCTCAAACACCATGTAGTGCGAGAAATCCAACGGAGGCGATCGAGTCTTGTGGGGAAAAGAGCGCAAACCTCTGCAGAGTGTAATAAACTAATCATGATTAGCCGTGTCCCCGGTTATGGACAATCTTGAGTATCTAGTACTTGAATATCATGTGAATCTCATCATGTTACTTCTAAATTAATATTGTTGGGTTATTGATGACTACTTTTAATTGGGATTGAGAATGCTGTCAACCATTCTCAATGTTTAACAACCACCATGATAGTTAAATAAATTTATTCCTTTGCAGTAGGGAAAAATTGGCTTTACACAAAACAGTAACCATAGAGCTTTCCACCAGCCAAATATGCATATAGTATAGCTGTTTCATTCCATCATTCCCTATGTGTTACTTTGCCAGCATATTCCATGTGCTGACCCGTTTCGGGCTGCAACGTTAATGTTGCAGACTTTTCAGACGACGATTAAGGTGCTTTTAGGTCGCGGTTCTATACTCAGTGATGCCGTTGGAGTTGATGGACCCATTTACCTTCCAAGTCTTCCGCTGTTATCGATTTTAGATGGCCTTAAGCCATATTATTGTAATAAGTTCTCTTCGGAGACATCGATGTAATAAGTGTGTGATTGCCACTCTGCTATAAATCCTTCAATGTACTGTGTGGTGTCAGCATTACTGATCCAGGGATGACACCGGAGCACAGTAGACTTGATCCATTCGGGTCTGGTCGCTACACAAAGATATACATGACTAGGATCATTTGTTTGCATGGAGTTCCGAGGAGTATTGTATCAGACAGAGGAACCCAATTTACCTCAAAGTTTTGGAATCAGTTGCATGAAACCTTAGGAACCATGCTAGAGTTCAGCACCGCTTTTCATCCGCAGACAGATGGACAGACCGAGAGAGTCAATCAGATTTTGGAGGATATGCTGAGAGCTTGTGCACTAGATTATGGATCTAGTTGGGACGATAACTTGCCGTATGCGGAGTTTTCAGATAACAACAGTTACCAAACCAGTTTGAAGATGGCACCTTTCGAAGCTTTATACGGAAGGAGGTGCAGGACACCGTTGTCATGGGACGAAGTTGGAGACCGTCAATTCTTTGGACCAGATTTGATTAAGGAGTCTGAACGGAAAGTTAAGTTGATTCGCGATAGGCTCAAGGTAGCCCAGTCCAGGGAGAAGAGCTACGCAGATTCTAAACGCAAGGAGACAGTTTACGAAACCGGAGACAGGGTGTATCTCCGAGTATCCCCACTTCGAGGAGTTAAATGCTTTGGAGTTAAAGGAAAATTAGCACCGCGTTTCATTGGACCATATAAGATCTTGCAACGTACGGGAGAAGTCGCGTATAAGTTGGAATTACCAGAGGGACTGTTAGGAGTTCATGACGTATTCCATGTTTCTCAGTTGAAGAAATGTCACGCCGAGATGGCAGAGGTACTGCTAAGAGATACAGTGCCGCTTGAAGCGATTCAGTTGAAGGACGACCTAACGTATGAAGAGAAACCAGTCAAGATTCTCGAGTTTGCCAGTAGAGTTACCCGCAGCAAGGTTATCAAGTTTTGCAAAGTTCAATGGAACGACCACTCAGAGGACGAAGCCAACTGGGAGAGAGAAGAAGATTTGCTCAAGGACCACCCTCACCTATTTTCTAGCCAACTGGAATCTCGAGGGCGAGATTCATCTTAAGGGGGGTAGGTTTGTAACATCCCAAATTTTCAATTTGGAATGTTATACACTAGATCATCATGCATATCATATTTTTCTTGCATTTTGTTGATCCTAGAAATTTCACGCAACTCAAGGACCCTCGGAGAGAGTTGGAGATTTCGTTATTTTCATATTTGAGTTCTTCTCAAATTTTGAAGAAAGGATCATTGGATTTGTCAGAGTTTATTTGCCTTTTATTTGGATAGGGGAAAATGCGCGTTTTCAAAATTTGCATTTTAGGCCCGGAGAAAAGTTCATTTTGTTCGACTCAATTTTAGGAGTCGGGGAAAATTTACTTTAGAAATTTTGGAGTTCGTTTAGATTTCTTTTCTTTTGTTTTTCTGCGCGCGAAACTGATTTAAAAAAAATCCAGCAGCGCGCCTTGGGCCAAGGCCCAGCCAGCAGCCGGCCAGGCCAGGCCATAGCCGCGCTGCACGCGCCAGCGCAGGAGGCCAAGGCCGCCGCCGCCCTAGAGTCCTTGTAGGACTCCGGTTGTTTTGTTTTAGGACTCCCTCTCTTACTCTTATTTCTTGCCCCCTCCCCCAAGTTTCCTCTCCCCTCCCCTCTTTATATACCCCACACCACCCCCCTCTAAACATCACATCAAACCCCAAGCCCCAAGCCGCACCCCGCGCCGCGCCGCCCTGCGTCACCGCGCCGCACCTTGCCCGCGTCGCGCCGCCCTGCGTCATCGCGCCGCTGCCGCCCTGCGTCACCGTGCCGCGCCGCCCTGCATCACCGTCGCGTCGCCGCCTCCCTTGCTCGCCGACGCCGGAGCCCCTCGCCGGAGACCTCGCCGAGGTACCGCGCCGCATCTCTTCTTTTCCTCGGATCGGTTTTCTCTAAATCGTTCCAATTCTTTTCTTCTCTTCCGATTCGTTTTCTAGATCGGTTTTTCGTTCGGTTTTCTTTTCCGAAACCCTAGATCGGTTCCGATTTCTGTTCCGGTTTAGTTGCTTAGAGACCGTTCGCCGGACCATTCATCCTAACGAACGTGATCACCGGATTCTTCTAGGTTAACGAACGTCCGTTCGTTTAACCATTCTTCTTTTTCTTCTCGTCGGATTTATTCCGCGATCGCGAGCTCAGATCCGATCTTCTTTCTAGTTTATCTTCTCGCTTGTTTATCGGAATCAGGTGATTCAAGCACCTGGAGTTTCGTTTCGAAACCGCCGTTCCGATTAATCAACTTAAACCAGTTTTTGCTACGGTAAAATTTGACCTAGTTTCAACTTGCTAGAACCGAGTTGTCTTCTGCCGTTTGTTTTCGGTTTGTTTTTTCGGTTCTTTCTTTCTTTGCAACCGGAGTTCTTAAGTTGAACTATCTGGTTCGATATCTTGTTCGAGCTTTACTTGTGCATTAGATGAGTACTTATTGTATGCTTGTTGTTTGTTTGCGATAGATTACCCGAATTGCGCCGCCTGTTACTTCGAATCTCTAGGACTCGCGGAACATCAGCAAGGCAAGTAACACTTTGATCATACTTTTTCTACAACACAGTTTTATTGCATTAGATCCATCCTCACACATTGCATGATTACGATCTAATTAAATTGTGGGATGGGAAGTAGATGAGGTAGTACCTATTACCTGTTTATTATGAAACCTTTGGGAGTTACTTCTACGTTTGCTTATTATGCCATGCTATGCTAGTAGACGTGGATTGGGTGAGTGATATCCATGACAGATGTGAGATTGATAATTTTAAGGGTTTATCTACGGTGGCAACTTAAACACCCATCTGGGTGGATTGAGGCACCTGATGTCTATCAGGACTTGCCTATTTTTTTTTGGACCGCCACCCAGGCTCAAAGGGATCATAAGATCTTTCATGCTAGAAACTTACGTGTGCAGCCACAAGCCATTATGGGCTCTGGCATAGTTGATTAAGTCGTGCGAACTCTTACAGGGTAGACTAGCAGATGTAGGGGAAAGTAGGTGTACCAGTCTATCCATCGTAAGGTGCTAGCGCTTCTGGAAGACTGTGTCTCGGTCATCCATTTCTCAAACACCAGTAGTGCGAGAAATCCAACGGAGGCGATCGAGTCTTGTGGGGAAAAGTGCGCAAACCTCTGCAGAGTGTAATAAACTAATCATGATTAGCCGTGTCCCCGGTTATGGACAATCTTGAGTATCTAGTACTTGATTATCATGTGAATCTCAACATGTTACTTCTAATTAATATTGTTGGGTTATTAATGATTACTTTTAATTGGGATTGAGAATGTTGTCAACCATTCTCGATGTTTAACAACCACCATGATAGTTAAATAAATTTATTCCTTTGCAGTAGGGAAAAACTGCCTTTATGCAAAGCAGTAACCATAGAGCTTTCCACCAGCCAAATATGCATATAGTATAGCTGTTTCATTCCATTATTCTCTATGGGTTACCTTGCCAGCATATTCCATGTGCTGACCCGTTTCGGGCTGCAACGTTAATGTTGCAGACTTTTCAGACGACGATTAAGGTGCTTTTAGGTGGTGGTTCTATAGTCAGTGATGCCGTTGGAGTTGATGGACCCATTTACCTTCCAAGTCTTCCGCTGTTATCGATCTTAGATGGCCTTAAGCCATATTTATTGTAATAAGTTCTCTTTTGAGACACCGATGTAATAAGTGTGTGATTGCCACTCTGCTATAAATCCTTCGAAGTACTGTGTGGTGTCAGCATTACTGATCCAGGGATGACACCGGAGCACAGTAGACTTGATCCATTCGGGTCTGGTCGCTACAATATATCTGCCAATTGCTTATCGGTGCGAACATGCTTAAGGTTAATGTCCCCTTTTTCAACATGATCTCGAATGAAATGATGACGAACTTCAATATGCTTAGTTCGAGAATGTTGCACGGGATTGTGAGCAATCTTAATAGCACTTTCATTGTCACATATCAATGGAACATGTTTCACATATATCCCATAATCTTTAAGAGTTTGGGTCATCCAAAGTAATTGAGCACAACATGAACCAGCGGCAATGTATTCCGCTTCGGCGGTGGATAAGGATACCGAGTTTTGTTTCTTGGAAGACCAAGACACAAGAGATCTACCAAGGAATTGACAAGTACCTGAAGTGGATTTTCTATCAACCTTGTCTCCGGCATAGTCCGAATCGGAGTAGCCAACAAGATCAAAAGAGGACCTCTTAGGATACCAAATGACAAAATTTGGTGTATGGATTAGGTATCTCACTATCCTTTTCACAGCCTTAAGATGACACTCTTTAGGAGCAGCTTGATATCGTGCACACATGCACACACTTAGCATAATATCGGGATGAGAGGCACATAGATATAACAATGAACCAATCATAGAGCGATAAACCTTTTGATCAACCGGTTCACCATCTTTGGTCAAATCAAGATGTCCACTAGTAGGCATGGGTGTAGTCATACCTTTGCATTCTTGCATATTGAACTTCTTGAATAAGTCCTTGGTGTACTTAGTTTGAGAGACAAAGGTACCTTCCTTAGTTTGCTTGATTTGCAAACCAAGAAAGAATTTGAGTTCACTCATCATAGACATCTCAAACTTCTCCGGCATTAGCTTTCCAAACTTCTCACTAAAATGAGGGTTAGTTGAACCAAATATGATATCATCAACATAAATTTGGCACACAAATAGTTCTCCATTAACCCTTTTAGTAAAAAGAGTAGAATCAATTTTACCAATTTCAAAGCCTTTTTCAATAAGGAACTTGGTCAAGCATTTATACCATGCTCTAGGAGCTTGTTTAAGACCATAAAGGGCTTTGTGAAGTTTGTAAACATGATTAGGTTTCTTAGGATTGACGAAGTTGGGAGGTTGCTTAACATAAACTTCCTCCTCAATTTTGCCATTTAGAAAAGCACTTTTAATGTCCATTTGGTACAAGGTGATATCATGGTGATTAGCATAAGCAAGTAAGATGCGAATGGACTCAAGTCTAGCAATGGGAGCATATGTCTCACCATAGTCCATACCTTCAACTTGTGTGTAGCCTTGGGCGACGAGACATGCTTTGCTGCGAACCACTTGTCCATCTTCATCTTGCTTGTTGCGAAACACCCATTTGGTACCAATGATGTTGTGGTTGTTGTCGGGCTTCTCGACCAATGTCCACACTTGATTTCTCTCAAAGTTGTGTAGCTCTTCATGCATAGCGTTTATCCAGTTCGGATCCTCCAATGCTTCTTCAACCTTCATAGGTTCAATGCTAGAGATGAATGAGTAATGTTCACAAAAGTTAGCTAAACGAGTTTTAGAGCGAGTGATTCTCCCGGTTTGGATATCATTGTAGATTTTCTCGATGGGATGATCCTTAGCAATTCTTGCTCGAACTTGTGAAAGCTTTTGCTTCCGTCGGGGTGGAACATCCTATTCATATTGTGCTTCTTCTTGGCCTTCTTCATTGTTGACGTTGTCGTTCTCTTGTCGTGGTGGAGGAGGTTGTTGATGTTCATCTTGGTGCGCTTCCTCGTTTTCTTCATCTTGGTGTGTCCCACTTGTGGATGCTTCCGTATCAACTCTTGGTTCACCTTGTCGTGAGGTAGAAGCTTCCACTTGGACGGACGAAGTACTCTCCTTCACTTCCGTTGGACGAATCTTGCCAATGGACAAGTCTTGAATTGCTTCCGAAGGGTCTTTGTCTCCTACATCAATTGGCAATTGCTCTACTTGCGAGCTGTTAGATTCATCAAACTTCACATCTACCGTCTCTTCAACCTTTTGGGTGAAATTGTTGTAGACACGGTAAGTGTGAGAGTTTGAGCCATAACCAAGTAGGAAACCTTCATGAGATTTAGGAGCAAATTTAGAACAACGATGCTTATCAAGAATGTAGTACTTTGAGCCGAATACTAGAAAGTATCCAACTTGGGGTTTGTTACCAGTGAGGAGCTCGTATGCCGTCTTGCCGAGTAGCTTGTGAAGATACAAGCGATTTGTTGCATGAAAAGTTGTCTCAACCGCTTCCGCCCAAAAGTGCTTTGGCGTTTTGTACTCATCAAGCATCGTTCTTGCCATCTCGATAAGAGTTCGGTTCTTCCTTTCAACAACTCCATTTTGTTGAGGTGTGTACGTAGCCGAGAACTCGTGTCAAATCCCTTCTTCGTCAAGAAAGGTGTCCACATTTGCGTTCTTGAACTCCATTCTGTTGTCGCTCCGAACCTTCTTGATCTTCACGTCAAACTGATTTTGGGCCTTCCTAGCGAAGTTTTTGAAGATCTTTTGGACCTGCGATTTGTCATCAAGCAAGAACACCCACGTAAATCTTGAAAAATCATCAACTATGACTAGACCTAATGAGTTACCACCGAGATGTTGGGGAACGTAGCAGAATTTTAAAATTTTCTACGCATCACCAAGATCAATCTATGGAGTCATCTAGCAACGAGGGAGAGAGGAGTTGTCGGGGGTGCTGATCCCACAGACACCTATGGGACCACGGCGGACCGGGCCCCTTTCGGTTCGGCAGGGGGCGGAGAGCGCACGAAGAGCAGATCGAGGCGAGCGCACGGGCAACGCGATCGGTTTACCCAGGTTCGAGCCGCACGGATGCGTAAAACCCTACTCCTGCTTTGTTTTGTATTTGTGTTCTTGCTCGGGAGCACTGATTGCTACAGTACACACCAGCAGCTAGCAAGACCGAGCGTGGGAATGATCGTCCGACCCCCCCCCCTACGTTGCGCATGGGCCTCCTTTTATATGTCAAAGGGGTCATCGACAGGTGGCAACGTAGAGAAGGGCAAAAATGGAAAAGGCACTGCGGTTGGCACCGCCGCCTACAACAGTGTTATCATACCTAACCCTGACGGCAAGGGACAAAGGCATTAAATGCATGTCTGTGTCACCTAGACGATGCAGAAAGGGACCGCTAGGGACGCCATTGCTTGCCACGATGGAAACCTTGTCAGCGCCGCTTGCCACCGTGTACCTCTGGCTGCACAGCCTTCCGCCATGTACGCCTGGAAGGGTCCCAGAGCGACACGTTGGTGGATGTGCTGGAGCGCAGGTACAGAGTGGGGGCTTGCCGCGGCAAGAGCCTTGCCGCGTTTGTTGTCTTGTCGCGTCCGGGAGCTTGTCGCTCACCGAGCCTTGGTTGGCCTTCCCGGCAAGCTCCTCTTGCCAGGGTCTTGTCTCCTTCCCGGCAAGCTCCTCTTGCCTGGGTCTTAGATACTTTGTTCTTGAATGGCTCCAAAGGAACCACGGAGGATCTTGGCGGTCGCCCGGCAAGCCTTGCCTCGGGAGGCTGCGACTGCCCATGCACAAGTTCGGGATACTAAGGTACCCCTACTTTAGTACACCGACAGGAGCCCCCGGGCCTGGGCCATACACGATGCCGAGCGCTGTTGGGCCAGGCCCAAAACAGGGCACGGGCACGCGCGGCCTAGGTTACGCCGTGTCTCACTCCGCATCCACCGTGCCCTCCCCGAACGGCACGCGTCGAACGCGGCGTCATGGGGGAGATCGTGGGCAGTTTCTTTATTCGGAAAGGCGGAACGTCCGCCCACTCCCCATTTATAAGCAAGGGGAAGCAGGGATAGTGCGCCCACTCGCCCCCTTGCCATTCCAATCTCAAAAGCCTCCGCCCCGCCTCCGTCTTCTCAAAGCAGCAAGAGAGCAACGCCCTGCCCCCCCCCCATTGCCACCGGCACCGCCAACGCCGTCGACCTCCTCCACCACCTCCGCCATGGCTCCGAAAGCCGACAAGGGGAAGGCCGTGTAGTCGACCGAGGCGCAGCGGCTTGCAGCGCTGCAGAAGGAGCGGGCCATCTTCCCCCCAAGCTTGACGCGAAGGAGTTGAGGGAGTACTATTACCATTTCTGGTCGACGGAGACGCGAGCGCATCCGAGCACCAAGGTACTCCCGGCTTCCGCTCACAAAATGGCTCCACACGGCTATCCTTTCTTTGCCGTGTTCTTCTACTACGGGCTCTGCCCGCCTTTCTCGGAGTTCTTTTGCGACATTATGAATACCTATGGCCTCTGCCTCCTTGACTTCACCCCCAACGCCGTCCTCACCATGGCAGTTTTCGCACACCTTTGCGAAAACTTTGTCGGAGTCCACCCCAATGTAGCTCTCTTCCGCCATTTCTTCATGCCCAGAGTAGAGAGGGGAGAGCCTCTATCCGGCGGCATTGCCTGGATCTCAAGGGCCGGCAAGAAGGATTCTTACTTGGAGGGGGAGTTCCGCGGCAAGTGGGAGGAGTGGAGAGTAGATTGGTGTTGGATTGTTGAGGAGAACCCGCAGCCCTTCACCGCTCGGCGCCAAGTAGCAGCAGCGCGCGGCAGCGACTGGAACGACGTGGCCCCGGAAGACAGCAGGCTGAGGATTGCCGTCACCAGGATCCAACGCCTCAGGCTTGCCGGACTCATAGTAGGTACTGTTGGCGCAGACTTCCTTCGCCGCCGCATCGCCCCCCTCCAGGAATGGAGGAGGCCCGCCTGGGAGTTTAAGAACGCGGCAGATATCATGAGGCTGCGCTCGGGGCTCAACTACAATTTCACTGTCTTGGAGCTCAACGCAATGCTGCAGGACCTCTTCAAGTATGATCCTGACCACCCAAAAGTCTTTAGGTTGCCACAGGGCGTCGTCCCGTTGTGCAACAACTCCGCGCTCGATCACATCAGGGTAATGATGCCGCTGTGCGACTCGCATGGAATCGTGCCAACTTGGTAGGAGCCTGAAGATGACGTCGTGCAGCAATTCTTCGACAACTTGGTGGAGGTGCCGATCTGCCCCGACAAGAAGGATGGCCTTACTCGCGACACCACCGAGGTGGAGTTGAAGCGCATTGCCACCAGGCTGGAAGAGGCAGCGGTAGCCGCAGCGACAGGCGAGTTCGGTTTCACATTGGAGGAGGCAGCGGCAGCAGAGGCGGCAAACCGTGCCGAGCGAGAGGAGCTCGCCGGCAAGAAAGAGCTTGCCCAGCAAGAGGAGCCTGCCAGCAAGAAAGAGCTTGCTGGTCAAGGGGAGACTGCCGGTAAGAAAGATCTTGCCGGGCGTGACACCGAGCCGAGCGAGCCCGCCGAGGAGACGAGCGGCTCGTTGGATATCAACTCCTCCTCCTCCTCATCTTCGGACAGGACGCCACAAGCAGAGCCTCCATCTCCACCAAGAAGGCGTCTTCGCAAGGTCGGGGACGTGGCGAGGCGGCAGGCGAGTCGACAGTCGCCGCGCCGCGCGACACGCTCCACCTCGGCAAGCACTGTCGCCGCGGGAGCGCCCCACACTGCTGCGACAACTGGAGCAGGGTCTTCCCGGACCACCGCTTCTTCTCCCGCCAAGCAGCCAAGGGAACCCACTCCTCCACCTTCCCGCGCTGGACGCGAGCCATACTTTGACTTCTCCGCGTTCAGCTCCGACGAGGAAGAAGAAGAAGAGTAAGTTTCCCTTGTTGTGCTTGCAGTCCACCAATCCTTGCTGTTTTTGTCTTATCTTGTATCTCACTTGCTTTTCTCTGAATCTGTTCCTTTTCAGGACTCTGGCTCAGAGGGCAGCAAAGAGAGCCAAGGCGTCGGTGATTGTCATCGAGGACGAACCCACCGCGTCAGCAGGGGACGCGCCCGAGACAACCTTACCGGACCCGGCGGCTGATCTCCAGAGCAGCCCCCAGCGTAAGTATTTTGTTTGCTTTCCGCTGTCGGGCGTGCACGAAGATCCTTGTTTTGCTGATATCTGTTTGCTGACTTGTGTAGGAGCAGAGCAGCCCCACCAGGAGAGCCCGGAGGCCGCCCCTGAAGCGCCAAGGGAGAGTCCTCCGGCAAGGGAGAGGACCCCGGCAAGGGAGAGCTCTCCGGCAAGGGAGGAGGCTCCGGCAAGGGAGGAGGCTCCGGCAAGGGAGGAGTCCTCGGCAAGGGAGGGGTCTCCGGCAAGGGACAGCACCAGCGGCCCCCCGGCGACGGAGACCACGACCGCGGAGCCTAGCACAGGTAATCTCCTTGCTCCAAAATTTCCCTTGGCTTCTTCTTCTTGTTGATCTTCTTCTTCTTTCTTTTTCTTGGACATTCGCTTGATTCTTCTCCCCTTTTCCGGCTGTCAGATCCATCCGCTGCTGAGCCGATGGAGACTGAAGCTGCCATCGACGACGCCGTTGCTGCCGAGGAGACAGCCGGCAGCGACGAGCCCGCCGGCGAAGAGGTCGCCAGGGCTGCCTGCGCAGAAGCAGGCGGGGGGTCCAGCGATCATACTGACGACCCGGAGGCCGCAGGAGCGCCAGGCGCTGCACCGACCGCCAACCCTTCCGCCACTGCCGCCGCGCCAGGCTCCGAAGAGCCCCAGCCTGGCATTTATTTGAAGGCCGGCGATGACATTTTCATCAACCTCCCCTGGGCGTCAAGCTCCAGGGCGCCGGTCGAGGGAGAAAGCTTCGACGGAGAAGTGCTTGCCTCCGCCGGGCTGGCGCTTGTCGACGCGCCAAGCAGCAGCAGCAGCGAGCCTGAGGAGGAGCGGCTACTGCGGAAGCTGCTGTCACTCTACCACACCCGGCAAGCCAAGCTGGAAGCCCGTGAAGCGCTTGTCGCCAAGGCGGGAGTTGACATCGAGAAGCGCGCGGAAGAGCTCTGGGGCCAAAATCAAGAAACTCTCCGGTCCTTGGCAGTGGAGCGGGAGCAGCTTGCCGAGGAGTAGAGGGCCTTCCTCCTCGAGAAGGCCGAAATCGAAGAGCAACATAGGCTTTCCGCTGAGAAGCTGTCCGTGCAAGAGGGCGAGCTGGTTCAGTGGAAAGTTGATCTTGATAGCCACGAGGAGGAGCTTGCCGTGCGCGAGCGAACGGTTGGCGGAGCCCTCAAGCAAGCCGAAGACACTGCCGCAGCTGCCAAGGCTGCCAAGAAGGAATTGGAGACGAAGGTGGTGCAGCTGGAGGCCGACCTCAAAGCGAGCAGCGACGAGCTTGCCGCGCTCAAGCTTGAGCGCGAGAAGGACACTGCCAGCTACTCGGAGATGCAGACCCGCCTCGCCGAGAAGGGCAAGGAACTTGACGCCGCCAAGGACTCCAATGCAGATCTGGAGTTGAAGCTGATCGCTTCGACTAAGGCGCTGGACGGTGCCAAGGAGCAGGAGACGGCCTTGAAGGAGGAGGTCAAGGCCGGCAAGGCGCTGCTGGCGAGTGCTGCCGCCGCCCAGAGCACATTCCGGGAGAATGTGGAGCACTGGACGGAAGGGCTCGTGGACGTTGCCGCCGACATCGACAAGGAGCTGGCGCAGCTGAGAATGGAGGATCTCGGGTATTCCTCCGACGAGAACCTCCAACCCAGCGCCAAGCTCACTACTTTCTTCAAGGGCGTGGCGACGGCACTCCGGCGACTCTGATAAGGGATCCCGAAGCAGCTTGCCGACGAGTCGCGCAAGATCTGCGCGGGAGCTCTCCAGAAGGTGGTGATGAAGGTGGCGTTCCGCAATCCGGGCCTCAACCTCACCAACGTCCTCCGGTCCTTGCCGCCGGATGCTTATCTGGAGGCGCTCAAGGCCCTTGTCGCAAGGCCAAATGTTACCGGCAACGTGGCCTTCCCTTTCGGCTTGCTCCTTCCCGGGTTAATTCCTTGGAACGTGCCGGTCTCTTCGAGCTCACTGTCAGGGATCTGGAGTTTCTGGAGTACAGCGGAGGAGATCAGGTTCAAGCCGGCCCCGCCGTCAACTAGCATCTTTGTGACTTTGAGGTTGCGGATGGTTGGCGAAACCAACAGCGGCAAGCACCCGACCGCAGTTGTGTGATCAGGGTGGTCCTCAATGTCAAAGATGATAGGCGTGCTGGACCATTTCAGAAGCTTGCGCGATTCGACAGGTGGCTCTGCCGCATTAACTTCCCGCAGCCACTGTTTGAGTTGGCGGTGGGAAGTATGCAGAGAAGCACCACCGTCCACGCACAAGACTTCTGTAGCTTTCTGAAACTCCTGCTCACTGTTCTCGACATCATCCATGTCTTCGTCATCATCTTCGTCTTCATCCATGTCGCCGCCGCGGGGAGGTCTATCTCCTTGCCGCTGTTTGGCCTTGCCACGGCGTCCTCCCCGGCCAGCGCACTTCTTGCCGGCTTCTCCACCGCCTCCTTGGGCCCTCTCCTTGTCGCGCCGCTCGTACTCAGCTTTCTGCTGCTGGACAAGCTGCTCGACCTTCTTGCAGCTTTGGAGGTCATGGCCCTTGGTGCGGTTGATCTTGCAATACTGCTTGTCGGTGCCGTCCTGCTTGTCGGCAGCTGCCACAGCCTGGCAGTTGGTGCATGCGGCAACCTCCTTGCTGAAGCTACCAACTTTGGCTTGCTTGGCGCCACCGTCGTTGCCGGACTGCTCAACGACTAGCAACTCTTTTCCTTTCTTCTTCCTGTTATTGCGCCGCCGGTTCTTCTTTGCCAGGGCAGCATCTTCGCTGTTAGATCCTCCTGCTCCAGCATTCTCTCTGGGGAGTTTCCTCCCTTCTTCAGCGCGTGCACACTTGTCGGCCAGGGCGTATAGCTCACTGACGTCTCTGATCCTACTCATCGCCATCTCCCCCGGCATCCTTCGGTTACGCACGTTCTGATGGAACGCGCTGATGACCGCGGCAGGGTGGATGTCTGGGATGTTGCGCTGTACACGGCTGAATCTCTGTATATACTTGCGCAGGGGCTCTCCTTCCTTTTGGGCGAGCAAGTGAAGATCACTCTCCTGGCCATGAGGTTTGTGGCCGCCTGTAAAGGCGCCGACAAACTGATGGCATAGGTCTGCCCAAGATGATATAGAGTTGTCCGACAAGTGCATGAGCCAGGACCTGACGTCGGGCTTGAGCACCACCGGGAAGTAGTTGGCAAGGGCCTTGTTGTCTCGCCCCCCGGCAGCCTGCACCGTGATGGTGTAGATGCTGAGGAACTCTGACGGGTGCGACTTGCCGTCGTACTTCTCCGGTACATCTGGCTTGAAATGCTTCTGGCTAGGCCACTAGACTTGCTGCAGCTCACGGGTAAACGCGGGGCAACCTACCGCGTACGGCAAGTCGCCTGGTTCCCCTGGCGCATGCAATTCGACAAAGGGCCCAGCGCGCAGGTCTGATTGATGCCGCGCTTCTCTTCGACGCTCGATGCGAGTACGAGCGTCTTCTTGTTGTCGTTCGTGAAGAACTTGGCGCTGGTCGCGACAAGATCGTGGATCTGATGACGCGGTGGAGTCGCTGTCGTGGTAGATCCGGCGAGTCGGCGATCTTGGCCTTCGGGGCGGAGAGTGCACAGTGGTTGCACCCCCACCGGTCTTGTCGCCACCGGCTCGTTCCTGGCTGACTTGCCGCGGCAACGAAGTACTCGGCTGCCGTGGATTGTCGCCGTTGGCAAAGCCAATGAGACCCTGGATGGTGGCCCTCCAGTCGTCGATCTTGTCCGCCGCTGGAGGGTAGTCTAGGAGCAGTTGAGCTCGCGCCAAAGCTTCTGCCAGAGAGGCGGGCGGCGGCGGCGAACGGTGCGAGGAACGGGATATGCTCGGACTTCTAACTACGTTAGAAGGAGCAGTATCTCGTCCAAGCGACCGTGCCACGCTCGCGCCAGCATGTTGGCGTGCATGCTGGTCTTGAGCGCTCCGGGATCCGCCAGCTTGATCTTGGCCCAGCAAACATATGGTACCGTGAGTACCATGACGCTGCTGGTCCCGCGCCTCCTGAGATGGGTGCGGTGCGTGTACGGATGCCGAGGTCTTGGAGTGCGCCCGGTCGTTGTGGGAGCCGACCGCGCCGCCGATGTGCAGCGCAGTCTTGTCCTTGGACCTGACAACACCATGAGCTCCCTCGTCGGCGCCTGTTCTTCCATCGGCGTCTACTCCACAAGCCGTTCGCTCCGGCGATGGTGGGCTTGGCGCGGACGGAGCAGCTGCCTCCGAAGCCTTCTTCTTCGGCGGCATGTCGATGAAGACGATGGAGATTTGGCCCGTGCGAACGCCGGATCAGGTTCACACAACCTCGACGCACCCCTACCTGGCGCGCCAAAGATGTCGGGGGTGCTGATCCCACAGACACCTATGGGACCACGGCAGACCGGGCCCCTTTCGGTTCGGCAGGGGGCGGAGAGCGCACGAAGAGCAGATCGAGGTGAGCGCACGGGCAACGTGATCGGTTTACCCAGGTTCGGGCCGCACAGATGCGTAAAACCCTACTCCTGCTTCGTTTTGTATTTGTGTTCTTGCTCGGGAGCGCTGATTGCTACAGTACACACCATCGGCTAGCAAGACCGAGCGTGGGAATGATCATCCGACCCCCCTACGTTGCGCATGGGCCTCCTTTTAGATGTCAAAGGGGTCACCGACAGGTGGCAATGTAGAGAAGGGCAAAAATGGAAAAGGCACTGCGGTTGGCACCGCCGCCTACAATAGTGTTATCATACCTAACCCTGACGGCAGGGGACAAAGGCATTAAATGCTTGTCTGTGTCGCCTAGACGGTGCAGAAAGGGACCGCTAGGGACACCATTGCTTGCCACGATGGCAACCTTGTCAGCGCCGCTTGCCACCGTGTACCTCTGGCTGCACAGCCTTCCGCCACGTACGCCTGGAAGGGTCCCAGAGCGACACGTTGGTGGATGTGCTGGAGCGCAGGTACAGAGTGGGGGCTTGCCGCGGCAAGAGCCTTGCCGCGTTTGTCGTCTTGTCGCGTACGGGAGCTTGTCGCTCACCGAGCCTTGGTTGGCCTTCCCGGCAAGCTCCTCTTGCCGAGGTCTTGTCTCCTTCCCGTCAAGCTCCTCTTGCCGGGGTCTTAGATACTTTGTTCTTGAATGGCTCCAAAGGAACCACGGAGGATCTTGGCGGTCGCCCGGCAAGCCTTGCCGCGGGAGGCTGCGACTGCCCGTGCACAAGTTCGGGATACTAAGGTACCCCTACTTTAGTACACCGACAGGAGTGCATCTACATACCCTTGTAGATCGCGCGCGGAAGCATTCAAGAGAACGGGGTTGATGGAGTCGTACTCGACGTGATCCAAATCACCGATGACCTAGTGCCGAACGGACAGCACCTTCACATTCAACACACGTATGGTTGGGAAGATGTCTCCTCCTTGTTGATCCAGCAAGGGGGAAGGAGAGGTTGATGATGATCCAGTAGCACGACGGCGTGGTGGTGGAAGCAGCGGTGATCTCGGCAGGGCTTCGCCAAGCGCAGGGAGACGGAGGAGTGTCACGGGAGGGAGAGGGAGAGGCAAGGGGCTTTGGTGTGCAGCCCTCCCTCCCCCCTCCCCCCCCACTATATATAGGTTGCATATGGGGGCGCTGGCCCTAGGAGATCCAATCTCCTAGGGGGGTGGCGGCGAAGGGGGTGCCTTGCCCCCCCAAGGCAAGGGTGGCGCCCCCACCCCTAGGGTTTCTAACCCTAGGCGCAGGGGGGGGCCCAAGGGGGGGCGCACCAGCCCACTAGGGGCTGGTTCCCCTCCCACTTCAGCCCATGGGGCCCTCCGGGATAGGTGGCCCCACCCGGTGGACCCCCCGGGACCCTTCCGGTGGTCCCGATACAATACCGGTGACCCCAGAAACATTCCCGATGGCCGAAACTGGACTTTCTATATATAAATCTTTACCTCCGGACCATTCCGGAACTCCTCCTGACGTCCGGGATCTCCTCCGGGACTCCGAACAACTTTCGGGTTACTATGTGCTAATATCTCTACAACCCTAGCGTCACCGAACCTTAAGTGTGTAGACCCTACGGGTTCGGGAGACATGCAGACATGACCGAGAAGCCTCTCCGGTCAATAACCAACAGCGGGATCTGGATACCCATGTTGGCTCCCACATGCTCCACGATGATCTCATCAGATGAACCACGATGTCGAGGATTCAATCAATCTGTAGACAATTCCATTTTGTCAATCGGTACGTTACTTGCCCGAGACTCGATCTTCGGTATCCCAATACCTTGTTCAGTCTCGTTACCGGCAAGTCACTTTACTCGTACCGTAATGCATGATCCCGTGATCAACCACTTGATCAAATTGAGCTCATTTTGATGATGCATTACCGAGTGGGCCCAGAGATACCTCTTCGTCATACGGAGTGACAAATCCCAGTCTCGATTCGTGCCAACCCAACAGACACTTTCGAAGATACCTGTAATGTACCTTTATAGTCACCCAATTACGTTGTGACGTTTGGCACACCCAAGGCACTCCTACGGTATCCGGGTGTTGCACAATCTCATGGTCTAAGGAAATGATACTTGACATTTGGAAAAGCTACAGTAAACGAACTACACGATCTTTGAGCTATGCTTAGGATTGGGTCTTGTCCATCACATCATTCTCCTAATGATGTGATCCCGTTATCAATGACATCCAATGTCCATAGTCAGGAAACCATGACTATCTTTTGATCAACGAGCTAGTCAACTAGAGGCTCACTAGGGACGTGTTGTGGTCTATGTATTCACAAATGTATTACGATTTCCGGATAACACAATTATAGCGTGAACAATAGACAATTATCATGAACAAAGAAATATAATAATAACCATTTTATTATTGCCTCTAGGGCATATTTCCAACAGTCTCCCACTTGCACTAGAGTCAATATTCTAGTTACATTGTGATGAATCGAACACCCATGCAGTTCTGGTGTTGATCATGTTTTGCTCTAGGGAGAGGTTTAGTCAACGGATCTGCTACATTCAGGTCCGTATGTACTTTACAAATCTCTATGTCTCCATTTTGAACACTTTCACGAATGGAGTTGAAGAGATGCTTGATATGCCTGGTCTTCCTGTGAAACCTGGGCTCCTTGGCAAGGGCAATAGCTCCAGTGTTGTCACAGAAGAGAGTCATCGGGCCCGACGCATTGGGTATGACTCCTAGGTCGGTAATGAACTCCTTCACCCAGAATGCTTCTTGTGCTGCCTCCGAGGCTGCCATGTACTCCGCTTCACATGTAGATCCCGCCACAACGCTTTGCTTGCAACTGCACCAGCTTACTGCCCCACCATTCAAAATATACACGTATCCAGTTTGTGACTTAGAGTCATCTGGATCTGTGTCGAAGCTAGCATCGACGTAACCCTTTACGACGAGCTCTTCGCCACCTCCATAAACGAGAAACATATCCTTAGTCCTTTTCAGGTACTTCAGGATATTCTTGACCGCTGTCCAGTGTTCCATGCCGGGATTACTTTGGTACCTTCCTACCAAACTTACGGCAAGGTTTACATCAGGTCTGGTACACAGCATAGCATACATGATAGACCCTTTGGCCGAGGCATAGGGGACGACACTCATCTTTTCTCTATCTTCTGCCATGGTCGGGCATTGAGCCATGCTCAATCTCGTACCTTGTAATACAGGCAAGAACCCCTTCTTTAACTGATCCATTTTGAACTTCTTCAATATCTTGTCAAGGTACGTGCTCTGTGAAAGACCAATGAGGCGTCTCGATCTATCTCTATAGATCTTGATGCCTAATATATAAGCAGCTTCTCCAAGGTCCTTCATTGAAAAACACTTGTTCAAGTAGGCCTTTATGCTTCCAAGAATTCTATATCATTTCCCATCAACAGTATGTCATCCACATACAATATGAGAAATGCTACAGAGCTCCCACAAACTTTCTTGTAAATGCAGGCTTCTCCATAAGTCTGCATAAACCCAAACACTTTGATCATCTCATCAAAACAAATGTTCCAACTCCGAGATGCTTGCACCAGCCCATAAATCGAGCGTTGGAGCTTGCACACCTTGTCAGCATTCTTAGGATCGACAAAACCTTCTGGCTGCATCATATACAATTCTTCCTTAAGGAAACCATTAAGGAATGCCGTTTTGACGTCCATTTGCCATATTTCATAATCATAGAATGCGGCAATTGCTAACATGATTCGGATGGACTTCAACTTCGCTACGGGTGAGAAAGTCTCATCGTAGTCAACCCCTTGAACTTGTCTATAACCCTTAGCGACAAACCGAGCTTTATAGATGGTTACGTTACCATCCACGTCTGTCTTCTTCTTAAAGATCCATTTATTTTCTATGGCTCGCCGATCATCGGGCAAGTCAGTCAAAGTCCATACTTCGTTTTCATACATGGATCCTATCTCAGATTTCATGGCTTCCAGCCATTTGTCGGAATCCGGGCCCGCCATCGCTTCTTCATAGTTCGAAGGTTCACTGTTGTCTAACAACATGATTTCCAGGACAGGGTTGCCGTACCACTCTGGTGCGGAACGTGTCCTCGTGGACCTACGAAGTTCAGTAGCAACTTGATCTGAAGTTTCATGATCATCATCATCAACTTCCTCTCTAGTCGGTGTAGGCACCTCAGGAACATTTTCTTGAGCTGCGCCACTTATCGGTTCAAGAGGTAATACTTCATCAATTTCTACTTTTCTCCCACTTATTTCTTTCAAGAGAAACTCTTTCTCTAGAAAGGACCCATTCTTGGCAACAAAGATCTTGCCTTCAGATCTAAGGTAGAAGGTATACCCAATAGTTTCTTTAGGGTATCCTATGAAGACGCATTTTTCCGATTTGGGTTCGAGCTTTTCAGGTTGAAGTTTCTTGACATAAGCATCGCATCCCCAAACTTTTAGAAACGACAGCTTAGGTTTCTTCCCAAACCATAATTCATACGGTGTCGTCTCAACGGATTTCGACGGAGCCCTATTTAAAGTGAATGCGGCAGTCTCTAAAGCATAGCCCCAAAATGATAGTGGTAAATCGGTAAGAGACATCATAGATCGCACCATATCTAATAGAGTGCGATTACGACGTTCGGACACACCATTACGCTGAGGTGTTCCAGGCGGCGTGAGTTGTGAAACTATTCCACATTTTCTTAAGTGTGTACCAAATTCGTGACTCAAGTATTCTCCCCCACGATCTGATCGCAAGAACTTGATTTTCCTGTCATGTTGATTCTCAACCTCACTCTGAAATTCCTTGAACTTTTCAAAGGTCTCAGACTTGTGTTTCATTAAGTAGACATACCCATATCTACTCAAGTCATCAGCGAGGGTGAGAACATAACGATAGCCACCGCGAGCCTCAACACTCATTGGACCGCACACATCAGTATGTATGATTTCCAATAAGTTGGTTGCTCGCTCCATTGTTCCTAAGAACGGAGTCTTGGTCATTTTACCCATGAGGCATGGTTCACACGTGTCAAATGATTCGTAATCAAGAGACTCTAAAAGTCCATCTGCGTGGAGCTTCTTCATGCGTTTGACACCTATGTGACCAAGGCGGGAGTGCCACAAGTATGTGGGACTATCATTATCAACCTTACATCTTTTGGTATTCACACTATGAATATGTGTAGCATTACGCTCGAGATTCATTAAGAATAAACCATTCACCATTGGAGCATGACCATAAAACATATCTCTCATATAAATAGAACAACCATTATTCTCGGATTTAAATGAGTAGCCATCTCGAATTAAACGAGATCCTGATACAATGTTCATGCTCAAAGCTGGCACTAAATAACAATTATTGAGGTTTAAAACTAATCCCGTAGGTAAATGCAGAGGCAGCGTGCCGACGGCGATCACATCGACCTTGGAACCATTCCCGACGCGCATCGTCACCTCGTCCTTCGCCAGTCTCCGCTTATTCCGCAGCTCCTGCTTTGAGTTACAGATGTAAGCAACCGCACCGGTATCAAATACCCAGGAGCTACTACGAGTACTAGTAAGCACACATCAATTACATGTATATCACATATACCTTTAGTGTTGCCGGCCTTCTTATCCGCTAAGTATTTTGGGCAGTTCCGCTTCAAGTGACCACTTCCCTTGCAATAAAAGCACTCAGTCTCGGGCTTGGGTCCATTCTTTGGCTTCTTCCCGGCAGCTTGCTTACCGGGCGCGGCAACTCCCTTGCTATCCTTCTTGAAGTTCTTCTTACCCTTGCCTTTCTTGAACTTAGTGGTTTTATTCACCATCAACACTTGATGTTCCTTTTTGATTTCCACCTCTGCTGATTTCAGCATTGAATATACCTCAAGAATGGTCTTTTCCATCCCCTGCATATTGAAGTTCATCACAAAGCTCTTATAGCTCGGTGGTAGCGACTGAAGGATTCTGTCAATGACCGCGTCATCCGGGAGATTAACTCCCAGCTGAGTCAAGCGGTTATGCAACCCAGACATTTTGAGTATGTGCTCACTGGCAGAACTATTTTCCTCCATCTTACAGCTGAAGAACTTGTCGGAGACATCATATCTCTCGACCCGGGCATGAGCTTGGAAAACCATTTTCAGCTCTTCGAACATCTCATATGCTCCGTGTCTCTCAAAACGCTTTTGGAGCCCCGGTTCTAAGTTGTAAAGCATGCCGCACTGAACGAGGGAGTAATCATCGGCACGTGATTGCCAAGCGTTCATAACGTCTTGGTTCTCTGGGACAGGTGCGTTACCTAGCGGTGCTTCTAGGACATAATCTTTCTTGGCAGCTATGAGGATGATCCTCAGGTTCCGGACCAAGTCCGTATAGTTGCTGCCATCATCTTTCAGCTTGGTTTTCTCTAGGAACGCGTTGAAGTTGAGGACAGCGTGGGCCATTTGATCTACAAGACATATTGTAAAGATTTAGACTAAGTTCATGATAATTTAGTTCATCTAATCAAATTATTCAATGAACTCCCACGCAGATAGACATCCCTCTAGTCATATAAGGGAAACATGATCCGAGTTAACTAGGCCGTGTCCGATCATCACGTGAGATGGACTAGCCAACATCGGTGAACATCTTCATGTTGATCGGATCTTCTATATGACTCATGCTCGACCTTTCGGTCGTCCGTGTTTCGAGGCCATGTCTGTACATGCTAGGCTCGTCAAGTCAACCTAAGTGTATTGCGTGTGTAAATCTGGCTTACACCCGTTGTATTCGAACGTTAGAATCTATCACACCCGATCATCACGTGGTGCTTTGAAACAACGAACCTTTGCAACGGTGCACAGTTAGGGGGAACACTTTCTTGAAATTATTTTGAGGGATCATCTTATTTAAGCTACCGTCGTTCTAAGCAAATAAGATGTAAAACATGATAAACATCACATGCAATCAAATAGTGACATGATATGGCCAATATCATTCGCTCCTTTTGATCTCCATCTTCGGGGCTCCATGATCATCGTTGTCACCGGCATGACACCATGATCTCCATCATCGTGTCTTCTTGAAGTTGTCACGTCATCTATTACTTCTACTACTATGGCTAACGCTTTAGCAATAAAGTAAAGTAATTATATGACGTTTATGTTGACACGCAGGTCATAAATAAAAGAAGACAACTCCTATGGCTCCTGCCGGTTGTCATACTCATCGACATGCAAGTCGTGATTCCTATTACAAGAACATGATCATCTCATACATCACATATATCATTCATCACATCCTTTAGCCATATCACATCACAAAACACTTGCTGCAAAAACAAGTTAGACGTCCTCTAATTGTTGTTGCAAGTTTTTACGTGGCTGCTATAGGTTTCTAGCAAGAACGTTTCTTACCTACGCCAAAACCACAACGTGAATTGCCAATTTCTATTTACCCTTCATAAGGAACCTGTTCATCGAATCCGATCCGACTAAAGTGGGAGAGACAGACACCCGCCAGCCACCTTATGCAACTAGTGCATGTCAGTCGGTGGAACCGGACTCACGTAAGCATACGTGTAAGGTTGGTCCGGGCCGCTTCATCCCACAATGCCGCCGAATCAAGATAAGACTAGTAACGGCAAGATAATTGACAATATCGACACCCACAACTACTTTGTGTTCTACTCGTGCATAGTAACTACGCATAGACCTAGCTCATGATGCCACTGTTGGGGAACGTAGCAGAATTTTAATATTTTCTATGCATCACCAAGATCAATCTATGGAGTCATCTAGCAACGAGGGAGAGAGGAGTGCATCTGCATACCCTTGTAGATCGCGCGCGGAAGCGTTGAAGAGAACGGGGTTGATGGAGTCGTACTCAACGTGATCCAAATCTCCGATGACCTAGTGCCGAACGGACAACACCTCTACGTTCAACACACGTACGGTTGGGAAGACGTCTCCTCCTTCTTGATCCAACAAGGGGGAAGAAGAGGTTGATGAAGATTCAGCGGCACGACGGCGTGGTGGTGGAAGCAACGGTGATCTCGGCAGGGCTTCGCTAAGCGCAGGGAGATGAAGGAGTGTCATGGGAGGGAGAGGGTGATGCCAGGGGCTTTGGTGCGCAGCCCTCCCTCCCCCCACTATATATAGGGTGCCTAGGGGGGCGCTGGCCCTAGGAGATCCAATCTCCTAGGGGGGCGGCGGCCAAGGGGGTGCCTTGCCCCCCAAGGCAAGGGTGGCGCCCCCACCCCTAGGGTTTTTAACCCTAGGCGCAGGGGGAGGCCCAAGGGGGGGCGCACCAGCCCATTAGGGGCTGGTTCCCCTCCCACTTCCGCCCATGGGGCCCTCCGGGATAGGTGGCCCCACCCGGTGGACCCCCCGGGACCCTTCCGGTGGTCCCGGTACAATACCAGTGACCCCCGAAACCTTCCCGATGGCCGAAACTGGACTTCCTATATATAAATCTTTACCTCCGGACCATTCTGGAACTCCTCGTGACGTCCAGGATCTCATCCGGGACTCCGAACAACTTTCGGATTACCGTGTGCTAATATCTCTACAACCCTAGCGTCACCGAACCTTAACTGTGTAGACCCTACGGGTTCGGGAGACATGCAGACATGACCAATAAGCCTCTCCGGTCAATAACCAACAGCGGGATCTGGATAGCCATGTTGGCTCCCACATGCTCCACGATGATCTCATCGGATGAACCACGATGTCGAGGATTCAATCAATCCGTATACAATTCCCTTTGTCAATCGGTACGTTACTTGCCCGAGACTGGATCGTCGGTATCCCAATACCTTGTTCAGTCTCGTTACCGGCAAGTCACTTTACTCGTACCGTAATGCATGATCCCGTGATCAACCACTTGATCACATTGAGCTCATTATGATGATGCATTACCGAGTGGGCCCAGAGATACCTCTCCGTCATACGGAGTGACAAATCCCAGTCTCGATTCGTGCCAACCCAACAGACACTTTCGGAGATACCTGTAATGTACCTTTATAGTCACCCAGTTACGTTGTGACGTTTGGCACACCCAAGGGACTCCTGCGGTATCCGGGAGTTGCACAATCTCATGGTCTATGAAAATGATACTTGACATTCAGAAAAGCTACAGCAAACGAACTACACGATCTTTGACCTATGCTTAGGATTGGGTCTTGTCCATCACATCATTCTCCTAATGATGTGATCCCGTTATCAATGACATCCAATGTCCATAGTCAGGAAGCCATGACTATCTTTTGATCAACGAGCTAGTCAACTAGAGGCTCACTAGGGACGTGTTGTGGTCTATGTATTCACACATGTATTACGATTTCCGGATAACACAATTATAACATGAACAATAGACAATTATCATGAACAACGAAATATAATAATAACCATTTTATTATTGCCTCTAGGGCATATTTCCAACACGAGACTCTTGTAGGCATTTGGACCAAAGAGATCCATGTGAAGTAGCTCGAGTGGTCTTCTTGTGGTCATGATGTTCTTCGCGCGGTGACTTCCTCCAACTTGTTTCCCTGCTTGACAAGCACTACAAAGTCTATCCTTGGCAAACATGACATCTTTTATTCCAAGGATATGACCACCTTTAATAAGCTTATCAAGATTTCGCATAGCAACATAACCTAGTCTTCTATGCCACAACCAGCCTTTAGAAGATTTGGTAATTAAGCAAGTTCTAGGTTGAGCCTTTTTAGTGAAATCAATAATGTAAAGATCTCCTCTACGTATACCGGTAAAGACCATTTTATGATTGTCACTACGAAACACTTGGCAATCTACTTCAGTGAATAAGACATTGAAACCGAAATCCGCAAGTCTAGAAACTGAAAGTAAATTGTATCCAAGGGATTCAACGAGCATGATGTGAGATGGCCACCTTACCAAGGCCAACCACCTCACCCTTTGAATTATCACCAAAAGTGACATATTTTCGAGGGCCGTCGTTTTCAGCAAGCTCACGGAACATATCTTTATCTCCGGTCGTATGATCAATACATCCACTATCAAGGACCCATTCCTTTCCTCTAGCCATGTAGCCGTGAAGATTTGCCATAAGACCAAAATGCCTCATTGCATCATCAAGATCATAGTCACTATCATCATCTTCATCATAGTATCCATGTTCAACATCATCTTGTGATTGATCAATTCCTAGAGAGGATAATTCATTAGATAAATGATCATCACAATGGTTACCTTTATGAATTCTAATAGCTTCGGATATGATATCGCTAATGATTCCAACATTTCCTTTAGCACGCATGAGATTGGTAAGCTCGGTAAGCTCAAACAGACAATCACCAAAGCTAGGATCACTAGAGTTCATCTTACTCAAGGCAATAGACTTATGGAGAATTTCATCTAAATTTTTCAAGGAATAATCTGGAAATTGTTCCTCAAGAAATCTCCATATGGTGTAGGCACACTTGAGAGTAGGCAAACATCTAATCAAGTTTCTAGGCAAGCCTCTAATGATGAGCTCAACAGTTCTAAGATTGCGAATCATGTCAATATCTTCATCTACGGTAGGGTGAAAAGGATCAACATGAGGTGCACAAGGACTAGTAATGTACTTGTTCAAATGATATTCATTGAAAATCTCAAGCATTTCATTTTTCCACTCATGAAAACACTCTCCATCAAGAATAGGCACTCTATGTCTAAGACTCCCCAAAGTAGACACATCCATCTTCCTCCAATGGTGTTTAAACCAAGGCAATGGAGACCAAAGCTTTGATACCAATTGAAAGGATCGAGAAGAGGTGTCTAGAGAGGGGGTGATTAGACACTAAGTGCCAAAAGTTGCAGTTTTTAATATTCTTAAGTTTAAGTGGAGTTTAAGCACAAGTTTAACAAACACAATACATATCAAGCAAGCATGCAATGAGTATATGAGCAACGGAAAGTAAAGCATGCAACTTGCAAGAATGTAAAGAGAAGGGTTTGGAGTATTCAAACGCAATTGGAGACACGGATGTTTTTGTCGTGGTTCTGATAGGTGGTGCTATCGTACATCCACGTTGATGGAGACTTCAACCCACGGAGGGTAACGGTTGCGCGAGTCCACGGAGGGCTCCACCCACGAAGGGTCCATGAAGAAGCAACCTTGTCTATTCCATCACGGCCGTCGCCCACGAAGGACTTGCCTCACTAGCGGTAGATCTTCACGAAGTAGGAGATCTCCTTGCCCTTACAAACTCCTTGGTTCAACTCCACAATCTTGTTGGAGGCTCCCAAGTGACACCTAGCCAATCTAGGAGACACCACTCTCCAAGAAGTAACAAATGGTGTGTTAATGATGAACCCCTTGCTCTTGTGCTTCAAATGATAGTCTCCCCAACACTCAACTCTCTTTCACAGGATTTGGATTTGGTGGAAAGAAGATTTGAGTGGAAAGCAACTTGGGGAAGGCTAGAGATCAAGATTCATATGGTTGGAATGGAATATCTTGACCTCAACACAAGTGTAGGTGGTTCTCTCTCAGAAAATGTGTATTGGAAGTGTAGGTAGTTCTGATGGCTCTCTCCATGAATGAAGAGTGAGGGGAGGGGTATATATAGCCTCCACACAAAATCTAACCATTACACACAATTTGCCAGACTCGGTGGGACCGAATGGTTAAACTCGGTCAGACCGATTCAGCAAACCTAGTGACCGTTAGGATTTTCGGTGGGACTGAGATGCAACTCGGTAGGACCGATATGGTTAGGGTTAGGGCATAACGTAATCTCGGTGTGACCGATTACACAAACTCGGTGGGAACGATTTTGGTAATAAGCTAACCAGAGAGTTGGTCAAGCAAACTCGGTGAGACCGATTACACAAACTCGGTGGGACCGATTTTGGTAATAAGCTAACCAGAGGGTTTGCATTGTAATCTCGGTAGTACCGATTGCTCAAACTCGGTGAGACCGATTTTGGTAATGGACATATAGAGAGATTACAATCCCATCTCGGTGAGACCGAGATCCCTATCGGTGAAACTGATTTGTTAGGGTTTGTGGCAGTGGCTATGACATCTGGAACTCGATGGCGCCGGATAGATAGAATCGGTGGGCCGAGTTTGACTTTTGGTTTAGGTCATATGTGGATGTGGGAAGGTAGTTGAGGGTTTTGGAGCATATCAATAAGCACTTTGAGCAAGCAAGCCATTAAGCAACACCTCATCCCCTCTTGATAGTATTGGCTTTTCCTATAGACTCAATGTGATCTCGGATCACTAAAATAGAAAATGTAGAGTCTTGAACTTGAAGCTTGAGCCAATCCTTTATCCTTAGCATCTTGAAGGGGTTTCACATCCTCTAGTCCATGCCACTCCATTGTTGAACTTATCTGAAACATACTAGGTAAAAGTGTTAGTCCAACAAGAGATATGTTGACATTAATTACCAAAACCACCTAGGGAGCACTTGTGCTTTCATGGATATTGCACCTAGCGGTGCTTCCAAGACGTAATTCTTTTGTGCAACAATGAGGATAATCCTCAAGTTACGGACTCAGTCCATGTAGTTGCTACCATCATCTTTCAACATAGCTTTCTCTAGGAACGAATTAAAATTCAAGGGAACGGTAGCATGGGCCATTGATCTACAACAACATAGATATGCAAAAACTATCAGGTACTAAGTTCATGATAAATTAAAGTTCAATTAATCATATTACTAAAGAACTCCCACTTAGATAGACATCCCTCTAGTCATCTAAATGATCACGTGATCCATATCAACTAAACCATGTCCGATCATCCCGTGAGATGGAGTAATTTTCAATGGTGAACATCACTATGTTGATCATATCTACTATATGATTCACAATCGACCTTTCGGTCTCAGTATTCCGAGGCCATATCTGCATATGCTAGGCTCGTCATGTTTAACCCGAGTATTCTGCACATGCAAAACTGGCATGCACCCGTTATATGTGAACGTAGAGCTTATCACACCCGACCATAACGTGGTGTCTTGGCTCGACGAGCTGTAGCAACGGTGCATACTCAGGGAGAACACTTATACCTTGAAATTAGTGAGGGATCATCTTATAATGCTACCGTCGTACTAAGGAAAATAAGATGCATAAAGGATAAACATCATATGCAATCAAAATATGTGACATGATATGGCCATCGTCATATTGTGCCTTTGATCTCCATCTCCAAAGTACTGTCATGATCTCCCTCGTCACTGGCTTGACACCTTGATCTCCATCGTAGCATCATTGTCATCTCGCCAACTATTGCTTATACGACTATCGCTACCTCTTAGTGATAAAGTAAAGCAATTACGTGACGATTGCATTTCATACAATAAAGCGAAAACCATAAGGCTCCTGCTAGTTGCCGATAACTTCTACAAAACATGATCATCTCATACAACAATTTATATCTCATCACTCTTGACCATATCACATCACAACATGCCCTGCAAAAACAAGTTAAACGTCCTCTACTTTGTTGTTGCAAGTTTTACGTGGCTGCTACAGGCTTCTAGCAAGAACCGTTCTTACGTACGCATCAAAACCACAAGGATTTTTCATCAAGTGTGATGGTTTAACCTTCAACAAGGACAGGCCGTAGTCAAACTCGATTCAACAAAAGTTGGAGAAACAGACACCTGCCAGCCACCGGTGTGCAAAGCACGTCGGTAGAACCAGTCTCATGAACGCGGTCATGTAATCGGTCCAGGCTGCTTCATCCAATAATACCGCCGAATCAAAGTAAGACGTTGGTGGTAAGCATTATGATTATTATCACCCACAACTCTTTGTGTTCTACTCGTGCATATCATCTACGCATGGACCTGGCTCTGATGCTACTATTGGGAACATAGCATGCAATTTCAAAAAAATTCCTACAATCACGCAAGATCTATCTAGGAGATGCATAGCAATGAGATGGGGAGAGTGTGTCCACGTACCCTCGTAGATCGAAAGCAGAAGCATTAGATTAATGCGGTTGATGTAGTCAAACGTCTTCATGATCCAACTGATCCAAGTACCGAACGTATGGCACCTCCATGTTCAGCACACGTTCAGCTCGATGACGTCCCTCAAGCTCTTAATCCAGTAGAGGGCCGAGGGAGAGTTCCGACAGTACGACGGCGTGGTGATAATGAAGGTGATGTGATTCGCGCAGGGCTTCACCTAAGCACTACGACGCTATGACCAGAGGAGTAAACTGTGGAGGGGGCACCGCACACGGCTAAGAGAATTCTTGGTGTGCCTTTGGGGTCCCCCCTGCCCTCGTATATAAAGGGGGTAGGAGGAGGCCGGCGGCTAATGTCTACTACACAACCTTCTTCTTGTAGACGTCGTTGGGCCTCCAAGTGCAGAGGTTTGTAGGACAGTATCAAATTTCCCTCAAGTGGATGACCTAAGGTTTATCAATCCATAGGAGGCGTAGGATGAAGATGGTCTCTCTCAAGCAACCCTGCAACCAAATAACAAAGAGTCTCTTGTGTCCCCAACACACCCAATACAATGGTAAATTGTATAGGTGCACTAGTTCGGTGAAGAGATGGTGATACAAGTGGTATATGGATAGTAGATAAAGGTTTTTGTAATCTGAAAATATAAAAACAGCAAGGTAACTAATGATAAAAGTGATCACAAACGGTATTGCAATGCGTTGAAACAAGGCCTAGGGTTCGTACTTTCGCTAGTGCAAGTTCCCTCAACAATAATAACATAATGGGATCATATAACTATCCCTCAACATGCAACAAAGAGTCACTCCAAAGTCACTAATAGCGGAGAACAAACGAAGAGATTATGGTAAGGTACGAAACTGCCTCAAAGTTATTCTTTCCAATCAATTCGTTGGGCTATTCCTATAAGTGTCACAAACAGCCCTAGAGTTCATACTAGAATAACACCTTAAGACACAAATCAACCAAAACCCTAATGTCACCTAGATACTCCAATGTCACCTCAGCGGGTATGATTATACGATATGCATCACACAATCTCAGATTCATCTATTCAAACCAACACATAGAACCTCAAAGAGTGCCCCAAAGTTTCTACCGGAGAATCATGATGAAAACGTGTGCCAACCCCTATGCATAGGTTCATGGGCGGAACCCGCAAGTTGATCACCAAAACATACATCAAGTGAATCACGTGATATCCCATTGTCACCACAGATACGCACGGCAAGACATACATCAAGTATTCTCAAATCTTTAAAGACTCAATCCGATAAGATAACTTCAAAGGGAAAACTCAATCCATTACAAGAGAGTAGCGGGGGGAAGAAACATCATAGGATCAAATATAATAGCTAAGCTCGCGATACATCAAGATCGTATCACCTCAAGAACACGAGAGAGAGAGAGATCAAACACATAGCTACTGGTACATACCCTCAGCCCCGAGGGAGAACTACTCCCTCCTCGTCATGGAGAGCACCGGGATGATGAAGATGTCCACCGGTGAGGGTTCCCCCCCCCCCCTCCGGCAGGGTGCCGGAACGGGTCTAGATTGGTTTTCGGTGGCTACGGAGGCTTCTGGCGGCAGAACTCCCGATCTATTGTGTTCCCCGATCGTTTTAGGGTATATGGAGATATATAGGCGGAAGAAGTACGCCAGGGGAGCCACGAGGGGCCCACGAGGGTAGAGGGCACGCCTAGGGGGGTGGGCGCGCCCCCCTACCTTGTGGCTTCCTCGAAGCTTCCTTGACGTGGACTCCAAGTCTCCCGAGTTGCTTTCCTTCCAAAAATAAGTTCCGTGAAGTTTCAGGTCAATTGGACTCCGTTTGATTCTCCTTTTCTGCAATACTCTAAAACAAGGAAAAAAACATAAACTGGCACTGGGCTCTAGGTTAATAGGTTAGTCCCAAAAATCATATAAAATAGCATATAAATGCATATAAAACATCCAAGGTTGATAATATAATAGCATGGAACAATCAAAAATTATAGATACGTTGGAGACGTATGAGCATCCCCAAGCTTAATTCCTACTCGTCCTCGAGTAGGTAGATGATAAAAACTGAATTTTTGATGTGGAATGCTACCTAACATATTTATCCATGTATTTCTCTTTATTGTGGCAAGAATATTCAGATCAATAAGATTCAAGACAAATGTTTAATCTTGACATAAAAATAATAATACTTCAAGCATACTAACAAAGTAATCATGTCTTCTCAAAATAACATGGCCAAAGAAAGTTTATCCCTACAAAATCATATAGTTTGGCCATGCTCCATTTTCCTCACACAAGAATGCTCTCATCATGCACAACCCCGATGACAAGCCAAGCAATTGTTTCATACTTTAGTAATCTCAAACCTATAAACTTTCACGCAATATATGAGCGCGAGCCATGGACATAGCACTATGGGTGGAATAGAATATAATGAGGGGGTTATGTGGATAAGACAAAAAGGAGAAAGTCTCACACCGACGCGGCTAATCAATGGGCTAGGGAGATGCCCATCAATTGATGTCAATGCAAGGAGTAGGGATTGCCATGCAACGGATGCACTAGAGCTATAAATGTATGAAAGCTCAACAAAAGAAACTAAGTGGGTGTGCATCCAACTTGCTTGCTCACGAAGACCTAGGGCACTTGAGGAGGCCCATTGTTGGAATATCCAAGCCAAGTTCTATAATGAAAAATTCACACTAGTATATGAAAGTGACAAAACAAGAGACTCTCTATCATAAAGACCATGGTGCTACTTTGAAGCACAAGTGTGGAAAAAGGATAGTAGCATTGTCCCTTTTATTTATTTTTTTATTTGGCCTTTCCTTTTTTGGCCTTTCTCTTTTTTTGGGACAATGCTCTATGAATGATGATCATCACACTTCTATTTACTTACAACTCAAGATTTACAACTCGATACTTAGAACAAGATATGACTCTATATGAATGCCTCCGGCGGTGTATCGGGATTGCAATGAATCAAGTGTGACATGTTTGAAAAATTATGAACGGTGGCTTTGCCACAAATAGGATGTCAACTACATGATCATGCAAAGCAATATGACAATGATGATGCGTGTCATAATAAACGAAACGGTGGAAAGTTGCATGGCAATATATATCGGAATGGCTATGGAAATGCCATAATAGGTAGGTATGGTGCTTGTTTTGAGGAAGATATAAGGAGGTTTATCTGTGAAAGAGCGTATCATATCATGGGGTTTGGGTGCACCGACGAAGTTTGCACCAACTCTCAATGTGAGAAAGGGTAATGCACGGTACCGAAGAGGCTAGCGATGATGGAAGGGTAAGAGTGTGTATAATCCATGGACTCAACATTGGTCATAAAGAACTCACATACTTACTGCAAAAATCTACAAGTCATCAAACACCAAGTATTACGCGCATGCTCCTAGGGGGATATATTGGTAGGAAAAGACAATCGCTCGTCCCCGACCGCCACTCATAAGGAAGACAATCAAATAGCACCTCATGTTTCAAATTTGTTACACAACGGTTACTGTCGGATCATGGGTTCCGGCAGACCCTTAAGGTTCGAACACTGGGGTGCGCGCGGAGATCACGCCTTCTACCTCCCCGTCATGCAAGGATCTAAACTACTAAAAGAACTCCACAAGAGACACAAGGTTTATACTGGTTCGGGCCACCATTGTGGTGTAATACCCTACTCCAGTGTGTGGTTGGTGGATTGCCTTCTGGGGCTGATGATGACGAACAATACAAGGAAGAACAGCCTCGCGAGGGTCTATTCTTGGCTGGGGCGATGAACTGCTAGGAGGAGTTCAGTCACCCTTCTCTCCCTCTCTCTCTCTCTTTTCCTCGCCCCCTTTTCCGATGCCTCTACCCTGGGGGTGGCTAGTCCTATTTATAGGCAAAGGCCCTGGGCCTCTTCCCAAATATTGAGCGGGAAGGGCGCCAACAATTGGCCAATTCGAAGGGGAACATCTAGTACACTTATCCTGACTAAAGTTGGTCTTCGCCTACGAAAGGCTCTGCGGTGACGCCGTGCTGGGCTCCATGGTGACCTCCGTCTCGTAGTCCTCCTGGTCTTGGTCTTGTTGCACCGAAATGGCAACCTTTGCCTGACGCCTCGGTACTCCGCGGCTGCGCTTGCCCCCTTTGCACCAAAGAGGAAAGAAGGACGCTGCGCGCGCTGGCGCCCGCCTGGCGCCCTGAGTCGTCATGGCCTGCGTCATGGGCACCTCGCGAGGTATCCCGTCTTGATTTCTTCGCCTCCTCGCGAGCCAGCCTGAGGAGGCTGCGCCTGGGGATGTGTCGTGTCGTCTGCCCCGCGAGGCTTGGCCCATCGCGAGGGTCTTGAGTCTTGTGTTGATGAAGATGGGCCATGTTGGGCCTCCTTTGAGCCATGCCACAGGCCGCAGGCAGGCAAGTCTGGGGACCCCCGTTCCTAGAACGCCGACAGTAGCCCCCGGGCACAAGGCGCGCATGGACTTGGCCGTGCCGAGAGGTGAAAGGGCAAGGGCGAAGCGCCGCGGGCCCTAACAGCGTGCGGCCTTGGGCGCCGCGTGGCGGTTGATGGGACGTGGGCGTCTCCACTTCCCCACGACGCCTCGGTGATCGTGCGAGTTGGACAAGTCCTTGCATGCAGATTGTGTCATAATTACCTATGATCATGGAGGCCGACGGTTGGCCTTCGCCGGCTATAAGTACGGCACGGCGCGTGCCCTTCCAGTCCATCTCTTCTTGTTTTCTCCTTTGCCTCAATCCTTGCCCTGCCTTGCTGTGATGGCTCCATCGAGGAGGTACTTGGCTGCGGAGAAGGGGAAGGCCCTCCAAGTCGATCTTGCCTCTCCCCCACCCAAGCGCGGTCGTGGGCGCCCTCGGAAGCATCCGGTGGCCGCCCCGGTAGCGTTTGGTGGTCATGGTGGCGGCTCCCAGCGCGGCGGCGGGCGAGCCGCTATGGCAGAGGGACGCGTCTGGGTCGCGCGCTCCCCCAGGCCGCGCTTTCGCGCTGCGCAGGTGCTGCCGAAGTTCGTCGTCTGGTCGGCGGAGCCGACTAGCGCCCGGCTCCAACTCCCTCGCTTCCTCCTTGGTGAACTTCCGGCCGGTGCTCCTGGTGGCCTCCGGCTCCAGGCAAAGGGCTGCTGCAGCAGGTCCTCGTGGGCCGCGCTAGAGGTCTCCGCCAATGGGGGCTTGGCCTTAACTCGTGGCTGGCAGGCATTCGCCCGTGCTCGCGGCCTGGGGCGCCGGTGCACCCTGCACTTCAGGTTTGACGGCGACGCCACCCTCTATGTGAGGGTGTTTGGGGAAGATGGTCGCCACGCGGGGTGTTGCCCTGAGGATGACGACCGCGGTCGGGGGGCCCCGCTCCGACGCTGATGGAGGAGATAGCGCCCGTGCGGGTGGCGGCACCCGAGACTCCCCAAGCTTCGTCAACTCTTCCTCAAGCGACTCCTTCAGCGGTGGCCGCAGTCAACCCCCGCACCGTCGAGCTTGCTTGGGAGGTGATGGCTCATCCGCCCGCCGTCGTGCCCCGGTGAAGCACGAGAGAGAGTCTTCCTGAGGCCCAGAGGCTGCCCGGGTCGCTTCCGCGGGCTGATGTGAGGAGGGCTGCGCCGGGCTCGTCCTTTCCTTTTCCTTTTGTTTCCTGTGTAAGACAAAACAGCTGCATGGAGCCCTGCTGGGGCGTGTTGGGAATTATTGCCGTTTTAGCCATTACCTTGATCTTATTTTTGCGCCTCTTAACTACATGCCTGTGTGTAGATAGTCTTTGACCCCTGCCGGGGGGGCGACCGACCCAGGCCCTGTGTGCGCGTCGCGGTGCCCGAGGGGCACGGACTAGAGGGGTGCTCCTGTAACGTGCCCGGGTCATGAAACCTTCCAGCGGCTAGAGCAGAAACGCTCACGAGGACGTTTGAGTACCATCCCTCGCGAGGTCATTTATGAGGGAAACCAAAGCAAGGAGCGAAAATCGACGAACCACAAATCAGCAACAATGACAACTTCAATAAGACTTTAAATGCAAGTAAACACGTCAACTGCGGAAAGCAAATGAAAAAGCCGCGTCCGGCACCTAATCTAGTCTTTGACGTCTTCTCACTAGCGCGGAGCTAAGTGCTGCCACTGGGCATGGGAGGGAGCCCCGGGGCCTGAGGCCAGCGCTCCTGAGACTCCGGGGCGTGTACAGCCCCACTCATTATTACGTGAGAGTGTCACGGGGCGGCGAGCTTCACAGGCATTGGCCTTGCTTCACAGGCTCTGGGCCTTTTCCAAAACGCGATAGCTTCACAGGCACTCGCCTTGCTTCACAGGCTCTGGGCCTTTTCCAAAAAGGGATTGCTTCACAGGCACTCGCCTTGCTTCACAGGCTCTGGGCCTTTTCCAAAAAGGGATAGCTTCACAGGCACTCGCATTGCTTCACAGGCTCTGGGCCTTTTCCAAAATGGGAAGGTCTTCACAGGCACTCGCCTTGCTTCACAGGCTCTGGGCCTTTTCCAAAAAGGGAAGGTCCTCACAGGCACTCGCCTTGCTTCACAGGCTCTGGGCCTTTTAGGGGTAGAACCTCCGGAGGTGCTGGATGTTCCACGCGTTCTGGATCGGCTCCCCCTCTTGAGTCTCCAAGCGCACGGAGCCTGGCCTGGAAACATGAACAACCTTGAACGGGCCCTCCCACATGGGAGAGAGCTTATGCAGGCCCTCCCTGGAGAGAACCTGCCTGAGTACGAGGTCTCCTACCTCGAGGGTCCTGGGGCGGATGTTGCGGCAGTGATATCGTCGTAGCGCCTGTTGGTACCTTGCCGCTCGCAGCACGGCTTCCCGGCGGCGTCCCTCCCCTAGTACGAGGTCCATCCCCCACATGGCGTCCTGTTGCGCCTCGTCGAACGCCAGGACCCGCGCGGAGCGATGCCTGACCTCGTGAGGAAGGACTGCTTTGGCTCCATAGACCAGGAAGAACGGGGTCTCCCCAGTTGGTTTGGTTGCGGTTGTGCGGATGGACCACAACACGGACTGGAGCTCGTCGTACCAGCCTCTGCTGCAGGCCTCCAGCTTCTTCTTGAATGTCCTGGTCTTGAGGCCTCTCAGGACCTCCGCGTTGGCTCGTTCGGCCTGCCCATTGCTTCGCGGGTGTGCCACCGAAGCGTAGCATATCTGCGTCCCAAGGTTAGCACAGTATGTTTTGAAGAGATTACTGGTGAACTGCAAACTGTTGTCTGTGATGATGCGATTCGGCACCCCGAACCGGCTCACGATACCCCTGATGAACTTGACCGCGGAGCCAGCGGGGATGGTACAGACAGCCTCCACTTCTTCCCACTTGGTGAACTTGTCAATGGCGACGTAGAGGTAACGGTAGCCCCCTGGCGCCCGAGGGAACGGGCCCAGAATATCCAACCCCCAAACTGCAAATGGCCACGAGATGGGTATTGTCTGCAGGCCCCCCGCCGGTTGATGGATCTGCTTGGAATGAAACTGGTAGGCCTCACAAACCTTTACCAATTCGATTGCGTCGTTGAGCGCGGTAGGCCAATAGAACCCGCTACAGAATGCCTTGCCGACGAGGGTCCGTGATGATGAGTGGTGTCCGCAGTCTCCGCCGTGTATGTCCTCCAGTAGTTCCTTTCCTTGCTCCCTCGAGATGCAGCGCAGAGATACATCGTTTGGTTGCTTCCGGTAAAGTTCTCCATCTCTGATGCAATATGCCGTGGCCTGCCGCGCCACACGCTCCGCTTCCTCTTCCTTTTCCGGTAGGGCCCGTTGCGTTAAATAACTCCAGAGTTCTGCGATCCAGCACTCCTCCTGAGGTTCCATCGTCAGGAGCAGGCGTGCTCCTGATGTCGGCCCATAGACCGGGGCTCCTGAGGCTGGCGGCTGGGGGAGCTCCTCTCGAGACTGAGCGGTGTTTGATAACATCGGCTGCGCTGAGGGTTTGAAGAGCCGCTCTTCGAAGACGCTGGGTTCCTGCGGCAACCACCTGGATGCCCATCCGGCTATGTCGTCAGCTTCCTGATTGGTGCCACGGGGCACGTGCTTCATCTCCAGCCCCCAGAACCGCTTTTCCATCCTGCGGACCTCCGCTAGGTAGGCCTCCATATGCTCGTCCTTCGGCTCATACACCTTGTTGGAGAAGTTGACTAGGAGCTGCGAGTCGCCCTTGACGGTGAGGCGTTTCACTCCCAGGGCTACTGCGGCCTTCAACCCGGCTATCAGTCCCTCATATTCTGCAATGTTGTTGGAGACCTTTTCACCTTGCTGGAAACAGAGCTGTACGACATAGTAGAGCTTATCCTGAGTGGGTGATATCAGCACCGCACCAGCCCCCGCGCCGTGTCTGGAGAACGCCCCATCGAAGTACATGACCCAGCCTTCCGGTGCCTCACTCCCTGGAGAGAGGGACCGATCCTCGTTGTCCCTGAGGTCTGGTGCCTTCGCCCATTCCGCTATGAAATTTGCCAACGCTGCTCCTTTAATGACCCTGGTTGTGCTGAACTCGAGCTGAAACGCCTGCAGCTCCATGTTTCACTCGGCGACCCTTCCGACTGAGTTAGGGCTCCTGAGCACTCTCTCCAGGGGGTACGATGAGACGACTTTGATGGGATGAGCCTGGAAGTAGTGATGCAGCTTGCGTGAGGCTACCAGTAACACGAGGAGGAGCTTTCGAGGCATTGGGTACCGTGCCCTCGTGTCCCGTAACATCGTGCTAACAAAGTAGACGGGATGCTCAACAAGGCTGAGAGTATTTGGGGTCGCGGCGCCCTCGGGAGGTAAGGGCGCCTCACGAGATGACGTGGCCTCGGGAGGTGGACCATCTGGGCGTGCGGCCTCTCCTGCCTCCGATGCATTCTTTGGCAGCTGACCCTCCTCAACTGCGGTTGCGGCTTCTGCAGGCTTTCCTTGTTCCCATTTTGTCTTGCCTCGGGCTGCCGCTGTGGTCTTGACTTGGCGCTCCTCCCTAACCGCCACCAGGGCTGCGCTGGCGGAGTAGGGAGTGGCAGCGAGGTAGAGCAGCAGGGGCTCTTGAGGGCGTGGAGCCACCATGACTGGGGGACTGGTCAGGTACCTCTTGAGATCTTGAAACGCCTTATCTGCCTCTTCAGTCCATTCAAAGGGCCCCTTTTTCTTCATCAGCTGAAAGAAAGGCAGCGCTCGCTCCCCTAATTTGGAGATGAAGCGCCCTAGCACGGTCACGCGCCCAGTGAGCTTCTGCATTTCTCTGAGGGTCTTTGGCGGACTCATGCCCTCGACCGCCTTGACCTTCTCGAGGTTGGCCTCAATGCCACGATGGGACACGAGGAATCCCAAAAGCTTGCCCGAGGGGACGCAAAACACACATTTCTCCGGGTTGAGCCGCAGGTTTACTACGTTGAGGCTCGCGAAGGTCTCCTCCTGGTCTTGTATCAGGGTCTTGGCCTCCCGCGATTTTACTACAATGTCATCAACGTAGGCTTCGACATTCTTTCTGAGTTGCGGGCCCAAGGTGATGTGCATCAGCCGCTGAAAGGTTGCCCCTGCGTTACGCAGTCCGAACGGCATGCATGTATAGCAGTATACCCCACACGGGGTTAAGAAGGCGGTCTTCTCAACGTCTTCTACCGCCATCTTGATCTGGTGATACCCGGAGAAGGCGTCCAGGAAGCATAGCAGGTCGCAATCCGAAGTGGAATCGACGATCTGGTTGATGCGGGGGAGCGGAAACGGATCTTGCGGGCATGCTTTGTTGAGGTTGGTGAAGTTGACACACATGCGTTCCTTCCCCCCTTTCTTGGGCACAACGACAGGGTTGGCCAACCAATCCGGGTATCAGACCTCGCGAATGACCCCAGCGGCTTCTAGCTTGCGGGTCTCTTGGACAATGAAGGCCTGCTTCTCCACGGACTACCGCCTGGCCTTCTGCTTCACGGGGCACACATTTGGGCACACATTGAGGTGATGCTTGATGACACTCCTGGGGATCCCCGCCAGCTGATCGGGCTCCCAAGCAAATAACTTCTTATTCGCGCGCAAGAACTTGACCAAGGCCTCCTCCTGCCCAGGCTCAAGGTTGGCGCCTATAGTGAAAGTGGCACTGGAGGACCCGTCCTTGTCGACGGGTATCTGCTTGGTTTCTGCCTTGTCCTGGGTGAACAACTGCTTCTTCTTGGCGGGCGCAGCCCCCTTGGGCTCAGGGGTCTCCACATTGACGGGCCGTGCCGATGCCGCCGTCTTGAAGGCGAGCTCGAGTACTCGCAGGGCGTCCCCGGTGTCCCCATGCACGGCGAGGGTGCCGCTGCTCCCGGGCATCTTCATGAGGTTATATGCCGGGTGCATGGCGGCCATGAACCGAGCCAGTGCCGAGTAGCCGAGGATGGTGTTGTAAGGGAGGCTGATGGGGGCGATGTCGAAGTTGACCATCTCCGTGCGGAAGTTGTCGTAGGTGCCGAAGGTTACCGGGAGCCGGATCTGTCCCAGGGAGTCGGATGATCCGCCCCCGACGCCCGAGAAAGATCG
Source organism: Triticum monococcum (assembly GCA_034509565.1). Lineage (NCBI taxonomy): Eukaryota > Viridiplantae > Streptophyta > Magnoliopsida > Poales > Poaceae > Triticum > Triticum monococcum. The sequence goes on along the minus strand of CM067842.1, from coordinate 526,342,876 downwards.
GCTGGGTAGCAACCGCTCCCGGGGTATGCAGAGGAGGTTGAAAGTCTCGAACGAAAGCACGCTGAGGCCCGCGCCGCCGTCAACGAGGGTTCTGGTGACGGCCACCTGGCAGATGGTGGGGGTGCACAATAGGGGGAGCGCGCCCGAGCCGACCAGGTTGGTGGGGTGGTCCTCCGAGCTGAAGGTCAGACTGGCCTCGCGCGCCGCCCGGTCCGGGGGAGCCCCCTGCTGTGTGGAAACGGCGCTAACCCCGCGGGTAAAAGGCTTGACGTGGCGACTCATGGGCGGCGCCTGCGAGCCGCCCAAGAGGGCCGCAACGACCGGAGGCGTCGATGTTGCGGTGCAGCTACTCCGCCATGTAGGCAGATGCTGGGGGGTGCTTGCCGCTCGTTCCCCGTCGGGCCGGTGGCGGTGTTGACGGCGGGCGATGGGGGACAACGAGAACGCCCACCGGCGAGGGCCGCCGGGGCGATGCGAGCTCGACTGGCGCCATACATGGATGCAGCAGTCGTAGGAGAGCGGAGTGGTGGAAGACAGATTCCGGCGCACCCCTACCTGGCGCGCCAAATGTCGGATCATGGGTTCCGGCAGACCCTTAAGGGTCGAACACTAGGGTGCGCGCGGAGATCATGCCTTCTACCTCCCCGTCACGCAAGGATCTAAACTACTAAAAGAACTGCACAAGAGACACAAGGTTTATACTGGTTCGGGCCACCATTGTGGTGTAATACCCTACTCCAGTGTGTGGTTGGTGGATTGCCTTCTGGGCTGATGATGATGAACAATACAAGGAAGAACAGCCTCGCGAGGGTCTGTTCTTGGCTGGGGCGATGAACTGCTAGGAGGAGTTCAGTCACCCTTCTCTCGCTCTCTCTCTCTTTTCCTCGCCCCCTTTTCCGATGCCTCTACCCTGGGGGTGGCTAGTCCTATTTATAGGCAAAGGCCCTGGGCCTCTTCCCAAATATTGAGCGGGAAGGGCGCCAACAATTGGCCAATTCGAAGGGGAACATCTAGTACACTTATCCTGACTAAAGTTGGTCTTCGCCTGCGAAAGGCTCTGCGGTGACGCCGTGCTGGGCTCCATGGTGACCTCCGTCTCGTAGTCCTCCTGGTCTTGGTATCATTGCACCGAAATGGCAACCTTTGCCTGACGCCTCGGTACTCCGCGGCTGCGCTTGCCCCCTTTGCACCAAAGAGGAAAGAAGGACGTTGCGCGCGCTTGCGCCCGCCTGGCGCCCTGAGTCGTCATGGCTTGCGTCATGGGCACCTTGCAAGGTATCCCGTCTTGATTTCTCCGCCTCCTCGCGAGCTAGCCTGAGGAGGCTGCGCCTGGGGATGCGCCATGTCGTCCGCCCCGCGAGGCTTGGCCCCTCGCGAGGGTCTTGAGTCTTGTGTTGATGAAGATGGGCCATGCTGGGCCTCCTTTGAGCCACGCCGCAGGCCGCAGGCAAGCAAGTCTAGGGACCCCCGTTCCCAGAACGCCAACAGTTACCATATGTGCATGCTACGGGACTTGCAAACTTCAACACAAGTATTCCTCAAATGCACAACTAACCAACTAGCACAACTTTGATATCACTATCTCCATATCTCAAAACAATCATCAAGTATCAAACTTCTCTTAGTATTCAATGCACTTATATGAAAGTTTTTATTATATCCATCTTGGATGCCCATCATATTAGGACTAGTTTCATAACCAAAGCAAACTACCATGTTGTTCTAAAGGACTCTCAAAATAATATAAGTGAAGCATTACTAATCCAGGGATGACACCGGAGCACAGAGATCAGACTGTTTGAGGTCTGGTCTCTATAGAGATGGTATCAGAGCACACGCTGACTGTAGGACACGACCACTAAGCTAAAAGACCTAGATCACTATTCACTCTCTTCTCTTCTGACTTCTCATCTTTTCTACTCTTTTAGGATGGCGGATGCAAGGAACAAGTTCACGCAACCGGATGAAGATACACCCTTTGGACATCACTTGAAAGAAGTCACTAGATACCTGAACATAGGAGTACCAAGCTTCACCGGAACCTACAATGCCACTTTACCTGAAGAAGAACGCTGGATGATTCAAGTTCAAGTTCCAGGAAGGACGTTCATGCCAGTCACTGAGCCCATAGAGTTTTCTTTTGATGCACCAACTTGGAGTCTAGGAAAGAGCATGGCAGCTCACATCGCCATGGGACGCATTGGAGAAGTCTACCGCAACGATCTCAAGGATACTATCTACCAGATTTGTGGGTGCCGAGATGAACACTGGGAGATGATCAGTACCAGGAAGGATAGATCAATTGCAGCTTTTATCCAGGAGTTAAACCAGCACATTCGACGACAAGAGAACTAGATGTGCACCGACAGGATAGATCTGAAGAAGGCTAAGACAAGAATCAAGGAACTGGAGGAAGAACTCAAGGCTACACGTGAAGATTATGAAGAAGAAATTGAAGTATTGGTGGAGAAGAATGACGACCTGATCAAGAAGATTGGAATATTTATGGGAGGCCCTACGCCAGTAGATGAAGACGAAGAACCCAAGGAGATTAGTCCGGAAGACTACATCATCATCGACGGCACCGACTCGGAACCAAATAGTAGTGATGATGACTATGTTGATGAAGCTGGAGCAGATATTATGGAGTCTGCAACCGAAGATTATTTCTAGTAGACCACCTCATCAGTAGTAGTAGTCCACCATGTAAATATAGTAGTCCGAGCACTTTTGCGATAGTTAGGTCGATTGTATGCCCTTGTTTGATTGAATGAAGTGAATTGTTTTGCTTTTGCCTCATGTGCATATGGGTAGTGTTTTCTCTTTAGACCCCCTCTATTCTTACATCTCATCTTTTCTAAACCCTCAGATGCCTCCGAGACGTGACCCCGGATTTGCTTTTCCACCGGAGCTCACCCAGCTGATCCAGCAGCAGAACACATTGATGCAGTTGCTAGTCCAGAATCAGAATCATCGGAACAACAACAACAACAACCCACCACCACCACCACCTGTTGACCACTTAGCTCGCTTTCTTAGGCTGAATCCGCCAGTGTTTTCCAGTAGCACCGAGCCGATAGTAGCAGATGATTGGCTCCACAAGACAGCTAGGGAGTTGACCACAGCAGGATGCACAGATGCGGAGAAGGTGAAGTTTTCCGCACATCAGCTAGAAGGACCCGCAGCATCATGGTGGGAGAATTTCACAGCCACTTTCCCAGTCGACACTGTCACATGGGACCAGTTTCAGCAGTCTTTTCGTACTGTACATGTTTCAGCAGTAGCTATGGCCATGAAGAAGCGTGAGTTTCGCAACTTGCGCCAAGGAGGACGGACAGTTGGCCAGTATGTGGAGGACTTTAGTAAGTTAGCACGTTATGCCCCAGATGACGTCGCTACGGATGCAGCTAAGTAGGAGAAGTTTCTGGAAGGACTGAATGATGAGTTGAGCATGCAGTTGGTGGTAGCAACCTTCAACAACTACCAGGAGTTGGTAGATCGTGCTCTTATGATTGAAGGGAAGCAACAGCAAATTGAGAATCGCAAGAGGAAATATGGACAAGGGAAGTACAATTCAGGAGCTCAGCAGAAGCCACGTTTTACCCCTAGACCGGGAGGACATTTTTAGCATACTCATGGAGGAGGTAGCTCGCCCAATCACAATGGCACCAGGAATGGAAATGGCAATGGAGGAAGCAACGGCCAGAATCGCACCAACCCATCAACCCCAGCCAAGAAGGACCTAAGCCAAGTTAGTTGCTTTAAGTGTTAGAAGACCGAACATTATGCCAATGAATGTCCTGAAGGCCAAAATGGCAATGGAAGTTCTGGGAAGAAGCCGGACCCTTTCAACAGGGGACAGGTGAACCACGTTAGCGTGGAGGAGGTTGAAGCTCAGCCCGATGCAGTAATAGGTAAGTTTTTGGTTAAGTCATTTACTGCACTCGTTCTTTTTGATACTGGTGCATCGCATTCATACATCTCAAGGGGATTTGTGGATAAGTATAACCTATCAACCCAAGCCCTTAGATCACCCATGTTAGTAACCTCGCCTGGAGCAGAGTATGTGGCTAATCTATGGTGTGATCGGTTACCATTAAGGATTGGTAACTATGTTTTTCCCTCAAACCTAATAGTATTGGAATCTCAAGGATTGGATGTGATATTAGGCATGGATTGGTTATCAAAGTATCAAGGAAATATTGAATGTGCTAGTAAGTCAATTTTGCTTACCACACCAGAAGGGAGAAGGATCAAGTATGTATCCCGACATGTGCCAAAGAGGACTCAAGTAAATTTCCTAACAGGAGTTGTGCAGGAGGAAGTACCAGTGGTAAGGGATTTTCCTGAAGTATTTCCAGAGGAGTTGCCAGGCATGCCACCGGATAGAGATATTGAGTTTTTGATTGAGCTATTGCCAGGCACAGGGCCAATATCAAAGAGGCCATATAGGATGCCAGCAAAGGATTTGGTAGAAATTTAGAAGCAGATTAAGGAGTTACTGGATAAAGGATATATTCGCCCAAGTTCTTCTCCTTGGGGATCGCCAGTACTTCTGGTAGAAAAGAAGGATGGATCGTTAAGGATGGTTGTTGATTATCGAGGATTGAATGAAGTAACGATCAAGAACAAGTACCCACTACCGATGATCAATGCTCTCTTTGATCGATTGCAAGGAGCTAAGGTATTTTCCAAGATCGACATGCGATCAGGATACCACCAATTGAAGATTCGAGAACAGGATATTCCGACGACAGCTTTTACCACCATGTATGGGCTGTATGAGTATACCGTTATGTCATTTGGACTGACTAATGCACCTTCCTATTTTATGAACATGATGAACAAAGTATTTATGGAATTTTTGGATAAGTTTGTCATAGTGTTCATTGATGATATCCTGGTTTATTCGAAGAATGTGAAGGAAATATGCCCTAGAGGCAATAATTAAGTTGTTATTTATTTCCTTATATCATGATAAAGGTTTATTATTCATGCTAGAATTGTATTAACCGGAAACATAATACATGTGTGAATACATAGACAAACAGAGTGTCACTAGTATGCCTCTACTTGACTAGCTCGTTAATCAAAGATGGTTATGTCTCCTAACCATGGACAAAGAGTTGTCATTTGATTAACGGGATCACATCATTAGTTGAATGATCTGATTGACATGACCCATTCCATTAGCTTAGCACCCGATCGTGTAGTATGTTGCTATTGCTTTCTTCATGACTTATACATGTTCCTATGACTATGAGATTATGTAACTCCCGTGTGCCGGAGGAACACTTTGTGTGCTAGCAAACGTCACAACGTAACTGGGTGATTATAAAGGTGCTCTACAGGTGTCTCCAAAGGTACATGTTGGGTTGACGTATTTCGAGATTAGGATTTGTCACTCCGATCGTCGGAGAGGTATCTCTGGGCCCTCTCGGTAATGCACATCACTTAAGCCTTGAAAGCAATGCAACTAATGAGTTAGTTGCGAGATGATGTATTACGGAAGGAGTAAAGAGACTTGCCGGTAACGAGATTGAACTAGGTATTGGATATCGACGATCGAATCTCGGGCAAGTAACATACCGATGACAAAGGGAACAACGTATGTTGTTATGCGGTCTGACTGATAAAGATCTTCGTAGATTATGTAGGAGCCAATATGGGCATCCAGGTCCCGCTATTGGTTATTGACCGGAGACGTGTCTCGGTCATGTCTACATTGTTCTCGAACCCGTAGGGTCCGCACGCTTAAGGTTTCAATGACAGTTATATATTATGAGTTTATATGTTTTGATGTACCGAAGGTTGTTCGGAGTGCCGGATGTGATCACGGACATGACGAGGAGTCTCGAAATGGTCGAGACATAAAGATTGATATAATGGAAGCCTATGTTTGGATATCGGAAGTGTTCCGGGTGAAATCGGGATTTTACCGGAGTACCGGGAGGTTACCGGAACCCCCCGGGAGCTATATGGGCCTTAGTGGGCCTTAGTGGAAAAGAGAAGGGGCAGCCCAAGATGGGCTGCGCGCCCCTCCCCTCCCTTTGTCCGAATAGGACAAGGAGAGGGGGGTGGCCCCCCTCTCTCTTTTCCCCCCTCCGCGAATCCTATTCCAACTAGGATTGGGGGGGGGGGATCCTACTCCTAGAGGGAGTAGGACTCCTCCTGGCGCGCCTCTCCTAGGCCGGCCACACCCCCCCTTGATCCTTTATATACGGAGGCAGGGGAACCCCAGAGACACACAAGTTGATCCACATGATCTTATTCTTAGCCGTGTGCGGCGCCCCCTGCCACCATAGTCCTCGATAAAATTGTAGCGGTGCTTAGGCGAAGCCCTGCGACAGTAGTACATCAAGATCGTCACCACGCCGTCGTGCTGACGGAACTCTTCCCCGACACTTTGCTGGATCAGAGTCCGGGGATCGTCATCGAGCTGAACGTGTGCTAAAACTCGGAGGTGCCGTAGTTTCGGTGCTTGATCGGTCGGGCCGTGAAGACGTATGAGTACATCAACCAAACGCTTTTGTTGTTGATCTACAAGGGTACGTAGATCACACTCTCCCCTCATTGCTATGCATCACCATGATCTTGCGTGTGCGTAGGAAATTTTTTGAAATTACTATGTTCCCCAAAAGTGGCATCAGAGCCTAGGTTTTATGGTTTGATGTTATGTGCACGAGTAGAACACAAGTGAGTTGTGGGCGATATAAGTCATACTGCCTACCAGCATGTCATACTTTGGTTCGGCTGTATTGTTGGATGAAGCGGCCCGGACCGACATTACGCGTACGCTTACGCGAGACCAGTTCCTCCGACGTGCTTTGCACATAGGTGGCTTGCGGGTGACTGTTTCTCCAACTTTAGTTGAACCGAGTGTGGCTACGCCCGGTCCTTGCAAAGGTTAAAACGGCATCAACTTGGCAAACTATCATTGTGGTTTTGATGCGTGGGTAAGATTGGTTCTTGCTTAAGCCCGTAGCAGCCACGTAAAACTTGCAACAAACAAAGTAGAGGATGTCTAACTTGTTTTTGCAGGGCATGTTGTGATGTGATATGGTCAAGACATGATGCTAAATTCTATTGTATGATATGATCATGTTTTGTAACCGAGTTATCGGCAACTGGCAGGAGCCATATAGTTGTCGCTTTATTGTATGCAATGCAATCGCGCTGTAATGCTTTACTTTATCACTAAGCGGTAGCGATAGTCGTGGAAGCATAAAATTGGTGAGACGACAACGATGCTGCGATGGAGATCAAGGTGTCGCGCCGGTGACGATGGTGATCATGACGGTGCTTCGGAGATGAAGATCACAGGCACAAGATGATGATGGCCATATCGTATCACTTATATTGATTGCATGTGATGTTTATCTTTTATGAATCTTATCTTGCTTTGATTGACGGTAGCATTATAAGATGATCTCTCACTAAATTATCAAGAAGTGTTCTCCCTGAGTATGCACCGTTGCCAAAGTTCGTCGTGCTGAGACACCACGTGATGATCGGGTGTGATAGGCTCTACGTTCAAATACAACGGGTGCAAAATAGTTGCACACGTGGAATACTCATGTTATACTTGACGACAAGGTTGTCAGAATCGCGATTCTGTTAGACGATTCTATGATTTTACGATCCAAACTAACCCCTATGATTCTACGACTTTAGTTTTTATAATCTATGTTTCTACGATCCTGATAGTGAAGATTCTACGATTTGCGATCTTACCATCGAAGCTCCGATCCGATTCAAAATCACGATTCTGAAAACCTTGCTTGACGAGCCAAGCATATACAGATATGGCCTCGGAACACGGAGACCGAAAGGTCGAGCGTGAATCATCTAGTAGATATGATCAACATAGTGATGTTCACCAATGAAACTACTCCATCTCACGTGATGATCGTACATGGTTTACTTGATTTCGATCACGTGATCACTTAGAGGATTAGAGGGATGTCTATCTAAGTGGGAGTTCTTTAAGTAATTTGACTAATTGAACTTAAATTTATCATGAACTTAGTACCTGATAGTATCTTGCTCATGTATGTTTGATTGTAGATAGATGGGCCATGCTGTTGTTCCGTTGAATTTTAATGCGTTCCTTGAGAAAGCAAAGTTGAAAGATGATGGTAGCAATTACACGGATTGGGTCCGTAACTTGAGGATTATCCTCATTGCTGCACAGAAGAATTACGTCCTGGAAGCACCGCTGGGTGCCAGGCCTGCTGCAGGAGCAACACCAGATGTTATGAACGTCTGGAAGAGCAAAGCTGATGACTACTTGATAGTTTAGTGTGCCATGCTTTACGGCTTAGAATCGGGACTTCAACGACGTTTTGAACATCACGGAGCATATGAGATGTTCCAGGAGTTGAAGTTAATATTTCATGCAAATGCCCGAATTGAGAGATATGAAGTCTCCAATAAGTTCTATAGCTACAAGATGGAGGAGAACAATTCTGTCAATGAGCATATACTCAAAATTTCTGGGTATAATAATCACTTGATTCAGATGGGAGTTTATCTTCCAGATGATTGCGTCATTGACAGAATTCTCCAATCACTGCCACCAAGCTACAAGAGCTTAATGATGAACTATAATATGCAAGGGATGAATAAGACTATTCCCGAACTCTTCACAATGCTGAAAGCTGCGGAGGTAGAAATCAAAAAGGAGCATCAAGTGTTGATGCTCAACAAGACCACTAGTTTCAACAAAGGGAAGAAAAAGGGGAACTTCAAGAAGAACAGCAAGCAAGTTGCTGCTCAAGAGAAGAAACCCAAGTCTGGACCTAAGCCTGAAACTGAGTGCTTCTACTGCAAGCAGACTGGTCACTGGAAGCGGAACTGCCCCAAGTATTTGGCGGATAAGAAGGATGGCAAGGTGAACAAAGGTATATGTGATATACATGTTATTGATGTGTACCTTACTAATGCTCGCAGTAGCACCTGGGTATTTGATACTGGTTCTGTTGCTAATATTTGCAACTCGAAACAGGGACTACGGATTAAGCGAAGATTGGCTAAGGACGAGGTGATGATGCGCGTGGGAAACGGTTCCAAAGTCGATGTGATCGTGGTCGGCACGCTACCTCTACATCTACCTTCGGGATTAGTATTAGACCTAAATAATTGTTATTTGGTGCCAGCGTTGAGCATGAACATTATATCTGGATCTTGTTTGATGCGAGACGGTTATTCATTTAAATCAGAGAATAATGGTTGTTCTATTTATATGAGTAATATCTTTTATGGTCATGCACCCTTGAAGAGTGGTCTATTTTTATTGAATCTCGATAGTAGTGACACACATATTCATAATGTTGAAGCCAAAAGATGCAGAGTTGATAATGATGGTGCAACTTATTTGTGGCACTGCCGTTTAGGTCATATCGGTGTAAAGCGCATGAAGAAACTCCATACTGATGGACTTTTGGAACCACTTGATTATGAATCACTTGGTACTTGCGAACCGTGCCTCATGGGCAAGATGACTAAAACACCGTTCTCCGGTACTATGGAGAGAGCAACATATTTGTTGGAAATCATACATACAGATGTATGTGGTCCAATGAATATTGAGGCTCGTGGCGGATATCATTACTTTCTCACCTTCATAGATGACTTAAGCAGATATGGGTATATCTACTTAATGAAACATAAGTCTGAAACTTTTGAAAAGTTCAAAGAATTTTAGAGTGAAGTTGAAAATCATCGTAACAAGAAAATAAAGTTTCTACGATCTGATCGTGGAGGAGAATATTTGAGTTACGAGTTTGGTGTACATTTGAAACAATGCGGAATAGTTTCGCAACTTACGCCACCCGGAACACCACAACGTAATGGTGTGTCCGAACATCGTAATCGTACTTTACTAGATATGGTGCGATCTATGATGTCTCTTACTGATTTACCGCTATCATTTTGGGGTTATGCTTTAGAGACGGCCGCATTCACGTTAAATAGGGCACCATCAAAATCCGTTGATACGACGCCTTATGAACTATGGTTTGGCAAGAAACCAAAGTTGTCATTTCTGAAAGTTTGGGGCTGCGATGCTTATGTGAAAAAGCTTCAACTTGATAAGCTCGAACCCAAATCGGAGAAATGTGTCTTCATAGGATATCCAAAGGAAACTATTGGATACACCTTCTATCACAGATCCGAAGGCAAGAATTTTGTTGCTAAATTCGGAAACTTTCTGGAGAAGGAGTTTCTCTCGAAAGATGTGAGTGGGAGGAAAGTAGAACTTGATGAGGTAACTGTACCTACTCCCTTATTGGAAAGTAGTACATCACAGAAAACTGTTTCTGCGACACATACCCCAATTAGTGAGGAAGCTAATGATATTGATCATGAAACTTCAGGACATGATACTACTGAACCTCGTAGATCATCCAGAGTGAGATCCGTGCCAGAGTGGTATGGTAATCCCATTCTGGAAATCATGCTGCTAGATCATGATGAACCTACGAACTATGAAGAAGCGATGGTGAGCCCAGATTCCGCAAAATGGCTTGAAGCCATGAAATCTGAGATGGGATCCATGTATGAGAACAAAGTATGGACTTTGGTTGACTTGCCCGATGATCGGCAAGCAATTGAGAATAAATGGATCTTCAAGAAGAAGACTGACGCTGACGGTAATATTACTGTCTACAAAAGCTCGACTTGTCGCAAAAGGTTTTCGACAAGTTCAAGGAGTTGACTATAATGAGACCTTCTCACCCGTAGTGATGCTTAAGTTTGTCCGAATCATGTTAGCAATTGCCGCTTTTTATGATTATGAAATTTGGCAGATGGATGTCAAAACTGCATTCCTGAATGGATTTCTGGAAGAAGAGTTGTATATGATGCAACCGGAAGGTTTTGTCGATCCAAAGGGAGCTAATAAAGTGTGCAAACTCCAGCGATCCATTTATGGACTGGTGCAAGCCTCTCGGAGTTGGAATAAACGCTTTGATAGTGTGATCAAAGCATTTGGTTTTATACAGACTTTCGGAGAAGCCTGTATTTACAAGAAAGTGAGTGGGAGCTCTGTAGCATTTCTGATATTATATGTGGATGACATATTACTGATCGGAAATCATATTACTGATTGGAAATAATATACAATTTCTGGACAGCATAAAGGGATACTTGAATAAGAGTTTTTCAATGAAAGACCTCGGTGAAGCTGCTTACATATTAGGCATAAAGATTTATAGAGATAGATCAAGACGCTTAATTGGACTTTCACAAAGCACATACCTTGACAAGATTTTGAAGAAGTTCAAAATGGATCAAGCAAAGAAAGGGTTCTTGCCTATGTTACAAGGAGTAAAGTTGAGTCAGACTCAATGCCCGACCACTACAGAAGATAGAGAGAAAATGAAAGATGTTCCCTATGCTTCAACCATAGGCTCTATCATGTATGAAATGTTGTGTACCAGACCTGATGTGTGCCTTGCTATAAGTTTAGCAGGGAGGTACCAAAGTAATCTAGGAGTGGATCACTGGACAGCGGTCAAGAACATCCTGAAATACCTGAAAAGGACTAAGGATATGTTTCTCGTATATGGAGGTGACAAAGAGCTCATCGTAAATGGTTACGTTGATGCAAGCTTCGACACTGATCCGGACGATTCTAAATCGCAAACCGGATATGTGTTTACATTAAACGGAGGAGCTGTAAGTTGGTGTAGTTCTAAACAAAGCGTCGTGACGGGATCTACATGTGAAGCGGAGTACATAGCTACTTCGGAAGCAGCAAACGAAGGAGTCTGGATGAAGGAGTTCATATCCGATCTAGGTGTCAAACCTAGTGCATCGGGTCCAATGAAAATCTTTTGTGACAATACTGGTGCAATTGCCTTGGCAAAGGAATCCAGATTTCACAAGAGGACCAAACACATCAAGAGACGCTTCAATTCCATCCGGGATCTAGTCCAGGTGGGAGACATAGAGATTTGCAAGATACATACGGAGCTGAATGTAGCAGATCTGTTGACTAAGCCTCTTCCATGAGCAAAACATGATCAGCACCAAAGCTCCATGGGTGATAGAATCATTACTATGTAATCTAGATTATTGACTCTAGTGCAAGTGGGAGACTAAAGGGAATATGCCCTAGAGGCAATAATAAAGTTATTATTTATTTCCTTATATCATGATAAATGTTTATTATTCATGCTAGAATTGTATTAACCGGAAACATAATACATGTGTGAATACATAGACAAACAGAGTGTCACTAGTATGCCTCTACTTGACTAGCTCGTTAATCAAAGATGGTTATGTCTCCTAACCATGGACAAAGAGTTGTTATTTGATTAACGGGATCACATCATTAGTTGAATGATCTGATTGACATGACCCATTCCATTAGCTTAGCACCCGATCGTGTAGTATGTTGCTATTGCTTTCTTCATGACTTATACATGTTCCTATGACTATGAGATTATGTAACTCCCGTGTGCCGGAGGAACACTTTGTGTGCTACCAAACGTCACAATGTAACTAGGTGATTATATAGGTGCTCTACAGGTGTCTCCAAAGGTACATGTTGGGTTGACGTATTTCGAGATTAGGATTTGTCACTCCGATCGTCCGAGAGGTATCTCTGGGCCCTCTCGGTAATGCACATCACTTAAGCCTTGCAAGCAATGCAACTAATGAGTTAGTTGCGAGATGATGTCTTACGGAATGAGTAAAGAGACTTGCCGGTAACGAGATTGAACTAGGTATTGGATACCGATGATCGAATCTCGGGCAAGTAACATACCGATGACAAAGGGAACAGCATATGTTGTTATGCGGTCTGACCGATAAAGATCTTCGTAGAATATGTAGGAGCCAATATGGGCATCCAAGTCCCGCTATTGGTTATTGACCGGAGACATGTCTTGGTCATGTCTACATTGTTCTCAAACCCGTAGGGTCCGCATGCTTAAGGTTTCAATGACAGTTATATATTATGAGTTTATGCATTTTGATGTACTGAAGGTTGTTCGGAGTCCCGGATGTGATCACGGACATGACGAGGAGTCTCAAAATGGTTGAGACATAAAGATTGATATATTGGAAGCCTATGTTTGGATATCGGAAGTGTTCCGGGTGAAATCGGGATTTTACCGGATTACCGGGAGGTTACCGGAACCCCCCGGGAGCTATATGGGCCTTAGTGGGCCTTAGTGGAAAAGAGAAGGGGCAGCCCAAGATGGGCCGCGCGCCCCTCCCCTTCCTTGGTCCGAATAGGACAAGGAGAGGGGGCCGGCCCCCCTCTCTCTTTTCCCCCCTCCGCGAATCCTATTCCAACTAGGATTGGGGGGGGGGGAATCCTACTCCTAGAGGGAGTAGGACTCCTCCTGGCGCGCCTCTCCTAGGCTGGCTGCACCCCCCCCCCCTTGATCCTTTATATATGGAGGCAGGGGAACCCCAGAGACACACAAGTTGATCCACGTGATCTTATTCTTAGCCATGTGCGGCGCCCCCTGCCACCATAGTCCTCGATAAAATTGTAGCGGTGCTTAGGCGAAGCCCTGCGACAGTAGTACATCAAGATCGTCACCACGCCGTCGTGCTGACGGAACTCTTCCCCGACACTTTGCTGGATCGGAGTCCGGGGATCGTCATCGAGCTGAACGTGTGCTAAATCTCGGAGGTGTCGTAGTTTCGGTGCTTGATCGGTCGGGCCGTGAAGACGTACGACTACATCAACCAAACGCTTCCGTTGTTGATCGACAAGGGTAGGTAGATCACACTCTCCCCTCGTTGCTATGCATCACCATGATCTTGCATGTGCGTAGGAAATTTTTTGAAATTACTACGTTCCCCAAAAGAATGAAGAGGAGCATAAGGAGCATTTGTGTTTGGTACTTGGAAAGCTCAGAGAACATCAATTATATGCCAAGTTCAGCAAATGTGAGTTTTGGTTGAAGGAAGTAGGATTCCTCGGACACGTTATATCTGGAGAAGGTATAGCAGTTGATCCCACCAAAGTAGATACCGTGACCAAGTGGGAAGCACCAACTACCGTTGGAGAGATCCGGAGTTTTCTTGGACTCGCAGGATACTACCGGAGATTCATTGAGAATTTCTCAAAGATTGCGAAGCCTATGACGGAGTTGTTGAAGAAGGATACCAAGTTCATATGGACAGAGGAATGTGAGGCTAGTTTCTAGGAGTTGAAGAAACGCTTAGTTACCTCACCAGTGTTGATTTTGCCAGATCAAACCAAGGACTATGAGGTGTATTGCGACGCTTCACGTCAAGGACTTGGAGCAGTGCTTATGCAGGAAGCGAGAGTTGTTTCATATGCCTCAAGACAACTGAAGCCTCATGAGTTAAATTATGCCATGCATGATTTGGAATTAGTAGCCGTAGTGCATGCTTTGAAAACATGGAAGCATTTCCTCATTGGAAATCATTGTGAGGTGTACACGGATCATAAGAGCTTGAAGTACATTTTCACACAGAAGGAGTTGAATCTCAAACAAAGGAGATGGTTGGAGCTTATCAAGGATTATGATATGAAATTGCATTATCACCCCGGAAAGGCTAATGTAGTAGCTGACGCATTAAGCTGTAAGAGCCATGTCAATACATTAATGACGGGAGAAATACCCAAGGAGTTAGCAGAAAATCTTCGTAAACTATGTTTGGAAATAATTCCGAGAGGCTATGTAGCAGCATTGGAGATTCAGTCAATTTTGATGGATAGAATCAGGGAAGCTCAGAAAACTGACCAAGAGATTGCTGCTATAAAGGAGAAACTAAGCAAAGGAAAGGCTAAAGGATTTCGTGAGGATGAGCACGACACCCTATGGTTTGAAGACCGCGTTTACGTGCCCAATGACCCGGAGATCAGGAAGTTGATTTTGCAAGAGGCACATGATTCACCATATTCGATTCACCCAGGAAATACCAAGATGTATTTGGATTTGAAGGACATTTTCTGGTGGACCGGAATGAAGAAGGATATTGCGGAGTATGTAGCAGTTTGTAATGTATGCCAGAGAGTAAAGGCAGAGCATCAGAAGCCAGCAGGATTGTTACAACCATTGCCGATACCCGAATGGAAGTGGGATAAGCTAGGCATGGATTTTATCACGGGATTACCCAGGACTCGTTCAGGCTATGACTCGATTTGGGTTGTAGTCGATCGATTGACGAAAGTAGCTCATTTCATCCCAGTAAAGACCACTTACACCAGTGCTAAGTTGGCAAAGATATACATGACCAGGATCGTATGTCTGCATGGAGTTCCAAGGAGTATCCTATCAGATAGAGGAACCCAGTTTACCTCAAAGTTTTGGAAGCAGTTGCACGAAACTTTGGGTACCAGGCTAGAATTCGGTATAGCTTTTCATCCACAGACAGATGGACAGACTGAGAGAGTCAATCAGATTTTGGAGGATATGCTAAGAGCTTGTGCACTAGATTATGGATCTAGTTGGGACGACAATCTGCCATATGCAGAGTTCTCTTACAACAACAGTTACCAAACCAGTTTAAAGATGGCCCCTTTCGAAGCCTTGTACGGAAGGAGGTGCAGGACACCGTTGTCGTGGGACGAAATTGGAGACCGCCAGTTGTTTGGACCTGACTTGATTAAAGAGTCTGAACAGAAGGTGAAGTTGATTCGCGATAGGCTCAAGATAGCCCAGTCTAGACAGAAAAGTTATACAGATTCTAAACGCAAGGAGACAGTTTACAAAGTCGGAGATAGAGCTTATCTTCGAGTATCTCCACTTCAGGGGACAAAGCGTTTTGGAGTTAAAGGAAAGTTAGCGCCACGATTTGTAGGACCATATCGAGTTTTGGAGCGTATGGGAGAAGTGGCCTACAAGTTGGAATTGCCCGAAGGATTGTCAGGAGTTCATGATGTGTTCCACGTTTCCCAGTTGAAGAAATGTCACATGGAGATGGCTGACATAGCATTGAGAGACACAGTGCCTTTGGAAACTATTCAGTTGGATAACGATTTGACGTACGAGGAGAAACCAATTAAGATTCTCGAGTTTTCTAGTCGAGTCACTCGCAGCAAGGTTATCAAGTTTTGCAAAGTCCAGTGGAGCCACCACACAGAGGATGAAGCCACCTGGGAACAAGAGGAAGATTTTCTCAAGGACCACCCTCACCTATTTTCTAGCTAACCTGAATCTCGAGGGCGAGATTCATCTTAAGGGGGGTAGGTTTGTAACATCCCAAATTTTCAATTTGGAATGTTATATATTTGATCATCATTGCATATCATATTTTATTTTGCATTTTGGTTGATCCTAGAAATTCTACGCAACTCAAGGACCCACGGAGAGAGTTGGGGATTTCGTTATTTTCATATTTGAGTTTTCTCAAATTTTGAGAATAGGATCATTTGATTTTATTTATTTTATCATCAATTATTTCTATTACAAAAATATGAGAGAGGGAATAAAATGACTTTCTCAAAATAAAGAAATATTGAGGATTTAATAAAAAATCAAATAAGATTTTATTCTGGAGTTTTTCGGTGTTTAATTTAATTTAGGAAAAATGTGCGTTTTTCAAAATTGCATTTAGGTCCCAAATAAATGTTCACCTTGTGCGGCTTGACTTTAGAAGCCCGTTAAAATTTATTTCGGAAGTTTTGGAGTCCGTTTAGTATTTCTATTTATTTTTCTTCCGAGCGGAATTATTTAAAAAAAGAAAAAAAGTGCGAACCGACTTAACGGGTCGTGTCTGACCTGGACACCGGCCCGGGAGGGCTATATAAGCCGGGGCCCAGCCCCGGGGGAAACCCTAGCCACTCCAGCCGCCGCCGCCGCCTGCGCCGCCGCCGCCGGATCCCGCCACCGAGGTTCGCCGCGCCTCGTTTTCCGTGCCGTCGGTTTTTTTTAAAAAATTGATCGGTATTCGTCGGTTTATTTTTTTATAGATTTGGTTTTTTTAAATAGATCGGTTTTTCCGGTATATTTAATTTAGCGAGTGTTCGTCGTTTTTCTTTTTCTCGGATTAAATCCGTGATTTTTCTGATCGTGATTCCTGATCCGATTTTCGATTTAGTATAACTTTTCGCTCATTTATTGGAATCAGGCGATTCAAGCGCCTAGAGTTTCCTCTCGAAACCCTCTATCTGTTTAATCAACTTAAACAAGTTTTTTCTACTGTAAAACTTGCTCTAGATCCAGATTAGTAGAACGAAGTTGTTTTCTTTCGCCGTTTGACTTTCGTTGATTCGTTCGATTTGATTCTTTTTGCCAACCGGAGTTCTTAAGTTGAACCTTCTGGTTAAATCTCTTATTTGAGTTTTACCCGTGCATTAGATGAGTACTTATTGTGTGCTTGTTTGTTTGATTGCGATAGAATACCCGGAGTGCGCCACTTGTTACTCCGAATCTCTAGGTTTCCCGGATCATCAGCAAGGCAAGTAACACTTTGATCATACCTTTTCTACCCAGTTTTATTGCATTAGATCAATCCTCACACATTGCATGATTAGGATCTAAATAAATTGTGGGATGGAAAGTAGATGAGGTAGTACCTATTACCTGTTTATTATCAAACCTTTGGGAGTTACTTCTACGTTTGCTTATTATGCCATGCTATGCTAGTAGACGTGGATTGGGTGACTGATATCCATGACAGATGTGAGTTTTGTTAATTAATGGTTTATCTAAGGTGGCAACTTAAACACACATCTGGGTGGATTGAGGCACCTGGGTATTCCAGGACTTGCCTGTTTTCTTTTGGACCGCCACCCAGGCTCAAAGGGATCATGAGATTATTCATGCTAGAAACTTCCGTGTGTAGCCACAAGCTATTATGGGCTCTAGCATAGTTGACTAAGTCGTGCGAACTCTTACAGTGGTAGATTAGCAGATGTAGGGGATGTAGGTGGTACGGTCTACCCGATCGTAAGGTGCTAGCGCTTCTGAAAGACTATGTCTCGGTCATCCGTCTTCTCAAACACCATGTAGTGCGAGAAACCAAACGGAGGCGATCGAGTCTTGTGGGGAAAAGTGCGCAAACCTATGCAGAGTGTATTAAACTAATCATGATTAGCCGTGTCCCCGGTTATGGACATCTTGAGTATCTAGTACCTGGATTATCATGTTAATCTCAACATGTTACTCTAAATTAATTTTGTTGGGTTATGTTTAATGATGATGCTTAATTGGGATTGAGAATGCTGTCAACCATTCTCAATGTTCAACAACTACCATGGTAGTTAAATAAAATTTATTCCTTTGAAGTAGGGAAAAATTGGCTTTACGCAAAACTATAACCATAGAGCTTTCCATCAGCCAAATATGCATATAGTATAGTTGTTCATTTCCATTACTCTCTATGTGTTACCTTGCCAGCATATTCCATGTGCTGACCTGTTTTCAGGCTGCAACGTTATTGTTGCAGACTTTTCATACGACGATTAAGGAGTTTTAGGTCGTGGTTCTATACTCAGTGATGCCGTTGTAGTTGATGGACTCACTTATCTTCCAAGCCTTCCGCTGTTATCGTTATTAGATGGCCTTAAGCCATATTTATTGTAATAAGTTCTCTTTTGAGACACTCGATGTAATAAGTGTGTGATTGCTACTCTGCTATAAATTCTCCGAGTACTGTGTGGTGTCAGCATTACTGATCCAGGGATGACACTGGAGCACAGAGATCAGACTGTTTGAGGTCTGGTCGCTATAGGCAGGGTGCCGGAACGGGTCTAGATTGGTTTTCAGTGGCTACAAAGGCTTCTGGTGGCGGAACTCCCGATCTATTGTGTTCCCCAATCGTTTTAGGGTGTATGGAGATATATAGGTGGAAGAAGTACATTAGGGGAGCCATGAGGGGCCCACGAGGGTTGAGGGCGCGCCCAGGGGGTGGGCGCCCCCTACCTCGTGGCTTCCTCGAAGCTTCATTGACGTGGACTCCAAGTCTCCCGGGTTGCTTTCCTTCCAAAAATAATTTCCATGAAGTTTCAGGCCAATTGGACTCCGTTTGATTTTCCTATTCTGCGATACTCTAAAACAAGGAAAAAACTGAAACTGGCACTGGGCTCTAGGTTAATAGGTTAGTCCCAAAATCATATAAAATAGCATATAAATGCATATAAAACATCCAAGGTTGATAATATAATAGCATGGAACAATCAAAAATTATAGATACGTTGGAGACGTATCAGCGGCCAGGAGGGGCACGCCATGGGGGGAGTCCTACTTGGACTCCAAGTCCAAGTAGGATTCGCCCCCCTTTTCCTTTCTCTACCGGAGGGAATAGGAAGGAGAGGGCGAGGGAAAGGGAAGGGGGGCGCTGCCCCCTCCTCCTCGTCCTATTCGGACTCCGTAGGAGGGGGGTGTGCGGCCACCCCCGCGGGCTTCCCTCTCTCTCTCTCTTAGGCCCGTGTTGGCCCAATACTTCTCCGGGGGGTTCCGGTAACCCTTCGATACTCCGGAAAAATACTCAATCACTCAGAACAATTTCGATATCCGAATATAACCTTCCAATATATTAATCTTTACTTCTCGACCATTTCGGGACTCCTCGTCATGTCCGTGATCTCATCCGGGACTCCGAACGCACTTCGGTCACCAAAACACATAACTCATAAATACAAATCATCGTCAAACGTTAAGCGTGCTGGCCCTACGGGTTCGAGAACTATGTAGACATGACCGAGACATCTCTCTGGTCAATAACCAATAGCGAAACATGGATACCCATATTGGCTCCTACATATTCTACGAAGATCTTTATCGGTCAAACCACATAACAACATACTTTATTCTTTTTGTCATCGGTATGTTACTTGCCCGAGATTCGATCGTCGGTATCATCATACCTAGTTCAATCTCGTTACCGGCAAGTCTCTTTACTCGTTCCATAATGCACCATCCCGCAACTAACTCATTATTCACATTGCTTGCAAGGCTTATAGTGATGTGCATTACCGATAGGGCCCAGAGATACCTCTCCGATATACGGAGTGACAAATCCTAATCTTGATCTATCCCAACTCAATAAACACCTTCGGAGACACATGTAGAGCATCTTTATAATCACCTAGTTACCTTGTGACATTTTATTGCACACAAGGTGGTCCTCCGGTATTTAGGAGTTGCATAATCTCATAGTCAGAGGAATATGTATAAGTCATGATGAAAGCAATAGCAATAAAACTAAACGATCATAATGCTAAGCTAACGGATGGGTCTTGTCCACATCATTCTCTAATGATGTGACCCCGTTCATCAAATGACAACACATGTCTATGGTCAGGAAACTTAACCATCTTTGATTAACGAGCTAGTCAAGTAGAGGCATACTAGGGACACTCTGTTTGTCTATGTATTCACACGTGTACTAAGTTTCCGGTTAATACAATTCTAGCATGAATAATAAACATTTATCATGATACAAGGAAATATAAATAACAACTTTATTATTGCCTCTAGGGCATATTTCCTTCACTATCCTCCCACTCGGGGGCTTAGATGTGATCCTGTACTCGCCTAAGTTAAAAACTACTCTACGTGGAGAGCAATCCTCCCACTCGGGGGCTTAGCCGCAATTGAGGGAGTCCTGGTGTAATGCCCCGAGACCGATGTGCCAGGTGTCTTCTAGTTATTCGCTATTGTTGCCTTGTCATTTGCTTGTGTGTCATGCATTTCATATCATGTCATCATGTGCATCGCATTTGCATAAATGTTCGTCTCATGCATCCGAGCATTTTCCCCGTTGTCCGCTTTGCATTCCGGCGCTCCTATGTCCTCCGGTGTCCCCTTTTGCCTCTTTTCGTGTGCGGGTGTTAAACGGTCTCGGATTGGACCGAGACTTGCCAAGCGGCCTTGGTATACTACCGGTAGACCACCTGTCAAGTTTCGTGCCATTTGGACTTCGTTTGATACTCCAACGGTTAATCGAGGAACCAAAAAGCCTCGTGTGTGTTGCAGCCCAAAACCTCTCCAAAGTGGCCCAAAACCCACCTAAACCCCCTCCATCCTCTCGGTCATTCGATCACGATCGCGTGGCCGAAAACCGCACCTCATTTGGACTCTCCTAGCTCCCTCCACCTATAAATATGTGCTCTCCTCTTAAATTCTCGCGCAGATGAAACCCTAGATCCACTCCCTCCGCGCCGCCGGACATGTCCGCCTGCCGCCGGACAAAATCCCCGCCGCCACCTCACTCCATCCAATCAGAGCATGCCACATCAGCTCCGCCGCCGCTCCTCTCCACTCGCGGCGCGCCACCTCGCCTCCTGCCTCCTCCTCGTCGCCGCGGCCCGCCGAGCCCCCGATGCGGCCGCGCCGAGCCGCGCCGCCCCTCGCCGCTGGGCCTCGTCGACGGTGCCGCCCATCGCCGCCGCTCCGCACCAGCTCCACCGCGCGCCGCTCGGGACCCGCTCCGGCCACCGCTTCCTCGTCGGCCATCGCCCTCTCCTTCGCGCCAGTGAATAGCTCCCCCAACTCCGGCGAACCTTGGATTCCGTGTGGATCCAGATCTGAAATCTCGAGGGTTGACTTTTTGCCCTAGTCCCAGTGTTTTTAGCGTTTTTCATCGCATCATAACTTTGCATCTGTGGCTCCGTTTTGGGCGTGTAGCATATCAAATTGTTCATCTCGACGACCACTTCATTTCATTCCATTGCACCATGTTCATTTGAGCTCAACTTGATGCCCTAAATGCTGTTGCAAGAGTGCTATGCAATGTTAGTTTCAGATTCTTATCAGTAATTGGACATTTGTCTTTTTTGCCATGATTAATGTGTGCCTCCTATGAACTTGAGCCCTACATGAGTTTTGAAGTATGCCATGCCATCTTTACAGGGGTGTATGTCATGTATTTTTATGATCTCTGTGGTGACTAGTACAAGCATGCAAAGTAGCTCTCGTAATGTTGCTGATTTCAGGGACTTAGAAATCTTCTAAGTCTTTGTCCTGTTAATATTTTTATGCCATGTATTCATGTTGCTACAGAGTGATCCATGCCTCTTTTGAGCATGATCAATACGGATGTTTTGTAGATATTGTTATGATCTATCCATCCATGTCTTTGTTTGCATTTATGGAGCACCCTAGCCTGACTCAATCGAGCTCTACTTTTGCTATAAAATGTTCCTGGCAGATTGTTTATGTGTTAAGCAATTTTGCCGAGGTTGTTGTAGTTGATCCATGCATGCTAGGATATCGTTCTTGCCATGTTTAGCTTCTATGCCATGTCTACTTGCTGGGTGTATGCATAGTTTGTCATGCCATGCCTTGTGGTGAGTGCATCGAGCTCGTAAACATGCCTACATAAATCTGTTTTGCAATGTTCCAGTTTTCTACTAAGTCTGAATTTGTTAACGATAGTTTCTATGTTCACATGGTTACCATTGTATTTTTCTCATCCCTTTTGGCTTATGGTCAGTAAGGGACTTTTGTTATATGCTTTGTGTGGTTTCATTCCATGCTTTGCTTTGCCATGATATGTTCCTGTAGCATGTTGTTATCTTGCTCTAAACATTGCTTCCTGATGTTAAATTCCCGCCATGTTGTTATTTTCACTAAGTCTGTGAACCTGATATCTTTTGCACTTTTGCCATGCTTGTTTGAACCTGCTATTGTGTGATTTAGCCATAGCTCAGTGTTCATCTTTTGTCAAGCATCTTGAGTGGATCCCTGCCATGTGATTTGTTGTTATGTTAGAGTGCAGTAGCTTGTTGTTCTTTGTGCATTTAGATGGCCTCGTGTTGTTAATCGCAGCTTAGTGCCATTATTGTTTTGCTTGCCATTTGCAAACCATGCATCCGTTTCCAGTGATCTTTATATCGATTTCGACCAAAATCAACTCATCTTTCCAGCGGCACTCTTGGTTTACCAAGTTGAGGCCAGGTTCAATCTTTCCTTTCCGAAGCATGCATATGCATCGCATATCACATCCCGCATATCATGCCATGTTTTGCATCATGTGGCTTGCGCATTGCACCGTGGTTGATTGTGTCTCCCTTTGCTTGTGTTCTTGCTTTGGGTAGAGCCGATAGACGTGTTCGTGTTTGAGGTACCCGTTGAGTACACCTTCGAGGTTCAAGCTTTCGTCTACTCAGAGAACTTTGCAGGCAAGATGACCATACCCTCGAAATCACTTATATCTTTGCTTGCTAGATGCTCGCTCTATTACTATGCCTAGGCTGCGATACCTACCACTTGCTATATCACGCCTCCCATATTTTTAAGCCAAGCCTCTAACCCACCTTGTCCTAGCAAACCGTTGTTTGGCTATGTTACCGCTTTGCTCAGCCCCTCTTATAGTGTTGTTAGTTGCAGGTGAAGATTGGAGTTTGTTCCATGTTGGATCATGGATATTTGTTGGGATATCACAATATCTCTTATTTAATTAAGGCATCTATATACTTGGTAAAGGGTGGAAGGCTCGGCCTTATGCCTGGTGTTTTGTTCCACTCTTGCCGCCTTAGTTTCGTTCATACCGGTGTTATGTTCCTTGATTTTGCATTCCTTACGCGGTTGGGTTATAATGGGAACCCCTTGACAGTTCACCTTGAATAAAACTCCTCCAGCAAGGCCCAACATTGGTTTTACCATTTGCCACCTAGCCCTTTTCCCTTGGGTCAGCCAACCCAAGGGTCATCTTTATTTTAACCCCCCACCCCCCGGGCCAGTGCTCCTTTGAGTGTTGGTCCAACCTGTCAGCTGCCGGTGGCCACTAGTGGCAATTCTGGGCTGGCCTACCGGAACCTTGGACAATCTGGTGTGCCCTAAGAACAAGATATGTGCAGCTCCTATCGGGATTTGTCGGCACATTCGGGCGGCTTTGCTGGACATGTTTTACCATTGTCGAGATGTCTTGTAACCGGGATTCCGAGCCTTACCGGGTCTTCCTAGGAGAAGGAATATCCTTCGTTGACCGTGAGAGCTTGTGATGGGCTAAGTTGGGACACCCCTGCAGGGATTTGAACTTTCGAAAGCCGTGCTCGCGGTTATGGGAAGATGGGAATTTGTTAATGTCCGGTTGTAGAAAAACCTGAAACTTATCTTAATTAAAATGCATCAACCGTGTGTGTGGTCCGGGAAGTGAACACGGTGTTGGATTTATGCCTGAACATAAGTAGTCTAGGATCACTTCTTGATCACTTCTACTTCTCGAACGTGCTTTGCCTTCTCTTCTCGCTCTCTTTTGTGTAAGTTAGCTACCATATATGCTAGTGCTTGTTGCAGCTCCACCTCATACCTTTTACCCTACCTATAAGCTTAAATAGTCTTGATCGCGAGGGTGTGAGATTGCTGAGTCCCCGTGACTCACAAATTACCTCCAAAACCAGCTTGCAGGTGCCAATGAGGCCGTGCAGGTGACGCAACCGAGCTCAAGGAGGAGCTCAATGAAGATCTAGTTCATTGTGTTGTTTCGTTTTAGTTGATCAATAGTGGAGCCCAGTTGGGGCGATCGGGGATCTGTAGCATTAGGGGTAGTCTTCTTTTATTTGGTTCCATAGTCGGACCTTGTTTCTATATGGATGATGTAATGCTTTATTCATGTATTGTGTGAAGTGGCGATTGTAAGCCAACCCTGTATATCTTTCTTATTCAGTACATGGGATGTGTAAAGATTACCCCTCTTACAACATTGCCTTCAATGCGGTTATGCCTCTAAGTCGTGCTCCGACACGTGGGAGATATAGCCGCATCAAGGGTGTAACACCTGGATTAGGGGGTCCTCGGACAGCCGGACTATACACTTTGGCCGGACTGTTGGACTATGAAGATACAAGATTGAAGACTTTGTCCCATGTCCGGGTGGGACTCTCCTTTGCGTGGAAGGCAAGCTTCGCCGTTCGGATATGTAGATCTCCTCCCTTGTAACGGACTCTGTGTAACCCTAGCCCCTCCGGTGTCTATATAAACCGGAGGGTTTTAGTTCATATGACAACAACAATCATACCAAAGGCTAGCTTCTAGGGTTTAGCCTCTCCGATCTCGTGGTAGATCAACTCTTGTAATACTCATATCATCAAGATCAATCAAGCAGGAAGTAGGGTATTACCTCCATCGTGAGGGCCCGAACCTGGGTAAACATTGTGTTCCTCGCCTCCTGTTACCATCCGCCTTAGACGCACAGTTCGGAACCCCCTACCCGAGATCCACCAGTTTTGACACCGACATTGGTGCTTTCATTGAGAGTTCCACTGTGTCGTCACCATAAGGCTCGATGGCTCCTTTGATCATCGGCAACGATGCGATCCAGGGTGAGGTTTTCCTCCCCGGACAGATCTTCGTATTCGGCAGCTTTGTACTATGGGCCAACTCGCTTGGCCATCTGGAGCAGATCGAGAGGTACGCCCCTGGCCATCAGGTCAGATTTGGAAGCTTGAACTATACCGCCGACATCCGCGGAGACTTGATCTTCGACGGATTCGAACCCATGTCAGGTGCGCCGCATAGTCACGATGAGCATGATTTAGCTCTGCCATCGGACAGTGTTCAGGAAATCACACCTATAACTACTCCGGCCCTCAATCCGGAACAGATCGCGTAGTCTGAGGATGGGTGGATGGACCCCGTCACGGAGGCCGCACACTCAGCGGCGATAGAGCCGAATACTGACTTCACCTCCTATGAGACATGTGTTGCCGGACACTCGGATTCATCCCCGGCCACAGACTCCGAACCGCTCGCGTCCGTGCCCATCCAATCTGATTGGGCACCGATCATTGAGTTCACCTCCGTGGATATCTTTCAGCACTTGCCCCTAGGTGACGTGCTAAACTCATTATAGTCTCTCTCCTTGTCAGGAGACCCTTAGCTGAACTATGTTCGGCTCGAGTGGGAAGCGGACGGCGAAGAAATTCGTTCCCCACCCACCACCCACTTAGTAGCCACTGTCGACGACCTAACCGATATGCTCGACTTCGACTCCGAAGACATTGACGGTATGGACGACGATGCGGGAGACGAACAGGAACCACCGCCCACAGGGCGCTAGACTGCCACCTCATCATATGATATATACATGGTGGACACCCCCAAAGAAAGTGATGGTAATAAGGCAATGGAGGATAATCCCCCTGAGAAGCAATCCAAGAACCGGTGTCATCGGCGCTGCTCTAAATCCCGCCATTCCAAAAACAGCGATACCGACACAGGAGACAATAACATCGCAAATAGTGCCGAAGACGAAGACAATCCCCTCCAACCAGGCTTTGAGAAGGAGGATGGGCAAGCCAGCCCCAAGGAACAGGCAGCAGATGGAGAATCAGAGGATGACAATTACATGCCTCTCTCCGAAGACGAGGTGAGCCTCGGCGACAAGAATTTATCGTGCCTGAGGATCCTGTCGAACAGGAGCGCTTCAAGCGCCGGCTTATTGCCATAGCAAAAAGCCTGAAGAAAAAGGAACAACAGCTTCAAGCTGAGCAAGATCTCGTAGCGGATAGATGGACTGAGGTCCTGGCAGCTGAGGAACACGAACTCGAGCGCCCAATCAAAAGTTTCCCAAAGCGCGGGTTGCTACCCCAGCTTGAAGAGGAAGCATTAAAGCCTGCGCTTCCAGCGTATGATGCGGCAGACCGGCCACCTCGTGGCCGAGACAAAGTGGCATATAAGCCTGAAGTCCAGCCCACACCCCGTCGCCAGTCAAACAAGAACAGCAAAGCCTGGGGTAACACGCAGGACCTGCGAGACGTATTGAAAACAAAGCAGGACACAAAAGATCGATCTTCGGATCACGAGGGAGCGCCCCAACACATGACGACGACCGTCATGCCGGATATACCAAAAGCAAATCCGGCTGGGCCGAACACAACAGACAAGACTCATACGAACTGCGTCATGACATAGCCCAGCACAGAGGCACCGCACACCCCCTATGCTTCACTGATGAAGTAATGGATCATGAATTCCCAGAAGGGTTTAAACCCGTGAATATTGAATCATACGATGGTACTACTGACCTCGCGGTATGCATAGAAGATTTCTTCCTCCACATTCACATGGCCCACGGGGATGATCTACACGCCATCAAGTACCTCCCATTAAAACTAAAAGGACCAGCCCAGCATTGGCTAAATAGCTTGCCAGCAAACTCCATCGGAAGTTGGGAGAACCTGGCAGACGCATTCCTGGACAACTTCCAGGGCACTTATGTGCGACCACCGGATGCTGATGATTTAAGTCACATAACACAATAGCCTGGAGAGTCAGCCAGGAAATTTTTGACTCGGTTCCTAACCAAAAAGAACCAAATTGTGGACTGTCCGGATGCCGAAGCCCTAGCGGCCTTTAAACATAACATCCGTGACGAGTGGCTCACCAGACATCTCGGCCAAGAGAAGCCAAAGTCCATGGCAGCCCTCACAACACTCATGACCCGCTTCTGCGCGGGCGAGGATAGCTGGTTGGCTCGTAGCAACAACACAGCAAGCAACCCTGGCACATCGGAGGCCAGAGACAGCAACGGCAAGCCACATTGTAACAGATACAAGAGCCGCAACAACAGCGATAACATCGAAGACACAACAGTCAATGCCGAATTCAGTGGCTCTAAATCCGGTCAGCGGAAAAGGCCGTTCAAAAGAAACAATCCAGGCCCATCCAGTTTGGATTGCATACTCGACCGCTCGTGTCAAATTCATGGCACCCCCGATAAGTCAGCCAACCACACCAACAGAGAATGTTGGGTGTTCAAACAGGCCGACAAGTTGAATGCCGAAAGCAAGGAAAAGGGGCTGCATAGCGACGACGAGGAGGAGCCCCGGCCGCCGAACACAGGAGGACAGAAGAAATTTCCTCCCCAAGTGAAAACGGTGAACATGATATACGCAACCCATATCCCCAAGCAGGAACGGAAGCGTGCACTCAGGGACGTCTACGTGATGGAGCCAGTCGCCCCAAAGTTCAACCCATGGTCTTCTTGTCCGATCACTTTTGATCGCAGGGACCACCCCACTAGTATCCGTCATGGCAGTTCTGCCGCATTGGTCCTCGATCCAATCATTGACGGATTCCACCTCACTCGAGTCCTTATGGACGGGGGCAGCAGCCTGAACCTGCTTTATCAGGATATGGTGTGCAAAATGGGTATCGACCCCTCGAGGATCAAACCCACAAAAACCACCTTCAAAGGTGTCATACCAGGTGTAGAGGCCTGTTGCACGGACTCAATCACACTTGAAGTGGTCTTCGGATCTCCGGATAACTTCTGAAGCGAAGAGTTAATCTTCGATATCGTCCCCTTCCGCGGTGGCTATCACGCACTACTCGGACGAACCGCATTCACTAGATTCAATGCGGTACCGCATTATGCATACCTCAAGCTCAAAATGCCAGGACCTCGCAGGGTTATAACCGTTAACGGGAACACAGAACGCTCACTCCGCACGGAGGAGCACACTGTGGCCCTTGCAGCAGAAATGCAAAGCAGCCTTTTGAGGCAAACCGCCAATTCGGCGACAAGGTCCACAGACACATTCAAGTGAGTCCGGAATAACCTGCAACAGAATCGCCAGGCGCGTTCAGAGCTCGCCTAGCAATTCGGCCTCCGTCCTAGTCCCAGTCAAGCGACAAAATTTACACCACGCGTACATAACTACGCACTAAAGATACCATGGGTATAGGCGGAGGCATGGCTATGGCACGTCCAACAATGCGGTTCAACCGCCTCAGGATCAGTATATCTTTATCATTTTCTTCCTTTCAGGACCCTATTCTCCGGAGGCCCTCTCCGAT
The DNA here is from genome assembly GCA_034509565.1 of Triticum monococcum. NCBI lineage: Eukaryota > Viridiplantae > Streptophyta > Magnoliopsida > Poales > Poaceae > Triticum > Triticum monococcum. The sequence continues at coordinate 526,314,194 of CM067842.1, read as the reverse complement.
AGCTAGATCATCGGACCCATTACGGGAGGGAAGCACCAAGGGAGCAGGAAGCTTTGACGTACAAGGGAATACCCAGGTGGTCTCTCATACTGATCGTTATACCTATTTTACATACCCGCACGCAGCTCGCCCTTGGATCGGACATGTCAGATAGTCCTATTTTTGCTTATTGTACTACTTATACACATACGCTTTGACGTATCCTATAAATAACAATGCACAGCGTAAGCTTATTATCACATTTCTTCACCTTTTTTCCTTGTTTGTCTATTCACGACAAGTTGCTCCCATACATTCTGGTACATTCAGTATGCCAGGGCTTCAGTGTACCCCATAACACGGCAAGAAAAGTCCGAACACTTTCGACAGTGCGGCACCCCGAACTTATAGCATTATATGCATCAGCTCCGAATCATGTCTTGGGTCAATAGTTGGGTTTGCCCGGCTCCCATGTTTTGGTGCCTTACATTCCGCTATATCGGCTAAGGTAGCACTGGGAGAACTACTGCGATTGTGTCCTAGTTCTTCCGGACGAGCACCTCAGTAGAGAAAGCCGAAAACTGACTGTCATGATGCGGCGAGAGCTGGTCGTTGCTCGAGAGGTCCCAAAACCCTAAAGATTTTTTCGGCTTCAGGCGAGGAGTCGGCCTTGTCTGATTTAGGCGTTCATAGCGCCCCAAGTTCGGCCTTCCGAATACTAGGGGCTTCGCCAAAATTTAAAATTGTAGACTTTTATGGCTAAGTGAGAGTGATAAAGCCTTATAGTCTGATTGCCTGGTTCGTTGTGCTGAAAACCTCCTTCGAAGGACCCAAAACTGGGATAAAGAGTGATCAGATTTATCCCGAACACCTCAGTACTAGCTACATGGGGGCAGAAGCCAACGACTGGCCAACTCTCAGATTTTATAAATGGCCGCACAGAAGGTAATATTTTAAATCAACAAGCATTATATAGCGCAGACGGACTCGTTTTCATATTACATGATCACATGAGTACATTCATTCAAATATTACATCCTTAGAACATTCCTCCGCCACAAGGCGGGCACGATTCAGGACACTGTCATAATATTTTTCAGGGCGGCGATGCTCCTTGCCCTCCAGCGGCCCCTCCTTCACCAGCTTCTCAGCGTCCATCTTCGCACAGTGCACTTTCCTCGGGCAAAAGCCATGTGCGCACCCTCAATGCAGACGGACCTCTTTATGACTTCAAGCCGTGGGCAGGCATTCACAAGCCGCCTCACCAGGCCGAAGTAGCTGCCAGGCAGGGGCTCGCCAGGCCACATTCGGACTATGAGGCCCTTCATGGCCTGTTCGGCCGCCTTGTGGAGCTCGACCAATTGCTTCAACTGGTCGCTCAAGGGCATCGGATGATTGGTCCCAGTATATTGAGACCAGAACAACTTCTCCGTCGTGCTCCCTTCCTCGGCCCGGTAAAATTCCGCGGCATCGGACACACTGCGGGGAAGATCTGCGAGCGCTCCTAGAGAGCTCCGAACTCGGGTAAGTAAAAGGAAAGTTTCCTTCACATGCTTGCTTTGCATAATGAATTCCTTAACCGCCGCTATCTTCTGGACCGCCTAAAGCTCCTGGAGGGCCTTGTGGGCTTCGGCCTCAGCACTTTTTGCATTCTTAAGGGCCTTCGCAAGCTTAGACCATTGCGTCTTAGAGTCACGCTCCAAGGACTCGTATTTTTTGACGAAATTCGGGAGCTCTTTCTGCACCTCGCTGACTCGAGCTTCTTGCTTCTCGCGCTTGGTGCGCTCCTTGGCCGCTTTGTCTTCAGCCTCGGACGGCGCCTCCTTCAGGGTCGCCACTTCGGTCGTGGCCCCTAGCAAAATTCACGATGATCCTGTGACTTAACAAACACATTCCTTTTTATTCCTTATCAATATACGGACGGGTATTACTTATCGTTGTTCTCTTCGAGCTGCCTCTTGGTAAGGCCGAGCTCTTTTTCGGACAGCTCAAGGTCCCTCTTCAGTGCGGAGACCTCCGCAGTGCGAGCGGCAGCGGCCAGCAGCGAAGCCTGCTTATTCACATAAGACACATTCTGATTAGACTCCTGTGATTATTATTTGATCCTCTATTCGGCCTTTCTTTGCGAACACCAAACAGAGCATCAGGGGCTACTGTCTATGCTATAGCATTTTTTTATAAATTGATTACTTACCTCAAAGCATGTTAAGATGCTGGCACAAGCTTCATTCAGTCTGCTTTTAGCGGACTGAACCTTCTCTACCACCGCACTCATGACAGTGCGGTGCTCTTCGTCAATGGAAGCGCCACGAAGCGCTTCCAGCAAGTTGTCCGGTGCCTCTGGATGGACAGAGGCCATCAGCACAAACGGCTCGCCCCCCTTTGTGAGGGGTGCTCGACAGAGTCCGGAACCATGGGAGGTTTCGGCACAGTATTCGGCCAGGGGCCGGACTTGCTACCCCCGTCCTTAGGGCCCACGGGAGCCTTGCCTCCCATCCGCCCGGCGTCTGGGAGGTCGCCTTGGGGTGCCCCCAGAACTACCTTCCCTTGGCTTGGTGCCCTTCGGGACAACACCTTAGCATTGTCCATAGGGTGGGGGAGGAGGCGGTCGGGAGCGAATCACTGTTCATCTCCGACAGGCTCAGAGACCCATCCGAAGAGGATACGTCGAGACGATCCTTGGGTGGGCTGCATGATCATGTTCGGCATGATAAGAAACAATAAAAAGAAATACACAAGAACTGTTATGGTATCCGGATACTTACGACTTCGCCAGGGGCTTGTCCCTGGGCAACCACTCCTCGTCGTTGAACGCGACCGTGGTGGAACGGTCCGGAAGGAGGGCTCTTCCCTTCTTGGACCCTTCGGCCTCCCCGGATGGGGCGGCCTTCGTTTTCTTATCCCCCCCGGCTGGATGGGGAGAATTTTCCTCTTCCTCCTCCTCCTCTTCGAGGGAGGAGGGCGTCTCGGTGTCATCAGATGACGATTCTGATACAACCTTGCGCCGGAGACCTTTCCTGGTCCCCGCGGCCTTCTTCTTGGCCTTCTTCTCCGGCGCCTCGTAGGGCGCGGGAACCAACATCTCCATCAGGAGAGTACTTGCTGGATCTTCGGGCAGTGGGGCCGTACAGTCGATCCGCTCCGCTGTTGTGACCCATTCCTGTCAAAAAATGTGGAGGCTCAGATCCCTCACATAATTATACTAGGGAAAGAAACACCTTGTGAGATATAAGGAGCTTACCAGATTAGCAGGGCACTTCGTGCTGAGTCCACGGTCCTCGGTAAGGGGAGGAGGTACCTCGGCAGACTTGAACAGCACCCTCCAGATGTCCTGGTGCGTCGTGTCAAAGAGCTCTCACAGCGTCTGGTGCTTTGCCGAGTCGAACTCCCACATATTGAATGCCCGTCTTTGACACGGGAGGATCCGACGGAAGAGCATGACCTGGACCACGTTGACAAGCTTGATTTTCTTACTTATCATGTTTTTAACGCAGTTCTGGAGTCCGGTCGGCTCCACCAATGAACCCCAAGATAAGCCCTTCTCTTTCCAGGATGTGAGCCGCATGGGGATGCCGAATCAGAATTCAGGGGGCGCCGCCCAGTTGATGTCGCGCGGCTCGGTGATGTAGAACCGCCCCGATTGCCACCCGTTTACGATCTCCACATAGGAGCCTTCGAGCCAGGTGACGTTGGGCATTTTGCCCACCATGGTGCCTCCGCACTCTGCCTGTTGGCCGACCACCACCTTTGGTTTAACATTGAAGGTCTTCAACCACAGGCCAAAGTGGGGCTTGATGCGGAGGAAGGCCTCGCACATGATGATAAACGCCGAGATGTTGAGGATGAAACTGAAGGAAATATGCCCTAGAGGCAATAATAAAGTTATTATTTATTTCCTTATTTCATGATAAATGTTTATTATTCATGCTAGAATTGTATTAACCGGAAACATAATACATGTGTGAATACCTAGACAAACAGAGTGTCACTAGTATGCCTCTACTTGACTAGCTCGTTGATCAAAGATGGTTAAGTTTCCTAACCATAGACATGAGTTGTCATTTGATTAACAGGATCACATCATTAGGAGAATGATGTGATTGCCTTGACCCATTCTGTTAGCTTAGCACTTGATCGTTTAGTTTGTTGCTATTGCTTTCTTCATGACTTATACATGTTCCTATGACTATGAGATTATGCAACTTCCCGTTTACCGGACGAACACTTTGTGTGCCACCAAACGTCACAACGTAACTGGGTGATTATAAAGGTGCTCTATAGGTGTCTCCGAAGGTACTTGTTGGGTTGGCGTATTTCGAGATTAGGATTTGTCACTCCGATTGTCGGAGAGGTATCTCTGGGCCCACTCAATAACGCACATCACTATAAGCCTTGCAAGCATTGCAACTAATGAGTTAGTTGCGGGATGATGTATTACGGAACGAGTAAAGAGACTTGCCGGTAACGAGATTGAACTAGGTATGGAGATACCGATGATCGAATCTCGGGCAAGTAACATACCGATGACAAAGGGAACAATGTATGTTGTTATGCGGTCTGACCGATAAAGATCTTCGTAGAATATGTAGGAGCCAATATGGGCATCCAGGTCCCGCTATTGGTTATTGACCAGAGAGGTGTCTCGGTCATGTCTACATAGTTCTCGAACCCATAGGGTCCGCACGCTTAACGTTCGTTGACGATATAGTACTATATGAGTTATGTATGTTGATGACCGAATGTTGTTCGGAGTCCGGGATGAGATCACGGACATGACGAGGAACTCCGGAATGGTTCGGGGATAAAGTTTGATATATGGGATAATAGTGTTTGGTCACCGGAAGGGGTTCCGGATGTTTCCCAAAATGTTTGGGTACGAGAACACTTTATTTGGGCCCAAGGCGAAAGCCCACAAGGTTTTTGGAAAGCGCAAAAGGAAGTTTTGCAGAGTCCAGGGGCCAGATGCCAGGGTCCCTGGCATCTGGGTCCAGACGCCGGGAATCCTGGCGTCTGGCCCTGGAGTCCGAGAAGGACTCTTGCCTTTCGGGTGAAACTGACTTTGTGGAGGCTTTTACTCCAAGTTTCGACCACAAGGCTCAACATATAAATAGCGGGGTAGGGCTAGCACCCAAGACACATCAAGAAACACCAAGCCGTGTGCCGGCAACCCCGTCCCCTCTAGTTTATCCTCCGTCCTAGTTTTCGTAGTGCTTAGGCGAAGCCCTGCGGAGATTGTTCTTCACCAACACCGTCACCACGCCGTCGTGATGCTGGAACTCATCTACTACTTCGCCCCTCTTGATGGATCGAGAAGGCAAGGACGTCACCGAGCCAAACGTGTGCAGAACTCAGAGGTGCCGTGCTTTCGGTACTTGGATCGGTCAGATCGTGAAGACGTACGACTATATCAACCGCATTGATATAACGCTTTCGCGAACGGTCTACAAGGGTATGTAGACAACACTCTCCCCTCTCGTTGCTATGCATCACCATGATCCTGCGTGTGCGTAGGAAATTTTTGAAATTACTACATTCCCCAACAGTGGCATCCGAGCCAGGTTTTATGCGTAGATGTCATATGCACGAGTAGAACACGAGTGAGTTGTGGGTGATATAAGTCATACTGCTTACCAGCATGTCATACTTTGGTTCTACGATATTGTTGGATGAAGCGGCCCGGACCGACATTACGCGTACGCTTACGCGAGGCTGGTTCTATCGACGTGCTTTGCACATAGGTGGCTGGCGGGTGTCAGTTTCTCCAACTTTAGTTGAACCGAGTGTGGCTATGCCCAATCCTTGCGAAGGTTAAAACAGCACCAACTTGACAAACTATCGTTGTGGTTTTGATGCGTAGGTAAGAGCGGTTCTTGCTAAGCCCGTAGCAGCCACGTAAAATTTGCAACAACAAAGTAGAGGACGTCTAACTTGTTTTTGCAGGGCATGTTGTGAGGTGATATGGTCAAGATATGATGCTAAATTTTATTGTATGAGATGACCATGTTTTGTAACCGAGTTATCGGCAACTGGCAGGAGCCATATGGTTGTCGCTTTATTGTATGCAATGCAATCGCCCTGTAATGCTTTACTTTATCACTAAGCGGTAGCGATAGTCGTAGAAGCATAAGATTGGCGAAACGACAACGATACTACGATGGAGATCAAGGTGTTGCGCCGGTGACGATGGTGATCATGACAGTGCTTTGGAGACGGAGATCACAAGCACAAGATGATGATGGCCATATCATATCACTTATATTGATTACATGTGATGTTTATCTTTTATGCATCTTATCTTGCTTTGATTGACGGTAGCATTATAAGATGATCCCTCACTAAATTATCAAAGTATAAGTGTTCTCCCTAAGTATGCACCATTGCGAAAGTTCTTCGTGCTGAGACACCAGGTCATGATCGGGTGTGATAGGCTCTACGTTCAAATACAATGGGTGCAAAACAGTTGCACACGCGGAATACTCAGGTTAAACTTGACGAGCCTAGCATATAACAGATATGGCCTCGGAACATGGAGACGGAAAGGTCGAGCGTGAATCATATAGTAGATATGATCAACATAGTGATGTTCACCGTTGAAACTACTCCATCTCACGTGATGATCGGACATGGTTTAGTTGATATGGATCACATGATCACTTAGAGGATTAGAGGGATATCTATCTAAGTGGGAGTTCTTAAGTAATATGACTAATTGAACTTAAATTTATCATGAACTTAGTCCTGGTAGTATTAGCATATCTATGTTGTAGATCAATAGCTTGCATTTAGCTCTATTTTGTTTTTGATATGTTCCTAGAGAAAACTAAGTTGAAAGATGTTAGTAGCAATGGTGCGGATTGGATCAGTGATCTGAGGTTTATCCTCATTGCTGCACAGAAGAATTATGTCCTTGATGAACCGCTAGGTGACAAACCTATTGCAGGAGTAGATGCAGATGTTATGAACGTTTGGCTAGCTCAATATGATGACTACTTGATTGTTTAGTGCACCATGCTTAACGGCTTAGAATCGGGGCTTCAAAGATGTTTTGAACGCCATGGAGCATATAAGATGTTCGAAGAGTTGAAATTGGTATTTCATACTCATGCCCGTGTCGAGAGGTATGAGACCTCTGACAGTACTTGGCCTACAAGATGGAGGAGAATAGCTCAACCAGTGAGCATGTGCTCAGATTGTCTGTGTACTACAATTGCTTGAATCAAGTGGGAGTTAATCTTCTAGATAAGAGAGTAATTGACAAAGTTCTCTAGACACTATCACCGAGTTACTAGAACTTAGTGATGAACTGTAATATGCAAGGGTTGACAAAAGTAATTCCCAAGCTCTTCGTGATGCTGAAATCGATGAAGGTAGAAATCAAGAAAAGCATCAAGTGTTGATGGTTGACAAAGACCACTAGTTTCAAAAAGGGAAAAGGGAAGAAAGGGAACTTCAAGAAGAACGGCAAGCAAGTTTCTGCTCAAGTGAAGAAGCTCAAGTCTGGACCTAAGCCTGAAACTGGTTGCTTCTACTACAAAGGGACTGGTCACTAGAAGCGGAACCGCCCCAAGTATTTGGCGGATAAGAAGGATGGTGAGGTGAACAAAGGTATATTGGATATAAATGTTATTGATGTGTACTTTACTAGTGTTTATAGCAACCCCTCGGTATTTGATACTAGTTCAGTTGCTAAGAGTAGTAACTTGAAACAAGAGTTGTAGAATGAACAGGGACTAGTTAAGGGTGAAGTGACGATGTGTGTTGGAAGTAGTTCCAAGAATGATATGATCATCATCGCACACTCCCTATACTTTCGGGATTAGTGTTGAACCTAAATAAGTGTTATTTGGTTTGCGTTGAGCATGAATATGATTTGATCATGTTTATTGCAATACGGTTATTCATTTAAGTTAAGAATAATTGTTTTTCTGTTTACATGAATAAAACCTTCTATGGTTATACACCGAATGAAAATGGTTTGTTGGATCTCGATCGTGGTGAAACACATTTTCATAATATTGAAGCCAAAAGATGCAAAGTTAAAAATGATAGTGCAACTTATTTGTGGCACTGCCGTTTAGGTCATATTCGTGTAAAGCGCATGAAGAAAAATCCATGCTGATGGGCTTTTGGAATCACTTGATTATGAATCAGTTGATGCTTGCGAACCATGCCTCATGGGCAAGATAACTAAGACTCCATTCTCCGGAACAATGGAGCGAGCAACAGATTTGTTGGAAATCATACATACTGATGTATGTGGTCCGATGAATATTAAGGCTCGTGGGAGGTATCATTATTTTCTGATCTTCACAAATGATTTGAGCAGATATGAGTATATCTACTTGATGAAACACAAGTCTGAAACATTTGAAAAATTCAAAGAATTTCAGAGTGAAGTGGAGAATCATCGTAACAAAAATAAAAGTTTCTACGATATGATCGCAGAAGTAAAATATTTGAGTTACGAGTTTGTTCTTCGATTAAAACAATGTGGAATAGTTTCACATACTCATGCCACTTGGAACACCACAGCGTAATGGTGTGTCCGAACGTCATAACCGTACTTTACTTGATATAGTGCAATCTATGATGTGTCTTACCAATTTACCACTATCATTTTGGGGTTGTGCATTAGAGACAGCTACATTCACGTTAAATAGGGGACCATCCAAATCTGTTGAGACGACGCCTTATGAACTGTGGTTTGGCAAGAAACCAAAGTTGTCGTTTCTTAAAGTTTGGGGTGATGAAGCTATGTACCTAGGGTAGGGTCACGGACTTGTCCTAACTGCCCTACCCTAGGACATCTCTAGAAGAAATCACCTTTCAATCGACTCGGAGGTGTTCCACTCGACAGACTCGAAGACACTCGACCAAGAAGCAATAACTCGACCAAGATCCAACCACTCGACGGCCAGGAGACCTAAGGTCACTCCGCACGCTAACGGTCGGTCATTAAGTAGCTTTTAAGGTCATCATAGCACTTTATTACTAGAGTTATCAGTAACGCCATGCCTTAATGTACATTGAACCCTTCATAACGTGGGTTGCCCGGGGTCCTGGCACACTCTATATAAGCCACCCCCTCCTCCGAGACAAGGGTTCGCACCTCTGTAACTCATACTTACATAATCCAGTCGACCGCCTCCGGGCTCCGAGATGTAGGGCTATTACTTCCTCCAAGAAGGGCCTAAACTCATAAACCTTGCGTTCTTACAACTTCTCCATAGCTAAGATCTTGCCTCTCCATATTTCCCCCCTACACTATTGTCAGACATAGAACCACGACAGTTGGCGCCCACCTTGCGGCTCGTGTTTTAGCGTTTTGTTGGAGGAGTTGCGATCTTTTCCGACCCGAATCATCATGGTTTTCGACGGAGTTTTGGTGGAGGGCCGCGAGATCCGTCTCGGCGCGCTCACGTTCATCGCCGACGACTCCGCCTGGCTTCAGGAGGCTCCGCTCGACGTCGACGCACTCCCTGTCCGCGGGGCAACACACTTTAGTGCGTGTGTCCGCGGCGTTCTCCTGCGGCAACCGTCGACCCCCTACCGGTCGGCTCCTGTGTTGTCCTCCCTCCCTGTTTCCCGTCGGCGCAAGCGCTTCGGTCGGTCGAGACTTCAGCGGTGGGTGAGACACGCGGTGGCACGTCAGTCGGCCACCCCTCAAGTCGCGGCGATCGAGCCCGACGAATCCCTCTACGGCCTGTTCGACTGGCTCCGAAGAGACTACATCCGAGTGCGACAGCAGCGATCCGACGGCGGAGGTTCTGATGGTCGATGGACCGCCCAGTCCTCCCGGTTTTACCCGCACCGATGGAGGCACGGGAGGAGGCGACCCGTCGTGTCCCCATGAGGAGTATCTTCCCGAGCCTCTCACGTCGCTGCAGAGAGAAGAACTTCGCCACCGGAACATGGATGCGCTGCACACTCCTATCGTTGGAGAAACCCCCAAGGCACGCGCCTTGGAGGACGCGCGCCTGGCAAACTTGGCCGAGCGCACTCGACTGGAGAACCTCCAGCGAGCACTCGACAAGCGTGCGCAACAATGGGTTCCCAAATCCAGTCGACGTCAGCTCTTCCCGCCCCCGCGGGTATATCGAACTCCGATTCAGAATTTAGCAGCTGCGGCCCGTATAGCGGAGTCGATTCAGCCTTCCCAGTCGGAGGCTGGCAGAGGCTTGCTGCAGATCAGAGTGTTACTCCGGGCAGCAGGAGATCAGAATTCCGCTGTTTCTCAGTCGCGGAATAGAATTCATAACAGATCCATTGCCACGGACACAGTCCAGTCGGCTCATAGCCCGAGATCGCCCCGAGGCGCGAGGGACGTGGAGACCGGTGACGGTGTCCTGGACTAGAGGGTACTCACCACGTCGTCTCCCGATCTATTAGATTGGGCCGAGCCCCCCCCCTGGCCGTATACTCATGGGCCAGTTCGGACAGCTGCAGCATACAAGAAAGATTCCACAAAGACTTGGCGATCAAGACAAGGACTTCTCCCCACCGGCATATTCGGCTAGGACTCTTGTTAACCTAGGCCTCTGGTGCATTATATAAACCAGGGCCAGGCTAGTCGATAGAATAGACAACATACATAACAACAATCATACCATAGCCTAGCTTCTAGGGTTTAGTCTCTCTGATCTTGTGGTAGATCTACTCTTGTACTATCCATATCATCAACATCAATCAAGCAGGGCGTAGGGTTTTACCTCCATCAAGAGGGCCCGAACCTGGGTAAAACATCGTGTCCCCTGCCTCCTGTTACCATCCGCCTTAGACGCACAGTTCGGGACTCCCTACCCGAGATCCGCCGGTTTTGACACCAACATTGGTGCTTTCATTGAGAGTTCCGCTGTGTGATCGACAAAAGGATCGATGGCTCGCCTGCAGATCAACTGCGACTTCGGCGTCTTCGTCACTAGTTCGACTGGTCACCTTGGTTCGACCAAGAATTGCGCCCCATGTTTGGATCACCATGTTCGGACGAGGGCCTTTATCAAACATCAACTCCGATCTCTATCAAGATCACGGAGGAATTATCTATGGAGCTTGGGGGCTCAATGTCAACATTGCCCTCAAGCGACCGTGCTGTTTTTTTGGACAGCGAACTCGTATCTGCCGCCACCACCTCCTCGAGTATCGCTTTGACGATCGCTTTGGTGGAATTGTGCAGAATTGGGTCTATAACAACCCTGGAAAATTTCGTCGAGTTCCGACGACGGAATCTCTGGAAATCCATGATATACCGGAGCCCTGTCAAATCTGGATGGGAATTTGGATGAGTTTAGGGCGTGGTGTCTAGCTTCTAGCTCGGACGTCCTTTGGAAGATCCAACCGTTGATCGGCTGTAGAATTCCTATATCTACCAGCTCCCAAAATTTCAGCTCGATCCGACCGTCCAAACTCTGGGAACCTTCCGATTAGTGCATCACTTTTCGGATCTATTTTCTGCGCGAAAACAAATCCGACCCGAGTTCATCTTTTTTATAAACGGGATTTCGGACATCCCTTTTGAAGGAAGTTTTGTATGGGGTATTGTGTTTTGTTCCTGAACACCCCCCCTAACTTTAAGATCTTTTGAACATGATCTTCAACATCATGCTGGTGTCAAACCAGTCCGGCAATATTACTCCACGGTTGCCGACCTGCGCTAGACACGTCGTCACTTTAGCCGAGCTCAACTTCTTCGGATCATCATCTCGGCAAGCTGAACAAGAGTCTGGCATTGCGAAGGATAAATCATCATCAACATCGCCGGCCTACGGATTACACGGAGCGGGCATACCGGCATCGCCGCACGGTCGCTTCATCTAGCCGACATCGACCACATCACGACCAGCATGGACAGGGCCGCACTATTGCTTCTTCAAGCTGGTGTCCATCACGCCGACCTACTTCGACTCATCGGCTGACGTCGAGGCTTCGACATCTCGGCTTGACCGGGGGCTTCGCCATCTCTTCATCAACCTACTCCGGACGCTTCGGCGTCACTAGCCGACCAGCTCCGTCACGTTAGCTGGGCCGAGGGCTTTGCCTCGGCGAGTCAACCTTTACCAGCATTGCCATGCCGTTGTTTTATCGCCCATCAGGTAATGGGTATGCGGAGCGAGTCCCAATTTTGGGAATCACCTTCCTTCGGATTGCTACAACAAATAAACCAGGTGGTATTAATCCCAGTATTTTTTTGCTTGTTTGGGTTCATTTTTCCGAAGGAATTATTACTCTGGTTTGTCCATGATATGTACACAGGTCTATCAAATGGTGACCACATTAATGACGGTCGCGTGGTGGTTCGATCAGTTTCCGTACATAGTCCGGCGAACGCCGCATCCAGAGCTCGAACCGACCTATGAATTCAGGCTTTGCCACGCCTTTACTACATCACGCCGACGCCCTGCATCGACATTGACTTCGGCGCCAGGCCATATTTCTTCTATTCCTCACTTTGCATAAATTATTTATTATGCAACATTTTTTTTAATTATCATTATTACTATTATCTCCGGTTTGCACTATTTTTTGTGCACAGGAAAATGATCCGGGGACTTCGGCGTCACTCTGCCGGTCTGCATTGACCGTGCTATGTCACCACTTCGGCGTGTCGAGCTCCCCGCTCTGCCACCTCAGGACCGACTTGGGGGATGGAATCTTGCCCCGCATCAAGCTCGGACCGCGTCATTAATACCGAACACATTAACCAGCTAAGTCGCTTTCATGCTCAAAGCTTCAATTTCTAACTTGTGTTCGGTTCGACCAAGAATTATACTTTTTTGGAAAAAAGTTGCTTGTCAAAAATTTCCTTGTCCAAACTTTGTTTGTGACGCATAAATTCAAATACCCCGTTTACTTTGGGGCTTCCTTTATGACGTTTTTCCTCTTGCATATGATTATACTTGTACGGCTTTGTTCCTTGTTTGTGTATTACGCCACAATATGCACCATATTGACTTAAGCGATTTGCAAGCTGGGTTGCCTCGCTCCTGTGTTTACCCCTACGTTCCCGATTGTTCGGCTAGGGAGTAAAGGGAGCACCTCTGCGATTGTCACGATCGGGTCACCCAAGCCGGACCTCAGACTGGGTGAAGCCGAAAGCTAGCGCTCTTATTGTTTTCAATGATGGTCGGCACACAACGGAACTCATGAGTACAAAAAATCTATTGCACAAGTCTCATAATAACAATGAGCACCGAAGAAAGGTATCGGTGGGGGTACTATTTTCTTCGAAGATGCTTCTTACACTTTGCAGTAATATAGCATAAGTTCCCTGAGCACGCTTTGTCTGTTATAGCCTTATGGCCTGATTTCCTGGTTATTGGAAACACCATCGATATTCTCGACAGATGGAGTACATAACACCTTTCGGTCCTTGACCGAAGAGGGAGAAGCCGACGGTCGGTTAAGACGCGTTTAAAGTTCGGTTGAACATAGATATGATATAAGTACTTCGGTACATGGAATCATTCTTTTACTCAAGTCACTTGGGGCCTCTTAATTTTATTTGAGCCGTTTTATAATAAGTGTTCTTCTTATTAGTCGTTGCAAAGTTTTATTATTATTATTTATCACTCCTTTTTTCGACGCGAGTGTGCGGTCACTAGCCGGGGAGCCTAATTTCTCTCTCAAAGCCGCTAGAGTTTAGTTTGCTAAACTGGCCTAATGAGAAGTACTCTGCCCTCGGGATAGGAGGTTAAAGCCGTAGGCTGACCCGCTCGAAGTCCTAAGATAGGATGTATCATGTTAAAGCATGACAGAAGCACTTCTTTTTTCTAAGACCAGTTTTCAGATTGGCACCGAACACTTGATCTTGTTCGTACGTCATGTTTTTACTGACGTTTCTTGGTTTTCCAAGTTTTTGGCACTTTTAAACTATTTGTGCTTTTCCAGCATTAGTCTCGCAGTGCAACGCCGGACACCTTTAGGGATTCGGCAAAAACATTCTCAGATATTGCTATATATGCATTGGTTTCGAATTGTGTCTTCGGTCAATAGTTGGGTTGCCCGGCTCCTGCACTTGCTTCCTACGTTCTATTTTGTTCGGCTAGGCGTGCAAAGGGAGAACCACTGCGATTGTGCTTCCAGCTCACATAGTTAAGCACTTCAGTGGAGAAAGCCAAAAACTGACTGTCACAATAAGCGTAAACTGGTCAGTGATCCGATGACTATGTTAAATGATGGGCCGTTCATAACATTGGCCGAAGTGTTTACGGCTTGACCCCGACTATCGCCAAACACTATCGGGGGCTATTAACTGGCCTCCCAAACTAAATCCTCGATATTTTGCTCTTACATTAGAGCTGAGGTTTAATGATCATGCTTAGCATGACAACCCATAGAAAGGAACCGATAGCGGGACTATTTTCTTTGGAAGACATTTCTTTTGTTAAACAGTAATATAACTCTCTGCGTACCTTTGTTTATAAAAATGTATGGCCGGATTGCCTTGTTTTTTGTAAATCTTTGCCCTCATAAAGGTTTTATAAAGTAGGACAAACACTCCTCGGCTATAGGCCGAGGAGGTGGAAGCTGATGGTCGGTTAAAAAAGTTTTGTACAATGCGGATCTGAGCATTAATGACGTAAAGTACTTGGATACATAGAGTCATTACACATAATTTGTGATTTGACTATGGATATTGATCCTTAATTCTGCCACCCATGCCCGCATTAAGGCTCGGGGGCTACTGGGCTTCTGGCTTATTATTTGCAAATATTAAAGGGGCACATCGATCCCCTGATCTGGTGTTGCCACCCGACCAGTGTCTCGGGGGCTACTGCAATGCTTGTCCAATGCAGAAAATTTTATGTGCAATATAGTTTCCGAGGAGATTTTGATCCTCAGGTTGGTCGGCCGCACCCAACCTGAGTCTCGAGGACTGAGCATGCCGCTTTTAGTGTCCCGAAGTATTCTGCTGAGCTTGGACTTGATCCTCAGGCCGATTTTGCAAATCAACCTGAGTCTCAGCGGCTACTAGGATCAGCGGTCTTACGTCATCCTTCAGGTGCATCTCGGGTTTTAGACCGATACACACCTTGAGGGCTACTGGCTATATATCTTGGCAGAGAATAAATTGCACCAACAAAAAATATTCACAAAAATCGGCCCACATTCGGGGTGGTGCACTACCTCGGAAGCAGTCTGGCATAAAGCTCGGGCGCTAGTGGCTGGCTCCGTAGAGGGCATTTCCGGCGTTAAGCTCGGCTAAACTCCTTCACACTTCTTTGAACCAAGGTGATTTACGACACCTCGGATATAGTCCGACGTTGGAGCTTGGATACAGTCCGGCGTTGGAGCTCGGATACATAGTCCGGCGTTGGAGCTCGGATACATTCTGGCGTTAGAGCTGGGAAGCGGTCCGACATTGGTGGTCGGTTGCCAAAGATACCTCGAATATAGTCCGGCGTTGGAGCTCGGACACAAGAGGACGCTGCCGCCCGGGAACAACTTCAAACCCGAGGTGTGGCATAAAAATAACAAGGCATTGATAAAGGCTGGAAACTTAAAGGGGCTCCTCGGATACCTGGCGTATAAACTCGTCGAATGCATTTCGGCGATCCTCAAGATCGAAGATGAGAAGATTTGTTGAACCAGTTTTCAAGACCAACGACCAAAGATGAAGAACAGTTCGGAAGAATCTAGGAGCGTCCCTAACTTGAAGACCGGTTCAGGGGGCTACTGACGGTGTCCTGGACTAGGGGGTACTCACCACGTCGTCTCCCGATCTATTAGATTGGGCCGAGGCCCCCCATGCCCGTATACTCATGGGCCAGTTCGGACAGCTGCCGCATACAAGGAAGATTCCACAAAGACTTGGCGATCAAGACAAGGACTTCTCCCCACCGGCGTATTCGGCTAGGACTCTTGTTAACCTAGGCCTTTGGTGCATTATATAAACCAGGGGCAGGCTAGTCCATAGAATAGACAACATACATAACAACAATCATACCATAGGCTAGCTTCTAGGGTTTAGCCTCTCTGATCTCGTGGTAGATCTACTCTTGTACTACCCATATCATCAATATCAATCAAGCAGGACGTAGGGTTTTACCTCCATCAAGAGGGCTCGAACCTGGGTAAAACATCGTGTCCCCTGCCTCCTGTTACCATCCGCATTAGACGCATAGTTTGGGACCCCCTACCCGAGATCCGCCGGTTTTGACACCGACAACCGGCGTGACCAGTATGGGAACCATGAGCAGTATGATCACCGAGTCGATCGTGACGGTCGACGTCGAGTGCCCACGCCTCCCCCGAGGAGCGGGTCGTATGTGCCTCGCCAGCAGGATGATAGGCGCGCTCATAGTGGTGGGCGAAGTATTCCAGTCGACCCCAGAGGGCCAGGCTTTGACGCGAGATCCATCCTCGTCCAAGGTCTGGTCGACGGGAACAGGGCTCACCGAGAGGGCCACGACAGAGATGCACCTACCAGCAGCAGAGTACATGTTTCGGGGCCAGAGTGCTTTAGTAGAGCCATCAGGGCTGTTGTGATTCCTCCCAACTTCAGGTTGGCGACTGGAGTTAGTAAGTTCATTGGCGAGTCCAAG
This sequence comes from Triticum monococcum, assembly GCA_034509565.1. Lineage (NCBI taxonomy): Eukaryota > Viridiplantae > Streptophyta > Magnoliopsida > Poales > Poaceae > Triticum > Triticum monococcum. Next base: position 526,297,674 of record CM067842.1, on the reverse strand, counting down.
CCCGATACCTGGCTTGAGGACTACCGAGTGGCCATCCAGATTGGCGGCGGCAATGATGAAGTGGCCATGAAGCACCTGCCTCTCATGTTGGAGGGCTCGGCCAGAGCGTGGCTAAACCAGTTAGCACCTAGCAGCATTTACACTTGGGAAGATCTCTCCCGAGTGTTCGTCACCACATTTGAAGGCACATGCAAGCGACTAGCAGGACTGACGGAACTGCGGTCCTGTGTGCAAAAGCCGAATGAAACTTTGAGGGATTACATCCAGAGATGGATCACGTTACATCACTCGGTGGAGAATGTTCCTGACCACCAAGCAGTTTGTGCCTTCAAGGAAGGCGTCAAGTATAGAGAACTAAATTTGAAATTCGGTCGAACCGGAGATATGTCCCTAAATCGGATGATGGAGATTGCCACCGAGTACGCTAATGGTGAAGATGAGGATCGACTCAGGAGTGGCAAGCTCAAGTCAGTCGCCCAAGAAACCGGAGGTAATTCCAATCGGAAACAGAAGCGGAAAGCCGAGCCAGCGGCTCCCGGGGAAGCCTTAGCTTTGGCCCAAGGAGAGTCTAAAGGGAAACCTAAAGGGCCTTGGAACCCCAAAAAGGTTAAAGACCAGGAGGGAAATGATGTGTTGGACTTACCATGTCTCGTCCACACAAAGAAAGATGAAGAGGGTAATTTCCTTTACCCGAAACATACCACTCGGCAGTGTCGACTCTTGATCCAGCAGTTCCAGGGCAAGCAGCCCAAGGGTAAGGAAAAGGAGTCAGACAAGGTCGAGGACAAAGAAGACAGTGACGACGGATACCCTCAAGTCAATTCCACCCTGATGATTTTTGCTGATGTTGAGAGCAAAAGTCGACTGAAAGTTATTAACCGAGAGGTGAATATGGTCGCTCCGGCGACACTTAGTTACCTGAAATGGTCTCAGACTACCATAACATTCGACCAGTCCAACCACCCAACGCACATCGCCACCCCTGGGAGGCAAGCTTTGGTGGTCGACCCAGTTGTTGAAGGCACTCGACTGACCAAAGTCCTGATGGATGGTGGCAGTGGTTTGAACATATTATACGCTGAGACGTTGAAGGGGATGGGCATTCCGATGTCCAGACTCAGTGCCAGCAACATGAGTTTCCATGGAGTCATTCTTGGGAAGAAGGCTGAATCACTCGGCCGGATTGCTCTTGATGTGGTTTTCGGTGATTCCAAGAATTACCGCAAAGAAAAGTTGACATTTGAAGTTGTAGACTTCCAGAGTGCCTATCACGCTATTTTGGGCAGGCCGGCTTATGCACCCTTCATGGCCCGACCATGCTACGTGTATCTCAAATTGAAGATGCCTGGCCCCAAACGTGTGATCACCATTATGGGCAATCGGAAGAAAGCGAAAGAATGTTTTCAGAAGGGTTCGAAGATCGCCGACGCACAGATGGCAGTGGTGGAGTTGCAGGAATACTAGAAGACTGCAAACTCGAGTGATTTGTTGCGAGCCAAGAAGCCCGCTACAGAGTCAGCTTTCCAGTCGACTGGTGACACGAAGACATCTCACATCCACCCGACCGACCCCAGCGCCGCCCCGACTCATATATCGACAACACTCGACTCCAAATAGGAAGAAGCGCTCATTCAATTCCTCCGTGAGAACTGGGACATCTTCGCATGGAAGCCTTCTAACATGTCAGGTGTTCCCAGGGAGCTGGCTGAGCATCGCCTGAGGGTCGACTCAAAAGTAAAACCTGTCAAGGAACATCTTCGACGGTCCGCCGTCCAAAAGAGAAAGGCTATTGGCGAGGAGGTGGCTCGGCTCTTAGCAACGGAGTTCATCCGAGAAATCTACCACTCCGAGTGGCTCGCCAACGTTGTCATGGTCCCCAAGAAGGACAAGTCACTTCGCATGTGCATTGACTTTAAATAGATCAATCGGGCCTGCCCGAAAGATCATTTTCCACTCCCCCGCATCGACCAGATAGTCGACTCGACCGCGGGATGTGAGCGACTGTCTTTCTTAGACGCCTATTCCGGGTACCATCAGATCTGTCTGTATGGGCCTGACGAGATCAAGATAGCTTTCATCACTCCATTCGGGTGCTTCTGTTATGTTACCATGCCGTTCGGCCTCAAGAATGCCGGAGCCACATTCATGAGGATGATTCAGAAGTGTTTACTCACTCAAATCAGTCGGAACGTGGAAGCATACATGGATGATATTGTGGTCAAGTCACGGAAGGGTTCCGACCTGCTGACTGACCTTGCTAAAACCTTTGCCAACCTCAGGAGGTATGATATCAAGCTTAATCCATCAAAGTGTACATTCGGAGTCCCTGGCGGAAAGTTACTCGGTTTTCTCATTTCCGAACGGGGAATCGACGCCAATCCAGAAAAAGTTGGCACTATACTCCGAATGAAAAGCCCTGTGCGAGTGCACGACGTCCAAAAGCTTACTGGTTGCTTGGCCGCCCTAAGTCGATTCATATCTCGTCTCGGTGAAAAGGCATTGCCTGTTTACCGATTGATGAAGAAGTCCGACAAGTTCGAGTGGACTCCTGAAGCTGATGCATCGTTTGCAGAGCTCAAAGCTCTCCTCTCCACCCAGCCGGTGCCTGCTGACGCAATCAGCAAGGAGCCTTTGCTGCTTTACATTGCAGCCCCAGGACAAGTCATCAGTACAGTACATACGGTCGAGCGGGAAGAAGAAGGGAAAACCTTCAAAGTTCAGCGCCCAGTATATTATATTTCTGAAGTCTTGACCCCATCGAAGCAAAGATATCCTCACTATCAGAAGCTTGTATATGGGATTTATATGACCACCAAGAAAGTTGCTCACTACTTCTCTGATCATTTCATTACAGTCGTCAGCGACGCTCCATTGTTAGAGATCCTGCATAACAGGGATGCAACTGGTCGAGTGGCAAAATGGGCGATTGAACTCCTTCCCCTAGATATCAAGTTTGAGGCAAAGAAAGCTATCAAGTCCCAGGCAATCGCAGATTTCATCGCCGAGTGGATTGAACAGCAGCTGCCGACTCAGATTCACTCGGAGCATTGGACTATGTTCTTCGACGGCTCCAAGATGCTGAGTGGTTCCGGTGCCGGAGTGGTGTTGGTCTCCCCCAGAGGAGATAAACTCAGATATGTTCTTCAAATCCACTTTGATTCCTCCAATAAAGAGGCAGAATATGAAGCACTTTTATATGGGTTGCGCATGGCCATCTCACTCGGCGTCCATCGCCTCATGGTCTATGGCGACTCAGATTTGGTGGTTAATCAGGTGATGATGGAATGGGATGTCAGAAGTCCAGCCATGACTAGTTATTGCAATGCAGTGAGAAAGCTGGAGAAGAAATTCGAGGGGTTAGAGCTTCATCACATACCCCGACTGAAAAATCAAGCAGCTGATGATTTGGCAAAATAGGTTCCAAAAGAGAAGCCATTCCCAGCAATGTGTTTTTGGAACACATCCACACACCATCAGTCCAGGAGGATCCCTTCATGGAAGAGGCCCCGCAGCCAAAAAGCGCAACGGATCCGACTGAAGTTGAAGTTCCAGCTGTGGTCGATCTGATCATGGAAGTGTTGGTTATCACTCCCGTCTGGACAGAACCGTACATCACGTACATCCTAAGGAAAGAACTCCCAGAAGACGAAGAAGAGGCTCGACAGATCGTATGTCGATCCAAGGCCTTTGCAGTCATAAAGGACAGTTATATAGAGAAAGCGTGACTGGGGTCGGCCAGAAGTGTATCACACCAGAAGAAGGTTAGATGATCCTTAACGATATCCACTCGGGGACCTGTGGTCATCATGCGTCCTCTCGGACCATTGTGGCTAAAGCATACCGAGTGGGGTTCTACTGGCCAAGGGCCAATGAGATGGCAAAAGAGATAGTCGACAAATGTGAAGGATGTCAGTATTACTCCAATATGCCGCACAAGCCCGCGTCAGCCCTAAAAACCATTCCACTCATCTGGCCCTTTGCTGTTTGGGGGCTGGACATGGTTGGGCCACTGAGAACAGGCAGGAGCGGCTTCACTCATGTGCAGGTAGCAGTCGACAAGTTCACCAAATGGATTGAAGCCAAGCCTATCAAGAATCTCGATGCTTGCACCGCTATCAGTTTCATCAGAGAGTTGATATTCAGATATGGAGTTCCGCACAGTATCATCACGGACAATGGGTCAAACTTCGATTCCAACAAGTTCAGGGCCTTTTGCGCCTCTCAGGGCACTCGGGTCGACTATGCTTCGGTCGCTCACTCCCAGTCGAATGGGCAAGTAGAAAGGGTAAATGGCCTAATTCTCAAAGGACTGAAACCCCGATTGATGCGCGATCTCAAGCACGCAGCAGGTGCATGGGTCAACAAGCTCCCATCAGTCCTTTGGGGATTGAGGACAACCCCGAATCGATCGACCGGAAGAACCCCATTCTTTCTGGTCTACGGAGCCGAGGCAGTCTTATCGAGTGACCTGCTTCACAACGCTCCCAGGGTCGAGCTCTACTCAGAAGATGAAGCAGAACAAGCCCGGCAGGATGCAGTTGACCTCCTAGAAGAAGAAAGAGAAATGGCCCTGATCCAATCGACCATCTATCAGCAAGACTTGCATCGATTCCATGCCAGAAACGTGAAGAGCCAAGCCTTCCAAGAAGGAGACTTAGTCCTTCGAGTGGATCAGCAGAAACCATACAAGCTTGCTCCTACTTGGGAAGGCCCCTTCATAGTCAACAGAGTCCTCCACAATGGAGCATACCACCTCTACAATGTCGATCGCCAGATTGATGAGCCACGAGCCTGGAATGCGGAGCTACTCCGCCCCTTTTATACTTGAATTCTCACTCGGATGAGATGTAATAAGAAAAACTCCTATAGTTTATTTATCAAAGACAAGAGCGTTATAATTTTCCCAGTGATTATTATTGTTTTTGTTTTTGTAAGAAATCCCCTAGTGGGTGGCTTAGCTGCGAATACGCTTCGCCTAAGTTTGTAAAAACAGTTTCCTGCCAAGTGGCGAGCCAGCCTCCCACTCGAGGGCTTAGCTGTGAATCTGTTTCGCCTAAGTTTGAAAAAATCCTACCGAGTGGAGAGCAATCCTCCCACTCGGAGGCTTAGCTGCAGTCCAGTACTCGCCTAAGTTCTCCCACTTGGAGACTTAGCTACAGTCAGGCACTCGCCTAAGTTTGAAAAATCCTACCGAGTGGAGAGCAATCCTCCCACTCGAGGGCTTAGCTGCAGTCCAGTACTCGCCTAAGTTCTCCCACTTAGAGACTTAGCTGCAGTCACGCACTCGCCAAAGTTTGAAAAATCCTACCGAGTGGAGAGCAATCCTCCCACTCGGGGGCTTAGCTGCAGTCCAGTACTCGCCTAAGTTCTCCCACTTGGAGACTTAGCTGCAGTCAGGCACTCGCCTAAGTTTGAAAAATCCTACCGAGTGGAGAGCAATCCTCCCACTCAGGGGCTTAGCTGCAGTCCAGTACTCGCCTAAGTTCTCCCACTTGGAGACTTAGCTGCAGTCAGGCACTCGCCTAAGTTTGAAAAATCCTACCGAGTGGAGAGCAATCCTCCCACTCGGGGTCTTAGCTGCAGTCCAGTACTCGCCTAAGTTCTCCCACTTGGAGACTTAGCTGCAGTCAGGCACTCGCCTAAGTTTGAAAAATCCTACCGAGTGGAGAGCAATCCTCCCACTCAGGGGCTTAGCTGCAGTCCAGTACTCGCCTAAGTTCTCCCACTTAGAGACCGAGCTGCCGTCAGGCACTCGCCTAAGTTTGAAAAATCCTACCGAGTGGAGAGCAATCCTCCCACTCGGGGGCTTAGCTGCAGTCCAGTACTCGCCTAAGTTCTCCCACCTAGACACTTAGCTGCAGTCAGGCACTTGCCTAAGTTTGAAAAATCCTACCGAGTGGAGAGCAACCCTCCCACTCGGGGGCTTAGCTGCAGTCCAGTACTCGCCTAAGTTCTCTCACTAGAAGACTTAGCTGCAGTCCAGCACTCGCCTAAGTTTGAAAAAATCCTACCGAGTGGAGAGCAATCATCCCACTCGGGGGCTCAGCTGCAGTCCAGTACTCGCCTAAGTACGAAACACATCTCAGTCCTCAAGGACGACGAGGGGCAGGTCGACTGCCACCTTCTCCTGGAGAGCTTCGCCACAAATACAATGTGCGCTCCATCCCGCTCTGCAATAACAGGGTGTGGGTCGACCACCACCTTCTCCTGGAGAGCTTCGCCACAAATACAATGTGCACTCCATCCCACTCTGCAGTAACAGGGTGCAGGTCGACCGCCACCTTCTCCTGGAGAGCTTCGCCACAAATACAAGACATGGGTCAACTGCTTCCCTCTCCTTCGGGGCTGCACTACGAATACAGAAAGTTGTCTCGAATGAAGAATGGGTTCACTCGGCAGTAGATTCATAAAGATATTCAACGGTAAACCAAGTTCAAATAAATTCTAAAAGTTCCGGATCACATATCGAAGTACTCAGGCATGCAGCCCGAAAAAATTTAACGGTTACAAAAACCGCTCGGCATTCTGAGGCAAATTTAAGGTGGGACATAAGAGTTTGTTCATTCCGCGGGAGGAGGGCTGGCAGGCTCGATGAACTCATCCAGGTCGACACCATCGGCAATCCGAGTGGCGGCAGCTATGAAAGTCTCCATGAAAGTTCGGAAGTCATGCTTCTGGGTGTTGGCGACCTTGATTGCGGCCAGCTTGTCTTGTCGCACCTCCTTGCAGTGGACACGAACCAAGGACAGAGCCACATCAGCGCCACACCGAGCAGAAGACTTCTTCCACTCCTGCACTTGGTCAGGGATTCCGTTAAGTCGAGTCATCAGAGACTCAAGATCGTTTTGGAGCGTAGCCTCTGGCCAAAGTGCCGGGTCGATCCATGACATGGCGACCTTCAGTCGAGCCAGGTAATCCACGGCACCGTCGATGCGAGATTCCAGTCGGAGCAGATTCATGGCAGTTTCATCTTTCACGGGAGAGTTGATTGGATCCAAACCTGGTTCGATCCGCCCAGTCTCCTCTTCAAAGTTTTGGCAAAACTCTGCATTCACGATCCAAGGATAAGTCAATTTTCATACACTGAGTCGACACAAAAAAGTCAGTCGGAACAGAATGTGCCCCTTCAAGCTTGATGTACAACTTCTTGGGAAGACTCCTCAGATAGCTCTCCAGGTCATCCCTCCTGCGAGCAATGCCTTCCATTTTCTCGCCTTGAACGAGATTCGCCTTCTTCCAGTGTGTGCACTCCTTGTTGGAGTCATTCAGAGCGGTCTTCAGCGTGGTATTCTGTTCTTCCAACTGGCCGACTTAAGCCAGCTTCTGTTCGGCCGGAGCGGTCCTGTCGTCAGCCTCCTTCTGGGCAGCAGCCAAATCCTGATCCTTTTTCGCCAAAGCTTCTCTCAGTTTTTCTGCAAAGAAATGATGATTGATTCAGAAATAGCAGAAGGGTGCTCGAGCCTAAAACTAACCAGTCGACAAACTTGTCTTACCAGTGGTGCCGTCTCTGACCTTCTGCAGCTCTGTCCTAGCCAGCTCCAAGTCAAGTTTCAGTTGAATGTGTTGCCCCTCCAAATCAGCGAAGCGAGCTCCAAGATCACAAGATTTCTGAAATCAAAGGGGAGAAATTATTCCATGGCAAAAAACTTCAAAGACATTAAGTACTAAGACTACGGTCGACTGCCCGCAGTCCACCATAGTCTCGGGGCCTACACCCAGTGGGTGCACTTTGCGTGCCCCCATCGGTTCTGATTCCACTCGACCGGTCTGCCGGAGTCGAGTTCAAAAAAAAGAGAGACAAAGTAGAACTCAGACCACAGTCGACTGCCAGCAGTCGACCATGGTCTCGGGGACTACACCCAGTGGGTGCATGTTGCGTGCCCCCACCGGTTCTGATTCCACTCGACCGGATCAAGCAGAAGAAACAAACTACCAGTTCGGTTTTTACTCGACAAAATACAAATACTACAGTCGACTGCTAGCAGTCCACCGTAGCCTCGGGGGCTACACCCAGTGGGTGCACTCAGCGTGCCCCCACTAGTCCAAAAACTTCAATCGATGCACCCGGTGGGTGTACAGATGCAAAGATTTTCGGAAAGGATCTTCAGATAGCCGACTAACCTGAACGTTGCTCTGGAGAGCCGAGCTGGCATCATAGGCACCTTGGCTGGCATCCCGCACTGTCTTCATCTTCTCCATCATAATGCCCGCCTGGCGTATGGCTTCCCTAGCAGCATTCACCTCGTCCTCTAGGACATGATGGGTCGCAAAAACTGAAGGCGGGTCGACAGGAGCCTGAGCAGCCGACGAAGAAGGCAAAGCACTCGACAGAGGCTCGACGAAGGTAATAGAACCCCGATTGACGTCACCAGTGTCCTGAACGACTGGTTCCGCCCTCGGCGTCGACTGTGGCGCCTCGCTTGTAGGAGCTCACCTATTCTTCCTCATCAAAGGCCTCTCGGGCTCTTCATCATCATCAGGGAGGTCAATAACGTTGGGAGCTGTGCAAAGTTCAATTGCCAAAATCACGTCACCCAGTGGTGCACATTGCAGTTGAATCGACTGAACAAAGACAGTATGGCAGAAGTCATACCCGGATTAGAAGTGGCCGCATCCTCCATCACCTCATCGTCATCCCTGTAAGCTGAGGTCCCGGAAGTGGCAGCGCTGACAATTCCAAAGTTCGTCCAGTTAAAACAAGAAAAAACAAACAATGCGGAGCGTCGAGTGAATACAAGGAGAGACACTCACGCGGAGGTGACAGGGATAGCGATCTTGATCTTCGGCAGCGCCTTCCGAGTCTTCGGCTCTGCAACTTTGAGGTGCTTTGGCGCCTTCTCAGCCGTGGTTGGTGAAGAGATCCGAGGACGTTTCGAAGACTGACCAGCCTGAGCAGTTGCCTTGTCGCGGGCACTCGGCCGATCTTGGTCAACCTTGGATTGTCTCTCTATGCGAGGAGGCGACTTGACTTCTTCCCCATCACTTGAGTCGTCGCTTCCTCCATCCCCTTCACCATCGGAAGTCCACTCGCCACTTTCGCCACCACTCGCCTCGCCTTCCAGAGCTTGCTCTTGCGCCCCGTTGGGCATCGAATACATTTCAATAATGGCCTGAAAGAAAGCAGGGAGGACAAAGTCAGTCGACACAATACAAACAGCTACGCGAGTGAATTCAGATTATGAGCAAAAACTCAGAATCAGACTTGCTCTGGTGCATGCGACTGGTCGAATGGGGGAACTCTCCTAGCTCCTCTGGGATTGTCCTTGTTCCTGCTGATGCTCGACGGCCACTTCTCCAGTGTGTCATCGTCGACCTCCTCCGGGTGGATCCGAGTGGAGTCTTCAAGACCCGAATACATCCACATCAGATGGTCTCGGGCTTGGAGAGGCTGGATGCGCCGCTGAAGGAAGACCTCCAAGAGATCCATACCAGTGACCCCATCATGAATAAGCTGGACCACTCGGTTGACCAACACCTTCACGTGCGCCTTCTCCTCCGGGAGCACCTTCAAAGGGGAGGGTTTTTCCACTCGGTCCATGGTAAAGGGAGGAAGGCCGGTCGATTGCCCTGGCGTCGACTGATCTTTACAGTAGAACCAAGTCGACTGCCATCTGCGAACTGAGTCGGGAAGAATCATGGCCGGAAAGGAGCTTTTCCCCCTCGTCTGGATGCCAAGACCCCCACACATCTAGATCACTTGGGTCCTCTTGTCACTTGGATTAGCCTTTTTTCACTGTCTCGGAGCGACAAGTGAAAATATGCTTGAAAAGACCCAAGTGAGGCCGACAACCCAGGAAGTTCTCACACAAGGAAATGAATGCGGCAAGATAAACGATTGAGTTGGGGGTAAAATGGTGGAGTTGAGCAACAAAGAAGTTCAGAAACCCTCGGAAGAAAGGATGAGGAGGCAAGGAAAACCCGCGGTCGACGTGAGTGGCAAGAAGAACGCGCTCACCCTCCCAGGGTTGCGGCTCGGATTCCTTCCCCGGAAGCCGTGACGAGTCGTAGGGGATCAGCCCTCCCTCGGCCAGGTCGTCAAGGTCTTCTTGGGAGAACGTCGAGTGGATCCAGTCGCCCTGGATCCAACCCTTCGGCAGGCCAGTCCGCGAGGAAGATCTGCCCTGGCTCGTCGCCTTCCCCTTCGACCTCGCCGTCGCCTTCTTTGCCCGCTCCAGAGCCGCGGTCTTCTCCTTCACCATTGTCGCCAGCGAGACGCGTGTGGTGCGGTGGCGCTGGGGCGAGAGCGAGCGCAGCGGAGAGGCGTGAGGAGGAGAAGAGGTAATGGGGCGCACTGTTCGGGAGACTCCGGTCCAACGCCTTATATGAGGCCGCTTCCGAGTGGCTGACAGGTAGGCCCAGATGGCTCTGTCAAATCCCGTCACGACCGCGCGAGCGATACATGGCGAAAAAGGTGGCGCGGGGATCGAGGCAGCTCCACTCTATCCCATCCGATTACTGAGGCCTCCCCCATCCCGCGCGCTTCCCAAAATTTGGATCCCACGAAATCCGTGGACAGCAAACAACTTGTCAGACCAAAGATCTCCTCCACACCGTCACTCGGAGCCCTACAAGTAAAGAAACTCACTCGACGAAGAATTAAGAATGGATCAAGGCGACTGAAAAGGAAGTTTTTGTCATCACTCAGGTCCGTTGATCCGAAACAAGATATGCTCACGGCATGGAAAACGAGTCGGAGAAGTCCTCAACTCCTTCCCCACTCAAACCTCGATCCATTCGGGGGCTAATGATGAAGCTATGTACCTAGGGTAGGGTCACGGACCTGTCCTAACTACCCTACCCTAGGACATCTCTAGAAGAAATCACCATTCAATCGACTTGGAGGTGTTCCACTCGACAGACTCGAAGACACTTGACCAAGAAGCAATCACTCGACCAAGATCCAACCACTCGATGGCCAGGAGACCTAAGGTCACTCAACACGCTAACGGTCGGTCATTAAGTAGCTTTTATGGTCATCATAGCACTTTATTACTAGGGTTATCAGTAACGCCCTGCCTTAATGTACATTGAACCCTTCGTAACATGGGCTGGCCGGGGTCCTGGCGCACTCTATATAAGCCACCCCCTTCCTCCGAGACAAGGGTTTGCACCTCTGTAACTCATACTCACATAATCCAGTCGACCGCCTCCGGGCTTCGAGACGTAGGGCTATTACTTCCTCCGAGCAGGGCCTGAACTCGTAAACCTTGCGTTCTTATAACTTCTCCATAGCTAAGATCTTGCCTCTCCATACTTACCCCCCGACACTACTGTCAGACTTAGAACCACGACATGGGGCGGCGATGCTTATGTGAAAAAGTTTCAAACTGATAAGCTTGAACCCAAATTGGAGAAGTGCATCTTCATAGGATCCCAAACGAAATTGTTGGGTACACCTTCTATCACAGATCCGAAGGAAAATTTGTTGCTGAGAATAGATCCTTTCTAGAGAAGGAGTTTCTCTTGAAAGAAGTGAGTGGGACGAAAGTAGAACTTGATGAGGTAACTGTACCTGCTCCCGTATTGGAAAGTAGTTCATCATAGAAATCTGTTCCTGTGACTAGTACACCAATTAGCGAGGAAGCTAATGATGATGATCATGTAACTTCAGATCAAGTTACTACCGAACCTCATAGGTAAACCAGAGTGAGATCCGCACCAGAGTGGTACGGTAATCCTGTTCTGGAGGTCATGTTATGTGACGATGACAAACCTACGGACTATGAGGAATCGATGATGAGCCCAGATTCCGCAAAATGGCTTGAGGCTATGAAATCTGAAATGAGATCCATGTATGAGAACAACGTATGGACTTTGATTGACTTGCCCATTGATCGGCGAGCCATTGAGATTAAATGGATCTTCAAGAGGAAGACGGACACTGATAGTAGTGTTACTATCTACAAAGCTAGAATTGTCGCAAAAGGTTTTCGACAAGTTCAAGGTGTTGACTATGATGAGAGTTTCTCACTCATATCTATGCTTAAGTCTATCTGAATCATGTTAGCAATTGCCGCATTTTATGAAATCTGGCAAATGGATAAACAAAACTGCATTCCTTAATGGATTTATTAAAGAAGAGTTTTATATGATGCAACCAGAAGGTTTTGTCAATCCTAAAGGTGCTAACAAAATATGCAAGCTCCAGCGATCCATCTATGGACTGGTGCAAGCATCTCGGACTTGGAATATACGCTTTGATAAGTTGATCAAAGCATATAGTTTTATACAGACTTGCGGTGAAGCCTGTATTTACAAGAAAGTGAGTGGGAGCACTACATCATTTCTGATAAGTATATGTGAATGGCATATTGTTGATCGGAGATAATGTAGAATTATTCTGCAAAGCATAAAGGAGTGTTTGAAAGGAGTTTTTCAAAGAAAGACATCAGTGAAGCTTGTCGGCGTTCTGGGAACGGGGGTCCCCAGACTTGCCTGCCTGCGGCCTGCGGCGTGACTCAAGTGGGGGCCCAGCACGGCCCATCTTCATCAACACAAGGCTCAAGACCCTCGCGAGGGGCCAAGCCTCGCGAGGCGGACAACACGGCGCATCCTCAGGCACAGCCTCGTCAGGCTGGCTCGCGAGGAGGCGGAGATTTCAAGGCGGGGTACCTCGCGAGGTGCCCATGACGCAAGCCATGACGACACAGGGCACCAGGCGGGTGCCAGCGCGCGCAGCGCCCCTCTTTCCTCTTTGGTGCAAAGGGGGCGAGCGTATCAGCGGAGTACCGAGGCATCAGGCAAAGGTTGCCACTTTGGTGCAACGAGACCAAGGCTAGGAGGACTACGAGACGGAGGTCACCATGGAGCCCAGCGCGGCGTCATCACCCAGAGCCTTTGGAAGGCGAAGACTGCTTTTGTCAGGATAGATGTACTCGTTGTCCCCCTTCAAATTAGCCCGCCATTGTTGGATCCCTTCTCGCTCAATATTTGGGGAGAGGACCAGGGCCTCTATAAATAGGACTAGCCACCCACATAGCAGGGGGGGTCAGTTGGTTCGTTTGGTTCACAAGTAGAGAGAGAGAGAAAGAGGGTGACAAAACCCTTCATAGCAGTTCATCACCACAGCCTAGAACAGACCCTCGCGAGGCTGTTCTTCCTTGTATTGTTCATCCTCACCAGTCCCAGGAGGCAATCCATCCATCACACACTGGAGTAGGGTATTACACCACATCGGTGGCCCGAACCAGTATAAATCTTGTGTCTTTCGTGCAGCTCTTTTAGTAGTTTAGATCCCATTGAGACAGAGAGGTTGAAGGTGAGATTTCCGCGCGCACCCTAGTGTTCGAACCTTAAGGGTCTGCCGGAACCCGAAATCCGACATTTGGCGTGCCAGGTAGGGGTGCGCCGGAATTCGTCTCCCACCGCTCCGTGCCCCATCGCGTCTTCATCGCCATGCCAGGCAACCAGGAGGTCAACCCCTACCCGTGGGCTGCATGGCCCAAACGCGTGGAACCGCTTGCCTCGGGCGACCCCGCGCCCCAGGCAGCTCGCGGTCCGCAGGGCACTGCGGGCCGCGGCCGACGCGGACAAACTTCGGCAACTCTTATGTCGCGGCAGGCTCGGTCGGCGGCAAGGGCCTCCCGCCGGGAGCAGGCGAATTCAGACACCCGCCGGGAGCAGGCGAATTCGAGGGCCGTGCTCGTGGTGGCCCGAGAGCTGCTGCGATGCAGGCTGCTGGAGGGCGGCCACGACGTGCTGCTAGAGCGAGTGGCGAAGCTCCTGGGCTTCGCCGCCTCGGGGGCTCACCCCTTTTCCACCCAGCTCCCATCTCAAGCCCAGAGCGACCCGCGCGGGGGCTCCGCGCGCGCCCGTGGGCTTCAAGGCTACTCCGACGCCAGTGAAGCTGTCAGCACCGGACCGGTGGCGGCGCTGCCCCCGCCCCCGGCCCGTGAAGGAGAAGGACTCGACGCGACCCGTGGCCCCGGAGGGCGGCCGCATTGCCACCCAGTGGCAGGCATGACAGGTGGGGCCGCATGGCATGCGGGGCTCCACGACATGGCGTATGGGATGACGGCGACGGAAGAGTACGTGCCCTGCATGATGGACCAAGGACACCCTCACGAGGACGGGCAGGCCTCACTCCTCGGCCCCAGCTGGGCGGACGAGGTGATGGAGGCTGAGCCCTTCCCGGCGCCCCAGGACGAGCCCGCTCGCCATGCAGGAGGCAGCGATCACCGGGCACCGCTAACTCTTCAGGGGCAGGTATATGCTAACCGTGGATCGCAGGAGGTGTAGGTCGCCGCAGCGAGCGGCCGCCCCGCTCCTACAGCCCCTCACCCCTCGGGAGGAGGGTGCAGGGGGGGACCGGGATCCGACATCACCACTGCGGCGTTCGGAGCAAGGCGTTCTTAGGAAGTAGGCCCTCTTCTGGGGAGGTGCCTCAGGGCCTGCCCCTGGCAGAGGACCCGTGGTCGTCGGGGGAACCGCTGGCGACCGCTCTACCCCATCGGGCGGCGTCCTGGGTTCCGGTCGTTGTTGATGGCACTAGAGTGTGGCGCAAGGCGGGGCCCTCGTCAGGCGATATGAAGCAAGGCCCAGTGCGTGTGAAGCTCGCCGCCCCGTGACACTCTCACGTAATAATGAGTGGGGCTGTACATGCCCCGAAGTCTCAGGGGTGCCGGCCTCAGGCCCTGGGGCTCCCTCCCACGCCCAGTGGACAGCACTTAGCTCCGCGCTGGTGAGAAGACGTTGAAGACTAGATTAGGTGCCGGACGCGGCTTTTTGTCTGCCTTTTGTTGCCTTGCCCTTTGGTTGTTGCTTTCCCCCGCTGGATTTAAGTTGGATTCGAATTTGAGATTTGTGTGTGTTCGGGGAAGGGGTGCTTATTCTCGCTCGAGCCGTTTCTCGCGTTCTGATTACCGCTCCGTCACAACTGCCTCCCCTCGCGAGCCCCTCGCGAGTCGGGTCAGGCCTGGCTCATGCGCAACCCGGACTGCCGCTGTTACTCCCCCTCGGGAGGCTTTTCGGGGGCCTACGGAGGTTGTCCTGTTTAAAAAGGCCCAGAGCCTGTGAAGCAAGGCGAGTGCCTGTGAAGCTCTCGCGCTCGAGGAAAAGGCCCGGAGCCTGTGAAGCAAGGCGAGTGCCTGTGAAGCTCTCGCGCTCGAGGAAAAGACCCAGAGCCTGTGAAGCAAGGCGAGTGCCTGTGAAGCTCTCGCGCTTGAGGAAAAGGCCCGGAGCCTGTGAAGCAAGGCGAGTGCCTGTGAAGCTCTCGCGCTCGAGGAAAAGGCCCAGAGCCTGTGAAGCAAGGCGAGTGCCTGTGAAGCTCTCGCGCTCGAGGAAAAGGCCCGGAGCCTGTGAAGCAAGGCGAGTGCCTGTGAAGCTCTCGCGCTCAAGGGAACGGCCCGGAGCCTGTGAAGCGAGGCGAGCGCTTGTGGAGTCATCGCGTCCAGAAGAAGGCCCAGGGCCCGTGGAGAAGGCCAACGCATGAGGAGTTTCTCACCAGCGACAACCTTACATCCTGAGGACCTAGCTAGAAAGCGCCCAAGGCGTCGCGCCCTCCTGCAGGCCGCCGCTGAACCAGAGTGGGACAAAGGTAAACCAGCCCACTATCGGGCACAAGCGCAATTTGGTAACTACTGATATGATAGACATAAGTTTTTACACGAGGGGCTTCCCCTCCCAAAATGCTCTCACACACCACCAGGTCGAAAGCCTGAGTTCTATTCATGCAGAGTGAAAAAGACAGGAGCGATACGCTCTCAGTCGGACCAATCCCCCAATGCGTCCCCGGAAGCACCTCCTGAGCCCTCGCCGGAGTCGCCGAGCTCGCCATCGACGCCCGCGTCGCTGCCGGCGGCGTCAGGGCCGCTCGTCGCGCCATCCTCGTCAGCACCCACGACCACGTCGCTGTCGTCCGAAGTGAAGGCCCTGACGAGGGCGTCCACGTTATCCTCCACCCAGCGCGACAGGTCGTCCCGGACGGCCTGGGGGACTGGGGCAATGACGGCGTCGAAGTCGAAGCGGGGATTCATGTTCTGAAGATGGCTGAAGACACGGGAGAAGGCACGCTTGAGCAAGGCGTGGCTCCTCTCCTCCACCAACCTGTCGGCCCTAACTGACCGCGCCTCCAGCTCCGCCACCACGGCGGTGAAGAACTGCAGGTTACCGGCGTAGTTGATCGTGTGTGGCTCACCGACGGACGCCTCGCAGATGTTGCCCAAGGCCGAGTTGGCCCTCTCCCTGAGCATGGTGAACATTGGGCCATGCGCGTGCTCCAGGAGCCGCCGCTGGCATATTTCGTCGGCGTTCTGGCACTCGACGGCCTCGGCCTCTTCCACCCGTTGGCGAAGGCGGAGCACCTCGGCTTGAGAGGCGGCTAGCTCTTTCTACGCTGCCTCAACGGCGGCCCGAGAGACGTCGGCCAGCTGCATCGCCTCGTCCCGTTGGGTCCTCAGGGCCGCGGTTCTGCCTTCAGCCTCGACCCGGATCATCCTCAGCTTCCCCTCGAACTCACGCTCAAGGCCTTGGCGCGCCATCGCCACCCGACGACAAACCTCCTCCAGGACACGCGCTTCCCGCGCAGCGACGTCGTACTCCGCCTGCGTCACTAGGCGCTCCCTCGTCTCCAGCCTCTCGTACTCACGGGAGCGTTCGGCGGCCTCCAGCGCCAACGCTTCCTCGCGCTTCTGGAGCTCAGCTGGGTCGTCGGAAGCCACCTCCATCGACGCAAGGGCTGCATCGCGCAGCTCCGCTTGCTCCTCCAACGAGTGGCACCGGGCCAGGAGCTCGCGAGCTCGTTCCTCCGCCGCCTCTCGCCACCCGTCAGCCCTCCGGGCCTCCTCGATGGCCTGGGAGCGGGCCACTCGGGAGGCCTCCAGCGACGCCTTCGCTTCTTCATCATCAAGGTCGCGCTGGCGGCGCGCATGGGCGACGGGGGCTTCCAGCTCGCGCCTCCCTGCAGCTAGGTGCAGGCCCTCGGCCTCCAGGCGAGCATCTTCAGCGGCAAGCTCTTCCCCAAGCAGGTCCACCGCGTCGGCCGCTCGTCGAAGGAACCCTTGGCGGCGCGAGCGGCGCTCCCGAGCACGCTCGAGCACATCTTCCACGTCATCATCCGCCCCAAGCAGGCGCCGGGGGCTGCGGGTCATCGTTCCCCCTCCGGGCAGGGGGCTGGGGGCGGGCGACCTCCCAACGGCCGGACGCACCATATCAGAAGCCCGACCAAGGGCCAGCCCGCCTCCAGATGAGGGGCGTAGGTGGCGCCTCAACCAGTCGCAGCCCAAGACCAGACGGGAGGTACCCGACAGGCTGGCTATCCCCTGAGAAGGCCCGCGAAGGAAAAGCACGGGGAATGAAGAGCCGCGGCGCACCTCGGGATGATCCGCCCCATCAGACGCCCTCACCACGAGGGCAGAGCTGCTCGGAGCACTTGAGGATGGCGGAGGAGGCGAGGCCGAGGAAGGCGGTGCCTCGGCGACTCCCGCGATCTCAGTTGGAAGGGGCCTGCGGAGCAAGAATCAGCGAAAGCAACAAGAGGATCGGGAGTCAGAGAGGAAAAATACTTACTCGTCAGTGGCGAAGTACTTCCTGCACTTCAGCACGCGACAAGGGGAGTCAACACCCAGAGCCTCCCTCTTCCTCCGGAGGGCCACGAAGTCCACGCGGAAGCGGCCCATGAGAAGAGCACAAGGATCAACCTGCCGCAAGGACGAGGCACTAGGACGGCCCGCGTCAGGAGCACCCGCCTGGCGCGTGCCACCAATCACCTCATTGGGAGCCGGGACCAGCGCCTCCAAGGCCCCGGCCCCGGGCGCTGGGAGCGGCTGCCTACCACCTTCAGCCGCAGCAGTACGGGCCTCAGGAGCTGCCTCCTCACGAGCGGCCTCAGGCGCCGCACCCTCCTCCGGAGCTGTCTCCTCACGAGCGGCCTCAGTCACTGCACCCTCCTCCGGAGCCGTCCCCTCACGAGCGGCGCACAACGCTGCCCCCTCCTCCGGAGCCTCCACGGCCTCAGGCGCCTCCTTCCTCCCTTCTCTGCCACTTGAGGAGGAGTCGCCTTGGCCGATTGGGAGGGGAGTCACCACTACAGGGTTCTCGCGAGGCCCTTGGAGACCGGCGGGGCACAGCCCCCACTCGTCGAAGTCAGGCATCTGCTTCACAAAGTTAGCCTTGCTTTGATAGAGATATAGGAAGGCCCCGCCTTGCCGGATGTTGCCAGGATTGGGGTCCCCGGCCAAAGTCAGGAGCGTCGCCTTCAGCGCCGCGGGGGCCAGGTCTTCTTCCTGGAGCCTCATGTCGTCCTCGCGCCCCCGGAAGGCCCACATTCGGCGAGAGTGCCGCTGCAGGGGAGCGACACGGCACAACAGAAACTCCTTCACCCCTTCGGCGCTGTCACGCCGAGTTTCCTCGGGAGTGCGAAGCGGGGCCAAACGAAGACAAGCCGAGGGCTCTTCAGCATCTCTTGGCCCCAACCCGAATTAGGGACGGCAGGCGAGGTCGGCTCCGATAGCAGGGGGCTGGGCACCCCCGCGTCCACATACAGCCATCGCTCGCGGAACCCGGCCGCGGGCTGGGGGAGTCGGAAGTCAATTCCAGACACCTCGGACACAGGCTCGGCAGCAAAGCTCGCGCATGCCAAGCGCTGGGAAGGATCGACAAGACGCAGCGAGAAGAAGTGGCGCAGCAGGGCGACCGAAGGAGGGATGCCCACCATGGCTTCGCAAATGAAGGCGAAGACCGAAAGGAGGGTGATGGACTCAGGACTGAGATGCATTAAGTGGATCTGATATTGCGAAAGCACGGCATTGAAGAAATCGGAGAAAGGGGGAACCAGACCCGCCCACAAGGCATCGGTGAAACATGGGACCTCAGTGGCTATCCTATCAATGGAGAAGTAGGACGCGGGCCAGGCGGTCGTCCTTCCGCACTCGTTGAAGACGGTGGCCAGGGCCAAGCTGTCCCTGCCCAGGCACTCTTGGTTGAGCACAGTCGATCGGCCGACGAGAGGGGCCACCGTTGGCGGCGCACAAGACGAAGGCATGGATTTCTCTGCTCTCTCCTTCCCCGTCGGAGCCATGGCGATGGGAAGGAGGGGGGATTCGAGATTCGATTGAAGGCAGGGGGAGGCGCTCGAATGAAGGGAGAACAGAGGACACCCGAGCAACAGGAAAGGGGACGGCTGTGTACAACTACCAGGCCACCTAGCAGGGCACACAATAAGGAAGCGTGGGGGAACGGTGCCGCCCACGCCCAATCAACCGCCATGCGACGTCCAAGGCCGCAGGCTGTTAGGGCCCACGGCGCTTCGCCCTTGCCCTTTCGCCTCTCGGCACGGCCAAGTCCATGCGCGCCTTGGGCCCGGGGGCTACTGTCGGCGTTCTGGGAATGGGGGTCCCCAGACTTGCCTGCCTGCGGCTTGCGGCATGGCTCAAGTGGGGGCCCAGCACGGCCCATCTTCATCAACACGAGGCTCAAGACCCTCGCGAGGGGCCAAGCCTCACGAGGCGGACGACACAGCGCATCCTCAAGCACAGCCTCGTCAGGCTGGCTCGCGAGGAGGCGGAGAGTTCAAGGCGGGGTACCTCGCGAGGTGCCCATGAAGCAAGCCATGACAACACGGGGCACCAGGCGGGTGCCAGCGCGCAGCGCCCCTCTTTCCTCTTTGGTGCAAAGGGGGCAAGCGTATCAGCGGAGTACCGAGGCATCAGGCAAAGGATGCCACTTTGGTGCAACGAGACCAAGGCCAGGAGGACTACGAGACGGAGGTCACCATGGAGCCCAGTGCGGCGTCATCACCCAGAGCCTTTGGCAGGCGAAGACTGCTTTTGTCAGGATAGATGTACTCGTTGTCCCCCTTCAAATTAACCCGCCATTGTTGGATCCCTTCCCGCTCAATATTTGGGGAGAGGACCAGGGCCTCTATAAATAGGACTAGCCACCCACATAGCAGGGGGGTCAGTTGGTTCGTTTGGTTCACAAGTAGAGAGAGAGAGAGAGAGAGAAAGAGGGTGACAAAACCCTTCATAGCAGTTCATCACCACAGCCTAGAACAGACCCTCGCGAGGCTGTTCTTCCTTGTATTGTTCATCCTCAGCAGCCCCAGGAGGCAATCCATCCACCACACACTGGAGTAGGGTATTACACCACATCGGTGGCCCGAACCAGTATAAATATTGTGTCTTTCTTTCAGCTCTTTTGGTAGTTTAGATCCCATTGAGACGGAGAGGTTGAAGGGGAGATTTCCGCGTGCACCCCAGTGTTCGAACCTTAAGGGTCTGCCGGAACCCGAAATCCGACAAAGCTGCTTACATATTAAGCATCAAGATCTATAGAGATAGATCAAGACACTTGATAAAGTTTTTCAATGAGTACATACCTTGACAAGATTTTGAAGTAGCTCAAAATGGAACAGTCAAAGAAAGAGTTCTTGCATGTGTTACAAGGTGTGAAATTGAGTAAGACTCAAAGCCCGACCACGGCAGAAGATAGAAAGAGAATGGAAGTCATTCCCTATGCCTTGGCCATAGGTTCTATAAAATATGCCATGCTATGTACCAGATCTGTTGTATACCCTACACTGATTTTGGCAAGGGAGTACAATAGTGATCTAGGAGTAGATCACTGGACAGCGGTCAAAATTATCCTTAGTGAAATAAGGATATGTTTCTCGATTATGGAAGTGACAAAAAGGTTCATTGTAAAAGGTTACGTCGGTGCAAATTTTGACACTGATCCAGATGACTCTAAGTCTCGATCTGGATACATATTGAAAGTGGGAGCAATTAGCTAGAGTAGCTCCGTGCTGAGCATTGTTGACATAGAAATTTGCAAAATACATACGGATCTGAATGTGGCAGACCCGTTGACTAAATTTCTCTCACAAGCAAAGCATGATCACACCTTACTACTCTTTGGGTGTTAATCACATAGCGACATGAACTAGATTATTGACTCTAGTAAACCTTTTGGTGTTGGTCACATGACGATGTGAACTATGGGTGTTAATCACATGGTGATGTGAACTATTGGTGTTAAATCACATGGAGATGTGAACTAGATTATTGACTCTAGTGCAAGTGGGAGACTGAAGGAAATATGCCCTAGAGGCAATAATAAAGTTATTATTTATTGATACGTCTCCAACGTATCTATAATTTTTGATTGCTCCATGCTATATTATCTACTGTTTTGGACTATATTGGGCTTTATTTTCCACTTTTATATTATTTTTGGGACTAACCTATTAACCGGAGGCCCAGCCCAGAATTGCTGTTTTTTTGCCTATTTTAGTGTTTCGGATAAACAGAATATCAAACGGAGTCCAAATAGAATAAAATCTTCGAAAACGTGATTTTCTCACCGAACGTGATCCAGGAGACTTGGACCCTACTGCAAGGGATCAAAGAGGAGGTCACGAGGGTGGGCCCCCCTAGGGCGCGCCCCTGCCTCGTGGGCCCCTTGGTGCTCCACCGACGTACTCCTTCCTCCTATATATACACATGTACCCCCAAATGATCAGAACAGGAGCCAAAAACCTAATTCCACCGCCGCAACTTTCTGTATCCACAAGATCCCATCTTGGGGCCTGTTCCGGAGCTCCCCCGGAAGAGGGTTGTCATCACGGAGGGCTTCTACATCATCCTAGCCCCTCCGATGAAGTGTGAGTAGTTTACCTCAGACCTTCGGGTCCATAGTTAGTAGCTAGATGGCTTCTTCTCTCTCTTTGAATCTCAATACAAAGTTCTCCCCCTCTCTTGTGGAGATCTATTCGATGTAATCTTCTTTTTGCGGTGTGTTTGTTGAGACCGATGAATTGTGGGTTTATGATCAAGTCTATCTATGAATAATATTTGAATCTTCTTTGAATTCTTTTATGTATGATTGGTTATCTTTGCAAGTCTCTTCGAATTATCCATTTGGTTTGGCCAACTAGATTGGTAGTTCTTGCCATGGGAGAAGTGCTTAGCTTTGGGTTCGATCTTGCGGTGTCCTTACCCAGTGACAGAAGGGGCAGCAAGGCACGTATTGTATCATTGCCATCGAGGATAACAAGATGGGGTTTATTTCATATTGCATGAATTTATCTCTCCACATCATGTCATCTTGCTTAAGGCGTTACTCTGTTTTAACTTAATACTCTAGATGCATGCTGGATAGCGGTCGATGAGTGGAGTAATAGTAGTAGATGCAGAATCGTCTCGATCTACTTGTCACGGACGTGATGCCTATATACATGATCATGCCTATATATTCTCATAATTATGCTCAATTCTATCAATTGCTCAATAGTAATTTGTTCACCCACCGTAGAATACTTATGCTCTTGAGAGAAGCCACTAGTGAAACCTATGGCTCCCGGGGTCTATTCTCATCATATCAATCTCCATCACTTTAATATTGTTTTGCTTTTTTACTTTGCATCTTTATATCAAAAATACCAAAAATAATATATCTATCAGATCTCACTCTCATAAGTGACCGTGAAGGGCTTGACAACCCCTAATCGTGTTGGTTGCGAGTAGCCATCACTTTGTGTAGGTATGAGGGACTTGAGCGTGGGCTCCTACTGGATTGATACCTTGGTTCTCAAAAACTAAGGGAAATACTTACGCTACTCTGCTGCATCATCCCTTCCTCTTCGGGGAAAACCAACGCAAGCTCAGGACGTAGCAAGAAGGATTTCTGGCGCTGTTGCTGGGGAGTCTACACAAAAAGTCAACATACCAAGTACCCATCACAATCCCTATCTCTCGCATTACATTATTTGCCATTTGCCTCTCATTTTCCTCTCCCCCCAATTCACCCTTGCTCTTTTATTCGCCCTCTCTCTCTATCCTCCCTCTCTGTTTGCCTCTTTTGTCCGCTTGTTTTTTTGTTTGCTCGTGTGTTAGATTGCTTGTTTGTCGCGATGGCTCAAGATACTACCAAATTGTGTGACTTCACCAATACCAATAATAATGATTTCCTTAGCACTCCGATTGCTCCTCTTACCGATGCTGAATCTTGTGAAATTAATACTGCTTTGTTGAATCTTGTTATGAAAGATCAATTCGCCAGCCTTCCTAGTGAAGATGCCGCTACTCATCTGAATAGCTTTGTTGATTTATGTGATATGCAAAAGAAAAAAGATGTCAATAATGATGTCATTAAATTGAAGTTATTTCCTTTTTTGCTTAGAGATCATGCTAAAGCTTGGTTTTCGTCTTTGCCTAAGAATAGTATTGATTCATGGAACAAGTGCAAAGATGCTTTTATCTCTAAGTATTTTCCTCCCGCTAAGGTCATCTCTCTTAGAAACGATATAACGAACTTTAAACAACTTGATCATGAACATGTTGCACAAGCTTGGGAGAGAATGAAATTAATGATACGTAATTGCCCTACTCATGGTTTTAATTTGTGGATGATTATACAAAAATTTATGCCGGATTGAATTTTGCTTCTAGAAATCTTTTAGATTCAGCCGCGGGAGGCACTTTTATGGAAATCACTTTAGGAGATGCTACTAAACTCCTAGATAATGTTATAGTTAATTATTCTCAATGGCATACTGAAAGAACTTCTAATAAAAAAGTGCATATGATAGAAGAAATTAATGTGTTGAGTGGAGAGATGGATGAACTTATGAAATTATTTGCTACTAAGAGTGTTTCTTCTGATCCTAATGATATGTCTTTGTCTACTTTGATTGAGAATAACAATGAATCTATGGATGTGAATTTTGTTGGTAGGAATAATTTTGGTAACAACGCTTATAGAGGGAATTTTAATCCTAGGCCTTATCCTAGTAATCCTTCTAATAATTATGGGAATTCCTACAACAACTCTTATGGAAATTATAATAAGATGCCCTCTGATTTTGAAGCAAATATTAAAGAATTTATTTCTTTGCAAAAGAATTTTAGTGCTATGATTGAAGAAAAATTGCTTAAGATTGATGATTTGGCTAGGAACGTTGATAGAATTGCTCTTGATGTTGATGCTTTGAAATTTAGATCTATTCCACCTAAGCATGATATCAATGAGTCTCTAAAAGCCATGAGAATTTCAATTGATGAGTGTAAAGAAAGAACCACCAGGATGCGTGCTTCCAAAGATGCCTTTATTAAAGCGTGTTCTTCCAATTCCTATGAAAATAATGATGAAGATCTAAAAGTTATTGATGTGTCTCTTATTAAATCTTTGTTTTGCAATACGAATCTTGATGAAACTGAATATGATCTTCCTTTACCTAGAAGGCATTCTAAAAATTTGGAGTGTTTAGATCTTAATGATGAAATTGATGAAAGTGGGATTGAAAGAAATAAAAATCTAGATGTTGCTAAACCCACTATATTGGATTTCAAGGAATTTAATTATGAAATTTGCTCTTTGATTGATTGTATTTCTTGTTGCAATCCGTGCTAAATTCTCCACCTGCTTATAGTCGCAATAAAGCCTTCACCGAACATATTGTTGATGCCTTGATGCAATCTTATGAAGAAAAACTTGATTTGAAAGTTTCTATCCCTAGAAAACTATATGATGAGTGGGAACCAACTATTAAAATTAAAATTAAATATCATGAGTTTTATGCTTTGTGTGATTTGGGTGCTAGTGTCTCTACTATTCCCAAAACTTTGTGTGATTTACTAGATTTCCGTAATTTTGATGATTGCTCTCTAAACTTGCATCTTGCAGATTCCACTATTAAGAAACCTATGGGAAGAATTAATGATTTTCTTATTGTTGCAAATAGGAATTATGTGCCTATAGATTTCATTGTTATTGATATATATTGCAATCCTTCTTTCCCTATTATTCTTGGTAGACCTTTCCTTAGAACGGTTGGTGCGATTATTGATATGAAGGAAGGGAATATTAGATTTCAATTTCCATTAAAAAAGGGCATGGAACACTTTAAAAGAAATAAAATAAAATTACCATATGAAACTATCATGAGAGCCACTTATGGATTGCCTACCAAAGATGGCAATACCTAGATCTATCCTTGCTTGTTATGCCTAGCTAGGGGCGTTAAATGATAGTGCTTGTTGGGAGGCAACCCAATTTTATTTTTATTCCTTGCTTTTTGATCCTGCTTAGTAATAAATAAATTATTTAGCCTCTGTTTTGGTTGTGTTTTTTGTGTTTAATTAGTTTGTGTGCCAAGTAGAACCGTTGGGAAGACTTGGGGAAAGTCTTGTTGAACTTGCTGTAAAAAACAGAAACTTTAGCGCTCACGAGAACTGCTTTCATTTTTATTTTAAGAGTGATATTTAGTTAATTATTTTTTCAGATGATTAATAGATAAATTACTCACCTCCAACAATTTATTTTAGAATTTTTGGGGTTCCAGATCTTGCGCTAGCTACAGATTACTATAGACTGTTCTGTTTTTGACAGATTCTGTTTTTCGTGTGTTGTTTGCTTATTTTGATGAATCTATGGCTAGTAAAATAGTTTATAATCCATAAATAAGTTGGAATACAGTAGGTTTAACACCAATATAAATAAAAAATGAGTTCATTACAGTACCTTGAAGTGGTCTTTTGTTTTCTTTCGCTAATGGAGCCCACGAGTTTTCTATTTTGAGTTTTGTGTTGTGAAGTTTTCAAGTTTTGGGTGAGTTCTTTTGATGGATCATGGAACAAGGAGCACCAAGAGCCTAAGCTTGGGGATGCCCATGGCACCCCCAAGATAATCCAAGGACACCAGAAAGTCAAAGCTTGGGTATGCCCCGGAAGGCATCCCCTCTTTTCGTCCACTTCCATCGGTAATTTACTTGGAGCTATATTTTTATTCACCAACATGATATGTGTTTTGCTTGGAGCGTCTTGTATTATTTGTGTATTTGTTTCTTATTATGACACAATCATCCTTGCAGTACACACCTTTTGAGAGAGCCATACATGAATTAAAATTTGATAGAATACTCTATGTGCTTCACTTATATCCTTTGAGCTAGATAATTTTGCTCTATGTGCTTCACTTATATCTTTTGAGCTAGATAATTTTGCTCTATGTGCTTCACTTATATCTTTTGAGCTAGATAATTTTGCTCTATGTGCTTCACTTAGATCTTTTAGAGCACAGTGGTGGATTCATTTTAAAGAAACTATTAATCTCTCATGCTTCACTTAAATTAATTTGAGAGTCTCTTAATAGCATGGTAATTTGCCTAATAATAATATTCTTGGTATTCAAGATTTGTGAAACTTTCTTTTGAGTGTGTTGAATACTAAGAAAAGATTGAAGCATGATAATTGTTTTGAGATATGGAGGTGAAAATATTAAAGTCATCCTAGTTGAGTAGTTGTGAATTTAAAGAATACTTGTGTTGAAGTTTGTGATTCCCGTAGCATGCACGTATGGTGAACCGTTATGTGATGAAATCGGAGCATGATTTATTTATTGATTGTCTTCCTTATGAGTGGCGGTCGGGGATGAGCGATGGTCTTTTTCTACCAATCTATCCCCCTAGGAGCATGCGCGTAATACTTTGCTTTGATAACTTCTAAATTTTTGCAATAAGTATATGAGTTCTTTATGACTAATGTTGAGTCCATGGATTATACGCACTCCCACCCTTCCACCCTTGCTAGCCTCTCTAATACCGCGCAACTTTCGCCGGTATCATACACCTACCATATACCTTCCTCAAAACAGCCACCATACCTACCTATTATGGCATTTCCATAGCCATTCCGAGATATATTGCCATGCAACTTTCCACCATCTAGTTCATCATGACACATCCATCATTGTCATATTGCTTAGCATGATCATGTAGTTGACATAGTATTTGTGGCAAAGCCACCGTTCATAATTCTTTCATACTTGTCACTCTTGATTCATTTCATATCCCGGTACACCGCTGGAGGCATTCATAAGTCATACTTTGTTTTAGTATCGAGTTGTAATCATTGAGTTGTAAATAAATAGAAGTGTGATGATCATCATTCAATAGAGCATTGTCCCAAATAAAAAAAAGGAGAAAGGCCAAAGAAAAAAAGAAGGCCCAAAAAATAAATAAATAAGGGGAAATGCTACTATCCTTTTTTCCACACTTGTGCTTCCAAGTAGCACCATGATATAGCGAGTCTCATATATTGTGCTTCAAAGTAGCACCATGTTCTTCATATAGAGAGTCTAATATGTTGTCACTTTCATATACTAGTGGGAATTTTATGTTATAGAACTTGGCTTGTATATTCCAATGATGGGCTTCCTCAAATTGCCCTAGGTCTTTGTGAGCAAGCAAGTTGGATGCACACAGACTAGTTTCTTTTGTTGAGCTTTCATACATTTATAGCTCTATTGCATCCGTTGCATGGCAATCCCTACTCACTCACATTGATATCTATTGATGGGCATCTCCATTGCCCGTTGATACGCCTAGTTGATGTGAGACTATCTTCTCCTTTTTGTCTTCTCCATAGCCACCATTCTATTCCACCTATAGTGCTATATCCATGGCTCACGCTCATGTATTGCGTGAAGATTGAAAAAGTTTTGAAAAAGTTAGAGTATGAAACAATTTCTTGGCTTGTCATCGGGGTTGTGCATGATTTAAATACTTTGTGTGGGGAAGATGGAGCATAGCCAGACTATATGATTGTGTAGGGATAACTTTCTTTGGCCATGTTATTTTGAGAAGACATAATTGCTTTGTTAGTATGCTTGAAGTATTATTATTTTCTATGTCAACATAAACTTTTGTCTTGAATCTTTCTAATCTGAATATTCATACCACAATTAAGAAGATTTGCATTGAAATTATGCCAAGTAGCACTCCGCATCAAAAATTCTCTTTTTATCATTTACCTACTCGAGGACGAGCAGGAATTAAGCTTGGGGATGCCTGATACGTCTCCAACGTATCTATAATTTTTGATTGCTCCATGCTATATTATCTACTGTTTTGGACTATATTGGGCTTTATTTTCCACTTTTATATTATTTTTGGGACTAACCTATTAACCGGAGGCCCAGCCTAGAATTGTTGTTTTTTTTGCCTATTTCAGTGTTTCGGATAAACAAAATATCAAACGGAGTCCAAACGGAATAAAATCTTCGGAAATGTGATTTTCTCACCGAACGTGATCCAGGAGACTTGGACCCTACTGCAAGGGATCAAAGAGGAGGTCACGAGGGTGGGGGCGCCCCCTGCCTCATGGGCCCCTCGGTGCTCCACCGACGTACTCCTTCCTCCTATATATACACATGTACCCCCAAACGATCAGAACAGGAGCCAAAAACCTAGTTCCACCGCCGCAACTTTTTGTATCCACGAGATCCCATCTTGGGGCCTGTTTCGGAGCTCCGCTGGAAGAGGGCCGTCATCACGGAGGGCTTCTACATCATCCTAGCCCCTCCGATGAAGTGTGAGTAGTTTACCTCAGACCTTCGGGTCCATAGTTAGTAGCTAGATGGCTTCTTCTCTCTCTTTGAATCTCAATACAAAGTTCTCCCCCTCTCTTGTGGAGATCTATTCGATGTAATCTTATTTTTGTGGTGTATTTGTTGAGACCGATGAATTGTGGGTTTATGATCAAGTCTATCTATGAATAATATTTGAATCTTCTCTGAATTCTTTTATGTATGATTGGTTATCTTTGCAAGTCTCTTTGAATTATCCGTTTGGTTTGGCCAACTAGATTGGTAGTTCTTGCCATGGGAGAAGTTCTTAGCTTTGGGTTTGATCTTGCGGTGTCCTTACCAAGTGACAGAAGGGGCAGCAAGGCACGTATTGTATCATTGCCATCAAGGATAACAAGATGGGGTTTACTTAAGATTGCATGAATTTATATCTCTACATCATGTCATCTTGCTTAAGGTGTTACCCTATTTTTAACTTAATACTCTAGATGCATGGTGGATAGCGGTCGATGAGTGGAGTAATGGTAGTAGATGCAGAATCGATTCGATCTACTTGTCACGGACGTGATGCCTATATACATGATCATGCCTAGATATTCTCATAATTATGTTCAATTCGATCAATTGCTCAACAGTAATTTGTTCACCCACCGTAGAATACTTATGCTCTTAAGAGAAGCCACTAGTGAAACCTATGGCCCCCGGGGTCTATTCTCATCATATCAATCTCCATCACTTTAATATTGTTTTCCTTTTTACTTTGCCTTTACTTTTTACTTTGCATCTTTATATCTAAAAAACCAAAAATAGTATATCTATCAGATCTCACTCTTGTAAGTGACCGTGAAGGGCTTGACAACCCCTAATCGTGTTGGTTGCGAGTAGCTATCGCTTTGTGCAGGTACGAGGGACTTGAGCATGGGCTCCTACTGGCTTGATACCTTGGTTCTCAAAAACTGAGGGAAAACCAACGCAAGCTCAAGACGTAGCATTTATTTCCTTATTTCATGATAGATGTCTATTATTCATGCTAGAATTGTATTAACCGGAAACATAATACATGTGTGAATACCCAGACAAACAGAGTGTCACTAGTATGCCTCTACTTGACTAGCTCGTTCATCAAAGATGGTTAAGTTTCCTAACCAAAGACATGAGTTGTCATTTGATTAATGGGATCACATCATTAGGAGAATGATGTGATTGACTTGACCCATTCCGTTAGCTTAGCACTTGATCGTTTAGTTTGTTGCTATTTCTTTCTTCGTGACTTATACATGTTCCTCTGACTACAAGATTATGCAACTTCCATTTACCGGAGGAACACTTTGTGTGCCACCAAACGTCACAACGTAACTGGGTGATTATAAAGGTGCTCTACAGGTGTCTCCGAAGGTACTTGTTGGGTTGGCATATTTCGAGATTAGGATTTGTCACTCCGATTGTCGGAGAGGTATCTCTGGGCCCACTCAGTAATGCACATCACTATAAGCCTTGCAAGCATTGCAACTAATGAGTTAGTTGCGGGATGATGTATTACGGAACAAGTAAAGAGACTTGCTGATAACGAGATTGAACTAGGTATTGAGATACCGATGATCGAATCTCGGGCAAGTAACATACCGATGACAAAGAGAACAACGTATGTTGTTATGCGGTCTGACCGATAAAGATCTTCGTAGAATATGTAGGAGCCAATATGGGCATCCAGGTCCCGCTATTGGTTATTGACCAGAGAGGTGTCTCGGTCATTTCTACATAGTTCTCGAACCCGTAGGGTCCGCACGCTTAACGTTCGTTGATGATATAGTACTATATGAGTTATGTATGTTGATGGCCGAATGTTGTTCGGAGTCCGGGATGAGATCACGGACATGACGAGGGACTCCGGAATTGTCCGGAGATAAAGTTTGATATATGGGATAATAGTGTTTGGTCACCGGAAGGGTTCCGGAAATCACCGGAAGGGGTTCTGGATGTTTCTCGAAATGTTTGGGTACGAGAACACTTTATTTGGGCCAAAGGGGAAAGCCCACAAGGTTTTTGGAAAGCGCAAAAGGAAGTTTTGCGTAGTCCAGGGGCCAGATGCTAGGGTCCCTGGCGTCTGGGTCCAGACGCCGGGAACCCTGGCGTCTGGCCCTGGAGTCCGAGAAGGACTCTTGCCTTTCGGGTGAAACCGACTTTGTGGAAGCTTTTACTCCGAGTTTTGACCCCAAGGCTCAACATATAAATAGAGGGGTAGGGCCAGCACCCAAGACACATCAAGAAACACCAAGCCGTGTGCCGGAAACCCCGTCCCCTCTAGTTTATCCTCCGTCCTAGTTTTTGTAGTGCTTAGGTCAAGCCCTGTGGAGATTGTTCTTCACCAACACCGTCACCACACCGTCGTGCTGCCGGAACTCATCTACTACTTCGCTCCTCTTGCTAGATCGAGAAGGCGAGGACGTCACCGAGCCAAACGTGTGCAGAACTCAGAGGTGCCGTGCTTTCGGTACTTGGATCGGTCGGATTGTGAAGACATACGACTACATCAACCACGTTGATATAACGCTTCCGCGAACGGTCTACAAGGGTATGTAGACAACACTCTCCCCTCTTGTTGCTATGCATCACCATGATCCTGCGTGTGCGTAGGAAATTTTTGAAATTACTATGTTCCCCGGCAGAAATTGGGGGCTAGATCATGGAAGTCCAGCCCGTAGTAGAATATGAGCCCGCAAACGAATTGGTGGAGGGGAAATCCCAGACCACGGACGAAATGGGTAAGTAATACAACCCTTTCGTGGGGCTCGGGGGTAGGAACGATCTGTCCCGCGCCTGGGAGCCCGTGCGCAATATCTGCGGCTAGGTATCCGGCTTCCCGGAGCTTCATGATGTTCTCCTCCGTGACGTAGGAGGCCATCCACTTGCCTCCCGCTCCGGACATGTTTGGAGTGTTTTTGCGCAGAAAGATGCGAACTTGGGCGCTGGAGCTCGAGTGCGCGAGAATGGATGGGCATGGAGGAAGAAGGCGTGGGTAAAAAAGAGGAGTCCTTATCCCTTTATAAGGGCGGTAGAAATTGCGTGCCTCCCCACTGGCCTGGTAAAACTCGCTTATTCCCCAAGCGTCGTGATTGATGGCGCAGTTGGGTTACCCACACCCGTATTGATGAGAATCCCGTGATAAGGGGACATGATCTCTGCTTCGACAAGACGAGCCAAGAAAACCACCTCACAATATGTGCAGTAGCTGGTTGAGAAAAATGGTTTGAATAATAACCGGAGCCATGGCGAGATATCACGTTATGAAAAGTTGTCAGCAGATTAGATTTGTGGAAATACTATACTCTCTACGGTGATATGTGGAATTTGTTTTGCAGAGCCGTACACCAACCTTGTGTTCAGAATCTTCTATGGAGTATTCGGAGGAGGAACCCGCCTTGCAATGCCGAAGACAATCTGCGTGCTGGACTCATCGTCATTGAAGCCTGGTTCAGGGGCTACCGAGGGAGTCCTGGATTAGGGGGTCCTCGGATAGCCAAACTATACACTTTGGCCAGACTGTTGGACTACGAAGATACAAGATTGAAGACTCCGTCCCGTGTCCGGGTGGGACTCTCCTTTGCGTGGAAGGCAAGCTTGGCCATTCGGATATCTAGATCTCCTCCCTTGTAACCAACTATGTGTAACACTAGCCCCTCCGGTGTCTATATAAACCGGAGGGTTTTTAGTCCGTAGGACAACAACAATCATACCAAAGGCTAGCTTCTAGGGTTTAGCCTCTCCGATATTGTGGTAGATCAACTCTTGTAATACTCATATCATCAAGATCAATCAAGCAGGAAGTAGGGTATTACCTCCATCGTGAGGGCCCGAACCTGGGTAAACATTGTGTTCCCCGCCTCCTCTTACCATCCGCCTTTGTCACAGCCCTAGATCAGTCTTTGTTTGTCTTTGCTTGATCATCATGTCATCATGTTTAAATTCAAATGAATTTGAATTGGGGATGTTTAAACCCTAGCATCAAATGGAATTCAAATAGGTTTAACTAAAAATATTTTTCAATGATTTCAAAATGCCCTTTAAAAATGTTCATCATTTCTGGATCAAGGTGGAAGCATCTATCAAAAATGGTTAACATTTTTTCAGGACATATTTGGACTTTGAATTAATTAAAACATATTTGAATTGGAGCTATTTAAATGCTATATATATTTTAGATGCTCCAAAAATGTTGGAAATTGTTAAGGGTCACTGGAATAATTCAGAAAACACCCATAATTATTTCCAGGATTTTATGAAATGGTTTATTATTATTACTAAATCAAAACAGAGCAAAAGAAATAGAAAAGAGAAGAAGATAACCCACCTGGCCTTACCTATGCGGCCCACTTGGCGGCCCGACAACCGGCCAGCCCAGCTCCTCCCCTCCTTCTGTCTTCAACCTCCTGCCAGTAGGCAGGAGGGCGTGTGTCCCCGGCAAGCACACACGCGCGAGGCCACCTCCAGCCTGCCTGCTCGCTCTGGACAGCTTTGGACGTCGCCACGCAGCCCTGGTCCTCTCCCTCGCTCCCCTCGTCCTTCCCCTCCCCTGGATCCCTCTCTCTCTCACCACCGAGCGGGGCTAGTCGCCACCGACGCCGTTTACCACAGCCACCGCCTCCCCATCGTCCCTTCGACATAGCCAAGAGCTTCGTCTTGACGCCTTCGTCGTCTACACCAAGTCACGTGACGCGGGACGCACTGCATCACCGCCTTCTTCATCGTCTTCAACCTACCACCCCGAGATCGTCGGTGATCCCGCGCTCGCCTCGCGGCCTCCCCGAGCCCACTGACCACCCCTGCAGACTCACCGTGAGCTCCACTTCGTTTCCCCTCCGTCCTTTCGCTCGATTTCGTGCCGTAGCCCTCGTCCCCGCCAACCCGAGCGCCGCCGCCCGCCATGGACGTCGGGAATGGCCATGTCATGCCCTTGCGCTCGAACCCATGCACCTCGAGTCCTCCTAGAGCGCCCAAGATCCCACCGCGCTCCTCAACTCACTTGCTAACGCGTAGTAGCCCTCGCGCCGAGCAGCCGTAGCTCCGGCCGCC
Source organism: Triticum monococcum (assembly GCA_034509565.1). Classification (NCBI taxonomy): domain Eukaryota; kingdom Viridiplantae; phylum Streptophyta; class Magnoliopsida; order Poales; family Poaceae; genus Triticum; species Triticum monococcum. Next base: position 526,264,305 of record CM067842.1, on the reverse strand, counting down.
GCACTTGCCATCACCATCATCGTTGTACTGCACCCCAGTTGCTGCCGCTGGCCGCAATCGATGCACGCGAGCCTGGGCGTCTCGTAGAGCCCCTCCGCCGCTCCTTTGGTCACCGGGAGAACGAACTCGACGCCCTCCGCTGTCTCTGGCTCCGCCGGCGACGAGCCGCGGCTCAACTCCGGCAAGTTGACCCGTGTTTGACCCCCCTAGGGTCACTGACGCGTGGGCCCGCCCTATTAATTTTTAGTTAGGTTTAGTTAGTGCTAATTAACCTAGATTAGTACTTAATCTAACACTAACTAACTCTGTTAAGTTAGTGATTACGCTGACACGCGGGACCCACAGGTCAGGTTTGACCTGGACCGCCCCCGTTGACCTGCTGACGTCATAGTGATGTAGTGCTGACGCAGTAACTCTTTTTCTGGATTTATTCTTTTACAGGAAATTCCAGAAAATAGCCAAAACTTCTAAAATTCATAGAAAATTATCTATAGCTCCAAATGAAATAAATTATATATGAAAAATGATCAGAAAAATCCAATCTATTCATATGCACTAGTATCATGCATGTTTAGGCAACTTAAACCTGCTGTTTATATCAAAACATGATAATGCACTTATTAAAGTCATAGTTTGAATTTGAACTTGAACCTTGAGTTCAAAATAACTCAAACCCATCTGGTTTTAGTTGCATTAGCCCAATATACTCATTTTGCCATGTCATGATCATGCATCATATTGTGCATTGCATTGATTGTGTTTCCTTCTTTTTTGCCGGAAGTTGTCCCCTCTCGATAGACGTGGTTTCGACGGTGAGTTCGATGACACCGATGAAGAGCTATACTATCTTCAGAAGTGCCAGGCAAGCAAAACTCCCCCTTGTTCATTCCGATACAATCCCACTCTCTCGCTCCTGCTCTCTTTTACTGCATTAGGACAACAACGATTCATTTGTTACTTGCTGCGGTAGCTGAACCCCTTTATCCTTTGCATGACCTGTCATTGCCATAGTAAATAGATGAAACCCACTAGCATGAGTAGGAGTTGTTTGAGCCCTGATGTGCCTACTCATTCATGCTTGTTTGTCATGCCTGCTATGCTTAGAGTTATGTCCGGTCTGATTCATCGGGGATGAATTGGAACAGTGATGAACATGTCCTACTGTGTGTGAGCTAAGGTGTGAACACGATTTGGTAAAGGTAGCAGTGAGAGGCCATGTAGGAGTACATGGTGGGTTGTCTCATTGAAGCCGTCCTCAGGAATTGAGTTCTGTGTTTGTGATCCATGAAACAGTTACTACCACGCATTGGGCCCGAAACCAATGGACCCTCTCGGCTTCTTGATCACCCTTGTCCTCTATCCAGGAGTTGCAAGTAGTTTCTGGTGTTTGTAGTATGCTAGAGGCCGTGGGCAGCGCTGACCGGAGGGGTGGGCTGTGATGTGGTAGGCACGTGGCCGGGCATGCCGGGTGCCCGTTTGGTGTCTCGGAACCCTGTACACATCGTTCGGGGCCGTATGTGGAAACCTCAGTGGGACTCCCTGCGGATGGAACCTGAATAGGCGATAAACCTGGACTAGAGACTCGAGTGTTTAGCTAGGTTGTGGCCGACACCCTCGCTGGGCTTCCGCTTGAAGGTTGCCGAGTACATGTCGTGTAAACAGTGATAAGTGGTGAGAGCATGTGTGAAGAAGTACACCCCTGCAGGGTTAACATCATCTATTCGAATAGCCGTGTCTGCGGTAAAGGACTTCTGGGTTGCCTGTACAGTTCATAGACAAGTGAAAGTGGATACTCTAAAATGCGCAAGATAAGCGTGAGTGCTATGGATGGCGTTTTCGTAGGGAGACAGGAGCAGATCCATAGTGGTGTATTGAATGGTGAATATGTGGACTCATGTGCGCCATCTCAAAAGAGTTACTTGCAGTCATAGTTTAGGATGGCCACTGAGTCAAAGCTGGTTTGCTGTAGTCAAACTCCACCACCCCCTTTGTTGATACTGATGCATATGTAGCTAGTTCTGATGTAAGTCTTGCTGGGTACATTTGCACTCACGTTTGCCTATTTTATGTTTTGCAGCGAGACGTCAGTCTCGCTAGTAGTTCCGTGTGGACTTTGACGTTTAGCTTGATACCTCAGCTACGATCTTGTTCCCTCGGTAGGATCTGGTAGATAGTCAGGCTTCTTAGCCTTTTTCATTTGTAGATGTCTGTACTCAGACATGTTAAGCTTCCGCATGTGCTTTGACTTGTATGCTCTGAATGTTGGGTCATGAGACCCAAGTTTGTAATATCTCGCTCCTCGGAGCCTAATGAATAAATACTTTGAGTTGTAGAGTCTTGTTGTGATGCCATGTTGTATTTGCACATATCGAGCATATTGTGTGTATGATTGAAATGCTTGGTATGTGTGGGATCCGACAACCTAGTTGTTTATCCTTGGTAGCCTCTCTTATGGGGAAATGTAGTCTAGTGCTTCCACTGAGCCATAGTTGTCCGCTATAGCCCGGTTCACCGGAGTCCTGCTAGCCCAGCACTACTGCTCCGGAACACTTGACTGGCTGGCATGTGATTCACTTCGTTCCTGTGTCTGTCCCTTCGGGGAAATGTCACGCGGTGACATCCGGAGTCCTGCCTAGCCTGCACAGCCCGGGTTCCCGGAGTCCTGTTAGCCTAGTGCTACAGCCCGGATTCGCACGCTGCTGACCGACATGCTCGATGTTGATTCATGTATGCCTGTCCCCGTAAATTAATTCCACTTTGGGTTCACGACTAGTCATGTTGGCCCGGGTTCTTTGTCATATGGATGCTAGCGACACTATCATATACGTGAGCCAAAAGGCGCAAATGGTCCCGGGCCAGGTAAGGTGGCATCAGTGGGAATACCGTGCGTGAGGTTGCAAAGTGATATGATGTGTTACATGCTAGATCAGTGTGACTTAGGATCGGCGTCCTGACAGCTTTGGTATCAGAGCCTGACTGCATGTAGGATTACCAAGCCAACCGGTCAAAGTTGTGTCTAGAAATGCTTTAGTTATATAAGGGAATTGATTGTGGATGGGAACGTAAGGCTCTTTTTACTCCTTATCCTCATGACCTTCTGATCTGAGTCATCTTATCTTTTCTACGGGGTTAAGAACTAGGCTTCTCTTCTATCTCTCAGGATGACGTGTTACTAAACCGTAGTTGCCTAGGATTGTTGAGCTCAAGCCTCAGTTCAGTTCCTACTACTTCCATATGTTCATAGCTGGCCTCGGAACCTTGATATTGTGATGTTTAGTGGTTATGCCACAATTTTTGCAGGATGTCTCAAATCTTTTTGAGGATTTATAGCCGTTATGCTGTCCGAGTCATCCCAGCTTTCTAAACAATCTGATGCATTTGTAAATTCCTTCTTCCCATTTTTGATGTTCCTTTGGTCAGAATAAGCACACTAACCGGTGCATTGAGGTACTCTATTGCCTCGGTTTATAGGTTGGAGCTATTATTATGACCCTAGGTGTTTTAGGGAGTCACCTAGTGATCTAGCCATGTTTTGTATCCCCAGTGTGTGATTCTGGCCATTATTCTCGAAAGCATCCTGTGATGCCATGTAGTAGTAGGTATTCTATCCATGGGTTCTTGAACCCGAGATTCACCCTACTTACCTCATGTTGATAGTGTTGATAGTTCCTTTAGGATATTAGTAACCTTTGCGATAGTTCTCGAGGTCCGTGGTACAACTTTCTTCCAATACCATGAACCAATATGGCAGGAGTTCTCTTGAACCAAAAGATCACAACAGGAGTGCTCTCGATGAGTTCTCCATTCTATATTGTGACTCTGCCAGTTCAACATTTCTGCATGGGTTATCCGGAAGAAATAACTTGCTAATCCATGCATCCATAACTCAGAAAAATTATATGTTCCTTTGAGTTGTCCCTCTTTAGTTGTATTCTGAACCTCGTCCATCAACTGTTGGTCAAGAGTAGTTGTGCATTGGTCTTATCGATGCCTATTATTCGTGTGATCCATCAAGCCATTCCATTCCGGAATGACTAGGAGAAACAAACTCCAGTACCTCATCCATATCCAGGATTGGGTCAAAGCAGTTGTATTCCGCAGATCAAAGTGCCAATCCATCTTTTGATTCTGTTCAACCCTTAAGTATTGCCCTCTTTATGTCAGGAATATCATAGGAATTGCACAACCTCCTATGAACTTTTGATACAGTGATACTTCTCGCCATCATTATTCATTCCTCGGTCCCATGTTGTTGTAACCGGAATGCCGACAAGTAAACTGTGATGTGTGAAATCAATACTCCTAGCAACCCTGTTGCTTGGTAGATAATGGGCAATAATCTTATCCTTAGCGTGTTGATTATTGAATCATCACCCTAAGGTTTATCGTGCTACCTAGTCCTTATTTCTGGTGCACTTTTCGATCAATGAGTTAGGATAGTGTCAACCCTTGCTTATTTGATCATATCGTCTTGCTCTGAAAAACAAGATTGTTCTCGAGCTTAGTAACATATCAGTGGTTCGTGATTTTCCAGATATCTTCTCGGAAGTGTTACCAGGTTGTCACCTGACCGCTATGTTGAGTTCGTGATCAAGTTGGTTTCTTGTAAACCAACCCTTCTCCAAGAATCTGTGTTGGATACCCCTGAGCTAGTTGGTTAAGCTAAACAACAACTTGGAGAGTTGGAAGATAAAAAGCTTTGTCGAATTTGGTTCTTTCTGAAGGGTTATCTTTGTGTTTGCCTGTGTGTTGAAGGAAGATGATATCTTCACCAATTGGTCCTCGTGATCAGTTGTTGGATCTATTGCCTTGTCAAAACTTTGACTTGAGTATGGGCTATCGTCAAGTCAAATCAGAACCAACGATGTTCGTAATGTTGTCTTACTCATGGTTGATACCTCGAGCATACACCATTACATCTTTTGGTCTGACCAATGCTATCACCGTGTTCACATGATGGTGGAAGTCCAATGATATGGAAATTCCGATGAGTTGTTGTTGAACTCATCAGCAGCATTTTGTCTTACCGCATGACTCATGTTGAACATCAACTTAGTGTTGGAAACTTGTGTAAGCATTTCTTCATGTTTCGTTCATGAAGCATATGTTTGGATGAAAGTAGTGACTTCCTCTAATTCATGTGCATCTGATTTAAGTTGCCGCCGTGGATTCGATAAAGTCAATGTTGCTTCTTTTGGAATCATCCCAAATCAGTCATGCATACGCGCGAAGTATTCTGTGGTTCGGAGACTTGCAACCTTCGTTCTATATGTGTCCCTAGCACACCAAGCCACTGATTGACGCTTAAGGATAAGAAGTTCATCGATAAGTGCACAAGGACTTCGATATCCTCGATGATGGTTCCCCACCTGAGCTCGGTAGTGTTTTATTATAAGACTACCACATGGTCATGCTTGTCTTGGATAGCGTGTTCACAGGTTTGTAGCAGAACCAGCTCATGTTTTGGAGCTTGCTATCGTAGCTCATTCCCCAAGAATCTCGCAACGTCATCTCGTCGAACTGCGTTGCAGACTTTCATTTTTCTTTATAGACTTGATGAGTCTGGAATATCCTGACACCAACCAGATCTGAATCTCAGGCAGATATGATGGTTGGAACGTACTCCAAGAACTATAATGTTGGTCTCTCTGTAACCAGTAACGTGGATGTCGTGGCCAACACACCTAGCCAGAAGGCCTATTATTGTAGTATCTTGGTTGAAGAAGTTGGTCACCTCCCCATAAGGATCTCGCAGGATCTGCCTCCGTGGTTATTCCTTATGGATTCTTGAGCTTCTGAAGTCCGACCTTTTACTTGATGTTCTAGATATCAAACCATATCTATGAATGGGTTACGCTAGCACATCAAGGAGAACATTAGAAGCGGAGTGCTAAATGTCTCTCGGTCGATCGTACAGATTTTGTTCCCTTAGCCTCGCTAAGGGAAGGTCTGAGAAGGTGTTATCTTCCTTTGTATCCTCATCATCCATCACTAGTCATCATGGTAGTATGTCATGTTGCCAGGATCCTTGCCACGGATGTTGGTAGAACCTTGATGAATATGGAAATGCTCAAGTTCTTGAGAGCACGCGCAAGCAAAATCATCCCTTGTGTTGTCTTCAACAAGGTAGTCCACATCATCCATCCTAGTCCGAGTATGCCATTTCTTCGAGCTATTTCAAATGATCAATTGTAAATTGCCTTAAGCTAGTATGAAGAGTTTCAATGATTTATGGATCAAAAGTAATTCTTTTTGCCACTTAAGGGAACAGTTCAACGAGGCACCTTCTCCAAGGTGCCCCGTTACGGGATCATGGCAATTATTTCCTCGGCACCTTGACACCATCCACCATCTTTCTAAGCGTGGAATTATTGCCCACCAAATCAAAACCCGTCGTTTGTTCTTTCATCCCTCTCGATGTATTTTGTGTCTCAACTCGAGATGTTTCAACATCTCATTCCGCGAGTTGAGATTGTATAGTTCGATCTTTGAGAAGATCAATCCTAGTAGAGTTTCTTTCCATCGTCATCGCGTGGATGAAGATCTCAAAAGCGAGGATGTCAAGATCAACATATGCAACGAATCAACAACCTTATGAGGTGCAACTTGGATCGTGAAGATTGTGTTAGCTTTGTGTCCCCTGTTCCTCTTACCCTACGCTTGAATCTCGGGACGAGATTCTTGTTTAGTGGGGGTGAGTTATCATAGCCCTAGATCAGTCTTTGTTTGTCTTTGCTTGATCATCATGTCATCATGTTTAAATTCAAATGAATTTGAATTGGGGATGTTGAAACCCTAGCATCAAATGGAATTCAAATAGGTTCAACTAAAAATATTTTTCAATGATTTCAAAATTCCCTTTAAAAATGTTCATCATTTCTGGATCAAGGTGGAAGCATCTACCAAAAATGGTTAACATTTTTTCACGACATATTTGGACTTTGAATTAATTCAAACATATTTGAATTGGAGCTATTTAAATGCTATATATATATATTAGATGCTCCAAAAATGTTGGAAATTGTTAAGGGTCACTTGAATAATTCAGAAAGCACCCATAATTATTTCCAGGATTTTATGAAATGGTTTATTATTATTACTAAATCAAAACAGAGCAAAAGAAATAGAAAAGAGAAGAAGAAAACCCACCTGGCCTTACCTGTGCGGCCCACTTGGTGCCCCGACAACCGGCCAGCCCAGCTCCTCCCCTCCTTCTGTCTTCAACCTCCTGCTAGTAGGCAGGAGGGCATGTGTCCCCGGCGCGCACACACTCTCGAGGCCACCTCCAGCCTGCCTGCTCGCTCTGGACGGCTCTGGACGTCGCCACGCAACCCTGGTCCTCTCCCTCGCTCCCCTCGTCCTTCCCCTCCCCTGGATCCCTCTCTCTCTCTCTCTCACCACCTAGCGGGGCAAGTCGCCACCGACGCCGTTTACCACAGCCACCGCCTCCCCCTCGTCCCTTCGACATAGCCAAGTGCTTCGTCTTGACGCCCTCATCATCTACACCAAGTCACGTGACGCGGGACGCACTGCATCACCGCCTTGTTCATCGTCTTCAACCTCCGGCCCCGAGATCACCGGCAATCCCGCGCTTGCCTCGCAGCCTCCCCGAGCCCACTGACCACCCCTGCAGACTCGCCGTGAGCTCCTCTTCGTTTCCCCTCCGTCCTTTCGCTCGATTTCGTGTCGTAGCCATCGTCCCCGCCAACCCGAGCGCCGCCGCCCGCCATGGTCATCGGGAATGGCCTTGCCGTGCCCTTGCGCTCAAACCCATGCACCTCGAGTCCTCCTGGAGCGCCCGAGATCCCACCGCGCTCCTCAACTCACTTGCTAACGCGCAGCAGCCCTCACGCCGAGCAGCCGTAGCTCCGGCCGCTGCACTTGCCATCGCCGATGTCGCTGTACTGCACCCCAGTTGCTGTCGCTGGCCGCAATGGATGCGCGCGAGCCTGGGCGTCTCGTAGAGCCCCTCCGCCGCTCCTTTGGTCACCGGGAGAGCGAACCCAATGCCCTCCGCCATCTTTGGCTCCGCCGGCGACGAGCCGCGGGTCAACTCCGGTGAGTTGACCCATGTTTGACCCCTATTTGACCCCCCCCCCCCAGGGTCACTAACGCGTGGGCCCGCCCTGTTAATTTTTAGTTAGGTTTAGTTAGTGCTAATTAACCTAGATTAGTGCTTAATCTAACACTAACTAACTCTGTTAAGTTAGTGATGACACTGACACGCGGGACCCACAGGTCAGGTTTGACCTCGACCGCCCCCGTTGACCTGCTGACATCACAGTGATGTAGTGTTGACGCAGTAACTCTTTTTCTGGATTTATTCTTTTACAGGAAATTCCAGAAAATAGCCAAAACTTCTAAAATTCATAGAAAATTATCTATAGCTCCAAATGAAATAAATTATATATGAAAAATGATCAGAAAAATCCAATCTATCCATCTGCACTAGTATCATGCATGTTTAGGCAACTTAAACCTGCTATTTATATCAAAACATGACACTGCACTTATTAAAGTCATAGTTTGAATTTGAGCTTGAACCTTGAGTTCAAAATAACTCAAACCCATCTGGTTTTAGTTGCATTAGCCCAATATACTCATTTTGCCATGTCATGATCATGCATCATATTGTGCATTGCATTGATTGTGTTTCCTTCTTTTTTGCCGGAAGTTGTCCCATCTCGATAGACGTGGTTTCGATGATGAGTTCGATGACACCGATGAAGAGCTATGCTATCTTCAGAAGTGCCAGGCAAGCAAACCCCCCCCCCCCTTGTTCATTCCGATACAATCCCACTCTCTCGCTCCTGCTCTCTTTTACTGCATTAGGACAACAACGATTCATCTGTTACTTGCTGCGGTAGCTGAACCCCTTTATCCTTTGCATGACCTGTCATTGCCACAGTAAATAGATGAAACCCACTAGCATGAGTAGGAGTTGTTTGAGCCCTGATGTGCCTACTCATTCATGCTTGTTTGTCATGCCTGCTATGCTTAGAGTTATGTCAGGTCTGATTCATCGGGGATGAATTGGAACAGTGATGAACATGTCCTGCTGTGTGTGAGCTAAGGTGTGAACACGATTTGGTAAAGGTAGCGGTGAGAGGCCATGTAGGAGTACATGGTGGGTTGTCTCATTGAAGCCATCCTCAGGAATTGAGTTCTGTGTTTGTGATCCATGAAACAGTTACTACCACACATTGGGCCCGAAACCAATGGACCCTCTCAGCTTCTTGATCACCCTTGTCCTCTATCCAGGAGTTGCAAGTAGTTTCTGGTGTTTGTAGTATGCTGGAGGCCGTGGGCAGCGCTGACCAGAGGGGTGGGCTATGATGCGGTAGGCACGTGGCCGGGCATGCCGGGCGCCCGTTTGGTGTCTCAGAACCCTGTACACATTATTCGGGGCCGTATGTGGAAACCTCGGTCGGACTCCCTGCGGATGGAACCTGAATAGGCGATAAACCTGAAGTGGTGAGAGCGTGTGTGAAGAAGTACACCCCTGCAGGGTTAACATCATCTATTCGAATAGTCGTGTCCGCAGTAAAGGACTTCCGGGTTGCCTGTACAGTTCATAGACAAATGAAAGTGGATACTCTAAAATGCGCAAGATAAGCGTGAGTGCTATGGATGGCGTTCTCGTAGGGAGACGGGAGCAGATCCATAGTGGTGTATTGAATGGTGAATATGTGGACTCGTGTGCGCCACCTCAAAAGAGTTACTTGCAGTCATAGTTTAGGATAGCCACTGAGTCAAAGCTGGCTTGCTGCAGTCAAACTCCACCACCCCCTTTGTTGATACTGATGCATATGTAGCTAGTTCTGATGTAAGTCTTGCTGGTACATTTGTACTCACGTTTGCCTATTTTATGTTTTGCAGAGAGACGTTAGTCTCGCTAGTAGTTCCGTGTGGACTTCGATGTTTAGCTTGATACCTCAGCTACGATCTTGTTCCCTCGGCAGGATCTGGTAGATAGTCAGGCTTCACAGCCTTTTTCATTTGTAGATGTCTGTACTCGGACATGTTAAGCTTCCGCATGTGCTTTGACTTGTATGCTCTGAATGTTGGGTCATGAGACCCATGTTTGTAATATCTCGCTCCTCGGAGCCTAATGAATAAATACTTTGAGTTGTAGAGTCTTGTTGTGATGCCATGTTGTATTTGCACATATCGAGCATATTGTGTGTATGATTGAAATGCATGGTATGTGTGGGATCCGACAACCTAGTTGTTTATCCTTGGTGGCCTCTCTTATGGGGAAATGTAGTCTAGTGCTTCCACTGAGCCATAGTAGTCCGCTACAGCCAGGTTCACCGGAGTCCTGCTAGCCCAGCACTACTGCTCCGGAACACTTGATTGGTCGGCATGTGATTCACTTCGTTCCTGTGTCTGTCCCTTCAGGGAAATGTCACGCGGTGACATCCGGAGTCCTGCCTAGCCTGCTACAGCCCGGGTTCCCGAAGTCCTCTTAGCCCAGTGCTACAGCCCGGATTCGCACGCTGCTGACCGACATGCTCGATGTTGATTCATGTATGCATGTCCCCGTAAGTTAGTGCCACTTTGGGTTCACGACTAGTCATGTCGGCCCGGATTCTTTTTCATATGGATGCTAGCGACACTATCATATATGTGAGCCAAAAGGCGCAAACGGTCCCGGGCCAAGTAATGTGGCACCCGTGGGAATACCATGCGTGAGGCCGCAAAGTGATATGATGTGTTACATGCTAGATCGGTGTGACTTAGGATCGGGGTCCTAACAGCCTTAGACGCACAGTTCGGGACCCCCTACCCGAGATCCGCCGGTTTTGACACCGACAGCGATCCCATATTCGCCCGAGTTTCAAAACTACTCCGAGTGGAGAGCAATCCTCCCACTAGAGGGCTTAGCTGGGAACCAGCTTCGCCTAAGTCAAAAAATCCGATAACACAAAACATTCCGGAAGCAGGAAAGCAAAATTCGGATACAACCACCAAGTTCAGATAAATCCGGCAAGTTTCAGAACCGCAAGCAAAAGTACTCGAGCATCAGGCCTGAAAGAGCTTAATTGCTACATGTTAACTCGACATTCGGAGGCAAATAAATATGGATCATTAAAGTTTTTCACTCGGTGGGGGCGGACTCGCTGGCTCGACGAAGGTGTCCAAGTCGATGTCGTCGGGTATGCGAGTGGCTGCTTCTATAAAGGTCTCCATGAAAGACTGGAATTGGAGTTTCTTCATGTTTGCTACTTGGAGAGCCTTTAGTTTTTCCTCCTTGGCATCCCTGCAATGGACTCTGACGAGTGAAAGAGCCACATCGGCTCCACGATGAGCAGCTAATTTCTTCCATGCCTGCACTCGACTAGGGATGTCATTGAGCCGAACCATCAGCGACTCAAGGTCATTCTAAAGTCTGTCTTCTGGCCACAGCTCTTGGTTTATCTTGGAAAATGCAACCTTCAGTCGGGCAATGTACCCCAAGACATTGTTAAGACGAGCTTCAAGTCGCATCACATTCATTGCGGCTTCATCTTTGACGAGCGACTTCGTGGGGTCCAGGCCTGGTTCGATCCGCTCATTCTCTTGCTTAAAGTCCTGATAGAACTCTGCACAAGGGTGAAAAATGAGTCGACAACAGAGTTATATAAAAGCTTTCTGGATTCACTCGGATGGACAAAGGTACCTTCAAGCATGACGTACAACTTCTTGGCAAGACCTCCTAGATAAACCTCCAGCTCATCCCTCTTTCGAGTGAGCTCATCATCTTGTCAGTCAGGGCCACCTTCTCTTCTCTTAGTTGTGCAGCTTCTTTCTTCGCCTCGTCGACGGCAGTCTTCAGATTGGCATTTTCCTTTTCCAGTTTGCCGATTGAAGCCAACTTCCTCTCAGCTAATTCGGTCTTCTCGCGCGCCACCTTCTGCGCCCCCGCAAGATTAGTGTCCTTCTTCTCCAATGCCTGCTTCATGGTGTCTAAAGAAATAACATTCTTCAGTCGTGCTTGGAGTTGACGGTTTTCACTATGCACATCTGTTCGAGTGGAGTCACTCACTCGGTTCAAAGGATGCAAAAGAAGAAATATCTAAGCATACAATCAGCAAGTTGTTTCCTCCCATGGTCGCTACTTCATCATGAGCGTCCTTCAGGTTCTTCCTGGCAAGCTCCAGATCAAGCTTGAGATGGATCTTATCCTTCTCCAGGGCAGCATATTGAGTCCCAAGCTCACAAGATTTCTACAATCAACAAAAATACAATTCAATCGACAACAAGAAAGACCCTTTACTTCCGAGTGAAGAAGAACAAGTTCAGATTGCTGTTGTTAAAGAAGTTTTAAGACCACCGCTGAATCAAACATTCGATGGCGGTCTCGGCGACTACACCCAGTGGGTGCACTCAGCATGCCCCCACTGGTTCGATTTCCCACTTGGTACGACCTAAAAAAACCTTGTTCTCAGACCCCCCCCCCCCCCGCCCACTGCACGCAGTCGACGGAGATTGAGGGAGTCCTGGATTAGGGGGTCTCCGGACAGCCGGACTATATCCTTTGGCCGGACTATCGGATTATGAAGATACAAGATTGAAGACTTCGTCCCGTGTCCGGATGGGACTCTACTTGGCGTGGAAGTCAAGCTAGGAAATACGGATATGTATATCTCCTCCTTTGTAACCGACCTTGTGTAACCCTAACCCCCTCCGGTGTCTATATAAACCGAAGGGTTTAGTCCGTAGGACAACATACAATCATACCATAGGCTAGCTTCTAGGGTTTAGCCTCTTTGATCTCGTGGTAGATCAACTCTTGTACCATTCATATCATCAAGAACAATCAAGCAGGACATAGGGTATTACCTCCATCAAGAGGGCCCAAACCTGGGTAAACATCGTGTCCCCTGCCTCCTGTTACCATCCGCCTTAGATGCACAGTTCGGGACCCCCTACCCGAGATCCGCCGGTTTTGACACCGACATTGGTGCTTTCATTGAGAGTTCCATTGTGTCATCATCATAAGGAGGATGGCTCGTCTCATTGTCAAGGACAACATCACCTCTAGGGGAGCCCTGGCTGCAGGCCAAACTCTCCGACTAGGCAGCTTCGTCATGACCGCTCGCTCGGTCGCTGCGCCGACGATGACTTCTCGTGTCATCGAAAATAGCCTCCACATCAGCTCAAAATTTGCCGAGCAGATGGATCCAATGGAGCTCTCCTCTTTGAACGAGCTCTTGGATCGCATCGCCGCTCTAGGAGTCACTACGGACTACGATCGGATCGGGCTTAAACCCGACCAAAGGGAGATTAAATATCCGCCGGTCACCCATCAGATAGCGGTGGTGGAGGAGCAATGTGGCGATTCTCCCCCTATCCTGAGGATGAACTATGTCCGGATTCCCGAGCTCCCCGAGCCAGATACTCATTCACGGGAAGACACCACCCTAGCCCTGAATCCAGAATCAGGTCGCATACCGAACCCACAGGGCAACATCCCGGAGCCCGAACTTCCATGATCGGAAACTCCCCTGCCCCGGGATCAGAGATTGGGTTAAGGTCTGGACTCAAATCCACCCACCCACCCGATACAAATGATCTTTCCCACATTAGACAAGCACCCCGAGAGACAGTACATCACTATTGGGCCAGATTCCTCATTGTAATGAACAAGGTTAAGGACTGTCGCAAGGAAGACGCAATTTCGTTATTTTGCAACAATTGCATGGACAAGGGAGTCCTCAATGCCATAAGTCGCCGTGACATAACACACTTCGCTGACTTGGCGGCCATAGTACGGAAATACTGTGCGATGGAAAGTGCCTGGAAAACCCAAACGCAATTCTGGGATAATTCGGCCCTAAGAAAACCCCTGGTCCGAACTAAAAGGGTACACTCTCATAAGTCGCCCGACTCAATTCCAAAGAAGCAAAATCCCACTACAGGGCGTGGAACCATATTGGAGGGATGGCTTAACGGGCCCTGCAAAATCCATAGTACAGCGGATACCATATCAACACACAGCCTTAGAGCATGTTGGGTACTCCGGCAGGTGGCCAAAAGCGGTGAGGATCTCCTCACCCAAAATACCTCAGAGCACCTTCCCACGGATAACAATACAGTGCTAACGGTCTTCGAGACCTTTGCCTCAAATAATAGGCGTAAGCGAGCACTCCGCAACCTCGCCGAAGTCTGCCACATGGCAGCAATAAATCCATGGAGTGACACGGCTATCACCTTCAATGCCAGTGACGAACCTAAATTCCGAACAGCCCGAACACCAGTTGCTTCGGTCCTTAGTCCAATTCTGGACGGCTTTCGGCTCAATAAAGTGCTCATGGACGGCAGCAGCGGATTAAACCTCATTTACGAGGAAACTGTCCAAAAAATGGAAATAGACAGCAACCATATTGAGCAAAGCAGTACGACCTTCCGAGGAATCATCCCTAGTCGAGAGGCACGTTGCGCTGGGAAAATCACTCTCGATGTGGTATTCGGCACTCCGGAGAATTATAGGTCTGAAGAAACTACATTCCAAGTGGCCCCGTTCAGTAGCGGATACCACACCCTTCTAGGGCGGGAGGCATTCACGATTTTTCAAGCCATACCCCATTACGGGTACATGAAGCTCAAAATGCCCGGGCCCAATGGAATCATCACCCTAGTTAGTGATCCGGACATAGCACTCCGCGCCGAAGACAAAACAGCCGCACTAGCCCTCGAGGCATTATCCGAAGCCCTTGTGGCAGAAGAGTTAACCGCGCTGTGCTCCACGGTGGACAGGGACGACGTGGTACTAGACAAAAGATCCAAGTCCACCTCCTTTAAACCAGCGGACGAAATAGTCAAATTCCAAGTCCATCCAACGGACTCCACAAAAACAGCATCCATCGGGGCACAGTTAGACCCCGTTGTAGACGCCGCACTACGGGAGTTTCTGCGCGAGAATTGGGACATATTCGCCTGGCATCCTTTAGACATGCCAGGAATCCCACGCAGATTGGCCGAGCATAGCCTTAATATTCTAAAAGGATTCAAGCCGGTCAAGCAGACTCTTCGGTGTTTCCCTGAACCTAAGCGACAAGCCATGGGAGAAGAGCTAGCCAAGCTACTAGAGGCCGGATTTATTAGAGAAATAAAACATCCGGATAGGCTAGCAAACCTGGTGATGGTACAAAAGAAGGACAAATCCTGGCGCCTATGCGTCGACTTCAAAGACCTTAATAAGGCTTGCCCAAAGGATCCCTTTCCACTCCCTCGCATCGATTAAATCGTCGACACTACCGCAGGACACGAATCATTGTGCTTCCCCGACGCATACTCCGGTTACCACTAGATTAAGATGGCGGAGTCTGATCAAGCCGCAATGGCATTTATCACTCCATACGGCCCCTTCTGTTTTAACACAATGCCCTTCAGGCTCAAAAACGCCGGCGCAACATATCAGCGCATGATCCAGACATGTCTGTAAAAGTAGATCAGCAAGACTGTGGAGGCATATGTAGAGGATGTGGTCATTAAAACCAGACACATCGACTCTTTAATAGACGACTTGAGGCTCACATTCACCAATCTCCGAACATACGACATTAAGCTCAATCCGGAAAAATGCATTTTCGGCATCCCGCCGAAAAGCTCCTGGGCTTCATCGTCTCCAGTAGAGGAACTGAAGCAAATCCGGCTAAAATCCAGGCTCTGTCGCAGTTGGCTATCCCAACTGACCTCAAGAAAATCCAGAAATTGACTGGATGTGTGGCGGCTTTAAGCCGCTTTATCTCCCGATTAGGAGAAAAGGCACTTCCCCTTTATCGCCTTCTTCGGCGCAACGAACACTTCGAGTGGACGGACGCAACCACGGCTGGACTGGAAGAAATAAAAGCCATCCTGGCCACCAACCCAATCTTGGCCGCACCAATTGTGGGCAAACCAATGCTATTATATATAGCGGCAACTCATCAAGTTGCAAGCGCAGTGCTCGTCATTGAATGAGAGATGGACGGACATAAATTCCCACTTCAAAAGCTGGTATATTATGTATCCACCGTCCTCACCCCATGCAAATCACGGTACCCACATTATCAAAAGATAGCATACGCGGTATTCATGGCATCCTGGAAATTACGACACTACTTTCAAGAGTGTTCAATCACGGTGGCCTCCGAAGTACCACTCAATGACATAATAAACAACCGCGATGCCATGGGCCGGATTGCCAAGTGGGCCATCGAGCTCCTCCCGTTCGACATAACATACAAACCTCGGCAAGCCATTAAGTCACAAGTATTGGCCGGTTTCATCGCCGAATGGACGGAAGCCGAACTCCCTGAAGAGTACGGCGCATACTCCAATTGGATCACGCACTTCCACGCCTCTAAAATGCTGGCTGGTCTCGGGGCTGGTGTCGTCCTGACGTCCCCCACCGGAGATACAGTACAATACATGATCGAAATACTATATACAGACTCCAATAACACGGCCGAATATGAGGCCCTTCTACACGGTCTCCGGATGGCAATCTCCCTGGGCATTCAACGCCTGGAGGTGTGCGGGGACTCGAACCTCGCAATATCCCAAATAAATGGAGACTTCGATGCCAAGGATCCGAAAATGGCGGTATATCGCAACACCGTCCCCAAAATGTCAGCTCGGTTCGAGGGGCTTGAATTCCACCATGTGGCTCGGAAAAACAACCAGGCGGCGGACATCCTTGCCCGTATCGGCGCTAAATGCGACCCTATCCCACCGAACATCTTCCTGGAAAGACTGTTCAAACCATCCGTGGTATGGGAAGGGGACACCGGCAAAAATAGTCTGGACCCGGCCAAAACCCCAGATAACGAACACCCTGACACAATCGGAGGTTCCGCCACCGAAATAACACCTTCAGCCCACGTGATAATGGCCGTCATCGCCCCGTGGACAGAACCATTCCTGGCCTACCTAACTAGGCATGAACTACCCGAGGACCAAAATGAGGCACGCTGCATAGTGCGGCGATCTAAAACCTACAAGGTCCACGAGGGAGAGCTTTATAAGAAAAGCACAACCGGAGTCCTTCAAAGGTGCATCTCTGAAGTGGAAGGGCGGAAGCTTTTGGCAGAAATCCATCCCAGACTTGGCGGCCACCACGCCGCAGCCCGGGCCCTTGTAAGCAAGGCCTTCCGTACATGTTTTTATTGGCCGACGGCCCGGGCAGATGCACAGCATCTAGTCCAACATTGTGTTGGTTGCCAGCTTTTTGCAAACCAAAGCCACATGCCACCTACCGCCCTCCAAACAATCCCCATTACCTGGCCCTTTGCGGTCTGGGGGCTTGATATGGTCGGACCCCTTAAAGGGGGGTCCATAAGAAAAAATCCTTACTAGTCATGGTGGATAAATTCACCAAATGGATAGAAGCCAAACCTGTCAAAATGGTTGAATCCAGACCGGTGATGGACTTCATATCTGGGGTTGTACACCGTTATAGCGTCCCCCACAGCATCATCACTGACAACAGCACGAACTTTACAGCCAACAAGGTGAAACTTTGGTGCAGCAACATGGGCATTAAGCTCGATTATGCTTCTGTCCATCATCCGCAAACTAACGGTCAAGTCGAACGATCGAATGGTCTTATCATGAGCGGCATTAAACCCATATTAGTGCGGTCCTTAAAGGAATCAGACACGCATTGGGTAGAGGAGCTCGACTCCGTACTATGGGGGCTGCGGACCACGCCGAATCGCACTACCGGATACACACCATTTTTATGGTGTACGGCGCTGAGGCGGTGCTGCCTTGCGACATAATTCATGACTCACCTCGAGTGCGCATGTAAGAAGAAAGAGAGGCCGGGCTCGATCGGCAGGACAGTTTGGATGCCCTGGAGGAGGAACGCGACATAGAAAAGGCCCGTTCCGCATTCTATCAGCAACAGGCTCGAAGGTATCAAAGCAGAGAAGTACGGGCCAAAACATATAACATTGGCGAACTAGTTCTACGCCTGCCGGAGAAGAAAAAGAACAAGCTCAAGCCCAAATGGGAGGATCCCTTCATTATCGACCAGGTTCTGACCGGTGGAGCGTACCGTCTGCGGGATGCATCGGATAATTGACTCGAGTCAAACCCGTGGAACGCAGCCAGACTCCAAAGATTCTACGCCTAACGCCAGACTCTATGTTCGTCTCCTTACCTCCATTAATTTTTTGCACATTTGTTTTTTCTCTCTTTCTTTCTCTATTTTTCCTTCAAGGCCCTAAAGGGCTACACTTGTGTCTTGGTTACACAATCTTGACGCGCTAATCGCGCTCAATATACCTGGGTTTTATGCCCGCACATGTGTTATTCTTCTGCATGTACCTTTTTTCGCCATTATATGCATCGATATGACTTAAGTTTTGGCCAAGCTGAGTTGCCTGGCTCTTGTATTTATGCCCTACGTTCCTGTTAATTCGGCTAGGGCATAAGGGGAGAACCTTTGCGATTGTTACTGCCAGGTCAGCTGGATGTGTACCTCAGACTGGGTGAAGCCGAAAGCTAGCGTTCTTAAGGGAATATTCGGTCGGTGAATAAAAGATGACTTTCATTTAATTTACTACACGCCCCAGATGTTTTTAGCCTGCGTCTCGCAGTTCGGACATGCACATTAGGGCATGCGTGTCAGGACCCCGATTCCAAGTCACACCGATCTAGCATGTAACACATCATATCACTTTGTGGCCTCACGCACGGTATTTCCACAGGTGCCACCTTACCTGGCCCGGGACCGTTTGCGCCTTTTGGCTCACGTATATGATAGTGTCGCTAGCATCCATATGACAAAGAACCCGGGCCGACATGGCTAGTCGTGAACCCAAAGAGGCACTAACCCATGGGGACAGGCATACATGAATCAACCTCGAGCATGTCGGTCAACAGCGTGTGAATCCGGGCTGTAGCACTAGGCTAACAGGACTCCGGTAACCCGGGCTGTAGCAGGCTAGGCAGGACTCCGGATGTCACCGCGTGACATTTCCCCGAAGGGACAGACACAGGAACGAAGAGAAACACATGCCGGCCAGTCAAGTGTCCTGAGCAGTAGTGCTAGGCTAGCAGGACTCCGATGAACCCGGCTGTAGCGGACTACTATCGCTCAGAAAGCACTAGACTACATTTCCCCATATGATAGGCTGCCAAGGATAAACAACTAGATTGTCGGATCCCACTCATACCAAGCATTTCAATCATACACACAATATGCCCGATATGAGTACATACAACACGGCATCACAACAAGACTCTACGACTCAAGTATTTATTCATTAGGCTCCGAAGAGCCAGATATTACAAGCATGGGTCTCATGACCCAACAATCATAGCATACAACGCAAAGCACATGCGGAAGCTTAACATGTCTGAGTACAGACATCTATAAATGAAAAAGGCTAAGAAGCCTGACTATCTACCAGATCCTGTCGAGGGCACAAGATCGTAGCTGAGGTATCAAGCTAAACGTCGAAGTCCACGCGGAACTACTAGCGAGACTGGAGTCTCTCTGCAAAACATAAATTAAGCAAACGTGAGTACAAAGGTACTCAGCAAGACTTACATCAGAACTAGCTACATATGCATCGGTATCAACAAAGGGGGTGGTGGAGTTTAACAGCAGCAAGCCAGCTTTGACTCAGTGGCTAACCTAAACTACGACTGCAAGTAACTCTTTTGAGGTGGCGCACACGAGTCCACAAATTCACCATACCAATACACCACTATGGATCTGCTCCCGTCTCCCTACGAGAACACCATCCATAGCACTCACGCTTATCTTGCGCATTTTAGAGTATCCACTTTCACTTGTCTAAGAACTATGCAAGGGGTCCAAGTTTCCATATCCGAGGAATCCGGCTATTCGAATAGATAATGATAACCCTGCAGGGGTGTACTTCTTCACACACGCTCTCGCCACTTATCGCCCTGTACACGTCATGTACCTCGGCAACCTTCAAGCGGAAGCCGGGCGAGGGTGTCGGCCATGACCTGACTAACCAACAAGTCTCTAGTCCAGGTTTATCGCCTATTTGGGTTCCATCCGCAAGGAGATCCGGCCGAGGTGTCGCTTACGGCCCCAAACGATGTGTACAGGGTTCCCAAGCCCACCATCCGGGTGCCACTTGGTACACCGGGCCACTGTGCCTAGTCTGTCCCAAGCCCACCTGTACCGGGTGCCACTTGGTAGACTACTAACACTACCTACAAACACCAGAAACTAGTTGCAACTCCTGGACAGAGATCAAGTTGATTAATAAGTCGAGAGAGCTTGGAGCGCCCGGAGCCCAATGTGTGGTAGTAACTGTTCATGGATCACAAACACAGGACTCAGTTCCTGAGGACGGCTGCAATGAGACAACCCACCATGTACTCCTACATGGCCTCTCACCGCTACCTTTACCAAATCGTGTTCACACACTTAGCTCTCAACAGTAGGACATCTTCACCACATTCCAATTCATCCCCGATGAATCAGACCTGACTCAACTCTAAGCAGTAGCAGGCATGACAAACAAGCATGAATGAGTAGGCACAACAGGGCTCAAACAACTCCTACTCATGCTAGTGGGTTTCATCTATTTACTGTGGCAATGACAGGTCATGCAGAGGAAAGGGTTCAACTACCGCAGCATGTAACAGTTGAATCGGCGTTGCCCTAATGCAGTAAAAGAGAGCAGGAGCGAGAGAGTGGGATTGTATCGGAATGAACAAGGGGGTTTTGCTTGCCTGACACTTCTGAAGATAATATAGCTCTTCATCGGTGTCATCGATCACATCGTCGGAAACATCGTCGACTGAGAGGGGACGGTTACCGGCAAACAGAGAAAGAATACAATCAATGTAATGCAACAATATGATGCATGATCATGACATGGCAATATGGTGTGAGTTGAGCTAATTCAACTAGTGGCAGAAAGGTTTGGGTTGATTTGAACTCAAGGTTCAAATTCAAATTCAATCTATGAATTCAAATAGTGCATTATCATGTTTTGGACTAAACAGTGAGGTTAACTTGCTCAAACATGCATGAAAATGGTACAGATGGATTCCTTGAATTTTTCTGATAATTTTTCATATATAATTTGTTTGATTTGGAGTTACGGTTGAATTACTATGAATTTTTGAAGTTTGGGGTATTTTCTAAAATTTATAAATCATTTCTGATTTATTTTAATTCCAGAAAAAGGTTTATGATGTCAGGGTGACATCAGCACCACGTCAGCATGTCAACTAGTCGATCCAGGTCAAACCTGACAGTGGGTCCCGCGTGTCAGTGTATAGTCTAATTAACAGAGTTTGTTAACACTAAACTAATCCTAACCCTTGGTAATTAGCAGGGGCTGGCCCCACTTGTCAATGACCCAGGGGAGAGTCAACCAGGGGTCAAACCCGGGTCAACTCACCGGAGTTGACCCACGGCTCGTCGCCGGTGGAGCCAGAGACAGCGGAGGCATCGGGTTCGCTCTCCCGGTGCCCAAACGATCGGCGGAGGGCACCCGCAGGGAGCTGGAGCTCTCCCGCATCCACTCATGGCAGCGGCTGGGGCTGAGGTGGTCGGAGCTCGCCGGAATGGAGCTCGCGGCGGTGGCCGGAGTTTGGACCTCGGCGGAATGGCGTTGTGGAGTGCGGGTGAGCAAAGTGAAGCGCTGGGCAGCCTCCTGGGGTCACCAGGAGCTCGGTGCGGTGTACGGGCGCGACCCGTTCGAGCTCAGGCCACGGCGGCGACAAGACGGGCGGCGACCGGAGCTCGGCTAGCACGGCCTAGGTGCTAGGGTGCGGGAACGACCACGGGAAAGGAGGGGGAAGAACCGGGGGCTCACAGCGCATCGGATGGGGTCGTCAACGATCTCGGGGACGGACAGTTGACGGCGAATCGACGAAGACGATCCCCGGTGGCCGAGGAGGGGAACGGCGGAGCTGGTGGCATCCAGGGCTTCCGGCGCCTTCCATCTTGGTGAGGAGGAAGAGGGGGACGAGGTGGGGCTCTCGAGCATGTTGGATGGGCGAGGGAGGTACGGTGGTCGCGGTGAACGACGTCGGTGGCGACGACCTCCGCTCGGTGGTGCTCGGGAAGAGAGAGCAGAGGAGGGGAGAGAGGGCGACGAGTGAGGGAGAAGAGAGGGAGGGAGCCCGGGGTGTCGTGGCGTCGTCTGGGCGCGTCGGGGCAGCGGTGGGGAGCAGGAGGTGGCGGGTCGCATGCTCGCGCGCGGTGGCCACGCTCCTCTCATCCTCCTGGCAGGAGGTTGAGGGTGACTGGCACGGCACTGTGGGCTGGGCCGCACAGTAGCAGGCCGGCCAGGCTGGACAGGTAAGCGCCTGGTAGGTCTTCTGCTCCTTTTTTTAATTTTTCTTCTGTTTTGTTTTATTTAATTGCCACTGAATTCAAATTCAAACAAATTTGAAAACAGTGCCAAAACTCCCCTGGATAATTTTATGTCACTTAGGGTCTACTCCTCATATACATAAAATATCTCAGGGCATTTGAAAATATATTCATTATATATTATGAATATAACTCCAAATTCAAACAGAATATTGATTTAAAATCAGAGCCCAAATAATTCCTTAGAAATGTTCCAAAATTTTGGTTTGATTTATAACTCTTGCCAAAATTGTCAGAGCTATTTCTAGGGCATTTTGGATTTACTGATTGCAATTTTAGGGTTTCTTGCCCTTTTATTAAAACGATTTTCGAGGCTTTCAACTTCCTCATTTCAACTTTCGGAATATAGACATGATGCACACATGAAGCTAGCCTAGAGCATTACCAGAAGCTAGGGATGTGACAGCTCACCCCTACTAAACAAGAATCTCGTCCCGAGAATCAAGCGTAGGGTAAGATGATGGGGAGACGCAACTAACGCAATCTTCATGATCCAGGTTGCACTTCAGATGAACGTTGATTCAATCACCATTTTTGTCTCAAAGTCTTGCCCCGAGAACTCCAACTAACATGACAATGAGAGGAGAAGGAAAACTCAAGAGGGATCGATCTTATCGAAGGTCGAACAACTCAGGATCAACTCACGGAGTGAGACATTGAAACATCTCTGGAGCTGAGAGGCAAAACTTGCATCAGGAGCAATAGAAGAAATAATTAGACAAGGGTTTCAAAGTAGCAAGGGAAATTGCCATGATACCATAACGAGACATCTTAAGGAAAGTGACTCGCAGAAATATCCCCTAAAGTGGCAAAAAGAATTACTTTTGACCCATAGATCATTGAAACTCTTTATACCAACTTAAGGCAATCACAAATGATCGTGTGAACGTGTTCGAACGAATGGCATACCCATGCCAGAATGGATGATGTGGACTACTTTGTTGAAGACAACGCAATGGAAGATTTTTAGCTTATCATCGGAAATGGAGGGGACCCATGGTAAGTCCACTTTTGAAGATGACCATGAACAACAACTACTGAGGTGCAAGCTGGGAAGAAAATGAAAAGGTTGGGAATGATTCTAGTAACTGGGGAGAAGGTTCACCGGCAAGGTGATTCCACCAATTTGGATGGCTATCAACAACTGCGAGGACGGAGGCACATTCCAGTTAATGACAACGTCAGAACCTAGTGCCTGAGCGTGCTCTCAAGAACTTGAGCATTTCCGTATTCATCAAGGTTCTGCCAATATCCGTGTCAAGGATCCTGGCAACACAACATGCTACCATGATGAATAATGGTGGAAGATGCAGATGCAAAGAAAGATGACACTTCTCAGGTTTCACCTTAGCGAGGCCAAGGAAACAAAATCTGGATAATCGATCGAGAGACATTTAGCACTCCGCTTCTAATGTTCTCCTTGATGTGCTAGGATAGCTCATTTCTTGATATGGTTTGGTATCTAGGACATCAGGTAAGAGGTCGGACTTCGGGAGCACAAGAATCCGTAAGGATTAACGGCGGAGGTAAATCCTACGAAATCCTCACGGGAAGGTGGCCAACTTTCTTCAATCGAGATACTACAATAATAGGTCTTCCGGCTGGGTGTGTTGCCCACGACATCCACTTTACCGGTTACAGAGAGACCAATATTATAGTTCTTGGAGTGTGTTCCAACCATCATATCTGCCTAAGATTCAGATCTGGTTGGTGTCAGGATATTCCAGACTCATCACGTCTAGAAAGAAAAATGAAAGTTTGCAACACAAATCGACGAGATGACGTTGCGAGACTCTCGGGGAAATGAACTACGGTAGTAAGCTCCAAAACATGAGCTAGTTCTGCTACACACATGTGAGCATGTTGTCCAAGACAAGAATGACCACATAGTAGTCTTATAATAAAATGCTACCGAGTTCAGGTGGGAAACCATCATTGCGGATAACTAAGTCCTTGATTAAGCTCGGGTTAGCTCTTAAAAAGGAACTTCTTCTCATTGAACAGATCAATCAGTGGCTTGGTGTGCTAGGGACACATATAGAATGAAGGTTGCAAGTCTCCAAACCACAGAATACTTCGCACATATGCATGAATGATTTGGGATGATTCCAAAGGAGGCAAAACAAACTTTCTCTAATTCACGGCGGCAACTTGCATCAAATGCACATGAATTAAAGGAAGTCACTTCTTTCATCCAAACATATGCTTCATGAACGAAACACGAAGATAATGCTTATAAAGTTTGCAATACTAGCTGGAGGTTCAACATGAGTCATGGGGGAGACAAAATGCTGCTGATGGGCTCAACAACAACTCATCGGAAATTTTCATATCACTGGACTTCCACCATCATGTGAACACGGTGATAGCATTGGTCAGACCAAAAGATATAATGGTGTATGCTCGAGGGATCAACCACGAGTAAGACAACATTACGAACATCGTTGGTTCTGATTTGACTTGGCGATAGCCCATACTCAAGTCTAAGTTTTGACAAGGCAATAGATCCAACAACCGATCACGAGGACCAATTGATGAAGATATCACCTTTCTTCAACACACACACAAACACAAGGATATCCCTTTGGAACGAACTAAGTTAGGCAAGCTTTTATCTTCCAACTCTCCAAGTTGTTGTTTAGCTTAACCGACTAGCTCAGGGGTATCCAACACGGATCCTTGGAGAAGGAGTGGTTCACAAGAAACCAACTTGATCACGAACTCATCATAGTGGTCAGGTGACAACCTGGTAACACTTCCGAGAAGATATTCAGAAATTCACGAACCACCGATATGTTACTAAGCTCGAGATCAATCTTGCTTTGCGAGGCAAGACGATGTGACCAATAGAGCAAGGGTTTGACACAATCCTAACTCATTGATCGAATAGTGCTCCGGAAATAAGGACTAGGTAGCACGATCAATCTTAGAATGATGATTCAATAACCAACACGCTAAGAATGAGTGTATTGTCCATTAACTACCAGGCAACGGAGTTGCTAGGAGTATTGATTTCGCACATCACAGTACCCTTGTCAGCATTTCGGTTACAAAAACACGGGAACCATGGAATGAACAATGATGGCAAGAAGTATTACTGTGTTAAGAATCCATAAGAGGTGGTACAATTCTCATGACACTCTTGACGTAAAGATGGTAGCACTCTAAGGTAGAACGGAGCAAAAGTTGGGTTGGCATTTGATCCATGGAATACAACTACTTTGACCCAATCCTAGATATGGATAAGGTACTGGAGTTTGTTTCTCCTAGTAATTCTAGAATAGAATGGCTTGACGGACCACTAGAGAAATAGGCATTGATAAACACGATTGCCAAATACTCCTTACTGTCAATTGATAGATGAAGGTCGGAATATAACCGAAGGGGGGGCAACTCAAGGAACATATAACTTTCTGAGTTGTGGATGCATAGATCAGTATGTCAAACGAGTTCAACATATTTCTTCCGGATAACCCATGCAGAAAGGTAGAACTGGCAGAGCCACAATATAGAATGGAGAACTCATCAAGAGCACTCTAGTTGTGATCCTTTGGTTCAAGAACTTCTGCCATAAGTGGTTCATAGTATTTGGAAGAAGGAAATACCACGGACCTAGAGGACTATCGCAAAGGTTACTAATATCTTAAGGGAACTAGCAAATACTAACGACATGAAGTAGGGTGAATCTCGGGTTCAAAACCCAGGAATAGAATACCTACCACTACATGGCATCACGGGATGCTTTTGAGAATAATGGCCAGAATCCCACACTGGGAATACAAAACATGGCTAGATCACTAGGTGACTCTCTAAGACACCTAGGGTCATAATAACAGTTCCAACATAAATGCCGAGGCAACGGAGTACCTCAACTCACCGATTAGTGTGATTAACCTGGCCCAAAGGAACATCGGGAACGGGATGAAGGGATTTGCAAATGCATCAGACTATTTAGAAACCTGGGATGACTCGGACAGCATAACGGCTGTAATTGCTCAAAAAGATTTGAGACAACCTGCAAAAATGGTGGCATAACCACTCAGAATCATAATATCAAGGTTCTGAGGCCAGTTATGAATATATGGAAGTAGTAGGAAGTGAACTGAGGCTTGAACTGAACAATCCTAGGCAACTACGGTTTAGTAACACGTCATCCTGAGAGATAGAAGAGAAGCCTAGTTGTTAACCCCCCTAGAAGAGAAAAGGTTGACTCAGATCAGAAGGCCATGAGGTATAAGAAGTAAAAAGAGCCTTACGTTCCCATCCACAATCAATTCCCTTATATAACTAGAGCATTTCTAGACACGACTTCGACCAGTTTGGCTTGGTAATCCTACAGGCAGTCAGGCTCTGATACCAAAGCTGTCAGGACCCCGATTCCAAGTCACACCGATCTAGCATGTAACACATCATATCACTTTGTGGCCTCACGCACGGTATT
This sequence comes from Triticum monococcum, assembly GCA_034509565.1. NCBI lineage: Eukaryota > Viridiplantae > Streptophyta > Magnoliopsida > Poales > Poaceae > Triticum > Triticum monococcum. The sequence goes on along the minus strand of CM067842.1, from coordinate 526,237,513 downwards.
TCCACAGGTGCCACCTTACCTGGCCCGGGACCGTTTGCGCCTTTTGGCTCACGTATATGATAGTGTCACTAGCATCCATATGACAAAGAACCCGGGCCGACATGGCTAGTCGTGAACCCAAAGAGGCACTAACCCATGGGGACAGGCATACGTGAATCAACCTCGAGCATGTCGGTCAACAGCGTGTGAATCCGGGCTGTAGCACTAGGCTAACAGGACTCCGGTAACCCGGGCTGTAGCAGGCTAGGCAGGACTCCGGATGTCACCGCGTGACATTTCCCCGAAGGGACAGACACAGGAACGAAGAGAAACACATGCCGGCCAGTCAAGTGTCCTGAGCAGTAGTGCTGGGCTAGCAGGACTCCGGTGAACCCGGCTATAGCGGACTACTATCGCTCAGAAAGCACTAGACTACATTTCCCCATATGATAGGCTGCCAAGGATAAACAACTAGATTGTCGGATCCCACTCATACCAAGCATTTCAATCATACACACAATATGCCCGATATGAGTACATACAACACGGCATCACAACAAGACTCTACGACTCAAGTATTTATTCATTAGGCTCCGAAGAGCCAGATATTACAAGCATGGGTCTCATGACCCAACAATCATAGCATACAACGCAAAGCACATGCGGAAGCTTAACATGTCTGAGTACAGACATCTATAAATGAAAAAGGCTAAGAAGCCTGACTATCTACCAGATCCTGTCGAGGGCACAAGATCGTAGCTGAGGTATCAAGCTAAACGTCGAAGTCCACGCGGAACTACTAGCGAGACTGGAGTCTCTCTGCAAAACATAAATTAAGCAAACGTGAGTACAAATGTACTCAGCAAGACTTACATCAGAACTAGCTACATATGCATCGGTATCAACAAAGGGGGTGGTGGAGTTTAAGAGCAGCAAGCCAGCTTTGACTCAGTGGCTAACCTAAACTACGACTGCAAGTAACTCTTTTGAGGTGGCGCACACGAGTCCACAAATTCACCATACCAATACACCACTATGGATCTGCTCCCGTCTCCCTACGAGAACACCATCCATAGCACTCACGCTTATCTTGCGCATTTTAGAGTATCCACTTTCACTTGTCTAAGAACTATGCAAGGGGTCCAAGTTTCCATATCCGAGGAATCCGGCTATTCGAATAGATAATGATAACCCTGCAGGGGTGTACTTCTTCACACACGCTCTCGCCACTTATCGCCCTGTACACGTCATGTACCTCGGCAACCTTCAAGCGGAAGCCGGGCGAGGGTGTCGGCCACGACCTGACTAACCAACAAGTCTCTAGTCCAGGTTTATTGCCTATTTGGGTTCCATCCGCAAGGAGATCCGGCCGGGGTGTCGCTTACGGCCCCAAACGATGTGTACAGGGTTCCCAAGCCCACCATCCGGGTGCCACTTGGTACACCGGGCCACTGTGCCTAGTCTGTCCCAAGCCCACCTGTACCGGGTGCCACTTGGTAGACTACTAACACTACCTACAAACACCAGAAACTAGTTGCAACTCCTGGACAGAGATCAAGTTGATTAATAAGTCGAGAGAGCTTGGAGCACCCGGAGCCCAATGTGTGGTAGTAACTGTTCATGGATCACAAACACAGGACTCAGTTCCTGAGGACGGCTGCAATGAGACAACCCACCATGTACTCCTACATGGCCTCTCACTGCTACCTTTACCAAATCGTGTTCACACACTTAGCTCTCAACAGTAGGACATGTTCACCACATTCCAATTCATCCCCGATGAATCAGACCTGACTCAACTCTAAGCAGTAGCAGGCATGACAAACAAGCATGAATGAGTAGGCACAACAGGGCTCAAACAACTCCTACTCATGCTAGTGGGTTTCATCTATTTACTGTGGCAATGACAGGTCATGCAGAGGAAAGGGTTCAACTACCGCAGCATGTAATAGTTGAATCGGCGTTGCCCTAATGCAGTAAAAGAGAGCAGGAGCGAGAGAGTGGGATTGTATCGGAATGAACAAGGGGGTTTTGCTTGCCTGACACTTCTGAAGATAATATAGCTCTTCATTGGTGTCATCGATCACATCGTCGGAAACATCGTCGACTGAGAGGGGACGGTTACGGGCAAACAGAGAAAGAATACAATCAATGTAATGCAACAATATGATGCATGATCATGACATGGCAATATGGTGTGAGTTGAGCTAATTCAACTAGTGGCAGAAAGGTTTGGGTTGATTTGAACTCAAGGTTCAAATTCAAATTCAATCTATGAATTCAAATAGTGCATTATCATGTTTTGGACTAAACAGTGAGGTTAACTTGCTCAAACATGCATGAAAATGGTACAGATGGATTCCTTGAATTTTTCTGATAATTTTTCATATATAATTTGTTTGATTTGGAGTTACGGTTGAATTACTATGAATTTTTGAAGTTTGGGGTATTTTCTGAAATTTATAAATCATTTCTGATTTATTTTAATTCCAGAAAAAGGTTTATGACGTCAGGGTGACATCAGCACCACGTCAGCATGTCAACTAGTCGATCCAGGTCAAATCTGACAGTGGGTCCCGCGTGTCAGTGTATAGTCTAATTAACAGAGTTTGTTAACACTAAACTAATCCTAACCCTTGGTAATTAGCAGGGGCTGGCCCCACTTGTCAATGACCCAGGGGAGAGTCAACCAGGGGTCAAACCCGGGTCAACTCGCCGGAGTTGACCCACGGCTCGTCGCCGGTGGAGCCAGAGACAGCGGAGGCGTCGGGTTCGCTCTCCCGGTGCCCAAACGATCGGCGGAGGGCACCCGCGGGGAGCTGGAGCTCTCCCGCATCCACTCATGGCAGCGGCTGGGGCTGAGGTGGTCGGAGCTCGCCGGAATGGAGCTCGCGGCGGTGGCCGGAGTTCGGACCTCGACGGAATGGCGTTGTGGAGTGCGGGTGAGCAAAGTGAAGCGCTGGGCAGCCTCCTGGGGTCACCAGGAGCTCGGTGCGGTGTACGGGCGCGACCCATTCGAGCTCAGGCCACGGCGGCGACAAGATGGGCGGCGACCGGAGCTCGGCTAGCACGGCCTAGGTGCTAGGGTGCGGGAACTACCACGGGAAAGGAGGGGGAAGAACCGGGGGCTCACAGCGCATCGGATGGGGTCGTCGACGAGCTCGGGGACGGACAATTGACGGCGAATCGACGAAGACGATCCCCGGTGGCCGAGGAGGGGAACGGCGGAGCTGGTGGCATCCAGGGCTTCCGGCGCCTTCCGTCTTGGTGAGGAGGAAGAGGGGGACGAGGTGGGGCTCTCGAGCATGTTGGATGGGCGAGGGAGGTACGTTGGTCGCGGCGAACGACGTCGGTGGCGACGACCTCCGCTCGGTGGTGCTCGGGAAGAGAGAGCAGAGGAGGGGAGAGAGGGCGACGAGTGAGGGAGAAGAGAGGGAGGGAGCCAGGGGTGTCGTGGCGTCGTCTGGGCGCGTCGGGGCAGCGGTGGGGAGCAGGAGGTGGCGGGTCGCATGCTCGCGCGCGGTGGCCATGCTCCTCTCATCCTCCTGGCAGGAGGTTGAGGGTGACTGGCACGGCACTGTGGGCTGGGCCGCACAGTAGCAGGCCGGCCAGGCTGGACAGGTAAGCGCCTGGTAGGTCTTCTTCTCCTTTTTTTAATTTTTCTTCTGTTTTGTTTTATTTAATTGCCACTGAATTCAAATTCAAACAAATTTGAAAACAGTGCCAAAACTCCCCTGGATAATTTTATGTCACTTAGGGTCTACTCCTCATATACATAAAATATCTCAGGGCATTTGAAAATATATTCATTATATATTATGAATATAACTCCAAATTCAAATAGAATATTGATTTAAAATCAGAGCCCAAATAATTCCTTAGAAATGTTCCAAAATTTTGGTTTGATTTATAACTCTTGCCAAAATTGTCAGAGCTATTTCTAGGGCATTTTGGATTTACTGATTGCAATTTTAGGGTTTCTTGCCCTTTTATTAAAACGATTTTCGAGGCTTTCAACTTCCTCATTTCAACTTTCGGAATATAGACATGATGCACACATGAAGCTAGCCTAGAGCATTACCAGAAGCTAGGGATGTGACAGCTCACCCCTACTAAACAAGAATCTCGTCCCGAGAATCAAGCGTAGGGTAAGATGATGGGGAGACGCAACTAACGCAATCTTCACGATCCAGGTTGCACTTCAGATGAACGTTGATTCAATCACCATTTTTGTCTCAAAGTCTTGCCCCGAGAACTCCAACTAACATGACAATGAGAGGAGAAGGAAAACTCAAGAGGGATCGATCTTATCGAAGGTCGAACAACTCAGGATCAACTCACGGAGTGAGACATTGAAACATCTCTGGAGCTGAGAGGCAAAACTTGCATCAGGAGCAATAGAAGAAATAATTTGACAAGGGTTTCAAAGTAGCAAGGGAAATTGCCATGATACCATAACGAGACATCTTAAGGAAAGTGACTCGCAGAAATATCCCCTAAAGTGGCAAAAAGAATTACTTTTGACCCATAGATCATTGAAACTCTTTATACCAGCTTAAGGCAATCACAAATGATCGTGTGAACGTGTTCGAACGAATGGCATACCCATGCCAGAATGGATGATGTGGACTACTTTGTTGAAGACAACGCAAAGGAAGATTTTTAGCTTATCATCGGAAATGGAGGGGACCCATGGTAAGTCCACTTTTGAAGATGACCATGAACAACAACTACTGAGGTGCAAGCTGGGAAGAAAATGAAAAGGTTGGGAATGATTCTAGTAACTGGGGAGAAGGTTCACCGGCAAGGTGATTCCACCAATTTGGATGGCTATCAACAACTGCGAGGACGGAGGCACATTCCAGTTAATGACAACGTCAGAACCTAGTGCCTGAGCGTGCTCTCAAGAACTTGAGCATTTCCGTATTCATCAAGGTTCTGCCAATATCCGTGTCAAGGATCCTGGCAACACAACATGCTACCATGATGAATAATGGTGGAAGATGCAGATGCAAAGAAAGATGACACTTCTCAGGTTTCACCTTAGCGAGGCCAAGGAAACAAAATCTGGATAATCGATCGAGAGACATTTAGCACTCCGCTTCTAATGTTCTCCTTGATGTGCTAGGATAGCTCATTTCTTGATATGGTTTGGTATCTAGGACATCAGGTAAGAGGTCGGACTTCGGGAGCACAAGAATCCGTAAGGATTAACGGCGGAGGTAAATCCTACGAAATCCTCACGGGAAGGTGGCCAACTTTCTTCAATCGAGATACTACAATAATAGGTCTTCCGGCTGGGTGTGTTGCCCACGACATCCACTTTACCGGTTATAGAGAGACCAATATTATAGTTCTTGGAGTGTGTTCCAACCATCATATCTGCCTAAGATTCAGATCTGGTTGGTGTCAGGATATTCCAGACTCATCACGTCTAGAAAGAAAAATGAAAGTTTGCAACACAAATCGACGAGATGACGTTGCGAGACTCTCGGGGAAATGAACTACGGTAGTAAGCTCCAAAACATGAGCTAGTTCTGCTACACACATGTGAGCATGTTGTCCAAGACAAGAATGACCACATAGTAGTCTTATAATAAAATGCTACCGAGTTCAGGTGGGAAACCATCATTGCGGATAACTAAGTCCTTGATTAAGCTCGGGTTAGCTCTTAAAAAGGAACTTCTTCTCATTGAACAGATCAATCAGTGGCTTGGTGTGCTAGGGACACATATAGAATGAAGGTTGCAAGTCTCCAAACCACAGAATACTTCACACATATGCATGAATGATTTGGGATGATTCCAAAGGAGGCAAAACAAACTTTCTCTAATTCACGGCGGCAACTTGCATCAAATGCACATGAATTAAAGGAAGTCACTTCTTTCATCCAAACATATGCTTCATGAACGAAACACGAAGATAATGCTTATAAAGTTTGCAATACTAGCTGGAGGTTCAACATGAGTCATGGGGGAGACAAAATGCTGCTGATGGGCTCAACAACAACTCATCGGAAATTTTCATATCACTGGACTTCCACCATCATGTGAACACGGTGATAGCATTGGTCAGACCAAAAGATATAATGGTGTATGCTCGAGGGATCAACCACGAGTAAGACAACATTACGAACATTGTTGGTTCTGATTTGACTTGGCGATAGCCCATACTCAAGTCTAAGTTTTGACAAGGCAATAGATCCAACAACCGATCACGAGGACCAATTGATGAAGATATCACCTTTCTTCAACACACACACAAACACAAGGATATCCCTTTGGAACGAACTAAGTTAGGCAAGCTTTTATCTTCCAACTCTCCAAGTTGTTGTTTAGCTTAACCGACTAGCTCAGGGGTATCCAACACGGATCCTTGGAGAAGGAGTGGTTCACAAGAAACCAACTTGATCACGAACTCATCATAGTGGTCAGGTGACAACCTGGTAACACTTCCGAGAAGATATTCAGAAATTCACGAACCACCGATATGTTACTAAGCTCGAGATCAATCTTGCTTTGCGAGGCAAGACGATGTGACCAATAGAGCAAGGGTTTGACACAATCCTAACTCATTGATCGAATAGTGCTCCGGAAATAAGGACTAGGTAGCACGATCAATCTTAGAATGATGATTCAATAACCAACACGCTAAGAATGAGTGTATTGTCCATTAACTACCAGGCAACGGAGTTGCTAGGAGTATTGATTTCGCACATCACAGTACCCTTGTCAGCATTTCGGTTACAAAAACACGGGAACCATGGAATGAACAATGATGGCAAGAAGTATTACTGTGTTAAGAATCCATAAGAGGTGGTACAATTCTCATGACACTCTTGACGTAAAGATGGTAGCACTCTAAGGTAGAACGGAGCAAAAGTTGGGTTGGCATTTGATCCATGGAATACAACTACTTTGACCCAATCCTAGATATGGATAAGGTACTGGAGTTTGTTTCTCCTAGTCATTCTAGAATAGAATGGCTTGACGGACCACTAGAGAAATAGGCATTGATAAACACGATTGCCAAATACTCCTTACTGTCAATTGATAGATGAAGGTCGGAATATAACCGAAGGGGGGGGGGGGCAACTCAAGGAACATATAACTTTCTGAGTTGTGGATGCATAGATCAGTATGTCAAACGAGTTCAACATATTTCTTCCGGATAACCCATGCAGAAAGGTAGAACTGGCAGAGCCACAATATAGAATGGAGAACTCATCAAGAGCACTCTAGTTGTGATCCTTTGGTTCAAGAACTTCTGCCATAAGTGGTTCATAGTATTTGGAAGAAGGAAATACCACGGACCTAGAGGACTATCGCAAAGGTTACTAATATCTTAAGGGAACTAGCAAATACTAACGACATGAAGTAGGGTGAATCTCGGGTTCAAAACCCAGGAATAGAATACCTACCACTACATGGCATCACGGGATGCTTTTGAGAATAATGGCCAGAATCCCACACTGGGAATACAAAACATGGCTAGATCACTAGGTGACTCTCTAAGACACCTAGGGTCATAATAACAGTTCCAACATAAATGCCGAGGCAACGGAGTACCTCAACTCACCGATTAGTGTGATTAACCTGGCCCAAAGGAACATCGGGAACGGGATGAAGGGATTTGCAAATGCATTAGACTATTTAGAAACCTGGGATGACTCGGACAGCATAACGGCTGTAATTGCTCAAAAAGATTTGAGACAACCTGCAAAAATGGTGGCATAACCACTCAGAATCATAATATCAAGGTTCTGAGGCCAGTTATGAATATATGGAAGTAGTAGGAACTGAACTGAGGCTTGAACTGAACAATCCTAGGCAACTACGGTTTAGTAACACGTCATCCTGAGAGATAGAAGAGAAGCCTAGTTGTTAACCCCCGTAGAAGAGAAAAGGTTGACTCAGATCAGAAGGCCATGAGGTATAAGAAGTAAAAAGAGCCTTACGTTCCCATCCACAATCAATTCCCTTATATAACTAGAGCATTTCTAGACACGACTTCGACCAGTTTGGCTTGGTAATCCTACAGGCAGTCAGGCTCTGATACCAAAGCTGTCAGGACCCCGATTCCAAGTCACACCGATCTAGCATGTAACACATCATATCACTTTGTGGCCTCATGCACGGTATTTCCACAGGTGACACCTTACCTGGCCCGGGACCGTTTGCGCCTTTTGGCTCACGTATATGATAGTGTCGCTAGCATCCATATGACAAAGAACCCGGGCCAACATGGCTAGTCGTGAACCCAAAGAGGCACTAACCCATGGGGACAGGCATACATGAATCAACCTCGAGCATGTCGGTCAACAGCGTGTGAATCCGGGCTGTAGCACTAGGCTAACAGGACTCCGGTAACCCGGGCTGTAGCAAGCTAGGCAGGACTCCGGATGTCACCGCGTGACATTTCCCCGAAGGGACAGACACGGGAACGAAGAGAAACACATGCCGGCCAGTCAAGTGTCCTGAGCAGTAGTGCTAGGCTAGCAGGACTCCGATGAACCCGGCTGTAGCGGACTACTATCGCTCAGAAAGCACTAGACTACATTTCCCCATATGATAGGCTGCCAAGGATAAACAACTAGATTGTCGGATCCCACTCATACCAAGCATTTCAATCATACACACAATATGCCCGATATGAGTACATACAACACGGCATCACAACAAGACTCTACGACTCAAGTATTTATTCATTAGGCTCCGAAGAGCCAGATATTACAAGCATGGGTCTCATGACCCAACAATCATAGCATACAACGCAAAGCACATGCGGAAGCTTAACATGTCTGAGTACAGACATCTATAAATGAAAAAGGCTAAGAAGCCTGACTATCTACCAGATCCTGTCGAGGGCACAAGATCGTAGCTGAGGTATCAAGCTAAACGTCGAAGTCCACGCGGAACTACTAGCTGGAGTCTCTCTGCAAAACATAAATTAAGCAAACGTGAGTACAAAGGTACTCAGCAAGACTTACATCAGAACTAGCTACATATGCATCGGTATCAACAAAGGGGGTGGTGGAGTTTAAGAGCAGCAAGCCAGCTTTGACTCAGTGGCTAACCTAAACTACGACTGCAAGTAACTCTTTTGAGGTGGCGCACACGAGTCCACAAATTCACCATACCAATACACCACTATGGATCTGCTCCCGTCTCCCTACGAGAACACCATCCATAGCACTCACGCTTATCTTGCGCATTTTAGAGTATCCACTTTCACTTGTCTAAGAACTATGCAAGGGGTCCAAGTTTCCATATCCGAGGAATCCGGCTATTCGAATAGATAATGATAACCCTGCAGGGGTGTACTTCTTCACACACGCTCTCGCCACTTATCGCCCTGTACACGTCATGTACCTCGGCAACCTTCAAGCGGAAGCCGGGCGAGGGTGTCGGCCACGACCTGACTAACCAACAAGTCTCTAGTCCAGGTTTATCGCCTATTTGGGTTCCATCCGCAAGGAGATCCGGCCGGGGTGTCGCTTACGGCCCCAAACGATGTGTACAAGGTTCCCAAGCCCACCATCCGGGTGCCACTTGGTACACCGGGCCACTGTGCCTAGTCTGTCCCAAGCCCACCTGTACCGGGTGCCACTTGGTAGACTACTAACACTACCTACAAACACCAGAAACTAGTTGCAACTCCTGGACAGAGATCAAGTTGATTAATAAGTTGAGAGAGCTTGGAGCGCCCGGAGCCCAATGTGTGGTAGTAACTGTTCATGGATCACAAACACAGGACTCAGTTCCTGAGGACGGCTGCAATGAGACAACCCACCATGTACTCCTACATGGCCTCTCACCGCTACCTTTACCAAATCGTGTTCACACACTTAGCTCTCAACAGTAGGACATGTTCACCACATTCCAATTCATCCCCGATGAATCAGACCTGACTCAACTCTAAGCAGTAGCAGGCATGACAAACAAGCATGAATGAGTAGGCACAACAGGGCTCAAACAACTCCTACTCATGCTAGTGGGTTTCATCTATTTACTGTGGCAATGACAGGTCATGCAGAGGAAAGGGTTCAACTACCGCAGCATGTAACAGTTGAATCGGCGTTGCCCTAATGCAGTAAAAGAGAGCAGGAGCGAGAGAGTGGGATTGTATCGGAATGAACAAGGGGGTTTTGCTTGCCTGACACTTCTGAAGATAATATAGCTCTTCATCGGTGTCATCGATCACATCGTCGGAAACATCATCGACTGAGAGGGGACGGTTACCGGCAAACAGAGAAAGAATACAATCAATGTAATGCAACAATATGATGCATGATCATGACATGGCAATATGGTGTGAGTTGAGCTAATTCAACTAGTGGCAGAAAGGTTTGGGTTGATTTGAACTCAAGGTTCAAATTCAAATTCAATCTATGAATTCAAATAGTGCATTATCATGTTTTGGACTAAACAGTGAGGTTAACTTGCTCAAACATGCATGAAAATGGTACAGATGGATTCCTTGAATTTTTCTGATAATTTTTCATATATAATTTGTTTGATTTGGAGTTACGGTTGAATTACTATGAATTTTTGAAGTTTGGGGTATTTTCTGAAATTTATAAATCATTTCTGATTTATTTTAATTCCAGAAAAAGGTTTATGACGTCAGGGTGACATCAGCACCACGTCAGCATGTCAACTAGTCGATCCAGGTCAAACCTGACAGTGGGTCCCGCGTGTCAGTGTATAGTCTAATTAACAGAGTTTGTTAACACTAAACTAATCCTAACCCTTGGTAATTAGCAGGGGCTGGCCCCACTTGTCAATGACCCAGGGGAGAGTCAACCAGGGGTCAAACCCGGGTCAACTCGCCGGAGTTGACCCACGGCTCGTCGCCGGTGGAGCCAGAGACAGCGGAGGCGTCGGGTTCGCTCTCCCGGTGCCCAAACGATCGGCGGAGGGCACCTGCGGGGAGCTGGAGCTCTCCCGCATCCACTCATGGCAGCGGCTGGGGCTGAGGTGGTCGGAGCTCGCCGGAATGGAGCTCGCGGCGGTGGCCGGAGTTCGGACCTCGGCGGAATGGCGTTGTGGAGTGCGGGTGAGCAAAGTGAAGCGCTGGGCAGCCTCCTGGGGTCACCAGGAGCTCGGTGCGGTGTACGGGCGCGACCCGTTCGAGCTCAGGCCACGGCGGCGACAAGACGGGCGGCGACCGGAGCTCGGCTAGCACGGCCTAGGTGCTAGGGTGCGGGAACGACCACGGGAAAGGAGGGGGAAGAACCGGGGGCTCACAGCGCATCGGATGGGGTCGTCGACGAGCTCGGGGACGGACAGTTGACGGCGAATCGACGAAGACGATCCCCGGTGGCCGAGGAGGGGAACGGCGGAGCTGGTGGCATCCAGGGCTTCCGGCGCCTTCCGTCTTGGTGAGGAGGAAGAGGGGGACGAGGTGGGGCTCTCGAGCATGTTGGATGGGCGAGGGAGGTACGGTGGTCGCGGCGAACGACGTCGGTGGCGACGACCTCCGCTCGGTGGTGCTCGGGAAGAGAGAGCAGAGGAGGGGAGAGAGGGCGACGAGTGAGGGAGAAGAGAGGGAGGGAGCCAGGGGTGTCGTGGCGTCGTCTGGGCGCGTCGGGGCAGCGGTGGGGAGCAGGAGGTGGCGGGTCGCATGCTCGCGCGCGGTGGCCACGCTCCTCTCATCCTCCTGGCAGGAGGTTGAGGGTGACTAGCACGGCACTGTGGGCTGGGCCGCACAGTAGCAGGCCGGCCAGGCTGGACAGGTAAGCGCCTGGTAGGTCTTCTGCTCCTTTTTTTAATTTTTCTTCTGTTTTGTTTTATTTAATTTCCACTGAATTCAAATTCAAACAAATTTGAAAACAGTGCCAAAACTCCCCTGGATAATTTTATGTCACTTAGGGTCTACTCCTCATATACATAAAATATCTCAGGGCATTTGAAAATATATTCATTATATATTATGAATATAACTCCAAATTCAAATAGAATATTGATTTAAAATCAGAGCCCAAATAATTCCTTAGAAATGTTCCAAAATTTTGGTTTGATTTATAACTCTTGCCAAAATTGTCAGAGCTATTTCTAGGGCATTTTGGATTTACTGATTGCAATTTTAGGGTTTCTTGCCCTTTTATTAAAATGATTTTCGAGGCTTTCAACTTCCTCATTTCAACTTTCGGAATATAGACATGATGCACACATGAAGCTAGCCTAGAGCATTACCAGAAGCTAGGGATGTGACAATGCGTACCAAGGGAAAGGAACCCTTAACGGAACTATTCTCCCTGGAAGATGTTTCTTACTATCCATGTAATATAACATAGCTAGTTGGGTACTGGTCTGTTCAAGCACTTATGACCCCTACGCCTGGTTTCCATGCATACCCCAGTTCTTATATAACCGAGTGGGTATTCGGATACACTCCGGACTATCGGGTCCAGAGGTCGAAGCGGAAAGGTCCGCTATGACAAATGATTTACAATCCGGCTAGGGACATTACATATGTCACTTGAAGTACACAGTCACTAAGACTGATTAAATTCTTCTTCTATACCATCCAACAGGCTGTCTAGCCTACAATCCTGTTGGGAATACTTTGCGGCTAATTCTACTTGATCATACACTAAACTGACGGGGATCTCTTTCCCATCGGGCCCCACAGGTCTGACCTCGGCCATGTGGTTTGGGTCAGCCTTGGTATATCGTGTCTTCACCATAGCCTAGGCTTCCCTTGTACCTTGTCGGCAGGCTGATATCTTCCATAATCGTAAGCGCCGCTGCGCTCCCTTGAGCTTCTCTATAAGCTCCCCCATGCCTCTTGGCGGGGACGCGGATGGCCATAAGGCTTGGGCAATACTCTGCATCACCTACCGAACTTGTTCGTGCAGTTGTGAGAGCTCTGGTAGAAGATCACCCGAAGACCCGGGCATCTCCTCAGCGGGACGACCCGTCAGCATATCTGCAGACATAACGCTGTTAGCAGGCTTCTTCGCCGAACTCCCTTAAAAAGTTTGTTCAAGCACTTCTTAGAATGGAGTTGATATTCTTTTGCTGGATTGGAGCGGACTAGTTCTTTGGCCACTGGAATCTGCTTATTATCAGTGGGAGTTGGGTTTCTCTGTGCTGGAGCAGTATCTATGAAAAATGGAGTTGGTTTATTATCTCCTGGCGTTTGGATCTTTTGCAAAGACCTGGTTTGTAACCCTTCAGATTCTAACATAGCCGTCTTCTCCTTGCATGCCTTATATAGAAGAATGGTGATTCAGTTATAAAACATGCTACAACAGAGATGGAATAGGTACTGAAGAATAGAAAGGCATGACATATTGACATGTATTCACTCCATCAGGAAATAAATGGATGGGTCTAGGCGTATTTCAGTTCTAGATACACCCAGTTTTATCCATTTCTACGACATTTAATCCGGACGGAGGGAGTATGATGTAAGAGCTAGGGATACGACAGGACAACACAGTAAAAAAAACACTGAAAAACCCACTGCAGAACCAAAGTATTCAAACCCACTGATATGAGATAGTACACTCATGCAGCTCAGGATGCAAAACTACCAGGCAGTTTTCCTTGCAAAAATCAACATTGTGGCCTTTAATCATACATTTTGCTACAACTAAATTTAGATCAGATAAAGGTTGGATTCACGCCGATTAACAAAATACATGCTGATGTAAAAATATAGTGATATACAATAGGTACTTACATCTACATTGGAGCACAGAGAATTCCTGCAAGAATCTTTCCTCATAAACGATACCATTGCAGAAAATCTTCTATCTGTTAAGCTTATTTTCTAAAAGAAAGATGGGTAAGAAACATGTAGAAAATATGATCAGCATGCTATAAAATTTCATGATGCAAGGATACGCACACGCTTTTTAGAATTCAGTTGACATATTTTTGTTGGACTGGAGCGGACTAGTTCTTTGGCCACTGGAATCTGCTTTTTATCAGTAGGAGTTGGGTTTCTTTGAGCTGGAGCAGTATCTATAAAAACTGGAGTTGGTTTATTATCTCCTGGCGTTTGGATCTTTTGCAAAGGCATTGTTTGTAACCCTTCGGATTCTAACATAGTCGTCTTCCCCTTGCATGCCTTGTATAGAAGAATGGTGCTTTAATTATAAAACATGCGGCAGCAGAGAGATGGAATAGGTACTGAAGAATAGAAAGGCATTACATATTGACATGTATTCCCTCCATCCGGAAAAAATGGATGGGTCTAGGCGTATTTCAGTTCTAGATACATCCTTTTTTATCCATTTCGGCAACATGTAATCCGGGCGGAGGGAGTATGGTGTAAGAGCTAGGGATACGACAGGACAACACAGCAAAAAAACACTAGTTGAATGTAAAACTGTTTGCTAGCGGAATACGTACAGAAATAACTAAGGCAACATACACGTGTATGATTGGGAAAATAAGATGGCATTGCAACAGAGCACTAGAACAACACTTCAATGTAAAAAAAACATGGTATGGTAGACAGATGAAGTACATACTGATGAATAACAATGCATAAGATATTCAGAAGCATGATGTCCAAATTAAGCAGATGGCATTGCGATAGAGTAGAATGACAGTACTTGAATTTGAAAACATGGTATCATGAATGGAATAGGTACTGAATAACAGGAAGGCATGACATATTTACATGCATGATCACCATGCTAAGCACATGGCATTGCAACAGAGTAGATACACTCCACGACATTATATGCATGTTGTACCCATATCACAGGCCAAGTTAGAGCAAGGACCTTGTGGGCTGAAGAGGATTCATCATCTTTCTGCAAGTCTTCTGAAGAACTGCCTTTACATGTTCCATCATATTGGGTATCATTGACATCAAGTTTATTGGCCTTTACATTGCTCCATGAGGTTCTTGTGGATATATCAGTGTGTGCATTTATATCTGACATGCATGGAAGACAACTAGTAGTTAGATTTATGTAATGAGTGCCTGTAGGAGACGACATAAATAGTAGGACTGGGGTTAACTAGCAGCAACATGTCTCATAAACTAAAGGGAGAACACATATGAAAGCTACAAAATATGTATCATTTGTACTCAAGATTAACTAGATGGCACACAAAAGTATTAAAGAACAACATAGGAAATACTAGAAGTGGTATAATACTATAATCACCAGCCTGTGGGATAGCATTGGTTGATGGATGATAACTATGGAACAGTGTTACCTAAAGAACAAGTATCTTAGCTGAACTATGGAACAGCGTTAACTCCTGAACAAGACCCGTAAGAGATCGGCATGAATATACAGTGAAATGTGATGATCTATTTTCCATGCTTAGATGAATAACAAAGCCATAAATGTTGCACACAAGTAAGATGAGGGTACAACCTATCTGGCTGCCATCCATAGGAGTGAGCATCATGTGCTGACTTGTCGATGGCCCTGCAGTTGTTGTGGCTGTGCATGCCGGCACGCGCATTCGATGCAGGGAACTGTTGAGTGGGGACTATAGCTCCCTTCCGGTGTATGCTTCCCTTGTTGGAACAGCTGCGGTGAGTCGGAAAACGGTGTGTCTGAAGATGCAGATAACGCATAATGTTAAGAACAACATATCTCTTTGATCTGAAGAAATACACTAAGAGATCAACAGCAAGGTACGAGAGTGGACACACGTCTGTTGACTGAAGACTAAATTGGGGTCACATGATTTTATTTTATTTTGGTACTGTCCGATCTACGCCGAATGGCTGGCCGTCTTGTGCCTCCCGGCTGACACTGTTCGGTATCTTCCCCGAAGAGCCAGCGACCAATGGAGGAGCAGCCTGCCTCCACCGTCCGTGGCCCCGGCCAAAACCCCGCTCCCCGCCCCACCGCACTGTCGTGGTTGTGCCGCCGCCGGGCCAATCTACAAAGACTCCTCATCATCCAGATCCGGCGACGGCAGTACCTTCAACCCACGCAACTCTAAAAGATAGCCATCTAAGCGCTGCTTCCGCGGCAAACTTGCGGCCCCGCACCTTTACGTTAGACACCAGCCAACCAGCAGCCTAGGAGCTCCGCCGCCTCGAGGGGTGCTGCTTCCCATTGCAAATTGATTGGCCCAGAATAAAAATTCAGACAAATGATGCCTAAATAAAGTGATTTGAGATGAGGGTGCGACCTATCTGGCGGCATAGTGAAGTAGGCAGGTCCAGGTGCCGAGTCGGTGAGGCCGGCGCGGTTGCGGTGGCTACCAGCGGCGGGGAAAGAGCAATGTCGCGACGGTCGATGGCTACGCCGAAGCAGCGCCAGGACTCTGGACGGATCGGAAGTTGGAGCCGCTCCGGCGCCGTGAACAACGGCGGGGGTGAATCGGCTCCGGTACGGTTCACGCGGCCATCGTCGAGGCAGCACCAGCAGCACGGAGTAAGAGGCACACGGCCCAGTGCACGACGGCAAATGGACAGCGTCTCCGGCATTAGGGAGGAGGGCGGCTGTGAAATTGGTGCGGTGGGGGCGCCATGGAGGTGGGGCTGAGGTTTCGCGGCTCGGAAGAAGGGAGCTTCCCGGGGAGAAGGTGATTTGGCGCCCACAAGGTATGAATGGGGGCGGGCGGGGGAAATTGGGAGGGGAGTGGAACCATGTCTTACGGACGCATTTGTCTGAAATGTGAGGGGGAGTTACAGTTCTACCCTTACCTATAGGCTTCTCGGCTTGGGTCTGTGTACTGAGGGTCGGGGATAGTAGAGTAACTTTGCTTCTCTGGGCGGGAGCGATTTCGGGCGAGGAGGGCGTGTTTTGAACTATAGTGGGCGCGAGCGATTTTGGGCGAGGAGAGCATGTTTGAAATAGTGGGCGCGAGCTATTTCGGGCGAGGAGAGCGTGTTTTGCCGACCATGGTTTATGAATTATTCGGCAGATATCATTTCGGCCGAGGAGAAGGCGCGCTTGGATGAAGTTACGAACCTACCCTCGATGTACAACGGGCCAATTGATGCGTGTCCCACATAGGACGGTAATTTCGCGTCTCCCATTTATTTGCTCGGGCGAATTCCACCGAGCAGAGAGGATGTTTAACGGTTTGTTCAAATTTTGGGAGAACGAGCATCCACATCTACCTTACCAAGTAGATTCGAATCAAATTTTGAAATATTAGCTTGCCACTTCTTTTTTAGATGGAGAGATGATGCTCGGGAGTAATGTGTTTTTACATGCTCGTTGCTAGCGATTTACTATATGACAAATAGTTGATCCACTCAAAAACGTGAATCAAAACCAAAATGAAATATCTCGATTCAATGAAATAGCTCGTTCAGTAGGTCAAAATAGTGAACTAAATCCAAAATTGAACACCTCAATCGAGTAGCATGTTGTACAGTATTATAGTACCCCATGAACATGTTGAAAGTCAAATTAATGAACTTGTTTGATATACGCATATATCCATTCATGTGTGGATTGTAGACAACATGTTCTCCAATTTAAATATTTGAATGCAAGTTTATATCGAAACATGGTTTATATCAGTCTTTGATGCATAAAACGCGACCTCCCCCTCTCCCGGACTCCTGTTCTCTCTCTCTCTCTCTCTCTCTCTCTCTCTCTCTCTCTCTCTCGCCGACAATCTTCAATTCTGTCGCACGCATCCGACACAAAAACCTTGTTCGTCCCTCTCCCTTTCTCTCCATCTCTCTCTCTCTCTCTTTGTGTGTGTGGGGGGGTCTTTCTAGTTCGCATGCATATATACACCATCTATAGGTCTCTCTCGCACACTATGTATGATACTCTAGCTAGTCCAAGCTAGATATCTTGGGCGCACTCATCGTACGCACACAGATTCCTTGGCTCTTTGCATGTAACTCTCTCACGCACCATTATGTCATCTCGGAGCTCTTCCCCCCCCCCCTCTCAAACTCTCCATCCACCTGGGTCACACATACACATGCATATATCACTCGCACTCGATAGGCTCATCTAAAACTCTATCTCTCCCCCTCGTTCTCTCTCCATCTCACACGCGCACACACACAATCTCACGCCCAGCTAGCCAAGTATGATGGTCTCTCACTCAATTGTAGGCACACGCAGTCCCCCCCCTATATGTATATGACTAGCTAATCTTAGTCTCCATCACAAACATGTGCATGGTCTATCTCAATTTCTCTTGGGGCATCTCTCTATCACGCACGCACTCCCTCGATCTCCCACCCATATAGTCCCCTCACGATCTCGACGGGATCTCTCTATCACAAACACACCCTCTCTCCCTCCCCACGTGTCCATGCCATCCATGTGTCCCTCTCGACCTTTGTTCCTTGTTGGCCACACCTCTATTGGACATGTGCTACAGGGGTGTCTCTCTCCGTTGCAAACAATCACACACTAGCTATCTTCGTGTATCTCCTCGCTTCGCTTTTCCATCTCGGAGATGCATGCGTGATATGTTCGCATAAGAAACGAAAAAACACTCTCTCTCTCTCTCTAATTTATCGTTTTTTGTCATTTTCTCTTTCACACACATACTCTTTTTGCACACTTACTCATTCTCCTTCACACGCACTTGATCTGTCTCGACTGAGGCACTCTCCTCGGTCCATAACATATAGATTTATTGAAAAGCCAAACATCACAAAGTTTGACCATGTACGTGGAGAAAAAGAATTACATCTAGTACGGCAAACATATACCATTAGATTCACCATGAGATGTAGTTTTGTATGATGTATCTTTGGTATTGTAGATATAAATAACATTTGCATAAACCTGATCAAAGTTTCCAAAGTTTGACTTCTAAAAAATTTACATGCACTGCATTATCGAGCGGATGGAATATCTCTTTCCCCCTCTCAGCTATCTGATGCACCACTCAGCCTTATCGGGGCTCCTCAATCTCTCTCAAACTTTATTGGTCAGTTTGGTTCGTGACTTGACCCTCATGCCTTGATGGCCGGTACTGCCTGGTGTGGACGTGAGATGTAAAATATTTCTGCCTGGCCAGGCTTGTGTGGTGCTGAAGCGTTTGGTTCATGCCTAGGCCAAGCAAAGCATCAACGTCCCATCAATCAATCCATGCATCAATTATTTAATGCTAATATTCATCCATGTTGCTGTTAGCTTCGTGGCCACACGACCAGACACGACCAGGCATTCAAAATCGGTCGCCTGGGCCAGGCTACTTGCAGTGTCTGGAGTTCAGCCAGGCTAATTAAAGTGCAAGTGAACCCAGGCCGGGCGGGCTTTCTTTTTCACAGGGTAGCAACCAAACAAGCGTGCATGAAATCCAGCCACAACCCCAGGCCAGGCAAAAGGTGCTCAGGACGCAAGCCAAACTGGCCTTATATCTCCCTGGTTCACACATACACATGTCTCGCTCGCGCTATACATATAGACCCATCCAACACTCTCCGCCCTTGTTCTCTCTCCATGTGACACGCACCCCCCTAAGTACCATAATCCCTCAATCCATCATAGGCACAAGCACTCCCCCCCCCCTCCTAAGTATGATTATCTCTTACTAGCCAACAGGAACACACGTATTGTCTACTTCCATCCATACGTCTATCTCGATATCTCTCGGGGCATCTTCTATCGCGCACACACCTTGTCACTCGATTTCCCACCCATGTAGTCACATCATGATCTCTAGGGGATCTCTCTATGACAAACATACACTCTCTCCTCCCCATGTCTGCATTTTCTCCGTACGTCTCTCTCGACCTCTCTCCCTTGTTTGTCAGACCTCTCTTGGCCACGTGCTAGGGGTCTTGCTCTCTCGGTTCCAAACAACCACACACTACCTCCTCACCTTGCCTCCGTTGTCGAAGATGCATGTGTGATATGTTTGCATAAGACACGCACACTTTTTCTCTACTTTTATCGTGTGTTGTCCATGTCTCTTTCACACATGCGCACACACTTTTTCACTCACTCACTCTCTCTCTCTCTCTCTCTCTCTCTCTCTCTCTTGTTAGGGACTCTGTCACGTCCATAAGCATATGGATGTTTTGAAAAGTCAAACCTCAGAAATGTTTGACCAGGTATATGTGGAGAAAAACATTTACATCTGGAACGATCATTAGATTCATCACAACATGTAATTACTTCATACTATCATTTATCTTTGGTATTGTAGATATAAGTAATTTCTTTATAAACTTGGTCAAAGTTTCAAAAGTTTGACTTAAAAAAATGTTGGAACTACATTATCGAACGGAGGGAGTAGCTCTTTCTCTCTCTCTCTGCTATCTCTCACGGGCCTCCCCTCTCACTCGAACTCTCTATACTGACGGATTATACGCTCACTGTGTCAGCGTATAGCTCCGTATATTGTTTAGTTGACCGGTCAACCAATCCACATGCTGCCTTGTCAGCTCGTGTTCTGTATCTTCGTGTGCTGGCCCATGTGGCAGTGGGTGAAAATAAGTAAACTAGAGGCCCATCTGACACGCAGTGAAGTAAACAAAGTTGAAACCACTCGGGGTAGCACCCCGCACACTAGTAAATTGAGGGCGCATTGAGCACAAACTTATTGCACGCGAAGGATGCACTCGCGCACAATTCACCATTGCGCGGCGGCATGCACAGAAGGACGCACTCGCGCACACCCAGCACACAACACACACCAGCACACGTGTACACCGGCGTCGCCGCCGGTTGAGATGGACGGCGAGGCAGCCAACAAGCGGAAGCGGCTCAAGCCAAAACCGCATCTGGCAAGCCTGGACTTCATCAGCAGCCTCCCCGATGACATGCTGCTTGTCATTATCGGCCTCCTCCCCACCAAATCCGCCGTGCGGACCGCCCTGCTCTCCCGGCGGTGGTGCCCCCTCTGGCGATGCGTCCCCCTCAACCTCACCGTCGACAGCTGCCTTTGCGATGGGGATTGCAAACACATGGCCGCAGTCTCCAAGATCCTTTCATTGCACCCTGGGCCAGCCAAACGCCTTGACATCCGCATGTTCAGTACCAACTGCAAGGTCCAACCCAAGTTCGATGAGTGGTTCTTATCCCCCACCCTAGATCAGCTCGAGGAGCTTAGCTTTGAAGCTGGACGATGTCGCTCTCTACCGTCGTCCACGCTCCGCCTCATGCCAACGCTGCGCCGTGCCAGCTTCAGCTCCTGCTATCTTCCCCAGATTAATGTCGCGCCTGCTCTTCTTCTCCCTCAACTCAAGAAGCTCGACCTCTTCGATGTTGTCATCTCGAAGAAGGCTATGGAGCACCTGCTCCGCAGCTGTACTGCGCTCGAGTACCTTCGTCTTGAGCAGATCCACGGGTTCATTAGCCTCCACATCGCCTCGACAAATCTCCAATGGATTTATGTGTCTTGCTGGCCCCGCAACAAGACATCAATTGAGAAGAGATCACTCCAGCTATTCCATGTTATGGTCATTGAGAATGCGCCTTTCCTTGAGAGATTGCTTGTATCGGATCTAGAAGGTCCAACAAAAATCAGGGTCACTGACACGCCGAAATTGACAGCGTTGGTGTACTCGTCTGCCAAATTCTCCGAACTCTTTATTGGATTCATAATCGTTCAGGTACAGCACTCATCTTCTTCTCCGTCTTCTTGAAATTCACATTTTTAAATTTCTTCTTGATGTATTTACGACCGTCTTCCAGAAAATGATTCCCACAAGCTTGACCCAGTCCATGCGCACAGTGAAGATCTTAGCACTAAAATCTATCGGCCCCAATCTGGATCAAGTTGTTGGATTCCTTACATGCTTTTCATGCACGGAGAAGCTACTCATCGAGGTGAAACTTCTTTCCTATAGGTAAACGGTAATCACAATGTAGCTCAATTTTTTCGTAATTTTCCCAAATTACGATGACAAGTGTAGTGTTCAAAACTGCATCTATGCACTGCACCGAAAGAAATGTTTTTAGTATTTTTTCTCACGTGATCACCTGCATCGTTTTTATGTTGTACTACTATAGTAGCCTAGGCTAGTCATAGTGGAAAGTAACTTAGACTACTCCAGTAGCTCTATGGTTACTGAGGGAGTCCTGGATTAGGGGGTGTTCGGATAACCAGACTATACCTTCAGCCAGACTCCTGGACTATGAAGATACAAGATTGAAGACTCCGTCCCGTGTCCGGAAGGGACTTTCCTTGGCGTGGAAGGCAAGCTTGGCGATACAGATATGAAGATCTCCTACCATTGTAACCGACTTTGTGTAACCCTAACCCTCTCCGGTGTCTATATAAACCAAAGGGTTTTAGTCCGTAGGACAACATACACATCAACAATCATACCATAGGCTAGCTTCTAGGGTTTAGCCTCCTTGATCTCGTGGTAGATCTACTCTGTACTACCCATATCATCAATATTAATCAAGCAGGACGTAGGGTTTTACCTCCATCAAGAGGGCCCGAACTGGGTAAAACTTCGTGTCCCTTGCCTCCTGTTACCATCCGGCCTAGACGCACAGTTCGGGACCCCCTACCCGAGATCCACCGATTTTGACACCGACATTGGTGCTTTCATTGAGAGTTCCTCTGTGTCGTCGCCGTCAGGCTCGATGGCTCCTACGATCATCGATAGCGATACAGTCTAGGGTGAGACCTTCCTCCCCGGACAGATCTTCCTCTTCGGCGGTTTCGCACTGCGGGCCAATTCGCTTGGCCATCTGGAGCAGATCGAAAGCTATGTCCCTGGCAGTCAGGTCAGATTTGGAAGTTTAAACTACACAGCGGACATCCGCGGGGACTTGATCTTCGACGGATTCGAGCCACTGCCGAGGGCGCCGCACTGTCACGACGAGCATGATCTAGCTCTGCCGCCGAACGGTGCCCTGGAGGCCGCACCCGCATCGGCTCCGACCCTTAATTTGGAGCCAACTGCACCGATCAAGGATGGGCGGTTGGACGCCACCTTGGGGGCTGCGACCCCAACGGCGATTGAGCCAAACACCAGCCCCGTACTCTACAAGACTCGTGACTCCAGGAGTCGGACTCCTCTTCGGACTCCGAACCCTCCATGCCCCCGCCGATCGAATCCGATTGGGCGCCGATCATGGAGTTCACTACCGCGGACATCTTTTAGCACTCGCCTTTCGACGATATCCTGAAGTCACTGAAGTCTCCCTCTTTATCAGGAGAGCCCTGGCTGGACTACGGTCAGCAAGGTTGGGGTACGGACGATGAAGAAATTCAAAGCCCACCCACCACCCACTTGGTAGCCACTATCGATGATTTAACTGACATGCTCGACTTCGACTCCGAAGACATCGACGGTATGGACGCCGATGAAGGAGACGATGAAGAACCAGTGCCTATTGGGCCCTGGAACGCCACCTCGTCATATGACGTATAGATGGTGGACGCACCAAAAGATGACGACGAGGAGCGGAAGGACGCACCGAAAGCTTGTTCCCTCGAAAAGCAGTCAAAGCAGCGACGCAAGCGCCGCCCCAAATCCCACCTCGACAGAAATAGCGATCATACAAACACAGCGCTGGTGCAGGGCGAACCGCTGCCGGACAACGGTAATCCAGATAATCAAACCGAACAAACAAATCCTATCAAGGCTAATGGTCCGGACGACATAACTCCGGACAGACACCCGGAGCAGCAGACTGCCCGTAAAAGGCTTGTTGCCACCGCGAGGAGTCTGAAAAAGCAGAAGCAAAGGCTCAAAGCCGCGCAAGACACACTCCAAATCAGATGGAGTAAAATACTCAACACTGCAGCAAGGTACGGCGACAATCGCCCCTCCAAGAGCTACCCAAAGCGGAAGCTGCTACCCGAATTCGATGAGGAGGCCTCAGAACCCCTACAACCAAATATCAAAGCAGCCACCTGGTCGGATAGACGACCCCTCTACCAACACAGATCGGCATACAACGCCGCTCACAATACAATACGCGACCCATGTGAGGGCTCGCACCCAAAGGACGGCGCAACAAGATCCATCTATGGACTAGCAAGCGCGCCCCAGCATACAATGGAACACAACAAACATCCTAACAACGCGGTACACCCAGCTATAGGGGTGCCGCACACCCCCTATGTTTCACCGACGAGGTGCTGGACCACGAATTTCCAGAGGGATTCAAGCCCGTAAACATAGAGGCATACGACAGAACAACAGACCCTGGGGTCTCGATTGAGGACTACATCCTTCATATCCATATGGCTCGAGGAGATGATCTCCACGCCATCAAGTACCTACCCCTCAAGCTCAAAGGGCCAGCTCGTCACTGGCTCAAAGGCCTACCCGAAAGCTCCATTGGAAGTTGGGAAGAGCTCGAAGACGCCTTTCAGGCAAATTTTCAAGGGACTTATGTCCGACCTCCGGATGCGGACGATTTGAGTCATATAACTCAGCAGCCCGGAGAGTCAGCTCGAAAGCTTTGGAACAGGTTTCTTACTAAAAAGAACCAGATTGTCGACTGTTCAGACGCTGAAGCCTTGGCAGCTTTCAAGCATAGCGTCCGTGACGAATGGCTCGCCAGACACCTCGGCCAAAATAAGCCGAGAACGATGGTCGCACTAACAAACCTCATGACCCGCTTTTGCGCTGGTGAGGATAGCTGGCTAGCCAGATGCAGCACCAGTGACCCCAGTACATCCGAAGTTAGAGATGGAAACGGGAAATCACGGTGCAACAGCAATAACAAATGCTGGAATAAAGAAGACAGCACGAAGGGCACTCCAGTAAATGCCGGATTCAAAAACTCTTGGCCAGGTCAAAAGCCACCCCCTAAAGGCACCAGGGATGAATTGTCCAGCCTCAACAAAATTCTGGACCAAGTATGTCAGATTCATAGTACCCCTGGTAAACCTGCTAATCATACCCACAGAGAATGTTGGGTCTTCAAGCAGTCCGGCAAGCTCAACGCCGTACACAAGGGGGAGGATACACCAAGTGAAGACGAGGACGAGCCCCACAAGCAAGACACGGGGGAACAAAAGAAATTTCCACCAGAAGTCAAAACAGTAAACGTGTTACACGTAATCAAGGGAAAAAACAATGCGGCACTCTCAGGAAAATATACCCAAGTGCCTGTCACCACGAAGTCCTGCCACTGGTCATTTCAACCGATCACTTTCGACCATCGCGATTACTCAGCAAGCATCCGACACGCAGGATGGGCTGCCGTGGTACTAGACCCAATAATTGGCGGATATCACTTCACAAGAGTCTTGATGGACGGCGGCAGTAGCCTAAACCTAATATATCAGGATACAGTCCGCGGGATGGGGTTAGACCCAACACAAATTCGCCATAGCAATACTACCTTTAAAGGAGTAACGCCGGGCCCAGGGGCTCATTGTACGGGCTCCCTCCTACTACAAGTTATATTCGGCTCCCCCGATAACTTCCGTCGCGAGCATTTAACTTTCCACATCGCTCTGTTTCAAAGTGGCTATCAAGCACTGCTCGGATGTGAAGCTTTCGCTCGCTTTAATGCAATACCACATTATGCCTCCCTCACACTCAAGATGCCCGGTCCACGTGGCATCATTACAGTGCATGGAAATATCAAGCGATCTCTGCGCGCCGAAGAGAGTTAGGCTGCCTTGGCAGCCGCACACTAAAGGCGCCCGGACAAGCGAAAGCATCCAATAGGTCATCAAGACCTCAGATACAACTAATCAAGTCCGGCGCCGTTATTTATACGGAATAAGTGGTCACACCCCTATTTGTCAATACAAGGGGCTCAACGCGCGCAGACAAGTGGCAATTACCTATCATCTTGAAATATAGATGGTTTCTTTAAAAACTATATTTTTGCACAACGACTTTTTCACTTAACTTCCTCTATTTTTTACAGACGATCATCGTGCTACACCCATCCAGGATATGGCGAAATGGAGACATAGGCGCAGACGTGTAGCAGGGACCCGCTCCAAGGATTCTTTTTAGACTAAGACCCTGCGTAAACCTTTTTTACTGTCTCTTGTTGACATATATCCACCGTTGAGAAGGATGCTGACGTCTTGGCATGTGGCCACGCCAGAACAATGCACGTACCTGGACACAAGGGGCTTCTTACAAAGGCCACTATTTAGGCCCGGTTTATACCACAAAGACCGAATACCTTAGGGAGTGTTCGGCGTCGCGAGTTTGGCCCTATATGCATCAGCTCCGAATCATTGTCTTTGGTGCCCGGCTCCTATGTTTTGGTGCCTTACGTTCTGCCTTGCCGGCTAAGGTAGCACCAGGAGAACTACTGCGATTGTGCCCTGGTTCATCCGGACGAGCACCTCAGTAGAGAAAGCCGAAAACTGACTGTCATGATATAGCGTGAGACTGGTCAACCACTCGATGACCTGTGGGAATGTTAGAATTCCTCCGCCTTAACGAAGGGTTGTTTTTTGGCCAGGCATGTACGCACCCCAGAATCGGGAGAGTGTGGAGCCACGTGAGACTGGTCAACCACTCGATGACCTATGGGAATGTTAGAATTCCTCCGCCTTAACGAAGGGTTGTTTTCTGGCCAGGCATGTACGCACCCCGGAATCGGGAGAGTGTGGAGCCACCAGGGGCTATCTCGTAGCCCCACTGTCAAACTCCTATGGCTAAGTGAAAGTGCTAAAGCATTATAGGCCGGTTGCCTCGCTCGCTCCGCTATCACCTCCTTAATAGGACCAAGACATTGGGTTAAGTGTGAACGCGTGTTTTTGCGAGCACCTCCGCATTATATGCGTGGGGGTTGAAGCCGACGACTGCAATCTTTCAGGTTATATGCATGTATACATAAACGGCCGCCCATGAGGCATCATATTACTTTCAGGCAAAAGTATAAAACTAGCCTTATAAAAATTCATAAAAGCATTTCACTTACAATGAGATTACATATCACTCAAACATAATATTTTTTGAGCACTGGGTCTCTATCAAACGGGCACCCTCAAGAACTTCTTCAAAGTACTGCTCAGCAGCCTTTCGACCTATAGCCGAATCCCGCGCTGCAACATTGGTAGCATCCATCTCCGCCCAGTATGCCTTAACACGGGCAAAGGCCATCCGTGCGCCCTCTATGCACGCTGACCTCCTCATCGCATCAATGCGCGGCACCACATCAAGGACCTGCTGCACCAAGCCGAAATAGCTGCTCGGTTTTGACCCTTCCGGCCACAACTGATCCACAACAGACCTCATGGAGAGTCCGGACAACCTATTTAGTTCGGCCCATTCGGCTAATTGGTTAGTCAATAAAGTGGATGCTTGGGAGAATGGAATTGTCTCCAAAACAGCTGGTCTACTTCACGGTCCGTCTGACCCTGGAAGTACTTGGCTGCATCGGCAGCGCTCGCCGCCAAATCCATATATACATCCTCCGAATTCCACAGCCGATCCATAGGGGCATACCGTGGATCTCCGAATTTCCTCCGTAACATAAAGGATTTCCCAGCTACAATATCCCCGGCTTCCCGCAGCTCCTCCTTCTTTGCCCTCATAGCAGAGCGGAGATCCTTTTTCGTCGCAGCGGCCTTCTCAAGGTCCGATGCCTTCACTTGGTTTTCCTTTTCAAGAACCTGGCAACGGTCGGTGATGGATTTTAATTCTATAGCCATCTTGGCCATCTTGTCTCGGGTCTCGCCATGCGCAGCCTTCTCCGCTTGCAACTCTTTGGCCGCCTTCACAGCAGCCGCATTACCCAACCTCGCTTGTTCCTTGGCTCGGGCAAGTTCTGCCCGCAAGGCTTCAATAGTGGCAGCTCCATCTGCAGTCACAACATATTAAAGATACTAGCATCATGTTGCTCTTCCTATGTGACATTTACCAGATAACGGCACTTACCCTGCGCCTCGTCAAGCCTTTTGTTAACAAGCTCGATGTCGGCGTCTGCTGCATCCAACTGCCGTTCTAAATGGGAAAACTCGCTAGTTCGGCTAGCCACCGGAACTTCCGTCACCTGCACATAGAGGCAGTATGGTTATTACCTGGGAATATGATCCTCTGTTTGTCGTCGTTTTCGATGACAACCAGAGTCTTAGGGGCTACTATCTACGCAGGGCACACCTAGCATGTGCAGGACTGTCATACATTCTTTTACGTACCTCAAAGTCTGTTAGTAGACTCGTAAAAGCTTCATGCAATCTGCTTTCGGCGGACGATATTCTCTCCATCACCGTATTCATCAACACACGGTGTTCACCTGAGATGGCCGCTCGCCCCACCAACTCCCTCAGAACATCCGATCGCACACCAGACGGTGTCGGACTCTTTTGTCTGCTCTCTTTGGGAGCAGGACACGGGGAGCTTTGGGGGTCAATGGGATTATCTTCTGGCCTCACCGGACTCGGAGAGGCCCTCCGCGGCGACACTTCAGGGTCACCCGCTTCTGGAGCGGAGGAGTCCGGAGGAGGCGTTTCGCTCTCCATCATATCTGGAAGAAGGTCCCCCAAAGATGAGCTCATTTGAGAGGGGCTAAGGCCCGAACTGCAAAATATATGCGGTGGTTATTTTCTCAGAAGAAAAAGACGGCATATCTATACTATTAAAAGTATTTCGGGTCACTTACGACTCGCGGGAAAATTGATCCCCCCGCGGACTTTGTGCGGCAACGGCGCCCCTCGAGGTAGGACCCTCTGTGGGAGACTTCTTCTCCCGTTTGGAAGCTTCGGCTTCTGAATCCCTGGGCGCAGTCCTTTTCCTCTTCTGGTCGTCTTCCTTCATGGAGACGCTCGCTCCCTCAGCTAGAATGGGCAACGTTGGGGGCCCGCGTCCACCTGCATTATCCTCCACGGTATCTTCCTTGAAGGGCTCCGGGCAAGGTGCGGTCTGGAGCATCTTTTCCAATACCGGATTTTCCAAACCCTCAGGGAGGGGGGCCGAACACCGAATCAACTTTGCCTTTGTTAGCCAGTCCTGGTCAAAAAGTGAACTTTCAGAAATAACTTCGTAATAAAGGAGAGATAATATGCTCGGCCGGAAGATGCCTTACCTGTTCGGCGGCACGGTTACTACTCAGGCCCATGTCCTCGGTGATTTCCGGACACTCCACCTGAGGTCCGAAGAATGACTTGTACATCTCCTCGTGCATCAGGCTGAGGAAATTTTGAATGGCACGCGGTCCCTCGGGATTGAACTCCCACAAGCGAAGAGGCTGGCGTTTACAAGGCTGGACTTGACGAACCAGCATAACCTGTATTACTGCAACCAAACTAAAATCTCCATTGAAGAGATCTCGAATGCGGCTTTGCAGTATAGGCACGTCCTTGGCTGGCCCCCAGCTCAGACCTCTGCTGATCCATGACATCAACTGTGGCGGGGGGGCGAGCGGAAAACAAGGGGGGCCGCCCACTTGGCACTTCTAGGAGCTGTGATGTAGAACCACTCCTGTTGCCACAGTTCAGACACCTCTGGGATGGAACCTTTGGGCCACGGAGCTCCCGTCATCTTGCGTATTAAGGCACCTCCACACGCTGCATGTTCCCCCTCGACCATCTTCGGCTTCACTTCAAAGGTCTTGAGCCATAGGCCAAAGTGAGGGGTAACCAGGAGGAAGGCCTCGCACACGACAATAAATGTCGTGATATGAAGAAAGGAGTCCGGAGCTAGATCATGGAAGTCTAGCCCATAGTAAAACATCAAACCCCTTATGAAAGGATCCAGAGCAAGGCCTAGACCTCGGAGGAAGTGGGAGACGAACACGACGTTCTCGTTGGGTTCGGGGGTGGGGACGGCCTGCCCTCGGGGAGGCAGCCGATGCAAAATCTCGCCGGTCAGATATCTGGCCTCCCTCAACTTTTTGATGTCTTCTTCCGTGACGGAGGAAGGCACCCATCGGCCTTGAAGGCTAGATTCGGACATGACTGAAGGTTCGGAGCACCTGACCTGAACTTCGGGCCTTCGAGCTCGAGGTGGGGGAAGGATTCGATTGAGCACGGGAGGGAAAAATAAAGGCCTTGTCCCCTTTATAAAGAGGGTGAATATCAAGCGTCCTCTCCGTGTCCGTCTGGACTTGCCTATAATCTAGGAGTCCTAGAAGCGGTTGGGTTACCCACGCTCGTATTGATGAGAATCCCAGGATAAGTGGACACGATCTCTGCTTTAACAATACGTGCCAAGGAAACCGCCTCGATGACGCGTTGAGGTGGGGTAATGAAACGACTGGATAAAGACTTGGCCGTGGTGTGACACGCTACGGAATACGTCAGCAGATTAGATTGGTGTAAATATTATTCTCTCTATGGCAATATGTGGAAACTTATTTTGCAGAGCCGGACACTATCTTCGTGTTCAAAATCTTCTATGAAGTACTTGGAGGAGGAACCCGCCTTGCAAGGCCGAAGACAATCTGCGCGCCGGACTCGTCGTCATTGAAGCCTAGTTCAGGGGCTACTAAGGGAGTCCTGGATTAGGGGGTGTTCGGATAGCCGGACTATACCTTCAGTTGGACTCCTGGACTATGAAGATACAAGATTGAAGACTCCGTCCCGTGTCCGGAAGGGACTTTCCTTGGCGTGGAAGGCAAGCTTGGCGATACGGATATGAAGATCTCCTACCATTGTAACCGACTTTGTGTAACCCTAACCCTCTCCGGTGTCTATATAAACTGGAGGGTTTTAGTCCGTAGGACAACATACACATCAACAATCATACCATAGGCTAGCTTCTAGGGTTTAGCCTCCTCGATCTCGTGGTAGATCTACTCTTGTACTACCCATATCATCAATATTAATCAAGCAGGACGTAGGGTTTTACCTCCATCGAGAGGGCCCGAACCTGGGTAAAACTTCATGTCCCTTGCCTCATGTTACCATCCAGCCTAGACGCACAGTTCGGGGCCCCCTACCCGAGATCCGCCGGTTTTGACACCGACAGTTACCCTAAGAGCAAGTACTACCTCCGTCCTGGTTTACTCTTCCAATTTTCTAGTATCAAAATTTGACCATAGATTTAACTGACAAAATGTTAATGCATGTCACTAAGAATTATATCGTTGGATTCGTATTTGAACATAATTTCAAATGGTGTAATTTTTAGTGACATGCATTGGCATTTTCTTAGGTAAATCTATGGTCAAAATTTTATACGAAATACGAGGTAGTATTACAAAAGTGGGCAATGTAGGCCAAAACATGTGCCAAATTCACTTGAGATGCATTTGGCATCGATGCCCCTCCATTGCTCACCTGGTGTCCCAATCTGGATCACCTACTTTGCTCAGGTGCCAAATTAACTCACGCAATGAAAAAACACTGCGTGGGAGAGAGAGAGGACTGAGGCAATAAAAAAACTTGTTTGGGAGAGTGAGAGGCTGGTGTAGTTGGTTTGATTGATTTGTTTATACATGTGGGTCTGTGTGCACAGCGGTGCCAACTCTCTCACATCGCGAGAGCGGTGCCAAAATCTTTTGATTTGACATTGATGCGTGTTATGTGGCATACTTTTGTGAAATATGGCACGGGCCACATAGTGGAAGGCAACAAATGCCCAAGCTCTTCACGTGCTCCTAGTTAAATGAGAGAGTGTGTGTGTGTGTGTGTGAGTGAGTGAAAAAATATCACTAGCCAGCCAACCCTATCGTATGAGCGAATGATATTGGTACCTCTTGATGACACGGCAATCTTATGCAGCCAGTTGCTCTAATATGTTCTCTTCTTTTGCAAATAAAAAAAGACCCGAAAGTGAAAAATGTGCTGCACTATAACAATCTCATCGAATGCCTTGATCTCCATCTTACAAAAATTGATTTGATCGACTATCGAGGCAGCACATCTGAGATTAAATTGCCCAGGTTCTTTGTGTGCTCAAGGTAATGAGGTTTGGCGTTCTCTGGCGCAACAATGAATGGCGTGCTAATCACCGCAAGCGTCTAAGCCTAAATGACAAAGTCTCTGCAGAAGCTGAATCTGTTTTCGAAACATCAAGTGGCCAGAGACTCGAAAACTTATTTGCCCATTAGTGACTTGTCAGGGCGGTGGATTTTAGTTTGTACGATAATGTTGCATCCACCTAAAGTAACGAAAGTTCTTACGTAAACTTCCTAGTAATTCCCTCTTCGTAGGTGCAGCATTACTCCTAACATTTGTAATATCAGTTTGAAACTTGTAATATTGTCGTGTCCTATTCCTGCGTTTTCAAAATCCTGCGAATCAAACAGGTCCTGAGTTGGTGATGATGTTGTGCCTCCCATCTTTCACCAATAGTCGTCGGATCTAGATCTGACGCATACAAACCAAGCTTCTCCATTTTTGCAAAAAGATGCCCGCACTTGTTCCCTATTTACAAACAACTCCTTGTCTCTCACAATCAGCCTCATCTCCTCCCCACCACATCTAGGAGTAGAAGGTCGTGGAAAAATTTGGCGCGATGGCCGCTGCCGAAGCCGTCCACCCCCAATCTTGGTGTTCCATGCAATGCACGGGCATCTACGCGCGGGAAATTATGTCGAACAGGGCTAGTTGTAAGCAGGCTAGCTCTACAGCCATGATGATAGTGACTGCAGACAGTGAGGCTGACTATGGTATGCCGAACACGACGCCTATACTCAGGTGTCATCTCTGGCGCAGGGTCTTGTCACTTCACTCTAAGGAGCAGCACGTAATAATTTAACCAACGGGTAGTACAGTGCTAGTACTCCTACTACTACATTGGTAGTACTACTACTAGTACTAGTAGCACCACCGTCTGGATTTAGGAGTACTACCACGTCCATCTGGATTTTAGTATTTGACTAGCAACATCTAGTAATTCATGTCACCAAAAATGTACTACTCCCTCTGTAAATAAATACATGGTGTTTTATTCCTATCGGCGAGAGAACTTAATGTTTTTTGCTACTCCTAACTAGAGTACTAATAGGATTACATGCAATGAACTAAACACTGCATGTCATGTTTGGTAGTCCCAAGTCATTGAAAGCATGCACGACCCACATCTCTCATTGGTTGATATGTCATGAAATAAGAAACAAGGAGGGAGTTAATGCACCGTGCCTTAGTATTTTGGGATTATTTGGTTTTCGTAAGGTGACTTACACAACATTTTTGTTTACATGCATTAACATTTTATTAGTTAAATCAAAGGTCAAAACTTGGCGCAAAATGCAAAGGGGACCAATAAACCAGTAAACATCAAACTTCTCTCGTTTGGCCCCAACTAGAGGTACGGTGAGATGACTATACTGCACCGGCACGAAGTGGGGCGCAGCTTCATTAACTTACGGCAACTGCCTTTGGGTGAATGACACGTGGCCCTAGGGGTGGCTGTCCCACCTATCATATAGCCAAAGGCAGGTGCAGTAGAGGGCCGAGGAGTAGTATGAAATCCTACGCACGCTACACACGCTAACCAAGGGCTGAGTGATCACTCGAATCGCAAGATCAGTTGACTAGAAGCTACGCTAGACCCATGGAGGCAATGAGCGCGAGCATCAGCCGGCTGTGCCAGATGGTCCACGACACCGGCCTGCGGCCCAGCACCGAGGAACATCTCCAGGTAGTATTGCTTGAGGCCGCCGGCGCGAGGGGCTGCTTGGACGACAGCTTCGTCTCCTTGTTCGACGAGGTCCTCGTTGGTTTCCTTGACAAGTTCACCATCGTCAAGAAGCTTGCGGACGACTTTGACGTAAGCCTCCAACCAACGCGCCCAGGCTCTGCGATGCCCGCCACCCTCAACGACCACTATGGTAACAACCTCTTCGACGCACTGGTGGCCCTGCGACTGCCCACCATCGCGCCAGAGAATGTCCACCTCGAGGTCGCGCTCGCCGCGCAGCGCCTAGCGCAGCAAGACACCATCGACATAATCACCCACGTCTACGCGCAAGTCGTCCACAAGGACTACTACATGCAAGAGGAGGACGATAGGACGCTGGCCTTCTTGGAGCGCAGGGCAACCTTGGACGGCACTGTTCAGAAGCACGTTGAGCTTGCCGCCAATGCCGCTGCTCCTCACACGTCGGTTGGTGACCCGGCGCACTAGGGCGTGAGGATGTCGTTGAACGTTGATGGATCCGTATGTATTTTTACCTTTCCGTCAAATCCATGTAGTAGTATATGATACTACAGTAATTATCTTACCTTTCTCATCAACTTCATAATTTTCGTACGTACTCCATGCATGAACGGTGCCAGAACCAAACTTCTCATTACTCTAGGCAAAATCGTTATTTTCTATCTATCGGTCGCGCCATGGAGCAGAACCAAATTTTACAGGTTACGAGTTCAAAAGGAAAAGCCTGCCGTGTTTGCGTCGCACCCCCGCACGGTTGGTCCGGCACGCCGCTCAAGTGGGAATGCGTGCGGTGTTGCATTTTCACTTACAAGTGGGACCGCAGTTGAGCAAACTGACTATCGGCAAACCCCCACCACGCCCACCGCGCGATGGCTGAGAAAACAGGAGGGAGAAGAGATTGTTGTAGCACGGACTCCAAGAAAATTGGTGTCGGATGGGACTCGTGTGGGTGGCGTGTGCCGTACTGCTAGACGTGAATGCTAGTTATGGCCCATGCCACCCCACTATATCGAGCCTATATTGAGGTACGTAGAAGAAATTTCCTGCAGTCCGTGCTTAGCCCTCCTCTATCTCTCTTCTCAGCCAGCCAGCGGACGCACGGAGCCCATCGTCTGTTTGCTCACATGCGGCCCCACATGTCAGTGAAAACGCAAGAGGACCCACTGAACCTGCACATCTTTCACCTCGACGTGCTGGTGATGAAAAACAAATCCAATAAAGATCTTCAGTGGCCGCTTTTGGAGTTACTCAACAGTAGTAAGATTCTATTTATAGTTTAACCCAAGATGCACATCTCGTGGCTTCAACTACCACTCTATTATCTTTCATGACACGACCTGGATGCTGGATGTCCCACGTGTCGGCAAAAGGAGGAAGAACCCGACCAAATCTTCGGTTCTGCTCTCGGATTAGACTAGTTTTGCTAACTTAAAATTTTTATTGTGTACTCCCTCCGCTCCAAAATACTTGACTTCCATTTGTCCAAAAATGGATGTACCTATATACTAAGACATGTCTAGATACATATATATTTTTGCAAATAGAAGGCATGTATTGTGCAACGGAGGGAGTAGAATGGATGCAAGTTTTTGTATTGGGAAGAAGAGTACATCCATATATTGATAGAGCACAATTTAGTAGATGTTCTATCACTTTTAGCTAGGACAGACGCAAGATCAAGCCTCCGCAGATCAACAATGAATGCATCGGGAAGGCACTAATCCAACTTACAGGAGTAGTAAAATGTATTCTTGCGGTTCTTGTCTTCTTTGGTCTTGCTTTTCTAGTCAAAATTATCGTTGGAGTTCATGCAAAATGGAGGTGCGTTTGGGGTCGTGCATTGGAGTTGGCCTTACAAGTGGGACCATAGTTAAGGAAACCGACTATCGGCAAACCCCCACCTCGCCCGCCGCGCGATGGCTGAAGTTAGAGAAACAACAAGGTTGAAGAGATTGCTCTAGCACGGACTCCAAGAAATAATATGGTATCAGATGGATGTTGTGGTGGTGGTGTGTGCCGTACTCCTGGACGTGAATGCTTGTTCTGGCCCATGCCACCCTACTACTACTCCTACTACTTACTCCTACTACTCCCTCCTTTCCGGTTTATAGGGCTTATCTGAAAATTTTAGTTTTTCCATTTTATAAGGCTCAATTTGGTTGTTCCCCATCACATGTTCAGACTTCAAGGTGCATTAAATCATTGCATGCAAGTATTAATAGAAAACTGACCAATGCATGCACTTTATGCATGCATGCATTGCAATTAATGCATTCGTAAACATAATTTTTTGAGGAAAACAAGAGCATTAATTGGGTGCTTTTGCAAACTACAAAAAAATATTCCACCACTCATCATCTACCTTGGTTGGTGAGATTTTTGAATTGAGCCTTCTAAACTGGAAAGGAGGGAGTATATAGTATACTAGTATCGAGGATTCGAGGTGCTGGTTACGTACAACGAACACATTAACATATGGCTACAGTAAAAACACCCGCCCGACGCGCGAAGCATGTGAAGCTAGTACAAATAGTGTACTACTATTGTTGATTGGCCTCATCCGATAACCTATTGCAATGCACGTACAATTATGTATTCGGAAAATATTTTTTTGCCTCGTCGCACCACTCACTCAGAGAAGCGACTCGAAAGCCATTCATAAATTTAGTAAGTTTATCACAGGCATATCATTTTATTGCATACAACAGGTCATCAACCCACATCGACAATGAGGATACATTATAAATACTAAAGTTTTCACCACACAACAAATAACAAGCCATGAAATGAACTTCAACTCAACCATTCCGCGGCATTGGAAATGCTTGCTTTGAACCTGTCGGGGGTGCTGATCCCACGGACACCTATGGGACCACGGCGCGCCGGGCCCCTTTCGGTTCGGCAGGGGGTGGAGAGCGCACGAAGAGCAGATCGAGGCGAAGCGCACGAGCGACGCGATCGGTTTACCCAGGTTCGGGCCACACGGATGCATAAAACCCTACTCCTGCTTTGATTTGTATTGTGTTCTTGCTCGGGAGCGCTGATTGCTACAATACACACCAGCAGCTAGCCAGACCGAGCGTGAGAATGAACGTCCCCCCTCTCTGTTGCGCATGGGCCTCCTTTTATATGATTAAGGGGTCACCGGCAGGTGGCAACATAGATGAGGGTAAAAATGTAAAAGGCGTGGCAGTTGGCACCACCGCCTACTACAGTTGTATCATACCTAACCCTGACGGCAGGGGACAAAGGCATTAAATGCCTGTCTACGTCGTCTAGACGGTGCAGAAAGGGACCACCAGGGACGCCAATGCTTGCCACGATGGCGATCTTGTCAGCGCCGCTTGCCACCGTGTACCTCTGGCTGCACAGCCTTCCGCCACGTATGCCTGGAAGGGTCCCAGAGCGACACGTTGGTGGATGCGCTGGAGCGCAGGTACAGAGTGGAAGCTTGCCGCGGCAAGTGCCTTTCCGCGGTCGTTGTCTTGTCGCATCTGGGAGCTTGTCGCTCACCGGGCCTTGGTTGGCCTTCCCGGCAAGCTCCTCTTGCCGGGGTCTTGTCTCCTTCCCGGCAAGCTCCTTTTGCCGGGGTTTTGGATACTTTGTTCTTGAATGGCTCCAAAGGAACCACGGAGGATCTTGGCGGTCGCCCGGCAAGCCTTGCCGCGGGACGCCGCGACTGCCCGTGCACAAGTTCGGGATACTAAGGTACCCCTACTTTAGTGCACCGACAGGAGCCCCCGGGCCTGGGCCATATACGGTGCCGAGTGTTGTTGGGTCAGGCCCAAAACAGGGCACGGGCACGCGCGGCCTAGGTTATGCCGTACCTCACTCCGCATCCACCGCGCCCTCCCTGGACGGCACGCGTCGAACGCGGCGTCGTGGGAGAGACCGTGGGCAGTTTCTTTATTAGGAAAGGCGGAACGTCCGCCCACTCCTCCTTTATAAGCAAGAGGAAGCAGGGGTAGTGCGCCCACTCGCCCCCTTGCTATTCCAATCTCAGAAGCCTCTGCCCCGCCTCCGTCTTCTCAAAGTAGCGAGAGAGCAGCGCCCTGCCCTGTCACATCCCTAGTTTGGTATGGTCCTTGGCTTGCTTTGTGCATCGTGTTTAATTTTTCAAATAAAATTGAAATGGGGAAGTTGCAAACCCTAGCACCAAAGCCATTCAAATAGGTTCAAATTAAAAGTGGAATTTCAATGAACCCAAAATGCTTTTCAAAAATGTTCATGGTCTTTGGAAAATGTTGGGAACAACAACCAGAGGTGATGCACATTTTTCCTTCCCATTTTGGATTTTTGAATCAATGCTTAAATATTTGAATTGGAGCTGTTTAAATTATATAAATATTTTTAATAGCTCCAAAAATGTTGGGAATTGGTGAGGGCCTCTAGAATATTATATCTAGATGCCACAATTATTTTCAACATTTATGGAAATGTTTTAACATTTCTTTAAATACAAAACAAATGTCAGAAATAGAAAAAGAAAAACAGAAGAGGAAAAAGGCTTACCTGGCCTTACCTTTGGCCCAGCTGGCCAGCCCACCTGGCGGCCCAGCCCACCAGGGGCAGCCCCGTCTTCTACCTCTTGCCAGTAGGCAGAGGAGAAGCCGGGCACGACGCCGCGCGCTGGCCACGTCGCCCCGCCACCTCCTGCTTCCCTCGTCGTCGCCCTGGCCCTTCCCTCGCGTCGCCACGCATCTCCCCGACCCCCCTCTCACTCCCTCTCGCTCCTCCCCCCCTCCTCTGTCCTCTCCCCGCAGCGCCACCACGGCCACCGGCCACCCCTCGCCCTGCCGCTGCGCCCAGGAGCTCCGCCACATTGCCGGCTACCTCTTCGTCGAGCCACGCACCTCCGGACGGCCTGCATCGCCGCCATCGCCATCGTCTTCCTCCTCGGCCTCCGCCGTCCGCCGCTGCAATTCGTTGCCGTGGACCTCCCCCGAGCTCTCTGACGCCTCCACCGGACCCGCGGTGAGCCCCGCCACCATTTCCCCTTCTCCAATTATCCGCTCGCGCACCGTAGCATCGTTCCCCGCCATGGCCGTAGCGCTTCGCCGCCATCCATGTCGCCGCCGTCATCATGGCCCGCCTCCGCCCAAACCGAGCACCCCATCGTGCTCCTGGTGCCACGAGGGTGCCACAGAGCCCCTCGGGTGGCCTTCCCATGCC
Source organism: Triticum monococcum (assembly GCA_034509565.1). Lineage (NCBI taxonomy): Eukaryota > Viridiplantae > Streptophyta > Magnoliopsida > Poales > Poaceae > Triticum > Triticum monococcum. Next base: position 526,198,996 of record CM067842.1, on the reverse strand, counting down.
CCGCAGCCTACTCCCTCCCGTAGCCGTGCTCCGGCCGCCGCGGATGACCTCGCCGCGGTCGTCTCCGGCCACCCCACGGCCTCCCGCGTGTCCCACTGGATGTGCGCGAGCCTGGGCGTCGCGTAGGTGGCCTCCGCCGCCTAAATGGTCACCGGAGGACCAAATCTGAGGCCTCCGCCGCGTTCTGCCTCGCCGGTGGCTAAACGCCGGCGGGTTGACCGGTCTGACCCCCACAGCCGTTGACCTCTCCCCTCTCTGTCAATGACATGTGGGCCCGGCCCTGTTAAGTTTTAATTAGGATTAGTTTAACGACTAATTAATCCCTGTTTAACTAATCCCTGACGCTGACAGTGGGCCCTGGCATCCTAATCCTTTAATTAGATTAGTTTAATAACCCCTGTCAACTAACTAAGTCACTGACGTGTGGACCCCACACGTCAGGTTTGACCTGGTCAGCCCGTTGACTCGCTTACGTCATGCTGACGTAGAGCTGACGCAATAATTGATTTCTGGTATTAATTTAAATCAGGAAATTCCAGAAAATAGTTAAAACTTCAAAAATTCATAGTAATTCAACCGTAACTCCAAATCAAATAAATTATATATGAAAAATTATCAGAAAAATGCAAGGAATCCATTTATGCCAGTTTCATGCATGAAAACCCAACTTATACCTACTGTATAAGTGAAAACGTAATAATGGCATGTTATATACTTAAATTAGGGTTTGCATATGAACCCTTGGTTCATATGGACTTCAACCAAATTGATGCTAGATGCATTAGGGCAAATCATAGCATTTTTGAATGTTACCTTCATGCATCATATTGTTGCATATGGTTGTTTATTGATTGCCGGCACCGTTCCCTCTCGATAGGTTCTACTCCGGAAGGTGTCCCGAGTACCTGTCTGAGGAGCAGTGCTTCTTCGTGGATCTATCAGGCAAGCAAAACCCCCTTGAGCATCCCGATAAAGTCCCACTCTCTCGCTCCTGCTCCTTTTTACTGCATTAGGACAACAACGATTCCAACTGCTACTTTCTGCTGCGGTAGCTGAACCCATTCCTCTGCATGACCTGTCATTGCCACAGTAAATAGTTGAAACCCACTAGCATGAGTAGGAGTTGCTTGAGCCTTGATGTGCCTGCTCATCCATGCTTGTTTTCTTTATGCCAGCTATGCTTAGAGTTGTGTCAGGTCTGATTCATAGGGAATGAATCGGAGTGGTGAACATGTCCTACCGGTAAAGGCTAAGTGTGTGAACACGTTTTGGTAAAGGTAGCGATGAGAGGCCATGTAGGAGTACATGGTGGGTTGTCTCATTGGAACCGTCCTTAAGCACTGAGTTCTGTGTATGTTATCCAAGTCCAGTTACTACCACACATTGGGTTCCGGTTATCCGGCCCCTCTCGGCTTATTAACCCACTTGATCTCTGTCCAGGAGTTGCAACTAGTTTCTGGCGTTTGTAGGTAGTGCTACTTGTCTACCAGGTGGTGTCCAACGGGACGGGCTTGGGACAGACTAGGCACTGTGGCACGGTGTACCAAGTGGCACCCGGATGGTGGGCTTGGGAACCCTGCACACATCGTTTGGGGCCGTGAGCGACACCCCGCCGGATCTCCTTGCGGATGGAACGCGAATAGGCGATAAACCTGGACGAGAGACTTGTGTGGTTAGTCAGGTCGTGGCCGACACCCTCACCCGGCTTCCGCTTGAAGGTTGCCGAGGTACATGACGTGTACGGGGCTATAAGTGGTGAGAGCATGTGTGAAGAAGTACACCCCTGCAGGGTCAATATTATCTATTCGAATAGCCGTTTTCCTCGGATATGGAAACTTGGAGAACTTATATAGTACATAGACAATTTGAAGTGGATACTCTAAAATACGCAAGATAAGCGTGAGTGCTATGGATGGCCTTCTCGAAGGGAGACGGGAACGGATCCATAGTGGAGTATTGATATGGTGAATTTGTGGACTCGTGTGCGTCTTCTCACCTCAAAGAAGTTTCTGATATTCGTAGTATAGATTAGCCATTGGGTCAAAGCTGGCTTGTTGCTGTTAAACTCCACCCCCCCTTTTGTTGATAATGATGCATATGTAGATAGTTCTGAAGTAAGACTTGCTGAGTACCTTTGTACTCACGTTTGCTTATTTATGTTTTGCAGTTGGTTACACTAGTGGCTTCGACGAGTAGCTTGTATCCCAGCTACGATCTTGTACCCTTGGGAGGGTTGTGTTAGTCAGGCTTCTTAGTCTTTTTCTTTTGTAGTTGTCTGTACTCAGACATGTAATGATTCCGCTTGTTGCTTGTATGCTCTGAATGATGGGTCATGTGACCCCTGTTTGTATTTATGCTATGTGGCTCTTCTGGGCCCTTATCTATATGAGTTTGAGTTATGTTGTGATGCCATGATGTACCGCACATACATGCATGTTATGCGTACGTGTAACGTGTATTTCTATGTGTGGGATCCGACAATCTAGTTGTTTATCCTTCGCAGCCTTTCTTATGGGGAAATGTAGTCTAGTATTCCTCGAGCCATAGTAGTCCGCTACAGCCCGGTTCACCGGAGTCCTGCAAGCCCAGTACTACTGTTCAGGACACTTGACTGGCCGGCATGTGTTTCACTTCGTCCCTATGTCTGTCCCTTCGGGGAAATGTCACATGGTGATCTCCGGAGTCCTGCCTAGCCTGCTATAGCCCGGGATCCCCAGAGTCCTGTTAGCCTAGTGCTATAGCCCGGAATCACTCATTGATGACCGACATGTTCGATGCGATTCATGTATGCCTGTCTCCATAGGTCTGTGCCGCTTTGGGTTCATGACTAGCCATGTCGGCCCGGGTTCTCTGTCATATGGATGCTAGCGACACTGTCATATACGTGAGCCAAAATGCGCAAACGGTCCCGGGCCAGGTAAGGTGGCACCCGTGGGAATACCGTGCGTGAGGCCGCAAAGTGATATGACGTGTTACATGCTAGATCGGTGTGACTTGGGATCGGGGTCCCGACAGACTTGGTATCAGAGCCCGACTGACTGTAGGATTACCAAGCCAACTGGTCGAAGTTGAGTCTAGAAATGCTTTAGTTACATAAGGGAATTGATTGTGGAAGAGAACATAAGGCTCTTTTTACTCCTTTACCTCATGTCATTCTTTCTGAGTCAGCCTCTTCTTTTCTACGAGGGTTAAGGCCTAGGCTTCTCCTCTATCTCTCAGGATGACGTGTTACTAAACCGTAAAGTCTTAGGATTGTTGGGTTGTGTCTCAATACAGTTCTACTACTTCTGTGTGTCCTCAGTTTGACCCAGAACCTTGATATTATGATGTTGATGGATTATGCTATTCCTTTGATGAATGTCTCAAAAATCCTTTTGAGCATTTACAGTCGTTATGCTGCCGAAATTGTCCCAGGATTTCAAGACTTTCCAATGCTTTTGCATTACTTTCCGCATCCCTAGGTCGATGCTAATTCCATCCTTGTTTCCTTGGCTTCTGTGTCAGGATGTCGTCTGCTAACCGAGCTTCAGTTGCTCATAGCAAGAACCATGGAGATGGTAGGGACGAGGATCCTCCTGACCAACCTTTGGTGGCAGAGTTCTTGTTAGCATCCGAGAGGAACAAGAGTGAGACTAACCGCTTGCTGGCACAGATTGAGCAGAACACCGCACATCAGCGTAAGAAGTTGGTTTCCATCACCGACTTCATTGGTCTGAAACCACCCACCTTCCATCATTCCATTGAGCCACTCGATGCGGATGACTGGCTCCGAAGCATCACTCACAAGTTGCATTCTGCGAACGTCGTTGAGAGTGACAAGGTCACCTATGCTACTTATCACCTGGAAGGACCTGCTAGTATTTGGTGGCAGAGCTTTGAAACTATGCTTCCAGCTGGTCAGATTCCTACCTGGAGAGATTTCACCGAGGCTTTTCGTGAGCACCACATTCCTCAGGCTCTCTTTGACCGCAAGAGGGAAGAGTTCTGTAATTTTACCCAGGGTAAGCTGCCTGTTGATGCTTGCAGTAGGGAGTTTGGAAACCTCGCCCGCTATGCTACAGAAGAAGTGTCCACGGACGCTAAGAAGCAGGCTAGGTTCCGGAAGGGTCTCCACCCTAAGTTGCGTCGTGATCTCCACCTGCATCATTGTGATACTTTCCAGGCTCTTGTGAACAAGGCCATTAATGCAGAGACAGCTCAACTCACTTACGAGGAGTCTCGTAAGCACAACCGTGATCCAGGTTCTTCCTCCCGCTCTGGCTCTCAGAAGCGACGGATTTGGATTCCGAACTTGGCTCTTCCACCTCGATATGCACCGAGGCCATCCTATGTGGCGCCTCACCCAACTCAGCAACATGCTCCACTCAGGCCTATTAGTGTACCACTTGCCAACGTAGGTCCACGTCTTACCTCAGGAACTTGCTTTACCTGCGGAGAACCAGGACACTATGCACGTGCCTGCCCTCAGTCCAGTTATGCTCCACCCCCGTCTGAGAGGTCTGTTGGCCGTGAAAAGCCATCAGTCAAGATGATCAGTACCAAGCTAGCCTCCATTGAACAAGCATGTGTGCACCATGTCTCCGTTTCAGAAGTTCAAGATGATCCCGATGTTGTACTGGGTACACTTCTTGTCAATTGTCACCCAGCTTCAGTTCTGTTTGATACCGGAGCATCCCACTCCTTCATATCTGAAGGTTACGCTCGGATGCACGACATGTCATTTTGTGATATGCCAACTCCATTAATAATCCAGACTCCTGGTTCCAAATGGCAAACCTCCAAGGTAAGCCATGGTAATGAAATCCTTGTTGATAGACTGGTTTTCCTTGCTTCTTTGATATCTCTCAAGTCCTCAGATATTAACATCATCTTGGGTATGGACTGGATGATAGCTCATCATGCCAAGATCGATTGTTACACCAGATCTGTTCAACTTACACATCCATTTGGCAAAATAGTCACTGTCTCCACTAGAGTTGCAAGGCGTCAACTCTATTCTCTTAATGCCAGCCCTCTTCCAGACCTTGAAGATATTCTGGTAGTCCGTGACTTCCCGGATGTCTTTCCAGAAGAACTGCCAGGTGTCCCACCTGACAGAGATGTAGAGTTTGTCATAGAACTTATCCCAGGAACTGTTCCAATCTCTAGAAGACCATACAAGATGGCACCTTTGGAGTTAGCCGAGCTTAAGAAACAACTCGATAAATCCTTGCAAAAGGGTTTCATCCGTCCTAGTTCTTCTCCCTGGGCTTGCCCCATTCTCTTCGTCAAGAAGAAGGATGGTACGGACCGGATGGTTGTAGATTATCGTCCTGTTAATTTGGTCACGATAAAGAACAAGTATCCGCTCCCCAGGATCAACGACCTGTATGATCAGCTCGCTGGATCCTCAGTATTTTCCAAGATGGATTTGAGGTTAGGCTACCACCAAATCAAGATCAGAAATGGGGACATCCCCAAAACGGCCTTTGTCACTCGTTATGGTCAATACGAGTACACCGTGATGTCTTTCGGCCTAACCAATGCTCCAGCTACTTTCTCCCGCTTGATGAACTCGATCTTTATGGAGTACTTAGATAAGTTCGTCGTGGTTTATCTCGATGATATCCTTATATACTCGAAGAACGAGGAAGAGCATGCCGAACATCTTATACTTGTGCTAGAAAAACTCAAAGCACACCGCCTTTACGCCAAGTTCTCCAAGTGCGAATTTTGGTTACCAGAAGTGACCTATCTCGGCCACGTAATCTCTGGTAAGGGCATTGCTGTCAATCCCGAAAGAGTTCAGGCCGTTCTTGATTGGACTCCGCCTGAAACAGTTAAGCAAGTTAGGAGTTTCCTTGGTCTAGCCAGTTATTGTCGCCGCTTCGTTGAGAACTTTTCCAAAGTGGCCAAACCTCTCACAGAACTTCTCAAGAAAGATAAAAAGTTTGAGTGGTCCCCACAGTGTGAGCACAGTTTTCAGGATCTAAAAAGACGCCTGACTTCTGCGCCCATACTCATGCCACCGGATTTCACTAAAGACTTTGTTATCTATTGCGATGCTTCGCGTCAAGGACTAGGTTGCATTCTTATGCAGGATCGTCATGTGATTGCCTATGCATCTCGACAGTTGCATCCACATGAGGAAAATTATCCTACACATGATCTGGAGCTTGCAGCCGTAGTCTATGCACTTAAGACCTGGCGAGATTACCTTCTTGGTAACCGTTGCGAAATCTACACCGACCATCAGAGTCTCAAGTATATCTTCACCCAACCGGATCTGAATCTCAGACAGAGACGTTGGTTGGAGTTGATCTCGGATTACGACTTAGGAATCACCTACACCCCAGGCAAAGCCAATGTCATGGCTGATGCTTTAAGTCGTAAATCCTATTGCAACAACCTCATGTTGCAACATTATCAACCGCCCCTCCATGAGGAATTCTGTAAGCTTAACCTTCACATAGCTCCTCATGGTTTCCTTTCTACCTTGGTGGCGAAACCTACCCTTACGGATCAGATCGTAGAGGCTCAGAAGCATGATACGGGAATCTCCCGGATCAAGAAGAATATTTCCAAGGGAGTTGCTGGTTGTTTCTCCATGGATGAACGAGGTGTTGTTTACTTTGGTAACCGTTTGGTGGTTCCCAAATGTCAACAGATGCAGCAACTGATCCTTAAGGAGGCCCATGAATCCCCTCTCACGATTCATCCCGGTAGTACAAAGATGTATCAGGACCTACGCCAGAGGTTCTGGTGGACTAGGATGAAGAGAGAAATCGCTCAGTATATTGCCAACTGTGACATTTGTCGTCGCGTTAAGGCAGAGCATCAAAGACCTGCTGGCACCCTTCAACCTTTAGCTATTCCCGAGTGGAAATGGGACAAAGTTGGTATGGACTTCATCACCGGCTTTCCCAGGACCAAGAAAGGAAATAATGCTATCTTCGTAGTGATCGATCGTCTTTCCAAAGTGGCTCACTTCCTACCTGTTCGAGAGAGTATCACTGCTAGTCAGCTCTCTGACTTATATATCTCCCGAATAGTGTCACTCCATGGTGTTCCACTAGAGATCAATTCAGACCGTGGCAGTCTTTTCACCTCTCATTTCTGGGAAAGTTTCCAAACTGCCATGGGCACCCATCTTTCTTTCAGTACCGCTTTCCACCCTCAATCAAGTGGTCAGGTGGAAAGGGTCAACCAAATTCTCGAAGACATGCTTAGAGCTTGCGTTATCTCATTCGGTATGGATTGGGAGAAATGTCTTCCCTTTGCCGAGTTTGCTTATAATAATAGCTACCAATCTAGTCTTAAGAAAGCACCCTTTGAGATCCTGTATGGACGAAGATGTCGAACACCTTTGAACTGGTCAGAAACCGGCGAAAGACAATTCTTTGGACCGGATATGATCCAGGAGGCAGAAGAGCAAGTTCGCATCATTCGTGAGAATTTGAAAACAGCCCAATCTCGTCAAAAGAGCCAGTATGACCGTCGTCATAAGGAAGTGGCTTATGAAGTTGGCGACAAGGCTTATCTTCGGGTTACCCCTTTGAAGGGTACCCATCGTTTCGGTATCAAGGGCAAGTTGGCTCCTCATTACATCGGTCCTTTTCGCATTCTCGCTAAACAAGGAGAGGTTGCCTACCAGTTGGAACTACCCCCACATCTTCCTCGAGTTCATGATGTTTTCCATGTATCTCAACTCAGGCGTTGCTTCTCGGATCCCATCCATGGAGTGGACGACGAAACGCTTGATCTCCAAGATAACCTCACTTATCGAGAGTACCCCATTCACATTCTGGATCAAGAAGAGCGTGTCACTCGACGTCATAACATCAAGTTTCTCAAGGTTCAATGGTCTCATCATACCGAGAGAGAAGCTACTTGGGAGCGAGAAGATCGTCTTCGACTTGAGTACCCTGCTTTCTTTCCGCCAACTCCTGAATCTCGGGACGAGATTTCTTCGAGTGGGGGCGAGTTGTCACATCCCTAGTTTGGTATGGTCCTTGGCTTGCTTTGTGCATCGTGTTTAATTTTTCAAATAAAATTGAAATGGGGAAGTTGCAAACCCTAGCACCAAAGCAATTCAAATAGGTTCAAATTAAAAGTGGAATTTCAATGAACCCAAAATGCTTTTCAAAAATGTTCATGGTCTTTGGAAAATGTTGGGAACAACAACCAGAGGTGATGCTCATTTTTCCTTCCCATTTTGGATTTTTGAATCAATGCTTAAATATTTGAATTGGAGCTGTTTAAATTATATAAATATTTTTAATAGCTCCAAAAATGTTGGGAATTGGTGAGGGCCTCTAGAATATTATATCTAGATGCCACAATTATTTTCAACATTTATGGAAATGTTTTAACATTTCTTTAAATACAAAACAAATGTCAGAAATAGAAAAAGAAAAACAGAAGAGGAAAAAGGCTTACCTGGCCTTACCTTTGGCCCAGCTGGCCAGCCCACCTAGCGGCCCAGCCCACCAGGGGCAGCCCCGTCTTCTACCTCTTGCCAGTAGGCAGAGGAGAAGCCGGGCACGACGCCGCGCGCTAGCCACGTCGCCCCGCCACCTCCTGCTTCCCTCGTCGTCGCCCTGGCCCTTCCCTCGCGTCGCCACGCATCTCCCCGACCCCCCTCTCACTCCCTCTCGCTCCTCCCCCCCTCCTCTGTCCTCTCCCCGCAGCGCCACCGAGCGCAGCCGAGCGCCACCGCGGCCACCGACCACCCCTCGCCCTGCCGCTGCGCCCAGGAGCTCCGCCACATCGCCGGCTACCTCTTCGTCGAGCCACGCACCTCCGGACGGCCTGCATCGCCGCCATCGCCATCGTATTCCTCCTCGGCCTCCGCCGTCCGCCGCTGCAATTCGTTGCCGTGGACCTCCCCCGAGCTCTCTGACGCCTCCACCGGACCCGCGGTGAGCCCCGCCACCATTTCCCCTTCTCCAATTAGCCGCTCGCGCACCGTAGCATCGTTCCCCGCCATGGCCGTAGCGCTTCGCCGCCGTCCATGTCGCCGCCGTCGTCTTGGCCCGCCTCTGCCCAAACCGAGCACCCCATCGTGCTCCTGGTGCCACGAGGGTGCCACAGAGCCCCTCGGGTGGCCTTCCCGTGCCCCGCAGCCTACTCCCTCCCGTAGCCGTGCTCCGGCCGCCGCGGATGACCTCGCTGCGGTCGTCTCCGGCCACCACATGGCCTCCCGCGTGTCCCACTGGATGTGCGCGAGCCTGGGCGTCGCGTAGGTGGCCTCCGCCGCCTAAATGGTCACCGGAGGACCAAATCCGAGGCCTCCGCCGCGGTCTGCCTCACCGGCGGCTAAACGCCGGCGGGTTGACCGGTCTGACCCCCACAGCCGTTGACCTCTCCCCTCTCTGTCAATGACATGTGGGCCCGGCCCTGTTAAGTTTTAATTAGGATTAGTTTAACGACTAATTAATCCCTGTTTAACTAATCCCTGACGCTGACAGTGGGCCCTGGCATCCTAATCCTTTAATTAGATTAGTTTAATAACCCCTGTCAACTAACTAAGTCACTGACGTGTGGACCCCACACGTCAAGTTTGACCTGGTCAGCCCGTTGACTCGCTTACGTCATGCTGACGTAGAGCTGACGCAATAATTGATTTCTGGTATTAATTTAAATCAGGAAATTCCAGAAAATAGTTAAAACTTCAAAAATTCATAGTAATTCAACCGTAACTCCAAATCAAATAAATTATATATGAAAAATTATCAGAAAAATGCAAGGAATCCATTTATGCCAGTTTCATGCATGAAAAACCAACTTATACCTACTGTATAAGTGAAAACGTAATAATGGCATGTTATATACTTAAATTAGGGTTTGCATATGAACCCTTGGTTCATATGGACTTCAACCAAATTGATGCTAGATGCATTAGGGCAAATCATAGCATTTTTGAATGTTACCTTCATGCATCATATTGTTGCATATGGTTGTTTATTGATTGCCGGCACCGTTCCCTCTCGATAGGTTCTACTCCGGAAGGTGTCCCGAGTACCTGTCTGAGGAGCAGTGCTTCTTCGTGGATCTATCAGGCAAGCAAAACCCCCTTGAGCATCCCGATAAAGTCCCACTCTCTCGCTCCTGCTCCTTTTTACTGCATTAGGACAACAACGATTCCAACTGCTACTTTCTGCTGCGGTAGCTGAACCCATTCCTCTGCATGACCTGTCATTGCCACAGTAAATAGTTGAAACCCACTAGCATGAGTAGGAGTTTCTTGAGCCTTGATGTGCCTGCTCATCCATGCTTGTTTTCTTTATGCCAGCTATGCTTAGAGTTGTGTCAGGTCTGATTCATAGGGAATGAATCGGAGTGGTGAACATGTCCTACCGGTAAAGGCTAAGTGTGTGAACACATTTTGGTAAAGGTAGCGATGAGAGGCCATGTAGGAGTACATGGTGGGTTGTCTCATTGGAACCGTCCTTAAGCACTGAGTTCTGTGTGTGTTATCCAAGTCCAGTTACTACCACACATTGGGTTCCGGTTATCCGGCCCCTCTCGGCTTATTAACCCACTTGATCTCTGTCCAGGAATTGCAACTAGTTTCTGGCGTTTGTAGGTAGTGCTACTTGTCTACCAGGTGGTGTCCAACGGGACGGGATTGGGACAGACTAGGCACTGTGGCACGGTGTACCAAGTGGCACCCGGATGGTGGGCTTGGGAACCCTGCACACATCGTTTGGGGCCGTGAGCGACACCCCGGCCGGATCTCCTTGCGGATGGAACCCGAATAGGCGATAAACCTGGACGAGAGACTTGTGTGGTTAGTCAGGTCGTGGCCGACACCCTCGCCCGGCTTCCGCTTGAAGGTTGCCGAGGTACATGACGTGTACGGGGCTATATGTGGCGAGAGCGTGTGTGAAGAAGTACACCCCTGCAGGGTCAATATTATCTATTCGAATAGCCGTTTTCCTCGGATATGGAAACTTGGAGAACTTATATAGTACATAGACAATTTGAAGTGGATACTCTAAAATACGCAAGATAAGCGTGAGTGCTATGGATGGCCTTCTCGAAGGGAGACGGGAACGGATCCATAGTGGAGTATTGATATGGTGAATTTGTGGACTCGTGTGCGTCTTCTCACCTCAAAGAAGTTTCTGATATTCGTAGTATAGATTAGCCATTGGGTCAAAGATGGCTTGCTGCTGTTAAACTCCACCCCCCCCCCCTTTTGTTGATAATGATGCATATGTAGATAGTTCTGAAGTAAGACTTGCTGAGTACCTTTGTACTCACGTTTGCTTATTTATGTTTTGCAGTTGGTTACACTAGTGGCTTCGACGAGTAGCTTGTATCCCAGCTACGATCTTGTACCCTTGGGAGGGTCGTGTTAGTCAGGCTTCTTAGTCTTTTTCTTTTGTAGTTGTCTGTACTCAGACATGTAATGATTCCGCTTGTTGCTTGTATGCTCTGAATGATGGGTCATGTGACCCCTGTTTGTATTTATGCTATGTGGCTCTTCTGGGCCCTTATCTATATGAGTTTGAGTTATGTTGTGATGCCATGATGTACCGCACATACATGCATGTTATGCGTACGTGTAACGTGTATTGCTACGTGTGGGATCCGACAATCTAGTTGTTTATCCTTCGCAGCCTTTCTTATGGGAAAATGTAGTCTAGTATTCCTCGAGCCATAGTAGTACGCTACAGCCCGGTTCACCGGAGTCCTGCTAGCCCAGTACTACTGTTCAGGACACTTGACTGGTCGGCATGTGTTTCACTTCGTCCCTATGTCTGTCCCTTCTGGGAAATGTCACATGGTGATCTCCGGAGTCCTGCCTAGCCTGCTACAGCCCAGGATCCCCAGAGTCCTGTTAGCCCAGTGCTACAGCCCGGAATCACTCGTTGATGACCGACATGTTCGATGCGATTCATGTTTGCCTGTCTCCATAGGTCCGTGCCGCTTTGGGTTCACGACTAGCCATGTCGGCCCGGGTTCTCTGTCATATGGATGCTAGCGACACTGTCATATACGTGGGCCAAAATGCGCAAACGGTCCCGGGCCAGGTAAGGTGGCACCCATGGGAATACCGTGCGTGAGGCCGCAAAGTGATATGACGTGTTACATGCTAGATCGGTGTGACTTGGGATCGGGGTCCCGACATGCCCCCCCCCCCATTGCCACCGGCACCACCAACACTGTCGACCTCCTCCACCACCTCCGCCATGGCTCCGAAAGCCGACAAGGGGAAGGTCGTGAAGTCGACCGAGGCGCAGCGGCTTGCAGCGCTGCGGAAGGAGCGGGCCATCTCCCCCCCCCCCCCAAGCTTGTCGCGAAGGAGTTGAGGGAGTACTACTACCTATTCTGGTCGACGGAGACGCGAGTGCACCCGAGCACGAAGGTACTCCCGGCCTCCGCTCACAAAATGGCTCCGCAGGGATATCCCTTCTTCGCCGTGTTCTTCTACTGCGGGCTCTGCCCGCCCTTCTCTGAATTCTTTTGCGATATCATGAATACCTATGGCCTCTGCCTCCTTGACTTCACCCCCAACGCCGTCCTCACCATGGCAGTTTTCGCACACCTTTGCGAAAACTTTGTCGGAGTCCACCCAAACGTAGCCCTCTTCCGTCATTTCTTCATGCCCCGAGTAGAGAGAGGAGAGCCTCTATCCGGCGGAATTGCTTGGATCTCAAGGTCCGGCAAGAAGGACTCGTATCTGGAGGGCGAGTTCCGCGGAAAGTGGGAGGAGTGGAGAGCAGATTGGTGTTGGATTGTTGAGGAGAACCCGCAGCCATTTACTGCTCGACGCCAAGTAGCAGCAGCACGCGGCAGCGACTAGAGTGACGTGGCCCCGGAGAACAGCAGGCTGAGGATTGCCGTCACCAGGATCCAATGCCTCAGGCTTGCCGGACTCACTGTAGGCGCCGTTGGCGCAGACTTCCTTCGCTGCCGCATCGCCCCCCTGCAGGAACGGAGGAGGCCCACCTGGGAGTTCAAGAACGCGGCGAATATCATGAGGCTGCGCCCGGGCCTCAATTACAACTTTACTGTTTTGGAGCTCAATGCAATGCTGCAGGAGCTCTTCAAGTACGATCCTGACCACCCAGAAGTCTTTAGGTTGCCGCAGGGCGTCGTCCCGTTATGCAACAATTCTGCGCTTGACCGCATCAGGGCAATGATGCCGCTGTGCGACTCGCATGGAATCGTGCCAACTTGGCAGGAGCCTGAAGACGACGTCGTGCAGCAGTTCTTCGACAACTTGGTGGAAGTGCCGATCCGCCCCGACGAGAAGGATGGCATCACTCGCGACACCACCGAGGCAGAGTTGAAGTGCATCGCCACCAGGCTGGAAGAGGCGGCGGCAGCTGCAGCGGCAGGCGAGTTCGGATTCACCTTGGAGGAGGCGGCGGCAGCAGAGGCGGCAAACCGTGCCGAGCGAGAGGAGCTTGCCGGCAAGAAAGAGCTTGCCCGGCAAGAGGAGCCTGCCGGCAAGAAAGATCTTGCCGGGCAAGGGGAGACTGCCGGCAAGAAAGATCTTGCCGGGCGTGATGCCGAGCCGAGCGAGCCCGCCGAGGAGACGAGCGGCTCGTTGGATATCAACTCCTCCTCCTCGTCGTCTTCGGACAGTACGCCGCAAGCAGAGCCTCCATCTCCACCAAGAAGGCGTCTTCGCAAGGCCGGGGACGTGGCGAGGCGGCAGGCAAGCCGACGGTCGTCGCGCCGCGCGACACGCTCCACCGCGGCGAGCACTATTGCCGCAGGAGCACCTCACGCTGCTGCGGCAACTGGAGCAGGGTCTTCTCGGACCACTGCTTCTGTTCCCGCCAAGCGGCCCAGGGAGCCTACTCCTCCACCTTCCCGCGCTGGACGCGAGCCAGACTTTGATTTCTCCGCATTCAGCTCCGACGAGGAAGAAGAAGAAGAGTAAGTTTTACTTGTTGCACTTGCAGTTCTTCAATCCTTGCTGCTTTTGTCTTGTCTTGTATCTCACTTGCTTTTCTCTAAACCTGTTCCTTTTCAGGACTATGGCTCAGAGGGCAGCAAAGAGAGCCAAGGCGCCGGTGATCGTCATCGAGGACGAACCCACTGCGTCAGCAGGGGACGCGCCCGAGACAACCTTGCCGGACCCGGCGGCTGATCTCCAGAGCAGCCCCCAGCGTAAGTATCTTGTTTACTTCCCACTGTTGGGCGCGCATGAAGAGTCTTGCTTTGCTGATATCTGTTTGCTGACTTGTGTAGGAGCAGAGCAGCCCCACCAGGAGAGCCCGGAGGCCGCCCCCGAAGCGCCAAGAGAGAGTCCTCCGGCAAGGGAGGAGGCTCCGGCAAGGGACAGCACCAGCGGCCCCCCGGCGACGGAGACCACGACCACAGAGCTTGGCACAGGTAATCTCCTTGCTCCAAAACTTCCCTTGGCTTCTTCTTCTTGTTGATCTTCTTCTTCTTTCTTTTTCTTGGATATGTGCTTGATTCTTCTCCCCTTTTCCGGCTGTCAGATCCATCTGCTGCCGAGCCGATGGAGACTGAAGTTGCCGCCGACGACGTTGTTGCCGCCGAGGAAGCAGCCGGCGCTGACGAGCCCGCCGGCGAAGAGGCCGCCAAGGCTGCCGCCGCAGAAGCAGGCGGGGAGTCCGGCGATCGTACTGACGACCCGGAGGCTGTAGGAGCGCCAGGCACTGCACCGACCGCCGACCCCTCCGCCGCTGCCGCCGTGCCAGGCTCCGAAGAGCCCCAGCCTGGCATCTACTTGAAGGCCGGCGACGACATCTTCATCAACCTCCCCTGGGCGTCAAGCTCCAGGGCGCCGGTCGAGGGAGAAATCTTCGACGGAGAAGTGCTTGCTTCCGCCAGGCTGGCGCTTGTCGACGCGCCAAGCAGCAGCAGCGGTGAGCCTGAGGAGGAGCGGCTGCTGCGGAAGCTGGTATCACTCTACCGCGCCCGGCAGGCCAAGCTGGAATCCCGCGAGGCACTTGTCGCGAAGGTAGGAGAGGATATCGAGAAGCGCGCGGAGGAGCTCCGGGGCGCCAATCAGGAAGCTCTCCGATCCTTGGCAGCAGAGCGGGCGCGACTTGCCGAGGAGCGGGAGGGCTTCCTTCTCGAGAAGGCCGAAGCCGAAGAGCAGCAACGGCTTGCCGGTGAGAAATTGGCGTTGCAAGAAGGCGAGCTAGTGCAGCAGAAGGTCCACCTCGACAGCCACGAGGAAGAGCTTGCCGCGCGCGAGCGGACGGTTGGCGGGGCCCTTAAACAAGCCGAAGACGCTGTCGCAGCTGCCGAGGCCGCCAAGAATGAGTTGGAAACGAAGGTGGTGCAGCTGGAGGCCGACCTCAAGGCGAGCGGCGATGAGCTTGCCGCGCTCAAGCTTGAGCGCGAGAAGGACGCCGTCAACTACTCGGAGCTGCAGACCTGCCTCGCCGAGAAGGGCAAGGAGCTTGACGCCGCCAAGGACTCCACTGCAGATCTTGAGTCGAAGCTGATCACCTTGACCAAGACACTGGACAGCGCCAAGGAGCAGGAGACGGCCCTGAAGGAGGAAGTCAAGGCCGGCAAGGCGCTGCTGGCGAGCGCTGCCGCCGCCCAGAGCACATTCCGGGAGAATGTGGAGCACTGGACGGAAGGGCTCATGGATGTTGCCGCCGACATCGACAAGGAGTTGATGCAGCTGGGAATGGAGGATCTCGGGTACTCCTCCGACGAGAACCTCCAACCCAGCGCCAAGCTCACTTCTTTCTTCAAGGGCGTGGCGATGGCACTCCGGCGACTCCGGGAAGGGATCCTGAAGCAGCTTGCCGACGAGTCGCGCAAGATCTGCGCGGGAGCTCTTCAGAAGGTGCTGATGAAGGTGGCGTTCCACAATCCGGGCCTCAACCTCACCAACGTCCTCCGGTCCTTGCCGCCAGATGCTGATCTGGAGGCGCTCAAGACCCTTCTCGCACCCATTGTGGACAGGGTGAGCGGGATTAAGAGGGTCGAGGGCAATCACGTAAATTAGTTTGTCCCTTTTCTTCTCTTCTTGTCGCTGCTAGTCATGTCATGAGAACAATTTGTTAGAGCCGCGACAAGCTTATCTTGTAATATAACTTTATTCTGTGCAATGAGTGCAATGTTATTTCCTTTACTTGATTCCTTCCTTTGTATGTTTTTACCCTACGCTTTTAGGGAACTTGCCGGCGCAGGCACCTTTGCCGCGAGCGCTGAGTGCGGAACGTCAGCAGCCTGCTGGCGGTGCCGCAGCCGACAAGAAACCTTGTCGCAGCTAGTCGCAGCTCACTTAAGTTCTTGAGCGGACTCGAAACAACAGTAAGGGCGCAACTAGCTACGAGTTGGTTCCTCCGCGCACAGGTTTTCCATACAAAGCACGGTCGTTCAAGGAAAATAACTTAAAAATTTAAAGGGAATCTGATTGCTCAAACTTTGGCAACTTATCTTTTCTGTTACTTGCTTCCCGGCAAGGCGAAACCTTCTTGAACGATGCCTGGTTCCATATCATTATCTTCTCCCTTCCCCCCGGCAAACTTGTGGGCAAGGGACCCTTCCTTTCCTTGAGAGAAAAGAGAGAGGAGAAAATATAGTTATGGAGCCTTGCGGCTCGTTTTTGCTTACCGGGGGTAAGTGCTGCACAAAATGTCAGATAACACATGCAAAAAATATATAAAAAGCATGAAATCGACAAAGTGTGCTGAGCACATGATCTTTATGCACGGGATCTGCGCCCGGATTTGTACAAAGGATTACATGCAACAGCGGCAAGACTTGTACAAAAGGTGGTTGCCGGAACGGGTTCCAGCAACCGCGCCCTACGGGTAAAACTTGCGAAGATGCTCAATATTCCAGGAGTTGCTCACTGGGATGCCATCTTCGGTCTCCAGGCGGACAGCGCCAGGCCTAGTGACTCGTTTCACTCGGTAAGGGCCTTCCCACTTTGGCGTCAACTTGTTGGAATTCTTGGCGGACTGAACGCGCCGAAGAACAAGGTCGCCTTCCTCGAGACTTCTGGCGTTAACTTTGCGGCTATGGTAGCGGCGCAAAGCTTGCTGGTAGCGAGCAGCTCGCACAGCAGCCTGAAGACGGTCTTCCTCAAGGAGCAGCGCGTCATCTTGTCGCAGCTGCTCTTGCTCAAGCTCATCGTAAGCGAGCACTCGAGGCGACCCGTATACGAGTTCCGTGGGGAGAACTGCCTCTGCTCCATAGACTAGAGCGAAAGGTGTCTGGCCAGTGGCTCGATTTGGCGTCGTCCTGATCGACCAAAGAACCACTGGCAGCTCCTCGATCCAGTTTCTTCCGCACTTGTGCAGCCTGTCAAAAGTTCTGGTCATGAGCCCGCGCAGCACTTCAGCATTTGCCCTCTCCGCTTGACCGTTGCTTCTCGGGTGAGCAACAGAAGCGAAGCAGACCTTGGCGCCAAGATTTTGGACGTACTGCATGAAGGTGCGACTCGTAAATTGCATACCATTGTCGGTAATTATCCTGTTAGGGATCCCGAAACGGCAAACAATCGACCTGAAGAACTTGACTACTGACTGTGCTGTCACCTTCCTCACTGGTTCCACTTCCGGCCACTTTGTGAACTTGTCGATTGCAACGTACAAGTACTCAAAGCCCCCGACTGCTTGGGGAAAGGGGCCGAGGATGTCGAGCCCCCAGACCGAAAATGGCCAGGATAAAGGGATCGTCTGGAGAGCTTGAGCTGGCTGGTGTATCTGCTTGGAATGGAACTGGCACGCTTCACACTTGGTTACTTGTGCAGTTGCATCCTGGAGGGCTGTTAGCCAGAAGAAACCTTGCCGGAATGCTTTGCCGACAAGTGCTCTTGCGCCAATGTGGTGACCACATATGCCTCCATGTATCTCTGCCAACAGCTTTTGTCCATCTTCCCGGGGAATACACTTCAATTTCACACCGTTGAGTCTTCTTCTGCACAGTGTGTTATCGACAAACTGGTACATACTAGACTGCCGGGCTACTCTTTCCGCTTCTTCTTGCTCTTCGGGAAGTTCTCCTGTCTGAAGGAAACCGACAATCTGCTGTGCCCATGCTGGAGCTTGTGGCTCGACAACAAGGACTAAAGGCATATCTGCTGCTGCAGGAACGTCCGCTTCCACGGAAAGGGCTTGCGGCTCTGCCGGAGCTTGACGTTCCCCGGCAAGCTTGCCGGAGCAAAACTTGTTGGGAGCGTATGCTTCAACGGAACAAACCCTAGGGCTTGCCGGAGCAGACTGCTCCTCAGCACTCTTGGTGTTGATCTTGGGGACCTTTTTGGCGGCGGCTGCGGGAAGCTCTGCCGGAAAATAGTCGCCAAAAATCAACTTCCTCTTCTTGCTTTGTCCGGTTGATGGTGTTATGGACGGTTGAGTCAGCTTGAGCACAAAGATCCCTGGTTCCACAGGTAATTTAAGTGGGGCACACTTTGACAGGCCATCGGCAATGTCGTTCTGAGCTCTTGGAACATGCTCCATTTGTAGGCCGTCAAAGTGCTCTTCTAGCTTTCTCACTTCGTCAACGTAGGCTTCCATCAAAGGACTCTGGTAATTCTTGTTTACTTGGCGGATGACAAGCTGCGAGTCACCCCTGACAATGAGCTTCTTAATCCCAAGGTCTGTCGCGATCCTGAGACCGGCAAGCAAGCCTTCATACTCTGCAGTATTGTTTGTCGCTTGCTCCTTGGGAAAGTGCATCTGGACTACGTACTTGAGGTGCTCTCCGGTGGGTGCGACAAGCAGCACGCCAGCACCGGCGCCTTGCAGCGCGAAGGCGTCGTCAAAGTACATGAGCCACTCTTTGTTTGTTTCCTTGGCGGGGATGCTCATTTCCGGAATTTCTTCATCTGGTGTTGGCGTCCACTCTGCTATGAATTCTGCCAATGCTCTTCTTTGGATAGTTGAAGTACTCTCAAACTTGAGGCCAAAGCTTGACAGTTCCAGTGCCCACTCGACAATACTGCCTGTCGCTTCTGGATTCTGCAGTATCCTCTTCAGCAGAAAGCGAGTGACAACTGTGATCTCATGTGCTTGGAAGTAATGGCGCAGCTTTCTCGAGGCCATGAGAAGGCCGAAAAGCAATTTCTGCACACCAGAGTACCTTGACCTAGCCCCCTACAGAAGGGAACTGACAAAATAAACTGGGCGCTGCACCATTCTCTTCTGCATCTCCTCGCGCACCTGCACAGATCCATCCTTGTCGGGACCAGAGCTTGTCGGGGAAGCCCCCTGCTTGTCGCTGGATGCGCTTGCCGGGGTTGCTGGCTCGTCATCTGCTTCCCTCTCCGCCACTAACACAGCACTAACCACTTGATTGGTTGCCGCTATATACAGCAGCAACTTCTCTTGTGGCTTAGGTGCGACAAGTGTTGGAGTGGAGGACAGGTATCTCTTCAAGTCCTGCAGCGCAGCCTCTGCTTCTGGAGTCCATTTCATTGGACCTGCCTTTTTCAAGATTTTGAAAAACGGCAGGGCGCGCTCAGCAGACCGAGAGATAAACCTGCTGAGAGCAGCCATGCAACCGGCAAGTTTCCGTACATCCTTGACGTGTTTTGGTGCTTCGATCTGCTCAATGGCCTTGATCTTGTCGGGATTAGCTTCAATTCCTCGCTGAGACACAAAGAACCCGAGAAGCTTGCCGGAAGGGACTCCAAACACACACTTCTCGGGGTTGAGCTTGAGGTTGATCTTGCGCAGATTTGCAAAGGTCTCGTCTAAATCTTGGATCAGATTTGCCCTGTCCTTGCTCTTGACCACTATGTCATCCATGTAAGCTTCTACATTTCTGTGTATTTGCGGCTTCAGAGCGACATGGACTACTCTTGCAAATGTTGAACCAGCATTCTTTAAACCAAAAGGCATCCGTATGAAACAGTATGTGCCACATGGAGTAATGAATGCGGTTTTCTCCTCATCCTCTTCTGCCATGAAGATTTGGTGGTATCCTGAGTATGCGTCAAGAAATGAAAGCAAATCACATCCGGCTGTGGAGTCAACAATCTGGTCAATGTGCGGCAAGGGAAATGGGTCTTTGGGACAAGCTTTATTAACATCAGTAAAGTCGATACAAAGCCTCCATTTCCCGTTTTCCTTGCGCACGACTACGGGATTGGCCAACCACGTGGGATGGAGCACTCCTCTGACAAGGCCTGCTGCTTCCAATTTCTTGATTTCTTCTGCTATGAATTCTTGACGCTCCATTGCTTGCTTCCTGACCTTCTGCTTGACGGGCCGCGCATGAGGACAAACAGCAAGATGGTGCTCAATTACTTTCCTGGGAACACCGGGGATGTCAGACGGTTGCCATGCAAACACGTCGACATTCGCCCGCAAGAAAGCAATGAGCGCGCTTTCCTATTTAGGGTCGAGAGTGGCACTGATGGTGAAGGTACCACCAGTGCCATCCTCCTTGGCGGACACCTTCTTAGTATGTGGCGGAGCTGCCATTGCCTTCTTACACTTGCCGGTGGAGCTCGATGGTGCGTCCTCGACGGTAGCGCAGCACTCCGAAGAGGTGCACTTGCCGGAGTGGGCATCAGAGCTCTTGCCGGTCTTGGTCTTCCTCTTCCCCCCGGGAGCTTCAGCGGCAAGTGTCTCGCTATCTGTTGCGGCTGCTGCTTCCCGGTAGATCTTGTCGGCGCAGATAAGGGCATCCTTCTTGTCGCCAGGGATAGAGATGACGCTTATCAGGCCTGGCATCTTGAGCATGTTGTATGCATAGTGAGAGGCTGCCATGAACTTGGCGAGCGCTGGACGGCCAAGTATCCCATTGTAAGGCAATGGAAAATCGGCAACGTCAAAAGTGACCCTCTCAGTTCTGAAGTTCAGCTCGCTGCCAAATGTTACCGGCAACGTGACCTTCCCTTTCGGCTTGCTCCTTCCCGGGTTAATTCCTTGGAATGTGCCGGTCTCTTCGAGCTCGCTGTCAGGGATCTGGAGTTTCTGGAGAACAGCAGAGGAGATCAGGTTCAAGCCGGCCCCGCCGTCAACTAGCATCTTAGTGACCTTGAGGTTGCGGATTGTTGGTGAAACCAACAACGGCAAGCACCCGACCGTAGTTGTGCGATCAGGGTGGTCCTCAATGTCAAAGATGATAGACGTGCTGGACCATTTCAGAAGTTTGCGCGATTCGACAGATGGTTCTGCCGCATTGACTTCCCGCGCCCACTGTTTGAGTTGGCGGTGGGAAGTATGCAGAGAAGCACCACCGTCAACGCACAAGACTTCTGTGGCTTTCTGGAACTCCTGCTCACTGGTCTCGACATCATCCATGTCTTCGTCGTCGTCTTCATCTTCATCCTTGTCGCGACCGCGGGGAGGTCCGTCTCCTTGCCGCTGCTTGGTCTTGCCGTGGCGTCCTCCCCGGCCAGCGTGCTTCTTGTCGGCTTCTCCACCGCCTCCTTGGGCCCTCTCCTTGTCGCGCCGCTCGTACTCAGCTTTTTGCTGGTGGACAAGCTGCTCGACCTTCTTGCAACTCTGGAGGTCATGTCCCTTGGTGCGGTGGATTTTGCAATACTGCTTGTCGGTGGCGTCCTGCTTGTCGGCAGCTGCCATAGCCTGACAGTTGGTGCATGCGGCAACCTCCTTGCCGGAGCTACCAACTTTGGCTTGCTTGGCGCCACCGTCGTTGCCGGACTGCTCAACGACTAGCACTTCTTTGCCTTTCTTCTTCCTGTTATTGCGCCGCCGATTTTTCTTTGCCGAGGCAGCATCCTCGCTGTCAGATCCTCCTGCTCCAGTATTCTCTCCGGGGAGTTTCCTCCCTTCTTCAGCGTGTGCACACTTGTCGGCCAGGGCATATAGCTCACTGACGTCTCTGATCCTACTCATTGCCATCTCCTCCCGCATCCTGTGGTTACGCACGTTCTGATGGAACGCGCTGATGACCGCGGCAAGGTGGATATCTGGGATGTTGCACTATACACGGCTGAATCTCTGAATGTACTTGCGCAGGGGCTCTCCTTCCTTCTGGGCAAGTAGATGAAGGTCACTCTCTTGGCCATGAGGTTTGTGGCCGCCTGTAAAGGCGCCGACAAACTGATGGCATAGGTCTGCCCAAGAGGATATGGAGTTGTCCGGCAAGTGCATGAGCCAGGACCTGACTTCGGGCTTGAGCACCAGTGGGAAGTAGTTGGCAAGGACCTTGTCGTCTCGCCCCCCAGCAGCTTGCACCGCGATGGTGTAGATGATGAGGAACTCCGACGGGTGTGACTTGCCGTCGTACTTCTCTGGTACGTCTGGCTTGAAGTTCTTCTGGCTGGGCCACTGGACTTGCCGCAGTTCACGGGTAAACGCAGGGCAACCTACCGCGTACGGCAAGTCGCCTGGTTCCCCTGGCGCATGCATATCGACAGAGGGCCCAGCGCGCAGGTCTGATTGACGCCGCGCTTCTCTTCGGCGCTCGATGCGTGTACGAGCGTCTTCTTGTTGTCGTTCGTGCAGAACTTGGCGCTGGTCGCGACGAACTCGTGGATCTGATGACGCGGTGGAGTCACTGTCGTGGTGGATCCGACAAGTCGGCGATCTTGGCCTTCGGGGCGGAGAGTGCACAGTGGTTGCACCCCCACCGGTCTTGTCGCCACCGGCTCGCGCCAGGCTGACTTGACGCGGCAGCGAAGTACTCGGCTGTCGTGGGATGTCGCCGTTGGCGAAGCCGATGAGACTTTGGATGGTGGCCCTCCAGTCGTCGATCTTGTCTGCCGCTGGAGGGTAATCTAGGAGCAGTTGGGCTCGCGCCAAAGCTTCTGTCGGAGTGGCGGGCGGCGGCGGCGAACGGTGCGAGGAACGGGATATGCTCGGACTTCTAACTACGTTAGAAGGAGCAGTATCTCGTCCAAGCGACCGTGCCACGCTCGCGCCAGCATGTTGGCGTGCATGCTGGTCTTGAGAACTCCGGGATCCACCAGCTTGATCTTGGCCCAGCAAACGTATGGTACCGTGAGTACCATGACGCTGCTGGTCCCGCGCCTCCTGGGATGGGCGCGGTGCGTGTACGGACGCCGAGGTCCTGGAGTGCGCTCGGTCGTTGTGGGAGCCGACTGCACCGCCTATGTGCAGCGCAGTCTTGTCCTTGGACCTGGCAGCACCGTGTGCTCCCTCGTCGACGCCCGTTCTTCCGCCAGCGTCTACCCCACCAGCCGTTTGCTCCGGCGATGGTGGGTTCGGCGCGGATGGAGCAGCCGCCTCCGAAATCTTCTTCTTCGGCGGCATGTCAATGAAAATTCGGCTCGTGCAAACGCCGGATCAGGTTCACACAACCTCGACGCACCCCTACCTGGCGCGCCAAAGATGTCGGGGGTGCTGATCCCACGGACACCTATGGGACCACGGCGGGTCGGGCCCCTTTCGGTTCAGCAGGGGGCGGAAAGCGCACGAAGAGCAGATCGAGGCGAAGTGCACGAGCGATGCAATCGGTTTACCCAGGTTCGGGCCACACGGATGCGTAAAACTCTACTCCTGCTTTGATTTGTATTGTGTTCTTGCTCGGGAGCGCTGATTGCTACAGTACACACCAGCAGCTAGCCAGACCGAGCGTGAGAATGAACGTCCCCCCTCTCTGTTGCGCATGGGCCTCCTTTTATATGATTAAGGGGTCACCAACAGGTGGCAACATAGATGAGGGTAAAAATGTAAAAGGCGTGGCGGTTGGCACCACCGCCTACTACAGTTGTATCATACCTAACCCTGACGGCAGGGGACAAAGGCATTAAATGCCTGTCTACATCGTCTAGACGGTGCAGAAAGGGACCGCCAGGGATGCCAATGCTTGCCACGATGGTGATCTTGTCAGCGCCGCTTGCCACCGTGTACCTCTGGCTGCACATCCTTCCGCCACGTACGCCTGGAAGGGTCCCAGAGCGACACGTTGGTGGATGCACTGGAGCGCAGGTATAGAGTGGAAGCTTGCCGCGGTCGTTGTCTTGTCGCATCCGGGAGCTTGTCGCTCACCGGGCCTTGGTTGGCCTTCCCGGCAAGCTCCTCTTGCCGGGGTCTTGTCTCCTTCCCGGCAAGCTCCTTTTGCCGGGGTTTTGGATACTTTGTTCTTGAATGGCTCCAAAGGAACCACGGAGGATCTTGGCGGTCGCCCGGCAAGCCTTGCCGCGGGACGCCGCGACTGCCCATGCACAAGTTCGGGATACTAAGGTACCCCTACTTTAGTGCACCGACAGAACCACAAGTGATTCTCTGGGACGGGCCATCCGTTGTCGATCTGGAGACCAACGCAGGACTGGTCATCCAGGCTGAAGCGGCCTACTATATCAGTGCCAGGGTAGGGAACCACCCAAATGTCCGAGGTATAGACACAGTTGCTTCTCATAAATGTGTCAACAACAGTTGGATCGCCTTTCACCATCATCGGATAGTTTTGTCCAAGGAAGAGCGAGTTTTCTCCAAGACTATCAATTCTGTGCTAGGGAGAAGGAGTTGGCGCTAGCACACTAGTATCCATCCCAAATACCATGCAACGGGTGTTGGAATAGGTCCAGAGAGTGCGACCATGGGAGACACTTGCTTCCTTAGCAGTAACATCATCAGTGGGCTGTATACACACAAGAAGAGGTGATTGTCGGGACCCTGATCCCAAGTCACACCGATCTAGCATGTAACACTTCATATCACTTTGCGGCCTCACGCACGGTATTCCCACGGGTGCCACCTTACCTGGCCCGGTACCGTTTGCGCATTTTGGCTCACGTATATGATAGTGTCGCTAGCATCCATATGACAGAGGACCCGGGCCGACATGACTAGTCGTGAACCCAAAGTGGCACTAACCTATGGGAACAGGCATACATGATTCACACCGAGCGTGTCGGTCAGCAGTGTGTGAACCCGGGCTGTAGCACTAGGCTAACAGGACTCCGGGAACCCGGGCTGTAGCAGGCTAAGCAGGACTCCGGATGTCACCGCGTGACATTTCCCCGAAGGGACAGACACAGGAACAAAGTGAAACACATGCCGGCCAGTCAAGTGTCCTAAGCAGTAGTGCTGGGCTAACAGGACTCCGGTGAACCGGGCTGTAGCGGACTACTATGGCACATGGAAACACAAGACTACATTTCCCCATAAGAGAGGCTATCAGAGGTAAACAACTAGGTTGTCGGATCCCACACATAGCAATACATGTTACATGTACGCATAACATGCATGTATTTGCTGTACATCATGGCATCACAACATAACTCAAACTCATATAGATAAAGGCCCAGAAGAGCCACATAGCATAAATACAAACAGGGGTCACATGACCCATCATTCAGAGCATACAAGCAACAAGCGGAAGCATTACATGTCTGAGTACAGACAACTACAAAAGAAAAAGACTAAGAAGCCTGACTAAACACGACCCTCCCAAGGGTACAAGATCGTAGCTGGGATACAAGCTACTCGTTGAAGCCACTAGTGTAACCAACTGCAAAACATAAATAAGCAAATGTGAGTACAAAGGTACTCAGCAAATCTTACTTCAGAACTATCTACATATGCATCATTATCAACAAAGGGGGTGGTGGAGTTTAACAGCAGCAAGCCAGCTTTGACTCAATGGCTAATCTATACTACGAGTGTCAGAAACTTCTTTAGGTGAGAAGACGCACACGAGTCCACAAATTCACCATATCAATACCCCACTATGGATCTGTTCCCGTCTCCCTTCGAGAAGGCCATCCATAGCACTCACGCTTATCTTGTGTATTTTAGAGTATCCACTTCAAGTTGTCTATGTACTATATAAGTCCTCCAAGTTTCCATATCCGAGGAAAACGGCTATTCGAATAGATAATATTGACCCTGCAGGGGTGTACTTCTTCACACACGCCCTCGCCACTTATAGCCCTGTACACGTCATGTACCTCGGCAACCTTCAAGCGGAAGCCGGGCGGGGGTGTCGGCCACGACCTGACTAACCACTCAAGTCTCTCGTCCAGGTTTATCGCCTATTCGGGTTCCATCCGCAAGGAGATCCGGCCGGGGTGTCGCTCACGGCCCCAAACGATGTGTGCAGGGTTCCCAAGCCCACCATCCGGGTGCCACTTGGTACACCGTGCCACAATGCCTAGTCTATCCCAAGCCTGTCCCGTCGGACACCACCTAGTAGACAAGTAGCACTACCTACAAACGCCAGAAACTAGTTGCAACTCCTGGACAGAGATCAAGTGGATTAATAAGTCGAGAGGGGCCGGATAACCGGAACCCAATGTGTGGTAGTAACTGGACTTGGATAACATACACAGAACTCAGTGCTTAAGGACGGTTCCAATGAGACAACCCACCATGTACTCCTACATGGCCTCTCATCGCTACCTTTACCAAAACGTGTTCACACACTTAGCCTTTACCGGTAGGACATGTTCACCACTCCGATTCATTCCCGATGAATCAGACCTGACACAACTCTAAGCATAGCTGGCATAAAGAAAACAAGCATGGATGAGCAGGCACATCAAGGCTCAAGCAACTCCTACTCATGCTAGTGGGTTTCAACTATTTACTGTGGCAATGACAGGTCATGCAGAGGAATGGGTTCAGCTACCGCAGCAGAAAGTAGCAGTTTGAATCGTTGTTGTCCTAATGCAGTAAAAGGAGCAGGAGTG
Source organism: Triticum monococcum (assembly GCA_034509565.1). Taxonomy (NCBI): domain Eukaryota; kingdom Viridiplantae; phylum Streptophyta; class Magnoliopsida; order Poales; family Poaceae; genus Triticum; species Triticum monococcum. Next base: position 526,172,478 of record CM067842.1, on the reverse strand, counting down.
AGAGAGTGGGACTTTATCGAGATGCTCAAGGGGGTTTGCTTGCCTGATAGATCCACGAAGAAGCACTGCTCCTCAGACAGGTACTCGGGACACCTTCCGGAGTAGAACCTATCGAGAGGGAACGGTGCCGGCAATCAATAAACAACCATATGCAACAATATGATGCATGAAGATGACATTCAAAGGTGCTATGATTTTCCCTAATGCATCTAGCATCAATTTGATTGAAGTCCATATGAACCAAAGGTTCATATGCAAACCCCAATTTAAGTATATAACATGCCATTATTACGTTTTCACTTATACAGCAGGTATAAGTTGGTTTTTCATGCATGAAACTGGCATAAATGGATTCCTTGCATTTTTCTGATAATTTTTCATATATAATTTATTTGATTTGGAGTTACGGTTGAATTACTATGATTTTTTGAAGTTTTAACTATTTTCTGGAATTTCCTGATTTAAATTAATTCCAGAAATCAATTATTGCGTCAGCTCTACGTCATGCTTACGTCAGCAGGTCAAAGGCGGCTGACCAGGTCAAACCTGACATGTGGGGCCCACACGTCAGTGTCTGTGGTTAATCCTAATCTAAAAATAAACCTAATCTGGTTTAGTTAATGGGGTTGGGCCCACGCGTCAGTGACCCAATTAGCTAAACAGGGTTAATTAGTTGTTAAACTAATCTTAACTAAAAACTTAACAGGGCCGGGCCCACATGTCACTGAGAGAGAGGGGAGAGGTCAAGGGGCTGTGGTCAGACCGGTCAACCCGCCGGCGTTTAGCCGCCGACGAGGCAGAACGCGGCGGAGGGCCTCGGAATTGGTCCTCCGGTGACCATTTGGGCGGCGGAGGCCACGAGCGAGGAGCCAGAGCTCATCCGCGTCTTCTGGGGCAAGTGGAAGAGGCAGGGACGGCCGGAGCTCACCGGAATCAGGCTCGAGGCGGCGGTCGGAGTTCGGGCAAGCTCGGGTTCGAGGCTACAAAGCACGGGGAGGCGAGCAGAGAGGCCCTACGGGCTCCTGGCGTCACCAGGAACACGACGACGTGTGCGGGTGCGGCTGGCTCGGCCCCTGGCCATGGTGGCGCCATGGCCGGCGGCGAGGAGCTCGCGAGCGTGGTGGTGCTAGCGCTAGAGGACGCGAGGGACGACGGGGCAAGGGGGAACTGGGTCAACGGCTCACCGCGGTTCTTCTGGTGCTGCTGGCGAGGCAGGGGAGGCACGGGGTCCAGCGAATCGACGACGAAGTCGCCGGCGGCCGCAGGTTGAGGAAGAGCTCAAAGGCGACGCTGCAGGGCTTCCCGAGGCGCGTGACGTGATGGAGAGGTAGCCGGCGATGTGGCGGAGCTCCTGGGCGCAGCGGCAGGGCGAGGGGTGGCCGGTGGCCGCGGTGGTGCTCGTCGGTGGCGGCGGGGGCGCTCGGCCGTGAGAGAGAGAGCGAGGGAGAGGAGAGGAGAGAGCTGGGGGGAGTGAGAGGGGTAAGGGGCAGCGCGTGGCGTCGTCTGGGCGTCCCAGGGCGACGAGGAGGGCGCCAGGCAGGCAGCTGCGTGCCGGCGCGCACGGCGTCGGGCGCAGCTTCCCCTCTGCCGACTGGCAAGAGGAGGAAGATGCCCATGCCCCTGGTGGGCTGGGCCAGAACAGGGATGGGCCGGCCAGAGGCGCCAGGTAAGAAGCCCAGGTAGGTTTTCTCCTGTTTTGTTTTCTTTTCTATTTTCTGACATTTGTTTTGTAACTAAAAGAAATGTTGAATCATTTCCATAAATGCTGAAAATAATTGTGGCATCTAGATATAATATTCTAGAGGCCCTCACCAATTCCCAACATTTTTGGAGCTATTAAAAATATTTATATAATTTAAACAGCTCCAATTCAAATATTTATGCATTGATTCAAAAATCCAAAATGAGTAGGAAAAATGTGCATCACCTCTGGTTGTTGTTCCCAACATTTTACAAAGACCATGAACATTTTTGAAAAGCATTTTGGGTTCATTGAAATTCCACTTTTAATTTGAACCTATTTGAATTGCTTTGGTGCTAGGGTTTGCAACTTCCCCATTTCAATTTCATTTGAAAAATAAACATGATGCACAAAGCAAGCCTAGGACCATACCAGAACTAGGGATGTGACAACTCGCCCCCACTCGAAGAAATCTCGTCCCGAGATTCAGGAGTTGGCGGAAAGAAAGCGGGGTACTCAAGTCGAAGACGATCTTCTCGCTCCCAAGTAGCTTCTCTCTCGGTATGATGAGACCATTGAACCTTGAGAAACTTGATGTTATGACGTCGAGTGACACGCTCTGCTTGATCCAGAATGTTAATGGGGTACTCTCGATAAGTGAGGTTATCTTGGAGATCAAGCGTTTCGTGGTCCACTCCGCGGATGGGATCCGAGAAGCAACGCCTGAGTTGAGAGACGTGGAAAACATCATGAACTCGAGAAAGATGTGGGGGTAGTTCCAACTGGTAGGCAACCTCTCCTCGTTTAGCGAGAATGCGAAAAGGACCGATGTAACGAGAAGCCAACTTGCCCTTGATACCGAAACGATGGGTACCCTTCAAAGGAGTAACCCGAAGGTAAGCCTTGTCGCCAACTTCATAAGCCACTTCCTTATGACGACGGTCATACTGGCTCTTTTGACGAGATTGGGCTGTTTTCAAATTCTCACGAATGATGCGAACTTGCTCTTCTGCCTCCTGGATCATATCCGGTCCAAAGAATTGTCTTTCGCCGGTTTCTGACCAGTTCAAAGGTGTTCGACATCTTCGTCCATACAGGATCTCGAAGGGTGCTTTCTTAAGACTGGATTGGTAGCTATTGTTATAAGCAAACTCGGCAAAGGGAAGACATTTCTCCCAATCCATACCGAATGAGATAACGCAAGCTCTAAGCATGTCTTCGAGAATTTGGTTGACCCTTTCCACCTGACCACTTGATTGAGGGTGGAAAGCGGTACTGAAAGAAAGATGGGTGCCCATGGCAGTTTGGAAACTTTCCCAGAAATGAGAGGTGAAAAGACCGCCACGGTCTGAATTGATCTCTAGTGGAACACCATGGAGTGACACTACTCGGGAGATATATAAGTCGGCGAGCTGACTAGCAGTGATACTCTCTCGAACAGGTAAGAAGTGAGCCACTTTGGAAAGACGATCAATGACTACGAAGATAGCATTATTTCCTTTCTTGGTCCTGGGAAAGCCGGTGATGAAGTCCATACCAACTTTGTCCCATTTCCAATCGGGAATAGCTAAAGGTTCAAGGGTGCCAGCAGGTCTTTGATGCTCTGCCTTAACGCGACGACAAACATCACAGTTGGCAATATACTGAGCGATTTCTCTCTTCATCCTAGTCCACCAGAACCTCTCGCGTAGGTCCTGATACATCTTTGTACTACCGGGATGAATCGTGAGAGGGGATTCATGGGCCTCCTTAAGGATCAGTTGCTGCATCTGTTGACATTTGGGAACCACCAAACGGTTACCAAAGTAAACAACACCTCGTTCATCCATGGAGAAACAACTAGCAACTCCCTTGGAAATATTCTTCTTGATCCGGGAGATTCCCGTATCATGCTTCTGAACCTCTATGATCTGATCCGTAAGGGTAGGTTTCGCCACCAAGGTAGAAAGGAAACCATGAGGAGCTATGTGAAGGTTAAGCTTACAGAATTCCTCATGGAGGGGCGGTTGACAATGTTGCAACATGAGGTTGTTGCAATAGGATTTACGACTTAAAGCATCAGCCATGACATTGGCTTTGCCTGGGGTGTAGGTGATTCCTAAGTCATAATCCGAGATCAACTCCAACCAACGTCTCTGTCTGAGATTCAGATCCGGTTGGGTGAAGATATACTTGAGACTCTGATGGTCGGTGTAGATTTCGCAACGGTTACCAAGAAGGTAATGTCGCCAAGTCTTAAGTGCATAGACTACGGCTGCAAGCTCCAGATCATGTGTAGGATAATTTTCCTCATGTGGATGCAACTGTCGAGATGCATAGGCAATCACATGACGATCCTGCATAAGAATGCAACCTAGTCCTTGACGCGAAGCATCGCAATAGATAACAAAGTCTTTAGTGAAATCCGGTGGCACGAGTATGGGCGCAGAAGTCAGGCATCTTTTCAGTTCCTGAAAAATTTGCTCACACTGTGGGGTCCACTCAAACCTTTTATCTTTCTTGAGAAGCTTCGTGAGGGGTTTGGCCACTTTGGAGAAGTTTTCAACGAAGCGGCGACAATAACTGGCTAGACCAAGGAAACTCCTAACTTGTTTGACTGTTTCGGGTGGAGTCCAATCAAGAACGGCTTTGACACTCTCGAGATTTATAGCAATGCCCTTACCGGAGATCACGTGGCCTAAATAGGTCACTTCTGGCAACCAACATTCACACTTGGAGAACTTGGCATAAAGACGATGCTCTCGGAGTTTTTCTAACACAAGCCTAAGATGTTCGGCATGCTCTTCCTCGTTCTTCGAGTATATAAGGATATCATCGAGATAAACCACGACGAACTTATCTAAGTACTCCATAAAGATCGAGTTCATCAAGCGGGAGAAAGTAGCTGGAGCATTGGTTAGGCCGAAAGACATCACGGTGTACTCGTATTGACCATAACGAGTGACAAAGGCCGTTTTGGGGATGTCCCCGTTTTTGATCTTGATTTGGTGGTAGCCTAACCTCAAATCCATCTTGGAAAAGACTGAGGATCCAGCGAGCTGATCATACAGGTCGTTGATCCTGGGGAGCGGATACTTGTTCTTTATCATGACCAAATTAACGGGACGATAATCTACAACCATTCGATCTGAACCATCCTTCTTCTTGACGAAGAGGACAGGACAAGCCCAAGGAGAACTGGGACGGATGAAACCCTTTTGCAAGGACTCATCAAGTTGTTTCTTAAGCTCGGATAACTCCAAAGGTGCCATCTTGTATGGTCTCCTAGAGATTGGAACAGTTCCTGGGATAAGTTCTATGACAAACTCTACATCTCTGTCAGGTGGGACACCTGGCAGTTCTTCTGGAAAGACATCCGGGAAGTCACGGACTACCGGAATATCTCCAAGGTCTGGAAGAGGGCTGGCATTAAGAGAATAGAGTTGACGCCTTGCAACTCTAGTGGAGACAGTGACTATTTTGCCAGATGGATGTGTAAGTTGAACAGATCTGGTGTAACAATCGATCTTGGCATGATGAGCTGTCATCCAGTCCATACCCAAGATGATGTTAATATCTGAGGACTTGAGAGATATCAAAGAAGCAAGGAAAACCAGTCTATCAACAAGGATTTCATTACCATGGCTTACCTTGGAGGTTTGCCATTTGGAACCAGGAGTCTGGATTATTAGTGGAGTTGGCATATCACAAAATGACATGTCGTGCATCCAAGCGTAACCTTCAGATATGAAGGAGTGGGATGCTCCAGTATCAAACAGAACTGAAGCTGGGTGACAATTGACAAGAAGTGTACCCAGTACGACATCGGGATCATCTTGAACTTCTGAAGCTGAGACATGGTGCACACATGCTCGTTCAATGGAGGCTGGCTTGGTACTGATCATCTTGACTGATGGCTTTTCACGGCCAACAGACCTCTCAGACTGGGGTGGAGCATAACTGGACTGAGGGCAGTCACGTGCATACTGTCCTGGTTCTCCGCAGGTAAAGCAAGTTCCTGAGGTAGGACGTGGACCTACGTTGGCAAGTGGTCCACTAATAGGCCTGAGTGGAGCATGTTGCTGAGTTGGGTGAGGCGCCACATAGGATGGCCTCGGTGCATATCGAGGTGGAAGAGCCGAGTTCGGAATCCAAATCCGTCGCTTCTGAGAGCCAGAGCGAGAGGAAGAACCCAGATCACGGTTGTGCTTACGAGACTCCTCGTAAGTGAGTTGAGCTGTCTCTGCATTAATGGCCTTGTTCACAAGAGCCTGGAAAGTATCACAATGATGCAGGTGGAGATCACGATGCAAGTTAGGGTGGAGACCCTTCCGGAACCTAGCCTGCTAATTAGCATTCGTGGACACTTCTTCTGTAGCATAGCGGGCGAGGTTTCCAAACTCCCTACTGTAAGCATCAACAGGCAGCTTACCCTGGGTAAAATTACAGAACTCTTCCCTCTTGCGGTCAAAGAGAGCCTGAGGAATGTGGTGCTCACGAAAAGCCTCGGTGAAATCTTTCCATGTAGGAATCTGACCAGCTGGAAGCATAGCCTCATAGCTCTGCCACCAAATACTAGCAGGTCCTTCCAAGTGATATGTAGCATAGGTGACCTTGTCACTTTCAGCGACGTTCGCAGAATGCAACTTGTGAGTGATGCTTCGGAGCCAGTCATCCGCATCGAGTGGCTCAATAGAATGATGGAAGGTGGGTGGTTTCAGACCAATGAAGTCGGTGATGGAAACCAACTTCTTACGCTGATGTGCGGTGTTCTGCTCAATCTGTGCCAGCAAGCGGTTAGTCTCACGCTTGTTCCTCTCGGAGGCTAACAAGAACTCTGCCACCAAAGGCTGGTCAGGAGGATCCTCGTCCCTACCATCTCCATGGTTCTTGCTATGAGCAACTGAAGCTCGGTTAGCAGACGACATCCTGACACAGAAACCAAGGAAACAATGATGGAATTAGCATCGACCTAGGGATGCGGAATGTAATGCAAAAGCATTGGAAAGTCTTGAAATCCTGGGACAATTTCGGCAGCATAACGGCTGTAAATGCTCAAAAGGATTTTTGAGACATTCATCAAAGGAATAGCATAATCAATCAGCATCATAATATCAAGGTTCTGGGTCAAACTGAGGACACACAGAAGTAGTAAAACTATATTGAGACACAACCCAACAATCCTAAGACTTTACGGTTTAGTAACATGTCATCCTGAGAGATAGAGGAGAAGCCTAGGCCTTAACCCTCATAGAAAAGAAGAGGCTGACTCAGAAAGAATGACATGAGGTAAAGGAGTAAAAAGAGCCTTACGTTCCCTTCCACAATCAATTCCCTTATGTAACTAAAGCATTTCTAGACTCAACTTCGACCAGTTTGGCTTGGTAATCCTACAGTCAGTCAGGCTCTGATACCAACGCTGTTGGGACCCCGATCCCAAGTCACACCGATCTAGCATGTAACACTTCATATCACTTTGCGGCCTCACGCACGGTATTCCCACGGGTGCCACCTTACCTGGCCCGGGACCGTTTGCGCATTTTGGCTCACGTATATGATAGTGTCGCTAGCATCCATATGACAGAGGACCCGGGCCGACATGACTAGTCGTGAACCCAAAGTGGCACTAACCTATGGGAATAGGCATACATGATTCACATCGAGCGTGTCGGTCAGCAGCGTGTGAACCCGGGCTGTAGCACTGGGCTAACAGGACTCCGGGAACCTGGGCTGTAGCAGGCTAAGCAGGACTCCAGATGTCACCGCGTGACATTTCCCCGAAGGGACAGACACAGGAACAAAGTGAAACACATGCCGGCCAGTCAAGTGTCCTGAGCAGTAGTGCTGGGCTAACAGGACTCTGGTGAACCGGGCTGTAGCGGACTACTGTGGCACATGGAAACACAAGACTACATTTCCCCATAAGAGAGGCTATCAGAGGTAAACAACTAGGTTGTCGGATCCCACACATAGCAATACACGTTACACGTACGCACAACATGCATGTATGTGTTGTACATCATGGCATCACAACATAACTCAAACTCATATAGATAAAGGCCCAGAAGAGCCACATAGCATAAATACAAACAGGGGTCACATGACCCATCATTCAGAGCATACAAGCAACAAGCGGAAGCATTACATGTCTGAGTACAGACAACTACAAAAGAAAAGGACTAAGAAGCCTGACTAAACACGACCCTCCCAAGGGTACAAGATCGTAGCTGGGATACAAGCTACTCGTCGAAGCCACTAGTGTAACCAACTGCAAAACATAAATAAGCTAACGTGAGTACAAAGGTACTCAGCAAGTCTTACTTCAGAACTATCTACATATGCATCATTATCAACAAAGGGGGTGGTGGAGTTTAACAGCAGCAAGCCAGCTTTGACTCAATGGCTAATCTATACTACGAGTGTCAGAAACACATCAAACCAGCAATTATTTTCAAATATCTTTTTTCCATTTCGAGATTTCAAATTGCATTGATTTTTATGCATGGACAATTTATTGGATTTTATATTGATATACATTTTTTTTAAATTAGTCTGAATGTGACTTGAAATTTCGAGATTAAAAACAGTTCAGACCGCACCGGCATATGCAGAATTTCGTATAATTTTTTAACCGCGGCCACAATATGGGTTGTAATGCTAACATAAAGAATATGGGCTCCAAACAAACCCGTAAGAATTAGCAAATGGGCTGTAAATTATTTGAAATAATGGCAGATGGGTTGTATGCTATTTTCCACAGATTTGAGGCTTTCCACAGATGGCCTGTATACTGTTGGATGCCCATCCAACGGCCGTCGTGCTTCTTCAATCTCTGCTCTTCCTGCTCCAGCCGCTCAAACAAGCGCCGGCGGGACTGCCTACTCCCTCCTCCCCGTGGCCGGCTGTGCTGCCGCACAGGCCTCACCGCCCCACTGTACTCCCATCGCTGGCCTAGCCATCCCTCTACTCACCCACACCTGCTGTTATTCTCCGGTGACGGCAGACAAACCAGTAAACCCTCGTACAGTCGTAATCCCCTCCGCATGGGAAACAAAAACAACGGCCGAGTCTTCCCTGCCTCCGTGTCGTTCCCTTCCTAGGCCTCGCCGTTGTCCACCGCCCTGGTGCTCTCAGCATGGCGTGGTCAGCATGGTCAACGACCGACATGCATCTGAAGTGGACTGTACGTGGAGAGGCTGACAACTGGGTCCATGGCCGCACGCAAGGAAATGCCTCCTTATTACGCGCAAAATAATGATTTCCTCCACCTGACATGTGGGACCCACCGAAACGGCCTCTGTATTTCGTGAAAAAAACGTTACCGCCGCTGACAGCTCGGACCCACCAGCTATATCTTCGCACGCAAGGAAGTGCCTCCTTATTACGCACAAAAATTGAATACTCCCCCTGTTAGCTGGGACCCAGTATAGTGGAAGGCTGACTTGTGGGCCTACTAAGTTGATGGGGACGGAGGACTTTATCAACTTAGTCAATATGCACGATTCTAGCTCCAGTGACCGTACGATGTCCATCCAACGGCCGTAGTGCTTCTTCAACCTCTGGTCTTCTTGCTCCAGCCGCCCAAACCAGCGCCGGTCGTGCCTCGTGCTCCTGCCTCCCGTGCCCGGCTGCGATGCGGCGGAGGCCTCACCACCCCCTACTACTCCCACCGCTGGCCAGGCCATCCCTCTACTCACCCACACCCCTGTTATTCTGCGGCGACGGCAGCCACACCGCAGCGAACCAGTGAACCCTCGTACTCCTCTACGTGTGGGCATCCACTGCCGCGTCCTCCCCGGCTCCGCGTCGTCCCCTTCCTAGGCCTCACCGTCGTCCACCGCCCTGGTGCTCTCGACGCGGCGTGGTCAACGTGGTCAAGGAGCGGCTTCCATCGGAAGTGGACTGTACATGGAGAGGCTGACAGCTGGGTCCACGGTCGCAGCAAGGAAGTGCCTCCTTATAACATGCAAAATAATTATTCCTCCACCTGACAGCGGGGACCCACCGGATGGGCCACCGTATTTCGTGAAAAAAACGTTTGCCCCTGACTGCTGGGACCCACCAGCTACATCTTCGCGCGCAAGGAAGTGCCTGACAGTCGGGACCCACCTGGTCGAAGCGTACGTAGCATTGTCATTCTGGTCGCAAACATGTACGTACATACTGGTCGATGTAGAGGCGCGCACGTGTCGTAGTAGAGGTGCGCACGTGTCATAGTAGAGGCGCGCACGTAGCATGTACACGTACGTACAGCCGCCAGGGTGCAAGAAAGAAAATACGGCCACGTATGTGTACATACGGGCGGGGTCTCGAACGCCTACTCGCGCATACGTACGGCCAGGGCTCGTGTACATGGCTGGGTCAGAACAGAGAAACAGTGTCGTCGTCGTGTTCATGGGGAGGCAACGGAATGCGTCGTGTTCATGGGGAGGCAACGGAATGCGTCGTGTTCATGGGGAGGCAACGGAATGCGTCGTGTTCATGGGGAGGCAACGGAACGCGTGGGAGCCAACCGGATGGGTCGGAACGGAATGCGTGGTCGTGTTCATCGGGAGGGCTTGGACGGAACAGGCGATGGAAACGAGGCCTGGCATACCGCACAATGGAGGAAACGTACCTCCTACGTTCAGAATGGGGTCCTATTGATCGGGAGGGGTCTGGCATACCGCAAAACGGAGGAAACGAACCTCCTACGGTCGAAACGGGGGTCCTGTTCATAGGGAGGGGTGTGGCGTACCGCAAAACGGAGGAAACAGATTTGTGTTGGAGCGCTACGGTCAAAACGGGGGTCCTGTTCATCGGGAGGGGTGTGGTGTACCGCAAAACAGGACTTCACAGGATACTGTTCATCTCCACCGTCGACCCGATCCAGCCTCCAGGAGCTACTGTTCATCCACCGTCGACCTCCTCCAGCCTCCACCTGCGACTGTTCATCCACGAGCTCCTGTTCATCCAGCCTCCACCGCGCGCTACTCCACCGGCTACTGTTCAACCAGCCCTCTCCACGGGGTCCTGTTCAACCACCCCTACACGGGCTACTGTTCATCCTGCCCTCCACCGTCTACTGTTCAGCCTGCCCTCCACGGGGTGGTCCTCTTCATCTAGCCCTCCACGGGGTCCTGTTCATCCAGCCCCAACCGGCTCGATCGATCGGGGTCCTGTTCATCCAGAGGCAACACCACGGGGTCCTGTTCATCCACCCCCACCGGGAACTGTTCATCCAAACACCCCCCCCCCCCCCGCAATGCTCACTGTTCATCCAGAGGCAGCATCGATCGGCTTCAGTTAGCAGTAGTAGCGAAGGAATCGCTTGATCGGGTTCAATTAACAGCCATCGATCGATCGCTCGGGTTCAGTAACGCATAGCCTGTAGTGCAATCGCTTGGGTTCAGTTAGAGCCCAACGCCTCGCACACACGCGCATACGTGTACGAGAGAAGCGTGCATCGCTCGGCCCCCAACCTCCCACCGTAACCAGGAACTCCCTGAAATTTTCCTCCCCCTCGCTTCTACCACGGTTTTTTCCATCATGGACGGCCCAAAGAATGTCATGTAGCTGCGTCTCTGGCCCACCCAGGACGAAAAGCCCATTTTCTGTCATGATTTTTTGTCATAGAAGTAGGAGCCCACCACATCTATGATGATAACGGGTTTTGTCACAATTATCGCCATAGAAGTGTCATATGTATGACAGAAAAAATTGTTCGGCCCAAAATGTCACATATGTGTCTTTTTTTGTAGTGCTAACCCCCTCCACCTACTTCTACCTACCCCCTCCTCAATTTCCATGCCGCCAGTCACCTCCTACCTGCAGCCGCCGCCCTTCTCCTCGGAATCCTTGCCCGGCCAGCCCTCCGTCACCAAGTGGCGCGCCACCACTGGCCGCGCCGCCGCAGCGGACGCCCGCGGCCAACCGGACGCTGCCATGTCACCCTTCCAGCGCCCCATCCGCCGCGGCCGGCTTAGGCCCGTGCGGGGCCCGCCCGAGCCCATCAGGGGCCCGAGCGCCACCCGCGCTCGCCGCCTGTCCCGTCTCCCTGCTCCAGCCCCGCCGCCTGGGAGCCCCGACCCCGCCGCCTCATACCCGCACCACCCCGTCAGCCCCGCCGCCTCCGGCCACCGGCCCTTGTCGTCGCCGGCGAACGCCGCCACCATCATAGGTGAGCAGCGCCCCATCTTGCTCCTTTCGCCGCCACCATCTCCCTTCCTCTTATCTCTCTCTAACCTCTCTCTCCCTGTGCCATGTACGCCGCCGTCTGAGCTCGAGAACGCCCGGTGTACCTCGCCGGCCCCTCCTCCGGCCGGATCTGAGCGCCCTCCTGCCAGATCCGTCCATCCCCGCCGGCCCTCTCCGCGCTGCACCGCCATCCCCATCGCCGTCCATCGCCGCCCTTGCCTTCCCTCGATCCAGTGGGATCGGGGAGGAGGACGAGGTGCCTCTGGGCCCCGTGGGGCCCATGCCTCATTAAACCGGACATGCATCATACTTGGTTGTGCATCATGCCATGTTTATGTGATGGTTGTTTACTTTGTTGCTTGCTTCTTTCCGGGTTGCTTCTCTCGTTAGTTTCGGTTTCGTTCCGGAGTTGTGAGGATCCGTTTGACTACGTCCGATTGTCGTCTTCATGGACTCGTTCTTCTTCCTTGCGGGATTTCAGGCAAGATGACCATACCCTCGAAATCACTTCTATCTTTGCTTCCTAGTTTTTCGCTTTATTGCTATGCCGCGATACCTACCACTTCCTATATGATGCCTTCCATATCGCCATGTCAAGCCTCTAACCCACCTTCCTAGCAAACCGTTGTTTGGCTATGTTACCGCTTTTGCTCAGCCCCTCTTATAGCGTTGCTAGTTGCAGGTGAAGATGAAGTTTGTTCCTTGTTGGAACATGGATATGTTGGGATATCACAATATCTATTATGTTCATTAATGCATCTATATACTTGGTGAAGGGTGGAAGGCTCGGCCTTATGCCTGGCGTTTTGTTCCACTCTTGCCACCCTAGTTTCCGTCATACCGGTGTTATGTTCCTTGATTTTGCGTTCCTAATGTGGTTGGGTGTTATGGGAACCCATTGACAGTTCGCTTTGAATAAAAATCCTCCAGCAAGGCCCAACCTTGGTTTTACATTTGCCTAACAACCTATTACCCTTCCCTTGGGTCGGCCAACTCAAGGGTCATCTTTATTTTAAACCCCCCGGGCCAGTCCTTCTCTAAGTGTTGGTCCGAACTAGAGTCCTTTGCAGCGCCACCTCAGGGAAACTTGAGGGCTTGTTTTAGTTGTACGGAGTGCTCATCCGGTGTTGCCCTGAGAACGAGATATGTGCAGCTCCTATCGGGATTGTCAGCACATCGAGCGGTCTTGGTGGTCTTGTTTTAGCATTATCGAAATGTCTTGTAACCGGGATTCCGAGACTGATTGGGTCTTCTCGGGAGAAGGAATATCCTTCGTTGACCGTGAGAGCTTGTGATGGGCTAAGTTGGGACACCCCTGCAGGGTTTTGAACTTCCGAAAGCCGTGCCCACGGTTATGGGCAGATGGGAATTTGTTAATATCCGATTGTAGAAAATTTGACACTTAACTTAACTAAAATGCATCAATCGCGTGTGTAGCCGCGATGGTCTCTTTCTGGCGGAGTCCGGGAAGTGAACACGGTCTTGTGTTATGCTTGAACGTAGGTAGTTTCAGGATCACTTCTTGATCACTTATAGCTTCTCGACCATGCATTGCTTCTCTTCTCGCTCTCTTTTGCGTAAGTTAGCCAACATATATGCTTAGTGCTTTGCCGCAGCTCCACCTCATTACCCTATCCTACCCATAAGCTTAAATAGTCTTGATCTCGCGGGTGTGAGATTGCCGAGTCCTCGTGGCTCAAAGATACTTCCAAACAGTTGCAGGTGCCGATGATACCAGTGCAGGTGACGCAACCGAGCTCAAGTGGGAGCTCGATGAAGATCTTGATCGTTGTGTTGTGTTCTTTTCCGGTTGATTAGGAGTGGAACCCAGTTGGGACGATCGGGGACCTAGCAATTGGGGTTGTATTCTTTTATTTTGGTTCCGTAGTCGGACCTTGATTATATTCTGGATGATGTATGTTTAACTTGTATTTGTGTGAAGTGGCGATTGTAAGCCAACTCTTTATCCCTTTCTTATTCAGTACATGGAATGTGTGAAGATTACCCCTCTTGCGACAAGCCTACCATGTGGCTATGCCTCTAAGTCGTGCCCCAACACGTGGGAGATATAGCCGCATTGTGGGTGTTACAACCAGGAACCCACTCGACATGACCTATCTGACTAGAGTGGAAGAACTACACATAAGGAGAAAACACCCAGTGGGTGTACATATGCAAGGCACAAACCCATGATAGATGCACATTAAAGGTTCCAAAACGCTCATCCATGGATATCTTATGAATAATAAAGCAGCAGTTTTTAGGTAGCATATCCTAACAGAGCAAGGTTCAAGCCGAAAAGCCAATCGAAAATCAACTTACAATCGTACTTACTCGAACATTGGTTTGGAGGGCAGAGCTGGCATCGTAAGCATCCTTGTTGGTCTCATACACCACCTTCAGTCAGTCCATCATCAGGCCAGCTTGGATCATGGCTTCCTTGGCCGCTCATGTTTGGTCCTCCAGGACATGATGCAGAGTGAACTGGGATGATGATGGAGTCGATGACGTAGCTGGAGGGATCAGAGTTTGGGGCTGCCCAGTCGGACCCGATGTCTGAACAGTCGACACTGGAGGCTGATTAGTCGACAAAGGAACAACAAAAGAAACAGTGGCTTGAGACGGGTCACCAAGTTCTTGAACAACAGGCTCGGGCGGCGGGCAGGGCCCTCGACTGGAAGGCGCCCTCTTGCTCAAAGCCCTGCCCCTTCTTCCCGCACTCCTCTGGGGTTCATCCTCGTCATCATCGTCTGGAAGCTGGATAACATCTGTTGGGGCTGCAAACATGTCTGCAGTATCATACCTTCTCGAGAGGTGGCCACGTCTGCGGTATCCGCATCGGCCCGCTCCTCGTCAATATCCATGGACGTTGCAGAAGTAGCAGCCCTGGAAGTCCAAAATCTCACTTGGTCAAACAAATGAGGAAGTCCACAACAACAATGAAGAACATGGAAAAGAAACATTTACACAGAAGCAACAGGCACGACCACCTTGATCCTGGGCAGGGCCTTCCGAGGCTTTGGCGGAGCGACTTTGTTTTGCTTGGCAGTCTTCTCCGTCGGTTCTGGAGTTGACGTCTGAGTGCGCTTGGGAATTCTCGCACTCGACGCCACCGCCTTGCCGTGGCTGCCCATGGGATCTTGTGATTGCTTGGAGCGTCGCTCGGAGCATGGTGGTGACTCGACCTCCTCGCCGTCGTTAGAGTCTTCACTGTCATCCTCATTGCCATCTGCATAGTTTATGTCAGCGCTCCCGCCTTCACTCTCCACTCTTCGAGGTGCTGCTCTTCGTTCGGCATAGAGTACATGTTGGTGAAAACCTACAAGACACAAGTCACAAATGTCAGTCGGATTCCAGAATAACTACATATTGGAGAATACAAGACATATATAGTCGACAAACACGTCTGACCTCTCCTGGAGCGTTCTGGGCGTCGAATGGCAAGATCCTCTTGGCTCCTCGGGGATTGTCCTTGTTACCAGTTATGCTCCAAAGCCACTGGTCCACCGTCTCCTCTTGACCTCCTCCGGGTGGGTCCGAGCGGTGTCTTCTGGGCCTGAGTACATCCACATGGGGTGGTCACGAGCTTGCAAGGGTTGGATGCGTCGACTAAGGAACACCTCCAACAGATCCATGCCTGTCACTCTGCCATGGACCAACGGAATGACCGCATCGACCAGGATTGCTACCTTGCCCTTCTCCTCAGGAGATACAGTTAATGAAGGAGGGTGGCGGAGTCTTTCGAGAGTGAAAGGAGGAAGGCCGGTTGACTGACCAGGAGTCGAAACATCTTTGCAGTAAAACCAAGTCGACAGCCACCCGACCCCTAACTGACTCAGGAAAAGTCATAAGAGGGAAAGTGCTCCTACCCCTCATTTGGATTCCTAGCCCCTCACACATCTGGATCACATGCGTCCTCTCATCAATCGGATTAGCTTTCTTCACCAACTGAGGTCACCAAGTGAAGATGTGTTTGAACAATCCCCGGTGCGGGTGACACCCCAAGAAGTTTTCACACATTGAAACGAATGCAGCAAGATAAGAGATGGTGTTGGGAGGAAAATGGTGGATCTGGGCACCGAAGAAGTTCAAAAAACCTCAGAAGAACGGGTGAGGAGGCAGAGAGAAACCTCGATCGATGTGGGTCATGAGGAGAACGCGCTCGCCCTCGCGCGACTTGGGCTAGGTCTCCCCCTCTGGAAACCTCCAAGACCCCTCAGCAATCAGGCCGTCAGTGGCGAGATTCACCAGATCCTCCTCTGTAACGGTGGAGGGGATCCAATCCCCCTGGATCCTACCAGGAGGAAGAGCGGACCGCGTTGTCGACCCCTTTGCGACCTTCTTGCCCTTCGCCGTTGCCTTCTTCGCGCGCTCCAGAGCTGCGGTCTTGTCCTTTGCCATAGCGCGGAGCTCGAGAGGAATGGCAGAGAAGTGTGGCACTGGAGAGACGAGGCAGAGAAGCAGAGAGAAAGGGGGCGAATGGGGAGCACAGTACCACGCATCGGCAGCAACACCTTTTATGGCCACACTTCCGAGTGACTGACCCATGGGCCCATTGTTGGGGAACGTAGTAATTTCAAAAAAATTCCTACGCACACGCAAGATCATGGTGATGCATATCAATGAAAGGGGAGAGTGTTGTCTACGTACCCCGTAGACCGGAAGCGGAAGTGTTAGCACAACGCGGTTGATGTAGTCGTACGTCTTCATTGCCCGACCGATCAAGCACCGAAACTACGGCACCTCCGAGTTCTAGCACACGTTCAGCTCGATGACGATCCTCGGACTCCGATCCAGCAAAGTGTCGGGGAAGAGTTCCGTCAGCACGACGGCGTGGTGACGATCTTGATGTTCTACTGTCGCAGGGCTTTGCCTAAGCACCGCTACAATATTATCGAGGATTATGATGGAGGGGGGCACCGCACACGGCTAAGAGAACAATCACGAAGATCAACTTGTGTGTCTAGAGGTGCCCCCCTGCCCCCGTATATAAAGGAGCAATGGGGAGAGGCCGGACGGCCCTTGGGGCGCGCCAAGGAGGGGGGAGTCCTCCTCCTAGTAGGAGTAGGACTCCCCTTTCCTAGTCCAACTAGGAAGAGAGAAGGGGAAAGGAAAGAGAGGGAGAGGGAGAGGGAAAGAGGGGCCGTGCCCCCCATCCCCTAGTCCAATTCGGACTCCCCATGGGAGGGGGCGCGCCACCTCCTGGGCTGCTGCCCTCTCTCTCCCCTCGGGCCCACTAAGGCCCAATACTTCCCCGGGGGGTTCCGGTAACCCTTCCGGCACTCCGGTTTTCTCCGAAATCACCCGAAACACTTCCGGTGTCCGAATATAGCCATCCAATATATCGATCTTTATGTCTCGACCATTTCGAGACTCCTCGTCATGTCCGTGATCATATCCGGGACTCCGAACTCCTTTGGTACATCAAAACTCATAAACTCATAATAAAACTGTCATCGAAACCTTAAGCGTAAGGACCCTACGGGTTCGAGAACAATGTAGACATGACCGAGACACGTCTCCGGTCAATAACCAATAGCGGAACTTGGATGCTCATATTGGCTCCTACATATTCTACGAAGATCTTTTATCGGTCAGACCGCATAACAACATACGTTGTTCCCTTTGTCATCGGTATGTTACTTGCCCGAGATTTGATCGTCGGTATCTCAATACCTAGTTCAATCTCGTTACCGGCAAGTCTCTTTACTCATTCCGTAATACATCATCCCGCAACTAACTCATTAGTTGCAATGCTTGCAAGGCTTATAGTGATGTGCATTACCGAGTGGGCCCAGAGATACCTCTCCGACAATCGGAGTGACAAATCCTAATCTCGAAATATGCCAACCCAACAAGTACCTTCAGGGACACCTATAGAGCACCTTTATAATCACCCAGTTACGTTGTGACGTTTGGTAGCACACAAAGTGTTCCTCCAGTAAACGGGAGTTGCATAATCTCATAGTCATAGGAACATGTATAAGTCATGAAGAAAGCAATAGCAATAAACTAAACGATCAAGTGCTATGCTAACGGAATGGGTCAAGTCAATCACATCATTCTCCTAATGATGTGATCATGATTATCAAATGACAACTCTTTGTCTATGGCTAGGAAACATAACCATCTTTAATCAACAAGCTAGTCAAGTAGAGGCATACTAGTGACACTCTGTTTGTCTATGTATTCACACATGTATCATGTTTCCGGTTAATACAATTCTAGCATGAATAATAAACATTTATCATGATATAAGGAAATAAATAATAACTTTAATATTGCCTCTAGGGCATATTTCCTTCAGTCTCCCACTTGCACTAGAGTCAATAATGTAGTTCACATCGCCATGTGATTTAACACCAATAATTCACATCACCATGTGATTAACACCCAGAGTTCACATCGTCATGTGACCAACACCCAAAGGGTTTACTAGAGTCAATAATCTAGTTCACATTGCTATGTGATTAACACCCAAAGAGTACTAAGGTGTGATCATGTTTTGCTTGTGAGAGAAGTATTTTGCATATTTCTATGTCAACAATGCTCTGCACGGAGCTATTCTAGCTAATTGCTCCCACTTTCAATATGTTTCCAGATTGAGATTTAGAGTCATCTGGACCAGTGTCAAAATTTGCATTGACGTAACCCTTTACGACGAACCTTTTTTGTCACCTCCATAATCGAGAAACATATCCTAATTCCACTAAGGATAATTTGACCGCTCTCCAGTGATCTACTCCTAGATCACTATTGTACTCCCTTGCCAAAAACAGTGTAGGGTATACAATAGATCTGGTACACTGCATGGCACATTTTATACAACCTATGGCCAAGGCATAGGGAATGACTTTCATTCTCTCTCTATCTTCTGCCGTGGTCGGGTTTTGAGTCTTACTCAACTTCACACCTTGTAACACAGGCAAGAACTCTTTCTTTGACTGTTCCATTTTGAACTACTTCAAAATCTTGTCAAGGTATGTACTCATTGAAAAACTTATCAAGCGTCTTGATCTATCTCTATAGATCTTGATGCTCAATATGTAAGCAGGTTCACCGAGGTCTTTCTTTGAAAAACTCCTTTCAAACACTCCTTTATGCTTTGCAGAATAATTCTACATTATCTCCGATCAACAATATGACATTCACATATACTTATCAGAAATGTTGTAGTGCTCCCACTCACTTTCTTGTAAATACAGGCTTCACTACAAGTCTGTATAAAACTATATGCTTTGATCAACTTATCAAAGCATATATTCCAACTCCGAGATGCTTGCACCAGTCCATAGATGGATCGCTGGAGCTTGCATATTTTGTTTGCACCTTTAGGATTGACAAAACTTTCTTGTTGCATCATATACAACTCTTCTTTAATAAATCCACTAAGGAATGCAGTTTTGTTTATCCACCTGCCAGATTTCATAAAATGCGGCAATTGCTAACATGATTCGGACAGACTTAAGCATAGATACGAGTGAGAAACTCTCATCGTAGTCAACACCTTGAACTTGTCGAAAACCTTTTTGCGACAATTCTAGCTTTTGTAGATAGTGACACTACTATCAGCGTACGTCTTCCTCTTGAAGATCCATTTAATATTAATGGCTCGCCGATCAATGGGCAAGTCAATCAAAGTCCATACTTTGTTCTCATACATGGATCTCATCTCAGATTTCATGGCCTCAAGCCATTTTGCGGAATCTGGACTCATCGTTGCTTCCTCATAGTTCGTAGGCTCGTCATGGTCAAATAACATGACCCCCAGAACAGGATTACCGTACCACTCTGGTGCGGATCTCACTCTAGTTTACCTACGAGGTTCGGTAGTAACTTGATCTGAAGTTACATGATCATCATCATTAGCTTCCTCACTAATTGGTGTAGTAGTCACAGGAACAGATTTCTGTGATGAACTACTTTCCAATAAGGGAGCAGGTACAGTTACCTCATCAAGTTCTACTTTCCTCCCACTCACTTCTTTCGAGAGAAACTCCTTCTCTAGAAAGGATCCATTCTCAACAACGAATATCTTGCCGATCTGTGATAGAAGGTGTACCCAACATTTTCTTTTCGGTATCCTATGAAGACGCACTTCTCCAATTTGGGTTTGAGCTTATCAGGTTGAAACTTTTTCACATAAGCATTGCAACCTCAAACTTTAAGAAATGACATCTTAGGTTTCTTGCCGAACCATAGTTCATACGGTGTCGTCTCAACGGATTTAGTGGTGCCCTATTTAACGTGAATGTAGCTGTCTCTAATGCATAACCCCAAAACGATAGCGGTAAATCAGTAAGAGATGTCATAGATTGCACCATATCTAATAAAGCACGGTTACGACGTTCAGACACACCATTACACTGTGGTGTTCCAGGTGGCGTGAGTAGTGAAACTATTTCACATTGTTTTAACTGAAGGCCAAACTCGTAACTCAAATATTTTACTTCTGCGATCATATCGTAGAAACTTTTATTTTGTTACGATGATTCTCCACTTCACTCTAAAATTCTTTGAACTTTTCAAACGTTTCAGACTTGTGTTTCATCAAGTAGATATACTCATATCTGCTCAAATCATCTGTGAAGATCAGAAAATAATGATACCTGCCGCGAGCTTCAATATTCATCGGACCACATACATCAGTATGCATGATTTCCAACAAATCTGTTGCTTGCTGCATTGTTCCGGAGAACGGAGTCTTAGTCATCTTGCCCATGAGGCATGGTTCGCAAGCATCAACTGATTCATAATCAAGTGATTCCAAAAGTCCATCAGCATTGAGTTTCTTCATGCGCTTTACACCAATATGACCTAAACGGCAGTGCCACAAATAAGTTCAACTATCATTATTAACTTTGCATCTTTTGGTTCAATACTATGAATATGTGTATCACTACAATCGAGATCCAACGAACCATTTTCATTGGGTGTGTAACCATATATGTAAACAGAACAATAATTTATTCTCTTACTTAAATGAATAACTGTATTGCAATAAACATGATCAAATCATATTCATGCTCAATGCAAACACCAAATAACACTTATTTAGGTTCAACACTAATCCCGAAAGTATAGGGAGTGTGCGATGATGATCATATCAATCTTGGAACCACTTCCAACACACATCGTCACTTCACCCTTAACTAGTCTCTGTTCATTCTGCAACTCCCGTTTCGAGTTACTACTCTTAGCAACTAAACCAGTATCAAATACCGGGGGGTTGCTACGAACACTAGTAAAATACACATCAATAATCCGTATATCAAATATACCTTTGTTCACTTTGCCATCCTTCTTATCCGCCAAATACATCAGGTAGTTCCGCTTCCAGTGACTAGTCCCTTTGTAGTAGAAGCACTTAGTCTCAGGCTTAGGACCAGACTTGGGCTTATTCACTTGAGCAGCAACTTGCTTGCCGTTCTTCTTGAAGTTCCCCTTCTTCCCTTTGCCCTTTTCTTGAAACTAGTGGTCTTGTCTACCATCAACACTTGATATTTTTCTTGATTTCTACCTTCGTTGATTTCAGCATTACGAAGAGCTTGGGAATCGTTTCCGTTATTCCTTGCATATCATAGTTCATCACGAGGTTCTACTAACTTGGTGATGGTGACTAGAGAATTCTGTCAATCACTATCTTATCTGTAAGATTAACTCCCACTTGATTCAAGCGATTGTAGTACCCAGACAATCTGAGCACATGCTCACTGCTTGAGCTATTCTCCTCCATCTTTTAGCTATAGAACTTGTTGGAGACTTCATATCTCTCAACTCGGGTATTTGCTTGAAATATTAACTTCAACTCCTGGAACATCTCATATGGTCTATGATGTTCAAAACGTCTTTGAAGTCCCGATTCTAAGCCGTTTAAGCATGGTGCACTAAACTATCAAGTAGTCATCATATTGAGCTAGCCAAACGTTCATAACGTCTGCATCTGCTCCTGCAATAGGTCTGTCACCTAGCGGTGCATTAAGGACATAATTCTTCTGTACAGCAATGAGGATAATCCTCAGATCACGAATCCAATCCGCATCATTGCTACTAACACCTTTCAACTTAATTTTCTCTAGGAGCATATCAAAAATAAAACAGGGGAGCTAAACGCGAGCTATTGATCTACAACATACATATGCTAATACTACCAGGACTAAGTTCATGATAAATTAAAGTTCAATTAATCATATTACTTAAGAACTCCCACTTAGACAAACATCCCTCTAATCTTCTAAGTGATCACATGATCCATATCAACTAAACCATGTCCGATCATCACGTGAGATGGAGTAGTTTCAATGGTGAACATCACTATGTTGATCATATCTACTATATGATTCACGCTCGACCTTTCGGTCTCCGTGTTCCGAGGCCATATCTATTATATGCTAGGCTCGTCAAGTTTAACCTGAGTATTCCGCGTGTGCAACTGTTTTGCACCCATTGTATTTGAACGTAGAGCCTATCACACCCGATTATCACATGGTGTCTCAGCACGAAGAACTTTCGCAATGGTGCATACTCAAGGAGAACACTTATTCTTTGATAATTGAGTGAGGGATCATCTTATAATGCTACCATCAATCAAAGCAAGATAAGATGCATAAAAGATAAACATCACATGCAATCAATATAAGTGATATGATATGGCCATCATCATCTTGTGTCTGTGATCTCCATCTTCGAAGCACCGTCATGATCACCATCGTCACCGGCGCGACACCTTGATCACCATCGTAGCATCGTTGTCGTCTCGCCAATCTTATGCTTCCACGACTATCGCTACCGCTTAGTGATAAAGTAAAGCATTACAGCGCAATTGCATTGCATACAATAAAGCGACAACCATATGGCTCCTGCCAGTTGCCGATAACTCGGTTACAAAACATGATCATCTCATACAATAAAATTTAGCATCATTTCTTGACCATATCACATCACAACATGCCCTGCAAAAACAAGTTAGACGTCCTCTACTTTGTTGTTGCAAGTTTTACGTGGCTGCTACGGGCTTAGCAAGAACCGTTCTTACCTACGCATCAAAACCACAATGATAGTTTGTCAAGTTGGTGTTGTTTTAACCTTCGCAAGGACCGGGCGTAGCCACACTTGGTTCAACTAAAGTTGGAGAAACTGGCACCCGCCAGCCGCCTGTGTGCAAAGCACGCCGGTAGAACCAGTCTCGCGTAAGCGTACGCGTAATGTCGGTCCGGGCCGCTTCATCCAACAATACCGCCGAACCAAAGTATGACATGCTGGTAAGCAGTATGACTTATATCGCCCACAACTCACTTGTGTTCTACTCGTGCACAACATCAACGCATAAAACCTAGGCTCGGATGCCACTGTTGGGGAACGTAGTAATTTCAAAAAAATTCCTACGCACATGCAAGATCATGGTGATGCATAGCAATGAGAGGGGAGAGTGTAGTCTACGTACCCTCGTAGACCGGAAGTGGAAGCGTTAGCACAACGCGGTTGATGTAGTCGTACGTCTTCACGGCCCGACCGATCAAGCACCGAAACTACGGCACCTCCGAGTTCTAGCACACGTTCAGCTCGATGACGATCCCCGAACTCCGATCCAGCAAAGTGTCGGGGAAGAGTTCCGTCAGCACAACGGCGTGGTGACGATCTTGATGTTCTACTGTCGCAGGGCTTCGCCTAAGCACCGCTACAATATTATCGAGGATTATGGTGGAGGGGGCCCCCGCACACGGCTAAGAGAACGATCACGAAGATCAACTTGTGTGTCTAGAGGTGCCCCCCTGCCCCGTATATAAAGGAGCAAGGGGGAGAGGTCGGCCGGCCCTTGGGGCGCGCCAAGGAGGGGGGGAGTCCTCCTCCTAGTAGGAGTAGGACTCCCCTTTCCTAGTCCAACTAGGAAGAGAGAAGGGGAACGGAAAGAGAGGGAGAGGGAGAGGGAAAGAGGGGCCGCGCCCCCTCCCCTAGTCCAATTCGGACTCCCCATGGGAGGGGGCACGCCACCTCCTGGGCTGCTGCCCTCTCTCTCCCCTCAGGCCCACTAAGGCCCAATACTTCCCCGGGGGGTTCCCGTAACCCTTCCGGCACTCCGGTTTTCTCCGAAATCACCCGAAACACTTCCGGTGTCTGAATATAGTCGTCCAATATATCGATCTTTATGTCTCGACCATTTCGAGACTCCTCGTCATGTCTGTGATTATATCTGGGACTCTGAACTCCTTCGGTACATCAAAACTCATAAACTCATAATAAAACTGTCATCGAAACCTTAAGCGTGCGGACCCTACGGGTTCAAGAACAATGTAGACATGACCGAGACACGTCTCCGGTCAACAACCAATAGCGGAACCTGGATGCTCATATTGGCTCCTACATATTCTACGAAGATCTTTTATCGGCGAGACCGCAACAACATACGTTGTTCCCTTTGTCATCGGTATGTTACTTGCCCGAGATTTGATCGTCGGTATCTCAATACCTAGTTCAATCTCGTTACCGGCAAGTCTCTTTACTCGTTCCGTAATACATCATCCCGCAACTAACTCATTAGTTGCAATGCTTGCAAGGCTTATAGTGATGTGCATTACCGAGTGGGCCCAGAGATACCTCTCCGACAATCAGAGTGACAAATCCTAATCTCGAAATACGCCAACCCAACAAGTACCTTCGGAGACACCTGTAGAGCACCTTTATAATCACCCAGTTACGTTGTGACGTTTGGTAGCACACAAAGTGTTCCTCCGGTAAACGGGAGTTGCATAATCTCATAGTCATAGGAACATGTATAAGTCATGAAGAAAGCAATAGCAATAAACTAAACGATCAAGTGCTATGCTAATGGAATGGGTCAAGTCAATCACATCATTCTCCTAATGATGTGATCCCGTTAATCAAATGACAACTCTTTGTCTATGGCTAGAAACATAACCATCTTTGATCAACGAGCTAGTCAAGTAGAGGCATACTAGTGACACTCTGTTTGTCTATCTATTCACACATGTATCATGTTTCCGGTTAATACAATTCTAGCATGAATAATAAACATTTATCATGATATAAGGAAAGAAATAATAACTTTATTATTGCCTCTAGGGCATATTTCCTTCACCCATGCAATCCTGGCGCATCCCGTAACAGTCGTTGGCCCGATACATGGTGAAAAAGATGGCACGAGGATCGAGGAGTCCCTATCCACTTGCCCCGCTTACCGCGCCACATCCTGTCCCGCGCGCTTCTCCAAATTTCAAATCCTGTGAGATCCGGGAACCGCAGAGCAGTCGATCACACCAGAGATATCCAAATCCAATCTACTCGAAGACATACAACATAATTCACTTGGAAATTCCAGAAGCCAGAATCGGTCAAGGCGACTAACGAAGGGTTAAAATACCAGCATGCTTTCAGACCCCTGAGGAAATATCTCCAAAACATTCAATCGGGTCGGAATCAACCTCAACCCTTCCTCACTCGGTCCTCGATCCATTCGGGGGCTAATGACGATAACATGTACCTAGGGTAGTGTGACGCCCCGAGACCGTTGCGCCAGGTGTCTTCCAGTTATTCGCCATGTTGCCATGTCATTCACTTGCTTGTTGCATCTTGTCATGTCATCATGTGCATTGCATCATCATGTTTTCAAAACCTGCATCCGTCCGGGTTCCCCCAGTTCCGTCCGTTGTCCGTTCTGAGTCCAACCACACTTGCACGCACCCGCGGCACCTCCGAAATATTATTTTATTAGTGGCCGGGAAATGTTCTCGGATTGGGTTGAAAGTTGGCGTGTGGTCTTATTATAGTGTAGATAGACCGCCTGTCAAGTTTCATCACATTCGGAGTTCATTTGGTAGCCCAACCGTTAAACTATAGCGGCATTATAGCCGGACACGCTTCGGACGTTTTCGGTCTCCGGAAACAGTCGCCGGGTCTCTCTCTCTTCTCTTCTCTCAGCCTAAGGACTTCTGCACAGTCCACTACCTACCGCCAGGCCCAACCTAACCTCTCTCGTCAGCCCGCGGCCCTCTTCGCGTGTCCGAAGGTTGTCCCGGACTCGACCCGGACAGTCGTTACCGTTGTGTCCGGATCATCCCCGAACGTCTACAAAACATCTCTGTTTTGTTTATTGGACTCCCTAACCAATTTATTCTCGACCGCCTGATTACGATCGGACGGACCGAGTTAACCCCTCCCCTAATCCCCTACCTATATAAACTCTAGCCTAACCCTAAAATCTAGCCCGCGTGTCCCATCAGTCCATCCGCGCCACCACCTGATGCCTTCCTCCTCCTTGCATTCCGTGCCAAGCCAATCAGATCCACCTTCTCATATACTCCTCTCGATCCCCACCAATCAGAGCCCCCATGGCCCTTCTCGACCAACAGAGCTCGCCCGCCTCCTCTGCCTTGACCCCGACGCCCTCCGGCTTCGCCGTAGCACCGCTGGACCAGCAGCCCTCGCCGCCCTTCTCCGTTTTCCTCCGTCCTTCTTCCACCTCCCTATTTTCTTTCTTGTTGCTGCAGGGAGTTGGAGCAGGCATGGCGCCCGAGCGCCTCAAGTTCGTCCCCCGCCGCTGGCCTGCTACCTCCACCGCCCGGAGCCGTGCCTTCGTTCGCCGCCATGTCCTTCCTGGAGCCCCGCTGCAGCCGCTCCTTGACGCCCGCACTGTCCGCTCGCGTAGGCCACGACTAGACCCGCCGCTTTCCGCGCCTCCGTTGACCCTGGATCTGCTGCGCTGCCTGTAGCTGCGCCAAGACGTTGTCGCTGCTCTGCTTCCGACGAGCAAAGGACGAGGCGCCCGTTCGCCCAGCGCCGCTCGTCGCCTTCGCCAAGTCCCCTGTGCTGCCGGAGCCCCATGACCCCGCGCCAAGCCTCCTCCCTGCCTCCTCGACCACCACGCCGACCCGTTCGCTTCTCTGTTTCCGGCGACAGGACGCGCCGAGCCTTCGTTGACCTCCAGCGATCGCCGAGTCTGCGGCGTCGTCGGTCTCCAGGTTGCCGCCCTCCTCACCGGAGTCCCTCAAGCCGCCGCCAGACCCGCTGCTGCGGCCTCCTGCATCGCCGGCGTCCTCTGCATCGAAGCATATGCAGAGCAGGACGAGTGCCCTCAACCGCCCTGTATCGTTGTGCATTGACCGCGCCCCGGCCCAGCTGCTCTCCTCCAGTGCCGCGCAGGCCCAGCTCCCTTCAGCCGCGCAAGCCCAGTTCCCACGCGAGGCCCAGATCCCGCACCGGCCTGCCACTGTTACACCGACTGGGCCTCGGCCGAGGGTGAGCAGCCCCCCCAGCGCCTCTGATATTTTTTCCGCCGATTGGGCCATCCTGTTTCAGCCCATTGTATTTTTTTATGCGCTGCAAATTTTGCCATTTAACTAGAGACTGCCTGTTTTACAGAAAACCCCTCATAGTTCATGCATATAATAACTTAATAAGTAAGCATCATATGGAAAAACTTAATATATGAAACTTGCTTAGAATTGTGTCTAGTTTCATAATTTGCAACTTTCATCTATGTTTAAAATGTTTAAAATGTTGTTTGTTTAAATTTGCTTAAATAACTTGCTAAAACGGTTTAAATCATAACTAAATAACCGTAGCTCCAAACCTAACAAACTTTATATGTAAATGGGGTAGGAAAATGCCTAGTTTAACATGGTGGCTTCACCTTGCATGTTTAACAACTCTAAAATTGTGTTTAGGGCAGAACAGTACCAAAACCTAAAATATGCACATGAGGTTTTTCCGGACTTGTTGCTTGTTGTTCCGGCCTCATTTAAACTTGCCTAGATGTGTAGTTTACTTATGCTTCACCTCTTGCCATGCTAAACAACATTTAATATTGTTGGGTAAATAAACAAGAGAGAACTAAATAAGTCATGTGGTGTTTTCGGCAATATGCAACTCGTTGCATATTGAGCTCCACTTAATTTGTAGTTTTGTTTGTGCACTTTGCCATGTCATGCTTCATTAAACCGGACATGCATCATACTTGGTTGTGCATCATGCCATGCTGATGTGATGGTTGTTTACTATGTTGTTTGTGTTGGAAATATGCCCTAGAGGCAATAATAAATTGATTATTATTATATTTCCTTGTTCATGATAATCATTTATTATCCATGTTATAATTGTATTGATAGGAAACTCAGATACATGTGTGGATACATAGACAATACCATGTCCCTAGTAAGCCTCTAGTTGACTAGCTCGTTGATCAATAGATGGTTATGGTTTCCTGACCATGGACATTGGATGTCGTTGATAACGGGATCACATCATTAGGAGAATGATGTGATGGACAAGACCCAATCCTAAGCATAGCACTAGATCGTGTAGTTCGTATGCTAAAGCTTTTCTTATGTCAAGTATCATTTCCTTAGACCATGAGATTGTGCAACTCCCGGATACCGTATGAGTGCTTTGGGCGTGCCAAATGTCACAACGTAACTGGGTGGCTATAAAGGTATACTACGGGCATCTCCGAAAGTGTCTGTTGGGTTGGCATGAATCGAGACTGGGATTTGTCACTCCGTGTGACGGAGAGGTATCTCTGGGCCCACTCGGTAGGACATCGTCATAATGTGCACAATGTGATCAAGGAGTTGATCACGGGATGATGTGTTACGGAACGAGTAAAGAGACTTGCCGGTAACGAGATTGAACAAGGTATCGGGATACCGACGATCGAATCTCGGGCAAGTATCATACCGATAGACAAAGGGAATTGTATATGGGATTGATTAAGTCCATGACATCATGGTTCATCCGATGAGATCATCGTGGAACATGTGGGAGCCAACATGGGTATCCAGATCCCGCTATTGGTTATTGACCGGAGAACGTCTCGGTCATGTCTGCATGGTTCCCGAACCCGTAGGGTCTACACACTTAAGGTTCGATGACGCTAGGGTTATAAAGGAAGTTTGTATGTGGTTACCGAATGTTGTTCGGAGTCCCTGATGAGATCCCGGACATCACGAGGAGTTCCGGAGTGGTCCGGAGGTAAAGATTTATATACGGGAAGTCCTGTTTTGGTCACCGGAAGAGTTTCGGGGTTTATCGGTAATGTACCGGGACCACCGGGAGGGTCCCGGGGGTCCACCAAATGGAGCCACCAACCCCGGAGGCTTGCATGGGCCAAGGGTGGGGAGGGACCAGCCCCTAAGTGGGCTGGTGCGCCTCCCACAAGGGCCCAAGGTGCCTAAGAGGTGGAAAGGGGGCAAACCCTAAGGGGATATGGGCCTTAGGGCCCATATTGGTGCGCCTCCCTCTCCCC
The DNA here is from genome assembly GCA_034509565.1 of Triticum monococcum. Taxonomy (NCBI): domain Eukaryota; kingdom Viridiplantae; phylum Streptophyta; class Magnoliopsida; order Poales; family Poaceae; genus Triticum; species Triticum monococcum. The sequence continues at coordinate 526,143,385 of CM067842.1, read as the reverse complement.
TCCCCTCTTGGCCGCCACCCCAAGTCCCATCTAGGGCTGCCGCCCCCCCTAGGGGTGGGAACCCTAGAGGGGGCGCACCCTCCTCCCTCTCCCCTATATATAGTGAGGCATAGGGCTGCCCATAACAGGCGATTTGATCTCTCGTTGGTGCAGCCCTGCATCTCTTCTTCCTCCTCTCCCGTGGTGCTTGGCGAAGCCCTGCAGGACTGGCACGCTCCTCCACCACCACCACGCCGTTGTGCTGCTGCTGGATGGAGTCTTCCTCAACCTCTCCCTCTCTCCTTGCTGTATCAAGGCATGGGAGACGTCACCGGGCTGTACGTGTGTTGAACGCGGAGGTGTCCTCTGTTCGGCACTTGATCATCGGTGATTTGGATCACGACGAGTACGACTCCATCAACCCCGTTCTCTTGAACGCTTCCGCTCAGCGATCTACAAGGGTATGTAGACGCACTCTCCTTCCCCTCGTTGCTAGTCTCTCCATAGATAGATCTTGGTGACACGTAGGAAAATTTTGAATTTCTGCTACGTTCCTCAACAGTGGCATCATGAGCTAGGTCTATTGCGTGGATTCTATGCACGAGTAGAACACAAAGTAGTTGTGGGCGTTGATTTTGTTCAATATGCTTGCCGTTACTAGTCTTATCTTGATTCGGCGGCATCGTGGGATGAAGCGGCCCGGACCAACCTTACACGTATGCTTACGTGAGACCGGTTCCACCGACAAACATGCACTAGTTGCATAAGGTGGCAGGCGGGTGTCTGTCTCTCCCACTTTAGTCAGATCGGATTCGATGAAAAGGGTCCTTATGAAGGGTAAATAGCAATTGGCATATCACGTTGTGGTCTTTGCGTAGGTAAGAAACGTTCTTGCTAGAAACCCATAGCAGCCACGTAAAACATGCAAACAACAATTAGAGGACGTCTAACTTGTTTTTGCAGGGTATGCTATGTGATGTGATATGGCCAAAGGATGTGATGAATGATATATGTGATGTATGAGATTGATCATGTTCTTGTAATAGGAATCACGACTTGCATGTCGATGAGTATGACAACCGGCAGGAGCCATAGGAGTTGTCTTTATTTATTTATGACCTGCGTGTCAACATAAACGTCATGTAATTACTTTACTTTATTGCTAACCGTTAGTTGTAGTAGTAGAAGTAATAGTTGACGAGACAACTTCAAGAAGACATGATGATGGAGATCATGATGATGGAGATCATGGTGTCATGCCGGTGACAAGATGATCATGGAGCCCCAAGATGGAGATCAAAGGAGCTATATGATATTGGCCATATCATGTCACTATTATTTGATTGCATGTGATGTTTATCATGTTTATACATCTTATTTGCTTAGAAACGGTAGTAAATAAGATGATTCCTCATTAAAATTTCAAGAATGTGTTCTCCCCTAACTGTGCACTGTTGCTAAAGTTCGTCGTTTCGAAGCACCACATGATGATCGGGTGTGATAGATCCTTACGTTCACATACAACGGGTGTAAGACAGTTTTACACATGCAAAACACTTAGGGTTAACTTGACGAGCCTAGCATGTACAGACATGGCCTCGGAACACAGAAGACCGAAAGGTCGAGCATGAGTCGTATAGAAGATACGATCAACATGAAGATGTTCACCGATGTTGACTAGTCCGTCTCACGTGATGATCGGACACGGCCTAGTTGACTCGGATCATGTAATCACTTAGATGACTAGAGGGATGTCTATCTGAGTGGGAGTTCATAAGATGAACTTAATTATCCTGAACATAGTCAAAAGGTCTTCACAAATTATGTCGTAGCTCGCGCTTTAGTTCTACTGTTTAGATATGTTCCTAGAGAAAATTTAGTTGAAAGTTGATAATAGCAATTATGCGGACTAGGTCCGTAAACTGAGGATTGTCCTCATTAGAAGGCTTATGTCCTTAATGCACCGCTCAGTGTGCTGAACCTCAAACGTTGTCTGTGGATGTTGCAAACATCTGACATACACGTTTTGATAACTACGTGATAGTTCAGCTAGACGGTTTAGAGTTGAGGCATCAAAGACGTTTTGAAACGTCGCGAAACATATGAGATGTTTCGAGGGCTGAAATTGGGATTTCAGGCTCGTGCCCACGTCAAGAGGTATAAGACCTCCGACGATTTTCTTAACCTACAAACTAAGGGAGAAAAGCTCAATTGTTGAGCTTGTGCTCAGATTGTCTGAGTACAACAATCACTTGAATCGAGTGGGAGTTATCTTCCAGATGAGAAAGTGATGTTTTTCCAAAGTCATTGCCACCAAGCTGCTAGAGCTTCGTGATGAACTATAACATATCAGGGATAGATATGATGATCCTTGAAATATTCATGATGTTTGACACTGCGAAAGTAGAAATCAAGAAGGAGCATCAATTGTTGATGGTTAGTGAAACCACTAGTTTCAAGAAGGGCAAGGGCAAGAAGGGATACTTCATGAAACAGCAAATCAGCTGCTGCTCTAGTGGAGAAACCCAAGGTTGAACCCAAACCCGAGACTGAGTGCTTCTGTAATAAGGGGAACAACCACTGGAGCAGAATTACCCTAGATACTTGGTAGATGAGAAGGCTGTCGATAGAAGTATGTTGGATATACATTATGTTAATGTGTACTTTACTAGTACTCCTAGTAGCACCAGGGTATTAGATACCGGTTCGGTTGCTAAGTGTTAGTAACTCGAAATAAAAGCTACGGATTAAATGGAGACTAGCGAAAGGTGAGCTGACGATATGTGTTGGAAGTGTTTCAAATGTTGATATGATCAAGCATCGCACGCTCCCTCTACCATCGAGATTGGTGTTAAACCTAAATAATTGTTATTTGGTGTTTGCGTTGAGCATAGACATGATTGGATTACGTCTATCGCAATACGGTTATTCATTTAAGGAGAATAACGGTTACTCTGTTTATTTGACTAATACCTTCAATGGTCTTACACCTAAAATGAATTGTTTATTGAATCTCGATCGTAGTGATACACATGTTCATGCCAAAAGATATAAGATAGTAATGATAGTACCACCTACTTGTGGCACTGCCACGTAAGTCATATCGGTATAAAACGCATGAAGAAGCTCCATGTTGATGGATCTTTGGACTCACTCATTTTTGAAAAGTTTGAGACATGCGAACCATGTCTATTGGTGTATATGCATGAAGAAACTCCATGCAGATGGATACTCACTTGATTTTGAATCACTTGAGACATGCAAATCATACCACATGGGCAAGATGACTGAAAGCCTCTTTTTTCAGTAAAATGGAACTAGAAAGCAACTTGTTGGAAGTAATACATTTTGATGTGTGCAGTCCAATGAGTGCTGAGGCGTGTAGTGGATATCGTTATGTTCTTACTTCATAGATGATTTGAGTAGATGCTGAGTATATTTACTTGATGAAACATAAGTCTGAATTATTGAAAGGTTCAAGTAATTTCAGAGTGAAGTTGAACATCGTCGTGATGAGAGGACAAAATGTCTATGATATGATCGTAGAAATGAATGTCTGAATTACGAGTTTGGCACAGAATTAAGACATTGTGGAAATTGTTTCACAACTAATACAGCCTGGAACACTATAGTATGATGGTGTGTCCGAACATCATAACTGCACCCTATTGGATATGATGCATACCATGATGTCTCGTATCAAATTACCACGATAGTTTATGGGTTAGGCATTAGAGACAACCACATTCACTTTAAATAGGGCACCACATAATTCCAATGAGATGACACCGTATGAACTATGGTTTAGAGAAACCTAAGCTGTCATTTCTTAAAAAGTTTGGGGCTGCGACGCTTATGTAAAAAGTTTCAGGCTGATAAGCTCGAACCCAAAGCGGATAAATGCATCTTCATAGGACACCCAAAACAGTTGGGTATACCTCCTGTCTCAGATCCAAAAGCAATAAGGGATTGTTTCTAGAATCGGGTCCTTTCTCGAGGAAAAGTTTCTCTCGAAAGAATTGAGTGGGAGGATGGTGGAGACTTGATGAGGTTATTGAACTGTCTCTTCAACTAGTGTGTGGCAGGGCACAGGAAGTTGTTCCTGTGGCACCTACACCAATTGAAGTGGAAGCTTATGATAGTGATCATGAAACTTCAGATCAAGTCACTACCAAACCCCGTAGGATGACAAGGATGCGTACTACTTCAGAGTGGTACGTAATCCTGTCTTGGAAGTCATGTTGCTAGACAACAATGAACCTACGAGCTATGGAGAAGCGATGGTGGGCCCGGATTCCGATAAATGGCTCGAGGCCATATAATCCGAGAGAGGATCCATATATGAAAACAAAGTGTAGACTTTGGAAGAACTACTTGATGGTCGTGAGGCTGTTGAGTACAGATGGATTTTAAAAGGAAGACGAACAATGATGGTATGTATCACCATTAAGAAAGCTCGACTTGTCGTTAAGATGTTTTCCGACAAGTTCAAGGAGTTGACTACGATGAGACTTTCTCACTCGTAGCGATGCTAAGAGTCTGTTGGAATTATATTAGCAATTACTGCATTATTTATGAAATCTTGCAGATAGGATGTCAAAACATTATTTCCTCGACGATTTTCTTGAGGAAAGGTTGTATGTGATACAACCGGAAGGTTTTGTCAATCCTGAAAGATGCTAATAAGTATGCAAAGCTCCAGCAATCCTTCTAAGGACTGGAGTAAGCATCTCGGAGTTGGAATGTATGCTTTGATGAGATAATCAAAGATTTTGGGTGTATACAAAGTTTATGAGAAACTTGTATTTCCAAAGAAGTGAGTGGGAGCACTATAGAATTTCTGATGAGTATATGTTGTTGACATATTGTTGATCAGAAATGACGTAGAACTTCTGGAAAGCATATAGGGTTATTTGGAAAGTGTTTTTTAATGGAAAGCCTGGATTAAGCTACTTGAACATTGAGCATCAAGATCTATGAGGATAGATCAAAACGCTTAATGGTACTTTCAAAATGAGCACATACCTTGACATAATCTTGAAGGTGTTCAAGATGGATCAGTCAAAGAAGGAGTTCTTGCCTGAGTTGTAAGGTATGAAGTTAAGACTTAAAGCTCGACCATGGCAGAATAGAGAGAAAGGACGAAGGTCGTCCCCTATGCTTAAGACGTAGGCTCTACAGTATGCTATGCTGTGTACCGCACCTGAAGTGTGCCTTGCCATGAGTCAGTCAAGGGGTACAAGAGTGATCCAAGAATGCATCACAGGACAACGGTCAAAGTTATCCTTAGTAACTAGTGGACTAAGGAATTTTTCTCGATTATGGAGGTGGTAAAAGAGTTTGTCGTAAAGGGTTACGTCGATGCAAGCTTAACACCTATCCGGATAGCTCTGAGTAGAGAAACCGGATACGTATAATGGAGCAACAATTTAGAATAGCTCCAAGTAGAACCGTTATTTGAAATGGCTCCAAATGTAGCATAGTAGTTGCATCTACAAGATGACATAGAAATTTGCTAAGTACATACGGATCTGAAAGGTTCAGACCCGTTGACTAAAACCTCTCTCACAAGCAACATGATCAAACCTAGAACTCATTGAGTGTTAATCACATAGTGATGTGAACTAGACTACTGACTCTAGTAAACTCTTGGGTGCTAGTCACATGGCGATGTGACCTATGAGTGTTAATCACATGGCGATGTGAACTAGATTATTGACTCTAGTGCAAGTGGGAGACTGTTGGAAATATGCCCTAGAGGCAATAATAAATTGATTATTATTATATTTCCTTGTTCATGATAATCGTTTATTATCCATGCTATAATTATATTGATAGGAAACTCAGATACATGTGTGGATACATAGACAACACCATGTCCCTAGTAAGCCTCTAGTTGACTAGCTCGTTGATCAATAGATGGTTATGGTTTCCTGACCATGGACATTGGATGTCGTTGATAACGGGATCACATCATTAGGAGAATGATGTGATGGACAAGACCCAATTCTAAGCATAGCACTAGATCGTGTAGTTTGTATGCTAAAGCTTTTCTTATGTCAAGTATCATTTCCTTAGACCATGAGATTGTGCAACTCCCGGATACCGTAGGAGTGCTTTGGGTGTGCCAAATGTCACAACGTATTTGGATGGCTATAAAGGTACACTACGGGTATCTCCGAAAGTGTCTGTTGGGTTGGCACGAATCGAGACTGGGATTTGTCACTCCGTGTGATGGAGAGGTATCTCTGGGCCCACTCGGTAGGACATCATCATAATGTGCACAATGTGATCAAGGAGTTGATCACGGGATGATGTGTTATGAAACGAGTAAAGAGACTTGCCGGTAACGAGATTGAACAAGGTATCGGGATACCGACGATCGAATCTCGGGCAAGTATCATACCGATAGACAAAGGGAATTGTATACGGGATTGATTAAGTCCATGACATCGTGGTTCATCCGATGAGATCATCGTGGAACATGTGGGAGCCAACATGGGTATCCAGATCCCGCTGTTGGTTATTGACTGGAGAACGTCTCAGTCATGTCTGCATGGTTCCCGAACCCGTAGGGTCTACACACTTAAGGTTCGATGACGCTAGGGTTATAAAGGAAGTTTGTATGTGGTTACCGAATGTTGTTCGGAGTCCCGGATGAGATCCCGGATGTCACGAGGAGTTCCGGAATGGTCCGGAGGTAAAGATTTATATATGGGAAGTCCTGTTTTGGTCACCGGAAGAGTTTCGGGGTTTATCGGTAACGTACCGGGACCACCGGGAGGGTCCCGGGGGTCCACCAAGTTGGGCCACCAACCCCGGAGGCTTGCATGGGCCAAGGGTGGGGAGGGACCAGCCCCTAAGTGGGCTGGTGCGCCTCCCACAAGGGCCCAAGGTGCCTAAGAGGTGGAAAGGGGGCAAACCCTAAGGGGATATGGGCCTTAGGGCCCATATTGGTGCGCCTCCCTCTCCCCTCCCCTCTTGGCCGCCACCCCAAGTCCCATCTAGGGCTGCCGCCCCCCTAGGGGTGGGAACCCTAGAGGGGGCGCACCCTCCTCCCTCTCCCCTATATATAGTGAGGCATAGGGCTGCCCATAACAGGCGATTCGATCTCTCGTTGGTGCAGCCCTGCATCTCTTCTTCCTCCTCTCCCGTGGTGCTTGGCGAAGCCCTGCAGGATTGCCACGCTCCTCCACCACCACCACGCCGTTGTGCTGCTGCTGGATGGAGTCTTCCTCAACCTCTCCCTCTCTCCTTACTGGATCAAGGCATGGGAGACGTCACCGGGCTGTACGTGTGTTGAACGCGGAGGTGCCGTCCGTTCGGCACTTGATCATCGGTGATTTGGATCACGACGAGTACGACTCCATCGACCCCGTTCTCTTGAACGCTTCCGCTCAGCGATCTACAAGGGTATGTAGACGCACTCTCCTTCCCCTCGTTGCTAGTCTCTCCATAGATAGATCTTGGTGACACGTAGGAAAATTTTGAATTTCTGCTACGTTCCTCAACAGTTTGCTCCTTCCGGTGTTGCTTCTTCGGGTTGGTTCCGGTAATGTCGTGTTGTGAGGATTCGTTCGACTACGTCCGTTTGTCTTCTTCATGAACTCATTCTTCTTTCTTGCGGGATTTCAGGCAAGATGACCATACCCTCGAAATCACTTATATCTTTGCTTGCTAGTTGCTCGCTCTTTTGCTATGCCTATGCTGCGATACCTACCACTTGCTTATCATGCCTCCCATATTGTTGAACCAAGCCTCTAACCCACCTTGTCCTAGCAAACCGTTGTTTGGCTATGTTACCGCTTTGCTCAGCCCCTCTTATAGCGTTGTTAGTTGCAGGTGAAGATTGGAGCTTGTTCCATGTTTGGAACATGGATATTTTGTTGGGATATCACAATATCTCTTATTTAATTTAATGCATCTATATACTTGGTAAAGGGTGGAAGGCTCGGCCTTATGCCTGGTGTTTTGTTCCACTCTTGCCACCCTAGTTTCCGTCATATCGGTGTTATGTTCCCGGATTTTGCGTTCCTTACGCGGTTGGGTTATAATGGGAACCCCTTGACAGTTCGCCTTGAATAAAACTCCTCCAGCAATGCCCAACATTGGTTTTACCATTCGCCACCTAGCCTTTTATTTCCCTTGGGTTCTGCAGACTCAAGGGTCATCTTTATTTAACCCCCCCCCCCCCCCGGGCCAGTGCTCCTCTGAGTGTTGGTCCGACCGAGTAGACTGCGGGGCCACCTCGGGGCAACTTGAGGGTTGGTTTTACTCGTAGGATGTCTCATCTAAGTGTGCCCTGAGAACGAGATATGTGCAGCTCCTATCGGGATTTGTCGGCACATTCGGGCGGTGTTGCTGGACTTGTTTTATCATTGTCGAGGATGTCTTGTAACCTGGATGCCGAGCCTGATCGGATTGTCTTGGGAGAAGGAATATCCTTCGTTGACCGTGAGAGCTTGTGATGGGCTAAGTTGGGACACCCCTACAGGGATTTGAACTTTCGAAAGCCGTGTCCGTGGTTATGGGCAGATGGGAATTTGTTAATGTCCGGTTGTAGAAAACCTGAAGTTGATCTTAATTAAAATACATCAACTGCGTGTGTAACCGTGATGGTCTCTTCTCGACGGAGTCCGGGAAGTGAACGTGGTGTTGGAGTTATGTTTGACGTAGGTTGTTCTAGGATCACTTCTTGATCATAGTTTTATCGACCGTGCCTTGCCTTCTCTTCTCGCTCTCATTTGTGTTTGTTAGCCACCATATATGCTAGTCGCTTGCTGCAGCTCCACCTCTCATACCTTTACCTTATCCATAAGCTTAAATAGTCTTGATCGCGAGGGTGTGAGATTGTTGAGTCCCCGTGACTCAAAGATACTTTCAAAACCAGCTTGCAGGTGCCGAGGTTACCGTGCAGATGGCACAACCAAGCTCAAGGAGGAGCTCGATGAAGATCTTGTCCTTTGTGTTGTTTCGTTCTAGTTGATCAGTAGTGGAGTCCAGTTGGGGTCGATCGGGGATCTGTGTAGCATTTGGGGTAGTTTTCTTTTATTTTGGTTCCGTAGTCGGACCTTGATTGTAACTGGTTGATGTAATGCTTTATTCATGTATTGTATGAAGTGGCGATTGTAAGCCAACTATGTATCTCTGTTCCCTTATGTATTACATGGGTTGTGTGAAGATTACCTCATTTGCGACATTGCTTTCAATGCAGTTATGCCTCTAAGTCGTGCTTCGACATGTGAGAGATATAGCCGCATCGAGGGCGTTACAAGTAACGCCCCGGACACACCCGCCGGTGGTCGTTACTCCTGGCGGGATCTAGACTGGCCCCACAGATCAATACTAGTCTTTTCTGCGTACTTTGTCCTCACTCGTGCGCACCCGGGAGCAACTTCCTGGTCGGTCATCCATCCTGACACTACTCCAAGCTGAGCACGCTTAACTTTGGAGTTCTGTCCGAATGGGCTCCCGGAAAAGAATGAATTCCTTATTGATATGAGTAGTCTATCATACCTAATAAGCCAGGCTATCACATACACCCCCACTCAGAGGAACCGACGTCCTCGTCGGGCCACAAGAACGTTCCCTCTTGGCACAAACGTCCGTGCTTCCAGTCCAGTACATGTGCCATGCCGGATGCCACGACGGGTCACAAACGTCATGAACAACATGACCATGCACTTGTCCGCAACCATCCGTGTAACCGTGAGGGTCGGCTCTGATACAAACTTGTAACGCCCCGGACACACCCGCCGGTGGTCGTTACTCCTGGCGGGATCTAGACTAGCCCCACAGATGAATACTAGTCTTTTCTGCGCACTTTGTCCTCACTCGTGCGCACCCGGGAGCAACTTCCTGGTCGGTCATCCATCCTGACACTACTCCAAGCTGAGCACGCTTAACTTTGAAGTTCTGTCCGAATGGGCTCCCGGAAAAGAAGGAATTCCTTATTGATATGAGTAGTCTATCATCCCTAATAAGCCAGGCTATCACAGGTAGGGTCTTAGGCCTGACCTAGACGCCCTGCCCAAAAACACTACACAAGAGTCTAAGGCCTGAAAGGTTCAACAGAAGATACCGACTGAAATCCTCATGAAATGCAATCCACTCGACAGAAGATTCCACTCGGATATCCCAATTTCACTCGACCGTACAAGGACCCACTCGGAGTACATAATACCTAAAGTCATCCCAGGATGGCAACGACCAGACATTCACTCCGTTATCATAAAGACCATTTAATATGGACGCCACCAGTAACGTTCAGGACTTAACTCTCATTGAACCCGTGTGTAACTGAGGCCTGTGAAGGGCCGACGCACTCTATATAAGCCACCCCTTCCCTCTAGCACACGGGTTCGCACCCCCTGTAACTATTTCACATTCCAATCGACAAGCCTTCGCGACACCGAGACGTAGGGCTGTTACCTCCTTCGAGAGGGGCCTGAACTCGTAAATCTGTGCGTACAATCTCGCCGTAGCTAGGACACCGCCCTCTCCTACGTACCCCTACTTTTACTGTCAGACTCATTCCCACGACACCCACTAAAAGTGCGTCGGACCGATGTGTAACCCAGTCCAGGTATTGTGACTTGGATGGGGCATCCGGCATTAGATGTTACGTGTTGGTGTGATGTCTGTTTGGTATTAGGTTCGGACATTCGGCTCTCCTTCATCACAGGGATAGGAGTAGCGACATGTGTTGCCAAGATGATGGCTTCAGGCTTACTGATGTATTACCTTGTAAGGAATTCGTGAATAATTAATAAAATGGCTGCATGCATCGTCCAGATGCAGAGACCGGATACATCATCCTTAAAAAAAAACTAGCGATTGCGGCGAGCATCGCAAATAGGCTTGGCGAGTTTACATGTACTTGTGTTTTGCGCAGGATCTCGACGAAGCGACGGCCCAGAAAAACCGGCCCATATGATCCACTAGAGGGGTTTGGGGTTGGTGGTCGACCCTGAGCAACTGGAGAGAAATATTAGCGGAGCATCCGAGGGAGGGGATAAACAAACCCTCCGCTATCTCTTCCTCCTCTCGAAACACCCGAACGGCCGGATGGAAGGGATTGGGCAGAAGAGGCGCCCGCTGGTGGTGATGGCCTCCTCGTCGACTACGGCGGCGCAGTCGGCGTCGCGGGGTGGGGCCAACCCGCTGGCCGAGCTGACCGACCGTTTCAGGTCGCTGGAGGTCGGGGTGCGCGAGTGGATGGCGAAGCAGCCCACCCACATCGAGGCCGCCGTCACCACGGCGTTTGGGGCTGTGCAGGGCGGCGCGCTCGGCGGGCTCATGGGCACGTTTGCGCCCGAAGGAGGGGCGGGGCTCCCCGTGCCGCAGCCGCCTCCCGGTCTCGACCCCAAGGCCATGGCCACCTTCAAGCAAGCGCAGGTCTCCTCCTCCCCCTTGTATATCAATCCTTTCGCTACAGATTTACCTGGAGACCATCATTTTTGGTAATTTTCTGGGATATTTACTTAGAACATAAAGCAAGTGACCCCTTGCTCATATAATACTTAAAACATCGAGAGTATCAAGGTTCTTTTGTTCGACTTTAGACTTGATTGGTGGATTTGTAATTTGGAATCAAGCCAACTTTGTTAAAGATCAAATCAAGATAGCTAGTATGTACTAGTACTTACTATGCGGCTATGCGCATGTGATGGCGTTTCCTTTTCGTAGACATGGCTTTTCCTTTCTCGTTTCTTAAAGCAATCATCACTCCTCCTTTAGTTTTAGTGCAGCAAAGTCTTTATTGGTCCTTAAGGATGTCTGGCATATACTTAGAAACTAAGAATATGCAAAGACAACGATTACATTCTGTCGATCATGTACCAAGTACAACATTATCCTGGTTAATGCAAATCCAGTAATCCTCTAATCCTTCAGGTTAATGGTATTTTTTTTGGATTATAGGCTTTGGCAGGTGGGCCACTGGTGCAAGCTCGAAATTTTGCAGTTATGACTGGTGCAAATGCAGGCATATCTTGTGTTATGAGAAGGGTACGAGGAGTGGAGGATGTCCAGGGCAGGTGAGGGTTCATAACTTCTTGTTTCTTGTTATGTGAATATTTGCAAGTAACAGGGAGCCAACAGCACATTCGAAAGAATAGGTGCATCTTATTGTGTTCACATAAGATGTTCTCCTTTTCTTTCTTAGCTACTGGTCAGTTGCATATCAGCTGGCTAAGATATAAAGAATGTTTGGTTCCGAAGAGTATTTGTTCTACTTGATGTTTATGTAAGCCACTAAAGATAATATCTGTACTAAACAATTATCTGGTAGTGTTGCTGCTAAATTATCAGTTAAATGGAACCCCCAAAATCTAAGAGAAAAGACCTATAATTGCAACACCACAATATGTTCACAACAACAACAAAGCCTTTCAGTCCCAAACAAGTTGGGGTAGGCTAGAGCTGAAAGCCTGAAACCCATAAGATGTCGAAACCAAAAGTCATGGTCCTGGCACATGGATAGCTAACTTCCATGCACCCCCGTCCATGGTTAAATTTTTGGTGATATTCCAGTCCTTCAGATCTCTCTTTACGGACTCCCCCCATGCCAAATTTCCTCAATATGGAAGCCTAATATTAATTTTGAGAAAATTAACCTATCAGTGGCATTTAGACTGAATAAAATAAAACAAATGTCGTGTCTAATACGAACATGGCAAGAGGCGCCCCTACCTTAACTGATTCATGATCTTCTGTATTCTCTTCCTGCCAAGAGATGCACTGCTAATGTGCACATGTTGGCTGTTCCTACTTCTACGTTGAAAACCTCGAAGTTTCATGGCATGTCCCAGCAACACGCACAATTATTTGCAGACCACAGTATATTGTGCAACTGGTATCGAATGAACGGATAAAACTGCAATTTTACTCACTCTCACTCTGTGTGCAAAGAGAGAACATACCACTACGACCACTAGCTGGATCCTTTTGAAGTTGTAAAAATAATATGTTTCCAGACTTACTATTTGTATATGATGAACAAGTCAGGGTGTACTTTGTTAGCCAATTGATAACTAATTATTTTAATGTGGTGTTGTATTGACTAAGAGAAATAATATCCTTACAATCATGCTGGACAGCCGCCTCCATGCAGGGTAGGATTGAACTCAGCAAAACACCACTACTCGACTCTTCCTTACAGAATCTAGCCAGAGAATGTGCCACTTCATTTCCATTTTGGCTGCCTTTTACCACCCTTAAGTTTGGTAATTGCTGAAGCAACGTCAGGGTCTCTAAAGCGATCCCCACCATTAGTTGATAACTATTTTCTACATGATGTATCTCATATGGTTGCTCTAGTATGTATGTTCATGATTATCTTCTGAGCTATAAACAGCAAAACAACGACAAATTGTAAGATGGACTTGACATCCTAGGGACTTAAGCAATAGTAAAACATATAATACAAGGAAAACGGAAAGTGATATCACACCCTTCGTCCTTTCAGTCAATCATGTTGGGCGTTACAAATTCAGGGGACCAATTGTTAATAAGATGAATATATTCCGTATATATTTCCAGCTGTATGATTGACCAACACTCTTTTATATAGCATGGCAGCAGCTTTTGGTTCGGGCGCTCTATTCTCCATTGTGAGTGGAATGGGAACCCCAAATCCAGTTGTTAATGCAATTACAACTGGTATGGCTTTTGCAGTATTTCAAGGTGGCTTTTTCATTGTAAGTAAGCTGTACATGTTTCCTGCAAATGAAAGTCATTTTGTTCGACTTGAATTATGTCTCTAGGTTTTAGTACTGAATGTGTTGGTGAGCCTTCACGTTGCATTGCAACTTCACTGTTGTAGGTTGGACAGAAATTCTCGAAGACAAAGACACATAATGAAGATATGAACTATTCTCGTGCAAGAAATATGTTGAACCAATTAGGCCTCCAAAACTATGAGAAGAATTTCAAGAAGGGTCTTCTGACTGATGAAACATTGCCTCTTCTCAATGAAAGGTACATATCTTTAATATTCAATTGAGTCCTGCAACTACGGAAAAGAAGCAATCTTTAAAAATTAGTTATATATGCTTACTGAAATATACCATTCGGTTGATGAAAAATCACGTTTGTCTTGCACTATCCTCCAGCGCACTCAGGGATGTGAATATCCCCCCTGGTCCAAGACTTGTCATACTTGAGCACATTAGAAGGTTTGGAATTATTGCAGGCATTTCCGGTTTCTGGTGCGTCAGTGTTATTCATCTAATATCTTATTTTTGCAATTTTGCAGAGAACCTGGGTTGACCAAATCAAACTGAAGTGTTGCCTTGGCACCAGTTTTTTCTCAAGTTGCATAAACTATGGTCTGGGAAGTCCGTCCAGTCCAGTCCAGCTCTTTCAACGATGATGAGCTCTTTAGGCAGCAGTATGATTGTAAAAGATAACTAGTAAATGTTTTGTAGTAATTAGGCTGATTAAGTTATATGGATTCATCTGTATTGAAGTTTCAGTCGAGCTACTATCTGCTGTTGTCATGGCAGAAATTTTATTTCCAGAACACTTGAGCTTATTCAGAGTTATTTTTTTGAAAATTATTCAAGAGTTATTTTGTGCAAAGACAAGATGTAATGTCTCAAGTCTGGGTAGAACATGTTAATACCCCTTTCTCCTGTTTGCGATCAGACAGTTAAATGCTGGTAGTTAGCAAGTAGTACTATAAGTGAAGGATTGCTGTATGTTTCAACATGGAGAAATGGCTTGAAGCATGCACAAACTTTCTCAAGAACGTATCTTAAGGTGCAATACAATCCCAAAATAGTTGTGAAATCCAGAAAAATTTCATTGTGAAAACCAGAAAATTTACATGCTGAAACACCTGATTCAGGGAAAGGAAAACGACATGGAGAAATGGCTTGAAGCATGCGCATACTTTTTGAAGAACGTATCTTAAGGTGCAATACAATCCCAAAATAGTTGTGAAATACAGAAAAATTTCATAGTGAAAATAGTTGCGAAAATCAGAAAATTTACATGCTGAAACATTTGATTCAGGTAAAGGAAAACGGAAAATGATAAGGGAAAGTCCTGATGCAGAAGATTGGAAGCTATTCCAATTATGATTCCGAGAAAATAAAAAATCGCTAGAAGGAGGGCTCGAACCTCCGACCTTGTGGTTAACAGCCACACGCTCTAACCAACTGAGCTACTCCAGCTTGGTTGGTACATTGGTACTTCAGACTTATAAATAGATATGATAGTAAATGCAGTCAAAGTTTACCTCACAAAAAATATAAACGGTACAAAGTTAACCTAAAAAACGATATAAAGTTTGACGCCTAATCATATATTCCAGGCCTTCCCCGCAAAAATAATAATATTCCAGGCCTTGTCATACCATATTACATATTCACGTTACAAGATTTATAATACTATGTTTCTGGTTCCGAGTGTTTAGTCTAGTTGACAAATATGGTATTCTTCACAGAATTTGCACCGAGCCTGATTGACGAAGTCAAATTGAAGTGATTCACTGCCTGTTGGCGACAGTTATTTCTCATGTTGAGTGAACCGTGTTCCCGGAAGTCTGCCAGTCTACGGCAAAATTTGTTGCTCAGAACGCCTGAGATTTTTCCTCTTGAGCAAGCAGATACTTATTCAGAAAGCTTACTCAGAGTGCGTCTGGAAATAACCAGCAGGTGTTCAGCAGGATATGCTGAAGCGCGGCACAGGCACAATGTGTACATTACAGTCTGATGTAAACACTGTACACATGTTAGAAATGCAGCATTATGTACAGGTGATGTAAGACTTCAATTTACATTATATTCACGGAGGAACTCCAGCATCTGGAGACTACGTACATGAACTACGGAACCTATACCGCTATGCACGAAAGAATCAACAAGTTTATCAACAGCGAAGAATAACGCAGTAAGCCTCACTATACACTGGTGCTCAAGCCTTCAAAGCGTTGGCGTTGGATCAGAAACTTGAACAGTCTGATTATTCAACCGGCTCAAGCAAGGTTTTCCCTTGTCATCAGTGTCCATCATTATGGTATCGCCGGGTTTGTACTGCCCAGAGAGAATTGCTTCGCTGATGACATCCTCAACCAACTGAGTGACGGCCCTTCTAAGTGGCCGCGCACCATAGCTCTTGTCGTATCCTTGCTGAGAAATCATGTTCTTCATGGCATCAGATACTACTAAGCCGATACCAAGTGCCAACAGCCTACCCTTCACCTCTTCCAGAATTATATTAAGAATAGCCAGCGTCTGAAAAATGTCGGAAACTGTTAGCACGCCATTTGCGATACGTAGCATGATTTCGTAAACGACATGTTAGAAGGTGTAATACAACATTTTTCAACAAAAAGACAGAAAAAAGATCTGATGCACAAGATTTTACAAGGTACCCCCTTCATAAACTAATATAAGATCTTTTACAGAGGGAGTATGTAGATGCAAAGAGGAAAGGGGTTGCAGCACAGGTATTGTGTAATGGCATACAAATGAACCGGTGATTTTAGTTTTATAATAAACTGATATGATATCTAGAATCACATGATAATAACCAAGCAACCTAAAATGAAATAACAGACCTGAGTCTTCTCAAGTGGATGGAACACAACCACCTCATCCATTCTATTGAGCAATTCAGGTCGAAAAAATGCCTTCAACTCTTCCATTACCAAGGATTTCATTACAGCATATGTGTTCTCTTCTGTATCATTCTGCGTCTGGAAACCCATGCTCATCGTTCCTTTGGAAATCGATGTAGAACCAACATTTGATGTCATGACAATTAATGTATTCTTGAAGGAAACCCTGCGGCCCTGTAGTTCAGAAAAAGATAATGATGGTTTCATTTCACTAAGATGAATCCAGGATCATGCTTAAGAAAAGTTCACACGAGATTTAGCAATGCACATCAGACTGAGTCTCATCAATAGGATCACCCTTCTAGGACAACTCATAACAATGAACAATTAGCTTGTTGAGTTTGCAAAAATAGCTAGCCAGACTTTTGAGGTGCAAAGTACAGTATGAATTTTATTTATCAACTGCAGAAAGTAATATCACGTATGTGAGGATCTAGCACCTGTGAGTCCGTCAAATGACCATCTTCAAACACTTGGAGAAGAATATTGAAAATATCAGGATGAGCTTTCTCTATTTCATCAAACAATACCACAGTGAATGGTTTTCTTCTGACTGCTTCTGTCAAAGTACCACCTTCACCAAATCCCATGTACCCTGGAGGAGAGCCTATCAGCTTGCTCACAGCATGCCGCTCCATGTACTCACTCATATCCAATCTAACCATAGCTGACTCCTGTTAAACGAAAGAAATAACCTTTCAAGACAAATTCGATGTAACATGTTCTGTAAGTTGAGTAAGATATAACCAGGAAAGAGTGACCTACAGATCCAAAATAAGTTGATGCTAGAGCTTTAGTTAATTCAGTCTTTCCAACTCCTGTTGGACCACAGAAAAGTAGAGTAGCAATAGGTCTGTCAGGATCACTCATGCCAGTGCGTGATCTCTTCACAGCTCTTGATATAGCCACAACAGCATCATCTTGACCTATGACACGCTTTCTGAGTTCATCGTCTAGTCCTACTAGAAGCTTTCTTTCATCTGCAGTCAACTGCTGGACTGGTATGCCCGACCACAATGATGTGACTCTTGCAATTTCCTCTAACCCAACCACAGATGGTCTGCATCATTAATTGTGTTTTAAAATTTTGGATGCTTATATTGTGAAATGTGAAGTCTACTTGGGATGAGATCATGAATGAGAAAACATACTCATCAGCTGAAGCTGAGGGTGTTGTTGTCGGGCTTGTCTTGCTATCATCCAGTACTCCAACATTAACTTCATTCTCTTGGTCATTTTCATTTAGAGAATATTTCAACCTGTTAGTCAGTGCCTGAAACATGTTGCGAAATGAATTGAACATCTACCAGCAGATGGACATGCAAAAATGTTACTTGGAACAGCTCTATTTAAATATTCTATTACCACTTCATGCATGGCCTGGACAGCTCTAATCTCTTGCCAATATTCATCAGGTGACTTCAAAATAATAGAGCACTGCTCTTCCTTCTTCTTTTTAAATGATTCCATCCGAGCTCTGCTACCGGCCTCATCAATTAGGTCAATAGCCTTGTCAGGAAGATGCCTGTCAGGGATATACCTCACTGACAAATAAACTGCCGCATTGATGCCTTCTAAGGTGTATTTGCATTTGTGATAAGTCTCATATTTTTCACGCAGACCAAGTAATATCTTCACAGCATCCTCCTGCAGAGAGCACAAGAGAAATTAAAAGAAGCTGATAATGAAGAGTCCCAAGAGGTTTTGAGAATTGAAGTTCTGCACTACCTGACTGGGCTCATTTACATATACTGGCTGGAATCGGCGGGCCAAAGCCTTATCCTTTTCGAAATGCAAACGGTGCTCATCCAGAGTTGTAGATGCAATGCACTGTGAGTTCAGACAAGTATCAACACATGCAAAAGAAAAATAAGAAAATATGATATGTTGCAGTATGTCGCAGACGAGATATAATATACTACTCCCTCCGTCCCAAAATAAGTGACTCAACTTTGTAGTAAAGTACTTAGTAGCATAGAAACGGTCCATGTGGACTGCTGATTAACACAAATACTTCACAGGTATTTATGAAGGGACGCCACTCAAGTGACAAACTACACAGTACAACATCAGGAATATGTGCAGCAGTAAAAATCAGTACAACATCAGGAATAACCATAGAAGGAGTTCCTTGTGTGGAAACAATACCTGCAATTCACCTCTAGCAAGTGCAGGTTTCAGCAGATTAGCTATATCAAGACCAGCTCCTTTATTTCCTCTTCCAGCAATTCCAGACCCAATAAGAGTATGAACCTCGTCGATAAAGAGAATAACATCATCTGCATGAAATTTGGAGCTATTTGTAAGATAAAAAACGGAAAGAAATGTTTAAGTGTTCCATTTATACTGTACAAATCAGATAAACCTGCTTTGCGCACTTCACGTATTAAACTTGTAACCCTGGCTTCCAATTCGCCCCTCTCTTTTGCACCAGCCATCAGTAAAGCAACATCTAGTGACAATATACGTTTTCCCTACATAAACAATGTGAATTAGTCGTAAGTATTAACTACTGTTTACGAGCAACTTTTTGACATCAAGCGTGGCTGTTTATCTATAATTGGTTGCGGAAACTCACCACAAGAAAAATAGGTACATCTCCATTAGCAATTTTAAGAGCCAACCCTTCAGCAATGGCAGTTTTGCCAACACCTGCTTCACCCAAAAGAATTGGATTGTTCTTTGTGCGCCGGCATATAATCTGAACTACTCTTTCAATCTCCTTCGTGCGGCCAATAACAGGATCGATAAACCCCCCACTGGCTCGCATAGTCAAATCTATACAAAATTGAGCTAGTGCGCTCTTCTCTGAAATGACAAGTAAATAAGCTCATTCTTTCCACACTCAGTGTCATAATTATTTTAGCACAAACACCTGCACAGCAGCTTAATCCCTGACCTTTCTTTTTATTGGAGTATTTGGCAATTGCAGTCCTCCCATTTCCAGCAGCAGACTTATCACGCAATTTGAAAGAAGACAAACCCAGAGGCTCTCTGCCATCCTTCGCTAGCTCCCCTTTGACTCGGGTAAGAGCCTGCTTTGCTAGCTGAGTTGGAACTACTCCTAAGCTACAATGAACATCATTAATTAGCTAGTAATAACTATAAATGCAAAAAGGACAACATTTTATTTAATTTTCAGTTAATTGGGTTCCCATTTCTTTGGGGAGTTCACATAAATTCATTTGCATTTCCCGTTTTGACAGTTCAAAAAAAAAATCAAATGTTGCTTATTGTTTAGACGATCAAGAGATAGTTTGACGCATTATTCAGCTGGTCACATTTTTGCCTGACATGAAACCACAAATTGCAAGCTCTTTGGGAGAAATGGAGCAGGGTAACATCAGCACCAACCTCTTGAGGATGCTGTTGGTTGTCGGATCGTCCAGGTCGAAGAGGCCGAGCGCAATGTGGTCCGGGGAGATAAAGTTGCACCCCATATTCCTGGAGAACTCGACGGCCGCGACGAACACGCGCTTGCTGGCCCCTGAGAAGGGCACGTCCGTGGCCAGCCCCGTCGCGGCCTGAGCGAGCCCGCCCTTCCCGACGGCGGCACGGCACGCCTCGCGGGCGCGCTCGATTCGGACGCCCGACGCGAGGAACCCCGCGGCGGACCGGTCCTCGGCGACGAGGCCCAGCAGCAGGTGGTGCGGCGCCACCACCTCGTCCCCCATCCCGCGGGCCTCCCGCTGCGAGAGCACGACCGCCTTGACCGCCCGCTCGGTGAACCGCTCGAACACCGCCCTGACGACGAGGCCCGCGGCCCCGCGCCGCTGCTGCCCCCGCCGAGGCGGCGCCGCCAGCAGAGCGGCGGAGGAGGCGCGGAGCGGGGGCGCAAGCGCGAGCGTCACCGCCCTCCCGCCCGACGCCGCGGCCGCAACCGCCGCCGGGGAGAAGCGGCGGCGGAGGCCGGCGCCCGTAGCGAGGATGGAGGCGGGCGGGGCCGACGACGACGAGCAGCAGCACGCCTCCATCGTCGTCGGTTGTTCGGTGTGTGATTGGATGCTTCCTCCTCCTCCGCCTCTGGGATTAAACTATGGGCTCGTACCCGCTGTAAGGTGCGACCTTAAAGTTGCACGAGACGGAATAGAGTAGCTTCAGCGGTTAGCTGTGTCTGCGTGCCACCGCTGCTCGGGAATCGAGTGATTGCATGGGGAGGAAGTGACCCGCGGGCGGCACGCAAGGAAGGAGGGGAGACCGGCGGGCGCGGCGGCGCCGTGGTGGACGGAGATGCGATGCGGTGTGGTGCGGTGAGGTGGAGGGGGAAGGAAAGGAATCTGCCTGTGTCGGGAGGCGAGGAATGGTGTTCCACCGCGCGGCGCGGGGGTCGGTGTTCTTCGGTGGCGCGCGCGTGACGCGGGTTTATCCGATCGGGATGGCCGGTCGGGGATGGAGGATGGGCGCCGGTGGCCAATGTGTGCGGCTTTGGGCAGAAGTTTGCGTCGCGCGCCGGTTTGCCCAAATGTGCCGTTTCCGGGCATCGTGTTCCGCACTGTACACAACAGAGTGGCAGGTTCGCAACGTGATTCATGCGTGGGGGCACTCCGTCCCGTCCCGGGGAAATGCATGGATGGAGTAACCGGGAGTGAAAGTGACGTGCATCTGAGCTAGCCAGCTAGGCATACATGGATTCTCTACCAGATTGTTATGTTCGTTGTGAGATTTGGCAATTCCGATGGTTAGGTTACGGGTGCCAACTGAGCATGTCTAAAAGCATGTCTAGTAGAGGATCCTCAAACTCTTAAATCTGGTTTTAGTGTTAAGGGTTGAAAATTATAACATCTCAAAATTCTAAATTTTGGAATGTTATAATAAATAGATAGATTTGATTGATTGTTTGATTGATTGACTGAAAGTGAGTGAAATTCGAAACTTTTTGAAAGTTAAATGAGAGGGAATAAAAGGACTTTCCCAAACTTTCATTTTTGCATTTATGCTCTCCGTGAATTCAAATACTTTTTCATCACAAAACCCTAGAGAGAAGATGACATGACTTCTTCCATTATTTAAATGACGATGGGTGTTGAAAATATTTGAATTTCATTGGAAAATATTTCAAATTCTGAAACTTTATGCAACTCAATGATTTTCACGAGAGAAGATAAAATGACTTCTTCAAATTATATGAAATATGAGTTGGGAGTTTCAAGGATCAAATTCAAAGTCCTTTTGAAATTATTTTCAATTTGGAATTATTTGAGTTTTATTCAAATTATTTTTCTCCAAAAACAAAATACATGGAAATTAGGGTAACATGATTCCCCACAACAGAAAATTGGAGAGAAATAAATTTGAAATCATTTTGATATTTTTAAAATGATTTTTATTGGATTTTATTAGACCAGTAGCATTCTTTGATTTATCTGATTTTGTGAGGATTTTATTTGGCATTATAAAAATGTTCACATTGTATGAAAAAATTCTAAATTTTTTGATATATTATATGCCTATATAATATTTTCAATTATTTCGTTCCTTTATTTTGATTGTCTGGAAAAAAAAAGTTCTTTTTTTAAAAAACCTTTGGACCGGGCCGGCCCAGTTCGCCAGGCCACGGCCCAGCCGGCCCAGCGCGTCGTCCCCGAGCTCGGGAGGGTCTCCCGAGCAAGCACGCCGCCACGCCCGCGCCTCGCCAGGACTCCGCGCCGCCCGACCCCTCCTCCACGCCACCCGTTGCCCCTCCTCATAAAAGCGCCGCCCGGACCTCTCTCTCTCCTCTTCCGCCGCCCCGCGCCGCAGCTCCGCCGCCGCCGTCGGATCTCGCCACCGCCGTCGCAGCTCTGCCGCCCTGCCCCGTGCAGCACCGCCGCCACCGACTCCTCCGTCGTCTCCACCTCGCCGAGCCGCTCATCCCCGACTACACTGCCGCCGTCGCCGACCCCGGAGTCGCCTCCCCGCTCACAGCCGACGCCGACGTCACTGTCTCCCTCGTCGCCGGCAACCCCCACCGCCGCGGTACGCCCCGGAGCATCCTCGACCGCCCGATCTTGATCCTACGGTTAGGATTAGATCGCGTTTCGTTTTTTTCGGTATTGGTAAAGTAGTGAGCGTTTACTAGTTAAGCCTCTGGAGCGAACGGTTTTCGTTCGGTAGTGTTCGGTAGCGAACGTTCGCTATTTAGTCTTTTTCTTTTTCTGTTTTAATTCCGGCTAGGGACTTATCTGTGATGATTTTCTTTACAGTTTAGTCCATGAACTTCAAATAATCATTACTTTTTGCTCATTAGTCCAAATCCAACGAAACCAACGCTCACGTATTCGTTATGATCTCCTCTATCCAGTAATCCAACTCAAACATGTTTTTGAAAAATTTAAAATCTGAATTAGACCAGATTTGAATTCAACCCTCGTTTGATCATAACTTGAGTTTCGTAACTCCGATTTAGTTGATTCTTTTTGCAAATCGAAGCTCTTGACCTAAACTTTCTAATAAGGCCAAACTCATATAATTTTGGTACTGTTAGAAATTGTTTTGTGATGCAAGAGTTATTTGCTTGGTTTTGACGTTTTCCGAATTGTTTCTTTGTTCTCTCCGATCTTTGAGTGATTGCTTATTTGTGGTTACTATTGTTTGCTTACGATAGATTGACCAGAGTGTGACGAGTAGAACTATCAAAAGTTTTGAGTGCGAATCATCTTCATCAACATTGTAGGCAAGTTCACACTTTGATCATATCCCTTTCATACCCAGTTTTTATGCATTAGTTTCATCCTCAAACATTGCATGAGTAGGATTGATAACATGTGGGTATTGGGAAGTAGTTGATGAGGTAGGAACCTATTGCCCTGCATTCAAACCTTGGGATACTATTACGTTATGCTCATATTGCTATGCTATGCTCGTAGACGTGGTTTGGCTTTGAGAATATTCATGATAGATGTGAGATTGTTAATTAATGGTTTAATTAAGGTGGCAACTTTAACACACATCTGGGTGGATTGAGGCACCTGGGTATTCCAGCGATTGCCTGTCTAGGCACCTGGGTATTCCAGGATTTGCCTGTTTTTTTATGGACCGCCACCCAAGCTCAAAGGGATCATAAGATTATTCATACTAGAAACTTCCGTGTGCAGCCACAAGCTATTATGGGCTCTAGCATAGTTGACTAAGTCATGCGAACTCTTACAGTGGTAGGCTAGCAGATGTAGGGGATGTAGGTGGTACGGTTTACCCATCGTAAGGTGCTAGCGCTTCTGAAAGACTATGTCTCGGTCATCCGTTTCTCAAACACTGTGTAGTGCGAAAAACCAAACGGAGGCGATCGAGTCTTGTGGGGAAAAGTGCGCAAACCTCTGCAGAGTGTATAAACTAATCATGGTTAGCCGTGTCCCCGGTTATGGACATCTTGAGTATCTAGTACCTGGATTATCATGTGAATCTCATCATGTTACTTTAAATTAAGTTTGTTGGGTTTAATGATGTTACTTAATTGGGATTGAGAATGCTGTAAACCATTCTCAATGTTCAACAACCACCATGATAGTTAAATAAAATTTATTCCTTTGCAGTAGGGAAAAATTGGCTTTACGTAAAACTATAACCATAGAGCTTTTCCACCAGCCAAATATGCATGTAGTGATAGCCTTTATTCATCATTCTCTATGGTGTGAATTTGCCAGTACATTCAATGTACTGACCCTTTGTGGCTGCAACGTCTCATGTTGTAGGATTATCTTACGATGAGTAAGTGATACGTTAGGGTTACGATTTCTACACTCAACTTTGCCTTTGGTGTTGATGGGAATCCACAACCTTGTTACTTCCGCTATTTATATTAAGGTAATAGTATTTACGTTACTTATACATGTGTTTTACCTTTGTTATAAATCCTCGAGTACTGTGTGTGTCAGCATACCGATCCAGGGATGACACTTAAGCACAGAGACTTGATCCATTCGGGTCGGGTCGCTACAAGATGGTATCAGAGCACATGTTGACTGTAGGACGTGACCCTAGAAACTGGCAAGCCCATAGGAAAGATTTTTCTCTACAACCTTCCCTTTCAAAAAGATCTTTTACCTCTCTTCTCTTCTGAGCTTATTCAAAAAATTCCCTTTTAGTGAGACCATATCCCTTTTCCCTTTGGATCACTCGAAGATTCGACGGATAAGACCACTCCAAGAAGTACAAGATATCGGACAACTAAGACCACTTCGGAATGAAGAGTATTTTCCGTGCATCTGAATAATGGAAACTACAACGGTTGAAGACCGAAGACAAGTAGCATTTGAAGGCTCTGAATAATTCCCAGATTTGTATGACCTAGGAAGGCTACCCTTATGGAACTTGGCAGACTATGGAAGTTGTCAATACCCGAGATCAAGGTGTATCGGAGAAAGACTGAAACAAGGAGCATGAGAACTCGAAGTTTTGTCAAAGAAAACCCTAAGGCAGGGGATATCAACTATGGAATGATAGCTCATGGGAATGACAAGAGCAGAAACACGGCTATCCATGAGGTTATCGCCCGCTTATGCTATTGTCACCGTGCTGAGATAAGCATGCATTTCATCAAAAGGATTGGATGGTAGAAGGCTGATGGAGCATCTATCAGCAGAGATGAAGTTTTAACCTTAGCCGGTGTATCACCAGGATCTGGAGTGGTACATCAAGAATTCTAAGATGAAGCTCCAGGAAGCCGTATTAGACAAGGAAGCATTTCGTGGAGAACTCAGGAACCAGAAGCTGAAAGTAGCAAAGCTGGAGGAGCTACAACCTCGAGATACCAGAGATTTGTCAGGAACTGAAGGACAGTAGGACCATGGCTCATGCCAAGGATGTTGAAACCTAGACGTTTGAAATGCAACTCCGGAATATTAAAGGATGTCATGAGAGATTTCACGTCAACAGAGATGATCTGGCAAAAGAACTTGAGAAGACAAGCATGATCGGAAGAAGCCATTGGAGGCATGAACAAGACTTGAAGAGTTTGGAGATGTTGAAGATTTATTGACCTTTAGAAGACCAAACCCCTATTATATACCTACGTTAGATGCGACGTTTGTGAGCTGTCATTTGTTTGATGTTTTCCCGACAACCACAAATAAAATCTGCCTTTTCAAAACTTTTTGTTTGTATTGTGTGCATCCCTCTCTATCTCTCTTATCTCACCCCAAACCCATGGACCCAATAGAGGATGAATGAAGATGAGCTTATATTTTCTGGACTGATGAGTCAAATGGAGACAGACCGATGGATTCAGAACATGGAGGATCACATGAAGAATAACCCTGTAGTCGGAAAGGATATGACCCAGCATGCTCTTCAGTGCTTTGAAAGAGGTGCTGCTACTTGGTGGAGAATGTACCAAACCATCAATGGATGGCAAGGAGTAACCACTTGGAAAGAATTTAAGTTGACTTTGCCAAAGTCTCAGTTTATGTCCCAGAAGTTGAAGCCTTATGGAAAGGATATGAAGAAACCTTGTGCATGCAAGATTTGTGGAGAAATAGGACACACCCATAAAGAACACAAGGATGAATGCCCTAATTGTGAAGAAAGTCACCCAGTTGAAGAATGCCCAACTAGGCAGATTACTTGTTTCTTGTGTGAAGGGACTACCCACTATCCTGCTCAGTGTCACATTTACCCCATGGTACAATGAACCATCCATCAGAAGAAAGAAGTAATGAAAGGAGCCCTTATGGAAATTTTAGAAGAACCCGTGATAAAGGAAGATATGGAGGACACACCTAAAGAAGACCCGAGAAAACCCTACACTAAGTCTTGCTATTCATGTGGAGAAGAAGGACACATCTCCCAAAATTATTTGAATGGGAATCTAGTAGAATTCCAGACAGAGGAAGTAGAATATGACCCACAGGAAATAGAAGCCATGATTGGCATGGAAAGGTCCAGGAAGAGAAGCAGATTGGATTCCAGGAAGGACCTGAGTCATATCACCTGTTATAGGTGCAAGGAGTCAGGGCACTACCTCAACAATTGCCCAAAAAGGAAACCTCGATACTTGTGAGAAGTAATATGTTTTAGTTGTAATGGAGCAGGGCACTTTGCCAGAGAATGCCCCAAGGAGAAGGAAACTTGTGCTAGATAGTTGAGTTTGCAACAAAAGAAATGGAGTAGTAGAAGTGAGAACATTCCTTTTTATATTGAGGTGTTGAGTTGAGACATGTAATGGAAAAGCGAGAGATTGTAATCACTTGAGAATGAATAAAGTTAGCATTGTTGGTACTGATATGGATTTTATGATTTGTTACTCTATGAAGAAGAATTTTGGCCATTCTGGGGATATGAGAAATGTGGTCTATAGAAGATTTGTGCATTTTAAGGGTGGTAGTACCCTGTAAGAACCCTTGACCCATGGAAAAGATAAGGATACTCCACTGAGTGGATTTCGGACAAAATGAATACGAGTTTTGTCTTGATATGTGTGATGCCCCAAGAGTATGTGGGATGAAGTGGAGACCGTCAGTTGTTTGGACCAAATGTGATCAAGGAGTCAGAAGAGAATGTTAAGTTGATTCGAGATAGACTGAAGGTAGCTCAGTCCAGGCAGAAGAGTTATGCAGACAAAAAAAACTCAAGGAGATAGTCTATGAGATTGGAGACAGAGCATGTCTTCGTCCCCACTATGAGGAGTTAAACGATTTGGAGTTAAGGGATAGTTAGCCCCGAGATTTGTAGGACCATACCGAGTTTTGGAGCGTATGGGAGAAGTGGCCAACAAGTTGGAGTCACCCGAAGGACTGTCAGGAGTTCATGATGTGTTTCATGTTTCCCAGTTGAAGAAGTGCCATGCAAAGATGGCCAATATTCCCCTGTAAGGACGCTTGACCCTGGAAAGGATAATGATGTTCCACGAAGTGGAATATGGGCTTCATAAGTATAAGTTTTTATCTCGGTATGAGGGATATCCCACGAGGATGAAGAGTTAAATTACTATTGGATATAAAGGAGGTATGGTGTCGAAAATATGGATCAATGGAAACTCCATGATGAGTCTGAGTAATCATGTCCTAGTTTGGTGCCAATAGAAGGAAGAAGGACAGTACAATTGGATGGATTTAAGAATACTAGGAAGTTGGAATTGGAATAATGATCCGTTGCCCAATAATAAGTTCAAGGACTACAAGTGATGAGATGGGCCATAACCCACCGGCCCCAGGACCTGCCAAGAATCAAGCACACTCTTGCTGAAGGAAAAACCCTGGAGGAAGATACGTCGTTTATCGACATATGATCTTATAGGAGTTACGCAAAACCTGAGAGTTTTGAAGGAACGATAGATGGTTGTTTGGCTTGCAGAATCTATGGACTTATCCGAACTTGGTTTGTCGACAAGAGAAATTCTGCAATGCTTGTGAGGATGACCAAGTGTTAGAATGCGAGATTCGCTAAACCGTATAGAAGATAATGATTTGGGTGCGGGATGGATTGATCACCATACCGACTTACTCTTATTATTCGCCTTGCTATATGGGATGGTAAATCTGAGTGACTTACCTATAGTAGAGAGACGACGATCAAAACCCTGTTTAAACCTTAGAATGGTATAGCAAGTTTTCCCTTATACAAGGCAACTTTTGCCAACCGTAGGTTATACGGTGAGGATCAACCAGACCCATTTCCTGCAGGAGAAACCATAAATGGTTGACCACCATGAGATATCGATAGTTAGTTAGTATTGGCGCCAGACCCGTCAGCTAAGAAAACCCAATCTCGGAATAACCTTACCAAGATGAAAGGACAAAAGAATTGAGGAAAAGGTTATGCCACTACCGGAAGAGCCCGGATAAGGAATTATCCTGAAGATCCAATAAGACCGACACTGTTAACAATAAAAATGGAGTATATGAGTTTTGATGGAACCGTAACCATGATTTTAAGGGTGGTAGCACCCCAGACCCCAGAGACGATTGATGAAATTTGAGAAGACCCCCAAACCCTAACCTTTTCTTTCTAGCCTCTCCGAATCTCGAGGACGAGATTCATTTTAAGGGTGGTAGGTTTGTAACATCCCAAAATTCTAAATTTTGGAATGTTATAATAAATAGATAGATTTGATTGATTGTTTGATTGATTGACTGAAAGTGAGTGAAATTTGAAACTTTTTGAAAGTTAAATGAGAGGGAATGAAAGGACTTTCCCAAACTTTCATTTTTGCATTTATGCTCTTCGTGAATTCAAATACTTTTTCATCACGAAACCCTGGAGAGAAGATGACATGACTTCTTCCATTATTTAAATGACGAGGGGTGTTGAAAATATTTGAATTTCATTGGAAAATATTTCAAATTCTGAAACTTTATGCAACTCAATGATTTTCACGAGAGAAGATAAAATGACTTCTTCAAATTATATGAAATATGAGTTGGGAGTTTCAAGGATCAAATTCAAAGTCCTTTTGAAATTATTTTCAATTTGGAATTATTTGAGTTTTATTCAAATTATTTTTCTCCAAAAACAAAATACATGGAAATTAGGGTAACATGATTCCCTACAACAGAAAATTGGAGAGAAATAAATTTGAAATCATTTTGATATTTTTAAAATGATTTTTATTGGATTTTATTAGACCAGTAGCATTCTTTGATTTATCTGATTTTGTGAGGATTTTATTTGGCATTATAAAAATGTTCACATTGTATGAAAAAAATTCTAAATTTTTTGATATATTATATGCCTATATAATATTTTCAATTATTTCGTTCCTTTATTTTAATTGTCTGGAAAAAATGTTTTTTTTAAAAAACCTTCGGACCGACCGGACCGGGCCGGCCCAGTTCGTCAGGTGACGGCCCAGCCGGCCCAGCGCATCGTCCTCGAGCTCGGGAGAGTCTCCCGAGCAAGCACGCCGCCACGCCCGCGCCTCGCGAGGACTCCGCGCCGCCCGACTCCTCCTCCACGCCACCCGTCGCCCCTCCTCATAAAAGCGCCGCCCGGACCTCTCTCTCTCCTCTTCCGCCGCCCCGCGCCGTAGCTCCGCCGCCGCCGCCGGATCACGCCACCACCGTCGCAGCTCCGCCGACCTGCCTCATGCATCACCGCCGCCACCGACTCCTCCGTCGTCTCCACCTCGCCGAGCCGCTCGTCCCCAACTACTCTGCCGCCGTCGCCGACCCCGGAGTCGCCTCCCCGCTCACAGTCGACGCCGACGTCGCTGTCTCCCTCGTCGCCGGCAACTCCCACCACCGCGGTACGCCCCGGAGCATCCTCGACCACCCGATCTTGATCCTACGGTTAGGATTAGATCGCGTTTCGTTTTTTTTTCCGGTATTGGTAAAGTAGTGAGCGTTTACTAGTTAAGCCTCTGGAGCGAACGGTTTTCGTTAGGTAGTGTTCGGTAGCGAACGTTCGCTATTTAGTCTTTTTCTTTTTCTATTTTAATTCCGGCCAGGGACTTATCTGTGATGATTTTCTTTACAGTTTAGTCCCTGAACTTCAAACAATCATTACTTTTTGCTTGTTAGTCCAAATCCAACGAAACCAATGCTCACGTCTTCGTTTTGATCTCCTCTATCCAGTAATCCAACTCAAACATGTTTTTGAAAATTTTAAAATCTGAATTAGACCAGATTTGAATTCAAACCTCGTTTGATCATAACTTGAGTTTCGTAACTCCGATTTAGTTGATTCTTTTTGCAAATCGAAGCTCTTGACCTAAACTTTCTGATAAGGCCAAACTCATATAATTTTGGTATTGTTAGAAATTGTTTTGTGATGCAAGAGTTATTTGCTTGGTTTTGATGTTTTCCGAATTGTTTCTTTGTTCTCTCCGATCTTTGAGTGATTGCTTATTTGTGGTTACTATTGTTTGCTTACGATAGATTGACCGGAGTGTGACGAGTAGAACTATCAAAAATTTTGAGTGCGAATCATCTTCATCAACATTGCAGGCAAGTTCACACTTTGATCATATCCCTTTCATACCCAGTTTTTATGCATTAGTTTCACCCTCAAACATTGCATGAGTAGGATTGACAACATGTGGGTATTGGGAAGTAGTTGATGAGGTAGGAACCTATTGCCCTGCATTCAAACCTTGGGAGTTACTATTACGTTATGCTCATATTGCTATGCTATGCTCGTAGACGTGGTTTGGGTTTGAGAGTATTCATGACAGATGTGAGATTGTTAATTAATGGTTTACTTAAGGTGGCAACTTTAACACACATCTGGGTGGACTGAGGCACCTGGGTATTCCAGCGATTGCCTGTCTAGGCACTTGGGTATTCCAGGATTTGCCTGTTTTTTTATGGACCGCCACCCAGGCTCAAAGGGATCATGAGATTATTCATACTAGAAACTTCCGTGTGCAGCCACAAGCTATTATGGGCTCTAGCATAGTTGACTAAGTCGTGCAAACTCTTACAGTGGTAGACTAGCAGATGTAGGGGATGTAGGTGGTACGGTCTACCCATCGTAAGGTGCTAGCGCCTCTGAAAGACTATGTCTCGGTCATCCGTTTCTCAAACACCGTGTAGTGCGAGAAACCAAACGGAGGCGATCGAGTCTTGTGGGGGAAAGTGCGCAAACCTCTGCAGAGTGTATAAACTAATCATGGTTAGCCGTGTCCCCGGTTATAGACATCTTGAGTATCTAGTACCTAGATTATCATGTGAATCTCATCATGTTACTTTAAATTAAGTTTGTTGGGTTTAATGATGTTACTTAATTGGGATTGAGAATGCTGTAAACCATTCTCAATGTTCAATAACCACCATGATAGTTAAATAAAATTTATTCCTTTGCAGTAGGGAAAAATTGGCTTTACGCAAAACTATAACCATAGAGCTTTTCCACCAGCCAAATATGCATGTAGTGATAGCCTTTATTCATCATTCTCTATGGTGTGAATTTGCAGTACATTCAATGTACTGACCCTTTGTGGCTGCAACGTCTCATGTTGCAGGATTATCTTACGACGAGTAAGTGATACGTTAGGGTTACGATTTCTACACTCAACTTTGCCGTTGGTGTTGATGGGAATCCACAACCTTGTTACATCCGCTATTTGGATTGAGGTAATAGTATTTACGTTACTTATACATGTGATTTACCTCTGTTATAAATCCTCGAGTACTGTGTGTGTCAGCATACCGATCCAGGGATGAAACTTAAGCATAGAGACTTGATCCATTCGGGTCGGGTCGCTACAAAAAATAGCCATTTTTGACACTTTTAAGGGTTGAAAAACAGGGACAAAGACTAGAATCCTCAAACCCAGGTTCTAGTCTTTGCCCCAACCCCAACCCTTAAAAATGTCATTTGACATATCACAATTTTCACTAGAAAAACACAATCAACCTTCAAACAAACACAGAAATGAAGATCATTGATGCATGGTTTAATAGTTTACATCACACAATTACCATCTTCTCCCTCTCAAGTCGGCAATTGCCTCCTACAAACCCACCAATAGCATAGTAAACATATATGTACTCACATAACAATAGCATAGAAAATCAAAATAAATGTGAAAAACATATATGTACTCACATAGTCACTCTCCATGGTTCCACTAGGCGGTGCATCCTTCACTTGGTCCATTGCCGCACTCCAACGAGCATAATGGGGCTTCATCAACTCCCACCGGCCTTGAAGCGACCGGTAACTACGAGGGATGTACCCATCGGTCTTTGGCTTGATCTTGCAATAGAAGTCCTCTATGCGTTGCCAATAGCGTTTACCGGTTTGATCGGTACCGGTGCTTGCATCCAACCCCACATGTGCCCAAGCACGAACCAAGAGAATATCTTCGTCCTCGCTATAGTTTGTCGAGCGCAAGGTGGGTTTTGCAATGGTGGCGAACGCATCCTCCTCTATCTCGGTCACCTCCTCCTCATCTTCCCCTTCCCCCTCCTCATCACCCTCTTCCTGCAAGTCATCACCAAACCCAAAGGGCTCGAGAGAAGGAGCCCCGATGTCCACCTCCACTTCTTCGAGAAGCCCCATGAACGACATTGGCGGGGCGGGCATTCTATCGAGCACCTCGTGCACGACGGGCGGAGGTGTGGGGGCCGGGGCGACCAGGGCGGGCGTCGGCTTCTTCCTGGAGGTGGCCTTCTTCACCTTCGGCGCCGCTGCCCCCTTCGACCCAAGGGAGGGCTTCTTACTCACCTTCGGCGCCGCTGCGGCCGAGGCGACGGAGGCGACGGCCGGGGCGACGGAGGCGACGGCGGGGCGGGCTAGGGGAGGACGACGTGCTGGACAGCACGCCGCCTCTTCACGCTGACGACCACAACCGACGGCACCTCCGATGCGGGCGGAGGGAGCGAGGACGGGGCCGGCGCAGGCATCGCCGTGGCAGAGGCCGGGGGCGGGGCGACGGGCGGAGGGAGGGAGGACGCGGGCGGGGCGGCCGGGGCGACGTAGGAGTCCGGCGGCGCCTCCATGGCTCACCGCGGGGGCGACGGGATCGACGAGGCATCCGACGGGAGGGACCACGCGAGGGGAAATTTCCCTCCCGCGGAACGACCGGTGGAGTGCGGGTTGGAGGTGGGTTTCCCTCTCCCATCCTCACGTTTACAGATTGGGAGGGCAACCCCAGATCCAATCCGTAATTCTTTTTAAGGGTTTAGGGGTTCTATTATTTGCTGTTTTTTTGTTTCAACCCATAAAAAACGGTTACTTTTGTTTATTTGAGGGTTTAAGGGCTCTACTAGACATGCTCTAAGATGGTTAGGGCAGCTTTAACCTGCCAGCGCATTTTATCCGCGCGCGCCCTGTTGGGAAACGTAGTAATTTCAAAAAAAAAATCCTATGCACACGCAAGATCATGGTGATGCATAGCAATGAGAGGGGAGAGTATTGTCTATGTTCCCTCGTAGACCAGAAGCGGAAGCGTTAGCACAACGCGGTTGATGTAGTCGTACGTCTTCACAGCCCGATCGATCAAGCACCGAAACTACGTCACCTCCGAGTTCTAGCACACGTTCAGCTGGATGACGATCCCCGGACTTCGATCCAGCAAAGTGTCGGGGAAGAGTTCCGTCAGCACGACGGCGTGGTGACGATCTTGATGTTCTACCGTCGCAGGGCTTCGCCTAAGCACCGCTACAATATTATCGAGGATTATGGTGGAGGGGGGCACCGCACACAGCTAAGAGAACGATCACGGAGATCAACTTGTGTGTCTAGAGGTGCCCCCCTACCCCCGTATATAAAGGAGCAAGGGGAAGAGGCCGGCCGGCCCTTGGGGCGCGCCAAGGAGGGGGGAGTCCTCCTCCTAGTAGGAGTAGGACTCCCCTTTCCTAGTCCAACTAGGAAGAGAGAAGGGGGAAGGAAAGAGAGGGAGAGGGCAAGAGGGGCCGCGCCCCCCTCCCCTAGTCCAATTCGGACTCCCCATGGGAGGGGCGCGCCACCTCCTGGGCTGCTGCCCTCTCTCTCCCCTCAGGCTCACTAAGGCCCAATACTTCCCCGGGGGGTTCCGGTAACCCTTCCGGCACTCCGGTTTTCTCCGAAATCATCCGAAACACTTCCGGTGTCCGAATATAGCCGTCCAATATATCGATCTTTATGTCTCGACCATTTTGAGACTCATCGTCATGTCCATGATCATATCCGGGACTCCAAATAACCTTCAGTACATCAAAATATATAAACTCATAATGAAACTGTCATCGTAACGTTAAGCGTGCGGACCCTACGGGTTCGAGAACAATGTAGACATGACCGAGACACGTCTCTAGTCAATAACCAATAGCGGAACCTGGATGCTCATATTGGCTCCTACATATTCTATGAAGATCTTTAACGGTCAGACCGCATAACAACATACGTTGTTCCCTTTGTCATCGGTATGTTACTTGCCCAAGATTCGATCATCGGTATCTCAATACCTAGTTCAATCTCGTTATTGGCAAGTCTCTTTACTCGTTCCATAATACATCATCTCGCAACTAACTCATTAGTTGCATTGCTTGCAAGGCTTAAGTGATGTGCCTTACCGAGAGGGCCCAGAGATACCTCTCCGACAATCGGAGTGACAAATCCTTATCTCGAAATACGCCAACCCAACATGTACCTTTGGAGACACCTGTAGAGCACCTTTATAATCACCCAGTTACATTGTGACGTTTGGTAGCACACAAAGTGTTCCTCCGGCAAACGGGAGTTGCATAATCTCATAGTCACAGGTACATGTATAAGTCATGAAGAAAGCAATAGCAACATACTAAACGATCGGGTGCTAAGCTAATGGAATGGGTCATGTCAATCACATCATTCTCCTAATGATGTGATCCCGTTAATCAAATGACAACACATGTCTATGGTTAGGAAACATGACCATCTTTGATTAATGAGCTAGTCAAGTAGAGGCATACTAATGACGTTTAGTTTGTCTATGTATTCACACAAGTATTATGTTTCCGGTTAATACAATTCTAGCATGAATAATAAACATTTATCATGATATAAGGAAATAAATAATAACTTTATTATTGCCTCTAGGGCATATTTCCTTCAGTCTCCCACTTGTACTAGAGTCAATAATCTAGATTACACAGTAATGATTCTAACACCCATGGAGTCTTGGTGCTGATCATGTTTTGCTCGTGGAAGAGGCTTAGTCAACGGGTCTGCTACATTCAGATCCGCATGTATCTTGCAAATCTCTATGTCTCCCACCTGGATTAGATCCCGGATGGAATTGAAGCGTCTCTTGATGTGCTTGGTTCTCTTGTGAAA
This sequence comes from Triticum monococcum, assembly GCA_034509565.1. Classification (NCBI taxonomy): domain Eukaryota; kingdom Viridiplantae; phylum Streptophyta; class Magnoliopsida; order Poales; family Poaceae; genus Triticum; species Triticum monococcum. The sequence goes on along the minus strand of CM067842.1, from coordinate 526,108,128 downwards.
TCTGGATTCCTTTGCCAAGGCAATTGCACCAGTATTGTCACAAAAGATTTTCATTGGACCCGATGCACTAGGTATGACACCTAGATTGGATATGAACTCCTTCATCCAGACTCCTTCGTTTGCTGCTTCCGAAGCAGCTATGTACTCTGCTTTGTTTAGAACTGCAGCAACTGACAGCTCCACCATTTAAAGTAAATACGTATCCGGTTTGCGATTTAGAATCGTCCGGATCAGTGTCAAAGCTTGCATCAACGTAACCATTTACGATGAGCTCTTTGTCACCTCCATGTACGAGAAACATATCCTTAGTCCTTTTCAGGTATTTCAGGATGTTCTTGACCGCTGTCCAGTGATCCACTCCTGGATTACTTTGTTACCTCCCCGCTAGACTAATAGCAAGACACACATCAGGTCTGGTACACAGCATTGCATACATGATAGAGCCTATGGCTGAAGCATAGGGAACATCTTTCATTTTCTCTCTATCTTCTGCAGTGGTCGGGCATTGAGTCTTACTCAATTCCACACCTTGTAACACAGGCAAGAATCCTTTCTTTGCTTGATCCATTTTGAACTTCTTCAAAACTTTGTCAAGGTATGTGCTTTGGGAAAGTCCAATTAAGCGTCTTGATCTATCTCTATAGATCTTAATGCCCAATATGTAAGCAGCTTCACCGAGGTCTTCCATTGAAAAACTCTTATTCAAGTATCCCTTTATGCTATCCAGAAATTCTATATCATTTCTGATTAGTAATATGTCATCCACATATAATATCAGAAATGCTATAGAGCTCCCACTCACTTTCTTGTAAATACAGGCTTCTCCAAAAGTCTGTACAAAACCAAATGCTTTGATCACACTATCAAAGCGTTTATTCCAACTCCAAGAGGCTTGCACCAGCCCATAAATGGATCGCTGGAGCTTGCACACTTTGTTAGTTCCCTTTGGATCGACAAAACGTTCCGGCTGCATCATATACAACTCTTCTTCCAGAAATCCATTAAGGAATGCAGTTTTGACATCCATCTGCCAAATTTCATAATCATAAAATATGGCAATTGCTAACATGATTCGGACAGACTTAAGCATCGCTATGGGTGAGAATGTCTCATCGTAGTCAATCCCTTGAACTTGTCGAAAACCTTTTGCGACAAGTCGAGCTTTGTAGACAGTAACATTACCGTCAGCGTCAGTCTTCTTCTTGAAGATCCATTTATTCTCAATTGCTTGCCTATCATTGGGCAAGTCAACTAAAGTCCACACTTTGTTCTCATACATGGATCCCATCTCAGATTTCATGGCTTCAAGCCATTTTGCGGAATCTGGGCTTACCATCACTTCTTCATAGTTCGCAGGTTCATCATGATCTAGTAGCATGACTTCCAGAACAGGATTACCGTACCACTATGGTGCGGATCTTACTCTGGTTGACCTACGAGGTTCAGTAGTAACTTGTTCTGAAGTTTCATGATCATCATCATTAACTTCCTCACTAATTGGTGCAGGTGTCACAGAAACCGGTTTCTGTGATGTACTACTTTCCAATAAGGGAGCAGGTACAGTTACCTCATCAAGTTCTACTTTCCTCCCACTCACTTCTTTCGAGAGAAACTCTTTCTCTAGAAAGGATCCATTCTTAGCAACAAATGTCTTGCCTTCGGATCTGTGATAGAAGGTGTACCCAACTGTCTCCTTTGGGTATCCTATGAAGACACATTTCTCCGATTTGGGTTCGAGCTTATCAGGTTGAAGTTTTTTCACATAAGCATCACAGCCCCAAACTTTTAGAAACGACAACTTTGGTTTCTTGCGAAACCATAGTTCATAAGGTGTCGTCTCAACGGATTTTGATGGTGCCCTATTTAACGTGAATGCGGCCGTCTCTAAAGCATAACCCCAAAACGATAGCGGTAAATCTGTAAGAGACATCATAGACCGTACCATATCAAGTAAAGTACGATTACGACGTTCGGACACACCATTACGATGTGGTGTTCCGGGTGGCATGAGTTGCGAAACTATTCCGCATTGTTTCAAATGTAGACCAAACTCGTAACTCAAATATTCTCCTCCACGATCAGATCATAGAAACTTTATTTTCTTGTTACGATGATTTTCAACTTCACTCTGAAATTCTTTGACCTTTTCAAATGTTTCAGACTTATGTTTCATTAAGTAGATATACCCATATCTGCTTAAATCATCTGTGAAGGTGAGAAAATAACGATATCCGCCACGAGCTTCAACATTCATTGGACCACATACATCTGTATGTATGATTTCCAACAAATCTGTTGCTCTCTCCATAGTACTGGAGAACGGCATTTTAGTCATCTTACCCATGAGGCACGGTTCGCAAGTACCAAGTGATTCATAATCAAGTGGTTCCAAAAGTCCATCAGTATGGAGTTTCTTCATGCGCTTTACACCGATATGACCTAAACGGCAGTGCCACAAATAAGTCGCACTATCATTATCAACTCTGCATCTTTTGGCTTCAACATTATGAATATGTGTATCACTACTATCGAGATTCATCAAAAATAGACCACTCTTCAAGGGTGCATGACCATAAAAGATATTACTCATATAAATAGAACAACCATTATTCTCTGATTTAAATGAATAACCGTCTTGCATCAAACAAGATCCAGATATAATGTTCATGCTTAACGCTGGCACCAAATAACAATTATTTAGGTCTAATACTAATCCTGATGGTAGATGTAGAGATAGCGTGCCGACTGCGATCACATCGACTTTGGAACCATTTCCCACGCGCATCGTCACCTCGTCCTTCGCCAGTGTTCGCTTAATCCATAGTCCCCGTTTCGAGTTGCAAATATTAGCAACAGAACCAGTATCAAATACCTAGGTGCTACTGCGAGCTCTAGTAAGGTACACATCAATAACATGTATATCACATATACCTTTGTTCACCTTGCCGTCCTTCTTATCCGCCAAATACTTGGGGTAGTTCCACTTCTAGTGACCGGTCTGCTTGCAGTAGAAGCACTCGGTTTCAGGCTTAGGTCCAGACTTGGGTTTCTTCTCCTGAGCAGCAACTTGCTTGTTGTTCTTCTTGAAGTTCCCCTTCTTTTCCCCTTGCCCTTTTTCTTGAAACTAGTGGTCTTGTTGACCATCAACACTTGATGCTCCTTCTTGATTTCTACCTCCGCAGCTTTTAGCATTGCGAAGAGCTCGGGAATTGTTTTATCCATCCCTTGCATATTATAGTTCATCACAAAGCTCTTGTAGCTAGGTGGAAGTGATTGGAGAATTCTGTCAATGACGCAATCATCCGGAAGATTAACTCCCAGTTGAATCAAGTGATTATTATACCCAGACATTTTGAGTATATGCTCACTGATAGAACTGTTCTCCTCCATCTTGCAGCTATAGAACTTATTGGAGACTTCACATCTCTCAATCCGAGCATTTGCTTGAAATATTAACTTCAACTCCTGGAACATCTCATATGCTCCATGACGTTCAAAACGTCGTTGAAGTCCCGGTTCTAAGCCGTAAAGCATGGCACATTGAACTATTGAGTAGTCATTAGCTTTGCTCTGCCAGACATTCTTAACATCGTCAGTTGCATCAGCAGCAGGCCTGACACCCAGCGGTGCTTCTAGGACGTAATTCTTCTGTGCAGCAATGAGGATAATCCTCAAGTTACGGACCCAGTCCGTGTAATTGCTACCATCATCTTTCAACTTTGCTTTCTCAAGGAATGCATTAAAATTCAATGGAACAATAGCACGGGCCATCTATCTACAATTAAACATAAACAAGCAAGATACTATCAGGTGCTAAGTTCATGATAAATTTAAGTTCAATTAATCATATTACTTAAGAACTCCCACTTAGAAAAACATCCCTCTAATCTTCTAAGTGATCACGTGATCCAAATCAACTAAACCATAACCGATCATCACGTGAAATGGAGTAGTTTTCAATGGTGAACATCACTATGTTGATCATATCTACTATATGATTCACGCTTGACCTTTCGGTCTTAGTGTTCCGAGGCCATATCTACATATGCTAGGCTCGTCAAGTTCAACCTTAGTATTCTGCGTGTGCAAAACTGGCTTGCACCCGTTGTAGATGGACGTAGAGCTTATCACACCCGATCATCACGTGGTGTTTGGGCACGACGAACTTTGGCAATGGTGATAACTCACGAAGAACACTTTTATCTTGAAATTTAGTGAGAGATCATCTTATAATGCTACCGTCAATCAAAGCAAGATAAGATGCATAAAAGATAAACATCACATGCAATCAATATAAGTGATATGATATGGCCATCATCATCTTGTGCTTGTGATCTCCATCTCCGAAGCATCGTCATGATCACCATCGTCACCGGCGCGACACCTTGATCTCCATCGTAGCATCGTTGTCGTCTCGCCAATCTTATGCTTCTACGACTATCTCTACCGCTTAGTGATAAAGTAAAGCATTACATGGCGATTGCATTGCATACAATAAAGCGACAACCATATGGCTCCTGCCAGTTGCCGATAACTCAGTTACAAAACATGATCATGTCATACAATAAAATTTAGCATCATGTCTTGACCATATCACATCACAACATGCCCTGCAAAAACAAGTTAGACATCCTCTACTTTGTTTGTTGCAAGTTTTACGTGGCTGCTACGGGCTTAAGCAAGAACCAATCTTACCTACGCATCAAAACCCCAACGATAGTTTGTCAAGTTGGTGCTGTTTTGACCTTCACAAGGACCATACGTAGCCACACTCAGATCAACTAAAGTTGGAGAAACTGACACCCGCCAGCCACCTGTGTGCAAAGCACGTCGGTAGAACCAGTCTCGCGTAAGCGTACACGTAATGTCGGCCCGGGACGCTTCATCCAACAATACCGCCGAACCAAAGTATGACATGCTGGTAAGCAGTATGACTTATATCGCCCACAACTCACTTGTGTTCTACTCGTGCATATTACATCAACACATAAAACCTAGGCTCGGATGCCATTGTTGGGAAACGTAGTAATTTCAAAAAAAATCCTACGCACACGCAAGATCATGGTGATGCATAGCAACGAGAGGGGAGAGTATTGTCTACGTACCCTCTTAGACCGGAAGCGGAAGCGTTAGCACAACGCGGTTGATATAGTCGTACGTCTTCACGGCCCGACCGATCAAGCACCGAAACTACGACACCTCCGAGTTCTAGCACACGCTCAGCTCGATGACGATCCCCGGACTCCGATCCAGCAAAGTGCCGGGGAAGAGTTCCGTCAGCACGACGGCGTGGTGACGATCTTGATGTTCTACCCTCGCAGGGCTTCGCCTAAGCACCGCTACAATATTATCGAGGATTATGGTGGAGGGGGGCACCTTACACGGCTAAGAGAATGATCACGAAGATCAACTTGTGTGTCTAGAGGTGCCCCCCTGCCCCCGTATATAAAGGAGCAAGGGGAAGAGGCCGGCCGGCCCTTGGGGCGCGCCAAGGAGGGGGGAGTCCTCCTCATAGTAGGAGTAGGACTCCCCTTTCCTAGTCCAACTAGGAAGAGAGAAGGGGGAAGGAAAGAGAGGGAGAGGGAGAGGGAAAGAGGGGCCGCGCCCCCCTCCCATAGTCCAATTCGGGCTCCCCATGGGAGGGGGCGCGCCACCTCCTGGGCTGCTGCCCTCTCTCTCTCCCCTCAGGCCCACTAAGGCCCAATACTTCCCCGGGGGGTTCCGGTAACCCTTCCGGCGCTCCGGTTTTCTCCGAAATCACCCGAAACACTTCCGGTGTCTGAATATAGCCATCCAATATATCGATCTTTATGTCTCGACCATTTCGAGACTCCTCGTCATGTCCGTGATCATATCAGGGACTCCGAATAACCTTCAGTACATCAAAATATATAAACTCATAATGAAACTGTCATCGTAACGTTAAGCGTGCGGACCCTACGGGTTCGAGAACAATGTAGACATGACCGAGACACGTCTCCGGTCAATAACCAATAGCGGAACCTGGATGCTCATATTGGCTCCTACATATTCTACGAAGATCTTTATCGGTCAGACCGCATAACAACATACGTTGTTCCCTTTGTCATCGGTATGTTACTTGCCCGAGATTCGATCATCGGTATCTCAATACCTAGTTCAATCTCGTTATCGGCAAGTCTCTTTACTCTTTCTGTAATACATCATCACGCAACTAACTCATTAGTTGCATTGCTTGCAAGGCTTAAGTGATGTGCATTACCGAGAGGGCCCAGAGATACCTCTCCGACAATCGGAGTGACAAATCCTAATCTCGAAATACGCCAACCCAACATGTACCTTTGGAGACACCTGTAGAGCACCTTTACTATCACCCAGTTACGTTGTGACATTTGGTAGCACACAAAGTGTTCCTCCGGCAAACGGGAGTTGCATAATCTCATAGTCACAGGAACATGTATAAGTCATGAAGAAAGCAATAGCAACATACTAAACGATCGGGTGCTAAGCTAATGGAATGGGTCATGTCAATCACATCATTCTCCTAATGATGTGATCCTGTTAATCAAATGACAACACATGTCTATGGTTAGGAAACATGACCATCTTTGATTAACGAGCTAGTCAGGTAGAGGCATACTAGTGACGTTTAGTTTGTCTATGTATTCACAAAAGTATTATGTTTCTGGTTAATACAATTCTAGCATGAATAATAAACATTTATCATGATATAAGGAAATAAATAATAACTTTATTATTGCCTCTAGGGAATATTTCCTTCACGCCGATGGATTAAAACTGATAGAAATCATGGTCCAACGTGCCGATGCAAATGGATATCCGTCTATTTTTCATGCACCTGCGAACCATTTTTGGCCCAAATTAGGGTCGGGTTTACGTCGGTGCGGACACTTCATGGACGCACGCGGTTTCCACCTTGTCATCTCCCTGGCTCGCCCGTCTGGTGGCACATCCACTCATTCTCCTCTCCCACTCCACACCCTACACCTCTGACCATGCCGCCTTCCACTTAGGGCCGCAGGGCCGCTGCCCAGGCCACTGCCCGTATCCACACAGTTGCCTCACCTTGACACTGCTTCTGATGCCCGCTCTTGCCGGTGTTGGTGGTCTCGTTTTGCCTCCATCATAGCAGCTCCACTGCACCGCCACCACATCGACATCCCTGCCGCCTGCCTAACTCCAAGCTCGCAGGCCTCGCTCCACAGCAACCTCCACTTTGATAGGCATGTTGCTTGTGTGGGGAAGAGGTGTTGGGATCTTCACCGCCCGGCTTCTCCACCACGCCCGCAAGGTGTTCGACACTTCGCCCGCAAGGTACCATGGATAGTGGGGATGAGTTATTTTCAAACAACTTCATGTGTCCATCAATAACCACATTGCTAGGCAGCGGCGGAGGTTTAGGGGATCAACCATGGGCCATGCTCTAACGTTGAATCGCAACAGAGAGATTGGTCATTGCCTACTATTCGCCGATTACTTTCAATGCACGTCCCCACTCTACAAATCCAAGCTATTCCGGCACCGCTTCCAGATGGCTAGACATGTGTTCAACCGTATTTGAGAGGGAGTGATGACGTATGTGAAGGAAATATGCACTAGAGGCAATAATAAAGTTGTTATTTTGTATTTCCTTATTCATGATAAATATTTATTATTCATGCTAGAATTGTATTGATCAGAAACCTAAATACATGTGTGAATACATAGACAAACACTGTGTCCCTAGTGAGCCTCTACTTGAATAGCTCGTTGATCAAAGATGGTTAAGGTTTCCTAACCATGGACACGAGTTGTCATTTGATAACGGGATCACATCCTTAGGAGAATAATGTGATGGACAAGACCCATCTGTTAGCTTAGCATATTGATCGTCCAGTTTTATTGCTATTACTTTGTTCATGCCAAATACATATTCCTTCGATTATGAGATTATGCAACTCCCAAATACTGGAGGAATGCCTTGCATGCTATCAAACATCACAACGTAACTGGGTGATTATAAAGATGCTCTACAGGTATCTCCGAAGGTGTTTGTTGGGTTGGCATAGATCGAGATTAGGATTTGTCACCGCGAGTATCGGAGAGGTAACTCTTGGCCCTCTTGATAATACACATCATAAGAAGCCTTGCAAGCAAAGTGACTAATGAGTTAGTTACATGATAATGTATTATAGAATGAGTAAAGAGACGGTAACGAGATTGAACTAGGTATGAAGATACCGACGATCGAATCTCGGGCAAGTAACATACCGACGGACAAAGGGAATTGTGTATGTTGTCATAACGGTTCGACCGATAAAGATCTTCATAGAATATGTAGGAGTCAATATGAGCATCCAGGTTCTGCTATTGGTTATTGACCGAAGATGTGTCTCGGTCATGTCTACATAGTTCTCGAACCCGTAGGGTCTGTACGCTTAACGTTCGATGATGATATAGTATTATATGAGTTATGTGATTTGGTGACCGAATGTTGTTCGAAGTCCCGGATGAGATCACAGACATGACGAGGAGTCCCGAAATGGTCAAGAGGTAAAGATTGATATATAGGACGATAGTATTCGGACACCGGAAGTGTTCCGAAGGGTACCGGGTACATATCAGGTCACCGGAAGGGGTTCCGGACACCCCCGACAAAAGATATGGGCCTTATGGACCAAGAGGGGAAACTGAAGGAAATATACCCTAGAGGAAATAATAATGTTGTATCATGATAAATGTTTATTATTCATGCTATAATTGTATTAACCGGAAACTTGATACATGTGTGAATACATAGACAAAACATCGTGTCCCTAGTAAGCCTCTACTAGACTAGCTCATTAATCAAAGATGGTTAAGTTTCCTAACCATAGACATGTGTTGTAATTTGATGAATGGGATCACATCATTAGGATAATGATGTGATGGACAAGACCCAGCTTAGCATGTTGATCGTTCAGTTTTATTCATATTGCTTTCTTCATGTCATATACATATTCCTTTGACTATGAGATTATGCAACTCCCGAATACCGGAGGAATACCTTGTGCGCTATCAAACGTCACAACGTAATTGGGTGATTATAAAGATGCTCTACAGATATTTCTGAAGGTCTTTGTTGGGTTGGCATAGATCGAGATTAGGATTTGTCACTCCGAGTATCGGAGATGTATCTCTGGGCCCTCTTGGTAATGCACATCACAATAAGCCTTGCAAGCAATGTGACTAATGAGTTAGTTGAGGGATGATGCATTATGGAACGAGTAAAGAGACTTGTTGGTAATGAGATCGAACTAGGTATGAAGATACCGACGATCGAATCTCAGGCAAGTAACATACCGATGACACATGGAATAACGTATGTTGTCATTAATGGTACGACCGATAAAGATCTTTGTAGAATATGTGGGAACCAAAATGAGCATCCAGGTTCCGCTGTTGGTTATTGACTGGAGAGATGTCTCGGTCAAGTCTACATAGTTCTCGGACCCATAGGGTCCGCACGCTTAACGTTTGATGACGATTTTGTATTATATGAGTTATGTGATTTGGTGACTGAATGTTGTTCGGAGTCCTAGATGAGATCACGGACATGACGATGAGTCTCGAAATGGTCGAGAGGTAAAGATTCATATATAGGACGATAGCATTTGGACACCGGAAGTGTTCCAGGTGTACCGGGTCATCGGAAGGGGTTCCGGGCAACCCCCGGCAAACTGTATGGGCCTAATGGGCCAATAGAGGGACAGACCAGCCCCTAAAGGGGCTGGTGCGCCCCCCTATAGGCTGAATAGGAGGAGAATTAAAGGAAGGGAAGGGAGAAGGACAGGGGAGGATTTGGCCCCCCCTTTCCTTCCCCTCCCCCCTCTCTTTCCTTCCCCCTCCGGCACTTATGGAAGGGGGAGGCCGACTTGTGGGAGGCGCCCAAGTAGGATTACTCCTACTTGGGGTGCCCCTTGCAGCCCCTCTCCCTCTCCCACCTATATATATGTGTGGGGGACCGCTAGAACACACAACATTGATTCCTAGCCGTGTGCGGCGCCCCCTCCACAGTTTACGCCTCCGGTCATATTCATGTAGTGCTTAGGCGAAGCCCTGCAGGGATTACTTCATCATCACCGTCGCCACGCCGTCGTGCTGACGGAACACTCCCTCGACACTTTTGCTGGATCAAGAGTTTGAGGGACATCATCGAGCTGAATGTGTGCAGAACTCAGAGGTGTCGTATGTTCGGTGCTTGATCGGTCGGAACGAGAAGAAGTTCGACTACATCAACCGCGTTGTCAAACGCTTCCGCTTTTGGTCTACGAGGGTACGTGGACACACTCTCCCCCTCTCATTGCTATGCATCTCCTAGATAGATCTTGCGTGAGCGTAGGATTTTTTTAGATTGCATTCTACGTTTCCCAATCGTGGTATCCAAGCCAGGTCTATGCGTAGATGATATGCACGAGTAGAACACAAATAGCTGTGGGCGGTGATCGTCATACTGCTTACCACCAATGTCTTATTTTGATTCGGCGGTATTGTTGGATGAAGCGGCCTGGACCAACCTTACATGACCACGTTCATGAGACCGGTTCCACCGACAGACATGCAGCTAGTTTTGCATAAAGGTGGCTGGCGGGTGTCTGTTTCTCCAACTTTAGTTGAATCGAATTTGACTTCGGCTGATCCTTGTTGAAGGTTAAAACAACACACTTGGTAAATCACCATTGTGGTTTTGATGCGTAGGTAAGAACGGTTCTTGCTAGAAGCCCGTAGCAGCCACGTAAAACTTGCAACAACAAAGTAGAGGACGTCTAACTTATTTTTGCAGGGCATGTTGTGATGTGTTATGGTCAAGACATGATGTGATATACGTTATTGTATGAGATGATCATGTTTTGTAGAAGTTATCGACAACTGTCAGGAGCCTTATGGTTGTCGCTTTATTGTGTGAAATGCAAACGCCATGTAATTGCTTTACTTTATCACTATGTGTTAGCGATTGTTGGAGAAGCAATATTTGGCGAGACGACCAAGACGCTACGATGGAGATCAAGGTGTCAAGCCGGTGACGATGGAGATCATGACGGTGCTTTGGAGATGGAGATCAAAGGCACAAGATGATGATGGCCATATCATGTCACATATTTTGATTGCATGTGAATTTTGCCTTGTACGGCAGTAGCATTATAAGATGATCCCTTACTAAAATTTAAAGGTATAAGTGTTCTCCCTGAGTATGCAGCGTTGCGACAGTTCGTCGTGCTGAGACACCACATGATGATCGGGTGTGATAAGATCTACATTCACATAAGTTTTGCACATGCAGAATACTCGGGTTAAACTTGACGAGCCTAGCATGTACAGACATGGCCTCGGAACACTGGAGACTGAATGGTCGAACGTGAATCATATAGTAGATATGATCAACATAGAGATGTTCACCATTGAAAACTACTCCATCTCACGTGATGATCGGACATGGTTTAGTTGATTTGGATCACATGATCATTTAGATGACTCGAGGGATGTCTATCTAAGTGGGAGTTCTTAAGTAATATGATTAATTGAAGTTAATTTATCATAAATTTAGTCCTGATAGTTTTGCATATCTACATTGTAGATCAATGGCCCGTGCTACCGTTCCCTTTGTTGGGGAACGCAGTATTTCAAAAAAAAAATCCTACGATCACGCAAGATCTATATAGGATATGCATAGCAACGAGAGGGCACGGTGTGTCCACGTACCCTCCTAGATCGAAAGCGGAAGCGTTTAGCAACGCGGTTGATGTAGTAACGTCCTCGCAATTCAACCGATCCTAGCACCGAACGTACGGCACCTCCGTGTTCAGCACACATTCAGCACGATGATGTCCCTCGAGCTCTTGATCCAGTTGAGGACGATGGAGAGTTTCGTCAGCACGACGGTGAGGCGACGGTGATGATTAAGTTACCGACGCAGGGCTTCGTCCTAAGCACTACGATGATATGACCGAGGTGTGTAACTGTGGAGGGGGGCACCGCAAACGGCTAAGAGAAGACTTGGTGTGCCTTTGGGGTGCCCCTCCCACGTATATAAAGGAGGGGGAAGAGGAGGCCGGCCCAAGGGGGGCGCGCCAAGGGGGAGTCCTACTTGGACTCCTAGTCCAAGTAGGATTCAGCCCCCCTTTTCCTTTTCCAACTAGGAGAAGGAGGGAAGGAGGAAGAGGGGAGAAGGAAAGAGGGGGGCCGGCCCCCTCCCCTAGTCCAATTCGTTTTGGGCAAGATGGTGGGGCGCCCCTCTCACGTGGCCTTTCTCATCTCCTACAATAGGCCCAATACCTCTCCCGGGGGGTTCCAGTAACCTCACGGTTCTCCAGAAAAATGCCCGAACCACTCAGAACCATTCTGATGTCCAAATGCAACCTTCCAATATATGAATCTTTACCGCTCGACCATTTCGAGACTCCTCATCATCTCTGTGATCTCATCCGGGACTCCAAACAAACTTTGGTCATCAAATCACATAACTCATAATACAAATCATCATCAAACGTTAAGCGTGCGGACCCTACGGGTTCGAGAACTATGTAGACATGACCGAGACACATTTCTGGTCAATAACTAATAGCGGAACCTGGATGCTCTTACTGGTTCCTACATATTCTACAAATATCTTTATCGGTCAAACCGCATAATAACATACATTGTTCCCTTTGTCATCGGTATATTACTTGCCTGAGATTCGATCCTCGGTATCATCAGACCTAGTTCAATCTCGTTACCGGCAAGTATCTTTACTCGTTCCGTAATGCATCATCCCGTGATTAACTCATTATTCACATTGCTTGCAGGGCTCATAGTGATGGGCATTACCAAGAGGGTCGAGAGATACCTCTCCGATACACGGAGTGACAAATCCTAATCTTGATCTATGCCAACTCAACAAACACCATCAGAGACATCTATAGAGCATATTTATAATCACCCAGTTACGTTGTGATGTTTCATAGCACACAAGGTGTTCCTCCGGTATTCAGGAGTTGCATAATCTCATAGTTAGAGGAACATGTATAAGTCATGAAGAAAGCAATAGCAATAAAACTAAACGATCATTAGGCATACTAGGGATACTCAGTTTTGTCTATGTATTCACACATGTAGTAAGTTTTCGATTAATAGAATTCTAGCATGAATAATAAACATTTATCATGATATAAGGAAATATAAATAACAACTTTATTATTGCGTCTAGGGCATATTTCCTTCATTCTCCCACTTGCAGTAGAGTCAATAGTCTAGATTACATAGTAATGACTCTAACACCCATGGAGTCTTGGTGCTGATCATGTTTTGCTCGTGAGAGAGGCTTAGTCAACGGGTTTGCACATTCGGATCTGTGTGTATTTTTCAAATCTCTATGTCTCCCTCCTTGACTTGATTGCCGATGGAATTGAAGCGTCTCTTGATGTGTTTGGTCCTCTTGTGAAATCTGTATTCCTTCGCCAAGGCTATTGCTCTAGTATTGTCACAAAAGATTTTCATTGGACCCGATGCACTAGGTATTACACCTAGATCGGATATGAACTCCTTCATCCGGACTCCTTCATTTGCTGCTTCCAAAGCAGCTATGTACTCTGCTTCACACGTAGATCCTGCCACGACGCTCTGTTTGGAATTGCACCAACTGACAGCTCCACCATTCAATATAAATACATATCCGGTTTGTGACTTAGAGTCATCTGGATCAGTGTCAAAGCTTGCATCGACATAACCATTTACGACGAGCTCTTTGTCACCTCCATAAACGAGAAACATATCCTTAGTCCTTTTCAGGTATTTCAGGGTGTTCTTGACCGTTGTCCAATGATCCACTCCCGGATTACTTTGGTACCTTCCCGCTAAACTTATAGCAAGGCACACGTCAGGTCTGGTACACAACATTGGATACATGATAGAACCTATGGCTGAGGCATAGGGAATGACTTTCATTTTCTCTCTATCTTCGGAAGTGGTCGGGCATTGAGTCTGACTCAACTTCGCACCTTGTAACACATGCAAGAACCCTTTCTTTGACTGATCCATTTTGAAATTCTTCAAAACTTTATGAAGGTATGTGCTTTGTGAAAGTCCAATTAAGCGTCTTGATCTATCTCTATAGATCTTGATGTTCAATATATAAGCAGCTTCACCGAGGTCTTTCATTGAAAAATTCTTATTCAAGTATCCTTTTTATGCTATCCAGAAATTATGTATTATTTCCAATCAACAATATGTCATCCACATATCATATTAGAAATGCTACAGAGATCCCACTCACTTTATTGTAAATACACGCTTCTCCAAAAGTTTGTATAAAACCATATGCTTTGATCACACTATCAAAGTGTATATTCCAACTCCGAGAGGCTTGCACCAGTCCATAAATGAATCGCTGGAGCTTGCAAACTTTGTTAGCACCTTTAGGATCGAGAAAACCTTCTGGTTGCATCATATACAACTCTTCTTTAAGATATCCATTAAGGAATGCAATTTTGACATCCATTTTCCAAATTTCATAATCATAAAATGCGGCAATTGCTAACATGATTCGGACAAACATAAGCATCGCTATGGGTGAGAAAGTCTTATCGTAGTCAACTCCTTGAACTTGTCGAAAACCTTTCGCAACAAGTCGAGCTTTATAGACAGTAACATTGTCGTCAGCGTCAGTCTTCTTCTTGAAGATCCATTTATTCTCTATGACTTGCCGATCATTGGGCAAGTCAACCAAAGTCCACACTTTGTTCTCATACATGGATCCCGTCTCATATTTCCTGGCCTCAAGCCATTTCGTAGAATATGGGCTCATCATCGCTTCCTCATAGTTTGTAGGTTCGTCATGGTCAAGTAACATGACCTCCAGAACTGGATTACCATACCACTCTAGTGTGGATCGTACTCTGGTTGACCTATGAGGTTTGATAGTAACTTGATTAGAAGTTTCATGATCATCATCATTAGCTTCCTCACTAATTGGTGTAGGAATCACCGGAACTAATTTCTGTGATGAACTACTTTCCAATTTGGGAGAAGGTACAATTACCTCATCAAGTTCTACTTTCCTCCCACTCACTTCTTTCAAGAGAAACTCCTTCTCTAGAAAGTATCCATTCTTAGCAACGAATATCTTGCCTTTGGATCTGTGATAGAAGGTGTACGCAACTGTCTCCTTTGGGTATCCAATGAAGACACATTTCTCCAATTTGGGTTCGAGCGTATTAGGTTGAAGCCTTTTCACATAAGCATCGCAGCCCCAAGCTTTAAGAAATGACAACTTGGGTTTCTTGCCAAACCACATTTCATATGGTGTCATCTCAACGGATTTAGATGGTGCCCTATTTAACGTGAATGCAGTCGTCTCTAAAGCATAACCCCAAAACGATAGCGAAAAATCAGTAAGAGGCATCATAGATCGCACCATATCTAATAAAGTGCAGTTACGACGTTCGGACACACCATTATGCTGTGGTGTTCCAGGTGGCGTGAGTTGCGAAACTATTCCACATTGTTTCAAATGAAGACCAAACTCATAACTCAAATATTCACCTCCACGATCAGATCGTAGAAATTTTATTTTCTTGTTACAATGATTTTCCACTTCACTCTGAAAGTCTTTGAACTTTTCAAACGTTTCAGACTTATGTTTCATCAAGTAGATATACCCATATCTTCTCAAATCGTCCGTGAAGGTCAGAAAATAATGATACCCGCCGGCGAACCTCAACACTCATTGGATCGCATACATCAGTATGTATTATTTCCAACAAGTCAGTTGGTCGCTCCATTGTTCCGGAGAACGGAGTCTTAGTCATCTTGCCCATGAGGCATGGTTCGCAAGCATCAAGTGATTCATCATCAAGTAATTCCAAAAGCCCATTAGCATGGAGTTTTTTCATGCGCTTTACACCAATATGACCTAAACGACAGTGCCACAAATAAGTTGCACTATCATTATTAACCTTGCATCTTTTGGTTTCAATATTATGAATATGTGTATCACTACAATAGAGATTCAAAAAATAGACCACTCATCAAGGGTGCATGACCATAAAAGATATTACTCATATAAATAGAACAACCATTATTCTCTGATTTAAATGAATAACCGCCTCACATCAAACAAGATCCAAATATAATGTTCATGCTTAACGCCGGCACCAAATAACAATTATTCAGGTCTAATACTAACCCTGAAGGTAGATGTAGAGGTAGTGTGCCGACGGCGATCACATCGACTTTGGAACCATTTCCCACGCGCATCATCACCTCGTCCTTAGCCAATCTTCGTTTAATCTGTTGCCCCTGTTTTGAGTTGCAAATATGAGCAACAGAACCAGTATCAAATACCCAGGTGCTACTACGAGCATTAGTAAGGTACACATAAATAACATGTATATCAAATATACCTTTCACTTTGCCGTCCTTCTTATCTGCCAAATACTTGGGGCAGTTCCGCTTCCAGTGACCAGTCCCTTTGCAGTAGGAGCACTCAGTCTTAGGCTTAGGTCTAGACTTGGGCTTCTTCACTTGAGTAGAAACTTGCTTGCCGTTCTTCTTGAAGTTCCCCTTCTTCCATTTGCCCTTTTTCTTGAAACTAGTGGTCTTGTTAACCATCAACACTTGATGCTCCTTCTTGATTTCTACCTCCGCAGTCTTTAGCATTGCGAAGAGCTCGGGAATTGTCTTATCCATCCCTTGCATATTATAGTTCATCACGAAGCTTTTGTAGCTTGGTGGCAGTGATTGAAGAACTCTGTCAATGACACTATCATCAGGAAGATTAACTCCCAGTTGAATCAAGTGGTTGTGGTACCCAGACATTCTGAGTATATGTTCACTGACAGAACTATTCTCCTCCATTTTGCAACTATAGAACTTATTGGAGACTTCATATCTCTCAATTCAGGCATTTGCTTGAAATATTAACTTCAACTCCTGGAACATCTCATATGCTCCATGACGTTCAAAACGTCGTTGAAGTCCCGATTCTAAGCCGTAAAGCATGGCACACTGAACTATCGAGTAGTCATCAGCTTTGCTCTGCCAGATGTTCATAACGTCCGGAGTTGCTCCTACAGCGGGTCTTGCACCTAGCGGTGCTTCCAGGACGTAATTCTTCTGTGCATCAATGAAGATAATCCTCAAGTTACAGACCCAGTCCGTGTAGTTGCTACCATCATGTTTCAACTTAGCTTTCTCTAGGAACGTATTAAAATTCAAGGGAACGGGAGCATAGGCCATTGATATACAACAACATAGACATGTAAATACTATCAGGTACTAAGTTCATGATAAATTAAAGTTCAATTAATCATATTATTTAAGAACTCCCACTTAGATAGACATCCCACTAGTCATCTAAATGATCACGTGATCCAAATCAACTAAACCATGTCTGATCATCACGTGAGATGGAGTAATTTTCAATGGTGAACATCACTATGTTGATCATATCTACTATATGATTCACGTTCGACCTTTCGGTCTCAGTGTTTCGAGGCCATATCTGCATATGCTAGGCTCGTCAAGTTTAACCCGAGTATTCTGCATGTGCAAAACTGCTTGCACCCATTGTATGTGAACATAGAGCTTATCACACCCGATCATCACGTGGTGTCTCAACACGACGAACTGTAGCAACGATGCATACTCAGGGAGAACAATTATACCTTGAAATTTAGTGGGGGATCATCTTATAATGCTTCCGCCGTACTAAGAAAAATAAGATGCATAAAGAATAAACACATGCAATCAAAATATGTGACATGATATGGCCATCATCATCTTGTGCCTTTGATCTCCATCTCCAAAGCACCATCATGATCTCCATCGTCACCGGCTTAACACCTTGATCTCCATCATAGCATCGTTGTCATCTCACCAACTATTGCTTCCATGACTATCGCTACCGCTTAGTGATAAAGTAAAGCAATTACATGGCGATTGCATTTCATACAATAAAATGACAACCATATGGCTCCTGACAGTTGTCAATTACTTCTACAAAACATGATCATCTCATACAACAATTTATATCTCATCACGTCTTGACCATATCACATCACAACATGCCCTGCAAAAACAAGTTAGACATCCTCTACTTTGTTGTTGCAAGTTTTACATGGCTGCTACGAGCTTCTAGCAAGAACCATTCTTACTTACGCATCAAAAACCACAATGATTTTTCATCAAGTGTGATGTTTTAACCTTCAACAAGGACCGGCCATAGTCAAACTCGATTCAACTAAAGTTGGAGAAACAGACACCCGCCAGCCACCTGTGTGCGAAGCACGTCGGTAGAACCAGTCTCATGAACGCGGTCATGTAATGTCGGTCCGGGCCGCTTCATCCAACAATACTGCCAAATCAAAGTAAGACGTTGGTGGTAAGCAGTATGACTATTATCGCCCACAACCCGTTGTGTTCTACTCGTGCATATAACATCTACGCATATACCTGGCTCGGATGCCATTGTTGGGGAACGCAGTATTTCAAAAAAATTCCTACGATCACGCAAGATCTATCTAGGAGATGCATAGCAACGGGAGGGGAGAGTGTGTCCACGTACCCTCGTAGACCGAAAGCGGAAGCATTTAGTAATGCGGTTGATGTAGTTGAACGTCTTTGCGATTCAACCGATGCTAGCACCGAACATATGGCACCTCCGTGTTCAGCACACGTTCAGCACGATGACATCCCTCGAGCTCTTGATCCAGTTGAGGATGATGGAGAGTTCCGTCAGCACGACGGCATGGCGACGGTGATGATTAAGTTACCGGCGCTGGGCTTCGTCCTAAGCACTACGACAATATGATCGAGGTGTGTAACTGTGGAGGGGGGCACCGCAGACGGCTAAGAGAAGACTTGGTGTGCCCCCTCCCATGTATATAAAGGAGGGGAAAGAGGAGGCCGACCCAAGGGGGGGCGCGCCAAGGGGGGAGTCCTACTTGGACTCCCAGTCCAAGTAGGATTCAGCCCCCCTTTTCCTATTCCAACTAGGAGAAGGAGGGAAGGAGGAAGAGGGGAGAAGGAAAGAGGGGGGATGGCCCCCTCCCCTAGTCCAATTTGGTTTGGGCAGGGGGCGCCCCTCTCATGTGGTCTTTCTCCTCTCCTCCAATAGGGCCCAATAGGTCCAATACCTCTCCCGGGGGGGTTCCGGTAACCTCCCGGTTCTTCGAAAAAAATGCCCGAACCACTCGGAACCATTCCGATGTCCAAATACAACCTTCCAATATATGAGTCTTTACCTATTGACCATTTCGAGACTCCTTATCATGTCCGTGATCTCATCCGGGACTCCGAACAAACTTCGGTCATCAAATCACATAACTCATAATACAAATCATCATCGAACGTTAAGTGTGCAGACCCTACAGGTTCGAGAACTATGTAGACATGACCGAGACACATTTCCGGTCAATAACCAATAGTGGAACCTGGATGCTCATATTGGTTCCTACATGTTCTATGAAGATATTTATCGGTCAAACCGCATAATAGCAAATGTTGTTCCCTTTGTCATCGGTATGTTACTTGCCCGAGATTCGATCGTCGGTATCCTCATACCTAGTTCAATCTCGTTACCGACAAGTCTCTTTACTCGTTCCGTAATGCATCATCTTGTGATTAACTCATTAGTCAGATTGCTTGCAAGGCTCATAGTGATGTGCATTACCGAGAGGGCCCAGAGATACCTCTCCGATACACGGAGTGATAAATCCTAATCTCGATCTATGCCAACTCAACAAACACCCTCAGAGACACCTGTAGAGCATCTTTATAATCACCCGGTTACATTGTGACGTTTGATAGCACAAAAGGTGTTCCTCCGGTATTCAGGAGTTGCATAATGTCATAGTCAGAGGAACATGTATAAGTCATGAAGAAAGCAATAGCAATAAAACTAAATGATCATTATGCTAAGCTAACGGATGGGTCTTGTCCATCACATCATTCTCTAATGATGTGATCCCGTTCATCAAATGACAACACATGTCTATGGTTAGGAAACTTAACCATCTTTGATTAACGAGCTAGTCAAGCAGAGGCATACTAGGGATACTAAGTTTTGTCTATGTATTCACACATGTACTAAGTTTCCAGTTAATACAATTCTAGCATGAATAACAAACATTTATCATGATATAAGGAAATATAAATAACAACTTTATTATTGCATCTAGGGCATATTTCGTTCATCCTTGAATTTTAATGCGTTCCTAGAGAAAGCTAAGTTGAAATATGATGGTAGCAACTACACGGACTGGGTCCGTAACTTGAGGATTATCCCCATTGTTGCATAGAAGAATTATGTTCTTGATGCACCGCTAGGTGAAAGGCCTGCTGCAGGAGTAGATGCTGATGTTATGAACATCTGGCAAGCTCGATCTGATGACTACTCGATAGTTCAGTGTGCCATGCTTTACGGCTTAGAATCGGGACTTCAAAGACGTTTTGAACGTCATGGACCATATGAGATGTTCCAGGAGTTGAAGTTAATATTTCAAGCAAATGCCTGAGTTGAGTGATATGAAGTCTCCAACAAGTTCTATAGCTGCAAGATGGAGGAGAATAGTTCTGTTAGTGAACACATACTGAGAATGTCTGGATTTCATAACCACTTGACTCAGCTGGGAGTTAATCTTCCAGATGATAGTGTTATTGACAGAGTTCTTCAATCACTACCACCAAGCTACAAAGGCTTCATGATGAACTATAATATGCAAGGCATGGATAAGAAAATTCCCGATCTCTTCGCTATGCTCAAAGCTGCGGAGGTAGAAATCAAGAAGGAGCATCAAGTGTTGATGGTTAACAAGACCACTAGTTTCAAGAAAAAGGACAAAGGAAAGAAGGGGAACATCAAGAAGAATGGTAAGCAAGTTGCCACTCTCGGGAAGAAGCCCAATTCTGGACCTAAGCCTAAAACTGAGTGCTTCTACTACAAAGGGGCTGGTCACTGGAAGCGGAATTGCCCCAAGTATTTGGCGGATAAAAAGGATGGCAAAGTGAACAAAGGTATATTTGATATACATGTTAATGATGTGTACCTTACAAATGCTCATAGTAGTTCCTGGGTATTTGATACCGGTTCGGTTGCCCATATTTCTAACTTGAAACAGGGGCTACAGATTAAACGAAGATTGGCTAATGACGAGGTGACGATGCGTGTTGGGAATGGTTCCAAGGTCGATGTGATCGTCGCCGGCACGCTACCTCTACATCCACCTTCGGGATTAGTTTTAGACCTAAATAATTGTTATTTGGTGCCAGCGTTGAGCATGAACATTATATCTGGATCTGGTTTGATGCAAGACGGATATTCATTTAAATCAGAGAATAATGGTTGTTCTATTTATATGAGTAATATCTTTTATGGTCATGCACCCTTGAAGAGTGGTCTATTTTTGTTGAATCTCAATCGTGGTGATACACACATTCATAATATTGATGCCAAAAGACGCAAAGTTGATAATGATAGTGCAACATATTTGTGGCACTGCTGTTTAGGTCATATTGGTGTAAGGCGCATGATGAAACTCCATGCGGATGGACTTTTGAATCACTTGATTATGAATCATTTGATGCTTGCGAACCATGCCTCATGGGCAAGATGACTAAAACTCTGTTCTCCGAAACAATGGAGCGCGCCACTGACTTATTGGAAATAATACATACCGATGTATGCGGTCCGATGAGTGTTGAGGCTCGTGACGGGTATCGTTATTTTTTGACCTTCACAGATGATTTGAGCAGACATGGGTATATATACTTAATGAAACACAAGTCTGAAACATTTGAAAAGTTCAAAGAATTTCAGAGTGAAGTGGAGAATCATCGTAACAAGAAAATAAAGTTTCTACGATCTGATCGCGGAGGCGAATATTTGAGTTATGAGTTTGGCCTTCATTTAAAACAATGTGGAATAGTTTCACAACTCACACTACCTGGAACACTGATACGTCTCCAACGTATCTATAATTTTTTATTGTTCCATGCTATTATATTATCTGTTTTGGATGTTTTATATGCATTAATATGCTATTTTATATGATTTTTGGGACTAACCTATCAACCTAGAGCCCAGTGACAGTTTCTGTTTTTTCTGTTTTAGAGTTTTGCAAAAAAGGAATACCAAACGGAGTCCAAACGGAATGAAACTTTTGCGATGATTTTTCTTGGACCAGAAGACATCAAGAGGACTTGGAGTGCATGTTAGGGGAGCCACGAGGCAGCCACAACGACGGAGGGCGCGTCCAGGGGGTAGGGCGCGCCCCCACCCTTGTGGTCCCCTCATGACTCCACCGACCTATTTCTTCCGCCTACATATTCTCAAATACCCCCAAACCTTCCAGGGGAGCCACGAAACCACTTTTCCACCGCCGCAACCTTCTGTACCCATGAGATCCCATCTAGGGGCCTTTTCCGGCGTTGATCCGGAGGGGGATTCGATCACAGAGGGCTTCTACATCAACACCATTGCCTCTCTGATGAAGCGTGAGTAGTTTACCATAGACCTACGGGTCCATAGCTAGTAGCTAGATGGCTTCTCCTCTCTCTTTGATTCTCAATACCATGTTCTCCTCAATATTCTTGGAGATCTATTCGATGTAATACTTTTTTGCAGTGTGTTTGACGAGGTCCGATGAATTGTGGATTTATGATCATCTTATCTATGAATATTATTCGAATCTCCTCTGAATTCTTATATGCATGATTTGATATCTTTGCCAGTCTCTTCGAACTATCGATTTGGTTTGGCCAACTAGATTGGTTTTTATTTCAATGGGAGAAGTGCTTTGCTTTGGGTTCAATCTTGCGGTGCTCGATCCTAGTGACAGAAGGGGAACTGACGCGTATTGTATTGTTGCCATCGACGATAACAAGATGGGGTTTTCATCATATTGCTTGAGTTAATGATACGTCTCCAATGTATCTATATTTTTTGATTGTTCCATGCTATTATATTATCTGTTTTGGATGTTTTATATGCACAATATGCTATTTTATATGATTTTTGGGACTAACCTATTAACCTAGAGCCCAGTGCGAGTGCCAGTTTTTGTTTTTTTCTTTGTTTTAGAGTTTCGTAGAAAAGGAATACCAAACGGAGTCCAAACGGAATAAAACTTTTCCATGATTTTTCTTGGACCAGAAGACACCCGAGAGACTTGGAGTACAAGTCAGAGGAGCCTCGAGGTGGCCACAAGGGTGGAGGGCGCGCCCCCTGTCAGTTATATATCCGGCATATCTCGTAGTAGGGGTCCTAAGCTAGGCGTCTTGGAGTGATGGTAACATGGACACGAGATTTTACCCAGGTGATGACCCACAAGTGTAGGGGATCTATCGTAGCCTTTTCGATAAGTAAGAGTGTCGAACCCAACGAGGAGCAGAAGGAAATGATAAGCGGTTTTCAGCAAGGTATTCTCTGCAAGCATTGAAATTATCGGCAACAGATAGTTTTGTGATAAGGTAATTTGTAACGGGTAGCAAGTGATAAAAGTAAATAAGGTGCAGCAAGATGGCTCAATCCTTTTCGTAGAAAAGGACAAGCCTGGACAAACTCTTATATATAGGAAAGCGCTCCCGAGGACACATGGGAATTATCGTCAAGCTAGTTTTCATCATGTTCATATGATTTCGCGTTTGGTACTTTGATAATTTGATATGTGGGTCATCCAAGGTGTCTTTTTGTAGCTGAGCTCCAACGTCGGTCTGCTTCCGAGCTCCAACGCCGAGAGTATCTAAGCTCCAACGCCGGACTATATCCGAGGTGTCATAGATCACCTTGGCTCAAAAAAGTCGAAGAAGTTTAGCCGAGCTTAATGCCGGAAATGCCCTCTATAGAGCCAGCCACCTGCATTCGAGCTTTATGCCGGACTGCTTCCGAGGTGATGCACCACCTCGGGCTTGGGCTGATTGTTTGCGGATTTTATTTCCGATGGATGCAATTTATTTATTGACGAGTTATATAGCCAGTAGCCCTCAAGGTGTGTGTGTCGGCCTAAAACCCGAGATGCACATTAGAGGAGATAGTGATTGGCAGACGGGCCCTTGAGAGAGGGTATTGAGAAGTTGTCATAATATATTAGCTTGACACCGGATAGGTCCTAGATAGCCTATTGTTATTCGAAGATGCATTTGCCCATAGTTCGGTCAAGCCGAACACTGAGCATTTTGAATTTTCTGTATTGAATAGGCAATGCAGTAGCCCCCGAGACACTGGTCGGGTGGCAACACCAGATCAGGGGATCGATGTGCCCCTTTAATATTAGTAAATGATAAGCCCGAAGCCCAGTAGCCCCCGAGCCTTAATGTGGGCACGAGTGGCCGAATTAAGGATCGATATTTGGAGTAAAATCACAAATTATGTGGAATGATTCTATGTATCCAAGTACTCTACATCATTAATGCTTGGATCCACACTGTACAAAACTTTGTTGACTGACCATCGTCCTCAACCTCCTCGGCCAGTAGCCGGGGAGTGTCTGTCCCACTTTATAAAGCCTTTATGAGGGCAAAGATTTACAACAAACAAGGCAATCCAACCATATGGTTTTATAAACAAAGGTATGCAGAGAGAATGTCATATTACTATTTAATGTAAGAAACATCTTCCAAAGAAAATAGTCCCGCTATTGGTTCCTTTCTTTGGGTTGTCATGCCAACCATGATCATGAAACCTCACCTCCAATCAATGAGGGAGAAAAATATTGAGGATTTAGTTTGGGGAAAGTTCCCGAACTATGTGCTCTTTAGCGAACCTAAATTTTCACTTCCGTCGTTGCCGACCAATTATATCCTTTAAGATCGCTAGCTTTCGGCTTCACCCAGTCTGAGGTACTAACTCGGATGACCCGGTAGTAACAATCACAGAGGTGCTCCCTTTACCGCCTAGCTGAACAATCGGGAACATAGGGGTAAGCATAGGAGCCAGGCAACCCAGCTTGGCCAAAATCTTAAGTCAAATTGATGCATATTTATGGCTTTATAACGATGATTACGGAAGGCAACCCTCGTATATTAAATACAAACGCTGATGATATGTTTATTTTGACTTTGTTGCGACCGTTTACCAGTTGAAAGTGCCCCATCGTCGGCTTCCACCCCCTTGTAGATGCTATGCAGGGTGTTTCCGCAATAACAAAACAACCCTTAGCCAACATCTTGGTGCCCGAAGGCGGTTGTGTTAGCGGAAATGAGGCAATCAGATATGTGGGATTTATAACTTTCACTTATTCATAAGAGCTTTAAACTGGGGAAGCTAGCTACGAGCCCCCGGTTAGTGTTCGGCACCGACCGAAGTCTAGCCATTAACACTTCGGTCAATGTTATGAAAGGCCCATTGTTTAACATGAGGTAATCGGTATCAATCTATAGTTTGACACCGTCATCGGATCGCTGACTAGTGTATGCCCATTGTGACAGTCAGTTTTCGGCTTTCTCCACTGAGGTGCTTAACCATTCGAGCTGGAAGCATAATCGCAGTGGTTCTCCCTTTGCACATCTAGCTGAACAAAGCAGAACGTAGGAGGCAACCACAGGAGCCGGGCAACCCAATTATTGACCGAAGACACAATTCGAAACCAATGCATATATAGCAATATCCGAGAATGTTTTTGGCGAATCTCTAAAGGTGTCCGGCGTTGCACTGCGGGACTTATGCTGGAAACACACAAATAGTTTAAAAGTTCCATAGGCTTGGAAAACCAAAAAACTTCAGTAAAAACTTTACGCCTGAACTAAATTGAGTCATTTGGTGCCAATCCAAAAATTGGTCTTACTTTTGTTCTTCTGTCGTGCATTAATATGACACATCCGATCTTAAGACTTCAAGCGGGTCAGCCTACGGCTACAACCTCATATCCCGAAGGTGGAGTACTGCTCGTTAAGCCAGTTTGGCGAACTAAACTCGAGCAACATTAGAGAAAAAACAGGCTATCCGGCTATTGACCAGACACTCGAGTCGAGAAAGGAGTGGTAGAAAAAGACTTTGCAACGACTTAGAAGAAGAACACTTATTATAAAATAGCTCATATAAATTTAAGATCCCCAGTTAACACGGGCAAAGAAAAGTGATTTTTAACGAACCTCGTTTTTGACAAACATATTTTAGCATAAATATAATGTTTGGTCGAACCGAACAAGAATTAAAAAAACTGAACATGGAAGCGACTTAGCTGGTTAATGTGCTTGGTGTCGATGCGCGGCCCGAGTTTACAACGGGACGAGGTCCCAGCCCCCAAGCCGGTCCCGAGGTGGCGGAGCGAAGAGCTCGACACTCCGAAGTGGTGACATAGCATGACTAATGTGTGTGTGTGTGGGGGGGGGGGGTGGAACTGAAGGAAATATGCCCTAGAGGCAATAATAAAGTTATTATTTATTTCCTTATATCATGATAAATGTTTATTATTCATGCTAGAATTATATTAACCGGAAACATAATACATGTGTGAATACATAGACAAACAGAGTGTCACTAGTATGCCTCTACTTGACTAGCTCGTTAATCAAAGATGGTTATGTTTCCTAACCATCAACAAAGAGTTGTTGTTTGATTAACGAGGTCACATCATTAGTTGAATGATCTGATTGACATGACCCATTCCATTAGCTTAGCACCCGATCGTTTAGTATGTTGCTATTGCTTTCTTCATGACTTATACATGTTCCTATAACTATGAGATTATGCAACTCCCATTTACCGGAGGAACACTTTGGGTACTACCAAACGTCACAACGTAACTGGGTGATTATAAAGGAGTACTACAGGTGTCTCCAATGGTAGATGTTGGGTTGGCGTATTTCGAGATTAGGGTTTGTCACTCCGAGTGTCGGAGAGGTATCTCTGGGCCCTCTCGGTAATACACATCACATAAGCCTTGCAAGCATTATAACTAAGATGTTAGTTGTGAGATGATGTATTACGGAACGAGTAAAGAGACTTGCCAGTAACGAGATTGAACTAGGTATTGGATACCGACGATCGAATCTCGGGCAAGTAACATACCGATGACAAAGGGAACAACGTATGTTGTTATGCGGTCTGACCGATAAAGATCTTCGTAGAACATGTAGGAGCCAATATGGGCATCCAGGTCCCGCTATTGGTTATTGACCGGAGACGTGTCTCGGTCATGTCTACATTGTTCTCGAACCGTAGGGTCCGCACGCTTAATGTTACGATGACAGTTATTATGAGTTTATGCATTTTGATGTACCGAAGGTTGTTCGGAGTCCCGGATGTGATCACGGACATGACGAGGAGTCTTGAAATGGTCGAGACGTAAAGATTGATATATTGGAAGCCTATGTTTGGACATCGGAAGTGTTCCGGGTGAAATCGGGATTTTACCGGATTACCGGGAGGGTTACCGGAACCCCCCGGGAGCCAAATGGGCCAACATGGGCCTTAGTGGAAAGGTGAGAGGGCAGCCCACATAGGGCTGCGCCTCCCCCCTCTCCCTAGTCCTATTAGGACTAGGAGAGGGGCCGGCCACCTCTCTCTTTCTCTTCCCCTTTGGGGAATCCTATTAGGAATAGGATTGGGGGGGGGGAGTCCTACTCCCGGTAGGAGTAGGACTCCTCCTGCGCCTCCTAGCTTGGCCGGCCAGCCTCCCCCCTTCATCCTTTATATACGGGGGCAGGGGCACCTCTAGACACACAAGTTGATCCTTGAGAACGTTCCTTAGCCGTGTGCGGTGCCCCCTGCCACCAAATTCCACCTCGATCATACCGTTGTAGTGCTTAGGCGAAGCCCTGCGTCGGTAGTACATCAAGATCGTCACCACGCCGTCATGCTGACGGAACTCTTCCTCGACGCTTTGCTGGATCGGAGCCCGAGGATCGTCATCGAGCTGAACGTGTGCTAAGAACTCGGAGGTGCCGGAGTAACGGTGCTTGGATCGGTCGGATCGGGAATACGTACGACTACTTCCTCTATGTTGTGTGATCGCTTCCGCAGTCGGTCTGCGTTGGTACATAGACAACACTCTCCCCTCTCGTTGCTATCCATCACCATGATCTTGCGTGTGTGTAGGAATTTTTTTGAAATTACTACATTCCCCAACAGTGGTATCAGAGCCTAGGTTTTATGGTTTGATGTTATTTGCACGAGTAGAACACAAGTGAGTTGTGGGCGATACAAGTCATACTGCCTACCAGCATGTCATACTTTGGTTCGACGGTATTGTTGGACGAGACGACCCGGACCAACCTTACGCGTACGCTTATGCGAGACCGGTTCCCTCGACGTGCTTTGCACATAGATGGCTTGCGGGTGACTGTCTCTCCAACTTTAGTTGAACCGAGTGTGGCTACGCCCGGTCCTTGAGAAGGTTAAAACGGAGTCTATTTGACAAACTATCGTTGTGGTTTTGATGCGTAGGTGAGATGAGTTCTTGCTTAAGCCCGTAGCAGCCACGTAAAACTTGCAACAACAAAGTAGAGGACGTCTAACTTGTTTTTGCAAGGCATGTTGTGATGTGATATGGTCAAGGCATGATGCTGATTTTATTGTATGAGATGATCATGTTTTGTAACCAAGTTATCGGCAACTGGCAGGAGCCATATGGTTGTTGCTTTATTGTATGCAATGCAATCGCGATGTAATGCTTTACTTTATTACTAAGCGGTAGTGATAGTCGTGGAAGCATAAGATTGGCGAGACGACAACGATGCTACGATGGAGATCAAGGTGTCGCGCCGGTGACGATGGTGATCATGACGGTGCTTCGGAGATGGAGATCACAAGCACAAGATGATGATGGCCATATCATATCACTTATATTGATTGCATGTGATGTTTATCTTTTATGCATCTTATCTTGCTTTGATTGACGGTAGCATTATAAGATGATCTCTCACTAAATTATCAAGAAGTGTTCTCCCTGAGTATGCACCGTTGCCAAAGTTCGTCGTGCCCAGACACCACGTGATGATCGGGTGTGATAAGCTCTACGTCCATCTACAACGGGTGCAAGCCAGTTTTGCACACGCAGAATACTCAGGTTAAACTTGACGAGCCTAGCATATGCAGATATGGCCTCGGAACACAGAGACCGAAAGGTCGAGCGTGAATCATATAGTAGATATGATCAACATGACGATGTTCACCATTGAAAACTACTCCATCTCACGTGATGATTGGTTATGGTTTAGTTGATTTGGATCACGTGATCACTTAGAGGATTAGAGGGATGTCTATCTAAGTGGGAGTTCCTAAGTAATTTGATTAACTGAACTTAAACTTATCATGAACTTAGTACCTGATAGTATCTTGCTTGTTTATGTTGATTGTAGATAGATGGCTCGTGCTGTTGTTCCGTTGAATTTTAATGTGTTCCTTGAGAAAGCAAAGTTGAAAGATGATGGTAGCAATTACATGGACTGGGTCCGTAACCTGAGGATTATCCTCATTGCTGCATAGAAGAATTACGTCCTGGAAGCACCGCTGGGTGCCAAGCCTGCTGCTGGAGCAACGCCAGATGTTATGAACGTCTGGCAAAGCAAAGCTGATGACTACTGATAGTTCAGTGTGCCATGCTTTACGGCTTAGAATCGGGACTTCAACGACGTTTTGAACGTCATGGAGCATATGAGATGTTCCAGGAGTTGAAGTTAATATTTCAAGAAAATGCCCGAATTGAGAGATATGAAGTCTCCAATAAGTTCTATAGCTGCAAGATGGAGGAGAACAGTTCTGTCAGTGAGCATATACTCAAAATGTCTGGGTATAATAATCACTTGATTCAGATGGGAGTTAATCTTCCAGATGATTGCATCATTGACAGAATTCTCCAATCACTGCCACCAAGCTACAAGAGCTTCGTGATGAACTATAATATGCAAGGGATGAACAAGACTATTCCCGAGCTCTTCGCAATGCTGAAAGCTGCGGAGGTAGAAATCAAGAAGGAGCATCAAGTGTTGATGGTCAACAAGACCACTAGTTTCAAGAAAAAGGGCAAAGGGAAGAAGAAGGGGAACTTCAAGAAGAACATCAAGCAAGTTGCTGCTCAGGAGAAGAAACCCAAGTCTGGACCTAAGCCTGAAACTGAGTGCTTCTACTGCAAGCAGACTGGTCACTGGAAGCGGAACTGCCCCAAGTATTTGGCGGATAAGAAGGATGGCAAGGTGAACAAAGGTATATGTGATATACATGTTATTGATGTGTACCTTACTAGAGCTCGCAGTAGCAGCTGGGTATTTGATACTGGTTTTGTTGCTAATATTTGCAACTCGAAACAGGGACTACAGAATAAGCGGACGCTAGCAAAGGACAAGGTGACAATGCGCGTGGGAAACGGTTCCAAAGTCGATGTGATCGCGGTCGGCACACTACCTCTACATCTACCTTCGGGATTAATATTAGACCTAAATAATTGTTATTTGGTGCCAGCGTTGAGCATGAACATTATATCTGGATCTTGTTTAATGCGAGACGGTTATTCATTTAAATCAGAGAATAATGGTTGTTCTATTTATACGAGTAATATCTTTTATGGTCATGCACCTTTGAAGAGTGGTCTATTCTTGTTGAATCTCGATAGTAGTGATACACATATTCATAATGTAGAAGCCAAAAGATGCAGAGTTGATAATGATAGTGCAACTTATTTGTGGCACTTCCGTTTAGGTCATATCGGTGTAAAGCGCATGAAGAAACTCCATACTGATGGGCTTTTGGAACCACTTGATTATGAATCACTTGGTACTTGCGAACCGTGCCTCATAGGCAAGATGACTAAAACACCGTTCTCCGGTACTATGGAGAGAGCAACAGATTTATTGGAGATCATACATACCGATGTATGTGGTCCGATGAATATTGAGGCTCGTGGCGGATATCGTTATTTTCTCACCTTCACAGATGATTTAAGCAGATATGGGTATATCTACTTAATGAAACATAAGTCTGAAACATTTGAAAAGTTCAAGGAATTTTAGAGTGAAGTTGAAAATCGTCGTAACAATAAAATAAAGTTTCTACGATCTGATCGTGGAGGAGAATATTTGAGTTACGAGTTTGGTGTACATTTGAAAAATTGTGGAATAGTTTCGCAACTCACGCCACCCGGAACACCACAGCGTAATGGTGTGTCCGAACGTCGTAATCGTACTTTACTAGATATGGTGCGATCTATGATGTCTCTTACTGATTTATCGCTATCGTTTTGGGGTTATGCTTTAGAGACGGCCGCATTCACGTTAAATAGGGCACCATCAAAATCCGTTGAGACGACGCCTTATGAACTATGGTTTGGCAAGAAACCAAAGTTGTTGTTTCTTAAAGTTTGGGGCTGCGATGCTTATGTGAAAAAGCTTCAACCTGATAAGCTCGAACCCAAAGCGGAGAAATGTGTCTTCATAGGATACCCAAAGGAGACTATTGGGTATACCTTCTATCACAGATCCGAATGCAAGACATTCGTTGCTAAGAATGGATCATTTCTAGAGAAGGAGTTTCTCTCGAAAGAAGTGAGTGGGAGGAAAGTAGAACTTGACGAGGTAACTGTACCTGCTCCCTTATTGGAAAATAGTACATCACAGAAAACTGTTTCTGCGACACCTATACCAATTAGTGAGGAAGCTAATGATGATGATCATGAAACTTCAGGACAAGATACTACTGAACCACGTAGATCAACCAGAGTGAGATCCGCACCAGAGTGGTACGGTAATCCAATTCTGGAAGTCATGCTACTAGATCATGATGAACCTACGAACTATGAAGAAGCGATGGTG
Source organism: Triticum monococcum (assembly GCA_034509565.1). Classification (NCBI taxonomy): domain Eukaryota; kingdom Viridiplantae; phylum Streptophyta; class Magnoliopsida; order Poales; family Poaceae; genus Triticum; species Triticum monococcum. Next base: position 526,076,391 of record CM067842.1, on the reverse strand, counting down.
AGCCCAGATTCCGCAAAGTGGCTTGAGGCCATGAAATCTGAGATGGGATCCATGTATGAGAACAAAGTATGGACTTTGGTTGACTTGCCCGATGATTGGCAAGCAATTGAGAATAAATGGATCTTCAAGAAAAAGACCGACGCTGACGGTAATATTACTGTCTATAAAGCTCGACTTGTCGCAAAAGGTTTTCGACAAGTTCAAGGGGTTGACTACGATGAGACCTTCTCACCCGTAGCGATGCTTAAGTCCGTCAGAATCATGTTAGCAATTGCCGCATTTTATGATTATGAAATATGGCAGATGGATGTCAAAACTGCATTCCTGAATGGAATTCTGGAAGAAGAGTTGTATATGATGCAACCAGAAGGTTTTGTCGATCCAAAGGGAGCTAACAAAGTATGCAAACTCCAGCGATCCATTTATGGACTGGTGCAAGCATCTCGGAGTTGGAATAAACGCTTTGATAGTGTGATCAAAGCATTTGGCTTTATACAGACTTTTGGAGAAGCCTATATTTATAAGAAAGTGAGTGGAAGCTCTGTAGCATTTCTGATATTATATGTGGATGACATATTGCTGATTGGAAATGATATAGAATTTCTGGATAGCATAAAGGGATACTTGAATAAAAGTTTTTCGATGAAAGACCTCGGGGAAGCAGCTTACATATTAGGCATAAAGATCTATAGAGATAGATCAAGACGCTTAACTGGACTTTCACAAAGCACATACCTTGACAAGATTTTGAAGAAGTTCAAAATGGATCAAGCAAAGAAAGGGTTCTTGCCTGTGTTACAAGGTGTGAAGTTGAGTCAGACTCAATGCCCGACCACTGCAGAAGATAGAGAGAAGATGAAAGATGTTCCCTATGCTTCAGCCATAGGCTCTATCATGTATGCAATGCTGTGTACCAGACCTGATGTGTGCCTTGCTATAAGTTTAGCAGGGAGGTACCAAAGTAATCCAGGAGTGGATCACTGGACAACGGTCAAGAACATCCTGAAATACCTGAAAAGGACTAAGGATATGTTTCTCGTATATGGAGGTGACAAAGAGCTCACCGTAAGAGGTTACGTTGATGCAAACTTTGACACTGATCCGGACGATTCTAAATCGCAAACCGGATACGTGTTTACTTTAAACGGTGGAGCTGTTAGTTGGTGCAGTTCTAAACAAAGCGTCGTAGCGGGATCTACATGTGAAGCGGAGTACATAGCTGCTTTGGAAGCAGCAAATGAAGGAGTCTGGAGGAAGGAGTTCATATCCGATCTAGGTGTCATACCTAGTGCATCAGGTCCAATGAAAATCTTTTGTGACAATACTGGTGCAATTGCTTTGGCAAAGGAATCCAGATTTCACAAAAGGACCAAACACATCAAGAGACGCTTCAACTCCATCTGGGATCTAGTCCAGGTGGGAGACATAGAGATTTGCAAGATACATACGGATCTGAATGTTGCAGACCCGTTGACTAAGCCTCTTCCACGAGCAAAACATGATCAGCACCAAGGCTCCATGGGTGTTCGAATCATTACTGTGTAATCTAGATTATTGACTCTAGTGCAAGTGGGAGACTAAAGGAAATATGCCCTAGAGGCAACAATAAAGTTATTATTTATTTCCTTATATCATGATAAATGTTTATTATTCATGCTAGAATTGTATTAACTGGAAACATAATACATGTGTGAATACATAGACAAACAGAGTGTCACTAGTATGCCTCTACTTGACTAGCTCGTTAATCAAAGATGGTTATGTTTCCTAACCATGAACAAAGAGTTGTTGTTTGATTAACGAGTTCACATCATTAGTTGAATGATCTGATTGACATGACCCATTCCATTAGCTTAGCACCCGATCGTTTAGTATGTTGCTATTGCTTTCTTCATGACTTATACATGTTCCTATAACTATGAGATTATGCAACTCCCGTTTACCGGAGGAACACTTTGGGTACTACCAAACGTCACAACGTAACTGGGTGATTATAAAGGAGTACTACAGGTGTCTCCAATGGTAGATGTTGGGTTGGCGTATTTCGAGATTAGGGTTTGTCACTCCGAGTGTCGGAGAGGTATCTCTGGGCCCTCTCGGTAATACACATCACATAAGCCTTGCAAGCATTATAACTAATATGTTAGTTGTGAGATGATGTATTACGGAACGAGTAAAGAGACTTGCCAGTAACGAGATTGAACTAGGTATTGGATACCGACGATCGAATCTCGGGCAAGTAACATACCAATGACAAAGGGAACAACGTATGTTGTTATGCGGTCTGACCGATAAAGATCTTCGTAGAATATGTAGGAGCCAATATGGGTATCCAGGTCCCTCTATTGGTTATTGACCGGAGACGTGTCTCGGTCATGTCTACATTGTTCTCGAACCGTAGGGTCCGCACGCTTAACGTTACGATGACAGTTATTATGAGTTTATGCATTTTGATGTACCGAAGGTTGTTCGGAGTCCCGGATGTGATCACGGACATGACGAGGAGTCTCGAAATGGTCGAGACGTAAAGATTGATATATTGGAAGCCTATGTTTGGACATCGGAAGTGTTCCGGGTGAAATCGGGATTTTACCGGATTACCGGGAGGGTTACCGGAACCCCCCAGGAGCCAAATGGGCCTATTGGGCCTTAGTGGAAAGGTGAGAGGGCAGCCCACATAGGACTGCGCCTCCCCCCTCTCCCTAGTCCTATTAGGACTAGGAGAGGGGCCGACCACCTCTCTCTTTCTCTTCCCCTTTGGGGAATCCTATTAGGAATAGGATTGGGGGGGGGGGAGTCCTACTCCCGGTAGGAGTAGGACTCCTCCTGCGCCTCCTAGCTTGGCCGGCCAGCCTCCCCCCCTTCATCCTTTATATACGGGGGCAGGGGGCACCTCTAGACACACAAGTTGATCCTTGAGATCGTTCCTTAGCCGTGTGCGGTGCCCCCTGCCACCAAATTCCACCTCGATCATACCGTTGTAGTGCTTAGGCGAAGCCCTGCGTCGGTAGTACATCAAGATCGTCACCACGCCGTCGTGCTGATGGAACTCTTCCTCGACGCTTTGCTGGATCGGAGCCCGAGGATCGTCATCGAGCTGAACGTGTGCTAAGAACTCGGAGGTGCCGGAGTAACGGTGCTTGGATCGGTCGGATCGGGAAGACGTACGACTACTTCCTCTACGTTGTGTGATCGCTTCCACAGTCGGTCTGCGTTGGTACGTAGACAACACTCTCCCCTCTCGTTGCTATGCATCACCATGATCTTGCGTGTGCGTAGGAATTTTTTTGAAATTACTACGTTCCCCAACAGGAACCTCCAGTCTAGATGAGGCGACGGAGCAGGCCAACAGTATGACGCCGAAGTCCGCGGTGTGGGTTAATGATATGATGACGAAGCCCCGGTCCAGCCGAGGTGATGTGGTACGTCGGTATGCCGAGGTGACATCGCTGCCCAACCCAGATCATTTACCTATGCACAGAAAATAGTGCAAGCCGGAGATAATAGTAATAATAAAATAAAAAAAATCATTGCATAATTAATAATTTATGCAAAGTGAGTAATAAAAGAAATATGGCCCGTGTACCGAACACTCGATGAGGTAGAGCTTTCTCAGCGATGCCGAAGTCCCCGAGGCAACCGAACATGTCGGTATGGCAATCTGACCAACAAGGTGATCACGCGAGCCGATTGGGACGACGGCGTCGGCTTGCCGAAGTGACCGCGTGACGTAGTCGAAGTCGATTACCTACACATGTAAAATAGCGCAGTCCGAAAAATAATAATATAAATATAGAAGAAAAACCTCGCATAATTAATTTACGCAAATATTTTTTTAAAGAGATGTGCCCTGGCTTCGAAGCCAATGTTGGTGTAGGGCGCTGGCGTGAAAAGCCTGTATTCACAGGGCGGTCCGAGTCCCCGATGAGGCGTTCGCCGAATTGCGAATGGGAAACTGACCGAACCATCACGCAAACATCGTTAATGCGGCCATCACTTGACAGACCTGTGTACAGATGATGGAACAAACTAGAGTAATAATTCCTCAGAAAAAGTAAACCCAAGCAAGGAAAAATTACTAGGATTAATAACATCTGGTTTATCTGTTGTAGCAATCTAAAGAAATGTTACTCCCAAAATTGGGACTTGATCTGCACACCCATTTCCTCATGAGCGATGAAGCAACGGCATGGTGATGCTGGCAAAGGTTGGCTCGCCGAGGCAAAGCCCCCAGTCCAGCTAACGTGACGAAGCTGGTCGGCTGGTGACGTCGAAGGCTTCGGAGTAGGTTGATGAAGAGATGACGAAGCCCCTGGTCTAGTAGAGGTGACAGATCAGGTCGGTAAGGAGACGTTGCAGCTGCCATGTCAATCGAGGTGTTGAAGCAATTCGGCGTGATGGACATCAGCTTGAAGAAGCAACAGTGTGGCCATGCCAACGCAGGTCGTGACTTGTGACGCGGTCAATGTTTGCTTGATGAAGTGAGTGAATAGGGTATATGGTATAGTAGTAACGAATTTTTTCCTCATGAGTGAATAGGTGGCTATATATCATTTAATTTAGTAAGATGTGCCACAAAAGTTTCAGATTCATAGCCATAAAAAGGATCAGATTCAACCAAAGTAATTAACTCAGGATCAACAGAGAAATCACAATCCTTATCAGAAATAAAAATAGGTGAAGGAGCAAAAGCAGGGTCATATTTCATTCTAGCATTCAAAGATTTTTCTTTCAGCTTAGCTAATACTAGTTTCTTAAGATCATATCTATCTTTGCAAGCAAAAAGATCTCTAGCAGTTTCTTCATCCATAACATAACCCTCAGGTACATCAGGCAATTCATATCTAGGGGGAGAATCTTCATCATCACTTTCATCAATATTATCAGTTTCAATAATTTCGTTCTCTCTAACCCTAGCAAGTTGTTCATCAAGAAAATTCACCTAATGGCACAGTATTATCAAACATAGAAGTAGTTTCATCGTAAGCATCATGCATAGCAGAAGTGGCATCATCAATAACATGCGACATATCAGAATCAATAGCAGCAGTAGGTGTCGCAAGTTTACTCAAAACAGAAGGTGAATCAAGTGCAGAGCTAGATGACAGTTCCTTACCCCCCCTCATAGTTGAGGGAAAAATCTTGGTTCTTTCATCTTTAAAGTTCCTCATAGTGATCAACAAATATAAATCCCAAGTGACTCAAAGAATAGAGCTATGCTCCCCAGCAACGGCACCAGAAAATAGTATTGATAACCCACAAGTATAGGGGATCACAACAGTTTTCGAGGGTAGAGTATTCAACCCAAATTTATTGGTTCGACACAAGGGGAGCCAAAGAATATTCTCAAGTATTAGAAGTTGACTTGTGAATTCAATCACACCTGAAAGTAGTATGGAAGTAATGGTAATGTTGGCAAAAGTAATAGTAGTGGTTTTTGTAGTAATAGTACCAGCGGCAACAGAAAAGTAACTAAGCAAAGATCAATATGTGAAAAGCTCATAGGCAATGGATCAATGATGGATAATTATGTCGGATGCGATTCCCCGTGCAACAGTTATAACATAGGGTGACACAGAACTAGCTCCAGTTCATCAATGTAGTGTAGGCATGTATTCCGAATATAGTCATACGTGCTTATGGAAAAGAACTTGCATGACATATTTTGTCCTACCCTCCCGTGGCAACGGGGTCCTATTGGAAACTAAGGGATATTAAGGTATCCTTTTAATAGAGTACGGGACCAAAGCATTAGCACTTAGTGAATACATGAACTCCTCAAACTACGATCATCACCAGGAGTGGTCCCGATTATTGTCACTTCGGGGTTACCGGATCATAACACATAGTAGGTGACTATTGACTTGCAAGATAGGATCAGGAACTCACATATATTCATGAAAACATAATAGGTTCAGATCTGAAATCATGGCACTCGGGCCCTAGTGACAAGCATTAAGCATATCAAAGTCATAGCAACATCAATCTTAGAACATAATGGATACTAGGGATCAAACCCTAACAAAACTAACTCGATTACATGGTAAATCTCATACAACCCATCACCGTCCAGCAAGCCTACGATGAGATTACTCACGCACGGCGGAGAGCATCATGAAATTGGTGATGGAGGAAGGTTGATGATGATGATGGCGATGGATTCCCCTCTCCGGAGCCCCGAACGGACTCCAGATCAGCCCTCCCGATGAAGGTTAGGGCTTGGCGGTGGCTCCGTATCGTAAAACGCGATGAATCCTTCTCCCTGATTTTTTCTCCCCGAAGGTGAATATATAGAGTTGGAGTTGACGTCGGTGGAGCCTCAGGGGGCCCATGAGGCAGGGGACGCGCCGGGGGGGGGGGGGGCGCCCTGCACCCTCGTGGACAGGGTGTGGGCCCACTTATGCTGATTCTTTCGCCAGTATTTTTTATAAATTCCAAAACGGGTATCCGTAAATTTTCAGGTCATTCCGAGAACTTTTATTTCCGCACAAAAATAACACCATGGCAATTCTGCTGAAAATAGCGTCAGTCCGGGTTAGTTCCATTCAAATCATGCAAGTTAGAGTCCAAAACAAGGGCAAACGTGTTTGGAAAAGTAGATACGTTGGAGACGTATCAGTGGTAGATATGGAAATTCCGTAGAAGATGAACGGTTGGATCTTCCAAATAACCTCCGAGCTAGGCTCTGGAGACCACGCTCTAAACTCGTCCAGATTCCCGTCCAGACTCGACAGGCCTCCGGTATATCACAGATCGCCGGAGATTCCTCCATCGGAAGGCGACGAAATTTTACAGGGTTGTTGTATTCTCAATTCCGCACAATTCCACCAAAGGGTTGATCAAATCGACTTCCGAGGAGACGGTGGCAGCGAAAACAAGTTTGTTGTATAGAAAAATTGTGCGATTGCACGAGGGCAATGTTGACAATGAGCCCCCAGGCTCCATTGATGACTTTTCCATGGTCTTGGTTGAGCTTTGAGCTGATGATGATGAAAGTATCCGTCTGATCTTGATGATATGACATGGAGCGCGGTCCTCGGTCTAGCCGAGGTGACCAGTCGAGCCGGCGACAAAGATGCCGACATCGACCATGAAGCTCGGCTCCAATGCGTATATCACGCCGGAGACGATCCAAATTTCCATCGCACTGTGGAGACTGCCAGCAGGCTCTCAATGAAAGCACCAATGTCGGTTCTATATCTGGCATATCTCATAGTGGGGGTCCTAAGCTAGGCGTCTTGGAGCGTTGGTAACATGGACACGGGATTTTACCCAAGTTCGGGCCCTCTTGATGGAGGTAAAACCCTACGTCCTGCATTTGATTGTATTCATATGGGGCATAGTACAAAGTACATGTATCTACCACAAGATTGTTCTAATGAATATTAGATTATCTATTGACTAGCCTGGCCTCAGTTTATATATGCACCGTAGGCCTAGGGTTTAGAGGAGTCCTTGTCTTGTGCGCCAAGTCTTGTGGAATCCTCCTTGTATTCGGCATGGGCTGCCCGAAGTGGCCCATTAGTGAATCATCATGGGGGTCCTCGGCCCGACCCACTGGTCGGGAGACGACGTGGTGAGTACCCCCTACTCCAGGAAACCGTCACCCCCAGACCTTGTGGGCCCCTCGTAGCTCCCCTGACCTAATTCTTTCGCGTATATATACTCTTATACCCCAAAAACATCCAGGGGAGCCACAAAACCACTTTTCCACCGCCGCAACCTTCTATACCCGTGAGATCCCATCTTGGGGCCTTTTTCGCCATCCTTCCGGAGGGGGAATCGATCACAGAGGGCTTATACATCAACACCATTGCCTCTCCGATGAAGTGTGAGTAGTTTACTTCAGACCTACGGGTCCATAGCTAGTAGCTAGATGGCTTATTCTCTCTCTTTGATTCTCAATACAAAGTTCTCCTCGATGTTCTTAGAGATCTATTCGATGTAATACTCTTTTGCGATGTGTTTGCCGATATCCGATGAATTGTGGATTTATGACCAGCTTATCTATGAATATTATTTGAATCTCCTCTGAATTCTTTTATGCATGATTTGATATCTTTGCAAGTCTCTTCGAACTATCGATTTGGTGTGGCCAAGTAGATTGGTTTTTCTTGCAATGGGAGAAGTGCTTAGCTTTGGGTTCAATCTTGCGGTGTCCTTTCCTAGTGACAGTAGGGGCAGCAAGGCACGCATTGTATTGTTTCCATCGAGGATAACAAGATGGGGTTTTCATCATATTGCTTGAGTTAATCCCGCTACATCATGTCATCTTGCTTAATGTGTTACTCTATTGTTATGAACTTAATACTCTAGATGCAGGCAGGAGTCGGTCAATGTGTGGAGCAATAGTAGTAGATGCAGAATCGTTTCGATCTACTTGACACAGACGTGATGCCTGTATTCATGATCATTGCTTTATATAACGTCTCGGCAGTAATTTTTCATCCGCCGTAATAATTCTTTCTTGAGAGAAGCCTCTAGTGAAACCTATGGCCCCCCGGTCTATTTTATATCATATTAGTTTCCTGTCAACTTGCTAATTTCTGTCGCCTTTCCCTTACTTTGCAATCGTTAATTTCCGTTCCATAAATCAAAAATACCAAAAATATTACTTTACCGTTTATCTATCTCTATCAGATCTCACTTTGCGAATAATCGTGAAGGGATTGAGAACCCCTTTGTCGCGTTGCTTACAAGTTGGTGTTTGTTTGTGCAGGTATTCGGTGGCTTGTTGCGTAGTCTCCAACTGGATTGATACCTTGGTTCTCAAAACCGAGGGAAATACTTAGGCTCCTTTGCTGCATCACCTTTTCCTCTTCAAGGGAAAAACCAACGCAAGCTCGAGAGGTAGCAAGAAGGATTTCCATCGCCTTTTCTTCGCCCCTCTTTTGTTTGTCTTCTTCGCTTGCTTTTTGTGTGCTCGTGTGTGTTGGACTGCTTGTCTAGTCTGCATGACTCCTCCAAAGAACATTGACCCTCATGTTAGGAGGTTAGAAGAAATTGAAAATAATGTTAGAAGCTTCATGTCTTTACAATTTGAGCATAACAATTTCTTTAGAAATGAGCTCAAGGAGCAGAAAAGTTTTATGGAATACATGAATAAAGAACTTGATGATATGTCTAAGGAATTTTATGGTTTGAGTTCTCAGTTTGCAAATCTTGAAAATTTGGTAGGTCAAATTTTTGATAAACAGGCTACTCTAGTAAACAAAATGGACGCCAAACCAGAGGCTGAAAATAATGATGAAAATCTAAAAGTGACTCCAATTGAATCTTTGTTTTCCAATATAAATCTTGATAAAGGTGGGACTTGAGATGAGTCAACTTTAGTTAGAAGGCGCCCCAATGATTCGGAGTTTTTAGATCTTGATGCAAAAATTGATAAAAGTGGGGTGGGAGAGGTCAAAACTTTAGATAGCAATGAACCCACTATTTTGGATTTCAAGGACTTTAATTATGATAATTGCTCTTTAATAGATTTTATTCCCTTGTTCCAATCCATGTTGAATTCTCCTCATGCTTATAATAAAAACAAAGCTTTTACTAAACATATCGTTGATGCTATGATGCAATCTTATGAAGAAAAGCTTAATTTGGAAGTTTCTATTCCTAGAAAACTTTATGATGAGTAGGAACCTACTATTAAGATTAGGATTAAAGATTATGAATGCTATGCTTTCTGTGATTTGGGTGCTAGTGTTTCCACGCACTACAAAAAAATACACTTCCGTGATGATACGTGTTTGTCACAGTAGGTCGCGTTTTCTGTCATGCATGTACATCCATGACGATTTTATGACAGAATCAAGATAGTCATACATGTGCTATCGTAGAAGTGTTCCATGACATTACCAAAATTATCATCACGGAAGTGTCCACTTCCATGATGATAAATCGCGCGTCACAGAAGTGCTTTCGTCAAGGGTGACCGACACGTGGCATCCACCGTAACGGAATGCCGTTAAGCTATCGGGTCGGGTTTTGGATCCGATAACCTGTTAACAGCCCCGACCAATGGGGATTTTGCACGTGTAAAATCACCATTGGCTGGAGGAGACACGTGTCAGGTCTGCGTTGGCACAGGTGTCACTCATCCAATGGGCGAGACACGCCTATGATATGTTGACACGTGGACCGGCCCACCAAGTTTAAATGGGCTGGCCCAACTGAAGGCCCATAAGATTTTGCGGACCATAATGGGCCAGCCCAGCTAAAGGCCCACGAGATTTTGCAGACCATAATGGGCTGGCCCGGCTAAAGGCCCACAAGATTTTGCGGGCCATAATGGGCCGGCCTAGGTAAAGGCCCACAAGATTTTTGTGTGCCATAATGGGCCAGCCCAGGTAAAGGCCCACAAGATTCTTGCGGATCATAATGGGATAGCGCAGCTAAAGGCCCATGAGATTTCGCTGACATTAATGGGTCGGCCCAGCTGTAGGCCCACAAGATTTTGAGGACCCTAGTAGGTCGGCCCATTAACTGGGTGCCATGTTTTGGGCCAAATGCCGGCCCATATTTGATCTGGTCCATCAATGGCCTGCCACGCTCCGGGCCTAATAGTGGCCCATATGAGATCTGGCCCGTTAAAAGCCTACCATGTTCTGGGCCAAATTACGGCCCAGATCAGGTCTGGCCCTTTAAGAGGCTTTGGGCTCAATTATGGCCCATATCAGATTCGGCCCGTCAACTGGACACTATGCTTTAGGGCCCACTTGCTAAAGGCCCACTTAGTAATTCTGCCTGATATTAGTTTTGGCCTGTTAAGGGCCCGTTTAACATTCGGCCCTATATTAATTTCGGCCTGTTAAAAGCCCGTCATATAGTTGGGCCTAACTACGGCCCGGTTTGCATCTGGCCTGCTCGCAGCCGATATCTGATTGGGCCAAACAAGGACCGAGACAATTTTGGCCTGTTAAAAGCCCGTGATTTGATTCACACAATCATGGGCCGGGGTTCATTTCGGGCTGCTGCCGGCCCGTGAGCTGTTCGGCACGTTTCAGGCCCAACCTACATCATGATTGCATGATGGCCCAATTATGTACCGTAATTTTACGGTTTGGCCGGTTTACTGCGAAGACATGATACATATACAGTAAAATAACTGCAGCATCATGAATAAGAAAAAATCTAGACTATACAATAAAGAAATTACGGAATATTACATCCACTAGGCATCAACGTTCGCCACTATGATAATAAAGCACAAGCAGACAACAGATTACATACACTGGGCATCAAAGATCACCGCCAGTGCAAATAAACACGCCGACAAAATAATATACAAAACCAACATCACTTCAATAGAGTTCAAGAATGGTTAGCCCTGCTGGGGAGCTGCAGCGCAAGCAGCTAAGCAAGATGATGAGACCGCACTTGTTCAACACTTATATCTTCCTCACTCTGAAAGATAAACAAGCAGACAGATGACAGGTTTTGCACATAAAAGTATCAGTGCTGACAATTCATCACATTTCTTACTGACGAATAAAGTGACACAGTTTAAAATTGCATTAACACAATATGGTATTGTTCAGGTTAAGACATGGCATGAAATGACATTGTGAAGGAGTTGGCAGCTTCACGACACCACTGGATTACAGATCAAAAACTCATAAGTATCAATGGTTAGTGTGCTATCAATTTATACCATTTCAGATTGGCAAATAAAGAGACGATTTAAATAATAGTAGAATGATATGACATTGTTCATAGTTAAGACATTGCAGAATATGACATTGTTCATAGTTAAGACATTGCAGAATATGACATTGTGCTGTAGTGGGTAGGTTCACCACACCACTGGATTACGGATGAAGAATAGAAGCATACATGCAGTGCAAAAGAAGATCACTTGCTCTGTATAGTTTAATTTACATGGTATGAAGAAGGAACTTGGTTGTACAACTGAAAACTTAAATTGAGAAAGGACAAACTTTTGTTTATGAACTACATAATAAACTTTAAACAAGCAATTTGATGCAAACATAAAAAATAAACAACTATTGCAGTCATGCCTAACCAAATATATACAACAAAGTTTGAAGGCTTGAGATGGACAAACTTACATTATTGGTGAAGACAGGCTCTATGAAGGCCTTGTCCATGCTGATGGGGGGGGGGGGGCAATTTTCAAGAAGTTTACCACAGAATCTTCTTCAAAAGCATTGCCTTTATTCTACATTTTGTTAAGAGTAAATATAGATGTGATAATATACGAAAAAATGGAGAATATTTAATATAAGATGAAGAGTGATGCTACATAACCAAGTAGCTATAAATGTAAGTGCAGCGATACAGGCAAAAGGTACAGCCAAGAGCAATGGACAGCTAAACTTCTTTAGTACCAACCTTATGGTAAGAGTAAATATAGATCTGATGTGTAGAAAATGGAGGGCAAAGGAAGATAAGCTGCAGAGTGATGGTACATGAACAACTACCTCTCATTATAAGTACACTGATAAAGGACATCATGTACTTACAAGAACAATGCAGAGCTTAAAAAAACATTGGCATTGTATATATTCTACACTAATGTAACCATTCATACAGATCAGATAATTTGGAGCGAACAATTGATAAGCAAGCTATCATGCATACTGCTGTCACATAATGAACCAGGTATGTATGCAAGTACAGTGATACAGGACAATAGGTACTAACAAGAGCAAAGCAGCGGGCAACATATTTGCTATATCCTGTCGTTCTTGTCAAACCGGAATTCTTCTTCGAGCAGATTTCCTGCAAAAAAGATCCGTAAGGCACATGCAGAAAAGTAGAAGTTCAAATTGTCATGCGATTTCATAGACAGTACCTCATCCTTGAAATGAGACCAGTGCATAACAAGGTTTTTCCATTCAATGTCTTCTAAATTTAGCACAGGAGACTTCACCAGAAATTCATTTATAGACTTGCCATCAAAGTGTGATTTCCTCAGGTAACACCGATACTGCTGCAATGCTTCCTTGAAAAGCACAAGCAAGCTTTGCTCGTCATGACTATCCAGATTGACCCTCGCCTAGTTACAACAATGTAATGTAAATCATTGATGTGTTCAATCAGCAGAAAACAGGAAAATAATAACCATGCATAATAGCACTTACATGTAAGTTGGACAGGAAGATGTGAAAATGGTGTTTGTCTTCACAATAATCTTCCCATGATGGGAATATATGCACGTAGTCCCTAACAACATTGAAAGCATTGTCTTATAAGCTGGGAATAAATGGAATGGGGTTCCAATCTGCAGGAATTGGCCATCTTTGCAGTTGGGATAGGTCTTTCGCCGGTGGACTTGCTGTACTTTTTGCTGGAGTGGGATTTTTCTGTGGTACAGCTGGTGCTATGGCAAATGAAACCGGTATACCTTTTGCTGGAGTGCAGGTCCTATGTGGTGGGGCTAGTGTAAGTGCATCTAGTACCACCCCTAGTTGGTTTTGGAGTATTGACGACAAACCTAGTTGAGGGACTAATGTGTTTGTGAGAATTGCAGGATAACACAGGTAGAAGTCCCTCATTGATTCGGTTTTCCCACCAGAGATGACCCCTAAAAATGTATGAAGACATTGATGTCAAAGGTGGTATATGAAGATATTCACATTAAAGACTATGACAAGAGAAGACACCGCATGAAGCCTACGGAGCTCAAAGACTTAGATCTTTCGTAGTTCTTTTTCTTCTATGTTGAGTCATAGGAACCACCGTACTGTTAAGTGGGGTCCAAGAGAACCAGTCAGAATGACTGAACTGATGCTTAAACAAAAACCTATGTCTTCGAGTGAAGACTATGAGAGCAAATCTTGTCCAGAGTCGGACAAGTTAGCTTTGCTTGTAGCCCAAGTAAAGTTGACGTGTGAGTTTGAAATCTGACCATTGGAACACGTGTCAGTTCCTTAGTGACCCAGGGTCATTTCGGACAAATCAGGTCGGGTTGCCTAGTGGCTATAAATAGCCCACCCCCTACAACCATAAATGGTTGGCTGCTCAGATTCAGAGTACGGCTTTTGTCGTTTGAGAGCAACCCATATCGAAGCCTTTGAGAGAGAATTCCTTGCGAGGATAAAGCCCTAACCACCCAGAGCCAAAGAGAATTAGGCATCACTTAAGTCTTCTTGTCTGAGTGATCTGAAGACTTATTACACTTGAGGACTGTGCATCCTCCAGCCGGTTAGGCGTTGCGTTCTGAGCATCCAAGAGACATTGTGGATTGCCGGTGAACGAAGTCTGTGAAGGTTTGGGAGTCTACCTTGAAGACTTACCAGAGTGATTGGGCGAGGTTTGTGTGACCTTAGCTCAAGGGGAATGCAGTGAGGACTGGGTGTCCTGAGCTGCGTGTTCAGGACTGGGTGTCCGGGACTGTGTGTCCTTTGGTTTAAATACCTAGCCGCCCTAACCAGACGTACAGTTGTCACAGCAACTGGAACTGGTCCAACAAATCATTGTCTTCAACGAGTCACTGGTTTCATCCTTCCCTTCTCTTTACTTACTGTTACTCTGTGTGAAGTCATTGTATGTTTGTCCAATATTTTGTCTTCACTGAGTGACTGTGTGATCTGTTTGGCTTCTTAATATCTTCCTGCTTGATCCTTACTACCTAGCTGCTATTAGTCATTGTGCTTTCACTTCATTGAATACATGACTATGGTTTACCTAGTGTAGTCTAACTTCCGCTGCATGGTAATAGGTTTATTTCTATCGTTTGTCTTCGAAACTTCCATGTTTTGAAGACTTTCATAAAAATCACCTATTCACCCCCCCTCTAGTCGATATAACACACTTTCAATTGGTATCAGAGCAAGGTGCTCCCTTGTTCTGTGTGATTCAGTTTAACCACCTGGAGTTTTAGCTATGTCGACTGCAGGGATAATTAAAGTCTCCGCTGCATGCCCCGTCTTCGATGGAACTGAATATCCCTACTGGAAGAATAAGATGCGCATGCATCTTGAAGCCATTGACGTTGACCTATGGTATGTCGTCAAGAACGACGTTCCCAAGGCTGGAGAAGGTGTCACTTCTGCTGATGTCAAGAAGTTCGTTCAACTGGACTCTACTGCCAAGAATATTATCTGTGGTCATCTGACCAAAGGACAGTATGGCCGTGTGAGTGCTTTGGAAACATCTAAGCTGGTCTGGGACTGGCTCTCCAAGGTCAACGAAGGCGTCTCAACCCAGAGAGATCAAAGAATCAGCGTTCTTCGCAACCTCTTCAACCGCTTCAAGCGAAATGACAATGAGAATGTCCAGCTCACATTTGACCGACTCACTGACATCACAAATGAGCTTCAAGCCCTCGGCGCCACTGAGATCACCAAGCATGAAGTTGTCAAGACACTACTGAGATCACTTGACAGTTTGTTTGACACCCTAGCCCTGATGATTCAAGAACGACCTGATTTCAAGACACTCGATCCGTCCGACATACTTGAGAGGCTCAACAAACATGAGTTTCAGCTTTCTGAGAAAAGAGATATCTATGGTCCAAACTATGGGCGAACTCGTGCCCTGAAGGCAAAAGCTGTCTCCTCATCTGAAGAAGAATCTGACAGCAGTTCTGACGATCCTGAAGACATTGGAAAGGAACTTGTTATGCTTGTAAAGAAGTTCCAAAGATTCACCAAGAAGAAAGGCTTCAGAAAGTCTTCACGATCAAGCTCAAGGAATGATGAAGCTTCTGCTCATGACTACAAGAAGAAAACATGTCACAAGTGCAAGAAAACTGGCCACTTCATCTCTGAGTGTCCGCAGTGGGACAATGAGAACAGAAAGAAGAAGAAGAGCAAGGAATATGACTCTGACGACAAGAAGAAGAAGAAATACTCAAAGTCCTCTAACAAGTCTTCCTCAAAGTCTTCATCACACAAGAAGAGCTCATCTGGCAAGGCACGTGCGTTTGTTGGCAAGGAAATGGATTCAGAGGAGGAGTCCGCTTCTAAGGAGGCGGAGGTGGAGTCTGAGGAGGAGTCCGATTCTGGCGTTGCAAGTCTGGCTACAGCATACGTTGCCAAGTCCATCTTCAACACTGAAGACAATGACTTCACCACCGATGCCGATGCAAATGACAAGGACGACTCTGCTCCTACCTATTGCTTCATGGCACGCGGTGCCAAGGTAAACACACGCACTACTCACTATCAAACATCTAGTGACGATGACTCTGATTGTGATTCAAGACCCAGCTACAAAACACTTGCTAAAATTGCAACTGAACAACAGAAAGCCATGGAACATATTCAAAAACTGTTAGACAAAAGCGATGATCTGTTGGGCGCTAAAATGACTCGATTTGAGTCCTTAATTGAAGACATAAAAAATCTTCACGTTAAGTATGAGGAACTTGAAAGTCGTCATGAAACGCTCTCAACAACTCATGAAAAGCTTTCCTATGATTATCTTCAAAGGAAGCAAGATCTTGAGAAATTGAGAGCGGCTCATGAAGATCTTCAAAAGGAAAACGAGCCACTTCACGCCGAACAGATCAGTTCCGCTCAGGAAGGATTTGAACCACCATGTCTTAAATGCATTGAGCGTGATAATGCTACTTCTGTTGCTGAATGTTCTACTACTGCTACTGTTGCAATATCTTCAACTGTTGATGTGGTAACTAACCCCTCTACTGAGGATACTACTGCGATTGCTGATGAGAATGCTAGGTTGAAGACATTGCTTGAAATAGGGATGTACAAAAGTCTTAAAGGGCATCAGACACTATGTGACGTCCTCAAAAGGCAGATTCTGAACCAAAACCCGAGGAAAGAGGGTGTTGGGTTCATAAGGAAAATGAATGCTGATGGCTCTTACTTGAAACCCGAGCAGTATCCCAAAACCACATGGGTTGCTGCAAAGGAACCTTCAACAGATCCATCCAGTCTATCTGGCTTCACTTGTGCTAACCCCATTATCATTGATGAATCCTTTGAAGCAAACTATAAACTATTTAAGAATCAGAATGGTGAAGTGTTTGCCAGGTACATTGGTACTAACTGCAGGAATGGACCACCTATGAAGAAGATCTGGGTGCCCAAAAGGTGTTTGGAAAATCTTCCTGTGAATGTCATCATGACACCACAGATGAAGAAGACAAACCCCAGACCACAGGCTTCATATGGCCCAAAGGCTTCATACAGACAGAGGACTCACCTGAGTCGCACTAATGCAAATGTTTTGCAGGGAAACCATACTTAGGCCTATGAATATGAGCGCGGTTCATCGAACCGCCATGTTCATAAGACCAAAAACTATTCTGCTTATTCTTATGAGTATTATTGTCCACCTGCAAGACTTTTTGCTAGAGCCCCAAAGCCAAAGTTTTCAGACGCTGCACTTAGACTTATCGCTTCTAAGCCACCCTTGAAGATGTGGGTGGTTAAGAAGGCTTAACTCTCTTTTGCAGGGAAAGGTCTCTAGCAGAAAACCAAAATCTTCTGACGCTATTGCTGGGGACCTTAAACAACTTGTAGGGCGCAAGATCAAATGCCCGGATGGTCTTACTATGTACTTCGTTCCTGAATCGCTTGCTACTCTCCCTATCAGTCCTAATCTGGATCTAAGCTTTCATAACCCACTGGTTCATCAAATGTTTTTGCTTCACAACTCTCTTCGTGAAGCCTACCCCCCTAACTGCACTGTAGGGTACGACACCAGCGTCTACAGAATGGATTATTGATAGTGGGTGTACAAATCACATGACTGGCAAAAGAAGCCTTCTGATGGACTCAACCTTACGTCCATCCAACAAGAGCCACATCACATTTGCTGACACTGGTAAAAGTAAGGTATTGGGTCTAGGTAGAGTTGCAATCTCAAAGGATCAACACATGGATAAAGTCATGCTTCTTGAATCCCTTGGCTTCAACTTAATGTCTGTCTCAATGCTATGCGATTTGAACATGATCGTAATATTTGGAAAATATCGTTGCCTTGTTCTAATGGAATCTGACAAGTCTCTAGTGTTTGAAGGGTATCGGAAAGATGATCTGTACGTGGTAGATTTCTCAGCAGGACCACAGCTTGCCGTATGTCTTCTAGCAAAAGCTTCAGAATGCTGGCTCTGGCATCGGAGGCTTGGGCATGCTGGCATGAGGAACCTCCACACCCTTGCAAAGAAGAAGCATGTCATAGGCATCGAGGGTGTCAAGTTCAAGAAAGATCACTTATGCGGTGCCTGTGAAGCAGGAAAGATGACAAGGGCCAAACATCCCTCGAAGACAATCATGACTACTACTCGACCCTTCGAACTGCTTCACATGATCTTTTCGGTCCCACTCATTACTCAACTCTTACTACTACTGCTTGTCTCTATGGCTTTGTCATTGTTGATGATTATTCTAGATACACTTGGGTGCATATAATCCTTTACAAGACTGAAGTGCAGGATGTCTTCAGACGCTTCGCCAATCGAGCAAAACTATGGCGCCAAGATAAAGCACATCGGAAGTGACAATGGCACTGAATTCAAGAACACTGGCCTTGATACATATCTTGATACCTTGGGCATCACACATGAATTCTCAACCCCGTACACGCCACAGCAGAATGGCGTCGTCGAACGCAAGAACAGAACACTCATTGAGATGGCCAAAACAATGCTAGATGAATACAAGACTCTAAGAAAATTCTGGCCTGAAGCCATTGATACTGCATGCCACACAATCAATCGTGTTTATCTTCACAAGCTTCTGAACAAGACATCGTATGAGCTCCTCACTGGCAAGAAGCCAAATGTCAGTTACTTCAGAGTATTTGGCGCAAGGTGCTGGATCAAGGACCCACATCACACTTCAAAGTTTGCCCCAAAAGCACATGAGGGTTTTATGCTTGGATATGGAAAGGATTCGCACTCCTACAGAGTCTTCAACCTCTTTCATTATAAATTGGTTGAAACCGTGGATGTGCGGTTCGATGAGACTAATGGTTCACAAAGAGAGCACCTGCCAAATGTGCTAGATGAAGTTCCATCCAGTGAATCAATCAAGCTAATGGGAACTGGAGAAATCATACCTTCTGAAGCTCATCCTGAAGAGGAACTCATCATCTCCGCACTAGATCAACCTAAAGACAATGCTCAACCTGAAAACAATCCCTCCAACAACGACAATGATCAGCAAGAGCAAAATCTTCGCCCTATACATCCTCGTGTTGCTAATGAAGTGCAGATTGAGAGAATAATTGACAGCATCAATGCACCTGGTCCGCTCACTCGATCAAGGGCAACCCAGCTGGCAAATTTCTGTGGGCACTTCGCATTCGTCTCAATAACAGAACCCAAGAAAGTGGAAGAAGCCTTCATGGAACCTGAATGGATTCAAGCTATGCAAGAAGAGCTTCAACAGTTTGAGCTGAATAATGTATGGGAACTGGTTAAGCGTCCTGATCCTCGGAAGCACAACATAATAGGCACAAAATGGATATACCGCAACAAGCAAGATGAGCATGGTCAAGTTGTCAGAAACAAAGCTCGTCTCGTTGCTCAAGGATATACTCAAGTGGAAGGCATTGACTTCGATGAAACATTTGCCCCTGTGGCTAGACTTGAAGCCATACGCATACTGCTGGCCTATGCAAATCATCACAACATACTTCTTTATCAAATGGATGTGAAGAGCGCCTTTCTCAATGGCAAGATTGAAGAAGAAGTGTATGTTGCACAACCACCTGGCTTTGAAGATCCAAAACATCCTGATATGGTATACAAGCTCAACAAGGCACCGTATGGCCTCAAACAAGCCCCTCGGGCCTGGTATGACACACTCAAATACTTCCTGAAGAGCAAAGGCTTCATACCTGGTTTCCTCGACCCCACTCTCTTCACGAAGACATATGATGGTGAACTGTTTGTGTGCCAAATATATGTGGATGACATTATCTTCGGTTGCACCAATCAGAAGTACAGTGAAGAGTTTGGATATATGATGCAAGAGCAATATCAGATGTCCATGATGGGAGAGCTGAAGTTCTTCCTCGGTCTTCAAATACGACAGCAACACAACAGCATCTTCATATCTCAAGAGAAGTATCTCAAAGATAGCCTTAAGAAGTTCGGTATGCAAGACTGCAAAGGGTTCACGACGCCAATGCCAGCCAAGCATCATCTGGGTCCTGACGACAATGGTAAAGAGTTCGATCAAAAGGTATACCGCTCCATGATTGGTTCTTTGCTTTATCTATGTGCATCTAGGCTAGATATTATGCTTAGTGTTTGCATGTGTGCTCGATTTCAAGCGGCACCAAAGGAGTCGCATCACTTAGCTGTGAAGCGAATTCTTCGATATTTGCCTCACACCCCAACTCTAGGATTATGGTATCCAAAGGGCTCAGAGTTTGATCTGGTTGGATTCTTGGATGCTGATTATGCTGGTGACAAGGTGGATCGCAAGTCTACATCAGGCACATGCCATTTTCTGGGACGATCACTTGTATGTTGGTCTTCAAAGAAGCAGAACTGTGTATCTCTCTCCACTGCTGAATCTGAATACATTGCTGCTGGATCTTGCTGCGCTCAGCTTCTATGGATGAAGCAAACCCTCAAGGACTATGGCATTCATCTGAAGCAAGTGCCACTCTACTGCGACAATGAAAGCGCCATCAAGATTGCCAACAACCCTGTTCAGCACTCGAAGACAAAGCACATTGAAATTCGTCATCACTTTCTCAGAGATCATGTTGTGATGGAAGATATTGATATCATACACGTCAACACTGAAGAGCAATTGGCAGATATCTTCACCAAGCCCTTGGATGAGAAGAGATTTTGCAAGTTACGGTGTGAGCTAAATATCCTGGAATCCTCAAATGTCCTGTGATCAGGCACACATCCTAACCCTTATGCATATTGATGACTTAGATGTGCAACACATGAAGTAAAGTATATCTTCAATCAATGAAGACATACATTCTAAGTGTGTATACATTAATGTGGAATTTGACTTCGGAATGCCACGATAATTGTGCGCCGTCTCTGGGTCTAATACTTCCTATACGGTGGGTAACGCCACCACCAAATGTTCTATTTGAAGTGTTTCACTCATGGCGTTACCTTGCTATGTCTTCACATTTGGTTTGGTTTTAATCTCAACATGTTTTCATGATTATCTTCACTATGTTGATTATATATATACTAGTGTTCTGTCCTCTACAGCATTCACTTATAGCTATGTCTTCTTGTTGAATCTTTTGATCTAAGTGAATGTGATCAGACCCTAACCTCTCTGTACTTTCTATCTCAAACTCTATCTCTCCAAGTCATATGCATTCTATTGAAACTGTCGAATGTCTTCTCTGTGTCCTTGTCAGCAGAAGATACAAAGACAAACATTAAGTCTGTTTTCAATGCTCATTCCTCCACATGAAACCCAGAGAAGTAGGAATGACCACCCGACAATCCAGGCGTGTGTGGGACGTGGAACAAACCCCAATATACTGCATGATGGCCACGTGTTCCTCAGATGTGAATCGCCAGGGGCACCTGTGTAATAACGCAGTGCCGCCCCTGTACCTATAAATACACCCTTCACAGCGGTCATTATCTCTTCTTCCACTCTCGCACGAACCCTAGCGCCACCGCTAGCCCTCGACGACGCCGGCGACGAAGCGCTTCACTGCCGCAACCTCTCCGACGCTGTCTTCATGCCGACCGCGGACATCGTCCTCTCCGCCGTCGCCGTAGGTGTCCTCCGTCGCCAAGTTAGGGCACGGAAGATTGAACTGCTCGGCCTCCTCTTCCACTCCGTCTAGCAGTTCCTAGTGTGGTAAAAAAAACTTCCTTTTACGGCCCCCTTTGATCCTATGGCTTTGTCACTTTCTACCACAAGAAGTTTCTATTCACACAAGTTGGATCTCTTTCATACTGCATCTCATAACATGCCTAGTATATTCACTTATGCTTCACAAAGTAGTTAGATTCCTCACTTGTACTGATCTCTGGATTCGTACAAATCTGGAACCAACTCCTTATCTATGAGTGAATGTCTTCGCACGATGAGGGCAATGTCTTCTAAACTGATTTATCTTCAAAATCTTCTGAGAATGCATATGACCTCTTCCCCTTCCCTCGCACCTTAATGCTGTCACAGGTACATGTCCATGGGAGAATCCCTTGGTTCTCATAGTCTGCATTCATCTGCAGAATTCTTACAGCATCATATAAATTCTCCCGAAGCCAGTTCCTGTCTGTCCAGCAAGCGAAAACCTTTGAAGCCTTTGAACGTTTTGAAGCCTTTCAGATTGAAGTTCATGGCTGCAGAGAAATCAGTAAGGAAGGGTGGCAGACAACGTCATGGGGGAACATCAAGAGATTTGCCTGATGACCTCTCAGAGCTTTACAAGACCGATCCTGAAGAGGATTACAATCAACGCAAGACCCGAATCCAATGGATTCGAAGATATTGGGAAGAACAATGGTTCAAATACCGGTTTGTGACCCAGGAATATGCTGAGAAAAATGCCATCAAGAGACCGTGGGGAGATATCCTATACAAGAATCTTCAGCCCAGGTCCAGAGAAGAAGCCATTGAACAAGGCTTCTATCCCTGCATGGTCCGTGGGCCACAGCCTGCAGATGCACACCCATCATCACTACTATGGTGTCGTGACGACAATCTGTTCAAGCGCAACTTCCAGTTTGCCAAGAACTCAGCGAAGCAGAACAAGAAGTCTTTGGGATTAGACTTCAACCTTGGTCCTTCTGCTCCAAGGGCTGACGGCACACGCGATGCAGAACCCAATGTCGTTGGTCCTTTCTACAACCTTGCAGGTCTCATCACCCATATCTTGGTTCAAGGGACAGCCGTGAATGAGCCTGCAGCTGACGCTGAATCAGATGAAGCGCCTGCAACGCCGACACCAAAGAAGTTGAAGAAGCCCAAAGCTTCAAAGCCTGCCCCTTCACCAAAAATCTCAAGGGCGAAGCCACTGGCAATTGCACCTCCTGAATACAGTGTGCAGTCTTAAGATTTGTCACGCGTCTCCAAGCCCCAGAAGGTTAAGATGCCTATGACACACACCGGCCAAGAGCTAACTGCTGCTGCCATTCTGCGCAATGATGCCATTGATCTATCAAGTGATGAAGATCTTGCAGATGACGCTCTTGAGCAACTCATCAAGAGCAAAGAAGAAGCAGAAATCTTCAATGATCTGCCGCTCTTTGATGTATCAATCATCCACAACTTCATTGATGAGTGGTTTGACACGCCAAACATCAGCTTCGAAGATCTCCAACTACCCATTGGCCTTAGTGTCGCCTTCCATGGCGCCATTGCTTCAGAGTTAGCCATCGCCCAACGCGTTGTTGAACTGAAGCAGAAGATTGGCTATGAGAAAGCTCAGTTCAAGAAGCATATGGCCAAGCTCAGCGTGCAAGATGTGAAGAACTTCAAGATTATGCTGCACGAGCTCAAAGAAGCCTTTCTAAAGAAACGTGCAGAAGCTCAGGGTTCACGTGAGCACATGAAAGTCCTGGCTGATAGGTGTGTGCAAGCCTACAATGAGGCTGAGAAGCGCAAGGCCCTTGGGCGTCCTGGCATCGACCCCAGGATGGCTGCCAAGAAGAAGAAGAAGCCCGCTATGGCTGAACCTGAAGCACCAAGGCAAGAAGTAGATCCCATAGTCTTCCCAACTAGCATGACTGGCCCGAAGCCAAAGGCCAGGTCAACCGCTTCAGAACTGAAGAAGACAAGGACTGCTGAGGCTGAAGCAAGGAAGAGAAAACATCCTGAAGCCTCTGCTACTACCCCTGCCAAGAAGAAAAGAAAGACCAAGAAGGAACGGGCTGCTCCCACAAAGCCCTTGATTGTTGAACCCATTTCCATGGTTCACCCCGATGCTAATCCACAAGAACGTCAACTGATTGTCCATGAGCCTGCTTTCACAAAGGCTCATGAAGCTGAAGACATTGGTCACCATGACCATGTTGAAGATGATGCAGCCCTTCCTCAGCTAGAGCACCAACAGGTATCATCGCCTGTGCTAATGCACAACGAACTCATCAGCATTGGTCGTCCACCGACGCCAGTTGCACAAGATGCTTCATGGGCGGATCGCCCACAAGAGGAAGAAGACCTTGAGGCCCAGCCAACACCAACTCCACAGGCGTCGCCCGCGTTGCGCGGGCTTCGCAAAGGTCCAAGGCCTCAAGTCTCTGCATCTGAAGATCAAACTACTGAAGACAATCCGGCTGAATCAGCCGCTGAAGAAGAAGAAGTCCCACAAGCTGCTACTCCCCTGCCCCACCAAGAAGCGGTTCTCGAGGAGAACGTGATCGTGACCGACCCTCCAGCTCGTCAAGTGGAGGTTGAAAATCTTGAGGCTGCCACCACCAACACCACTGAAGCCACTGACGCTGTCATGGCTGAAGCTAATGTGGAGCCCTCACCCCAACAGCACCAGAAGTCAACGAAGCCACTGATCCCGCTGCTTCTGTTCTTGCGTCTGCTGCCGGTCCCCAATTTGACTATCATGTTGAGCAGAGGCCTCAGGTCCAGAAGCCAATCCCAAGATTGCCCAGGTTCCCAGGTCCTGCATCAGCACCTGGCTCCTTCAATATCAATGGCTTTAGAGCAGACAACACATTCTTCAATAGCTGCAGGAACCCCTACTCTAGGGAAAGAATATCATCTGATCGGTTCTGGAGCTATCAGCAGCGAAGCTATTACTCATGCATTCTTTACAACCAAGGTCGCATCTTCCCACACAAGCGCCTTGACATTGAAGCCATAGCTGGTCTACCCTGTCTGGAAGAAGCTCTGGATTGCTTCAAAGAAGTTGGGCTGCTGCCGTTCGTCACTGACCAAGAGCATTGGAATGAAGAGTTGCTGCTCCAATTCTATGCCACACTTCACATCCGCGGGTATAACAGAGATCCGAAGACTTGGGTCCTGGAGTGGATGACTGGAAACATTCATCACGAAGCCAAAGTCTTTGACATCATTGAGCTCACTGGCTTGCCCACTCCTGGCGATCTCTATGAGCATGGCTGTCAGCTTCATAGTGAAGCTGTTGAGAGCATCTTTCAGAAGACTGAACCCAATATGAGTCAGATTCTCAGTATGATGAAGCCATTGCCCCAAGATGCTGCTTATCCCACGGAGTTCTTTGTTGAAGACCTTGAGTATCTGCCAAGGACCATTTATCATATCATAAGGCGAACTCTCTGGCCAATCAAAGGACATTCTCCCCATGCCAAGCTGGAAGGTGCAATGAAGACTTTGGTCTTCTATATTCTTCATGGAAAATGCTTCAATACACAGGATTTCTTCATTCACCAACTTGCTGCATCTGGCTCTGATCTGTTTGGTTTAAAGTTCTACGCCCCTTGGGTGATGCGGCTGATCAAACTTCACTCTGCTATCTCATATCAGCCATCTGCCCGCAATCATCGGATCTTTTTGCCTGATGTGGATATGTCTATTGAAGCCATATATCCTGAGCCTGCCAAGGAACCTCTAAGTCTTCAGAATGCAGAGCATCAAAGTTTTTCTCAGAACGTTGAAGGCGTTGAAGCAGTAACACGTGTGTATCCTTTGGCTGGCACTACACGTGCACCGCATCCTGCTCTCACTGAAGCCACTGATAGCTCCATTGCTCAACGACCCAAGAAGCGCACTCGTGTTCTCAACGACCGAGAGCTTCTGGTGGCCCTTCATCAGAAACAAGATAGGCATCATGACTGGTTAAATCGTCAAATGCAAAGCCTCTTGGTGGATGTTAATCGCATTCGCAATCTTGCCACCAAGAACGCCTTTGTTGCTCATGAAACTTCTCGACGCACATGGAAAGGGCTGACGCTGCTGTGTTCTAAAGATGATCTGCAAGAGGATGGCTTCACTGAGTGCTTCAAGTTTGACTCCACACCTCCTCGAAGGGCAGTGCTGCGATGAACTCCATCACTTGAAGACTCTGAGTTCTCTTCCTCTACTGCGACTGTGAATGCCAGAGTGATCGAGGATGAAGACGATGCTACTTCATCGCCACCTCCTTCAGCACACATCGACACTGCTCCAAGTTCGTCTGCACCGCCAAACACCACCAACGACCCTGCTGCTTCACCTACTCCTCATGGGAACGAGTAGAGGCTCTATGTCTTAAAACCTCTTTGGTCCTTACTGACAAAAGGGGGAGAAGCATATGAGTTTGATAGTCTTCAAGCGGGTCCATATGGGTGGGTGTTTTTATATTTTGCTTCGTGCTTACAACTCTCGTTTTGAAACATTTGGTTCTTTGAGTTGTAACACTTAAACTTGATGGTCGTCTGCTACTTATTTGCCACCTTGTGTTGCGATGATAAATTCCGCATGTGCAACGATAAATTCCGCACTTAGATCATTTTGCAGACGTCCATTTTCCATTATGCATGTCATTATCTTCACATACTTTCACATGCATAGTGGATTGTCATCATAAGTTGAAGTGGATCTCCACAAGCACAACCTGCCATGTGCATTTGCATTCCAAAAGCAAATTACTTATATGCACATCTTCAGGGGGAGCCCTTGCAACTTATGAAGACAATTCCTTATCCTTTACAATTTCACACATTATATTCCCCGTTGAAAACTTCAACTAGTTTGTCATCAATCACCAAAAAGGGGGAGATTGTAAGTGCATCTAGTGCCACCCCTAGATGGTTTTGGAGTATTGACGACAAACCTAGTTGAGGGACTAATGTGTTTGTGAGAATTGCAGGAGAACACAGGTAGAAGTCCCTCATTGATTCGGTTTTCCCACCAGAGATGACCCCTAAAAATGTATGAAGACATTGATGTCAAAGGTGGTATATCAAGATATTCACATTGAAGACTATGACAAGAGAAGACACCGCATGAAGCCTACGGAGCTCGAAGACTTAGATCTTTTGTAGTTCTTTTTCTTCTGTGTTGAGTCATAGGAACCACTGTATTGTTAAGTGGGGTCCAAGAGAACCAGTCAGAATGACTGAAGTGATGCTTAAACAAAAACCTATGTCTTCGAGTGAAGACTATGAGAGCAAATCTTGTCAGAGTCGGACAAGTCAGCTTTGCTTGTAGCCCAAGTAAAGTTGCCGTGTGAGTTTGAAATCTGACCGTTGGAACACGTGTCAGTTCCTTAGTGACCCAGGGTCATTTCGGACAAATCAGGTCGGGTTGCCTAGTGGCTATAAATAGCCCACCCCCTACAACCATAAACGGTTGGCTGCTCAGATTCAGAGTACGGCTTTTGTCGTTTGAGAGCAACCCACCTCGAAGCCTTTGAGAGGGAATTCCTTGCGAGGATAAAGCCCTAACCACCCAGAGCCAAAGAGAATTAGGCATCACTTAAGTCTTCTTATCTGAGTGATCTGAAGACTTATTACACTTGAGGACTGTGCATCCTCCAGCCGGTTAGGCCTCGCGTTCTGAGCATCCAAGAGACATTGTGGATTGCCGGTGAACAAAGTCTGTGAAGGTTTGGGAGTCTACCTTGAAGACTTACCAGAGTGATTGGGCGAGATCTATGTGACCTTAGCTCAAGGGGAATACGGTGAGGACTGGGTGTCCTGAGCTGCGTGTTCAAGACTGGGTGTCCGGGACTATGTGTCCTTTGGTTTAAATACCTAGCCGCCCTAACCAGACGTACAATTGTCACATCAACTGGAACAGGTCCAACAAATCATTGTCTTCAATGAGTCACTGGTTTCATCCTTCCCTTCTCTTTACTTACTGTTACTCTGTGTGAAGTCATTGTATGTTTGTCCACTCTTTTGTCTTCACTGAGTGACTGTGTGATCTGTTTGGCTTCTTAATATCTTCCTGCCTGATCCTTACTACCTAGCTGCTATTAGTCATTGTGCTTTCACTTCATTGAATACATGACTATGGTTTACCTAGTGTAGTCTAACTTCCGCTGCATGGTAATAGGTTTATTTCTATCGTTTGTCTTCGAAACTTCCATGTTTTGAAGACTTTCATAAAAATCGCCTATTCACCCGCCCTCTAGTCGATATAACGCACTTTCAGCTAGTGGTGTGGCCAGTGAAGTATGGGTACAGTCTGCTGGAGTCGTTCCTACGTTTTGTGTCACTGGTTGTACAACCAATATAAGTGGGGTGCCGTCTGATTTCTCCGGCACCACCACATTTTTCAAGGACTTTGCTGGTGCTCCTTCAGGTTCGGCAATCACCCTCTTCCTTTTTGATGTCTGATGCACAAGAACATCATTTGAGTGGAAAAACATGGTATGATGACAGATGGAATATGTATTGATAATGGATGGGCATGGCATCTTGACATATATGATGAGTAAACTAAGCAGATGGCGGTGCAACAAAGTAGAAGAAATGCAAGACAACATATGCAAGATACCCGGAATCAATAAAACATTGCCAAATTAGAACATGCACCTTGATGGGTAAACAGGACAGGCCATCTGCCTTTGACTCCTCGAGGTTAGAATAGTCATTAGGATCATATTCTGAACAAGAATCAACAGGTGGGGAGCGTATGAGTTTCATTGCATCTAGAATGGCACTCAATGCCTTGGTGCCAATTTTGTAAGTCATTGCAGTGTTTAGCTTCAAGAGTGGACTGCTGCTAGTGCGACACAAAGCAGCTACATAGATCATAGTGTAGATATAATGGGAAAACCTTAAGCATCAGAGTAAAATCAGCAAAGTGGAACTTGCTGGAATATATGTGCTAGTATTGCCGGTACAGCTAGAAAGGCTTCGGATACCAGCTCTCTTCAAGTGAAGGTGCGGTACTGTTAATATCAGTGTAACTCTCAAAGGCGACACAACTCCCCGCATTTCCTTGCTATTCTTATAGGATTCAAGTGGTAGGCCACTACAAATCCTATTCCTATGTTTACAAGATCCTACGAATCAAAGAGGCTCAAAGTGTCCATCACAACCAACTGTATAGACCTCTACACTGCAAATGTCCCTGCTCATCTTCAGTACAAGGAACATACCGTACTACTATCATACTCCCTCTGTTCCAAAATATAAGTCTTGGTAGAGATTTCCACTCTGGATCACATACAGATGTATCCAGATACATTTTAGAGTGTAGA
Organism: Triticum monococcum; assembly: GCA_034509565.1. Classification (NCBI taxonomy): domain Eukaryota; kingdom Viridiplantae; phylum Streptophyta; class Magnoliopsida; order Poales; family Poaceae; genus Triticum; species Triticum monococcum. The sequence continues at coordinate 526,047,375 of CM067842.1, read as the reverse complement.
TTCACTCATTTTGCTCCATATGTAGTCCATGGTGGAATCTATACAAAGACTTGTATTTAGGAATGGAGAGAGTACATATTAAAGAAGAACGGAAGAGGAACATGGTAAAGAAGAGCAAGCATATTTTGGATAATAACATGTTGGTTGCGCAGTGCCCACACATGATGAACTAGAGCGCATTAAGAATGCAACTCCCAGCTGTCTCTCGACCATTTCAAGCGGTTGGATGAAGATCCTACGTCTCCTAACCCTTCTTCTTCCTCGTCTCTGATTCTTCCCATACAGAACACCGCACGGGCCACCGGCCGGACCACCGGCCACCACCGCCTGTGTTCCTCTGCCACCCCACCCCCTCCTCTGCCCCAACCCCCACCCGCGTCGAGTTTTCTTCATTCGGCGAGGCTCCACAACCACCCGAGCCCCTTTGATCGCACCGGCAAACTCTGGCGAGCTTTGAAAAATCGACTGACCCAATTTTGAAATTTAGTCTACTGTGATTTAATTAGTGTGGAATATAAAAGGGGAAAACCATAAGCATTGGGAGTATAGTGTTGAGCGTGCCATGCCGGATCTGAAGGTGCAAACCAGACAAAGGCAACTTCGCAACCAAGACAAGAAATCAGAGTAAAGCAGTGGCGATCTATTTTCTTGCTGCGATAAATAAGTTGAGCAGATACGAAAGAGTACCACCTCTGGTGCAGTGCCGTGTATGCATCTGCTGAGAATTTGACGGTGCTGCGGTAGCGATGGCTGTCGGCAGCGTGGAAGCAGATCTAGGAGGGTAGACAGTGGCGGCGGGGCGCGGTGGACGAGACGGTTGTAGGAGCAGCGCCGGCAAGGTGGACGGCGGTGGGGATGAAGCGAGAGGACGGGATGCAAGGATCCCGGTCCGAAGCCATGGATGAGAGAGGTCGATCTCTTGTAATGGACGGTGGCGTCGGGGTATCAGCTCCGGCATGGTGGAGGAGGACGGCAGTGGATGGGGTGGCGGACAGTGGCGGACGGAGGAGGGTGGGTGGAGAGGGTGTTTTGGCGCCCATAGAGTATGAATGGGGAAAAGGGAGGTAGAGAGGAAGGGGGAACCATGTATTCAAGGCGCGCTTGTCTCAAATGCGAGGAAATTTACAAACTTAGCCCCCGTTTCAAATTTCTATTACATCACAGCAACATTAGTCAGTTAGGGATAGGACGGTAATCTTGCATACACCGAATATTTGCCGACGAGAGTTTGTTTTTGGCGCCCACCGTGTATGAATATGAATCGGGGAGGGAGTCGATTTCGGCCGAGGACACACTATGTTTTGGCGCCCACCGTGTATGAATATGAATCGGGGAGGGAGTCGATTTCAGCCGAGGACACACTATGTTTTGGCGCCCACCGTGTATGAATCCGGGTGAGAGGCGATTACGTCACGTTTGGGGTGAAATTACAAACCTACCCCCATCGAAACCTATAGAAATCCAGCAGATAGGCTTTGCGTGGCAGGGATAGGTAGTAGTGATTTCCATCTCGCAGATTTTGGTTTCGGGCGGTTACTGCGACTTTCCCCGCTTCGTTCAAATTTTGCAGAGTGCACGTTTACCGTGCCAACTCAATTCGAATCCCGTTTGTATTCTATTTTTTTCCGGCCGGGATCCATTTTCAATTGGAATTACATTCTATATACATCATTTTTATATATACTTTGAAAAGCACAACAAAGAATTCTGCTCCTTTATATGTATAATATGATTTACAAATACAACGATCTCGAAATCTTAAGGTTGAATTCAATTTTTTTAACCAAATTATGTTCTACTAAAATGTATGGATCAGTAATACCTGCATATTAAATAACATAGATGTGCGTGGATTCTTATGAGTATGCATGTTTGATAGATCAATTTTGGTTTGAGTATGGATTACATGTATCATCATCTCGAATTCAAATATTTGAATCCTCCATGGTTCTTCAACCGCGGTCTCGCCTATCTGACAGGTCACTGCGGTAAGTGGATAAATCTGCACGTCTATCGTAGGATCATACATCCTCCATGGTTCTCTAATGCCATTGAACCCAAGGGCTTCATTTACGCTGTCGACTCCTTCTATGGCTGGACGTATTGCTGGCCTACTCCAGTCATTGCTACAAACGGCTGTTATAGCAGTATGTTACTTTCCTATGATATCATGATAGCTTGCTTATATTACTATCAACATTGCTGAAAAAATATTCATGCTCATAACATGTTGTTCTTAAGATTGACTAAATCAAGAGCCTTTTTTATTTGACTCCAACTTGATATGATGTTGTAGGCCACCTGGTGTCCCTACCCTTCCTAATCCCAGAACCTTTCAAAGAAAAGCGGCATGGCAGTTGCAGGTGGTTCCTGGCTCGATCAGACGATGGCGATAGATTGATGATCGTTCGCACGTACCGGACGTGTTGTTTCGCAGAATACAATCACAGTCATTGCAAGGTCTTTGAGCAGGATCCCAGCTTCTCTGGGCCTTCAGGAATTTTTGACTGGAGGCTGGTAAGTAGCATTGGTACACGCTCTCTATTTGTCAGACTGAATTATCCGATTAACCAGGAGATAACTGACGGCAAGGATCATGATGGCAGCGTGGTTTCGTTCATCAGGCAAAACTGTGTGTACACAGCGTACCATGCATCTTTGCATGCACCATACCCTGATACGTCCCACCACGCCTGCAGCCCAAAGTAGGAGAGAGGGTCGCAAGTATCAGACTTCGACCTGCTGGCTAGAGTTTCCCCCATCAGGCACCCATCTGGTTCAAGCCGTCAGCCAATCTCCACAGCTTAATAAATAGTAACGTCTAACTGAGCCAGTTAGTTAGACGCGTACACTTGGTGTAGCAGGATCTTTATGTAGTTTGATGCATACACTTGTTCTTTTTTGGTAGCCCTTTTGTAATGATGGCTGATGTTTGGTTTGGAAGAGAGAGCTGCATCTTCACTCTTTTGGCCTGCTTACTGCTTCTGTTGCACCCCCAGCCCTGGTTGCTGCTGCTGTTTTCAATGTACAATCAGTAGTATATTTCGTCTGTTGGTTGAATAAATTTGTTGTTAGAACGACAAACACAATGTTTTGGAAGTCGTTGCACGGTTCGATCCTTTAGTGCCCCGTACTGTACGTAGCGCATACTATTTTTCGTACGGAACACATTTTCCACTTGTTGATAACATGCAGCCCACTGATGAAGGCCCAATAGAGAAGCCCATAATTAACTAGAAGGGAGGCTCTCACATGAATCCAACCCAGGTACATGCTCATGGCTCCCTAAACATAAATAAGTAAATAAATAAATAAAGCTAAATGCTCATGCACCAGTTCTTTGGGAAAATAGGTAGCCCAGTATTTCTTTTTGAAGAATACCCAAGCTAGGCCTATTTGTTTTCTCCGAATTACCGGGCTGCAAATCTTTCAAGACGAGAAGGGACGCATTCCGGCCTGGCTTAGGAGTATGGTCAATGTCTGTTAAAAGTAATATCAAAAGGGGTTGAAAATTCCAAAAAAATTATAGCAAATGGGATATAAGTTTCTTTTTTTGTTTTTGTTCTTCACTGATATCTTATACGTATTTCATTGGATTTAACATGACATAGTACTAATTTATTTTTAAATTTGTTTTAGTATGGCTAATAATTTTTGGATTAAGAATATTTTGTTCCCCAGCAAAATTTGCGAATTTTCAAAATTTCCCACATATTTAGTTAATTTTTTGACCCTGGTACTGACCAGAAAATGGCCAGCAATTCTAAAAATGGAAAACGGGCTGCAATAAATTCCATATGAATTAGAAAATGAGTAAAAATTATAAAAATAATAGCAAATGGGATGTATATGCCACAGATTTCGAGGCTGGCTTGTTTACGCAAGGCTTTGTCAGTGAACACACGATTCTAGCAGCAGTGACTGTTGGATGTCCGTGCAACGGCCGACGTGCTTCTTCAATCTCTGATCTTCCTGCTCCAGCCGCCTAAACTAGCGCCGGCGGGACTGCCTGCTCCCTCCTCTTGTGGCATGCTGTGATGCCGCGCAGGCTTCCCCAGCCCACCCTACTCCCTCCGCTGGCCTGGCCGCACACAATCAACTGCCTCCTTATTACGTGAAAAAATGATTCCTCCCATTGACATCTGGGGCGCACCGGTTGGGAGGCTGACCTGTGGGCCTACTAAGTTGACGCGTACGCAGGGCTTGTCAACTTAGTCAACAAACGATTCTAGCAGCAGTAACCGTTGGATTTGAATCAAACGGTCCTGCTGCTTCTTCAATCGTTGCTCTTCTTGCACTAGCCGCCCAAACCAGCGCCGGGGAGACCGCCTGCTCCTGCCTCCAGTGGCCGGCTGTGCTGTCGTTGAGGCCTCATCGCCCCCTACTACTCCCACCGCTAGCCAGGCCCTGCGGCGACGACAGCCTCACACCGCAGCCGAACCAGTGAACCCTCGTACTCCTCTCCGCGTGGGCATCCACTGCCGCGTCTTCCCCGGCTCCGCGTCGTCCCCTTCCTAGGCCTCGCCGTCGTCCACCGCCTTTGTGCTCTCGGCGCGGCATGGTCAACGTGGTCAACGACATTCCATTAGAAGAGTACTGTATGTGGAGAGGCTGACAGTTGGGTCCATGGCCACAACCCAGTTTTTTTTTGTGATTTGCCAAGTAAGTCACTTTGTGAGGCCTGTTGGGCTGTAAATATTTCAAGACAAGGAGAGCTTTCATTCGGCTGGCCGAGAAAATGGCCCATCAGTAATGAGAAATGGGGTGTACATTTTTAAAACACATCAAACCGACAATTAGTTTCAAATATCTTTTTTTTTTCATTTCAAGATTTCAAATTATATTAATTTTTATGCATGGAGAATTTGTTGGATTTTATATTGATATATATTTATTTTTAAAATCAGTTTGAATGTCAGTCAAAATTTCGGGATTAAAAACAGTGTGGACCGAACCGAAATATGCAAAATTTCGTATAATTTTTTAACCGTGGCCACAATATGGGCTGTAATGCTAACAAAAAGAATATGGGCTCCAAAAAAACCTTAATAATTAGCAAATGGGCTGTAAATTATTAGAAATAATGGCAGATGGGTTGTATGCTGTTTTCCACAGATTTGAGGCTTTCCTAAAAAAAAGGTTGACGCACAAGCAGTGGCTGTTGGATGGCCATCCAACGGCCGTCGTGCTTCTTCAATCTCTGCTCTTCCTGCTCCAGCCGCTCAAACAAGCGCCAGCGGGACTGCCTGCTCCCTCCTCCCCACGGCCGACTCTGCTGCCGCGCAGGCCTCACCGCCCCACCGTACTCCCATCGCTGACCTAGCCATCCCTCTACTCACCCACACCTGCTGTTATTCTCCGGCGACGGCAGACGAACCCGTAAACCCTAGTACAGTCGTACTCCCCTCCGCGTGGGAAACAACTGCCGAGTCTTCCCTACCTCCGTGTCGTTCCCTTCCTAGGCCTCGTCGTCGTCCACCGCCCTAGTGCTCTCGGCACGGCCTGGTCAACGTGGTCAATGACCGACATGCATCTGAAGTGGACTGTACATGGAGAGGCCGACAGTTGGGTCCATGGCCGCACGCAAGGAAATGCCTCCTTATTACGCGCAAAATAATGATTTCTCCACCTGACATTAGGGACCCACCGAAAGGGCCTCTGTATTTCGCGGAAAAAACGTTACCACCGCTGACAGCTCGGACCCACCAGCTATAACTTCGCACGCAAGGAAGTGCCTCCTTATTACGCACAAAAATTGAATACTCCCCCTATTAGCTGGGACCCAGTGTAGTGGAAGGCTGACTTGTGGGCCTACTAAGTTGATGGGGATGGAGGGCTTTGTCAACTTAGTCAATATGCACGATTCTAGCTCTAGTGACTGTACGATGTCCATCCAACGGCCGTAGTGCTTCTTCAACCTCTGGTCTTCTTGCTCCAGCCGCCCAAACCAGCGTCGGTCGTGCATCGTGCTCCTGCCTCCCGTGGCCGGCTACGATGCGGCGGAGGCTTCACCGCCCCCTACTACTCCCACTGCTGGCCAGGCCATCCCTCTACCCACCCACACCCCATGTTATTCTGCGGCGATGGCAGCTTCACACCGCAGCGAACCAGTGAATCCTCATACTCCTCTACGCGTGGGCATCCACTGTTGTGTCTTCCCCAGCTCCGCGTCGTCCCCTTCCTAGGCCTCACCGTCGCCCACCGCCCTGGTGCTCTCGGTGCGGCGTGGTCAACATGGTCAAGGAACGGCTTCCATCGGACATGGACTATACGTGGAGAGGCTGACAGCTGGGTGCACGGCCACAACAAGGAAGTGCCTCCTTATTACGTGCAAAATAATTATTCCTCCACCTGACAGCGGGGACCCACCGGATGGGCCACCGTATTTCGCGAAAAAAACGTTTCCCCCTGACTGTTGGGACCCACCAGCTACATCTTCGCACGCAAGGAAGTGCCTGACAGTCGGGACCCACGTGGTCGAAGCGTACGTAGCGTTGTCATTCTGGTCGTGAACGTGTACGTACATATATACCGGTGGATGTAGAGGCGCGCACGTGTAGTAGTATAGGTGCGCATGTAGCATGTACACGTACGTACAACGACCAGTGTGCAAGAAAGAATATACGGCCACGTATGTGTACATACGGGCGGGGTCTCGAACGCCTACTCGCGCATATGTATGGCCAGGGCTCGTGTACATGGCTGGGTCGGAACAGAGAAACAGCGTCGTCGTCGTGTTCATGGGGAGGCAAAGGAATGCGTCGTGTTCACGGGGAGGCAACGGAATGCGTCGTGTTCATGGGGAGGCAATGGAATGCATCGTGTTCATCAGGAGGCAACGGAACGCGTGGGAGCCAACTGGCTGGGTCGGAACGGAATGCGTGGTTATGTTCATCGGGAGGGCTTGGACAGAACAGGCGATGGAAACGAGGCCTGGCGTATTGCAAAACGGAGGAAACGGACCTCCTACGGTCGGAACGGGGTCCTATTGATCGGGAGGGGTGTGGCGTACCGCAAAACGGAGGAAACAGACCTCCTACGGTCGAAACGGGGGTCCTGTTGATCGGGAGGGGTGTGGCTTACCGCAAAACGGACGAAACGGACCTCCTATGGTCGAAACGGGGGTCCTGTTGATCAGGAAGGGGTGCGGCGTACCGCAAAACGGACGAAACGGACCTCCTACGGTCGAAATGGGGGTCCTGTTCATCGAGAGGGGTGTGGCGTACCGAAAAACGGGACTCCACGAGATACTGTTCATCTCCACCGTCGACCTCCTCCAGCCTCCACGGGCTACCGTCGACCTCCTCTAGCCTCCACGGGCTACCGTCGACCTCCTCCAGCCTCCACGGGCTCCTGTTCATCCAGCCTCCACCGCGCGCTACTCCACCGTCTACTGTTCAACCACCCCTCCACGGGCACCCCTCCACCGTCTACTATTCATCCAGCCCTCCACACCACGAGGTCATGTTCATCCAGAGGCAACGCCACCGTTCACTATTCATCCACCCCCCCAACACTCACTGTTCATCCAATCGATCGGCTTCAGTTAGTAGCAGTAGTGAAGGAATCGCTCGATCGGGTTCAGTTAATAGGCATCGATCGATCGCTCGGGTTCAGTAACGCGCAGCCTGCTGTGCAATCGCTCGGGTTCAGTTAGAGCCCAACGCCTCGCTCGGGTTTAGTTAGAGCCAACGCCTCGCACACACGTGCATACGTGTACGAGAGAAACACGCATCGCTCGGCCCGACCTCCCACCGTAACCGGGAACTCCCTGAAATTTTCCTCCCCCTCGCTTCTACCACGGTTTTTTTCCGTCATGGACGTCCCAAAGAATGTCATGCAACTGCGTCTCCGGCCCGCCCAGGATGAAAAGCCCATTTTCTGTCATGATTTTTTGTCATAGAAGTAGGAGCCCACCACATCTATGATGATACCGGGTTTTGTCACAATTATCGTCATAGAAGTGTCATATGTATGACAGAAAAAAAATTCGTTCGGTCCAAAATGTCACGGATGTGTCTTTTTTTGTAGTGACGATTCCTAAAACTTTATGTGATGTGTTAGGTTTCCGTTAATTTGATGATTGTTCCTTAAATTTGCATCTTGCGGATTCCACTATTAAGAAACCTATGAGAAGAATTAATGATGTTATTATTGTTGCAGATAGGAATTGTGTGCCCATAGATTTCATTGTTCTTGATATAGATTGCAATCCTACATGTCGTAATATTCTTGGTAGACCTTTCCTTAAAACAATTGGTCCAATTATTGATATGAAAGAAGGAAACATTAGATTTCAATTTCCATTAAGGAAAGGCATGGAACACTTTTCAAGAACAAAAATTAAATTGCCGTATGAATCTATTATGAGAGCCACTTATGGATTGCATGCCTAAGATGATAATACTTAGATCTATTCATGTTTTATGCCTAGCTAGGGGCGTTAAACAATAGCGCTTGTTGGGAGGCAAGCCAATTTTATTTTTTTTATTGCTTTTTAGGTCATGTTTTGCTTTGAATAAATCATCTAGCCTGGTTACATGTGTTTTTGCGTTTTAATTAGTGTTTGTGCCAAGTAAGATTTTTGGGATAGCTTATGATGATAGTTAATTTGATCTTGCTGAAAAACAGAAACTTTTATGCCCAGGATATTAGTTTTAGTTTTCAACAGAAGCGCGATAAAATATTGGTTATTTTTGCAGAGGATTAATAAACTAATTATATAGGACTTCCTAATTTCTTAGAATTTTTGGCATTACAGAAGAATTCAAAATATCCGGATTGCTACAAACTGTTCTGTTTTTGACAGATTCTATTTTTCGCGTCTTGTTTGCTTATTTTGATGCATCTATGGCTAGTATCGGGGGTATGAACCATGGAAAAGTTGGAATACAGTAGATATTACACCAATATAAATAAAGAATGAGTTCACAACAGTACCAAAAATGGTGATTTATTTTCTTATACTAGGAGCTTAGGAGATTTTCTGTTGGAGTTTTGTGTTGTGAAGTTTTCAAGTTTTGGGTAAGGATTTGATGGACTATGGAATAAGGAGTGTCAAGAACCTAAGCTTGGGGATGCCCAAGGCACCTCAAGGTAATATTCAAGGATGTCAAAAATCCTAAGCTTGGGGATGCTCCGGGAAGGCATCCCCTCTTTCGTCTTCGTCCATCAGTAACTTTACTTGAGGCCTTATTTTTATTCACCACATGATATGTGTCACTCTTGATTCATTGCACATCCCGGATATTGCATGTCACTCTTGATTATACCCATCTTGTATGCCTATCATATTAGGACTAACTTCATAATCAAAGCAAATTACCATGCTATTCTAAAAGACTCTCAAAATAATATAAGTGAAGCATGAGAGATCAATAATTTCTATAAAATAAAACCACCACCGTGCTCAAAAGATATAAGTGAAGCACTAGAGCAAAATTATCTAGCTGAAAAGATATAAGTGAAGCACATAGAGTATTCTAATAAATTCCGATTCATGTATGTCTCTCCAAAAAGGGTGTGTACAGCAAGGATGATTGTGGCAAACTAAAAAGCAAAGACTCAAATCATAGAAGACGCTCCAAGCAGAACACATATGATGTGGTGAATAAAAATAAAGCCTCAAGTAAAGTTACCGATAGACGAAGACGAAAGAGGGGATGTGATACGTCTCCAACATATCTATAATTTTTTATTGTTCCATGCTATTATATTATCTGTTTTGGATGTTAATGGGCTTATTTATACACTTTTATATTATTTTTGGGACTAACCTACTAACCCAAGGCCCAGTGCAAATTGTTATTTTTTTGCCTATTTTAGTGTTTCATAGAAAAGGAATATCAAACGGAATCCAAACGGAATGAAACCTCTGGGAGAGTTATTTTTGGAACAAACGTGATCCAGGGGACTTGGAGTAAACGCCAAGAAATCAATGAGGAGGCCACGAGGTAGGGAGGCGCGCCTGCCCCCTGGGCGCGCCCCCACCCTCATGGGCCCCTTATAGCTCCATCGACCTACTTCTTCCTCCTATATATGTCCATATACCCCGAAAACATCCAGGAGCACCACAAAACCCTATTTCCACCGCCGCAACCTTCTGGACCCAAGAGATCCCATCTTAGGGCTTTTTCCGGAGCTCCGCCGGAGGGGTAATCGATCATGGAGGGCTTCTACATTAACACCATAGCCTCTCCGATGATGTGTGAGTAGTTTACCATAGACCTTCGGGTCCATAGTTATTAGCTAGATGGCTTCTTCTCTCTCTTTGGATCTCAATACAAAGTTCTCCTCGATCTTCTTGGAGATCTATTCGATGTAACTCTTTTTGCGGTGTGTTTTTCGAGATACGATGAATTGTGGGTTTATGATCAAGTTTATCTATGAACAATATTTTATTCTTCTCTGAAATCTTTTATGTATGATTGGTTATCTATGCAATTCTCTTCGAATTATCAGTTTAGTTTGGCCTACTAGATTGATCTTTCTTGCAATGGGAGAAGTGCTTAGCTTTGGGTTCAATCTTGCGGTGTCCTTTCCTAGTGACAGCAGGGGCAACAAGGCACATATTGTATTGTTGCCATCGAGGATAAAAAGATGGGGTTTATATCATATTGCTTGCATTTATCCCTCTACATCATGTCATCTTGCCTACTACGCTACACTGTTCTTATGAACTTAATACTCTAGATGCATGCTGGATAGCGGTTGATGTGTGGAGTAATAGTAGTAGATGCAGAATCGTTTCGTCTACTTGTCACGGACGTGATGCCTATATACATGATCATGCCTAGATATTCTCATAATTATGCACTTTTCTATCAATTGCTCGACAGTAATTTGTTCACCCATCGTAGTACTTATGCTATCTTGAGAGAAGCCACTAGTGAAACCTATGGCCCCCGGGTCTATCTTTTATCATATAAGTTTCCAATCTATTTTACTTTGCAATCTTTACTTTGCAATCTATATCATAAAAATACCAAAAATATTTATCATATTATTATTATCTCTATCAGATCTCACTCTCGTAAGTGACTGTGAAGGGATTGACAACCCCTTTATCGCGTTGGTTGCGAGGTTCTTATTTGTTTGTGCATGTACGAGAGACTTGCGTGTAGTCTCCTACTGGATTGATACCTTGGTTCTCAAAAACTGAGGGAAATACTTACACTACTTTGCTGCATCACCCATTCCTCTTCAAGCGAAAACCAACGTAGTGCTCAAGAGGTAGCAAGAAGGATTTCTGGCACCGTTGCCGGGGAGATCTACGCAAAAGTCAAGACATACCAAGTACCTATCATAAACTCTTAGCCCTCTCTTTACATTATTTGCCATTTGACTCTCGTTTTCCTCTCCCCCACTTCACCCTTGCCGTTTTATTCGCCCTCTTTTCCGTTCGCCTCTTTTTCGCTTGCTTCTTATGTGCTTGTGTGTTGGATTGTTTGTCACGATGGCTCAAGATAATACTAAATTGTGTGACTTTTCCAATAGCAACAATAATGATTTTATTAGCACTCCGATTGCTCCCCTTACCGATGCTGAATCTTGTGAAATAAATACTGCTTTGCTAAAATCTTGTCATGAATGATCCATTTTCCGGCCTTCCTAGTGAAGATGCCGCTACCCATCTGAACAGCTTTGTTGATTTGTGTGATATGCAAAAGAATAAAGATGTGGATAATGATATTGTTAAATTGAAGCTATTTTCGTTTTCGCTTAGAGATCGTGCTAAAACTTGGTTTTCATCTTTGCCTGAAAATAGTATTGATTCATGGAATAAGTGCAAAGATGCTTTTATCTCTAAGTATTTTCCTCCTGCTAAGATCATCTCTCTTAGAAATGATATTATGAACTTTAAGCAGCTAGATCATGAGCATGTTGCACAATCTTGGGAGAGGATGAAATTATTGATTCGTAATTGCCCTAGTCACGGTTTGAATTTATGGATGATCATACAAATATTTTATGCTAGATTGAATTTTGCTTCTAGAAATCTTTTAGATTCGGCCACGGGAGGCACTTTTATGGAAATCACTTTAGGGGAACCTACCAAACTCCTAGATAATATTATGGTTAATTATTCTCAATGGCACACCGAAAGATCTACTAGTAAACGGTTCATGCTATAGAAGAAATTAATGTTTTGAGTGGAAAGATGGATGAACTTATGAAATTGTTTGCTAATAAGAGTGTTTCTTCTGATCCTAATGATATGCCTTTGTCTACTTTGATTGAGAATAATAATGAATCTATGGATGGGAATTTTGTTGGTAGGAACAATTTTGGTAACAACGCGTATAGAGGAAATTTTAATCCTAGGCCTTTTCCTAGTAACTCCTCAAATAATTATGGTAATTCCTACAAAAATTCTTATGGAAATTATAATAAGACGCCCTCTGATTTTGAATCTAGTATTAAAGAATTTACTAGTTCACAAAAGAGTTTCTATGCTTTGATTGAAGAAAAATTGCCTAAGATTGATGAGTTGGTTAGGAATGTGGATATAATTTCTCTTGATGTTGATTCTTTAAAACTTAGATCTATTCCACCTAAGCATGATATCAATGATTCTTTCAAAGCCATGAGAATTTCCATTGATGAGTGCAAAGAAAGAACCGCTAGGATGCGTGCTAAAAAGATTGCTTTATAAAGGCGTGTTCTTCTAGTTTTGATGACAATAAGGATGAGGATCCAAAAGTGATTGATGTGTCTCCTATTAAATCTTTGTTTTGCAATATGAATCTTGATAATGATGGGACTGGAGATGAGTCAACTTTAATTAAAAGGCGTCCCAATGATTCGGAGTTTTTAGATCTTGATGCAAAAATTAATAAAAGTGGGATTGGAGAGGTCAAAACTTTACATAACAACTAGTAATAATGTATGTGCAATGCACGTTTATATTAGGTAGGATATTAGTTACACGTTATATTAGGTAAGATATATTTGTTGCATGTTGGTATTTGGTAAGATATCAATTACCTTTTCGCGGGAATGGTAGGATATTAATTACATGGCAGATTTCAAGGGATAGCGTTGAGTCAAAACGTGTTTATAACCAATGGCAGTGGTGGGTAATTAGATTGTTAAACGTGTTTGGTGCTCAACATTGAAGCGATTTGAACAGCTAGATAACATGATTTGACGATCGAGATGGTTTGGATCTGCCCATTTGGGTCTTTTTATATTGGTATAGATGAACCCACTATTTTGGATTTCAAGGAATTTAATTATGATAATTGCTCTTTAACAGATTGTATTTCCTTGTTGCAATCTGTGCTAAATTCTCCGCATGCTTATAATCAAAATAAAGCTTTTACCAAACATATCGTTGATGCTTTAATGCAATCTTATGAAGAAAAGCTTGAATTAGAAGTTTCTATCCCTAGAAAACTTCATGATGAGTAGGAACCTACTATTAAAATTAAAATTAAAGATCATGAATGCTATGCTTTATGTGATTTGGGTGCTAGTGTTTTCATGATTCCAAAAACTTTGTGTGATGTGTTAGGTTTCTGTGAATTTGATGATTGTTCTTTAAATTTGCATCTTGCGGATTCCACTATTAAGAAATCTATGGGAAGGATTAATGATGTTCTTATTGTTGCAAATAGGAATTATGTGCCCGTAGATTTCATTGTTCTTGATATAGATTGCAATCCTACATGTCCTATTATTCTTGGTAGACCTTTCCTTAGAACGATTGGTGCAATTATTGATACGAAAGAAGGGAATATCAAACCAATTTCCGTTAAGGACGGGCATGGAACACTTTCCTAGAAAAAAGATTAAATTACCTTATGGATTGTTGGGAGGCAACCCAATTTTATTTTTGTTCCTTGCTTTTTGGTTCTGTTTAGTAATAAACAATTCATCTAGCCTCTGTTTAGATGTGGCTTTATGCTTTTAATTAGTGTTTGTGCCAAGTAGAACCTTTGGGAAGACTTGGGGAAAGTCTTTGCGATCTTGCTGTAAAAAACAGAAACTTTAGCGCTCACGAGATTTGCTGACATTGTTTTACTGGAGAGTGCAATTAGGTTGATTCTTTTTGCAGATGATTAATAGATAAATTCCTCACGTCCATCAATTTATTTCAGAATTTTTGGGGTTACAGAAGTGTTCGAAACCTACAGATTAATACAGATTGTTCTGTTTTTAACATATTCTATTTTTCGTGTGTTGTATGCTTATTTTGATGAATCTATGCCTAGTATCGAGGGTATGAACCATAGAGAAGTTGGAATACAATAGTTTTAACACCAATATAAATAAATAATGAGTTCATTACAGTACCTTAAGTGGTGATTTGTTTTCTTATACTAACGGAGCTCATGAGATTTTCTGTTGAGTTTTGTGTTGTGAAGTTTTCAAGTTTTGGGTAAAGATTTGATGGATTATGGAATAAGAAGTGGCAAGAGGCTAAGATTGGGGATGCCCAAGGCACCCCAAGGTAAAATTCAAGGACAACCAAAAGCATAAGCTTGGGGATGCCCCGGAAGGCATCCCCTCTTTCGTCTTCTTCCATCGGTAACTTTACTTGAGGCTATATTTTTATTCACCACATGATATGTGTTTTGCTTGGAGCGTCTTGTATGATTTGAGTCTTTGCTTTTTAGTTTACCACAATCATACTTGCTGTACACACCTTTTGGGGGAGCAACACATGAATTGGAATTTATTAGAATACTCTATGTGCTTCACTTATATCTTTTGAGCTAGATAATTTTGCTCTAATACTTCACTTATATCTTTTAGAGCACGGTGGTGGTTTTATTTTATAAAAATTATTGATCTCTCATGCTTCACTTATATTATTTTGAGAGTCTTTTAGAACAGCATGGTAATTTGCTTTGGCTATAAAATTAGTCCTAATATGATAGGCATCCAAGATGGGTATAATAAAAACTATCATAAAAAGTGCATTGAATACTATGAGAAGTTTGATACTTATGCTATCTTGAGAGAAGCCACTAGTGAAACCTATGGCCCCTGGTTCTATCTTTTATCATATAAGTTTTCAATCCATTTTACTTTGCAATCTTTACTTTCAATCTATATCATAAAAATACCAAAAATATTTATCTTATTATTATTATTATTATTATCATCTCTATCAGATCTCACTCTCGTAAGTGACCATGAAGGGATTGACAACCCCTTTATCATGTTGGTTGCGAGGTTCTTATTTGTGTGTGTAGGTAAGAGGGACTTGCGTGTAGTATCCTACTGGATTGATATGTTGGTTCTCAAAAACTAAGGGAAATACTTATGCTACTTTACTGCATCACCCTTTCCCCTTCAAGGGAAAACCAACGTAGTGCTCAAGAGGTAGCAAGATGCCTTCCGGGGCATCCCCAAGCTTAGGCTTTTGGTTGTCCTTGAATTTTACCTTGGGGTGCCTTGGACATCCCCAAGCTTAGGCTCTTGCCACTCCTTATTCTAAAATCCATCAAATCTTTACCCAAAAACTTGAAAACTTCACAACACAAAACTCAACAGAAAATCTCATGAGCTCCGTTGGTATAAGAAAACAAACCACCACTTTAAGGTACTGTAATAAACTAATTATTTATTTATATTGGTGTTAAACCTACTGTATTCCAACTTCTCTATGGTTCATACCCCCCGATACTAGCCATAGATTCATCAAAATTAGCAAACAACACAGGAAAAACCGAATCTGCCAAAAACAGAACAGTGTGTAGCAATCTATAGGTTTCGAATACTTATGTAACTCCAAAAATCCTGAGAAATTAGGACATCCTAAATATATTTTTATTGATCTACTTCCGTTGGAATTGGTATTTTTTCGCTCTCTGGTAAAAAATTAAATTATTCTCGTGAGCGCATACTTTCTATTTTTTACAGCAAGATCAAATAACAATCACCCAAGAAGATCCTAAAGGCTTTACTTGGCACAAACACTAATTAAAATATAAAAAACACAATCATAATAGAGGATAGATGATTTATTTATTACTAAACAGGAACAAAAAGCAAGGAACAAAAATAAAATTGGGTTGCCTCCCAACAAGCACTATCATTTAACGCCCCTAGCTAGGCATAAAAACAAGAATAGATCTAGGTATTGTCATCTTTGGTATGCAATCCATAAGTGTATCTCATAATAGATTCATAAGGTAATTTAATTTTCTTTCTAGGAAAGTGTTCCATGCCTTTCCTTAACGGAAATTGGAATCTAATATTCCCTTCTTTCATATCAATAATTGCACCAATCGTTCTAAGGAAAGGTCTACCAAGAATAATAGGACATGTAGGATTGCAATCTATATCAAGAACAATGAAATCTACGGGCACATAATTCCTATTTGCAACAATAATAACATCATTAATCCTTCCCATAGGTTTATTAATAGTGGAATCCGTGAGGTGCAAATTTAAAGAACAATCATCAAATTCACAGAAACCTAACACATCACACAAAGTTTTTGGAATCGTGGAAACACTAGCACCCAAATCACATAAAGCAAAGCATTCATGATCTTTAATCTTAATTTTAATAGTAGGTTCCCACTCATCATAAAGTTTTCTAGGAATAGAAACTTCTAATTCTAGCTTTTCTTCATAAGATTTCATTAAAGCATCAACGATATGTTTGGTAAAAGCTTTATTTGACTATAAGCATGAGGATAATTTAGCACGGATTGCAACAAAGAAATACAATCTATCAAAGAGCAATTATCATAATTAAATTCCTTAAAATCCAAAATAGTGGGTTCATTGCTATGTAAAGTTTTGACCTCATCAATCCCATTTTTACCAATTTTTGCACCAAGATCTAAAAACTCTAAATCACTGGGACGGCTTTTATCTAAAGTTGACTCATCTCCAATCCCATCATTATCAAGATTCATATTGCAAAACAAAGATTTAATAGGAGACACATCAATCACTTTTAGATCTTCATCCTTACTATCATGGAAACTAGAAGAACACACTTTTATAAAGCAATCTTTTTAGCACGCATCCTAACGGTTCTTTCTTTGCACTAATCAATGGAAATTCTCATGGCTTTGAGAGACTCATTGATATCATGCCTAGGTGGAATAGATCCGAGTTTCAAAGAATCAACATCAAGAGAAATTCTATCCACGTTCCTAGCCAACTCATCAATCTTAGGAAATTTTTCTTCAAGCAAAGCATTGAAATTCTTTTGCGAAATCATAGATTCTTTAACACTAGTCTCAAAATCAGAGGGCATCCTATTAAAATTTCCATAAGAGTTGTTGTAGGAATTACCATAATTATTATAGGAATTACTAGGAAACAACCTAGGATCAAAGATTCCGCTATACGTGTTGCTACCAAAATTGTTCCTACCAACAAAATTCACATCCATAGATTCATTATTATCCTCAATCAAGGTGGACAGAGGCATATCATTAGGATCATAAGAAACACTCTTATTAGCAAACAATTTCATAAGTTCATCCATCTTTCCACTCAAAACATTAATTTCTTCTATAGCATGAACCTTTTTACTAGTAGGTCTTTCAGTGTGCCATTGAGAATAATTAACCATAATATTATCTAGGAGTCTAGTAGATTCTCCTAAAGTGATTTCCATAAAAGTGCCTCCCGCGGCCGAATCTAAAAGATTTCTAGAAGCAAAATTCAATCCAGCATAAACTTTTTGTATGATCATCCACAAATTCAAACCATGTGTAGGGCAATTACGTATCATTAATTTCATCCTCTCCCAAGCTTTTGCAACATGCTCATGATCAAGTTGCTTAAAATTCATGATATCATTTCTAAGAGAGATGATCTTGGCGGGAGGAAAATACTTAGAGATAAAAGCATCTTTGCACTTATTCCATGAATCAATACTATTTTTAGGCAAAGACGAAAACCAAGTTTTAACACGATCTCTAAGCGAAAAATGAAATAGATTCGATTTAACAATATCATTATCCACATCTTTCTTCTTTTGCATATCACACAAATCAACAAAGCTGTTTAGATGGGTAGCGGCATCTTCACTAGGAAGGCCAGAAAACGGATCTTTCATGACAAGATTTAGCAAAGCAGTATTAATTTCACAAGATTCAGCATCGGTAAGAGGAGCAATCGGAGTGCTAATAAAGTCATTATTGTTGGTATTGGAAAAGTCACACAATTTAGTATTATCTTGAGCCATCGTGACAAACAATCCAACACACAAGCAAGCAAGAGGCAAGCAAAAGAGGCGAACGAAAAAGAGGCGAGCGGAAAAGAGGGCGAATAAAACAACAAGGGTGAAGTGGGGGAGAGGAAAACGAGAGGCAAATGGCAAATAATGTAATGCAAGGGATAAGAGTTTGTGATGGGTACTTGGTATGTCTTGACTTGATGCAACCTCCCCGGCAACGGCGCCTGAAATCCTTCTTGCTACCTCTTGAGCTTGCGTTAGTTTTCTCTTGAAGAGGAAAGGGTGATGCAACACAGTGCCATAAGTATTTCCCTCAATTTTGAGAACCAAGGTATCAATCCAGTAGGAGATAACACATAAGTCACCTAGTACCTACACAAACAAACAAGAACCTCGCAACCAACGCGATAAAGGGGTTGTCAATCCCTTCACGGTCACTTACGAGAGTGAGATCTGATAGAGATAATAAGATAACTATTTTTGGTATTTTTGTTTTATAGATTGGAAAATAAAGATTGCAAAATAGAAATAGCAAATTGATAGGAAAAAAATATGATGGAAGATAGACCCGAGGGCCATAGGTTTCACTAGTGGCTTCTCTCAAGATAGCAATTTCGATGGTGGGTGAACAAATTACTGTCGAGCAATTGATAGAAAAGTGAATAATTATGAGAATATCTAGGCATGATCATGTATATAGGCATCACGTCCGTGACAAGTAGACCGAAATGATTCTGCATCTACTTCTATTACTCCACACATTGACCGCTATCCAGCATGCATCTAGAGTATTAAGTTCATAAGAACAGAGTAACTCATTAGGCAAGATGACATGATGTAGAGGGATAAACTCAAGCAATATGATATAAACCCCATATTTTTATCCTCGATGGCAACAATACAATACGTGCCTTGCTGCCCCTGCTGTCACTGGGAAAGGACACCGCAAGATTGAACCCAAAGCTAAGCATTTCTCCCATTGCAAGAATGATCAATATAGTAGGCCAAACAAAACTGATAATTCGAAGAGACTTGCAAAGATATTTAAATCATGCATAAAAGATTTCAGAGAAGAATTAAATATTGTTCATAGATAATCTTGACCATAAACCCACAATTCATCGGATCTCGACAAACACACCACAAAAAGAATTACATCGAATATATCTCCAAGAGAATCAAGGAGAACTTTGTATTGAGATCCAAAGAGAGAGAAGAAGCCATCTAGCTAATAACTATGGACCCGAAGGTTTGTGGTAAACTACTCACACATCATCAGAGAGGCTATGGTCTTGATGTAGAAGCCCTCCGTGATTGATTCCCCCTCCGGCGGAGCACTGGAAGAGGCCCCAAGATGGGATCTCACGGGTATAGAAGGTTGCGGTGGTGGAAATATGGTTTCGTGGTGCTCCTGGATGTTTTTGGGGTATATGGGTATATATAGGAAGAAGAAGTACGTCGGTGGAGCTGCGAGGGGCCCACGAGGGTCGAGGGCACGCTTGCCCCTGGGCGCGCCCCCTGCCTCATGGCCTCCTCACTTCTTTCTTGACGGCCACTCCAAGTCTCCTAGATCACGTTTATTCCAAAAATAACTCTCCCAAAGGTTTCATTCCATTTGGATTCTGTTTGATATTCCTTTTCTATGAAACACTGAAATAGGCAAAAAAAACAACAATTTGCACTTGGCTTTTGATTAGTAGGTTGGTCCCAAAAATAATATAAAAAGGTAAGTTAAAGCCCATTAAACATCCAAAACAGATAATATAATAGCATGGAACAATCAAAAATTATAGATACGTTGGAGACGTATCAATCTACTACTATTGCTCCACACATCGACTGACTCCTGTATGCATCTAGAGTATTAAGTTCATAAGAACAGAGTAACACATTAAGTAAGATGACATGATGTAGCGGAATTAACTCAAGCAATATGATGAAAACCCCATCTTGTTATCCTCGATGGAAACGATACAATATGTGTCGGTTCCCCTTCTGTCACTAGGATCGAGCACCGCAAGATTGAACCCAAAGCTAAGCACTTATCCCATTGCAAGAAAAACCAATCTAGTTGGCCAAACCAAATTGATAGTTCGAAGAGACTTGCAAAGATATCAAATCATGCATATAAGAATTCAGAGGAGATTCAAATAATATTCATAGATAAGCTAATCATAAATCCACAATTCATCGGATCTTGGCAAATACACTGCAAAAAGTATTACATCGAATAGATCTCCAAGAAAATCGAGGAGAACATGGTATTGAGAATCAAAGAGAGAGAAGAAGCCATCTAGCTACTAGCTATGGACCCGTAGGTCTGTGGTAAACTACTCACGCTTCATCGGAGAGGCAATGGTGTTGATGTAGAAGCCCTCCATGATCGAATCCCCTTCTGGAAGGATGCCGGAAAAGGCCCCTAGATGGGACCTCACAGGTATAGAAGGTTGCGACGGTGGAAAAGTGGTTTCGTGGCTCCCCTGGAAGGTTTTGGGGTATTTGAGAATATATAGGCGGAAGAAATAGGTCGGTGGAGTCACGATTGGCCCACAAGGGTGGGGGCGCGCCCTACCCCCCTGTGCGCGCCCTTCGTCCTTGTGGCTGCCTCGTGGCTCCCCTGACGTGCACTCCAAGTCCTGTGGATGTCTTCTGGTCCAAGAAAAATTATCGTGAAAGTTTCATTACATTTGGACTCCGTTTGGTATTCCTTTTCTGCAAAAATCTAAAACAAGGAAAAACAGAAACTCGCACTGGGCTCTAGGTTAATAGGTTAGTCCCAAAAATCATATAAAATAGCATATTAATGCATATAAAACATCCAAAACAGATAATATAATAGCATGGAACAATCAAAAATTATTGATACGTTGGAGACGTATCAGTTACTGCCGAACCTCATAGGTCAACCAGAGCATGTTCTGCACCAGAGTGGTATGGTAATCCTATTCTGGAAGTCATGTTACTAGACCATGATGAACCTACAAACTATGAGGAATCGATGATGAGCCCAGATTCCGCAAAATGGCTTGAGGCCATGAAATCTGAGATAGGATCCATGTATGAGAACAAAGTATGGACTTTGGTTGACTTGACCGATGATCGGCAAGCCATAGAGAATAAATGGATCTTCAAGAAGAAGACTGACGCTGATGGTAATGTTACTGTCAACAAAGCTCGGCTTGTTGCGAAAGGTTTTCGACAAGTTCAAGGAGTTGACTACGATGAGACTTTCTCACCTGTAGCGATGCTTAAGTCTGTCTAAATCATGTTAGTAATTACTGCATTTTATGATTATGAAATCTGGAAAATGGACGTCAAAACTGCATTCCTTAATGGATTTCTCAAAGAAGAGTTGTATATGATGCAACCAGAAAATTTTGTCGATCCTAAAGGTGCTAACAAAGTGTGCAAGCTATAGCGATCCATTTATGGACTGGTGCAAGCATCTTGGAGTTGGAATATACGCTTTGATAGTGTGATCAAAGCATATGGTTTTATATAGACTTTCGGAGAAGCCTGTATTTACAAGAAAGTGAGTGGGAGGTCTGTAGCATTTCTAATATTATATGTGGATGATATATTGTTGATTGGAAATGATATAGAATTGCTGGATAGCATAAAAGTATACTTGAATAAGAGTTTTTCAATGAAAGACCTCGGTGAAGCTGCTTATATATTGGGCATCAAGACCTATAGAGATAGATCAAGATGCTTAATTGGACTTTCACAAAGCACATACCTTGATAAAGTTTTGAAGAAGTTCAAAATGGATCAGTCAAAGAAAGGGTTCTTGCGTGTGTTACAAAGTGTGAAGTTGAGTCAGACTCAATGCCCGACCACTGCAGAAGATAGAGAGAAAATGAAAGTCACTCCCTATGCCTCATCCATAGGATCTATCATGTATGCTATGCTGTGTACCAGACCTGATGTGTGCCTTGCTATATGTCTAGCAAGGAGGTACCAAAGTAATCCGGGAGTAGATCACTGGACAGCGGTCAAGAACATCTTGAAGTACCTGGAAAGGACTAAGGATATGTTTCTCGTTTATGGAGGTGACAAAGAGCTCGTCATAAATGGTTACGTCGATGCTAGCTTCGACACTGAACTGGATGACTCTAAGTCACAAAGTGGATACGTATTTATATTGAACGGTGTAGCTGCCAGTTGGTGTAGTTCCAAGAAAAGCGTCGTGGCGGGATCTACGTGTGAAGCAGAGTACATAGCTGCTTCGGAAGGAGTGAATGAAGGAGTCTGGATGAAGGAGTTCATATCCGATCTAGGTGTAATACCTAGTGCATCGGGTCCAATGAAAATATTTTGTGACAATACTGGAGCAATTGCCTTGGTGAAGGAATCCAGATTTCACAAAAGAACCAAACACATCCAGAGACGCTTCAACTCCATCCATGATTGATACATCTCCAACGTATCTATAATTTTTGATTTTCCATGCTGTTATATTATCAATTTTGGATGTTTTATAATCATTTTATATCATTTTTGGTACTAACCTATTGACATAGTGCCAAGTGCCAGTTGCTGTTTTTCCCATGTTTTTTACATCACAGAAAATCAATATAAGACGGAGCCCAAATGCCCCTAAACTTTACAGAGAATTTTTATGGGCCGGAAGGAACACACCGGGCCCTGGCTGCGCCTGGGGGGTGCCCCGAGGGGGGCACAACCCACCAGGGCGCGCCAGGAGGCCCAGGCGCCCTCTGGTGGGTTGTGCCCACCTCGGGTGCCCCCCGGACCGCCTCTTTGCTCTATAAATACCTCAAAAATCCTAGAACCCTAGAGGAGTCAATGAAATATTCATCCTGCCGCCGCAGAGTTCAGAACCACTAGATCCAATCTAGAAACCATCTCGGATGGGGTTCACCACCTCCATTGGTGCCTCTCCGATGATGCGTGAGTAGTTCTTTGTAGACCTTCGGGTCCGTAGTTAGTAGCTAGATGGCTTCATCTCTCTCTCTCTCTCTCTCTCTCTCTCTCTTCCTCTCTTGATTCTCCATACAATGGTCTCTTGGAGATCCATATGATGTAACTCTTTTTGCGGTGCGTTTGTTGGGATCTGATGAACTTCGAGTTTATGATCAGTTATATCTTTTTATATCCATGAAAGTTGTTTGAGTTTCTTTGATCTCTTATATGCATGATCTCTTATAGCCTCATATTTCTTCTCTGATATTTGGGTTTTGTTTGGCCAACTTGTTCTATTTATCTTGCAATGGGAAGAGGTGCTTTGTAGTGGGTTCGATCTTATGGTGCTTGATCCCACTGACAGAAAGGGAAACGACACGTATGTACCGTTGCTACTAAGGATAAAACGATGGGTCTATCTCTACATAGATAGATATTGTCCACATCATGTCATCGTTCTTATTACATTACTCCGTTTCTCCATGAACTTAATACACTAGATGCATGCGGGATAGCGGTCGATGTGTGGAGTAATAGTAGTATATGCAGGCAGGAGACGGTCTACTAATCTTGGACGTGATGCCTATATAATGATCATTGCCTGGATATCATCATAATTATTTGAAATTCTATCAATTGTCCAATAGTAATTTGTTTACCCAGCGTTTGCTAATTTTCTCGAGAGAAACCACTAGTGAAACCCACAACCCCTGGGCCTTCTTTCTCATAAATTTGCCTTTGCGATCTACTTTTCTCTTGCATTTATTTTCAGATGTATTAAACCAAAAATACAAAAATACTTTACCTCACGTCCATTTGCCTATCTTGAGGCGCCGTACCCCGAAAGGGATTGACAATCCCTTTGACACATCGGGTTGCTGTAACATCCCAAATTTTCAATTTGGAATGTTATACATTAGATCATCACTGCATATCATATTTTATTTGCTTTTGGGTTTGATCCTAGAAATTCTACGCAACTCAAGGACCCTCGGAGAGAGTTGGGGATTTCGTTATTTTCATATTTGAGTTTTCTCAAATTTTGAAAATAGGATCATTTGATTTTAATTATTTTATCTTCAATTATTTCTATTATAAAATATGAGAGAGGGAATAAAATGACTTTCCCAAAATAAAGAAATATTGAGGATTTAATAATAAAATCAAATAAGATTTTATTTCGGAGTTTTCTCGCTATTTTATTTGAATTTAGGATAAATGCGCGTTTTTCAAAATTGCATTTAGGCCCCAAATAAATGTTCATCTTCTCCGGCTTGATTTTAGAAGTCGGAGAAAATTTATTTTGGGATTTTTGGAGTCCGTTTAGTATTTCTTTTATCTGTTTTTCTGCGTGTAATTATTTAAAATAAAAATAATGCGAAACCGACTTTGGGTCGTGTTCGGCCAGGACTCCGTCGGTCCGGCCTTTATAAGTCGGGGAGCCCAGCCCGAGCCGCCCCAAACCCTAGCGCCCGACCCCGCCGCCCCTGTCGCCACCGCCGCTAGCCGCCGCCGCCGCACCCCTCGCATGCCGCGCCGCCGCACTGCCGCCCCTGCCGCTGCCGCCACCGACGCCGCTAGCCGCCGCCGCCGCCTTACCGCTTGCGCGCCGCGCCGCCGCCCGGAGCCGCCCCGCCGCTGCCGAGGTTGACCACCGCCGCCGCCGCCTGTTTCCTCGAGAAAACCGTTCGGTTTTCCGTTCGGTTTTTCTAGATCCGTTTTTTAGATCGGTTTATTTCCGGTTTAGTTTATTTAGCGAGCGTTCGCTCGATTGTTTATTTTAACGAACGGTTTTCACCGTTTAGTTCCAAAAAACGAACATTTGTTCGTTAATTTGTTCGTCTTGTTCTTTTTTTTGGATTTTCCATGATTATTTCTGATCGTGATTTCTGATCCCATTTTCGTTCTAGTTTAACTTTTCGCTCGTTTATCGGAATCAGGCGATTCAAGCGCCTGGAGTTTCGTCTTGAAACCCTCTTTCCGTTTAACCAACTCAAACAAGTTTTTTCGTCTGTAAAATTTGACCTAGATCCAGATTAGTAAACGAAGTTTGTTTCTTTCGCCGTTTGACTTTCGTTGCTTCGTTCGATTTGATTCTTTTTGCAAACCGGAGTTCTTAAGTTGAACTTTCTGGTTAGATCTCTTATTTGAGTTTTACCTGTGCATTAGTTGAGTACTTATTGTATGCTTGTTTGTTTGCGATAGAGTACCCAGAGTGCGCCGCTTGCTATTTTGAATCTCTAGGTTTCGCAGATCATCAGCAAGGCAAGTAACACTTTGATCGTACCTTTTTCATACCCAGTTTTATTGCATTAGATCAATCCTCAAACATTGCATGATTATGATCTAATTAAATTGTGGGTTTTGGGAAGTAGATGAGGTAGTACCTATTCCCTGTTTTGTTATCAAACCATCGGGAGTTACTTCTACGTTTGCTTATATGGCCATGCTATGCTAGTAGACGTGGATTGGGTGAGTGTATCCATGACAGATGTGAGATTGTTAAATTAATGGTTTATTTAAGGTGGCAACTTAAACACACATCTGGGTGGATTGAGGCACCTGGGTATTCCAGCGATTGGCTGTTTTGTTTATGGACCGCCACCCAGGCTCAAAGGGATCATGAGATTGTTCATACTAGAAACTTCCGTGTGCAGCCACAAGCTACTATGGGCTCTAGCATAGTTGACGAAGTCATGCGAACTCTTACAGTGGTAGACTAGCAGATGTAGGGGATGTAGGTTGGTACGGTCTACCCGATCGTAAGGTGCTAGCACTTCTGAAAGACTATGTCTCGGTCATCCGTTTCTCAAACATCATGTAGTGCGAGAATCCCAACGGAGGAGATCGAGTCTTGTGGGGAAAAGCGCGCAAACCTCTGCAGAGTGTATAAACTAATCATGGTTAGCCGTGTCCCCGGTTATGGACGTCTTGAGTATCTAGTACTTGGATTATCATGTGAATCTCATCATGTTACTCGAATTAATATTGTTGGGTTTTAAAGATGATGCTTAATTGGGATTGAGAGGATGTCTATCTTCTCAATGTTTAACAACTACCATGATAGTTAAATAAAAATTTATTCCTCTTGTAGTAGGGAAAAATTGGCTTTACGCAAAACAGTAACCATAGAGCTTTCCACCAGCCATATATGCATGTAGTATAGCCTTATTTTTTCAGTACTCTCTATGTGTTACCGTGCCAGCATATTCCATGTGCTGACCCGTTTTCGGGCTGCAACGTTCATGTTGCAGACTTTTCAGACGACGATTAAGGTGCCTTTTAGGTCGTGGTTCTATACTCAGTGATGCCGTTGGAGTTGATGGACTCACTTATCTTCCAAGCCTTCCACTGTTATCGTTATTAGATGGCCTTAAGCCATATTTATTATAATAAGTTCTCTTTTGAAACATTCAATGTAATAAGTGTGTGATTGCTACTCTGTTATAAATCCTTCAAGTACTGTGCGTGTCAGCATTACTGATCCAGGGATGACACTGAAGCATGAAGATCAGACTGGTTGAGGTCTGCTCGCTACAAGATGGTATCAGAGCACATGCTGACTATAGGACACGACCACTAAGCTAAAGCCCTAGATCACTACTCACTCTTCTCATTTTTGACTCCTCATCTTTTCTACTCTTTTAGGATGGTGGATGCAAGGAACAAGTTTACACAGCCGGATGAAGATACACCCTTTGGACATCACTTGAAGGAAGTCACTAGATACCTGAACATCGGAGTACCAAGCTTCATCGGAACCTACAACGCCACTTTACCGAAAGAGGAGCGCTGGATGATTCAAGTTCATGTTCCAGGAAGGACGTTCATGCCAGTCACTGAGCCCATAGAGTTTTCCTTTGATGCACCAACCTGGAGTCTAGGAAAGAGCATGGCAGCTCACATCGCGATGGGACGTATTGGAGAAGTTTACCGCAATGATCTCAAGGATACTATCTACCAGATTTGTGGGCGCCGAGATGAGCATTGGGAGATGATGAACACCAGGAAGGATAGATCAATTGCCGCTTTCATCCAGGAGTTAAACCAGCATATTTGACATCAGGAGAACCATATGTGCGCATACATGATAGATCTGAAGAAGGCAAGGACACGAATCATGGAGTTGGAGGAAGAACTCAAGGCTACACGTGAAGATTATGAGGAGGAAATCGTCGTACTAGTGGAGAAGAATGATGACCTGATCAACAAGATCGGAATATTTATGGGAGACCCTACACCAGTAGAAGAAGACGAAGAACCCGAGGAGATTCGCCCGGAAGACTACATCATCATCGACGACACCGACTTGGACCTAGACAATAGCGATGATGACTATGTTGATGAAGCTGGAGCAGATATCATGGAGTCTGCAACCAAAGAATATTTCTAGTAGACCACCCCATTAGTAGTAGTATTCCACCATGTAAATAGAGTAGTCCGAGCACTTTTGTGATAGTTAGACCGATTGTATGCCCTTGTTTGATTGAATGAAGTGATTTGTTTGCTTTTGCCTCATGTGCATATGGGTAGTGTTTTCTCTCTAGACCTCTCTCTATTCTTAAATCTCATCTTTTCTAAAACCCATCAGATGCCTCCGAGACGTGACAATGGATTTGCCTTTCCACCGGAGCTCACTCAGTTAATCCAGCAGCAGAATACATTGATGCAGTTGCTAGTCCAGAATCAGAATCAGGGGAACAACAACAACAACAACCCGCCACCACCACCACCACCACCTGTTGATCACTTAACCCGTTACTTAGGCTGAATCCACCGGTGTTCTCTAGTAGCACCGAGCCTATAGTAGCAGATGATTGACTCCGCAAGATTGGAAGGGAGTTAACCACTACAGGATGTACTGATGCTGAGAAGGTGCGCTTTGCCGCACATCAGTTGGATGGACCGACAACATCATGGTGGGAGAATTACACTGTCACCTACCCTATAGCCACGGTGACATGGGATCAGTTTCAGTAGGCTTTCTGTACTGCCCATGTTTCAACAAGAGCTATGGCCATGAAGAAGCGTGAGTTTTGCAACTTGCGCCAAGGAGGACGGATAGTTGGCCAGTATGTGGATGACTTTAGTAAGCTAGCACGTTATGCCCCAGATGACGTTGCTACAGATGCAGCTAAACAGGAGAAGTTTCTGGAAGGACTTAATGATGAGTTGAGCATGCAGTTGATGGTAGCAAGCTTCAACAACTACCAAGAGTTGGTAGATCATTCTCTTATGATTGAAGGGAAGCAGCAACAGATTGAAAGCCGCAAGAGGAATTATGGACAAGGGAAGTACAATCTTGGAGCTCAGCAGAAGCCGCGTTTTACCCCTAAACCGGGAGGACCTTTTCAGCATACCCATGGAGGAGGAAGTTCGCATAATCATAATGGCCCCAGGAATGGTAACGGGAATGGAGGAAGCAACGGCCAGAACCGTACCAACCCGTCAACCCCAGCCAAGAGAGACCTGAGCCAAGTCACTTGCTTTAAGTGCCAGAAGACCGGACATTATGCTAATGAATGTCCTGAATCCCAGAATGGAAATGGCAATGGAAGCTCTGGGAAGAAGCCGAACCCTTTCAATAGGGGACAGGTGAACCACATTAACGTGGAGGAGGTTGAAGCTCAGCCAGATGCAGTAATAGGTAAGTTTTTGGTTAAGTCATTTACTGCACTCGTTCTTTTTGATACTGGTGCATCGCATTCATACATATCAAGGGGATTTGTGGATAAGTATAAACTGCCAACCCAAGCCCTTAGGTCACCCATGTTAGTAACCTCGCCTGGAGCAGAGTATATGGCTAGTCTATGGTGTGATCGGTTACCATTAAGGATTGGTAACTATGTATTTCCCTCAGACCTAATAGTATTGGAATCTCAAGGATTAGATGTGATATTAGGCATGGATTGGTTATCGAAGTATGAAGGGAACATTGAATGCGCCAGTAAGTCAATTTTACTTACGACGCCGGAAGGAAGAAGGATCAAGTATGTATCCCGGCATGTGCCGAAGAGGACCCAAGTAAATTCCTTATCAGGAGTTGTACAGGAGGAAGTACCGGTGGTAAAGGATTTTTCGGATGTATTTCCAGAGGAGTTACCAGGCATGCCACCAGATATAGACATTGAGTTTTTGATTGAGCTTTTGCCAGGCACAGGGCCAATATCTAAGAGACCATACAGGATGCCCGCAAAGGATTTGGAGGATATTAAGAAGCAGATTAAAGAGTTACTGGATAAAGGTTATATTCACCCAAGTTCTTCGCCTTGGGGATCGCCAGTACTTCTAGTGGAGAAAAAGGATGGACCGTTAAGGATGGTTGTTGATTATCGAGGATTGAATGAAGTAACAATCAAGAACAAGTACCCACTACCGATGATCAATGATCTGTTTGATCAATTGCAAGGAGCTAAGGTATTTTCCAAGATTGATCTGCGGTCAGGATACCATCAATTGAAGATTCGAGAACATGATATACCTAAGATGGCTTTTACCACCAGGTATGGGCTGTACGAGTATACCATTATGTCATTTGGTCTGACTAACGCACCTGCCTATTTTATGAACATGATGAACAAAGTGTTTATGGAGTTTTTGGATAAGTTCGTCGTAGTGTTCATTGATGATATTCTGGTTTACTCGAAGAATGAAGAGGAGCATAAGGAGAATTTGCGTTTGGTACTTGAGAAGCTCAGAGAACATCAGTCATATGCCAAGCCCTGTTCAAGAATTCATCCTATTAACCAGTTAACTTGCCGATTAATCCCTACTCATAGGGTCCCCGAGTAGCCGATTATCGATAAATCGTCCGATTAATTGATTAAATGGCCGATTAACTTGCCGATTAGCCTATTAATCCCCTACTCACCAACCGACCGAGCAGCTACCAGTTAACGATTTCCTCAACAATGATGCCAAGTTTAGCAAATGTGAGGTTTGGTTGAAGGAAGTTGGATTCCTCGGACACGTTATATCTGGAGAAGGTATAGCAGTAGATCCCACCAAGGTTGACACTGTGACAAAATGGGAAGCCCCAACAACAGTTGGAGAAATCCAGAGTTTTCTTGGACTCGCAGGATACTACCAAAGATTTATTGAAAATTTATCGAAGATTGCGAAGCCTATGACAGAGTTGTTGAGGAAGGATACCAAATTCAAATGGACTGAGGAATGTGAGGCCAGTTTCCAGGAGTTGAAGAAACGTTTGGTTACATCACCAGTGCTGATTTTGCCGGATCAGAACAAAGATTATGAGGTGTATTGCGACGCTTCACGTCGAGGACTTGGAGCAGTGCTTATGCAGGAGGGAAGAGTTGTTTCATATGCCTCACGACAGCTTAAGCCTCATGAATTGAATTATGCCACGCATGACTTGGAGTTAGCAGCCGTAGTGCATGCATTAAAGACTTGGAGGCATTTTCTCATTGGAAACCATTGTGAAGTGTACACGGATCACAAGAGTTTGAAGTATATTTTCATGCAGAAGGAGCTAAATCTCAGGCAAAGGATATGGTTGGAGCTCATCAAGGATTACGACATGAGATTGCATTATCATCCCGGAAAGGCCAACGAAGTAGCCGATGCGCTGAGTCGTAAAAGCCATGTCAACACCCTAATGACGGGAGATTTACCGAAGGAGTTAGCCGAGGACCTTCGTGAGCTATGTTTGGAGATAGTTACGAGAGGCTATGTAGCAGCATTGGAAATTCAGTCTACTTTGATGGATAAGATCAGAGAAGCTCAGAAGACTGACAAGGAGGTTGCCTCTATCTTGTATCTTCATAGTCCAACAGTCCGGCCAAAGGATATAATTCGGCTGTCCGGAGACCCCCTAATCCATGACTCCCTCAGTAGCCCCTGAACCAGGCTTTCAATGACGATGAGTCCGGCCCGCAGTATTGTCTTCGGCATTGCAAGGCGGGTTCCTCCTTCGAATACACCACAGAAGAATTTGAATACAAGGATAGTGTCCGACCCTGCAAAATAAGTTCCACATACCACCGTAGAGAGAATAATATTTCCACAAATCCAATTTGCTGACTTGTTTTGGCAACACGACATTATGCCATGGCCCGGTGATTATTCGAACCGTTTCCTTTAACTAGCCCCACACATAACGCGAGGCAGTTTTTTGACACGTCTTGTCAAAGCAGAGATTGTGTCCCCCTTATTACGGGATTCTCATCAATACGGGCGTGGGTAACCCAACTGCGCCATCGATTACGACGCTTGGGGGATAAGCGAGTTATACCAGGCTAGTGGGGACGCATAGTTTCGTCCGCCCATATAAAGGGATAAGGATTCACCTCTTCATCCACGCCTTCTTCCTCCTTTGCTCATCCATTTTCGCGCATTCGAGCTCCAGCGCCCAAGTCCGCACTTCCCACCTCAACCTTCTCCTACCATGTCCGGAGCGGGAGGCAGGTGGATGGTCTCCACCGTCACGGAGGTACACATCAAGAAGCTGAGGAGAGCCGGATACCTGCCCGACGACATCACGCACCGGCTTCCAGATGAGGGGTAGCTCATCCCCACCCCCAGGCCCCATGAGAGGGTAGTGTTCGTTACCCATTTCCTCCGTGGACTGGGATTCCCTCTCCACCCATTCGTCCAGGGGCTCATGTTCTACTACGGCCTGGATTTCCACGATCTGGCCCTGAACTTCATCCTCAACATCTCGGCGTTTATCGTCGTGTGCGAGGCCTTCCTCCACATCAAGCCCCACTTCGGCTTATGGCTGAAGACCTTCAATGTCAAGCCGAAGGTAGTGAGCGGCCGCCAGGCGGAGTGCAGAGGCGCCATGGTGGGCAAGATGCCCAACGTCACATGGCTCGAGGGCTCCTTCGTGGAGACCATAAAGGGGTGGCAATCGGGGTGGTTCTACATCACCGAGCTGCATGACCCTAAATGGGCAGCGGCTCCCGAGTTCCGATCTGGCATCCCCACGTGGCTCACCTCCTGGCAAGAGAAGGGCCTGTCCTGGGGTAGTTCCGGAGAGCTGACCGGACTCCAAACATGTATTCAAAACATGGTGAACAAGAAGCTCAAACTCATCAACATAGTCCAGGTCATGCTCATCCGCCGGATCCTCCCGTGCCAACAATGGGCTTTCAACTTGTGCGAGTTCAACCCAGCCCAACAGCAAACTCTGAACAGGCTCTTCGACACAACTCACGAGGATGCCTGGAAGGTGCTATTCAAGGGTGCCGAGGTTCCCCCTCCCACTACCGAGGATCGCGGATTCTGCACGAAGCGCCAAGCCAGCGCGGTAAGCTGTTTTACCTCTCACAGGATACTTGTTTTTCATAGTTTGACTCTATGCGGGATCTAAGCTCCTGTACCTTTGACAGGACTAGCAGGAGACGGCCGGACAGATCGTCTGTCCGGCTCCTTTGCCCAGCAGACACTCTCCTGACAAAGATGCTGACTCCGGCTCCTTACAAGGTGCTAGAGAAGACCAAGAAGGCCAAGGGAACCCGAAAGAGTTCCCGACGCCAGGCGTCATCGGACTCATCGTGCGAAAATTCTGTGACACACTCCTCCCCCGAAGACGAGGAGGAAGAAGAATATGCTCCCCCTTCAGTTGGGGGAGACAAGAAAAGGAAGGCCGCCCCAACTGGGGAGGCCGAAGGGTCCAAGAAGGGAAGGACTCTCCTTCCGGACAGTTCCACCACTGCCGCCGAAGGCGAAGATGAGTGGCTACTCAGGGCCAAGCCCCTGGCGAAGTCGTAAGTATTTGGATACTAGAGTAACTCATAGCATTCCTTTGTCGCACTGCTTCCCCTAACACCGAATATGATTATGCAGGCCGCCACGAGCCCGTATCGATGTATCGTCGGACGGATCCCTGGGCTCGTCGGATATGGATAGCGATCCACTTCCGACCGCCACCTCCCCTTGCCCTGCGGATGACGCTGAGGTATTGTATCAAGAGGCACCGGGTCGAGGGGAGACAGTCCCGGAGGCACCTCAAGGCGACCTTCCGGACTTCAGGAGCAGAGGGAACAAGGCCCCTGAGGGCTCCGAGTTCGGCCCTCAGCCGAACACCGCGCCGGAACCTCAAGTGGTTCCGGACTCGGGCAGGCGGCCTCCTTCTAAAAGGTGCAAGATGCCTGTGTCGGTGACCTCTGTCCATCTAGAGGCACTGGACAATCTGCTAGGAGCGCTTCGCAGCGCTTCCATCGACGAGGAGCACCACACTATTATGAGTGTGGTGGTCCAGAAGGTTTAGTCCGCCAAGAGCGGATTGACTGAAGCCTGTGCCAGCCTTCTAACAGGCTTTGAGGTAAGTGTTTGAAATATAGGAAAAATATTACCGCATAGACAGTAGCCCCTGATGCTCTGTTCGGTGTTCAAAAAGAAAAGCCGAATAGAGGATCAAATAATACCGCAGGAGTCTAACATAATTATGTCTATATGCATATGCAGGCTTCGCTGCTGGCCTCAGCTGCACTCACTGCGGAGGTTGCCACACTGAAGCAGGACCTCGAGGAGTCCAAGAAAGAGCTCGGCCTTGCCAAGAAGCAGCTCGAGGAGAAAAAGGGTAAGTAATACCCTGTCTATAGATATGTATATATAAAAGAAGACGTGATTGCAAAATGACAGGATCGTCGTATATTTGCCAGGGGCCACGACCGAGGTGGCGACCCTGAAGCAAGCGCTATCCAAGGCCGAAGACAAAGCGACCAAGGAGCGCACCGAGCGGGAAAGGCAAGAGGCACGGGTGGGCGAGGTGCAGCAAGAGCTCCAAGCTCTCGTGTCAAAGCATGAGGCGTTGGAGCGTGACTCAAAGACGCGAGAGTCTGAGCTTGCCGCAGCGTGTGAAAGTGCAAAGAGTGCCAAGGCTGAAGCCCAAAAGGCCCTCCAGGAGATTGACGCGATGAACAAAATAGCGGCGGGTAAGGCATTCGATATGCAAAGCAAGCATGTGAAAGTAAATTACCTATTACTTACCCGAATCCGGAGCTCTCCAGGAGCATTCGCAGATTTGTCCCGCAGCGTGTCGGATGCCGCACAGTTTTACCAGGCTGAGGAGGGAAGCTCAACGGAGAAGCTGTTCTGGTCTCAGTATACTGGGACCGAACACCCGGTGCCTATGAGCGACCAGCTGAAGCAGCTGGTCGAGCTACACAAGGCGGCCGAACAGGCCATGAAGGGCTTTATAGTCCGACTGTGGCCTGGCGACACCCTTCCGAACAGCTACTTCGGCCTGGTGAGGTGGCTTGTGGATGCCTGCCCATGGCTGGAAGTCGTCAAGCGGTCCGTCTGTATCGAAGGTGCACGCTGGGCTTTCGCCCGTGTGAAGGTGCAATGGGCCAAGCTAGACGCCGTGAAGCTGGTCAAGGAAGGACCGCCGCAGGGCAAGGAGCATCGCACCCCCGAAATTTATTATGAGGGTGTTCTGAAGGGTGCCCGTCTTGTAGCGGATGAATGTCCAAAGGATGTAATATTTGAGTAAACTTGCTTGTGTGATCCTGTATGATGAAAACTTGTTTGATATGCTCTATGCAACGCTTGTTTGAATTTAAAATATTACCTTCTGTTTGGCTGTTTATCCAACTTGAGAGATGGCTAGTCCTCGGCTTCTGCCCCCATGCCGCGAGTGCTGGGGTGTTCGGGATAAACCTGAGCACTCTTGTTCCCATTTTTGGGTCCTTCGAGGGAGGTGCTTAGCACAGCGAACAAGGCAACCGGACTAATAATGCTTTATCACTCTCACTTAGCCATAGAATTCTATAATTTTAAATTTCGGCGAAGCCCCTGGTATTCGGAAGGCCGAATTCGGGGCGCGATACACGCCTTTAAGCCGGACAGGACCGGCTCTCGCTCTAAGCGGCATAAGTCTTTAGGGACTCGGAACCTCGCCGAACAGCGACCAATCTCTCGCCTTATCATGACAGTCAGTTTTAGCTTTCTCTACTGAGGTGCTTAGCCCAGCAGAACCGGGGCACAATCACAGTAGTTCTCCTAGTGCTACCTTAGCCGATAGAGCGGAACGTAAGGTACCAAAACATAGGAGCCGGGTAAACCCAACATTTGACCAAAGACATGATTCGGAGCTCATGCATATAATGCTATAAGTTCGGGGTGCCGCACTTGTGAAAGTGTTCGGACTTCTCACACCATAATGTGGGGTACTTAAGCCCCTGGTGTATTGGCCGTACCAAAGTGTACGGTTGCAAGGCGTCATTAATGAACACACACACACACACATAATGCATAATAGTCGTAATGTTATGCATTGTTTATTCAAAAAGGTGCGTTAAAGCAGAATGATACAGATAGTGCGATAAGCAGAAAGTAGGACTATGTCCCTTCCAAGGGCAAGCTGAGGAATAGTATTAAAGCAAATATTTCACTCGTTATCGTAATCCACCTGGGAGTTCCGTGGTGTGACGTAGCTTTCTGCCTCCTTGGTTGCTGCATCATGCGTTCGGCAATCATGCTGCCGGACAGGGTTTCCAGAGATTAAAGTCCTCAAAGAGAAAAATAACAAAGCGGGAAGCCCCTAGTGCGGTTTAAGCCACGTATTGGGGCGTGCCGTAGTTGTGCCCCCTCCCCGCCTGTGCCCATGGTATTTTTAGTGCGTAATTATGTACGCGTGGCACAAATTTCGCCATTTGGCTTGGGCCGAGGTGGGGGCCGCATTGCTACGCGAGCTCAGATCGTGCCGGGCGGTCTAGTTGCCGATTACTCCGAGCGCGCTTGAAGGTGTCCGGGTCTTGAAACGCCGAACTGGTGGATTGCCTTGAGAGGCTGCTTTGCGCTTCTGCTGCGAGGGCCGCAGTGTGCTCCTCCGTGCGGAGAGAGCGCTCTGTGTTTCCATTCACTATGATGACCCCCCGAGGTCCTGGCATCTTGAGCTTGAGGTATGCATAATGCGGTACCGCATTGAATCTTGCAAATGCGGTTCGCCCAAGCAGTGCATGATAGCCACTGCGGAACGGGACTAGATCGAAGATTAATTCTTCACTTCGGAAGTTATCCGGGGATCCGAAGAACACTTCCAGTGTAATTGAGCCTGTGCAATGGGCCTCTACACCTGGAATGATGCCTTTAAAGGTCGTTTTTGTGGGTTTGATCCTTGAGGGGTCTATACCCATTTTGTGCACTGTGTCCTAGTAAAGCCGGTTCGGGCTGCTGCCGCCATCCATAAGGACTCGAGTGAGGTGAAATACGTCGATGATTGGGTCTAGGACCAGTGCGGCGAATCCGCCATGACGGATACTAGTGGGATGGTCCCTGCGATCGAAGGTGATCGGACAGGAGGACCATGGGTTGAACTTTGGGGCGACTGGCTCCAACACATATACGTCCCTGAGCGCATGCTTCCGCTCCCTCTTGGGGATGTGGGTTGCGTATATCATGTTCACCGTCCGCACTTGTGGGGGGAACCTATTCTGTCCTCCGGTGTTCGGCTGCCGGGGCTCTTCCTCGTCATCGCTATGTGGCCCCTTATCTTTGTTTTCAGCAATTAACTTGCCGGCCTGCTTGAATACCCAACAATCCCTATTGGTGTGGTTGGCTGGCTTGTCGGGGGTGCCATGTATCTGACACGAGCGATCGAGTATGCGGTCCAAACTGGACGGGCCCGGAGTGCTTCTTTTAAATGGCTTTTTCCGCTGACCGGGTTTAGAGCCTTTGAATCCGACATTGACTGCCGTATCCTCGATATTGTCGCTGTTAATGCGGCGCTTATGTTTATTGCGACGGGACCTGATATTGCCGTGCATGGTGTCCGAAGTACCATGGTTCTTTGATATGTTATTACTGCGAGCCAGCCAACTGTCTTCTCCCGCACAACAGCAGGTCATGAGTGTCGTGAGGGCTGTCATAGATTTCGGCTTTTCCTGACCAAGGTGCCGGGCTAGCCACTCGTCGCGGATGTTGTGTTTAAAAGCTGCTAAGGCCTCTGCAACCGGACAGTCGACAATTTGATTTTTCTTTGTTAGAAATCGAGTCCAGAATTGCCTGGCCGATTCTTCTGGCTGCTAAATTATGTGGCTCAAGTCATCAACATCTGGTGGTCGCACATAAGTGCCCTGAAAGTTGTCGAGGAATGTTGCCTCCAGATCTTTCCAACAACTAATGGACTCTGCTAGCAAGCTGTTAAGCCAATGCCGCGCTGGTCCTTTGAGCTTTAGTGGGAGGTATTTGATGGCGTGTAAGTCATCACCGCGGGCCATGTGGATGTGGAGGAGGAAATCCTCGATCCATAATGCGGGATCTGTTGTGCCATCGTATGATTCTATATTTACGAGTTTGAAACCCTCTGGGATTTGATGATCCATGACTTCGTCTGTGAAGCATAAGGGGTGTGCGGCGCCTCTGTATTGGGCTATATCGCGACGCAGCTCGAATGGGTCTTGCCCGCTGTGTTCAGCCCGGCCGGATTTACTTTTACTGTATCCGGCGTGACGTTTATCGTCTTGCATAGTGGCGCGCCCTCGTGATCCGTAGATCGATCTTGCATGTTTTGCTTTGTCCTCCAATACGTCTCGTAGGTCTGGCATATTTCCCCATGCCTTTTTATTTGAATGGCGTCGGGGTGCAGGCTGAGTTTTTGGCTGGAATGACTCTCTATCGCGGCCACGAGGTGGCCATCGGCCGCGTCATATGCTTCTTCCTCCAGTTGGGGTAGCAACCTGCATTTTGGGTAACTTTTGGAGGGGCGCTCGAGTTTATATTCCTCGGCCGCGAGGACTTCAGTCCATCTGTCAGCTAGCAGATCTTGATCAGCTTGAAGCTGCTGCTGCTTTTTCTTAAGGCTATTTGTCGTGGCTATAAGCCGGCGCTTGAAGCGCTCTTGTTCGACGGGATCCTCTGGCACGGCGAATTTGTCATCGCCGAGGCTTGCCTCATCTTCGGAGGGGGGCATGTAATTATCATCCTCCGTTGCTCCATCTGCCGCTCTCTCTGGAGTGCTGGCCTCTTCATCACTTTTGCTTTGGTAGGAGATTGTTGGAGGAGATTGTTGCCATCTTCGGCACAATCCAGAGTGTTATTATCTCCTGTGCCGGTATCACCACTTTTGCTTTGGCAGGACTTAGAGCGGCGCCGCTGACGTCGGCGCTTGGGTTGCTTCTTGGAGGGGTCATCCTCCGCTGTCTCGTCGCCATTGCCTTCTTTGGGTGTGTCCACCATGTATATATCGTATATGTGGTGGCTGTCCAGTGCCCTGTGGGCAGTGGTTCTTCTTCGTCTCCCGCATCGTCATCCATACCATCGATGTCTTCGGAGTCGAAGTCGAGCATGTCGGTTAAGTCGTCGACAGTGGCTACTAAGTGGGTGGTGGGTGGGCAGCGAATTTCTTTGTCATCCGCATCCCAATCCTGCCGGACATAGTTCGGCCAGGATCCTACTGACAAGGAGAGAGACCTTAATGACTTCAGTATGTTGCCAAAGGGCGAGTGCTGAAAAATATCCGCGAAGGTAAACTCCATGATCGGCGCCCAATCGGATTCGCTAGGAACGGGCGCAGGTGGTTCGGAGTCCGTGGCCGGAGAAGGATCCGGTAGTCTCACAACACGGCTCTCGTGCAGGGCAAGGTCGATGTTCAGCTCGATCGCCGCTGAGGGTAAGGCCTCCCTGGCGGGGTCTATCCACCCGTCCATGGACAGCGCAACTGGCTCCGAATTGAGGGTCGGAGCGGCTGCCGGTGCGATCTCCCGGATGCTGTCTGATGGTAGAGCTAAATCGTACTCATCGTGACCGCGTGACGCACAAGGCAGAGGCTCGAATCCGTCGAAGATCAAGTCTCCACGGATATCGGCCGTGTAGTTTAAGCTTCCAAACCTGAACTGGTGGCCAGGGGCGTAACTTTCGATCTGCTCCAGATGGCCAAGCGAGTTGGCCCGCAGTGCGAAGCCGCTGAATACAAAAATCTGTTCGGGGAGAAAAGTCTCACCTTGGACTGCATCGCTAACGATGACCGAAGGAGCCATCAAGCCTAACGGCGACGACATAGAGGAAATATCAATGAAAGCACCAATGTCGGTGTCAAAACCGGCAGATCTCGGGTAGGGGGTCCCGAACAGTGCGTCTAAGGCGGATGGTAATAGGAGGCAGGGGACACGATGTTTTACCCAGGTCCGGGCCCTCTTGATGGAGGTAAAACCCTACGTCCTGCTTGATTTATTCTTGATGATATGATTATTACAAGAGTTGATCTACCACAAGATCGAAGAGGCTAAACCCTAGAAGCTAGCCTATGGTATGATTGTATGTTATTGTTGTGTCCTACGGACTAAAACCCTCCGGTTTATATAGACACCGGAGAGGGTTAGGGTTACACAAGGTCGGTTACAAAGGAGGGGATACACATATCCGTATTGCCTAGCTTGCCTTCCACGCCAAGTAGAGTCCCATCCGGACACGAGACAAAGTCTTCAATCTTGTATCTTCATAGTCCAACAGTCCGGCCAAAGGATATAATCTGGCTGTCCGGAGACCCCCTAATCCAGGACTCCCTCAATGAGCAAAGGAAAAGTTAAAGGATTTCGTGAGGATGAGCACGATGCCCTATGGTTTGAAGACCGTGTTTATGTGCCCAATGACCCGGAGATCAGGAAGTTAATTCTGCAGGAGGCCCATGATTCACCATATTCGATTCACCCAGGAAATACCAAGATGTATTTGGATTTGAAGGATACTTTCTGGTGGACCGGAATGAAGAAGGATATTGCGGAGTATGTAGCAGTTTGTGATGTATGTCAGAGAGTAAAGGCAGAGCATCAGAAGCCAACAGGATTGTTACAGCCATTGCCAATACCCGAATGGAAGTGGGATAAGCTAGGCATGGATTTTATTACAGGTTTGCCTAGAACTCATTCAGGCTATGACTCGATTTGGGTTGTAGTCGATCGTTTGACAAAGGTAGCTCATTTCATCCCAGTGAAGACTACTTACACCAGTGCTAAGTTGGCAAAGATATACATAACCAGGATCGTATGTCTGCATGGAGTTCCAAGGAGCATTGTATCAGATAGAGGAACCCAGTTTACCTCAAAGTTCTGGAATCAGTTACATGAAACTTTGGGTACCAGGCTAGAGTACAGTACAGCTTTTCATCCACAGACAGATGGACAGACCGAGAGAGTCAAACAAATTTTGGAGGACATGCTGAGAGCTTGTGCGCTAGATTACGGATCTAGTTGGGACGACAATTTGCCATATGCAGAGTTCTCTTACAACAACAGTTATCAATCCAGCTTGAAGATGGCCCCTTTCGAAGCCTTGTACGGAAGGAGGTGCAGGACCCCATTGTCGTGGGATGAAGTTGAAGACCGCTAGTTGTTTGGACCAGATTTGATTAAGGAGTCTGAACAGAAGGTGAAGTTGATTTGCAATAGGCTCAAGGTAGCCCAGTCCAGGCAGAAGAGCTACGCAGATTCTAAATGCAAGGAGACAATTTACAAAGTTGGAGACCGAGTTTATCTTCGAGTATCTCCACTTTGAGGAGTTAAGCGTTTTGGAGTTAAGGGAAAGTTAGCGCCATGTTTTGTAGGACCATAAAAGGTTTCGGAGCGTATGGGAGAAGTAGCCTACAAATTGGAATTACCCAAAGGATTGTCAGGAGTTCACGATGTATTCCACGTTTCCCAGTTGAAGAAGTGCCACACAGAGATGGCTGATATACCGCTGAGAGATACAGTGCCGCTGGAAGCGATTCAGTTGGACAGTGATTTGACCTATGAGGAGAAACCAGTCAAGATTCCTGAGTATGCCAGCCGAGTCACCCGCAGCAAGGTTATCAAGTTTTGCAAAGTTCAGTGGAGCCACCCCACCAAAGATGAAGCCACCTGGGAGCGAGAGGAAGATCTGCTGAAGGACCACCCTCACTTATTTTCTAGCCAACCCGAATCTCGAGGGCGAGATTCATCTTAAGGGGGGTAGGTTTGTAACATCCCAAATTTTCAATTTGGAATGTTATACATTAGATCATCACTGCATATCATATTTTATTTGCTTTTGGGTTTGATCCTAGAAATTCTATGCAACTCAAGGACCCTCGGAGAGAGTTGGAGATTTCATTATTTTCATATTTTAGTTTTCTCAAATTTTGAAAATAGGATCATTTGATTTTAATTATTTTATCTTCAATTATTTCTACTATAAAAATATGAGAGAGCGAATAAAATGACTTTCCCAAAATAAAGAAATATTGAGGATTTAATAATAAAATCAAATAAGATTTTATTTCGGAGTTTTCTCGCTATTTTATTTGAATTTAGGAAAATGCGCGTTTTTCAAAATTGCATTTAGGCCTCAAATAAATGTTCATCTTCTCCGGCTTGATTTTAGAAGTCGGGGAAATTTTATTTCGGGATTTTTGGAGTCCGTTTAGTATTTCTTTTATCTGTTTTTCTGCGCGTAATTATTTAAAAAAACGCGAAACCGACTTTGGGCCGTGTTCGGCCAGGACTCCGTCCGGCCGGCCTTTATAAGCCGGGGAGCCCAGCCCGAGCCGCCCCAAACCCTAGCGCCCGACCCCGCCGCCCCTGCCGCCGCCGCTAGCCACCGCCTACGCCGCTAGCCGCCGCCGCCGCTCGCGCGCCGCACCGCCGCCCTGCCGGTTTCCTCGAGAAAACCGTTTGGTTTTCCGTTTGGTTTTTTAGATCGGTTTATTTCAGGTTTAGTTTATTTAGCGAGCGTTTGTTTTAACGAACGGTTTTCACCGTTTAGTTCCAGAAAATGAACATTCGTTCGTTAATTTGTTCGTTGTTTTTCTTTTTTTGGATTTTCCGCGATTATTTCTGATCGCGATTTCCGATCCGATTTTCATTCTAGTTTAACTTTTCACTCGTTTATCGGAATCAGGCGATTCAAGCGCGTGGAGTTTCGTATCGAAACCCTCTTTTCGTTTAACCAACTCAAACAAGTTTTTGCTTCTATAAAATTTGACCTAGATCCAGATTAGTAGACGAAGTTTGTTTCTTTCGCCGTTTGACTTTCGTTGCTTCGGTCGATTTGATTCTTTTTGCAAACCGGAGTTCTTAAGTTGAACTTTCTGGTTAGATCTCTTATTTGAGTTTTACCTATGCATTAGTTGAGTACTTATTGTATGCTTGTTTGATTGCGATAGAGTACCCGGAGTGCGCCGCTTGCTATTTCGAATCTCTAGGTTTCGCCGATCATCAGCAAGGCAAGTAACACTTTGATCATACCTTTTTCATAGCCAGTTTTATTGCGTTAGATCAATCCTCAGACATTGCATGATTAGGATCTAATTAAATTGTGGGTTTTGGGAAATAGATGAGGTAGTACCTATTCCCTGTTTTGTTATCAAACCTTTGGGAGTTACTTCTACGTTTGCTTATATGGCAATGCTATGCTAGTAGACGTTGATTGGGTGAGTGTATCCATGACAGATGTGAGATTGTTAAATTAATGGTTTATTTAAGGTGGCAACTTAAACACACATCTGGGTGGATTGAGGCACCTGGGTATTCCAGCGATTGGCTGTTTTCTTTATGGACCGTCACCCAGGCTCAAAGGGATCATGAGATTATTCATACTAGAAACTTCCGTGTGCAGCCACAAGCTACTATGGGCTCTAGCATAGTTGACTATGTCGTGCGAACTCTTACAGTGGTAGACTAGCAGATGTAGGGGATGTAGGTTGGTATGGTCTACCCGATCGTAAGGTGCTAGCGCTTCTGAAAGACTATGTCTCGGTCATCCGTTTCTCAAACATCATGTAGTGCGAGAATCCCAACGGAGGAGATCGAGTCTTGTGGGGAAAAGTGCGCAAACCTCTGCAGAGTGTATAAACGAATCATGGTTAGCCGTGTCCCCGGTTATGGACGTCTTGAGTATCTAGTACTTGGATTATCATGTGAATCTCATCATGTTACTCTAATTAATATTATTGGGTTTTAAAGATGATGCTTAATTGGGATTGAGAGGATGTCTATCTTCTCAATGTTTAACAACTACCATGATAGTTAAATAAAAATTTATTCCTTTTGTAGTAGGGAAAAATTGGCTTTACGCAAAATAGTAACCATAGAGCTTTCCACCAGCCATATATGCATGTTGTATAGCCTTATTTTTTCAGTACTCTCTATGTGTTACCTTGCCAGCATATTCCATGTGCTGACCCGTTTTCGGGCTGCAATGTTCATGTTGCAGACTTTTCAGACGACGAGTAAGGTGCCTTTTAGGTCGTGGTTCTATACTCAGTGATGCCGTTGGAGTTGATGGACTCACTTATCTTCCAAGCCTTCCGTTGTTATCGTTATTAGATGGCCTTAAGCCATATATTGTAATAAGTTCTCTTTTGAGACATTCGATGTAATAAGTGTGTGATTGCTACTCTGTTATAAATCCTTCAAGTACTGTGCGTGTCAGCATTACTGATCCAGGGATGACACTGAAGCACAGAGATCAGACTAGTTGAGGT
Source organism: Triticum monococcum (assembly GCA_034509565.1). NCBI lineage: Eukaryota > Viridiplantae > Streptophyta > Magnoliopsida > Poales > Poaceae > Triticum > Triticum monococcum. The sequence goes on along the minus strand of CM067842.1, from coordinate 526,003,888 downwards.
CTGGTCGCTACAGTTGCGAGAAGTTGTTATTTGTGTGCAGGTGCTATTTACATTATGTTGCTTGGTTCTGCTACTGGTTCGATAACCTTGGTTTCATATCTGAGGGAAATACCTACCGCCGCTGTGCTGCATCATCCCTTCCTCTTTGGGGAAATACAGACATAGCTTCAAGCGACATCAATGATCAAGTCAAGGAGGGAGACATAGAGATTTGCAAAATACATACGGATCTGAATGTTGCAGACCCATTGACTAAGCCTCTTCTGCGAGCAAAACATGATCAGCACCAAGACTCCATGGGTGTTAGGATCATTGCAATGTAATCTAGATTATTAACTCTAGTGCAAGTGGGAGATTGAAGGAAATGTGCCCTAGAGGCGATAATTAAATTGTTATTTATATTTCCTTATATCATGATAAATGTTTATTATTCATGCTAGAATTGTATTAACCGGAAACTTGATACATGTGTGAATACATAGACAAAACACTGTGTCCCTAGTAAGCCTCTACCAGACTAGCTCGTTAATCAAAGATGGTTAAGTTTCCTAACCATAAACATGTGTTGTCATTTGATGAATGGGATCACATCATTAGGAGAATTTGAAAGTGCGTTATATCGACTAGAGGGGGGGTGAATAGGCGATTTTTAAGAAAGTCTTCAAAACGTGGAAGTTATGAAGACAAACAGACTTGAAGCCTATCACTATGCAGCGGAAGGTAGATTACACAACGCAAGCCATAGTCAAATATACAGTACAGTGAAAGCACAGAGACAAATAGCTTCAGTGTAATGAGGATCAGGTCGGAAGAACTTATGAAGCCAAACAGATCATACAGTCAGGTTGTGAAGACAGAAGATTAAGCAGGCATGCAATAGCTTCACAATGTGTACTGGTAAGTAAAGGGAGGTGAAGATGAAACCAGTGACACGTTGAAGACAATGATATGTTGGACCAGTTCCAGTTGCTGTGACAACTGTACGTCTGGTTGGAGCGGCTAGGTATTTAAACCAAAGGACACACAGTCCCGGACACCCAGTCCTCACCGTTTTCTCCTTGAGCTAAGGTCACACAGACCCCGCCCAATCACTCTGGTAAGTCTTCAAGGTAGACTCCCAAACCTTCACAGACTTCGTTCACCGGCAATCCACAATTCCTCTTGGATGCTCAGAACGCGACGCCTAACCGTCTGGAGGATGCACAGTCCTCAAGTGTAATAAGTCTTCAGATCACTCAGACAAGAAGACTTAAGTGATGCCCAATTACTCTGGCTCTGGGTGGTTAGGGCTTTTCTCCTCACTAAGGATTTTCTCTCAAAGGCTTCGAGGTGGGTTGCTCTCAAACGACAAAAGCCATGCACTGAAATCTGAGCAGCCAACCGTTTATGGTTGTGGGGGTGGGCTATTTATAGCCACTTGGCAACCCTGACCTGATTTGTCCAAAATGACCCTGGGTCACTAAGGAACTGACACGTGTACTAACGGTCGGATTTTGAACTCTCACGGCAACTTTACTTGGGCTGCAAGTAAAGCTGACTTGTCTGACTCTGGACAAGATTTTCTCTCATTGTCTTCACTCGAAGACATAGGATTTGAATTAGGCATCACTTCAGTCATCCTGACTGGTTTTCTTGGACCCCACTTAACAGTATGGTGGTTCCTATGACACAACATGAATAAGCAAAACTACGAAGGATCTAAGTCTTCGAGTTCCAAAGGCTTCATGGGGAGTCTTCATATGTCATTGTCTTCGACATGAATGTCTTCATGAACCACCATTGTCTTCAATGTCTTCATACATTTTTGGGGGTCATCTATGGTAGCTAAACCGAATCAATGAGGGACTTCTACCTGTGTTATCCTGCAATTCTCACAAACACATTAGTCCCTCAACTAGGTTTGTCGTCAATACTCCAAAACCAACTAGGGGTGGCACTAGATGCACTTACAATCTCCCCCTTTTTGGTGATTGATGACAAACTAGTTGAAGTTTTCAACGGGGAATATAATTTGTGAAATTGCAAAGGAATTGTCTTCATAAGCTGCAAGGGCTCCCCCTGAAGATGTGCATATTAAGTGATTTGCTTCTGGAATGCAAATGCACACAGCAGGTTGTATTTGTGGGAATCCGCTTTAACTTATGATGACAATCCATCATGCACGTAAAGATATATGAAGATAATGATATGCATAATGAAAAATGGACGTCTGCGAAATGATAAGAGTGCGGAAATTATCGTCGTACATGCGGAATTTATCTTCGCAAGAACACAGTGGCAAACATAGTAGCAGACGACCATCAAGTTTAAGTGTTACAACTCAAAGAACCAAAAGTAGCAAAACGAGAGTTGTAAACACGAAGCAAAATGAAAAATATAAAGCACCCGCCCATATTATTGACCCGCTTGAAGACTATAAACATCATATGCTTCTCCCCCTTTTCTCAGTGATGACCAAAAAGGTTTGAAGACATAGAGTTTTCTATGCGTTCCCAGGCGCAGCAGGGTCGGTGGAGGCGTTTGGTGGTGCAGGTGAGCTTGGTGCAGTGACGACGCGCGCTGAAGACATCGGTGGTGATGTAGCGTCGTCTTCTTCTTCAATGATCTTGGCAGATACTGTGGCAGCAGAAGAAGAAAAATCCGAATCTTCAAGAGATGGTGTGCTTCGCATCACAGCTCTTCTGGGAGGTGTGGTATCAAACTTGAAATGCTCTTTGAAGCCATCCTCGTGAAGATCAGCTTCTGGGCACATCATTGTGAGGCCTTTCCAAGTGCGGCGACAGGTTTCGTGTGCGACGAATGCATTCTTGGTTGCCAGATTTCGGATGCGATTGACGTCTTTCATGATGCTTTTCATCTGCCGCTTGAGCCAGTCATGATGCCTATCTTGTTTTTGGTGGAGAGCCACAAGAAGTTCACGATCAGTGAGCATACGGGCACGTTTCTTGGGTCTCTGTGCAGCTTCGCTGTCAGTGGCTTCAGTGGATGCAGGGGCACGTGTGGTGCCAGCCATTGGATAGACTCAGGAAATGGCTTCAACACCTTCAACATTTTGAGTGAAGCTCTGGTGTTCTGCATTCTGAAGACTTAGTGGCTGTTTGGCAGGCTCAGGATAAATGGCTTCAGCTGAGGTGTCCACATCTGGTAAGAAGATCCTGTGGTTGCGGGCTGAGGGCTGATAGGAGATTGCAGAGTGAAGCTTAATCAGCCTCATCACCCAGGGAGCATAGATCTTCAATCCAAACAATTCTGTGGCTGACGCTGCAAGTTGACGGATGAAGAGATCCTATGCGTTGAAGCATTTGCCATGCATAATACAGAAGATGAGAGTCTTCATTGCACCTTCAAGCTTGGCATACCGAGAGTGTCCCTTAATGGGCCAGAGAGTCCGCCTTATGATATGATATATGGTTCTGGGCAGGTACTCTAAGTCTTCAACGAAGAACTCAGTTGGATAAGGTGCATTATGTGCCAATGGCTTCATCATTGAGAGCATCTGACTCATATTTGGTTCTGGACGCTGAAATATGCTCTCAGTTGCTTCAGCATGGAGTTGGCATCCTTCTTCAAAGAATTCGCCAGGAGTGGGAAGGCCAGTAAGCTCAATGATGTCGAAAGCTTTGGCTTCATGATGGACATCTCCTGTCATCCACTCCAGGACCCATGTCTTCGGATCTCGGTTGTAGCCTTTTATATGCAGAGTGGCATAGAATTGAAGCATAAGCTCTTCGTTCCAGTGCTCTTCGTCAGTGATGAACGGCAGTAGACCCACTTGCTTGAAGCAATCAATGGCTTCTTCCAAACCAGGCAGACCAGCAACAGCTTCAACCTCAAGGCGCTGGTGGGGAAAGATGCGGCCTTGGTTGTATAGAATGCATGAATAGTAGCTGCGCTGTTGATGGCTCCAGAACCTATCTGATGCAATCTGTGCCCTGGAATAAGGGTTCGCGGAGCTGTTGAAGAACGTGTTATCTGCCCTGAAGCTGTTGATGTTGAAGGAACCAGGAGCTGATGCAGGACCTGGGAACCTTGGCAGTCGTGGAATTGGCTTCTGAACCTGAGGCCTGTGCGCAATGTGATAGTTGAATTGCGGACCGGCAGCAGACTCTGGTGCAGAAGGTTCAGGGTCAGCAGTTTCAGTATGTTCTGAAGCTATTGTCGGAGAGGGCTCCACATTGTCTTCAGCATTGTGTGTGGCAGCCTCAATGTTTTCATCCTCAATACGTGCAGTGAGAGGAACAGACTCAGGCACGTTCTCCTGGAGAACGGCCTCTTGTTGGGGTGGTGGAGTTGGAGCTTGGGGTTCCTGTGGTGCTTTCTCATTGTCTTCGACTGATGCAGCCGGAATGTCGTCAGCAGCTTGAGCCCTTGGTCCTCTGCGAAGCCTACGGAATGCAGGCGACGCAGGTGGAGCTGCAGTGGGTTGGGGCTCATCCTCTTCCTCTTGTGGGCGATCTGCCCACGATGCATCTTGTGTGATTGGCGTCATGGGACGGCCAATACTGAGCAATTCACTCGTTTCGAGCTGAGGAAGGACTGCATCATCTTGTACATTGTCTTCGAGACCAATGTCTTCAGCAGCGGTGGGGTCGGCTGCTGGAATGTCTTCATCACGCCGAGCCTCGGTGAGAGCAGGCTCATGGACGGTCAGCTGACGATCTTCATCAGGACGGCGAACGGAAAGGGGTTCAACTATCAAGGGCTCTATGGGAGCAGCCCGAGACTTCTTGGACTTGCGCTTCTTGGTGGTGGGGTCTGAAGGAGAGGCTTCAGAGTGTTTCCTCTTCCTTGCTTTGGCTTCGGCTATCCTTGTCTTCTTAAGCTCTGAAGCGGGTGAGCGCTTTGGCTTCGAGCTAGGCTTGGCGGTGGGGAAGACAGTTGGAATAGCTTCTTGGCGTGGGGCCTCTTCTTCAGCCACGGTGGGCGTCTTCTTTTTCTTGGCGGCCATCCTGGGGTCGATGCCGGGACGCCCAAGTGCCTTTCGCTTCTCGGCCTCATTGTAGGCCTGTACACAGAGATTAGCCAAATTCTTCATGCGCTCGCGTGATCCCTGAGCCTCTGCACGTTTCTGCATGAAGTTTTCCTTCAGCTCATGCAGCATGACCTTGAAGTCTTTGATCTGTTGGACGCTGAGCGTGGCCATGTTCTGCTTAAACTGAGCCTTCTCAAAATCTATCTTTTGCTTCAGTTCCACGATGCGCTGGGCAATAGCGAGTTCTGAAGCGATAGCTCCTTGGAAGGCCACGCTAAGGCCAATGGGCAGCTGCAGATCATCAAAGCTGATGTTGGGCGTGTCAAACCACTCATCTATGAAGCTGTGGATGATTTTTGCATCGAACAGAGGCAGATTGTTGAAGATTTCAGCCTCCTCCTTGCTCTTGATGAGCTGCTCAAGAGCGTCATCACCAAGATCTTCGTCACTGGACAGATCAATGGCTTCGCAGCGAAGAACGGCAGCGACAGTTAGCTCTTTGCTGGTGTGTGGCTGTGGTTTCTTTGCATCTTGAGGCTTGGAGACTCTTGATAAGCCTTCAGACTGCACACTGGCTTCAGGAGGTGCAGTGGCCAATGGCTTCGCTTTGGAGATCTTGGGGGAGGCGACTGGCTTGGAAGCTTTTGGCTTCTTCTTCATCTGCTTTGGCTCTGGGGCAGCAGGAGCATCATCAGACTCAGTGTCTGCTGGAGGGTCGTTCACGGCAGTCCCTTGGACTATAATGTGAGTGATGAGGCCGTCGAGATTGGCAAATGGCCCGATGACATTGGGATTAGCGTCGCGTGTGCCATCTGCCCTTGGTCTGGAGGGACCAGGGTTGAAGTCCAATCCAAACTCCTTCTTGTTTTGCTTCGCAGAGTTCTGGGCAAATTGGAAGTTGCGCTTGAAAAGAGTGTCATCGCGACACCAGAGAAGGGACGATGGATGTGCATCAGCTGGCTGTTGTCCCCTGACCATGCATGGAAAGAAACCTTGAGCAATGGCTTCGTCTCTGGTTCGGGGTATGAGATTCTTGTACAAGGCATCTCCCCATGGCCGCTTGATGGCGCACTTCTCTGCATATTCTTTGGTGACGAAGCGGTATAGGAACCACTGCTCTGCCCAATACCTGCGAATCCATTGGATTCGTGTCTTGCGCTGAGCATAGGTTTCTTCAGGATCTGTTTGGTACGTTTCTGCCAAATCTTCAGGCAGATCCTTTGATGTGTCACCCCGTCTCTGTCTGCCTCCCTTCCTTGATGGTTTCTCGGATGCCATGAAGCTTAACTTGGAAGGCTTCAAAAGTTTCAAAGGCTTCAAAGCTTTCAAAGGCTTCAAAGGCTTCCTTTTGCTTGACCAACAGGAACTTGCTTCAGGTGAATTGATGTGACGCTGTAGGAATTCTGCAAATGAATGCAGACTATGAGAACCAAAAGATTCTCCCACGAACATGTACCTGTGACAGCATTAAGGTGCGAGGGAAGGGGAAGAGGTCATATGCATTCTCAGAAGATTTTGAAGATAAATCAGTGTAGAAGACATTGACCTCATCATGCGAAGACATTCACTTTATAGAAAAGAAGTTGGTTCCAGATTTGTACGAACCCATAGATTAGTACAAGTGAGGAATCTAACTACTTCATGAAGAACAAGTGAATATGCTAGGCAAGTTATGAGATTCAGACAAGAGGAATGAAACTTGAAGGAATAGAAACCTCTTTCGGCAGAAAGTGATGGATCAATAGGATCAAAAGAGGCTGTAAAAAGCGTGTTATTTACCAGACTTGGAACTGCTAGACAAGAAGAGAGGTGAGGCCAAGCAGTTTGATCCTCCGTGCCCGAACTTGGCGACGGAAGACACTTAGGACGACGGCGGAGAGACTGGTGGCCGCGGTTGGCGTGAGAACGGCGTCGGAGAGGTCGCAGTAGTGAAGCACTTCATCGCCGGCGTCGTTGTGGTGGTGCTAGGGTTTGTGCGAGGGAGGAAGAAGAGATAATGACCGCAGTGAAACGAGTACTTATAGGGATATGGGCGGCACTGTGCTATTACTCAGGTGCCCCTGGCGATTCGCATCTGATCAGTACGTGGCCAGCATGCGGAATTGTGGGGGCAGTTTCACCCCACGCATGCCTGGTTTGTCGGGAGAGGTTCCTACTTCTCCGGAATTCTAGTTGATGGATAGACATTAAAAGCTGTTTTAAAGTTTGTCTCTATGTCTTCTTCTGACAAGGATGCAGTGAAGACATTCGACAGTTTCAATAGAGTGCATATGACTTGGAGAGATAGAGTTTGAGGTAGGAAGCATGGAGAGGTTAGGGTCCGATCACATTCACTTAGTTCAAAAGATTCAGCCAAGAAGACATAGCTATAAGTGAATGCTGTAGAGGACAGAACACCAGTGCATATATAATCAACATAGTGAAGATAATCATGAAGACATGTTGAGATTGAAGCCAAACCAAATGTGAAGACATAGCAAATGTAACGACATGAGTAAAACACTTCACGCAAAAAAAAAATTTTGGTGGTGACGCTACCCACCGTATAGGAAGTATTGAACCCAGACACGACGCACAATTATCGTGGCGCTCCGAGGTCAAATTCCACGTTAATGTATTCACACTTAGAATGTATGTCTTCATTGATTGAAGATATACGTTACTTTGTGTGTTGCACATCTAAGTCATCATCATGCATAAGTGTTAGGATGTGTGCCTGATCACAGGACATTTGAGGATTCCAAGATATTTAGCTCACACCGTAACTTGCAAAATCTCTTCTCATCCAAGGGCTTGGTGAAGATATCTGCCAATTGCTCTTCAGTGTTGACGTGTATGATATCAATGTCTTCCTTCGTAACATGATCTCTGAGAAAATGATGACGAATTTCAATGTGCTTTGTCTTCGAGTGCTGAACTGGGTTGTTGGCGATCTTGATGGCGCTTTCGTTGTCGCAGTAAAGTGGCACTTGCTTCAGATGAATGCCATAATCCTTGAGGGTTTGCTTCATCCATAGAAGCTGAGCGCAGCAGGATCCAGCAGCAATGTATTCAGATTCAGCAGTGGAGAGAGATACACAGTTCTGCTTCTTTGAAGACCAACAGACAAGAGATCGGCCCAGGAAATGACATGTGCCTGATGTGGATTTCCGATCAACCTTGTCACCAGCGTAATCAGCGTCCGAAAATCCAACCAGATCAAACTCTGAGCCCTTTGGATACCATAACCCTAGAGTTGGTGTGTGAGCCAAATATCGAAGAATTCGCTTCACTGCTAAGTGATGCGACTCCTTTGGTGCCGCTTGAAACCGAGCACACATGCAAACACTAAGCATAATATCTGGCCTAGATGCACATAAATAAAGCAAAGAACCAATCATGGAGCGGTATACCTTTTGATCGAACTCTTTACCATTGTCGTCAGGACCCAGATGATGTTTGGCTGGCATTGGTGTTGTGAAGCCTTTGCAATCTTGCATACCGAACTTCTTCAGGCAGTCTTTGAGATATTTCTCTTGAGATATGAAGATGCCATTGCGTTGTTGCCTTATCTGAAGACCGAGGAAGAATTTCAGCTCCCCCATCATAGACATCTGATATTGCTCTTGCATCATATATCCGAACTCCTCACTGTACTTCTGATTGGTGCAGCCGAAGATAATGTCATCCACGTATATTTGGCACACAAACAGTTCACCATCATATGTCTTTGTGAAGAGAGTGGGATCCAGGGAACCAGGTATGAAGCCTTTGCTTTTCAGGAAGTATTTGAGTGTATCATACCAGGCCCGAGGGGCTTGTTTGAGGCCATATAGTGCCTTTTTGAGCTTGTACACCATGTCAGGATGTTTTGGATCTTCAAACCCAGGTGGTTGTGCAACATACACTTCTTCTTCAATTTTGCCATTGAGGAAGGCACTTTTTACATCCATTTGATACAGGATTATGTTGTGATGATTTGCATAGGCCAGCAGTATACGGATGGCTTCAAGTCTGGCAACAGGAGCAAATGTTTCATCGAAGTCAATGCCTTCCACTTGAGTATATCCTTGAGCAACGAGACGAGCCTTGTTTCTGACGACTTGGCCATGCTCATCTTGCTTGTTGCGGTATATCCATTTGGTGCCTATTATGTTATGCTTCCGTGGATCAGGACGCTTAACTAACTCCCATACATTGTTCAGCTCAAATTGTTGAAGCTCTTCTTGCATAGCTTGAATCCATTCAGGTTCCATAAAGGCTTCATCAGTTTTCTTGGATTCTGTGATTGAAAGAAATGCGAAGTGTCCGCAAAAGTTTGCCAGTTGAGTTGCCTTTGAACAAGTCAGTGGACCAGGTGCATTGATGCTATCAATTATTCTGTCAATTTGCACTTCATTGGCAACACGAGGATGTAGGGGTCGAAGACATTGCTCTTGCTGATCTACGTTGTCATGGGGAGGAATGTCTTCAGGCTGAGCATTGTCTTCATGTGGATCAGGTGCTGAGATGATAAGTTCTTCTTCAGGACGAGCTTCAGAAGGTATAATTTCTCCAGTTCCCATTAGCTTGATTGATTCACTGGCTGGAACTTCATCTAGTATATCTGGTAGTTGCTCTCTTTGTGACCCATTGGTCTCATCAAACCGCACATCCACTGTTTCAACCACTTTGTAGTGAAAGAGATTGAAGACTCTGTAGGAGTGCAAATCCTTTCCATATCCAAGCATGAAGCCCTCATGTGCTTTTGGAGCAAATTTTGCGGTGTGATGAGGGTCCTTGATCCAGCATCTCGATCCAAATACTCTGAAGTAACTCACATTTGGCTTCTTGCCAGTCAGAAGTTCATAAGATGTCTTGTTTAGCAGCTTGTGAAGATATACACGGTTGATAGTATGGCATGCAGTGTCAATGGCTTCAGTCCAGAATTTTCTTGGTGTCTTGTACTCATCTAACATTGTTCTGGCCATCTCAATGAGTGTTCTGTTCTTGCGTTCGACGATGCCATTCTGTTGTGACGTGTATGGAGCTGAGAATTCATGAGTGATGCCCAATGTATCAAGATATGTGTCAAGGCCGGTGTTCTTGAATTCTGTGCCATTGTCACTTCTGATGTGCTTTATCTTGGCGCCATAATTGTTCATTGCCCGATTTGTGAAGCGTCTGAAGACATCCTGCACTTCAGTCTTGTAAAGAATTATGTGCACCCAAGTATATCTAGAGTAGTCATCAACAATGACGAAGCCATAGAGGCAAGCAGTAGTTGAGAAAGTTGAGTAGTGGGTAGGGCCGAAGAGATCCATGTGAAGCAGTTCGAAGGGTTGAGTAGTGGTCATGATTGTCTTCGAAGGATGTTTTGCCCTTGTCATCTTCCCAGCTTCACAGGCACCGCATAAGTGATCTTTCTTGAACTTGACGCCCTCGATGCCTATGACATGCTTCTTCTTAGCAAGGGTGTGGAGGTTCCTCATGCCAGCATGCCCAAGTCTTCGATGCCAAAGCCAGCATTCTGAAGCCTTTGCGAGAAGACAAACTGCAAGCTGTGGCCCTGCTGAGAAATCTACCACGTACAAATCATCTTTTCGATACCCTTCAAACACTAGAGACTTGTCAGATTCCATTAGTACCAGACAGCGATATTTTCCAAAGATTACAATCATGTTTAAATCGCAAAGCATTGAGACAGACATTAAGTTGAAGCCAAGGGATTCAACAAACATGACTTTATCCATGTGTTGATCCTTTGAGATTGCAACTCTACCTAGACCCAGTACTTTACTTTTACCAGTGTCAGCGAATGTGATGTGGCTCTTGTCAGATGGACGTAAGGTTGAGTCCATAAAGAGACTTCTCTTGCCAGTCATGTGATTTGTACACCCGCTGTCAATAATCCATACTGAAGACTCCGAAGTTACTGGTGTCGTACCCTACAGTGCAGTTAGGGGGATAGGCTTCACCAAGAGTGTTGTGAAGCAAAAACATTTGACGAACCAGTGGATTATGAAAACTGAGATCCAGGTTAGGACAAGCAGGGAGAGTAGCATGCGATTCAGATATGAAATACATAGTGATGCCATTCGGGCATTTGATCGTGCACCCCACGAGTTTTTTAAGGTTCCCAGCAATAGCATCAGAAGATTTTGGTTTTGTGCTGGAGACCTTTCCCTGCAAAAGAGAGTTAAGCTTTCTTAACCACCCACATCTTCAAGGGTGGCTTAGAAGCAATAAGTCTAAGTGCAGCATCTGAGAATTTTGGCTTTGGAGCCCTAGCAAACAGTTTAGCAGGTGGGCAATAATACTCATACGAATAGGCAGAATAATTTTTGGTCATATGAGAATGACGGTTTGAAGAACCGCTCTCATAAGCCTGAGCATGGTTTCCCTGCAAAGCATTTGTGTTAGTGCACCTCAGATGAGCCCTCTGCCTGTATGAACCCTTTGTACCATATGAAGCCTTTGGTCTGAGGTTTGTCTTCTTCATGTGAGGTGTCATGAGGACATTCACAGGAAGATTCTCAAGACACGTTTTTGGAACCCAGATCTTCTTCATAGGCGGTCCATTCCTGCAGTTAGTACCAATGTACCTGGCAAATACTTCACCATTCTGATTCCTAAACAGTTTATAGTTTGCATCAAAGGATTCATCAATGATAATTGGATTAGCACAAGTGAAGCCAGATAGATTTGATGGATCTAATGAGGATTCCTTTGTAGCAACCCATGTGGTTTTGGGGTACTGCTCAGGTTTCCAGTAAGAGCCATCTGCATTAATTTTCCTCACGAACCCAACACCCTCTTTGCTAGGGTTTCGGTTCAGAATCTGCTTCTTGAGGACATCACATAGTGTCTGATGTCCTTTGAGACTTTTGTACATCCCTGTTTCAAGCAATGTCTTTAACCTAGCATTTTCATCAGCAATAGCAGTGGTATCCTCAGCAGAGGGGTTAGTTACCACTTCAACAGTTGAAGATATTGCAACAACAGTAGCAGTGGAATATTCAGCAACAGAAATAGCATTATCACGCTCAATGCATTTAAGGCATGGTGGTTCAAATCCTTCCTGAGCAGAACTGATCTGTTCGGCTCGAAGTGACTCGTTTTCCTTTTGAAGATCTTCATGATCCGCTCTCAACTTCTCAAGATCTTGCTTCTTCTGAAGATAATCATAGGAAAGCTTTTCATGAGTAGTTGAGAGAGTCTCAAGACGATCTTCGAGTTCCTGATACTTAACATGAAGATTTTTTATGTCTTCAATTAAGGATTCAGAACGAGTCATTTCAGCACCCAACAGATCATCGCTTTTGTCTAACAGTTTTTGAATATGTTCCATGGCCTTTTGTTGTTCAGTTGCAATTTTAGCAAGTGTTTTGTAACTGGGTTTTGAATCACAACCAGAGTCATCGTCACTAGATGTTTGATAGTGAGTGGTGCGTGTGTTTACCTTGGCACCACGTGCCATGAAGCAATAGGTGGGAGTAGAGTCGTCCTTGTCATTTGCATCGGTGATGGTGATAGAGTCATTGTCTTCAGTGTTGAAGATGGACTTGGCGACATAAGCTGTAGCCAAACTTGCAATGCCTGAATCAGACTCCTCCTCAGACTCCACCTCTGCCTCCTCAGAAGCGGACTCCTCCTCTGAATCCATTTCCTTGCCAACAAACGCACGAGCTTTGCCAGATGAACTCTTCTTGTGTGATGAAGACTTTGAGGAAGACTTGGACGAAGACTTTGAGTATTTCTTCGTCTTCTTATCGTCAGAGTCATATTCCTTGCTCTTCTTCTTCTTTCTGTTCTCATTGTCCCACTGTGGGCATTCAGAGATGAAGTGTCCAGCTTCATCATTCCTTGAGCTTGATCGTGAAGACTTTCTGAAGCCTTTCTTCTTGGTGAATTTCTGGAACTTCTTCACTAGCATTGCAAGTTCCCTTCCAATGTCTTCAGGATCATCAGAACTGCTGTCAGATTCCTCTTCAGATGATGACACAGCTTTTGCCTTCAAGGCACGAGTTCGCCCATAGTTTGGACCGTAGATATCTCTTTTCTCAGAAAGCTGAAACTCATGTGTGTTGAGCCTCTCAAGTATGTCAGACGGATCAAGTGTCTTGAAGTCTGGACGTTCTTGAATCATCAGGGCTAGAATGTCAAATGAACTGTCAAGTGATCTTAGCAGCGTCTTGACGATTTCATGTTTGGTGATCTCAGTGGTGCCAAGGGCTTGAAGCTCATTTGTGATGTCAGTGAGCCGGTCAAATGTGTGCTGGACATTCTCATTGTCATTTCGCTTGAAGCGGTTGAAGAGATTGCGAAGAACACTGATTCTCTGATCTCTCTGGGTTGAGATGCCTTCATTGACCTTGGAGAGCCAGTCCCAGACCAGCTTGGATGTCTTCAAGGCACTCACACGGCCGTACTGTCCCTTGGTCAGATGACCACAGATAATATTCTTGGCAGTGGAGTCCAGTTGAGTGAACTTCTTGACATCAGCAGCAGTGACACCTTCTCCAGCCTTGGGAACGCCGTTTTCGATGACATACCATAGGTCGACGTCAATGGCTTCAAGATGCATGCGCATCTTATTCTTCCAGTAGGGATATTCAGTTCCATCGAAGACGGGGCACGCAGCGGAGACTTTAATTATCCCTGCAGTCGACATAGCTAAAACTCCAGGTGGTTAAACCGAATCACACAGAACAAGGGAGCACCTTGCTCTGATACCAATTGAAAGTGCGTTATATCGACTAGAGGGGGGGTGAATAGGCGATTTTTAAGAAAGTCTTCAAAACGTGGAAGTTATGAAGACAAACAGACTTGAAGCCTATCACTATGCAGCGGAAGGTAGATTACACAACGCAAGCCATAGTCAAATATACAGTACAGTGAAAGCACAGAGACAAATAGCTTCAGTGTAATGAGGATCAGGTCGGAAGAACTTATGAAGCCAAACAGATCATACAGTCAGGTTGTGAAGACAGAAGATTAAGCAGGCATGCAATAGCTTCACAATGTGTACTGGTAAGTAAAGGGAGGTGAAGATGAAACCAGTGACACGTTGAAGACAATGATATGTTGGACCAGTTCCAGTTGCTGTGACAACTGTACGTCTGGTTGGAGCGGCTAGGTATTTAAACCAAAGGACACACAGTCCCGGACACCCAGTCCTGAACACGCAGCTCAGGACACCCAGTCCTCACCGTTTTCTCCTTGAGCTAAGGTCACACAGACCCCGCCCAATCACTCTGGTAAGTCTTCAAGGTAGAGTCCCAAACCTTCACAGACTTCGTTCACCGGCAATCCACAATTCCTCTTGGATGCTCAGAACGCGATGCCTAACCGTCTGGAGGATGCACAGTCCTCAAGTGTAATAAGTCTTCAGATCACTCAGACAAGAAGACTTAAGTGATGCCCAATTACTCTGGCTCTGGGTGGTTAGGGCTTTTCTCCTCACTAAGGATTTTCTCTCAAAGGCTTCGAGGTGGGTTGCTCTCAAACGACAAAAGCCGTGCACTGAAATCTGAGCAGCCAACCGTTTATGGTTGTGGGGGTGGGCTATTTATAGCCACTTGGCAACCCTGACCTGATTTGTCCGAAATGACCCTAGGTCACTAAGGAACTGACACGTGTACTAACGGTCGGATTTTGAACTCTCACGGCAACTTTACTTGGGCTGCAAGTAAAGCTGACTTGTCTGACTCTGGACAAGATTTTCTCTCATTGTCTTCACTCGAAGACATAGGATTTGAATTAGGCATCACTTCAGTCATCCTGACTGGTTTTCTTGGACCCCACTTAACAGTACGGTGGTTCCTATGACACAACATGAATAAGCAAAACTACGAAGGATCTAAGTCTTCGAGTTCCAAAGGCTTCATGGGGAGTCTTCATATGTCATTGTCTTCGACATGAATGTCTTCATGAACCACCATTGTCTTCAATGTCTTCATACATTTTTGGGGGTCATCTCTGGTAGCTAAACCGAATCAATGAGGGACTTCTACCTGTGTTATCCTGCAATTCTCACAAACACATTAGTCCCTCAACTAGGTTTGTCGTCAATACTCCAAAACCAACTAGGGGTGGCACTAGATGCACTTACAGAATTATGTGATGGACAAGACCCATCCGTTAACTTAGCATGTTGATCGTTCAGTTTTATTAGTATTGCTTTCTTCATGTCATATACATATTCATTTGACTATGAGATTATGCAACTCCCGAATACCGGAGGAATACCTTGTGTGCTATCAAACGTCACAATGTAACTAGGTGATTACGAAGATGCTCTACAGGTATTTCTGAAGGTGTTTGTTGGGTTGGCATAGATCGAGATTAGGATTTGTCACTCGAGTATAGGAGAGGTATCTCTGGGCCCTCTCGGTAATGCACGTCGTAATAAGCCTTGCAAGCAATGTCACTAATGAGTTAGTTGCGGGATGATGCCGTACAGAATGAGTAAAGAGACTTGCCGGTAATGAGATTGAACTAGGTATGAAGATACCGACGATCGAATCTCGGGCAAGTACCATGCCGATGACAAAGGGAATAATGTGTGTTGTAATTAACGGTACGATCGATAAAGATATTCGTAGAATATGTGGAAACCAATATGAGCATCCAGGTTCCGCTGATGGTTATTGATCGGAGAGGTGTGTCGGTCATGTCTACATAGTTCTTGAACCCGTAGGGTCCGCACGCTTAACGTTCGATGACGATTTTGTATTATATGAGTTATGTGATTTGGTGACCAAATGTTGTTCGGAGTCCTAGATGAGATCATGGACATGAAGAGGAGCCTCGAAATGGTCAAGAGGTAAAGATTCATCTATAGGACGATAGTATTTGGACACCGGAAGTGTTCCGAGGGTACCGGGTACGTATCGGGTCACCGGAAGGGGTTCTGCGCAACCCCCGGCAAACTATATGGGCCTAATGGGCCAAGACAGGGATAGGCCAGCCCCTAAAGGGGCTTGTGCACCCCTTGTCGGTGTCAAAACTGGCGGATCTCGGGTAGGGGGTCCCGAACTATGCGTCTAAGGCGGATGGTAACAGGAGGCAGGGGACACGGTGTTTTACCCAGGTTCGGGCCCTCTTGATGGAGGTAAAACCCTACGTCCTACTTGATTTATTCTTGATGATATGGGTATTACAAGAGTTGATCTACCATGAGATCGGAGAGGCTAAACCCTAGAAGCTAGCCTATGGTATGATTGTATGTTATTGTGTCCTACGGACTAAAACCCTCCGATTTATATAGACACCGGAGGGGGCTAGGGTTACACAAGGTCGGTTACAAAGGAGGAGATATACATATCCGTATCACCTAGCTTGCCTTCCACGCCAAGTAGAGTCCCATCCGGACACGAGATGAAGTCTTCAATCTTGTATCTTCATAGTTCAATAGTCCGGCCAAAGCATATAATCCGGCTGTCCGGATACCCCCTAATCCTGGACTCCCTCAGTAGCCCCCGAACCAGGCTTCAATGACGATGAGTCCGGCGCGCAGTATTGTCTTCGGCATTGCAAGGCGGGTTCTTCTCCATCTTTCGAACGTTTGTAAAGCAGTGTCCGGTCCCATGAATGTTTGGACCTCTTGGTTTCGGTGCCCAGTAAGGGCTTTCTCCCACGCGTCGAATGAATACGAGGCGCCAGGGCATTTTTACATTCGCCCCCCTAGCTAGATAAATGAATTGTCTATTAAAGGGATGGGGATCCTTAGATCCGATCCATACCATCCTCCCCCCAGCGAGAGTCCATCAGAGCACGTTCCGGAAAGATCCATTCCAGCATGGCCGACCTCCGCAGCTCCTCCTCCCGAACCCGAAGCCCTAATCCCGGTGATTGGGAGAGGTGTTTAGTCCCACACAGTCGTTTAGTCGAACTGCAGACTAAGGGATTTGTCCCTCCGGCGTACATGCGGCCTGTTCGAGCCGGGCTCGCCACCTATAATGGCGGGGAGCAAGCAAAGAGCTTTCCCTGTCCCTCTATGGGGGAACGGGTCTACCTTGTCCCCTATCTATTAAGGGGACTCAGATTTCCAATTCATCCGTTCCTCCGCAGGCTCCTGGAGTTCTACGGCCTCCAATTACACAACTTCACCCCCGCCTCCATCCTACATATCGCCGGCTATGTGGCTCTCTGCGAGTTATTCCTGGGCTGAAAAGCTCACTTCGAGCTGTGGAAAAGGCTTTTTTGCCTCGTCCCTCGCACACAGAGGGGGTTACTTTATCAAGTGGGCGGAGCCGAAATATGGCGCATCGCCGATACCGGATACCTATCCGGTACTCCGAAGAAGTCGCCCAAAGACTGGCCTTCAGAATGGTTTTATATGAGGACGTTCCCCTTCCGGACCCTGTTTGGCGGGGTCTTCCTGAGTTCAACAATGCTCCTCTGAAGAAACGCCGAAGTTGGCGCCCACGGAGCCCCCAGGTGGAAGACAACAGAGAAGTCCTCTATCTGATGAACCGGATCAAAGCTCTGGCTCAATCAGGATTGACAATAATCGAAGTTATGTCGATTTGCATAATGCGGGGAGTGCAACCACTTCAATATCATGGGCACCCCTTGTGGTGTTATAACGGGGCGGATGACGCCACCCGCTGCGGGCGTAAGGGTCCGGACAGTGCCGCCGCTTTAGCAAAAATTCTGTGTGAATTGTTCAAGGGTGAGGAAGAGGAGTTCACCCGCATCAAGCCACGGGATGGATTCTCCATGTACAATCCTCCAAGCTGGGTAAGTTATATCTCCCTGCTCCCATTCTTCCCGCATTCTTTGTCGTAAGTTTTCACCTTGCCACTTTCCGGTAGGAACTGCGAAAAGCCATAAAGGAGGTCAGCAGCCCTTCTCCACAACTAGAGGACCCTGACCGGGCCCGCGACTCCGGACTCGAAGAAGATTCGGTTATATCCGTGGAGCTGATAGACCGACAGTTCTATCAGTTAAGCTGCGATGATGCCATGGTGGCCATTACGGTCAACTATCCCGGACTGCTCCCTGCATCGCACGTAAGAAAAACCAAAAATCCCAACTCCAAAACTAGGATCCCCTTTTAGACACTTCACCCACCATATACACATGGCATTTTACAGGGAAGGCATTCGGGACGCCCTGCCGAACCCGCAGCAACGCGCCAACAGGAGGCACCAAGGCCGGGTAGGCCAAAAAGGAAGGCGGTTAGGACGGAGACGCCAGTGCAAAGGTATAACAAACCCTGCTCCGTGGTTGTCGTCTTTCTCAAAATATAATGACACCCGTGTTTCTTTAATAGAAAAACGCTCGCCGGAATATGTCCAGCGATGTTACTAACCATGCTTCCACCAGCCGGGCGCCAGGACCAGTCATAGAGGCGGAAGCCGATATGGGGCGGGCGCCGGATAATCCTCCTATAGAGGATGCAGATAGATTATCCGCTACAAACTCAGAGGTGGAAAGCGCCATGAATCATAGGCGCCGCCGGGCCGTACTCCGTGACGCTTGTTTCTCACCAGAGGCATTTAATGCCTTCAATTCTGGACAGGCGTACCTCCGAGCGGCTCAAGATGGTCTAGCCAGAGCCACGGATCAGTATGTAAAGGATGTACGGGTAAGTAAATCTGACGATTTATATGTATCAGTAGCCCCTGAGACTTGAAACAGTTAGCAGAACTGATTTAAGGATCATCTTTATTGTGCAGGTTCTTACAGAGAAGAATACTAGGTTGTCACAGGAGCTAGAGGAATGCAAGACCCAACTGCGGGCTGCTGTGGCCGCATTGCAGGAACTGAAAAAGTCCCCTGTTGGTAACATTTACTTTAAAGAATGATGTTTACCATATAATGTGTGACATGGATGCAGATCTAACAACAGATGTTGCAGATGAATCCGGAGAAAATCCGGAGGACCAGCATGTTATGCGATAGCTAGAGGCTGGCAAACGCGTGCTGACTGTGGTTAGGCGGGAGAAAAACAATCTCCAAGACGCCAATATTAAGCTGAGCGTGGAACTAAAAGACGTTCGAGGCCAACTTGCATACTCCGAGAAGGAGAATAAGCGGCTTCGACGCGGCATTTTCAGTAAGTGCTTGAACGAATCCTTTTAAAGGAGTTCGGTGAAGAAGCCGACTAACAACGTTATGTCTGTAGGTATGCTGACGGGTCGTCCCGCGAAGGAAATGCCCGGGTCTGCGGGTGATCTTCTATCTGAGCTGTCACATCTTCATGAACAAGTTTGACAGGTGATGCAGGGTGTTGCCCAGGCCTTGTGGCCGTCCGTCTCCCTGCCAGAGGGCGTTGCAGAGCTTGCGGAGAAGCTCAAGGGAGCATGGCGGCGCTTTCAATCATGGAAGATATCAGCCTGCCGACAGGGTGCTAGAGAAGCCTGGGCCATGGTGAAGACGCGGTATACTAAGGCAGACCCAAATCACATGGCCGAGGTCTGACCTGTGGGGCCCGATGGAAAAGAGATCCCCGTTAGCTTAGTTTACGGGCAAATAGAATTAGCCACAAAGTATTCCCAATAGGATTGTAAGCTAGACCGCCTATTGGATGGTATAGAAGAGGAATTTAGTCAGTCTGCATGACTATGTAATGAAAGTGACATGTATAATGCCTTCTAGCCGGATTGTAGATCATTTGTCTTGGCGGACCTTTTCACTTCAGCCTCGGGACCCGATAGTCCGGAGTGTATCCAAATACCCGCACAGTTATATAAGAACCGGGGCATGCGTGGAGACCAGGCGTAGGTGTCATAAGTGCTTGAACAGACAAGTGCCCAACTAGTTATGTTATATTACATGGGTAGTAAGAAACATCTTCCAGGGAGAATAGTTCCGTTAAGGGTTCCTTTCCCTGGGTAAGCATGCCCTAAAGTGCATGTCCAGACTGCGATAGGAAACGCAGGAAAAACATCTGGGGGCAGGTATGGAAAATAACTAAAAATCATATTTTGTTCACCGACCGAATATTCCCTTAAGAACGCTAGCTTTCAGCTTCACCCAGTCTGAGGTACACATCCGGCTGACCCGGCAGTAACAATCGCAGAGGTGCTCCCCTTATGCCCTAGCCGAATTAACAGGTACATATGGCATAAATACAAGAGCCAGGCAACCCAGCTTGGCCAAAACTTAAGTCATATCGATGCATATAATAGCGAAAAAAGGTACATGTGGAAGCATGACACATGTGCGGGGCACGAGGCCCAAATAAATAATTAAGCTTCTATGAAAGAAGCCCCCAGGTATGATGAATGTGGCTGGCGCATCTATAATGTGCAAGCGAGGCACAAGTTGGCCCTTGAAGGCCTAGAGAAAGAATGAAAGAAAGGAAGAAAGAAAAACAAGACAGATAATGTATATGAAAAAATGGACAAAGGGAGGGGACGAACATAGAGTCCGGTTCTAGGCGTAGAATCTTCAGAGCCTGGCCACGTTCCATGGGTTCGGCTCGAGTCGACTAGTTGATGCATCCCATAGTCGGTACGCTCCACCGGTCAGAACTTGGTCAATAATGAAGGGACCTTCCCATTTGGGCTCGAGCTTGTTCTTTTTCTTATTCGGCAGGCGTAGAACTAGTTCGCCAATGTTATAAGTTTTGGCCCATACTTCTCTTCTTTGGTATCTGCGAGCCTGTTGCTGATAAAATGCGGAATGGGCTTTGGCTATGTTGCGCTCCTCCTCCAGGGTGTCCAGACTGTCATGCCGATCAAGCTCGGCTTCTCTTTCTTCGTACATGCGCACTCGAGGTGAGTCATGAATTATGTCACAGGGCAAGACCGCCTCTGCGCCGTACACCATAAAGAAGGGTGTATATCCGGTACTACGATTCGGCGTGGTCCACAGCCCCCAGAGTACGGAGTCGAGCTCCTCTACCCAGTGTGTGTTAGACTCCGTTAAGGAGTGCACTAATCCGGGTTTAATGCCGCTCATTATAAGACCGTTTGCTCGCTCGACTTGACCGTTGGTTTGTGGGTGATATAGTGAAGCATAATCGAGCTTAATGCCCATTTTGCTGCACCAGAGTTTTACCTCATAGGCTGTGAAGTTTGTGCCATTGTCAGTGATGATGTTGTGGGGGACGCCATAACGGTGTACGACCCCAGATATGAAGTCTATCACTCGTCAGGATTCGGCTGTTTTAACAAGTTTGGCCTCTATCCATTTGGTGAATTTATCCACCATGACTAGTAAGTATTTTTTCTTGTGGGTTCCCCCTTTAAGGAGTCCAACCATGTCAAGCCCCCAGACCGCAAAGGGCCACATAATGGGGATTGTTTGGAGGGCGGTGGGTGGCATGTGGCTTTGATTTGCAAAGAGCTGGCAACCGGTGCAACGTTGTACCAAGTCCTGTGCATCTACCCGGGCCATTGGCCAATAGAATCCTGTACGGAAGGCCTTGCTTACAAGAGCCCGGGCTGCGGCATGGTGACCGCCAAGTCCGGCATGGATTTCTGCCAAAAGGTTCTGCCCTTCCTCTTCAGAGATGCACCTTTGAAGGACTCTGGTAGTGCTTTTTTTATACAATTCTCCCTCGTGGACCCTGTAGGCCTTAGATCGCCGCACTATGCAGCGTGCCTCATTTTGGTCCTCCGGAAGTTCCTGCCTAGTTAGGTAGGCCAGGAATAGTTCTATCCACAGGGCGATAATGGCCATTATTACGTGGGTTGAAGGTGTTATTTCGGTGGCGGACCCTCCGATTGTGTCAGAGTATTCGGTATCGGGTATTTTGGCCGGGTCCAGACTATTGTTACCGGTGTCCCCTTCCCATTCTACGGATGGCTTGAACAGCCTTTCCAGAAATATGTTGGGGGGGACCGCGTCGCATTTTGCGCCGATGCGGGCGAGGATATCCGCCGCTTGATTGTTTTCCCGAGCCACATGGTGAAATTCGAGTCCCTCGAACCGAGCTAACATTTTTAGGACGGCGTTTCGGTAGGCCGCCATTTTCGGATCCTTGGTGTCAAAGTCTCCATTTATTTGGGATATTGCAAGGTTTGAATCCCCACGCACCTCCAGGCGTTGAATGCCCATGGAGACTGCCATCCGAAGACCATGCAACAGAGCTTCGTATTCGGCTACGTTGTTGGAGTCTGTATACAATATTTGCAGTACATACTGAACGGTATCTCCGGTTGGGGACGTCAGGACGACGCCAACCCCTAGACCCGCCAGCATTTTAGAACCGTCGAAGTGCATGATCCAATTGGAGTATGCACCGTACTCTTTAGGGAGTTCGGCCTCCGTCCATTCGGCGACAAAGTCGGCCAATACTTGCGACTTAATGGCCCGTCAAGGTTTGTATGCTATGTCGAACGGGAGGAGCTCAATGGCCAATTTAGCAATCCATCCCTTAGCGTCACGATTGTTTATAATATCATTAAGTGGCACTTCTAAGGCTACTGTAATCGAACACTCTTGAAAGTAGTGTCGCAGCTTCCGGGATGCCATGAATACCGCATAGGATATCTTTTGATAATGTGGGTACCGTGATTTGCATGGAGCGAGGACAATGGATACATAGTATACCGACTTTTGAAGAGGGAATTTATGTCCGGCAGCTTCTCGTTCAACGACGAGCACTACGCTTACAACTTGATGAGTTGCCGCAATGTACAACAACATTGGTTTGCCGATGTTTGGCGCGGCCAGGATTGGGTTCGTTGCCAAAATGGCCTTTATTTCTTCCAATCCGGCTGTGGCAGCGTCCGTCCACTCAAAGTGTTCGGTGTGCCGAAGGAGGCGAGAAAGGGGTAAAGCCTTTTCTCCTAAGCGGGAGATAAAGCGGCTTAGAGCCGCCACGCATCCAGTTAACTTCTGGATTTGTTTGAGGTTTGTTGGGGTAGCCAACTGTGACAAAGCTTGGATTTTGGCCGGATTAGCTTCAATACCTCTACTGGAGACAATGAAACCCAGGAGCTTTCTGGCTGGTACGCCGAAAACGCATTTTTCTGGATTGAGCTTGATGTCGTATGTTCGGAGGTTGTCGAATGTGATCCTCAAGTCGTCTGCCAAAGAGTCGACGCGCTTGGTTTTGACGACCACATCGTCTACGTATGCCTCTACTGTTTTGCCGATTTGTTTCTCCAAACATGTCTGAATCATGCGCTGATATGTTGCGCCGGCATTTTTGAGCCCAAAAGGCATTGTGTTGAAACAGAAGGGACCGTATGGTGTGATGAATGCCGTTGCGGCTTGGTCGGACTCCGCCATCTTGATTTGGTGGTAACCGAAGTATGCGTCGAGGAAACACAATGACTCGCGTCCTGCGGTGGCATCGATAATTTGATCGATGCGGGGGAGGGGGAAGGGATCCTTTGGGCAAGCTTTATTAAGGTCCTTGAAATCGACACAAAGGCGCCAGGATTTATCCTTCTTTGGTACCATCACCAGGTTTGCTAGCCAGTCCGGGTGTTTTATTTCTCTAATGAATCCGGCCTCCAATAACTTGGCTAGTTCCTCTCCCATGGCTTGTCTCTTAGGTTCAGAGAAACGCTGAAGAGCCTGCTTGACCGGCTTGAATCCCTTTAGAATATTGAGGCTGTGCTCGGCCAGCCTGCGTGGGATTCCTGGCATGTCTGAAGGGTGCCAGGCAAAAATGTCCCAGTTCTCGCGTAGGAACTCTCGTAGTGCGGCATCTACGTCAGGGTTTAATTGTGCCCCAATAGAAGCTGTTTTTGTAGGGTCCGTTGGATGGACTTGGAATTTGACTATTTCATCCTCCGGTATAAAGGAGGTGGACTTGGATCTCTTATCGAGTATCACGTTGTCCCTGTTCACCGTGGAGCGCAGCGCAGTCAGTTCCTCAGCCTCTAGGGATTCAGATAAGGCCTTGAGGGCCAGTGCGGCTGTCTTGTTTTCGGCGCGGAGTGTTGTGTCCGGATCACT
The DNA here is from genome assembly GCA_034509565.1 of Triticum monococcum. Classification (NCBI taxonomy): domain Eukaryota; kingdom Viridiplantae; phylum Streptophyta; class Magnoliopsida; order Poales; family Poaceae; genus Triticum; species Triticum monococcum. Next base: position 525,980,085 of record CM067842.1, on the reverse strand, counting down.
AGCAAGAGTGATAATTCCGTTGGGCCCGGGCATTTTGAGCTTCATGTACCCGTAATGGGGTATGGCCTAGAAGATTGTGAACGCCTCCCGCCCTAACAGGGCGTGGTAACTGCTACTGAATGAGGCCACTTGGAACATAATCTCTTCGGACCTATAATTCTCTGGCGTGCTGAACACCACATCTAGTGTGATTTTGCCTATACAGAACGCTTCCCGACTGGGGATTATTCCTCTAAAGGTTGTGCTGCTTGGCTCGATGCGGTTCCAGTCTATTTCCATTTTTTGAAGGGTTTCCTCATAGATGAGGTTTAATCCGCTGCCGCCATCCATGAGTACCTTGGTGAGTCAAAAGCCGTCAACAATTGGACTGGGGACTAGTGCGGCTGGTGCTCAGGCTGTTCGGAATTTAGGTTCATCACTGGCATTGAAGGTAATAGCTGTGTCACTCCATGGATTTATTGCTGCTATGTGGCAGATTTCGGCCATGCTGCGGAGTGTTCGCTTGCGCCTATTATTTGACGCAAATGTCTCAAAGACTGTTAACACCGTATTGTTATCCACGGGATGGTGCTCTGTGGCATTTGGGATAAGAAGATCCTCACCACTTTTGGCCACCTGCCGGAGTATCCAACATGCTCTAAGGCTGTGTGTTGGTATTGTATCCGCTGTACTATGAATTTTTCAGGGTCCATTGAGCCATCCCTCCAGTACGGTTCCATGCCCTATAGAGGGTTTTTGCTTTTTGGTAGTTGACCCGGGTGTCTTTTGATAGTGCACCCTTTTATTTAGGACTGGGTTCGTATTTAGGGCCGGATTATCCCAAAAGCCTGTTTCGGTTTTGCAGGCACTTTCCATCGCACAGTACTTTCGTACTATGGACGCCAAGTCAGCGAAGCATGATATCTCACGGCGATTTATGGCCTTAAGGATTCCCTTGTCCGTGCAATTATTGCAGAAAAATAAGATTGTGTCTTCCTCGCGACAGTCCTTAACCTTGTGCATCGCAAGGAGGAATCTGGCCCAATAGTGATGTACTGTTTCCTGGGGCTCTTGCCTGATGTGGGAAAGATCGCTTATGTTTGGGTGGGTGGGTGGAATTGAATCCGAACCCTTACCCGATCTGGGATCCAGGGGCCGAGGAATTTCCAATTTTGGAAATACTGGTTCCGGGGTGTTGCCCGATAATCCTAGCCCGCTGCCTGACTCTAAGTTCAGGGATTGGGCGTTGTCCTCCCGTTAACGGGTATCCGGCTCGGAGAGCTCAGGAATCCGGACATAGTTGGTCCTCAATATGGAGGAGAGGTCGCCGCATTGTTCCTCCACCACTTCAATATGATGGGTGACCAGCGGAGAGTTAATCTCCCTTTGATCGGGTTTAAGCCCAATCCGATCATAGTCCATAGCGACTCCCAGGGCGGCGATGCGATCCAAGAGCTCGTTTAGGGAGACGAGCTCCACCAGATCCATCTGTTCGGCGAGTGTCGATTTAACGTGGAGGCGGTTTTCGATGACCCGAGAAGTCATCGTCGGCGCGGCGGCCGAACAGGCGGTCATGATGAAACCGCCTAGCCGGAGAGTTTGGCCGACAGCCAAAGCTCCCCCAACCGTCTTTAAAGACGAGACGAGACATCCTTCCTTCTGGCGATGTCACAGAGGAACACTTAATGAAAGCACCAATGTCGGTGTCAAAACCGGCGGATCTCGGGTAGGGGGTCCCGAACTGTGCGTCTAAGGCGGATGGTAACAGGAGGCAGGGGACACGGTGTTTTACCCAGGTTCGGGCCCTCTTGATGGAGGTAAAACCCTACGTCCTGCTTGATTTATTCTTGATGATATGGGTATTACAAGAGTTGATCTACCACGAGATCGGAGAGGCTAAACCCTAGAAGTTAGCCTATGGTATGATTGTATGTTATTGTGTCCTACGGACTAAAACCCTCCGGTTTATATAGACACCGGAGGGGGCTGGGGTTACACAAGGTCGGTTACAAAGGAGGAGATATACATATCCGTATCACCTAGCTTGCCTTCCACGCCAAGTAGAGTCCCATCCGGACATGAGACGAAGTCTTCAATCTTGTGACTTCATAGTCCAACAGTTCGGCCAAAGGATATAATCCGGCTGTCCGGATACCCCCTAATCCTGGACTCCCTCACCCCCCTATAGGCCGAATAGGAGGAGAAGGAAAGGAAGGGAAGGGAGAAGGAAAGGGGGATTCGGCCTCTCCCGTTCCTTCCCCCCTCTCTTTCCTTCCCCCTCCGACACTTATGGAAGGGGGAGGCCGGCTTGTGGGAGGCGCCCAAGTAGGATTACTCCTACTTGGGGCATCCCTTGCAGCTCCCCTCTCTCTCCCACCTATATATATGTGGGGTGGGCACCGCTAGAACACACAACATTGATTCCTAGCCGTGTGGGGCGCCCCCTCCACAGTTTACGCCAACGGTCATATTCACGTAGTGCTTAGGCGAAGCCCTGCACGGATTACTTCACCATCACCGTCACCACGTCGTCATGCTAACAGAACTCTCCCTCGACACTTTGCTATATGAAGAGTTCGAGGGATGTCATCGAGCTGAACATGTGCAGAACTCGAAGGTGCCGTATGTTTGGTGCTTGATCGGTCGGAACGAGAAGAAGTTCGACTACATCAACCGCATTGTCAAATGCTTCTGCTTTCGGTCCACGAGGGTACATGGACACACTCTCCCCGTCTCGTTGCTATGCATCTCCTAGATAGATCTTGCATGAACGGAGGATATTTTTTTGAAATTACATGCTACATTTCCCAATAGAAACGCACAAGCCACAAGGGGCTGGTGCGCCCCCCATATGGGCAGGCCAAGAAAGAGAAGGAAAGATGGGAAGGTAAAGTAAAAGGAGGGAATAGGATTCCCCCTTCCTTCCCTCTCCCCTCTCTTTCCTTCCCTCTCTGGAAATAAGGAAAGGGGGTTGGCCAAAGTGGGGGAGGTCCCCAAGTAGGATTCCTCCTACTTGGGGCGCCCCAAGGCTGCTCCCCCCTCCCACCTATATATACGTGGAGAGGGGGCGCCTAGAACACGCACCAACAATTGTTAGCCGTGTGTGGTGCCTCCTCCACAGTTTACACCTCCGGTCATATCTTCGTAGTTCTTAGGCGAAGCCCTATGTAGATCACTTCACCATCACCGTCACAACACCGTCGTGCTGACAGAACTCATATTCTTCCTTGACACCTCTGCTGGATCAAGAGGACGAGGGACATCATTGAGCTGAACGTGTGCAAAACTCGGAAGTTCGACTACACCAACCGCGTTGTCAAACGCTTCCTCTTTCGGTCTATGAGGGTACATGGACACACTCTCCCCCTCTCGTTGCTATGTATGTCCTAGATAGATCTTGCCTGAGAGTAGGATTTTTTTTGAAATTGCATGCTACATTTCCCAACAGTGGCATCCGAGCCAGGTCTATGCGTAGATGAAATGCACGAGTAGAACACAAAGAGTTGTTGGGCGGTGATCGTCATACTGATTACCCCCAATTTCTTATTTTGATTCGGCGGTATTGTTGGATGAAGTGGCCCAGACCAACCTTACATGACCATGTTCATGAGACCAGTTCCACCGACAGAGATGCAACTAGTTTTGCATAAAGGTGGCTGGCGGGTGTCTGCTTCTCGAACTTTAGTTGAATCGAATTTGACTGCAGCCGGTCCTTGTTGAAGGTTAAAACAAAAAACTTGATAAATCACTGTTGTGCTTTTAATGTGTAGGTAAGAACGGTTCTTGCTAGAAGCCTGTAGCAGCCACGTAAAACTTGCAACAACAAAGTAGAGGACGTCTAACTTGTTTTTGCATGGCATGTTGTGATGTCGTATGGTCAAGACATGATGTGATATACGTTATTGTATGAGATGATCATGTTTTGTAAAAGTTACTGGCAACCGGCAGGAGACTTATGGTTGTCTCTTTATTGTATGAAATGCAAATGCCATGTAATTGCTTTACTTTATCACTATGCGTTAGTGATAGTTGTAGAAGCAATAGTTGGCGAGACGACCACGACGCTATGATGGAGATCAAGGTGTCGAGCCAGTGACGATGGAGATCATGACGATGCTTTGGAGATGAAGATCAAAAGCACAAGATGATGATGGCCATATCATGTCACATATTTTTATTGCATGTGATGTTTATCTTTTATGCATCTTATTTTTCTTAGTACGGCGGTAGCATTATAAGATGACCCCTTACTAAATTCCAAGGTATAAGTGTTCTCCCTGAGTATGCACCGTTGCGACAGTTCGTCGTGTGGAGACACCACGTGATGATCGGGTGTGATAGACTCTACGTTCACATGCAACGTGTGCAAGACAGTTTTGTACATGCGGAATACTCGGGTTAAACTTGACGAGCCTGGCATGTACTATTGGAAATATTCCCTAGAGGCAATAATAAAATGGTTATTATTATATTTCCTTGTTCATGATAATTGTCTATTGTTCATGCTATAATTGTATTAACCGGAAACCGTAATACATGTGTGAATACATAGATCGTAATATGTCCCTAGTAAGCCTCTAGTTGACTAGCTCGTTGATCAATAGATGGTCATCATTTCCTGACCATGGACATTGGATGTCATTGATAACGGGATCACATCATTAGGAGAATGATGTGATGGACAAGACCCAATCTTAAGCATAGCACAAGATCGTGTACTTCGTTTGCTAAAGCTTTTCTAATGTCAAGTATCATTTCCTTAGACCATGAGATTGTGCAACTCCCAGATACCGTAGGAATGCTTTGGGTGTACCAAACGTCACAACGTAACTGGGTGGCTATAAAGGTGCACTACATGTATCTATGAAAGTGTCTGTTGGGTTGGCACGAATCAAGACTGGGATTCGTCACTCCGTATGACGGAGAGGTATCTCTGGGCCCACTCGGTAATGCATCATCATAATGAGATCAATGTTACTAAGGAGTTAGCCACGGGATCATGCGTTACGGAATGAGTAAAGAGACTTGCCAGTAACAAAATTGAACAAGGCATGGGGATACTGACGATCGAATCTCAGGCAAGTAACATATCGATAGACAAAGGGAATTGTATACGCGATTGATTGAATCCCCGACATCGTGGTTCATCCGATGAGATCATTGTGGAACATGTGGGAGCCAATATGGGTATCCAGATCCCGCTATTGGTTATTGGCCGGAGAGATGTCTCGGTCATGTCTGCATGGTTCCCAAACCCGTAGGGTCTACACACTTAAGGTTCGGTGACGCTAGAGTTGTTATGGGAAATAGTATGTGGTTACGGAAGGTTGTTCAAAGTCCCGGATGAGATCCCAAATGTGACGAGGAGTTCCAGAATGGTCCGTAGGTGAAGATAGATATATTGGACGAAGGGTATTGGAGTCCGGAATTGTTCCGGGGTACCGGGTGACGACCAGCTTGTCCGAAAGGGGTTTCGGAGGCCCCGGCAAGCGTTGGGGGGCCTTATGGGCCAAGGGGAGGGGGCACATCAGCCCACTAAGGGGCTGAGCACCCCTCCCACCCCATCTCACCTAACCTAGAGAGGTGGGGGTGCCTCCCCTAGGGCAGCCACCCCTCCCGGCTTGGGGGGCAAGTTTCCTAGGGGTGGGGGCGCCCAAACCCATCTAGGGTTTCCCCTATGGCCGCCGCCCCTACCCAAGGGAAACCATAGAGCGCGTCCTCCTCCCCCCTTCCCCCTATATATAGTGAGGGAGAGAGAGGGAAGCCGCACCCTTCCCCGGGCGCAACCCTCTCCCCCCCCCCCAACACCTCCTCCTCCTTCGTAGTGCTTGGCGAAGCCCTGCCGGAGAACTGCAAGCTCCACCACCACGCTGTCGTGCTGCCGGAGCTCTCCCTCAGCTTCTCCTCTCCCCTTGCTGGATCAAGAAGGTGGAGATGTCCCCGGGCTGTACGTGTGTTGAACGCGGAGGCGCCGTCCATTCGGCGCTAGATCAGATCTTCCACGATTTGAATCACCGCGAGTACGACCCCCTCATTCGCGTTCTAGCAACGCTTCCGCTTAGCGATCTTCAAGGGTATGAAGATGCACTCCCTCTCTCTCGTTGCTAGTATCTCCTAGATTGATCTTGGTGGCACGTAGGAATTTTTTTGAATTATTGCTACGTTCCCCAACAGTGGCATCATGAGCTAGGTCTATGCATAGATTCTATGCACGAGTAGAACACAAAGCAGTTGTAGGCAATGATTTGTTCAATTTGCTTATCGTTACTAGTCTTATATTGATTTGGCAGCATTGTGGGATGAAGCGGCCCGGACCAACCTTACACGTACGCTTACGTGAGACTGGTTCCACTGACTGACATGCACTTGATGCATAAGGTGGCTGGCAGTTGTCTGTCTCTCCCACTTTAGTCGGATCGGATTCGATGAAAAGGGTCCTTATGAAGGGTAAATAGCAATTCGCATATCACCGTTGCGGTTTTGCGTAGGTAAGAAACGTTCTTGCTAGAAACCCATAGCAGCCACGTAAAACATGCAACAACAATTAGAGGACGTCTAACTTGTTTTTGCAGGGTATGCTATGTGATGTGATATGGACAAACGGATGTGATGAATGATATATGTGATGTATGAGATTGATCATGTTCTTGTAATAGGAATCACAACTTGCATGTCGATGAGTATGACAACCGGCAGGAGCCATAGGAGTTCTCTTAATTTATTTATGACCTGCGTGTCAATGAAAATGCCATGTAATTACTTTACTTTATTGCTAACCGTTAGCCATAGTAGTAGAAGTAATAGTTGGCGAGGCAACTTCATGAAGACACAATGATGGAGATCATGGTGTCATGCCGGTGACGATGGTGTTCATGCCGCGCCTCGAAGATGGAGATCAAATGCACAAGATGATATTGGCCATATCATGTCACTTTATGATTTGCATGTGATGTTTGTCATGTTTACATATTATTTGCTTAGAACGACGGTAGCATAAATAAGATGATCCCTCACTAAAATTTCAAGAAAGTGTTCCCCTAACTGTGCACCATTGCGAAGGCTTGTTGTTTCGAAGCACCACGTGATGATCGGGTGTGATAGATTCTAACATTCGAATACAATGGGTGTAAGCCAGATTTACACATGCAAAACACTGAGGTTGACTTGACGAGCCTAGCATGTACAGACATGGCCTCGGAACACGAGAGATCGAAAGGGCGAACATGAGTCATATAGTAGATACGATCAACATGGAGATGTTCACCATTGATGACTAGTCCATCTCACGTGATGATCGGACACGGCCTAGTCGATTCGGATCATGTATCACTTAGATGACTAGAGGGATGTCTATCTGAGTGGGAGTTCATTGTATAATTTGATTAGATGAACTTAATTATCATGAACATAGTCTAAATTGTCTTTGCAAATTATGTTGTGGATTAATAGCTCGTGCTTTAGCTCTTTGTTTTAATACGTTCCTAGAGAAAGACTAAGTTGAAAGATATTGTAAGCAATTGTGCGGACTAGGGCCGTAGTCTGAGGATTGTCCTCGCTTCTACACAGAAGGCTTCTGTCCTTGATGCACCGCTCGGTGTGCCAACCCCTCTGGCGTCGTCTGTGGATGTTATGAACATCTGGTAGACACGTTCTGATGACTACCTGATAGTTTAGTGCGCCATGCTTTGCGGCTTAGAGTCAGGGCTCCAAAAGCATTTTGAATGCCATAGAACATATGAGATGTTCGAAGAGCTGAAATTGGTATTTCAGGCTCATGCCCATGTTGAGAGGTTGAGACCTCTGACAAGACCTTTGCCTACAAAATGGAGGAGAATAGCTCAGCCAGTGAGCATGTGCTCAGAATGTCTGGGTACTTCAATCACTTGAATCAAGTGGGAGTTAATCTTCCAGATAAGAGAGTGATTGACAAAAGTTCTCCAGTCACTATCACCAAGCTACTAGAGTTTCGTGATGAACTATAACATGCAAGGGAAGATAATCCCGAAGCTGTTCGTCGTGCTTAAGGCCGTAAAGGTAGAAATCAAGAAGGAGCATGAGGTGTTGATGGTTAACAAGAGTACTGGTTTGAAAGAAGGGCAAGGGCAAGAAGGGAAACTTGTTGAATGGCAAGCCAGTTGCCGCTCCAGTGAAGAAACCCAAGAACCCAAACCCGAGACAAAGTGCTTCTATTAGGGGAACGGTCACTAGTAGCGGAACTGCCTCAAATACTTGGTAGATAAGAAGGCTGTCAACTTCAACAAAAGTATATTTGATATATGTGTGTTATTGGTGTGTACCTTACTAGTACTCCCAGTAGCACCTGGGTATTAGATACCGGTTTAGTTGCTCGAAACAAAAGCTACGGAATTAACGGAGACTAGCTAAGGGCGAGGTGACGATGTGTGTTGGATGTGTTTCCAAGGTTGATGTGATCACCATCGCACGCTCCCTCTACCTTCGGGATTAGTGTTGAACCTAGATAAATGTTGTTTGCATTGGTGTCTGCGTTGAGCATGAACATGATTAGATCATGTTCATTGAAATACGGTTATTCATTTAAGTCATAGAATAATGGTTATTCTATTTACATTAATAATACCTTCTATGGTCATGCACCCAATGTGACTGGTTTATGGAATCCCGGTCGTAGTTATACACATGTTCATAACATTGATGCCAAAAGATGTAGAGTTGATAATGATAGTACCACTTTCATGTGGCACTGCCGCTTAGGTCATATTGGTGTAAAGCGCATGAAAGAACCTCCATGCTAATGGACTTTTGAAGTCACTTGATTTTGAATCACTTGACACATGCGAACCATGCCTCTTTGGCAAGATGACTAAAACCCCGTTCTTTGGAACAATGGAACGGGCAAGTGACTTGTTGGAAATCATACGTGCTGACGTGTGCGGTCCGATCAGTGTTGACGCGCACGGTGGATATCGTTATTTTCTCATCTTCACCGGTGAATTGAATAGATATGGGTATATTTACTTAATGAAGCATAAGTCTGAAATGTTTGAAAAGTTCAAGCATTTTCAGAGTGAAGTTGAGAATCATCATAACAAGAAGATCAAGTTCCTTCGGTCTGATCAAAGGGAAAGTATCTGAGTTATTAGTTTGGCAATCACTAAAGACAAGGTGGAATCGTTTCACAGTTTACGCCGCCTCGAACACCATAGCATGATGGTGTGTTCGAACATCGTAATCGAACCTTATTGGATATGGTGTATGATGTCTCTTACCAATCTACCGCTATTTTTGGGGTTATGCATTAAAGACAATTACATTCACTTTAAATAAGGCACCATCTAAGTCCGTGGAGACGACACCGTATGAACTATGGTTTGGCAAGATACCAAAGTTGTTGTTTCTTAAGGTTTGGGGCTACGATGCTTATGTCGATAGGCTTTGGTCGGAAAAGCTCGAACCCAAAGCGGAAAATTGTATCTTCATAGAATACCCAAACAAGACGATTGGGTATACCTTCTATTTCAGATCTAAGGGCAAAGTGTTTGTCACTAAGAACAAGTCCTTTCTCGAGAAAGAGTTTCTCTCGAAAGAATTGAGTGGGAGGAAGATAGAACTTGATGAGGTTGTTGAACCTTCACTTCAACCAGAGAGTAGCGCATCACAGAAAGATGTTTCTCTGGCACTTACAATAGTTAAGGAGAAAGCTAATGATGATGATCATGAAGCTTCAGATCAAATTACTATCAAACATCGTAGGTCAACAAGGGTGTGTACAACTTCTGAGTGGTAACCCTGTCTTAAAGGTCATGTTGTTGGACAACGATGAACCTATGAGCTATGAAGAAGTGATGGTGGGCCCAGATTCTAACAAATGGCTGGAAGCAATGAAATCCGAGATAGTATCCATGTATGAGAACAAAGTATGGACTTTGGTGGACTTTCCCGATGATCGGCAAGCCATTGAGAATAAATGGATCTTTAATAAGAAGACATACGCTAATGGCAATGTCACCATTTATGAAGCTCGACTTGTCTCAAGGAAGTTTCCGACAAGTTCAAGGAGTTTTCTGTGATGAGACTTTTGTAACGCCCTCGATGCGGCTATATCTCCTACGTGTCGAAGCACGACTTAGAGGCATAACCGCATTGAAAGCAATGTCGCAAGTAAGGTAATCTTCCCGACAACCCATGTAAATAGATAAAAGGAGAAAAGGTACATAGTTGGCTTACACTCACCACGTCACACAAATACATGAATAACATTACAATCATCCAGTACACTCATGGTCCGACTATGGTACCAAAATAAAGATCAACCCCCACATGCGACAAAGTCCCCGATCGCCCCAACTGGGCACCACTACTGATCATCTGGGAAAGACACATAGTAACGACGAGAGTCTTCATCGAACTCCCACTTGAGCTAAAGCGCATCGTCTGGAGCGGTATCATCGGTCCCTGCATCTGGTTTTGGAAGTAATCTGTGAGTCACAGAGGCTCAGCAATCTCGCACCCTCACGATCAAGACTATTTAAGCTTATAGGTAAAGGTAAGGTAATATGTGGAGCTGCAGCAAGCGACTAGCATATATGGTGGCTAACCTGTTCGCAAAAGAGAGCGAGAAGAGAAGGCAAAGCACGAACGAAGAGCTATGATCAAGAAGTGATCCTAGAACAACCTACGTCAAGCATTACTCCAACACCGTGTTCACTTCCCGGACTCCGCCGAGAAGAGACCATCACGGTAACACACGTGGTTGATTCATTTTAATTAAGTTAAGTTTCATGTTATCTACAACCGGACATTAACAAATTCCCATCTGCCCATAACCATGGGCACGGCTTTCGAAAGTTCAAATCCCTGTAGGGGAGTCCCAACTTAGCCCATCACAAGCTCTCACGGTCAACGAAGGATATTCCTTCTAGCGGGAAGACCCGATCAGGCTCGGAATCCCGGTTACAAGACATCCTCGACAATGGTAAAACTAAACCAGCAACACCGCCCGAATGTGCCGACAAATCCCGATAGGAGCTGCACATATCTCGTTCTCAGGGCACACCGGATTGTCCAAGGTTCCAGTAGGCCAGCCCAGAGTTGCCCCTGGTGGCCACCGGCAGCTGACAGGTTGGACCAACTCTCAGAGGAGCACTGGCCCGGGGGTTTAAATAAAGATGACCCTTGAGTTCGCGGAACCCAAGGGAAAAAGAGGCTAGGTGGCGAATGGTAAAACCAAAGTTGGGCATTGATGGAAGAGTTTTATTCAAGGCGAATTGTCAAGGGGTTCCCATTATAACCCAACCGCGCAAGGAACGCAAAATCCGGGAACATAACACCGATATGACGGAAACTAGGGCGGCAAGAGTGAAACAAAACACTAGGCAAAAGGCCGAGCCTTCCATCATTTACCAAGTATATAGGTGCATTAAGATAACAAGATAATATAGTGATATCCCAACAATAAACAATGTTCCAACAAGGAACGATCTCCAATCTTCACCTGCAACTAGCAACACTATAAGAGGGGCTGAGCAAAGCAGTAACATAGCCAATCAACGGTTTTCTAGGACATGGTGGGTTAGAGGTTTGACATGGCAATTTGGGATGCATGATAAGCAAGTGGTAGGCATCGTAGCATAGGCATAGCAAAAGAGCGAGCATCTAGCAAGCAAAGATAGAAGTGATTTCGAGGGTATGATCATCTTGCCTGCAAAGTTGTCAGAGTTGACTTGATCCTCGTAAGCAAACTCAACGGGCTCCTCGTTCACGAAATCATCTCCCGGCTCTACCCAAACAAGAACAACAAGCAAATGGAACACAATCAACCACGTGCAATGCTCAAACAACATGATGCAAACATGGTATGATATGTGGGATGCGGTATGTGATGCATATGCAAGATTTGACAAGGAATGATTGAACCTGGCCTCAACATGGAAATCCAAGAGTGCCACTGGAAAGGTGAGGTGATTTCGGTTGAAATCGATATAAAGATCACCGGAATCGGATGCACGGTTTGGAAATGGCAAGCAAAACAAATATGGCACCGGTCTGCGATAATCAGCAAGTAGCCATCTAAATGCATCAAGATAAATATGCTACAGCACTCAAACATGACAACAAAATACATGGCAGGGATCCACGCATGATGCTTGACAAAAGATGAGCACTGAGCTACGGCTAATTCATCCATTAACAGGTTCAAACAAGCATGGCAAAAGTGCAAACGATAACAGGTTTCAAACTTAGTGAAATTAACACAAGTCTGGGATTTAACATCAGGAAGCACACTTTAGATCATGAAAACTACAAGCTACAGGATCTTAACATGGCAAAGCAAGGCATGGAATGAAGATACTCAAAGCACTTAACAAAAGTCCCTTAGTGACCTTGAGCCAAAAGGGATCAGAAAATACAATTGCAAGCATGTGAACATGGCAAAAACATAAACAGATTCCAGACTTAGTGAAAAACTGGAGCATGCAAATCAGTTAACGAGTAGGCATGTTTACGAGCTCGATGCACTCACTATAGAGCATGGCATGAAAAACTAAGCATACACCCATCAAGAAGACATGGCATAGGAGCTATACATGGCAAGAACAACAACATAGCATGCACGGATAAATAGCAACATCCTCGGCAAAATCGCTAATCATGTCAACAAACTGCCCGGTTTCACGAAATAGCAAAAGTAGAGCTCGATTGACTCAAGCTAGGGTACTCCATAAATACAAACAAAGACATGGATGGATAGAGCACCACAATATTAACAAATCATCCTTACTGATCATTCTCAAAAGAGGCACGAATCACTAGGAAACAACATGAACATATGGCATAACGACAAAATCAGGACAAGGACTTTGTGAAATTCTAAGTCCCTGAAATCAACATTACCGATTACGCTACTTTGCAAGCTTGTACTAGTCACCACAAATATCACAAAAATACATGGCAAGCACCACTGTAAAGATGGCATGGCATATAACAAAACACATGTAGAGCTCAGGATCATATCATGCACACATTAATCATGGCAAAAATGACAAATAGCTATTTGATGAAACAGATCTGCCAAATTTATCACATAGCCCTCTTCCAACAGCATTTCGGGAATCAAGATGAGCTCAAATGAAAATAATGCAATGAGATGAAATGATGTACTCATCGAGGCTAACATTTTGATATGCTACACGCACAAATCGAAGCTACGGATGCACAGATACGACATGATGAAGATTGCTAAAAAATAGGGTTTCGGGGATAAAAAGTCAACCGCCTCAAATAGATCTCAGATCTGGCCCGGGAGCACTATTCACGCACGGATGCCGAGGCTCGCCGGAAACACTGTAGACGCCGGAAAACCTCGAGCTCGCCGGAGTGGGAGGTTGGATCCGGCCGGAGTGGGACTTGCCGAGAGGAGGAACGACGACGAGGGGCGGCGGAGGAGGCCGGACGACGCGAGGAGGCCGCGGCGGAGGAGCTCGCCTCCGGCCGGCGACGAGAAGCGGCGGCCGGTGCGGATCCTGCGGCAGCGCGGCGAGCCGGGGAGACGAACGGCGCCGGGCGCGGGGGAGGCGTCCTGGCGTGAGCAGGCGGGGGCGACCGGGCCGGGAGGGCCCGCCCTGGGCCGCACAGGCCGGCGGGGAACTGGCGGCGAAGCAGTCGCGCCCCAGGATAGGTGGCGCGGCTTGGTTGGGCAGCGGTGGCGGCGGACATTGTCCGGCGCGGGCCGGACACGTCCAGTGCGGCGAGGAGCGGGGAGCTAGGGTTTCGGGAAGAAGAGACCCGGGATTTTTGTGAGGGGAACTATTTATAGGCATAGAGGGAGCTAGGAGGCTCCAAATTGAGTGCGGTTTTCGGCCACGCGATCGTGATCGAACGCTCTAGACGATAGAAGGGGTTTAGGTGGGTTTTGGGCCAAATTGGAGGGGTGTTGGGCTGCAACACAAACGAGGCCTTCTCGGTCCCTCGGTTAACCGTTGGAGTATCAAACAAAGTCCAAATGGCACGAAACTTGACAGGAGGTCTACCGGTAGTAAATCAAGGCCGCTTGGCAAGTCTCAGTCCAATACGGAAATGTTTAACCCCCACACACAAAAAGAGGTAGAAAGGACCACCGGAGGAGAAAGGAGCACCGGAATGCAAAACGGACAACGGGGAAAATGCTCGGATGCATGAGACGAACACGTATGCAAATGCAATGCACATGATGACATGATATGAGATGCATGACAAAGACAAAAACGCACACGAGATAGAAACCCGAACCCGAGAAAAATAAAATAACTTAGGCCAGAAACGGCAAGAGTTGGGATACATATAAGGTAAATTACATCCGGGGTGTTACAACTTTTCTCAATCATAGCGATGCTAAAGTCTGTTAAAATTGTGTTAGCAGTTGCTGCATTTTTCATTTACGAAATCTGGCAGATGGATGTCTGATACGTCCATTTTGCACCATGCTTTTATATCTATATTTATTGCATTATGGGTTGTTATTACACATTATGTCACAATACTTATGCCTATTCTCTCTTATTTTACAAGGTTTACATAAAGAGGTTGAATGCCGGCAGCTGGGATTCTGGGCTGGAATAGGAGCAAATATTAGAGACCTATTTTGCACAGCTCCAAAAGTCCTGAAACTTCACGAAAGATGTTTTCAGAATATATAAAAAATACTCAGCAGAAGAAATTCACCAGGGGGGCCACACCCTACCCACGAGGGTGGGGGCGCGCCCCCTACCTCGTGGGACCCCTGGTGGCCCTCCGGTGGCCATCTTCTGCTATATGAAGTCTTTCAATGGGAAAAAATAACAAGCCATCTTCTCAGACGAAACTCCACCGCCACAAGGCGGAACCTTGGCGGAACTGTTCTAGGGCTCTAGCGGAGCTGTTCTGCCGGGGAAACCTCCCTCCCGGAGGGGGAAATCATCGCAATCGTCATCACCAACGCTCCTCTAATCGGGAGAGGGCAATCTCCATCAACATCTTCATCAGCACCATCTCCTCTCAAAACCCTAGTTCATCTCTTGTATCCAATTCTTGTCTCCAAGTTCGGGATTGGTGCTAGTGGGTTGCTAGTAGTGTTAATTACTCCTTGTAGTTGATGCTAGTTGGTTTATTTGGTGGACGATCATATGTTTAGATCCTATATGCATATTAATACCCCTCTGATTATGAACATGTTTATGCTTTGTGAGTAGTTACGTTTGTTCCCGAGGACATGGGAGAAGTCTTGCTATCAGTAGTCATGTGAATTTGGTATTCGTTCGATATTTTGATGAGACGTATGTTGTCTCTCCTCTAGTGGTGTTATGTGAATGTCGACTACATGACACTTCACCATTATTTGGGCCTAGAGGAAGGCATTGGGAAGTAATAAGTAGATGATGGGTTGCTAGAGTGACAGAAGCTTAAACCCTAGCTTATGCGTTGCTTCGTAAGGGGCTGATTTGGATCCATATGTCTCATGCTATGGTTAGGTTTACCTTAATACTTTTGTTGTAGTTGCGGATGCTTGCAACAGAGGTTAATCATAAGTGGGATGCTTGTCCAAGTAAGGACAGTACCCAAGCACCGGTCCACCCACATACCAAATTATCAAAGTACCGAACGCAAATCATATGAGCGTGATGAAAACTAGCTTGATGATATTCCCATGTGTCCTCGGGAGCGCTTTTCTCTATATAAGAGTTTGTCCAGGCTTGTCCTTTGCTACAAAAAGGATTGGGCCACCTTGCTGCACTTTATTTACTTCTGTTACTTGTTGCTCGTTACAAATTATCCTATCACAAAACTATCTGTTACCACTTATTTCAGTACTTGCAGAAAATACCTTGCTGGAAATCGCTTTTCATTTCCTTCTGCTCCTCGTTGGGTTCGACACTCTTACTTATCGAAAGGATTACGATAGATCCCCTATACTTGTGGGTCATCAAGACTCTTTTCTGGCGCCGTTGCCGGGGAGTGAAGCGCCTTTGGTAGGTGGAATTTGGTAAGGAAAAATTTATATAGTGTGCTGAAATTTACTGTCACTTGTTACTATGGAAACTAATCCTCTGAGGGGCTTGTTCGGGGTATCTTCAGCCCGACCAATAGAGCAAAGAGTTGCTCCTCAACCTACTGAACCTACTGAAAATGAAAATATCTGCTTTGAAATTCCTTCGGGTATGATAGAAAAATTGCTAGCTAATCCCTTTTTAGGAGATGGAACAAAACATCCTGATCAGCATCTAATATATGTGGATGAAGTTTGTGGATCATTAAGCTTGCAGGTGTACCCAGAGATGTAGCTAAGAAGAAGGTCTTCCCTTTATCTTTGAAGGGAGATGCATCGACATGGTATAGGCTATGTGATGATATGGGGTCATGGAACTACCAACGATTGAAATTGGAATTTCATCAGAAGTTTTATCCTATGCATCTTGTTCATTGTGATCGCAATTATATTTATAATTTTTGGCCTCGCGAAGGAGAAAGCATTGCTCAAGCTTGGGGGAGGCTTAAATCAATTATATTCATGCCCCAATCATGAGCTCTCAAGAAAAATGATTATTCAAAATTTTTATGCTCGGCTTTCTGATAACAATCGCACCATGCTTGATACTTCTTGTGCTGGCTCTTTTATGATGAAGACTATTGAATTCAAATGGGATTTATTGGAAAGAATTAAACGCAACTCTGAAGATTGGGACCTCGACAAAGGTAAGGAGTCAGGTATGGCACCTAGATTTGATTGTGTTAAATCTTTTATGGATACCGATGTTTTCCGTAAATTTAGCACTAAATATGGACTTGACTCTGAGATAGTAGCTTCTTTCTGTGACTCTTTTGCTACTTATGTTGATCTCCCCAAGGAGAAGTGGTTTAAATATCATCCTCCCATAGATGTAAAAGTAGCTACACCTATTAAAGTTGAAGAAAAGATTGTCACTTATAATGATCCTATTGTTCCTACTTCTTATGTTGAGAAACCACCTTTTCCTGTTAGGATAAAGGATCATGCTAAAGCTTCAACTGTGGTTCGTAAAAGCAATATTAAAACTTATACACCTCATGAGCAAATTAAAGTTGAACCTGATATTGCTATTGTTAAAGATCTCTTGTCTGATAATATTGATGGGCATGTTATTCATTTCCTTGATGAGACTGCTAGAATTGCTAAACCTTGTGCTAAAGATAAAAACAGACCGGTGGTAGGCATGCCTGTTATTTCTGTTAAAATAGGAGATCATTGTTATCATGGCTTATGTGATATGGGTGCTAGTGCTAGCGCAATACCTTATTCCTTATACAAAGAAATTATGCATGATATTGCACCTGCTGAGATAGAAGATATTGATGTCATAATTAAACTTGCCAATAGAGATACTATTTCACTAATGGGAATTGTTAGAGATGTTGAAGTCTTGTGTGGGAAAACTAAATATCCTACCGATTTTCTTGTTCTTGGTTCCCCATAAGATAGCTTTTGTCCCATTATATTTGGTAGACCCTTCTTAAACACTGTTAATGCTACCATAGATTGCAAAAGGGATGTTGTTACTATCGGTTTAGATGATATGACTCATGAATTTAATTTCTCTAAATTTAGTAGACAACACCGTGAAGAAGAATTACCTAGTAAGGATGAAATTATTGGTCTTGCTTCTATTGTCGTACCTCCTAGTGATCCTGTAGAACAATATTTGCTAGACCATGAAAATGATATGTTTATGAATGAAAGAAGGGAAATAGACGAAGTATTCTTTAAACAGGAACCTATTCTGAAAAACAATTTGCCTGTTGAAATCCTAGGGATCCTCCTCCACCCAAGGGTGATCCCGTGTTTGAGCTTAAACCATTACTTGATACTCTTGAATATGCTTATCTTGATGAGAAAAAGATATATCCTGTTATTATTAGTGCTAACCTTTCAGAGCATGAGGAGGAGAGATTATTGAAAACTCTGAAGAAGCACCGTGCTGCTATTGGGTATACTCTTGATGATCTTAAGGGCATTAGTCCCACTCTATGTCAACATAAAATTAATTTGGAAGAAGATGCTAAACCAGTTCGTGATCATCAACGACGGCTGAATCCTAAAATGAAAGAAGTGGTAAGAAAGGAAATACTAAAGCTCCTTGAGGCAGTTATAATCTATCCCGTTGCTGATAGTCAGTGGGTAAGTCCTGTCCATTGTGTCCCTAAGAAGGGAGGTATTACTGTCGTTCCTAATGATAAAGATGAATTGATTCCTCAAAGAATTATTACAGGTTATAGGATGGTAATTGATTTCCGCAAATTAAATAAGGCTACTAAAAAGGATCATTACCCATTACCTTTTATCGATCAAATGCTAGAAAGATTATCCAAACATACACATTTTTGCTTTCTAGATGGTTATTCTGATTTCTCTCAAATACCTGTGTCAGCCAAAGATCAATCAAAGACTACTTTTACTTGCCATTTTGGTACTTTTGCTTATAGACGTATGCCTTTTGGTCTATGTAATGCACCTGCTACCTTTCAAAGATGCATGATGACTATATTCTCTGACTTTTGTGAAAAGATTTGTGAGGTTTTCATGGACGATTTCTCTGTCTATGGATCTTATTTTGATGATTGCTTGAGCAACCTTGATCGAGTTTTGCAGAGATGTGAAGAAACTAATCTTGTCTTGAATTGGGAAAAGTGCCACTTTATGGTTAATGAAGGTATTGTCTTGGGGCACAAAGTTTTTGAAAGAGGTATTGAGGTTGATGAAGCCAAGGTTGATGCTATTGAAAAGATGACATGCCCCAAGGACATCAAAGGTATAAGAAGTTTCCTTGGTCATGCCGGATTTTATAGGAGGTTCATTAAGGACTTCTCAAAAATTTCTCGGCCTCTGACTAATTTATTACAAAAAGATATACCATTTGTCTTTGATGATGATTGTGTAGAAGCATTTGAAATTCTTAAGAAAGCATTGATCTCTGCACCTATTGTTCAGCCACCTCATTGGAATTTACCATTTGAAATTATGTGTGATGCTAGTGATTATGTTGTAGGTGCTGTTCTAGGGCAAAGAGTTGATAAGAAATTAAATGTTATTCAATATGCTAGTAAAACCCTAGACAATGCTCAAAGAAATTATGCTACTACGGAAAAAGAATTCTTAGCAGTTGTATTTGCTTGTGATAAGTTCAGACCTTATATTGTTGATTCTAAAGTAACTATTCACACTGATCATGTTGCTATTAAATATCTTATGGAAAAGAAAGATGCTAAACCTATACTTATTAGATGGGTTCTCTTGCTACAAGAATTTGACTTACATATTGTTGATAGAAAGGGAGCTGAGAACCCCGTTGCAGACAACTTGTCTAGGTTAGAAAATGTGCTTGATGACCCACTTCCTATTGATGATAGCTTTCCTGATGAGCAATTAAATGTCATAAATGCTTCTCATATTGCTCCATGGTATGCTGATTATGCTAATTACATTGTTGCTAAGTTTATACCACCTAGTTTCACATAACAGCAAAAGAAAAAGTTCTTCTATGATTTGAGGCATTACTTTTGGGATGACCCACATCTTTATAAAGAAGGAGTAGATGGTGTTATTAGACGTTCTATACCTGAGCATGAACAGGAACAGATCCTACGCAAGTGTCACTCCGAAGCTTATGGAGGACACCATGCTGGAGATAGAACTGCACATAAGGTATTGCAATCTTGTTTTTATTGGCCTACTCTCTTCAAGGATGCCCGTAAGTTTGTCTTATCTTGTGATAAATGTCAAAGAATTGGTAATATTAGTAGACATCGAGAAATGCCTATGAATTATTCACTTGTTATTGAACCATTTGATGTTTGGGGCTTTGACTATATGGGACCCTTTCCTTCCTCTAATGGTTATACACATATGTTAGTTGTTGTTGATTACGTTACTAAGTGGGTAGAAGCTATTCCAACTAGTAGTGCTGATCATAACACTTCTATTAAAATGCTTAAAGAAGTTATTTTTCCAAGATTTGGAGTCCCTAGATATTTAATGACTAATGGTGGTTCACACTTTATTCATGGCGCTTTCCGTAAAATGCTTGCTAAATATGATGTTAATCATAGAATTGCATCTCCTTATCACCCTCAGTCTAGTGGTCAAGTAGAATTGAGTAATAGAAAACTCAAATTAATTTTGCAAAAGACTATTAATAGATCTAGAAAGAATTGGTCCAAGAAACTTGATGATACATTATGGGCCTATAGAACTGCATATAAGAATCCTATGGGTATGTCTCCGTATAAAATGGTTTATGGAAAAGCATGTCACTTACCTCTTGAACTAGAACATTAGGCATATTGGGCTATTAAAGAACTCAATTATGATTTGCCGGTGAGAAGAGGTTATTTGATATTAGCTCACTCGATGAATGGAGAACCCAAGCCTACGAAAATGCCAAGTTGTTTAAGGAAAAAGTTAAAAGATGGCATGATAAAAGGATACAAAAGTGTGAGTTTAATGTAGGTGATTATGTATTTCTATACAACTCTTGTTTAAGATTTTTTGCAGGAAAACTTCTCTCTAAATGGGAAGGCCCTTAAGTTATCGAGGAGGTCTATCATTACGGTGCCATAAAAATTAACAACTTCGAAGGCACAAATCCGAAGGTGGTGAACGGTCAAAGAATCAAACATTATATCTCAGGTAATCCCATAAATGTTGAAACCAATGTTATTGAAACCGTAACCCCGGAGGAATACATAAGGGACACTTTCCGGAATGTTTTAGACTCCAAAAAGGGATAGGTATGTGGTACGGTAAGTAAACCGACTCCAAAACAGTTTTTAAGGCAATATTTCTCCGTTTTGGAATATTTAGAAAAATAGAAAAATAAGAAGCAGTCCGGGAAGGACACGAGGGCTCCATGAGGGTGGAGGGCGCGCCCTACTCCCCTGGGCGCGCCCCCTACCTCGTGGGCACCTCATGCGCTTTCCGGACTCCGTTTTCTTACACGACATGTATTTTGGTCGGTAAAAATTCATTATATAATCTCCCGGAGGTTTTGACTCCCGTATCATGCAAAAATCCCATGTTTTTATTTCAAGCTGTTTTTCTGATAGATCCATGTCATCATGTCGTCTTCAAGCGCCCCAAGGACCAGTTCTTCGAGAAGGTCATCAACCCCTACCTCGCAAAAGTGCTGCAACACCCTCAAACCATTGAGATACGTGAGGGTTGTTGCACATCCGCGATGCCGAGGGACCAAGGAAGACCGGAAGCATGGAGGCAAGGCTCGAGGCATTGAAGCAAGAAGTTTTCAAGTGTCAGGAAATGTTTGAGCGTGGACTCGATTACAATCACATTATGATCACAGAGTTCACCAACAACCACAAGTTGGACGTCAAGGACATTGGGGAGGCCATCTTCAAGCTTCATGAGAAAAACGAGCACCTCCAAGCCCAGATCTATGACCTGCAAAATCAAAACTATGAGTATGAATATAGATTCAAGAGGATGAGTTTGGCTACAGATTTGAGGTTTTAGGAGACTCGGTCATCCTTCTATGATGGTGAGCCTATGCCTTGGAAGAAGGAAGAGAAGCCTATGCCATCAACAAAATCACCATCGTCTCCACCAACAAACAAGAATTGAGTATCTGGTACGGGCACTCCCCTTGGCAACTGCCAAGCTTGGGGGAGTGCCCCAGTATCATATCACCATCACTTCTACCTTTACTATTTTTCTTAGTTTGATCCTTTTGGTAATATCTTGTTCTAGTAGAATAAAAGTCTTAGTATGATCTAGTTGTGAGTTTTGCTTTATAATTCTTCTATGTAATCGAGTCCATGAGCTATATAATAAAGATTAGTGTTGTGTCAAGGGCTTGATTATTTTTCCATGATCCTAAGGGAATAAAAGAAAGGAGAAAGAAATAAAAAGAAACAAAGAGATCCTGTGAATCTCATGGAGAGTAATGAGCTCACATAGAAAAAATTATGATGAATGAAAGTTGTTGAGAGTTGACAAACATAGTTTTGGTCATCGTTGCAATTAATAGGAAGTAATAAAGAAAGAGAGGTCTTCACATATAGATATACTATCTTGGACATCTTTTATGATTGTGAGCACTCATTAAAATATGACATGCTAAAGAGTTGATGTTGGACAAGGAAGACAACGTAATGGGTTATGTTTTCTTACATCTGAGATAAATTATATTGTCATGGATCATCCAACATGGTTGAGCTTGCCTTTCCCCCTCATGCTAGCCAAATTCATCGCACCAAGTAGAGATACTACTTGTGCTTCCAAATACCCTTAAACCAGTTTTATCATGAGGGTCCACTATACCTACCTATGGATTGAGTAAGATCCTCCAAGTAAGTTGTCATCGGTGCAAGCAATAAAAATTGCTCTCTAAATATGTATGACTTATTAGTGTGGGAGAAAATAAGCTTTATACGATCGTGTGATATGGAAGAAATAAAAGCGACAGACTGCATAATAAAGGTCCATATCACAAGTGGCAATATAAAGTGGCGTTCTTTCGCACTAAGATTTTGTGCATCAAACCATAAAAGCGCATGACAACCTCTGCTTCCCTCTGCGAAGGGCCTATCTTTTACTTTTATCTCCTACCTTGCATAAGAGTCATGGTGATCTTCACCCTTCCTTTTAACATTTTATCCTTTGGCAAGCACAGTATGTTGGAAAGATCCTGGTATATATGGCTAATTGGATGTGATTTTTCATGAACTATTATTGTTGACATTACCCTTGAGGTAAAACGTTGGGAGGCAAAACTATAAGCCCCTATCTTTCTCTGTGTCCGATTAAAACTCCATACCCATAAGTATTGCGTGAGTGTCAGCAATTGTGAAAGACTATATGATAGTTGAGTATGTGGACTTGCTGAAAAGCTCTTATATATTGACTCTTTCCTATGTTATGATAAATTGCAATTGCTCAAATGACCGATATTATAGTTTGTTAGTTTTCAATGAGGTTTATGATTCATACTTGAAATCGTGATTGAATTGTTACTCTAGCATAAGAAATTACATGACAAGAATTATATAAGTTGTTGTTCTAAGAATGATCATGATGCCCTCATGTCCGTATTTTATTTTTATCGACACCTCTATCTCTAAACATGTGGACATATTTTTCGATTTCGGCTTTCGCTTGAGGACAAGCGAGGTCTAAGCTTGGGGGAATTGATACGTCCATTTTGCATCATGCTTTTATATCGATATTTATTGCATTATGGGCTGTTATTACACCTTATGTCACAATACTTATGCCTATTCTCTCTTATTTTACAAGGTTTACATAAAGAGGGAGAATGCCGGCAGGTGGGATTATGGGCTGGAAAAGGAGAAAATATTAGAGACCTATTCTGCATAGCTCCAAAAGTCCTGGAACTTCACGAAAGACGTTTTCAGAATATATAAAAAAATACTCAGCGGAAGAAATTCACCAGGGGGCCACACCCTGCCCACGAGGGTGGGGGCGCGCCCTACCCCCTGGGTGCGCCCCCTACCTCGCGGGCCCCCTGGTGGCCCTTCGGTGGCCATCTTCTACTATATGAAGTCTTTCAATGGGAAAAAATAACAAGCCATCTTCTCAGACGAAACTCCGCCACCACAAGGTGGAACCTTGGCGGAACCAATCTAGGGCTTTGGCGGAGCTGTTCTGCCGGGGAAACCTCCCTCCTGGAGGGGGAAATCATCGCCATCGTCATCACCAACGCTCCTCTCATCGGGAGAGGGCAATCTCCATCAACATCTTCATCAGCACCATCTCCTCTCAAAACCCTAGTTCATCTCTTGTATCCAATTCTTGTCTCCAAGTCCGGGATTGGTGCTAGTGGGTTGCTAGTAGTGTTAATTACTCCTTGTAGTTGATGCTAGTTGGTTTATTTGGTGGAAGATCATATGTTCATATCCTATATGCATATTAATACCCCTATGATTATGAACATGTTTATGCTTTGTGAGTAGTTACGTTTGTTCCTGAGGACATGGGAGAAGTCTTGCTATTAGTAGTCATGTGAATTTGGTATCCATTCGGTATTTTGATGAGACGTATGTTGTCTCTCCTCTAGTGGTGTTATGTGAACATCGACTACATGACACTTCACCATTATTTGGGCCTAGAGGAAGGCATTGGGAAGTAATAAGTAGATGATGGGTTGCTAGAGTGACAAAAGCTTAAACCCTAGTTTATGCGTTGCTTCATAAGGGGCTGATTTGGATCCATATGTCTCATGCTATGGTTAGGTTTACCTTAATACTTTTGTTGTAGTTGCGGATGCTTGCAATAGAGGTTAATCATAAGTGGGATGCTTGTCCAAGTAAGGACAGTACCCAAGCACCGGTCCACCCACATACCAAATTATCAAAGTACCAAACGCGAATCATATGAGCATGATGAAAACTAGCTTGATGATATTCCCATGTGTCATCGGGAGGGCTTTTCTCTATATAAGAGTTTGTCCAGGCTTGTCCTTTGCTACAAAAAGTATTGGGCCACCTTGCTGCACTTTATTTACTTTTGTTACTTGTTGCTCGTTACAAATTATCCTATCACAAAACTATCTGTTACCACTTATTTCAGTACTTGCAGAGAATACCTTGCTGGAAACCGCTTATCATTTCCTTCTGCTCCTTGTTGGGTTCAGCACTCTTACTTATCGAAAGGACTACGATAGATCCCCTATACTTGTGGGTCATCAATGTCAAAATGAAGTTTCCTTGACGGTCTCCGTGAGGAAAGGCTGTATGTGATACAACCAGAAGTTTTTGTCGATCCTAAGGATGCTAAAAGGTATGCAAACTCTGGTGATCCTTCTATGGATTGGAGCAAGCATCTCGGAGTTGGAACATACAATTTGATGAGGCGATCAAAGCATTTGGGTTTATACAAAGTTTGCAAGAAACTTGTATTTGCAAGAAAGTGAATGGGAGCACTACAACATTTTTGATAGGTATATATGGATGACACATTGTTGATCGGAAATGATGTAGAATTTCTAGAAAGCATAAAGGGTTGTTTGAATGGAGTTTTTCAAAGGAAGACCTGTGTAAAACTGCTTACATGTTGGGTATCAAGATCTATAGAGATAGATCAAGACGCCTGATAAGACTTTCATAGAGCACATACCTTGACATGATCTTGAAGGAGTTCAAGATGGACCAGTCAAAGAGGGAGTTCTTGCCTGAGTTGTGAGGTGTGAAGTTAAGACTTGAAGCTCCACCGCGGCAGAAGAAAGAGAAAGGACGAAAGTAGTCCCCTATGCCTTAGACATAGGCTCTATACGATATGCCATGCTGTGTACCGTGATGTGCCTTGCCACGTGTCTGGCAAGGGGGGTACAAGAGTGATCCAGGAGTGGATCATTGGACAGCGGTCAAAATTTTCCTTAGGAATAAGGAAATGTTTCTCGGTTATGGAGGCGATAAAGAGTTTGGCGTAAAGGGTTACGTCAATGCAAGGTTTAACACCTATCTAGATGACTCTGAGTAGCAAACCGGATACGTATAGTGGAGCAACCATTTGGAATAGCTCCAAGTGGAGCATAGTAGCAACATCTACAATATGAAATCGATATTTGCGAAGAACACACGGATCTGAATGTTGCAGACCCGTTGACTGACACTTCTCTCATAAGCAACATGATCAACCCTAGAACTCATTGAGTGTTAATCACATGGTGATGTGAACTAGATTATTGACTCTAGTAAACTCTTGGGTGTTAATCACATGGCGATGTGAACTAGATTATTGACTCTAGTAAACTCTTCGGGTGTTAGTTACATGGCGATGTGAACTATGAGTGTTAATCACATAACGATGTGAACCAGATTATTGACTCTAGTGCAAGTGGGAGACTGTTGGAAATGTGCCCTAGAGGCAACAAAAAATGGTTATTATTATATTTCCTTGTTCATGATAATTGTCTATTGTTCATGCTATAATTGTATTAACCAGAAACCGTAATACATGTGTGAATACATAGATCGTAATATGTCCTTAGTAAGCCTCTAGTTGACTAGCTCGTTGATCAATAGATGGTCATGGTTTCCTGACCATGGACATTGGATGTCATTTATAACGGGATCACAACATCATTAGGAGAATGATGTGATGGACAAGACCCAATCTTAAGCGTAGCACAAGATTGTGTAGTTCATTTGCTAAAGCTTTTCTAATGTCAAGTATCATTTCCTTAGACCGTGAGATTGTGCAACTCCCGGATACCGTAGGAATGCTTTGGGTGTACCAAACGTCACAACGTAACTGGGTGGCTATAAAGGTGCACTACAGGTATCTCTGAAAGTGTCTGTTGGGTTGGCACGAATCGAGATTGGAATTTTTCACTCCGTATGACAGAGAGGTGTCTCTAGGCCCACTCGGTAATGCATCATCATAATGAGCTCAATGTGACTAAGGAGTTAGCCATGGGATCATGTGTTACGGAACGAGTAAAGAGACTTGCCAGTAACAAGATTGAACGAGGTATGGGGATATCGACGATCGAATCTTGGGCAAGTAACATGCTGATAGACAACGGGAATTGTATACGTGATTGATTGAATCCCTGACATCGTGGTTCATCCGATGAGATCATCATGGAACATGTGGGAGCCAATATGGGTATCCAAATCCCGTATTGGTTATTGGCTGGAGAGATGTCTCGGTCATGTTTGCATGGTTCCCGAACCCGTAGGGTCTACACACTTAAGGTTCGGTGACGCTAGAGTTGTTATGGGAAATAGTATGTGGTTACGGAAGGTTGTTCGGAGTCCCGGATGAGATCCCGGACGTGATGAGGAGTTCCGGAATGGTCTGGAGGTGAAGATCGATATATTAGACGAAGGGTATTGGAGTCTAGAATTGTTTTGGGGGTACCGGGTGACGACCAGCGTGTCCGAAAGGGGTTTCGGAGGCCCCGGCAAGCGTTGGGGGGCCTTATAGTGTGGGGACCCCGACTCATAAGTCGTGATCACCGAATGCACGTGTACAGTGATCCCAGAGATCAATGCTCACTGAACACACAGAAGCTGAATAACAAGAGTCTTACATCCATACATATCGTCTTAAACAAATTATGACCATTATGCTCAAGTCTTACATAGATAAAGCCTTAAGGGCTGAACATCAAATGAAACATAAGCAGCGGAAATCTTCGTCGATAAGTAGAACCCATGCCATCTGCCTTAACCCTACAGGCATTCTGACTGGGAAACGTCCTAGTTCACATGTTCGTCTCCAAAGAACTCTTCTTCGAACTCCTGTTCTTCCATGCCTGGCCAATTAAATAACCAGTGGCAAGCCAATGAGTACTTTGAATGTACTCGCAAGCAACCCATGTTTTGGTTCAAGGTACAAACATGCATGATATAGGTAAATTTTTGCGGAAAGCTTGTTTTGAGTGCAATGACATGTTCAACAACTTGTAAGACATGCATTAGGAGAATTCAATTAACCATGAGGACAGGTTATAGATATCAACATAAAAAGAGTGGGCACCAACCCAACTCAATCATGTCAAGTCCTTTGACTTGACCCAAGTAGTTCTTCCCACTTATCCAAACACACACTGGTTTGTAAACATGTGGACGTAGCCCAAGAGCGGTTACCCAACTGTCCCTGACCGTGGACACGGCTATTCGAATAGTTTTACACTCTGCAGAGGTTGCACACTTTACCCACAAGATCTGGGGAACTTCCGTGTCATCCACGACCCGCGGTACCTCAAGTACCCGGGGTAAGCACCCGATCACTATCTTTCCCTAGACGACACTAACATGGAGTCCACTCGATTGGTAGTAACCCCCGTGCCCAACATTTCACAACTTAAAATTGTGGAGCCTCGCTCCTATATTCATCACATACCACTGGCACGGGGTACCAACGGTGTGTCCGATGCCCCATAAAAATGTTCTTGGCCGCCCTACCTGGCACGACCCCGTCCCGAGACAGAGCACCAACTCTCCCCCGTCACTAGTAATGGCGGGCCCAAGCTAGTATCGGCCTAGATAATCAATAATGCCCTTTCCCATATAAGGGTAGAGTGGTTGCGCATGTAAGGTTGGAATAACGGTCGCAACTTAAACCAATCCGTTTTTTAAAGTAAAACACACACACATGCCTCGGTACACCACTTCGTCATCAAGTGGTTACCCATCTCATTATCTCCCTCGGGCATAAGTGGCACCCGACGGGGTTTTCGAAAAAAGTCCTTTCAAAATACTTTGTCTCCATCACCATGCATATACCCGTCCCCTTTTTGCGTAGCAACTACTTTAGCATCCTATCTATTCCCACCGGCATAACCCTCATAAGGAGGTAGGGTCATGCACAATGCAAGTATCAACAAGGAGGAAATGAAGGCAACCCACCAAACTGGCTACCCTCTCATCATGATTCCGATGCAACAATAATAAAGTGCTATATGAAATGCATAAAAAGGGTTTCATAGACATGGTCAAAGGGCTGCTTGCCTGGTTCAACAAAGTCTTCTGGTCCAACTCCTTCGTCAGCAATGCAATCTATCGTCGCAAAATAATAACGAGAAAAATAAGGCAATAATAAAACACAAAAACCAAAGTGCTCAGAAAAATGTCAACTCATTTTTGTTAAATACTAGGTTGAAAACTAAGAAGGGGAAAATTCCTAGTTTTGGTTTTGGAGTAGCAGAATAGGAGAAATGGATTTACAAATGCATATTTAAATGCTTAAAATCACATTTAAATATTTACAGTGAAGAAAAGCTTGTTGGATTTGAATGAAAGTTGCACCATTAAATACGTTGCAATATTTTGGGAATTTAGGAATTGGAATTAATTTATTTGGGCATATATTTTATCCTATGGAATTTTTGGAAAAGTGACAGAAAAAGAAAAAGGAAAAGCAGCACTGTGCAACTAGGCCAGAAGGACCACAGTGCAGCAGGCCCAGATGGGTTTCAGCCCACGCGAGGCTGCCACGTCGAAGGTGTAAAGGCAAAATACGCCTTCAGCCGACGCAGCGAACCGGTGCATGCACGTGCATGTTTAAACCTAACGGGTGGGGCCCACCCGTCAGATTGTGAGGCTGACCGACGGGCCCCACGGCCGTCGTCTTCAACCTCGGCCCAGAGAGGGTGGCGAGCTCACCAGCGACGTTTCTGGGCACGGCGAGGTGAGCTGATGGCACCGCTGGACTCCTTGTTGTGTCGCCATTCGGGTGGTGCCGGA
Organism: Triticum monococcum; assembly: GCA_034509565.1. Lineage (NCBI taxonomy): Eukaryota > Viridiplantae > Streptophyta > Magnoliopsida > Poales > Poaceae > Triticum > Triticum monococcum. The sequence goes on along the minus strand of CM067842.1, from coordinate 525,950,913 downwards.
GTTGGCCGGAGGGGAGCAGTGGTTCGCCGGCGACGAGGTTTGCGGCGGAGGAGTGTCGGGCGTTGATGGCTCCGGCTGTTTCCGACTGCAAGAGAGAGGGGAAACAGAGGGGAAATGATTAGGGGGGTATGGAGGGTCCAGATCGAGAGAGAGGAGGGGCGAAGGGAGCCCGTACCCCGAGATCGACGACGACCCAAGGCGGCGGAGCTCGAGCTCGATCTCGAGCTCGGGTGCTCCTGGAGGAGAGTGGAGGGCACAGGGGGCCTTTTTGGAGTAGGTGGGGGCGAGTGGTGGTGATTGGGAGGCTCGGGGAGGCCTTTAAGTAGGCGAGCCACGGCTCACCGTAGACCCATGCGCCGGCGAGGTTGTTGCTGTTGTTGTGGGTCACGGGGGCGCGCGTGGACATGTCTGGGGTGCTCATGGGTTCGGTCCAGAGCGAGGGAAAGAAGAGAGGGAGGGAGCAGGGGGCCAGAGGCGCGTGCGTGTGAGCCGCACCATTGGTGCGCTCGGGCGGCCTCTGTTTGCTAGCGCGGAGGCGCGGGGAGGAGGAGAGAGGAGGGGGACAATGCCGTGGCATGACACAGACATCGAGGCGCATCGTCGGGCGCGATGGGGAGGCCCGAGGTGGCCGGAGGCGTCGGGCAGAGGGCGGCTACAGTGCGGGAGCGCACTCTAGCGCGCTCCAGAGCGCCCAAATGGCCAGCATGGCATTTTCTATGCCTTGTGGGCGCGGCCAACCGTGTCCAGTAGCTCAAGGGTGGAGTTAAGAAGTGGGGAGAGGCATTGGATGCTCTGGATGGCCACTGGGTGAGGAGAGAGGAAGAAGAAGTGTGCAAATGGGCTGTCCAGAGAGAGAAAGTGGGGTTTTACCCATCCAATAATTGAGCTGTGGATTTTCCATTGTTACTGGAGGTGAAAGGGGACTAGGAGGAGCTGTGGTAAAAAGTTGAGCTCAAGGAGAATAGTTTTAGTGGTCAAAATGGTGATTTTTGAAAAGTAGCAGAAGGTGTTTGATAAAGGTTTTGGCAAGAAAATGATTTCCAATTGCCATGAGACTCCACAGGGTGAAATGACACATATAATTAGGGCCTCTCACCAATTTGGAGCTTATTTGGGTAAAGTTGCCAATGCAACTTTTGTAAACCCTAGAAATGAGCAGAAATAGACTTGTGTAGATTTAGTTGAGAATAACACTTCTCCTTGATGCACTACTTGGTGTAGTGGCCTCATTTGGTCATATGAACATGCTCACAAAAGTTGAGGTCAAGGAGAGAAAGTTGGTAGTACAAACTTGCTCAAATTAGGTTCTGAACAGAAAGGGTTATGGGGCATTTTGGTGGACCAAAATGAACTTGATTGAAGTGAGGCTTTGCAAGATCATCACAATATGCATTTGTGACTTGCTGGATTTTTCTTGGATTTTTATGGAAATATTTCCTGTAGAAATATTTCAAATCCTTGAAATGAGCAGAAATGGTTTTGGGAGGTTTTGTCCAATATCTTGAACATGACCATGTGTTGAAACTCTTATATATGGGAAATATATGCCCACTGAGTTTCCCTGATTTTTGGCAAATATTTTTAAAATAATAAAATAATTGTTCCCTATTAAAGACCATTTCTGGCCTTTAGAAAAAGCTTTTAAATAAAATAGGAAAATAACTTTTAAAATTATATTTTTGGGCTTTATGGGAATCCTATATCTATTAGGTTTCAAATATACCTTTTGAAATATTTTTCATACCCCAAATCAGGTACTTGCTGTGCAAACCTCAATCTAGGGGTTTTTGGAAAACTATTTTTTGAAAATACTATTTGGCCAAATTTTTTTTGTAAGAAAATACTATATTGTACTATACACATGGCATGATCATTGGGCAGAATTTTGGGGCAAGGAGATGAAGTACAGAAGGTGGACTAGTTGACTTTAAAGAGCACTTGAAAAACCACACAGAGAAATCCAACTCCAAAATAAAAGCCAAATAATGCAAAAGTTTTTGTTGGTCCAAATTCTCATGCTTTATTAATGCAAATGAAGAGTTACAACATGCAGGGTGTGACAGACCTACCCCCCTTACAAGAATCTCGTCCTCGAGATTCCTAATCTAGGCTTTAAAGAGATACGGAAACTCGGATCTAAGGTAGTCTTCACGTTCCCAAGTTGCTTCTGCTTCAGCGTGATTGCTCCACTGGACCTTGAAGTACTTGATAGTGCGGCTTCGAGTGCGTCGCTCAGCCTCATCCAAAATGCAGATGGGCCTCTCACAGTAAGTCAAATCAGGCTGAAGGTCAATGGCTTGGTGATCGACGTCCTTGTAAAGATTAGGCTTGCCTGGGACTTGGAGACACTTCCGGAGTTGTGACACGTGGAATATGTTGTGCACATCGGATAGTTCAGGTGGCAGTTCCAACTGGTAAGCCACTTCTCCTCGTCGGTCAGTGATCTTGAAGGGGCCGATGTATCTTGGTGCGAGTTTTCGTTTGACATGGAAGCGCTGGGTTCCCTTGAGAGGTGTGACCCGGAGATAGACATGGTCTCCAACTCGGAAGGTCATGTCTCTCTGACGTGAGTCAGCGTAGCTCTTCTGCCTTGACTTGGCAGTCTTCAAACGCTCTCTGAAAAGCTGGACTTGCTCTTCTGCTTCACGGAGGATATCGGGCCCAAAGACTAGTCCTTCTCCGGTTTCTGACCAATTGAGGGGTGTGCGGCACTTGCGCCCATACAACACCTCAAATGGTGCCATCTGGAGGCTTGACTGATAACTGTTGTTGTAGGAGAACTCGGCGAAAGGGAGGCAATCTTCCCACCTAGCTCCATATGCTAAGACACAGGCTCGGAGCATGTCTTCGAGTATCTGATTCAATCGTTCTGTCTGACCTCCGGTCTGTGGGTGGAAAGTAGTGCTGAAGGACAACTTGGTCCCCATGGCCTCTTGGAACTTCTTCCAGAACCTTGAGGTAAACTGGGTTCCTCGGTCTGACACAATCTCCTTGGGAACACCATGAAGGCTTACGATTCTGTTGATGTAGAGGTTGGCTAACTGGTTTCCCTTGTACGTCGTTTTGACAGGAATGAAATGGGCTACTTTGGTCAAATGGTCAACTATGACCCAGATGGAGTCATGTCCCTTATTTGACCTGGGTAATCCAGTGATGAAGTCCATTCTGACTTTATCCCATTTCCATTCAGGCACCTTGAGAGGCTGTAAAAATCCAGCGGGTCGCTGATGTTCAGCTTTGACCCTTTGGCATATGTCACACTTAGCGACGAAAGTGGCTATCTCTCTCTTCATGCCATGCCACCAGAATCTTTCCTTTAGGTCTTGATACATCTTGGTTCCTCCGGGGTGGATGGAATACAGGGTGTCATGAGCTTCTTGCAAGATCAAATTCTTGAGCTCAATCTTGTTGGGTACGCAAATGCGATTCCCAAACCACACAACTCCTTTCTCATCCTCTGAGAATCCTGGGGCCTTGCCTGCCTTGATCTTCCTCTTGATGCCTTCAATACTTTCGTGTCCCTTCTGAGCTTCCTTAATATCATCCATCAGGGTAGGCTTGACTTCAAGGTTGGCTAAGAATCCTGGTGCAACCAGTTCCAACCCGAAGCTTTCAAGTTCTTCATACAAGGCGGGTAGCCTTTCCTTAAGCATAGCATTCAAGGAACAAGCCTTCCTGCTTAATGCATCTGCTACCACATTAGCCTTTCCAGGGTGGTATTGAACACTGAGGTCATAATCCTTGATCAACTCTAGCCACCTTCTCTGCCTCATGTTCAATTCCTTCTGAGTGAAAATATACTTCAGACTTTTGTGATCCTTGTATATCTCACACCGCTTCCCTAGGAGGTAATGTCGCCATGTTTTCAGGGCATGAACTACAGCTGCCAACTCAAGGTCATGAGTAGCATAGTTCTCTTCATGAGGCCGTAGTTGCCTTGAAAGGTAAGCTACGACTCTGCCTTCTTGCATCAGAACACCTCCCAGTCCGGTTCTTGACGCATCACAATATATCACAAACTCCTTGTGTATATCTGGTGTGGACATAACTGGGGCGGTGGTCAATCTCTTCTTCAGCTCCTGGAAGCTTTCTTCACACTTCGGCGTCCATTCAAACTTCTTGTCCTTCTTCAAGAGCTGAGTCATGGGTCGTGCAATGCTTGAGAACCCTTCAACGAACTTGCGGTAATATCCCGCGAGTCCAAGGAAGCTTCTGACTTCCTTCACATTGCTTGGGGATTGCCATTCAGTCACGGCTTCAATCTTAGTGGGATTGACCGACAATCCTTCTTCAGTCAAAACATGACTCAAGAATCCAACTTCGCGCAGCCAAAATTCGCACTTGCTGAACTTGGCATACAGTTGGTGCTCTCGAAGCTTGTCTAGGACCATCCTCAAGTGTTGCTCGTGCTCTTCTTCTGTCTTCGAGAAGACAAGAATGTCATCAATGAAGACAACGACAAACTTGTCCAAATATTCCATGAAGACCTTATTCATGAGATACATGAAGTAAGCTGGGGCATTGGTCAATCCAAAGGACATGATCGTGCACTCATACAGGCCATATCTGGTTACAAATGCCGTCTTTGGAATATCTTGGGGTCTGATTTTCAGCTGGTAGTACCCAGATCTAAGGTCAATCTTGGAGAACACCTTGGCCCCATTGAGTTGATCAAACAAATCTTCAATCTTGGGAAGTGGATACTTGTTCTTGATCGTAACTTCATTGAGGGAGCGGTAGTCAATGCATAAGCGGATGGTACCGTCCTTCTTTGCCACAAACAGAACAGGTGATCCCCAAGGGGAGGCACTAGGGCGGATAAATCCCTTCCTCAACTGCTCTTCTAGTTGCTTCTTCAATTCTGCTAACTCTTCCGATCCCATTCTATAAGGCTTTTTATAGATGGGTCCTGCTCCGGGTATGAGTTCGATGATGAACTCAATGTCTCGGTCAGGAGGCATTCCCGGTAGCTCATCAGGAAAGACATCGGGGTATTCGCATACTATCGACACTTGCTCCAATCCAACTTCTGACAGAGAGTTGACTTGGTTGGCTTGAGCAGGGGAGGGGTTGGAGGCAAATTTAACTTCGACTCCTTGGTCATTGGTCACAGTGACGGTCCGGTTGGCACAATCTAACAAGCCTTGGTGCTTGATGAGCCAATCCATTCCTAAGATCACATCCAAGCCTTGCGATCTTAAGATGATAAGGTCTGCTTGGAAGTCTACCCCATTAATGACAATCCCGACTCCTTTACATCCTATCTTGGCTCTGATCTCTGCTCCGGGGGTTTGTACCACCATAGGGTTGTTCAGGGGTGTAGGGGTCATGCCACTTTTTAATGCAAACTTTTGGGTGACAAATGAATGCGTGGCTCCAGAATCAAACAAGACAGTTGCAGGTGTTGAGTTGACAAGGAACGTACCCAACACAACGTCCGGGTCTTCCTGGGCTTCTTCTGCAGTGACATGATTCACACGACCCTTGTCGTTGTTGGGCAGGTTGCGGGGAGCTTGGTTCCTTGGTGGCATTCCACGGCCTTGTCCTGGGTTCTGCGCATTGGGGCGCGGGGCGTCGGGCTTCTTGTTGGGGCAATTCTTGGAGTAGTGTCCTGCCTGACCACATCCGAAGCAAGTGACTTGATTGGGGTTGCTGCTCTTGCCGGGATTGTTATTGGGCTTGTTGTAAGCTGGCCTGGGGTTGGAGTACTACTGAGGTGGATAGTTGGTGCGAGGTGCAGGAGCTCTTGGCTGCTGATAGGTTGGCTTGACCGAGGCTGGCTGCCACGGGCGAGGCTTCTGGTTGCTGGAGCTACCCTTGCTGATCATCTTGCGCTTACGGGTATCATCCAAAGCACGTCGCTTGTCCTCAAGCAAGAGTGCCTTGTTCACCAGATCAGGAAAGGTCGGGCAGTCACACACAACAAGCGAGTACTGCAGAGTCTGGTTAAGGCCTTCCATGAAGCGCTCCCTTTTGGCAGCATCAGTGCTGACATCTTCAGGGGCATACCTTGAGAGAACACTGAACTTCTGCATGTACTCCTTGACAGTGCTACTACCTTGCTTCAGGGCTCGGAACTCACGCTTCTTGATGGCCATGATTCTGGAAGGAATGTGGGCCTTGCGGAATTCTGCCTTGAAGTTATTCCAAGTGATGTTTTGCTCAGCATGCATGGCCTTGAATCCATCCCACCAAGCTCTAGCAGTTCCCCCGAGACAGTGAGCAGCATATGCCACCTTCTCACGGTCCTCAGTGCATCCGACTAGTTCCAACAGATCCTCAATGGTGCGGACACAGTCATCTGCATCCAGGGGTTCAGCAGTCTTGATGAAGGTGGGTGGTGCATGCTTCTTGAACTCCACCAACGTGGAACGTCCATTGCCGTTTCCCACCGGCTGGCGATTGACAGCTTGAGCAATCATCTGGAGGGCTGCAGTGTTGGCTTGGCGTTCCTCTCGGAAGGCTTGGAGAAGCTGAGCCATGTCCATGTTTGGAGGTGGTGGCAGTGGTGGAGCTTGTCCTTGGGTTTGGTCCTGACTGGCTCCTTCTCCGGCTTCTTGCTGCTGGGTAGAGGTACCAGTACGAGTTACAACAGGCATCCTGTTGGAGCGGTCATGGTCTCATGACTGGGAAAGATGGGGAAAGTAATATAGATGGGACGCCTAGTAAGGGGGTTGGTATGACACTAATTATTTTCATGCAAGGGCCAAAAGGCCAAACACATTCATTAAAATCCAAATGGGTGATGTAGTCGCTTACAAGTTCCCGAAGGGAAGTACGACGTCCATCAAACACATCAAAAGCAAACACAATACTACATGGTTTCATATGAACCATTACAAGGACTCGACTTCGCATAGGGGTACACGACCTATCCTACCATAAGGGTTACTAACGGGCATATCCGGGTTGCGAATGATGCCTAAGTGGTGGAATGCTCGGTCGCGTAGTCTGGCTCTTCTGGGTCTTCCTCCTCGTCATCGGTGGCCTGACTTTCCTCTTCACTTGAAGGGGTGGGGGAGTGGAGGAGCTCAACACGGCATTGCTTTGCCGGTTGTGCAAAGAGCTTGCGGTATTCCTTTGCGCTCATGCGGTGTTGCTGTGGCGGTTCTCCATCCTTTGGGGGTCTTCCGCCTCTGTATGCGATTGCGGGTTGTCCAGGGGGAGCACCTTCCTTCTTGATCCTATCCGTCTTCCCTTGTGCTTGAAGAAGAAGTGCCTTGGTCTCATGAAGTTCCTTTCGGAGTTCCATTGATTCAGAGGCCAAGTGTTGTGCCAAACTATCGGCACAAAGGCTGAAGTAGGTCTGGAATCAGAGTGGAAGTCCTTCTAATGGTGGAGCTGGTGCACTGCTCTCATCCTCACCTTCCTTCCGATAAGGCAAGAAACGGGTTGACAACTCGTCTGCCATCTCTGGAAGAAGGTCTCGGAGCCGAGTGAGAGCCTTGAGGGTTGCCGTCTCGACGGCAAGAACTAGTGTTGCCATCTGGGGTCTCTCGAAGAACCAGCTTGTTGGAGAGTCATTAGCCTTCACGATCACTTCCACATGATACTCCATCTCAGTGTCATTGATCCAATGCTCATGGTAGGCGAAAATGGGGGCTCGGTGAAACTGGCACTTCTTGAGGCTATCCTCGAGAAGCACAGGAAATCCTGTGGTCAGGAAGTCTTCAGGTACGGCAGCCATCTACAAAGGTTGAATGGGAGAGGTCAATAAGGGAAATATATCTTGGGGTTGGGTAAGCTTTAGAAAAGAAGAGAAGTTTAGATGGTCTCAAGCTAACTAACACCCATGCTATCTAAGGCTTCCTACAGTCAGGATGGCTCTGATACCAGCTCTGTGGGAGACCCCGACTCATAAGTCGTGATCACCGAATGCACGTGTACAGTGATCCCAGAGATCAATGCTCACTGAACACACAGAAGCTGAATAACAAGAGTCTTACATCCATACATATCGTCTTACACAAATTATGACCATTATGCTCAAGTCTTACATAGATAAAGCCTTAAGGGCTGAACATCAAATGAAACATAAGCAGCGGAAATCTTCGTCGATAAGTAGAACCCATGCCATCTGCCTTAACCCTACAGGCATTCTGACTGGGAAACGTCCTAGTTCACATGTTCGTCTCCAAAGAACTCTTCTTCGAACTCCTGTTCTTCCATGCCTGGCCAATTAAATAACCAGTGGCAAGCCAATGAGTACTTTGAATGTACTCGCAAGCAACCCATGTTTTGGTTCAAGGTACAAACATGCATGATATAGGTAAATTTTTGTGAAAAGCTTGTTTTGAGTGCAATGACATGTTCAACAACTTGTAAGACATGCATTAGGAGAATTCAATTAACCATGAGGACAGGTTATAGATATCAACATAAAAAGAGTGGGCACCAACCCAACTCAATCATGTCAAGTCCTTTGACTTGACCCAAGTAGTTCTTCCCACTTATCCAAACACACACTGGTTTGTAAACATGTGGACGTAGCCCAAGAGCGGTTACCCAACTGTCCCTGGCCGTGGACACGGCTATTCGAATAGTTTTACACTCTGCAGAGGTTACACACTTTACCCACAAGATCCGGGGAACTTCCGTGTCATCCACGACCCGCGGTACCTCAAGTACCCGGGGTAAGCACCCAATCACTATCTTTCCCTAGACGACACTAACATGGAGTCCACTCAATTGGTAGTAACCCCCGTGCCCAACATTTCACAACTTAAAATTGTGGAGCCTCGCTCCTATATTCATCACATACCACTGGCACGGGGTACCAACGGTGTGTCCGGTGCCCCATAAAAATGTTCTTGGCCGCCCTACCTGGCACGACCCCATCCCGAGACAGAGCACCAACTCTCCTCCATCACTAGTAATGCGGGCCCCAAGCTAGTATCGGCCTAGGTAATCAATAATGCCCTTTCCCATATAAGGGTAGAGTGGTTGCGCATGTAAGGTTGGAATAACGGTCGCAACTTAAACCAATCAGTTTTTGAAAGCAACACACACACACACACACTTGCCTCGGTACACCACTTCGTCATCAAGTGGTTACCCATCTCATTATCTCCCTCGGGCATAAGTGGCACCCGACGGGGTTTTCGAAAAAAGTCCTTTCAAAATACTTTGTCTCCATCACCATGCATATACCCGTCCCCTTTTTGCGTAGCAACTACTTTAGCATCCTATCTATTCCCACCGGCATAACCCTCATAAGGAGGTAGGGTCATGCACAATGCAAGTATCAACAAGGAGGAAATGAAGGCAACCCACCAAAGGGGCTACCCTCTCATCATGATTCCGATGCAACAATAATAAAGTGCTATATGAAATGCATAAAAGGGGTTTCATAGACATGGTCAAAGGGCTCCTTGCCTGGTTCAAGAAAGTCTTCTGGGTCTTCAAAGTCTTCTGGTCCAACTCCTTCGCCAGCAACGCAATCTATCGTCGCAAAATAATAACGGAAAAAATAAGGCAATAATAAAACAGAAAAACCAAAGTGCTCACAAAAATGTCAACTCATTTTTGTTAAATATTAGATTGAAAACTAAGAAGGGGAAAATTCCTAGTTTTGGTTTTGGAGTAGCGGAATAGGAGAAATTGATTTACAAAGGCATATTTAAATGCTTAAAATCATATTTAAATATTTACAGTGAAGAAAAGGTTGTTGGATTTGAATGAAAGTTGCACCATTAAATAGGTTGCAATATTTTGGGAATTTAGGAATTGGAATTAATTTATTTGGACATATATTTTATCCTGTGGAATTTTTGGAAAAGTGACAGAAAAAGAAAAAGGAAAAGCAGCACTGTGCAACTAGGCCAGAAGGACCACAGTGCAGCAGGCCCAGATGGGTTTCAGCCCACGCAAGGTTGCCACGTCGAAGGCGTAAAGGCAAAATACGCCTTCAACCGACGCAGCGAACCAGTGCGCGCGTGTGCGTGTTTAAACCTGGCGGGTGGGGCCCACCCGTCAGAGTGTGAGGCTGACCGACGGGCCCCACGGCCGTCGTCTTCAACCTCGGCCCAGAGAGGGTGGCGAGCTCACCGGCGACATTTCCGGGCACGGCAAGGTGAGCTGATGGCACCGCTGGACTCCTTGTTGTGTCGCCGTTCGGGTGGTGCCGGAGTTGGCCGGAGGGGAGCAGTGGTTCGCCGGCGACAAGGTTCGCGGCGGAGGAGCGTCGGGCATTGATGGCTCCGGCCGTTTTCCGACTACAAGAGAGAGGGGAAACAGAGGGGAAATGATCAGGGAGGTGTGGAGGGTCCAGATCGAGAGAGAGGAGGGGCGGAGGGAGCCCGTACCCCGAGATCGATGACGACCCGAGGCGGCGGAGCTCGAGCTCGATCTCAAGCTCGGGTGCTCCTGGAGGAGAGTGGAGGGCACAGGGGGCCTTTTTGGAGTAGGTGGGGGCGAGTGGTGGTGATTGGGAGGCTCGGGGAGGCCTTTAAGTAGGCGAGCCACGGCTCACCGTAGACCCGTGCACCGGCGAGGTTGTTGCCATTGCTGTGGGTCATGGGGGCGCGCGTGGACATGTCTGGGGTGCTCATGGGTTCGGTCCAGAGCGAGGGAAAGAAGAGAGGGAGGGAGCAGGGGGGCCAGAGGCGCGCGCGTGTGAGCCGCACCATTGGTGCGCTCGGGCGGCCTCTGTTTGCTAGCGCGGAGGCGCGGGGAGGAGGAGAGAGGAGGGGGACAGTGCCGTGGCGTGACGCAGACGTCGAGGCGCATCGTCGGGCGCGCCGGGGAGGCCCGAGGTGGCCGGAGGAGTCGGGCAGAGGGCGGCTACAGTGCGGGAGCGCACTGTAGCGCGCTCCAGACCGCCCAAATGGTCGGCATGGCATTTTCTATGCCTTGTGGGCACGGCCAACCATGTCCAGTAGCTCAAGGGTGGAGTAAAGAAGTAGGGAGAGGCATTGGATGCTCTAGATGGCCACTGGGGTGAGGAGAGAGGAAGAAGTGTGCAAATGGGCAGTCCAAAGAGAGAAAGTGGGGTTTTACCCATCCAATAATTGATCTATGGATTTGCCATTGTTACTGGAGGTGAAAGGGGACTAGGAGGAGCTGTGGTAAAAAGTTGAGCTCCAGGAGAATAGTTTTAGTGGTCAAAATGGTGATTTTTGAAAAGTAGCAGAAGTTGTTTGATAAAGGTTTTGGCAAGCAAATGATTTCCAATTGCCATGAGACTCCATAGGGTGAAATGACACATATAATTAGGGCCTCTCACCAATTTGGAGCTTATTTGGGTAAAGTTTCCAATGCAACTTTTGTAAACCCTAGAAATGAGCAGAAATAGACTTGTGTAGATTTAGTTGAGCATAACACTTCTCCTTGATGCACTACTTGGTGTAGTGGCCTCATTTGGTCATATGAACATGCTCACAAAAGTTGAGGTCAAGGAGAGAAAGTTGGTAGTACAAACTTGCTCGAATTAGGTTCTGAACAGAAAGGGTTATGGGGCATTTTGGTGGACCAAAATGACCTTGATTGAAGTGAGGCTTTGCAAGATCATCACAATATGCATTTGTGACTTGCTGGATTTTTCTTGGATTTTTATGGAAATATTTCCTGTAGAAATATTTCAAATCCTTGAAATGAGCAGAAATGGTTTTGGGAGGTTTTGTCCAATATCTTGAACATGACCATGTGTTGAAACTCTTATATATGGGAAATATATGCCCACTGAGTTTCCCTGATTTTTGTCAAATATTTTTAAAATAATAAAATAATTTGTCCCTATTAATGACCATTTCTGGCCTTTAGAAAAAGCTTTTAAATAAAATAGGAAAATAACTTTTAAAATTATATTTTTGGGATTTATGGGAATCCTATATCTAATACGTTTCAAATATACCTTTTGAAATATTTTTCATACCCCAAATCAGGTACTTGTAGTGCAAACCTCAATCTAGGGGTTTTTGGAAAACTAAATTTTGAAAATACTATTTGGCCAAATTATTTTTGTAAGAAAATACTATATTGTACTATACACATGGCATGATCATTGGGCAGAAGTTTGGGGCAAGGAGATGAAGTACAGAAGGTGGAGTAGTTGACTTTAAAGAGCACTTGAAAAACCACAGAGAAATCCAACTCCAAAATAAAAGCCAAATAATGCAAAAGTTTTTGTTGGTCCAAATTTTCATGCTTTATTAATGCAAATGAAGAGTTACAAAATGCAGGGTGTGACATATAGGCCTAGGGGAGGGGGCACATCAGCCCACTAAGGGGCTGAGCGCCCCTCCCACCCCATCTCACGTAAGCTGGAGAGGTGGGGGCGCCTCCCCTAGGGCAGCCACCCCTCCCGGCTTGGGGGGCAAGTTCCCTAGGGTGGGGGCGCCCAAACCCATCTAGGGTTTCCCCTGTGGTGGCCGCCCCTACCCTAGGGAAACCCTAGGGCACCTCCCCCTTCCCCCTATATATAGTGAGGGAGAGAGAGGGCAGCTGCACCCTTCCCCTGGCGCAGCCCTCTCCATCCCCAACACCTGCTCCTTCGTAGTGCTTGGCAAAGCCCTGCCGGAGAACTGCAAGCTCCACCACCACGCCGTCGTGTTGCCGGAGCTCTCCCTCAACTTCTGCTCTTCCCTTGCTGGATTAAGAAGGAGGAGACGTCCCCGGGTTGTACGTGTGTTGAACACGGAGGCGCCGTCCATTCGGTGTTAGATCGGATCTTCCGCGATTTGAATCGCCGCAAGTAGGACTCCCTCATCCGCGTTCTAGCAATGCTTCTGCTTAGCGATCTTCAAGGGTATGAAGATGCACTCGCTCTCTCTCGTTGCTAGTATCTCCTAGATTGATCTTGGTGACATGTAGGAATTTTTTTTTGAATTATTGCTACGTTCCCCAACATGTACAGACATGGCCTCGGAACACTGGAGACCGAAAGGTCGAATGTGAATCATATAGTAGATATGATCAACATAGAGATGTTCACTATTGATGACTACTCCATCTCAGTGATGACTGGACATGGTTTAGTTGATTTGGATCACATATCATTTAGATGACTTGAGGGATGTCTATCTAAGTGGGAGTTCTTAAGTAATTTGATTAATTGAACTTAATTTATCATGAACTTAGTCCTGATAGTATTTGCAAATCTATGTTGTAGATCAATAGCTCGCGATATAGCTCCCTTATTTTTTGATATGTTCCTAGAGAAAAATAAGTTGAAAGATGATAGTAGCAATGATGCGGACTGGGTCCGTGATATGAGGATTATCCTCATCGCTGCGCAGAAGAATTATGTCCTCGATGCACCATAGGGGCGGATCTACACCCGAGGCCCCCAGGGCCCAGGCCCGGGGCGTGCCTTTTTTTTCTTAGCTGTTACCTTGCTATGTTTTTCATATAGGCCTGGGGCCTAACCCACGACATAGACAAGGCCCAAATGCCCAGCTTCCTCAGCCACGACCTAGGCACCGCGGTGTTCGCACGCACGCAAGCACATGAGTCAAGAGTGGAGGAACCGCGATAGCCGCCTACTGCCCTCTCCTTATGTGTGACAAGCCGCCGCCGGGCCGCCGGCGACTTCCCCCACGCCCCGTCCAGTCCCAGTGAGTGTCTGGCTCCTTGTCACTCGTCTCCATGACATAGCCCGACGTCGTCGCTCTTCCTCAATCCCTTGCCCGGCTGCAGGCTGCTCCCCGCTGCTCAGGGCTGTGGACTGCCGGTCTCCCGCGGCTGCTCTAGCTGAGCGACGCCGCCGCTCTACTCCGGCCACTGCCTGAGTCTGGACTCCCCGCCTTCGCACCGCCGCTCTAATCCGGCCACTGCCCGACTCCGGACTATGATTTAATTTATGTGTAGCCCCTGTCTATATGATATGAAGAAATTTTAACTGAACCTTGAACCAACTATTCAGTCATCATTGCTGCCTAATTCTATATGTATTATCGATTTGAAACTGAAGCATTTTTATGTCAACTCATTTCATATTGCAGAAATAGAAGATGAAGAGATAGTTTTCATCGTTGTCGGCAATGGAAGGGTCTACACCCAAGGATTCAATGTTGAGGTAAGTTTTTAGATTTTAATTAATCATTATTATCTCACTATGTTTATGCCTTTTCTTACGAAATTTTCATGTTTGATGTCTTGGAGGTGTTGCTTCTTTTTCTACCGTTCATTCTGTTAGTGGAGGCACAAATGAAATAAACAACTGATTTGGTACTCTTTTATATCCCAGTATTATTTCTAGATTTATTGTGGTTAATCTCTTATGTTGGATTGCTAAGCACTAAGATTAAATTCTAGAATTATTGAACAATTGAGATTTATTTTGTTTTTCATTGCATATGATCTTTATTTAAATGTCATGATGTGTTTTTGGGTAGTTACAAGTGCCAAAGTTTTCCCTTTGTGACCGAAAAAAAATTGAGCCCGGGCTTTGTTTCAATCTAGGTGACAGACCTATTGCAGGAGCAGATGCAGACATTATGAACGTTTGGCAAGCTCGATATGATGACTACTTGATAGTTTAGTGCACCATGCTTTAAGGCTTAGAACCGGGACTTCAAAAACGTTTTGAACACCATAGAACATATGAGATGTTCCAAGAGCTGAAATGCTAGTGAGCTTGTGCTCAGAATGTCTGGGTACTACAATCGCTTGAATCAAGTGGGAGTTAATCTTCCAGATAAGATAGTGATTGATAGAATTCTCTAGTCACTATCACCAAGCTACTAGAACTTCGTGATGAACTATAATATGCAAGGGATGATGAAAATGATTCCCAAGCTCTTCATGATGCTAAAGTTGGCGAAGGTAGAAATCAAGAAAGAGCATCAAGTGTTGATGATTAACAAGACCACTAGTTTCAAGAAAAAGGGCAAGGGGAAGAAAAGGGAACTTCAAGAAGAATGGCAAGAAAGTTGCCACTGCCGGAAAGAAGCCCAAAGCTGGACCCAAGCCTGAAACTGAGTGATTCTACTACATAGGGAATGGTCATTGGAAACGGAACTACCCCAGATACTTGGCAGATAAGAAGGATGGCAAAGTGAACAAAGGTATATTTGATATACAGGTTATTGATGTGTACCTTACTAGTGTTCGTAGTAGCCCCTGGGTATTTGATACTGGTTCAGTTGCTAAGACTAGTAACTCAAAACAGGAGTTGCAGAATAAATAGAGACTAGTTAAGGGTGAGGTGACGATGAGTGTTGGAATTGATGGTTGATATGATCAACATCGCACACTCACTCTACCTTCAGGATTAGTGATAAACCTAAATAAATGTTATTTGGTGTTTGCGTTGAGCATGAATGTAATTAGATCATGTTTATTGCAATACGGTTATTCATTTAAGTCAGAGAATAATTGTTGTTCTGTTTATATGAATAAAACCTTCTATGGTCTTACACCCAATGTGAATGGTTTATTGAATCTCGATCGTAGCGATACACATATTCATAATATTGATGCCAAAAGATGCAAAGTTAATAATGATAGTGCAACATACTTGTGGCACTGCCGTTTAGGTCATATTGGTGTAAAGCGCATGAAGAAACTCCATGTTGATGGACTTTTGGAATCACTTGATTATGAATCACTTGATACTTGCGAACCATGCCTCATGGGCAAGATGACTAAAACTCCGTTCTCCGGAACAATGGAACGAGCTAATGACTTATTGGAAATAATACATGCCGATGTATGCGATCCGATGAGTGTTGAGGCACACAGCGATTATCGTTATTTTCTGACCTTCACAAATGATTTAAGTAGATATGGGTATATTTACTTAATGAAACACAAGTCTAAAACATTTGAAAAGTTCAAAGAATCTCAGAGTGAAGTGGAGAATCATCGTAACAAAAAAAAGTTTCTATGCTCTGATCGCGGAGACGAATATTTGAGTTATGAGTTTGGCCTTCATTTAAAACAATGTGGAATAGTTTCACAACTCACACCACCTGGAACACCACAGCGTAATGGTGTGTCCGAACATCGTAACCGTACTTTATTATATATGGTGCGATCTATGATGTCTCTTACCGATCTACCACTATCATTTTGGGGTTATGCATTAGAGACAACTGCATTCACATTAAATAGGGCACCGTCAAAATCCATTGAGACGACACCGTATGAACTGTGGTTTGGCAAGAAACCTAAGCTATCGTTTCTTAAAGTTTGGGGATGCGATGCTTATGTCAAAAGGCTTCAGCCAAATAAGCTCAACCCAAATCAGAAAAGTGCGTCTTCATAGGATACCCTAAGGAAACAATTGGGTACACCTTCTACCACAGATCCGAAGGCAAGATCTTTATTGCCAAGAATGGAAACTTTCTAGAAAAGAAGTTTCTCTTGAAAGAAGTGAGTGGGAGGAAAGTAGAACTTGATGGGGTAATTGTACCTTCTCTTGAATAGGAAAGTAGCTCATCAGAGAAATCCGTTCCAGTGATGAGTACACCAACTAGAAAGGAAGCTAATGATGATGATTATGAAACTTCAGATCAATTTACTACTGAACTTCGTAAGTCAACCAGAGCATGATCCGCACCAGAGTGGTACGGTAATCCGGTTCTGGAAGTCATGTTACTAGACCATGATGAACCTACGAACTATGAAGAAGCTATGATGAGCCCAGATTTCGATAGATGGCTTGAGGCCATGAAATCTGAGATAGGATCCATATATGCGAACAAAGTGCGGACTTTGGTGGACTTGCCCGATAATTGGCAAGCCATTGAGAATATATAGATCTTCAAGAAGAAGACAGATGCTGATGGTAATGTCACCATCTACAAAGCTCGACTTCTCGCAAAAGGTTTTTGACAAGTTCAAGGAGTTAACTACGATGAGGCTTTCTCACCCGTAGCGATGCTCAAATATGTCTGAATCATGTTAGCAATTGTCGCATTTTATGATTATGAAATCTGGCAAATGGACATCAAAATTGCATTCCTTAATGGATTTCTAAAAGAAGAGTTGTATATGATGCAACCAGAAGGTTTTGTCAATCCTGAAGGTGCTAACAAAGTGTGCAAGCTCCAGCGATCCATCTATGGACTGGTGCAAGCATCTCAGAGTTGGAATATATGCTTTGATAAGGTGATCAAAGCATATGGTTTTATACAGACTTTCAGCGAAGCTTGTATTTACAAAGAAGTGAGTGGGAGCTCTGTAGCATTTCTAAAATTATATGTGGATGACATATTGTTGATTGAAAATGATATAGAATTTCTAGATAGCATAAAAGGATATACTGGTACGCGCCGGTCCTAAACAAACGGTTTTTAACCCCTTTCCACAACGGCATTCGGAACCGTCGCCAAGTGAGTGTGGGAGATAGGGGGGTTGTTGGGGATATAACTATTAGGTATGACCCGTCCAGGAGGGGCCGGGTCATCCCTATGACGATTCATCACAGTGAAGCCCAAGATCATATGGCGGTTCATAGATAGGCTTGGTAGAGGGCCCAGGCCTGAAGGCGGCTTAAGGCCCATGGATATCTATGTAAACTTGTAATGTAAGGCACGTAAGAAAGGTCACCGAGCCGGATACGTTGTATAAGCAGGCCGAGACTCTGTAGCCCACAGGGCGTCAACCCATGTATATAAGGGGACGACCTAGTGGCGTCTTAGAACAAGAAACAATAGATCGAGAGCCGGGTCAAGCTTATTCACTCCCTACTCATCAAAACCCTAGCAATACCACCTACAACTGGACTAGGCTTTTACCTTCACCATAAGGGGCCGAACCAGTATAAACTCCTCATGTCCTTTGTCCTGATTAACCCCTTTAAGCTAACCTCATCGCGATGGCTCCACGACTAAGTCCTCACACTAGGACATCTGCCGTGAAAAATTCCACGACAGTTGGCGCCCACCGTGGGGCTATCGCACGATGGTTTCAAGTTCTTAGAGGGCAACTTCGAAGGGATCAAGGGATACGATGTGGGCCAGATGACCAAGAGTCGTCGTGGCAAGCTCTACATCTACGACGTAGGCTAGGTCCCCAAGGTCGGCTCAATTGAGTACGGGTATCAGGTCCCCTTCGGCGGAATTCACGTCTTCATTGGCAAGATCGGCGAACCGGGCCCTGAGCCGGATATCTGCACCGACATCATCAAGATGGCTCAGCGTGTGAGGCCCGCCTGGGTTCGGCCCGCCATGAATTGTGCCTTCATGGGATTTATCCATGGAGTGGAATCTGAGGATAGATCGGTATCTGGCGGTGAGACCGTCGTTCACTCTGATGGCGAGTCATCCCCCGGTGAGACCGAGTCATTGTACCAACTGCCAGACGGCCGGCTTGGGGGCTGTTCCGATGGCGACAGTATTCCGGACCCCTGTGAGCCGCCGAACCGGGTTGCAATCTTCATGGCCAGTACACGGCGTGTGCAGCACTCATCAACGGCGGCAAACCTGATTTCCGGGTCAGCAGCGGCATCGGCTGCAGGGGCAGGAGACCCTGAGCGCCCGCCGGCTCAGGTTTTAACCGACTTGCTAGACAAGATGACAGCGTTGTTAACATCAGTGGTTAACCCGGCGGATCAGGATCAGCATAATGCGGCGATCACGAAAGTGCGTGATGAGATAGCACAGGCCAAGGAGGGGTTAAACGCAGAAAATACCAGGATGGTCAAGGAGCGGGCCACTTTGGATGCTCAGGCGCAACGGATTCAGTCACAATCTTACCGGCTCATGCTAGATCGGAACACTTCCAATGAAGTCATGAGGAGGAGGCATCAGACTCGTCTGCCTTCGGTTTATGAGGCAAGGAATCTCTTTAACACACCAGGAGCAGGAACCAGTAACCCGGCAGTAGCAAACCGGGTCGAAGCACCTGGGACAGTTACGTTGGTTCAGCCGCGCACAATGGACCCTCCTCGTCAGAACAATAACCCGTCGCAGCACGTGCCGACACCATCGGGTCATTATTCTAACCCTTTGGATAACATGATCGCTGCGGTGTCACGACCGGCGGCTCTTCCAGTTGATGGTGAGTTGCCAATGGCAGTCGAGACACGGAGAGCTAGATAGCTTCTTCAAACAGCACTGACCCAGTAGCAGGCTTATTCTTACAGTCGTGATAGGATTCATTCCACCCCTCGCCCAAGCCGAAGTTACAGCAGACATCTTGATGAGCCGACGATGTCAAGCAGTGGATGGAACCATAACCCGCCCCGTGGATATAACCCCACGGGCGGTGGCGCTGATGATCAGAATGTGGTGGATCAAGGAAGAGCCAGTAGAGAGGCCGAGTTAGCGGCATAGTATGTGGCCCGTCAACCCACTCCGGTTCATCCAACTACTTCTGTGGAGCCAGGTGTAACCTTTAGAAATTTGGGCGTGCCATGCTTAGTGCCGGATATGCGTAATGAGTGCCTGCCCAAGGATTTCAAAGGTCCTTGTAAGGTGCCTAACTATACCACCGATTTAAGTCCTGAGGCGTGGATTGAGAGTTATGAGATGGCTATGGAATTGCTGGATGTCAGCGAGGCTGCATGTGCTAAATATTTCCCCCTGATGTTGGAAGGAACGACCCGTACTTGGTTGAAGGGGCTCCCTGCTAATTCCATCGGGTCATGGGCCGAGTTAAAGGCCCGATTCATCCAGAACTTCAAATATACATGTAAATAGCCCATGTCAATTGTGGGTCTGGACTCCTGTGTCCAATAAGAAGGTGAGTCAACAACCCATTGGGTGCGCCGGGTCTCAACAATCTTGCACTCGTCGGATCGCATCAATGCCGACTCAGATGTGTTGATGTTGGAGAACAATTGTCGTTTCACGCCCTTAAAGCAGAAGCTAGGGCGGCTCAAACGTCATTGCAATGACATGGGGACTCTCATGGCGGCTCTGGTTAAGTATGCTGACTCTGATCGTACTAAGGACCCTAAGTCTGATGATGAAAAGTCGGGGAAGGGAAGGAAGAGCAGCAACGCTAAGGGGCAGCAGCATAACCCGGCGAACCAGGGAGGCAACGATAAGCGCAAGGCTGATAATAGTTTTGACTTTGTGGCTAACACCAATGCACAGAATAATGGTCAGCGTCGCAAGGGTAAACCGCCTCCACGGTCCGGAAGATCCGGTATCAATCTTGAACAGATGTTAAATCGGCCCTGCCCAAGACATGGTACGCGAGAAAGATCATCCGGGCACCTTTGGAAGGATTGTCACATTATCAAAGACTACAAGAATTCCAATATTTTTCATGACAGTCATGGGCCAGGTGGCGGTTCTGGATCCGGATCTCATGGTCCGGGTTATGGCGGTGGCGGTTCTAATTCTGGATTCCAAGGAAATCAAGGTAATCACAGCAACCAGGGTGGTTACAACCAGCAGAATAATCAGGGGGGTCAACAGCAGCAGTCTGGTTATCAGAGCAACCCGAAGCAGTTAAATAGTGGACAATATCATGTCTTCAACACTAGCTTATGTAAGCATGACCAGAAGCTTCATAAGAGGGCAGTCAATGCCATTGAGTCGGCGGTTCCCCGTTACTTGCGCTGGTCTGAGCAGCCCATCGTGTGGAGTCGGGAAGATCACCCGCCCCGGGTTGATAATCCGGGTCATTTGGCTTTGGTTGTCGCACCTTAGGTCAGAGGGTATAAGTTTACCAAAGTACTCATGGACGGATGGAGCAGCATCAATATCCTTTATTATGAAACTTTGCGTCGCATGGGATTGACTAATAAAAATCTTAAGCCGTCAAACACTGTTTTCCATGGTGTGGTTCCTGGTAAGTCGGCATATCCACTTGGTAAGATGGCGCTGGAAGTTGTTTTTGGTGATGATCATGATTCTAGGTCAGAGACGTTGACCTTTGAAGTGGTCAAGACCCACAGCCCATATCATGCTCTGTTTGGACGGCCGGCTTATGCCAAGTTCATGGCGCGGCCATGTTACGTGTATCTGCAGCTCAAGATGCCGGGTCACAAGGGAACCATTACAGTGCATGGGAGCCATAAGATAGCTCTGGAATGTGAAGAAGGGGATGCGGCTTATGATGAGTCGGTTTGTGCAACGGAGGAGTTAAAATTTTACAAGGACAATGTTGACCCGGCAGATATGACATCTTTGAAAAAGCCAACCACAGAGCATGATCCGGTTTTAAAGTTTAAATCAGCATATGATACCAAGATGGTTGATTTTGTTCCCAATGACTCATCCAAGCAGTCCAGCATCAGTGCTAATCTAGATCTGAAATAGGAAAGCGCGCTCATCGAGTTCATCCGTGAGAACTGGGACATCTTTGCATGGAAGCCTTCAGACATGCCGGGTGTACCGAGAGAACTCGCTGAGCACACTCTTAATATTGATCCAAAGTTTAAGCCGGTCAAATAGTTTCTTCACTGATTTAATGACGAGAGACGGAAGGCCATCGGAGAAGAAGTAGCCCGGCTCTTGGCAGCTGGGTTTATCATTGAAGTTTTCCATCCTAAGTGGTTTGCTAACCCGGTGCTGGTACTTAAGAAGAACGACACTTGGCATATGTGTGTGGACTGCACGGATTTGAACAAGGCTTGTCCGGCTAATCCTTTTGCTCTCCCTCGTATTGATCAGATTATTGATGCTACGGCGGGTTGTGAGCGTTTGAGTTTTTTGGATGCTTATTCTGGTTATCATTAGATCAAGATGGCAGTTAAGGACCAAGAGAAGACAGCTTTCATAACTCCCTTTGGAGCCTTCTGCTATGTGCCTATGAATTTTGGGCTCAAGAGTGCTCAGGTGACTTATTAGAGATGTGTGCAAAATTGCCTTCATAATCAAATTGGGCGTAATGTTCATGCTTATGTGGATGATATTGTGGTGAAATCCAGAGAGAAAGAGACATTGATAGATGATTTGAAGGAAACCTTTGATAATCTCCGGGTTTATAAAATGATGCTTAACCCGGCCAAGTGTATTTTTGGCATACCGGCAGGCGAGCTCTTGGGTTTTTTGGTGTCTAACAGAGGCATTAAAGCTAATCCGGAGAAGATCAAAGCCATCACTTATCTGGCTAAGCCGGCATGTGTCAATGATGTGCAACGCCTGGCGCGCCATATTGCGGCTTTAAGCTGGTTCATAAGCCGGTTAGGAGAGAAGGCCATCCCTCTATATCAGATGATGAAAAAGACAGATAATTTTATCTGGAGTGATGCCACTAATGCAGTGTTTGAGGACTTAAAGAAACAGTTGGCTAAGCCACCCGTGCTGGCTGCCCCTGTTGATAAGGAGCCTTTGTTTTTTTTTGAAAAGACAGTAGGAGAGGCTCCTACTGGTTGTATATATTCATTCCTTTGTGGCTAGTTACATGTGTGTTACAGAGTAAAGTACATAGCAGAGGCCTGCCATCCCTTTCACCCCTGATGGGGTGGAGTTTAAGATGGGTACCAAAACAAGGTTTACTACAGAAAGGTCAGGGATGGGGTTTAGGCTAGCGAGTTACAAAAAGTAGTTACAAAAGTTTTTTGCGCCTCCTTCACCCTGTATTGGAGGAGGTCAAAATCACCCTTGAATCGTGCCAACCAGGAGCCAGTGCTGGGGCTGACCCCTCTGAAGTGTTTATTGTTGCGTTCCTTCCACAAACTCCAAGCTGTTGTGAGGAAAATTTCCATGAAGAGATGTCTTCGGTCAGACTCACTATTTTGTGTGATCAGATCAAGCCTGGAATCAAACCCCGGCCATGCAATGCCGATCTTCTCCCAGCAAGCCTTACTGAACGGGCAGGTGAAGATCATGTGGTCCACTGTTTCTTCAATATGTTGACCACAGAGAAGGCAATCAAAGACCTCACCAATGTTGTAGTGGCGATGCTTCAGCATGTTCCTTGTATTCAGACGATCAAGAAGCAGCAGCCAACCAAAGACTTTAATTTTCATGGTACTTTTAGATTTCCACAGTAGCCTAAAAGTTGGATGTCTCAGGGCTAGCCTAAAGCAGAATTTATAGTAATCAACAGACTTAAACTCAGTTTATCCCCAGGTATAGTGCCAAATGTTCGTGATAGTCGTGGAAGGGCGCATGTGTGTGGTTAGGGTTTGCATATCATGGACTTCCGAAAGAGCTTCAGGAGAGAGCGGCAGGTGAAAGAGGTCATGCAGTGACGTGCTCTCCAAGAAGTCCTTAATGGACGCATCTTCATGCAAGGTGAAGGAAAAGGCCCGAGGGTGTGATGTCTCAAGGGTGTCGTCAAGCCATAGATCTTTCCAAACGAGAGCAGTTGTCCCATCAACCACTTGGACACGTGAAACTCCGCGGTATTTAGGTGTAAGTTTAAGCACGTCTCGCCACCAGAACGAGCCCACCACGTCCAACGCGTGCGGAATTTTACCCGCGTAGTAAGTGTCCCAGAGCAGGTGCACCCACGGGACATCCTTCTTGTTATAGAACTTGTGAAGGAATTTCATGAGTAAAGCTTCATTTTGAAGTTTCAGGTTGATCACGCCGAGGCCTCCATATTTCTTGGGCTTGCAGACCAAATTCCAAGCGGCTAGAGAGTTGCATTTATCTCCGTGTTCGGTCTTCTTATTCCAAAGGCAGCGGCGACGAATCTTGTCCAGCATCTCGACTATTTGGGGGTGTAACTTTAGGGTGCACATGGCATAAATAAGCAGGGACGTGACGGTTGCATTAAGTCATGAAAGCTTCCCCCCGTATGACATCATGGAAATCGTGGCGGTAAGGCGTCGTTCGGCACTGCAAACGAGAGGCATGAGGTCATGTACCATAGATTTGGAGGTACCCATTGGAAGACCAAGGTATGTAAACGGCATGGCACCAACCGAGCAGCCAAAGATTGCAGCGAGCTCAGCAGTTGAGGTATCATCAAGGTTTATAGGGATAAGAGTGGAATTGTTGAAGTTGTTCTTAAGACCAATGGACATTGCATAGTCTGAGAGAATTTGCTTGATAATTTCAGCTTGACGTGGGCATGCGGGGAGGGCCAGGATGGTGTCGTCGGTGTTAGGGAATGTAGTAATTTCAAAAAAATTCCTACGCACACGCAAGATCATGGTGATGCATAGCAACGAGAGGGGAGAGTGTTGTCTACGTACCAACGCAGTCCGACTGCGGAAGCGATCACACAACGTAGAGGAAGTAGTCGTACGTCTTCTTCCCGATCCGACCGATCCAAGCACCGTTACTCCGGCACCTTCGAGTTCTTAGCACACGTACAGCTCGATGACGATCCTCGGGCTCCGATCCAGCAAAGCATCGAGGAAGAGTTCCGTCAGCACGACGGCGTGGTGACGATCTTGATGTACTACTGACGCAAGGCTTCACCTAAGCACTGCAACAATATGATCGAGGTGGAATTTGGTGGCAGGGGGCACCGCACATGGCTAAGGAACGATCACCAAGGATCAACTTGTGTGTCTAGAGGTGCCCCCTGCCCCTGTATATAAAGGAGCCAAGGGGGAGGGGTGCGCCGGCCAGGGAGAGGCCCCCCCCCCAATCCTAGTTGGACTAGGTTTCCCAAAGGGGGAAAGAGAGAGAGGGGGGGGCCGGCCCCTTCTCCTAGTCCTAATAGGACTAAGGGAAGGGGGGGGCGCGTGGCCACCTATGGGCTGCCCCTTTTCTCCTTTCCACTAAGGCCCAGGAAGGCCCATATGGCTCCCGGGGGGTTCCGGTAACCTCCCGGTAATCCGGTAAAATCCCGATTTCACCCGGAACACTTCCGATATCCAAATATAGGCTTCCAATATATCAATCTTTATATCTCGACCATTTCGAGACTCCTCGTCATGTCCGTGATCACATCTGGGACTCCGAACAACCTTCGGTACATCAAAATGCATAAACTCATAATAACTGTCATCGTAACGTTAAGCGTGCGGACCCTACGGTTCGAGAACAATGTAGACATGACCGAGACACGTCTCCGGTCAATAACCAATAGCGGGACCTGGATGCCCATATTGGCTCCTACATATTCTATGAAGATCTTTATCGATCAGACCGCATAACAACATACGTTGTTCCCTTTGTCATCGGTATGTTACTTGCCCGAGATTCGGTCGTCGGTATCCAATACCTAGTTCAATCTCGTTACTGGCAAGTCTCTTTACTCGTTCCGTAATACATCATCTCACAACTAACATCTTAGTTATAATGCTTGCAAGGCTTATGTGATGTGTATTACCAAGAGGGCCCAGAGATACCTCTCCGACAATCGGAGTGACAAATCCTATTCTCGAAATACGCCAACCCAACATCTACCATTGGAAACACCTGTAGTACTCCTTTATAATCATCCAGTTACGTTGTGACGTTTGGTAGCACCCAAAGTGTTCCTCCGGCAAACGGGAGTTGCATAATCTCATAGTCATAGGAACATGTATAAGTCATGAAGAAAGCAATAGCAACATACTAAACGACCGGGTGCTAAGCTAATGGAATGGGTCATGTCAATCAGATCATTCAACTAATGATGTGACCTCGTTAATCAAATAACAACTCTTTCTTTATGGTTAGGAAACATAACCATCTTTGATTAACGAGCTAGTCAAGTAGAGGCATACTAGTGACACTCTGTTTGTCTATGTATTCACACATGTATTATGTTTCTGGTTAATACAATTCTAGCATGAATAATAAACATTTATCATGATATAAGGAAATAAATAATAACTTTATGATTGCCTCTAGGGCATATTTCCTTCAGTCTCCCACTTGCACTAGAGTCAATAATCTAGATTACACAGTAATGATTCTAACACCCATGGAGCCTTGGTGCTGATCATGTTTTGCTCGTGGAAGAGGCTTAGTCAACGGGTCTGCAACATTCAGATCCGTATGTATCTTGCAAATCTCTATGTCTCCCACCTGGACTAGATCCCGGATGGAGTTGAAGCGTCTCTTGATGTGTTTGGTCCTTTTGTGAAATCTGGATTCCTTTGCTAAGGCAATTGCACCAGTATTGTCACAAAAGATTTTCATTGGACCCGATGCACTAGGTATGACACCTAGATCGGATATGAACTCCTTCATCCAAACTCCTTCGTTCGCTGCTTCCGAAGTAGCTATGTACTCCGCTTCACATGTAGATCCCGCTACGACGCTTTGTTTAGAACTGCACCAACTGACAGCTCCACCGTTTAAAGTAAACACGTATCCGGTTTGCGATTTAGAATCGTCTGGATCAGTGTCAAAGCTTGCATCAACGTAACCTCTTACGGTGAGCTCTTTGTCACCTCCATATACGAGAAACATATCCTTAGTCATTTTCAGGTATTTCAGGATGTTCTTGACCGCTGTCCAGTGATCCACTCCTGGATTACTTTGGTACCTCCCTGCTAAACTTATAGCAAGGCACACATCAGGTCCGGTACACAGCATTGCATACATGATAGAGCCTATGGCTGAAGCATAGGGAACATCTTTCATTTTTTCTCTATCTTCTGCAGTGGTCGGGCATTGAGTCTGACTCAACTTCACACCTTGTAACACAGGCAAGAACCCTTTCTTTGCTTGATCCATTTTGAACTTCTTCAAAATTTTGTCAAGGTATGTGCTTTGTGAAAGTCCAATCAAGCGTCTTGATCTATCTCTATAGATCTTTATGCCTAATATGTAAGCAGCTTCCCCGAGGTCTTTCATCGAAAAACTTTTATTCAAGTACCCCTTTATGCTATCCAGAAATTCTATATCATTTCCAATCAGCAATATGTCATCCACATATAATATCAGAAATGCTACAGAGCTCCCACTCACTTTCTTGTAAATACAGGCTTCTCCAAAAGTCTGTATAAAACCAAATGCTTTGATCACACTATCAAAGCGTTTATTCCAACTCCGAGAGGCTTGCACTAGTCCATAAATGGATCGCTGGAGCTTGCACACTTTGTTAGCTCCCTTTGGATCGGCAAAACCTTCTGGTTGCATCATATACAACTCTTCTTCCAGAAATCCATTCAGGAATGCAGTTTTGACATCCATTTGCCAAATTTCATAATCATAAAATGCGGCAATTGCTAACATGATTCTGACAGACTTAAGCATCGCTACGGGTGGAGAAGGTCTCATCGTAATCAACCCCTTAAACTTGTCGAAAACCTTTTGCGACAAGTCGAGCTTTATAGACAGTAATATTACCGTCAGCGTCAGTCTTTTTCTTGAAGATCCATTTATTCTCAATTGCTTGCCGATCATCGGGCAAGTCAACCAAAGTCCATACTTTGTTCTCATACATTGATCCCATCTCAGATTTCATGGCTTCAAGCCACTTTGCGGAATCTGGGCTCACCATCGCTTCTTCATAGTTCGTAGGTTCATCATGATCTAGTAGCATGACTTCCAGAATTGGATTACCGTACCACTCTGGTGCGGATCTCACTCTGGTTGATCTACGAGGTTCAGTAGTATCTTGTCCTGAAGTTTCATAATCATCATCATTAGCTTCCTCACTAATTGGTATAGGTGTCGCAGAAACAGTTTTCTGTGATGTACTATTTTCCAATAAGGGAGTAGGTATAGTTACCTCGTCAAGTTCTACTTTCCTCCCACTCACTTCTTTCGAGAGAAACTCCTTCTCTAGAAATGATCCATTCTTAGCAACGAATTTCTTGCCTTCGGATCTGTGATAGAAGGTGTACCCAACAGTATCCTTTGGGTATCCTATGAAGACACATTTCTCCGCTTTGGGTTCGAGCTTATCAGGTTGAAGCTTTTTAACATAAGCATCGCAGCCCCAAACTTTAAGAAACGACAACTTTGGTTTCTTGCCAAACCATAGTTCATAAGGCGTCGTCTCAACGGATTTTGATGGTGTCCTATTTAACGTGAATGCGGCCGTCTCTAAAGCATAACCCCAGAACGATAGCGGTAAATTAGTAAGAGACATCATAGATCGCACCATATCTAGTAAAGTACGATTATGACGTTCGGACACACCATTACGCTGTGGTGTTCCGGGTGGCGTGAGTTGCGAAACTATTCCACAATTTTTCAAATGTACACCAAACTCGTAACTCAAATATTCTCCTCCACGATCAGATCGTAGAAACTTTATTTTCTTGTTACGATGATTTTCAACTTCACTCTGAAATTCTTTGATCTTTTCAAATGTTTCAGACTTGTGTTTCATTAAGTAGATATATCCATATCTGCTTAAATCATCTGTGAAAGTGAGAAAATAACGATATCGGCCACGAGCCTCAATATTCATCGGACCACATACATCGGTATGTATGATTTCCAACAGATCTGTTGCTCTCTCCATAGTACCGGAGAACGGTGTTTTAGTCATCTTGCCTATGAGGCACGGTTCGCAAGTACCAAGTGATTCATAATCAAGTGGTTCCAAAAGCCCATCAGTATGGAGTTTCTTCATGCGCTTTACACCAATATGACCTAAACGGCAGTGCCACAAATAAGTTGCACTATCATTATCAACTATGCATCTTTTGGTTTCAACATTATGAATATGTCTATCACTACTATCGAGATTCATCAAAAATAGACCACTCTTAAAAGGTGCATGACCATAAAAGATATTACTCATATAAATAGAACAACCATTATTCTCTGATTTAAATGAATAACCGTCTCGCATTAAACAAGATCCAGATATAATGTTCATGCTCAACGCTGGCACCAAATAACAATTATTTAGGTCTAATATTAATCCCGAAGGTAGATGTAGAGGTAGCGTGCCGACCGCGATCACATCGACTTTGGAACCGTTTCCCACGCGCATCGTCACCTCGTCCTTTGCTAGTGTCCGCTTATTCCGTAGTCCCTGTTTCGAGTTGCAAATATTAGCAACAGAACCAGTATCAAATACCCAGGTGCTACTGCGAGCTCTAGTAAGGTACACATCAATAACATGTATATCACATATACCTTTGTTCACCTTGCCATCCTTCTTATCCGCCAAATACTTGGGGCAGTTCCGCTTCAAGTGACCAGTCTGCTTGTAGTAGAAGCACTCAGTTTCAGGCTTAGGTCCAGACTTGGGCTTCTTCTCCTGAGCAGCAACTTGCTTGCTGTTCTTCTTGAAGTTCCCCTTCTTCTTCCCTTTGCCCTTTTTCTTGAAACTAGTGGTCTTGTTGACCATCAACACTTGATGCTCCTTCTTGATTTCTACCTCCGCAGCTTTCAGCATTGCGAAGAGCTCGGGAATAGTCTTGTTCATCCCTTGCATATTATAGTTCATCACGAAGCTCTTATAGCTTGGTGGCAGTGATTGGAGAATTCTGTCAATGATGCAATCATCCGGAAGATTAACTCCCAATTGAATCAAGTGATTATTATATCCAGACATCTTGAGTATATGCTCACTGACAGAACTGTTCTCCTCCATCTTGCAGCTATAGAACTTATTGGAGACTTCATATCTCTCAATCCGGGCATTTGCTTGAAATATTAACTTCAACTCCTGGAACATCTCATATGCTCCATGACGTTCAAAACGTCGTTGAAGTCCCGCTTCTAAGCCGTAAAGCATGGCACACTGAACTATCGAGTAGTCTTCAGCTTTGCTCTGCCAGACGTTCATAACATCTGGTGTTGCTCCAGCAGCAGGCCTGGCACCCAGCGGTGCTTCCAGGACGTAATTCTTCTGTGCAGCAATGAGGATAATCCTCAAGTTATGGACCCAGTCCGTGTAATTGCTACCATCATCTTTCAACTTTGCTTTCTCAAGGAATGCATTAAAATTCAACGGAACAACAGCACGAGCCATCTATCTACAATCAACATAAACAAGCAAGATACTATCAGGTACTAAGTTCATGATAAGTTTAAGTTCAGTTAATCAAATTACTTAAGAACTCCCACTTAGATAGACATCTCTCTAATCCTCTAAGTGATCACGTGATCCAAATCAACTAAACCATAACCGATCATCACGTGAGATGGAGTAGTTTTCAATGGTGAACATCGTTATGTTGATCATATCTACTATATGATTCACGCTCGACCTTTCGGTCTCTGTGTTCCGAGGCCATATCTGCATATGCTAGGCTCGTCAAGTTTAACCTGAGTATTCTGTGTGTGCAAAACTGGCTTGCACCCGTTGTAGATGGACGTAGAGCTTATCACACCTGATCATCACGTGGTGTCTGGGCACGACGAACTTTGGCAACGGTGCATACTCAGGGAGAACACTTCTTGATAATTTAGTGAGAGATCATCTTATAATGCTACCGTCAATCAAAGCAAGATAAGATGCATAAAAGGATAAACATCACATGCAATCAATATAAGTGATATGATATGGCCATCATCATCTTGTGCTTGTGATCTCCATCTCCGAAGCACCGTCATGATCACCATCGTCACCGGCGCGACACCTTGATCTCCATCGTAGCATCGTTGTCGTCTCGCCAATCTTATGCTTCCACGACTATCACTACCGCTTAGTAATAAAGCAAAGCATTACATCGCGATTGCACTGCATACAATAAAGCGACAACCATATGGCTCCTGCCAGTTGCCGATAACTTGGTTACAAAACATGATCATCTCATACAATAAAATTTAGCATCATGCTTTGACCATATCACATCACAACATGCCCTGCAAAAACAAATTAGACGTCCTCTACTTTGTTGTTGCAAGTTTTACGTGGCTGCTACGGGCTTAAGCAAGAACTCATCTCACCTACGCATCAAAACCACAACGATAGTTTGTCAAATAGACTCCGTTTTAACCTTCTCAAGGACCGGGCGTAGCCACACTTGGTTCAACTAAAGTTGGAGAGACAGTCGCCCGCAAGCCATCTATGTGCAAAGCACGTCGAGGGAACCGGTCTCGCGTAAGCGTACGCGTAAGGTTGGTCCGGGTCGTCTCGTCCAACAATACCGCCGAACCAAAGTATGACATGCTGGTAGGCAGTATGACTTGTATCGCCCACAACTCACTTGTGTTCTACTCGTGCAAATAACATCAAACCATAAAACCTAGGCTCAGATGCCACTGTTAGGGAACGTAGTAATTTCAAAAAATTTCCTACGCACACACAAGATCATGGTGATGCATAGCAACGAGAGGGGAGAGTGTTGTCTACGTACCAACGCAGACCGACTGCGGAAGCGATCACACAACGTAGAGGAAGTAGTCGTACGTCTTCTTCCCGATCCGACCGATCCAAGCACCGTTACTCCGGCACCTCCGAGTTCTTAGCACACGTACAGCTCGATGACGATCCTCGGGCTCCGATCCAGCAAAGCATCGAGGAAGAGTTCCGTCAGCACGACGGCGTGGTGACGATCTTGATGTACTACTGACGCAGGGCTTCGCCTAAGCACTGCAACAATATGATCGAGGTGGAATTTGGTGGCAGGGGGCATCGCACACGGCTAAGGAATGATCACCAAGGATCAACTTGTGTGTCTAGAGGTGCCCCCTGCCCCTGTATATAAAGGAGCCAAGGGGGACGGGTGCGCCGGCCAGGGAGAGGGCGCAGGAGGAGTCCTACTCCCACCGGGAGTAGGACTCCCCCCCCCCCAATCCTAGTTGGACTAGGTTTCCCAAAGGGGGAAAGAGAGAGAGAGGGGGGCCGGCCCCTTCTCCTAGTCCTAATAGGACTAAGGGAAGGGGGCGCGCGTGGCCACCTATGGGCTGCCCCTTTTCTCCTTTCCACTAAGGCCCATGAAGGCCCATATGGCTCCCGGGGGGTTCCGGTAACCTCCCGGTAATCCGGTAAAATCCCGATTTCACCTGGAACACTTCCAATATCCAAATATAGGCTTCCAATATATCAATCTTTATGTCTCGACCATTTCGAGACTCCTCGTCATGTCCGTGAGCACATCCGGGACTCCGAACAACCTTCGGTACATCAAAATGCATAAACTCATAATAACTGTCATCGTAACGTTAAGCGTGCGGACCCTACGGTTCGAGAACAATGTAGACATGACCGAGACACATCTCCGGTCAATAACCAATAGCGGGACCTGGATGCCCATATTGGCTCCTACATATTCTACGAAGATCTTTATCGGCCAGACCGCATAACAACATACGTTGTTCCCTTTGTCATCGGTATGTTACTTGCCCGAGATTCGATCGTTGGTATCCAATACCTAGTTCAATCTCGTTACTGGCAAGTCTCTTTACTCGTTCCGTAATACATCATCTCACAACTAACATCTTAGTTATAATGCTTGCAAGGCTTATGTGATGTGTATTACCGAGAGGGCCCAGAGATACCACTCCGACAATCGGAGTAACAAATCATATTCTCGAAATACGCCAACCCAACATCTACCATTGGAAACACCTGTAGTACTCCTTTATAATCACCCAGTTACGTTGTGACGTTTGGTAGCACCCAAAGTGTTCCTCCGGCAAACGGGAGTTGCATAATCTCATAGTCATAGGAACATGTATAAGTCATGAAGAAAGCAATAGCAACATACTAAACGATCGGGTGCTAAGCTAATGGAATGGGTCATGTCAATCAGATCATTCAACTAATGATGTGACCTCGTTAATCAAATAACAACTCTTTGTTCATGGTTAGGAAACATAACCATCTTTGATTAACGAGCTAGTCAGGTTGAGGCATACTAGTGACACTCTGTTTGTCTATGTATTCACACATGTATTATGTTTCCGGTTAATACAATTCTAGCATGAATAATAAACATTTATCATGATATAAGGAAATAAATAATAACTTTATTATTGCCTCTAGGGCATATTTCCTTCAGTCGGCATACTGGATGACAGGATATTCAGATTGACCAGGGCAAGGGAAAGGTAGCTCGATCCTCCCCTGCCTAAACGCATCGTTGATGGCCGCCTGAAGTAGATCAGCCGCAATGACAAAGAGCAAGGGGGAAAGGGGGTCACCTTGGCGTACCCCACTCTTACAATGAAATTGGCGGCTCGGCACGCCATTTAGCAGAACAGATGATCTCCCAGAAGAAAATATACAATGAACCCAATTAAGCCATTTGTCAGAGAAACCCATATGCTTCATAATGTTGATCATAGGATCATGACCAATAGTGTCAAAGGCTTTCGCGAAGTCCAGCTTGAGCAGAATGATTTTGCATTTTGATGCATGACATTGATGGATATATTGGAAGGCCGGAGCCAGGCAATCTTGGATGGTCCGGCCCTTTAGGAAACCATATTGGTTGCGGTGGACTAGACTCAGGATGATCTTTTGTAGTCGATTAGCCAAGAGTTTGGTGATCAATTTGAGGCAATAGTTTAGCAGTATAATCGGTCTGTAGTCATTGACTGACAAAGGCGAGTGAATCTTTGGGATCAGAGTAATAAGACCGTCATTGATGCTAGTTAGATCAAGGTCACCTGCGTGGAATTGGGAGCATAGGTTATAAAAATCATTTTTGATCAGAGGCTAGCAAGCCTTGAGAAATGCTCCATTAAATCCATCCGGGCCAGGTGCTCGGTCAGGAGGCATCTCTTTTACAACTGCATCAATCTCTTCATGTGTGAATGGATCTGTTAAGTGTTCCAGATCATTGGAGCGCCATAGTAACGAAGGTAAATCAAATTTCATCTCGGCAGGTGATGAGGAACCCAGGCGATTGTTGTAAGTCTGAAAGAGGAGAGCTTTCTTACTAGTGTGATCCTCCACTTGATTGCCCTCATTATCCAAGAAGCTAGCAATATTATTATTACGATAGCGTTCTGTGGCCACAGCCTGAAAAAACTTCGTGTTCTCATCACCGAACTTAATCCAACGGACTGTACATCTTTTCTTCCAGTAGAGCTTTTGATACTGTAAGAGTTGCAGTATATGCTTTTTGAGGATGTTACGAAAATTGCTTTCAGGGATGGTAAGAGGTCGTTTGTTTTCCATATCATCAAGATGGGCCAGGGTTTGGTTATAGTTATCAATGGTGACCGTCAAACGAGAGATGGTTTTGCTCCAAATCTTGAGGGCATGTCTGAGTCTTTTGAATTTAGCACAAAGGACCATGGTAGCATTAGACGAATTCACTGGTTTGTTCCAAGAGGCACGCACAACATCCATGAAACCAGGGTGTAGAAGCCAATAAGATTCGAACCTGAAAACCTTACTGCGTGGGATGCATGTTTCAATTGAGACAACACAGGGTATGTGGTCAGAGACAGGCTTACCCAACGGCTTGACCAATGTTTTGGGATACACGGTTGTCCAATGAAGGGATGTAAAAAACCAATCTAACTGCTCAAGAAGAGGATCAAGTTGCATATTACTCCACGTATAAGCTCGGCCTTTAACAGGAAGCTCAATAAGGTTTTGTGCACGTATAATATCATTGAATGTGAACATGTCAGAAATACTACCGCCAGGTTTATTGCGATTATCAGGCGCATGAATATAGTTGAAATAACCCAGTAAAAGCCAGTCCTGTGAGGCAGGAATGTCTAATTCATATAGCCAATTCGTGTAAGTCACCCGGTCCTCCCCAGTACAGGGCCCATAAATATTAGCTAGCGTCCATGTTTGTCGAGACTGTGTACTGATGAACTGGGTAACAAGCGCAAAATGATCGGAAAATAAAACTGCGCCCGTAAACATTGAGCTATTCCAGATCGTAACAATACCTCCTAAGGCGCCACGAGAAGGCACAAGAGCAAAGCGATCAAATTGTCTGGGACAACATGTTTAAATAAAAGCCAGATCGAACGAGGTCTTTTTGGTTTCTTGCAAACAAACGATCGCACAACCACTGGTGACAATAGCATTACGAAGCGCTAGTTGCTTAGGTTCAGAGTTCAGACCGCGAATATTCCAAGAAAGAACATTCCAGGAGCGCAAAAGAGACATATAAAAGCAGGTAGATTAAGCAGAGGTTGGATTACCACTGCTTCTAGCAGCGGCATCATCAGGGGCAGCTTCAGCGATTTCAGCAGGCGACACAGTGGGAGGTGCAGACAGGAGAGCTTCTTCAGTTAATTCAGCAGCAGGGATAGCACACCTATTAACGCCAACATCTTGCAGAGTAGCAATGGGAGTTGGGGTGGGATATCATCAGAAGTCTGCATAGATGTGGTGGAGGAGGAGGAGTCCACCTGAGGTATGATTCTTGGCTTAACTTTGGAAGGGGCAGTGCGGGTATCAGTGGGCATGTTGACCTTGAAACCATTGTATTTGTTGGTCCTCGTGCTACGACGAACTTCAACGGTTGAAATTGGTGCCATAGCAGTTTTGGAGCGACGACCATGGGTCACCAAATGACCAGAAGGTATCTCCATGTTGACAGTTGCTAGGCCCAGACCACCCTGCGGTAATTCTGTCATATGTGAGGAAGAAGAGTCAGGGTCCATAGGGCATGTGTCAAAGACTGTGACAGGCAGAAATTCAGAAGCATCAGAGTGAGGGTCTGCAGATGGCCGTGTCTCCTCTTCAGAAACAGTCAACTGAAGGTGGGTAGATGGTGGAGCAGACAGCGTAGTAGGTGATCCAGTATCCGCAGGTTGGAGTTCCTGAATGACCACAGACGATGGAGGCAGCTGCTCGAAGTGAACTCCAGTGTGATCCGAAGAAACCAAAACAGAAACTTCAGCATTTGCATTTCTCATGCCATAAGCATTGCGCCATGACCCCATGGATGCAATCATTAGACGGAGTGCATCAAAGATAAATGTGTTGAGCTGCTGTCTGGGAATTGGGTCTTCAATCAGCAGAGATAGGAGAGCAGAGCCTTGGGTCGAGAGACCAAACTGAATTCCATGATCATGCAGGACAACAGATACGGCAAAGGAATCTGTTGGCAGTGGAGAGTCCATAGGCTGCAGAGATTGCTGTGGGAGAATGATCAAATCAGTGGTAGCAGAGCCGCTGTCTTCATCCGCGGTGAAAAAGGAGTCATTCCAGGCTTCTGTTGGGCTGTCAGTAAGGTTATTTTCAGGGAGAATGCCATCTTGAAAGGTAAGGCCCTGAGCAGCCAGCCATGCCTGGTAGTTGACCAAATGTGGTGGGAGCGGTGGAAGGGGAGGTGCAGGCGGCTGCGGCCACGCGCCCCAGGCAGCGTTGGCACCATCAATGTTGTCGTTGTTGACAGCCTCTTCAGGATCAGCAGGAGCAGCATTCTGCACAAGCCAGTTATGCACCTGTTGTTGATACAATTGCTCCGCAGTGAGTTCGGGGCCAAACTGAGGGTGAGGATTGCCATCGGGCGGCGGTGGTTCTTCACCAGCAGGCTGAACTTCAGGGAGTAAACCATTCCAGTCATTGCTGCGCAGGATGGTAACTTGCACAGTCCAATAGTTTCTGGCTCCCCCAAGCTGCCAGCCGACGAAGCTCTTCGGAATCAGGCGCAAGCGAAGAACACGGGCTTTGATCAGCATGTATCGACGGTCCTGCCTCAGATTGTACCAAGTCACCAGAGATCCAAATCCACCGAGGGCCTTGGTGATGTAATAGTCGGTCTGATAGTCATATGGGAATCCAAAGAACATCAACCAAACCGCTGGGCCAAGAGTAGTGATGCGGCGATTCAGAGCTTCATCGTGCGGCACAAAGTTGATAAGAAGATCTTCATCTTCAAGCTCAATGGGTGTGTTGACAGCAGTGTCACGCAAGAAAGAATCCGCCAAACCAAAAATCCCAATGCCAAGCGGATGATCACTAACTTCAGTAGGATAAAGCTGAGAGGCATGGAGCTGACCTGCGATTGCATTGCGGACAGTAGCACAGCGATGCAGAGGAACATATTCACTGGCCTCCGCAATGGCCAAGAACTCATGGCTGAGCGGTGGAATTGGCCCGACCACCATCCTGCTGCGCACCACACGATCCGCCGGTCCAGGCTCGACGGCGAACCCCGGAGGAAGAAATGGAACTGGATTTAGTGGGTAGTTCGCCATTGCCAAGGTCTGCGGGGGCGGCTGGGTTTGGCCAGTGGGCGAGACGGGTGATGGGACTGGGCAGGGGCGCGTCGGTTGAGAACTCGAGGAGGGAGACAGAGCGTGAGGGGTAGGGGTGGAAAGCAGCGTAGATTTGGGAATCCATTTCCATCTTTGGGCGCGGATGCGTTTGTAACAAGATCGAGCCACGTGTCCATAAAACCCACAGGCAGTGCATCGGACGGTGCGTCTTCTATCTCAGGGAGGGCCGGCTAGAGGGTTGTTTGGAGCAGAAGATCCATTCCCAGTGCCCAGATTTGTAGTCACCAAATTAAGCTCATCAATTAGATGAGACTTACCAATGCTAGGGCAGTGGCATGCCTTGTGGTCAGGTGGGGAGCATTGAATGCTAATCAATCTGGCCTGGCAGGCTATCTTGCAGTGGCCCCATTGCAGGCAACGAGAGCACAGAGAGGCCCAATTAGACGATAAAGCGATAATATCCTATAACGTATAATGGGCTTGGGCCAAATCTGCTTTGTGTTTAGCACTGAGTACGGGTGGCCACGTAGAATGATCCGGTGCATAGTTGAGAGCAGATTTCAAAAAACAACGAGGTAAGGGCGGATATGGAACATTAATGGGGTAGTTAAAGGCCCCGAGAATAATACCATTGGGTGATTGCGTAGCCTCCAATTCCGCCTCAAACAAGAAAAGCTCCATTAAAGCGAGGCGATCAATGTTGTCCGAGGACTCAGCGATGATTCCGCATTGCTGAATTGGCGGTTGGATCGAACCAAACTGAATTTGAATAATGTCATTGTTCTTCACCAACGAGGAGGTAGAAGCTTCATGATCATTTGAGCTAGAAAAGCGCCATTGTTTCAAATTAACAAGATTAAACTTGCTGAGCTCTTTGGTCGACGAGTGATCATGAGATTGCCCCTTCTGCAAGAAATCCAGAGAAGTATGTGGCTGCTAATAGACGGACAGTCAGTGTAGCCATTGTGGTAGAAAGGAAGGAGGCAGGCAAGGAATATCCGGTTCAATGGCCGGTTTACTATATCAGTGAGGTGCTTATTGAGTCCAAGCAGAGATATCCGCACTGGCAGAAGCTTGTATATGGGGTGTTCTTGGCCAGCCGAAAGCTTAAACACTATTTTCTGGGTCATCCCATCACTGTGGTTAGCTCTGCTCCTTTGGGAGATATCGTCCAAAATAGGGAGGCAGCTGGCTCGGTTGCTAAGTGGGCTATTGATCTTGGACCTCATGGATTAAAATATGTACCTCGCACAGCCATCAAGTCTCAGGCGCTGGTGGATTTCATCAATGATTGGACAGAGCTGCAGATGCCTGAGAAAAAGCTAGATAACACGTATTGGACTATTCACTTTGATGGGTCCAGGCAATTGGAGGGCTCGGGGGCTGGAGTTGTTCTTGCTTCCCCTCGAGGTGATAAATTCTGTTATGTTCTCCGTTTGATGTTTCCTTGTACTAACAATGTAGCTGAGTATGAGGCCTTGCTCCACAGTCTTCGGATGGCTAGGGAGATGAATTTAAGCCGGGTTAGGTGCTTCGGCGACTCAGACTTGGTGGCTCAGCAAGTCTCTGGTACTTGGGATTCTAAGGATCCACTCATGGCGGCTTATCGGCGAGAGGTGGACGTTATTGTTGGTCACTTCAAGGGTTATCAAGTTGAGCACGTTGATCGGAGGAAAAATGAAGCGGCGGATGCTTTAAGCCGGTTGGGTTCTCAACGTAAGCCGGTGCCGCCTAATGTTTTTCTTGATGTTTTGCAGAACCCATCAGTCAAGTTACCTACAGAGGATGATTTGGCTATCCCTGACCCGAAGGCTCGGTTGGTGGCGGCTCTTCATGTAATTCCACATTGGACAGTTCCTTATTTGGCTTATATGACCCGGGGCGAGTTACCTGAGGATGAAACCTTAGCCAGACAGATAACCCGGCGGTCTAAGTCAATGACAACTGTTAATGGAGAATTACATCATCGCAGTGTCACTGGAGCATTTCAACATTGTGTTTCTCTAGAGGAGGGCTATGAGATCTTGCGTGAGATTCATGGAGGAGACAGTGGTCATCATGCCGGTTCAAAATCTCTCATGGCTAAAGCTTTTCATCATGGATTTTATTGGCTAACAGTTCATGCTGATGCGGAGGACCTGGTTAGAAGATGTGATGGATGTCAGAAATTTTCACGACGAGATCATGTGTCGGCTCAAGAATTGAGGATGATTCCAATTACTTGGCCGTTTGCAGTTTGGGGCTTGATATGGTTGGACCTTTCAAAAGATCCAAGGATAAGAAGACCCACCTTTTGGTGGCGGTTGATAAGTTCATTAAGTGGGTAGAGGCAGAGCCAGTCAGTAAGTGTGATGCAACAACGGCGGTTCAATTCATGAAGAAGGTGATCTTCCGTTTTGGCTTTCCACATAGCATCATAACAGACAATGGCACTAATTTTTCTAAAGGTGCTATGGAATAATTTTGTTAACGTGAGCACATACGGCTTGATGTGTCGTCAGTGGCTCACCCTCAACCTAATGGTCAAGCCGAGAGAGCCAATCAAGAGATCTTGAAAGACATCAAGCCCCGGCTTATGGTTCCCCTGCAGAGAACGCCGGGTTGTTGGGTGGAGGAGTTACCTTTCGTGTTATGGAGAATCAATACCACCCCTAACAGATCTACGGGATACACGCCTTTCTTCATGGTTTACCGAGCAGAGGCGGTTCTCCCTAGTGACATCCGTCATGACTCACCTCGGGTGGTGGC
The DNA here is from genome assembly GCA_034509565.1 of Triticum monococcum. NCBI lineage: Eukaryota > Viridiplantae > Streptophyta > Magnoliopsida > Poales > Poaceae > Triticum > Triticum monococcum. The sequence goes on along the minus strand of CM067842.1, from coordinate 525,911,428 downwards.
TTATGTTGAAGTTGACAATGAAAAAGCACGCCAGGAAGCACTTGACCTGTTGGATGAAAAGCGTGACATCGCGGCAGCTTGTTCAGCGATTTACCAGCAAGATCTGCGCCATTACCACAGCCGCCGGGTTAAAACCCGAACTTTCCAAGAAGGCGATCTGGTGCTCCGGCTTATCCAGGATCAGACTGATATGCACAAGTTATCCCCACCTTGGGAAGGACCCTTTCTGGTCAGCAAGAATCTAAAAAATGGGTCATATTACCTTATCGATGTTCAAGACCACAAGGACTCACGCACGTCGGAGGAAGAGACCCGCCGGCCGTGGAATATTGCTCATCTTCGGCCTTACTACACTTGAGCCACTGGCTCTTCCAATGTACATATTTTGACAAATTATATATTATGATCTATATAATAAAGCCGGCATCCCTGCTAAAGCAGGGTCTCTGTTGTTTTTCCTCTTTAAATAATGAGTTTTTGGTCACATGGGGGCTTCTGCTTTATACAACAAAGTTATGATTACCCTTTGATCCGGTTTATAAGCCACATAAAAAACTTGGGGGCTTGCTACCCAGGTTAAAGGGACCAAAGAGAGTTTGTTGCAAAAGCATAACTCAAACATAGGTACCCCTTGAGCACAACTCAAAATATTTCTTGGGGGCTCTTTTGTTCTAAATAACAAAGAGTCTGTAACCTTGTGATGGGCTATAAAATCCCGGCTTGGAAGCCAGGTGTATTCACCTAAAAGCCCGGGTTATCCTGCCTTTTTAAGTAAGTCACTCCGCCCAGGTAATCCTGGAAAGACCCGCCGAACGTTTGACAAGTCAATCTTATGCAGACCCTGAACTTGTCAAAGTTAAAACCACGATTGGTTAATGTGAGGTACATCTTATAAGGTTTGTAAAACGGTTTAACTCAGTGGCTTGGTAGCCCATCAAAAGCCTCGTTTTGGGCCTGGCAGCCCATGAAAAGCCTCGCTTCTCGTTTGTTTTTTATTCGACAGATTCTTTCTTTTGAGGTTTATTTGATAAGATTTATAAAGCTTGATTGTGAATCACTGGTGTTTATTAACCCGGTCTGGCTTTTGACTATAAGTCGCCAGTGTGAGATAACATCCGGTGTTTATTAAACCGGCCTAGTCTTCGACTATAAGTCGTCAGTATGAGAAAACATCCGGTGTTTATTAACCCGGCCTGGCTTTGACTATAAGTCGCCAGTATAAGATCAAGATAATATCCGGTGTTTATTAACCCGGTCCGGCTTTGTTCATAAGCCGTCAATCTCTGATAATTACTGGTGCTCATAATTTTGGGTTATCGCCCTTACTACACTGGCTTGATAAACCAACAAGTGTGATCCAATATCGCAGGTATGACATATTTTTTATCATATGTGATTATTATTTAGTCTAGCCTTGGTTATAAATCATGACAAGTTTATGTTGGGGCATCATAACCCGTCCAGCGGTAAACCGCCAGAACACTTTTCATCTGTTGTATGCAGGAACAGATTCACAATTGATAATATCATAAGGCATATGTGGCATATCTTCGCATGGCGGATGAATAAGTATCATAAACAGCAAAGTATGCACGATGGCATAGCAGAATAAGAGTTTAAAGCTAGCCTATTACAAGGTGCTTGGTGCCCAAAAGGATAATTGTTTTTTCAATATCGCTATCATATACCGGCCCCGGTTCATGAATCTTGGCCTGGCTGACTCGAAGGTTGTGCTTCATCCCTTGCCGGTTCGTTTTCCTCCTCCACCGTCTGGAAGTTGGCTTTGGACCAATCAAAGTCGTGCAAGGCGACAAATTCAGCTTCATCGTCAATCAGATCAGACGGGTCAATATCAGCGGCGAAAGTGTGCTTACGAATGGGTGGAATTAAGTCCATCACTTTATACAAAGGGGTCGGCATCTTCTGATTGTCTGCATCATAACCCGGCCGATACTTGGTGAGGTTGGTCTCCTCGGCAATGATTGTTGCATGAGGGCAAATCTCTTTGACACAGGTAGCAAAGTCTTGTTGGTCAAAAGGGGTTCCATCTTCCTTGAGACTAGGATACCCACTGGCTACGTCTGCCGGGTCTAATTCCGGTACCCAGGCTTTGGCATGGCTCAAGGCTGTCACAGCTCCGGCTCTAGCACAAGATCGTTTGATTTCTTGGAACCTGGTGGGCAAGATGGACAGTTTCTTCAAGACATCACTTAACAGATTTGGTCCTTGATTCATGGGGGAGATTGTAGCAAGAGTCTGTTGAGCTCCGGTGTATAATTGCTCAACAAGCATGTAAACCGCCTTGAGCTTCACCAATGTATCTTGACTCAGATTGCTACTCCTGGGACCTGCAAAGTTTACACAATTGGTTAAGTGGCGGCTTACATTATGGTGACAAATACTCACTTCGGGTAAATAACAAGGTGATTTACCGAAGATTGCAGAAACCATCTGAGACACACGGTTCTTTAAACCGGTGAGTTCAGTGGTAACCTCTTCCAGAGCCGCCTCGGCTTTCTCAGCATGCTGAATCAGGATCGTCTTTTCCTTGGCCCAAGCCTCTTTGTCTGCAGTAAAGCTGGTCTTCAATTTTTCGGCTTCAGACACACTAAACTGAAATTTTGATTCAGCCTTTTTGCTCTCAGTCTCCTGAGCCGCCAGCCGGGTCTTGGCCTCGTTCAATTGAGTTTCCAGTTCTGTGGTAGGAGCCTGCATACATCATAAGTCCGTTAAGTTTCATGGCGGATTACAATAATACAAGTCCCAAGTGCTTTGCAAGCAAGAACACTTGGTACTTGGGGGCTAATGTCTGTCAACGCAATTTTTCAAAGGAATCGTCTCTTTCTAAAAAAGACCCAAATGCTTTGCAAGCAACAACACTTGGCACTTGGGGTCTAATGCATATTGCTTGTTTTCTTGCTAAAGGATGAGCCGAGTGTGCTATTGACAATCCCAGCCGACTCATGGGGGATATGCAGTTAAGTTCTGCTCTTTTACATAATGATTAATAGGACCGACTCATTCATACTGATTAAACCGGCCCTTGGGGACTACAAATGCAAAGTTATGCTATCATCAGCATCCGTTTGAAGTTTTTAAACCGGACTTAGAGGGAGTCTAGGGCAGAAGCCTGTCAAAATTTCAAGTCTACGGTTATTCAAGTTTATCATAATCAGAAGACTTGGGGTTGGCAGGATATAGATATAAGCCGGATGACGTACCTCATACTTCTGTTGCATTTGTTTAACCATTTCAATCTCCAAGTCACGGCTGGAATGCACTTGACTGACATAGCCAGATAATACTTCACTAGTACTCGGTTGAGCATAGTGGGAGACGTCAAACCTTACTTTCCGTCTTTCCATGACTTCTTGTTTGGCTGAATGTCTCGCTAGTATCGTTGGATTCCCAGGCTCAGTAATGCGATGCCAGTGATTACAACATCATCAGCATGAATCTCCGGCAGGTTAACTGAGCTTGACGGTTCAATACTTGACGGATCGATAATGGTTTCGTCAATAGACGGCTCAGGTATTTCAGGTTGAGCATAGAGAGGAGGATCTTCTAGCTGTTCAGGATGTTCTGGTGCAATGATTGGTTGTTCTGGTTCAGTAGCTTTCGGACCCTCGGTCGGCTTAGTGGCCTTTGCTTTCTTATTGGCTTTTGATTGACCACTAAAAATAATATTGGACAAGTCAGTATAATGATAAAGATATAAAGGTACAGAAGAAAGATAGTTATTATTACCCAAGGGCAGTCTCGAAAGCCGGCAGTTGAGTCTGCGACGAGTCACCAGAGGATGAACGGGAAATTTCCTGCAAAGATGGAATCAAAATTGAGTGATTAATGAAAGTAAATCACTGGTAAGTACAAGAGTTAAGGTTAAAAATAACCTCATTTTTCCGTTTCCGAGGAGTGTTTGGTAAACCTGAGGATAAATCTTCATCTCCACCAGTCCGGGTCTGGCGGCGGCTCTCATGCTATTGTCATTTTAAGAGAAAATGAGGATCTAAATAAGCCAAGGGGTGTGAAAACCTTACTTTTTGGGTCACCCACCAAAGTTTCTGCCTTGGTAAAGGTTCTGAGTCAGAGGAAATAGTAGTTACCACTTCTGCGACTGCTTGGCTGGATCCCGTGTCATCCTGCAATAGTCAGTGTCAATAAGGTTGTTAAAAAACAAGCCAGGAGAGTCAAGGGCTACCTCCGACTCAAAGGCATCATCCAGCTTCAGCAATTCAGAGGCGTTGAGTTTCTTCCTAGACCTCGTGATGGTCTTTTTGGCGGCTCTCGCAGCAGCCTTAGCCTTTTTAGCAGCCTCATGGTCATATTTGGCCTTCCATAAGTTAGATTTAGCCTGTGGAAGGATAACATATTGGAGTTCATGCAATGTTTAAGTGTTGAAGGAGAAATAAATCAAAAAATTTACCTCTAGCGCTGGGTTAAGCTTGCAGAAAGGATTCAAACCCACTTTGTTGTAGTCTTCATATTTACTATTTACAAGTGTGGTCGCCATCTCAACGATGCCCTCCTCAGTCAGTCGTAGAGAGCTATGGCGTAAGGGATCATATGTTTCTCCGGTATAGTTACACTTCAAGCCGGATCGGCGGCTTAAGGGGATGATCCGCCATGCAACCCAGCAGCGGATTAAGTCGACTCCAGTTAAGCCGTTTCCCAGCAAGGCTTGAACTTTTCTGATTGTAGGGACAAGTTTCTTGCATTCGGCGGCGGTAAGTTTATCAGGGAGTTGGTACTTTGAATCAAGGCGCTCAGGACGATAACCCGGCAACGGATTCTCGGCAAATGGAGAGATATCTTTGCAGTAGAACCATGTTTGGTTCCAGTCTTTAGGATGGCTTGGCAAAGCTACTTGAGGGAAGATGGAATCTCATCTGCGTTGAATTGAAATCCCGCCAAGATCCAAGCTAGGCCCATTTGTGAACTCGTTCTGCTGGTTCAAGTAGAAATATTCTCTGAAAAGCTCAACACTAGGCTCTTCTTGAAGGTATACCTCACAATTGAATTAGAAGTTACAGATGTTTGATATGGAATTGGGTCCAATGTCTTGCGGATGGAGTTTGAAGAAGTGTAGGATATCTCTGAAGAATTTAGAGCCGGGTGGCGAGAAACCCCGGTTCATATGATCAGTAAATACGATAACTTCACTGTCCTTAGGCTGAGGTTTCTCTTCGCCCGGGTCAGGGACACGGTAATGCATCACACTCTTATGTGGAAAATATCCAACGGTGACGAAATCCTTCAAGGTGCCCTCAGTGACTATGGAGGGAACCCAGTTGCAGGTCATGATTGTTTTGGGCGGCATGGTGAAAGGACAACCTAGAAGACAGGAAAGAATTTGCCGGCTCAAGATGATTGTTAAAATTGCAAGTTAACAAGTACAGTGCATGTTCAGAATGGTGGCTTAAGAAAGGGCTAATGATATATGAAGTAACGATAAACTGGCAGAGTAAGCCGCCATGATTAAAGACATTCAAGATCTACCAAGGCTATAATTTGCTAAGTGTTAGGACAAACAAGTTCCACAGGTTGAGGCTACAAATTCAGATCTACCGATGTTCAGAAAAGAAAATAAACTCAAAACTTACAGAGGCGACAGTGGAAAAGTAGAGGTGCCCTAGAAGAGATCTGTGGCGATGAAGATATGTTCCAATGTCAGAAACAGGTGCTAAAACTACTACCGCGCAAAGATTCATGTGGTTTTCGGATCTAGTCCATGGATTAAAGCAAAGGGAAAGAAGGGCGGCGACGAACATCGACGAACACCGATGAAGCCTAATGGCAGATCTATGGCGAAAGAAGGAATGTCTTACTGATGTTGTTGAGGTAGCGGAGTGGCACCGCGGTTCTCTGGTCTGATCAGGGTGATGCAGCGGCCGGAGTTGAGGTCGAGGACGAAGGTTGACGGCGGCGGAGGCTCGTGCGGGTCGATGCATTGCGAGGAGGAAGAAAGGAGAAGGAGAAGAATGAAAGATGACTCTATGGTCCTATTTATAAGGAAACAAAAAAACAGGCATACGCGAAAGACGAGGAGGCCAAATGATGGTTATCCAGCTAATTGGACGCCTCGATTTTCGAAAATACATTAAGATAAAGATTCGTTAAAGATGACGTCGTGGCAGGTTTCCGAAATTCTTGGAGATGACGTCACGGCGGGTTATAAGGTTTTCGTAGCAGATGAGGAAGGATTTTTCTAAGTCTTGAAGATTGACACAAACAAGTTCAAATCAACCTGGGGCCTAATGTTGGGGATATAACTATTAGGTATGACCCGCCCAGGAGGGGCCGGGTCATCCCTATGACGATTCATCGCAGTGAAGACCAAGATCATATGGCGGTTCATAGATAGGCTTGGTAGAGGGCCCAAGCCCAAAGGCGGCTTAAGGCCCATGGATATCAACTGCCATGTATGTAAACTTGTAATGTAAGGCATGTAAGAAAGGTCACCGAGCCGGATACGTTGTATAAGCCGGCCGGGACTCTGTAGCCCACAGGGCGTCAACCAGTGTATATAAGGGGACGACCTAGTGGCGGCTTAGAACAAGAAACAACAGATCAAGAGCCGGGTCAAGTGTATTCGCTCCCTGCTCATTGAAACCCTAGCAATACCACCTACAACTGGACTAGGCTTTTACCTTCACCGTAAGGGGCCGAACCAGTATAAACTCCTCGTGTCCTTTGTCCTGATTAACCCCTTTAAGCTAACCTCATCGCGATGGCTCCACGACTAAGTCCTCACACTAGGACATCTGCCGTGACAATTCCACGACAGGGGTCCTTCCCACACAACCCATAAACCATTGGGGATATGCCCTCCAGGCACACACGCTCGGCAAAATGAGGTCGTGTGCGACCGGTGAGCACTCAAATACAGAAATACGTACAGTAGTGCTAAAAAAATACAATTATACATGCGAAATAATTTCCGGTCGTAAGTACATCCCACACAGTCAGTCACCAATAAACGTTTCCGTTCGTATATACATCCCACACAGTCACTACAAGGAAAACGTTTGCGCAAGGTGGAGTAACGCAAACAGTTTTGAAGAGAATTTCGTGTGTCATTGTTCATTGATCCAATACGGTTTATTCCTAAAAACTGTGTGTGTTGCCAGAGGTCATCGCCCACGGTGTTTTCTCATTAACCGTTCGCAATAGGAAAACCCAATTAGCAAGCTAATTGGCCAATTAGCAGGCTATGTCATTGTTCATTGATCCAACACGGTTTATTCCTAAAAACTGTGTGCGTTGCCTGAGGTCATCGCCCACGGTGTTTTCTCGTTAACCGTTTGCAATAGGAAAACCCAATTAGCAAGCTAATTGGCCAATTAGCAAGCTAATTGGCCAATTAGCAGGCTAATTGTCCTATTATTAATAATCCATTTACTAATCTAAGTCATGAAATCAACCAGGAAATCAACCAGGAAGGCACAAGGTAGGGGCGCGCCTACCCCCCAGGCACGCCCTCCACCCTCGTGGGGCCCATGTTGCTCCACCGACGTACTCCTTCCTCCTATATATACCTACGTACCCCCAAACTACCAGATACGGAGCCAAAACCCTAATTCCAGCGCCGTAACTTTCTGTATCCACGAGATCCCATCTTGGGGCCTTTTCCGGAGCTCCGCCGGAGGGGGTATCGATCATGGAGGGCTTCTACATCAACAACATAGCCTCTCCGATGAAGTGTGAGTAGTTTACTTCAGACCTACGGGTCCATAGTTATTAGCTAGATGACTTCTTCTCTATTTTTGGATCTCAATACAAAGTTCTCCCCCTCTCTTGTGGAGATCTATTCGATGTAATCTTCTTTTGCGGTGTGTTTGTTGAGATCGATGAATTGTGGGTTTATGATCAAGTTTATCTATGAACAATATTTGAATCTTCTCTGAATTCTTTTATGTATGATTGGTTATCTTTGCAAGTCTCTTCGAATTATCAGTTTGGTTTGGCCTACTAGATTGATCTTTCTTGCAATGGGAAGTGCTTAGCTTTAGGTTCAATCTTGTGGTGTCCTTTCCCAGTGACAGTAGGGGAAGCAAGGCACATATTGTATTGTTGCCATCGAGGATAACAAGATGGGGTTTATATCATATTGCATGAGTTTATCCCTCTACATCATGTCATCTTGCTTAAAGCGTTAATCTGTTCTCTTGAACTTAATACTCTAGATGCATGTTGGATAGCGGTCGGTGTGTGGAGTAATAGTAGTAGATGCAGGCAGGAGTCGGTCTACTTGTCTCGGACGTGATGCCTATATACATGATCATACCTAGATATTCTCATAACTATGCTCAATTCTGTCACAATAGTAATTTGTTCACCCACCGTAATACTTATGCTCTCGAGAGAAGCCTCTAGTGAAACCTATGGCCCCCGGGTCTATTTTCCATCATATTAATCTTCCAATACTTAGTTATTTCCTTTGCCATTTATTTTACTTGCATCTTTATTTCTCTTTATCATAAAAATACCAAAAATATTATCTTATCATATCTATCAGATCTCACTCTCGTAGGTGACCGTGAAGGGATTGACAACCCCTTTATCGCGTTGGTTGCGAGGAGTTTATTTGTTTGTGTAGGTGCGAGGGACTCATGCATGGCCTCCTACTAGATTGATACCTTGGTTCTAAAAAACGGAGGGAAATACTTACGCTGCTCTGATGCATCACCCTTTCCTCTTCAAGGGAAAACCAACGCAGTGCTCAAGAGGTAGAAGAAGCACATAGAGCAATTCTAATAAATCATAGCATAATTTTGGCTCTCCCAAATAGGTGTGTTCAGCAAGGATAGATTACACAAAATAAAAAGCAAAACTCATATAACACGAGACGCTCCAAGCAAAACTCATGATATGTGACGAATAAAAATATAGCTCCAAGTAAAATACCGATGGTCGCTAGAAGAAAGAGGGGATGCCACTCGGGGCACCCCCAAGCTTAGTTGCTTGTTCCTCTTTGGATAATAACTTGGGGTTCCATGGGGAATCCCCAAGCTTAGGCTCTTCTTACTCATTATTCCTTCATCCATCGTGATCTCACCCAAAACTTGAAAACTTCAATCACACAAAACTCAACAAAACCTTCATGAGATTCGTTAGTGTAACAAAGCAAATTACTACTCTAAGTATTGTTGCAAACCCATTCATATTTTAGTTTTGCATTATATCTACTATATTCCAACTTTACCATGGCTTATACCCTCTAATACAAACCATAGATTCATCAAAATAAGCACACAACGCAAAGAAAACAGAATCTGTCAAAAACAGTATAGTATGTAGCAATCTGAAAACTTCGAATGCTTAAGTAACTCCAAAAATTCTGAAAAGTCGGGGAAACATGGGAAATTTGTATATCAATCTTATGTGCAAAATTCAGGATTTTATCGCGCTTCTGTGAAAAATTAAAATTGTTTTACTGGGCGCAAAATTTTCTATTTTTCAACAAGATCAAATCAACTATCACCCAACATGATCTCAAAGGCTTTGCTTGGCACAAATACTAACTAAAACATAAAAAACACAATCATAACGTTAGCATAATTGTGCAAACACTCAAGAACAGAAAGAAAAGTCAAAAATAAATTTTATTCATTGGGTTGCCTCACAACAAGCGCTATCGTTTTATGCCCCTAGCTAGGCATAATACATAGATCTTCATCTTTAGTTCCCAACTCCTCAATAAAACACTTACAATTTTTCCAAGATTTAGCATAAAAATTTTCAATAACAATACTCCTAGGAACAAGTTTGAAAAATTCACTCTTGCAAATAGGGTCTTTTATCACTTCGATAAAATCGGGGTGGATACTAATCATCTTAAGATCTTCTTTGTTACTATTAGAAGTCCCACCCTTATTTTTAGTGACTCGAGTAATCTTGCCAAATTTTACGGGAGTTTTCTCAATAGTTTTAGCGAAGGAAAAATCCGTTCTTATATTACTAAAAATTTCTTCCAACTTATCCATTCTAGCGGGGCTCTCCTCTATTCTCTCGCTGAATGAGGGTTCTTTTTCTTTTAGTACCTTAAGAACGTCCCCCGCTTTTGACCCAATCCTATTAGCAAGATTGTGCATCCTTTTATCTATTTTTTCAATATTTTCTTCAGTGAGCATTTTCTTTTCAATGGCATCTAGCCTTTCCATAACATGCTCGAGAGTTAAAGTTGTTTCATTAATCATAAAAGGTGGTGAACCCACAAGATTTCCCATAGCATTAAAAGCATCTAGAGAAGGACACATCAAGAAATTCCCACCAGTAATCGTATCAAGGATGAATCTATGCCAAGTAGTGATGCCCACATAAAACAGCAAAGAAGAAGAACGATAGATTGCTTACGAACATATCTATTATGAGCATTGCAAATCCTATACCAAGCATCCTTTAAATTCTCCCCTCCCCTTTGTTTGAATTTAAGAACCTCGTCCTCGGGGTGCATGCAATAGAGGAAGAACTATCCATAATGATAAAAGGTGACAAACAAAATTGCACACAAAAACATATCTGACGAGAAAACGGTGAACGGAAAAGAGGGCGAATAAAACGGTAAATTTTTGTGAAGTGGGGAGATGAAAATGAGAGGCAAATGGCAAATAATGTAAATTGTAAGGAGATGAGATTTTTGATAAGAACCTGATAGATGTTGATGATGTCTCCCCGGCAACGGCGCCAGAAATTCCTTTTGATGCGGCTTGAACTATGTCGGTATTTCCCCCAAAGAGGAAGGGATGATGCAACACACCTACGGCAGGTATTTCCCTCAGTGATGAGACCAAGGTTATCGAACCAGTAGGAGAACCACGCAACACTATGTAAATGGTACCTGCACACAAAGAACAAATATTTGCAACCCGACGTGTAAGAGGGGTTGTCAATCCCTCCCAAGTAAAAAGATAAATAAATTTGCAGTAGATTGGATAAATAGATATCGCGGAAACGCGAAATAAAATAAACAACAAAACAGTGCAGCAAGGTATTTTTGGATTTTTTGGATTAATAGATCAGAAAATAAAAGCGAATAAATATAGATCTCAAAGGCAAATATGATAAAGAATAGACTCGGGGGCTGTAGATTTCACTAGTGGCTTCTCTCGAGAAAAATAGCATACGACGGGTAAACAAATTACTATTGGACAATTGATAGAACTTCAAATAATTATGATGATATCCAGGCAATGATCATTATATAGGCATCACGTCCAAGATTAGTAGACCGACTCCTGCCAGCATCTACTACTATTACTCCACACATCGGCCGCTATCCAACATGCATCTAGTGTATTAAGTTCATGGAGAAATGGAGTAATGCAATAAGAACAATGACATGATGTAGACAAGATCTATTCATATAGGAATAGACCCCATCTTGTTATCCTTAATAGCAACGATACATATGTGTCATGTCCCCTTCTGTCACTGAGATTGAGCACCGTAAGATCGAACCCACCACAAAGCACCTCTTCCCATGGCAAGAAAAATTGATCTAGTTGGCCTAACTAAACCAAAGATTCGAATAAGAAATACGAGGCTATAAGCAATCATGCATATAAGAGATCAAAACTCAAATAACTTTAAAATAGATCTGATCATAAACTCAAAGTTCATCGGATTCCAACAAACATACCGCAAAAAGAGTTACATCAAATAGATCTCCAAGAGACCATTGTATTAAGAATCACAAGAAAAAGAGAGAGAGAGGAAGCCATCTAGCTACTAACTACGGACCCGAAGGTCTACAATGAACTACTCACGCATCATTGGAGAGGCACCAATGAGGATGATGAACCCCTCCGTGATGGTGTCTAGATTGGATTTGTGGTTTCTAGAACTTGCGGCGGCTGGAATTGTGTTTCGTCGACTCCCCTAGGGTTTTTGGATTTTCGGGGTATTTATAGAGCAAAGAGGCGGTGCGGGAGGCCACCGAGGTGGGCACAACCAACCAGGACGCGCCTGGCCCCCAGGCATGCCCAGGTGGGTTGTGCCCCCCTTGGGGCACCACTCTGGTACTTCTTTGGCCCATCTTGTGTCTTCTGGTTCAGAAAAAATCTCCAAAAAGTTTCGCTATGTTTGGACTCCGTTTGGTATTGATTTTCTGTGAAGTAAAAAAAAGCAAAAAAACAACAACTGGCACTGGGCACTATGTCAATAGGTTAGTCCCAAAAATGATATAAAGTTGCTATAGAATGATTTTAAAATATCCAAGAATGATAATATAACAGCATGGAACAATAAAAAAATTATAGATACGTTGGAGACGTATCACCCCTCCACCCCCTTCTCCATTTGTGAGAGAGCCATCAGAATGTGCCTACACTTCCACCATTCATTTTCTAAGAGAGAACCACCTACTCATGTGTTGAGATCAAGGCATTCCAATCAAACCATTTGAACCTTAATTTCTAGCCTCCCCACCCCAAATTGCTTTCCACTCCAATCCTTCTCCTACCAAAGCCAAATCTGTGAGAGAGTGATTGAGTATTGAGGAGACTATCTTTTGAAGCACAAGAGCAAGGAGTTCATCATCAACACACCATCTATTACCTTTTGGAGAGTGGTGTCTCCTAGATTGGTTAGGTGCCACTCGGGAGCCTCCAAGATCATGTGGAGTTGAACCAAGGAGTTTGTAAGGGCAAGGAGATCGCCTACTTCGTGAAGATCTACCCCGAGTGAGGCTAGTCCTTCGTGGACCCTTCATGGGTGGAGCCCTTTGTGGACTCACACGGTCGTTACCCTCCGTGGGTTGAAGTCTCCAATCAACGTGGACGTACAATAGCACCACCTATCGGAACCACGCCAAAAATCATCGTGTCTTCTTTGCTTTTGATTTCTCCGATCCCTTCTTTACGTTCATATGCAAAGGCTTTACTTTCCGCTGCACAACTCTTAGACTTGCATGTCTAGGGTGTTGCTTGACTTGGTAGAATTGTTAAAACTTGCCTACAACTAAAATTGGAAAAATGATAAGTTTTTATTTGGTCAAGTATTCTAATCACCCTCCATATTTTCGATCCTACAGTAGGGAATGCCGAACCAATTAGATTCTAGGAAGATACGTGGATCTAGGATAAGCCTTTTCCGGTTATGTACCCTAGTTATATAATATTGTTCCTCTTAGGGATGCCACTTTTTCTGTGATAATAGGAGTAGCGAACCCATGGGTAAACTTTGTAGGGCTCTCGTTAGTCCATATGTAGCGGACTGGAATAAAATCTTTCCCTAATAATAAAGCACAGATTGATTTTGTCGGGTTCATCGTCACAATGCGCTTTTTTCTCATGTCATAATACGCTTTTACGATTTGTACAAACAAAATCGTAATATAAACGAGGTGGTACTAATTTGGGGATGCCTGTGCTTTATTATTAGGGAAAGATCTGAGGTGTAACTAAAATTTTGTCCATCCACATGATCCGTATCTCACTAAAGAGCTGCAACTAAACTTCCCGCCTGGGCCATATCGTCTCATTGGGCCTCTACAAGCACGACGCTCACATTTTCTACCACACTCGGGTTTAATAATACCACCTTGATTGGTTGCACGGAATCATATCAATTTATATACGTACGCAAATTGTCTGTAATATCAACAACTAGCATCCCGAGTCAACAAACATAGAACGAGAACGACAAAGGGCGGTGGCTGGTCGTCGGCGGGATGTCTGAGGAGTGGAGGCACGGCGCGCGGGGCTCCCGCTCCTCTGTGTGGCGGCGCTGGGGATCGGGAGGACGGGATCGAGGGAGTGGAGACGAGTGGGGATCGGGGGTAAGATAAGTGTCGGCTGGGCCTTAGTGGGCTGATTGGCTCTCTCTTTCCCATTTTCTTCTCTCTTTTGCCATTTACAGAATACAAAAATTAGGAAAAGAGACAATGATGGAGGCGCATGTACAAATATGAAACTTTTCCTGTGGTGTCCATGATTTATACTTAGTCCCACAGAGGAAGTTTCACACAAATTGGGTAAGTTAAATTCAAACCCATTTGCATTTATTTCAAATGGGTTTGAATTAGATCTAGGCTTTAGGAGTGTTTTTGGTGTAGCTTAAGAAAGTGATAAAATATTTTGGACAAAGTTTTGGGGGCAGACTTGAAGTAGAAAAGGCAAGGGATTTCGGAGAAGGCTGGAATGGAAATTGGAAAAGCAATTAAATAAAATACATTATATGGAATGTTCGTAGATTTAATTTGGTGTGAAATATTTAATGGCATGATGAAATGCAAATGCAGGAATAAAATAAAAAACATTATAATAGTGATTATGGAGAGATCAGAGGAAAAGTTTCACACAGATTGAATAAGTTAAATTCAAACTCATTTGGATTTACTTCAAAAAAATCGTGTGAAATATTTAATGGCATAATGAAATGCAAATGCAAAAAAATATAAACAAACATTGCATAGTGATTCTGGATAGAATGAACTCGGGATGTTACAAGTAAGAGGAGGGACGCCCATGAGATCCTATGGTCGTGGTGTTCGAATGTGGCCGGACTACGGGGTGATGACGAGAGGAGGTGACCGATGAGGTGTGTTGCTCTGCTCACTGGAGAGCACGCGTGGTGGGAAAGAATGGAGTTGTAGTGTGCGGCTCGCTCCCAATTCAGATCTCTAAATGGAACATGATAGGGATGGGAGTAGAGGGTTATAGAGGCTCAATCTTGAACCTAACTTTGCACACACATCTTTAAAAATAAAACTTTGCACATACATGTCAAATGAAAGCCTACATGGCCGACTCAATTTTTGCATGATGATTCCTTTCACATGGGACCTATCCGAACAAGCCAAAGTGTGTAACTATGCATGGACGAAGAAATAAATCTTTTCACGTGTATGCATATATATGTACATAACCAAACATATGTACTCATACATCGTCTATGTATGTCGTAAAGCTTGTAAACTAACGAAGTCACAACTAATGCCCCATTGTTTGATGGATACATTGTCTTTACTGAATATCAGATACGCCAAATTTCATTTGTAAGCTAAGACATCTACACGGTTGTCATAGCATGCTGAGGTTATGATGATGTTAAGATGAATCAGACATTTCGTTGCACTAAGAAACAATTTTAATAGGCAAACTTGCACACAAAATATGACAACTCTATCATAAATTCTAAATAAGATCAAAAGAAAACTACTATCCAGAAGAAATCAGTTTCTTGCATCTAAATTTGATAATAAAACTATATTTAATAAATACAATTTAGAATGATAAGTCATAGGAAAATAGTATTGATTTTTCATAAAAAGTTAGTATGTAGCTTAGAAAAATGCACACACATAAAAAAGGGTAGTAGAATTATATACACTTTTTGAGCTAATGTTGGAAATTAGCATAACACTAAACCTGATTATGTAATATTTTCTCTATTTGCATTTATGAACAAAATCATAGATAAGGGTTTGGTAGGGGAAGGAATGGGGAAGGGTGTTTGGTGTTTTCTTTTCTCCCGTTGCAAAGCACGGGCCATGTCCTAGTTACACTAACAATTACAGATGTCGGGCTAACTATGGATCATGACTTTTTCGAATGGGATCTTCACACTTTTTGTTTTTTTTCTATGCACTCAAGGTACTCGGCTTTAATGAATACTTTTGGCTTCAAATCTAAAACATTATAGCATCTTAAATTACCATTTAAAGATAAATATTTTCGTTTGGTTCCTGGGAAATGAGACACTTATTTGAGTCGGAGGGAGTACTTATTGTAACAAAATGTGGCAAGGGGATACTTATTGTAGCTTCTGTTACCAAAAATGGCTTTCGCCTGCTTTATCCATTTTCTGTTATGAATGAGAAACCATTCAACTTCTCTTATCTGATTATTGTGTGGCGCGCATTGCTCGGCAAGCTATGTATTTAACCTTTAATATCACTCTGCCTTGTAGCAGTACATATACTTTTGGGTCTTGGTTATGTGGGATTGATAAATCTTTGAGATCCTTGTATTGATTGGGGGCACTGCGGTGTGTTCTGGTCTATCTGACTATGCATAAATAATGTAGTCTTTTTGGTAAGAAAAAAAATTCCTTGCTGCATGCTAGTGCTACTTTGTGTACCAATTGGCTGATGTGCGTGTCGGTGATAGGCTTCCCAGTGTTTAGAATGGTCTTTTTAGCATGTTCATCTTAGTTGGTTCACGTTTTTTAAGTTTATCCCTCTTTAGCTTCTGAAAGTTTAGAGTGTTCAGTTAGGCTGAGTGTTTAGAGCGTTCAGCGATAGGCTTCAAAGTTCGATTTTATTTATAAGCAATAAATGCAATAAGGTTGATTATATACTGTACATATGATGCAGATGCCGGAGTAATAGAAGCCTTCATTTAAAAAGAAAAAGACAAACAAGGCAATCTCTCGATATCTCTTACCTGAACTTTGTCGTCAGATTGGATGTGTGGGTGCAATGCCCCAAATCATCTCCCTGTCCAAATATCCCAGGCTCCTAGGATTATGATGTCCAGACCAAGTTGAATGCAAATGCAGTAGACGTGTTTGGAACTGATTATTAATCTATGTACGTACTATATATTTCTCTTGAAATCGCATTGTTGTCATCTATACACAAAAGCTTCTTTGCCATATACATAGAGCACTCAGAGAAAACAACCTGTGCAACAGCAACTGTTCCCGGCCGTGTCGAACAGGCAGTTACACAGGATGGTGATGAAGCTATGACCATATTGCAAAACTAGGCCTGCACTCATCTCTCGAAATCTCTGTGCAAATAGGGTCCTAAATATCTCTATATGTGTCTCCCGTGTCTCCCTATAGCTCGATCCACCATATACAGATCATGCCCTAATCCCAATGAACTTCAACTGCAAACACAGAGCAGAATGTGTTAGTTCTTTATATTCCAATTTACGTTATCATACATTGAAAGCTCGATTGAAAAGCCGTGGGTCATCTGCAAAAGCTTACAAGGTTGTTATTGGGCTCCCCCCAGTAGAAACCATGAATGAAGATGGGTAGAATGTTGCACGCAATCAGGACAAATATCATCAGGGCATGCATCCCCATCCACTCCATGGCGATAGTCAGGCGACGGTACCCGTAGAGGTCGACCAGTGTGTAGATCCCCGCGAAGAGGAGCCCCGCAGCACCAGCGGTGCACAGAGTGTAACTTACGGTGTACAATGGCTTATTCATATGCATTCCTGCAGAGATCATCAGCATAGTGATAGTGCGGTCAACGTCATTGCCCAGGATAATCAGGAATGGAGTGTTAACTGATGACGATATCCTTACCGAAGAAATCCATTGCGAAGGCCAGGACGAGCATGCCGAAGGAAGGGACAAGCCAGTGCATGATTCTTTCCCTGTGTTTCTGCAATGAAGGATAGAGATGGAGAAATTCAGAATATGTTGCATTCATCCAGAAGATCAAGTGCTCATCAAATGGAAAGCAGACATTTCACCTGAAAATGTACAATTATGTGCCCGTATTGGAGACCGATCAAGCAGGTGACGATGGCCATCACAGAACTGTTTACGGGAAAAAAACAATCAGAATTTACCCTTGGCACAGAACTCACGTTACAGCTAGAAGAGATAAACTCTGAAGGAATCATGAGTTTTTCTGACCTGAGAAGCCCTTCAGGATCAAAAGGGGCCTGGCACCATGAGGGTGCATCAGGAGGGAGTGGCCCATTTTGCGGTGAATCAATGCTGCATTGCTGTCACAGGAGAGAGGAGTTAATACAGACTGAATGAAGGTGACGAGTAAGCATTATGCAAGCTCTTGAATTTATTAGAACCTGGGATCGCGCATAAACCGGTCGACCGTAGAGATGCTGGATGCCTAAGATTTTGCGGTCAATCATGCCAACCGCATTGCAGCCTGGCCCAGAGTCACCTCGTACACCACATTTGACCTGATATAAGTTACGATTTTGAAGCTCATCAGTTCTACTCTCATCTGTTTTTTTTGCGGGTAGTTCTACTGTCATCTATAATACTGCTAGATATATTCTTAGCATGAAAAAAATAAGTGAAAGTGGAACTTACATTGAACGTTTTCTCTGTGGAACCAGGACCTGATATCCGATACTCCCAGTCAGGAACGTAGGTACCATACAAGAGAACCATGTAGGTGATTGTGATGAGTAAGCCTGCGAGTCTAGCAGAACAATAGCAAATGGTAATTTCAGAAACACAACTTGCTCATACTAAGTCATCTATATATGTCATGTGGATCAGTGATTTTTTTTGGATTCTTAAAGGTTTGAACTCACAGTTGATATCTGTATCTCTTGATCAAATCAAGTCCAGAATCTACATCATCATCTCCCTTGAGCCAAATCTGACAGAGTGCTGTAACAAGATAAGCTATTGCGATTCTCTGCAACCAAGCAGGCACCACAAATCATCAGTCATCCCACATTTAGTTGAACTGTTGATGCAGAATAATGTAATGCATATATATGCTGCTTACCTGCAGTATACCCATCAAACGTATTTGTGTAATATCAACCCCAAAAGTAAGGCTACGAACTCCATGAAAAAATCCACCTGTGCATCATAGCAGAAAAAGAAATTAAACATCAACATTATGTCGAAGTTCAAGAACAATCCTAATTAATATGTACCTTGTAGAACAAGACCAACACAGAAGAGCTTCAGTGCACGAAGTGTTGCCTTTCGAGTTGCATCCAATTTATCCGGCACTCTCTGCACGCATCACGAGATGACGCAATTAGGTGGAAGCAACAGCAATTCGTGAATGTCACACCAGTGTTAGCTTGAGAAAACGGAAGTAAATGTCACGGTCGTGTTGTTAATCAATCAGTGCGTACCTTGTACGCCAGAGCTAGAGCAACCCCAACGATGAAAAGGAAAAAAGGCATGACGAAATCAGCTATGGTTACACCTTCCCAAGGAGAGTGGTTCATTGCCGGAAGAAACGATCCAGCGTCGTCCACGATGATCATAAGCTGCAGCAAGGAAAACAACAGTTAACCTTTGTTTCACTCATTTTGTCAACAGATCAGAAAGGCTCGGTACAGAATGATTTTCTGTTCAGTATATAGAGCTGTACTGTGCATTCCATGTAGTAACAAATGTTTCTGTTCTACCTTTTCCTAAGAGACTACTCCCTCCGTCTCGTAATATAAGAGCGTTTTTGACACTAGTGAAGTGTCAAAACGCTCTTATATTACGGGACAGATGGAGTAGTAGTAAGAACTTTCCACTGTCTAAAACAAGCATCTGCACATATATATACTGGAGACTTTTCTATATTAACCAACCATCAGACGTACCCCCACTTGTTACAGACCCAGATCCAATCATGCTAGAGAAAAAATAACCATCAGACGTAATTAATCAGATATGCTTCCACTCCTGCAATGTTACTTTAGCACTAATTTTCGTGGTTCTTGCATAATTACGTCTTAAAAAACCACAGCTATATAAATCCGAGGAGACAAAGGAACATGATGCTGGTAGGTGATGGTTACAGCTTCGCATTATATATGGTGGTCTGGCTCTGGCATCAGATTCAATCTCCACATGCATTTCATCTTGGAAAACAAATATTCTATCCGGGAAGAAAGAAAGCCCCATGATTAAGCCCGCCTACAGTGAAATCGAGTGCATGATTGCAAGAAGCAGCATGCCTGAATTCCTCACCGGCAACATCAACCCAACACACCTGAATTTCTCACCCTGTGTTATTGCCATTCTCTCTTTCTTTTGTGAGAACACGCAAGCAACCTGCGGTCATTTTATTTTATTACCATTAGGAAGAGAAGGAAGATACGTCCAGAAAGTAATGGACAACGCCACGGCAACACCAAGGTCGATCGTATGGTGGAAGAGTTTTCCAAAAAAAAGAGATCGTATGGTGGAAGTAAGTAGGAATCGAATGGAACCACCGGCTGCAAGTTTCGTGGCACGCACGCTCGGCCAATGTGACTGGCCACGATCGCTTCGTCCTGAGACATCTACGAGGCCACAACTCAGAAGGACGACGTAACTCTCAGCGTAGACGCAACTTACCAAGTCCGCATGTGGGTAGTAAATAAAACCAGTGGGTGGAGAGGAGAGACGGTCTACAGCGACGGGAACCTAACCTTCTCCTCCCTTTGGAAGGCAGCTTACTGTTAATTACACTCCTAATTAATCCATCTATTCTGCCGTGGCATTGCTTAGCTTTCACTTTCACGTAGTAGAGGTAGAGGTGAATTGGAGTAGACGGAACACAGTGGGGCGGCAACCCAACAATGCGTAGCCGTTGCCTCATTGTTCAGGCAATTGATCATCATAGCAGTAATAAAGTTGCGTATTTTCAGGCACGAATGGGTTGTTTCGTCATTTTCAGACAAGGCATGGCTCACCCTCTGGGCTGGACATAGCTAGCCAATCACTTGGATTTGGAAGGCTGTGTGCATACGTGTGGTACTCTTCAGTCTCCACACAGGGCTGTCATTTTCGGTCCATTGGACAGCCTTGTCTTCCCAGGGAAGAATTGGTTGGGGCGTTGCCATCTCCCACGTTTGGACCGGCTACACAGGATGTGACCTTGGGATCTCATCTAAAGATGTACACTGCTATTCTACCTATATGTGTCGTGCCATCCCGGCTAGCTTGCTCCTTTCCTACCTAGCCACTGTAGCAGCCACTGATCATTCATCATTTCTGGAGCACGACACGACACAACAAGGAAAAGGTCGCACCTATTTTTTTTGACGGGAGGAAAAGGTCGCACCTAATCAAGCTACCGTGTTACTAACTTTCAAGAGTTGGCTTAAACAGAACAGGACCATGAATCGACCACATGACATCAAAAGGTTGCTTGCGTTTTTGCACTTTGAGTTGAGTTGAGGCCTTGAGTGGATCTCAACTGCTGGGTCAGCACGCGCGACCGCGGCGACACCGACAGTTGATCTTGTTTAGCAGTGATATAGTTGTTCACTCCTACTTCTCCCTGATGCGTGTTTGCCTCCTTTTTGTGCTTCTCAGTTCCAGCTTACTGGATCTTCACTTAAGTAGGTCAGCTAGCTAGAGCTAGTTCTCACTACCCAGGGATGACAATTATATGTTATCTTGCCCGTGTGTGGTGATGGTGCCTCCCATTAGCCCCAGGCACCGTCATAGCGCACGGTTGCGCGGCCGCGTTAGTGTGACACCGACGTTTACCCTTGTTTACTCCTGCTTCTCCCTCTCGCGGTCAGGGCAACCGAAGCTGAGAAAACTAATGGTCTCTGACGCGAACCTTCAAAAGGAGGGGAAACCCACCGCCGCAGGTAGGACAGCCATATCAAGGCTGCACGATCTGCACGCCAGGGACAGCCCCCCCGGGCCGGTCCAAGCCAAGCCACACAGCTGCCGCTTGCTCGTGCTCGTGCTCGTACGTACCAACGTCCAATAAACACAGCGAGATTCTCCCACAGTCGCCCGGGCCTGGCGAATCAGCACCCTGGCTTTGTGCCGGTGGAGCGGCGCGTGTCGGCCTCCCGATCGACGCGCTGCGCGTCGCGGGCCAAGCAAGCAACGACAGAGAAAAGAAAAGAAAACAAGCGGCGAGGATACGGCGGTGGCCATGTGGAGGCAGCTGCGCCCGTCGCCCCGCCGGCCGGAAGGAACCTCGTCCTACCCGGCCGTGCTGTTGGCTCGTTCACGCGTCCGGCCGGGGTGTCTCGTCTTCTTTTCTACAGCGACGGTGCATCCATCTGTCAGTGCGACATAGTCACCCGCCAACAACGTCGCACCCACTACGACCAAGCCGTTGCTTTGGCAGTTGGCGACCCGGCCTTGGCCGGTCGATGGACACCGGACACCGCCACGCCACCGCGTGATGTAAAGCGGGGGTGATCGACGGACTGGACAGATCGCTTGCGGTGCGACGGCGAGAGAGCGCGTCACATGCTAAAGGCACGGCTCGTCTCATGGGCTTGTCTCGACTCGACGTGAGGCGCCAACAGCCGACGACGCATGCGCCATGCGTCCTCCAGGGTCGGGGAATATTGGCTCGCTACCAGACGTGATCCTCACACCTCCACAGATGCAACAATTTCCACCACCCCCTCTATAAACTAGGCATCTGTACGTACCTAACATTCTTCACCTTTTGTGCCCACGCTCCAAATTCGATCAAACACACAACCACACCCTAAAATGTGTTTCCCGTTTCAAAAATGATTCAATTAACTTTTATAAGAGCATCCGGACTAGACAAAAATCCGGTCCCTTATACGCCCGCAGGCGTCCGGCCACGTCCGCGGACAATTGTGCTATTCTTTTTCACTAAAATGGAAGTTGCAAATTTCTGAATTGGTTTAGACCTGAACAACGGCAGACCCTTTCAAAAGCACAAAAAGGTGCATCAACACACTGTAAATATGCATCTCTTGAAAACGAACTGTACTATTCATCTTGTTCTGAATTCTTCCACCCTTGATATTCGACTCCTTCGTCGCCTTTACCAATTCTCTCGCCTGGCCCGTGTGCACTGTGTTGCTCACTCTCACGAGTTCTACATCTCTACTATTGGAAATTTTATTTCGAGGGATCTACTATTAGAAATCAGTGTCGTGTCAGCTGCATCTGTACGTACACGATATCCTTTTCTAAGTACCAATTATGAGCATACATGCGCTCATCAACTTATCTACTAGCCCTAGCTAACATAACATGGAGCGGTGAGCTAGAGTTGACATTCTTTCCACTTTTATTTCCGTATCTAACAAATTCAGGTACGGAAGCAATACAGCAACACAGGGTATATACTACTACCGCATGAATTCTGCCGTGTGCAGTCTCGGGTCCAACAGCTGGTGAATTTCCGTACGCCTGCAACTAGGGTATTTTCCTACTGCGAGCCGGTGGGCCACCACCGGCTAGCGAGCACCGACGGTTCGAAACCCATTTGGCGGCCCGGCGATCGGATTAACTCTTCATTATCTGACGAGCCAGGCCGGTGGTGTCAGTTGTAAAGAAGCATATCAGGATGCGTCGCATAACTGTCGTTTAATGATCTTTAAAATGGCTATCAAGACGTGTTGTCTTGTCACCATAATGCATGGCCACAATGGCTATCTTTAGAGGTAGAGCAGTACTAGCAAACATAGGCAGTCGGAGCTGGAGCTTGAAGACGAGCCACCCAGCAGAGCTGAGCTAGGCAATCATACGCCGGTGGCAGCAATGACTATAACTCAGACAACTTGTCATGCCGGCCGTACAGGAGCCTCGCTGGCCAGCAGTAATGCTCCCTGAAGCGAAAATCTTGTACTACTAGTGATCATGTGGTTGGTTCAATCAACTCTGCTTTCTTTTGGTTACTCTAGTTTAAGTGGAGACAAAAAGGGGAAAGGGAAGAAGGCCGGCAATGAGTAGCCAGCATGCCGCATCATGATTCATGGAGCATCTACGTTTGGCTGGCAGTGGCACCAAGGATGATGTGTTTGGTTGCAGGGCTGCTGCGAAATCGATCGCGGCGGAGAAAAATGAAAAGAAGATAAAAGGCCCACGCGGGAAGCAATTCGATTTGGCATCGGATATCAGGAATATCGCAAAGAAGGGCGAGAAAGACGTGATGCCGTAAAACGAACTGAAAGTGGGGAGGGATTTGTTATTGGCGGCACGTACCAGCACGGTGATTCCCCGGAAGACGTCGAGCGAGACGAGCCGCTGCTGCCGCGGCGCCGCCGGAGACGGCTTGGCCGGCGGCGGGGCGCCGCAGCGGCCGGCCTCCAGATCCAGCGCGGGGCCCGCGGCGTCCTCGCTCCGGACGAGCTCGTAGACGCCCATCCCGGCCGCGCTCCGCCGGCCGCCGCACGCCCCTGCATTGGCCATGGACGGACGGATCACCTCCACTTTCCCCACGGCGGAACAGGAACAGGAGCGAAGAAAGCAACAAGCGCGTGCGGGGGGGTGCGGCACGGAAGGCGCCCGCTCACCTGACGGCACAACCAACTCGCCTTGGCTCCTCCTCCGCCTCGCGCTCGCGCGTATCTCGTTGGCCTGGCTTCGTTGGTCTGTTATCTATGCGCTCTCCGTCCCTCGGCGAGGAGTCGGATCGTTATGTTGTTACCTGGCGCGGCGCGAGATCGGTGGGGGGTGGACGGGCGGAGCGCATCTATATATGCACGGACCGGTGTTACTCTCCTCTCCGTTACGTGATATAGGAGATCGTCGTTTTGGCGTGGCCGTACAGATCCTCGACGATGGCCTTTTCGGTCACGTGCCGGCCCGGGCTCTCTCTCGGGCCGATCGATCTCCTGCCGGTGCCAGGCCGGGGATTGATTGGCGCGTGTGCGTGTCTGGTCGCAGCCACACACGGCTTTTCGGTTTGGGTGGAAGTGGTGTGGCCGTTAAAGGATAGAAGGAGATGCTTTCGTATCGGACTGGAGTACAGCGCTGCTGCCATGGGGATGGTGTCTGTGGATGAGACGAGACGGCTTTGCTTTGGACTCTTATTATTGAGGAAGGGCTTTGCTTTGGTGGATCGAAATCAAGCTTTTTGTTTTGCTGCAAGATGGATTCCTTTTCTTGTTTCTTTTTTGAGGACGGAGTTCGTTAGTGAAGGACTGCAGGTGGTGCTAATAGTAACGTCCCGCGTCGGGAGAAGCGTTGGATCGGGAAGTTCGGAACGGAATAATAGGTGGAGAGGTTCGCCGATTCTTTCGGCCTTTTGCCCGCTCGTTATTGGCGTTGCTTTGAGGCTCGTCCAATCGGGAGAGAGCTCCTAGTCCTAGTTGACGCTATGTGCGTCAGGAGTGCCTTCGCTGAATGCTACACAAATGGGCCGGCCCAATTTTCCAAGGAAGCTGCTTTTTTTGTGGGAAGCTATTTCTTTATATTAGAAGTATGAACATTTTTTTTCAGAAAATGTGAACATTTTCTGAAATGCCGAACAAATTTTGGATTCTGAACATTTTGAATTGTGAACAAAATTTAAAAAACATGAAAAAAATCTTTCTAAATGTGAATGTTTTTGAAATTCTGAACAAAATTCGAAATCTGAACAATTTTTTGAATTATGAATTTTTTATTGAAAAGTGAAGAAAATTTGAAAAACATGACAATGTTTTTAAACATGAACAAATTTTCCCAACAATGTGACTATTTTTTGAAATTGCGATTTTTTTGAGAGGGAGATGTTAACAATTTATGAAATCATGAACAAAACAAGGGATTTGGAACACTTTTTGATTTTTCTTTTGTAATTTCGAACATATTTTGAAAATTTGAAATTTGTGTAATTAGATAAAAAAAGGAAGAAAAAAACAAACACAGAAAAAACAGCCAGCCAAGGAAGGACACTTGGGCTGGCCCCTTCATACCTGCCCTTCAGAGAAGGCTCGACCCTTCGTCGCCCGTGTGCGGCAAATAGGATGTGCCTATCGGGAGGGGCTTTGTCCCGCTCCCTCGCCTCAAGCGACGAGTGAAGCGTCTCAAACGTATCTTTAATTTTTTATTGTTTCATGATATTATATTATCATTTCTACACATTTTTACTTTACTTTATACTATTTTCTGAACTAACTTATTAATTTAGTGCCTAGTGTCAGTTCCTATATTTTGCATGTTTTGGGTTTTGTAGAAAAACCATATCTAGGAAGGTCCAAACACAATGAATTTTTACGTTGATTTTTATATGGAAAATAAGAGACGCTAGAAACTTCGGTAGAAGACAAGAAGAGGCTCACAGGGCCCACAAGCAGTATGTTACCTCGTGGTCGTTGAGGTTGCTCATATAGTGGGAGTAACATACTAATGAAATAATTGACCGTTAAAATTACCAGACTAACCAATGGTTTTCTAACACTTCAAGAGAGAAATATGGAAGCTCATGTCTCTGACAAAAATAGTGCAGCAATATGAACCCTCAATGATCTTTAAAATTGAAGATCATCAATGCAACATAGAGAGATCAAAGCCTGTGACAAAAACAATTGAAGCAGAGAATTTTACCTTTGATTTTGTGCAGTTTGTATTACCCTTGATGAGAAACACTCCATGAAATCCATTGAGGTGCCTTCGGGCGGCAGTGGCAGAGCTGCTCCAGCTCGTACTCCATGTGTCCCTCCTAGCACGACACCGGCGGTAGCGACAACGACATCATGGTTTGCAAAGACGAAGGACGACTGATGGACAAGCTAGAGGATGAGTGCACCATTGATTTCAGTTATGGATTAGGTAGAATCGAAGTGTGAGCTAGGGTTCATCGCCTTGAGGTGTGCGAGATGGGAATTAGAGCTAGGGTTCATCGCACAAATGAATCGTTCTCCCGGTCACGTCAAATTAACACGTCAGTTGCCTAGTTAGCGTAATTAGAGTCAAAACCGCCCCGAATCCAACCAAAACCACTGAAGGGCCACATTTATACCAGTTTTGCAAAATTTAGGGGGGAGGGGGTGGGTGGGTGGGAGGAATTTAGGGGAAAACTATGCTTTCCTCTACCTGAAATCGAGAAATCGCGTCCTTCTGGTTGGCCTCATTTGACTATTTTAACGCAAACAACGAGTTTAAGCAACACACCAACTAAAGTATTACCACACAAAGGGAACATGAGATATATTTTCACTACAATATAGCAAACCAACAAGCGTGGGACCACTATGGAACGCCTGGACAGAGGCTTTTTCAACCTAGCGTGGGAAGACCGCTTCCCAAATTCAACACTCCCCTCCCTAACTCATTTATCTTTCGACCACATCCCGCTCATAATCAACATCTCTTCGCATATCCCTCGTTCCCGCCCCTTTAGTTTTGAATCTTTCTGGGCCCTTCACCCGGCTTGCAAGCGTATTTTTTCAGAGGCCTGTACCCCTCCCCACTTAGCTATCGCTTCAGACCTAGCCCTGGCCACTGCCATCAAATGCACTAGGTCGAACCTCAAATTTTGGTCCAAAAAACTTAGGCATGTTCACCAGCGTGAAATTGACTACAAGACTATCATCAACAGGATTGGCAGCATTGAAGAAAAGCGTACCCTCTCCCGCCTAGAGGCCTCCCTCGGACCAGTAGTTATCACCTCCCTTCAACGGGCGGTCAAGCAAAAAGTTCTCTTCTAGAAGCAAATGGGGAAAGTAAAAGCCGTCGTCGACGGTGATTAAAACTCAAAATTTTCCATGCCTCCGCTTCTCAGAGGTTCCGCAAAAACAACATCGCCATCCTTGAGGACAATGGGGTTGTGGACAATGGGGCCGAGTTTTCTGACCATGTTAATAAAGCCGCTATCCTTCACAACTTCTTCCACAATCTGCTAGGCACTTAGAAAGTTTCGACCTGGCTCTTCAACCTTTCTTAATTTTACCAGACCCATCTCCCCCGGTTACTCCACCTAGACTCGGCCTTCACCAGCAGGAAATTCAGGATGCCTTCCTTCATGAATGTCAATGTCAGCCCTTGTCCTGAAGGGCTTGGACTAGGTTTCTACTGAAAATTCTGGCACAACATTTACGATCCTTCCATTTTTCATTGACCTAGCAGACCTTTGGGTCAATATCGAGTGATTCAACAGAGACCATATGATCCTCCTCCCCAAAAAAGAATCTGCCAGAACCCCATATGGCTTCAGACCCATTTCTCTACAGTTGCCCTCCCGAGGCGACCACAAAAGTTATTACCAACAGGATCAAGCCACTCATTTCTCTCCTCGTCCATGGCGACCAAACCGGTTTCATCACGGGAAGATACATTGGTGAAAACATTATCTACGCCGCCAACCTTCTTAGTGCCTGCCACGTCCGAAAGGCACCCACTATGGTGTTAAAACTTGACTTCCACAAAATTTTGTCTTGATCTAATGGGACTCGCTCCTTCTCATTATGCTCGCTTGGGGTTTCCCGGCCAAAACTATAAGCTGGATCAGAACTTTACTGGTGTCGAATAAGACAAGGTACTCCTTAATGGGAACCCGGGCCCTTGGATCAACTGTAAAAATGGTCTCCGGTACGGTGACCCCCTGTCCCCCTATCTATTCGTCATCGTCGCTGATCTGCTTCAACATTTAATCATGCAGGCTTTCTCTCCAAAGTAGCTCTGCCACCCGACACCACCACAGGATACTGCTAACACGATACTACGATCAAAGACCCTTCGACGAAACTGTGTGCGATGCCATAATCGCAAACGGTGGTGTAAAAACCCGTCAAAAAGGGTGCAAAACGTTTGCGATGGAGGATGCATCAAACATGATTCAGATTTTAGTTGTGTGTGCGATGCAGGGCATACGGTTCAGCTCAATTAACTGTTCACGATGAGGAGGAACAAAAGAAATGGGCAGCCAAATAAAGGTGTGTGCGATATACAGCATACGATTCACTCGAATGAACTGTTTGTGATTAGGAAGCACAAAAGAAACGGTCAGCCAAATCAAGGTGTGTGTGTGATTGAGGGCATACGCTTCAGAAGGATTAACTGTTTGCGATTAGGCAAGAGAACAGAAACGGGTCAGCCAGATCAAAGTGTCTGCAATTGATGGCATACACTTCACATGGATGAACTGTTTGCGATTAGCCACAACAAACTGAAATAGTTAGATAGATCAACGTGTGTGCGCTAGATGGGCACACACATTCTAATTAAAAGAAGTGTGCACGGTTGTTGGAACAAGGTGTCTGCAATATATGGTATGCGGTTCACTCGGATGCGTTGAGACATGAGAACATAAATAGTTTAACTTAACAAGATGTGTGTGGTACGCGGCAAACAAGTTTGTAATCGGAAACGTGTGTGAAGACCGATAACAACACAGATGATTACTGCTAACAAGCCGTGTGTGTTGTGAGCAAACGATTGCTGGTATACAATTGTGAGTGAGTGATGAAAACATCACCGACGGGTTGCGTTGTTTAGTCCGTGTGCGATGTGATTTTCTTTGTCCGCACAACATCTATGCTCTGTCTACAGAGCATCAACATATATACTTAAAAAGACAGCATTACATAACCAAATTAAGTATACAATTACACAAGTGACTACACACATAACATTTCCACACACCAAAGTAAGCAATTACATGCATACTAAAGTAGGAGAAATGAGGATCTAATCATCTACTTATTGTTGCAATGACGCTTGCCATTGCTCTGCTTCCGGCTGGATCCCTGGCTGTTTTGGGGAAGGAGGCACTTCCTCATGTCAACGATCCGCCTGTACATGTTGTAGCTCGTGTACGCCTCCTTGGCCGCATACACGACGTGAGCTTTGTCGAGTTTCTCCATCCAGGCCGAGTGCCAGGCACGCTTGTCCTTGTTGCACGAATCCTTCATGTCTCTGTAGTAGGGGTCGATGATGGCCTCGGCGAGGTGAACTAGTGAGTCTTTCTCATGCTCCTTGCTGCCCCAAATCTTTTATTGGCCCTGGATGTCGACAAGATTCTGGCAGGGAATACCCGAATTCTCGAGCGCCTTTACATCGTTGGTGATGTCCACCGTAGCGAACATGTAGTGGGGGGCTGTTGACAAACCTAGTGAAACGCTCGCAAGGCCTTGTGCCCAGGCAGTAGTGGTAGACGAGGACGTGGTGGTGGACACACATCTGGGTGACGGCGACCTTGGGACGAGACCCTGCCTGAGCGTGGGTGTACTCGAGGTCGAACCCGACCACCTTGTACTTCTCCTCGGCAAGCAACAGCTCCATGATGTGGATGGAGTGCTCCACCCAGACCGAGTCGTTGGTGTACACCACCGAGAGGTCCATGAACCTTCTATGGGTGTCCACCACGGTACGCATGGTGAACTGCCGCTCGTCGTCGGCAGCCGCTTGGAGCACCATTGGAGCCACGCAGGATACCCTCTGAGAATTTCTCGTGGTGGGTGTGCTTCTTGCAATGGTGGGGCGCGATCGAAAGGTTGGCCGCTATAATAAATGGGGGCCGGCCGGCCGGCCTGTAATCGTCACGTCTTGTCACGACGTTCATAGCGGAGGATTCTAGTGCACGCTTGACAACACCGCACCGCAGGCTTGAAGAGGCGCCAAATGTATCGCCGATGAGTCTGTTCCCGCGCTACCGCGCAGTTTACCATGCAAGGTTCCCGCCCGGCTAGTTTGGCCACACGTCGGCTAGAAGAGGGACAAATCGTGGGCATTTATTGGCAAAAAGCTTTGTAAAAACGAAGTTTGTGGAATGACTTCGGTCATAAGTTTACCCATGGGTGATAAGGTCAAAGTTACACATAAGGATGTTGATGGACACTCGAGTGCGATAATTAATTATGCGCTCTACAGATCACGTGGTGGAAGAAACCAACTGTGTGCAATAACGTCGAAGATCGCAGTCGAGTTAGCTATACAGATCATGTGTTGTGAGCTCGATAAGGTAAACAGATTCGAGAATGGTTAATAAAATCTAAGACCATTGCATATTAAGGTCAAAATAGTGCTACCAATACACGAGTCTCATATGATTCCATTTCAACAATTGTACCACAAATGCTCAAAATATTACAAGGTTCTAATTCCAGAGTTATATGGCTCAAATTCAAAGATTACAAGGTTCAAACTGATATTAGAAATGAAATTCAGCTCATCAGCTGCAAACGCTCGTGTTGATCCGCTGAACATGGATATCAGAGAGGTTCAAACTAATATTACCACTTCTAAGTCTGGTTTCGAAGCCTCACAATTTGCAAAGGGGTCAGCCACGGAGAAGTCATGTATGGGATTGACACGATGACTTCCGACTACTCTATCATCTGAAGTTCCAAAATGAAATTTAGCATTTTTGGAGCCTATTCCATTCTGCCACAGGCGCCAGCGCTGATCAACAAACCATTCATTTTTACAAAATAAATGTAGGGCAAACCTCATTTCCTTCAGCACCCTTGCTCTGAGAACAAAGAACCTGGCGAATATAATCTCCGGTAAGGTCCCTCGGTAGGAGTTCAAAGTAATTTATGAGAGATGCAGATCTAGGCATTCGACATGATTGTTATATTGTATCACATTATCCACCACTGGGCCTCATCTTATCTGCAAAACAAGAAAACGTGTTAGTGCCTACATGCAGTTTTGAACATTACTACAGGCCTATTTGGTTTGCAGGATTTGTAAAATGCACTAACATGCCATCTTCGATCTGACATGATTAACATGGGCATTTGATTACATTCTAGAAAAATGTAGCCTTCTTCACAAGAGGTTGGAGTGGATGAAAAGTTCCCTAAGAAAACTAGTACAGATGAATCCAAAGTATAAATGCTTATTGATTGTAACCATATGGATCAAGCAACCAATATGGGGGGTGGAACATGTATGTACTGAAATCCTCCAAAAGAGTCCTTCAGAAATCATAGTACACTGTCATTGTAAACTTGGAAAAGGGTGTCACAAAGTAAACTCCCTTATGGTTAACATTTAACAGGAAAGGAACATCACCTCGATATATAGCTTCTCTAGGTACGGAAAGCATCTTAGGAAACTGACAACTTGCTCCAGGTTGGGGCCGATAGATTCTAGTGCCAAGACCTTCACTGTGCGCAGTTTCAGGGTCAAGCTTGTCGGAATCATTTTCTGAATGGCAGACAACAAACATCTTCAAAATTAGAAATAATGTTAATTTGTAGAAGAAGAGGTAGAAGGCGGCCGTTGTACCTGAACGGGTGTGGATCCAATAACATGTTCAGAGTATTTGTCAGACGAGTGGCCCACCACTGTCAATTTCGGCGCAAAAATGATGTTGATTCTTGTTGGACCTTCTTGATCAAGTACAAGTAATCTCTCAAGTGCAGGTGTGTCCTCAATGACCATACCGTGGTACACATCTTGTGATGTCTTCCTGCCACACCAGCAACACACATAAATAGTCTAGAGAGTCATGGAGGTGATGTGGAAGGTATCAAGCCATTGATTGCCTGAAGACAAAGGTACTCGAGTGCAGTACATCCATGGAGCAGGCGCTCGATGTCACCGTTTGAGAGGCAGACGACGACGAGCTCGAGGTGCTTCAGTCGTGGTAGAATAAGAGCGGGCACGTCATTAAGCGGGGGAAGGGGGATGGCAGTTCCTGAACTTGGTGACGCGCAGCATGGGCGCGAGGCAGAGTGCAGACGTTGGCAGTGACCACATATACCCATCATCAAAAGTGAGCTCCTCGAGCTGATCTAGGGCGGGGGCTTGGAACCAGTCGTCAAGCTTGGCTCGGTCCTTGCTGTTGGAACGGAACTTGCCCATTCTAAGGCATCTGGTTGGGCCGAGGTGACTACTGAGGATCTTGGAGAATGCATCCAAGCTTTTGCGATAGCCATGGTAGAGCTCGTGGGTGTCGATGAGGTTGAGAGGGCTGGAGTTCCATAGGGGGGCGCCATCGCCGGGAAAGGACAGTTGTCCGCGCCCCATATTTGCTTGGGAGGAGGGAGATGATGACTGTCAACATATCATCGGGGAGGTTGCTGATGAAGTCTAGGCCTGCTGGAGTCGCTTGCGATTCTAGCTCACCCCGCCTCCACTTGTTGGCAGCCCCGTTCTCCCCCTCCGGAGTCTCCTTGTCAGCGGCGCTTTCTGGTAGAAATGGGAGTACATGGAATATTTAGTTAAAACAAGGCAATAGAAAAGTGTATTGGTAACTAGAAGTTATTAGGTAGGAATATAGTAAGAAAAGGGAATAACAATTCATTGCTTAAATACTACGCAATTCATTTGAGATTGTTGGGTAAGTCAACATGCAGATAGTTGAAAAGAAAACTTACTTCAAACAAAGTCTGGATGGATAATTTTGTCGGGGAAGTTAGCATATATCTCATGACCAGGCCCTTTTATGTGCAGTTCAATTTTAGTGCCAGCTTTCAGTACATAAAACTTAGAAATTTCTTTCCAAAAGACTATGCCAAAATAGGAGTCACCGCGTTCATCAAGTCTTACAGTAGCAACGATTGTAAATCCATGGTTTGTGTGTTGTATGACATTCGTGCAGTCTTGGTCTATGTAAAGGGAAAGATTGTGCACTACATAATTTGTTGCATAGCAAGGGATGCACTGTAGAAATGGTAGGATTGTTAAAAAAATATGGTAACATGCAAATATGGGCCCAAATTGAAAGAACTGTACATCAGTTGAAATCTATGGATAAAAATATATAATTAAACATATAGGGTAAACATGATGTCATGGAAATATGAGAGTAATCGAAAGAACAATACATCATTAATTTGCCTAATATAGAAAGAAGAGGGGGAAAATCCCCTTTAACATATATGGTGCATGTGGCACCTTTTATCCAAATGTAGCAATATTTAGAATATGTTCAGGAAAGTAGGCCATGCCAACCGATTTAGGTTGAGATTGAACATACCGCGTGCATCCTCAAGTGATCTGGTACAGTGAGATGGAATCTCTGGCAGAGGTCGCAAAGTCTTGATGTGTCGGCGCACTGTACATTCTATGAATGAAAGAAAACCCACAAATCAGCCCGAATAAAAATGAATTCACCGTGATTTCCGCCGGGTGATTAAAGGAGGCAGATGAACTAGGATAAGAGATGAGATAATATCTCATTAAATTAGTTACCTTGTCGTCCATGAGAAAGAACCCTCAGTACGGCAGATTCCCAACCGAGCGGAGCTGGGTCGACTGCGAGCAGCATCGAGAAAGTCGATGGCGATAGGCGTCTGTCAGGGATATACCCCGCGGTATGACCCGGCCGGAGTTATAACCTGGCTGGGACTTGGTAAACCGATAGACAGTTAAGATAGATGGTTAAGACAGACGGTAAACCGTCAGGTGGTAAACCGGCAGATAGTTAACCCAGATGATTACCCAGCAGGTGTTAAGTGAGATGATAACCCGACAGG
The DNA here is from genome assembly GCA_034509565.1 of Triticum monococcum. NCBI lineage: Eukaryota > Viridiplantae > Streptophyta > Magnoliopsida > Poales > Poaceae > Triticum > Triticum monococcum. The sequence goes on along the minus strand of CM067842.1, from coordinate 525,877,670 downwards.
TGTTAAGTCAGATGATAACCTGGCAGGTGTTCAGTCATAACCCGATAGACAATCATAAACCGGCAGACAATCATAAATCGATAGACCATCATAAACCGGCACCAGTCATAACCTGGCAGACAGTGATAACTCGGTTGCCAGGGGTTATGAAGCCCAAGACGTTATAAACCCATGAAGAGAAGTCAAAATAGTTTATGTCTTAATCCGAGTTGGACTCTACATGTAACCCGCCCCTTCAACATATATAAGGAGGGGCATGGCACCCCAAGAGGAAGAAGGAATAATCTGAAGGGTTAGGGATAATTGGGAGAGCCGGTTTACGGCGACTCCCTCGTGATGATAATGAGACCTAGCCACAAATAGCATGTAGGGTTGTTACCGGATGATGTTTCCCAGGGCCCGAAGCTGTCTAAACCCTTGTCTTGTGTTGCGTCTGTCGATTTCGCTCAACCCCTCTCAAGCTACCACATAGATGCGATGGCCTCACCACTAAGTCCTCACACTAGGACATCTGCCGTGACAATTGCACGGCAGTTGGTGCCCACCGTGGGGCTCGCGCACGATGGTGTTGAGTTCTTGGAGGGGTTTCTCTCAAGGATCGAGAAGATCAAGTCTGTCCGTATGAAGAAGAGCCGGCACGAAAAAGATCTACGTCATCAGCATGCGTATTGAGAAAAAGATTTTAGGGTTACGTGTGGTACGGTCACCGCACACACGTTGGTAATCCGCCGAGTCCGCAAGGAGAGTTTGCGGCGATTCTGCAATCACAAATTGCGTGGAAACGGATTGGGATTTTCCACTTCAAGTCCTGAGAAGACCCGCCAGAGCAAATCCAGCCATCAACTACCCAAAAAGGTGACACGCTGGCTGATCAAAGGATTGCTCCAAACCAAAAACAAACCAATTCAGGATCCATCAGCTGCTTCGAGCAGCCGTCGAATCTTGCCGCTCCTGAACTTCTTCCGCGGGATCACCTTCTGTATGAGTCACCTGTGTCCGACCGCCGCGCTCGCCTTAGACCGCCGGCTCCCCGCGCCTAAGCCGCCTGGCCTCATAGCCGCCTCTGGCCGTGGCTGGCCTCGTGCCCCTGCCTCATCGATCACATCTGCCGTACGCAGGCCGGTTTGGTGATTTGGTTGCTTCCGCCACGCCCTTGAGTCACCGCCATGGCATCCACTTCAAGCCGGACGAGCCGCTAGAACCAAGCCGCCCCAGCCTTGATCTGGGTCGTCTTGCTGCAGCGGGCCCACTGGCGCGTCAAGTCACTACCTGGAGTCACCGCTTGTTTCGTAGCAGGACGTCGCGCTCGCTCAAATCGCCCTCTATGCCGCCATGCGCTGAGCCGTCACGGTGTCGATCTGCCTGCATCCTAAGCCAACCCACGCGTCTCGTGCTTACGGCTCGCCTCGGTGGTCGCAGTTCTGCTATGGCTCGGCGCCTAAAGACTCGCACCGCTGCGCACTTATTTCCTTAGCCATCTGCCTAAGTCGCCGATGTGGACTCATCTATTACCGAGCTACCTCGAAACGCCTCCATCTAAACCGCCAGCGCACTACCTTTGCTGGCAAGTTGCCCTCGCCCGCTCTCTGGTCTGGGCTGGTTGCTGTCACTATAAACCGCCGCCCGTTGGAGTCTCCCCTGCAAGCCGGTTCATGCGCCCTTCCACCGGACTTGCCGGGGTCCTCCGAGACCCTCCTTCTGCAACACCCACCGGTTTACTGCTTCTCCAACACGGCCCCACATCAAACGGACCTCCTCGCACTCGTCTCTGTTGCCACCTGCCATATCACCATTCTCCTCGGCCGGTTTACCTCGACCACATGACGAGCTGCTATAGCTACGCCGGAGCTCTGCCACTTGAGCACGCCCGCTGCTCTAACTCGCGTCGTGGCCAGCCACGGCCCCTCGCCATGGTCTCTGCTACCTCTTGAGCACTGCGCTGGTTTTCCCCGAAGAGGAAGGGATGATGCAGCAAAGTAGCGTAAGTATTTCCCTCAGTTTCTGAGAACCAAGGTATCAATCCAGTAGGAGGCTACGCGCGAGTCCCTCGTACCTGCACAAAACAAATAAATCCTCGCGACCAATGCGAATAGGGGTTGTCAATCCCTACACGGCCACTTACGAGAGTGAGATCTGATAGATATGATAAGATAATATTTTTGGTATTTTTGTGATAAAGATGCAAAGTAAAATAAAGGCAAAGTAAAAAGCAAAGGAAATAACTAAGTAGTAGGAGATTAATATGATAAAGATAGACCCGGGGCCATTGGTGTCACCAGTGGCTTCTCTCGAGAGCATAAGTATTCTACGATGGGTGAACAAATTACTGTTGAGGAATTGACAGAATTGAGCATAGTTATGAGAATATCTAGGTATGATCATGTATATAGGCATCACATCCGAGACAAGTAGACCGACTCCTGCCTGCATCTACTATTATTACTCCGCTCATCGACTGCTATCCAGCATGCATCTAGAGTATTAAGTTAAAAACAGAGTAACGCCTTAAGCAAGATGACATGATGTAGAGGGATGGACTCATGAAATATGATGAAAACCCCATCTTGTTATCCTCGATGGCAACAATACAATAAGTGCCTTGCTGCCCCTACTATCACTGGGAAAGGACACCGCAAGATTGAACCCAAAGCTAAGCACTTTTCCCATTGCAAGAAAGATCAATCTAGTATGCCAAACCAAACTGATAATTCGAAGAGACTTGCAAAGATAACCAATCATACATAAAAGAATTCAGAGAAGATTTAAATATTGTTCATAGATAGACTTGATCATAAACCCACAATTCATCGGTCTAAACAAACACTCCGCAAAAAGAAGATTACATCGAATAGTTCTCCACAAGAGAGGGGGTGAACATTGTATTGAGATCCAACAAGAGAGAAGAAGCCATCTAGGTAATAACTATGGACCCATAGGTCTGAGGTGAACTACTCACACTTCATCGGAGAGGCTATGGTGTTGATGTAGAAGCCCTCCGTGATCGATGCCCCCTTCGGCGAAGCTCCGGAACAGGCACCAAGATGGGATCTCGTGGATACAAAAAGTTGCGGCGGTTGAATTATGTTTTTGGCTCTGTATCTGAACGTTTGGGGGTACGTAGGTATATATAGGAGGAGGGAGTACGTTGGTGGAGCAACAGGGGGCCCACAAGGGTGGAGGGCGCGCCTGGGGGGGGGGGGTAGGGGCCCCTACCTCGTGGCCTCCTCTTTTGTGTCTTGACGTAGGGTCCATGTCTCCCGAGCCTTGTTCGTTGAGAAAATCACGTTTCCGAAGGTTTCATTCCGTTTGGACTCTGTTTGATATTCCTTTTCTTCGAAACCCTAAAACAGGCAAAAACAACAACTCTGGGTTGGGCCTCCGGTTAATAGGTTAGTCCCAAAAATAATATAAAAGTGGATAATAAAGCCCAATAATGTCCAAAATAGTAGATAATATATCATGGAGCAATCAAAAATTATAGATACGTTGGAGATGTATCAAGCATCCCCAAGCTTAATTCCTGCTCGTCCTCGAGTAGGTAAATGATAAAAACAGAATTTTTGATGCGGAGTGCTACTTGGCATAATTTTTTATGTAATTCTTCTTAATTGTGGCATGAATATTCAGATCCGAAAGATTCAAGACAAAAGTTTAATATTGACATAAAAAATAATAATACTTCAAGCATACTAACAAAGCAATTATGTCTTCTCAAAATAACATGGCCAAAGAAAGTTATCCCTACAAAATCATATAGTCTGGCTATGCTCCATCGTCACCACACAAAATATTTAAATCATGCACAACCCCGATGACAAGCCAAGCAATTGTTTCATACTTTTGACATTCTCAAAACCTTTTCAATTTTCACACAATACATGAGCGAGAGACATGGACATAGCACTATAGGTGGAATAGAACGGTGGTTGTGGAGAAGACAAAAAGAAAGAAAGATAGTCTCACATCAACTAGGCGTATCAACGGGCTATGGAGATGCCCACCAATAGATATCAATGTGAGTGAGTAGGGATTGCCATGCAACGGATGCACTAGAGCTATAAGTATATGAAAGCTTAAAAAGAAACTAAGTGGGTGTGCATCCAACTTGCTTGCTCATGAAGACCTAGGGATATTTTAGGAAGCCCATCATTGGAATATACAAGCCAAGTTCTATAATGAAAAATTCCCACTAGTATATGAAAGTGATAACATGAGAGACTATCTACTATGAATATCATGGTGCTACTTTGAAGCACAAGTGTGGTAAAAGGATAGTAACATTGTCCCTTCTCTCTTTTCTCTCATTTTTTATTTGGGCCTTTTCTCTCTTTTTTATGGCCTCTTTTCTTTCTCTTTTTTTATTTTTCGTCTGGAGTCTCATCCCGACTTGTGGGGGAATCATAGTCTCCATCATTCTTTCCTCACTGGGACAATGTTCTAATAATGATGATCATCACACTTTTATTTTTCTTACAACTCAAGAATTACAACTCGATTCTTAGAAAAAAATATAACTCTATATGAATGCCTCCGGCGGTGTACCGGGATATGCAATGACTCATGAGCGACATGTATGAAAGGATTATGGACGGTGGCTTTGCCACAAATACGATGTCAACTACATGATCATGCTAAGCAATATGACAATGATGGAGTGTGCCATAATAAATGGAATGGTGGAAAGTTGCATGGCAATATTAAAGGAAATATGCCCTAGAGGCAATAATAAAGTTATTATTTATTTCCTTATATCATGATAAATGTTTATTATTCATGCCAGAATTGTATTAACCGGAAACATAATACATGTGTGAATACATAGACAAACAGAGTGTCACTAGTATGCCTCTACTTGACTAGCTCGTTGATCAAAGATGGTTATGTTTCCTAACCATAGACATGAGTTGTCATTTGATTAACAGATCACATCATTAGGAGAATGATGTGATTGACTTGACCCATTCCGTTAGCATAGCACTTGATCGTTTAGTTTGTTGCTATTGCTTTCTTCATGACTTATACATGTTCCTATGACTATGAGATTATGCAACTCCCGTTTACCGGAGGAACACTTTGTGTGCTACCAAACGTCACAACGTAACTGGGTGATTATAAAGGTGCTCTACAGGTGTCTCCGAAGGTACTTGTTGGGTTGGCGTATTTCGAGATTAGGATTTGTCACTCCGATTGTCGGAGAGGTATCTCTGGGCCCTCTTGGTAATGCACATCGCCTAAAGCCTTGCAAGCATTGCAACTAATGAGTTAGTTGCGAGATGATGTATTATGGAACGAGTAAAGAGACTTGCTAGTAACGAGATTGAACTAGGTATTGAGATACCGACGATCGAATCTCGGGCAAGTAACATACCGATGACAAAGGGAACAACGTATGTTGTTATGCGGTTTGACCGATAAAGATCTTCGTAGAATATGTGGGAGCCAATATGAGCATCCAGGTTTCGCTATTGGTTATTGACCAGAGACGTGTCTCGGTCATGTCTACATTGCTCTCGAACCCGTAGGGTCCGCACGCTTAAGGTTTCGATGACAGTTATATTATGAGTTTATGAGTTTTGATGTACCGAAGGAGTTCGGAGTCCCGGATGAGATCGGGGACATGACGAGGAGTCTCGAAATGGTCGAGACGTAAAGATCGATATATTGGACGACTATATTCGGATATCGGAAAGGTTCCAAGTGATTCAGGTATTTTTTGGAGTACCGGAGAGTTACGGGAATACGTATTGGGCCTTATTGGGCCATACGGGAAAGAAGGAAAAGGGCCTCAAGGGTGGCCGCACCCCTCCCCTTGGCCTGGTCCGAATTGGACTAGGGAAGGGGGGGCGCCCCCTTCCTTCCTTCCTTCTCCTTTTCCCTTCCTCTTTTCCTATTCCATATGGGAGGTGGAATCCTACTAGGACTAGGGAGTCCTAGTAGGACTCCACACTTGGCGCGCCCCCTCCTAGGGCCGGCCTCCTCCTCCCTTGCTCCTTTATATACGGGTGCAGGGGGGCACCCCAAAGACACAACAGTTGATCATTGATCTCTTAGCCGTGTGCGGTGCCCCCCTCCATCATAGTCCTCGATAATATTGTAGTGGTGCTTAGGTGAAGCGCTGCGACAGTAGAACATCAAGGTCGTCACCACGCTGTCGTGCTGACGGAACTCTTCCCCAACATTCTGTTGGATCAGAGTCCGGGGATCGTCATCGAGCTGAACGTGTGCTAGAACTCAGAGGTGCCGTAGTTTCGGTGCTTGATCGGTCGGGCCCTGAAGACATACGACTACATGAACCGCGTTGTGCTAACGCTTCCACTTTCGGTCTACGAGGGTACGTGGACAACACTCTCCCCTCTCGTTGCTATGCATCACCATGATCTTGCGTGTGCATAGGAAATTTTGAAATTACTACGTTCCCCAACAGTGGCATCCGAGCCTAGGTTTTATGTGTTGATGTTATGCATGAGTAGAACACAAGTGAGTTGTGGGCGATATAAGTCATACTGCCTACCATCATGTCATACTTTGGTTCGGCGGTATTGTTGGATGAAGCGGCCCGGACCGACATTATGCGTACACTTACGTGAGACTGGTTCTACCGACGTGCTTTGCACACAGGTGGCTGGCGGGTGTCAGTTTCTCCAACTTTAGTTGAACCGAGTGTGGCTACGCCCGGTCCTTGCGAAGGTTAAAACAGCACCAACTTGACAAACTATCGTTGTGGTTTTGATGCGTAGGTAAGAACGGTTCTTGCTCAGCCCATAGCAGCCACGTAAAACTTGCAACAACAAAGTAGAGGACGTCTAACTTGTTTTTGCAGGGCATGTTGTGATGTGATATGGTCAAGACATGATGAGATATAAGTTGTTGTATGAGATGATCATGTTTTGTTGAAGTTATCGGCAACAGGCAAAAGCCTTATGGTTATCTCTCTATTGCATAAGATGCAAGCACCAAATAATTGCTTTACTTTATCGCTATGCGATAGCAATAGTTGCAAGAGCAATTGTTGGCGAGACAACCATGTGACGACACATTGATATAGATCAAGATGATGGAGATCATGGTGTCATGCCGGTGACGATGGAGATCATGACGATACTTTGGAGATGGAGATCAAAGGCACAAGATGATGATGGCCATATCATATCACATATTTTGATTGCATATGATGTTTATCTTTTATACATCTTATTTTGCTTAATTCGACGGTAGCTTTATAAGATGATCTCTCACTAATTATCAAGGTACAAGTGTTCTCCCTGAGTATGCACCATTGCGAAAGTTCTTCGTGCTGAGACACCACGTGATGATCGGGTGTGATAGGCTCTACGTTCAAATACAACGGGTGCAAAACAGTTGCACACGCGGAATACTCAGGTTAAACTTGACGAGCCTAGCATATAACAGATATGGCCTCGGAACATGGAGACCGAAAGGTCGAGCGTGAATCATATAGTAAATATGATCAACATAGTGATGTTCACCATTGAAACTACTCCATCTCACGTGATGATCGGACATGGTTTAGTTGATATGGATCACGTGATCACTTAGAGGATTAGAGGGATGTCTATCTAAGTGGGAGTTCTTAAGTAATATGATTAATTGAACTTAAATTTATCATGAACTTAGTCCTGGCAATATTTGCATATCTATGTTGTAGATCAATAGCTCGTGTTATTGCTTCCCTATGTTTTGATATGTTCCTAGAGAAAACTAAGTTGAAAGATGTTAGTAGCAATGATGCGGATTGGATTCGTGATCTGAGGTTTATCCTCATGGTTGCATAGAAGAATTATGTCTTTGATGCACCGCTAGGTGACAGACCTACTGCAGGAGTAGAGGTAGACGTTATGAACGTTTGGCTAGCTCAAATGATGACTACTTGATAGTTTAGTGCACCATGCTTAACGGCTTAGAATCGGGACTTCAAAGACGTTTTTGAATGTCATGGAACATATGAGATGTTCCAGGAGTTGAAGTTAATATTTCAAGCAAATACCCGAGTTGAGAGATATGAAGTCTCCAACAAGTTCTATAGCTAAAAAAATGGAGGAGAATAGCTCAAGCAGTGAGCATGTGCTCAGATTGTCTGGGTACTACAATCGCTTGAATCAAGTGGGAGTTAATCTTCTAGATAAAATAGTGATTGACAGAATTCTCTAGTCACTATCACCAAGTTAGTAGAACTTCGTGATGAACTATAGTATGCAAGGGATAACGAAAACGATTCCCAAGCTCTTCGTAATGCTGAAATCGACGAAGGTAGAAATCAAGAAAAATATCAAGTGTTGATGGTAGACAAGACCACTAGTTTCAAGAAAAGGGCAAAGGGAAGAAGGGGAACTTCAAGAAGAACGACAAGCAAGTTGCTGCTCAAGTGAAGAAGCCCAAGTCTGGTCCTAAGCCTGAGACTAAGTGCTTCTACTGCAAAGGGACTGGTCACTGGAAGCGGAACTGCCCCAAGTATTTGGCGGATAAGAAGGATGGCAAAGTGAACAAAGGTATATTTGATATACAGATTATTGATGTGTATTTTACTAGTGTTCGTAGCAACCCCTCGGTATTTGACACTGGTTCAGTTGCTAAAAGTAGTAACTCAAAACGGGAGTTGCAAAATGAACATAGACTAGTTAAGGGTGAAGTGACGATGTGTGTTGGAAGTGGTTCCAAGATTGATATGATCATCGCACACTCCCTATACTTTTGGGATTAGTGTTGAACCTAAATAAGTGTTATTTGGTGTTTGCGTTGAGCATTAATATGATTTGATCATGTTTATTGCAATACGGTTATTCATTTAAGTAAGAGAATAAATTGTTGTTCTGTTTACATGAATAAAACCTTATATGGTTACACACCCAATGAAAATGGTTCGTTGGATCTCGGTCGTAGTGATACACATATTCATAATATTGAAACCAAAAGATGCAAAGTTAATAATGATGGTGCAATTTATTTGTGGCACTGCCGTTTAGGTCATATTGGTGTAAAGCGCATGCAGAAAATCCATGCTGATGGGCTTTTGGAATCACTTGATTATGAATCAGTTGATGCTTGCGAACCATGCCTCATGGGCAAGATGACTAAGACTCCGTTCTCCAGAACAATGGAGCGAGCAACAGATTTGTTGGAAATCATACATACTGATGTATGTGGTCCGATGAATATTGAGGCTCGTGGCAGGTATCATTATTTTCTGATCTTCACAGATAATTTGAGCAGATATGAGTATATCTACTTGATGAAACACAAGTCTAAAACATTTGAAAAGTTCAAAGAATTTCAGAGTGAAGTGGAGAATCATCGTAACAAAAATAAAAGTTTCTACGATGTGATCGCAGAAGTAAAACATTTGAGTTACGAGTTTGGCCTTCGGTTAAAAACGATGTGAAATAGTTTCACTACTCACGCCACCTGGAACACCACAACATAATGGTGTGTCCGAACGTCATAACCGTACTTTATTAGATATGGTGCGATCTATGATGTCTCTTACCAATCTACCACTATAGTTTTGGGGTTATGCATTAGAGACAGCTGCATTCACGTTAAATAAGGCACCATCTAAATCCGTTGAGACGACACCGTATGAACTATGGTTTGGCAAGAAACCTAAGCTGTCGTTTCTTAAAGTTTGAGGTTGCAATGCTTATGTGAAAAAGTTTCAACCTGATAAGCTCTAACCCAAATCGGAGAAGTGCGTCTTCATAGGATACCCAAAAGAAAATGTTGGGTACACCTTCTATCACAGATCCAAAGGCAATATATTCGTTGCTTTGAATGGATCCTTTCTAGAAAAGGAGTTTCTCTTGAAAGAAGTGAGTGGGAGGAAAGTAGAACTTGATGAGGTAACTGTACCTGCTCCCTTATTGGAAAGTAGTTCATCACAGAAATATGTTCCTGTGACTACTACACCGATTAGTGAGGAAGCTAATGATGATGATCATGTAACTTCAGATCAAGTTACTACCGAACCTCGTAGGTAAACCAGAGTGAGATCCGCACCAGAGTGGTACGGTAATCTTGTTCTGGAGGTCATGTTACTTGACCATGACGAGCCTACGAACTATGAGGAAGCGATGATGAGCCCAGATTCCGCGAAATGGCTTGAGGCCATGAAATCTAAGATGAGATCCATGTATGATAACAAAGTATGGACTTTGATTGACTTACCCAATGATCGGCGAGCCATTGAGATTAAATGAATCTTCAAGAGGAAGACAACCGCTGATAGTAGTGTTACTATCTACAAAGCTAGAATTGTCGCAAAAAGGTTTTCGACAAGTTCGAGGTGTTGACTATGATGAGAGTTTCTCACTCGTATCTATGCTTAAGTCTGTCCGAACCATCTTATCAATTGCCTCATTTTATGAAATCTGGCAAATGGATAAACAAAACTGCATTCCTTAATGGATTTATTAAAGAAGAGTTGTATATGATGCAACCAGAAGGGTTTTTTCAATCCTAAAGGTGCTAACAAAATATGCAAGCTCCAGCGATCCATCTATGGACTGGTGCAAGCATCTCGGAGTTGGAATATACGCTTTGATAAGTTGATCAAAGCATATAGTTTTATACAGACTTGCGGTGAAGCCTGTATTTACAAGAAAGTGAGTGGGGGCACTACATCATTTCTGATAAGTATATGTGAATGACATATTGTTGATCAGAGATAATGTAGAATTATTCTGCAAAGCATAAAGGAATGTTTGAAAGGAGTTTTTCAAAGAAAGACCTCGGTGAAGCTGCTTACATATTGAGCATCAAGATCTATAGAGATAGATCAAGACGCTTGATAAGTTTTTCAATGAGTACATACCTTGACAAGATTTTGAAGTAGTTCAAAATGGAATAGTCAAAGAAGGAGTTCTTGCCTGTGTTACAAAGGTGTGAAGTTGAGTAAGACTCAAAACCCGACCACGTGAGAAGATAGAGAGAGAATGAAAGTCATTCCCTATGCCTCAGCCATAGGTTCTATAAAGTATGCCATGCTATGTAGCAGACCTATTGTATACCCTGCCCTGAGTTTGGCAAGGGAGTACAATAGTGATCTAGGAGTAGATCACTGGACATTGGTCAAAATTATCCTTAGTGGAATAAGGATATGTTTCTCGATTATGGAGGTGACAAAAGGTTCGTCGTAAAGGGTTACGTCGATGCAACTTTTGACACTGATCCAGATGACTCTAAGTCTCAATCTGGATACATATTGAAAGTGGGAGCAATTAGCTAGAGTAGCTCCATGCAGAGCATTGTTGACATAGAAATTTGCAAAATACTTACGGATCTGAATGTGGAAGACCCGTTGACTAAACTTCTCTCACAAGAAAAACATGATCACACCTCAGTACTCTTTGGGTGTTAATTACATAGCGATGTGAACTAGATTATTGACTCTAGTAAACCCTTTGGGTGTTGGTCACATGTCGATGTGAACTATGGGTGTTAATCACATGGTGATGTGAACTATTGATGTTCAATTACATGGCAATGTGAACTAGATTATTGACTCTAGTGCAAGTGGGAGACTGAAGGAAATATGCCCTAGAGGCAATAATAAAGTTATTATTTATTTCCTTATATCATGATAAATGTTTATTATTCATGCTAGAATTGTATTAACCGGAAACATAATACATGTGTGAATACATAGACAAACAGAGTGTCACTAGTATGCCTCTACTTGACTAGCTCGTTGATCAAAGATGGTTATGTTTCCTAACCATAGACATGAGTTGTCATTTGATTAACGGGATCACATCATTAGAAGAATGATGTGATTGACTTGACCCATTCCGTTAGCATAGCACTTGATCGTTTAGTTTGTTGCTATTGCTTTCTTCATGACTTATACATGTTCCTATGACTATGAGATTATGCAACTCCCGTTTACTGGAGGAACACTTTGTGTGCTACCAAACGTCACAACGTAGCTGGGTGATTATAAAGGTGCTCTACAGGTGTCTCCGAAGGTACTTGTTGGGTTGGCGTATTTCGAGATTAGGATTTGTCACTCCGATTGTCGGAGAGGTATCTCTGGGCCCTCTCGGTAATGCATATCACCTAAAGCCTTGCAAGCATTGCAACTAATGAGTTAGTTGCGAGATGATGTATTATGGAACGAGTAAAGAGACTTGCCGGTAACGAGATTGAACTAGGTATTGAGATACCGACGATCGAATCTCGGGCAAGTAACATACCGATGACAAAGGGAACAACGTATGTTGTTATGCGGTTTGACCGATAAAGATCTTCATAGAATATGTGGGAGCCAATATGAGCATCCAGGTTCCGCTATTGGTTATTGACCGGAGACGTGTCTCGGTCATGTCTACATTGTTCTCGAACCCGTAGGGTCCGCACGCTTAAGGTTTCGATGATAGTTATATTATGAGTTTATGAGTTTTGATGTACCGAAGGAGTTCGGAGTCCCGGATGAGATCGGGGACATGACGAGGAGTCTCGAAATGGTCGAGACATAAAGATCGATATATTAGACGACTATATTCGGATATCGGAAAGGTTCCGAGTGATTCGGGTATTTTTCGGAGTACCGGAGAGTTACGGGAATATGTATTGAGCCTTATTCGGCCATACGGGAAAGAAGGAAAAGGGCCTCAAGGGTGGCCGCACCCCTCCCCTTGGTCTGGTCCGGATTGGACTAGGGAAGGGGGGCGCCCCCTTCCTTCCTTCTCCTTTTCCCTTCCTCTTTTCCTATTCCATATGGGAGGTGGAATCCTACTAGGACTAGGGAGTCCTAGTAGGACTCCACACTTGGCGCGCCCCCTCCTAGGGCCGGCCTCCTCCTCCCTTGCTCCTTTATATACGGGTGCAGGGGGGCACCCCAAAGACACAACAGTTGATCATTGATCTCTTAGCCGTGTGCGGTGCCCCCCTCCACCATAGTCCTCGATAATATTGTAGTGGTGCTTAGGCGAAGCCCTGCGATAGTAGAACACCAAGATCGTCACCACGCCGTCGTGCTGACGAAACTCTTCCCCGACATTCTGTTGGATCAGAGTCCGGGGATCGTCATCGAGCTGAACGTGTGCTAGAACTCGGAGGTGCCGTAGTTTCGGTGCTTGATCGGCCGGGCCGTGAAGACATACGACTACATCAACCGTGTTGTGCTAACGCTTCCGCTTTCGGTCTACGAGGGTACGTGGACAACACTCTCCCCTCTCGTTGCTATGCATCACCATGATCTTGCGTGTGCGTAGGAAAATTTTGAAATTACTACGTTCCTCAACAAATATATCTCGGAATGGCTATGGAAATGCCATAATAGGTAGGTATGGTGGCTGTTTTGAGGAAGGTATATGGTGGGTGTATGATACCGGCGAAAGGTGCGCGGTATTAGAGAGGCTAGCAAAGGTGGAATGGTGAGAGTATGTATAATCCATGGACTCAACATTAGTCATAAAGAACTCATATACTTATTGCAAAAATCTACAAGTTATCAAAGCAAAGTATTACGCGCATGGTCCTAGGGGGATAGATTGGTAGGAAAAGACCATCGCTCGTCCCCGACCGCCACTCATAAGGAAGACAATCAAAAAATAAATCATGCTCCGACTTCATCACATAACGGTTCACCATATGTGCATGCTACGGGAATCACAAACTTTAACACAAGTATTTCTCAAATTCACAACTACTCAACTAGCACAACTTTAATATCACCATCTTCATATCTCAAAACAATTATCAAGCATCAAACTTCTCTTAGTATTCAACACACTCATAAGAAAGTTTTATTATTAATCTTGTATACCAAGCATATTAGGATTTTAAGCAAATTACCATGCTATTTAAGACTCTCAAAATAATCTAAGTGAAGCATGAGAGATCAATAGTTTCTATAAAACAAATCCACCACCGTGCTCTAAAAGATATAAGTGAAGCACTAGAGCAAAACTATATAACTCAAAAGATATAAGCGAAGAACATAGAGTATTCTAACAAATTCCAAATCATGTATGGATCTCTCAAAAGGTGTGTACAGAAAGGATGATTGTGGTAAACTAACAAATAAAGACTCAAATCATACAAGACGCTCCAAGCAAAACACATATCATGTGGCGAATAAAAATATAGCTCCAAGTAAAGTTACCGATAGAAGTAGACGAAAGAGGGGATGCCTTCCGGGGCATCCCCAAGCTTTGGCTTTTAGGTCTCCTTAGATTATCTTGGGGGTTCCATGGGCATCCCCAATCTTAGGCTCTTGCCACTCCTTGTTCCATAATCCATCAAATCTTTACCCAAAACATGAAAACTTCACAACACAAAACTTAAAGTAGAAAATCTTGTGAGCTCCATTAGCGAAAGAAAATAAAAGACCACTTCAAGGTACTGTAATGAACTCATTCTTTATTTATATTGGTGTTATACCTACTGTATTACAACTTCTCTATGGTTTATAAACTATTTTACTAGCCATAGATTCATCAAAATAAGCAAACAACACACGAAAAACAGAATCTGTCAAAAACAGAACAGTCTGTACTAATCTGTAGCTAGCGCAAGATCTGGAACCCCAAAAATTCTAAAATAAATTGCTGGACGTGAGTAATTTATCTATTAATCATATGCAAAAATAATTAACTAAATATCACTTTCAAATAAAAATGACAGCAGTTCTCGTGAGCGCCAAAGTTTCTGTTTTTTACAGCAAGTGTAACAAGACTTTCCCCAAGTCTTCCCAACGGTTCTACTTGGCACAAATACTAATTGAACACAAATAACACAACCAAAACAGAGGCTAGATAAATTATTTATTACTAAACAGGAGCAAAAAGCAAGGAATAAAAATAAAATTGGGTTGCCTCCCAACAAGCGCTATCGTTTAACGCCCCTAGCTAGGCATAACAAACAAGGATAGATCTAGGTATTGCCATAATGGTAAGATAGATTATTAAAACCCATCTCATATTCTCTATGTTCAGCGGCAAGTTGTCTTTGAGGCAAGCAAAAGTAATCAAAATGGCTAAATTTAATGGGACAAAAGTCCCCAATGTCAACCTTGGGAGGTATAGGTTCCTCCTTTGGTCCTTATTGCACAACCAATTCATCATTGTAAGCATTCTTTTGACAGAACTTTGTGAGCCTATATTCAAGAGAATATCCTAGTTCATTATTTCGAATAGCCAAATCATCATTAAGTTCATAGATTCTGTCAACTAAAACATTGGTAGGAACCCTTTTTCTAAGATTTTCATTGAAAGCAACATAGTCTAGAGATTGAAAACACATTATTTCTTCTTGATCAAAGAGGATAGCCTCTATGGGAGGACAGCAAGCATCCACCCTATAATGTGCAAAGGTTTCTTTGGCCTTTTTTATTATGAATCTAAACTCATGAGCCAAAAAGATAGTAGCGGCACACTTAACAGAAGAATGCTCAATATTAGAAAATTCCAGGAAAATCCTTTGTATGCAAGGGTGCATGTGCATGAATTATCTTTCAAGTTCAACTACAAGCATGGCAATAGCGTCCGCAAGAGTACTAGTACTATGAAGGATATAACTACCCATAGAAGGTAAAGCACCGACACAAGTAAGGAAATCTTGACAAAACGAGATGATGGGTTGAAAAGAGCAACATCATAATGCCTCCAGAACAAAAGAATAGAGGATAGATAATTGAAATAAAAGAATGGGGAAGAAAATGCCAAGTTGTGCCACAATTGAGCTTGAAAAGGCATCCTTAGGAGAATGGTCGAACGGAGTTGTTGACAAACCAACAACGAAAGGAATAATCTTGATATGGTCTTATGGAATACAACTCAAATTATGAGGTGTCAACCTGCCACTCACGGGAAAAAGATTTGAATTGGCATGAACAAGGAGACGAGAAGCTTATCACCGGAAGGATATATGAAGAACTTGGATCATATATGAGCACAATTATAGCAACAATCCTTAGGGAAGGCTTTAGGTGAAATATAACCCAAGATAACTCCAATGACGAGATTGATGGATTTAAAATATCCCAATCTTGACAACATGTGAATCATGAAAACATGAAGTCAAATTATCAAGAATGACATAATACCACCTCCAATGATACGGTAGACAGAAATGCACTGCGGATTACAATATGAAGAAAGCTTGAGCTCCTCTGAAAAGAAAGTTGATGAACGTTTCGAGAAGGAATATAAATCCTTGATGAACCATCATGTAGAAACTTCATGAAGAACTCCGGTAAACAAAAGATAACGAAAAGAAAGAGAAGTTGAAAACACAAGGTGAAACCTTGTGATGATTTAGATGGATCTCCGTGATAACATAATTGCGAGAGCTTGGAACTCCGGGCAAAAAAGATAAGATGAACAATTGAGATCAAGAATTTTGATGAACCTCCGGAATAAAGAATTAATCATTCGGATGAAACAAGAATAAGAACTACATTATGCTTATCCTTCACCAATTTAATTGATGACAAGCAACGGATTTGGCATACTACTTATTCTCATAGAAAGGATTAAGATGGATATAGCGCAACTTGAGAAAGTCTTCAACGATCCATCGGTAGAATTTGAAAAGCACGAATGCATAGATATGATACACGAAGGAAGAAAAACTCTTGAACGAACCACCGTAAGAATTGAAAAGAACGATTAAAACATGAAGACACACCGTAAATAATTAAGCAAATGAACGAAGACGCTTGAGAGAATTTAGATACATGAGAGCGAAGAGATCACGAGCTGATTAGAGATCACTTGATGCACTGGTAAAATTGGAGAATGATAACTGAAAGCTGAGAATGAATAATCCCAAAATAATGGCCTTCGGAGAATCAAACTGAAAAGACTTCTGAATTACTCCGGATGGTTGAAAAGAATATCTCCCAATCGCAAATAATTATGAGAGGATGGCAACAAGCTAGAATCACGAATCTTGAAGAGAATGAAGCAAGATATGGAGGAAAAACTCTTCTTCGGTCTTCAAAATCCGAGAATGACGACGAGAAACACCACCATGAATAGTTGAGATACTCCGGAAGAATCAAAAGTGAAGAGGTTGAGCCAGCGATGGAAAGAATTTGAAAGATCTTGGAGAAATACATTTGACTGATGATAAATTCATTCTTACGTCAAACTTTAAAAGGAATTTGAGAGTAACTCCGGGAAAATAAGAAGAGTCAGGTAAGATCCTGGGAAAGACCTGTGGGTTAGGGCCCACTCAAAAGAAACACCGTTGAATGATTACTTGAAAGGGAGAATGCACCGGTTGAATTAAATGGCTTGAATGAGAAAACATCCCCGAAAGAGCTTGAACGAATGCAGAGTGGAAACAAGAATCTTCAAGATATCTTCAACACTCCGTAACAAATGAATAGCGAGGAGTAGATGATTAAGAGGTGCACCGGTATGAGAAGGCAATGAAATACGGAAAATAATATGATCAACACCGAAAGCTTGAATTGAGAACACCGGAGAAGAGAAGAAACAAAGAATGATAACTTGAAGCTCCATTAGGATCTTCATGAGAATCACCGGATAAGAATATTGACGGAAAAGGAATGGAGAAGCTTCTCATGAATAAAAGGATACTTGATTAAAACATCGGATTCCTTGAAGAAAAACAAAGGGAGGGAGGGTGGGAAAAACAAAGACAATTTGGAATGGAAGAAACGAACACCGTTGAGGAACTTAGAATTGATCTTGCGGATGTTGAAATGATCGGATCCACTTGAAGAGAAGCACACCGGTTAAAAAGGATTGACATGGCAATCTCGATGATCGAGAAGGATTAGTGTTCACATCGAGGTATGAGAACACCGCTTAGAGAAGGTATGGAATCAACATTTGACTTCGAAGCAACTCGAATACCACAACTCAAAAACAAAACAAAGGATTGGCTTGCAAAATAAGCCAGAACAAACATATGATAGAGATTTCGTCCGAAGTTTTCGTGGTGGGGCCTACACGGGCTCGATCGTACAACACCATCATGTACAAGGCAGTGCACATGACATACGAAGCATCCCCGAGTCGGCATAGCCAAGGACTCTTTAAGACACAACGAGACCACTATAAAACCGACCGTGAATAGGCGGACCACTAGACGTCGAACCCCAATTTCATATCATACATCTGTCGGAAAGATATCCTAAGAGCTACTTGAATTCCCACTTATAAACTCCCTAAATTTCCCCGGTTATGCAATCAGGTGTTGGGGATACAGTGGAAGCATAATATCTCACCCAAATCTAGCAAATCCTACATCCAGCTGTATCCATCCTTCAACACATAACCAAGAAACCTTCGGAAATCGTCTACCTCAACCTTCGAAAATCATCCGTTATACAAGTTATGGCAATACTCCCGAACTCCCGCCCCAGTACTGGGTGGCGTCGAGGTTATCTCACCAACGAACTGCATAAAAGAGATTTTCGATGTCGGCGTAGTAAACTCAGGTATTCCAGAACTGCAACGATAAAATTATGACGACAACACCTCAGAGCTCAACTCCCCGGGACACTTCCACAAAACCCCTAACAGGAGGCACCAAGACAATGTTCTCATCATAAAACCATCGGAACGATTCCAAGATACCCGCGTGATCCTAATTTTTTTAGTGAAATTTGAGAAGAGAAGAGTCAAAACTCTACGTCAGGATGCCTTACCAGAGCGATGAGGAGACTGGGAAGTAAAAAGAATTCCTAAACTCTCCGATATATAATTCCTAAATGACTCAAAACATTTTTCTAGACACAACTCGGCTGCTAAAAACGATCAAGCAATGGGGCTCCTAAGGTCGGGGAAGGCTCTGATTACCAACTTGTAACGCCCTTGATGCGGCTATATCTCCCACGTGTCGAAGCACGACTTAGAGGCATAACCACATTGAAAGCAATGTCGCAAGTGAGGTAATCTTCACACAACCCATGTAATACAATAGGGGAAAAAGAGATACATAGTTGGCTTACAATCGCCAGTTCACACAATTACATGAATAAAGCACTACAACATCCAAATACAATCAAGGTCCGACTACGGAACCAAAATAAATGAAGAACCCCAAATGCGACAAAGGTCCCCGATCGACCCCAACTGGGCTCCACTACTGATCAACTAGAACGAAACAACATAAAGAACATGATCTTCATCGAGCTCCTCCTGAGCTTGGTAGCGTCATCTGCATGGACTCATCGGCACCTGCAAACTGGTTTTGGAAGTATCTGTGAGCCACGGGGACTCAACAATCTCGCACCCTCACGATCAAGATTATTTAAGCTTATGGGTAAGGTAAAAGTATGAGGTGGAGCTGCAGCAAGCGACTAGCATATATGGTGGCTAACATACGCAAATGAGAGCGAGAAGAGAAGGCAAAGCACGGTCATGAAAGTATGATCAAGAAGTGATCCTAAAACAACCTACATCAAGCATAACTCCAACAACCGTGTTTACTTCCCGGACTCCGCCGGAAAGAGACCATCACGGTTACACACGCGGTTGATGCATTTTAATTAAGGTCAACTTCAGATTTTCTACAACCGGACGTTAACAAATTCCCATCTGCGCATAACAGCGGGCACGGCTTTCAAAAGTTCAAATCCCTGCAGGGGAGTCCCAACTTAGCCCATCACAAGCTCTCACGGTCAACGAAAGAATAGACCTCCTCTCGAGACATTCCGATCAGACTCGGTATCCCGGTACTCCAAGACATCCTCGACAATGGTAAAACAAGTCCAGCAAGACCGCCCGATGCGCCGACATCCTGATAGGAGCTGCACATATCTCATTCTCAGGGCAACACCGGATGAACACTACGTACAGCTAAAACCAGCCCTCAAGTTTCCCCGAGGTGGCGCCGCAAGTGGCTCTAGCTTGGACCAACACTTAGACAAGCACTGGCCCGGGGGGGGGGGGGGGGGGTTAAAATAAAGATGACCCTCGGGATGCGCGACTCCCAAGGGAAAAAGGCTAGGTGGCAAATGGTAAAACCAAGGTTCGGCCTTGCTGGAGGAGTTTTATTCAAAGCGAACTGTCAAGGGGTTCCCATTATAACCCAACCGCGTAAGGAACGCAAAATCCGGGAACATAACACCGATATGACGGAAACTAGGGCGGCAAGAGTGGAACAAAACACTAGGCATAAGGCCGAGCCTTCCACCCTTAACCAAGTATATAGATGCATTAATTAAATAAGATATATTGTGATATCCCAACAAGTAAACATGTTCCAACAAGGAACAACATCTCCATGTTCCAACAAGGAACAATCCTCAATCTTCACCTTCAACTAACAACGCTATAAGAGGGGCTGAGCAAAGCGGTAACATAGCCAAACAACGGTTTGCTAGGACAAGGTGGGTTAGAGGCTTGGTTCACAATATGGGAGGCATGATAAGCAAGTGGTAGGTATCGCAGCATAGGCATAGCAAAAGAGCGAGCATCTAGCAAAGCAAAGATAGAAGTGATTTCGAGGGTATGGTCATCTTGCCTGAAATCCCGCAAGGAAGAAGAACGGGCCCATGAAGAAGATAAGCGGACGACTTCGAACGGATCCTCACACACACGACGTTATCGGAACCAACCCGAAGAAGCAACACCGGAAAGAAACACACAACATAGTAAACAACCAACACATAAACATGGCATGATGCACAACCAAGTATGATGCATGTCCGGTTTAATGAGGCATGGCAAAAGAGCACAAACAACCCTACAAATTAAGTGGAGCCCAATATGCAACGAGTTGCATATTGACGGAACACCACATTAATTATTTAGTTCTCTCCCGGTTAGGTACTCAACAATATTAAATGTTGTTTTAGACGTGGCAAGAGGTGAAGCATAACAAAACTATACTATCTAAACAATTTAAATGGGGCCGGATATAGCAAACAACAAATCCAGTAAATCCCCATATGCATTAGTAAATTAATGCAAACAACTATTTAAAAGTTTTAATTGTTGTTATCATGATGCGGATGACATGAACAAGTTTATGCAAGTTTTTTTTAAGAAAATGTTGATAAGAGCATTATGAAGCATTTGTCACTGTGGTGGAAAGAAAAGAGGTGCCACGGCAACGAATCCAAAAATGATGCCACGGCAACATATCGGTTCCGGGAACTCGATTGAGATCCCGGTGCAAAAGAAAATGCGACGGGAGCGTGACATGCGATAGAATGTGGGGTGCTCTCGAATACCGAGTTCCCACATGTCGGTGGCAAGGCAAAAGAGGGGCGCCGTTATCGAACAAGGGTGCATCTCATACAACATGCATTCATTTACGGGCATCGTCTCGGGGTTATACCTTTGAAGCGTGCATTATCGGAACGGATCGAGTTCGGTGGTAGGGGTACACTTGTCGAAGGGGAAGTGGTTGTTCACGGGTCGTCGTGGGAAGTAGAGGAAGTAGTCGTTCAAGCGTCCGATGGTAATAGTACTCGGTCGTTTCGAAGAGGTACTTGGGGTCATTCGAACTTGCCGAACTCGTCATCTCGAAGGGGTACTTGAAGTTCTTAGCGATTCCGAAGACGAGGTAGAGGTACAGTTGTTGTAGGGGTACTTGTCGGATCCACGACGACGGTAGAGGTACAAATGTTCTCGCGGTACTTGTCGGTCCAGTCTTGGTGTAGATGTACATCGCAAACGTAGTGGTACTCGCGGACTTCGGCGCCGGTAGTCGTACACGGTTCGTAGGTGTACTTGGCGTTCTCATGTAGCCGAACTTGAGGTGGTCCTGGCGTCGGACTTGCGGCGTTGAACAGAACCGTGGCGAGGTTCAACAGCTACCCCACGTCCATGACGAAAAACGGAGCTCGGGCAGAGAGTCGAAGCAGCTAGCAGGGGCATGTGGAGCAGCAACATAACACTAGCAAAGGCCATGGCGACATGGAGCCTTGGGCGCCATCGGGGTAGAAGGATGCGGTTCCTGCCAAGCTCTCGGAGAGGCCGGCCATGGAGGCAGGAAGGTGACGACGCTGGGGATCGATGCTGGGGCTCCGGCGAACTCCGGCAATGCAGATGACGAAGGGAGCGAGTGGCTCGAGGCTCCTGCTGGGCGCTCGAGGTGGCGCAGGCACGCCGGAGCCACCGGACAAGATGCGGGTCACCGGGAGGTTCGGCAGGGGCGCGATGGCCATGGAGGTGGGGCGCAGCATGGCGGCAGAGCGGCGGCGGTTGCGGGGCGCCGGCGGCGGGGCGGTGGTGCAGGGCTCCTGCGGCATCAGAGATCGAGGCAAGCTCGATGACGAGAGGAAGGAGACCTCCAGGGACGCGGCGTAGGTGCACGAGCCGAGGAGCTCCTGCTCCTGCTCCTGTGGTCGCGGTCCGAGGCGGCGAGGGGATCGGTCGTCGAGGGGAGCTCCTCTCCCTGTCCCGATGCACGCGTGGTGTTGGGTTCGAGCGAGGCGAAGCAGGAGGGGATCGAGGGAGAGAGAGATGGCGCAAGGGAACGAGGGGATGAGATGGGATCGAGCAAGATGGGGGAGTCGGGCTCCCTGGCGGCGCGAGGGGAGAGGAGAAGGAGGAGGGGATCGGGCCTAGGGTTAGATAGGCGCTAGGGTTGGGCCTAGGCGCAGATGGGCTGCCTGGCTAGTCTGCTGGGCTCTCTTCTCCCTCTCTCTTATTCTCTAGAAACAGAAAATAACATAGAAGAAAAGGAGAAGAAAGGAGGTGTTGGGGAAGAAATTGGACACGCGGATAATTTTCCCGGATTCACGAAAAAGTGCTTGATCCTGGAAAAATAGAAATGGTCACACGCGAGAAGTTGAATTCAAACTCATTTGAATTTAGTTCAAATGGGTTTGAACTAGGACTAGGTTTTGGAAGTGTCCAAAAATGTTGAGAATTTAGGTGAAGCTCCGGAAAATGACGAAAGGGTATATAGGCAAAGTTAGAGGCCAAGAGTTTGTGATAACAAAGGCATTGAGATTTATTTTGCAAGTGTGTTCCCGTTAATTCCAATAAATGAAATATTTAATATAGCTCCCTAATATCGGGAGGATATGTTATAAAGAGAATCACCATGTGAATTCCCTCAATTTAAATGGACCGAAATCCATGCAATTTATTTAGTGAGATGCAAAAGACTTATGACATGATGACATGATGACATGATGCAATGCACAAATGAAAGGGCGGGCACAAATGAAACACGCGGCGAAACCCGGAACACATGGAAGGCATTGGAAGCTCCGGTCCTGGGGCGTTACAGTTTGTTGACTTTTGCGTAGACCTCCCTGGCAACGGCGCCAGAAATCCTTCTTGCTACCTCTTGAGCACTGCGTTGGTTTTCCCCGAAGAGGAAGGGATGATGCAGCAAAGTAGCGTAAGTATTTCCCTCAGTTTTTGAGAACCAAGGTATCAATCCAGTAGGAGGCTACGCGCGAGTCCCTCGTACCTGCACAAAACAAATAAATCCTTGCAACCAATGCGAATAGGGGTTGTCAATCCCTACACGGCCACTGACGAGAGTGAGATCTGATAGATATGATAAGATAATATTTTTGTGATAAAGATGCAAAGTAAAATAAAGGCAAAGTAAAAAACAAAGGAAATAACTAAGTAGTAGGAGATTAACATGATAAATATAGACCCGGGGGCCATAGGTTTCACTATTGGCTTCTCTCGAGAGCATAAGTATTCTACGGTGGGTGAACAAATTACTGTTGAGCAATTGACAGAATTGAGCATAGTTATGAGAATATCTAGGTATGATCATGTATATAGGCATCACGTCTGAGACAAGTAGACCGACTCCTGCCTGCATCTACTACTATTACTCCACTCATCGACCGCTATCCAGCATGCATCTAGAGTATTAAGTTAAAAACAGAGTAACGCCTTAAGCAAGATGACATGATGTAGAGGGATAGACTCATGCAATATGATGAAAACCCCATCTTGTTATCCTCGATGGCAACAATACAATATGTGCCTTCCTGCCCCTACTGTCACTGGGAAAGGACACCGCAAGATTGAACCCAAAGCTAAGCACTTCTCACATTGCAAGAAAGATCAATCTAGTAGGCCAAACCAAACTGATAATTCGAAGAGACTTGCAAAGATAACCAATCATACATAAAAGAATTCAGAGAAGATTCAAATATTGTTTATAGATAGACTTGATCATAAACCCACAATTCATCGATCTCAACAAACACACCGCAAAAAGAAGATTACATCGAATATTTCTCCACAAGAGAGGGGGAGAACATTGTATTGAGATCCAAAAAGAGAGAAGAAGCCATCTAGCTAATAACTATGGACCCGTAGGTCTAAGGTGAACTACTCACACTTCATCGGAGAGGCTATGGTGTTGAAGTAGAAGCCCTCCGTGATCGATGCCCCCTCCGGCGGAGCTCCAAAACAGGCCCCAATATGGGATCTCGTGGATATAGAAAGTTGTGGCGGTGGAATTAGGTTTTTGGCTCCGTATCTGATCGTTTGGGGGTACGTAGGTATATATAGGAGGAAGGAGTACGTCGGTGGAGCAACAGGGAGCCCATGAGGGTGGAGGGCGCTCCTGGGGGGGGGGGGGGGAGGCGCGCCCCCTACCTCGTGGCCTCCTCTTTTTTGTCTTGACGTAGGGTCCAAGTCTCTCGGGTCTTGTTCGCTGAGAAAATCACATTCCCGAAGGTTTCATTCCGTTTGGACTCCGTTTGATATTCCTTTTTTTCGAAACCCTAAAACAGGTAAAAAACAGCAATCCTGGGCCGGGCCTCCGGTTAATAGGTTAGTCCAAAAAATAATATAAAAGTGGATAATAAAGCCCAATAATGTCCAAAACAGTAGATAATATAGCATGGAGCAATCAAAAATTATAGATACGTTGGAGACGTATCAGTCTCCCTTTAAGTCGCCGTTGTGGGCCGTCCATCTCCGCAGTCAAACTGCCGGTCCACGGTCTGAGCTGCCTCGTTGTTGCTTCTTCTGTCGCGAGTCCGTGGCGCGCGATCTGCCTCTACCATGAGCCTCCTTCTACCGTGGTCAAGTCACCGGCCTTGACCCGCCGTTGCCACCGTATCGCCGATCCTCGTCCTGGCATTCGTCTCCCCTCACCTCCTCCGTCGGGTCACCGTTTGCTTCGAGCTACTGCGAGCTGGCCCTGCTCGCTTTCAAGCCACTAACACGGCCGCGTTGAGCTGCCGTTTGCCACCATATCTGCCACAGCTGCCGCTCATGAACCGCCATGGACCTACTCAAGTCGCCCCGCGACCCAGTCCTGAGTCACCACTCCTGAACCAGCCTACTGTCCCTACCTTGGAGCCTCTCTGAGTTAAGGCATCAATATGCCAAGCTTTCTGTCCCTTCCGTCGGATGCCTGCAGCGCTCTCTGCTGTGTCAAAGTCGCCGGATTACTTCCGCACCAAGTCACCATTGTGGACGCCTCAATTATCAAATCTCTGGGCTGGTCCGGCCCTCCGTCGCGGACTCACCGGGGCCCTTCGAGCCGCCAGCAGCTTCTGCTCAACCTCGCCTTGATCTTTCTGCGTCGGTTCAGCCGAGCCGCCACCATGGCTCTTTGTCGGTTCAACTTACTACTGCAATAGCCCGCGCCCCCGCCTCGCTGTCGAGTCTCCTCCGCGGCATTAAATCTCCGCTCCGACCAAGTTACTGCCCGCCTACGACCCGGTCCAGTTCACTGCTGCACGAGGCCACGTCCGCGTGCTTCCGCTCCGGCTTACACAGTGCCGCCCCGCTCTGCATCATCCGCCCGCAGCCCGGCTCCTGCGTTGCTGCAACGTATCCGATAGCAGTGCTGGGTCCGGCTCCTCCTCATGCCACTACGCTGTTCCCACACCGCGCCGGGGCCGATTCTTTCATCGCCCCTGCTGGCTTGCCGCCCCGCTGTGTTCCCGCTCCGGTTGACTTGTCACACGGGTTGCCCCTGTATGCTCCCTTGCAGACTGATGAAAAAATGAGGAGAAGTTTGGCCCAGTGGATATAGAGATAGGCATCAGGCCTCTTGAAAAAAACGTTACGTGGGTGCTATTATTTTATCAGACATATGTCTAGGCGGTCGTTTGATGCTGTTCAACATCATCTAATGCCAGCGTTCGTGTTCATCTGATGAAATATACCTGGTGCTATTGTTTCTATCTACTTTTAGTACATATTTTAATCAAAGAGAGCAATTACTTTGATTTTTATATTTTTATGTGCAGCAAAGGTGGTGCCAGGTTGTGTTTATGAAGTGTGCGTCAGCATCATCACTCACAATCTTTGCACCCGCTTGCTGATTTAATGGGTGTGCACAAGCTGCCGCCTGTGCAGCTCAATCTACATCAACTCGGCAGGACCACGCCCACGATTGACTCGCTGTTCGCATGATTTACCGTGCCTGTGATTGATTCGCCCGTCCGCGCTGTCTTACAATGCCGCGGCCGGCTCATTTTTCCGCTCCCACGGCTGACTCGGCCGTGATTTATTTCAGCTTCACCGTGGTGATGATCAACTCCGCGGTGGATAATTTCTGGGCTAACATATCAGGTGAAATCCATCCAGTATATTTTTATATTATTGCTTTCTTTAAAAGTGCAATTACTCCGACCTGCAATGTTATCTAATGCTGGACCATAAACCGCCATATTGGTGAAAATTTAAAGGCCGTCAGAAAGTTTCCGGCTTAAAAAGAAGGATTCTGGTTTAAAATTCGGCTCAAGGGAAAGCTATCTCCCACAAAGCTTTGAAGCTTTCAGTGTCCGGTTTAAGAATTTCTAGTTCAAAAAGAATAATCTCTCGCAAGTTCGAGTTCTCAGGAAAAACTAAAGGGACCAAAGAGAGTCTGTTGCAAGAGCACAACTCAAACATAGGTGCCCCTCGAGCACAGCTCACAATATCATTTGGGGGCTTCCTGTTCAAACATAGGTGTATTCACCAAAGAGAACATAGCGTTACTACCCTCTTGATGCCGGCTATCAAGCCAATATTATCATAAGAGCACAACTCTGGTTACTTTGGTAATCTGGCTATCAAGCCAATATTATCATAAGGGGCCAAAGAGAGTCTCCTGCACAGCATGACTCAAACATGGGTATCCCTTGAGCACAACTCACAATAATCACTTGGGGGCTTGGTCGTATTCGAACCATAGTGTAACACCCACGATGCGGCTATATCTCCCACGTGTCGGAGCACGACTTAGAGGCATAACCGCATTGTAGGCAATGTCGCAAGAGGGGTAATCTTTACACATCCCATGTACCGAATAAGAAAAGAGGTACATAGTTGGCTTACAATCGCCACTTCACACAATAGCATAAATATATCATTACAATCATCCAGATACAATCAAGGTCCGACTACGGAACCAAAATAAGACAACCCCAAATGCATAATGTCCCCGATCGCCCCAACTGGGCTCCACTACTGATCATCTGGGAAGGAAACGTAGTATCGTCCTGAGTCCTCATCGAACTCCCACTTGAGCTCAGTCGTATCTCCTGGAATGGTATCACCGGTCCCTGCATCTGGTTTTGAAGTAATCTGTGAGTCACGGGGACTCATCAATCTCACACCCTCACGATCAAGACTATTTAAGCTTATAGGTAGGGAAAAGGTATGAGGTGGAGCTACAGCAAGCACTATCATATATGGTGGCTAACATACACAAATGAGAGCAAGAAGAGAAGGCAAAGCATGGTCGAGAAACTATGATCAAGAAGTGATCCTAGAACAACCTATGTTCAAGCATAACACGAGACCATCTTCTCTTCCCGGACTACGCCAAAAGGAGACCATCACGGCTACACACGCTGTTGATCCATTTTAATTAAGTTAAGTTTCAGGTTTTCTACAACCGGACATTAACAAATTCCCATCTTCCCATAACCGCGGGTACGGCTTTTGAAAGTTCAAATCCCTGTAGGGGTGTCCCAACTTAGCCCATCACAAGCTCTCACGGTCAATGAAGGATATTCCTTCTCCCAAGACAACTCGATTATACTCGGAATCCCGGTTACAAGACATCTCGACAATGGTAAAACTAAACCAGCAAAACCTCCCGAATGTGCCGACAAATCCCGATAGGAGCTGCACATATCTCGTTCTCAGGGCACACTCAGATGAGACATCCTATGAGTAAAACCAACCCTCAAGTTGCCCCGAGGTGTCCCCCGCAGTCTACTCGGTTCGGACCAACACACGGAGAAGCACTGGACCCGGGGGGGGGGGTTAAAATAAAGATGACCCTTGAGTCCGCGGAACCCAAGGAAAAGAGGCTAGGTGGCAAATGGTAAAACCAAGGCTGGGCCTTGCTGGAAGAGTTTTATTCAAGGCGAACTGTCAAGGGGTTCCCATTATAACCCAACCGTGTAAGGGGCGCAAAATCAAGGAACATAACACCAGTATGATGGAAACTAGGGCGGCAAGAGTGGAACAAAACACTAGGCATAAGGCCGAGCCTTCCACCCTTTACCAAGTCTATAGATGCATTAAAGTAGACAATATATAATAATGATATCCCAACAATAAACATGTTCCAACAAGGAACAAACTCCAATCTTCACCTGCAACTAACAACGCTATAAGAGGGGCTGAGCAAAGTGGTAACATAGCCAAGCAACGGTTTGCTAGGACAAGGTGGGTTAGAGGTTTGACATGGCAATATGGGAGGCATGATAAAGCATGTGGTAGGTATCGTAGCATAGGCATAGCAATAGAGCGAGCAACTAGCAAGCAAAGATAGAAGTGATTTCGAGGGTATGGTCATCTTGCCTGCAAAGTTCTCCGAGTTGACGTAATCTTGATCCTCGTAAACATTCTCAACGGGTTCCTTGATTATGTACTCATCTCCCGGCTCTACCCAAAACAAGACACAAGCAAAGGGAGACACAATCAACCATAGTGCAATGCGCAATCAACATGATGCAAAACATGGCATGATATGCGGGATGTGATATGCAATGCATTTGCATGTTTCGGAAAGGAAGGATTGAACCAGGTCTCAACTTGGAAAACCAAGAGTTCCGCTAGAAAGATGAGTTGATTTCGGTCGAAATCGATATAATGATCACCAGAATCGGATGCACGGTTTGCAAATGGCAAGCAAAACAAATATGGCACCGACCTGCGATTAACAACACGAGGCCATCTAAATGCATCAAGAACAACAAGCTACTGCACTCTAACATAACAACAAAGCACGTGGCAATGATCCACTCAAGATGCTTGACAAAAGATGAACACTGAGCTATGGCTAATTCACACAATAGCCGGTTCAAACAAGCATGGCAAAAGTGCAAAAGATATCAGGTTCATAGACTTGGAGAAAATAACAACATGTCAGAAATTTAATATCAGGAAGCAATGTTTAGAGCAAGATAACAACATGCTACAGGAACATATCATGGCAAAGCAAGGCATGGCATGAAACTACACAAAGCATATAACAAAAGTCCCTTACTAACCATAAGCCAAAAGGGATCAGAAAATACAATGGCACCCATGTAAACATAGCAAGTTTCGTTAACAGATTCAGACTTAGCAGAAAACTGGAACATGGCAAAAACAGAATTACATAGGCATGTTTACGAGCTCAATGCACTCACCACAAGGCATTGCATGACAAAATAAGCATACACCCAGCAAGTAGACATGATAAATAAGCTAACCATGGCAAGAACAACCTCATAGCATGCCTGGATCAACTACAACAACCTCGGCAAAATTGCTTAACATGCAAACAATCTGCTAGGAACATTTTATAGCAAAAGTAGAGCAAGATTGAGTCATGCTAGGGTGCTCCATAATTGCAAACAAAGACATGGATGGATAGAGCATAACAATATCTTAAAATCATCCTTACTGAACATGCCCAAAAGAGGCATGGATCACTCTGTAGCAACATGAATACATGGCATAAAAATAACATGAGGGAAAAGACTTAGAAGAATTCTAAGTCCCTGAAATCAGCAACATCACGAGAGCTACTTTGCATGCTTGTGCTAGTCACCACAAAGATCACAAAAATACATGGCATACACCCCTGTAAAGATGGCATGGCATACAAAAAAACACATGCAGGGATCAAGATCATAGGAGGCACACATTAATCATGGCAAAAATGACAAATGTCCATAATCTATTAAGAATCTGAAACTAACATTACATAGCACTCTTGCAACAGCATTTAGGGCATCAAGATGAACTCAAATGAACATGGTGCAATGGAATGAAATGAAGTGCACATCCAGACGAACAATTTGATATGCTACACGCCCAAAACGGAGCCACGGATGCAAAGATATAATGCGATGAAAAAGGCTAAAAAATACTGGGGACTGGGACAAAAGTCAACCCTCTAGGGTTTCTCAGATCTGGATCCGGCGACACACTTCTCGAGGTTTGTCGCCGGAATAGTACTCGAGGTCGCCGAAGTAGAGGAAGGAGGCGGTGGAGGCCGGAGTAGAGGAAGGAGGACGGCGCGGCGAGCTCCGGGCGGCGGCCGCGGTGGACGGCGAGTGGCGACCCGGCGATGGCGATGGCGGCTGGCGATGGCGGCGGTGGCCGGCAGCGAAGAAGGCGGCGAGGCGGAGGGAGTCGAGCGGCGGCTCAGGGCGCGGGTCTCCCGCGGGGTGAGCGGCGGCGGATGGGCCTCGGGGGCCCGCCCTGGGCTCGGCGGGCCGGCGGCAATGTGGGGCGGCTCGGGACATGTGGCGGCATGGGAGTGGCAGCGGCGATGTTGTCTGGCGCGGACCGGACGTGTTCGGCGCGCGGAGAGGAACGAGGCTAGGGTTAGGGTGGAAATGATCCGGGATTTTCGGGGGAGATGCCTTTTTATATGCAGAGGGGGCTAGGAGGCTCCAAATTGAGCACGGTTTTCGGCCACACGATCGTGATCGAACGACCGAGATGATGGAGGGGGTTTAGGTGGGTTTTGGGCCACTTTGGAGGGGTGTTGGGCTGCAACACACACGAGGCCTTTATGGTTCCTCGGTTAACCGTTGGAGTATCAAACGAAGTCCAAATTGTACGAAACTTGACAGAGGGTCTACCGCTAGTAAACCAAGGCCGCTTGGCAAGTCTCGGTCCAATCCGAAAACGTTTAACAGCCGCACACGAAAAGAGGTAAAAGGGGACACCGGAGGACATAGGAGCGCCGGAATGCCAAACGGACAACGGGGAAAATGCTCGGATGCATGAGACGAACACGTATGCAAATGCGATGCACATGATGGCATGATATGAGATGCATGACAAAGACAAAAACAACACGAAGACAAAACCCAACAACGAGGAATATCATAACTTATTGCCAAAAATGGCAAGAGTTGGAATACAAATATGGCAAGTTACATATGGGGCGTTACAACACTCCACCACTACGAAAGGATCTCGTCCCGAGATCTAGGACTGGAAAAACTCCGGGTATTAGGAATGGAGGTGGTCCTCGCATTCCCAGGTGGCTTCATGGTCGGAATGATGTGACCACTTCACTTTCAGGAATTTGATAGATTTGTTGCGAGTCTTGCGCTCAGTTTCTTCAAGAATAGCAACGAGATTCTCATGATAAGACATGTCTTCTTGGAGATCAATCTCTTCGAAGTTGATGGTGTGCTCAGGAGTCTTGAAACACTTGCGGAGCTGAGACACGTGAAACACGTCATGCACGTTTGCAAAGTTGGATGGAAGCTCAAGTTGATAGGCGAGATCGCCTCTTTTGTGAATGATCTTGAAAGGACCCACGTATCTAGGGGCAAGCTTCCCTTTGATACCGAAGCGACGAGTACCTTTCATCAGAGAGACGTGGAGGTAGACATGGTCTCCAATCTCGAAAGCCAAGTCACGATGCTTGCTATCATAGTAACTCTTCTGGCGCGATTGCGCGGCTTTGAGGTTTTCACGAATGACTTTGCACATTTCTTCAGCCTCTGTGATCAAGTCATTGCCAAGAAGTTGGCGTTCACCCGTCTCTGGCCAGTTAAGAGGAGTACGGCACTTTCTGCCATAGAGAATCTCGAATGGGGCCTTGCCCGAACTTGCTTGGAAGCTATTGTTGTAGGAAAACTCGGCATATGGAAGACAATCTTCCCACTTCATACCGAAAGAAATGACACATGCCCTGAGCATATCTTCAAGAATTTGATTGACTCGCTCGACTTGGCCACTGGTTTGAGGATGAAAGGCTGTGCTAAAGCGAATGTTGGTGCCCTTGGCCTTCTAAAAAGAATCCCAGAACTTAGAGGTGAAGATGCTACCACGATCTGAAGATATCAACTGCGGAATACCATGCAGGGAGACAATCCCGAAGGTATATAGCTCTGCCAACTGAGCTGCTGTGGTAGATTCTTTGATAGGAAGAAAATGAGCCACTTTAGTGAGCTTGTCGATGACAGCGAAGATAGCATCATTGCCATGCTTGGACTTGGGAAATCAAGTCACGAAGTCCATCTCAATATGGTCAAACTTCCATTCTGGAATGGCAAGAGGTTGGAGGAGACCAGCTGGTCGTTGGTATTCTGCTTTCACTCTTCTGTAGACATCACATTCGTTCACGAACTGAGCAATCTCGCGCTTCATTCGAGTCCACCAATACGACTGCTTAAGGTCATGGTACATCTTTGTACTACCAGGGTGAATAGAGAGGAGTGAATTGTGAGCCTCGTTCATAATGACTTTACGAAGGTCACCCTTAGGAACAACAATGCGATCCTCGAAGAATAGAGTATCCTTGTCATCAAGACGATAGCACTTGTACTTGGGTTGACTCTTGGCAATCCCAATCTTCACCTTCTTCACCATAGCATCTAGAAGTTGTGCCTCGCGAATATGATCTTCTAAAGTAGGAGAGACTTGGAGGTTGGCAAGGAATCCTTGAGGAACAACTTGGAGATTAAGTTTGAGGAAAGCTTCACAAAGCTCTGGTTGGTAGGGCTTGAGAATAAAACTGTTGCAGTAAGCCTTTCTGCTCAATGCGTCAGCAATGACATTGGCCTTGCCTGGAGTATATTCGATACTCGGATTATACTCTTGAATCATTTCGACCCAACGAGTCTGCCTGAGGTTGAGGTTGGGCTGAGTGAAGATGTACTTGAGACTCTTATGATTAGTGAAGATGTCCACTTTTCTTCCCAACAAGAGATTTCTCCATATTAAAAGAGCATGGACAACTGCCGCCAACTCAAGGTCATGAGTGAGGTAGTCCTTTTCGTTGGGCTTTAACTGGCGAGAGGTATAGGCCACAACTTTCTTCTCTTGCATCAATACTGCACCGAGACCTTGAAGGGAAGCATCACAGAAAACTTCAAACGGTTTGGATTCATTAGGAGGAGTCAGAACTGGAGCTATGACTAACTTATCTTTGAGGGTGTTGAAAGCGATGTCACACTTAGGCGACCAGACATACTTCACATGCTTCTGGAGGAGGTTGGAAAGAGGCTTCGCGATCTTAGAGAAGTTCTCAACGAACCTTCGACAATAGCTTGCGAGCCCAAGGAAGCTGCAGAGTTGCTTCACGTTCTGAGGTGGTTCCCAATTCACAATTGCAGACACCTTCTCAGGATTCACAGCTATGCCCTTGGCGGAGATGATATGCCCAAGGTAGAGAACCTCATCGAGCCAAAACTCGCACTTTGAAAACTTCACATAGAACTGATGTTCTCTGAGTTTATCCAGCACCAATCTCAAGTGCTTGGCATGATCCTCTTTGTTCTTGGAAAAGACCAAAATGTCATCGAGATAGACCAAGACGAAGTCATTTGTGTAGGCGTTGAAGATGAAGTTCATCATGCGAGAGAATGTTGGAGGAGCGTTGACAAGGCCGAAAGACATGACAGTGTATTCATATGAGCCATAGCTTGTTCTGAATGCTGTCTTGGGGATATCTTCTTCACGAATGTGAATCTGCTGATAGCCCATACGGAGGTCAAGCTTGGAGAATACTTGAGCACCTTTGAGTTGTTCGAAAAGCTCATTGATGTTGGGAAGTGGGTACTTGTTCTTCATGGTCTTCTTGTTCAATGTCCGGTAGTCGACACAAAGTCGGTCCGTTCCATCCTTCTTCTTGACAAAAAGAACACCACAACCCCATGGAGAAGAAATTGGTCGGATGAGACCCATACGCTCTTGAATATCAAGTTGTTTCCTCAACTCCTTCAATCTTCAGGTCCAAGCTTGTAAGGACGTTTGCAAACAGCTTCCGTACCAGGCTCAAGATCGATGACAAATTCAACTAGCCAGTGCGGAGGCATTCCTGGAAGCTCTTCTAGAAAGACGTCTTGATATTCACAAATGATTGGAATATGAGAGATGGCATCCAACTCGCCCTTCTTGTTGAGAGAAAACAGTCGAATGGTATCATCACGAGCGGCAAAGACGATTACATCCTCAGACGAATGTGTCAATTGAATCTGCCTGGCAGCACAATCAAGCTGAACCTTGTGCTTAGAAAGCTAGTCCATTCCCAGAATAAGATCAATATCCGAGTTACCAAGGACCACTAGAGAGGATAGAAATTTATAGTCTCCAAACTGAACAGAGACATCGGGAGCAACCAAACTAGAAGTCATAAGCTTTCCGGGAGAAACAACTTGCATGACTTTGGGCAAAGCCTCTGTGTCAACATTGTGCTTCGATGCAAAAGGGAATGACAAGAAAGAATGCGATGCACCAGTATCAAAAAGGACTTTTGCAGGAATATCATTAACATGAAGGTTACCCATGACCACTTCTGACGAGTCCTCTGCCTGAGCTGCGCTCATCATGTTGACCTTTGCAAACTTGGGATTATGCTTGACCACTGTGGTGCTGGCAGATCTCACAGGAGGAGGAGGAAGACGCCTCTGATTGAAGCATTTGTTGGCATAGTGACCCTTCTGCTGACACTTGTTGCACGTAACCTCCGAGAGCGGATGGTGATACGGAGCACTTGATCTTGGAGCATGAGACGAAGTCTTGTTCTGAAAGCCTGGGTTGGGTGGGTGGGAAGATCCATTGCCACCTTTGCTCTTTTGCTGATAAGGCTAATGGAACGGAGGAGGAGGAGGCAACCAATACTTTTGCTGCTTAGCTGCCACTTGAGTTGAAGAAGATGGAGGAGTTGCATCCCTAACTCACTTCTTGGAAGCATCACACTTGAGCTGAGCAGTCTCTTGCTTCAGTGCCATATTGTAGAACTCATCGTACTTCCTCGGCTCAAAAATCATGAGAGCTAGTTGCAAATCTTCTCTAAGGCCACCTCTGAACTGATAATTGCATCCCTGACTCGCTTCTTGGAAGCATCGCACTTGAGCTGAGCAGTCTCTTGCTTCAGTGCCATATTGTAGAACTCATCATACTTCTTCGGCTCAAAAAGCACGAGAGCTAGTTATAGATCTTCTCTGAGGCCACCTCTGAACTGATAAATCATGCTCTTCTCGTCAGGGACGTCTTGCTTAGCGAAACGAGTGAGCTTCTAGAACATGATGTTGTACTGGTAAACAAACAAGCTGCCTTGCTTCAAATTGCGGAACTCCTCACGCTTGCTCTCAACAACACTCTGAGG
Organism: Triticum monococcum; assembly: GCA_034509565.1. NCBI lineage: Eukaryota > Viridiplantae > Streptophyta > Magnoliopsida > Poales > Poaceae > Triticum > Triticum monococcum. The sequence goes on along the minus strand of CM067842.1, from coordinate 525,842,216 downwards.
AATGTGGTGAGCTTTGAAGTCTTGGCGGAATTCATCCCAGGTAATCACACGACCTCCTCTGGAATCTTTGTATTGCTGATACCACTCAGCAGCTTGGTCTTTGAGTTGGAACGAGGCAAACTTGACAAAGTCCTCAGGCCTGACGTTGCTGCACTCCAAATGCTTGCAGATATCCACGAGCCAATCATCAGCGTCTGTTGCCTCGACACAGTTACTGAAGGTCTTTGTCTGGTTTGCGAGGAACTGGTTGAGTGTAGCAAACTGATTCTGATTGTTGCCATGGCCTTGATTTCCTTTGTTGCGCTCTTGCAAGAGTTGCATAATCAGCTGCGTGTTGGCGTTGGTAGCGGCCATCACAGCTTGCCATGCCTCCGGAGGTGGAGGTGGTGGTGCTGGTTCAGGATTCTAATGCATTGGAGGAGCCATCCTGAAGAGGGTGACATCTGTTAGCCTCTTGACAAACATATATTCAAGCTGAATCAAATGGATCAAAATTGCAACATATAGTATTAACATTCGAACAAGAATGAACGAATGCATTCCAAATTAAATGGTCACACTTCAATAAATTGAGAAGCCACTTAGATAGAGGTAGATGAATAAAACAACAAGGTACGGACAAGAACAAATACTTGGTGAGGATTACCCAATCACAAACCAAATATCCGCGGAAGAAAAACTAGAGCTACATGAATTCCCACCTATGAAACTCCCAAAATTTTCCGGTTATGCAATCAGGTGTTGGGGATACAGGGGAAGCATAATATCTCACCCAAATCTAGCAAATCCTACATCCAGCTGTATCCATCCTTCAACACATAACCGAGAAACCTTCGGAAATCATTTACCTCAACCTTCGAAAAGCATCCGTTATACGAGTTATGGCAATACTCCCGAACTCCCGCCGCAGTACTGGGTGGCGTCGAGGTTATCTCACCAACAACTGCATAAAAGAGATTTTCAATGTTGGCGAAACTCAGGTATTCCAGAATTGCAACGATAAAATTGTGACGACAACACCTCGGAGCTCAACTCCCCGGGACACTGCCACAACCCCTAAATGTCAGGAGGCACCAAGAACAATGTTCTCGTCACCAAACCATCGGAACGATTCCAAGATACCTGCGTGATCCTAATTTTTTTTAGTGAAATTTGAGAAGAGAAGAGTCAAAACTCTACGTCAGGATGCCTCACTAGAGCGACGAAGGGACCGAGGAGTAAAATGAATCCTACTCTCCGATATATATAATCCTAAAAGACTCAAAACATTTTTCTAGACTCAACAAAGACAGCGATTCGATCAAGCAGGGGGCTCCTAAGTCGGGGAAGGCTCTGATACGAACTTGTAACACCCACGATGCGGCTATATCTCCCACGTGTCGGAGCATGACTTAGAGGCATAACCACATTGCAGGCAATGTCGCAAGAGGGGTAATCTTTACGCATCCCATGTACTGAATAAGAAAAGAGGTACATAGTTGGCTTACAATCCCCACTTCACACAATAGCATAAATATATCATTACAATCATCCAGATACAATCAAGGTCCAACTACGGAACCAAAATAAGACAACCCCAAAATGCATAATGTCCCCGATCGCCCCAACTGGGCTCCACTACTGATCGTCTGGAAAGGAAACATAGTATCGTCCTGAGTCCTCATCGAACTCCCACTTGAGCTCAGTCATATCTCCTGGAATGGTATCATCGGTCCCTGCATCTAGTTTTGAAGTAATCTGTGAGTCACGGGGACTCAGCAATATCACACCCTCGCGATCAAGACTATTTAATCTTATAGGTAGGGAAAAGGTATGAGGTGGAGCTGGAGCAAGCACTAGCATATATGGTGGCTAACATACGCAAGTGAGAGCGAGAAGAGAAGGCAAGGCACGGTCGAGAAACTATGATCAAGAAGTGATCCTAGAACAACCTACGTTCGAGCATAACATGAGACCGTGTTCTCTTCCCGGACTCCGCCGAAAAGAGACCATCATGGCTACACACGCTGTTGATCCATTTTAATTAAGTTAAGTTTCAGGTTTTCTACAACCAGACATTAAAAAATTCCCATCTGCCCATAACCATGGGCACGGCTTTCGAAAGTTCAAATCCCTGCATGTAGCGACCCGACCTCAGATGGTCAAGTCTCTGTGCTTCAGTGTCATCCCTGGGTCGGTAATGCTGACACACACAGTACTCAAAGGATTTATAACAGAGTAGCAATCACACACTATTACATTGAATGTCTCCAAAGAGAACTTATTACAATAATATGGCTTAAGGCAATCTAATGCGATAACAGCGAAAGGCTTGGAAGATAAGGTGAGTCCATCAACTCCAACGGCATAGCTGAGCTGCACGGCAACGACCTAACGAACCTTACTCCTCGTCTGAAAAGTCTGCAACATAATACGTTGCAGCCCGAAAATGGGTCAGCACATGGAATATGCTGGCAATATAACACAGTAGAGCAGAAACAGAATAATGCTATCACTACATGCATATATGGCTGGTGGAAAGCTGTATGGTTGTAGTTTTGCGAAAAGCCAATTTTTTTCCCACAACAACGGAATAGATTTTAATTTTACTATCATGGTGGTTCAAACATCATTGAGAAGGTATCCCCAACTCAATCCCAATTAAAGTGAATTAACATCCCAACAATAATAATTAAGCATGGCGAGATACATGTGATAACCCAAGTACTAGATACTCAAGAATTGTCCATAACCGGGACACGGCTAACCATGATTAGATTGTACACTCTGCAAAGGTTTGCGCACTTTTCCCCACAAGACTCGATCGCCTCCGTTGGATTTCTCGCACTACATGGTGTTTGAGAAACGGATGACCGAGACATAGTATTTTAGAAACGTTAACTCTCTACTCCGGGTAGACCATGCCAAACCTATAAAACCCACTACCTGCTGATCTACCTCTTCAAGAGCTTCACGTAACTTACTCAACTATGCTAGAGCCCATAATAGCTTGTGGCTGCACACGGAAGTTTCTAGCATGAATCATCTCAGTTCCCTTTGAGCCTGGGTGGCGGTCCATAGGAAGATCACACGGGTACCCCGGGATTTCAAAAAAAAAACAGACAACACTAGGTTCCCCAGGTGCCTCAATCCACCCAGTTGTTTGATTAGGTTGCCACCTTAGGTTGAACCATTAATTAACAATCTCACATCTGACATGAATTTCACTCAAACCCAAACCACGTCTACGAGCATAGCATAGCAATAAGCAATACGTAGAAGTAACTCCCAAGGGTTTGAATGTAACAGGGCAATAGGTTCTACCTCAGCAACTACTTCCCAACCCACAAGTTAATGACATCCTAATCATGAAATGTTTGAGGATTGGAACTAATGCATAAAACTAGGTAATAATGGGATATGATCAAAGTGTTACTTGCCTTGCTGACGATCCGCGAATCCTAGAGACTCGTAGTAACACGCTTCGCACTCCGGGAATTCTATCGCAAGCAAACAATAACATACATAAGTAACAAGCAACGATGCACAAGAAAAACTCAAATAAGAGAGGTTGACCAGAAAGTTCAAATTAAGAACTCCGGTTCGCAAAAAGAATCAAAACAAATGGAGCAACGAAACTCAAATGGCGAAAGAAAGAAGCTTCGTTTACTAATCTGAAAATAGGTCAAATTTTACAGTAGCAAAAACTTGTTTGAGTTGGTTAAACAGAAAGAGGGTTTCGGGACGAAACTCCAGGCGCTTGAATCGCCTGATTCCGTTAAACGAGCGAAAAGGTAAATAGAAACTAAGATCGGATCAGAAATCACGATCAGAAAAATCGCGGAATAAATCCGATAAAAGAAAACTCACGAACAGACTAACGAACGAGCGTTCGTTAGCTATAACTAACGGGCGAAAACCGTTCGTTAAAACGAACATACGGACGAACGTCCGCTAACTGGAAGAACCGAGAAAAACCGGCAAATCCGAAAAAACGGATCTAGGGTTTTAAAAAAAACTGAACGGTTTTTATAAAAAACCGGCGGCGGGGCGTGGCGGCTACCTCCGGCAAGAGAGCTCCGGCGAGGCAGGGTGCGGGGCGGCAGGGCTTGGCGGTGGCGGCGGCGAGCGCAGGCGGCGGCGGCTGCGCGAGGCGGCGGCGGCTGCGGGCGTCAGGGTGGGCGGCGGTGGTGGTGGTGTTGGGGGCGGGGGTGGCAGCGTATATAAAGGGGCGGGGGCGGCGACTTGGAGGAGGGGCAAGGCGCGGCGGAGGCGGAAGCAGCGCGCGCGCAGGAGGCGGCGACGGCGGCCTGGCGCGTCTGGGCCTTAGGCCCAGTCGGCGCGGAACCTCTTTTCTTTTTTTTCTTCTTTTTTTTAAAACTTCGCCGACCGAAATAAAATCCTAGAGAAAAAAATAAATAAAAACCTAAAAATTCCAAAACAATTTTTCACCGTCTAAATAAAATATTTAGAACAAGATGAACATTTTCTTGACCCTAAAATGCAATTTTGAAAAACATGCAATTTTTCTAATGCAAATAAAATCCGAATAAAATCCAATAAAAATCAATTTAATGACTTTAATATTTTTCCTCCAATATTTCATTTTTTTGGAGAAGTGATATTATCCCCTCTCTTTAATTTTTAATGTGAAATATTTTTTTGGAGAGAAATAATTAAAATCAAATCCTCTTTTCATTATTTGATAAAAGAATCAAATATGAAGACCGGAAATCCCCAACTGTCTCCGAGGGTCCTTGAGCTGCTTAGGATTTCGAGGATTACGGAACGGAAAAGCAATAAAACATGATATGCATGGATGATCTATGTATAACATTCCAAATTGAAAATTTGGGATGTTACAAACCTACCCCCCTTAAGATGAATCTCGCCCTTGAGATTCGGGTTGGCTAGAAAATAGGTATGAGTGGTCCTTGCGGAGATCATCCTCTCGTTCCCAGGTAGCTTCATCCTCGGTATGGTGGCTCCACTGAACTTTACAAAACTTGATAACCTTACTGCGGGTGACTCTACTGGCAAACTCAAGAATCTTAACTGGCTTCTCCTCGTAAGTCAAATCACTGTCCAACTGAATCGCCTCCAAGGGTACTGTATCTCTTAATGGTATTTCCGCCATCTCAGCATGACACTTCTTCAGCTGTAAAATGTGGAACACATCATGGACTCCTGACAATCCCTTAGGTAACTCCAACTTGTAGGCGACTTCTCCCATCCATTCCAAAATGCGATACGGTCCTACAAATCTCAGGGCTAACTTTCCTTTAACTCTAAAACGTTTCACTCCTCGCAAGGGCGATACTCGCAGATATGCTCTATCTCCAATTTCGTAGGTTACCTCCTTGCGTTTTGATTCCGCGTAACTCTTCTACCTGGACTGAGCAATCTTCAGTCGGTCTTGGATCAGTTTTACCTTCTCCTCAGATTATTTAATCAAGTCTGGTCCAAACAACTGTCGGTCTCCTACCTCATCCCACATCAACGGTGTTCTGCACCTGCATCCATACAGGGTTTCAAACGGTGCCATCTTCAAGCTGGCTTGGTAGCTATTATTATATGAGAACTCTGCATACGGCAAATTGTCATCCCAACTGGATCTATAATCTAGCGCACAGGCTCTCAACATGTCCTCCAAAATTTGATTGACTCTCTCAGTCTGTTCATCTGTCTGTGGGTGAAACGCTGTACTAAACTCCAATCTCATTCCCAAAGTCTGGTGTAACTGATGCCAAAACTTTGAAGTAAACCGTGTTCCTCGATCCGATACGATGGTCCTCGGAACTCCATGCAGACATACGATCCTGTGCATATAGATCTTGGCCAACTTTGCACTTGTATTGGTGGTTTTCACTGGGATGAAGTGAGCTACTTTGGTCAAACGATCAACTACTACCCATATGGAATCATATCCTGCTTTAGTCCTGGGTAATCCGGTGATAAAGTCCATGCCACGTTTATCCCACTTCCATTCGGGTATCGGCATAGGCTGTAACAGTCCTGCTGGCTTCTGATGTTCTGCCTTAGCTCTCTGACATACATCACATACGGCTACATACTCGGCAATATCCTTCTTCATACCAGTCCACCAGAAACGTTCCTTCAAATCCAAATACATCTTGGTGTTTCCGGGGTGTATCGAGTATGGTGAGTCATGGGCCTCTTTAAGTATTAACTTCCTGATCTCCTGGTTGTTGGGCACATAAACTCGGTCCTCAAACCAAAGGGTATCATGCTCATCCTCACGAAAACCTTTGGCCTTTGCTTTGCCCATCTTCTCCTTTATCTCGACAATCTCTTTATCATCTTTCTGAGCTTCCCGAATCTTGTCCAGCACTATCGACTGAACCTCCATTGTGGCAATGTACCTTCTAGGTACAATCTCTAACCGAAGTTCCATGATGTCCTTTGCTAATTCCTTTGGCAGTCCTTTACTTTCAAGGATATTAGCATAACTCTTCCAACTCATTGCGTCTGCTATGACATTGGCCTTACCTGGATGATAGTGTAGCTTCATGTCATAATCCTGTATAAGCTCCAACCATCTCCTCTACCTAAGGTTCAGCTCCTTCTGGGTGAAGATGTACTTCAAACTCTTGTGATCCGTGTACACATCACAACAGTTTCCAATAAGGTAATGTCTCCAAGTATTCAACGCATGCACTACGGCTGCTAGCTCCAAATCATGCGTGGCATAATTCAACTCACGAGGTTTTAGTTGTCGTGAGGCATACGAAACAACTCTTCCGTCCTGCATAAGCACACATCCAAGTCCTAAGCGAGAGACGTCGCAATACACTTGGAACTCCTTATGTATATCTGGCAGTACTAGCACTAGGGCTGTAGTCAAACGTTTCTTCAACTCCTGGAAACTTGCTTCACAATCTTCTGTCCATTTAAACTTGGTATCCTTCTTCAACAGTTCAGTCATTGGTTTTGCAATCTTGGAAAAATTCTCAATGAATCTCCGGTAGTATCCTGCGGGTCCAAGAAAACTGCGGATCTCGCTAACTGAGGTGGGTGCCAACCATTCAGTGACTGACTGAACCTTGCTGGGGTCTACTGCTATACCTTCTCCTGATATAACATGTCCAAGGAATCCTTCCTTCAGCCAAAACTCGCATTTGCTAAACTTAGCATACAATTGGTGTTCCCTGAGCTTCTCGAGAACTAAACGCAAATGCTCTTTGTGCTCCTCCTCGTTCTTCGAGTATACCATGATATCATCAATAAACACCACAACAAACTTGTCCAAATACTCCATGAACACCTTGTTCATCATGATGAAATAGGCAGAGGCGTTAGTCAGTCCAAACGACATGACCATGTACTCGTATAATCCATATCGCGTTGTGAACGCCGTCTTTGGTATGTCCTTCTCTCGTATCTTCAACTGATGATACCCCGATCGCAAATCGATCTTCGAAAACACTTTAGCTCATTGCAACTGATCAAACAGATCGTTGATCATCGGCAGTGGGTACTTGTTCTTAATCGTCACTTCATTCAATGCTCGATAATCAACAACCATCCTCAGGGATTTATCCTTCTTCTCAACCAAAAGTACTGGGGCTCCCCAAGGTGATGAACTTCTTCGGATATATCCTTTCTCCAATAACTCCTTGATCTGTTTCTTAATTTCTTCCAGATCATTTGCGGGCATCCGATAGGGTCTCTTGGATATTGGTCCTGTTCCTGGTAACAGCTCTATCAAAAACTCAATATCTCTGTCCGGTGGCATGCCTGGTAACTCCTCTAGGAAAACGTCCGGGTAATCCTTCACTACATGCATTTCCTCCTGAACAACTCCTGTAAGGGCATTCACTTGACTCCTCCTAGGCACATGCCTAGATACATACTTAATCCTTCTTCCTTCTGGGGTGGTGAGATAAATCGACTGACTAGCACAGTCAATGCTTCCACCAAACTTTGACATCTAGTCCATACCCAATATCACATCCAATCCTTGTGACTCCAAGATAATTAGGTCGGACGAAAAAACATGTGTACCAATGGTTAAGGGTATATGGTCACACCATCGGCTAGCCATATACTCTGCTCTAGGTGAACTCACTAAAAGAGGGGTCCTAAGGGTTTGGGTTGGTAGTTCAAACTTATCCACGAATCCCCTTGATATGTATGAATGCGATGCACCAGTATCGAAAAGAACAAGAGCGGTAAATGACTTAACCAAAAACTTACCTATTACTGCGTCCGGCTGCTCTTCAACCTCCTCCACGTTAACGTGGTTTACTTGTCCTTTGTTGAATGGATTGGGCTTCTTCCCAGTGCTTCCATTTCCATTTCCATTCCTTCCTTTGGGGCAATCATTGGCATAGTGCCCTGTCTTCCCGCACTTAAAACAGGTAACCTGGCTTAAGTCTCTTTTGGCGGGAGTGGACGGGTTGGAGCGGTTTTGATTGTTGTTAGCTCCGTTCCCATTCCCATTCTTAGCACCACTGTGGTTATGTGATCCTCCTCCAGTGTGGTTGTGACCTCCATGGTTGTGAACAAGTCCTCCCGTGTTCGGGGTTAGGCGAGGCTTCTGCTGAGCTCCTGAGTTATACTTCCCTTGTCCATACTTTCTCTTGCGGCTCTCAATCTGCTGTTGTTTCCCTTCAATCATAAGAGCCTTATCTACCAACTCTTGGTAGTTGTTGAAGGTTGCTACCATCAACTGCATGCTCATCTCATCATTCAGCCCTTCCATAAACTTCTCCTGCTTCGCGGCATCTGTGGCCACATCATTAGGGGCGTAGCGAGATAACTTGCTAAAGTCATCCACGTACTGAGCCACAGTACGGTTCCCCTGGCGTAGGTTGCGGAACTCCCGCTTCTTCATCTGCATAGCTCCATTGGAGACATGGGCTGTGCGGAAAGCTTGCTGAAACTGGTCCCAAGTGACATTGGCTATAGGAAAAGTGGCTGTGTAATTCTCCCACCATGAGGCTGCTGGTCCATCCAATTGATGTGCGGCAAAGCGCACCTTCTTAGCATCTGTGCAACCTGCAGTGTTCAACTCCCTTCCAATTCGGCGTAGCCAATCATCAGCAACTATAGGCTCGGTGCTACTGGAAAACACCGGCGGCTGTAACCTTAGAAAACGGTCTAGGTTGTCCACTGGAGGTGGGTTGTTGTTGTTGCCCTGGTTCTGAACTAGCAATTGCATCAAGGCATTCTGCTGCTGGATCAACTGGGTGAGCTCCGGCGGGAAGGCAAAACCGGGGTCACGTCTCGGAGGCATCCGAGGGGTTTAGATGGGAGAGATTTAGAATAGAAGAGGTCTAATGAGAAAACACTACCCATATGCACATGAGATAAACACAATCATTTCACTCAATCAATCAAGCAAGGGCATACAAACGGTCTAGAACTATCACAAAAGTGCTCACTACTACTATATACATGGGGGAAATACTACTAATATATGGTAGTCATCTAGAAATTTTGATCGGTGGAAGACTCCATGATGTCTGCTCCAGCTTCGTCTTCAAAGTCATCATCACTAGGGTCGGAGTCGGTGTCGTCGATGATGATGTAGTCCTCGGGGCATATTTCCTTGGGATCTTCTTCTTCTATTGGTGCTGGTCCTCCCATGAATACTCCGATCTTCTTGACTAAGTCGTCATTCTTCTCCAGTAGGGTCTTGATTTCCTCCTCATATCCATCGTGGGTAAACTTGAGTTCTTCCTCCAGCTCGATGATCCTAGTCTTCGCCTTCTTCAAATCCATCATGTCTGCGCACATCTGGTTCTCCTAACGTCGAATGTGCTGGTTTAACTCCTGGATGAAAGCTGCAATGGATCTATCCTTCCTGGTGTTGATTACTTCTCATTGCTTGTCTCGGCGCCCACATATTTGGTAAATAGTGTCCTTAAGCTCCCTGTTGTAAACTTCTCCAATGCGTCCCATGGTGATGTGAGCTACCATACTCTTTCCTAAACTCCAGGCTGGTGCGTCAAAGGAAAATTCTATGGGTTTAGAAGTTGGCGAGAACGTCCTTCCTGGAACTTGTACTTGAATCATCCAGCACTCCTCTTTAGGTAAAGTGGCGTTGTATGTCCCGGTGAATCTTGGTATTCCAATGTTCAAGTACCTAGTGACTTCCTTCAAGTGGCGTCCAAAAGGTGTGTCTTCATCCGGTTGTGTAAACTTGTTCTTCATCTCAGTCATCCTAAAGAGTAGAAAATGGAGAGGAGTCAGAAATGAGAAGAGAAGTGTGACCTAGGGTTTATCTTAGGGGTCGTGTCCTACACTCAGCGTGTGCTCCGATACCATCTTGTAGCGACCCGACCTCATATGGTCAAGTTTCCGTGCTTCAGTGTCATCCCTGGATCGGTAATGCTGACACACACAGTACTCGAAGGATTTATAACAGAGTAGCAATCACACACTATTACATCGAATGTCTCCAAAGAGAACTTATTACAATAATATGGCTTAAGGCCATCTAATGCGATAACAGCGGAAGGCTTGGAAGATAAGGTGAGTCCATCAACTCCAACGGCATAGCTGAGCTGCACGGCAACGACCTAACGAACCTTACTCCTCGTCTGAAAAGTCTGCAACATAATACGTTGCAGCCCAAAAACGGGTCAGCACATGGAATATGCTGGCAATATAACACAGTAGAGCAGAACCAGAATAATGCTATCACTACATGCATATATGGCTGGTGGAAAGCTGTATGGTTGTAGTTTTGCGAAAAGCCAATTTTTCCCTACAACAACAGAATAGATTTTCATTTTACTATCATGGTGGTTGAAACATCATTGAGAAGGTATCCCCAACTCAATCCCAATTAAAGTGAATTAACATCCCAACAGTATTAATTAAGCATGGTGAGATACTTGTGATAACCCAAGTACTAGATACTCAAGAATTGTCCATAACCGGGGACACGGCTAACCATGATTAGATTGTACACTCTGCAGAGGTTTGCACACTTTTCCCCACAAGACTCGGTCGCCTCCATTGGATTTCTCGCACTATGTGGTGTTTGAGAAACGGATGACCGAGACACAGTCTTTCAGAAACGTTAACTCTCTACTCCAGGTAGACCATGCCAAACCTATAAAACCCACTACCTGCTGATCTACCTCTTCAAGAGCTTCACGTAACTTACTCAACTATGCTAGAGCCCATAATAGCTTGTAGCTGCACACGGAAGTTTCTAGCATGAATCATCTCAGTTCCCTTTGAGCCTGGGTGGCGGTTCATAGGAAGATCACACGGGTACCCCGGGATTTCCAAAAAAACAGACAACACTGGGCTCCCCAGGTGCCTCAATCCACCCAGTTGTTTGATTAGGTTGCCACCTTAAGTTGAACCATTAATTAACAATCTCACATCTGACATGAATTTCACTCAAATCCAAACCACGTCTACGAGCATGGCATAGCAATAAGCAATACGTAGAAGTAACTCCCAAGGGTTTGAATGTAACAGGGCAATAGGTTCTACCTCAGCAACTACTTCCCAATCCACAATTTAATGACATCCTAATCATGCAATATTTGAGGATTGGAACTAATGCATAAAACTGGGTAATAATGGGATATGATCAAAGTGTTACTTGCCTTGCTAACGATCCGCGAATCCTAGAGACTCGTAGTAACACGCTTCGCACTCCGGGAATTCTATCGCAAGCAAACAATAACATACATAAGTAACAAGCAACGATGCACAAGCAAAACTCAAATAAGAGAGGTTGACCAGAAAGTTCAAATTAAGAACTCCGGTTCGCAAAAAGAATCAAAACAAACGGAGCAACGAAACTCAAACGGCGAAAGAAAAAAGCTTCGTTTACTAATCTGAAACTAGGTCAAATTTTACAGTAGCAAAAACTTGTTTGAGTTGGTTAAACGGAAAGAGGGTTTCGGGACGAAACTCCAGGCGCTTGAATCGCCTGATTCCGTTAAACGAGCGAAAAGATAAATAGAAACTAAGATCGGATCAAAAATCACGATCAGAAAAATCGCGGAATAAATATGGTAAAAAAACTCACGAACAGACTAACGAACGAACGTTCATTAGCTGTAACTAACGGGCGAAAACCGTTCGTTAAAACGAACGTACGGACGAACGTCCACTAACTGGAAGAACCGAGAAAAACCGGCAAATCCAAAAAAAACGGATCTAGGGTTTTCAAAAAAACCGAACGGTTTTTATAAAAAAACCGGCGGCGGGGCGCGGCAGCTACCTCCGGCGAGAGAGCTCCGGCGGGGCGGGGTGTGGGGCGGCGGGGCTTGGCGGCGGCGGCGGCGAGCACGGGCGGCGGCGGCTGCGTGAGGCGGCGGTGGCTGCGGGCGGCAGGGTGGGCGGCGGTGGTGGTGGTGTTGGGTGCGGGGGTGGCGGCGTATATAAATGGGCGGGGGCGGCGACTTGGAGGAGGGGGCAAGGCGCGGCGGAGGCGGAGTCCAACTCGGACTCCGGTCCGAGTGGCGGCGGCGGCGGCCTGGCGCGGCTGGGCCTTAGGCCCAGTCGTCGCAGAACCTCTTTTCTTTTTTTTAAAACTTCGCCGACCGAAATAAAATCCTAGAAAAAAAAATAAAAACCTAAAAATGACAAAACAATTTTTCACCGTCTAAATAAAATATTTAGAACAAGATGTACATTTTCTTGGCCATAAAATGCAATTTTAAAGAACATGCAACTTTTCTAATGCAAATAAAATCCAATAAAAATCAATTTAATGATTTTAATATTTTCCCCCAATATTTCATTTATTTTGGAGAAGTCATATTATCTCCTCTCTTTAATTTTTAATGTGAAATATTTTTTTGGAGAGAAATAATTAAAATCAAATCCTCTTTTCATTATTTGATAAAAGAATCAAATATGAAGACCGGGAAATCCCCAACTCTCTCCGAGGGTCCTTGAGCTGCTTAGGATTTCAAGGATTACGGAACGGAAAAGCAGTAAAACATGATACGCATGGATGATCTATGTATAACATTCCAAATTGAAAATTTGTGATGTTACACTACAGGGGTGTCCTAACTTAGCCCGTCACAAGCTCTCACGGTCAAGGAAGGATATTCCTTCTCCCAAGGCAACCCGACCAGACTCGGAATCCCGGTTATAAGACATCTCGACAATGGTAAAACTAAACCAGCAAAACCGCCCGAATATGCCGACAAATCCCGATAGGAGCTGCACATATCTCATTCTCAGGGCACACTCGGATGAGACATCCTACGAGTAAAACCAACCCTCAAGTTGCCCCGAGGTGGCCCTACAGTCTACTCGGTTCGGACCAACACTCAGAGAAGCACTGGCCGGGGGGGGGGGGGTTTAAAATAAAGATGACCCTTGAGTCCGCGGAACCCAAGGGAAAAGAGGCTAGGTGGCAAATGGTAAAACCAAGGTTGGGCCTTGCTGGAGGAGTTTTATTCAACGCGAACTGTCAAGGGGTTCCCATTATAACCCAACCGTGTAAGGAACGCAAAATCAAGGAACATAACACCGGTATGACGAAAACTAGGGCGGCAAGAGTGGAACAAAACACTAGGCATAAGGCCGAGCCTTCCACCCTTTACCAAGTATATAGATGCATTAAACTACACAAGATATAATAATGATATCCCAACAATTAACATGTTCCAACAAGGAACAAACTCCAATCTTCACCTGCAACTAACAACGCTATAAGAGGGGTCGAGCAAAGCGGTAACATAGGCAAACAATGGTTTGCTAGGACAAGGTGGATTAGAGGTTTTACATGGCAATATGGGAGGCATGATAAAGCATGTGGTAGGTATCGTAGCATAGGCATAGCAATAGAGCGAGCAACTAGCAAGCAAAGATAGAAGTGATTTCGAGGGTATGGTCATCTTGCCTGCGAAGTTCTCCGAGTTGATGTAAGCTTGATCCTCGTAAACGTTCTCAACGGGTTCCTTGATCACGTACTCGTCTCCCGGCTCTACCCAAAGCAAGACACAAGCAAAGGGAGACACAATCAACCACGGTGCAATGCGCAATCAACATGATGCAAAACATGGCATGATATGCGGGATGTGATATGCAATGCATATGCATGTTTCGGAAAGGAAAGATTGAGCCAGGTCTCAACTTGGAAAACCAAGAGTGCCTCTGGAAAGATGAGTTGATTTTGGTCGAAACCGATATAAAGGTCACCGGAATCGGATGCACGGTTTGCAAATGGCAAGCAAAACAAATATGGCACCGACCTGCGATTAACAGCACGAGGCCATCTAAATGCATCAAGAACAACAAGCTACTGCACTCTAACATAACAACAAAGCACGTGGCAGTGATCCACTCAAGATGCTTGACAAAAGATGAACACTGAGCTACGGCTAATTCACAAAATAGCAGGTTCAAACAAGCATGGCAAAAGTGCAAAAGATATCAGGTTCACAGACTTAGAGAAAATAACATGTCAGAAATTTAATATCAGGAAGCAATGTTTAGAGCAAGATAACAACATGCTACAGGAACATATCATGGTAAAGCAAGGCATGGCATGAAACTACACAAAGCATATAACAAAAGTCCCTTACTGACCATAAGCCAAAAGGGATCAGAAAATACAATGGCACCCATGTAAACATAGCAAGTTTCGTTAACAGATTCAGACTTAGCAGAAAATTGGAACATGGCAAAAACAGAATTACATAGGCATGTTTACGAGCTCGATGCACTCACCACAAGGCATTGCATGACAAACTAAGCATACACCCAGCAAGTAGACATGATCAATAAGCTAACCATGGCAAGAACAACCTCATAGCATGCATGGATCAACTACAACAACCTCGGCAAAATTGCTTAACATGCAAACAATCTGCTAGGAACATTTTATAGCAAAAGTAGAGCAAGACTGAGTCATGCTAGGGTGCTCCATAATTGCAAACAAAGACATAGATGTATATAGCATAACAATATCTCAAAATCATCCTTACTGAACATGCCCAAAAGAGCCATGGATCACTCTGTAGCAACATGATTACATGGCATAAAAATAACATCAGGGAAAAGACTTAGAAGAATTCTAAGTCCCTAAAATCAGCAACATCACGAGAGCTACTTTGCATGCTTGTGCTAGTCACCACGAAGATCACAAAAATACATGGCATACACCACTGTAAAGATGGCATGGCATACAACAAAACACATGTAGGGCTCAAGATCATAGGAGGCACACATTAATCATGGCGAAAATGACAAATGTCCATAATCTGTTAAGAATCTGAAACTAACATTACATAGCACTCTTGCAACAGCATTTAGGGCATCAAGATGAATGCAAATGAACAAGGTGCAATGGAATGAAATGAAGTGCACATCCATACGAACAATTTGATGTGCTACACGCCCAAAACGGAGCCACGGATGCAAATATATGATGCGATGAAAAAGGCTAAAAAATACTAGGGACTGTGACAAAAGTCAACCCTCTAGGGTTTCTCAGATCTGGATCCATCGGCACGCTTCCCGAGGTTCGTCGCCGGAACAGTACTCGAGGTCGCCGGAGTAGAGGAAGGAGGCGGTGGAGGCCGGAGTAGAGGAAGGAGGACGGCGCGGCGAGCTCCGGGCGGCGGCCGCGGCGGATGGCGAGCGGCGACCCGGCGATGGCGGCAGCGGCCGACAGCGAAGAAGGCAGCGAGGCGGAGGGAGTCGGGCGCCAGCTCGGGGCGCGGGTCTCCCGCGGGCTAGCGGTGGCGGATGGGCCTCGGGGGCCCGCCCTGGTCTCGGCGGGCCGGCAGCGATGTGGGGCGGCGCGGGACACGTGGCGGCGGCGATGTTGTCCAGCGCGGACCGGACGTGTCCGGCGCGCGGAGAGGAATGGGGCTAGGGTTAGGGTGGAAATGATCCGGGATTTTCGGGGGGAGATGCCTTTTTATAGGTAGAGGGAGCTAGGAGGCCCCAAATTGAGCACAGTTTTCGACCACGCGATTTTGATCGAACGACCGAGATGATGGTGGGGGTTTAGGTGGGTTTTGGGCCACTTTGGAGGGGTGTTGGGCTGCAACACACACGAGGCCTTTACGGTTCCTCGGTTCATCGTTGGAGTATCAAACGAAGTCCAAATGGTACGAAACTTGACAGGCGGTCTACCGGTAGTAAACCAAGGCCGCTTGGCAAGTCTCGGTCCAATCCGAAAACGTTTAACACCCGCACATGAAAAGAGGTAAAAGGGGACACCGGAGGACATAGGAGCGCCGGAATGCCAAATGGACAACGGGGAAAATGCTCGGATGCATGAGACGAACACGTATGCAAATGCGATGCACATGATGACATGATATGAGATGCATGACAAAGACAAAAACAACATGAAGACAAAACCCAACAACGAGGAATATCATAACTTAGTGCCGAAAATGGCAAGAGTTGGAATACAAATATGGCAAGTTACATATGGGGCGTTACACATAGCTACACCTCTTGATCGACGTAAGGCCACCAGGGAAATCACTTGGGGGCTTGGTCGTATTCGAACCATAGCTACACCTCTTGATCGGCGTAAGGACACCAGGGAAATCACTTGGGGGCCAAAGAGAGTGTTGCAAAAGAACAACTCAAACATATGCTCCCACTGAGCACAGCTCAAAATATTGCTCGGGGGCGCTTTGCTTCTCAAAGAACAAAGAGTCTACACCCTTGTAATAGGCTATCAAGCCAGGCTTGGAAGCCAGGTGTATTCACCTAAAACCCCGGGTTATCCTGCCTTTTTAAAGTAAGCCACTCCGTCCAGGTAATCCTGGTATGACCCGCCGAACATTTGACAAGTCAATCTCATAGACCCTGAACTTGTCAAAGTTAAAATGAAGATTGGTTAATGTGAGGTCCATCTTAAAAGGCTTTGCAAAATGGTTTAACTCGGTGGCCTGGAAGCCCATGAAATGCCTCGATTTAGGGCCTGGTAGCCCATGAAAATCCTTGCATGTTCTTTTTATGCTTTTTATTCACCAAGTTTTTTCTCCTTTGATGAGGTTTATAATATCTTATGTGTAACGCCCCGGATACAACTTTCCATATTTGTAACTCCGACTCTTGCCTTTTCCGGAGATGCGATATGAGTTCCCTTCGTGGTTGGGTTTTGTTTTCGTTTTGCATTTTGTTCATGTCATGCATCTCATCATGTGCATCACATTTGCATACATGTTCATCTCATGCATCCGAGCATTTTCCCCGTTGTCCGTTTTGCAATCCGACACTCCTACGTCTTCCGGTGCCCCCTTTTGTCTCTTTTCGTGAGTGGGTGTTAAACTTTCTCGGAATGGACCGAGATTTGCCAAGCGGCCTTGGTACACTACCGGTAGACCGCCTGTCAAGTTCCGTGCCATTTGGAGTCCGTTTGATACTCCAACAGTTAACCGGGGAACCGTAAAGGCCTCGTGTGTGTTGTAGCCCAACACCCTCCAAAGTGGCCCAATAACCCATCCAAACCACCTCCATCCTCTCGGCCGTTCGATCACAATCGCGTGGCCAAAACCGCACCTCATTTGGACTCTCCTACCTCCCTCTACATATATATATGTCCTCTCCCCCGAAATTTTCGCAGTTGAAACCCTAAATCTTCCCTCCGCGCCGCGCCGGACATGTCCAACCCCGCGCCGGACGCGTCCAGCCGCCACCCCGTACAACCGCGTCGCGCCACGTCGCCACCGCCAGCCTCCACCACGCGTGGGCCCGCGAGCCCGGGTCAGGCCCGCCCGGGCCCAGATCTACGCCGCCGCCGCCGCCCGGCCCGGTCTCCGCCCGCCGGCCGTTCCTCGCCGCGCCCCCCGTCCCCGCCGCCGCGCGCCTCGCCAGACTCCGCCGTGCTGCGCCACCTCGGCTCCCGCGCGCCGCCCGCCGCCTGCTTCCACCACCGCCGCTCGCGCCTCCCACCCACGGTGCCGCCCCGCGCCCTTGCTCCTCCGCCGCCTAGTGCTGGCCACCCGCCTCTCACCGGAGCAGCACCATGCCTCGCCGCCTCCGCCTCGACGCCGCACCTTCGAGCCACTCCGGCACCGCCCCCGGTCTCCTCCGGCGATCCCGCGCCAGATCCGGTCGAGGGAGCCCCGGATCCGGCTTCCCCGACCTTCACCGGCCAACTCTGGTGGGATTCCGGCGAGAACCGTTGCCGTTGACTTTTCCCCCTCGAGGTCGTTGTCGGTGTGAAAACCGTCGGATCTCGGGTAGGGGGTCCCGAACTGTGCGTCTAGGCCAGATGGTAACAGGAGGTAGGGGACACGAAGTTTTACCCAGGTTCGGGCCCTCTTGATGGAGGTAAAACCCCACGTCCTGCTTGATTAATATTGATGATATGGGTAGTACAAGAGTAGATCTACCACGAGATCAGAGAGGCTAAACCCTAGAAGCTAGCCTATGGTATGATTGTATGTTGTGATTGTTGTCCTACGGACTAAAACCCTTCGGTTTATATAGACACCGGAGAGGGTTAGGGTTACACAAGGTCGGTTACAAAGGAGGAGATATCCATATTCGTATTGCCTAGCTTGCCTTCCACGCCAAGTAGAATCCCATCCGGACACGAGATGAAGTCTTCAATCTTGTATCTTCATAGTCCAACAGTCCGGCCAATGGTGATAGTCTGGCTGTCCGAAGACCCCTTAATCCAGGACTCCCTCAGTAGCCCCTGAACCAGGCTTCAATGACGATGAGTCCGGCGCGCAGTATTGTCTTTGACGTTGCAAGGCGGGTTCCTTCTCCGAATACATCACAGAAGAGCTTGAATACGAGGATAGTGTCCGACCCTGCAAAATAAGTTCGTTCCACCGTAGAGAGAATAATATTTTCACGGATCTAATTTGCCGGCTTTTGTTGGCAGCATGACATTACGTCATGGCCCGGTGATTACTCAAACCGTTTCTTTTAGCCAGCCATGCGCATAATGCGAGGCAGTTTTTCGACACGTCTTGTCAAAGCAGAGACCGTGTCCCCTTATTACGGGATTCTCATCAATACGGGCATGGGTAACCCAACCGCGCCATCAATTGCGGCCCTTGGGGGATAAGAGAGTTTTACCAGGCAAGTGGGGACGCTTAGTTCCGTCCGCCCATATAAAGGGATAAGGATTCACCTTTCTATCCACGCCTTCTTCCTCCTTTGCTCATCCGTTTTCGCACACTCGAGCTCTAGCGCCCATGTCCGCACTTCCCACCTCGACCTTCTCCAGTCATGTCCGGAGCGGGAGGCAAGTGGATGGTCTCCTCCGTCACGGAGGGAGACATCAAGAAACTGAGGAGAGCCGGATACCTGCCCGACGACATCGCGCACCGGCTCTCAGATGAGGGGCAGCTCATCCCCACCCCCAGGCCCCATGAGAGGGTAGTATTCCTCACCCATTTCCTTCGCGGACTGGGGTTCCTTCTCCATCCCTTCGTCCGGGGCTCATGTTCTACTATGGCCTGGATTTCCATGATCTGGCCCCGAACCTCATCCTCAACATCTCGGCGTTTATCGTCGTGTGTGAGGCCTTCCTCCGTGTCGAGCCCCACTTCGGCTTATGGCTGAAGACCTTCAATGTCAAGCCAAAGGTGGTGGGCGGCCGCCAGGCGGAGTGCGGCGGCGCCATGGTGGGCAAGATGCCCAACATAACATGGCTCGAGGGCTCCTTTGTGGAAACCATAAAGGGGTGGCAATCGGGGTGGTTCTATATCACCGAGTCGCGCGACCCCGCATGGGTAGCGGCCCCCGAGTTCCGATATGGCATCCCCATGCAGCTCACCTCCTGGAAAGAGAAGGGCCTGTCCTGGGGTAATTTGAAAGAGCTGACCGGACTCCAAACATGTATTCAAAACATGGTGGACAAGAAGCTCAAGCTTGTCAACATAGTCCAGGTTATGCTCATCCGCCGGATACTCCCGTGCCAACAACGGGAGTTCACCTTGTGGGAGTTCAATCCGGCGCAACACCGAACTCTGAACAGGCTCTTCGACACGACTCATGATGACGTCTGGAGGGTGCTGTTCAAAAGTGTTGAGGTCCCTCCCCCTATTACTGAGGATCGCGGATTCAGCGCGAAGCGCCAAGCCAGTGCGGTAAGCTGCTTTACCTTTCACAGGATACTTATTTTTTTATATAGATTGACTCTATGCGGGATCTAAACTCCCGTACCTTTGACAGGACTGGCAGAAGATGGCCGGATAGATCGACTGTCCGGCTCCTTTGCCCAAAGGCCCCACAGACGCTCTTTTGGCGAAGATGTTGACTCCGGCCCCCTATAAGGTGCCCGAGAAGACCAAGAAGGCCAAGGGAGCTCGAAAGAGTTCCCGGCACCAGGCGTCGTTGGACTCACCGTCCGATGACTCTGCGGTGCATTCTTCCCCCGAAGACGAGGAAGAAGAAGAAGAAGATGCTCCCCCACCGACTGGGGGAGACAGATAAAGGGAAGGCCGCCCCAATTGGGGGGCCCGAAGGTTCCAAGAAGGGAAGGACTCTCCTTCCGGACAGCTCCACCGCCGCCGACGAAGGCGAAGACAAGTGGTTGCCCAGGGCCAAGCCCCCGGGGAGATCCTAAGTATTCGGATACCAAAGTAACCCATAGGATTCCTTTGTCGCACTGTTTCCCTAATCGCCGAACATAATTACGTAGGCCGCCACGAGCCAATATCGAGGTATCATTGGACGGCTCCCTGGGCTCGTCAGACATGGATAGTGATCTAGTCCCGACCGCCACCTCCCCTCATCCTGCCGACAACGCCGAGGTGTTGTCACAAGAGGCACCGGATCGAGGGGAGACAGTCCTGGAGGCACCTCAAGGCGACCTTCCGGACTGCGGGAGCCGCAGGGACGGGGCCCCTGAGAGCTCCGAGTTCAGCCCTTAGCCGAACACCGTGCCGGACCCTCCAGCGGTTCCGGGCTCGGGCAGGCGGTCTCCTTCTAAGAGGGGCAAGACGCCTGTGCCGGTGACCTCTGTCCATCCAGAGGCACTAGACATTCTGCTGGAAGCGCTGTGAAGCGCTTCCATCGACGAGGAGCACCGCACTATCATGAGTGCGGTGATCCAGAAGGTTTAGTCCGCCAAGAGCGGATTGACTGAAGCCTGTGCCAGCCTTGTAATAGGCTTTGAGGTAAGTGTTTTAAAATGTAGTAGAAATATTACTGCATAGACAGTAGCCCCTGATGCTTTGCTCGGTGTTCACAAAGAAAAGACGAACAGAGGATCAAATAATATCGCAGGAGTCTAATATAAGCATGTCAATATGCATATGCAGGCTTCGCTACTAGCGTCCGCCGCACTGACTGCGGAGGTCGCCATACTGAAGCAGGACCTCGAGGGGTCCAGGAAAGAGCTCGACCTTGTCAAGAGGCAGCTTGAGGAGAACAAGGGTAAGTAATACCCTGTCTATAGATATGTATATATATAAAAGAGGACGCGATTGCAAAATGACATGATCATCGTGTGTTTGCCAGGGGCCATGACCGAAGTGGCGACCCTGAAGCAAGCGCTAACCGAGGCCGAAGATAAAGCAGCCAAGGAGCGCACCGAGCGAGAGAAGCACGAGGCTCGGGTGGGCGAGGTGCAGCAAGAGTTCCAGGCTCTCGTGACGAAGCACGAGGCGTTGGAGCTTGACTCGAAGACACGAGAGTCTGAGCTTGCCGCGGCCGTTGAGAGCGTAAAAAGCGCCAAGGCCGAGGCCCAGAAGGCCCTCCAAGAGATCGACACGATGAAGAAGATAGCAGCAGGTAAGGCTTTCTATATGCAAAGCAAGCATGTAAAAGTAAATTACCGATGACTTACCTGGATCCGGAGCTCTTCAGGAGCATTCGCAGATTTGCCCCGCAATGTGTCCGATGCCGCACAATTTTACCAGGCCGAGGATGGAAGTTCGACGGAGAAGCTGTTCTGGTCTCAGTATGCTGAGGCCGAACATCCGGTGCCGATGAGCAACCTGCTGAAGCAGATGGTCGAGCTACATAAGGCAGCCGATCAGGCCATGAAGGGCTTTATAGTCCGGCTGTGGCCTGGCGACGCCCTTCCGAACAGCTTCTTCGGCCTAGTGAGGCAGCTTGTGGATGCCTGCCCACGGCTGGAGGTCGTCAAGCGATCCGTCTACATTGAAGGTGCACGCCGGGCTTTCGCCCGTGTGAAATTGCAGTGGGTCAAGCTAGACGCTATGAAGCTGATCAAGGAGGGGCCACTGGAGGGCAAGGAGCACCACCACCCCAAGATGTACTATGAGGGTGTTCCGCCGGGTGCATGTCTTATCGCAGATGAGTGTTTAAAAGATGTAATATTTGAGTAAACTTGCTCATTTTATCCTGTAGTTCTGAAAACTTGTTTCATATGCGCTATGCAACGCTTGTTTGAATTTAAAATATTACCTTATGTTTGGCTGTTTATCCAATCTGAGAGATGGCTAGTCCTTGGCTTTTGCCCCCATGCCACAAGTTCTGGGGTGTTCGGGATAAACCTGAGCACTCTTGTTCCCATATTTGGGTCCTTCGAGGGAGGTGCTCAGCACAACGAACAAGGCAACCGGACTAATGATGCTTTATCACTCTCACTTAGCCATAGAATTCTATAATTTTAAATTTCGGCGAAGCCCCTGGTATTTGGAAGGCCGAATTCGGGGAGCGATACACGCCTTTAAGCCGGACAGGGCCGGCCCCTCGCCCTAAGCGCCATAAGTCTTTAGGGACTCGAAAAACCTCGCCGAACAGCGACCAGTCTCTCGCCTTATCATGACAGTCAGTTTTAGCTTTCTCTACTGAGGTGCTCAGCCCGGCAGAACCGGGGCACAATCGCAGTAGTTCTCCTAGCGCTACCTTAGCCAATAGAGCGGAACGTAAGGTACCAAAACATAGGAGCCGGG
Organism: Triticum monococcum; assembly: GCA_034509565.1. Lineage (NCBI taxonomy): Eukaryota > Viridiplantae > Streptophyta > Magnoliopsida > Poales > Poaceae > Triticum > Triticum monococcum. The sequence goes on along the minus strand of CM067842.1, from coordinate 525,819,426 downwards.
CAAACCCAACATTTGACCAAAGACATGATTCGGAGCTGATGCATGTAATGCTATAAGTTCGGGGTGCCGCACTTGTGAAAGTGTTCGGACTTGTCACACCGCATTGTGGGGTACGTGATCCCCTGGTGTATTGGCCGTACCAAAGTGTATGGTTGCAAGGCGTCGTTAAAGAACACACGTATATATATATATATATATATAACAAAAATGCAATAATAGTCGTAATGTCATGCATTGTTTATTAAAAAACTGCGTTAAAGCAGAGTGATACAAATAGTGCGATAAGCAAAAACTAGGACTAAGTCCCTTCCAAGGGCAAGCTGAGTAATGATATTAAATTGAATATTTCACTCGTTACTGTAATCAACCTGGGAATTCTGTGGTATGACATAGCTGTCTGCCTCCTTGGTTGCTGCATCATGTGTTCGGCAATAGTGCTGCCGGACAGTGTTTCCAGAGATTAAGGTCCTGCAAGAAAAAGAAAAATAACCGAATGGGAAGCCCCTAGTGTGGTTTAGGCCACGTCTTGGGGTGTGCCGTAGTTGTGCCCCCTCCCCACCCGTGCCCATGGTATTTTTAATGCGTGATTATGTACGCGCGGCACAAGTTTCGCCGCTGGGCTGGGATTGGGGTGGCCACCGTGTTGCCACACGAGCTCAGATCGCGCCATGCGGTCTATTTGCCGATTACCCCAAGCGCGCTTGAAGGTGTCCGGGCTGTGAAGCGCCGAACTGGTTTTGCCTTAAGAGGCTGCTTTGCGCTTCTGCTGCAAGGGCCGCGGTGTGCTCCTCTGTCCGGAGAGAGTGCTCTGTGTTTCCATTGACTGTAATAACTCCGCGAGGTCCTGGCATCTTGAGCTTGAGGTATGCATAATGCGGTACCGCATTGTAGCAAATGAGGTTCGCCCGAGCAGCGCGTGATAACCACTGCGGAACGGGACTATATCGAAGATTAACTCTTTGCTTCGGAAGTTATCCGGGGATCCGAAGACCACTTCCAGTGTAATTGAGCCTGTGCAATGGGCCTCTATACCTGGAATGACGCCCTTAAAGGTCATTTTGGTGGGTTTGATCCTTGAGGGGTCTATACCCATTTTGCGCACTGTGTCCTGATAAAGCAGGTTTAGGCTGCTGCTGCCGTCCATAAGGACTCGAGTGAGGTGAAATCCGTCGATGATTGGGTCTAGGACCAGTGTGGTGAATCCGCCATGACGGATACTAGTGGGGTGGTCCCTGCGATCGAAGGTGATCGGACAGGAGGACCAAGGGTTGAACTTTGGGGCGACTGGCTCCAACGCATATACGTCCCTGAGCGCACGCTTCCGCTCCCTCTCGGGGATGTGGGTTGCGTATATCATGTTCACCGTCCGCACTTGTGGGGGAAACCTCTTCTGTCCTCCAGTGTGTGGCTGCCGGGGCTCCTCCTCGTCGTCCCTATGCGGCCCCTTGTCCTTGTTTTCGGCAATTAACTTGCCGGCCTGCTTGAACACCCAACAATCCCTGTTGGTGTGATTGGCTGGCTTGTCTGGGGTGCCATATATTAGACACGAGCGATCGAGTATACGGTCCAAGCTGGACGGGCCCGGCGTACTTTGTTTGAACGGCTTTTTCCGCTGACCGGGTTTAGAGCCTTTGATTCTAGCATTGACTGCCGTATCCTCAGTATTTTCGTTGTTAATGCGGCGCTTATGCTTGTTGTGACGTGACCTGCTATTGCCATCCTTGGTATCTGAGGTACCATGGTTCTTTGATATGTTATTACTACGAGCCAACCAGCTGTCTTCTCCCGCACAAAAGCGGGTCATGAGCGTCGTGAGAGCTGCCATAGATTTTGGTTTTTCCTGACCAAGGTGCCGGGCTAGCCACTCGTCTCGGATGTTGTGCTTGAAAGCCGCTAAGGCCTCCATGTCCAGACAGTCGACGATTTGATTTTTCTTTGTAAGGAACCGAGTCCAAAATTGCCTGGCCAAGTCTTCTGGCTGATGAATTATGTGGCTCAAGTCATCGGCGTCTGGTGGCCGCACATAAGTGCCCTGAAAGTTGTCGAGGAATGCGGCTTCCAGATCTTCCCAACAACTAATGGAGTTCGCTGGCAAGCTGTTAAGCCAATGCCGTGCTGGTCCTTTGAGCTTTAGTGGGAGGTATTTGATGGCGTGTAAGTCATCACCGTGGGCCATGTGGATGTGGAGGAGGAAGTCCTCAATCCATACTGCGGGATCTATTGTGCCGTCGTATGATTCAATGTTTACAGGTTTGAAACCTTCTGGGAATTAATGTTCCATTACTTTGTCCGTGAAGCATAAGGGGTGTGCGGCGCCTCTGTATTGGGCTATATCTCGAGCGGCTCGAATGGGTCTTGCCCGCTGTGTTCGGCCCGGCCGGATTTGCTTTTACTGTATCCAGCGTGACGTTTGTCGTCTCGCAGAGTGGTGCGCCCTCGTGATCCATAGATCGATCTTGAATGCTTTGCCTTGTCCTCCAATATGTCTCGCAGGTCTGGCGTATCTCCCCATGCCTTTTTATTTGAATGGCGTTGGGGTGGAGGCTGAGTGCTTCTTCCTCCAGTCGGGGTAGTAACCTGCGCCTTGGGTAACTCTTGGAGGGGCGCTCGAGTTTATATTCCTCGACCGCGAGGACTTCAGTCCATTTGTCAGCTAGTAGATCTTGATCAGCTTGAAGCTGCTGCTGCTTTTTCTTTAGGCTATTTGCCGTGGCCATAAGCCGGCGCTTGAAGCGCTCTTGTTCGACGGGATCCTTTGGGACGGTGAATTCATCGTTACCGAGGCTTGCCTCGTCTTCGGAGGGGGGGATGTAATTGTCATCCTCTTCCGCTCTCTCAGGAGAGCTAGCTCCTTCATCCTCCTGCTCTAAATCTTGCTGGAGGGGATTGTTGTTGTCTTTGGCACTATCCGGAGTATTATTATCTCCTGTGCCGGTATCACCACTTTTGCTTTGGCGGGACTTAGAGCGGCGCCGCTGACGTCGGCGCTTGGGTTGCTTCTTGGAGGGGTCATCCTCCGCTATCTCGTCGCCATTGCCTTCATTGGGTGTATCCACCATGTATATGTCATATGACGAGGTGGCTTTCCAGTGCCCTATAGGTGCTGGTTCATGTTCGTCTCCTACATCGTCGTCCATACCGTCGATGTCTTCGGAGTCGAAGTCGAGCATGTCGGTTAAATCATCGACAGTGGCTATGAAGTGGGTGGTGGGTGGGCGTCGAATTTCTTCGTCGTCCGCATCCCAATTCTCTTGGCCATAATCCGGCCAGGGCTCTCCTGACAAAGAGAGAGAGACCTTGGTGAATTCAGAATGTCGCCGAAGGGCGAGTGTTGAAAGATATCCGTGGCGGTGAATTCCATGATCGGCGCCCAATCGGATTCGATTGGCAGGGGCGCGAATGGTTCGGAGTCGGGGAAAGAGTCCGGCACCTTGGAGTCATGGGCTGCGTAGAGGGTTAGGCAGGTGTTCGGCTCAATCGCCGTTGAGACTGCAGCCCCTGAGGTGGTGTCTCACCACCCGTCCTCGATTGGCGCAGTTGGCTCCGAACTAAGGGTCGGAGCTGATGCAGGCGCGGCCTCTGGGGTACTGTTGGCGGCAGAGCTAGGTCATACCCATCGCAACAGTGCGGCACGCCCGGCTGTGGCTTGAATCCGTCGAAGATCAAGTCTCCGCGGATGTCGGACGGGTAATTCAAACTTCCAAATCTGACCTGATGGCCAGGGGCGTAGCTTTCAATCTGCTCCAGATGGCCAAGCGAATTAGCCGCAGTGCAAAGCCGCCGAATACGAAGATCTGTCCGGGGAGAAAAGTCTCACCCTGGACCGCATCGCTATCGATGATAGTAGGATCCATCAAGCCTAATGGCGACGACACAGAGGAACTCTCAATGAAAGCACCAATGTCGGTGTCAAAACCGGCGGATCTTGGGTAGGGGGTCCCGAACTGTGCGTCTAGGCCGGATGGTAACAGGAGGCAGGGGCAAAGTTTTACACAGGTTCGGGCCCTCTTGATGGAGGTAAAACCCTACGTCCTGCTTGATTAATATTGATGATATGGGTAGTACAAGAGTAGATCTACCACGAGATCAGAAAGGCTAAACCCTAGAAGCTAGCCTATGGTATGATTGTATGTTGTGATTGTTGTCCTACGGACTAAAACCCTTCGGTTTATATAGACACCGGAGAGGGTTAGGGTTACACAAGGTCGGTTACAAAGGAGGAGATATCCATATTCGTATTGCCTAGCTTGCCTTCCACGCCAAGTAGAATCCCATCCGGACACGAGACGAAGTCTTCAATCTTGTATCTTCATAGTCCAACAGTCCGGCCAATGGAGATAGTCTGGCTGTCCAGAGACCCCTTAATCCAGGACTCCCTCAGTCGTTTTTCTCTCCAAGTCCCGAACCTGTGACATTTTCAGGCCATGTTATTTGCATCATAACTCCTCGTTCGTAGATCCGTTTTGCATGCATGATATATCAAAATGTTCATCAGGATGTGTTCTTCATTTTGTTCCATTGTGACATGATTGTTTGAGTACATCTTTATGCCCAAATAGTTGTTGCAAGAGTGTTATAAAATTTTAGGTGCATTTTCTTAGCAGAGTATGAGCATTTGTCATTTTTGCTACATTTGTTGTGTGCTTCATATGGGCATGAGCTCTACATGTGTTTTGGGCTATGCATGCCATCTTTACAGGAGTGTATGCCATGTATTTTTGTGATCAATGTGGTCACTAGCACAAGCATGCAAAGTAGCTCTCGTGATATTGCTGATTTCAGGGACTTAGAATTTCACTAAGTCATTTCCCTGCTGTTATTTTTATGCCATGTGTTCATGTTGCTACAGAGAGATCCATGCTTCTTTTGAGTATGTTCAGTAAGGATGATTTGGACATATGGTCATGCTCTATCCATCCATGCCCCTGTGTTGCATTTATGGAGTGCCCTAGCATGACTAAATCTTGCTGTACTTTTGCTATAAAATGTTCCTGGCAGATTGTTTATGTGTTAATCAATTTTTCCAAGGTTGTTCTAGTTGATCCATGCATGCTATGAGATTGTTCTTGCCATGGTTAGCTTCTTGAACATGTCTTCTTGTTTGTAGTATGTTTAGCTTGTCATGCAATGCCTTGTGATGAGTGAATCGAGCTCGCAAACATGCCTTCATAATTCTGTTGATGCCATGTCCAGTTTTCTGCTAAGTCTGAATCTGTTAACGAAACTTGCTATGTTTACATGGGTGCCATCATATCTTCTGATCCTTTTTGGCTTATGGTCAGTAAGGTACTTTTGTTCTATGCCTTGAGTAGACTCATGCCATGCCTTGTATTGCTATGATCTGTTCCTGTAGGATGTTGTTATCTTGCTCTAAACATGTCTTCCTGTTGTTAATTCCTGGCATGTTGTTATTTTCACTAAGTCTGTGATGCTGATATCTTTTGCATTTTTACCATGCTTGTTTGAACCTGCTCTTGTGTGTTTTAGCCATAGCTCAGTGTTCATCTTTTGTCAAGAATCTTTAGTAGATCACTGCCATGTGCTTTGTTGTTAAGTTGGAGTGCAGTGGCTTAGTTTCTTGTTGCATTTTATATGGCATCGTGCTGTTAATCGCAGAATTGTGCCATTCTTGTTTTGCTTGCCATTTGCAAACCGTGCATCCGGTTCCGGTGATCTTTATATCGATTTCGACCAAAATCAACTCATCTTTCTAGCAACACACTTGGTTTGACAAGTTGATGCCTTGATCAATATTTTCCTTCCGGAGCATGCATATGCATTGCATATCACATCCCGCATGGCATGCCATGTTTTGCATCATGTTGCTTGCGCATTGCACCGTGGTTGATTGTCGTTTCCTTTGCTTGTGTTCTTGATTTGGGTAGAGCCGGGAGATGATTACGTGATCGAGGAACCCGTTGAGTACGCTTACGAGGATCAAGCTTTCGTCAACTCGAAGAACTTTGCAGGCAAGATGACCATACCCTTGAAATCACTTATATCTTTGCTTGCTAGTTGCTCGCTCTTTTGCTATGCCGCGATACCTACCACTTGCTATATCATGGCTCCCATATTGCCATGTCAAGCCTCTAACCCACCTTGTCCTAGCAAACCGTTGTATGGCTATGTTACCGCTTTGCTCAGCCCTCTTATAGCGTTGCTAGTTGCAAGTGAAGATGGAGTTTGTTCCATGTTGGAACATGGATATTGTTGGGATATCATTATTATATCTTGTTTACTTTAATGCATCTATATACTTGGTAAAGGGTGGAAGGCTCGGCCTTATGCTTGGTGTTTTGTTCCACTCTTACCGCCCTAGTTTCCGTCGTACCGGTGTTCTGTTCCTTGATTTTGCGTTCCTTACGCGGTTGGGTTATAATGGGAACCCCTTGACATTTCGCTTTGAATAAAACTCCTCTAGCAAGGCCCAACCTTGGTTTTACCATTTGACACCTAAGCCTTTTTCCCTTGGGTTCTGCAGACTCAAGGGTCATCTTTATTTTAAACCCCCGGGCCAGTGCTCCTCTGAGTGTTGGTCCAACTTGTCAGCCGCCGGTGGCCACCAGGGGCAACTCTGGGTTGGCCTACCGGAATTTTGGATGATCCGGTGTGCCCCGAGAACGAGATATGTGCAGCTCCTATCGGGATTTGTCGGCACATTCGGGTCGCTTTGCTGGTCTTGTTTTACCATTGTCGAAATGTCTTGTAACCGGGATTTCGAGTCTGATCGAGTCGTCCTAGGAGAAGGAATATCCTTCGTTGACCGTGAGAGCTTGTGATGGGCTAAGTTGGGACACCACGCAGGGTTTTGAACTTTTGAAAGCCGTGCCCATGGTTATGGGCAGATGGGAATTTGTTAATATCTGGTTGTAGAAAACCTGACACTTAACTTAATTTAAAATGAATCAACCACGTGTGTAGCCGTGATGGTCTCTTCTCGGCGGAGTCCGGGAAGCGAACACGGTTCTTGTGTTATGCTTGAACGTAAGTAGATTCAGGATCACTTCTAGTTCACGACCGTGCTTTGCTCTGCTTCTCGCTCTCATTTGCATAAGTTAGTCACCATATAGGCTAGTGCTTGCTGCAGCTCCACCCCACTACCTTTTCCTACCCTTAAGCTTAAATAGTCTTGATCGCGAGGGTGTGAGATTGCTGAGTCCCCGTGACTCACAGATTACTTCCAAAACTAGATGCAGGTGCCGATGATACCAGTGCAGGCGACGTAACCCAGCTCAAGTGGGAGCTCGATGAAGATCATGGTCGTTGTGTTGTTTCGTTTCCTGTTGATCAGTAGTGGAGCCCAGTTGGGTCGATTGGGGATCTAGCATTAGGGGTTGTCTTCCTTTTATTTTGGTTCCGTAGTCGGACCCTGTTTGTATTCTAGATGATGTAATGCTATATTTATGTATTGTGTGAAGTGGCGATTGTAAGCCAACTCTTTATCCCTTTCTTATTCATTACATGGGATGTGTAAAGATTACCCCTCTTGCGACATGCCTACTATGCGGTTATGCCTCTAAGTCGTGCTCCGATAGGTGGGAGATATAGCCGCATCGTGGGTGTTACATTATGATAAATCGGTGTTTATTCACCTGGCTTGGCTTTCAACTATAAGTTGTCAGTACATGATCAGTTATAAACTGGTGTTTATTAACCCGGCTTGGTTTCGACTACAAGTTGCCAGTATGATATAAGAATAATCCGGTGTTTATTGACCCGGCCTGGTTTGGGACTATAAGTCGCTAGTATATATTTGGATTGCGCCATTGGAATCATGCGCTCATAGATCATTGGATTATATTATTCAAATCTTTAATAGCTAACATGGCTGGATTTTTACTATGGTTATCAATAACCAATATTATGATTGAGGTTTTCAAAGTCGCTTCAGCGCAATGGATACAATTTATTCTACAATGGAAGGAATAGTCCCGAGTCGCTGAAGGTGACGACCCGACACTTGGGGGCTACATTATTCAAGTTGGGATTACATCAAATACACAAGTCTCATGTCGCTGCATGCATGCACCATGACACTTGGGGGCTAATGCAAAGCCATTGTTTTCTCACCATATTGAAGACCCGACTCATCACATCGTAATGAGCCGGCCCTTGGGGGCTACCAATTGCTCCTGTCAACAATTCAAGGTACACAAGTTTTAATCCATTATATTGAAGGGTCCACTCCTCAGTTGGTAAAGCACAAAGCTCTTAACCTTGTGGACGTGGGTTCAAGCCCCATGATGGGAGTTACATCATATGATGTTATTTTCAATGAAGTATATATAAAGTCCCAGCTCAGTATTATCTTACTGAGCCGGCCCTTGGAGGCTACATGTTGCTGTTAAAATCTACATGATCATATTTTCAAAGTCCCTGCTCATTATTTGCATAATGACCTGGCCCTTGGGGGCTACACTGGTTGAAGTTTTTATGAGCATCAGGCAAATACAAGTCCCAGGTTGCTGCAAGCATGACAACCTGGCACTTGGGGGCTACATATGTGGAATACTCTGTTCTGACTAGTGATTGATAAACAACCTGGATTTCTTCAAGCTTGTGACATTCATATTGAAGCAATTCTTAAGCTGTTACTACATTACCTTCTTAAGACTTGGGGGCAACACGTGATAGGAATATAAGAGGTATATTTTCAAAGCTGATGTTAATAAACAGTTATGACCCAGTGCCATCAATATTTATAAACCGGAAATTTTGGCAATGATAAACCGGCAAGTTCTACATCCTTAAACTGGGCTGAAGATCAGATGAGTATTTCAAGGACCAATATTTTTGTTAAGCATTGGGAGCTGAGTCAAATGAATTATTCTTCATAATATTTCTCTGTGACAAACCAATGCCAGCAAATTGATTATGAAGCTGGACTATTGAACCAGATTTTCTAGAAGAAGGAAATGACAAGGACTTAAGGATGATCAGGATCAGTTTAACATGGATAAATCCAAATTAAACTGGGGGCTAATGTCGGGGATATACCCCGCGGTATGACCTGGCCGAAGTTATAACTCGGCTGGGACTTGGTAAACCGGTTGACAGTTAAGACAGACAGTTAAGACAGATGGTTAAGCCAGACGGTAAACTGGCAGGTGGTAAACTGGCAGACAGTTAACCCAGATGATAACCCAGCAGGTGTTAAGTCAGATGATAACCGGCAGGTGTTAAGTCAGATGATAACCTGGAAGGTGTTCAGTCATAACCCGGCAGACAATCATAAACCGGCACCAGTCATAACCCGACAGACAATCATAAACTGGCAGACCATCATAAAACGGCACCAGTCATAACCCGGCAGACAGTGATAACTCGGTTGCCAGGGGTTATGGAGCCCGAGACGTTATGAAGCCCAAGACGTTAAGAAACCCATGAAGAGAAGTCAAAGTAGTTTAAGTCTTAATCCGAGTTGGACTCTACATGTAACCCGCCCCTTCAACATATATAAGGAGGGGCAGGGCACTCCAAGAGGAAGAAGGAATAATCTGAAGGGTTAGGGATAACTAGGAGAGCCAGTTTACAGCGACTCCCTCGTGATGATAATGAGACCTAGCCACAAACAGCATGTAGGGTTGTTACCGGATGATGTTTCCCGGGGCCCGAAGCTGTCTAAACCCTTGTCTTCTATTGCGTCTCTCGATTCCGCTCAACCCCTCTCAAGCTACCACATAGATGTGCTGGCCTGACGACAAAGTCCTCACACTAGGACACCTGCCGTGAAAATTTCACGATAGTGGCGGCAAGCGGAAGTGGCAAAATGTGGTGGGCTTTGCCGGCAGCCTGGCGGCGGCGGCAGGCGTCAAGCTAAGTGTTTACCGCTGCGATAGGCGGTGCCATGGCATAGACTGGAGGAGTTTGTGCAGGTGTGAATGGGGACCAGAGGGTATGGAGGGCGGGGTGAGGGTTTTTCTGACGTGTGGATGGTGAGGTTTTTTTAATTGGGTGGTGAGGGTTTTCTGTCCCACAAAGAATTTTGGAAGCGACGGTTTGCTAGAGCGGACCATGTGTGATTGACGCAACATGCAAAATGAAAGTCATTGCACAGGGTTTCAATTTTGGGAACTGTGTGTGATTGACGTACTACCTCCGTCCTGGTTTATTGGTCCCTTTGTATTTTTTACCAAATTTTGCCCGAATATTTAACTAAGAAATGTTTATGCATGTCACCAAAAATTATATCATTGAACACTATGCTCAAATACCCATCCAACGATATAATTTTTGCTGACCTGCACTAACATTTTGTCAGTTAAACCTTTGGTCAAAATTCAACACAAATTACAAAAGGGACCAATAAACCAAGACAGAGGTAGATTCCATCAACCGAACTGGTTGCATCCATATCCCAGTTAGACATAAGTAAACATAGGTTAAACATACTCAGACATAGATAACAAGTGTACACACGCATAAGTATAGTTCAACCATAAGTACATAGTTCAACCATCATTAAGCATACTCAAGCGTACATAGTTCGATCCATCCCACATCTCATCTCACATGCCGGCACGATCCTGAAGCTTCTCCAGGTACTCGGCATAGGCGTCGTGCACCACCCTGCAAGAATACTTCTGCTTGAAGGAGCCAACGGCCCATCCTCTTGCATGCGCTAGAACATTGAGATACGCATCATGAAGCTTGTGGTTGCAAAATGGGCATCGATAGGTGCCTTTCCAGGTCCTAATACGCATGTTATGCATTCCCCCGTAAAGCTCCCTCAGGATTTGCCTCTTGTACCTCCTCTGGCCATCTCCATCCTTGTTGTCCACATCATCAAATGGCACCTATACAAATAGTAAAACAAATTTGGCATCAAATCAATGATTACATGCCGTGAAGTAGGATTAGGAATTTATGGCTATTTATTTATACGTATCCAGAGATTATGGTTCGATTTTTAAGCACAGTCGTCTATGTACAGACCAATCTTGAAGAAAATAATGGCACAAACATATGCAGGTCATTCAAAATCAATTGTCAAGTCCTGGCTAGGAATTATTAGCACGAACACTAACCCTAGTAGGATTACTAGCAAAAATCATTTGCACAGATGAAACAACTAATCACTTATCACTTGTACCATTCAAACAATCAATACACTACACGGATCTAACGAAACTTACTCAAATTTCATGGATTGAGAGAACATAACCATAGGATTTCTATTCCGAAAAGGGGGAGGCAGGAGTAACTAAAAAGGGGGAGTGCGGACGTTGGCAGCGACCGCATATGCCCATCATCAAAAGTGAGCTCCTCGTTCTGATCTAGGGTGGGGGATCGGAGCCAGTCGTCAAGCTTGGCTTGGTCCTTTCCGTTGGAACGAAACTTGCCCATTCTAAGGCCTCTGGTTGGGCCAAGGCGACTGCCGAGGATCTTGGAGAACGCATCCAAGCTTTTGCGATAGGCATGGCAAAGCTCGTGGGTGATACGTATCCAACGTATCTATAATTTTTTATTGTTCCATGCTGTTTTATTATCAATCTTGGATGTTTTATAGTCATTTTATATCTTTCTTGGTACTAACCTATTGACATAGTGCCAAGTGCCAGTTGCCGTTTTCCATGTTTTTTACATCGTAGAAAATCAATATCAAACGGAGTCCAAATGCCACAAAACTTTACGGAGATTTTTTATGGACCAGAAGGAACATATTGGGCCCTGATAGCACCCGACGGGAGTCCCGAGGAGGGAGGGCGCGCCAGGAGGCCCAAGCGCGCCCTCGTGGGTTGTGCCCACCTCAGGTGCCCCCCGAACCGCCTCTTTGCTCTATAAATACCCAAATATTCCCAAAACCCTAGGGGAGTCGACAAAATATTCATCCATCCGCCACAGAGTCCAGAACCACCAGATCCAATATAGACACCATCATGAAGGGGTTCACCACTTCCATTGGTGCCTCTTCGATGATGCATGAGTAGTTCTTTGTAGACCTTCGGGTCTGTAGTTAGCAACTAGATGGCTTCATCTCTCTCTCTCTCTCTCTCTCTCTCTTGATTCTCAATACAATGGTCTCTTGGAGATCCATATGATGTAACTCTTTTGTGGTGTGTTTGTTGGGACCGATGAACTTTGACTTTATGATCAGATCTATCTTTTTATATCCATGAAAGTATTTGAGTTTCTTTGATCTCTTTTATGCATGATCTCTTATAGCTTCGTATTTATTCTCCAAGATTTGGGTTTTGTTTGGCCAACTTGATCTATTTATCTTGCAATGGGAAGAGGTGCCCGGTAGTGGGTTCGATCTTACAGTGCTTGATCCCAGTGACAGAAAGGGAACCGACACGTATGTATCATTGCTACTAAGGAAGATGGGATCTATATCTACCACCATAGATAAATGGATCCCGTCTACATCATGTCATCATTCTTATTGCATTACTCCATTTTCCATGACCTTATTACACTAGATGCATGCTGGATAGCGGTCGATGTGTGGAGTAATAGTAGTAGATGCAGGCAGGAGTCGGTCTACTAATCTTGGACGTGATGCCTATGTAATGATCATTGCCTGGATATCGTCATAATTATTTGAGGCTCTATCAATTGCCCAACAATAATTTGTTTACCCATCGTTTACTTTTTTTCTCAAGAGAAGCCATTAGTGAAACCTACGGCCCCGGGGTCTTCTTTCTCATATATTTGCCTTTGCGATCTACCTTTTATTTTCTTTTATTTTCAGATCTATTAAACCAAAAACCCAAAAATACCTTGCTGCAATTTATTTTATTTGGCGTTTGATCTATCAATATTTACAACTTTCTCCCGACCACGTGCCACTTCTGGCGCCGTTACCCGAAAGGGATTGACAACCCCTTTAACACATCGGGTTGCGAGTGGTTGTTATTTGTGTGCAGGGGTTGTTTACGTTGTGTTGCTTGGTTCTCCTACTGGTTTGCTAACCTTGGTTTCATATCTGAGGGAAATACCTACCGCCACTGTGCTGCATCATCCCTTCCTCTTTGGGGAAATACCGACGTAGCTTCAAGCGACATCAAAAGAAATTTTTGACGCTGTTTCCGGGGAGGATCTTCAACATAACCAGGTTCCTAATCACAAATCTCATCTCCTCAAAATTTACATTATTTGCCATTTTCCTCTCGTTTTACTCTCCCCCACTTCGCAAAAAATTTGTTGTTTTATTCACCCTCTTTTTCGTTCGTCGTTTTCTCACCAGATCTGTTTTTGTGTGCAATATTGTTTGCTACCTTTGCTTGTGTTACCATGTGCCTTCTATTTGCTTGCATCTTCGCTTGCTAAAAATCTGTTGATATGGATCGTCATCCACTTGCTAATCTTTTCAAAAGATCTGATTATGTTGAACCAATTGCTAGTGAGTTGACGGCAATTGATTATCTTTATGAAATTTTGCTTGAGATTCGTGAATCGGAAAATCATGATGAAGAAATTCATGATAGCTCCTTGAATGAAAAGCATGATTGCAATGCTTTTACTATAAATTCTATTAATGTTAATTGTGCTAATAATATGCAAAAACCCAAGCTTGGGGATGCTAATTTTGATATGTCCACTACTTACTGCAATGATCATGATTGGGGTGATTCTTATTATGATCTTGAAAAATTATTTAAGCCTCGTGATGAATATGTTTGCGATAATATTGAAAGTGGGTTTGGAAGAGTGTCAACTCTAGGTAATAATGATCCTGCTACTTTGGAGTCTGTTTAATCTTATGAAATTTTTGATAAAATGGGCTTGGAGAGGTCATGACTTTATTTGATGATAATCCCACTATTTTGGAAAAGTGTCAACTTTGCATGCATGTGGATCATGAAGAGAATGTTTTATGTGATAGTTATATTGTTGAATGTGATAATGATCCCACATGTAATTATTATGAGAGAGGAAAATATGGTTGTAGAAATTTTTATGTTACTAGATTACCTCTCGTTATGTTGAGATCGTCAATGTTTTATTCCTCTTCTTTGCATATGCTAGTTTCTGCTTGCCGTGAAAATTTGTTTGCTTATATAATGCCTATGCATAGGAAGTATGTTAGACTTGAATATGTTTGTCACACGCTTTATGATGCTCTCTTTGTGTTTCAATTATTATCTTTCATGTGAGCATCAATTAAATGATATGCCTTGCTAGGGGCATGAAAGAATAGCGCTTGTTGGGAGGCAACCGAATGAATAAAATTTGTTTTTGCTTTTTGCTTCCTATTTTTGAGTGTTTGCACAATTATGCTACTATTATGATTGTGTTTTTATGTTTTAATTAGTGTTTGTGCCAAGTAAAGCCATTAGGATCTTCTTGGATGATAGTTGTTTGATCTTGCTGAAAAAATAGAAACTTTTGCACTCGTGAAAGTAATTCTCATTTTAACCAAAGAGTGATAAAATACCCATTCCTTTTGCAGTAGATCAATATACAAATTGGTAAGGCCTTCCTAATTTTGAAGAACTTTTGGAGTTACGGAAGTATTCAAAATAGTCAGATTGCTTTGGACTGTTCTGTTTTGATAGATTCTGTTTGCTTTGCGTTGTGTGTTTGTTTTGATGGCTCAATGGGTTTCTTTGATGAGTTTTTGCCATAGAAAAGTTGGAATACAGTAGATATAATGCAAGAACAAAATATGAATTGGGTTGATACAATGATACGTCTCCGTCGTATCTACTTTTCCAAACACTTTTGCCCTTGTTTTGGACTCTAACTTGCATGATTTGAATGGAACTAACCCGGACTGACGCTATTTTCAGCAGAATTGCCATTGTGTTATTTTTTTTGCAATAATAAAAGTTCTCAGAATGATCTGAAAATCAACGGAGATTATTTTTGGAATATATAAAAAATACTGGAAGAAGAATCCACGTCAGTGGGCCCACACCCTGTCCACAAGGGTGGGGGCGCGCCCCCTGCCTCGTGGGCCCCCTGACGCTCCACCAACCTCAACTCCAACTCCATATAGTCATGTTCAAGGAGAACAAAACCAGAGAGAAGGATTCATTGCGTTTTACGATACGGAGCCGCCGCCAAGCCCTAAACTCTCTCGGGAGGGCTGAACTGGAGTCCGTTCGGGGCTCCGTAGAGGGGAATCCGTTGCCATCGTCATGATCAACCTTCCTACATCACCAATTTTATGATGCTCACCGCCGTGCGTGAGTAATTCCTTCGTAGGTTTACTGGACAATGATGGGTTGGATGAGATTTATCATGTAGTCGAGTTAGTTTTGTTAGGGTTTGATCCCTAGTATCCAGTATGTTCCGAGACTGATGTTGCTATGACTTTGGTATGCTTAATGCTTGTCACTAGGGCCCGACTGCCATGATTTCAGATTTGAAACTATTATGTTTTCATGAATATATGTGAGTTCGTGATACTATCTTGCAAGTCTATAGTCACCTATTATGTGTTATGATCCGTTAACCCCGAAGTGACAATAATCGAGATACTTACCGGTGATGACCGTAGTTTGAGGAGTTCATGTATTCATTATGTGTTAATGCTTTGGTCCGGTACTCTATTAAAAGGAGGCCTTAATATCCCTTAGTTTCCAATAGGACCCCGCTGCCACGGGTGGGTAGGACAAAAGATTTCATGCAAGTTCTTTTCCATAAGCACGTATGACTATATTCGGAATACATTCCTACATTACATTGATGAACTAGAGCTAGTTATGTGTCACCCTATGTTATAACTATTGCATGATTGATCGCATCCAACATAATTCTCCATCACCGATCCAATGCCTATGAGCTTTTCATCCATTGTTCTTCGCTTATTTACTTTTCCGTTGCTACTGTTACACTACAAAAAAAGACACATCCGTGACATTTTGGGCCGAACGAAAATCTTTTGTCATACTTATGACACTTCTATGACGATAATTGTGACAAAACCCGTATCATCATAGATGTGGTGGGGTCCAACTTCTATGACAAAAAATAATGACAAAAAATGGGCTTTTCGTCCTGGGCGGGCCGGAGACGCAGCTGCATGACATTCTTTGGGCCGTCCATGATGGAAATAACCGTTGTAGAAGCGAGGGCGAGGAAAATATCGTGGTGTTCCCGGTTACGGTGGGTGGTCAGGGCTGAGCGAGGCGCGTTTCTCTCGTACACGCACACGCGTGGGTGCGAGGCGTTGGGCTCTAACTGAACCCGAGCGATTGCACTGCAGGCTACGCGTTAATGAACCCGAGCGATCGATCGATGGCTGTTAACTGACCCCGATCGAGCGATTCCTTCGCTATTGCTGCTAACTAAAGCCGATCAAAGCTGCCTGTCGGAGTAAATAGCCATGGGTAGCCTAGCCGGCTTCCCCTGGCCCTTCTGAAAAAATTACGAGCCCATCCGGCTCTCAAGAGGACTCAAGACCTGGGGCCGCCTCCCCCCAGCCGGCTATCTTCTAGGCCGGCTTCGGGGGCGGCCCGCCCTTTACCCTCATGAAGAAAGCTGTGGGAGGGCCGACTGCGAGAAGCCGGCTGCAAAGAGGCCGACTCCAAGGAGCCGGCTCCCATAAAGCAGTCAAGGCCGTACCCACAAAGTACGCGTCCACCCCGCGATGATGAAGCGGGGCGTGGCTATAGTGAAGCCTGCCACCCCCAAAACCCAGAGCACGCCTGGTACAGTGCGCCGTACGGGCAGCCACGGCCCGCCCGGCGCGGCACTGTAGCCACGGCGGCTCTGACGCCGTCCACGACGGGCCACCAGCGTGGCCCCCGAGGCGGTGGGCCCCTTCGGGCAGAGAGAAACCGAAGGCGGCCGCACCTCCTCCCAAGTCGGCCCGATGGAGAGCCGCCCCCCATAGCCGGCTCGCCATCCTCCTCGAAGGAGACGCCCATTAAGAAGACAAGATACGGCGGGGCTACAGTAATCGCCCGCCAGGGCGGCGGTACTGTAGCCACGCTTACCCCGACCAAGCCTGCGTCAACAGCACGGAGCAACAGTAACCAGCCACCGACCAGGCCCTGGACAGTGGGGCCTGCCTGTCGACTAGGGTGCCGGCAGCCGGCGGGACCCACCAGTCGGCGGGCCCCAGCAGCCGGCGCAGAAGCCGACGAGCACAGTCACAGACAGCTGGGCCCCGTGCCCAGCTGGATTACCATTGTACCCCCGGGGGGTAGGCCTATATAAACCCCCCGGTGCGCCCATGCAAAGGGTTGGACCCAAAGCTAGTTCTAGAGACGATACAAGGAGAAGAAGCAAGCTAGCTGTGCCCTTCTTCCTCCTTCCACCCAAACAGCTCGAGGAGCATTGTGTAGCTACTTGTTCATTTAGTAACCATGCGGAGACCCCGCAGAGTAGCAGTAGGGGTGTTATCTCCCCGGAGAGCCCCGAAGCTGGGTAAGATTCGCCGGCGTGCATGTCTTCGCCTTATCCCGTTTCCAGGCACCGGCGATGTTTTATTGGCTCCCACAATGATAAGCCACCCATTGGCATATGTCGCACCTACCACCCGACATTTGGCGCCCACCGTGGGGCCAGGTGCACCGTCGTCCGGAGACCTGTTCTGGACGGGAACCCTCTTCCTCCCCCGCGAGCGTAGCCAGCCCGGCTCACCCGATGGCGCTTGCCACGACGCGCTGCAAAGCGTCACCGACATCTGCGCGGCGAGCGGCCTCGCCGATCTCCTCAACAAGGCCCGCATCTCCGACGAGCTCGCCTCCGATGCGGGCACCGACCACCTCGCCAACCTCCTTGGCCAGCTCCACGTCTCCAGCAAGCATGCTGCAGATCTGGAGTCGGTTGGCTCCACCGACCCGATGCCTGTCGACTCCGACACGGCGTCCTACGACACCTTCCCCACCAACGTCACGATCTACAACGACCCGCTCCCTCCGGCCGGCGATCGCGATATTGTCACCACTGAGGTGATGGTTATCGGCCACGATGGCCCGGCCGACGAGGGCGCCCACGACGCCCCGCGCGCGGCGGCCCACGACTTGTCCGTCCCCCTCCCGGCTGATGCCGACGACGAAGCACTGGAGGCACGCCGTCTCGCCCTCCATGCGGAGGGCCGGAGGCTGGCCTCCGTAAGACGCCTCACTAAGGCCTACCAGCACGAAGCTGACCGTGCCGCCTTCGGCACACCAGCCCCGGCTGGCCCAAGCCGGGCTGGTGCTGTCAGGCAACACGGCACCGTCATCGCCGACACGCTGGGAGTCGATCGCCCGATATACGCCACTCCGCTCGAGAACCTGCACGCCGCCCAGGCAGCCGTAGACGAGCTGGACGGTTTGGAAGCCGAAGACCTCCCCCACATGACGCGGTGCATACAGCAGCTATTTGACGCGGCCGCTCAGCGGCACGAAGCCGACGCCCATGCGGGAAGCCCTCCCCCGCGCCGCGATCACGGCGCGACTTCCCGGACGCCGACTACGAGCAACACCCGCGCGCGGCGCGAGAAAGAGCCGGCTTCCAGCCGAAGCCGAACCCGAATCTCCATCGAGCGAGACGCTGACGGCCGTCCCCGAGCCATGGAATGGCGGGGCAGCCCGCCTCCGCCTCGAGCTCGTGGAGAGAGATACCCCACCCCGCCTCCAGTGGTGCACCCGACTCTCAGCGGCCGGCTAGGTCGCCGCAAAGGAGTCAGCGAGAACGACGCCCGCCACCAAATCGACCGCCTGGCCAGATCCCTAGCACTAGAAGAAGAGGACGATGTCGGCCCGCCCTGTTTTGGCCCCCGCGTCCGCGACGAGCCACTTCCCCAAAGGGTTCTCGCTCCCAAGAGACATGCCCAAGTACAACGGCTCGGTGAAGCCGGAAGACTGGCTGACCGACTACTCCACAACCGTCAGCATCGCCAACGGCAACCGGCGCGTTGCCGTGAAGTACGTGCCCCTCATGCGACAAGGCACGATGAGGACTTGGCTTAACAGCCTCAAGCCTCTCAGCATCAACAGCTGGGTAGATTTCACTGAAGCCTTCGTTCGCAACTTCACCAACACCTTCAAGCGGGCTCCCAAGCCCAGGTAGCTCTCCCTGTGCGTACAGGGCCCAGCCAAGTCCACCCGCGACTACCTCACGCATTGAGCCGAGCTCCGCAATTCTTGCGAAGGGGTGCACGAGGTGCAAGCCGTCGAATACTTCACTGCCGGGTGCCGAGAGGGCACCCTCCTCAAGCACAAGCTCCTTTGCGACGAGCCGACTACCCTCGATGAGCTCCTGAACATTGCCGACAAGTACGCCACCGCCGACTCTTCGATGAAGACCGAGCTCCGGGTGGACGCGTCCGGGAAAGTGCTTAATCCGGCGCGCAAAACGCCGGCGGGAGATTCCGGCCGACGCCAACACCCGAATGACCAGAAGCGCAAAGGCCCCGCGCCGCCTCCCGCTAGCCGGCAGGTGGCCACGGTTGAAGACACACCGCCTGAGGGGCGGCCCGCGCCCAAGAAGCCCAAGGGCGGCCGGCCGGCCGGCTTGGCAGCCGGCTTTCTCCTACGAACAAACTCTTGACGCCCTGTGCAAGTTCCATAGCGGCGCGAAGCCGTCCAACCACACAACCCGAAAGTGCAACTGGCTCGCCTGAATCTCCAAGGGCGAAGGGCTCACGCCGACTCCGCCTGCCGGCCTGCCGCCTTCGGCTCCGCCGCCCAAGGCCGCTCGGCCCACGGTCAACGCCGTGCAGGACGAGTTCCCCGACGAGCAAGCATCTTACGTCATCTTTACGAGCCAGCTCGAAGACTAGCGCAGCAAGCGCCGAGAGCATCAAGAAGTCAATGTGGCCGCCGCTAGCCCAGTCGGACACATGCATTGGTCAGAGAAATCCATCAGCTGGAGCCGGGCCGACCACCCAGAGGTGATGCCGTCCCCTGGCTCCTACGCTTTGGTCCTGGAGGCCACCCTCGCGACGGACACACGCGCCGCCCGCTTCTCCCGCGTGCTGATCAATGGCGGAAGCATCATCAACATCCTGTACCGCGACACCCTGGAGAAGTTAAGTGTCAAGACGAAATAGCTTGTGCCGACTCGGACGGTGTTTCACGGCATCGTACCCGGTTTGTCCTGCGCCCCCATTGGCAAGATCAAGATCGACGTACTCTTTGGGGGCAAGGAGCATTTCCGTCGGGAAGTGATCTGGTTCGAGGTGGTGGACCTGGAGAGCCCTTACCATGCCTTGCTGGGCCGACCCGCCTTGGCCAAGTTCATGGCGGTCCCCCACTACGCATACCTCAAGATGAAGATACCAAGCTCCAAGGGCATCATCACCATCACCGGCGATTACAAGAAATCCGCCGACTGTGCCACGGCCAGCAGCTGGCTGGCCGAATCCCTCGTGATTGCCGAAGAAAAGAAGACGCTGGACCAGGTTGTGGCCCTGGCCAGCAAGCAGCTGAGCCAGCCCGCCGACTCCAAGGAGTATGATGCCCAAGGATCTTTCCAGCCGGCCAAGGAGACCAAGAAAATACAGCTCGACCCCGAGCACCCCGAAAGGTTTGCCGTCATCGGGGCAAGCCTAAACAGCAAATAGGAAGGCGAGCTCGCCGATTTCCTCCATGAGAATCGGGATATCTTTGCATGGTCCCCCAAGGACATGCCGGGTGTTCCGAAGGATTTCGCCGAGCACAAACTACATGTGTGGGAGGACGCAAAACCAGTCAAGCAGCCTCTCCGCCGACTGTCAGAGGAGAAGAGAAGGATCGTGGGGGAGGAGATAGCCCGGCTTTTGGCAGCCGGCTTCATTATGGAAGTTTTCTTTCCAGAATGGCTAGCCAACCCGGTCCTCGTGCTGAAGGTGAATAACAAATGGTGCATGTGCATAGATTACACCAACCTCAACAAGGCCTGCCCCAAAGATCCCTTCGCCCTGCCAAGAATTGACCAAGTAATAGACTCCACAGCCGGATGCGAGCTGTTGAGTTTTTTGGATACTTATTCAGGATACCACCAGATAAAACTGAACCCAGATGGCCGCCTGAAGACCGCCTTCATCACGCCATTTGGAGCCTTCTGCTACCTGACCATGACGTTCGGCTTAAGGAATGCCGGTGCCACCTTTCAGCGTTGCATGCAGAAGTGCCTCCTCACGCAGCTCGGCAAAAACGCCCACGTCTACGTGGATGATCTGGTGGTGAAGACGGAGAAGCGCGGCACTTTGCTGGAAGACCTGAAAGAAACATTTGAGAACCTGCGCCGGTTCCGAATCAAGCTCAACCCCGAGAAATGCGTGTTCGGAGTGCCAGCCGGCCAGATCCTAGGCTTTCTGGTCTCCGAACGCGGCATCGAGTGCAACCCAGTGAAGATCAAGGCCATCGAGAGGATGGCAGTCCCTACCAAGCTTCGAGAAATCCAGAAGTTCACCGGGTGCCTAGCCTCTTTGAACCGCTTCATCAGCCGGCTTGGAGAGAAAGCTCTCCCTCTCTACCGCCTCATGAAGAAGAGCACTCACTTCGAGTGGAATGACCAGGCCGACCAAGCTTTCCACGAGCTGAAGAAAATGCTGGCCACGCCGCCTGTCCTGGCGGCGCCGACTGAGAAAGAGCCCATGCTCCTTTATATTGCCGCTACTAGCCGGGTGGTCAGCACCGTCATCGTAGTCCAACGCCCCGAAGAAGGCCGAGCCCAGCCGGTCCAGAGGCCGGTGTGTTATTTAAGCGAGGTGCTGTCCGCCTCAAAGCAGAACTACCCGCACTACCAGAAGATGTGTTATGGCGTGTGCTTCACCGCCAAGAAGCTGAAGCCCTACTTTCAAGAACATCCCATCACGGTCGTATGCACTGCCCCGCTGGCCGAGATCATAGGCAGCCGGGATGCATCCGGCCGGGTGGCTAAGTGGGCCATCGAGCTGGCCCCTTACACGATCTTCTACCAACCCCACACCGCCATCAAGTCACAAGCACTGGCTGACTTCCTCGTCGACTGGGCCGAGTCCCAGTACTTACCCCCAGCTCCTGACTCCACCCATTGGCGCATGCACTTTGACGGATCCAAGATGCGCACCGGCTTGGGAGCCAGCATCGTCCTTACCTCTCCTAAGGGCGACAAGCTCAGATACACGCTGCAGATCCACTTCACCGCCTCCAACAACATAGCCGAGTACGAGGCGCTCATACATGGGCTCCGGCTTGCCAAGGAACTCGGCATCCGCCGGATCCTGTGTTATGGCGACTCGGATTTGGTGGTTCAGCAATCATCTGTCGACTGGGATGCCAAAGACGCAAACATGGAAAGCTACCGCTTCCTAGTGCAGCAAATCAGTGGGTACTTTGATGGATGCGAATTCCTCCACATACCGCGAGCCGACAACGAGCCAGCAGATGCCCTGGCCCGAATAGGCTCCATGCGGCAAGCAATACCAACCGGCGTCGCTCTACAACGCCTCCTCAAGCCGTCCATCAAGCCGTCTCCGGAATCCGATTCCATCTTCATGCCGCTTGACCCCGACATGGCCGGGTCCGGCTCGAAGAACCAAGCAGGCGACCCAGGGACTTCAGTACTCGGCTCGGGGACTGCGGTAGCCGGCTCGGGGACTGCCGCACCCGGTTCGGGGACTGCGGTAGCCGGCCCGGGGACTACGGTAGCCGGCTCGGGGACTTCTTCGGCACAGCAAGCGGCGGACGACCCCAGCACTTCATCACCCAGCCCGCCCACCCTGGTGGCAGTAGCCACATTGGCGGCAGGGGAGGTCACAGCTCCATCATGGGCTCAATCCATCCTCAACTTCTTAGTGAACCAAGATCTTCCGGCTGACGAAACAGAAGCGAGACAAGTCCAACGTCGAGCCGGAGCATACATGATCGTCAACAGAGAACTTGTCAAGCGCAGTGTCACCGGAGTCCTCCAGCGATGCGTCGAGCAGGAGAAGGGCATCGCAATCCTCAGAGATATACACCAGGGAGAGTGCGGCCACCACACCGCCTCAAGATCACTTGTCGCCAAAGCCTTCCGCCATGGTTTTTTCTGGCCGACTGCTTTGGACGACGCCAAAGAGTTAGTCAAACACTGCAAAGGCTGCCAGCTTTTCAGTTCCAAGCAACACATGCCGGCTTCGGCACTCAAGACCATTCCCCTCACCTGGCCCTTTGCCGTCTGGGGACTGGACATGGTGGGCCCATTCAAGACGGCGCGCGGCGGCATGACGCATTTGCTCGTCGCCGTGGACAAATTCACCAAGTGGATCGAAGCAAAGCCGATCAAGAAGCTGAATGGGCCGACTGCGGTGACTTTCATCGCAGATATAACAACCTGGTACGGCGTACCGCACAGCATCATCACCGACAACGGCACGAATTTTGCCAAGGGAGCCTTGGCACGATTCTGCGCTGCACAAGGTATCCGGCTGGACCTTGCGTCCGTCGCCCACCCGCAGTCCAATGGCCAGGTCGAGCAAGCAAACGGCCTCATCCTCTCCGGCATCAACCCCCGACTGGTCGTGCCTCTGGAGCGTTCAGCCGGCTATTGGCTCGACGAGCTGCCGGCTGTCCTATGGAGTCTGCGTACTACCCCAAACAGATCAACCGGCTTCACTCCTTTCTTCCTCGTGTACGGTGCTAAGGCAGTCATCCCAACAGACATCGAGTTCGACTCACCTCGGGTAACCATGTACACGGAGGCGGAGGCCAAAGAAGCACAAGACGACGGCGTCGACCTGCTGGAAGAAGGCCGGCTGTTAGCCCTCAGCCGGTCTGCCATCTACCACCAAGGTTTACACCGCTACCACAGCCGGAAGGTCAGGCCAAGATCCTTCCAGGAGGGCGACCTTGTGCTCCGGCTGATCCAGCGAACAGCCGGCCATCACAAGCTCGCAGCCCCCTGGGAAGGCCCCTTGGTCGTCAGCAGAGCTCTAGGCAACGATTCCTACTACCTCATCGACGCGCAGAAGCCCAAGGCACGCAAGAGAGACGATTCCGGCAAGGAGTCGGAATGACCATGGGACGCCAACCTCCTTCGAAGATTTTACAGTTGAAATGCAGTATGTATCGCGCTAAATTTTGTACTAAGTATGAAACAACAGGCCCTCTTTTATCTATGAATGAAAATTATCATGCGTATGATATCGTCTTTTCATTTATTTATTTCGTCTGGCACCGGGTTCGACGAGTCGGCCCGGGGACTAGCCGACTGGAGTTATATTAGGAGTCCTACCCGCAGTCACACAAGTAATGTGCCGACACCCAGGCTTAGCTCTTGACAAAATCGCAGTTCGAAGAACCGGCTACCCGGCTGGCAAGAGTCACAAGCCGGAAAGGATGTGCACACGAAAAACGGCTAGGGACTAATGGACTTATATAACAAAAGCCGGCTTGCCGCCTCCCGCCGACCGACTACCAGAGTAGCCGGCCGGCCGGCTTGCATTCAGTTCACTTCAAATCCAAGAAAGCTCGAGTACTTGCCTTCCCAAAGAGGGAAGGCGGCAAAGGAAAAAGCCTAAGGATAAAAGTGCACTCGAATGGAAACCAAAACATGCACACAACAATATTTACACAAAGGACCTCCAGAGAGGTCGGCATCCAACATAGTTTGATACACCCCCAGTGGGCGGAATTGCAAAAACTTAAAGTTGTTCGAAAAGACAAAAGCAGGAACAACAAGGACGGCAGATCAAGCCGGCGGGGCAGCTGACGAGCTGGGCTGGGTGGTGGAGACGGTTGCACCGGCTGAAGGAGCGGCCGGCTGACCAACTTCGGCCTGATCACCGCCTCCAGCAGAGGGCGCGCTTCCGCGCGGCTCGTTGCTGGAGGCACGGTCGGCTTGAGGACGATCGGTCGTTCCACTGGCCGGCTCGGCGTCTTCACCGTCCTCTTCCTCGTCATCGTCGCCCTCGTCATTGGAGGCGATCTCCTCGGCCGAGTCCTCGCCCACCGCCGGGTTCAGCCCGAACCACTCCTCCGGCTGGGCGACGCCGTCGTCATTAAGTTCAGGCGCGAAGACGCTGGTGTCGGTGCACTCGGCAATCGTCGAGGCACGCTGGGCAATCGCCGGCCGTACCTCCTCCAGCTCCGCGTCGGCCTCCAGCCGCCAAGTTCGCAGCTGGTCCAGGCTTAGCCCTGGGTACCATGCGCGGACGAACTCCAACGCCCGCCCGGCTCCAAGACGGGCTGCCGACGCCTTCCACGCTTCGAAGCGGCCGACTGCGACTTCCAGCCAGTCGGCGGTCCGGCTTAGGGTGCGGGGGATCATCTGGCCGGGCCAGAGGGCGGCCAGCACCTGCGCCCCGGCACGTTGGAGCCGGCGGAACATCCGATGGGCCGGATGCAGTCGCGCCTGGACGACAATGAGCTGCTCCTCCAACGTCCGATTTGCATCCGGCGCAATGTCAGCTCCAGCCTGACGGCGCGCCTCGCGATGAGACTCGATGGCTTGGGTGGCGAGGACGGAGTGGCCGGGAAAGTAATCTGTGCAAAGTAAACAAGCACAGGTCAGAATAAAACTCCAGGCGGCTAGCAGATGGAGTAAGGGCAAGAAAAGTGGCTTACCATCGATCAGGTCTTCGATTCGGCCGAAGCCTTCATCCAGTGCCTGACGCGTCTCGGCCTAGCTCGCCGCCTCGATCTCAAACTCCGCCTTCAGGGCAGCCTCGCTGTCCTGCGCCTTCTGCAGGGCCGCCTTGTGGCTTTCTTCCTGGTCGGCCAGTTTCTTGACCAGGCGGTCGCGCTCCTGGACCAAGGCAGCGTACTCGGCGTCCCTGGCGCGAAGAGCGGTCTGCGCCTCGCCAAGCTCCCTCCGCAAGTCGGCGTTGGCCCCTGCATGAGCAAAAGACAAAGAGAAAAAGTCAATAAGGGAAAGGTCGTCAAGGAAGATCCGACCCGACTGCTGAGTCGGCCCGAATCTCGGGGATTACAGCCAGTGGGTGCGCTGCCGCGCCCCCACAAGAGACAGATAAGAGCAAAGTACTTACGTCGGCTGCTGGCCAGGTCAGCGGTCCTCCAGCCCAGCTCCTGAGCCTGGGAGTTGAAGGCGGCAGCACGAGAGTTGTGATAATCCTAAGGTTCAGACAGAAAACAGAGTTAGGATGGTCGTCAAGAAAGATCCGACCCGACTGCGCTGCAGTCGGCCCGGATCTCGGGGACTACACCCAGTGGGTGCGCTGGCATGCCCCCACGGAAGAAATCAGAGGACCAGAGCGGTCGACAAGTGAAAAACTTACCCGGATAGCAGCCCGCGTCAACAAGAACTCCTGAGTATATTGCTGCAGGAGGGCGGCCTGAGCCTGCAGCCGGCTCCGAACCCCTTGGGCCGCCACGTTCAGCTCGCCACTCCCCCCGCTGGGAGTCCACCCGGACGTGGCAGAGCTGGCCGCCTCCAAGGCTTCCACCGACTGGTTGGCACCCACGGCTTGGCGCGTGTCCGGTGGGGCCGTGTTCTCTCCGGCGCGCTGGCTCGCCGCTAGCTGAATCTCAAGACCGGCTCCGACCTCGGGTACGCCCCGGGCCGGCTCCTCCGGCGCCGCCGACGACTGGCCGCCTTCGCCCGCTCCGGTTGGCGCTGCCGGCGGCGCCCTCTCCGCGAAGACCTCGAAGAGCTCCTCCCTTTGCACCGGCGGTTGATCTGGGGTGATCTCCTCTGCCAAGGGCAGCGGGATGTCCGGGTCCACGGTGCAGAGGGGGATGGCGAGCAGCGGAGGCGGGCTACGCGTGCCCTCCGCCTCCGTTTCCGCGGTTGCCCGCTCCGTCGGAGTCTCGGCTGCCGCATCAGCCCGCTCCTTCGCCGCCCGGGCGGCCTCCCGCTCCGCCGCCTCCCTCTCCTCTCGCGCCTCACGGGCGTTCCGCTCCGTGGCTTCTGCAAGGTCGGCGTGGGGGTCCACGCGGCGGGGCCCTGAAGATCCGGCACCCGGCCGAACCACAGAGCCGCCTGGGCCCCGCTCAAGGGAAAGCGGCGCCCTGCCCAGAAGATGGAGGAGGGTTAGAACAAAAGAAGACAACAAAAAACAGGCACGCAAGCAGCCAAAGACTTACGATGAAACCGCCTGAGGCTGCTTCACCGCCCTCCGAAAGCGGGCCGCCTTCGTCGCTGCCTCGTCTCGCTTCGTTGCCGCGGCGGAGGCCCTCGTCTTCTTCGGCCGACTGCCGAAGAGAGGAAGCACGGCCCGGCGCTTTGACGTTCCACCACCGGCAGCCGGCGCGGCGGATGAGCCCGCGCTGTGACTATCGGCTGGCGGCTGGCGGCGCGGGATTTCTTTGGCGTCGGCGTCATCCGGCCTGTCGTCAAAGCTGGCTGAGAGCCCCGTGCCTCCTTGCTCGGCGACGTCCCCCGTGGCGGTGTCTTCCATGGCGGCCGCCCCCAGGTCCGGGTCGTCAATATCATCTACCGCACGGTCGGGGGCATACCAGCGTTCGACTCCTGCCGCCCCAGCTGGCGGCGGAAGAAGAGGGTTTTGATAAAAAGGAACCGCCTGGTCAGAAGCCGGCCGATATAAAGCCGGCTGATGACAGAAAGAAGATAGAAAGAAAGACCTACCACGGGCGGTGGATTGGCGCGAGAGTACGGCGCCTTCCCGTATTGCTAGTCATCGGCGAGCTTGAGGTTGGCGATGTAGTTGACCATGAGCGCCACCTCGGCATGGGGCATTTCCCATGTGCTCAGCCAGCATGGGTCGAGGCGGCCGCTCATCTGGCACATCATGTGGGGCCGGCTTTGGAGAGGAAGAATCCGGCGCTCCACGAAGGCGGCCACCAAGTTGGCTCCGCGCAGGCCTTCCGACTGGATCATTACCCAAAGCCGGGCGATGGTGGCGTTCCCAGCCGGAGATAAGGACTTGGATCTGAAGCCCCAAGACGGCTGCCTTCCAGCCGGCGGGCCGGCTACGTAAGCCGGCAGATTGACGTGGTCTCCTTGCGAGGCGATATTCTTCACGTAGAAGTATGATTTTTGCCAGAGCTTCACCGACTGGATTAAAGGGATGTGCGGGAAGGGATTGCTCTCGCCTGACCTCTTCATAGCGATGAAGGCCCCGCAGGGGGCGGGCACGCCGGCAATGACGGTGCCGAGCTTGTTCTGGAAGAACTCCGCCCAGAGCTCCAGCGTGGGCAGCACTCCCAAGAAGCCTTCGCAGAGGGAGACGAAGGCCGACAGCTGCATCACCGCGTTGGGCGTGAGGTGATGCGGCTAGAGGCGGTAGAACTCGAGGAAGGAGCGCATGAACCCACTCGCCGGGAGGCCGAAGCCGCGCAGGTAATGCGCACGGAAGACGACCCGCTCGCCTTCCTCCGGCACCGGCGAGATTTCCGTCTCCGGCGCCAGACGAACCTGCACGAGGTTGGCGGCGGGCAGGCGCCGGGTCCGGCGGAGGAACTCTATGTGATCGTCGTGGACGTTGGAGCCATCCCACGAGCTAGACAATGCCATGGACATGGAGGCGTGGGGGAGCTGCGACGGGAAGCTACGTCGGGCGCGAGAGGAAGAAGAAGAGAAAAGAGAACGAGGAGGGACGGGGAGCGGGGGAGCGAGCGAGCCTTTGCCTCTCCCCCTCTCCCTCCTACTTGTAGGCTCGTGCGCCGGAGCCGAGGAGGCGCGGCGTGGGGGTTGTGGGGATCGATCGTGCCCACTTCCCCCACGCCCCGCATTTATTGCGCACTAAAGACAAGAAGAAACGGCCACGGGAAGGCGAGCCGTCCCCTCGGGCCACAGAAGATCTGCGCTCGGGCCGAGGCCAGGGAGTGGCGGGCCCGGGCCTGCGGCGGCGTCCCGTCACGCGCGTGCGACGGCAGGACTTCACCGCCACGTGGCCCGTCGTGGGGCCCGCGGTCAGCACGCGGGTCAACCACGGTCATGTTGATAAAACAAAGAAGTTCTCCGAAGTCGGCCTACAACGACGAGGTCGGTTCCTCAGGGTAAGAAGCTGACCAAGCTTCTCGTCCCTCTGTTTGCCGCGAAGCTCGCTCAGCTTCGGGGACTATTGTCGGAGTAAATAGCCATGGGTAGCCTAGCTGGCTTCCCCTAGCCTTTCTGAAAAAATTACGAGCCCATCCGGCTCTCAAGAGGACTCAAAACCTGGGGCCGCCTCCCCCCAGCCGGCTATCTTCTAGGCTGGCTTCGGGGGCGGCCCGCCCTTTACCCTCATGAAGAAAGCTGTGGGAGGGCCGACTGCGAGAAGCCGGCTGCAAAGAGGCCGACTCCAAGGAGCCAGCTCCCATAAAGAAGTCAAGGCCGTACCCGCAAAGTACGCGTCCACCCCGCGATGATGAAGCGGGGCGTGGCTATAGTGAAGCCTGCCACCCCCAAAACCGGAGCACGCCTGGTACGGTGCGCCGTACGGGCAGCCACGGCCCGCCCGGCGCGGCACTGTAGCCACGGCGGCTCTGACACCGTCCACGACGGGCCACCAGTGTGGCCCTCGAGGCGGTGGGCCCCTTCGGGCAAAGAGATACCGAAGGCGGCCGCACCTCCTCCCAAGTCGGCCCGATGGAGAGTCGGCCCCCCATAGCCGGCTTGCCATCCTCCTCGAAGGATACGCCCATTAAGGAGAAAAGATACGACGGGGCTACAGTAATCGCCCGCCAGGGCGGCGGTACTGTAGCCACGCTTACCCCGACCAAGCCTGCGTCAACAACACGGAGCAACAGTAACCAGCCACCGACCAGGCCCTGGACAGTGGGGCCTGCCTGTCGACCAGGGTGCCGGCAGCCGGCGAGACCCACCAGTCGGCGGGCCCCAGCAGCCGGCGCAGAAGCCAGCGAGCACAGCCACAGACAGCTGGGCCCCGCGCCCAGCTGGATTACCATTGTACCCCCGGGGGGTAGGCCTATATAAACCTCTCGGTGCACCCATGCAAAGGGTTGGACCCAAAGCTAGTTCTAGACACGATACAAGGAGAAGAAGCAAGCTAGCTATGCCCTTCTTCCTCCTTCCACCCAAACAGCTCGAGGAGCATTGTGTAGCTACTTATTCATTTAGTAACCATGCGGAGACCCCACAGAGCAGCAGTAGGGGTGTTATCTCCCCGGAGAGCCCCGAAGCTGGGTAAGATTCGCCAGCGTGCATGTCTTCGCCTTATCCCGTTTCCAGGCACCGGCGATGTTTTATTGGCTCCCACAATGATAAGCCACCCGTTGGCATATGTCGCACCTACCACCCAACACTGCCTCTGGATGAACAGAACCCCGATCAATCGAGCCGGTTGGGGCTGGATGAACAGGACCCCGTGGAGGGCAGGATCAACAGGACCACTCGTGGAGGGCAGGATGAACAGTAGACGGTGGAGGGATGGATGAATAGTAGTCCGTGGAGGGGTGGTTGAACATGAGCCCGTGGAGAGGGCTGGTTGAACAGTAGCCGGTGGAGTAGCGCGCGGTGGAGGCTGGATGAACAGGAGCCCGTGGATAAACAGTCGCAGGTGGAGGCTGGAGGAGGTCGACGGTGGATGAATAGTAGCCCGTGGAGGCTAGAGGGGGTCGACGGTGGAGATGAACAATATCCAATGGAGTCCTGTTTTGCGTATGCCACGCCCCTCCCGACGAATAGGACCCTTTTTTGACCAGAGCTCCAACATAAGTCCATTTCCCATTTTGCGGTATGCCACACCCCTCCCGATCAGCAAGACCCCTGTTTCGACCGTATGAGGTCGGTTTCCTCCATTTTGCGGTACACCAGGCCCCTCCCGATGAACAGGATCCCGTTTCGAACGTGGCCGGTCGAACACAAGGCCGTTTCCTCTGTTCTGCAGTACGGCAGGCCTCGTTTCCATCGGCTATTCCATCCAAGCCCTCCTGATGAATACGACGACGCATTCTGTTCCGACCCAGCCGGCTGGCTCCCCATGAACACGACGACGATGTTGTTCCTCCATTCTGACCAAGCCATGTACACGAGCCCTGGCCGTACGTATGCGCGAGTAGGCGTTCGAGACCCTACCCATATGTACGTACGTGGTCGTATTTTCTTTCTTGCATACTGGCCGCTGTACGTACGTGTACATGCTACGTGCGCGCCTCTACTATGACACGTGCGCGCTTCTACATCGACTAGTATGTACGTACACATTCGCGACCAGAATGACAATGCTACATATGCTTCGACCAGGTGGGTCCCGACTGTCAGGCACTTCCTTGCGTGCGAAGATGTAGCTGGTGGGTCCCAGCAGTCAGGGGGGCGAATCGTTTTTTTGCCCTGACGCACTTCCTTGCGTGCGAAGATGTAGCTGGTGGGTCCCAGCAGTCAGGGAAACTTTTTTCGCAAAATACGGTGGCCCGTTCGGTGGGTCCCCACTGTCAGGTGGAGGAATAATTATTTTGTGCGTAATAAGGAGGCACTTCCTTGCTGCAGCCATGGACCGAGCTGCCAGCCTCTCCATGTACAGTCCCCGTCCGATGGAAGCCGTTCCTTTACCACATTGACCACACCACGCCGAGAGCACTAGGGCGGTGGACGACGGCGAGGCCTAGGAAGGGGACTACGCGGAGCCGGGGAAGACGCGACAGTGGAAGCCCGCGCGGAGAGGAGTACGAGGATTCACTGGTTCGGTTGTGGTATGAGGCTGCCATCGCCCCAGGGCCTGGCCAGCGGTGGGAATAGTAGGGGGCGGTGAGGCCTCCGCAGCAGCACAGCCGGCCACGGGAGGCAGGAGCATGCGGCACGACCGGCGCTACTTTGGGAGGCTGGAGCAAGAAGACCAGAGGTTGAAGAAGCACAACAGCCATTGGATGGACATCGTACGGTCACTGGAGCTAGAATCTTTCATATTGACTAAGTTGACAAAGCACTCCTCCACGTCAACTTAGTAGGCCCACAAGTCAGCCACCCACCAAGGTGGGTCCCAACTAGCAGGGGGAGTATTCATTTTTTGTGCGTAATAAGGCGACACTTTTGGTGGGTCCAAGCTGACAGCGGGGGGAACGTTTTTTTCGTGAAATACGGTGGCCCGTCCAGTGGGTCCCAGCAGTCAGGGGGAAACGTTTTTTCGCCAAATACGGTGGTCCATCCGGTGGGTCCCTGCTGTCAAGTGGAGGAATAATTATTTTCCGCGTAATAAGGAGGCACTTCCTTGCGGCTTCCGTGGACCCAGCTGTCAGCCTCTCCACGCATAGTACTCTTTTGATGGAAGTCGTTCCTTGACCACGTTGACCACGCCGCGCCGAGAGCACTAGGGCGGTGGACGACGGCAAGGCCTAGGAAGGGGACGACGCGGAGCCGGGGAAGATGCGACAGTGAATGCCCACGCATAGAGGAGTATGAGGGTTCACTGGTTCGCTGCGGTGTGAGGCTACCGTCGCCGTGGAATAACAGGGGGTGTGGGTGAGTACAGGGATGGCCTGGCCAGCGGTGGGAGTAGTAGGGGGCGGTGAGGCCTCCGCCCCATCGCAGCCGGTTTGGGCGGTAGGAGCACGAGGCACGACTGATGCCGGTTTGGGCGGCTGGAGCAAGAAGACCAGAGGTTGAAGAAGCACTACGGCCGTTGGATGGACATCATACGGTCACTGGAGCTAGAATTGTGCATATTGACACAGTTGACAAAGCCATCTGTCCCCGTTAACTTAGTAGGCCCACAAGTCAGTCCGCCACTATACCGGGTCCTAGCTAGCAGGGGGGTATTCAGTTTTTTTGTGCGTAATAAGGACACACTTCTTGCGTGCGAAGATATAGCTGGTGGGTCCGAGCTGTCAGCGGCGGTAACGTTTTTTTCGTGAAATACAAAGGCCCTCTCGGTGGGTCCTAGATGTCAAGTGGAGGAATCATTATTTTGCGCGTAATAAGGAGGCATTTCCTTGCGTGCGGCCGTGGACCCAGCTGTCAGCCTCTCCACGTACTGTCCACTTCAGATGCATGTCGGTCGTTGACCATGTTGACCAGGCCAAGCCGAGAGCACCAGGGCGGTGGACGACGGCGAGGCCTAGGAAGGGAACGACACGGAGGCAGGGAAGACTCGGCAGTTGTTTCCCACGCTGAGGGGAGTACGACTGTACGAGGGTTTACTGTTTCGTCTGCCGTCGCCGGAGAATAGCAGCAGGTGTGGGTGAGTAGAGGGATGGCTAGGCCAGCGATGGGAGTACGGTGGGGCGGTGAGGCCTGCGCGGCAGCACAGCCGACCGCGGGGAGGAGGGAGCAGGCAGTCCCGCTAGTGCTTGTTTGAGCGGCTGGAGCAGAAAGAGCGAAGATTGAAGAAGCACCACGGCCGTTGGATGCACATCCAACAATCACTGCTTGTGCGTCAACCTTTTTCTAGGAAAGCCTCAAATCTGTGGAAAACAACATACAACCCATTTGCCATTATTTCTAATAATTTACAACCCATTTGCTAATTCTTAAGGTTTTTTGGAGCCCATATTCTTTTTGTTAGCATTACAGCCCATATTGTGGCCACAGTTAAAAAATTATACGAAATGTTGCACGGTGCGGTCCGAACTGTTTTTAATCCCGAAATTTCGAGTCACATTCAAACTGATTTTAAAAATAAATGTATATCAATATAAAATCCAAAAAATTGTCCATGCATAAAAATTAATGCAATTTAAAATCTTGAAATAAAAAAAGAATTTTGAAAGTAATTGCCGATTTGATGTGTTTTAAAAATGTACAACCCATTTCTCATTACTGATAGGCCTTTTTCTCGTCCAGCCAAATGAAGCTCTCCTCTTCTTGAAAGATTTGCAACCCAATAGGCTTGACAAAGCGACTTACTTGGCAAATCACAAAAATGGGCTAGCCATTTTCAGAAAGAAAAAAACTACTGGGCTGGTCTGTGGTAAACATAAAAGAGAAGGCTGTCTAGACAGGCCAGAGTGCCCTGCGTAGCCCAGTTGACACCCTGCTTCTGTCTCAAAAACAAATTAGATAAATGCCACAACAAATATGGAAATTCATAAAAATGCCACTGCAATTTCCAAACTTTGAAAAATGCCACTGCAATTTTTGCAAACTTTGGAAAACGCCACTGCAATTTGCAAACTTTGAAAAAGGCCACTCCAGACTTCGAAAATTCCACTGGATATGGCATGAAATGGCATTTTTCAAAGTTTGGTAATTGCAGTGGCATTTCTCAGAAACACCAGATTTGGAGTGGCATTTATCAAATTAACCCAAAACAAAAATAACTAAGCGAGCTGCTGGGTCCCTAGTGTCAGCCGCTCGTTGTGCAACTCTCTCGTTTATTGACTACGTTGACAATGGCATGGGACCCAGATGTCATAAATCCATTAGGAGGAGCCATGTCTTTATTGCATTGAAATAAGGAGGCACTTGCTTGCGTACTGCCATGACCTTGGCGGGTCCCTGCTGTCATCCTCTCCACATACAATCATCTTCTAATTGTGTACGCGTCAACTTGGTAGGCCCACAAGTCAGCCTCTAAACCCGTGGAGGACAAATACAACCCATTTTAAAAAATAACAACCCATTCCATACGTTCAAACGGAAAGTTCAACATTCAGAGCAAAGTAACAGGTCTGATCCACATATAGAGTACTGAACTTCCACGTTGACAACCATCATAGCCAAGTTAACTATCTACTCCCACTAATACTCTAGTAGTGTACAAGTACTAACTTACTCTTAGCTAACTAGACGATGCCGACCGCCATCTGCGATACACGCTAAACGCCGGCACCGGCGTCCTCCGCCTCACCTCGGACTTGCCAGAGGTGCGATAGGGCACGTTGCTCGCGCGCGTTGGCCCTTTCCATGCCGAAGTGGTCCACCGAAGCTTTGGCTTCTAAGCAGGAAACCCACTTGATGAGCTGGTAGTAAAAATCGGCGTCGCGGACACATGCATGCCCGACAGGCCCCAGAGCTATTTGCCGGGCGCCGGCCTCCATGTAGTCGGCCCAGGTGCGGGCGCTCTGCTCGCGACTCAGAGCGTCGGTGCGCTGCTGCTCCATGTCCCGACGGCGGCGCAAATCGGCGATACGCTGCTCCTCCGCCAAGCGGTCGTGCTCCAACAACTCCTGCTCCTCCACCAAGCGGTCGCGCTCCAACAAGTCCTCGATCTTCGCATTGCCATCTAAAGACCGATAAAATGCTTCCTCCCTCCGTCTGCCTTCCGGTGAAAACCCGAACACTAGTTCCGGTGGTGACCCCCTCCGGCCTCACCTATCGCGGACGGGTGGGGGCATGGCGGATGTGGCGAGAGCAAGGATAAGTGGCGAGCGACGTCGGGCCGGTGGGGCTTACGAGGATAGGGCGAGTTGGGTCACGGTGCCACCATAGAAGGCCGGGAAACAATACTTCTAGGCGGAAGGTAGCGCGACGGTCATCGGAATTCAATGCATAATTAAGCAGGCATGGCTTAGCGTGCCAGCTTGCCATGGAAAACTAGAGAAACTGAAATTCTGAATGTGTCGTCCTGTCCCATTCGTGCTAGGTCGCACACCGGCATGACAGTCAAACGAGTGCACTTGAATCATCTCCCTCCTTGTCAATAATGATTCCACGGATTTAAAAGGCCCGCAATAATTAAAGCGCATCTTTTTCGCATCAGTTAGCTGCCTTAATTATGGCCGGCTGCATGCAGGCACTCAAAATCGCTCGCAGCCAGTATGCGGAGCAGCATGCAAGGAGTCGCAGCCGAGGGCATTAGTTGATGAACTTTAGCTGGGAGATAAGGCATTTGTGAACGTTTTCGCTGGCAGTTTCTTCAGATTCGCATGTCATTTTCTTCAGAGCAGCTTGTCAGTTTCTTCAGAGGTAGGCATTTTTATTCAAAAACTGCCACTTCGGATCTTGCATCGCAACTAAAACAGCTAGGAGCGCATTAGTAGGCTAGCTAGTGATCGATCAGTAACTTGTAAACACTGAGCGAACAGAGATAAGGAGCTGTTAATGTATCTCAATGATTCATAGATCATATACAAATATGTAGCTCCAAAAGCAAAGATCAGCCACAACTAAAACCAACTAGTACGATTCCCATACATAACATCAACATGTTAATGCATCTCAATGATTCACAGATCATATACAAATATGTAGCTCCAAAAGCAAAGATCTAGAAAAAAACATATGTTCTTCCTACTAACATGGATGCTTCTCTTGGCCAACATTCAGTACAGACTGAAAGACAAATTTGTTTGTGAAGTCTACAATTCCTCTTGCAAACATAAGTGGTTTCACCAATAGCTGGAACCATGAGAATGAACCACACATGATGGAGGAACATCCACTGCAATATGATTTGGTCTTCTCTTGATCACACAGCGAGACTATTTTCGGAATACAAACTTTAACTTAGGCAAAATGATGCCCATTGTATAATCAGACGAAAGCAATGAAGCACCTAGTGTTGGCCAATAAATAGTACAATACTACTTTTCTGCAGTCCATGAAGTGACTATCCAATCTTTCTGTGTCTATTTTCAAATGGCACTGCATGCAGTGACTATACTATTCTCTTGTGCAGTTCAACCAAAATTGCGGTCACTTTCTGTGTTTGCCAAATAGCGACGGGCAGACATCTCTGTCTGCACAAATATCAAGCAGCTAGTAAACATATACCCCACCTTGTATTTTCGGTTTAAACATGTCTCTTCTGCTTAGCATCTGTCATGTTTTGCACTGGACAATTTGATACAGTCATGTTTCGCCCTAGACTATTTCATACTGAATTGATTTGCTTGTTCAGAGCAGAAATATAGCGCCTATTCTTCATCAGACCAAGGATATCCAGGTTCGCAGTGATGGAAGAGGTGAAATCGATACAACCGAAATTGAGCATCCAATCATTGAATGCTGTCCTGCACCTCCAATGTAGGTCCACCCTACCAATAAATTCACATGCAAACCACTAGTATTACTTGATACGTCTCCAATGTATCTATAATTTTCGATTACTCCATGCTATATTATCTACTGTTTTGGACATTATTGGGCTTTATTATCCACTTTTATATTATTTTTGGGACTAACCTATTAACCGGAGGCCCAGCCCAGAATTGTTGTTTTTTTGCCTGTTTTAGGGTTTCGAAGAAAAGGAATATCAAACGGAGTCCAAACGGAATGAAACCTTCGGGAACGTGATTTTCTCATCGAATACAACTCAGCAGACTTGGACCCTACGTCAAGACACGTAACATGAGGCCACGAGGTAGGGGGCGCACCTCACCCCCCAGGCGCGCCCTCCACCCTCGTGGGCCCCCCTGTTGCTCCACCGACGTACTTCTTCCTCCTATATATATCCACGTACCCCCAAACGATCAGATACGGAGCCAAAACCCCAATTCCACCACCGCAACTTTCTGTATCCACGAGATCCCATCTTGGGGCCTGTTTCGGAGCTCCGCCGGAGGGGGCATCGATCACGGAGGGCTTCTTCATCAACACCATATCCCCTCCGATGAAGTGTGAGTAGTTTACCTTAGACCTATGGGTCCATAGTTAGTAGCTATATGGCTTCTTCTCTATTTTTGGATCTCAATACAATGTTCTCCCCCCTCTCTTGTGGAGATCTATTCGATGTAATCTTCTTTTTTGCGGTGTGTTTATTGAGACCGATGAATTGTGGGTTTATGATCAAGTCTATCTATGAATAATATTTGAATCTTCTCTGAATTCTTTTATGTATGATTGGTTATCTTTGCAAGTCTCTTCAAATTATCAGTTTGGTTTGGCCTACTAGATTGATCTTTCTTGCAATGGGAGAAGTGCTTAGCTTTGGGTTCAATCTTGCGGTGTACTTTCCTGGTGACAGTAAGGGCAGCAAGGCACGTATTGTATTGTTGCCATCGAGGATAACAAGATGGGGTTTTCTTCATATTGCATGATTCTATCCCTCTACATCATGTCATCTTGCTTAAGGCGTTACTCTGTTTTTAACTTAATACTCTAGATGCATGCTGGATAGCGGTTGATGAGTAGAGTAATAGTAGTAGATGTAGGCAGGAGTCGGTCTACTTGTCTCAGACGTGATGCCTATATACATGATCATACCTAGATATTCTCATAACTATGCTCAATTCTATCAATTGCTCAACAGTAATTTGTTCACCCACCGTAGAATACTTATGCTCTCGAGAGAAGCCACTAGTGAAACCTATGGCCCCCGGGTCTATCTTTATCATATCAATTTCCTACTACTTAGTTATTTACTTTGCCTTTATTTTAATTTGCATCTTTATCATAAAAATACCAAAAATATTATCTTATCAGATCTCAATATTGTAAGTGGCCCTATAGGGATTGACAACCCCTATTTGCGTTGGTTGCGAGGATTTATTTGTTTTGTGCAGGTGTGAGGGACTCGCGCGTAACCTCCTACTGGATTGATACCTTGGTTCTGAAAAACTGAGGGAAATACTTACGCTACTTTGCTGCATCATCCCTTCCTCTTCGGGGAAAACCAATGCAGTGCTAAAAGAGGTAGCAAGAAGGATTTCTGGCGCCGTTGCCGGGGAGGTCTACGCAAAAGTCAATATACCAAGTACCCATCACATACCCTTATCTCCCACATTACATTATTTGCCATTTGCCTCTCATTTTCCTCTCCCCCACTTCACCCTTGCCGTTTTATTCGCTTTCTCTCTCTCTCTATCCTCCCTCTCCATTTGCCTCTTTTTGTCCGCTTGCTTTTTGTTTGCTTGTGTGTTAGTTTGTTTGCTTGCCGTTATGGCTAGTCCCTTATCTTCTCCGTTGTCTCCCGAGAACAAAATTATAAATTTTAAGCAATGGGAGGGTGAAAATCTAAAAGATGCTTGGTATAGAATTTGCAATGCTCAAAATAAATCTACTAGGAAGCAATCTACTACCATTCTCCTTCACAATTTTTATGTAGGCATTACTCCTTGGCACCGTTATGTTCTTGATACTATTACCGGAGGGAACTTTTTGGGTATCCATACTTTTGATTCTTATAATGCTATGTTAGATATATTTGGCTCACCCCCTCTCTTGGTTAATGGAACTATATTAACTTTGGAGCATGTAATGCAAAGGCTTGAGATTATTGAAAATAAGGTTGCTACCATAGAGTTAATTGAAAATTTGGATAAAAAGATCCACAGCCGAATCTCTCAATACGGATCTAAAGTAGAAGTTACTTTGAAAGATATTAAAGAAAAGGAACCCATAGTTAATGAGAAAATAAATCACGATTCCATTAGGATCGATAAACTTGAGAAAATTATTACCAACTTGGGAACCGTTTTTTCTTCCCTAAAGAATACTCCGAGTCCCTCCACTAAAGTTTCCAAACTTATGTACGTTCCTAAAAATAAGGGTGAATCATCTAGTAAGGAAAAAGCGGATCTCAAATCTATAAGTGTTCATCCCAATCTATTTGCTATCATTAAGGAACCAATTGTTACAAATGAATTTTTCGATCTTGTGCCTAAAAGTTTGATAATCAATAAAAAGAAAGAAATTCCTAAAGATGGTACATGCCTCATTGAAGAATTGCCTACCAAAGATGGCAATACCTAGATCTATTCTTGCTTGTTATGCCTAGCTAGGGGCGTTAAACGATAGCACTTGTTGCGAGGCAACCCAATTTCATTTTTATTCCTTGCTTTTCGCTCCTGTTTAGTAATAAATAAATTATCTAGCCACTGTTTTGGTTGTGTTTTTTGTGTTTAATTAGTGTTTGTGCCAAGTAGAACCGTTGGGAAGACTTGGGGAAAGTCTTGTTGAACTTGCTGTAAAAAACAGAAACTTTAGCGCTCACGAGAACTGCTGTAATTTTTATTTGGAAAGTGCTATTTAGTTAATTATTTTTTCATATGATTAATAGATAAATTCCTCACGTCCAGCAATTTATTTTAGAATTTTTGCGGTTCCAGATCTTGCGCTAGCTGCAGATTACTACAGACTGTTCTGTTTTTGACAGATTCTATTTCTTGTGTGTTGTTTGCTTATTTTGATGAATCTATGGCTAGTAAAATAGTTTATGAACCATAGAGAAGTTGGAATACAGTAGCTATAACACCCATATAAATAAAGAATGAGTTCATTACAGTACCTTGAAGTGGTCTTTTGTTTTCTTTCGCTAACGGAGCTCACGAGATTTTCTACTTTAAGTTTTGTGTTGTGAAGTTTTCAAGTTTTGGGTAAAGATTTGATGGATTATGGAACAAGGAGTGACAAGAGCCTAAGCTTGGGTATGCCCATGGCACCCCCAAGATAATCTAAGGACACCTAAAAGCCAAAGCTTGGGGATGCCCCGGAAGGCATCCCCTCTTTCGTCTACTTCTATCGGTAACTTTACTTGGAGCTATATTTTTATTTACCACATGATATGTGTTTTGCTTGGAGCGTCTTGTATGATTTGAGTCTTTGCTTGTTAGTTTACCACAATCATCCTTTATGTACACACATTTTGAGAGAGCCATACGTGATTTGGAATTTGTTAGAATACTCTATGTGCTTCACTTATATCTTTTGAGTTATATAATTTTGCTCTAGTGCTTCACTTATATCTTTTAGAGCACGGTGGTGGATTTGTTTTATAGAAACTATTGATCTCTCATGCTTCACTTAGATTATTTTGAGAGTCTTAATAGCATGGTAATTTGCTTAAAATCCTAATATGCTTGGTATGCAAGATTAATAATAAAACTTTCTTATGAGTGTGTTGAATACTATGAGAAGTTTGATACTTGATAATTGTTTTGAGATATGGAGATGGTGATATTAAAGTCATGCTAGTTCAGTAGTTGTGAATTTTAGAAATACTTGTGTTGAAGCTTGTGATTCCCGTAGCATGCACGTATGGTGAACCGTTATGTGATGAAGTCGGAGCATGATTTATTTATTGATTGTCTTCCTTATGAGTGGCGGTCGGGGACGGGCGATGGTCTTTTCCTACCAATCTATCCCCCTAGGAGCATGCACGTAATACTTTGCTTTTATAAATTGTAGATTTTTGCAATAAGTATATGAGTTATTTATGACTAATGTTGAGTCCATGGATTATAGGCACTCTCACCCTTCCACCTTTGCTAGCCTCTCTAATATCGCGCACCTTTCGCCTGTATCATACACCCACCATATACCTTCCTCAAAATAGCCACCATACCTACCTATTATGGCATTTCCATAGCCCTTCCGAGATATATTGCCATGCAACTTTCCACCGTTCCGTTTATGACACACTCCATCATTGTCATATTGCTTAGCATAATCATGTAGTTGACATAGTATTTGTGGCAAAGCCACCATTCATAATTATTTCATTCTCTTCACTCATGCATCATTGCATATCTCGGCACACCGCCGGAGGCATTCACGTAGAGTCATATTTTGTTCTAAGTATCGAGTTGTAATTATTGAGTTGTAAGAAAAATAAAAGTGTGATGAGCATCATTATTAGAGCATTGTCCCAGTGAGGAAAGGATGATGGAGACTATGATTCCCCCACAAGTCGGGATGAGACTCCGGACGAAAAAAGAGAGAAAGAAAAGAGGCGATAAAAAAAGGGGCCCAAAAAAATAAAAAAAATGAGAGAAAAAGAGAGAAGGGACAATGTTACTATCCTTTTACCACACTTGTGCTTCAAAGTAGAACCATGATCTTCATAGTAGAGAGTCTCTCATGTTATCACTTTCATATACTACTGGGAATTTTTCATTATAGAACTTGGCTTGTATATTCCAATGATGGGCTTCCTCAAATTGCCCTAGGTCTTCATGAGCAAGCAAGTTGGATGCACACCCACTTAGTTTCTTTTTGAGCTTTCATATACTTATAGCTCTAGTGCATCCGTTGCATGGCAATCCCTACTCACTCACATTGATATATATTGATGGGCATCTCCATAGCCCGTTGATACGCCTAGTTGATGTGAGACTATCTTCTCTTTTTTGTCTTCTCCACAACCACCACTCTATTCCACCTATAGTGCTATATCCATGGTTCACGCTCATGTATTGCGTGAAGATTGAAAAAGTTTTGAGAATGTCAAAAGTATGAAACAATTGCTTGGCTTGTCATCGGGGTTGTGCATGATTTAAATATTTTGTGTGGTGAAGATAGAGCATAGCCAGACTATATGATTTGGTAGGGATAACTTTCTTTAGCCATGTTATTTTGAGAAGACATAATTTCTTTGTTAGTATGCTTGAAGTATTATCATTTTTATGTCAATATGAACTTTTGTCTTGAGTCTTTCGGATCTGAATATTCATACCACAATTAAGAAGAATTACATTAAAATTATGCCAAGTAGCACTCCGCATCAAAAATTCTGTTTTTATCATTTACCTACTCGAGGACGAGCAGGAATTAAGCTTGGGATGTTTGATACATCTCCAACGTATCTATAATTTTTGATTGCTCCATGCTATATTATCTACTGTTTTGGACATTATTGGGCTTTATTATCCACTTTTATATTATTTTTGGGACTAACCTACTAACCAGAGGCCCAGCCCAGAATTGCTGTTTTTTTGCCTGTTTTAGGGTTTCGAAGAAAAGGAATATCAAGCGGAGTCCAAACGGAATGAAACCTTCGGGAACATGATTGTCTCATCGAATACAACTCAGGAGACTTGGACCCTACATCAAGACACGTAACACGAGGCCATGAGGTAGGGGGCGCCTACCCCCCCAGGCGCGCCCTCCACCCTCGTGGCCCCATGTTGCTCCACCGACGTACTTCTTCCTCCTATATGTATCCACATACCCCCAAACGATCAGATACGGAGCCAAAACCCTAATTCCACTGCGAAAACTTTCTGTATGCACGAGATCCCATCTTAGGGCCTATTTCGGAGCTTCACCGGAGGGGGCATCGATCACGAAGGGCTTTTTCATCAACACCATAGCCCCTCCGATGAAGTGTGAGTAGTTTACCTCAGACCTACGGGTCCATAGATAGTAGCTAGATGGCTTCGTCTCTCTTTTTGGATCTCAATACAATGTTCTCCCCCTCTCTTGTGGAGATCTATTCGATGTAATCTTCTTTTTTGCGGTGTGTTTGTTGAGATCGATGAATTGTGGGTTTATGATCAAGTCTATCTATGAATAATGTTTGAATCTTCTCTGAATTCTTTTATGTATGATTGGTTATCTTTGCAAGTCTCTTC
The DNA here is from genome assembly GCA_034509565.1 of Triticum monococcum. Lineage (NCBI taxonomy): Eukaryota > Viridiplantae > Streptophyta > Magnoliopsida > Poales > Poaceae > Triticum > Triticum monococcum. The sequence goes on along the minus strand of CM067842.1, from coordinate 525,776,569 downwards.
GAATTATCAGTTTGGTTTGGCCTACTAGATTCATCTTTCTTGCAATGGGAGAAGTGCTTAGCTTTGGGTTCAATCTTGCGGTGTCCTTTCCCGGTGACAGTAAGGGCAGCAAGGCACGTATTGTATTGCCATCGAGGATAACAAGATGGGGTTTTCTTCAAATTGCATGAGTCTATCCCTCTACATCGTGTCATCTTGCTTAAGGCGTTACTCTGTTTTTAACTTAATACTCTAGATGCATGCTGGATAGCGGTCGATGGGTGGAGTAATAGTAGTAGATGCAGGCAGGAGTCGGTCTACTTGTCTCGGACGTGATGCCTATATACATGATCATACCTAGATATTCTCATAACTATGCTCAATTCTGTCAATTGCTCAACAGTAATTTGTTCACCCACCATAGAATACTTATGCTCTCGAGATAAGCCACTAGTGAAACCTATGGCCCCCGGGTCTATCTTTATCATATCAATCTCCTACTACTTAGTTATTTACTTTGCCTTTATTTTACTTTGCATATTTTTCATAAAAACACCAAAAATATTATCTTATCATATCCATCAGATCTCACTCTCGTAAGTGGCCCTATAGGGATTGACAACCCCTATTTGCGTTGGTTGCAAGGATTTAGTTGTTTTGTGCAGGTGCGAGGGACTCGCGCGTAGCCTCCTACTGGATTGATACCTTGGTTCTGAAAAACGGAGGGAAATACTTACGCTACTTTGCTGCATCATCCCTTCCTCTTCGGGGAAAACCAACGTAGTGCTAAAAGGGGTAGCATTACTATCTAATGACAGTACAAAAAGAGTAGCAAGATAGTAGCAAACCATGTACCTTCTTAATGAACAGCTCATAGTGCCACCAATTGGATATAAAGGTTTGGAAGAAAACATGCTCCTAATGTTGAACCAGTTGGACTTTTTGTGTAGTTCCACTAAAATTGAGCATCCCTGTTTGCATAGATATTGAAAGTGTGATTACTATAAAAGTGGCACTAGTTGATGCATAGACCCACAAATATAAGCATTCTGATTTCTTAATGAGAAAAGGTAGCAAGACTGTTTCTAACCACCTATTTGAAGGAATAAATAAGGCAACAGAGGCTGATGTCAGAAAGGCATATATAGTTCTTTCTGAAAGAATGATCGATTCCTGACGTTTCCTCTTCTTTTAAGCATATTTTGTGCAGTTCAACTAAAATAAAATGCCATCACCGCCTTGACAATCCAGTGACATTGAACAAAAGGAAATGACTTAACATTACATCATGATGTCAGGTATGTAGTCGGCATGCATTAGAGACAAACTTACAGACCTCCTCTGATGACATAATGAACATTAATTTTAACAAATGTGTGACTAGCTTTACCGGGATAATTTGAGTGAACTCTCCACCCTCTGTTCCTTAATATAAGACGTTTTCGCGGTTCAGTTTAAAGTACCCAAATGTCTACTAGTATTTAGAAAAACAGGTAGTAGTTTTCTTGAGCACATCTCTGGGAACACTTGCCACACTTTATTTATGTCCATACGCTAATGCAACACCATTCGAAATTTTGAATACTACAAATATACAATAATCCAGTGGCTAGTGCAACAGTAGAGTAGTTATTTTATTACAGGGTACATTACAATGGTTTTACTGAACAGATTTCAATAAACTCTAGCACTGGAAGATTTCTATAAGAAAGAACAATACAAAATGTAAAGGTAACACGTTTCAGCATTGGTATACTAGCTGTGCATGAGCATTAAACCAAATACAAAAGTCTGAAGGTAACTAGCATTATTAACTAATGACAGTATAAAAAAATTGCAAACCATGTACCTCCAAGGAAAATATCATTTCGAACTCAGGGGACCTTAAAAATTGCTATCCCAATCTTGATAATCGATCAAACATAAAAACTTGATCGAACGAATCAAGAGAACAACCGGAGGAGGAGGAGGTGCCCACTCTTGACCTTTCCTCTTGTCTTCATAATTTTTTGTGCAGTTTAACCAAAATAAAATGACATCAGCGCCTTGGCATTTTGGTGACACTGTACAAAAAATTAACTTATCTCATGAAAGTGAGGTATGTAATCTATAAGCATTAACAGTGCAAAAATCTGAAGGTAGTACCAAGTTTCATCGTTGGTATACTGGCTGTGCAACAACATTAGAATGCCTTAGCTGAAAAATCTTTAATACATCCACAATCAACAGCTAACCCTGAAATAATCCATGACATTAAATGGCATTGCTTAAATTCATCGGTGGCATTAGATTGAGTGCGGCATTAGTTAAATGTGGCATCACTTTAGCAGTAGCATTGCTTGACTTGACTGCTGGCTTATACTAACAGCAAAAAAGTGACACTAAGAGCATGGGAGGCCCATTCGGACAGTGGGCGTACCAGTACGATGTACCTTCACGGACGCATAGAGTGGTGAGGGAGGTATGGTTGCCCATAGCAACAAATATCCAGGGACCATATGTGGATTATGTCCCATTTTTGTTATGTTTAGCCACCTTTTTCCTGTGTGAGGACAACAAACCGATCGACCTGTTCATTCTCTATTGCGTTGTCATGCCTTTCTACCCTTCTTCAACCAAGAGACACGAGACTCGTTCCTTAGCTACTAATTTTCCCCTTTTCAACCTAGATGTGGGTTCGATGCCTACTCTCTTGGATAGTACAGTCTCCCTTCCTTTCCTTATTCAACCCAGACATGGATTAGTCTGCATGAAGTAGGGTTTCCTTTAATAGTGCAAATTAAGGTTTTCGTCTGCGTGACCAGCAGAGCAGAAGATAGCAAATTGGGAAGATGGTGGAGTGGAAAAAGATCCACATGCAGTGACATGGCAGATGGGGCAATAGAACAAGGGTATGGTTTGAAAAGAGGTAGCATACCTGAGGATCGGCGGGAAGTGGCTTCGCTCATGGTCATCGTCCTCCGCACGCACCACGACAGCGAGCTTGGGGACGGAGGTCATCCCGTGCGAGCACTAGGTTTGAGAGCACGAACTTGTCGTTAGTGCGTGACCTCGCTCGCCAACAACAAGTGCGTCAGCGCTGCATGTCCTTTTCTTCCCCGGCGGATCTGTGACCACCGGTGAGGAGGGAGAGAGAGGCCGTCTTTTTTAGATCTGGAGAGAGAGTGATAGTAGCAAGAAAGCTCTGAAGCTCCATCCTATATATCTTTTTTATACTACTAGTACTAGAGGTGGAGTAGTGGTAGAGTAATTTATATTTTCTCTGCAAACAGTACCAGTTAGTCGTGCTTCAAAACTGAACGACACGCCATTAAAAAAATAAAGTCGAGAAATAATGCGGCACCTCGGGCCAACGCAGCCAGATTAGATTTTGCACGAGAAATTACACACCATGTTTCGTTGACATGTGGTCCTGATCCAACATGTTAGTGAGACGATGGCGAGTCCTTTTGTACAATTTCTGAAAGGACGTGTAGGCCGGGGCGCCTCTTCGTGTACCGTGGCGAACTGGCAACCATCCACCGACTCTTCGCCTTTCCCTCTCGATTTGGAAATGTTGTCGCACGCTCTTCCTCCCTCCTCCATTTGCCTTCACCCTTCCTTCTGCCATTGTTCGATCGTCTTCTCCATGGAGGGAACAAGCCGGAAATGACCCCGTTATTCTTGCCCCGATCTGAAAGATGACGTGGTGGGGGAACTCATTGATCGGTGCGACATCATCACCTCGGCTAGCATGGCAGGTTCGTTCAAGCCCATTCTCGACTCAGCTAATAACACCATTACAAGGAACCCAAGGGTCCAGGAGCGGTTTGATCTCCCTTATCTTCTTCGCTATAAGCCTGTTCGCGTGGGCGCAGACGACGGAGGCCTCGCCTTGTGCAAGTTGATGCCGCTTGATAATGATAGATGTGATGTCAAGATGTCATCGCTTAAGGGTAAGTCCTGGGCTAGCGCAAATGGAGATTGGGTTGTTTATATTGGGTACAATTGCGAGTGGGAACTTGTGAATGTGTGCACTCATTAGCGGATTCCACTTCCAAAAATCTCAGAGTGCCCTGAGGTTGACCACACAGATGATCTACGTACGTTCAAATATGATCATGGTGACTGTCGTCTACTGTAGATAGCAATTTGTCGAGTTCCCAACTGCTCTTGGAATTACAAGAACTATCAAGTTGTTGCTATCTTCGACAAGCTTGTTGTCGTCCTTCATGGTTCGACTGGATGGATATTGCTCAAAAATCAGTTTCTATACATAGATGTGTACTGTGATGCAATTGAATACGAGGATCTTGTGTTTGCTGCCACCACTCGTGGCACTGTTTTTGCATGGGATCCTCGTAGTTTTGGTACGTTTGTCTTCCACCGTAATTATAATTGTTTCATCCACATGCATGCGGGTTAGCAAGTTTACCTTTACTAATTAACCTTCTTCTTGTGTTTCCAAGGTCCTGTGAACATTCCACCACCTATACTTGAAAAAACTTATAAGCAAGGGGGAGATGACGATGGTGATGATCACGAGCATGAGGAGGAGCAGAACTTATATACTCAGTGGAGCCTGGCAACTAATTCCGATGGATCACATCTTCTTGTCTGTATACAATGCATTCAGACTGTTACTACTGAGGAAGCAGGTGTTGTCTCCCATTGTCGCCCTCTCCTGACCTATTCCAACACCTGTTGCATGGTATTCAGGATGGATACTAGTGTGCTAGCGCCAACACCTTCTCCCCGGTTCAGTATTGATAGTCTTGGAGCAAACTCACTCTTCCTTGGACCAAACTATCCAATGATGGTGAAAGGCGATCCAGCTGCTGTTGACACAATGTTACTACCATTTATGAGAAGCAATTGTATCTATACCTCGGAGATTTCGATGGTTCCCTACCCTGGTCCTGATATATGCCGCTTCAGCCTGGATGATCAGTCCTCCGTTGCTCTCGATATTGACAATAGCTGTCCCTTCCCAGAGCACCAATGGTTCAAAGCAAGCGTTTCCAACATCGAGGATTGGTTGAGTTGAAGTTCATTTCATTGCTTGTTATTTGTTGTGTGATGAAAACTTTAGTGTTTGCTAGAATGTTTTGTTGGAAATAATCTATAATCCAACATATATCCTTGTGGTCGTTGTGTGTTGATGACTTGTTGTATTTAATAAATGGTACATTTTAGTTGCAAATGCATGTCATAGACTCAATTTATGAATGGTTTTCGAGTCACTTCTTGGAGTGTGAGTATCGTAGTAGTATAGCCAGCATCCGGTTAGTATATGAAGTTGCCACATCAGATAGAGCCAACCTAATATTGGACTATGCTAGCCCTCCACTGGCGCGCCGCTTCAAACGGTGGAGGAAGTGAGAGGTCGCGTCACCTTGTGTCCAGTTCTGAGATGCCACGTGTACCAGATGAATGACTCCAAGTTCGACCATGATGATGCTAGGTGCGAGCCAAGGAACACTGTTGGAGAGACCCCCCTCATAATTTTCCTACATTGGTGGTTTGATTCATAGGATAGAATGATATAGGATTTTTTTTCTATGTAATCATGTTTTAATTGGCAATCTAGCATCCACTCCAACTTTTGTTTCACTTCCTTTGTTCCTGCGAAGAGAGTACTTGCTCTAAATGATGTGCCGCTGCAAGAGCCGCCTATATTAATTAACCATGCTCTAAAAAGGTGGACCAACTTTGGCTATAGTAGTACTGTACTAGGTTAGTAGGTGACCTTGCGCTTGGCTCTTCTCCTCTTCCGGAAGTCGAACAATAATGATGGTACTACAGTAGTACTTCTGGCAATCTGACACCAAATGAACTGCTGCACGTCCACCGCTTGTAAGCAAAAGTTTCTCCTCGTGCTGCGAGCCACCGCGCACGCATTGGCGAGGGAGAAGGCGTAGTAAGCAAGCTTCTTTTCGTTCTGCGAGTTGACGGGACACATCAAAGTTATTTATTAGTACTCTCTTCAAAAAAGGGCCGATCATGTCCATGGCTACCATCCTGTGCTCTGTCATTGAGTACGTGCACTATTCACGTGCCATCGAGGAGAAAAAATATTGCGTAGTACTAGGTGCCATCGAAGTGCATGACTCACTTACGCACTGCATATCTCCATTTTCTTGCATGACACGCCACCTTGATGCTAGATGTCCTGCATGTCATGGAGGCATATAGTATGATTTTGTAAAATAGAGGCATATAGATGTCCCGTGTGCCGGCAACAGGATGAACAAAGCTCATGTCTTAAACGAAAGAGTGGAAGAACATAGATTCCCGACGACCGAGAAGGAGCTACAAACCTCGAGGTGGAGCGGCTGCACTCATAATATTTTATATTATTCAGCGATATAAAATCAACCAAATCTCTCCACGTTCCTATACCATTCTATAGTACTATGAGAATAAGTTTGATCGTAAGCCATTGATTCAATCTATCCAATGGTCATAGTTGGAAAATCCAAACAAAACCAAGCATTGGATCAACTCTTTTTTTGAGATCAACTCTTTTAACACTTAGATTGTTGCTGCCTGCCCACCTAGCCCATCTATATATCCGCTCACGTGTGATGACCACAAGAGCTATCCACTCAGATTTGTTAAAAAAAATAAAGGTCGATAACTAATGCGGCACCTCGGGCCAATGCGGCCAGATCGCATTTTGCATGAGAAATTACACACCATGTTTCGTTGACATGTGGTCCCGTTCCAAAATGTCAGTGAGACGACGACGATTCCTTTTGTACAATTTCCGAAAGGACGTGTAGGCCGGGGCGCCTCTTCATGTACCATGGCAAACTGACAACCGTCCACCAGCTCTTCGCCTTTCCCTCTTGATTTGGAACTGTTGTCGCACGCTCTTCCTCCCTCCTCCATTTGCCTTCATCCTTCCTTCTGCCATTGTTCAATCGTCTTCTCCATGGGGGGAACAAGCCGGAAACGACCCCGTTATACTTGCCCCAATCTGAAAGATGACGTGGTGGGGGAACTCATTGATCAGTGCGACATCATCACCTCGGCTAACATGGCAGGTTCGTTCAAGAACATGCTCAACTCAACTAATAACATCTTTACAAGGAACCCAAGGGTCCATGAGCGGTTTGATCTCCTCTATCTTCTTCATCGTGACCCTGCTGACTGGCGCGGGGACGAGGGAAGCCACGCCTTGTGCAAGTTGATGCCGCTTGATAATGATACGTATGATGTTAAGATGCCATCGCTTGAGGGCAAGGCTTGGGCAGGCGCAAATGGAGATTGGGTTGTTTATATTGGGTACAATTACGAGTGGGAACTTGTGAATGTGTACACTCGTCGGCGGATTCCACTTCTAAAAATCTCCGAGTGCCCTGAGGTTGAGCACACAGATGATCTACGTACGTTCAAATATGATCATGGTGACTGTCGTGTACGGAAGATAGAAATTTCTCGAGTTCCCAACCGCTCTTGGAATTACAAGAGCTATCAAGTTGTTGCTATCTTCGACAAGTTTGTTGCCGTCCATCGTGGTTCGACTGGACGGATATTGCTCAGAAATCAGTTTCTATACACGGATGTGTACTGTGATGCAATTGAATATGAGGGTCTTGTGTTTGCTGCCACCACTCGTGGCACTGTTTTTGCATGGGATCCTCGTAGTTTCGGTAAGTTTGTCTTCCACCGTAATTATAATTGTTTCATCCACATGCATGCGAGTTAGCAAGTTTCCCTTCTCTACTAATTAACCTTCTTCTTGTGTTTCCAAGGTCCTGTGGACATTCCACCACCTATACTTGAAAAAATTTATAACCAAGGGGGAGATGAGGATGAGGAGGGCCGATATATTCAGTGGCGCCTGGCAACTTCCAATGGATCACTCCTTCTTGTCTGTATACAGCCCACTGCTGATGTTACTACTAAGGAAGCAGGTGTTGTCTCCCATGGTCGCACTCTCCGGACCTATTCCAGCACCCGTTGTATGGTATTCGGGATGGATACTACTGTGCTAGCGCCAACACCTTCTCCCTGGTACCGTATTGATAGTCTTGGAGCAAACTCGCTCTTCCTTGGACAAAACTATCCAATGATGGTGAAAGGAGATCCAACTGCTATTGACACAATGTTACTAGCATTTATGAGAAGCAACTGTATCTATGCGTCGGACATTGCGGTGGTTCCCTACCCTGGTTGTGATATAGTAGGTCGCTTCAGCCTGGATGATCAGTCTTTCGTTGGTCTCGAGATTGAAAGTAGCTGGCCATTCCTAGAGAATCACTTGTGGTTCAAAGCAAGCGTTTCCAATGCCAAGGAATGGTTGAGTTGAAGTTCATTTCATTGCTTGTTATTTGTTGTGTGGTGAAAACTTTAGTATTTATAATGTATCCTCGTTGTCGATGTGGGTTGATGACCTGTTGTATGTAATAAAATGATATGCCTGTGATAAACTTACTAAATTTATGAATGGCTTTTGAGTCGCTTCTCTGAGTGGGTGCTACGACGAGGCAAGAAAATATTTTCTGAATACATAATTGTACGTGCATTGCAATAGGTTACCGGATGAGGCCAATCAACAATAGTACACTATTTGTACTAGCTTCACATGCTGCACTATCTCTACATCTACGTACATAATACAACAAGTTTTAAACTTGAGACCAGCCACCCATCCTCACAAACAACACTTTTTAACCTAGCACAGACTCCAGGAAATTTGCCCACAGTGTGAGGTGGGCCATATGTTAATGTGTTCGCTGTACGTAACCAGCACCTCGAATCCTCGATACTACTACTATAAGTAGTAGGAGTAGTAGGGTGGCATGGGCCAGAACAAGCATTCACGTCCAGGAGTACGGCACACGCCACCAGCACGACTTCCATCTGACACCATATTTGTTGGAGTCCGTGCTACAACAATCTCTTCAACCTCGTCGTTTCTCAAACCCAGCCATCGCGCAGTGGGCGAGGTGGGGGTTTGCCGATAGTCGGTTTCCTCAACCTTGGTCCCACTTGTAAGGCTAACTCCAACGCACGACCCCAAACGGACCTCCGTTTCGCCCGGATTCTATCCAGTTGGGGTAGGGTAATGGGGTCGTGTCCGGGCCATTTCTCGGATTCGGTGGCCGTGCGCCGAACGCGCGGACGCATCCCGGCCGCGTACATTTTTATTTGCAAACACATATCTTTTTCCATCATTGATTTTTTGGTACATGGAAATACATCACCAAAATTTTGACTAGAAAAACAAGAACCACCAGAATACATTTTAGAAGATATCCAACTTCCATAACTGCTCCTGTAAGTTGGATTAGTGCCTTCTTGATGCATTCATTGTTGATCTGCGGAGGCTCGATCCTGCGTGCTTCTTTCTTCTTCGAGTGGAAAGAAGTAGACGTGTCTAGCCTCTATTCTATCAACAAGTGCACTGGTCTCATCTCTAAGCCTCTATGCTAGCTGAAAGTGCTAGAACATCTACTAAATTGCGCTCTATCAATATACCGTTGTACTGTTCTTCCCAATACCAAAACTCGCATCCATTCTACACAATAAAATTTTATGTTAGCACAACTAGTCTAATCCAAGAGCACAACCGAAGATTTGGTCGAGTTCTTCCTCCTTTTGCCGACACGTGGGACATCCAGCATCCAGTTCGTGTCATGCAAGAAAATAGAGTGGTAGGTGAAGCCACGTGATGTGCATCTTGGGTTAAACTGTAAATAGAATCTTACTAGTCTTGAGTAACTCCAAAAGCGGCCACCAAAGATCTTTATTGGATTTGTTTTTCATCACCATCACGTCGAGGTGAAATATGTGTAGGTTCAGTGGGTCCTCTTGTGTTTTCACTGACATGTGGGACCGCATATGAGCAAATAGACGATGGGTTCCGCGCGTCTGCTGGCTGGCTGAGAAGAGAGATAGAGGAGGGCTGAGCATGGACTCTAGAAAATTTGTTCTACGTAACTAGCACCTCGATATAGTGGGGTGGCATGGGCCATAACTAGCATTCATGTCTAGCAGTACGGCACACGCCACCCACACGAGTCCCATCCGACACCAATTTTCTTGGAGTCTGTGCTAGCTACAACCATCTCTTCTCCCTCACGTTTTCTCAGCCATCACGCGGTGGGCGGGGTAGGGGTTTGCCGATAGTCGGTTTGCTCAACTGCGGTCCCACTTGTAAGTGAAAATGCAACACAGCACACATTCCCCCTTCAGCGGCGTGCCGGAGAAACCGTGTGGGGGTGCGACGCGAACACGGCAGGCTTTTCCTTTTGAACTTGTAACTTGTAAAATTTGGTTCTGCTCCATGGGGCGAGCGATAGATAGAAATAACGATTTTCCCTAGAGTAATGAGAAGTTTGGTTCTGGCGCAGTTCATGCATGGAGTACGTAGGAAAATTATGAAGTTGCTCCGAAAGGTAAGATAATTACTAGTAGTACCATATAGTACTACATGGATTTGATGGAAAGATAAAGATACATACGGATCCATCAACGACATCCTCACGCCCTAGTGCACCGGGTCACCAACCGACGTGTGAGGAGCAGCGGTGTTGGCGGCAAGCTCAACGTGCTTCTGAACAATGCCGTCCAAGGTTGCCCTGTGGTTCAAGAAGGCCAGTGTCCTATCGTCCTCCTCTTGCATGTAGTAGTCCTTGTGGACGATTTGCGCGTAGACCTGGGTGATCATGTCGATGGTGTCTTGCTGCGCCAGGCGCTGCTATGACGCCCGGATAGTTACGCTACAGTAACCCTCCGCTAATGTTGCCTCGTCACCATGATTACTGTTGTTAATCTTGCGATGCTTCAAATCCCGTTCAAAATTCAAATTCAAATAATAAGTGAAATTCTAAACTTCTCAAACATGAAAACTAAAATGATCATCATGTGGCAAATAATCCGTAACTTATTTTGGGTGTTGGAACCAACCTTTTTCAAAATGTTTAAGTGCCTAAACTAAATAAAAACAGGGGCTAAAACAATTATTAAATACTTTCGAATAATAAACAAATGTAAAACTAATTTATTTAGTGCCAAATTAATTATGATAGTAGCCTAACTAAAAATGCTAATTTAGGGGCTGAGTTGATATATTATAAAACTGCATATAAAGTAAAACTAAAAGAAACAGGAAAATAGATAAAAGGAAAAGGTCAAACAAAAAAAACATAAAAATAGAAACACCCCCCCCCCCCCCACGCTGGGCCGAGCGGCCTAGCTGGCCTCCGCACCGGCCGGCCCACCAGGCCCAGCCGGCCCTCCTCTCTGGCCTACAAGGCCACCCCCCGAACCCTAACCCCCACCCGAGCCCCACCCTCCCCCACTCGCACCACTCCTCTCCCCCCGCTGGATCTGGATCGGGACCCCGATCCCCTGGCCTCTCTCCCCCGCGCGCACGTCGCCGCCTGGACCGCGCCTCCGCCTCGACCTCCCCGTCCCTTGCCGGCCTGCTTCCTCCTCGTCGGACCGTCCCCATCTCTCCACCCCGAGCCCCCTTTGCCCCGATCCCTACACCCCTTGGTGAGCCCCGCCGCCGCGCTCGCCTCTGCCCCCTGCTACTCTGCCGCTGCCGCGCGACCTCGCCGACGCCGTGGCCGCTGGCGCCGCCTCTCCTCTGCTCTCCCTCGACGCGCCGTCGCCCGTGTCATTCGCCCGCTCCGGCCGCGCGTCCTACTGCCGTTGCTCACCCCGCTCCGACCTTCCCCGGGTGCGCCCGCAGGCGCCGCCCCCCCCTCTCGTGCCTTCCTTTGCTGGCGCCGTCCGCTGCAGCCAACCGCGCCGCCCGATCGCCGGCCGCCTCCCACTACGCACTCGCCTCCTGCACCACCCGCTGCAGCTGCCCGCGCGCACACCTGCCGCTGCTGTAGTGCTCCGCTGCCAGGCCCCGCCAACCGCGACCCCTGCCCTGGTCGGCGACCTCCTCCGTCCCGGCCGGCGTCCAGGGCCAGCCGGGCTGCGCCCATCCCTGGCCGGCGCCGTGCCCCGCCGTGGCCGCCAGCTCCCATGCCCGCGTACCCCTGGGCGTGCGCCCGAACAAGGCGCGCCCATAACCCGTCGCCCGCACCCGCTAGAGCAGCGCCCGTTGAGGCCATGGCCCTATGACAGTGGGCCCCCATGCCACAGAATGTTTAATAAAAAAAGGATTTTAAAAAAAGTAAATGACATGCGGGGCCCACACATAGTTGACCCAGTCAACTGCTCAGTTGACTGCTGATGTCAGCATGATGTCATGCTGACGTCATCTTTTACTATATTGGATAATGTTGAATTAAATAATTAATTCCAAAAATTAATAAAACTTTAGAAAATCATTTTAAAATAAACCATAGCTCGGATCAAAAAACTTCATACATGAAAGTTGCTCAGAACGACGAGACAAACCCGGATACGCGGCCCGTTCGTCCGCCACGCGTCCCTAGCATAGCAAACACGCAACTTTTCCCCTCCGGCTCCTTGCCCGAAAACGCGAAACACCGGGGATACTTTCCCGGATGTTTCCCCCCTTCACCGGTATCATCACGTACCGTGTTAGGGCACCTCTAACGCCGTTACTTGTCATGTCATGCATCACTATGCATCTGCTTGCTTAAATATTTATTGTTTCTCCCCCCTCTTCTCTCAATAGACACTGAGACCGACGCCACTGCTACCCAGTATGACTACGGAGTTGACGACCCCTCTCTCTTGCCAGAGCAACCAGGCAAGCCCCCCCCCCCTTGATCACCAGATATCGCCTACTCTTCTCTATACTGCTTGCATTAGAGTAGTGTAGCTTGTTACTGCTTTCCGTTAATCCTATCCTGATGCATAGCCTGTCCTTGCTACTACTGTTGATACCTTACTTGCAATCCTAAATGCTTAGTGTAGGATGCTAGTTTATCATCAGTGGCCCTACATTCTTGTCCATCTGCCATGCTATACTATCGGGCCGTGATCACTCGGGAGGTGATCACGGGCATATACTATATACTTTACACCGATACCTTACCGGAGAAACTGTTCAGAGATGGGGGCTGAAGGGACAGATGGCTCCATCCCGGTAGTGGTGGGCCTGGGTTCCCGACGGCCCCTGACTGTTACTTTGTGGCGGAGCGACAGGGCAGGTTGAGACCACCTAGGAGAGAGGTGGCCTGGCCCTGTTCGGCGTTCACGGATACTTAACACGCTTAACGAGATCTGGGTATTTGATCTGAGTCTGGCCATTTGGTCTATACGCACTAACCATCTACGCGGGAGTAGTTATGGGTATCCCGATGTCGTGGTATCAGCCGAAGCCTTCGTGACGTCAGCGACTGAGTGGCGCGCGCCGGATTGGACCGTAAGCCTGCTCTTGTATTAAGGGGGCCAGTTCTGCTTCCGTCCGTGTTCGCAACGTGCAGGTGTGCAAAGGGCGATGGGCCCAGACCCCTGCGCCATAGGATTTAGACCGGCGTGCTGACCTCTCTATTGTGCCTAGGTAGGGCTGCGACGTGTTGATCTTTCGAGGCCGGGCATGACCCAGAAAAGTGTGTCCGGCCAAATGGGATCGAGCGTGTTGGGTTATGTGGTGCACCCCTGCAGGGAAGTTTATCTATTCGAATAGCCGTGTCCCTCGGTAAAAGGACGACCCGGAGTTGTACCTTGACCTTATGACAACTAGAACCGGATACTTAATAAAACACACGCTTCCAAGTGACAGATATAACCCGGTGATCGCTCTCTAATAGGGCGACGAGGAGAGGATCATCGGGTAGGATTATGCTATACGATGCTACTTGGAGGATTTCAGTCTACTCTCTTCTACATGCCGCAAGACGGAGGCTTCCAGAAGCATAGTCTTCGACAGGATTAGTTATCCCCCTCTTATTCTGGCATTCTGCAGTTTAGTCCACATATGATACCCTTATTCCATTTGATACCAATGCATGCATATGTAGTGTAGCTCCTTGCTTGCGAGTACTTTGGATGAGTACTCACGGTTGCTTTCTCCCTCTTTTCCCCCTATCCCTTCTACCTGGTTGTCGCAACCAGATGTTGGAGCCCAGGATCCAGACGCCACTGTCGATGACGTCTCCTACTACACTGGAGGTGCCTACTACTACGTGTTGCCCGCTGGCGACGACCAGGAGTAGTTAGGAGGATCCCAGGCAGGAGGCCTGCGCCTCTTTCGATCTGTATCTCAGTTTGTGCTAGCCTTCTTAAGGCAAACTTGTTTAACTTATGTCTGTACTCAGATATTGTTGCTTCCGCTGACTCGTCTATGATCGAGCTCTTGTATTCGAGCCCTCGAGGCCCCTGGCTTGTAATATGGTGCTTGTATGACTTATTTTATTTGTAGAGTTGTGTTGTGATATCTTCCCGTGAGTCCCTGATCTTGATCGTACACGTTTGCGTGTATGATTAGTGTACGATTGAATCGGGGGCGTCACAAGTTGGTATCAGAGCCGACTGCCTGTAGGAATCCCCCTTCCACACGCCTTGGCCGAAGTCGAGTCTAGACATTACAAAACTTTTACTAACATGGTTGTGCGGCTTACGGACCCACATCGCCATTTGGGTGGTATTAGGATCTTTTATTCCTCGCCTTTACTCTAGGACCCTGATATCTCTTCTATTCGGGTTAAATGGTTTTGCTAACCCTAACTCTAGGTTCTCGTAAATACTTTCTCCCGGAGAGCCCCTTCATTCCAGATGATGGCCTGCTTCACCAGAAGATTCCAAAGATACTCTTTGCTATTCCTCTCGAGACTTTGTGCCCATCACTTTTGCTATTCCCGACCACCGATAAATCCTTATGGATAACTACTTACACTTGCCATTCAGACGATCATCCCCCATTGATCTTGTTATTACAAGATACCCCAAAGTCTTCTCTATTGTTCCGAGAATACTTTGTGCCTACTGCCTAGCAGTTACTTGCCACATGAATACCCCTTCAATTAAATCCTCGCACTTGTCGAGTATCCACTCATCCCCAGTTGTTCATGTGTTTCACAATGGTCTTCAAAATACTATTCGATCCTCCAAAAATCCTTAGTAGCTTATTGCTCTGCAATACTTGCCTGCTTGCATTATGGATGCTTTCCATATGTCTGGCAATATTTGTTAGTATCCTTAGGCATCGTCTTTTTGATCCTATTGATTCAACATGAGTGCAAATGCACGCAATCATCAGTTGATCCTTTTAAATTATCTTTCCGGCTCAGACGTTATTTTAAAACATGAGCTGGATCTCGACCAATCAAATTGCTGTCGATTGTACCCTTAAGGCTATTCAACTTATCCATCCCTGATCAGAGCATTGCTTCTGATCCCTTGTCTTGGAATTGATAATTCCTTTGCACTTGAGCCTTGAATTAGTCAGTTGTTTCTAAAGTCTGATCTCCTTGCATTGTTTCTCCCTCTGGTTGAGTACCGATGCTCACACCAGATCCCTTGAGGACCACCATATCATTTGCTGGATTTTATCCGACAGCGTCCTTCATATTCAATAAATCTGTGAGCCTTTCCTCGGATACATAATACCTTTGGTAAATTGTATCCTCTGCTTTCTCAAACATGCTCTACTATCGAGCTTGTGTTATTTATTCTTGAAATTTGTGGTATATACTCCTAAGATGCCCTGATGGGTTGAACCTATGCCTTCTCTAAACTGTGTGAACTCGAAAGTTTTCACGAGCCATACACTTCTGGTATTTTGCCAAATAAAATTTCAACACTAGACCTTCTTCGAAAGTGAGAAGTGAATGAAAGGTTATGCATTGGGGAAGTGGGAGTCGACCTCGAACTTGTGTTCATGCCCATGGACATGATGTAGATCTTATCATTAAAGCTTCTCTTAAATTAAATTATTCCTTTGGTATAAGTTCATCTTATATCTGGGATCTGACCTTTTGCAATCGTGGTTCCGACCATGTTCTCCTTTAAATACCATTTCGCGTGCAAGTTTAAGCGCTTGTCTTTTGTAGAGCAATACCCCAGTCCAACCTCTACTTTGACCTGTCATCGAGTATTACCCCCCTCTGGTATCTCGAGATTATCACGGAACTGCATAACTTCTTATGAGTTCTTCAAGTATTATTTGACTTTTGCTGCATCATCATTTGACTTGATGTCATCGCCAACCGATTACATCTTCATGAAATTTCTCGACAAATGTGCCGTGGTCATCATCAACATCCTGAGCTCTTCCAAGATATATATCGAATTCTTGATGAGAAATACCATCCTCGCCCCTCAATGGTTTGTGTTATCACCGACCACTTTATTGCCTTCCGTTCAACACAAACTTATTCGTGTTTTGTGTTATACCTTGAGATCCTTGCTATCCAGCATTTGTTCTTCTTTACCTTGGAATGTTACCACCTTTTATGTCAAGAATGTCGTGGTAATTTTACCACCTCTTGAGAATTCTTGATATAGTAATATCTCTCGCCTTTTGCATTCATTTCTTGGTCTCCGTGTTGTTTCTAACCGGAATACCGATAAATGGTCTGTGATGTGTAAATTCTAAACTTCTAGCAACCCTATTGCTTGAAGTTATTGGCCTACAGTTTCATTCTAAGTCTATTGATTATTGAATCATCATTCAAACATTGATCGTGCTACCTAGTCCAGATTCCTGGGTGCACCCTTCTATCATTGTTCAGTTGTGTATGTTTCCCTCGAGCATACATCATTATGACATTTGATCTGACCAATGATATTTCCTTGTTCACATAATTGTGGAAATCAATCCTTTGGAAATCTCGATGATTTGTTCCTGAGCCTATCAGCCACCTCCTCATCCTCTCCTTAGTTTACTGATGACCTCTTGTTTCAGAGCTCACTTACATAGATCACTTCTGAGAATCTCACAATGTCATCTCGTCAAATTGTGTTGCACCTTTTCTTCTCAGGCATCCCGAGTCTGAGGTATCCTGACACCAATCAAATCTGAATCTCGATCAGATATGATGGTTGGAACACATTTCCAAGAGTTATAACATTGGTCTTTATATGACCCGGTAAGGTGATGTCATGCCTAGCACACCTGGCTGGAGGACCTATTGTTATTGTTTCCTTTTTCCAAGGTTAGTCATTCTTCCGTGAGGAAATTGTAAGACTTATTCTATAAGTTGTTCCTGATGGATCCTTTTGTTTCCAAAGTCTGATCTTCACCTGTTGACCATGTCAATGCTATCTCGAGGCATGTCTATGGTACTCCGATTTTCAACAGGAACATTTGAAGCCCAATGCTAAATGTTTCATGCTCAATTATCCAAACACCATTGTATGGGTAATGTCATGAAATTTCTCTCCCCTACCTAAAAGGTTTTCTATTTTATATCCTATCGTGGATATCATGCTCTGCTTATCCTTGGGAAGGATATACCCCTGGAATAGGTGTTTCAACACATTTTCCTTTCCATTGGGCTGTTTAACCTTTCTTGTGATCTATATGATCTAAGCAGTAATATTCTCCTACTTATGTAAACCCCTCGGTGTACAGTTCTGTCAGCAAGACCCAGTTACTATTGTTGATGACATTCCGGTAACCGCCGATGGACGAGAACCTTGCCTATTGGTCCGCCTCGTTCAACGAGCAGTAAAATGGTTCTCTTCGTCCCTCGCCCTTGGTACCGTTGTTTTTGCCGACATAACTGACAGGCTATCCTCTGACATGTCTCCTTACATGATCGTGCGAGACATTACCCCCCTTCTACTTTCGACCACATGGTGGGCCCATAACCCACAGTTCCACAGGATCGAAACCTGACTCCCATGTACACCCCCTGTTCCCAAGGTTGTTCCTCGCACGTGGCCTCGCATGTAATTCACGAGCCATCTTCAGTTCTGATATCGGACACAATACTTATTCCCGTTGTTTTGACCCATTCACGCCCTATAACATACATCGAGCAATTGCCTGCCCGCTCGAGACTTCCCAGGTTACCTCCTTACTTTGCTCTCAATAATTTCTTAAGATTCGATTCGAGAGTTACTTTCCGCCACCTTCCTCGATGTTGTCGACCCGGTAGTCAACCTTGCCGACGTCCGTTCTCCCAGAATGCCTACCCTTTATTCTTTCATAAGTACGATGGAGTTCCTGAAGAAAGGGCGCCGACTTCATCATGATGACCTGAAACAGAGAAATGAAGACTTCTACGTAATGGATCGACCTCTTCGAGAAGAGCAACCAAGATCGAGAAGACCCGTTAGAATTTCGTAACCAGAATTTCCCCCTGAGTTCCCCCTCTTAAATCTCGGGACGAGATTTCTTGTAGTGGAGGAGAATTGTGACGCCCGGATAGTTACGCTACAGTAACACTCCGCTAATGTTGCCACGTCACCATGATTACTGTTGTTAATCTTGCGATGCTTCAAATCCCGTTCAAAATTCAAATTCAAATAATAAGTGAAATTCTAAACTTCTCAACCATGAAAACTAAAATGATCATCATGTGGCAAATAATCCGTAACTTATTTTGGGTGTTGGAACCAACCTTTTTCAAAATGTTTAAGTGCCTAAACTAAATAAAAACATGGGCTAAAACAATTATTAAATACTTTCAAATAATAAACAAATGTAAAACTAATTTATTTAGTGCCAAATTAATTATGACAGTAGCCTAACTAAAAATGCTAATTTAGGGGCTGAGTTGATATATTATAAAACTGCATATAAAGTACAACTAAAAGAAACAGGAAAATAGATAAAAGGAAAAGGTCAAACAAAAAAACATAAAAATAGAAACACCCCCCCCCCCCACGCTGGGCCGAGCGGCCCAGCTGGCCTCCGCACCGGCCGGCCCACCAGGCCCAGCCGGCCCTCCTCTCTGGCCTACAAGGCCACCCCCCCGAACCCTAACCCCCACCCGATCCCCACCCCCCCACTCGCACCACTCCTCTCCCCCCCGCTGGATCTGGATCGGGACCCCGATCCCCTCGCCTCTCTCCCCCGCCCGCACGTCGCCGCCTGGACCGCGCCTCCGCCTCGACCTCCCCATCGCCGGACCCCCCCCCCTCGCCGGCCTGCTTCCTCCTCGCTGGACCGTCCCCATCTCTCCACCCCGAGCCCCCTTTGCCCCGATCCCTTCACCCCTCGGTGAGCCCCGCCGCCGCGCTCGCCTCTGCCCCCCTGCTACTCTGCCGCTGCCGCGCGACCTCGCCGACGCCGTGGCCGCTGGCGCCGCCTCTCCTCTGCTCTCCCTCGATGCGCCGTCGCCCGTGTCATTCGCCCGCTCCGGCCGCGCGTCCTACTGCCGCTGCTCACCCCGCTCCGACCTTCCCCGGGTGCGCCCGCAGCCGCCCCCCCCCCCTCATGCCTGCCTTTGCTGGCGCCGTCCGCTGCAGCCAACTGTGCCGCCCGATCGCCGGCCGCCTCCCGCTACGCGCTCGCCTCCTGCACCACCCGCTGCTGCTGCCCGCGCGCACACCTGCCGCTGCCGTAGTGCTACGCTGCCAGGCCCCGCCAACCGCGACCCCTGCCCTGGTCGGCGACCTCCTCCGTCCCGGCCGGCGTCTAGGGCCAGCCGGGCTGCGCCCATCCCTGGCCGGCGCCGTGCCCCGCCGTGGCCGCCAGCTCCCACGCCCGCGTACCCCTGGGCGTGCGCCCGAACGGGGCGCGCCCATAACCCGTCGCCCGCACCCGCTAGAGCAGTGCCCGTTGAGGCCATGGCCCTATGACAGTGGGCCCCCATGCCCCAGAACGTTTAATAAAAAAAGGATTTAAAAAAAGTAAATAATAATAAAAATAAATATATTAAGTAATTAATTAATTAATTAAATTAACTAATCCTGATTAGATTAGCCTAATTAACTAGTTAACCTAATTAACTATGATTAATTAACTAATAGTGAATGACATGCGGGGCCCACACATAGTTGACCCAGTCAACTGCTCAGTTGACTGCTGACGTCAGCATGATGTCATGCTGACGTCATCTTTTACTATTCTGGATAATGTTGAATTAAATAATTAATTCCAAAAATTAATAAAACTTTAGAAAATCATTTTAAAATAAACCGTAGCTCGGATCAAAAAACTTTATACATGAAAGTTGCTCAGAACGACGAGACGAACCCGGATACGCGGCCCGTTCATCCGCCACGCATCCCTAGCATAGCAAACACGCAACTTTTCCCCTCCGGCTCCTTGCCCGAAAACGCGAAACACCGGGGTTACTTTCCCGGATGTTTCCCCCCTTCACCGGTATCATCACGTACCGTGTTAGGGCACCTCTAACGCCGTTACTTGTCATGTCATGCATCACTATGCATCTGCTTGCTTAAATATTTATTGTTTCTCCCCCCCTCTTCTCTCAATAGACACTGAGTCCGACGCCGCTGCTACCCAGTACGACTACGGAGTTGACGACCCCTCTCTCTTGCCAGAGCAACCAGGCAAGCCCCCCTTGATCACCAGCTATCGCCTACTCTTCTCTATACTGCTTGCATTAGAGTAGTGTAGCTTGTTACTGCTTTCCGTTAATCCTATCCTGATGCATAGCCTGTCCTTGCTACTACTGTTGATACCTTACCTGCAATCCTAAATGCTTAGTGTAGGATGCTAGTTTATCATCAGTGGCCCTACATTCTTGTCCATCTGCCATGCTATACTATCGGGCCGTGATCACTCGGGAGGTGATCACGGGCATATACTATATACTTTACACTGTTACATTACCGGAGAAACTGTTCGGAGATGGGGGCTAAAGGGACAGATGGCACCATCCCGGTAGAGGTGGGCCTGGGTTCCCGACGGCCCTTGACTGTTACTTTGTGGCGGAGCGACAGGGCAGGTTGAGACCACCTAGGAGAGAGGTGGCCTGGCCCTGTTCGGCGTTCACGGATACTTAACACGCTTAACGAGATCTGGGTATTTGATCTGAGTCTGGCCATTTGGTCTATACGCACTAACCATCTACGCGGGAGTAGTTATGGGTATCCCGACGTCGTGGTATCAGCCGAAGCCTTCGTGACGTCAGCGACTGAGTGGCGCGCGCCGGATTGGACCGCAAGCCTGCTCTTGTATTAAGGGGGCTAGTTCTGCTTCTGTCCGCGTTCGCAACGTGCAGGTGTGCAAAGGGCGATGGGCCCAGACCCCTGCGCCATAGGATTTAGACCGGCGTGCTGACCTCTCTGTTGTGCCTAGGTAGGGCTGTGATGTGTTGATCTTCCGAGGCCGGGCATGACCCAAAAAAGTGTGTCCGGCCAAATGGGATCGAGCCTGTTGGGTTATGTGGTGCACCCCTGCAGGGAAGTTTATCTATTCGAATAGCCGTGTCCCTCGGTAAAAGGACGACCCGGAGTTGTACCTTGACCTTATGACAACTAGAACCGGATACTTAATAAAACACACGCTTCCAAGTGCCAGATATAACCCGGTGATCGCTCTCTAACAGGGCGACGAGGAGAGGATAATCGGGTAGGATTATGCTATACGATGCTACTTGGAGGATTTCAGTCTACTCTCTTCTACATGCTGCAAGACGGAGGCTTCCAGAAGCATAGTCTTCGACAGGATTAGTTATCCCCCTCTTATTCTGGCATTCTGCAGTTCAGTCCACATATGATACCCTTATTCCATTTGATACCAATGCATGCATATGTAGTGTAGCTCCTTGCTTGCGAGTACTTTGGATGAGTACTCACGGTTGCTTTCTCCCTATTTCCCCCCTATCCCTTCTACCTGGTTGTCGCAACCAGATGTTGGAGCCCAGGATCCAGACGCCACCGTCGACGACGTCTCCTACTACACCGGAGGTGCCTACTACTACGTGCTGCCCGCTGGCGACGACCAGGAGTAGTTAGGAGGATCCCAGGCTGGAGGCCTGTGCCTCTTTCGATCTGTATCTCAGTTTGTGCTAGTCTTCTTAAGGAAAACTTGTTTAACTTATGTCTGTACTCAGATATTGTTGCTTCCGCTGACTCGTCTATGATCGAGCTCTTGTACTCGAGCCCTCGAGGCCCCTGGCTTGTAATATGATGCTTGTATGACTTATTTTATTTGTAGAGTTGTGTTGTGATATCTTCCCGTGAGTCCCTGATCTTGATCGTACACGTTTGCGTGTATGATTAGTGTACGATTGAATCGGGGGCGTCACAGCTACGCGGTGAGCGCGACCTCGAGGTGGACATTCTCCGGCACGACGGGGGGCAGTCGTAGGGCCACTAGTGCATCAAAGAGGTTGTCAGCATAAATACCGTTGAGGGTGGTAGGCATTGTAGAGCCTGGGCGCATGGGCTGGAGGCGTACATCAAGGTCGTCCGCGAGCTTCTTGACGACGGTGAACTTGTCGAGGAAGCCGACGAGGACCTCTTCGAACAAGGAGACAAAGCTGTCATCCAAGCGGCCCCTCGCCCTGGCGGCCTCAAGCACTACCTGGAGATGTTCCTCGGTGCCGGCCCGCAGGCCGGCGTCGTGGACCATCTAGCACAGCCGGCTGATGCTCGCGCTCATCTCCTCCATGGGTCTAGCTTCTAGTCAACTTATCTTGCGATTGGAGTGATCATTCTTGCCCTTGGGTGCGCAGGTGTGTAGGATTTCGTAGATTGGACTGGCGGGAGCCTTTATATGAGAAGTGTAGACTGCGTTGAATTCACGTGTGTGTTTGCCATCTACTCCTCACCCTTCTTGTAACGCCCCGAGACCGATGTGCCAGGTGTCGTTCAGTTATTCGTTGTTGTTGTGTGTCATTGCTTGCGTGTCATGCATTGCATATCATGTCATCATGTGCATTTCATTTGCATACGTGTTCGTCTCATGCATCCGAGCATTTTCCCCGTTGTCTGTTTGGCATTCCGGCGCTTCGTTCTCCTCCGGTGGTCATTTCTACCTTTCTTTCATGTGTGGGGATTAAACATTTCCGGATTGGACCGAGACTTGTCATGCGGCCTTGGTTTACTACCGATAGACCGCCTGTCAAGTTTCGTATCATTTGGACTTCGTTTGATGCTCCAACGGTTAATCGAGGGACCGAAAAGGCCTCGTGTGTGTTGCAGCCCAACACCCCTCCAATTTGGCCCAAAACCCACCAAACTCTGCTCCATCATCTAGAGCGTTCGATCACGATCGCGTGGACGAAAACCGCACCTCATTTGGACTCTCCTAGCTCCACTTATGCCTATAAATAGACACCCCATTTTCGGATCTCCTCCTCCCCCGAAAACCCTAAAAATCCCACCGCGCCGCGCCGGACAAAAACGCGCCGACGGACACGTCCGCCGCCACGTGGCGCTCCGCCATTGGCTCGTCCACCGCGCCCACTTCGCCTGTCCCCGCGCGCCGACGCGGCCCAGAGGGCCCGGATCCGGCCCCCGCGGCCCGGAGACCTCGCGCCGCCCCGCGGCATCGTCCGCTACCTCGCGCCGCCGCCGCGCCCGGAGCTCCTCGCCGGCATCGGGCCCCCGCCGCCCTGCTTCTCCTCGCTGGCGACCGCCACTCCCCTCCCCGGCCGCCGCCCCACGTCGCCGGTCACGCGCCGCCCGGACCTTGACGGCCCCGGATCCGCCGTCTCGTCCTTCCCCGGCGGCCCCAACCTTCCCTTCGACGAGCTATAGTGAACTCCGACGTGAACAGTGTTTTCCGGCGAACCACGACATCCGTGCCAGATCTGGATCTAGGATCCCGACGGTTGACTTTTTCCCTCGAACCCTAATTTTTGTGCATACTTTGACCTGCCATATCTCCGCATCCGTAGCTCCGATTCATGCACATAGTATATCAAAATGTTCGTCTCGACGAGTAGATCATTCCATTCCATTGCATCATTTTCATTTGAGTTCATCTTGATGCCCGAAATGCTGTTAGAAGGAGGCTTCGTGAGTTAATTGTCAGATCTGCTAGTTCATCTTAGACTCTTGTCATTTTTGCCATGATTGTTGTGTGCATGATATGCCTGTGAGTCTTTCATATGTTTTGTTAAGCATCTTGTTATCTTTCCAGAGGTGCAATCCATGCATTTTTAGGATGTGTGTGGTGACTTGTGCAAGCTTGCAAAGTGAGGCACCCGGTAAATCTGTTTTCAGGGACTTAGTAGTTTTCACTAAGTCTGGGATTATTTAGTTCATGATGCCATATGTTCGTGTTGTTTCCTAGTGATCCGTGCCTCTTTTGAGGATGATCAGTAAAGGATTTTTGTTAATCTTGTTATGCTCTATCCATCCATGTCTTTGTTTGCATATGTGGAGCACCCTAGCTTGAATCAATCGAGCTCTACTTTTGCTTCGTGGTGAATCTGGGCAGATCGTCAACATGTTTGCGATTTTGCCGATGTTATTGTAGTTGATCCGTGCATGCTATGCCATTGTTCTTGCCATGTCTAGCTAGCATTTTGTGCCTTCTTAATGGATGTATGCTTGCCTTGCCGTGACTTGCACCGTAGTGAGTGCATCGAGCTCGTTTACATGCCTTCGTGAGTTATGTTTCAGCATGTCTCAGTTTTCACTAAGTCTGGAAACTGATTGTGTTTTAGCTATGTTCGTGTGCTTGTTAGTATGTTTTGTTGTGATCCCTTTTGGCCCCAGGTCACTTTGGGACTTTTGTTAAGCTTGTTGAGTAGCTCAATGCCATGTTCTTATTTATCATAATCAGGTCATGTATCATGTTGTTTTGCTGCTCCGAAGAGGGCTTCACGATCTGAAATTCCAGACAAGTGTTAATTTCACTAAGTCTGAAATCTGTTTTGCATTTGCGTTTTTGCCATGCTTTTTTGAACCTCTTAATGGATGAATTGGCTGTAGCTCAGTGCTAGTCTTTTGTTAAGCATCTTAAATGCTTCCCTTCCATGTATTTTGTTGCCATGTTTGAGTGCTGTAGCATGTTCATCTCATTGCATTTAGATGCCTACTTGCTGTAAATCGCAGACCGGTGTCATTCTTAAAACGCTTGCCATTTCCAAACCGTAACTCCGATTCCGGCGTTCTTTATATCGTTTTCAAGCGATTTCATCCCATCTTTCCAGTGGCACACTTGGTTTTCCAAGTTGAGGCCAGTTTCATGCATTTCCTGTCAAATCTTGCATATGCACCGCATCCCGCATCTCGCATATCATACCATGTTCATGTGTTGGTTGTTTACTATGTTGTGTGCTTCTTTTCCGGTGTTGCTTCTTCGGGTTGGTTCCGGTAACGTCGCGTTTGTGAGGACCCGTTCGTCTACGTCCATTTGTCTTATTCATGGACTCGTTCTTCTTCCTTGCGGGATTTCAGGCAAGATGATCATACCCTCGAAATCACTACTATCTTTGCTTTGCTAATTGCTCGCTCTTTTGCTATGCCTATGCTGCGATACCTAACACTTGCTTATCATGCCTCCCATATTGTTGAACCAATCCTCTAACCCACCTTGAACTAGCAAACCATTGTTTGGCTATGTTACCGCTTTGCTCAGCCCCTCTTATAGCGTTGTTAGTTGCAGGCGAAGATTGAAGTTTGTTCCTCATTGGAACATGGAGATGTTGTTCCTTGTTGGAACATGTTTACTTGTTGGGATATCACTATATATCTTATTTAATTAATGCATCTATATACTTGGTAAAGGGTGGAAGGCTCGGCCTTATGCCTGGTGTTTTGTTCCACTCTTGCCGCCCTAGTTTCCGTCATATCGGTGTTATGTTCCCGGATTTTGCGTTCCTTACGCAGTAGGGTTATAATGGGAACCCCTTGACAGTTCGCTTTGAATAAAACTCCTCCGGCAAGGCCCAACCTTGGTTTTACCATTCGCCACCTAGCCTTTTTCCCTTGCGAGTCGCGCATCCCGAGGGTCATCTTTATTTTAACCCCCCCGGGCCAGTGCTTGTCTAAGCGTTGGTCCAAACTAGAGCCACTTGCGGCGCCACCTCGGGGAAACTTGAGGGCTGGTTTTAGCTGTAGGTAGTGTTCATCCGGTGCTGCCCTGAGAACGAGATATGTGCAGCTCCTATCAGGATGTCGGTGCATCGGGCGGTCTTGCCGGACTTGTTTTACCATTGTCGAGGATGTCTTGGAGTACCGGGATACCGAGTCTGATCGAAATGTCTCGGGATGAGGTCTATTCCTTCGTTGACCGTGAGAGCATGTCATGGGCTAAGTTGGGACCCCCCTGCAGGGATTTGAACTTTCGAAAGCCGTGCCCGCGGTTATGGGCAGATGGGAATTTGTTAACGTCCGGTTGTAGGAAACCTGAATTTAACCCAAATTAAAATATATCAACCGCGTGTGTAACCGTGATGGTCTCTTTTCGGCGGAGTCCGGGAAGTGAACACGGTTGTTGGAGTTATGCTTGACGTAGGTAGTCCAGGATCACTTCTTGATCATACTTTTATCGACCGTGCTTTGCCTTCTCTTCTCGCTCTCTTTTGCGAATAGGTTAGCCACCATATATGCTAGTCGCTTGCTGCAGCTCCACCTCATACCTTTACCTTACCCATCAGCTTAAATAGTCTTGATCGCGAGGGTGCGAGATTGCTGAGTCCCCGTGGCTCACAGATACTTCCAAAACCAGCTTGCAGGTGCCGATGAGTCCGTGCAGATGACGCAACCCAGCTCAGGAGGAGCTCGATGAAGATCTTGTCCTTTGTGTTGTTCCGTTCTAGTTGATCAGTAGTGGAGCCCAGTTGGGGTCAATCGGGGACCTTTGTCGCATTTGGGGTTCTTCTTTTATTTTGGTTCCGTAGTCGAACCTTGATTGTATCTGGATGATGTAATGCTTTATTCATGTAATTGTGTGAAGTGGCGATTGTAAGCCAACTATGTATTTTTTCCCTATTGTATTACATGGGTTGTGTGAAGATTGCCTCACTTGCGACATTGCTTTCAATGCGGTTATGCCTCTAAGTCGTGCTTCGACACGTGGGAGATATAGCCGCATCGAGGGCGTTACAAGTTGGTAATCAGAGCCTTCCCCGACCTTAGGAGCCCCCACTGATTGATCGTCTTTAGCGGCCGAGTTGTGTCTAGAAAAATGTTTTGAGTCATTTAGGAATTATATATCGGAGAGCTTAGGAATTCTTTTTACTCCCCAGTCTCCTCATCGCTCTGGTAAGGCATCCTGACGTAGAGTTTTGACTCTTCTCTTCTCAAATTTCACTAAAAAAAATTTTAGGATCACGCGGGTATCTTGGAATCGTTCCGATGGTTTTATGATGAGAACATTGTTTTGGTGCCTCCTGTCAGGGGTTTTGTGGAAGTGTCCCGGGGAGTTGAGCTCTGAGGTGTTGTCATCATAATTCTATCATTGCAGTTCTGGAATACCTGAGTTTAGTACGCCGACATCGAAAATCTCTTTTATGCAGTTCGTTGGTGAGATAACCTCGACGCCACCCAGTACTGGGGCGGGAGTTCGGGAGTATCGCCATAACTTGTATAACGGATGCTTTTCGAAGGTTGAGGTAGATGATTTCCGAAGGTTTCTTGGTTATGTGTTGAAGGATGGATACAGCTGGATGTAGGATTTGCTAGTTTTGGGTGAGATATTATGCTTCCCCTGTATCCCCAACACCTGATTGCATAACCGGAAAGTTTCGGGAGTTTCATAGGTGAGAATTCAAGTAGCTCTTAGGATATCTTTCCGACAGATGTATGATATGAAATTGGGGTTCGACGTCTAGTGGTCCGCCTATTCACGGTCGGTTTTACAGTGGTCTCGTTGTGTCTTAAAGAGTCCTTGGCTATGCCGACTCGGGGACGCTTCGTATGTCATGTGCACTGCCTTGTACATGATGGTGCTGTACGATCGAGCCCGTGTAGGCCCCACCACGAAAACTTCGGACGAAATCTCTATCATATGTTTGTTCCGGCTTATTCTGCAAGCCAATCCTTTGTTTTAATTTTGAGTTGTGGTTTTCGAGTTGCTTCGATGTCAAGTGTTTGATTCCATACCTTCCCGAATGGTGTTCTCATACTCCGATGTGAATACTAATCCTCCTTGATAATCGAGATTGTTATGCCAATCTTGTTCAACCGGTGTGCTTCTCTTCAAGTGGATCCGATCACTTCAACATTCACAAGATTCAATCTCAGCTTTCTCAACGGTGTTTGCTTCATCCAAGTTGCCTTTATTTTTCCTGCCCACCCACCCTTTTTCTTCAAGGACTCAGAGTTCTTTTTCACTATTCATTTTATCGATGGAAGTCTCTCCATTCTTTTCCCGTCAATATTCTTATCCGGTGATTCTCACGTATATTCTAACGGAGCTTCAAGTTCGTCAACCTTCACTCATTTTTCTTCTCCGGTGGTTTAAATTCAAGCATTATTGATCATATCTTTCTCCTCGTTTCAAATACCTTCTCATGACGGTGCACCTCTTATTCATTCACTTCTCACTATTTAATTATTCCGGAGTGCTCAAGATATCTCAGAGGGCTCGTCTTGTCATTCAAGATCCTTTCAAGCTCTTTTGAGATTGCTATCTCATTCATGCCATTTAATTCAACCGGTGTAACATCTCCTTTAAATCATTTCAACGGTGTTTCTTTTGAGTGGGCCCTAACCCACAGGTCTTTTTCTAAGATCTTACCTGACTCTTCTTATTTTCCCGGAGGTATTCTCAAATTCTTTTCGAAGTTTGACGTAAGAATGAATTATCATCAGTCAAATGTCTTTCTCCAAGATCTTTCATTTCTTTTCATCATTGGTTCAACTTTTCTATTCTTATTTATTCCGGAGTGTCTCAATAATTCAAGGTGGTGCTTCTCGTCATCTTTCTCATCATTTGAAGACCGAAGAAGAGTTTTCCTCTCATAATCTTATCTGTTCTTCCAAAGATTAGTCATTCTAGCTTGTTGCCATCCTCTCATAGTTGTTTTTGGGTTGTGAAAATTATTTTCACCTATCCGGAGCAGTTCAAGAGCCTTTTTAGTTTGATTCTCCGAAGGCCATCTTTTCGGGATTATTCATTCTAGCTTTCAGCTCTCATCCTCCTAATCTTACCGGTGCATTGTTCAAGTGTTCTCTAATCAGCTCGTCATCTCTTCGTTCTCATATATCCAAATTCTCCCAAGCATCTTCGTTCATTTGCTAATTCCTCCCGGTGTTTTCTTTATCTTTACTTCAATCGTTTTTAATTCTTATGGTGGTTCATTCAAGATTTCTCTTCCTTGTTTATCATATCAATTCATTCGTTGTTCCAAATTCCACCGGCGGTTCCATCAAGTCCTTATTAAGTTATTGATATCTCTCTTAATCTTTTCTACGAGAATAAGTAGTATGTCAAATCCATTGATTGTAATCAATTTGAATTGGTGAAGGATACGCATAACATAATTCTTATTCTTGTTCCATCCAAGTGTTCAATTCCTTATTTCGGAGGCTCATCAAATTCTCGTCTTCATTTGTTTCATCTTTCTTTTACCGGAGTTCCAACCTCTTTCAATTATATCACCACGAAGATTCATCTAAATCATTGCAAGGCTTCAACCTTATTCTTTTCATCCTCCATTTCGATTGATCTTTTCTTTTATTTACGGTCTTCCTCATGAAGGTTTTACATGATGGTTCATCAAGGATTTAAGTCCTTCTCCTAGCGTTCATCGAGATTCTTTTCAGAAGATCTCAAGTATTTCTTCATCTTGCAATCTGGAGTGTAATTTCTTTCTACAATATCATCAGAGGTGGTATTATGTCATTTCTTGATCATTTGAGTTCATGTTTCATGATTCACATGTTATTAATAATGAGGTATGTTAAATCCATCAACCAACTAGTTGGAGCTATCTTGTGTCATGTTTCACCTAAAGCCTTCCCTAAGGATTGTTGCTATCTATGGTGCTATAAAAGATCCAAGTTCTTCATTTATCCTCCCGAGGAAATAATTTTCTCGTCTCCGTGTTCTTATCAATCCAATTCTTTTCCCGTGAGTGGCAGGTGGTCACCTCATAATTTGAGATGTACTCCACAAGACCATATCAAGCTTATTCTTTTCATTGTTGGTTTTCCAACAACTCCGTTCTAACATTTGTGGTAACCGTGCTCTCTCAAGATCTTGTTTTCCCTTCGTTCCGGAGGCATTGTGTTGTTGTTCTCTTCAACCCATCTTCTTGTTTTGCCAAGATCATGTTCTTTTCATGATTGTCCATTTAATCGGAGTGTCGTGCCCTCTTTTCAAGTTATATCACCTTATCAAGTTCTTATTCAATTCCTTTTCTTTTCAATCAGAGTGCTGCCCGAAGTTGTTCTTCCTTGTTCCTCTTTTCTAACGGAGTGTTTTCAACTTTGTTCATCTCCGTTGTATTCTTTCGTCAAAATGGCTTAACCTTTTCAAGATTCTTTGGTTTCATTCGTTTGTCAAAGGAGCAACTTAGTTTTACCTCTTCTCTTTCTCTTCCGTTGTCCCTCCGGTGCCATTCTAGATCTCGGGACGAGATCCTCTCGTAGTGGTGGAGTGTCGTAACGCCCCGAGACCGATGTGCCAGGTGTCGTTCAGTTATTCGCTGGTGTTGCCTTGTCATTGCTTGCGTGTCATGCATTGCATATCCTGTCATCATGTGCATTTCATTCGCATACATGTTCGTCTCATGCATCCGAGCATTTTTTTTCCCGTTGTCCGTTTTGCATTCCGGCACTTCGTTCTCTTCCGGTGGTCATTTCTACCTTTCTTTCATGTGTGGGGATTAAACATTTCCGAATTGGACCAAGACTTGCCAAGCGGCCTTGGTTTACTACCGGTAGACCGCCTGTCAAGTTTTGTATCATTTGGACTTCGTTTGATGCTCCAACGGTTAACCGAGGGACCGAAAAGGCCTCGTGTGTGTTGCAGCCCAACACCCCTCCATTTTGGCCCAAAACCCACCTAACCCTGCTCCATCATCTAGAGCGTTCGATCATGATCGCGTGGCCGAAAACCGCACCTCATTTGGACTCTCCTAGCTCCACTTATGCCTATAAATAGACACCCCATTTTTCGGATCTCTCTCCCTCTCGAAACCCTAAATTCCAGATCCGTCGCCGCCGGACAAAAACCCGCCGGGCCGGACACGTCCGACCCGCGCCGCCGCCGCCACTTGTCGCCTTCCGGTTCGCCCGGCGCCTCCACCTACCGGGCCGGCCCGGGGAGCCCGCGGGAGGCCCTCCCGGCCCGCGCGCCCGAGCCGCCGCCCCAGCGCCTCCTCGCCCTCCTTCCACCGCGCCGGTGCCGGCCCTCTCCGCCACCCATGTCGCCGGTGGCCTCTCCGCCGCCCTCCTCGCCGGGCCGCCGCGACCACCGCGCCGGTCGCCGCGCGCCACCGCGCCGACCGCGCCGGCCACCTCCGCCGGATCCGGCCACTCTCCCGCCCCGGCCGGCCTCCTTCCTCTTCGGCCATCCACGAACTCCGGCGTGAACAGTAACCCGGCGATCCTCGAAATCCGCGCCGGATCTAGATCTGGAAATATCCCCCTCGGTTGACTTTTTCCCTCCAAACCCTAATTTTTGTGCATAATTTGACCTGCCATATCTTTGCATCTGTAGCTCCGATTTGGACATATAGTATATCAAAATGTGCGTCTCGATGAGTACATCATTTCATTCCATTGCATCATTTTCATTTGAGTTCATCTTGATGCTCGAAATGCTGTTAGAAGGAGGCTTCGTGAGTTAATTGGCAGTTCTGCTAGTTCATCTTAGACTTTTGTCATTTTTGCCATGATTGTTGTGTGCATGATATGCCTGTGAGCCTTTCATATGTTTTGTTAAGCATCTTGTTATCTTTCCAGAGGTGCAACCCATGCATTTTTAGGATGTGTGTGGTGACTTGTGCAAGCTTGCAAAGTGAGGCACCCGGTAACTCTGTTTTCAGGGACTTAGTAGTTTTCACTAAGTCTGGGATTGTTTAGTTCATGATGACATATGTTCATGTTGTTGCCTAGTGATCCGTGCCTCTTTTGAGGATGATCAGTAAAGGAGTTTTGTTAATCTTGTTATGCTCTATCCATCCATGTCCTTGTTTGCAATTATGGAGCACCCTAGCTTGAGTCAATCGAGTTCTACTTTTGCTTCGTGGTAAATCTGGGCAGATCGTCAACTTGTTTGCGATTTTGCCGATGTTATTGTAGTTGATCCGTGCATGCTATCCCATTGTTCTTGCCATGTCTAGCTAGAATTTTGTGCCTTCTTAATGGATATATGCTTGCCTTGCCATGAGGACGTTACAAGTTTACCTCTTGTAACACCCTCGATGCGACTATATCTCCCATGTGTCGAGGCACGACTTAGAGGCATAATCGCATTGAAGGCATATGTCGCAAATGAGGTAATCTTCACACAACCCAAGTAATACAATAGGGGAAAAAGATACATAGTTGGCTCACAATTGCCACTTCACACAATTACATGAATAAAGCATTACATCGCCCAAATACACTCATGGTCCGACTACGGAACCAAAATAAAAGAAGAACCCCAAATGCGACAAAGGTCCCTTATCGACCCCAACTGGGCTCCACTACTGATCGACTAGAATGAAACAACATAAAGGACAATATCTTCATCGAGCTCCTCCTGAGCTTGGTTGCATCATCTGCAAGGACTCATCGGCACCTGCAAACTGGTTTTGGAAGTCTCTGTGAGCCACAGGGACTCAGCAATCTCGCACCCTCGCGATCAAGACTATTTAAGCTTATGGGTAAGGTAAAGGTATGAGGTGGAGCTGCAGCAAGCGACTAGCATATATGGTGGCTAACATACGCAAATGAGAGCGAGAAGAGAAGGCAAAGCACGGTCGATAAAAGTATGATCAAGAAGTGATCCTGGACTACCTACGTCAAGCATAACTCCAACAACCGTGTTCACTTCCCGGACTCCACCGAAAAGAGACCATCACAGTTACACACGCGGTTGATTCATTTTAATTAAGGTCAACTTCAGGTTTTCTACAACCGGACGTTAACAAATTCCCATCTGCCCATAACCGCGGGCACGGCTTTCGAAAGTTCAAATCCCTGTAGGGGTGTCCCAACTTAGCCCATGACAAGCTCTCACGATCAACGAAGGAATAGACCTCCTTCCGAGACATTCCGATCAGACTCGGTATCCCGGTACTCCAAGACATCCTCGACAATGGTAAAACAAGTCCAGCAAGACCGCCCGATGCGCCGACATCCTGATAGGAGCTGCACATATCTCGTTCTTAGGGCAACACCGGATGAACACTACGTACAGCTAAAACCAGCCCTCAAGTTTCCCCGAGGTGGCGCCGCAAGTGGCTCTGTTTCGGACCAACACTCAGACAAGCACTGGCCCGGGGGGGTTAAAATAAAGATGACCCTTGGGCTGGCCTAACCCAAGGGAAAAAAGGCTAGGTGGCGAATGGTAAAACCAAGGTTGGGCCTTGCTAGAGGAGTTTTATTGAAAGCGAACTGTCAAGGGGTTCCCATTATACCCAACCACGTAAGGGACACAAAATCCGGGAACATAACACCGATATGACGGAAACTAGGGCGGCAAGAGTGGAACAAAACACCAGGCATAAGGCCGAGCCTTCCACCCTTTACCAAGTATATAGATGCATTAATTAAATAAGATATATTGTGATATCCCAACAAGTAAACATGTTCCAACAAGGAACAACACCTCCATGTTCCAACAAGGAACAAAACTTCAATCTTCACCTGCAACTAACAACGCTATAAGAGGGGCTGAGCAAAGCGGTAACATAGCCAATCAACGGTTTGCTAGGACAAGGTGGGTTAGAGGCTTGGTTCATCAAAGTAGGAGGCATGATAAGCAAGTGGTAGGTATCGCAGCATAGGCCAGCAAAAGAGCGAGCATCTAGCAAAGCAAAGATAGTAGTGATTTCGAGGGTATGATCATCTTGCCTGAAATCCCGCAAGGAAGAAGAACGAGTCCATGAAGAAGACAAACGGGCGTAGACGAACGATTCCTCATAAACGCGACGTTATCAGAACCAACCCGAAGAAGCAACACCGGAAAAAGAAGCACACAACATAGTAAACAACCAACACATGAACATGGTATGATATGCGAGATGCGGGATGCGATGCGGTATGCAAAATGCAAGATATGACAGTAAATGCATGAACCTGGCCTCAACTTGGAAAACCAAGTGTGCCACTGGAAAGATGGGATGAAATCGCTTGAAAACGATATAAAGAACGCCGGAATCGGAGTTACGGTTTGGAAATGGCAAGCGATTCAAATATGACACCGGTCTGCGATTTACAGCAAGTAGGCATCTAAATGCAATGAGATGAACATGCTACAACACTCAAACATGACAACAAAATACATGGCAGGGAAGCATTCAAGATGCTTAACAAAAGACTAGCACTGAGCCACGGCCAATTCATCCATTAAGAGGTTCAAACAAGCATGGCAAAAACGCAAATGCAAAACAGATTTCGACTTAGTGAAATTAACACTTGTCTGGAATTTCAGATCGTGAAGCCCTCTTCGGAGCAGCAAAACAACATGATACATGACCTGATTATGATAAATAAGAACATGGCATGGAGCTACTCAACAAGCTTAACAAAAGTCCCAAAGTGACCTGGGGCCAAAAGGGATCACAAAACATACTAACAAGCACACGAACATAGCTAAAACACAATCAGTTTCCAGACTTAGGGAAAACTGAGACATGCTGAAACATAACTCGCGAAGGCATGTAAACGAGCTCGATGCACTCACTACGGTGCAAGTCATGGCAAGGCAAGCATACATCCATTAAGAAGGCACAAAATGCTAGCTAGACATTGCAAGAACAATGGCATAGCATGCACGGATCAACTACAATAACATCGGCAAAATCGCAAACATGTTGACGATCTGCCCAGATTCACCACGACGCAAAAGTAGAGCTCGATTGACTCAAGCTAGGGTGCTCCACATATGCAAACAAAGACATGGATGGATAGAGCATAACAAGATTAACAAAACGCTTTTACTGATCATCCTCAAAAGAGGCACGGATCACTAGGAAACAACACGAACATATGGCATCATGAACTAAATAATCCCAGACTTAGTGAAAACTACTAAGTCCCTGAAAACAGATTTACCGGGTGCCTCACTTTGCAAGCTTGCACAAGTCACCACACAAATCCTAAAAATGCATCAGTTTCACCTATGGAAAGATAACAAGATGCTTACCAAAACATATGAAGGACTCACAGGCATATCATGCACACAACAATCATGGCAAAAATGACAAGAGTCTAAGATGAACTAGCAGATCTGACAATTAACTCATGAAGCCTCCTTCTAGCAGCATTTTGGGCATCAAAATGAACTCAAATGAAAATGATGCAATGGAATGAAATGATGTACTCGTCGAGACGAAAATTTTGATATACTATATGCATGACTCGGAGCTACGGATGCGGAGATATGGCAGGTCAAAGTATGCACAAAAATTAGGGTTCAAGGGAAAAAGTCAACCGTCGGGATCCCAGATCCAAATCTGGCGCGGATGTCGAGGTTCGCCGGAAAACACTGTTCACGCCGGAGTTCACTGTAGCTCGCCGGAGGCGGGGTTGGGGGCTGCCGGGGAAGGAGGAGACGGCGGATCCGGGCGGCGCGGCACCGGCGACGTGGGGCGGCGGCCGGCGAGGGGAGCGGCGGTCGCCGACAAGGAGAAGCAGGGCGGCGGGGGCCCGACGCCGGCGAGGAGCTCCGGGCGCGGTGGCGGCGCGAGGTAGCGGACGATGCCGCGGGGCGGCGCAAGGTCTCCGGGCCGCGGGGGCCGGATCCGGGCCCTCCGAGCCGCGGCATCGCGCGGGGACAGGCGAAGTGGGCGCGGCGGACGAGCCAATGGCGTAGCGCCACGTGGCGGTGGACGGGCGCGGCGGACGTGTCCATCGGCCCGTTTTTGTCCGGCGCGGAGCGGTGGGATTTTTAGGGTTTTTCGGGGGAGGAGGAGATCCGAAAAATGGGGTGTCTATTTATAGGCATAAGTGGAGCTAGGAGAGTCCAAATGAGGTGCGGTTTTCGCCCACGCGATCGTGATCGAACACTCTAGATGATGGAGCAGAGTTTGGTGGGTTTTGGGCCAAATTGGAGGGGTGTTGGGCTGCAACACACACGAGGCCTTTTCGGTCCCTCGGTTAACCGTTGGAGCATCAAACGAAGTCCAAATGATACGAAACTTGACAGGCGGTCTACCAGTAGTAAACCAAGGCCGCATGACAAGTCTCGGTCCAATCTGGAAATGTTTAATCCCCACACATGAAAGAAAGGTAGAAATGGCCACCGGAGGAGAACGAAAGCCGGAATGCCAAACAGACAACGGGGAAAATGCTCGGATGCATGAGACGAACATGTATGCAAATTAAATGCACATGATGACATGATATGCAATGCATGACACACAAGAAATGACACACAACAACAGCGAATAACTGAACGACACCTGGCACATCGGTCTCAGGGCGTTACACCTCTATTGCACCTCCCTTTGGCTATATGACAGTTTGGCCAGCCACCCGTTGGGCCCACGTGTCATACACCCAAAGGCAGGTGCAGTAAGTTAATGAAGCTATGTCCCCCCTCCGTGCCTGTGCATGGTTTCAATGACTTGAGACTACCAAACATCACATGTAGTGGTTAGTTCATTGCATGTAATCCTATTAAGTAGCAAAAAGACATTAAGTTACCTCACCGATAGGAATAAAACAATACACCATGTATTTATTTACAGAGGGAGTAGTACATTTTTTGTGACATGCATTACTAGATATTGCTAGTCAAATACTAAATCCAGATGGACGTGGTAGTACTACTAAATCCAGACGGTGGTGCTAGTACTACTAGCAGTAGTATTGTACTACCCGTTGGTCAAATTATTACGTGTTGCTCCTCACAGTGAAGTGACAAGACCCTATGCCAGAGATGACATCTGAGTATAGGCGCCGTGTCCGGCATACCATAGTCAGCCTCACCATCTACAGTCACTATCATCATGGCGGTAGACCTAGCCTGCTTACAACTAGCCGTGTTCGACATAATTTCCCATGCGTAGATGCCCGTGCATTGCACGGAACACCAAGATTGGGGCGTGGACGGCGCCGGCAGCGACCATCACACCAGATTTTTTCATGGCCTTCTAGATGTGGTGGGGTGGAGATAAGGCTGATTGTGAGAGACAAGGAGTTGTTTGTAAATAGGGAACAAGTGCGGGCATCTTTTTGCAAAACTGGATAATGTATGCGTCGGATCTAGATCCGACGGCTATTAGTGAAAGATGGCAGACACAACATCATCGCCAACTCAGGACCTGTTTGATTCGCAGGATTTTGAAAATGCAGGAATAGGACATGACAATATTACAAGTTTCAAACCGATATTACAAATGTTAGGAGTAATGTTGCACCTTACGAAGAGGGAATTACTAGGAAGTTTGCGTAAGAACTTTTGTTACTTTAGGTGGATGCAGCATGATCGTACAAACTAAAATCCACCACCCTGACAAGTCACTAATGGGCAAATAAGTTTTCGAGTCTCTGGCCACTTGATGTTTCAAAAACAAATTCAGCTTCTGCGGAGACTTTGTCATTTAGGTTTAGACACTTGCAGTGATCAGCATGCCATTCATTGTTGCGCCAGAGAACGCCAAACCTCATTACCTTAAGCACACTTGCCTCCAGAACAAAGAACCTGGCCAATTTAATCTCAGATGTGCTGCCTCGGTTGTCGATCAAATCAATTTCTATAAGATGGAGATCAAGGCATTCGATGAGATTGTTATAGTGCAGCACATTTTCACTTCTGGGTCTTTTTTTATCTGCAAAAGAAGAGAACATGTTAGAGCAGCTGGCTGTATAAGATTGCCTCATCATTAAGAGGTACCAATATCATTCGCTCATACGATAGGGTTGGCTGGCTAGTGATATTTCTTTCACTCTCTCTCTCTTTCTCTTTCCTCTCATTTACCTAGGAGTACGTGAAGAGCTTGGACATTTGTTGCCTTCCACTATGTGGTTGATGCCATAATATGCATCAATGTCAAATCAAAAGATTTTGGCACCGCTCTTACGATGTGAGAGAGTTGGCACCGCTGTGCACACAGACCCACAAGTATAAACAAATCAATCAAACCAACTACACCAGCCTCTCACTCTCCCAAACAAGTGTTATTTTATTGCCCCAGTCCTCTCTCTCGCCCACGCAAGTGTTTTTTCATTACGTGAGTTAATTTGGCATCGGAGCAAAGTAGGTGATCTAGATTGGGGCACCAGGTGAGCAATGGAGGGGCATCGATGCCAAATGCATCACAAGTGAATTTGGCACGTGTTTTGGCCTACATAGTGGAGGGTCGTTATAGCCCACTTTTGTACTACCTCTTATTTAGTAAAAAATTTGACCATATATTTATGTAAGAAAATGCCAATGCATGTCACTAAAAATTACACCATTTGAAATTATGTTCAAATACGAATCCAACGATATAGTTCTTAGTGACATGCATTAACATTTTGTCAGTTAAATCTATGGTCAAAATTTGATACTACAAAATAGGAAGAGTAAACCAGGACGGAGGTAGTACTTGCTCTTAGGGTAACCATAGAGTTACTGTAGTAGTCTAAGTTACATTCCACTATGACTAGCCTAGGCTACTATAGTAGTACAACAAAAAACAATGCAGGTGATCACGTGAGAAAAAAAATACTAAAAACATTTCTATCGGTGCAATGCGTAAATGCAGTTTTGAACAATACACTTGTCATCGTAATTTGGGAAAATTATGAAAAATTGAGCTACGTTGTGATTACCGTTTACTAATAGGAAAGAAGTTCACCTCGATGAGTAGCTTCTCCATGCACGGAAAGTATGTAAGGAATCTAACAACTTGATCCAGATTGGGGCCGATAGATTTTATTACCAAGATCTTCACTGTGCGCATAGACTGGGTCAAGCTTGTGGGAATCATTTTCCGAAAGA
This sequence comes from Triticum monococcum, assembly GCA_034509565.1. Lineage (NCBI taxonomy): Eukaryota > Viridiplantae > Streptophyta > Magnoliopsida > Poales > Poaceae > Triticum > Triticum monococcum. The sequence continues at coordinate 525,737,808 of CM067842.1, read as the reverse complement.
CAGTCGTAAATACATCAAGAAGAAATTTAAAAATGTGAATTTCAAGAAGACGGAGAAGAAGATGAGTGTTGTACCTGAACGATTACGGATCCAATAAAGAGTTCGGAGAATTTGGCAGACGAGTGCACCAACTCTGTCAATTTTGACGCGTCAATGACCTTGATTTTTGTTGGACCTTCTAGATCCGATACAAGAAATCTCTCAAGGAAAGGTGCATTCTCAATGACCATAACGTGGAACAGCTGGAGTGATCTCTTCCCAATTGATGTCTTGTTGCGGGGTCAGCAAGACACATAAATCCATCAGAGATTCGTCGAGGCGATGTGGAGGCTAATGAACCCGTGGATCTGCTCAAGACGAAGGTACTCGAGCGCAGTACAGCTCCGGAGCAGGTGCTCCATAGCCTTCTTCGAGATGACAACGTCGAAGAGGTCGAGTTGATTGAGTTGAGGGAGAAGAAGGGCGGGCGCGACATTAATATGGGGAAGATAGCAGGAGCTGAAGCTGGCACGGCGCAGCGTTGGCGCGAGGCGGAGCGCGGACGGCAGCAGAGAGCGACATCGTCCAGCTTCAAAGCTGAGCTCCTCGAGCTGATCTAGGGTGGGGGATAAGAACCACTCGTCGAACTTGGGTTGGACCTTGCAGTTGGTACTGAACATGCGGATGTCAAGCCGTCTGGCTGGCCCAGGGTGCGATGATAGGATCTTGGAGACTGTGGCCATGCATTTGCAATCCCCGTCGCAGAGGCAACTGTTGACAGTGAGGTTGAGGGGGATGCGGCGCCAGAGGGGGCGCCACTGCTGGGAGAGCAGGGCGGTCCGCACGGCAGATTTGGTGGGGAGGAGGCCGATGAAGTCCAGGCTCGCCGGATGCGGTTTTGGCTCGAGCCGCCTCCGCTTGTTGGCTGCCTCGCCGTCCATCTCAACCGGCGGCGACGCCGGTGTACATGTGTGCTGGTGTGTGTTGTGTGCTGGGTGTGCATGAGTGCGTCCTTCTGTGCATGCCGCCGCGCAGTGGTGAATTGTGCGTGAGTGCGTCCTCCATGCGGAAGAGGTGTGTCCTCAATGCGCCCTCAATTTACTAGCGTGCGGGGTGCTACCCCGAGTGGTTTCAACTTTGTTTACTTCACCGCGTGTCAGATGGGCCTCTAGTTTACTTATTTTCACCCACTGCCACATGGGCCAGCACACAAAGATACATAACACGAGCTGACAAAGCAGCATGTGGACTGGTTGACCAGTCAACTAAACAATATACGGAGCTATACGCTGACACGGCGAGCGTATAATCCATCAGTATAGAGTGTTCGTGTGAGAGGGGAGGCCCGTGAGAGATAATAGAGAGAGAGAGAAAGAGCTACTCCCTCCATCTGATAATGTAGTTCAAACATTTTTTTTAAAGTCAAACTTTTAAAACTTTGACCAAGTTTATAAATAAATTACTTATATCTACAATACCAAAGATAAATGATAGTATGAAGTAAGCACATGTTGTGATGAATCTAATGATCTTTCCAGATGTAAATGTTTTTCTCCACATATACCTGGTCAAACTTTTCTGAGGTTTGACTTTTCAAAACATCCATATGCTTATGGACGTGAGAGAGTCCCTAACTAGAGCGAGAGAGAGAGAAATAGAAAGAGTGATTGAAAAAAGTGTGTGTGTGTGTGTGTGTGTGTGTGTGTGAAAGAGACATGGACAACACTCGATAAAAGTCGAGAAACGTGTGTGTCTTATGCAAACATATCACACATGCATCTTCGACAACAGAAGCAAGGTGAGGAGATAGTGTGTGGTTGTTTGCAACCGAGAGAGCAAGACCCCTAGCACGTGGCCAAGAGGGGTCTGACAAACAAGGGAGAGAGGTCGAGAGAGACGTACGGAGAAAATGCAGACATGGGGAGGAGAGAGTGTATGTTTGTCATAGAGAGATCCCCTGGAGATCGTGATGGGACTACATGGGTGGGAGATCGAGTGACAAGGTGTGTGCGCGATAGAAGATACCACGAGAGATATTGAGATAGACATATGGATGGAAGGAGACAATACGTGTGTTCCTGATGGCTAGTGAGAGATAATCATACTTAGGGGGGAGTGCTTGTGCCTATGATGGAGTGAGGGATTATGGTACTTATTAGGGGGGTGCGTGTCACATAGAGAGAGAATAAGGGAGGAGAGTGTTGGATGGGTCTATATGTATAGCGTGAGCGAGACATGTGTATGTGTGAACCAAGGAGATATAAAGTTTGAGAGAGATTGAGGAGCCCCGATAAGGCTGAGTGGTGTGTCAGATAGCTGAGAGGGGGAAAGAGATATTCCATCCGCTCGATAATCCAGTGCATGTAATTTTTTTAGAAGTCAAACTTTGGAAACTTTGATCAGGTTTACACAAATGTTATTTATATCTTCAATACCACAGATACATCATACGAAACTACATCTCATGGTGAATCTAATGGTATATGTTTGTCGTTCCAGATGTAATTGTTTTTCTCCATGTACATGGTCAAACTTTGTGATGTTTGACTTTTCAATTAATCAATATGCTATAGACCGAGGAGAGTACCTAAGTCGAGAGGGATTAAGTGTTGGGGAACATAGTAATTTCAAAAAAATTCCTACGCACACGCAAGATCATGGTGATGCATAGCAACGAGGGGGAGAGTCTGATCTACGTACCCTTGTAGATCGCAACGGAAGCGTTGACACAACGTAGAGGAAGTAGTCGTACGTCTTCTTCCCGATCCGACCGATCCAAGCACCGTTACTCCGGCACCTCCGAGTTCTTTGCACACGTACTGCTCGATGACGATCCCCGGGCTCCGATCCAGCAAAGCTTCGGGGAGGAGTTCCGTCAGCACGACGGCGTGGTGACGATCTTGATGTATTACCGACGCAGGGCTTCGCCTAAGCACTACAACGATATAATCGAGGTGGAATATGGTGGCAGGGGGCACCGCACACGGCTAAGGAACGATCTCAATGATCAACTTGTGTGTCTAGAGGTGTCCCCCTGCCCCCGTATATAAAGGAGCAAGGGGGAGGAGGCCGGCCATAGGAGAGGCGCGCTAGGTGTGGAGTCCTACTAGGACTCCAAGTCCTGGTAGGAGTCCACCGAGAGGGGAGGAAGGGAGAAGGAAGTGGAAGAGTAGGAAAGGTGGCCGGCCCCCTTTTCCCTAGTCCAATTCGGACTAGAGGGGAGGGGGGCGCAGCAGCCTGTTTTCCTCTTCCCACAAAAGCCCATCAAGGCCCATTACTTCTCCCGTAACTACCCGGTACTCCGAAAAATACCCGAATCACTCGGAACCTTTCCGATGTCCGAATATAGTCATCCAATATATCGATCTTTACGTCTCGACCATTTCGAGACTCCTCGTCATGTCCTCGATCTCATCCGGGACTCCGAACTCCTTCGGTACATCAAAACTCATAAACTCATAATATAACTGTCATCGAAACCTTAAGCGTGCGGACCCTACGGTTCGAGAACAATGTAGACATGACCGAGACACGTCTCCGGTCAATAACCAATAGCGGGACCTGGATGCCCATATTGGCTCCTACATATTCTACGAAGATCTTTTATCGGTCAGACCGCATAACAACATACGTTGTTCCCTTTGTCATCGGTATGTTACTTGCCCGAGATTCGATCGTCGGTATCCAATACCTAGTTTAATCTCGTTACCGGCAAGTCTCTTTACTCGTTCCGTAATACATCATCCCACAACTAACATATTAGTTGCATTGCTTGCAAGGCTTATGTGATGTGCATTACCGAGAGGGCCCAGAGATACCTCTCCGACAATCGGAGTGACAAATCCTAATCTCGAAATACGCCAACCCAACATCTACCTTTGGAGACACCTGTAGTACTCCTTTATAATCACCCAGTTACGTTGTGACGTTTGGTAGTACCCAAAGTGTTCCTCCGGCAAACGGGAGTTGCATAATCTCATAGTCATAGGAACATGTATAAGTTATGAAGAAAGCAATAGCAACATACTAAACGATCGGGTGCTAAGCTAATGGAACGGGTCATGTCAATCAGATCATTCAACTAATGATGTGATCCCGTTAATCAAATAACAACTCTTTGTCCATGGTTAGGAAACATAACCATCTTTGATTAACGAGCTAGTCAAGTAGAGGCATACTAGTGACACTCTATTTGTCTATGTATTCACACATGTATTATGTTTCCGGTTAATACAATTCTAGCATGAATAATAAACATTTATCATGATATAAGGAAATAAATAATAACTTTATTATTGCCTCTAGGGCATATTTCCTTCATTAAGTGCGTGTGAAGGAGAACGAGTAAGTGTGCAAAAAGAATATGTGTGTGAAAGAGAAAGTGACAACAAATGATAAATTAAAGAGAGAGTGTGTTTTATGTTTCTTAGGCGAACATATCACACATGCATCTCCGAGATAGAAAAGCGAGGCAAGGAGATACACGAAGATAGCTAGTGTGTGATTGTTTGCAACGGAGAGAGACACCCCTATAGCACATGTCCAATAGAGGTCTGGCCAACAAGGAACAAAGGTCGAGAGGGACACATGGAGAACATGGACACATGGGGAGGGCAAGAGGGTGTGTTTGTGATAGAGAGACCCCCTCGAGATCGTGAGGGGACTATATGGGTGGGAGATCGAGGGAGGTGCGTGCGCGATAGAAAGATGCCCCGAGAGAAATTGAGATAGACCATGCACATGTTTGTGATGGAGACTAAGATTAGCTAGTAATATACATATAGGGGGGACTGCGTGTGCCTACAATTGAGTGAGAGACCATCATACTTAGCTAGCGAGGCATGAGATTGGGTGTCTGTGCGTGTGAGATGGAGAGAGAACAAGGGAGAGAGATAGAGTTTTAGATGGGCCTATCGAGTGCGAGTGAGATATGCATGTGTATGTGTGACTCAGGTAGATGGAGAGTTTGAGAGAGAGGGGGAAGAGCTCCGAGACGACAAAGTGGCGCATGACAGATTTACGGGCAACGAGCCAAGGAATTTGTGTGCGTACGATGAGTGCACCCAAGATATCTAGCTTGGACTAGAGAATCATACATAGTGTGCGAGAGAGACCTATAGATGGAGTATATATGCATGCGAACTAGAAAGACCCCCCCCCCCCACGCACACACACAAAGAGAGAGAGAGAGAGAGAGAGATGGAGAGACAGAGAGAGGACCAACAAGGTTTGTGTGTTGGATGCGTGCGACAGAATTGAAGATTTTCGGAGAGAGAGAGAGAGAGAGAGAGAGAGAGAGAAGGAGTCCGGGAGAGGGGGAGGTCACGTTTTATGCATCAAAGACTGATATAAACCATGTTTTGATATAAACTTGCATTCAAATATTTAAATTGGAGAACATGTTGTCTGCAATCCACACATGAACGAATATATGCGTATATCAAACAAGTTCATTAATTTGACTTTCAACATGTTCATGGAGTACTATAATACTGTACAACATGCTATTCAATTGAGGTGTTCAATTTTGGATTTAGTTCACTATTTTGACCTGGTGAATGAGCTATTTCATTGAATCGAGATATTTCATTTTGGGTTTGATTCCCGTTTTTGAGTGGGTCAACTATTTGTCATATAGTAAATCGCTAGCAACGAGCATGTAAAAACACATTACTCCCGAGCATCATCTCTCCATCTAAAAAAGAAGTGGCAAGCTAATCTTTCTAAATTTGATTCGAATCGACTTGGTAAGGTAGACGTGGATGCTCGTTCTCCCAAATTTTGAACGAACCGTTAAACATCCTCTGCTCAGTGGAATTTGCCCGAGCAAATAAATGGGAGACACAAATTACCGTCCTATGTGGGAGACGCATTAATTGGCCCGTTGTGCATCGAGGGTAGGTTCGTAACTTCATGCAAGCGCGCCTTCTCCTCGGCCGAAATGACATGTGCCGAATAATTGATAAACCACGGTCGGCAAAACATGCTCTCCTCGCCCGAAATATCTCGTGCCTACTTTTTCAAAACACGCTTTCCTCGCCCGAAATCGCTTGCGCCCACTATAGTTCAAAACACGCCCTCCTCGCCCGAAATCGCTCCCGCCCACTATTTGGGGAGAAGCAAAGCTACTCTACTATCCCCGACACTTAGTACAGAGACCCAAGCCGAGAAGCCTAAAGGCAGGGGTAGAACTGTAACTCCCCCTCACATTTCAGACAAATGCGTCCGTAAAACATGGTTCCACTCCCCTCCCAATCCCCCCCCCCATTCATACCTCGTGGGTGCCAAATCACCTTCTCCCCGGAAGCTCCCTTCTCCCGAGCCGCGAAACCTCAGCCCCTCCTCCATGGCGCCCCACCGCACCAATTTCGCAGCCACCCTCCTCCCTAATGCCGGAGAAGTTGTCCATTTGCTATCGTGCACTGGGCCGTGTGCCACTTACTCCGTGCTGCTGGAGCTGCCTCGACGACGGCCGCGTGAACCGTACCAGAGCCGATTCTCCCCCGTCGTTGTTCACGGCGCCGGAGCGGCTCCAACTTCGAATCCGTCCAGAGTCCCGGCGTTGCTTCCCCATAGCCGTCGACCATTGCGACATCGATGTTTCCCTGCCGCCGGTGGCCACCGCAACTGCGCCGGCCTCACCGACTCGGCAGCTGGACCTGCCTACTTCACCATGCCACCAGATAGGTTGCACCCTCATCTCAAATCACTTTATTTAGGCGTCAGTTGTCTGAATTTTTATTCTGGGCCAATCGATTCCCAATGGGAAGCAGCACCCCTCGAGGCGGCGGAGCTCCTAGGCTGCCGGTTGGCTGGTGTCTAACATAAGGGTGAGGGGCCGCAAGTTCGCTGCGGTAGTAGCACTTAGATGGCTATCTTAGAGTTGCATGGGTTCAAGGTACTGCCACCGCCAGATCTGGATGACGGGGAGTCTTTGTGTATTGGCCCAGGGGCGGCGCAACCACGGCAGTGCGGTGGGGCGGGGAGCAGGGTTTTGGCCAGGGCCACGGACAGCGGAGGCAAGCTGCTCTACCGTTGGTCCCTGGCTCTTCGGGGAAGATTCCTAACAGTGTCAGCCGGGAGGCACAAGATGACCATCAAGCCATCCGACGTAGATCGGATAGTACCAAAATAAAATAAAATCATGTGACCCCAATTTAGTCTCAGTCAACAGACGTGTGACCACTCTCGTACCTTGCTGTTTATCTCTTAGTGTATTTCTTCAGATCAAAGAGATGTGTCGTTCTTAACATTATGCGTTATCTGCATCTTCAGCCACACCGTCTTCCGACTCACCGTAGTTGCTCCAACAAGGGAAGCATACACCAGAAAGGAGCTATAGTCCCCACTCAACAGTTCCCTGCGTCGAATGCGCGTGCCCGACATGGACAGCCACAACAACTGCAGGGCCATCGACAAGTCAGCACATGATGCTCACTCCTATGGATGGCGGCCAGATAGGTAGTACCCTCATCTTACGTGTGTGCAACACTTATGGCTTTGTTATTCATCTAAGCATGGAAAATAGATTATCACATTTCACTATATATTCATGCTGATCTCTTACAGGTCTTGTTTAGGAGTTAACGTTGTTCCATAGTTCAGCTAAGATCCTTGTTCTTTAGGTAACGATGTTCCATAGTTATCATCCACCAGCCAATGCTATCCCACAGGCTGGTGATTATAGTATTATACCACTTCTAGTATTACCTATGTTGTTCTTTAATACTTTTGTGTGCCATCTAGTTAATCTCGAGTACAAATGCCATCTGCTTAATTTGGACATCATGCTTCTGAATATCTTATGCATTGTTATTCATCAGTACGTACTTAATCTATTTACCATACCATCTTTTTTACATTGAAGTGCTGTTCTCGTGCTCTGTTGCAATGCCATCTTAGTTTCCCAATCATACACGTGTATGCTGCCTTAGTTTTTTCTGTATGTATTCCGCTAACGTATAGTTTTACATTCAACTAGTGTTTTTTTACTATGTTGTCCTGTCGTATCCCTAGCTCTTACACCATACCCCCTCTGTCCGGATTATATGTTACCAAAATGTAACATCCCAAATTTTCAATTTGGAATGTTATACATTAGGACATCATTGCATATCATATTTTATTGCATTTTGGCTTGATCCTGGAAATCCTAAGCAACTCAAGGACCCTCAGAGAGAGAGTGGGGAATTTCACTGTTTTCATATTTGAATTTTATCAAATACTATGAATGCCCGTGCGTTGCCACGGCAAAACAAATTTATATATAAAGAAATTAGACAAAAACATCTCGTACTTTACAACTTGTAATCTCACAGACTTACAAGTGTGTTGCGATAAATATCTTCTTATTGTTACAATTTAACACAATCAACATGACTCAAATCAAATTATAGGTGAACATATTTATCATCAATTTAATACAAAATTCTAGGTCGATGCATTTGATCGAATCTCGCACGACGTGAGGGGTATGAACTTCATGTCCATTGCCCGTGTTTGTCAGCACATGTCCAACACAAGTCATAACCCTCTTGACATGTGCATTGACTACATTAACAGGAGCTCACAAATGTATTGAAGGAACCATCATAAGCAAGTAACCGTGCTGACATATATAGATCTTAAGCAAGTAACCATCATTCCAAGGTGCATGGTCCCTAGCAAGGCGTGCCATTACATGTTCCATCCATCACTGAAAACTTTCTCAGCGTTGGCTACAAAGGATATTAGCACGAACTTTGAACTCTTTGTATTCTTTGGCATTTAATAGCAAAAGAGCCCATGCGTTGCAACGGGAGAAAAAAATGCTTCTTGAAATGATATTTTGTTGTAGTAAAGATTTTTCAAAGAGTAGAGAGGTGCCACATATCTTACGAAAAAACATATTGCTTCCATGCCAAGTATGCGCAAATAGAGGCTAGACTTTTTTGTTTATTTGACAGGTTTTTTACGGGTAAATAGAGGCTAGAGCTAATTATAATTGACCGCCTTTCTTTGTGAAATAGATGTATCATACTACATCTTTTTGGAGCATCTCATGTCAAATACATAATAAACTCATTTGACTGAAACTTTCACCATCCAGTGAGGCTGGAGGAGCCAGGTCGAGAGAATCCCTGGTAGCACCTGTATTGATCATCCATGCTGATGCCGTCGTTGAAAAAAATGCCAGTCCAAGGAACGACTACTCCCTTGTCTTCCTGGTGTGTTTAAGTTATAGCAACATGATTTCACCGAAATGGGATCCCCACCATCGGAGTCAAATTCATAGGAGACTCCAGTCTATGGTCTTAACCTGATTTATGGCCTTTAATTTATATAAGTAAACACAAAGTACTATTAGAGATAAGAAGCACAACACAAAGTATTCATGTCAAATAGTAAGCATGGCATATCTACAACAACTGGAATCTGATGTTGCAAAGAGCCTAAGCTTCACAAACTGCAATCTTATTGAGTGACGATATCCCCACTTATTTGCCAAGTGATCCTCAATCAATTGCTGATTACAGTGCTATCATTACAAAAGGGGGTCCCAATCTCAATTATCAGGTGTACGCATTAAAGGAGTAAGCTAAAATAATGTCAATCTATAGATGAGTCAAATACTTCATTTGTGTTAATTTCTCACACAGTTTACGTTGGTGCTCTAGTTAAGATCCAAAGACATACCTTCATTTATTATCAAACCAGAAATGATCCCAAGTGCATTAGCAAACTGTAGTATATAGCCGTCAGCTATAGAAAATTAATTACAGTTTGCAGCATAGGAAATCAGAAGCTAGTACAGGCTAAGTAAAAGATCTAAATTCAGATTGAATAAAATATTCGGTTAAAATATGATGTTACACACTGAGATACAATACACCCCCTTATGTGCCCAATATATACTTAATAATGCATACTGACATACATATATCTCGAGAAAAAGGCATACATAATCAAATCATTAGAAGTCAAAACTATATCACCAGCCAGGTCTTGGAACTTTGTACAAACACATGTGTAGATCAATACTGAATTTATCGTAGGTAGGGACAAAAACTCCATAGCATGCAAAGCTAGCAGCATGAGCAACTTCATCGAGCAGCAAGAAAAGGGAAGAAGACGACAGTTAGAGGGCTGAGGCAACAGTGGCAATAGGGCATCATCTAGCGAAAGCAACACACATACCAGGAGCAGCAGCGTAGTTCACATCTTCAGGTTGTGGGGAACATCTTCAGAGGCTCAAGCCAGAGTTGAGCATCCCACGCAGGTCCGCCAAAATCAATCTGTACAATTATGCAAGCACAATTGGCATCATGTGGCCTCTAACCAGTATGCACGTCTCCAAAAATCATTCCCTAACAAGCACAATTGGCATAATGTGACCTATGATTGCCATGCACTTCAACAACCAAGCATAATGGCAATGTAGCAGATCAAACAGAAAACTTATAATCAGGGGTTCAATTAATCTCACATGTAGTAACCTAACAAGTACCAAGAAAATCAAATATTTTATGAACTTTCATTGCCCATACAAAAATTGATCACATGGATTAAACAGAAAATTTTAACTAACAAAGTCAAAGTCCTTGAAGTACCTAGAAATTAAGTACCACTTAGAAAGTATCTTAGGGAAGAATTAGCAAGCATACCTCGACATGAACCCTTATTGGAGCAAGAGAACATAAATTAAATCTGTTGACGGCTGCACTACCGATAAATAAAATCACCCATATATTTAGTCTCTTCAAAGAAGTGCATCACTAAGAACACAAACTGAAGAGAACTCCAATACACGAAAATTATAGAGAACCCGGCTTTCCAATAGTTGAGCATCCAGTAGAATATCAAACTCCTCGTGTTGCCTCATCAACCTCAGATGAAGTATCATCAACCAATTGGCGTTGCCAATGCCAACTGTAGTAGAAGTGGAACATGGAACTATATAAGTTACTTGTAACAAACACCTAAGCAAGATTAAATCCAAGATATGATCAACCTTGTCATGATCTGAACTACAACACAACATTTGAAATAAAACACTTGTCAGATAATCACCATAAGAGCATGGCGATCAATACTATCTCATGACTAAGAGGCACAATTTATTTCTACTAATGTAAAGTGAAAATGGAAATATTGCAATGGCATTGGAAGAGAAGTCAAGAGATAACTTTAAGAAATAGAAGCAAATTTGATATGTGTAGATGTACAGACCATATATAGAGGTATTGGAAAGCATACAATATCTGAATCTCAATATATCTTACTACGTATGGGCATATGGCCAACACCAACTCATGCTACGGCATCAAGGCCATCTGCCTCCCAAAAGAAATGTCGAGGAATGAAGTTATTGCACTTACACCTGCAAGAGAAACTTAAACAGTTAGCATTTTGATTATCGTCATACTAAACATACAGAAAATAAGAAGCTTGATGCTCACCAAAATGTATTCACTCCAATAGCTTTGCCACACACTTAAGGTGAAACCTGGACTATCATCCTTAATTATAGTCTCCCAGACAAATCATCTTATGTTTCATTGGCAATATCAATATTTCCGATATGAAGTATAACTGCTACAACTGACCTGGATATGGATTTGTATACAATAAAACATTTAATATGCAAGTCGTTATTTCTGAAATTGGTATTTTTTAATGGTTTTAGGTATAACACAATACGACCCAGACCTGTTTTTCCTCATCGACTACAACTAACTACAACATCATTAATTACTGCTACCTCGGTAGCACAACTTGATCTGAGTATAGCTAATGAAAAGGTCGTCTACTATAAGCCAAGCTGCCAGGTTATACATGTGTGAGTATATCCTGCAAGTTAACAGAATGTCTGCCGGACGTATGGTCCAGAATGTATGCTCCACAACCTGCACATATAGTGAGTAAGAAAAGATGTTTAATTACTGAAGAACATCATACGTGGTTCTGAATAAGCGACCTTCCATGTCCTCTACAATTCCAAACTCATTGAATCATTTGGTCGAGCACCAGCTAGAGAACAAAAAGGAATTCCTGAGTGTTGATACCTTGACGTGTTGAGTAGATCGGCCTTAGAGGGAGGAGAGGCGGCATGGGCGTGTTGCAGTGCAGGAAGGCGGGTTCTAGAGATCGATCGATGTCAGTGTCACCTGCGATGAGGCTGCCGCCGCAGCATCCACACCGACGTCCCTCGCCATCGCCACCCTGATCGACTGGCTTGCTACCCTTGCCGGAGACGTGAAAGTCAACCAATAGAAAAGGAAACTCACAAGGTGAATGAGGAGAGGAGCGGCGGCAGCGGAGAATTCCCCCCAATCCCGCACCTTGCTCCCACCCTGTCCCCATCTTGGCGAATGAGCTCCCAGCCCATACACCATCCCGGCGGCCGAGCTCCAGCACGTACGCCATCCCGGCGGCCATGCTCCCACGACCAGGACTGCGGCCACAACGAACACGAGGAGCGAATGAGGAGTAGAGTGGCGGCGGCGAAATCTCTCAAGTCTGTCGAGAGATACGTGATTGGGAGCGACGTGGGGGAGAATGGGGTGTGGGGTGTGTGTGTTCGTGACTTCGTGGGACATGGGAACTTTCTTTGCGAAAGTGGCTGGGGCCTGGAGGATCAGTGGGCTGGGTTGGAGGGAGGGTTGCACGAGGGAAAATAATAGGCCTTGGATCGTTGCTACCTGGGCTCGTACGAGGGGGTGGGAGAGGAGATCGAAGGACGGGAGGTGGTGATCGAACCATCATGACGTTCGATTCTCCTTTAATAGTAGAGATTGAAACAAGGATTATTGGTTTTAATTATTTTTCTTTCCAAAAATATTTCATGTTAAAATATGAGAGGAGATAAGATGAATTCTTCAAAATAAATAAATATTGGAGGAAAAATATTAAAAACAAATATTTGCTTTTATTCGGATTTTGTTGCAATTTTATTTGCATTAGAAAAATTGCACGTTTTCAAAATTGCATTTTAGGGCCAAGAAAATCTTCATCTTGTTCTAAATATTTTATTTAGACGGTGAAAATTTGTTTTGGCATTTTAGATTTTTATTTATTTTTCTAGGATTTATTTTTCGTCGGAGTGTTATAAAAAAAGAGAGAAGCCCACCGGACCGAACAGGGCCGAGACCCAGTTGGCCCAGCCGCCGCCGCGCCGCCGTCTCCCTCACGGAGACCGCGACCACCACGCCGCCGCCCGTTGAGGCCGAGTTGTCCACGCCTCCCCGCCCCCTCCCGCAAGCCACCCTCTTCCCCTTTAAAAGCCGACCCGGGCCCCCCTGGAGCCCCAAGCCGCAGCCGCCGCTGCCCTGTGCTGCCGCCGTTGCTCGCTGCCTCTAGCCACCCCGTGTCGCCCCGCCACACCCTGCCGTTGCCCGCGTCGCTGCCCCGCTCGCCGGAAGCCGCCGGAGCCGCGCCGGAGTTCGAATCTCGCCGTCCGCTTTTTTGGTTTAGATAAAACCGTCGGTTTTTTAAAACCCTAGTTTAGGATTTTTTTTTTTAGAACGGTTCGCCGATTTTCTCGGTTTAGTTCCTTAGCGGACCTTCGTCCGTACGTTCGTTTTAACGAACGGTGTTCACTCGTTAGCCACAGACAGTGAACGTTCGTTCTTTAGCCTGTTCGTCAGTTTTCCATTTTTTTGGATTCTCCGGAATTATTTTCGATCGTGATTCCTGATCCAATTTTCGTTTTAGTTTATATTTTCGCTCGTTTATCGAAATCAGGTGATTCAAGCGCCTAGATCTTCATCTTGAAGCCCTCTTTCCCTTTCACCAACTTTAATAAGATTTTGGTATTGTAAAATTTGACTTTACTCCAGATTAGTAATCGGATCTTGTTTCTTTCGCCGTTTGAGTTTCGTTGCTCCGTTTGATTTGATTCTTTTTGCAAACCGGAGTTCTTAAGTTGAACTTTCTGGTTAGATCTTCTTATTCGTGTTTTACTCGTGCTTCTTTGTTTCATTTCTTATGTATGCTATTGTTTGTTTGCGATAGAACACCCAGAGTACGAAGCGTGCTACTACGAGTCTCTAGGTTTTGCGGATCATCAACAAGGCAAGTAACACTTTGATTATATCCCTTTATCACCCAGTTTTTATGCATTAGTTTCAACCCTGAAACATTGCATGGTTAGGACTTGATAACATGTGGGATTGGGAAGTAGTTGATAAGGTAGAACCTATTGCCCTGCTATTATCAAACCCTTGGGAGTTACTTCTACGTATTGCTTATATTGCTATGCTATGCTCGTAGACGTGGTTTGGGTGAGAGAATTCATGACAGATGTGAGATTGTTAATTAATGGTTCAACTTAAGGTGGCAACTTTAATACACATCTGGGTGGATTGCTTCTCGGGTACCTGGAGAATCCAGTGTTGTCCTAGGATATCCCGGAGTACCCGTGTGATAATCCTAAGGTCCGCCACCCAGGCTCAAAGGGAACTGAGATATTTCATGCTAGAAACTTCCGTGTGCAGCCACAAGCTATTATGGGCTCTAGCATAGTTTAGTAAGTTGCATGACCTCTTCAAGTGGTAGGCTAGCAGATGTAGAGGGATGTAGGTTGGTACTGTCTACCCGGGGTTAGAGCTAATTCTTCTGAAAGACTGTGTCTCGGTCATCCGTTTCTCAAACACCATGTAGTGCGAGAAATCCAACGGAGGAGATCGAGTCTTGTGGGGAAAAATGCACAAACCTCTGCAGAGTGTCCAAACTAATCATGGTTAGCCGTGTCCCCGGTTATGGACATCTTGAGTATCTAGTACTTGGATTATCATATGTATCTCATCACTCTAAATTAATATTGTTGGGTTGATAATTACTTTTAATTGGGATTGAGTTGGAGGAACCTTCTCAATGTTTTTCCAACTACCATGATAGTTAAATAAAATCTATTCCTTTGTTGTAGGGAATAATTGGCTTTTCCCAAAAACTTTAACCATAGAGCTTTCCACCAGCGAAATATGCATGTAGTGATAGAAATATTCAGTTATTGCTCTACTATGTTATTTTGCTAGCATATTCCATGTGCTGACCCGTTTTCGGGCTGCAACGTATTCTGTTGCAGACTTTTCAGACGAGGAGTAAGGTTCGTTAGGTTGTTGCCGTGCAGCTCAGCTGTGCCATTGGAGTTGACGGACTCACTTTATCTTCCAAGCCTTCCACTGTTATCGTATTAGATGGCCTTAAGCCATATTTATTGTAATAAGTTCTCTTTTGAGACATTCGATGTAATAAGTGTGCGATTGCTACTCTGTTATAAATCCTTCGAGTACTGTGTGTGTCAGCATTACCGATCCAGGGATGACACTGAAGCACAGAGACTTGACCGTTTGAGGTCGGGTCGCTACAAGATGGTATCAGAGCACACGCTGAGTGTAGGACACGACCACTAAGCCAAAGCCCTAGATCACTATTCTCTTCTCATTTCTGACTCCTCTCCATTTTCTACTCTTTAGGACGGCGGATACAAGGAACAAGTTTGCACAACCGGATGAAGAAGCACCTTTTGGACGACACTTGAAGGAAGTCACTAAGTACCTGAACATTGGAATACCAAGCTTCACCGGGACTTACAACGCCACTTTACCAGAAGAGGAGCGATGGATGATTCAAGTTCAAGTTCCAGGAAGGACATTCACGCCAATCACTAAGCCTATAGAGTTTTCCTTTGATGCACCAACCTGGAGTTTAGGAAAGAGTATGGCGGCCCACATCACCCTGGCACGCATTGGAGAAGTTTACCATAAGGAGCTTAAGGATACTATCTCCTAGATTTGTGGGTGCCGAGATGAGCAATGGGAGATGATCAACACCAGGAAGGATAGATCAATCGCAGCTTTCATCCAGGAGTTAAACCAGCACATTCTTCGCCAAGAGAACCAGATGTGCGCAGGCATGATAGATCTGAAGAAGGCGGTGACAAGGATCCCGGAACTGGAGGAAGAACTCAAGGATACACGCGAAGATTATAAGGAGGAAATCGCCATACTAGTGGAGAAGAATGACGATCTAGAAAGGAAGCTAGGAGTATTCATGGGAGACCCCGCGCCAGGAGGAGAAGACGATGAACCCAAAGAGATTCGTTTTGAGGACTACATCATCATCGACGACACCGACTCAGACCCCAACGATAGCGATGATGACTATGAAGACGAAGCTGGAGCAGACATCATGGAGTCTTCAACCGATCAATATTTCTAGTAGACCACCACATCAGTAGTAGTATTCCACCATGTATATAGTATAGTCCGAGCACTTTTGTAACGATAGTTAGATCAATTTTATGCCATTGTTTGATTGATTGAGTGATATGATTGTGTCATGTGCATATGGGTAGTGTTTTTCTCACTAGACCTCATTCTATTCTATTCTCTTCCTCTAAACCCTCAGATGCGTCCGATACGTGACGCCGGATTTACTTTCCCACCGGAGCTCACTTAGTTGATCCTGCAGCATAATACACTGATGCAGTTGTTAGTTCAGAACCAAGGCAACAACAACAACCCACCACCACCACCAGTTGAAAACTTAGCCCGCTTTCTGAGGTTGCAGCCGCCACTATTTTCCAGTAGCACCGAGCCGATAGTGGCAGATGATTGGCTCCGCAGGATTGGAAGGGAGTTAACCACTGCAGGATGTACAGATGCTGAGAAGGTGCGTTTTGCCGCACATCAGTTGGATGGACCAACAGCCTCATGGTGGGAGAATTACACAGTCACCATTGTTACATGGGACCAGTTTCAGCAAGCATTCCGCACCGCCCATATCTCAACGGGAGCTATGAGCATGATGAAGCGTGAATTTCGCAACTTGCGCCAAGGGAACAATACTGTGGGGCAGTACGTTGATGAATTTAGTAAGCTGTCTCGTTATGCCCCTGACGATGTGGCCACAGATGCCACGAAGCAGGAGATGTTTATGTAAGGGCTGAACGATGAGATGAGCATGCAATTGATGGTGGCAACATTTAACAACTACCAGGAGTTGGTAGACAAGGCTCTTATGATTGAAGGGAAGTAGCAGCAAATTGAGAGCCGCAAAAGGAAGTATGGACAAGGAAGGTACAACTTAGGAGCCCAGCAGAAGCCTCGTCTAACCCCGAACTCAGGAGGACTTGTTCATAACCATGGAAGCCATAACCACAACGGAGGAAGTTCGCATAACCACAATGATTCCAAGAATGGGACTAGGAACAGAGTAAGCAACAATCAGAACCACTCCAATCTAGCCACACCCGCCAAGAGAGACCTAAGTCACATTACTTGCTTCAAGTGCGGGAAGACTGGACACTATGCCATGGAGTGCCCTAAAGCGAAGAATGGAAACGGTAATGGGAGCGCTAGGAAGAAGCCCAATCCATTCAACAAAGGACAAGTGAACCACGTTAACGTGGAGGAGGTTGAAGGGCAGCCATACGTAGTTATCGGTAAGTTTTTGGTTAAGTCTTTTACCGCCCTTGTTCTTTTTGATACTTGTGCATCACATTCATACATATCAAGGGGATTCGTGGATAAGTTTAAACTACCAACCCAAGCCCTTAGGATCCTTCTGCTAGTAAGTTCACCTGGAGCAGAGTACATGGTTAGCCGATGGTGCGACCGGATACCCTTAACCATTGGTAGCCATGTTTTCCAGTCAGACCTGATAATTTTGGAGTCACAAGGATTGGATGTGATATTAGGCATGGACTGGATGTCAAAGTATGGAGGAAGCATTGACTGTGCTAGTAAGTCGATTTATCTCACCACCCCTGAGGGAAAAAGGATCAAGTATGTATCTAGGCATGCGCCTAGGAGGAGCCAAGTAAATACCCTCATGGGAGTTGTTCAGGAGGAAGTGCCTGTAGTGAAGGATTGCCCAGATGTTTTTCCAGAGGAGTTACCAGGCATGCCACCGGATCGAGACATCGAGTTTTTGATAGTGCTATTGCCAGGTACAGGGCCAATATCAAAGAGACCCTACCGGATGCCCGCAAATGATCTAGAGGAGATTAAGAAGCAGATCAAGGAGTTATTGGAGAAAGGTTACATCCGACGGAGTTCATCATCATGGGGAGCCCCAATGCTTTTGGTTGAGAAGAAGGATAAGTCTCTAAGGATGGTTGTTGATTATCGTGCGTTGAATGAGGTGAAGATCAAGAACAAATACCCACTGCCGATGATCAATGATTTGTTTGACTAGTTGCAAGGAAGGTGTTTTCAAAGATCGATCTGCGATCAGGATATCACCAGTTGAAGATCCGGGAGAAGGATATACCTAAAACCGCATTTACCACAAGGTACGGGCTATATGAGTACACGGTCATGTCATTTGGACTGACTAATGCCCCTGCCTATTTCATGAGCATGATGAACAAAGTGTTCATGGAATATTTGGATAAGTTTGTTGTGGTGTTCATCGATGATATAATGGTATACTCGAAGAATGAAGAGGAGCACAAGGAGCATTTGTGTTTAGTTCTCGAGAAACCTAGGGAACAGCAGTTGTATGCCAAGTTCAGCAAATGCGAGTTTTGGTCGAAAGAAGTTGGATTCCTTGGACGCGTTATATCAGGAGAAGGTATAGCAGCAGACCCCACCAAGGTTCAGTCAGTCACTGAATGGTTGGCACCCACTTCAGTTAGCGAGATGCGCAGTTTTCTTGGACTCGCAGGATACTACCGGAGATTCATTGAGAATTTCTCCAAGATTGCGAAGCCAATGACAGAGATATTGAAGAAGGATACCAAATTTAAATGGACGGAAGAATGTGAAGTGAGTTTTCAGGAGTTAAAGAAACGTCTGACTACAGCCCCAGTACTGATTCTGCCGGATATACGCTAGGATTTCCAAGTGTATTACGACGCCTCTCGCTTAGGACTTGGAGGAGTACTGATGCAGGACGGAAGATTTGTTTCATATTCCTCGCGACAACTGAAACCGCATGAGTAAATTATGCCACGCATGATTTGGAGTTGGCTGCCGTAGTGCATGCGTTGAAGACTTGGAGACATTACCTTATTGGAAACCATTGTGATGTGTATACCGATCATAAGAGTTTGAAGTACATTTTCACATAGAAGGAGTTGAACCTTAGGCAAAGGAGATGGTTGGAGCTTCTAAAGGATTATGACATGAAGCTTCACTATCATCCAGGCAAGGCCAACGTCGTAGCAGACGCTTTGAGCCGGAAGAGTTATGCCAACACACTCATAAGCGCAAGATTGCCAAAGGAGTTAGCAGAGGATCTCAGGGAACTTCGATTGGAGATTGTCCCTAGAGGTTTTATTGCAACAATGGAAGCTCAGTCTACATTGTTAGGAAAGATTCGAGAAGCTCAGAAGGATGACAAAGAGATTACCGAGATAGAAGAGAGAATGAGCAAAGGAAAGGCCAAAGGTTTTCGTGAGGATGAACATGACACCTTGTGGTTTGAGGACCGTGTTTATGTGCCCAATAACACACAGATCAGGAAGTTAATACTTCAGGAGAATCATGACTCACCATACTCGATACACCCCGGAAACACCAAGATGTATGTGGATTTAAAGGAACATTTCTGGTGGACTGGTATGAAGAAGGATATTGCCGAGTATGTAGCCGTATGTGATGTATGTCAGAGAGTGAAGGCAGAACATCAAAAGCCAGTCGGATTGTTACAGCCTATGCCGATACCCGAATGGAAGTGGGATAAGCTTGGCATGGATTTCATCACCGGATTGCCTAGGACCAAATCAGGATATGATTCTATATGGGTAGTAGTTGATCGCTTGACCAAAGTAGCTCACTTTATCCTAGTGAAAACCACCTATACAAGTGCCAAGTTGTCCAAGATATACATGACCAGGATCGTATGTTTGCATGGAGTTCCGAGGACCATTGTATCAGATAGAGGAACCCAGTTTACCTCAAAGTTTTGGAATCAGTTGCATGAAACTTTGGGAACCAGACTGGAGTTTAGTACAGCTTTTCACCCACAAATAGATGGACAGACCGAGAGAGTCAACCAGATTCTAGAGGATATGTTGAGAGCTTGTGCACTAGATTATGGATCTAGTTGTGATGACAACCTGCCCTACGGAGAGTTCTCATACAACAACAGTTACCAGGCCAGTTTGAAGATGGCACCTTTTGAAGCCTTGTACGGAAGGAGGTGTAGGACACCCTTGTTGTGGGATGAAGTTGGAGACCATCAGTTGTTTGGACCAGATTTGATTGAGGAATTAGAAGAGAAGGTTAAATTGATTAGAGATAGACTGAAGGTAGCTCAGTCCCGACAGAAGAGTTGTGTAGATTCAAAACGAAGGAGGTAGTCTATGAAATTGGAGACAGAGTGTATCTTCGAGTATCACAACTCCGAGGAGTTAAGCGCTTTGGAGTTAAGGGAAAGTTAGCGCCACGTTTTGTGGGACCATACAGTGTTTTGGAACGTATGGGAGAAGTTGCTTATAAGTTGGAATTACCCAAAGGATTGTCAGGAGTTCATGATGTGTTCCACGTTTCTCAGTTGAAGAAGTGCCACGCAGAGATGGCTGACATTCCTCTGAGAGATACAGTACCGCTGGAAGCGGTTCAGTTGGACAATGATTTGACTTATGAGGAGAAACCAGTCAAGATTCTCGAGTTTGCCAGCCAGGTTACCCGCAGCAAGGTTATTAAGTTTTGCAAAGTTCAGTGGAGCCACCATACCGAGGACGAAGCCACCTGGGAACGAGAGGATGATCTTTGCAAAGACCACCCACACCTATTTTCTAGCCAACCCGAATCTCGAGGGCGAGATTCATCTTAAGGGGGGTAGGTTTGTAACATCCCAAATTTTCAATTTGGAATGTTATACATTAGGTCATCATTGCATATCATATTTTATTGCATTTTGGCTTGATCCTCGAAATCCTAAGCAACTCAAGGACCCTCGGAGAGAGAGTTGGGGATTTCACTATTTTCATATTTGAATTTTATCAAATATTGAAACGAGGATTATTGGTTTTAATTATTTTTCTCTCCGAAAATATTTCATGTTAAAATATATGAGAGTAGATAATATGACTTCTTCAAAATAAATGAAATATTGGAGGAAAATACTAAAATCAAATATTTGCTTTTATTTGGATTTTATTGCAATTTTATTTGCATTAGAAAAAATTGCACGTTTTCAAAATTGCATTTTAGGGCCCAGAAAATGTTCATCTTGTTCAAAATATTTTATTTAGACGATGAAAATTTGTTTTGGCATTTTAGATTTTTATTTATTTTTCTAGAATTTATTTTCCATCGGAGCGTTATAAAAAAGAGAGAGAAGCCCGCCGGACCGAACTGGGCCGAGGCCCAGTTGGCCCAGCCGTCGCCGCGCCGCCGTCTCCCTCGCGGAGACCGCGACCACCACACTGCCGCCTGCCGAGGCCGAGTCGGCCACGCCTACCCGCCCCCCCCCGCAAGCCACCCTCTTCCCCCCTTTAAAAGCCGACCCGGGGCCCCCCTGGAGCACCAAGCCGCAGCCGCCATGTGCTGTCGCCGCCGCTAGCCACCCCGCGCCGCCCCGCCGCACCCCGCGGTTTCCCGCGCCGCCGTTAGCCACCCCGCGCCGCCCCGCCGGACCCCGCCATTGCCCGCGCTGCCGCCCCGCTCGTCGGAAGCCGCCGAGCCGCGCCGGAGTTCGAATCTCTCCGTCCGGTTTTTTTGGTTTAGGTAAAACCGTCTTGTTTTTTAAAAACCCTAGTTTCATTTTTTAGAACGGTTCGCCGGTTTTCTCGGTTTAGTTACTTAGCGGACGTTTGTTTTAACGAATGGTGTTCACTCATTAGCCACAGACAGCGAACGTTCGTTCGTTAGCCTGTTCGTCAGTTTTTCTTTTTTTTTGGATTTTCTGCGATTATTTTCGATCGCGATTCCTGATCCAAATTTCGTTTTAATTTATCTTTTTGCTTGTTTATTGGAATCAGGCGATTCAAGCGCCTAGATCTTTGTCTCGAAGCCCTCTTTCCATTTAACCAACTTGAACAATATTTTGGTACAGTAAAATTTGACTTTAGTCCAGATTCATAATTGGATCTTGTTTCTTTCGCCATTTGAGTTTCGTTGCTCCGTTTGATTTGATTCTTTTTGCAAACCGGAGTTCTTAAGTTGAACTTTCTAGTTAGATCTTCTTATTCGTGTTTTACCCGTGCTTCTTTGTTTGTTTGCTTATGTATGCTATTGTTTGTTTGCGATAGAACACCCGGAGTGCGAAGCGTGCTACTACGAGTCTCTAGGTTTTGCGGATCATCAGCAAGGCAAGTAACACTTTGATCATATCCCTTTATCACCCAGTTTTTGTGCATTAGTTTCAACCCTCAAACATTGCATGGTTAGGACTTGATAACATGTGGGATTGGGAAGTAGTTGATGAGGTAGAACCTATTGCCCTGTTATTATCAAACCCTTGGGAGTTACTTCTACGTATTGCTTATATTGCTATGATATGCTCGTAGACGTGGTTTGGGTGAGTGAATCCATGACAGTTGTGAGATTGTTAATTAATGGTTCAACTTAAGGTGGCAACTTTAATACACATCTGGGTGGATTGCTTGTCGGGCACCTGGAGAATCCAGTGTTGTCCTAGGATATCCCGGAGTACCCGTGTGATAATCCTAAGGTCCGCCACCCAGGCTCAAAGGGAACTGAGATATTTCATGCTAGAAACTTCCGTGTGCAGCCACAAGCTATTATGGGCTCTAGCATAGTTGAGTAAGTTGCATGACCTCTTCAAGTGGTAGGCTAGCAGATGTAGAGGGATGTAGGTTGGTACTGTCTACCCGAGGTTAGAGCTAATGCTTCTGAAAGACTGTGTCTCGATCATCCGTTTCTCAAACACCATGTAGTGCGAGAAATCCAATGGAGGAGATCGAGTCTTGTGGGGAAAAGTGCGCAAACCTCTGTAGAGTGTACAAACTAATCATGGTTAGCCGTGTCCCCGGTTATGGACATCTTGAGTATCTAGTACTTGGATTATCATATGTATCTCATCACTCTAAATTAATATTGTTGGGTTGATAATTACTTTTAATTGGGATTGAGTCGGAGGAACCTTCTCAATGTTGTTTCAACTACCATGATAGTTAAATAAAATCTATTCCTTTGTTGTAGGGAAAAATTGGCTTTTCGCAAAAACTTTAACCATAGAGCTTTCCACCAGCCAAATATGCATGTAGTGATAACAATATTCAGTTCTTGCTCTACTGTATTATTTTGCCAGCATATTCCATGTGCTGACCCATTTTTGGGCTGCAACGTATTATGTTGCAGACTTTTTAGATGAGGAGTAAGGTTCGTTAGGGCATTGCCGTGCAGCTCAGCTATGTCGTTGGAGTTGATGGACTCACTTTATCTTCCAAGCCTTCCACTGTTATCGTATTAGATGGCCTTAAGCCATATTTATTGTAATAAGTTCTCTTTTGAGACACTCGATGTAATAAGTGTGTGATTGCTACTCTGTTATAAATCCTTCGAGTACTGTGTGTGTCAGCATTACCGATCCAGGGATGACACTGAAGCACAGAGACTTGACCGTTTGAGGTCGGGTCGCTACACGAAGTGGATAAAAAAGGATGTATCTAGAACTGAAATACGCCTAGACCCATCCATTTTTTCCGGATGGAGGGAATACATGTCAATATGTCATGCCTTTCTATTCTTCGGTACCTATTCCATCTCTCTGCTGTAGTATGTTTTATAACTGAAGCACCATTCTTCTATACAAGGCATGCAAGGGGAAGACTACTATGTTAGAATCTGAAGGGTTACAAACCAGGTCTTTGCAAATGAACCAAACGCCAGGACATAATAAACCAACTCCAGTTTTTATAGATACTGCTCCAGCACAGAGAAACCCAACTCCTACTGACAATAAGCAGATTCCAGTGGCCAAAGAACTAGTCTGCTCCACTCCAGCAAAAATATGTCAACTCCATTCTAAGAAGCGTGTGCGTATCCTTGCATCATGAAATTTTATAGCATGCTGATCATATTTTCTACATGTTTCTTACCCATCTCTCTTTTAGAAAATAAGCTTAACAGATAGAAGAATTGCTGCACTGGTATCGTCTGTGAGGAAAGATTCTTGCAGGAATTCTCTGTACTCCCATGCAGATGTAAGTACCGGTTGTATATCACTATATTTTTACATCAGCATGTATTTTATTAATCGGCGTGAATCCGACCTTTATCTGATCTAAATTTAGTTGTAGCAAAACGTATGATTAAAGGCCACAATGTTGATTTTTGTAAGGAAAACTGCCTGGTAGTTTTGCATCCTGAGCTGCATGAGTGTACTATCTCATATCAGTGGGTTTGATTACTTTGGTTCTTTGTGGGTTTTCAATGTTTGTTTTACTGTGTTGTCCTGTCGTATCCCTAGCTCTTACATCATACTCCCTCTGTCCGGATTACATGTCGCAAAAATGGATAAAACTGGATGTATCTAGAACTGAAATACGCCTAGACCCATCCATTTATTTCCGGATGGAGGGAATACATGTCAATATGTCATGCCTTTCTATTCTTCAGTACCTATTCCATATCTGTTGTAGCATATTTTATAATTGAAGCATCATTCTTCTATATAAGGCATGGAAGGGGAAAACGGCTATGTTAGAATATGAAGGGTTACAAACCAGGTCTTTGCAAAAGATCCAAACGCCAGGAGATAATAAACCAACTCCATTTTGCATAGATACTGCTCCAGCATAGAGAAACCCAACTCCCACTGATAATAAGCAGATTCTAGTGGCCAAAGAACTAGTCTGCTCCAGTCCAGCAAAAGAATGTCAACTCCATTCTAAGAAGCATGTGTGTATCCTCGCATCATGAAATTTTATAGCATTCTAATCATATTTTCTACATGTTTCTTACCCATCTCTCTTTTAGAAAATAAGGTTAAATGATAGAAGATTTCCTATAGTGGGATTGTATTCGAGGAAAACATCTTGTGGGAATTCTCTGTGCCCCAATGCTGATGTAAGTACCTGTTGTATATCACTATATTTTTACATCAGCATGTATTTTTGTTAATCGACGTGAATCCAACCTTTGTCTGATCTAAAATTAGTTGTAGCAAAATGTTAAAGGCACCAATGTTGTTTTTTTCAAAGAAAATTGTCTGGTAGTTTTGCATACTGAGTTGCATGAGTGTACTATCTCATATCATGCACATTACTGAATTGTAGTGTTGCTCTGGTTGCCCATTCATTCATTGTGTCAATGTTGCTTTCGTATTACCTTACCTGGCTGATGATAGTTGTGCCATGTTGTGTTAATTTGGTGTTGGCTAGTTGCCAAACGTTCATTGTGCCAATGTTGCTTTCCTATTATCTGACTTGGCCAATGATAGCAATGCTAGTGTCTTAATTTGGTGCAAGCTGCTGAAGATAAGAAGACAAACTCTGAAAACAGCAAGGCGGCCCCATTGTTTCTTTCCAATAAATCTAGGCCAGGTAATATGCCAATAACTCATGATTAATCTGTTTGGTTCCCCTCCTAATTTACGTTATGATGCAGTGGTCGAGACACTCTCCACTATCAATAATACAAGCCTGCCTAAATCGCCATCTGAATCTGTTCATTATCCTCTGTCTCGAATGCAACGGAAAAAATGTATGTTTGTGAACCAATTAATGGCTGAAGGAATGATGGAAATGGTGGAAGAATCAGAGGTGCAGAGTCATGCGACACAACAACTGATCAATGTTTTCAGAGACAGTGTAGCAAAGCAGCAAGAACTTGCCCACATGCTTATGGGTGTCATCCGTGTTAAGGTTGCAGATTGTGACGTTGTAGATCGTTAGGTTCTGTTCATTTATTTGCACTGGCATCAATCTTTGATTGCCCAGTGGATCTAATTTCCTGTATGCCATACCTTTGCTTGATCGGTTTTGGTCATATGCATAATTGCTCGTTGTAATGGGCTCAAATTATCTAATTTGGCCTAAAGAATGTACGAACTTTAGTGGGCCCATTAAGTTAATGGGCCGTTACCAGGCCGAAAGTTAATGGTCGGCCCTCTTAACTCCCGGGTCGTTAACAGGCTGACATCAAAACGGGCAATAGATTGGCCCAAGTGATTTCACGGGCCGTTAACAGGCCATTACTAAGTTCGGGCTACATATGGCCCAAGACTGTGGGCCTTTAGCAGGCCGAAAGTGACAGCGGACTTGTACTGGACCATGAAGAGCATGGGCCGCTAAGAGGCTGAAAGTCAGGTCGTATTGTAAATGGCCCAACTATGTTGTGGGCCTTTAGCAGGCCGAAAGAGAAACTGGGCTGGTATTGGACCATGAAGGGCATGGACCGTTAAAAGGCCAAAACTCAGGCCCGACTACAAATGGCCCAACTCATTTATGGTCCGTTAACAGGATGAAAGGCACACAGGGCCGGGAATTGGCCCAATAATTAAATGGGTCGCTAAAAGGCCAAAACTCAGGTCCGACTACAAATGGCCCAACAGATATATGGGCCGTCACCAGGCTGAAAGACACACCGGGCCAGAAATTGGCCCAACACTTGAATGGGTCGCTAAAAGGCCGAAACTCAGGTCAGACTACAAATGGCCCAACTGATTTATGGGCCGTCAACAGGCTGAAAGACACACCAGGCCGGAAATTGGCCTAATATTTAAATGGGTCGCTAAAAGGCCGAAAGATGTACATTGTGAAAATTGGCCCATCCACTGAATGGGCCGTTAACAGGTCGAAATCTCATCGGGCCGATGTTGAGCCCAAATATATAGCGGGCTGTTAACGGGCTCGAACTGACGATGGGCTGCAATGGTGTCAAATCTTTAACGGGCCGTTGATGGGCCGAATTGGCACATCTCGTATGGGCCGTGGGCTTAAATGGACCTGACACAAGTAGGCCTTATATGGGTCGGCCTGCTATTTTTTACTAGGCCGGCCTTTTTCACCGGAATGGGCCACTGTTGGGCCATGCCACGTGTCGACCTATCATAGGCGCCTCCTGTCCAATGAGTGAATGACATCTGTCCCAACGGTGATGCAACACGTGTTTCCTCCGGCCAATGATGATTTTACATGTGGAAAATCCCCATTGGTCCGGGCTGTTAACGGGTTATCGGATCCAAAACCGGACCCGATAGCTTAACGGCGTTCCGTTACGGTGGATGCCACGTGTTGGTCACCCTTGACGAAAGCAGTTCTATGACGCGCGATTTATCTTCATGGAAGTGGACACTTCCGTGATGATAATTTTGGTAATGTCATGGAACACTTCTACGATAGCACAGGTATGGCTATCTTGATTCTGTCATAAATTTGTCATGGATGTACATGCATGACAGAAAACGTGACCTACTGTGACAAACACATATCATCATGGAAGTGTATTTTTTTGTAGTGTTACAATCACTATAAAACCAAAATATTACTTTTGCTACTGGTACCACTACTATCATATTACTTTGCTACTGAATACTTTGCTGCAGATATTAAGTTTCCAGGTGTGGTTGAATTGACAACTAAGCTGCTAATACTTGAGAATATTCTTTGGCTCCCCTTGTGTCGAATCAATAAATTTGGGTTGAATACTCTACCCTCGAAAACTTTTGCGACCCCCTATACTTGTGGGTTATCAAGACTATTTTCTGGCGCCGTTGCTGGGGAGCATAGCTCTATTCTTTGAGTCACTTGGAATTTATATCTGCTTATCACTATGAAGAACTTGAAAGATCAAAGAACCAAGATTTTTCCCTCAACTACGAGGGGAGGTAAGGAACTGCCATCTAGCTCTGCACTTGATTCACCTTCTGTTTTGAGTAAACTTGCGACACCTACTGCTGCTATTGATTCCGATAGGTCGCATGTTATTGATGATGCCACTTCTGCTATGCGTGATATTTATGATGAAACTACTTCTATGCTTCATACTACTGTGCCACTAGGTGAATTTATTGATGAACAACTTGCTAGGGCTAGAGAGAATGAAATTATTGAAACTGATAATATTGATGAAAGTGATGATGAAGATTCTCTCCCTAGATATGAATTGCTTGTTGTGCTTGAGGGTTATGTTATGGATGAAGAAACTGCTAGAGACTTCTTAGCTTTCAATGATAGATCTGATCTTAAGAAATTATTAGTTAAGCTTAAAGAAAAGTCTTTGAATGCTAGAATGAAATATGACCCTGCTTTTGCTACTTCACTTATCTTATTACTGATAAGGATTATGATTTCTCTGTCGATCCTGAGTTAATTACTTTGGTTGAATCTGATCCTTTTTATGGCTATGAATCTGAAACTGTTGTGGCACATCTTACCAAATTAAATGATATAGCCACCCTGTTTACTCATGATAATAAAACTTACTATTACTTTATCATTAAGTTATTCCCATTCTCATTAAAGGGTGATGCTAAAACATGGTTTAATTCTCTTGATCCTGGTTGTGTGCGTAGTCCCCAGGATATGATTTATTACTTCTCTGCTAAATATTTTCCCGCTTGTAAGAAACAAGCTGCTTTAAGGGAAATATATAATTTTGTGCAAATTGAAGAAGAGAGTCTCCCACAAGCTTGGGGGAGGCTTCTCCAATTACTTAATGCTTTGCCTGATGATCCTCTCAAGAAAAATGAAATACTTGATATCTTTTATAATGGACTAACCAATGCTTCCAGAGATTACCTGGATAGTTGCACTGGTTGTGTTTTTAGGGAAAAAACTATTGATCAAGATGAATTGCTATTGAATAATATGTTGACTAATGAAAAAAAATTGGACACTTCCTGAACCAACTCCTAAGCCAACTCTAAAGAAAAGGGGTATTCTATTTCTCTGTCCTGAAGATATGCAAGAGGCAAAGAAATTTATGAAAGAAAAAGGTATTAAAGCTAAAGATGTTAAGAATTTACCACCTATTGAAGAAATACATGGTCTTGATAACCCGGCACAGGTAGTAAAGGTAAATTCTCTCTATAGATTTGATAAATGTGAAATTCCATTTACTAAGTTTGCTAGCTAATGCTTGGATGAGTTTGATGACTTTATGGTTAAACAACAAAATTTCAATGCTTATGTTGGTGACAATTGAAACACAATGCAGATATGCCTGAACACTTGAGTGATTATATGTCTAGAGTTAAAGGTGAACTTAAACTTATTAGTAAACATGCTTATATGGTTACCACTAAAGTAGAACAAGTACTTAAGGCTCAGAATGATTTCCTTAATGAATTAAACAATAAGAAAAATGATAATGATGTTAGAGTTATGACTAGAGGTGGTAAAATGACTCAGGAACCTTTGTATCATGAGGGCCATCCTAAGAGAATTGAGCAAGATTCTCAGAGAACTAATGTTTATGCACCTAGTTCTTCTAAAAGGAAGAAAAAGAAGAATGATAGGACTTTGCATGCTTCTAGTGAACCTGTTGTTGACACACCTGAGAATCCCAATGATATTTCTATTTCTGATGCTGAAACACAATCTGGTAATGAACATGAACCTAGTGATAATGTTAATGATGATGTTCATGTTGATGCTCAACCTAGCAATGCTAATAATGTAGAGATTGAACCTGCTGTTGATCTTGATAACCCACAATCAAAGAATCAACATTATGATAAGAGAGATTTCGTTTCTAGGAAACACGGTAAAGAAAGAGAACCATGGGTTCAGAAACCCATGCCTTTTCCTCCTAAATCATCCAAGAAAAAGGATGATGAGGATTTTGAGCGCTTTGCTGAAATGATTAGACCTATCTTTTTGCATATGCGTTTGACCGATATGCTTAAAATGAATCCTTATGCTAAGTATATGAAGGAAATTGTTACTAATAAGAGAAAGATACCGGAAGCTGAAATTTCCACCATGCTTGCTAATTACACTTTCAAGGGTGGATTACCAAAGAAACTTGGAGATCCAGGAGTATGTAGCGACCCGACCTCAAACGGTCAAGTCTCTGTGCTTCAGTGTCATCCCTGGATCGGTAATGCTGACACACACAGTACTCGAGGATTTATAACAGAGTAGCAATCACACACTTATTACATCGAATGTCTCAAAAGAGAACTTATTACAATAAATATGGCTTAAGGCCATCTAATACGATAACAGCGGAAGGCTTGGAAGATAAAGTGAGTCCATCAACTCCAACGGCATAGCTGAGCTGCACGGCAATGACCTAACGAACCTTACTCCTCGTCTAAAAAGTTTGCAACATAATACGTTGTAGATCGAAAACGGGTCAGCACATGGAATATGCTGGCAGAGTAACACAGTAGAGCAAGAACAGAATAATGTTATCACTGCATGCATATTTGGCTGGTGGAAAGCTCTATGGTTATAGTTTTTGCGAAAAGCCATTTTTTCCCTACAACAAAGGAATAAATTTTATTTAGCTATCATGGTAGTTGAAACATCATTGAGAAGGTTCCTCCAACTCAATCCCAATTAAAGTAATTAACAACCCAACAATATTTTTTTAGAGTGATGAGATACTTATGATACTCCAAGTACTAGATACTCAAGATGTCCATAACCGGGGACACGGCTAACCATGATTAGTTTATACACTCTGCAGAGGTTTGTGCACTTTTCCCCACAAGACCCGATCTCCTCCGTTGGATTTCTCGCACTACATGTTGTTTGAGAAACGGATGACCGAGACACAGTCTTTCAGAAGCATTAACCCCTTACTCCGGGCAGACCATACCAACCTACATCCCTCTACCTGCTGATCCACCTCTTCGGGAGCTTCATGCAACTTACTCAACTATGCTAGAGCCCATAATAGCATGTGGCTGCACACAGAAGTTTCTAGCATGAAAATATCTCAGTTCCCTTTGAGCCTGGGTGGCGGACCATAGGATTATCTCAAGGGTACTCCGGGATATCCTAGGACAACACTGGATTCCCTAGGTGCCCAACAAACAATCCACCCAGATGTGTATTCAAGTTGCCACCTTAAGTTAAACCATTAATTAACAATCTCACATCTGTCATGGATTTCACTCACCCAAACCACGTCTACGAGCATAGCATAGCAATAAAAGCAATACATAGAAGTAACTCCCAAGGGTTTGAATATAAAAGGGCAATAGGTTCTACCTCATCAACTACTTCCCAACCCACATGTTAATCACAACCTAACCATGCAATGTTTGAGGATTGGAACTAATGCATAAAAACTGGGTGATAAAGGGGTATGATCAAAGTGTTACTTGCCTTGCTGATGATCAGTAAAACCTAGGGACTCATAGTAGCACGCTTCGCACTCTGGGTGTTCTATCGCAAACAAACAATAGCATACATAAGCAATCAAGCAAAGAAACACGGGTAAATCTCAAATAAGAAGACCTAACCAGAAAGTTCAACTTAAGAACTCCGGTTTGCGAAAAGAATTAAATCAAATGGAGAACCAAAACTCAAACTGCGAAAGAAACAGGATCTGTTTACTATTCTAGACTAAGGTCAAATTTTACAGTAGCAAAAACTTGTTCAAGTTGGTTAAACGGAAAG
This sequence comes from Triticum monococcum, assembly GCA_034509565.1. Taxonomy (NCBI): domain Eukaryota; kingdom Viridiplantae; phylum Streptophyta; class Magnoliopsida; order Poales; family Poaceae; genus Triticum; species Triticum monococcum. The sequence continues at coordinate 525,706,352 of CM067842.1, read as the reverse complement.
AGGGTTTCGAGACGAAGATCTAGGCACTTGAATCGCCTGATTCTGACAAATGAGCGAAAAGATAAACTAAAACAAAAATCGGATCAGAAATCGCGATTGAAAATAATCGCGGAAAATCCGAGAAAAAGAAAACTGAAGAACAGGCTAACGAACGAGCGTTCGTTGTCTGCGGCTAACGAGTGAACTCCGTTCGTTAAAACGAATGTACGGGCGAACATCCGCAAAGTAACTAAACCACGAAAAACCGGCGAACCGATATATCTAAAAAACTAGGGTTTCTAACAAAAAACCGAACCAGTTTTAAAAAAACGAATGGCGCTATACCTCCGGCGAGGTTCCGGCGCGGCGGGGCGGCTCCGGCGAGTGGGGCGGGGCAGCGCGGGGTGGCGGCGGCGCGGGCAAGCGGCAGCGGCGGCGGCGGCGCGGCAGCAAGGCCGCGGGGCGGCGCGGCAGCGAGGCGGCGGCGTGGCTTGCGGCGGCGGGGTTGGCGGCTTGCGGTGGCGGAGTGTCTCGGGGCTCTAGGGGGGTGCAGCGGCTTATAAGGGAGAGGGTGCGGCGGCCTGGGGAAGGGGGCGGGCGGCGCGTGTCCGGGTCGGACACGGCGGCAGCGGCGGCGGGGGCGCTCGGGACTCCTCTCCCGAGCCGGTGCGGGGAGGCGGCGCGGCTGGGCCTCGACCCAGTGCGGTCCGGCGGGAGGTCTCTCTTTTTTTTAAATAATTTCGCCAGACTAAAATAAATCCTAGAAAATAAAATAAAAATCTAAAAATGCCAAAACAAATTGTTGTCGTCTAAATAAAATATTTAGAACAAGATGTACATTTTCTTGGCCCTAAAATGCAACTTTGAAAAACGTGCAATTTTCTAATTCAAATAAAATAGCAATAAACTCCGGATAAAATCAAATATTTGATTTTAATCTTTTTCCTCCAATATTTCATTTATTTTGGAGAAGTCATATTATCTCATCTCATATATTTTAATATGAAATGTTTTCAGAGAGAAAAATAATTAAAACCAAAAATCCTCGTTTCAATATTTGGTAAAACCCAAACATGAAAACAGGGAAATCCCCAACTCTCTCCAAGGGTCCTTGAGTTGCTTAGGATTTCGAGGATCGCAAAATGAAATGCAACAAAATATAATATGCATGAATGATCTATGTATACCAACTATACCATGCTCCATTAAAAGAAACTATGTTAAAACTGCTTTATGTGATCTTGGAGCCGGTGTTAGTGTTATGCCCCTCTCTTTATATCATAGACTTGATTTGAATAAGTTGACACCTACTGAAATATCTTTGCAAATGGATGATAAATCAACTGCTATACCTGTCGGTATTTGTGAGGATGTGCCTGTTGTGGTTGCAAATGTTACTATTTTAACGGACTTTGTTATTCTTGATATTCCCGAGGACGATAGTATGTCGATTATCCTCGGTAGGCCCTTTTGGAATATTGCAGGGGCTGTTATTGATTGCAACAAAGGCAATGTCACTTTTCATGTTAATGGTAATGAGCATACGGTACACTTTCCGAGGAAACAACCTCAAGTCCACGGTATCAATTCTATTGGAAAAATTTCAACAATTACTATTGGATGTTTTGAATTTCCTCCTCCTACTGTCAAGAAGAAATATGATATTCTTACTGTTGGGGATGTGCATATCCCCGTTGAGGTAACCTAGTGTTATTCTAAAATTCTTCGGTTTCATGTTATTCGAAATGAGTTTGTTAATAAGACCTGATCAACCTTGTTAGTGGATTCCTTTTGATGAGCATGAGATAGATGAATTTAGAAAGCACAACTCTTTGTACCCTCTTTTTACTTTCTGTTATTTATATTAAATAAAGCAAAAATAGTTTTTTTGTTTGTTTTCTGAATTATCCATGCAATAAAAAAATACCCCGAAAATAAACGTTCTCCAAATGCCCTGAAAATTAAATATGATTTTTTTTCTAGAATATTTGAGAATATCTGGCACTAAGAACACATCAGGGGGAGCTAGCACCTGGCCACGAGGGTCCAGGGCGCACCCCCTGCCTCGTGGGCTCGTGGTGGCTCCCCTCCACTTATTCCAGCCACAACACACTCCTTCCTCCCCAAAAAAATCACTAGCCAGCTCAAACCCGAGTTCTTGCTCATCTTGCTGCCATTTTCGATCTCCTTGCTCAAAGCTCCTCTCACAAAACTGCTTTGGGGGATTGTTCTTTGGTATGTGACTCCTCCAATGGTCCAATTAATTTTTGTTCTAGTTCTTTATTTATTGCAAATTTTGTTTCTTAGGTGACTCTGTTCTTGAGCTTGCATGTCAAATTTATGTGGTCAAAAGTAGTTTTAATGCATGATATGGCCTCTAGGCACTTGTAGGAGTAGTTGCTATCAATCTTGTTGAGTTTGGTTCACTTTTATTTTAAGTTACTAAAAATTTCAGAAATTTTTTCAGAGGAAGAAATATGTTTAGGAAAATGTACCAAGGTGGTTCCTCAAGGAAGCAAGGACCCAGGCCCGCAATACGCGAGCCGGACAATGAACTACCAAGGGATGCTCAAAGCGCGGCCTTGTGAGTGGCCGTTAGAGGACTTCATGGTTCGAGCAGGAATCAAGGAGGAATTTGACGTATATGTTTGTAACGCTGATCTTGAGAGCTTCGAGGCAGATAAGTGTCGTCAGTACTACAACCTCACTGACTCCTTTGTGAGGAGGTTTGAATTTACATCATCACGCAATTCTCAAACTGTCCTGTTTGATCTTTATGATAAATCTTATACCATGGACTTAGAATATTTTAATACTGCCTGTAAGCTCCCACGGTGGGGTAATGTTGGTGAACCTCGTAAATCTGAATATAAAGATTTTCTTGCTAGTATCACTGTGGGGGAATCTAGAGAAATAACACAAGCTACCATAGGGAGCATTCATTTCCCTGGCATACATTATTTTGCTCTCTTCATAGGTAGATGCATTAATAGTAAAGATGAAGCATGTCACATGTGTGTTCCAGATCTTAGTGTTCTCAAGAGTGCTGTATTAGGAGATAGACAATATAACTTGGGGGCCATTGTTGCATGTAGGTTGCATAATAACAGAAATAATAGAGATTTCTTTGGTGGAATTTATGCAACCCGTTGAGCTAATTTTTCTTGAGATACCCATACGTGGATATGATATTGAGTTGCCTCCTTCTTATTTAGATTATAATGCTACGGTTCGTCATCAGTTTGTTGAGAGGAACAATCAGTCCCTCCAATACCGACTAATCTTTGACAGACGACGCACCTATCACGTCGCTCTCCCTGCTCCTGCTTTCTTTGACTTTCAGGCAAAAGGGAGATATGTTATAACCAGGGAGGAGGCAGACGAGTATGATAGGAGGACGGAGGTAGCTCTCCTCCAAGCTGCAGCTCTTCAGGCAGTAGCAGATGCATCTCAGTGCGACCCCAGCTTCAACTTCGAATACCCACCAGGCCATCCATGGGCATAGACCAACTTAGGCCAAAAGACTAAGCTTGGGGGCGTACGTATCTCTCACCGACATTACATTCATGTTCACACACTCATGTCAGTTGTCGGTGCTCATACTTTTTCATTGTATCATCCATGCTAGTTTATTTTCTTTTTAAGCTTTCTTCTTGTGTGTTTGAAAAACCTTAAGAAAAAACAAAAAAAATCAGTTGTAGCTTTTAGTTAGTTTACTTTCCATGCTTGTAGTAGTAGTAATTAAAAAGAAAACCCAAAAAGATTTCTCGTACTTCTTTTGCTTGTTGGGAGCTTTCCCGTGTAAATAGTTTGTTTCGTTTCTTTCCTTTGGGGGTCGAGACGAGAAGACCATAATGAAAATGTTGAGTGGCTCTTATATGCATTATTGTTGATCTAACAAAGAGCCCATATTACCTTGTCTTCTCCCATGAATTGAATGCTTACAGATTCCAGTTTAGTCCAATGCACGTGCACTATTATTATTATCCACACTATTCGGTTGTGCAAGTGAAAGGCAGTAATGACGATATATGATGAACTGATTGAGATGAGAAAAGCTGGTATGAGCTCGACCTCTCTTGTTTTTGTAAATATGATTAGTTCATCATTCCTGATTTAGCCTATTATGAAAGAAACATGTTTGCAATGACAATTAGAGATTATAGTTCCTTATGCCATGCTTAATTAGCTAGGAGTTTATAATGGTTTACCTTGCATGTCAACATGCTATTAAAATGGTTATGATGTGGTATGATAGGGTGGTATCCTCCTTTGAACGATTCGAGTGGTTTGAATTGGCACATGTTCACGCATGTAGTTGAAACAAAATCAAAATAGCCTCTATGATATTTATGTTCATGGTGCATTATATCCTACTCATGCTTGCATTCGGTGTTGACTAATTTTAATGCATGTTCATGACTGTTGTCGCTCTCTAGCTGGTCACTTCCCAGTCTTTTTCTAGCCTTCACTTGTACTAAGCGGGAATACTGCTTGTGCATCCAATTCCATAAACCCCAAAGTTATTCCATATGAGTCCACCATACCTTCCTATATACGGTATCTACCTGCTGTTCCAAGTAAATTTGTATGTGCCAAACTCTAAACCTTCAAATAAACATTCTGTTTTGTATGCTCGAATAGCTCATGTATCAACTAGGGTTTATGTATCCTCCATGCTAGGCGGGTTATTCTCAAGGGGAGTGGACTCCTCTCCTCATTCACGAGAAAATTGCTGGTCACCAGGATGCCCCGTCCCATGCCCAAAGCAAATCAAAATAATTGCAAACAAAACTCCCCCAGGATTGTTGTTAGTTGGAGGCACCCGTTGTTTCGGGCAAGCCATGGATTGATGCTTGTTGGTGGTGGGGGAGTATAAACTTTACCATTCTGCTTGGGAACCGCCTATAATGTGTGTAGCATGGAAGATATCGAGATCTCTCAGTTGTTACGTTGACAATGAAAGTATACCGCTCAAAATATTATTCATATCTATTTCAAAACCGAGCTCTGGCACCTCTACAAATCCCTGCTTCCCTCTGTGAAGGGCTTATCCATTTACTTTTATGTTGAGTCATCACCCTCTTATTAAAAAGCACCAGCTGGAGAGCACCGCTATCATTTGCATCCATTACTGTTAGTTTACATTGAGTATGACTTGACTAGCTCTCTTTTACCATGAATTAGAATGTCTAGTCAGTCCTTGATCTTTAGAGGTGCTCTGCATTTATGTTTTGCAGTCTGAGAAAGGGCTAGCGAGATACCATCTTGTTATATCATATTACGATTGTTTTGAGAAAGTGTTGTCATCTGAGATTTATTATTATTGCTTGCTAGTTGATTATGCCATTGATATGAGTAAACATGAGACCTAAATTTTATTGCGAATATGGTTAGTTCATAATCTTTGCTGAAAACTTGAATGCTTGCTTTACATATTTACAACAACAAGAGCAAACAGAGTTTTTTAAAGTTTTTCTTTATCACTTTCAGTTTATCAACTGAATTGCTTGAGGACAAGCAAAGGTTTAAGCTTGGGGGAGTTGATACGTCTCCGTCGTATCTACTTTTCCAAACACTTTTTTCCTTATTTTGGACTCTAACTTGCATGATTTGAATGGGACTAACCCGGACTGACGTTGTTTTCAGCAGAATTGCCATGGTGTTATTTTTGTGCAGAAATAAAAGTTCTTGGAATGACTTGAAAATCAACGGAGATTATTTTTGGAATATATAAAAAATACTGGAAGAAGAATCCACGTCAGGGGCCCACACCTTGTCCACGAGGGTGGGGCGGCTACCCCCTAGGCGCGTCGCCTGCCTCGTGGGCCCCCTGACGCTCCACCGACCTCAACACCAACTCCATATATTCGTGTTCGGGGAGAAAAAATCAGAGAGAAGGATTCATCGCGTTTTACGATATGGAGCCGCCGCCAAGACCTAAACTCTCTCAAGGGGGCTGATCTGGAGTCCGTTCGGGGCTCCTTTGAGGGGAACCCGTCGCCATTGTCATCATCAACCTTCCTCCATCACCAATTTCATGATGCTCACTGCTGTGCGTGAGTAATTATATCGTAGGCTTGCTGGACGGTGATGGGTTGGATGAGATTTATCATGTAATCGAGTTAGTTTTGTTAGGGTTTGATCCCTAGTATCCACTATGTTCTGAGATTGATGTTGCTATGACTTTGCTATGCTTAATGCTTGTCACTAGGGCCCGAGTGCCATGATTTCAGATCTGAACCTATTATGTTTTCATGAATATATGTGAGTTCTTGATCCTATCTTGCAAGTCTATAGTCACCTATTATGTGTTATGATCCGTCAACCCCGAAGTGACCATAATCGGGATACTTACCGGTGATGACCGTAGTTTGAGGAGTTCATGTATTCACTATGTGTTAATGCTTTGGTCCGGTACTCTATTAAAAGGAGGCCTTAATATCCCTTAGTTTCCAATAGGACCCTGCTGCCACGGGAGGGTAGGACAAAAGATGTCATGCAAGTTCTTTTCCATAAGCACGTATGACTATATTTGGAATACATGCCTACAGTACATTGATGAACTGGAGCTAGTTCTGTGTCACCCTATGTTATAACTGTTAGATGATCGATCGCATCCGACATAATTCTCCATCACCGATCCAATGCCTACGAGCTTTTCATATATTGTTCTTCGCTTATTTACTTTTCCGTTGCTACTGTTACAATCACTATAAAACCCAAAATATTACTTTTGCTACCATTACCATTATTATTATATTACTTTTCTACTAAATACCTTGTTGCAGATATTAACTTTCCAGGTGTGGTTGAATTGACAACTCAGCTGCTAATACTTGAGAATATTCTTGGGCTCCCCTTGTGTCGAATCAATAAATTTGGGTTGAATAATCTACCCTCGAAAACTGTTGCGATCCCCTATACTTGTGGGTTATCACTATCGTGCATGTCTATAGTCACCTATTATGTGTTATGACCTGTTAACCCCGAAGTGACAATAATCGGGATACTTACTGGTGATGACCGTAGTTTGAGGAGTTCATGTATGCACTATGTGTTAATGCTTTGGTCTGGTACTCTATTAAAAGGAGGCCTTAATATCCCTTAGTTTCCAATAGGACCCCGCTGCCACGGGAGGGTAGGACAAAAGATGTCATGCAAGTTCTTTTCCATAAGCACGTATGACTATATTCGGAATACATGCCTACATTACATTGATGAACTGGAGCTAGTTCTGTCCCACCCTATGTTATAACTATTGCATGATTGATCGCATCCGACATAATTCTCCATCACCGATCCAATGCCGGCGAGCTTTTCATACATTGTTCTTCGCTTATTTACTTTTCCGTTGCTACTATTACAATCACTATAAAACCAAAAATATTACTTCTGCTACTGGTACCACTACTATCATATTACTTTGCTACTAAATACGTTGCTGCAGATATAAATTTCCAGGTGTGGTTGAATTGACAACTCAGCTGCTAATACTTGAGAATATTCTTTGGCTCCCCTTGTGTTGAATCAATAAATTTGGGTTGAATACTCTACCCTCGAAAACTATTGCGATCCCCTATACTAGTGGGTTATCATACAGTACTTATAGTAGTGATTATTATTCTTATACTAATGGATCTCACTAAGGCTTTGTTAAGTTTTGTGTGATTGAAGTTTTCAAGTTTTGGGTTATCTTACGATGGATGAAGGAAGGATGTAAGAGCCTAAGCTTGGGGATGCCCCGACATCCCAAGCTATTATCCAAAAATGAGCAACCAACTAAGCTTGGGGATGCCCCCGAGTGGCATCCCTGCTTTCTTCGAACAACTATCGGTATTTTACTCGAGACTATATTTTTATTCGTCACATGATATGTGTTTTTCTTGGAGCGTCTTGTATGATATGTGTCTTTGCTTGTTTTATTTTGTGTTTTAAGTCATCAATCCTCGATGGACACACCTATTTAAGAGATCCAAAATTATATCTTAACTTGTTAGAATTGCTCTCTATGCCTCACTTAAATTGTTTTATGAGCAATGGACTTGCTCTAGTGCTTCACTTATATCTTTTTGAGCACGGTGTGCTTTGTTATTTTTGAAGAAATTCTCTCTTGCTTCACTTAAATTATTTTGAGAGAAATGAAATTTGTTATGCTCATGATCTTCACTTATATTTGTTTGAGCTTATGAAAAGCAACACATGAAAATTAGTTCTAAAGTGATAGATATCCAAGAAGGATAAAAAATGTCATGAAGATCATTGGAAAAAATAAGCTTGATTCTTAGTAATAGTTTTGAGATATGATGATGTGATATGTGAGTCATCTTGATGAGTAATTATGCTTTAGTAAGAATATTGGTGTTAAGGTTTGTGATTCCCTATGCATGCATGAAAGTCAATAATCATGCAATGAAAATTATATCCTACTTGTGGTGCATTATTCGGTGTTAATTATGCTAAATGCTTGCTTATGAGATTATTCGTTTCTGGGTTGGTCGCTTCCCAATCTTTTTGCTAGCCTTCATTTTGCACTAAGTATGACCTCTACTTGTGCATCCAAAATCCTTTAAACCAGTTTTGCCACATGAGTCCACTATATCTACCTATATGCGGTATTATTTTGCCGTTCTAAGCAAATTTGCATGTGCCATCTCTAATTTTCAAAATAAACTTCTCTTTTGTGTGTTTGTTTCACTCACGGAGTGGTGAGGGTGGCTAATATTTTCCATGCTAGATGTGTTATTCTCAAGATGAGTGTTTATTCACTTGTCATTGCACGAGCATAAGGCAAAGGTATTATGGATGCCCAGTCCCGAAATGCAAAAACAAATGAATTTACTTTATGTTGTCAAATAATAAATTCCTTCGAAAGTGTTGGTATGGAGGGCAACCGTGGATACGGCTAGCCATGGAAAGTAAAATTTATGGTGGAAAAAGGAATAAACTTTATTTTCTGTTTGGGAACCGCATACGATATATCTTGTTGAGGAACACAGTATTTCATACGTCTCCAACGTATCTATAATTTTTTATTGTTCCATGCTATTATATATTCTGTTTTGGATGTTTAATGGGATTTATTATACATTTTTATATTATTTTTGGGACTAACCTATTAACCCGAGGCCCAGTGCAAAATGTTGTTTTTTGCCTATTTCAGTGTTTCGCAGAAAAGGAATATTAAACGGAGTCCAAACGGAATGAAACCTTCGGGAGCGTGATTTTTGGAACAAATGTGATCCAGAGGACTTGGAGTGGACGTCAAGCAACCAACGAGGAGGCCACGAGGCAGGGGGCGTGCCTACCCCGTGGGCGCGCCCTCCCCCTCGTGGTTCAACCGACCTACTTCTTCCTCCTATATATGTTCATATACCCCGAAAACATCCAGGAGCACCACGAAACCCTATTTCCACCGCCGCAACCTTCTATACCCAAGAGATACCATCTTGGGGCCTTTTACGGAGCTCCGCCGGAGGGGGCATCGATCACGGAGGGCCTCTACATCAACTCCATGGCCCCTCCGATCATGTGTGAGTAGTTTACTTCAGACCTTCGGGTCCATAGCTATTAGCTAGATGGCTTCTTCTATCTCTTTGGATCTCAATACAATGTTCTCCTCGATTTTGTTGGAGATCTATTTGATGTAACTATTTTTACGGTGTGTTTGTCGAGATCCGATGAATTGTGGGTTTATGATCAAGTCTATCTATGAACAGTATTTGATTCTTCTCTGAAATCTTTTATGTATGCTTGGTTATCCTTGCAAGTCTCTTCGAATTATTAGTTTGGTTTGGCCTACTAGATTGATCTTTCTTGCAATGGGAGAAGTGCTTAGCTTTGGGTTCAATCTTACGGTGCTCGATCCCAGTGACAGAAAGGGAAATGACACGTATTGTATTGTTGCCATTGAGGATAAAAAGATGGGGTTTATATCATATTGCTTGAGTTTATCCCTCTACATCATGTCATCTTACCTAATGCGTTACTCTGTTCTTATGAACTTAATACTCTAGATGCATGCTGGATAGCGGTCGATGTGTGGAGTAATAGTAGTAGATGCATGCAGGAGTCGGTCTACTTGCCACAGACGTGATTCCTATATACATGATCATGCCTAGATATTCTCATAATTATTCGCTTTTCTATCAGTTGCTCGACAGTAATTTATTCACCCACTGTAATACTTATGCTATCCTGAGAGAAGCCACTACTGAAACATATGGCCCCCGGGTCTATTCTCCATTATATTAATCTCCCGTCAACAAGTTATCTCTATTGTCGTTTATTTTGCAATCTTTATCATAAAAATACCAAAAATATTATCTTATCATCTCTATCAGATCTCACTCTCGTAAGTGACCGTGAAGGGATTGACAACCCCTTTATCGCGTTGGTTGCGAGGTTCTTATTTGTTTGTGTAGGTATGAGGGACTTGCGTGTGGCCTCCTACTGGATTGATACCTTGGTTCTCAAAAACTGAGGGAAATACTTATGATACTTTACTGCATCGCCCTTTCCTCTTCAGGGGAAAACCAATGCAGTGCTCAAGAGGTAGCAAGAAGGATTTCTGGCGCCGTTGCTGGGGAGTCTACGCACAAGTCAAGACATAACAAGTACCCATCACAAACTCTTATCCCTCACATTACATTATTTTCCGTTTGCCTCTCGTTTTCCTCTCCCCCACTTCACCCTTGCTGTTTTATTCACCCTCTTTTTTTCGTTCCCCTTCTTCTGTTCGTCTTTTCGTTTGCTTTGATGTCTTACTTGGCTCGTTTGCTCGTTTGGTTGGAATAGTCGTTAATTTATTGCTAAACAGAGAACCTAAGATCCATGGATCCTCATCCGCTTGCTAATCTTTTTAAGAGATCCAATTATGATGAACCAATTGCTAGTGAGTCTTGTGCACTAGATTATCTTTATGAAGTTTTTCTTGAAATTCGTGAATCTGAAAATTGTGATGAAGTACTTTATGGAGTGATTCACAATGGATCTTTGAATAAAAAGCATGATTGCAATGATGATAGTATAAATTCTATTAATGTTAATTGTTCTTACAATATGCAAAACCCTAATCTTGGGGATGCTAGTTTTGCTATGTCCACTACTTGTTGCAATGATCATGATTGGGGTGATTTTTCTTTTGATCTTGAAAATTTATTTAAGCCCCATGATGAATATGAGATTGATTATAATGTTTGCAATAATATTTAGAGTGGTTTTGGAAGAGTGACAACTTTAGATCCCACATATTTGGAGAATGTTCAATCTTATGAATTTTTTGATAAAAGTGGGTTTGGAGAGGTCATGACTTTAGTTAATGTTAATCCCACTATTTTGGAAGAGTGTCAACTTTGCGTACATGTGGATCATGTTAAGAATATGTTTTGTGATAGCTATATTGTTTAATTTGCTTATGATCCTACAAGTAATTATTATGAGAGAGGAAAATATGGTTGTAGAAATTTTCATGTTACTAAATTACCTCTCGTTATGTTGAGATTGCTATTGTTTCTTTCCGCTTCCTTGCATATGCTAGTTTTTGCTTGCATTGATAATTTGTTTGCCTATAAGATGCCTATGCATAGGAAGTATGTTAGAATTATATGTGTTGGTCACGTGTTTTATGATGCTCTCTTTGTGCTTCCATTCATGTCTTTCATGTGAGCATCATTGAAATCTTTTGCCTAGCTAAAAGGCTTTAAAGAAAAGCGCTTGTTGGGAGACAACCCAATATTTTTCCTTACTGTTATTCAATAAATAATTCATCTAGCCTCTGTTTAGATGTGATTTTATGCTTTTAATTAGTGTGTGTGCCAAGTAGAACCTTTGGGAAGACATGGGAAAGTCTTTGCGATCTTTCTGTAAAAAACAGAAACTTTAGCGCTCACGAGATTTGCTGCATTTTTTTACTAGAGAGTGATATTTAGTTAATTATTTTTGTAGATGATTAATAGATAAATTCCTCACGTCCAAAATTTATTTTAGAATTTTTGAGGTTCCATAAGTATTTTAAACCCACAGATTACTACAGACTGTTCTGTTTTCGACAGATTCTGCTTTTCGTGCGTTGTTTGCTTATTTTGATGAATCGCTGGCTAGTAATATAGTTTATGAACCATAGAAAAGTTGGAATACAGTAGGTTTAACACCAATATAAATAAAGAATGAGTTCATTACAGTACCTTAAGTGGTGGTTTGTTTTCTTTTACTAACGGAGCTCACGAGATTTTCTTTTAAGTTTTGTGTTGTGAAGTTTTCAAGTTTTGGGTAAAGATTTGATGGATTATGGAACAAAGAATGGCAAGAGCCTAAGCTTGGGGATGATCAAGGCACCCCAAGGTAAAATCCAAGGAAAACCAAAAGCCTAAGCTTGGGGATGCCCCGGAAGGCATCCCCTCTTTCGTCTTCGTCCATCGGTAACTTTACTTGGAGCTATATTTTTATTCACCACATGATATGTGTTTTGCCTGGAGCGTCTTGTATGATTTGAGTCTTTGATTTTTAGTTTACCACAATCATCCTTGCTGTACACACCTTTTGGGAGAGACACACATGAATTGGAATTTATTAGAATACTCTATGTGCTTCACTTATATCTTTTGAGCTAGATAATTTTGCTCTAGTGCTTCGCTTATATCTTTTAGAGCACGGCGGTCGTTCTATTTTATAGAAATAATTAATCTCTCATGCTTCACTTATATTATTTTGAGAGTCCTTTAGAACAGCATGGTAATTTGCTTTGGTTATAAATTTTAAATACTAAGAGAAGTTGGATGCTTGATAGTTGTTTTGAGATATAAAGGTGGTAATATTAGAGGTGTGCTAGTTGAGTAATTGTGAAATTGAGAAATAGTGTTGAAGTTTGCAAGTACCGTAGAATGCACGTATGGTAAACGTTGTGCGACAAATTTGAAGCATGAGGTGTTCTTTGATTGCTTTCCTTATGAGTGGCGGTCGGGGACGAGCGATGGTCTTTTCCTACCAATCTATCGCCCCTAGGAGCATGCGTGTAGTGCTTGGTTTTGATGACTTGTAGATATAAGTATGTGAATTCTTTATGACTAATGTTGAGTCCATGGATTATACACACTCTCACCCTTCCATCATTGCTAGCCTCTTCGGTACCGTGCATTGCCCTTTCTCACCTTGAGAGTTGGTGCAAACTTCGCCGGTGCATCCAAACCCTGTGATATGATGCGCTCTATCACACATAAGCCTCCTTATATCTTCCTCAAAACAGCCACCATACCTACCTATTATGGCATTTCCATAGCCATTCTGAGATATATTGCCATGCAACTTTCCACCGTTCCGTTTATAATGGCACACATCATCATTGTCATATTGCCTTGCATGATCATGTAGTTGACATCGTATTTGTGGAAAAGCCACCATGCTTAATTTTTCATACATGTCACTCTTGATTCATCGCATATCCCGGTACACCGCCGGAGGCATTCACATAGAGTCATATTTTGTTCTAAGTATCGAGTTGTAATTCTTGAGTTGTGAGTAAATAAAAGTGTGATGATCATCACTAGAGCATTGTCCCATGTGAGGAAAGGATGATGGAGACCATGATTCCCCCACAAGTCGGGATGAAACTCCAGACGAAAAATAAATAATAATAATAAAAGAGGCCCAAAAAATAAGGCCCAAATAAAAAAATGAGAGAAAAAGAGAGAAGGGACAATGTTACTATCCTTTTTCCACACTTGTGCTTGAAAGTAGCACCATGATCTTCATGATAGAGAGTCTCTTATTTTGTCACTTTCATATACTAGTGGGAATTTTTCATTATAGAACTTGGCTTGTATATTCCAATGATAGGCTTCCTCAAATGCCCTAGGTCTTCGTGAGCAAGCAAGTTGGATGCACACCCACTTAGTTTCTTTGATGAGCTTTCATATATTTATAGCTCTAGTGCATTTGTTGCATGGCAATCCCTACTCCTTGCATTGACATCAATCGGTGGGCATCTCCATAGCCCATTGATTAGCCACGTCAATGTGAAACTTTCTCCTTTTTGTCTTCTCACACAACCTCAATCATCATATTCTATTCCACCCATAGTGCTATGTCCATGGCTCGCGCTCATATATTGCGTAAAAGTTGAAAGAGTTTGAAAAGGCTAAGTATGAAACAATTGCTTGGCTTGTCATCGGGGTTGTGCATGATGAAAGCATTTTGTGTGATGAAAATGAAGCATGGCCAAACTATATGATTTTGTAGGGATAAGCTTTCTTTGGCTATGTTATTTTGATAAGACATAATTGCTTGGTTAGCATACTTGGAGTATTATTATTTTTATATCAACATTAAATTTTTATCTTGAATCTTTCGGATCTGAACATTCATGCCAAAATATAGAAAATTACATTCAAAAATATGCTAGAAAGCATTCCACATCAAAAATTCTGATTTTATCATTTACCTACTCGAGGACGAGCAGGAATTAAGCTTGGGGATGCTTGATACGTCTCCAACGTATCTATAATTTTTTATTGTTCCATGCTATTATATATTCTGTTTTGGATGTTTAATGGGCTTTATTATACACTTTTATATTATTTTTGGGAATAACCTATTAACCCGAGGCCTAGTGCAAATTGCTGTTTTTTGCCTATTTCAGTGTTTCGCAGAAAAGGAATATCAAACGGAGTCCAAACGGAATGAAACCTTTGGGAGCATGATTTTTGGAACAAACATGATCTAGAGGACTTGGAGTGGATGTCAAGCAACCAACGAGGAGGCCACGAGGCAGGGGGCACGCCTACCCCCTGGGCGCGCGCTCCCCCTCATGGCTCAACCGACCTACTTCTTCCTCCTATATATGTTCATATACCCCGAAAACATCCAGGAGCACCACAAAACCCTATTTCCACCACTGCAACCTTCTGTACCCAAGAGATCCCATCTTGGGGCCTTTTTCGGAGCTCCGCCGAAGGGGGCATCGATCATGGAGGGCCTCTACATCAACTCCATGGCCCCTCCGATGATGTGTGAGTAGTTTACTTCAGACCTTCGGGTCCGTAGCTATTAGCTAGATGGCTTCTTCTCTCTCTTTGGATCTCAATACAATGTTCTCCTCGATCTTCTTGGAGATCTATTTGATGTAAAAAAATTGCGGTGTGTTTGTCAAGATCCAATGAATTGTGGGTTTATGATCCAGTCTATCTATGAACAATATTTGATTCTTCTCTAAAATATTTTATGTATGATTGGTTATCTTTGCAAGTCTCTTCGAATTATCAGTTTGGTTTGGCCTACTAGATTGATCTTTCTTGCAATGGGAGAAGTGCTTAGCTTTGGGTTCAATCTTGCGGTGCTCGATCCTAGTGACAGAAAGGGAAATGACACGTATTGTATTGTTTCCATCGAGGATAAAAATATGGGGTTTATATCATATTGCTTGAGTTTATCCCTCTACATCATGTCATCTTACCTAATGCGTTACTCTGTTCTTATGAACTTAATACTCTAGATGCATGCTGGATAGCGGTCGATGTGTGGAGTAATAGTAGTAGATGTAGGCAGGAGCCGGTCTACTTGTCACGGACGTGATGCCTATATACATGATCATGCCTAGATATTATCATAATTATTCGCTTTTCTATCAATTGCTCGACAGTAATTTGTTCACCCACCATAATACTTATGCTATCTTGAGAGAAGCCACTAGTGAAATCTATGGCCCCCGGGTCTATTCTCCATTATATTAATCTCCCGTCAACAAGTTATTTCTATTACCGTTTATTTTGCAATCTTTACTTTTAATCTGTATCATAAAAATACCAAAAATATTATCTTATCATCTCTATCAGATCTCACTCTCGTAAGTGACCGTGAAGGGATTGACAACCCCTTTATCGTGTTGGTTGCGAGGTTCTTATTTGTTTGTGTAGGTATGAGGGACTTGCGTGTCGCCTCCTACTGGATTGATACCTTGGTTCTCAAAAACTGAGGGAAATACTTATGATACTTTACTGCATCGCCCTTTCCTCTTCAGGGGAAAACCAACGCAGTGCCCAAGAGGTAGCAGTATTTCAAAATTTTCCTTTGATCACGCAAGATCTATCTAGGAGATGCATAGCAACGAGAGGGGAGAGTGTGTCTACGTACCCTCGTAGACCGAAAGCGGAAGCATTTAGTAATGCGTTGATGTAGTCGAACGTCTCCGGATCCAACTGATCCAAGTACCGAACACATGGCACCTCCACGATCTGCACACGTTCAGCTCGGTGACGTCCCTCAAACTCTTGATCCAGTTGAGGCCGAGGGAGAGTTTCGCCAGCAGGACGGCATGGTGACGGTGATGATGAAGTTACTGACACAGGGCTTCACCTAAGCACTACTGACCGAGGGAGAAAACTATGGAGGGGGCACCACACACGGCTAAGACAAATCTTGTGTGTCTATGGAGTGCCCCCTCCCCCGTATACAAAGGAGGGGAGGAGGAGGAGGGCCGGCCTCAAGGGGTGCGCCCAAGGGGGGATTCCTACTCCTAGTAGGAGTAGGTTTCCCCCTTTCCTATTCCAAGTAGGAGAAGAAGGAAGGAGAGGGAGAGGGAGAAGGAAAGAGGGGGGCGCTGCCCCCTCCTAGTCCAATTCAGACCAGCCCATGGGTGGCGCGCTACCTCCCCTTGTGGCCCTTCTCTCTTTTCCACTAAAGCCCAATAAGGCTCAATACTTCCCCCGGTGAATTCCTGTAACTCCCTCATTCTCCGAAAAATACCCGAATCACTTGGAACCTGTCCGATGTCCGAATATAACCTTCCAATATATCGATCTTTATGTCTCGACCATTTCAAGACACCTAGTCATGTCCGTGATCTCATCCGGGACTCCGAACAACCTTCTGTACATCAAATCACATAACTCATAATACAAATCATCGTCGAACGTTAAGCGTGCGGACCCTACAGGTTCAAGAACTATGTAGACATGACCGAGACACATCTCCGGTCAATAACCAATAGCGGAACCTGGATGCTCATATTGGATCCTACATATTCTATGAAGATCTTTATCTGTCAAACCGCACAACAATATACGTTGTTCCCTTTGTCATCGGTATGTTACTTGCCCGAGATTCGATCGTCGGTATCATCATACCTAGTTCAATCTCATTATTGGCAAGTCTCTTTACTCATTTCGTAATGCATCATCCCACAACTAACTCATTAGTCACATTGCTTGCAAGGCTTATAGTGATGTGCATTACCGAGAGGGCCCAGAGATACCTCTCTGACAATCGGAGTGACAAATCCTAATCTCGATCTTTGCCAAATCAACAAACACCATCGGAGACACCTATAGAGCATCTTTATAATCACCCAGTTACATTGTGACGTTTGATAGCACACTAAGTGTTCCTCCGGCATTCGGAAGTTGCATAATCTCATAGTTATAGGAACATGTATAAGTCATGAAGAAAGCAATAGCAATAAACTAAACGATCATAATGCTAAGCTAATGGATGGGTCTTGTCCATCACATCATTCTCTAATGATGTGATCCCCTTCGTCAAATGACAACACATGTCTATGGCTAGGAAACTTAACCATCTTTGATTAACGAGCTAGTCAAGTAGAGGCATACTAGGACACTCTGTTTGTCTATGTATTCACACATGTATCAAGTTTCCGGTTAATACAATTCTAGCATGAATAATAATCATTTATCATGATATAAGGAAATATAAATAACAACTTTATTATTGCCTCTGGGGCATATTTCCTTCAGTCTCCCACTTGCACTAGAGTCAATAATCTAGTTCACATCGCCATGTGATTTAACACCAATAGTTTACATCGTCATGTGATTTAACACTATATAGTTCACATTGCTATATGACCAATACCCAAAGGGTTTACTCGAGTCAATAATCTAGTTCACATTGTTATGTGATTAACACCCAAAGAGTGATCATGTTTTGCTTGTGAGAGAAGTTTAGTCAACGGGTCTGCCACATTCAGAGCCGTATGTATTTTGCAAATTTTCTATGTCTACAATGCTCTACATGGATCTACTCTAGCTAATCGCTCCCACTTTCAATATGTATATAGATCGAGACTTAGAGTCATCCAGATCGGTGTAAAAGGTTGCATTGGCGTAACTCTTTACGATGAACTCTTTATCACCTCCATAACCGAGAAATAACTCCTAAGTCTTCTAAGGATAATTTTAACCGTTGTCAAGTGATCCACTCCTGGATCACAATTGTACCCTCTTGCCAAACTCATGGTGAGGTACATAATAGGTCTGGTACACAACATATCATACTTTATAGAACCTATGACTGAGGCATAGGGAATGACTTTTCATTCTCTTTCTATTTCCTGTCATGGTCGGGTTTTGAGTCTTTACTCAACTTCACACCTTGCAACACACGCAAGAACTCCTTCTTTGACTGTTCCATTTTGAACTACTTCGAAAACTTGTCAAGGTATGTACTCATTGAAAAAAATTATCAAGCATCTTGATCTATCTCTATAGATCTTGATGCTCAATATGTAAGCAGCTTCACTAAGGTCTTTCTTTGAAAAGCTCCTTTCAAATACTCCATTATGCTTTCCAGAAAATTCTACATTATTTCCAATCAACAATGTGTCATTCACATATACTTATCAGAAAGGCTATAGTGCTCCCACTCATTTTCTTGTAAATACAGGCTTCACCGCAAGTCTGTATAAAACTATATGCTTTGATCAACTCATCAAAGCGTATATTCCAACTCCAAGATGTTTGCACCAGTCCATAGATGGATTGCTGGAGCTTGCACACATTGTTAGCACCTTTAGGATTGACAAAGCGTTCTTGTTGTATCATATACAACTCTTCTTTAAGAAATCCATTAAGGAATGCAGTTTTGACATCCATTTACAAGATTTCATAAAATGTGGCAATTGCTAACATGATTCGGACAGACTTACGCATCACTACGAGTGAGAAAATCTCATCGTAGTCAACACCTTGAACTTGTCGAAAACTTTTTTCGACAATTCGAGCTTTGTAGATAGTAACACTACTATCAGCGTCCGTCTTCCTCTTGAAGATCCATTTATTCTCAATGGCTTGCCGATCAATGGGCAAGTCCACAAAAGTCCACACTTTGTTCTTATACATGGATTCTATCTCAGATTTCATGGCCTCAAGCGATTTTGCGGAATCTGGGCTCATCATCACTTCCTCATAGTTCGTAGGTTCGTCATGGTCAAGTAACAGGATCTCCAGAACAGGATTACCATACCACTCTAGTGCGGATCTTACTCTGGTTGACCTACGAGGTTCGGTAGTAACTTGATCAAAAGTTTCATGATCATCATCATTAGCTTCCTCACTAATTGGTGTAGGAATCACTGGAACTGATTTCTGTGATGAACTACTTTCCAATAAGGGAGCAGGTACAATTACCTCATCAAGTTCTACTTTCCTCCCACTCACTTCTTTCGAGAGAAACTCCTTCTCTAGAAAGGATCCACTCTTAGCAACAAAGATCTTGCTTTCGGATCTGTCATAGAAGGTGTACCCAACAGTTTCTTTCAGGTATCCTATGAAGACACACTTCTCCGATTTGGGTTTGAGCTTATCAGGCTGAAACTTTTTCACATAAGCATCGCAACCACAAACTTTAAGAAATGACAACTTAGGTTTCTTGCTAAACCACGGTGTCGTCTCAACGGATTTGGATGGTGCCCTTTTTACGTGAATGCAGTTGTCTCTAATGCATAACCCCAAAATGATAGCGCTAAATCAGTAAGAGACATCATAGATCGCACCATATCTAATAAAGTGCGGTTACGACGTTCGGACACACCATTACATTGTGGTGCTCCAGGTGGCGTGAGTTGCAAAACTATTCCACATTGTTTCACATGAAGACCAAACTCGTACCTCAAATATTTGTTTCCGCAATCAGATCGTAGAAACTTTATTTTCTTTTTACGATGATTTTCCACTTTACTCTGAAATTCTTTGAACTTTTCAAATGTTTCAGGCTTATGTTT
This sequence comes from Triticum monococcum, assembly GCA_034509565.1. Lineage (NCBI taxonomy): Eukaryota > Viridiplantae > Streptophyta > Magnoliopsida > Poales > Poaceae > Triticum > Triticum monococcum. The sequence goes on along the minus strand of CM067842.1, from coordinate 525,686,362 downwards.
CATCAAGTAGATATACCCATATCTTCTCAAATCATCTGTAAAGGTCAGAAAATAACGACACCCGCCACGAGCCTCAACACTCATTGGACCGCACACATCAGTATGTATTTTCCAACAAGTCTGTTGCTCGCTCCATTGTTTCGAAGAACGGAGTCTTAGTCATCTTGCCCATGAGGCAAGGTTCGCAAGCACCAAGTGATTCATAATCAAGTGTCGGGGGTGCTGATCCCACGGACACCTATGAGACCACGGCGGACCGAGTCCCTTGTGGTTCGGCAGGGGGCGGAGAAAGCACAAAGAGAAGATCGAGGCGAGCGCACGAGCAACGCGATCAGTTTACCCAGGTTCGGGCCGCACGGATGCGTAAAACCCTACTCCTGCCTTGTGTTTGTATTGATTTCTTGCTCGGGAGCGCGGTATGCTACAGTACATAGCGGCAGCTAACGAAACCGAGCGTGAGAGTATTCTGTTGGCCGACCCCCTCTACGTTGCGCATGGGCCTCCTTTTATACGCTAAAGGGGTCACCGACAGGTGGCAACGCAGAGAAGGGCAAAAATGGAAAGAGGCACTGCGGTTGGCACCGCCGCCTACAACAGTGTTATCATACCTAACCCTGACAGCAGGGGACAAAGGCATTAAATGCCTGTCTGCGTCGCCTAGACGGTGCAGAAAGGGACCGCTAGGGACGCCATTGCTTGCCACGACGGCAACCTTGTCAGCGCCGCTTGCCACCGTGTATCTCTGGCTGCACAGCTTTCCGCCACGTACGCCCGGAAGGGTCCCAGAGTGACACGTTGGTGGATGCACTGGAGTGTAGGTACAGAGTGGAAGCTTGCCGCGTTCGTTGTCTTGTCGCATCTAGGAGCTTGTCGCTCATCGAGCCTTGGTTGGCCTTCCCGGCAAGCTCTTCTTGCCGGGGCCTTGAATACTTTGTTCTTGAATGGCTCCAAGGTTGGCGGTCGCCCGGCAAGCCTTGCCGCAGGATGCTGCAACTGCCCGTGCACAAGTTCGGGATACTAAGGTACCCCTACTTTAGTACACCGACAGGAGCCCCCGGGCCTGGGCCATACACGGTGTCGAGCGCTGTTGGGCCAGGCCCAAAACAGGGCACGGGCACGCGCGGCCTAGGTTACGCCGTGTCTCACTCCGCATCCACCGCGCCCTCCACGAACGGCACGCATCGAACGCGGCGTCGTGGGAGAGATCGTGGGCAGTTTCTTTATTAGGAAAGGTGGAACGTCCGCCACCTCCCCCTTTATAAGCAAGGATAAGCAGGGGTAGTGCGCCCACTTGCCCCCTTTCCTCTCCAATCTCAAACGCCTCCGTCGCGCCCCCGTCTTCTCAAAGCAACAAGAGAGCAGTGCCCTGCTCCCCCCATTGCCACCAGCACCACCAACGCCGTCGACCTCCTCCACCACCTCCGCCATGGCTCCTAAAGCCGACAAGGGGAAGGCCGTGAAGACGACCAAGGCGCAGCGGCTTGCAGCGCTGCGGAAGGAGCGGGCCATCTTCCCTCCCAAGCTTGACGTGAAGGAGTTGAGGGAGTACTACTACCTCTTCTGGTCGACGGAGACACGAGCGTATCCGAGCACCAAGGTACTCCCGGCCTCCGCTCACAAAATGGCTCTGCAAGGATACCCTTTCTTTGATGTGTTCTTCTACTGCGGGCTCTGCCCGCCCTTCTCGGAGTTCTTTTGCGACATTATGAATACCTATGGCCTCTGCCTCCTTGACTTCACCCCCAACACCATCCTCACCATGGCAGTTTTCGCACACCTTTGCGAAAACTTTGTCGGAGTCCACCCCAATGTAGCTCTCTTCCGCCATTTCTTCATGCCCAGAGTAGAGAGAGGAGAGCCTCTGTCCGGCGGAATTGCTTGGATCTCAAGGTCTGGCAAGAAGGATTCGTATTTGGAGGGAGAGTTCCACGGCAAGTGGGAGGAGTGGAGGGCAGATTGGTGTTGGATAGTTGAGGAGAACCCGCAGCCATTCACCGCCCGGTGCCAAGTAGCAGCAGCACGAGGCAGTGATTGGAGCGACGTGGCCCCGGAAGACAGCAGGCTAAGGATTGCCGTCACCAGGATCCAACGCCTCAGGCTTGCCGGACTCACAGTAGGTGCCGTCGGCGCAGATTTCCTCCGCCGCCGCATCGCTCCCCTGCAGGAACGGAGGAGGCCCGCCTGGGAGTTCAAGAACGTGGCAGATATCATGAGGCTGCGCCCGGGGCTCAACTACAATTTCACTGTCTTGGAGCTCAACGCAATGCTGCAGGAACTCTTCAAGTACGATCCAGATCATCCAGAAGTTTTTAGGTTGCCGCAGGGCATCGTCCCGTTGTGCAACAACTCTGCGCTTGATCGCATCAGGGCAATGATGCCACCGTGCGACTCGCACGGAATCATGCCAACTTGGCAGGAGCCTGAAGACGACGTCGTGCAGCAATTCTTCAACAACTTGGTGGAGGTGCCGATCCGCCCCGACGAGAAGGATGGCCTTACTCGCGACACCACCGAGGCGGAGTTGAAGCGCATTGCCACCAGGCTGGAAGAGGCAGCGGCAGCCGCAGCGGCAGGAGAGTTTGGTTTCACATTGGAGGAGGCAGCGGCAGCAGAGGCGGCAAACCGTGCCGAGCGAGAGGAGCTCGCCGGCAAGAAATAGCTTGCCCGGCAAGAGGAGCCCGCCGGCAAGAAAGATCTCGCCGGGCAAGGGGAGACTGCCGGCAAGAAAGATCTTGCCGGGCGTGACACCGAACCGAGCGAGCCCGCCGAGGAGACGAGCGGCTCATTGGATATCAACTCCTCCTCCTCCTCCTCCTCGTCTTCAGACAGCACGCTGCAAGCTGAGCCTCCATCTCCACCAAGAAGGCGTCTTCGCAAGGTCGGGGACGTGGCGAGGCGGCAGGCGAGCCGACAGTCGCCGCGCCGCGCGACACGCTCCACCGCGGCAAGCACTGTCGCCATGGGAGCGCCTCACGCTGCCGCAGCAACTGGAGCGGGGTCTTCCCGGACCACTGCTTCTGCTCCCGCCAAGCGACCAAGGGAACCCACTCCTCCACCTTCCCGCGCCGGACGCGAGCCAGACTTTGACTTCTCCGCGTTCAGCTCCGGCGAGGAAGAAGAAGAAGAGTAAGTTTTCCTTGTTGTACTTGCAGTCCACCAATCCTTGCTATTTTTGTCTTGTCTTGTATCTCACTTGCTTTTCTCTGAATCTGTTCCTTTTCAGGACTCTGGCTCAGAGGGCAGCAAAGAGGGCCAAGGCGCCGGTGATCGTCATCGAGGACGAACCCACCGTGTCGGCAGGGGACGCGCCCGAGATGACCTTGCCGGACCCGACGGCTGATCTCCAGAGCAGCCCCCAGCGTAAGCATCTTGTCTACTTCCCGCTGTTGGGCGTGCATGAAGAGTCTTGCTTTGCTGATATCTATTTGTTGACTTGTGCAGGAGCAGAGCAGCCCCAGCAGGAGAGCCCGGAGGCTACCCCCGAAGCGCCAAGGGAGAGTCCTCCGACAAGGGAGAGGTCCCCGGCAAGGGAGAACTCTCCGGCAAGGGAGGAGGCTCCGACAAGGGAGGAGCCCCCGGCAAGGGAGGGGTCTCCGGCAAGGGACAGCACCAGCGGCCCCCCGGCGACAGAGACCGCGACCGCAGAGCCTTGCACAGGTAATCTCCTTGCTCAAAAACTTCCCTTGGCTTCTTCTTTTTGTTGATCTTCTTCTTTCTTTTTCTTGGATATTTGTTTGATTCTTCTCCCCTTTTCCGGCTGTCAGATCCATCCGCTGCTGAGCCGATGGAGACTGAAGTTGCTGTCGACGACGTCATTGCTGCCGAGGGGACGGCCGGCGCCGATGAGCCCGCCGGCTAAGAGGCTGCCAGGGCTGCCGCAGCAGAAGCAGGCGGGGAGTCCGGCGGTCGTACTGACGACCCGGAGGCCGCAGGAGCGCCAGGCGCTGCACCGACCGCCGACCCCTCCGCCGCTGCCGCCGCGCCAGGCTCCGAAGAGCCCTAGCCTGGCGTTTACTTGAAGGCCGGCGACGACATCTTCATCAACCTCCCCTGGGCGTCGAGCTCCAGGGCGCCGGTCGAGGGGGAAATCTTCGACGGAGAAGTGCTAGCCTCCGCCGGGCTGGCACTCGTCGACGCGCCAAGCAGCAGCAGCGGCGAGCCTGAGGAGGAGCAGCTGCTGCAGAAACTGATATCACTCTACCGCGCCCGGCAGGCCAAGCTGGATTCCCGGGAAGCTCTTGTCGCCAAGGCGGGGGTCGATGTTGAGAAGCGCGCGGAGGAGCTCCGGGGCCAAAATCAAGAAGCTCTCCGGTCCTTGCCGGCGGAGCGGGAGCAGCTTGCCGAGGAGCAGAGGGCGCCGCTGAGAAGCTGTCCGTGCAAGAGGGCGAGCTGGTGCAGCGGAAAGTCGATCTTGACAGCCACGAGGAGGAGCTTGCCGCGCGTGAGCGGATGGTTGGCGGGGCCCTTAAGCAAGCCGAAGACGCTGCCGCCGCTGCTGAGGCCGCCAAGAATGAGTTGGAAACAAAGGTGGTGCAGCTGGAGGCCGACCTCAAGGCGAGCGGCGACGAGCTTGCCGCGCTCAAGCTTGAGCGCGAGAAGGACGCCGTCAGCTATTCGGAGTTGCAGACCCGCTTTGCCGAGAAGGTCAAGGAGCTTGACGCCGCCAAGGACTTCGCTGCAGATCTCAAGTCGAAGCTGGCCGCTCTGACCAAGACGCTGGACAGCGCCAAGGAGCAAGAGATGGCTCTGAAGGAAGAAGTCAAGGCCGGCAAGGCGTTGCTGGCGAGCGCTGCCGCCGCCTAGAGCACATTCCGAGAGAACGTGGAACACTGGACGGAAGCGCTCGTGGACGTTGCCGCCGACATCGACAAGGAGTTGGCGCAGCTGGGAATGGAGGATCTCGGGTACTCCTCCGACGAGAACCTCCAACCCAGTGCCAAGCTCACTTCTTTCTTCAAGGGCGTGGCGACGGCACTCCGGCGACTCCGGGAAGGGATCCCGAAGCAGCTTGCCGACGAGTCGCATAAGATCTGCGCGGGAGCTCTCCAGAAGGTGCTGATGAAGGTGGCGTTCCGCAATCCGGGCCTCAACCTCACCAACGTCCTTAGGTCCTTGCCGCCGGATGCTGATCTGGAGGCGCTCAAGGCTCTTGTCACACCCATTGTGGACAGGGTGAGCGGAATCAAGAGGGTCGAGGGTAACCGCGTAGATTAGTTTGTCCCTTTCCTTCTTTCCTTGTCGCTTCTGATCATGTCATGAAAACAATTTGTTAAAGCCGCGACAAGCTTATCTTGTAATATAACTTTATTCTGTGCAATGATTACAATGTTATTTCTTTTACTTGATTCCTTCCTTTGTATGTTTTTACCCTACGCTTTTAGGGAACTTGCCGGTGCAGGCACCTTTGCCGCGAGCGCTGAGTGCGGAACGTCAGCAGCCTGCTGGCGGTGCCGCAGCCGACAAGAAACCTTGTCGCAGCTAGTCGCAGCTCACTTAGGTTGTTGAGCAGACTCGAAACAACAGTAAGGGCGCAACTAGCTACGAGTTGGTTCCTCCGCGCACAGGTTTTCCATACAAAGCACGGTCGTTCAAGGAAAATAACTTAAATATTTAAAGAGAATTTGATTGCTCAAACTTTGGCAACTTATCTTTTCTGTTACTTGCTTCCCGGCAGGGCGAAACCTTCCTGAACGACGCCTGGTCCATATCATTATCTTTTCCCTCCCCCCCCCCCCCCCCCGGGTAAATTTGTGCGCGAGGGAACCTTCTTCTCCTTGCGAAAAAGAAAGGGGATGAAATAAAAATATGGAGCCTTATGGCCCGTTGTTGCTTACCGGGGGTAAGTGCTGCACAAAATGTCAGATAACATACGCAAATAATAAAAAGCATGAAATCGACAAGATGTGCTGAGCACATGATATTTATGCACGGGGTCTGCGCCCGGCTTTGTACAAAGGATTACATGCAACAGCGGCAAGACTTGTACAAAAGGTGGTTGCCGGAACGGGTTCCGGCAACCGCGCCCTATGGGTAAAACTTGCGAAGATGCTCAATATTCCAGGTGTTGCTCACTGGGATGCCATCTTCGGTCTCCAAGCGGACAGCGCCAGGCCTAGTGACTCGTTTCACCTGGTAAGGGCCTTCCCACTTCGGCGTCAACTTGTTGGAATTCTTGGCGGACTGAACGTGCCGAAGAACAAGGTCGCCTTCCTCGAGACTTCTGGCGTTAACTTTGCGGCTATGGTAGCGGCGCAAAGCTTGCTGGTAGCGAGCGGCTCGCACAGCAGCCTGAAGATGGTCTTCCTCAAGGAGCAGCGCGTCGTCTTGCTGCAGCTGCTCTTGCTCAAGCTCATCGTAAGCGAGCACTCGAGGCGACCCGTATACGAGTTCCGTGGGGAGAACTGCCTCCGCTCCATAGACTAGAGCGAAGGGTGACTGGCCAGTGGCTCGATTTGGCGTCGTCCTGATCGACCAAAGAACCACCGGCAGCTCCTCGATCCAGTTTCTTCCGCACTTGTGCAGCCTGTCAAAAGTTCTGGTCTTAAGCCCGCGCAGCACTTCAGCATTTTCCCTCTCCGCTTGACCATTGCTTCTCGGGTGAGCAACAGAAGCGAAGCAGACCTTGGCGCCAAGATCTTGGACGTACTGCATGAAGGTGCGGCTCGTAAATTGTGTACCGTTGTCGGTAATTATCCTGTTAGGGATCCCGAAACGGCAAACAATTGACCTAAAAAACTTGACTGCTGACTGTGCTGTCACCTTCCTCACTGGTTCCACTTCCGGCCACTTTGTGAACTTGTCGATTGCAACATACAAGTACTCAAAGCCCCCGACAGCTCGGGGAAAGGGGCCGAGGATATCGAGCCCCCAGACCAAAAATGGCCAGGATAAAGGGATCGTCTGGAGAGCTTGAGCTGGCTGGTGTATCTGTTTGGAATGAAACTGGCACGCTTCACACTTGGTTACTTGTGCAGTTGCATCCTGGAGGGCTGTCGGCCAGAAGAAGCCTTGCCGGAATGCTTTGACGACAAGTGCTCTTGCGCCAATGTGGTGACCACATATGCCTCCATGTATCTCTGCCAACAGCTTTTGTCCATCTTCCCGGGGAATACACTTCAATTTCACACCGTTGAGTCTTCTTTTGCATAGTATGTTATCGACAAACTGGTACATACTAGACTGCCGGGCTACTCTTTCCGCTTCTTCTTGCTCTTCGGGAAGTTCTCCTGTCTGAAGGAAATGGGCAATCTGCTGCGCCCATGCTGGAGCTTGTGGCTCGACAACAAGGACTAAAGGCATGTCTGCTGCTGCGGGAACATCCGCTTCTACGGCAAGAACCCGGGGCTCTGCCGGAGCTTGACGTTCCCCGGCAAGCTTGCCGGAGCAAAACTTGTCGGGAGCGTCCGTTTCAACGGAACAAACCCTGGGGCTTGCCGGAGCTGACTGCTCCTCAGCACTATTGGCGTTGATCTTGGGGACCTTTTTGGCGGCGGCTTCGGGAAGATCTGCCGGAAAATAGTCGCCAGAAATCAACTTCCTCTTCTTGCTCTGTCCAGTTGACGGTGTTACGGACGGCAGAGTTAGCTTGAGCACAATGATCCCTGGTTCCACAGGTAACTTAAGTGCGGCGCACTTTGACAGGCCATCGGCAATGTCATTCTGAGCTCTTGGGACATGCTCCATCTGCAGGCCGTCAAAGTGCTCTTCTAGCTTTCTCACTTCGTCAACGTATGCTTCCATCAAAGGACTCTGATAATTCTTGTTCACTTGGCGGACGACAAGCTGCGAGTCACCCCTGACAATGAGCTTCTTAATCCCAAGGTCTGATGCGATCCTGAGACCGGCAAGCAAGCCCTCATACTCTGCAGTATTGTTTGTCGCTTGCTCCTTGGGAAAATGCATCTGGACTACGTACTTGAGGTGCTCTCCGGTGGGTGCGACAAGCAGCACACCAGCGCCGGCGCCTTGCAGCAAGAAGGCACCATCAAAGTACATAAGCCACGCTTTGTTTGCCTCATTGACGGGGATGCTCGTCTCTGGAATCTCTTCATCTGGTGTTGGCGTCCACTCTGCTATGAATTCTGCCAATGCTCTGCTTTGGATAGTTGAAGTACTCTCAAACTTGAGGCCAAAGCTTGACAGTTCCAGTGCTCACTCGACAATCCTGCCCGTCGCTTCTGGATTTTGCAATATCCTCTTCAGCGGAAAGCGAGTGACGACTATGATCTCGTGTGCTTGGAAGTAATGGCGCAGCTTCCTCGAGGCCATGAGAAGCCCGAAAAGCAACTTCTGCACACCAGAGTACCTTGACCTAGCCCCCTGCAGAAGGGAACTCACAAAGTAAACTGGGCGCTGCACCATTTTCTTCTGCATTTCTTCGCGCACCTGCGCAGATCCATCCTTGTCGGGACCAGAGCTTGCCGGGGAAGCCCCTTGCTTGTCGCTGGATGCGCTTGTCGCGGTTGCTGGCTCATCATCTGCCTCCCTCTCTGCCACTAACGCAGCACTAACCACTTGATTGGTTGCCGCTATGTATAGCAGCAACTTCTCTTGCGGCTTAGGTGCGACAAGTGTTGGAGTGGAGGACAGGTATCTCTTCAAGTCCTGCAGCACAGCCTCCGCTTCTGGAGTCCATTTCATTGGACCTGCCTTTTTCAAAATTTTGAAAAACGGCAGGGCGCGCTCGGTAGACCGAGAGATAAACTTGCTGAGAGCAGCCACGCAACCGACAAGTTTCCGGACATCCTTGACGCGCTTTGGTGCTTCAATCTGCTCAATGGCCTTGATCTTGTCGGGATTGGCTTCAATTCCCCGCTGAGACACAAAGAACCCGAGAAGCTTGCCGGAAGGGACTCCAAACACACACTTCTCGGGGTTGAGCTTGTGGTTGATCTTGCGCAGATTTGCAAAGGTTTCTTCTAAATCTTGAATCAGAGTCGCCCTGTCCTTGCTCTTGACCACTATATCATCCATGTAGGCCTCCACATTTCTGTGTATTTGTGGCTTAAGAGCGACATGGACTACTCTTGCAAACGTTGAACCAGCATTCTTTAATCCGAAAGGCATCCGTATGAAACAGTACATGCCACATGGAGTAATGAATGCGGTTTTCTCCGCATCCTCTTCTGCCATGAAGATCTGATGGTATCCTGAGTATGCGTCAAGAAATGAAAGCAAATCACATCCGGCTGTGGAGTCAACAATCTGGTCAATGCGCGGCAAGGGAAATGGGTCTTTGGGACAAGCTTTATTAACATCAGTAAAGTCAATACAAAGCCTCCATTTTCCATTTGCCTTGCGCACTACAACAGGATTGGCCAACCACGTGGGATGGAGCACTCCTCTGACAAGGCCTGCTGCTTCCAATTTCTTGATTTCTTCTGCTATGAATTCTTGGCGCTCCACTGCCTGCTTCCTGACTTTCTGCTTGACGGGCCGCGCATGAGGACAAACGGCAAGATGGCGCTTAATTACTTTCCTGGGAACACCGGGGATGTTAGATGGTTGCCACGCAAACACATCGACATTTGCCCGCAGGAAAGCAATGAGCGCGCTTTCCTATTTGGGGTCCAAAGTGGCACTGATGGTAAAAGTACCGCCAGTGCCGTCCTCCTTGGCGGATATCTTCTTAGTCGCTAGCGGAGCTGCCATTGCCTTCTTACACTTGCCGGTGGAGCTCGATGGTGCGTCCTCGATGGCAGCGCAGCACTCTGAAGAGGTGCGCTTGCCGGAGTGGGCATCAGAGCTCTTGCCGGTCTTGGTCTTCCTCTTCCCCCCGGGAGCTTCAGCGGCAAGTTGTTTGTGATTTGTAGCGGCTGCTGCTTCCCGGTAGATCTTGTCGACACAGATAAGGGCATCCTTCTTGTCGCCGGGGACAAAGATGACGCTTATCGGGCCTGGCATCTTGAGCATGTTGTATGCATAGTGAGAGGCTGCCATGAATTTGGCGAGCGCTGGACGACCAAGTATCCCATTGTAAGGTAATGGGAAATCGGCGACATCAAAAGTGACCCTCTCAGTTCTGAAGTTCAGCTCGCTGCCAAATGTTACCGGCAACGTGACCTTCCCTTTCGGCTTGCTCCTTCCCGGGTTAATTCCTTGGAACGTGCCGGTCTCTTCGAGCTCGCTGTCAGGGATCTGGAGTTTCTGGAGTACAGCGGAGGAGATCAGGTTCAAGCCGGCCCCGCCGTCAACTAGCATCTTTGTGACTTTGAGGTTGCGGATGGTTGGTGAAACCAACAGCGGCAAGCACCCGACCGCAGTTGTGCGATCAGGGTGGTCCTCAATGTCAAAGATGATAGGCGTGCTGGACCATTTCAGAAGCTTGCGCGATTCGACAGATGGCTCTGCCGCATTAACTTCCCGCAGCCACTGTTTGAGCTGGCGGTGGGAAGTATGCAGAGAAGCACCGCCGTCAACGCATAAGACTTCCGTGGCTTTCTGAAACTCCTACTCACTGTTCTCGACATCATCCATGTCTTCGTCATCGTCTTCGTCTTCATCCTTGTCGCGGCCGCGTGGAGGTCTGTCTCCTTGCCGCTGTTTGGCCTTGCCGCGGCGCCCTCCCCGGTCGGCGCGCTTCTTGCCGGCTTCTCCACCGCCTCCTTGGGCCCTCTCCTTGTCGCACCGCTCGTACTCAGCTTTCTGCTGTTGGACAAGCTGTTCGACCTTCTTGCAGCTCTGGAGGTCATGGCCCTTGGTGCGATGGATCTTGCAATACTGCTTGTCGGAGCCGTCCTGCTTATCGGCAGCCGCCACAGCCTGGCAGTTGGTACACGCGGCAACCTCCTTGCCGGAGCTACCAACTTTGGCTTTGTCGGCGCCACCGTCGTTGCCGGACTGCTCAACAACTAGCACCTCTTTGCCTTTCTTCTTCCTGTTATTGCGCCGTCGGTTCTTCTTTGTCGGGGCAGCATCTTCGCTGTCAGATCCTCCTGCTCCAGCATTCTCTTCGGGGAGTTTCCTCCCTTCTTTAGCGCGTGCACACTTGTTGGCCAGGGCATATAGCTCACTGACGTCCCTGATCCTGCTCATCGCCATCTCCTCCCGCATCCTGCGATTACACACGTTCTGATGGAACACGCTGATGACCGCGGTAGGGTGAATGTCTGGGATATTGCGCTGCACACGGCTGAATCTTTGAATGTACTTGCGCAGGGGCTCTCCTTCCTTCTGGGCAAGCAGGTGAAGATTGCTCTCCTGGCCATGACGTTTGTGTCCGCCTGTGAAGGCGCCGACAAACTGATGGCACAGGTCTGCCCAAGAGGATATGGATTTATCCGGCAAGTGCATGAGCCAGGACCTGACTTCGGGCTTGAGCACCAGCGGGAAGTAGTTGGCGAGGACCTTGTCGTCTCGCCCCCCGGCAGCCTGCACCGCGATGGTGTAGATGCTGAGGAACTCTGACGGGTGCGACTTGCCGTCGTACTTCTCCGGTACGTCTGGCTTGAAATGCTTCTGGCTGGGCCACTGGACTTGCCGCAGCTCACGGGTAAACGCAGGGCAACCTACCGCGTACGGCAAGTCACCCGGTTCCCCTGGCGCATGCATATCGACAGAGGGCCCAGCGCGCAGGTCTGATTGACGCCGCGCTTCTCTTTGGCGCTCGATGCGTGTACGAGCGTCTTCTTGTTGTCGTTCGTGTAGAACTTGGCGCTGGTCGCGACGAACTCGTGGATCTGATGACGCGGTGGAGTCGCTGTCGTGGTGGATCCGGCGAGTCGGCGATCTTGGCCTTCGGGGCGGAGAGTGCACAGTGGTTGCACCCCCACTGGTCTTGTCGCCACCGGCTCGTACCTGGCTGACTTGCTGCGGCAGCGAAGTACTTGGCTGCCGTGGATTGTCGCCGTTGGCAAGGCCGATGAGACTTTGGATGGTGGCTCTCCAGTCGTTGATCTTGTCCGCCGCTGGAGGGTAGTCTAGGAGCAGTTGAGCTCGCGCCAAAGCTTCTGCCGGAGTGGCGGGCGGCGGCAGCGAACGATGCGAGGAACGGGATATGCTCGGACTTCTAACTATGTTAGAAGGAGCAGTATCTCGTCCAAGCGACCATGCCACGCTCGTGCCAGCATGTTGGCGTGCATGCTGGTCTTGAGCACTCCAGGATCCACCAGCTTGATCTTGGCCCAGCAGACGTATGGTACCGTGAGTACCATGACGCTGCTGGTCCCGCGCCTCCTGAGATGGGCGCGGTGCATGTACGGACGCCGAGGTCTTGGAGTGCGCCCGGTCGTTGTGGGAGCCGACCGCGCCGCTGATGTGCAGCGCAGTCTTGTCCCTGGACCTGGCAGCACCATGAGCTCCTTCGTCGGCGCCCGTTCTTCCGCGGGCGTCTACTCCACCAGCCGCTCGCTCTAGCGATGGTGGGCTTGGCGTGGATGGAGCAGCTGCCTCCGAAGCCTTCTTCTTCGGCGGCATGTCGATGAAGACGATGGAGATTTGGCTCGTGCGAACGCCGGATCAGGTTCACACAACCTCGACGCTCCCCTACCTGGCGCGCCAAAGATGTCGGGGGTGCTGATCCCACGGACACCTATGGGACCACAACGGACCGAGTCCCTTGTGGTTCGGTAGGGGGCGGAGAAAGCACAAAGAGCAGATCGAGGCGAGCGCACGAGCAACGCGATCAGTTTACCCAGGTTCGGGCCGCACGGATACGTAAAACCCTACTCCTGCTTTGTGTTTGTATTGATTTCTTGCTCGGGAGCGCGGTGTGCTACAGTACATAGCGGCAGCTAACGAAACCGAGCGTGAGAGTATTCTATTGGCCGACCCCCTCTACGTTGCGCATGGGCCTCCTTTTATACGCTAAAGGGGTCACCGACAGGTGGCAACGCAGAGAAGGGCAAAAATGGAAAGAGGCACTGCGGTTGGCACTGCCGCCTACAACAGTGTTATCATACCTAACCCTGACGGCAGGGGACAAAGGCATTAAATGCCTGTCTGCGTCGCCTAGACGGTGCAGAAAGGGACCGCTAGGGACGCCATTGCTTGCCATGACGGCAACCTTGTCAGCGCCGCTTGCCACCGTGTACCTCTGGCTGCACAGCTTTCCGCCACGTACGCCCGGAAGGGTCCCAGAGTGACACGTTGGTGGATGCACTGGAGCGCAGGTACAGAGTGGAAGCTTGCCGCGGCAAGAGCCTTGCCACGTTCGTTGTCTTGTCGCGTCTGGGAGCTTGTCGCTCATCGAGCCTTGTTTGGCCTTCCCGGCAAGCTCCTCTTGCCGGGGTCTTGTCTCCTTCCCGGGAAGCTCTTCTTGCCGGGGCCTTGAATACTTTGTTCTTGAATGGCTCCAAGGGAACCAGGGAGGATCTTGGCGGTCGCCCGGCAAGCCTTGCCGCAGGATGCTGCAACTGCCCGTGCACAAGTTCGGGATACTAAGGTACCCCTACTTTAGTACACCGACATCAAGTGATTCCAAAAGTCCATCGGCATGGAGTTTCTTCATGCGCTTTACATCAATATAACCTAAACAGCAGTGCCACATATAAGTTGCACTATCATTATTAACTTTGCATCATTTTGGCTTCAATATTATGAATATGTGTATCACTACGATCGAGATTCAATAAACCATTTATATTGAGTGCATGACCATAGAAGGTTTTATTCATGTAAATAGAACAACAATTATTCTTTGACTTCAATGAATAACCGTATTGCAATAAACATGATCCAATCATATTTATGCTCAACGCAAACACCAAATAATATTTATTTTAGGTTCAACACTAATCCCGAAGGTAAAGATAGTGTGCAATGGTGATCTTATCAACCTTGGAATCACTTCCAACTTACATCATCACCTCGCCCTTAACTAGTCTCTGTTTATTTTGCAACTCCCGTTTGAGTTACTACTCTTAGCAACTGAACCAGCATCAAATACTGAGGGGTTGCTATAAACACCAGTAAAGTACACATCAATAACATGTATATCAAATATACCATTGTTCACTTTGCCATCCTTCTTATCCGCCAAGTATCTAGGGCAGTTCCACTTCCAGTGACCATTTCCTTTGTAGTAGAAGCACTCAGTTTCAGGCTTGGGTCTAGATTTGGGCTTCTTCATGGGAGTGGCAACATGCTTGCCATTCTTCCTGAAGTTCCCTTTCTTTCCCTTGCCCTTTTACTTGAAACTAGTGGTCCTGTCAACCATCAACATTTGATGCTTTTCTTGATTTCTACTTTTGTCGATTTCAGCATCACGAAGAGCTCGGGAATCGTTTTCATCATCCCTTGCATATTATAGTTCATCACGAAGTTCCAGTAACTTGGTGATAGTGACTAGAGAACTCTGTAAATCACTTTCTTATCTAGAAGATTAACTCCCACTTAATTCCAGCGATTGTAGTACTCAGACATTCTGAGCACATGCTCGCTGGTTGAGCTATTCTCCTCCATCTTGTAGGAAAAGTACTTGTCAGAGGTCTCATACCTCTCGACTCGGGCATGAGTCTGAAATACCAATTTCAGCTCTTGGAACATCTTATCTGCTTCTTGGCGTTCAAAACATTTTTGAATTCCCGGTTCTAAGCCATAAAGCATGGCACACTAAACTATCAAGTGGTCATCATACCGAGCTTGCCAAAAGTTCATAATGTCTGCATCTGCTCCTACAATAGGTCCATCACCTAGCAGTGCATCAAGGACATAATTCTTCTGTGCAGGAATGAGGATAATCCTCAGATCACGGAGCTAGTCCGCATCATTGCTACTAACATCCTTCAACATAGTTTTCTCTAGGAACATATCATAAATAAAACGGAGAAGCTATACACGAGCAATTGATCCACAACATAGATATGCAAATACTAAGTTCATGATAAATTTAAGTTCCATTAATCATATTACTTAAGAACTCCCACTTAGGTAGACATCCCTCTAATCATCTAAGTGATCACGTGATCCATATTGACTAAACCATGTCCGATCATCACGTGAGATGCAGTAGCTTTCAATGATCAACATCACTATGTTGATCATATCTACTATATGATTCACGCTCGACCTTTCGGTCTTAGTGTTCCGAGGCCATATCTGCCTATGCTAGGCTCGTCAAGTTTAACCCGAGTATTCTGCGTGTGCAAAACTGGCTTGCACCCATTGTATGTGAATGTAGAGCTTATCACACCCGATCATCACATGGTATCTCGGCACGACGAACTATCGCAACGGTGCATACTCAGGGAGAACACTTATACCTTGAAATTTTAGTAAGGGATCATCTCATAATGCTACCGTCGTACTAAGCAAAATAGGATGCATAATAGATAAACCTCACATGCAATCAAAATATGTGACGTGATATGACCATCATCATCTTGTGCCTTTGATCTCAATCTCCAAAGTACCATCATGATCTCCATCGTCGCCGGCATGACACCATGATCTCCATCATCTTGATCTTTATCAATGTGTCGTCACATGGTCGTCTCGCCAACTATGGCTTTTGCAACTATTGCTATCGCATAGCGATAAAGTAAAGCAATTATATGGCGCTTGCATCTTATGCAATAAAGAGACAACCATAAGGATCCTGCCAGTTGCCGATAACTTTAACAAAACATGATCATCTTATACAACAATTTATATCTCATCACGTCTTGGCCATATCACATCACAACATGCCCTGCAAAAACAAGCTAGACGTCCTCTACTTTGTTGTTGCAAGTTTTACGTGGCTGCTACGGGCTTAGCAAGAACCGTTCTTACCTATAGCATAAAAACCACAACGTGGTATATGATGTCTACTACACAACCTTCTTCTTGTAGAGGTTGTTGGGCCTCCAAGTGTAGAGGTTTGTAGGACAGTAGCAAATTTCCCTCAAGTGGATGACCTAAGGTTTATCAATCCATAGGAGGCGTAGGATGAAGATGGTCTCTCTCAAGCAACCCTGCAACCAAATAACAAAGAGGCTCTTGTGTCCCCAACACACCCAATACAATGGTAAATTGTATAGGTGCACTAATTCGGCGAAGAGATGGTGATACAAGTGGTATATGGATGGTAGATAAAGGTTTTTGTAATCTAAAAATATAAAAACAGCAAGGTAACTATTGATAAAAGTGAGCACAAACGGTATTGCAATGCTAGGAAACAAGGCCTAGGGTTCATACTTTCACTAGTGCAAGTTCTCTCAACAATAATAACATAATTGGATCACATAACTATCCCTCAACATGCAACGAAGAGTCACTCCAAAGTCACTAATAGCAGAGAACAAACGAAGAGATTATGGTAGGGTAGGAAACCACCTCAAAGTTATCTTTCCAATCAATCCGTTGGGCTATTCCTATAAGTGTCACAAACAGCCCTAGAGTTGGTACTAGAATAACACCTTAAGACACAAATCAACCTAAACCCTAATGTCACCTCAAGTATCCGTGGGTATGATTATACGATATGCATCACACAATCTCAGATTCATCTATTCAACCAACACACGGAACCTCAAAGAGTGCCCCAAAGTTTCTACCGGAGAGTCAAGACGAAAACATGTGCCAACCCCTATGCATAGGTTCATGGGCGGAACCCGCAAGTTGATCACCAAAACATACATCAAGTGAATCAATAGAATACCCCATTGTCACCACGGGTATCCCATGCAAGACATACATCAAGTGTTCTCAAATCCTTAAAGACTCAATCCGATAAGATAACTTCAAAGGGAAAACTCAATCCATTACAAGAGAGTAGAGGGGGAGAAACATCATAAGATCCAACTATAATAGCAAAGCTCGTGATACATCAAGATCATATCACGTCAAGAACACGAGATAGAGAGAGAGAGATCAAACACATAGCTACTGGTACATACCCGCAGCCTCGAGGGAGAACTACTCCCTCCTCGTCATGGAGAGCACCGTGATGATGAAGATGGCCACCGAAGAGGGATTCCCCCCTCCGGCAGGGTGCCGGAACGGGTCTAGATTGGTTTTCGGTGGCTACGAAGGCTTCTGGCGGTGGAACTCCCGATCTATTGTGCTCCTCGAAGTTTTTAGGGTATATGGGTATATATGGGAGGAAGAAGTACGTTGGTGGACCTCCGGGCTGTCCACGAGGCAGGGGGGCACGCCCAGGGGGTGGGCATGCCCCCCACCCTCGTGAGCAGCCTGGAACTCTCATGGTCCAACTCCAGTACTCCGTGGGCTTCTTCTGGTCCAAAAATAAGTTCCGTGAAGTTTCAGGTCAATTGGACTCCGTTTGATTTTCCTTTTCTGCGATACTCTAAAACAAGGAAAAAACAGAAACTGGCACTGGGCTCTAGGTTAATAGGTTAGTCCCAAAAATCATATAAAATAGCATATAAAACATCCAAGGTTGATAATATCATAGCATGGAACAATCAAAAATTATAGATACGTTGGAGACGTATCAGCATCCCCAAGCTTAATTCCTACTCGTCCTCGAGTAGGTGAATGATAAAAATAGAATTTTTGATGTGGAATGCTACCTAACATATTTCTCTATGTAATTCTTTATTGTGGCAAGAATATTTAGATCCATAAGATTCAAGA
This sequence comes from Triticum monococcum, assembly GCA_034509565.1. NCBI lineage: Eukaryota > Viridiplantae > Streptophyta > Magnoliopsida > Poales > Poaceae > Triticum > Triticum monococcum. The sequence continues at coordinate 525,668,845 of CM067842.1, read as the reverse complement.
CAAAAGTTTAATATTGAGATAAAAATAATAATAATTCAAGCATACTAACTAAGCAATCATGTCTTCTCAAAATAACATGGCTAAAGAAAGCTATCCCTACAAAATCAAATAGTCTGGCTATGCTCCATCTTCACCACACAAAGTATTTAAATCATGCACAACCCCGATGACAAGCCAAGCAATTGTTTCATACTTTTGATGTTCTCAAACTTTTTCAATCTTCACTCAATGCATGAGCGTGTGCCATGGACATAGCACTATAGGTGGAATAGAATGGTGGTTGTGGAGAAAAAAAAGAGAAGATAGTCTCACATCAACTAGGCGTATCAACGGGCTATGGAGATGCCCATTAATCTATACCTACTAATAAAGTAAGGTGCGTTTCGCCAATTTTTTCATCCGTTCACCGTCGAAAAAAATTAATTTCTACCCGATGTGGTACTAAATTCTTATGTGTTTGTCTGCTAGAAAAAGAAATTTTGTACGTGGGCGACGCGTGGCCCAGCGAAGCCAGCCCACTTATTTTTCTGTCCATGCAGCTGTGAAAATTCTATTTGCCGCACTGGGCAACAAATAGTCAGAGTTTCCCATAGGACAAATAATGATGGGCTAGCTTATTTTTCTTTCTTTCTGTGTTTTACTTTTATTTTTATTCTCCTTTCCCTATCTCTTTTTTCACTTATAAGTCTATTTTTATTTTATAATTAATTTCATAAATTGAAAATTCTCAAAAACGTTTAGAATAAGAAAACAAAATTAGGATAATTTTTAGAATTCCAAAATTTTGTTGCTATTTTGAAAAAATATTCGGAACTTGCAAAAATTTGCCCATTTATTTAAAACAATTATTTTTCAAAATTGATCAAGATTTTAAAAAGAAAATGGCATTTCAGAAAATGCTCCAAATTTGAAAAATATTCACGTTTTATTGAGATTTTCAAAATTAAAAATAATGTTCGTGTATAAAAGATACACATTTTTTTTAAAAATCATATGAATTTTGAACACATGTTCGTCTTTAAAAAAATGTTCACAAATTCAAATAATATTCATGTTTTTATAAAAAAAGTTGGTGTTTTCAGAAAATGTTTGTGAATTTTAAAAGATGTTCCCTTTCATATTGTGTTCGTGTGTTTTTCGAAAGTGTACATAATTTTCAAAAAACTGTTAATAATTTAAAATTTTGTTCATATTTCTTAGAATATTGAGAAACTTCATACCTTAAAATTGTCTCGATTGGAAGGATTGAAAGGAAGAGTAGATTGAATAATTCTTGGGCCTTCTCTGGCATAAGGTAACGTAATAAAACTCTTAAATGCTCTCGATCAATAAATGAAAAAATAGCGGATTAATACCTTCACACGCGGCAAAACCGAAAAGTTAAATGTTCATTTTTCGTGTACACACAGGGTTTAGCTTGCACATATAATTTCTCACTGCCTTTAAATGCATAATATTTTATCTTTCGCAATGTGAGTGAGTAGGGATTTGCCATGCAACGAATGCACTACAGCTATAAATGCATGAAAGCTCAACAAAAGAAACTAAGTGGGTGTGCATCCAACTTGCTTGCTCACGAAGACCTGGGGCATTTGAGGAAGCCCATTGTTGGAATATACAATCCAAGTTCTATAATGAAAAATTCCCACTAGTATATGAAAGTGAAAACATAAGAGACTCTCTATCATGAAGATCATGGTGCTACTTTGAAGCACAAGTGTGGAAAAAAGGATAGTAGCATTGTCCCTTTTATATTTTTTATATTTTTTTATTTGGCCTTTCTTTTTTTTCTTTTTTTTGGGCCTTCCCTTTTTTTATTTGGCCTTTCTCTTTTTGGGGGGACAATGCTCTATTAATGATGATCATCACACTTCTATTTATTTACAATTCAAAGATTACAACTCGATACTAGAACAAAGTATGACTTTATATGAATGCCTCCGGCGGTATACCGGGATAGAAATGAATCAAGAGTGACATGTATGAAAAATTATGAATGGTGGCTTTGCCACAAATACGATGTCGACTACATGATTATGCAAGGCACTATGACAATGATGAAGTGTGTCATAATAAACGGAATGTGGAAAGTTGCATGGCAATATATCTTGGAATGGCTATGGAAATGTCATAATAGGTAGGTATGGTGGTTGTTTTGAGGAAGATATATGGTGGGTTTAAGGTACCGGCGAAAGTTGCGCGGTACTAGAGAGGCTAGCAATGGTGGAAGGGTGAGAGTGTGTATAATCCATGGACTCAACATTAGTCATAAAGAACTCGCATACTTATTGCAAAAATCTATTAGTTATCGAAACAAAGTACTACGTGCATGCTCCTAGGGGGATAGATTGGTAGGAAAATACCATCGCTCGTCCCCGACCGCCACTCATAAGGAGGACAATCAATAAACAAATCATGCTCCGACTTCGTCACATAACGGTTCACCATACGTGCATGCTACGGGAATCACAAACGTCAACACAAGTATTTATCAAATTCACAACTACTCAACTAGCATGACTCTAATATCACCATCTTCATATCTCAAAACAATCATCAAGTACCAAACTTCTCATAGTATTCAATGCACTTTATATGAAAGTTTTTATTATATCCCTCTTGGATGCCCGTCATATTAGGACTAAATTCATAACCGAAGAAAATTACCATGCTGTTTAGGACTCTCAAAATAATATAAGTGAAGCATGAGAGTTCATCTATTTCTATAAAATAAAATCACCACTATGCTCCAAAAAGATATAAGTGAAGCACTAGAGCAAATGACAAACTACTCCGAAAGATATAAGTGAAGATCAATGAGTAGTCGAACAATTATGCAACTATATGAAGACTCTCTAACATTTAATAATTTCAGATCTTGGTATTTTATTCAAACAGCAAGCAAAACTAAAGAAATAAAATGACGCTCCAAGCAAAACACATATCATGTGGTGAATAAAAATATAGCTCCAAGTAAAGTTACCGATGAACGAAGTTGAAAGAGGGGATGCCTTCCGGGGCATCCCCAAGCTTAGGCTTTTGGTTGTCCTTGAATATTACCTTGGGGTTCCTTGGGCATCCCCTAGCTTAGGCTCTTTCCACTCCTTATTCCATAGTCCATCGAATCTTTACCCAAAACTTGAAAACTTCACAACACAAAACTTAACAGAAAACTCGTAAGCTCCGTTAGTATAAGAAAATAAATCACCACTTAGGTACTGTTGTGAACTCATTCTAAATTCATATTGGTGTAATATCTACTGTATTCCAACTTCTCTATGGTTTATAAACTCTCTTACTAGCCATAGATTCATCAAAATAAGCAAACAACACATAGAAAGCAGAATCTGTCAAAAACAGAACAGTCTGTAGTAATCTGTATCAAACGTATACTTATGGGACTCATAAAATTCTAAAATAAATTGGTGGACCTGAGCATTTTGTCTATTAATCATCTGCAAAAAGAATTAACTAAATAGCACTCTCCATTAAAAAAATGGCAGCAAATCTCGTGAGCGCTAAAGTTTCTGTTTTTTACAGCAAGATCTCAAAGACTTCCCCCAAGTCTTCCCAAAGGTTCTATGTCGGTGTCAAAACCGGAGGATCTCGGGTAGGGGGTCCCGAACTGTGCGTCTAAGGCGGATGGTAACAGGAGGCAGGGGACACGATGTTTACCCAGGTTCGGGCCCTCTTGATGGAGATAATACCCTACATCCTGCTTGATTATTCTTGATGATATGAGTATTACAAGAGTTGATCTACCACGAGATCAGAGAGGCTAAACCCTAGAAGCTATCCTATGGTATGATTGTATCTTGTCCTACGAACTAAAACCCTCCGGTTTATATAAACACCGGAGGGGGCTCGGTTTACACAAGGTCGGTTACAAAGGAGGAGATATACATATCCGTATTGCCTAGCTTGCCTTCCATGCCAAGTAGAGTCCCATCCGGACACGGGACGAAGTCTTCAATCTTGTATCTTCATAGTCCAACAATCCGGCGAAAGGATATAGTCCGGCTGTCCGGAGACCCCCTAATCCAGGACTCCCTCATTGTACTTGGCACAAACACTAATTAAAAGCATAAAACCACATCTAAACAGAGGCTAGATGAATTATTTATTACTAAACTGGAACAAAAATAAAATTGGGTTGCCTCCCAACAAGCGCTATCGTTTAACGCCCCTAGCTAGGCATGATGATTTCAACGATGCTCACATAAAAGATCAGAATTGTAACATAAAGAGAGCATAATGAAGAATATAACTAGCACATTTAAGCCTAACACACTTCCTATGCATAGGGATTTTGTGAGCAAACAACTTATGGGAACAATAATCAACTAGCATAGGAGGGCAAAACAAGCATAACTTCAAAACTTTAAGCACATAGAGAGGAAACTTGATATTATTGCAATTCCTAAAAGCATATGTTCCTCCCTCATAATAATTTTCAGTAGCATCCTGAATGAATTCATCAATATAACCAGCACCTAAAACATTATTTTTATGAGCCACAAGCATAGAATTTTTATTACTCTCCACACAAGCAAAATTCTTCTCATGAATAATAGTGGGAGAAAACTCAACAAAATAATTATCATGTGAGGCATAATCCAATTGAAAACTAAAATCATGATGAGAAGTTTCATGGATATTATTATTATTCTTTATAGCATACAAGTCATCACAATAATCATCATAGATAGCAACTTTGTTCTCATAATCAATTGGAACCTCTTCCAGAATAGTGGATTCATCACAAAATAAAGTCATGACCTCTCCGAATCCACTTTCATCAATATAATCATCATAAATAGGAGGCATGCTTTCATCATAATAAATTTGCTCATCAAAACTTGGGGGACAAAAAATATCATCTTCATCAAACATAGCTTCCCCAAGCTTGTGTCTTTGCATATCATTAGCATCATGGATATTCAAGGAATTCATACAAACAACATTGCAATCATGCTCATCATTCAAAGATTTAGTGCCAAACATTTTATAGACTTCTTCTTCTAGCATTTGATCACAATTTTCCTTACCATCATACTCACGAAAGATATTAAAAAGATGAAGCGTATGAGGCAAACTTAATTCTATTTTTTTGTAATTTTCTTTTACACTAAACTAGTGATAAAACAAGAAACTAAAAAGATTCGATTGCAAGATCTAAAGATATACCTTCAAGTGCTAACCTCCCCGGCAACGGCGCCAGAAAAGAGTTTGATGTCTACTACACAACCTTCTTCTTGTAGACGTTGTTGGGCCTCCAAGTGCAGAGGTTTGTAGGACAGTAGCAAATTTCCCTCAAGTGGAAGACCTAAGGTTTATCAATCCGTAGGAGGCGTAGGATGAAGATGGTCTCTCTCAAGCAACCCTGCAACCAAATAACAAAGAGTCTCTTGTGTCCCCAACACACCCAATACAATGGTAAACTGTATAGGTACACTAGTTCGGCGAAGAGATGGTGATACAAGTGGTATATGGATGGTAGATAAAGGTTTTTGTAATATGAAAATATAAAAACAGCAAGGAAACTATTTATAAAAGTGAGCATAAACAGTATTGCAATGCTAGGAAACAAGGCCTAGGGTTCATACTTTCACTAGTGCAAGTTCTCCCAACAATAATAACATAATTGGATCACATAACTATCCCTCAACATGCAACAAAGATTCACTCCAAAGTCACTAATAGCGGAGAACAAACAAGGAGATTATGGTAGGTGTCGGTGTCAAAACCGGCGGATCTCGGGTAGGGGGTCCCGAACTGTGCGTCTAAGGCGGATGGTAACAGGAGGCAGGGGACACGATGTTTTACCTAGGTTCGGGCCCTCTTGATGGAGGTAAAACCCTATGTCCTGCTTGATTTATTCTTGATGATATGAGTATTACAAGAGTTGATCTACCACGAGATCGGAGAGGCTAAACCCTAGAAGCTAGCCTATGGTATGATTGTATGTTGTCCTACGGACTAAAACCCTCCGGTTTATATAGACACCGGATGGGGCTAGGGTTACACAAGGTCGGTTACAAAGGAGGAGATATACATATCCGTATTGCCTAGCTTGCCTTCCACGCCAAGCAGAGTTCCATCTGGACACGAGACGAAGTCTTCAATCTTGTATCTTCATAGTTCAACAGTCCGGCCAAAGTATATAATCCGGATGTCCGGATACCCCCTAATCTAGGACTCCCTCAGTAGCCCCTGAACCAGGCTTCAATGATGATGAGTCCGGCGCGCAGTATTGTCTTCAGCATTGCAAGGCGGGTTCCTCCTCCGAATACACCACAGAAGAATTTGAATACAAGGATAGTGTCCGACCCTGCAAAATAAGTTCCACATACGATCATAGAGAGAATAATATTTCCACAAATCTAATCTGCTGACATGTTTTGGCAACATGACATGACGCCATGGCTTGGTGATTATTCGAACTGTTTTTCTTTAACTAGCCCCGCACATAACGCGAGGCAGTTTCTTGACACGTCTTGTCAAAGCAGAGATCGTGTCCCCCTTATTACGGGATTCTCATCAATACGGTCGTGGGTAACCCAACCACGCCTAGGACTCCTAGATTTTATGCTAGTCCCAAACGGCCACGAGGAGGACGCTTGATATTCACTCTCTTTATAAAGGGTCAAGGCTTTTACTTTTTCCCTCACGTGCTCAATCAAATCCTTCTCCTGCCTCGAGTTCTAACACCCAAAGCCTAGGTCAGGTGCTTCGGACCTTCAATCATGCCCGGATCCAGCCTCCAGGGCCGGTGGATGCCCTCCTCCATCACGGAAGAGGATCAAGAAGTTGAGGGAGGCAAGATACCTGACCGCCGAAGTTTCGCATCGGCTGCCCGCCCGAGGGAAGGTCGTCCCTACTCCTGAACCCAATGAAGACGTCGTGTTCATCCCCCACTTCCTCTGAGGACTAGGCCTCACTCTGGATCCCTTCGTTAGGGGTTTGATGTTCTATTACGGGCTTGATTTCCACGACCTAGCCCTGGATTCCTTTCTCCACATCTCGGCATCTATTGTCGTATGTGAGGCCTTCCTCCGCATTACCCCTCACTTTGGCCTGTGGCTCAAGACCTTTGATGTGAAGCCGAAGACGGTCGAGGGGTAGTATGCAGTGTGCGGGGGTGCATTAATAAGCAAGATTGCCGGAGCTCCGTGGCCAAAAGGTTCCTTTCCATAGGTGTCCTGATTATGGCAACGGGAGTGGTTCTACATCACCGCTCCCAGAAGTGCCAAGTGGGTAGCTTCCCCCGCCTTTCGCTCGGGGCCTCCACCACAACTGATGTCATGGATCAGCAGGGGGCTGAGCTGGGGTCCAGCCAAGGATGTGCCCATACTGCAAAGCCGCATTCGGGATCTCTTCGAGGGAGATTTTAGTTTGGTTATGGTAGTGCAAGTCATGCTGGTTCGTCAAGTCCAGCCTTGCAAAAGTCGGCCCCTCCGTTTATGGGAATTCAACCCAGAAGGACCGCGTGCTATTCAGAATTTCCTTGGCCTGACGCACGAGGAGATGTACAAGTCGTTCTTCGGACCCCAAATAGAGTGTCCGGACACCTCCGAGGACGTGGGCCTGAGCAAAAACCGCACCGCGGCCCAAGTAAGTAATCCTCCAGCCGAACACACTGTCTTTCTTTTATCATGACATCATTCTGAAGGATCGCTCTTTGACCAGGACTGGATAACAAAAGCGAAGATGATCCGGTGTTCGGCCCCCTTCCCGAAGGCTTGGACAATCCGGTGCTGGAAAAGATGCTCGAGCCAGCATCCTGCCCGGTGCCCTCAAAGGAAGATGAAGGGGGAATAGAGAGGGCCAAAGCGGGCCTCCACCACTACCTGTTCCAACCGAGGGAACGAGCGCCTCCGTGAGGGAGGATAACCAAGGGAAGGAATCTGACATTCCCTCGCCCCGGGGGAGGAAAAGAACTACCTCTGATGACCCGAAAACCAAGGTTTCCAAACGGGAGAAGAAAACTCCACCAGAGGGTCCAGTCTCGGAGGGTGTTCTTCCGCACAAAGTCCGTGCGGGGGTCAGCCCTCTAACGAGTTGTAAGTAATCAAAAAGTACTTAATAGTGAAGATATTCTACCTTACTTCTGAGGAAGATAACCGAGGCATCTATGTTGCAGTTCGGATCTGAGCCCTTCTCAGCAGAGCTCGTCTTCGGGGGATCTTCTTCCGGAGATGATGGAGAGCGAAACGCCTCCCCCGGACTCCCCGGCTCAAGAAGCGGGCGACCTTGAAGTGTCATCACGGAGAGTTTCTCCGGATCCGGCAAGGCCAAAAGGTAATCCCATGGTCATCCGAAGCCCTCAGTATCCGGCTCTTGAAGAGAGCAACCAAAAGAATCCGGCACCGTCTGGTATGCGGTCGAATGCACTGAGGGATCTGCTAGGGCGAGCCACTATCTCAGAAGAGCACCGTACATTGATGGGTATGGTGATTGAAAGGATTTCATCCACGAAAGCGGGTTGCATGAAGCCTTTATGAGTCTACTGACGGGCTTTGAGGTACGTGAAATGATATGCATCCGCACATTTTTAGGTGCGCCCTGTGTAGATAATAGCCCCTGAGACTATGGTTGTCGTCGAGAACGGCGGTGAACAGAGGATCGTAGTCCCAGGTAATAACCAGACTGCCGTTATGTGCATGTGTCTGAAGCTCCGGTGGCTAGCCGGACTGATGGGGTTGCCGAACTAGAACGGCGACTTGATGCGGCGGATGCCCACATCGAGCTTGTTAACAAGCGGCTTGACGAGGCATAGGGTAGGTGATATTTATAGTGAATGTCACATAGTAAGAGCAGCGTAATGCCGGTATCTTTAATATGTTGTCACTTCAAATGGAGGTGCCACCGTGGAGGCCCTGCGGGCGGAGCTTGCCCGAGCCAAGGAGCAAGCAAGGAGTAGTAATGCGGCCGCTTTGAAGGCGGCCGAAGAGTTGAAAGCCGAGAAGGCCGCTCATAGCAAGAGCAAAGAGAAAATGGCCAAAATGGCTGAGAAGTTAAAAGACACTGCCGACCGCTGCCAGTTTCTTGAAGAAGAAAACCGGGCGAAGGCTACGGACCTTGAAAAGGCCACAATGGCGACCAAAGACACCCGCTCTGCAGTGAGAGCGAAGAAGGAGGAACTGCGTGAAGCCGGGGACATTGTGGCTGGGAAGCCCTTTATGCTGCAGAGGAAGTTCGGCGATCCGCGGTATGCCCCTCTGGATCAGCTGTGGAGTTCAGCCGACGCATATCTGGACTTAGCGGCGAGCGCTGTCGATGCGGCCGAATACTTCCGAGATCAGACAGACCGTGAAGTGGACAAGCTATTCTGGTCGCAATTTAACGTTCCAGAGCGTCCGCTTCCATTAACTGATCAGCTTGCCAAATGGGACGAACTCAATAGATTGTCCGGACTCGCCATGAGGTCTGTCGTGGATCATCTGTGGCCGGAAAGGCCAAAGTCGAACATCTATTTTAGCTTGGTGCAGCAGTTCCTTGGTGCGGTGCCGCGCATTAATGTGATGAAGAGGTCGGCGTGCATAGAAGGCTCGCGGATGGCCCTTGCCCGTGTCAAAACATACTGGGCGGAAATGGATGCCACCAATGTCGCGGCGCAGGGTTCGTCCATAGGCCGAGTGGCTGCCGAGCACTATTTTGAAGAAGTTCTTGAGGGCGCTCGTACGATAGAGGCCCAGTGATCGAAGAATGTTATGTTTGAGTGACATGTATTCCCATTGTAAAAACAATGTTTTATTGAATTTATCAAGGCTTTATTTATACTTTTGCCCGAAAGTATTGTGATGCCTCCTGTGCGGTCGTTTATGTATACATGTGTATAACCTGAAAGATTGCAGTCGTCGGCTTCAGCCCCCACGCATATAATGCGGGGGTTTTCACAGAAGACGCGTATTCACACTTAATACAACGTCTTGGTCCTAATAAGGAGGTGGTAGCGCAACGAACTAGGCAACCGGACTATAATGCTTTAACACTTTCACTTAGCCATAGGAGTTTGACAGTGGGACTACTATATAGCCCCTGGTGGCTCCGCACTCGTCTGGATTCGGGGTGCGTACATGCCTGGCCGGGAAACGACCCTTTGTTAATGCGGAGGAATCCCGAAGATTCCAATAGGTCATCGAGTGGTTGACCAGTCTCATGCTATATCATGACAGTCAGTTTTCGGCTTTCTCTACTGAGGTGCTCGTCTGGATGAACCAGGGCACAATCGCAGTAGTTCTCCTGGTGCCGCCTTAGCCGATAGAGCGGAACATAAGGCAGCAAAACACAGGAGCCGGGAAAACCCAATATTTGACCAAAGACATGATTCGGAGCTGATGCTTATAAGGCGAAACTCGCGACGCCGAACACTCCCTAAGGTATTCGGTCTTTATGGTGTAAACCGGGTACTGAGCCTTATTGCCACTTTTGCGCGCGCGTTGAGCCCCTTGTATTGTAATAGGGGTATAGCCATCAAACCTGTATTAATTACATATAGCTGAGCCGGACTCGTCTAGCTGTGTTCGTGGTCTTAACAACCTGTCAAATGCTTGAGTTGGTGAGGCCGTTTAGTGTGCGGCGGCCAAGGCGGCCGCACCGTCTTCGGCGCGCAAAGAGCGCTCAATATTTCCATTTACTGTAATGATGTCGCGTGGACCGGGCATCTTGAGCTTGAGGGAAGCGTAATGCAGTATTGCGTTAAAGCGAGTGAAAGCTTCACGTCCGAGTAGTGCTTGATAGCCACTTTGGAACGGAGCGACGTGGAAAGTTAAATTTTCGCTGCGGAAGTTATCGAGCAAGCCGAATATAACCTCTAGTAGCAGGGAGCCCATGCAATGAGCCTCCAGGCCTGGCGTTACTCCTTTAAAGGTAGCATTGCTGCGGCAAATTTTTGCTGGGTCTATCCCCATTTTGTGGACTGTGTCCTGATATATCAGATTTAAACTGCTGTCGCCGTCCATCAGGACTCGGGTGAAGTGGTATCCATCAATTATTGGATCTAATACCAAGGCAGCCCATCCTGCATGCCGGATACTTGCCGAGTAATCCCGATGGTCGAAGGTGATCAGTTGGGACGACCAGTGGCGGAGCTCCGCGGTGATAGGCCCTGGGGCATGTTCCTCTAAAGGTGTCGCTTTGTCTCTCCCTTTTATCACGTGTAACACGTTGACTGTTTTGACTTCTGGGGGGAATTTCTTCTGTTCCCCTATGCTTTGCTTGCGAGGCTCGTCCTCGTCTGCACTTGGTGTATCCTGCCCCTTGTGTTCGGCGTTGAGCTTGCCGGACTGTTTGAAGACCCAACATTCTCTGTGGGTATGATTTGCAGGTTTATCAGGGGTGCTATGGATCTGACATATTTGGTCCAGAATTTTGTTTAGGCTAGACAATTCGTCTCTGTTGCCTTTAGAGGGCGGCTTCTGCTGCCCTGGCCGAGAGCTTGTAAATCCAGTGTTAACCGCCGTGCTCTTCGGGCTGTCTTCTTTATTCCGGCGCTTATTCTTGCTGCGTCGTGATTTCCCATTTCCATCCCTGACTTCGGATGTACTTGGGTCGCTGGTGCTGCATCAGGCTAACTAGCTGTCCTCGCCCGCGCAAAAACGGGTCATGAGGCTTGTTAATGCTGCCATTGTTCTCGACTTTTCTTGACCGAGGTGTCTGGCAAGCCATTTGTCTCGAACACTATGCTTGAAGGCTGCTAAGGCTTCGGCGTCCGGATAGTCAACTATTTGGTTCTTTTTAGTGAGGAACCTGTTCCAAAGTTTTTGGGCTGACTCACCGGGCTGTTGAGTTATATGACTTAAATCGACTGCATCCGGTGGTCGGACATATGTCCCTTGAAAATTTGCCCGAAAGGCGTCTTCGAGCTCTTTCCAGCTTCCGATGGAGTTTCCGGGGAGGCTTTTAAGCCAGTGCCGAGCTGGCCCTTTGAGCTTGAGGGGTAAGTACTTGATGGCGTGGAGATCATCTCCTCGAGCCATATGGATATGGAGGATGTAGTCCTCAATCCAGACCCCAGGGTCTGTTGTTCCGTCGTACGCCTCTATGTTTACGGGTTTGAATCCCTCTGGAAATTCATGATCCAACACCTCGTCGGTGAAACATAGAGGGTGTGCGGCACCCCTGTATTTGGGTGTACCGTGGTGTTCGGATGTTTGTTGTGTTGCATTGTATGTTGGAGCGCGCCTGCATGGTCCATAGATGGATCTGGTTGCGCTGTCCTTTTGATGCGAGCCCTTACGCGGATCGCGTACTGGTTTATGTGCGGCGTCAATTGCCGCTTTATGTTGGCTATGAGGTCGTCTATCCGATCGGATGGTCGTTTTATTTTTTAATTGTGGAGGATCTAAGGCCTCCTCATCAAAATCGGGTAGCAACTTTCGCTTCGGATAGCTCTCGGTGTGGCGATTACTGTCGTATTCACTACTGGAATCAGCTAGTTTGCCATCTGCCAGTTCTTTGCCGTCCGCTAGCGGACGGCAAAGAACCTCTTTGCCATCAGCTTCCAAAAAGCAGACGGCAAAGAACTGGCCGATGGCAAAGACCAAGTTTGCCATCATCCAGTTCTTTGCCGTCTGCTAGCGGACGGCAAAGATTCTTTGCCGTCGGCTAGCGGACGGCAAAGAGGGAGGGGCCCCACTGACGAGCTGCAAAAAAAAAACCTAACGGGCCCCCTCTTTGCCGTCCGCTAGCGGACGGCAAAGAGCCAGAAGGCGGACGGCAAAGGCTGGCGGACGGCAAAGAGGGAGGCCCCACGTAACGTTAACGGGGCCGCGCCCCACACCCCCCTCTCTCTCTCTCTCTTTCTCTCGCACCACGCCCCGCCGCCGCCCCAGCGCCCCCCGCCGCCGCCCCAGCGCCCCCTGCCGCCGCCCCGGCACCCCCCACCCCGTCGCCCCCGCCGCCCCCACCGCCCTGCCGTCTGGGCGCCGCCACGCCCCGGCGCCCCGGCACCTCCGCGCCCCGCCGCCCCGGCCGGGCCCGGCGCCGCCGCCCCAGGCCGCCCCGCCCCCCTCCTCCGCCGCCCCAGGCCGCCCCGCCCCACTCCTCCACCGCCCCAGGCCGCACCGCCCCCCTCCTCCACCCTGCAGGTAATCTTCTTCCTTTTTTCTTTTTTTCTATTTTTTTAGTTTTAGGTTTATGTTTAGTTTAGATTTAGTTTTAGTTTTAGGATTAGTTTTAGGTTTATAGGTTTAGTCTTAGTTTAGTTTTAGGTTTAGTTTTTTTCTTTTTCTGTTTTTTTAGTTTTAGGTTTAGTTTAGTTTTAGGAAAGAAGAAAAAGAGAAAAAAGAGGAGATCAGGAGAAGAAGAAGAGGAGGAGGAGAAGAAAAAAGAAGAAGAGGAAAAAGAAGAAGAAAAAAGAGGAGAGGAGGAGAAGAAGAAGAGGAAAAAGGAAAGGAGGAAGAAGAAGAAGAAGAAGAAGAAGAAGGAAAAAAAGGAAGAAAAGGAAGAAGAAGAAAAGGAAAAAAGAGGAAAAACCCCCGACCCGACATGGCACCCCGACCCGACACGGCACCCCGACCCGACACCGCACCCTGACCCCGACCCGGCACCCCGACCCCTAGACCCCGACCCCGACACCCCGACCCCGACCCCGACCCCTAGACCCCGACCCCGACACCCCGACCCCGACCCCGACCCCGACACCCCGACCCCGAGCCTGACCCGACACCCCAACCCCGACACGGACACGGCACCCCGACCCCAACCCGACACCCCGACCCCGAGACCCCGACCCCGACACCGACACGACACCCCGACACCGACACCCTGACCCCGACACGGACACGGCACCCCGACCCCAACCCGACACCCCGACCCCGACCCCGACCCGGCACCCCGACCAGACACCCCGACCCCGAGACCCCGACCCCGAGCCTGACCCGACACCCCGACCCCGAGACCCCGACCCCGAGACCCCGGGCCTTACCCGACACCCCGACCCCGACACTGACACGGCACCCCGACCCGACACCCCGACCCCGAGACCCTGACCCCGACCGCGAGTCGGACCCGACACCCCGACCCCGACACCGACACGGCACCCCGACCCCGACCCGGCACCCCGACCCGACACCCCGACCCCGAGACCCCGACCCCGACACGGCACCCCGACACCGACAGGGCACCCCGACCACCGACACCTCCCGAAAATTAAGGTGTTCTTTGGCCTTCCAGAGGCCGACGGGGTCATATATTTGTGAATTATTAGTTAGGTCATATATTTTTCGATTTAGTTATGAAAAACATCATATATAATTGTGTTGGTCGTGTAGTTTTAAATGTGCAGTTGTTTCATCGCTGCGAGGTTTGGTGTTCGACGACCTCGCCGTGCGTTTGACGAGCTCTGCCCCTTCGTTCGTGGGTGAGCACAAATGACAAGTCCTCCTCCCCCATTAATTATTTGATCTATTCCGATGAAACTTGATAGCTAGCTATATATGTGTCTTGAATCATCAGTATGCGTAACCAATATGTGTCTCCCGTTCGAAAGTGTCATAGTTATAAATATGCATGCATTTGCATATTTATAACCTTGATTCTTTCGAATTGTCCAACGCTATCCATGGACAGCCCGAGTATGTGTAGATTGGGTTCGTTTTCCCATATGCTTTGCTCCGGATCCGACGCATATATTTCGTCAGTGCCTCCCCTGTTGTTCTCCGGGTACACATCCTCTCTGTTTATTGCAGAGACGTGTATCAGGAGAACAGCGGGGAGGTGCTACCGAAATTTTGCGTTGGATCCGGAGCATAGCATGGGAAAATGAACCCAATCTACACATACACGGGTGGGATTAGGACCTATCATTACCTATTAGAGTGTAGGTTGCATGGACGTAATAAAATTGACAAAGTAGATCAACTGATGAATATATACATGGTGAATTACATATATAATTGTTGTGTGTCCAGTAGCTCTGAAAGTCAAGATGAGTGACCGTGCTTGGATGTATACCGGTCACACTGGTCAGAACAAATGGAGCACTGAATGGTTCACAAAAACGAAGGGGTTTGTGCAAGCCGCATTTGCAAATGGCCAAAAGAAAACCTGGTGCCCCTGTTTCCGGTGCGGCAATTGGGAAAAGAAGACAGAGGCTGAAATGGGCAAACACCTGCAGAAGAGTGGTTTTACGCCCGATTATACGGTGTGGACATTTCATGGTGAGTCTGCCCAACGTGACCGAGCTGAGGTGGATCGTCGTCGCACCGGCGAGCATGGTACCGGGATGGAAAACATGGTGCAAGACTATGATGATGCTCAGGATTCGGACGAGGAGATGGAGGAATCTGCAAAGGCCTTCAATGAAATGTTGGAGTCTTCGAAACGTCCGCTCCACGAGCACACTGAGCTTTGTCAGTTGGATGCCATCTCACAAGTAATGGCTCTGAAAGCTCAGTTCAACTTGGGCAGAGAATGCTATGACGCAATTATGACAGTATTTGGACGCTTTCTACCCAAAGGCCATGTAATGCCTGCAAACCTCTACCAGTCGGACAAAATCCTCCGTGCACTGAAGATGCCCTATGAGAAGATACATGCCTGTGAGAAAGGATGTGCCTTATTTAGGCTTGACTATGCGGACTTGAACTATTGTCCCATTTGCAAGTCTTCCAGGTATATTGTGGTAGATAACGGTATGGGTGAGAAGACACAGACCAAAATCCCCGTTAGTGTTCTTCGGTATATGCCAATCGTACCAAGACTTCAACGTCTTTTCATGGTCGAAGAGACGGCCAGACAGATGACATGGCACAAAACAGGCAAAAGAACCGAACTAGATGCAGATGGGAATCTGATGATGGTACACACATCGGATGGTGTTGCATGGAAAAAGTTTGATGAATTACATGCTGACAAAGCGGCAGATCCGAGGCATCCTCGAGTCGGCATCAGCACGGATGGGTTCAGTGTGTTTGGTATGACGGCAGCCCAATATAGTTGTTGGCCCGTATTTGTCTTTCCACTCAATCTCCCCCCCGGACAGATTATGCAAAGAAAGAACATTTTCCTGACGTTGATAATTCCAGGACCCAACTATCCGGGCAAAAATATGAATGTGTACATGCAGCCGCTTAAGGACGAATTGCAAGAAGCCTGGGATAATGGGTTCAAGACATACGACGCCTTTAGCAAACGGAACTTCATAATGCATGTCTGGTACATGTACTCGACGCATGACTTGCCGGCGTATGCGCTATTCGTTGGCTGGTGTGTGCATGGAAGGTTCCCGTGCCCCACATGCAAGGGAGCTCTTGAGTTTCGTTGGCTTCAGGCCGGTCGCAAGTTTTCTTGCTTCGACATGCATAGACAGTTCCTGGATCCTTGCCATAAGTTCAGGAAAGACAAGAAGAACTTCATCAGGGGTAGAGTTGTCAAAAACTCTGCACCACCTGCATTGACAGGCCAACAGACCCTGGATCAGTTAAACGCTCTCGAGCCAGATCCACAACGTCCAGGGTACTTCAAGGGGTATAATACTAAGCACGCGTGGACTCACAAAACATGCTTATGGGATCTGCCTTACTTCAAAGACCTCCTTTGCCCACACAACATCGACGTGATGCACACTGAGAAGAATATCGCCGAGGCACTTTTTGGTACATTGTTCGGCATAGATGGGAAGTCAAAGGATAATACTAAGGCCAGAGTCGATCTGGTGGCGCTATGTGATAGGCCGTTACAAAACATGAAAGAACCGAAAGGAAAGCAGAACTGGACGAAGCCAAAGGCATGGTTCAATCTTGGAAGGCCAGCTATGAGGGAAATTCTCTTGTGGGTGCAACAGCAGTTGATGTTTATTGATGGGTATGCAGCGAATCTAAAGAGGGGAGCGAATCTTGATAAACTGAAGATATTTGGTCTCAAGAGTCATGATTGGCACATATGGATTGAGCGGGTAATGCCGGTGATGTTGCGTGGCTTCATCCCTGAGGATGAATGGCTAGTACTGGCAGAACTCAGCTATTTCTTCCGTGTTCTTTGTGCGAAAGAACTATCGCCTGGCATGCTAGAAGAAATGGAAGAGTTGGCGCCGGAGTTGATCTGCAAGTTAGAGAAGATCTTTCCACCGGGCTTCTTTAATCCAATGCAGCATTTGATTTTGCATCTCCCGACCGAGGCAAGATTGGGGGGGCCCGTGCAAAATCGTTGGTGCTACCCAACTGAGAGGATGCAGAAGACGCTTCGAGAAAAATGTAAAAATAAACGTAGAATTGAAGCATCGATGGCTGAGGCATTCATTACAAAGGAGGCGGCAAACTTCATAACAGCGCACTACGAAGCCAAAAATCGTCATTTGCATAATCCGAAGCCTCGGTACAATGCTGACGAACCTAAAAAGGGTGGATCCAACCTCAGCCTATTCAAAGGGAATCTCGCACCAGCTAGTGTTTCACATCCAGTATCTTTGGATAACGAAGAATGGCGGACCATTTCGTTGTATATCTTCAACAACCTGATAGAAGTGCGGCCGTACATCGAGTAAGTTCTCGGTACATTGTTTCGCAACTTCTATTTCCTTTGAACTACTCTTATTCCTGGATATGTCATACAGTCGATACGTTACCATATTCTCGTATGGAGCGGAGATCCAAAAGGATTCCGTCGAAGAGTATGAGCTTCTCGCAAAGCAAGGAGGTGGCTATCCCGGTTTCATCTCTTGGTTCAAACAAACGGTAATTTCTATTAGACAATTTCATTTCATTCGCTAATTTGTGCATAATGCAACAATCCTTTCATATTAAACCTGTAGGCTAATTCAGAGTCTATGGACGCCGAATTGAGACAAGTCGCTAATGGTTTTGACTATAAGGTCCGTTCATTTGACAAGTACGACATCAACGGGTATCGCTTTCGTACCTATGGCAAAGAGCTATCGATGGCGGACCGAAAGTCAACAAATTGTTGTGTATCTGCTATCGGTGAAGGAGGTACCGAGTATTATGGGAGAGTTGAAGCAATTTATGAACTTCTGTTCTATGGTGAAAACCCACCGAATGTCGTAGTCTTCAAATGTTATTGGTTTCAGCCGAAGGAGACTAGAAGGACTCATGAACATGTAGGGCTAGTTGAAATCAACCAAAGCACTCATTTAGATGTTCCTGATGTCTATATTATGGCTCAACAGGCGACCCAAGTATTCTATCTACCGTGGGCCTGCCAAACTAATCCAAATCTGAAAGGTTGGGATGTCGTTTATGAAGTGCCGCCACGTGCTAGACTTTCTCCCCCAAAGGAAGAGGATTATGAACCTCACATTAACCCAGACACATATGAAGGAGAATTCTTCCAAGAGACACGTCTTTCCAAAAAGCGTTTCAAGAACCGCTATACTTCACCCCAAAACATTGAAGTAGACAGCAACAATGAATCCGACATCACCCCAGAGGAGGAACAAGAAGAGCCGGAACAAGAAGAGGTTACTGCTGCGGATGACCTGTCAATGCTTGACCGATTACGTCAAGGTGGCCTTGCACATGTTGATGCCAATGAACCCTATGATCCCGTCATTGATTATAGTGATGATGATGATTATGCATTTATTGATGATACTGATCGAGATTATTAGTAGTGTCAGGTATTACATTTTTTTATGTTGTACTTGATGATGATACACTTAAGTGATACACATATTATTATTCATGTCGGTCTTTTTTTATGTTGTACTAATTTCGTTTACTGTTTGTCATGGCAGGTGTTGAAAGATGGTGGGCGCTGGTCGGGAGCGTGGTCTGAGGTCTTCCATTCCAGACGCACCTCTCCGCCGAGCGTTGCTGGACAGTATGGCCACACCGCCGGGCCCTTCTTCGTCGACCGTGGTGCCCAGCAGGGGACGAGGTAGGAAGAGAGGAGGTGGGGCACGTGGTCGTGGGAGAGGAGGTAGGGTGACTGCTACGGTGCCTTCCTCGCCGCCACCCCCAGCCGTTTCACCCGAGCACGTGACTGCTAGGATGGACTCGTCCGAGGAGGAGGCTACACGGACTCCGGTCCACGAGCCTCCGGTCCACTGGTCTTCGGCCCACGAGAGTTCGGCCCACGTGACCCCGGAGGAGCACACGTCCGGATGGGGTACCTGGCCGGATCAGCCCGAGGAGCCGAGTGGCCATGCTGATGATGGCGGGGAGCCGACTGATCTTGAGGAGGAGGGGGGCACCGTCTACCAGCGTGGTGCTACACGGCTCCCGTCCGTGCCGGTGAGCCGCGAGCAGAGGTGGTTGATTTTCCCTGATGGGGAGAGGTACGTAAGTGCATTTAATATTTTTGTACCTTGTGCATTCACGTTTTTTCAAATAACTAATGCGTTGGCCTTGTCATGCTGCAGGGGTTGGGACCACCATCATAGTGTCCGCCGGCCCAACTCCGTCCTTGGAGTTCTTTGCCGGCAAAACTTCCCGGGGTTTGTCACGTTGCCTGGTGAGGGTCGGCTTCCAGAGCTTGGATTGAGCTGGGAGCACTACGTGGCTGCCCCGGCCCCGCCAAATGAGATTATCGACGGTGTCGTGTGTGACACGAGGGCAGACATGGTGATCAGAAAGTTCTGGGTAATTTCTCCTTTACACATTTAAAAATCTTCAACTAGCTAGTTATTAATTGTACTAATCAACATTGTCTCATTTGATTGCAGACATTCTACAGGTGTGAGGAGGGATACGAGGAGGACGCGGCACATGTTATCGAGAACGTCTGCAAGCGCCTACTCCAGAACTTACGGCACGAGGCTCGGGTGCAGGCTGTTCGAGACTACTACGCCTTGCGTGGTATCAAGAAGACCAAGCCGGCGTGCCGCGATAAGTTCCTGAGTAAGGAGCAGTACATGAAGGTAATTCTTAAAGCCTTCTCTACTTAAGTTCCTTCATTTAGTAATTCTTAGCCGTAGCGCTCAAGTTTCTATTTGCTAACTTAGGCGCCTCCGAGATGGTGTGCGGATCGGATGGATTGTTGGGAGGTGTTGGTCGATGAGTGGTGCTCACAACGATGGCTAGCCCTCCACAAGGAGGCCAAGGACAAACGTGCCCAAATGGAAGGTGTGCCACACCATCAAGGCAGCTCCAACTTATATCAGTTCGGGCGCAACTGGGTATGTGGTTTGCTTCATGATTCATGCAATTCATTCATCATGCTAGCTTGAGCCCTTTAATTACTAATTTTCATTGTTTCTCTCTTTCAGGCACGCTACAATAAGGCGGATAAGGTGCCAGAGGTGTATGACCTGTATGCCATGGCCCACACTGCCTCTTTCAAGAAAGTCAAGGCTTTCTCTCAGTCTGACCTCGATGATGCAAACAACTTCACCAACATCTCCTCCCACAACAAGCTCGTGAGATATAGAGATGAGGGGAAGGCGAGGAAAGGGGAGGACTTTAACCCGAGCCAGGGTCCCATTGATCCAGAGCTGTTGATGATATCTGGTGGTGGGAGGTCCCATGGCTCCATAGCCATTGGAGATGGACTTATCCGTTGTCCTAGCACTCTCCCGGAGATCAAGGCGCGCCAGTCGAGCTCCGCTCCTGAGATAAGGCCTCGTGAACGGCCAGTGCAACTCGCCATCAAGGTTAGTGATACGTACTCAGTTATCTTTCTCCATTACATTGTGTGCGCTTCCATCAATGATTACAAATGGTCATGTGAGTGGTATTGCAGGCTGCTATACAGAGTGAGAGAGATAGAACAGAGAAACTTCTGGCGGAGGCGGCGGAGAGGCAGCGGGAGTTGGAGGAGAGGACGACAAAGATGCTGGAGGAGGAGAGGGCACGGAATGACATGCAGGCAAGGGCCATGTACGAGCTCCTTGTGGTAAGTTTCTTCTGCAGATTAGCCAAAACATTCATGTAGTGTTTGTCTCATTACTAACTAGTATGACTGAGTCGTCAAAACCAAATGTGCAGTCTGTGTGCGAGAAGACAGGTCAGACCGCTCCGCCGATGCCAGTGATTGCTCCTGGGACCACGGTGAGTTTTATTTGAATGGACATTACTTGCTAGTCTTAACATTTGAGTGTCATCATGCTAACAAGACATTGGAAATGATCTTTGGTGCAGCATAACTCCAGACAAGCATCACACGATCCTTCTCCAGCTACCGACACGAGCCACCCCGCTCCTACACCTCCTGGATCTTGGTAAGTTTATCTAGTGTTTTGCTTAACACATGCATAAAGACCTAGACTTAGCTTTATTTCCTCCAATGCTTACCATAATGACGTAGACTTAGCTTCTTCTCCTCCAAAATGACTTAATAAGCTTACTGGCCTCCAAAACCATCCATTTTACCTAAGTTAGCTCTAAAACGATCTATACTTAGCTTACTTATGTCAAAAATTGCATAATTAGCTTAGTTAGCTCATAGACGATCCATTTTACCTAAGTTAGCTCCAAAATGACCCATCTTACCTAGGTTAGCTTATAAATGATCCAGTTTATCCAAGTTAGCTCTAAAATGACCCAATTTACCTAGAGTAGCTCCTAAACGATCCATTTCACCTAAGTTAGCTAAAAACGATCCATTTCACCTAAATTAGCTCTTAAATGATCCATTTCACCTAAGTTTGCTCAAAAACGATCCATTTCACCTAAATTAGCTCTTAAATGATCCATTTCACCTAAGTTTGCTCAAAAACGATCCATTTCACCTTAGTTAGCTCAAAAACGATCCATTTCACCTAAATTAGCTCTTAAATGATCCATTTCACCTAAGTTTGCTCAAAAATGATCCATTTCACCTTAGTTAGCTCAAAAACGATCCATTTCACCTTAGTTAGCTCAAAAACGATCCATTTCACCTAAATTAGCTCTTAAATGATCCATTTCACCTAAGTTTGCTCAAAAACGATCCATTTCACCTAAGTTAGCTCAAAAACGATCCATTTTACCTTAGTTAGCTCAAAAACGATTCATTTCACCTAGTTAGCTCAAAAACGATCCATTTCACCTTAGTTAGCTCAAAAATGATGCCCTTCACCTTAGTTAGGTCAAAAACGATTCATTTCACCTTAGTTAGCTCAAAAACGATCCATTTTACCTAAGTTAGCTCATAAACGATCTATTTTACCTAAGTTAGTTCTAAAATGATCCATTTAACCTTACTTAGCTCATAAATGATCCATTCTACCGAAGTTAGCTCTAAAATGACCCATTTTACCTAGGTTAGCTCCAAAATGATCCATCTTACCTAGGTTACCTCTAAAATGATGCATTTTACCTAAGTTTGCTCATAAGCGATCCATTGCACCTAGGTTAGCTCATAAACGATCCATTTGACCTTACTTAGCTCATAAACGACCCATTTCAACTAAGTTAGCTCATAAATGATCCATTTCACCTTAGCTAGCTCATAAACGACCCATTTCAACTAAGTTAGCTCACAAATGATCCATTTCACCTTAGCTAGCTCATAAACGACCCATTTCAACTTAGTTAGCTCATATATGATCCATTTCACGTAAGTTAGCTCATAAATGACATACTCTTCTTGTTCTAGTCTTCTTCTTGTTCTACTCTTCTTGTTCTAACTTTCTTATTTTTCATTTTGCAGATTTCATTCACTTGACGAAAGCTTGCATAGATGGAGTGCTCCTTATCCCTTTCTCTGTTTCTTTTGTATCGTTGAACTATGCATGTATCGTTGGATGAAACTATTGTAATATATATGGTTGGATGCCTCTATGTTGAACTTGTTATGTATGATGGAACTATGCATGTAATATATATGGTTGGATGATGAAGTTATGTGTTGGATATCTTATATGTTTGCTCTGTAATGGCCTTTTGAAATATATCTATATATGTCATATATATTTGTGATGAAAATTGTTGGATTTAATAAAAAACAGATAAAAGAGCCAATATGCAGGCTCTTTGCCGTCTGCCACCGACGGCAACCTGCTCTTTGCCATCTGCCGCGGACGGCAAAGAAGCCACGTGGCGTCCACCTGTGCTTCCTGGGAGCTGACCCATTTGGTCAGTTTGCCTACAGTGGCAGACGACAAAGACTTTGCCGTCAATGGCAGACGGCAAAGAACCTGCCACGTAGTGACGTGTAGATGACAT
This sequence comes from Triticum monococcum, assembly GCA_034509565.1. Lineage (NCBI taxonomy): Eukaryota > Viridiplantae > Streptophyta > Magnoliopsida > Poales > Poaceae > Triticum > Triticum monococcum. Next base: position 525,645,797 of record CM067842.1, on the reverse strand, counting down.
CATACGGCGGACGGCAAAGACCCTAGAAATTTTGCCGTCAGCGGCGGACGGCAAAGGCCTTACGTTAGCCACTTAACGGACTGACAATGCAATTATTGCTGTCCGCTCTCTTTGCCGTCTGCCTCTCTCTCTTTGCCGTCCGCCGCAGACGGCAAAGACTTTGCCGTCAGTAGCAGACGGCAAAGAACCTGTTTACCGAAGCCTACTTTGCCGGAGCCTTTTGCCGTCCGCAGCTGGCGGCAAAGGCCTTTGCCGTCCGCCGTTCAGGCCTTTGCCGTCCGCCGTGGCAGACGGCAAAGTAGCTGATTCCTGTAGTGATTTCGTTGCAGTGTTGAGTACTTCACTCCATTTGATTTTGAGTGTGTCTTGTGCAGCGTTGAGCCTTTGCTTCTGTTTTTTCAGACTCCTTGCTGTGGCAACAAGCCTTTGGTGGGCATTATGTTGCTCCTGGCGCCTGTCCGGTGTGATGTCGTCTGGACTGTTATCTTCGATGGGGTTGGGTTGTTCGGCTTGATTTTCTGTGTTGCCATGGTCGGGCAACGGTTCACCCTGCTCTAACGCCGGGTCTATGTGATCATTATTTCTGCCGAGGCGGGATTTGGAGCGGCGTTTACGCCGCCGCTTTGACTGCTTCTCGAGGGAACAACCCTTCGCTGCATCCTTCCATTCCTCGTCATTATTTTCTTTAGGTGTGTCCACCATGTATACGTCATGTGATGAAGTGGGTGTCCAGTGCCCTATGGGCAGTGGTTCCTCTTCGCCTCCCGCATCGTCGTCCATTGCGTCGATGTCTTCGGAGTCGAAGTCGAGCATGTCGGTTAAATCATCGACAATGGCTACTAAGTGGGTGGTGGGTGGGCGGCGAATTTCTTCGTCATCCGCATCCCAATCCCGCCGGACGTAGTTCGGGCAGGACTCTCCTGACAAGGAGAGAGACCTTAATGAGTTCAGTATGTCGCCAAAGGGCGAGTGCTGAAAAATATCCGCAGAGGTAAACTCCATGATCGGCGCCCAATCGGATTCGATGGGCGTAGGCGGTTCGGAGCCCGTGGCCAGAGAAGGATCCGGCAGTTTGGCAACGCGGCTCTCGTGAAGGGTAAGGTCGATATTCGGCTCGATCGTCGCTGAGGATATGGCCTCCGTGACGGGGTCTATCCACCCATCCATGGATGGCGCAACTGGCTCCGAATTGAGGCTCGGAGCGGCTGCCGGTGCGATCTCCTGAATAAGGTCCGATGGTAGAGCTAAATCGTACTCACCGTGACCGCGCGACACACAAGGCAGGGGCTCGAATCCGTCGAAGATCAAGTCTCTGCGGATATCGGCCGTGTAGTTTAAGCTTCCAAACCTGACTTGATGGCCAGGGGCGTAACTTTCGATCTACTCCAGATGCCAAGCGAGTTGGTCCGTAGTGCGAAGCCGCTAAACACAAAGATCTGTCTAGGGAGAAAAGTCTCACCCTGGACTGCATTGCTATCGATGATCGCAGGAGCCATCAAGCCTAATGGCGACGACACAGAGGAACTCTCAATGAAAGCACCAATGTCGGTGTCAAAACCGGCGGATCTCGGGTAGGGGGTCCCGAACTATGCATCTAAGGCGGATGGTAACAGGAGGCAGGGGACACGATGTTTTATCCAGGTTCGGGCCCTCTTGATGGAGGTAAAACCCTACGTCCTACTTGATTTATTCTTGATGATATGAGTATTACAAGAGTTGGTCTACCACGAGATCGGAGAGGCTAAACCCTAGAAGCTAGCCTATGGTATGATTGTATGTTGTCCTACGGACTAAAACCCTTCCTGTTTATATAGACACCGGAGGGGGCTAGGGTTACACAGGGTCGGTTACAAAGGAGGAGATATACATATCCGTATTGCCTAGCTTGCCTTCCACGCCAAGTAGAGTTCCATCCGGACACGAGAAGAAGTCTTCAATCTTGTATCTTCATAGTCCAACAGTCCGGCCAAAGGATATAATCCGGCTGTCCGGATACCCCCTAATCCAGGACTCCCTCAGTAGGGTATGAAACCACCTCAAAGTTATTCTTTCTAATCAATCCGTTGGGCTATTCCTATAAGTGTCACAAACAGCCGTAGAGTTCGTACTAGAATAACACCTTAAGACACAAATCAACCAAAACCCTAATGTCACCTAGATACTCCAATGTCACCTCTAGTATCCGTGGGTATGATTATACGATATGCATCACACAATCTCAGATTCATCTATTCAACCAACACATAGAACCTCAAAGGGTGCCCCAAAGTTTCTACCGGGGAGTCAAGATGAAAACTTGTGCCAACCCCTATGCATAGGTTCATGGGCGCAACCCGCAAGTTGATCACCAAAACATACATCAAGTGAATCAATAGAATACCCCATTGTCACCACAGGTATCCCACTCAAGACATACATCAAGTGTTCTCAAATCCTTAAAGACTCAATCCGATAAGATAACTTCAAAGGGAAAACTCAATCCATTACAAGAGAGTAGAGGGGGAGAAACATCATAAGATCCAACTATAATAGCAAAGCTCTCGATACATCAAGATCGTATCACCTCAAGAACACGAGAGAGAGAGAGAGAGAGAGAGAGATCAAACACATAGCTACTCGTACATACCCTCAGCCCCGTGGGAGAACTACTCCCTCCTCGTCATGGAGAGCATCGTGATGATGAAGATGGCCACCGGAGAGGGATTCCCCCCCCCCCCTCCGACAGGGTGCCGGAATGGGTCTAGATTGGTTTTCGGTGGCTACGGAGGCTTCTGGCGGCGGAACTCCCGATCTATTGTGCTCCTCGAAGTTTTTAGGGTATATGGGTATATATGGGAGGAAGAAGTACGTCGGTGGACCTCCGGGCTGTCCACGAGGCACGGGGGTGGGCGCGCCCCCACCCTCATGGGCAGCCCGGGACTCCCCTGGTCCAACTCCGATACTCCGTGGGCTTCTTCTGGTCCAAAAATAAGTTCCGTGAAGTTTCAGGTCAATTGGACTCCGTTTGATTTTCCTTTTCTGCGATACTCTAAAACAAGGAAAAAACAGAAACTGGCACTGGGCTCTAGGTTAATAGGTTAGTCCCCAAAATCATATAAAATAGCATATAAATGCATATAAAACATCCAAGGTTGATAATATAATAGCATGGAACAATCAAAAATTATAGATACGTCGGAGATGTATCAGTATAGTGATTGCTTTTTGATCTTCAGAAAGAACCCTGTTCATTGAATCTGATTCAAGTAAAGTTGGAGAAACAGACACCCGCCAGCCACCTGTGTGCAAAGCACGTCGGTAGAACCAGTCTCATGAACGCGGTCATGTAATGTCCATCCGGGCCGCTTCATCCAACAATACCGCCGAATCAAGAAATAACTAGTGATGGCAAGCAATATGTATATACCCACGCCCACAACTCCTTTGTGTTCTACTCGTGCATAGAACATCTACGCATAGACCAGGTTCTGATGACACTGTTGGGGAAGGCAGTATTTCAAAAATTTCCTACGATCACGCAAGATCTATCTAGGAGATGCATAGCAATGAGAGGGGAGAGTGTGTCTACGTACCCTCGTATACCGAAATCAGAAGCGTTTAGTAACGCGGTTGATGTAGTCGAACATCTCCGCGATCCAACCGATCCAAGTACCGAACGCACGGCACCTCCGCGATATGCACACATTCAACTCGGTGACGTCCCTCGAACTCCTGATCCAGTTGAGGCCAAGGGAGAGTTTCGTCAGCACGACGGAATGGTGACGGTGATGATGAAGTTACCGATGCAGGGATTTGCCTAAGCACTACGACAATATGACCAAGGTGGAAAACTGTGGAGGGGGGCACCGCACACGGCTAAGACAAATCTTGTGTGTCTATGGGGTGCCCCCCTCCCCCGTATATAAAGGAGGGGAGGAGGAGGGCCGGCCTCAAGGGGTGCACCCAAGGGGGGATTCCTACTCCTAGTAGGAGTAGGTTTCCCCCTTTCCTATTCCAAGTAGGAGAAGAAGGAAGGAGAGGGAGAGGGAGAAGGAAACAGGGGGGTGCCGCCCCCTCCTAGTCCAATTCAGACCAGCCCATGGGGGGCATGCTGCCTCCCCTCGTGGCCCTTCTCTCCTTTCCACTAAAGCCCAATAAGGCCCAATACTTCCCCCGGTGAATTCCCGTAACCCCCCGGTTCTCCGAAAAATACCTGAATCACTCGGAACCTTTCTGATGTCCGAATATAGCCTTCCAATATATCGATCTTTACATCTCGACCATTTCGAGACTCCTCGTCATGTCCGTGATCTCATCAAGGACTCCGAACAACCTTCGGTACATCAAATCACATAACTCATAGTACAAATCGTCATCGAACGTTAAGCGTGTGAACCCTACAGGTTCGAGAACTATGTAGACATGACCGAGACACATCTCCGGTCAATAATCAATAGCAGAACCTGGATGCTCATATTGGCTCCTACATATTCTATAAAGGTCTTTATCTATCAAACTGCACAACAATATACGTTGTTCCCTTTATCATATGTATGTTACTTGCCCGAGATCCGATCGTCGGTATCATCATACCTAGTTCAATCTCGTTACCGGCAAGTCTCTTTACTCATTCCATAATGCATCATCCCGCAACTAACTCATTAGTCACATTGCTTGCAAGGCTTATAGTGATGTGCATTACCGAGAGGGCCGAGAGATACCTCTGCGACAATAGGAGTGAAAAATCCTAATCTCGATATATGCAAACTCAACAAACACCATCAGAGACACATGTAGAGCATCTTTATAATCACCCAGTTATGTTGTGATGTTTGATAGCACACTTAGTGTTCCTTCGGTATTCGTTAGTTGCATAATGTAACGCCCTCGATGCGGCCATATCTCCCACGTGTCGAAGCACGACTTAGAGGCATAACCGCATTGAAAGCAATGTCGCAAGTGAGGTAATCTTCACACAACCCATGTAATACAATAGGGGAAAAGATACATAGTTGGCTTACAATTGCCACTTCACATAATTACATGAATAAAGCATTACATCAAATAGATACAATCAAGGTCCGACTACGGAACCAAACTAAAAGAAGACTACCCCAAATGCTACACAGGTCCCCGATCGACCCCAACTGGGCTGCACTACTGATCAACTAGAACGAAACAACACAAAGGACAAGATCTTCATCGAGCTCCTCCTGAGCTTGGTTGCGTCATCTGCACGGTCTCATCGACACCTACAAGCTGGTTTTGGAAGTATCTGTGAGTCACGGGGACTCAGCAATCTCGCACCCTCGCGATCAAGACTATTTAAGCTTATGGGTAAGGTAAAGGTATGAGGTGGAGCTGCAGCAAGCGACTAGCATATATGGTGGCTAACATACGCAAATGAGAGCGGGAAGAGAAGGAAAAGCACGATCGAGAAACTATGATCAAGAAGTGATCCTAGAACAACCTACATCAAGCATAACTCCAACACCATGTTCACTTTCCGGACTCCGCCGGAAAGAGACCATCACGGTTACACACGCGGTTGATGTATTTTAATTAAGGTCAACTTCAGGTTTTCCACAACCGAACATTAACAAATTCCCATCTCCCCATAACCGCGGGCACGGCTTTCAAAAGTTCAAATCCCTGCAGGGGTGTCCCAACTTAGCCCATGACAAGCTCTCACGGTCAAAGAAGGATATTCCTTCTAGCGGGAAGACCCGATCAGACTCGGAATCCCGGTTACAAGACATTTCGACAGGGTAAAACTAAACCAGCAACACCGCCCGAATGTGCCGACAAATCCCGATAGGAGCTGCACATATCTCGTTCTTAGGGCACACTCAGATGAGACATCCTACGAGTAAAACCAAACCTCAAGTTGCCCTGAGGTGGCCCCGCAGTCTGCTCGGTCGGACCAACACTCAGAGGAGCACTGGCCCGGGGAGGGTTAGAATAAAGATGACCCTTGAGTCTACAGAACCCAAGGGAAGGTGGTAGGTTGTTAGTGCAAATGGTAAAACCAAGGTTGGGCATTGCTGGAGGAGTTTTATTCAAGGCGAATTGTCAAGGGGTTCCCATTATTACCCAACCGCATAAGGAACGCAAAATCCGGGAACATAACACCGATATGACGGAAACTAGGGCGGCAAGAGTGGAACAAAACACCAGGCATAAGGCCGAGACTTCCACCCTTTACCAAGTATATAGATGCATTAATTAAATTAGGTATATTGTGATATCCCAACAAGTAAACATGTTCCAACAAGGAACAAACTTCAATCTTCACCTGCAACTAACAACGCTATAAGAGGGGCTGAGGAAAGCGGTAACATAGCCAAACAACGGTTTGCTAGGACAAGGTGGGTTAGAGGCTTGGTTCAACAATATAGGAGGCATGATAAGCAAGTGGTAGGTATCGCAGCATAGGCATAGCAAAAGAGCGAGCAACTAGCAAGCAAAGATAGAAGTGATTTCGAGGGTATGATCATCTTGCCTGAAATCCCGCAAGGAACAAGAACGAGTCCATGAAGAAGACAAACAGACATAGTCGAACGGGTCCTCACAAACGCGACGTTATCGGAACCAACCCGAAGAAGCAACACCGGAAAGAAGCACACAACATAGTAAACAACCACCACATAGACATGGCATGATGCACAAACAAGTATGATGCATGTCCGGTTTAAATATGCATGGCATGGCAAGGTGCACAAACAAAACTACAAATTAAGTGGAGATCAATATGCAACGAGTTGCATATTGACGAAACACCACATGACTTATTTAGTTCTCTCTCGGTTATGTACCCAACAATATTAAATGTTGTTAAGCATGTCAAGAGGTGAAACATAAAGGGATTATCTATCTAAACAATTTAAATGGGGACGGATATAGCAAACAACAAATCCAGTAAATCCCCATATGCATATAGCAAATTAATACAAACAACAAGTTTAAATATTCTTGATGTTGTTAACATGATGCGGATGACATGTTCAAGTTTATGCAAGTTTTTATGAAAATGTTGATAAGAGCATTATGAAGCATTTGTCACCGTGGTGGAAAGAAAAGGGGTGCCACGACAACGATAACGGTAACGGCGCCACGGCAACGTTCTGGTTCCGGTACTCGATTGAGATGTCGGTGCAAAAGGAAGTGTGACGAGAGCGTGTCAAAGATGGTGGGGCGCTCCCGGATTCCGGGTATCCCACGAGTTGGCGACAAGGAAACGGGTGACAATTTGGACACGGTGCAAACCCGAGCATCCCAAACATCGCAAGCATTCATTCACGGATGTTGCCTCGAGGTTATACCTTCGAAGCGTGCAAGTGGGGCAGTTCTTGTTCGGTGCAAAGTAGAGGAAGTAGTCGTTCTCGCGACGGCGGTAGTGGAAGCAGTCGTTCTCGCACGCTCTAGGGTCGACGGTAGAGGTTCTCGCGATCTCGGTGACGGTAGTGGTACATGTTTATCGTTGCCCGAGTTTCCGTAGATGTTCATGTCACCGTAGTGGTACTTGGTGAATCCCAAAACGGTCTTGGCGCCTTCGCGCGTAGGGGTACTTGGCGTTTTACTCCACGGTCTTGGCGGATCCACGCGATGTTAGTGGTACTCGCAAAGAGGTACTTTGTAGTCTCGACGACGGGCATACACGTTTTTCATAGATGAACTTGACTAATCCGAGGGATCTGAGGGTCGTGGTACTTGGCAAAAAAAACACGTCGAGGTACTTGGTGATGTTCCCTGTTCAGTGGTCGTTGGACTTGGCATCCCGGCCTGTAGTCGTTCGGGCTTCATGGAAGAACTTGACGCTCACGGGGTCTCGGTCATGCGTCGGTCTTGCGGGCAGCGAGGGAAGGAGCAAGGGCTCGCTAGGACTTGGCGCAGGCTGCATCCCGCAATGAAGCAGAGAGGAGACGAACGGTGCTGCGGGTCGAAGCAAAGGACGTAGTCGACGCGGCCGGGACGAACAGCGAGGTAGAAGAAGCAGAACTCCGGCGACGAGGTGCAGCAGCGGAGCATTGAGCTCGGCCGGCAGCATTCAGAGGAGGCTAGGCGGAGGTGCGGTGGCCGTTTGCTGAGGAAGGCCGGCGAGGCATGGAGGTCGAGGTCGCTAAGGAAGGGAGGCAGCAGGGGCATGGCGATGCTGATGGCCTCACGGGCCATGTTGGGCGACGGGCACGGCTTGGGGAGGCGCAGACGAAGTGAAGTCCAGCGGCGGCGCGGCATCGACGTGGGGAAGCGGATCGGGAGGATGGGACAGGGAGGCTGGCGGCGTTGGAGGATGGGATCGGGGAAGAGGTTCGAGGGGAGAGGGTGAGTGGGATCGAGGGAGATGGAGTGGCTGCGAGGGAGAGCTGGGATCGAGGCCCCTGGTGCGATGCGTGCCTCTGGCAGCGGTGGGAACGAGCAGGAGGGATCGAGAGGGAGATGGTGAGAGACAGGCATCGAGGCTAGGGTTTACAGCGGGGCGTGGCTGGGCCTTAGAGGCCGGCCCGGTAGTGAAGGAAGTGGCCAGAGGCCTGGCTGGGCTGCTGGGCTCTCTTCTCCTTCTCTCTTATTTACCCAAACAGTAAAAAAAGGAAGAAAGGAAAGAGAGAAAGGAAAAGGTTAGAGAAGGAACTTTGGCATGCAGATAGTGTTCCCGGGCTCTCAAAAATGAGCTTGAACCAGGAAAAAATGGAAGTGGGCATGACCGAAAGTTTAAATTCAAACTCGTTTGAATTTAATTCAAATGGGTTTGAACTAGGACTTGGTTTTTGAAGTGTCCAAAAATTTTGAAATTTTTGGTGGAGCTCCGGAATATGATGAAAGAATATATGGCAAGATTGGAGACCAAGAATTAAGATAACAAAGGCATTGGGATAATTTGTAAGTGTGTTATGGTGAATTCCAAAATAAAGGAATATTTAATATAGCTCCCTAATAATAGTAGGAGACCTTTATGTTATAAAGAGAATTGCACCATGTGAACTCCCTCGATTTAAATGGATCGAAGATCCATACGGTTTTTTTAGTTGAGTTGCAAAAGATTTATGAGATGATGGCATGATGACATGATGCAATGCACATAATGCAACGAACCAAACAAAACACATGACGAAACCCGGAGACCCTGGAAGGCATCTGAAGCTCCAGAATTGGGGCGTTACAACACTCCACCACTACAAGAGGATCTCGTCCCGAGATCTAGAATGGCACCGGAGGGAAAACGGAAGAGAAAGAGAAGAGGTAAAACTAAGTTGCTTCTTTGACCAATGAGTGAAACCAAAGAACCTTGCAAAGGTTAAGCCATTTCGAGAAAAGAATACGACGGAGATGAACGAAGTTGAAAACACTCCGTTAGAAAAGAGGAACAAGGAAGAACAACTTCGGGCAGCACTCTGATTGAAAAGAAAAGGAATTGAATAAGAACTTGATAAGATGAGAAGATACTTGATGAAATCACAATACACTGCCTCCGTAACTATTGAATGAATGGAACAAGGGGTAAGAAAGATCTCAGACAGCACTCCGGTTGAAAAGAGATGCAAAGCTTGATAAGGCGAAGAAAACTTGAGCCAAAAGGCACACCTCCGGTTAAATGGATAAGCACGAAAAGAACATGCTCTTGACAAGAGCAAGAAGAAGGTTTGAAGAGAGCAGCAACATAATGCCTCCGGGAGAAAGAAATAGAAGATAGATAATTGAAATAAAAGAATGTTGAAGAAAATGCCAATTTCTGCCACAAAAGAGTTTGAAAAGGCATCTTAAGGAGAAGGGTCGAACGAAGTTATTGGAAAGCCAACAACGAAAGAATAAACTTGATATGGTCTTGTGGAGTACATCTCAAATTATGAGGTGACAACCTGCCTCTCACGGGAAAAGAATTGTATTGATATGAACAAGGATACGAGAAAGTATATCGCACCGGAAAGGATAAATGAAGAAATTGGATCATTGATAAACACCATGAGAGCGACAATTCTTCAAGGAAAGCTTTAGGTGAAATATACCCCAAGATAATTCCAATCAAGAAAATGATGGGTTTAAAATAACTCATCCTTGACAACATGTGAATCATGAAACATGAACTCAAATTATCAAGAATGGCATAATACCACCTCCAATAATATGATAGAAAGAATGCACTCCGGATTACAATATGAAGAAAGCTTGAGTTTCTTAGAAAAGAATTTTGATGAACACTTCAAGAAGAAATTAAATCCTTTATGAACCAACATGTAGAACCTTCCCGAAGAACTCCGGTAACAAAAGGATAATGAAAAGAAAGAGAAGTTAAAAAACATGAGGTGAAACCTTGCGATGATTTAGATGGATCCTCGCTACGAGATAAAAGAGAGATCTTGAAACTCCAGGAAAATAAAAGATGAAACAATTTTAATCAAGAAGTTGACGAGTCTCCGGAATAGGGAATTAATCACTTGGGTGAATCAAGAATAAGAATTACGTTATGCGTATCCTTCACCAATTTAAATTGATGACAAGCAAAGGATTTGACATACTACTTATTCTTGTAGCAAGGATTAAGAGAGATATATCATAAACTTGGGAAAATCTTCAACGAACCACCGGTATAATTTGAAAGAACGAAAGAATTGATATGATAACCAAGGAAGAGGTCTTGAACGAACCACCGTAAGAATTGAAAACGAACGAAGTAAATAGGTGAATCACCGGTAAGAATTAGCAAATGAACGGAGATACAAGAGAGAGTTTAGATACAAGAGAACGAAGAGATCATGAACTGATTAGAGAATATACTAGAATGATGCACCGGTTAGATTTGGAGAACGAGAGCTGAAAGCTGAATATGAATAATCCCGAAATGGTGGCCTCCGGAGAATCAAACTGAAAAGACTCTTGAATAGCTCCGGATGGATGAAAAGAATTCTCATAATCAAATATAATTATGGGAGGATGGCAACAAGCTAGAATCACGAATCTCGAAGAGAATGGAGCAAGATTGAGAGAAAAAAAATCTTCTTTGGTCTTGAAATGTTGAGCGTGACGACAAGAAAACACCACCATGAATTGTTGAGAACTCCGGGATGAAAATTAGAAAGGTTGAGCCAACTATGAAAAGAATTTCAAATATCTTGGAGAAGGGCATTTGACTGATGATAAATCATTCTTACGTCAAACTTTAGAAAAGAATTTGAGAATAACTCTGGAAATTAGAAGAGTCGGGTAAGATCCTGGAAGAAGACATGTGGGTTAGGGCCCACTCAAAAGAAACACCATTGAAAAGATTACTTGAAAAGAGATATTGCACCGGTAGAATTAAAAGGCTTGAATGAGATAACAGACTCGAGATATCTTGAACACACCGGAACAAATGAATAGTGAAGAGTGGATGATTATGAGGTGCACCGGTATGATAAAACTTCTGAAACGAGGAAAAGGATATGATCAACACCAAAAGCTTGAATTGAATCCACCGGAGAAGGAAAAGAACGAAGAATGAGGAATGACGAACTTGAATCTCCGTTAGAATCTTCATGAGAATCACCGGATAAGAATATTGACGGAAAGAATGGAGAGACTTCGCAAGAATAAAAGTATACTTGATTAAGATATCTGAGTCCTTGAAAAAAAGGGTGGGTGGGAGGGAAAAACAAAGGCAACTTGGAGACGGATGGAACAAACACCGTTGAGAAAAACTGATAATTGATCTTGCGAATGTTGAAGTGATCGGATCCACTTGAAGAGAGACACACCGGTTGAAAAGGATTGACATGACAGACTTGATGATCGAGAAGGATTAGTATTCACATCAGAGTATGAGAACACCATTTGGGGAAGGTATGGAATCAACACTTGACTTCAAAGCAACTCGAATACCACAACTCAAAACAAAACAAAGGATTGGCTAGCAGAATAAGCCAAAACAAACATATGATAGAGATTTCATCCGAAGTTTTCATGGTGGGGCCTACACGGGCTCGATCGTACAGCACCATCATGTACAAGGCAGTGCACATGACATACGAAGCATCCCCGAGTTAGCATATCCAAGGACTCTTTAAGACCCAATGAGACCACTGTAAAACCGACCGTGAATAGGCGGACCACTAGACGTCGAACCCCAATTTCATATCATACATCCGTCGGAAAGATATCCTAAGAGCTACTTGAATTCCCACTTATAAACTCCCGAAATTTTCCGGTTATGCAATCAGGTGTTGGGGATACAGGGGAAGCATAATATCTCACCCAAAACTAACAATTCCTACATCCAGCTGTATCCATCCTTCAACACATAACCAAGAAACCTTCGGAAATCGTCTACCTCAACCTTCGAAAAGCATCCGTTATACAAGTTATGGCGATACTCCCGAACTCCCGCCCTAGTACTGGGTGGCGTCGAGGTTATCTCACCAACGAACTGCATAAAAGAGATTTTCGATGTCGGCGAACTAAACTCAGGTATTCCAGAACTGCAACGATAAAATTGTGACGACAACACCTCGGAGCTCAACTCCCCGGGACACTGCCACAACCCCTAAATGACAGAAGGCACCAAGAACAATGTTCTCGTCACAAATCGATCAGAACGATTCCAAGATACCTGCGTGATCCTAAAAAAAATTAGTGAAATTTGAGAAGAGAAGAGTCAAAACTCTACGTCAGGATGCCTTACCAGAGCGATGAAGGGACTGGCGAGTAAAAAGAATTCCTAAACTCTCCGATATATAATTCCTAAATGACTCAAAACATTTTTCTAGACTCAACAACGTCAGCTAATTCGATCAAGCAGTGGGGGCTCCTAAGGTCGGGGAAGGCTCTGATTACCAACTTGTAACGCCCTCGATGCGGCTATATCTCCCATGTGTCGAAGCACGACTTAGAGGCATAACCGCATTGAAAGCAATGTCGCAAGTGAGGTAATCTTCACACAACCCATGTAATACAATAGGGGAAAAAGATACATAGTTGGCTTACAATCGCCAGTTCACACAATTACATGAATAAAGCATTACATCAAACAGATACAATCAAGGTCCGACTACGGAACCAAACTAAAAGAAGACTACCCCAAATGCTACACAGATCCCCGATCGACCCCAACTGGGCTCCACTACTGATCAACTAGAATGGAACAACACAAAGGAAAAGATCTTCATCAAGCTCCTCCTGAGCTTGGTTGTGTCATCTGCACGGTCTCATCGGCACCTGCAAGCTGGTTTTGGAAGTATCTATGAGTCACGGGGACTCAGGAATCTCGCACCCTCGTGATCAAGACTATTCAAGCTTATGGGTAAAGTAAAGGTATGAGGTGGAGCTGCAGCAAGCGACTAGCATATATGGTGGCTAACATACGCAAATGAGAGCGAGAAGAGAAGGCAAAGCACGATCGAGAAACTATGATCAAGAAGTGATCCTCGAACAACCTACGTCAAGCATAACTCCAACACCGTGTTCACTTCCCGGACTCCGCCGGAAAGAGACCATCACGGTTACACACGCGGTTGATGTATTTTAATTAAGGTCAACTTCAGGTTTTCTACAACCGAACATTAACAAATTCCCATCTGCCCATAACCGCGGGCACGGCTTTCGAAAGTTCAAATCCCTGCAGGGGTGTCCCAACTTAGCCCATGACAAGCTCTCATGGTCAACGAAGGATATTGCTTCTAGCGGGAAGACCGGATCAGACTCGGAATCCCGGTTACAAGACATTTCGACAGGGTAAAACTAAACCAGCAACACCGCCCAAATGTGCCGACAAATCCTGATAGGAGCTGCACATATCTCGTTCTCAGGGCACACTCAGATGAGACATCCTACGAGTAAAACTAAACCTCAAGTTGCCCCGAGGTGGCCCCGCAGTCTGCTCGGTCGGACCAACACTCAGAGGTGCACTAGCCCGGGGGGGTTAGAATAAAGATGACCCTTGAGTCTGCAGAACCCAAGGGAAGGTGGTAGGTTGTTAGTGCAAATGGTAAAACCAAGGTTGGGCATTGCTGGAGGAGTTTTATTCAAGGCGAACTGTCAAGGGGTTCCCATTATTACCCAACCGCATAAGGAACGCAAAATCCGGGAACATAACACCGATATGACGGAAACTAGGGTGGCAAGAGTGGAACAAAACAGCAGGCATAAGGCTGAGCCTTCCACCCTTTACCAAGTATATAGATGCATTAATTAAATAAGGTATATTGTGATATCCCAACAAGTAAACATGTTCCAACAAGGAACAATATCTCCATGTTCCAACAAGGAACAAACTTCAATCTTCACCTGCAACTAACAACGCTATAAGAGGGGCTGAGCAAAGCGGTAACATAGCCAAACAACGGTTTGCTAGGACAAGGTGGGTTAGAGGCTTGGTTCAACAATATAGGAGGCATGATAAGCAAGTGGTAGGTATCGCAGCATAGGCATAGCAAAAGAGCGAGCAACTAGCAAGCAAAGATAGAAGTGATTTCGAGGGTATGATCATCTTGCCTGAAATCCCGCAAGGAACAAGAACGAGTCCATGAAGAAGACAAACAGACGTAGTCGAACGGGTCCTCACAAACGCGACGTTATCGGAACCAACCCGAAGAAGCAACACCGGAAAGAAGCACACAACATAGTAAACAACCACCACATAGACATGGCATGATGCACAAACAAGTATGATGCATGTCCGATTTAAATATGCATGGCATGGCAAAGTGCACAAACAAAACTACAAATTAAGTGGAGATCAATATGCAACGAGTTGCATATTGACGAAACACCACATGAATTATTTAGTTCTCTCTCGGTTATGTACCCAACAATATTAAATGTTGTTAAGCATGTCAAGAGGTGAAACATAAATGGATTATCTATCTAAACAATTTAAATGGGGCCGGATATAGCAAACAACAAATCTGGTAAATCCCCATATGCATATAGCAAATTAATACAAACAACAATTTTAGATATTCTTGATGTTGTTAACATGATGCGGATGACATGTTCAAGTTTATGCAAGTTTTTATGAAAATGTTGATAAGAGCATTATGAAGCATTTGTCACCGTGGTGGAAAGAAAAGGGGTGCCACGACAACGATAACGGTAATGGTGCCACGGCAACGTTCCGGTTCCGGTACTCGATTGAGATGTCGGTGCAAAAGGAAGTGTGACGAGAGCGTGTAAAAGATGGTGGGGCGCTCCCGGATTCCGGGTGTCCCATGAGTTGGCGACAAGGAAACGGGTGACAATTTGGACACGGTGCAAACCCGAGCATCTCAAACATCGCAAGCATTCATTCACGGACGTCGTCTCGAGGTTATACCTTCGAAGCGTGCAAGTGGGGCAGTTCTTGTTTAGTGCAAAGTAGAGGAAGTAGTCATTCTCGCGACGGCGGTAGTGGAAGCAGTCGTTCTCGCACGCTCTAGGGTCGACGGTAGAGGTTCTCGCGATCTCGGTGACGGTAGTGGTACATGTTTATCGTTGCCCGAGTTTCCGTAGATGTTCATGTCACCGTAGTGGTACTTGGTGAATCCCAAAACGGTCTTGGCGCCTTCGCGCGTAGGGGTACTTGGCGTTTTACTCCACGGTCTTGGCGGATCCACGCGATGGTAGTGGTACTCGCAAAGAGGTACTTTGTAGTCTCGACGACGGGCATACACGTTTTTCGTAGATGAACTTGACTGATCCGAGGGATCTGAGGGTCGTGGTACTTGGCAAAAAAAAACACATCGAGGTACTTGGTGATGTTCCCTGTTCAGTGGTCGTTGGACTTGGCATCCCGGCCTGTAGTCGTTCGGGCTTCACGGAAGAACTTGACGCTCACGGGGTCTCGGTCATGCGTCGGTCTTGCGGGCAGCGAGGGAAGGAGCAAGGGCTCGCTAGGACTTGGCGCAGGCTGCATCCCACAACTAAGCAGAGAGGAGACGAACGGCGCTGCTGGTCGAAGCAAAGGACGTAGTCAATGCGGCCGGGACGAGCAGCGAGGTAGAAGAAGCAGAACTCCAGCGACGAGGTGCAGCAGTGGAGCATTGAGCTCGGCCGGCAGCGTTCAGAGGAGGCTAGGCGGAGGTGCGGCGGCCGTTTGCTGAGGAAGGTCGGCGAGGCATGGAGGTCGAGGTCGCCAAGAAAGGGAGGCAGCAGGGGCATGGCGATGCTGAAGGCCTCACGGGCCATGCCAGGCGACGGGCACGGCTTGGGGAGGCACAGACGAAGTGAAGTCCAGCAGCGGCGCAGCATCGACGCAGGGAAGCGGATCGGGAGGATGGGACAGGGAGGCTGGCGGCGTTGGAGGATGGGATCGGGGAAGAGGTTCGAGGGGAGAGGGTGAGTGGGATCGAGGGAGATGGAGTGGCTGCGAGGGAGAGATGGGATCGAGGCCCCTGGTGCGATGCGTGCCTCTGGCGGAGGTGGGAACGAGAAGGAGGGATCGAGAAGGAGATGGTGAGAGACAGGCATCGAGGCTAGGGTTTATAGCGGGGCGTGGCTGGGCCTTAGAGGCCGGCCCGGTAGTGAAGGAAGTGGCCAGAGGCCTGGCTGGGCTGCTGGGCTCTCTTCTCCTTCTCTCTTATTTACCCAAACAGTAAAAAAAGGAAGAAAGGAAAGAGAGAAAGGAAAAGATTAGAGAAGGGACTTTGGCATGCGGATAGTGTTCCCGGGCTCTCAAAATGAGCTTGAACCAGGAAAAAAATGGAAGTGGGCATGACCGAAAGTTTAAATTCAAACTCGTTTGAATTTAATTCAAATGGGTTTGAACTAGGACTTGGTTTTTGAAGTGTCCAAAAATGTTGAAATTTTTGGTGGTGCTCCGGAATATGATGAAAGAATATATGGCAAGATTGGAGACCAAGAATTAAGATAACAAAGGCATTGGGATAATTTGTAAGTGTGTTATGGTGAATTCCAAAATAAAGGAATATTTAATATAGCTCCCTAATAATAGTAGGAGACTTTTATGTTATAAAGAGAATTGCACCATGTGAACTCCCTCGATTTAAATGGATCGAAGATCCATACGGTTTATTTAGTTGAGTTGCAAAAGATTTATGAGATGATGGCATGATGACATGATGCAATGCACATGATGCAACAAACCAAACAAAACACACAACGAAACCCGAAAACCCTGGAAGGCATCTGAAGTTCCGGAATTGGGGCGTTACACATAATCTCATAGTTATAGGAACATGTATAAGTTATGAAGAAAGCAATAGCAATAAACTAAACGATGATAGTGCTAAGCTAATGGATGGGTCCTGTCCATCACATCATTCTCTAATGATGTGATCCCGTTCATCAAATGACAACACATATCTATGGCTAGGAAACTTAACCATCTTTGATTAACGAGCTAGTCAAGTAGAGGCACACTAGGGACACTCTGTTTGTCTATGTATTCACACATGTATCAAGTTTCCGGTTAATACAATTCTAGCATGAATAATAAACATTTATCATGATATAAGGAAATATAAATAACAACTTTATTATTGCCTCTGGGGCATATTTCCTTCATATCTATGCATGGAAAGTATTGGGAACTATAAGTCATTTTCGTTGGTGGGATGGATACACCTCCCAAAATGTTTTTATCTCAATTTTTTCGCTTTGAGCTCTGGCACCTCTACAAATCCCTACTTCCCTCTATGAAGGGCCTATCTTTTACTTTATGCAATTTTTATTTTGAGTCTCCATCTTCTCTTATAAAAGCACCAACTAGGAGGCTATATGATCGTGCTTAAGTATTGGGTGTAGTTAATATCCGAGTGTGTTTCATGAATGGATCAATGTTTGAGCATGATGGGCTAGGGATAACTTATTTTAGCATTGATATTTTGAAAGACATGGTTGCTTGTTGATATGCTTGAGTATCTAAAATATTATGTCAAACTAGACTATTTCTTTGAATCACATAAAAGTCCAAATGTCCATGCTATAAAGTAAAGAATATGATATGACATGATGAACATCACTCCACATCAAAAATTCTGCTTTTATCACTTACCTACTCGAGTACGAGTAGGAGTTAAGCTTGGGGATGCTGATACGTCTCCAATGTGTCTATAATTTTTGATTGTTCCATGATTTTTTATTATCAATCTTGGATGTTTTATAATCATTTTATAGTCATTTTACATCATTTTTTGGTACTAACCTATTGACATAGTGCCAAGTGCCAGTTGCCGTTTTTCCATGTTTTTTACATCGCAGAAAATCAATATCAAACGGAGTCCAAATGTCACAAAACTTTACGGATATTTTTATGGACCAGAAGGAAGATATTGGGCCCTGGTAGCACCTGGGGGGTCCTGAGGAGGGGACAACCCACCAAGGCGCACCAGGAGGCCCAGGCGCGCCCTTGTGGGTTGTGCCCACTCGGGTGCCCTCGAACCGCCTCTTTGCTCTATAAATACCCGAATATTCCCAAAACCCTAGGGGAGTCGATGAAATTTTCATCCAGCCACCGCAGAGTCCAGAACCACCAGATCCAATCTAGACACCGTCACAGAGGGGTTCACCACTTCCATTGGTGCCTCTCCGATGATGTGTGAGAAGTTCTTTGTAGACCTTTGATAACCCACAAGTATAGGGGATCGCAACAGTTTTTTAGGGTAGAGTATTCAACCCAAATTTATTGATTCGACACAAGGGGAGCCAAAGAATATTCTCAAGTATTAGCAGTTGAGTTGTCAATTCAACCACACCTGGAAACTTAATATTTGCAGCAAGGTATTTAGTAACAAAGTAATATGATAGTAGTGGTAACGATGGCAAAAAGTAACGGTAGCAAAAGTAATATTTTTGGGTTTTGTAGTGATTGTAACAGTAGCAGCGAAAAAGTAAATAAGCGAAGAACAATGTAGGAAAAGCTCGTAGGCATTGGATCGGTGATGGAGAATTATGCCGGATGCGATCATGTAACAGTCAGAACATAGGGTGACACAGAACTAGCTCCAGTTCATCAATGTAATGTAGGCATGTATTCCGAATATAGTCATACGTGCTTATGGAAAAGAACTTGCATGACATCTTTTGTCCTACCCTCCCGTGGCAGTGGGGTCCTATTGGAAACTAAGGGATATTGAGGCCTCCTTTTAATAGAGTACCGGACCAAAGCATTAACACATAGTGAATACATGAACTCCTGAAACTACGATCATCACCGGTAAGTATCCCGATTATTGTCACTTCGGGGTTAACGGATCATAACACATAATATGTGACTATAGACTTGCAAGATAGGATCAAGAACTCACATTTATTCATGAAAACATAATAGGTTCAGATCTGAAATCATGGCACTCGGGCCCTAGTGACAAGCATTAAGCATAGCAAAGTCATAGCAACATCAATCTCAGAACATAGTGGATACTAGGGATCAAACCCTAACAAAACTAACTCGATTACATGATAAATCTCATCCAACCCATCACCATCCAGCAAGCCTACAATGGAATTACTCACGCACGGCGGTGAGCATCATGAAATTGGTGATGGAGGAAGGTTGATGATGACTATGGCGACGGATTCCCCTCTCTGGAGCCCCAAACAGACTCCAGATCAGCCCTCCCGAGAGAGTTTAGGGCTTGGCGGCGGTTCTGTATCGTAAAACGCAATGAATCCTTCTCTCTGATTTTTTTTCTCCCCGAACACGAATATATGGAGTTCAAGTTGAGGTCGGTGGAGCGTCAGGGGGCCCACGAGGCAGGGGGCGCGCCCAAGGGGGTAGGGCGCGCCCTCCACCCTCGTGGACAGGGTGTGGGCCCCTTGACGTGGATCTTTCTTCCAGTATTTTTTATATATTCCAAAAATAATCTCGGTTGATTTTCAGGTCATTCCGAGAACTTTTATTTTTGCACAAAAATAACATCATGGCAATTCTGCTGAAAACAGCGTCAGTTCGGGTTAGTTCAATTCAGATCATGCAAGTTAGAGTCCAAAACAAGGGCAAAAGTGTTTGGAAAAGTAGATACGACGAATATGTATCAACTCCCCCAAGCTTAAACCTTTGCTTGTCCTCAAGCAATTCAGTTGATAAACTGAAAGTAATAAAGAAAAACTTTTACAAACTCGGTTTGCTCTTGTTGTTGTAAATATGTAAAGCCAGCATTCAAGTTTTCAGCAAAGATTATGAACTAACCATATTCACAATAACATTTAGGTCTCATGTTTACTCATATCAATGGCATAATCAGCTAGCGAGCAATAATAACAAATCTCGGATGACAACACTTTCTCAAAACAATCATGATATGATATAACAAGATGGTATCTCGCTAGCCCTTTCTGAGACCGCAAAACATAAATGCAGAGCACCTTTAAAGATCAAGGACTGACTAGACATTGTAATTCATGGTAAAAGAGATCTAGTCAAGTCATACTCGATGTAAACTAACAATGATGGATGCAAATGACAACGGTGCTCTCCAACTGGTGCTTTTTAATTAGATGATGACGACTCAACATAAAAGTAAATAGATAGGCCCTTCGCAGAGGGAAGCAGGGATTTGTAGAGGTGCCAGAGCTCAGTTTTGAAATAGATATGAATAATATTTTGAGCGGTATACTTTCATTATCAACATAACAACCGAGAGATCTCGATATCTTCCATGCTACACACATTATAGGCGGTTCCCAAACAGAATGGTAAAGTTTATACTCCCCCTTCACCAACAAGCATCAATCCATGGCTTGCTCAAAACAACGAGTGCCTCCAACTAACAAGAGTCCTGGGGGAGTTTTGTTTGCAGTTATTTTGATTTGATTTGCATAAAGCATGGGACTGGGCATCCCGATGACCAGCCATTTTCTCATGAGTGAGGAGCGGAGCCCACTCCTCTTGAGAATAACCAGCCTAGCATGGAAGATACAGACAGCCCTAGTTGATACATGAGCTATTCGAGCATACAAAACAGAATGTTTATTTGAAGGTTTAGAGTTTGGCACATACAAATTTACTTGGAACGGCAGGTAGATACCGTATATGGGTAGGTATGGTGGACTCATATGGAACAAGTTTGGGGTTCATGGAATTGGATGCACAAGCAGTATTCCCGCTTAGTACAAGTGAAGGCTAGAAAAAGACTGGGAAGCAACCAGCTAGAGAGCACAACAGTCATGAACATGCATTAAAATTAATCAACACCGAATGCAAGCATGAGTAGGATATAATGCACCATGAACATAAATATCGTAGAGGCTATGTTGATTTTGTTTCAACTACATGCGTGAACATGTGCCAAGTCAAGCCACTCGAATCATTCAAAAGAGGATACCATACTATCATACCACATCACAACCATTTTAATAGCATGTTGGCACGCAAGGTAAACCATTATAAGCTCCTAGCTAATTAAGCATGGCATAAGCAACTATAATCTCTAATTGTCATTGCAAACATGTTTCTTTCATAATAGGCTGAATCAGGAATGAAGAACTAATCATATTTACAAAAACAAGAGAGGTCAAGTTCATACCAGTTTTTCTCATCTCAATAAGTTCATCATATAATCATCATTATTGCCTTTCACTTGCACGGTCGAATAGTGTGGATAATAATAATAGTGCACGTGCATTGGACTAAGCTGGAATTTGCAAGCATTCAATTCAAGAGAGAAGACAAGGTAATATGGGCTCTTTGTTAGATCAACAATAATGCATATGAGAGCCACTCAACATTTTCATTATGGTCTTCTCCTCCCGACCCCCAAAGAACAAGAAAAGAAATAAAACTATTTACACGGGAAAGCTCCCAACAAGCAAAAGAAGAACGAGAAATATTTTTGGGTTTTCTTTTTAATTACTACTACTACAGGCATGGAAAGTAAACTAACTAAAATCTACAACTAATTTTTTTAGTTTTTTTCTTAAGGTTTATCAAACACACTAGAAGAAAGCATAAAAAGTGAAATAAACTAGCATGGATATTACAATGAAAAAGTATGAGCATCGACAACTAGCATGAGTGTATGAACAGGAATGTAATGTCGGTGAGAAAACGTACTCCCCCAAGCTTAGGATTTTGGCCTAAGTTGGTCTATGACCATGGATGGCCTGGTGGATATCCGAAGTTGTAACCGGGGTCGTACTGAGAAGGAGCCTCGGGTTGCCACTGGTTGCCAATCTCCTCTGGATCCCGCTGGTAAACAGACTGTCGTGAAGGATCAAATCGTGGTTCCGGCTCTGGCTCTGTAGCTGATGTGGGGTTTCGGTAGGCGTGAATGGCCTCCGGCGGAACAAGGTACTTGCCTGCAGATAAGTCAAACAAGGAAGGAGCAGGCAAAGTGATAGTCTCAGGGTGATTTTTATCAAAAAAACATCTTGTATTTAAGCATCTTTTCCTTATTCTTAACGATAAAATCATGTGCTACCATACTCTTATAGTCTAGAAAAACAGGAGGCACCAAGTTTTCTTCTTTCTCATAATGTCTAATAGGTATGTTAAAATGTGTAGCGAGGCGCAAGGCGAAGATGCCTCCAAGGACGGGGCCCTTAGTGCGGTTCAGGTTTAACCTCTTTGCAACAATAGCGCCCATACTAAATGTTTCATCACGGAACAAGGCATGGCACAAAATAATAATATCAGGGGCACTAAGGTTGCCACAGTTTCCGCGACCAATCAAGCATCTACTAGCAAATATTGCAAAGTAACGTAGAACAGGAAAATGTATGCTAGTAATTCTTGCATCGGAAACCTTCCTAGTTTCCCCTACAGCAATCATATCAATAAACCCTTCCACATCACTACAATGTAGTTCTTCTATGCTGCCTATAAAGGGTATCTTACAGACCCAGCAGAAATCAAAAAGGGACATCTCCTTATACTCATCATATAAATAGAAATCCACCGAAGGTGGTGACCTCCTAGCATGGAAATGAAAATTTTGCACAAAAATATTAGTGAGTAAGAGATACTGTTCGCGTTGGTCGTGGAGGAAGTTGGTGAGGCCTGCATTCTTAGCCAACTCATAAAAATCATCATAAATCCTGGCTGCTCTCAAGAAATCATCACAAGGCCATTCACACGGCCGAACTTCCGCGGTGCGAGGGAGATTATATTTGGGTCTCTTATCCTCCTCACTTTGCTTGTCCTTCGAGCTTCGGCTCGACGAGCCCCTCAAAATCTCTTCATATTTTTCTAAAAATTTCTGAAATTTTTAGTAACTTCAAAATAAAAGTGAACCAAACTCAACAAAATTGGTAGCAACTACTCCCACAAGTGCCTAGAGACTATATCATGCATTAAAACTACTTTTGACCATATAAATTTGACATGCAAGCTCAAGAACATGGTCACCTAAGCAGAAAAAATTTGCAATGAATAAAGCACTAGAACAAAAACTAATTGGACCATTGGAGGAGTCACATACCAAAGAACAATCCCCCAAAGCAGTTTTGTGAATGGAGCTTTGAGCTAGGAGATCGAAAATTGCAGTAAGATGAGCTAGAACTCGTGCTTGAGTTGGTTGGTGATTTTTTTTGGAGGAATAAGGAGTGTGTGGTGGCTGGAATAAGTGGAGGGAACCCACGTGGGGTCTACGAGGCAGGGGGCATGCCCTCCACCCTCGTGGGCACGTGACTGCTCCCCCTGTTGTGTTTTCAGTGCCAGATATTCTCAAATATTCTAGAAAAAATCATATTTAATTTTCAGGGCATTCGGAGAACTTTTATTTTCGGGGTATTTTTATTGCACGGATAATTCAGAAAGCAGACAGAAAATACTATTTTTGCTTTATTTAATATAAATAACAGAAAGTAAAAAGAGGGTACAGAGAGTTGTGTTTTCTAAATTCATCCATCTCATGCTCATCAAAAGGAATCCACTAACAAGGTTGATCAAGTCTTGTTAACAAACTCATTCCGAATAACATGGAACCGGACAACTTTTGAATAACACTAGGTTACCTCAACGGGGATATGCATGTCCCCGACAATAATAATATCATATTTCTTCTTGACAATAGGAAGAGGAAATTCAAAACCTCCAATAGTAATAGTTGAAATTTTTCCAATAGAATTGATACTGTGGAGTGGAGGTTGTTTCCTCGGAAAGTGTACCGTATGCTCATTACCATTAACATGAAAAGCGACATTGCCTTTGGTGCAATCAATAACAGCCCCTGCAGTATTCAAAAAGTGTCTTCCAAGGATAATAGACATACTATCGTCCTCGGGAATACCAAGAATAACAAAGTCCGTTAAAATAGTAATGTTTGCAACCACAACAGGCACATCCTCACAAATACCGATAGGTATAGCAGTTGATTTTCAGCCATTTGCAAAGATATTTCAGTAGGTGTCAACTTATTCAAATCAAGTCTACGATATAAAGAGAGAGGCATAACACTAACACCGGCTCCAAGATCACATAAAGCAGTTTTAACATAGTTTTTTTAATGGAGCATGGTATAGTTGGTACTCCGGGATCTCCAAGTTTCTTTGGTATTCCACCCTTAAAAGTATAATTAGCAAGCATGGTAGAAATTTCAGCTTCCGGTATCTTTCTCTTATTTGTAACAATATCTTTCATATATTTAGTATAAGGATCCATTTTATGCATATCAGTTAAATGCATACACAAAAAGATAGGTCTAATCATTTCAGCAAAGCGCTCAAAATCCTCATCATCCTTTTTCTTGGATGGTTTAGGAGGAAAATGCATGGGTTTCTGAACCCATGGTTCTCTTTCTTTACCGTGCTTCCTAGCAACAAAGTCTCTCTTATCATAACGTTGATTCTTAGATTGTGGGTTATCAAGATCAACAGCAGGTTCAATCTCTACATCATTATCATTAGTAGGTTGGACATCAACATGAACATCATCATTAACATTATCACTAGGTTCATGTTCATTACCAGATTGTGTTTCAGCATCAGAAATAGAAATATCATTGGGATTCTCAGGTGTGTCTACAACAGGTTCACTAGAAGCATGCAAAGTCGTATCATTATTTTTTTCTTCCTCTTAGAAGGACTAGGTGCATCAACGTTATTTCTCTGAGAATCCTGCTCAATTCTCTTAGGGTGACCCTCCGGGTACAAAGGTTCCTGAGTCACTTTACCTCCTCTAGTTGTAACTCTAATAGCAAAGTCATTATTCTTACTATTCAATTCATTGAGCAAATCATTTTGAGCTTTAAGTACTTGTTCTACTTGAGTGGTAACCATAGAAGCAGGTTTACTAATAAGTTTAAGTTCACCCTTAACACTAGCCATATAATCACTCAAGTGTTCAATCATATAAGCATTATGTTTCAGTTGTCTACCAAAATAAGCATTAAAATTTTCCTACTTAACCATAAAGTTATCAAAGTCATCCAAACATTGGCTAGCAAACTTAGCAGGAGGGATTTCAGCTTTACTACCTGTCTCGGGTTATCAAGACCGTGTGTTTCTTCAATAGGTGATGAATTAAGACCATGTATTTCTTCAATAGGAGGTAAATTCTTAACATCTTCAGCTTTTATACCTTTTTATTTCATAGATTTCTTTGCCTCTTGCATATCTTCAGGACTGAGAAATAGAATACCCCTTTTCTTCGGAGTTGGCTTAGGAGTTGGTTCAGGAAGTGTCCAATTATTTTCATTAGTCAACATATTATTCAATAGAATTTCAGCTTGATCAACTGTTCTTTCCCTGAAAACACAACCATCACAACTATCCAGGTGGTCTCTGGAAGCATCGGTTAGTCCATTATAAAAGATATCAAGTATTTCATTTTTCTTGAGATGATGATCAGGCAAAGCATTAAGTAATTGGAGAAGCCTCCCCCAAGCTTGTGGGAGACTCTCTTCTTCAATTTGCACAAAATTATATATTTCCCTTAAAGTAGCTTGTTTCTTATGAGCGGGGAAATATTTAGCAGAGAAGTAGTAAATCATATCCTGGGGACTACGCACACAACCAGGATCAAGAGAATTAAACCATATCTTAGCATCACCCTTTAATGAGAATGGAAATAATTTAAGGATATAATAGTAGCGAGTTTTCTCATCATTAGTAAACAGGGTAGCTATATCATTTAATTTAGTAAGATGTGCCACAACAGTTTCACATTCATAGCCATAGAAAGGATCAGATTCAACCAAAGTAATTAACTCAGGATCGACAGAGAAATCATAATCCTTATCATTAATAAAGATAGGTGAAGTAGCAAAAGCAGGATCGTATTTCATTCTAGCATTCAGAGATTTTTCTTTCAGCTTAGCTAATAGTTTCTTAAGATCACTTCTATCATTGCAGGCAAGAAAGTCTCTAGCAGTTTCTTCATCCATAACATAACCCCCAGGAACAACAGGCAATTCATATCTAGGGGGGGAATTTTCATCATCACTTTCATCAATATTATCAGTTTCAATAATTTCATTCTCTCTAGCCCTACCAAGTTATTCATCAAGAAATTCACCAGGTGGCACAGTAGTATCAAGCATAGAAGTAGTTTCATCATAAGTATCTTGCAAAGCAGAAGTGGCATCATCAATAACATGCGACATATCAGAATTAATAGCAGAAGCAGGTTTAGGTGTCGCAAGCTTACTCAAAACAGAAGGTGAATCAAGTGCGGAGCTAGATGGCAGTTCCTTACCTCCCCTCGTAGTTGAGGGATAAATCTTGGTTCTTTGATCTTTCAAGTTCTTCATAATGATAAGCAGATATAAATCCCAAGTGACTCAAAGAATAGAGCTATGCTCCCGGGCAACAGCGCCAGAAAATAGTCTTGATAACCCACAAGTATAGGGGATCGCAACAGTTTTCGAGGGTAGAGTATTCAACCCAAATTTATTGATTTGACACAAGGGGAGCCAAAGAATATTCTCAAGTATTAGCAGCTGAGTTGTCAATTCAACCACACCTAGAAACTTAATATCCGCAGCAAGGTATTTAGTAGCAAAGTAATATGATAGTAGTGGTAACGGTGGCAAAAGTAACGGTAGCAAAAGTAATATTTTTGGGTTTTGTAGTGATTGTAATAGTAGCAGCGGAAAAGTAAATAAGTGAAGAACAATGTAGTAAAAGCTCGTAGGCATTGGATCGGTGATGGAGAATTATGCCGGATGCGATCGATCATGTAACAGTCATAACATAGGGTGACACAGAACTAGCTCCAGTTCATCAATGTAATGTAGGCATGTATTCCGAATATAGTCATACGTGCTTATGGAAAAGAACTTGCATGACATCTTTTGTCCTACCCTCCCGTGGCAGTGGGGTCCTATTGGAAACTAAGGGATATTAGGGCCTCCTTTTAATAGAGTACCGGACCAAAGCATTAACACATAGTGAATACATGAACTCCTGAAACTATGGTCATCACCGGAAAGTATCCCGATTATTGTCAGTTCGGGGTTAACGGATCATAACACATAATAGGTGACTATAGACTTGCAAGATAGGATCAAGAACTCACATATATTCATGAAAACATAATAGGTTCAGATCTGAAATCATGGCACTCAGGCCCTAGTGACAACAATTAAGCATAGCAAAGTCATAGCAACATCAATCTCAGAACATAGTGGATACTAGGGATCAAACCCTAACAAAACTAACTCGATTACATGATAAATCTCATCCAACCCATCACCGTCCAGCAAGCCTACGATGGAATTACTCACGCACGGTGGTGAGCATCATGAAATTGGTGATGGAGGAAGGTTGATGATGACGATGGCGATGGATTCCCCTCCGGAGCCCCGAACGGACTCCAGATCAGCCCTCCCAAGAGAGTTTAGGGCTTGGCGGCGGCTCCGTATCATAAAACATGATGAATCCTTCTCTCTGATTTTTTTCTCCCCGAACACGAATATATAGAGTTGGAGTTGAGGTCAGTGGAGCGTCAGGGGGCCCACGAGGAAGGGGGCGCGCCAAGGGGCTAGGGCGCGCCCCCACCCTCATGGACAGGGTGTGGGCCCCCTGACGTGGATCTTTCTTCCAGTATTTTTTATATATTCCAAAAATAATCTCCGTTGATTTTCAGGTCATTCCGAGAACTTTTATTTCTGCACAAAAGTAACACCATGGCAATTCTGCTGAAAACAGCGTCAGTCCGGGTTTGTTCCATTCAAATCATGCAAGTTAGAGTCCAAAACAAGGGCAAAAGTGTTTGGAAAAATAGATACGACGGAGACATATCAACCTTTGGGTCCGTAGTTAGTAGCTAGATGGCTTCATCTCTCTCTCTCTCTTGATTCTCAATACAATGGTCTCTTTGAGATCCATATGATGTAACTCTTTTGCAGTGTGTTTGTTGGGATCGATGAACTTTGAGTTTATGATCAGATCTATCTTTTTGTATCCATGAAAGTATTTGAGTTTCTTTGATCTTTTTTATGCATGATCTCTTATAGCCTCGTATTTCTTCTCTGATATTTGGGTTTTGTTTGGCCAACTTGATATATTTATCTTGCAATGGGAAGAGGTGCCCGGTAGTGGGTTCGATCTTATGGTGCTTGATCCCAGTGACAGAAAGGGAACCGACACGTATGTATTGTTGCTAATAAGGATAAAATGATGGGATCTATATCTACCACCATAGATAAACGGATCTCGTCTACATCATGTCATTGTTCTTATTGCATTACTCTGTTTTTCCATGAACTTAATACACTAGATGCATGCTGGATAGCAGTCAATGTGTGGAGTAATAGTAGTAGATGCAGGCAGGAGTCGGTCTACTAATCTTGGACGTGATGCCTATGTAATGATCATTTCCTGGATATCGTCATAATTATTTGAGGTTCAATCAATTGCCCAACAGTAATTTGTTTACCCACCATTTGCTGTTTTTCTCGAAAGAAGCCACTAGTGAAACCTAGGGCCCCGGGTCTTCTTTCTCATATATTTGCCTTTGCGATCTACCTTTTATTTGCTTTTATTTTCAAATCTATTAAACCAAAAACCCAAAAATACCTTGCTGCAATTTATTTTATTTGGCATTCGATCTATCAATATTTACAACTTTCTCCCGTTCACGTGCCACTTCTGGCGTCGTTACCGGAAAGGGATTGACAACCCCTTTAACACGTCGGGTTGCGAGTGGTTGTTATTTGTGTGCAGGGGTTGTTTACGTTGTGTTGCTTGGTTATCCTACTGGTTCGATAACCTTGGTTTCATATCTAAGGGAAATACCTACCGTTGTTGTGCTGCATCATCCCTTCCTCTTTGGGGAAATATCGACGTAGCTTCAATTGACATAAGTCGGTGTCGATGAGGTCGAGAGGGCTGGAGTTCCATAGGGGGCACCACCGCCGGGAAAGGACGGTTGTCCGTGCCCCCATATTTTATTGGGAGGAGGGAGATGATGACTGTCAACATATCATCGGGGAGGCTGCTGATGAAGTCTAGGCCTGCTGGAGTCGCTTGCGATTCTAGCTTGCCCCGCCTCCGCTTGTTGGCACCCCGTTCTCCACCTCCGAAGTCTCCTTGTCAGTGGCGCTTTCTAATAGAAATGGGAGCACAGGAAATATTTATTTAAAATAGGGCAATAAAAAAGTGTATTGGTAACTAGAAGTTATAAGGTAGGAATATAGTAAGAAAAGGGAATAACAATTGGTTGCTTAAATACTACACAATTCATTTGACATTACTGGGTAAGTCAACATGCAGATAGTTGAAAAGAAAACTTACTTCGAACAAAGTCTAGACGGATGATTTTGTCAGGGAAGTTAGCATATATCTCATGTCCAGGCCCTTTTATGTGTAGTGCAATTTTAGTGTCAGCTTTCAGTACATAAAACTTAGAAATTTATTTCCAAAAGCCAGTGCCAAAATAGGAGTCACCACGTTCATCAAGTCTTACAGTAGCAACGATTGTAAAACCATGATTTGTGTGCAGTATGACATCCGTGCAGTCTTGATCTATGTAAAGGGAAAGATTGTGCACTACATAATCTGTTGCATAGCAAGGGATGCGCTGTAGAAAATGGTAGGATTGTTAAAGAAAATATGGTAACATGCAAATATGAGTCCAAATTGAAAGAACTGTACAACAATTCAAATCAAAGGACAAAAATCTATAATTAAACAAATAGGGTAAACATGATGTCATGGAAATATGAGAGTAATCGAAAGAACAATACATCATTAATTTGCCTAATATAGAAAGAGGAGGGGGAAAATCCCCTTTGACGTATATGGTGCATGTGGCACCTTTTATCCAAATGTAGCAATATTTAGAATATGTTCAGGAAAGTAGGCCATGCCAACTGATTTAGGGTGAGATTGAACATACCGCGCGGCGTCCTCAAGTGATCTGGTACGGCAAGATGGAATCTCTGGCGAAGGTCGCAAAGTCGTGATGTGTCGGCGCACTGTACATTCTATGAATGAAAGAAACCCCTCAAATGAATTCACGGCAATTTCCGCCGGGTGATTAAAGTAGGCAGATGAACTGGGATAAGAGATGAGATAATATCTCTTTAAATTAGTTACCTTGTCGTGCATGAGAAAGAACCCTCAGTACAACAGATTCCCCAACTGAGCGGAGCTGGGTCGACCGCAAGCAGCGTCAAGAAAGTCAATGGTGATAGGCGGCGGCAAGCGGAAGTGGCGAAATGTAGTGGGCTTTGCCGGCAGCCTGGTGGCGGCGGCAGGCGTCGAGCTAAGTGTTTACCGTCGCTATAGGCAGTGCCATGGCATAGACGTAGAGGAGCTTGTGCGGGTGTGAATGGGGACCAGAGGGGGTGGCGGGCGGGGTGAGGGTTTTTGTGATGTGGGGATGGTGAAGGTTTTTTTTTCTTTTTTGAATTGGGTGGTGAGGGTTTTCTGTCCCACAAAGAATTTTGGACGCGACGGTTTGCTAGAGCGAACTGTGTGTGATTGACGCAACAGGAAAAATGAAATCATTGCACACGGTTCCAATTTTGGGAACCGTGTGTGATTGACGTACTACCTCTGTCCTGGTTTATTGGTCCCCTTTGTAATTTTTATCAAATTTTGACCAAATATTTAACTAAGAGATATTTATGCATGTCACCAAAAATTATATCATTGAACACTATGCTCAAATACCCATCAAACGATATAATTTTTGCTGACCTGCACTAACATTTTCTCAGTTAAACCTTTGGTCAAAATTTAACACAAATTACAAATGGGGCCAATAAACCAAGACGGAGGTAGATTCCATCAACCGAACTGGTTGCATCCATATCCCACGGTTAGACATAAGTAAACATAGATTAAACATACTCAGACATAGATAATAAGCGTACGCGTACATAAGCATAGTTCAACCATAAGTACATAGTTCAACTGTCATTAAGCATACTCAAGCGTACATAGTTCGATCCATCCCACATCTCATCTCACATGCCAGCACGATCTTGAAGCTTCTCCAGGTACTCGGCGTACGCGTCGTGCACCACCCTGCGAGAATACTTCTGCTTAAAGGAGCCAACGACCCGTCCTCTTGCATGCGCCAGAACACTTAGATACGCGTCATGAAGCTTGTGGTTGCAAAATGGGCATCGATAGCCGTCGTTCCAGGTCCTAACACGCCTGTTATGCATTCCCGCATAAAGCTCCCTCAGGATTTGCCTCTTGTACCTCCTCTGGCCATCTTCATCCTCGATGTCCACATCATCAGACAACACCTATACAAATAGTAAAACAAATTTGACATCAAATCAATGATTACATGCTGTGAAGTAGGATTAGGAATTTATGGCTATTTAGTTATACATATCCAGAGATTATGGTTCGATTTTTAATCACAGTCGTCTATGTACAGACCAATCTTGAAGAAAATAATGGCACATACATATGTAGGTCATTCAAAATCAATTGTCAAGTCCTGGCTAGGAATTATAAGCATGAACACTAACCCTAGTCGGCTTACTAGCAGAAATCATTTGCGCAGATGAAACAACTAATCACTTATCACTTGTACCATTCAAACAATCAATAAACTACACGGATCTAACAAAACTTACTCGGATTTCATGGATTGGGAGAACATAACCATAGGATTTCTATTCAAAAAGGGGAGGCAGGAGTAACCAAAGAAACCATGTGATCTATTGGACACATAAATGGGTATAGATGACTAACCAGCTGTCCGTCATCGTCGGAATCATCGCCGGAGTGGTCATCGGAGTCGCCACCGGGGTCATCACAGTCGGTGTGGAACGCCGCCTCCGGCTGTGTAAGTGTTGGGGAACGTAGTAATTTCAAAATTTTCCTACGCACACGCAAGATCATGGTGATGCATAGCAACGAGAGGGGAGAGTGTGATCTACGTACCCTTATAGATCGACAGCGGAAGCGTTATGACAACGCGGTTGATGTAGTCGTACGTCTTCACGGCCCGACCGATCAAGCACCGAAACTACGGCACCTCCGAGTTTTAGCACACGTTCAGCTCGATGACAATCCCCGGACTCCGATCCAGCAAAGTGTCGGGGAAGAGTTCCGTCAGCACGACGGCGTGGTGACGATCTTGATGTACTACTGTCGCAGGGCTTCGCCTAAGCACCGCTACAATATTATCAAGGACTATGGTGGCAGGGGGCGCCGCACATGGCTAAGAATAAGATCACGTGGATCAACTTGTGTGTCTATGGGGTGCCCTCTGCCCCTGTATATAAAGGATGGAGGAGAAGGAGGCCGGCCAAGGCTAGGTGCGGCCAGGATGTGGAGTCCTACTAGGACTCCAAGTCCTAGTAGGAGTCCACCAAGAGGGGAGGAAGGGAGAAGGAAGTGGAGGAGAAGGAAAGGTGGCCGGCCCCCTTTTCCCTAGTCCAATTCGGACTAGAGGGGAGGGGGGCGCAGCAGGCCCTTTCTCCTCTTCCCACTAAAGCCCATCAAGGCCCAATACTTCTCCCGGCGAATTCCCGTAACTCTCCGGTACTCTGAAAAATACACGAATCACTCGGAACCTTTCCGATGTCCGAATATAGTCATCCAATATATCGATCTTTACGTCTCGACCATTTTGAGGCTCCTCGTCATGTCCCCGATCTCATCCGGGACTCCGAACTCCTTTGGTACATCAAAACTCATAAACTCATAATATAACTGTCATCGAATCCTTAAGCGTGCGGACCCTACGGGTTCGAGAACAATGTAGACATGACCGAGACACGTCTTCGGTCAATAACCAATAGCGGGACCTCGATGCCCATATTGGTTCCTACATATTCTACGAAGATCTTTATCGGTCAGACCGCATAACAACATACGTTGTTCCCTTTGTCATCGGTATGTTACTTGTCCGAGATTCGATCGTCGGTATCCAATACCTAGTTCAATCTCGTTACCGGCAAGTCTCTTTACTCGTTCTGTAATACATCATCTCGCAACTAACTCATTAGTTGCATTGCTTGCAAGGCTTAAGTGATGTGCATTACCGAGAGGGCCCAGAGATACCTCTCCGACAATCGGAGTGACAAATCCTAATCTCGAAATACGTCAACCCAACATGTACCTTTGGAGACACCTGTAGAGTACCTTTATAATCACCGAGTTACGTTGTGACGTTTGGTAGCACACAAAGTGTTCCTCCGGCACACGGGAGTTACATAATCTCATAGTCATAGGAACATGTATAAGTCGTGAAGAAAGCAATAGCAACATACTTAACGATCGGGTGCTAAGCTAATGGAATGGGTCATGTCAATTAGATCATTCATCTAATGATGTGATCCCGTTAATCAAATAACAACTCTTTGTCTATGGTTAGGAAACATAACCATCTTTGATTAACGAGCTATTCAAGTAGAGGCATACTAGTGACACTCTGTTTGTCTATGTATTCACACATGTATTATGTTTCCGGTTAATACAATTATAGCATGAATAATAAACATTTATCATGAAATAAGGAAATAAATAATAACTTTATTATTGCCTCTAGGGCATATTTCCTTCAGTCTCCCACTTGCACTAGAGTCAATAATCTAGATCACATCACCATGTGATTAACATCGATGGTTCACATCATCATGTGATTAACACCCATAGTTCACATCGCCATGTGACCAATACCCAAAGGGTTTACTAGATTCAGTAATCTAGTTCACATCGCTATGTGATTAACACCCAAAGAGTACTAAAGTGTGATCATGTTTTGCTTGTGAGAGAATCTTAGTCAACGGGTCTGCCACATTCAGATCCGCATGTATTTTGCAAATTTCTATGTCAACAATGCTCTGCATGGAGCTACTCTAGCTAATTGCTCCCACTTTCAATATGTATCTAGACCGAGTCTTAGAGTCATCTAGATTAGTGTCAAAACTTGCATCGGCGTAACCCTTTACGACGAACCTTTTTTCACTTCCATAATCGAGAAACATATCCTTATTCCACTAAGGATAATTTTGACCGTTGTCCAGTGATCTACTCCTAGATCACTATTGTACTCCCTTGCCAAACTCAGTGGTAGGGTATACAATAGATCTGGTACACAGCATGGCATATTTTATAGAACCTATGACCAAGGCATAGGGAATGACTTTCATTCTCTTTCTATCTTCTGCCGTGGTCGGGCTTTGAGTCTTACTCAATTTCACACCTTGTAACATAGGCAAGAAACTCTTTCTTTGACTG
Organism: Triticum monococcum; assembly: GCA_034509565.1. Classification (NCBI taxonomy): domain Eukaryota; kingdom Viridiplantae; phylum Streptophyta; class Magnoliopsida; order Poales; family Poaceae; genus Triticum; species Triticum monococcum. The sequence continues at coordinate 525,611,321 of CM067842.1, read as the reverse complement.
TTCCATTTTGAACTACTTCAAAATCTTGTCAAGGTATGTATTTATTGAAAAAACTTATCAAGCGTCTTGATCTATCTCTATAGATCTTGATGCTCAATATGTAAGTAGCTTCACTGAAGTCTTTCTTTGAAAAACTCCTTTCAAACACTCCTTTATGCTTTATAGAATAATTCTACATTATTTCCGATCAACAATATGTCATTCACATATACTTATCAGAAATGTTGTAGTGCTCCCACTCACTTTCTTGTAAATACAGGCTTCACCGCAAGTTTGTATGAAACTATATGCTTTGATCAACTTATCAAAGCATGTATTCCAACTCCGAGATGCTTGCACCAGTCCATAGATGAATCGCTGGAGCTCGCATATTTTGTTAGCACCTTTAGGATTGACAAAACCTACTGGTTGCATCATATACAACTCTTCTTTAAGAAATCCATTAAGGAATGCAGTTTTTTTATCCATTTGCCAGATTTCATAAAATGCGGCAATTGCTAACATGATTCGGACAGACTTAAGCATATATACGAGTGATAAACTCTCATCGTAGTCAACACTTTGAATTTGTCGAAAACCTTTTGCGACAATTCTAGCTTTGTAGATAGTAACACTACTATCAACGTCCGTCTTCCTCTTGAAGATCCATTTATTTTCTATGGCTTGCCGATCATCGGGAAAGTCAACCAAAGTCCATACTTTGTTCTCATACATGAATCCCATCTCAGATTTCATGGCCTCAAGCCATCATCGCTTCCTCATAGTTCGCAAGTTCGTCATGGTCTAGTAACATGACTTCTAGAACAGGATTACCGTACCACTCTGGTGCGGATCTCACTCTGGTTTACCTACGAGATTCGGTAGTAACTTGATCTGAAGTTTTATGATCATCATCATTAGCTTCCTCACTAATTGGTGTAGTAGTCACAGGAATAGATTTCTGTGATGAACTACTTTCCAATAAGGGAGAAGGTACAATTACCTTATCAAGTTCTACTTTCCTCCCACTCACTTCTTTCGAGAGAAACTCCTTCTCTAGAAAGGATCCATTATAAGCAACGAATGTCTTGCCTTAGGATCTGTCATAGAAGGTGTACCCAACAGTCTCCTTTTGGGTATCCTATGAAGACATATTTCTCCGATTTGGTTTTGAGCTTATCAGGATGGAACTTTTTCACATAAGCATCACAACCCCAAACTTTAAGAAACGACAACTTTGGTTTCTTGCTAAACCACAGTTCAGATTGTGTCGTCTCAACGGACTTAGATGGTGCCCCTTTTTAATGTGAATGCAGCTGTCTTTAATGCATAACCTCAAAAACGATAGTGGTAAATCGGTAAGAAACATCATAGATTTGCACTATATCTAATAAAGTATGGCTATGACGTTCGGACACACCATTATGCTGTGGTGTTCCGGGTGGCATGAATTTGTGAAACTATTCCACATTGTTTTAATTGAAGACCAAACTCGTAACTCAAATATTTGTCTCCGCGATTAGATCGTAGAAACCTTATTTTCTTGTTACGATGATTCTCCACTTCACTCTGAAATTCTTTGAACTTTTCAAATGTTTCAGACTTATGTTTCATCAAGTAGATATACTCATATCTGCTCAAATCATCTGTGAAGATCAGAAAATAATGATACCTATCGCGAGCCTCAATATTCATCGGACCACATATATCAGTATGTATGATTTCCAACAAATCTGTTGCTCGTTCCATTGTTCCGAAGAACAGAGTCTTAGTCATCTTGCCCATGAGGCATGGTTCGCAAGCATCAACTGATTCATAATCAAGTGATTCCAAAAGCCCATCAGCATGGAGTTTCTTCATGTGCTTTACACCAATATGACATAAACGGCAGTGCTACAAATAAGTTGCACTGTCATTATTAACTTTGCATCTTTTGGTTTCAATATTATGATTATGTGTATCACTACAATCGAGATCCAATGAACTATTTTCATTGGGTGTGTAACCATATAAGGTTTTATTCATGTAAACAGAACAACAATTTATTCTCTTACTTAAATGAATAACCGTATTACAATAAACATGATCAAATCATATTCATGCTCAACGTAAACACCAAATAACACTTATTTAGGTTCAACACTAATCCCGAATTTATAGGGAGTGTGCGATGATGATCATATCAATCTTGGAACCACTTCCAACACACATCGTCACTTCACCCTTAACTAGTCTCTGTTTATTCTGTAACTCCCGTTTCGAGTTACTAATCTTAGCAACTGAACTAGTAACAAATAGTGAGGGGTTGCTATAAACACTAGTAAAGTACACATCAATAACATGTATATCAAATATACTTATGTTCACTTTGCCATCCTTCTTATCTGCCAATCACTTGGGGTAGTTCCGCTTCCAATGACCAGTCCCTTTGCAGTAGAAGCACTCAGTCTCAGGCTTAGGTCCAGACTTGGGCTTCTTCACTTGAGCAGCAACTTGCTTGGTCTTGTCTACCATCAACACTTGATGTTTTTCTTGATTTCTACCTTCATCGATTTCATCATCATGAAAAGCTCGGGAGTCGTTTTCGTCATCCCTTGCATACTATAGTTCATCATGCAGTTCTACTAACTTGGTCATGGTGACTAGAGAATTCTGACAATCACTATCTTATCTGGAAGATTAACTCCCACTTGATTCAAGCGATTGTAGTACCCAGACAATCTGACCACATGTTCACTAGTTGAGCGATTCTCCTCCATCTTTTAGCTACAAAACTTGTTGGAGACTTCATATCTCTCAACTCGGGTATTTGCTTGAAATATTATCTTCAACTCCTGGAACATCTCATATGGTCCATGACGTTCAAAACGTCTTTGAAGTCCCGATTCTAAGCCATTAAGCATGGTGCACTAAACTATCAAGTAGTCATCATATTGAGCTAGCCAAACGTTCATAACGTCTGCATCTGCTCCTGCAATAGGTCTGTCACCTAGCGGTGCATCAAGGACATAATTCTTCTATGCAGCAATGAGGATAAACCTCAGATCACGGATCCAATCCGCATCATTGCTACTAACATCTTTCAATACAATTTTCTCTATGAACATATCAAAATAAACACAGGGAAGCAACAACGCGAGCTATTGATCTACAACATGATTTACAAAATACTACCAGGACTAAGTTCATGATAAATTTAAGTTCAATTAATCATATTACTTAAGAACTCCCACTTAGATAGACATCCCTCTAATCCTCTAACTGATCACGTGATCCAAATCAACTAAACCATGTCCGATCATCACGTGAGATGGAGTAGTTTCAATAGTGAACATCACTATGTTGATCATATCTACTATATGATTCACGCTCGACCTTTCGGTCTCCGTGTTCCGAGGCCATATCTGTATATGCTTGGCTCGTCAAGTATAACCTAAGTATTCCGCGTGTGCAACTGTTTTGCACCCGTTGTATTTGAACGTAGAGCCTATCACACCCGATCATCACGTGGTGTCTCAGCACGAAGAACTTTCGCAACGGTGCATACTCAGGGAGAACACTTCTTGATAATTAGTGAGAGATCATCTTATAATGCGACCGTCAATCAAAGCAAGATAAGATGCATAAAAGATAAACATCACATGCAATCAATATAAGTGATATGATATGGCCATCATCATCTTGTGCCTGTGATCTCCATCTCCGAAGCACCGTCATGATCACCATCATCACCGGCGCGACACCTTGATCTCCATCGTAGCATCGTTGTCGTCTCGCCAATCTTATGCTTCCACGACTATCGCTACCGCTTAGTGATAAAGTAAAGCATTACATCGCGATTGCATTGCATACAATAAAGCGACAACCATATGGCTCCTGCCAGTTGCCGATAACTCGGTTACAAAACATGATCATCTCATACAATAAAATTTAGCATCATGTCTTGGCCATATCACATCACAACATGCCCTGCAAAAACAAGTTAGACGTCCTCTACTTTGTTGTTGCAAGTTTTACGTGGCTGCTACGGGCTTAAGCAAGAACCAATCTCACCTACGCATCAAAACCACAATGATAGTTTGTCAATTTGACTCCGTTTTAACCTTCGCAAGGACCGGGCGTAGCCACACTCGGTTCAACTAGAGTTGGAGAAACAGTCACCCGCAAGCCACCTGTGTGCAAAGCACGTCGGGAGAACCGGTCTCGCGTAAGCGTATGCGTAATGTCGGTCCGGGCCGCTTCATCCAACAATACCGCCGTACGAAAGTATGACATGCTGGTAGGCAGTATGACTTATATCGCCCACAACTCACTTGTGTTCTACTCGTGCATATAACATCAAACCATAAAACCTAGGCTCTGATACCACTGTTGGGGAATGTAGTAATTTCAAAATTTTCCTACGCACACGCAAGATCATGGTGATGCATAGCAACGAGAGGGGAGAGTGTGATCTACATACCCTTGTAGATCGACAGCGGAAGCGTTATGACAACGCGGTTGATGTAGTCGTACGTCTTCACGGCCCGACCGATCAAGCACCAAAACTACGGCACCTCCGAGTTTTAGCACACGTTCAGGTCGATGACGATCCCCGGACTCCGATCCAGCAAAGTGTCGGGGAAGAGTTCCGTCAGCACGATGGCGTGGTGACGATCTTGATGTACTACTGTCGCAGGGTTTCGCCTAAGCACCGCTACAATATTATCAAGGACTATGGTGGCAGGGGGCACCGCACACGGCTAAGAATAAGATCACGTGGATCAACTTGTGTGTCTATGGGGTGCCCTCTGCCCCTGTATATAAAGGATGGAGGAGGATGAGGCCGGCCAAGGCTAGGTGAGGCCAGGATGTGGAGTCCTACTAGGACTCCAAGTCCTAGTAGTTGTCCACCAAGAGGGGAGGAAGGGAGAAGGAAGTGGAGGAGAAGGAAAGGTGGCCGGCCCCCTTTTCCCTAGTCCAATTCGGACTAGAGGGGAGGGGGCGCAGTAGGCCCTTTCTCCTCTTCCCACTAAAGCCCATCAAGGCCCAATACTTCTCCCGCCGAATTCCCGTAACTCTCCGGTACTCTGAAAAATACCCGAATCACTCGGAACCTTTCCGATGTCCGAATATAGTCGTCCAATATATCGATCTTTACGTCTCGACCATTTCGAGACTCCTCGTCATGTCCCTGATCTCATCCGGGACTCCGAACTCCTTCGGTACATCAAAACTCATAAACTCATAATATAACTGTCATCGAAACCTTAAGCGTGCGGACCCTACGGGTTCGAGAACAATGTAGACATGACCGAGACACATCTCCGGTTAATAACCAATAGCGGGACCTGGATGCCCATATTGGTTCCTACATATTCTACGAAGATCTTTATCGGTCAGACCGCATAACAACATACGTTGTTCCCTTTGTCATCGGTATGTTACTTGCCCGAGATTCGATCATCGGTATCCAATACCTAGTTCAATCTCGTTACCGGCAAGTCTCTTTACTCGTTCTATAATACATCATCTCACAACTAACTCATTAGTTGCATTGCTTGCAAGGCTTAAGTGATGTGCATTACCGAGAGGGCCCAGAGATACCTCTCCGACAATCGGAGTGACAAATCCTAATCTCGAAATACGTCAACCCAACATGTACCTTTGGAGACACCTGTAGAGTACCTTTATAATCACCCAGTTACGTTGTGACGTTTGGTAGCACACAAAGTGTTCCTCCGGCACACGGGAGTTACATAATCTCATAGTCATAGGAACATGTATAAGTCATGAAGAAAGCAATAGCAACATACTTAATGATCGGGTGCTAAGCTAATGGAATGGGTCATGTCAATCAGATCATTCATCTAATGATGTGATCCCATTAATCAAATAACAACTCTTTGTCTATGGTTAGGAAACATAACCATCTTTGATTAACGAGCTAGTCAAGTAGAGGCATACTAGTGACACTCTGTTTGTCTATGTATTCACACATGTATTATGTTTCCAGTTAATACAATTATAGCATGAATAATAAACATTTATCATGAAATAAGGAAATAAATAATAACTTTATTATTGCCTCTAGGGCATATTTCCTTCAGTAAGCTCGACGCTGTCGATGACGTCAGGGTGCAGCGATAACTCGTCGGCGATGACGGTAACCTCTGTCTCCATCTCCACGTCATGATCCGGTGCTTTAGCAGCCCCGACGTCGCCACCCCTCCGATGGGGCGCTTCGGCGGCATCCTCATACACTGACGGCTTTGAGGACTGAGAGCGGCATCGAGGATGCAAGCGGAGAAAGAGAGGATTGTGTGTGGCAAGGATGGGGGGTGCGGCCACTCGGGAGCACCATTAATATGGAGTAGTGGGAGTTGTGGGAGAGAGGCGGGCGGCGGTCAAACCGATGGCTCGCCTCCTGATGAGCCTGCACGCCGGACTGTTGGCATGCCTACCAAAGTTTCACACAGCTACTCGCACGCCTACCGATGACACTATGCAGCGAGCACCCCTCCGTCAATTCACACACCTGCACACACGCCTCCCGGTCTGCCTGCGCAGCGGACGCGTTCCATCAACTCACGCCTACTCGCACAGCACACGGGTCGCGCGGCGGCACGTATATTGTTTTTCTATTTGGATGATTAATGTGGCCGCTTTATTGCTTAACCGAAGTATGGCACATATCCATTTTTGGTGTAACGCTCACGGTTAAAATAAATAATCCGTTTGGGATGTTGGTTCCCAATTATTAATAATCTCTCGTTTGTAATTAGATAAATATTACATCAAAACTGGCCTCAAATTTGACAAAAAAAAGTACAATGCCAGTTTGTATTGGTGTCCATATGACAACACAATAAGTTTCATGAACTTCAAATAAGTTTTGGATGTACTAGATTTAAAAATCAAGATTCTAAATGTTAGAAATTTGTTGCACGAGGAGTAAACATGCACCCAGTGAGACACATGTGTTATTGCAATCCATTTAGGTGCACTGTCACGTGTGCATGTAGCTCAAATTTGATTTTTGCACATTATACCCGTAGAAAATCAATCAATTAATGTACTAAAACGTCTTAATGATCTCTGTGATTTTTTCGAAATTAAAACGTCCCTCCTTTGGTAACATATGTTCACCGCGGGATAATTAATTTAACATGCATTGTAGTTGCGGTGGATTCGCGGTGTGTGTGTGGGCGTGTGCGTCTGGGGGTGGCGGGTGGCTCGCAGTACACTATGAGTTGCGAGCCACCGTGTGGGTTGGCCATTTTGTTAGGTGATACGTCCATTTTGCATCATGTTTTCTTACTGTTATTTATAATGTTTTTATCCATAATAATACTTTTGGAGTAATTCTAATGCCTTTTCTCTCACAATTTGCAAGGAACACACCAAGAGGGAGAATTCCGGTAGCTGGAAATCTGGACCTGAAAAAGCTATGTCAGGCCACCTATTCTGCACAACTCCAAATGAGATGAAACTTCATGGAGATTTTTATGGATTATTTAAGAAATACTGGAGCCAATAAACACCAGAGGGAGGCCACCAGGTAGGCACAACCCACCTGGGCGCGCCAGGCCCCCCAGGCGCGCCCTGGTGGGTTGTGGCCTCCTCGGCCCACCTCCGGTGCCCATCTTCTGGTATAAAAGTCATTTTGACCTAGAAAAAAATAAGGGGAGGACTTATGGGATGAAGCACCGCCACCTCGAGGCGGAACTTGGGCAGGAGAACTTTTGCCCTCTGGCGGAGCAATTCCGTCGGGGGAACTTCCCTCTCGAAGAGGGAAATCATCGTCGTCATCATCACCAACAACTCTCCCATCTTGGGAAGGGCAATCTCCATCAACATCTTCAACAGCACCATCTCCTCTCAAACCCTAATTCATCTCTTGTGTTCAATCTTGTTACCGGAACTATAGATTGGTGCTTGTGGATGACTAGTAGTGTTGATTACATCTTGTAGTTGATTACTATATGGTTTATTTGGTGGAAGATTATATATTTAGATCCATTATGCTATTTAATACTCCTATGATCATGAACATGTTTATCATTTGTGAGTAGTTACTTTTGTTCTTGAGGTCACGGGAGAAATCATGTTGCAAGTAATCATGTGAACTTGATATGTGTTCGATATTTTGATAGTATGTATGTTGTTATTCCCTTAGTGGTGTCATGCGAATTTCGACTACATGACATTTCATCATATTTGGGCCTAAGGGAATGCATTGTGGAGTAGCAATTAGATGGTGGGTTGCGAGAGTGACAGAAGCTTAAACCCCAATTTATGCGCTATTTCATAAGGGACCTATTGGATCCAAAAGTTTAATGCTATGGTTAGAATTTATTCTTAATACTTTTCTCATAGTTGCGGATGCTTGCGGGAGGGTTAATCATAAGTAGGAGGTTTGTTCAAGTAATAACAACACCTAAGCACCGGTCCACCCACATATCAAATTATCAAAGTAGTGAACACAAATCAAACCAACATGATGAAAGTGACTAGATGAAATTCTCGTGTATCATCAACAACGCTTTGCTTATCATAAGAGATTGTTTTAGGATGTCCTTTGCCTCAAAAGGATTGGGCTACCTTGTTGCACTTTTGTTACTACTATTGTTACTTGCTCGTTACAAATTATCTTGCTATCAAACTACTCCGCTACTTACAATTTCAGCACTTGCAGACAATACCTTACCGGAAACTACTTGTCATTTCCTTCTGCTCCTTGTTGGGTTAGACACTCTTACTTATCGAAAACAGCTACAATTGATCCCCTATACTTGTGGGTCATCATTAGGTAGGCTGGTGCCACATCAGAGTCATGAAATCGTTATTTAAAACATTACACACCCCTTTCATACATACATGTTTTGGCCACATGCGGTCGATGGTTATCCTACACAACACTCGATACTCGCGTGCGACGCTTTCTGTGGGCCCGCGAGGTCGTCGTCCATCATTTTTACGAACAACCGGTAGTGAGGTTAATTTGACCAGCAAGGTAGAATCTTTTTTGTTTGTGTTATGGTGGTATATAGTACGCGTCGAAGAGGTGGGAGGGGACTATCATATATACTATACGTACGCGTCCGTGAACAAGTACACCTCACTCAGTGTCGGGACTTTTTTGTTTCCGAGACACGTGCCACATCAAAATTGTGAAATTGGCTATTCAAACATCACACAACACCTCTTTGGGCCACATGCATGCACGCGGTGGTTATTCTAGCTAGGACACTCACGTGTGACGCTTCCATCTGTGGGCGCACGAGGCCATCGTCGATGCATGTATGCATCACTTTGACCTACATCAGGAGAGGTTAATTAATTTCACCATCGATGAGGATTCTTTTGGGTTGTACATATTACGGCGGGAGCATATAGTATGCAGTGAAGAGAGGGGAAGGGGACCATCATATGTAGTACACTTCATGAACCTCGCTCTGTGTGGGTGCATGGTTTACGATTTTTGGGGCATGTGGCACATCAAAGTTGTGCATTTTGGGTATTAAACATATATATGTTTGGCCCACATGCAAAGCGGTGGTGGTTGTCCTCTCGCCCCCACTTAAGCGGTTATCAGCGATATCGATGTTTTCCATATGTGGGCCTACTTGGTCCATCACTACTTTTTACTTGACAAGAGAGGTTAATTTGACTTAGGAGGGGATTATTATTTTTGCTTGTAATACGGTATATATATATATATAGGTCATGCTCTGGAATGGCATGCATGATACAGTTTGAGCACACACACATGCATGTGTACGCATGAATCTCTCCCATCGAGTTGAAGTGGCTAGTACAATGACACGTCATGAACCGATCTCGCTCTGTGTGGGGAGCTAGTGTATGATTTTTGACGCACGCGCCACATCAATGTTGTGAAATGGTATTCAAACATGCATTCACACATCACCTCCATACATATGCATGTAGTGGTTGCCTTCGAATGGTACACACCCTCGTGTGGTTATCGGCGACAAGCCTATATATTTGTGGGCCTGTGTAGACATCCATGATCACCTTGACCAACAACAAGATAGGTTACCATGGCAGATTATTCGTTTGGTTAATGTTATCGTCGTATAGGTCATGGTGAGATTCAGACCTTAAGTTTGAGCGCATATACTATGCACGCATGCATGCATGAATCCTCATCGTTGGCTTGAAGTGTGGTATAACATACATATGCATCATCAACCTAACCCTCACTCAGTGTGGGGATTTCTAGTTCGAAATCATGGTGCCACATCAAAGTTGTTCCATTGTTACTCAAAAACACACCTCTCCATACATATGTTTGGGCCACACGCATGCAGTCATTGTCTTTGGGGACTAGCTACTTGCATGATTATTGGTGAGCTAGCCCATCTCCGGAGTCGCATGGACAGCCATCACTTTGACCAACAACAAGAGAGAGGTTGTACGACCAAGGTGGATTATTCTTGGTCTGTTTTACGATCCATCTTGGTGAGATATTCCTCTCTGGCCCGCCGACTGAAAGTGTGTGTGGGGGGGTGCCCTTCATGGCGACACGAGGGGGGCTGCTAGCTACTTCACACTTCGCTAGGTGAACCTCGGTTCGGGGGCATCCATTCATAGTTTAGGATTCCCTTCGTGCCGACACGAGGGAGGGGGATGCTAGCTACTTCGCACTTTGCTAGGTGAACCTCGGTTGGGGGGCACGCATTCATAGCTTTGAATTCCCTTCATGCCGACACGAGGGAGGGGGGCCGCTAGCTACTTCGCACTTTGCTAGGTGAACCTTGGTTTGGGGGCATGCATTCATAGCTTATGATTCCCTTCGTGCCGACACGAGGAAGGGGGCTGCTAGCTACTTCGCACTTTGCTAGGTGAACCTCGGTTGGGGGGGCATGCATTCATATCTTAGGATTCCCTTCATGCCGACACGAGGGACAAGGGGGTTGCTAGCTACTTCACACTTTGCTAGGCGAACCTTGGTTGGGGGAGGGGGCATGCATTCATAGCTTAGGATTCCCTTCATGCAGACACGAGGGGGGTGGGATCAAGCAATATCGTGCACTTTTCGAGATAGGTGCCACATCGAAGTTGCATTTGGTATTTGAAAATCAAACCACCCTTTTCATACATAAATTTGGTCCACATGCAAGTGTGTTTGTGTTCTGACCCTCTCCCGCGTCATTTTTCGCCAAATTTATGAACATTAGACAAGTCGCATGATGCAACAGAGACGGTTCACTCAAACTAACCGTGTGCCACGACGGTGCCCTTGTCACGCACACATCCACACAGTACATTGGGCTCCACGAGGCTCCCCCTCTCAAAAATATCTGCCCGCCTTGAGGGTTTTTCTGTTTCATAACACACGGTTGTTATCTCCGGATCATGTGCGATGTTTCTTGTTCCCAAACCCGCCTGCATCCCTAGAAAATATCTACCCGCCTCGAGGGTTTTTCTGTTTCATAACACACGGTTGTTATCTCTAGACCGTGTGCGGTGTTTCTTGTTCCCAATCCCGCCTGCATCCTTAGAAAATATATGCCCGCCTCGAGGGTTTTTCTGTTTCGTAACACACAGTTGTTATCTCCAGACCATGTGCGATGCACTATCATCAAAATTTTCAATAGCCCCAGCATTTAACTCCCGCGTTTGACTCCGGCATAGTAAAAAATTTAGTACCCCCATCATTTCCTCAAACACCCCCCCCCCCCTCTCCGCACACACACACACACACACACACACACACACACACACACCAAAACCTCCTCGGGCGTGCGCGCACACACACACACCCTCCCTCACTCGAAACCCTAGCAAGGTCCCCGCCGCTGCAAGGCCTCCATTGTCAACATCTGCAGGTTTTCCCGTGCAGCTTACCCACCGATCTCCATACCCAGGCCGCCCTGAGTTTCTTAGATGACGCCCGCCAAATGCCCCCTTTCCCACAGATCCCCATCCCCATCCCCTACTCTAGAGCGTCGCAACCTAAGCCCGGCTACGCTTCCCGTGGATCTCGAGGAGCGACTGGCCCAAAAGAGGTGTATCGCAGTCTCTTCGCCCGACGTCGCCGAGGAAGGTGACGACCATTACTGGAGGCAAGCACTCAAGCAGCGGGCTAGAGTATGCGGGCATGTATTGGCGGCTACTGAAGGAAATATGCCCTAGAGGCAATAATAAAGTTATTATTTATTTCTTTATATCATGATAAAGGTTTATTATTCATGCTAGAATTGTATTAACCGGAAACATAATACATGTGTGAATATATAGACAAACAGAGTGTCACTAGTATGCCTCTACTTGACTAGCTCGTTAATCAAAGATGGTTATGTTTCCTAACCATGGACAAAGAGTTGTCATTTGATTAACAGGATCACATCATTAGTTCAATGATCTGATTGACATGACCCATTCCATTAGCTTAGCACCCGATCGTTTAGTATGTTGCTATTGCTTTCTTCATGACTTATACACGTTCTTATGACTATGAGATTATGTAACTCCCGTGTGCCGGAGGAACACTTTGTGTGCTACCAAACGTCACAACGTAACTGGGTGATTATAAAGGTGCTCTACAGGTGTCTCCAAAGGTACATGTTGGGTTGACATATTTCGAGATTAGGATTTGTCACTCCGATCGTCGGAGAGGTATCTCTGGGCCCTCTCGGTAATGCACATCACTTAAGCCTTGCAAGCATTGCAACTAATGAGTTAGTTGCGAGATGATGTATTACGGAACGAGTAAAGAGACTTGCCGGTAACGAGATTGAACTAGATATTGGATACCGATGATCGAATCTCGGGCAAGTAACATACCGATGACAAAAGGGAACAACGTATGTAGTTATGCGGTCTGACCGATAAAGATCTTCGTAGAATATGTAGGAGCCAATATGGGCATCCAGGTCCCACTATTGGTTATTGACCGGAGACGTGTCTCGGTCATGTCTACATTGTTCTCGAACCGTAGGGTCCGCACGCTTAAAGTTACGATGACAGTTTCATTATGAGTTTATGTATTTTGATGTACCGAAGGTTGTTTGGAGTCCCGGATGTGATCACGGACATGACGAGGAGTCTCGAAATGGTTGAGACATAAAGATCGATATATTGGAAGCCTATATTTGGACATCGGAATCATTCCGGGTGAAATCGGCATTTTACCGGAGTACCGGGGGTTACTGGAACCCCCCCCCCCCGGGGGGGGGGGGTTATTGGGCCTACATGGGCCTTGAGGGAGAAGAGAGAAGGAGGCAGGAGGTGGCCGCGTGGCCCTCCCCTTCCTAGTCCGAATAGGACAAGGGAAGGGGGCGGCGCCGCCGCCCCCCCCCCCCCTTTCCTTCCCCTCTTCCTCCTCTTTCCCCCCTTCTCCTTCTCCAACTAGGAAAGAAGGGAGTCCTACTCCCGGTGGGAGTAGGACTCCCCCCTGGCGCGCCTCTCCTTGGCCGGCCGCCCCCTCCCCTTGGCTCCTTTATATACGGGGGAAGGGGGGCACCCTAGGACACACAAGTTGATCTTCGTGATCGTTCCTTAGCCGTGTGTGGTGCCCCCCTCCATGATATTACACCTCGATCATATTGTAGCGGTGCTTAGGCGAAGCCCTGCGACGGTTAAACATCAAGATCGTCACCACGCCGTCATGCTGACGAAACTCCTCCCCGAAGCTTTGCTGGATCGGAGCCCGGGGTGCGTCATCGAGCTGTACGTGTGTCAAGAACTCGGAGGTGCCGGAGTAACGGTGCTTGGATCGGTTGGACCGGGAAGACGTACGACTACTTCCTCTATGTTGTGTCAACGCTTCCGCTTCAGTCTACGAGGGTACGTAGACAACACTCTCCCCTCTCGTTGCTATGCATCACCATGATCTTGCGTGTGCATAGGAATTTTTTTGAAATTACTACGTTCTCCTACAGTGGCATCCGAGCCTAGGTTTTATGGTTTGATGTTATATGCACGAGTAGAACACAAGTGAGTTGTGGGCGATATAAGTCATACTGCCTACCAGCATGGCATACTTTGGTTCGGCGGTATTGTTGGATGAAGCGGCCCGGACCGACATTACGCGTACGCTTACGCGAGACTGGTTCTATCGCCGTGCTTTGCACACAGGTGGCTGGCGGGTGTCAGTTTCTCCAAGTTTAGTTGAACCGAGTGTGGCTACGCCCGGTCCTTGCGAAGGTTAAAACGGCATCAACTTGACAAACTATCGTTGTGGTTTTGATGCGTAGGTAAGATTGGTTCTTGCTTAAAGCCCGTAGCAGCCACGTAAAACTTGCAACAAACAAAGTAGAGGACGTCTAACTTGTTTTTGCAGGGCATGTTGTGATGTGATATGGTCAAGACATGATGCTAAATTTTATTGTATGAGATGATCATGTTTTGTAACTGAGTTATCGGCAACTGGCATGAGCCATATGGTTGTCGCTTTATTGTATGCAATGCAATCGCCCTGTAATGCTTTACTTTATCACTAAGCAGTAGCGATAGTCGTAGAAGCATAAGATTGGCGAGACGACAATGATGCTACGATGGAGATCAAGGTGTCGCGCCGGTGACGATGGTGATCATGACGGTACTTCGGAGATGGAGATCACAAGCACAAGATGATGATGGCCATATCATATCACTTATATTGATTGCATGTGATGTTTATCTTTTATGCATCTTATCTTGCTTTCATTGATGGTAGCATTATAAGATGATCTCTCACTAAATTATCAAGAAGTGTTCTCCCTGAGTATGCACCATTGCCAAAGTTCGTCGTGCCCAGACACCACGTGATGATCGGGTGTGATAAGCTCTACGTCCATCTACAACGGGTGCAAGCCAGTTTTGCACACGCGGAATACTCAGGTTAAACTTGACGAGCCTAGCATATGCAGATATGGCCTCGGAACACGGAGACCGAAAGGTCGAGCGTGAATCATATAGTAGATATGATCAACATAATGATGTTCACCATTGAAAACTAATCCATTTCATGTGATGGTCGGTTATGGTTTAGTTGATTTGGATCACGTGATCACTTAGAGGATTAGAGGGATGTCTATCTAAGTGGGAGTTCTTAAGTAATATGATTAATTGAACTTAAATTTATCATGAACTTAGTACCTAATAGTATCTTGCTTATGTATGTTTGATTGTAGATAGATGGCCTGTGCTGTTGTTCCGTTAAATTTTAATGCGTTCCTTGAGAAAGCAAAGTTGAAAGATGATGGTAGCAATTACACGGACTGGGTCCGTAACTTGAGGATTATCCTCATTGCTGCACAGAAGAATTACGGCCTAGAAGCACCGCTGGGTGCCAGGCCTGCTGCTGGAGCAACACCAGATGTTATGAACGTCTGGCAGAGCAAAGCTGATGACTACTCAATAGTTCAGTGTGCCATGCTTTACGGCTTAGAATCGGGACTTCAACGACGTTTTGAACGTCATGGAGCATATGAGATGTTCCAGGAGTTGAAGTTAATATTTCAAGGAAATGCCCGGATTGAGAGATATGAAGTCTCCAATAAGTTCTATAGCTGCAAGATGGAGGAGAACAGTTCTGTCAGTGAGCATATACTCAAAATGTCTGGGTATAATAATCACTTGATTCAGATGGGAGTTAATCTTCCAGATGATTGCGTCATTGACAGAATTCTCCAATCACTTCCACCAAGCTACAAGAGCTTCGTGATGAACTATAATATGCAAGGGATGAATAAGACTATTCCCGAGCTCTTCGCAATGCTGAAAGCTGCGGAGGTAGAAATCAAAAAGGAGCATCAAGTGTTGATGTTCAACAAGACCACTAGTTTCAAGAAAAAAGGGCAAAGGGAAGAAGAAAGGGAACTTCAAGAAGAATAGCAAGCAAGTTGCTGCTCAAGAGAAGAAACCTAAGTCTGGACCTAAGCCTGAAACTGAGTGCTTCTACTACAAGCAGACTGGTCACTGGAAGCAGAACTGCCCCAAGTATTTGGCGGATAAGAAGGATGGCAAGGTGAACAAAGGTATATGTGATATACATGTTATTGATGTGTAACTTACTAGAGCTCGCAGTAGCACCTGGGTATTTGATACTGGTTCTGTTGCTAATATTTGCAACTCGAAACAGGGACTACGGATTAAGCGAACACTGGCAGAGGACGAGGTGATGATGCGCGTGGGAAATGGTTCCAAAGTCGATGTGATCGCGGTCGGCACGCTACCTCTACATCTACCTTCGGGATTAGTATTAGACCTAAATAATTGTTATTTGGTGCCAGCGTTGAGCATGAACATTATATCTGGATCTTGTTTGATGCGAGACGGTTATTCATTTAAATCAGAGAATAATGGTTGTTCTATTTATATGAGTAATATCTTTTATGGTCATGCACCCTTGAAGAGTGGTCTATTTTTGATGAATCTCGATAGTAGTGATAAACATATTCATAATGTTGAAGCTAAAAGATGCAGAGTTGATAATGATAGTGCAACTTATTTGTGACACTGCCGTTTAGGTCATATCGGTGTAAAGCGCATGAAGAAACTCCATACTGATGGACTTTTGGAACCACTTGATTATGAATCACTTGGTACTTGCGAACCGTGCCTCATGGGCAAGATGACTAAAACACCGTTCTCCGGTACTATGGAGAGAGCAACAGATTTGTTGGAAATCATACATATAGATGTATGTGGTCCGATGAATATTGAGGCTCGTGGTGGATATCGTTATTTTCTCACCTTCACAGATGACTTATGCAGATATGGGTATATCTACTTAATGAAACATAAGTCTGAAACATTTGAAAAGTTCAAAGAATTTCAGAGTGAAGTTGAAAATCATCGTAACAAGAAAATCAAGTTTCTACGACCTGATCGTGGAGGAGAATATTTGAGTTACGAGTTTGGTGTACATTTGAAGCAATGCAGAATAGTTTCGCAACTCACGCCACCCGGAACACCACAGCGTAATAGTGTGTCCGAACATCGTAATCGTACTTTACTAGATATGGTGCGATCCATGATGTCTCTTACTGATTTACCGCTATCGTTTTGGGGTTATGCTTTAGAGACGGCCGCATTCACGTTAAATAGGGCACCATCAAAATCCGTTGAGACGACACCTTATGAACTATGGTTTGGCAAGAAACCAAAGTTGTCGTTTCTTAAAGTTTGGGGCTGTGATGCTTATGTGAAAAAGCTTTAACCTGATAAGCTCGAACCCAAATCGGAGAAATGTGTCTTCATAGGATACCCAAAGGAGACTGTTGGGTACACCTTCTATCACAGATCCGAAGGCAAGATATTCGTTGCTAAGAATGGATCCTTTCTAGAGAAGGAGTTTCTCTCGAAAGAAGTGAGTGGGAGGAAAGTAGAACTTGATGAGATAACTGTACCTGCTCCCTTATTGGAAAGTAGTTCATCACAGAAACCGGTTTCTGCGACACCTACACCAATTAGTGAGGAATTTAATGATGATGATCATGAAATTTCAGATCAAGTTACTACTGAGCCTTGTAGATCAACCAGAGTAAGATCCGCACCAGAGTGGTACGGTAATCCTGTTCTGGAAATCATGCTACTAGATCATCACAGAAACCGGTTTTTGCGACACCTACACCAATTAGTGAGGAATTTAATGATGATGATCATGAAATTTCAGATCAAGTTACTACTGAGCCTTGTAGATCAACCAGAGTAAGATCCGCACCAGAGTGGTACGGTAATCCTGTTCTGGAAATCATGCTACTAGATCATGATGAACCTACGAACTATGAAGAAGCGATGGTGAGCCCAGATTCCGCAAAATGGCTTGAAGCCATGAAAGCTGAGATGGGATCCATGTATGAGAACAAAGTATGGACTTTGGTTGACTTGCCCGATGATCGGCAAGCAATTGAGAATAAATGGATCTTCAAGAAGAATACTGATGCTGACGGTAATATTACTGTCTAAAAAGCTCGACTTGTCGCAAAAGGTTTTCGACAAGTTCGAGGGGTTGACTACGATGAGACCTTCTCAACCGTAGCGATGCTTAAGTGTGTCCTAATCATGTTAGCAATTGCCGCATTTTATGATTATGAAATTTGGTAGATGGATGTCAAAACTGCATTCCTGAATGGATTTCTGGAAGAAGAGTTGTATATGATGCAACCGGAAGGTTTTGTCGATCCAAAGGGAGCTAACAAAGTGTGCAAACTCCAGTGATCCATTTATGGACTGGTGCAAGCCTCTCGGAGTTGGAATAAATGCTTTGATAGTGTGATCAAAGCATTTGGTTTTATACAGACTTTCGGAGAAGCCTGTATTTACAAGAAAGTGAGTGGGAGCTCTGTAGCATTTCTTATATTATATGTGGATGACATATTACTGATTGGAAATGATATAGAATTTTTGGATAGCATAAAGGGATACTTGAATAAGAGTTTTTCAATGAAAGACCTCGGTGAAGCTGCTTACATATTAGGAATAAAGATCTATAGAGATAGATCAAGACGCTTAATTGGACTTTCACAAAGCACATACCTTGACAAGGTTTTGAAGAAGTTCGAAATGGATCAAGCAAAGAAAGGGTTCTTGCCTGTGTTACAAGGTGTGAAGTTGAGTCAGACTCAATGCCCGACCACTGCAGAAGATAGAGAGAAAATGAAAGATGTTCCCTATGCTTCAGCCATAGGCTCTATCATGTATGCAATGCTGTGTACCAGACCTGATGTGTGCCTTGCTGTAAGTTTAGCAGGGAGGTACCAAAGTAATCCAGGAGTGGATCACTGGACAGCGGTCAAGAACATCCTGAAATACCTGAAAAGTACTAAGGATATGTTTCTCGTATATGGAGGTGACAAAGAGCTCATCGTAAACGGTTACGTTGATACAAGCTTTGACACTGATCTGGACGATTCTAAATCGCAAACCGGATACGTGTTTACATTAAACGGTGGAGCTGTCAGTTGGTGCAGTTCTAAACAAAGCGTCGTGGCGGGATCTACATATGAAGCGGACTACATAGCTACTTCGGAAGCAGCAAATGAAGGAGTCTGGATGAAGGAGTTCATATCCGATCTAGGTGTCATACCTAGTGCATCGGGTCCAATGAAAATCTTTTGTGACAATACTGGTGCAATTGCCTTGGCAAAGGAATCCAGATTTCACAAGAGAACCAAACACATCAAAAGACGCTTCAATTCCATCCGGGATCTAGTCCAGGTGGGAGACATAGAGATTTGCAAGATACATACGGAGCTGAATGTAGCCGACCCGTTGACTAAGCCTCTTCCACGAGCAAAACATGATCAGCACCAAAGCTCCATGGGTGTTAGAATCATTACTGTGTAATCTAGATTATTGACTCTAGTGCAAGTGGGAGACTGAAGGAAATATGCCCTAGAGGCAATAATAAAGTTATTATTTATTTCCTTATATCATGATAAAGGTTTATTATTCATGCTAGAATTGTATTAACCGTAAACATAATACATGTGTGAATATATAGACAAATAGAGTGTCACTAGTATGCCTCTACTTGACTAGCTCGTTAATCAAAGATGGTTATGTTTCCTAACCATGGACAAAGAGTTGTCATTTGATTAACGGGATCACATCATTAGTTGAATGATCTAATTGACATGACCCATTCCATTAGCTTAGCACCCGATCGTTTAGTATGTTGCTATTGCTTTCTTCATGACTTATACATGTTCCTATGACTATGAGATTATGTAACTCCCGTGTGCCGGAGGAACACTTTGTGTGCTACCAAATGTCACAACGTAACTGGGTAATTATAAAGGTGCTCTACAGGTGTCTCCAAAGGTACATGTTGGGTTGACATATTTCGAGATTAGGATTTGTCACTCCGATCGTCGGAGAGGTATCTCTGGGCCCTCTCGGTAATGCACATCACTTAAGCCTTGCAAGCACTGCAACTAATGAGTTAGTTGCGAGATGATGTATTACGGAACGAGTAAAGAGACTTGCCGGTAACGAGATTGAACTAGGTATTGGATACCGACGATCGAATCTTGGGCAAGTAACATACCGATGACAAAGGGAACAACATATGTAGTTATGCGGTCTGACCGATAAAGATCTTCGTAGAATATGTAGGAGCCAATATGGGCATCCAGGTCCCGCTATTGGTTATTGACCGGAGACGTGTCTCGGTCATGTCTACATTGTTCTCGAACCGTAGGGTCCGCATGCTTAAAGTTAAGATGACACTTTCATTATGAGTTTATGTATTTTGATGTACCGAAGGTTGTTCGGAGTCCCGGATGTGATCACGGACATGATGAGGAGTCTCGAAATGGTCGAGACATAAAGATCGATATATTGGAAGCCTATATTTGGACATCGGAATCGTTCCGGGTGAAATCGGCATTTTACCTGAGTACCGGGGGTTACCGGAACCCCCCCCCCCCCCCGGGGGGGGGGGGTTATTGGTCCTACATGGGCCTTGAGGGAGAAGAGAGAAGGAGGCAGGAGGTGGCCGCTCGCCCCTCCCCTTCCTAGTCCGAATAGGACAAGGGAAGGGGGGCGGCACCCCCCCCCCCCTTTCCTTCCCCTCTTCCTCCTCTTTCCCCCCTTCTCCTTCTCCAACTAGGAAAGAAGGGAGTCCTACTCCTGGTGGGAGTAGGACTCCCCCCTGGCGCGCCTCTCCTTGGCCGGCCGCCCCCTCCCCTTGGCTCCTTTATATACGGGGGCAGGGGGCACCCTAGGACACACAAGTTGATCTTCGTGGTCGTTCCTTAGCCGTGTGCGGTGCCCCCCTCCACGATATTACACCTCGATCATATTGTAGCGGTGCTTAGGCGAAGCCCTGCGACGGTTAAACATCAAGATCGTCACCACGCCGTCGTGCTGACGAAACTCCTCCCCAAAGCTTTGCTGGATCGGAGCCCGGGGTGCGTCATCGAGCTGTACGTGTGTCAAGAACTCGGAGGTGCCGGAGTAACGGTGCTTGGATCGGTTGGACCGGGAAGACGTACGACTACTTCCTCTACATTGCGTCAACGCTTCCGCTTCAGTCTACGAGGGTACGTAGACAACACTCTCCCCTCTCGTTGCTATGCATCACCATGATCTTGCGTGTGCGTAGGAAAATTTTGAAATTACTACGTTCTCCTACAGCTACGACATTGAGGTCATCGACAGCGACGGCCTGAGGTGGGCTATGTCACAGGTTAAGTGGCCCACCCCCAACCTCTCGGGTTCAACCGCCGTCGATCTCATCCATGGCCCCGCCGCTGATCTCCTCTGGCTCGCTGTCAACAATTTGACATCCTACATCATCATCGAGCCCCTTTTGTAATTTCTGAAGGACATGTTCTGTGACGCTGGCTTGGGATCCATAGATTCCAATTCAGACCTCATCGACAGCGACCACGAGGAGGGCACCCTCTCTGGCTCTTCCAATGGGAAAGAGCCAATATGCTCTTCCAAGGGGAAAGTGCCCGTCTGCGACATCAGGGAGGGCACCCTACAGTCGTCCTCTTCCAAGGAGAAGGAGCCCATCTGCGGCAACATGGAGCGCATCCAGGGTCCGTGCTCTTCCCACGAGAACGAGCCCATCTGTGACAAGTGAGTAAACCCATGATTTGTTTTGACGTGCCTCTTCACAGGGGGAAACCGATGATTTGTTTTGTCGAGTCCCTTTTGTAGTGTAGTGAGAATATGTCCAGTTTTAATTGCTATATCTGGTTGTCTGCAGTATGCTTCGTTTATGTCAGTTGTTCACAATGTGATGCTCTATATGTGCAATTATTTACTCGGCGGTACATTTCATCAATCCAGTTTTAAACATACCGATAGGAATGCATATATTTGCTTTTTGTTAAGCCTGTTATAGCTAGCATATGTCTCTTTTAAAGTTTTTTTATTGTTCGGTTGTTTGTAGTTAGCATATGTCCAGTTTCAAATGCTATCTTTGGTTGTTCGTAGTATGCCTTGTTCATTCTAGTGAAGGAAATATGCCCTAGAGGCAATAATAAAGTTGTTATTTATATTTCCTTATATCATGATAAATGTTTATTATTCATGCAAGAATTGTATTAACTAGAAACTTAGTACATGTGTGAATACATAGACAAAAGGAGTGTCACTAGTATGCCTCTACTTGACTAGCTCGTTAATCAAAGATGGTTAAGTTTCCTAGCCATGGACAAGAGTTGTCATTTGATGAACGGGATCACATCATTAGAGAATGATGTGATTGACTTGACCCATCCGTTAGCTTATCTCTATGATCGTTTAGTTTATTGCTATTGCTTTCTCCATAACTTATACATGTTCCTATGACTATGAGATTATGCAACTCCCGAATACCGGAGGAACACTTAGTGTGCTATCAAACGTCACAACGTAACTGGGTGACTATAAAGATGCTCTACAGGTGTCTTCGATGGTGTTTGTTGAGGTGGCATAGATCGAGATTAGGATTTGTCACTCCATGTATCGGAGAGGTATCTCTGGGCCTTCTCGGTAATGCACATCACTATAAGACTTGCAAGCAATGTGACTAATGAGTTAGCTACGGGATGTTGCATTACGGAACGAGTAAAGAGACTTGTCGGTAACGAGATTGAACTAGGTATTGAGATACCGACAATCGAATCTCGGGCAAGAAACATACCGATGACAAAGGGAACAACGTATGTTGTTGTGCGGTTTGACCGATAAAGATCTTCGTAGAATATGTAGGAACCAATATGAGCATCCAGGTTCCGCTATTGGTTATTGACCGGAACTGAGTCTCGGTCATGTCTACATAGTTCTCGAACCCGTAGGGTCCGCACGCTTAACGTTCGATGATGATCGGTATTATGAGTTTATGTGTTTTGATGTACCGAAGGTAGTTCGAAGTCCCAGGTATGATCAGGGACAAGACGAGGAGTCTCAAAATAGTCGAGACATAAAGATCGATATATTGGAAGGCTATGTTTGGAAATCGGAATGGTTCCGGGTGAGTTCACGCATTTACCGGAGTACCGGGGGGTTACTGGAACGCCCCGGGGAGTGTATGGGCCTTATTGGGCCTTAGTGGGAGAGAGGAGGAGGCGGCCAAGGTGGAGGGCCCCCCCCCCCCAATCCCAATTTGAATTGGGTGCCCCCCTTTCCTTCCCTCTCTCTCCCCCTTCCTTCCTCTCCTACTCCAACTAGGGAAGGGGGAATCCTACTCCGATCGGGAGTAAGACTCCCTCCTTGGGCGCGCCATGAGAGGGTCAGTCCTCCCCCTCCTCCACTCCTTTATATACGGGGGAGGGGGCACCCCATAGACACACAAGTTGACTGTTTATCCGTGTGCGGTGCCCCCCTCCATAGATTTCCACCTCGGTCATATCGTTGTAGGGCTTAGGCAAAGCCGTGCGTCGGTAACTTCATCATCACCATCATCACGCTGTCGTGCTGACGAAACTCTCCCTCGACCTCAGTTGGTTCTAGAGTTCGTGGGACGTCACCGAGCTGAACGTGTGCAGATCGCGGAGTTGTCGTATCTTCGGTGCTAGGATCAGTCGGATCGTGAAGACGTACGACTACATCAACTGCGTTGTCATAGCGCTTCCGTTTACGGTCTACGAGGGTACGTGGACAACACTCTCCCCTCTCGTTGCTATGCATCACCTAGATGGATCTTGCATGTGCGTAGGAATTTTTTTGAAATTACTGCGTTCCCCAACAGTGGCATCTGAGCCAGGTCTATGCGTAGATGTTATATGCACGAGTGGAACACAACGGAGTTGTGGGAGTGAGTATATACATATTGCTTGTCGTCACTAGTTGATTCTTGATTCAGCGGTATTGTTGGATGAAGCGGCTCAGACCGACATTACGCGTACGCTTACGCAAGACTGGTTCTACCGACGTGCTTTGCACACAGGTGGCTAGTGGGTGTCTGTTTCTCCAACTTTAGTTGAATCGGTTTCAATGAACAGGGTTCTTTCTGAAGATCAAAAAGCAATCACTATACTACGTTGTGGTTTTGATGCGTAGGTACGAACGGTTCTTGCTAGAAGCCTGTAGCAGCCACGTAAAACTTGCAACAACAAAGTAGAGGACGTCTAACTTGTTTTTGCAGGGCATGTTGTGATGTGATATGGTCAAGACGTGATTATATAAATTGTTGTATGAGATGATCATGTTTTGTAACACAGTTATCGGCAACTGGCAAGAGCCATATGGTTGTCGCTTTATTGTATGAAATGCAATCGCCATATAATTGCTTTACTTTATCACTAAGCGGTAGCGATAGTCGTAGAAGCAATAGTTGGCGAGAAGACAACGATGCTTCGATGGAGATCAAGGTGTCAAGCCGGTGAATATGGTGATCATGACGGTGCTTTGAAGATGGAGATCAAAGGCACAAGATGATGATGGTCATATCATATCACTTATATTTTATTGCATGTGATGTTTATCCTTTATGCATCTTATTTTGCTTAGTTTGGCGGTAGCATTATAAGATGATCTCTCACTAAATATCAAGGTACTAGTGTTCTCCCTGAGTATGCACCGTTGCTACAGTTCGTCGTGCCAAGACACGATGTGATGATCGGGTGTGATAAGCTCTACGTTCACATACAACGAGTGCAAGCCAGTTTTGCACACGCAGAATACTTGAGTTAAACTTGACGAGCCTAGCATATGCAATATGGCCTTGGAACACTGAGACCGAAAGGTCGAGCGTGAATCATATAGTAGATATGATCAACATAGTGATGTTCACCATTGAAAACTACTCCATCTCACGTGATGATCGGACATGGTTTAGTTGATATGGATCACGTGATCACTTAGATGATTAGAGGGATGTCTATCTAAGTGGGAGTTCTTAAGTAATATGATTAATTGAACTTTAATTTATCACGAACTTAGTACCTGATAGTATTTTGCATGTCTATGTTGTTGTAGATAGATGGCCCATGCTGTTGTTCCGTTGAATTTTAATGCGTTCCTAGAGAAAGCTAAGTTGAAAGATGATGGTAGCAACTACATGGACTGGGTCCGTAACTTGAGGATTATCCTCATTGTTGCATAGAAGAATTACGTCCTGGAAGCACCCCTGGGTGACAAGCCTGCTGCAGATTCTACTGACGACGTTAAGAACGTCTAGTAAAGCAAAACTAATGACTACTCGATAGTTCAGTGTGCCATGCTTTATGGCTTAGAACCGGGACTTCAACAACGTTTTGAACGTCATGGAGCATATGAGATGTTCCAGGAGTTGAAGTTAATATTTCAAGCAAATGCCCGGATTGAGAGATATGAAGTCTCCAATAAGTTCTACAGCTGCAAAATGGAGGAGAATAGTTCTATCAGTGAACATATACTCAGAATGTCTGGGTACCACAACCACTTGACTCAGCTGGGAGTTAATCTTCCTAATGATAGTGTCATTGACAGAGTTCTTCAATCAATGCCGCCAAGCTACAAGAGCTTCGTGATGAACTATAATATGCAAGGGATGGATAAGACAATTCCCGAGCTCTTCAAAATGCTAAAGGCTACGGAGGTAGAAATCAAGAAGGAGCATCAAGTGTTGATGGTCAACAAGACCACCAGTTTCAAGAAGAAGGGCAAAGGGAAGAAGGGGAACTTCAAGAAGAACAGCAAGCAAGTTGCTGCTCAAGTGAAGAAGCCCAAGTCTGGACCTAAGCCTGAGACTGAGTGCTTCTACTACAAAGGGACTGGTCACTGGAAGCGGAACTGCCCCAAGTATTGGCAGATAAGAAGGATGGCAAAGTGAAAGGTATATTTAATATACATGTTATTGATGTGTACCTTACTAATGCTCACAGTAGCGCCTGGGTATTTGATACTGGTTCTGTTGCTAATATTTGCAACTCGAAACATGGGCTACGGATTAAGTGAATATTGGCTAAGGACGAGGTGACGATGCATGTGGGAAATGGTTCCAAAGTCGATGTGATCGCCGTCGGCATGCTACCTCTACATCTACCTTCGGGATTAGTATTATACCCGAATAATTGTTATTTGGTGCCAGTGTTAAGCATGAACATTATATCTGGATCTTGTTTGATGCGAGATGATTATTCATTTAAATCAAAGAATAATGGTTGTTCTATTTATATGAGTAATATCTTTTATGGTCATGCACCCTTGATGAGTGTCCTATTTTTACTAAATCTCCATAGTAGTGATACACATATTCATAGTATTGAAGCCAAAAGATATAAGTTTAATAATGATAGTGCAACTTATTTGTGGCACTGCTGTTTAGGTCATATTGGTATAAAGCGCATGAAGAAACTCCATGCTGATGGACTTTTGGAATCACTTGATTATGAATCACTTAATGCTTGTGAACAATGCCTCATGGGCAAGATGACTAAGACTCCGTTCTCCGGAACAATGGAACGAGCAACATACTTATTGAAAATAATACATATTGATGTATGCGGTCCGATGAGTGTCGATGCTCGTGGCGGGTATCGTTATTTTCTGACCTTCACTGATGATTTGAGCAGATATGGGTATATCTACTTGATGAAACATAAGTCTGAAACATTTGAAAAGTTCAAAAAAATTCAGAGTGAAGTGGAAAATCATTGTAGCAAGAAAATTAAGTTTC
The DNA here is from genome assembly GCA_034509565.1 of Triticum monococcum. Lineage (NCBI taxonomy): Eukaryota > Viridiplantae > Streptophyta > Magnoliopsida > Poales > Poaceae > Triticum > Triticum monococcum. Next base: position 525,584,806 of record CM067842.1, on the reverse strand, counting down.
TACAATCTGATCGTGGAGGTGAATATTTGAGTTATGAGTTTGGTCTTCATTTGAAACAATGCGGAATAGTTTCACAACTCACGCCACCTGGAACACCATAGCGTAATGGTGTGTCCGAATGTTGTAACCACACTTTATTAGATATGGTGCGATTTATGATGTCTCTTACTAATTTACCGCTATCGTTTGGGGTTATGCTTTAGAGACGGCTGCATTCACGTTAAATAGGGCACCATTGAAATCCGTTGAGACGACACCTTATGAACTGTGGTTTGGCAAGAAACCCAAGTTGTCGTTTCTTAAAGTTTGGAGCTGCGATGCTTATGTGAAAAAGCTTCAACCTGATAAGCTCGAACCCAAATCGGAGAAATGTGTCTTCATAGGATACCTAAAGGAGATTGTTGGGTACACCTTCTATCACAAATCCGAAGGCAAGATATTCATTGCTCAGAATGGATCCTTTCTAGAGAAGGAGTTTCTCTCGAAAGAAGTGAGTGGGAGGAAAGTAGAACTTGATGAGGTAATTGTACCTACTCCCTTATTGGAAAGTAGTTCATCACATAAATTAGTTCCAGTGATTCCTACACCAGTAAGTGAGGAAGCTAATGATGATGATCGTGAAACTTCTGATCAAGTTACTACCGTACCTTGTAGGTCAACCAAAGTAAGATCCGCACCAAAGTGGTGCGGTAATCCTGTTCTGGAAGTCATGTTACTTGACCATGACGAACCTATGAACTATGAGGAAGCGATGATGAGCCCAGATTCCAAAAATGGCTTGAGGCCATGAAATCTGAGATGGGATCCATGTATGAGAACAAAGTGTTGACTTTGGTTGACTTGCCTGATGATCGGCAAGCCATAGAGAATAAATGGATCTTCAATAAGAAGACTGACGCTGACGGTAATATTACTGTCTACAAAGCTCGACTTGTTGCGAAAGGGTTTTGACAAGTTCAAGGAGTTGACTACAATGAGACCTTCTCACCCGTAGCGATGCTTAAGTCCACCCGAATCATGTTAGCAATTGCCGCATTTTATGATTATGAAATTTGGCAAATGGATGTCAAAACTGCATTCCTTAATGGATATCTTAAAGAAGAGTTGTATATGATGCAACCAGAAGGTTTTGTCGATCCAAAAGTTGCAAGCCTCTCGGAGTTGGAATATACGTTTTGATAGTGTGATCAAAGCATATGGTTTTATACAGACTTTTGGAGAAGCATGTATTTACAAGAAAGTGAGTGGGAGCTCTATAGCATTTCTGATATTATATGTAGATCACATATTGTTGATCGGAAATGATACTGAATTTCTGATAGCATAAAAGGATGCTTGAATAAGAATTTTTCAATGAAAGACCTCGGTGAAGCTGCTTATATATTGGGCATCAAGATCTATAGAGATAGATCAAGACGCTTAATTGGACTTTCACAAAGCACATACCTTGATAAAGTTTTGAAGAAGTTCAAAATGGATCAAGCAAAGAAAGGGTTCTTGCCTGTGTTACAAGGTGTGAAGTTGAGTCACACTCAATGCCTGACCACTGCAGAAGATAGAGAGAAAATGAAAGTCATTCCCTATGCTTCAGCCATAGGTTCTATCATGTATGAAATATTGTGTACCAGACCTGATGTGTGCCTTGCTATTAGTTTAGCAGGGAGGTATCAAAATAATCCAGGAGTGGATCACTGGACAGCAGTCAAGAATATCCTGAAATACCTGAAAAGGACTAAGGATATGTTTCTCGTTTATGGAGGTGACAAAGAGCTCGTCGTAAATGGTTACGTTGATGCAAGCTTTGACACTGATCCGAATGACTCTAAGTCACAAACCGGATACATATTTTTATTGAATGGTGGTGCTGTCAGTTGGTGCAGTTCCAAGCAGAGCATCGTGGCGGGATCTACATGTGAAGCGGAGTACATAGCTGCTTCCGAAGCAGCAAATGAAGGAGTCTGGATGAAGGAGTTCATATCTGATCTAGGTGTCATACCAAGTGCATCGGGTCCAATGAAAATCTTTTGTGACAATACTGGTGCAATTTCCTTGGCAAAGGAATCCGGATTTCACAAGAGAACCAAGCACATCAAAAGACGCTTCAATTCCATCCGTGATCAAGTAAAGGAGGGAGACATAGAGATTTGCAAGATACATATGGATCTGAATGTTGCAGACCCGTTGACTAAGCCTCTCTCACGAGCAAAACATGATCAGCACCAAGACTCCATGGGTGTTAGACTCATTACTATGTAATCGAGATTAATGACTCTAGTGCAAGTGGGAGACTGAAGGAAATATGCCCTAGAGGCAATAATAAAGTTGTTATTTATATTTCCTTATATCATGATAAATGTTTATTATTCATGCTAGAATTGTATTAACCGGAAACTTAGTACATGTGTGAATACATAGACAAAATGAGTGTCACTAGTATGCCTCTACTTGACTAGCTCGTTAATCAAAGATGGTTAAGTTTCCTAGCCATGGACAAGGGTTGTCATTTGATGAACGGGATCACATCATTAGAGAATGATGTGATTGGCTTGACCCATACGTTAGCTTAGCTCTATGATCGTTTAGTCTATTGCTTTCTCCATAACTTATACATGTTCCTATGACTATGAGATTATGCAACTCCCGAATACCGGAGGAACACTTAGTGTGCTATCAAACGTCACAACGTAATTGGGTGACTATGAAGATGCTCTACAGGTGTCTCTGATGGTGTTTGTTGAGTTGGCATAGATCGAGATTAGGATTTGTCACTCCATGTATCGGAGAGGTATCTCTGGGCCCTCTTGGTAATGCACATCACTATAAGCCTTGCAAGCAATGTGACTAATGAGTTAGTTACGGGATGTTTCATTACGGAACGAGTAAAGAGACTTGCGGTAACGAGATTGAACTAGGTATTGAGATACCGATGATCGAATCTCGGGCAAGTAACATACCGATGACAAAGGGAACAACGTATATTGTTATGCGGTTTGACCGATAAAGATCTTCGTAGAATATGTAGGAACCAATATGAGCATCTAGGTTCCGCTATTGGTTATTGACCAGAAGTGAGTCTCGGTCATGTCTACATAGTTCTCGAACCCGCAGGGTCCGCACGCTTAAAGTTCGGTGGCGATCGGTATTATGAGTTTATGTGTTTTGATGTACCGAAGGTAGTTCGGAGTCCAGGATATGATCACGGACATGACGAGAAGTCTCGAAATGGTCGAGACATAAAGATCGATATATTGGAAGGCTATGTTTGGACATCGGAATGGTTCCGGGTGAGTTCGGGCATTTACCGGAGTATCGGGGGGTTACCGGAACCCCCCGGGGAGTGCATGGGCCTTATTGGGCCTTAGTGGGAGAGAGGAGGAGGCGGCCAAGGTGGAGGCCCCCCCCAAGCCCAATCCGAATTGGGTGGGGGCCGGCCCCCCTTTCCTTCCCTCTCTCTCCTCCTTCCTTCCTCTCCTACTCCAACTACGGAAGGGGGAATCCTACTCCCATCGGGAGTAGGACTCCCCCCTTGGGCCCGCCATGAGAGGGCCGGCCCTCCCCCTCCTCCACTCATTTATATATGGGGGAGGGGGCACCCCATAGACACACAAGTTGATTGTTTAGCCGTGTGTGGTGCCCCCCTCCACTGATTTCCACCTCGGTCATATCGTTGTAGTGCTTAGGCGAAGCCCTGCATCGGTAACTTCATCATCACCGTCATCACGTCATCGTGCTGACGAAACTCTCCCTCGACCTTAGTTGGATCTAGAGTTCGTGGGACGTCTCTGAGCTGAATGTGCGCAGATCGCGGATGTGCCGTTTCTTTGGTGCTAGGATCGATCGGATCGTGAAGACGTACGACTACATCAACCGCGTTGTCATAACACTTCCGCTTGCGGTCTACGAGGGTACGTGGACAACACTCTCCCCTCTCGTTGCTATGCATCACCTAGATGGATCTTGCGTGTGCGTAGGAATTTTTTTGAAATTACTATGTTCCCCCAACAGTTCTATAATAGTGAACCGTTTGTGATGGGTCGCGCATCGTAATCGTAGCACCACAGAATATCGACTGCGATGGCAATGCGAGCACAAACGAGTAGGAGTACTGTAGGGTCCCTATCCCTGACGGTTTCTGGGTCATGTGGGAAGGACCCTTCTATCACCGTCACTCACTAGACGGCGGTTCCGAATGTCGCCGCGAAAAAGAGTTAAAAACTGTTCGTATATCACCGACGCGTACTAGTGCGATCTACACCGATTGCGCCCCTACTGTGCTTCAGTACACCAACGACACCCTAATCTTAACCCATACATCTTACCAAGACGCTACAACCCTCAAAGATATCCTAGACATGTTTGCCCTTGCTAGCAGTCTTACCCTTGCTACCAGTCTTACAATCAACTTTCACAAAACCACATTCGTACCCATCAACACGGATACCAACACTAGCCAAAACATTGCCTCCACTTTCGGTTGTGAACTCTCATCCTTCCCACAAATTTATCTCGGACTCCCTCCCACACGCGTCTGCCGTCCTCCACCTTTGAACCGGTCATCCAACGCTTCCTAAAATACCTCTCCGATTGGGTGGCAAAAATCCTTTCCCGCGGTGCCAGACTAATGCTTATCTCATCTACTCTCGACGCCCTTGCCACTCACTAGCTTCATGTCCGTTTTTAGGTTCCCCAAGAAGGTACTGAAAATGTTAGCCGCTATCCGAAGATCCTTCTTCTGGGCTGTCGAAGAATCCTGCTCCGGAACTAAGTTCCTTATCACTTGGAAAAACGTTTGCAACCCAAAACTGCTGGTGGGCTAAGCATCAAAAACCTTCTTCTCCAAAACAACTGCCTCCTCATGAAATTTGCTTTTAAACTTCTCCAAAAACACGACCTACCTTGGATGAACTGGTTCTTCCAACACTACTCTCTTGACTTCGAAAATAAACCCCACAACCCCTCCTACCTTTGGAAAATCATAAACGCACAACTTAGCTGCCTCCGCACAATCTCTTTTGTCCTTACCGACAATGGCACCTCCACCTACTTCTTGCTTGACGCTTGGCTGCTTCCGACTCCACTCGCAGACACCTACCCACACCTATTCTCCCACTCCACCTCACCCTCGGTTCTGGTATCACAGTCATGCAGAATGGTTTACTCGCTACTCTGCGGAACCACCTAACCAATGTTGCTTCTGTAGAGTTTGCGTCTGTTTTGTCTTTGTTGTAGGATGTTGCCACTAGCGATGCGCCCGATGACAGGTTCCTCGCCCACGGCTCCTCGTTCTCCTCGAGGTGCACCTACTCACTGCTATCCTCCGACCACGAGATTGATCTCAACACCAGGTATATCTGGAGCTCCATGGCACATATCAAGGTCAAGATCTTCAGCTGGATTATTCATCATGACAGGCTGAGCACGATGGCGTACTTACATCGCAAGACCATCTCCTCTGTTACGGCATGTCCTTGGTGCGACCTCACTCTAGAGGACGCGACACACCTTGCCATTCATTGCCCCTGTGCGGCCCAGGTCTGGTTGGGGCTGCAATTCCCTCACTCCATCGACCTCCTTTGGGAGACTCCAACGCCGGTCAGCCTCGACATCAACATTTGGCCAACAGTCACCCTCGCCATCCTCTGGAAGCTATGGGACTCCAGGAATGCTCGTGTCTTTCGCAACGAGCTACGTTCCCCCCTAGATACTCTTCGCAACATCATCCTGGATTTTACAAAATAATAATATAGGAGATTACTTAATAAAGAGGAAACCTCAATATCCACTCAAGTCACCTTCAAGTGTTCGTCTCACATTAATGCAGCTAATACATACTTGCATACATTTATATTTATATACTACGTAGGAGTATTTTTCTGTGATGTGATCCAACAATTTACATTTACATCTCACTTGACTTGCAAGATGCAACTCCCGAACCTCAAGGTACTGAATAAATCAGGGGAATCATGAGGCCATGCGTGGCACATATAAACGGATTCTCTGTATTTAGCACCCGAGGTAAGAAAGAAAATGAGACGTGCTACAAGTATAGGTGACAACGTGCCATCTCCATCCTCACACGCTAACTATCGCTAAGCGATATCAGCTGGTCGACCACACCAGGATCAGCAAGCGTGCTCGTGTCACCAAGCTCATCCAGCTGCCTGGAGGCAATTTTCCGCAATATTCTTCGCATGATCTTGCCGCTCCGTGTCTTCGGGAGCCCCGGTGCCCAGTGGATCTTGTCAGGTGCTGCAAACGCGCCAATCTGCCACGAAATGACACCATGTATGTCTTTACACTCGTTTCAAAAAAATTGGAGTGTCAAGAAAAAATGTGTTGCACAGACTGAAAAAACCTTTAGAAGAAAAAGTTCCATCCAATCTCAAAAGATTTTAAAAAACTAGTAAAGCATGTTGAAATTGTAGGTTCCATCATTGAAAAAGCACAAGCATTATTTCTTCAGATCAGCAGGGCAAGAAAAATCAGGTACCAACTTCTCCAGAACCAGCAGAGCCATTGTTAGCCGGGTTCATTCCATCACACATGGATCTCTTGCAGTAGCAACCATCACAATAAGAAACTATCGGAAGAAAATACCTGGCTGCGGACCGCCATAATGAGGCTTTTTCGTAGATCATCACTGTAAGGAACACCATCCACCAAAGTTACAAATGCGTAGATTCCCTGACCTTTAACCTGAAACAAGTATTACTGATTAAGACCTCAGTTTGGACGAAGCCATGGTGGGGGTCATGATATGGAGCCAGAAAGACAGGAAAAACAAGTACTGGACCGGACCTCATGGTCAATTCCGACAACAGCGGCCTCGGCACATTTTGGATGTGAAACAAGAGCAGATTCAACCTCTGCTGTACCAATCCGATGCCCACTACAGTTTTATAATATGGGTCAAATATTTGCAGCTTCAAAGCCTTTTAAAGCCATCTAATAATTTCAATTCAAGGAAGCGTGAACCATATAATATAAGTAGCTAAATTACCTGACATTGATAACATCATCCACTCTTCCTGTCAGCCAATGGTAACCATCTTTGTCCCTGACACAAATTTAATTTGTTCAGCTAAGAACATGTAATTCTGGATCACATTTCTATTCCAGACTACTATCAATCCTCTTCAATTATGAAGAAGTTTTGGCCAAAGTTTAAATAAATGTTTGATAAGTTACCTCCTACAACCATCACCAGAGAAATAATAGCCAGAGAATGGTTTGAAGTATGTTGTCTCATATCTGTCCTTATCTCCATACAGAGTGCGGAAAGCTCCAGGCCATGAGTTCTTTATGCAAAGGTATCCACTGCATTCTCCAGTCATTTCCCGTCCTTTTTCGTCAACAATCACTGGCTGTGAATCAGCATGTGCACAGTAATTACAAAGTAAGAGGGGTAATGAAACTTCCATTTTATTGAAGTCATGTATTATGTATACCTGTACACCAAAGAAAGGAAATGTAGCAGATCCTGGTTTCTGAGGCCAAGCGCCAGGTAAAGGTGTAATCTAACAAGAGCAAGCATTACAGTTCGATTCAACAAGTAAGATGAAACTCACTTTGAGAGCTCCGAAATTTCCCACACACAATTTAAAACACAATTACCATAAAACCACCAGTTTCAGTCTGCCACCAAGTGTCTGATATGGGGCATCTCGAATCACCGACAACATTATAGAACCACCTGACATGAACAATAGTGAGTAAGATCTTTTCAACGTATTGAGATTTTCAGACTAAGGAGATAAACACAAACCTCCATGCAGTTGGATTAATTGGCTCACCCACACTTCCTAAAACTCGAAGAGACTTACGAGAGTACCGATCAACATACTGCAAAATATATCATAAAACCAAAAGGGATATATACAAAAGATATATGTGTGGGGCAAAATTAACTAATTAAAAATTAAATTTTCATAAACGTACAGAGATTATTAGAGATTTCGCTTGTGAGCATATGTTGTTGCACCATTATTTTGCAACATAAAAGAATACTATATGGTAGAAAAAGCTTCCCGGTAGATAAAAAATCATTTTGTGAGGAAAAGAAGTGCTGCCTCACTGCACCACTTAACTGATGACGAGACTAAATGTTCAAATGAGCACACAAGAAAAAAAATAACAGCATACCACAGAACCATCACGCATGAGTGAACGGATAAGTGTTGGTGCAGTATAAAATATTGTCACTCCGTATTTGTCAACGATGTCCCAACACCGACCAGGATCAGGGTAGTTTGGAGCCTACAAGTTCCATTGAAGAAATAAGTTACAACCATAGTCCAATCTAAATAAGCCTCAAAAGCAAAGGGTGACCCTTAGATCATGACTATATAACATATGAACTAGTTTTCCTCTGAAATTACCCCTTCATAAACGAGAACTGTGGCTCCATTCAGGAGAGGACCATAAGTCACATAACTATGTCCAGTAATCCAGCCACAGTCTGCAGTGCACCTGATGTAAGTGAAACAGGGAAACTACAGTAAGAAAACTCAGCTTCCATAATACCGCGACCAAATTTATGCCCCCTGAAGACCCCAAATTTTTACACCTTACCAGTATATGTCTGTTGGCTTGTAATCAAATGCATGTTTAAACGTTGTTGCGGCATATACCATATAGCCCCCCGTTGTATGCAATACACCCTGCACACTTCACAGTATCTTTATTTTATATCCAAGGGATATACAATAGTCTACGGGGTTAAGGGTACCTTTGGTTTTCCTGTGCTGCCACTAGTGTACAGAAGAAACAATGGATCCTCTGCATCAACCCATTCCACATCACATCTAGTTGGGAAATTGGGCACAACATCCTGGGGGCACATCATCTCGTATTGAGAAATAACTCGCATACTTGTAATATAGAATACAAAACAAAAAGGTAGAAAGGAGATCTCCCGGTTGATAAAGAAGTTTCCGGAATGTTCTGTGCTTAAAAATCAGATACATATAAATTGTTGAACTTGTTTAATTTGGATATACCTGCCACCAGACATCTCTTCCAGCTATCCATTGTGTGTCCTCTTTCTTCATGGCCAACTGATTTTCATATGTCAAACAAATGCCTGCTCAGCAAAAGAAACTCTGTACATGAGAAAACTTCAGACTTTGGATTAGATTTCTCTAAACCAATTCTGTGCATATGATCATTGAATACAATTTTTCCCAGAAGAAGTAGCATCCATGATCAAGAGTATACTGACACTTCAGAGTTCAGACATTGCATAAGGCATCAATGAAGAACAGCAAGACTTAATGTCTTAATATACCCCAAGAGGCTAAGCCGGAAAGATGTGAAAAAGTGGCCACCACCAAAGTATCGAGGGATACAGGTGAGTGTTTTTGCTCTGCGCCTGGGCACGCGCACATCTGGTAATTTCACTTTATTTTTCAGTTACACTTCTGAGTTTGGAAAAAGGAAATCTAATTTTTGGATTGCAAATGTATAATGTGGGATGTTGGGCAAAATAAATGACTCTTTGTGTGCCGCAGAGAGTTTTAGGGACTAAAACAGGAACTATAATGTACACAATTGCGTGTTTTTATTGTAGGAAAGAAATGGACACATTTTTGTACCAAAATTTGCAGGTATACACTACATTCAACATGCACATGTACGAGATCTTTTTGTATTTTTAAAAAAATGGAATTCAAATTGCACCTATGTACACTGTTGCAATTTTCGGATACAAATGCGGTATCACGATAAATATTTGTATGTATAGTGTGGACATATGTAGGTGAAAATAATACAAAAATAACATTTATCAGGAAGGTAGCAAGTTAGACTGCCTGGAAAGCTTAAAATAGCTAGTGCTCATGGAAGTCGTATTATGGATCTTACCTACTGTGACACCATTTTTTGCACTTTCAACAAGAGACGCATCTACTATATCTTTGAGAGGGATGAGTTTCTGCCCCCTTTTGACAGCATTGCATGTAATCACAACCTTAGGCTTGCAGTCAGTGATCCTTTGGGCTATTGCATCGGCGGAGAAGCCAGCAAACACCACCTGAATAATAATTCAGCCTCATAACATGGTAACATGTATAGGGTAAATCAGACTAACTGGAAGTGCAGACTGGGGTAAAACTTACAGAGTGCACAGCACCAATGCGAGCGCATGCAAGCATTGCAATAGGCAGCTCCATGAGCATCGGCAAGTAGATCACCACAGCATCACCTTTTTCAACTCCGACACTCTTCAAATAATTGGCCAGCTGCAACAAAGCACCCCAAAATAATTAAACCATGTCTGCATACATCAGGACATGTTACATGCAGTTGTTTCATCATAACAGCATATTTACCTGGCAAACCTTATCCAAGAGCTCTGAGTATGTGAGCTTCCCATCCTGATCAGGCTCATTCCCCTCCCAATACATGGCAATCTTCGGACCGTCCCCGGCCTCCACGTAGCGGTCCACGGCATTGTGGCATATGTTAGTTTTGCCCCCTTTAAACCACTGCCAAAACACCAACAACGTTCATCGACACTCTGTCCTCCCATCACAAACAAGCTAGCACCGAAATCGAACACGCTTAGGCACGTGCTTACTTCGATCTTGATCGGCCCCTTTGTGACATCAAGGTTCTCATTACAGACTTCCTCAGGGCTCCACTTCTGCTTCCAGTAGAATGTTTCAGCGATCTCTGACCAGAACCCGGCAGGATCGTCAATCGACCGCTGATACATCTCCAGGTACTGGTTGGCAGTCATTGAGAAAAACAGCAAGATCAGTCATCAGTCATCATATCCACCAGAAATCAACACAATCAGGGAATGTTCAACTCGGCGGTCAGTAGTCAGTAGTAAATTCACTGACCCTAGGAAAATGGGAATTAACCCGCGCTCCCAATTCACCAACCCTAACAACTACAGTACTTGTCTACTTATGTCCAGTCAGTCCCTATCTGCCTTATCTGACCCCGTGAGTGGGTAGCGATGGATCACAACTAGCCGCATACTATGCACCTCGAAACGGAAGGACAAAACGTACGACACCCGTCTGGGGCCGAATCAACATAATCGAAATGGGAAGTGGAGAAAAAAGGGAGACCTGCTGCGGAGAGGAGACAAGGGCCTGCGCGGCGAAGTCGGCGCTGGGGTGGACGAGGCCGTGGTCGTCGGAGGCCGGCAGCGGCTCGCCCAGCACGGTCGCCGCGCACGGCGCCGCGTGACGCGGCCTGGCGGCGGCCACCGCCAGGCGATCGCTCGCGCCCATGGCCGACCTCCACCGGAGCGGCGATCGAGACGACGACGGGGCTGGCGCGGGAGCCTGGAGCGGGATCGCGGGGTGGGCGCGTGCGGAGCTGCAGCAGCAGCGGGCTGTGGTGGCGTATATATACTGGGCCATTGACGGCCTCGGGGCCTGACGGCCACGGCTCACCACACCTCCTTAACTCCTCGGCCACCGTGGGCCGAAACTATTTCTGACTTTTGGGGCGCCTTCTGGTGGAGGAGCTAAATCAGCAGGCAGGCGGGCGGAGCGGACGGAAGGTGGAACCGTCGATGCCTCTTCTGTCTAGTCTGGTTGGTGAGCCTTTTTCTGGTGGCACGGAGTTGTAGAGTGCTCTTGCTGCTACTCTACAGCTACTACTACTGTCTATGGATTCGTCGGCGGTGGCTACCGGAACGGGAGGGGGGAGAGGGATGCTCTGCGTGGCAGCGTGGGGGTCGAGAAGCCAGGTGTCTGTGAGGGAGAATCGGCACTCTTTTTGTTCTGTCTCTCGGGGTCGGGGTCCACCATTGGAACAGAACAGAACATACGGACGGACGGCTCACCGCTCTGCCTGGTTTGCATCGCCGTTCGCAAATCGTCCGGTGGTTTCGAGTAGTTTTTGCGGAAAGAACAATTTAAAACGAATTGCAATGTACTCCCTCCGTCTAAAAAATAAGTGACTCAACTTAACTTAAATTCACAATCACTCACCAATTTCTCAATTTTTTTGGAAACACAGTATAGCCGCATATGCTTACATACACATATACAGTCATCACTATAAACACATGCATCTACGCACACAACATTTTTAGATTGATGATATCATCACAGACGTCTCATAGTCGACGAGAACATTTCCTCTCAGTGAATGAATATTGTCGGAAAGACTGGAATAAATTTAAAAAATGCGAGCATCAATGTTAAATTTAGACTTGAGTCTGACTGGTTCTACCACCCAGATCCAATCCATCTAAACCATACTTCTTTTTTACCCAAGGAAACACTCACCCTTTTTCCGATTTGTTAGGTCCACATGTATCCTTAGATCGGCAATTGGACTCATCTAATATGAGTTATATATCATAGAAAATATATCATTAAAAACTTCAAATGTTATGTTTTATAATGTTATAATTTTTAAGATATACATATTATATTATATTAATATAAAATAGATGATCTAAAGATATGTGTGGGATATATAAATCGAAAAGACAGAAGTACTTGCTGGTCATAACAGAGGGTATATGGCATGGACTGATAAAATTGGTACCGTACGTCGGCGGTTGTTCACAGACGTTCGTGATGTCCGTCTTCAGGCATTTCGATCGAAACTTTTTTTATGCAGTGACTTGCAGTGGTACAGACGCATTCACGTTCAGTGATTTTTGCCGGTACACGTTTTCTTCTTCTTCCGGAAACACTTTGTTGTGAGGAACATCTCCTTACATAGTACAACCCAACTAATATCTCAGACTGATCTAAGCTCAACTTTTTGGTCCAGAGCATCTATACATCGCTTCCGTCGAGGCCTCGGGGCTATTTATCACTCACTAGGGCTATTTCTCGTCTATTGCGAGACCTATGGTGTGGGCACCCTCGCTTTAGTGCACCAGCCCATCTAGCAGTTTTTGGGAAGGTTTTATAGATTAGTATGGACATGTTTTAGAACTTTCCATCCTTTTTTCATTTCATCTTTTTACATTTCTTTTATCATGTTTATTTCAGCTTTCTTCGGTTTATTTCTTTGTCTTTGTTTTTTTTAAATACTATCTTGACTTTTTGTTTCAATACATGTTTTACGTTTCCTATATAGACGTAATGTTTTTGATACACATTGAACATTTCTCAAATCACTGAACATTTTTTGAATGATAAGAAACATGTTTTTAACCAATGTGACATTTTCTTAATGTATAAATATGTTTTAAAGGAAAATGATTGTTTTAAACCGACTGATCTCTCGTTTCTGTAAACCTCGTCCCCTGCTTGACATGTGGCCTTGTGGGCCAGTCCAGCGCTCCCCTCTCCACAGGTTCTACTCCACGTCTGTCTCTTTCTTTTCCCCATCTCTCGTTCTTCATAGCCGAGAGGGAAAAGCTTACATGGGAACGCCAACCACCAGCCATCGGCCACCATTGCTACCTATCCCGCACCACTGCTGCGAATCGGCGGAGCTTGGCCATGCTCTTCGGCTGCCGGGACAGAGGCGGCTGCTCGGACGCGGGGGAGGCGGGTGAAGGAAATATGCCCTAGAGGCAATAATAAAGTTATTATTTATTTCCTTATATCATGATAAATGTTTATTATTCATGCTAGAATTGTATTAACCGGAAACATAATACATGTGTGAATACATAGACAAACAGAGTGTCACTAGTATGCCTCTACTTGACTAGCTCGTTAATCAAAGATGGTTATGTTTCCTAACCATTGACAAAGAGTTGTTATTTGATTAATGGGATCACATCATTAGATTAATGATCTGATTGACATGACCCATTTCATTAGCTTAGCACCCGATCGTTTAGTATGTTGCTATTGCTTTCTTCATGACTTATACATGTTCCTATGACTATGAGATTATGCAACTCCCGTTTGCCGGAGGAACACTTTGGGTGCTACCAAACGTCACAACGTAACTGGGTGATTATAAAGGAGTACTACAGGTGTCTCCAATGGTAGATGTTGGGTTGGCGTATTTCGAGATTAGAATTTGTCACTCCGATTATCGTAGAGGTATCTCTGGGCCCTCTCGGTAATACACATCACATAAGCCTTGCAAGCATTATAACTAAGATGCTAGTTGTGAGATGATGTATTACGGAACGAGTAAAGAGACTTGCCAGTAACGAGATTGAACTAGGTATTGGATACCGACGATCGAATCTCGGGCAAGTAACATACCGATGACAAAGGGAACAACGTATGTTGTTATGCGGTCTGACCGATAAAGATCTTCATAGAATATGTAGGAGCCAATATGGGCATCCAGGTCACGCTATTGGTTATTGACTGGAGACGTGTCTCGGTCATGTCTACATTGTTCTCGAACCGTAGGGTTCGCACGCTTAAGGTTTCGATGACAATTATATTATGAATTTATGAGTTTTGATGTACCGAAGGAGTTCGGAGTCCCGGATGAGATCGGGGACATGACGAGGAGTCTCGAAATGGTCGAGACGTAAAGATCGATATATTGGACGACTATATTCGGACTTCGGAAAGGTTCCGAGTGATTCGGGTATTTTTCGGAGTACCGGAGAGTTACGGGAATTCGCCCGGGAGTATATGGGCCTTATTGGGCCATACGAGAATAGAGGAGAGAGGCCAAAAGGAAGGAGGCCTGCGCCCCCCCTCTGGTCCGAATTGGACAAGGGGCGCAGCCCCCTTTTCCTTATTCCTCTCCACCTCTTTCCCCTTCTCCTACTCCAACAAGGAAGGAGGGAGTCCTACTCCCGGTGGGAGTAGGACTCCCCTTGGCGCGCCTCCTCCTAGGCCGGCCGGCCCCTCCCCCTTGCTCCTTTATATACGGAGGCAGGGGGACACCCCATGACACACAAGTTGATCCTTGAGATCGTTCCTTAGCCGTGTGCGGTGCCCCCTGCCACCAAATTCCACCTCGATCATACCGTTGTAGTGCTTAGGCGAAGCCCTGCGTCGGTAGTACATCAAGATCGTCACCACGCCGTCGTGCTGACGGAACTCCTCCCCGAAGCTTTGCTGGATCGGAGCCCGGGGATCGTCATCGAGCTGAACGTGTGCTAAGAACTCGGAGGTGCCGGAGTAACGGTGCTTGGATCGGTCGGATCGGGAAGAAGACGTACGACTACTTCCTCTACGTTGTGTCAATGCTTCCGTTGCGATCTACAAGGGTACGTAGATCAGACTCTCCCCCTCGTTGCTATGCATCACCATGATCTTGCGTGTGCGTAGGAAATTTTTTGAAATTACTACGTTCCCCAACAGTGGCATCCGAGCCTAGGTTTTATGGTTTGATGTTATTTGCACGAGTAGAACACAAGTGAGTTGTGGGCGATACAAGTCATACTGCCTACCAGCATGTCATACTTTGGTTCGGCGGTATTGTTGGACGAGACGACCCGGACCAACCTTACGCGTACGCTTATGCGAGACCGGTTCCCTCGACGTGCTTTGCACATAGATGGCTTGCGGGCGACTGTCTCTCCAACTTTAGTTGAACCAAGTGTGGCTACGCCCGGTCCTTGAGAAGGTTAAAACAGAGTCTATTTGACAAACTATCGTTGTGGTTTTGATGCGTAGGTGAGATGAGTTCTTGCTTAAGCCCGTAGCAGCCACGTAAAACTTGCAACAACAAAGTAGAGGACGTCTAACTTGTTTTTGCAGGGCATGTTGTGATGTGATATGGTCAAGGCATGATGCTAAATTTTATTGTATGAGATGATCATGTTTTGTAACCAAGTTATCGGCAACTGGCAGGAGCCATATGGTTGTCGCTTTATTGTATGCAATGCAATCGCGATGTAATGCATTACTTTATTACTAAGCGATAGTGATAGTCGTGGAAGCATAAGATTGGCGAGACGACAACGATGCTACGATGGAGATCGAGGTGTCGCGCCGGTGACGATGGTGATCATGACGGTGCTTCGGAGATGGAGATCACAAGCACAAGATGATGATGACCATATCATATCACATATTTTGATTGCATGTGATGTTTATCTTTTTATGCATCTTATCTTGCTTTGATTGACGGTAGCATTATAAGATGATCTCTCACTAAATTATCAAGAAGTGTTCTCCCTGAGTATGCACCGTTGCCAAAGTTCGTCGTGCCCAGACACCACGTGATGATCGGGTGCGATAAGCTCTACGTCCATCTACAACGGGTGCAAGCCAGTTTTGCACATGCAGAATACTCAGGTTAAACTTGATGAGCCTAGCATATGCAGATATGGCCTCGGAACACGGAGACCGAAAGGTCGAGCGTGAATCATATAGTAGATATGATCAACATAACGATGTTCACCATTGAAAACTACTCCATCTCACGTGATGATCGGTTATGGTTTAGTTGATTTGGATCACGTGATCACTTAGAGGATTAGAGGGATGTCTATCTAAGTGGGAGTTCTTAAGTAATATGATTAAATTGAACTTAAATTTATCATGAACTTAGTCCTGGTAGTATTTTGCAAATTATGTTGTAGATCAATAGCTCGCGTTGTTGCTTTCCTGTGTTTATTTTTGATATGTTCCTAGAGAAAATTGTGTTGAAAGATGTTAGTAGCAATGGTGCGGATTGGATCCGTGATCTGAGGTTTATCCTCATTGCTGCACAGAAGAATTATGTCCTTGATGCACCGCTAGGTGACAGACCTATTGCAGGAGCAGATGCAGACGTTATGAACGTTTGGCTAGCTCAATATGATGACTACTTGATAGTTTAGTGCACCATGCTTAATGGCTTAGAATCGGGACTTCAAAGACGTTTTGAACGTCATGGACCATATGAGATGTTCCAGAAGTTGAAGTTAATATTTCAAGCAAATACCCGAGTTGAGAGATATGAAGTCTCCAACAAGTTCTATAGCTAAAAGATGGAGGAGAATCGCTCAACTAGTGAGCATGTGCTCAGATTGTCTGGGTACTACAATCGCTTGAATCAAGTGGGAGTTAATCTTCCAGATAAGATAGTGATTGACAGAATTCTCTAGTCACCATCACCAAGTTAGTAGAACTTCGTGATGAACTATAATATGCAAGGGATAACGGAAACAACTCCCAAGCTCTTCGTGATGCTGAAATCAACGAAGGTAGAAATCAAGAAAAACATCAAGTGTTGATGGTTGACAAGACCACTAGTTTCAAGAAAATGGCAAAGGGAAGAAGGGGAACTTCAAGAAGAACGGCAAGCAAGTTGCTGCTCAAGTGAAGAAGCCCAAGTCTGATCCTAAGCCTGAGACTAAGTGCTTCTACTGCAAAGGGACTGGTCACTGGAAGCGGAACTACCCCAAGTGATTGGCGGATAAGAAGGATGGCAAAGTGAACATAAGTATATTTGATATACATGTTATTGATGTGTACTTTACTAGTATTTATAGCAACCCCTCAGTATTTGATGCTAGTTCAGTTGCTAAGAGTAGGAACTCGAAACGGGAGTTGCAGAATGAACAGAGACTAGTTAAGGGTGAAGTGACGATGTGTGTTGGAAGTGGTTCCAAGATTGATATGATCATCATCGCACACTCCCTATACTTTCGGGATTAGTGTTGAACCTAAATAAGTGTTATTTGGTGTTTGCGTTAAGCATGAATATGATTTGATCATGTTTATTGTAATACGGTTATTCATTTAAGTAAAAGAATAAATTGTTGTTCTATTTACATGAATAAAACCTTATATGGTTACACACCCAATGAAAATAGTTCATTGGATCTCGATTGTAGTGATACACATAATCATAATATTGAAACCAAAAGATGCAAAGTTAATAATGACAGTGCAACTTATTTGTAGCACTGCCGTTTATGTCATATTGGTGTAAAGCACATGAAGAAACTCCATGCTGATGGGCTTTTGGAATCACTTGATTATGAATCAGTTGATGCTTGCGAACCATGCCTCATGGGCAAGATGACTAAGACTCTATTCTTCGGAACAATGGAACGAGCAACAGATTTGTTGGAAATCATACATACTGATGTATGTGGTCCGATGAATATTAAAGGCTTACAGCAGGTATCATTATTTTCTGACCTTCACAAGATGATTTGAGCAGATATGGGGATATCTACTTGATGAAACATAAGTCTGAAACATTTGAACAGTTCAAAGAATTTCAGAGTGAAGTGGAAAATCATTGTGACAAGAAAATAAAAGTTTCTACGATATGATCGCAGAGGTGAAATATTTGAGTTACGAGTTTGGTCTTCAGTTAAAACAATGTGAAATAGTTTCACTACGCACGCCACCTGGAACACCACAGCATAATGGTGTGTCCGAACGTCATAACCGTACTTTATTGGATATAGTGCAATCTATGATGTTTCTTACCGATTTACCACTATCGTTTTTGGGGTCACGCATTAGAGACAGCTGCATTCACGTTAAAAAAGGGGCACCATCTATATCCGTCGAGACGACGCCTTATGAACTATGGTTTGGCAAGAAACCAAAGTTGTCGTTTCTTGAAGTTTGGGGGTGCGATGCTTATGAGAAAAAGTTTCATCCTGATAAGCTCAAACCCAAATCGGAGAAATATGTCTTCATAGGATACCCAAAGGAGACTGTTGGGTACACCTTCTATCACAGATCCTAAGGCAAGACATTCGTTGCTTATAATGGATCCTTTCTAGAGAAGGAGTTTCTCTTGAAAGAAGTAAGTGGGAGGAAAGTAGAAAACTTGATAAGGTAATTGTACCTTCTACCTTATTGGAAAGTAGTTCATCACAAAAATCTGTTCTTGTGACTACTACACCAATTAGTGAGGAAGCTAATGATGATGATCATGTAACTTCAGATCAAGTTACTACCAAATCTCATAGGTAAACCAGAGTGAAATCCGCACCAGAGTGGTACGGTAATCCTGTTCTGGAGGTCATGTTACTTGACCATGACGAACCTACGAACTATGAGGAAGCGATGATGAGCCCAGATTCCGAGAAATGGTTCGAGGCCATGAAATCTGAGATATGATCCATGTATGAGAACAAAGTTTGGACTTTGGTTGACTTGCCCGATGATCGGCAAGCAATTGAGAATAAATGGATCTTCAAGAGGAAGACGGACGCTGATAGTAGTGTTACTATCTACAAAGCTAGAATTGTCGCAAAAGGTTTTCGACAAGTTCAAGGTGTTGACTACGATGAGAGCTTCTCACTCGTATCTATGCTTGAGTCTGTTCGAATCATGTTAGTAATTGCCGCATTTTATGAAATCTGGCAAATGGATAAACAAAACTGCATTCCTTAATGGATTTATTAAAGAAGAGTTGTATATGATGCAACCAGAAGGTTTTGTCAATCCGAAAGGTGCTAACAAAATGTGCAAGCTCCAGCGATCCATCTGTGGACTGGTGCAAGCATCTCGGAGTTGGAATATACGCTTTGATAAGTTGATCAAAGCATATAGTTTTATGCAGACTTGCGGTGAAGCCTGTATTTACAAGAAAGTGAGTGGGAGCACTACAACATTTCTGATAAGTATATGTGAATGACATATTGTTGATCGGAAATAATCTGTAAAGCATAAAGGAGTGTTTGAAAGGAGTTTTTCAAAGAAAGACTTCGGTAAAGCTGCTTACATATTGAGCATCAAGATCTATAGAGATAGATCAAGATGCTTGATAAGTTTTTTCAATAAATACATACCTTGACAAGATTTTGAAATAGTTCAAAAATGGAGCAGTCAAAGAAAGAGTTCTTGCCTGTAGTACAAGGTGTGAAGTTGAGTAAGACTCAAAGCCCGACCACGGCAGAAGATAGAAAGAGAATGAAAGTCATTCCCTATGCCTCAGCCATAGGTTCTATAAAGTATGCCATGCTGCGTACCAGATCTATTGTATATCCTACACTGATTTGGCAAGGGAGTACAATAGTGATCTAGGAGTAGATCACTGGACAGCGGTCAGAATTATCCTTAGTGAAATAAGGATATGTTTCTCGATTATGGACGTGACAAAAGGCTCGTCATAAAGGGTTACGCCGATGCAAGTTTTGACACTAATCTAGATGACTCTAAGTCTCGGTCTAGATACATATTGAAAGTGGGAGCAATTAGCTAGAGTAGCTCCATGCAGAGCATTGTTGACATAGAAATTTGCAAAATACATGTGGATCTGAATGTGGCAGACCCGTTGACTAAGATTCTCTCACAAGCAAAACATGATCACACCTTAGTACTCTTTGGGTGTTAATCACACAGCGATGTGAACTAGATTACTGGATCTAGTAAACCCTTTGGGTATTGGTCACATGGCGATGTGAAATATGGGTGTTAATCACATGATGATGTGAACTATCGATGTTAATCCCATGGTGATGTGATCTAGATTATTGACTCTAGTGTAAGTGGGAGACTGAAGGAAATATGCCCTAGAGGCAATAATAAAGTTATTATTTATTTCCTTATATCATGATAAATGTTTATTATTCATGCTAGAATTGTATTAACCGGAAACATAATACATGTGTGAATACATAGACAAACAGAGTGTCACTAGTATGCCTCTACTTGACTAGCTCGTTAATCAAAGATGGTTATGTTTCCTAACCATGGACAAAGAGTTGTTATTTGATTAATGGGATCACATCATTAGATGAATGATCTGATTGACATGACCCATTCCATTAGCTTAGCACCCGATCGTTTAGTATATTGCTATTGCTTTCTTCATGACTTATACATGTTCCTATGACTATGAGATTATGCAACTCCCGTTTGCCGGAGGAACACTTTGGGTGCTACCAAACGTCACAACGTAACTGGGTGATTATAAAGGAGTACTACAGGTGTCTCCAATGGTAGATGTTGGGTTGGCGTATTTCGAGATTAGAATTTGTCACTCCGATTGTCGGAGAGGTATCTCTGGGCCCTCTCGGTAATACACATCACATAAGCCTTGCAAGCATTATAACTAAGATGTTAGTTATGAGATGATGTATTACGGAACGAGTAAAGAGACTTGCCAGTAACGAGATTGAACTAGGTATTGGACACCGACGATCGAATCTCGGGCAAGTAACATACCGATGACAAAGGGAACAACGTATGTTGTTATGCGGTATGACCGATAAAGATCTTTGTAGAATATGTAGGTGAAGGAAATATGCCCTAGAGGCAATAATAAAGTTATTATTTATTTCCTTATATCATGATAAATGTTTATTATTCATGCTAGAATTGTATTAACCGGAAACATAATACATGTGTGAATACATAGACCAACAGAGTGTCACTAGTATGCCTCTACTTGACTAGCTCGTTAATCAAAGATGGTTATGTTTCCTAACCATGAACAAAGAGTTGTTATTTGATTAACGAGGTCACATCATTAGTTGAATGATCTGATTGACATGACCCATTCCATTAGCTTAGCACCCGATCGTTTAGTATGTTGCTATTGCTTTCTTCATGACTTATACATGTTCCTATAACTATGAGATTATGCAACTCCCGTTTACCGGAGGAACACTTTGGCTACTACCAAACGTCACAACGTAACTGGGTGATTATAAAGGAGTACTACAGGTGTCTCCAATGGTGGATGTTGGGTTGGCGTATTTCAAGATTAGGGTTTGTCACTCCGATTGTCGGAGAGGTATCTCTGGGCCCTCTCGGTAATGCACATCACATAAGCCTTGCAAGCACTGCAACTAATATGTTAGTTGTGAGATGATGTATTACGGAACGAGTAAAGAGACTTGCCGGTAATGAGATTGAACTAGGTATTGGATACCGACGATCGAATCTCGGGCAAGTAACATACCGATGACAAAGGGAACAACGTATGTTGTTATGCGGTCTGACCGATAAAGATCTTCGTAGAATATGTAGGAGCCAATATGGGCATCCAGGTCCCGCTATTGGTTATTGACCGGAGACGTGTCTCGGTCATGTCTACATTGTTCTCGAACCGTAGGGTCCGCACGCTTAACGTTACGATGACAGTTATTATGAGTTTATGCATTTTGATGTACCGAAGGTTGTTCGGAGTCCCGGATGTGATCACGGACATGACGAGGAGTCTCGAAATGGTCGAGACGTAAAGATTGATATATTGGAAGCCTATGTTTGGACACCGGAAGCGTTCCGGGTGAAATCGGGATTTTACCGGAATACCGGGAGGGTTACCGGAACCCCCCGGGAGGCAAATGGGCCTATTGGGCCTTAGTGGAAAAGTGAAAAGGGGCTGCCCACAAGGGCTGTGCGCCTCCCCCCTTCCCTAGTCCTATTAGGACTAGGAGAAGGGGCCGGCCCCCCTCTCTTCTCTCTTCTCTTTGGAGAGTCCTATTAGGAATAGGATTGGGGGGGAGTCCTACTCCCGGTAGGAGTGGGACTCCCCCTACGCCTCTTTCCCTAGCCGGCCGAACCCCTCCCCCTGCTCCTTTATATACGGGGGCAGGGGCACCCCATAGACACACAAGTTGATCATTGTTGATCGTTCCTTAGCCGTGTGCGGTGCCCCCTGCCACCAAATTCCACCTCGGTCATATCATTGTAGAGCTTAGGCGAAGCCCTGCGTCGGTAGTACATCAAGATCGTCACCACGCCGTTGTGCTGACGGAACTCTTCCTCGACGCTTTGCTGGATCGGAGCCCGAGGATCGTCATCGAGCTGAACATGTGCTAAGAACTCGGAGGTGCCGGAGTAACGGTGCTTGGATCGGTCGGATCGGGAAGAAGACGTACGACTACTTCCTCTACGTTGTGAGATTGCTTCCACAGTCAGTCTGCGTCGGTACGTAGACAATACTCTCCCCTCGTTGCTATGCATCACCATGATCTTGCGTGTGCGTAGGAAAATTTTCGAAATTACTACGTTCCCCAACAGTGGCATCCGAGCCTTGGTTTTTATGGTTTGATGTTATTTGCACGAGTAGAACACAAGTGAGTTGTGGGCGATACAAGTCATACTGCCTACCAGCATGTCATACTTTGGTTCGGCGATATTGTTGGACGAGACGATCTGGACCAACCTTACGCGTACTCTTACGCGAGACCGGTTCCCTCGACGTGCTTTGCACATAGATGGCTTGCGGAAGACTTGTCTCTCCAACTTTAGTTGAACCAAGTGTGGCTACGCCCGGTCCTTGAGAAGGTTAAAACAGAGTCTATTTGACGAACTATCGTTGTGGTTTTGATGCGTAGGTGAGATGAGTTCTTACTTAAGCCCGTAGCAGCCACGTAAAACTTGCAACAACAAAGTAGAGGATGTCTAACTTGTTTTTGCAGGGCATGTTGTGATGTGATATGGTCAAGGCATGATGCTGATTTTATTGTATGAGATGATCATGTTTTGTAACCGAGTTATCGGCAACTGGCAGGAGCCATATGGTCGTCGCTTTATGGTATGCAATGCAATCGCGATGTAATGCTTTACTTTATTACTAAGCGGTAGTGATAGTCGTGGAAGCATAAGATTGGCGAGACGACAACGATGCTACGATGGAGATCAAGGTGTCGCGCCGGTGATGATGGTGATCATGACGGTGCTTCGGAGATGGAGATCACAAGCACAAGATGATGATGGCCATATCATATCACTTATATTGATTGCATGTGATGTTTATCCTTTTATGCATCTTATCTTGCTTTGATTGACGGTAGCATTATAAGATGATCTCTCACTAAATTATCAAGAAGTGTTCTCCCTGAGTATGCACCGTTGCCAAAGTTCGTCGTGCCCAGACACCACGTGATGATCGGGTGTGATAAGCTCTACGTCCATCTACAACGGGTGCAAACCAGTTTTGCACACGCAGAATACTCAGGTTAAACTTGACGAGCCTAGCATATGCAGATATGGCCTCGGAACACAGAGACCGAAAGGTCGAGCGTGAATCATATAGTAGATATGATCAACATGACGATGTTCACCATTGAAAACTACTCCATCTCACGTGATGATCGGTTATGGTTTAGTTGATTTGGATCACGTGATCACTTAGAGGATTAGAGGGATGTCTATCTAAGTGGGAGTTCCTAAGTAATTTGATTAACTGAACTTAAACTTATCATGAACTTAGTACCTGATAGTATCTTGCTTGTTTATGTTGATTGTAGATAGATGGCTCGTGCTGTTGTTCCGTTGAATTTTAATGCGTTCCTTGAGAAAGCAAAGTTGAAAGATGATGGTAGCAATTACACGGACTGGGTCCGTAACCTGAGGATTATCCTCATTGCTGCACAGAAGAATTACGTCCTGGAAACACCGCTGGGTGCCAGGCCTGCTGCTGGAGCAACGCCAGATGTTATGAACGTCTGGCAGAGCAAAGCTGATGACTACTCGATAGTTCAGTGTGCCATGCTTTACGGCTTAGAATCGGGACTTCAACGACGTTTTGAACGTCATGGAGCATATGAGATGTTCCAGGAGTTGAAGTTAATATTTCAAGCAAATGCCCGAATTGAGAGATATGAAGTCTCCAATAAGTTCTATAGCTGCAAGATGGAGGAGAACAGTTCTGTCAGTGAGCATATACTCAAAATGTCTGAGTATAATAATCACTTGATTCAGATGGGAGTTAATCTTCCAGATGATTGCGTCATTGACAAAATTCTCCAATCACTGCCACCAAGCTACAAGAGCTTCATGATGAGCTATAATATGCAAGGGATGAACAAGACTATTCCCGAGCTCTTCGCAATGCTGAAAGCTGCGGAGGTAGAAATCAAGAAGGAGCATCAAGTGTTGATGGTTAGCAAAACCACTAGTTTCAAGAAAAAGGGCAAAGGGAAGAAGAAGGGAAACTTCAAGAAGAACAGCAAGCAAGTTGCTGCTCAGGAGAAGAAACCCAAGTCTGGACCTAAGCCTGAAACTGAGTGCTTCAACTGCAAGCAGACTGGTCACTGGAAGCGGAACTGCCCCAAGTATTTGGCGGATAAGAAGGATGGCAAGGTGAACAAAGGTATATGTGATATACATGTTATTGATGTGTACCTTACTAGAGCTCGCAGTAGCACCTGGGTATTTGATACTGGTTCTGTTGCTAATATTTGCAACTCGAAACAGGGACTACGGAATAAGCGGACGCTAGCAAAGGACGAGGTGACGATGCGCGTGGGAAACGGTTCCAAAGTCGATGTGATCGCGGTCGGCACGCTACTCTACATCTACCTTCGGGATTAATATTAGACCTAAATAATTGTTATTTGGTGCCAGCGTTGAGCATGAACATTATATCTGGATCTTGTTTGATGCAAGACGGTTATTCATTTAAATCAGAGAATAATGGTTGTTCTATTTATATGAGTAATATCTTTTATGGTCATGCACCCTTGAAGAGTGGTCTATTCTTATTGAATCTCGATAGTAGTGATACACATATTCATAATGTAGAAGCCAAAAGATGCAGAGTTGATAATGATAGTGCAACTTATTTGTGGCACTGCCGTTTAGGTCATATCGGTGTAAAGCGCATGAAGAAACTCCATACTGATGGGCTTTTGGAACCACTTGATTATGAATCACTTGGTACTTGTGAACCGTGCCTCATAGGCAAGATGACTAAAACACCGTTCTCCGGTACTATGGAGAGAGCAACAGATTTATTGGAAATCATACATACCGATGTATGTGGTCCGATGAATATTGAGGCTCGTGGCGGATATCGTTATTTTCTCACCTTCACAGATGATATAAGCAGATATGGGTATATCTACTTAATGAAACATAAGTCTGAAACATTTGAAAAGTTCAAGGAATTTCAGAGTGAAGTTGAAAATCATCGTAACAAGAAAATAAAGTTTCTACGATCTGATCGTGGAGGAGAATATTTGAGTTACGAGTTTGGTGTACATTTGAAAAATTGTGGAATAGTTTCGCAACTCACGCCACCCGGAACACCACAGCGTAATGGTGTGTCCGAACGTCGTAATCGTACTTTACTAGATATGGTGCGATCTATGATGTCTCTTACTGATTTACCGCTATCGTTTTGGGGTTATGCTTTAGAGACGGCCGCATTCACATTAAATAGGGCACCATCAAAATCCGTTGAGACGACGCCTTATGAACTATGGTTTGGCAAGAAACCAAAGTTGTCGTTTCTTAAAGTTTGGGGCTGCGATGCTTATGTGAAAAAGCTTCAACCTGATAAGCTCGAACCCAAAGCGGAGAAATGTGTCTTCATAGGATACCCAAAGGAAACTGTTGGGTATACCTTCTATCACAGATCCGAAGGCAAGACATTCGTTGCTAAGAATGGATCATTTCTAGAGAAGGAGTTTCTCTCGAAAGAAGTGAGTGGGAGGAAAGTAGAACTTGACGAGGTAACTATACCTGCTCCCTTATTGGAAAATAGTACATCACAGAAAACTGTTTCTGCGACACCTATACCAATTAGTGAGGAAGCTAATGATGGTGATCATGAAGCTTCAGGACAAGATACTACTGAACCACGTAGATCAACCAGAGTGAGATCCGCACCAGAGTGGTACGGTAATCCAGTTCTGGAAGTCATGCTACTAGATCATGATGAACCTACGAACTATGAAGAAGCGATGGTGAACCCAGATTCCGCAAAGTGGCTTGAGGCCATGAAATCTGAGATGGGATCCATGTATGAGAACAAAGTATGGACTTTGGTTGACTTGCCCGATGATCGGCAAGCAATTGAGAATAAATGGATCTTCAAGAAAAAGACTGACGCTAACGGTAATTTTACTGTTTATAAAGCTCGACTTGTCGCAAAAGGTTTTCGACAAGTTCAAGGGGTTGACTACGATGAGACCTTCTCACCCGTAGCGATGCTTAAATCCGTCAGAATCATGTTAGCAATTGCCGCATTTTATGATTATGAAATATGGCAAATGGATGTCAAAACTGCATTCCTGAATGGATTTCTGGAAGAAGAGTTGTATATGATGCAACCAGAAGGTTTTGTCGATCCAAAGGGAGCTAACAAAGTATGCAAACTCCAGCGATCCATTTATGGACTGGTGCAAGCATCTCGGAGTTGGAATAAACGCTTTGATAGTATGATCAAAGCATTTGGCTTTATACAGACTTTTGGAGAAGCCTGTATTTACAAGAAAGTGAGTGGGAGCTCTGTAGCATTTCTGATATTATATGTGGATGACATATTGCTGATTGGAAATGATATAGAATTTCTGGATAGCATAAAGGGATACTTGAATAAAAGTTTTTCGATGAAAGACCTCGGGGAAGCTGCTTACATATTAGGCATAAAGATCTATAGAGATAGATCAAGACGCTTAATTGGACTTTCACAAAGCACATACCTTGACAAGATTTTGAAGAAGTTCAAAATGGATCAAGCAAAGAAAGGGTTCTTGCCTGTGTTACAAGGTGAAAGTTGAGTCAGACTCAATGCCCGACCACTGCAGAAGATAGAGAGAAAATGAAAGATGTTCCCTATGCTTCAGCCATAGGCTCTATCATGTATGCAATGTTGTGTACCAGACCTGATGTGTGCCTTGCTATAAGTTTAGCAGGGAGGTACCAAAGTAATCCAGGAGTGGATCACTGGACAGCGGTCAAGAACATCCTGAAATACCTGAAAAGGACTAGGGATATGTTTCTCGTATATGGAGGTGACAAAGAGCTCACCGTAAGAGGTTACGTTGATGCAAGCTTTGACACTGATCCGGACGATTCTGAATCGCAAACCGGATACGTGTTTACTTTAAACGGTGGAGCTGTCAGTTGGTGCAGTTCTAAACAAAGCGTCGTAGCGGGATCTACATGTGAAGCGGAGTACATAGCTGCTTCGGAAGCAGCGAACGAAGGAGTCTGGATGAAGGAGTTCATATCCGATCTAGGTGTCATACCTAGTGCATCGGGTCCAATGAAAATCTTCTGTGACAATACTGGTGCAATTGCCTTGGCAAAGGAATCCAGATTTCACAAAAGAACCAAACACATCAAGAGACGCTTCAACTCCATCCGGGATTTAGTCCAGGTGGGAGACATAGAGATTTGCAAGATACATACGGATCTGAATGTTGCAGACCCGTTCACTAAGCCTCTTCCACGAGCAAAACATGATCAGCACCAAGACTCCATGGGTGTTAGAATCATTACTGTGTAATCTAGATTATTGACTCTAGTGCAAGTGGGAGACTGAAGGAAATATGCCCTAGAGGCAATAATAAAGTTATTATTTATTTCCTTATATCATGATAAATGTTTATTATTCATGCTAGAATTGTATTAACCGGAAACATAATACATGTGTGAATACATAGACCAACAGAGTGTCACTAGTATGCCTCTACTTGACTAGCTCGTTAATCAAAGATGGTTATGTTTCCTAACCATGAACAAAGAGTTGTTATTTGATTAACGAGGTCACATCATTAGTTGAATGATCTGATTGACATGACCCATTCCATTAGCTTAGCACCCGATCGTTTAGTATGTTGCTATTGCTTTCTTCATGACTTATACATGTTCCTATAACTATGAGATTATGCAACTCCCGTTTACCGGAGGAACACTTTGGCTACTACCAAACGTCACAACGTAACTGGGTGATTATAAAGGAGTACTACAGGTGTCTCCAATGGTGGATGTTGGGTTGGCGTATTTCAAGATTAGGGTTTGTCACTCCGATTGTTGGAGAGGTATCTCTGGGCCCTCTCGGTAATGCACATCACATAAGCCTTGCAAGCACTGCAACTAATATGTTAGTTGTGAGATGATGTATTACGGAACGAGTAAAGAGACTTGCCGGTAACGAGATTGAACTAGGTATTGGATACCGACGATCGAATCTCGGGCAAGTAACATATCGATGACAAAGGGAACAACGTATGTTGTTATGCGGTCTGACCGATAAAGATCTTCGTAGAATATGTAGGAGCCCATATGGGCATCCAGGTCCCGCTATTGGTTATTGACTGGAGACGTGTCTCGGTCATATCTACATTGTTCTCGAACCGTAGGGTCCGCACGCTTAACGTTACGATGACAGTTATTATGAGTTTATGCATTTTGATGTACCGAAGGTTGTTCGGAGTCCCGGATGTGATCACGGACATGACGAGGAGTCTCGAAATGGTCGAGACGTAAAGATTGATATATTGGAAGCCTATGTTTGGACACCGGAAGCGTTCCGGGTGAAATCGGGATTTTACCGGAATACCGGGAGGGTTACCGGAACCCCCCGGGAGGCAAATGGGCCTATTGGGCCTTAGTGGAAAAGTGAAAAGGGGCTGCCCACAAGGGCTGCGCGCCTCCCCCCTTCCCTAGTCCTATTAGGACTAGGAGAAGGGGCCGGCCCCCCTCTCTTCTCTCTTCTCTTTGGAGAGTCCTATTAGGAATAGGATTGGGGGGGAGTCCTACTCCCGGTAGGAGTGGGACTCCCCCTGCGCCTCTCTCCCTAGCAGGCCGAACCCCTCCCCCTGCTCCTTTATATACGGGGGCAGGGGGCACCCCATAGACACACAAGTTGATCATTCCTTAGCCGTGTGCGGTGCCCCCTGCCACCAAATTCCACCTCGGTCATATCGTTGTAGAGCTTAGGCGAAGCCCTGCGTCGGTAGTACATCAAGATCGTCACCACGCCGTTGTGCTGACGGAACTCTTCCTCGACGCTTTGCTGGATCGGAGCCCGAGGATCGTCATCGAGCTGAACGTGTGCTAAGAACTCGGAGGTGTCGGAGTAACGGTGCTTGGATCGGTCGGATCGGGAAGAAGACGTACGACTACTTCCTCTACGTTGTGAGATCGCTTCCGCAGTCGGTCTGCGTTGGTACGTAGACAATACTCCCCCCTCGTTGCTATGCATCACCATGATCTTGCGTGTGCGTAGGAAAATTTTCGAAATTACTACGTTCCCAACAGTAGGAGCCAATATGGGCATCCAGGTCCCGCTATTGGTTATTGACCGGAGACATGTCTCGGTCATGTCTACATTGTTCTCGAACCGTAGGGTCCGCGCGCTTAAGGTTTCGATGACAATTATATTATGAGTTTTGATGTACCAAAGGAGTTCGGAGTCCCGGATGAGATCGGGGACATGACGAGGAGTCTCGAAATGGTCGAGACGTAAAGATTGATATATTGGACGACTATATTCGGACTTCGGAAAGGTTCCGAGTGATTCGGGTATTTTTCGGAGTACCGGAGAGTTACGGGAATTCGCCGGGGAGTATATGGGCCTTATTGGGCCATACGGGAATAGAGGAGAGAGGCCAAAAGGAAGGAGGCCTGCGCCCCCCCTCTGGTCCGAATTGGACAAGGGGCGCAGCCCCCTTTTCCTTATTCCTCTCCACCTCTTTCCCCTTCTCCTACTCCAACAAGGAAGGAGGGAGTCCTACTCCCGGTGGGAGTAGGACTCCCCTTGGCGCGCCTCCTCCTAGGCCGGCCGACCCCTCCCCCTTGCTCCTTTATATACGGAGGCAGGGGGGCACCCCATGACACACAAGTTGATCCTTGAGATTGTTCCTTAGCCGTGTGCGGTGCCCCCTGCCACCAAATTCCACCTCGATCATACCGTTGTAGTGCTTAGGCGAAGCCCTGCATCAGTAGTATATCAAGATCGTCACCACGCCGTCATGCTGACGGAACTCCTCCCCGAAGCTTTGCTGGATCGGAGCCCGGGGATCGTCATCGAGCTGAACGTGTGCTAAGAACTCGGAGGTGCCGGAGTAACGGTGCTTGGATCGGTCGTATCGGGAAGAAGACGTACGACTACTTCCTCTACGTTGTGTCAACGCTTCCGTTGCGATCTACAAGGGTACGTAGATCAGACTCTCCCCCTCGTTGCTATGCATCACCATGATCTTGCGTGTGCGTAGGAATTTTTTTGAAATTACTACGTTCCCCAACAGCGGGCTGGCTGCGGTACGCGCCTCGACGAGCACCCGTACCTCGGCGCCGGGCGGGGACGCTCTGGGGGAGGTTGGCCGTTGCGGCGAGTGGCGGCGGTTGTCCACGACGCGCGGAGGCGTCTCCACTGGCGCCCGATGGCGGGGGGTGCCCACGGCGCGTGGAGGCGGCCCACTCGAGAACACCACCTGCTGCAATCCCAGCGCAGCTCGTTGTTGTTGCCGCGAGCGAGAGGAGTCACGGCCACTGACTGTTGATCCTCGTCAATGGCACACCACCATTGTTGCGAGCGGAAAAGAGGCAACGCCGGCCACTCGCATCGTCACCGCCGATGTTGCAACGCAACACGAAGGCCAGAGGACGACGCTGCTCGCCGCCGGTGTTGCAACGTAGCGAAGGCCGGAGGCGGGCGCCACTCACCGCCGATGCCGCAACGCAGCACGCGGGAGGAGGCTGGACTACGCGCCATTGGTGCTGCGTTGGAGCTTCTGTGGCGCTGCCGGAGTTGCAATAGAGCGCTGCAGGCTGCAATGGAGCACCGCCGTGGCTACAATGTAGTTCCGTTGTGACTGCAATGAAGCATTGCCAGAGACGTCGTCGGTACGGCGTCGATGTTTTTTTGTGCTTGGTGTTTCCATGACCATGGCTGCAATGGAGCTGCATGCCAGAGCTCCTAGAGCGCCGCCCGACGCTGCAATGGAGCGCTGCTAGGGATGTAGCAGTCGGTGGCGGCTCTTGGAGTTGCGTTGCAGCGCTTCCAACGACTCCGGTGCCGCGAGGTTGTAGGACGGATGTGCCAGGGCGGGTGTTGTATTGCTTTGGTGGAATGGAATCAAGTGAGGAATACGTGAGGTGGGGCTGTGTTGTTTGGATCGAACGGCCAGTCGGCCACTCAATACCAGATCGGACGGCTACTCAGGCGGATGAGAAATCATCTGGCTAATTTATAGCAGCAGCCTGTTTTAAAACTGTCATAGCCATATCTTTAATATGTATGAATATTTTCTTAAATGCCACGAACATTTTTTCTTGGTTTTTTACCAGTTTTGCATCAGTTGTGTCACACAACTCAAGTTTGACACTAAAAGTTTCAGCTACTAAAAAAATGTCATCCTTCTACCGTGTGTGTGTGGTGAAAAATGCAACTCGGTAGCGTTATCGTCCGATCAAAGGCCACTGACCGGGATGAAGTAACCAAAATGCCCATAGACTTCACTTGTCATTGTTTCCTCTATAACTTAATGTAATTTGCGGATCTAACTTTTCAGCATGCGGAGAATGAAATTAGAAGCAAAAATAGCTTCCCGCATGGGTGAGCGAATCCCCGTGTGTCCTTATTTTTTCTTCTAATTTAATTCATTGTGTGCTGACAACTAAGACCAATAGGTTATAAGAAGCCCCGGCGAAAGTGGGGTCTAGGGTTATTTTGGTCACTTTGCCCCAATGAATGTCCTTTGTCCAAACAGTAGCAGTGCCAAGTGGCCTTTGCACACATGTAATGGAAGGATGACATGTTTGAGCAGTCGAAAGTTCTAGTGACAAAATAGAGTAGCATGACACAACTAGTGACAAAATTGTTAAAAACCGCTTCTTGAATGGTGCAGAACATTTTTTAAAAATCATGCGAACATTTTTTAAAAATCATGCGAACATTTTTTACATAGTATAAACATTTCTAGAAATGTGACTCGCATGTTTTGAAATGCATGAACTTTTTTAGAATAATATCAAACATTTTTTAAAAATACGAGACCATTTTCTAAGTTTTTTAGAAAATATGAAAAATATCACAAACAATGTTTTGAACATGCGAACAATTTCTAAATAGCAAGAGTTCTTTTTGAGTGCTGTCAACATTTTTTACAAGTTGTGAAAACATTTTTTTCCACATTGGATGAAAGTTTTAAGAATGTGTTATGAACGCTTTTACAAATTCAAGTGAACTAATTTTGAAATATGTATTTTCCCTGAAAAACAAACCAAAGTAAGAAAAGAAGAAAAAACAGAAGAAACAAAATGAACGAACGAATTAACGCTCGTAGTAACTAACGGGCTGACCCACTACAGCGTCGTACAGAAGCGAGATGTATGTGGGAGCAACTAGTTAACGAGCGCTCCTTCGGGAGCCTCGCAACGATCAGCGCCACTTGGCGCGCTCTCAGCCATTCGTCACGTGTCACGCTCTGGACGCTCCCTTTGAATTTTATTTTTTTTATTTTTCGGCATGCATTTTCGGCTTTTTAAACGGTTTTTTCGGGTTTTTTCGACATTTTGGTTTTCCCCCGGTTTTTCTTAGCTTTTCGAACAAAAAACATTTGGGGAAAAAAAATTGCGCTAAAAACGCGTTTTCTTTTATTTTCCTTTCGCAAAAGTCACGGTTTTTCTTCCGCGAGAGGCACGGTTGTGCTTTAGCGAGAGTCACGGTCGTGCCTTTCGGAAACGAAAAAAACGTGTTTTCTATTTTTTTTTCTTTCGCGAGAGTCTCGGTTTTGCTTCCGCGAGAGGCACGGTTGTGCTTTTGCGAGAGTCACGGCCGTGCCTCTCTGAAAAGGGAAAAACAAAACGTGTTTTCTGTTTTTTTTTCTTTCGTGAGAGTTACGATTTTGCTTCCGTGAGAGGCACGGTTATGCTTTCGCGAAAGTCACGATCGTGCCTCTAGGAAAGGGAAAAACAAAACGCGTTTTCTGTTTTTTTTCTGAGAGTCACGGTTTTGCTTCCGCGAGAGGCATAGTTGTGCTTTCGCGAAAGTCACGGCCGTGCCTCTAGGAAAGGGAAAAAATACACGTTTTTTATTTTTTTTCTTTCGCGAGAGTCACGGTTTTTCTTTCGCGAGAGGCACGGTTGTGCCTTCGCGAGAGTCACGGCCGTGCCTCTCGGAAACGAAAAAAAACACGTTTTTTGTTTTTTTCCTTCCACGAGAGTTACGGTTTTGCTTTCACGAGAGGCACGGTTGTGTCTCTTTCGGAAAGGGAAAAAAACCGTGCTCCCGGATTGGTTTTTTCGCCCGGTTTTTTCGTCCGGTTTTTTTTGTGAAAAAAAAGTTCGTCAAAACCTATCAACATGGGATCTGGTTTTGAAGATCTCAACGCGAGGAATCCAGTGGTGAAAACGGTTCGAGATTTGGACGCACGGTTAAAGAGATAAAACATTTTGAATAAACGGATCTACGAAAAAAGGGAAAACTTCCAGATTGCGACAACTGGCGCGCTGTATGTGCACCACTTGTCACAACTTGGGAAAGTGGAGTATTCTTTGCAACGAGTACTCCCTAATTAATGATTTCGGATATATGCTCCTCTCGCTGTGAGATATATCCATTCCCCCATCGCTTACTGCGATGAGAGCTCCTATTTGCTGCCTGCGGGCAGCAAATAAATGGTCGAGCCTTCGCTGAAGGGGCCGGCCCATTCTTCTCGCGAGCAGATTTTTTTCTCTTTGGTTTTTTAGTCGGGTCCCCCCCCTCCTTAATTAATGATTTCGGATGTATGCTCCTCTCGCTGTGAGATATATCCATTCCCCCATCGCTTAGTGCGATGAGAGCTCCTATTTGCTGCCTGCGGGCAGCAAATAAATGGTCGAGCCTTCGCTGAAGGGGCCGGCCCATTCTTCTCGCGAGCAGATTTTTTTCTCTTTGGTTTTTTAGTCGCCCCCCCCCCCCCCCCCAAAAAAAAGCAGTCAGTTATTTTTCAGGAACCCCTCAAAAAAATATTTTTCAGGAGCTTGATATTTAAAATACAATTAAAAATTGAAACATATATTTTAGTAAATTCTTCAGTATGTGTTTGTAAAGAAGTTCACTGTATATTAAAAAAAGTTCAACGTGTATCAAAAAAACTGTTCAAGTTTATTATTCCTTTTTTAGACGTATTCAACAAACATGTTCATCGTATTTTGAACAAATATTTGATGCATACAACAAAAAGTCACCGTATATAATAAAAAAATGTTCAGTACATATAAAAAGTACACCATCTATTAAACAACTGTTCAACGTGCATTAGAAAAGTTGAATGTATACAACAAAATTTTCATCATACTATCATAAAGAAGTTCAGTGTGTATGTGTAAAATGTTTGCAGTATACTAAAAGTAGTTAATTGTACATTTAAAAAATATCCATTGTATGTTATAAAAATTATTACCCAGACATTTAAAAGGTAGAAAAATTGCAAAAAAAGAACAAAAAACAGAAGTTAGAAAAATGAAGAAAAGGAGAAATGAAAAATCAAAGAAGAAGGAAAAGGAGATAAGAAAACAGCAATCGAAGGAAGCCCATTGGTGCATGCCCTTTGCGAAGGCTGTACTATATCTCCCTACTGCGATGGCACACTACTTCTCACTTGCACGATTCCCTCTCGCCTCCGCGTATGGGTGCAGCGAGAGCGTAAAGAAAACGCGACATCCATTCGGTGTGGGGTTTATTTCTGGTTTTTTCGTCTATTTATTTTCTTTGTTAGTTTCAGAGCATGGTGGCAGTTCTCTGTCTGCTTTTTCGTTTTTTATTCTTTGTTTCTACACGTTTTGTCAGATTTTTAGTTTTTTTTCTTTTATTTTTTCAATATATGCCGGCTTTTTCAATACGTGTTTTACATTTTTCATGTTCACCCAAAACTTTTTTCTTACAGATCAAACATTATCCAAACCCATGATGAATATTTGTTCAAATACATGTTTCGAACATTTTTAAATACATGTTTTGAATATTTTTATGGATACACGTTAAGAATTTTTTTATACACATCGAACATTTTTGAATTGTATGAAATATTTTGCTAAAACACACAACATTTCTTGTACATTTTATAAACATTGTTTCAAATACATGATGAATTATTACCTTCAAACATACGTTTGAATCTTCTTTATAAATGGAAAACATTTAATACATTTTTAACATTTTCTTGAGTGGTATGGAAAATAAAATTAAACAACACAAACATTTTTTACATTGCATAAACATCTTTTAAAATGCATGAGCACATTTGTTTGACACGTAACATTTTCTAATATGAAAAACATTTTTACGGTGGTATGAAACATTCTTTTTATTTATGCAAAAGATTCACTACATCGTACACTTTTTTGAAAATAATTTCATGAACATTTTTTGAAGTGCATGAACACATTTTTTTCAAATATCACGAATATTTTTGAATGCTATCAACATTTTCAAAAAGTTACGCGAACAGTTTCTTACATTGCATGAAATTATTTTTAAATGTGCGATGAGTACTTTTTAAATTTTAGGATACAAATATAGGTAAGAAAAATAAAACAAAAAATGAAGAATAAAATAAATGATGTTAAAAATATGAGCAGGTGCTCATTGAGAGAAAATATGCTTACACACTTAAAGAAATGTTATTACACACTTAAAGAAATGTTTTTCACCTTTTAAAAAAATGCTCATTGTTTTTTGAAATGTTCAACGTGTGTTTAAAATTGTATTGTATATTAAAACTATATTCAATGTGAGGTTTAGAAATGTCCAATATTTATTCAGATAAATGTTCAACGTGTTTGTGAAAAATGTGTTATTTGTACGAGTGTATCTATAAAATGTTCAACTTGTATTAAAAAATATTCAATAAGTATTTGACAAATGTTCAACATGTATTGAAATTTAGTTCAACGTGTATCTGAATAATGTTTAACGTGTATTAAAAAAAATAGTTCAATGTGCAGAAAAAGGAAAAAAAGCAAACAGAAAAAATGGACATGCAAAAAACCAAAATAAAAACCTAAAAGGAAACCAATAAAAACATCGAGAAACCCATACAAAGTAGAAAAGAAAAAAACTGATAAAAACCTTCCCAAAACTGGACGGAAGGTCCTGGAAACTGGTGGACACTTTATCGCAAAACCACGCTTTTGGGCCGGCCCATCAGGGGTGCACTCTGCAGGCGAGATTGATGGATGTCTCATAGTTAGTGAGATTTAGCCTTCGCATCTTTTGTGAGCAAACGTCAAGCTTTTGGCCACTTGGCCCATCTATAGTCCCCTTCGGAATGTCCTTGTAGCCTAGCTATTGAGTCCGACGTGTTTCTAAAAAAAAAGCTATCGAGTCAGAGTAGAAGCATGCTAAAATCCAAAATCCCAAAGTTATGAAACCTAGCTGGATACAGGGGGTTTGAGTCATTTAGAGCACTTGTGGTCTATCTACTTGGGGCTTAAGCAAAACCAGCTAAACATCTTTCATTGTGGCACACCAATACGGAATGGGAAAAGAAAACCCAAATCCAAAGGGCAGGCCTCAACTAAACCACTAACATAGACAAAGCAAGGATAAAGTGGGGAAGGAGGAGGGAGGTGATTCGAGGCAACCAAACCCACCACCCCGAGAGACGACCACCACAACTTGTAGATGCAAGCTTGAATGACAATGACAAACCAAGTCGAGACCACGTCAGAAACATTAATCGGTACATTTGAAGGGCATTTGATAGCTGAGAACAAGGTTGTCAGAATCGCGATTTTGAATCGGATCGGAGCTCCGATGGTAAGATCGCAAATCGTAGAATCTTCACTATCAGGATCGTAGAAATGTAGATTCTATGAACTAAAATCGTAAAATCATAGGGGTTAGTTTGGATCGTAAAGTCATAGAATCATATAACAGAATCGCGATTCTGACAACCTTGGCTGAGAACGTGCGGCGGCACACCGCACCGATGTGTCACTTGCAAAGTCAAAAGATGTGCACTTGTGCTTGCTGCTCCAATACAATAAAGGGTTTGTAGCTAGCGGTGCACCCCCCCCCCCCCAGTTAATAAACCAAGCTTATCAATATATAGAGATAACATCCCAAGGTTTCGTCAAGTAGTATTGCAATACAATAATGGCTTACTTGTGCCATCAACGGTTCTAATGAGGTTGTCAAGCTCTCTAGCTTTTCTAGCCGAAACAAGTGATTAAAAGGTAATGATATAAAGAGTATGATTGTAATTTTATAATACATGCCACATAGTGGCACATCATTTATTATAATACAATATTGACGATATAATACCGAACACTCTTTTTCTTTATTTAATTGTGCATCACCTTAAAATGTAAGAAAATGTTTGTAAATGATGCGCCAGCTGAAGCTTCGCCTGATCGCTCTCTCACTCGCTTCACGTAGCTTCCATAGGCATCCAGTTGTGACCCAAACAACCTTATCCTTTCCCCATTGCCATCGCTGGCGACTCGTCTCCTCCTCTTTCTTTAGGGCGATGAGGCCCCTGCTGGGGAACGTAGTAATTTCAAAAAAATTCCTACGCACACGCAAGATCATGGTGATGCATAGCAATGAGAGGGGAGAGTGTTGTCTACGTACCAACGCAGACCGACTGCGGAAGCGATCACACAACATAGAGGAAGTAGTCGTACGTCTTCTTTCCGATCCGACCGATCCAAGCACCGTTACTCCGGCACCTCCGAGTTCTTAGCACACGTACAGCTCGATGACGATCCCCGGGCTTCGATCCAGCAAAGCTTCGGGAGGAGTTCCGTCAGCACGACGGCGTGGTGACGATCTTGATGTTCTACTGACGCAGGGCTTCGCCTAAGCACTACAACGATATGATCGAGGTGGAATATGGTGGCAGGGGGCACCGCACACGGCTAAGGAACGATCTCAATGATCAACTTGTGTGTCTATGGGGTGCCCCTTGCCTCAGTATATAAAGGATGGAGGAGGAGGAGGCCGGCCAAGGCCATTGGTGCGGCCAGGATGGGAGTCCTACTAGGACTCCAAGTCCTAGTAGGAGTCCATCAAGAGGGGAGGAAGGGAGAAGGAAGTGGAGGAGTAGGAAAGGTGGCCGGCCCCCTTTTCCCTAGTCCAATTTGGACTAGAGGGGAGGGGGGGGGGCGCAGCAGGCCTTTTCTCCTCTTCCCACTAAAGCCCATCAAGGCCCAATACTTCTCCCAGCGAATTCTCGTAACTCTCCGGTACTCCGAAAAATACCCGAATCACTCGGAACCTTTCCGAAGTCCGAATTGTTGGAGAACGTTGCAGAAAACAAAAATTTTCCTACTCGTTTCACCAAGATCATCTAGGAGTTCATCTAGCAACGAGTCACGAGATGCATCTACATACCTTTGTAGATCGCGAGCGGAAGCGTTCGTTAGAACGAGGTTGATGTTGTCGAACACGACGTGATCCAAATCACCGATGACCAGCGCCGAACGGACGGCACCTCCGCGTTCAGCACACGTACGGGACGGGAGACGTCTCCTCCTTCTTGATCCAGCAAGGGGAAAGGAGAGGTTGACGAAGATCCAGCAGCACGACGGCGTGGTGGTGGATGCAGGGCGTCACGACAGCAGGGCTTCGCCGTGTACTACGAGAGAGGGAGAAGTAACAGGGAGAGAGGGAAGCACCAAAGGCGTGGGTATCAAGTCCCTCCTCTCCCCCACTATATATAGGGGTGCCAGGGGGGCGCCGGCCCTGGTAGATGGGATCTACCAGGGGGGGCGGCGGCCAGGGGTGGGGGGCTTGCCCCCCAAGCAAGGGGGCGCCCCCCTTAGGGTTCCCCCCCAACCCTAGGCGCATGGGCCTTGGGGGGGCTGGCGCCCCAGCCCACTATGGGCTGGGTTCCCTCCTATTTCAGCCCAAGGGGCCCTCCGGGATAGGTGGCCCCACCCGGTGGACCCCCGGGACCCTTCCGGTGGTCCCGGTACAATACCGAGTACCCCGAAACTTGTCCCGATGGCCGAAACTGCACATCCTATATATAATTCTTTACCTCCGGACCATTCCGGAACTTCTCGTGACGTCCGGGATCTCATCCGGGACCCCAAACAACATTCGGGTTACTGCATATACTTATCTTCACAACCCTAGCGTCACCGAACCTTAAGTGTGTAGACCCTACGGGTTCGGGAGACAAGCAGACATGACCGAGATGACTCTCCGGTCAATAACCAACAGCGGGATCTGGATACCCATGTTGGCTCCCACATGCTCCACGATGATCTCATCGGATGAACCACGATGTCGAGGATTCAATCAACCCCGTATGCAATTCCCTTTGTCAATCGATATATTACTTGCCCGAGATTCGATCGTCGGTATCCCAATACCTCGTTCAATCTCGTTACCGGCAAGTCACTTTACTCGTACCGTAATGCATGATCCCGTGACCAGATACTTGGTCACTTTGAGCTCATTATGATGATGCTTTACCGAGTGGGCGCAGTGATATCTCTCCGTCATACGGAGTGACAAATCCCAGTCTTGATCCGTGCCAACCCAACAGATACTTTCGGAGATACCCGTAGTCTACCTTTATAGTCACCCAGTTACGTTGTGACGTTTGGTATACCCAAAGCACTCCTACGGTATCCGGGAGTTACACGATCTCATGGTCTAAGGAAAAGATACTTGACATTGCAAAACTCTAGCAAAACGAACTACACGATCTTTATGCTATGTTTAGGATTGGGTCTTGTCCATCACATCATTCTCCTAATGATGTGATCTCGTTATCAATGACATCCAATGTCCATAGTCAGGAAACCATGACTATCTGTTGATCAACGGGCTAGTCAACTAGAGGCTCAC
Organism: Triticum monococcum; assembly: GCA_034509565.1. Taxonomy (NCBI): domain Eukaryota; kingdom Viridiplantae; phylum Streptophyta; class Magnoliopsida; order Poales; family Poaceae; genus Triticum; species Triticum monococcum. The sequence goes on along the minus strand of CM067842.1, from coordinate 525,544,510 downwards.
TAGGGACATGTTGGTGTCTGTTATTCACACATGTATTACGATTTTCGGATAACACAATTATAGCATGAATAAAGACAATTACCATGAACAAGGAAATATAATAATAATGCTTTTATTATTGCCTCTAGGGCATATTTCCAACAGTCTCCCACTTGCACTAGAGTCAATAATCTAGTTACATTGTGATGAATCGAACACCCATGGAATTCTGGTGTTGATCATGTTTTGCCCTAGGGAGAGGTTTAGTCAACGGATCTGCTACATTCAGGTCCGTATGTACTTTACAAATTTCTATGTCTCCATCTTGAACATTTTCACGAATGGAGTTGAAGCGACGCTTGATGTGCCTTGTCTTCTTGTGAAACCTGGGCTCCTTGGCAAGTGCAATAGCTCCAGTGTTGTCACAAAAGAGTTTGATTGGCCCCGACGCATTGGGTATGACTCCTAGGTCGGTGATGAACTCCTTCACCCATATTGCTTCATGTGCTGCCTCCGAGGCTGCCATGTACTCCGCTTCACATGTAGATCCCGCCACGACGCTTTGCTTGCAACTGCACCAGCTTACTGCCCCTCCATTCAAAATATACACGTATCCGGTTTGTGACTTTGAGTCATCCAGATCTGTGTCGAAGCTAGCGTCGACGTAACCCTTTACGACGAGCTCTTCGTCACCTCCATAAACGAGAAACATCTCCTTAGTCCTTTTCAGGTACTTCAGGATATTCTTGACCGCTGTCCAGTGTTCCTTGCCGGGATTACTTTGGTATCTTCCTACCAAACTTACGGCAAGGTTTACATCAGGTCTGGTACACAGCATGGCATACATAATAGAACCTATGGCTGAGGCATAGGGGATGACACTCATCTCTTCTATTTTTTCTGCCGTGGTCGGACTTTGAGCCGAGCTCAATTTCATACCTTGTAACACAGGCAAGAACCCCTTCTTAGATTGATCCATATTGAACTTCTTCAATATCTTATCAAGGTATGTACTTTGTGAAAGACCTATGAGGCGTCTCGATCTATCTCTATAGATTTTGATGCCTAATATATAAGCAGCTTCTCCAAGGTCCTTCATTGAAAAACTCTTATTCAAGTAGGCCTTAATGCTGTCCAAGAGTTCTATATCATTTCCCATCAAAAGTATGTCATCTACATATAATATGAGAAATGCTACAGAGCTCCCACTCACTTTCTTGTAAACGCAGGCTTCTCCATAAGTCTGCGTAAACCCAAACGCTTTGATCATCTCATCAAAGCGAATGTTCCAACTCCGAGATGCTTGCACCAGCCCATAAATCGAGCGTTGGAGCTTGCACACCTTGTCAGCATTCTTAGGATCGACAAAACCTTCCGGCTGCATCATATACAATTCTTCCTTAAGGAAACCATTAAGGAATGCCGTTTTGACGTCCATTTGCCATATTTCATAATCATAAAACGCGGCAATTGCTAACATGATTCGGACGGACTTTAGCTTCGCTACCGGTGAGAAAGTCTCATCGTAGTCAACCCCTTGAACTTGTCGATAACCCTTAGCGACAAGCCGAGCTTTATAGATGGTCACATTACCATCCGCGTCTGTCTTCTTCTTAAAGATCCATTTATTTTCTATGGCTCGCCGTTCAACGGGCAAGTCAGCCAAAGTCCATACTTCGTTTTCATACATGGATCCTATCTCGGATTTCATGGCTTCTAGCCATTTGTCGGAATCCGGGCCCGCCATCGCTTCTTCATAGTTTGAAGGTTCACCGTTGTCTAACAACATGATCTCCAAGACAGGGTTGCCGTACCACTCTGGTGCGGAACGTGTCCTTGTGGACCTTCGAATTTCAGCAGGAGCTTGATTAGAAGTATCTTGATCATTATCATTAACTTCCTCTCTAGTCGGTGCTGGTACCTCAGGAACATTTTCTTGAGTTGCGCCATTTTCCGGTTCAAGAGGTAATACTTCATCAAGTTCTACTTTCCTCCCACTTACTTCTTTCGAGAGAAACTCTTTCTCTAGAAAGGATCCATTCTTGGCAACAAAGATCTTGCCTTCGGATCTGAGGTAGAAGGTATACCCAATAGTTTCTTTTGGGTATCCTATGAAGACGCATTTTTCCGACTTGGGTTCGAGCTTTTCAGGTTGAAGTTTCTTAACATAAGCATCGCATCCCCAAACTTTTAGAAACGACGGCTTAGGTTTCTTTCCAAACCATAATTCAAACGGTGTCGTCTCAACGGATTTCGACGGAGCCCTATTTAAAGTGAATGCGGCAGTCTCTAAAGCATAACCCCAAAAAGATAGCGGCAGATCGGTAAGAGACATCATAGACCGCACCATATCTAATAGAGTGCGATTACGACGTTCGGATACACCGTTACGCTGAGGTGTTCCAGGCGGCGTGAGCTGTGAAACTATTCCGCATTTTCTTAAGTGTGTGCCAAATTCGTGACTCAAGTATTCTCCTCCATGATCTGATCGTAGAAACTTGATTTTCCTGTCACGTTGATTCTCAACCTCACTCTGAAATTCCTTGAATTTTTCAAAGGTTTCAGACTTGTGTTTCATTAAGTAAATATATCCATATCTACTCAAATCATCAGTGAGAGTAAGAACATAACGATAGCCACCGCGAGCCTCAACACTCATTGGACCGCACACATTAGTATGTATGATTTCCAATAAGTTGGTTGCTCGCTCCATTGTTCCTGAGAACGGAGTCTTGGTCATTTTACCCATAAGGCATGGTTCGCACGTGTCAAATGATTCATAATCAAGAGACTCTAAAAGTCCATCAGCATGGAGCTTCTTCATGCGTTTGACACCTATGTGACCAAGGCGGCAGTGCCACAAGTATGTGGGACTATCATTATCAACCTTATATCTTTTGGTATTCACACTAAGAACATGTGTAGCATTATGCTCGAGATTCATTAAGAATAAACCATTCACCATAGGAGCATGACCATAAAACATATCTCTCATATAAATGGAACAACCATTATTCTCGGATTTAAATGAGTAGCCATCTCGAATTAAACGAGATCCCGATACAATGTTCATGCTCAAAGCTGGTACTAAATAACAATTATTGAGGTTTAAAACTAATCCCGTAGGTAAATGAAGAGGTAGCGTGCCGACGGCGATCACATCGACTTTGGAACCATTCCCGACGCGCATCGTCACCTCGTCCTTCGCCAGTCTCCGTTTATTCCGTAGTTCCTGCTGTGAGTTACAAATGTGAGCAACTGCACCGGTATCAAATACCCAAGAGCTACTACGATTACTGGTAAGGTACACATCAATCACATGTATATCACATATACCTTTTGTTTTGCCGGCCTTCTTGTCTGCTAAGTACTTGGGGCAATTCCGCTTCCAGTGTCCGCTCCCCTTGCAATAAAAGCACTCAGTCTCGGGCTTGGGGTCCATTCTTTGGCTTCTTCCCGGCAGCTTGCTTGCCGGGCGCGGCAACTTCCTTGCCGTCCTTCTTGAAGGCTTTCTTACCCTTGCCCTTCTTGAACTTAGTGGTTTTATTGACCATCAACACTTGATGTTCCTTCTTGACTTCTACCTCCGCTGATTTCAGCATTGAGAACAACTCAGGAATGGTCTTTTGCATCCCCTACATGTTGAAGTTCATCACAAAGCTCTTGTAGCTTGGTGGAAGCGACTGGAGGATTCTATCAATGACCGCATCATCCGGGAGATTAACTCCCAGCTGAGTCAAGCGGTTATGTAATCCAGACATAGTGAGTATGTGCTCACTGACAGAACTGTTTTCCTCCATCTTACAGCTGAAGAACTTGTCGGAGACCTCATATCTCTCGACCCGGGCATGAGCTTGGAAAACCATTTTCAGCTCTTCGAACATCTCATATGCTCCATGTCTCTCAAAACGCTTTTGGAGCCCCGGTTCTAAACTGTAAAGCATGCCGCACTGAACGAGGGAGTAGTCGTCAACACGTGTCTGCCAAGCGTTCATAACGTCTTGGTTCTGTGGGACGGGAGCTTCACCTAGCGGTGCTTGTAGGACGTAATCTTTCTTGGCAGCTATGAGGATGATCCTCAGGTTCCGGACCCAGTCCGTATAGTTGCTACCATCGTCTTTCAGCTTGGTTTTCTCTAGGAACGCGTTGAAGTTGAGGACTACGTGGGCCATTTGATCTACAAGACATATTGTAAAATATTTTAGACTAAGTTCATGATAATTAAGTTCATCAAATCAAATTATTTATGAACTCCCACTTAGATTGGACATCCCTCTAGTCATCTAAGTATTACATGATCCGAGTTAACTAGGCCGTGTCCGATCATCACGTGAGACGGACTAGTCAACGTCGGTGAACATCTTTATGTTGATCGCATCTTCTATACGACTCATGCTCGACCTTTCGGTCTTCTGTGTTCCGAGGCCATGTCTATGCACATGCTAGGCTCGTCAAGTTAACCCTAAGTGTTTTGCATGTGTAAAACTGTCTTACACCCGTTGTATGTGAACGTAAGAATCTATCACACCCGATCATCACGTGGTGCTTCGAAACGACGAGCTTTAGCAACGGTGCACAGTTAGGGGAGAACACTTCTTGAAATTGTTATGAGGGATCATCTTATTTACTACCTTCGTTCTAAGTAAACAAGATGCAAAACATGATAAACATCACATGCAATCAAATAATAAACGTGACATGATATGGCCAACATCACATAGCTCCTTTGATCTCTATCTTGGGGCTCCATGATCATCTTGTCACCGGCTTGACACCATGATCTCCATCATCATGATCTCCATCATCGTGTCTCCATGAAGTTGCTCGCCAACTATTACCTCTACTACTATGGCTAACGCGTTTAGCAATGAAGTAAAGTAATTTACATGGCGTTTCTCAATGACACGCAGGTCATATAAAAGAATAAAGACAACTCCTATGGCTCCTGCCGGTTGTCATACTCATCGACATGCAAGTCGTGATTCCTATTACAATAGCATGAACATCTCATACATCACATATAGATCATTCATCATTCATCACAACTTTGGCCATATCATATCACAAACCACTTGCTGCAAAAACAAGTTAGACGTCCTCTAATTGTTGTTGCAAGTTTTACGTGGCTGAATTAGGGTTCTAGCAAGAACGTTTTCTTACCTACGTGAAAGCCACAACGTGATTTGTCAACTTCTATTTACCCTTCATAAGGACCCTGTTCATCAAATCCGCTCCAGCTAAAGTGGGAGAGACAGACACCCGCCAGCCACCTTATGCAACTAATGCATGTTAGTCGGTGGAACCGGTCTCACGTAAGCGTACGTGTAAGGTTGGTCCGGGCCGCTTCATCCCACAATACCGCTGAAGCAAGAAAAGACTAGTAGCGGCAAGAAGGTTGACAAATCCACGCCCACAACGAATTGTGTTCTACTCGCGCAAGAAGAACTACGCATAGACCTAGCTCATGATGCCACTGTTGGAGAACGTTGCAGAAAACAAAAATTTTCCTACTCGTTTCACCAAGATCATCTAGGAGTTAATCTAGCAACGAGTCATGAGATGCATCTACATACCTTTGTAGATCGCGAGCGAAAGCGTTCGTTAGAACGAGGTTGATGTTGTCGAACACGACGTGATCCAAATCACCGATGACCAGCGCCGAACGGACGGCACCTCCGTGTTCAGCACACGTACGGGACGGGAGACGTCTCCTCCTTCTTGATCCAGCAAGGGGAAAGGAGAGGTTGACGAAGATCCAGCAGCACGACAGCGTGGTGGTGGATGTAGGGCGTCACGACAGCAGGGCTTCGCCGTGTACTACGAGAGAGGGAGAAGTAACAGGGAGAGAGGGAAGCACCAAAGGCGTGGGTATCAAGTCCCTCCTCTCCCCCACTATATATAGGGGTGCCAGGGGGGGGCGCCGGCCCTGGTAGATGGGATCTACCAGGGGGGGCGGCGGCCAGGGGTGGGGGGCTTGCCCCCCAAGCAAGGGGGCGCCCCCCTTAGGGTTCCCCCCCAACCCTAGGCGCATGGGCCTTGGGGGGGCTGGCGCCCCAGCCCACTATGGGCTGGGTTCCCTCCTATTTCAGCCCAAGGGGCCCTCCGGGATAGGTGGCCCCACCCGGTGGACCCCCGGGACCCTTCCGGTGGTCCCGGTACAATACCGGGTACCCCGAAACTTGTCCCGATGGCCGAAACTGCACATCCTATATATAATTCTTTACCTCCGGACCATTCTGGAACTTCTCGTGACGTCCGAGATCTCATCCGGGACCCCGAACAACATTCGGGTTACTGCATATACTTATCTTCACAACCCTAGCGTCACCGAACCTTAAGTGTGTAGACCCTACGGGTTCAGGAGACAAGCAGACATGACCGAGACGACTCTCCGGTCAATAACCAACAGCGGGATCTGGATACCCATGTTGGCTCCCACATGCTCCACGATGATCTCATCGGATGAACCACGATGTCGAGGATTCAATCAACCCCATATGCAATTCCCTTTGTCAATCGATATATTACTTGCCCGAGATTCGATCGTCGGTATCCCAATACCTCGTTCAATCTCGTTACCGGCAAGTCACTTTACTCGTACCGTAATGCATGATCCCGTGACCAGATACTTGGTCACTTTGAGCTCATTATGATGATGCTTTACCGAGTGGGCGCAGTGATATCTCTCCGTCATACGGAGTGACAAATCCCAGTCTTGATCCGTGCCAACCCAACAGATACTTTCGGAGATACCCGTAGTCTACCTTTATAGTCACCCAGTTACGTTGTGACGTTTGGTATACCCAAAGCACTCCTACGGTATCCGGGAGTTACACGATCTCATGGTCTAAGGAAAAGATACTTGACATTGCAAAACTCTAGCAAAACGAACTACACGATCTTTATGCTATGTTTAGGATTGGGTCTTGTCCATCACATCATTCTCCTAATGATGTGATCTCGTTATCAATGACATCCAATGTCCATAGTCAGGAAACCATGACTATCTGTTGATCAACGGGCTAGTCAACTAGAGGCTCACTAGGGACATGTTGGTGTCTGTTATTCACACATGTATTACGATTTCCGGATAACACAATTATAGCATGAATAAAGACAATTACCATGAACAAGGAAATATAATAATAATGCTTTTATTATTGCCTCTAGGGCATATTTCCAACACGAATATAGTCGTCCAATATATCGATCTTTACGTCTCGACCATTTCGAGACTCCTCGTCATGTCCCCGATCTCATCCGGGACTCCGAACTCCTTCGGTACATCAAAACTCATAAACTCATAATATAACTGTCATCGAAACCTTAAGCGTGCGGACCCTGCGGTTCGAGAACAATGTAGACATGACCGAGACACGTCTCCGGTCAATAACTAATAGCGGGACCTGGATGCCCATATTGGCTCCTACATATTCTACGAAGATCTTTATCGGTCAGACCGCATAACAACATACGTTGTTCCCTTTGTCATCGGTATGTTACTTGCCCGAGATTCGATCGTCGGTATCCAATACCTAGTTCAATCTCGTTACCGGCAAGTCTCTTTACTCGTTCCGTAATACATCATCTCACAACTAGCATCTTAGTTATAATGCTTGCAAGGCTTATGTGATGTGCATTACCGAGAGGGCCCAGAGATACCTCTCCGACAATCGGAGTGACAAATCCTAATCTCGAAATACGTCAACCCAACATCTACCTTTGGAGACACCTGTAGTACTCCTTTATAATCACCCAGTTACGTTGTGACGTTTGGTAGCACCCAAAGTGTTCCTCCGGCAAACGGGAGTTGCATAATCTCATAGTCATAGGAACATGTATAAGTCATGAAGAAAGCAATAGCAACATACTAAACGATCGGGTGCTAAGCTAATGGAATGGGTCATGTCAATCAGATCATTCAACTAATGATGTGATCCCGTTAATCAAATAACAACTCTTTGTTCATGGTTAGGAAACATAACCATCTTTGATTAACGAGCTAGTCAAGTAGAGGCATACTAGTGACACTCTGTTTGTCTATGTATTCACACATGTATTATGTTTCCGGTTAATACAATTCTAGCATGAATAATAAACATTTATCATGATATAAGGAAATAAATAATAACTTTATTATTGCCTCTAGGGCATATTTCCTTCAGTCTCCCACTTGCACTAGAGTCAATAATCTAGTTCACATCGCCATGTGATTTAACAGCAATAGTTTACATCACCATGTGATTAACACCCATAGTTCACATCGTCATGTGACCAACACTCAAAGGGTTTACTAGAGTCAGTAATCTAGTTCACATATCTATGTGATTAACACCCAAAGAGTACTAAGGTGTGATCATGTTTTGCTTGTGAGATAATTTTAGTCAACGGGTCTGTCACATTCAGATCCGTAAGTATTTTGCAAGTTCTATGTCTACAATGCTCTACACGGAGCTACTCTAGCTAATTGCTCCCACTTTCAATATGTATCCAGATTGAGACTTTAGATTCATCTGGATCAGTGTCAAAAACTTGCATCGACGTAACCCTTTACGACGAACCTTTTTGTCACGTCCATAATCGAGAAACATATCCTTATTTCACTAAGGATAATTCTGACCGCTGTCCAGTGATCTACTCCTAGATCACTATTGTACTCCCTTGCCAAATCAATGCAGGGTATACAATAGATCTGGTATACAGCATGACATACTTTATAGAACCTATGTCCAAGACATAGGGAATGACTTTCATTCTCTTTCTATCTTCTGCCGTGGTCGGGCTTTGAGTCTTACTCAACTTCACACCTTGTAATACAGGCAAGAACTCTTTCTTTGACTGCTCCATTTTGAACTACTTCAAAATCTTGTCAAGGTATGTACTCATTGAAAAAACTTATCAAGCGTCTTGATCTATCTCTATAGATCTTGAAGCTCAATATGTAAGCAGCTTTACCGAAGTCTTTCTTTGAAAAACTCCTTTCAAACACTCCTTTATGCTTTACAGAATAATTCTACATTATTTCTGATCAACAATATGTCATTCACATATACTTATCAGAAATGCTGTAGTGCTCCCACTCACTTTCTCGTAAATACAGGCTTCACCGCAAGTCTGTATAAAACTATATGCTTTGATCAACTTATCAAAGCGTATATTCCAACTCCGAGATGCTTGCACCAGTCCACAGATGGATCGCCGAAGCTTGCACATTTTGTTAGCACCTTCAGATTGACAAAACCTTCTGGTTGCATCATATACAACTCTTCTTTAATAAATCCATTAAGGAATGCAGTTTTGTTTATCCGTTTGCCAGATTTCATAAAATGCGGCAATTACTAACATGATTCGGACAGACTCAAGCATAGATACGAGTGAGAAGCTCTCATCGTAGTCAACACCTTGAACTTATCGAAAACCTTTTGCGACAATTCTAGCTTTGTAGATAGTAACACTACTATCAGCGTCCGTCTTCCTCTTGAAGATCCATTTATTCTCAATTGCTTGCCGATCATCGGGCAAGTCAACCAAAGTCCAAACTTTGTTCTCATACATGGATCATATCTCAGATTTCATGGCCTCAAACCATTTTGCGGAATCCGGGCTCATCATCGCTTCCTCATAGTTCGTAGGTTCATCATGATCTAGTAGCATGACTTCCAGAATTGGATTACCGTACCACTCTGGTGCGGATCTCACTCTGGTTGATCTACGGGGTTCAGTAGTATCTTGTCCTGAAGTTTCATGATCATCATCATTAGATTCCTCACTAATTGGTATAGGTGTCGCAGAAACAGTTTTCTGTGATGTACTATTTTCCAATAAGGGAGCAGGTATAGTTACCTCGTCAAGTTCTACTTTCCTCCCACTCACTTCTTTCAAGAGAAACTCCTTCTCTAAAAAGGATCCATTATAAGCAACGAATGTCTTGCCTTAGGATCTGTGATAGAAGGTGTACCCAACAGTCTCCTTTGGGTATCCTATGAAGACATATTTCTCCGATTTGGGTTTGAGCTTATCAGGATGAAACTTTTTTTCATAAGCATCGCAACCCCAAACTTCAAGAAACGACAACTTTGGTTTCTTGCCAAACCATAGTTCATAAGGCGTCGTCTCGACGGATATAGATGGTGCCCCTTTTTAACATGAATGCAGCTGTCTCTAATGCATGACCCCAAAAACGATAGTGGTAAATCGGTAAGAAACATCATAGATTGCACTATATCCAATAAAGTACGGTTATGACGTTCGGACACACCATTATGATGTGGTGTTCCAGGTGGCGTGAGTAGTGAAACTATTTCACATTGTTTTAACTGAAGACCAAACTCGTAACTCAAATACTCTTTTCCACGATCAGATCATAGAAACTTTATTTTCTTGTTACGATGATTTTCCACTTCACTCTGAAATTATATGAACTTTTCAAATGTATCAGACTTCTGTTTCATTAAGTAGATATACCCATATCTGCTCAAATCATCTGTGAAGGTCAGAAAATAATGATACCCGCTGCAAGCCTTAAATATTCATCGGACCACATACATCAGTATGTATGATTTCCAACAAATCTGTTGCTTGCTCCATTGTTCCGGAGGACGGCGTTTTAGTCATCTTGCCCAAAAGGCATGGTTCGCAAGCATCAAGTGATTCATAATCAAGTGATTCCGAAAGCCCATCAGCATGGAGTTTCTTCATGCGCTTTATACCAATATGACCTAAACGGCAGTGCCACAAATAAGTTGCACTATCGTTATTAACTTTGCATCTTTTGGTTTTAATATTATGAATATGTGTATCACTACGATCGAGATCCAACGAACTTGTTTCATTGGGTGTATGACCATCGAAGGTTTTATTTATGTAAACAGAACAACAATTATTCTCTGACTTTAATGAATAACCGTATTGCAATGAACATGATCAAATCATATTCATGCTCAACGCCAAAACCAAATAACACTTATTTAAGTTCAACACTAATCCCGAAAGTATAGGGGAGTGTGCGATGATGATCATATCAATCTTGGAACTACTTCCAACACACATCGTCACTTCACCCTTAACTAGTCTCTGTTTATTCTGCAACTCCTGTTTCGAGTTACTACTCTTAGCAACTGAACCAATATCAAATACTGAGGGGTTGCTATAAACACTAGTAAGGCACACGTCAATAACATGTATATCAAATATACTTTTGTTCACTTTGCCAACCTTCTTATCCGCCAAATACTTGGGGCAGTTCCGCTTCCAGTGACCAGTCCCTTTGCAGTAGAAGCACTTAGTCTCAGGCTTAGGACCAGACTTGGGCTTCTTCACTTGAGCAGCAACTTGCTTGCCGTTCTTCTTGAAGTTCCCCTTCTTCCCTTTTGCCCTTTTCTTCAAACTAGTGGTCTTGTCAACCATCAACACTTGATGTTTTTCTTGATTTCTACCTTCGTCGATTTCAGCATCACGAAGAGCTTGGGAATCGTTTTCGTTATCTCTTGCATATCATAGTTCATCACGAAGTTCTACTAACTTGGTGATGGTGACTAGAGAATTCTGTCAATCACAATCTTATCTGGAAGATTAACTCCCACTTGATTCAAGCGATTATAGTACCCAGACAATCTGAGCACATGCTCACTAGTTGAGCGATTCTCCTCCATCTTTTAGCTATAGAACTTGTTGGAGACTTCATATCTCTCAACTCGGGTATTTACTTGAAATATTAACTTCAACTCCTGGAACATCTCATATGGTCCATGACGTTCAAAACGTCTTTGAAGTCCCGATTCTAAGCCAGTAAGCATGGTGCACTAAACTATCAAGTAGTCATCATATTGAGCTAGCCAAACGTTCATAACGTCTGCAACTGCTCCTGCAATAGGTCTGTCACCTAGCGGTGCATCAAGGACATAATTTTTCTGTGCAGCAATGAGGATAAACCTCAGATCACGGATCCAATCCGTATCATTGCTACTAACATCTCAACACAATCTTCTCTAGGAACATATCAAAATAAACATATGAAAGCAACAACGCGAGCTATTGATCTACAACATAGATATGCTAATACTACCAGGACTAAGTTCATGATAAATTAAAGTTCAATTAATCATATTACTTAAGAACTCCCACTTAGATAGACATCCCTCTAATCCTCTAAGTGATCACGTGATCCAAATCAACTAAACCATAACCGATCATCACGTGAGATGGAGTAGTTTTCAATGGTGAACATCGTTATGTTGATCATATCTACTATATGATTCACGCTCGACCTTTCGGTCTCTGTGTTCCGAGGCCATATCTGCATATGCTAGGCTCGTCAAGTTTAACCTGAGTATTCTGCGTGTGCAAAACTGGCTTGTACCCGTTGTAGATGGACGTAGAGCTTATCACACCCGATCATCACGTGGTGTCTGGGCACGACGAACTTTGGCAACGGTGCATACTCAGGGAGAACACTTCTTGATAATTTAGTGAGAGATCATCTTATAATGCTACCGTCAATCAAAGCAAGATAAGATGCATAAAAGGATAAACATCACATGCAATCAATATAAGTGATATGATATGGCCATCATCATCTTGTGCTTGTGATCTCCATCTCCGAAGCACCGTCATGATCACCATCGTCACCGGCACGACACCTTGATCTCCATCGTAGCATCATTGTCGTCTCGCCAATCTTATGCTTCCACGACTATCACTACCGCTTAGTAATAAAGTAAAGCATTACATCGCGATTGCATTGCATACAATAAAGCGACAACTATATGGCTCCTGCCAGTTGCCGATAACTTGGTTACAAAAACATGATCATCTCATACAATAAAATTTAGCATCATGCCTTGACCATATCACATCACAACATGCCCTGCAAAAACAAGTTAGACGTCCTCTACTTTGTTGTTGCATGTTTTACGTGGCTGCTACGGGCTTAAGCAAGAACTCATCTCACCTACACATCAAAACCACAACGATAGTTTGTCAAATAGACTCCGTTTTAACCTTCTCAAGGACCGGGCGTAGCCACACTCGGTTCAACTAAAATTGAAGAGACAGTCGCCCGCAAGCCATCTATGTGCAAAGCACGTCGAGGGAACCGGTCTCGCGTAAGCGTATGCGTAATGTTGGTCCGGGTCGTCTCGTCCAACAATACCGCTGAATGAAAGTATGACATGCTGGTAGGCAGTATGACTTGTATCGCCCACAACTCACTTGTGTTCTACTCGTGCAAATAACATCAAACCATAAAACCTAGGCTCGGATGCCACTGATGGGGAACGTAGTAATTTCAAAAATTTTCCTACGCACATGCAAGATCATGGTGATGCATAGCAACGAGAGGGGAGAGTGTTGTCTACGTACCAACGCAGACCGACTGCGGAAGCGATCACACAACGTAGAGGAAGTAGTCGTACGTCTTCTTTCCGATCCGACCGATCCAAGCACCGTTACTCCGGCACCTCCGAGTTCTTAGCACACGTACAGCTCGATGACAATCCCCGGGCTCCGATCCAGCAAAGCTTCAGGGAGGAGTTCCGTCAGCACGACGGCATGGTGACGATCTTGATGTTCTACTGACGCAGGGCTTCGCCTAAGCACTACAACGATATGATCGAGGTGGAATATGGTGGCAGGGGGCACCGCACACGGCTAAGGAACGATCTCAATGATCAACTTGTGTGTCTATGGGGTGCCCCTTGCCTCAGTATATAAAGGATGGAGGAGGAGGAGGCTGGCCAAGGCCATTGATGCGGCCAGGATGGGAGTCCTACTAGGACTCCAAGTCCTAGTAGGAGTCCATCAAGAGGGGAGGAAGGGAGAAGGAAGTGGAGGAGTAGGAAAGGTGGCCGGCCCCCTTTTCCCTAGTCCAATTCGGACTAGAGGGGAGGGGGGGCGCAGCAGGCCTTTTCTCCTCTTCCCACTAAAGCCCATCAAGGCCCAATACTTCTCCCAGCGAATTCCCGTAACTCTCCGGTACTCCGAAAAATACCCGAATCATTCGGAACCTTTCCGAAGTCCGAATATAGTCGTCCAATATATCGATCTTTACGTCTCGACCATTTCGAGACTCCTCGTCATGTCCCCGATCTCATCCGGGACTCCGAACTCCTTCGGTACATCAAAACTCATAAACTCATAATATAACTGTCATCGAAACCTTAAGCGTGTGGTCCCTACGGTTCGAGAACAATGTAGACATGACCGAGACACGTCTCCGGTCAATAACCAATAGCGGGACCTGGATGCCCATATTGGCTCCTACATATTCTACGAAGATCTTTATCGGTCAGACCGCATAACAACATACGTTGTTCCCTTTGTCATCGGTATGTTACTTGCCCGAGATTCGATCGTCGGTATCCAATACCTAGTTCAATCTCGTTACCGGCAAGTCTCTTTACTCGTTCCGTAATACATCATCTCACAACTAACATATTAGTTGCAGTGCTTGCAAGGCTTATGTGATGTGCATTACCGAGAGGGCCCAGAGATACCTCTCCGACAATCGGAGTGACAAATCCTAATCTCGAAATACGCCAACCCAACATCTACCTTTGGAGACACCTGTAGTACTCCTTTATAATCACCCAGTTACGTTGTGACGTTTGATAGCACCCAAAGTGTTCCTCCGGCAAACGGGAGTTGCATAATCTCATAGTCATAGGAACATGTATAAGTCATGAAGAAAGCAATAGCAACATACTAAACGATCGGGTGCTAAGCTAATGGAATGGGTCATGTCAATCAGATCATTCAACTAATGATGTGATCCCGTTAATCAAATAACAACTCTTTGTTCATGGTTAGGAAACATAACCATCTTTGATTAACGAGCTAGTCAGGTAGAGGCATACTAGTGACACTCTGTTTGTCTATGTATTCACACATGTATTATGTTTCCGGTTAATACAATTCTAGCATGAATAATAAACATTTATCATGATATAAGGAAATAAATAATAACTTTATTATTGCCTCTAGGGCATATTTCCTTCAGCCCCATCCTTCTATCTCTACCCTGCTGCTCCTTCCATCTCCACACTTCCCAACTGTTGTGCATCTCACCATTGCCAGCAGAGGCATCGCCATGGCTAGTTGCTTTCTCACCACGGAGGGGAGAGGGGTGTTGCCAGCTGAGCACCGCAGGGACTCCTGACTCGTTCTTCAGAGATGCTGGGGGTTGCTTGCCCAGGATGTGGGGCATGTCGATGCTCCGGTCAACCTAACGCGTCCGGCGATGGCGACCGCGTGAGCTGCAACCGACAGAGGGAAAATTATTGCACCCAGTATGACAGTGCTGGAACCGGTGTCCAATTTTGCTACAACCGGCGACGGCGATTGCCGGAGGCAAAATTGCTACATCCCAGTATGGCAGTGCTAGAACCAACGTCCAATTTTGCTAGAACCGGGCATGTGTGCTGGAACCTCCCATGTTGTCGAGCTCCAATCCGTCACACCGGCGAGCTACAACCCGTTCACGGGGCATGTACTGCAACTGTCACGTCGGGTGCTACAACCAGCGCAGGCGAATGCTGGAACCTAGGGTGGCTGAGCTACAATTGTAAGTCGGCAAGCTACATTTGGCTGGGCAAGTGCTGCAACCGGCTCGAGGTGAGCTGCAACCGGCTACTGCTTTTGCTACTACCTCGACCGGCAGACACGACAGGGAGAACGGGATGCTACAATCATTGATGCGAGGAGCTGCAATTGCGACTTGATTTTGCTGGAACTGGTGACCGCGGTGAGCTGAAATCAGGGCCGCGGCAAGCTGGAACCGTGGTCACAGGGTGCTGCAACCGTGTATCGGCTTGCTGGAACCTTGACCGCGACGAGGTATGATGGTCACCATGTGAGCTGGCAAGCTTCGAGGCTAGCGGTGAGATGTTGCGATCAGCGCAAGCCATTGCCGGAATCAGTGCACATTTTTTGCTGGAACCAGTACAAGCATAGCCTGCGAGGCATGGTTGCTGCAACGGGGGGTGGCGGCACCGCCGAGGTGTGATGCTACGGCCAAGGGCGACGGGAGGCGCGAGGGGCACTGCCAAACGCGCGAGATGTTGCGATCAACGCAAGCCATTGCTGGAATCAGTGAGCATTTTTTGCTGGAACCAGTACAAGCATAGCCTGCGAGCCATGGTTGCTGCAACGGGGGGTTGGCGACACCGGCAAGGTGCGATGCTATGGCCAAGGGTGACCGGAGGCACGAGGGGGCACTGGCAAGCGCGAGAGATGCGCAGGGGAAGGGCGATCGGGACGAGCTGGGCGAGATGCGGGGAGGAAGAAGGAGATTAGCGAAAACCGTTTCGACATATTGACCGGCCCATGCTCGCTGCATTGGACGGTTGGGGTGCAACCGAACCAACTATTGGGCTGGCGTGCCGCGCCACACTGGCCCAAAATATAAGGAATTTTTTGACACTATCATACAGAGATGGTACTTGATACTTCCCTACGAAAAGATCTAATGTTCTCAGTGTCTATTACCTCACAGACCACCTTCCTCGTTAACCTAGGCTAAACCCAGCTAAATTACACGTGTTCATTGCACGTGAACACGTGTCAACAATTTACACGCCGTGCCGCGATACTCGCCGACGAAGTCAAATAATCCAGGAGTATGCACGGTCGGAAGAGAAAAGCTAGCAATATGGCATAGATGCACGCGTGAGGTCGTGAATCTGACGTTTCATATCGGTGAACAAAAATGGCTTCCACATTAGGCGAATGAAGCCAAAAAAATTAACTTCACTACTTTTGACCATGTGCCGATTTGGCATCAACTTGTATGCGATAACTACTTCTCTGGTGACATACATCCATGATCTCCGGTAGTCTAGATGAGGTCCAGAAAGTCACCAAAAGTTTCATGATTGAGTACGAAATTCGGAAGTCAAATCTGACCCACAATAATATTTGTTTCGCACGTGAATCTATTTTTTTATGGCTGACAAATATTATTTTTTTAGTGTTAATATCATTTTTGTTGTCATGTGGTGGTTTGAAGCACTACTATCTCACGAGGCACAAACTTATTACCATAACAACACACGATGTATCATCTACTCCCTCTGTAATTTCTTGATATAAGGTGTATAATTTTTTTTAAAAATATATCAAAATATAAGGTATATTATGCTGCACCACTCGTTTGGATAATATTTTCAGGGATTTGATTACATTTTATTATACCAGGCAAGCTTCTTTATTTCTCATGTCAATTAGTCAGGTGTAATCTCGTTCAAAACTTGTGAAATTTTTCCTCCAAGCGTGTTCTCTAATTTCTGTGTCAAAAACTATATATCCTATATTTAGGAACGAAATGAGTAATTAAAAAGTTAAAATCATGCATGGATAAGACTTGTGGACAAATATGGGAGCCCACTGTTTCTGACGGCCACAATACAGTGCACCAGTTAAGCACAAACATTAGATAAACCATATCGGCCGCTATCTCTCGCGTGCTATCTGCACCAGTTAAGCACCTGTCTTGTCTCTAGCTATCTTGCTTTGCACTGTCGAATCGAGCTCAGTTGTCGTGGGATACGCCGCATATCTGCAAGGATTGTAACTGAGGTTTGGTAAGTGGAAAAACTGGAAAAACGAACACACTAACCCCACGTTCGTGCCGCCCACATGCAATTATGTCTTGTAGTCTTGTAGAAGTGCGTAACTACGCATACTCACTTAGATTACAGTGCCCCGGCCACTACAGTGCCGTGCAGTACTTGCCTCCAGGCCAGCAAGAAAATCATGCCCACTCCTGGTAAGTGCCAAACTGAACCTGCACGTTTGCTCCCGGCCTCGCGTTCGCCGATCCCTGGGCAACCCCCGAGTATTTAATATGCACGTGCAGATATTCGGGACAAAGGGAGCATTTCAGCTAAATCTCCACATTATTACTTTCTCTGTTTTATAATGTAAGACATTTTTTCATATTATATTAGTGTGAAAAAACATCTTACATTATGGGATGAAGTAATACCAACTATAAAACATACTGCCTTCGTTTGCGTTCATAGACTGGGCACGGATTTGTAGATCCTCAATTTGACGCACGCTTTTTAAAGGCTGGTGTTCAGACTGCTTTGCCATCTAACGTCGACCCGCAAAACGAATCATCGGAAACCAGTCTGCGGACATTATGTGGGAGCCGGCCATCTACGGCTATTCGCATATATTTCAAACACCGTTTTGGCAAACCAGATGATATTCATACGAATCGGACAAAAACATTTATATTTTTGACATATTTTAACTAAAACTATATTGAACTAGGGTAAAACTAGTCTACGGCCGGCTGCGACGGATCTACACTCCCATGACATGTTTTCCCTGTGTCCAGCAGCCCGCTCATCGAACTTCGTGAGCCCCAGATGGATACGGTTCAGCGGAAAGGGCAAGAGTAGCCTCGGCTTTCCCCGTATTTTCCCTATGTCCGGCTACGTTGTTATCTGAGTGGCACTAGAGGGATATGCTCCAATCGGAGGGGAAGGATGGCCTCCGCTTCCATGAAGCATGGACCGGGGTTGGTTTTTGGGGTGGGGGACGATGGTGGCTTGCGAAGCAGGCAAGACACCTGCTGTGCACGCCGGTGACATGGCGGCGGCGGCCTTCGTGGGACCCAAGCGGCGGCGGCCTCCCATGGTCTAATTTTCCTTCGGTGCTGGCCGCCTCGTTGTTCTCCGTAAAGCCGACTTCTTTTTCCGTCGATAGGGCGTGGTTTCGCAAACGTTGATGGCGGATGGCATGGCCGCAGGCGCGGGAGGAGCAGTACGACATGGCCTCATTCAAGGCAGCCACGATACCCGTGCCGCCATGCTACCCGCGTGTCGGCCTGGAGCAACTCGCCACTCCTTCACGAGCTAGCTTAGAGTAGCAAGTTGCTGAACCACACGCCAGCTTGGAACAACCACTTACTCCTTCGTGCGCAAGCCTTCAGCCTCACCCCCATGGTATTGACGGCCTGGAGCGGTGAGGGAGGTGGAGCAGCGAACTGCATGGCTCGTATCCGGTGGGCTCAATGGGCCACCCAGTCGGCTTTTCTGCCCAGAGAACTCCTGCTACTGCTCTCCGGATGCCATGAAGAGTGTGGAGAATATGATGCAAGGAGGAGTAGGCAGCGGAGGTGTAGTGCGATTATTTCCTGGCGTCTGGCATCATTTAAATAGCAGGTGAATGCGTGGAGCCAACAAATGTTGTGTTTAAGGTCGGTCACTAGTGAATGGACGTCTGGCTGATGACCCACAAATATAGGGGACCAAGTGTAGTCCTTTCGATATGTAAGAGTGTCGAACCCAATGAGGAGCTGAAGGAATAGATAAGCGGTTTCAGCAAGGTATTTTATGCAAGTGCTGTAAAATATTAGTAATAGATAGTTTGATAGCAAGATTTTAGGATCCAAGTAATAAGTAACCAAAGTAACAAGGTGCAACAAGGTGGCCCAATCCGTATATTGCAAAGGACAAGTCAAAAGTACTTCTTATATTGATCAAAGCGTTCTCGAGGACACATGGGAATTTCTTCTACTCATGCTCATCATGATTGATCGATTCACGTTCACTATTTTGATAATTTTTTATGTGGGTGGACCAATGCAGGTGTTGTTCTATACTTGAACAAACAACCCACTTATGTTTACCCCCTCTTGCAAGCATCCACAACTATGAAATAAGAATTAGAATAAATCTAATCATATCATGAAACCCCTGGATCCAAATCAGCCCTTACGAAATTGTGGATAAACTAGGATTTAACCTTTTGTCATTCTCACAACCCATCATCTACTTATTAACCCCACAATGCCTTCCCCTAGACCCAAGCATGGTAATATTTTATGTAGTGGACATTCACATGACACCATTAGAGGAAGATCAAAATAACACATCATCAAAATATTGAACAAAGACCAACTTCACATAATTACTTATAACAAGACTTCTCCCATGCCCTCAAGAACAAACAAAACTAATCATAAATCATATTCATGTTCATGATCAAAGGAGATAAATATATTATTAACAATCTGAACATATGATCTCCCACAAAATAAACCAATTAACATCAACTACAAGATGTAATCAACACTACTAGCAACCCACATGTACCAATCCGAGGTTTTGGACAAAGATTGAATACAAGAGATGAACTAGGGTTTGAATATGAGATGGTGTTGCTGAAGATGTTGATGGAGATGATCCTCCCATGATGAGGGAAACGTTGGTGATGACGAAGGCTTCGGTTTCCCCCTCCTGGAGGGAAGTATCTCCGGCGGAATCGCTCCACCGGAGAGCAAAGGTGCTCCTGCCCAGGTTCTGCCTCGAGATGGCGGTGCTTCATCTAGAAAGTCTTTTCTTATTTTTTTTCTAGGAAAAATGGCTTCATATAGGAGAAGATGAGCCAGGTAGGCCTGCTGGTGGGCCCACAAGCTCAGGTGGCGCGACCGAGGGGGGTGGGCGCGCCACCTGAGCTTGTGGCTCGTTGGTGGGCCACTCCTGGTGATTATTCTTCTAATATTTTTTATATACTCGAAAATGAATATCTGTAGAATTTCAGGTCACTCGGAGCTCTGGAGAATAGTTATATCTGTTGTAGCTCTTTTGAGGTCCAGAATTCCAGCTGCCAGCAATCTCCTTCTTGTGATAGAACTTGCAATTTAAGAGAGAAAATGCATTAGAATGGAACATAAAAGTGAAAATAACTTTGAAACAATATAAATAACAATAAAAATATGATGCAAAATAGACGTATCAACTCCCCTAAGCTTAGACTCCACTTGTCCTCAAGCGAATACCGAACTCGATAATCATGACCATAGGTTTATAGAGAGAGGTGTCATTAAAACAAAATACATACATGGTAGCATCATGATCATTATTATAACATCAAGTATCAATCATATAACTTCTCATGATCAAGTAATAATTCAGTCACAAGTCAAGGTATAAAAAGATAAACTTTCTTCGAAACTAACAAACATGTTCTCACTCATCAAAACAATTACAATTCATTATACTTCAGAAATGGTCTATGTAAGAGCTTTTGATTTAGCAAATTTCACATACTCAACTATCATATAGTCCTGATTGCCGGCACTCAAAGCATATTCTTAGTACAAATTGTTTCAATCAAACACAAAGGAAGATGGGGGTTTAATGTTTCACTACCCAACTTATTTATCTCAGGGATAACATTAACAATAATAACTCATGATTACATATATTCACACACACACACACACACACACACACACACACACACACACACACACACACATATATATATATATATATATATATATATATATACTGAGATCATTCCCCACCACATAATGCTTGCCAAGTGGAGAATAATTGAGGTTGGAACAGGGATAAATACCTTTGACTCTTGCATAAAAGTAAAGACTAAAAGGTAAAAGATAGGCCCTTCGCAGAGGGAAGCAGAGGTTGCCATGCGCTTTTGATTTTGATGTGCAAGCTCTTAATGCAAAGGAACATCACTTTATACTGCCCCTTATGATAGCAACCTTTATTAAGCAGTCCGTCGCTTGTATAGCATCACCATCACAAGTTCGTACAAAGCTTATTTTCCCTTACGATAAAATCTCATACATATTTAGGAGAAATTTTTATTGCTTTGCACCGATAACAACTTATCCGAAGGATCTTATTCAATCCATAGGTAGATATGGTGAACTCTTATGAGACGAAACTAGGTTTAAGGGTATTTGGATGCACATGTAGTATCTCTGCTTAGTAAAAAACTTTTTGCTAGCAAAAGATTATAAGCAAGCACCACATGTTAGAGGATCCATGACAATATAACTTCTATGTGAATATAAGCAAACATAACCTATTGCATTGTCTTCCTTGTCCAACATCAACTACTTGACTCGAAATAATTAATGAGGGCTCACAATTGTAAAAGATGTTCAAGATAGTATATTTTGTTCTAGATCACTCAAACTACTTCATACTAATACTCTAGATCACCAAACTACTTCATACTAATAGTCTAGATCATCCAGTAGCGATTTAGTTCCACAGTTGCTCGATAGATTTCTCTTTTGTGAAGGTTGCTTGTCAATCTTATCGGCATTGTTTTTCTTGGATCGTCGGTTACAGCGTGGGCGCCCACCTCCTTCTCCCGCTTCGGTTAACTTTGAGCTAGGGTTTTTGCGCCATTGATTGTCTATCCAGGCGTCCTCGATGGCGTAATATTTTGTTACTAGTTCGGAGAGTTCAACAACGTCCTCAGACGACGTCAAAAGACTTCTCTCCTAATCCCTTGCCGTAAACCTTGAGGGGAATGCCACTATGGCTTTCTGATCCATGTAATCCGAAATTTTATTTTTTGTGAACAAAACAACGTGTCTAGAACTTCCTAGTCATCTTGTTTGTGTTTCGCACAACAAGGTTTAGATCCCATATGTCGGTTGGCCCCATTTTTTCCGGGCAGTACTTGTCATGGGTGGTGGGTAGGAGCAAAATTTTCGTTCCGGTCAGATCCGACAATGCTCTTCGAGATGAGTTCTCCTGAGGTCAATCTAACGTTGTCCCTAGTCCATTTCGCGGGGCCTGGCTCACCTGGCCGTGTATTGACTCGTCGGATTCGAGCTCCAGGCTTGGTCCGGTAAGGTGTTGAAGCAAATATGTCCTAGAGGCAATAATAAAGTTGTTATTTACATTTCCTTATATCATGATAAATGTTTATTATTCATGCTAGAAATGTACTAACCAGAAACTTAGTACATGTGTGAATACATAGACAAACAGAGTGTCCCTAGTGTCGTGGAATTGTCACAGCAGATGTCCTAGTGTGAGGACTTAGTCGTGAGGCCAACACATCTATGTGGTAGCTTGAGAGGGGTTGATCGGGATGAGAGACGCGAGACGGATCAACACATAAGACAAGGGTTTAGACAGCTTTGGGCCCTGGGAAACATCATCCGGTAATAACCCTACATGTTGTTTATGGATAGGTCTCATTATCATCACGAGGGAGTCGCCGTAAACCGGCTCTCCTAGTTGTGTCTAACCTTAAGATTATTTCTCTGTCCCCCTTGGGGTGCCCTGCCCCTCCTTATATAAGTTGAAGGGGCGGGTTACATGTAGAGTCAATCTTGGACTAAGACTTAAACTATTCTGACTTCTCTTCATGGGCTTCTTAACATCTTGGCCTTCTTAACGTCTCGGGCTTATTAACCCCAGGCGACTCTGTCTACTGGGTTATGACTGTCTGCCGGTTTACCATCTGACTTACCATCTGGCTTATCATCTGTCGGGTTACCATCTGACTTAACATCAGCCGGGTTATCATCTGTCGGGTTATCATCTGACTTAACATCTGCCTTAACTGTCTGCCTTAACCATATGTCTTAACTCTCTGCCAGTTTACCAAGTCCCAACCGGGTTATAATTCCGACCGAGTCATACCGCGGGGTATATCCCCGACATTAGCCCCCAGTTTAATTTGGATTTATGCATGTTAAACTGATCCTGTAAAAACAAACACAAGAACAATTATGACAAATTATGCTCCGGTTTAAGAACTTTTGTAAGCCAACACCTGATCATCCTTAATTCTTTGTCATTTCCTTCTTCTAGAAAATCCGGGTTAACAGGCCAGCTTGATAATCTATTTGCCGACGTTGGTTTCTCACAGAGAAAATTTGTGAAGAATAATTCATTTGACTCATCTTCCAATGCTTAAAAATATTGGTCCTTGAAATACTCATCTGATTCTTCAGCCGACTTGAAGATGTAAAACTTGCCAGTTTATCATTGCCAAAATCGCCGGGTTATAAATAGATGGTGCCGAGTCATAACTGTCGCCGACGCCGGGTCAAAACTGAGAATTTTGAAGATTTCTCTCCCTCATATCCATATTACCTGTACCCCCCAAGTCTTGAGTAGAGCAAAGTGATGACTTAAGACTTGCTTCAATATAAATATTACCACTTTGAAGAAATCCATGTTGTTCATCTCAATCACTAGTCAGAACTAAGTATTCCACATATGTAGCCCCCAAGTGCCGGGTTGTCATGCTTGCAACAACCTAGGACTTGTAATTGCCCTATGCTCATAAAAACTTTAACCGGTGTAGCCCCCAAGGGCCGGGTCATTATGCAAATAACGAATATGTACTTTGTATGTATGATCATGTAGATTCGACCAGCAACGTGTAGCCCCCAAGGGCCGGCTTAGTAAGATAATACTGAGCAGGGATTTTATATATACTTCATTGAAAATAAGATCATATAATGTAACCCTCACTATGGGGCTCGAACCCACGTCCATAAGGTTAAGAGCTTTGTACTCTACCAACTGAGCAATAAACCTTTCAATATAATGGATTAAAGCTTGTGTACCTTAAATTTTTGACAGGAGCAATTGGTAGCCCCCAAGGGCCGGCTCATTATGATGTGATGAGTCGGGTCTTCAATAAGGCCAGTAAAAATTACTTTGCATTAGCCCCCAAGTGTCATGGTGCATGCTTGCAGCGACGTGAGACTTGCATATTTGATGTGATCTCAACTTGAATAATGTAGCCCCCAAGTGCCAGGTTGTAAGCCTGCAGCGACTCGGGACTATTCCTTCCATTGTAGAATAAATCATATCCATTGATAAAATAATAGCCATTGCGCTAAAAGCGACTTTGAAAACCTTAATCATAATACTGGTTATTGATAACCATAATAAAAATCCAGCCATGTTGGCTATTAAAGATTTGAATAATATATCCTGATTTGAAAATTGGTTCCTATGATATTTGATCACACTATTGGTTTACCAATCCAGTGTAGTAAGGTTGATAACCCAAAATTTGAGCACTGGTAATTATCATATATTGCCGGTTTGAGAACAAAGCCAGGCCGGGTTAATAAACACCGGATATTATCTTATCTCACACTGGCGACCGATAGTCAAAAGCCAGGCCGGGTTAATAAACACCGGTTAGTATCTTATCTCATACTGGCGACTTATAGTCAAAAGCCAGGCTAGGTTAATAAACACCGATGAATTATAATCAAGCCTTATAAGCCTCAACAAATAAACCTCAAAAAAGAAAATCTATCGAATAAAAACAATCGAAAAAATGAGGCTTTTCATGGGCTGCCAGGCCGAAAATCGAGTGCTTTCACGGGCTGCACCGGCCACTGATTTAAACCATTTTACAAACCTTATAAGATGGACCTCACATAACCAATCATCGTTTTAACTTTGACAAGTTCAGGGTCTGCATAAGATTGACTTGTCAAACGTTCGGCAGCACATTCCAGGAATACCTGGGTGGACTGGCTTACTTAAAAAGGCGGGATAACCTGGGGTTTTAGGTGAATACACCTGTCTTCCAAGCCTGGCTTTTAAGCCTATTACAAGGGTTATAAAAACTCTTTGTTCTTTAGAACAAAAGAGCCCCCAAGCAATATTTTTGAGTTGTGCTCAAGGGGCACCTATGTTTGAGCTATGCTTTTGCAACAGAATCTCTTTGGCCCCTTTAAACTGGGTAGCAATCCCCCAGGTGTTTTATAAGAATGGCATATAAGCCGGATTTAAAGGGTAATCATAGCTTCGCTTCCATGAGCAGGAAGCCCCCAAGTGACCAATAAGATAAGCCCATAATGCAGGATACCCATGTTTGAACCGCGTATCTGAAGGAAATATGCCCTAGAGGCAATAATAAAGTTATTATTTATTTCCTTATATCATGATAAATGTTTATTATTCATGCTAGAATTGTATTAACCGGAAACATAATACATGTGTGAATACATAGACAAACAGAGTGTCACTACTATGCCTCTACTTGACTAGCTCGTTAATCAAAGATGGTTAAGTTTCCTAACCATGAACAAAGAGTTGTTATTTGATTAACGAGGTCACATCATTACTTGAATGATCTGATTGACATGACCCATTCCATTAGCTTAGCACCCGATCGTTTAGTATGTTGCTATTGCTTTCTTCATGACTTATACATGTTCCTATGACTATGAGATTATGCAACTCCCGTTTACCGGAGGAACACTTTGGGTGCTACCAAACATCACAACGTAACTGGGTGATTATAAAGGAGCATTACAGGTGTCTCCAAAGGTGGATGTTGGGTTGGCGTATTTCGAGATTAGGATTTGTCACTCCGAATGTCGGAGAGGTATCTCTGGGCCCTCTCGGTAATGCACATCACTTAAGCCTTGCAAGCATTACAACTAATGAGTTAGTTGCGAGATGATGTATTACGGAACGAGTAAAGAGACTTGCCGGTAACGAGATTGAACTAGGTATTGGATACCGACGATCGAATCTCGGGCAAGTAACATACCGAGGGCAAAGGGAACAACGTATGTTGTTATGCGGTCCGACCGATAAAGATCTTCGTAGAATATGTAGGAGCCAATATGGGCATCCAAGTCCCGCTATTGGTTATTGACCGGAGACGTGTCTCGGTCATGTCTACATTGTTCTCGAACCGTAGGGTCCGCACGCTTAAGGTTTCGATGACAGTTATATTATGAGTTTATGAGTTTTGATGTACCGAAGGAGTTCGGAGTCCCGGATGAGATCGGGGACATGACGAGGAGTCTCGAAATGGCCGAGACATAAAGATCGATATATTGGACGACTATATTCGGACTTCGGAAAGGTTCCGAGTGATTCGAGTATTTTTCGGAGTACCGGAGAGTTACGGGAATTCGCCGGGGAGTATATGGGCCTTATTGGGCCATACGGGAATAGAGGAAAGAGTCCAAAAGGAAGGAGGCCTGCGCCCCCCCTCTGGTCCGAATTGGACAAGGGGCGCAGCCCCCTTTTCCTTATTCCTCCCCCCTCTTTCCCCTTCTCCTACTCCAACAAGGAAGGAGGGAGTCCTACTCCCGGTGGGAGTAGGACTCCCCTTGGCGCGCCTCCTCCTAGGCCGGCCGCCCCCTCCCCCTTGCTCCTTTATATACGGAGGCAGGGGGACACCCCATGACACACAAGTTGATCATTAAGATCGTTCCTTAGCCGTGTGCGGTGCCCCCTGCCACCAAATTCCACCTCGATCATATCGTTGTAGTGCTTAGGCGAAGCCCTATGTCGATAGTACATCAAGATCGTCACCACGCCATCGTGCTGACGGAACTCCTCCCCGAAGCTTTGCTGGATCGGAGCCCGGGGATCGTCATCGAGCTGAACGTGTGCTAAGAACTCGGAGGTGCCGGAGTAACGGTGCTTGGATCGGGAAGAAGACGTACGACTACTTCCTCTACGTTGTGTCAACGCTTTCGTTGCGATCTACAAGGGTACGTAGATCAGACTCTCCCCCTCGTTGCTATGCATCACCATGATCTTGCGTGTGCGTAGGAATTTTTTTGAAATTACTACGTTCCCCAACAGTGGCATCCGAGCCTAGGTTTTATGGTTTGATGTTATTTGCACAAGTAGAACACAAGTGAGTTGTGGGCGATACAAGTCATACTGCCTACCAGCATGTCAAAATTTGGTTCGACGGTATTGTTGGACGAGACGACCCGGACCAACCTTATGCGTACGCTTACGCGAGACCGGTTCCCTCGACGTGCTTTGCACATAGATGGCTTGCGGGCGACTGTCTCTCCAACTTTAGTTGAACCGAGTGTGGCTACGCCCGGTCCTTGAGAAGGTTAAAACGGAGTCTATTTGACAAACTATCGTTGTGGTTTTGATGCGTAGGTGAGATTGGTTCTTGCTTAAGCCCGTAGCAGCCACGTAAAACTTGCAACAACAAAGTAGAGGACGTCTAACTTGTTTTTGCAGGGCATGTTGTAATGTGATATGGTCAAGGCATGATGCTAAATTTTATTGTATGAGATGATCATGTTTTGTAACCGAGTTATTGGCAACTGGCAGGAGCCATATGGTTGTCACTTTATTGTATGCAATGCAATCGCGATGTAATGCTTTACTTTATCACTAAGAGGTAGCGATAGTCGTGGAAGCATAAGATTGGCGAGACGACAACGATGCTACGATGGAGATCAAGGTGTAGCGCCGGTGACGATGGTGATCATGACGGTGCTTCGGAGATGGAGATCACAAGCACAAGATGATGATGGCCATATCATATCACTTATATTGATTGCATGTGATGTTTATCTTTTATGCATCTTATCTTGCTTTGATTGACGGTAGCATTATAAGATGATCTCTCACTAAATTATCAAGAAGTGTTCTCCCTGAGTATGCACCGTTGCCAAAGTTCGTCGTGCCCAGACACCACGTGATGATCGGGTGTGATAAGCTCTACGTCCATCTACAATGGGTGCAAGCCAGTTTTGCACACGCAGAATACTCAGGTTAAACTTGACGAGCCTAGCATATGCAGATATGGCCTCAGAACACGGAGACCGAAAGGTCGAGCATGAATCATATAGTAGATATGATCAACATAACGATGTTCACCATTGAAAACTACTCCATCTCACGTGATGATCGGTTATGGTTTAGTTGATTTGGATCACGTGATCACTTAGAGGATTAGAGGGATGTCTATCTAAGTGGGAGTTCTTAAGTAATATGATTAAATTGAACTTAAATTTATCATGAACTTAGTCCTGGTAGTATTTTGCAAATCATGTTGTAGATCAATAGCCCACGTTGTTGCTTCCCTGTGTTTATTTTGATATGTTCCTAGAGAAAATTGTGTTGAAAGATGTTAGTAGCAATGATGCGGATTGGATCCGTGATCTGAGGATTATCCTCATTGCTGCACAGAAGAATTATGTCCTTGATGCACCGCTAGGTGACAGACCTATTGCAAGAGCAGATGCAAATGTTATGAACGTTTGGCTAGCTCAATATGATGACTACTTGATAGTTTAGTGCACCATACTTAACAGCTTAGAATCGGGACTTCAAAAACGTTTTGAACGTCATGGACCATATGAGATGTTCCAGGAGTTGAAGTTAATATTTCAAGCAAATACTCGAGTTGAGAGATATGAAGTCTCCAACAAGTTCTATAGCTAAAAGATGGAGGAGAATCGCTCAACTAGTGAGTATGTGCTCAGATTGTCTGGGTACTACAATCGCTTGAATCAAGTGGGAGTTAATCTTCCAGATAAGATAGTGATTGACAGAATTCTCTAGTCACCATCACTAAGTTAGTAGAACTTCCTGATGAACTATAATATGCAAGGGATAACGGAAACAACTCCCAAGCTCTTCATGATGCTGAAATCAACGAAGGTAGAAATCAAAGAAAAACATCAAGTGTTGATGGTTGACAAGACCACTAGTTTCAAGAAAAGGGCAAATGGAAGAAGGGGAACTTCAAGAAGAACGGCAAGCAAGTTGCTGCTCAAGTGAAGAAGCCCAAGTCTGATCCTAAGCCTGAGACTAAGTGCTTCTACTGCAAAGGGACTGGTCACTGGAAGCGGAACTACCCCAAGTGATTGGCGGATAAGAAGGATGGCAAAGTGAACATAAGTATATTTGATATACATGTTATTGATGTGTACTTTACTAGTGTTTATAGCAACCCCTCAGTATTTGATGCTAGTTCAGTTGCTAAGAGTAGTAACTCGAAACAGGAGTTGCAGAATGAACAAAGACTAGTTAAGCGTGAAGTGACGATGTGTGTTGGAAGTAGTTCCAAGATTGATATGATCATCATCGCACACTCCCCTATACTTTCGGGATTAGTGTTGAACTTAAATAAGTGTTATTTGGTTTTTGCGTTGAGCATGAATATGATTTGATCATGTTTATTGCAATACGGTTATTCATTAAA
Source organism: Triticum monococcum (assembly GCA_034509565.1). Classification (NCBI taxonomy): domain Eukaryota; kingdom Viridiplantae; phylum Streptophyta; class Magnoliopsida; order Poales; family Poaceae; genus Triticum; species Triticum monococcum. The sequence continues at coordinate 525,514,786 of CM067842.1, read as the reverse complement.
GTCAGAGAATAATTGTTGTTCTGTTTACATGAATAAAACCTTCGATGGTCATACACCCAATGAAATAAGTTCGTTGGATCTCGATCGTAGTGATACACATATTCATAATATTGAAACCAAAAGATGCAAAGATAATAATGATAGTGCAACTTATTTGTGGCACTGTCGTTTAGGTCATATTGGTATAAAGCGCATGAAGAAACTCCATGCTGATGGGCTTTCGGAATCACTTGATTATGAATCACTTGATGCTTGCGAACCATGCCTTTTGGGCAAGATGACTAAAACGCCGTTCTCCGGAACAATGGAGCAAGCAACAGATTTGTTGGAAATCATACATACTGATGTATGTGGTCCGATGAATATTTAAGGCTTGCAGCGGGTATCATTATTTTCTGACCTTCACAGATGATTTGAGCAGATATGGGCATATCTACTTAATGAAATAGAAGTCTGATACATTTGAAAAGTTCATATAATTTCAGAGTGAAGTGGAAAATCATTGTAACAAGAAAATAAAGTTTCTACGATCTGATCATGGAAAAGAGTATTTGAGTTATGAGTTTGGTCTTCAGTTAAAACAATGTGAAATAGTTTCACTACTCACGCCACCTGGAACACCACAGCATAATGGTGTGTCCGAACGTCATAACCGTACTTTATTGGATATAGTGCAATCTATGATGTTTCTTACCGATTTACCACTATCGTTTTTGGGGTCATGCATTAGAGACAGCTGCATTCACGTTAAAAAAAGGGGCACCATCTATATCCGTCGAGATGACGCCTTATGAACTATGGTTTGGCAAGAAACCAAAGTTGTCGTTTCTTAAAGTTTGGAGTTGCGATGCTTATGTGAAAAAGTTTCATCTCGATAAGCTCAAACTCAAATCGGAGAAATATGTCTTCATAGGATACCCAAAGGAGACAGTTGGGTACACCTTCTATCACAGATCCGAAGGCAAGACATTCGTTGCTAAGAATGGATCATTTCTAGAGAAGGAGTTTCTCTCGAAAGAAGTGAGTGGAAGGAAAGTAGAACTTGACGAGGTAACTGTACCCGCTCCCTTATTAGAAAGTAGTACATCACAGAAAACTGTTTCTGCGACACCTACACCAATAAGTGAGGAAGTTAATGATAATGATCATGAAACTTCAGAACAAGATACTACTGAACCTCGTAGATCAACCAGAGCAAGATCCGCGCCAGAGTGGTACGGTAATCCAGTTCTGGAAGTCATGCTACTAGATCAGGATGAACCTACGAACTATGAGGAAGCGATGATGAGCCCAGATTCCGCGAAATGGTTTGAGGCCATGAAATCTGAGATATGATCCATGTATGAGAACAAAGTTTGGACTTTGGTTGACTTGCCCGATGATCGGCAAGCAATTGAGAATAAATGGATCTTCAAGAGGAAGACGAACGCCGATAGTAGTGTTACTATCTACAAAGCTAGAATTGTCGCAAAAGGTTTTCGACAAGTTCAAGGTGTTGACTACGATGAGAGCTTCTCACTCGTATCTATGCTTGAGTCTGTCCGAATCATGTTAGTAATTGCCGCATTTTATGAAATCTGGCAAATGGATAAACAAAACTGCATTCCTTAATGGATTTATTAAAGAAGAGTTGTATATGATGCAACAGAAGGTTTTGTCAATCCGAAAGGTGCTAACAAAATGTGCAAGCTCCAGCGATCCATCTGTGGACTGGTGCAAGCATCTCGGAGTTGGAATAGACGCTTTGATGAGTTGATCAAAGCATATAGTTTTATACAGACTTGCGGTGAAGCCTGTATTTACAAGAAAGTGAGTGGGAGCACTACAACATTTCTGATAAGTATATGTGAATGACATATTGTTGATTGGAAATAATGTAGAATTATTCTGTAAAGCATAAAGGAGTGTTTGAAAGGAGTTTTTCAAAGAAAGACTTCAGTGAAGCTGCTTACATATTGAGCTTCAAGATCTATAGAGATAGATCAAGACGCTTGATAAGTTTTTTCAATGAGTACATACCTTGACAAGATTTTGAAGTAGTTCAAAATGGAGCAGTCAAAGAAAGAGTTCTTGCCTGTATTACAAGGTGTGAAGTTGAGTAAGACTCAAAGCCCGACCACGGCAGAACATAGAAAGAGAATGAAAGTCATTCCCTATACCTTGTCCATAGGTTCTATAAAGTATGTCATGCTGTATACCAGATCTATTGTATACCCTTCACTGATTTGGCAAGGAAGTACAATAGTGATCTAGGAGTAGATCACTGGACAACGGTCAGAATTATCCTTAGTGAAATAAGGATATGTTTCTCGATTATGGACGTGACAAAAAGGTTCGTCGTAAAGGGTTACGCCGATACAAGTTTTTGACACTGATCCAGATGAATCTAAAGTCTCAATCTGGATACATATTGAAAGTGGGAGCAATTAGCTAGAGTAGCTCCGTGTAGAGCATTGTAGACATAGAACTTGCAAAATACTTACGGATCTGAATGTGACAGACCCGTTGACTAAAATTATCTCACAAGCAAAACATGATCACACCTTAGTACTCTTTGGGTGTTAATCACATAGATATGTGAACTAGATTACTGACTCTAGTAAACCCTTTGAGTGTTGGTCACATGACGATGTGAACTATGGGTGTTAATCACATGGTGATGTGAACTATTGCTGTTAAATCACATGGCGATGTGAACTAGATTATTGACTCTAGTGCAAGTGGGAGACTGAAGGAAATATGCCCTAGAGGCAATAATAAAGTTATTATTTATTTCCTTATATCATGATAAATGTTTATTTTTCATGCTAGAATTGTATTAACCGGAAACATAATACATGTGTGAATACATAGACAAACAGAGTGTCACTAGTATGCCTCTACTTGACTAGCTCGTTAATCAAAGATGGTTAAGTTTCCTAACCATGAAGAAAGAGTTGTTATTTGATTAATGAGGTCACATCATTAGTTGAATGATCTGATTGACATGACCCATTCCATTAGCTTAGCACCCGATCATTTAGTATGTTGCTATTGCTTTCTTCATGACTTATACATGTTCCTATGACTATGAGATTATGCAACTCCCGTTTACCGGAGGAACACTTTGGGTGCTACCAAACGTCACAACGTAACTGGGTGATTATAAAGGAGCATTACAGGTGTCTCCAAAGGTGGATGTTGGGTTGGCGTATTTCGAGATTAGGATTTGTCACTCCGAATGTCGGAGAGGTATCTCTGGGCCCTCTCGGTAATGCACATCACTTAAGCCTTGCAAGCATTACAACTAATGAGTTAGTTGCGAGATGATGTATTACGGAACGAGTAAAGAGACTTGCCGGTAACGAGATTGAACTAGGTATTGGATACCGACGATCGAATCTCGGGCAAGTAACATACCGAAGGCAAAGGGAACAACGTATGTTATTATGCGGTCCGACCGATAAAGATCTTCATAGAATATGTAGGAGCCAATATGGGCATCCAGGTCCCGCTATTGGTTATTGACCGGAGACGTGTCTCGGTCATGTCTACATTGTTCTCGAACCGTAGGGTCCGCACGCTTAAGGTTTCGATGACAGTTATATTATGAGTTTATGAGTTTTGATGTACCGAAGGAGTTCGGAGTCCCGGATGAGATCGGGGACATGACGAGGAGTCTCGAAATGGCCGAGACGTAAAGATCGATATATTGGACGACTATATTCGGACTTCGGAAAGGTTCCGAGTGATTCGGGTATTTTTCGGAGTACCGGAGAGTTACGGGAATTCGCCGGGGAGTATATGGGCCTTATTGGGCCATACGGGAATAGAGGAAAGAGTCCAAAAGGAAGGAGGCCTGCGCCCCCCCTCTGGTCCGAATTGGACAAGGGGCGCAACCCCCTTTTCCTTATTCCTCTCCCCCTCTTTCCCCTTCTCCTACTCCAACAAGGAAGGAGGGAGTCATACTCCCGGTGGGTGTAGGACTCCCCTTGGCGCGCCTCCTCCTAGGCCGGCCGCCCCCTCCCCCTTGCTCCTTTATATACGGAGGCAGGGGGGCACCCCATGACACACAAGTTGATCATTGAGATCGTTCCTTAGCCGTGTGCGGTGCCCCCTGCCACCAAATTCCACCTCGATCATATCGTTGTAGTGCTTAGGCGAAGCCCTACGTCGGTAGTACATCAAGATCGTCACCACGCCGTCGTGCTGACAGAACTCCTCCCCGAAGCTTTGCTGGATCGGAGCCCGGGGATCGTCATCGAGCTGAACATGTGCTAAGAACTCGGAGGTGCCGGAGTAACGGTGCTTGGATCGGTCGGATCGGGAAGAAGACGTATGACTACTTCCTCTATGTTGTGTCAACGCTTCCGTTGCGATCTACAAGGGTATGTAGATCAGACTCTCCCCCTCGTTGCTATGCATCACCATGATCTTGCGTGTGTGTAGGAATTTTTTTGAAATTACTACGCTCCCCAACAGTATCATGGCAGCAAGTTCTCTTTGTCAACCTTTATTTTTTTCCGAGAACTCGAACTTTGCGAAAGACAATTCTTCTTGAACCGGATGTTAAACCGGATATTGAGAGCTTCAAAGCTTGTGGGAGACAGATTTCCCTTGAACGGATTTTAAACCGGAATCTTCATTTTGAGCCGGAAATTTTTCTGACGACCTTTAAATTTTCATCAATATAACAACAGCCTCTGGGACCGGGTTATCTTCCCTCCACCGACCCGGAGTTCTTGACTTGATTTAAACTGTCAGTTATTTACTGAGTCATGTTATCGTAGCCCCCGAGTCTTAAGACGACTCAAGGAGCTGTCTTGAGATTCTCCGTATTTGACCATAGCAGAAGGTGTATATCATTGGCGTTGATAGCGCGATGTGAATCCACAGAATGTTGAGGTGACTGCGGCGGGTTATACAGACGGCGGTTGATAATACATGATAATTTGCCTCCAATTTGGTGGAAGAAAATCGGGCTACCCAAGCAGTGACTTGCTCATACTCAATAAGTAGGTCCTGCAGACAGGTGTGGCCTGGTGTGTTGATGTAGACCAGGCCGCGAGAGATGGACGAAAAGGACGGCCGTGGCATCAGAGGCGGTACAAACAGATGAGTCGGTCGCGGCGTTGTAAGCCGGTGCAGACGGGCGAGTCAATCACAGGCGTGGTAAAACCGTGCAGACGGGCGGGTCAACCTCATTATGTTGATGTAAACTGGGCCGCAGAGGTGACGGCTTGCGCACATCCGTTGAGCAATGCACGTAGGATCCTGGCGTGCGATAACATTGACGCGAGTTCTGTATCCGTGGCGTGACGATTGTGTTTGTAGTGAATAACGGTCCTGCATATAATAAATACATAGACCAATGTAATTGTTTTTTATTGACGAAAACAATATATAATAATAAAATAGACTTAGATAGATATCACCTAATGTCTTTGAATGACAGATGATCTGTACGTAGACCTTTTGTACGTAGTAGTGGTTCTTGCAGCACTACTTTGAATGTACTTGTAAATAGTTTGACCTTTATGAGACCCCCTTCGTGATGACCATTTTAAGTGATGTCTTTGGAGGTATTAACCGTCCGAACAGCTGACGATGCCAATCCCTCAAGTAGCTTATTAAAACTGGTGCTGCTGCCATGATTGACTTGAAAACTGCACCATGATGCACATAGGTCTCTGCCATTAAGCAGATGCTGGACATCATCTGCACTACTAACTTTGGATATGCCCCCTGCTGCAGTCTCGCCACTGATTTATAGCATAATGATGGTGAGAGAACTTTTTGAACAATGTAGACATGTTGGCCTGCCTTATGTTTCTTTGTAATTTCATCCTCAGCTTAACCCATCCGACTCTCCGTTCCGCAAAGTTCTGAAGCCAAGGTACATCGGCCTCCACACATTGGCACAGAGACTTGTGTTGGATCCAACTTGGTTGCCAGGCCTCTTTTTATCCCCCATCTCAAAACTCCCTTGTTTCTTCTTTCTTGTATGCACCAGCGGCAAATCCTCACCAGCAGAGGCACGTCAGCCAGGCCAGGCGGCTTAAGGCAGAGGCGAGGGCAGCGAGGCCACGACGAGGCGGCAAGGTCGGTCCGTGGCGGCAGCTCAGAAAGGGCAGAGCCGACGCCGGCTACGGGCAGAGGTGACCCAGCAGGGCGGTAGCTGAAGTGGGACGGAAGAGCAGGTCGGCAGCTCATGCCTGCGGAGGCCGGGTGCAGCTTGCCAGTGACCCGGCAAAAGCGACTCAGGATGACTTGGGGCAGCAACGACGCTCAGCAGGAAGGCGAGGATGGCGCGAGCGGCGGCTCGGCGGAGGCGCGACGCGAGGTCATGGCGGTTTGCAGGTGCAACCAGCGACGACAGAGACACTATGGCGAGTCTGAGCAGTGCGAGTCTGAACAACGGCGGCTCAATCGGAAGCCATGAAGCAAGGGTGACCTGGAGCAACGGCCATCCGGAGGCAGAGGCACAAAGAGCGCAGGGACAGGAGCTGGAAGCCGGTCCGGGCCGACGAAGCTAGAAGCATAGAAGCGGCCCACTGCCGAAACTTGACAGCGCCGACCGGCTCAGATCGAGGCGGGTTGACCGCGCGTGGTGGCTGTCGGTGTCAAAAACGGCGGATCTCGGGTAGAGGGTCCCAAACTGTGCGTCTAAGGTCGATGGTAACAGGAGACAGGGGACACAATGTTTTACCCAGGTTCGAGCCCTCTCTATGGAGGTAATACCCTACGTCCTGCTTAATTGATCTTGATGAATATGAGTATTACAAGAGTTGATCTACCACGAGATCGTAATGGCTAAACCCTAAAGGTCTAGCTTGTATGGCTATGGTAATGTCTGTCCTCCGGACTAAGTCCTCCGGTTTATATAGACACCGGGAGGATCTAGGGTTACACAAGGTCGTTTACAAAGAAAGGAATCTACGTATCTAGTCGCCAATCTTGCCTTCCACGCCAAGGAGAGTCCTATCCAGACACGGGCGTAGTCTTCGATCTTCATATCTTCACAGCCCATCAGTCTGGCCCATGGCTAACAGGCCGGACGACCGAGGACCCCTTAGTCCAGGACTCCCTTAGTAGCCCCCAAACCAGGCTTCAATGATGAGGTGTTCAGCGCGTAGATTGTCTTCGGCATTGCAAGGCGGGTTCCTCCTCCGACGACTTCCAAGTAATGTATTCGGTTTTAATTCAAGGCCGCGCCCCCCAGCTTCTGTGCATCGATGACTTCAGCTTCCACGTGTTCGGCGTTTCAAAGCTCGGACACCTTCAAGCGCGCTCGGAGCAATCGGCAAATAGACCGCTTGGCGCGATCTGAGTTCGCGTAGCAATACGACGACCACCCCAATCCCAGCCCAACGACGTTGTTCGTGCCGCACATACATAATTATGCATTAAAAATATCATGGGCACAAATGGGGAGGGGGAGGCACAACTACGGCACGCCCCAAAACGCGGCCTAAACCGCACCAGGGGCTTCCCGTTTGGTTATTTTTCTTTTTCTTTCACTACTTCAATCTCTGGAAACACGGTCCGACAACTCTATTGCCGAACACATGATACAACAACCAAGGAGGCCGACGACTACGGAATTCCCAGGTGGATTACAGATTTCATATAATTCCTCAGCTCGCCCTTGGAAGGGACATAGTCCTACTCTTTTGCTCATTACACTTTCTGTATCACTCTGCTTTAATGCAATTTTTTTAATATACAATGCATGACATTACGACTATTCTCGCATTTTTGTTATATGTATACATATCTATGTGTTCATTTATGACGCCTAGCAACCGTACACTCTGGTACGGCCAATGCACCAGGGGCTTACGTACCCTCAATATGGTGTGAAAAGTCCGAACACTTTCACAAGTGCGGCACCCCGAACTTATAGCATTATATGCATCAGCTCCGAATCATGTCTTTGGTCAAATGTTGGGTTTGCCCGGCTCCTATGTTTTGGTACCTTACGTCCGCTCCATCGGCTAAGGTAGCGCTAGGAGAACTACTGCGATTGTGCATTGGTTCTGCCGGGCCGAGCACCTCAGTAGAGAAAACTAAAACTGACTGTCATGATAAGGCGAGAGACTGGTCGCTGTTTGGCGAGGTTTTTTGAGTCCTAAAGACTTATGCCGCTTCGGGCGAGGGGCCGGCTCCGTCCGGCTTACAGGCGTGTATCGCGCCCCGAATTCGGCCTTCCGAATACCAGGGGCTTCGCTGAAATTTAAAACTATAGAATTCTATGGCTAAGTGAGAGTGATAAAGCAATATTAGTCCGGTTGCCTTGTTCGTTGTGCTGAGCACCTCCCTCGAAGGACCCAAATATGGGAACAAGAGTGCTCAGGTTTATCCCGAACACCCCAGCACTAGCGGCATGGGAGCAGAAGCCGAGGACTAGCCATCTCTCAGATTGGATAAACAGCCGAACAGAAGGTAATATTTTAAATTCACACAAGCGTTGCATAGCGAAAATGATACAAGTTTTTATACAGACAGGACAAAATGAGCAAGTCTCATTCAAATATTACATTTTGCGAACACTCATCCACGATAAGACGGGTGCCCGACAGAACACCCTCGTAGTACATCTCGGGGTGGCGGTGCCCCTTGCCCTCCGGCGGCCCCTCCTTGATCAGCTTCACGGCGTCTAGCTTGACCCACTGCGTTTTTACACGGGCGAAGGCCCGGCGTGCACCTTCAATGCAGACGGATCGCTTGACGACCTCCAGCCGTGGGCAGGCATCCACAAGCCACCTCACCAGGCCGAAGAAGCTTTTCGGAAGGGCGTCACCAGGCCACAGCCGGACTATGAAGCCCTTCATGGCCTGATCGGCCGCCTTATGTAGCTCGGCCATCTGCTTCAGCTGGTCGCTCATTGGCACCAGATGTTCGGCCTCAGCATACTGAGACCAGAACAGCTTCTCCATTGAGCTTCCGTCCTCGTCCTGGTAGAATAGTGCGGCATCGGACACACTGCGGGGCAAATCTGCGAATGCTCCTGAAGAGCTCCGGATTCGGGCAAGTAATCGGTAATTCACCGTTGCATGCTTGCTTTGCATATAGAAAGCCTCACCCGCCGCTATCTTATTCATCGCGTCGATCTCCTAAAGGGCCTTCTGGGCCTCGGCCTTGGCACTCTTCGCGCTCTCATGGGCCGCGACAAGCTCAGACTCTTTCGTCTTCAAGTCAAGCTCCAACGCCTCGTGCTTCGTCACAAGAGCTTGGAGCTCTTGCTGCACCTCGCCCACCCGAGCCTCGTGCCTCTCTCGCTCGGTGCGCTCCTCGGCCGCCTTTTCTTCGGCCTGGGACATCGCTTGCTTCAGGGTCGCCACCTCGGTCGTGGCCCCTGGCAAACATACAATGATCCTGTCATTTAGCAATCGTGTCCTTTTTCTCATCTACAAATGGGGTATTACTTACCCTTGTTCTCCTCGAGCTGCCTCTTAGCAAGGCCGAGCTCTTTTTGGGACCCCTCGAGGGCCTCCTTCAGTACGGCGACCTCCGCAGTCAGTGCGGCGGATGCCAGCAGCGAAGCCTGCATATGCATATCAACATACTTATATTAGACTCCTGTGATGTTATTTGATTATCTGTTCGACTTTTCTTTGTGAACACCGAACAAAGCATCAGGGGCTACTGTCTATGCGGTAATATTTCTACTACATTTTAAAACACTTACCTCGAAGCCTGTTAGAAGGCTAGTACAGGCTTCAGTCAATCCGCTCTTGGCGGACTGAACCTTCTGGATCACCGCACTCATGATAGTGCGGTGCTCCTCCTCGATGGAAGCGCTGCGAAGCGCTTCCAACATAGTATTCGGCGCCTCTAGGTGGACAGAGGTCACCGGCACAGGCGTCTCACCCTCCTTAGAAGGGGACCGCCTGCCCAAGCTCGGATCCGTTGGAGGGTCCGGCGCGGTGTTCGGCTGAGGGCCGAACTCGGAGCTCTCGGGGACCCCATCCCCTCGACTCCCGGAGTCCGGAAGGTCGCCTTGAGGCGCCTCCGAGACTACCCCCCTCGATCCGGTGCCTCTTGAGACAGCACCTCGGCGTCGTCGGCCGGATGAGGGGAGGTGGCGGTCGGGACTGGATTGCTATCCATGTCTGATGAGCCCAGGGAGCCGTCCGAGGATACATCGATATTGGCTCGGGGCGGCCTGTACAATTGAGTTTGGCGTTAGGGAAAGCAATGCGACAAAGGAATCCTATGGGTTACTTTGGTATCCGAACACTTATGATCTCCCCTAGGGCTTGCCCCTGGGCAACCACTCGTCTTCACTTTCATCGGCGGCGGTGGAGCTGTCCGGAAGGAGCGTCCTTCCCTTCTTGGACCCTTCAGCCTCCCCAGTTGGGGCGGCCTTCCTTTTCTTGTCTCCCCCACTCGGTGGGGGAGCCTCTTCTTCCTCTTCCTCATCTTTGGGGGAAGAGTGCGCCGCAGAGTCATCGGATGGTGAGTCCGACGACGCCGGGCGTCGGGAACTCTTTCGAGCTCCCTTGGCCTTCTTGGTCTTCTCCGGCACCTTATAAGGGGCCGGAGTCAGCATCTTCGTCAGAAGAGCGTCTGCGGGGCCTTCGGGCAAGGGAGCCGGACAGTCGATCTGTCCGGCCATCTTCTGCCAGTCCTGTCAAAATTACGGGAGTTTAGATCCTGCATAGAGCCAATATATATATATATATATATATATATATATATATATATATATATAACAAATATCCTGTAAGAGGTAAAACAACTTACCGCACTGGCGTGGCGCTTCGCGCTGAATCTGTGATCCTCAGTAATGGGGGGAGGGACCGCGGCGCCCTTGAACAACACCCTCCATGCATCTTCATGAGTCATGTCGAAGAGCCTGTTCAGAGTTTGGTGCTGCGCCGGATTGAACTCCCACAAGGTAAACTCCCGTTGTTGGCACGGGAGTATCCGGCAACGAGCATAACCTGGACTATTTTGACAAGCTTAAGCTTCTTATCCACCATGTTCTGAATACATGACTGGAGTCCGGTCAGCTCTTTTGAATTACCCCAGGACATGCCCTTCTCTTTCCAGGTGGTGAGCCGCATGGGGATGCCAGATCGGAACTCGGGGGCCACTACCCATGCGGGGTCGCGCGGCTCGGTGATGTAGAACCACCCCGATTGCCACCCCTTTATGGTGTCCACGAAGGTGCCCTCGAGCCATGTGATGTTGGGCATCTTGCCCACCATGGCGCCTCCGTACTCCGCCTGGCGGCCGCTCACTACCTTCGGCTTGACATTGAAGGTCTTCAGCCACAAGCCGAAGTGGGGCTTGATGCGGAAGAAGGCCTCGCACACGAGATAAACGCCGAGATGTTGAGGATGAAGTTTGGGGCTAGATCATGGAAATCCATGCCGTAATAAAACATGAGCCCCCGGACGAAGGGATGGAGAGGGAATCCTAGTCTGCGGAGGAAATGGGTGAGGAATACCACCCTCTCATGGGGCTCGGGGGGTGGGGATGAGCTGTCCCTCATCTAGGAGCCGGTGCGCGATGTCGTCGTGCAGGTATCCGGCTCTCCTCAGTTTCTTGACGTCTCCCTCCGTGATGGAGGAGACCATCCACATGCCTCCCGCTCCGGACATGATTGGAGAAGGTTGAGGTGGAAGTGAGAGCTTGGGCGCTAGAGCTCGAGTGTGCGGGAGCGGATGAGCAGAGGAGGAAGAAGGCGTGGATAGAAAGGTGAATCCTTATCCCTTTATATGGGCGGACAAAATTGAGTGTCCCCACTTGCCTAGTAAAATTCGCTTATCCCCCAAGCGCCGCAATTGATGGCGCGGTTGGGTTACCCACACCCGTATTGATGAGAATCCCGTAATAAGGGGACACGATCTCTGCTTTGACAAGACGTGTCGAAAAACTGCCTCGCTTTATAGTCACCGGGCCATGGCATGACATCATGCTGTCAAAACAAGCCAGCAAATTAGATCTATGAAAAAACATTATTCTCTCTACAGTGAAATGTGGGACTTATTTTGCAGGGTCGGACACTATCCTCGTATTCAACTTCTTCTGTAATGTATTCGGAGAAGGAACCCGCCTTGCAATGTCGAAGACAACCGCGCGCCGAACTCATCGTCATTGAAGCTTGGTTCAGGGGCTACTATGGGAGTCCTGGATTAGGGGGTCTCCAGACAGCCGGACTATCTCCATTGGCCGGACTGTTAGACTATGAAGATACAAGATTGAAGACTTCGTCTCGTGTCCGGATGGGGCTCTACTTGGCGTGGAAGGCAAGCTAGGCAATACGTATATGGATATCTCCTCTTTTGTAACCGACCTTGTCTAACCCTAACCCTCTCCGGTGTCTATATAAACCGGAGGGTTTTAGTCCATAGGACAACAATCACAACATACAATCATACCGTAGGCTAGCTTCTAGGGTTTAGCCTCTCTGATCTCGTGGTAGATCTACTCTTGTAACACCCATATCTTCAATATTAATCAAGCAGGATGTAGTGTAACGCCTCGTGACCGATGTGGCAGGTGTCATCCAATTATTCACTGTTGTTGCCTTGTCATTTCTTGCGTGTCATGCATTACATATCATGTCATCATGTGCATTTCATTTGCATACATGTGCGTCTCATGCATCCGAGCATTTTCCCTGTTGTCCGTTTTGCATTCCGGTGCTCCGTTCTCCTCCGGTGGTCATTTCTACCTTTCTTTCATGTGTGGTGGTTAAACATTTCCGGATTGGACCGAGACTTGTCATGCGGCCTTGGTTTACTACTGGTAGACCGCCTGTCAAGTTTCGTACCATTTGGACTTCGTTTGATGCTCCAACGGTTAACTGAGGGACCGAAAAGGCCTCGTGTGTGTTGCAGCCCAACACCCCTCCATTTTGGCCCAAAACCCACCAAAACCCCCTCCATCATCTTGGTCGTTCGATCACGATCGCGTGGCCGAAAACCGCACCTCATTTGAACTCTCCTAGCACCCTCTACCTATAAATATGTGCTCCCCTCCCGAAAATCGCGGATGAAACCCTAACTTCTTCCTCCTCCTGCAGTCGGACATGTCCATCCCGCCGCCACCATGTCGCCCGGACCAATCAAGGGCCGACACCTCAGCCGGCCGGCACCCTCCACCAATCGGACAGCGCCACCTGTCCAGCCGGCGCTCTCCCACCGCGCGGCCCGGCGGAGCCCATCGCGGGCCCGCCCGGCCCATCCGGTCACCGCCCCGCGCAGGCTCATCCCCGCCGCCTGTGCTCCCGCGCGCCGGCCGCTGAAAGCTGCCTCCGCCGCCGCCTCATTCTTCCCTGCCGACGAACGCCTTCAAGATCCGCCGCCATGTGCCTCGCCGGCCTTCCCCGAGAGCCCGCGGCTCCCCGCCGGAGCGCCTCCCCGCTTGCCTCGCCGGAGCGTGGCGCCGCGCAGCTGCCTCGCCACACCGCCTTGCCTCGCGATTCGCGCCTCGCCTCGGCTTCCGTGCCTCGCTGAGGTTCGCCGGAGTTCATCCCGGTCAGATCTGCCCTAGTGGATGAGATCCACCGGGAGATGAACCAAACGGCGCCATCCTGAACCGGATCCACCCCGTCCCGGATCTCCTCGTCCCGGGTTGACTTTTCCCGCGGGGTAAAATTTTACTAAGTCCCCGAGATTTCCATGTTTCATATGCCTCCCAGTACTGGGGTGGGAGTTCGAGAGTATTGCCATAAGTTGTATAACGGATGCTTTTCGAAGGTTGAGGTAGACGATTTCCGAAGGTTTCTTGGTTATGTGTTGAAGGATGGATACAGCTGGATGTAGGATTTGCTAGTTTTGGGTGAGATATTATGCTTCCCCTGTATCCCCAACACCTGATTGCATAACCGGGAAAATTTCGGAAGTTTATAAGTGGGAATTCAAGTAGCTCTTAGGATATCTTTCCGACAGATGTATGATATGAAATTGGGGTTCGACGTCTAGTGGTCCGCCTATCCACGGTTGGTTTTACAGTGGTCTCGTTGTGTCTTAAAGAGTCCTTTGCTATGCCGACTCAGGGACGCTTCGTATGTCATGTGCACTGCCTTGTACATGATGGTGCTGTACGATCGAGCCCGTGTAGGCCCCACCACGAAAACTTCGGACGAAATCTCTATCATATGTTTGTTCCGGCTTATTTTGCAAGCCAATCCTTTGTTTTGTTTTCAGTTGTGGTATTTGAGTTGCTTCAATGTCAAATGTTGATTCCATACCTTCCCGAAGCGGTGTTCTCATACTTCGATGTGAATACCAATCCTTCTTGATCATCGAGATCGCGCTGTCAATCCTTTTCAATCGGTGTGTTTCTCTTCAGGTGGATCCGATCACTTCAACATTCGCAAGATCTATTACTAGTTCTTCTCAATGGTGTTGTCTTCATCCGCTCCAAGTTGACTTTGTTTCTCCCACCCACCCTCCCTTTTTTCTTCGAGGACTCAGAATTCTTAATCAAGTATCCATCTTATTGGTTATGAAGCCTCTCCATTCTTTTCCGTCAATGCTCTTACCCGGTGGTTTTCATGGAGATGCTCTACTGGTTCATCATTCTTCGCTCTTTTTCTTCTCCAGTGGAACCAATTCAAGCTTTGTTGATCGTATTCTTTCCTCGTTCCAAATACCTTCTCAGGCCGGTGCACCTATTAATCATCCACTTCTCGCTATTCAATTGTTCTGGAGTGTTCAAGATATCTCAGAAGGCTCGTCTCGTTTTTCAAGATCTGTTCAACCTATCTCGAGGCTGTTATCTCATTCAAGCCTTTTAATTCAACTGATGCAATCTCTCTTTTCAAGTAATCATTTCAACGGTGTTTGTTTTGAGTGGGCCCTAACCCACAGGTCTTTTCCCAGGATCTTACCTGACTCTTCTTATTCTCCTGGAGCTAGCCTAATTTTTTTTTGAAGTTTTACGTAAGAATGATTTATCATCAGTCAAATGTCTTCTCCAAAATCGTTTTAAAATTCTTTTTCATAGTTGGCTCAACCTCTTCGCTTTTGATTCTCCCGGAGTGTCTAAATTATTCATGCTGGTGTTTCTCATCATCATTCTCGGATTTTGAAGACCGAAGAAGAGTTTCTCTTTAATCTGGCTCCATTCTCTTCAAGATTCGTGATTCTAGCTTGTTGCCATCCTCTCGTAATTGTTTTGATCATGAGAATTCTTTTCACCTATCCGGAGTAATTCAAGTGTCTTCTCAGTTTGATTATCCGGAGCCCATCATCTGCGATTTATTCATTCTCGGTTTTCAGCTATGGTTCTCCAAAATCTTACTGGTGCATCATTCAAGTATTCTCTTATCAGCTCGTGATCGCTTCGTTCTCATGTATCTAAATTCTCTCAAGATTATCCATTCATTTGCTAATTCTTACCGGTGATTCACCCCTACTTTGTTCTTTTTCAATTCTTATGGTGGTTTGCTCAAGAGTTCTCTTCCTTCTTCATCATATCAATTCATTCGTTGTTCCAATCCTACCGGTGGTTCGTTGATGACCTTCCCAAGTTGACGATATATCTATCTTAATCCTTTCTACGAGAATAAGTAGTATGCCAAATCCGTTTCTTGTCATCAATTTAAATTGGTGAAGGATAAGCATAATGTAATTCTTATTCTTGTTTCATCGACTGAACTCAATTCCCTATTCCGAAGGCTCATCAAATTCCTGATTTCAACTGTTCATCTTCTCTTTTTCCGGAGTTCCAAGCTCTCGCAATTACATCACCACGGAGATTCATTTAAATCGTTGCAAGGCTTCTACCTTATTCTTTTCATCCTCCATTACGATTGATCATTTCTTTTGTTACCGGAGTTCTTCATGAAGGTTCTACATGATGGATTAATCAAGGATTTAATTCCTTCTCGAAGTGTTCATCGACATTCTTTGCTAAGAAGCTCAAGCATTCTTCATCTTGCTTTCCAAAGTGTGATTCTTTCTTTCTTTCTTATATTTTGAGGTGGTGTTATGTCACTCTTGACAATTTCCCTTCGTGTTTCATGTTTCACATGTTTTCAAGAGTGAGGTATTTAAATCCATCATTTTCTCTTCGCTCAAGTCATCTTTCCAACCAATCAACCTCTTCTTTGGAGTTATCTTGGGGTATATTTTCACCTAAAGCATTCCCGGAGAATTGTTGCTATCCATGGTGCTTATAATGACCCAAGTTCTTCAATTATCCTCCCGGTGAATAAGTTTCTCGCCTCCTTGTTGATATCAATCCAATCTTTGATTTTGTTAGTGGCAGGTTGGCACCTCATAATTTGAGATGTATTCCACAAGACCATATCAAGCTTATTCTTTCGTTGTTGGTTTTGCAACAACTCCGTTCGACCATTCTCCTAAGGATGCCTTTTCAAGCTCAATTGTGGCAGGAGTTGCCTTTTCTTTTCTCCATTCTTTTAATTCAATGATCTATCTTCTATTTTCCGGAGGCATTGCGATGCTGCTCTTTTCAACCTATCATTTTGTTTTTTTGTCAAGATCAGGCTTCTTTCTTTTGCTTATCCATTTAACCGGAGTATCCTGTCCTTTTTGCTCAAGTTCCTTTCGCCTTATCAAGTCTTGCATCCCTTCTCAACTAGAGTGCTACCCGAATCGGTTCTTTCTTTTCCTCTTTCTTAACAGAGTGTTTTCAACTTTGTTCTTCTTCGTTGTTTCATTTCTTTCGATTTGTTCAACCTCTCAAGGTTCATTGGTTTCACTCGTTTGTCAAAGAAGCAACTTAGTTTTACCTCTTCTCTTTCTCTTCCGTTTTTCTCTCCGGTGCCATTCTAGATCTCGGGACGAGATCCTCTCATAGTGGTGGAGTGTTGTAACGCCCCGTGACCGATGTGCCAGGTGTCGTCTAGTTATTTGCTGTTGTTGCCTTGTCATTGCTTGTGTGTCATGCATTGCATATCATGTCATCATGTGCATTTCATTTGCATACATGTGCGTCTCATGCATCCGAGCATTTTCCCCGTTGTCCGTTTTGCATTCCGGTGCTCCGTTCTCCTCCGGTGGTCATTTCTACCTTTCTTTCGTGTGTGGTGGTTAAACATTTCCGGATTGGACCGAGACTTGTCATGCGGCCTTGGTTTACTACAGGTAGACCGCCTGTCAAGTTTCGTACCATTTGGACTTCGTTTGATGCTCCAACGGTTAACCAAGGGACCGAAAAGGCCTGTGTGTGTTGCAGCCCAACACCCCTCCATTTTGGCCCAAAACCCACCTAAACCCCCTCCATCATCTCGTTCGTTCGATCACGATCGCGTGGCCGAAAACCGCACATCATTTGGACTCTCGTAGCTCCCTCTACCTATAAATATGTGCTCCCCTCCCGAAAATCACGGATGAAACCCTAACTTCTTCCTCCTCCCGCAGTCGGACATGTCCGTCCCGCCGCCGGACGTGTCCACCGCCACCGCCACGTCGCCCGGACCAATCAGGGGCCGACACCTCAGCCGGCCGCCACCCTCCACCAACCGGACAGTGCCACCTGTCCAACCGGCGCTCTCCCACCGCGCGGCCCAGTGGAGCCCATCGCGGGCCCGCCCGGCCCATCCGGTCGCCGCCCCGCGCAGGCTCGTCCCCGCCGCCTGTGCTCCCGTGCACCGCCCGCCGGTCGCCGAAAGCTTCCTCTGCCGCCGCCTCGTTCTTCCCCACCGACGAACGCCTTCAAGCTCCGCCGCCATGTGCCTCGCCGGCCTTCCCCTAGAGCCCGCGGCTCCCCGCCGGAGCGCCTCCCCGCTTGCCTCGCCGGAGCGCGGCGCCGCGCAGCTTCCTCGCCGCACCACCTCGCCTCGCCATTCGTGCCTCGCCTCGGCTTCCGTGCCTCGTTGGAGGTTCGCCGGAGCTCATCCCGGCCAGATCTGCCCCGGTGGATGAGATCCACCGGGAGACGAACCAAACGGCGCCATCCCGAACCGGATCCACCCTGTCGTGGTTTTGTCACGGCAGATGTCCTCATGAAAGGACTTAGTCGTGGAGCCATCGCAACGGGTTAGCTTGAAGGGGTTA
The DNA here is from genome assembly GCA_034509565.1 of Triticum monococcum. Classification (NCBI taxonomy): domain Eukaryota; kingdom Viridiplantae; phylum Streptophyta; class Magnoliopsida; order Poales; family Poaceae; genus Triticum; species Triticum monococcum. The sequence goes on along the minus strand of CM067842.1, from coordinate 525,496,820 downwards.
AAGCAGACACAAGGACACAAGAGAGTTTATACTAGTTCGGCCCCTTCGGTGAAGGTAAAAGCCTACGTCTAGTTGTGATGGAATTGATTGGGTCTCGATGACTTGGGAGCAAACAAGCTTCGCCTAAGTCTCGAGTTGTGGTCGTCTGTCCTTGAACCGCCGCCGGGTCATCCCCTTATATACACGGGTGACGCCCGTCGGTTCACAGAGTCCCAATACCGGCTCATAGATGTGTCCGGTTTGGTCTCTACTTATTCCTAACTTACAACACAAGTTACATACCAACGCCGGTTTACGGCTACAGGCCTTAAACCGACTATGGGCCTTGAGCCCTCATCTGCCTTCTTGGGCTTTAACATAGTTAACTACTGACGAAGTTAACCCGGCCCAGATAGGCCGGTTTATGCCCAGTAGTGATATCCCCAACATTAGGCCCCATATTGATTTGAACAGGTTCATGTCAATCCTTAGCAAAAATCTTCATCTTCAACATCTTCTTGTAGTTTGTTGAACCGCCGTGATGTCATCTTCTCTGGTCATTGTAAACCGGAGTGACGTCACCTGTCATGACGGAGATATCCATTGCGCTTATTTATCTAATATTTTTGCGGAAATCGAGGCGACAACTCCGTTTCGTGGCTCCTTGATTTTCGCGCCTGACGCACGTCTTTTTGCCTTATAAATAGGACCGAAGGGTCATTTCCTTTCTTCTTTCCCTTCTTCCCCTTCTGCTTCGTCTTCCCCGCGACGCCTGTCTTCAGAGCTCCGCCGCCACCATCGACCTCTGCCTCAACCTCGGCCGCTGCATCAACCTGGGCGCACCAGAGCATCGCGGCCATCTTCCGCGTCTCCCGCAGCTCCGGTAAGCCTTCTATCCTTTCCCCTGCGGATCTGTTTTAGGGTTCCATAGTTCTTCCGTGTTCATCGTCTGCTTCTTGCTCCAGCGACAGATCTGTTAGATGAATCCACAAACCTTTACTCTGCGCAATGATAGTTGTTTTGACCTTCGCCTTCACTTGTACATCTCAAAGTTGTTGATCTATGTGAACGCTTTTCTTATAGGTTCGGTACTGCTCCTTTTGAATTTCTCAGTATTTATCCGCTTTTTCTGAACTTGCTTTGGATCCAATGCCATAAAGAAATCTTGTGAAACCTGTTTCTGCGTACTTGTCCATCCGCAATCTTAGCTTTCCAATGCTTAGATCAGGCGGTTTAACCTTAGAAAAAAATTCCAAACCGGTATACGCCATTAGTCCCCTTGTTGAACCGCCAGATGGGTTGCTTCATGAAACTCCGGTTCAGATATGTCTGTCCCCGGTTTAACAGTGCACATACCAACGCACCTTGATCAAATTTATTTTTGAACCGGGATCTTCTACCTTGCAGATTCTATCATGGCCAAGCAAGTATATGAATACAATTGGGTTCCTTCTCGTGTCACAGAAGCTGAACTGGACGATTTAGTCCTGATTGGCGCTTTAGGCAGTAAAGATACCATCCATTGGAGGGCTCCTGGCAAAGAGTGCCCTCCCACACCTCGAGAAGGAGAGGTTGTTGTGTTTGTAGACCACTTAGCCCGGGGCTTTAAACCGCCCAGTTCTAAATTTTACCGGGATGTTTTAGCCGATTTCCAGCTCCATCCACAAGACACTGGCCCCAACTTTGTTACAAATATGTGTCACTTCCAAGTACTCTGTGAGGTGTTTTTTCAAGAGGAGCCCACAGTGGAATTGTTCAGAGACCTTTTCCATTTGAACCGCCGGACTGAATTCACTGATGGCTCTAATACGGAGTTGGGTGGTGTGGCGATTCAGAAAAGGAAAGAGGTCACATACCCTCACGCCAAGCTGCACAGCCACCCTAAAGAATGGAATCAGACATGGTTCTACTGCAAAGATACCTCCCCTGCTGGTGAGAATCCCTTGCCTGGCTTTCGTCCGGAGCGGCTCAGCAATACACACCCTTTTCCTGAAAGACTGACCGCCCAGGAGAGAAGTAAATATGCTCCCCAACTGTCAAAGCTCAGAGCCTTTATGGCCAACGGTTTAACAGGGGTTGATCTTGCTTGTTGTTGGATATCATGGAGCATACTGCCCCTTAGTCAGCGCTCCGGTTTGATGTGCGAGTATACTGACAATGTTGATGACCCATTGCGACATTCAAAAATCCAGCTCCCTGATGAAGAAGTTACAGAGGCTGTGAACAAGATGCTGAATGAGCCGGAACACGTCTGTGCTAAAACCGGCTTACTTCCCTTCTGCGCTACCAATAAACCGCCAGCTGTAAGATTTTTATTTTTTTTCCGTTGCTGAATCTGTTTATTGATATGCCTGGTCATTGCTTAATATCAGTGTGTGTGCAATCAGGGCAATGATCCGTTTTGGAGCAAAAAATTGCCGCAGGAGAAACCAGAAAAACCAGCCAAACCGGAAAGAGCAACTCGCCAAAAGACCAAAGCTGTGAAGAAGACTACCCACAGGAAAAGAACCACATCATCTTCTAATCCGGCCCCTGATGATGATGTGGATAACCCGGATTTCGAGGTAGATCTTGACTCACTTGGTTTATTTTTCATACGTCTTATTGATGATGGTATTTGTCAGGATGATGCTGAAGCCAGCCATGCGGATGTTGCAGAGGTAATTATTCTTTCTTCTGATTCAGAAACTTTGCCTTCACAAAAAATCCGTCAGGCAAACCGGAAAGTTAAATTTTCTCATCCTCTTGCTTATCTGGATCCTAACTTTCTTATGAAGACCCAAGAACACGAAGCCCATCGTACAACCCGGCACAACGGCCAGGTAGTTACCTCCGCCGGCTTACCGAACAGTCCGGTTCGGAAACGCCATTCAGAGGTCTCTAATTTGCTTGTCAGTGCTTGTCCTAAAGCGGGCTGCTTTCGACAACCTCTTAATCCGTCTGACTCCGATTACCAGGTTACTTCCCACTGTTCTTCTGGCGAGTCATCAGATACTCAGCTGCCACCGCTCAAAATGGTGCTTGGGTAAGCTATACTTATTCTGATATTTGCAGTACATCGCTTTAGAACACATGCTATATTTGATTTTGTTATTCTTCTCAGGGCCAAACCGAGGCCAAGCAAGAAAGCCCGCCTGGACAAAGCGGCCGAAGAAGATGCCGTTCTTGAGCCAGGCACGACACCCGATCTTGAAACAGCTATTCCTGTGGATATACCCAACGATCCATCGCAGCAAGACGACGATCCTATTGCTGAAGAGAGACCTGCTGAGGCCTCAAGTCCTGTTGAGCAGCCCACAGATTCCATCCGGATTGAAAGCTCCACCGGTCCAGCAAGACCTACTGACAAGCCAACAGCTCCGGTCCAAACCGGCGGTACACAGGGCGATGAAGTTGTCATTACTGGTACTGGCCATACTGAACCAAGCAATCCCGTCGCTTTGTCTAAACATACTGCCAAGGAAGAATTTGCTGCCTTTGGCAAAGGCAAGTGGAATGCTGATCTGGCGACTTACGCTGCTCTGAACGCCCAAGACATCCATTCCGGCTATCTGAACCGGCTGTATACCAGTCGTGACTATGAAGCCGGTCTGGTTAACATGATGAAAGATAAATATGAGGTAACTTCCATATGCTCTTTCCTGCTTGTATGCTTCAATTCTTGCTGACTCTCCTAGCCCCCAAGGGCCGGTTTGTAATCTTCTTTCATACCGGAACTTACTGATATAAATCTTAATTCCTCGAAATTTGCTGATGTAGCTCCCAAGGGCCGGTTCAACTTAGCGTAGTTAAACAAGCACTTTAAGTAATTGAGATTGCCGCTTTACAATATATACGAGCAAATAGCCATTAGCTCCCAAGTGCCAAGTTGAATACTTGTATTGATCTTGGGACTTTGTAAGCAATTGAAAAATGAAGATCGAATATGCATTAGCCCCCAAGTACCAAGTGCATAACTTGTTATGTGGTTGGTACTTCAATCCATGTACTGTTTTGTTGAAGCATGTAATTGTCTGTATGCAGGCTGAGCTGAAGACAAAAGAAAACCAAATCGCCGACCTCCAAGAAAACCTGAAAACCCAAGAGGCTGAAACCTCCAAAGCAAAAGATGAATTGGCCAGCGCTTTGAGCGGCATGGAACAACTTAAGGAGAACTTCAAGAAGAAACGGGCGGATTGGGCCACTGAAAAATCCGCTTTAATCAAACGAGCAGAAGACGCCAAAGCTGCTCTCAAACCGGTGGCGGATGAATTGACCGGCATAAAGCGGCACATGCATACTATGACTACTGCCATCTTTGGGGAGCCATTTTGACTTCTGAACTGATTTGGCCTTCTTACCAAACTGCCGGTTTAACCTTTATGATATTTCAGGGACACGTACTGGTCACTTGGGTTCAGATGTGTGGAAAAAATTGAAAGCCGTCTACATGTTGGTCGAACAGCTGTATACTGGTGCGCAGCGGATCATCTGTACCACATCTCACAACAAACCGGCACCGACTTTGATTCAAGATACCCTGATGAAGCTGTCAGTGCTTCCCGCCCGGGTTGAAGAGCTGAAGAAATCTGCTGCTCGAACCGGTGCAATTAATACCTTAATGCGGGCCAAAGCCTGGGTGCCGGATTTTGATCCTATTGAAGCGGCTCAGGGCTATCCCAGCTTAAAAGAAGATGGGTCAGAATTCAGTGAAGCGGATCAGCGAGCCATAAACCGAGAGGTGCGCCCGCTAGCTTGTTAACTGGTTGAAGAGGCAGACTTGTCGCGTTATCAAGCTCAATATGATACTCAGAACAAGCGAATAGCTGCCCCAGTTCATGAATCAGAAAACCTTATCCCTCCAATCCGTAAGCACACTTATGCTCCCGATATTGACCCGTCCTTGCTGATCCATGATGAAGCTGTATTTCAAGCATTAATGGGAATCGACTGGACAACTGTTGATTTCCAGCCGCTGGGTAGAGAAACGAAGGCTGAAGCGGCGCAAGATGATCCACAACCATCAGGCCGAGCTGGTGACCAGGCCTGAACCGGAAGGCGGTTTGAAAACTGTCTTTCCTTCAAAAAACAATGATGTTATTATGGGCACCGTGTTGCCTTGTAATAGACTAGCTGATGCTTGTGATGTTGGATATGTCGTCGTGCATAATTTATTTGTCCTGTAATGATGAACTTTCCAAAGCGTTTTTCTGCACTAAAAACTCTTGAAGTACCACCGTGGTTTTACCGTCTGGCGGAATATGATGTCTGCATATATGAAGCCAAAACATCAAAAAATTCTTAAGTATATGATCAAATTTTTGCGATACATAATACCTGCCATTGCTGAACATGAAGTTGGCTTGGCCAATCTTGAAGCGGAGTTTTGCAAACCCACACTGTTGGAGGAGATAACAGCTCCTGTATATATATGACGCCGGTTTATCAAGTGAACCGTGCCGGGTTATAATAAACTCTGTATTACTCCATAAGAGGATGTTTAATCACCGGGCAAATAGTCTCCGGATTGACGTGAACTGTGTTCCGTCAATCGATTAGTTAAAAAACTTTGTCGGTTTTAAAAATGTAACAAAAAAGCAAATACCCCCTTCAAAGAAAAGTATAAAGAAAATGCAAAAAAAGGTTTATGAAAACTGATCAGATGGTGTTACCATGGCCGAACACGACCAAGCTCCCGTTAGGTGTAACTATGGTTCTAGTCAGCCGGGTCCCCAAATGAAACCGTGGAATTTATGCCGATCAAGTGGCATGGTCATGGTTCGGGTTCGACCAAGCCCCCAAGTGATTCTGTGGCCTTAGGCCGACCAAGAGGCATGGCTGGTTCAGACGTGACCAAGTCCCCAAGTGATCTGGTGGCTTTTGCCTATCAAGAGGCATGGTATTGATTCAGACACGACCAATCCTCCAAGTGATATGATGCTTTTGTAAAGCTAACTCAAGGGGTAAACCGGAGGCCGCTTTAGAGCAACTCCGTGTAACCTCACATGATGTAAAAGAATAGATACCCCGCTTTAGCTGAGGCTCCGGTTTATTATATTTGATCATAATATATACATTGCCGTACTATGTACATAAGTATAGCCAATGGCTCAGGTATAGTAAGGCCGAAGATGAGCTATGTTCCACGGCCTGTTGGTCTCCTCCTCTGATGTGCGTGAGTCTTTATGCTCTCGAATATCGATCAGATAGTACGACCCGTTGTGCAGATTCTTGCTGACTACGAAAGGCCCCTCCCAAGGTGGAGATAGCTTATGCATATCGGCCTGGTCTTGGATGAGCCGAAGCACCAAATCTCCTTCCTTCCTGAAAGGTTCTGGTTCTGACTCGGCGACTGTGGTAACAACGAAGATCCTGCTGGTAAATCGCCGATCGGGCGGCTGCGACGTCACGCTCTTCGTCCAACTGGTCCAAAGCATCTTGCCGTGCTGCCTCGTTGTCCGCTTCAACATAAGCCGCCACACGAGGTGAATCATGACGGATATCACTGGGGAGAACCGCCTCTGCTCCATAAACCATGACGAACGGTGTGTAGCCTGTTGATCTGTTGGGTGTTGTATTGATGCTCCATAACACAGATGATAATTCTTCTACCCAACAACCCAGTTTTCTCTGCAAAGGAACCATGAGCCGAGGCTTAATACCTCTTAAGATCTCTTGATTATCTCTTTCTGCTTGGCCATTGGACTGTGGATGTGCCACTGATGAAACATCGAGCCGGATGTGCTCCCGTTCACAGAACTCTTTCATAGCACCTTTGGATAAATTGGTACCATTATCTATGATAATACTATGCGGAAAACCAAACCGGAAAATCACCTTTTTGATGAACTGAACCGCCGTGGCCGCATCACACTTGCTAACAGGCTCTGCCTCCACCCACTTTGTAAACTTGTCAACCGCCACCAGGAGGTGGGTTTTCTTATCTTTGGACCTCTTGAAAGGCCCAACCATATCCAGCCCCCAAGTTGCAAATGGCCAAGTAATTGGAATCATTCTCAATTCTTGAGCCAGTACATGAGCACGTCTTGAAAACCTTTGGCAACCATCGCACCGTTTAACCAGATCTTCCGCATCAGCATGAGCAGTTAACCAATAGAAGCCATGGCGAAACGCTTTAGCCACCAGAGACTTTGAACCGACGTGGTGACCACAATCTCCTTCATGGATCTCACGTAAAATTTCACGGCCTTCGTCAGGAGACACGCAGCGTTGAAAAGCTCCTGACACGCTGCAATGATGTAACTCACCGTTGATAATAGTCATGGACTTGGATCGCCGGATTATCTGTCGGGCCAGAATCTCGTCCTCTGGCAGCTCGCCCCGGTTCTTATACGCCAGGTAAGGGAGCGTCCAATCCGGAACAACGTGAATAGCTGCCACCAATTGAGCCTCCGGATCAGGAATAGCCAAATCCTCTTCACCTGGGACCTTGACCGACGGGTTGTGCAGCACATCCAGAAAAACATTGGGCGGGACCGGCTTGCGCTGAGAGCCCAGCTGGCTTAAAGCGTCCGCCGCTTCATTTTTTTGCCGATCCACGTGATCCACCTGATAGCCTTTGAAACAACCTGCCACAGCATCCACTTCACGACGATATGCTGCCATAAGTGGGTCCTTGGAGTCCCAAGTGCCAGACACTTGCTGAGCCACAAGGTCCGAGTCACCGAAGCACTTAACTCGACTGAGATTCATCTCCTTAGCCATCCGGAGACCATGGAGCAAGGCTTCATACTCAGCTGCATTGTTAGTACAAGGGAACATTAAGCGGAGAACATAACAAAACTTATCACCTCGTGGGGAAGTTAACATGACTCCAGCCCCCGAGCCTTCCAACTGCCTGGATCCGTCAAAATGGATGGTCCAATACGTGTGATCCGGCTTTTCTTCAGGTGCTTGCATTTCTGTCCAATCATTGATGAAATCAACAAGTGCTTGAGACTTAACAGCTGTCCGAGGCATATACTTCAAACCGTACGACCCCAGCTCTATAGCCCACTTTGCAATCTGGCCAGTAGCTTCCCGGTTCTGAATGATATCTCCCAAAGGAGCAGAACTGACTACCGTAATTGGGTGCCCTTGGAAGTATTGTTTAAGCTTCCGGCTTGCCATAAAGACTCCATACACCAGCTTCTGCCAATGCGGATACCTTTGCTTGGACTCGATGAGTACCTCGCTGATATAATAGACTGGACGTTGAACCGGATGCTCCTTACCTGCCTCCTTCCGTTCTACTACAATGGCCACGCTAACCGCCCGAGCATTGGCAGCAACATATAGCAGCAACGGCTCCTTGTCAATGGGAGCGGCAAGCACCGGCGGATTGGCCAGTTGCCGCTTTAAGTCCTCAAACGCTTCATCAGCGACAGAACTCCAGATAAACTGATCCGTCTTTTTCAACATCTGATACAAAGGAATTGCCTTCTCACCAAGACGGCTGATAAACTGGCTTAATGCCGCAATCCGGCCGGCCAGTCGTTGAACATCATTGATACACTTTGGTTTATCCAGGGAGGTGATGGCCGTGATTTTCTCCGGATTAGCCTCAATTCCTTTGTTGGACACCAGAAAACCCAATAACTTGCCCGCCGGTACACCAAAGACACACTTGTCCGGATTAAGCATCATCTTGTATGTCGTCAGGTTATCAAAGGTTTCCCTCAGATCATCAATCAAAGTCTCCTTCTCCCTGGACTTAACCAAAATATCATCCACGTAAGCATGTACATTACGGCCAATCTGCTTGTGAAGACAATTTTGTACACACCGCTGATAAGTTGCCTGGGCACTCTTGAGCCCCAAGGGCATAGACACATAGCAGAAGGCTCCAAAAGGAGTTATAAATGTCGTCTTCTCCTGGTCCTTAACTGCCATTTTGATCTGATGATAGCCAGAATATGCATCCAAAAAACTTAAACGCTCACAACCCGCCGTAGCATCAATAATTTGATCAATACGGGGGAGGGCAAAAGGATCTGCTGGACAAGCTTTGTTAAGATTTGTGTAATCCACACACATTCGCCAGGTGCCATTTTTCTTAAGGACCAACACCGGATTGGCAAGCCACTCAGGGTGAAAAACTTCAACAATAAAACCCGCCGCTAAGAGCCTTGCTACCTCTTCTCCAATCGCCTTGTGCCTTTCTTTGTTAAACCGGTGGAGGAACTGTTTCACCGGTTTATATTTAGGATCCACATTAAGTGTGTGCTCAGCGAGTTGCCTCGGGACACCTGGCATGTCAGAGGGTTTTCATGCAAAAATGTCCCGATTCTCACGGATGAACTCGATGAGCGCGCTTTCCTATTTCGGATCCAAATTGGCACTGATGCTAAACTGCTTGGATGAATCGCCAGGCACGAAGTCAACAAGCTTAGTTTCTGCTGCCGATTTGAACTTCAGGGCCGGATCATGCTCCGTAGTTGGCTTCTTCAACGGAGTCATGTCTGCCGGATCAACATTGTCTTTATAGTACTTTAACTCCTTGGTGGCACAAACCGACTCTGCATAAGCCGCATCTCCTTCCTCGCATTCCAAAGTGATTTCGCGGCTTTCGTGAACCGTTATTGTCCCCTTGTGACCCGGCATCTTGAGCTGCAAATACACATAACAGGGCCGAGCCATAAACTTGGCATAGGCCGGTCGCCCAAACAGGGCATGATATGGACTTTGGATTTTCACCACTTCAAACGTCAATGTCTCTGACCTGGAATCATGGTCATCCCCAAAGGCCACCTCCAGAGCTATCTTACCAACGGGATACGCTGATCTGCCGGGCACTACCCCGTGGAATACTGTATTAGACGGTTTGAGATTCTTATCTGTTAGTCCCATACGGTGAAAGGTCTCATATGCAAGATGTTAATGCTGCTTCCTCCATCCATGAGCACCTTGGTGAACTTATAACCTCCCACCTGAGGCGCCACCACCAGAGCCAACTGACCCGGGTTATCGACCTGGGGAGGGTGATCTTCTCTGCTCCATATGATGGGCTGCTCAGACCAATGTAGATAACGGGGTATGGCCGGTTCAACAGAGTTGACCACCCGCCTCTGAACCTTCCGGTTCGCTTGTCCAAGCTAGTGGTGAAAACATGGTACTGCCCACTACTCATCTGCTTTGGGTTGCTCTGGTAACCTGTCTGTTGCTGCTGTTGGTTGTAACCACCTTGGTTGTTCTGACTATTTTGACCATTATGTCCGGCCGGATTACCATTGAACCCTGAACCGGAACTTCCTCCACCGTAACCTGGCCCGGATCCTGAGCCACCGCCAGATTCGTGATCATACCGAAAATTATTAGAATTCTTGAACTCCTACATAATAAAGCAATCTTTCCAAAGGTGGTTTGCCGGCACCTCCTTCGTCCTATGTTTTGGACATGGCTGGTTTAACAGGTAGTTCAGGCGGTTTGGGTTAGGGCTGGGCGCTCCATTACGATTCTTCGGTCTACCCCTGCGTCGCTGGCCATTGTCCTGTGCGCTGGTATTAGCCACAAAGTCCATGTTGCCATCCGCTTTACGCTTGCCTCCACCACCATTGCCTGTCCAGTGATGCTGCTGACCTTTGGAGCTGCTGTTCTTCTTCCCCTTCCCTGTCTTGTCATCATTAGATTCGGCATCCTTGGTACTATCAGAATCAGCATATTTCACCAAAGCGGCCATGAGGGTCCCCATGTCGGTGCAATGACATTTCATCCGCCCCAGTTTTAGCTTCAGGGGCCCAAACCGGCAGTTACCTTCTAGGGTTAATACTGCGGTGTCAGTGTTGATGCGATCTAAGGAATGCAACACTTGTGAGACTCGGCGCACCCAGTGAGTTGTTGATTCTCCTTCCTCCTGGACGCACGCAGCTAAGTCTACTATCGACATAGGCTGTTTACAGGTATCCTTGAAGTTGCTGATAAACCGGGCTCGTAACTGGGACCATGAGCTGATAGAATTAGCCGGCAAGCTTTTTAACCAAGTACGGGCCGTTCCTTCTAGCATCATGGTGAAGTACTTCACACATGCCGCATCATCTACATCGAGCATCTCCATGGCCATCTCATAGCTCTCCACCCATGTCTCCGGAGGCTGATCCGCCGTGTAATTCGGTACCTTGCGCGGGCCTTTGAAATCCTTGGGCAGGCGCACGTTGCGTAAAGCGAGGATAATGCAAGGCAGCCCCAAGGAACTGGAGGTAACACCAGGCTCAGTTAATGTGGTCGGACGAACCGGCGTGAGCCAACTGTCGTGGTTTTTTCATGGCAGATGTCCTCATGAAAGGACTTAGTCGTGGAGCCATCGCAATGGGTTAGCTTGAAGGGGTTAAAGCGGACACAAGGACGCAAGAGAGTTTATACTAGTTCGGCCCCTTCGGTGAAGGTAAAAGCCTACATGTAGTTGTGATGGAATTGATTGGGTCTCGATGACTTGGGAGCAAACAAGCTTCGCCTAAGTCTCGAGTTGTGGTCGTCTGTCCTTGAACCGCCGCCGGGTCGTCCCTCATCTGCCTTCTTGGGCTTTAACATAGTTAACTATTGACGAAGTTAACCCGGCCCAGATAGGCCGGTTTACGCCCAGTAGTGATATCCCCAACACACCCCATCCCGGATCTCCTCGTCCCGGGTTGACTTTTCCCGCGGGGTAAAATTTTACTAAGTCCCCGAGATTTCCATGTTTCATATGCCCATATTCATCATGTCGTAACTCCGCATTCGTAACTCCAATTTGAGCATATAGCATATCAAAATGTCCGTCTTAGAGAGCACATCATTTAATCTCATTGCATCATTTTGATTTGAGTTCATCTTGATGCCCAAAATGCTGTTGGAAGAGTGCTATTTGAGATAATTGTCAGATCTGCTGCTCCAATTAGATATTTGTCATTTTTGCCATGATTATTGTGTGCATGATATGCCCCTGAGCTCTACATGTGTTTTGTTATATGTTTTGCCATCTTTCCAGAGGTGCAACCCATGTATTTTTGTGATGTGTGTGGTGACTAGCACAAGCTTGCAAAGTGGAGCATTCGTTAATGCTGATTTCAGGGACTTAGCAATTCCACTAAGTCCTTGATCTGTTTATCTCATCCCATGTTCATGTGTTGGTTGTTTACTATGTTGTGTGCTTCTTTCCGGTGTTTGCTTCTTTGGGTTGGTTCCGGTAACGTCGCGTTTGTGAGGACCCGTTTGTCTATGTCCGTTTTTCTTCTTCATGGACTCGTTCTTCTTGCGGGATTTCAGGCAGGATGACCATACCCTCGAAATCACTTCTATCTTTGCTTGCTTAGTTGCTCGCTCTTTTGCTATGCCTATGCTGTGATACCTACCACTTGCTTATCATGCCTCCCATATTGTTGAACCAAGCCTCTAACCCACCTTGTCCTAGCAAACCGTTGTTTGGCTATGTTACTGCTTTGCTCAGCCCCTCTTATAGCGTTGTTAGTTGCAGGTGAAGACTGAAGTTTGTTCCTTGTTGGAACATGGAGATGTTGTTCCTTGTTGGAACATGTTTATCTTGTTGGGATATCACTATACCTCTTATTTAATTAATGCATCTATATACTTGGTAAAGGGTGGAAGGCTTGGCCTTATGCCTGGTGTTTTGTTCCACTCTTGCCACCCTAGTTTCCGTCATATCGGTGTTATGTTCCCGGATTTTGCGTTCCTTACGCGGTTGGGTCATAATGGGAACCCCTTGACAGTTCGCCTTGAATAAAACTCCTCCTGCAAGGCCCAACATTGGTTTTACCATTCGCCACCTAGCCTTTTCTTTCCCTTGGGTTAGGCCAGCCCAAGGGTCATCTTTATTTTAACCCCCCCCGGGCTAGTGCTTGTCTAAGTGTTGGTCCAACCGAGCGATGTCCGGAGCTACCAGGGGCAACTCTGGGCTGGCCCACCCGACGTCTTGCTCATCTGGTGTGCCCTGAGAACGAGATATGTGCAGCTCCTATCGGGATTTGTCGGCACATCTGGGTGGCTTTGCTGGTCTTGTTTTACCATTGTTGAAATGTCTTGTAACCGGGATTCCGAGTCTGATCGGGTCTTCCCGCTAGAAGGAATATCCTTCGTTGACCGTGAGAGCTTGTCATGGGCTAAGTTGGGACACCCCTGCAGGGATTTGAACTTTCGAAAGTTGTGCCCGCGGTTATGGGCAGATGGGAATTTGTTAATGTCCGGTTGTAGAAAACCTGAAGTTGACCTTAATTAAAATACATCAACCGCATGTGTTGCCGTGATGGTCTCTTTCCGGTGGAGTCCGGGAAGTGAACACGGTGTTGGAGTTATGCTTGACGTAGGTTGTTCTAGGATCACTTCTTGATCATACTTTTATCGACCGTGCTTTGCCTTCTCTTCTCGCTCTCATTTGCGTATGTTAGCCACCATATATGCTAGTCGCTTGCTGCAGCTCCACCTCATACCTTTTACCTTACCCATAAGCTTAAATAGTCTTGATCGCGAGGGTGTGAGATTGCTGAGTCCCCGTGACTCACAGTTACTTCCAAAACCAGTTTGCAGGTGACGATGTTTCCGAGCAGGTGATGCAACCAAGCTCAAGGAGGAGCTCGATGGAGATTTTGTCCTTTGTGTTGTTTCGCTTCAGTTGATCAGTAGTGGAGCCCAGTTGGGGTCGATCGGGGATCTGTGTAGCTTTTGGGGTAGTCTTCTTTTATTTTGGTTCCGTAGTCGGACCTTGATTGTATCTGGATGATGTAATGCTTTATTAATGTATTGTGTGAAGTGGCGATTGTAAGCCAACTTTGTATCTCTATCCCTTATGTATTACATGGGTTGTGTGAAGATTACTTCACTTGCGACATTGCTTTCAATGCGGTTATGCCTCTAAGTCGTGCTTCGACACGTGGGAGATATAGCCGCATCGAGGGCGTTACACGTAGGGTTTTACCTCCATCAAGAGGGCCCGAACCTGGGTAAAAGTTCGTGTCCCTTGCCTCCTGTTACCATCCGGCCTAGACGCATAGTTCGGGACCCCCTACCCGAGATCCACCAGTTTTGACACTGACAATGAGCTTGCCACGGCCCTTGAGGGCACAAAGCATGCCCAGGATGAAGCCCAAAAGTCCCTCCAGGAAATTGAGGCGATGAGGAAGATAGCGGTGGGCAAGGCCTTTAATATGCAAAGCAAGCATGTGAAAGTAAATTACTTGTTACTTACCCGAGTCCGGAGCTCTCCAGGAGCATTCGCAGATTTGCCCCACAGCGTGTCGGATGACGCGAAGTATTACCAGCCGAGGAGGGAAGCTCGACGGAGAAGTTGTTCTGGTCTCAGTATACTGGGACCGAACACCCGGTGCCTGTGAGCGACCAGCTGAAGCAACTGGTCGAGCTGCACAAGGCGGCCGAATAGGCCATGAGGGGCCTTATAGTCCGGATATGGCCTGGCGACTCCCTTCCCAACAGCTACTTCGGCCTGGTGAGGCGGCTTGTGGATGCCTGCCCACGGTTGGAAGTCATTAAGCGGTCCGTCTGCATTGAAGGTGCACGCCGGGCTTTTGCCCGTGCGAAGGTGCACTGGGCCAAGATGGACGCCGAGAAGCTGGTGAAGGAGGGGCCGCCGTAGGGCAAGGAGTATCGCCATCCCGAAATGTATTATGAGGGTGTCCTGAAGGGTGCCCGTCTTGTGGCGGACGAGTGTGCGAAGAATGTAATTTTTGAATGAACTTGCTCGTGTGATCCTGTATTATGAAAACTTGTTCATATGCACTATGCAACGCTTGTTTGAATTTAAAATATTACCTTCTGTGCGGCTGTTTGTTAAATCTGAGAGATGGCGAGTCGTCGGCTTCTGCCCCCATCCCACGAGTGCTGGGGTGTTCGGAATAAATCTAAGCACTCTTTTCTCATTGTTGGGTCCTTCGAGGGAGGTGCTCAGCACAACGAACAAGGCAATCAGACTATAATGCTTTATCACTCTCACTTAGCCATAGAAGTCTACAATTTTAAATTTTGGCGAAGCCCCTAGTATTCAGAAGGCCGAATTTGGGGCACTATACACGCCTTAAGCCGGACAAAGCCGACTCCTCGCTCTAAGCGGCATAAGTCTTTAGGGACTCGAGACCTCTCGAACAGCGACCAGCTCTCGCCTTATCATGACAGTCAGTTTTAGCTTTCTCTACTGAGGTGCTTAGCCCAGATGAACCGAGGCACAATCGCAGTAGTTCTCCCAGTGCTACCTTAGACGATATAGCGGAACGTAAGGCACCAAAACATGGGAGCCGGGCAAACCCAACTATTGACCCAAGACATGATTCGGAGCTGATGCATATAATGCTATAAGTTCGGGGTGCCGCACTGTCGAAAGTGTTCGGACTTCTCACGCCGTATCATGGGGTACGTTTAAGCCCCTGGCGTATTGGCCGTACCAGAGTGTACGGGTGCTGAATGTCATGAATGAACACACACACACACACACACACACACACACACATATATAAAGGAAAGAATAGAGAATGCGGTAATAGTCTAGTGCTATGCATTGTTTATTCAAAAAGGTGCGTCGAAGCAGAATAATACAAGTAGTGCGATAAGAAAAAAGTAGGACTATTTGACATGTCCCTTCCAAGGGCAACCTGAGGAATGGTATTTAAAGCAAGCATTTCACTCATTATGAGAGATCACCTGGGAGTTCCGTGGTGCGACGTAGCTTTCTGCCTCCTTGGTTGTTGCATCGTGTGTCTGGCAATCGTACTGCCGGACGGGGTTTCCAGAGATTAAAGTCCTGAAAGAGAGAAAAATAACAAAGCGGGAAGCCCCTAGTGCGGTTGAGCCGCCTCTTGGGGCGTACTGTAGTCGTGCCCCCCTCCCCACCTGTGCCCATGGTATTTTTAATGCGTAATTATGTACGCGTGGCACGGATTTCACCATTTGGCTGGTACTGGGGTTGGGGCTGCATTGCTATGCGAGCTCGGAATGTGCCAGGCGGTCTTGTTGCCGATTACTCCGGGCGTGCTTGAAGGTGTCCGGGTCTTTAATCGCCGAACTGGTCGATTGCCTTAAGAGGCTGCTTTGCGCTTCTGCTGCGAGGGCCGCAGTGTGCTCCTCCGTGCGGAGAGAGCGCTCTGTGTTTCCATTGACTGTGATGACCCCCCAAGGTCCTGGCATCTTGAGCTTGAGATATGCATAGTGCGGTACCACATTGAATCTCGCAAATGTTGTTCGCCCGAGCAGTGCATGATAGCCGCTGTAGAACGAGACTATATCGAAGATTAACTCCTCGCTTCGGAAGTTATCCGGGGATCCGAAGACCACTTCCAGTGTGACCGAGCCTGTGCAATGGGCCTCTACACTTGGTATGACGCCTTTGAAGGTCATTTTTGTGGGTTTGATCCTTGAGGGGTCTATACCCATTTTGCGCACTGTGTCCTGATAAAGCAGGTTCAGGCTGCCGCCGCCGTCCATAAGGACTCGAGTGAGGTGAAATCCGTCGATGATTGGGTCTAGGACCAGTGCGGTGAATCCACCATGATGGATACTAGTGGGATGGTCCCCGCGATCGAAGGTGATCGGACAGGAAGACCATGGGTTGAACTTTGGGGCGACTGGCTCCAACGCATATACATCCCTTAACACACGCTTCCGCTCCCTCTTGGGGATGTGGGTTGCGTATATCATGTTCACCGTTCGCACTTGTGGGGGGAACCTCTTCTGCCCTCCGGTGTTCGGCTGCTGGGGCTCCTCCTCGTCATTGCTATGTAGCCCCTTATCTTTGTTTTTGGCATTTAACTTGCCGGCCTGCTTGAACACCCAACATTCCCTGTTGGCGTGGTTGGCTGGCCTGTCGGGGGTGCCATGTATTTGGCACGAGCGATCGAGTATACGGTCCAAACTGGACGGTCCCAGAGTGCTTCTTTTGAATGGCTTTTTCCGCTGACCGGGTTTAGAGCCTCTGAATCCGGCATCGACTGTCGTATCCTCGGTATTGTCGCTATTGACGCGGCGCTTATGTTTGTTGCGACGTGACCTGCCATTGCTATCCTTGGTATCTGAAGTACCGCAGTTCTTTGATATGTTATTGCTGCGAGCCAGCCAGCTATCTTCTCCCGCGCAAAAGCGGGTCATGAGTGTCGTGAGGGCTGCCATGGATTTCGGCTTTTCCTGGGCAAGGTGCCGGGCGAGCCACTCGTCGCGGATGTTCTGCTTAAAAGCTGCTAGGGCCTCTGCATCCGGACAGTCAACGATTTGATTTTTCTTCGTCAGGAACCGTGTTCAGAATTGCCTGGCCGATTCCTCTGGCTGCTGAATTATGTGGCTCAAGTCTTCGGCATCTGGTGGTCGCACATAAGTGCCCTGGAAGTTGTCGAGGAATGCGGCTTCCAAATCTTCAGCCAATGGATTCTGCTGGCAGGCTGTTGAGCCAATGCCGAGCTGGTCCTTTGAGTTTAAGTGGGAGGTATTTGATGGCATGTAGATCGTCGCCACGGGCCATGTGGATGTGCAGGAGGAAGTCCTCGATCCATACCGCAGGATCTGTTGTGCCGTCGTATGATTCGATATTTACAGGTTTGAAACCCTCTGGGATTTGGTGATCCATTACTTCGTCTGTGAAGCATAGGGGGTGTGCGGCGCCTCTGTACTGGGCTATGTCGCGACGCAGCTCAAATGAGTCTTGTCCGCTGTGTTCGGCCCGGCCGGATTTACTTTTACTGTATCTGGCGTGACGGTTATCGTCCCGCGTAGTGGCGCGCCATCGTGATCCATAGATCGATCTTGCGTGTTTTGCTTTGTCCTCCAATATGTCTCGCAGGTCTAGCGTGTTTCCCCGTGCCTTGACATTTTTATTTGAGTGGCATCGGGGTGCGGGTTGAGCTTTTGGCTGAAATGCCTCTCTGTCGCGGCCACGAGGTGGCCGATCAGCCGCGTCATATGCTGGAGATGTAGGTTTTAATGCTTCCTCCTCTAGTCATGGTAGCAACCTGTGCTTTGGGTAACTCTTGGAGGGGCGTTCGAGTTCGTATTCCTCGTCCGCGAGGACTTCAGTCCATCTGTCAGCTAGCAAATCTTGATCAGCTTGAAGCTGCTGTTGCTTTTTCTTAAGGCTATTTGCCATGGCTATAAGCCGACGCTTGAAGCGCTCTTGCTCGACGGGATCCTCAGGCACGACAAATTCGTCATTGTCGAGGCTTGCCTCGTCTTCGGAGGGAGGCATGTAATTATCATCCTCCGCCTCTCCATCTGCCGCTCTCTCGGGAGGGCTGGCTTCTCCATCCTCCTGCTCTAAATCTTGCTGGAGGGGATTGTTGTCGTCTTCGGCACTGTTCGGAGTTCTATTATCTCCTGTGCCGGTGTCACCGCTTTTGCTTTGGCGAGACTTAGAGCGGCGTCGCTGACGTCGGCGCTTGGGTTGCTTCTTGGAGGGGTCATCCTCCGGTGTCTCATCGCCATTGCCTTCTTTGGGTGTGTCCACCATGTATATATCATATGATGAGGTGGCTGTCCAATGCCCTGTGGGCAGTGGTTCCTCTTCGTCTCCCGCATCATCGTCCATACTGTCGATGTCTTCGGAGTCGAGGTCGAGCATGTCGGTTAAATTGTCGACAGTGGATACTAAGTGGGTGGTGGGTGGGTGGCGAATTTCTTCGTCATCCGCATCCCAATCCTGCCGAACATAGTTCGGCCAGGACTCTCCTGACAAGGAGAGAGACCTTAACGAGTTCAGTATGTCACCGAAGGGCGAATGCTGAAAGATATCTGTGGAGGTGAACTCCATGATCGGCGCCCAGTCGGATTCGATAGGCACGGGCGCAGGCGGTTCAGAGTCCATGGCCGGGGAAGAATCCGGAAGTTCAGCATCACGGATCCCGTGAAGGGTAAGGTCGATACTCGGCTCGATCGCTGCTGAGAATACGGCCTCCGTGGCGGGGTCTATCCACCCGTCCATGGATGGTGCAATTGGCTCTGAATTGAGGGTCAGAGCGGTTGCCGGTGCGGTCTCCTAAACTATGTCTGATGGTAGAGCTAAATCATGCTCATCGTGACCGTGCGGCGCACTCGGCAGGGGCTCGAATCCGTCAAAGATCAAGTCTCCGCGGATGTCGGCCGTGTAGTTTAAGCTTCCAAACCTGACCTGGTGGACAGGGGCGTAACTCTCGATCTGCTCCAGATGGCCAAGTGAGTTGGCCCGCAGTGCGAAGCCGCTGAATACAAAGATCTGTCCGGGGAGAAAAGTCTCACCCTGGACTACATCTCTATCGATGATCGAAGGAGCCATCAAGCCTAACGGTGACAACACAAAGGAACTCTCAATGAAAGCACCAATGTCGGTGTCAAAACTGGCGGATCTCGGGTAGGGGGTCTCGGACTGTGCGTCTAAGGCGGATGGTAATAGGAGGCAGGGGACACGATGTTTACCTAGGTTCGGGCCCTCTTGATGGAGGCAAAACCCTACGTCCTGCTTGATTATTCTTGATAATATGAGTAGTACAAGAGTAGATCTACCACGAGATCAGAGAGGCTAAACCCTAGAAGCTAGCCTATGGTATGACTGTATGTTGTCCTATGGACTAAAACCCTTCGGTTTATATAGACACCAGAGGAGGCTAGGGTTACACAAGGTCTGTTACAAGGGAGGAGATATGTATATCCATATTGCCCAGCTTGCCTTCCACGCCAAGTAGAGTCCCATCTGGACACGGGACGAAGTCTTCAATCTCGTATCTTCATAGTCCAACAGTCCGGCCATAGGATATAGTCCGGCTGTCCGAAGACCCCCTAATCTAGGACTCCCTTAGTTGGCTTCCTTCAACGGCAAAACCCAGGCGGAGGATTTCCCCAATCCATCTACAGGGCAACGAGTGTGCTTCGTCCCCTATCTGCTGAGGGGCGTGGGATTTCCAATTCACCCATTCCTCCGAGGGCTTATGGAGTATTATGGCCTCCAGCTGCACAATTTTACCCCGGCCTCCATCCTGCATATTGCGGGTTATGTCGCTTTATACGAACTATTCCTTGGTTGCGAGGCCCATTTTGATCTGTGGAGAAGGTTGTTCTGTCTTGTCCCGCGCAACCACGAGGGATCGATATTTGAAGTGGGTGGGACTGAAATATGGCGCATTGCTGAGACTGGATACCTATCCGGCACACCAAAGAAAGCTTCCGAAGAGTGGACCTCTGAATGGTTTTACATTGAGGACGTCGTACTTCTAGATCTAGCCCGGATGGGCCTCCCCGAATTTTCAAGTGCTCCATTGAAGAAACGCCATAGCTGGCGTCCTTGGAGCCTCGAGGAAGAGGATAGCACAGAGATCAGTCTGCTGCCGGGTAAGATTAAGATGCTCGCCTGGTCCGAGTTGTCAATAGTAGAGGTAATGGAGGTCTCCATAACGAGGGGGGTCCAACTACTCCAATAGAGAGGGCTACCCATGTGGCATTACAATGGGGAAGACGACGCCTCCCACTGCGATCGTAAGGGCTCGAAGACTCCCGCCGCTCTGGCCAAAATATTGGCCGAATTGTATAAAGGGGAGCAGGAGGAGTTCACCCGTCTCCAATATCGAGACGGGTTTTCCATGTACAACTCTCCTAGCTGGGTAAGCTCTAACTCCACTATTCGACTCCTCTCCCTGAATTATTTTTGAAGGGAGGTATCTTACTCATTCATGACAGGAATGGCGAAAGGTTGTCGAGGGGATCCATGACCCCGCCCCTCAGCCGGAGAATCACAATCGGGATCTTGACCCCGAATATGAGGAAGATCCGACATATTCGTGGAGCTCAAAGATGGAGTTTTCTATCAGACGAGCTATGACGGCACGGATGTACCCATCATCGCCGATTACCTCGGCCTCCTTCCTGCTTCGCACGTAAGTAATTTTAGCTAGTACTTTCTTCTAGAGAGTTCCCTTACTATGCCTCACCCACCACACTATTCCGTGTTTCAAAGGGGAGACGCTCAGTACCGCAACATGCACCAGAAGCATCTCCGAGGAGAGCAGTGCCCGCGCCTGGCACATCTTCGAAGAGGAAGGCCAATGATAGCATGGCAGAACCCTTGTCAAAGAGGTAAGGCTTTTCTTTTCAAGAATACCCGTTCTGATCGTCACATCCAACTGAAATGCCACTCGCCGTATTCTAGCAGGAAAAGTATCCTCCAGACTGTGTCCGGGGATCTGGCCGGTCATGCCTTTACTAGCCACGTTCTGGGCTCCGCCCAAAGAACAGGGCTGATACGGGAGCGGGGCCGGACTGTCCTCCCACAGAGGATTCAGACGATGTGTCCGTCACGAACTCTGAAGTGGAGAGCGCTATGAATCATCATCATCGGAGGGCCATTCTTCGTAACCCTGAATTTTTGAAAGCATCATTTGATGCCTTCAATTTGGCCGATGCGTATATTCGAGCTGCATGGGATGGGCTTGTCAGAGCCACAAACCAGCATCTAAAAGATATGCAGGTAAGCGTAGATTTAATAATCATACACCAGTAGCCCCCGAGACTTAAAGTAGTTGATACAACTGATTTAAAGATCAATGTATAACCAGGTGCTTACAGAGAAGAACACCCTGTTAACTCAGGAACTAGAAAAGTGTTGGAGCTAGCTAACTGCTGCCAATGCCAAACTGGAGAAATCCAAGAAGGCATCCCCTAGTAATGTTTCCCTCCATCGACAAAACATAATGGTACACTAATAATGCTAACATGGCCGCTCACCTTTTTATTGGATCATTAGACCAATTACAAGAACAACTGGAGGACGCTCGAAGCGGAGAATATGGAGCCAAAAAACTGCTAGCCGCGGGCGAGCGTGTGCTAACAGAAGTTGTTCAGGAGAAAAACAAGCTCCGGGATTCGAACACCCAAATGAGCGAGGAACTGAAAGATGTACGGGCTTAGCTAGCAGACTCTATAAAGGAGAATAAAAGTTTGCGAGGCGACATATTCAGTATGTAGTTCGAACTTACCTTCAAATAATTCGGAGGCAGAAAGGGCTGACAGACTTCTGTTTGCAGGTCTGCTGACTGGTCGTCTCGAAGAGGAGATGTCCGGATCGTCGAGCAATCTGCTACAAGAACTGTCGCAGGTGCATGAGCAGGCTCGTCAAGCAATGCAAAGTGTTGCCAAGGCCCTATGGCCAGCCGCCTCCCCTCCGGGAAAGATGGAGGAGCTGATACAGCTATTTAAGGGAGCACGACGACGCTTTCGACTTTGGAAGATATCGGCCTGTCGGGAAGGCGCACAGGAATCCTGGGCCATGGTGAAAACGCGGTATACCAAGCTTGATCCGAATCATATGGCTCGGATCGGATCTCTAGGGTCAGATTTAAAAGAAATTCCCGTGAATTTGGTATATAACCAAGTAGAAGTAGCCGCCAAATATTCCCAGCAGGATTGTAAATTAGACCGCTTGCTGGACGACATAGAGGAGGAAATTTTTGAGTCATAGTGACTATGTACTTTCCCTGGCATATGTGATTCTAGCTTGATTATAAAAACAATTGTCATGACTGACCTTTTTGCTTCGACCTCTGGACCTGAAGGTGCAGAGTGTTTCCGAATACCCTAGCGGTAGAATATACCGGGGTATCCATGGGAACCAGGCGTAGGGGTCATAGTTTCTTGAATAGACAATGTGTATCCGGCTAGTTATGTTATATTACATTATGTAAGAAACATCTTCCAGAGAGAATAGTTCCGTTAAGGGTTCCTTTCCCTGGGTGTGCATGCGTTTAATGTGCATGTGCGAACTGTGATTGAGAAAATCATAGAGTAAGTAACTTCTGGGGTTTCACAATGGAGTGAATGCGGAAACGTCTGTAATTCACTGACCAAATATTCCCTTAAGAACGCTAGCTTTCGGCTTCACCTAGTCTGAGGTACACATCCGGATGACCCGGCAGTAACAATCGTAGAGGTGCTCCCTTTATGCCCTAGCCGAACTAATGGGAACGTAGGGCATAAGCACAGGAGCCAGGCAACCCAGCTTGGCCAAAACTTAAGTCATATCGATGCATATGATGGCGAAGAAAAGGTACATATGGGAAGAACGCATATGTGGTGAGCTTGATGCTCAGAGAATAATAGCAAGCTTCTGTACAAGAAGCCCCCAGGTATAATGGACGTACATATTTGGAGATGTACGCATCAGGGGAGCACGGTCTAGCCATACTAAAGCCATAGGGCTAAAGAGAAAAACGAAAAGAGAGAAAAAAATAACGTTAATAACAGGAGGAAGGAGACAAACACAGAGTTCGGCGCTAGGCATAGAATCGTCGGAGTCTGGCCGCATTCCAGGGGTTTGGCTCTAAGTGATTGTCTGACGCATCACGCAGGCGGTATGCTCCTCCGGTGAGAACTTTGTTAATGATGAAGGGACCCTCCCACTTGGGCTTGAGTTTGTCCTTTTTCTTCTCCGGCAGGCGTAGAATGAGTTCACCAACATTATAAGTCTTGGCCCGCACTTCTCTACTTTGATACCTGCGAGCCTCCCGTTGATAAAATGTGGAACGAGCTTTTGCGACGTCGCGCTCCTCCTCCAGGGCATCTAAGTTGTCCTGCCGATCAAGCTTGGCCTCTCTCTCTTCGTACATGTGCACTCGAGGTGAGTCATCAATAATGTCACAGCGTAACACTGCTTCCGCATCGTACACCATGAAGAAAGGTGTATATCCAGTAGTGCGGTTGGGCATGGTCCGCAACCCCTAGAGTACGGAGTCAAGTTCCTCCACCCAGTGCTTGTCCGATTCTTTCAAAGACTGCACTAGTCTAGGTTTGATACCACTCATAATAAGACCATTAGCCCATTCGACTTGACCATTTGTCTACGGGTGATAGACAGAGGCGTAATCAAGCTTAATGCCCAGATTAGCACACCAAGTTTTTACTTCATAGATTGTGAAATTGGAGCCATTATTGTTGATGATGCTGTGTGAAACACCATAATGGTGTAACACGCCGGATATGAAATCTATTACCGGCCCTGCCTCGGCTGTTTTGACTGGTTTGTCCTCTATCCACTTAGTGAATTTATCCACCATGACCAGTAGATACTTTCTCTTATGGCTTCCTCCTTTAAGGGGTCCGACCATATCGAGTCCCCAGACCGCAAAAGGCCAAGTGATGGGGATTGTTTGTAAGGCAATGTGGGGCATATGGCTTTGGTTGGCGAAGAGTTGGCATCCGACGCAACGTTGGACAAGGTCCTGTGCATCTGCTCCGGCCGTCGGCCAATAAAACCCTGTACGGAAGGCCTTGCTAACAAGGGCCCGAGCGGCGGCATGGTGCCCGCCGAGACCTGCATGAATCTCAGCCAGAAGCTGTCACCCCTCCTCTTCGGAGATACATCTTTGAAGGACTCTGGTAGCGCTTTTCTTATAGAGCTCTACGTCATGAACCTTGTAGGCCTTCGAATGCCGGACAATGCAGCGGGCCTCATTCTGATCCTCGGGAAGCCCCTTCTTATTAAGGTAGGCCAGGAATGGTTCGGTCCATTGGGCAATGACTACCATAATGAGATGGGCCGATAGTGTTATTTTGGTGGTTGAGCCTCCGACGATATCGGTGTGTTCGGAATCCGGGGTTGTGTTCGGATCCGGACTAGTGTTGCCGCCCTCCCCCTGCCACACCACAGATGGCTTAAAAAGCCTTTCCAGAAAAAATGTTAGGTGGGACGGGGTCGCGCTTAGCGCCTATGCAAGCAAGAAAATCTGCCGCTTGATTACTTTCTCAGGACACATGATGGAACTTGAGTCCCTCAAACTGAGCTGACATTTTTAGGACGGCATTACATTAAGCTGCCATCTTCGGGTCTTTGGCATCGAAGTCTCCATTTATTTGAGATATTGCGAGGTTTGAGTCCCCGCACACTTCCAGGCGATGTATGCCCATGGAGACAGCCATCCGGAGACCAAGCAATAAGGCCTCGTATTCGGCTGGGTTATTGGAGTCTGTGTATAGTATTTGGAGTACGTACTGAACGATGTCTCCAGTAGGGGACACTAAAACAACGCCCGCTCCTAGTCCTGCCAGCATTTGGGAGCCATCGAAATACATAACCCAATTGGAATATGTGTCATACTCTTTAGAGAGTTTGGCCTTTGTCCATTCGGCGATGAAGTCAGCCAGTACTTGGGATTTAATAGCTCGATGTGGTTTATATGTAATGTCAAATGGGGGGAGCTCAATGGCCCATTTGGCAATCCGGCCCGTGGCATCGCGGTTGTTTATTATGTCGTTGAGTGGTACTTCAGAAGCCACCATGATCGAGCACTCCTAGAAGTAGCGTCGTAGCTTTCGGGATGCCATGAAGACCGCATATGCTATCTTTTGATAATGGGGGTACCGGGATTTGCATGGTGTAAGGACAGTGGATACATAGTATACTGGCTTCTGAAGTGAGAATTTGTGTCCGTCCTATTCTCGTTCAACGACGAGTACGGCGCTCACCACCTGATGTGTTGCCTATATGTATAGCAACATGGGTTCGCCGACGTTTGGTGCGGCCAGGATTGGGTTGCTCGCTAGAGGGTTTTTTATTTCTTCCAGTCCGGTTGTTGCCGCGTCTGTCCACTCGAAGTGATCGGTTCGCTATAGAAGACGATAGAATGGCAGTGCCTTTTCTCCCAATCTGGAGATAAAGCGGCTTAGAGCTGTCGCGCAACCCGCGAGTTTTTGGACTTGTTTAAGGTCTGTTGGCGTAGCTAATCGTGACAGAGCTCGGATTGGCTGGATTTTCTTCAATTCCTCTATTGGAAACGATGAAGCCCAGCAGCTTTCCTGCGGTGACGCCAAAAACACACTTTTTTCGGATTGAGCTTAATGTCATATGCGTAGAGGTTGTCAAATGTGAGGCGTAGGTCGTCTATTAGTGTTTCAACATGCCTTGTCTTGATTATGACGTCATCCACATAGGCTTCAACTGTCTTTCTGATCTGTTTTTCGAGGCATGTTTGGATCATGCGTTGATAAGTGGCGCCGGCGTTCTTGAGTCCGAAGGGCATGGTGTTGAAGCAGAATGGCCCATATGGGGTGATGAATGTTGTTGCAGCTTGATCATACTCCTTCATTTTAATTTGATGGTATCTGGAATATGCGTCAAGGAAGCATAATGAGTCGTGTCCTGCGGTAGTATCAATGATCTGGTCAATGCGGGGGAGGGGGAAGGGATCCTTAGGGCAAGCCTTGTTGAGGTTTTTGAAATCGACGCATAGGCGCCAGGACTTGTCCTTCTTTGAAACCATCACCAGATTTGCCAGCCAGTCCAGATGTTTTATTTCTCTAATGAATCCTGCCTCGATTAGCTTGGTTAGCTCCTCCCCCATAGCTTGATGTTTGGGTTCGGAAAAGCGCTGCAGCATTTGCTTGACCGGTTTATATCCCTTCAATATATTGAGGCTTTGTTCGGCCAACTCGTGTGGGATTCCTGGCATATCATAAGGGTGCCAGGCTAATATATCCCAATTCTCGCGCAGGAACTCTTGTAGCGCGGCGCCGTTGGGTCTAGTTGTGCTCCAATGGATGTTGTCTTCTTGGGGTCCGTTGGATGGACTTGGAATTTGACTATTTCTTCTGCTGGTTTGAAGGAGGTGGATTTGGGTTGTTTGTCTAGGACCACATCATCCCTGTCCACCGTGGAGCGCAACGCGGTTAATTCTTCGGCCGCGAGGGCTTCAGATAATGCCTCGAGGGCCAGGGATGTGGATTTATTCTCGGCGCGGAGTGCTATGTCCGGATCACTAGCTAGAGTGATTATACCGTTGGGCCCAGGCATCTTAAGCTTCATGTATCCATAATGGCGTACCGCTTGGAAGCACGTAAATGCATCTCGCCCTAAGAGGGTGTGATATCCGCTGTTGAAAGGGGCCACTTGGAAGGTTATTTCTTTGTACCGATAGTTCTCCGGTGTGCCAAATACCACGTCGAGTGTGATTTTTCCCGCACACCGTGCCTCCCATTTGGGAATGATTCATCGGAAGGTCGTGTTGCTTTGCTTGATGCGGCTCCTGTCTATTTCCATTTTTTGTATTCTATCCTCATAGATGAGGTTTAGTCCTCTGCTGCCGTCCATGAGAATCTTGGTGAGCCGAAAGCCGTCCACAATTGGGTTGAGGACGAAGGCGGCTGGTGCTCGGACTGTCCTGTATTTTGGCTCGTCGCCAGGATTAAAGATTATCGCTGTGTCGTTCCAAGGGTTTATTGTTGCAATCTGGCAGACTTCGGCAAGTTCGCGGAGTGCCCTTTTGAGCCTATTGTTTGAGGCGAATGTCTCGAAGACCATCAATACTTTGAGGTCATCGTCTTCTGGGGGGTGTTGCTCTGTGGTATTCCTGGTGAGGATATCTTCACCGCTCTTGGCCACCTGCCGGAGTATCCAACATGCTCTAAGGCTGTGGGTTGGTGTGCTATCCGGTGTTGTGTGTATTTTGCATGGCCCGTCGAGCCATCCTTCCAAAATGGTTCCACGCCCCGTAACGGGCTTGTGTTTCTTTACCATTTGTCCCGATGTGCCATGAGGGTGCGCCATTTTCGTCTGAACAAGGGGTTGAGTGGGGACTGCTGGTCCCCACCGTGCTGCCTGAGTTTTCCAGGCGCTTTCCATTGCGCTATACTTCTGCACGATAGTTGCCAAGTCAGCAAACTGTAATATGTGACGGTGGTTGATGGCGTTGAGGATTCCCTCGCCCGTGAAATTGTTGTGAAACGCTGAGATCGCATCTTTATCGCGGCAATCTTTGATCTTGTTTTTAACAAGGAGGAATCTGGCCCAAAAGTGGTGGACCGTTTCCTGAGATTGCTGCTGTGTGCTCAAGAGAGCGCTTATGTCTGGGTGGGTGGGTGGAATAAATCCGAACCCTGACCCAATTTTGGGTCCGAAGTCCGAAGATCTTCCGGACTTAGTGGTTCGAGCTCCGGGATATCAACTGATTTTTGAAGCTTATCGTCTGATTCTATGTTCAGAGGACAAGGCATGTCTTTCTGCCACTAGGTGTCCGGCTTCTCGAGGTCGGAGATCCGGAGGAAGAGTTATATTGCTCCTCGACTACCGCTATCTAGTGGGTGATTGGTGGGGATTTAATTTCTCTCTGGTCGGGTTTAAGCCCAATCCGATCGTAGTCTGTAGCGACCCCCAAGGCGGCAATGCGATCTAGGAGTTCTTTTAAAGACTATAACTCTGTCGGATCCATCCATTTGGCGTATTCAGAATCAACGAGAGGCGATTTTCGATGACTCGAGAGGTCATCATCATCGGCTCAAGGGCCGAACAGGCGGTCATGATAAAACCGCCCAGCCGAAGGGTTTGGCCTGAGGCCAGAGCTGCTCCGGAGGTGATAGTTTCCTTGACGATAAGTCGAGCCATCAACCCTTTCGACAACGTCACAATGGAACTCTCAATGAAAGCACCAATGTCGGTGTCAAAACCGGTGGATCTCGGGTAGAGGGTCCCGAACTGTGCGTCTGAAGTTGATGGTAACAGGAGACATGGGACACAATGTTTTACCCAGGTTCGGGCCCTCTCTATGCAGGTAATACCCTACGTCCTGCTTGATTGATCTTGATGAATATGAGTATTACAAGAGTTGATCTACCACGAGATCGTAATGGCTAAACCCTAAAGGTCTAGCTTGTATGGCTATGGTAATGTCTGTTCTCCGGACTAAGTCCTCTGGTTTATATAGACACCGGGAGGATCTAGGGTTACACAAGGTCGGTTATAAAGAAATGAATCTACATATCTAGTTGTCAAGCTTGCCTTCGACGCCAAGGAGAGTCCTATCCGGACATGGGCGCATTCTTCGGTCTTCGTATCTTCACAGCCCACCAGTCCGGCCCATGGCTAACAGGACAGACGCCCGAGGACCCCTTAGTCCAGGACTCCCTTAGTGGCAGCTCAGCAGCAGACCACGGAGGCGTCTCGGAGGCCGGCAACTCGGAGGAGTAGGCGAGGCGCGGCTCGTGGCGTAGCCATGGCGAAGGCGGGTGCCGCGGCAGCTTGGCGTGCCGGCGAACCTTGGCGCAGTTGTGGTGGAGGTGGATGGCGATGTGGAGCAAGGCCCGGTGGCGAAGACCATGGAGGTAGCTTAAAGACAGGGGTCGGCGGCTCAAGGGAGCAGGACCGAGGCGGTGGCTCTGAGTAGTGTAGTGCAGGGCCGGCTTAGAGCAGCGGGACCGCGGAAGCATGGTCGGCGACTCATCAAGGCGGCTCGGCGCCCGACAGCGACTCCCAGGCGTGTTGAGGCAGTTCGGCGGGTGTGAAGTGTTGGCGGAGTCTTGACCGCAGCGGGTCACCGTGGCGGGTCACCGAAGCCGGGGTGGTTCGAACGCCAAGGAATCTGTCCGGTGGCTCTCAACCAAACTGAAATCATTGGTTGATACTGATTTTGCAATAGGGCTTCAAGGCTGACTCGACGGTGACTCGGATTGATAGCGGGTCAACGAAGGCGACTTGGGGCTGGGCCGACAGAAGCAGCAGCTCATGTGTCCGGTACTTCCAAGTGGCGAGTTGAGACCGCAGTGACAGCTTGTAGGCCGCGGCGGGCAGATGCAATGCTGGATACGTGCGCTGGCTTAGAAGCCATGATGGAAGCAGCTCAGCGTAACGGCGTTTTGATGGGGCTGCGGCCACGCGATAGAGGCGACACTGAAGCCCGCCGGTGGAGACGGCCTAGGCCAGGAGGAGGCGACCCGGCGACACGGAGATTGAGCCGGTTATTGAGGCGACTGTGACCTGGAGGCGGTGACCGGCGGCAACTCAGCCCGCTGGCTTTAATAGAGACCGACGACTCGGCAGTGGAGTCACGCAGTCAGTGGAGGAGGAGTCCAAGTTATGCAATCAGCAGAGGAGGAGTCCGAGTCAACCCAGCGCGACGGCCTGCGACGAGTCTACGGTCGTGGCCGGATCGATTGGCTCAAAGCATGGCACCCCGGGCGGCTCATGGCCGGCGATTTAGCGACTGCAGCTCAAGGCGGGGATAACTTGGTGACGGAGTCCGAGTGGAGATGCGGCCGTGGCAAAGCGGCCCACGGACGACCCGGCAAAGAGCGATGGTAGTTTAGCACGGCAGTTTAAAGGTAAAGCGACGGATTTAAGTGGGCCAAGCGCGAGGTGAGGCATAGCTAGGTCGATACGAGGCCGAAACGTCAGGTGCTCCAGAGCCGGCTGGCTCGGGGCCGGCGATTCAACGGCGGCTGGCCGTGTGATGAATCGGCGGTGGGCGCGGGGCGTCTCAAGGGCGGCTCGGAGCAGGGAGTTTGGATCGTGGTCTTCTCTTTCAACCGCTGGAGGCTGGCGACTCTGTCGAGGCCACTCGGCATATTGTGAATCGGAGGCTGCCGGTGGCTGAGCCCGGGTTGGGGTTGGTCTGACCCATAACCTGACTTGAAAACACGATTGGGACTTAGCCTTGTGCATTTTTCGGCAATCTGCATCCATCAGACCCGGCGAATCCAACGCAATATAGCGCTGATCTCATCGTCTGATTTTGATTAGTGAACTTTAGACGTTGTTGTAGACTCTTCCACAACCGGCTTTTCTTCATCCGAAAAATTTGCGAATTTCTTGAAACCCTAGAAAGATCCCTCCAAGAACTCAACACCACCATGCGCAGGCCCCACGATGGGCGCCAAGTGTCGTGGAATTGTCACGGCAGATGTCCTAGTGTGAGGCCAACACATCTATGTGGTAGCTTGAGAGGGGTTGATCAGGATGAGAGACGCGAGACGGATCAACACATAAGATAATGGTTTAGACAGCTTTGGGCCCCGGGAAACATCATCCGGTAATAACCCTACATGTTGTTTGTGGCTAGGTCTCATTATCATCACGAGGGGCAGGGCACCCCAACGCATCTATGTGGTAGCTTGAGAGGGGTTGATCGGGATGAGAGAGCGAGACGGATCAACACATAAGATAAGGGTTTAGACAGCTTTGGGCCCCGGGAAACATCATCCGGTAATAACCCTACATGTTGTTTGTGGCTAGGTCTCATTATCATCACGAGGGAGTCGCCGTAAACCGGCCCTCCTAGTTGTGTCTAACCTTAAGATTATTTCTCTGTCCCCCTTGGGGTGCCCTGCCCCTCCTTATATAAGTTGAAAGGGCGGGTTACATGTAGAGTCCATCTCAGACTAAGACTTAAAATATTTTGACTTCTCTTCATGGGATTCTTAACATCTTGGGATTCTTAACGTCTCGGGCTTATTAACCCCAGGCGACTCTATCAGCTGGGTTATGACTGTCTGCCAGTTTACCATCTGACTGACCATCTGGCTTATCATCTGTTGGGTTACCATCTGACTTAACATCAGCCGGGTTATCATCTGCCGGGTTATCATCTGACTTAACATCTGTCTTAACTGTCTGCCTTAACCATCTTTCTTAACTCTCTGTCGGTTTACCAAGTCCCAACCAGGTTATAATTCTGGCCAGGTCATACCGCGGGGTATATCCCCCGACACCTAGTATGCCTCTACTTGACTAGCTTGTTAATCAAAGATGGTTAAGTTTCCTAACCATAGACATGTGTTGTCGTTTGATGAACGGGATCACATCATTAGAGAATAATGTGATGGACAAGACCCATCTGTTAGCTTAGCATTATGATCGTTTAGTTTATTGCTATTGCTTTCTTCATGACTTATACATATTCCTCTGACTATGAGATTATGCAACTCCCGAATACTGGAGGAACACCGTGTGTGCTATCAAATGTCACAACATAACTAGGTGATTATAAAGATGCTCTACAAGTGTCTCCGATGGTGTTTGTTGAGTTGGCATAGATCAAGATTAGGATTTGTCACTCCGTGTATCGGAGAGGTATCTCTGGGCCTTCTCGGTAATGCACATCACTATAAGCCATGCAAGAAATGTGACTAATGAGTTAGTTACGAGATGATGCATTATAGAATGAGTAAAGAGACTTGCTGGTAATGAGATTGAACTAAGTATGAGGATACCGATGATCAAATCTCAGGCAAGTAACATACCGATGACAAAGGGAATGACGTATGTTGTTATGAGGTTTGACCGATAAAGATCTTCTTAGAATATGTAGGAGCCAATATGAGCATCCAGGTTCCGCTATTGGTTATTAACCGGAGATGTGTCTCGGTTATGTCTACATAGTTCTCGAACCCGTAGGGTCCGCACGCTTAGTGTTCGATGATGATTTGTATTATGAGTTATGTGATTTGATGACCGAAGTTTTTCGGAGTCCCGGATGAGATCACGGACATGACGAGGAGTCTCAAAATGGTCGAGAGGTAAAGATTTATATATTGGAAGGTTGCATTTGGACATCGGAAAGTTTCGAGTGGTTCAGGCATTTTTCGGGAGTACCGGGAGGTTACTAGAACCCCCCGGGGAAGTTAATGGGCCTTAGTGGGCTTTAGTGGAGAGAGGGAAGAAGGGCCACGAGGTGGCGCGCGCCTCCCACCTGCCCAAACTGAATTGGACAAGGGGTGGGGGCGTGGCCCCCACCTTCCTTCTCCTTCTCCCCTCCTTCCTTTCCCTCCGGTGGAAGAAAGGAAAGGGGGGGGTGAATCCTACTTGGACTAGGAGTCCAAGTAGGACTCCCCCCTAGCGCGCCCCTCCTGGCCAGCCTCCTCTATCCCTCCCTCCTTTATATACGTGGCTAGGGGGCACCCCAACAGCAAATCAGACAATCTCTTAGTCGTGTGCGGTGCCCCCCTCCATAGTTGAACACCTCGGTCATATCGTCGTAGTGCTTAGGTGAACCCCCTGCACCGGTAACTTCATCATCACCGTCGCCACACCGCCATGCTGGCCGAACTCTCCCTCGTCCTCAACTGGATCAAGATCTTGAGGGACGTCATCGTGCTGAACGTGTGCTGAACACGGAGGTGCCGTACGTTCGGTACTTGGATCGGTTGGATCGTGAAGACGTTTGACTACATCAACCGCGTTACTAAATGCTTCTGCTTTCGGTCTATGAGGGTACATGGACACACTCTCCCCTCTTGTTGCTATGCATCTCCTAGTTAGAACTTGCGTGATCGTAGGAATTTTTTTGAATTACTACGTTCCCCAACAGTGGCATCCGAGCCAGGTCTATGCGTAGATGTTATATGCATGAGTAGTACACAAAGAGTTGTGGGCGATAATAGTCATACTGCTTACTACCAACGTCTTACTTTGATTCGGCAGTATTGTTGGATGAAGCGGCCCGAACCGACATTACATGACCGCGTTCATGAGACTGGTTCTACCGACGTGCTTCGCACACATGTGGCTGGCGGGTGTCTGTTTCTCCAACTTTAGTTGAATCGAGTTTGACTACGGTCGATCCTTGTTGAAGGTTAAAACAACACACTTGATGAAAAATCGTTGTGGTTTTGATGCGTAGGTAAGAACGGTTCTTGCTAGAAGCCTGTAGCGGCCAAGTAAAACTTGCAACAACAAAGTAGACAACGTCTAACTTGTTTTTGCAGGGCATGTTGTGATGTGATATGGTCAAGATGTGATAAGATATAAATTGTTGTATGAGATGATCATGTTTTTGTAAAAGTTATCGGCAACTGGCAGGAGCCTTATGGTTGCCGCTTTATTGTATGAAATGCAATCGCCATGTAATTGCTTTACTTTATCACTAAGCGGTAGCATCAGACGTAGAAGCAATAGTTGGCGAGACGACAACGATGCTACGATGGAGATCAAGGTGTCAAGCCGGGGACGATGGAGATCATGACGGTGCTTTGAAGATGGAGATCAAAGGCACAAGATGATGATGGCCATATCATGTCACATATTTTGATTGCATGTGATGTTTATCCTTTATGCATCTTATTTTCCTTAGTATGGCGGTAGCATTATCAGATGATCCCTCACTACATTTCAAGGTACAAGTGTTCTCCCTGAGTATGCACCGTTGCTATAGTTCGTCGTGCTGAGACACCACGTGATGATCGGGTGTGATAAGCTCTACGTTCACATACAACGGGTGCAAGCCAGTTTTGCATGTGCAGAATACTCGGTTTAAACTTGACGAGCCTAGCATATGCAGATATGACCTCGGAACACTGAGACCGAAAGGTCGAACGTGAATCATATAGTAGATATGACCAACATAGTGATGTTCACCATTGAAAACTACTCCATCTCACGTGATGATTGGACATGGTTTAGTTGATATGGATCACGTGATCTTTTAGATGACTAGAGGGATGTCTATCTAAGTGGGAGTTCTTAAGTAATATGATTAATTGAACTTTAATTTATCATGAACTTAGTACCTGATAGTATTTGCATGTCTATGTTGTTGTAGATCAATGGCCCGTGCTACCGTTCCCTTGAATTTTAATGCGTTCCTAGAGAAAGCTAAGTTGAAAGATGATGGTAGCAACTACATGGACTGGGTCCGTAACTTGAGGATTATCCTCATTGCTGCATGGAAGAATTACGTCCTGGAAGCACCGCTAGGTGCAAGACCCGCTGCAGGAGCAACTCCAGACGTTATGAACGTCTGGCAGAGCAAAGCTGATGACTACTTGATAGTTCAGTGTGCCATGCTTTACGGCTTAGAATCGGGACATCAAAGACGTTTTAAACGTCATGGAGCATATGAGATGTTCCAGGAGTTGAAGTTAATATTTCAAGAAAATTCCCGAGTTGGGAGATATGAAGTCTTCAACAAGTTTTATAGCTGCAAAATGGAGGAGAATAGTTCTGTCGGTGAACACATACTCAGAATGTCTGGGTACCACAACCACTTGACTCAGCTGGGAGTTAATCTTCTTGATGATAGTGTCGTTGACAGAGTTCTTCAATCACTGCCACCAAGCTATAAAGGCTTCGTGATGAACTATAAGATGCAAGGGATGGAAAAGACAATTCCCAAGCTCTTCGCGATTTTAAAGGCTGCGGAGGTAGAAATCAAGAAGGAGCATCAAGTGTTGATGGTGAACAAGACCACTAGTTTCAAGAAAAAGGGCAAAGGGGAGAAGGGGAACTTCAAGAAGAACAGCAAGCCAGATGCTGCTCAAGAGAAGAAGCCCAAGTCTGGACCTAAGCCTGAGACTGAGTGCTTCTACTGCAAAGGGAGTGGTCACTGGAAGCGGAACTGCCCCAAGTATTTGGCGGATAAGAAGGATGGCAAAGTGAAAGGTATATTTGATATACATTTTATTGATGTGTACCTTACTAATGCTCCTAGTAGCGCCGGGATATTTGATACTTCTTCTGTTACTCATATTTGCAACTCAAAACAGGGGCTACCGATTAAACGAAGATTGGCTAAGGACGAGGTGACGATGCGCGTGGGAAATGGTTCCAAAGTCGATGTAATCGACGTCGGTATGCTACCTCTACATCTACCGTCGGGATTAGTTTTAGACCTATTGTTATTTGGTGCCAGCGTTGAGCATGAACATTATATCTGGATCTTGTTTGATGCAAAATGGTTATTCATTTAAATCAGAGAATAATGGTTGTTCTATTTATATGAGTAATATCTTTTATGGTCATGCACCCTTAATGAGTGGTCTATTTTTGTTGAATCTTGATTGTAGTGATACACATGTTCATAATATTGAAGCCAAAAGATGCAAAGTTAATAATGATAGTGCAACTTATTTGTGGCATTGCCATTTAGGTCATATTGGTGTAAAGCGCATGAAGAAACTCCATGCAAATGGGCTTTTGGAATCACTTGATTATGAATGACTTGATGCTTGTGAACCATGCCTCATGTGCAAGATGACTAAGACTCCGTTCTCCGAAACAATGGAGCGAGCAACTGACTTATTGGAAATAATACATACTGATGTATGCGGTCCGATGAGTGTTGAGGCTCGTGGCGGGTATCGTTATTTTCTAACCTTCACAGATGATTTAAGCAGATATGGGTATATCTACTTAATGGAACATAAGTCTGAAACATTTGAAAAGTTCAAAGAATTTCAGAGTGAAGTGGAAAATCATCGTAACAAGAAAATAAAGTTTCTACGATCTGATCGTGGAGGTGAATATTTGAGTTATGAGTTCGGTCTTCATTTGAAACAATGTGGAATAGTTTCGCAACTCACGCCACCTAGAACACCACAGTGTAATGGTGTGTCTGAATGTCGTAACCATACTTTATTAGATATGGTGCGATCTATGATGTCTCTTACCGATTTACCGCAATCATTTTGGGGTTATGCTTTAGAGACGACTGCATTCACGTTAAATAGGGCACCATCTAAATCCGTTGAGACGACACCATATGAACTGTGGTTTGACAAGAAATCTAAGCAGTCGTTTCTTAAAGTTTGGGGTTGCGATGCTTATGTGAAAAAGCTTCAACCTGATAAGTTCAAACCCAAATCGGAGAAATGTATCTTCATAGGATACCCAAAGGAGACAGTTGGGTACACCTTCTATCTCAGATCCGAAGGTAAGATATTCGTTGCTAATCAGATCCTTTCTAGAGAAGGAGTTTCTCTTGAAATAAGTGAGTGGGAGAAAAGTAGAACTTGATGAGGTAATTGTAGCTTCTCCCGAATTGGAAAGTAGTTCATCACAGAAATCAGTTCCAGTGATTCCTACACCAATTAGTGAGGAAGCTAATGATGATGATCATGAAACTTCTGATCAACTTACTGCCAAACCTCGCAGGTCAACCAGAGTACAATCCACACCAGAGTGGTACGGTAATCCTGTTCTGGAGGTCATGTTACTTGACCATGATGAACCTACAAACTATGAGGAAGCGATGATGAGCCCAGATTCCGCGAAATGGCTTGAGGCCATGAAATCTGAGATGTGATCCATGTATGAGAACAAAGTGTGGACTTTGGTTGACTTGCCCAATGATCGGCAAGCAATAGAGAATAAATGGATCTTCAAGAAGAAGACTGACGCTGACGGTAATGTTACTGTCTACAAAGCATGACTTGTTGCAAAAGGTTTTCGACAAGTCAAGGAGTTGACTACGATGAGACCTTCTCACCCGTAGTGATGCTTAAGTCTGTCAGAATCATGTTAGCAATTGCCGCATTTTATGATTATGAAATTTGGCAAACGGATGTCAAATCTGCATTCCTTAATGGATATCTTAAAGAAGAGTTGCATACGATGCAACCAGAAGGTTTTGTCGATCCTAAAGGTGCTAACAAACTGTGTAAGCTCCAACGATCCATTTATGGACTGGTGCAAGCCTCTCGGAGTTGTAATATATGCTTTGATAGTGTGATCAAAGCATATGGTTTTATACAGACTTTTGGAGAAGCCTGTATTTACAAGAAAGTGAGTGGGAGCTCTGTAGCACTTCTAATATTATATGTGGATGACATATTGTTGATTGGAAATAATATAGAATTTCTGGATAGCATAAAAGGATACTTGAATAAGAATTTTTCAATGAACTCGGTGAAGCTGCTTATATATTGGGCATTAAGATCTATAGAGATAGATCAAGACACTTAGTTGGACTTTCACAAAGCACATACCTTGATAAAGTTTTGAAGAAGTTCAAAATGGATCAGTCAAAGAAAGGGTTCTTGCCTGTGTTACAAGGTGTGAAGTTGAGTCAGACTCAATGCCCGACCACTATAGAAGATAGAGAGAAAATGAAAGTCATTCCCTATGCCTCAGCCATAGGTTCTATCATGTATGCAATCATGTGTGTCAGACCTAATGTGTGCCTTGCTATTAGTTTAGCAGGGAGGTACCAAAGTAATCCAGGAGTGGGTCACTGGATAGCGGTCAAGAACATCCTGAAATACTTGAAAAGGACAAAGGATATGTTTTTCTCGTTTATGGAGGTGACAAAGAGCTTGTCGTAAATGGTTACGTCGATGCAAGCTTTGACACTAATTTGAATGACTCTA
This sequence comes from Triticum monococcum, assembly GCA_034509565.1. Lineage (NCBI taxonomy): Eukaryota > Viridiplantae > Streptophyta > Magnoliopsida > Poales > Poaceae > Triticum > Triticum monococcum. Next base: position 525,459,086 of record CM067842.1, on the reverse strand, counting down.
AGTCACAAACTGGATACATATTTATATTGAATGGTGAAGCTGTAAGTTGGTGGAGTTCCAAGCAGAGCGTCGTGGCGGGATCTACGTGTGAAGTGGAGTACATAGCTGCTTCGGAAGCAGCAAATGAAGGAGTCTGGATGAAGGAGTTCATATCCGATCTAGGTGTAATACCTAGTGCATCGGGTCCAATGAAAATCTTTTGTGACAATACTGGAGCAATTGCCTTGGCGAAGGAATCCAGATTTCACAAGAGAACCAAACACATTAAGAGACGCTTCAATTTCATCTGCGATCAAGTCAAGGAGGGATACATAGAGATTTGCAAGATACATACGGATCTAAATTTTGTAGACCCATTGACTAAGCCTCTCTCACGAGCAAAACATGATCAACAGCAAGACTCCATGGGTGTTGGAATCATTACTATGTAATCTAGATTATTGACTCTAGTGCAAGTGGGAGACTAAAGGAAATATGCCCTAGAGGCAATAATAAAGTTGTTATTTATATTTCCTTATGTCATGATAAATGTGTATTATTCATTCTAGAATTGTACTAATCGAAAACTTAGTACATTTGTGAATACATAGACAAACAGAGTGTCCCTAGTATGCCTCTACTTGACTAGCTCGTTAATCAAAGATGGTTAAGTTTCCTGACCATAGACATGTGTTGTCATTTGATGAACGGGGTCACATCATTAGAGAATGATGTGATGGACAAGACCCATCCGTTAGCTTAGCATTATGATCGTTTAGTTTATTGCTATTGCTTTCTTCATGACTTATACATATTCCTCTGACTATGAGATTATGCAACTCCCGAATACCGCAGGAACACCTTGTGTGCTATCAAATGTCACGACATAACTGGGTGATTATAAAGATGCTTTACAGGTGTCTCCGATGGTGTTTGTTGAGTTGGCATAGATCAAAATTAGGATTTGTCACTCCGTGTATCGGAGAGGTATCTCTGGGCCGTCTCGGTAATGCACATCACTATAAGCCTTGTAAGCAATATGACTAATGAGTTAGTTACGAGATGATGCATTACGGAACGAGTAAAGAGACTTGCCGGTAACAAGATTGAACTAGGTATGAGGATACTAACGATTGAATCTCGGGCAAGTAACATGCCGATGACAAAGGGAATGACGTATGTTGTTATGCGGTTTGACCGATAAAGATTTTCGTAGAATATGCAGGAGCCAATATGAGCATCCAGGTTTTGCTATTGGTTGTTGACCGGAGATGTGTCTCGGTCATGTCTACATTGTTCTCGAACCCGTAGGGTCCGCACGCTTAACGTTCGATGACGATTTGTATTATGAGTTATGTGATTTGGTGATCGAAGTTTGTTCGGAGCCCCGGATGAGATCACCGACATGACAGGAGTCTCGAAATGGTCAAGAGGTAAAGATTCATATATTGGAAGGTTGCATTTGGACATCGGAATGGTTCCGAGTGGTTCGGGCATTTTTCTGGAGTACCAGAAGGTTACCGGAACCCCCCGGGGAAGTTAATGGGCCTTAGAGGGATTTAATGGAGAGAGGGAAGAAGGGCCATGAGGTAGCGCGCGCCTCCCCCTGCCCAAACCGAATTGGACAAGGGGTGGGGGTGCGGCCCCCTCCTTCCTTCTCCTTCTCCCCTCCTTCCTTTCCCTCCGGTGGAAGAAATGATAGGGGAGGGGAGAATCCTACTTGGACTAGGAGTCCAAGTAGGACTCCCCTTGGCGCGCCCCTCCTGGCCAGCCTCCTCTCTCCCTCCCTCCTTTATATACGTGGCCAGGGGCACCCCAATAGCACAACAGACAATCTCTTAGCCATGTGTGGTGCCCCCTTCCACAATTCAACACCCCAGTCATATCGTTGTAGTGCTTAGGTGAAGCCCTGCGCCGGTAACTTCATCATCACCGTCGTGCTGACGGAACTCTCCCTCGTCCTTAACTGGATAAAGAGCTCGAGGGACGTCATCGTGCTGAACGTGTGCTGAACATGGAGGTGCCGTACGTTCGGTACTTGGATCGGTTGGATCATGAAGACGTTTGACTACATCAACCGTGTTACTAAACGCTTCCACTTTCGGTCTACGAGGGTACATGGACACACTCTCCCCTCTAGTTGCTATGCATCTCCTAGTTAGATATTGCATGATCGTAGGAAATTTTTTGAATTACTACGTTCCCCAACAGGTGTAGGTTCTGTCACGAGGCCGATAGAACCTCAGTGGTTGGGTGGAAGTTGCCTGCTATTCCTTGGCCAGATCTAAAGTCATGGGCGAGGGGATCACAACAGGATCTAATTTGTCGAGCTCGATGCATGTCTTGACAACGGATTGGAGTTTCAATCTTCTTCATGGTTCAGTCAAGCTGAGGTGCGGCATAGAAGTTGTGCCGGCACCGATCTAATTATCGCCTATTGACGCCATCGAACCGCCTCGACTACATAGAGGGACCTGCATGGGCCACTAATGACAAAGTTAAATTTGGTAGATCTTGGGTAGAGGGTCCCGAGCTGGTAGCCTTAGCACGATGATAATAGGGACACATGACTTTACCCAGGTTGGGACTCTTTCTAGGAGAGAACACTCTACGTCCTGCTTGATTGTATTGATTGACGGGGGTACATAGTACAGGTTGATTTACCACGAGATCATGTATGAATGAGTTGGCCTCTATGGTCTACACCCCTTGTCTTATATTGACACCGAGGGTACCCATGGTTAGATATAGGTAGGTTACATCTAAGAGTAATCTTTCCGACGATTTCCTCTATGTCTTGGAGTACACGCCAAGTCCTTGGGGGAGATTCCTTCTAGACGCTCCTGGGAGCCTGACGAATATGGCCCACAAGACAATTACTTTGAGGGTCCTCGGCCCGGCCCATATGTCTGGGAGCCGACATGGTTAGCACCCCCTTATCCAGGACACCATCACTTGGGCATGGCATAAGATTTTTCCCGTGATTTGGATAGTTTGCCTTGTACTACTTCATGTTGATGGAGGCTTCAAACCATAAAAGTTCTAGGATCACGAAGACCGTAGTTGCTAGATCCATGGAGAACAAGTCCATGGAGAACTACACCAACAATGGAGCACTCAACCTATGCCCGTAAGACTTATGACCATGAAAGTCTAGCCTTAATCAGGGTAGATCTTCACCAAATAGGTCTCTAGGTCCGTGCAAACTTCTTGCTTCCTTCACCCCTTGAAGGCTCCCATGCACTATAACACCCTCGATGCGACTATATCTCCCACGTGTCGAGGCACGACTTAGAGGCATAATCGCATTGAAGGCAATGTCGCAAGTGAGATAATCATCACACAACCCATGTAATACAATAGGGGAAAAAGTTACATAGTTGGCTTACAATCGCCACTTCACACAATTACATGAATAAAGCATTACATCAACCAAATACACTCATGGTCCGACTACAAAACCAAAATAAAAGAAGAACCCCAAAAGCGACAAAGGTCCCCGATCGACCCCAACTGGGCTCCACTACTGATCAACTAGAACGAAACAACATAAAGGACAAGATCTTCATCGAGCTCCTCCTGAGCTTGGTTGCGTCCTCTGCACGGGCTCATCGGCACCTGCAAACTAGTTTTGGAAGTAATCTGTGAGCCACAGGGACTCAGCAATCTCGCACCCTTGCGATCAAGACTATTTAAGCTTATGGGTAAGGTAAAGGTATGAGGTGGAGCTGCAGCAAGCGACTAGCATATATGGTGGCTAACATACGCAAATGAGAGCGAGAAGAGAAGGCAAAGCACGGTCGATAAAAGTATGATCAAGAAGTGATCCTGGACTACCTACGTCAAGCATAACTCCAACAACCGTGTTCACTTCCCGGACTCCGCCGGAAAGAGACCATCACGGTTACACACGCGGTTGATTCATTTTAATTAAGGTCAACTTCAGGTTTTCTACAACCGGACGTTAACAAATTCCCATCTGCCCATAACCGCGGGCACGGCTTTCGAAAGTTCAAAACCCTGCAGGGTGTCCCAACTTAGCCCATGACAAGCTCTCACGGTCAACGAAGGAATAGACCTCCACCCGAGACATTCCGATCAGACTCGGTATCCCAGTACAACAAGACATTTCGACAGGGTAAAACTAAACCAGCAACACCGCCCTAATGTGCCGACAAATCCCGATAGGAGCTGCACATATCTCTTTCTCAGGGCACACTCAGATTGTCCTAGGTACGGACAAGCCAGCCCATAGTTGCCCCTGGTGGCCACCGGTAGCTGACAGGTGGACCAACACTCAGAGGAGCACTAGCCTGGGGTGGGGGGGTAAAATAATGATGACCCTTGAGTCTGCAGAACCCAAGGGAAAGAAAAGGCTAGGTGGCAAATGGTAAAACCAATGTTGGGCATTGCTGGAGAAGCTTTACTTAAGGCGAACTATCAAGGGGTTCCCATTATAGCCCAACCGCGTAAGGGACGCAAAATCCGAGAACATAACACCGATATGACGGAAACTAGGGCGGCAAGAGTGGAACAAAACACCAGGCATAAGGCCGAGCCTTCCACCCTTTACCAAGTATATAGATGCATTAATTAAATAAGATATATTGTGATATCCCAACAAGTAAATAAATGTTCCAACAAGGAACGGTATCTCCATGTTCCAACAAGGAACAAACTTCAATCTTCACCTGCAACTAACAACGCTATAAGAGGGGCTGAGCAAAGCGGTAACATAGCCAATCAACGGTTTGCTAGGACAATGGTGGGTTAGGGGCTGAACATGGCAATTTGGGAGGCTGACAAGCAAGTGGTAGGCATCATAGCAATGGCATAGCAAAAGAGCGAGCAAACTAGCATAGAAAAGATAGTAGTGATTTCGAGGGTATGATCATCTTGCCTGAAATCCCGCAAGGAAGAAGAACGAGTCCATGAAGAAGATAAACGGACGTAGTCGAACGGATCCTCACAACACGACGTTACCGGAACCAACCCGAAGAAGCAACACCGGAAAGAACCAAACAATCATAGTAAACAACCATCACATAATCATGGCATGATGCGCAAAACAAGTATGATGCATGTCTGGTTTAAAAAATGCATGGCATGGCAAAAGACATAAACAAAACTACAAGTTAAGTGGAGCACAATATGCAACGGATTGCATATTGACGAAACACCACATCAAGTTATTTAGTTCGATCTCGGTTATGTACCCAACAATATTAAATGTTGTTAAACATGGCAAGAGGGTGAAGCATAATTAAACTATCTAATCTAGGCAAATTTAAATGAGGCCGAAACAACAAACAACAAGTCCGGAAAATCCTCATATGCATAATTTAAGGTTTGGTACTGTTCTGCCCTAAACATAATTTTAGAGTTATTAAACATGCAAAGTAAGGTCACCATGATAAACTAGGCATTTTTCTACCCCATTTACATATAAAGTTTATTAAAATCGGAGTTACGGTTATTTAGCTATGAATTAAACCATTTTAACATGGCATAGGGACAAATTTAATCAAACATCATTTTAAACATTTTAAACATGGATGAAAATGACATATTATTAATCTACACATAATTTTAAGCAAGTTTCATATATGAAGTATTTTAATCCAATGCAGGGTTTAGATGTTATTAAATGCATGAAGTTTAGGGACCTCTCTGTAAAAACTGCAGTCTCAGGTTAAAAGGACAAATTCGCAGCGCACAAAAAAAACAACTAAGGGCTGAATCTATGCAGAACTGGGCTGCTCACCCATGGGCTTAGCCCAGATCGATGGGAGGAGCGTTGGCTGGGCCAGATCGGCAGCTGGCCCGAGCGAGGAGGTTGGGGAGGCGCGGGAGCTGGGCCTTGGGCGGCTATGGTCAACGAAAGCAAAGCAGCGGCTGAAGCGGTCGTGGAGCTCGTCTGTCTCCGACGAGAGGAAGCAGGGGCCGCGGCTGGCGATGCAGGTGGTCTCTGGCGAGGGCTCCGGTGGCCGGGGACGGGGCCCAGCCGGTGGGATCCGGCAGGAGCGGTCAAGGGCGGCGGAGGAGAGGGCATCCAGTCCAGATCGGGGCTGAGGCAGCGGGAGTCCATGCTTCGGGCGCCCATGTTTCCTGCAGGTCCAGAGAGAGGGGCGCTGAGCGAGCTCCTGCTCGAAGAAGAAGGAAGCAGAGGCTGACGGGCGGCGGCTTGTTGGCGTTGGCGCTCCTGCGGCATTCATGGCGATGGGGCACGCGAGGAGGAGGCATCGGGCGCGCTGGCGGCGGAGTGGCGGCTCCGGCGAACTTGTAGAGGTCGGGGGTGTCGAGGAGCCGATGAGGAAGGGCCCGAACTGGCCGGATTCGTCTTCGAGGCTCCAGATCCTGATGAGAGGGCGTTGGAGGTGCAGTTCCCCGCCGGATTTGAGCAGCGGAGAGGCGGGGCGTCCATGGGAGGGGCTCGGTCAGGCTCGTCATGGCGTCCTGTGGAGGCAACAAAGAGAGGTGAGGTAGAGAGGAGAGAAGCCAGGGAAGGAAACGGAGAATGGGAGAGCAGGGAGAGGGGCGACCTGGTCCTGGACGTGGTCGCCGGCAGCCGAGTCGACGGAGGGCGCGGCTGCAACGGCCTGCGAGGTCGAGGCCTCGATCCAACCTGGATCGAGCGCTATCTGGTGGTAGGAAGGATGGATGGATCGGGAAGGCAGGGGAGGCCCTGATTGGAGTGACAGGGAAAACGAGGTGGACGAGGGGATCAGGGAGGATCCCGATGTGGGAGTTGGCAAGTGGCGGCGCGAGGAGGAAGGATGGGACAGCTTTCCTTGATTTTAGGGTTGGACTGATACATATATAGCAGGTGGGAATAGTTAGGGGCTATCGTATCCCTCCGATCGTAATCGTACGGTCACGAATAAAATAGTTAGGGAGCCCAAATAAGAAAACGATGACATTTTGTAGATGTTTGGGGATGATCCGGACACAATGGTGACGACTGTCTGGGTCGGGTCCGGGACAATTTCGGACGCGCGCGAGGGGGGTTGCGGGCTGACGAGAGAGGTTAGGTAGGGCCTGGCGGATTGTCAAGAGCGGGTTGGTCTGAGAGAAGAGGGGAGGGATGCAGCCCGGCACGGTTTTCCGGAGACCGAAAACGTCCGACGTTTTAGACCGGCTACTATTGCCGCTATGTTTATCCGTTGGGGCGTCAAACGGACTCCGATTGCGATGAAACTTGACAGGCGGACTGTCTACACTATAATAAGACCGCACATCAAATTTCAACACAATCCGAGAACATTTTCCGGCCACTTATAAAATAATATTTCGGACATGCCGCGGGCGCGTGCAAGTGTGACTGGGCTCAGAACGGACGACGGACGGAACTGGGGAACCCGGACGAATGCAAGTTTTGAAAACATGATGATGCAATGCATATGATGACATGACAAGATGCAACACGCAAGCAAATGACATGGCAACGATAGCGAATAACTGGAGGACACCTAGCACATCGGTCTCGGGGCGTCACAACACTCCACCACTACGAGAGGATCTCGTCCCGAGATCTAGAATGGCACCGGAGGGAAAACGGAAGAGAAAGAGAAGAGGTAAAACTAAGTTGCTTCTTTGACAAGCGAGTGAGACCAAAGAACCTTGAGAGTTTGAACAAAAGACAGAAACAAGCAATGGAGATGACGAAGTTGAAAACACTCCGCTAGAAAAGACGGACAAAGAACATTTCGAAAACCTTGAGGTTGAAGGGAAGATATATATAGAAAAACACTCCGGTTAAAGAAGGGGATCAAGGAAAAACCTAAATTCGGGCAGCACTCCGGTTGAAAAGAAAAGGAATTGAATAAGGTCTAGATAATAAGAGAAGATACTTGATGAAATCACAAAACACTGCCACCGGAACTATTGAATGAATGGAACAAGGGGTAAGAAAGATCTCAGACCGCACTCCGGTTGAGAAGGGAGTCAAAATTTGATAAGATGAGAGAGCTCAAATGAAAACACGACACTCCGGTTGAGAAAGGGATGCAAGACTTGATAAGGCGACAAGAACTTGAACAAAGGGGCACAATACTCCGGTTAAGCAAGATAGGGAAGGACTAAGAGTGATATAATTTGGACAGCACTCTGTCTGTAAATGGAAGGAATTGAACTTGACAAGATGAGAGGATACTTGAAAAGAGGACACAACACTCAGATTAAAAGGATAGGCATGGAAAGATCATGATCTTTGACAAAACGAGATGATGGGTTGAAAAGATGAACATCACAATGCCTCCGGAACAAAAGTAAGAATGGAATGGAGTGAACGAAGGAAAACAATATCTTGAGAGAGCACGGTTACAACAGAAGCTAGAATGGAGTTGTTGGAAAACCAACAACGAAAGAATCATCTTGATATGGTCTTATGGAATACAACTCAAACATTTATGAGGTGACAACCTTCCACTCACGGGAAAAGCATTGGATTGATATCAACACTGAGACGAGAAAGTATATCACCGGGAGGATAAATGAAAACTTGGATCATTATTATCACCATTAATAGCATTACTCCTTAGGGGAAAGCTTTAGGTGAAATATAACCCAAGATAACTCCAACGAAGAGATTGATGGATTTAAAATACCTCCTTCTTAACAGCATGTGAATCATGAAACATGAACTCACATTAACAAGAATGACATAACACCACCTCAAAAGATATGCGTGAACGAATTGCACTCCAGGTTGAAAGATCAAGAATGCTTGAGCTTCTTAGAAAAGAATCTCGATGAATACTTCGAGAAGAAATTGAATCCTTGATGAACCCATCATGTAGAACCTTCATGAAGAACTCCGGTAACCAAAAGGATGACGAAAGAAAAGGGAAGTTGAAAACACAAGGTGAAGCCTTGTAATGATTTAGATGGATCTCCGTGATAATTAGAGCTTGGAACTCCGGGAAAAAGAGAAGATGAACAATTGGAAAACAAAAAGTTAGATGAGCCTCCGGAATTAAGAAATAGATCACTTGGATGTAACAAGAATAAGAATTATGTTATGCGTATCCTTCACCAATTAAATTGATGACAAGCAACGGATTTGGCATATTACTTACTCCCGTAGAAAGGATTAAGAGAGATATAGTGCAAACTTAATGGACCACCGGTAGGATTGAACCAACGAATGAATATATACGGTAACAAATGACGAGAACTCTTGGAAGAACCACCGTAAGAATTGAAAATGATCGAAGTAGGGGTGCATCACCGGTAAGAATTAGCAAATGAACGAAGATGCTTGAGAGAATTTAGATACATGAGAACGAAGAGATCATGAGCCGATTAAAGATCACTTGAACGAAGCACCGATAAGATTAGGAGAACGATAACTGAAAGCTGGGAATGAATAAATCTTAGATGATGGACTCCGGATAACAACTGAGAAGACTCTTAAATTTTTCCGAAAGGGTGAAAAGAATTCTCACGATGAAAACAATTACGAGAGGATGGCAACAAGTTAGAATCACGAATCTTGAAGAGATTGGATCAAAAAATGAGAGAAACTCTTCTTCGGTCTTGAAATGACAACAAGAAACACCACCGTGAACTGTTGAGGCACTCCGAAATGAATAATGGAAAAGGTTGAGCCAACGATGAAAAGAATTTGAAAGATTTGGAGAAAGGCATTTGACTGATGATAACTCATTCTTACGTCAAACTTCGAAAAGAAATTTGAGGATAGCTCCGGGAAAATAAGAGGAGTCAGGTAAGATCTTGGGAAAAGACCTGTGGGTTAGGGCCCACTCGAAAGAAAACACCGTTGAAATGATTTAAAAGGGAGGTTGCACCTGTTGAATTAAATGACTTGAATGAGATACCAATCTCGAAAGAGCTTGAACGAATGAAAGTGGAAACGCGAATCTTCGAGATATCTTGAGCACTCCGGAACAATTGAATAGCGAGAAGTGGATGGTAATGAGGTGCACCGACATGATAAAATATTTGAAACAAGAAAAAGGAATATGATCAACACTAAAAAACTTGAATTGAAAACACCGGAGAAGAAAGAGAATGAACAATGATGAACTTGAGACTCCGTTAGAATCTTCATGAGAATCACCGGATAAGAAACATTGACGGAAAAGGAATGAAGAGGCATCGCATCAATAAGATGGATACTTGATTAAGATATCTGAGTCCTCGAAGAAACAAGGGTGGGTGGGCGGGAAAAGCAAAAGCAACTTGGAGATGGATGAAACAAACACAGTTCAGAAGAAACTGATACTTGATCTTACTGATGTTGAAATGATCGGATCCACTTGAAGAGAAGCACACCGGTCGAAAAGGATTAACATGACAATCTCGATTATCATGAAGGATTGGTATCCACATCGGAGTATGAGAACACCATTTGGGGAAGGTATGGAATCAACACTTGACATTGAAGCAACTCGAATACCACAACTCAAAACAAAAACAAAGGGTTGGCTTGCAGAATAAGCCGGAACAAACATATGATAGAGATTTCGTCCGAAGTTTTCGTGGTGGGACCTACATGGGCTCGATCGTACAGCACCATCATGTACAAGGCAGTGCACATGACATACGAAGCGTCCCCGAGTCAGCATAGCCAAGGACTCTTTAAGACACAACGAGACCACTGTAAAATCGACCGTGAATAGGCGAACAACTAGACGTCGAACCCCAATTTCATATCATACATCTGTCGGAAACAAATCCTAAGAGCTACTTGAATTCCCACCTATGAAACTCCCGAAACTTTCCAGTTATGCAATCAGGTGTTGGGGATACAGGGGAAGCATAATATGTCACCCAAACTAGCAAATCCTACATCCAGCTGTATCCATCCTTCAACACATAACCAAGAAACCTTCGGAAACCATCTACCTCAACCTTCGAAAAGCATCCGTTATACAAGTTATGGCGATACTCCCAAACTCCCGCCCCAGTACTGGGTGGCATCGAGGTTATCTCACCAATGAACTGCATAAAAGAGTTTTTCGATGTCGGTGTACTAAACTCAGGTACTCCAGAATTTCAACGATAAAATTATGACGACAACACCTCAGAGCTCAACTCCCCTGGAGACTTCCATAAAACCCCTGACAGGAGGCACCAAGACAATGTTCTCATCATAAAACCATCGGAACGATTCTAAGATACCCGCGTGATCCTAAATTTTTTTTAGTGAAATTTGAGAAGAGAAGAGTCAAAACTCTACATCAGGATGCCTTACCAGAGCGATGAAGGGACTGGGAAGTAAAAAGAATTCCTAAACTCTCCGATATATAATTCCTAATGACTGAAAACATTTTTCTAGACACAACTCGGCCACTAAAAACGATCAATCAGTGGGGGCTCCTAAGGTCGGGGAAGGCTCTGATACCAACTTGTAACACCCTCGATGCGACTATATCTCCCACGTGTCGAGGCACGACTTAGAGGCATAATCGCATTGAAGGCAATGTCGCAAGTGAGGTAATCTTCACACAACCCATGTAATACAATAGGGGAAAAAGTTACATAGTTGGCTTACAATCGCCACTTCATACAATTACATGAATAAAGCATTACATCAACCAAATACACTCATGGTCCGACTACGGAACCAAAATAAAAGAAGAACCCCAAAAGCGACAAAGGTCCCCGATCGACCCCAACTGGGCTCCACTACTGATCAACTAGAACGAAACAACATAAAGGACAAGATCTTCATCGAGCTCCTCCTGAGCTTGGTTGCGTCCTCTGCACGGACTCATCGGCACCTGCAAACTGGTTTTGGAAGTAATCTGTGAGCCACAGGGACTCAGCAATCTCGCACCCTCGCGATCAAGACTATTTAAGCTTATGGGTAAGGTAAAGGTATGAGGTGGAGCTGCAGCAAGCGACTAGCATATATGGTGGCTAACATACGCAAATGAGAGCGAGAAGAGAAGGCAAAGCACGGTCGATAAAAGTATGATCAAGAAGTGATCCTGGACTACCTACGTCAAGCATAACTCCAACAACCGTGTTCACTTCCCGGACTCCGCCGGAAAGAGACCATCACGGTTACACACGCGGTTGAATCATTTTAATTAAGGTCAACTTCAGGTTTTCTACAACCGGACGTTAACAAATTCCCATCTACCCATAACCGCGGGCACGGCTTTCGAAAGTTCAAATCCCTGCAGGGTGTCCCAACTTAGCCCATGACAAGCTCTCACGGTCAATGAAGGAATAGACCTCCACCCGAGACATTCCGATCAGACTCGGTATCCCAGTACAACAAGACCTTTCGACAGGGTAAAACTAAACCAGCAACACCGCCCAAATGTGCTGACAAATCCCGATAGGAGCTGCACATATCTCTTTCTTAGGGCACACTCAGATTGTCCTAGGTATGGGCAAGCCAGCCCAGAGTTGCCCCTGGTGGCCACCGGTAACTGACAGGTGGACCAACACTCAGAGGAGCACTGGCCTGGGGGGGGGGTAAAATAATGATGACCCTTGAGTCTGCAGAACCCAAGGGAAAGAAAAGGCTAGGTGGAAAATGGTAAAACCAATGTTGGGTATTGCTGGAGAAGCTTTACTTAAGGCGAACTGTCAAGGGGTTCCCATTATAGCCCAACCGCGTAAGGGACGCAAAATCCGGGAACATAACACCGATATGACGGAAACTAGGGCGGCAAGAGTGGAACAAAACACCAGGCATAAGGCCGAGCCTTCCACCCTTTACCAAGTATATAGATGCATTAATTAAATAAGATATATTGTGATATCCCAACAAGTAAATAAATGTTCCAACAAGGAACGGTATCTCCATGTTCCGACAAGGAACAAACTTCAATCTTCACCTGCAACTAACAACGCAATAAGAGGGGCTGAGCAAAGCGGTAACATAGCCAATCAACGGTTTGCTAGGACAATGGTCGGTTAGGGGCTGAACATGGCAATTTGGGAGGCTGACAAGCAAGTGGTAGGCATCGTAGCAATGGCATAGCAAAAGAGCGACCAAACTAGCATAGCAAAGATAGTAGTGATTTCGAGGGTATGATCATCTTGCCTGAAATCCCGCAAGGAAGAAGAACGAGTCCATGAAGAAGATAAACGGACGTAGTCGAACGGATCCTCACAACACGACGTTACCGGAACCAACTCGAAGAAGCAACACCGGAAAGAAGCAAACAATCATAGTAAACAACCATCACATAATCATGGCACGATGCGCAAAACAAGTATGATGCATGTCCGGTTTAAAAAATGCATGGCATGGCAAAAGACATAAACAAAACTACAAGTTAAGTGGAGCACAATATGCAACGGGTTGCATATTAACGAAACACCACATCAAGTTATTTAGTTCGATCTCGGTTATGTACCCAACAATATTAAATGTTGTTAAACATGGCAAGAGGGTGAAGCATAATTAAACTATCTAATCTAGGCAAATTTAAATGAGGCCGGAACAACAAACAACAAGTCCGGAAAATCCTCATATGCATAATTTAAGGTTTGGTACTGTTCTGCCCTAAACATAATTTTAGATTTATTAAACATGCAAAATAAGGTCACCATGATAAACTAGGCATTTTTCTACCCCATTTACATATAAAGTTTATTAAAATCGGAGTTACGGTTATTTAGCTATGAATTAAACCATTTTAACGTGGCATAGGGACAAATTTAATCAAACATCATTTTGAACATTTTAAACATGGATGAAAATGACATATTATTAATCTACACATAATTTTAAGCAAGTTTCATATATGAAGTATTTTAATCCGATGCACGGTTTAGATGTTATTAAATGCATGAAGTTTAGGGACCTCTCTGTAAAAACTGCAGTCTCAGGTTAAAAGGACAAATTCGCAGCGCACAAAAAAAACAACTAAGGGCTGAATCTGTGCAAAACTGGGCTGCTCACCCATGGGCTTAGCCCAGATCGATGGGAGGAGCATTGGCTGGGCCAGATCGGCAGCTGGCCCGAGCGAGGAGGTTGGGGAGGCGCGCGAGCTGGGCCTTAGGCGGCTACGGTCAACGGAAGCAGAGCAGCGGCTGAAGCGGTCGTGGAGCTCGTCTGTCTCCGACGAGAGGAAGAAGGGGCCACGGCTGGCGATGCAGGTGGTCTCCGGCGAGGGCTCCAGTGGCCGGGGACGGGGCCCAGCCGGCGGGATCCGGCAGGAGCGGTCAAGGGCGGCGGAGGAGAGGGGATCCAGTCCAGATCGGGGCCGAGGCAGCGGGAGTCCATGCTTCGGGCGCCCATGTTTCCTGCAGGTCCAGAGAGAGGGGCGCTGCGCGAGCTCCTGCTCGAAGAAGAAGGAAGCAGAGGCCGACGGGCGGCGGCTTGTTGGCGTTGGTGCTCCTGCGGCGTTCATGGCGATGGGGCATGCGAGGAGGAGGCATCGGGCGCGCTGGCGGCGGAGCGGCGGCTCCGGCGAACTTGTAGAGGTCGGGGGTGTCGAGGAGCCGATGAGGAAGGGCCCGAACTGGCCGGATTCGTCTTCGAGGCTCCAGATCCTGATGAGAGGGCGTTGGAGGTGCAGTTCCCCGCCGGATTTGAGCAGCGGAGAGGCGGGGCGTCCATGGGAGGGGCTCGGTCAGGCTCGTCATGGCGTCCTGTGGAGGCAACAGAGAGAGGTGAGGTAGAGAGGAGAGAAGCCAGGGAAGGAAACGGAGAATGGGAGAGCAGGGAGAGGGGCGACCTGGTCCTGGACGTGGTCGCCGGCAGCCGAGTCGACGGAGGGCGCGGCTTGCGGCGGCCTGCGAGGTCGAGGCCTCGATCCAACCTGGATCGAGCGCTGTCTGGTGGTAGGAAGGATGGATGGACCGGGAAGTCAGGGGAGGCCCTGATTGGAGCGACAGGGAAAACGAGGTGGACGAGGGGATCAGGGAGGATCCCGATGTGGGAGTTGGCAAGTGGCGGCGCGAGGAGGAAGGATGGGACAGCTTTCCTTGATTTTAGGGTTGGACTGATACATATATAGCAGGTGGGAATAGTTAGGGGCTATCGGATCCCTCCGATCGTAATCGGACGGTCACGAATAAAATAGTTAGGGAGCCCAAATAAGAAAATGATGACGTTTTGTAGATGTTTGGGGATGATCCGGACACAACGGTGACGACTGTCCGGGTCGGGTCCGGGACAATTTCGGACGCGCGCGAGGGGGGCTGCGGGCTGACGAGAGAGGTTAGGTAGGGCCTGGCGGATTGTGAAGAGCGGGTTGGTCTGGGAGAAGAGGGGAGAGATGCAGCCTGGCACGGTTTTCCGGAGACCGAAAACGTCCGACGTTTTAGACCGGCTACTATTGCCGCTATGTTTATCCGTTGGGGCGTCAAACGGACTCCGATTGCGATGAAACTTGACAGGCGGACTGTCTACACTATAATAAGACCGCACATCAAATTTCAACCCAATCCGAGAACATTTTCCGGCCACTTATAAAATAATATTTCAGACATGCCGCAGGCGTGTGCAAGTGTGACTGGGCTCAGAACGGACGACGGACGGAACTGGGGAACCCGGACGGATGCAAGTTTTGAAAACATGATGATGCAATGCATATAATGACATGACAAGATGCAACACGCAAGCAAATGACATGGCAACGACAGCGAATAACTGGAGGACACCTGGCACATCGGTCTCGGGGCGTCACATGCACACAAACCAATGTAGGACCACTACTACAGCTTACCAGAGATGGGTGCATTTTCCACTTTATTGACGAGCAGAGTAGCCATCAATGGTAACTTGCTAGTGGTAAGAAGTTACCAGTGATTAGCAAAATAGGCGAGTGCCACTAGTAACTACTCTACCTGTGGCATGTTTCAAAATTAGATCTTCGCTGCTATTTTACTTACCAGTAACATGCCTTCTATTCTATTAGTCCCTAGTACATTTAGTTAATTAAAAATACAAAGTATAACAACCGACAGTACGCAACTCAATTAAACAATACATTAACCCAACATAATTATATATCAGTTGAATTACAACTTAAGGGTAGTACTCAATATATCCATTTGTTGACACACATTTCATATTACAACAATGCATATACATATCAATATACTCAAGGAGCCGCGCCTGAGCGGTTGTAGTCACCTCTGTAAACATCTAGTGGTCATTGTTTCTTTTGTGTCCATCAGTAACCACCAGTGCAGTCACCACTGGAGATGTCCAGTTGTTGTTTCTTCTGTGTCCAACACCATCCATTACGAAATTCTTTGCCCTTAACTCAAGGTATTCAGGACGAACATGTTGTTCCAACTAGATACCTTCAAGAGTTCTTGACTATTGCAGGTGAACAAGTTCATGTTAGAACTATTTTTCCTTTCCAACAGGAAAATGAAGTCGGATGTTTGGGGTACCACAAGTGATTAAGGAATGCTGGCTAATATTACCGTGTGTGTGTGGGGGGGGGGGGGGGGGGGGGGTCGCACAATATCACCTCTTTAGATGTCTAGTGTTTGTTGATTCATTAGAGTCCAACCATCCACCACTGTATTCGTCTGTTCAAAACCCTTTCCAATACTGGTTTTCGACAATGTCCCTTATTCTAAGTGTTTATCATGTGGAGTTGTGTCCGAACGGTAACCTCAAAGAGCCGCGTCTATATCTTAAGGATTTTTGAAGTGCATGATGGAGGAGGACATGCAATCGGCAATGTCAAGTACTCCCTCCGTAAACAAATATAGGAGCGTTTAGATCACTAACAGAGGGAGTACTTGCTAGAGGAGTTTCCATCCTGACCCTTCCTTTTCCTTGCATGGCCGAAGGAAGGTTTGTCATCTCGGACATCAGACTTGGAACATCTAAGACTTGAATCATATACACTTTTTGTACAATGTGACCGAAAGTAATCTCGTCACCCTTGTGACATTTTGGTGACACCATCCAAAACACGGTTTTGGTGCGATTTTGAAGTTTGATCTTTAGGCCTCGTTTGGCGCAGGAGGATTCAGGAGGTTTGGAGAGGATGATCCCCTGGAGGGCCAGAAGCCGCACGAAACCTCGTCAGCTCATTTGATAGGTGGGGTTTGCACAGCCCAACCCCCTCATATCCCTTCCAATCCCCTCGTACCCACGCGGTTCAGAACTCTCGTCGAGGGCCTCACGTAAGCAGAACCTCGAGGGCAACGACAACGCACGCCTCCTCCACTCTCCGCCTACCAAACGAGTTTCTTCAAGAAGGGGACTAGATGCAAGGGGAATTGAGGGGATTGGGTGGAGAAGAGGGATTCACCAAATCCCCTCCAATTCCCACACCTCAAATCCTCTTGAATCCCTCCATGTTAAACGAGACCTTAAGGACATTTGAGAAAGAACTGGCATAATATGGTTTTGGATCATAGAAATGAAAATGCTAAGTCCCTTAAGATACGTTGACATTAATTATCAATCCAACTAGGAGATTGGGGTGCATTTTCAGTGGTGAATTCTTCAATTCGACTGACATGAACTATTAATCATTTACTTTTCCTATTCTTATGGTTTGAAAAACTAGTAAACCGAATGCATGTTTCAAAAGTTATACACGTTGCCTCTTTCTTTTTGCGGGGGAAAAGTTATACACACGTTGGTAACTTATAAAAAAGAGGTACATCATGCTAATATTTTCCTTGCAAGCACTGTTTTATAATGCCTTGCAAGCATATGTGACACCTGCTTGTTCGCCCTTCCTACCTTTCTTTCCGAGCGCACATCGCATGTCCCATTTCGTGTATGGGAACTTGCTTGTCTAAGTTGCGCCACCATTGTGTGTACTTCAGGAGCCCAGGGTAAGGTCCAAAACTAGAAAACTCGCAAGACAACTGCACAGAAAACGTTACACAATGGAGTAATGGTCGACCCACTCAAATTTCCTCCAAGACAAAGGAAACAGCGACCTGCCGTTTAAACAACGCCACACGTAGCTCCCGCGGACGCCACACCCTTGGCGCGCCACCCCCACTCCTCTTCCCGTTCCCGTCCACGTCACGCTCCACGTTGCACCCCTTCCGCATGTGCCGCACCGCCTATATTACATTCGCCGATCGCGAGGACGAGAACACGCACAAGTCAAGTCCCCCAAACCTGCACATCAGTGATCCTACCATCATCCTTGGCGTCCCAACTCCCAACTCCCAACTCGTGATCATACTACGAGCTGCAAGTAGTATTGCCATGGCTGCGCCGGCCACCTTCGTCGTGGTGGTCGCCTTGGTGGCGGCTGCTCTCTGTGGCGGCGTCTGCCGGGCACAGGACATGGACAACGAGTGGGCACGGTACCGCGGGTTCTTCGGCGGCGGCGGCACGCTGCTGCCACAATCGGACGTGGACCTGCTGGAGTTCCCGCTGAACCTCGAGTACCTGGAGGCGGAGTTCTTCTGCTGGTCGGCGCTGGGCTACGGCCTCGATGGCATCGACGTCAACCTCACCGGCGGCGGCCCGCCTCCCATCGGTGGCCAGACCGCCGCCCTCACCCCCTTCGTCCGAGACGTCGCCACACAGTTCTGCTACCAAGAAGTTGGCCACCTCAGGTACGTACGCAATTAACCTCACAATTCGGCCACTCGGACTCTCTCCCGACCAAGAAATATTAGTAGCAGAGAAGTAGCATACTAGCATGTCGTTTATGAACAGTACGTGCGTGTGTCTGTCCAGGGCGATCAAGCAGAACGTGAGGGGATTCCCGCGGCCGCAGCTGGACATCAGCGCGACCAACATCGGCAAGATCGTGGAGCAGGCGATGAACACGACGCTGGACCCGCCCTTCAACCCCTACGAGAACAGCCTCAACTTCCTCATCGCCTCCTACATCATCCCGTACGTCGGCCTGACCGGCTACGTCGGCGCCAACCCCAAGCTCCTCACTCCTCAGGCCAGAAGGGTACGTACCTAGGCTACACCACACGCGTGATCACCCTACCACCAGCCGTATCGATCAGACACACAAAATGCGTGCATGCGTACTGATCGATATTCCCATTAATTACATGTACGTGATACTCTAATTAACTTGTCGTACTTCTGTGATTGATTGCACGCAGCTGGTGGCGGGACTGCTGGGCGTGGAATCGGCACAGGACGCGGTGATCCGGGCCCTGCTGTACGAGCGCGGACTGTCGCGGGTGGCGAGCTATGGTGTTGGTGTGGCGGAGGTGACCGCGCACATCTCCGAGCTGCGGAACGAGCTTGGGAGGAGGGGAGTGAAGGACGAGGGGCTAGTGGTGGCGCCGGGTGAGGGGCCCGAGGGGCAGACCGTGGGGAACATCATCGCGGGCGACCGCTACTCGCTCGCTTACGATCGCACGCCCGAGGAGATCCTCGGCATCGTGTACGGCACCGGAAGCCCCGCCCAGGCCGGCGGCTTCTTTCCCCAGGGCGCTGACGGCCGCATAGCCAGGGGGCTCCTCATGTAGACGATCAATCGACGGACATATATACAACTGGAGTGTTGTTCTCGATCGCAAGTTGTAGACTATATGCATCATACGTGTGTGTGTGTGTGTCTTGTCCTTATGGATGCTAATAATCAATAAAAGGACCTATGCAATAGGCAAAATGTTTTCCCATCAGCGTCGGCATCTGGCAAGTTCGAGAACCAACCATGGAACCCTAAGCTTCATGTGACAGCGGACGAATTTGGTCTTACCACTGAGAACCATTGACTTTGAGGCCTACATTATGAAGATATTCAGCTGAGGTTTTATAGAGTTGGACGGCTTCGCTCGCTCGGCTCCCTGCCGCCGCCGCCATCCTCTCCTCCACCCTTCCTCCCCCGCCGCTCCCTCCTGCCGTCGCCGTCGGCATGGTCCGCCGGGCGCTGCCCGCGCGGCGACGGGCCCTTCTTTCCCCGCTCGTGTGTGGGGGGCGCGGGGTTCTGTGGGTCGCGGGCGCTCCTGATGCGGCGACGTGGCCGTTGGCCGCGGAGCGCGTGGTGGTGTGGCTGGCCGGCGGCATCCGCTCTACGCAGATCTGGGCCCTTTTGGGCTCATCTAGGTTGGGTGGGCCAGCGCGTGGCGGTGTGGCTCCCTGGTGGAGGTGGCGCGGAGTCGGGGGCTGCGGGTGGTGGCTGCTCCTTCGGCTGATGTGCTACAACATGGTGGCAGGGGTTGTTCGGACCCTTTGGGGCCCGTTCGGGCCTGTTCGGGCTTGGTAAGCTTCTGTTGTCATGTCCGGTCGGCTCCGCGGTGGTTGTCCCCTCTCATCGGCTGAGTTGCGGATGCCGCCGAGCTCGTTGGCTCCTCGTCCCTCCTACAGGTCGCGTGTCGGTGGCCTCAGGGAGACGACGAGGTTGGTTCGGTGACCATGGTGGCACATGCTGGTGGGCGGCAGGTCTGGTGGTGCACTTTGAATCGTCCCGGGTGGTGGTTTGGGTTTGGAGAAATCCCTAGCGGCTCATCCGGCATCGACGCAGTGACGCCTGTGGGCGCCGCCGGACCTTCCTGAAGGGCGTCGGGTATACCCCTTCCCCACTACCCTCTGCGTACCGGAGGAAACCCTAGGACATGTCTGGGTAGCAGCGGCGGCGTCGTCGCATTCCTTCTTGAAGGTGTTGCTCGGTACGCGGCGCTTTGGAGTGCTAGAAGCGCGGTGGTACTTCCCCGAAGGGTGCAACGGTTCCCGGCCATCTTCGTTTCGTCGATCTGCCGTTGTCGACATTTGTTTCTCCTTCTTTTTTTCTTTTTTTCTTTTGGGCTTGTTTGTGCCGCAACCCAATGAGCTCGTTGTATCGGATGGTTGCTTAATCTAAAGCGGGGGGGGGGGACCCTTTATCGTTATGAAGATATTCAAGGGTGGAAAGATTTT
Organism: Triticum monococcum; assembly: GCA_034509565.1. Classification (NCBI taxonomy): domain Eukaryota; kingdom Viridiplantae; phylum Streptophyta; class Magnoliopsida; order Poales; family Poaceae; genus Triticum; species Triticum monococcum. Next base: position 525,438,346 of record CM067842.1, on the reverse strand, counting down.
ATCGCGTCAACGTAGTCGTCGGAATTGGCCTCTCCACGGGATGCCGACGCTGCTTACTTCCATGGATTGCGAATATGCGGCATAGTAAATGGTCCATCGCCCGTGCCTTGGGAAAGAAGCGATCCTCTTGAAGGTTGCAGGACTATCTTGGTCCATATCTATACCTTCTATAAGGAGATCTTCATGGTGGAGCCCTGGTTTAGGGTTGCGGTGGGTGTAAACTGCTGGCCAGCAGAGGCAAGGGTGTCTGCCGACGAGAATGCGGAACTGACCCTCTCATTCTTGCCTGAGGAGGTTGGTCCGGCGGTTGCAGAGGTGAAGGCTAGTTTGGTGTCTTGTCTGAATGGCCTCCTAGTCTCCTTTTTCCATTAGTTTTGAGAGCATCTTTAGGCGATGATTAAGCGAATGTTCTAAAAATTCTACATTGGGACATTATATATGTCCCATTTGAACTTCGGTGTGGTTCCCTAATCCCAAAATTAGTTGGGGAAACAGATATCGGTCACATTAGACTATTCACGATGATAAATGTCCTTCAACGGATATTTGCTAAGGTGCGTGCAACACGGTTTGCCCTGGTGGTGGAATGCCTCACACACCCTTACTAGTTCACCTTTGTTAAGGGCGCCGTATTCACGATGCGACCCTAGCGCATCATGAAATTATTCATTAGGTTAAGGTTCAGTGCTAGAAGGGTGTGTTCCTTCAACTAAATTTCTATAATGCTTACAATCGCTTGGATTGGTCATTTCTCTGCCAAGTCCCTAACCGGAGGGGGTTCGATGATCGTCGGTGTTGTTGGACCATGGAGATGGTCATGAGTGATAGCACCACTATCAATGTTAATGGAGAGGTGAGCGCCTATTTTATAGGTCGTTGCGCGGGGTGAGGTCGGGGTATCTATTTCTCTCCTCTTCTTTAACCTTCTCGTTGACGCCCTGGCGGACATCCTGGATGAAGCTATGATGACCGATCACATCTCTGGTGTGGTTGGGCATATTATCCCTAGAGCTGCATGGTGTGGCACATCTACAATATGCATATGACATCATGATCATGCTGTGAGGGTCGTAACTGGATACCAACAATCTTACGTTCCTTCTCCTTTCATGCGGTCATGCTGGGACTTTATATCAACTTCGATAAGAGTGGGGTTGTGGTCATGGTGTTTTCCTTGGAGAACAAGTGCCAAATAGCGGAGAACCTAATTGTAGGTTATGCTTGGATACTTGGGGATGCCGCTTTCTAATTCTATGATCCATACCAGGGACTTTGGCCTGCTTTTGGGGCGCGTTGCATTCAAGACGGAGTCGTGGCGCTGGAGATTCTCATCTAAAGGGAGTAAATTCATGCATATAGACTCTTGTCTCTCTAGCCTCCCATGTATATAATGGGATTGTATATTATATCAAAAGAGGTACATAGCTCATTTGACAAGGATCTATCACAATTCTTCTGACAAGCGGTCAATCGGCACCAGAAATACCATATGGTTAAGTGAGCTGATATCTGCTTCCCTAAGGGCCCATGGGGTTAACGTATTCTGGCAGCCCAATGCATGAATGTGTCCCTTATGCTGAGATGGGTGTGGTGAGTCTAAAGGATGAGGGAGGGCTATGGTTGCATCTTATAAAAGCTAAATGCATGCAGGGCTGCCGAGTTCCTCCCTTGTGATCGAAGGGAGCACTCCTAGTTCTGGGAGTCCTTCCAGGTGATCAAACATGATATCCACCTCGGTATAAACATTTCCATAGGAAATGGAGATGGGACCTTATCTGGTTGGACCCGTGTCTTGGCAAGGCTCCTTTATATGTCGAATTCCCTGCCAATGGAGCGAGTGAAGGCGCGTACATTATGATGCCCATGGAGATTAAGGCTACTGAAATTCTTTCTAGGAGGTGGCCCTCATTCAAAAGGGGAGAGCATCTAATACATAAGCCCACAATTTTGTAAAAAATCTCTTACTCTCGAGTATTGTCAATACGTATGGCTACTTCAACTTTAGGATACTTCTGTTGTACCTTATGTAGTTAATCAATAAAGATACCAAACTTACTCAAACAAAAAAGAGTTGACATCGATCCAGGCTACATATGTGCAACGAAGTTTTTTATAGATAAAGCATAGAAATGGGTAGGGTATGGTGAGGGTACAATAATCACATACCTATACCTATGCCCGACGGGTATCCATACTCGATGGATACCCATCGAGCATATCAACACATCACTGAAGGGCGATGGCATAATTCTAGGTACATTGGCGCCACCGAGAGGTTTATAGGGCTGGTGAAATGATGATTGCGAGGAGGATGGAAGCGGGGTATTGCTAGGGAGTGCGAGCAAAGGATGGAGGTGGACTATTATATGGATGTCTATTTCACAACTTATATACAGAGATTTAGTAGCTTATGTCTATGAGAAATGTGACTTTGACGCCCCCGTTTATAATCATGCACTAATCATACATGCATCATGCACGATCACCAATGGTGACCCACGTCAATATTACAACACAACTCTACGATGCAACTTAAACATGAATCTTTATATTAGAAGCCGGGGTCACGAGGACCCGTAATACATCGGTCAACAAACAAAAAAGTATGGGTACAGACGAAGTTAAACAAGTTTTTCCTTAAGACGGCTGAGCAAAACAATGACACTAGATTGAAAAGGCGCATGCCTCCAGCCTAGGACCTCCGAACTACTCGTCAACATCAAACTCCAAGTAGTATCCATCATTGGGAATACCTGTATCTGAGAGGCTACTATCTTATAGTAGCAACCGGGTTGAAGGAAAAAGATAGCAAAGCAACGGCGAGTACTCATCCAAAGTACTCACAAGACTTACTTTGGAACTATGCTACATATGCATCGACATCAAAGGAATAGGGGTATATTTGTGGGCTAAACTGCAGAAATGCCAGAATAAATGGGGGAATCTCTATGTAACACACGTGCCATCATCTTGCAACATTAGAAGAGGAATAGAGCATCTTGCAGCAAAGGAAGGGTATGTGCGCATATGAGTATAAGTAAATAGTACAACAATACCATACCCTGAAATCCTTCCTCGACTCCCTGCAAGAAAGCGATCCTTGGGCATTCCATATTTATAGAACTAGTGAATCATATCTAGTAACAGGTTCAAGTTGTATAGACATATATAGTAGGTGTGTTTTATCAAGTATCCAGTTCAAGTGGTATAAGATCGGGGTACTTCTCCAAGCCGTCCGTTATGATGGACGCGGCTACCCAAATAGTTTCGTCTTCCCTGCAGGGGTGCACCACATAACCCGATACACTAGATTATCTCTGGCCAGACACACTTTCCTGGGTAATGCTCGGCCTCGGACAATCGACACGCCGAAGTCCTACCTAGGCTCTCTAGAGAAGTCACCCGTCGGTCTACATCCTAAGCGTGAAAGGGTTGTTCGGCCACTCACCTAATCCGCTCCTGCACGTGGCAAGACTGGTCGGGGACCAAGCCCATCTTTGTACAGATAGCAGGTAGTACTACGCTCACCCCAACAATCAGCCTGCAGTTCTAAACTGTGACATCTAAGAAAGCTTTCAGGAGGAACTGATGATGTTGAGGGCCCCATAAACATTACCGTGCACGGTGGTTAGTGTGTATATGCCAGTGACAATCTCGGTTCAAATACCGAAATCTTGTTGGTCATATTATTCCATTTATCTACGGAGATCGACCAGGACCCGGGCCCACCTCATCCTGGATGGTCTTTGCATGTCTTGTCGTTCCACTAACTTTAAAAATGTGGGGACAATACCAACCTCACCATCATCCAGTGGATATCTGTTGGGTTCTCGTGTTGCATCACTCAGGAGTTGTCGGGGCTCAGGTCCATCTCTTACTGTATGGTACCACCTGCCCTTCAACCCCCATACCAACATAAATGTAACATTGTAATGTAGTAATGTAAAGCATACCCACCCATAGGGTATCATAGCGTGGTAACCTAGCATAGCAACACAAACAAGGATGTAGGGCCAACTAATAGAACACCAGCATAGCTATACTAGGCATGCTAGCATAACATGTCAAGTACTTTTACCAGGCGACAAAATCAGGCTATGCATCAGAGTATGATCAACTGAATAATAGAGATACAAATACCTAATGCATGAAAGTAGAGAGAAAGAATAGGCGATATCGGAATGATCAAAGGGCAGGGGGGGTGCTTGCCTGATTGCTCTATAGATGAAACCAGATACTCAATGATGTAGTCGATCTCATGGTTTACAGCTTTCTCGGGGTCTACCAATAAAAGCAAATGTGGGGTAAACAAATAAATAACTGTAACACCCTCGATGCGACTATATCTCCCACGTGTCGAGGCACGACTTAAAGGCATAATCGCATTGAAGGCATATGTCGCAAGTCGAGTAATCATCACAAACATCCCATGTAATATAGATAATGAAAAGGGATAACATATTTGGCTTACACTCCCCACGTCAATCAAGTACATAAATAACATACATCATCCAAACACTCATAGCCCGACTACGGCACCAAAATAAAAGACAACCCAACAAGCGACAAGGTCCCGATCACCCCAACTGGGCACCACTACTGATCATCAGGAAAAGAAACATAGTAACACTGAGAATCCTCGTCGTACTCCCACTTGAGCTCATATGCGTCACCTGGAGCGGAATCACCTGGACCTGCATCTGGAGTTATAGAATCTGTGAGCCACAAGGAGTCAGCAATCTCGCACCCTCGCGATCAAGACTATTTAAGCTTAATAGGTAGGATGGGGTAAATATGTGTGGAGCTGCAGCAAGCGACTAGCATATATGGTGGCTAACTTATTCGCAAAAGAGAGCGAGAAGAGGAGGCAAAGCGCGAGCGAGAAACTAGAGAGCAACCTGCGCAAACATTACTCCAACACCGTGTCCACTTCCCGGACTCTGCCGAGAAGAGGCCATCATGGTAACACACTCAGTTGATTCATTTTAATTAATTAAGGTTCAAATTATCTACAACCGGACATTAACAAATTCTCATCTGCCCATAACCGCGGGCACGACTTTCGAAAGTTCAATCCCTGCAGGGGAGTCCCAACTTAGCCCATGACAAGCTCTCACGGTCAACGAAGGAATAGACCTCCACCCGAGACATTCCGATCAGATTCGGTATCTCGGTACAACAAGACATTCCGACAGGTTAAAACAAGACCAGCAATACCACCCGCTGTGCCGACAAATCCCGATAGGAGCTGCACATATCTCGTTCTCAGGGCACACCGGATAAGCTAAGCGTACGGGAGCCAACGTAACCCAAGTTGCCAAGGGACGGCCCCGCACGATGCTCTAGGGTGGACCAACACTCAGAGGAGCACTGGCCCAGGGGGGTTAAAATAAGATGACCCTCGGGCTCCGGAAACCCAAGGGAAAAGAGGCTAGGTGGCGAATGGTAAAACCAATGTTGGGCATTGCTGGAAAAGCTTTAATCAAGTCAAACTATCAAGGGGTTCCCATTATAACCCAACCGCGTAAGGAACGCAAAATCCAGGAACATAACACCGATATGACGGAAACTAGGGCGGCAAGAGTGGAACAAAACACTAGGTGAGAGGCCGAGCCTTCCACCCTTTACCAAGTATATAGATGCATTAAGATAACATGGCAATATAATGATATCCCAACAAGTAAATAGATGTTCCAACAAGGAACGGTCTCCAATCTTCACCTGCAACTAACAACGCTATAAGAGGGGTTGAGCAAAGCGGTAACATAGCCAAACAACGGTTTGCTAGGACAATGGTGGGTTAGAGGCTGAGCATGGCAATTTGGGAGGCTGACAAGCAAGTGGTAGGCATCGTAGCATTGGCATAGCAAAAGAGCGAGCAAACTAGCATAGCAAAGATAGTAGTGATTTCGAGGGTATGATCATCTTGCCTGCAAAGTTGTCAGAGTTGACTGGATCCTCAAAAGCAAACTCAACGGGCTCCTCGTTAGCGAACTCATCTCCCGGCTCTACCCAAACAAGACAAACAAGCAAGAAGGATACAATCAACCATGTGCAAGCTCAAACAATAAGATGCAATGATGGTATGCTATGCGGGATGCGATGCGGGATGGAAAATACAAGATGTGACAAGAAATACATGAACCTGGCCTCAACATGGAAATCCAAGTGTGCCACTGGAAAGATGAGATGAAATCGCTTGAAAACGATATAAAGAACGCCGGAATCGGAGTTACGGTTGGAAAATGGCAAGCGATTCAAATATGACATCGGTCTGCGATTTACAGCAAGTAGGCATCTAAATGCAATGAAATGAACATGCTACAACAATCAAACATGGCATCAAAATACATGGCAGGAAAGCATTCAAGATGCTTCACAAAAGACTAGCACTAAGCCACGGCCAATTCATCCATTATGAGGTTCAAACAAGCATGGCAAAAACGCAAATGTAAAACAGATTTCAGACTTTGTGAAATTAACACTTGTCTGAAATTTCAGATCATGAAGCCCTCTTCGGAGCAACAAAACAACATGCTACAGGATCTGAACATGACAAAGAAATACATGGCATGGAGCTACTCAACAAGCTTATCAAAAGTCCCTAAGTGACCTGGTGCCAAAAGGGATCACAAAATATACTAACAAGCACACGAACATAGCTAAAACATAATCAGTTTTCAGACTTGGTGAAAACTGAGACATGCTGAAACATAACTCACGAAGGCATGTAAACGAGCTCGATGCACTCACGACGGTGCAAGTCATGGCAAGGCAAGCATACATCCATTAAGAAAGCACAAAATGCAAGCTAGACATGGCAAGAACAATGGCATAGCATGTACGGATCAACTACAATAACATCGGCAAAATCGCAAACACGTTGACGATCTGTCCAGATTCACCACGAAGCAAACGTAGAGCTCGATTGACTCATGCTAGGGTGCTACACATATGCAAACAAAGACATGGATGGATAGAGCATAACAAGATTAACAAAACTCCTTTACTGATCATCCTCAAAAGAGGCACGGATCACTAGGAAACAGCATGAACATATGGCATCATGAACTAAATAATCCCAGACTTAGTGAAAACTACTAAGTCTCTGAAAACAGATTTACCGGGTGCCTCACTTTGCAAGCTTGCACAAGTCACCACACACATCCTAAAAATGCATGGGTTGCACCTCTGGAAATATAACAAGATGCTTAACAAAACATATGAAGGACTCACAGGCATATCATGCACACAATAATCATGGCAAAAATAACAAAAGTCTAAGATGAACTAGCAGATCTGACAAATATCTCACGAAGCCTCCTTCTAGCAGCATTTCGGGCATCAAGATGAACTCAAATGAAAATGATGCAATGGAATGAAATGATGTACTCGTCGAGGCGAACATTTTGATATACTATATGTCCAAAACGGAGCTACGGATGCGGAGATATAGCAGGTCAAAGTATGCTCGAAAATTAGGGTTTGGAGCGGAAAAAGTCAACCGAGTAGATATTTTCCAGATCTAGATCCAGATCGGGGTACTGTTCACGCACGCCTCCCGAGGTCGCCGGAGTTGTTCGCCGGAGTCGAAGAAGAGGGCCGGGGCGACGTGGTACTTGGAGGGAGAGGCCGGGGCGTGGTGCGGCGGCGCCGGCGGATGCGGACGGCGGCGGTGGCCCGCCGGAGCGGCGCGGGCGGCGATGGTGCGGCGAGGAGAACGAAGCGCCGGAATGCAAAACGGACAACGGGGAAAATGCTCGAATGCATGAGATGAACACGTATGCACATGCAATGCACATGATGACATGATATGAGATGCATGACAACAAAAACAACACACGGAGACAAAGACCCGAACCCGAGAAATAAATATAACTTAACGCCGGAAACGGCAAGAGTTGGAGTACAAATTGGGAAAGTTATTTCTGGGGCGTTACAATAACAGAGCAAACAAATGCAACACAAATGCATGGGATGGCAAAAGGTGATGATGATGTGCTCTGTTTTAGTTCTACACAATTTAGTTGAAGTGGGAAAATATATGGAATATTTTCCTGACTCCAGATATTATTTCATTAATTGATTCTGATGCAAAATATCAATGTTCATTATGATAGAGGTGTTGGTCATGCATGCAAATGACATATTACTGATTCGTTACATTTTTCTGATCAACTTCCATATATAAATTATTTTCACCTGAGCTACGGTTTATTTTATATGAATTCCCAAAATTTTAAAGATTTTCTGAATTTATTATTAATTCAAATTAATTGGATAAATGCTAAACGCACACAGAAAGTGCACCCAGCAGAGTGTTACACAGGCTGGCACATGGGATCTAGTTGACTGCCCAGTGAGCAGTCAACTATGGACTTAGACTGGTCAATCTGACATGTGGGGCCTGGCAGTGAGTGAATGTTAACTTAACAATGGATTAAGTTAAGTTAAATAGGTTAATTAGGAGGTGGGGCCCTACTGTCAGTGTGTCAATTAGTTAACATATTTAATTTGTGCTAATCCTAATCACTATAGTCGCATGGCCCACATGTAAGTGGTCGTGGGCTTAAGTAAACAGGTCATTAGCATTTAAACTAATTGGTCACATCATCACCACCGATGTTTACCGCTAGTGACCATAGAACATGGCGGCGACGCGCGGGATTCGTCCACAGGGCATGGATGGACGTGAGACTGGCCGCGTTCGAACGCCAGTGATACGATGCGTCGAATGCTAGCACTGGTCTGACCAGGGGAGGCTAGATTTGGCCAGAGCAACAACGTCCGACCGTAGCCAGAAGGGGAGCTCGGAGGAATCCTTGTTTTACCCCGAGTTCGAGCGGTCCAGGGTTCTAGAACTGTTCTACGGGCCCGCACGGAGCCAGTGGATACACACGCGTCACCAATTGGTGGCCAGAGTGATGCCGGCGATGAGCTCAGGCGGCGGTGGGTTTTGGCTCTCCGGGAAATAGCGGTAGAAGCTATCGCATGGGGAAGATGGGGAAAAGATGTGGCCGCTCACAGGGAGCATGGTGGTGAGCTCAAGGAGGTTGGGGCTGGTCGGGGATGCGCAGATCGACGGCAATGGTGACGGCAAGGGAGAAGGAAGAAACCGATTGAGGCGCACGTTGTGGGGTCCCCCAGCTCGAGCCCGAGGTCGAAGTCGAGGTAGTGGACGACGACGAAGCTTCTGGACAGGCTCTCTGGCTGCGGAGAGGACGGTGAGAATGTGGGTGGCGTGGCCATGGCGATGGCTACGCTCGGACGAGCTTGGTATCGAGCGGGAGGGGCTAGGGAGGAGGAACCGCGACGTGGGGGGGGAGGGATCGGGATCGATCTAGGGTTTTCCACGAGAGGCTCTAAATAGGGCAGGGGGTATCGGATGGCATGCGACATCGGTGGCCATGTTGTGCACCCGACCTTTGCACGACGTTGGCGAGAGGTAGGGGGATGCCGAGGCAGGTGGGCTAGATCCCATTGTGTCCACATAAGGCCCAATGGCATAGTGTAGGGTTTTGTCTTTTTCTTTTTTTTCCTTTTCTATTTTATTTTTCTTTCTCTCTTTTCTATTTTATTTTAATACCAAATGATTTGTTATGAACTTGAAATTTGGCACATAAATATTAGGCGATATTTTGAACTAGTACACAAAATTTCAAATCATTTTGAAGTGTTAAAATATTTGTTTATTTTGAAATGGCCCTATTAGTTGTTGCTCCCTTTTAAATATTGTTAGGGGCATTTTTGGAATTTGGGTGATGTTGTTTTCCTTAACATAAATACTTGGGGATTATTTGCAATACCACCAAAAAAATATTGTTTGAAGAAACCTTATTTTGTCTTATAATTGAAATTTGAATTCGATTTTGATTTGGGGCAAGTGGCATTCATTATTGCAAAACATGATGACATTGTATAATTAGAGGGGATAACGTTGTAGCTTAATTATAGGGGCGTTACAATGACCCACTGATGTCTACTACACAACCTTCTTCTTGTAGACATTGTTGGGCCTCCAAGTGCACAGGTTTGTAGGACAGTAGCAAATTTTCCTCAAGTGGATGACCTAAGGTTTATCAATCCGTAGGAGGCGTAGGATGAAGATGGTCTCTCTCAAGCAACCCTGCAACCAAACAACAAAGAGTCTCTTGTGTCCCCAACACACCCAATACAATCAAAAATTATAGATACGTTGGAGATGTATCAGCATCCCCAAGCTTAATTCCTGCTCGTCCTCGAGTAGGTAAATGATAAAAACAGAATTTTTGATGTGGAATGCTACCTAACATATTTATCCATGTAATCTTCTTTATTGTGGCAAGAATATTCAGATCCATAAGATTCAAGACAAAATTTTAATATGGACATAAAAAAAATAATACTTCAAGCATACTAACTAAGCAATCATGTCTTCTCAAAATAACATGGCCAAAGAAAGTTCATCCCTACAAAATCATATAGTTTGGTCATGCTCCATTTGTGTCACACAAGAATGCTCTCATCATGCACAACCCCGATGACAAGCCAAGCAATTGTTTCACACTTTAGTAATCTTAAACTTTTTTCAACTTTCATGCAATACATGAGCGTGAGCCATGGATATAGCACTATGGGTGGAATAGAATGTAATGAGGGGGTTATGTGGAGAAGATAAAACGGATAAAGTCTCACATCGAAGCGGCTAATCAATGGGCTAGGGAGATGCCCATCAATTGATGTCAATGCAAGGAGTAGGGATTGCCATGCAACGGATGCACTAGAGCTATAAATGCATGAAAGCTCAACAAAAGAAACTAAGTGGGTGTGCATCCAAGTAGCTTGCTCACGAAGACCTAGGGCACTTGAGAAGGCCCATTGTTGTAATATACAAGCCAAGTTCTATAATGAAAATTTTCCGCTAGTATATGAAAGTGACAAAATAAGAGACTCTCTATCATGAAGATCATGGTGCTACTTTGAAGCACAAGTGTGGAAAAAGGATAATAGCATTGTCCCTTTTATTTTTTTTTTGTTTTTTATATTTTTTTATTTGGCCCTTTTTAATTATTATTTGGCCTTTATTTTTTTTGGCCTTCCCCTCTTTTTTGGCCTTTCTTTTTTTTCTTTTTTTGGGATAATGTTGTATTAATGATGATCACCACACTTCTATTTATTTACAACTCGATACTACAACAAGATATGACTCTATATGAATGCCTCCGACGCTGTACCGGGATTGCGATGAATCAAGAGTGACATGTATGAAAAATTATGAACGGTGGCTTTGCCACAAATACGATGTCAACTACATGATCATGTAAAGCAATATGACAATGATGATGCGTGTCATAATAAACGGAATGGTGGAAAGTTGCATGGCAATATATCTCGGAATAGCTATGGAAATGCCATAATAGGTAGGTATGGTGGCCGTTTTGAGGAAGATATAGGGATGTTTATGTGTGATAGAGCGTATCATATCACGGGGTTTGGATGCACCGGCGAAGTTTGCACCAACTCTCAATGTGAGAAAGGGCAATGCACGGTACCGAAGAGGCTAGCAATGATGGAAGGGTAAGAGTGCGCATAATCCATGGACTCATTAGTCATAAAGAACTCACATACTTATTGCAAAAATCTACAAGTCATCAAAAACCAAGTATTACGCGCATGCTCCTAGGGGGATAGATTGGTAGGAAAAGACCATCGCTCGTCCCCAACCGCCACTCATAAGGAAGACAATCAAATAACACCTCATGTTTCAAATTTGTTACACAACATTTACCATAAGTGCATGCTATGGGACTTGCAAACTTCAACACAAGTATTTCTCAAATTCACAACTACTCAACTAGCACAACTTTAATATCACTATCTCCATATCTCAAAACAATTATCAAGTATCAAACTTCTCTTAGTATTCAATGCACTCTATATGAAAGTTTTTATTATATCCCTCTTGGATGCCCATCATATTAGGACTAAATTCATAACCAAAGCAAATTACCATGCGGTTTAGGACTCTCAAAATAATATAAGTGAAGCATGAGAGTTCATCTATTTCTATAAAATAAAACCACCACCGTGCTCTAAAAGGATATAAGTGAAGCACTAGAGCAAATGACAAACTAGTCCAAAAGATATAAGTGAAGATCAATGACTAGTTGAATGATTATGCAACTATATGAAGACTCTCTAACATTTAATAATTTCAGATCTTGGTACTTTATTCAAACAGCAAGCAAAGCAAAATAAAATGACATTCTAAGAATAGCAAACATCATGTGAAGAAGCAAAAACTTAGGATCAACCGAAACTAACCGATAGTTGTTGAAGAAGAAAGGTGGGATGCCAACCGGGGCATCCCCAAGCTTAGACGCTTGAGACTTCTTGAAATATTATCTTGGGATGCCTTTGGCATCCCCAAGCTTGAGATTTTGTGTCTCATTAATTCCTCTCATATCACGGTCTCCCTAAATCTCAAAAGCTTCATCCACACAAAACTCAACAAGGACTCATGAGATAAGTTAGTATAAACCAATGCAAAAACCTTATCATACTAACTATAGGAAATCACTAAAATTATTATTCAACATTGCATACTAAATGCCTCTACATATTTAATAGTCCTATCCTCAAATAGAATCATTAAAGAAGCAAACATATGCAAACAATGCAAACATAATAGCAATCTGCCTAAACAGGACAGTCTGTAAAGAGTGTAGCAAGATCCATACTTCCCTACCTCCAAATATTATGACAGAAAATTCCCACTGTAGTGAATTTATCAGAGTTTAATATGCAAACGGTTTCAACATTTTATCACATTCTGACTTTTCTAGGCATAGTAAAGGCTATCAATGCCACTTTTATTGAAATAAAAGATGCAAAACATTGTTATAAATAACAGCAAGCAAATCCTAACAAAATAAATTGATGCTCCAAGCAAAACACATATCATGTGGTGAATAAAAATATAGCTCCAAGTAAAGTTACCGATGAACGAAGACGAAAGAGGGGATGCCCTCCGGGACATCCCCAAGCTTAGGCTTTGGGTTGTCCTTGAATATTACCTTTGGGTTCCTTGGGCATCTCCAAGCTTAGGCTCTTGTCACTCCTTATTCCATAGTCCATCGAATCTTTACCCAAAACTTGAAAACTTCACAACACAAAACTTAACAGAAAACGCGTAAGCTCCGTTAGTATAAGAAAGTAAATCACCACTTAGGTACTGTTGTGAACTCATTCTAAATTCATATTGTTGTAATATCTACTGTATTCCAACTTATCTATGGTTCATACGCTCCGATACTACTCATAGATTCATCAAAATAGGCAAACAACACATAGAAAACAGAATCTGTCAAAAACAGAACAATATGTAGTAATCTGGATCAAACGTATACTTCTGGAACTCATGAAATTCTCAAATAAATTGGTGGACCTGCGGAATTTATCTATTACTCATCTACAAAAAGAATTAAGTAAATAGAACTCTCCAATAAAAAATGGCAGAAAATCTCGTGAGCGCTAAAGTTTCTGTTTTTTACAGCATGATCGCAAAGACTTCACCCAAGTCTTCCCAAAGGTTCTACTAGGCACAAACACTAATTAAAATATAAAACCACATCTAAACATAGGCTATATGAATTATTTATTACTAAACAGTAGCAAAAAGTAAAGAACAAGAATGGGATTGGGTTGCCTCCCAACAAGCGCTATCGTTTAACGCCCCTAGCTAGGCATGATGATTTCAATGATGCTCACATAAAGGATAAGAATTGAAACATAAAGAGAGCATCATGAAGAATATGACTAGAAAATTTAAGTCTAACCCACTTCCTATGCATAGGGATTTTGTGAGCAAACAACTTATGGAGACAAGAATCAACTTGCATAGGAAGGTAAAACAAGCATAACTTCAAAACTTTAAGCACATAGAGAAGAAACTTGATATTATTGCAATTCCTACAAGCATATATTCCTCCCTCATAATAATTTTCAGTAGCATCATGAATGAATTCAACAATATAACCAGCACCTAAAGCATTCTTTTCATAATCTACAAGCATAGAATTTTTATTACTCTCCGCATAAGCAAAATTCTTCTCATGAATAATAGTGGGAGCAAACTCAACAAAATAATTATCATGTGAGGCATAATCCAATTGAAAACTAAAATCATGATGACAAGATTCATGGATATCATTATTCTTAATAGCATACAAGTCATCACAATAATCATCATAGATAGCAACTTTGTTCTCATAATCAATTGGAACCTCTTCCGAAATAGTGGAATCATTACTAAATAAAGCCATGACCTCTCCAAATCCACTTTCATAAATATAATCATCATAAATAGGAGGCATGATTTCATCATAATAAATTTGCTCATCAAAACTTGGGGGACAAAAAATATCATCTTCATCAAACATAGCTTCCCCAAGCTTGTGGCTTTGCATATCATTAGTATCATGGATATTCAAGGAATTCATACTAACAACATTGCAATCATGCTCATCATTCAAATATTTAGTGCCAAACATTTTAATGCATTCTTCTTCTAACACTTTGGCACAATTATCGGAATCCTTATTTTCATGATAGATGTTAAAAAGATGAAGCATATGAGGTACCCTTAATTTCATATTTTTGTAGTTTTCTTTTATAAAATAAACTAGTGATAAAACAAGAAACAAAAAGATTGATTGCAAGATCTAAAGATATACCTTCAAGCGCTAACCTCCCCGGCAACGGCGCCAGAAAAGTGCTTGATGTCTACTACACAACCTTCTTCTTGTAGACATTGTTGGGCCTCCAAGTGCAGAGGTTTGTAGGACAGTAGCAAATTTCCCTCAAGTGGATGACCTAAGGTTTATCAATCCGTAGGAGGCGTAGGATGAAGATGGTCTCTCTCAAGCAACCCTGCAACCAAACAACAAAGAGTCTCTTGTGTCCCCAACACACCCAATACAATGGTAAATTTTATAGGTGCACTAGTTCGGCGAAGAGATGGTGATACAAGTGGTATATGGATGGTAGATAAAGGTTTTTGTAATCTGAAAATATAAAAATAGTAAGGTAACTAATGATAAAAGTGAGCACAAACGGTATTGCAATGCGTTGAAACAAGGCCTAGGGTTCATACTTTCACTAGTGTAAGTTCTCTCAACAATAATAACATAATTGGATCACATAACTATCCTTCAACATGCAACAAAGTGTCACTCCAAAGCCACTAATAGCAGAGAACAAACGAAGAGATTATGGTAGGGTACGAAACCACCTCAAAGTTATTCTTTCCAATCAATCTGTTGGGCTATTCCTATAAGTGTCACAAACAACCCTAGAGTTCATACTAGAATAATACCTTAAGACACAAATCAACCAAAACCCTAATGTCACCTCAAGTATCCGTGGGTATGATTATAGGATATGCATCACACAATCTCAGATTCATCTATTCAAACCAACACAAAGTACTTCAAAGAGTGCCCCAAATATTCTACCGGAGAGTCAAGACGAAAACGTGTGCCAACCCCTATGCATAGGTTCATGGGCGGAACCCGCAAGTTGATCACCAAAACATACATCAAGTGAATCAATAGAATACCCCATTGTCACCACGGGTATCCCACGCAAGACATACATCAAGTGTTCTCAAATCCTTAAAGACTCAATCCGATAAGATAACTTCAAAGGAAAAAATCAATCCATTACAAGAGAGTAGAGGGGGATAAACATCATAAGAACCAACTATAATAGCAAAGCTCGCGATACATCAAGATCGTACCACCTCAAGAACATGAGAGAGAGAGAGATCAAACACATAGCTACTGGTACATACTGTTGGGGAACGCAGTAATTTCAAAAAATTTCCTACGCACACGCAAGATCATGGTGATGCATAGCAACGAGAGGGGAGAGTGTTGTCTACGTACCAACGCAGACCGACTGCGGAAGCGATCACACAACGTAGAGGAAGTAGTCGTACGTCTTCCTGATCCGACCGATCCAAGCACCGTTACTCCGGGACCTCTGAGTTCTTAGCACACGTACAGCTCGATGACGATCCCCGGGCTCCGATCCAGCAAAGCTTCGGGGAGGAGTTCCGTCAGCACGACGGCGTGGTGACGATCTTGATGTTCTACCGACGCAGGGCTTCGCCTAAGCACTGCAACGATATGATCGAGGTGAAATATGGTGGCAGGGGGCACCGCACACGGCTAAGGAACGATCTCAAGGATCAACTTGTGTGTCTAGAGGTGCCCCCCTACCCCTGTATATAAAGGAGCAAGGGGGAGGAGGCCGGCCCTAGGAGAGGCGCGCCAGGTGTGGAGTCCTACTAGGACTCCAAGTCCTAGTAGGAGTCCACCAAGAGGGGAGGAAGGGAGAAGGAAGTGGAGGAGTAGGAAAGGTGGCCGGCCCCCTTTTCCCTTGTCCAATTCGGACTAGAGGGGAGGGGGGCGCAGCAGCCTTTTTCCTCTTCCCACTAAAGCCCATCAAGGCCCATTACTTCTCCCGTAACTACCCGGTACTCCGAAAAATACCCGGATCACTCGGAACCTTTCCGATGTCCGAATATAGTCGTCCAATATATCGATCTTTACGTCTCGACCATTCCGAGACTCCTCGTCATGTCCCCGATCTCATCCGGGACTCCGAACTCCTTCGGTACATCAAAACTCATAAACTCATAATATAACTGTCATCGAAACGTTAAGCGTGCGGACCCTACGGTTCGAGAACAATGTAGACATGACCGAGACACGTCTCCGGTCAATAACCAATAGCGGGACCTGGATGCCCATATTGGCTCCTACATATTCTACGAAGATCTTTATCGGTCAGACCGCATAACAACATACGTTGTTCCCTTTGTCATCGGTATGTTACTTGCCCGAGATTCGATCGTCGGTATCCAATACTTAGTTCAATCTCGTTACCGGCAAGTCTCTTTACTCGTTCCGTAATACATCATCTCACAACTAACATATTAGTTGCAGTGCTTGCAAGGCTTATGTGATGAGCATTACCGAGAGGGCCCAGAGATACCTCTCCGACAATCGGAGTGACAAATCCTATTCTCGAAATACGCCAACCCAACATCTACCTTTGGAGACACCTGTAGTACTCCTTTATAATCACCCAGTTACGTTGTGACGTTTGGTAGCACCCAAAGTGCTCCTCTGGTAAACGGGAGTTGCATAATCTCATAGTCATAGGAACATGTATAAGTCATGAAGAAAGCAATAGCAACATACTAAACGATCGGATGCTAAGCTAATGAAATGGGTCATGTCAATCAGATCATTCAACTAATGATGTGATCCCGTTAATCAAATAACAACTCTTTGTCCATGGTTAGGAAACATAACCATCTTTGATTAACGAGCTAGTCAAGTAGAGGCATACTAGTGACACTCTGTTTGTCTATGTATTCACACATGTATTATGTTTCCGGTTAATACAATTCTAGCATGAATAATAAACATTTATCATGATATAAGGAAATAAATAATAACTTTATTATTGCCTCTAGGGCATATTTCCTTCAGTCTCCCACTTGCACTAGAGTCAATAATCTAGATCACATCACCATGTGATTAACATCGATAGTTCACATCATCATGTGATTAACACCCATAGTTCACATCGCCATGTGACCAATACCCAAAGGGTTTACTAGATTCAGTAATCTAGTTCACATCGCTATGTGATTAACACCCAAAGAGTACTAAGGTGTGATCATGTTTTGCTTGTGAGAGAATCTTAGTCAACGGGTCTGCCACATTCAGATCCACATGTATTTTGCAAATTTCTATGTCAACAATGCTCTGCATGGAGCTACTCTAGCTAATTGCTCCCACTTTCAATATGTATCTAGAACGAGACTTAGAGTCATCTAGATTAGTGTCAAAACTTGCATCGGCGTAACCCTTTACGACGAACCTTTTGTGACCTCCATAACCGAGAAACATATCCTTATTCCAGTAAGGATAATTTTGACCGCTGTCCATTGATCTACTCCTAGATCACTATTGTACTCCCTTGCTTAACATAGGGTATACAATAGATCTGATACACAACATGACATACTTTATAGAACCTATGGCCAAGGCATAGGGAATGACTTTCATTCTCTTTCTATCTTCTGCCGTGGTCGGGCTTTGAGTCTTACTCAACTTCACACCTTGTAATACAGGCAAGAACTCTTTCTTTGACTGCTCCATTTTGAACTACTTCAAAATCTTGTTAAGGTATGTACTCATTGAAAAAACTTATCAAGCATCTTGATCTATCTCTATAGATCTTGAAGCTCAATATGTAAGCAGCTTCACCGAAGTCTTTCTTTGAAAAACTCCTTTCAAACACTCCTTTATGCTTTACAGAATAATTCTATATTATTTCCGATCAACAATATGTCATTCACATATACTTATCAGAAATGCCGTAGTGCTCCCACTCACTTTCTTGTAAATACAGGCTTCACCGCAAGTCTGTATAAAACTATATGCTTTGATCAACTCATCAAAGCGTATATTCCAACTTCGAGATGCTTGCACCAGTCCACGGATGGATCGCTGGAGTTTGCACATTTTGTTAGCACCTTTTGGATTGACAAAACCTTCTGGTTGCATCATATACAACTTTTCTTTAATAAATCCATTAAGGAATGCAATTTTGTTTATCCATTTGCCAGATTTCATAAAATGCAGCAATTACTAACATGATTCGGACAGACTCAAGCATAGATACGAGTGAGAAACTCTCATCGTAGTCAACACCTTGAACTTGTCGAAAACCTTTTGCGACAATTCTAGCTTTGTAGATAGTGACACTACTATCAGCGTCCGTCTTCCTCTTGAAGATCCATTTATTTTCTATGGCTTGCCGATCATCGGGCAAATCCATCAGAGTCCATACTTTGTTCTCATACATGGATCATATCTCATATTTCATGGCCTCAAACCATTTCACGAAATTTGGGCTCATCGTCGCTTCCTCATAGTTCGTAGGTTCGTCATGGTCAAGTAACATGACCTCCAGAACAGGATTACCGTACCACTCTGGTGCGGATTTCACTCTGGTTTACCTACGAGATTCGGTAGTAACTTGATCCGAAGTTTCATGATCATTATGATTAGCTTCCTCACTAATTGGTGTAGGAGTCACAAGAACAGATTTCTGTGATGAACTACTTTCCAATAAATGAGAAGGTACAATTACCTTATCAAGTTCTACTTTCCTCCCACTCACTTCTTTCGAGAGAAACTCCTTCTCTAGAAAGTATCCATTATAAGCAACGAATGTCTTGCCTTAGGATCTGTGATAGAAGGTGTACCCAACAGTCTCCTTTTGGGTATCCTATGAAGACATATTTCTCCGATTTGGTTTTGAGCTTATCAGGATGAAACTTTTTCACATAAGCATCACAACCCCAAACTTTAAGAAACGACTACTTTGGTTTCTTGCTAAACCACAGTTCAGATTGTGTCGTCTCAACGGACTTAGATGGTGCCCCTTTTTAACGTGAATGCAGCTGTCTCTAATGCATAACCCCAAAACGATAGTGGTAGATTGGTAAGATACATCATAGATCGCACTATATCTAATAAAGTACGGTTATGACGTTCGGACACACCATTACATTGTGGTGTTCCAGGTGGCGTGAGTAGTGAAGCTATTTCACATTGTTTTTAACTGAAGACCAAACTCGTAATTCAAATATTTGTTTCCGCGATCAGATCGTAGAAACTTTATTTTCTTGTCACGATGATTTTCCACTTCACTCTGAAATTCTATGAACTTTTCAAATGTTTCAGACTTATGTTTTATCAAGCAGATATACCCATATCTGCTCAAATCATCTGTGAAGTTCAGAAAATAACGATACTTGCCGTGAGCCTTGACACTCATCGGACCGCATACATCAGTATGTATTATTTCCAATAAGTCATTTGCTCGCTCCGGAGAATGGAGTCTTAGTCATCTTGCCCATGAGGCATGGTTCGCAAGCATCAACTGATTCATAATCAAGTGATTCCAAAAGCCCATCAGCATGGAGTTTCTTCATGCGCTTTACACCAATATGACCTAAACGGTAGTGCTACAAATAAGTTGCACTATCATTATTAACTTTGCATCTTTTGGTTTCAATATTATGATTATGTGTATCACTACGATCGAGATCCAACGAACTATTTTCATTGGGTGTGTAACCATATAAGGTTTTATTCATGTAAACAGAACAACAATTTATTCTCTTACTTAAATGAATAACCGTATTATAATAAACATGATCAAATCATATTCATGCTCAACGCAAACACCAAATAACACTTATTTAGGTTCAACACTAATCACGAAATTATGGGGAGTGTGCGATGATGATCATATCAATCTTGGAACCACTTCCAACACACATCGTCACTTCACCCTTAACTAGTCTTTGTTTATTCTGCAACTCCCGTTTCGAGTTACTAATCTTAGCAACTGAACTAGTATCAAATACTGAGGGTTTGCTATAAACACTAGTAAAGTACACATCAATAACATGTATATCAAATATACTTATGTTCACTTTGCCATCCTTCTTATCCGCCAATCACTTGGGGTAGTTCCGCTTCCAGTGACCAGTCCCTTTGCAGTAGAAGCACTCAGTCTCAGGCTTAGGTCCAGACTTGGGCTTCTTCACTTGAGCAGCAACTTGCTTGCTGTTCTTTTTGAAGTTCCCCTTCTTCCCTCTGCCCTTTTCTTGAAACTAGTGGTCTTGTCTACCATCAACACTTGATGTTTTTCTTGATTTCTACCTTCATCGATTTCATCATCATGAAAAGCTCAGGAGTCATTTTCGTCATCCCTTGCATACTATAGTTCATCACGAAGTTCTACTAACTTGGTCATGGTGACTAGAGAATTCTGTCAATCACTATCTTATCTGGAAGATTAACTCCCACTTGATTCAAGCGATTGTAGTACCCAAACAATCTGAGCACATGCTCACTAGTTGAGCGATTCTCCTCCATCTTTTAGCTATAGAACTTGTTGGAGACTTCATATCTCTCAACTCGGGTATTTGCTTGAAATATTAACTTCAACTCCTGGAACATCTCATATGGTCCATGACATTCAAAACGTCTTTGCCGTCCCGATTCTAGGCCATTAAGCATGGTGCACTAAACTATCAAGTAGTCATCATATTGAGCTAGCCAAACGTTCATAACGTCTGCATCTGCTCCTGCAATAGGTCTGTCACCTAGCGGTGCATCAAGGACATAATTCTTCTGTGCAGCAATGAGGATAAACCTCAGATCACGGATCCAATCTGCATCATTGCTACTAACATCTTTCAATACAATTTTCTCTAGGAACATATCAAAGTAAACACAGGGAAGCAACAATGCGAGCTATTGATCTACAACATGATTTACAAAATACTACCAGGACTAAGTTCATGATAAATTTAAGTTCAATTAATCATATTACTTAAGAACTCCCACTTAGATAGACATCCCTCTAATCCTCTAAGTGATCACGTGATCCAAATCAACTAAACCATGTCCGATCATCACGTGAGATGGAGTAGTTTCGATGGTGAACATCACTATGTTGATCATATCTACTATATGATTCACGCTCGACCTTTCGGTCTCCGTGTTCCGAGGCCATATCTGTATATGCTTGGCTCGTCAAGTATAACCTGAGTATTCCGCGTGTGCAACTGTTTTGCACCCGTTGTATTTGAACGTAGAGCCTATCACACCCGATCATCACATGGTGTCTCAGCACGAAGAACTTTCGCAACGGTGCATACTCAGGGAGAACACTTCTTGATAATTTAGTGAGAGATCATCTTATAATGCTACCGTCAATCAAAGCAAGATAAGATGCATAAAAGATAAACATCACATGCAATCAATATAAGTGATATGATATGGTCATCATCATCTTGTGCTTGTGATCTCCATCTCCCGAAGCACCGTCATGATCACCATCGTCACCGGCGCGACACCTTGATCTCCATCGTAGCATCGTTGTCGTCTCGCCAATCTTATGCTTCCACAACTATCGCTACCGCTTAGTGATAAAGTAAAGCATTACATCGCGATTGCATTGCATACAATAAAGCGACAACCATATGGCTCCTGCCAGTTGCCGATAACTCGGTTACAAAACATGATCATCTCATACAATAAAATTTAGCATCATGTCTTGACCATATCACATCACAACATGCCCTGCAAAAACAAGTTCGACGTCCTCTACTTTGTTGTTGCAAGTTTTACGTGGCTGCTACGGGCTTAAGCAAGAACCAATCTCACCTACGCATCAAAACCACAACGATAGTTCGTCAAATAGACTCCATTTTAACCTTCGCAAGGACCGGGCGTAGCCACACTTGGTTCAACTAAAGTTGGAGAGACAGTCGCCCGCAAGCCATCTATGTGCAAAGCACGTCGAGGGAACCGGTCTCGCGTAAGCGTATGCGTAAGGTTGGTCCGGGTCGTCTCGTCCAACAATACCGCTGAACCAAAGTATGACATGCTGGTAGGCAGTATGACTTGTATCGCCCACAACTCACTTGTGTTCTACTCGTGCATATAACATCAAACTATAAAACCTGGCTCTGATACCACTGTTGTGGAACGCAGTAATTTTAAAAAATTTCCTATGCACACGCAAGATCATGGTGATGCATAGCAACGAGAGGGGAGAGTGTTGTCTACGTACCAACGCAGACCGACTGCGGAAGCGATCACACAACGTAGAGGAAGTAGTCGTATGTCTTCCTGATCCGACCGATCCAAGCACCGTTACTCTGGCACCTCCGAGTTCTTAGCACACGTACAGCTCGATGATGATCCCCGGGCTCCGATCCAGCAAAGCTTCGGGGAGGAGTTCCGTCAGCACGACGGCGTGGTGACGATCTTGATGTTCTACTGACGCAGGGCTTCGCCTAAGCACTGCAATGATATGATCGAGGTGGAATATGGTGGCAGGGGGCACCGCACACGGCTAAGGAACGATCTCAAGGATCAACTTGTGTGTCTAGAGGTGCCCCCTGCCCCCGTATATAAAGGAGCAAGGGGGAGGAGGACGGCCCTAGGAGAGGCGCGTCAGGTGTGGAGTCCTACTAGGACTCCAAGTCCTAGTAGGAGTCCACCAAGAGGGAAGGAAGGAAGAAGGAAGTGGAGGAGTAGGAAAGGTGGCTGGCCCCCTTTTCCCTTGTCCAATTCGGACTAGAGGGGAGGGGGACGCAGTAGCCTTTTTCCTCTTCCCACTAAAGCCCATCAAGGCCCATTACTTCTCTCGTAACTACCCGGTACTCTGAAAAATACCCGAATCACTCGGAACCTTTCCGATGTCCGAATATAGTCGTCCAATATATCGATCCTTACGTCTCGACCATTTCGAGACTCCTCGTCATGTCCCCGATCTCATCCGGGACTCCGAACTCCTTCGGTACATCAAAACTCATAAACTCATAATATAACTGTCATCGAAACGTTAAGCGTGCGGACCCTACGGTTCGAGAACAATGTAGACATGACCGAGACACGTCTCCGGCCAATAACCAATAGCGGGACCTGGATGCCCATATTGGCTCCTACATATTCTACGAAGATCTTTATCGGTCAGACCACATAACAACATACGTTGTTCCCTTTGTCATCGGTATGTTACTTGCCCGAGATTCGATCGTCGGTATCCAATATCTAGTTCAATCTCGTTACCGGCAAGTCTCTTTACTCGTTCCGTAATACATCATCTCACAACTAACATATTAGTTGCAGTGCTTGCAAGGCTTATGTGATGAGCATTACCGAGGGGGCCCAGAGATACCTCTCCGACAATCGGAGTGACAAATCCTATTCTCGAAATACGCCAACCCAACATCTACCTTTGGAGACACCTGTAGTGCTCCTTTATAATCACCCAGTTACGTTGTGACGTTTGGTAGCGCCCAAAGTGTTCCTCCGGTAAACGGGAGTTGCATAATCTCATAGTCATAGGAACATGTATAAGTCATGAAGAAAGCAATAGCAACATACTAAACGATCGGGTGCTAAGCTAATGAAATGGGTCATGTCAATCAGATCATTCAACTAATGATGTGATCCCGTTAATCAAATAACAACTCTTTGTCCATGGTTAGGAAACATAACCATCTTTGATTAACGAGCTAGTCAAGTAGAGGCATACTAGTGACACTCTGTTTGTCTATGTATTCACACATGTATTATGTTTTCGGTTAATACAATTCTAGCATGAATAATAAACATTTATCATGATATAAGGAAATAAATAATAACTTTATTATTGCCTCTAGGGCATATTTCCTTCACATACCCTCAGCCCCGAGGGAGAACTTCTCCCTCCTCGTCATGGAGAGCACCGGGATGATGAAGATGGCCACCGGAGAGGGATTCCCCCTCCGGCAGGGTGCCGAAACGGGTCTAGATTGGTTTTCGGTGGCTACGGAGGCTTCTGGCGGCGGAACTCCCGATCTATTGTGCTCCCCAAAGTTTTTAGGGTATATGGGTATATATGAGAGGAAGAAGTGCGTCGGTGGACCTCTGGGCTGTCCATGAGGCAGGGGGTGCGCCCAGGGGGTGGGCGCCCCCCCACCCTCATGGGCAGGCCGGGACTCTCCTGGTCCAACTCCGATACTCCGTGGGCTTCTTCTGGTCCAAAAATAAGTTCAGTGAAGTTTCAGGTCAATTGGACTCCGTTTGATTTTCCTTTTCTGCGATACTCTAAAATAAGGAAAAAACATAAACTGGCACTGGGCTCTGGGTTAATAGGTTAGTCCCAAAAATAATATAAAAGTGTATAATAAAGCTCATAAACACCCAAAACACATAATATAATAGCATGGAACAATCAAAAAATATAGATACATTAGAGACGTATCACCCACCTATATGATCAACGGGTCGGGTTTGAGTGTATCCATGGGCACATAATTATAACCTTGCCCTATCCATGACTAGTCGGGTAGAGTTCGAGTATTACCCATAGGTAGGAAAGTTTGCCCATACCCTACCCATGTGGGTCGGATACCCATGCCCATGGGTAAAATTGTCGTCCTCAAAAAAATATTTAATTTTTGGCAAATGAAAATTGAGAGTTTTATTGTTAAAAAAATAGTACCCAACAATACGGGCGCACATGCTCAAACACACACACACACACACAATCCTACGAAGACAAGCACCGCAACTCTATACCCCTATGAACACCTCCCACGGATGGAGCTACCGGACCATGAGATTGGCATAGTTGCTACAAGCTCCTTGTAGTTGATGGGCACCAGCCGAATGAATAGCATGGAAGAGCCTGAAATAAATCAAGAAAACATGTGAGCACCCGTATCATGTCTTGGACTTGAACCCGGGTGAATTGATTCCACCACAAGAAACCTAACCATTTAAGTTTAGTTTAGTTCATGAAAATTGAGAGTATTTGTGAGACGGTAAAGCTATAGTATCTAAAATGAAAAGACGTAGTACATTTTCAATGCATATTTGAATTATAATTTTAAAATGTTTTTGGAGAATTTCAATTCTTGAGATCTTTCGTAAATGAGCATTTTTTTTAGCTTGGAACGTTTCATTCCATTAAGCAACATGCCGAGCAAAATCGCTGGCAACGAAATACTTGGAGGCCCCATTTTCAAAACTTTCCTTTTGTGTATGGAAGTACTTAGGTTCACACGAAAATCTCATGGTTTGTCCCAAATAAAGAAAGAAAAATCATGGGTTCATCCTACGATGCAACCAGACATCATATATTCTAGAAGAAAAGTAAAGGCACACCTCTAAATGTGCTACTCTTTGTTCGACATCTAGTACTACAGTACTAGTAAATACCTTGCAATGTTAAGGACTACAATGGTTATTAAAAGGTTACTCTCTTTTGCACATGCATCCACCAAGTTTTTTCCAAACCACATTGCCACAAACGTTAGCACCATCTACTACATATGTTTACGATGACTACTGCTACTTCTTGAGCTTGTGTTGGTTTTTCTCTTGAAGAGAAAAGGGTGATGCGGCAAAGTAGCAATAAGTATTTCCCTCGGTTTGAGAACCAGTGTACCAATCCAGTAGGAGATAATGCACAAGTCACCGAATACCTACACAAGCAAACAAACAACTTGCACCAAACGCGATAAAGGGCTTGTCAATCCCTTCACGGTTACTTGCAAAAGTGAGATCTGATAGAGATAGATAAACGGTAAGTAAATATTTTTGGTTTATAGATCGGAAAGTAAAAGATTGCAAAAAGAGTAAATCAGAAACTAAAATTATAGATCGGAAACTTATATGATGGAAAATAGACCCGGGGGCCATAGGTTTCACTAGAGGCTTCTCTCAAGATAGCAAATAATACGGTGGGTTAAGAAATTACTGTCGAGCAATTGATAGAAAAGCGCAAAGTTATGACGACATCTAAGGCAATGATCATGAATATAGGCATCATGTCCGTGTCAAGTAGACCGAAACTATTCTGCATCTACTACTATTACTCCACACATCGACCGCTATCCAGCACGCATCTAGAGTATTAAGTTCATAAAGAATGAAGTAACGCATTAAGTAAGATGACATGATGTAGAGGAATGAACTCAAGCAATATGATGAAAACCTCATCTTTTTATCCTCGATGGCAACAATACAATACGTGCCTTGTTGCCCCTACTGTCATAGGGAAAGGACACCGCAAGATTGAACCCAAAGCTAAGCACTTCTCCCATTGCAAGAAAAAATTAATCTAGTTGGCCAAACCAAACCGATAGTTCGAAGAGAATTACAAAGATATCAAATCATGCATAAAAGAATTTAGAGAAGATTCAAATAATATTCATAGATAAGTTGATCATAAATCCACAATTCATCGGATCTCGGCAAACACACTGCAAAAGAATATTACATTGAATAGATCTCCAAAAACATTGAGGACCACATGGTTTTGAGAATCAAAGAGAGAGAAGAAGCCATCTAACTACTAGCTATGGACCCGTAGGTCTGAGGTAAACTACGCATGCTTCATCAGAAGGGCAATAGAGTTGATGTAGAAGCCCTCCGTGATGGAATCCCCCTCCGGTAGGATGTCGGAAAAGGCTCTTAGATGGGATCTCACGGGTACAGAAGGTTGTGGCGGCGAAAAAGTGTTTTCGTGGAATGCCCCTATTGGTTTGGGGATATACGGGAATATATATATGCGCAGAAACTAGGTCAGGGAGTGCACGAGGGGCCCACAAGGGTGGGGGCGCGCCCTCCGTCCTTGTGACCGCCTCATGGATCTTGTGACTTCATCTCCAAGTCTCATGGTTGTCTTCTGGTCCAAGAAAAATCATCGCAAATGTTTTATTCCGTTTGGACTCCGTTTGGTATTCCTTTTGTGCAAAAATCAAAAACAAGGAAAAAGAAGAACGGACACTGGGCTCTAGTTTAATAGGTTAGTCCTAAAAATAATATAAAATAGCATATTAATGCATATAAAACATCTAAAACAGATAATATAATAGAATGGAACAATAAAAAATTATAGATACATTAAAGACGGATCAACTACCCCTCAGACACACCTTTTTCAGGGTCCTAATGGCTCGCCTCCTCTAACTTTATACACAACGGGCAGTGTCGATAACACACCAAATCCTATTTGGCACTTAAAGAGCCAAATTTGTCTCAAAAAAAACTTAAAGAGCCAAATACAGATCTACTCATACGGCGCACACACCCCCACAACCAAACGGGCCGGCCCACTTAGTACTGTATGGTAGTGCTGTTTCTAGTTGTTTTTCCTAGGGACTGGTTTCTATGTGTTTTTTTCATTTTCTGTCCATTTTTTGGCTGATTTTGCTTGTTTTTCCTTTCTATTTTCCCTTTTCATTTCATCTTTCTTTCTATTTAAATTTCCATGAATATTTTTTTCAAATTTGAGAATTTGTTTTCAGTTTATGATTTTATTTCAAATCTGCAAACCTTTTTGTAATTTTAAGAATTTTTAAAATTTGTAGATTTTCATAAAATATAAACTTCTCCAAGTCCATGAATTTTTCCCAAAATTTGTGATTTTTTCAAACTCCGTGAGCTTCTTTTCAAATTTATAAAATTTTTCCAAGTTTACCAAAAATTCCAAATTCATGACCCTTTTTCAAAATTATGAACATTCTCGAATTCCGGAGATTTTTCAAATTTTATATGAAAAAATCAAATTATGAACAACTAACCATGCGTAGCTAGGCCAGCCCACACCAGGAGCGACATGAGCGCCAGTTTGGCAGCCCATGCCGAAGGTGCTGAGGATAACCACAACGATAATAGTCTAGCATGGATGTTATATCTTGCATCTTGCTAGACATATTGTGCACTTGCCTATAGAGAACATCGATTCGGATCGATCCAATGCGCTATTGTTTTGTATGACTTTTTCGTTCTTAGAGTGAAACAACGAGTGCACTTGTTTTTTTTGGCTTTTTCTTGTTCTTTCTTTGTTTTGACTTTGTCTTTTTCTTCTTATTGTTCATTTTCCTATTGCTTTTCTTTTTTGCTTTAATGTTGTTATTTTTATGTTTTTCTGTACGGATGTTTTGTTTCTGCCCTTTTCTTTTTTCTTTATTTTCTTTTTAATTTTTTATTTATTTTTTGTTTCCTTTTCTTTTGTTCTTGATCTTAACTTTTTATCATCATGTATAACAAAAATGACCAAAATGTTTTTCAAAATTGTTTATTGCGTATTTATTAAAGGCTCATAACCTATTGTGAAAAAAATTCCGATGCATATTTAAAAATTGTTCATCGTGTATTCAAAAAGGGTTGCATGCGTATTGTTCATCGTATATTAAGAAAGTATTCATGTTTTCTTCCAAAATTGTTCACCATCTTTTAAATTATCTGTTATGCATCTTCAAACATCTCATTGATTACTTAAAAAATGTTCATCTTTTCTTCAAAAATATTCATCATGTACTTTGAAAAAACATTATCGTGTACTTTACAAATATGTGATTTGGTAAAAAGTTACATGGACATATTGTATTTAAAATAGATGATGAATAATTTTTAATATATGACAAAGATATTTTAAATGGACAATGGAAATTTTTTAATATGCAATGAACATTTTTTTAAATTGCCAACCAACATGTGTTACTTTTTAAATTTAAGGTTGACAATTATTGTGAATACACGTTGAGTATTTTTTAGATACATGTTAAATATTTTTCAAATACACAGTGGACATTTTCCGAATACATGTCAAATGTCATTGAAACCCACAGTGAACATTTTTATTTTGCATGGTGAAAATTTATTAGAAATATGTTGAACATTTTTCTAAGTAAACTATTTACACTTTTCCAATGTGTTGAACAAATTTTTA
The DNA here is from genome assembly GCA_034509565.1 of Triticum monococcum. Classification (NCBI taxonomy): domain Eukaryota; kingdom Viridiplantae; phylum Streptophyta; class Magnoliopsida; order Poales; family Poaceae; genus Triticum; species Triticum monococcum. Next base: position 525,408,964 of record CM067842.1, on the reverse strand, counting down.
AATATCTGAACATTTTTTAAATAGATGGTGAATATATTTTAATACTTGACCAACTTTTTTAAAAAAGATGAACATTTTTAATGCATAATAAGTAGTTTTAAATACTTAAAGAACATTTTTAATACTTGCTAATGGATAAGTATAGATGTAAGAAAAAATTTTAAATACACATGACCATTTTTTATATTCATGCACATTTTTTTACACAAATGGACATTCCATTTTTGAAAAACATACATATCTTTCGTACTTGGAGGTGGTGGTGAGTTTACATGTGAAACCAACAACCTTCATCAATAAACAAATGCATCTATACCCGCATTGAGAATATCAACCTTTCTCCCTAAAAAAAGATAATATCAACCTTCATAAGTAAACAAATATATTTCTACTTACATGTGGGACCTAACACAAATAAACAAATACACTACTACTTTCACTAGTCGAATGCTCGTGCGTTGCCACGGAATAATAGACTTTGAAATAGAGACATTAACTAAGATATGGATCAAAACTTAGACATGTCAAATAGACAAATTATATCTGTGTAGTCCTATGCAAAGACCATATGGTCACCAGAGTGATTGCATCCCGGTGGTGGCTTAGTTATGCTTTCATATATATCAGCCAATGAAAGACCTCGCAGTCGCCTATGTTTGGGCTCGGCCTAGTCGCCGTCATACGCCTTGAAGGAAATATGCCCTAGAGGCAATAATAAAGTTATTATTTATTTCCTTATATCATGATAAATGTTTATTATTCATGCTAGAATTGTATTAACCGGAAACATAATACATGTGTGAATACATAGACCAACAGAGTGTCACTAGTATGCCTCTACTAGACTAGCTCGTTAATCAAAGATGGTTATGTTTCCTAACCATGAACAAAGAGTTGTTATTTGATTAACGAGGTCACATCATTAGTTGAATGATCTGATTGACATGACCCATTCCATTAGCTTAGCACCCGATCGTTTAGTATGTTGCTATTGCTTTCTTCATGACTTATACATGTTCCTATAACTATGAGATTATGCAACTCCCGTTTACCGGAGGAACACTTTGGGTACTACCAAACGTCACAACGTAACTGGGTGATTATAAAGGAGTACTACATGTGTCTCCAATGGTAGATGTTGGGTTGGCGTATTTCAAGATTAGGGTTTGTCACTCCGATTGTCGGAGAGGTATCTCTGGGCCCTCTCGGTAATACACATCACATAAGCCTTGCAAGCATAATAACTAAGATGTTAGTTATGAGATGATGTATTACGGAACGAGTAAAGAGACTTACCAGTAACGAGATTGAACTAGGTATTGGATACCGACGATCGAATCTCGGGCAAGTAACATACCGATGACAAAGGGAACAACGTATGTTGTTATGCGGTCTGACCGATAAAGATCTTCGTAGAATATGTAGGAGCCAATATGGGCATCCAGGTCCCGCTATTGGTTATTGACCGGAGACGTGTCTCGGTCATGTCTACATTGTTCTCGAACCGTAGGGTCCGCACGCTTAACGTTACGATGACAGTTATTATGAGTTTATGCATTTTGATGTACCGAAGGTTGTTCGGAGTCCCGGATAAGATCACGGACATGACGAGGAGTCTCGAAATGGTCGAGACATAAAGATTGATATATTGGAAGCCTATGTTTGGACATCGGAAGTGTTCCGGGTAAAATCGGGATTTTACCGGATTACCGGGAGGGTTACCGGAACCCCCCGGGAGCCAAATGGGCCTACATGGGCCATTGTGGAAAGGTGAAAGGGGCTGCCAAGGAGGGCTGCGCACCTCCCCCCCTCCCCTAGTCCTATTAGGACTAGGAGAGGTGTCCGGCCACCTCTCTCTCTTTCCCTCTCCCTTTTTCCCAAGGAGTCCTAGTTGGAATAGGATTGGAGGGGGGAGTCCTACTCCCGGTGGGAGTAGGACTCCTCCTGCGCCTACACCTCTTTGGCCGGCCAGCCCCCCTCCCTCCAACCTTTATATACGGAGGCAGGGGGCACCCCAAGACACACAAGTTGATCCTTGAGATCGTTCCTTAGCCGTGTGCGGTGCCCCCTGCCACCAAATTCCACCTCGATCATACCGTTACAGTGCTTAGGCGAAGCCCTGCGTCGGTAGTACATCAAGATCGTCACCACGCCGTCGTGCTGACGGAACTCTTCCTCGACGCTTTGCTGGATCGGAGCCCGAGGAACGTCATCGAGCTGAACGTGTGCTAAGAACTCGGAGGTGCCGGAGTAACGGTGCTTGGATCGGTCGGATCGGGAAGAAGACGTACGACTACTTCCTCTACGTTGTGTGATCGCTTCCGCAGTCGGTCTGCGTTGGTACGTAGATAACACTCTCCCCTCTCGTTGCTGTGCATCACCATGATCTTGCGTGTGCGTAGGAAAATTTTTGAAATTACCACGTTCCCCAACAGTGGCATCCGAGCCTAGGTTTTTATGGTTTGATGTTATATGCACGAGTAGAACACAAGTGAGTTGTGGGCGATACAAGTCATACTGCCTACCAGCATGTCATACTTTGGTTCGGCGGTATTGTTGGACGAGACGATCCGGACCAACCTTACGCGTACTCTTACGCGAGACCGGTTCCCTTGACGTGCTATGCACACAGATGGCTTGCGGAAGACTGTCTCTCCAACTTTAGTTGAACCAAGTGTGACTACGCCCGGTCCTTGAGAAGGTTAAAACGGAGTCTATTTGACGAACTATCGTTGTGGTTTTGATGCGTAGGTGAGATGAGTTCTTACTTAAGCCCGTAGCAGCCACGTAAAACTTGCAACAATAAAGTAGAGGACGTCTAACTTGTTTTTGCAGGGCATGTTGTGATGTGATATGGTCAAGGCATGATGCTGATTTTATTGTATGAGATGATCATGTTTTGTAACCGAGTTATTGGCAACTGGCAGGAGCCATATGGTTGTCGCTTTATTGTATGCAATGCAATCGCGATGTAACGCTTTACTTTATTACTAAGCGGTAGTGATAGTCGTGGAAGCATAAGATTGGCGAGACGACAACGATGCTACGATGGAGATCAAGGTGTCGCGCCGGTGACGATGGTGATCATGACGCTGCTTCGGAGATGGAGATCACAAAGCACAAGATGATGATGGCCATATCATATCACTTATATTGATTGCATGTGATGTTTATCCTTTTATGCATCTTATCTTGCTTTGATTGACGGTAGCATTATAAGATGATCTCTCACTAAATTATCAAGAAGTGTTCTCCCTGAGTATGCACCGTTGCAAAAGTTCTTCGTGCTGAGACACCACGTGATGATCGGGTGTGATAGGCTCTACGTTCAAATACAACGGGTGCAAAACAGTTGCACACGCGGAATACTCAGGTTATACTTGAAGAGCCAAGCATATACAGATATGGCCTCGGAACACGGAGACCGAAAGGTCGAGCGTGAATCATATAGTAGATATGATCAACATATTGATGTTCACCATTGAAAACTACTCCATCTCACGTGATGATCGGTTATGGTTTAGTTGATTTGGATCACGTGATCACTTAGAGGATTAGAGGGATGTCTATCTAAGTGGGAGTTCTTAAGTAAATTAACTGAACTTAAAAATTATCATGAACTTAGTACCTGATAGTATCTTGCTTGTTTATGTTGATTGTAGATAGATGGCTCGTGCTGTTGTTCCGTTGAATTTTAATGCGTTCCTTGAGAAAGCAAAGTTGAAAGATGATGGTAGCAATTACACGGACTGGGTCCGTAACCTGAGGATTATCCTCATTGCTGCACAGAAGAATTACGTCCTGGAAGCACCGCTGAGTGCCAGGCCTGCTGCAAGAGCAACACTAGAAGTTATGAACGTCTGGCAGAGCAAAGCTGATGACTACTCAATAGTTCAGTGTGCCATGCTTTACGGCTTAGAACCGGGACTTCAACGACGTTTTGAACGTCATGGAGCATATGAGATGTTCCAGGAGTTGAAGTTAATATTTCAAGCAAATGCCCGGATTGAGAGATATGAAGTCTCCAATAAGTTCTATAGCTGCAAGATGGAGGAGAACAGTTCTGTCAGTGAGCATATACTCAAAATGTCTGGGTATAATAATCACTTGATTCAATTGGGAGTTACACTTCCGGATGATTGCGTCATTGACAGAATTCTCCAATCACTGCCACCAAGCTACAAGAGCTTTGTGATGAACTATAATATGCAAGGGATGAACAAGACTATTCCCGAGCTCTTCGCTATGCTGAAAGCTGCGGAGGTAGAAATCAAGAAGGAGCATCAAGTGTTGATGGTTAACAAAACCACTAGTTTCAAGAAAAAGGGCAAAGGGAAGAAGAAAGGGAACTTCAAGAAGAACGGCAAGAAAGTTGCTGCTCAAGAGAAGAAACCCAAGTCTGGACCTAAGCCTGAAACTGAGTGCTTCTACTGCAAGCAGACTGGTCACTGGAAGCGGAACTGCCCCAAGTATTTGGCGGATAAGAAGGATGGCAAGGTGAACAAAGGTATATGTGATATACATGTTATTGATGTGTACCTTACTAATGCTTGCAGTAGCACCTGGGTATTTGATACTGGTTCTGTTGCTAATATTTGCAACTCGAAACAGGGACTACAGAATAAGCGGACACTAGCAAAGGACGAGGTGACGATGCGCGTGGGAAACGGTTCCAAAGTCGATGTGATCGCGGTCGGCACGCTACCTCTACATCTACCTTCGGGATTAATATTAGACCTAAATAATTGTTATTTGGTGCCAGCGTTGAGCATGAACATTATATCTGGATCTTGTTTGATGCGAGACGGTTATTCATTTAAATCAGAGAATAATGGTTGTTCTATTTATATGAGTAATATCTTTTATGGTCATGCACCCTTGAAAAGTGGTCTATTCTTATTGAATCTCGATAGTAGTAATACACATATTCATAATGTTGAAGCCAAAAGATGCAGAGTTGATAATGATAGTGCAATTTATTTGTGGCACTGCCGTTTAGGTCATATCGGTGTAAAGCGCATGAAGAAACTCCATACTGATGGGCTTTTGGAACCACTTGATTATGAATCACTTGGTACTTGCGAACCGTGCCTCATGGGCAAGATGACTAAAACACCGTTCTCCGGTACTATGGAGAGAGCAACAGATTTATTGGAAATCATACATACCGATGTATGTGGTCCGATGAATATTGAGGCTCGTGGCGGATATCGTTATTTTCTCACCTTCACAGATGATTTAAGCAGATATGGGTATATCTACTTAATGAAACATAAGTCTGAAACATTTGAAAAGTTCAAGGAATTTCAGAGTGAAGTTGAAAATCATCGTAACAAGAAAATAAAGTTTCTACGATCTGATCGTGGAGGAGAATATTTGAGTTACGAGTTTGGTGTACATTTGAAAAATTGTGGAATAGTTTCGCAACTCACGCCACCCGGAACACCACAACGTAATGGTGTGTCCGAACGTCGTAATCGCACTTTACTAGATATGGTGCGATCTATGATGTCTCTTACTGATTTACCGCTATCATTTTGGGGTTATGCTTTAGAGACGGCCGCATTCACGTTAAATAGGGCACCATCTAAATCCGTTGAGACGACGCCTTATGAACTGTGGTTTGGCAAGAAACCAAAGTTGTCGTTTCTTAAAGTTTGGGGCTGCGATGCTTATGTGAAAAAGCTTCAACCTGATAAGCTCGAACCCAAATCGGAGAAGTGTGTCTTCATAGGATATCCAAAGGAAACTATTGGATACACCTTCTATCACAGATCCGAAGGCAAGACTTTTGTTGCTAAATTCGGAAACTTTCTTGAGAAGGAGTTTCTCTCGAAAGAAGTGAGTGGGAGGAAAGTAGAACTTGACGAGGTAACTGTACCTACTCCGTTATTGGGAAATAGTACATCACAGAAAACTGTTTCTGTGAGACCTACACCAATAAGAGAGGAAGTTAATGATGATGATCATGAAACTTTAGATCAAGATACTACTGTACCTCGTAGATCAACCAGAGTAAGATCCGCACCAGAGTGGTACGGTAATCCTGTTCTGGAAGTCATGCTACTAGATCATGATGAACCTACGAACTATGAAGAAGCGATGGTGAGCCCAGATTCCGCAAAGTGGCTTGAAGCCATGAAATCTAAGATGGGATCCATGTATGAGAACAAAGTATGGACTTTGGTTGACTTGCCCGATGATCGGCAAGCAATTGAGAATAAATGGATCTTTAAGAAAAAGACTGACGCTGATGGTAATGTTACTGTCTACAAACCTCGACTTGTCGCAAAAGGTTTTCGACAAGTTCAAGGAGTTGACTACGATGAGACTTTCTCACCCGTAGCGATGCTTAAGTCTGTCAGAATCATGTTAGCAATTGCCGCATTTTATGATTATGAAATTTGGCAAATGGATGTAAAAACCGCATTCCTGAATGGATTTCTGAAAGAAGAGTTGTATATGATGCAACCAGAAGGTTTTGTCGATCCAAAGGGAGCTAACAAAGTGTGCAAACTCCAGCGATCCATTTATGGACTGGTGCAAGCATCTCGGAGTTGGAATAAACGCTTTGATAGTGTGATCAAAGCATTTGGGTTTATACAGACTTTTGGAGAAGCCTGTATTTACAAGAAAGTGAGTGGGAGCTCTGTAGCATTTCTGATATTATATGTGGATGACATATTACTCATTGGAAATGATATAGAATTTCTGGATAGCATAAAGGGATACTTGAATAAAAGTTTTTCGATGAAAGACCTCGGGGAAGCTGCTTACATATTAGGCATAAAGATCTATAGAGATAGATCAAAACGCTTAATTGGACTTTCACAAAGCACATACCTTGACAAGATTTTGAAGAAGTTCAAAATGGATCAAGCAAAGAAAGGGTTCTTGCCTGTATTGCAAGGTGTGAAGTTGAGTCATACTCAATGCCCGACCACTGCAGAAGATAGAGAGAAAATGAAAGATGTTCCCTATGCTTCAGCCATAGGCTCTATCATGTATGCAATGCTGTGTACCAGACCTGATGTATGCCTTGCTATAAGTTTAGCAGGGAGGTACCAAAGTAATCCAGGAGTGGATCACTGGACAGCGGTCAAGAACATCCTAAAATACCTGAAAAGGACTAAGGATATGTTTCTCGTATATGGAGGTGACAAAGAGCTCACCGTAAGAGGTTACGTTGATGCAAGCTTTGACACTGATCCGGACGATTCTAAATCGCAAACCGGATACGTGTTTACTTTAAACGGTGGAGCTGTCAGTTGGTGCAGTTCTAAACAAAGCGTCGTAGCGGGATCTACATGTGAAGCGGAGTACATAGCTGCTTCGGAAGCAGCAAACGAAGGAGTCTGGATGAAGGAGTTCATATCCGATCTGGGTGTCATACCTAGTGCATCGGGTCCAATGAAAATCTTCTGTGACAATACTGGTGCAATTGCCTTGGCAAAGGAATCCAGATTTCACAAAAGAACCAAACACATCAAGAGACGCTTCAACTCCATCCGGGATTTAGTCCAGGTGGGAGACATAGAGATTTGCAAGATACATACGGATCTGAATGTTGCAGACCCGTTGACTAAGCCTCTTCCACGAGCAAAACATGATCAGCACCAAGACTCCATGGGTGTAAGAATCATTACTGTGTAATCTAGATTATTGACTCTAGTGCAAGTGGGAGACTGAAGGAAATATGCCCTAGAGGCAATAATAAAGTTATTATTTATTTCCTTATATCATGATAAATGTTTATTATTCATGCTAGAATTGTATTAACCGGAAACATAATACATGTGTGAATACATAGACCAACAGAGTGTCACTAGTATGCCTCTACTAGACTAGCTCGTTAATCAAAGATGGTTATGTTTCCTAACCATGAACAAAGAGTTGTTATTTGATTAACGAGGTCACATCATTAGTTGAATGATCTGATTGACATGACCCATTCCATTAGCTTAGCACCCGATCGTTTAGTATGTTGCTATTGCTTTCTTCATGACTTATACATGTTCCTATAACTATGAGATTATGCAACTCCCGTTTACCGGAGGAACACTTTGGGTACTACCAAACGTCACAACATAACTGGGTGATTATAAAGGAGTACTACAGGTGTCTCCAATGGTAGATGTTGGGTTGGCGTATTTCAAGATTAGGGTTTGTCACTCCGATTGTCGGAGAGGTATCTCTGGGCCCTCTCGGTAATACACATCACATAAGCCTTGCAAGCATAATAACTAAGATGTTAGTTATGAGATGATATATTACGGAACGAGTAAAGAGACTTACCAGTAACGAGATTGAACTAGGTATTGGATACCGACGATCGAATCTCGGGCAAGTAACATACCGATGACAAAGGGAACAACGTATGTTGTTATGCGGTCTGACCGATAAAGATCTTCGTAGAATATGTAGGAGCCAATATGGGCATCCAGGTCCCGCTATTGGTTATTGACCGGAGACGTGTCTCGGTCATGTCTACATTGTTCTCGAACCGTAGGGTCCGCACGCTTAACGTTACGATGACAGTTATTATGAGTTTATGCATTTTGATGTACCGAAGGTTGTTCGGAGTCCCGGATAAGATCACGGACATGACGAGGAGTCTCGAAATGGTCGAGACATAAGGATTGATATATTGGAAGCCTATGTTTGGACATCGGAAGTGTTCCGGGTAAAATCGGGATTTTACCGGATTACCGGGAGGGTTACCGGAACCCCCCGGGAGCCAAATGGGCCTACATGGGCCATTGTGGAAAGGTGAAAGGGGCTGCCAAGGAGGGCTGCGCACCTCCCCCCCTCCCCTGGTCCTATTAGGACTAGGAGAGGTGGCCGGCCACCTCTCTCTCTTTCCCTCTCCCTTTTTCCCAAGGAGTCCTAGTTGGAATAGGATTGGAGGGGGGAGTCCTACTCCCGGTGGGAGTAGGACTCCTCCTGCGCCTACACCTCTTTGGCCGGCCAGCCCCCCTCCCTCCAACCTTTATATACGGAGGCAGGGGGCACCCCAAGACACACAAGTTGATCCTTGAGATCGTTCCTTAGCCGTGTGCGGTGCCCCCTGCCACCAAATTCCACCTCGATCATACCGTTACAGTGCTTAGGCGAAGCCCTGCGTCGGTAGTACATCAAGATCGTCACCACGCCGTCGTGCTGACGGAACTCTTCCTCGACGCTTTGCTGGATCGGAGCCCGAGGAACGTCATCGAGCTGAACGTGTGCTAAGAACTCGGAGGTGCCGGAGTAACGGTGCTTGGATCGGTCGGATCGGGAAGAAGACGTACGACTACTTCCTCTACGTTGTGTGATCGCTTCCGCAGTCGGTCTGCGTTGGTACGTAGATAACACTCTCCCCTCTCGTTGCTGTGCATCACCATGATCTTGCGTGTGCGTAGGAAAATTTTTGAAATTACCACATTCCCCAACACGCCTTACATTCTACCAAAGAAAGAACGTAAGAATCATCAGAGCATAGCTCTAGAAAAAGGGAAAATTTTGTTTTTGCCACTCTACATTTTGCCAATTTTCCTTATGCCACATTAGATTTTGCCAATTTTCCTTATGCCACTCTAGATTTTGACATTTCACTTTTGCCACTCTTAGTTCTTGACAATTATCACAATTGTCATTCTGTGGCAAAAGCAAAATAATTTTATTTCATTTTTGCCACTCTTAGCTTTTGACAATTATCATAATTGCCACTCTAAAAATTTTGTTTATGCCACGGGAATGGCAATTGTGATAGTTGTCAAAAACTAAGAGTGGCAAAAGTGAAATGTCAAAATCTAGAGTGGCATAAGGAAAATTGGCAAAATCTAGAGTGGCAAAAACAAAATTTTCAGTGCCAACCTTGATACTGGATTGGACTGGGATTCAGTGTCACTGACTTCGAGTGCATCATTACATCCAAAGTCAGTTGCAGTTGACTCACTGAATCTGCATCCTTCTTGATCATGATCTTGTCTCATGTACGAGTCAATTCTTTGAAATCTTGGAAAGGTTTTCATTGATCTTTTCTCACATTGGAGTAAAAATACTTAACAAAATACGCAACATAGGTTAATTGTAGCCTTTTATTAATCTGAATAGCGAAGGTCAAGTTTTTGACATAAATAACTAAATAGAGGATTAAGTCAGTCAATTACATATGTTCTTTAGTGCTTGCTCTCTGGAAGTTGACCACCTTATCTGCTGCAGGAAAGGCTACCGTGATTCTTTTGTTGAGAAACATCTCACTATATTGCAATTCATGCCCTACCCCACTGGAAGTCTGGATACATGTGTATATAGCAACCAGATCACTACAGGTGCTGGGACAGTGATGGTCTATAAACCAACCTAATTACAAAGCCAGTCCATAAAAGTATATTACATCTTTAGAGGAGTACTTCCTTACAGGTCCAATGTTATTAGAGATCAAGTAATTGAACATGGATAACATAGTCCATCACACGAAGATTATTGTTAGAAGGATAAACGATATACGATGGTAAATAGCCCTCATTCAATCTGCCATAAAAATTCACAACCTAGAAAACGATCCATCATCCTCCATGTTCGATTAACACAACCCAGCAAACACTACCATCCTTGGTGTGAAGCTAATTTACTTGCTAATAAAAGAAAATCTTACGTTAAAAAAGAACACCTTTCTTCACCATGTTCCATAGTTGTGCTAAGGAGAACACATTTTATGCCTCACCTCTTTTCGTTGGACCCAAACACATGCACTTTTCTGATCTATACATCCAGTGAGCACATTAGAAGAACATATCAACAGAGTTCAAAATATATGGTAGCAATTGGAATTGGATGCAGGCAAGCATCTATGATGACAAGGATGGAGCTAAGTGTACATGTACAAAGGATACCTGGTGAGCTCCTAGTTTGCTCAGCGGGAGCAATGCTATTGGAATTTCAGATTTGTTGTCCTCGTCTCCTAAAGGAAGAAGCCGTTTGTGTCGCATCTGACAGCCGTGACTGGAAAGCAAGCACATGGCCAGCAACCGACGAGGGAGGAATCAATAAGGCATGCAGAACACAAGAAGATGAAGCAATATTATTTTCTCCATTTCAGAGATCAGCTAGAGCCTAGAGATCAATAACAAATAATTCTGCGATAAAAAATCACAATAACTGTGGTCAGCTTATATTCACCATTTCACTAAGCGAACGAAAAACGAATCAAGCAGTACAAATAGAGGGATCACGTGACCTTGTGAACAAGACACAGGAGAAATGTGAATGATAAACTTTACTTGCACATAACAAGAGGCTCGCCAGGCCATTGTTCACTGGACCAACCTGCGTCATCTTCCTTCCACGTGAGCACCAAGATGTCTGCCTTGTCCTGGCCAGCAAATTTTGGCCCTCTCCCCTCGCCCGCCCATGTTCGTCACCGCCATAAGACTCCAAACAAAGTATGCTAACTGTGGATAAATATATCTGTGTTGTCTGTCCACCAAATTTAACCTAAGAACAGTAATATGATTGAATGGAATGCTCTAGTCAGATATAAGATGCAAGAAAGCAATCAACTAAATACCTTTTGTAGGAAACCAGAGCCACTGCATGGTGCATGCACAAGCTAATCTTTACAGCTTAGATTCAGATATCCCATGGTATGAATTTACCACTTAGTATATGTCAAACAATATTTTTTGCTTGAGAATATAAATAGGAAAAATCGTCAAACAAGTGGAGGCAATGTGAAAGTTATTCTCAGTAGAACATGGTCGTAGGAAGTTTCAAAAATAGTCTTATATTAGTTTAAAGAGGAAGTACATTCAAATAGGAAATTAGTGTTATAGGAAAAATGTTCCACATGTGTTGTGTTCATAGGAGAAAGGTAGCACTCACCTCGCCTTCCTGATTTTGAGGGAGATAGCAGGGGTTGCATTAGCCTCGATTATCCCCATTTCAATTAGCTAGCTATCCTGGACTGCACCTTCTCTGTCTACATTGTTAGCAAGATAGGAGCAGCAGTGTAGTGTTGATGTGCTCGGGGTTATGCCGAAGAGGAGTTGCAGGGGGGTTAAGATATAGCAGACACCAGAGTCCATGATGTTGATGATGGGCACCGAACTACTGTAATCGATGGGCACTGGCATCCGGATCTCAGTCTTCCAATACACCACATGGCAACTTTAGCGTTACCAAGCGGAGGCACCTGAAAAGACAACGATGACCATATCAGGGTGTGGCAGTATCTAGATATCCCTGCTACCATCAAGCACAAGAAAATAAACCTTGAAGCTGCACATACACTACTATGGTCGAGCACAAGAAACAAAGCTTGAAGCTGCATAAATATCAACTACCTTACAGAGGCAATCTGATTAATTTAAAACCATTGTATGAAACAATAGTGAGGAGACAAAATTATCCATTCAATTCATCAAGCAAGAACATAGGCAAAAAGTACTCACATGTCACAACCAGACTTGGGCGCCTCAAGAACATCAAGCTATCCACTATAAAGAGCCTAAGAGCAACCTTCACTGCCATAGTGCCATTAGAGTTAAGAATGGATCATAAAATTGCATCCCGTGAAGGTAAATCTATCACCCAAGATTCATTCCCCATGATAGAGTTCATAATTTTTTTGCAGGCGCGTGAATCAAATCAAATGATGGCCATCAGAACAATGAACGGGTATCAATGGAGAGAGGGAAACTCACCTACGAGAACCCGTAGATGATCCGGCGGCTTTGTTGTCGATGGGCAACACTCTTGCGGCTGACAGGGGATAGGAGTAAATAGGAGCACGCTGGGGAGAAAGAGGGCAGGGGCACGGTCGCAGGCAACTGCTTCTCACAGCAAAGGCGCGACATGGCTCCACAAACTGGCACGGGGCCAGCGCCGAGACGACCAGGCGGTAGCCGCCGCCGCTCGAGGTCGCGCAGTAAGGAGAGCATCTGGAACCCATCTTGGTAAAGAAGAGGCGGGAGAGCATGTAGGCGAGGACTGAATGCGAGCTGGAGGACAGATCCACCTCTGCAACAGCACCGGGTTCTAGTTGGAGGAGGGGACGGGGACCACCTGCGGCCGAGGAACGGGGCAGCTTGAGGCACACCGTCTCTCTCAGCAGCGCGACGCGGCATATCTCGAAAAGTCACTTGTTGTTTGGGTGTGTGGCATCCCCTGGCCGATCGTGCGGGCAGTTAGACTCCCGATTTTTTCTCCATCGTATGTTGCGTGCATTGAGTTGGCTCCTTCCATATTTTCTAGCGATTGGTTTTCCCTTCGATTGATATTTTTCCGTGCGGAGAGGTGGAGTTCCAACCATCACGACGTTCGATCCTCCTTTAATCTACTATCTACTATCTATCTACTACTTCTATAAAAGGAAGAGAGGATGGAGAACCAAATCATCCTATCCATCGAAACCTGCAATCCGATGGTCTACATCCCTCCAGCCTACTAAACGTGTTTTATACTTTAATAACCCACCATACCATCATTAACGAAATTGGCCATTTACGAAACATAATCCCCTCGCTAATGAAACGACTTAAGCCCCATGCTCGCGAAATAGACTCCCCGCCACGCTCGGGAACTGCTCGCCCCCACGCTCGAGCCCACCACGCTCGGGAACCGTTGCGCCCCCGCCTCCCCATTCTCACCGTCAGTCGCCCCACCCCGCCCACACCGGTCGCTGAAGGAAATATGCCCTAGAGGCAATAATAAAGTTATTATTTATTTCCTTACATCATGATAAATGTTTATTATTCATGCTAGAATTGTATTAACCGGAAACATAATACATGTGTGAATACATAGACAAACAAAGTGTCACTAGTATGCCTCTACTTGACTAGCTCGTTAATCAAAGATGGTTATGTTTCCTAACCATGAATAAAGAGTTGTTATTTGATTAACGAGGTCACATCATTAGTTGAATGATCTGATTGACATGGCCCATTCCATTAGCTTAGCACCCGATCGTTTAGTATCTTGCTATTGCTTTCTTCATGACTTATACATGTTCCTATGACTATGAGATTATGCAACTCCCGTTTGCCGGAGGAACACATTGTGTGCTACCAAACTTCACAACGTAAATGGGTGATTATAAAGGTGCTCTACAGGTGTCTCCAAAGGTAGATGTTGGGTTGGCATATTTCGAGATTAGGATTTGTCACTCCGATTGTCGGAGAGGTATCTCTGGGCCCTCTCGGTAATGCACATCACATAAGCCTTGCAAACATTACAACTAATGAGTTAGTTGCAAGATGATGTATTACGGAGCGAGTAAAGAGACTTGCCGGTAACGAGATTGAACTAGGTATTGGATACCGACGATCGAATCTCGGGCAAGTAACATGCCGATGACAAAGGGAACAACGTATGTTGTTATGCGGTCTGACCGATAAAGATCTTTGTAGAGTATGTAGGAGCCAATATGGGCATCCAGGTCCCGCTATTGGTTATTGACCGGAGACGTGTCTCGGTCATGTCTACATTGTTCTCGAACCGTAGGGTCCGCACGCTTAACGTTACGATGACAGTTATTATGAGTTTATACATTTTGATGTACCGAAGTTAGTTCGGAGTCCCGGATGTGATCACGGACATGACGAGGAGTCTCGAAATGGTCGAGACATAAAGATTGATATATTGGATGACTATATTCGGACACCGGAAGGGTTCCGATGAAGTTTCGTATAAAACCGGAGCACCGGGGTGTTACCGGAACCCCCCGGGGGGTTAATGGGCCTCATGGGCCTAAAGTGGAGAAGAGGAAGGGGCTTCCAGGGCAGGCCGCGCGCCCCCTCTCCCCCTAGTCCGAATTGTACAAGGAGGGAGGGGCGGCGCCCCCCTCTTTCCCTTTCTTCTCCACCAATCCTACTTGGACTAGGAAAGGGGGGGGAGTCCTACTCCCGGTAGGAGTAGGACTCCTCCTGCGCCTCCATAGGGCCGGCCGAACCCCTCCCCCTTGGATCCTTTATATACGGAGGCAAGGGGGCACCCTAGGACACACAATTGATCAACGTGATCGTTCCTTAGCCGTGTGCGATGCCCCCTTCCACCATATTCCACCTCGGTCATATCATTGTAGTGCTTAGGCGAAGCCCTACGTCGGTAGAACATCATCATTGTCACCACGCCGTTGTGCTGACGGAACTCATCCCCGAAGCTTTGCAGGATCAGAGCCCGGGGAGCGTCATCGAGCTGTACGTGTGCTAAGAACTCGGAGGTGCCGGAGTAACGGTGCTTGGATCGGTCGGATCAGGAAGACGTACGACTACTTCCTCTACGTTGTGTGATCGCTTCCGCAGTCGGTCTGCGTTGGTACGTAGACAACACTCTCCCCTCTCGTTGCTATGCATCACCATGATCTTGCGTGTGCGTAGGAATTTTTTTGAAATTACTACGTTCCCTAACAGTGGCATCCAAGCCTAGGTTTTATGGTTTGATGTTATATGCATGAGTAGAACACAAGTGAGTTGTGGGCGATATAAGTCATACTGCCTACCAGCATGTCATACTTTGGTTCGGCGGTATTGTTGGATGAAGCGGTCCGGACCGACATTACGTGTACGCTTACGCGAGACCGGTTCTCCCGACGTGCTTTGCACATAGGTGGCTTGCGGGTGACTGTTTCTCCAACTTTAGTTAAACCGAGTGTGGCTACGCCCGGTCCTTGCGAAGGTTAAAACGGCATCAACTTGACAAACTATCATTGTGGTTTTGATGCGTAGGTAAGATTGGTTCTTGCTTAAGCCCGTAGCAGCCACGTAAAACATGCAACAACAAAGTAGAGGACGTCTAACTTGTTTTTGCAGGGCATGTTGTGATGTGATATGGTCAAGACATGATGCTAAATTTTATTGTATGAGATGATCATGTTTTGTAACCGAGTTATCGGCAACTGGCAGGAGCCATATGGTTGTCGCTTTATTGTATGCAATGCAATCGCGCTGTAATGCTTTACTTTATCACTAAGCGGTAGCGATAGTCGTGGAAGCATAAGATTGGCGAGACGACAACGATGCTACGATGGAGATCAAGGTGTCGCGCCGGTGACGATGGTGATCATGACGGTGCTTCGGAGATGGAGATCACAAGCACAAGATGATGATGGCCATATCATATCACTTATATTGATTGCATGGGATGTTTATCTTTTTTGCATCTTATCTTGCTTTGATTGACGGTAGCATTATAAGATGATCTCTCACTAAATTATCAAGAAGTGTTCTCCCTGAGTATGCACCGTTGCCAAAGTTCGTCGTGCCCAGACACCACATGATGATCGGGTGTGATAAGCTCTACGTCCATCTACAATGGGTGCAAGCCAGTTTTGCACACGCAGAATACTCAGGTTAAACTTGACGAGTCTAGCATATGCAGATATGGCCTCGAAACACGGAGACCGAAAGGCCGAGCGTGAATCATATAGTAGATATGATCAACATAATGATGTTCACCATTGAAAACTACTCCATCTCACGTGATGATCGGTTATGGTTTAGTTGATTTGGATCACGTGATCACTTAGAAGATTAGAGGGATGTCTATCTAAGTGGGAGTTCTTTAAGTAATTTGATTAATTGAACTTAAACTTATCATGAACTTAGTACTTGATAGTATCTTGCTTATGTATGTTTGATTGTAGATAGATGGCCCGTGCTATTGTTCCGTTGAATTTTAATGCGTTCCTTGAGAAAGCAAAGTTGAAAGATGATGGCAGCAATTACACGGACTGGGTCCGTAACTTGAGGATTATCCTCATTGCTGCACAGAAGAATTACGTCCTGGAAGCACCGCTGGGTGCCAGGCCTGCTGCTGGAGCAACACCAGATGTTATGAACGTCTGGCAGAGCAAAGCTGATGACTACTCGATAGTTCAGTATGCCATGCTTTACGGCTTAGAATCGGGACTTCAACGACGTTTTGAACATCATGGAGCATATGAGATGTTCCAGGAGTTGAAGTTAATATTTCAAGCAAATGCCCGGATTGAGAGATATGAAGTCTCCAATAAGTTCTATAGCTGCAAGATGGAGGAGAACAGTTCTGTCAGTGAGCATATACTCAAAATGTCTGGGTATAATAATCACTTGATTCAGATGGGAGTTAATCTTCCAGATGATTGCATCATTGACAGAATTCTCCAATCACTGCCACCAAGCTACAAGAGCTTCGTGATGAACTATAATATGCAAGGGATGAATAAGACTATTCCCGAGCTCTTCGCAATGCTGAAAGCTGCGGAGGTAGAAATCAAGGAGCATCAAGTGTTGATGGTCAACAAGACCACTAGTTTCAAGAAAAAGGGCAAAGGGAAGAAGAAGGGGAACTTCAAGAAGAACGGCAAGCAAGTTGCTGCTCAGGAGAAGAAACCCAAGTCTGGACCTAAGCCCGAAACTGAGTGCTTCTACTACAAGCAGACTGGTCACTGGAAGCAGAACTGCCCCAAGTATTTGGCAGATAAGAAGGATGGCAAGGTGAACAAAGGTATATGTGATATACATGTTATTGATGTGTACCTTACTAGAGCTCGCAGTAGCACCTGGGTATTTGATACTGGTTCTGTTGCTAATATTTGCAACTCGAAACAGGGACTACGGATTAACGAACACTGGCAAAGGATGAGGTGATGATGCGCGTGGGAAACGGTTCCAAAGTCGATGTGATCGCGGTCGGCACGCTACCTCTACATCTACCTTCGAGATTAGTATTAGACCTAAATAATTGTTATTTGGTGCCAGCGTTAAGCATGAACATTATATCTGGATCTTGTTTGATGCGAGACGGTTATTCATTTAAATAAGAGAATAATGGTTGTTCTATTTATATGAGTAATATCTTTTATGGTCATGCATCCTTGAAGAGTGGTCTATTTCTGATGAATCTCGATAGTAGTGATACACATATTCATAATGTTGAAACCAAAAGATGCAGAGTTGATAATGATAGTGCAACTTATTTGTGGCACTGCCATTTAGGTCATATCGGTGTAAAGCGCATGAAGAAACTCCATACTGATGGACTTTTGGAATCACTTGATTATGAATCACTTGGCACTTGCAAACCGTGCCTCATGGGCAAGATGACTAAAACACCGTTCTCCGGTACTATGGAGAGAGCAACAGATTTGTTGGAAATCATACATACCGATGTATGTGGTCCAATGAATATTGAGGCTCGCGGCGGATATCGTTATTTTCTCACTTTCACAGATGACTTAAGCAGATATGGGTATATCTACTTAATGAAACACAAGTCTGAAACATTTGAAAAGTTCAAAGAATTTCAGAGTGAAGTTGAAAATCATCGTAACAAGAAAATAAAGTTTCTACGATCTGCTCGTGGAGGAGAATATTTAAGTTACGAGTTTGGTGTACATTTGAAACAATGCGGAATAGTTTCGCAACTCACGCCACCCGGAACACCACAGCGTAATGGTGTGTCCGAACGTCGTAATCGTACTTTACTAGATATGGTGCGATCTATGATGTCTCTTACTGATTTACCGCTATTGTTTTGGGGTTATGCTTTAGAGACGGCCGCATTCACGTTAAATAGGGCACCATCAAAATCCGTTGAGACGACGCCTTATGAACTATGGTTTGGCAAGAAACCAAAGTTGTCGTTTCTTAAAGTTTGGGGCTGCGATGCTTATGTGAAAAAGCTTCAACCTGATAAGCTCGAACCCAAATCAGAGAAATGTGTCTTCATAGGTTACCCAAAGGAGACTATTGGGTACACCTTCTATCACAGATCCGAAGGCAAGACATTCGTTGCTAAGAATGGATCCTTTCTAGAGAAGGAGTTTCTCTCGAAAGAAGTGAGTGGGAGGAAGGTAGAACTTGACGAGGTAACTGTACCTGCTCCCTTATTGGAAAGTAGTACATCACAGAAAACTGTTTCTGCGACACCTACACCAATAAGTGAGGAAGCTAATGATAATGATCATGAAACTTCAGGACAAGATACTACTGAACCTCATAGATCAACTAGAGTGAGATCCGCGCCAGAGTGGTACGGTAATCCTGTTCTGGAAATCATGCTGCTAGATCATGATGAACCTACAAACTATGAAGAAGCGATGGTGAGTCCAGATTCCGCAAAATGGCTTGAAGCCATGAAATCTGAGATGGGATCCATGTATGAGAACAAAGTATGGACTTTGGTTGACTTGCCCGATGGTCGGCAAGCAATTGAGAATAAATGGATCTTCAAGAAGAAGACTGACGCTGACGGTAATGTTACTGTCTACAAAGCTCGACTTGTCGCAAAAGGTTTTCGACAAGTTCAAGGGGTTGACTACGATGAGACCTTCTCACCCGTAGCGATGCTTAAGTCTGTCCGAATCATGTTAGCAATTGCCGCATTTTATGATTATGAAATTTGGCAGATGGATGTCAAAACTGCATTCCTGAATGGATTTCTGGAAGAAGAGTTGTATATGATGCAACTGGAAGGCTTTGTCGATCCAAAAGGAGCTAACAAAGTGTGCAAGCTCCAGCGATCCATTTATGGACTGGTGCAAGCCTCTCGGAGTTGGAATAAACGCTTTGATAGTGTGATCAAAGCATTTGGTTTTATACAGACTTTCGGAGAAGCCTGTATTTACAAGAAAGTGAGTGGGAGCTCTGTAGCATTTCTGATATTATATGTGGATGACATATTACTGATTGGAAATGATATAGAATTTCTGGATAGCATAAAGGGATACTTGAATAAGAGTTTTTCAATGAAAGACCTCGGTGAAGCTGCTTACATATTAGGCATAAAGATCTATAGAGATAGATCAAGACGCTTAATTGGACTTTCACAAAGCACATACCTTGACAAGATTTTGAAGAAGTTCAAAATGGATCAAGCAAAGAAAGGGTTCTTGCCTGTGTTACAAGGTGTGAAGTTGAGTCAGACTCAATGCCCGACCACTGCAGAAGATAGAGAGAAAATGAAATATGTTCCCTATGCTTCAGCCATAGGCTCTATCATGTATGCTATGCTGTGTACCAGACCTGATGTGTGCCTTGCTATAAGTTTGGCAGGGAGGTACCAAAGTAATCCAGGAGTGGATCACTGGACAGCGGTCAAGAACATCCTGAAATACCTGAAAAGGACTAAGGATATGTTTCTCGTATATGGAGGTGACAAAGAGCTCATCGTAAACGGTTACGTTGATGCAAGCTTTGACACTGATCCGGACGATTCTAAATCGCAAACCGGATACGTGTTTACATTAAAACGGTGGAGCTGTCAGTTGGTGCAGTTCTAAAAAAAGCGTTGTGGCGGGATCTACATGTGAAGCGGAGTACATAGCTGCTTCGGAAGCAGCAAACGAAGGAGTCTGGATGAACGAGTTCATATCCGATCTAGGTGTCATACCTAGTGCATCGGGTCCAATGAAAATCTTTTGTGACAATACTGGTGCAATTGCCTTGGCAAAGGAATCCAGATTTCACAAGAGAACCAAGCACATCAAGAGACGCTTCAATTCCATCCGGGATCTAGTCCAGGTGGGAGACATAGAGATTTGCAAGATACATACGGATCTGAATGTTGCAGACCCGTTGACTAAGCCTCTTCCACGGGCAAAACATGATCAGCACCAAGGCTCCATGGGTGTTAGAATCATTACTGTGTAATCTAGATTATTGACTCTAGTGCAAGTGGGAGACTGAAGGAAATATGCCCTAGAGGCAATAATAAAGTTATTATTTATTTCCTTACATCATGATAAATGTTTATTATTCATGCTAGAATTGTATTAACCGGAAACATAATACATGCGTGAATACATAGACAAACAAAGTGTCACTAGTATGCCTCTACTTGACTAGCTCGTTAATCAAAGATGGTTATGTTTCCTAACCATGAACAAAGAGTTGTTATTTGATTAATGAGGTCACATCATTAGTTGAATGATCTGATTGACATGACCCATTCCATTAGCTTAGCACTCGATCGTTTAGTATGTTGCTATTGCTTTCTTCATGACTTATACATGTTCCTATGACTATGAGATTATGCAACTCCCGTTTGCCGGAGGAACACTTTGTGTGCTACCAAACGTCACAACGTAAATGGGTGATTATAAAGGTGCTCTACAGGTGTCTCCAAAGGTAGATGTTGGGTTGGCGTATTTCGAGATTAGGATTTGTCACTCCGATTGTCGGAGAGGTATCTCTGGGCCCTCTCGGTAATGCACATCACATAAGCCTTGCAAGCATTACAACTAATGAGTTAGTTGCGAGATGATGTATTACGGAACGAGTAAAGAGACTTGCTGGTAACGAGATTGAAGTAGGTATTGGATACCGACGATCGAATCTCGGGCAAGTAACATGTCGATGACAAAGGGAACAATGTATGTTGTTATGCGGTCTAACCGATAAAGATCTTCGTAGAATATGTAGGAGCCAATATGGGCATCCAGGTCTCACTATTGGTTATTGACCGGAGACGTGTCTCGGTCATGTCTACATTGTTCTCGAACCGTAGGGTCCGCACGCTTAATGTTACGATGACAGTTATTATGAGTTTATACATTTTGATGTACCGAAGTTAGTTCGGAGTCCCGGATGTGATCACGGACATGACGAGGAGTCTCGAAATGGTCGAGACATAAAGATTGATATATTGGATGACTATATTCGGACACCGGAAGGGTTCTGATGAAGTTTCGGATAAAACCGGAGCACCGGGGTGTTACCGGAACCCCCCGGGGGGTTAATGGGCCTCATGGGCCTAAAGTGGAGAAGAGGAAGGGGCTGCCAGGGCAGGCCGCGCGCCCCCTCTCCCCCTAGTCCGAATTGTACAAGGAGGGAGGGGCGGCGCCCCCCTCTTTCCCTTTCTTCTCCACCAATCCTACTTGGACTAGGAAAGGGGGGGAGTCCTACTCCCGGTAGGAGTAGGACTCCTCCTGCGCCTCCATAGGGCCGGCCGAACCCCTCCCCCTTGGATCCTTTATATACGGAGGCAAGGGGGCACCCTAGGACACACAATTGATCAACGTGATCGTTCCTTAGCCGTGTGCGGTGCCCCCTTCCACCATATTCCACCTCGGTCATATCGTTGTAGTGCTTAGGCGAAGCCCTACGTCGGTAGAACATCATCATCGTCACCACGCCGTTGTGCTGACGGAACTCATCCCCGAAGCTTTGCTGGATCGGAGCCCGGGGAGCGTCATCGAGCTGTACGTGTGCTAAGAACTCGGAGGTGCCGGAGTAACGGTGCTTGGATCGGTCGGATCGGGAAGACGTACGACTACTTCCTCTACGTTGTGTCAATGCTTCCGCTTCGGTCTACGAGGGTACGTAGACAACACTCTCCCCTCTCGTTGCTATGCATCACCATGATCTTGCGTGTGCGTAGGAAATTTTTTGAAATTACTACGTTCCCTAACAGTCGCCCCACCCCGCCCGCACCGGTCGCCTCCCACCACTCAGCACCGCCGGTCGACAGGCTCCGCGCCCGCCGCTAGCCCACGCCCCGCCCGCTCAGCGCCACCCCCGCCCGCACCAGCCGTCTCCCGCTGCTCAGCGCTGCTACTCGAGGATGCTTTGCCGGCTTCCCGCAGTTGCCATCGACATCAAGCCTGGAGGGAACGAGCTCCTCTTGGCTCTCATCTGCCTCGCCTTCGCGACCACGGTCCTCCACTCCGCTCACCCTCCGTCGCCGGCCGTGGATCCTCTCCTCGGACGCCGCCCCGTCGTTCCTCTTTTGCTTCCCCACGAGTGTGAGCAGCCCCCCGCCGGTTCTCCTCTTCTGCCCCAAGAAGGCGGGAGAGCGTGAGCATCCCGCCGCCGCTGCCCGCCGGCCTTCATCTGCTGCCCCACAGAAGGACGTAAGCGTGGGGTGGGGATGTTCTTTGAGATCCTTTAATTGGGTTACTGAGATTTAGTATTTCTAATCTTCTTCAGCCTTTCGAATAATCGATTGCTGAGATCTTGATCTTGATGTTGCATTTTTCTTGTTTTATTTAAGATTGGTTTTAGATGTAGAGTTGGGTTCATTTTGGATGTGAATGTTGGTTTTTAGATTACTCAATGGTTCATTGCAGAATGGTTTTGGTTGTTGGTGCAGGGAAGCTTTGCATCAATGTTGGACCCCCATTCAAGGTCATGTTCATCCCGGAAGAGTGGACGCAGATTGTGTTATTTGCACAAGGTATACACAGTATACGTCTCTAACATCATGTCAGTTGATTAAACAAGAGAAAAACTTCTATTGTTTTGTGAAAGTACAGTCATATGTCTTATAACATTGTATTCCGCTGTAATCCTTGGTGCAGAATGCCAATTTTATGCCATCGAGATCATCAACCTTCCGATGGATCTGAGAAAGACACCACCTATTGCTTGTCTGAACTTCTGTTGTTCATTGTTTGTAGGTTTCTCAATCTCTCCTGAAGCTTATCCTTTTTGATAGAATCGATCAATTAGCCCGTCTCAAGGTCTTCCCAGATATGCGGCCCTGTTGGAACAAATGGAGTTGGAAAATCCACATCACTTAAAGTCTTAGCTGGCAAGCTGAAACCTCATGTGGGATGATTCAAATTATATCTTCTAAAAAAAGATATTCCCTATATTGTGACCTGCTCAAGATAGTCTTATTTAGCTCTGCACTATTTTTTGTGCAGAATCCGGCAAGAGATCATTACATACTTCTAGGGTTCTGAGCTTCAGAATTATTTTACATGTATATTGGAGGACCTGAAGGTAATGTGCCGCTACCTTACATACTTCTTTGGACAATTTTCTAATTTGGCAGGTTTAATTCAAGACTACAATTTTCTAATTTTCTAATTTGGACAATGTATGTGCCCCTTAGAAGACGACTTTATAAAATTCATATGTAGTACTATTTTTCTTCTGTGATGCATAGCCAGGACAACCTAACTATCTGATCTTTGGGATGCTACTTTTGTGCACATAGGCAACAAAAACCGGTAGCAACGACAATGTTTGCTATGTAGATCAATACCTCCTACATATGCATTGTTTCATGTTATGATCAATTCTTGCTACACCTACATTGGAACCTATGATGCATTGCGAGACCTGAAACAGCTTCAATTTTGTCTTTTTTTGTTTCAGAGTTGTTTAATCCAGCAATGAAACGCAGGTCATCGCCCATTCTATTCGCAGCATCGGCACACACTGCCGCTGCTGACCATCATTATTCGGTCGTAATCCCGGCGTCCTCCTCCTGTTGTGCCCTTGGCTTATTGCCTCGAGGTGCCACCCAAATGCGCGTGGCTGCAGAAGTGTTTCATCATGGTCAGGCGCAGGTAGATGACAACAAGCTGCAGAACAATGAGCAGCTCGACAGAGGAGTACCGACACAACGCTTGCCATAGGGAATTGGGAAGGTACAGAGTTGGGTACGTAATCTTCCTCGGTCGTCACTTTTTTTCAAACTATCTTCGCCATAGAATGATTCTTGATGGCACTACCTCTCATTTATGTTTCCTTTTCAGCATAATCATATCCCGGTGTGTTGTATATTCTTTTCTCCAATGAGGGTCTGTTGCATGACCAATTCATTTCGACCTTCTATCTGATCGCCAGTCTGGTGATGACTTTCTGATAATTTGTATGTCTTTTGCACTGGTTGTTAGTTTCTGAAATTAAGGTACTGTGATTTGGGAGGAATAGATGCGTATGGACTGTTGTTACATTGCAGGAGAGTGAATTGTGATCATTTTCCTATTGTGTATACTCTGTTCTACGTAATCAGATTTTCCTTTAGCCTCTTAAAGATATTTCTCCACTTCTTTCTCATTGGTTTGTTTGCGGCCTGATTATATGTTGTATGTGCTCTCCCATTAATGTCTCAGGCCTATTGATCCATATATTAATTGTTCCTGAATTTCTGCAGGCTCCCCTGATCACTATATTTATTGGGAAGCTTGGTACAAGACAATCTTAGTTTGGGCTATGATGCAACAATAGGTATGTCCTTTTTAACCGTGTTTTGGGTGTTCATTTTTAAGTGCAGTACAAATGTCATGTTTCATATTTCTCCAACAGCGTAATAATATTTAGAGGTTCGGTAGTTAACTCTTGCATATAGGTACTCTCATATACATGTTTCTATCCTTTTACCTATTTTTGTTTGCCATTTGTTTACGCGGGCGCTTGCTAATTTTACAAGTTATCTATTGTATATTGCCATGATGCTTTTGATGCCAAAATCATGTTTTTTGCTGCTCATGTTGGCACTGTCCTCCCCATTCTTCAGGTAAAGTTTTAGGTCTAAGCTCCGATGTTCTATACAAATGGCAGATTTCAAAAATAATGAAGTATGATGTGCATGTTTCATGGATTATAACAACATCTTGGTTCTTTATTTTAGGTTCAAGCCGAGTGAACAGTATTTTTGATCCAAGTGACTGGTTTTAGCTTGTCAACTTGACATATGTATGCATGAATCCCACTTTTCACGTCCTTTGATTCTTTGGGTCATTTTAGAACCTCCGGTGTGTTTTTATTTGCAGTATACAGCGTCGACGAGCAGAAAAACACTTTTGCGTTGCACAAGGTATCTTATCTCTGAAGCTAAAAATAAAGAACCAAGATGTCATTGCTGCCTTCATCCTCCTTAACATCCGTACAACAACAAGCACGACAACCTAACTTGCCTCTCTTTGTTTGTACTCCCTCCATTCAGAAATACTTGTCGGAGAAATGGATGTATCTAGAACTATTTTAGTTTTAGATACATCCATTTTTATCAATTCTAGGACAAGTATTTTCGGACGGAGGGAGTATTTCATAGGGGAAAGTAGTGGCTGCACCCACCTTCCGTGCACCCACGCAAGAAAACATAGCAAAAAAATAAAATAAAAAATCTGAAACTTTGTGGGAATGATCATCAACAAATGTTATGGGGGCTTGCAAAGTTTTGGTGGTCAAATAAAATTCGAGGAGCTCTCTCCAAAAAAGATAAAATTACAAAATCTTCTCGAACAGTGCACTTGCATTTTGACTAATTTTCAGTGAATTTGTTTTGAATGTTGTTTGAGCACCAAATTTTGCAAGCGCCCATAACATTTGTTGATAATCATTCACACAAAGTTTCAGAATTTTTTGAAATGTTTTGGTATGTTTTATTGCGTGGGTGCACCGAGCTTGGGTGTAGAAAAACTACTCTCTATTTCATAGTGACATGCCAAACTGTTATTGTTGGAGATGCTACAGGCACTCCAGGTCCAACAACCCACATCGTATCTGAAATTGAATATTAAAAGTGGTTAACTTATGGCCTTGCTATTTGGAATCTTGAACAACTTCATTTGTTGCCGGCTATAGAAATATACAATCTACTGATTTAGCCACATTTGCAGATCTTATGTTATTACTGCTAACATTCTTTTGATAAATAGGTTTTGATTGCCAAAGCTGGACTTGACTGAGCAGATACATTGACGATGTTCATCAAGGGGTTGTTGGATATCTTGACCCGTTTGCAGTACTTGGAAGAAAACTTCCTAGGTAACGTTTAGTAGATAAATGATTTTAATGTTACATAGCACACTCCTCTCTGCATGTTCCATGCCAAGTGGAGCAAACCCTGTTTTACTGCTTTTGTGTGACTGTAGTTCGGAACAAGATTCCTTCAGTGGGTTCTACATTTTAAGTTTAATATGAGAAATGCTGTCAAATTATCAATATGCACTTATTATTGTAACTCAATGTGAATCGAGTTCTTTGTATTTCTTTGTGCTTGTTACTGGGTATTATTTGTTAAGACCACTCTAAGTAGAGAGAATCAAAACAAAGGATGGTAAGCTGAAACTTACTGCATTTGTTTTTGAAAAACTACCATTGTTTCCAGAACACACATAAACTATAGCTTTTTAGTAGCAAAATCCATTCTTATTCTCAGATTCTCAAATGCAGTAGTGCATGAAAATAGATTCCTAGCCATAGGGAAAAACTATGTTGTGAAGCCCAATAAAACTTGAGAAAACGGGTTAATGATGTGGTCCAAGCAAGCTTAAATAAGAGGTAAAGACGCCCAGATCCTGGGATTACCAAAGTTAACATTTACGTGACATTCTCATGTGCCAATGCTCGTGCGACCATGAAGTTAATTGTAAGACGTACTAGAGGTGAGTTCATTATAGCAGCGTCTCAGAGGTATGCAAATATTCCAAACTCTCTGGTTGCTGAAACACTTCTCTCCAGGATGTGGTACGTACGACCTGTGAAGGAGGAAGAATGGCCTGATGTTACCTTTCAATATGATTGTCACGTACTTGTGGAGATGTGGAACTAATGAAAACAGAACATATCAGACATTATGGGCCTCCTGTGTGAAATTGAGGAGCCGAGCCAAGCCTTTTGTTCCTTATGGTGTCTTTCATTCTTATAGGCTGATTTCTGTGTGCAAAGCTGCCCCTGCAGGTTAGTGACCGGAGACTGTGGCATAATGCTGCTCCGGATCAACTTGGTTTTTCATGCAAACTGACAGTAATCATGAGGAAGAGAGCTGAGCTCCTTTAATTGTGAAAAAAGTCCCTTTGATCTTTTGGTGTTAAGAGGATTGTACTTCACAATATTGGTTCAATGCCGTTGATATTTTTATGTGAGATATCTGCTTTTCATTTTAGTGCTCATTCAGGTGTGTTTTGAGTATTTGCAACATGTGATGGAGTGTCAGGATTTTCATAATACACTATCAATGCCTATGCCATTTGCAACTTTACATAAGCATTTGGTTAGCAACCTCATCTAAGAAGTATGTGTTGATCTACTATCCCTTGTTCTTTTCCTCAAATTTTAGTTATGAATTGCTTACACATCATAATATTCAAGACCGAATGTAGGATTATGTCTCCATGTACTAAGCATAATGCAAGGCTTTTTTCAATCATAACTAGATTTCTTATTCTCTTTCAACATATAGAATATTCAATAGATTAAATATATTATTGTCTCTATGCATAAGGAGGACCGCAATGATGTCCCACTTTTGAAAAAACTACTTGAGTGACATCACAATATAGTGTATCCATTTAACTCATACTCTCTCTGACCCATAATACAAGATTTTGCAAGCTATTTTTTTATTGCATATAGGTGTGAATCTTATTTGGTCAACGTTCGAGACGTGTGTTGCACGTGCAAGCTTACTAGTAGTAGAGATGTGAGACCAACACTTGTAGAAGACACAAATAACAATGAAGAAATGTGACTGCAACTCAATATAGTACTCTTGCTTTTTCAACAAAAATAATCTTTACAACAAAGTTATTTCAGTTTTATATCACAGAACAAGAGAGTAGACAGATTGTAATTCCAAAATGACAATAGACATTGTCCTCCTACCTAATCCACGACCTTGTGCAGTGAACTTACCAATGTCTATTTTCATATATTTCAACATTCGAAATATTGTGTTTGTAAAGGAATATGGTCACTTCAGATTCTCCAATGCGTAATGTGTGATCTTTTGTTGTATTTGTATTCTTTTTAATATTGAACAGCATGCAAAAGCCACATGACACCAACGTATTTTGAAGTTTTCCTAAGCCAGTGACTTGTCTTCTTGTATTTTAAATAAATAAATAAATAAAATAATAAAATAATAATAAGTGAAGGAGAAAAAAAATCAAAGTAATAATTATGTGCTTGCTTGTAGGTGTTGTTGTTTTTTTTTTCTTATTGAGCCGAGTGCATTGCTTGCTCTATTTTTTTTATTGAGGGAAGCATTGCTCGTTGTTTACTCACAGAGAGAAGACACACGTTGTAGTCTTACAACGTGTTGTTGGGTCGGGCCCAATACCTCAAGCTGCAGGCGACGCAACCTTAGGACTCGAAGTGAGACCAACATCATGGACCCGGACTCAAGAAGCTATGGCGGTTCGGGAGGCTCTTGCTTTGGCCAATGATCTATATATTCAGAGTATTACGGTGGCCTCAGATTGCAAGGTGGTGGGTGATGCAATCAAGCAAGGGAACACATCTTCTTACAGTGAAGTGCTACATGAAATATTGCTTCGGCTAGCTATTTTTATTTCCTATAATATTTGTCATAAATTCGAGACCTCAAATGTTGAGGCCCATCGTCTTGCAAAACATGCTTTAACGTTAGGGGTCGGTCGTCGTGTTTGGCTTGGGTTACCTGGCAATCTTAACTTCGTCCCTGTTATGTTTACGACTGATTAATAAAGCAGGTTTGCCTAAAAAAAGGACTCGAAGTGAGAAATAGCAGGGCCGACAAATCCTATTTGATGCACTATGCGTCCAATAGTGCCCTGCTGCGCTAGCGGCTCGCCTACAAGCCTGCAACCTGCAAGGCAACACCTATTAGGCCGGTGCAGTAGCCATGGCTGTCTGCTGACATCATGTTACTTTCTTCAATCCGTTTTTATTCACATTTTTGCTTTCGTTTCTTTCCTTTATTTTCACTTTGTTCATATTCAGAAACATTACAAATATATATTACAAAAATGTAAATATTATTTCAAAATGTTTATCTTGCAGTGGAAAAATGTTTTTCCCTGCAGTTGAAAAATGTTAAACGTGTGTAAAAAAAATATGTATATGAAAAATGTACAATATGGATAAAAAATAGAAATGTTAATTTTGTGCACGACAAAATGTTAACAATGTGTAAGATAAATGTTTAATTTTTTTAAAATAATGTTCCTGTAATTAAAAAATGTTTGTTTCATTAAAACTAATGTTCAAAAGTTTCAAAAAAGGTGTTTGGAACATTTTCAAAAATTATGTTTGTACAATTTTGAATTTTTTTGCATAGTTCAGAAAACATGTTTTCAGAAATAAAAAATGTTTCAATTAGTATCTAAAAATGTTTAACATGTATATGAAAGAAATGTTTCAATCATGTTTATGTGAAAATGTTAAAAATGTATTTGAAAAATGTGAAACATTTACAATAAAATGTTTATATGTACACAAAATGTACAACATGTTTGAATAAAAGTAGACATCAAAATATATATTAAAAATGTTTATCATCTATTTATAAAATGTTAAAATCTGTACAAAAATGTTAATTATGTATACAAAAAATGGAAATACATATGAAAAATGTGGACATGTGTATAAAAAATAAATAGAAAACAGACAATAAAAACTATAAAAACGAGAAAGGAAAAGTAGAAAAGCAAAAAACCTCAAAGAAAATGAAGAAATAAAAGAAGAAAAGGTAGAACAAAAGAAAGAAAACTCCAAGAAACTAGAAAACGAAAGCAAAATAAAGAAAAAAAGGAAAACCGAAAAAACTACTCAAAAATTAAATAAAAGAAAAAACAACAGATAAAGAAAAAGAAAGACACATATCAAATCAGACCTACGAGCCGAGCGAACATACAC
The DNA here is from genome assembly GCA_034509565.1 of Triticum monococcum. Lineage (NCBI taxonomy): Eukaryota > Viridiplantae > Streptophyta > Magnoliopsida > Poales > Poaceae > Triticum > Triticum monococcum. The sequence continues at coordinate 525,378,644 of CM067842.1, read as the reverse complement.
GCGCATAGAAATGGACCGGCCTGCTATTGTAGCCTGTAGGCAGTTCCTATTAGGAATCAAGTACGAGTGACATATAGCTCTGGCGGCCTGTCGCATATACTACCTCCGTCCCATGACGTAAGATGTTTTTCCAACCTAATACAACGAGTGCAGCACGGAATAGTTTAGCCTATTTTAGCCAACATAGTAGAGCGTTATTTCGGTTTGGTTGCTTCGTTTTCTACTGTTTCTAAAAAACTGACTACTTGTCTTGGAAACATTCTGTAATTTTTTTTTTGTTTTCTTTTCTTTGTCAAGTTAACTTTTTAAAAATGTTAAAAACTTCAAAACTGATTGGAATTTTCAAATTATGTTAAAAAATGTTCATGTTTTCGAAAGTGTTTGGGGTTATCAAAATTTTCTAGGAAAATTCAAATATTATAGAAAAAAATGTTTGAGTTTTTTTTTAAAAAATTGGGATTTTCGAAATTTCCTCGGAAATATTAACAAGTTTGGAGATTCCAAATTCTGAAACCAGAATTTTAGAAACTGGGAAATAGGAAATTTTTTGCGTTTTCCAAATCTTTTGGGATTTTGAAATTTTCAGAAAATGTTTGGGATTTTGATTTATTTTAGAAATTTCAAAATTGTTTCTAGTTTTCTAAAATATTTGAAAATTTAAAAATATGTTCTCAATGCTAATACAAAAACCGATTGAAGAAAAAAAAGAAAAAATCGAATCGCTACAGTCTGCTAGCCACAATGCGATCTCTTCTATAGTAAAGTGATTTGCAACAGTACTTTGCTAAAGGTCCATCTGCGACCCTATATACGGAAGGCTAACATCTTGACACAAGCGTCATATAGGGAGTAGCGACGCCGCCCCTAATCTAGATAATTATTTATAAATGTGCGCTAATGGTCGGGCTTTATTAATGATCTCGTGCTTTATATCATGGTGTGACGAACAACATGCCCGATGGAACCATCTGCCATGGTGGCCTTATTTCCCCCGACCAGTAGGTGTTTGTTGATAGAATGGGGCAACAAGACTTATAAACACCCCTACGTAGTGGCTCCTAGTAGGATGGTGGTCTTTCCTCTCTAGCAACTCCCGCCGCCATTGAGTTCCCCGGTTTCCCGTTCCTTTGGTGACTATCTGTTCACAGCCCCGCGACGTGTGCTCCCTGGCGCGAGCTCCTGCTTGCCACCTGGACCTTGTGAAGATGACATCCCCCCGGAAGCGTTGTACGCAACAAGTGGCAGCGGTAGCAGCGCCGCCAAGGCCAACCTCGGTGAAATTTTTAATCAACATGATCTAAACAACAAAGCCTTTCATGATATCATTATTGATGGGGACAAACTAGCCGTGAAGGAGAGTGTGTGTTGGCTAGCCTTGCTAGGGTTCACATAAAAAATCCTTCAACCAAGCTACTTTTTTACACCGAGATGACGGTTGTGTGGAGCCCAACCCAGGAGATACGCTTCCACCCAGTTGGCCCCAATCTCTTCGTCGTCCATGCGGCGTGGCGAGGCGACTGGAAGGGGATCATGAAGTCTGGTCCCTGGTTGTTCAGGAATTGGGTAGTACTGCTAAGCCCATACGATGCATTTAGTCCAACGAAAGAGGTGAGCATTGGCCATCTACCAATCCGACTGCAAATTAACCGATTGTCGGATGGTTATTGCAAGAAGGATCTCGTTGAGAAACTCTTAAAGAACTGTGGCAAGATACTTGAGATGCATCTCAATGGTAACTCCAGGTCAGATTATATGCGTGTCCATGTGCGCCATGATTGTTCGTCAACCGTTGACAAAGTACGTGGGCATTATTAAAAGTAAAGAGAGGCGGGTCTTCTTGGTTCATTACGAGAAGCTTGCTCACTTCTGTAAGAAGTGTGGCCTTGTTGGTCATGAGCACAAGGAATGTAGGACCACAATTCATGATGAAAAAGAATGGAAGGACGGAGACTGGTTGTACGTTGATCCGCTAAACTGGGTGAGACCTGATAACTCTACTACTGCAGTGAGCAGTGGCAAACAAGATAACGGGAGAGGAGATGCTATAGTGACCAAGAACAAGAATGCTAAAAAGGCAATGTTGGAACCCGTGTTATGTGATACGACGTCCAACCTAAAGAAGAATGAAAATGGTACAATGGAGGTGCACATGAACTTCGAGAAGTGCTTGAACCTGGATCCTGGGTGTTGGGAAACATAGTAGAAAACAAAAAAAGTCACCCTACGATCACCCAGGAACACTATGAAGATGTGATAAACGGTTTGGATCAGATCATTACTGAATCTGAGTTGCAACGGAAGAAGACGAGTCGGTGTAGATCATACTCGGATTCCCTCGAACTGTATATGAACGATCCCGCAAACCGCCCATGAATAGTCCCTCGAACGGAAGACCGAAATCATACTGTCTTCATGATCCGGCAGCGCTTCGCCGTCCAGAGCTAATCATTGTTGGATAATTAGAGGGAGGAGATTAGAACCACACTGGACTTCTAATTATGAGGATCAGAGGAACTAGATCTAGCTCTAATTGGAACAAGTAGAACTAGACTAGAGAACTAGAGGAGGCTCCAAAACTTGTGTTTCCAAAGGGCCAAAACCTCTAGTATATATAGGTTGAAGGGAGGGGAAGGGGGCACCACAAGGGGAAGGAGAACCTCACCCATTTGTCGTCCAAGGAGGGGGGAACCCCCCTCCAATTCGGTCTCCCCTTCCTTCTACAAGGAGGAAGGGGACGCCTCCACCTATTTGGCCCAAGTGGCCCAATATGCTTTCCACCACTTGGCCTTTTAAGGCCCGTTGGTATTAAATTTAATATAAAAGCCTCCTAACTATTATTGGAACCTTTTATTATTCATTTAACATCTCAAAAAACATTTTTCACCTATATATTATTTATCGGTAATACCCGACATTGCCCGATAAACCCTAAAACCCTTCCGGTGACCCCAAAACGCTTCTGGTTCCTCTTGAAACTATTTCACAAATATTTCCTCATTACTCTTGTCCTAATAACACTTAGCATATCAGGGTTACCTTAAGATCATGACCCTGTAGGTTCGGTAAAACATAGACATGAACAAAACCCCTTTTGTTTAGTGACCGATAGTGGAACCGTGGGCGTCCATATCGACCCCTATGAGTGCAGGAATGACATTCGAGTGATCCTTTGGTTATCATGTGCTATTCCCTTTGCTTCACGATACTTTACAAAACCCGAGGTGAGATGTATCTATATCCTCTTAAGTCATACACATGCTCACTATACCGGTCTTCTCATTACCAGTTTTGTTCTTCTTTCTCGTTGACATGTTCCGGCATCCTTGTGACATAGTCACCTGTGTCTGGCCAGACGATGATGGATGCCATCACACCTAGAGGGCCCTAAGAGCATATCTCCGTCGTCGGGGGATCAAATCCCACTCTTGATCTATCCTGTCCCTTGTCAAACTTTCTGATGAACCTGTAAGTTGTCGTTATGATCATCATGTTACAGATGATGTTTGTGGAACCCTAAAGCCCATCATACGGTAAGAAGTGACTACGATACTCTCATGGTCTAAGGAACTAAATCACACATTAGCTCTCCATGCTACAACAATTGACATGTGATGATTCTATCTCAAAGTATAACAAACAAGTTTGGGTCGATTCAATATGATCGTTCTTCCAACGTCATATTCTCAAAGTTGTTTTAGTACTAGCGTTACACTTAACGATATCCTATGATCCGGAAAACATGATCACGAGCAACACTTGAGCTAGTCTTAGAGGTGAGACTAGTAATCATAGTTTACCATCTATCATTCCACACATGCATATGAGTTTTCCACTTAATCGCATATTCTAGGATCATAGTAGCTATAGCATAGAATATAAACTCTTGATTATGAACAAGGAAACAAAATAATATAATATTATTGCTCTAGGGCATATTTCCAACACAGGGCAGGTGATATTTTAGCGGGATGGAAAAGGAGGTGACCTTTCCTAGGGTGAGGAGAAGTCAAGTAGTTCTAACAGTAAGTGTGCCAAGACGGACAAGAGTGTATATGATGACAACATATTGGTGGACTCCCGAGATGGGAGCCGCACAACCCAATGAGTCTACTCTGTTGGAACTTTCGAAGGGGCGCCGGACTGTTCGAGAGGTGTTGACCCTCGCAAAACCAACATCCCCAGGTTTGTCTTTCTCTATGAGACAAGGAAAACTAAAGAAAAGATGGAGAGGCTTAAAATAGACTTGGCTTAAAGGGTTTCAGTGGTGTTGGTAGTAATGTAAGAAGTGGGTTTCGGCCCTTTTCTGGGATGAATCTTTAACAGTGCTTGTATTGGACTATTGTGCACTCTACATTGAGCATGTGATGGACAATGATACTGATGTTAGCTAGAGTTGTACCTTAGTATATGGTGAACCTCAGGTGGAACATTGTCACTTGATGTGGGATCATCTCTCTAAGCCGCAGAATATTTCACAAGACCCATAGTCTGTTTATGGAGATTTTAATGAGGCTATGTGGCAACGTGAACACCTCTCGCTGTGCATGAGATCAGAGAATAAGATGATGAAGTTTCGGGATTCTTTGGAGCTGTGTGAACTGGAAGACCTAGGGTTCTCTGGATTTCCATATACGTAAATAATGACTAGTCGGGAGATCGAAACATCCAAGTAAGGCTCGACCGGGCTGTAGCGGATGATGCATGGTGTGATTTATTCCCGTCGGCTAAGGTGGTGCACCTAGCTTCGTCATTCTTGGAACACTATCCGGTCCTTGTCTAGCTCAAGGTCATCGATAATTCTAGAAGACAGCGCCCACATAAAAAATTATGTGGGAGCGGCATCCCGTGCTACCTGAAGTTACAACTTAAACTTTGGTAAAAAAAACATGTAGGCAACTTAGGGGAGGCAGAGAAGTCTCTCAAATTAGTCATGTCTAGCCTATGCACTTCGAGAGCAGAGAACGTCGGCCACGTGATATGTCTCAAACGTATTTATATTTTTTATTGTTTCATGCTATTATCATACCACTTTTACATACTTATGGAAACATTATTGGACCTACTTATTAATCCAGTGCAAAGGCCAATTCCTGCTTTCTATTGTTTTGGGTTTTTAGGTGAAAAATTCACAGAGCTACAATGACCTGAATTTTTTTGATGGAATAAAAGACTCCCGTAGCGAGAAGACGGAGACCGGGGAGCCACAAGGGTACCATGCGGCCACCTAGCATGGCCAGGGCTCCAATTGCGTGGGATACCTTCGTGGGAGCTCCCTAGGTCAGTTGAGGCCCTTCTTTTGCCGCAACAAAGCTAAATGGGGGGAAATGTGTTAAAATTTCAGCTCAAACAGAGTTTGGAATCTCTGGATATTTAAGAAATGGTGCTTGGAGTCAGAAATAGAACTAAAACAAAGAGGATAATAGAGAAACAAACAGAGATCCAATCTCAGAGGGGCTCTCGCCTTCCGGGATCCATGGAGGCCAAGTACACGATGGGGACACCTCTCCCCATCTGGGGTGTGATGGCCTGGCTTATTAGGGATGATAGACTACTCATATCAATAAGGAATTCCTTCTTTTCCGGGAGCCCATTCGGACAGAACTTCAAAGTTAAGCGTGCTCAACTTGGAGTAGTGTCAGGATGGGTGACCGACCGGGAAGTTGCTCCCGGGTGCGCACGAGTGAGGACAAAGTGCGCAGAAAAGACTAGTATTGATCTGTGGGGCCAGTCTAGATCCTGTCAGGAGTAACGACCACCGGCGGGTGTGTCCGGGGCGTTACAAGTTGGTATCAGAGCCGACCCTCGCGGTTACACGGATGGTTGCGGACAGGTGCGTGGTCATGTTGTTCATGACGTTTGTGACCCGTCGTGGCACCCGGCATGGCACATGTATCGGACTGGAAGCACAGACGTTTGTGCCAAGAGGGAACGTTCCTGTGACCCGACGAGGACATCGGTTCCTCTGAGTGGGGGTGTATGTGATGGCCTGGCTTATTAGGGATGATAGACTACTCATATCAATAAGGAATTCCTTCTTTTCCGAGAGCCCATTCGGACAGAACTTCAAAGTTAAGCGTGCTCAACTTGGAGTAGTGTCAGGATGGGTGACCGACCGGGAAGTTGCTCCCGGGTGCGCACGAGTGAGGACAAAGTGCGCAGAAAAGACTAGTATTGATCTGTGGGGCCAGTCTAGATCCTGTCAGGAGTAACGACCACCGGCGGGTGTGTCCGGGGCGTTACATGGGGAGAGGCTTAGGAAGGATAAAAATGAGGGGGGAATATCTCCCTCTCTCTTCCGATGGTGTCGAAGCACCATCGGGGAAACAATCGCCGCCGCCATCTTGTCCGTCAACTTTAGCGGCTTCGTCAGCATCTTTCTCCCTCTCTATTCAGTGGAGCACTCTCTCGCAATTGCCATAATCTCCTACTTGAACCACTACTGCAGGATGCTGCTAACGCGACACTACGATCAGAGATCCTTTCATGAAACTGCGTGTGATGCATTAATCGCAAATGGGGATGTAAAAAATCCATCAAAAAGGTGCAAAACGTTTGCGATGGAGGATGCATCAAACACGGTTCAAATTTTAGTTGCGTCTGCGATGCAGTGCATACGGTTCAGTTCAATGAACTATTTGCGATGACGAGGAACAAAAGAAACGAGCAGCCAGATAAAGGTGTGTGCGATATACAACATACGGTTCACTCGGATGAACTATTTGTGATTAGGCAACATAAAAGAAACGGTCAGCCAGATCAAGGTGTGTGCGATATACGGCATGCAGTTCACTCGGATGAACTGTTTGTGTCGAGACAAGAAAACAGAAACGTTTCAATGTAACAAGATGTGTGTGATACACCGCAAACAGGTCTATAATCAGAAATGTGTGTGAAGACCGATAATAACACAGACGGTTACTACTAATAAGACATGTGTGTTGTGCGATGGGATTGCATATAGAACAACAATATGAAGTGATCGTAAGATTATTTCGGGTGAAGAATAACTTATTCTGCACCCTGGGTGATGAATAGTATCACTACACACACACACACACACACACACACACTTATAAGGACATGGTTGCATAACCAAATTAAACATCCACTTACATAGGTGGCTATTACAACCATGGCATTTGCACACACCAAAGTAAACTATTACATGCATAATTCATAGGTGGCTACTACACACATGACATTTCCACACACCAATAAAGTAAACTATATATTACATGTATGATTAACTAGCATAAACGATCATCTGATCATCATCTACTTCTTGTGATGCTTGCTCCGCTTGTGGCTCAATCCGGGCTCGTCGATTTGGGTAACGAGGCACTTCCTCATGTCAACAATCCGCCGGTGCATCTCATAGCATGTGTACACGCTCTTGGTTGCGAACCTGAGGTGAGGTTCATCCAGTTGCCGCATCCACGCCCTGTGCCAGGATATTGGACTTGTTCTCTGGGCATCCTACTTCATCTTTTCATAGTAGGGGTCGATGATGGCCGAGGCGAGTTCAACCAGGGAGTCCTTCTTCGTGCTACCCCAGACCCTATAGTGCTCACGAATTTCGACAAGGTTCTTGCAGGCCAAGCCCGTAACCCTGAGCGCTTTTACATCGTCGATGGTTTCCACCGTGGCGAACTTGTAGTCGGTGTTGTTGACGAACCTGTTGAAACGGTCACAAGGCTCTGTGGCCATGCAATAGTGATAGATGAGGACATGATGGCGCACGCATAACTGGGCGACGGCAAGCTTCTGATCTATACCGGGATGACCGGCGTTGTATTGGAGGTCGATGCCGACCACCTTGTACTTGTCTGGAGCAAGTAACTGCTCAACGCTGTTGATCTAGTCGTCCACCACAGCCGGGTCGATGGTGTACATCACCGAGAGATCCATCTCCCTCGCGTGGGTCTCCCCACTCTATGCTCGTTGAACTCCATTAGAGCGCCGCTAGACACCCCCTCTCTATGTGTCGTCGTGGGTGTGCTTGTTGTGTTGTGGGTGCGATCGAAAGGTTGAAGAGACTAAGGTTATAATGGCCACGTGAATTAAAAGGGAAGCCAGAGGGCCAGGAATATTGGCAGGCCCTGATGGTGGTTCTAATTTGCAGCGCGTAACTCCATCTTGCCGCACGTAACTGCATCGTGTGGCAACGCGCGCGGCGCAACAGCATACATATGGGGCCCCCAGCGTGATCATGCGCACGCCCAACCGCTGGCAGAGCGCGTGCGGAGAGCCGCGAGCAGAGCGCTCCGAGGTCGCCCCAACGGCGAGAAAAGCTGTCCACAAGCCGAGCGCGCCGACGGACGCGAGCAGAGCGCGCCGCAGCGTCTAACGGTGAGCACAACGTGCTGCGGCGCCTAATGGAGAGCAAAGCTTGCCGAGGGATGCGAGCAGAGGCTGGCATAGTGATACATGGCAAAGAAGACGAACTGCGCGAGCGATGTCGGAGACATCAAGCACGAATCAGAGTTGCGTGTGCGATACGTGGCATACAGTTGATCCATCCGAGCAGTTTGAGATGAAATAAGCCGTGTGTGTTGTGGGAAAATGCTTGCCGGTATATGACCTTAAATTTAACCAAAAAAGTGTTAATGCATGTTACAAAAATTGTATAATCGGAAACCATGTTCAAATACGAATCCAACGAGATAATCTTTGGCGACATGCATTCGTATTTTATTAGTTAAATCCTACTTATAAACCAGGATGGGGTATAGTAGGTAATTAAATCGTAAACGTTTTTTTGTATTAACCATATGTGTATGTGTCCTTTCCTTCTCCTCTCTCACGTCTTGTCACCCCGCTGCCGTAGACGGCTTACAGGGCAAGCTTGCGCAACGTGCGGGGGCGTTCTTTTGGTCAAATGGTGGCGCCAATGAATCATTGGTGAGCCCGTTCCCGCGCAACCTCGTAGGTTCCCGTGTAAGCTTCTCGCCCAACTTAGTGAAATCCCCCAAAATCCCAATGCTTACCGTCCTGCTATATAAACCCTCACGGCCAACGAGTCCTGCGTTGCATGTTCCCCTCCCTCCCTGTAGCTTATCCCGTCTGCTTCTCCCACAATCGCCAATGGCACCGGTCCGTTGTCATCGCTCAGCCACTCCGCCGTCCTCAGAGGACAGCTCTAGCTGGGAGGCTACACTACGGCGGCGACTCAGTCCCCGACGTCGTGTAGTTAACGTGGCGTCCCTGTTGGGTGTGCGCCGAACACCCACCACACGCTCCGCCGCTGGTGCCCGTCGGCAGCTGTTGCCGGCAACCGTTGCCGCCACACAACTGTCGAAAGCCAGGACAATCGCTCGCTCCGCCGCCGCCACCCGAAGGTGGGAGGTGGCCGTCGTGGTCGCCACCCTACTAGCAGCCATCACCCGCTCTGCCACCACGGCCCAAAGGCCGGAGGTGGCCGTCGTGGCCGCCACCCCACTGCCGACCATCACCCGCTCTGCCAACGCGACACGAAGGCAGGAGGTGGCCATCATGGCCTCCACCCCATCGTCGGCCGCCAGCCCACCGTGGACCGCCGAGATCATCACCCGCTCTGCCACCACCGCCCGAAGGAGGAAGGTGGAGGCCCGCACGTGCGTCAGCGACCTTGCGCGCTACATCGAGTTCCCGCGGGAGGAGGAGGAGCGCCTCGTCGAGCATGCAAAGAGCCTTACCGCAGTCGTGGTCGCAGCACATGCCGACGCAGAGGCGAGGAATCAGGAGATCTACGAGCAGTCCGGTCGGTTCGAGAGGGATCGTCTGAAGCGGTAGTGGGCGTTCGAGCTGGCGAGTGCTACCTCTTGAGCATGCATTGGTTTTCCCTTGAAGAGGAAAGGGTGATGCAGCAAAGTAGCGTAAGTATTTTCCTCAGTTTTGAGAACCAAGGTATTGTAACAGACTGGTTTTTGGCCCTTTTCTTTTTCTTTTTGATTTATTGATTTTTGCTTTGTTTTTTTGGAGTGGTTCTGTGGCCTTGTTACGTGGGAAATCATCTTCATTTCCTCTCCCAAGTGGCTCATCATCCTAAAAACTTTGCCAAGATCATGTCACTCCACTGCTTGACCAAACCCTAATTTCTTTTTCTCAGGAATATTCATTTTCCTAATAAAGGAATAGCCATGTCTGCCCTAGGTTGTGAAGCAACCCATATTTCTATCCATCCAAAAATTCCCAAATAATTCTCATAATTTCTTTGGGTCATATGTTGCTTAAATATGCCCAAAATTTCATGTCCTAGCCCAAGAATAATTCCCCAATAATTATTCTTCATTTCTGTCCAGAGGGGCACTTTGTGAAGGAAGTGCCACCTATCCTTTCCTGATTGCTCCCAAATCTTTTGGGCATTATCTTATGTCCAAATCACTGACACATGCAAAAATTCAACTTTATTTGCCGAGCCAAACTTCCCCGGTGATGTTTTCAAAGCTCCCGTCTGAGGGAAGCCTTTGTGAAGAAAGTTCTAGCTAGGGTTCTCCAAATGAGTTTAGTATTATGCCTCTCCGCCAAAATTTAGCCCCATCCAATCATCTATGTGAGCACAGGACCAAATCTTTGATTCCGTTAATATTTTTAGGTTGTGAATCAAGTATAATTTATATTGGTTAGAAAATCCTGATAAATTACCAGATGGTTATCCTACCCAAATAACTTCTCTCCACCAATTTTGGGATCAATTCTTAAAGCCAATATTTCTATAGAATTATTGCAAGACTCTGGTCAGTGAAGATAGCTGTGAAGGAAGTACCATTTTGGTGAATCCAATTGGTATGAGATTTTTACAGCTTCTTACTATGACCAAATCACTAAGCCTTTCCAAATTTGAGCTCAATTTGACACTCCATGTGAGTGCACCTTCCTGATCTTGATTCTGGACTAAATATGCACTTGTGAAGCAACTATGGTGCATCTTGGTCCTAATCTTCTCAAAGTTACTAGGGTGAAAGTCCTTCTTTACCTAAACCTCATAGACAACTCCATTACTCCCAATCATCTTCTTGTTGATCACCAGTGCTCACCCAAGTTTACTGCAGTAAACTTCAGAGGGTGATTACCATTTAACCATAGAAGTTTTCATCGAACTACCACCGTAGTGGAGACCTACCCTGGAAGAACTTACCCGTAGACAACAATTCCAGCCCATCTCCCCTGCTACATGCCAGTGCACGCGGTGACCGCGGTAATGGCATCACTGTGCACGCGCTCTGTGTGCAGTGGCCGCGTCCAGTGGTCGTTTGTGCTTCGGCCCCTCCTCCCCTCGTCGCCTTAGCGCGCATGACCGTGTCCATTGTCTTCCTCTCGTCGTCGCCGTTCCCCTGGACCCGTCTCCCCCTCCATCCGTTTCCTCACCGACGCTCGCCGCCGAACACCCACGAGAGCACAGTGCGCTGACCGTCGTCTTCCTCCTCGTCTCTTCCTCCCTGCGCCTCCTTTGGCCTCCTCCTTCCCGTGAGCTCTCCACTGTGCCTCACTCATCGCCTGCCTCCGAGCTCATGCGCGCGCACATGTGTCCGCGGAGCCGGCCACGCGTCCGCGGCGCCGGCCACGCGTCCGCGGCGATGACAGCGCAGCACACCCCTCCCCTCGCCTATATAAGCCCACCCCAAGGCCTCTCGACCTCACCATCGCACTTGCCTCACTCCTCTAGCCCCTGCAAGCCCCTCTCCCGAGCCCCGGAGCTCCTCCCCGTCTCTATTGGCCGCCACGGTCGCCGGAGCGCCTTGTCCAAATTAGCGCGAAGCCAAGCCCCTCTCTTCCGTCCACCACCACCAGAGGCCTCCCCTCTCTTCCGTCCACCACCACCAGAGGCCTCCCCTCGACTAGTCGTCGGAGTAGCTGTGGCCGTCGTCCCCAAGTTCGGCCGCCGCCTCCCCTGCTTGCTGTCGCTGAGCGACGCCGCCGTTCTGTCCCTCCCCGGCGCCCGATTTCCGTCTGGATGGACGCGGTGGGCTAAGCCTCGCTCGCCGACGTCATCCCCATGGCCGGAGATGGCCGGAGCCGGTCAGGCCAGACGCCGGCCGAGCCAGCCCCGCCTCTCCTCTGTTCTCTGTCGGGCGCGAGGAAGAAGCCAGGCGAGAAGATAGAGAGAAAGAGATGGATAAGGCGGGCCCCACTCGTTAGCTGCACAGCGCCACGGGCCCCACTGCCATGCCGGATTAGTGGAAGCGTACTTCCCAGAAGTACTTTTTCGCCTTTAGAAAGCGCATTCCTCTTCTGCTCCAGCGGTAAGTGCGTTTTCCTAGTTTGAAAACGTATTCTCGCCTTAGGCGCTTTCTGTTTTCTCACTCAGGGGCCTGTTTGTGATGATTTTGTTGCAGAAATGTCCCTGGCAGAAAACACTTCATATCTTTTTACTCCCAACTCCAAATGAGGTGAATCCAAAGCCCACTTCTTTGTCTCGTTGAGACTGTTCTGTTGGTCACACTTTCAACATGTTTTGACATTCTAAAAATGACCATTTTGCCCCTGCCCTTATTCAGCCCCCTTTGAGAGAGAATGTTTTCCAGCGATTCTTTCCGCGAGCTTCTCGCACTTCTTCCCGCTGATTTCTTCCACCCGAGGCAAGCCACACCCTCCATTTGCATGATTGCAATGCAGTGTTGATTCTGTGTTGTCATCTCCAGATCTTGTTGATCCTTGTATTATATGAAATGTATCTCTGTTTATCTTCATTTGCGTGATTCATGAGGCTGTGGGATTCATACTTTCCTTTAGGTATATCTGTTGGATCCTTGTTGTACCTCGTATGAGTGACTGATATGATTAGGGATGCATACTAACCATATGTGTAAGAATCATATGCAATCGAACACTTGTTCCTTGAGGTAGACATATGTTTTGACTGATTTGTGTTTCTGACAAAATTATTGCAAATCCGATCCTTGAAATGTACTACCATCTATTGCCAACTCACCACATAATCTCTGAGGACGGTGCAATACTGTGGTATTGATGTGGACTGAGTGGCTTACGAGAGAAGCCATCCGAGTAGCTTGCTGAGGAAGGCTCGTTAGCTTCTGCTCGAAGCTTTTGTCTGGGTAGCGTGCAGAAAAAGCCTCGATAGCTTACACCCGAAGCTTGACATGAGTATTGTGCAGGAGAAGCCGAGTTTCCGTACTTGAGAAGCTTCTCCTCGGGTTACTTGTCGAGAAGGATTCATTTTCCGTCTGTCAGAAGCTTTTACTGAGGTATCTTGCTGAGAAAGACCGGGTATCTTGGACCAGAAATTGTGCACATATCAGGCTGAGGAAAATCAAGGAGCCTTGCATCATAAATTTCTTCCGGCAGCGTGTGAAAGAATACTGAGTTTCTTACATCCAAAGCTTCATACTATGATATGCAGGCTGAAATCCACACACACACACACACCCATAATATTCGATGGCTGATTATTTGCATGAGAAAATTTGTTTGGCTGTCTTCCTTGAGCATATCACATATTGACTTTATTTCGGATGATAACATATTTCAAGCATCATCCATCGCTGAGCCAAAATTTTGTATATGATCCATACCTTTGAGTGAAAATATACCTTTGAGCTTGTACCTAACTTGTCTTACTGCTGACTTGATCATTACTGTTGTGAGGATTTGGTATTGATGTAGACTTGAGTTTTCTGTAGTGTTGTGAGGAGTGCACACTAATACAAAAATTGATTATCAGCCTCAAAATCAGATATTCCCTATTTCACTGCACTCGGCTGAGAATTCCATTTTATTTAGCTGAGTTTCCAAATATTTGAACTCCTTGCTGATTCTTCGGATCCGGTGTCGGTTGATGAGCAACTCTTTATAGGGGAAAATAATGTAACACCGGAGCCCAAAAGAAAGAAGAAAACTCAACTAAACAAAAGCACACAACAATAATCAATTCACACACAATCAGTGTCACATATTACTGCTAGTCACACAATATGCATGCCTACTTAAGCACACAAATCTCGCGGGATCTCCGGTTCTACGGTCTAGCATGTTGTGACGATGTGCACGAGGACGAATAAATGTGTGGAAGAATTGGTGTAAACCGTGCTACACCAAGTGCTAGCTTAGCCAGGTAGCAACCTGGACTAGCTCAGAGGCGAAGACGTACTTGGTAACCATGTAGCAGGACACCCACATTATTATCAAGTGGACGGAAAAAGATCCGTACTCGTCCAAGAAATAGGATAGCAAGGAAAAACTGAGGCTGCTGGCATTGCCCTTTTTATGATGACTGAGACCATTAAGGGTTGCCAACACGACAAGATAAAAAGGACGATTCGGGACAAAAGCGTATCACCGAAACGATAGGTGGGGCTGAAAGGAGGATATCGGTGTGATACCTGAGCACCATTTCTACGAACAGTGTCGGGATCACTCGGCATCAGTCTAATGGGACATGTATGACACCAAACACCGAAGAACGAGCAAGAAAAGAAAACAGGAGAAATGCAAAGGCTGAGCCGTAGTGGATCCGAACCGATGCCATCTACACTCACCAGATAAATCGTCAGCAGCAAATAAGGCTATATGCATGTTATGCAACAAACAAGTGCAGCAACCAAATGCAAAAAACAAGCCAAACTATATACTACCAATTTCTACCGCTCGCGCTGACTAGGGCGTCCTACAGCCAGACCTGCTCTGATACCAAGCGCTGTGGCCCCCCGGCTCGGAGAAACCGGAACACCCTGTATGCCAGCCCAGAGATCAAGGAGAAGTCTCTGGAATACGACACTTCTTGACATAGAACAAATCAGCTCTTATTACAAGAATAATAATACAAGGGTCTGATGTTACAAAGAAGCACATCAGCGTGGCGACACTACGCCTACGATACTACACTTGCTCTATGCTAGTAGCGAAACAACTCATAGCAGTGGAACAACGACGAAGGTGGTGAACTCCACTCTGCAGGGACTCTGGATGGGACACGATCTAGCGCGCACGCACGGCAACCTCGACAAGCAAGCAATCATGGCATCACCTGCAATCTGGCATGACACGCCAGGTCAGTACATTGAATGTACTTGCAAGCTCACAACAACCATAAACATCAAGGCAAGACAATAACATAGCATTAACATGTTAATTAATTAACAACTACCAAGATGAAACAACTACTAAGCATGGTATGAAACTAATACAATATTGATAAATCACCATCTCAGATATCCATAACCATATCTCTCTTGGCTATCCGGCCAAGCAATATACCATCTCGATCACCTCGTGATCAAAAACCAAACGGTGATCTTTCCGGCGATCACAACCATGACCCACACTTGGTCTCAAACGGTGATCTTTCCGGCGATCACTACCATGACCAACACTTGGTCTCCAACGTCATCATCAACATCCTGCCAATCTGTACTGCTCAACATATCAACATATAAATCACCTATAAGTCATTCCATCATGTGAGTGTTGATCGAACGGTGTGACCTAGTAAGAACCCATGCCCATGACTGAGGACGCGGCTATCGATAGATTTAAATACACACTCTACAGAGGTAGCGCACTGTACCCACACCACGGAACCCATAGCCTCGCACTCCCATTCGGGTGGACCAACGGCGTTCCGACAAAACCAATCTACTGCCATGACACTCTCCCAGCCACTCCGACTCACTCCCCACTTGGCTAGTCCTGGGTGGCCCCGTGTCTACCAAAGACACCAATGTTCACCGTCGTGGACAACACAATAAAACCGTCCCAAACGGGGACATGTGCACATAACAACAACAACGGGCACACAAGGCTTATGTCCGCCTACCTGATCAGGGTAGCGCACCCCCATAAGCTTCCCTCGTTGGAGGCACCGGCGAGAGACACGACAATAGCATCGCATTAGGGCCTTCCCATAAAGGCAAATGTGGTTGCACTGGAGAAAGCCCAGTTCGGTGGCACCTGACCAACTTAATGATGGAATTTATCCCCAAAAATATAACTGTAATGACTGATACTCCGATATCATCTATCAACCTATAATCCAAGTTATAGCATACCCAACAAATAGTCCAAGCATCATAACATCATACCAAGATACTCCGAGGATATTGTAACACTACTATTAGGATGAATCCAAGAACGATAAGACTACTACTCAAATATCAAGAACTAACTATCCAACTATGACCCACATGCAAGCATCATCTCCAACATCATACTCCAAAACATAATATCATCTAACATCATGATGGAAATAACACTAGCCACTAATAATCCAAAGGCAACATGACATCCAAAGTAATACTCCAAAATAATACTAGATACCATCATGAAAATAATCATAATAGCCACTAAGAATCCAAAGGCACATGTCATCCACATAATCATCAAAACATAAGTCCTAGAACTCCAGGCAATATCATGGCAACATCTAGATCAAAACCATACTCCGAGAAATGCCATGAACAAATCATACATAGCTAATGCAATATTTTAAACAAGTGCAAATAAATAAACCATGTCTTGCAACTGACAAGGAGAAGTCCTAAAACCTTGTCACCTTCTTGTATGATTGGTCTCAACAATGACCTTCGTACAGCTACGAACCCTGGGAATGTGTCATATGTGTGCGAACCTAGGTCAGAAAACAGGCACAAGAAATAATGTCAAAAATATTGCACTAATCACAACCATGGTCATACGAAGAATCAAGGACAATTGTGGCCAGGTTATTTCAGTAAGGTATCCTAACAAAGAAAATCATGACTATTAAAGGGTGAGACTGACAACAAAGGTATGATGATTTTTGCACGACCATCAGGGTCCGGATACACAAATCAGTTGGAGGCCATAATTCCATATGGATCCACAAAGGCATACTCTCAGCGGCCTACTCTATTTTACAAGGATCTCATATCCCGCTGACCCGTTGGGAATGGTTAATATAGAAAATCCGAATAGGTATACGGATAAAATGAGAAAGTCAAAAGCCAAACAATCAGCTCAGAGCCGGTATACTCACCGATGGAATCAAGTACACGGCCAGTCTGTCAGGAAAAAGAAATTGCCCGTCATCCCCTGTCAGGCCAGTCTCAATATGTAAATATGTGAGGTATGTCACGGCTATAACTCCATACACCATTATATTGCTCCTGACAAAAGGCAGTCAGATCTTTGGTACATATTTCACGCTCGAGCCAAAGAAATAAATCAAAATTAGTACCACCTATGAGCAGCCAGATCCTGTCAGAAGATGGCCATGATCAATTCTCAACATCTATTGAAACCAGAAGGCTGCATTTATTTGAAGCAACCCCATGATAGAAGTATTAAGGTTTTCATGACAAAAGGAAATTTATGCTAAGATCCATTAGTTATCACCGCAGGTATGAAAGAATCAATATCAGCAAAAGGATTTGGTGTGTAAGAAAAAACCCGTCAGAATTTGGGGAAAAGGTAAAGCAAACCACCCCGAGCAAAGGTAATCAAATCATATAAAATTATTAGGGGAACAATAACTAAAGGAAAAAAGGATACCCGGGCTGGAAATGGTGTCCTCAAGTCATACTTGTTCCATGAGCAACTAAATCTCGAGGACGAGATTTCTTTAAGGGGGTAAGAGTTGTAACAGCCTGGTTTTTGGCCCTTTTCTTTTTCTTTTTGATTTATTGGTTTTTGCTCTGTTTTTCTTTTTGGAGTGGTTCTGTGGCCTTGTCACCTGGGAAATCATCCTCATTTCCTCTCCCAAGTGGCTCATCATCCTAATTTTTTTGCCAAGATCATGTCATTCCACTGCTTGACCAAACCTAATTTCTTTTTCTCGGGAATATTCCTTTTCCTAATAAAGGAATAACCCTGTCTGCCCTAGGTTGTGAAGCAACCCATATTTCTGTCCATCCAAACATTCCCAAATATTTCTCATAATTTATTTGGGTCATATGTTGCTCAAATATGCCCAAACTTTCCTGTCCTAGCCCAAGAATAATTCCCCAATAATTATTCTTCATTTCTGTCCAGAGGGGCACTTTGTGAAGGAAGTGCCACCTATCCTTTCCTGATTGCTCCCAAATATTTTGGGCATTCTCTTATGTCCAAATCATTGCCACATTCCACAATTCAACTTTATTTGCCTAGCCAAACTTCCTCAGTGATTTTTCAAAGTTCATGTTTGAGGGAAGCCTTTGTGAAGGAAGTGCTAGCTAGGGTTATCCAAATGAGTTGAAAATTTTCACACTCCTTCATGTTCTCATATTATCCCACTCCTCAAACATTCAGCCCCATCCAATCATCTATGTGAGCACAGGGACAAATCTTTGATTCTGTTCATATTTTCAGGTTGTGAAGCAAGTATAATTTATATTGCTTCCAAAATCCTGATACATTACCAGCTGGTTCTCCTACCCAAGTAAGTTCTCTCCACCAATTTTGGGATCAATTCTTAATGCCAATGTTTCTCTATAATTATTGCAAGATTCTGCTTAGTGAAGATAGCTGCGAAGGAAGTACCATTTTGGTGAATCCAATTGGTATGAGATTTTTACAGCTTCTTACTATGACCAAATCACTAAGCCTTGCCAAATTTGAGCTCAATTTGACACTCCATGTGAGTGCACCTTCCTGATCTTGATCTGGACTAAATATGCACTTGTGAAGCAACTATGGTGCATCTTGGTCCTAATCTTCTCAAAGTTACCAGGGTGAAATTCCTTCTTTACCTAAACCTCGCACACAACTCCATTACTCCCAATCATCTTCTTGTTGATCACCAGTGCTCACCCAAGTTTACTGCAGTAAACTTCAGATGGTGATTACCATTTAACCATAGCAGTTTTCATCGAACTACCACCGTAGTTGAGACCTACCCTCGAAGAACTTACCCATAGGCAACAATTTCCATCCCATCTCCCCCGCTACATGCCAGTGCACGCGATGACCGCGTTAATGGCATCACTGTGCACGCGCTCTGTGTGCAGTGGCCGCGTCCAGTGGCCGTTTGTGCTTCGGCACCTCCTCCCCTCGTCGCCTTAGCGCGCGTGACCGTGTCCATTGTCTTCCTCTCATCGTCGTTGTTCCCCTGGACCCCTCTCCCCCTCCGTCTGTTTCCTCACCGACGCTCGCCGCCGAACGCCCACGGGAGCACAGTGCGTCGGGCGTCATCTTCCTCCTCGTGTCTTCCTCCATGCACCTCCTTTGGCCTCCTCCTCCCCGTGAGTGCTCCCCTGTGCCTCACTCGTCGCCTGCCTCCAAGCTCATGCGCGCGTACACGTGTCCGCGGCGCCAGCCACGCGTCTATCGCGATGACGGTGCGGCACACCCCTTCCCTCGCCTATATAAGCCCACCCCGAGGCCTCTCGGCCTCACCATCGCACTTGCCTCACTCCTCTAGCCCCTCCGAGCCCCTCGCCCGAGCCCCAGAGCTCCTCCCCACCTCTATTGGCTGCCACGGTGACTGGAGCACCTCGGCTAAATTAGCCCGAAGCCGAGCCCCTCTCTTCCGTCCACCACCACCAGAGGCCTCCCCTCTACCCACCAAGCCTCCCCTCCCTCGACTAGTCGCTGGACTAGCTGTGGCCGTCGTCCCCAAGATCGGCCGCCGCCTCCCCTGCTTGCTGTTGCTGAACGCCGCCGCCGTTCTGTCCCTCCCCGGTGCCTGATTTCCCTTTGGATGGACGCGGTGGGCTAAGCCTCACTCGCCGGCATCATCCCCACGGCCGGAGATGGCCGGAGCCGGTCAGGCCAGACGCCGGCCGAGCCAGCCCCGCCTCTCCTCTATTCTCTGTCGGGCGCGAGGAAGAAGCCAGGCAAGAAGAGAGAGAGAGAGAGAGAAATAGATGGATAAAGCGAGCCCCACTCGTCAGCTGCACAGCTCCATGGGCCCCACTGCCACGCTGGATTAGTGGAAGCGTACTTCCCAGAAGTACATTTTCGCCTTCAAAAAGCGTATTCCTCTTCTGCTCGAGCCGCAAGTGTGTTTTCCTAGTTTGAAAACGTATTCTCTCCTTGGGCGCTTTCTGTTTTCTCACTCAGAGGCCTGTTTGTGATGATTTTATTGCAGAAAGGTCCCTGTAAGAAAACACTTCATATCTTTTTACTCCCAACTCCAAATGAGGTGAATCCAAAGCCCACTTCTTCGTCTGCTCGAGCCCGTTTTGTTGGTCACACTTTCAACATGTTTTGGAATTCTGAAAATGACCATTTCCCCTGCCCTTATTCAGCCCCCTCTGAGAGAGAACGTTTTCCGGCGATTCTTTCCGCGAGCTTCTTGCACTTCTTCCCGGTGATTTCTTCCACCCCAGGCAAGCCACACCCTCCATTTGCATGATTTCAATGCAGTGACATGGTTTATTTATTTGAACTTGTTTAAAATATTGCATTAGCTACGTATGATTTGTTGATGGCATTTATTGGAGTATGGTTTTGATCTAGATGTTGCCATGATATTGCCTGGAGTTCTAGGACTTATGTTTTGATGATTATGTGGATGACATGTGCCTTTGGATTCTTAGTGGCTATTATGATTATTTTCATGATGGTATCTAGTATTATTTTGGAGTATTACTTTGGATATCATGTTGCCTTTGGATTATTAGTGGCTAGTGTTATTTCCATCATGATGTTAGATGATATTATGTTTTGGAGTATGATGTTGGAGATGATGCTTGCATGTGGGTCATAGTTGGATAGTTAGTTCTTGGTATTTGAGTAGTAGTCTTATCGTTCTTGGATTCATCCTAATAGTAGTGTTACAATATCCTCGGAGTATCTTGGTATGATGTTATGATGCTTGGATTATTTGTCGGGTATGCTATAACTTGGATTATGGGTTGATAGATGATATCGGAGTATCAGTCATTACAGTTATATTTTTTGGGGATAAATTCCATCATTAAGTTGGTAAGGTGCCACCGAACCGGGCTTTCTCCAGTGCAACCACATTTGCCTTTATGGGAAGGCCCTAATGCGATGTTATTGCTGTGTCTCTCGCCGGTGCCTCCAACGACGGAAGGTTATGGACGCGTGCTACCCTGATCAGGTAGGCGGACATAAGCCTTGTGTGCCCATTGTTGTTGTTACGTGCACATGTCCCTATTTGGGACGGTTTATTGTTTTGGCCACGACAGTGGCCGTTGGTGTCTTTGGTTGACATGGGGCTACCCAGGACTAGCCCAGTGGGGAGTGAGTCGGAGTGGCCGGGAGAGTGTCATGGCAGTAGATCGGTTTTGTCGAAACGCCATTGGTCCACCCGAATGGGAGTGCGAGGCCATGGGTTCTGTGGTGTGGGTACAGTGCGCTACCTCTACAGAGTGTGTATTTAAATCTATCAATAGCCGCATCCTCGGTCATGGGCATGGGTTCGTACTAGGTCACACCGTTCAATCAACACTCACATGACAGAATGACTTATAGGTGATTTATATGTTGATATGTTGAGGAGTACAGATTGGCAGGATGTTGATGATGACGTTGGAGACCAAGTGTTGGTCATGGTAGTGATCGCCGGAAAGATCACCGTTTGAGACCAAGTGTGGGTCATGGTTGTGATCTCCGGAAAGATCACCATTTGGTTTTGATCATGAGGTGATCGAGATGGTATATTGCTTGGCCTGTTAGCCAAGAGAGATATGGTTATGGAGATGTGAGATGGTGATTTATCGATATTGTATCAGTTCCATACCATGCTTAGTAGTTGTTTCATCATGGTAGTTGTTAATTAATTAACATGTTAATGCTATGTTATTGTCTTGCCTTGATGTTTATGGTTGTTGTGAGCTTGCAAGTACATTCAATGTACTGACCTGGCGTGTCATGCAAGATTGCAAGTGATGCCATGATTGCTTGCTTGCTTGTCGAGGTTGCCGTGCGTGCGCGCTAGATCGTGTCCCAGCTAGAGTCCCTGCGGAGTGGAGTTCACCACCTTCGTCGTTGTTCCGCTTCTAGAAGTATTCCGCGGTTACGAGTTGTTTCGCTGCTAGCATAGAGCAAGTGTAGTATCGCAGGCGTAGTGTCACCATGCTGATGTGCTTCTTTGTAACATCAGACCCTTGTATTATTATTCTTGTAATAAGAGCTGATTTGTTCTATGTCAAGCAGTGCCGTATTCCAGAGACTTCTCCTCGATCTCTGGGCTAGAATACGGGGCGTTCCGGTTTCTCTGAGCCAGGGTGCCACAGGTATTAATCCAATAGGAGATAACGCACAAGTCACCTAGTACCTGCACAAACAATCAAGAACCTTGCAACCAATGCAATAAAGGGGTTGTCAATCCCTTCACGGTCACCTGCAAAAGTGAGATCTAATACAGATAGTAAAGTAAATATTTTTAGTATTTTTGTTGTATAGATTGGAAAGTAAAGATTGCAAAATAGTAAACAAGCTACGATGTAAATAAAAGAGATGCAATATAATAAGAAAGAGACCCGGGGGCCATAGGTTTCACTAGTGGCTTCTCTCAAGATAGCATGTATTACGGAGGGTGAACAAATTACTGCCGATCAATTGATAGAAAAGCGCATAGTTATGAAGATATCTAAGGCAATGATCATGAATATAGGCATCACGTCTATGTCAAGTAGATCGAAACGATTCTCTATCTATTGCTGTTACTCCACACATCGACCGCTATCCAGCATTGATACGTCTCCAACGTATCTATAATTTTTGATTGCTCCATGCTATATTATCTACTGTTTTGGATATTATTGGGCTTTATTATCCACTTTAATATTATTTTTGGGACTAACCTATTAACCGGAGGCCCAGCCTAGAATTGCTGTTTTTGCCTATTTTAGGGTTTCAAAGAAAAGGAATATCAAACGGAGTCCGAACGGAATGAAACCTTCGGGAAAGTGATTTTCTCACCGAACATGATCCAGGAGACTTGGACCCTACGTCAAGAAACAAAGGAGGAGGCCATGAAGCAGGGGGGCGCGCCTACCCCCCCCCCCCCAGGCGCGCCCTCCACCCTCGTGGCCCCCTGTTGCTCCACCGACGTACTCCTTCCTCCTATATATACCTACGTACCCCAAAACGATCAGATACGGAGCCAAAACCCTAATTCCACCGCCGCAACTTTCTGTATCCACGAGATCCCATCTTGGGGCCTATTCCGGAGCTCCACCGGAGGGGGTATCCATCACGGAGGGCTTCTACATCATCACCATAGCCCCTCCGATGAAGTGTGAGTAGTTCACCTCAGACCTACGGGTCCATAGTTATTAGCTAGATGGCTTCATCTCTCTTTTTGGATCTCAATACAATGTTCCCCCCTCTCTTGTGGAGAACTATTCGATGTAATCTTCTTTTTGCAGTGTGTTTGTTGAGACCGATGAATTGTGGGTTTATGATCAAGTCTATCTATGAACAATATTTGATTTTTCTATGAATTCTTTTATGTATGATTGGTTATCTTTGCAAGTCTCTTCGAATTATCAGTTTGGTTTGGCCTACTAGATTGATCTTTGTTGCAATGGGAGAAGTGCTTAGCTTTGGGTTCAATCTTGCGGTGGCCTTTCCCAGTGACAGTAGGGGCAGCAAGGCACGTATGTTATTGTTGCCATCGAGGATAACAAGATGGGGTTTTCATCATATTGCATGAGTTTGTCCCTCTCCATCATGTCATCTTGCTTAAGGCGCTACTCTGTTTTCATGAACTTAATACTCTAGATGCATGCTGGATAGCGGTCGATGAGTGGAGTAATAGTAGTAGATGCAGGCAGGAGTCGGTCTACTTATCTCGGATGTGATGCCTATATACATGATCATTCCTAGATATTCTCATAACTATGCTCAATTCTGTCAATTGCTCAACAATAATTCGTTCACCCACCATAAAATACTTAGGCTCTTGAGAGAAGCCACTAGTGAAACCTATGGCCCCTGGGTCTTTCTTCATCATATTAATCTTCTAATACTTAGTTATTTCCTTTGCTTTTTACTTTGCTTTTATTTTACTTTGCACCTTTATCATAAAAATACCAAAAATATTATCTTATCATATCTATCAGATCTCACTCTCGTAAGTGGCCGTGTAGGGATTGACAACCCCTTATCACGTTGATTGCGAGGATTTATTTGTTTTGTGCAGGTACGAGGGACTCACGCGTAGCCTCCTACTAGATTGATACCTTGGTTTTCAAAAACTGAGAGAAATACTTACGCTACTTTACTACATCACCCCTTCCTCTTCGGGGAAAACCAACGCAGTGCTCAAAAGGTAGCAAGAAGGATTTCTGGCGCTGTTGCTAGGGAGTTTACGCAAAAGTCAATATACCAAGTACCCATCACAATCCTTATCTCCTGCATTACATTATTTTCCATTTGCATCTCGTTTTCCTCTCCCCCACTTCACCTTTGCCGTTTTATTCGCCTTCTCTCTCTCTATCCTCCCTCTCTTTTCCCGTTTGCCTCTTTTTACCCGCTTGCTTTTTGTTTGCTTGTGTGTTGGATTGCTTGCTTGTCACAATGGCTCAAGATAACACTAAATTGGTTGACTTTACCAATACCAACAACAATGATTTTATTAGCACTCCGATTGCTCCTCTTACCGATGTCGAATCTTGTGAAATTAATGCTGCCTTGCTGAATCTTGTCATGAAAGACCCGTTTTCCGGCCTTCCTAGTGAAGATGCCGCTACCCATCTAAATAGCTTTGTTGATTTGTGTGATATGCAAAAGAAGAAAGATGTGGATAACGATATTGTTAAATTGAAGCTATTTCCTTTTTCGCTTAGAGATCATGCTAAAGCTTGGTTCTCGTCTTTGCCTAAAAATAGTATTGATTCATGGAATAAGTGCAAAGATGCTTTTATCTCTAAGTATTTTCCTCCCGCTAAGATCATCTCCCTTAGAAATGATATTATGAATTTTAAGCAACTTGGTCATGAACATGTTGCACAAGCTTGGGAGAGGATGAAATTAATGATACGTAATTGCCCTACTCATCGTTTGAATTTGTGGATGATTATACAAAATTTTTATGCCGGATTGAATTTTGCTTCTAGAAATCTTTTAGATTCGGCCGCGGGAGGCACTTTTATGGAAATCACTTTAGGAGAAGCTACTAAACTCCTAGATAATATTATGGTTAATTATTCTCAATGGCATACTGAAAGATCTACTAATAAAAACGTGCATGCGATAGAAGAAATTAATGTTTTGAGTGGAAAGGTGGATGAACTTATGAAATTATTTGCTAGTAAAAGTGTTTCTTCTGATCCTAATGATATGCCCTTGTCTACTTTGATTGAGAATAATAATGAATCTATGGATGTGAATTTTGTTGGTAGGAACAATTTTGGTAACGACGCGTATAGAGGAAATTTTAATCCTAGGCCTTATCCTACTAATCCCTCTAATAATTATGGTAATTCCTACAACAATTCTTATGGAAATTATAATAAGATGCCCTTTGATTTTGAATCTAATATTAAAGAATTTATTACTTCGCAAAAGAATTTCAATGCTTTGATTGAAGAAAAATTGCTTAAGATTGATGAGTTGGCTAGGAACGTTGATAGAATTTCTCTTGATGTTGATTCTTTGAAACTTAGATCTATTCCACCTAAGCATGATATCAATGAGTCTCTCAAAGCCATGAGAATTTCCATTGATGAGTGCAAAGAAAGAACCGCTAGGATGCGTGCTAAGAAAGATGCCTTTATAAGAGCATGTTCTTCTAGTTCCTATGAAAATAAAGATGAAGATCTAAAAGTTATTGATGTGTCCCCTATTAAATCTTTGTTTTGCCATATGAATCTTAATAATGATGGGACTGAATATGATCCACCTTTAACTAGAAGGCGTTCCAAGAATTCAGAGTTTTTAGATCTTGATGCTAAAATTGGTCAAAGTGGGATCGAAGAAATTAAAACCCTAGATGTTGCTAAACCCACGTTCAAGGAATTTAATTATGAAAATTGCTCTTTGATTGATTGTATTTCCTTTGTTACAATCCGTGCTAAATTCTCCTCATGCTTATAGTCAAAATAAAGCGTTCACTAAACATATCGTTGATGCCTTGATGCAATCTTATGAAGAAAAACTTGAATTGGAAGTTTCTATCCCTAGAAAACTTTATGATGAGTGGGAACCAACTATTAGAATCAATATTAAAGATCATGAGTTATATGCTTTATGTGATTTGGGTGCTAGTGTTTCCACGATTCCAAAGACTTTGTGCGATTTGTTAGGTTTCCGTGATTTTGATGATTGCTCTCTAAACTTGCATCTTGCGGATTCCACTATTAAGAAACCTATGGGAATAATTAATGATGTTCTTATTGTTGAAAATAGTAATTATGTACCCGTAGATTTTATTGTTCTTCACATAGATTGCAATCCTTCATGTCCTATTATTCTTGGTAGGCCTTTCCTTAGAACGATTGGTGCAATTATTGATATGAAGGAAGGAAATGTTAGATTCCAATTTACGTTAAGGAAAGGCATGGAACACTTTCCTAGAAAGAAAATTAAATTACCTTATGGATCTATTATGAGAGCCACTTATGGATTGCCTACCAAAGATGGCGATACCTAGATCTATCCTTGCTTTTTATGCCTAGCTAGGGGCGTTAAACGATAGCGCTTGTTGGGAGGCAACCCAATTTTATTTTTATTCCTTACTTTTTGCTCATGTTTAGTAATAAATAATTTATCTAGCCTCTGTTTAGGTTGTGTTTTTGTGTTTAATTAGTGTTTGTGCCAAGTAGAACCGTTGGGAAGACTTGAGGAAAGTCTTGATATCTTGCTATAAAAAACAGAAACTTTAGCGCTCACGAGAACTGCTTCCATTTTTATTTGGAAGGTGCTATTTAGTTAATTCTTTTTGCAGATAATTAATAGATAAATTGCTCACGTCCAGAAATTTAATTTAGAATTTTTTGGGTTCCAGATCTTGCGCTAGCTACAGATTACTACAGACTATTCTGTTTTTCGTGTGTTGTTTGCTTATCTTGATGAATCTATTGAAGGAAATATGCCCTAGAGGCAATAATAAAGTTATTATTTATTTCCTTATATCATGATAAATGTTTATTATTCATGCTAGAATTGTATTAACCGGAAACATAATACATGTGTGAATACATAGACCAACAGAGTGTCACTAGTATGCCTCTACTTGACTAGCTCGTTGATCAAAGATGGTTATGTTTCCTAACCATGAACAAAGAGTTGTTATTTGATTAACGAGGTCACATCATTAGTTGAATGATCTGATTGACATGACCCATTCCATTAGCTTAGCACCCGATCGTTTAGTATGTTGCTATTGCTTTCTTCATGACTTATACATGTTCCTATAACTATGAGATTATGCAACTCCCGTTTACCGGAGGAACACTTTGGGTACTACCAAACGTCACAATGTAACTGGGTGATTATAAAGGAGTACTACAGGTGTCTCCAATGGTAGCTGTTGGGTTGGCGTATTTCGAGATTAGGGTTTGTCACTTCGATTGTCGGAGAGGTATCTCTGGGCCCTCTCGGTAATACACATCACATAAGCCTTGCAAGCATAATAACTAAGATGTTAGTTATGAGATGATGTATTACGGAACGAGTAAAGAGACTTGCCAGTAACGAGATTGAACTAGGTATTGGATACTGACGATCGAATCTCGGGCAAGTAACATACCGATGACAAAGGGAACAACGTATGTTGTTATGCGGTCTGACCGATAAAGATCTTTGTAGAATATGTAGGAGCCAATATGGGCATCCAGGTCCCGCTATTGGTTATTGACCGAAGACATGTCTCGGTCATGTCTACATTGTTCTCGAACCGTAGGGTCCGCACGCTTAACGTTACGATGACAGTTATTATGAGTTTATGCATTTTGATGTACCGAAGGTTGTTCGGAGTCCCGGATGTGATCACGGACATGACGAGGAGTCTCGAAATGGTCGAGATGTAAAGATTGATATATTGGAAGCCTATGTTTGGACACCGGAAGTGTTCCGGGTGAAATCGGGATTTTACCGGAATATCGGGAGGGTTACCGGAACCCCCCGGGAGGCTAATGGGCCTATTGGGCCTTAGTGGAAAAGAGAAAAGGGGCAGCCCACAGCTGGCCGCGCGCCCCCCTTCCCCAAGTCCTAGTAGGACTAGGAGAAGGGGCCGGCCCCCCTCTCTCTCCTTTCCCCCTTGAGAGTCCTAGTTGGAATAGGATTGAGGGGGGGAGTCCTACTCCCGGTAGGAGTAGGACTCCTCCCGCGCCCTCTCCCTAGCCGGCCGAACCCCCTCCCCCTGCTCCTTTATATACGGGGGCAGGGGGCACCCCATAGACACACAAGTTGATCATTGTTGATCGTTCCTTAGCCGTGTGCGGTGCCCCCTGCCACCAAATTCCACCTCGGTCATATCGTTGTAGAGCTTAGGCAAAGCCCTGCGTCGGTAGTACATCAAGATCGTCACCACGCCGTTGTGCTGACGGAACTCTTCCTCGACGCTTTGCTGGATCGGAGCCCGAGGATCGTCATCGAGCTGAACGTGTGCTAAGAACTCGGAGGTGCCGGAGTAACGGTGCTTGGATCGGTCGGATCGGGAAGAAGACGTACGACTACTTCCTCTATGTTGTGAGATCGCTTCCGCAGTCGGTCTGCGTTGGTACGTAGACAATACTCTCCCCCTCGTTGCTATGCATGACCATGATCTTGCGTGTGCGTAGGAAAATTTTCGAAATTACTACGTTCCCCAACAGTGGCATCAGAGCCTAGGTTTTATGGTTTGATGTTATTTGCACGAGTAGAACACAAGTGAGTTGTGGGCGATACAAGTCATACTGCCTACCAGCATGTCATACTTTGGTTCGGCGGTATTGTTGGACGGGACGATCCGGACCAACATTACGCGTACTCTTACGCGAGACCGGTTCCCTCGACGTGCTTTGCACATAGATGGCTTGCGGAAGACTGTCTCTCCAACTTTAGTTGAACCAAGTGTGACTACGCCCGGTCCTTGAGAAGGTTAAAATGGAGTCTATTTGACGAACTATCGTTGTGGTTTGGATGCGTAGGTGAGATGAGTTCTTACTTAAGCCCGTAGCAGCCACGTAAAACTTGCAACAACAAAGTAGAGGACGTCTAACTTGTTTTTGCAGGGCATGTTGTGATGTGATATGGTCAAGGCATGATGCTGATTTTATTGTATGAGATGATCATGTTTTGTAACCGAGTTATCGGCAACTGGCTGTCGCTTTATTGTATGCAATGCAATCGCGATGTAATGCTTTACTTTATTACTAAGCGGTAGTGATAGTCGTGGAAGCATAAGATTGGCGAGACGACAACGATGCTACGATGGAGATCAAGGTGTCGCGCCGGTGACGATGGTGATCATGACGGTGCTTCGGAGATGGAGATCACAAGCACAAGATGATGATGGCCATATCATATCACTTATATTGATTGCATGTGATGTTTATCCTTTTATGCATCTTATCTTGCTTTGATTGACGGTAGCATTATAAGATGATCTCTCACTAAATTATCAAGAAGTGTTCTCCCTGAGTATGCACCGTTGCCAAAGTTCGTCGTGCCCAGACACCACGTGATGATCGGGTGTGATAATCTCTACGTCCATCTACAACGGGTGCAAGCCAGTTTTGCACACGCAGAATACTCAGGTTAAACTTGACGAGCCTAGCATATGCAGGTATGGCCTCAGAACACAGAGACCGAAAGGTCGAGCGTGAATCATATAGTAGATATGATCAACATGACGATGTTCACCATTGAAAACTACTCCATCTCACGTGATGATCGGTTATGGTTTAGTTGATTTGGATCACGTGATCACTTAGAGGATTAGAGGGATGTCTATCTAAGTGGGAGTTCCTAAGTAATTTGATTAACTGAACTTAAACTTATCATGAACTTAGTACCTGATAGTATCTTGCTTGTTATGTTGATTGTAGATAGATGGCTCGTGCTGTTGTTCCGTTGAATTTTAATGCGTTCCTTGAGAAAGCAAAGTTGAAATATGATGGTAGCAATTACACGAACTGGGTCCGTAACCTGAGGATTATCCTCATTGCTGCACAGAAGAATTACGTCCTGGAAGCACCGCTAGGTGCCAGGCCTGCTGCTGGAGCAACACCAGATGTTATGAACGTCTGGCAGAGCAAAGCTGATGACTACTCGATAGTTCAGTGTGCCATGCTTTACGGCTTAGAATCGGGACTTCAACGACGTTTTGAACGTCATGGAGCATATGAGATGTTCCAGGAGTTGAAGTTAATATTTCAAGCAAATGCCCGAATTGAGAGATATGAAGTCTCCAATAAGTTCTATAGCTACAAGATGGAGGAGAACAGTTCGGTCAGTGAGCATATACTCAAAATGTCTGGGTATAATAATCACTTGATTCAGATGGGAGTTAATCTTCCAG
Organism: Triticum monococcum; assembly: GCA_034509565.1. Lineage (NCBI taxonomy): Eukaryota > Viridiplantae > Streptophyta > Magnoliopsida > Poales > Poaceae > Triticum > Triticum monococcum. Next base: position 525,348,331 of record CM067842.1, on the reverse strand, counting down.
ATGATTGCGTCATTGACAGAATTCTCCAATCACTGCCACCAAGCTACAAGAGCTTCGTGATGAACTATAATATGCAAGGGATGAACAAGACTATTCCCGAGCTCTTCGCAATGCTGAAGGCTGCGGAGGTAGAAATCAAGAAGGAGCATCAAGTATTGATGGTTAGCAAAACCACTAGTTTCAAGAAAAAGGGCAAAGGGAAGAAGAAGGGAAACTTCAAGAAGAACAACAAGCAAGTTGCTGCTCAGGAGAAGAAACCCAAGTCTGGACCTAAGCCTGAAACTGAGTGCTTCTACTGCAAGCAGACTGGTCACTGGAAGCGGAACTGCCCCAAGTATTTGGCGGATAAGAAGGATGGCAAGGTGAACAAAGGTATATGTGATATACATGTTATTGATGTGTACCTTACTAGAGCTCGCAGTAGCACCTGGGTATTTGATACTGGTTCTGTTGCTAATATTTGCAACTCGAAACAGGGACTATGGAATAAGCGGACGCTAGCAAAGGACGAGGTGACGATGCGCGTGGGAAACGGTTCCAAAGTCGATGTGATCGTGGTCGGCACACTACCTCTACATCTACCTTCGGGATTAATATTAGACCTAAATAATTGTTATTTGGTGCCAGCGTTGAGCATGAACATTATATCTGGATCTTGTTTGATGCGAGACGGTTATTCATTTAAATCAGAGAATAATGGTTGTTCTATTTATATGAGTAATATCTTTTATGGTCATGCACCTTTGAAGAGTGGTCTATTCTTATTGAATCTCGATAGTAGTGATACACATATTCATAATGTAGAAGCCAAAAGATGCAGAGTTGATAATGACAGTGCAACTTATTTGTGGCACTGCCGTTTAGGTCATATCGGTGTAAAGCGCATGAAGAAACTCCATACTGATGGGCTTTTGGAACCACTTGATTATGAATCACTTGGTACTTGCGAACCGTGCCTCATAGGCAAGATGACTAAAACACCGTTCTCTGGTACTATGGAGAGAGCAACAGATTTATTGGAAATCATACATACCGATGTATGTGGTCCGATGAATATTGAGGCTCATGGCGGATATCGTTATTTTCTCACCTTCACAGATGATTTAAGCAGATATGGGTATATCTACTTAATGAAACATAAGTCTGAAACATTTGAAAAGTTCAAGGAATTTCAGAGTGAAGTAGAAAATCATCGTAACAAGAAAATAAAGTTTCTACGATCTGATCGTGGAGGAGAATATTTGAGTTACGAGTTTGGTATACATTTGAAAAACTGTGGAATAGTTTCGCAACTCATGCCACCCGGAACACCACAGCGTAATGGTGTGTCCGAACGTCGTAATCGTACTTTACTAGATATGGTGCAATCTATGATGTCTCTTACTGATTTGCCGCTATCGTTTTGGGGTTATGCTTTAGAGACGGCCGCATTCACGTTAAATAGGGCACCATCAAAATCCGTTGAGACGACGCCTTATGAACTATGGTTTGGCAAGAAACCAAAGTTGTCGTTTCTTAAAGTTTGGGGCTGCGATGCTTATGTGAAAAAGCTTCAACCTGATAAGCTCGAACCCAAAGCGGAGAAATGTGTCTTCATAGGATACCCAAAGGAAACTGTTGGGTATACCTTCTATCACAGATCCGAAGGCAAAACATTCGTTGCTAAGAATGGATCATTTCTAGAGAAGGAGTTTCTCTCGAAAGAAGTGAGTGGGAGGAAAGTAGAACTTGACGAGGTAACTGTACCTGCTCCCTTATTGGAAAATAGTACATCACAGAAAACTGTTTCTGCGACACCTATACCAATTAGTGAGGAAGCTAATGATGATGATCATGAAGCTTCAGGACAAGATACTACTGAACCACGTAGATCAACCAGAGTGAGATCCGCACCAGAGTGGTACGGTAATCCAGTTCTGGAAGTCATGCTACTAGATCATGATGAACCTACGAACTATGAAGAAGCGATGGTGAGCCCAGATTCCGCAAAGTGGCTTGAGGCCATGAAATCTGAGATGGGATCCATGTATGAGAACAAAGTATGGACTTTGGTTGACTTGCCCGATGATCGGCAAGCAATTGAGAATAAATGGATCTTCAAGAAAAAGACTGACGCTGACGGTAATATTACTGTCTATAAAGCTCGACTTGTTGCAAAAGGTTTTCGACAAGTTCAAGGGGTTGACTACGATGAGACCTTCTCACCTGTAGCGATGCTTAAGTCTGTCCGAATCATGTTAGCAATTGCTGCAAAACTGCATTCCTGAATGGATTTCTGGAAGAAGAGTTGTATATGATGCAACCAGAAGGTTTTGTCGATCCGAAGGGAGCTAACAAAGTGTGCAAACTCCAGCGATCCATTTATGGACTGGTGCAAGCATCTCGGAGTTGGAATAAACGCTTTGATAGTGTGATCAAAGCATTTGGCTTTATACAGACTTTTGGAGAAGCCTGTATTTACAAGAAAGTGAGTGGGAGCTCTGTAGCATTTCTGATATTATATGTGGATGACATATTGCTGATTGGAAATGATATAGAATTTCTGGATAGCATAAAGGGATACTTGAATAAAAGTTTTTCGATGAAAGACCTCGGGGAAGCTGCTTACATATTAGGCATAAAGATCTATAGAGATAGATCAAAATTCTTAATTGGACTTTCACAAAGCACATACCTTGACAAGATTTTGAAGAAGTTCAAAATGGATCAAGCAAAGAAAGGGTTCTTGCCTGTGTTACAAGGTGTGAAGTTGAGTCAGACTCAATGCCCGACCACTGCAGAAGATAGAGAGAAAATGAAAGATGTTCCCTATGCTTCAGCCATAGGCTCTATCATGTATGCAATGCTGTGTACCAGACCTGATGTGTGCCTTGCTATAAGTTTAGCAGGGAGGTACCAAAGTAATCCTGGAGTGGATCACTGGACAGCGGTCAAGAACATCCTGAAATACCTGAAAAGGACTAAGGATATGTTTCTCATATATAGAGGTGACAAAGAGCTCATCGTAAGAGGTTACGTTGATGCAAGCTTTGACACTGATCCGGACGATTCTAAATCGCAAACCGGATACGTGTTTACTTTAAACGGTGGAGCTGTCAGTTGGTGCAGTTCTAAACAAAGCGTCGTAGCGGGATCTACATGTGAAGCGGAATACATAGCTGCTTCGGAAGCAGCAAACGAAGGAGTCTGGATGAAGGAGTTCATATCCGATCTAGGTGTCATACCTAGTGCATCGGGTCCAATGAAAATCTTTTGTGACAATACTGGTGCAATTGCTTTGGCAAAGGAATCCAGATTTCACAAAAGGACCAAACACATCAAGAGACGCTTCAACTCCATCCGGGATTTAGTCCAGGTGGGAGACATAGAGATTTGCAAGATACATACGGATCTGAATGTTGTAGACCCGTTGACTAAGCCTCTTCCACGAGCAAAACATGATCAACACCAAGGCTCCATGGGTGTTAGAATCATTACTGTGTAATCTAGATTATTGACTCTAGTGCAAGTGGGAGACTGAAGGAAATATGCCCTAGAGGCAATAATAAAGTTATTATTTATTTCCTTATATCATGATAAATGTTTATTATTCATGCTAGAATTGTATTAACCGGAAACATAATACATGTGTGAATACAGACCAACAGAGTGTCACTAGTATGCCTCTACTTGACTAGCTCGTTGATAAAAGATGGTTATGTTTCCTAACCATGAACAAAGAGTTGTTATTTGATTAACGAGGTCACATCATTAGTTGAATGATCTGATTGACATGACCCATTCCATTAGCTTAGCACCCGATCGTTTAGTATGTTGCTATTGCTTTCTTCATGACTTATACATGTTCCTATAACTATGAGATTATGCAACTCCCGTTTACCGGAGGAACACTTTGGGTACTACCAAACGTCACAACGTAACTGGGTGATTATAAAGGAGTACTACAGGTGTCTCCAATGGTAGATGTTGGGTTGGCGTATTTCGAGATTAGGGTTTGTCACTCCGATTGTCGGAGAGGTATCTCTGGGCCCTCTCGGTAATACACATCACATAAGCCTTGCAAGCATAATAACTAAGATGTTAGTTATGAGATGATGTATTACGGAACGAGTAAAGAGAATTGCCAGTAATGAGATTGAACTAGGTATTGGATACCGACGATCGAATCTCGGGCAAGTAACATACCGATGACAAAGGGAACAACGTATGTTGTTATGCGGTCTGACCGATAAAGATCTTCGTAGAATATGTAGGAGCCAATATGGGCATCCAGGTCCCGCTATTGGTTATTGACCGGAGACATGTCTCGGTCATGTCTACATTGTTCTCGAACCGTAGGGTCCGCACGCTTAACGTTACGATGACAGTTATTATGAGTTTATGCATTTTGATGTACCGAAGGTTGTTCGGAGTCCCGGATGTGATCACGGACATGACGAGGAGTCTCGAAATGGTCGAGACGTATAGATTGATATATTGGAAGCCTATGTTTGGACACCGGAAGTGTTCCGGGTGAAATCGGGATTTTACCGGAATACCGGGAGGGTTACCGGAGCCCCCCGGGAGGCTAATGGGCCTATTGGGCCTTAGTGGAAAAGAGAAAAGGGGCAGCCCACAGCTGGCCGCGCCCCCCCTTCCCCAAGTCCTAGTAGGACTAGGAGAAGGGGCCGGCCCCCCTCTCTCTCCTTTCCCCCTTGAGAGTCCTAGTTGGAATAGGATTGAGGGGGGGAGGCCTACTCCTACCGGGAGTAGGACTCCTCCCGCGCCCTCTCCCTAGCCGGCCGAACCCCCTCCCCCTGCTCCTTTATATACGGGGGCAGGGGGCACCCGTTAGACACACAAGTTGATCATTGTTGATCGTTCCTTAGCCGTGTGCGGTGCCCCCTGCCACCAAATTCCACCTCGGTCATATCGTTGTAGAGCTTAGGCGAAGCCCTGCGTTGGTAGTACATCAAGATCGTCACCACGCCGTTGTGCTGACGGAACTCTTCCTCGACGCTTTGCTGGATCGGAGCCCGAGGATCGTCATCGAGCTGAACGTGTGCTAAGAACTCGGAGGTGTCGGAGTAACGGTGCTTGGATCGGTCGGATCGGGAAGAAGACGTACGACTACTTCCTCTACGTTGTGAGATCGCTTCCGCAGTCAGTCTGCGTTGGTACGTAGACAATACTCTCCCCCTCGTTGCTATGCATCACCATGATCTTGCGTGTGCGTAGGAAAATTTTCGAAATTACTACGTTCCCCAACATCTATGGCTAGTAAAATAGTTTATAAACCATAGACAAGTTTGAATACAGTAGGTTTAACACCAATATAAATAAAGAATGAGTTCATTACAGTACCTTGGAGTGGTCTTTTGTTTTCTTTCGCTAACGGAGCTCACAAGATTTTCTACTTTAAGTTTTGTGTTGTGAAGTTTTCAAGCTTTGGGTAAAGATTTGATGGATTATGGAACAAGGAGTGGAAAGAGCCTAAGCTTGGGGATGCCCATGGAACCCCCAAGATAATCTAAGGACACCTAAAAGCCAAAGCTTGGGGATGCCCCAGAAGGCATCCCCTCTTTTCGTCTACTTCTATCGATAATTTTACTTGGACCTATATTTTTATTCACCACATGATATGTGTTTTTCTTGGAGCGTATTGTATGATTTGAGTCTTTGCTTTTAGTTTACCACAATCATCCTAGATGTACACACCTTTTGAGAGAGCCATACATGATTTGGAATTTGTTAGAATACTCTATGTGCTTCGCTTATATCATTTGAGTTATATAGTTTTGCTCTAGTACATCACTTATATATTTTAGAGCATGGTGGTGGATTTGTTTTATAGAAACTATTGATCTCTCATTCTTCACTTAGATTATTTTGAGAGTCTTAAATAGCATGGTAATTTACTTAAATAATCCTAATATGCTAGGTGTTCAAGATTAGTAAAAAAATTCTTATGAGTGTTTTGAATACTAAGAGAAGTTTGATGCTTGATGATTGTTTTGAGATATGGAGGTAATAATATCAAAGTCGTGCTAGTTGAGTAGTTGTGAATTTGAGAAATGCTTGTGTTGAAGTTTTCAAGTCCCGTAGCATGCACGTATGGTAAATGTTATGCAACAAATTTGAAACATGAGGTGTTATTTGATTGTATTCCTTATGAGTGGCGGTCGGGGACGAGCGATGGTCTTTTCCTACCAATCTATCCCCCTAGGAGCATACTCGTAGTGCTTGGTTTTTGATTACTTGTATATTTTTGCAATAATTATGCGAGTTCTTTATGACTAATATTGAGTCCATGGATTATACGCACTCTCACCCTTCCATCATTGCTAGCCTCTTCGGTACCGTGCATTGCCCTTTCTCACATTGAGAGTTGGTGCAAACTTCGCCGGTGCATCCAAACCCCGTGATATGATATGCTCTTTCACACATAAACCTCCTTATATCTTCCTCAAAATAGCCACCATACCTACCTATTATGGCATTTCCATAGCCATTCCGAGATATATTGCCATGCAACTTTCCACCATTCCGTTTATCATGACACATTCATCATTGTTATATTGCTTAGCATGATCATGTAGTTGACATAGTATTTGTGGTAAAGCCACCGTTCATAATTCTTTCATACATGTCACTCTTGGTTCATTGCATATCCCGGTACACTGCCGGAGGCATTCATATAGTCATATCTTGTTCTAAGTATCGAGTTGCAATTCTTGAGTTGTAAGTAAATAGAAGTGTGATGACCATCATTCATAGAGCATTGTCCTAAAAAAAGAAAGGCAAAAAAGGCCAAAAAATAATAATAAAGAAGGGACAATGCTACTGTCCTTTTTCCACACTTGTGCTTCAAAATAGCACCATAATCTTCATGATAGAGAGTCTTTTGTTTTGTCACTTTCATATACTAGTGGGAATTTTTCATTATAGAACTTGGCTTGTATATTACAACAATGGGCCTCCTCAAGTGCCCTAGGTCTTCGTGAGCAAGCAAGTTGGATGCACACCCACTTAGTTTCTTTTGTTGAGCCTTCATACATTTATAGCTCTAGTGCATCCGTTGCATGGCAATCCCTACTCCTTGCATTAACATCAATTGATGGGCATCTCCATAGCCCATTGATTAGCCTCGTTGATTTGAGACTTTCTCCTTTTTTGTCTTCTCCACATAACCCCCATCATCATATTCTATTCCACCCATAGTGCTATATCCATGGTCGCGCTCATATATTGCGTGAAGGTTTATAGGTTTGAGATTACTAAAGTATGAAACAATTGCTTAGCTTGTCATCGGGGTTGTGCATGATGAGAGCATTCTTGTGTGACGAAAATGGAGCATGACTAAACTATATGATTTTGTAGGGATAAACTTTCTTTGGCCATGTTATTTTGAGAGGACATAATTGCTTAGTTAGTATGCTTGAAGTATTATTATTTTTATGTCAATATGAACTTTTATCATGAATCTTTCGGATCTGAATATTCATACCACAATTAAGAAGAATTACATTAAAATTATGCCAAGTAGCACTCCGCATCAAAAATTCTGTTTTTATCATTTACCTACTCGAGGACGAGCAGGAATTAAGCTTGGGGATGCTTGATACGTCTCCAACATATCTATAATTTTTGATTGCTCCATGCTACATTATCTACTGTTTTGGACATTATTGGGCTTTATTATCCACTTTTATATTATTTTTGGGACTAACCTATTAACCGGAGGCCCAGCCCAGAATTGCTGTTTTTTTTGCCTATTTTAGGGTTTTGAAGAAAAGGAATATCAAACGGAGTCCAAACGGAATGAAACCTTCGGGAACGTGATTTTCTCACTGAACAAGATCCAAGAGACTTGGACCCTACGTCAAGAAACAAAGGAGGAGGCCATGAGGTAGAGGGCGCGCCTACCCCCCAGGCGTGCCCTCCACCCTCGTGGGCCCCCTGTTGCTCCACCGACGTACTCCTTCCTCCTATATATACGTACGTACCCCCAAACGATCATATACGGAGCCAAAACCCTAATTCCACCACCGCAACCTTCTGTATCCACGAGATCCCATCTTGGGGCCTGTTCCGGAGCTCCGCCGGAGGGGGTATCCATCACGGAGGGCTTCTACATCATCACCATAGCCCCTCCGATGAAGTGTGAGTAGTTCACCTTAGACCTACGGGTCCATAGTTATTAGCTAGATGGCTTCTTCTCTCTTTTTGGATCTCAATACAATGTTCTCCCCCTCTCTTCTGGAGAACTATTCGATGTAATCCTCTTTTTTGCGGTGTGTTTGTTGAGATCGATGAATTGTGGGTTTATGATCAAGTCTATCTATGAACAATATTTGGATCTTTTCTGAATTCATTTATGTATGATTGGCTATCTTTGCAAGTCTCTTCGAATTATCAGTTTGGTTTGGCCTACTAGATTGATCTTTCTTGCAATGGGAGAAGTGCTTAGCTTTGGGTTCAATCTTGCAGTGTCCTCTCCCAGTGACAGTAGGGGCAGCAAGGCACGTATTGTATTGTTGCCATCGAGGATAACAAGATGGGGTTTTCATCATATTGCATGAGTTTATCCCTCTACATCATGTCATCTTGCTTAAGGCGTTACTCTGTTTTCATGAACTTAATACTCTAGATGCATGCTGGATAGCGGTCGATGAGTGGATTAATAGTAGTAGATGCAGGCAGGAGTCGGTCTACTTGTCTCAGACGTGATTCCTATATACATGATCATACCTAGATATTCTCATAACTATGCTCAATTCTGTCAATTGCTCAACAATAATTCGTTCACCCACCGTAAAATACTTATGCTCTTGATAGAAGCCACTAGTGAAACCTATGGCCCCTGGGTCTATCTTCATCATATTAATCTTCTAAAACTTAGTTATTTCCTTTGTTTTTTTACTTTGCTTTTATTTTACTTTGCATCCTTATCATAAAAATACCAAAAATATTATCTTATCATATCTATCAGATCTCACTCTCGTAAGTGGCCGTGTAGGGATTGACAACCCCTTATCGCGTTGGTTGCGAGGATTTATTTGTTTTGTGCAGGTATGAGGGACTCGCGCGTAGCCTCCTACTAGATTGATACCTTGGTTCTCAAAAACTGAGGGAAATACTAACGCTAGTTTACTGCATCATCCCTTCCTCTTCGGGGAAAACCAACACAGTGCTCAACAGGTAGCAAGCATGCATCTAGAGTATTAAGTTCATAAGAACAGAGTAACACATTAAGAAAGATGACATGATGTAGAGGGATAAAATCAAACAATATGATATAAACCCCATCTTTTTATCCTCGATGGCAACAATACAATACGCGCCTTGCTGCCCCTACTGTCACTGGGAAAGGACACCGGAAGATTGAACCCAAAGCTAAGCACTTCTCCCATTGCAAGAAAGATCAATCTAGTAGGCCAAACTAAACCGATAATTTGAAGAGACTTGGACTCTATATAAGTGAATCATGAGAGATCAATCATTTCTATAAAATAAAACCACCACCGTGCTCTAAAAAGATATATGTGAAGCACTAGAGAAGAACTATCTAGCTCAAAAGATATAAGTGAAGCACATAGAGTATTCTAATAAATTCCGATTCATGCGTGTCTCTCCCAAAAGGTGTGTACAGCAAGGATGATTGTGGTAAACTAAAAAGAAAAGACTCAAATCATACATGACGCTCCAAGCAAAACACAAATCATGTGCTGAATAAAAATATAGCCTCAAGTAAAGTTACCGATAGACCAAGACGAAAGAGGGGATGCCTTCCGGGGCATCCCCAAGCTTACGCTTTTGGTTGTCCTTGAATTTTACCTTGGGGTGCCTTGGGCATCCCCAAGCTTAGGCTCTTGCCACTCCCTATTCCAAAGTCCATCAAATATTTACCCAAAAACTTGAAAACTTCACAACACAAAACTTCAATAGAAAAATCTCAAGCGCTTCGTTAGTATAAGAAAATAAACCACCACTTTAAGGTACTGTAATGAACTCATTCTTTATTTATATTGGTGTTAAACCTACTATATTCCAGCTTATCTATGGTTCATACCCCCCGATACTACTCATAGATTCATCAAAATAAGTAAACAACACACGAAAAACAGAATCTGTCAAAAACAGAACAGTCTGTAGAAATCTGGAGGTTTCGAATACTTCTGTAACTTCAAAAATTCTGAAAAATTAGGAAGGCCAGTATAAAAGGTATATTGATCTACTGCAGTTGGAATTGGCATTTTTATCACTCTCTGGTAAAAAATTATAATTATTTTCGTGAGTGCATACTTTCTGTTTTTATCAGCAAGATCAAACAACAATCACCCAAGAAGATCCTAAAGGCTTTACTTGGCACAAACACCAATTAAAACATAAAAAAAACAATCATAACAGAAGTTAGATGAATTATTTATTACTAAACATGAGCAAAAAGCAAATAACCAAAATAAAATTGGGTTGTGTCCCAACAAGCGCTATCGTTTAACGCCCCTAACTAGGCATAAAAACAAGAATAGATCTAGGTATTGTCATCTTTGGTATGCAATCCATAAGTGGCTCTCATAATAGATTCATAAGGAAATTTAATTTTCTTCCTAGGAAAGTGTTCCATGCCTTTCCTTAACGGAAATTGGAGTATAATATTTCCTTCTTTCATGTCAACAATTGCACCGATCGTTCTAAGGAAAGGTCTACCAAGAATAATAGCACATGTAGGATTGCAATCTATATCAAGAACAATGAAATCTATGGGCACATAATTCCTATTTGCAACAATAATAACATCTTTAATCCTTCCCATAGGTTTCTTAATGGTGGAATCCGCAAGATGCAAATTTAAAGAACAACCATCAAAATTCACGGAAACCTAGCACATCACACAAAGTTTTTGGAATCATGGAAACACTAGCACCCAAATCACACAAATCATAGCATTGATAATATTTAATCTTAATTTTAATAGTAGGTTCCCACTCATCATAAAGTTTTTCTAGGTATAGAAGCTTCTAGTTCAAGCTTTTCTTCAGAGGACTGCATTAAAGCATCAACAATATGTTTAGTAAAAGCTTTGTTTTGATTATAAGCATAAGGAGAATTTAACACGGATTGCAACAAGGAAGTACAATCTATCAAGGAGTAATTATCATAATTAAATTCCTTGAAATCCAAAATAGTGGGTTCATTGCTATGTAAAGTTTTGACCTCTTTAATCCCACTTTTATTAATTTTTGCATCAAGATCTAAAAACTCCGAATCATTGGGATACCTTTTAACTAAAGTTGAATCATCTCCAGTCCTATCTTTATCAAGATTCATATTGGAAAACAAAGATTTAATAGGAGTCACATCAATCACTTTTAGATCTTCATCATTATTATCATGAAAACTACAAGAACACGCTTTCACAAAGCAATCTTTTTTTAGTACGCATCCTAGCGGTTCTTTATTTGCACTCATCAATGGAAATTCTCATGGCTTTGAGAGACTCATTGATGTCATGCTTAGGTGGAATAGATCTAAGTTTCAAAGAATCAACATCAAGAGAAATTCTATCCATGTTCCTAGCCAACTTATCAATCTTAAGCAATTTTTCTTCAACCAAAGCATTGAAATTCTTTTGCGAAGTCATAAATTCTTTAACACTAATCTCAAAATCAGAGGGCATCTTATTAAAATTTCCATAAGAGTTGTTCTAGGAATTACCATAATTATTAGAGGAATTACTAGGAAACGTCCTAGAATTAAAGTTTCCTCTATACGCATTGTTACCAAAATTGTTCCTACCAACAAAATTCACATCCATAGATTCATTATTATTCTCAATCAAAGTGGACAAAGGCATATCATTAGGATCGGAAGAAACACTTTTATTAGCAAACAATTCATAAGTTCATCCATCTTTCCACTCAAAGCATTGATCTCTTCAATCGCATGAACTTTTTTACTAGTGGATCTTTCGGTGTGCCATTGAGAATAATTGACCTTAATATTGTCTAGGAGTTTAGTAGCTTCTCCTAAAGTGATTTCCATAAAAGTTCCTCCCGCGGACGAATCTAAAAGATTTCTAGAAGCAAAATTCAATCCGTCATATTTTTTTTATAACCATCCACAAATTCAAACCATGTGTAGGGAAATTATGTATCATTAATTTCATCCTCTCCCAAGCTTGTGCAACATGCTCATGATCAAGTTTCTTAAAATTCATAATATCGTTCCTAAGAGAGATGATCTTAGCGGGAGGAAAATACTTGGAGATAAAACATCTTTGCACTTATTCCATGAATCTATACTATTTTTAGGCAAAGAAGAGAACCAAGTTTTAGCACGATCTCTAAGAGAAAACAGAAATAGCTTCAATTTAACAATATCATTATCCACATCTTTATTCTTATGCATATCACACAAATCAACAAAGTTGTTTAGATGGGTAGCGGCATCTTCACTAGGAAGTCCAGCAAAATTGATCTTTCATAACAAGATTCAACATAGCGGTATTAATTTCACAAGATTCAGCATCGGTAGTAGGAGCAATCGAAGTGCTAATAAAATCATTGTTGTTGGTATTGGAAAAGTCACACAATTTAATATTATCTTGAGCCATCGTGACAAACAATCAATCCAACACACAAGCACACAAGAAGCAAGCGAAAAGAGATGAATGGAAGAGGGGCGAAGAAAAGGCAAAGGTTTTCGAAAATTGTTTTAGAAGTGGGGGAGAGGAAAACGAGAGGCAAATGGAAAATAATGTAATGCGAGGGAGAAGAGTTTATGATGGGTACTTGGTATGTCTTGACTTGGCGTAGATCTCCCCGGCAATGGCGCCAGAAATCCTTCTTGCTACCTCTTGAGCATGCGTTGGTTTTCCCTTGAAGAGGAAAGGGTGATGTAGCAAAGTGGTGTAAGTGAGAACCAAGGTATCAATCCAGTAGGAGACAACGCACAAGTCACCTAGTACCTGCACAAACAATCAAGAACCTTGCAACCAACATGATAAAGGGGTTGTCAATCCCTTCACGGTCACTCGCAAAAGTGAGATCCAATAAAGATAGTAAAGTAAATATTTTTGGTATTTTTGTTGTATAGATTGGAAAGTAAATATTGCAAAATAGTAAACGAGATGCGATGTAAATAAAAGAGATGCAATATAATAAGAAAGAGACCTCGGGGCCATAGGTTTCACTAGTGGATTCTCTGAAGATAACATATATTACGGAGGGTGAACAAATTACTGCCGAGCAATTTATAGAAAAGCGCATAGTTACGAAGATATCTAAGGCAATGATCATGAACATAGGCATCATGTCCATGTCAAGTAGATCGAAACGATTCTGCATCTACTACTATTACTCCACACATCGACCGCTATCCAGCATGCATCTAGAGTATTAAGTTCATTAGAAGAGATTAACGCATTAAGCAAGATGACATGATGTAGAGGGATAAACTCAAACAATATGATATAAACCCCATCTTTTATCCTCGATGGCAACAATACAATACGTGCCTTGCTGCCCCTACTATCACTGGGAAAGGACACAACAAGATTGAACCCAAAGCTAAGCACTTCTCTCATTGCAACAAAGATCAATCTAGTATGCCAAACTAAACCGATAATTCGAAGAGACTTGCAAAGATATCAAATCATGCATATAAGAATTCAGAGAAGTACCAAATAATATTCATAGATAATCTTCTTCATAGACCTACAATTCATCTGATCTCGGCAAACACACCGCAAAAGAGTATTACATCGAATAGATATCCAAGAACATCAAGGAGAACTTGGTATTGAGAATCAAAGAGAGAGAATAAGCCATCTAGCTAATAAGTATGGACCTGAAGATCTGTGGTAAACTACTCACGCTTCATTGGAGAGGCTATGGTGTTGATGTAGAAGCCCTCCGTGATCGATTCCCCCTCCGACAGATCACCGGAAGAGGCCCCAAGATGGGATCTCACGGGTACAGAAGGTTGCGGCGGTGGAAAAGTGGTTTCGTGGCTCTCTGCGATCGATCTAGGGTATAAGAGTATATATAGGCGAAAGAAGTACAGTGGTGGAGCTATGAGGGGCCCACGAGGGTGGGGGGCGTGCTTACCCCCCTGGGCGCGCCCTCTTGCCTCGTGGCTGCCTCATGGAGTTCCGGACTTCGACTCCAAGTATTTTGGATTGCTTTCGGTCCAAGAAAGATCATCGTGAAGGTTTCATTCCATTTGGACTCTGTTTGGTATTCCTTTTCCGCGAAACTCTACAATAGGCAAAAAATAGAAACTGGCACAAGGCTTTCAGTTAATAGCTTAGTCCAAAAAATAATATAAAAGAGCATATTAAATCCCATTAAACATCGTCCCCAAAGTATCTATAATTTTTGATTGTTCCATGCTATTATATTATCTATTTTGGATGTTTAATGGGCTTTAATACGCTCTTTTATATTATTTTTGGGACTAACCTATTAACCGAAGGCCTAGTGCAAATTGCTGTTTTTTTTGCCTATTTCAGTGTTTCACAGAAAAGGAATATCAAACAGAACGAAACCTTCGCGAGGATCTTTCTTGGAACAAACGTCACCCAGGAGACTTGGAGTACAAGTTTGGAAGTCCGTGAAGCTTCCACGAGGCAGGGGGCGTGCCCAGGGGGGTATGCACGCCCCCTACCCTCATGGGCCCCACGGAGCTCCACCGACCTACTTCTTTCGCCTATATATACTCTTATACCCTGAAAACATCCAGGAGAGCCATGAAACCACTTTTCCACTGCCGCAACCTTCTGTACCCGTAAGATCCCATCTGGGGGCCTTTTCCGGCGATCTGTCGGAGGGGGATTCGATCACGGAGGGCTTCTACATCAACACCATAGCCTCTCCGATGATGTGCGAGTAGTTTACCACAGACCTCTAGGTCCATAGTTATTAGCTAGATGGCTTCTTTACTCTCTCTCCCTCTCTCTCTCTCTCTTTGGTTCTCAATAGGAAGTTTTCCTCGATGTTCTTGGAGATCTATTCAATGTAATACTTTTTACGGTGTGTTTGCCAAGATCCAATGAATTGTGGGTTTATGATCAAGATTATCAATGAACAATATTTGATTCTTCTCTGAATTCTTATATGCATGTTTTGATATCTTTGCAAGTGTCTTCGAATTATCTGTTTAGTTTGGCCTACTAGATTGATCTTTCTTGCTGAGGGAGTCCGGGATTAGGGGTCTCCGGACAGCCGGAATATATCCTTTGGCCGGACTGTTGGACTATGATGATACAAGATTGAAGACTTCATCTCGTGTCCGGATGAGACTCTACTTGGCGTGGAAGGCAAGCTAGGCAATACGGATATGTATATCTCCTCCTTTGTAACCGACCTTGTGTAACCCTAGCCCCCTCCGGTGTCTATATAAACCGGAGGGTTTTAGTCCGTAGGACAACAACAATCATACCATAGGCTAGCTTCTAGGGTTTAGCCTCTCCGATATCGTGGTAGATCAACTCTTGTAATACCCATATCATCAAGAATAAATCAAGCAGGATGTAGGGTTTTACCTCCATCAAGAGGGCCCGAACCTGGGTAAAACATCGTGTCCCCTGCCTCCTGTTACCATCCGCCTAGACGCACAGTTCGGGACCCTCACCCGAGATCCACCAGTTTTGTCACCGACATTGGTGCTTTCATTGAGAGTTCCTCTATGTCGTCATCATCAGGCTTGATGGCTCCTTCGATCATCATTAGCGATGCAGTCCAGGGTGAGACTTTTCTCCCCGGATAGATTTTTGTATTCGGCGGCTTAGCACTGCGGGCCAATTCGCTTGGCCATCTGGAGCAGATTGAAAGCTATGCCCCTGGCCATCAGGTCAGGTTTGGAAGCCTAAACTACATGGCCGATATCCACAGAGACTTGATCTTCGACGGATTCGAGCCCCTGCCGAGTGCGCCGCACTGTCACGATGGGCATGATTTAGCTCTGCCACCGAACAGTGTCCTGGAGACCGCACCTTCAGCCGCTCCAACCTTTAATTCGGAGCCAACTGCACCATCCGAGGGCGGGTGGTTAAACCCCGTTGCGGAGGCAGCAGCCTCAACGGAGATCGAACCGAACACTAACCTTATCCTTCGCAAGGACCGTGACTCCCCATCGCCGGACTCTTCTCTGGAGTCTGGACCATCCGCGCCCCTGCCAATCGAATCTAATTGGGCGCCGATCATGGAGTTCACTGCCACGGATATCTTTCAGCACTCGCCCTTCGACGACATACTGAATTCACTAAGGTCTCTCTCTTTGTCAGGAGAGTCCTGGCCGGATTATGACCGGCAGGACTGGGATGCGGACGACGAAGAAATTTGACGCCCACCCACCACCCACTTCATAGCCACTGTCGATGACTTGACCAACATGCTCAACTTCGACTCCGAAGACATCGACGGTATGGACGACGATGCAGGAGACGAACAGGAACCAGCGCCTATAGGGCACTGGAAATCCACCTCGTCGTATGACATATATATGGTGGACACACCCAAAGAAGGCAATGGTGATGGAACAGCGGAGGATGACCCCTCCAAGAAGCAACCTAAGCGCCAGCGTCAGCGGCGCCGCTCTAAGTCCCGCCAAAGCAAAAACGGTGATTCTGGCACAGGAGATAATAACACCCCGGACAGTGCCGAAGACAACCCCCTCCAGCAAGATTCAGCACAGGAGGATGGAGAAGCCAACCCTCATGAGAGAGCGGCAGATAGAGAGGAAGAGGATGATAATTACATACCTCCCTCCGAAGACGAGGCAAGCCTCGGCGATGAAGAATTTGTCGTGCCTGAGGATCCCATTGAGCAAGAGCGCTTCAAGCATCGGCTTATAGCCACGGCAAATAGCCTTAAGAGAAAGCAGCAGCAGCTTCAAGCTGATCAAGATCTGCTAGCTGACAGATGGACTGAAGTCCTCACGGCTGAGGAATATAAACTCGAACGCCCCTCCAAGAGTTACCCAAAATGTAGGTTGCTACCCCGATTGGAGGAAGAAGCGTATGACGCGGCTGATCGGCCACCTCGTGGCCGCGATAGAGAGGCATTCCAGCCAAAATCTCAGCCTGCACCCCGACGCCATGCAAATAAAAAGGCATGGGGAAATACGCCAGACCTGCGAGATGTACTAGAGGACAAAGAAAAACATGCAAGATTGATCTACGGATCACGAGGGCGCGCCGCTACGCGAGACGACAAACGTCACGCCGGATACAGTAAAAGTAAATCAGGCCGGGCCGAACATAGCGGGCAAGACTCATTGGAGCTGCGTCGCGATATAGCCCAGTACAGTGGTTCCGCACACCCCTTATGCTTCACACATGAAGTAATGGATCATCAAATCCCAGAGGGTTTCAAACCCATAAACATAGAATCATACGACGGCACGACAGATCCTGCGGTATGGATCAAGGATTTCCTCCTGCACATCCACATGGCCCGCGGTGATGACCTACATGCAATCAAATACCTCCCACTCAAACTTAAAGGACCAGCTCGGCATTGGCTCAACAGCTTGCCAGCAGAGTCCATTGGCTGTTGGGAAGATCTGGAAGCCGCATTCCTCGACAACTTTCAGGGCACTTATGTGCGACCACCAGACGCCGATGATCTGAGGCATATAATTCAGTAGCCAGAGGAATCGGCCAGGCAATTCTGGACATGGTTCCTAACAAAGAAAAATCAAATTGTCGACTGTTCGGATGTAGAGGCCCTAGCAGCTTTTAAACACAACATCCGCGACGAGTGGCTAGCCCGGCACCTTGGTCAGGAAAAGCCGAAATCTATGGCAGCCCCCACGACACTCATGACCCGCTTTTGTGCGGGAGAAGACAGCTGGCTGGCTCGCAGTAATAACATATCAAAGAACCGTGGTACTTCAGATACCAAGGACGGCAATGGCAGGTCACGTCGCAAACAAACATAAGCGTCGCATTAACAGCGACAATACCGAGGATACGACAGTCAATGCCGGATTCAAAGGCTCTAAACCCGGTCAGCGGAAAAAGCCATTTAAAAGAAGCACTCCGGGCCCATCCAGTTTGGACCGCATACTCGATCGCTTGTGTCAAATACACGGCACCCCCGACAAGCCAGCCAACCACACCAATAGGGATTGTTGGGTATTCAAGCAGGCCGGCAAGTCAAATGCCGAAAACAAAGATAAGGGGCCACATAGTGATGACGAGGAAGAGCCCCGGCAGCCGAACACCGGAGGACAGAAGAGGTTACCCCCGCAAGTGCGGACGGTGAACATGATATACGCAACCCACATCCCCAAGAGGGAGCGGAAGCGTGCGCTCAGGGACGTATATGCGTTGGAGCCAGTCGCCCCAAAGTTCAACCCATGGTCCTCCTGTACGATCACCTTCGATCGCAGGGACCACCCCACTAGTATCCGTCATGGCAGATTCGCCGCACTGGTCCTAGACCCAATCATTGATGGATTTCACCTCACTCGAGTCCTTATGGATGGCAGCAGCAGCCTGAACCTGCTTTACCAGGACACAATGCGCAAAATGGGTATAGACCCCTCAAGGATCAAACCCACAAAAACGACCTTTAAAGGCGTCATACCAGGTGTAGAGGCCCATTGCACAGGCTCAGTCACACTGGAAGTGGTCTTCGGATCCCCGGATAACTTCCGAAGCGAAGAGTTAATCTTCGATATAGTCCCGTTCTGCAGTGGTTATCATGCACTGCTCGGGCGAACCGCATTTGCAAGATTCAATGCGGTACCGCATTATGCATACCTCAAGCTCAAGATGCCAGGACCTCAGGGGGTCATTACAGTTAACAGAAACACAGAGCACTCTCTCCGAACGGAGGAGCACACTGCGGCCCTCGCAGCGAAAGCGCAAAGCAGCCTCTTAAGGCAATCCACTAGTTCGGTGTTTAAGGACCCAAACACCTTCAAGCGCGCCCGGAGTAATCAGCAACAGGACCGCCTGGCACGTTCCGAGCTCGCATAGCAATGCGGCCCCCACCCCGGCCCAAGCCAAACAGCAAAATTCATGCCACGCGTACATAATTATGCATTAAAAATACCATGGGCACAGGCGGGGAGGGGGGCATGACTATGGCACGCCCCAAGACGCGGCTTAAACCGCACTAGGGGCTTCTCGTTTTGTTATTTTTTTTCTTTTCAGGACTTTAATCTCTGGAAACCCGGTCCGGCAGCATGATTGCCGAACATATGGTGCAGCAACATGGAAGGCAGAAATTTACGTCACACCACGGAACTCCCAGGTGGATTACGATAACGAGTGTAACACTTGCCTTAATACCATTCTTCAACTCGCCCTTGGAGGGGACATAGTCCTACTTTTTGCTTATTGCACTGCATGTATCATTCTGCTTTAACGCACCTTTTTGAATAAACAATGCATAGCTTCTGTCTGTTTTTGCATTTTTCTTTTATATATGTGTTCATTAATGACACCTTGCAACCATACACTTTGGTACGGCCAATACACCAGGGGGTTAAGTACCCCCACAATATGGTGTGAGAAGTCCGAACTTATAACATTATATGCATCAGCTCCGAATCATGTCTTTGGTCAATAGTTGGGTTTGCCCGGCTCCCATGTTTTGGTACCTTACGTTCCGCTATATTGGCTAAGGTAGCATTGGGAGAACTACTGCGATTGTGCCCCGGTTTAGCTGGGCTAAGCACCTCAGTAGAGAAAGCTAAAACTGACTGTCATGATAAGGCGAGAGACTGGTCGCTGTTCGAGAGGTTTTCGAGTCCCTAAAGACTTATGCCGCTTAGAGCGAGGAGTCGGCCCTGTCCGGCTTAAGGCGTGTATCACGCCCCGAATTCGGCCTTCCGAATACTAGGGGCTTCGCTGAAATTTAAAATTATAGAATTCTATGGCTAAGTGAGAGTGATAACGCATTATAGTCTGATTGCCTTGTTCGTTCTGCTGAGCACCTCCCTCGAAGGATCCAACATTGGGAACAAGAGTGCTCAGGTTTATCCCGAACACCCCAGCACTCGTGGCATGGGGCAGAAGCCGACGACTAGCCATCTCTCAGATTTGATAAACAACCAAACAGAAGGTAATATTTTAAATTCAAACAAGCGTTGCATAGCGCATATGAACAAGTTTTCATAACTACAGGATTACACGAGCAAGTTTACTCGAATATTATATCTTTTGTACACTCGTCCGCTACGAGACGAGCACCCGTTAGGACACCCTCATAGTACATCTCAGGGTTGCGATGCTCCTTGCCCTGCGGTGGCCCGTCCTTCACTAGCTTCTCAGCATCCATCTTGCCCTAGTGTACTTTAACACGGGCAAGCACCCTGCGGGCGCCCTCGATGCAGACGGAGCGCTTGATGACTTCAAGCCACGGACAGGCATCCGCCAGCCGCCTCACTAGCCCAAAGTAGCTCCCAGGCATGGCCTCTCCAGGCCACAACCGGACTATAAGACCCTTCATGGCCTATTCGGCCACCTTATGGAGCTCGACCAGTTGCTTCAGCTGGTTGCTCAAGGGCATCGGGTGTCCGACCTCAGCATACTGAGACCAGAACACCTTCTCCGTCAAGCTCCCTTCCTCGGCCCGGTAGTAGGTGGCGGCATCTGACATGCTGCGGGGCAAATCTATGAATGCTCCTGGAGAGCTCCGGACTCGGGTAAGTAACAAGTAATTCACTTTCACGTGCTTGCTTTCCATAATGAATGCCTTACCCACCGCTATCTTCTTCATTGCCTCAATTTCCTGGAGGGCTTTTTGGGCTTCGGCCTTGGCAGACTTGGCGCTTTCAAGGGCCGCCGCGAGCTCGGACTCTCGCGTCTTCGAGTCAAGCTCCAAACTCTCGTGTTTTTTCACGAGAGCCTGGAGCTCTTGCTGCACCTCCTCCACCCGCGCTTCCTATTTCCCTCGCTCGGTGTGCTCCATGGCCGCTTTGCTTTCGGCCTCGGACAACGCTTGCTTCAGGGTCGCCACCTCGTTCGTGGCCCCTGCCATAGACATGATGATCCTGTCATTTTTTGCAACCACATCTTTCTAATATGTACTTACACAAGGTATTACTTACCTTATTTTTCCTCGAGCTGCTTCTTGGCAAGGTCGAGCTCTTTCTCGGACCGCTCAAGGCTCTGCTTCAACGCATCGACCTCCGCAGTCAGTGCGGCAGAGGTCAGCAGCGCAGCCTGCATACCTATATTGACATACTTATGTTAGACTCCTGCGTTTATTATTAGATCCTCTATTCAGCTTTTCTTTGTGAACACCAAACAAAGCATCAGGGGCTACTGTCTATGCGGTAATATTTTCATATATTTTTTAAATACCTCAAAGCCTGTTAGAAGGCTGGCACAGGCTTCAGTCAGCCCACTCTTGGCGGACTGAACTTTCTGGATCACCGCACTCATAATAGTGCAGTGCTCCTCGTCGATGGAGGCGCCGTTAAGCACCTCCAGCAAGTTATCCGGTGCCTCCGGTTGGACGGAGGTCACCGGCGAGGTAGACTTGCCCTTCTTAGTGGGGGGCCGCCTGCCGGAGTCTGGAACCACTGAAGGTTCTGTTGTGATGTTCGGCCCAGGGCCGGACTTGGAGCCCTTGGGAGCCTTGCTCCCTTCTCGCCTATAGTCCGGAAGGTCGCCTTGCGGCGCCTCCAGGACCACCTCCCCTTGGGTTGGAACCTTCTGGGACAACACCTCGGCGTTGTCCGTAGGGCGAGGGGTGGAAGCGGTCAGAAGTGAAAAGCTATTCACATCCGACGAATCGAAGGAACCACTCGACGATATGTCGACTTGGGCTCGGGGCGGACTGCATGATTATATTCGGCGTTAGGAGAAGCTGTGCAATAAAGGAATGCTACGAGTCACTCTGGTGTCCGAATACTAACGACTTCGCCAGGGGCTTGGCCCTGGGCGGCCACTCCTCTTCACTGTCGGCGGCGTTGGTGGAGTAGTCCGGAGGAAGGGTCCTTCCCTTCTTGGACCCTCCGGCCTCCCCAGTTGGGGCGGCCTTCCTTTTCTTTTCTCCCCCTGTTGGAGGGGAAGAAGCCTCTTTTTCCTCCTCCTCGTCTTCGTGGTAGGAGTGCGCCTCGGAGTCATCAGACAATGAGTCCGACACCACCTGGCGCCGGGAACTCTTTCGGGTTCCCGTGGCCTTCTTCTCCAGCACCACGTAAGGTGCCGGAACCAGCAGCTCCGCCAAGCGGGCGTCTGCTGGGCCTTCGGGCAAAGGAGCCGGACAGTCGATTTGTCCGGCCATCTCCTGCCAGTCCTGTCAAAGGTACGGGAGCTTAGATCCCGCATAGAGTCAAACTATGAAAAACGAGTATCCTGTAAGAGGTAAAACAGCTTACCGCGCTGGCTTGGCGCTTCGCGCAGAATCCGCGATCCTTGGTAGTGGGAGGGGGAACCTCGGCGCCCTTGAATAGCACCTTCCAGGCATCCTCGTGTATTGTGTAGAAGAGCCTATTCAGAGTTTGGTGCTGGGCCGGTCGAACTCCCACAAGTTGAAAGCCCGTTGTTGACACGGGAGGATCCGGCGGATGAGAATGACCTGGACTACGTTGACGAGTTTGAGCTTCTTGTTCACCATGTTTTGGATACATGTTTGGAGTCCAGTCAGCTCTCCCGAACTACCCTAGGACATGCCCTTCTCTTGCCAGGAGGTGAGCCGCGTGGGGATGCCAGACCGGAACTCGGGGGCCGCTGCCCATTCAGGGTTACGCGGCTCGGTGATGTAGAACCACCCCAATTGCCACCCCTTTATGATCTCCACGAAGTAGACCTCGAGCCATGTGATGTTGGGCATCTTGCCCACCATGGCACCTCCGCACTCCGCCTGGCGGCCCTCACTACCTTTGGCTTGACATTGAAGGTCTTCAGCCATAAGCCGAAGTGGGGCTTGATGCGGAGGAAGGCCTCGCACATGACGATAAATGCCGAGATGTTGAGGAAGAAGTTCGGGGCCAGATCATGGAAATCCAGGCCGTAGTAGAAGATTATCCCCCGGACGAACGGGTGGAGAGGGAATCCCACTACACGGAGGAAATGGGTAAGGAACACTACCCTCTCATGGGGCCTGGGGGTGGGGATGAGCTGCCCCTCATCTGGGAGCCGGTGCGTGATGTCGTCGGGCAGGTATCCGGCTCTCCTCAGCTTCTTGATGTGTCCCTCCGTGATGGAGGAGACCATCCACCTGCCTCCTGCTCCGGACATGGTTGGAGAAGGTTGAGGTGGGAAATGCGGACTTGGGCGCTGGAGCTCGAGTGTGCGAAAATGGATGAGCAACGGAGGAAGAAGGCGTGGATGAAAAGGTGAATCCTTATCCCTTTATATGGACGGACGAAACTATGTGTTCCCACCAGCCTGGTAAAACTCGCTTACCCTCAAGCACTGTAATCAATGGCACGATTGGGTTACCCATGCCCGTGTTGATGAGAATCTCGTGATAAGGGTACACGATCTCTGCTTTGACAAGACGTGTCAAGAAACTGCCTCGCGTTATGTGCGGGGCTAGTTGAAGAAAAACGGTTCGAATAATTGCTGAGCCATGGCATGATGTCATGTTGCCAAAACGTGTTAGCAGATTAGATTTGTGGAAATATTATTCTCTCTACGGAGGTATGTGGAACTTATTTTGCAGGGTCGGACACTATCCTTTTATTTGAACTCTTCTGTGGTATATCCGGAGGAGGAACCCGCCTTGCAATGCCGAAGACAACACTGCGCGCCGGACTCGTCGTCATTGAAGCCTAGTTTAGGGGCTACCGAGGGAGTCCGGGATTAGGGGTCTCCGGACAGCCGGACTATATCCTTTGGCCGGACTGTTGGACTATGAAGCTACAAGATTGAAGACTTCGTCTCGTGTCCGGATGGGACTCTACTTGGCGTGGAAGGCAAGCTAGGCAATACGGATATGTATATCTCCTCCTTTGTAACCGACCTTGTGTAACCCTAGCCCCCTCCGGTGTCTATATAAACCGGAGGGTTTTAGTCCATAGGACAACAACAATCATACCATAGGCTAGCTTCTAGGGTTTAGCCTCTCCGATCTCGTGGTAGATCAACTCTTGTAATACCCATATCATCAAGAATAATTCAAGCAGGACGTAGGGTTTTACCTCCATCAAGAGGGCCGAACCTGGGTAAAACATCATGTCCCCTGCCTCCTGTTACCATCCGCCTAGACGCATAGTTCGGGACCCCCTACCCAAGATCCGCCGGTTTTGACACTGACACTTGCAATGGGAGAAGTGCTTAGCTTTGGGTTCAATCTTGCGGTGTCCTTTCCCAGTGACAGCAGGGGCAGCAAGGCACGTATTGTATTGTTGTCATCGAGGATAAAAAGATGGGGTTTATATCATATTGCTTGAGTTTATCCCTCTACATCATGCCATGTTGCCTAATGCGTTACTCTGTTCTTATGAACTTAATACTCTAGATGCATGCTGGATATCGGTCGATGTGTGGAGTAATAGTAGTAGATGCAGAATCGTTTCAGTCTACTTGACATGGACGTGATGCCTATGTTCATGATCATGCCTAGATATTCTCATAACTATGCGCTTTTCTATCAATTGCTCGGCAGTAATTTGTTCACCCACCATAATATATGCTATCATGAGAGAAGCCACTAGTGAAACCTATAGCCCCTGGGTCTACTTTACATCATATAAGTTTCCGATCTATAATTCTAGTTTACTATTTATTTTGCAATCTTTATTTTCCAATCTATACAACAAAAATACCAAAAATATCTATCATATTATCTTTATCAGTATCACTTTTGCAAGTGGCCGTGAAGGGATTGACAACCCCTTTATCACGTTGGTTGCAAGGTTCTTGATTGTTTGTGCAGGTACTAGGCGACTTGCATGTAGTCTCCTACTGGATTGATACCTTGGTTCTCAAAAACTGAGGGAAATACTTATGCTACTTTGCTGCATCACCCTTTCCTCTTCAAGGGAAAACCAACGCATTCTCAAGAGGTAGCAAGAAGGATTTCTGGCGCCGTTGCTGGGGAGATCTACGTCAAGTCAAGACATACCAAGTACCCATCACAAACTCTTATCCCTCGCATTACATTATTTGCCATTCGCCTCTCATTTTCCTCTCCCCCACTTCACCTTTGCCGTTTTATTCGCCCTTTTCCGTTCGTCTCTTTTCGCTTGCCTCTTGCGTATCTGTTCTTAGTGCGGTTCATTGCCATCATGTCTGAATCTGGGGAGGTTATCATTGAAAAGGATAATAGAAACAATGGGGAAAACTTTGATGCTTTTGATAATCCTCATGAAGAACCTACTATTTTACACACTAAAAAGTTTCGGATTGGTAGCGGTAATATTATTGGAAAAGGAGTTATTCAAGATTTCTTTACTTGTGTCGGTGCTCTGCCCACTATGGGTGGATCTATTCTTCATAGAACTAGTAGTCTTGAGGATGCTATATCTTTGCTCGTAGTTGAACTTGAAAGACAATTTATTCATATGCATCCATGCATACAAAGAATTTTTCTAGAATTTTCCAATATTGAGCATTCTTCTGTTAAGCGAGCAGCTACTATCTTTTTAGCATATGAATTCAGATTTATAATGAAAGAGGCCAATGATTTTTTTGCGTATTATAGGGTGGATGCCGGCCGTCCTCCCATAGAAGCGATCCTTTATTATCAAGAAGACATAATGCGCTTACCATCTTTAGATCATGTTGCTTTTAATGAAAACCTTAGAAAAAGGTTCCTACCGATGTTCTAGTAGACAGGATTTCTGAACTTAGTGATAACTTTGCTATCCAGAACAATGGGTTAGGTTTTTCCATTGAACAAAGGCTCATGGCTTTTTGCCAAAAGAATGCTTATAATGATGAATTGGTTGTGCAATATGAGGGGCCAAAGGAGGAACCAATACCTCTCGAGCTTGATCTTGGGGACTTTTTCCTATTAAATATAGCCCTTTTGATTACTCTTGCTTGCCACAAAGAAAACTTGCTGCTGAACGTAGGGAGTATGAGATGAGTTCTCGCGATTTACCTTATCATTATCGTGGCAATATCTAGATCTATTCTTGCTTTTATGCCTAGGTAGGGGCGTTAAACAATAGCGCTTGTTGGGAGGCAACCCAATATTATTTTTGTTCCTTGCTTTTTGTTCCGGTTTAGTAATAAATAAATCATCTATCATCTGTTATGATTGAGTTTTTTATGTTTTATTTAGTTTTTGTGCCAAGTAAAGCCTTTAGGATCTTCTTGGATGATTGTTGTTTGATCTTGCTGGAAAAAAACATAAAGTATGCGCTCACGAGAATAATTTTCATTTTTACCATAGAGAGATAAAATACCAATTCCAACTGCAGTAGATCAATATACAAATTATTTAGGTCGTCCTAATGTTTCATAAGTTTTGGAGTTATAGAAGTATTCGAAACCTCCAGTTTGCTACAGACTGTTCTGTTTTTGATAGATTCTATTTTTCACGTGTTGTTTGCTTATTTTGATGAATCTATGGCTAATATCGGGGGGGGGGGGGGTATGAACCATAGAGAAGTTGGAATACAGTAGGTTTAACACTGATATAAATAAAGAATGAGTTCATTACAGTACCTTAAGTGGTGGTTTATTTTCTTATACTAACGGATCTCATGAGATTTTTCTGTTGAAGTTTTGTGTTGTGAAGTTTTTAAGTTTTTGGGTAAAGATTTGATGGATTTTGAAATAAGGAGTGGCAAGAGCCTAAGCTTGGGGATGCCCAAGGCACCCCGAGGTAAAATTCAAGGACAACCAAAAGCATGAGCTTGGGGATGCCCCGGAAGGCATCCCCTCTTTCATCTTCGTCTATCGGTAACTTTACTTGAGGCTATATTTTTATTCACCAGATGATATGTGTTTTGCTTGGAGCGTCTTGTATGATTTGAGTCTTTGCCTTTTAGTTTACCACAAACATCCTTGCTGTACACACCTTTTGGAGAGACACACATGAATCGGAATTTATTAGAATACTCTATGTGCTTCACTTATATCTTTTGAGCTATATAATTTTGCTCTACTGCTTCACTTATATACTTTTAGAGCACGGGGGTGGTTTTATTTTGTAGAAATTATTGATCTCTCATGCTTCACTTATATTATTTTCAGAGTCTCTTAGAACAGCATGGTAATTTGCTTTGGCTATAAAACTAGTCCTAATATGATAGGCATCAAAGGTGGGTATAATAAAAACTTTCATAAAGTGTGTTGAATAGTTTAATACTTGATAATTGTTTTGAGATATAAAGTTGTTAATATTAGAGTCGTGCTAGTTGAGTAATTGTGAAATTGAGAAATACTTGTATTGAGGTTGGCAAGTCCCGTAGCATGTACCTATGGTAGCCGTTGTGTGACAAATTTGAAGCATGTGGTGTTCTTTGATTCCTTTCCTTATGAGTGGCGGTCGGGGACGAGCGATGGTCTTTTCCTACCAATCTATCCCCCTAGGAGGACGTGTGTAGTGCTTTGGGTTTGATGTCTCGTAGATTTTTGCAATAAGTATGTGAGTTCTTTATGACTAATGTTGAGTCCATGGATTATACGCACTCTCACCCTTCCATCATTGCTAGCCTCTTTGGTACCGTGCATTGGCCTTTCTCACCTCGAGAGTTGGTGCAACTTTGCCGGTGCATCCAAACCCTGTGATATGATGCTCTCTATCACACATAAGCCTCCTTATATCTTCCTCAAAACAGCCACCATACCTACCTATTATGGCTTTTCCATAGCCATTCCGAGATATATTGACATGCAACTTTCCACCGTTCCATTTATTATGACACGCTTCATCATTGTCATATTGCCTTGCATGATCATGTAGTTGACATTGTATTTGTGGCAAGGTCACCATTCATTTTTCATACATGTCACTCTTGAGTCATTGCATATCCCGGTACACCGCCGGAGGCATTCACATAGAGTCATATTTTGTTCTAAGTATCGAGTTGTAATTCTTGAGTTGTAAGTAAATAAAAGTGTGATGATCTTAATTATTAGAGCATTGTCCCATGTGAGGAAAGGATGATGGAGACTATGATTCCCCCATAAGTCGGGATGAGATTCCGGACAAAAAAAAGAGGCCAAAGAAGCCCACCAAAAAAATGAATGAGAGAAAAAAAGAGAAGGGACAATGTTACTACCCTTTTTCCACACTTGTGCTTCAAAGTTGCACCATGTTCTTCATGATAGATAGTCTCCTATTTTGTCAGTTTCATATAGTAGTGGGAATTTTTCATTATAGAATTTGGCTTGTATATTCCAATGATGGGCTTCCTCAAAATGCCCTAGGTCTTCATGAGCAAGCGAGTTGGATGCACACCCACTTAGTTTCTTTTGTTGAGCTTTCATACAATTATAGCTCTAGTGTATCCGTTGCATGGCAATCGCTACTCCTCGCATTGACATCAATTGTTGGGCATCTCCATAGCCCGTTGGTTAGCCGCATCGATGTGAGACTTTCTCTTTTTTTGTCTTCTCCACACAACCTCCATCATCATATTCTATTACACCGATAGTGCCATGTCCATGGCTCGCGCTCATATATTGCATGAAAGTTGAAAAAGTTTAAGAATACTAAAGTATGAAACAATTGCTTGGCTTGTCATCGGGGTTGTGCATGATGGGAGCATTTTGTGTGACAAAAATGAAGCATGGCCAAACTATATGATTTTGTAGGGATGAGCTTTCTTTGGCTATGTTATTTTGAGAAGACATAATTGCTTGGTTAGTATGCTTAAAGTATTATTGTTTTTATGTCAGTATTAAACTTTTGTCTTGAATCTTTCGGATCTGAACATTCATGGCACAATAAAGAAAATTACATTGAAAATTATGTTAGGCAGCATTCCACATCAAAAATTCTGTTTTTATCATTTACCTACTCGAGGACAAGCAGGAATTAAGCTTGGGGATGCTTGATACGTCTCCAATGTATCTATAATTTTTGATTGTTCCATGCTATTATATTATCTGTTTTGTATGTTTAATGGGCTTTTATATGCACTTTTATATTATTTTTGGGACTAACCTATTAACCGAAGGCCCAGTGCAAATTGTTGTTTTTTTTGCCTATTTCAGTGTTTCACAGAAAAGGAATATCAAACGGAATCCAAACGGAATGAAACTTTCGCGAGGATCTTTCTTGGAACAAACATCACCCAGGAGACTTGGAGTACAAGTCTGGAAGTCCGCGAAGCTTCCATGAGGCAGGGGGCGCGCCCAGGGGGGTAGGTGCGCCCCCATCCACATGGGCCCCACAAAGCTCCACTGACCTACTTCTTTCTGGGCGCCCCCATCGTCATGGGCCCCACAAAGCTCCACTGACCTACTTCTTTCGCCTATATATACTCTTATACCATGAAAACATCCAGGAGAGCCACGAAACCACTTTTCCACCATCGCAACCTTCTATACCCATGAGATCCCATCTGGGGGCCTTTTCCAGCAATCTTCCGGAGGGGGATTCGATCACGGAGGGCTTCTACATCAACACCATAGCCTCTCCGATGATGTGTGAGTAGTTTACCACAGACCTTCGGGTCCATAGTTATTAGCTAGATGGCTTCTTCTCTCTCTTTGGTTCTCAATAGAAAGTTCTCCTCGATGTTCTTGGAGATCTATTCGATGTAATACTTTTTGCGGTGTGTTTGCCGAGATCCGATGAATTGTGGGTTTATGATCAAGATTATCTATGAACAATATTTGATTCTTCTCTGAATTCTTATATGCATGATTTGATATCTTTGCAAGCCTCTTCGAATTATCTATTTAGTTTGGCCTACTAGATTGATCTTTCTTGCAATGGAAGAAATGCTTAGCTTTGGGTTCAATCTTGCGGTGTCCTTTCCCAGTGACAGCAGGGGCAGCAAGGCACGTATTGTATTCTCGCCATCGAGGATAAAAAGATGGGGTTTATATCATATTGCTTGAGTTTGTACCTCTACATCATGTCATCTTGCCTAATGCGTTACTCTGTTCTTATGAACTTAATACTCTAGATGCATGCTGGATAGCGGTCGATGTGTGGAGTAATAATAGTAGATGCAGAATCGTTTCGGTCTACTTGACACGGACGTGATGCCTATGTTCATGATCATGCCTATATATTCTCATAACTATGCGCTTTTCTATCAATTGCTCGGTAGTAATTTGTTCACCCACCGTAATATATGCTATCATGAGAGAAGCCACTAGTGAAACCTATGGCCCCCCGGTCTACTTTACATCACATAAGTTTCCGATCTATAATTCTAGTTTACTATTTATTTTGCTATATTTATTTTCCAATCTATACAACAAAAATATCAAAAATATTTATCTTATTATCTTTATCATATCTCACTTTTACAAGTGGCCATGAAGGGATTGACAACCCCTTTACCACATTGGTTGCAAGTTTCTTCATTGTTTGTGCAGGTACTAGGCGACTTGCGTGTAGTCTCCTACTGGATTGATACCTTGGTTCTAAAAAACTGAGAGAAATACTTATGCTACTTTGCTGCATCACCCTTTCCTCTTCAAGGGAAAACCAACGCATGCTCAAGAGGTAGTAGACGTATCAGTGAGCGTCGCTGAATGTGCAGCAGCGGCAGTCACCGCATTGCATTTGTCCAGCTCGTCGGTAGGATCCTCCTCCTCCTCTGCCTCTTACTGAGCGCGCTCAGCAGAGGAGAGGCTGTCGGAAGTAGCACAAATCCCCTTCGTAGTAGTAGTATTTAGGGGCTATTTTGTTCAGTTCATCTGACTATAGATGTGGTGGAACTGTACAACGTACTTAAAATTAGCTAGTATATATAGTTGAACTAGCTATTTCAGTACGTGGTTGGCAACAATTGGGGAAAAGTTTGGTCGGTTTAGCTGTCGAGTTGAACTGTTTGTATAAATTAAGAATGACTTCTTAATCTATCTATGAAATCTATGCTTAATTACTGAATTTTAGTTGCAAAAATTAGATAGCGCTAGTGTTTTTAGCTGCATATTTTGACAAATCGCAGTGTTACAAGGATTGACAAATGGAAATGTTACTAGATCAACAAATGTTAATCTTTCCAGTTTGACAAATGGCAACATGCCCAATATGAGATATGCAAATCTTACCAATTTGTTTATACATGGTTGCACACGGGTCATCCAAAACAACCGTTTGCGAACGGATGCACAAATCCTGCACTGCGAATTTTCCCTCGACTTAAGGGGGAAGACCATAGCTCTCACTGTTGGGGAACGTAGTAATTTCAAAAAAATCCTACGCACACGCAAGATGATGGTGATGCACATCAACGAGAGGGGAGAGTATCGTCTACGTACCCTCGTAGACCGTAAGCGGAAGCGTTATGAGAATGCGGTTGATGTAGTCGAACGTCTTCATGATCCAACCGATCCAAGTACCGAACACACGTCACCTCCGAGTTCAGCACACGTTCAGCTCGACAATGTCCCACAAACTCCAATCCAACAGAGCTTCACGGGAGAGTTTCGTCAGCACGACGGCGTGATGATGTTACTACCGATGTAGGGCTTCGCCTAAGCACCACTATGATATGATCGAGGTGGATTATGGAGGAGGGGGGCACCGCACATGGCTTGGAACAATCAACTTGGGTGTCCTAGGGTGCCCCCTACCCCCGTATATAAAGGAGCAAGGAGGGAGGCCGGACGTCCCTTGCAGGGAGCGCCAGGAGGAGGAGTCCTCCTCCTAGTAGGAGGACTCCCCTACCCTACTCCTACTAGGAGGGGGAAAGGAAGGAGGAGAGGGAGAAGGAAGGAGAGGAAGGAAGGGAGGAAAGAGGGGCCGCCCCCTAGTCCAATTCGGTTTGGGCTAGGGGGGGGGGGGCGTGCACCCTGCCTCCTCTCTTCCACCACTTGGCCAATGAGGCCCAATACTTCTTCCCCGTTTTCCCGTAACTCCCCGATACTCTGAAAAAATACCCGAATCACTCGAAACCTTTCCGATGTCCGAATATAGTCGTCCAATATATCGATCTTTACATCTCGACCATTTCGAGACTCCTTGTCATGTCCCCGATCTCATCCGAGACTTCGAACTACCTTCGGTACATCAAATCACATAAACTCATAATACCGATCATCACCGAATGTTAAGCGTGCGGACCCTACGGGTTCGAGAACTATGTAGAGATGACCGATACACGTCTCCGGTCAATAACCAATAGCGGAACATAGATGTTCATATTGGCTCCTACATATTCTACGAAGATCTTTATCGGTCAAACCACATAACAACATACGTTGTTCCCTTTGTTATCGGTATGCTACTTGCCCGAGATTCGATCGTCGATATCTCAATACCTAGTTCAATCTCGTTACCGGCAGGTCTCTTTACTCGTTACCATAATAAATCATCCCGCAACTAACTCATTAGTTGCATTGCTTGCAAGGATTATAGTGATGTGTATTACTGAGAGGGCCCACAGATACCTCTCCGACAATCGGAGTGACAAATCCTAATCTCGATCTATGCCAACTCAACAAGTACCATTGGAGACACCTATAGAGCACCTTTATAATCACCCAGTTACTTTGTGACGTTTGATAGCACACAAAGTGTTCCTCCGGTAATCGGGAGTTGCATAATCTCATAGTCATAGGAACATGTATAAGTCATGAAGAAAGCAATAGCAGTAAACTAAAATGATCAACTGCTAAGCTAACGGAATGGGTCAAGTCAATGATATCATTCTCCTAATGATGTGATCCCGTTTGATCAAATGACAACTGATGTCTATGGTTAGGAAACATAACCATCTTTGATCAACGAGCTAGTCAAGTAGAGGCATACTAGTGACACTTTGTTTTTCTATGTATTCACACATGTATTATGTTTCTGGTTAATACAATTCTAGCATGAATAATAAACATTTATCATGAAATAAGGAAATAAATAATAACTTTATTATTTCCTCTAGGTCATATTTCCTTCAGTCTCCCACTTGCACTAGAGTCAATAATCTAGATTACATAGTAATGATTCTACCACCCATGGAGCCTTGGTGCTGATCATGTTTTGTTCGTGAGAGAGGCTTAGTCAACGGGTCTGCAACATTCAGATCCGTATGTATCTTGCAAATCTCTATGTCTCCCACCTGGACTTGATCGCAAATGGAATTGAAGCGTCTCTTGATTTGTTTGGTTCTCTT
The DNA here is from genome assembly GCA_034509565.1 of Triticum monococcum. Lineage (NCBI taxonomy): Eukaryota > Viridiplantae > Streptophyta > Magnoliopsida > Poales > Poaceae > Triticum > Triticum monococcum. The sequence continues at coordinate 525,315,184 of CM067842.1, read as the reverse complement.
GTGAAATCTGGATTCCTTTGCCAAGGCAATTGCACCAGTATTGTCACAAAAGATTTTCATTGGACCCGATGCACTAGGTATGACACCTAGATTGGATATCCACTCCTTCATCCAGACTCCTTCATTTGCTGCTTCCAAAGCAGACATGTACTCTGCTTCACACATAGATCCCGCCATGACGCTTTGTTTAGAACTGCTCCAACTAACAGCTCCACCGTTCAATATAAACACGTATCCGGTTAGCGATTTAGAATCCTCCGGATTAGTGTCAAAGCTTGCATCAACGTAACCATTTATGACGAGCTCTTTGTCACCTCCATAAATGAGAAACATATCCTTAGTCCTTTTCAGGTATTTCAAGATGTTCTTGACCGCTGTCCAGTGATCCACTCCTGGATTACTTTGGTACCTCCCTGCTAAACTAATAACAAGGCACACATCAGGTCTGGTACACAACATTGCATACATGATAGAGCCTATGGCTGAAGCATAGGGAACATTTTTTGTTTTCTCTCTATCTTCTACAGTGGTCGGGCATTGGGTCTTACTCAACTTCACACCTTGTAACACAGGCAAGAACCCTTTCTTAGCTTGATCCATTTTGAACTTCTTCAAAACTTTATCAAGGTATGTGCTTTGTGAAAGTCCAATTAGGCATCTTGATCTATCTCTATAGATCTTGATGCCTAATATATAAGCAGCTTCACCGAGGTCTTTCATTGAAAAACTCTTATTCAAGTATCCTTTTATGCTATCCAGAAATTCTATATCATTTCCAATCAACAATATGTCATCCACATATAATATTAGAAATGCTATAGAGCTCCCACTCACTTTTTCGTAAATACAGGCTTCTCCAAAAGTCTATATAAAACCATATGCTTTGATCACACTATCAAAACGTTTGTTCCAACTTTGAGAAGCTTGCACCCGTCCTTAAATGGATCGCTGGAGCTTGCACACTTTGTTAGTACCCTTTGGATCGATAAAACCTTTAGGTTGCATCATATACAACTCTTCTTCCTGAAATCCATTCAGGAATGCAGTCTTTACATCCATTTGCCAAATTTCATAATCATAAAATGCGGCAATTGCTAACATGATTCGGACGGACTTAAGCATCGCTACAGGTGAGAAGGTCTCATCATAGTCAACTCCTTGAACTTGTCGAAAACCTTTCGCAACAAGTCGAGCTTTGTAGACAGTAACATTACCGTCAGTGTCGGTCTTCTTCTTGAAGATCCATTTATTCTCGATGGCTTGCCAATCATCGGGCAAGTCAACCAAAGTCCATACTTTGTTCTCATACATGGATCCCATCTTAGATGTCATGGCCTCAAGCCATTTTGCGGAATCTAGGCTCATCATCGCTTCCTCATAGTTCGTAGGTTCGTCATGGTCAAGTAGCATGACCTCCAGAACAGGATTACCATACCACTCTGGTGCGGATCTTACTCTGGTTGACCTACGAGGTTCGGTAGTAACTTGATCTGAAGTTTCATGATCATCATCATTGGCTTCCTCACTAATTGGTGTAGGTGTCACAGGAACCGGTTTCTGTGATGAACTACTTTCAAATAAGGGAGCAGGTACAGTTACCTCATCAAGTTCTACTTTCCTCCCACTCACTTCTTTCGAGAGAAACTCCTTCTCTAGAAAGGATCCATTCTTAGCAACAAATGTCTTGCCTTCGGATCTGTGATAGAAGGTGTGCCCAATAGTCTCGTTTGGGTATCATATGAAGACACATTTCTCCGATTTGGGTTCGAGCTTATTAGGTTGAAGCTTTTTCACATAAGCATCGCAGCCCCAAACTTTAAGAAACGACAACTTTGGTTTCTTCCTAATCCATAGTTCATAAGGCGTCGTCTCAACGGATTTAGATGGTGCCCTATTTAATGTGAATGCAGCTGTCTCAAAAGCGTAACCCCAGAATGATAGCGGTAAATCAGTAAGAGACATCATAGTTCGCACCATATCTAGTAAAGTACGATTACAACGTTCGGGCACACCATTACGCTGTGGTGTTTCGGGTGGCGTGAGTTGTGAAACTACTCTGCATTGTTTCAAATGAAGACCAAACTCGTAACTCAAATATTCACCTCCACGATCAGATCATAGAAACTTGATTTTCTTGTTACGATGATTTTCCACTTCACTCTGAAGTTCTTTGAACTTTTCAAATGTTTTAGATTTATGTTTCATCAACTATATATACCCATATATGCTCAAATCATCTATGAAGGTGAGAAAATAACGATACCCGCCGCGAGCCTCAATATTGATCAGACCACATACATCAGTATGTATGATTTCCAACAAATCTATTGCTCGCTCCATAGTTCCGGAGAACGGTGTTTTAGTCATCTTGCCCATGATGCATGGTTCGCAAGTACCAAGTGATTCATAATCAAGTGATTCCAAAAGTCCATCAGAATGGAGTTTCTTCATGCGCTTTACACCAATATGACCTAAACGGCAGTGCCACAAATAGGTTGCACTACCATTATCAACTCTGCATCTTTTGGCTTCAACATTATGAATATGCGTATCACTACTACCATGATTCATTAAAAATAGACCACTCTTCAATGGTGCATGACCATAAAGGATATTACTCATCTAAATAGAACAACCATTATTCTCTGATTTAAATGAATAACAGTCTCGCATCAAACAAGATCCAGATGTAATGTTCATGCTCAACGCTGGCACCAAATAACAATTATTCAGGTCTAAAACTAATCCCGAAGGTAGATGTAGAGGTAGCGTGCCGACGGCGATCACATCGACTTTGGAACCATTTCCTACGCGCATCGTCACCTCGTCCTTAGTCAATCTTTGCTTAATCCGTAGTCCCTGTTTCGAGTTGCAAATATTAGCAACAGAACCAGTATCAAATACCCAGGTGCTACTGCGAGCTTTAGTAAGGTACACATCAATAACATGTATATCCCATATACCTTTGTTCACCTTGCCATCCTTCTTATCCCCCAAATACTTGGGGCAGTTCCGCTTCCAGTGACTAGTCCCTTTGAGGTAGAAGCACTCAGTCTCAGGCTTAGGTCCAGACTTGGGTTTTTTCTCTTGAGCAGCAACTTGTTTGCCGTTCTTCTTGAAGTTCCCTTTCTTCTTCCCTTTACCCTTTTTTCTTGAAACTGGTGGTCTTGTTGACCATCAACACTTGACGCTCCTTGATTTCTACCTCCGCAGCTTTTAGCATTGCGAAGAGCTCGGGAATCGTCTTATCCATCCCTTGCATATTATAGTTCATCACGAAGCTCTTGTAGCTTGGTGGCGGTGATTGAAGAACTTTGTCAATGACACTATCAACAGGAAGATTAACTCCCAGTTGAGTCAAGTGGTTATGGTACCCAGACATTCTGAGTATATGTTCACTAACAGAACTATTCTCCTCCATCTCGCAACTATAGAACTTATTGGAGAATTCATATGTCTCAATCCGGGCATTTGCTTGAAATATTAACTTCAACTCCTGGAACATCTCATATGCTCCATGACGTTCAAAACATCATTGAAGTCCCGGTTCTAAGCCGTATAGCATGGCACATTGAACTATCAAGTAGTCATCAGCTTTGCTCTGCCATACGTTCATAACATCTGGCGTTGCTCCTCCAGCGGGTTTGGCACTTAGCGGTGCTTCTAGGACATAATTCTTCTGTGCAACAATGGGGATAATCCTCAAGTTACGGACCAAGTCTGTGTAATTGCTATCAGCATCTTTCAACTTTGCGTTCTCAAGGAACGCATTAAAATTTAACGAAACAACAACACGGGCCCTCTATCTACAACAACATAGACAAGAAAAATACTATTAGGTACTAAGTTCATGATAAATTAAAGTTCAATTAATCATATTTAAGAACTCCCACTTAGATAGACATCCCTCTACTCATCTAAGTGATCACGTGATCCATATCAACTATACCATGACCGATCATCACGTGAAATGGAGTAGTTTTCAATGGTGAACATCACTATGTTGATCGACCTTTTGGTCTCAGTGTTCCGAGGCCATATCTGCATTTGCTAGGCTCATCAAGTTTAACCCGAGTATTTCTGCGTGTGCAAAACTGGCTTGCACCCATTGTATGTGAACGTAGAGCTTATCACACCCGATCATCATGTGGTGTCTCGGCACGACGAACTTTGGCAACGGTGCATACCCAGGGAGAACACTTGTACCTTGAAATTTAGTGAGAGATTATCTTATAATGCTACCGTCAATCAAGCAGAATAAGATGCATAAAGGATAAACATCACATGCAATCAATATAAGTGATATGATATGGCCATCATCATCTTGTGCCTTTGATCTCCATCTCCGAAGCACCGTCATGATCACCATCGTCACCGGTGCGACACCTTGATCTCCATTGTAGCATCGTTGTCGTCTCGCCAAATATTGCTTTCACGACTATTGCTACCGTTTAGTGACAAAGTAAAGCGATTACGGGGCGATTGCATTGCATACAATAAAGCGACAACCATATGGCTCCTGCTAGTTGCCGATAACTCCATTACAAAACATGATCATCTCATACAATAAAATATGTCATCATGCCTTGACCATATCACATCACAGCATGCCCTGCAAAAACAACTTAGACGTCCTCTACTTTGTTGTTGCAAGTTTTACGTGGCTGCTACGGGCTGAGCAAGAACCGTTCTTACCTACACATCAAAACCACAACGATATTTCATCAAGTTAGTGCTGCTTTAACCTTCAACAAGGACCGGACATAGTCACACTCGGTTCAACTAAAGTTGGAGAAATTGACACCTGCCAGCCACCTGTGTGCAAAGCACGTTGGTAGAACCAGTCTCGCGTAAGCGTACGCATAATATCGGTCTGAACCGCTTCATCCAACAATATCGCCAAACCAAAGTATGACATGCTGGTAAGCAGTATGATTTGTATCGCCCACAACTCACTTGTGTTCTACTCGTGCATATAACATCTACGCATAAACCTGGCTCGGATGCCACTGTTGGGGAACGTAGTAATTTCAAAAAAATTCCTATGCACACGCAAGATCATGGTGATGCACAACAACGAGAGGGGAGAGTATCGCCTACGTACCCTCGTAGACCGTAAGCGGAAGCATTATGAGAACGCGGTTGATGTAGTCGAACGTCTTCACGATCCAACTGATCCAAGTACCGAACGGACGACACCTCCGAGTTCAGCACACATTCAACTCGATGACGTCCCATGAACTCCGATCCAGCAGAGCTTCACAGGAGAGTTCCGTCAACACGACGGCGTGATGATGATGATGATGTTACTACCGACGCAGGGCTTCGCCTAAGCACCGCAACGATATGATCGAGGTGGATTATGGTGGAGGGGGGCACCGCACACGGCTTGGAACAATCAACTTGTGTGTCCTAGGGTGCCCCTGCCCCGTATATAAAGGAGCAAGGGGGAGGCCGGCCGGCCCTTGTAGGACGCACCAGGAGGAGGAGGAGTCCTCCTCCTAGTAGGAGTAGGACTCCCCTTTCCTACTCCTACTAGGAGGAGGAAAGGAAGGAGGAGAGGGAGAAGGAAGGAGAGGACGGAAAGGAGGAAAGGGGGCCCAGCCCCCTAGTCCCATTTGGTTTGGGCTAGGGGGTCGCGCGCCCTGTCTCCTCTCTTCCACCACTTGGCCCATGAGGCCCAACACTTCTTCCCCGTATTCCCATAACTCCCCGGTACTCTAAAAATAACCCGAATCACTCGGAACCTTTCCGATGTCCGAATATAGTCGTCCAATATATCAATCTTTACGTCTCGGCCATTTCTAGACTCCTCATCATGTCCCCGATCTCATCCGGGACACCAAACTACCTTCGATACATCAAACCACATAAACTCATAATACCAATCGTCACCGAACGTTAAGCGTGCGTACCCTACGAGTTCGAGAACTATGTAGACATGACGGAGACACGTCTCCGGTCAGTAGCCAATAGCGGAACCTGGATGTTCATATTGGCTCCTACATATTCTACGAAGATCTTTATCGATCAAACCGCATAACAACATACGTTGTTTCCTTTGTTATCGGTATGTTACTTGCCCGAGATTCGATCGTCAGTATCTCAATACCTAGTTCAATCTCGTTATCGCCAAGTCTCTTTACTCATTTCTATAATGCATCATCCCGCAACTAACTCATTAGTTGCATTGCTTGTAAGGCTTATAGTGATATGTATTACCGAGAGGGCCCAGAGATACCTCTCCGACAACCAGAGTGACAAATACTAATCTCGATCTATGCCAACTCAACAAGTACCATTGGAGACCCCTATAGAGCACCTTTATAATCACCCAGTTACGTTGTGACGTTTGGTAGCACACAAAGTGTTCCTCCGGTAATCGGGAGTTGCATAATCTCATAGTCATAGGAACATGTATAAGTCATGAAGAAAGCAATAGCAGTAAACTAAAACGATCAAGTGCTAAGCTAGCGAAATGGGTCAAGTCAATCACACCATTCTCCTAATGATGTGATCCTATTTATCAAATGACAACTCATGTCTATGGTTAGGAAACATAACCATCTTTGATCAAAGAGCTAGCCAAGTAGACGCATTCTAGTGACACTCTGTTTGTCTATGTATTCACACATGTATTATGTTTCTGGTTAATACAATTCTAGCATGAATAATAAAAATTTATCATGAAATAAGGAAATAAATAATAACTTTATTATTGCCTCTAGGGCATATTTCCTTCACTCACTTTGCATATGGGTGTTCTATCTAAAATGTTTGCGATCAAGAGCTGCAGAAATCTTGCTCGGCACATTTTCTCTTGGCTTCCTAGGGAAGCTGTCGGTTTGGAAACGGGTGTTCTAACTGAAACGTTTGTGATCAAGAGCTGCACAAATCCTGCTAGGCACATTTCCCTTGACTTCCTAGGGAAGTTGTTGGTTTGCATACGGGTGTTCTAACTAAAACATTTGCGATGAGTGTTTTATATTTAAAAACTGTATTAAACTGTGGCTTGGGTGCAATTAATGGAGAGGATGCGAGCAAGGCGGGCGGCCATGGAAGTAAAAAGGTTCGCCTCGCGGTGAGCCTGCACGGCGTACAACTCGCACACTTCTCGGTGAGCCTCCGCATTGGCGTACAGCTCGCACGCGTCCCGTTTAGTCATGAACTCAAGCACCTGTCCGCACGGCACCTCCTAGCCATTAAAAGAGTGAGGCGTGGCGTCACGTGAATGGTTAACAAAACACACACAATTTAAATTATACAAAACATTTGAGATATTACAGTGGCAGCTATTTGTTTCAAAATGCCTTTGTTGGTTGTTATTCAAGTGCGTCTTCTCTCAAAATGGACACAAAAATACCACAGCATGCCGGGTGCCATTCCATTATAGCATGCCAAGTTTCATGAATTTGAGACGAGTTTCGGATTTACTAGAATTTAAAAACAAAGTATCTCAACATTTTGCCGGCAATCAACAGTGCCCTAGTGCTTGAAATTCATTCCCATTTCTTGCATGGGACCTAAGCATGCACCGAAGAACGCATATTTGATTTTTCAACTAATTTATATGCACTGGAGCATGTGCATGTAGTTCAAATTTGAATTGTGGATATAAAATGCCTAGAAAACCCAGTTAATGTATAAACATGTCCAAACGAACCCCAAAAATTCCAAAATTAAACACAACACTCCTGTTGTTCTATGTTGACACTAGAATTTTTTTGAAGTAATAAGAGGCAACGGATATCGTTTTGTCCCCAAAGATGGCACGTTCCCTAGCAAAACCATCACGCTTGTTGTGAGAAACTCTGGTTTGTGAGAAGCTTATACCCAAACGTGCCCCAAATGGGACAATTTTTTTACCACAACATGTTGATGCCGCTCCATGATAGCATGCCAAGTTTCATGAATTTCAAATGAGTTTTGGATTTACTAGAATTTAAAAACCAAGTATGTAGGATCGAAAGTATGTCTAGAGGGGGGTTATTAGACTACTTGACCAAATAAAAACTTAACCTTTTCCCAAGTTTAGTTCTTGTCAGATTTTAGCTATTTTAGGACAAGTGAAGCAATCATCACACAATTCAAGCAAGCATGCAAAGAGTATATTGGCAGCGGAAAGTAAAGCATGCAACTTGCAAGAATGTAAAGGGAAGGGTTTGGAGAATTCAAACGCAATTGGAGACACAGATGTTTTTCCCGTGGTTCGGATAGCTGGTGCTATAATACATCCACGTTGATGGAGACTTCAACCGACGAAGGGTAACGGTTGCGCGAGTCCACGGAGGTCTCCACCCACGAAAGGTCCACGAAGAAGCAACCTTGTCTATCCCACCATGGCCATCGCCCACGAAGGACTTGCCTCACTAGCGGTAGATCTTCACGAAGTAGGCGATCTCCTTGCCCTTACAAACTCCTTGGTTCAACTCCACAATCTTGTCAGAGGCTCCCAAGTGACACCTAGCCAACCTAGGAGACACCACTCTCCAAGAAGTAACAAATGGTGTGTTGATGATGAATTCCTTGCTCTTGTGCTTCAAATGATAGTCTCCCCAACACTCAACTCTCTCTCACAAGATTTGGATTTGGTGGAAAGAAGATTTGAGTGGAAAGCAACTTGGGGAAGGCTAGAGATCAAGATTCATATGGTAGGAATGGAATATCTTGGCCTCAACACATGAGTAGGTGGTTCTCTCTCAGAACATATGAGTTAGAAGTGTAGATGTGTTCTGATGGCTCTCTCCACGAGTGAAGAGGAGGTGGAGGGGTATATATAGCCTCCACACAAAATCCAACCGTTACAGACAATTTACCAATCTCGGTGGGACCGAATGAACAAACTCAGTCAGACCGAAATAGTAAACCTAGTGACCGTTAGAGATTTTCGGTGGGACTGACATGCAACTCGGTAGGACCGATATGGTTAGGGTTAGGGCATAACATAATCTCGGTGAGACCGATTACATAAACTCGGTGAGACCGATTTTGGTAATAAGCTAACCAGAGAGTTGGTCAGGTGAACTCGGTGGGACCGATTTTCTCTTCTTGGTGAGACCGAAATGTTACGAAAAGGAAACAGTGAGTTTACATTGCAATCTCGGTGGGACCGATCCGCTCTTTCGGTGAGACCGAAAAGTTACAAAAGGAAACAGAGAGATTGCAATCCCATCTCGGTGAGACCGAGATCTCTATCGGTAGAACCGATTTTCTTAGGGTTTGGCAATGGCTATGACAAGTGAAACTCGGTGGCGCCGGGTTGAAAGAATCGGTAGGGCCGAGTTTGGCTTTGGGTTTAGGTCAAATGTGGATATGGGAAAGTAGCTGAGGATTTTGGAGCATATCATTAAGCACTTGAAGCAAGAGGCTCATTAAGCAACACCTCATCCCTCCTTGATAGTATTGGCTTTTCCTAAAGACTCAATGTGATCTTGGATCACTAAAATGTAAAATGAAGAGTCTTGAGCATATGAGCTAGAGCCAATCCTTTGTCCTTAGCATTTTGAGGGTTCCACTTTCACCATCCATGCCATGCCAATCATTGAGCTTTCCTGAAATGATCATATTGGAATAGCATTAGCTCAATGAGCTATATGTTGTTATGAATTACCAAAACCACCTAGGGATAGTTGCACTTTCAAAGTATCTCAATGTTTGTGGCCGAGTGACGATGGCAGGGTGTTTGAAATTCATTGCCATTTCTTGCATGGGACCTAAGCATGCATCGAAGGACATAGATTTGATTTTTCAACCAATTTATATGCACTGGAGCATGTGCATGTAGTCCAAATTTGAATTATGCACATCAAATGCCTAGAAAACCCAGTTTATGTATAAAAATGTCCAAACGAACCCCGAAAAAAAATCCAAAATTAAACACACAACACTCCTGTTGTTCTATGTTGAGACTAGAAATTTTTTGAAAGCAATAAGAGGCAATGGATATCATTTTGTCCCCATGTAAGGATCCGACCTCAAACGGTCAAGCCTTTGTGTATCCGTGCCATCCCTGGATCGGTATGCTGGCACACACATTACATCAATGTATATATCAAAGTGCAATCACATGTATAAATAACGTAAAACTGATATATACCTCATAAATCTCAGCGGAAACAATCAAATGGGTGTAGAGTCCCATCAACACGAATGGCAAGTTGAGTGTAGACCGTAACCCTACAACGTAACTCTTACTCGTCGTAGAAAATTCCTGCAACATAAGACATTGCAGCCCTGTAGGTCAGTACATTGAATAAAAGATATTATTCTACCACTACTATATAACATAGGATGAGTTCGTAAACCCAACTCAATCCATTCCCAAAGTTTCATTTAAAACCCAACTGTTTAATTAAGAGTGATGATATCTCCTAGCATTTCCACTACTGGATGCTCAAGTTGTCCGTAGCCGGGGACACGGCTAATCGATTAGGTTTTAACACTCTACAGAGGTTTGCGTACTTTTCCCCACAAGACTCGATTGCCTCCCTTGAAATTCTCGCACTGCCTGGTGTTTGAGAATAGGATGACCGAGACATAGTCTTTCGAAAGTATTTCCCCTTAACCCACGGATAGGTCGGTACACCTACTCATTCTACATTTGCTAGCCCATCCCGGAAGGGGTCACACTAACTACTCAACTAAGCCAGAGCCCATATTGGCTTGTGGCTGCACACGTAAGCTTCTAGACATGAGAATACGACTGATCTCTTTGAGCCTGGGCGGCCGACCACTAGTGGTGCACCACCATGGATTAACCATGCAAGTTCCCACTGTACTTCGCCACCATTCAAACCAAATACCGCCCAGGTAGTTCATTTAAGTCTTGGTCCTGATTACTACTTTGTCACTCAAGTCTCGCCATGAACATTTCCCAATCCACGTCTAAATTTGCGAGACAGAAATAAACTTACACCGTGGTGACAAGGTTGTCTGGTGCAGACCTACCTCAAATGAACTACTAGGTAAAGGCATAGCCATCATAAGATTCCTATCCTATCACAAAGGACTAAGTGCATAAATAAAACATAGGTAATTGGAAGAATGGTCAAATGTGAACTTGCTTGGCAATAGTTGACGAAGATTATATCACTCTCAGAATTTTACTTATTAGAACTATTTGTCACTCTCCGATGAAAATCTATAAAGTCAAATGTTGCATTCACATGAGCAATAATTTCGGAGAACCAAATAACATGTAACATGAAAAGACTCGGAAAATCCAAATGAAAACACCACACACTTAACTATAAAAAAATACTATGTGCAAAACAACATGTGACATACAGTTCAAAATTGTGATGTGAACTATAGTGCATACAAGGCATAAGAGTAAAACTATCATGGACAGATCCTAAGTGGGTGAAAATATGTGACAATGGTCCAAGTTATAGGATTTGGCTATGGTGACAAAGTGCAAAAAGAAACAACTTAATCAGAGCTTCGGTTTGGGAGATATGGCCATTTGAAGTTCAATTCAAATTTGAATAAATTCAAATTTGAATCTGACAAAAGTTTACAAATATGATATCATTGGATACTGCTAATCATGACAAAGAATTTGCTGCTAGTTTCATCGAGTTTGGGTCCACGGTTAAAAACTTGTGGCCAATCTAAGTTTAGGGGCTAAACTGAAAACTCGGGGACTTCACTATGAAAGTTTTATTCTCGACCAGGTCCCTGGCCACGTGGCGGATTTCTAATAGCTGAAGAGTGTTCACTCTAGTAGCTATACGATGAACGACCACTAAGTAAAATAAAACCACTACCGCGGCTAAATAAGAAGAAAACCGGAGACCAGTTTTCACTAAACCGCACGGTTTAATAAAACCACAGTTAACCGATCTAATAATAAAAAAATAAAAAATAAAGGAACGAGAGGGGGCTGATCTTACGGTAGCGATGGCGACGTACAGGAGATGGCGGTGCTCGCGTTAGGCGGCAGACGGGGCGGCGGCTACGGTGGCCTCCGGCGGCGGGGAGAAGGCAAACAGAACAGGCGCAGAGTGGGCGGTCTGGTGGTGGAGGCAGCGCGTGTCGGGGTGGCCGAGATGAACGGAGCGAAGGGTGGCGGCTTTGTGCTCTGACGAGGACGCACGGGGCGGCGACTCCGGCGAACCTAGGGGCAGAGCAACATGTCAACGAGATGCGGTAGATCGAGAGAATGAGATTGACAGAGAGAGTGGAAGCCGGGGTGGTCTACGGCGACAAAAACAAGGGCGAGGTCCTCCGACGCCAGCGAGATCCAATTGACGAAGGCGGTAGCTGGGATGAGCAAGGAGGCTAGCAAAGTGGCAGAATCGAATGAGGGACGCCGGGGGCATTTATAGGCGCGAGGAGGAGCTGCGGAGTCGTGGGGATGATGCTTATCCTGAGAGGGATGCGGCCGGCGGGTTCGGGGCATGGGCGCATGCTCTATCTGAACGGGAGGAGCGGGAGGTTGGAGATGATACGGGCGGGCCCCATCTGGCAGCGGCAGCTGCGTGTGAGGGAGAGGGAGACGACGGGCGTGCGAGGCAGTGGCCTCCGGGCGTTGGGAGCAGGCCGCGGTGCTCCTGGCCAGGCGCGGCTTGCTGTGGCCGTGGGCCGGCTCTGGCCAGCGGTGGCTAGGCCAGCGCGCGGGTGCGTGTGCGTGTTTTTTTTACAAAAAACTTTCCGAGGCCAAAACGAAACCAAACAAAATCCTAAAAATACCATGATAATTTCTAAAATTACCTTGGAATATCTAGAGCACAATGAACATTTATTCAAGCATAGAAGAATTTGAAAATATGTTCCTAATAAATTTAATGCACCTTTTGCAAATAGAATAAATACCAAATAAGTTCTAAAAACTCCAACTAATATTCAAATGAAATTTCCATCTCTTTTATATTTTGAGGAAGTCATCTTATCCCCTCTCCTTTATTTTTCTTGAGTGGAAAATAATATTTGAACATTCGAGAAAACTCCAAAATGAAATTAATCATGAGATGCAAATGATTTCAAATATTATTTTAAAATAACGTATATTGGTTTCATAATCCATTTCCAATTTCTTTTCGATAATTGAAGGAGTCATATTTCCTTCTCTCTTTATTTTATTTGGATGAATGGAACTGTTTTTGAAACTCAAAACAGAAAACTTTCCAAAAGTGAACCAAATGAAATTCAAAAGTGCTCCTCATCACTTCCCACTGTATTTCATATACTTTGAATAAGTCCTATTATCTTCTCTCATGAAAATCCTTGAGTGGCATAAAGTTTTTGAGTTGGACTATTGTTCAAATGGAATTCAAATCTACTTCAAAACCCCTTCTCATTTTTAAATGAAAGAAGTCATATTATCTTCACTCTAGGGTTTTGTGATGAAATGAATTTGAATTCATGGAGTTCAAAATACAAGATGAAAGTTTTGGGAAAGTCCTTTTATTCCCTCCCATTCAACTTTCAAAAAGTTTCAATTTACATTCAATTTCACACAATCAATCACACAACAAACAAACAATCATAATTAATTATTTAATATAACATTCCAAAATTTAGAATTTTGGGATGTTACACCCCAAAGGTGGCACGTTCCCTACCGAAACCATTACGCTTGTTGTGAGAAGTTTATACCCAAACCTGCCCCAAATGGGACAAAATTTTTACCATGGCATGTTGATGCTGCTCCATGATAGCTTGCCAAGTTTCATCAATTTCAAACGAGTTTTGGATTTACTAGAAAATTTAAAAACCAGGCATCTCAATGTTTTGCCGGCAATCAACGGTACCATGGTGTTTGAAATTCATTCCCATTTCTTGCATGGGACCTAAGCATGCACCGAAGGACACATATTTGATTTTTCCAACAATTTATATGCATTGGAGCATGTGCATGTAGTTCAAATTTGAATTATGCACATAAAATGCCTAGAAAACCCAGTTGATGTATAAAAATGTCCAAACGAACCCGAAAATTTCCAAAATGAAACACAAAACTCCTGTAGTTCTATGTTGAGACTAGAATTTTTTTGAAAGCAATAAGAGGCAACGGATATCTTTTCATCCCCAAAGGTGGCACGTTCCCTACGGAAACCATCACGCTTATTGTGAGAAGCTCTGGTTTGTGAGAAGTTTATACCCAAACCTGCCCCAAAGTGGCAAAAATTATACCACGGCATGTTGATGCGGCTCCATGATAGCATGCCAAGTTTCATGAATTTCAGATGAGTTTTAGATTTACTAGAATTTTAAAACCAAGTATCTCAATGTTTGCGATCGAGTGACCGTGGCGGGGTGTTTGAAACTCATTCCCATTTTTTGCATGGGACCTAAGCATGCACCGAAGGACACATATTTGATTTTTCAACCAATTTATATGCACTGGAGCATGTGCATGTAGTTCAAATTTGAATTATGCACATAAAATGCCTAGAAAACCCAGTTAATGTATAAAAATGTCCAAACGAACCCAGAAATATTCCAAATTTAAACACAACACTCCAGTTGTTCTATGTTGACACTAGAAATTTTTTTAAAGCAATAAGAGGAAACATATATCGTTTCGTCCCCAAAGGTGGCACGTTCCCTACCAGATCCATCACGCTTGTTGTGAGAAGCTTATACCAAAACCTGCCCCAAATGGGATTTTTTTACCACGGCATGTTGATGCCGCTCCATGATAGCATGCCAAGTTTAATGAATTTCAGACGAGTTTTGGATTTACTATAATTTAAAACCAGGTATCTCAATGTTTGCGGCTGAGTGACGGTGGCAGGGTGTTTGACATTCATTCTCATTTCTTGCATGGGACCTAAGCATGCAACCAAGGACACAGATTTGATTTTTCAACCAATTTATATGCACTGGAGCATGTGCATGTAGTTCAAATTTGAATTATGCACATAAAATGCCTAGAAAACCCAGTTAATGTATAAAAATGTCCAAACGAACTTTGAAAAATTCCAAAATTAAACACAACACTCATGTTGTTCTATGTTGACACTAGAAATTTTTTGAAAGCAATAAGAGGCAACGGATATCGTTTCATCCCCAAAGGTGTCATGTTCCCTACCGAAACCATCACACTTGTTGTGAGAAGCTCTAGTTTGTGAGAAGTTTACACCCAAACCTGTCCCAAATGGGACAAAAAATTTACCACGGCATGTTGATGCCGCTCCATGATAGAATGCCAAGTTTCATGAATTTCAGACGAGTTTTGGATTCACTAGAATTTAAAAACTAGGTATCTCAATGTTTGCGGCCGAGTGACGGTGGCAGGGTGTTTGACATTCATTCCCATTTCTTGCATGGGACCTAAGCATGCAACCAAGGACACGGATTTGATTTTTCGACCTGTTTATATGCAATGACATGGATTACCACTATAACCTGGGAAATCCGAACGAAATTTTTTGATGTTCAAACTCATCACACATGGGTTAAGCTATCTGAATCGTTTGTGATGTTCACATATCATACATAGTTCTGAATAAGGGACCATGTCTGATGACACTTTGCGCGCCAGTTTTTTCGCTGAAGCGATTCCAAATTTTCGGCTTCCGCGGAAATATCTACCTCCCCGCCCCTCCCCCTTACCAAAAGCCACATTTCCCCTGTTTTCACCTTCCTTTCCAAGTTGAAACCTTCACTCCGTGCTTGTAGCGCCGCCTCCTCGCTGGCGACCCTCCTTCACGCTGCTCGGCCTTGCCTATCCAGGCAGGTAATCCACACCCGACCCCCATCCTCCTCCTCCTTCCACATCCCACATGCCCTGACCGCCAGCGCGACACCTTCCACCCAAATCACTGACCCCTCCACCAAATAAGCGCCTCCCTAAGCCATGGTGCTTGCAGTATAGCCAAGATCTCCAGGAGCATTTGGCAGTAGAGAAGAAAATCATGGCCGCACGCGCGGATGAGGTCGCGATGGCTGCCATTCGTGTCGACCCCCAGATCTTGGAGGAGCACCTCGCCGTCGAGGCCACCGACGATGCCTGGTGCGCCGACACCATGACTCGGTTGGCTGCGTTAAACGAGAGTTCATGGTGTTTTCTCGAGGCCACCGTCGGTGCCTTCGACGAAGACTACGAGGTGTTTTCTCAGTGTGCACATGCTTACCTCATCTCGAGAGCCAGCATGTTGGTGCTCGGAGCGGCTCAAGCAACTCACCAGTACAACGAGGGCACCCACGATGCGGAGGCCTCGCCCTCTTCCATGTCCAAGGAGCCAATCGTCATCGATACTCGCCAACAATGAGGAGTAGCTTGTCTTATTAGCTCACTATAAGGACCCATGTTCAGTTTGTTAGCTACTACATTTCCTTGACAAATTCTAGTGAACTGTGATATCTACTTTTACCATGCAATCTTTTGCTCTAGTGTATATGTTCTGTATGTCGTACAATGTGGTGTTCAGTTAACTGTTTGGTTCAATTATGCAAATGTGACATTCAATTCTTTAGTGTGCAATTTTCCAAGTTGTCAAGCATGCTTGGTTTGGTTATCTGTCTGATATTCTATTAGGAGTATGTTATATTGTGCAATGTGGTGCTCAGTTAACGTTTGGTTCATTTGTTGTGGTGTTTAGTTAACTGTTTGGTTCAATTCTGTAATGCGATGTTCAATTGTTGTGGGTGCATTCTATTACTGTATACCATGTGACGAATAAATTGAATTTGATTGTACTAAATACATGAGAAACAAATACAATTGCTATATTTCCAAGTTGTTCAGCATGATTAGTTTGGTTAACTGTCTGATTTTCTATTAGGAGTATGTTATATTATGCAATGTGGTGCTTAGTTAATGTTTGGTTCATTTGTTGTGGTGTTTAGTTAACTACTTGGTTCAATTCTGCAATGCGATGTCAAATTGTCGTGGGTAGAATTTTGTATTGTTGTGCATGTGAGGAATAAATCGAATTTGAATGCACTTAATACATGAGAAACATATACAAGTGCTATATTTCCTAGTTCTTAATCATGCTAGGTTTGGATAAATGGGTTTTCCATGTGGCTTGAATTAATCTGATGAATCTACAATGTGCTTATTTTTCATCAACATATCTAACTGATAACATGCGAACCCTCACTTAACCTGATGACTAACTACCTTATATGTGTGGCAGGGAAACAATGGGAAGCACTAAGGTTTACAATCGAGGTTTGCACATGCATGGTCCTTTGTCTAATAGCACATTATTGTGCAATTGCGGGAACCATTCTAACATTTAGGTTTTTAACAATTTGGTCTTGCACATGTAGGTCCTGCTGTCAGAGGTTTCGACCCACTGTTCCACCCTTTTTGCATATGGGGAAGTGAGTTGTCCATGAATATCAGTCAAGTCAAGAAACTCAGAAAGATTGTTAGGATAAAGAAATTAGCGACAAAAAACAACAAGATCTTTGTCTGCACAATGAAGAACACAACAGTTCACTACAGGATGGTACTAACTATTATACCTTGCCTTTTTTATTCCTTTGCCCCATTTTCGATATAGAGAAGATATTTATGCACAACCTTGTTTTCAGGCCTTTCCAAAGCAGTTCACTGATGATTACCTCTCAAACCACTTGTATGGTCAGGAGGCGAGGAAGGTATTCATACAACACCCACGGTTCAATATTGAAGTGTTCCTCAAGAGGACGAAGGATGGACGGTCAATCATCCACAAACACTGGCCTAAAGTTGCAAAGACCTTCAACATCAATGAAGGCTCAATATTCGCGTTCTGCTTCAGCAGTTTTCCAGATGAGATACATCTGTCTATGTACCGTCTATGATGCTAGGTTATAGATGTTGTATGTGAAACTTGGTGCTGGTGTAGTTGTGTAATGGGGTAGCTGAGTGCTGAAGCTATATGATGTTGTACTCTAATGTATTTCAATTATGAAAATGAAATATATTGTGTGCTTATATGAAATTTCAATTAGATTAATAAATGGATTATTAATAATAGGATAATTAGCTTGCTAATTGAGTTTTTCTACTGTAAACGGTTATTGAGAAAACACCGTCTGTGATGCATTCAATAACGCACACAGTTTCTAGGAATAAGCCGTGTTAGATTAATGAACAAGCACACACGACATCCTCTTGAAAAATGTTTGCGTTAGGCCACCTGGCGCAAACGTTTACCACATAAAAAACTGTGTGTGATGGACAACCTTTGCCACACAGTTTCTTCTATGCACCGTGTGTGATGCATTTAATAACGCAAACGATAAAATTGTTAATACCGGGCGCAATGTAAACGCTATCACAAACGATTTAATGGGGAAAATTGTGTGTGATGTACTTGCGAACAGAAACGTTTTCCTTGGAGCGACTGTATGGGATGTATATACGAAAGGAAACGTTTAGCGGGGACTGACTATGTGTGATGTACTTACGACCGGAAATGATTTTGCTTTTATAATTGTATTTTTAGCACTACTATACGTATAACTGTATTTGGTTGCTCGCCGGTCGCACACGACCTCATTTTGCCGAGCGTCTGTGCCAGGAGGGCATATCCCCGACGGTTTCTGGGTCGTGTGGGAAGGACCCCCCCTATCGCCCACACTCACTAGGCGACGGTTCCAAATGCCGTCGCGGAAAGGGGTTAAAAATCATTTGTATAGCACCTCGTTGTACTAGTGAACATTGTTTTTGATGTTATCAATGGTTTATTGCATATATCTATTATGTCTGAGTAGTTTCTTTTTGTCCTATGTGTTAATTGTGATATCTTATGATTGATTTGAGTTGTATGTTATTATGGTTGTCGGATTTCGGGTTCCGGCAGACCCTTAAGGTTCGAACTCTGGGGTGTGTGTGCGGAGATTGCACCTTCTACCTCTCCGTCTCACAAAGATCTAGACTACTGAAAGAAGTGCACAAGAGACACAAGGTTTATACTGGTTAGGGCCACCGTTGTGGTGTAATACCCTACTCCAGTGTGTGGTGGGTGGATTGCCTCTTGGGGCTGATGATGATGAACAATACAAGGAAGAGCAGCCTCGCGAGGGTCTGCTCTTGGCTGGGGCGATGAACTGTTAGGAGGAGTTCAGTCGCCCTTTTCTCTCTCTCTCTCCCTCTCTACTCTACTCTCTCTCTCTCTTACCGCCTCTGCTCTGTTATGTGGGTGGCTGGTCCTATTTATAGAGGCCCTGGTCCTCTTCCCAAATATCGAGCGGGAAGGGAGCCAACAATGGCGAGCTAATTTGAAGGGGGACAGCAAGTATCAGCTATCCTGACAAAAGTAGTCTTCGCCTGCGCAAAGCTCTGGTGATGACGCCGTCTTGGGCTCCACGGTGACCTCCGTCTCGTAGTCCTCCTGGTCTTGGTCTTGTTGCACCGAAATGGCAACCTTTGCCTGATGCCTCGGTACTCCGTGGCTGCGCTTGCACCCTTTACACCAAAGAGGAAAGGAGGACGCTGCGCGGGCTGGCACCCGCCTAGCGCCCTGAGTCGTCATGGCTTGCGTCACGGGCTCCTCGTGAGGTACCCCGCCTTGATCTATCTGCCTCCTCGTGAGCCAGCCTGATGAGGCCGCGCCTGAGGAAGCTCCACGTCGTCCGCCCCGCGAGGCTTGGCCCCTCGTGAGGGTCTTGAGTCTTGTGTTGATGAAGATGGGTTGTGCTGGGCCCCCTTTGAGCCACGCCGCAGGCAGGCAAGTCTGGGGACCCCCGTTCCCAAAACACCGACAGTAGCTCCCGGGCCCAAGGCGCGCCCGGACTTGGCCGTGCTAAGAGGCGAAAGGGCAAGGGCGAAGCGCCGCGGGCCCTAACAGCCTGCGGCCTTGGGCGCCGCGTGGCGGTTGATTGGACATGGGCGGCACTGTTCCCCCAGGCCCCCTTATTCTGCGCCCTGCTAGGCGGACTTGTAGTTGTACACAGCCGCTCCCCTTCCTGTTGCTCGAGCGTCCCCTATTCTTCCTCCCTTCGAACGCCAGCTCCTGTCTCCAATCCAATCTCGAATCTTCCCCCTCCTTCCCATCGCCATGGCTCCGACGAAGAATGAGAGAGGGAAGAAACCCATGCCTCCGTCTTGTGTGCCGCCATCGGTGGCCCCCGCCGTCGGCCGGTCGACCATACTCAATCAAGAGTGCCTGGGCAAGGTCAGCTTGGCTCTGGCCACCATCTTCAATGAGTGCGGGAGGACGACGGCCTGGCCCGCGCCCCACTTCTCCGTCGATAGGATAGCTACCGAGGTGCCATATTTTACCGACGCCCTGTGGGCGGGTCTGGTTCCCCCCTTTTCTGATTTCTTCAATGCCGTGCTCTCCCATTATCAGATCCACATGATGCACCTAAGTCCTGAGTCCATCACCCTCCTTTCGGTCTTCGCCTTCGTTTGCGAAGCCATGGTGGGCATCCCTCCTTCGGTTGCCCTGCTGCGCCACTTCTTCTCGCTGCATCTTTTCTACCCTACCCAATGCCGAGCGTGCGTGAGCATCGCTGCCGAGCCCGAGACTGCGGCCTCTGGGATCGACTTCAAGCTCCCCCTGCCCGCGGTTGGGTTCTGCGAGCGGTGGCTGTATATGGACGCAGGGGTGCCCAGCCCCTGCTATCGAAGCCGACCTCGCCTGCTGCCCCCAATTCGGGTTGGGGCCAGGAGACGCTCGAGAGCCCCCGACTCATCTTCGTCTGGCGCCGCTTCGCGTTCTTGAGGTCGCTTGGCGTGACAGCGCCCAAGGTGGTGAAGGAGTTTCTGTTATGCCGTGTTGCTCCCCTTCAACGCCACTCTCGCCGGATGTGGGCCTTCCGTGGGCGCGAGGATAGCATGAGGCTCCAGGAAGAGGACCTGGCTCCTGAGGTGCTGAGGACGGCGCTCTTGACCTTGGCCGGGGACCCCAACCCCGGCAGCGTCCGACAGGGAGGGGCCTTGCTGTATCTCTGCCAGAGCAGGGTCGACTTCGTGAAGCAGATGCCCGTCTTTGATGAGTGGGGGCTGCGCCCCGCCAGCCTCCAGGGACCTCGTGAGAATCCAGTGGTGGTGACTGCCCTTCCAATCGGCCAAGGCGACTCCTCCTCAAGTGGCGGAGCAGGGAGGCAGGAGGCGCCGGAGGCCGAGGGGGCTCCTGATGAGGTGACAGCGCCGAGTGATTTTCTCGAGGGGACAGCTCCTGGGATCCGTGCCGCTGAGGTTGAGGGTGGCAAGCAGCCGCTCCCAGCGCCCGGGGCTGAGGCCTCTGAGGCCCCAGCCGCGTCTTCTGGCAAGGTGATTGGCGGCACGCGCCAGGAAGGCGCCCCTGACGCGGATCGCTTCGATGCTTCGTCTTCGTCGCAGGTTGATCCTTGCGCTCTTCTCTTGGGCCGCTTCCGCGTGGACTTTGAGGCCCTCCGGAGGAAAAGGGAGGCCCTGGGTGATGACTTCCCTTGTCGCGTGCTGAAGCGCAGGAAGTACTCTGCCACTGACGAGTAAGTCTTCTCCCTTTCTGGCTTCTGATCCTCTTGTTGCTTTCACTGATCCTTGCTCCGCAGGCCCCTTCCGGCCGAGCTCGCAAAAGTAGCTGAGGTGCCGCCTCCTTTGGCTTCGCCCTCTCTACCGTCCTCAAGTGCTCCGAGCAGCTCTGCCCTTGTGGTGAGGGCGATTGAAGGGGTGGACCATCCCGAGGTGCACCGCGACCCTTCATTCCCCCCGATTTTCCTTCACGGGCCCTCTCGGGGCATAGCCAGCCTGCCGTGGGCTTCTCGTCTGGTCGTGGACTGCGATTGGTTGAGGCGCCCCCTGCGACCTTCATCTGGAGACGGGCTGGCTCCAGGCTGGGCTTCTGGTGCGGCGTGCCCGGCTGTCGCGAGGGTGCCAGCCCCCAGCCCCCTGCCCAGGAGCGCCGCGCTCGCCGCCAAGGGTTCCTTCGAAGGGCGACTGACACGGTGAACCTGCTTGGGGAGGAGCTTGCTGATGAAGAGGCGCGCCTGGAGGCCGAGGGCCTGCGCCTGGCTGCAGGGAGGCGCGAGCTGGAGTCCGCCATCGCCCTCATGCGCCGTCAGCGTGATCTTGACGATGAAGAGGCAAAGGCGTCGCTAGAGGCCTCTCGGGTGGCCCGATCCCAGGCTGCCGAGGAGGCCCGGGGAGCTGACCGGCAGCGAGAGGCGGCGGAGGAGCGGGCCCGGGAGCTCCTGGCCCGGTGCCACTCATTGGAGGAGCAAGTGGAGCTGTGCGAGTTGGCCCTTGCGTCGATGTGGGTGGCCTCCGGCGACCCAGCTAAGCACCAGAAGCGTGAGGAAGCGTTAACGTTGGAAGCCGCCGAATGCACCCACGAGTACGAGCGGCTAGAGATGAGGGAGCGCTTGGTGACGCAGGCGGAGGACGATGCCGCCGCATGGGAAGCCCGTGTCCTGGAGGAGGTCGGACGCCGGGTGGCGATGGCGCGCCAAGACCTTGAGCGCGAGTTCGAGGGGAGGCTGGAGTTGATCCAGGTCAAAGCTGAAGGGAGGACCGCAGCCTTGAGGGCCAAGCGGGAGGAGGCGACGCGGCTGGCCGACGCCTCCCGGGCCGCCCTTGAGGTAGCACAAGGGGAGTTAGCCGCCTCCCAGGCCGAGATGCTCTGTCTTCGCCAGCGGGTGGAGGAGGCTGAGGGCGTCGCGCACTAGAACACGGATGAGATATGTCAGCGGCAGGTCCTGGAGCACGTGCACGGCCCCATGCTCGCCACGCTCCGGGAGAGAGCTAGCACAGCCTTGGGCAACATCTGTGAGGCGGCTGTTGGCGAGCCGCACACAGTCAACTATGCTGGAAACCTTCAGTTCTTCACCGCCGTGGTGACGCAGCTGGAGGCGCGGTCGGCCAGGGCCGACAGGTTGGTGGAAGAGAGGAGCCGCGCCCTGCTCGGGCGTGCCTTTTCCCGTGTCTTCAGCCATCTCCTGAACATGGATTCCCACTTTGATTTTGACGCCACCATCGCCCCAGTTCCCCAGGCCATCCGAGGCGACCTGGCGCACTGGGTGGAAGACAACGTGGACGCCCTTGTCAGGGCCTTCGCTTCAGACGATGACAACATGATCGTGACTGCTGACGAGGGCGGTGTGGTGAACAGCCCTGATGCCACTGGTGGCGATGCAGACAACGATGGCGAGTTCGGCAACGCCAGCGACGGCTTGAGAGGTGCTTCCGAGGACGCATTGGGGGATTGGTCCGACTGAGTGTGTATCGCTCCTGTCTTTTTTACCCTGCATGAATAGAACTCGGGTTTTTGACCTGATGGTTATGAGAGCATTTTGGGAGGGGAAGCCCCTCATGTAAAACCTGTGTTCATCGTATTAGTAGTAGTCACATTGCATGAGCGCCCGCGCCTTGTGGTTGGCCGGTTTACCTTTGTTTTGCGCAAGCCCCGAAGTAGCCTGTGGGAGGGCGTGACACCTTGGGTGTTCTTTAGTTGAATCCGTAGGATATGAGAGTTTCGCTGGCGGGGAGCTTCACAGGCGTTGGCCTTTTTCACAGGCTCCGGGCCTTTTCCCAAATGCAAAGGCTTCACAGGCATTTGCCTTCTTCACAGGCTCTGGGCCTTTTCCTGAACGCGACAGCTTCACATGCATTTGCCTTCTTCACAGGCTCTGGGCCTTTTCCTGAACACGACAGCTTCACAGGCATTTGCCTTCTTCATAGGCTCTGGGCCTTTTCCTGAACGCGATAGCTTCGCAGGCATTTGCCTTCTTCACAGGATCTGGGCCTTTTCCTGAACGCGACAGCTTCACAGGCATTTGCCTTCTTCACAGGCTCTGGGCCTTTTCCTGAACGCGACAGCTTCACGGGCATTTGCCTTCTTCACAGGCTCTGGGCCTTTTCCTGAACGCGACAGCTTCACGGGCATTTGCCTTCTTCACAGGCTCTGGGCCTTTTCCTGAACGCGACAGCTTCACAGGCATTTGCCTTCTTCACAGGCTCTGGGCCTTTTCCTGAACGCGACAGCTTCACAGGCATTGGAAAATACTCCCGAGAGGGAGCAATGGCGGCAGTTTGGGTTGCGCACGAGCCAGGCCTGACCTGACTCGCGAGGGGCTCGCGAGGGGAGGCAGCTATGGCGAAGCGGTAACTAGAACGCGAGAAATGGCTCGAAAGAGAATAAGCACCCCTTCCCCGAACACACGCAAATCTCAAATTCGAATCCAACTTAAATCCAGCGGGGGGAAAAGTTACAGCCAAAGGGAAAGGCAATGAAAGCAGACAAAAGGCCGCGTCCGGCACCTAATCTAGTCTTGGACGTCTTCTCACCAGCGCGGAGCTAAGTGCTGTCCAATGGGCGTGGGAGGGAGCCCCAGGGCTTGAGGCCGGCACCCCTGAGACTCCGGGGCGTGTATAGCCCCACTCATTATTACGTGAGAGTGTCACGGGGCGGCGAGCTTCACAGGCACCGGGCCTTCTTCACAGGTACTGGCCTTGCTTCATATCGCCAGATGAGGGCCCCGCCTTGCGCCACACTCTAGTGCCATTAGCAACGACCGGAACCCAGGACGCCGCCCGATGGGGTAGAGCGGTCGCCAGCGGTTCCCCCGACGACCACGGGTCCTCCACCATGGGTAGGCCCTGAGGCACCTCCCCAGCAGAGGGCCTACCTCCTGAGAACACCTTGCTCCGAACGCCGCGGTGGTGATGTCGGGTCTCGGCCCCTCTCCGGCAGCCCCCTGCGCCCTCCTCCCGAGGGGTAGGAGACTGTGGGAGCGGGGCAGCTGCTTGCTGCGGTGACCTGCACCTCCTGCGATCCATGGTTAGCGTATACCTGCTCCTGAAGAATTAGCGGTGCCCAATAATCGTTGCCTCCAGCGTGGCCAGTGGGACCGTTCCGGGGCTCCTGGAAAGGCTCAGCTTCTAGTGCCTCGTCCCCCCAGCTTGGGCTGAGGAGCGAGCCTTGTCCGTTCTCGTGAGGGTGTCCTTGGTCCATCATGAGGGGCACGTATTCCTCCGGCGACGTCATCCCGAATGCCACGCCGTAATGCCCCGCAAGCCACGCGGTCCCGCCTGTTACGCCCACTGCGGGGTGGCAGCACGGCCGCCCACTGGGGCCGCGGGTCGCGTTGAGTCCTTCTTCGCGGGCCAGGGGCGGGGGCAGCGCTGCCGCCGGTCCAGTGCTGACAGCTTCGCTGGCGTCGGAGTAGCCTTGGAGCCCGCGGGCACGCGCGGAGCCCCCGCGCGGGTCGCCCTAGGCTTGAGATGGGAGCTGGGTGGAGAAGGGGTGAGCCCCCGAGGCGGCGAAGCGCAGGAACTCCGCCACTCGCTCCAGCAGCACATCGTGGCCGCCCTCCGGCAGTCTGCACTGCAGCAGCTCTCCTGCTCCCGGCGGGTGTACGGTGTCGTGGTCGCGGCGTGATTGGAGGCCCTTGCTGCCGACCGTGCCTGCCGTGGTGTAAGAGTTGTCGAAGTCTGTCCGCGTCGCCCGCGGACCACGAGCTGCCTGGGGCACGGGGTCGCCCGAGGCGAGCGGTTCTGCACGGGCGGGCCACGCAGCCCATGGGTCGGGGTTGCCCTCCTGGTCGCCGGGCATGGTGATGACGACGCGACGGGGCACAGAGCGGTGGAAGACGACTTCCGGTGCACCCCTACCTGGCGCGCCAAATGTCGGATTTCGGGTTCCGGCAGACCCTTAAGGTTCGAACTCTGGGGTGCGCGCGGAGATTGCGCCTTCTACCTCTCCGTCTCGCAAAGATGTAGACTACTGAAAGAACTGCACAAGAGACACAAGGTTTATACTGGTTCGGGCCACCGTTGTGGTGTAATAACCTACTCCAGTGTGTGGTGGGTGGATTGCCTCTTGGGGCTGATGATGATGAACAATACAAGGAAGAGCAGCCTCGCGAGGGTCTGCTCTTGGCTGGGGCGATGAACTGTTAGGAGGAGTTCAGTCGCCCTTTTCTCTCTCTCTCTCCCTCTCTACTCTACTCTCTCTCTCTCTTACCGCCTCTGCTCTGTTATGTGGGTGACTGGTCCTATTTATAGAGGCCCTGGTCCTCTTCCCAAATATCGAGCGGGAAGGGAGCCAACAATGTCGGGCTAATTTGAAGGGGGACAGCAAGTATCAGCTATCCTGACAAAAGTAGTCTTCGCCTACGCAAAGCTCTGGTGATGACGCCGTCTTGGGCTCCACGGTGACCTCCGTCTTGTAGTCCTCCTGTTCTTGGTCTTGTTGCACCGAAATGGCAACCTTTGCCTGATGCCTCGGTACTCTGCGGCTGCGCTTGCCCCCTTTACACCAAAGAGGAAAGGAGGACACTGCGCGGGCTGGCACCCGCCTGGCGCCCTGAATCGTCATGGCTCGCGTCACGGGCTCCTCGTGAGGTACCCCACCTTGATCTCTCCGCCTCCTCGTGAGCCAGCCTGATGAGGCCGCGCCTGAGGAAGCTCCACGTCGTCCGCCCCGCGAGGCTTGGCCCCTCGCGAGGGTCTTGAGTCTTGTGTTGATGAAGATGGGCCGTGCTGGGCCCCCTTTGAGCCACGCCGCAGGCCGCAGGCAGGCAAGTCTGGGGACCCCCGTTCCCAGAACGCCAACAATGGTGGTCTCCTATTGTTCCCATTTTTTGCGCATGCATGTGGGATCCCCGTTGTAGGATGTTGTAATATGTGATTGATTTTCTTATGACGGGTTGCGGGAGTGACATAAACCTAAACCCCAGTTTGTGAGTTGTTGCATAGGGGACAAAAGGGGGCCTTGGATCTTTATGCTATGATTGGGTTTTACCTTAATGAACATGTTAGTATTTGTGGATTCTTGCTAATAGTTCCAATCATAGGTAATAGTAGTCAATGAACTTTTCTACATGTTGTCATAGGCCTCTCACTACTGCAGGAATGCCTACTAGTGGCGGGCGTAAAAAGGCCAGCAGTGGCGGTCCTGGCTGTTGGGGAACGTAGTAATTTCAAAAAAATTCCTACGCACACGCAAGATCATGGTGATGCATAGCAACGAGAGGGGAGAGTGTGATCTACGTACCCTTGTAGACCGACAGCGGAAGCGTTAGCACAACGCGGTTGATGTAGTCGTACGTCTTCACGGCTCGACCGATCAAGCATCGAAACTACGGCACCTCCGAGTTTTAGCACACGTTGAGCTCGATGACGATCCCCGGACTCCGATCCAGCAAAGTGTCGGGGAAGAGTTCCGTCAGCACGACAGCTTGGTGACGATCTTGATGTACTACCGTCGCAGGGCTTCGCCTAAGCACCGCTACAATATTATCGAGGATTATGGTGGAAGGGGGCACCGCACACGGCTAAGAATATGATCACGTGGATCAACTTGTGTCTCTAGGGGGTGCCCCTGCCTCCGTATATAAAGGCTCAAAGGGGGGGGGGGCGGCCGGCCAAGAGGAGGCGCGCCAGGAGGAGTCCTACTCCCTCCGGGAGTAGGACTCCCCCCTTTCCTAGTTGGAATAGGATTCGTGGAGGGGGGAAAGAGGAGAGAGAGGAGGAAGGGGGGCTGGCCCCCTCTCCTTGTCCTATTCGGACCAAGGGGGGCGGAGAAGCGTGCGGCCCATCTCTGGCCACCTCTCCTCTCTTCCACTAAGGCCCACTAAGGCCCATATACCTCCCCGGGGGTTCCGGTAACCTCCAGGTACCCCGGTAAAATCCCGATTTCACCCGAAACACTTCCGATATCCAAACATAGGCTTCCAATATCTCAATCTTTATGTCTCGACCATTTCGAGACTCCTCGTCATGTCCGTGATCACATCCGGGACTGCGAACAACCTTTGGTACATCAAAACACACAAACTCATAATATAACTGTCATCGAAACCTTAAGTGTGCGGACCCTACGGGTTCGAGAACAATGTAGACATGACCGAGACACGTCTTTGGTCAATAACCAATAGCGGGACCTGGATGCCCATATTGGTTCCTACATATTCTACGACGATCTTTTATCGGTCAGACCGCATAACAATATACGTTGTTCCCTTTGTCATCGGTATGTTACTTGCCCGAGATTCGATCGTCGGTATCCAATACCTAGTTCAATCTCGTTACCGGCAAGTCTCTTTATTCGTTCCGTAATACATCATCCCGCAACTAACTAATTAGTTGTAATGCTTGCAAGGCTTAAGTGATGTGCATTACCGAGAGGGCCCAGAGATACCTCTCCGACGATCGGAGTGACAAATCCCAATCTCGAAATACGCCAACCCAACATGTACCTTTGGAGACACCTGTAGAGCACCTTTATAATCACCCAGTTATGTTGTGACGTTTGGTAGCACACAAAGTGTTCCTCCGGCACACGAGAGTTGCATAATCTGATAGTCATAGGAACATGTATAAGTCATGAAGAAAGCAATAGCAACATACTAAACGATCGGGTGCTAAGCTAATGAAATGGGTCAAGTCAATCAGATCATTCATCTAATGATGTGATCCCATTAATCAAATAACAACTCTTTGTCTATGGTTAGGAAACATAACCATCTTTGATTAATGAGCTAGTCAAGTAGACGCATACTAGTGACACCCTGTTTGTCTATGTATTCACACATGTATTATGTTTCCGGTTAATACAATTCTAGCATGAATAATAAACATTTATCATGATATAAGGAAATAAATAATAACTTTATTATTGCCTCTAGGGCATATTTCCTTCAGTCTCCCACTTGCACTAGAATCAATAATCTAGTTCACATCGCCATGTGATCTAACATCAATAGTTCACATCTTTATGTGGTTAACACCCATAGTTCACATTGATATGTGACCAACACCCAAAGGGTTTACTAGAGTCAGTAATCTAGTTCACATTGCTATGTGATTAACACCCAAAGAGTACTAAGGTGTGATCATGTTTTGCCTGTGAGAGAAGTTTAGTCAACGGGTCTGCCATATTCAGATTCGTACGTATTTTGCAATTTTCTATGTCTACAATGCTCTGCATGGAGCTACTTTAGCTAATTGCTCCCACTTTCAATATGTATCTAGATGAAGACTAAGAGTCATCTGGATCAGTGCCAAAACTTGTATCGACGTAACCCTTTTACGGCGAACCTTTTGTCACCTCCATAATCGAGAAACATATCCTTATTCCACCAAGGATAATTTTGAACGCTGTCCAGTGATCTACTTCTAGATCACTATTGTACTCCCTTCCCAAAATTAGTGTAGGGTATACAATAGGTCTGGTACACAGCATGGCATACTTTATAGAACCTATGGCCAAGGCATAGGGAATGACTTTCATTCTCATTCTATTTTCTGCCATGGTCGGGCTTTGAGTCTTACTCAATTTCACACCTTGTAACACAGGCAAGAATTCTTTCTTTGACTGTTCCATTTTGAACTACTTCAAAATCTTGTCAAGGTATGTACTCATTGAAAAAAAACTTATCAAGCGTCTTGATCTATCTCTATAGATCTTGATGCTCAATATATAAGCAGCTTCACCGAGGTCTTCTTTGAAAAAATCCTTTCAAACACTCCTTTATGCTTGGCAGAATAATTCTACATTATTTCCGATCAACAATATGTCATACACATATACTTATCAGAAATGTTGTAGTGCTCCCACTCACTTTCTTGTAAATACAGGCTTCACCGCAAGTCTGTATAAAACTATATGCTTTGATCAGCTTATCAAAGCGTATATTCCAACTCCGAGATGCTTGCACCAGTCCATAGATGGATCGCTGGAGCTTGCATATTTTGTTAGCACCTTTAGGATTGACAAAACCTTCTGGTTGCATCATATACAACTCTTCTTTAAAAAATCCATTAAGGAATGTAGTTTTGTTTATCCATTTGCCATATTTCATAAAATGTGGCAATTGCTAACATGATTCGGACGGACTTAAGCATCAATACGAGTGAGAAACTCTCATCGTAGTCAACACCTTGAACTTGTCGAAAATCTTTTGCGACAATTCTAGCTTTGTAGATAATAACACTACTATCAGTGTCCGTCTTCCTCTTGAAAATCCATTTAATCTCAATGGCTCACCGATCATTGGGCAAGTTAATCAAAGTCCATACTTTGTTCTCATACATGGATCTCATCTCAGATTTCATGGCCTCAAGCCATTTCGCGGAATCTGGGCTCATCATCGCTTCCTCATAGTTCGTAGGCTCGTCATGGTCAAGTAACATGACCTCCAGAACAGGATTACTGTACCACTCTGGTGCGGATCTCACTCTGGTTTACCTACGAGGTTCGGTAGTAACTTGATCTAAAGTTACATGATCATCATCATCAGCTTCCTCACTAATCGGTGTACTAGTCACAGGAACAGATTTCTGTGATGAACTACTTTCCAATAAGGGATTAGGTACAGTTACCTCATCAAGTTCTACTTTCCTCCCACTCACTTCTTTCGAGAGAAACTCCTTCTCTAGAAAGGATCCATACTCAGCAACGATTATCTTGCCTTCGGATCTGTGATAGAAGGTGTACCCAACAGTTTCTTTTGGGTATCCTATGAAGATTTATTTCTCCGATTTGGGTTCGAGCTTATCAGGATGAAACTTTTTCATATAAGCATCACAATCCCTAAACTTTAAGAAACGACAGCTTAGGTTTCTTGCCAAACCATAGTTCATACGGTGTCGTCCCAACGGATTTAGATGGTGCCCTATTTAACGTGAATGCAGCTGTCTCTAATGCATAACCCCAAAACGATAGTGTTTAATCGGTAAGAAACATCATAGATTGCACTATATCCAATAAAGTATGGTTATGACGTTCGGACACACCATTACACTGTGGTGTTCCAGGTGGCGTAAGTAGTGAAACTATTTCACATTGTTTTAACTGAAGGCCAAACTCGTAACTCAAATATTTACCTCTGCGATCATATTGTAGAAACTTTTATTTTCTTGTTACGATGATTCTCTACTTCTCTCTGAAATTCTTTGAACTTTTCAAATAATTCAGACTTGTGTTTCATCAAGTAGATATACCCATATCTGCTCAAATCATCTGTGAAGATTAGAAAATAACGATACCCGCCGCGAGCCTCAACACTCATCGGATCACATACATCAGTATGTATTATTTGCAATATGTCAGTTGCTCGCTCCATTGTTCCGGAGAACGGAGTCTTAGTCATCTTGCCCATAAGGCTTGGTTCGCAAGCATCAAGTGATTCATAATCAAGTGATTCCAAAATCCCATCAGCATGGAGTTTCTTCATGCGCTTTACACCAATATGACCTAAACGACAGTGCCACAAATAAGTTTCACTATCATTATTAACTTTGCATCTTTTGTCTTCAATATTATGAACATGTGTATTACTACGATCGAGATCCAATGAACCATTTTCATTGGGTGTGTAACCATATAAGGTTTTATTCATGTAAGCAGAACATCAGTTATTCTCTAACTTAAATGAATAACCGTATTGCAATAAACATGATCAAATCATATTCATGCTTAACGCAAACACCAAATAACACTTATTTAGGTTCAACACTAATCCCGAAAGTATAGGGAGTGTGCGATGATGATCATATCAATCTTGGAACTACTTCCAACACACATCGTCACTTCACCCTTAACTAGTTTCTGTTCATTTTGCAACTCCCGTTTTGAGTTACTACTCTTAGCAACTGAACCAGTATCAAATACTGAGGGGTTGCTATGAACACTAGTAAAATACACATCAATAATCTGTATATCAAATATACCTTTGTTCACTTTGCCATCCTTCTTATCCGCCAATCACTTGGGGTAGTTCCGCTTCCAGTGACTAGTCCCTTTGCAGTAGAAGCACTTAGTCTCAGGCTTAGGACCAGACTTGGGCTTCATCACTTGAGTAGCAACTTTCTTGCCGTTCTTCTTGAAGTTCCCCTTCTTCCTTTTGCCCTTTTCTTGAAACTAGTGGTCTTGTTAACCATCAACACTTGATGCTCTTTATTGATTTCTACCTTCATCGATTTCATCATCATGAAAAGCTCGAGAGTCGTTTTCGTCATCCCTTGCATACTATAGTTCATCACGAAGTTCTACTAACTTGGTGATGGTGACTAGAGAATTCTGTCAATCACTATCTTATCTGGAAGAGTAACTCCCACTTGATTCAAGCGATTGTAGTACCCAGACAATCTGAGCACATGCTCACTAGTTGAGCGATTCTCCTCCATATTTTAGCTATAGAACTTGTTGGAGACTTCATATCTCTCAACTTGGGTATTTGCTTGAAATATTAACTTCAACTCCTGGAACATCTCATATGGTCCATGACGTTCAAAACGTCTTTGAAGTCCCGATTCTAAGCCGTTAAGCATGGTGCACTGAACTATCAAGTAGTCATCATATTGAGCTAGCCAAACGTTCATAACGTCTGCATCTGCTCCTGCAATAGGTCTGTCACCTAGCGGTGCATCAAGGACATAATTCTTCTATGCAGCAATGAGGATAAACCTCAGATCACGGATCCAATCCGCATCATTGCTACTAACATCTTTCAACACAATTTTCTCTAGGAACATATCAAATAAACACATGGAAGCAACAACGCGAGCTATTGATCTACAACATAATTTGCAAAATACTATCAAGACTAAGTTCATGATAAATTTAAGTTCAATTTAATCATATTACTTAAGAACTCCCACTTAGACAGACATCCCTCTAATCCTCTAAGTGATCACGTGATCCAAATCAACTAAACCATGTCCGATCATCACGTGAGATGGAGTAGTTTCAATGGTGAACATCACTATGTTGATCATATCTACTATATGATTCACGCTCGACCTTTCGGTCTCCGTGTTCCGAGGCCATATCTGTATATGCTTGGCTCATCAAGTATAACCTAAGTATTACGCGTGTGCAACTGTTTTGCACCCGTTGTATTTGAACGTAGAGCCTATCACACCCAATCATCACGTGGTGTCTCAGCACGAAGAACTTTCGCAATGGTGCATACTCAGGGAGAACACTTCTTGATAATTGGTGAGAGATCATCTTAAAATGTTACCGTCAATCAAAGCAAGATAAGATGCATAAAAGATAAACATCACATGCAATCAATATAAGTGATATGATATGGCCATCGTCATCTTGTGCTTGTGATCTCCATCTTCGAAGCACCGTCGTGATCACCATCGTCAGCGGCGCGACACCTTGATCACCATCGTAGCACCGTTGTTGTCTCGCCAATCTTATGCTTCCACGACTATCGCTACCGCTTAGTGATAAAGTAAAGCATTACAGCGCAATTGCATTGCATACAATAAAGCGACAACCATATGGCTCCTACCAGTTGCCGATAACTTGGTTAAAAAACATGATCATCTCATACAATAAAATTTAGCATCATGTCTTGATCATATCACATCACAACATGCCCTGCAAAAACAAGTTAGACGTCCTCTATTTTGTTGTTGCAAGTTTTAGGTGGCTGCTACGGGCTTAAGCAAGAACCAATCTTGCCTACGCATCAAAACCACAATGATAGTTTGTCAAGTTGGTGCTGTTTTAACCTTCGCAAGGACCGGGCGTAGCCACACTCGGTTCAACTAAAGTTGGAGAAACTGTCACCCGCTAGCCACCTTTGTGCAAAGCACGTCGGGAGAACCGGTCTCGCGTAAGCGTACGCGTAATGTCGGTCCGGGCCGCTTCGTCCAACAATACCACCAAACCAAAGTATGACATGCTGGTCAGCAGTATGACTTATATCGCCCACAACTCACTTGTGTTCTACTCGTGCATATAACATCAACACATAAAACCTAGGCTCGGATGCCACTGTTGGGGAACGTAGTAATTTCAAAAAATTTCCTACACACACGCAAGATCATGGTGATGCATAGCAATGAGAGGGGAGAGTGTGATCTACGTACCCTTGTAGACCGACAGTGGAAGCGTTAGCACAACGCGGTTGATGTAGTCGTACGTCTTCACGGCTCAACCGATCAAGCACCGAAACTACGACACCTCCGAGTTTTAGCACACGTTCAGCTCGATGACAATCCCCGGACTCCGATCCAGCAAAGTGTCGGGGAAGAGTTCCGTTAGCACGATGGCTTGGTGACGATCTTGATGTACTACCGTCGCAGGGCTTCACCTAAGCACCGCTACAATATTATCGAGGATTATGGTGGAAGGGGGCACCGCACACGGCTAAGAATATGATTACGTTGATCAACTTGTGTCTCTAGGGGGTGCCCTGCCTCCGTATATAAAGTCTCAAAGGGGGGGGGACCGGCCAAGAGGAGGCGCGCCAGGAGGAGTCCTACTCTCCCCCCATTTCCTAGTTGGAATAGGATTCGTGGAGGGGGGAAAGAGGAGAGAGAGGAGGAAGGGGGGCCGGCCCCCTCTCCTTGTCCTATTCGGACCAGGGGGGAGATGCGCGCGGCCCATCTTTGGCCACCTCTCCTCTCTTCCACTAAGGCCCACTAAGGCCCATATACCTCCCGGGGGGTTCCGGTAACCTCCCGCTACTCCGGTAAAATCCCGATTTCACCCGGAACACTTCTGATATCCAAACATAGGCTTCCAATATATCAATCTTTATGTCTCGACCATTTCAAGACTCCTCGTCATGTCCATGATCACATCCGGGACTCTGAACAACCTTCGGTGCATCAAAACGCATAAACTCATAATATAACTGTCATCGAAACCTTAAGCGTGCGGACCCTACGGGTTCGAGAACAATGTAGACATGACCGAGACACGTCTTCGGTCAATAACCAATAGCGGGACCTGTATGCCCATATTGGTTCCTACATATTCTACGAAGATCTTTTATCGGTCAGACCACATAACAATATACGTTGTTCCCTTTGTCATCGGTATGTTACTTGTCCGAGATTCGATCGTCGGTATCCAATACCTAGTTCAATCTCATTACCGGCAAGTCTCTTTACTCGTTCCATAATACATCATCCCGTAACTAACTCATTAGTTGTAATGCTTGCAAGGCTTAAGTGATGTGCATTACCGAGAGGGCCCAGAGATACCTCTCCGACGATCGGAGTGACAAATCCCAATCTCGAAATACGCCAACCCAACATGTACCTTTGGAGAAACCTATAGAGCACCTTTATAATCACCCAGTTACGTTGTGACGTTTGGTAGCACACAAAGTGTTCCTCCGGCACACGGGAGTTGCATAATCTCATAGTCATAGGAACATGTATAAGTCATGAAGAAAGCAATAGCAACATACTAAACGATCGGGTGCTAAGCTAATGAAATGGGTCAAGTCAATCAGATCATTCATCTAATGATGTGATCCCATTAATCAAATAACAACTCTTTGTCTATGGTTAGGAAACATAACCATCTTTGATTAATGAGCTAGTCAAGTAGAGGCATACTAGTGACACTCTGTTTGTCTATGTATTCACACATGTATTATGTTTCTGGTTAATACAATTCTAGCATGAATAATAAACATTTATCATGATATAAGGAAATAAATAATAACTTTATTATTGCCTCTAGGGCATATTTCCTTCACAGGATCCTAGGGTCGCCGCCACCGACCTCCCGCCACTGCTATAACCGTATCAGTGGCGGGCGCCCGCCTTCCACTGGTACATTGCTTCCTATGGCGGGCGCCAGTCTCTACCTGCCATAGAAACCATTTTAGCCATGGCAGTTCTACCAAAGCACCCTCCACTTGAGAGATAGGCTACAATATGCCAATTTTTGGCATTGCGGGTTGACACACATTACTCCAAAAGGCGTAGTCATATGATTCTCAATATAACTGAACCAGACTGGATCATTTTGGAAACAAACGACCAAAAAATTAAGTTAGATTTCAAATTTGTATGGCTCATGAAAGAAACAACAATGTATCAATCATGTTCATCTTAACACACTAATTAATTAACAATTCAGCGGCTTCAGTAACTCCGAGCATACCACATAAAGCTCAATCCGGAGAAGTGCGTCTTTGGAGTACTGATACCTCTCCAACGTACCTATAATTTTTATTGTTCCATGATGTTATATTATCATTCTTAGATGTTTTATAATCATTTTATATCATTTTTTGCTACTAACCTATTGACATAGTGCCAAGTGACAGTTGTTCTTTTTTGCATGTTTTTTACATCGCAGGTAATCAATATCAAACGGAGTCCAAATGCAGCAAAACATTTTGTGTTTTTTTGGGACCAGAAGACATCTAATGGGCCGGAGAAGCGCCTGGGTGCTCCGAGGGGAGCACAACCCACTAGGGCACGCCTAGAGGCCCAGGCTCGCCCTGGTGGGTTGTGCCCACCTCGGGTGCCCACTGACCGCCTCTTTACTCTATAAGTACCCCAATATTCTAGAAATCCTAGGGGAGTCGACGAAAAACAATTCCAGCCGCCACAAGTTCCAGAAACACCAGATCCAATCTAGACACCATCTTGGATGGGGTTCACCACCTCCATTGGTGCCTCCCCGATGATGCGTGAGTAGTCTTTTGTAGACCTTCGGGTCCGTAGTTAGTAGCTAGATGGCTTACTCTCTCTTGTTTGATTCTCAATACAATGGTCTCTTGGAGATCCATGTGATGTAATTCTTTTGCGGTGTGTTTGTTGGGATCCGATGAACTTTGAGTTTA
Organism: Triticum monococcum; assembly: GCA_034509565.1. Lineage (NCBI taxonomy): Eukaryota > Viridiplantae > Streptophyta > Magnoliopsida > Poales > Poaceae > Triticum > Triticum monococcum. Next base: position 525,278,752 of record CM067842.1, on the reverse strand, counting down.
TGGTTAGATCTATCTCTTTTTATCCATGAAATTTATTTGAGTCTTCTTTGATCTCTTATATGCATGATTGCCTATAGCCTCTTATTTCTTCTATGATATTTGGGCTTTGTTTGGCCAACTTGATATATTTATCTTGCAATGGGAAGAGGTGCTTTGTGATGGGTTCGATCTTATGGTGCTTGATCCCAGTGACAGAAGGGGAACCGACACGTATGTATCATTGCCATTAAGGATAACAAGATGGGGTCTATTTCTACATAAATAGATCTTGTCTACATCATGTCATCATTCTTATTGCATTACTCCATTTGTCCATGAACTTAATACACTAGATGCATGCTGGATAGTGGTCGATGTGTGGAGTAATAGTACAGATGCATTAGGGGTCGGTCTACTAATCTTGGACGAGATGCCTATATAAATGATCATTGCCTAGATATCGTCATGATTATTTTAAGTTCTATCAATGTCCCAACAGTAATTTGTTCACCCACCATTTACTATTTTTCTCGAGAGAAGCAACTAGTGAAACCTATGGCCCCGGGTCTCTTCTTTAATATATTTGCCTTTGCGGTCTATTTTCCTTTGCTTTTATTTTCAGATCTATTAAACCCAAACTACAAAAATACCTTGCTGCAATTTATTTTATCCGAGATCTATTTATCTCATCTATCATATTTTTATCACGTCCCTTGGCCAATTTGTGGTGCCGTTACCCAAAAGGGATTGACAACCCCTTTAACATGTCGGGTTGCGAGTATTTGTTATTTGTGTGCTGGTGTTGTTTACATAGTGTTTCTTGGTTCTCCTATTGGTATGATAATCTTGGTCTCATCACTAAGGGAAATACCTACCATCGTTGTGCTGCATCATCCCTTCCTCTTTGGGGAAATACTGACGTAGTTCTAGCAAATGTCAAAAGGAATTTTTGGCGCCGTTGCCGGGGAGGATCAAGTCAAGATAGTCTCCCGTCCACGTGCCAATTTCTGGCGCCGTTGCTGGGGATACATCATCAACATCTACCAGGTTCCTAATCACAAATCTCATCTGCTCGCAATTTACATTATGTTTCATTTGCCTCTTGTTTTCCTCTCCCCCACTTCACAAAAATTTGTCATTTTATTCTTCCGCTTTTTCGTTCGCCGTTTTCTTGCCGGATCTATTTTTTGTGTGCAATCTTATTTGGTACTTTTGTCATTATGGATAGTTCTTCCTCTATTACGTGCACTCCCGAGAACGAGGTTCTCAACTTTAAACAAAGGGGAGGAGAGCATTTGAAAGATGCTTGGTATAGGATTTGCAATGCTCATAATAGATCTATCCATAAGCAATCTACCACTGTTCTTCTTCGCTGTTTTTATGTGGGCATCACCACTTGGTATAGATTCATCCTTGATACGATTACTAGGAAAATTTCTTGGTGTGTCCCTCTATTGATGCTTTTAATTCTATGGGAAATTTAGCAGGCTCACCACCCCTTATGATTAATGAAACAACTTTAACTCTTGAGCATGTCATGGAAAGATTAGTTGCTATTGAAAAGAAAATGCTTACTGAAGAGCATATTGAGAACTTGGATAAAAAGATGCATAATTTTGCTACTAAAATTTGGTCAAAAGAAGGAGAAGTTTTTAAGTTGTTGAAAGAAAAGGGAACCGTAATTCATGAAAGAATTGAAGAAAGCCCGTCTCGGATTGATAAACTGGGAGAAATCTTTAGTAATTTAAGCACGGCTTTTGGCTCTGCTAAAACTATTGAAAAAACTCCCGTAAAGATTGGCAAGACTACTCAAGTTACTAAGAACAAGGGTGCAACTTCTAGTAATAACAGTAAAGAGGATCTTAAGATGATTAGTATTCAACTGGATTTTGTTGAAGTTACAAGAGACCCTTGGGCAAGAATGAATTCTTTAAATTTGTTCCTAGGAGTATTATCATTGAAAATCTTTATGCTAAATCTTTGAAGAATTCTAAATCTTTGATTGAAGATTTGGAGAAGGATGACAAAACATAGATCCTTGCTTTATGCCTAGCTAGGGGCGTGAAACAATAGCGCTTGTTGCGAGGCAACCCAATGAATAAAATTTATCTTTGTCTTTTTCTTCCTTCTTGAGTGTTTGCACAATTATGCTACTGTTATCTTTGTGTTTTTTGTTTTTTAATTAGTGTGTGTTGCAAGTAAATCCTTTAGGATCTTCTTGGGTGATAGTTGACTTGATCTTGCTGAAAAACAAAAACTTTTGCGCTCACGGAAATAATTCTCATTTTTAATAGGAGTAATAAAATACCAATTCTTTTTGCAGAAGACTGATATATAAATTTCTCAAGTCCTCCTAATTTTTCAGAATTTTTGAAGTTACATAAGTGTTCGAAATACCCAGATTGCTACAAACTATTCTGTTTTTGACAGATTCTGTTTTCTTTGCGTTGTGTGCTTGTTTTGATGATTCTCTGGTTTTTTTGAAAGTTTCTGCCATAGAAAAGTTGTAATACAGTAAATATAATGCAAGAATAAACTATGAATTGGTTTGAAACAGTACTTATAGTAGTGATTTTTTTCTTATACTAACGGATCTCATGAAGGTTTTGTTGAGTTTTGTGTGATTGAATTTTTCAAGTTTTGGGTGATGTTACGATGGATGAAGGAATAAGGATCAAGAAGAGCCTAAGCTTGGGGCCCATGGCATCCCAAGCTATTATCCAAAGAGAAGCAATCAACTAAGCTTGGGTATGCCCCGAGTGGCATCCCCTCTTTCTTCTAACGACCATCGGTATTTTACTCGAAGCTATATTTTTATTCGTCACATACTATGAGTTTTGCTTGGAGCGTCTTGTATGATATGAGTCTTTCCTTGTTTTGTTTTGTGTTTTAAGTCTTGAATCCTTGCTGGACACACCTATTTGAGAGAGCCAAAATTATGCCATGACTTGTTAGAATTGCTCTCTATGCTTCACTTAAATCTTTATGAGCTATGGAATTGGTCTAGTGCTTTACTTATATCTTTTTGAGGATGGTGTGCTTTAGTATTTTTGAAGAAATGCTCTCTTGCTTCACTTAGATTTATTTGAGAGTTAGTAAAGTTTCTAAGAAATTCTCTCTTGCTTCACTTAAATTATTTTGAGAGAAAAAATATTATGCGCATGATCTTCACTTATATTTGTTTGAGCTTTTCAAAAGCAACACATGAAAATTAGTCCCAAAGTGATAGATATCCAAGAAGTATATAATAAAAACTTCCATGAAGATCATTAGACAAAAGAAAATTGATTCCTTATAATAGTTTTGAGATATGATGATGTGATATGTGAGTCATGTTGATGAGTAATTATGCTTTAGTAAGAATATTGGTGTTAAGGTTTGTGATTCCCTTTGCAAGCACGAAAGTCAATAGTTGTGTAAGAAATTACATCCTACTTGTGGTGCATTATTCAGTGTTAATTATGTTTAATGCTCGCTTATGATATTATTTGTTTCTTGGTTGGTCGCTTCTCAATCTTTTGCTAGCCTTCATTTTGCACTAAGTATGATCACTACTTGTGCATCCAAAATCCTTTAAACCAGTTTTGCCACATGAGTCCACTATACCGACCTATATGCGGTATTCTTTTGCCGTTGTAAGAAAATTTGTATGTGCCATCTCTAATTTTCAAAATAAATTTATCTTGTGTGCTTGTACCGCTCGCGAGGCGGTGAGGGGTGGCCGATATTTTCCATGCTAGATGTGTTATTCTCACGATGAGTGTTTATTCACTTGTCATTGCACAAGAGGAAGGCAAAGGTATTAGGGATGCCCAGTCTTGAAATGAAAAATGAATTTACTTTATGTTGACAAATAATAAATTCCTTGAAAAGTGTTGGTATGGAAGGCACCCGTGGATACGATTAGCAATGGAAAGTGAAAGTATGGTGGAAAAAGGAATAAACTTTAATTTATGTTTGGGAACCGCCTATGATATATCTAGCATGGAAAGTGTGGGGAACTCTATGTCATTTTCGTTGATGGGAAAAGTATGCCTCTCAAAATGTTTTTATCTCTATGTTTTTTGCTTTGAACTCTGGCACCTCTACAAACCCCTACTTCCCTCCGCGAAGGGCCTTTCTTTTACTTTATGCAATTTTTTTATTTTGAGTCTCCATCTTCTCTTATAAATCACCAACTAGGGGGCACTATGATCGTACTTGAGCATTGGGTGTAGCTAATATGCGAGTGTGTTTCATGAATGGATCAATGATTGAGCATGATGGGCTAGGGATAACTTATTTTAGCGTTGATATTTTGAAAGACATGGTTTCTTGTTGATATGCTTGAGTATTTAAGTCTCATGTCAAAACTAGACTATTGCTTTGAAACATATAAATGTCCAAATGTCCATGCTATAAAGAAAAGAATATGAGATGGCATGTTACGTAGCATTCCACATCAAAAATTCTGTTTTTATCATTTACCTACTCAAGGATGAGCAGGAATTAAGCTTGGGGATGCTGATACGTCTCCAACGTATCTATAATTTTTGATTGTTCCATGTTGTTATATTATCATTCTTGGATGTTTTATAATCATTTTATATCATTTTTGGTACTAACCTATTGACATAGTGCCAAGTGCCAGTTGCTGTTTTTGCATGTTTTTTACATCGCAGGTAATCAATATCAAACGGAGTCCAAATGCAGCGAAACTTTTTGTGGATTTTTTTGGAGCACAAGATATCCAATGGGCCAGAGAAGCGCCTGAGGGGTGCTTCAAGGGGAGCACAAGGCATGCCCTGGTGGGTTGTGCCCACCTCGGGTGCCCCCCGAACCACCTCTTTACTCTATAAATACCCTAATATTCGAGAAACCCTAGGGGAGTCAACGAAAATCAATTCCAGCCGCCGCAAGTTCCAGAAACACCAGATCCAATCTAGACACCATATCGGAGGGTTTCACCATGTCCATTGGTGCCTCTCCGATGATGCGTGAGTAGTCTTTTGTAGACCTTCGGGTCTGTAGTTAGTAGCTAGATGGCTCCTCTCTCTTGTTTTATTCTCAATACAATGGTCACTTAAAGATCCATATGATGTAATTCTTTTGCGGTGTGTTTGTTGGGATCCGATGAACTTTGAGTTTATGATTAGATCTATCTCTTTTTATCCATGAAAGTTATTTGAGTCTTCTTTGATCTCTTATATGCATGATTGCTTATAGCCTCGTATTTCTTCTTCGATATTTGGGTTTTGTTTGGCCAACCTGATCTATTTATCTTGCAATGGGAAGAGGTGCTTTGTGATGGGTTCGATCTTATGGTGCTTGAACCTAGTGACAGAAGGGGAACCGACGTGTATGTATCGTTGCCATTAAGGATAACAAGATGGGGTCTATTTCTACATAAATAGGTCTTGTCTACATCATGTCATCGTTCTTATTGCATTACTCTGTTTGTCCATGAACTTAATACACTAGATGCATGCTGGATAGCGGTCGATGTGTGGAGTAATAGTAGTAGATGCAGGCAGGAGTCGGTCTACTAATCTTGGACGTGATGCTAATATAATGATCATTGCCTGGACATCATCATGATTATTTGAAGTTCTATCAATTGCCCAACAGTAATTTGTTCACCCACTGTTTGTTATTTTTCTTGAGAGAAGCCACTAGTGAAACCTACGACCCACGGGTCTCTTCTTTAATATATTTGCCTTTGCGATCTATTTTCCTTTGCTTTTATTTTCAGATCTATTAAACCAAAAATACAAAAATACCTTGCTGCAATTTATTTTATCTGAGATCTATTTATCCCATCTATCATATTTTTATCACATCCGTTTTCCAATTTGTGGTGCCGTTACCTGAAAGGGATTAACAACTGATGTCTACTACACAAATTTATTCTTGTAGACACGTGTTGGGCCTCCAAGCATAGAGTTTTGTTGGATAGTAGAAATTTTCCCTCAAGTGGATGACCTAAGGTTTATCAATCCATGAGAGGTGTATCATGAAGATGGACTCTCTCAAACGACCCTGCAACCAAATACAAGAAATCTCTTGTGTCCCCAACACACTCAATACAATGGCAAATTGTATAGGCACACTAGTTCAGCGAAGAGATGGTGATAAAAGTGTAATATGGATGGTAGAAATATATTTTTTATAATCTGAATAAATAAAAACAGCAAGGTAGCAAATAGTAAATGGGCACAAAAACGGTATTGCAATGCTTGAAAATGAGGCATGGGTTCGTACATTCACTAGTGCAATCTCTCAATAATGCTAACATAGTTGGATCATATGATTTTCCCTCAAAGTGCAATAAAGAATCACTCCTGAGTTTCTATTAGCGGAGAACAAAGATAGAAATTGTTTGTAGGGTACGAAACCACCTCAAAGCTATTCTTTCCATTTGATCTATTCAAGAATTCGTACTAAAATAACACAAAGCTATTCTTTTCATTCAATCTATCCTAGAGTTGGTACTAAAATAACACCAAAGCAAATTCATATTCATAATACTCAATCCACACAAAGAACTACAAGGGGACCCCAAAGTTTCTATCAGAGAAAACATAATAAAAAAGTGCATCAACCCCTATGCATAAATTACCCCAATGTCACCTCAGGAATCCGCAAGTTGAGTGCCATAACATACATCAAGTGAATCAATATGATACCCCATTGTCACCTCAAGTATTCATACCGCAAGACATACATTATATGTTCTCATATCTGAATATTCGATCCGACAAGACAAAACATCAAAGGGTAAAGATTCAATTCATCACAACAAGAGTATAGAGGGGAGAAACATCATATGATCAATCTATGTTAAGAAAGCCCATGATATAGATCATGAGAGAGAGAGAGGGAGAGAGAGATTAAACACATAGCTACTGGTACAAACCCTCAGCCTCGAGGGTGGACTACTCCCTCGTCATCGTGGTGGCCGCCGGGATGATGAAGATGGCCACCGGAGATGATTCCCCCTTCGGGAGGGTGCCATAACGGGTCTAGATTGGTTTTCAGTGGCTACAGAGCCTTGCGGCGGTGGAACTTCTGATCTAGGTTAACCCCGAAGGGTTTCAGAATATTTGGGAATTTGGAGTGCAAAGAAGGGGTACAAGCGGCCATCGAGGTGGGCACAACCCACCTGGGCGCGCCTGGGCCACAAGGCGCGCCCTGGTGGGTTGTGCCCCCCTCGGGGCACCCCCACATGCTTCTTTGGCCCACTGTTGGTCTTCTGGTCCATAAAAAATCCACAAAAAGTTTCGCGGTGTTTGGACTCAGTTTGATATTGATTTCCTACGATGTAAAAAACAAGCAAAAAACAACAACTAGCACTAGGCACTGGGTCAATAGGTTAGTCCCAAAAATGATATAAAGTTGCTATAAAATGATTGTAAAACATCCAAGAATGATAAAATAACAGCATTAATACTTCATAAATTATAGATACGTTGGAGACTTATCAGCATCCCCAAGCTTAATTCCTACTCGTCCTTGAGTAGGTAAATGATAAAAGGAATAATTTATGAAGTGTGAATGCTAGCAAAGTGCACAAGTTTGATCAATGACAATTTGAATCACTTTTCCTAGCATCATAACAGCAACTCTTTCTTATAAAACTTCTCATGTTATAGTAGCAACCAATTCGCATGTTAAGGTTCATACAATGAATTCTCTTGAAACTCAACAACCTATGTTCTCAGTCATCAAGCAATTGTGTCATGCTCCTGGATACATGAACTTGATCTAGATAGAGTAGAAGGGGAAGGGGATCTGAGTACATAGAGATGGGAGGAGGAGGAAAGGGGAAACGTGTTTCCTTTCTCTAATCAACGACCTTCTGTTCTTTCGTTCCTGCCTTTATCTTCCTATCGCTCGCTTCCTGTGCGGCTGTCTCGGCCCTCCAGGCTTGGTCCAATCTGCGGCAACGCCTTGAGGCCTTGGGTCTTCTTCCTGGGCTGGGCCGCCATATAACACTCCCCATCCCTTCAGGAGCGGCTTGACCCCAAGCCGTCAGAGATGGAAACTACCGCTGCAGCACAAATGCATCTTCCCAAGTATCAAATTCAGACAAACGCCATTGCCAATGCACCTTTACCCTGGGTGTAGCGGCACCACCTTTTTGAATGAAACGTGTCTGCACAATGGTTTTCGGCTGAAGAGATTGTGGTGTACGAGGCTCCACCATGCTGATATCTGAATTTGTTGGTGTTCTTGGAGAAACTTGCTTCTTAAGCTGCGAAACATGGATGACATTGTGAATCTTGGAGTTGACCAGAAGGTCCAACTTGTATGATACCTCGCCCACCCTTGCTAACACTTGATAAGGTTCATAGAACTTGAGAGCCAACTTTTGATTGCGGCGAGTAGCAAGAGATTTCTAGAGATACGGCTGTACCTTCAGGTAGACTTGATCGCCAATCTGGAATGAACGCTCGCTCCTTTTTTTGTCAGCTTGCTTTTTCATCCTTGCTTGAGCTTTTTGCAGGTGGTGCTTCAGCATCTCCATGGTGGCTGCTCTATCAGTAACCAAGTCTTGCAGACCTGTATTGGTAGTAGGGCCTGTGATGCCAAACGGACGCGGCTGGTAACCATACAATGCCTCAAAGGAGGTACACCCAGCTGCTGTATGATATGAGGTGTTGTACCAATGTTCAGCCAAAGTCAACCATTTGGACCACTCTATTGGTGTGTCATGGATTGCGCACCTAAGGAAAGCTTCAAGGCATTGATTCAGCCGCTCCGTCTGACCGTCTGTTTCAGGATGACGTGCCGAACTCATGTTCAGCAGTGTATCAGATAGGCGAAATAGCTCCTGCTAGAAAGTGCTGGTGACCACTGGGTCTCTATCCGAGATGATGCGGGTGGGAATACCATGGAGATGATACACTTGATCGAAGAAGACCATGGCCACTTGGTGCGCTGTATATGGATGTTTAAGCGGCAGAAAATGTGCAAACTTCTTAAGCTTGTCGATGATGACCAGGATCACTTCAAATTCTTGTGATTTGGGGAAGCCTTCCACAAAGTCCCAGCTAATTGTGTGCCAAGGCTGTGGTGGAATGTCATGTGGCTGCAGTAACCCTGGTTGCATGCAGTGCTCGGTCTTTGCACGCTGACAGACATCACACGCTTGCACAAACTCTGTGGCAGAGCGTCTCATTTTGGGCCATGCAAACAATTTCTTGACTCGCTGATATGTTGCAAGCACTCCAGAATGACCCCCAAGAGCACTGGTGTGAAGAGATTGCAGGATGTGTTGTTGGGCTAGGGAATTGTAACCCACCCAAATGCGCCTTTTATAATGAATCATGCCATTTTCCAATGTATAACCCTTATCATGTGTGTCTGACAGTGACAATTCTGTCCAGATTTGCTTAGTCATTGCGTCATCCTCGTAACCTACAACCACATTGTAACATCCCAAATTTTCAATTTGGAATGTTATACATTAGATCATCATGCATATCATATTTTATTTGCTTTTGGGTTTTGATCCTAGAAAATTCTAAGCAACTCAAGGACCCACGAAGAGAGTTGGGGATTTCGTTATTTTCATATTTGAGTTTTCTCAAATTTTGAAAATAGGATCATTTGATTTTATTTATTTCATCATTGATTATTTCTATTACAAAAATACGAGAGACGGAATAAAATAACTTTCCCAAAATATAGAAATATTGAGGATTTAATAATACAATCAAATAAGATTTATTTCGGAGTTTTTCGATATTTTTATTTGAATTTAGGAAAAATACGCGTTTTTCAAAATTGCATTTAGGGCCCAAATAAATATTCACTTTGTCGGGCTTGATTTTAGAAGCCCGGGAAAATTTACTTCGGGATTTTTGGAGTCCGTTTAGTATTTATTTTTATTTTTTTCCGAGCGTAAAAGAAACAAAACCGACCTTGGGCCGTGCTCGAGCGGGACTCCGCCCGGGGGCGCCTTTATATAGCGCCGCACCCGAGCCCCAGCCCCGCGCCCGATCCGCCGCCGCCAGCGTCGGAGCAGCGCACCGCCCGAGGTTCGTCGCCGCCTCGAAATCCGTGCCGGTTTTTTTAAGAAAAACCGATCGGTTTTATTTTCGGTTTTTTTCGGATTAATCCGTTCGTCGTTTTTTCTTTTTCGTCGGATTTTCCGCGGTTATTTTCTGATCGCGATTTCTGATCCGATTTTCGTTTTAGTATAAATTTTCGCTCGTTTATCGGAATCAGGCGATTCAAGCGCCTGGAGTTTCGTCTCGAAACCCTCTATCCGAATAATCAACTTAAACAAGTTTTTGCTACTGTAAAATTTGACTTAGATCCAGATTACTAGAAAAAGTTGTCTTCTTTTGCTGTTTGACTTTCTTTGCCTCGTTCGATTTGATTCTTTTTGCCAACCGGAGTTCTTAAGTTGAACCTTCTGGTTAGATCCCTTATTTGAGTTTTACCTGTGCATTAGATGAGTACTTATTGTAGGCTTGTTTGTTTGTCTGCGATAGAGTACCCGGAGTGCACCGTCTGTTACTTCGAATCGTTGGGTTTCGCGGATCATCAGCAAGGCAAGTAACACTTTGATCATACCTTTTCTACTACCCAGTTTTATTGCATTAGATCAATCCTCACACATTGCGTGATTAGGATCTAATTAAATTGTGGGATGGGAAGTAGATGAGGTAGTACCTATTACCTGTTTATTATCAAACCTTTGGGAGTTACTTCTACGTTTGCTTATTATGCCATGCTATGCTAGTAGACGTGGATTGGGTGAGTGATATCCATGACAGATGTGAGATTGATAATTAATGGTTTATCTAAGGTGGCAACTTAAAGACACATCTGGGTGGATTGAGGCACCTGGGTATTCCAGGACTTGCCTGTTTTCTTTTGGACCGCCACCCAGGCTCAAAGGGATCATGAGACTATTCATACTAGAAACTTCCGTGTGCAGCCAGAAGCTATTATGGGCTCTAGCATAGTTGACTAAGTCGTGCGAACTCTTACAGTGGTAGACTAGCAGATGTAGGGGATGTAGGTGGTACGGTCTACCCGATCGTAAGTTGCCAGCACTTCTGAAAGACTATGTCTCGGTCATCCGTCTTCTCAAACACCATGTAGTGCGAGAAACCAAACGGAGGCGATCGAGTCTTGTGGGGAAAAGTGCGCAAACCTCTGTAGAGTGTAATAAACTAATCATGGTTAGCCGTGTCCCCGGTTATGGACATTTTGAGTATCTAGTACCTGGATTATCATGTGAATCTCAACATGTTACTCTAAATTAGTTTTGTTGGGTTTGTTTAATGATGATGCTTAATTGGGATTGAGAATGCTGTCAACCATTCTCAATGTTTAACAACCACCATGATAGTTAAATAAAATTTATTCCTTTGAAGTAGGGAAAAATTGGCTTTACGCAAAACTGTAACCATAGAGCTTTCCACCAGCCAAATATGCATATAGTATAGCTATTTCATTCCATTACCCTCTATGTGTTACCTTGCCAGCATATTCCATGTGCTGACCCGTTTTCGGACTGCAACGTTAATGTTGCAGACTTTTCAGACGACGATTAAGGAGTTTTTAGGTCGTGGTTCTATACTCAGTGATGTTGTTGGAGTTGATGGACTCACTTATCTTCCAAGCCTTCCGCTGTTATCGTTATTAGATGGCCTTAAGCCATATTTATTGTAATAAGTTCTCTTTTGAGACATTCGATGTAATAAGTGTGTGATTGCTACTCTGCTATAAATCCTTCGAGTACTGTGTGGTGTCAGCATTACTGATCCAGGGATGACACCGGAGCACAGAGATCAGACTGTTTGAGGTATGGTCGCTACAGAGATGGTATTAGATCACACGCTGACTGTAGGACACAACCACTAAGCTAAAGACCTAGATCACTACTCACTCTCTTCTCTTCTGACCTCTCATCTTTTCTATTCTTTAGGATGGCGGATGCAAGGAACAAGTTCACACAACCGGATGAAGATACACCCTTTGGATGCCACTTGAAGGAAATTACTAGATACCTGAACATAGGAGTACCAAGCTTCACGGGAACCTACAACGCCACTTTACCTGAAGAAGAGCGCTGGATGATTCAAGTTCAAATTCCAGGAAGGACGTTCATGCCAGTCACAGAGCCCATAGAGTTTTCTTTTGACGCACCAACTTGGAGTCTAGGAAAGAGTATGGCAGCTCAAATCGTCATGGGACACATTGGAGAAGTCTACCGCAAGGATCTTAAGGATACTATATACCAGATTTGTGGGCGCCGAGATGAACACTGGGAGATGATCGGCACCAGGAAAGATAGATCAATTGCATCTTTTATCCAAGAGTTAAACCAGCACATTCGACGACAGGAGAATCAGATGTGCGCCGTCATGATAGATCTGAAGAAGGCTAAGACTAGAATCAAGGAACTGGAGGAAGAACTCAAGGCTACATGTGAAGATTATGAAGAAGAAATTGAAGTATTGGTGGAGAAGAATGACGACCTGATCAAGAAGATTGGAATATTTATGGGAGGCCCGACACCAGTAGATGAAGACGAAGAACCCAAGGAGATTAGCCTGGAAGACTACATCATCATCAACGGTACCGACTCAGAAGCAGATAGTAGCGATGATGACTATGTTGATGAAGGAGGAGCAGATATTATGGAGTCAACAACCATAGAATATTTCTAGCAGACCACCTCATTAGTAGTAGTAGTCCACCATGTAAATATAGTAGTCTGAACACTTTGCGATAGTTAGATTGATTGTATGCCTTTGTTTGTTTGAATGAAGTGAATTGTTTGCTTTTGCCTCATGTGCATATGGGTAGTGTTTTATCTTTAGACCCCCTCTATTCTTATATCTCATCTTTTCTAAACCCTTAGATGCCTCCGAGACGTGACCCCGGATTTGCCTTTCCGCCAGAGCTCACCTAGTTGATCCAGCAGCAGAACACATTGATGCAACTGCTAGTCCAGAATCAGAATCAGGGGAACAACAACAACAACCCACCACCACCACCACCTGTTGACCACTTAGCCCGTTTTCTTAGGCTGAATCCGCCGGTGTTTTCCAGTAGCACCGAGCCGATAATAGCAGATGATTGGCTCCGCAAGACAGCTAGGGAGTTGACCACAGCAGGATGCAGATATGCGGAGATGGTGAAGTTTGCCGCACATTAGTTAGAAGGACCCGCAACATCATGGTGGGAGAATTTCACAGCCACTTTCCCAGTAGACACTGTCACATGGGACCAGTTTCAGTAGGCTTTCCGTATTGCCCATGTTTCAGCAGGAGCTATGGCCATGAAGAAGCGTGAGTTTCGTAACTTGCGCCAAGGAGGACGGATAGTTGGCCAGTATGTGGAGGAGTTTAGTAAGTTAGCATGTTATGCCCTAGATGACGTTGCTATGGATGCAGCTAAGAAGGAGAAGTTTCTGGAAGGACTGAATGACGAGATGAGCATGCAGTTGATGGTAGCCACCTTCAACAACTACCAGGAGTTGGTAGATCGTGCTCTTATGATTGAAGGCAAGCAGCAGCAAATTGAGAACCGCAAGAGGAAGTATGGACAAGGAAAGTATAATTCAGGAGCTCAGCAGAAGCCACGTTTTACCCCTAGACCGGGAGGACATTTTCAGCATACCCATGGAGGAGGTAGCTCGCAAAATCACAATGGCACCAGGAATGGTAATGGCAATGGAGGAAGCAACGGCCAGAACCGCACCAACCCCTCAACCCCAGCCAAGAAGGACTTGAGCCAAGTCACTTGCTATAAGTGTTCGAAGCCAGGACATTATGCCAATGAATGTCCTGAAGGCCAAAATGGCAATGGAAGTTCTCAGAAGAAGCCGAACCCTTTCAACAGGGGACAGGTGAACCACGTTAGCGTGGAGGAGGTTGAAGCTCAGCCCGATGCAGTAATAGGTAAGTTTTTGGTTAAGTCATTTACTGCACTCGTTCTTTTTGATACTCATGCATCGCATTCATAGATCTCAAGGGGATTTGTGGATAAGTATAACCTACCAACCCAAGCCCTTAGGTCACCCATGTTAGTAACCTCGCCCGGGGCAGAGTATGTGGCTAGTCTATGGTGTGATCGGTTACCATTAAGGATTGGTAACTATGTTTTTCCCTCAGACCTAATAGTATTGGAATCTCAAGGATTGGATGTGATATTAGGCATGGATTGGTTATCAAAGTATGAAGGGAATATTGAGTGTGTTAGTAAGTAAATTTTGCTTACCACACAAGAAGGGAGAAGGATCAAGTATGTATCCCGGCATGTGCCAAAGAGGACCCAAGTAAATTGCCTAACAGGAGTCGTGCAGGAGGAAGTACAAGTGGTAAGGGATTTCTCTGATGTATTTCCAGAGGAGTTGCCAGGCATGCCACCAGATAGGGATATTGAGTTTTTGATTGAGCTATTGCCAGGCACAGGGCCAATATTAAAGAGACCATATAGGATGCCAGCAAAGGATTTGGTGGAAATTAAGAAACAGATTAAGGAATTACTGGATAAGGGATATATTTGCCCAAGTTCTTCACCTTGGGGATTGCCAGTACTACTAGTGGAGAAGAAGGATGGATCGTTAAGGATGGTTGTTGATTATCGAGGATTGAATGAAGTAACGATCAAGAACAAGTACCCACTACCAATGATCAACGATCTGTTTGATCGATTGCAAGGAGCTAAGGTATTTTCCAAGATCGATCTGCGATCAGGATACCACCAGTTGAAGATTCGAGAATAGGATATTCCGAAGACAGCTTTTACCACACGGTATGGGCTGTATGAGTATACCGTTATGTCATTTGGTCTGACTAACGCGCCTGCCTATTTTATGAACATGATGAACAAAGTGTTTATGGAGTTTTTGGATAAGTTCGTCGTAGTGTTCATTGATGATATCCTGGTTTATTCGAAGAATGAAGAGGAACATAAGGAACATTTGTGTTTGGTACTTGGAAAGCTCAAAGAACACCAATTATATGCCAAGTTCAGCAAATGTGAGTTTTGGTTGAAAGAAGTAGGATTCCTCGGACATGTTATATCTGGAGAAGGTATAGTAGTAGATCCCGCTAAAGTTGAAACCGTGACCAAGTGGGAAGCCCCAACAACAGTTGGAGAGATCCGGAGTTTTCTTGGACTCGCAGGATACTACCGGAAATTTATTGAGAATTTCTCAAAGATTGCAAAGCCTATGACGGAGTTGCTGAAGAAAGATACCAAGTTCATATGGACAGAGAAATGTGAGGCTAGTTTCCAAGAGTTGAAGAAATGTTTGGTTACCTCACCAGTGTTGATTTTGCCAGACCAGACCAAAGATTACGAGGTGTATTGCGACGCTTCACGTCGAGGACTTGGAGCAGTGCTTATGCAGGAAGGGAGAGTTGTTTCATATGCCTCAAGACAACTGAAGCCCCATGAGTTGAATTACGCTACGCATGATTTGGAGTTAGCAGCCGTAGTGCATGCTTTGAAAACATGGAGACATTTCCTCATTGGAAATCATTGTGAGGTGTACCCGGATCATAAGAGTTTGAAGTACATTCTCACACAGAAGGAGTTGAATCTCAGACAAGGGAGATGGTTGGAGCTTATCAAGGATTATGATATGAAATTGCATTATCACCCCGAAAAGGCTAATGTGGTAGCTGACGCATTAAGCCGTAAGAGCCATGTCAATACGTTAATGACAGGAGAAATACCCAAGAAGTTAGCAGAAAATCTTCGTGAACTATGTTTGGAAATAGTTCCGAGAGGCTATGTAGCAGCATTGGAAATTCAGTCAACTTTGATGGATAGAATCAGAGAAGCTCAGAAAGCTGACAAAGAGATTGCCGCTATCAAAGAGAAACTAAGCAAAGGAAAAGCTAAAGGATTTCGTGAGGATGAGCATGAAACCCTATGGTTTGAAGACCGTGTTTATGTGCCCAATGACCCGGAGATCAGGAAGTTGATACTGCAAGAGGCCGTGTTTATGTGCCCAATGACTCACCATATTCAATTCACCCAGGAAATACGAAGATGTATCTGGATTTGAAGGATATTTTCTGGTGGACCGGAATGAAGAAGGATATAGCGGGGTATGTAGCAGTTTGTGATGTATGCCAGAGAGTAAAGGCAGATCATCAGAAGCCAGCAGGATTGTTACAACCATTGCTGATACCCGAATGGAAGTGGGATAAGTTAGGCATGGATTTTATCACGGGATTGCCCAGGACTCGTTCAGGCTATGACTCGATTTGGGTTGTAGTCGATCGATTGACGAAAGTAGCTCATTTCATCCCAGTAAAGACCACTTACACCAGTGCTAAGTTGGCAAAAATATACATGACCAGAATAGTATGTCTGCATGGAGTTCCGAGAAATATCGTATTAGATAGAGGAAACCCAGTTTACCTCAAAGTTCTGGAAGCAGTTGCACGAAACTTTGGGAACTAGGCTAGAATTCAGTACAACTTTTCATCCACAGACAGATGGACAGACCGAGAGAGTTAATCAGATTTTGGAGGATATGCTGAGAGCTTGTGCGCTAGATTACGGATCTAGTTGGGACGATAATTTGCCATATGCAGAGTTCTCTTACAACAACAGTTACCAAACCAGTTTAAAGATGGCCCCTTTCGAAGCCTTGTACGGAAGGAGGTGCAGGACACCGTTGTCGTGAGACGAAGTTGGAGACCGCCAGTTGTTTGGTCCTGACTTGATTAAGGAGTCTGAACAGAAGGTGAAATTGCTTCGCGATAGGCTCAAGATAGCCCACTCCAGACAGAAGAGTTATGCAGATTCTAAACGCAAGGAGACAGTTTACAAAGTCGGAGATAGAGCTTATCTTCGAGTATCTCCACTTCGGGGAACAAAACATTTTGGAGTTAAAGGGAAGTTAGCGCCATGATTTGTAGGACCATATCGAATTTTGGAGCGTATGGGAGAAGTGGCCTACAAGTTGGAATTGCCCGAAGGATTGTCAGGAGTATATGATGTGTTCCACGTTTCTCAGTTAAAGAAGTGTCACGCGGAGATGGCTGACGTACCGTTGAGAGATAAAGTGCCTTTGGAAACTATTCAGTTGGATAACGATTTGACCTACGAGGAGAAACCAGTTAAGATCCTCGAGTTTGCCAGCCGAGTTACTCACAGCAAGGTTATCAAGTTTTGCAAAGTTCAGTGGAGCCACCACACGGAGGATGAAGCCACCTGGGAGCGAGAGGAAGATTTGCTCAAGGACCACCCTCACCTATTTTCTAGCCAACCCGGATCTCGAGGGCGAGATTCATCTTAAGGGGGGTAGGTTTGTAACATCCCAAATTTTCAATTTGGAATGTTATACATTAGATCATCATGCATATCATATTTTATTTGCTTTTGGGTTTTGATCCTAGAAAATTCTAAGCAACTCAAGTACCCACGAAGAGAGTTGGGGATTTCTTTATTTTCATATTTGAGTTTTCTCAAATTTTGAAAATAGGATCATTTGATTTTATTTATTTTATCATCGATTATTTCTATTACAAAAATATGAGAGAGGGAATAAAATGACTTTCCCAAAATATAGAAATATTGAGGGTTTAATAATAAAATCAAATAAGATTTATTTCGGAGTTTTTTGATATTTTTATTTGAATTTAGGACAAATACGCGTTTTTCAAAATTGCATTTAGGGCCCAAATAAATGTTCACTTTGTCGGGCTTGATTTTAGAAGCCCTGGAAAATTTATTTCGGGATTTTTGGAATCTATTTAGTATTTCTTTTTATTTTTTTCCGAGCGTAAAAAAACGAAACCGACCTTGGGCCGTGCCCGAGCGGGACTCCGCCCGGGGGCGCCTTTATATAGCGCCGCACCCGAGCCCCAGCCCACACCAGCCCCACACCCGATCCGCCGCCGGAGCAGCGCGCCGCCCGAGGTTCGCCGCCGCCTCGAAATCCGTGCCAGTATTTTTTGTTAAAAAAACCGATCGGTTTTCGTCGGTTTTATTTTCGTTTTTTTTCTTTTTTTGGATTAATCCGTTCGTCATTTTTCTTTTTCGTCAGATTTTCCGCGGTTATTTTCTGATCGCGATTTCTGATCCGATTTTCGTTTTAGTATAACTTTTCGCTCGTTTATCGGAATCACGCGATTCAAGTGCCCGAAGTTTCTTCTCGAAACCCTCTATCCGAATAATCAACTTAAACAAGTTTTTGCTACTGTAAAATTTGACTTAGATCCAGATTACTAGAACGAAGTTGTCTTCTTTCGCCGTTTGACTTTCTTTGCATCGTTCGATTTGATTCTTTTTGCCAACGGGAGTTCTTAAGTTGATCCTTCTGGTTAGATCTCTTATTTGAGTTTTACCTGTGCATTAGATGAGTACTTATTGTATGCTTGTTTGTTTGTCTGCGATAGAGTACCCGGAGTGCGCCGCCTGTTACTTTGAATCGTTAGGTTTCGCGGATCATCAGCAAGGCAAGTAACACTTTGATCATACCTTTTCTACTACCCAGTTTTAATGCATTAGATCAATCCTCACACATTGCATGATTAGGATCTAATTAAATTGTGGGATGGGAAGTAGATGAGGTAGTACCTATTACCTGCTTATTATCAAACCTTTGGGAGTTACTTCTACGTTTGCTTATTATGCCATGCTATGCTGGTAGACGTGGATTGGGTGAGTGATATCCATGACAGATGTGAGATTGATAATTAATGGTTTATCTAAAGTGGCAACTTAACACACATTTGGGTGGATTAAGGCACCTGGGTATTCCAGGACTTGCCTGTTTTCTTTTGGACCGCCACCTAGGCTCAAAGGGATCATGAGACTATTCATACTAGAAACTTTCGTGTGCAGCCAGAAGCTATTATGGGCTCTAGCATAGTTGACTAAGTCATGCGAACTCTTACAGTGGTAGACTAGCAGATGTAGGGGATGTAGGTGGTACGGTCTACCCGATCGTAAGGTGGTAGCACTTCTGAAAGACTATGTCTCAGTCATCCGTCTTCTCAAACACCATGTAGTGCGAGAAACCAAACGGAGGCGATCGAGTCTTGTGGGGAAAAGTGCGCAAACCTCTGCAGAGTGTAATAAACTAATCATGGTTAGCCGTGTCCCCGGTTATGGACATTTTGAGTATCTAGTACCTGGATTATCATGTGAATCTCAACATGTTACTCTAAATTAATTTTGTTGGGTTTGTTTAACGATGATGCTTAATTGGGATTGAGAATGCTGTCAACCATTCTGAATGTTTAACAACCACCATGATAGTTAAATAAAATTTATTCCTTTGAAGTAGGGACAAATTGGCTTTACGCAAAACTGTAACCATAGAGCTTTCCACCAGCCAAATATGCATATAGTATAGTTGTTTCATTCCATTACCCTCTATGTGTTACCTTGCCAGCATATTCCATGTGCTGACCCGTTTTCGGGCTGCAACATTAATGTTGTAGACTTTTCAGACGACGATTAACGAGTTTTTAGGTCGTGGTTCTATACTCAGTGTTGCCGTTGGAGTTGATGGACTCACTTATCTTCCAAGCCTTCCGCTGTTATCGTTATTAGATGGCCTTAAGCCATATTTATTGTAATAAGTTCTCTTTTGAGACATTCGATGTAATAAGTGTGTGATTGCTACTCTGCTATAAATCCTCCGAGTACTGTGTGGTGTCAGCATTACTGATCCAGGGATGATACCGGAGCACAAAGATCAGACTGTTTGAGGTCTGGTCGCTACACACATTTTCCATCCATGTCGGCACTGCAGAAGATATGGCCAGCACAGACTGATTGTGCTCCCTCCTCGATAGGGCATCCACTGCTACATTGGTGATGCCTCACTTGTACTATATGGTATATTCCAAACCCATGAGTTTCACAAAGGCTTTGTGTTGGATTCCAGTGTTTAGCCTTTGATCTGACAGGTGTAGCAGGGCTTGCTGGTCAGTGCGAATGATGAAAGGCTGGTGCTGCAAGTAAGGCCTCCATTTGTCCATGGCCATGAGAATGGCTAAACACTCCTTTTCATACGTGCTCAGGGCTTGTTTCTTAGGACAGAGACCTTTTCTCAGATAAGCCACCGGGTGACCTTGCTGCATAAGAACAGCCCCGATCCCATCTTTACAAGCGTCTGTCTCCAGTACAAACTGCTGATGAAAGTCAGGGACAACCAAAACCGTCGCTTCAATCATTGCTTGCTTCAACAGCCGGAAGGCCGTGTCTGCTGTTGGGGTCCACTGGAAGATGACCCCTTTCTTTAGTAATTCTGTTAGAGGTCGACTAATAATACCGTAGTTTTGGATGAACTTGCGGTAATATCCAGTGAGCCCAAGAAATCCACGGAGTGCATGAACAAATGTAGGAGTAGGCCACGTCTGGACTACTTCCACTTTCTTAGGATCTGTAGCCACTCCATCTGCGCTGATCACATGACCCAGGTATTCAAGTGACGGCTGGGAAAAAGCACACTTGGGGCGCTTGACCACTAGGGAATTTTCTCTGAGTGTTTGCAGAACGGCGCGCAGGAGGCGGGCATGCTCAGATTGGGTAGCACTATGCAGCAAGATGTCATCCATAAAGACCAGCACTCCATGTCTCAATAGAGGGTCAAAAATAAAGTTCATCATGCCTTGGAACGTCCCTGGTGCCCGTGAGAGCCCACAGGGCATAACTAGAAACTCGTAGAGCCCTTGGTGGGTACAAAATGTTGTCTTGAACTCCTCACCATCTGCCACTCTGATTTGATGGTACCCGGATAACAAATCAAGCTTTGTGAACCACTTGGCCCTAGCAACTTCATCTAACAACTCATCCACAATGGGCATCGGGTGCTTGTTCTTAATAGTGATGGCATTGAGCTATCGATAATCAACACAAAATCGCCAAGACCCGTCTTTCTTGCGCACCAACAGCACGGGAGATGCAAATGGACTGGTACCGGGACAAATGATCCCCATGCGTAGCATCTCTCTAATCTGTCGTTGGATCTCATCTTTTTGTTGAGGTGTATAGCGGTATGGCCAAGCACTGACATGTTGGGCCCCTGGTATGAGAGGGATGGTATGGTCCTCCGGACGGCGTGGTGGTAACTTCGTTGGGGGTTGAAAACGATCATCAAATTTGTGCAACAGAGACTAAATTTCTGGTGGCAAAGGGGTACCCTCTGCCCTTTGGAGCTTAAGTGACATCAAGTCTTGCTCCTTGTGAATTTGCTATATCTGCACATCATGTTGAATAGCTCCTCTACGTAACAGTCCTTTGAGTTTCTGTGGTGACACTTGCTTACACTTCACTGGTTTATCTCACACTCCACACAAAGTGATCCTGCGCCCATCATGGGTGAATTTCATCCATTTCTTGTGCCAATGCACCCACATGGGGCTGTGCTCTTCTAACCAATCAGCACCAACAATTAGGTCATAGCAGCCTAGGGGAAGTACCTTCATATCTTGGACAAAACTATGCCCTTGTGTCCACCAGGTCAATTTCGGTGCCATTGTCGAGCTAGTTAGGGTATCACCACCAGCAATCACATACGATGCATTGGGCATTGGCTGAGTTGGAATATATAATTCTTGGACTAGGGATGCATCCACAAAGGAACAATTTGCTCTGGAGTCAATCAACACAAGAATGCTACACTTGCCAATTAGTCCATGGATGCGCATAGTGCATCGTGTCACTGCTGTTTTGTTGGGGCTGTCACTTGCCAGTAGCATGACTTCATCCTCCAAGCTAGAATCCAACAAGTGTTGCGGATCAGGCGGATCATCCAGCTGCAAGACCTCCAGGAGTTCTTCCATGACATGTATGGGCACATTGTCTAGGCACTTGTGACCTCTCGCCCATGGTTCTCCACAAGTAAAGCACAAGTTCTTGGACTTACGATACGCACGCAGTGCTTCAAGTCTTTTAGACCACTTGCGAGTGTCTTCAGATGCTGCTACTGACTTGTTTTTGTCTAATGCTGATGTCATTTTGGTATACGAACGATGCCCAAACCTGCCACTTGTTGGTGTCTTGTCTTGCTGCACCTCGACTTCCTGCAACAAGGCCAGACAACTAGCAGTATCGACATCCTCTGGATGATGTAAAATAACAGCAGCACGAATTTCAGGATGTAAGCCTGCTATGTAACGCTCAACAAAAAGCACTTCATGAGTATTGGAGTCTGCTAACAGAATTTGGTGTCTCAGAGTATCAAATTTGGTGGTCTATTCCTCAACTGATCCGGACTAATACAACTCGCAATTGTCAATCCAGACTTGGTAGTCCTCCCCAACAAACTTGGGAAAATCCATCTTTGGTGTACTGCCAAAGGAGGAACGGATCGGTCCGTGTGCCACCCGCCGATCTCCATGAACACCCTCTGATTCAAAAACTGGGCGGACGTGCGAGAACGTACCATGAGCCAGAGGCAGGTCTGGGGATGCAGAACCCCCTAGAATTGGCCCCGAGGTTGATGTTGACCGCCGTGCCCATGGGTCCTATCCGCACCGACAGTGCGCACCTCAAGTGTGGGAGGCGCAGCCAAGGAAGTGGCCAGATCAGGAGGAGGCGTAGGGCGGTATGTCGGTGATTCGAGTGCTGTGAGGTGCGTGGATGCATCTTTGGCATGGAGCTGAAGCAGGGACGCCGATGTGGTGAGGGTGCGCGTCGCCGCCTCCATGGTCTGCATCCAAGCCGTGATGCCCTTGAGTTGCTCGGCGATCTCATCCAGTTTCACTACAAAAAAAAGAAACATCCGTGACATTTTGGGCCAAACAAATTTTTTTTCTGTCATACATATGACACTTCTATGACGATAATTGTGACAAAACCCGGTATCATCAAAGATGTGGTGGGCTCGTACTTCTATGACAAAAAATCATGACAGAAAATGGGCTTTTCATCCTGGGCGGGCCGAAGACACAGCTGCATGACATTCTTTGGGCCGTCCATGACGGAAAAAACCATGGTAGAAGCGAGGGCGAGGAAAATTTTGGGGAGTTCCCGGTTACGGTGGGAGGTCGGGGGCCGAGCGATGCGCGCTTCTCTCGTACACGTACGTGCATGTGTGCGAGGTGTTGGCTCTAACTGAACCCGAGCGAGGCATTGGGCTCTAACTGAACCCGAGCGATTGCACTGTAGGCTACGCGTTACTGAACCCGAGCGATCGATCGATGGCTGTTAACTGAACCTGATCGAGCGATTCTTCGCTACTGCTGCTAACTAAAGCCGATCGATGCTGCCTCTGGATGAACAGTGAGCATTGTGGGGGTTTGGATGAATAGGTCTCGGTGGGGGTGGATGAACAGGACCCCGTGGTGTTGCCTCTGGATGAACAGGACGCCGATCAATCGAGCCGGTTGGGGCTGGATGAACAAGACCCCGTGGAGGGCTGGATGAACAGGACCATCCCGTGGAGGGCAGGATGAACAGTATATGGTGGAGGGCAGGATGAACAGTAGCCCGTGGAGGGGTGGTTGAATAGGAGCCCGTGGGGAGGGCTGGTTGAACAATAGCTGGTGGAGTAGCGCGCGGTGGAGGCTGGATGAATAGGAGCCCGTGGATGAACAGTCGCAGGTGGAGGCTGGAGGAGGTCGACGGTGGATGAACAGTAGCTCGTGGAGGCTGGAGGGGGTCGATGATGGAGATGAACAGTATCCCGTGGAGTCCCGTTTTGCGGTATGCCACACTGCTCCCGATGAACAGGACCCCCGTTTCGACCGTAGCGCTCCAACACAAGTCCGTTTCGTCCGTTTTGCGATACGCCACACCCCTCCCGATCAACAGGACCCCCGTTTCGACCATAGGAGGTCCGTTTCCTCCGTTTTGCGGTACGCCAGACCCCTCCCGATGAACAGGATCCTGTTTCGAATGTGGACGATCGAACACAAGGCCGTTTCCTCCGTTGTGCGGTACGCCAGGCCTCGTTTCCATCGCCTGTTCCGTCCAAGCCCTCCCGATGAAAACGACGCATTCCGTTGCCTCCTCATGAACACAAAGCATTCCGTGGCCTCCCCATGAACACGACACATTCCGCTGCCTCCCCATGAACACGACAACGACGCTATTTCTCTGTTCCGACCCAGCCATGTACACGAGCCCTGGCCATACGTATGCGCGAGTAGGCGTTCGAGACCCCGCCCGTATATACACATACGTGGCTGTATTTTCTTTCTTACACCCTGGCCGCTGTACGTACGTGTACATGCTACATGCGCGCCTCTACTATGACACGTGCGCGCCTCTACATCGACCAATATATATGTACGTACACGTTCGTGACCAGAATGACAACGCTACGTACGCTTCGACCAGGTGGGTCCCGACTGTCAGGCACTTCCTTGCATGCAAAGATGTAGCTGGTGGGTCCCAGCAGTCAGGGGGGCGAAATACGGTGGCCCGTCCGGTGGGTCCCCGCTGTTAGGTGGAGAAATAATTATTTTGCACGTAATAAGGAGGCACTTCCTTGCTGCGGCCGTGGACCCAGCTGTCAGCGTCTCCACGTACAGTCCATGTCTGATGGAAGCCGTTCCTTGACCATGGTGACCACGCCGCGCCGAGAGCACCAGGGCAGTGGACGACGGTGAGGCCTAGGAAGGGGACGACACGGAGCCGGGGAAGACGCGGTAGTGGATGCCCACACGTAGAGGAGTACGAGGGCACTGGTTCGCTGCGGTGTGAGGCTGTCATCGCCGCAGAGTAACAGGGGGTGTGGGTGAGTAGAGGGATGGCCTGGCCAGCGGTGGGAGTAGTAGGGGGCGGTGAGGCCTCCGCCGCATCGCAGCCGACCACGGGAGGCAGGAGCATGAGGCACGACCGGCGCTAGTTTGGGCGGCTGGAGCAAGAAGACCAGAGGTTGAAGAAGCACTACGGCCGTTGGATGGACATCGTACGGTCACTGGAGCTAGAATCATGCATATTGACTAAGTTGACAAAGCCCTCCGTCCCCGTCAACTTAGTAGGCCCACAAGTCAGCCTGCCACTATACTGGGTCCCAGCTAACAGGGGGAGTATTCATTTTTTTGTGCGTAATAAGGAGGCACTTCCTTGCGTGCGAAGATATAGCTGGTGGGTCCGAGCTGTCAGCGGTGGTAACGTTTTTCCCGCGAAATACAGAGGCCCTTTCGGTGGGTCCCTGATGTCAGGTGGAGGAATCATTATTTTGCGTGTAATAAGGAGGCATTTCCTTGCGTGCGGCCGTGGACCCAGTTGTCGGCCTCTCCACGTACAGTCCACTACAGATGCATGTCGGTCATTGACCACATTGACCAGGCCGCGCCGAGAGCAGCAGGGTGGTGGACGACGGCGAGGCCTAGGAAGGGAACGACACAGAGGTAGGGAAGACTCGGCAGTTGTTTCCCACGCGGAGGGGAGTATGACTGTACGAGGGTTTACTGGTTCGTCTGCCGTCGCCGGAGAATAACAGCAGGTGTGGGGGAGTATAGGGATGGCTAGACCAGTGATGGGAGTACGATGGGGCGGTGAGGCCTACGCGGCAGCACAGCCGGCCGCGGGGAGGAGGGAGCAGGCACTCCCGCCGGTGCTTGTTTGAGCGGCTAGAGCAGGAAGAGGAGAGATTGAAGAAGCACTACGGCCGTTGGATGGACATCCAACAGTCACTGCTTGTGCGTCAACCTTTTTTTAGGAAAACCTCAAATCTGTGGAAAACAACATACACCCCATCTGCCATTATTTCTAATAATTTTCAGCCCATTTGCTAATTCTTAAGGTTTTTTGGAGCCCATATTCTTTTTGTTAGCATTACAGCCCAAATTGTGGCCACGGTTAAAAAAATATACGAAATTTTGCATATTTCGGTGCGGTCCGAACTGTTTTTAATCCTGAAATTTCGACTCACATTCAAACTGATTTTAAAAATAAATGTATATCAATATAAAATCCAAAAAATTCTCCACGCATAAAAATTAATGTAATTTAAAATCTTGAAATGAAAAAAAGATATTTGAAACTAATTGCCGGTTTGATGTGTTTTAAAAATGTACAACCCATTTCTCATTACTGATGGGCCATTTTCTCGGCCAGCCGAATGAAAGCTCTCCTCGTCTTGAAAGATTTGCAGCCCAACACGCGTGACAAAGCGACTTACTTGGCAAATCACAAAAAAACTGGGCTGTGGCCATGGACCCAGCTGTCAGCCTCTCCACGTACAGTACTCTTCCAATGGAAGTCATTCCTTAACCACGTTGACCACGCCGCGCGGAGAGCACCACGGCGTTGGACGACAGCGAGGCCTAGGAAGGGGACGACGCGGAGCCGGGGAAGACGTGGCAGTGGAAGCCCGCGCGGAGATGAGTACGAGGGTTCACTGGTTCGGCTGTGGTGTGAGGCTACCGTCGCCGCAGGGCCTGGCCAGTGGTGGGAATAGTAGGGGGCGGTGAGGCCTCCGCGGCAGCACAGCCGGCCACGGGAGGCAGGAGCATGCGGCACGACCGACGCTGCTTTGGGCGGCTGTAGCAAGAAGACCGGAGGTTGGAGAAGCACTACGGTTGTTGGATGGACATCGTACGGTCACTGGAGCTAGAATCGTTCATATTGACTAAGTTGACAAAGCCCTACATCCCGGTCAACTTTGTTAGCCCACAAGTCATCCTTCGACTATGGTGGGTCCCAGCTAGCAGGGGGTATTCATTTTTTTGTGCATAATAAGGAGGCACTTCCTTGAGTGCGAAGATATAGCTGGTGGGTCCGACATGTCAGCGGGGGGAACATTTTTTTCGCGAAATACAGAGGCCCTTCCGGTGGGTCCCAGCTGTCAGGTGGAGGAATCATTATTTTGCGCGTACAGTCCACGACCGATGGATGTCGTTCGTTGACCAAGTTGACCAGGCGTGCCGAGAGCACCATGGCGGTGGACGACGGCGAGGCCTAGGAAGGGAACGACACAGAGCCGGGGAAGACTCGGCAATGGTTGCCCACATGGTGGGGAGTACGAGGGTTTACTGGTCCGACTGCCATAGCCGGTAAATAATAGGAGGTGTGGGTGAGTAGAGGAATGGCCTGGCCAGCAATGAAGTAGGGTGGGGCGGCCTATGCGGCAGCACAACCGGCCACGGGAGGCGGGAGCAGGCAGTCCCATCAGAGCTGGTTTGGGCGGCTGGAGCAAGAAGATCAGATATTGAAGAAGCAGCACGGCCGTTGGATTAACATCCAACGGTCACTGCTGCTAGAATCGTTTGTGGACTAACTTGACAAAGCCAAAGTCCACGTCAACCTAGTAGACCCACAAGTCAGCCTCCAAATCTGTCCCGAACAGCATACAGCCCGAAATTTCTAGCCAGATTCAAATTAATTTTAAATCTAAATATACCTTAATTTAAATTCAATGAAATTTTACCCGCACAAAAACAATGAAATTTAAAATATCAAAATCCAAAAGAAAACAATATTTTGGAACTAATTGTCTGTTTGCTGTATTTTTTTCATTTTACAGCCCATTTATTATTACTTATAGCCCATTTCTTATTACTTATAGCCCATTTTCTGGGCAAAATGCATCCCTCCTTGTCTTGAAAGATTTCCGTCCCAACAGGGCATAGAAAAGCAAGTAGGCCTACGTTGGTTATTCGGCAAAAAACAAAATAGCTGGCTAGCAATTTTCAAAAAGGAAAAAAACAAAATGGGTTGGTCATGTGCTAAACATATGAAATAAAAGCCTGTGCTAGACGGGCCACGGGTCCTGCACAACCCAGTTGATACCCTTCTCCGTCCCAAAAAACAAAATTACTGCGCGCACTGCTGGGTCCCTACTGTCATCCTCACCATGTACAGTCATCTCCTTATTCCTCTCGGTTGTTGACCATGTTGACAACACTGGAGGGCGGCGCCATGACGAGCGAACCAAGGCGGAGGATGATGGCGAGGCCTCAGACGGGAACGAACAGGAGCCGGGGCAGATCACAGCCAGCCGTGGGAGGCGGGAGCAGGCATTCCCGCCGGCGCTGGTTTGGCTTTGGCGGCTCGAGGAAGAAGAGACTGAAGAAACGCGATAGACATGGAATATCAATCCAACGGTCAAGGTTGGCACAATCGTATGTTGACTAAGCGGACACCAAGTAGCATACTTTTTTATATATAGGAAGAAAACTACGAGGAAAATGCGTTCGTCTGCCGTCCTCCTCACAGGGAGCGTTCGCCACATAAGTGACTAGCACCCTTGGTTTTCAACCGAGAGGTCTTGGGTTCGAGTCCCAGGAACTCTCAATTTTGTCCTCCTTCCTTCCTCGCAAAAAAGGGAAAGAAAATCAAAGACTTGGGAAGGTGTACAGAACAAGCTAGTGTACCAGTAATGAGACATTGCCGAGTTTTAGAAAAAAGAAAGACATGCTCCTGTAGCTGGTTCGAATCCAAACCTAGACTATGACTATATATGGTGCTATGCTACTCTGCAAGTAATGAAACTGACATATCCAACGTTCGCTTCTCCTCTTCTCTACTTACTCTGCCTAGCATCAGAAGCTCTGGTCGCAGCAACCATGTCCGCTGGCTGCTCGTCCACCTGCTCTTCAGCAGGCAACAACCAGATATGCGCCAAGTCGCAACCCGTACCATCGCCTGTGGGTCTCATCACACCCTCGCCGGCACGCGCACCGCAGCCGATTGCAAATCGCAACCCGCTGCCGTTGGTGTGGTGCCACTGCTGCAAATCACGCAGAGTCATCCGTCGCGTCTCAATCACAATCTGCAACCCTGGCCGAGTCTTCTACAAATGCCCGAATCATGGGGTAATAATATGTTTAAGTGTTGTTCTGCTGCTTTTAGTTGCTGATTTTTTTAATAGTTTGGTTGATGATCTACCAATTTGATTCGTGCAGAAAAGGGAAGATTCGTGTGATTTGTATTTCTGGGAAGTTGCTGATGTGGGGGAATGCAACTACACTGATTATTTGGTTAGCCGAGGAATCCCAATACCAGCAGGTTGGGGTGTTGGACAAGTAACTGAAGGAACGACAGAAGAGGAAGATGCAGAGCAGAAGGTTAAAGATGCAGTTCCTCTGATCATGGCCAAGCAACAGCTGTTGAATGGCCTTGACAGCAATGAGGAGATGAAAGAGCTTGTGAAGATAATGGGCAAAATCAATGTGCTCTGTAGGATGATTGTCTCTTTATTTGCAGTGTACGTAGCACTCGTGATGTATTCAGTGGCTACGACATGAGCACTTTGCTGAAACTAGTAATGAATGAAACCTGTGTAGCAGGCTGGGCATAGTGTTGCGAACATCTAATGATTTCTATTAACGGAAATCAGGGGGTATCCCCTTTTGCTCATATAAATAAATAAATAGCAGAGGCCCTGTCGGGTCAGCTTTGTTCTCATTCGAAGACGCCGAGCAAATTGCAGTCGAACAGCAAACTATGCCATCAAATTCAAGTTTCACAGCCAAATATGAGTACAACTAAACAACATTGTCATCATGTTTTAGTTGTCATACAATCACCAAACACAAATCAGCATACATAACAAGTGATGTTCTCACAGCAAAATACTAAACAACATGTTCATCAGGTTTCAGTTGTCATAGCAAACACAATTTCACATAGTAGATAAAAAACGTCTTCTGATAGGCAAATACGACAAAAGCAATGTAATCATCATCCGCGGCAGCAGCGTCAACATCTTCGCCATGTGTATCAGTCTGAATCGTAATTCCCCACGGTGTCATCTTCTTCTTCGTCCTCAAAGTCCTCGAACGTTGGCTTCTTCTTGATCAACTCTTGTATGTCCACAGCACGACAAGCAATCTTTTCGCCGGCGTCATTGACGTGATGGTTCTCAAAGATATTAGGAACATCTGTGTTATCTTGTACATCAGGAGCAGTGTAAGCATCATCTTGTTGTGCAACTTCATTAAACGAATTCCTCTGCTCAAACCTTTGTAATACTCTCCAGTCATCACTACATGCAAATGTGTCTTCCAAGAAAAATATCTGTGTTGCTTGATTTCCAAAATAAAAGGCTCGTTCGTCCGGTACGCCGCCTTGACATTGATGGATTTGAAATAATCATCAACTCTGGGTTTTGCGATCCTGGAAAACAGGTTATACCAACGACAGCACAACAGAACCACACACCGATGATCCTCGAAACTGGAGATATACTGCAACTAAGTAATGTCTGTTATGTTAGCATACATTTTAGTTATCTCTTTGTCATACGTATCCGTGCTCATGATGGCACTGTTTTGTGTCTTCCTGCCTTCGTCTCGTGCAAGGGTGTTGTAGCGCACATCTCCAACAATGCAAGATTCATAATGTCTTACCCGAGTATCAGGACCCATTGCTAGTGAGTAAAGGGCATCATCAACTACCTGCCCATCCTCCTGCATCTTCTTAACCTATGGTTAGAAAATAGACAAGGTGATCATCTTATGTACTCAATATATTAAAAAACTGACAGTGCACTTCAAAAGCTTACATGGTTCTTGAACCATTTCGCAAATCCTGCCATAACCAGTTTGTCAATGTTTCTTGGATTTTGCGGTAGTAACTCCTCTTTGTAGATGCCACACAACATAGTGATCGCATCAAACATCTAAATACATAAGAATGTGCTGCAAGTTTAGTAGATTACGATGTATAAGCTACAGTACTTCACTTACTTGATATAAGGTAGTATCTCAGGACAGTTATTCAACACATACCAAACCATTTTGTCCAAATCTTTAGGGTTGTCCTCTTGTCAACTCTTACCTGTAACTCGAACAGAATAATCGAAAACATTGAGCCCGGGATTGTCTTCACCCACCTCTTTGCTAAGCTGATCAGCTGTTTCAATGTATTTTGAGAAGAATGTCAACGCTTCTGTAGCAATGTAGGCCTCTGCAATGGAACCCTCGGGTCTAGCTCTGTTGCTAACATAGCCCTTGAAAGTGCCTAGCCGCCTTTCAATAGGGTACATGCAGCCATACTGTACTGGACCTCTAAGTAGTGGCTTGTCAGGTAGATGAACATCCAAATGCACCATCACATCAAAGAAGGTCGGAGGATATATCTTCTCAAGGTCGCATAGGATAGTTGGTATCTTGTCTCTAAGATGCTCCAAAGCATCTATCCTGATATTCCTAATGTAGAGTTCCCTGAAGAATTGTCCCAACTCTGCAACTGCTCTGTATAAGTCAGGGCGGCCCAATCCTCTAAGGATAACAGGTAAAACCCTTTGAAGTAGGACGTGGCAGTCATGAGTTTTCAACCCTTGTACCTTGTTTCCATCTGCACTAACTCTCCTTTCAGGGTTGGAAGCAAATCCATGTGGGAATCTCAGACGTGACAGGACCTCGCAGAATTCTTTTCTTTTTACCTTGTCCAAGACGTACACAGCTGGTGCCATATCCCATGGTTTACCTTCATCTTGCACCTGCAAATCCTTTCTGATACCCAGGTGTGTCAAATAAATCCTAGATTTTAAGGTATCTTTCATCTTGCCTTCAATATTAAGAAGTGTGCCGATAATGCTGTCACATATATTTTTCTCGCTGTGCATCACATCGAGATTATGCCGCAGATCCAAATCTTCAATACTCCAAGTCCCACAAAGTGGACCTACGGGTAAACAATAATCTCTCTTCTACCCTGCCACGCTTCCTTTTCCTGCTACCATTACCAGGATGGTTTCCTGGTGTAATATGCATGACCTTCTCTAATTCCACTTGCAACTCATCGGCGGTGAGCCTATTTGGCGCATCACGGTTTTCATGCTTTGCATTGAACACATGTCTTCGGTATTTTCTAGGATGCGGCTTGTCCTTGGCAAGGAAACGGCGGTGTCCAATGTAACAGATCTTGCTAAGTATTGCGTATGAGAGCGGATTCCTGTCACAGCGAACAAATGCATTGTAACCATGTGTCGTTCGCCCTAACATAGTTCCCAAAGACGGATAATCATGGATGCACCAAATTATAATAGCACACAGAAAGAAATCAGCTGGTGGGCTGCTATATAGGTCTCGAGTGAGAACACCCTTCCATAGCTGTTGAAGTTCCTCCACAAGAGGCTCCATGAACAAATCAAAGTCCTTTCCAGGACTTTTTGGACCTCGGATGAGCAAGGCCATCATGTAGTTTGATTCTTTGGTGCAGACATTGGAGGCATGTTGTAAGGGATAACAAGCACTGGCCACATGCTATATGTGGCGCTCTGGTGGCCAAATGGGTTAAATCCATCTAAAGCTAAGCCAAGTCTAATGTTTCTCGGGTCAGCAGCAAACTCTTTGTGTTTATCATTGAAGCTTTTCCACTCACTACCATGAGATGGATGGCTCATTACATTCTGATCTATGTACTCCTAGTTCCTAGAATGCCACAGTACATCCTATCTTGTTTCAGCATCATGAAACAACCTCTGCAATCTTGGTGTAATTGGAAAATGTCTCAGAACGTTATGAGGAATCCTGTTCACAGCATCGCCATCTTTCCATCTTGATGATTTGCATTTCGGGCATTCACTTAAGTTGGCATAATCCTTCCGGAACAGAACACAATTATTCTTACAAACATGGATCATATCATATCCAATTCCAACTGCATGAAGGAAATTCTTCATTTTACTATAGGTGTGTGGCAGCTCAGACGCATCTGGGAAAGATTCGCGGAAAGCAGCCAACATCGCATTGAATGATTTGTTGGTCATCCGCTCAGATGTCTTCACCTGAAGAAAGGTGACCATAGCTGAGAATACTGACAGCTTATTTCCTGGGGTAACAGCAATGTTGCATTGTTCCAACATGCGGGCCCACCATTTTTCTTCTGCAGGTGAAAATTCACGGAATGCACGAGCATTTCGTAGCATTGTGTCAATGTTGGTCAAACTCACTGGCTCCGCCACCACCACCTCCTCCTCCTCTTCCACCTGAGCATCAGGCAGATCAAGATGGTGATCTGCTGCTTCCACGTAGTCAATAACATTGATGTTCACAGCTTCACCATGATGAACCCACCTAGTATATGTGATCGACATCCCATACAAGTGTAGATGATTTTGCACAGTTGACTGGGGTCTTGTAACTGAATTCATACAACTGCTACATGGGCAGAGCACATCTGATTTCGGACCACCATACTCAGCTCTGATAAAGTTCATGAAGTTTTCAACCCCCTCGACATATGAAGCGGAGAATCTTCAAGGAGAAGTTATCCAAGTCTTTTCCATCTGTTAGACATACAAATTAGTTCTTCTACTAGATATTACAGGAAAAACATATATGCTTTTTTATGAAGTCCAAAAAAAAACCTAGGTCGATGTCTAAAGCTATGGCAAGATATTTGAACGAGCAGATCTAAGTAACGAAATATATGTAAAGCTAATTCAGCAAACAGGTTTGAGTGCCAAATTATGGCAGGCTGTTTCAGCAGTCAATGAGGCCGAGCACACAACCATCGAACTATCGAAGGCCATCGCAACAACAAAGATGAGTATAAAACGGTGTAGATCTATTTCAGCTAACAGATTGGCTACTAGACCATGGCAATCTACGTCACAATAAATATATGGTCAGATATTCTAGCAACTAATCGGCCTTGGCATGCCATCTCAGCTAAGCAGATTGAGTGTAGAACAGGGCAAGGAAGCTTCTTAAGCAGAGCATATTGACAGTAAACTACTTCGGCAAACAGTGAGATTAACAGCATCTATCAGCTAACATTCAGCGCTACACCGACATGAACAGGGCCTCGGTCTAGAATGCGCGTACCGTGGGAGAAGCTGACCGACGTGCGTCTCCACATGAACGTCGCCAGCGGTGGCGGTGCTGACCGCCGTGTGCCTCCACAAGAATGTAGCCAGAGGTGGCGGCGCGGCTAGAGGACGGTAGTCTACAAGAGCGTACTGTGGGAGCGAGAGGATCGCCGAACCGTGGCACCGACGTATCGGCGCGGCGGGGAGGGCGGCTTTGGCAAAGCGAATGGAGTGGAGGGGGACAGGGGGAGGGGGGTTTGGGGAATATTATTGGCTAGTTGGCCGAAGGGCGGTTGAATCGGATTTGGGGGGAATTTTTGGGTGGGGGAGAGGATTTTCGCGCGGTGGGCGGGGGGAGTTTGGCGCATGGTCGGTTTCTCCAAGTGCAGTCCCACGTGTCAGTGAAGAGGCAAGCCGAAGCACGTTCCGTTTGCGTGAGCCGTGTGCAGGACCGAACGTGTGTGGGGTGCAATGCGACCGCGACAGGAGTGTTGTGAGTGTACCGCATTTTTTCCTTTTAAACTAGGTGCTTCGCCCCCTCAAAAAAATCTGTTGCTTCGCGCGATCCATCGATACTACTACTAGTAATCCGGTAATCCCGACTAAAACGGCGTGGCCGGGTCTTTTCTCGCGCGATATGCTGGGAGGTTGGCTTAGTTGGGTTTTTTAGGACGAGTAATACTACACCTACGTAATCCCAGTTACGTAATAAACGTAATGTGAAACGTGTGAGCTGTTGATTGTAGATTGGGGGGAGGGAGGGGCCCACCACTATGAAAATCAGGGGAGGAGAGAGAGAGGCAATTTACGTTAACCCTTTCGTAGGTTCCCGTAGATGTAGAAAGATGTGTCCGATCCTGCAATATAGGCCATCCGATCTATATCTAATGGATAGGAAGGAAACTATGACAATTTACCCGCACTCCTCTCCACATTTGCAGATAAGGCTTTCCCTCGTTCATCCTTTTCTCCCACAAGATCTTGATCTTCCATGCAATGCACGGGCATCTTGCTAGTACTCCTACAATATGTATATTATTGTGAAAGGTCATATACACCGGCCAAGATTAATGCAAACACGACAGATTTTCATTACATTTCGAACTTTTATAGGACACAAAAATAAAAGAAGCCCGACCCTAAACCTATTCTACGGCGGCGACCGACGTCCTCCATCTGTGATCTCCATGTACGTGGGCGGGGTTCAAGACCCGTGAAGTGAAGGTGCTGTCTCCGGCGAGGAAAAGTAGAACACGGGAGATGGATCGTCCAGTTGGCACACCATGCTCTGCTGCCTCCCATGCCCTACTCATCCTCGGAGGAGTTCCCAACCTCGGTGGTGCTGGACGTTGGACGGCGGCAAGTAGGACGCGTGGCTGACGGTGCTCCTGTCGTCGGCCACCAGTGTGGCCACCGCTTGTGCGGCGACTTGAGCGAGGGCGGCGACCTCGAGCTCCATCCCCGAAGACAAGCTCTCCCGCAGAGCGTTCGCGCCCCATTGTTGGCCCCAATGACCGACATGAATGGTTTTTGTTGGCGAGGAGGTCGTGGGCCAGCTCCTCCATTGGACTACTGTGCACTACGTCGTCCCGGCGGGTGTGCCCCACATGTCTGTTTCCCTGTTTTCCCGGCCATATTCGAGCGTCAGTGCTCCACGTTGCGCATTAGGCCTTTTACTATGTAGGCCAAGCGAGACAACTTATTGTTTATTTGAGCCGTTCAAGTATAATAATGTGGCGTTTGCTTATTTCTCGTTCCTCTCCAACCCTCTTCTCCATCGATCATGTCGCCCTCCAATCGAGTCCATCCTCCCGCATGCCTCATTTGAACATTCCGCCGAGTATCATTCACATGTACCCACCCTAGTCCTCTTTCAATAGATCTTCGGACCCCGAGATGAAATCGAGAGGGAACGAGTTGGGGCATGTGATACCTAAGGCGGATCCAAAATTTTGAACCGGTGATCATAGCATCCGCAAATCATATATAAAGGGTATTCAATGTTCGTTTCGTTTTTGAACGTACAATATACTCCCTCCTATCCTTTCTAGTTTACATATAAGTTTTATGTGTAGTCAAAGTATATCTACTTTGATCAAAAAGGTATCAACATTCAACAACGCCCAATCAATATTGTTAGATTCGTACGTACTCCTAGATTTGTACTCGAGATGGTTTCCAATTTGACTATTGACAAGATTAAAGTACATGAGATGTATAATGTGAAAATTATATCATTGGAAACTCCTTTCACATACGAATTTGACCGTATGCTTTGTGTAAGTTGCATGTCATATATTATTACTCTAACATTTGGTCAAAGTTAGCCTCGAAAAACACATTAGACCCTGTATGCTTTGTGTAAGTTGCATGTCATATATTATTACTCTAACATTTGGTCAAGGTAGTATAGTGGAAGTGGATCCTCTGATGTAGGTATCCCTGCCTTACCCTCCCTTTTGGTCACTTACTGGCGGACCCGATGCTTGCTAGGCCCCGCATGTCAGTTACTCAATGGGTTCGGCCATGTCAGGGGATCCTCATCCGTAGTATACTCCCTCTGTTTTTATTTACTCCGCATAAAACAGAGGGAGTGGTGGTATAATAAATGACGCGGGCGGGGGAGGGACGTCGGTTTGCTCTCAACTGCGGTCCCACAAGCGAGCGAAAATGCAAGACGAAGTGCGTTCCATTCGGTGAGCGACGTGGAGGGTCCAGCGTGCCGGGCTGCAACGCGAACGCGACAAGAGCAATGTACAGTCAAAACCGATTGACGGGTCGTCATCGGAACCACTATTCACACCAGAACCTTTGCTGCTCGGCCTACGCCGGCCACTGTCCTAAAACCACACCAAATCTCCAACCAATTTCCCCACCTTTCGATCCCCTAGCCCGCATCAAGCGTCCTCTAGTTCGCCGAAAAGCCATGGTGCGCCGCAAGATCACTTACTACAAGATGCTGACGCCGGAGCACCGCGCAGAAATCGCGGCGGCGGTCGGCGCCACAGACCTCCGTTCCCAAGCTCGCTTTGCGGCGGGCCAATCCCCGAGTTCTTTGGAGCCAAGCTACGAGGAGGAGGAAGCCAATCCAATGTTCATGGCGGAGGTCGCGGGCAGAAGGCCCCCGATGGGTATGAGACGATGGACGTCGACTTCGTGCCGGCCTCCGAGTCCCCCATGGTGCAGGCGGACTAGCGGTTCAACTTGGCGATACTAAAGGAGGACCGGGAGGCAGAGGCTCAACTCGACGCGGAGCGCATGCATGCCGCTGCCATCGAGGCTCTCCTGCAGGCGGAACCGGATGTCGTGGATGTGAACCGGGCGGCGGAGGCTCAACTTGAGGCGGAGCGCGCGGATGCCGCTGCCATCGAGGCCCTCCTGCAGGCAGAACCGGACGTCCTGGACTTGAACCGGGCGGCAGAGGCTCGACTCGACGCAGAGCGCGCGGATGCCGCTCTCATCGACGCCCTCCTGCAGGCGGAACCAGACGTCCTGGACATGAACCGGGCGGCGGAGGCTCGACTTGACGCGGAGTGCGTGGATGCCGCTGCCATCGAGGCCCTCCTGCAGGCGGAACTGGACGGCCTCGACTTGAACCGGGCTATGCTCTCGTCCGTGCGGAGCACCCGCACGCTCCGCTTGAACAAGTAGCTGGAGGCCGAGGAGAACCACGGTGCGGAGACACACGTCGGCAGCGACGGTTGGTTCGCGTCGGCAGCCAAAGACGACGAGGTCGTCTCTTTCCGCAAGCAGTGATAGTTTTTCATTATGTTGTTGTTTTTATGCATCTTTTGCTGTGTAAAAACATATATTTGTTATGCTAGTCGCCTGACTTGGGTCAGTCTACCATTTCAGGCAGTTGGATGAATATCCTACGTCTCCTAACCCTTCTTTCCTTCTTCCTCACCTCTTCTTCTTCCCCAACAGACCACTGCACGGGCCGTACGGATACTCCCGACATGCGGTTGGATAAACATACTCTATGAACAAAAATTATGTGTCAACGATAGGGTGGCTGAGTTTGGTGTGTTCACATGCGACAGCACGTGTCAGTGAGGGTGTGTTCCCTTGGTTGGGTTTGCGGCGTGTAGGAGCGACTGTGCAAGAGTACCTCCTCATTTTGAAAACTTTAGGCAAGCTTGGCAAAAATGTGTGGCGAAGTTTGGCAATGCAAGGCCTAGACCCAAACAGGATAAGTACGTATGTACTAGGAGTACTAGTGTTAAAAAAGGAAGGCTGGGTTTTCCTTCGTGGGATTTAATCGATACAAATCCTCGTTTCACATGTCAATTAATGCGTATTTTTTTCTCCAAAGACCAAAGAGCTAAGCATCTCACTCCTCATCGCTTGATTAATGTAGTGCCATGCAAACCAACCTTCTCACTTCCGCATGCATGCAGGGGATATTTATGTCCTTGGTTCCTAACCCCATCAATTTTGCCTCGATTAGTGTTAGTGGCCCTTTGCAAATTGTAATTTTGATATACTGGCCTTGTGTACAAAAAATGGAGGTAGTAACTATATTTGACTTCCTTCCCCATTGCGGTGACATCGACGATATTTTTTTGGTGGTTTGGCGAAGTGCGTTCAACGAAGAACACCATTGAGGGAGACCACGGTAAGTCATTCGCAAGTGCCGCCTGCAAGCCGAGACAACCGCCTTATTTGCACCCAGGAAGTCCTTTACTAGTACTACTAGGAGTAACTAATGCGGTGAGATGGCTTCTCGAAGAAGACGATGGAGAAGCGGAGCCAGCAAAGAGTGAAATGATGGTTGCTTCGTCCGTGCTTTTGTGATTTGACGCCTCACTGCTTTGTGATTTGTGATAGAAGGGACAGGGGAGTAGACTCTGTGCTCTATACTGTACTACATGCATCCAAGCATGGGAGAAAGAGGAGAGACATTGCATTTTTCTATTCCTTCAATCAATCAATCAGGGAGCTTCGGTTCCATCTTTTTGGCTTTGGCAACACCGTCCACAATGGTTCCCATGATGCCAAAAGCTATTTTCACATTTGGCTACACATTGTGGATGCCCTTAACCGTACCACTTGGTTTTGCTCCTGTGTGCTATCTATACAAATCTCAATTATATTGATCTAAAAAATTATAGAATCGAGATTAGTAAAAAGGAGGTGATTTTGCCGCGCGGATGGCGGGGGAGGTTTCTTATTTGAGCAATGCTACATCCACGTAATGGTTTACGTAAAGTTACGAACTGATGTGATGTGGGACTATTTGATTGGATTAAAGGAGAGGATTAGGCCCACCCCACATGAAAATCTGGGGGGGGGGGGCATATATAGATTAGATGGAAAGTATACGTA
This sequence comes from Triticum monococcum, assembly GCA_034509565.1. NCBI lineage: Eukaryota > Viridiplantae > Streptophyta > Magnoliopsida > Poales > Poaceae > Triticum > Triticum monococcum. Next base: position 525,239,802 of record CM067842.1, on the reverse strand, counting down.
GCAGCTACGTAGCCCTTTGTAAGTCTAGGATTAGGCTTCTTATTTTCGGAGGACGTTGTCCTGGCGGTTTGCTAACATGCGGCCCCACGTGTCAGTGCTTTACCAAGCCGATCCGCGTCCCACATGAGGCAGAACAACAGCAGAAGCAACACGTGGTTAAGTTGAAGAAGATGAGGGAGAAGCGGATTCAGCAACGAGTTAAATGATGGTTGCTTCGTCCCTCCAACTTAACTGCGGGAAAGGTGTAGCTTTGTGATTTGATGCCTCATTGCTCATTTCTACGCCGGCGCCATGACTGGGGTGCTTCACTCCGGCTGCTCTGCACTGTATTCTGGTATGGCACATGGACCCGGTAGCTTGATGTCCCACATGTCGGCGAAAGGGACTAGAAGATTTATGAAAGCGAGCGCTCCACTCTTACGACGGAGGAGTAGACGACACGACAGCCCAGTGAACTGTCACTTGTACTATATAGTACTATAGTTTTGCTGTTTCGCACGATCCATCGATACAAACCCGATTAAACAGGAAAGGGCGGGATTTTTCCCGCGTGGTAGATGATACTGGCCATACATTTCAAAGGCAATTTTAGTGCATGCAAACTGAATAATTATAAGTAACAATATGATATCTAGTAAAACTAAAAACACATATGATTTATTGTGTTAGAGTGTAGTAGTAGTGTTGTATTGCATAGTTGTTAGATGTAACATGCGAGAATGTGTAGAGATGTAGATTTGGAGGGCCTACAGAGAGAAAAGCGTAATACGGTCACTGAACTTCAGAATAAGCTGATTACGGTCACTATATATGTTTTGCGGTGATTATACAGTCACTTGCTCACAGCTCAGCATCGGATTGCACTCTGTTGACCGGCCAAATAGTCTGTCTGGCGCCATGTTGACTAGTTAAATTGACCATGTTCGTTGTGGGTCCCACCTGTTAGTTCGCATAGGCAAAAGGTCAGATAAACACAAATTTACGCAGGCACGACAAGGCTCCAACCCGTGCGCGGGAATCACCTGGTTGTGTATGTGTCTGTCAGGGCCTGATGTGTGCGCATGCACGTGTAGGTTGAGCACTTGAGCGTGAGAGTGTGTGTTGGTCGTGTGGTGAATTGGTGTGTGCATGCATGCGTGCGTGTGTGCGTGTGAGTGTTGCATGCCTGCGTGGCTGCGTGTGTATGTGTGAGTGTTGCGTGCGTGCGTGGGTGCATGTGTTTGTGTGAGTGTTGCGTGGATGCAGTTTGTGTGCATACGTGAAAGGGGCGTACATGGGGGTATGCGATGGAGAGAGAGAGATGCTCTTCGTTTCTCTTTATTATGATTAACTTTGTATATAGTATAAAAATATACAAATTCACAGTGCGGAATAAATTTCATTGTGGGCACCATGCAATGCAAATTAGCATTCATAATCCTCCATATAACTTTGTAATGTTGTATATATGTAGAAACTCTAAAATAATTTTTTGGCCATACTTTATTCAAAAGGAATGTTGTATGCGAAATAAACGTGAAGAGAGGGCTTTTTAGATCAATGGGGTATGTGATCTAACATGTGTGAATGTGTAGTTGATGCATTTGGTGGGGCCTAGAGAGGTATGTGTGTGTATTACGTATTCGAGAGAGGCATGGATAGAGGGGCCGATGGGGGGGCGTGGGAGAGATAGCACGAGAAATGAGAGTGGTCTAGAGAGAGAGGCGAATTTGACGTCACGACAAGAGATTCCATTCCCTTGAGTGTGTATATGCAAGGGGGAGGGAATAGAGGCACCAGGAGAAATTTTCTCTGTGTGTGGTGTTTGTGTTGGTATGTGTGGGTGTGAGAAGATAATGAGACGTGGAGGCAGAGGGTGTGTCACCGCATGAGGTCCGGTGGGTCGAGCTGAGGCCCTTCGTTCTGTTCCGTCCTGCGCAACATTGGTCGGCCTGTGACGCATTTAGGAAGACCCATGGATGACTAGTCGTGCAAGACAAAGATGGCAGAACTGTGAAGGACTCTGTGTCCACTGACAAAGCCGACTAGGATTTGTAACCCTAGGTTCTCGGACTAAGGTAACCCCTTTATCTCTAATATTACTATTCATCGAACCTAACTTTAAGGGGCATCCTACAGAATGCTCTGCTAGAATCATACTCGTCGATTAGGAAGAGAGGTGTGAGACAATGCGTGAGAAACAGACGTAAAGATAATGTGCGTACATGAGACACGTAGGCAGGTCCATGTATATAGAAAGGGTCGATGAGGATTGTGCGTGTGTATGTTTGCGAGAGGAAGAGTGCTTGTGATAAAGGTTAGTGAAAACAGTTGTAAATGGTTACGAGAGGGAGGGAGGGTTATACCTAGAGCATGTGTGCGAGAAAGACACCTCGGGAGAGAGTGTGTGAGCATGTGTGAGAGACCACCGATGGAGAGTGAAACTACACGTAAAAGACTGATCTACACAATGATTAAAGATATAAATTGTATCCAAATATTAGGATGGGATCATGATATTTGCAATTCGCGTAAGGAGCGGTCATTGATCCATCAGACATCTAGATTCTATCGAATTTGAGCATGTCTATGTTATTATTCGACACAATTGATCCACATAGTTAGTATTTTGAACTCTAGACAATGCATCGCTTTAGCAATCGAATATAAACGTGAGTATACTTCATGTTGTGTGTGTAAAGCACATTATACATACGAAAGTTACACGATGGACATTATAAATAGCTACTACCTATGAACTAGCATACATTTGAATTCAACTTAAGGTGGTTTAAAAAATCGAATTCAACATGAAGTCCATTCAATTATTTGAATTTGATATCATGGCATTTGTAAACCATACCTAAATTATGGGGGCACCAATCCTTGCTCTGATTTTGTACATAATAGCATATGTAGTCGTGTACAAAATAGATTCAAATTTAGCTCCTCCATTCCAAAATAATCGTAGTTATAGGATTTTCAAGTGTCAAAATTTCAAAAAGAATCGGATAATTTAATGAGGTTTTTGAACATACAAGGTCAAATATAACGTTGTATATTTAGGTCAATCCTCATAGTTCAAGAGTACTCTAAACGTGAATGCTTGTGTTTCAAAATTTCGAACGAAGCGCCAAAAGAGCCTCTACTCGCCCGAAACCGCGTGAGACCAATGTTTGGTAGTACAAGGAAATTACTTTTCTAATAACTCCGACCCGTGAAACCTACCGGCCCGATGTCCAAAGGTCTAAACCGGGGTAGGTTTGTAGCTTCATCTAGATGCCACGCAACCGCATCCGAAAAACATTCATACACAATGGCCTAAGCACACATGCGCGCGGCCGAAATCGCTCCCGCCCACTATTTGGGACACCTGGGATTACCATCCTATCCCCGACCCGCAAGAGGTCCGAAATTTAAGAGGGGGGCCAAGTTTGTACTTTCCCCAAATTCCAAACAAGCGCGTCCCATCTTCTGTTCAAAAAAGCCAAAAATAGGCGCGCCCAGACTGAAACATGGTTCCCCCCACCCGTCTGATTCCCCATTCATACTCCATGGGCGCCAAAACTACCTCTCCACCAGTCGCGAATCCCCGGTGTCCTCCGTCCGCCACCCCATCCCACCCATCAACCGCCGCCCTCCTCCATCATGCCGGAGCCGGTACCCCGACGTCGTCGTCCATCGCAACCTCAACCGCAACGCCCTCCACGGCTAGTAGTTGAAGCCAAGGCCGAGCCATCCGTACCCGAGCCAGTTCAACCACGTCGTCCTGCGCCTCACTGCTGCCGCTCCAACTTCGCCACCCTCCACCGCACCGGAGCTGTTCCTGCTACGCCATCCTTCACCGCCTCGGATCTGCTTCCCCTCTGCTGACATACGGCCACGGCAACACAGTCAACAATTTGGCCATGGGTTCGTCCAAGCCTGCACCCTCCAGAACATCGGTTTCCTGAGTAAAAATAAGAAAATCGGTGCGACTTTTGGAGGTGACCACACCGGCAACCGAAAAAGGTACTCCTCTTCCCTTATTCGTGCAAATCTTACGTCTCTGCTTGCACGGTATTCATCCCACAGAAGACACTAGTTGACCGCTTCTTCTTGATACTAGATGTTCCTAGTAACTTGTGATGCACAAGGTTTCTCCTCATATACTATTTCACCTTAGCTAGAGGTCCGTCGCCCCCCTGAATTTCAATTTCTGGCCACTTGATTCCCAATTAACGGAAGCATTCCCCGGCGTAACAGGCGCTAGTACGCCTATTACGCCAGGGAAGCGGCGCCTTGGTGTTTATCTTAGGGGCGTGTGCGGCCTAGAGCTACTGGCGCCCAATCTGGAGGTCGGTCGGGATTAAAGGGATGGCCTGGGGGCGCTGCCAAGCACGACGGTGGTGTGAGGTCGATGGGAGGGCGGGGCGGTGGAGGCAGGGGTCTGGGCCGGTGGTCGCTGGTGGTTCGAGAAAGATCGTCAACAGTGACTATCGGGAGGTAGACGAAGGCCATCTGCCCGCTCCTTATAGATCGAACAGTTCATTAAAAAAATCGACTGACCTATTTATTTTCAGTCGACTGTTATCTTAGATATGACCACATGTGGTGGTGTGCTGGAGGAGTACTTGCATTTCATGTGCTCATATATTACAAAATCATACAAAGTAGAATCTAATTTTGTTTGCCATGCAATGTTGTAGAGCTATCATATGTCTCTTGTCATTTATTTTTTAGCCACCTGCTATCTGCTACTTTTACAGTGCACTAGTTCTGCACACACTTCACCCTTACTCTCACTGTTGTGTTTGTATGCAAGGGTATTTCAGACTCTGCTGCCATGAGAGAAGCCAAAAAGAAAAGAGAGAAGTCGCTCCAGTTTGGTGTGCGGCTAGGCAAGACACGTTTCAACGCTTTAAAGGGTGTAGTGTCAGCAGATGGAGACGGGGAACATATCTCTGGAGTTGATGACCTCGCTCGCAATGAACCACCATCCCAGGTGCTTGCTTTAACTTCGCGGTGTCATATGTGGTTGCATGTTCCATATGGTGTCTAGCTTGTATTCGAAAGGCTGGAGTCGGTAAGATAAGGAAAGATATTTTTTTACATGAACCACCATCCCGTGAGCACCAGAAGACAAATAGCTAGTCAGGGCACTGGCCGAGCCAGTGACAAGCCCAGCAAAGATAGGCATCACCTGGAAGCCAACTAAAAAGCTGCGATGGTGGCGAAGCAACCCGCCTCCCACCAGGCTCTCAGGTCCTAGATGATCATGCTCACCACTTCAGCCAGATGTCTAGTTTGTATTGCTTTCAATTTGGTTAAATTGCATCTGCTTAGCTTACACATTATACCTTTGAATATGACACGCCTTTCTGTTTTTGGTACATACTAGTACATCGGTGTATTAACCATGTTCTTACATCAAACTAATGTTCTTGTGTATCCCTCAACAATCACTTATGACGAGGCACGCAGGCAAGGGGACTACTCCTCATTTAAAGAATGCAGCGTCAGCCTCCCGACATGATTCTCAAGAAACAGAAATGCTAGATGAAGATAGTGAACGTAGCTCTGCAGTTGATTACAGCATTTCACCTACACTAGCATCGCAGGTGCTTGCTCTAACTTGGCAGCGTGATATGTGGTTGCATGTTGCATATGGTGTCTAGATTGTAATTCTTCCAATCTGGTTAAACTGCATGTGCTTGTCTACTTAGCTTATACATTATACCTGTTAATGTGACATGCCTTCCTGTATTTAGTACATAGTACATCTGTCTATTAAGCAGCATGTCCTTACATAAAACTATTGTTTTTTTTGTATCCCGCATCAATCAACATGACGAGACACCTTTAGTATATGCAGTGCGATATTAGTTGCATCTTTCATATGATTTATAGCATGCACTACTTCTAATTTGTTGAAATTACATTTATGATGGGACGCTTTTAACTTGGCAGAGTCATATTGGTTGCATCTTTCATGTGGTGTCTAGCTTGCATTGCTTCTTATTTGCTGGAATGGTTTCTGCTTAGTTTACACAAACAGTTGTGAACATGCCATGCCGTCCTGTTTTTCGTACATATTCCATCCTGGTATCATGTGTTTGCCTTACATCAAAGTAGTGATTGTTAGTATCATGCATGAATGAGTTCTGAAGAGAGAATTTTATTGCTTTTTCTTGTCAGTTTTACTTGACAATTCAAAATCAATAAAGCGGAAGGAAGTTAGCAAGGCAGCGGATAAAGGTGCTCCTTCTGAACGGAGGGCCTCTACAGTTTCTACTCCTCCACACCCCCAAGATGATTTCCAAGACAACAGATGCATAGACACTCAACAAATCTGTGTTTATGACGAGCACGTCTCCCCTAGTGCAGCATCACCAGTGCTCCCTCTAACTTGGCACTGTTATATGTGGTTGCATGTTATGTGTGATGTCTAGCTTGTATTGCTTCTAATTTTGTTGAATTCCATCTGCTTACTTTACACATTATACTTGAATAAGACACGTGTTCCTGTTTCTAGAACATACAATATCTATCTATCACACCATGTTCTTACATCAAATTATTACTGTTGTAACCTGCAACAATCACTTATCATAAGACACGTTTGACTTCGGAGTGTGATATAGGTTACATCTCACATTCTTTTCTAGCTTGTATTACTAATTTGTTGAAATGGCACTTATGACGAGACAGTTTTAACTTGGTAGAGTGATATTCGTTGCATCTTTCATGTGGTGTCTAGCTTTCATTGCTTCTAATTAATTGAAATGCCTTCTCCTTAGTTTACACATCATAAGCTGTGAATGTGCAATGGCACTAATGACAAGAGACCTCTAACATGGTAGTGTGATGTTGTTTGCATCTTGCATATGATTTATTTCTTGTACTGCTTCACATTTGTTTAAACGCCATTTATGATGAGACACTGTTAACTTGGCAGAGCGATACTTGTAGCATCTTTCATATGGTGTCTACCTTCCATTGCATTGCTTCTAATTTGGTGAAATGTCTTCTTCTTAGTTTACACATCATAGTTCTGGTTATCTCTTCCGTCCTGTTTTTCATACATATTACATCCTCCTATCATGTGGTTGTCTAACATCAAAGTTTAGTTCATCTGCATCACGCATCAATTTGTTCTGAAGAACTAAATTGTTATTCGTTTTTCTTGTCGGCTTGACTTAACATGACACAGAGAAAGAGGAAGAAACACAGAATGGCAGGGAATGAGAAGCGGATGAATCCTGCAGATTCTGCTGGTACCGATGGTGCAATAGAAGGTCAAAGTCCAGCAGAAAGTTCTACAAACACGGCATCCCATGCTACACGAGTTGCAAAAAAAGACAAACAGAAACAAATAACTGCCACCAAACAAGCAGAGACAGCCCTAATTCTTGCAACACCTACCACAATACTACCAGCTGCACGACGTACTCGTGCGTCAACTAAGCTAGCAGCACGTTCCCAAGCTCCCTTGCCACCTGACACTACTTCTCAAGCACTCTTGACATAGGACGAGTTGGTAATATCAGATGAACCTTGTGAGCTTCAACAACAAGAAGGTAGTTGTTGGAGTCAAGTTACAGTTGCATGCTTCTTTATATGTAGTCTCACAGTTTGATGTACACTAACACTTCCTATGTTTGTTGTTGGACTAGCACCTAGGCGCAAGAGGAAACAAACATCAGGGATAATGCTCGATAGGTTAACTAAATCTAGAGGAGGAAGAATGGACATCCATTTTGAGGCAGGTTTAAAAAGGCCACGTGATGCTACAGAGTCAGCCAAGTTAGTATCAGAGGTAGCGGTTGTTGTTAGGTGTCATGTACGTATCCTCCCAACATGGATTCAGTACAGGAATGACAAAGACGAAACCCAGTTCAACATCTTCCTCGACCATTTATCTGTAAGTATGGTTATGTATGGAAACTAGTAATATCGTCTTGCTCTGTCCAATACTTTCTAGGTTGCTGATAATGAGACTCCCATAATTTTCAACAGATGAGGTTCAAGTTGGATAGCCAAGATGATGCAACCAGACAAGCTTGCACCCATGTTTTCAAGTCTGCTCTGCGATAGTATCGGTATAATTTAAGGAAAACTCACTTTGAAGGCAAGGCTAACAATGAACTTTCCCAAACATCTCCAGTGGAAAATATATCTGATGAAGACTGGAGAGGCCTCGTTAAACACTGGTCCGATCCGAAGTATCAGGTACATTATATATATGTCATCAGATCACATGTTGAAGTCCTATTTACGCATGTGCCACACAAATCTATCTTCTTGTAGGTGAACCGTTCAAAGAACAAGGCCAACCGTACGAAAGTGAAATTCCAACAGACGACAAGATCTCGTAGCTATATTGCACACTGCGAGGCTCTTGTAATTAGCTCCTGTTTCACTCTTTTCGCTGTACCATATTATCAGATCTATATTGACTTGTTCCAAATGCAGAGGAAAGCCCGCAAGGACCAAAAAGTACCTGAACCAAATGCTGTGGAAATCTTCAAGGACTGTCACACCAGCAAGAAGAAGGGCATGACTACACCAGTCAAAGCCGCTGTTGTAAGTCCTTAATCCTCATGCCTTTTAACTACTACTTACTCTGACTTGTGCCTCGAACTGCATGGTTTGCAACCAATGTCTATTACTCTTTTCAATTTTATACACAATTGTCTTAGCGTATCATTGCACCTTACAAGGTTTAAAAGAGAGGAGTGATGTTCCTTTGATCTTGACGCGTAATCTAGTTCCGTGCTGGACTTGCCCACACAACGTTACAATTGTCTGTTTGTCTGTTCTCAGTTGTTTTGTGATATGAATGATGTCATACTATGCTTACCGTATTATAAACTTCGTCTCTTTATCCTTAGCCCTCAATACAATGTAAAGAAATAGACAATACATTAGCGATGGTACATGGTCATATGTTTGGAACCTGGTTTTATTATGTACTTTGCAATAAAATACAACTAGTATTTTACATGGGTTCACCAGAATAAGTTCTGTATATAGACCAAAGCTATTTTGTTTGGTTTTGCTGCCTCCTTAATATCTTCTGTTCTGGTACTACTAATGTAATACCTCAACTTTTCAGCGAGCTATGGAAAAAATGGTGGAACAGCCACCTTCTGAAGGTGGCGAGGCAACTATAACCGCAATGTCAGCTCTTGCTGCAGTGGGTCAGTACCTGTCCACTAACAGTGCCAAAAGCACGTTCTTGCGTAATACTGGGTTGGTTGTTAAGGCAATATCGTCCAAACTACCACATGATCAAAATATGCAAGCTCAAAGCAATGTTGTATCTGCGCTCCAGACACAAGTCCATTCCCTAACAGAGACCCTTTGTGAAACAAGGAGAAACATTGCTCAATGTCATCAAGATATGCATGGTTTTGAAACCAGACTATCAGACATTTGCTATGTTGTTCAGGAGCCTAGGGGAAATGAAGGTGAGGGTTATGGTGCTCCATCGGACAATACAACATGAAAACGTAACAGCCAGGTCAAATGAACTGAGCTTCTGAACTTCTGGTGGTGCATTTATCTACTAGACTGTTAAGTTTTATGCCAACCTTCATTTTGTTATATAGTTGTAATTTGTTTTGGTGTGATACAAAATTTATTCTTAACGTGCAGCCACCGCCTGAAGAAAACAGCAAGCCATTTTTGTATAGTGTAGGGTGTTCCCTATATTTGCGCTTGTGGCGATCTTTGATGCCGAGTGGATGTAATCTGTGCAATCGCCTTAATAGCCTAGCGTTAGTTTCGGCCTTATTTATTTCCTAGTCTTATTTTTCCCTGGTTTGCTAGTGGCCGCAACTACCATGGGCCATATATGGGTCGTAGGATCCATGGGTCTCCTACGGGCTGTCGATAAATGGGCCTGCAATCGGTGGGCCTCGGGCCATCGGATAAATGGGTCTACATGGGCCATAATCGGGTGTAATTGGTATTGGCCTAGCATGATAACAGGCTATTAACAGGCCGTAGGATAGCAAAGGCTTAATTTGGTCATAGGCATAACGGGTCGTTAATGGGCCAGAATATAGGACGGGCTGGAAACAGCACAACGGGTTAACAGGCCAGAAACGGGCCGACTCTTGCCATGGGCCAAATTTGGCCCATTAGGGTAACAGGCCAGTAACAGACTGACTCTTGCCATGGGCCGAATTTGGCCCATTAGGGGAACGGGCCGGAAGTAATCGAGGGCCGAAAAGGAGCCCAAGAACGTATGGGTTGTCAATAGGCCGAAAGCTAACACGGGCTGGAAACGGCCCATGTAAATCACGGGCCGTTAATGGGTATAAAGAAAATTATTGTTCATTATGGGCTAGAGTCACTGTGGGCCTGTAATGGGCCGAAAGATACGAAGGCCTCATATGGGCCGAAAGACGTTGTGGGCCATACATGGGCCGAAAGTGAAATGGGATGGTATTATATTCGACGGCCCACATGATGTTGTTGGGACGATTTCCTTTAGGGCCTAACGGGCCGTAAAATGGGCTATTTGCGAAGAGACCGTTAACAGGCTTTTCATGGGCCAGCCCCTTAACTTTTGACCAAGTCAAACGGGCCGGCTTTGTAAGCTAAATGGGCCACTGTTGGGCCGTGCCATGTGTCGACGTATCATAGGCGCCTATCTGACTCAGTTACAAGCTGACACGTGTTTCGTCCGGCCAATAAGAATTTTACACGTGGAAATTTCCCATTGGTTAGGGCTGTTAACGGGTTATCGGATCCAAAACCTGACCCGATAGCTTAACGGCGTTCCGTTACGGTGGATGCCATGTGTCAGTCACCCTTGACGAAAGCACTTCTGTGACGCGCGATTTATCGTCATGGAAGTGGACACTTCCATGATGATAATTTTGGTAATGTCATGGAACACTTCTACGACAGCACAGGTATGACTATCTTGATTCTGTCATAAATTTGTCATGGATGTACATGCATGACAAAAAAGCGACCTACTGTGACAAACACGTATCATCATGGAAGTGTATTTTTTGTAGTGTTTGGTGTTGGTTGCCGCGTTGTGCTGCTCAATTCCCTCCATCACCGCCGAGATCTGCGCCTGAACAGCTGTAGGCCCTCTTAGCTTGGGCGCCAGATCGACACTCGGAGCTGGCGTTCTTGCCGAAGGATTGGAATTACGGTGGTGGAGCAAATCCACCACATACCGCGATCGGACTGACGGATCAAGCCGGAACACAAGGTGGATTGACTGACTACTAATACCAATTGTTATGCTCCTGGATACATGAACTCGATCTAGATAGAGTAGAAAGAGAAGGGGATCTGGGTACACAGAGATGGGAGGAGGAGGAAAGGGGAAAAGTGTTTCCTTTCTCTAATCGACGACCTTCTATTCTTTCGTTCCTGCCTTTATCTTCCTATTGCTCGCTTCCTGTGCGGTTGTCTCGGCCCTCCAGGCTCGGTCCAATCTGTTGCAACGCCTTGAGGCCTTGGGTCTTCTTCCTGGGCTGGGCCGCCATATAACAAATTGCAATTCAGCTTATTCAACGAAGTTCAAGTAAGAGCTCCACATACTCAACCATCATATAGTCTTATATGATTGCTAACACTCACCGCATACATATGAGTAAAACGTTTCAACCGGACACATAGAAAGATAGGAGCTTACTGTTTTGCCTCCCAACATATTCACCTCAAGGGTGATATCAACTGTAATAACTCATGCTACCCATATTCAACTGGACATATGTGTCTAGATCTTTCCTTACCACATGATGCTTGCCAAAAGAGAAAAATAAAAAGGAATAGAGAGAAGAACTTTGAATCTTTGCATAAAAGTAAATACATAAAAGTAAAAGATAGGCCCTTCGTAGAGGGGAAGCAGAGGTTGCCATGCGCTTATTTGTTTGTATGCTCAATCCCTTAGTGTAAAAGAGCATCACATTGTATTGCCCCTTATGACAACAACCTTTATTATGAAGTCCGTCGCTTTTATTCTTTGCCATCACAAGTTCGTACAACACTCAATTTTCTTTTACACTAAATGATCTCACACTTTTAGAAGTAATTTTTATTGCCTTATTGCACCGATGACAACTTACTTGAAGGATCTTGCTCAATCCATAGGTAGGTAAGGTGGACTGTTGAAAATAAGATTTGGGTTTAAGGGTTTTTTGGATGCACAAGTTGTATCTCTACTTGGTGCGGATTTTTGGCTAGCAAGGATGGGGGGCAAGCACAACATGTTGAAGGATCTATAACAATATAACTTCTATGTGAATATGAACAAACATAAACCATTACGCTGTCTTCCTTGTCCAACATCAACAATTTTGGCATATAATATTTTGATAGGGGCTCACAATCACATAAGATTTCCATGATAGTGTATTTACATGTGAAGGTTCTCTTCCTTATACTAATTATTCGTGAATTGCTTGTATGACCAATATTGTGATTGCCAAGCCTCAAAATATTTAACTTTCTAAACCCAATGTGAAGCTACCACTAGGAATCATATGATTTAAATCTTCATGATATTTAATCCATTAAACAATTTACTCATAGGATATAAGTGAAGCACAAGAGTAAATGACAATCTACTCCAAGAAGATATAAGTGAAGATCATGAGCATAATATTTCTTTCTCTCAAATTATTTTAAGTGAAGCAAGAGAGAATTTCTTCAAAAATACTAAAGCACACCGTGCTCAAAAAGATATAAGAGAAGCACTAGAGCAATTCCACAGAAAAGAGCTTCATTGACGGGATGTGAATGCCGCTTACCTAGCCTCCATGGTGACTATTTGAGGACTCGATAATTGTTGAAGAAGAAGGATGGGATGCCTATCGGGGAATCCCCAAGCTTAGATGCTTGAGACTTCTTGAAATGTTATCTTGGGATGCCTTGGTCATCCTCAAGCTTGAGCTTTTGTGTCTTCTTAATTCCTCTCATATCACGGTTTTCCTAAATCTCAAAAGCTTAATTCACACAAAACTCAACAAGAACTCATGAGATAAGTTAGTACAAACCAATGCAAAAACCTTATCATTCTCTACTGTAGCAAATCACTAAAATTATTATTCAACCTCTGCATATTTAATACTCCTATCCTCAAATCGAATCATTAAACAAGCAAACATATGCAAACAATGCAAACATCACCGCAATCTGCCAAAACAGTGCAGTCTGTAAAGAATTAAAGAGTATCAATACTTATTTAACTCCAAAAATTATGAAAATTTGACACACTGTAGAAAATTTATCAGAGCTTATTTTGAAGAAAGTTTCAACATTTTATCACATTCTTACTTTTCTAGGGAATTTTTGCAACAACAGTAAACTTTCTGTTTTAAAACAGCAACATGTAAACTTGTAAAATAAGCATAGTAAATGCTATCAATGCCACTTTTATTGAAATAAAAGATGCAAAACATTATTCTAAATAACAGCAAGCGAATTGTAACAAAATAAATTAATGCTCCAATCAAAACACATATCATGTGACGAATGAATACATAGCTCCAGGTGAGGTCACCAATAAAGTTGGAGACGAAATAGGGGATGCCTTCCGGGGCATCCCCAAGCCTAGTTGCTTGGATCTTCCTTGGATATTAAATTGGGCTGCCTTGGGCATCCCCAATCTTAGGTTATTGTCACTCCTTATTCTCCTCATATCGACATCTCACCCAAAACATGAAAACTTCAATCACACAAAACTCAACTGAACTTTGTGAGATAGGTTAGTATGATAAAGAGCAAACCATTTCACTTTTGATACTTTCAAAGACAAGATTCATAATTGTTATCACACAATGCCTACTGTATCATCTCATTTCCACAATTTACATTGAGCAATATAAGCCATGGAAACTAGAAAACAAGCAAACTATGCATTGAAAATAGAATCTGTCAAAAATTGAACAGTCTGTAGTAATCTGTACTCCAACCATATTTCTGCGACTCCAAAAAATCTGAAAAATTAGGACATCCTGATAAAATTTTCTGTTAATCCTCTTCAAAAAGAATCATCATTTTATCGTGCTTCTGTTAAAAATGATAATTGTTTTCCTGAGCGCAAAAGTTTCTGTTTTTTAGGAAGATCAAATCAACTATCACCGTAAGTCATCCCAAAGGTCTTACTTGGCACTTTATTGAAACAAAAGCAATAAACCATGATTACTATAGTAGCCTAATCATGTGAACACACAAAAACAGTAGGTAAAAGTGTTGGGTTGTCTCCCAACAAGCGCTTTTCTTAAATTCCTTTTAGCTAGGCATGATGATTTCAATGACGCTCGCATAAAAGATAAGAATTGAAACACGAAAAGAGCGTCACGAAGCACATTGATACATCTCCAACGTATCTATAATTTTTGATTGCTGCATGCTATATTACCCACTGTTTTGGACTATATTGGGCTTTATTTTCCACTTTTATATTATTTTTGGGACTAACCTATTAACCGGAGGCCCAGCCCAGAATTGCTGTTTTTTTGCCTATTTTAGTGTTTCGAAGAAACAGAATATCAAACGGAGTCCAAATGGAATGAAACCTTCGGGAACGTGATTTTCTCATGAGATAAGACCTAGGAGACTTGGACCCTCTGTCAAGAAAGCCACGAGGTGGTCACGAGGGTGGAGGGCGCCCCCCTAGAGCACGGCCCTCTGCCTCGTGGGCCCGTCAAAGCTCCACCGACGTACTCCTTCCTCCTATATATACCTACGTACCCCCAAACGATCAGAGACGGAGCCAAAAACCTAATTCCACCACCGCAACTTTCTGTATCCATGAGATCCCATCTTGGGGCCTGTTCCGGAGCTCCGCCGGAGGGGGCATCGATCATGGAGGGCTTCTACATCATCATCCAAGCCCCTCCGTTGAAGTGTGAGTAGTTTACTTCAGACCTACGGGTCCATAGTTAGTAGCTAGATGGCTTCTTCTCTCTTTTTGGATCTCAATACAATGTTCTCCCCCTCTCTCGTGGAGATCTATTCGATGTAATCTTCTTTTTGCGGTGTGTTTGTTGAGACCGATGAATTGTGGGTTTATGATCCAGTCTATCTGTGAATAATATTTGAATCTTCTCTGAATTCTTTTATGTATGATTTGTTATCTTTGCAAGTCTCTTCAAATTATCAGTTTGGTTTGTCCTACTAGATTGGTTTTTCTTGCCATGGGAGAAGTGCTTAGCTTTGGGTTCGATCTTGCGGTGTCCTTTCCCACTGACAGAAGGGACAGCAAGGCACGTATTGTATTGTTTCCATCAAGGATAACAAGATGGGTTTTTTATCATATTGCATGAAACTATCCCTCTACATCATGTCATCTTGCTTAAGGCGTTACTCTGTTTTTAACTTAATACTCTAGATGCATGCTGGATAGCGGTTGATGAGTGGAGTAATAGTAGTAGATGCAGGCAGGAGTCGGTCTACTTGTCTCGGACGTGATGCCTATATACATGATCATACCTATATATTCTCATAACTATGCTCAATTCTGTCAATTGCTCAACAGTAATTTGTTCACCCACCATAGAATACTTATGCTCTTGAGAGAAGCCACTAGTGAAACCTATGGCCCTCGGGTCTCTTTCTCATCATATCAATCTCCATCACTTTATTATTGCTTTTCTTTTTTACTTTGCCTTTTACTTTTCACTTTGCATCTCTATACCAAAAATGTTATTTATCATCTCTATCAGATCTCACTTTCGCAAGTGACCGTGAAGGGATTGACAACCCCTAAGCGCGTTGGTTGCGTTGAGCTATTGTTTTTGTGTAGGTACAAGGGACTCGCGCGTAGCCTCCTACTGGATTGATACCTTGGTTCTCGAAAACTGAGGGAAATACTTACGCTACTTTGCTGCATCATCCTCTCCTCTTCGGGGAAATCCAACGCAGTGCTCAAGAGGTAGCAAGAAGAATTTCTAGCGCCGTTGCCGGGGAGTCTGCGCAAAAGTCAACATACCAAGTACCCATCACAATCCCTATCTCCCGCATTACATTATTTGCCATTTGCCTCTCGTTTTCCTCTCCCCCACTTCACCCTTGTCGTTTTATTCGCCCTCTCTCTCTATCCTCCCTCTCTATTTGCCTCTTTTGCCCGTTTGCTTTTTGTTTGCTCGCTTGTCATGGCTAGTCTCATATCTTCTCCGTTGTCTCCCGAGAATGAAGTTCTAAATTTTAAACAAAGGGAGGGACAAAATCTAAAAGATGCTTGGTATAGAATTTGCAATGCTCAAAATAGATCTACCAGGAAGTAATCTTCTTCAGTTCTTCTCCGCAATTTTTTATGTAGGTGCTAGTCCTTGGTATATCCTTGATGCCATTACCGGAGGGAATTTCTTGGGTAGCCATACTTTTGATTCTTATAATGCTATGTTAGATTTATTTGGCTCACCACCTCTTTTGGTTAATGGAACTATGTTAACTTTGGAGCATGTTATGCAAAGACTTGAAATTATTGAAAATAAAGTTGCTACCGTTGAATTAATTGAAAATCTAGATAAAAAGATCCACAATCAAATTACCCAATATGGATCTAAGGTAGGAATGACTTTGAAAAATATTAAGGAAAAGGAACCCATAGTTAATGAGAAAATAAATCTAGATTCCACTAGAATCAATAAACTTGAGGGTATCATTACGTACTTGGGAACCGCTTTTTCTTCCGTAAAGAATACTCCAAGTCCTCCTACTAAAATTGCCAAGCTTATGTAGGTTCCTAAAAATAAGGGTGAATCATCTAGTAAGGAAACTGCGGATCTTAAATCTATAAGTATTCATCCCAATCTTTTTTCTATCATTAAGGAACCAATTGCTACAAATGAATTTTTCGATCTTGTGCCTAAGAGTTTGATAATCACTAGAAAGAAAGAAATTCCTAAGGGAGATAGATGCCTCATTGAAGAATTGCCTACCAAAGATGGCAATACCTAGATCTATTCTTGCTTGTTATGCCTAGCTAGGGGCGTTAAACGATAGCGCTTGTTGGGAGGCAACCCAATTTTATTTTTATTCCTTGCTTTTTGCTCCTTGTCGGTGTCAAAACTGGCGGATCTTGGGTAGGGGGTCCTGAACTGTGCATCTAGGCGGATGGTAACAGGAGGTAGGGGACACGAAGTTTTACCCAGGTTCGGGCCCTCTTGATGGAGGTAAAACCCTACGTCCTGCTTGATTAATATTGATGATATGGGTAGTACAAGACTAGATCTACCACGAGATCAGAGAGGCTAAACCCTAGAAGCTAGCCTATGGTATGATTGTCTGTTGTCCTACGGACTAAAACCCTCCGGTTTATATAGACACCGGAGAGGGCTAGGGTTACACAAGGTCGGTTACAAAGGAGGAGATATGCATATCCGTATTGCCTAGCTTCCCTTCCACGCCAAGCAGAGTCCCATCCGGACACGAGACGAAGTCTTCAATCTTGTATCTTCATAGTCTAACAGTCCGGCCAAAGAATATAGTCCGGCTGTCCGGAGACCCCCTATTCCAGGACTCCCTCAGTAGCCCCTGAACCAGGCTTCAATGACGACGAGTCCGGCGCGTAGTATTGTCTTCGGCATTGCAAGGCGGGTTCCTCCTCCGAATACATTACGGAAGAATTTGAACACAAGGATAGTGTCCGACCATGCAAAATAAGTTCCACATACCACCGTAGAGAGAATAATATTTCCACAAATCTAATCTGCTGACACATTTCGGCAACACGACATTATGCCATGGCCCGGTAATTATTCGAACCGTTTTTCTTCAACCAGCTCCACACATAACGCGAGGCGGTTTATTGACACGTCTTGTCAAAGTAGAGATCGTGTTCCCCTAATTATGGGATTCTCATCAATACGGTCTTGGGTAACCCAACCGTATCTAGGACTCCTAGATTATAGGCAAGTCCCAAACGGCTATGGAGAGGATGCTTGATATTCACGCTCTTTATAAAGGGACAATGCTTTTACTTTTTCCCTCCCGTGCTCAATCGAATCCTTCCCCCTCCTCGAGTTCTAACACCCAAAGCCCAGGTCAGCTGCTCCGGACCTTCAATCATGTCCGGATCTAGCCTTCAAGGCCGGTGGATGCCCTCCTCCATTACGGAAGAATATATCAAGAAGTTGAGGGAGGCCAGATACCTGACCGCCGAGGTTTCGCATCGGCTGCCCACCTGAGGGCAGGTTGTCCCTACTCCTGAACCCAATGAAGACGTCGTGTTCATCTCCCACTTCCTCCGAGGTCTAGGCCTCACTCTGGATCCCTTCGTTAGGGGGCTGATGTTTTATTACGGGCTAGATTTCCACGATCTAGCCCCGGACTCCTTTCTCCACATCTCAGCGTTTATTGTTGTATGTGAGGCTTTCCTCCGCATTACCCCTCACTTCGGCCTGTCGCTCAAGACCTTTGATGTGAAGCCGAAGATGGTCGAGGGGCAGCATGTAGCGTGCGGAGGCGCATTAATAAGCAAGGTCGCTGGGGCTCCATGGCCAAAGGGTTCTATTCCAGAGGTGTCCGGATTATGGCAACGGGAGTGGTTTTACATCACAGCTCCCAGAAGTGACAAGTGGGCGTCTGCCCCTGCTTTCCGCTCAGGCCCTCCACCACAACTGATGTCATGGATTAGCAGAGGGCTGAGCTGGGGTCCAGCCAAGGACGCGCTTGTACTGCAGAGCCGCATTCAAGATCTCTTTGAGGGAGATTTTAGTTTGATTATGGTGATGCAAGTCATGCTGGTTCGATGAATCCAGCCATGCAGACGCTAGCCCCTTCGCATGTGGGAGTTCAACCCAGAAGGACCGCGCTATTCAGAATTTCCTCGGCCTGACGCACAAGGAGATGTATAGATCATTCTTCGGACTCCAGATAGAGTGTCTGGATACTACCGAGGATGTGGGCCTGAGCAGCAACTGCACGTAAGCTATCCTCTAGCCGAACACACCGTCCTTCATTTATCATGACGTTATTATGAGAAATCGCTCTTTGACCAGGACTGGCTAACAAAGGCGAAGATGATCCCGTGTTCGGCCCCCCTTCCAGAAGGCTTGGAGAATCCGGTACTGGAAAAGATGCTCGAGCTAGCACCTTGCCTGGAGCCCTCACAGGAAGATAAAGGGGGGAATAAAGGAGGAGAAAGCGGGCCTCCACCGCTACCCATTCCGACCGAGGAAACGGGCGCCTCCGTGAGGGAGGATAACCAAGGGGAGGAATCTGGCATTCTCTCACCCCGGGGAAGGAAGAGGACTACCCGTGAAGATCTGGAAACCAAGGTTTCCAAACTGGACAAGAAGTCTCCACCAGAGGGTCTTGCCTTGGAGGGTGCTCTTGCCGCACAAAGTCCGTGCGGGGATCTGCCTTCTAACGAGCCGTAAGTAATCAAAAAGTGCTTTAATACTGAGGATATACTACTTTACTTCTGAGGAAAATAACCGAAGCATTTATCTTGCAGTTCAGGTCTTAGCCCTTCTCAGCAGAGCTCGTCTTTGGGGGATCTTCTTCCGGAGATGATGGAGAGCGAAAGGCCTCCTCCGGACTCCCCCGCTCAAGAAGCGGGCCACCTTGAAGTGTCGTCACGGAGGGCCTCTCCGGATCCGGTGAGGCCAGAAGATAATCCTCTAGTCACCCGAAGTCCTCAGCGTCCGGCTCTTGAAGAGAGCAAACAAAAGAGTCCGACACCGTCTGGTATGCGGTCGGATGTACTGAGGGAGCTGTTGGAGCGAGCGACCATCTCAGAAGAACACCGTACATTAATGGGTACGGTGATGGAAAGAATTTCGTCCGCTGAAAGCGGATTGCATGAAGCCTTTATGAGTCTACTGACAGGCTTTGAGGTACGTGATACTTTTTGATAGTACTGCACATTTTTAGGTGTGCCCTGTGTAGATAGTAGCCCCTGAGACTCTGGTTGTCGTCGAGAACGGCGGCGAACAGAGGATCGTAGTCCTAGGTAGTAACCAAACTGCCTGTATGTGCAGGTGGTGGAAACTCCGGTGGCTAGCCGGACAAATGAGTTTGCCGAACTAAAGCGGCAACTGGATGCGGCAGATGCCGACATCGAGCTTGTTAAAAAGCGGCTTGACGAGGCACAAGGTAAGTAATGCTTTCTGGTGAATGTCACATAGTAAGAGCAGCATGATGCCAGTATCTTTAATATGTTGTGGTTGGATATGGAGCTGCCACCGTGGAGACCCTTCGAGGGGAACTTGCCCGAGCCAAAGAACAAGCAAGGAAGAGTAATGCGGCTGCTTTGAAGGCGGCCGAAGAGTTGAGGGCCGAGAAGGCCGCGCATTGCGAGAGCAAAGAGAAAATGGCCAAGATGGCTGTAAAGTTAAAAGACACTGCCGACCGTTGCCAGTTCCTTACCGAGTGAAGACGACAGAGCTTGAAAAGGCCACGATGACGGCCAAAGACACCCGCTCTGCTATGAGAGCGAAGAAGGAGGAGCTGCGTGAAGCCTGGGATATTGCGGCTGGGAAGCCCTTCATGCCGCGGAGGAAGTTCGGAGATCCATGGTATGCCCCTCTGGATCGGCTGTGGAGTTCGGCAGACGCATATATGGACTTGGCGGCGAGCGTTGTTGATGCAGCCAAATACTTCCGAGATCAAACAGATCATGAAGTGGACAAGCTGTTCTGGTCATAATTTAACGTTCCAGAGCGTCCGCTTCCATTGACCGATCAGCTAGCCGAATGGGCCAAACTCAATAGGTTGTCCGGACTCGCCATGAGGTTTGTCGTGGATCAGCTGTGGCCGGAGAAGTCGAAGCCGAACAGCTATTTCAGCTTAGTGCAGCAGTTCCTTGGTGCGGTGCCGTGCATCAATGCGATGAAGAGGTCGGCGTGCATAGAAGGCTCACGGATGGCCCTTGCCCATGTTAAAGCATACTAGGCAGAGATGGATGCTACCACTGTTGCGGCGAGGGTTCGGCCGTAGGCCGAGTGGATGCCGAGCACTATTTTGAAGAGGTTCTCGAGGGTGCTCGTTTGATAGAGGCCCAGTGCTCGAAGAATATTATGTTTGAGTGACATGTATTCCCATTGTAAACACAATGTTTTTATGAAATTTATTAGGGTTGTGTTTATACTTTTGCCTGAAAGTAATATGATGCCTCCTGTGTGGCCGTTTATGTATACATGTGTATAACCTGAAAGATTGCAGTCGTCAGCTTCAGCCCCCACGCATATAATGCGGAGGTGTTCGCAGAAGACGCGTGTTCATAGTTAACCCAACGTCTTGGCCCTATTAAGGAGGTGATAGCGCAGCGAACGAGGCAATCGGACTATAATGCTTTAACACTTTCACTTAGCCATAGGAGTTTGACGGTGGGGCTACTATATAGCCCTTGGTGGCTTCGCACTCTCCCAAATTCGGGGTGCATACATGCCTGGCCGGGAAACGGCCCTTCATTAAGGCGGAGGAATTCTAACATTCCGATAGGTCATCGAGTGGTTGACCAGTCTCACGCTATATCATGACAGTCAGTTTTCGGCTTTCTCTACTGAGGCGCTCGTCCGGATGACCCGGGGCACAATCGCAGTAGTTCTCCTAGTGCTACCTTATTCGATAGAGCGGAACGTAAGGTACCAAAACATAGGAGCCGGGCAAACCCAACATTTGACCAAAGACATGATTCGGAGCTGATGCATATAAGGCCAAACTCGCGACGCCGAACACTCCCTAAGGTATTCGGTCTTTATGGTATAAACTGGGCCTAAACAGTGCCCTTTGTAAAAAGCCCCTGGTGTCCAGGTACGTGCATTATTCTGACGTGGCCACATGCCAAGACGCCAGCATCCTTCTAAATTATACTGAGAATCCAAGGGATGTGTATCAACAAGAGACAATGAAAAAGGTTGACGCAAGGTCTTAATCTAAAAAGAATCCTTGGGACGGGTCCCTGCTGCACGTTTGCGCCTATGTCTCCGTTGTGCCGTATCCTGGACGGGTGTAGCACGGTGGTCATCTGTAAAAGAGAGAAACTTAGGTGAAAAGTTGTCGTGCCAAAAGGTAGGTTTTAAAGAAACCATGTAAATATCAAGATGAGTAAAAATTGCCACTTGTCTGTGCACGTTGAGCCCGTTGTATTTGTGATAGGGGTGTGGCCATCAATCCTGTATGAGTTACATATAGTTGCATCGGACTCGTCTAACCGTGTCCGTGGTCTTGATGACCTTTCGAATACTTTAGTTGGTGAGGCCGTTTTAGTGTGCGGCTGCCGAGGCAGCCACACCCTCCTCGATGCGCAGGGATCGCTCAATATTTCCATTTACTGTAATGATGCCACGTGGACTGGGCATCTTAAGCATGAGGGAAGCGTAATGCGGTATTGCATTAAAGCGAGTGAAGGATTCGCGTCCAAGTAGTGCTTGATAGCCACTTGGGAACGGAGCAATGTGGAAGATTAAATTTTCGCTACGGAAGTTATCGTGGAAGCCGAATATAACTTCTAGTAGCAGGGAGCCCGTGCAATGAGCCCCTGGGCCTGGCGTTACTCCTTTAACGGTAGTATCACCGAGGCAAATTTTCATTGGGTTTATCCCCATTTTGCGGATTGTGTCCTGATATATCAGGTTTAGACTGCTGCCACCGTCCATATGGACTCGTGTGAAGTGGTATCCGTCAATTATTGGGTCTAATACCAAGGCAGCCGGTCCTGCACGCCGGTTACTTGCTGAGTAATCCCGATGGTCAAAGGTGATCAGTTGAGATGACCAGTGGCAGGACTCCGCGGTGATAGGCCCTTGGGCATATTTCTCTGGGAGTGCCACTTTGTTTCTCCCCTTGATCACGTGTAACACGTTTACTGTTTTGACTTCTGGTGGAAATTTCTTTTGTTCACCAGTGTCTTGCTTGAGAGGCTCATCCTCGTCTTCGCTTGGTGTATCCTGCCCCTTGTGTACGGCGTTGAGCTTGCCGGACTGCTTGAAAACCCAACATTCTCTGTGGGTGTGATTAGCGGGTTTACCAGGGGTGCTATGGATCTGACATATTTGGTCCAGTATTCTATTTCAGCTGGACAGTTCGTCTCTGGCGCCTTTAGAGGGTGGCTTTTGCTAACCTGGCCGAGAGCTTCTAAATCCGGCGTTTACCGCGGTGCTCTTTGGGCTGTCTTCTTTATTCTGGCGCTTGTTATTTTTGCTTCGTCGTGATTTCCCGTTTTCATCTCTAACTTCGGATGTACTTGGGTCGCTGGTGCTCCATCTGGCTAGCCAGCTGTCCTCACCCGCGCAAAAGCGGGTCATGAGGCTTGTTAATGCTGCCATTGTTCTCGGCTTTTCTTGGCCGAGGTGTCTGGCAAGCCATTCGTCGCGGACGCTGTGCTTAAAAGCTGCCAAGGCTTCGGCGTCCGGACAGTCGACTATTTGGTTCTTTTTAGTAAGAAACCTGTTCCAAAGCTTTCGGGCTGACTCTCCGGGTTGTTGAGTTATATGACTCAAATCGTCCACATCTGAAGGTCGGACATAAGTCCCTTGAAAATTTGCCCGAAAAGCGTCTTCGAGCTCTTCCCAGCTTCCAATGGAGTTTTCTCGGAGGCTTTTAAGCCAGTGCCGAGCTGGCCCTTTGAGCTTGAGGGGTAAGTACCTGATGGCGTGGAGATCATCTCCTCGAGCCATATGGATATGGAGGATATAGTCCTCAATCCAGACCCTAGGGTCTGTTGTTCTGTCGTATGCCTCTATGTTTACGGGTTTGAATCCCTCTGGAAATTCATGGTCCAGCACCTCATCGGTGAAACATAGGGGGTGTGCGGCACCCCTGTATCTGGGTGTACCACGTTGTTCGGATGTTTGTTGTGTTGCGTTGTATGCTGGAGCGCGCTTGCGTGGTCCGTAGATGGATCTGGTTGCGCCGTCCTTTTGATGCGAGCCCTCGCGTGGATCGTGTATTGGCTTATATGCGGCGTTGTTTGCCGTTCTATGTTGGCCGTGAGGTCGTTTGTCCGGCCAGGTGGCCGTTTTAATTTTTGGCCGCGGGGGGTCTAAGACCTCCTCCTCGAATTCAGGTAGCAACTTCCGCTTCGGGTAGCTCTTGGTGGGGCAATTACCGCCGTACTTCGCTGCTGTGTTGAGTACTTTACTCTATCTGATTTTAAGTGTGTCTTGCGCAGCCTTGAGCCTTTGCTTCTGCTTTTTTAGACTCCTCGCGGTGGCAACGAGCCTTTGACGGGCATTCTGTTGCTCCGGGTGTCTGTCCGGTGTGATGTCATCCGGACTATTATCTTTGAAAGAATCGGGTTGTTCGGTTTGACTCTCCGTGTTGCCGTGGTCCGGTGATGGTTCACCCTGCTCTAACGTTGGGTCTGTATGATTGTTGTTTCTGCCAAGGCGGGATTTGGAGGCGCTTACGCCGCCGCTTTGACTGCTTCTCGAGGGGACAACCCTTCGTTGCGCCTTTCTGTTCCTCGTCGTCGTTTTCTTTTGGTGTGTCCACCTTGTATATGTCATGTGATGAAGTGAGCGTCTAGTGCCCTGTGGGCAGTGGTTCCTATTCGTCTCCTGCATCGTCGTCCATACCGTCGATGTTGTCGGATTTCGGGTTCCGGCAGACCCTTGAGGTTCGAACACTGGGGTGCGCGCGGAGATCTCTCCCCTACTGATCTACGTCCGATCCTCTCATGCGAACTAAGATGAAAATGATGAACAACACAAGAGACACGAGGTTTATACTGGTTCGGGCCACCGTTGTGGTTTAATACCCTACTCCAATGTGTGGTGTGGTGGATTGCCTCTGGGGCTAATGATGGACAGTACAAGGGAAGAACAGCCTCGCGAGGGGTGTTCTTGAGCTGATGCAGTGTGTTCTACTTAGTCTCTACTGGGTTTCTCCTCTTCTCTCTTCCCTCCTTCTCTCTTCTTGCTCTCCCCTTTTTCTCCTCCTTTCTCCTCTTTTTTCCTGTGGAGGCTAGCTCTATTTATAGAGGCCCTGTGCCTCTCCCTGAATAATTGAGCGGGAAGGGTGCCAACAATTGGCCATTTTGAAGGGGAACATCTAGTACAAGTTATCCTGACCAAAGGTGGTCTTCGACTACCAAAAGCACTGGCGATGACGCCGTCTTGGGCTCCACGGTGACCTCCGTCCGGCCGTCCGGCTGGTCTTGGTCTTGTTGCACCGGAATGGTAACCTTTGCCTGATACCTTGGCCTGTGCTTGCCCCCTTTGCACCAAAGGGGAAACAAGGACCCTGTGCAGGCCGGCGCCCGCCTGGCCTTGATCGTCATGGCTTGCGTCAAGGGATCCTCGCGAGGTACCCTTGCATTGATATCTATACCTCCTCGCGAGCCTGCCTGATGAGGCCGCTCTTGAGGAAGCTTCCTGTCATCCGCCCCACGAGGCTTGGCCCCTCGCGAGGGTCTTGAGCTTGGGCTAATGAAGATGGGCCGCGCTGGGCCCCCAGTTGAGCCATGCCGCAGGCCGCAGGCAGGCAAGTCTGGGGACCCCCGTTCCCAGAACGCCGACAGATGTCTTCGGAGTCGAAGTCGAGCATGTTGGTTAGGTCATCGACAGTGGCTACTAAGTGAGTGGTGGGTGGGCAGTGAATTTTATCCGCATCCCAATCCTGCCGGACATAATTCGGCTAGGATTCTCCTAACAAGGAGAGAGACCTTAATGAGTTCAGTATGCCGCGAAGGGGCGACTGCCGGAGAAGGATCCGACAGTTTAGCAACACGACTCTCGTGCAGGGTAAGGTCGATGTTCGGCTCGATCATCGCCGAGGGTAAGGCCTCCGTGGCGGGGTCCATCCACCCGTCCATGGAAGGCGCAATTGGCTCCGAATTAAGGGTCGGAGTGGTTGCCGGTGCGATCTCCTGAACACTGTCTGATGCTAGAGCTAAATCGTACTCATCGTGATCGCATGACCCACAAGGCAGAGACTCGAATCCGTCGAAGATCAAGTGTCCGTGGATATCGGCCAAGTAGCTTAAGCCTCCAAACCTGACCTGATGGCCAGGGGCGTAGCTTTCAATCTGCTCCAGGTGGCCAAGCCAATTGGCCCGCAGTGCAAAGCCACCGAATACAAAAATCTCTCCGGGGAAAAAGTCTCACCCTGGACTACATCGCTATCGATGATCATAGGAGCCATCAAGCCTAACGGCGACGACATAGAGGAACTCTCAATGAAAGCACCAATGTTGGTGTCAAAACCGGCGGATCTCGGGTAGGGGGTCCCGAACTGTGCGTCTAGGCGGATGGTAACATGAGGCATGGGACACGAAGTTTTACCTAGGTTCAGGCCCTCTTCATGGAGGTAAAACCCTATGTCCTGCTTGATTAATATTGATGATATGGGTAGTACAAGAGTAGATCTACCATGAGATCAGAGAGGCTAAACCCTAGAAGCTAGCCTATGGTATGATTGTCTGTTGTCCTACGGACTAAAACCCTCCAGTTTATATAGACGCCGGCGAGGGCTAGGGTTACACAAGGTCGGTTACAAAGGAGTAGATATGCATATCCGTATTTCCTAGCTTGCCTTACATGCCAAGCAGAGTCCCATCCGGACACGAGACGAAGTCTTCACTCTTGTATCTTCATAGTCTAACAGTCCGGCCAAAGAATATAGTCCGGCTGTCCGGAGACCCCCTAATCCACGACTCCCTCACTCCTGTTTAGTAATAAATAAATTATTTAGCCTCTGTTTTGGTTGTGTTTTTGTGTGTTTAATTAGTGTTTGTGAGAAGTAGAACCATTGGGAAGACTTGGGGAAAGTCTTGTTGAACTTGCTGTAAAAAAACAGAAACTTTAGCGCTCACGAGAACTGCTGTCATTTTTACTTGGAGAGTGCTCTTTAGTTAATTCTTTTTGCAGATGATTAATAGATAAATTCCTCACGTCCATAAATTTATCTTAGAATTTTTGTGGTTCCAGATCACACGCTAGCTACAGATTACTACAGACTGTTCTGTTTTTGACAGATTCTATTTTTCGTGTGTTGTTTGCTTATTTTGATGAATCTATGGCTAGTAAAATAGTTTATAAACCATAGAGAAGCTGGAATACAGTAGGTTTAACACCAATATAAATAAAGAATGAGTTCATTACAGTACCTTGAAGTGGTCTTTTTTTTTCTTTCGCTAACGGAGCTCACGAGATTTTCTAGTTTAAGTTTTGTGTTGTGAAGTTTTCAAGTTTTGGGTAAAGATTTGATGGATTATGGAACAAGGAGTAGCAAGAGCCTAAGCTTGGGGATGTCCATGGCACCCCCAAGATAATCTAAGGACACCTAAAAGCCAAAGCTTGGGGATGCCCCGGAAGGCATCCCCTCTTTCGTCTACTTATATCGGTAACTTTACTTGGAGCTATGTTTTTATTCACCACATGATATGTGTTTTGCTTGGAGCGTCTTTTATGATTTGTGTCTTTGATTGTCAGTCTACCACAATCATACTTGCTGTACACACCTTTTTAGAGAGCCATACATAATTTGGAATTTGATAGAATACTCTATGTGCTTCACTTATATCTTTTGAGCTCTATAGTTTTACTCTAGTGCTTCACTTATATCTTTTGAGTTTTATAGTTTTGCTCTAGTGCTTCACTTATATCTTTTAGAGCACAGTGGTGGATTTGTTTTATAGAAACTATTGATCTCTCATGCTTCACTTAGATTATTTTGAGAGTCTTAATAGCATGGTAATTTGCTTAATAATAATATGCTTGGTATTCAAGATTTGTAAAACTTTCTTTTTAGTGCGTTGAATACTAAGAAAAAAATTGGTGCTTGATAATTGTTTTGATATATGAGGATGGTGATATTAGAGTCATGCTAGTTGAGTAGTTGTGAATTTGAGAAAGTCTTGTGTTAAAGTTTGTGATTCCCGTAGCATGCATGTATGGTGAACCGTTATGTGATGAAGTCGGAGCA
Source organism: Triticum monococcum (assembly GCA_034509565.1). Taxonomy (NCBI): domain Eukaryota; kingdom Viridiplantae; phylum Streptophyta; class Magnoliopsida; order Poales; family Poaceae; genus Triticum; species Triticum monococcum. Next base: position 525,211,989 of record CM067842.1, on the reverse strand, counting down.
TGATTTATTTATTGATTGTCTTCCTTATGAGTGGCGGTCGGGGACGAGCGATGGTCTTTTCCTACCAATCTATCCCCCTAGGAGCATGCGCGTAATACTTTGCTTTGATAACTTCTAGATTTTCGCAATAAGTATATGAGTTCTTTTTGACTAATGTTGAGTCCATGGATTATACGCAGTTTTCGCCGGTATCATACACCCACCAAATACCTTCCTCAAAACAGCCACCATACCTACCTATCATGGCATTTCCATAGCCATTCCGAGATATATTGCCATGCAACTTTCCACCATTCCGTTCATCATGACACACTCCATCATTGTCATATTGCTAGCATGATCATGTAGTTGACATCGTATTTGTGGCAAAGACACCGTTCATAATTCTTTCATATATGTCACTCTTGATTCATTGCATATCCCGGTACACCACCGGAGGCATTCATATAGAGTCATATTTTGTTCTAAGTATTGAGTTGTAATTGTTGAGTTGTAAGAAAAATAAAAAGTGTGATGATCATCATTTTTAGAGCATTGTCCCAAGTGAGGAAAGGATGATGGAGACTATGATTCCCCCACAAGTCAGGATGAGACTCCGGACAAAAAATAATAAAAAAGAGGCCAAAAAAGAGAAGGCCCAAACAAAAAAATGAGAGAAAAATAGAGAAGGAACAATGTTACTATCCTTTTACCACACTTGTGCTTCAAAGTAGCACCATGATCTTCATGATAGAGAGTCTCTCATTCCATCACTTTCATATACTAGTGGGAATTTTTCATTATAGAACTTTGCTTGTATATTCCAATGATGGGCTTCCTCAAAATGCCCTAGGTCTTCGTGAGGAAGCGAGTTGGATGCACACCCACTTAGTTTCTTTTGTTGAGCTTTCATATACTTATAGCTCTAGTGCATCCGTTGCATGGCAATCCCTACTCACTCACATTGATATATATTGATTGGCATCTCCATAGCTCGTTGATACGCCTAGTTGATGTGAGACTATCTTCCCCTCTTTTTGTCTTCTCCACAACCACCATTCTATTCCACATATAGTGCTATATCCATGGCTCATGCTCATGTATTGCGTGAAGATTGAAAAAGTTTTGAAAATGTCAAAAATATGAAACAATTGCTTGGCTTGTCATCGGGATTGTGCATGATTTAAATACTTTGTGTGGTGAAGATAGAGCATAGCCAGACTATATGATTTTGTAGGGATAGCTTTCTTTGGCCATGATATTTTGAGAAGACATAATTGCTTTGTTAGTATGCTTGAAGTATTATTATTTTTATGTCAACATGAACTATTATCTTGAATCTTTTTTAGTCTGAATATTCATACCACAATTAAGAAGATTTACATTGAAATTATGCCAAGTAGCACTTCACATCAAAAATTCTGTTTTTATCATTTACCTACTCGAGGACGAGCAGGAATTAAGCTTGGGGATGCTTGATACGTCTCCAACGTATCTATAATTTTTGATTGATCCATGCTATATTACCTACTGTTTTGGACTATATTGGGCTTTATTTTCCACTTTTATATTATTTTTGGGACTACCTATTAACCGAAGGCCCAGCCCAGAATTGCTATTTTTTGCCTATTTCAGTGTTTCAGAGAAACAAAATATCAAACGGAGTCCAAACGGAATGAAACCTTCGGGAACACGATTCTCTCATCAGATAAGACCCACGAGACTTGGACCCTCCATCAAGAAAGCCACGAGGCAGTCACGAGGGTGGAGGGCGCCCCCCTAGTGCGCGCCCCCTGCCTCGTGGGCCCCTCGAAGCTCCACCGACGTACTCCTTCCTCCTATATATACCTACGTACCCCCAAACTATCAGATACGAGCCAAAAACCTAATTCCACCGCCGCAACTTTCTGTATCCATGAGATCCCATCTTGGGGCCTGTTCCGGAGCTCCGCCGGAGGTGGCATCGATCACGGAGGGCTTCTACATCATCATCCAAGCCCCTCTGATGAAGTGTGATTAGTTTACTTCAAACCTACGGGTCCATAGTTAGCAGCTAGATGGCTTCTTCTCTCTTTTTGGATCTCAATACAATGTTCTCCCCTCTCTTGTGGAGATCTATTCGATGTAATCTTCTTTTTGCGGTGTGTTTGTTGAGACCGATGAATTGTGGGTTTATGATCCAGTCTATCTATGAATAATATTTGAATCTTCTCTGAATTCTTTATGTATGATTGGTTATGTTTGCAAGTCTCTTCGAATTATCAGTTTGGTTTGGCCTACTAGATTGGTTTTTCTTGCCATGGGAGAAGTGCTTAGCTTTGGGTTCGATCTTGCGGTGTCCTTTCCTAGTGACAGAAGGGGCAGCAAGGCACGTATTGTATTGTTGCCATCGAGGATAACAAGATGTGGTTTTTATCATATTGCATGAAACTATCCATCTACATCATGTCATCTTGCTTAAGGCGTTACTCTGTTTTTAACTTAATACTCTAGATGCATGCTGGATAGCGGTCGATGAGTGGAGTAATAGTAGTAGATGCAGGCAGGAGTCGGTCAACTTGTGTCGGACGTGATGCCTATATACATGATCATACCTAGATATTCGCATAACTATGCTCAATTCTGTCAATTGCTCAACAGTAATTTGTTCACCCACCGTAGAATACTTATGCTCTTGAGAGAAGCCACTAGTGAAACCTATGGCCCCCGGGTCTCTTTCTCATCATATAAATCTCCATCACTTTATTATTGCTTTGCTTTTTTACTTTGCCTTTTACTTTTCACTTTGAATCTCTATACCAAAAATACCAAAAATATTATTTATCATCTCTATCATATCTCACTTTCGTAAGTGACCGTGAAGGGATTGACAACCCCTAAGCGCATTGGTTGCATTGGGCTATTGTTTTTGTGTAGGTACGAGGGACTCGTGCGTAGCCTCCTACTGGATTGATACCTTGGTTCTCAAAAACTGAGGGAAATACTTACGCTACTTTGCTGCATCATCCTCTCCTCTTCGGGGAAATCCAACGCAGTGCTCAAGAGGTAGCACATATTACTAGCACATTTTAGGTCTAACCCACATCCTATGCATGGGGATTTTTTGAGCAAACAATTTATGGGAACAAGAATCAACTAGCATAGGAAGGCAAAACAAGTGCAACTTTAAAACAATCAACACATAGAGAAGAAACTTGATATTATTGAGATATGTAAGAGCATAATTTCCTTCCTCATAATAATTTTCAGAAACATCATGAATGGATTCAACAATACAACTATAACATACAACACTCTTTTCATGATGCACAAGCATAGAAGATCTATTACTCTTTATGGCATACATGTCATCATAATAATCATCATAGATAGCAACTTTATTGTCATAGTCAATTGAATCCTCTTCCAAAATAGTGGATGTATCACTAAATAAAGTCATGACCTCTCCAAATCAACTTTCATCAATATTGTAATAAGATTCAACACCCTACAAAAGGGTGGGATCACTACTACCTAGAGTTGACACTCTTCCAAACCCACTTTCATCAATGTAATCATCATAAATAGGAGGCATGCTATCATCATATTAAATTTTCTTATCGAAAGTAGAAGGAATCAAAGAATCATATTCATTAAGCAAAGCATCCCCAAGCTTAAGACATGACTTTATTCTTGTAGACACGTGTTGGGCCTCCAAGCGCAGAGTTTTGTAGGACAGTAGCAATTTTCCCTCAAGTGGGTGACCTAAGGTTAATCAATACGTGAGAGGTGTAGGATGAAGATGGTCTCTCTCAAACAACCCTGCAACCAAATACAAGAAATCTCTTGTGTCCCCAACACACCCAATACAATGGAAAATTGTATAGGTGCACTAGTTCGGCGAAGAGATGGTGATAAAAGTGTAATATGGATGGTAGAAATATATTTTTATAATCTGAATAAATAAAAACAGCAAGGTAGAAAATAGTAAATGGGCACAAAAATGGTATTCCAATGCTTGAAAATGAGGGTCCGTACTTTCACTAGTGCAACCTCTCAACAGTCCTAACATAGTTGGATCATATGATTATCCCTCAAAGTGCAATAAAGAATCACTCCCGAGTTCCTATTAGCGGAGAACAAAGATATAAATTGTTTGTAGTGTATGAAACCACCTCAAAGCTATTCTTTCCATTCGATCTATTCAAGAGTTCGTACTAAAATAACACCAAAGCAAATTCATATTCATAATACTCAATCCACACAAAGAACTACACGGGGACCCCAAAGTTTCTATTGGAGAAAAGATAATTAAAAAGTGCATCAACCCATATGCATAAATTACCCCAATGTCACCTCGGGAATCCGCAAGTTGAGTGCCATAACATACATCAAGTGAATCAATATGATACCCCATTGTTACCTCAAGTATTCATACCGCAAGACATAAATCATGTGTTCTCATATCTGAATATTCAATCCAACAAGACAAAACTTCAAAGGGTAAAGATTCAAGTCAGCACAACAAGAGTATAGAGGGGGAAAACATCATATGATCCATCTATGTTAACAAAGCCCATGGTATAGATCACGAGAGAGAGAGAGAGAGAGATTAAACACATAGCTGCTAGTACAAATCCTCAGCCCCGTGGGTGGACTACTCCCTCCTCATCGTGGTGGCCGCTGGGATGATGAAGATGGCCACCAGAGATGATTCCCCCCTCCGGCAGGGCGCCGAAAGGGGTCTAGATTGGTTTTCGGTGGCTACAGAGCCTTGCAGCGGCGGAACTTCTGATCTAGGTTAACCCTGAAGGGTTTCGGAGTATTTGGAATTTATAGTGCAAAGAAGGGGTATGGGAGGCCACCGAGGTGGGCACAACCCACCTGGGTGCGCCTGGGCCCCAAGGCGCGCCCTGGTTGAGTTGTGCCCCCCTCGGGGCACCCCTAGGTGCTTATTGGGCCCACTATTGGTCTTCTGGTCCATAAAAAATCCACAAAAAGTTTTGCAGTGTTTGGACTCCATTAGATAATTATTTCCTGCGATGTAAAAAACAAGCAAAAAACATCAACTGGCACCGGGTACTAGGTCAATAGGTTAGTCCCAAAAAATGATATAAAGTTGCTATAAAATGATTGTAAAACATCCAAGAACGATAAAATAACAGCATGAATACTTCATAAATTATAGATATGTTGGAGACGTATCAACAACCCCTTTAACACGTTGGGTTGCGAGTATTTGTTATTTGTGTGTAGGTGTTGTTTACGTAGTGTTGCTTGGTTCTCCTACTGGTTCGATAACCTTGGTCCCGTCACTAAGGGAAATACCTACCGTTGATGTACTGCATCATCCGTTCCTCTTTGGGGAAATACCGATGCAGTCCTAGCAGACATTAGGTACCAACGGGAAAGTTGCTCGATTTATTGTCTCCCATTGAGGAATAGAGGCTAATCCCACTAAAATCCGAGACCTGGCCTGGTTGGAGGTGCCTACCAAACTCAAGCACATCTGAAAATTAGCAGGCTGTGTGGCTGCACTGAGCTGATTTATCTCTCGGTTTAGAGAGAAGGCCTTACCCCTCTACAGACTGCTAAAACAAACCAAAAAATTTAAATGGACTAGGAGGCTAGAGCCTCTTTGGAGGAAATCAAAACACCCCTCACTACCAATCCCATACTGGTAACACCTGGATCAGGTGAGTCAATGTTATTATACATCTTGGCCACTTACCAAGTAGTCAACACAGTTCTTGTTGTCGAGCGTGACATGGAAGGCCATAACCTCCAGGTTCAAAGGCATGTCTACTATGTTTCTGAAGTACTTACCCCGTGTAAAACCAGGTATTCTCATTACCAGAAGATAGCCGATGCGGTCATTACGGCATCTCGCAAAAGTAGATTACTTTTAAGAATGCTCAATCATGGTGGCGTCCAAAGTACCCCTCAATGATATAATTAATAATAGGGATGATACGGAATGAGTCGCCAAGTGGGTAATTGAACTCCTCCCTTTTGAAATCATATAACAACCATGCCGAGCAATTAAATCTCAGGTGTTTGTAGATTTTTGGCAGAATGTACGGAAGCTGAGCTCCGTTGAGAGCACAATACGTACTCACATTGGACGATGTACTTTGACTGCTCCAAAATGCTCACCAGATTAGGGGCAGGAGTGGTTTTCACATCACCAACTCGTGACTACATTCGATACGTATTACAAATTATGTATACCAATTCAAACAATGCCTCCGAATACAAGGCCCTACTGCATGGACTTCAGATAAGAGTCTCAATGGGAGTCCGACATCTTGAAGTCTAGGAATATTCTAACCTTTCTATCTCTCAAGTTAATGGGGAATTCGATGCCAAGGACCCAAAGATGACAACATATTGAAAACGGTCTTAACAATCTCAGCTCGGTTCCAAGGGTTAGAGTTCCACCATATCCCAAGGGACAACGATTAAGTTGTAGATGTTCTTGCCAGAATGGGTGCTAAATGAGACCTAGTCCCCACAAACACTTTCCTGAAATGGCTCTTTAAGCCGTTCATGGTCTGGCAAGACGGGGATACGACATCCGAATCAAATAATTCTAGAAAGGCCACCTCTCCGGCCATTGAAGAAGACGAGGAGATAATTGGGGGCTCAGTTGTCGAGGAAACATCCTCGACTCATGAGATAATGGCAGTTATCGCGCCATGGACTAAACGCCTCCTCGCATATCGTCACAAACGTATCTACTTTTCCAAACACTTTTGTTCTTGTTTTGGACTCTAATTTGCATGATTTGAATGGAACTAACCTGGACAGACGCTGTTTTCAGTAGAATTGCCATGGTGTTGTTTTTGTGAAGAAATAAAAGCTCTCGAATTAAGCTAAAAATTTACGGACAATTCTTTCAGAGTATATAGAAAATATTGGCGAAGGAAATTACTAGAGGGGGGCCACCAGGGCGCCACAAGCCTAGGGGCGCGCCAACCTCCCCCCCAGGGCGCACCTGGCAGGCTTGTGGGCCCCTGGCAGCTCCCGCAACACTAATTCTAACTCCATAAGTACCTATCCACCAAGAAAAAAATTAGAGAGAAGGAATCATCATGCTTTATGATACAGAGCCGCCGCCACCTCCTGTTCTTCATCAGGAGGGTTGATCTAGATTCTGTTCAGGGCTCCGGAGAGGGACATTCGACATCGTCGTCATCAACAACCTTCCTCCACCAATTTCATGATGCTCACCGCCAGGAGTGAGTAATTCCTTCGTAGGTTTGCATGGGTTGGATGAGATTTATCTTGTAATCGAGTTATTTTGTTAGGACTTGATCAGTAGTATCCACTATGTTCTCAGATTGATGTTGCTATGACTTTGCTATGCTTAATACTTGTCACTAGGGCCCTAGTGCCATGATTTTAGATCTGAACCCTTTATGTTTTGAAGGATATATTTGTGTTCTTGATCCTATCTTGCAAGTTGTCTGCACCTATTACGTGTTATGATCTGCATACCCCAAGGTCACAATAATTGGGATTCTCTTCGATGATTACCATAGTTTGAGCAGTTCATGTATTCACTATGTGTTAATGCTTTGTTCTAGTTCTCTATTAAAAGGAGGCCTTAATATCCCTTAGTTTCCTTATGGACCCCACTGCCATGGGAGGGTAGGACAAAAGATAGCATGCAAGTTCTTATTGCAAGCACGTATGGCTACGGGAGTGGTTATTGGACCCCACATGCCTACATTAGTAGCATTAGTAGCACTGGATGAGTGTTACCATTACTATTGCTATTGTTACCACTGCTATCAAATTATCATATTGCTGTTCTACTGATCACTCTATTGCAAATATTTAATTCTCCAGGTGTGGTTGAATTGACAACTCAACTGCTAATATTTGCAAATATTCTTTGTCTCCCCTTGTGTCGAATCAATAAATTTGGGTTGAATAGTCTACCCTCGAAAACTGTTGCGATCCCATATACTTGTGGGTTATCGAGACCTTTTTCTGGCGCCATTGCCGGGGAGCTGATACGTCTCTAACGCATCTATAATTTATGAAGTATTCATGCTATTATATTATCCATCTTAGATGTTTAATGGGCCTTTATATACTGTTTTATATGATTTTTTGGGACTAACCTATTAACCTAGAGCCCAGTGCCAGTTTCTGATTTTTTCCTTCTTTCTGAGTATCGCAGAAAAGGAAAATCAGACAGAGGCCAATTGACCTGAAAACTCACGGAGATTTTTTTTGGACCAGAAGAAGCCCACGGAGTACCGGAGATGGACCAGAGGAGTCCCGAGGCCACCATGAGGGTGGGGTGCGCGCCCTACCCCCTAGGCGCGCCCCCCTATCTCATGGCCGCCTTGGGGACCCTCCTGACTTGTTCCCAACTCCAACACCTCTTATTTTTAACCAAACTTCCAGAGAGAAACCTAGATCAGAAGTTCCACCACCGCAAGCCTCTGTAGCCACCAGAAATCAATCTAGGCACTCTCTGGCACCCTGCCGGAGGGGCCCATCATCACCGAAGGCTATGGAGGAGGATCCTGGAGGGGCCATCATCACCATGAAGGCCAAGGACCAGAGGGAGAATCTCTCCCCATCCAGGGGGAGGCCATGGAGGAGGAAGCACAAGGGGGAGAACCTCTCCTCCTCTCTCTCGGTGGCACCAGAGTGCCATCGGGAGGGGAATCATCGTCGCGGTGATCGTCTTCATCAACATCACCATCCTCATCTCTTTTATGCGGTCCACTCTCCTGCACCCCGCTGTAATCCCTACTTGAACATGGTGCTTTATGCCACATATTATGATCCAATGATGTGTTGCCATCCTATGGTGTTTTGAGTAGATATCCTTTGTCTTTGGGTTGATTCTTGATCTAGATTGGTATGAGTTGTATGTTTTTTTGGTGCTGTCCTATTGTGCCCTCCGTGTCGTGCAAGTGTAAGGGATTCCCGCTGTAGGGTGTTGCAATACGTTCATGATTCGCTTATAGTGGGTTTCTTGAGTGACAAAAGCATAAACCCGAGTGAGGGGGTTGTTGCGTATGGGATAAAGGGGACTTGATGCTTTAATGCTATGGTTCAGTTTTACCTTAATGATCTTTAGTAGTTGCGGATGCTTGATAGAGTTCCAATCATAAGTGCATATGATCCAAGAAGAGAAAGTATGTTAGCTTATGCCTCTCCCTCATATGAAATTGCAATGACGACTACCGGTCTTTCTAATGATTGCCTAGGATAATTCCGCACCCTGACCCATCATTATTCCACACTTGCTATTTATAATATTTAGTAATATATTCTAACTTTAGCTCTCTGATATCATGCAAAGTTATCCTCTTCATACCCACAACGTAGTTTTATTTCTCGTTTCTAGTTGGAAGCAAACGTTCGGTGTACGTAGAGTCGTATCAGTGGCAGATATGGCTTGAGAGAATATTGATCTTACCTTTAGCTCCTTGTGTGTTTGCCACTCCATACTTATCACTTCCACCTTTGGGAATTGCTACAATGATTCCCTACACTTGGGGATTATCAAGCTCTTTTCTGGCGCCGTTGCCGGGGAGCAATAGCGTGGGGTTGATATTCTTGTGTATACTTGTTTGCTTTCTTCACTAAGTAGATTTTGTTTTTCCTTTTTTGTTTCTGTTTAGTTGTGGGTGAAATATAATTTTTTAAAAAGAATGAAAATACAAAAAATTACTTGCCTCTCATACCTAAAAAGTTTTTCAATAAGAGAAGTGATTGGAAGGTTATGCATTGGAGAAATGAGGGTAACCCCTTGAACACTCGTGTTCATGCTCATGGAAACAATGTAAAAAATTTCATGGAAGCTTCTATGAAAATAATTATCCCCTTGTATATATCCATTGTATTATAAAAAATAATGTGCCAAGCCTTGGTTTTAGGATGATTAGATTCCTTGTTTACTTTGTGCAGTACAAAAACAGAAACTTTGGATATAGCGCGTGATTTTACATTTTTTACCGGAAAGTCAAATGGGTCTGAAACTTTTTGCACATTACTTATGTAAAAATTGTTCAAATTGCCATATTTTTAGAAGTTTTTGGAGTTACAGAAGTTTACCAAAACTTCCAGATTACTACAGAGTGTCCTGTTTTTGACAGATTCTATTTTATATGAGTTGTTCGCTTATTTTGATGAATCTATGGGTAGTATCGGGGGGTATGAACGATGTGAAGTTGGAATACAGTAGATATAGGTCTAATATTAAATTGGAATAAGTTTGCAACAGTACCTAAAGGTAGTGATTTGCTTTATTTACACTAACGGATCTCACAAAGTTTTTGTTAAAGTTTTGTGTGGATGAAGTGTTTGAAGATCGAGGAGCTATCAATATGGGAGAATAAAGAGAGGCAAGAGCTCAAGCTTGGGGATTCCCAAGGCACCCCAAGTAAATATTTCAAGGATACTCAAGCATCTAAGCTTGGGATGCCCCGGTTGGCATCCTATCTTTCTTCTTCAACAATTATCGGTATACCTTAGTTTTTGTTTTGTTCACATAATTTGTGTCCTTTGTGTTTTTGTTTTTGTTTAAGAACTATGCTAGTATGAGATAGCCCTTTATTGATTTATAGAATACTTCATGTGCTTCACTTATATCTTTTAAGTATGATCTTATAGAATTGCTCTTTGTGCTTCACTTAAATCTTTTGAGTATGGTTTTATAGAATGCTTCACGTGCTTCACTTATATATTTTGAGCTTGGATATTGGTTAGTCTATATTAATTGTAGTATTCTCCATGAACTTCACTTATATCTTTTGTAACATGAATAATACTATCATCTAAAGTGGATTTACAAGAAGGTTGCTCCCACTATTCTGAATGAGAAGAATTTTGCTTATGTGAAGACTAGTAAAATTTGTATGCTTGTAGATCATGAACAGAATACTTTATGTGCTAGTTATATTGTTGAACTCATTCATTATGCTACTGAAAATTATTATGAGGGAGGAATACATGCTTGTAGGAGTTGCAATAATATCAAGTTTCCTCTCTATGTGCTTAAAGTTTTTAAGTTATACTTGTTTTGCCTTCCTATGCTAGTTGATTCTTGTTCCCATAAATTGTGTGCTCACAAAATCCCTAGGCATAGAAAGTGGGTTAGGTTCAAATGTGCTAGTCATATTCTTCATGATGCTCTCTTTATGTTTCAATTCTTATCTTTTATGTGAGCATCATTGAAATCATCATGCCTAGCTAAAAGGCATTAAAGAAAAGCGCTTGTTGGGACACAACCCAATATTTACCCTTACTGTTTTTGTGTGTTCTCATGATTAAGATACTGTAGTAATCATGTATTATAGATTTTGTTTCAATAAAATTCCAAGTAAGACCTTTGGGAAGACTTGGGTGAAAGTTAATGTAATCTTGCTGTAAAAAACAAAAACTTTGCGCTCATGAGATTAGCTGTCATTGTTTACAGAAGAGTGCGATTGAGTTGATTCTTTTTAAGAAGATTATTAGACAAATTGGTCACGTCCAAAAATTTATTTCAGAATTTTTGGACTAGCAGAAGTATGGTTGGTGTTCGGATCATTACAGACTATTCTGTTTTTGACAGATTCTATTTTCATTGCATAGTTTGCTTGTTTTCTATTTTCTATGGCTTATATTTATCAATATAAATTGTAGAAATGATATGGTACAGTAGGAATTGTGTGAGAACAAGTATGAATGTTGCCTTTGACAGTACCAAAGTGAATGGTTTACTCTTTATCATACTAACCTATCTAACGAAGTTTCGTTAAGTTTTGTGTGATTGAAGTTTTCAAGTTTTGGGTGAGATATCGATACTGGGAGAATAAGGAGTGGAAAGACCCTAATCTTGGGGATGCCCAAGGCAACCCAAGGTAATATTCAAGGAAGACTCAATCGCCTAAGCTTGGGGATGCCCCGGAAGGCATCCCCTCTTTCGTCTTCAAAACTATCGGTATACCTTACTCGTAGCTATATTTTTATTCGTCACATGATATGTGTTTTGCTTGCAGCGTGTTTTCAATTTTACTTGCTGTTTGAATAAAATCATTGGATCTGAAATCTTGAATGAAAAAGAATCCTCCCATGGCTAGTTAATTATCTGACTACTCAGTGTTCTTCACTTATATCTTTTTGGAGTAGTTTGTCATTTACTCTCGTGCTTCACATATATCCTATCAGTAAATAGATGAATGAATTGAATATCACAAATCTGAATTTATATACGTTTCATATGCTTACAACATGGGAGTAATGACTTCACACATAATAAGTATAGGTAGTAAACTTATTGGAAGTTAGCAAACGCAGAATTGGTCACTTGAACAATTCATGAAAGAATATTGAAGGAAGAGAGATTTCACATATAAATATACTATCTTGGACATCTTTTGCAATTGTGAGCACTCATTACAATATGACATGCTAAAAGGTTGATGTTGGACAAGCAAGACAACTTAATGGGTTATGCCTTCCTATATCCGAAACGTTATATTGTCTTGGATCATCCAACATGTTAAGTTTGCCTTTCCCTCTCATGCTACCCAAATTCTTTGCACCAAGTAGAGATACTACTTGTGCTTCCAAACATTCCTTAAACCAGTTTTTCCATGAGAGTCCACCATACCTACCTATGGATTGAGTAAGATCCTTCAAGTAAGTTTTCATCGGTGCATGCAATAAAAATTAATCTCTAAATATGTATGATGTATTAGTGCGGAGAAAATAAGCTTTATACAAACTTGTGATAGGGAAGAAATAAAAGCGATAGACTGCATAATAAAGGTCTTTATCACAAGCGGCAATATAAAGTGACGTTCTTTTGCATTAAGATTTTGTGCATCCAACCATAAAAAGCGCATGACAACCTCTGCTTCCCTCTGCGAAGGGCCTATCTTTTACTTTTATCCTCTACCCTTATACAAGAGTCATGGTGATCATCACCTTTCCCTTTTACACTTTTTCCTTTGGCAAGCACTTTGTGTTGGAGCGATCTGGATATATATATCACTTGGATGTAGGTTTTCATAAATTATTATTGTTGACATTACCCTTGAGGTAAAAGGTTGGGAGGCGAAACTATAAGCCCCTATCTTTCTCTATGTCCGATTAAAACTTTGAACCCATAAATATCACATGAGTGTTACCAATTGTGAAAGATTAAATGATCGTTGAGTATCTGGAGTTTGCTGAATCAAAGCTCTTACATAGACCCTTCCTGAAAATAAGATGAATTGCAATTGTTTGATGACTAAGAGCACGTTTTTTTAGTTTTCAAGTGTAACACCCCGGATGTAATTTACCTTATCTGTACTCCAACTCTTGCCGTTTCCGGCCTAAGTTATTTTATTTTCCTCGGGTTCATGTTTTTGTCTCCGTGTGTTATTGCCTTTGTCATGCATCTCATATCATGTCATCATGTGCATTGCATTTGCATACGTGTTTGTCTCATGCATTCGAGCATTTTTCTCGTTATCCGTTTTGCATTTCGGCGGTCCTATCTCCTCCGGTGCCCCTTTCTACCTCTTTTCGTGTGTGGGGATTAAACATTTCGGGATTGGACCGAGACTTGTCATGCAGCCTTGGCTTACTACCGGTAGACCGCCTGTCAAGTTTCGTGCCATTTGAACTTCGTTTGATACTCCAACGGTTAACCAAGGGACCGAAAAGGCCTCGTTTGTGTTGAAGCCCAACATCCTTCCAATTTGCCCAAAACCCACTAAAAACCCTTCTATCACCTAGAGCATTTGATCATGATCACGTGGCCGAAAACCATGCTCAATTTGGAGCCTCCTAGCTCCTCCTACCTATAAAACTAGGTCTCCTCCAAAAATTCCCGGATCCCCTCCTTCCAAAACCCTAGATCTTTCCCTCCGCACGGCCGGACACGTCCGGTCCGGCCGGACACGCCGCCGCCGCCAAGCAGGGAGCGCCACGTGGCTCCCCGCCACCCGCCGCCGCCGAGGCCCGCGCGGCCCAGCGCCGGCCCCCGAGCCCGTTTTCTCCCGCGCCGCCACCGCGCTTCCTCCCCGCCGCCCACGGGCTAGCGCCGCCGCCGGATCTTGCTCCGGCCACCGCACACCATCGCCGGTGGCCGCCTTGCGCCTCGTCGGCAACCGCCGCACCGCCGCCCGGAGCGCCGCTCCGGCCTGCTCCGCCCTCTGACCTCCGTCGCCGCCTCGCTGCCGGCCGGATCCGGCGCCCCCACGGCCAGATCCCGGCGACCGCACCCCTCTCCGGCGAAGCCCTGGCCGACTCCGACGAGCACGAACCTGCCTCGGTTCGCGTGCATTTGTCAGCTACAGTAACTTCAGATCTGGATCGGTTGACTTCTTCCCCGAAAACCCTAGCTATTTTGCATTTTTCCGCATGCCTTAACTCTCTCATCGTAGCTCCGATTTGTGCGTGTAGCATATCAAAATGTTCGTCTCGACGAGTACATCATTTCATCTCATTGAACAATTTTCATTTGAGCTCATCTTGATGCCTGAAATGCTGTTGGAAGAGGGCTATGTGGTAAATTTGTCAGATCTGTTTCATCAAATAGCTATTTGTCATTTTTGCCATGATTAATGTGTGCATGATATGATCCCGAGATCTACATGAGTTTTGTTATATGCCATGCAATCTTTACAGAGGTTCTTACCATGTATTTTTGTGATACTTGTGATGACTAGCACAAGCTTGCAAAATAGCGTAATCGGTAATGCTGATTTCAGGGACTTAGAATTTCACCAAGTCCTTGTCCTGATTTTGTCGTTATGCCATATGTTCATGTTGTTTCCCAGTGATCCGTGCCTCTTTTGAGGATGATCAGTAAGGATGATTTGTTACCATTGTGGTGCTCTATCCATCCATGTCTTTGGTTGCATTTATGGAGTACCCTAGCTTGAGTCAATCGAGCTCTACTTTTGCTATATCGTGAATCCTGGCAGATTGTTGACATGATTAGCGATTTTGCCGAGGATGTTGCTATTGATCCGTGCATGCTATGTTGTTGTTCTTGCCATGTCTAGCTGCTATGTCATGTATTCTTGATGGGTGTATGCTTAGTTTGTCATGCCATGCTTGTAGTGAGTGCATCGAGCTCGTGAGCATGCCTACTTGTTAACTAATTTGCATGCTCCAATTTTTCACTAAGTCTGAGATCTGTTTATGTTTTTGCCATGTTCACATGCTTGCAATTGTATTTTATGATCCCTTTTGGCTCAAGGTCACTAACGGACTTTTGTTAAATGCTTTGAGTAGCTTCATTCCATGCCTTGCTTTGCCATGTTAAGATCCTGTAGCTTGTAGTTTTCATTCTCTAATGTGTGCTTCCTGATGTTAAATTCCAGACTTGTGTTAATTTCACTAAGTCTGAAACCTGTTATCGTTTGCACTTTTGCCATGCTTGTTTGAACCTGCTAATGGATGAATTAGCCATAGCTCAGTGTTCATCTTTTGTCAAGCATCATGAGTGGATCCCTGCCATGTATTTTGTTGTCATGTTTGAGTGTTGTACCATATTTATCTTGATGCATTTAGATGGCTAGTTGCTAATTATCGCAGACCGGTGCCATATTTGTTTTGTTTGCCATTTCCAAACCGTGCATCCGATTCCGGTGATCTTTATATAGATTTCTACTGAAATCACCTCACCTTTCCAGTGGACCTCTTGAATTTCCAAGTTGAGGCCAGGTTTAATCATTCCTTGTCAAATCTTGCTTATGCATCACATATCGCATCCCGCATAGCATACCATGTTTGCATCATGTTGTTTGAGCATTGCACGTGGTTGATTATGTTCCGTTTGCTTTTTGTTCTTGTTTGGGTAGAGCCGGGAGACGATTTCGTGAATGAGGAGCCCATTGAGTTTGCTTACGAGGATCAAGTCAACTCTAACAACTTTGTAGGCAAGATGATCATACCCTCGAAATCACTTCTATCTTTGCTTGCTAGATGCTCGCTCTTTTGCTATGCCTATGCTACGATACCTACCACTTGCTTATAATGCCTCCCAAATTGCCATGTCAAACCTCTAACCCACCATGTCCTAGCCAATCGTTGATTGGCTATGTTACCGCTTTGCTCAACCCCTCTTATAGCGTTGCTAGTTGCAGGTGAAGATTGGAGATCGTCCATGTTGGAACATTGTTTATTGTTGGGATATCACTATATTATCTTGTCTATCTTAATGCACCTATATCTTTACCTACTAATAAAACGCCGATTGCTTCTGCCCGTATGTTGTTTGTAAATTTACAGAAAAGCCCCTCACTTTTTATAGAATCAACCCGCAGTTCAATATAGAAATCAACCCGGAAGAGAGAAAAAAATAGCCCAACACGCGAAGCAAAGCGATTTTCTCCAGAAAATCCCACATCGCTACTTTGAAGTTAATTTCATCGGTTCATATACATGCGCCTTGATGATTCAACAAGAGGCAACGGAAATCAACCGAGGAATGAATCCAGAGAGGTGTGCTACGAAGGAATCAAACCGAGAACTGAACCCGGCGATGGGAAGGGGCTGCTCCGGCAAAGGAGAGGCCAGGGTGGAGCAACCCCGGCCTTGCTCGGCCAGGAACCCTGGCCTCCAATGGAGTGGAGGTGCCAGACCGAGGCGGCAGCGGCTATGGCGCCTCCATGGCGCAAGCAGGGGAGGCAAAAGCAGCTACTATGGCGCTCCATTGCAAGCAGTGGGAGGCGAAAGGTGCGCAGCAGGAGAGGACGAAGTGGCGGACAACAGCGGCTTGTGCTCGCCGGCAACCAGCCCGGCCGGCAGCCAGATCTGGTGCGTGCACACCCCACGGCCCTGCGGCCCCCATTGCCACCAGCCACCCGGTGGGAGGAGAAGGGCCTCCACCACTACGGCACGGGGACGGGGACGTTGCCTCCCTCCCATGAGCCGAAGAGCAGGCCGCCGCCGCCTCCGCCTCAGACGACGCTGCCAGAATCTCTCGCGCGGAGGGAAGGGAGATATGATCCCGGCGGTGCTGGATGTTGAGCGGGGAAGGGGAGGAGGAGGCGAAGGGTGCACGGCGGGATCATGGCGGTGGTGTTGTGGACTCAGGCAGGAGAGGAGAGGAGGGGGCGCGGGTAGGATCACGACGGCTGTGTTGTGGCGATAGCTACCTAAAAGAGAAAAGGAAACAGAGGAGAAAAGGAAAACGAAACCGAGCGACCGCGAGCGAGACGGTCGTGATTCTTCTACGCGTGGCAGACAGCCTTCACACGTGTTTTTCTTTTTGACGGGAGCCTTCACACGTGTTAGCGTGTGTAATGTGCTTGCTCTCCTTGCAAAAATGTGTTAGCTCGCTAAAGTCTAAACTATGCACACGTTGCCTCTTTTATTAAGTTTGAATTTCACTCATCTATTTTTTTGAATTTGACTCTGTTTATCTCCTCATGAACTCATACTGATGGGCTACTAAGACGCGGAAACTGAGAAAGGCAACAAACACCATACGTAGATGAATAAGAATTAGACAATGTTGGACTAACATATACACACGATGGGTATACATGGTGAGAACATATATGCTTGCATGTTCAATAAAAGTAAATACATATTAAATATCTTCACGCACTGGTGATCCTAATTCATATGAGTGCATGACAAGTCGTTGGCGCCAAAACATAGAGATTTAGAGCATGTACAGTCGGACATAGCAAATATGACCCCTTAAATGCCTGCGGACGCGCCCGGTAAGTGACCGGGCATGTACATTTTGAGCCCCTATTTATCCGTCCGCGCAATCACACTCCTCATTTTTCTTATCATATATCCGGTCACTTGCATGTGATTGGTGGAGATAAAGAGAGAAAATAAAAGAATGAATAAAGAAAGAGAGAAGATGGTCCGGGGTGGGGCTATGTCCTACATGGCGGAATGCCCGTGCGCGTCCGCGAGCCCTCATATCCTCCCCATATTTGAGATGGATGTGAGGGTTCGTGGACAGCCCGGACATATAGGGATGATATGAGCCGTCCGGTTGGGTCACGTTTTTCTTCTCTCTCTTGTCCAGTCACTGACCGGGCGTATGCGGGATGGTTTGAGGCATCCGGCTGTAGATGCTCTTACCTGTCATAGCAATAGGGTCTTTTGTAGTTCTCAATGAAGCTACTGTTTCAGATCAAGAAAATGATGACATGCTTGATGTCCGTAATGATGGACATGTTGGATGTGGTATGGAGCAACTTGTAACCACCTTATACACACTTTTGACCGAAACATTGATGCCATGGAGGAATAATAATAGTTGCATCCAAGTAAAATTACTTTGGAAGTGCTGCATGCACACCATTTTTAATTTTTGATGGTAGTACAATGATTAATCTATCAATGTTTATAGATGGTTTAATTTTGTGATAATCATGATGTTTTTATTTGATTAGCTAAACTTCTTCATTTCTTGTGAGTTTGATCCATACGGTTGTTCATTCCATCGAGCTGGCCGCTAACAAAAAGTGTGGTGAACTACCACAATGCAAGTGAGAAGAGCAATGTGGAGAAATCCACGCTACCTTGCAATGTTCGACCTTTGGCTGCACTACCAAATCGCGTCCACGGATAACGTGTGGTATGAGGTGGCGGGCGCCAACATGCACAATGTCGTCACAATGGGTGTCTTTTTTCTCCCGTTGCAACGCACAGGCATATTTGCTAGTACTTGGTAAAGGGTGGAAGGCTCGGCCTTTTGCCTAGTGTTTTGTTCCACTCTTTCCGCCCTAGTTTCTTTCATATCAGTGTTATGTTCCCGGATTTTGTGTTCCTTACATGGTTGGGTTATAATGGCAACCCCTTGACAGTTCACCTTGAATAAAAATCTTCCAGCAATACCCAACTTTGGTTTTACCATTCGCCACCTAGCCTCTTTTCCCCTTGGGTTCCGCAGACTCAAGGGTCATCTTTATTTAAACCCCCGGGCCAGTGCTCCTCTGAGTGTTGGTCCAACCTGTCACCTGTCGGTGGCAACCAGGGGCAACTCTGGGCTGGCCTACCGGAACCCTGGACAATCCAGTGTGCCCTGAGAACGAGATATGTCCAGCTCCTATCGGGATTTGTCGGCACATTCGGGCGGTGTTGCTGGTTTAGTTTTAGCATTGTCGAGGATGTCTTGTAACCGGGATTCCGAGCCTGATCGGGTCTTCCCGCTAGAAGGAATATCCTTCGTTGACCGTGAGAGCTTGTGATGGGCTAAGTTGGGACTCCACTACAGGGATTTGAACTTTCGAAAGCCATGCCCGCGGTTATGGGCAGATGGGAATTTGTTAATGTCTGGTTGTAGATAACATGAAACTTAACTTAATTAAAATGAATCAACCGCATGTGTAACCGTGATGGTCTCTTCTCGGCGGAGTCCGGGAAGTGAACACGGTGTTGGAGTAATGCTTGACGTAGGTTGTTCTAGGATCACTTCTTGATCATAGTTGTGCGACCGTGCTTTTGCCTTCTCTTCTCGCTCTCTTTTGCGAACAGGTTAGCCACCATATTTGCTAGGCGCTTGCCTCAGCTCCACATATTACCTTGCCTTACCTATAAGCTTAAATAGTCTTGATCGTGAGGGTGCGAGATTGCTGAGTCCCCGTGACTCACAGTTTACTTCCAAAAACAAGATGCAGGGACCGATGATACCGTTCCAGACGATGCGCTTGAGCTCAAGTGGGAGTTCGATGAAGACTCTCGTCGTTACTATGTGTCTTTCCCAGATGATCACTAGTGGTGCCCAGTTGGGGTGATCGGGGACTTTGTCGCATGTGGGGGTTGATCTTTATTTTGGTACCGTAGTCAGACCATGAGTGTATTGGATGATGGTAATGTTATTCATGTATTTGTGTGACGTGGCGAGTGTAAGCCAACTATGTAACTTTTCCCCTTTTATCTATTTACATGGGTTGTTGTGAAGATTACCTTACTTGCGACATTGCTTTAAATGCGGTTATGCCTCTAAGTCGTTCTTCGACACGTAGGAGATATAGCTGCATCGAGGGCGTTACATCAAGAAAGTTTATGATCTACACTTTAACATGCGAGTAACTTGTTACTTGATCATGAGAAGTTTTATGAGTTGAGTTAGTATTATGATATATAATGATGCTAGAAAAAGTGATTGGAACTATCATTGATCAAATTTATGCACGTTCTAGCATTCACACTTCATAAATTATTTCTTTTATCATTTACCTACTCGAGGACGAGCAGGAATTAAGCTTGGGGATGCTGATACATCTCCAACGTATCTATAACTTATGAAGTATTCATGCTATTATATTATCCATCTTAGATGTTTAATGGGCCTTTATATGCTGTTTTATATGATTATTTGGGACTAACCTATTAAACTAGAGCCCAGTGCCAGTTTCTGTTTTTTCCTTGTTTCCGAGTATCGCAGAAAAGGAAAAACACACGGAGTCCAATTGACCTGAAAATTCACGGAGATTGTTTTTGGACCAGAAGAAGCCCACAGAGTACCGGAGATGGTCCAGAGGAGTCCCGAGGCCACCACGAGGGTGGGGTGCGCGCCCTACCCCCTAGGCGCGCCCCCCTATCTCATGGCCGCCTTGGGGACCCTCCTGACTTGTTCCTGACTCCAACACCTCTTATTTGTACCCAAACTTCCAGAAAGAAACATAGATCAGAAGTTCCGCCGCCACAAGCCTCTGTAGCCACGAGAAATCAGTCTAGGCCCTCTCTGGCATCTTGCCGGAGGGGCCCATCATCACCGGAGGCTATGGAGGAGGATCCTGGAGGGGCCATCATCACCATGAAGGCCAAGGACCAGAGGGAGAATCTCTCCCCATCTAGGCGGAGGCCATGGAGGAGGAAGCACAAGGGGGAGACCCTCTCCTCCTCTCTCTCAGTGGCACCTGAGTGCCATCGGGAGGGGAATCATCGCTGCAGTGATCGTCTTCATCAACATCACCATCATCATCACCATCCTCATCTCTTTTACGCGGTCCACTCTCCCGCACCCCGTTGTAATCCCTACTTGAACATGGTGCTTTATGCCACATATTATGATCCAATGATGTGTTGCCATCCTATGATGTTTTGAGTAGATATCCTTTGTCTTTTGGTTGATTCTTGATCTAGATTGGTATGAGTTGTATGTTTTATTTTGGTGCTGTCCTATTGTGCCCTCCGTGTCGCGCAAGCATGAGGGATTCCCGTTGTAGGGTGTTACAATACCTTCATGATTCGCTTATAGTGGGTTGCTTGAGTGACAGAAGCATAAACCCGAGTAAGGGGGTTGTTGCCTATGGGATAAAGGAGACTTGATGCTTTAATGCTATGTTTGTGTTTTACCTTAATGATCTTTAGTAGCTGCGGGTGCTTGCTAGAGTTCCAATCATAAGTGCATATGATCCAAGAAGATAAAGTATGTTAGCTTATGCCTCTCCCTCATATGAAATTGCAATGACGAATACCGGAAAAAACCATGGTAGAAGTGAGGGCGAGGAAAATATCGGAGTGTTGCCAGTTACGGTGGGTGGTCAGGGCCGAGCGATGCGCGTTTCTCTCATACACGCACGCGCGTGGGTGCGAGGCGTTGGGCTCTAACTGAACCCGAGCGAGGCGTTGGGGTCTAACTGAACCCGAGCGATTGCATTGTAGGCTACGCGTTACTGAACCCGAGCGATCGATCGATGGCTGTTAACTGAACCCGATCGAGCGATTCCTTCGCTACTGCTGCTAACTGAAGCCGATCGATGCTGCCTCTGGATGAACAATGATTGTTCCTAGGGGGTTGGATGAACAGTTCCCGGTGGGGGTGGTTGAACAGGACCCCGTGGTGTTGCCTCTGGATGAACAGGACCCCGATCGATCGAGCCGGTTGGGGCTGGATGAACAGGACCCCGTGGAGGGTTGGATGAACAGGACCACCCCGTGGAGGGCTGGATGAACAGTAGACGGTTGAGGGTTGGATGAACAGTAGCCCGTGGAGGGGTGGTTGAATAGGATCCGGTGGAGAGGGCTGCTTGAATAGTAGCTGGTGGAGTAGCGTGTGGTGGAGGCTGGATGAACAGGAGCCCGTGGATGAACAGTCGTAGGTGGAGGCCGGAGGA
This sequence comes from Triticum monococcum, assembly GCA_034509565.1. NCBI lineage: Eukaryota > Viridiplantae > Streptophyta > Magnoliopsida > Poales > Poaceae > Triticum > Triticum monococcum. The sequence continues at coordinate 525,189,979 of CM067842.1, read as the reverse complement.
GGTCGACGGTGGATGAACAATAGCCCGTGGAGGCTGGAGGGGGTCGACGGTGGAGATGAACAGTATCCCATGAAGTCCCATTTTTTGGTATGGCACACCCCTCCCGATGAACAGGACCCCCGTTTCGACCGTAGCGCTCCAACACAAGTCCGTTTCCTCCGTTTTACGGTACGCCACACCCCTCCCGATGAACGTGACCCCCGTTTCGACCGTATGAGGTTCGTTTCCTCCGTTTTGCAGTACGCCAGACCCCTCCCGATGAACAGGATCCCATTTCGAACATGGCCGGTTGAACACAAGGCCGTTTCCTCTGTTCTGCGGTACGCCAGACCTCGTTTCCATCGGCTGTTCCGTCCAAGCCAGTTGGCTCCCACACTTTCCGTTGCCTCCCAATGAACATGACACATTCTATTGCCTCCCCATGAACACGACGACGCCGTTGTTGTTTTCCTTTTTGCGGGCGACGACGACGCAGTTTCGCTGTTCCGACCCAGCCATGTACACGAGCCATGGCCGTACGTATGCGTGAGTAGGCATTCGAGACCCCGCCCATATGTACGCACGTGGCCGTATTTTCTTTCTTGCACACTAGCCTCGGTACGTACGTGTACTTGCTACATGCGCGCCTCTACTACGACACGTGCGCGCTCAACATCGACCAGTATGTACATACACGTTTGCGACCAGAATGTCAACGTTACGTATGCTTCGACCAGGTGGGTCCCGACTGTCAGGCACTTCCTTGCGTGCGAAGATGTAGCTAGTGGGTCCTAGCAGTCAGGGGGAAACATTTTTTTCAAGAAATACGGTGGCCCGTCCGGTGGGTCCCTGCTGTCACGTGTAGGAACAATTATTTTGCGCTTAATAAGGAGGCACTTCCTTGCGGCTCATGTGGACCCAGCTGTCAGCCTCTCCACGTACAGTACTATTCCGATGGAAGTCAGTCGTTGACCACATTGACGACGCCGCGCCGAGAGCACCAAGGCGGTGGACGACGACGAGGCCTAGGAAGGGGATGACGCGGAGCCAGGGAAGACACGGCAGTGGATGCCCACGCGTAGAGGAGTACGAGGGTTCACTGGTTCGGCTGCGGTGTGAGGTTGCCATCACCGCAGAATAACAGGGGGTGTGGGTGAGTAGACGGATGGACTGGCCAGCGGTGGGAGTAGTAGGGGGCGGTGAGGCCTCCGCGGCATCACAGCCGACCATGGGAGGCAGGAGCATGTGGCACGACCAGCGCTGGTTTGGGCGGCTAGAGCAAGAAGACCAGAGGTTGAAGAAGCATTACGGCCGTTGGATGGACATCGTACGGTCACTGGAGCTAGAATCGTTCATATATTGACTAAGTTCACAAAGCCCTCCGTCCCCATCAACTTAGTAGGCCCACAAGTCAGCCTCCCATTGTGGTGGGTCCCAACTGGCAGGGGGGTATTCATTTTTTTGTGCGCAATAAGGAGGCACTTCCTTGCGTGCGAAGATATAGTTTGTGGGTCTGACTATCAGCGGAGGGAACGTTTTTTCTCACGAAATACAGAGGCCCTTCCGGTGGGTCCCAGATGTCAGGTGGAGGAATCATTATTTTGCGCATAATAAGGAGGCATTTCCTTGTGTGCAGCCGTGGACCCAGCTATCAGCCTCTCCACGTACAGTCCAATTTCTGATGGATGTCGTTCGTTGTTCACGTAGACCATGCTATTCCGAGGGCACCAGGGCGGTGGACGACGGTGAGGCCTACAAAGGGAACGACATGGAGCCGAGGAAGACACGGCAGTGGCTGCCCACGCAGTGGAGAGTACGAGGGTTGACTAGTTCAGCTGCCGTTGCCAGAAAATAATAGGAGGTGTGGGTGAGTAGAGGGATAGACATGCTAGGGATGCGAGTATATGATGGGGCCATGAGGCCTGCCCGACAGCACAACCGGCCACGGGAGGCGAGAGCAGGCAGTTCCGACGGCGCTGGTTTGGGCGGCTGGCGCAGGATGATCACAGACTGAAGAAGCACGATTGCCGTTAGATTGACATCTAACGGTCTGACACTAGTAGAGTCGATTGTTGACTAAGTTTCTTTTTTGAGAAACCTTGTGTACGCATGAACTTAGTAGTCCCACAAGTCAGCCTCCAAATCTGTGGCAGACAATATAGAGCCCATTTGCCATTTTTTAATAATTTGCAGCCCATTTCCTAATTCTTAAGTAATTTATTACAGCCCATTTTCTGCCCAGGACCATGGTCAAAAAGTTCAACCTTATTTTGCATATTTCGGTGGAGTCCAACTTTTGTAATCCCGAAATGATAAACATTTTTTAAGAACTTATTGATTTGCCAAAAAATCGTTTTGTTTTTGTAAGCAAATAAGATGTGGGACAATTGAGTTGGTTTAAGGGAAAATTAGTGGTAAAAAATCAGCGCTGGGAGGGAAAACAACAACAAAAATAAGGATGTAAATATGAAAAGGGAATTTCATGTATTTTCAATATAATGATACGTGTATACGAACTAGTAAAACTATAGGTAGAGATTAGAAAAAGGATGTACGACATGCGTTTCAAGAGGAAAATAGAACTGGGTTGTTGTCGGTGTACTCAAGTAGGGGTACCTTAGTATCCCGAACTCGTGCATAGGCAGTCGCAGCGACCCGCAGCAAGGCTTGCCGGGTGACCACCAAGACCCTCCGTGGTTCCTTTGGAGCCATTCAAGAACAAAGTATCCAAGAGCAAAACAAGGCCTCGGCAAGAGGAGCTTGCCGGGAAGGAGACAAGACCCCGGCAAGAGGAGCTTGCCGGGAAGGAGACAAGGCCCCGGCAAGAGGAGCTTGCGGGAGGGAAACGAGACCCCGGCAAGAGGAGCTTGCCGGGAAGACCAACCAAAGCATTTCAAGAACATCGCTGCGGCGCGCTACGCGCCCCGACAAGACCCGGTGAGCGACAAGCTCCCGGACGCGACAAGGCAACATCCGCGGCAAGGCGTTTGCCACGGCAAGCTACTACCCCGCAGCCCGCGCTCCAGCTCACCCACCAACGTGTCGCCCTGGGACCATTCCTGGCGTACGTGGCGGGAGGCTGTGCAGCCAGGGGCATGCGGTGGCAAGCAGGCGCTGACAAGGAGCCATCGTGGCAAACGGTGGCGCCCCTGACGGTCCCTTTCCGCCTCGTCTAAGCGACACAGATAGGCATTTAATGCCTTTGTCCCCTGCCGTCAAGGTTAGGTAGGATACGACAGTTGTAGGCGGTGGAGCCAACTACCACCCCTTTTACATTTTTACCCTCACCTCTGTTGCCACATGTCGGTGACCCCTTAGACATATAAAAGGAGGCCCATGCGCAACAGAGAGAGGGGAGGACGGCCATTCTCACGCTCGGTCTCGCCAGCTGCTTGAGTGTACTGTAGCACTCGCCGCTCCCGAGCAAGAACTCAATACAACCACCAAAGCAAGAGTAGGGTTTTACGCATCCCTGCGGCCCGAACCTGGGTAAACCGATCGTCTCGCTCGTGCGTTCGCCTCGATCTGCTCTTTGTGCATCCACCGCCCCCTGCCGAACCAAAAGGGGCTCGGTCCGCCGATCCCCATAGGTGTGCGAGGGATCAGACACCCCCGACATCTTTGGCGCGCCAGGTAGGGGGTGCGTCGAGGTTGTGCGAACCTGATCCGGCGTTCGCACAAGCCGCATCTTCATCGTCTTCATCAACATGCCGCCGAAGAAGAAGATTTCGGAGGCAGCTGCTCCATCTGCGCCAAGCCTGCCGTCGCTAGAGTGGACGGTTGGTGGAGCAGGCGTCGGCGGAAGAGCGGGCGCCGACGGGGAGACTCGTGGCGCTGCCAGGTCCAAGGACCAGGCGGCGCCGCACGTCGGCGGCGCGGTCGCCTCCCACAACGACCGCGCGCACTCCAAGACCTCAGCGTCCGTACACGCACCGCGCCCATCCCAGGAGGCGCGGGACCAGCAGCGTCATGGTACCCATGGTACCATACGTCTGCTGGGCCAAGATCAAGCTAGCGGATCCCGGAGTGCTCAGGATCAGCACGCACGCCAACATGCTGGCGCGAGCGCGGCGCGGTCGCTTGGACGGGATGTTGCTCCTTCTAACGCAGTTAGGAGTCCGAGCATATCTCGCTCCTCGCACCGTTCGCTGCCGCCGCCCACCACTCCGGCGGAAGCGTTGGTGCGTGCCCAGCTACTCCTAGACTACCCTCCAGCGCCAGAGAAGATCGATGACTGGAGGGCCACTATTCAGAGCCTCATCGGCTTCGCCAATGGTGACAACCCACGGCAGCCGAGCGCATCGCTGCTGCGGCAAGTCAGCCAGGCGCGAGCCGGTGGCGACAAGACCGGCGAGGGTGCAACCACTATGCACTCTCCGCCCCGAAGGCGAAGATCGCCGACTCACCGGATCCACCTCGACAGCTACTCCACCGCGTCGTCAGATCCGCGAGCTCGTCGCGATCAACGCCAAGTTCTTCATGAGAGACAACAAGAAGATGCTCGAACATGCATCGAGCGCCGAAGGGAAGCGCGGCGTCAATCAGACCTTTGCGCTGGCCCTTTGTTGACGTGCATGCACCCGGAGAGCCAGGTAACTTGCTGTACGCGGCAGGTTGTCCTGCGTTCACCTGCGAGCTGCGGCAAGTCCAGTGGCCCAACCAGAAGCACTTCAAGCCAGACGTGCCGGAGAAGTACGACGGCAAGTCGCACCCGTCTGAGTTCCTCAGCATCTACACCATTGCGGTGCAAGCTGCCGGGGGGCGAGATGACAAGGTCCTTGCCAACTACTTCCCGCTCGTGCTCAAGCCCGAAGTCAGATCCTGGCTCATGCACTTTCCAGACAACTCCATATCCTCTTGGGCGGATTTGTGCCATCAGTTTGTCGGCGCCTTTACGGGCGGCCACAAACCACATGGCCAAGAGAGTGACCTCCACCTGCTTGCCCAGAAGGAAGGAGAACCCCTGCGCAAGTATATCTAGAGATTCAGCCGCGTGCAGCGCAACATCCCAGACATCCACCCCGCCGCGGTTATCAGCGCGTTCCATCAGAACGTGCATAATCGCAAGATGCGGGAGGAGATGGCGATGAGCAGGATCAGGGACGTCAGCGAGCTGTATGCCCTGGCCGACAAGTGTGCACGCGCTGAAGAAGGGAGGAAACTCCCCGGAGAAGATGCTGGAGCAGGGGGATCTGGCAGCGAGGATGCCGCCCCGGCAAGGAAAAACCGGAGGCGCCACAGGAAGAAGAGCGGCAAAGAGGTACTAGTCGTTGAGCAGTCCGGCGATGACGGCCCCACCAAGCAAGCCAAAGTTGGCAGCTCCGGCAAGGAGGTTGCCGCGTGCACCAACTGCTAGGCTGTGGCGGCCGCCGACAAGCACGACGGCTCCGGCAAGCAGTACTGCAAGATTCACCGCACCAAGGGCCATGAACTCCAGAACTGCGAGAGGGTCGAGCAGCTTGTCCAGCAACAAAAAGCTGAGTACGAGCGGCGCGACAAGGAGAGAGTCCAAGGAGGCGGTGGAGAAGCCGACAAGAAGCGCGCTGGCCAGGGAGGAAGCCGCGGCAAGGCCAAGCAGCGGCAAGGAGACAGACCTCCCCGTGGCCGCGACAAGGACGAAGACGAAGACGACGACAAAGACATGGATGATGTTGAGAACAGCGAGCAAGAGTTTCAGAAGGCTACAGAAGTCTTGTGTGTTGACGGTGGCGCTTCTCTGCACACTTCCCACCGCCAACTCAAACAGTGGCTCCGGGAAGTTAATGCGGCCGAGCCACCCGTCGAATCACGCAAGCTTCTGAAGTGGTCCAGCACGCCTATCATCTTTGACATTGAGGACCACCCTGATCGCACAACTGCGGTCGGGTGCTTGCCATTGTTGGTTTCCCCAACAATCCGCAACCTCAAGGTCACCAAGATGCTAGTTGACGGCGGGGCCGGCCTGAATTTGCTCTCCTCCGCTGTGCTCTAGAAACTCCAGATCCCGGACAGTGAGCTCGAAGAAACCGGTACATTCCAAGGAATTAACCCGGGAAGGAGCAAGCCGAAGGGAAAAGTCGCGCTGCCGGTGACATTTGGCAGCGAGATGAACTTCAGGACTGAGAGGGTCACCTTCGACATTGCCGATTTCCCATTGCCCTACAATGGGATACTTGGCCGTCCCGCACTTGCCTACAACACGCTCAAGATGCCAGGCCCGATAAGCGTCATCTCTGTCCCTAGCGACAAGGACGCCCTTATCTGCGCCGACAAGATCTACCGGGAAGCTGCCGCCGCGACAGACCGCGAGACACTTGCCGCTGAAGCTCCCGGGGGGAAGAAGACCAAGTCCGGCAAGAGCTCTAGTGCCCACTCCGGCAAGCGCGCCTCTTCGGAGTGCTGCGCTGCCGTCGAGGACGCACCATCGAGCTCCACCGGCAAGAAGGAGACCAAGTCCGCGAGTGCTCTGATGCCTACTCCGGCAAGCGCACCTCTTCGGAGTGCTGCGCTGCTGTCGAGGACGCACCATCGAGCTCCGCCGGCAAGAGTAAGAAGACGATGGCAGCTCCACCACTTACCAAGAGGGTGTCCACCAAGGAGGACAGCACTGGTGGTACCTTCACCATCAGTGCCACGCTTGACCCTAAATAGGAAAGCGCGCTCGTTACTCTCCTGCGGGCGAATGTCGACGTGTTTGCATGGCAACCGTCTGACATCCCCAGAGTTCCCAGGGAGGTAATTGAGCACCACCTTGTCGTTTGTCCTCATGCGCGGCCCGTCAAGCAGAAGGTCAGGAAACAGGCGGTTGAGCGCCAAGAATTCATAGCAGAAGAAATCAAGAAGTTGGAAGTAGCAGGCCTTGTCAGAGGGGTGCTCCATCCAACGTGGTTGGCCAATCAGGTTGTAATGCGCAAGGCAAACGGGAAGTGGAGGCTTTGTATTGACTTCACTGATGTTAATAAAGCTTGTCCCAAAGATCCATTTCCCTTGCCGCGCATTGACCAGATTGTTGACTCCACAGCCGGGTGTGAGTTGCTTTCAATTCTTGACGCATATTCAGGATACCATCAGATCTTCATGGCAGAAGAGGATGAGGAGAAAACCGCATTCATTACTCCATGTGGCACGTACTGTTTCGTACGGATGCCTTTCGGATTAAAGAATGCCGGTTCAATATTTGCCAGAGTAGTCCATATCGCTTTGAAGCCACAGATACACAGAAATGTAGAAGCTTACATGGATGATATAGTGGTCAAAAGCAAATACAGGGCAACTCTCATCCAAGACTTAGAAGAGACTTTTACAAATCTGCGCAAGGTCAACCTCAAGCTCAACCCTGAGAAGTGCGTGTTTGGAGTCCCCTCCGGCAAACTTCTCGGGTTCTTTGTGTCTCAACGGGGAATCGAAGCTAATCCCGACAAGATCAAGGCCATTGAGCAGATTGAAGCACCAAAGCCCGTCAAGGATGTACGGAAGCTTGCCAGCTGCGTGGCTGCTCTCAGCAGGTTTATCTCTCGGTCTGCTGACCGCGCCCTGCCGTTTTTCAAAATTTTGAAAAGGGCAGGTCCAATGAGATGGACTCCGGAAGCGGAGGCTGCGCTGCAAGACTTCAAGAGATACCTGTCCTCCACTCCAACACTTGTCGCACCTAAACCACAAGAGAAGTTGCTGTTGTACATAGAGGCAACCAATCAAGTGGTTAGTGCTGCGCTAGTAGCGGAAAGGGAGGCAGATGACGAGCCAGCGACCGTGGCAAGCACATCCGGCGACAAGCAGGGGGCTTCCCCGACAAGCTCTGGTCCCGACAAGGATGGATCTGCGCAAATGCAAGAGGAGATACAGAAGAAAATGGTGCAGCGCCCAGTTTACTTTGTCAGCTCCCTTTTACAGGGGGCTAGGTCGAGGTACTCTGGCGTGCAGAAGCTGCTTTTCGGCCTTCTCATGGCCTCGAGAAAGCTGCACCATTACTTCCAAGCACACAAGATCACAGTTGTCACTCGCTATCCGCTGAAGAGGATATTGCAAAATCCGGAAGCAACAGGCAGGATTGTCGAGTGGGCACTGGAACTGTCAAGCTTTGGCCTCAAGTTTGAGAGTACATCAACAATCCAGAGCAGAGCATTGGCAGAGTTCATAGCAGAGTGGACGCCAACTCCAGACGAAGAAATTCCGGAGACGAGCATCCCCGCCAAGGAAGCAAGGAAAGAGTGGCTCATGTACTTTGACGGTGCCTTCTCGCTACAAGGCGCCGGTGCTGGTGTACTGCTTGTCGCACCCATCGGAGAGCACCTGAAGTACATAGTCCAGATGCACTTTCCCAAGGAGCAAGCGACAAACAATACTGCAGAGTATGAAGGCTTGCTTGCCGGTCTCAGGATCGCGGCAGAACTTGGGATTAAGAAGCTCATTGTCAGGGGTGACTCGCAGCTTGTCATCCGCCAAGTGAACAAGGATTACCAGAGTCCGTTGATGGAAGCTTACGTCGATGAAGTGAGGAAGCTGGAAGAGAGCTTTGACGGCCTGCAAATGGAACATGTTCCAAGAACTAAGAACGACATTGTCGATGGCCTGTCAAAGTGCGCAGCACTTAAGTTACTTGTGGAACCAGGGATCTTTGTGCTCAAGCTGACTCAGCCATCCGTAACACCATCAACTGGACGGAGCAAGAAGAGGAAGTTGATCTCTGGTGACTATCTTCCGGCAGAGCTCCCCGAAGCCGCCGCCAAGAAGGTCCCCAAGATCGACGCCAAAAGTGCTGAGGAGCAGTCTACTCCGGCAAACCCCAGGGTTTGTTCCGTTGCAGCAGACACTCCCGGCAAGCTCTGCTCCGGCAAGTTTGTCGGGGAGCGTCAAGCTCCGGCAGAGCCGCAGGCTCTCGCCGTAGAAGCGGACGTTCCCGCAGCAGCAGATGTGCCTTTAGTCCTTGTTGTCGAGCCATAGGCTCCAACATGGGCGCAGCAGATTTTCCGTTTCCCTCAGACATGAGAGCTTCCCGAGGAACCAGAAGAAGCGGAAAGAGTAGCCTGGCAGTCTAGTATGTACCAGTTTGTCGACAACACACTGTGCAGAAGAAGACTCAACGGTGTGAAATTGAAGTGTATTCCTCGGGAAGATGGACAGAAGCTGTTGGCAGAGATACATGGAGGCATATGTGGTCACCACATTGGCGCAAGAGCTCTTGTCGGAAAAGCATTCCGGCAAGGCTTCTTCTGGCCGACAGCCCTCCAGGATGCAACTGCACAAGTAACCAAGTGTGAAGCGTGCCAGTTCCATTCCAAGCAGATACACCAGCTAGCTCAAGCTCTCCAGATGATCCCTTTATCCTGGCCATTTTCAGTCTGGGGGCTCGATGTCCTCGGCCCCTTTCCCCGAGCTGTCGGGGGCTTTGAGTACTTGTACATTGCAATCGACAAGTTCACAAAGTGGCCGGAAGTGGAACCAATGAGAAAGGTGACGGCGTAGTCCATAGTCAAGTTCTTCAGGTCGATTGTTTGCCGTTTTGGAATCCCTAACAGGATAATCACCGACAACGGTACACAATTTACGAGCCGCACCTTCATGCAGTACGTCCAAGATCTTGGCGCCAAGGTCTGCTTTGCTTCTGTCGCTCACCCGAGAAGCAACGACCAAGCCGATAGGGCAAATGCTGAAGTGCTGCGCGGGCTCAAGACCAGAACCTTCAACAGGCTGCACAAGCGCGGACGCAACTGGATCAAGGAGCTGCCAGTGGTTCTTTGGTCAATCAGGACGACGCCAAATCGAGCCACTGGACAGACACCCTTCGCTCTAGTATATGGAGCGGAGGCAGTTATCCCCACGGAACTCGTATACGGGTCACCTCGAGTGCTTGCTTATGATGAGCTTGAGCAAGAGCGGCTGCGGCAAGATGACGCGCTGCTCCTTGAGGAAGATCGTCTCCAGGCTGCTGTGCAAGCCGCTCGCTACTAGCAAGCTTTGCGCCGCTATCATAGCCGCAAAGTTAACACCAGGAGTCTCGAGGAAGGCGACCTTGTTCTTCGGCGCGTTCAGTCCGCCCAGAATTCCAACAAGTTGACGCCGAAGTGGGAAGGCCCTTACCGGGTGAAACGAGTCACCAGGCCTGGCGCTGTCCGCCTGGAGACCGAAGATGGCGTACCAGTGAGCAACTCCTGGAATATCGAGCTTCTTCGTAAGTTTTACCCGTAAGGCGCGGTTGTCGGACCCTGTCCGGCAACCACCCTTTTGTACAAGTCTTGCCGCTGTTGCATGTAATCCTTTGTACAAAGCCAGGCGCAGACCCTGAGCACAAGATAATGAAGCGCTGGCGCCCAGAGTTATAGCATGCATGCCAGGTCGAGTCGGGTCCTCGGTTAGGGTTGATAGTGCCTAACAGCAGCTAACCCCTAACTTAGAGGTCGAGCATGCATCCTTTTGCCTTTCTTTCGTTTCCTTTGGTTCGCAGGACTCGCATATCCCTGCCGGACCGCATGGGGATGAAAAGGAGAAGAAGGACGTGCCGGCTTCTAGGCCCCGGCAAGCCAGCGTTGCCGGGGGCAGCAAGTACCAAGGTTCACCCCGCGGCAAGCCAGAGTTGCCGGGGGCTGCAATCTCAGATAAGTCTTTCATCCCTCTTCATGCATTCTCTTATGGACTGGGGAATACGAAACCTCGTTTCTTCCCGAAAGCTATCGTGCTCCCTTAGCTCTAGGCCCTGGGGCCCCAGGGCCAAGTTTTGGTCGTAGTCGCGGCAGCAAAGGGAGGAAACAAGGGGCCGCACCCGCCTCGTCCCTGCCTCCGCCAAAAGCGTGAGAAAGGTTGAGCGACGTGGGTAGATGGCAGGGCCTGTTGCCGGGAAGGAGTGTCTATCTGGAAGATATCAAGGATTTGCTCCTTGATGTGGGTTCTACCTGTGAGACAAATGACCCGGCAAACATCCCCTTTTTATTAAAACATTCCACGCATGTACAGTCCATAGAGAATGAAAAACATGAAAAGAGAGGATTACAAGTTTTAAATGCAGCTAAGGCCCGAAGGCTTACAAATTAAAAAGATAAGATGCCCGTAATCCTTTTCCTGTCCCTCTCTTCAGGAGGTAGGTCAAGGAGGCGAGAAGGGCAAAAGGAGCGCCTAGGCGAACTACGGGTGCCAGAAGACACCAAGAGAACACCCCGGGGGCCATCAAGGCTGGACGGTGATGGCGGCGCCGGAAGCGGGGCTCGAAGACGAGGCGGCAGGACGTCAGCACGCTATCGAGGGCACCTCGCCATCGTACTCCGACCTGACGGCCTTGCCGCCGGCCCTCTTCCTCTTCCGCAGCCTCCCTACGCTAGCCGCCCAAGGAGACGACCCCGGGGAGTTCAAGGAGCTGGCGACACGGATGATGGGGTTGCCGGTGCCGCATGGAGCGGCGCCCGGCACCTAGTCGGACCCGCCATCCTGCCGCCCGCTCCCCTCGTCATCGCTGTCGCTCCCCTCCTCGTCACTCTCGCTCGAGGAGGAGCCTTCACTGTCGGAGGAGCTCTCCACGCAGCACCGGGCCCGGACGCCGAAGCACCCGAAGACCTTGACAGAGAGGAGATCGCCCTCCACCAACTTGAAGTGGAGGGTGAGCCCCGGCGTCAAGCTGTGGATGCAGGCGAACGTCTTCCACCCTCGGCCAAGATACATCACGCCGGGGGCTGGGAATTCGGCACGGACCCGCGTACCGCTGATCCCACAGCCCCTCATCTGCAGTCTCAGCGTCTCGGGCGGGTCCAACTCCACCACTTCCGCAAACGGATATGGGAGTCGGAGGCGACGACGAGGCGCCCGGCGCAGCCTAACGAAGAACTCGCAAGGGTCGTCCCTAGCATGGGCCACCGCGGGAAGACGAGCCGCCGGCGGAGGCGAAGCCGACGCGTCGCCTTGTCCACCTCTTCCCCGAGCGCCACGGCCTCGTCCTCGACCTCGTCCACGACCTCGCCCCCTCCCTCTTCCCCTTATGGCTGGCTCCACCACCACGGGTGCGGGAGAGGGAGGGATGCGCTGCCTGGCGGCAACCCTTGCCGCCACTAACGAAGGACCAGGGTTCCCTTTCTCCATGGCGAATGGGAGGAAGGGGAGCAGAAGCTGGAGGATGAAGGAGATGGGAGAATGCGGGCTTCCATCCTCCCCTCCCACTCTTTATAAAGGAGCGGGGTGGGGGCTCGGCCGCCCCGCTCAGCGAATCAAGACACGGGGAGAGCAGGGAGCTGGGGCCGACCCGCTCCCTCGACCCGTGACGGCCCGGTTTCCCGCCTCCGCCGCCCGCGATCCCAAGTGCATGGGAGCCGCGTGGCTGGCGTGCAGAACCGAGGCGACGAATGAGGCGAGCCCTCCCCACCCCATGATCGTGGGGAGTGGACGCCTCGAAAACCGCCCATGTTCTCTCCCACGATGCCGCGTTTGACGCGTGCCGTTTGGGGAGGGCGCGGTGGATGCGGAGTGAGTTATGGCGTGCCCTAGGCCGCGCGTGCCCGTGCACTGTTTTGGGCCTGGCCCAACAGCGCTCGGCACCGTGTATGGCCCAGGCCCGGGGGCTCCTGTCGGTGTACTAAAGTAGGGGTAGCTTAGTATCCCAAACTTGTGCACAGGCAGTCGCAGCGACCCGCGGCAAGGCTTGCCGGGTGACCGCCAAGACCCTCCGTGGTTCCTTTGGAGCCATTCAAGAACAAAGTATCCAAGAGCAAAACAAGGCCTCGGCAAGAGGAGCTTGCCGGGAAGGATACAAGACCCCGGCAAGAGCAGCTTGCCGGGAAGGAGACAAGGCCCCGACAAGAGGAGCTTGCCGGGAGGGAAACGAGACCCCGACAAGAGGAGCTTGCCGGGAAGACCAACCAAAGCATTTCAAGAAGATCGCTGCGGCGCGCTACGCGCCCCGACAAGACCCGGTGAGCGACAAGCTCCCGGACGCGACAAGGCAACATCCGCGGCAAGGCGTTTGCTGCGGCAAGCTACTACCCCGCAGCCCGCGCTCCAGCTCACCCACCAACGTGTCGCCCTGGGACCATTCCTGGCGTACGTGGCGGGAGGCTGTGCAGCCAGGGGCATGCGATGGCAAGCAGGCGCTGACAAGGAGCCATCGTGGCAAATGGTGCCGCCCCTGATGGTCCCTTTCCGCCCCGTCGAAGCGACACAGACAGGCATTTAATGCCTTTGTCCCCTGCCGTCAGGGTTAGGTAGGATACGACAGTTGTAGGCGGTGGAGCCAACTACCACCCCTTTTACATTTTTACCCTCACCTCTGTTGCCACGTGTCGGTGACCCCTTAGACATATAAAAGGAGGCCCATGCGCAACAGAGAGAGGGGAGGACGGCCATTCTCACGCTCGGTCTCGCCAGCTGCTTGAGTGTACTGTAGCACTCGCCGCTCCCGAGCAAGAACTCAATACAACCACCAAAGCAGGAGTAGGGTTTTACGCATCCGTGCGGCCCGAACCTGGGTAAACCAATCGTCTCACTCGTGCGTTCGCCTTGACCTGCTCTTTGTGCATCCACCGCCCCCTGCCGAACTAAAAGGGGCTCGGTCCGCCGATCCCCATAGGTGTGCGAGGGATCAGACACCCCCGACAGTTGTGTGTTTGATTCAGTAAAAAAACTGTCTACGGATATTGTAAGACAAAATATAACTAACGCTGGCGGGCCAGAGGCCAGTAGATACCTGCTGGATCTTTGTGCCCCGTTGTCATCACGGGTTGGGCCTGTTCAAACCAAGCCTGGGCAGTCTACAGCCCAGTTGAAACTTGCTAGACCTGAAAAAACAATATACGTGCTCAATAAATGAGAGTATTCTGCAAGTACAGACTGATAACTGGGATGCACTTGATAACAAGTACCAATACCAAACTAACTTATAATCTTTTTACTCCTAGCCCTAGTGTTCGTCTGGTAGAAAATCTTGTAGAGGACCAGCTCCCGCTCCTTCTCTTGCTTCAGGTCCCAGAGGTGGTACTGGTGCATCACTTAGTTGGTCCTCTGCTGGTCGAAGTTCTTGTTGGTGTGCAGCACCAGAACCTTTTTGATGCCCGTCTGCCGGCCGTTGACCATCATCGACAAGGTTTTGCCGGTGTTGTGCCACATCGCGTGCATGCCGCAGTCCGACTGTATCTTGCGACGCGTCCATGTGGCCCTTTTGAATGCCTTGGAATTGCGCTGGAAGAAATGCTTGCTTAGGCCACTCAGTGTGATACCTGCACTATTGTCAAATGCAGGTTTTAGTGTACGTAGTTCGCATTTTCATAACATATTTGGCATGTTGCAGTCACTTGTTTCACTTTTTATTAACTGTAAAATTGTAATTGCTTCACCAGGTCTGCGTCTAAAAAGAAAAATAGAGCTATAAACAAAGGAATATGTTTGTGCAAGTAGACGGCCGATCGGTGTCTTACCTGGAAGTTTCTCAGGATGGGTGTAGCATATGCCGTGCTTGCTGTCGATGGTTGGTATGAACAAATCGATGAGAGGGTCAGATCTGGCGCTGTCAGCACTCACTTTGGCCTCAAGGTGCTCGATTAATTCCAGTTATATGGTACTCAATGTATGATCAATCGACTGTTTTAAGTGAATGATGAAAGATTTTGACAGATAAGTGGTACTCCAAATCTGAAGTCCAGAATACCCGAACACGCCACCGGGATTCTTGTGTCACCTCACGCGAAGCGTGTTGTCACGTCAATTCAATGTGTGGACATGATGAATAATTTGACCGACGTATTCTAGTATTGCTACTGTACTACTTACTACTCCCATTTAGTGTCACATTTTGACCATAGGTTTAACTAACAAGTACGCACTTGAAGCCTAATTGATATATATCCCGCGCAGGTGAGTTAGGATGCACTTGATCCTAGAAAGGCATCTATCCTTCAAACCAGAGGAGTGCTTCAAACTAACAACAGTACATAATATCCAACAAAAGAGGGTCGTGCTACAGCAGCAGAATACATGGCTCGGTCTAGACATCAGTACGAATCAAGTTGTGCATATTTGTTGTTGGCATGAACCACATTGCCGCATTGTCGGGTTTGCAAAAGCCATCCATCGCATGGAAGCTTGATGCCTTTCACACACTGTAGATTATCTGGCAACAAGTTGTGTCGACGAATCTCTAGATATGGTGATTCATGAAACCCATGGTATGATGTGTAAACACGGTCCCCCCTGGCGAATGGAAGTCGCATAGCACAGTAATCATCGTCGGTGATACGATCGATGATTGGTTGGATGATCGGATAATTGAGCTCGAGAAACATGGAGCGGTTGCCGAGGCTATAAACCCGCCTCCAGTTGAATACGCCTGGCCCAACGGAGCGGGATCTTTCTTGAACACGAAGCAGCCATAGCCATCAATGTCACGAATGCCCTAGGCATTGTACTGCATGTGGTTTGATGTAATGGTTTGGTCAATTTGGTACATGTGAATGATCATCAAATGACCGCTGTCAGCTGAACGCGCGATAAATCACCACCCATTGGCTGGTATGATTCCAGGTCCTGGAATCATGAAGGCCAGCGCATTTGCGTCTGCTGCAACAATTCAAATTGTAGACCAAAAGGACAAAAATAAACAATCATGTTCAGAGTATGTGTGGAATTAAGATTATTATAACAGTGACACATATCATAGACAGAGAATTGCAATGTCGTGGTCATAATCATACCCGAAGTTAAAAAAATAAGCCAATGGCTTTCATATTCTAGCAATATGTCATGGTTCAAACATCATGTAACAATGAGAGGAAAACAGCTATGACAGAGCCTACTCATATTCTACCATAGCACTTACTACTACTGTTCTAATATCAACTCCAAGCAATAACATGCGTTGTTATAAAAATCTTGGAAATGAGAGTAACATATAGCAATCATGATGTTATGCTCATAATATCTATTCTAACAATCATTAGATGCTAATTGTTCTCATATCAACTCTAACAACAACATGTGTGGTCATAAAAATCTAGGAAATCATAGGAACATATAGCAATGATGTGGTTATAGACATACTATCTTTACTCCTATAAAAAGCTGAGTTGGTGATGACGGTGTGACGCCATCTATCAATCTCGACCATTCGATCCACATCTAATGCATCTGATATGAGCTCTAGCACTTTTGCATAAAGACCCCCACCACTCTTTTCATATTATTTTCATAAAACCCCTTCATCTCTCTATTCCAGACCAATCCAGATCCATCCCGTGCCACTTTCCTCCAGCCGGCAATGGAGTTCCGATCTCATGCATTAGCCGCTGCCGGCGTCGTCCGCCCCCAATGCTTCGAGTGCCTTCTGCCACCGCAGCCACCACCACCACGACCTCGTCTCCTCTGCCCCCTTTCCCGTCTCTCACCGCCGTCTTCTCCGGCCACCTCCTGCATATCCTTGGACGCCGACCGCTGCAAGTACGCCGTGGGGTACGCGCTGCACATCCTTGCGGGTGGCGGCGCCACATGCTACTCACTCTTCTCCATCGACACGCTCCACGGCGACCCCCTTCAGGTACGCGCTGCTCCCTGAGGGCATCCATACCGTCTGCACGAAGCTGGGGTCCAGATCGTCATTGTTGGTGTCAAAACCAGCGGATCTCGGGTAGGGGCTCCCAAACTGTGCGTCTTAGGATCGATGGTAACAAGAGGCAGGGGACACGATGTTTACCCAGGTCCGAGCCCTCTTGACGGAGGTAATACCCTACGTCCCGCTTGATTGTTCTTGATGATATGAGTATTACAAGAGTTGATCTACCACGAGATCGTAGAGGCTAAACCCTAGAAGCTAGCCTATGGTATGATTGTATGCATATGTCTATCGACTAGCCTGGCCTCGGTTTATATAATGCACCAGAGGCCTAGGATAACAAGAGTCCTAGCCGAATATGCCGATGGGGAGGAGTCCTTGTCTTGATCACCAAGTCTTGTGGAATCTTCCATGTATGCGGCAGCTGTCCGAACTGGCCCATGAGTATACGGCCATGGGGGTCCCCGACCTAATCTAACAGATCGGGAGACGACGTGGTGAGTACCCCTTAGTCCAGGACACCGTCAGTAGCCCCTTGAACCGGTCTTCAAGTTAGGGATGCTCCTCGATTGTTCCGAACTGTTCTTCATCTCGGTTGTCGGTCTTGAAAATTGGTTCAAGAAATCTTCTCATATTCGATCTTGAGGATCGCCAAAATGCATTCAACGAGTTTACATGTCGGGTATCCGAGGAGCCCCTTTAAGTTTCTGGCCTTTATCAATGCCTTGTTATTTTTATGCCACGCCTCGGGTTTGAAGTTGTTCCCGGGAGGCAGTGTCTTCTTGTGTCCGAGCTCCAACGCCGGACAATGTTCGAGGTATCTTTTGCAGCCGAGCACCAACGTCGGACCGCTTTCCGAGCTCCAACGCCGGAATGTATCCGAGCTCCAACGCCGGACTATGTCCAAACTCCAACGCCGGACTGTATCCTGGCTCCAACGCCGGATTATATCCGAGGTGTCATATCACCTTGGTTCAAAAAAGTTGAAGGAGTTTAGCCAAGCTTAATGCTGGAAATGCCCTCTATGGAGCCAGCCACTAGCGCCTGAGCTTTATGCCGGGCTGCTTCCGAGGTGGTGCACCACCCCGACTGTGGGCCAATTTTTTGTCAATAATTTTTTTTGGTGCAATTTATTCTTTGCCGATTTATACAGCCAGTAGCCCTCAAGGTGTGTATCGGTCTAAAACCCGAGATGCACCTGAAGGACGACGTAAGACCGCTGATCCCAGTAGCCGCTGAGACTCAGGTTGATTTGAAAAATCGGCCTGAGGATCAAGTCCTAGCTCGTCAGAATACTTCGGGACACAAAAAGCGGCGTGCTCAGTCCTCGAGACTCGGGTTGGGTGCGGCTGACCAACCTGAGGATCAGAATCTCCTCGGAAACTATATTGCACATAAAATTTTCTGCATTGGACAGGCAATGCAGTAGCCCCCGAGACACTGGTGGGGTGGCAACACTAGATCAGGGGATCGATGTGCCCCTTTAATATTTGTAAATAATAAGCCCGAAGCCCAGTAGCCCCCGAGCCTTAATGCGGGCACGGGTGGCCGAATTAAGGATCGATATCCATAGTAAAAACACAAATCATGTGTAATGACTCTATGTATCCAAGTACTTTACATCATTAATGCTCGGATCCGCATTGTACAAAACTTTGTTGACCAACCATCGGCTTCCACCTCCTTGGCTAGTAGCCGAGGAGTGTTTTTCATACTTTATAAAGCCTTTATGAGGGCAAAGATTTACGACAAACAAGGCAATCTGGCCATATGGTTTTATAAACAAAGGTACGCAGAGAGATATGTTATATTACTGTTTAACATAAGAAATGTCTTCCAAAGAAAATAGTCCCGCTATCGGTTCCTTTCTTTGTGTTGTCCTGCTAAGCATGATCATGAAACCTCAGCTCTAATATAAGAGCAAAATATCGAGGATTTAGTTTGGGAGGCCAGTTAATAGCCCCCGGTAGTGTTCGACGATAGTCAGGGTCAAGCCGTAAACACTTCGGCCATTGTTATGAATGGCCCATCATTTAACACATTCATCGGATCGCTGACCAGTTTACGCTTATTGTGACAGTCAGTTTTCGGCTTTCTCCACTGAGGTGCTTAACCGTGTGAGCTGGAAGCACAATCGCAGTGGTTCTCCCTTTGCACACCTAGCCGAACAAAGCGGAACGTAGGAGGCAAGTGCGGGAGCCGGGCAACCCAACTATTGACCGAAGACACAATTCGAAACCGATGCATATATAGCAATATCCGAGAATGTTTTTGCCGAATCTCTAAAGGTGTCCCGCGCTGCACTGGGAGACTTGTGCTGAAAACACACAAATAGTATAAAAGTGCCAAAAAGCTTGGAAAACCAAAAAAAACGTCAGTAGAAACTAGGGATGGCAATGGGTCGGGTTTGGGGTGGGTGGAGCTGGTCCAAATCCAACCCATGACCCATCTTCCTACCCTCTGCACATCCACCAAATTATCCATGGGCACAACTTGTGCGCATGCCCAAACCCCCTGGATACCCACATACCCATGGAGCTCCATGGGCATAGAAAAGTCAGCATGAAGCCTTCCCAAAGATCAAATCAACTCATCATCATTCACTCACAAATGACAACATAAGTTACATGCATAAGTAGGTAACAAGTAATACGATGAGCCTTAAGTGTTACATACTAGAGGTTGATTCTGTAGCATATAACTCATGGCACAAGTTGCATATTTCCTGCCATCTCCCATTGATTCGCTCTTTCTACTGTCACTGGCATTTGGCCCCACATGTCATACGGGTATCCATTGGATATCCATGGTGCACAAACTATAACCATGCCCAACCCGTCTGTTCGTGGGTATCCATATCAACGGACCCATGGGCAGAAATGTGCTCCATACCCTTGCCCAACCGGGTTGGGTATCCAGATCCATGGATAAAATTGCCATCCCGAGTAGAAACATGACGTCCGAACAAGATCAAGTGTTTGGTGCCAATTCGAAAATTGGAAGAGAAAGAAAAAATTGTGTTTCTGTCGTGTTTTGACAACGACCAAGAAGAAAACACATTTACAGCTCATATATAAATTTTAAGAGCCCCCAAGTGACTTGGGTAAGATTTTATGTACAATGATTGTATGTACCGAAGTACTTATATCATATTTGTGTTCACCCAAACTTTGAACGCGCCTTTACCAACCGTCGGCTTCTCCCTCTTCGGCCAAGGGCCGAAAAGTGTCATGTACTCCACCTGTCGAGTGTATCGACGGTGTTTCCGATGACTAGGCAATCATGCCATAAGGCTGTAACAGACAAAGCGCGCTCAGGGAACTTATGCTATATTACTAACGAAGTGTAAGAAGCATATTCAAAGAAAATAGTACCCCCACCGATACCTTTCTTTGGTGCTCATTATAATTATGAGACTTGTGCAACAGATTTTTTGTACTCATGAGTTCCGTTGTGTGCCGACCATTATTGAAAATAATAAGAGCGCTAGCTTTCGGCTTCACCCAGTCTGAGGTCCGGCACAGATGACCCGATCGTGACAATCGCAGAGGTGCTCCCTTTACTCCCTAGCCGAACAATCGGGAATGTAGGGGTAAACACAGGAGCGAGGCAAGCCAGCTTGCAAATCGCTTAAGTCAATATGGTGCTTATTGTGGCGTAATACACGAACAAGGAACGAAGCCGTACAAGTATAATCATATGCAAGAGGAAAGGCTTCATGAAGGAAGCCCCCAAGTAAATGAGGTATTTGAATTTGCTTGCAACAAACAAGGCTTTGACAAGGAGATTCTCTACAAGCAACTTTTTTTCAAAAAGGTATAATGCTTGGTCGAACCAAACATAAGTTAAAAATTTAAAACTTTGCGCATGAAGGCAACTTAGCTGGTTAATGTGTTCGGTATTGATGATGCGGCCCGAGCTTGATGCGCGACAAGGTTCCATCCCCCCAGCCGGTCCCAAGGTGGCGGAGCAAAGAGCTCGGCACTCCGAAGTGGTGACATACCACGGTCAATGTGGGCCGGCAGAGTGATGCCGAAGTCCCTGGCATGGGGTAATGAAGTGTTGACGAAGCCCCCCGTCCAGCCGAGGTGACGTGGTATGTCAGTACGCCGAGTTGACGATACTTCCCAACCCGGATCATTTTCCTGTGCACAAAAAATAGTGCAAACCGGAGATAATAGTAATAATAATAATTAAAAAATCATTGCATAATAAATAATTTATGCAAAGTGAGTAATAAAAGAAATATGGCCTGGCACCGAAGTCAAGGTGGGGGCGTCGGCGTAATGCGGTAAAGGTGTGTGTCGGTGTCAAAACTGGCGGATCTCGGGTAGGGGGTCCCGAACTGTGCGTCTAGGCCGGATGGTAACAGGAGGCAGGGGACACGATGTTTTACCCAGGTTCGGGCCCTCTTGATGGAGGTAAAACCTTACGTCCTGCTTGATTGATATTGATGATATAGGTAATACAAGAGTAGATCTACCACGAGATCAGAGAGGCTAAACCCTAGAAGCTAGCCTATGGTATGATTGTATGTTGTGATTGTTGTGCTACAGACTAAAAACCCTTTGGTTTATATAGACACTGGAGAGGGTTAGGGTTACACAAGGTCGGTTACAAAGGAGGAGATATCCATATACGTATTGCCTAGCTTGCCTTCCACGCCAAGTAGAGTCCCATCCGGACACGAGACGAAGTCTTCAATCTTGTATCTTCATAGTCTAACAGTCCGGCCAATGGAGATAGTCCGGCTGTCCGGAGACCCCCTAATCCAGGACTCCCTCAGTAGCCCCCGAACCAGGCTTCAATGACGATGAGTCCGGCGCGCAGTATTGTCTTCGGCATTGCAAGGCGGGTTCCTCTCCAAATTCTGTGTACCTATCGAAATAATGTCTGGTTTCTTGTGAAAGTTTGTACTCCTTGGCTTCTACGCCCAATAATGGCCACTTTCCACGTGTCGAGCGAATGTGAAGAGCCAGGGTGTTTTCACATTTACCCCCTAGCTGTGTGAATGAGCCGCCTATTTAAAAAGACGAGGATTCAGATCCAAGTCACACCATCCTCCCTTGGCGAGCCTTCATCAGAGCGCACCCGACAGAGATCCATTCCATCATGGCCGGTTGACGCAGCTCCTCCTCTTGCACCCCTAGCTCCAAGCCTGGAGATTGGGAGAGATGTTCCATCCCGCACAGCAAATTAGTGATGCTTCAGTCCAAGGGATTTCTTCCCCCAGCGTACCTGGTCCCGGTTCGAGCCGGGCTTGCCACCTATAATGGCGGAGAGCAAGCGGAGTGCCTTCCCAATCGCTCCAAGGGAGAGCGGGTTTGCCTTGTCCCTTATTTGGTAAGAGGGCTCAGATTTCCAATTCATCCATTTCTCCGGGGGGCTCCTGGAGTTCTACGGCCTCTAGTTGCACAATCTTACACCTGCCTCTCTGCTGCATATCGCGGGATTCGTAGCCCTTTGCGAGTTGTTTTTGGGCTGTGAAGCTCATTTCGCTCTGTGGAAATAGTTGTTCTGCCTTGTGCCCCGTTCTTAGGAGGGGTCAATATATAGTGGGCGGAGCCGAAGTGTGGCGTGTCGCCGGGACCGGATACCTGTTCGGAACCCCAAAGAAGATGTCCGAAGACTGGCCTTCAGAATGGTTTTATATAGAAGACGTCCCCCTCCCGGATCCTATTCAGATCGGCCTTTTTGAGTTCGACAATGCCCCTTTGAAGAAGCGCCGGAGCTGGCGTCCACGGAGCCCCCTGGAGGAAGATGACAGGGACATGTTTTACCTGATGAGTTAGATAAGTTTTTTAGCTTGATCCGGATTGACCATGATCGAGGTCATGGCCACATGTATCATGCGGGGGGTGCAGCCGCTTCAGTATAGAGGCCACCCCATGTGGGATTTCAACGGGGAGGATGACGCCACCCGCCATGGCCGCAAAGGGCCGGGATCAGCTGCTGATCTAATAAAGATCTTATCCACTTTGTACATGGGAGAAGAGGAGGAATTCCTTCGTGTCAACCCGTAGGGCAGTTTTTCTATGTACAACCCTCTGAGCTGGGTAAGCGGAGACTTTTTATCGCCCATCCATTTCGTATTCCCGTAGTTAAGTATTCATTCTAGCGATTTCATCGTAGGAGCTACGCCAGGCTGTAAAGGAGATAAATAGCCCTCCTCCACAACCCGAGGGCCCTGGACGGTCCCTTGATCCGGCCTCCCAGGAGGATCCGGACATGTCTGTAGAGCTGATCGATGGGGTATTTTACCAATCGAGTAATGACAATGCTTTGGTGGCCATTACGGCCGATTACCCTGGGCTAGTTCCAGCCTCACAGGTGACTGAGACCGAACTCCCAGTACTTAAAAAGGGATCCGTCCTTGTGCTTTTTTGATTGTCGTATAACATCCGTGTTTTGCAGGGGAGGTCCTTGGGGCAGAAGGCCGAGCCTGTGGCAACTAGCCAACAAGGGGCCGCGAGGCCAGGCAGGCTAAAAAGATCCGCAGTCCGGATTGAGACACCGGCGCAGCGGTACGGCGCGCCGTCTTTATTGCAAGACATTATTCTCAGAGGCATATTAATGCCCATGCCTTCTTTTCAGGAAAAAGAGCGCTCGCCGGACTATACCCGGAGAGGCTACCAATCGCGCCTCCACAAGCCAGGCTCCAAGGCCGGATTCGGAGGCGGGAACGAATACAAGGCATGCGCTGGGTGCTCCTCCGACAGAGGATGCGGATAAACTGTCCGCCACCCATTCCGAGGTAGAAAGTGCCATGAACCACATGCGTCGCCGGACTATTCTTCGTGACGCTTCTTTCTCCCAAGAGGCATTGGATGCCTTCAATTCGGGAGACGCGCACCTCCATGCCGCTCCAAATGGTCTAGCCAGAGCCACAAAGCAGTATGTAAAAGACATACGGGTGAGAAAATTTGATGATTATATATATCAGTAGCCCCTGAGACTTGAAACAGTTAGGATAACTGATTTAAGGATCATTTGTTATGCAGGTTCTTACAGAAAAGAATACTCAACTTTCCCAGGAGCTGGAAGAGTGCAAAGCCCAACTTCAGGCCGCACTGGCCGCAGCAGGGGAGCCCAAAGAGACCCCCTCTGGTAACATATCCTTCGAATGATAAGTATCATATTAGAATGCGGCATATATGCAGATCTGACGATAAAATTGCAGATGACGCTGGAGTGAATCCGGATAAGCAACAGCTCCTACGCCAGCTGAAGGCCGATGAGAGCGTGCTTACAAGGGTGAGGCAGGAGAAGAATGATCTCCTAGATGCCAACACCAAGCTGGGCGTGGAACTAAAAGATGTTCAGGCCCAACTGTCAGACTCTGTTAGGGAGAATCGGCGGCTTCGACGCGGCATATTTAGTAAGTGCTTGAACGAACTTTGAAAAAGAGTTTGGCGAGGAAGCTGGCTGACAGAGTTATGTCTGTAGGTATGCTAACAGGTCGTCCTACCGAGGAGATGCCCGGTTCAACGGGTGATCTTCTTCCCGAGCTGTCACAGCTGCACGAACAAGTTCGACAGGTGATGCAAGGCGTCGCCCAGGCCTTGTGGCGATCCGTCTCCATACCCGAAGGCCTTGGAGAGCTTGCAGAAAAGTTGAAGGGAGCACGGCGGCGCTTCCGATTATGGAAGTTATCGGCCTGCCGTCACGGCGCCAGGGAAGCCTGGGCAATGGTGAAGACACGGTACATGAAGGCTGACCTGAACCACATGGCCGAAGTCGGACCAGTGGGGCCTGATGGGAAGGATATCCCTGCGAGCTTAGTGTACGGCCAAGTAGAGTTGGCCGCAAAGTATTCCCAGTAGGACTGTGGACTAGACAGCCTATTAGATGGTATTGAAGAGGAATTCAACCAGTCAAATTGACTATGTAATTTTAAAGTGACATGTATAATGCCTTCTAGTCGGATTGTAGATCGTTTGTCGTGGCGGACCTTTTCACTTCAACCTCGGGACCCGACAGTCCGGAGTGTATCCGAATACCCTCTCGGTTATGTAAGAACCGGGGCATGCGTGGAGACCAGGCGTAGGGGTCATTAGTGCTTTATCAGACAAGTGCCCAACTAGTTATGTTATATTACATGGGTAGTAAGAAACATCTTCCAGGGAGAATAGTTCCGTTAAGGGTTCCTTTCCCTGGGTAAGCATGCCCTAAAGTGCATGTCCGGACTGCGATAAGAAGCGTAGAAAAATCATCTGGGGGCAGATATGAATAATAAAAGTCCTCTTTTGTTCACCGACCGAATATTCCCTTAAGAACGCTAGCTTTCGGCTTCACCCAGTCTAAGGTACACGTCCGGCTGACCTGGCGGTAACAATCGCAGAGGTGCTCCCCTTATGCCCTAGCCGAATTAACGGGAACGTACGGCATAAATACAAGAGCCAGGCAACCCAGCTTGGCCAAAACTTAAGTCATATCGATGCATATAATGGTGAAAAAAAGGTATATGCGGAAGTATAACACATGTGTTGGGCGTGAGGCCCAGGGAAATAATTAAAGCTTCTGTGAAAGAAGCCCCCAGGTATGAAGAGCGCGGCTAGCGCATCTATGATGTATGAGTGAGGCACAAGGTGACCCTTCAAGGCCTAGAGAAATAAAAGAAAGAAAGGGAAACAAGACAAATGATGCATATGCAGAAAATGGATAGAGGGAGGGGACTAACATAAAGTCCGGTGCTAGGCGTAGAATCTTTGGAGCCTTGTTGCGTTCCATGGGTTCGGCTCGAGTCGACTAGTCGATGCATCCCGCAGTCGGTATGCTCCACCAGCCAGAACTTGGTCGATAATGAAGGGACCTCCCCATTTGGGCTCGAGCTTGTTCTTTTTCTTATCCGGTAGCCGTAGAACTAGTTCGCCGACCTAATAAGTTTTGGCCCGTACTTCTCTGCTTTGGTATCTGCGAGCCTGTTGCTGGTAAAATGCGGAACGGGCTTTGGCTATGTCGCGCTCTTCCTCCAAGGTGTCTAGACTGTCCTGCCGATCGAGCTCGGCTTCCCTTTCTTCGTACATGCGCACTCAAGGTGAGTCATGAATTATGTCACAGGGCAGGACTGCCTCTGCGCCGTACACCATAAAAACGGTGTATATCCGGTACTACGATTCGGCGTGGTCCGCAGCCCCCAGAGTACGGAGTCGAGCTCCTCTACCCAGTGCGTGTCAGACTCTGTTAAGGAGTGCACTAATCTGGGTTTAAGGCCGCTCATTATAAGGCCATTTACTCGTTCGACTTGACCATTGGTTTGTGGGTGATAGACTGAAGCATAATCGAGCTTGATGCCCATTTTGCTACACCAGAGTTTTACCTCGTCGGCCGTGAAGTTCGTGCCGTTATCAGTGATCATGCTGTGGGGGATGCCGTAATGCTGTACAACCCCGGATATGAAATCTATCACCGGTCCGGATTCGGCTGTTTTAACAGGTTTAGCCTCCATCCATTTGGTGAATTTATCCACCATGACCAATTAGTATTTTTTCTTGTGTGTTCCCCCTTTAAGGGGTCCAACCATGTCAATCCCCCAGACCGCAAAGGGCCATGTAACGGGATTGTTTGGAGGGCGGTGGGTGGCATGTGGCTTTGATTTGCAAAGAGCTGGCAACCGGCGCAATGTTGGACCAAGTCCTGTGCATCTGCCCGAGCTGTTGGCCAATAGAATCCTGTATGGAAGGCCTTGCATACAAGAGCCCGGGCTGCAACGTGATGACCGCCAAGTCCGGCGTGAATTTCTGCCAAAAGGTTCCGCCCTTCCTCTCCGGAGATGCACCTTTGAAGGACTCCGTAGCACTTTTTTTGTACAATTCTCCCTCATGGACCCTGTAGGCCTTGGATCGCCGCACTATGCAGCGTGCCTCATTTTGGTCCTCCGGAAGTTCCTATCTAGTTAGGTAGGCCAGGAATGGTTCTATCCACGGGGCAATAATGGCCATTATTTCGTGGGCCGATTGTGTTATTTCGATGGCGGAGCCTCCGATTGTGTCACAGAGTTCGGTATCGGGTATTTTGGCCGGGTCCGGACTGTTGTTACCGGTGTCCCCATCCCATGCTATGTATGGCTTGAAGAGCCGTTCCAGAAATATGTTGGGACGGACCGCGTCGCGTTTTGCGTCGATGCGGGCGAGGATATCCGCCGCCTGATTGTTTTCCCGAGCCACATGGTGAAATTCGAGACCCTCTAACCGAGCTGACATTTTTAGGACGGCATTGCGATAAGCTGCCATTTTTGGATCCTTGGCATCGAAGTCTCCATTTATCTGGGATATCACGAGGTTCAAATCCCTACGCACCTCTAGGCGTGGAATGCCCATGGATACTGCCATCCGGAGACCATGTAGAAGGGCCTCATATTCGGCTGCGTTGTTGGATTCCGTATACATTATCTGTAGTACGTATTGGAAGGTATCTCCTATTGGGGATGTCAAAACGACACCAGCCCCCAGACTAGCCAACATTTTGGAGCCGTCGAATTGCATGATCCAGTTTGAATATGTGCCGTACTCTTTAGGGAGTTCAGCTTCCGTCCACTCAGCGACGAAGTCAGCCAAAACTTGCGACTTGATAGCTCGCCGTGGCTTGTAAGTTATGTCGAACGGGAGGAGCTCAATGGCCCATTTGGCAATCCGACCCGTCGCATCGCAGTTGTTTATAATATCGTTAAGTGGTACTTCTGAGGCTACCGTTATCGAACACTCTTGAAAGTAGTGTCGCAGCTTCCGGGATGCCATAAATACTGCGTACGCTATCTTTTGATAATGCGGGTACCGTGATTTGCATGGAGCAAGGACAATGGACACATAGTAAACCGACTTTTGAAGGAGGAATTTGTGTCCGTCCGCTTCTCGCTCGACGACGAGCACTGCGCTTACTACTTGATGAGTTGCCACAATGTATAACAGCATTGGTTCGCCAATGTTTGGCGCGGCCAGGACTGGGTTTGTTGCCAATATGTCTTTTATTTCGTTGAGTCCGGCCGAGGCGGCATCCGTCCACTCGAAGTGTTCGGTGCCCCGGAGGAGGCGATAAAGGGGTAATGCCTTTTCTCCCAAGCGGGAGATAAAGCGACTTAGAGCCGCCACGCATCTAGTCAATTTTTGTATTTGTTTGAGGTCTATTGGGGTAGCCAACTATGAAAATGCTCGGATTTTGGCCGGATTAGCTTCAATACCTCTACTGGAGACAATGAATCCCAGGAGCTTTCCGGCTGGTACGCCAAAAACGCATTTTTCCGGATTGAGCTTGATGTCATATGTTTGGAGGTTGTCGAATGTGAGCCTCAAGTCGTCTACTAGAGTTTCGACATGCTTGGTTTTAATGACCACGTCATCCACGTATGCCTCCATTGTTTTGCCGATCTGGTTTGGCAGACATGTCTGAATCATGCGCTGATATGTTGCGCCGGCGTTTTTGAGCCCGAAGGGCATTGTGTTGAAGTAGAATGGGCCGTATGGTGTGATGAATGCCGTCGCGGCTTGGTCTGTGTCGGTGTCCAAACCGGCGGATCTTAGGTAGGGGGTCCCGAACTGTGCGTCTAGGCCGGATGGTAACAGGAGGCAAGGGACATGAAGTTTTACCCAGGTTCGGGCCCTCTAGATGGAGGTAAAACCCTAGATCCTGCTTGATTAACATTTATGATATGGGTAGTACAAGAGTAGATCTACCACGAGATCGGAGAGGCTAAACCCTAGAAGCTAGCCTATGGTATGATTGTTGTTGTGTATGTTGTCCTACGGACTAAAACCCTCCGGTTTATATAGACACCGGAGAGGGTTAGGGTTACACAAAGTCGGTTACAATGGTAGGAGATCTACATATCCGTATCGCGAAGCTTACCTTCCACGCCAAGGAAAGTCCCTTCCGGACACGGGACGAAGTCTTCAATCTTGTATATCTATAGTCCGGGAGTCCGGCTGAAGGTATAGTCTGGCTATCCGAACACCCCCTAATCTAGGACTCCCTCAGTATCCCCTGAACTAGGCTTCAATGACGACGAGTCCGGCGCGTAGATTGTCTTCGGCATTGCAAGGCGGGTTCCTCCTCCAAGTACTTCATAGAAGATTTTGAACACAAAGATAGTGTCCGGCTCTGCAAAATAAGTTTCCACATATTGTCATAGAGAGAATAATGTTTACACAAATCCAATCTGCTGACGTATTCCGTAGTGTGACACACCACGGCCAAGCCTTTATCTGAGTCGTTTCATTATCCCACCTTAGCGCATCATGCGAGGCGGTTTCCTTGGCACGTCTTGTTAAAGCAGAGATCGTGTCCCCTTATTCCGGGATTCTCATCAATACGGGCGTGGGTAACCCAACCGCGCCATTGATTATGGCGCTTGGAGATAAGCGAGTTTTACCAGGCTGGTGGGGACACATAGTTGCATCCACCCATACAAGGGGATAAGGATTCACCTTTTTCACCTATGCCTTCTTCCTCCCTTGCTTATCCATTCTCGCGCACTCGAGCTCCAGCGCCCAAGTCCGCACTCCCCACCTCAACCTTCTCCAGCCATGTCCGGAGCGGGAGGCAAGTGGATGGTCTCCTCCGTCACAGAGGGACACATCAAAAAAATGAGGAAGGCCGGATACTTGTCTAACGACATCGCGTACCAGCTTCCCAAAAAGGGGCAGCTCATCCCCACCCCTAGGCCCCATGAGAGGGTGGTGTTCCTCCCCCATTTCCTTCGCGGACTAGGCTTCCCTCTTCACCCATTTGTCCGGGGGCTCATGTTCTACTATGGCATGGATTTCCACGATCTGGCCCCAAACTTTGTCCTCAACATCTCGGTGTTTATCGTCGTGTGCGAGGCTTTCCTCCGCATCCGCCCCCATTTCGGCCTATGGTTCAAGACTTTCAACGTCAAGCCGAAGGTGGTGCGCGGCAACCAGGCGGAGTGCGGAGGCGCCATGGTGGGCAAAATGCCCAACGTCTTGTGGCCTGAGGGCTCCTTCGTGGAGACCCTGAAGGGGTGGCATCGGGGTGGTTTTAGATCACCGAGCCGCGCGACCCTGAATGGGTCGCAACTCCCGAGTTTCGATCCGGACCCCCTACGCAGCTCACCTCCTGGAAGGAGACGGGACTGTCATGGGGTAAAAAAGGAGAGCTGACCGGACTCCAAACATGCATCCAAACCCTGGTGAACAAGAAGCTCAAACTTGTCAACGTAGTCCAGGTTATGCTCATTCGCCTGATCCTCCCGTGTCAACAATGGGCTTTCAACCTGTGGGAGTTTGACCCGGCGCGGCACCGAACTCTAAGTAGGCTCTTCGACACGATGTACGAAGATGCCTGGAAGGTGCTTTTCAAGGGCGCCGAGGCCCCTGCATCCGCTACCGAGGATCGCGGATTCAGTACGCAGCGTCACGCTCATGCGGTAAGCTAGTTTTTCCTTTTACAGGGTATCAGTTTTTCATATTTTGACTCCATGCGGGATCTAAGCTCCCTTACCTTCGACAGGATTGGAAGGAGACGTCCGGACAGATCAACTGTCCGGCTCCTTTGCCCGAAGGCCCAGCGGACGCTCGCTTGGCGAAGCTGCTGGTTCCGGCACCCTATGTGGTGCCGTAGAAGAAGGCCGCGAAAAAGGCCACGAGGACTCGAAAGAGTGCCCGGCGCCAGGAGGTGTCGGACCCATCATCCGACGGTTCCGAGGCGCATTCCACCCGTGAAGACGAGGAGGAAGAAGAGACCTCTCCCTCTCCAGTGGGAGGAGAGAAGAAAAGGAAGGCCGCCCCAGCTGGGGAGGCCGAAGGGTCCAAGAAGGGGAAAACCCTTCCTCTGGACTACTCCACCGACGCCGACGACGGCGGAGAGGAGTGGCCGCCCAGGGCCAAGCCCCTGGCTAAATCGTAAGTATCTGGATGCCAGAGTATTTCATGGTATTCATTTATTGCACAACTTTCCCTTATGTCGAATATGTTTATGCAGCCCACCCAAAGACCGGCTCGACACGTCGTTGAGCCGCTCACTGGACTCGTCGGATGTGAACTCACTTCTGATGGCTTCCTCCCCCCGCCCTACGGACGACACAGAAGTGTTGTCCCAACAGGTTCCATGCCGGGAGGAGGTGGTCCTGGAGGCGCCGCAAGGCGACCTCGCGGACTCCAGGAGTAAAGGGGATGAAACCCCCCAGGGTTCCAAGTCCGGCTCTAGGCCGGACACCGCTCCGGAACCTTCAAAGGTTCCAGAGTCCGGCGGGGGACCTCCTTCCAAGAGGAGCAAGCTCACCGTGCCGGTGACCCCCGTCCAACCGGAGGCGCCAGACAATCTATTGGAGGCGCTCCAAGGCGCCTCCATCGACGAGGAGCACCGCACCATTATGAGTGTGGTGGTCCAGAAGGTTCAGTCCGCCAAGAGCGGACTGACTAAAGCTTGTACTAGCCTTTTAACAGGCTTTGAGGTAAGTAAAGAATGTGTAAATAATATTACCGCATAGATAGTAGCCCCTGATGCTCTATTTGGCGTTCGGGAAGAAAAGCCGAATAAAGGATCAAATAAAATTCGCAGGAGTCTAACAAAAAGGAGTCAATATGCGTGTGCAGGCTTCTCTGCTTGCGTTCGCCGCACTGACTGCAGAAGTGGACATGCTAAAGCAGAACCTCGAGCGGTCCCAGCAAGAGCTCGGGCATGCCAAGAAGTAGCTCGAGGACAATGAAGGTAACAAATACCTTGTTTAAATATATATAAAAAGGTGCAATTGCGAAAAATGACAGGATTATCGTGGCTATTGTAGGGGCCATGTCTGAGATGGCGACCCTCAAGCAGGCGCTGGTCGAGGCCGAGAAGAGGGCGGCCATGGAGCGCACCGAGCGGGAGAAGTACGAGGCCCAGGTTGGCAAGGTGCAGCAAGAGCTCCAGGTTCTCATGAAAAACATGAGAGTTTGGAGCTTGACTCAAAGACGCGAGCGTCCGAGCTCGCGGCAGCTATTCAAAATGCCAAGTCTGCCAAGGCCGAATCCCAGAAGACCCTCCAGGAGTTGGATGAGGTGAAGAAGATAGCGGCGGGTAAGGCATTCTTTATGCAAAGCAAACACATAAACGTGAGTTACTTGTTACTTACCCGAATCCGGAGCTCTCCAGGAGCGTTCGCAGATCTTCCCGGGAGTGTGTCCGATGCCGCCGCATTTTGTCAAGCCGAGGAGGGCAGCTCGACAGAGAAGGTGTTCTGGTCTCAGTATGCTGAGGCCGGACACCCCGTGCCCCTGAGCGACTAGCTGAAGCAACTGGTCGAGATCCACAAGGCGGCCGAACAGGCCATGAAGGGCCTCATAGTTCGGCTATGGCCTGGACAGGCTCTGCCTGGGAGCTATTTCAGGCTGGTGCGGCGGCTGGTGGAGGCCTATCCAAGGCTCGAAGTCATCAAGCGCTCCGTCTGCATTGAAGGTGCCCGTAGGGCCCTTGCCCGTGCTAAGGTGCATTGGGGCAAGCTGGATGCTGAGAAGCTTGTGAAGGACGGGCCACCGTCGGGGAAAGAGCATCGCAAGCCCGAGAATTATTATAAGGATGTTCTGAATGGTGCTTGCCTTGTGGCGGATGAATGTTCTAGGGATGTAATTTTTGAGTGAAACTTGCTCGTTTTGTCCTGTGCGCTGAAAACTTTGTTCATATGCGCTAAGCAATGGTGTTGGAATTTAAAATATTACCTTCTGTGTGGCTGTTTATCAATTCTGAGAGATGGCGAATCGTCAGCTTCTGCCCCCGTGCCGCTAGTGCTGGGGTGTTCGGGGATAAACCTGAGCGCTCTTTTCCCATGTTTGGGTCCTTCGAGGGAGCCGCTCAGCCCAACGAACAAGGCAATCGGACTATAATTCGTGAACACTCTCAGTTAGCCATAGAATTCTATAATTTTAAATTTCGGTGAAGCCCCTGGTATTCGGAAGACTGAGTTCGGGGAGCTATCCACGCCTTGGCCGGACAGAGCCGACTCCTCGCTCTAAGCGGCATAAGTCTTTAGGGACTCGAAAAACCTCTCGAACAGCGACCAGCTCTCGCTTCATCATGACAGTCAGTTTTAGCTTTCTCCACTGAGGTGCTCGACCCAGCTCAACTGGGGCACAATTGCAGTGGTTCTCCTAGTGCTACCTTAGCCAATATAGCGGAACGTAAGGCACCAAAACATAGGAGCCGGGCAAACCCAACTATTGACCCAAGACATGATTCGGAGCCGATGCATATAATGCTATAAGTTCGGGGTGCCGCACTTGTTAAAGTGTTCGGACTTCTCACACCATGTTGAGGGGTGCTGAAGCCCCTGGCGTATTTCGGCCATACCAAAGTGTACGGGTGCAACATGTCATTAAGGAACATATATAAAAAAAGTAATGCAAAAATAGACAAAAGCTATGCATTGTTTATTAAAGAGGGCTGCGATCAAAGCAGAACGATACAAATAATGTGATAAGCAAAAGGTTGGACTATTTAACATGTCCGTTCCAGGGGCAAGCTGCGGAATAGTATGCGAAACAGGTATACTGCTCGTGATAGAGACCACCTAGAAGTTATGTAATGCGGCATGGCTTATCTGCTTCCCTGGTTCTTGCATCGTTTGTGCGGCAATTGAACTGCCGAACAGGCCTTCCAAAGAATGAAGTCCTGAAAGTAAGAGAAAATTAAAAAATAGGCAGCCCCTGGTGCGGTTTAAGCCGTGCTTCGGGCGTGCCGTGATGGTGCCCCTCCCCCTGTACCCATGGTATTTCTAGAGCGTAGTTATGTATGCAAAGCACTGGCGTCGCCTTTTTGCTAGGGCTGGGGTTGGGGCCGCATTGCTATGCCTGCTCGGATCGTGCCAGGCGGTCTTGTTGTAGGTTACTCTGGGCGCGCTTGATAGTGTCCGGTCGTTTAGTGGCCGGACTGGAGAACTGCCTGGAGAGGCTGCTTTGTACTTCCGCTGCAAGGGCCGCCGTGTGCTCCTCCGTTCGGAGGGAGCGTTCGGTGTTTCCATTGACCGTAATTACTCCTCGAGGGCCTGGCATCTTGAGCTTAAGGTATGCATAGTGCGGTACCGCATTGAACTTGGCAAATGCGGTTCGCCCGAGTAGTGCGTGATAGCCAATGCGGAATGGGACTATGTCGAAGCTTAACTCCTCGCTTCGGAAATTATCCGGAGATCCGAAGACCACTTCAAGTGTGACTGAGCCTGTAATGTTGGCCTCTACACCTGGTATTACGCCTTTAAAGGTCGTTTTGGTGGGCTTAATCCTCGAGGGATCTATGCCCATTTTCCGCACTGTATCCTGGTAAAGCAGGTTCAGGCTGCTGCCGCCGTCCATAAGGACTCTAGTGAGATGAAATCCGTCAATAATTGGGTCTAGAACCAATGCGGCGAGTCCGCCATGACGGATGATAGTGGGGTGGTCCCTTCGATCAAAGGTGATCGGGTAGGAGGACCATGGGTTGAACTTTGGGGCGACTGGCTCTACCGCGTATACGTCCCTTAACGCGCGCTTCCGCTCCCTCTTGGGGACGTGGGTTGCGTATATCATGTTCACCGTCCGCACTTGTGGGGGAAAACCCTTCTGTCCACTGTTATTCGGCGGCCGGGGCTCTTCATCGTCATTGCTATGCAGCCCCTTGTCTTCGTTTTCGGCATTTAACTTGCATGTTGGCGTTCTAGGAACGGGGGTCCCCAGACTTTCCTGCCCGCGGCCTGCGGCGTGGCTCGAATGGGGGCCCAACATGGCCCATCTTCATTAAGCACAAGACTCAAGACCCTCGCGAGGGGCCAAGCCTCGCGAGGCGGATGACGCGGCGCATCCTCAGGCAGCCTCCTCAGGCTGGCTCGCGAGGAGATGGAGATATCAAGGCGGGGTGCCTCGCGAGGTGCCCGTGACACAAGCCATGACGATCGAGGGCACCAGGCGGGCGCCAGCGCGCGCAGCGTCCTTCTTTCCTCTTTGGTGCAAAGGGGGCAAGCGCACCCGCGGAATACCGAGGCATCAGGCAAAGGTTGCCGTTACGGTGCAATGAGACCAGGACCAAGCGGACTACGAGACGGAGGTCACCATGGAGCCCAGTACGGCGTCATCACCAGAGCCTTTCGCAGGCGAAGACCACCTTTTGTCAGGATAAATGTACCCGCTGTCCCCTTCAAATTAGCCCGCCATTGTTGGCTCCCTTCCCGCTCAATATTTGGGAAGAGGACCAGGGCCTCTATAAATAGGGACGGCCACCCACGTAGCAAAGGGTTCGGTCGAGCAGTTGGTTGGTCCGGCTAGCAAGTAAAGAGAGAGAGAGAGAGAGAGAGAGAGAGAGAGAGAGAGAGAGAGAGAGAGGGCGACTGAACTCCTCCCAGCAGTTCATTACCCCGGCCAAGAACAGACCCTCCCGAGGCTGTTCTTCCTTGTATTGTTCTTCATCACCAGCCCCAGGAGGCAATCTATCCACCACACACTAGAGTAGGGTATTACACCACAATGGTGGCCCGAACCAGTATAAATCTTGTGCCTCTTGTGTGATTCTTTTAGTAGTTTAGATCTTTGCGAGGCGGGGAGGTTGAGGACGTGATTTCCGTGCGCACCCCAGTGTTCGAACCTTAAGGGTCTGCCGGAACCCAAAATCCGACATTTGGCGCGCCAGGTAGGGGTGCGCCGGAATTCGTCTTCCACCGCTCCGTTCTCCTCCGACCGTCGCATCCATGTCTGACGCTCGTCGGGCCCGCGCCGAGCGCCGGGCCGCCATCGCTTCTCGCGTCGCCCAGACGGCCCCCGTCGGTGGGCGTCCTCGTCGTTCCCCGTCGCCCATCGTCAACGCAGCCACCGGCCCGGCGGGGGGCGAGCAGCAAGCATCGTCTCAGCACCCGTCCGTGCGGCAAGACGGCCGCACCGCTACTCCATCACTCGCTCCAGCCGGTTCTTCGTCCCGCGCGCTCCGCGCACCCTTGGAGGCTCGGGCTGCGCTCCTCGCGGCGAATGAGCTCCTGCGCTACCGCCCCGTCGACGACGTCTACGAAGAGTGGCTCGACTGCGTCGCCGAGCTTGTCCGCGCCGCAGGGGGCTCTTCCGCGCCGTCCGTCCCTCTGCGCCACACTCCGCCCCGCGCGGGCAACGAAGCTCCAGAGGCGCACCAGCCGCCTCCCCTCCAAGAAGATGCCACGGCTCCAAGGCGCTTGGCCCCTGGGCGGAACCCGCTCCGTCAGGCGCCAGCGCAGCAAGAGCGGAGCTGCCAAGAAGTTCCTCGCCCACAAGGGGCTGCCAGGGTGCTCCCTGCTCCGGCGCGCCGCGACCCTGCCCCAGCTCCGGCGCGCCAAGACCCCGCCCTACTCCTAGCTGCAGCGCGTGGGGACCCCCAAGACCAAGCTCTCCACCAACCGAGGCCTTTTGTGGCCACCGCAGGCTGCCACACCTACACCACTGAGCTGCTCAACGTCACGTGGCCTGGCAAGTTTAAGCCTGACCTGCCTCCTCGCTACGACGGCACAACCGATCCCGCAGAGTCCCTCCAGCTCTATGAGCTGGGCATCGAGGCTGCCGGCGGGGATGAAAAGGTCATGGCGAACTGGTTCCCCATGGCGCTCAAGGAAGGAGCTCGAACCTAGCTCCGGAATCTGGCTCCAGGCACGATCTCCTCCTCGGACCAGATGCGCGCCCACTTCATCGCCAACTTCCAAGGGACTCGCGACCGGCCACCCGCCGTGAGCGACATGCGCCGCATCAAGCAACAACCCGGAGAGACCCTGCAAAAGTACATCTAGCGCTTCAACAGTGCGCACCTCAAGATCCCCAAGGTGTCCGAGGAGGCCATCATCTTTGCCTTCTCCGATGGCGTGCCCGACGTCAAGATGAAGGAGGAGCTGGCGATGCACGAAGACCTCTGCACCTCCCTGGAGCTATTCAACTTGGTGAACAAGTGCGCCAGGGCTGAGGAGGGACGTCTCTCCCTCCTCGAGCTGCCTGCCGCGGACCCAGAAGAGAAGAAGCCCAAAGCCAAGGACGGGAAGCGCAAGGGGGCCGCTGTACTCGCGGCAGAACTAGACACAAAGCGGGCCAAGGATCTGCCCGAACCCTCCAGAGGCAGCCGGTACTGCGTGTACCATGACCTCCACACCCACAACACCAACGAATGTCAATAGCTCCGCGCCGTGCGAGAAGGAAGGATCGGCCGTCGCCCTGACCGTGCTGACCGGGGCTACGGCCGAGGAGGAAGAAACCCAGGACGCTGGGAAGATCGCGGCCCGCGCCAGGGGTGGCGCGACCAACCTCGCGAGGACCGCTGGCGGGACCTGCCTCGCGAGGGAGACTGGAGGTATCAGCCTCATGAGGATCGCCCTCATGGCAATGCAGGCCTACCTCCGCTGCCGCCTCAGCCAAGGAGGAACGAAGACTGCCATCAAGACGAGGGGGCTGGGGGCTTCCAGGAGCCACACGCAATCGCTTGCATCCTGGGAGGAGCTCAAGCCCCAGCCTCCCAAGGTATCTTCAAGCAGTTTGCCCGCGAGGTGAATGCAGTTCTCCCCAAGCTCGAAGCAACGTGCCCCCTCAGGTGGTCGGCGTGCCCCTTCACGTTCAGCTCGGCGGACCAGCTCAAGTGCGCGGCCACGGCAGGAGTCTTCCCGATGCTCTGCTCCCTAGTCATCAGCAACGTCCTGGTCACCAAGACCCTCATCGATGGTGGGGCAGGGCTCAACGTCCTGTCCGTGGAAACATTCAACAACCTCCAAGTGCCCTATGACCAGCTTCAGCCAACCAAGCCTTTGTCCGGGATCACCGACGGTTCGACAGTCCCGATCGGGCAGGTCCGCCTCCCTGTCACCTTCGGGGCCCACAGCAACTACCGCACCGAGCTCATCGACTTCGACGTCGCCCACATCCGCCTGCCGTACAACGCCATCCTTGGGTACCCAGCGCTGGCCAAGTTCATGGCTACGACCCACCACGGCTACAACGTCCTCAAGATGCCAGGAAGTGGCGGCGTCATCACGGTGCCCTGTGAAGAGAAGGATGCAGTGTGTTCCCTGGAGCGGGCCTATCAGGCCGCGTTGCTAGAAGACCCAGATTGCGGAAGCAGGAGGCTTCCTGAGACCACCCCCAAGAAGAAGAAGACATCGTCAGGCTCGGCCCCTCAAGAGGCAGGCCACTCAGGGCCCTCGTCTGCCCAGGGGGAACCTCCTTCCATCGCATAGGAAAGCGCGCCCGGTGCCCTCCTCAGGCAGGGCTCGGGGGCTCTCACCTGGAGGGCCACCGACCTAGCCAGGGTCGCGAGGGAGGCGCTTGGGCACCATGTGGAGGCGTGCTTCGCAGCACGTTTCCCCCGGGGAGGAGCCAGGCGAGGAAGGTCAGACCAGCAAGAGTTCATTGACAAGGCCATTCAAGAACTACATGAGACAAGGATCATGAGAGGTTGCCGCCGCCTGCCAGCCATGGCCCCGCATCCAAGCGAGGATGGTGGGCTGCGCATCTGCGTTGATGTACCAGGGCTCAATCAGATCGCCACTACGGAGCGCCTCTGGCCCTCGCAAGTGGGCGCTGCGGAGGTCCACCCCACAGCTATGTTCGCATGCCTCACGGCCTGCCGAGCATGGCTGCGTTGTACCAGTGCCTCATGAGGGGTATCGTGGAGGCTCTAGAAGACAGGCGTTCCGCGGCCTTGGCGGAGATGGAGGCAGCTCGCGAGGAGTCACCAGTGCCTCCGGAGCCTCCCGAGGCCCCGGGGCCTGGGGGCTCGTGAGGATCGGCTTCTGCTGCCCGTCAAGTCTGCTGCACCAACGCCACTACGCCGACGACATCCTCAGGTGACATCTTTCAAGTTCCGTTCTCAGCTGTGAGCACCCTCCTAGGGTTGCATCACTCCCAGGCCGCGTGGGTCCGTCCCCGCGGCATGTATCCGCATTTACCTTTCCATTGTTAGTTTGCCTTGTTGGGGGCGCCCCTCGGGCTGCATCATCCCCAAGCCGCTTGGGCCAGACCCAGCGGCGTGTATCTCCCTAGCGCTTATTTCCAACTATGCATTTGCCTATCACGCTTGATTGCATGATGCCCGTCTGCGGCATCCCTTCTTCTCCATGTCGACTACTTGCACGTTAAAGGGGGGGTGCCTGAGCATCGCGACTCAGGGCTCTTACTGGCTCTCCAGCCATCACCCTCTGGCCTTGTCCATGGCATCGCGACCTGGCATACCAGCGATGGCTGAGACAAGCTCGAGGGCCGGGACCTGAGGACGTAGAGTACCGGCATCTAACCAAATTTTGCAGGGACACATCTCAAGATACGGCCCAGTGCCGGGCGCAACCCGCCTAGAGGTAGGGCCTCGTGAGTCCTGCGCTGGCTCATGGGTGCCCAGATACACCTCACCTAGCTCTACCGTGCCGGTCACTTGTCAGGGCGGGGCTGTATACGCCCCGGGGGCTCCTCCCGGAGGGGAGCCCCCTCCCAGGTACCAGTGGAAGCACCATGCTCCGCGCTGGCTGACGACACTGCCGAGGCGCGGCTATGCCCGTACACATACGGAAGCGCTATGCTCCGCGCTGGTGATAAACAACTGGGGGTGGCCTCCGGGCCGCATTAACCTCAGGGAGCCCAGAGCTCAGTGGTTGGCCTCGTCGCAACGCCTCCCCTCGGGAGTGCCGCGCGAGGGGGCTGGGCACGGGGGCTATGGCTGGGTCACGCCCGGACGCCGCCCAGCCAGGCCCCTCGGGCCTGGTTCGCCGCGCGTCTCTCCCCGAGCGGAGCCAAGGTATGAAGGCCGTTTGCGCGTCAAGGGGGACTCCTGAGCATCGTGACTCAGGAGCCTAACTGGTCCCGTAGCCCCTCACCCCTTAGTTCCAAAAGGCTATGCTGGGTGAGGTACGCGCGGGGCCGGGCTCTGCAGACGTAGAACAGTAGCCACGTATACATCTCGCCTCATCACCCGCTGTTCCCGCGTTAAGGGGGACTCCTGAGCATCGCGACTCAGGAGCCTAACTGGCTCCGTAGCCCCTCACTCCTTAGTTCCGAAAGGCTATGCTGGGTGAGGTACGCGCGGAGTCGGGCTCTGCAGACGTAGAACGGAAGATACACCTACATCGCGCCTCCCTACTTGTTGTTCGCACGCCAAGGGGGACTACTGAGCATCGCGACTCAGGAGCCTAACTTGTCACGTAGCCCCTCACTCCTTTGGTCCCGTCCTGGTTTCCGGTCGGGGCTAATGTTTGGTGAGGTACGCGCGGGGCAGGGCTTTGCCGGCGCAGAACACAAGCAAGTAGGGAAGAAAAGCATAAAATCCAAGGAACTTAAAAAGCAAATATTACAGTCCATACTGTCGTCTCAATGCCAAACGCAAGTTTAAATGCCTCCCCGAGGCGTGGTACATGTGCAGGAATCGAAAGGAGAACAGGAATGGAACGGAGTCACTTGTCGGCGGTGAAGCTGTGCGGAGCGGCTTCGCCTCATGGAGCGGCGGGGCCGGCAGCGCCTTGCCTTGGCTTGGTGCTGAAGGCCCGGAACTTCTCCAGCAGTGCCTCCGCGCGCCCCTTCACGGCTTCAATAGCGGCGGCAGCACCCTCGCCACTCACCGGTTCTAGCAGGCCATCGAGGTCGGCGTTGGGATCACAAAGGTAGACAAGGGCGAAGACCCGCGTCAGCACAGCAGAAGACAAGACCTGCGCCTCGGCCTCGGCCACGGGGCCGATGCCAAGGGCGACATCCCCAAGGGCCTTGACCAGGAAGGGAAGCAGCTTGGCGGGGCCGTCCTCGTCACTAGCTAGTGGGCTGTCCAGGCCGATCTCGTAAAGCATCTTCAGCGAAGCACGGGCATCTTTCTCCATGTCCGCGAAGGCCACGTGATCCTCGGCAAGAACCCGGGCCTTGGCGTCCAGCTCGGCCTTCGTCGCCTCTAGCTGCTTCCTTCAACGTGCCTAAGAGGTCGCGGCGCTTCTTGAGCTTGGCCTCCTGGTCCTCGAGCGCCGCCTCACGCGCCTTTGCCCCGTTCTCCAGCTCTTGGCGCAGGCGGACCTCCTCCGCAAGCTGGCCCCACAGGCCTTGCAGCTCGTCCTCCAGCGCCTTGCAACGGCCGCGGACTTTGACCACTTCTCCCCGGGCTGCGTCACGAGCAGCCTTCGCTTCGAGCGTGGCTTCCCTCTCTCCGTCACAGGCCATTGAGGCCTGAACCAACGCCGCCCGAATCGAAGCATCAGAGCGAATCCACCCCGAAGCTAGTTCCAGGCGCCCGGCCACCAGGCGAGGGTCGGCGCCGAGAAGATCCTGCCGCAGCCGGTCCAGTTCGGCGACGGCACGCTCCAAGATGGAAGAAGAAGACAGAGTAGCATCGACACACTCCAGGACAATAGGAGCAGCTGAGGAAGCAACGGCCAGTAGAACGGGAGGAGAAGGTAACGGCGGCGAGGCCGTAGTGTCCCGAAGCAGAGTCCGCTGCGCCTCCGCAGCCGTAGCAGCGGCGCCAGACGAGGGCACCTCCGGAGTCACTTGGGCCATGGGGGCTGAGCTCGCCCCAGCCAGCTCGGCCAGACCTCACAAGGATGCACTGGCAGGAGAGGCCCGCGCACCATGATCACCCTCCCCTGCAGGCGAAGGCGTCACCGCAGGTGGGACCTCAGGAGCTCCCTTCGGCTTCTTCGCCGCGGGTGCCAGTCTGTTCAAGAGAAGCAATCATCAAGCCTCGTCGGCGGAACAAGAAACAAAAGAGCAAGGATCCAGCACTTACGGGTCTTCGCCGGCGAGCTCGGGCAGCCTCCGGCCTAACTTGAAGCCTGACAGCCGGCTGGAAGGGTCGACCTCAAAAGCAGAAGACGCGTCCATGGTTCGCCCCGGAGTCAGGACGGACCCACGGGAGATCAGCGCGGTCCTGTCCTTCTTCGAAATCGGGGGCGAGCTCCCGCTGCCCAGCGGAGTCTGTTAGGGCCCGCGGCGCTTCGCCCTTACCCTTTCGCCTCTCGGCACGGCCAAGCCCATGCGCGCCACGGGCCCGGGGGCTACTGTCGGCGTTCTGGGAACGGGGGTGTCGGGTGGTAGGAGCGACATATGCCAACGGGTGGCTTATCATTGCGGGGGCCAATAGAACATCGTCGGTGCCTGGAAATGGGATGAGGCGAAGACATGCACGCCGGCGAATCTTACCCAGCTTCAGGGCTCTCCGGGGAGATAACACCCCTACTGCTGCTCTGCGGGGTCTCCGCATGGTTACTAAGTGAACAAGTAGCTACAATGCTCCTTGAGTTGTTTTGGGTGGAAGGAGGAAGAAGGGCTCAGCTCAGCCTGCTTCCTCTCCTTGTATGGTGTCTAGGTCTAGAATGAGAGTCCAACCCTTTGCATGGGTGCACCGGGGGGTTTATATAGGCCTACCCCTCGGGGGTACAATGGTAATCCGACTGGGCGCAGGGCCCAGCTGTCTGTGACTATGCTCGCCGGCTTCTGCGCCGGCTTCTGGGGCCCGCCAGCTGGTGGGTCCCGCCGGCTACCGGCTCCTGGGTCGACAGGCCGGCCCCACCGGCCAGGGCCTGGTCGGCAGCTGGTTACTGTTACTCCGTGTTGTTGACGCAGGCTTGGTCGGGGTAAGCGTGGCTACAGTAACGCCTCCTTGGCGGGCGATTACTGTAGCCCCGCCGCATCTTGCCCCCTTAATGGGCGTCTCCTTCTAGGAGGGTGGCAGGCCGGCTATGTGAAGCCGGCCCTCTATCTTGCCGGCTTGAGAGGAGGCGCGGCCGCCTTCGGCATCTCTCTGCCCGAAGGGGCCCACCACCTCGGGGCCACGCTGGCGGCCCATCATGGACGGCGTCAGAGCCGCCGTGGCTACAGTGTCGCGCCGGACGGGCCGTGGCTGCCCGCACGGCGCACTGTACTAGGCGTG
This sequence comes from Triticum monococcum, assembly GCA_034509565.1. Taxonomy (NCBI): domain Eukaryota; kingdom Viridiplantae; phylum Streptophyta; class Magnoliopsida; order Poales; family Poaceae; genus Triticum; species Triticum monococcum. The sequence continues at coordinate 525,147,729 of CM067842.1, read as the reverse complement.
CTCCGTGTTTTGGGGGTGGCAGGCTCCACTGTAGCCACGCCCCGCTTCATCATCGCAGAGTGGACGAGTACATTGCGTGTACGGCGTTGACTGCTTTATGGGAGCCGGCCTGGCTGCAGCCGGCCTTGTTGTGGCCGGCCGCTCGTAGCCGGCCTTGCCGTAGCCGGCCCCCCACAACGTTCTTCATGAGGGTAAAGGGCGGGCCGCCACCGAAGCCGGCTAGGAAGGTAGTCGGCTAGGGGGGCGGCGGCCCAGGTCTTGAGTCTTCTTATGAGCCGGACAGGCTCATATTTTTTTCTGAGGGGCCAGGGGAAGCCGGCTGGGCTACCCATGGCTATTTACCCCGACAGTAGTCCCCGAAGCCGGGCGAGCTTCACGGCGGATGGAAGGACGGGAAGCTTGGCCGGCTTCATACCCTGAGGGGCCGACCTCGCCGTCGCAGGCCGACTTCGGAGAACTTTTTTGTTTATTAAGGTGACCGTGGCTGACCCACGGGCTGGCCGCGGGCCCCACGACGGGCCACGTGGCGGAGAAGTCCTGCCGTCGCACACGCGCGACCGGACGCCGCCGCAGGCCCGGGCCCGCCACTCCCTGGCCACGGCCCGGGCGCAGATCTTCTGCGGCCCGAGGGGACTGCTCGCCTCCCCGTGGCCGTTTCTTCACGTCATCAAGGCGCGTAATTAACACGGGCATGGGGGAGATGGGCACGATCGATCCCCACGATCCCCCACGCCGCGCCTCCTCGGCTCTAGCGCACGAGCCTACAAGTAGGGGGGAGGGGGAGAGACAAAGGCTCGTTCGCTCCCCCGCTCCCCGTCCCTCCTTACTCTTCTTCTTCCCTTTCTTCTTCCTCACGCCCGACGCAGTCTCGCGCTGCAGCCCGCTCACGTCGCCATGTCCCTGGCGCTGTCAAGCTTGTGGGATGGGTCCAACGTCCACGAGGACCACATCGACTTCCTCCGCCAGACCTGGCGCCTGCCCGCCGCCAACCTCGTGCAGGTTCGTCTGGCGCCGGAGACGGAGGTCTCGCCGGCACACACTTCTTGCGTGGCTTCGACTTCCCGGCGAGCGGCTTCATGCGATCCTTCCTCGAATTCTACAACCTCCAGCCGCATCACCTCACGCCCAATTCGGTGATGCAGCTGTCGGCCTTCGTTTCCCTCTGCGAAGGTTTCCTGGGGGTGCTGCCGACGCTGGAGCTCTGGGCGGAGCTCTTCCAGAACAAGCTCGGCACCATCACCGCCGGCGTGCCGGCTCCCTGCGGGGCCTTCATCGTGATGAAGAGGGCAAGCGACAACAACCCCTTCCCCCACATCCCTCTAATCTAGTCTATCAAACTATGGCAGAAATCCTACTTCTACGTCAAGAACGTCGCCCCGCACGGCGACTACGTCAATCTGCCGGCTTACGTAGCCGGCCCGCCGACTGGGAGGCGGCCGTCTTGGGGCTTCCGGTCTAAGTCCTTATCTCCGGCTGGGAACGCCTCCATCGCCCGGCTTCGGGTGATGATCCAGTCGGAAGGCCTGCGCGCAGCCGACCTGGTAGCCGCCTTCGTCGAGCGCCGAATTCTCCCCCTTCAAAGCCGGCCCCACATGCTGTGCCAGATGAGCGGCCGGTTCGACCCTTGCCGGCTGAGCACATGGGAGATGCCCCATGCCGAGGTGGCACTTATGGTGAACTACATCACCAACCTGAAGCTCACCGACGACTGGCAATTCGGCAAGGCGCCGTACTCCCGCGCCCATCCTCCGCCTGTGGTAAGTCCTTCTTCTTGTCGTCGGCCGGCTTGAGTCAGCCGGCTTCTGACCAGGCGGCTCTTCTCTTTTTTCTTTTATCAGAACCCTCTCCTCCCGCCGCCAGCCGGGGCGGCAGGAGTCGAACGCGAGTATGCCCCGGATCGCACGGTGGATGACGTCGACGACCCGGACCTGGCCGCAGTCGCCATGGAGGACGCCGCCACGGGGGACGTCGCCGAGCCCGGAGGCACGGGGCTCTCGGCCAGTTTCGACGACTGGCCGGACGATTTCGACGCCAAAGAAATCCCGCGCCACCAGCCAGCAACCGACCGCCACAGCGCGGGCTCGTCCGCCGCGCCGGCTGCCGGTGGTGGAAAGGGGAAACGCCGGGCCGCACTTCCACTCTTCAGAAGCCGGCCGAAGAAGACGAGGGCCTCCGCCGTGGCCACGAAGCGAGACGAAGCGGCGGCGAAGGCGGCCCGCTTCCGGAAGGCGGTGAAGAAACCTCCATCAGTTTCCACGTAAGCCCTCTAGCTGCTTACGTGCTTGTTATTTTATGGTCTTCCCTTGTTTGAATTCTTCTCTGATTTCTTGAGCAGGGCGCTGCTCTCCCTCGAGCGAGGCCCAGGCGGCTCTGTGGTCGGGCCGGGTGCCGGATCCTCAGGGTCCCGCCGCGTGGACCCCCGCGCCGATCTTGCAGAAGCCACGGAGCGGAACGCTCGCGAGGCGCGTCGAGAGAGGGAGGCGGCGGAGCGGGAGGCGGCAGAACGGGAGGCCGCCCGGACGGTGACGGGGCGAGCAAGCGCGGCGGCCGAGACTTCGTCGGAGCGGGCGGCCACGGAGAAGGAGGCGGAGGGCGCGCGTAGCCGGCCTCCGCTGCTCGCCATCCCCTCCACACCTTGGATCCGGACATCCCTCTGCCCACGGCGGAGGAGATCACCCCCGAGGAGCCGCCGGTGCAGAGGGGCGAACTCTTCGAGATCTTCGCGGAGAGGACGCCGCCGGCAGCGCTAGCCGGAGCGGGCGAAGGCGGCCAGTCATCGGCGGTGCCGGAGGAGCCGGCCCGGGCTGCACCCGAGGCTGGAGCCAGTCTTGAGATCGAGCTGGCGGCGGGCCGGCATGCCGGAGGGAGCACGGCCCCGCCGGACACGCGCCGAGCCGCGGGTGCCGACCAGACGACAGACGTCTTGGAGGCGGCCAGCTCCGCCACGTCCGGGTGGACTCCCAGCGGAGGAAGCGGCGAGCTGAATGCCGCGGCCCAAGGGGTTCGGAGCCGGCTGCAGGCACAGGCCGGCCTCCTGAGGCAATTCACTCAGGAGTTTCTGTCGACGCGGTCTGCAATCCAGGTAAGTCTTTACTGGTTGACCGTTCTGGTCCTCTGAATTTTTTTTCCATGGGGGCGCGCTAGCGCACCCACTGGGTGTAGTCCCCGAGATCCGGGCCAACTGCAGCGCAGTCGGGTCGGATCTTACTCGACGACTATCTTGACTGTTTTTTCTGATCTCTAGGATTATCACAATTCTCATGCCGCCGCCTTCAACTCCTAGGCTCGGGAGCTGAGCCGGAGGACCGAAGACCTGGCCAATAGCCGGCGTAAGTGTATTGTCTTTATTTGTTTCTCGTGGGGGCGCGACAGCGCACCCACTGGGTGTAGTCCCCGAGATTCGGGCAGACTGCAGCGCAGTCGGGTCGGATCTTCCTTGACGACTTTTCCCTTGCTGACTTTTTCTCTTTGTCTTTTGCTCGCGCAGAGGCCAACGCCGACTTGCGGAGGGAACTCGGCGAAGTGCAGGCCGCTCTTCGTGCCAGGGACGCCGAGTACGCTGACTTGGTTCAGGAGCGCGACCGCCTGGCCAAGAAACTGGCCGACCAGGAGGAAAGCCATAAGGCAGCCCTGCAAAAGGCGCAGGACGGCGAGGCTACCCTGAAGGCGGAGTTCGAGAACAGGGAGGCTGGCTGGGCCGAGACGCGCCAGGCGCTGGAAGAAGGCTTCGGCCAGATCGAGGATCTTATCGATGGTAGGCCGTCTTTCTTGCCCTTCTTCCATCTGCCGGCCGCCTGCGGTTTTGTTTTGAATTGTGTTTGCTGTCTTGCGCAGAGTACTTTCCCGGCCAATCCGTCCTCGCCGCCCAAGCCATCGAGGCTCACCGCGAGGCGCGCCGTCAGGCCGGGGTTGTGATTCCGCCGGATGCGAATCGGACGCTGTCGGAGCAGCTCATCGCCATCCAGGCACGACTGCAGCCGGCCCATTGGCTGCTCCACCGGCTCCAACATGCCGGGGCGACGGTGCTGGCCGCGCTCTGGCCCGGCCAGACGATTCCCCGCACCCCAAGCCGGACGGCCGACTGGCTAGAAGTCGTAGTCGGCCGCCTCGAGGCTTGGAAGGCGTCCGCAGCCCGTCTTGGAGCCGGGCGTGCGCTGGAGTTCGTCCGCGCGTGGTACCCAGGGCTAAGCCTGGACCAGCTGCGGACTTGGCGGTCGGAAGCCGGCGCGGAGCTGAAGGAGGTGCGGCCGGCGATCACGCAACGCGCCTCGACGATCGCCGAGTGCACCGACACCAGTGTCTTCGCGCCGGAGCTCAACGATGATGGCGCCCCCCAGCCGGAGGAATGGTTCGGGCTGAACCCGGCGGACGGCGAGGACTCGGCCGAGGAGATCGCCTCCAGCGACGAGGGCGAGGACGATGAGGAGGAGGACGGCGAAGATGCCGAGCCGACTGGTGAGACGGCCGACCGCCCTCAAGCCGACCGTGCCTCCAGCAACGAGCCACGCGGGAGCGCGCCCTCTGCCGGAGGCGATGATCAAGCCGTGGTTGGCCAGCCGGCCGTTCCTCCAGCCGGCACGACCGCTTCCACCGCCCAGCCCGGCTCGTCAGCGGCCCCGCCGGCTTGATCTGCCGTTCCTATTATCCCTGTTTTGCTTTTTCGAACAATTTCAAGTTTCCGCAATTCCACCCACTGGGGGTGTATCGAACAATGTTGGATGTCGACCTCTCTGGAGGTCCTTTGTGTAAATATAAATATATGCATGTTTTGGCTTTCATTCAAGTGCACTTTTTGTCCTTAGGCTCTTTCCTTTGCCGCCTTCCCTCTTTGGGAAGGCAAGTACTCGAGCTTTCTTGGAGTTGAAGCAGACTGAATGTAAGCCGGCCGGCCGGCTACTCTGGTAGTCGGTCGGCGGGAGGCAGCAAGCCGGCTTTTGTTATATATAAGCCTGTTAGTCCCTAGCCGTTTTTCGTGTGCGCACCCTTTCCGGCTTGTGACTCTTGCCAGCCGGGCAGTTGGTTCTTCGAGCTGCGATTTTGGCAAGAGCCGAGCCTGGGTGTCGGCACATTACTTGTCTGACAGCGGGTAGGGCTCCTAATATAACTCCAGTCGGCTAGTCCCCGGGCCGACTCGTCGAACCCGGTACCGGACAAAATAAATGAACAGGTGATATCATACGCATGATAACTTTCATTCAGAAAATAAAGGATGGCAGTCCCCGAGTCTTTCTCGGGGAGCCTACTGTTTCGTACTTAATACAAAAGTGGGCATAATACATACTACATTTTAACTGTAAAACTTCCAAAGAAGATTTGCATTCCATGGTCGCTCCGACTCCTTGCCGGAGTCGTCTCTCTTGCGTGCCTTCGGCTTCTGCGCGTCGATGAGGTAGTAGGCATCATTGCCTAAGGCTCTGCTGACGATGAAGGGGCCTTCCCAAGGGGCTGCGAGCTTGTGCTGGCCGGCTGTTCGTTGGATGAGCCGGAGCACAAGGTCACCCTCCTGGAACGATCTTGGTCGGACCCTCCGGCTGTGGTAGCGGCGCAAACCCTGCTGGTAGATGGCAGACCGGCTGAGGGCTAACAGCCGACCTTCTTCCAGCAGGTCGACGCCGTCTTCTCTTGCTTCTTTGGCTTCCGCTTCCGTGTACATGGTTACCCGAGGCGAGTCGAACTCGATATCTGTTGGGATGACTGCCTCGGCACCATATACAAGGAAGAAGGGAGTGAAGCCGGTTGATCTGTTGGGGGTAGTACGCAGACTCCATAAGACAGCCGGCAGCTCATCGAGCCAACAGCTGGCTGAACACTCCAGAGGTACGACCAGTCGGGGCTTGATGCCGGACAAAATGAGGCCATTTGCCCGCTCCACTTGGCCGTTTAACTGCGGGTAGGCGACCGACGCAAGGTCCAGCCGGATACCTTGCGCGGTGCAGAACCGTGCCAAGGCACCTTTGGCAAAGTTCGTGCCATTGTCGGTGATGATGCTGTGCGGTATGCCATATCGGGTTGTTATATCTGCAATGAAAGTCACTGCAGTCGGCCCATTCAGCTTCTTGATCGGCTTCGCCTCGATCAACTTGGTGAATTTGTCCACGGCGACGAGCAAATGTGTCATGCCGCCGCGCGCCGTCTTGAATGGGCCCACCATATCCAATCCCCAGATGGCAAAGGGCCAGGTGATGGGAATGGTCTTGAGTGCCGAAGCAGGCATGTGTTGCTGTGAGCTAAAAAGCTGGCAGCCTTTGTAGTGTTTGACTAGCTCTTTGGCGTCGTCCAAAGCAGTCGGCCAGAAGAAACTGTGGCGGAAAGCTTTGGCGACAAGTGATCTTGATGCGGCGTGGTGGCCGCACTCTCCTTGGTGTATATCCCTGAGGATCGCGATGCCTTTCTCCTGCTCGACGCATCGTTGCAAGACTCCGGTGGCGCTGCGCTTGACAAGCTCTCTGTTGACGATTGTGTATGCTCCAGCCCGGCGCTGGACTTGTCTTGCTTCGTTTTTGTCAGCCGGCAGATCTTGGTTCACCAAAAAGTTGCGGATGGTTTGGGCCCATGATGGAGCGGCGACTTCCTCTGCTACCAATGTGGCTACAGCCACCAGGGTGGGTGGGCTGGGTAATGCAGTGCTGGAGTCGGCCACCGCAAGTTGTGCTGAAGAAGTCCCCGGGCCGGCTACCGCAGTCCCCGAGCCGGGTGCGGCAGTCGCCAAGCCGGGTACTGCAGTCCCCAAGCCGAATATTGAAGTCCCCGGGCCGGCTGCTTGATTCTTCGAGCCGGACCCGGCCTCCTCGGGGTTAGGCGGCACGAAGATGGAGTCGGATTCCGGAGACGGCTTGATTGATGGCTTGAGGAGGCGCTGTAGGGCGACACCGGTTGGTATTGCTTGCCGCGTGGAGCCTATTCGGGCCAGAGCATCTGTTGGCTCGTTGTCGGCTCGCGGCAGATGAAGGAATTCACACCCGTCGAAGTATCCGCTGATTTGTTGCACTAGGAAGCGGTAGCTCGCCATGTTTGCGTCCTTGGCGTCCCAGTCGCCAGAAGATTGCCGCACCACCAAATCCGAGTCGCCATAGCACAGGATCCAGCGGATGCCAAGTTCCTTGGCAAGCCGGAGCCCGTGTATGAGCGCTTCGTACTCGGCTACGTTGTTGGAGGCGGCGAAGTGGATCTGCAGCGTGTATCTGAGCTTGTCACCCTTTGGAGAGGTAAGGACGACGCCGGCTCCCAAGCCGGTGCGCATCTTTGATCCGTCAAAGTGCATGCGCCAATGGGTGGAGTCGGGCGCTGGTGGTAAGTACTGGGTCTCGGCCCAGTCGACAAGGAAGTCGGCCAGCGCTTGCGTCTTGATGGCGGTGCGGGTTGGTAGAACATCGTGTAGGGGGCCAGCTCGATGGCCCATTTAGCCACCCGACCGGATGCATCCCGGCTGCCTATGATCTCGGCCAGCGGGGCAGTGCATACGACCGTGATGGGATGCTCTTGAAAGTACGGCTTCAGCTTCTTGGCGGCGAAGTACACACCATAGCACATCTTCTGATAGTGCGGGTAATTTTGTTTCGAGGCGGACAGCACCTCGCTCAGGTAATAAACCGGCCTCTGGACCGGCTGGGCTCGGACTTCTTCGGGGCGTTCGACCACAATGACGGTGCTGACCACCCGCTTAGTGGCGGCAATATATAGGAGCATAGGCTCCTTGTCAGTCGGTGGCGCCAAGACAGGCGGCGTGGACAACATTTTCTTCAGCTCCTGGAAAGCTTGGTCGGCCTGGTCGTTCCACTCAAAGTGAGTGCTCTTCTTCATGAGGCGGTAGAGAGGGAGAGCTTTTTCTCCAAGCCGGCTGATGAAGCGGCTCAGAGAGGCCAGGCACCCGGTGAACTTCTGAATATCTCTGAGCTTGGTTGGGACCGCCATCCTCTCGATGGCCTTGATCTTCACAGGGTTGCACTCTATGCCGCGTTCGGAGACCAGAAAGCCTAGGAGCTGGTCGGCTGGTACTCCGAACACGCATTTCTCCGGGTTGAGCTTGATCCGGAACCGGCGCAGGTTCTCGAATGTCTCCTTCAAGTCTTCCAGCAGAGTGCCACGCTTCTCCGTCTTCACCACAACATCATCCACGTAGACGTGGGCGTTCTTGCCGAGCTGCGTGAGGAGGCACTTCTGCATGCAACGCTGAAAAGTGGCGCCGGCATTCCTCAAGCCGAACGTCATAGTCAGGTAGCAGAAGGCTCCAAACGGCGTGATGAAGGCGGTCTTCAGTTGGTCATGCGGATTCAGCTTTATCTGGTGGTATCCCGAGTAGGCATCCAAAAAGCTCAACAGCTCGCATCCAGCTGTGGAGTCTATCACTTGATCAATCCTAAGAAGAGCGAAGGGATCTTTTGGGCAGGCTTTGTTGAGGCTTGTGTAATCTATACACATGCGCCACTTGTTATTCTTTTTCAGCACGAGAATCGGGTTCGCGAGCCACTCGGGGAAGAAAACTTCCATGATGAAGCTGGCTGCGAGAAGCCGGGCTATCTCCTCCCCTACGATCCTTCTCTTCTCCTCTGACAGTCGGCGGAGGGGCTACTTGACTGGTTTAGCATCCTCCCGCACGTGCAATTTGTGCTCGGCGAAATCCTTCGGAACACCCGGCATGTCCTTGGGGGACCATGCAAAGATATCCCGATTCTCACGGAGGAAATCGACGAGCTCGCCTTCCTATTTGCTATACAGGCTCGCCCCAATGACGGCAAACCTCTCGGGCTGCTCGGGGTCGAGCTGTATCTTCTTGGTCTCCTTGGCCGGCTGGAAAGATCATTGGCCATCATACTCCTTGGAGTCGGCGGGTTGGTTTAGCTGCTTGCTGGCCAGGGCCACGACCCTGTTCAGCGTCTTCTTCTCCTCGGCAATCACGAGGGATTCGGCCAGCCGGCTGCTGGCCGCGGCGCAATCGGCGGATTTCTTGTAGTCGCCGGCGATGGTGATGACACCCTTGGAGCTTGGTATCTTCTTCTTGAGGTAAGCGTAGTGGGGGACCGCCATAAACTTGGCCAAGGCGGGTCGGCCAAGCAAGGCGTGGTAAGGGCTCTCCAGGTCCACCACCTCGAACCAGATTGCTTCCCAGCGGAAATGATCCTTGCCCCCAAAGAGTACATCGATCTTGATCTTGCCGATGGGGGCACAGGACAAACCGGGTACGATGCCGTGGAACACCGTTCGAGTCGGCGCAAGCTGCTTTGCCTTGACACCCAGCTTCTCCATGGTGTCGCGGTACATGATGTTGATGCTGCTCCCACCGTCGATCAGCACGCGGGAGAAGCGTGCGGCGCGCGTATCCATTGCAAGGGTGGCCTCCAGGACCAATGCGTAGGAGCCGGGGGACGGCATCACCTCTGGGTGGTCGGCCCGGCTCCAACTGATGGGTTTCTCTGACCAGTGCATGTGGCCGGCTGGGCTGGTGGCGGCCACATTGACTTCTTGTTGCTCTCGGCGCTTGCTGCGCCGGTCTTCGGGCTGGCTCGTGAAGACGACATAAGATGCTTGCTCATCGGGGAACTCGTCCTAATGCGTGAGGTAGTCGCGAGTGGACCGGGCGGCCTTGGGCGGCGGAGCCGGCGGCGGCGGGCTGGTAGGCGGAGTCGGCGTGAGCCCTTCGCCCTTGGAGATTCGGGCGAGCCAGTTGCATTTGCGGGTCGTGTGGTTGGACGGCTTCGCGCCGCTGTGGAACTTGCACGGGGCATCAAGGGTTTGCTCGTAGGAGAAGGCCGGCTGCCAAGCCGGCCGGCCGCCCTTGGGCTTCTTGGGCGCGGGCCGCCCCTCAGGCGGCGCATCTTCGACCGTGGCCACCTGCCAGCTAGCGGGAGGCGGCGTAGGGCCCTTGCGCTTCTGATCGTTCTGGTGTTGGCGTCGGCCGCCGTCTCCAGCTGGCGCTTGGGGCGCCGGATTGAGCACTTTTCCGGACGCGTCCACCCAAAGCTCGGTCTTCATTGAGGAGGCGGCGGTGGCGTACTTGTCGGCGATGTTCAGGAGCTCATCGAGGGTAGTCGGCTCGTCACAGAGAAGCTTGTGCTTGAGGAGGGTGCCCTCTCGGCACCCGGCAGTGAAGTATTCGATGGCCTGCACCTCGTGCACCCCTTTGCAGGAATTGCGGAGCTCGGCCCAATGCGTGAGGTAGTCGCGAGTGGACCCGGCTGGGCCCTGTATGCACAGGGAGAGCTGTCTGGGCTTGGGAGCCCGCTTGTAGGTGCTGGTGAAGTTGCGAACGAAGGCTTCAGTGAAATCCACTCAGCTGTTGATGCTGAGGGGCTTGAGGCTGTTAAGCCAAGTCCATGTCGTGCCTTGCAGCATGAGGGGCACATACTTTACGGCAACGCGCCGGTTGCCATTGGCGATGCTGACGGCTGTGGAGTAGTCGGTCAGCCAGTCTTCCGGCTTCACCGAGCCGTTGTACTTGGGTGTGTCCTTTGGGAGCGAGAACCCTTTGGGGAAGGGCTCGTCGTGGATGCGGGGGCCAAAGCAAGGCGGGCCGACATCGTCTTCTTCTTCTAGCACCAGGGATCGGGCCAGGCGGTCGATCCGGTGGCGGGCGTCGTTTTCGCCGATTCCCTCGCGGCGACCAAGCTGGCCACTGAGAGTCGGGTGAGCCACTGGAGGCGGGGTAGGATATCTCTCTCCGCGAGCTCGAGGCGGAGGCGGGGTCCCCGCCATTCCATGGCTCGGGGGCGGCCGTCCGCGTATCGCTCAATGGAGATTTGGGTCCGGCTTCGGCTGGAAGCCGGCTCTTTCTCGCGCCGCGCGCGGGTGTTGCTTGTAGTCGGCGACCGGGAAGTCGCGCCGTGGCCGTGGCCGCATCGATTAGTTGCTGGATGCGCCGCGTCATGTGTGGGAGGTCTTCGGCTTCCAAGCCGTCCAGCTCGTCTACGGCCGCCTGGGCGGCGCGCAGGTTCTCGAGCGGAGTGGCGTAGACCGAGCGATCCACTCCAAGCGTGTCGGCGATAACGGCGCCGCGTTGCCTGACAACGCCAGCCCGGCTTGGGCCAGCCGGAGCCGGCGTGCCGAAGGCGGCGCGGTCAGCTTCGCGCTGGTAGGCCTCGGTGAGGCGTCATACGGAGGCTAGCCGCCGGCCCTCCGCGAGGAGGGCGAGGCGACGTGCCTCCAGAACTTCGTCGCTGGCGTCAGCCGGAAGGGGGGCGGACAAGTCGTGGGCCGCCGCGCGTGGGGCATCGCGGGCGCCCTCGTCAGTCGGGCCGTCGAGGCCGATAACCATCACCTCGGGAGCGTCAGAATCGCGATCGCCAGCCGGAGGGAGCGGGTCGTTGTACACCGTGATGTTGGTGGGGAAGGTATCGTAAGATGTCGTGTCGGAGTCGATAGGCATCGGGTCGGTGGAGCCAACCGACTCCAAATCCGCAGCGGGCTCGCTGGAGACGTGGAGCTGGCCGAGGAGGTTGGCGAGGTGATCAGTGCCCGCCTCGGAGGCAAGCTCGTCGGAGATGCGGGCCTTGTCGAAGAGATCGGCGAGGCCGCTCACCGCGCAGATGTTGGTGACGCCATGCAGTGCCATCGAGCGAGCCGGGCTGGCTACGCTCGCGGGGAAGGAAAAGGGTTCCCGTCCAGAACAGGTCTCCGGACGACGGTGCACCAGGCCCCAAGGTGGGTGCCAAATGTCGGGTGGTAGGAGCGACATATGCCAACGGGTGGCTTATCATTGCGGGGGCCAATAGAACATCGTCGGTGCCTGGAAACGGGATGAGGCGAAGACATGCACGCCGGCGAATCTTACCCAGCTTCAGGGCCCTCCGGGGAGATAACACCCCTACTGCTGCTCTGCGGGGTCTCCGCATGGTTACTAAGTGAACAAGTAGCTACAATGCTCCTTGAGCTGTTTTGGGTGGAAGGAGGAAGAAGGGCTCAGCTCAGCCTGCTTCCTCTCCTTGTATGGTGTCTAGGTCTAGAATGAGAGTCCAACCCTTTGCATGGGTGCACCGGGGGGTTTATATAGGCCTACCCCCCGGGGGTACAATGGTAATCCGACTGGGCGCAGGGCCCAGCTGTCTGTGACTATGCTCGCCGGCTTCTGGGGCCTGCCAGCTGGTGGGTCCCGCCGGCTGCCGGCTCCTGGGTCGACAGGCCGGCCCCACCGGCCAGGGCCTGGTCGGCAGTTGGTTACTGTTACTCCGTGTTGTTGACGCAGGCTTGGTCGGGGTAAGCGTGGCTACAGTAACGCCGCCTTGGCGGGCGATTACTGTAGCCCCGCCGCATCTTGCCCCCTTAATGGGCGTCTCCTTCGAGGAGGGTGGCAGGCTGGCTATGTGAAGCCAGCCCTCTATCTTGCCGGCTTGAGAGGAGGCGCGGCCGCCTTCGGCATCTCTCTGCCCGAAGGGGCCCACCGCCTCGGGGGCCACGCTGGCGGCCCGTCATGGACGGCGTCAAAGCCGCCGTGGCTACAGTGCCGCGCCGGACGGGTCGTGGCTGCCCGCACGGCGCGCTGTACTAGGCGTGCTCCGGGTTTTAGGGGTGGCAGGCTCCACTGTAGCCACGCCCCGCTTCATCATCGCAGAGTGGACGCGTACATTGCGGGTACGGCGTTGACTGCTTTATGGGAGCCGGTCTGGCTGCAGCCGGCCTTGTTGTGGCCGGCCGCTCGTAGCCGGCCCTGCCATAGCCGGCCTCCCACAGCGTTCTTCATGAGGGTAAAGGGCGGGCCGCCCCCGAAGCCGGCTAGGAAGGTAGTCGGCTAGGGGGGAGGCGGCCCAGGTCTTGAGTCTTCTTATGAGCCGGACGGGCTCATAATTTTTTCTGAGGGGCCAGGGGAAGCCGGCTGGGCTACCCATGGCTATTTACCCCGACAGGGGGTCCCCAGACTTGCCTGCCTGCGGCCTGCGGCGTGGCTCGAATGCGGGCCCAACATGGCCCATCTTCATCAAGCACAAGACTCAAGACCCTCGCGAGGGGCCAAGCCTCGCGAGGCGGACGATGTGGCACATCCTCAGGCAGCCTCCTCAGGCTGGCTCGTGAGGAGACGGAGATATCAAGGTGGGGTGCCTCGCGAGGTGCCCGTGACGCAAGCCATAACGATCGAGGGCACCAGGCGGGCGCTAGCGCGCGCAGCATCCTTCTTTCCTCTTTGGTGCAAAGGGGGCAAGCGCAGCCGCGGAGTACCGAGGCATCAGGCAAAGGTTGCCGTTTCGGTGCAACGAGACCGGGACGAGACGAAGGTCACCATGGAGCCCAGTACGGCGTCATGACCAGAGCCTTTCGCAGGCGAAGACCACCTTTTGTCAGGATAGATGTACCCGTTTTCCCCCTTCAAATTAGCCTGCCATTGTTGGCTCCCTTCCCGCTCAATATTGGGAAGAGGACCAGGGCCTCTATAAATAGGGACGGCCACCCACGTAGCAAAGGGTTCGGTCGAGCAGTTGGTTGGTCCGGCTAGCAAGTAAAGAGAGAGAGAAAGAGAGGGCGACTGAACTCCTCCCAGCAGTTCATCACTCCGGCCAAGAACAGACCCTCGCGAGGCTGTTCTTCCTTGTATTGTTCTTCATCACCAGCCCCAGGAGGCAATCCATCCACCACACACTGGAGTAGGGTATTACACCACAATGGTCGCCCGAACCAGTATAAATCTTGTGCCTCTTGTGTGATTCTTTTAGTAGTTTAGATCTTTGTGAGGCGGGGAGGTTGAGGACGTGATTTCCGTGCGCACCCCAGTGTTCGAACCTGAAATCCGACATTGCCTGCCTGCTTGAACACCCAACAATCCCTGTTGGTGTGATTGGCCGGCTTTTCGGTGGTGCCATGTATCTGGCACAAGCGGTCGAAACTGGACGGGCCCCTAGGATTCCTTTTGAATGGCTTTTTCCGCTGACCGGATTTAGAGCCTCTGAATCCGGCATTAACTGTCATATCCTCAGCATTGTCGCCGTTAATGCGGTGCCTCTGCTTGTTGCGACGCGACCTGCCACTAATGTCCTTGGTATCCGAATTACCATGGTTCTTGGTCATATTGTTGCTACGAGCAAGCCAGCTGTCTTCTCCCACGCAAAAGCGGGTCATGAATGTTGTGAGTGCTGCCATAGACTTCGGCTTTTCCCGTCCAAGGTGCCGGGAAAGCCACTCATTACGGATATTATGCTTGAAGGCTGCTAGGACCTTAGCATCTGGACAGTCAACTATTTGATTTTTCTTGGTTAGGAACCGTGTCCAGAATTGCCAGGCCGATTCCTTTGGCTGCTGAATTACGTGACTTAGGTCATCGGCGTCTGGGGGTCGCACATAAGTGCCCTGGAAATTGTCGAGGAATGTGGCTTCCAGGTCCTCCCAACAACTGATTGATCCTGTTGGCAAGCTGTTAAGCCAATGCTGAGCTGGTCCTTTAAGCTTGAGTGGGAGGTATTTGATGGCGTGGAAATATGCCGAGCTGGTCCTTCACATACCGCAGGATCTGTTGTGCCATCACATGATTCGATGTTTACGGGTTTGAAACCCTCAAGGATTTTATGATCCATTATTTCGTCTGTGAAGCATAGTGGGTGTGCGGCGCCTATGTACTGGGCTATATCACGACGTAGCTCCAATGAGCTTTGTCTACTGTGTTCAGCCCTGCCGAATTTGTGGTCGGCGTGACAGTTATTGTCTCGAGTCATGGGGCGCCCACACGATCCGTAGATCCATCTTGTTTGCCTTGCCTTGTCCTCCAACATATCTCGCAAGTCTGGCGCATTTTCCCGTGCCTTGATATGGGGTGCGGCTTGAGTGGAGGGCCGAGAGGCCTCTCTGTCGCGACCACGAGGTGGCCAATCGGCCGTATCGAAGTGCAGGTGATGTAGGTTTAAGTGCTTCCTCCTCTAATCAGGGTAGCAACATGCGCTTTGGGTAGCTCTTGGAGGGGCGTTCGAGTTTATCTTCTTCAGCCGCAAGGACTTTAGTCCATCTGCCGACTAGCAAATCTTGATCAGCTCTAAGCTGTTGCTGTTTTTTCTTGAGGCTTCTTGCCATGGCCATAAGCCTGCGTTGAAAACGTTCTTGCTCGACGGGATCCTCTGGCATGACGAATTCGTCGTCGTCGAGGCTTGCCTCGTCTTCGGAGGGAGGCATATAATTATCATCCTCGACCTCTCTGTCTGCCGCTCTCTCATGAGGGCTGGTTTCTCCATCCTCCTGTGCTAAATCTTGCTGGAGGGGGTTTTCTTCAGCACTTTCTGGAGTATTATTATCTCCCGTGCTAGAATCGTCGTATTTGTTTTGGCCGAATTTTGAGAGGCGCCGCTGACGCCGGGGCTTAGGCTGTTTCTTGGAGGGGTCATCCTCCGCTGTTCCATCGCCATCTCCTTCTTTTGGGGTGTCCACCATGTATATGTCATATGATGAGGTGGCTTTCCAGGGCTTGATAGGCTCTAGTTCTTCATCGTCTCCTTCATCGGCGTCCATACCGTCGATTTCTTCAGAGTCGAAGTTGAGCATGTTGGTTAAATCGTCGAGAGTGGCTACAAAGTGGGTGGTGGGTGGGCTTTGAATTTCTTCATCGTCCGTATCCCAACCTTGCTGACCGTAGTCCGGCCAGGGCTCTCCTGATAAAGAGAGAGACTTCGGTGTCTTCATAATATCGCCGAAAGACGAGTGTTGAAAGATGTCCACGGCAGTAAAATCCATGATCGGCGCCCAATCGGATTCGATAGGCAGGGGCGCGGAGGGTTCGGAGTCCGGCTCCTGGGAGTCACGAGTATCGCAGAGTGCGGGGCTGGTGTTCGGCTCGATCACCGTTGGGATCGCAGCCCCCGAGGCGGCGTCCAACCACCCATCCTCGATCGGCGCAGTTGGCTCCGAATTAAGGGTCGAAGCCGATGCGGGTGTGGCCTCCAGGGCACTGTTTGGCGGCAGAGCTAGATCATGCTCTTCATGACAGTGCGGCGCGCTCGGCAGTGGGTCGAATCCGTCGCAGATCAAGTCCCCGCGGATGTCAGCCGTGTAGTTTAAGCTTCCAATTCTGACCTGGCGGCCAAGGGCATAGCTTTCGATCTACTATAGATGGCCAAGTGAATTGGCCCGCAGTGCGAAGCCGCCGAAGGCGAAGATCTGTCCGGGGAGGAAGGTCTCACCCTGGACTGCATCGCTATTGATGATCGTTGGAGCCATCGAGCCTGACGGCGACGACACAGAGGAACTCTCAATGAAAGCACCAATGTCGGTGTCAAAATCGGCGGATCTCGGGTAGGGGGTCCCGAACTGTGCGTCTAGGCCGAATGGTAATACGAGGCAAGGGACACGAAGTTTTACCCAGGTTCGGGCCCTCTCGATGGAGGTAAAACCCTACGACCTGCTTGATTAATATTGATGATATGGGTAGTACAAGAGTAGATCTACCACGAGATCGGAGAGGCTAAACCCTAGAAGCTAGCCTATGGTATGATTGTTGTTGTGTATGTTGTCCTACGGACTAAAACCCTCCGGTTTATATAGACACCGGAGAGGGTTAGGGTTACACAAAATCGGTTACAATGGTAGGCGATCTACATATCCGTATCGCCAAGCTTGCCTTCCACGCCAAGGAAAGTCCCTTCCGGACACGGGACGAAGTCTTCAATCTTGTATCTCTGTAGTTCGGGAGTCCGGCTGAAGGTATAGTCTGGCTATCCGAACACCCCCTAATCCAGGACTCCCTCAGTCTGGCTCCGCCATTTTAATTTGATGGTAGCCGGAGTATGCGTCGAGGAAACACAATGAATCGTGTCCTGCGGTAGCATCGATGATTTGATCGATGCGGGGGAGGGGGAAGGGATCCTTTGGGCAGGCCTTGTTAAGGTCCTTAAAATCGACGCACAAGCGCCAGGATTTGTCCTTCTTTGGTACCATCACCAGGTTTGCTAGCCAGTACGGATGTTTTATGTCTCTGATGAATCCGGCCTCCAATAGCTTGGCTAGTTCCTCTCCCATGGCTTGTCTCTTAGGCTCAGAGAAATGTCGAAGAGCCTGCTTGACTGGCTTGAATCCTTTTAGGATATTTAGGCTGTGCTCAGCCAGCCTGCATGGGATTCTTGGCATGTCTGAAGGGTGCCAGGAAAAAATGTCCCAGTTCTCGCGTAGGAACTCTCGCAGTGCGGCGCCGACATCAGGGTTTAATTGTGCCCCGATGGAAGCTGTTTTTGTAGGGTCCGCTGGATGGACTTGGAATTTGACTATTTCGTCCACCGGTTTAAAGGAGGTGGACTTGGATCTTTTATCGAGTATGATGTCGTCCCTGTTCACCATGGAGCGCAGCGTAGTTAGTTCCTTGGCCGCTAGGGCTTCAGATAGTGCCTCGAGGGCCAGTGCGGCTGTCTTATTTTCGGCGCGGAGTGCTATGTCCGGATCACTAGCAAGAGTGATGATTCCATTGGGCCCGGGCATTTTGAGCTTCATGTACCCGTAATGGGGTATGGCTTGGAAGATTGTAAACGCCTCCCGCCCTAGTAGAGCGTGGTATCCGCTGCTGAACGGGGCCACTTGGAATGTAATTTCTTCGGACATGTAATTATCCGGCATGCCGAATACCACATCTAGTGTGATTTTCCCAGCACAGCGTCCTTCCCGACTGGGGATGATTCCTCTAAAGTTTGTGCTACTTTGCTCAATGCGGCTCCAGTCTATTTCCATCTTTTGAATTGTTTCCTCATAGATGAGGTTTAATCCGCTGCCGATGAGTACCTTGGTGAGTCGAAAGCCGTCCACGATTGGACTGAGGACCAGTACGGCTGGTGCTCGGGCTGTTCGGAATTTGGGTTCGTCACTGGCATTGAAGGTAATAGCCGTGTTAGTCCAAGGATTTATTTCTGCTATGTGGCAGATTTCGGTCATGCTGCGGAGTGTTCGCTTGCGTCTAGTATTTGACGCGAAGGTCTCAAAGACTGTTAACACCGTATTGTTGTCCACGGGATGGTGCTCTGTGGTTTTTGGGAGGAGTAGATCCTCACCACTTTTGGCCACCTGCCAGAGTATCCAACATGCTCTAAGGCTATGTGTTGGTATTGCATCCGCTGTACTATGAATTTTGCAGGGTCCGTTGAGCCATCCCTCCAGTAAGGTTCCTTGCCCCGTAGAGGGCTTTTGCTTTTTGGTAGTTAACCCAGGTGTATTGTGATAATGCACCCTTTTATTTCGGACTCGGTTTGTATTCAGGGCCGGATTATCCCAAAATTTTATTTCGGTTTTCCAGGCGCTTTCCATCGCACAGTACTTTCGTACTATGGACACCAAGTCGGGAAAGCATGTAATTTTACGGCGGCTTATGGCATTGAGGATTCCCTTATTCGTGCAATTATTGCAGAAGAATGAAATTGCGTCTTCCTCGCGGCAGTCATTTATACTGTTCATGACTAGGAGGAATCTGGCCCAGTAATGGTGTACTGTTTCTCCGGGCTCTTGCCTAATTTGGGATAGATCGCGTATGTTTGGGTGGGTGGGTGGAATTGAATCCGAATCCTCACCCGATCTGAGACTCAGGGGCCAAGGAGTTTCCGAACTCGACAGTTTGGATTCTTGGATGTTTTTCGATAAATCTAGCCCGCTGCCTGATTCTAGGTTCAGGCCTTGAGTGACGTCCTCCCCTCCGCGGGCATCCGGCTTGGAGGGATCGGGAATCCGGACATAGCTAGTCCTTAAGATAGATGAAGGGTTGCCGCATTGTTCCTCCACCACTGCAACGTGATGGGTGACCTGGGGAGAGTTAATCTCTCTCAGATCGGGTTTAGGCCCAATCTGATCGTAGTCTGTAGCGACTCCCAGGGCGGCAATGCGATCCAAGAGCTCATTCAGGGAAGAGAGCTCCATTGGATCTAACTGCTCGGCAAGTTCCGAGTTGACGTGAAGATTGCTTTCGATGACCCGAGAAGTCATCGTCGGCGCAGCGGCCGAACAGGCGGTCATAAGAAAACCACCTAGCCGGAGAGTTTGGCCGATAGCCAAAGCTCCCTTAGCGATAGTGTCGTCTTTAAAGATGGGATGAGACATCCTTCCTGGTGGCGATGGCACAACGGAACTCTCAATGAGAGCACCAATGTCGGTGTCAAAACCGGCGGATCTCGGGTAGGGGGTCCCGAACAGTGCGACTAGGCCGGATGGTAACAGGAGGCAGGGGACACGATGTTTTACCCAGGTTCGGGCCCTCTTGATGGAGGTAAAACCCTACGTCCTGCTTGATTGATATTGATGATATAGGTAATACAAGAGTAGATCTACCATGAGATCAGAGAGGCTAAACCCTAGAAGCTAGCCTATGGTATGATTGTATGTTGTGATTGTTGTGCTACGAACTAAAAACCCTTCGGTTTATATAGACAACGGAGAGGGTTAGGGTTACACAAGGTCGGTTACAAAGGAGGAGATATCCATATACGTATTGCCTAGCTTGCCTTCCACGCCAAGTAGAGTCCCATCCGGACACGAGGCGAAGTCTTCAATCTTGTATCTTCATAGTCTAACAGTCCGGCCAATGGAGATAGTCCGGCTATCCAGAGACCCCCTAATCCAGGACTCCCTCAGTGTGGCAAAGCCTGAATTCACAGGTCGGTCCGAGTTCCGGATGCGGCGTTCGCCGGACTATGTACGGAAACTGACCGAACCACGATGCGACTGTTGTTAGTGTGGCCATCATTCGATAGACCTGTGTACAAATGACGGAACAAACCAGAGTAATAATTTCTTGGGAAAAATAAACCCCAACAAGCAAAAAATACTAGGATTAATAGCACCTGGTTTATTTGTTGTAGCAATCCGAAGAGAGGTGATTCTGAAAATTGGGACTCGATCCGCACACCCATTGCCTGATGGGCGATAAAGCGATGGCATGACGATGCTGGCAAAGGTTGGCTCGCCGAGGCAAAGCCCTCGGTCCAGCTAACGTGACGGAGCTGGTCGACTAGTGATGCCGAAGTCTCTGGAGTAGGTTGATGATGAGATGGCGAAGCCCCCAGTCTAGCCGAGATGTCGAAGCCTCGATGTCAGCCGATGAGTCGAAGTAGGTTGGCGTGATGGACACCAGCTTGAAGAAGCAATAGTGCGGCCCTACTCAAGATGGCAATGGGGCCCTGAAACCCGCGTCCCTGTGGGTTTTTACCCTATTGGGGGACGAGGATGGGCATCTTTTCATCCCCACGGGGCTGTTGTTGGGCACATTATATAACCTGACAAGTTTCGTGGGTTTACACTCGTTTCGGTAGTCCCCGAACCCGAAAGCCGGCAATACCCACGAAATTACATTATTTTTGTACCACTGTAGTCATCTTACCCCCGAAATCTTAGAGGCCTTGATGTGTTCAAAAGATTGGATAAGAAACAAATATATAGGTGTGTCTTTCTTTACATATCATCATAGAGTTTATCATTATCATAAGGTGTTTATTATTACTTATTTGATTCTCATAGATACTGACAATGAATAAGGACAAAGCTATTGGAGTTGTCTTCAATACATTCAAGACATTCGCATAGATTTGGCATTGGAAGATTTGAAGATGGTCATTTGGAGGCTTGGAGATGTGAAAGATGCCATGATGATTCCAACTTTAAAGCGAGTTGTGAACTATAAGTTCTGTTTCAGAACTTATATAGTTGTTGAACCATCTACTATTGTTTTTTGTTGAAATTTACTCAAGTTATGCTGCTGAAATGTGCTTGTTTTGTTGTTGAAATGTTATTCTTTATCGCCACTATGTTTGTTTAAATATTTTGATTTTATCGTGGGTTCCCCGAAACCCGATGGGTTTAGGGGACGGGCAGAAAACTAGCCCCGCACACGGTGACGGGGACGGGGACGGGTTTATGATTTTCTTGTGGGGATGGGTTTGGGAAGGCAAAACCCGATGGGTTTCGTCCCCGTTGCCATCTTGAGGCCCTGCCGATGCAGGTCATGACATGGTCGATGCCAGCTTGATGAAGTGACCGTGCGGCGATGCCGGTATGCCCGCTCTGTGTAATCCGTGGGGCGGCGATGTTGATGATGATTTATCCTTCGTGATGCCGGACTCTTGTTCGGCTTGACGAGATGATGATCCGAAGAAGTTGAGCTCGGCTCAACAAAGTGACGACATGTCTAGCGCAGGTCGGCAGCCTTGGGGCAATATTGCCGGACTGGTTTGACACCAGCATGATGATGAAGATGACCTCAGGGGAGGCTTAAAAATTTACGGGCACGTGTTTAAAAACAACGCACAATACCCTAGAAGAGAATTCCTCTAAAAAGGTTGTCCAATATCACATTCATAAAGAAACATGAATTCGGGTCGGATCCGTATTCGCGCAGAAAGCAAATCCGAAAATTGGTCCACTCATCAGAAGATTCCCGAAGTTTGAACCGTCGGATCGAGCTGAAATTTGGAGGGGTGGTAGATATGGGAATTCCGCAATAGATGAATGGTTGGATCTTCTAAAGGACCTCCGAGCTGGGCTCTGGAGACCACGCCCTAAACTCGTCCAGATTCCCGTCCAGATTTCACAGGGCTCCGGTATATCGTAGATTGTCGGAGATTCCTCCATCGGAACTCGACAAAATTTTGCATGGCTGTTGTAGACGTAATTCCGCACTATTCCACCGAAGCAAACGGCAAACCAACGCCCGAGGAGGTGGTGACGGCGAATACAAGTTCGCTGTCCATAAAAACAGCACGGCCACCCGAGGGCAATGTTGACGTTGAGCCGTCGAGCTCCATGGATGACTCCTCTATGATCATGATAGAGATCGGAGTTGATGTTGAAGAAGGCCCCCGTCCGAACATGATGATCGAAGATGGAGCACGGTCCTCGGTCAAGCCAAGGTGACCAATCGAGTCGGCGAGGAAGACGTCGGCGTCCCAGTTGACTGCGGGCGAGTCGTTGATCCTTTTGCCGATCACACAACGAAGCTCTCAATGAAAGCACCAATGTCGATGTCAAAACCAGCGGATCTCGGGTAGGGGGTCCCGAACTGTGCGTCTTAGGATCGATGGTAACAGGAGGCAGGGGACACGATGTTTACCCAGGTTCGGGTCCTCTTGATGGAGGTAATACCCTACGTCCTGCTTGATTGTTCTTGATGATATGAGTATTAGAAGAGTTGATCTACCAGGAGATCGTAGATGCTAAACCCTAGAAGCTAGACTATGGTATGATTGTATGTATATGTCTATCGGCTAGCCTGGCCTCGGTTTATATAATGCACCAGAGGCCTAGGATAACAAGAGTCCTAGCCGAATACGCCGGTGGGGAGGAGTCCTTGTCTTGATCACCAAGTCTTGTGGAATCTTCCATGTATGCGGCAGCTGTCCGAAGTGGCCCATGAGTATACGGCCATGGGGGTCCCCGGCCCAATCTAACAGATCGGGAGACGACGTGGTGAGTACCCCCTAGTCCAAGACACCGTCAATCGTCATCGTCGCCGCCGGCCATTAATCAGTTCGCTAGGATGTATTTCACGCCCGTCGTTCCTCGCACTTACTTAGCCTGATCTATCAAATCACAGTATTAGCATTTTCTGTGGTCTCACATCGCAGTTTTCTCTGCCCTAACTGCAGGAGGCATGAAGAGATTGGCTATAGACAAGGCAGGAGAATAGGGGATAGGAAAACGCAGAAAATTGCCAGGTAATATATGTTCTCTTGCACATTCGAATCCGGATTTGGATTATCCTACATAATTGAATATTTTTATCATACCAATTAGCTTGTTATTTTTTCATGAGTATAATGACATGCCTGATGCCCAAGGTTGTGCTTTTCCTCCTCATAGTCCAAGATACTCGAAAATAGATATCATAGCCCTATATTTGATTGCAGTAGAAGTATCATAAATTCATCTCCACATATACCTCATCTGTGGATGTCAAGCCAATCACCCTGATTCCTATATGCTAGCCCGAGTTGTGAATCGTTGTCTCCTTAGGACTATTAACCTAGAAATTCTCAAAATAAAGCAAAACATCAAGCCCTTGATCATGTGGACCCTTACTTCAAAAAGCATGGATGTGATCTAATATAAGCTTAGGCCCTGATTGGATTGGCGTTTCACGCCGCAATACCCCTGTAAAATATACAGACCTTCGTCGGTCGTTTTTCTTTCCAGCTCAAAATCAAGTGTGGGCGGTATTATACACCTGTAAAATAAATACAGGTGTATAAAAATACCCCCATACCAAGCGCGGCCTTATTCTTTTATTTTTACACCGAGATTCCTCATGCTGTGCACAGATGAAGGATGTTGGGCCATTTAGATGCCTTCTTCAGCGCGCCGTCATCCTCTCCTCCTCTAGCCAACATTGATGGCATTTCGGTGTTGAGGAGAAAGTATCGTGTGACATATATGTTGCTTGATTCCCTGGATTCTGGGTCTCCTTGGGAAAAAGTAGGTGAATGATTTTCAAAGGTGCAGATTAATAGGGCATGATAACCCTGTATTTATTCTTCTGTTTATTTTGATCCCAGGCATTAGAAGGATTTTCTTTTTGGCTGTTACGCTGCTCTGCTAGGCATTAGAAGGATTTCATTTTTTACTGGTACGCCTGCTCTACACCATTATGTAAATAAAATCCTAAGAAGAGTATGTCTGTAGCTAGCTTTCACTTGCTTCTGTTTTGGGAAATGTAGCAACACTACATCATGTACTCCTATGTCCTGCGTATGAACGTGAGAAGAAACTGAGGCACGCCCTACTATATAAATACCAGTGACCCGTGTTCAGCTAATTGTTTTACACACTTTTGTATGGGCACTGTTTAATATCGTATTAGATTTATCATTCCCCCCAAAAATAATAATATAGGGTATTATGATTGTCCAGTAAAATCGAGTAGGCCAATCTATAGGCTGAAGTAAGTTAGTTTTGTTTTATTCACAGGAATGCATGTGTTTTATTACTCGCTAATTATATGGGGTTTTCACACATACAAGTGATGCATTTAACAGATTCTGAGAGGAAATATGTTGTTTTTTTATTGTGTTTTTTTCATAGAAATAAAAGTCAGTTTTTAGAGGGATGTTGGTTTCAGCCTTGGCCTTCTCAAGTTGAAAGATCATGCTGTTTTAATTACTTTTGGAGGATTCCGTCATTTTGAGAAAGTCAATGTCTCGGCAGCAAGCTGGCAACTTGGCTAATGATGTTGGACGAACCAATTCTTTTAGACTCAAATTCTTGGATTGGTGCTGTATATTCTGAATTTCTTTTGTGAACAAAAGTGAGGAGTGGGAGATGATCTGCAATTGTAAAATTTACTTGTTTTCATTGGAATTGTCTACTAATTATGAAATGATTTTTATTTCTTCTGGATTCGGTATACTATTTCTTGGACTCATGAGATTGTTGTTTTATTTCAATGTTGGACGTGGTTCTGACAAAAAATGCATGTTGTAGCTGATGGAGACTCTAGCACGCTGGTATAGTGTTAGGTCCTGATGATCATGAGTGTGTTGCATGCTTGGGGCCTGGCTCGTTGCGTGCAGTGACCCAGTGGCCGACGTGGGTGAGGACCTTAGACCGGGCACAACGGTGAGGATGAACGAGAACGTGCTGACGCCTGTGCGAGCCACCACCAGCTCCGATTAAGGGCTTCAGCAGCACATCATCCCGCTGCTTGAGGTCAGAATTCTCGTCCGCGGGCAGAGATGGCGCTCCAGGCTAGGGGCTTGGACGCTGAGGTCAAGGGAGGGGATGGCGAGGAGCTTGGAGACGAGTTGGTTGACGTGCTGGCCTAGGAGCTTCGACCGGCGGCGTCAAAGGCGATGATGTCGCCGATGGGGATGGACGGTGGGCCTAGTCAAACGGCCGATTACGTTATTACAGTTCATTAGAGTAACAAACAAATTCTGTTTTTTCTCCATTCCCTTTACAGTAATTGTATAACTCAATTGTGTTTGCGTTTACGTTAAGTTCCTTGCACCGAACACCTCCTAGGTGTATACACGAGCAGCAATTATGAAAACAGTAGATGATGTGCAATTAGCAGTTTATTATGCCTTAAAAGACAACATATTTGTGTTCCATGATAGAAGTATTTGTTTGTGCTTCTTCCATAGTAGACTTCTCAAGCCAATCTGGTTGCATTTGTTTGTGTATGGAAGTGCCAGTTAGTGCAAATGTTGACTAATTATACAGTTCAAAATTAGGATTTGCACATGCTTTACTAGCAAGGTGGTAAGAAATATGATTTATTCGACTTATTGCACCTAGAACTCTTGCTAAAAACTATTTGATGGTCATTGGCTGTGGATTGTGGTTACTACTTAGGTCATGGGTCGTGGAGTGTGACAAAGTGAGTTATTTTTTTCTAAGTGTTTATTCAAACTATTGATTGTTAAAGTCCAAAAATAGACAAGTATTCTGTAAAATGATGCAACATTTGATATGGTGGTAAAATTACTAATGGTTGCAATAGCGAAGAGCAGCTGAAGACAGACTGATTTAGAGTGTCATTGCAATTGCAAAATGCGTGGGCGGAAGTATTTTCTATTATCGCATTATGGGATAGAGCGAGGAGTAATAAAGTACAAGAAGTCCTCCTGCAAGGTGAATATGGAGAAAAAATCGTTTGGCTCAGTACATTATTTATTATTTTGTAGCAATGTACTTATTCTTACTATAATTTTTTAAGTAAATAATGTTCCATGTGGTCTTTTGTGATTCCGTTGCATAGCACGGGCATCTTACTAGTCTATTCTAAATTTGTAACAATGAACAGGCAGTCATATTCATAACGTAAAGATGAGATGAGATAAAACAATTACACGACGATAGATTCCGCCAGTATAGGCAGCCAATTTGTGCGTCGACTGCGTAAACGATGCCATCGTGCACTATAGCATCAGACAGAAATGATGCCTCAACAGGATTGACGATGAGCCATAACCATGTACGGCAACCGGATTCCAGATAGACTAATCCCATGTTGAACAAGGAAATGAGCTTGTAATCCATGTAGTCTTCTGATGGTGTGGGCACTTCGCAGATAACAACTTTCAGCAAACAGAGGTCGAGCCAAAAGCTTGACGCGTCTCATGCGTAGTAGGCAGGGGTGTTCGGCGGGCCGCGAGGCTCGATGGCGGCGGTATCCAACGATGGAAGGGTGATCTCTCGCTGGGTGTAGATATCCACAAGACGCCACGGACTATCGGATTGGTGGATGAGGACAATCCAGTTGGCCTTCATGGCGCCCAGTAGTGGCCGCGCATGAAGGACAGGTGGACGGGTAGTGGTAGCATGTCGAGGGGCACCACGGCAACCTCCGTAGGATCGTCAAGTCGGTGTCTGGGCCACCTGCGAGGATAGGGCATCAGCAAGCAGGGTGTATTGAAAAGAGTCGGCCGGTTGCAGACGAGTAGACGGCACAAAGACACCGAGCATGCGACTAGACGGACGGTGCTAAGTAGGTCCATACGATTACAGATCTGCTCCAAGAGAACATCGGGGAGGGAATTCCAATCGCGGCTCTGCGTGTCAGTCAATTCTGCCATTGGGGTTTTCGGTGCCTGCGAGCCAGCGGGGAAGTGGATTCGGGCAGGCTAGCGAAGAAGCTTCTCCTCGTGTGGCCGAGCAGTGAGCGGGGGGATATGGTACGCGCGAGCTACCAAGGAAGATAGCGCGGGCGGGCGAGTACTGAGCAGGGGAAATGGTGTGCGGCCGACGATGGGGAAGGAGGAGGAAGAAGAAGAGAGGCATAGGAGTGGAAGACAGGGAAGAAAGTGCATTAAATCTCCATTCTACTACTACTACTACTACTACTACTACTACTACTACTACTACTACTACGAGGATATACCGTCCTTCGGAGTGTAAATAGTTACACCGATGACATGTGGGTTTACCATAAAAGGGCCATATGTCAGTTAATGGAGGACAGAAGCGTGCTCTACTGGCAAACATGGTGTCAATACTGGGTAAGGCTGATTTAGTAACACCAACACGCTGGTTCAGCTTATTAATTAAGTGTCCCATCTGCGGCAGCATGTATTGTCCCTTAACTGCGAAGACTAGTTGAATAGTTCTCTCTGACCGAGATGGGGAATAACGGGTTGTGAAGACTTCCTTTCTACATTATCCCTATGCCTCTACGCTCACTTCACTCATTTTGCTCCGTACGTAGTCACTTGTTGAAATCTCTAGAAAGACAAATACTCCGTATTTGGGAACAGAGGGAGGATTTTACTCCGTATTTGGGAACAAAGGGAGTATCACCATATGGAGGGAACAGAGGAAGCTTGAAATATGAACATGTCAATGGGAGGGAGTAAGCCCCATGCATGCATGCAACATGCAACACTCACACGTACACATGGACACACGCAACACTCACGCATCTATGCGGTACATAGCACACGACGCAACACACATGCTCACGCTCAAGTGCTCAACCTACTCCCTACGTCCGCGAAAGACTGTACATTTAGAGGTTTACACATTGACCAGGGCATAATTAACACCCAAAAGTAGCAGACTTATGTGTGCATGCGACCATTGAGAGAAGAAGATTAAATGAAGGTTGTTGCATGTTATAATTAAGGATAGACATGTAGCCTATACCTAGAGCATAATTTGGTGCATTAGTCAATCAATATCGATTTAGATTAAAGGCTAAATGCATTGGAAGTGTAGATGAACTACACTCTTTGTTTTTTAGCCGATGTACACTCTTTGTTGGAAGACCAAGGGAGTACATGTGCATGAACTCACATACATAGCCGGGGTGGTACGCGTGCAAGGGTTGGACTCATGTCGCGCCTGCATAAAGTTTTGTTTAACTGATTTCTTTGCTCTGCCAACTGACAGGTGGGACCCAGAAACTAGGTGACAATTTAACCAGTCAACAAAGTGCCACGTCGACTATGTGGCCGGTCAGTAGGGTGCAATACGGTGTTGTACGATGAGCTAGTGTTCATATAATCATCGCAAAACTATATATAGTGACCGTAAAGAGCGTATTGTTACATACTTGACCGCCAGTGTATTTTTCTCATTTGAAATTAAGCCATATTAACTAGAAAGGATGCAGTATGGACTAGTACTAGTACTACTTTGATGTGTCCCGTCAACTCGCCGGACGAGGAGAAGCTTGCTTACTACACCTCTCCCTCGCCCACGCGCGCGGTGGTTCGCAGGACGAGGAGAGGGTTTAGACTACAACGCCCTCTCCCTCGCCCTCGCCCTCGCGGTGGACGTGCATCAGTTCAATCGGTGTCAGATTGCGAGAAGCATATTGTACTGTAGTATCATCATTGTTGGACCTTCCGAAGAGGCAAGAGCCAAGTGCAAGGTTCAAATGAGTACGAACTGTTGAACCTCCCGAAGAGGCAAATAGCCAAGCGCATGGTTTTATAGGAGTCGTCGTCCTAGTAGGAGTGTACTAATCCCTCCTTTCCGGTTTATAAGCCTCATCTCAATAGCAAACGATGCTATTGTATGATGTCGCCACGTCATGTATATCCAAAGTTGTGCCACTTTTTTTCTTAAAGAGCGTGTTGGAGCCCGTGCAACAACCACACAAGTTGCACGTACACATAACACATTTACTAGTAATAAATTCTAAAGGACAAATGCCAGTATGCCACACAAGTTCATCTCCAATTCATGTGATAAATTTGTGCACGACTAGTCTACATATATTCACAACGCTACTGTTCACAATTTACGGTACTCCACTTACACGTTATAGATGGGCTACATGTCCTCCTCCAGGTTGCAGTCCCAGGTGTTCTTCACGGATGGCACGATCCATAGTGGTGGGAAACGGGAATCATTGTCACAGATTTCTAGTCCAGTTCCACACGATGGAGACTCATCCAAGCTGAAGCGACATAAATCAGGGATAGCGTGTCCCAGCATGTCGTTCATCCGGCGGTGTGCATTGAATACAGAACCATGCTTCATAAATGGCAGGCCTTCCGTATCGTGCACGAAAGGTGGCATCCACTTCACAATGGGGTAGCTGTCCCCAATGAAATGTGAGTACTCTCCAAGAGTGTTCCTCGACACTCACGTAGCATCATGGGGGTCGAACTCGGCGCCGTTCATTTGGTACACGTGGCATGTCAGATCTGGACACGTGGTGACGTACATAGTCAAGGTCCATGCATAATAATGTTGTGCTCAAATATGGCGGTCAGTAATACTGTGCAGCAAATAGTACTGCTCCGGTAGAGAGGAAGTAAAATAATCGGCTTATTATATATAGCCACTCTTGGCTACATGGATGAGATAGTAAGACATGGAAAAACAAAAATGGTCGCAGCTAGTGGGTGCAAGCCTTCAAGGGCCTAGCTAGATATACGCGTCCTCCAAGGTAAAAAGTACTCCTACTAGTACGTAAGTAAAGTACTAGTACAACAATGAAAGATAAGGCAAGAGGGTTAAAAATGGAATACCTGGGTAGATGGTGACAGTCCGATCATGGTAGATTGTGTGACCATGTTGCACATCAGTGGTACCATGGGTAACGACTGCTAAGATAGTTGATCCCAATATGCCAAAGTCAGCTACAAGGTTTCAGGTTCGACTGAATCGCGAATGCAAATGCACATCCAGGATCGGCGATCTTATTTTGATCGAGGGAGGACTGATCCCTGCAAAATAATGGATTACCGTTAGGATGCAAATGATGGTTTGTGCATTCTGCTTGTAATCTCCCGTACTGTAGGATGGCAACCAGATGAAACAAGTGCCCTGGCTTATCACCACGAAGATGCGGCCTAGATAGCGCACGGTGTCTTCAATCATGTAGGGGTACAAATCTACCACCGCGAACATGCGCCAGCCTCTGCCGTTACTGCCTCTTGCATTGATGGCAATCCGTATGTCAAACACCGTGATGAGATAGTAATCATCGTAGCCGCGTCGCTTTGTCGGTGGGTCCGCAATTGCTATCTTCTTTAATCTCATGTAGGCATCATCATACATATTCAAGCCCAGCCAGTCCGGAAGGCCGATCCCAATGGTGGAGAAGGGGTCTACCGGAGCAGCCGCACTGCTGTGGATGTTGTGCAAAATGATGGTGGTATCCGGCCAGAGGTACGCAAGCCAATCTTTGTTGGCACCGACCTAGACCTATATATAAGACGGTGGGCAGCGGAGAAATTACGGGATGGAAATGGAATAACTAAGTACTACATGATCAAACTCCATTACTAACCTGCTCATCAGACAAAATCCGACTACCTCTCAACATCGGCAACTTTAGTGGAGTCAACGTGCAACCATAGCCAGGGAGCGGTGGACTGTTCGAAGGATTGTCCCATAGAAGAACCTTCTACTTGAGGACGCATGGAAGACCAACAAGCATGGCCTTTTCCCAAGCCTTTTTAAGCACCGTCTTGAAAAAGTTGGTGTAGGAAGCACCGAGTCTTGCGGCGGTGAGGACGTCGGAGCGGCGTGCGATTTCTCCCAGAGGATCATCGTCCAAGGTCTCCCAGCCCCGACGAGGAGGAGAACCGCCTGGCGACTCCATGGGAGCAGCGACGAACTGCCTTCTCTTTGGGCGAAGGGGAACTGGCGAGGAGGAGATAAGAGCGTAGTAACCGCAGGGCCTCATCCCTTCCAACTGTAGATTGTTCCTTAGCGAAGGGATGAGGCTATTATTTACTACTAGTACTAGCATTATGGGACATTATGGGATTGCATTATACTGTAAATAATAGCACTAGGAAGAAATTTTTGGCACTAGCTAGTAGTTTTTGGCGTGGATTAAGAAATTTTGGGTATGTTTATGCTATTTTTTTGTACACGCCAACTAGTGTCAAAAAACGTCTTACATTATGTGACGGAGGAGTACGTACTCGTACTGTAGCAGTACTAGTACTACTTTCTCAATTAGTAGTGCGATGTACTGTACTTCTAGTATAGTGCACCAGTTTTGAACTCTTAAATCTCAGGGCCAAGGAGCTACAATTGGAAGTGGAGGGTACTACGTACTGTTCTCTAGAACCATCGCTATACTATCAACGCAGGGAAAGTACACTTGCGTAGTGTCCTAGTGGGTACTCTCGGTGCTCTATTCAGCTGCTCCTCTCACGTAGCTGGCCTACTCAGCAGCTCCTCTCACGCACACACTAGCAGCCTATTTATCAGCGATGGTTACTGCGGGGGCAGAATGTTTGAGTAATTTGATACACCTAGACTAGGCTTTCGCTTCCATTTGTGGAGGTGTAATGGATCTCGTCGAACTTTGTTAGTAGTTCCTTGTTTACGAATGAGATTAAGCAAAGCTTTTGCCTCCGTTTCAAAAAAAAACACGTTAAGAGGAATTTCTTTTATAGTAGAGCCGATAATGGAGTGAAGTCCATGCGTGCAACACCACAAGCTATAGAATAGTAGTAGAGCACTTTACGTACAGAGCCATATTGCACAGTTCCCAATGCCTCGCCAGGCTTTTCCGGCTCCTTGGGCTTAATTGGGAGGCGCTAGTTTAAATATGCTACTAGCTGATGAGGAAGCTGCAAGCGAAGTGCGGCTAGGGCGAGCACGCGAGCCACGAGATGCTGGGAAGGAAAACCCATTCACGTGGCTTGGCTATCCAGTGCATCCATATTGTGGTGCCGCACGTCCGTTTGAATTCAAAACTCAAAGTACACGTGTAAAATATTGGCTCGCAGCAAAGTTACGATTTTAAAAAAGGCCGCCATGCGTTCGGCCGGGATCGAACCCACAAAAGGAGGTATACACTCCCGCGACCACTAGTAGTACTCATTGGAGTACAACGCAACCTAGAATCGCCTTTTGTCGCTAGTAGTACATTGTTCCTTACAAGAAACCCCTAATAATGCAAGAAACCACTAATAATGCCAAGAAACTACTACCACTTGCATACGTGCCAGACTTAAGACAAGACTACCTTATCAACCATTGTACATGCTCTTACCAACCAGCCCTACCAAGAAACGACTACTCTACATAGTGCCGTTATAGGGACGTTTCAACCCATGGCCCTGTTTGGATACATTTGTTGTCAATCTAACCCTGCCATCCAAACACCACTTTCGTTAGAGTTAGCTCAGGGTTAGAATCTAACTCTATCCTCTGACTTAGAGTATCCAAACAGGGCCCAGGTCTCCCATGAAGTCAACGCCTTCTATTCGATCGGGTGTTACGACTTGTGGGACCTACATGTCAGTCTGCACAAAAATCCATGAGTGACCTCCTACCTCCGGCCTGTCCACCTAGTCATACTCGGCCATGGGACGCAGCTACCGCCGACGGCAGAAGGCGAGGTCAAAACCGCCGGCGGTGTGGAGCCCATCTTGCGGCATCCTGGATGCTAGCTCCGTCCGGCGCTTGCGGCCGCTAGCTAGTCAAGATAGCTCCGTCCAGCTGCTTGTCTGCAAGGTTTGCTAGCTAGATTGGCACGGCGGTGCGGCGGCTTGCTCACGCATGCCGCGCTAAGGCCAGCCATCTGGCTCAAGCGAAGGCCAGTGCGGCGTCTTGCTCACTCGTGAGTCACTCTCGGGCCAGCCTGCCAACCCGTGCGGAGGCCAGTGCGGCATCCGGCCCGTCCGGCGGAGCGGTGGCCAACTCGCTCATCACCGGCTCCACCGATGAACACGCATCAATACTGTTTGAAGTAATGTTTAGGAAAAATAATGATTTGAGGGGGAATAACAGGATAGAAGGTCATATGTGGGTCCCTCGTGTGAACGGTCAAACAAAATGTGTTGGTTTAAGCTGCCTCGTCAGCACGGACGTGTGGGCCAACCCTGTCATAAATGGGTTTAAACTAACCTAATTGGTACCCCCTCTGTCCCATAATATAAGATGTTTTTGCAAGCTAAACTAACTTGCAAAAACGTCTTACATTGTGGGACGGAGGGAGTACTAGGTAGTAGTTTTTGGCGTGGATTAAGAAATTTTGGGTATGTTTTTGCTATTTTTTGTAAAATAGATTCTTCCTAGGGCTGGTTGAAAGTGGTAGTTTTTTGTTAAATACTCTACATATTGTAAGTAGGACTAAAAGTTAAGCTTTGGAACCCAATAAGCAAGGCTAGTTACATAGTGCATATGCGTACATGATTGAAAGTAAATATCAACCATGAGTGACTAATATCTTGATGGAAAACTCAAAACTATGGAATACCAGGAAAAAATTGCATGGTTGGAAATACTAGCAATGTTCATGTGCATTGCAACGAATCATAATTAGAATAATACTTATTCACAAACTTGATACAAAACACTCTAATTTTGATATACATATATCACTAGAGATATATTATGTTTCAATTAGAATCTATTCCTTGGGCTGTTTTGATGAGGTCAGGGAGGGATGTGGCTGGTTTTAAGATACTAATTATGGGTTTTTCTGTAAATTGATAGACAAGTGGGATGTTGGTGAGAAAAGGCAACAACTTACCGCACAGTCATTAGATGGAGATCAAATGGTCACAACGACGGATGGCAGACACACCATCATCACCAACTTAGTCTTCTATAGGAGTACTAGCAAGATTCGTGCATTGCACGGAACATCAAGATGCATTTTTTTATAAAACACTTGTTGTGATTGACCCATGCGGGAGTAATCCCATTTGTAAAAACTAATGATATCTCGAGAAATAGGAGATAACGTGAAGAGGAGTGGGGCGTGGTGGTGATTGATGGTCAGACTGAGCGGAGGAATGGGGATTGACGACGCCGGTAGCGGCCACCAGGCCAGTTTGTTCCAGAGGCTTCCTTTCTTAATTGCTCAACAATGAGGTTGTTGGAGATAAGGATGAACGAGGGAAGGCCTTGTCTTCAAATGTGGAGAAGGGTGCGGGTATCTATTAGTTTAATTTCCATCCGTCAGATATAGATCAGACGGTCTATATTGCAAGATGGCACGTGTACCATCATCACCAACTCGGTTTTTTATAAGAGAAGAAATATAAGTGTGGAGATACAAACATATTATCGATACTTGTTTCCGTAAACTAGCATCTACATTCTATTCAACGGCTCAGCATGTGAGGCCTTAGCACAATGACTTCTCGGCCATGTAAAACAAAGGTTTTCCTGTCGCCGATAAGGAGGGGGAGACGTCGGCGCGCTTTTTGGCTTGCTCTAGTCCTAGTAGTCATACTAGGTGGTCTAAGCACGTGTAGATTTATTCTTTTTCACGTCTCGTGTTCGTCGTACTGCCACGACTGTTGATGAATAGACGGTAAGTTATTCACGGGGAAACCCTTGTTGAGCGTGTTTGCGAGAGAGAGAGAGAGAGAGAGAGGTAGTGTGCGTGTGTGATATGTCTAGAGACTGAGGCAATGATAATAGATTCTTTGTGTCTATGTGTGTGGAGGATAGAGAGACATGTACATGGGGCTTTGTATTGTGTAACGTGGAGACACATATACATAATTAGAGAGTGAGTGTGTGAGATACACATTTGGACATGGGGAGAGATGAGGATCCAGATTAATGGGTGTTTGTGCGTGTCTGTGTGTGTTTGTGCGCGCGTTTGTGTGTGAGAGGGAGTGTGTGTATGTGGAGTAGAGAGACCACTAATGATGTAAGCCTAGTATAAGTGAAGGGGGAATGGTGTGACATGTGTAGTAGCGGGATAGCACGGGTGCGGGCGGGGGGAGATGACTTTTTGGAAGAAACATCGAGTGTGTGTGGGAGAGGAGTGTGAGAGCGAGAGAGAGAGAGAGAGCTAGCGACAGAGAGAGAGAGAGAGTGAGAGAGAGAGAGAGAGAGAGAGGAAGAGAGGGGGCGAGAGAGGGGCGTTTGTGTCCATAAATGGCGTATAGATAGGGAGACAATGTCGATGTTGTTTGAAATTGGCCTATGTACGGAGACGCAAGGGAAGCGAGTCATCGTGTGTGTGATAGGGACTTGATGAGAGATCTAGAAGAGATGGTGTAGAGAACAATGTGCGAGATCGAGAATGGTGATACATTAGGGAGCTATGGAAAGAGTCACGACATATATGTATACAGGGAGGAGCTAGGGCGGGTCCGTATGTGGGAGAGATAGAAAGAGGAGAGTGGTGCACAAGGAGACAAAGTGTGCTTGTTTGCAGTGGGGGTGGTGTGTGAGGTGAGTGTGCGAGAACCACATAACTAGGGAGATAGACGTTTGGGGGCGACGCTTTGTGTGTATGGTAAAGATACACTCTTCATAGTGCGTGTGCTTGGGAAAGAGAGATGTCGGGAGACCTATATTGGGGTCCGGACTTTAGAAGAGAGAGGGGTGTTAAGGTGCTCGTGTGTTGGTGTTTGGGGGAGAGAACGACTTCTCTCTGTGTGTGGGGGGCGACGAGGGGGGGTGGGCGACGAGGGGGGTGGCTTCAGATAAAGAGTGAGGTGTCTATATTTGAGGGACTTTAGCGTAATTGAGATATACATGGTCAATAGTGTGTGCACTCATGGGTGATCAATTTGTTTCGCAGTTTGGACTATGAGATACCGATACTTTTGAACATGCGTGATATACCTTGATGTACCAGAATTACAAACCTAAGATTGGAATTTTGGAATTAGACTCCATCATTAGCTTTTATAATTCATTTAACTGGAGGTACATTTTTTAGGCCAGGATTTTGTGACTTCAAATTCATATATCAAACCTAGAGATATAAACATATGGGCATGTTCAAACATTATAATCATTCACTTTATTCATACACATACACATTTTTGCTTTTGTCATCATATTTAGGATAAACACATTTGGAATTTCATTTGAATTGCATCATATGATGGTATTTGCTTGTAGTATCTCAATGATCCATATTTGAATTGACTGGACAATCTAAGTTTCGAGTTGGAGACATTGATTTTCAAAACTTGCACTTTTTTGGCGTACAAAACAAACAAATTCTCGGCCATGATATCATAGTCGGTCGTACAAGAGCAGAATATAATTTCAGGCGCCAAAAGCTTTCAAACTTCCCGCTCACATCGAAATATCTCACGCCCAAAAGTTTAGCCCTGCGATATTCCTATTTTACCCCTACCACATGAACGGAAAAGGGCTGCTTTGGTAACTCCATTGTTTTCCCCTCTTTGCCCCCAACATTCTTCCCCAGAGCCCCTCCCCTTCCCCTCCCCGACCCCCAACCACGGCAAGACGCCGAATCTAGTCCTCCACCGCAGCGGTGGACATCACACCCCGACGGATCTACCTTCTGCACCTTGGAACCCCCAACTGGCAACTCACCACTTCATCGGAGCCGCTTCAGCGACTGGCTTGTCCACTGCTCCAGATCTCCTTAACTACCATCATGGTCCACCGCACTGGATCTGCATAATCGGCGCCCTCGTCCACCACAGTGTAGGCCCTTGCTACGTCTTGAGCTTGCGTTGGTTTTCCCCGAAGAGGAAGGGATGATGTAGCAGAGTAGCGTAAGTATTTCCCTCAGTTTTTGAGAACCAAGG
Source organism: Triticum monococcum (assembly GCA_034509565.1). Classification (NCBI taxonomy): domain Eukaryota; kingdom Viridiplantae; phylum Streptophyta; class Magnoliopsida; order Poales; family Poaceae; genus Triticum; species Triticum monococcum. Next base: position 525,111,418 of record CM067842.1, on the reverse strand, counting down.
TATCAATCCAGTAGGAGCCCACGCTAAAGTCCCTCATACCTGCACAAAGCGGTAGCTACTCGCAACCAACGCGATTAGGGGTTGTCAAGCCATTCACGGTCACTTACGAGAGTGAAATCTGATAGATATAATATTTTTGGTATTTTCGGTATAAAGATGCAAAGTAAAAAGTAAAGGGCAAAGTAAAAAAGCAAAGCAAGATTAAAGTAATGGAGATTGATATGATGAGAATAGACTCGGGGGCCATAGGTTTCACTAGTGGCTTCTCTCAAGGGCATAAGTATTCTACGGTGGGTGAACAAATTACTGTTGAGCAATTGACAGAATTGAGCATAGTTATGAGAATATCTAGGCATGATCATGTATATAGGCATCACGTCCGTGACAAGTAGATCGAAACGATTCTGCATCTACTACTATTACTCCACTCATCGACCGCTATCCAGCATGCATCTAGAGTATTAAGTTAAAAACAGAGTAACGCCTGAAGCAAGATGACATGATGTAGAGAGATAAATTCATGCAATATGAAATAAACCCCATCTTGTTATCCTCGATGGAAACGATACAATACGTGCCTTGCTGCCCCTTCTGTCAATGCGTAAGGACACCGCAAGATCGAACCCAAAGCTAAGCACTTCTCCCATGGCAAGAACTACCAATCTAGGTTGCCAAACCAAACGGATAATTCAAAGAGACTTGCAAAGATAACCAATCATACATAAAAGAATTCAGAGAAGATTCAAATATTATTCATAGATAGACTTGATCATAAACCCACAATTCATCGGTCTCAACAAACACACCGCAAAAAGAAGATTACATCGAATAGATCTCCACAAGAGAGGGGGAGAACTTTGTATTGAGATTCAAAGAGAGAGAAGAAGCCATCTAGCTACTAACTATGGACCCGAAGGTGTAAGGTAAACTACTCACAATTCATCGGAGAGGCTATGATGATGTAGAAGCCCTCCGTGATGACGGCCCTCTTCCGGCGGAGCTCCGGAACAAGCCCCGAGATGGGATCTCGTGGATACAGAAAGTTGCGGCGGTGGAATTTGGTTTTCGCTCCTATTCTGATAGTTTGGGGTATGTGGGTATATATAGGAGGAAGAAGTATGCCGGAGGAGCAACGAGGGGCCCACAAGGCAGGGGGCGCACCCTAGGGTGGGGCCCACCCTCGTGACCGCATCTTTTGTTCCTTGGAGCAGGGTCCAAGTCTCCTGGATCACGTTCGGTGAGAAAATCACGTTGCCGAATATTTTATTCTGTTTGGACTCCGTTTGATATTCCGTTTATCTGAAACACTGAAATAGGCAAAAAACATCAATTCTGGGCTGGGCCTCCGGTTAATAGGTTAATCCCAAAAACAATATAAAAGTGAAAATAAAGCCCAATATAGTCCAAAACAGTAGATAATATAGCATGGAGCAATCAAAAATTATAGATACGTTGGAGACGTATCATGCATTCCCAAGCTTAATTCCTGCTCGTCCTCGAGTAGGTAAATGATAAAGAGAGAATTTTTGATGCGGAGTGCTAATTGGCATAATTTCAATGTAAATCTTCTTAATTGTGGTATGAATATTAAGATTAGAAAGATTCAAGACAAAAGTTTATATTGACATAAAAAATAATAATACTTCAAGCATACTAACAAAGCAATTATGTCTTCTCAAAATAACATGGCCAAAGAAAGTTATCCCTACAAAATCATATAGTCTGGCTATGCTCCATCTTCACCACACAAAGTTATCAAAGCAAAGTTTTACGCGCATGCTCCTAGGGGGATAGATTGATAGGAAAAGACCATCGCTCGTCCCTGACCGCCACTCATAAGTAAGACAATCGATAAATAAATCATGCTCCGACTTCATCACATAACGGTTCACCATACGTGCATGCTACGGGAATCACAAACTTTAACACACGTATTCTTTAAATTCACAACTACTCAACTAGAATGACTTTAATATTATCACCTTCATATCTCAAAACAATTATGATGCTTCAATCTTTTCTTAGTATTCAACACACTCAAAAGAAAGTTTCACAAATCTTGAATACCAAGCATATTATTATTAAGCAAATTACCATGCTATTAAGAGACTCTCAAAATAATTTAAGTGAAGCATGAGAGATCAATAGTTTCTTTAAAACAAATCCACCACCGTGCTCTAAAAGATCTAAGTGAAGCACATGGAGCAAAATTATCTAGCTCAAAAGATATAAGTGAAGCACATAGAGCAAAACTACTTAGCTCAAAAGATATAAGTGAAGCACATAGAGTATTCTATCAAATTTTAATTCATGTATGGCTCTCTCAAAAGGTGTGTACAGCCAGGATGATTGTGGCATACTAAGACACAAAGACACAAATAATACAAGACACTCCAAGCAAAACACATATCATGTTGGTGAATAAAAATATAGCTCCAAGTAAATTACCGATGGAAGTGGACGAAAGAGGGGATGCCTTCCGGGGCATCCCCAAGCTTTGACTTCTTGGTGTCCTTGGATTATCTTGGGGGTGCCATGGGCATCCCCAAGCTTAGGGTCTTTCCACTCCTTGTTCCATGATCCATCAAAAGAATTCACCCAAAACTTGAAAACTTCACAACACAAAACTCAAAATAGAAAACTCGTGAGCTCCGTTAGCGAAAGAAAACAAAAGACCACTTCAAGATACTGTAATGAACTCATTCTTTATTTATATTGGTGTTAAACCTACTGTATTCCAACTTCTCTATGGATCATAAACTATTTTACTAGCCATAGATTCATCAAAATAAGCAAACAACACACGAAAAACAGAATCTGTCAAAAACAGAACAGTCTGTAGTAATCTGTAGCTAGCACATGATCTGGAAGCCAAAAAAATATAAAATAAATTGCTGGACATGAGGAATTTATCTATTAATCATCTGCAAAAATAATTAACTAAATAGCACTTTTAAAATAAAAATGACAGCAGTTCTCATGAGTGCTAAAGTTTCTGTTTTTTACAGCAAGTTCAACAAGACTTTCCCCAAGTCTTCCCAACGGTTCTACTTGGCACAAACACTAATTAAACACAAAAAACACAACCAAAACAGAGGCTAAATATTTTATTTATTACTAAGCAGGAGCAAAAAAGCAAGGAATAAAAATAAAATTGGATTGCCTCCCAACCAGCGCTATCGTTTAACGCCCCGAGCTAGGCATAAAAGCGAGTATAGATCTAGGTATTGCCATTCTTGGTTTTAGAGAGAAAGAGAGAAAACTTGTTATCTATGGAATTAATATTTCTATTTTGACAAAGTACATGTCCATTAATGGTATAAGAAAGATTAAGTATGTTGCATAAATTGGCATCTAGGCTAGCTTTGATCTCTTTAATAGATTCATTTTGGTAAGAAAGCAAGATGGATGTAATTTCAGTTTTCTTATTAATAGGGTGCCCAAATATAGTTTTCATCCTCTCATAGGTATCTATGGGGTCCCCTTCAAGAAAACCCCCCTCGAAAATAGAATCTAAGATTTGTTTGAACGAAGTGGGTAGCCCAACATAAAAGCTTTTCAAGTAAACCTCAATTTGATATTGGGGTACATAGCTAGCCCGGATCCTTAACAGCCTATCCCAAGCATCTTTCAAAGATTCATCAAGTAAATAACGAAAAATTCTAGAATCATATTCATCAAAATTACTAAGGTTCTCATTCATAACTCTGGCAAGTTGTTCTATAGCATTCCGATTTATGAGTTTAGATAAGATAGCAGGATTGTCTAAAGCACTAGAACTTGGGAGAGAACCCCCAACTCTTTTTGGTTCTGACATGGCGAGGGAAAATAGGCAAATAGAGAGGGAGGATAGACAGAGAGAGGGCAAATAAAACGACAAGGGTGAATTGGGGGGAGAGGAAAACGAGAGGCAAATGGCAAATAATGTAATGCGAGAGATAGGGATTGTGATGGGTACTTGGTATGTTGACTTTTGCGTAGACTCCCCGGCAACGGCGCCAGAAATCCTTCTTGCTACGTCTTGAGCTTGCGTTGGTTTCCCCCGAAGAGGAAGGGATTATGTAGCAGAGTATCATAAGTATTTCCCTCAGTTTTTGAGAACCAAGGTATCAATCCAGTAGGAAAACACGCTCAAGTCCCTCGTACCTGCACAAAGTGATAGCTACTCGCAACCAACGCGATTAGGGGTTGTCAAGCCCTTCACGGTCACTTACGAGAGTGAGATCTGATAGATATAATATTTTTAGTATAAAGATGCAAAGTAAAAAAGCAAAGCAAGATTAAAGTAATGGAGATTGATATGATGAGAATAGACCCGGGGGCCATAGGTTTCACTAGTGGCTTCTCTCAAGAGCATAAGTATTCTACGGTGGGTGAACAAATTACTGTTGAGCAATTGACGGAATTGAGCATATTTATGAGAATATCTAGGCATGATCATGTATATAGGCATCACATCCGTGACAAGTAGATCGAAACAATTCTGCATCTACTACTATTACTCCACTCATCGACCGCTATCCAGCATGAATCTAGAGTATTAAGTTCAATGCAGAGTAACGCCTTAAGCAAGATGACATGATGTAGAGAGATAAATTCATGCAATATGAAATAAACCCCATCTTGTTATCCTCGATGGCAATGATACAATACGTGCCTTGCTGCCCCTTCTGTCACTGGGTAAGGACACCGCAAGATCGAACCCAAAGCTAAGCACTTGTCCCATGGCAAGAACTACCAATCTAGTTGGTCAAACCAAACGGATAATTAGAAGAGACTTGCAAAGATAAACAATCATACATAAAAGAATTCAGAGAAGATTCAAATATTACTCATAGATAGACTTGATCATAAACCCACAATTCATCGGTCTCAACAAACACACCGCAAAAAGAAGATTACATCGAATAGATCTCCACAAGAGAGGGGGAGAACTTTGTATTGAGATTCAAAGAGAGAGAAGAAGCCATCTAGCTACTAACTATGGACCCGAAGGTCTGAGGTAAACTACTCACACTTCATCGGAGAGGCTATGATGATGTAGAAGCCCTCCATGATGACGGACCTCTTCCCGCGGAGCTCCGAAACAGGCCCCGAGATGGGATCTCGTGGATACAGAAAGTTGCGGCGGTGGAATTAGGTTTTTGGCTCATGTTGTGATAGTTTGGGGGTACGTGGGTATATATAGGAGGAAGAAGTATGCCGGAGGAGCAACTAGGGGCCCACGAGGTAGGGGGCGCGCCCCACCCTCGTGACCGCCTCTTTTGTTCCTTGGAGAAGGGTCCAAGTCTCCTGGATCACGTTCCCGAAGATTTTATTCCGTTTGGACTCCGTTCAATATTCCGTTTATTTGAAACACTGAAATAGGCAAAAAAGGCAATTCTGGGCTTGGCCTCCGGTTAATAGGTTAGTCCCAAAAATAATATAAAAGTGGAAAATAAAGCCCAATATAGTCCAAAACAGTAGATAATATAGCATGGAGCAATCAAAAATTATAGAAACGTTGGAGACGTATCAGCACTCCACTGACTCCATCGTCCATCCCTTCGCCGGCCCTTCATACAAGCCATCATCCGCCGCAACAGATCCGCCTCACCGAAAGCACTGTACAACGCGCCCGCCGAAGCCTTCGTCCACTGCACCGGACCCACTCCATGGATGCCATATTCAACTCCACCGGCTCTGCTTTACCGACGCCGCAGCCTCATCAGGTTATTTCGATTTGTACTCCTTCGGTTCTTCTCTTTATCATGCAACTGTTCAGTTACCACAGATGAGATTTCTTGTATGTCGACAGGCGCCGCAACTGTAGCACTGGAGCCGCTTCAGCGACAGCGACAGCCGGCCCAAACTCAACTGCAACACGAGCACCATCGACGATCCTTAGCTATTAAGTATGCCAACGATAACCATACACCACCGAGAATCAGCTACTATTATCCAACGGCCGGCGCCTACGTTCACTTTCTTAGCATAAGCACCGCACCTTTGAATTTCTTCAGGGCATCATTCGGTTTTTCATGAGATGCGTTATTTTGCTTGCACCTGTAGGGCCATACTTCTGGCAGTGAACATGTTACATGTGCTAAATTACATACCAGTGCACATATAGTTAATATGCTTGAGTTTTGTCCTAAGTATTATTGTACTTCCTAGATATCACTGCGTACTATTTTACTTTTTGCATGCTATATTTATGATAATGGTGTTGTTCTGATGCCACCTATTGGTTCCATCAAACTGCTTCATGTTCTCTATGCTTAATTACACATCAGCAAACTAGCATGTGGTTCCGCTGGTTTTTGTTCATTTTACCCTACATTTTCTAATGCTAGCTATTACATCACTGCTCCGAGCTTCTGTTCATTATTTTTTTGTGTGTTCTTGATCTTCCGAAGTTGCATAACTAATTTGATGCTTCTATTAATTATGGAGCTGCCAAACCCATCAAGCAAAATATTCGTTCTTTTGGGGCTGGCACCTCGAACAAGCATAAAAATAGAGGGAAGCAGATATATTGTCGTGTATGCACACACCCTTCTTTCATTAGTTTAGATGAACCATTGATGATCAATTCGAACCAGTGCATGTGATTAAAATTAATTTTAACTAAATAGAGGGTGCAGAATAAACTACAACAAGTAGATTTGCAACCACGGGATGCTGACGATATCTTCAAAGAACATTGCAACAGCAGTGAGGCTTCACAGCAACATATGGTAAGCCAGTGTGTTTTAGTACATGTGAAATGTAATGCGTGTGGGCTGCTTTCTTGGCTTGTGCCCTCAACCTGTAATCCTATAGAATAACAAATAGTTCAGTTGTCTGCTTTGCTGTATTGCTTGATTTGAATGCTTGTTTGTTACTTGTTACGCTATACCTGAGTTGGCCAATATGTCAGCAGTGCCTGCTGTACTATCGTAAAGAAATGCACGCCTAGTTCATTTGAGTACTTAACTTTCCCTCTAAACTTCATCACAAGACTGTCTTCGTCGTTTATATGAGGCCACACTGTTAAGTGCTTTCTCAGATTATTTCAACTGCTTAGATGCCTTGGCAACTTAAATATAGCGGTGGTACACTCCCTTTCAACTAGGGATGTCTACTGGGTCCCGTTTAATCCCGATTAAAGTCCACTAGTGGTATGATAGTTCAAAAGAGTTTTTGTTTTTTGAGGAAAATGAACTAGGGAGCTAGCAAAAACTAACTAGATGGGCTGGCGGATGTCGTTTATTTTCCACTTACATCCCTAGTTTCACCTTACATTTTAATTTCTTTTCAGCTGATGCTGCTTCGAACCATTTAAATATAGCTTGCCATGCTCAGCAATAATTCATATGACGTTTACCATGTAAGCTTACTGCCTGGATCATGCGATAACTATCTCTTACTTATGTCCAGCGGAAACCTTTCAGGATGCCGTTCACACTAGGACACAATGTACAACCCCAGAATCTATTTGTGGAAGCAGTGCGCCATCCATGTTACCAGATGGTAGCAGTTCAGAGGCAACACCGCCGGAGAGCAGTCTGAGCACAGATATTATAGTTCTTGAGGCTCTACTCGAGGCAGAAAGAGATGGTGTGGATGCCATGAATGAGGTAATCTCGATCTTGAAGCTGGAAATTATGCAATTAGCTGCACACATTATGCAAGCAACCCAAGAATTGGAGGAAGTAAGAATGTTGCATTTGAAGACGGAGGAGGTCCTGGTGCTTCTGCTATCTGAAGCCTAGGGTAATCCCAGTTATTCTTTAGATAGCAGTTGAAATTGTGATTAGATTATTGTACTTGCATGTTGTGTCATGTCTCTGAATGGATTATGTTGTAAGACCCCATATGTTGTCCATGTGTCGTAATGATCCGAATTTTTTAGGCGAGGTAATCCTCAGTACTTGTATGATTGACATAAGGTGAACTATTTTTTGTGTGAGCATATTCTATTGGATGAAATAACTGTTTGACTCAAAGTGTATCCAACCTACTGAATTCGAAGATCACGACATTTCTAAATCATAATCATATATAAAGGTGGAATAAATCTTTGTTGTGGTTTTGAAGAAATAAATAACAAAACGTAGAATTACCTATGGATATTCGTAATCAAATAAAAATTGGATTTGGATTTAGTTGCCAGGGCCCAGGGCAAACGTGAATGCTAATTCTCCCAAGTTTTGAACGAAGTGGCTAAACACCCACTATAATTTGTGGGCTGCCCGAAGCAAGTGTTTGCGAGATGGAAATTACTGTATACCCCTAACACTTGACATCCTTATCGATCGGATTTACACTGCTGTCGATAGGGGTAGACTAGTAACTTCAATTAGACATGACACAACGGCCTCTGAGCCCATTCAGACACGGGCGCCAAACGCGGGTGGCAAAACACATTTGATTCAAGCTCGTCCGAAAGACATGTGTCTCCCCCTCCATTTCCCCATTCATCCACAGTGGGCAGCAAAACAAACTCTCCATGTCCGAAATCAATGTAGGCTAAAATAGGGGCAGATGTGTAACTTCCCTCAGACGTGAAACAACCGCCCTACTTGTCAGCCCCGTTCATACACTATGGGCGCCAACCGTGGGCGGCAAAGCACCCTCTCCTCGCCTGAAATCGTTACCGGCAAATATTTGGGAGATGCGAGATTACCGTCCCAACCGACGTGATGTCTTAAATTTTAAATGGGGGATAAGTTCGTAACTTTCCCACATTTCACACAAGCGCGTCCCAAAGTTTGAGATCCCCCACCCCCTCCATTTCCCCATTCATACACCGTCGGAGCCACGACAACCTTCCCACTGCGGCCAGCCTCCTCCGTCCGCCACCCCGTCCTCCACCTTGCCGGAGCCGCTACCCCTACCCCGTCGTCCACTTCAAGAGATGGACATCTCTCATCCACGGCGCCAGACCAGGATCCTTTCATCACATCGTCTCGCTTCATCGGCGCCGTCGTCCACCTTGTCGTTGCCGCTCCTACGACCACCTCATCCATGGCAACATGATTTATCCCCCGACCCGGCTGTTGGGGATATTACTATTGGACGTAAACCGGCCAGGAGTAGCCAGGTTAACTCTATGAAGATTAGAAGCCCATGAAGACACAAGGATGGTGGCGCTTTATGAAGGCCCAAGGCCCAAAGGCAGGTTAAGGCCTGTAGATGTAAACCAACTTTCTCATGTAAACTTGCATTGTAAGATAGGAAGGATAAAGACTGAGCCGGACACGTTTATGATCCGGCCTCGGGACTCTGTAAACCGGCGGGCATCAACCTGTGTATATAAAGGGACGACCCGGCAACAGTTTGGGGACAACACACAATAACTCGTGAGCCAGGCAAAGCGGATTCGCTCCTTGGTCATCGAAACCCTAGAAATACCAACACGGCTAGACGTAGGCTTTTACCTTCATCGAAGGGGCTGAACTAGTATAAAAACTCTCGTGTCCCTTGTCCGGTTTAACCCCTTTAAGCTAACCCGTAGCGATGGCTCCACGACTAAGTCCTTTCATGAGGACATCTGCCGTGACAAAACCACGACAGTTGGCGCCCACCGTGGGGCTATCGCACGATGGTTTCGAGTTCTTGAAGGGCAGCTTCGAAGGACTCAAGGGATACGCTGTGGGCCGGATGACTAAAAGTCATCGCAGAAAGCTCTACATCGACGATGCAGGGTGGGGTCCCGAGGCCGGTTCAATTGAATATGGGTACCGGGTCACCTTTGGTGGAATTCATGTCTTCATCAGCAAGATCGGTGAACCGGGCCCTGAGCCGGACAGCTGCACCAACACCATCGAGATGGCTCAGCGTGCAAGCTCTGCCCCGGTTCAGCCCGCCGTAAAGCATGTCTTCGTAGGTGTCATCCATGGAGCGGAATATGGGGATGGATCGGCATCAGGTGGCGAAACCATTATCTGCTCCGATGACAAGTCTTCAACCGGAGAGACCGAGTTCATAGGATTTGGATTTGGTGGAAAGAAGATTTGAGTGGAAAGCAACTTGGGGAAGGCTAGAGATCAAGATTCATATGGTAGGAATGGAATATCTTGGTCTCAACACATGAGTAGGTAGTTCTTTCTCAGAACATATGAGTTGGAAGTGTAGATCTGTTCTGATGGCTCTCTCCACGAATGAAGAGGAGGTGGAGGGGTATATATAGCCTCCACACAAAATCCAACCGTTACACACAGTTTACCAATCTCGGTGGGACCGAATCAACAAACTCGGTCAGACCGAAATAGTAAACCTAGTGACCGTTAGAGATTTTCGGTGGGACCGACTGGATCAACTCGGTGGGACCGATGTGCTAGGGTTAGGGTAAATACACAACTTGGTTTGACTGATTACTCAAACTCGGTGGGACCGATTTTGGTAATAAGCGAAACAGAGAGTTGGCCAAGCAAACTCGGTGGGGCCGATTGCACATCTCGGTGAGACCGAGGGTATTGCAATAGGTGACAGAGAGTTTGCAAGCCCATCTCGGTGAGACCGAGATCCCATCGGTGAGACCGAACTGATTAGGGTTTCTGGCAGTGGCTATGACAAGTGAAACTCGATGGCGCCGGATAGAAATAATCGGTAGGTCTGAGTTTGGCTTTGGGTTTAGGTCATATGTGGAAGTGGGAAAGTAGCTGAGGATTTTGGAGCATATCATTAAGCACTTGAGCAAGAGGCTCATTAAGCAACACCTCATCCCTCCTTGATAGTATTGGCTTTTCCTATGGACTCAATGTGATCTTGGATGACTAAAATGTAAAATGAAGAGTCTTGAGCTTTAAGCTTTAGCCAATCCATTGTCCTTAGCATCTTGGAGAACTTGCCACAACCTTTAGTCCATGCCACTCCATTGTTGAACTTATCTGAAACATACTAGATAGAAACGTTAGTCCAACAAGAGATATGTTGTCATTAATTACCAAAACCACCTAGGGAGCACTTGTGCTTTCAATCTCCCCCTTTTTGGTAATTGATGGGAACATACATCAAAGCTTTAGATAAAGGTATAAAGAACAGCAAGTAAAGCTTTGGAAGGACATGTAACAAGCATAGGCTCCCCCTACATGTATGCACTCATGTAAATGTGAAATGTAGAAGCATGTGAGAGCATAACCTTGACAGAGTAGGCAATGTGTTACATGTGTCTTGGCCATATGCATCAGAGCAAAAGATTATCAAGGAAAATACCTTCATGCTCATGAGTCCTTCTTGAAAACAGTATGTACATAAGCAAGAATTCCTCATACTCATGATTTTAATGCATACACTTACCTTGTAGTCTTTGGCTGGCTTAGGATGGAATGAACCTGCACAAACAAGGTTAGATAACTCAGGTACCTCCACTAGCCAGAGCAAACCAAGGAAGCCACAAGAGAACCAAGACTGGGATGACATGTAGAGAGTGAGTACAAGGTACCACAATGGATTCAACATGTCCCCAAGAGTAAAGATATGCAATGAATTTGACTGATTTCTTTCCCCTAGGTGTCTTGCTCCCCCTGAATCTTACATGGGATCATGGGAGAAGATAGGGAACAGATAATCAGAGCTGAAAGATACAAATGGATAGAACTTAATGCAAATAAGCACATATGAACATATCTTTCCCCCAAAAAGACATGTGACATCTCTCCTCTTGAACATCAAGCATCTGGGATCCGTGAGTATTCTCTCCCCCTGGAAGTCTCTTTCTCCCCCTTAATACTTTCTCTCTTGTAGGTTTGGTCCTTGAGACTTTCTCTCCCCCTTGAGCTTTGATGTGATCTCTCTCTCCCCCTTTGACATCAATTTCCAAGAAATTCTGGAAACCGGCGTATAGGTTTGTTCCTTGAGACTCAGCACAAAGTAATGGATAAAACTGTGATGCTTGTAGAGGACAAGATTCATTGAGTAGAGCTGGATCAGAAAAAATATAGAACAAGTGGCAAACTGTTTTTCCTGTTGCGAAGTCGGTGGCACCGAGTGGCATGTTTCGGTGGTACCGAAAAGATTCGGTTGGACCGAAAATTACAAGTCAGTGAAACCGAGTTCACACAGAGAAAAACACTTGTCACCTCAGCTCACTAAACATGTAGGATCTCACAAAGATTTGCAATGAATTACCTGAAGATTTGCAAGGAATTGAATGCAGAAAATGCAGAACAAAACAAAAAGAAAAGAGAAGAAATTGAAGGATCTAGATGAAGTAAAAAGAGAAAGAAGATAAACATGCATGAGACAAATGCAATAACACACAAAAGAACACAAGAGAACTTCATCTAGAGTTGGGCGGTGACATAGTCACCTATATTAGAGTATATTGACTTAGGAGTCAAGTGAGAACACTTGATCATAGGTCATACTCATCGTTTAAGCTCAAAATGGGGTTACCATTTTTCGTTTAAGCATCTTGATGTATTCACATCTTGTTGAGTTGCTTTGACTCATGTCTTGGAGTAAAGCTTCTCTAAGATGGAATAACATACCTTGGGTGGTGGTGTGGTTCTTGCTCATGTAGTTGAGCTTGTGTGGGTGCTCAAGATTGATGTAGATCATCAAGAGTTGGGAGCACCACTTGGAGTTTGAGTTCATCTACCTACATGGGTTAGTTCTTGCAAGGAAGAGCACTTGTGTATCCAAAAATGACAATCATGAAGCTCAACATAGAATTTGTCAAAGGATATGTTTGAATGGTTTTGTGCTTCCTTGTCTTCAACCACCATTGTGTAGAGACTTGGTGATGTAGAGATTGCTCAAGATGTGAGTGAGTCGTAATCTCATGGAATTAGATCCAACCAAGCATCTACATGGGTTAGACAACATGCAAGGTACAAATATATCCAAGACATAAGATAGTCACTATAAGAGATATATCATGGATTAGTCATAAGCTCATGTCTTGCATGCATCCAATGGAGTTCCTACTCCAAGTTCGAAGCATCAATAATGTTCAATTCACCTCTCAACCTGCAAAATACTTTCTCATCAAGAGGTTTAGTAAATATATCCGCTAATTGCTTATCGGTACGAACATGTTTAAGATCAATGTCACCCTTAGCAACATGGTCTCGAATGAAATGATGACGAACTTCAATATGCTTAGTTCGAGAATGTTGTATAGGATTATGACCAATTTTAATAGCACTTTCATTGTCACAAAGCTGTGGAACATGTTCCACATAGATCCCATAATATTTAAGAGTTTGGGTCATCCAAAGTAATTGAGCACAACATGAACCAGCGGCAATGTATTCCGCTTCGGCAGTGGATAAGGATACCGAGTTTTGTTTCTTGGAAGACCATGACACAAGAGATCTACTGAGAAATTGACAAGTACCCGAAGTAGATTTTCTATCAACCTTGTCTCCGGCATAATCCGAGTCGGAATAGCCAACAAGATCAAAAGAAGACCTCTTAGGATACCAAATGCCTAAGTTTGGTGTATGAATTAAGTATATCACTATCCTTTTCACGGCCTTAAGATGACATTCTTTAGGAGCAGCTTGATAACGTGCACACATGCACACACTTAGCATAATGTCGGGAAATGAAGCACATAGGTATAACAAGGAACCAATCATAGAGCGATAAACCTTTTGATCAACCGGTTCACCATCTTTGGTCAAATCAAGATGTCCACTAGTAGGCATGGGTGTAGACATACCTTTGCATTCTTGCATATTGAACTTCTTGAATAAGTCCTTGGTGTACTTCGTTTGAGAGACAAATGTACCTTCCTTAGTTTGCTTGATTTGCAAACCGAGAAAGAATTTGAGTTCACTCATCATAGACATCTCAAACTTCTCTGACATTAGCTTTCCAAACTTTTCACTAAAGAGAGGGTTAGTTCAACCAAATATGATATCATCAACATAAATTTGGCATACAAATAGTTCTCCATTAAACCTTTTAGTAAAAAGAGTAGAATCAATTTCACCAATTTCAAAACCACTTGCAATAAGGAACTTGGTCAAGCATTTATACCATGCTCTAGGAGCTTGTTTAAGACCATAAAGAGCTTTGTGAAGTTTGTAAACATGATTTGGTTTCTTAGGATTGATAAAGCCGGGAGGTTGTTTGACATAAACTTCCTCCTCTATTTCACCATTTAGAAAAGAACTTTTATGTCCATTTGGTACAAGGTGATATTATGATGATTAGCATAGGCAAGTAAGATGCGAATGGACTCAAGTCTAGCAACGGGAGCATATGTCTCACCATAGTCCATACCTTCGACTTGTGTGTACCCTTGGGCGACGAGACGCGCTTTGTTGCGAACCACTTGTCCATCTTCATCTTGCTTGTTGCGAAACACCCATTTGGTACCAATGATGTTGTGGTTGTTGTCGGGCTTCTCAACCAATGTCCAAACTTGGTTTCTCTCAAAGTTGTGTAGCTCTTCATGCATAGCGTTTATCCAATCCGGATCTTCCAATGCTTCTTCAACCTTCATAGGTTCAATGCTAGAGATGAATGAATAGTTTTCACAAAAGTTAGCTAAACGAGTCTTTGAGCGAGTGATTCTCCCGGTTTGTATATCATTGAAGATTTGCTCGACGGGATGATCTTTGGCAATTCTTGCTCGAACTCGTGAGAGCTTTTGCTTGGGTCTTCGTTGAACATCTTCTTCATCTTGTTCTTCTTCTTGGCCTTCTTCATTGTTGACGTTGTCGTTCTCTTGTCGTGGTGGAGAAGGAGGTTGTTGATGTTCGTCTTGATGCATTTCCTTGTCTTCTTCATCTTGGTGTGTCCCACTTGTGGATGCTTCCGTATCAATTCTTGGTTCACCTTGTCGTGAAGTAGAAGCTTCCACTTGGACGGACGAGGTAGTCTCCTTCACCTCCATTGGACGAACTTTGCCAATAGACAAGTCTTGGATTGCTTCTGAAGGGTCTTTGTCTCCTACATCGATTGGTAATTGCTATACTTGCGAGCCATTAGATTCATCAAACTTCACATCTACCGTCTCTTCAACCTTTTGGGTGAAATTGTTGTAGACACGGTAAGTGTGAGAGTTTGAGCCATAACCAAGTAGAAAACCTTCATGAGATTTAGGAGCAAACTTTGAATGACGATGCTTGTCAAGAATGTAGCACTTTGAGCCGAATACTCGAAAGTATCCAACTTGGGGTTTGTTACCAGTGAGGAGCTCGTATGCCGTCTTGTCGAGTAGCTTGTGAAGATACAAGCGATTTGTTGCATGACAAGCTTTCTCAACCGCTTCTGCCCAAAAGTGCTTTGGCGTCTTGTATTCATCAAGCATTGTTCTTGCCATTTCGATGAGTGTCCGGTTCTTCCTCTCAACAACTCCATTTTGTTGAGGTGTGTACGTAGCCGAGAACTCATGTGAAATCCCTTCTTCGTCAAGAAAGGTGTCCACATTTGCGTTCTTGAACTCCGTCCCGTTGTCACTCCGAACCTTCTTGATCTTCACGTCAAACTGATTTCGGGCCTTCCTAGCAAAGTTTTTGAAGATCTTCTGGACCTGCGGCTTGTTGAAAGTGCAACTATCCCTAGGTGGTTTTGGTAATTCATAACAACATATAGCTCATTGAGCTAATGCTATTCCAAGATGATTATTTCAGGAAAGCTCAATGATTGGCATGGCATGGATGTGAAAGTGGAACCCTCGAAATGCTAAGGACAAAGGATTGGCTCAAGCTCAAAAGCTCAAGACTCTTGATTTTATATTTTAGTGATCCAAGATCACATTGAGTCTTTAGGAAAAGCCAATACTATCAAGGAGGCATGAGGTGTTGCTTAATGAGCCTCCTGCTTCATGTGCTTAGTGATATGCTCCAAAAACCCTCAACTACTTTCCCATATCCACATTTGACCTAAACCCTAAGCCAAACTCGGTCCTACCGATTCTATCTATCCGGCGCCACCGAGTTTCATGTGTCATAAGCCACTGCCAAACCCTAGCAATTCGGTTCTACCGATAGGGATCTCGGTCTCACCGAGATGGGATTGCAAACTCTCTGTTTCCCTTTCGTAACTTTTCGGTCTCACCGAAAGAGCAAATCGGTCCCACCAAGTTTGCCTGACCAACTCTCTAGTTAGCTAATTACCAAAATCGGTCTCACCGAGTTTGTGTAATCGGTCTCACCGAGATTACGTTATGCCCAAACCCTAACCATATCGATCCTACTGAGTTGCATGTCAGTCCCACCGAAAATCTCTAACGGTCACTAGGTTTACCTTTTCGGTCTGACCAAGTTTGTTGATTCGGTCCCACCGAGATTGGTAAATTGTGTGTAACGGTTGGATTTTGTGTGGAGGCTATATATACCCCTCCACCTCCTCTTCATTCATGGAGAGAGCCATCAGAACACATATACACTTCCAACTCATATGTTCTAAGAAAGAATCACCTACTCATGTGTTGAGACCAAGATATTCCATTCCTACCATATGAATCTTGATCTCTAGCCTTCCCCAAGTTGCTTTCCACTCAAACCTTCTTTCCACCAGATCCAAATCCTATGAGAGAGAGTTGAGTGTTGGGGAGACTATCATTTGAAGTACAAGAGCAAGGAGTTCATCATCAACACACCATTTGTTACTTCTTGGAGAGTGGTGTCTCCTAGATTGGCTAGGTGTCACTTGGGAGCCTCCGACAAGATTGTGGAGTTGAACCAAGGATTTTGTAAGGGCAAGGAGATCGCCTACTTCGTGAAGATCTACCGCTAGTGAGGCAAGTCCTTCGTGGGCGATGGCCATGGTGGGATAGACAAGGTTGCTACTTCGTGGCCCCTTCGTGGGTGGAGCCCTCCGTGGACTCGCGCAACCGTTACCCTTCGTGGGTTGAAGTCTCCATCAACGTGGATGTGGGATAGCACCACCTATCCGAACCACGGGAAAACATCCGTGTCTCCAATTGCGTTTGAATTCTCCAAATCCTTCCCTTTACATTCTTGCAAGTTCCATGCTTTACTTTCCGCTGCTAATATACTATTTGCATGCTTGCTTGAATTGTGTGATGATTGCTTGACTTGTCCTAAATTAGCTAAAATCTGCCAAGAACTAAAATTGGGAAAAGGTTAAGTTTTTATTTGGTCAAGTAGTCTAATCACCCCCCCTCTAGACATACTTTCGATCCCACAAGTGGTATCAGAGCTTTGGTCTCCATTTGCTTTGATTTCCATAGCTTTTGGTGGTCATAGCCTTGGTTTCACAACTATAGAGGTCCTTACTTTGATGGTACTAATTTTGCTAGTTGGAAGCATAAAATGAAAATGCATATTCTTGGACATAACCCCGCCGTTTGGGCTATTGTGTGTGTTGGTTTGCAAGGTGAATTCTTTGATGGGAGAGAACCAAACCGTGAAGCTACCGCGGATGAGTTGAAGATGTTACAATACAATGCTCAAGCTTGTGATATTCTCTTCAACGGATTGTGCCCCGAAGAATTCAACAAAATCAGCCGTCTTGAGAATGCAAAGCAAATTTGGGACACTTTGATTGATATGCACGAAGGTACCGACTCCGTCAAGGAATCCAAGTTGGATGTGCTTCAAAGTCAACTTGACAAGTTCAAAATGAAGGATGGTGAAGGTGTCGCTGAAATGTACTCTAGGCTTTCTCTCATCACAAATGAGATTGCCGGCTTAGGGAGTGAAGAGATGACCGATAGATTCATCATCAAGAAGATTCTAAGAGCCTTGGATGGAAAATATGATACCGTGTGCACATTGATCCAAATGATGCCCAATTACAAAGATCTCAAGCCAATGGAGGTGATTGGAAGAATTGTTGCTCATGAGATGTCACTTAAGGATAAAGAGGAACTTCACAACAAATCAAGTGGTGCCTACAAATCCTCATGTGAAGCCCCTACATCATCAAGTGAGAAACAAAACTTCAATGAAGAATTGAGCTTAATGGTGAAGAACTTCAACAAGTTCTACAAGAGTAGAAGCAAAGATAGAAGCTCCAAGTCAAGGTCCTACAATAACAAAAGATCTTCTAGTCAAGAGCGAAACTGCTACAATTGTGGAAGACCCGGACACTATTCCAATGAGTGTACGGCTCCCTACAAGAGAAGAGAAGACTCTCCAAAAAGAAGAAGCAAAGAATCACCACCAAGAGAGAGAAGGAGTAGAGATGATCGTTATGAACGAAGATACTCACGGAGAAGCATGGATTCGGAAAGGAAGGAAAAATCATCAAGGAGCTACACAAAATGAAGACATCAAGCTCATGTTGGTGAATGGGTATCCGGCTCCGACTCCGACAGCCACTCCGAGAGAAGTTATCACTCCGACTCCGAATATACTCAAGATGAAGGTGTTGCCGGTCTAGCACTCATGTCAACCAACTCCTACGACATATTTGACTCACCAAATGAAGGAATTGGAAGATGCTTCATGGCCAAAGGTCCTAAGGTAACACACCCCGAGTATGTTGATTTTAATAGTGATGAAGATGACTTGTTAGGTGATGATGATTTGCTTGTTGACAACTCTAGTGATGAATACTATAATGAAACGTCAATTAATCATACTAATCAAGATAAAACAAATGACAATGATAAGGCGAAGGTTGAGGCTCTAACTAAAGAACTAAACACTCTTAAGTTAGCTCATCAAACTATATTCGAAGATCATCGAGAACTTTTAAGAGCTCATGAGAAGTTACGCTTTGAAAAGCTCAATCTTGAGCAACAGCATGTGTTTTTAAAAGCAATCAATGATGATCTCCGCAAGAAAAGTTCTTCTTACATTGCCAAGCATTTACTCTTATCCACTTACATGCCTCAAGTTAAGTCTAGTAACAAGAACAAGAAAGATTCTTCCTCTAGTAGTAACAATGATCATGCTAAATCAAATATTGTTGCTTCTAGTAGTTCTCTTGATTCCACTAATGATTCTCTTAGCCAAGTTACACTTGAGCAAGAAAATAGCTTATTGAAGGGAATTATAGAGAAATGTGTGTACAAAAGCCTTTCCGGGAGTAAGCAATTCAAGGAAATTGTGCGCAAGCAAGGAATGCACCGGAAGAATCAAGGTGTTGGTTTTGAACGAAAGTTCAATGTCAATGGAGTTGAGTGGGAAGAAGATCAATACCCAAGACAAAGTTTGTTCCTCAACAAGAGAAGTATGATACTTCCTTCAAGGGAACACAAGCTCAAGATGATCTTCCACCACAAGGCTACAAGCAAAAAGGCAAGGACAAGCTTCAAGAGGAAATTGATGCATTTGAATAAGCTCCTAAGACCATAGTCAAGTGGATTCCCAAGACCACGTCAAGTTCCACTTCATCAAGTACGACTACA
Organism: Triticum monococcum; assembly: GCA_034509565.1. Classification (NCBI taxonomy): domain Eukaryota; kingdom Viridiplantae; phylum Streptophyta; class Magnoliopsida; order Poales; family Poaceae; genus Triticum; species Triticum monococcum. The sequence goes on along the minus strand of CM067842.1, from coordinate 525,092,169 downwards.
ACTCCAAGGATTCCCATCAAGATGGTGTGGATCCAAAAGAAGAAGAACTAGAGAGTTCTTGAGGGTGACTCCGCCAACATACCTCACTCTTATCATTTTGGCAAGAACAAGTGCAATCAACTTCCACATCTTGCACTAGTTCAAGGAGTCACAAACCCTCTTGTTGGTAAGACAAGGGACAAGGTAACCTAAAAGTTTTCATGGACATCATATTTTGTGTGCATCACTCTATGTCTATGGATATCCTTGTTTGTTCCTTGCGGGACTAACCCATGTAGGTATTGAAAGTGCAATTCACTCAAATGGATAGCTCCAAGTGATCTACATCAACATTGAGCATCCACATCTTCAACATCTACATGAAGTCATCATCGACAAAACCCAAGGTTAGTTCATCCCTCTTAGGGGGGATATCACATCTAGGGGGAGCTTTACTCTAAGACTTGAGCTAAAGCAACTCTAAAGATGTGAACACAACAATGCTTTATGTAAAAGTGCTAACCCCACTTGAGCTTAAACGATGAGTATGACCTATGATCAAGTGTTCTCACTTGACTCCTAAGTCAATATACTCATATATAGATGACCTAGTCATCGCAAATTGCTTGATAGATGCTAGAATTGGTTGTGCATGCTTTGTCACATATTTTATTTGCCATCTTATTGTGTGAGCATGTTGGTTGCATATTTTACCCATTCGAGGACATCCACTTGTTGTTTTGATTGTTTGGTTTTATTTCCTTTTGCCAAGTGGATGGACAAGAATGCCTAAGAACCTCCTCTAGCTATCTATGCTTTTCTCGTCTCAAACTCTATTCATGCTACATCACAAAATTTGATCAAGTCAGATTCGAACCACTCTGTGTGAGGAGCACTCGGAGTCCCCGATTCGTCATAGACTTAAACTTCCAAAACCTCTTTCCGATTCTCGATCTGACCGATATCCTACTTTCGGTCCTACCGAGATCATTAAGTTGATCTAGGTTTTCTATCTCGGTGCAACCGATTTGAACCATTCGGTCACACCGAGTTGCAACAACTATATACAGTTTTGCATCCCGGTGCCACCGAGTTGTTCCACTCGGTCACACCGACAGGGTCGGGCTATATATAGTCACGGGCAAAAATTTGGAAATTTCTCCGAACCCCTTCGCTCGCACGATAGCCTGCTCTGCCAACGTGGTCTCCGGATCGTCTCCTTGCCGCTAGCCGCCTCCAGTCGCTGGTCTCCGTCGCCGTCAACGGGAATCAACCCCGCCGTTGCCGCCGTAGCGAGTCTCCGCTGACTAGGGTATGGACTCGATCTTTGTGCTATTCCTCAATCCGATTCTTAGCACATTGTGATCATCATTCTTGCCACATTTGAAACACTTCTATCCAGTCAATGAACTCATAGATTAGGTTTAATTCGAAAATTTTAGGGTTAGGTTTCCGCCGAAACCATCTCGGACCCACCGAGTTGAAAACCTCGGTCCCACTAATTTGGCTTATGCCATTGCACAAGTGAGACTCGGTCTGACCGAGAATTACTTATCGGTGTGACCGATTTTGGAACTTTGTGAAACCCTAGCAGTCTCGGTGCCATCGAACTGTGACTCGGTCTGACCGAGTTCACTAGTTCAGGTGCCAAAACTGCTTCGGTATCACCGAGTTTAAAAATCGGTAGATCCGAGATGATTTCAATGGGAAACTAAAACTAAGTTTTTGAATTAATCTTTTGCAAAAATCTCTGCATTTTGTGATGCTCATCCACTCTATCTCATCTACAACCTATTCACAGGGTCAGCAGTCAGAGTTTGCAACATGTCTGATCATAGTGATAGCCAGAATTTGTCAGAGCAACAAGTGCAGATGAGTGAGGGCACTAGTCCCTCAAGTTCCTCAGATGATGGCAGCAGAAGTACTCCTAGCAACCTGCCAAAAGCTGCCACAAGACAGACAAAGAAGAGAACCTCAGAATCAGACGATGAGGACTATGTGGCAGAAGAGGAAGCAACTTCAAAGAGAGTAGTGCTTGAGAAGGAACACGGCTCAGCTCAAGGCACAAAGCCAGGGTTCAAGATCAAAAGGCCAGCAGGCAGGCAACCTATGTCAAAGGCTAGAGCTTCAACTGAGAAGCCCACTCCCATAGAGCCAGTTGCCGCTGAAGGCAAGAAAAGAAAGGAAAGGGTCAAGAAGACCGTAGCCAGAGTGCTTGGAAAGGCCTCCATCATGGAAGATGAGGAGGAAGAAGAAGAAGAGGTAGCTGCACCAGCACCAAAGGCACCCAAGCTGATGGCTGATGCCATAAGATCAGGGGCAGCTGCTTCCAAGGCCAAGCCAGCTCCAAAGCCAAAGCCAAAGAGGAATACAAGAAGCATCCTAGCTGCTGAGAAGAACAAGGCCCAAGTGCCTGACACCGCAGAAGAAGATGAAGAGCAAGTTCTTACAAAGCTCAAGCCCAAGATCCCAGACCACAATGATGCTCATCCTGTGGCTGAGGACATGAAGCTCAGGAGAGATTCAGGGCTCCGGAAGTGGAGAGAAGCAGATCCGTATGCTTCAAGGAGGAGGACTGCTGTGGACTACAGATTTCACACCAAGGAACAGCAGGACTTCTATGAGACAGTGTGTGATATGAGATGGGTTGATTGGCAATAAATCAAGGACAAACGAAGAGTACTACCCCGGAGTGCAGGACAGCTTCAAGGCATGTGGAGTAGAATACTTTGTTGGGCGGAAGCTCACAAAGTGGAACGAGGAACTCATCATGCAGTTCTACTCCACCGCACATTTTTATTCAGATGGGAGAATTGTTTGGATGTCTGAGGGTACGAGGTACCAATCTACAGTTGCTGAATGGGATCAGCTGATCAATGCCCCACAAGAGCATGAGGATGACTTGGATATCTATGCCAAGAAGAAGATGGACCACAACTCAATGTCAAACATGTACAAGGAGAGTCCAAATGAAGCACTTGACACTTTCAAGTTTGGCTCAGTACACTATCTTCTGTCAGGGCTGCCAACCATCAATTGGATACTGAGGCACACCTTGTTGCCCAAGGCAGGTGATCACAAGATGATCAGAGGCCAAGCGATCAATTTTCTACATATCTTTGATGTGCCACAGAAGTTCAAGGTGATGAGCCTCATGGTAGACACCATCAAGAGGACTGCAACAGACCAGAAGAGGAGCTGTGGGTATGCCCCACAAATTCAGGAGCTCATTAACTCCAAGATGGGCACGGGCATATACTTATTGGACAAGGAACACCTGCCCATCCGCCCAGACTTTGAAGATAATCAAGTTGTTATGACTGAGAATGAACCATCGTCTGCCCAAGCACAAGACAAGAAGGAGAATGCAAGGAAGGAGAAAGCTTCCAAGATGCCAACTCAAGAGGAGACATCTGAATATTTCTTAAAAACCAAACAAGAGCAGCTTGGTTACCTGATTGCATCCACCCTGTGAATTGAGAAAGGATTAGCCACCCTAACTCATAACCAGGCAAGCCTAGAGAGGATCGTAGAACAAAGGTTCTATCACTTGGATATCAAGGTGACAGAGATTCAGACTGCAGTGGAGCAGCTCCAAGATGACATGCAGGAGAGGAGAGGCAAGACTACAACTGATGCCTTTGCCAGAGTGCCACGAGCTCCGAGGTCATCTGCAGTGCCAGTTCCTGACACAAGAGCAACCGCCTCAGCTCCAGCCGTTGCACCAGCCCAACCTGCTCCAGCATCTACTTCAGCTCCAACTCCAGCGTCTACTTCAGCGTCTACTTCAACCGGACTCCACCACCACCTGAAGATCAAGCCTGAGTGTTGATTTAGCACTATGCATTTTCTAGGAACTTTTTGGTAACTTGTTGCCAAAGGGGGAGAAAATGTATAGATCATAGGCTTCGAGAGAGAGTGTCTTGCTTTTCTCTCTTGCTTTATTTGGTGGTTTTTCGAACTTTGTTTGCTTTTGAGTGCTTGAGTACTATGTTACTATGTCATTATCTGTGAGACATTAATGATCATGTGTTTGATCATAAGCTACACTTAATGCTTGCTTAATGCTATTATCCTATCTATCTTATGTGATCATTCACTATTCTTGGTGATGGGTGCATGTATTTCATTCTTATCATTTTAAGCGCTCCACCAAGATGTATGTGACATGGAAGAGTAACCCATGACTCTAACTCTTTGTGCATTTGCAGTCCAAAGCAAATCTTAAATATGCACAAATTTAGGGGGAGCTCTTACTTATCACATACTTCTCAAAGCGACGATATATTTCATGCCTATTATTATTTGTCGAAGCTTTGATCTATATGTTGTCATCAATTACCAAAAAGGGGGAGATTGAAAGTGCAACTATCCCTAGGTGGTTTTGGTAATTCATAACAACATATAACTCATTGAGCTAATGCTATTCCAAGATGATTATTTCAGGAAAGCTCAATGATTGGTATGGCATGGATGTGAAAGTGGAACCCTCAAAATGCTAAGGACAAAGGATTGGCTCAAGCTCAAAAGCTCAAGACTCTTCATTTTATATTTTAGTGATCCAAGATCACATTGAGTCTTTAGGAAAAGCCAATACTATCAAGGAGGGATGAGGTGTTGCTTAATGAGCCTCTTGCTTCATGTGCTTAGTGATATGCTCCAAAAACCCTCAACTACTTTCCCATATCCACATTTGACCTAAACCCTAAGCCAAACTCGGTCCTACCGATTCTATCTATCCGGCGCCACCGAGTTTCATATGTCATAAGCCACTGCCAAACCCTAGCAATTCGGTTCTACCGATAGGGATCTCGGTCTCACCGAGATGGGATTGCAAAATCTCTGTTTCCCTTTCGTAACTTTTCGGTCTCACTGAAAGAGCGAATCGGTCCCACCGAGATTGCAATGTAAACTCTCTGTTTCCCTTTTGTAACTTTTCGGTCTCACCGAAAGAGCAAATCGGTCCCACCGAGTTTGCCTGACCAACTCTCTGGTTAGCTAATTACCAAAATCGGTCTCACCGAGTTTGTGTAATCGGTCTCACCGAGATTACGTTATGCCCAAACCCTAACCATATCGGTCCTACCGAGTTGCACGTCAGTCCCACCGAAAATCTCTAACGGTCACTAGGTTTACCTTTTCGGTCCGACCGAGTTTGTTGATTCGGTCCCACCGAGATTGGTAAATTGTGTGTAACGGTTGGATTTTGTGTGGAGGCTATATATACCGCTCCACCTCCTCTTCATTCGTGGAGAGAGCCATCAGAACACATATACACTTCCAACTCATATGTTCTGAGAAAGAATCACCTACTCATGTGTTGAGACCAAGATATTCCATTCCTACCATATGAATCTTGATCTCTAGCCTTCCCCAAGTTGCTTTCCACTCAAACCTTCTTTCCACCAGATCCAAATCCTATGAGAGAGAGTTGAGTGTTGGGGAGACTATCATTTGAAGCACAAGAGCAAGGAGTTCATCATCAACACACCATTTGTTACTTCTTGGAGAGTGGTGTCTCCTAGATTGTCTAGGTGTCACTTGGGAGCCTCCGACAAGATTGTGGAGTTGAACCAAGGAGTTTGTAAGGGCAAGGAGATCGCCTACTTCATGAAGATCTACCGCTAGTGAGGCAAGTCCTTCGTGGGCGGTGGCCATGGTGGGATAGACAAGGTTGCTACTTCGTGGACCCTTCGTGGGTGGAGCCCTCAGTGGACTCGCGTAACCGTTACCCTTCATGGGTTGAAGTCTCCATAAACGTGGATGTAGGATAGCACCACCTATCCGAACCATGGGAAAACATCCGTGTCTCCAATTGCGTTTGAATTCTCCAAACCCTTCCCTTTACATTCTTGCAAGTTGCATGCTTTACTTTCCGCTGCTAATATACCCTTTGCATGCTTGCTTGAATTGTGTGATGATTGCTTGACTTGTCCTAAATTAGCTAAAATCTGCCAAGAACTAAAATTGGGAAAAGGTTAGGTTTTTATTTGGTCAAGTAGTCTAATCACCCCCCCCCTCTAGACATACTTTCGATCCCACACTCGTCATTAAGAAAGAACACCCATGTAAATCTTCAAAAATCATCAACTATAACTAGACCAAAAGAATTTCCACCGAGACTCTTGTAGGCGTTGGGACCAAAAAGATCCATATGAAGTAGCTCGAGTGGCCTCCTTGTAGTCATGATGTTCTTCACGGGATGCCTTCCTCCAACCTGTTTACCTACTTGACAAGCACTGCAAAGTCTATCTTTATCAAATATGACATCGTTAACTCCAAGGATATGATTTCCTTTAATAAGCTTGTCAAGGTTTCTCATGCCAACATGACCTAGTCGTCTATGCCACAACCAACCTTTTGAGGATTTAGCAATAAAGCAAGTTTTAGGTTGTGCCTTTTTAGAGAAATCGACAATGTAAAGATCACCTCTACGCATACCGGTAAAGACCATTTTATGATTGTCTCGACGAAATACTTGGCAATCTACCTCAGTAAATAGGATATTCAAACCGAAATCAGCAAGTCTAGATACTGAAAGTAAGTTGTAGCCGAGAGATTCAACGAGCATGACATTTTGAATGGAACTATCATGTGAGATGGCCACCTTACCAAGGCCAACCACTTTACCCTTTGAATTATCACCAAAGGTGACATATTTTCGAGGGCCGTCACTTTCAGCAAGCTCACGGAACATCTCTTCATTTCCAGTCATATGATCAGTACATCCACTATCAAGAACCCATTCCTTTCCTCCTGACGCATATCCCCGAAGATTTGCCGTAAGACCAAAATGTCTCATTGCATCATCAAGATCGAAGTCACTATCATCATCATCATCATCATAGTATCCATGTTCACCATGATCTTGTGACTCATCATTTCCTGGAGAGGGTAATTCATTAGATAAATGATCATCAAAGTAGTCACTTTTATGAATTCTTATAGCTTCGGATATAATGATTCCAACATCTCCTTTAGCACGCTTGAGATTGGTAAGCTCAAATAGACAGTCACCAAAACTAGGATCACTAGAGTTCATCTTACTCAAGGCAATATATTTATGGAGAATTTCATCCAAAATTTTCAAGGAATGATCGGGAAATCGTTCCTCAAGAAATTTCATATAGTATAGGCACAATTAAGAGTAGGCAAACTAGCAATCAAATTTTTGGGCAATCCTCTAATGATGAGCTCAATAGTTCTAAGATTGTGAATCATGTCAATATCTTCATCTAGGGTAGGATGCAAAGGATCAATATGAGGTGCACAAGGGCTAGCAATATACTTGTTCAAATGATATTGATTGAAAATTACAAGCATCTCATTTTTCCACTCATGAAAATACTCTCCATCAAGAATATGCACTCTATGTCTAAGACTCCCTAAAGTAGACACATCCATCTTCCTCCAATGGTGATTAAACCAAGGCAATGGAGACCAAAGCTCTGATACCACTTGTAGGACCTTGAAGTAGATGTGTCTAGAGGGGGGTGATTAGACACTTAATGCCAAAGTTGCAATTTTTAAGCCTTTTTGGTTTCAGTGGAGTTTAGGCATAATTTCAACATTCACAATACATATCAAGCAAGTATGCAAAGAATGTAAAGGGAAGGGTTTGGAGAATTCAAACGCAATTGGAGACATGGATGTTTTTCCCGTGGTTCGGATAGGTGGTGCTATCCTACATCCACGTTGATGGAGACTTCAACCCACGAAGGGTAACGGTTGCGCGAGTTCACGGAGGGCTCCACCCACGAAGGGTCCATGAAGAAGCAACCTTGTCTATCCCACCATGGCCATCGCCCATGAAGGACTTGCCTCATTAGCGGTAGATCTTCACGAAGTAGGCGATCTCCTTGCCCTTACAAACTCCTAGGTTCAACTCCACAATCTTGTCGGAGGCTCCCAAGTGACACCTAGCCTATCTAGGAGACACCACTCTCCAAGAAGTAACAAATGGTGTGTTGATGATGAACTCCTTGCTCTTGTGCTTCAAATGATAGTCTGCCCAACACTCAACTCTCTCTAATAGGATTTGGATTTGGTGGAAAGAAGATTTGAGTGGAAAGCAACTTGGGGAAGGCTAGAGATCAAGATTCATATGGTAGGAATGGAATATCTTGGTCTCAACACATGAGTAGGTAGTTCTTTCTCAGAACATATGAGTTGGAAGTATAGATCTGTTCTGATGGCTCTCTCCACGAATGAAGAGGAGGTGGAGGGGTATATATAGCCTCCACACAAAATCCAACCGTTACACACAGTTTACCAATCTCGATGGGACCGAATCAACAAACTCGGTCAGACCGAAATAGTTAGCCTAGTGACCGTTAGAGATTTTTGGTGGGACCGACTGGATCAACTCGGTGGGACCGATGTGCTAGGGTTAGGGTAAATACACAACTCGGTTTGACCGATTACTCAAACTCGGTGGGACCGATTTTGGTAATAAGCGAAACAGAGAGTTGGCCAAGCAAACTCGGTGGGGCCGATTGCACATCTCGGTGAGACAGAGGGTATTGCGATAGGTGACAGAGAGTTTGCAAGCCCATCTCGGTGAGACCGAGATCCCATCGGTGAGACCGAACTGATTAGGGTTTCTGGCAGTGGCTATGACAAGTGAAACTAGGTGGCGCCGGATAGAAATAATCGGTAGGTCCGAGTTTGGCTTTGGGTTTAGGTCATATGTGGAAGTGGGAAAGTAGCTGAGGATTTTGGAGCATATCATTAAGCACTTGAGCAAGAGGCTCATTAAGCAACACCTCATCCCTCCTTGATAGTATTGGCTTTTCCTATGGACTCAATGTGATCTTGGATCACTAAAATGTAAAATGAAGAGTCTTGAGCTTTAAGCTTTAGCCAATCCTTTGTCCTTAGCATCTTGGAGAACTTCCCACAACCTTTAGTCCATGCCACTCCATTGTTGAACTTATCTGAAACATACTAGATAGAAACGTTAGTCCAACAAGATATATATTGTCATTAATTACCGAAACCACCTAGGGAGCACTTGTGCTTTCAGATGGCCGGATTAGCGGAGGTTCCGATGGCAACAGTATTCCGGATCCCCTTGATCTGCCAAACCGGGTCGCGGTCTTCATGGCCGGTACACAGCCAGCACAGCACTCTTCTACAGCTGCGGCAATAATCTCCAGTTTAGCAACAACTACACCGGCAGGGGCAGGGGGCTCTGCGCCGCCTCCGGCTCAGGTTTTATCTGATTTGTTCGACACTTTGGCAACATTGCTGGCAGCAGAAGTAGATGCAGCAACCCGAGATCAGCACAATGCGGAGATTGCAAAGGTGAAAGGTCAGATAACTCAGGCTAAAGCGGACCTGGCAGCATAGAACACCAGGATGGCTACAGAACGGGCCGAGTTAAAACCTCAGGCCTACTGGCTTAGGCTGGATCAGAGTGCCTCAGATGATGTCATGAGGAGGATATACCGGTCGCACCTCCCGCCGGGTTATGAGCGCAGAAACCTCTTCAACACGCCAGGAGCAGGGACCAGTAACCAGCCAGTGATAAATCAGACGGAGGCACCGGTAACAGGACTGCCAGTTCAGCCGCGCATGATGGACCCGCCTCGTCAGAACAACATTGTGTCGCAGTACGTTCCAACGCCCCTGGGGCATTACTCCAACCCGTTCGATAATATTGTGGCCGCCGCTTCGCGATTAGCAGCCCTCCCGATGGACGGTGAATCTCTAGTGGCGATTGAGACACGACAGGCCAGAGAGCTCCTTCAAATAGCTTTAACCCAGCAGCAGGCTTATTCGCATAGTCGCGAGAGGATTCATTCCACCCCCTTCTGAGTCAGAGCTACAACAGGCACATTGAGGATGAACCGGCCGTGTCAAGCAGTGCACGTCACTGTAACTCACCGACAGGGCATAAACCGGCAAGTGGTGGTGCTGATGCGCAGGATGTGGTAGATCATGGTCGTGCATGTCAAGAAGCTGAGTTAGCAGCGCAGCATGCGGCTCGTCAGCTTACTCCGGTTTGTCCTACCGCTTCAGTGGAGCCAGGTGTGGTCTTCAGATCTTTAGGGGTACCGTGTCTCACCCCCGCTTTGCGTAATGTATGACTGCCCAAGGATTTTAAAGGCCCTCGGAAGGTGCCCAATTACACTGCCAATTTACCCCCTGAGTCATGGGTTGAGAGTTATGGGATGGCAATGGAGATGCTGGATGTGGATGAAGCACTGTGTGCTAAGTATTTCACCATGATGTTGGAAGGAACAACTCGTACTTGGTTAAAGAGCTTACCGGCTAACTCCGTCGGGTCATGGGCCGAGTTAAAAAACTGGTTTATCCAGAATTTTAAGGATACTTGTAAGCAACCTATGTCGATGTTGGACCTGGGTGCTTGTGTTCAAGAGGATGGAGAGTCTACAACCCATTGGGTACAGCAAGTCTCAGCTATTCTGCATTTGTTAGACCGCATCAACACGGACACATCAGTTTTGACGTTGGAGGGCAATTGCCAATTTATGCCATTAAAACTGAAGTTAGGGAGGCTCAAACGTCACTGCAATGACATGTCAACCCTTATGGCTGCTTTGGTGAAATATGCCGATTCAGATAGTAAAGACCCCGAGTCTGAGGATGACAAACAGGGGAAGGGGAAAAGAACGGCAATGCCAAGGGGCAGCAACACAATCCGGCAGGTCATGTGAATAATGGTAAGCGCAAGGCAGACAATAGTTTGGACTTTGTGGCTAACACCAATGCTTAGGATAACGGTCAGCGTCGTAAGGGCAAGCCGCCCCAGAGGGGCGGAGGGTCAGGCCCCAATCCGGAGCGCCTGTTAAATCAACCTTGTCCAAAGCATGACCGAAGGAGATGCCAGCTTCGCATCTTTGGAAGGATTGCTTCATCATGCGATAGTTCAAAAATTCCAATATGTTCTAATACGACAATGGCCCGCACGGCGGTTAAGGAGGCGGTTTTCATGGGCCGGGTTATGGAGGTGGCAGCTCCAGTTCAGGATTCCAAGGCCATCAGACCGGACATGGCAATCAAGGTAATCAGGGCAATCAGGGAGGTTATGACCATCAGGGGAATCAGCAGCAACATCAGTCGGGTTATCAAAGCAATCCGAAGCAGTTGAATAGTGGGCAGTATCATGTCTTCAATACTAGCTTGTGTAAGCGTGATCATAAGCTTCACAAAAGGTTCGTGAACTCTGTTGAAACGGCAGTGCCTCAGTATTTGCGCTGGTCTGAACAACCAATTTTATGGAGTCGAGAGGATCACCCACCCGGGGTTGATAATCCGGGTCATCTGGCCTTAGTGGTTGCACCTCAAGTTGGGGGGTATAAGTTCACCAAGGTGCTTATGGATGGGGGAAGTAGTATCAATATCCTTTACTATGATACCTTCCGCCGTATGGGATTGACAGATAAGAATCTTAAACCGTCGAACACCGTTTTTCATGGTGTGGTGCCTGGTAAATCGGCGTATCCAGTAGGCAAGATAGCCCTGGAGGTGTCTTTTGGAGATGACAATGATTCAAGGTCAGAAACATTGACTTTGAGGTGGTGAAAATCAAAAGTTTGTATCATGCCCTGTTCGGACGACCGGCTTATGCCAAGTTTATGGAGAGGCCGTGTTATGTTTATCTACAGCTTAAGATGCCGGGTCATAAGGGGGCCATCACAGTACATGGGAGCAGGAAGATTGCGTTGGGATGTGAAGAGGGTGATGCGACTTATGCTGAGTCGGTTTGTGCCACCGAGGAGCTGAAGTTTTATAAAGACAATGTTGATCCAGCAGACATGACTTCTTTGAAAAAACAAACTACGAAGCATGATCTGGCGTTGAAGTTTAAATCGGTTACAGACACTAAGATGGTTGATTTTGTTCCTGGTGATTCATCCTAGCAGTTCATCATGAGCGCTAACCTGGATCCCAAATAGGAAAGCGCACTCATTGAGTTCATCCGTGAGAACCGGGACATCTTTGCATGGAAGCCTTCTGACATGCCAGGTGTACCGAGGGAACTCGCTGAGCACACACTTAATATAGATCCTAAGTTTAAACCGGCCAGGCAGTTTCTCTGCCGCTTCAATGAAGAAAGGTGTAAGGCTACTGGTGAGGAGGTAGCTCGGCTATTGGCCACTGGGTTTATCGTGGAGGTCTTTCACCCGAGGTGGCTGGCTAATCCGGTGCTGGTTCTTAAGAAAAACGGCACTTGGCATATGTGTGCGGACTACACAGACTTGAACAAGGCTTGTCCAGCTGATCCCTTTGCCCTCCATCGCATTGATCATATTATTGATGCTACAACAGGTTGTGACTGTTTGTGTTTTCTCGATGCTTATTCTAGTTATCATCAGATCAAAATGGCAGTAAAGGACCAGGAGAAGACAACTTTTATAACTCCCTTTGGAGCCTTCTGCTATATCTCTATGCCCTTTGGACTCAAGAGTGCCCAGGCGACTTATCAGCGATGTGTCCAGAATTGTCTTCATAAGCAGATTGGGCGCAATGTTCATGCATATGTGGATGATATTGTGGTGAAGTCCAGAAAGGAGGAAACATTGATAGATGACTTGAGAGAGACTTTTGACAACCTCCGGGTTTATAAGATGATGCTTAATCCAGACAAATGTGTCTTTGGTGTTCCGGCAGGCAAGCTCTTGGGTTTTCTGGTGTCTAACAGGGGCATTGAGGCTAATCCAGAGAAGATCACAACTATCACCTCTCTGACTAAACCGGCATGCATCAATGACATTCAGCGTCTGGCGGGCTGGATTGCGGCTTTGAGCCGGTTTATCGGTCGTCTTGGGGAGAAGGCTATCCCCTTACATCAGATGTTAGAGAAAACGGATAACTTTGTCTGGAGCGAAGCGGCTGATAAAGCGTTTGAGGATTTGAAGAGACAGTTAGCTGAACCGCCAGTCCTTGCGGCTCCGGTCGATAAAGATCCCTTATTGCTATATGTGGCTGCTAATGCCTAGGCTGTTAGTGTGGCTATTGTTGTGGAGCACAAGGAGGCTGGAAAGGAGTATCCGGTTCAACAGCCGGTTTATAACATCAGTGAAGTGCTTATTGAATCAAAGTAGAGGTACCCGCATTGGTAGAAGTTGGTGTATGGAGTTTTCATGGCAAGTAGGAAGCTCAAGCATTATTTCTAGGGTCATCCTATCACACTGGTTAGTTCAGCCCCTCTGGCATATATCATCCAAAACAGAGAAGCGACTGGCCGGATTGCGAAGTGGGCTATTGAGCTTGGACCTCATGGGCTCAAATATACACCTCACACAGCGATCAAATCTCAAGCACTCGTGGACTTCATCAATGATTGGACAGAGTTGCAGGCACCAGAGGAAAAGCCAGACAACACTTATTGGACTATTCACTTTGATGGGTCCAGGCAATTGGAGGGCTCGGTGGCTAGAGTCATATTAACTTCCCCATGAGGTGACAAGTTTTGTTATGTTCTCTCTTTAATGTTCCCTTGTACTAACAATAAAGCTGAATATGAGGCCTTGCTTCATGGCCTTCGGATGGCTAAGGAGATGAATTTAAGCTGATTTAAGTGCCTTGGTGACTCGGACCTGGTGGCTCAGCAGGTATCCGGCACTTGGGATTCTAAGGATCCTCTCATGGCTGCATATCGCCGAGAGGTGGACATAGTGGCTGGTCATTTCAAGGGTTATCAAGTGGACCATATAGACCGGCGAAAGAATGAACCGGCGGACACTTTAAGTTGTCTAGGCTCTCAGCGTAAACCGGTGCCACCTAATGTCTTCCTCGACATACTTCATAATCCGTCGGTCAAGCTACCCACAGAGGAGGAGTTGGCTATTCCTGACCCGGAGGCCCAGTTGGTAGCAGCTTTGCATGTTATACCAGATTAGACAGTCCCATACCTGGCTTACATGAAGCGGGGCGAGTTACCAGATGATGAAACCTTGGCCCGACAGATAATCCGGCGATCCAAGTCAATGACCATTATCAACGGCGAGCTACATCGTTACAGCATCACAGGAGCAATTCAGCATTGTGTGTCTCCTCAAGAGGGTTGTGAGATTTTACGAGAAATTCACGAAGGAGATTGTGGTCACCACGCCGGTTCAAAATCCTTGGTGGCTAAGGCTTTTCGTCACGGCTTCTACTGGTTGACGGCTCATGCTGATGCTGCGGATTTAGTAAAAAGGTGTGACGGTTGTCAGAAATTTGCACGCCGCGCTCATGTTCCGGCTCAGGAGTTGAGAATGATTCAAATCACTTGGCCGTTTGCAACTTGGGGGCTTGATATGGTTGGACCCTTTAAGAGATCCTAGGACAAAAGGACCCACCTGTTGGTGGCGGTTGACAAGTTTACCAAGTGGGTAGAGGCAGAGCCAGTCAGTAAGTGTGATGCAGCCACATCGGTTCAATTCATCAAAAAGGTGATATTCCGGTTTGGTTTTCCACACAACATTATAACTGATAACGGTACTAATATGTCCAAAGGTGATATGGAGGAATTTTGTCAACGTGAGCACATCCGGCTTGATGTAGCGTCAGTGGCTCACCCCCAGTCTAATGGTCAAGCAGAGAGGGAAAATCAAGAAATTTTGGGAGGTATTAAACCCCGGCTTATGGTTCCTTTAAAGCGGATGCCGGGTTGTTGGGTGGAGGAGTTGCCTTCCATATTATGGAGTATCAACACCACACCAAACAGATCTACGGGTTACACGCCTTTCTTCATGGTTCACAGAGCAGAGGCGGTTCTCCCTAGTGACATCCGTCATGACTCACCCCGTGTGGCGGCTTACGTTGAAGCTGACAATGAGAAGGCACGTCAGGACTCACTGGACCTGTTAGATGAGGCGCGTGATCTTGCAGCGGCGTGATCGGTGATTTATCAACAAGATCTCCGACATTATCACAGCCACCGAGTTAAGACCAGAACTTTTCAAGAAGGCGATCTGGTGCTCCGGCTCATCCAGGATCAGACTGATATGCACAAGTTATCCCCACCTTGGGAAGGACTTTTTGTGGTCAGCAAAAGCCTACACAATGGGTCATACTACATTATCGATGTTCGAGAGCACAAAGACTCACGTAAATCGGAGGAGGAGATCCAGCGGCCATGGAATATAGCTCTCCTTCGGTCTTACTATACTTGAGCGTACATCCTTATGACAATGTATATATTATATAATAAACCGGAGCCTCAGCTAAAGCGGGGTCTCTGTTCTTTTTTACATCATGTGTGGTTTCATGGGGGCTTCTACTTACAAAGAGGAGTTTTATTAACCCGGCCCATAAGGCCACACAAATATAAAGGAAATCACTAGGGGGATTGGTCGTATTCGAACTATAGCTACACCTCTTGATCGGCTTAAGACCAAAAAGGGAAATCGCTAGGGGGCTTGGTTGTATTTATACCATATCTACACCTCTTGATAGACTTAAAGCCAAAAGGAAATTATGTGGAACCAAAGAGAGTCTGTTGCATCAAGAACAACTCAAACATAGGTAACCACTGATCATAGCTCAAATATTACTAGGGGGCTCCTTGCTTCTCAAAGAACAACGAGCTTGCACCCTTGTGATAGGCTATCAAGCCAGGCTTGGAAGCCAGGTGTATTCACTTAAAACCCCAGGTTATCCTGCCTTTTTAAGTAACCCACTCCGTCCAGGTAAACCTGGATGACCCATCGAACGTTTGACAAGTCAATCTCATAGACCCTGAACTTGTCAAAGTTAAAACGATGATTGGTTAAAGATTGAGGTCCATCTTAAAAGCCTTTGAAAAATGGTTTAACTCAGCGGCTTGGCAGCCCATGAAAAGCCTCAATTTAGGGCCTGGCAGCCCATGAAAAGCCTTGCATATTTCTTTTGGACTTGCTATTTTTAAACATCTTTTGATAAGGGATTTATAAATATTTTCTGATAAACCGGTGTTTATTACAACCCGGCATGGCTTTCAACACTCAGTTGTCAGTACATGATCATTTCTAAACCGGCAGTAAGTTGCTCCGGTCTGGTTTTGACTAGAGGTCACCAGCATTATATGAACAAACAGGTGGTTATCATACCCCGGTATGGTTTTTATATGAACCGGCAAGAGGGAAAGGAGTCATCAATACTCCAGATTGGTGTTTTCACCCTTACTATACCAACAGTTGGTCAGCCAATGAGATCTATCACAGGTATCATCTAATTTATATCTGGTTATTACAATATTGGTTATCCATCCAAGTTATGTATATATTTTTTGGGCATCATGACTCGTCCAGTGGTAAACCACGAGGACACTTTCAAGTTTTTATATGCAGGAACAAAAGCCATAATGGACTATGCATATAATAGCTCCCAAAGGCATGGCAAGTTCTCAGTATCAAGCAAAACAAACATGCTCGATGGCATCACAGATAAAGTGTTCACGCTATCGCATTACAAGACACTTTCAATAGCCCAAATTGAATAATTGTTTTAATAGGAGTGGCAGGCTGTAACTGATAAACCGGCCTCTGGTTTATGATTCCTCATCTGGACGGCTTGAAGATTGAGGATCATCTTGAGTGGTTGTATTCTCCTCATCCCTACCCAGTCGCTGGAAATCAATTGTTGACCAATCGATTCTAGTTAAGGCTTGAAAAATGGCTTCTTCATGAATAAGGTTGGAAGGGTCAATGTCAGGAGCATAAGTGTGCTTACAGATGGGCGGAACAAGATCTTCTACATTTTGAATCGGTGTGGGCTGTCTTTTCCCTTCAACGTCGTAAATCGGTTGATAATGAGATAGATCTGTGTCATCCGCCAATTTGCTTGCTATAGGCCGCATTTCCTTTGTCAGCCTTCGGAGATCATCATTGTTGAATTTTGTGCCATCCTCCTTCACGCTAGGGTAACCTTGGCCGATATCTGCCGGTTCAAGATCTGGAATCCACGCCTTAGCCCGGATTAGCGCGGTCAGCGCACCTGACCTTGCGGCTGATCTCTTCAGTTCATCCAACCAGGCAGGCAGCTTGGCCAGCTTTTCGATGGTTTCTTTTATCAGCGTTGGAGGAGGCTTCTTATACGCTGCAGTGCAAATGGCTCATTGGGATCCAGAATACAGCTGTTCTATCAAAGTATAGGCCGCTTTAAGCTTCATCCGCATGTCGGAACCCAAATGAGTAATGCGGGTCCCTGGAACAGTTAAGGCATCAGTAAACCGGTCTTTGATAAGATATTACGGATTGGAAAAACTTCATATGCGTATACTCACCAAATACGGAGAGGTCATGGCATTAATTTGCCGTTTTAAGCCGGCAGTTCTTTAACCCCCGGCTTCAGGGCTGCTTCTACATCTTCGGCCTTCTTTGTTAAACCGGCCTTTTCTGTCTCCCAGTTTACACGCTCTTTGTTAAAGGTTTCCTTCAGGTTCTCCATGGCTGCTAAGGCATTTGTCAATTCTTCCTTGGCCTTGGAAGCCTCCGCTTGCTGAGATTTAATGTTCTCCCGAAGGTCAGCGGTTTGAGCGTCCTTCTTACTCAGCTCGGCCTACAAGAGCAAGATAAATCATCAATGAGATATGCATATTTGAAGTACCAAGCGTATAACAAGTTATGCACTTTGTACTTGGGGGCTAATGCCTATTGGCTCTATCATCAGAAATTTTTGCAAGTCCCAAGTACAATGCACGCATTATCCTTGACACTTGGGGGCTACTATACATCTGTTAAAGTTGAAGCACTGATTAAAGACCTGGTTTACCTTGGAAAGATAAACCGGCCCTTGGGGGCTACACCGATGAAAATTGCAGGAATACAACGATAAAGTACCGGTTTATTTCAAAGGGTCACCTGACATATGGAGGATAAATATACAAGGCTTCAGATATTACAAAGTCCCGATTTATGATTGCTACGATAAACCGGCCTTGGGGGCTACTGGAGTTGATATTTGCAAGTGGACTTAAGAAAGGAAAAGTTATGTCATTACCTCATAGCGCTCCTTCATTAGATTCACCAAACCGGCTTCATAATCACGGTTTGTATGCAGACGGTTCAGAAAGACAAAGTGGAGTTCTTCAGCACTCAAGTGGGCATAGCTTGATAGATCGGTGCTCCACTTGCCTTTTTCTATGGCAGCACATTCTTCTTTGGCACTTTGTTTCGCCAATATGACAGGGTTGCCAGGAGAAGTATAACCAACACCAGTGATGACAACATCATCTACCTTGTTACCAGTAGTCTGTGTTGGAGTCATGGGGATATCAGTAGCCTTCGCCGGACTTGGTGGACCATCGTCATTATGGATCAGGCTCGTCGGTTTGTCGGCAAGGTCTGCTATTTCACCTTATGTTTGCTCGTTTATATCATGATCCGGAGGGGGTGGTTCATGAACAACAGTGTCTACATGGGGACCTTCCAGTTCAGTGGTTCGCTCCGGTTCAATAACCACATGGTCTTTAGGCGGGTTATTCGCCCAAGCCTTTTTACTGGGTCTGGCTTTGGCTCTAAACAGAACAAGATCCAAAGGTTAAAATAGCATATAAAGTATGAAACATCAAAAGATGGGGTTGATGTACTTACCCAGCTACAGTTTTGAGAGGAGGGAGTTGTGTCGCTATTGACTCGCGAGAGGATGAAGGATGTGTCACCTGATAATTCGAATCGGACGGATTAAGAGGTTGTCGGGAATAGCCTGCCTTGGGATAAGAAGTGTCAGAAGTGGGTGAGACCTCAGATCGGTGTTTTCGAACAGGGGTGCCCGGTAAACCGGTCGAAGTGACCTTTTGGCCGCTGTGCCGGGTTGTGCGGCGAGCTTCGTGCTGCTGCTTCTTCAAAGTAAATGTTGGATCCAAGTGAGTGAGAGGATGAGAAAATCTTACTTTCCGGACTGCTTGACGGGTTTTTTGTGTTGGCAGAGAGTCTGAACCGGAGGAAAGGATAATTACCTCTGCATCATCAGCTTGGCTGCCTTCAACATCCTCCTGATAAGTATCATTGTCAGTGAGATGCATGAAAAGTGAACCAAGTGAATCAAGTTCTACCTCTGCTTCCGGTTCCTCCGGGTCGTCATCAAGCTCGAAACCGATGGGTTCAGGTGCTTTTCTCTTTGTGGTTTTCTTGAAGGCTTTCGTCTTAGGACGAGAAGGCTTCGCTGCATTCTTTCGAGGTTTCTCTTTCCAGAAATGATTGTCACCCTGTTTAGACATGAGCAGAGAGTATTCAAAGATTGCACAGTTCAAAAATATCAGGTGTAAAGCGGAAGCACAAAAAATAATTACAACGGGCGGTTTGTTTTGCGTATAAAAGGGGCTTAACCCGGTCTTGCTGCAGACAGCTTCCGATTTGTTCAATATATTCTTAACAGATTCAGTGACTTCTTCATCTGTCAGCTGAATATTGATATGACGTTGGGAGTCTTCTATGTCACCAGTATACTCACACATTAAACCGGAGCAGCGACTTAACGGCAAAATGCTCCAGGAAATCTAACAACGGACGAAGTCCACGCTTGTTAAACCGTTGGCCAAGAAGGCTCTCAGCTTGGCGAGTTGAGGTGCGTACGAGGCCCGTTCCTGGGCACTTAGTCATTGCGGAAGTGGATGATTATTAGCGAGCCGGTGTGCACAATAACCCAGCAGAGGGTTCTCATCTTCGGGAGAGGTGTCTCTGCAATAGAACCAAGTTTGGTTCCACTCCTTTGGGTGACTGTGGAGTTTGGCATGAGGAAACTCAACTTCTTTCCTTTTCTGAATGGAGATGCCACCAAGTTTAGTATTGGGTCTGTCTACGAATTCAGTGCGCCGGTTTAGATGGAAGAAATCTCGGAACATCTCGACAGTTGGTTCTTATTGTAGATACACTTCACAAAAAACTTGAAAGTTGCATATATTGGATACCGAGTTGGGTCCAATATCTTGAGGGTGGAGTTGAAAGCTGGCAAGCACATCCCGGAAAAACTTCGATCCGGGCGGTTTAAAGCCACGACCTATGTGATCAACAAACACCACTACTTCACCCTGCTTAGGGGTGGGAGGATTTTCCGGCCTAGGAACTCGCCACCGGATCTCATTCTTCTTCGGTAAGGTGCCAATCTTGACCATTGCGTTGAGTTGCTCCCCAGTAACCCGGGAGGGGACCTAGTTGCAGGAATAAAACTGCTTGGCCATGCAAGTGAAAGGCTGGGGAGAAAATAATGCCAGTTTATGATTTATTAATGGTGATGCATAAGGCACAACAATGAAAAGGAATCCAAGTATGTGCAAATTGGTAAACCGACAATAGGGTATTTATGAATGGTAAGGAATGAACAGAGGCAGAGGTATATACATATTATTAAACCGGAATATAAATAAATTGGCAGTTTAAAAGGGGACTAATGGTACCTGCCATATTATCATACTTCAAAAAGTTAAACCGCCTATATTGGTGTAAAGGGTACATATCTAAAAATACCTAAGTGAGGGAAATAGGTTTCATAGGATTGCATTGAAATTTTGGATCTACCGTAAGTCAGGAAAAGTAAAAATATTGAGACTTAAAAAGTTTGGTCCTGAAGCAGTTCACAAAAGGTCCAGATCAAGTTACGATGTATTTAAGGTTTGGATCAAATGGCTGAGATAAGGAGTTCCATAGCTACTGTGTGGAATATGTCAAGATCGAGCTCTGCTATCTATGAGTTAACGAAGAACACGAGGAGAGCGACATGAACCCGCATGAACCCTAATGGATCTATAGAGGAAAGAGGAGAGGCTTACAACAACGATTGAGGTAGCGGAGGTGCGACGTGTCTTTCTGATGCAACCAGGTTGATGCAGCAGCCAATGGAGATACAGAGACGAAAATCGACGACGGCGGCGGCGCTCGGCTGCAGGGGCGTCGCGAGGTGGAAGAAGAAGTGAGGAGACGAGGGGGGGAAAAGAAGACGACCCTTGGTTCTATTTATAAGGTAAATGGAGAGGTGACAGGCACGAGAATCAAGGAGCCCGAAAATTGGATGGATAACAGAGCGGTCGCCTCGATTGTCGGAGGCTCATTAAACTGAAGGTGAGATGTATAATTTTTATATAACAAGTGATGTCATGGTGATTTATCATGATCCTGGAGGATGATGTCACGGCGGTTTACAAAATCAAGATGAAGATGCAAAGGAGGAATTTTTCTAAGTATTGAAGATTGACGTGAACAAGTTCAAATCAATCTGGGGCCTAATGTTGGGGATATTACTATTGGACGTAAACCGGCCAGGAGTAGTCGGGTTAACTCTATGAAGATTAGAAGCCCATGAAGATGCAAGGATGGTGGCGCCTTATGAAGGCCCAAGGCCCAAAGGCGGGTTAAGGCATGTAGATGTAAACCGACTTTCTCATGTAAACTTGTATTGTAAGATAGGAAGGATAGGGACCGAGCCGGACACGTTTATGATCCGGCCTCGGTACTCTGTAAACCAGTGGGTGTCAACCTATGTATATAAAGGGACGACCCGACAGAGGTTTGGGGACAACACACAACAACTCGAGAGCCAGGCAAAGTGGATTCGCTCCCTGGTCATCGAAACCCTAGCAATACCAACACAACTAGACATAGGCTTTTACCTTCATCGAAGGGGCCGAACTAGTATAGAAACTCTCGTGTCCCTTGTCTGGTTGAACCCCTTTAAGCTAACCCGTAGCGATGGCTCCACGACTAAGTCCTTTCACGAGGACATCTGCCGTGACAAAACCACGACACCGGCCGTCTGCCATCTAAAGTCTTCTTACCCGCCGCCGACAGCCATCGCACCCGCAGCACCCTCAACATATCAGCAGGGGCCTACACGGCATCGCAAGAGACGTGGTACTCTTCCATATGTGCTTAAGTTATTGATCTCACCCGGAAAATAGATCTTAAATTGTTTACTGTACTTTTCTTGCCCGTACCAAATCGTAGTGGCTAGTTGAATGCAAACATTGGTTGCGAAGTAGCTCTGTCCGGTTTGCACCTTCAGATCCGCCATGTCACGATCACTATACTTGTAAAGCTTATGGTTTCCCCCTTTATATTCACTACCATCATCATAGGTGCTTCACTACTTCGTGTCGTGCTAGCACTGCTCTTCAAGACCTCAACCCATCAAGCGAAACAACATGCCACTCATAATTCCAAAGCTTATGTGTTGAAATACAAATCTGATATGATGCTCATATTACACAGTGAATGTTTAATTGGTCACCTAATGTTCCTATATTTGTTTCGAAAAGCATGTGCGCCACCCACTAGTCCAGCTAGTTCCACTTTCCTGATTTTACTCTTGATACTTAGGGTTTTCCCCTTTTATCTACTCTACTATGATCTGCGTAGGTGCTTTTTGTCGTACTAGCATTACTCCACCCTTCAAGCTAAACAACACAACACTCAAAATTCCAAATCTTAGTTGTTCAAATATGATTGTGATATGATACTGATATTAGTTAACAGACACATTTAATTGGTTAGCTAAAGGTCACACTTGAGTTTCCAAATGCATGTCACGACATATAGAGAGACAGCAGAATTGCATTTCTTTGTCACTTGTTGACTGTACTTTCTTGTCCATACCAAATCTTAGTTGTTATTTCAAAGCAAACATCGGTTGCTAACTACCCTTTGCGCGGTTTGCAGCTTCAGATCTGCCATCAAAGTGCCACGGTCAACACTATACTCATCGTGCTTACGGTTTCCCCATTTTATGATCACCGTGATCAGCCTACGTGGTTCGTGTCGTAATAGCACTGCTCCACCCATCGAGCTAAACTAGCTTTGTTGTACAAATTCAAATATGATATTATGCTGATATTAGTAAAACTGAGAGATGTTTAATTGGTCTGCTAAATGTTCCTACTTTAGTTTCGAAATGCATGTGAGCCACATATGGAGAGACCGGAAGGAATAGTATTTCTCTGTGCGCTCTGGTTCATCATGGGTGGCCAACCGACATTGTATAGAAAGACTTGTAATATCTTCAATCTGCTTGCTCTTCTGCTCTTCTTTAAGATGATCCTCTTCTCTTGTGGTCGACTAGTCAGGTCGAGTTATTCTCCCTTAGTATATTTTGAATCTATCAGGCCAGGTCGACTTGTTCTTCTTTACTATATGTTGAAGCTGTCATCTGCGAAGTATCATCACTTCTGGAGCTCTCATATTTCGAGTAGTAGGCCACATTATATTAATGCACACACCAAATTATAGCATGCATGGCACCTCTTAGAAGAATTGTAGAGATGACACTAAGGGGTTTATAGGGAGGAAGTATTGGATTAGAATCACTTCTGCATTACAAAGATAATCTCACTTGTTTTTATGTTTCCATGCATGTCAGGTATTGAACATTATCAAAACGAATATGAGAATGGGCGCACGAGAGGAATATTGCGGAACAATCCACTGGCTAACAAACTTGGCATGGTGAAGGATGGCCTATCTTATTCACCCATCAAGGTGCATGCTCTAACTTGGCAAGGTTGTATTAGTCGCACATATTTTGCATCTGACCTCTTGCATTACTTCTACTTTGTTACACCATCTGCTTAGTTTAAGCATCATATATGAGTATATGCCATACCTATCCATTTTCTGTACCTATTCCATGTGTCGTCATACTATGTTTTTCCAGTCAAATGTTGTTCTTTCGTAATAGATGTCCAAAAGGAAGATGGTGAGTGCACATCCTCAAGGAGTACAAACTAGGTATTTGGAAAAGGTAGTGATACCTGTTAAATCAGATAGATCAGCAGCCACAGAAAACACAAGCCTAACTGTACCAGACTTTACCCATACTCCAGTGGCCAAACCCCTATTAGAACTGCTGGGAGCCCAGCGTCAGGTATTGTCTATGATATCAATTCAAAATTTGAACTCCTAAATTTCTGCATGTGCCTTACCTTCTCTCTTGTATGAAAACTAATTTCAGATGAATCTCCTTGCTCAAAGGATCATAGGATCTCACGACAATACTGGGCTCTGCATTGCTCTTGTTAGTACCTCTTGCCCTTTGTCAGTATACTTACACTGATTGCTGTTTGATTATGTAGCATCACTGTAAATGTTCGCTTCTTTATCCTCCCTTTTCTTGAAATTATAAGATCTATATTTACTCTTAGATAAGTGTAGAATTAACACAATGGTTATGAAGTTTTGGATTGCTCATGTAAGTACCTGTTGTCATGTACTCCCTCTGTATCGAATTAATTATTGATTAATTGGATGTATTTAGAACTTAATAGTGCTAGATACATCCATTTGAGCGACAAGTAATAACGGATGGTGGTGGTATTACTGTACATGCATCGCGAGATAGTTGATTGTCTAGCATTACTCTGCATCTTATCTGCCTTGCCCTCCCCTTTCTCCAAATTATCATATCTACATTTACTCTTACCAAAATGTTGAATAAAGCCAATGCCACTACACACGTTGATGACTGTATTCCTCTTGTCAGTACATTTTTCCTTGTAACGTTGTACTTAATTAATTGCTATTTGATTATGTATCATCAGTCTGCACCTGAGCTTCATTATCCTCTATTTCTTCCAATATTTTTTGATCTATATTTACTCTTTGCAAAATGTAGAATAATGGCAACGCTTATAAAGAATTTTCTTTGGGGAATTTATTGAATTATCCTTCCATCAACATGGAGAAGGGCTTTGTCCAGGCCGTGTTAACATGTAATGTAAGTTCATCCTTCTCAAGCCTTCAAACTTTATTCTAGTATAGATTTGGATAGGCATTATTTCCTCCACTACTGTTTACATCTGATTGGATGTTTGCAACAACTACCAGTTTTAAATTGTAGTTGTAAAAACATGTTCCTTATGCAGAACAGATCGCTACCTCTTGAGCATTGCGTTGGTTTTCCCTTGAAGAGGAAAGGGTGATGCAGCAAAGTAGCGTAAGTATTTCCCTCAGTTTTTGAGAACCAATGTATCAATCCAGTAGGAGGCCACACGCAAGTCCCTCGTACCTACACAAACAAATAAGAACCTCGCAACCAACGCGGTAAAGGGGTTGTTAATCCCTTCACGGACACTTACGAGAGTGAGAACTGATAGAGATAATAATGATAAGATAAATATTTTTGGTATTTTTATGATATAGATTGAAGGTAAAGATTGCAAAGTAAAATAGATTGGAAACTTATATGATGGAAAATATACCCGGGGGCCATAGGTTTCACTAGTGGCTTCTCTCAAGATAGCATAAGTATTACGGTGGATGAACGAATTACTGTCGAGCAATTGATAGAAAAGCGATAATTATGAGAATATCTAGGCATGATCATGTATATAGGCATCACGTTCGTGACAAGTAGACCGACTCCTTCCTGCATCTACTACTATTACTCCACACATCGACCGCTATCCAGCATGCATCTAGAGTATTAAGTTCATAAGAACAGAGTAACGCCTTAGGTAAGATGACATGATGTAGAGGGATAAACTCAAGAAATATGATATAAACCCCATCCTTTTATCCTCGATGGCAACAATACAATACATGTCGTTTCCCATTCTGTCACTGGGATCGAGCACCGCAAGATTGAACCCAATGCTAAGCACTTCTCCCATTGCAAGAACGATCAATCTAGTAGGCCAAACCAAACCGATAATTCGAAGAGACTTGCAAAGATAACCAATCATGCATAAAAGATTTCAGAGAAGAATCAAATATTGTTCATAGATAGACTTGATCATAAACCCACAATTCATCGGATCTCGACAAACACACCGCAAAAAGAGTTACATCAAATAGATCTCCAAGAAGATCAAGGAGAACTTTGTATTGAGATCCAAAGAGAGAGAAGAATCCATCTAGCTAATAACTATGGACCCGAAGGTCTGAAGTAAACTACTCATACATCATCGGAGGGGCCATGGAGTTGATGTAGAGGCCCTCTGTGATCAATGCCCCCTCTGGCGGAGCTCCGAAAAAGGCCCCAAGATGGGATCTCTTGGGTACAGAAGGTTGTGGCAGTGGGAATAGGGTTTCGTGGTGCTCCTGGATGTTTTCGGGGTATATGAACGTATATAGGAGGAAGAAGTAGGTCGGTTGAGCAACAAGGGGCCCATGAGGGGGGAGGGCGCACCCAGGGGGTAGGCGCACCCCCTGCCTCGTGGATGCCTCGTTCATTTCTTGACGTCCATTCCAAGTCCTTTAGATCATGTTTGTTCCAAAAATCACGCTCCCGAAGGTTTCATTCCGTTTGGACAACGTTTGATATTCCTTTTCTGTGAAACACTGAAATAGGAAAAAAACAGCAATTTGCACTGGGCCTTGGGTTAATAGGTGAGTCCCAAAAATAATATAAAAGTGTAAAATAAAGCCCATTAACATCCAAAACAGATAATATAATTCCATGGAACAATCAAAATTATAAATACGTTGGAGATGTATCAAGCATCCCCCAGCTTAATTCCTGCTCGTCCTCGAGTAGATAAATTATAAAAACATAATTTTTGATGTGGAATGCTTTCTAGCATGTTCTTCAATGTATTTTTCTCTATTGTGGCATGAATGTTCAGATCCGATAGATTCAAGATAAAAGTTTATTGTTGACATAAAAATAGCAATATTCTAAGTATGCTAATCAAGCAATTATGGCTTATCAAAATACCATAGACAAAGAAAACTTATCCCTACAAAGTCATATAGTTTGGCCATGCTTCATTTTCGTCAAACAAAATGCTCCCATCATGCACAACCCTGATGACAAGCCAAGCAATTGTTTCATACTTAGCCTTTTCAAACTCTTTCAACTTTTATGCAATATATGAGCGCGAGCCATGGACATAGAAGTATGGGTGGAATAGAATATGATGATTGAGGTTGTGTGAGAAGACAAAAAGGGAGAAAGTCTCACATTGACGCGCCTAATCAATTGGCTATGGATATGCCCACCGATTGATGTCAATGCAAGGAGTAGGGATTGCCATGCAACGGATGCACTAGAGCTATAAATATATGAAAGCTCATCAAAGAAACTAAGTGGGTGTGCATCCAACTTGCTTGCTCACGAAGACCTAGGGCATTTGAGGAAGCCCATATTGGAATATACAAGCCAAGTTCTATAATGAAAAATTCCCACTAGCATATGAAAGTGACAAAATAAGAGACTCTCTATCATGAAGATCATGGTGCTACTTTGAAGAACAAGTGTGGAAAAAGGATCATGGTAACATTGTCCCTTCTCTCTTTTTCTCTCGTTTTTTAATTTTTATTTGGGCCTTCTTTTATTTTTTTTATGGCCTCCTTTTTTTATTTTTCGTTTGGAGTGTCATCCCGATTTGTGGGGGAATCATAGTCTCCAACATCCTTTCCTCACATGGGAAAATGCTCTAATTATGATCATCACACTTCTATTTACTTACAACTCAAGAATTACAACTTGATACTTATGACAAAATATGACTCTGTGTGAATGCCTCCGGCGGTGTACTGGGATTGCGATGAATCAAGAGTGACATGTATGAAAAATTAAGCATGGTGGCTTTCCCACAAATATGATGTCAACTACATGATCATGCAAAGCAATATGACAATGCTGATGTGTGTCATAATAAATGGAACGGTGGAAAGTTGCATGGCAATATATCTCGGAATGGCTATGGAAATGCCATAATAGGTAGGTATGGTGGCTGTTTTGAGGAAGATATAAGGAGGCTTATGTGTGATATAGCGTACCATATCACGGGGTTTGGATGCACCGGCGAAGTTTGTACCAACTCTCAAGGTGAGAAAGGGCAATCCACGGTACCAAAGAGGCTAGCAACGATGGAAGGGTGAGAGTGCGTATAATCCATTGACTCAACATTAGTCATAAATAACTCACATAGTTATTCCAAAACTCTCCAAGTCATCAAAACCAAGCACTACGTGCATGCTCCTAGGGGGATAGATTGGTAGGAAAAGACCATCGCTCGTCCCAGACCGCCACTCATAAGGAAAGCAATCAAAGAACACCCCATGCTTCAAATTTGTCACACAACATTAACCATACGTGCATGCTATGGGACTTGCCAACTTCAACACAAGTATTCATCAATTTCACAATTACTCGACTAGCACACCTCTAATTTTACCACCTTTATATCTCGAAACAACTATCAAGCATCCAACTTCTCTTAGCATTTAAAATTTATAACAAAAGTGAATTACCATGATGTTCTAAAGGACTCTCAAAATGATATAAGTGAAGGATGAGAGATCAATTATTTCTATAAAATAAAACCACCGCCGTGCTCTAAAAGATATAAGCGAAGTACTAGAGCAAAAATTATCCAACTCAAAAGATATAAGTGAAGCACATAGAGTATTCTAATAAATTCCCATTCATGTGTGTCTCTACCAAAAGGAGTGTACAAAAAGGATGATTGTGGTAATCTAAAAATCAAAGACTCAAATCATACAAGATGCTCCAAGCAAAACACATATCATGTGGCGAAAAAAAATATAGCTCCAAGTAAAGTTACCGATGGACGAAGACGAAAGAGGGGATGCCTTCCGGGGCACCCCGAAGCTTAGGATTTTGGTTGTCCTTGGATTTTACCTTGGGGTGCCTTGGTAATCCCCAATATTAGGTTCTTGCCACTCCTTGTTCCATAATCCATCAAATATTTACCCAAAATTTGAAAACTTCACAACACAAAACTTAAAAGAAAATCTCGTGAGCTCCATTAGTACACAAAAACAAACCACCACTTCAAGGTACTGTAATGAACTCATTATTTATTTATATTCATGTTAAACCTACTGTATTCCAACTTTTCTATGCTTCATAAACTCTATTACTAGCCATAGGTTCATCAAAATAAGCAAACAACACACGAGAAACAGAATCTGTCAAAAACAGAACGGTCTGTAGTAATCTGTACGTTTCGAATACTTATGGAACACCAAAAATTCTAAAATAAATTTCTGGACGTGAGGAATTTATCTATTAATCATCTTCAAAAAGAATTTACAAAATATCACTCTCCAGTAAAAAATGGCAGCAAATCTCGTGAGCACTAAACTTTCTGTTTTTTACAAGACTTTCCCCAAGTCTTCCCAAAGGTTCTACTTGGCATAAACAGTAATTAAAAGCATAAAACCACATCTAAACATAGGCTACATGAATTATTTATTACTAAACAGAATAAAAATGCAAGAAACAAAAATAAAATTGGGTTGCCTCCCAACAAGCGCTACCGTTTAACGCCCCTAGCTAGGTATAAAAGCAAGGATATATCTAAGTATTATCATCTTTGGTAAGAAATTCTTCAGTAGAACACTTATAGCCCTTAGGAGTTTCCTTCTTTATATTAATGATTAAACTCCTGGGCAACAAATCAAGAAAATCATTTGTAGCGAAAGGTTCCTTAATGATAGTGAGAAAGTTGGGGTGAACACTTATGGATTTGAGATCCGCATTTTCCTTACTAGAAGTTTCACCCTTATTCTTAGGAACATACATTAGTTTGGCAACTTCGGTAGGAGGATTTGAAGTATTCCTTACGGCAGAAAAAGCGGACCCCAAGTTGGTAATAGTACCCTCAAGTTTATCAATTCAAGTGGAATCTTGGTCAATTCTTTCATTAATTACAAGTTCTTTTTCTTTAAAACTTTTCAGAGCAACTCCTATCTTAGATCCATATTGGGTAATTTGGTTATGTATCTCTTTGTCCAAATTCTCAATCAATTCAACAGTGGGAACTTTATTTTCAATAATATCGAGCCTTTGCATAACATGTTCCAAAGTTAACATAGTTCCATTAACCAAGAGAGGTGGTGTGCCAAACAAATCTATCATAGCATTGTAAGAATAAAAAGTGTGGCTACCCAAGAAATTTCCTCTGGTAATGGTATCATGAATATATATATTCCAAGGAATGATGCCTACATAAAAATTGCGAAGAAGAACGGAAGTAGATTGCTTCCTAGTAGATCTATTTTGCGCATTGCAAATTCTGAACCAAGCATCTTTTAGATTTTCTCCCTCCCTTTCTTTAAAATTAAGGACCTCAGTCTCGGGAGATAAAGGAGTAGATAAAGGGCTAGCCATAACGACGAAGCAAGAGAGAGAAAAGGCGAAAGGTAAAGAGGGTGAATAAAACGGCAAGGGTGAAGTGGGGAGAGGAAAACGAGAGGCAAATGGAAAATAATGTAATGCGAGGGATAAGAGTTTGTGATGGGTACATGGTATGTCTTGAATTGTGCGTAGACTCCCAGGCAACGGTGCCAGAAATCCTTCTTGCTACCTCTTGAGCATTGCGTTGGTTTTCCCTTGAAGAGGAAAGGGTGATGCAGCAAAGTAGCGTAAGTATTTCCCTCAGTTTTTGAGAACCAAGGTATCAATCCAGTAGGAGGCCACACGCAAGTCCCTCGTACCTACACAAACAAATAAGAACCTCGCAACCAACGCGATAAAGGGGTTGTCAATCCCTTCACGCTCACTTACGAGAGTGAGATTTGATAGAGATAATAATGATAAGATAAATATTTTTGGTATTTTTATGATATAGATTGAAAGTAAAGATTGCAAAGTAAGATAGATTGGAAATTTATATGATGGAAAATAGACCCGGGGGCCATAGGTTTCACTAGTGGCTTCTCTCAAGATAGCATAAGTATTACGGTGGGTGAACGAATTACTGTCGAGCAATTGATAGAAAAACGAATAATTATGAGAATATCTAGGCATAATCATGTATATAGGCATCACGTCTGTGACAAGTAGACCGACTCCTGCCTGCATCTACTACTGTTACTCCACACATCGACCACTATCCAGCATGCATCTAGAGTATTAAGTTCAGAAGAACAGAGTAACGCATTAGGTAGATGACATGATCTAGAGGGATAAACTCAAGCAATATGATATAAACCCCATCTTTTTATCCTCGATGGAAACAATACAATACGTGTCATTTCCCTTTCTGTCACTGGGATCAAGCACCGCAAGATTGAACCCAAAGCTAAGCACTTCTCCCATTGCAAGAACGATCAATCTAGTAGGGCAAACCAAACTGATAATTCGAAGAGACTTGCAAAGATAACCAATCATGCATAAAAGATTTCAGAGAAGAATCAAATATTATTCATAGGTAGACTTGATCATAAACCCACAATTCATTGAGTCTCGAGAAACATATCGCAAAAAGAGTTACATTGAATAGATCTCCAAGAAGATCAAGGAGAACTTTGTATTGAGATCCAAAGAGAGAGAAGAAGCCATGTAGATAATAACTATGGACCCGAAGGTCTGAAGTAAACTACTCACACATCATCGGAGGGGCCATGGAGTTGATGTAGAGGCCCTCTGTGATCAATGCCCCCTCCGACAGAGCTCCAAAAAAGGCCCCAAGCTGGGATCTCTTGGGTACAGAAGGTTGCGGCGGTGGAAATAGGGTTTCGTGGTGCTCCTAGATGTTTTCGGGGTATGTGAACATATATAGGAGGAAGAAGTAGGTCTGCTGAGCCACGAGGGGGGAGGGCGCGCCCAGGGGGGTAGGCGCGCCCCCTGCCTCGTGGACGCCTCGTTCGTTTCTTGACATCCACTCCAAGTCTTATGGATCATGTTTGTTCCAAAAATCACGCTCTCGAAGGTTTCATTCCGTTTGGACTCCGTTTGATATTCCTTTTTTGCGAAACACTGAAATAGGCAAAAAACAGCAATTTGCACTGGGCCTTGGGTTAATAGGTTAGTCCCAAAAATAATATAAAAGTGTAAAATAAAGCCCATTAACATCCAAAACAGATAATATAATAGCATGGAACAATAAAAAATTATAGATATGTTGGAGACGTATCATAGATCCATTTATTTGCTTATATAAGTGTGAAACCTGTTACGTGTCTCCTTGTTTCTCTTTCAGAGTTGTATCTCTTATGCCAGGCAGAACTTATGTAATGAAGATGTCAGGGGACTGCCTTTTGCACTATGGTGCGATACAGCTAGGGATTAAGCATCTATCGTTGACACAACTGAGGTCTCATCAGCATGTTCAGCTGCTTCCAGGGCCCGACCTTGCCAGGTCTATTGCCTTATGAAGTGCTCTCAGTTTTGTATATTCTTTTGTCGGCGCGTTTATATGCACTAGTGGCGACCTTTGATGCCCAGTGTATGTAATCCGCAGTCATGTTGCACTTTATTATCACCGGTAGCGAACTTTGATTCCCAGTGGATGTAATATGCCGTAATTTCTTTATTGTATAGTCTAGGTTTATTATTTGGTCGGTATGCTATAATTTAGGCCATAAGGTTCAGTGGATCTCAGTGTTGTTGGTCTTCAGGCCGGCCCATTACTCATATGGGCCAAAACGTGGGCCTATAATCATCTTGGGCCATTAGGAGGTCTAAACCTATAGTAGTTTCCCGCCTTTAACAGGCCATGGGCTACATATTTACTGTAGTGACACTGGGCCTCCTACGGGCCGTAGAAACAATGGGCCTTCTATGGTCCGCACAAACAATGGGGCTTCCACGGGCCATAGAAACAATGTGCCTACTACAAGTCGTATCATCAATGGGCCTTATACGGGCCGTATGTTCGATTGGCCAAACATGGGCCAAAAACAGACCGCATTATAGCCATAAACGGGCTAGAGTTGGAGTCGTATGTTCATGGGCCGTTGTTAATAGGCCATATTTGATGACGCTATGAAAACGGCCCAAAGTATTAATGCGCCACAAAACGGGTTGACTATAACCACGGGCTGAATTTGGCCCACAAGCAGAAAATGGCAGTAACGGGTCATAAGTAACTGAATGCTGGAAATGAGCCCAAGAATAAATGGGCCCTGAGAAGGTTGAAAGATAACATGGGCTGCAAACAGCCCAATGGATTAATGGGCCGCTAATGGGTATAAAGTGACACACTGTTCATTACGGGCCAGTTTCACCACGATCTGTTAATGGGCCAAGAGTTACAAAGGTCCTCATATGGGCCGAAAGACATCATGGGCCATACATGGGCCGAAACTTAAGATGGGATGGATCTTATTGGACGACCCAGATGACGCTACTGGGCCTAATTCTGATAGGTCATAACGGGCCCTGGGTTAGCGGGCTGTAAATGGGCTATATGCGAACAGGCCGTTAACAGGCTTTCCGTGGGCCGGCCCGCCACCTTTTGACCAAGTCAAACGGGCTGGCCTTTTCACAGGAATGGTCCTTTGTTCGGCCGTGCCACGTGTCGACGTATCATAGGAGCCTTCGGTCCAATGAGTGGATGACATCTGTCCCAACGGTGAGCCGACATGTGTTTCCTCCAGCCATTGATGATTTTACACATGGAAAATCCCCATTGGTCGGGGCTGTTAGCGGGTTATCGGATCCAAAATCGGACCCGATAGCTTAATGGCGTTCCGTTACGGTGGATGCCATGTGTCGGTCACCCTTGACGAAAGCACTTCTGTGACGCGCGATTTATCGTCATGGAAGTGGACACTTTTGTGATGATAGTTTTGGTAATGTCATGGAACACTTCTACGACAGCACATGTATGGCTATGTTGATTCTGTCATAAAATCATCATGGATGTACATGCATGACAAAAATGCGACCTACTGTGACAAACACGTATCATCACGGAAGTGTATTTTTTTGTAGTGTAAGTTGAACGATATAGCCACCCTATTTGCTCATGAGGAAAAATTTGCTACTACTATATTCTTAAGTTGTCTCATTTCTCTTCAAAGGGTGATGCTTAGACATGGTTGAATACTCTTGCTCCTGGTTGTGTGTGTAGACCCCAGGATATGATATATTACTTCTCTGGAAAATATTTTCCTGCTCATAAGAAACAATCTGCCTTACAGGAAATATTTAACTTTGTGCAAATTGAAGAAGAGAGTATCCCTCAAGCTTGGGGGAGGCTTCTCCAATTACTTAATACTTTGCCTGATCATCCTCTCAAGAAAAATGAAATACTTGATATACTTTATAATGGAGTAATCGATGCTTCTAGTGATTACGTAGATAGTTGTGTTGGTTGTGTTTTCAGGGAACGAGATGTTGAGCAAGCTGAGGACCTATTGAATAATATATTGAGGAACTATAATGATTGGACACTTCCCGAACCACCACCTAAAGCAGCTCCGAAGAAGATAGGTATTCCATTTCTCAGTCCTGGAGATATGCAAGAAACAAAGAAATCTATGAAAGAAAAATGTATTGAAGCTGAGGATGTTACGAATTTACCACCTATTGAAGAAATACATGGACTTGACACCCCGACATAGGTAGTTGTCGGATCTCGGGTTCCGGCAGACCCTTAAGGTTCGAACACTGGGGTGCACGCGGAGATTACGCCTTCTACCTCCCCGTCTCGCAAAGATCTAAAACTACTGAAAGAACTGTGCAAGAGACACAAGATTTATACTGGTTCGGGCTACCGTTGTGGTGTAATACCCTACTCCAGTGTGTGGTTGGTGGATTGCCTCCTGGGGCTGGTGATGATGAACAATACAAGGAAGAACAGCCTCGCGAGGGTCTGTTCTTGGCTGGGGCGATGAACTGCTAGGAGGAGTTCGGTCACCCTCCTCTCTCTCTCTCTCTTTCCTACTTGAACCGAACGAATGAACCTAACCCAACCGAACCAAACCTCTCCCCCTTGCCGTGTGGGTGGCTGGTCCTATTTATAGAGGCCCTGGTCCTCTTCCCAAATATCGAGCGGGAAGGGAGCCAACAATGGCAGGCTAATTTGAAAGGGGGACAACAAGCATCAACTATCATGACAAAAGCAGTCTTCGCCTGTGCAAAGCTCTGGTGATGATGCCGTCCTGGGCTCCATGGTGACCTCCGTCTCGTAGTCCTCCTGGTCTTGGTCTTGTTGCACCGAAATGGCAACATTTGCCTG
The DNA here is from genome assembly GCA_034509565.1 of Triticum monococcum. Taxonomy (NCBI): domain Eukaryota; kingdom Viridiplantae; phylum Streptophyta; class Magnoliopsida; order Poales; family Poaceae; genus Triticum; species Triticum monococcum. The sequence continues at coordinate 525,057,392 of CM067842.1, read as the reverse complement.
ATGCCTCGGTACTCCGCGGCTGCGCTTGCCCCCCTTTGCACCAAATAGGAAAGAAGGATGCTGCGCGCGTTGGCGCCCGCCTGGCACCCTGAGTCGTCATGGCTTGCGTCACGGGCACCTCGCGAGGTACTCCGCCTTGATCTCTCCGCCTCCTCGCGAGCCAGCCTGACGAGGCCGTGCCTGAGGAAGCACCGTGTCGTCCTCCTCGCGAGGCTTGGCCCCTCGCGAGGGTCTTGAGTCTTGTGCTGATGAAGATGGGCCATGCTGGGCCTCCTTTGAGCCATGCCGCAGGCCGCAGGCAGGCAAGTCTGGGGACCCTCGTTCCCAGAACCCCGACAGTAGCCCCCGGGCCCAAGGCGCACCTGGACTTGGCCGTGCCGAGAGGCGAAAGGGCAAGGGCGAAGCGCCGCGGGCCCTAACAGCCGGCGGCCCTGGGCGCCGCATGGCGGTTGATGGGACGCGAGTGCCTCAGCAACCGCGCAGGTAGATAAAGGTGCGGCATCTGCCCAGACTTGGCCTTTGCTTTCTCTGGTCGCTGCTTAGATTCCCTTTCTTGCGCCTTCCCCTTCTTCCTCCAAACTTCCAGATCTACTCCGGCTGCGTGACCTAGGAAGCCATGGCGCCTCGCCAGCCTCTGGCCGAAGCCTGGTATTCTCCTGCTCTGGACTTGCCGAATGTGTCCAAGGCTGGCCTTGATCGGCTACGCCGGATGGCGGCAGCGTAGGGCGGCGGCGGGACGAAGGTGTTCAAGGCCGGCTCCGCCACCCCTGAGGGCCGAGGGAGCACCTTTTATCCTCTCTTTGTAAGCTCCATTGCTGCGGGCCTAGTGCCTCCCTTCTCCGAGTTCTTCTTCTTTGTCCTCCGCCATTACAACTTGCAGGCTCTGCATCTCCACCCCAACTCCGTTCTTCTTCTGGCGATCTTCGCTTACTACTGCGAGGCCCACATAGGGGTGCAGCCTTCGGTGGCCTTGCTGTGCCACTACTTCTCCCTTCGGGTCACTCGCGGCTCTCCTTCCGCGTGCGCGGGCTTTGTCGCGTACGGCGGCACCATTGCCATCTCGAATCCCGGGAAGAGGATTGAGGGCTTCCGGAGCAAGTGGGTCTTGGTAGATGCCGGGCGCATCCATCCTAGGCTGATTTTGCCCGCGGAGCCGCCCGCGAGCCCCAGCGACTATGGCTGAGTGGAGCTCACGGACCCTCGCGCGAGACTGGTGCTGGAGAAGATGGACGCGGACTTGAGGCCGGCCAGCATGGCAGCGGCGAAGTTGACCGGTGCGTCGCTGCTGAAGGATTTCCTGGAGCACCAACTGGCTCCACTCTGGCAGTACACACCTCTGATGTGGAGGCCTCATCCGAGCCCCGCGGCCTTGAGTGCCGTAGATTTGGCCGTGGTCCTCCAATCTCTGGTCGGGGGCAAGGTGGCAAGGTTGGAGGGCGCTCCCAAGCCCTTGTTCCTTCGCGACGACTGGGAGCAGGTGGTGAAGTCCAGGCCCGTTTTTAACGGGGACAGGCTCGTACCCGTGGCGGCTTCCGAAGGACTGGTGGACGTGCCCTCCGGCGACTCCAGCAAGGAGGAGGACGAAGAGGAGCGGGGAGAGGGGCCCGACTCTGGGGCGACCGATGGAGAGTTGAGGGCTCCCCTCCCCCGGCGCAGGTGCCGCAGCCTCCGCCTTTCTTCGAGCGATGATGATGATGAGGATGGAGACGAGCAGGTCGGCGGGAGCTCACCCCCGATCCCGAAGAAGGACAGGACCGGGTTGATCTCCCGCGGAACCGCCTCTGCCCCGAGGCAGCCTGCAGGCGCGCCGCCTGCTTCCGAGGTTGACCCTTCCAGCCGGCTGTCAGGCTTCAAGTTTGGCCGGAGGCTGCTCGAGCTCACGGGCGACGGCCCGTAAGTGCTCTCCCCTTGTCTCTATTTCTTGTTCCGGTGCGGAGGCTTGACGTTCACATCTCTTGAACAGGCTGGAGCCCGTGGCGAAGAAGCTGAAGGGGTTCCTGAGGCTTCATCCGCGGCGGCGCCTCCGCCTGCGGAGGAGGGTGACCACGGTGCGCAGGCTTATCCTGCCCGGTCGGCCTTGCGAGGCCTGGTTGAGCTGGCTGGGGCGAGCTCAGCCCCCATGGCCCAAGTGACTCCCGTGGTGCCTTTGCCCACTGCCGCCATCATAGCCGCTGGGGTGCAGCAGGCTCCACCTCAGGATGCTGTGGTGTTGATGTCGCCACCTTCTTCTTCCGTTCCGACGGCTGCTGCTTCCCCGGCTCCTCCTGCCGTATTGGAGCATGCCGTTGCTGGACTGGACCGGCTGTGGCAGGATCTTCTTGGTGCCGTCCCTCGCCTAGTGGCCGGGCACTTGGATCTGGCTTCGGGATGGATTCGCTCTGATGCCTCGATCCGGGCGGCGCTGGTTCAAGCCTCGATGGCATACGACGAGGATAGGCAGGCCATCCTTGTGACAAAGGCTGCTCGTGACGCAGCCCTGGGGGAGGTGGTTGAAGTCCGCGGTCGTTGCAAGGCGCTGGAGGACGAGCTGCAAGGCCTGCGGGACCAGCTCGCGAAGGAGGTTTGTCTTCGCCAGGAGCAAGAAGAAGGCATGAAGGCTCGCGAGGAGGTCGTCGAGGGCCCGGAAGCCAAGCTCAAGAAGCGCCGCGACCGCCTAAGTGCGCTAGGGGAGGAGCTGGAGGTGACGAGGGTTGAGCTGGACCGCAAGGCCAAGGTTCTCGTCGAGGATCGCGTGGCCTTCGCAGACATGGAGAAGAAGGCTCGTGATTTGCTGAAGACGCTCTACGCCAGTGGCCTGGAGAGCCCGCTGGACGGCGCCGAGGACGGCCCCGCCAAGCTGGTCCCCTTCCTGGTTCATGCTCTTGAGGATGTCACCCTTGACCTTGCCCCCACGGCCGAGGCCGAGGCGCGTGTCCTGTCTTCTGCTGCGCTGACGCGGGTCTTCACCCACATCTACCTTCGCGACCCCAGCGCCGACCTTGACGGCCTGCTGGAGCCAGTAAGCGGCGAGGGTGCTGCCACCGCTGCCGAGGCCGTGAAGGGCCGCGCGGAAGCTCTGCTGGGGAAGTTCCGGGCCTTCAGTTCCAAGCCGAAGCAGGGTGCTTCCGATTCTGCCGCTCCGTGAGGCGAGGCCACCCGCGCTGCTCCACCGCCGCCAAGTCACCCGCTGCTGCTCCTGCCCTGTTTTTAATTCCTGCATCATGCATCATGCCTTGGGGAGGCGTTTAAACTTGCATTCGGTATTGTGACAACAGTATGGGCTGTAATATTTGTTTTTAAGTTCTTTGAATTTTATGCCTTCCCTCCCTACTTGCTTGTGTTCTACGCCGACAGAGCCCGGCCCCGCGCGTACCTCACCCAGCATTAGCCCTGACCGGAAACCAGGACGGGAACAAAGGAGTGAGGGGCTACGGAGCCAGTTAGGCTCCTGAGTCGCGATGCTCAGGAGTCCCCCTTAGCGCACGAACAAGAAGTAGGGAGGTATGATGTAGGTGAATCTTTCGTTCTACGTCTGCAGAGCCCGACTCCGCGCGTACCTCACCCAGCATTAGCCCCGACCGGAAACCAGGACGGGACCAAAGGAGTGAGGGGCTACGGAGCCAGTTAGGCTCTTGAGTCGCGATGCTCAGGAGTCCCCCTTGACGCGCAAACAGCATGTGATTTGATGAGATGCGAGTGGGACCACCGTTCTACGTCTGCCGAGCCCGGCCCTGCGCGTGCCTCACCCAGCATAGCCTTTCGGAACTAAGGAGTGAGGGGCTACAGGACCAGTTAGGCCCCTGAGTCGCGATGCTCAGGGGTCCCCCTTGAAGCTCAAACGGCCTTCATACCTTGGCTCCGCTCGGGGAGGGGCGCGCGACGAACCAGGCCCGAGGGGCCTGGCTGGGTGGCATGTGTCCGGGCGTGACCCACGCGCAGCCCCCGTGCCCAGCCCCCTCGCGCGGCGCTCCCGAGGGGAGGCGTTGCGATGAGGCTATACACTGAGCTCTGGGCTCCCTAAGGTTGATGCGGCCCAAGGGCCACCCTCAGTTGTTTATCACAAGCGCGGAGCATAGCGCTTCCGTATGTGTACGGGCATAGCCGCTCCTCGACAGTGTCGTCAGTCAGCGCGGAGCATGGTGCTTCCACTGGTACGTGGGAGGGGGCTCCCCTCCAGGAGGAGCCCCCGGGGCGTGTACAGCCCCGCCCTGACACGTGGCCGGCACGGTAGGGCTAGGTGAGGTGTATCTGGGCACCCGTGAGCCAGCGCGGGACTCACGGGGCCCTACCTCTAGGCGGGTTGCGCCTGGCACTGGGCCTTATCTTGAGCTGTGTTCCTGCAAACTTGGTTAGATGCCGACACTCTACGTCCTCGGGTCCCGGCCTTCGAGCTTGTCTCAGCCGTCGCTGGTATGCCAGGTCGCGATGCCGTGGACATGACCAGAGGGTGAGGGATGGAGAGCCAGTAAGAGCCCTGAGTCGCGATGCTCAGGTACCCCCCTTTAACGTGCAAGTGGTCGACATGGAGAAGAAAAGGTGCCGTGGACAGGCATCAAGTAATCATGCGGGATGGACGAATGCATAACCGAAAATAAACGCTAGGGAGGTACATGCCATTGGGCCTGGCCTGAGCGACTTGGGGATGATGCAGCCCGAGGGGCGCCCCCAACAAGGCAAGCTAACGACACGAAAATAGCTAGGGATACATACCGTAGGGACGGACCGACACGGCCTGGGAAGGATGCAGCCCTGGGAGGGCGCTCCTAGCTGAAAATGAAACTTGTAAGATGTCACCTGAGGGTGTCGAGGGCGAAGGGGTGTCGGTGCAGCAGACTCGAGAGGCTACGGGAGCCGATCCTCACGAGCCCCCAGGCCCAGGGGCCTCGGGAGGCTCTGGGGGCACTGGTAGTCCTTCACGAGTCATCTCCATCTCCGCTAGGGCTGCGGAACGCCTGTCTTCTTGAGCCTCCATGATGCTCGTCATGAGGTGCTGGCGCGTAGCAACCGCGCTCTGCAGGCCGTAAGGCATGCGAACGTAGCTGTGGGGCGGACCCCAGTAGTGCCCCACTCGCAAGGGCCAGAGGCGCTCCGTGGTAGCGACTTGGTTGAGCCCTGGTACATCGACGCAGACGCGCAGACCACCATCCTCGCCTGGATGGGGAGCCGCAGCCGGTAGACGGCGGCAACCTCTCATGATCCTTGATTCATGTAGTTCTTGCATGACCTTGTCGACGAACTCCTGCAGGTCTGACCCTTCTTGCCTTGCTCCTTCTTGCGGGAAACGCATTTCGTAACACGCCTCCACATGGTGCCCAAGCGCCTCCCTCGTGACCCTGGCCAGGTCGGTGGCCCTCCAGGGGAGAGCCCCCGAGCCCTGCCTGAGGAGGGCGCCGGGCGCGCTTTCCTATGCGATGGAAGGGGGTTCCCCCTGGGCAGACGCGGGCCCTGCGGGGCCTGCCTCCCGAGGGGCCGGTCTGGATGATGCCTTCTTCTTCTTGGGGGTGGTCTCGGGAAGCCTCCTGCTTCCGCGATCCGGGTCTTCCAGCGACGCGGCCTGAAAGGCCCACTCCAGGGAACACACTGCATCCCTCTGTTCACAGGGCACCGTGATGACTCCGCCACTCCCTGGCATCTTGAGGACGTTGTAGCCATGGTGAGTTATGGCCATGAACTTGGCCAGCGCTGGGTACCCGAGGATGGCGTTGTACGGCAGGCGGATGTGGGCAACGTTGAAGTCGATGAGCTCGGTGCGGTAATTGTCGCGCGCCCCAAAGGTGACAGGGAGGCGGACCTGCCCAATCGGGATCGTGGAACCGTCGGTGATTCCGGAGAAGGGCTTGGTTGGCTGAAGCTGGTCGTAGGGCACTTGGAGATTGTTGAACGTTTCCACAGACAGGACGTTGAGTCCTGCCCCACCATCGATGAGGGTCTTGGTGACCAGTACATTGCTGATGACTGGGGAGCAGAGCATCGGGAGGACGCTAGCGGTGGTTGCACACTTGAGTTGATCCGCTGAGCTGAATGTGATGGCGCACGCCGACCACCTGAGAGGGCGCGTTGCTTCGAGCCTGGGGAGAGCTGCGTTCACCTCGCGGGCAAACTGCTTGAAGACGCGTTGGGAGGCTGGGGCTTGAGCTCTGCCCAGGATGCAGGCAATCGCGCGTGGCTCCTGGAAGCCCCCAGCCCCCTCGTCTTGATGGTGGTCCTCATTCCTCCTTGGCTGAGGCGGCAGTGGAGGGAGGCATGCGTTGCCTTGCGGGCGATCCTCACGAGGCTGATCCCTCCAGTCCCCCTCGCGAGGCAGGTCTCGCCAGCGATCCTCGCGAGGCTGATCGCGCCACCCTTGGCGCCGGCCACGGTCTTCCCAGCGTCCTGCATTTCTTCCTCCTCCTCGGTCGTAGCCCCGATCGGCGCGATTGGGACGACGGCCGATCCTTCCTTCCCGCATGGCGCGGAGTTCTTGGCATTCATTGGTGTTGTGGGTGTGGAGGTCGGGGTACACACAGTACCGGCTACCCCTAGAGGACTCAGGCAGATCTTTGCCCCGCTTGGTGTCTGGTTCTGCTGCAAGCATGGCAGCCCCCTTACGCTTCACGTCCTTGGCCTTGGGCTTCTTCTCTTCTGGGTAAGCGACAGGCAGCTCGAGGAGGGAGAGGCGTCCCTCCGCACCCCTGGCGCGCTTGGTCGCAAAGTTGAACAGCTCCAGGGAGGTGCACAGGTCTTCATGCATCGCCAGCTCCTCCTTCATCTTGACGTCGTGCACGCCATCAGAGAAGGCCGAGATGATGGCCTCCTCAGACACCTTGGGGATCTTGAGGCGCGCGCTGTTGAAGCGCTGGATGTACTTTTGCAGGGTCTCTCCGAGTTGCTGCTTGATAAGGCGCATGTCGCTCACGGCGGGCGGCCGGTCATGAGTACCTTGGAAGTTGGCGATGAAGCGGGTGCGCATCTGGTCCCAGGAAGAGATCGTGCCTGGAGCTAGATTCAGGAGCCAGGTGCGAGCTCCTTCCTTGAGCGCCATGGGGAACCAGTTTGCCATAACCTTTTCATCCCCGCTGGCAGCTTCGATGCCCAGCTCATAGAGCTGGAGGAACTCCGCAGGGTCAGTCGTGCCGTTGTAACGTGGAGGCAGGTCTGGCTTGAACTTGCCGGGCCACGCGACGCTTCGCAGCTCGGTGGTGTAGGCACGACAGCCTGCGGTGGCCACGAAAGGCCTCGGCTGGGGGTGAGCTTGATCTTGAGGGTTCCCTCACGCTGGAGCTAGGAGCACTGCGGGGTCTTGGCGTGCCGGAGCTGGTGCAGGGTCATGGCGCGCCGGAGCAGGGAGCGCCCGGGCGGCTCCTTGCGGGCGAGGGATCTCTTGGCAGCTCCGTTCTTGCTGCGCTGGTGCCTAACGGAGCGGGTTCCGCCCAAGGGCCACGCGCCTTGGAGCTATGGCGTCTTCTCGGAGAGGAGCCGGCTAGTACGCCTCCAGGGCTTCGTTGCCCGCGCGAGGCGGTGTGTGGCGCAGAGGAGCGAACGGCGCGGGATCGCCCCCTGCAGCGCGGACAAGCTCGGCTACGCGGTCGAGGCACTCCTCGTAGACATCGTCGACGGGACGGTAGCGCAGGAGCTCGTTTGCCGTGAGGAGCACAGCTCGAGCCTCCATGGGTGCGGGGAGCGCGCGGGACGAAGAACCAGCGGGCGCGAGCGATGGAGTAGCAGTGTGGCCGTCTTGCCGCACGGAGGGATGCTGGGACGACGCTTGCTGCTCGCCCCCCACCGGGCCGGTGGCGGCGTTGACGGCGGGCGATGGGGAGCGACGAGGACAGTCACTGACAGGTGCCGTCTAGGCGACGCGTGAAGCGATGGCGGCCCGGCGCTCGGCGCGAGCCCGACGTGCATCGGACATGGATGCGACGGTCGGAGGAGAGCGGGGTGGTGGACGACGAATTTCGGCGCACCCCTACCTGGCGCGCCAAATGTCGGATCTCGGGTTCCGGCAGACCCTTAAGGTTCGAACACTGGGGTACGCGTGGAGATTACGCCTTCTACCTCCCCATCTCGCAAAGATCTAAAACTACTGAAAGAACTGCGCAAGAGACACAAGATTTATACTGGTTCGGTCCACCGTTGTGGTGTAATAGCCTACTCCAGTGTGTCGTTGGTGGATTGCCTCCTGGGGCCGGTGATGATGAACAATACAAGGAAGAATAGCCTCGTGAGGGTCTGTTCTTGGCTGGGGCGATGAACTGCTGGGAGGAGTTCAGTCACCCTCCTCTCTCTCTCTCTCTCTCTCTCTCTCTCCTACTTGAACCGAACGAATGAACCTAACCCAACCGAACCGAACCTCTCCCCCCTGCCGTGTGGGTGGCTGGTCCTATTTATAGAGGCCCTGGTCCTCTTCCCAAATATTGAGTGGGAAGGGAGCCAACAATGGCGGGCTAATTTGAAAGGGGGACAGCAAGCATCAACTATCCTGACAAAAGCAGTCTCCGCCTGCGCAAAGCTCTGGTGATGACGCCGTCCTGGGCTCCATGGTGACCTCCGTCTCGTAGTCCTCCTGGTCTTGGTCTTGTTGCATCGAAATGGCAACCTTTGCCTGATGCCTCGATACTCCGCGGCTGCGCTTGCCCCCCTTTGCACCAAAGAGGAAAGAAGGACGATGCGCGCGTTGGCGCCCGCCTGGCGCCCTAAGTCGTCATGGCTTGCGTCACGGGCACCTCGCGAGGTACTCCGCCTTGATCTCTCCGCCTCCTCGCGAGCCAGCCTGACGAGGCCGTGCTTGAGGAAGCTCCGTGTCGTCCGCCTCGCGAGGCTTGGCCCCTCGCGAGGGTCTTGAGTCTTGTGCTGATGAAGATGGGCCATGCTGGGCCTCCTTTGAGCCACGCCACAGGCCGCAGGCAGGCAAGTCTGGGGACCCCCGTTTCCAGAACGCCGACAGTAGTAGAGGTAAATTCTCTTATAAAATTTGATGATGGTGATATTCCTTACAATAAATCTTCTAGTCAATGCTTGTATGAGTTTGACAATTACATTATTAAGCAAGATTATTTTAATGCATATGTTATGAAACCATTGAAATGTAATGCCTACATTATTGATCACTTGAATGACTTGTTGTTTAGAATTGCTAATGATGTTAAAGGTGTAGGTAAACATGCTTCTATGGTCCAGACTTAGTTAGAGCAAGTAGCTAAGTCACAAAAGGATTCGATTAATGATATGAATAGTAATATGAATGATCATGCTGTTAGAGTAATGACTAGAGTAGGTAGAATGACTCAGGAGCCACTATATCCTGAAGGTCGCCATAAAGAATTGAACAAGACTCTCAAAGAATTAATATTGATGCACCTGTCCTTCTAAAAAGAAAAAAGAAAAATGATAGGGCTTTCCATGCTTCTAGTGAACCTAAGGTAGAAAAACCCTTTGAGGATAGTAACGATGTTTCTATTTCTGATGCCGAGACACAATCCGGTAATGAACATTCACCTATTAATAATGATGATGTAACCAAACAATGATAAAGAACATGATACTCACGTTGAAATAGAACCTGTTGTTGATCTTGATAACCCACCTCCTAAAAATAAACATTATGATAAAAGAAGTTTTGTTGCTAGAAAACATGGTAAGGAAAGAGAACCATGGGTTCAGAAACCCATGGCTTTCCCAACTAAACCATCTAAGAATAAGGATGAAGAAGAATTTGAACGATTTGCTGAAGAGCTTAGGCCAGTTTTTTGCGTACTCATTTGACTGATATTTTAAAGATGGCCCCATATGCAAAATATATGAAAGATATTGTCACTAATAAAAGAAAGATACCCAATGCTGAAATTTCCACCATGCTTGCAAACTATTCTTTTAAGGATGATGTACCTAAGAAGCTAGGACATCCAGGAATACCCACTATACGATGCTCCATTAAAATAAATTATGTTAAAACCACTTATGTGATTTAGGAGCCGGTGTTAGTGTTATGCCTTTCTCTTTATATAGAAGACTTGATTTGAATAAAACTCACACCTACTGAAATATCATTGCAAATACCGAATAAATCTACCGGTATACCTATCAGTATTTGTGAGGATGTGCCTGTTGTAGTTGCAAATGTTACTATATTGACAGACTTTGTTACACTTGGCATGCCTGAGGACGACAGCATGTCAATTATCCTTGGTAGACCCTTCTTGAATACTGTAGGGGTTGTTATTGATTGCAAAAAAAGGAAGGTAACTTTTCATATAAATGGTAATGTGCATACAGTACACTTTTCGAAGAAGCAATTTCAAGTGAATGGTATTAATGTTATTAAAAAGGCTCCAACAATTACTATTGGAATGTTTCAACTCCCTCTTCCTATTGCCAAAAAGAAATATGAAATTCTTACTGTTGGGGAAATGCATATCCCCGTTGAGGTAACCTAGTGTTATACGAAGATTCTTCGGTTTCATCTCATTCGAAAATGGTTTGTTAATAAGACTTGATCAACCTTATTAATGGATTCTTTTTAGGGGCATGTGGTCGATGAATTTAATAAGCGCAAACCTTATGTACCCACTATTTACTCTCTATTATTTAAAATTAATAAAGTAGAAATTCCATGATTTTCTGTTTTCTGAATTTCCTGTGCAATAAAAAAATTACCCGAAAACAAAAGTTCTCAGAATGCCCTAAAATTTTAGTATGATTTTTTGTGTAATATTTAAGAATTTTTGGCATTGAACACACCCCAGGGGGTGCACCTGCGAGCCATAAGCTCACAAGGTGCGCCACCCACCTGGGTGTGCCATGTAGGCTTGTGGGTCCCTATGGGATCCACTCACTTATCCTAGCCGCCCACTCCCTACTTATTCCTCTAGAAAAAATCAATTTCATGCTCAAACCCGTGTTCTTGCTTCTTTGACTGCATATTTCGATCTCCTCGCTCAGAACTCCGTTTCCGTAACTATTTTGGGAGATTGTTCTTCGGTATGTGACTCCTCCAATGGTCCAATTAGTTTTTGTTCTAGTGCTTTATATATTCCAAATTTTTGCTGCTGTGGTGACCATGGTCTTGAGCTCGCATGTCAAATTTATTTGGTCCAAAGTAGTTTTAATGCATGATATAGCTTTTAGATGCTTTTGGGAGTAGTTGCTATCAATTTTGTTGAGTTTGGTTCACTTTTATTTTCACTCGCTAAAAATTTCGGAAATTTTCAGAAAAAGAAAATGCTTAGGTGGAAATTAAGAGGATCCTCAAGCCGGACTCCTAAGGAGGTTTCGCCGCCCAAATATCACTTTCCTTGTGTTGCCGAAGTACGACCGTGGGAATGGCCGTGCAATACATTCTTGAGGGATGCTGGAATTTTCGATGACTTCTACCATTTGGCGAACAACACCGGCATTCTTTCCTTCCTCGAAGATAAGTGTGACTAGTACCTCCTCCTCACAAATACTTCTATGCAAAGTTCCCATTTTCACTCTAGAGTGAAACTACGCACGGACACATTTAACCTATATGATGTTCCTAGAGAGATGACACTAGATGAGCTTTGTGAGGCTTGTTTGACCCCAGCTGAGGGCAGCCCTATAGAGGCACGTCCCCGTGACCTTGCGGATTTTATATCCGACATCACTGTTGGGGAGATGAGAGGAGTTTCTGAGGCTAGAGTTGCTAGTTTACATTTCCCCGTTTTGCGCTATTATTCATTCTTTGTCGGGAGGTATTTGACTGAACGGTGGGAAAGTGGGACACTCAGCTCTCTGGACCTTGCTATTTTATGCCGTGCTCTTTACAATGATAGGACTTTTAGTTTAGGCGCTATGATTGTTTGATGGTTACACACTAACCGCTCGAAGGGGGTGATTTATGGTGGTATTTATGCTTCTCGCCTCACTGAACATTTTGTGATACCTATTTGGCACGAGGAGGCGGAGGAGAGGTTTTTACCTATGAGACACCTCGATTATGCTAGCATGGTTGGGCATGACTTTATTGACGGAGACAAGACGTGATTCCGTTATAACTTAGTATTTAGTCAGGGCACTCGTGAGACTATTACCCTGCCTGCACCTTCTTTGTTCAATCTTTCTTCATGCAGGTACACTATTATGTCCGAGGACATTTACGCTTATTGGGGCTTGATGCCGCCCCAAGTGGTTGAGCCAGAGCCAGCACCTGAGCCTGAGGCATCCGTAGAGCCTGTCTGCCAGTGGGATCCACATGATCCGGTCTATCAGTGGAACCCCGATGAGCCTCAGTACTATCCCGAGGGATATTTCGAGCCGTGGGTGTAGACCAACTTAAGCCAAAAGCCTAAGCTACCACACATTTCATTCCATTTGACGGTGTTCATCCTTTTTCATTGTATATCCATGCTAGTTTTATTTTCGCTTTCTTCTTGTGTGTTTGAAAACCTTCGAAAATCCAAAAATATTTCTCTCTTATTTTCGGTTTTCCTTATTGTTTAATAGTGTGTAGTATTAAAAAGAAAACCCAAAAATATTTCTCGTTCTTCTTTTACTTGTTGGGAGCTTTCCCGTGTAAATAGTTTTTCTCGTTTCTATTTTTCTTTCCTTCTTTTATTTGCCTTCTTTAGAAAAACAAAAACTCCAAAAATATTTTAGTGTGTTTCTCTGGAATCCTTTTCTTTTCTTTGGGTTGTCTTGAGGAGAAGACCATGATGAACATGTTGAGTGGCTCTCATATGCATTATTGTTGATCCAACAGAGAGCCCGTATTACCTTGTCTCCTCCCTTGAATAAAATGTTTGCAAATTCCATCTTAGTCCACAACACACTTGCACTATTATTATTTTTATAGCATTCGGTCATGCAAGTGAAAGGCAATAATGATGATGATTTGATTAAGTGATTGAGATGAAGAAAGGCGGATAGGAACTCCTGTTGTTTTTGTTTTCATAAATATGCTTAGCTCATCGCTCTTGATTCAGTATTAAGCATGTTTGTGATGACAATTAGAGATTATAGTTTCTCATCCCATGCTTAATTAGTTAGGAGTGGATAATGATTTATCTTGAGTGTCAACATGCATTAAAATGGTTATGATGTAGTATGATAGTATGGTATCTTCCTCTGAAAGATTTGAGTGGCTTGACTTGGCACATGTTCACGCATATAGTTCATTCAAAACTAACATAGCCTCCACATTATTTTTGTTCATGGTGTTTGATATCCTAATCATGCTCGTATTCAATGTAAATTATTCTCAATGCATGTTTATGACTGTTTCGCTCTCTAGCTAGTCGCTTCTCAATCTCTTTTCTAGCCTTCGCCTGTACTAAGCGGGAATAGTACTTGTGATTCCAAATCCTTAAACCCAAAGGTATTCCAGATGAGTCCATTATATCTACCTATATGAGGTATTACCCTGCTGTTCCAAGTAAATTTTCATCTGCCACCTCTGAACATTCAAATAAGCATTTTTTTGTGTCCCATGTCGCTCATGAAGCGACAGGGGGCGGTTGATATCCTCCATGCTAAGCAGGTTATTCTCATGATGAGTGTTTATTCACTTGTCCTTACATTAGAGGGGCTGGTAATCGGGGTACTCGGTCCCATGATCAAATTGCTAAATAATGAAACAAACTCCCCCAGAAAATTATTGGTATGGAAGGCACCCGAGGATTTGACTAGCCATGGCTAGTGTTTGTTCGTGGATGGGGAGTAAACTTTACTTTTTCCTCTTGGGGATCGCCGCTAATTTGTTTAGCATGGAAGATACTGAACTCTCGGTCCTGACATTGATAGGAAAGGCATACCTCCCAACATTATATTCATCTATGTTTTAAGCTTCGAGCTCTGGCACCTCTGAAATCCCTGCTTCCCTCTGTGAAGGGCTTATCCATTTATTTTTATGTTATTTTACTTTTATTATTGAGTCACTACCCTCTCATTTAAGCACCAGTTGGGGAGCACTATTGTCATTCTTATGCATTGAGTATAGTTAATGTTGAGTGTGACATGACTAGATCTTTTGTACCCTGAATTACAATGTTTTGTCGCTGCTTGTACTTCAGAGGCTCTCTGCATTTATATTTTGCGATCGGAAAGGGATAGTGAGATACCATGTTATCATATTATATCATGATTGTTTTGATAAATTTTTGGCATCCGAGATATCTTATTATTGTTCGCTAGTTGGTTATGTCATTGGTATGAGTAAATATGAGACCTAAATGTTATCATGAATATGGTTAGTTCACAATCCGTGCTGAAAACTTGAGAATTAGTTAAGTATATAAAATAATAAGAACAAAAAGAGTTTGTAAAACTTTTTCTTTATCACTTTATGTTTGCCAACTAATTTTCTTGAGGACAAGCAATGAGTTAAGCTTGGGGGAGTTGATACATCCCAAATGTATCTACTTTTCCAAACACTTTTGCTCTTGTTTTGGACTCTAATTTGCATGATTTGAATGCAAATAACCTGGACTGACGTTGTTTTCAGCAGAATTGCCATGGTGTTGTTTTTGTGCAGAAACAAAAGTTCTTTGATTAAGCTGAAAATTTACGGAGAATTATTTCAAAATATATAAAAAAATATTGGCGAAGAAAATTACCGGAGGGGGGCCACCAGCGCGCCACAAGCTCAAGGGGCACGCCTGGCAGGCTTGTGGGCCCCTGACAGCTCCAACAACCTAATTCCAACTCCATAAGTACCTATTCGCCAAGAAAAAATAGAGAGAAGGAATCATTGCGTTTTATGATACGGAGCCGCCACCACCTCTTGTTCTTCACCGGGAGGGATGATATGGAGTTCGTTCTAGGCTCCAGAGAGGGGGATTTGACGTTTTTGTCATCATCAACCTTCCTCCATCACCAATTTCATGATGCTCACCGCTGGGAGTGAATAATTCCTTCATAGACTTGCTGGACAGTGACGGGTTGGATGAGATTTATCATGTAATAGAGTTAGTTTTGTTATGGCTTGATCTCCAGTATCCACTATGTTCCGAGATTGATGTTGTTATGACTTTGCTATGCTTAATGCTTGTCACTAGGGCCTGAGTGCCATGATTTCAGATGTGAATCCTTTATGTTTTCACGAATATATTTCTGTTCTTGATCCTATCTTGCAAGTTGTATGCACCTATTACGTGTTATGATCCGCATACACCAAGGTGACAATAATTGGGATTCTTTCCGGTGATTACCATAGTTTGAGGAGTTCATGTATTCACTATGTGTTAAAGCTTTGTTCCAGTTCTCTATTAAAAGTAGGCCTTAATATCCCTTAGTTTCCTTATGGACCCCGCTGCCATGGGAGGGTAGGACAAAAGATGTCATGCAAGTTCTATCGCAAGCACGTATGACTATATAAGGAATACATGCCTACATTACATTGATGAATTGGAGCTAGTTCTGTGTCGCCCTACGTTATAACTGTTACATGATGAATGTTATCCAACATAATTATCCATCACCGATCCAATACCTATGAGATTTTCACATATCGATCTTTGCCAAGTTACTACTATTATTGTTGCAGTCATAATTGCTACAAAACTACTACTACTATTGTTGCCGTTATTGTTGCTATTGTTACCACTTCTATCAAACTATCATATTACTGTGCTACTAATCACTCTGCTGCAGATATTTAGTTCTCCAGGTGTGGTTGAATTGACAACTCAACTCCTAATACTTGCAAATATTCTTTGGGTCCCCTTGTGTCGAATCAATTGATTTGGGTTGAATACTCTACCCTCGAAATCTATTGCAATTCCCTATACCTGTGGGTTATCACATACCTACTTAGCAAAGAGCTACCCAAGGACCAAATTGAAGCATGAAGGATCATTTGAAGATCCAAGGATTATAAGTTATATGAAGGCGAATGATGACCCACAAGTATAGGGGATCTATCGTAGTCCTTTCGATAAGTAAGAGTGTCGAACCCAACGAGGAGCAGAAGGAAATGCCAAGCAGTTTTCAGTAAGGTATTCTCTGCAAGCACTGAAATTATCGGTAATAGATAGTTTTGTGATAAGGTAATTCATAAAAGGTAACAAGTAATATAAGTAAACAAGGTGTAGCAAGGTGGCCCAATCCTTTTTGTAGCAAAGGACAAGCCTGGACAAACTCTTATATAAAGGAAAGCGCTCCTGAGGACACGTGGGAATTATCGTCAAGCTAGTTTTCATCATGCTCATATGATTCGCGTTCGTTACTTTGATAATTTGATATGTGGGTGGACCGGTTCTTGGGTACTACCCTTCCTTGGAAAAGCATCCCAATTATGATTAACCCCCCTCGCAAGCATCCGCAACTACGAAATAAGAATTAAGGTAAACCTAACCATAGCATGAAACATATGAATCCAAATCAGCCCCTTACGAAGCAATGCATAAACTAGGGTTTAAGCTTCTGTCACTCTAGCAACCCATCACCTAACTATTACTTCCCAATGCCTTCCCCTGGGCCCAAACAATGCTGAAGTGTCATGTAGTCGGCATTCACATAACACCACTAGAGGAAAGACAACATACATCTCATCAAAATATCGAACGAATACCAAATTCATGTGACTACTTATGAAAAAACTTCTCCCATGTCCTCAGGAACAAACGAAACTACTCACAAATAATATTCATGTTCATAATCAAAGGGGTATTAATGTGCATAAAGGATCTGAACATATAATCTTTCACCGAATAAACCAACTAGCATCAACTACAAGGAGTAATCAACACTAGCTACTAGCAACCCACAGATACCAATCTGAGGTTTTGAGACAGAGATCGGATACAAGAGATGAACTAGGGTTTGAGAGGAGATGGTGCTGGTGAAGATGTTGATGGAGATTGACCCCCTCCCGATGAGGGGATCGATGGTGATGACGATGGTGATGACTTCCCCCACTTAGAGGGATGTTTCCCCGGCAGAACAGTTCCGCTGGAGCCCTAGATTGGTTCTGCCAAGGTTCCGCCTCGAGGCGGCAGCGCTTCATCCCGAAATCTTCGTTCTTATTTTTTTCCAAGACAAAAGACACCTTATACCCGAAGATGGGCACTGGGGGGCTTCCAGGTGGCTCACGAGGTAGGGGCACGCCCAGGGGGTAGGGCGCGCCCTCCACCCTCGTGGACAGTGGGTGGCCCCCCTCGGGTGCTTCCTTCGCCCAATATTTTTTATATATTCCAAAAATGCTTTGGTGGAGTTTCAGGACTTCTAGAGTTGTGCAGAATAGGTCTCTAATATTTGCTCCTTTTCCAGCCCTGAATTCCAGCTGCCGGGATTCTCCCTCTTCATGTAAACCTTGTAAAATAAGAGAGAAAAGACATAAGTATTGTGACATAATGTGTAATAACAGCCCATAATGCAATAAATATCAATATAAAAGCATGATGCCAAATGGACGTATCAACTCCCCCAAGCTTAGACTTCGCTTGTCCTCAAGCGGAAGATGATATCGAAAAATATGTCCACATGTTTAGAGATAGAGGTGTCGATAAAATAAAATACGGACATGAGGGCATCATGATCATTCTTAGAATAGTAACATATATATATATATATATATATATATATATATATATATATAGCCATATGATTTGTTATGCTAAAGTAACAATCTATTCACAATGTCAAGTATGAATCAGAAACTTCATTGAAAAACTAGCAAACTATAATCTTAGTCATTGAAGCAATTGCAATTTATCATAACATCGGAAAGAGTCAATATAAGAGCTTTTCAGAAACTCCACATACTCAACTATCATTTAGTCTTTCACAATTGCTAACACTCATGCAATACTTATGGGTATGAAATTTTAATCGGACACAAAGAAAGATAAGGGCTTATAGTTTTGCCTCCCAACCTTTTACCTCAAGGGTAACGTCAACAATAATGCTTTATGAAAACCCACATCCAATTAGATATATATACCAGGATCTTTCCAACACATAGTGCTTGCCAAAGGATAAAGTGTAAAAAAATGAAAGGTGAAGATCACCATGACTTTTGTATAAGGTATAAGACAAAAATAAAAGATAGGCCCTTCACAGAGGGAAGCAGAGGTTGTCATGTGCTTATATGGTTGGATGCACAAAATCTTAATGCAAAAGAATGTCACTTTATATTGCCACTTGTGATAGGGACCTTTATTATGCAGTCTGTCTCTTTTATTTCTTCCATATCACAAGCTCGTATAAACCTTATTTTCTGCACACTAATAGATCATACATATTTACAGAGCAATTTTTATTGCACTTAACAATGACAACTTACTTGAAGGATCTTACTCAATCCATAGGTAGATATGGTGGACTCTCATGGCAAAACTGGGTTTAAGAATATTTGGAAGCATAAGTAGTATCTCTACTTGGTGCAAAGAATTTGGCTAGCATGAGGGGGAAAGGCAAGCTCAACATATTGGATGATCCATGACAATATAATTTATTTCGGATATAAGAAAACATAACCCATTACGTTGTCTTCCTTTTCCAACATCAAATTTTTAGCATGTCATATTTTAACGAGTGCTCACAATCATAAAAGATGTCCAAGATAGTATATTTATATGTGAAAACCTCTCTTTCTTTATTACTTCCTATTAATTGCAACGATGACCAAAACTATGTTTCTCAACTCTCAACAACTTTTATTCATCATACTCTTTATATGTGAAGTCATTACTCTCCATAAGATCAATATTATCTCTTTATTTATTTTTATTCTTTCTTTTTTCTTTTCTTTCATTCCCTCAAGCAAGGTTGTCAGAACCGTGATTTTGAATCGAATCGGAGCTCTGATGGTAGGATCGCAAATCGTAGAATCTTCACTATCAGGATCGTAAAAACGTAGATTCTATGAACTAAAATCGTAGAATTAGAGGGGTTAGTTTGGATCGTAAAGTCATAGAATCGTATAACAGAATCGCGATTCTGACAACCTTGCCCTCAAGATCATAGCAAGATAACCAAGCCCTCGACTCAAGGCTAATCTTTATTATATATAGCTCACGGACTCGGTTACATAGATAAGGATCAACACAAAAACTCAAAGCTAGATCATACTAGTCTTTATTCTACTAGATCAAGATATAACCAAAAGGATCGAACTAAGAAAAAGGGTAAAGATAGAAGTGTGATGGTGATACGATACCGGGGCACCTCCCCCAAGCTTGGCAGTTGCCAAGGGGAGTGCCCATACCCATGTGTTTATGTCTCTTTCTTCAGAGGTGGTGATCATGGAGTTGTTGATGACGTAGTTAGCTTCAATAATGCACCCTTCAGAACTTGCAGTTCTTGGAGCACATTTTGGAGCATATTTGCATTTTTTCTAAAGTTCCTCCATAAAATGCTTATTTTCAGGCCCCCAAGAACTCTTCCCTGCATTGCTTTCACTTGGACGGGATATGTCCCAATTGGAGGGTATATGTGTACGAGGGGTGTTCTCCACTCCGTAATTATGAACCAAATTACGAAAGTTGTTCCGATGTAACCTGTGTAAGGGTTATACATCTCCAGCGTATCTATAATTTTTGATTGTTCCATGCTATTATATTACCCGTTTTGGATGTTTATGGGCTTTATTATACACATTTATATTATTTTTGGCACTAATCTATTAACCGGAGGCCCAGCCCAAAATGTTGTTTTATTGCCTATTTCGGTGTTTCGTAGAAAAGGAATATTAAACGGAGTCCAAACAGAATGAAACCTTTGGGAGAGTTATTTTTGGAACGGAAGCAATCCAAGAGACTTGGAGTAGACGTCAGGGAAGCTTCGAGGAAGCCACGAGGTAGGGAGGCGCGCCCTACCCCCTGGGCGCGCCCCCACCCTCGTGGGCCCCTCGCGTCTCCTCTGACTGACTTCTTTCGCCTATATATGTCCATATACCCTAAAAACATTAAGGAACAGAATAGATCAGGAGTTTCGCCGCCAGAAGCCTCCGTAGCCACCAAAACCATTCTAGACCCGTTCCGGCACCCTGTCGGAGGGGGGAATCCCTCTCCGGTGGCCATCTTCATCATCTCGGCACTCTCCATGACGAGGAGGGAGTAGTCCACCCTCGGGGTTGAGGGTATGTACCAGTAGCTATGTGTTTGATCTCTCTCTCTCGTGTTCTTGAGGTGGCACGATCTTGATGTGTCGCGAGCTTTGCTATTATATTTGGATCTTATGATGTTTCTCCCCCCTCTACTCTCTTGTAATGGATTGAGTTTTCCCTTTGAAGTTATCTTATCAGATAGAGTGTTTAAGGATTTGATAACACTTGATGTATGTCTTGCACGTGCTTACTTGTGGTGACAATGGGATATCATGTGATCCACTTGATGTATGTTTTGGTGATCAACTTGCGAGTTCCGTGACCTCGTGAACTTATGCATAGGGTTGACACACATTTTTGTCTTGACTCTCCGGTAGAAACTTTGGGGCACTCTTTGAAGTTCTTTGTGTTGGTTGAATAGATGAACCTGAGATTGTGTGATGCATATCATATAATCATATCCATGGATACTTGAGGTGACATTGGAGTATCTAGGTGACATTAGGGTTGTGGTTGATTTGTGCCTTAAGGTGTTATTCTAGTACAAACTCTATGATAGATCGATCAGAAAGGATAACTCTGAGGTGGTTTCATACCCTACCATAATCTCTTCGTTTGTTCTGCGCTATTAGTGACTTTGGAGTGACTCTTTGCTGCATGTTGAGGGATAGTTATATGATCCAATTATGTTATTATTGTTGAGAGGACTTGCACTAGTGAAAGTATGAACCCTAGGCCTTGTTTCCTAGCATTGCAATACCGTTTGTGCTCACTTTTATTATTAGTTACCTTGCTGTTTTTATATTTTCAGATTACAAAAACCAT
Organism: Triticum monococcum; assembly: GCA_034509565.1. Taxonomy (NCBI): domain Eukaryota; kingdom Viridiplantae; phylum Streptophyta; class Magnoliopsida; order Poales; family Poaceae; genus Triticum; species Triticum monococcum. Next base: position 525,036,607 of record CM067842.1, on the reverse strand, counting down.
TATCTACTATCCATATTGCACTTGTATCACCGTCTCTTCGCTGAACTAGTGCACCTATACAATTTACCATTGTATTGGGTGTATTGGGGACACAAGAGACTCTTTGTTATTTAGTTGCAGGGTTGCTTAAGAGAGACCATATTCATCCTATGCCTCCCACAGATTGACAAACCTTAGGTCATCCACTTGAGGGAAATTTGCTACTGTCCTACAAACATCTGCACTTGGAGGCCCAACAACGTCTACAAGAAGAAGGTTGTGTGGTAGACATCAAAGGGCCTCCTAGGGGGAAGCCCTTCTCGAACCTCTTGGCCTTGATGATTGTTTATAGCTTCTATTGCTTGATGGGGATTCAGAATAGTGGAGATGCCGGCCAAAGTACCCCTCTCCGAAGTCGGAGGTTGTTCCTCAAGTGAATCTCCTTCATCCTCCTCCATCATGGCTCCCTCGGCATCCTACCTTATAAGTTCCATCTGCATCAACCAAGCATCACCGTTCGAGTTGTTGGAGGAGGAGGAGGACATACTGCTTGGCCTTGGAAACTCTCGCAGAAAACAGCTCAAAACGAAAATAGGGGATTTGTCGTGGTACGGTGATCAAAACCTTCGGGAGATTATATAATGAATTTTTACCGACCAAAAGAAGTATCGTGCAAGAAAACGGAGTTCGGAGGGCACACGAGGTGCCCACGAGGCAAGGGGATGCGCCCAGGGGGTTAGGGCGCGCCGTACCCCTCGTGGATGCCTCGTGTCCTTTTCGGACTACTTCTTATTTTCCTATTTTCTTAAATATTCCAAAATGGAGAAAAATTTCTATTAGAATTGTTTTGGAATCGGTTTACTTACCGTACCACATACCTATTCCTTTTCGGAGTCTGAAACGTTTTGGAAAGTGTCCCTTATGTACTCCTCTAGGGTTACGGTATCAATAACATTGGTTTCAATGTTTATGGGATTACCTGAGATATAATGTTTGACTCTTTGACCGTTCACCACCTTTGGATTTGTGCCTTCGAAGTTGTTGATCTTTATGGCACCGGGATGATAGACCTCCTCGATAACGTAAGGACCTTCCCAGTTAGAGAGGAGTTTTCCCACAAAAAATCTTAAACGAGTGTTGTATAACAAAACATAATCACCTACATTAAACTCACGCTTTTGTATCCTTTTGGCATGCCATCTTTTAACTTTTTCTTTAAACAGTTTGACATTCTCATAAGCTTGGGTTCTCCACTCATCAAGTGAGCTAATGTCAAATAGTCTCTTCTCATCGGCAAGTTTGAAATCATAATTGAGCTCTTTAATGGCCCAATATGCCTTATGTTGTAGTTCGAGAGGTAAGTGACATGCTTTTCCATAAACCATTTTATACGGAGACATACCCATGGGATTTTTATATGCAGTTCTATCGGCCCATAATGCATCATCAAGTTTCTTGGACCAATTCTTTCTAGATCTATTAACAGTCTTTTGCAAAATTAATTTAATCTCTCTATTACTCAGTTCTACTTGACCACTAGACTGTGGGTGGTATGGAGATGCAATTCTATGATTAACATCATACTTATCAAGCATTTTACGAGAAGCACCATGAATAAACTATGAACCACCATCAGTCATTAAGTATCTAGGGACTCCAAACCTAGGAAAAATAACTTCTTTAAGCATCTTAATAGAGGTGTTATGATCAGCACTACTAGTTGGAATAGCTTCTATCCACTTAGTAACGTAATCAACAACAACTAAAATATGTGTATACCATTAGAGGAAGGAAACAGTCCCATATAATCAAAGCCCTAAACATCAAATGGTTCAATAACAAGTGAATAGTTCATAGGCATTTCTTGACGTCTACGAATATTACCAATTCTTTGACATTCATCACAAGACAAGATAAACTTACGGGCATATTTGAAAAGAGTGGGCTAGATTGCAATACCTTATGTGTGCAGTTCTATCTCCAGCGTGGTGTCCTCCATAAGCCTCAGAGTGACACTTGTGTAGGATCTGTTCCTGTTCATGCTCAGGTACACAATGTCTAATAACACCATCTACTCCTTTATAAAGGTGTGGGTCATCCCAGAAGTAATGTCTTAAATCATAGAAAAACTTTTCCTTTTGCTGGTATGTGAAACTAGGTGGTATAAATTTAGCAACAATGTAATTAGCATAATCAGCATACCATGGAGCAGTACGAGAAGCATTTATGATAGCTAATTGTTCATTAGGAAAACTATCATCAATAGGGAGTTGGTCATCAAGAACATTTTCTAACCTAGACAAGTTATCAACAACGGGGTTCTCAGCTCCCTTCCTATCAATAATATGCAAATCAAATTCATGTAGCAAGAGAACCCATCTAATAAGTGTAGGTTTAGCATCTTTCTTTTCCATAAGGTATTTAATAGCAGCATGATCAGTGTGAATAGTTACTTTAGAATCAACAATATAAGGTCTGAACTTATCACAAGCAAATACAACTGCTAAAAATTCTTTTTCATTAGCAGCATAATTTATCTGGGCACTGTTTGTAGTTATACTAGAATATTGGATAACATTTAATTTCTTATTAACTCTTTGTCCTAGAACATCACCTACATCATAATCACTAGCATCACACATAATTTCAAAGGGTAAATTCCAATCAGGTGGTTGAACAATAGGTGCAAAAATCAAGGCTTTCTTAAGTATTTCAAATGCTTCTACACAATCATCATCAAAGACAAAAGGAACATCTTTTTGTAAGAGATTAGTCAAAGGCCTAGAAATTTTTGAGAAGTCTTTAATGAACCTCCTATAAAAACCAGCATGACCCAGGAAACTTCTTATACCTTTAATGTCCTTAGGACACTTCATATTTTCAATAGCATCAACTTTAGCTTTATCAACTTCAATACATCTTTCAAAAAATTTATGCCCCAAGACAATACCTTCATTAACCATAAAGTGGCACTTCTCCCAATTCAAGACAAGATTAGTTTCTTCACAGCTCTGCAAAACTCGATCAAGGTTGCTTAAGCAATCATCAAAAGAAGTTCCATATACGGAGAAATAATCCATGAAAACCTCAACAATATTTTCACAAAAATTAGAGAATATAGCAGTCATACAGCTTTGAAAGCTAGCAGGTGCATTACATAAACCAAAACGCATATGTCAAAGGTACCGAAAGGGCAAGTAAAAGTGGTCTTTTCCTGATCCTCTTTCGACATAGGTATTTGAGAGAAACCAGAATAACCGTCTAGAAAGCAAAAATGTGTATGTTTGGAAAATCTTTCTAGCATTTGATCAATAAAAGGTAAAGGGTAATGATTCTTTCTAGTAGCTTTATTTAATTTGCGGAAATCAATTACCATTCTATAACCTGTAACAATTCTTTGTGGGATAAATTCGTCTTTATCATTCGTCTTTGTGGGACATGACTTACCCACTGACTATCAACAACAGGATAAATTATACCTGCCTCCAGAAGCTTTAGTATTTCATTTCTTACCACTTCTTTCATCTTAGGATTTAACCGTCGTTGGTGATCAACAACCAGTTTGGCGTCTTTCTCCAATTTTATTTTGTGTTGGCATAGAGTGGGACTAATGCCCTTAAGATCATCAAGGGTATATCCAATAGAAGCACGATGCTTCTTCAGAGTTTCCAATAATTTCTCTTCTTCCTGCTCTGAAAGGTTAGCACTAATAATAACAGGATATATCTTCTTTTCATCAAGATAAGCATATTTAAGAGTATCAAGTAATTGTTTAAGCTCAAACACGGGATCACCCTTGGGTGGAGGAGGATCCCCTAGAATTTCAACAGGCAAGTTGTTTCAAAATAGGTCCCTGTTTAAAGAATACTTCATCTATTTCCCTTCTTTCATTCATAAACATATCATTTTCATGGTCTAGCAAATATTGTTCTAAAGGATCATTAGGAGGCATGGCGATAGAAGCAAGACCAATAATTTCATATTTACTAGGAAATTCTTTATCATGGGGTTGTCTACGAAATTTAGCAAAATTAAAATCATGAGACATATCCCGTAAACCAACAGTAACAATATCCTTTTTGCAGTCTATATTAGCATTAACGGTATTCAAGAAGGGTTTACCAAATATAATGGGACAAAAGTCATCTTGTGGGGAAGCAAGAACAAGAAAATAAGTAGGATATTTAATTTTCCCACGCAAGACTTCAACATCTCTAACAATCCCAACTGGTGAAATAGTATCTCTATTGGCAAGCTTAATAGTAACATTAATATAAAGTATAAGGTATCGCACTGACACTAGCACCCATATCACATAAGCCATGATAACAGTGATCTCCTATTTTAACAGAAACAACAGGCATGCCAACAACAGGTCTATGTTTATTTTTAGTATCGGGTCTAGCAATTCTAGCAGCTTCATCACAGAAGTAAATAACATGCCAATCAATATTATCGGCCAAGAGATCCTTAACCATAGCAATACTAGGTTCAACTTTAATTTGTTCAGAGGGTGTAGGTGTTCTAGCATTACTCTTACAAACCACAATTGAAGCTTTAGCATGACCTTTAATCTAACAGGGAAAGGTGGTTTCTCAACATAAGCGGTAGGAACAATAGGATCAACATTATAAGTGGTAGTCTTTTATTCAACTTTAATAGGTTCAACTACTTTTACATTAATGGGAGGATGATATTTAAACCATTCTCCTTAGGGAGATCAACATGAGTACCAAATGATTCAAAGAAATAAGCTACTATCTCAGAGTCAAGTCCATATTTAGTGCTAAATTCATGAAAAGCATTGGTATCCATACAATATTTAACACAATCAAACTTAGGTGTTATACCTAACTCCTTACCTTTGTCGAGTTCCCAATCTTCAGAGTTGATTTAATTCTTTCCAATAAATCCCATCTGAATTCAATAGTCTTCATCATGAAAGAACCAGTACAAGAAGTATCGAGCATGGAGCGATTATTGAGAGAAAGTCGAGCATAAAAATTTTGAATAATAATTTCTCTTGAGAGCTCATGATTGGGGCATGAATATAACATTGACTTAAGCCTCCCCCAAGCTTGAGCAATACTTTCTCCTTCACGAGGCCAAAAATTATATATATAATTATGATCACGATGAACCAGATGCATAGGATAAAACTTCTGATAAAATTCCAATTTCAATCGGTTGTAGTTCCACGATCCAATATCATCACATAGCCTAAACCATGTTGTCGGTGTCAAAACTGGCGGATCTCGGGTAGGGGGTCCTATACTGTGCGTCTAGGCGGATGGTAACAGGAGATGGGGGACACGATGTTTTTACCCAGGTTCGGGCCCTCTCGATGGAGGTAAAACCCTACTCCTGCTTGATTGATCTTGATGATACGAGTATTACAAGAGTTGATCTACCATGAGATCGAAGAGGCTAAACCCTAGAAGCTAGCCTATGGTATGATTGTTGTTGTTGGTCCTACGGACTAAACCCTCTGGTTTATATAGACACCAAAGGGGGCTAGGGTTACACAGAGTTGGTTACAAGGAAGGAGATCTACATATCCGTATTGCCAAGCTTGCCTTCCATGCCAAGGAGAGTCCCATCCGGACATGGGACGAAGTCTTCAATCTTGTATCTTCATAGTCCAACAGTCCGGCCAAAGGTTATAATCCGGCTGTCCGGATACCCCCTAATCCAGGACTCCCTCAGTAGCCCCTGAACCAGGCTTCAATGACAATGAGTCCGGCGCGCAGACTGTCTTCGGCATTGCAAGGCGGGTTCCTCCTCCGAATACTTCATAGAAGATTTTGAACACGAGGATCGTGTCCGGCTCTGCAAAACAAGTTCCACATACAACCATAGAGAGAATAATATTTTCACGAATCTAATCTACTGACGCATTCCGTAGTGTGACATCACACCACAGCCAGGTCACCATTCGAATCGTTTTTCACAACCAACCTCAGCTTGTTTCGCGAGGCGGTTTCCTTGGCATGTCTTGTCGAAGCAGAGATCGTGTCCCCTTATTATGGGATTCCCATCAATATGGACATGGGTAACCCAACCATGCCATAAATTATGGCGCTTGGGGGATAAACGAGTTTTACCAGGCTGGTGGGGGCGCATAGTTTCGTCCGCCCTTATAAAGGGATAAGGGTTCACCTTTTTCTACCCACGCCTTCTTCCTCCCTGCTCATCCATTCTCGCGCACTCGAGCTCCAGCGCCCAAGTCCACATCCTTCTCCTCAACTATCTCCAAACATGTCCGGAGCGGGAGGCAAGTGGATGGTCTCCTCCGTCACGGAGGGAGACATCAAAAAGCTACGCGGGGCCGGATACTTAGCCGCGGATATCGTGCACCGGCTGCCAGCCGCGGGGCAGATCGTCCCTACCCCGGAACCTTACGAAAGGGCGGTTTTCCTCACCCACTTCGTCCGCGGACTGGGGTTTCCCCTCCATCCATTCATCTGCGGCCTTATGTTCTATTATGGGCTGGACTTCCATGATCTGGCCCCGAATTTCATCCTCAACATCCCGGCGTTCATCGTCATGTGCGAGGCTTTCCTCCGCATCCGGCCCCACTTCGGCCTGTGGCTGAAGACCTTCAATGTCAAACCGAAGGTAGTAGGCGGCCAACAAGCGAAATGCGGCAGAGCCATGGTGGGCAAAATGCACGAAGTTACATGGATTGAGGGCTCCTACATGGAGACCATAAAGGGGTGGCAATCGGTGTGGTTCTACATCACCGAGCCGCCCGACACCAACTGGGTGGCGGACCCCAAGTTTCAATCCGGAATCCCCATGCGGCTCACTTCCTGGAAGGAGAAGGGCCTGTCCTTGGGTTCATCGGTGGAGCTGGACGGACTCCGGAAGTGTATCCGGAACATGATAGGCAAGAAACTCAAGCTTGTCAACATAGTCCAGGTCATGCTCTTCCACCAGATCCTCCCGTGTCAACGATGGGCTTTCAACTTATGGGAGTTCGACCCGGCCCCGCACCAGACTCTACGCAAGCTCTTCGACACGACGCATAAGGACGTCTGGAAGGTGTTGTTCAAGGGCGCCGAGGTCCCCCCCTCCCCTTACGGAGGACCGCGGGCTAAGCGCAACGCGCCCTGCGAATCCGGTAAGTTCTATACACCTCGTAGGGTATTTATTTTCCATAGTTTAACCATGTGAGGGGTCTGAGTTCCCATGCCTTTGACAGGACTGGGTGGAGACATCGGAGCAGATTGACTGTTCGGCCCCTCTGCCCGAAGACCCTGCAGACGCTCTCCTGACGGAGATGCGGACTCCGGCTCCTTATGAGGTGCCGGAGAAGAAGATCAAGAAGAAGGCCATGGGAACCCGAAAGAGTTCCCGGCGCTAGGTGGTATCGGACTCATCCTCCGATAACTCCGAGACGCACTCCTCCCGTGAAAACGAGAAGGAGGAAGATGTAGATTCTCCCCCTCCAGCCGGGGGAGACAAGAAAAGGAAGGTCGCCCCAACCGGGGAGACCGGAGAGTCCAAGAAGGGAAGGACTCTCCTTCCAGACTGTTCCAGCACCACCGCCAACAGCGAAAATGAGTGGTTACTCAGGGCCAAGCCCCTGGCGAAGTCGTATGTATTCGGATACCAGAGTAACTCATAGCATACTTTTGTTGCACTGCTTCTCCTAACGTCGAATATGATTATGCAGTCCGCCCTGAGCCCGCATCGACGTATCCTCGTCGGACGGTTCCTTGGACTCGTCGGATATGAATAGCGAGTCACTTCCAACCGCCTCCTCTCCTCGCCCTACAGACAATGTCGAGGTATTGTCTCAAGGCGACCTTCCGGACTCCAGGGCAAAGAGAGCAAGACCCCCAAGGGCTCCAAGTTCGGCCCTCAGCCGAACACCGCGCCGAACCTCCAGTGGTTCCGGACTCTGGCAGGCGGCCCCCTTCCAAGAGGGGCAAGCCGCCCGTGCTGGTGACCTCTGTCCATCCAGAGGCACCGGACAACCTACTGGGAGCGCTTCGCGGCGCTTCCATCGAAGAAGAGCACCGCACTATTATGAGTGCGGTGATCAAGAAGGTTCAGTCCGCCAAGAGCGAACTGACTGAAGCCTGTGCTAGCCTTCTAACAGGCTTTGAGGTAAGTATTTAAAATATAGGAAAATATTACCGCATAGACAGTAGCCCCTGATGCTCTGTTTGGTGTTCACAAAGAAAAGCCAAATATAGGATCAAATAATATCTGTAGGAGTCTAATACAAGTATGTCTATATGCGTATGCAGGCTTCGCTGCTGACCTCTGTAGCACTGACTGCGGGCGCCGCCGCACTGGAGCAGAACCTCGAGCGGTCCGAGAAAGAGCTCGGCCTTGCCAAGAGGCAGCTCGAGGAGAACAAAGGTAAGTAATACCTTGTCTATATATATATATATAAAGGATGTGGTTGCAAAATGATAGGATCATCATGGATGTGCCAGGGGCCACGACCGAAGTGGCGACCCTGAAGAGAGCGCTATCCGAGGCCGAAAACAAAGCAGCCGAGGAGCGCACCGAGCGGGAGAAACAAGAGGCACGGGTGGGCGAGGTGCAGCAAGAGCTCCAGTCTCTCGTGAAGAAGCACGAGACTTTGGAGCTTGACTCGAAGACGCGAGAGTCCGAGCTTGCCGCGGCCCTCGAGAGCACAAAGCATGCCAAGGCTGAAGCCCAAAAGGCCCTCCAGGAAATTGTGGAGATGAGGAAGATAGCGGCGGGTAAGGCATTCATTATGCAAAGGAAGCATGTGAAAGTAAATTACTTGTTACTTACCCGAGTTCGGAGCTCTCTAGGAGCATTCGCCGATTTGCCCCGCAGCGTGTCGGATATCGCAATGTACTACCAGGCCAAGGAGGGAAGCTCAACAGAGAAGTTGTTCTGGTCTCAGTATACTGGGACCGAACACCCGATGCCTGTGAGCGACCAGCTGAAGCAAATGGTCGAGATGCACAAGGCGGCCGAACAGGCCATGAGGGGCCTTATAGTCCGGATGTGGCCTGGCGACTCCCTTCCCAATAGCTACTTCGGCCTGGTGAGGTGGCTTGTGGATGCCTGCCCACGGCTGGAAGTCATAAAGCGGTTCGTCTGCATTGAAGGTGCACGCCGGGCTTTTGCCCGTGCGAAGGTGCACTGGGCCAAGATGGACGCCGAGAAGCTGGTGAAGGAGGGGCCGCCGCAGGGCAAGGAGCATCGCCACCCTGAAATGTATTATGAGGGTGTCCTGAAGGGTGCCCGTCTTGTGGCGGACGAGTGTGCGAAGGATGTAATTTTTGAATGAACTTGCTCGTGTGATCCTGTATTATGAAAACTTGTTCATGTGTGCTATGCAACGCTTGTTTGAATTTAAAATATTACCTTCTGTGTGGCTGTTTATCAAATCTGAGAGATGGCCAGTCGTCGGCTTCTGCCCCCATGCCACGAGTGCTGGGGTGTTCGGGATAAATCTGAGCACTCTTTTTCCCATTGTTGGATCCTTCGAGGGAGGTGCTCAGCGCAACGAACAAGGCAATCGGACTATAAAGCTTTATCACTCTCACTTAGCCATATAAGTCTACAATTTTAAATTTTGGCGAAGCCCCTAGTATTCGGAAGGCCGAATTGGGGGCGCTATACACGCCTAAGCCGGACAAAGCCGACTCCTCGCCCTAAGCGGCATAAGTCTTTAGGGACTCGAGACCTCTCGAACAGCGACGAGCTCTCGCCTTATCATGACAGTCAATTTTAGCTTTCTCTACTGAGGTGCTTGCCCAGATGAACCGGGGCACAATCGCAGTAGTTCTCCTAGTGCTACCTTAGCCGATATAGCGGAACGTAAGGTACCAAAACATGGGAGCCGGGCAAACCCAACTATTGACCCAAGACATGATTCGAAGCTGATGCATATAATGCTGTAAGTTCGGGGTGTCGCACTGTCGAAAGTGTTCGGACTTCTCACGCCGTATTATGGGGTACGCTTAAGCCCCTGGCGTATTGGTCATACCAGAGTGTATGGGTGCTGAATGTCATGAATGAACATATATATATATATATAAAGGAATAGAGAATGCGGTAATAGTCTAGTGCTATGCATTGTTTATTCAAAAAGGTGCGTCGAAGCAGAATGATACTAGTAGTGCGATAAGCAAAAAGTAGGACTATTTGACATGTCCCCTCCAAGGGCAAGCTGAGGAATGGTATTTAAAGCGGGTATTTCACTCGTTATCAGAGACCACCTGGGAGTTCCATGGTGCGACGTAGATTTCTGCCTCCTTGGTTGTTGTATCGTGTGTCCGACAATCGTACTGCCGGACGGGGTTTCCAGAGAGTAAAGTCCTGAAAGAGATAAAAAATAACAAAGCGGGAAGCCCCTAGTGCGGTTGAGCCGCGTTTTGGGGTGTGCCATAGTCATGCCCCTCCCCTCACCTATGCCCATGGTATTTTCAATGTGTAATTATGTATGCGTGGCACGGATTTCACCGTTTGGCTGGGACTGGGGTGGGGCCGCATTGCTATGCGAGCTCGGAATGTGCCAGGAGGTCTTTTTGCAGATTACTCCGGGCACGCTTGACGATGTCTGGGTGTTTAATCACCGAACTGGTGGATTGCCTGAAGAGGCTGCTTTGTGCTTCTGCTACAAGGGCCGCAGTGTGCTCCTCCATGCGGAGAGAGTGCTCTGTGGTTTCCATTGACTGTGATGACCCCCCGAGGTCCTGGCATCTTGAGCATGAGGTATGCATAATGCGGTACCGCATTGAATCTCACAAATGTGGTTTGCCCGAGCAGTGCATGATAGCCACTGCGAAACGGGACTATATCGAAGATTAACTCCTTGCTTCGGAAGTTATCCGAGGATCTGAAGACCACTTCTAGTGTGACCGAGCCTGTGCAATGTGCCTCTACACCTGGTATGACACCTTTGAATGTCATTTTTGTGGGTTTGGTCCTTGAGGGGTATATACCCATTTTGCGCACTGTGTCCTGATAAAGCAGGTTCAGGCTGCTGCCGCCGTCCATAAGGACTCAAGTGAGGTGAAATCCGTCGATGATTGGGTCTAGGACCAGTCAGGCGAATCCGCCATGACGGATACTAGTGGGGTGGTCCCTGCGGTCGAAGGTGATTGGACAGGAGGACCATGGGTTGAACTTTGGGGCGACTAGCTCCAACGCATATACGTCCCTTAGCGCACGCTTCTGCTCCCTCTTGGGGATGTGGGTTGCGTATATCATGTTCACCGTCCACACTTGTGGGGGGAACCTCTTCTGTCCTCCGGTGTTCGGCGGCCAGGGCTCCTCCTCGTCATCGCTATGTAACCCCTTATCTTTGTTTTTGGCCTTTAACTTGCCGGCCTGCTTGAACACCCAACATTCCCTGTTGGTGTGGTTGGCTGGCTTGTCAGGGGTGCCGTGTATTTGACATGAGCGATCGAGTATATGGTCCAAACTGGATGGGCCCGGAGTGCTTCTTTTGAATGGCTTTTTCTGCTGACCGGGTTTAGAGCCTTTGAATCCGGCATTGACTGTCGTATCCTCGGTATTGTCGCTGTCGATGCCGCGCTTGTATTTGTTGCGACATGACCTGCCATTGCTATCCTTGGTATCCAAAGTACCATGGTTCTTTGATATATTATTGCTGCGAGCCAACCAGCTGTCCTCTTCCACGCAAAAGCGGGTCATGAGTGTCGTGAGGGCTGCCATAGATTTCGGCTTTTCCTGGCCAAGGTGTCGGGCGAGCCACTCGTCGCGGATGTTGTGCTTAAAAGCTGCCAGGGCCTCTGCATCCGGACAATCGACGATTTGATTTTTCTTTGTCAGGAACCGTGTCCAGAATTGCCTGGCCGATTCCTCTGGCTGCTGAATTATGTGGCTCAAGTCATCGGCATCTGGTGGTCTCACATAAGTGCCCTGGAAGTTGTCGAGGAATGCGGCTTCCAGATGTTCCCAACAGCCAATGGATTCTGCTGGCAGGCTGTTGAGCCAATGCCGAGTTGGTCCTTTGAGTTTGAGTGGGAGGTATTTGATGGCGTGTAGATCGTCACCGCAGGCCATGTGGATGTGCAGGAGGAAGTCCTTGATCCATACCGCAGGATCTTTTGTACCGTCGTATGATTCGATATTTACGAGTTTGAAACCCTCTGGGATTTGGTGATCCATTACTTCGTCTATGAAGCATAGGGGGTGTGCGGTGCCTCTGTACTGGGCTATATCGCGACGTAGCTCAAATGCGTCTTGTCCGCTATGTTCGGCCCAACCGGATTTACTTTTACTGTATCCGACGTGATGGTTATCGTTTCGCGTAGTGGTGCGCCCTCGCGATCCGTAGATCGATCTTGCGTGTTTTGATTTGTCCTCCAATACGTCTCACAGGTCTAGCGTGTTTTCCCGTGCCTTGACATTTTTATTTCAGTGGCGTCGGGGTGCGGGCTGAGCTTTTGGCTCAAATGCCTCTCTGTCGCGGCCACGAGGTGGCCAATCAGCCACGTCATACGCTGGAGATGTAGGTTTTAATGCTTCCTCCTCCAGTCGGGGTAGCAACCTGCGCTTTGGTTAACTCTTGGAGGGGCGTTCAACTTCATGTTCCTCGGCCGCAAGGACTTCAGTCCATCTGTCAGCTAGCAAATCTTGATCAGCTCAAAGCTGTTGTTGCTTTTTCTTAAGGCTATTTGCTGTGGCTATAAGCCGGCGCTTGAAGCACTCTTGCTCGACGAGATCCTCAGGCACAACAAATTCATCATCGTCGAGGCTTGCCTCGTCTTCGGAGGGAGGCATGTAATTATCATCGTCTACCTCTCCATCTGCCGCTCTCTCGGGAGGGCGGGCTTCTCCATCCTCCTACTCTAAATCTTGCTGGAGGGGATTGTCGTCATCTTCGGCACTGTCCAGAGTGCTATTATCTCCTGTGCCGGTATCACCGCTTTTGCCTTGGCGAGACTTAGAGCGTCGCCCTGACGTCGGCGCTTGGGTTGCTTCTTGGAGGGGTCATCCTCCGCTGTCCCGTCGCCATTGCCTTCTTTGGGTGTGTCCACCATATATATATATATATATATATATATATATATATATATATATATATCATATGATGAGGTGGCTGTCCAGTGCCCTGTGGGCAGTGGTTCTTGTTCGTCTCCTGCATCGTCGTCCATACTATCGATGTCTTCAGAGTCGAAGTCGAGCATGTCGGTCAAATTGTCGACAGTGGCTACTAAGTAGGTGGTGGGTGGGCGGCGAATTTCTTCGTCATCCGAATCCCAATCCTGCCGGACATAGTTCGTCCAGGACTCTCCTGACAAGGAGAGAGACCATGATGAGTTCAGTATGTCGCCGAAGGGCGAGTGCTGAAAGATATCCGCGGAGGTGAACTCCATGATCGGCGCCCAGTCGGATTCGATAGGCATGGGCACAGGCGGTCCGGAGTCCGTGGCCGAGGAAGAATCCAGCAGTTTGGCGTCACGGCTCTCGTGAAGGGTAAGGTCGATACTCGGCTCGGTCGCCGCTGAGAATGCGGCCTCCATGGCGGGGTGTATCCACCCGTCCATGGATGGCACAATTGGCTCCGAATTGAGGGTCGGAGAGGTTGCCGGTGCGGTCTCCTGAACACTGTCCGATGGTAGAGCTAAATCATGCTCATCGTGACCATGCGTTGCACTCGGCAGGGGCTCGAATCCGTCGAAGATCTAGTGTCCATGGACTTCGGCCATGTATTTTAAGCTTCCAAACCTGACCTAGTGGCCAGGGGCGTAACTCTTGATCTGGCCCAGATGGCCAAGCGAGTCGGCCCGCAGTGCGAAGCCGCCGAATACAAAGATCTGTCCGGGAAGAAAAGTCTCACCCTGGACTGCATCGCTATCGATGATTGAAGGAGCCATCAAGCCTGACGATGACGACACCGAGGAACTCTCAATGAAAGCACCAATATCGGTGTCAAAACTAGCGGATCTCGGGTAGGGGGTCCCAAACTGTGCTTCTAGGCGGATGGTAACAAGAGACGGGGGACGCGATGTTTCTACCCAGGTTCGGGCCCTCTCGATGGAGGTAAAACCCTACTCCTGCTTGATTGATCTTGATGATACGAGTATTACAAGAGTTGATCTACCAAGAGATCGAAGAGGCTAAACCCTAGAAGCTAGCTTATGGTATGATTGTTGTTGTTGGTCCTACGGACTAAACCCTCTGGTTTATATATACCCCGGAGGGGGCTAGCGTTACACAGAGTCGGTTACAAGGAAGGAGATCTACATATCCGTATTGTCAAGCTTGCCTTCCACACCAAGGAGAGTCCCATCCGGACAAGGGACGAAGTCTTCAATCTTGTATCTTCATAGTCCAACAATTCGGCCAAAGGATATAATCCGGCTGTTTGGATACCCCCTAATCCAGGACTCCCTCGCATGTCAATGCCTTTCCCTTCAAAGATAAAGGGAATACCTTCCTCTTGATAACATCCTCGGGCATACCTGCAAGCTTAAATAATCCACAAACTTCATCCACATAGATTAGGTGCATATCGAGATGTAATGTTCCATCTCCTGTAAAAGGATTAGCTAGCAGTTTCCCTATCATACCCGAAGGAATTGCAAAGTAAACATTTTCAGTAGGTTCAGTAGGTTGAGGAGCAATTCTTTGTTCTACTGGTCGGGGTGAAGATACCCCGAACAAGCCCCTCAAAGGATTATTTTCCATAGTAACAAGTGACAGTAAATTTCAGCACACTATATAAATTTTTCCTTACCAAATTCCACCTACCAAAGGCGCCTCACTCCCTAGCAATGGTGCCCGAAAAGAGTCTTGATGACCCACAAGTATAGGGGATCTATCCTAGTACTTTCAATAAGTAAGAGTGTCGAACACAACGAGGAGCAGAAGGAAATGACAAGCAGTTTTTAGTAAGGTACTCTCTGCAAACACTGAAACTATCGGTAATAGATAGTTTCGTGATAAGGTAATTCATAATGGGTAACAAGTAATAAAAGTAAACAAGGTGCAGCAAGGTGGCCCAATCCTTTTTGTAGCAAAGGACAAGCCTGGAAAAACTCTTATATAAAGCAAAGCGCTCCTGAGGACACATGGGAATTATCGTCAAGCTAGTTTTCATCATGCTCATATGATTCACGTTCGTTACTTTGATAATTTGATATGTGGGTGGACCGGTGCTTGGGTACTACCCTTCCTTGGACAAGCATCCTACTTATGATTAAACCCCCTCGCAAGCATACGCAACTACGAAATAAGAATTAAGGTAAACCTAACCATAGCATGAAACATATGGATCCAAATCAGCCCCTTACAAAGCAACGCATAAACTAGGGTTTAAGCTTTTGTCACTCTAGCAACCCATCATCTACTTATTACTTCCCAATGCCTTCCCCTAGTCCCAAACAATGGTGAAGTGTCATGTAGTCGGCGTTCACATAACACCACTAGAGGAAAGACAACATACATCTCATCAAAATATCAAATGAATACCAAATTCACATGACTACTTATAACAAGACTTCTCACATGTCCTCAGGAACAAATGTAACTACTCACAAATCAAATTCATGTTCATAATCAGAGGGGTATTAATGTGCATAAAGGATCTGAACATATAATCTTTCACCGAATAAACCAACTAGCATCAACTACAAGGAGTAATCAACACTACTAGCAACCCACAGGTACCAATATGAGGTTTTGAGACAAAGATCGGATACAAGAGATGAACTAGGGTTTGAGAGGAGATGCTACTACTGAAGATGTTGATGGAGATTGACCCCCTCCCGATGAGACGGTCGATGGTGACGATTTCCCCCTCCCTAAGGGATGTTTCCCTGGCAGAACAGCTCCGCCGGAGCCCGAGATTGGTTCCGCCAAGGTTCCGCCTCAAGACGGCAACGCTTCATCCCGAAAGCTTCCTTCTTATTTTTTTTCCATGGCAAAAGACAAGTTATACAGGAAGATGGGCATCGGGGGGCTTCCAAGTGGCCCACGAGGCAGGGGGGCGCGCCCAGGGGGTAGGGCACGCCCTCCACCCTCGTGGACAGTGGGTGGCCCCCCTTTGGTGCTTCCTTCACCAAATATTTTTTTATTCCAAAACTGACTTTCATGGAGTTTCAGGACTTTTGGAGTTGTGCAGAATAGGTCTCTAATATTTGCTCCTTTTCCAGCCCAGAATTCCAGCTGCCGGCATTCTCCCTCTTCATGTAAACCTTGTAAAATAAGAGAGAAAGGCATAAGTATTGTGACATAATGTGTAATAACATCCCATAATGCAATAAATATCGATATAAAAGCATGATGCAAAATGGACGTATCAGCGAACTCTACAAGCAAAGCGTTAAGGGCGTCCGCCAACGATGTATATGTGAGGAAGAAGGAAGATAGCTCCTTGTTGAAATCCACTCCGGCATGAGGAGCCATCACTCCGCAGCTCGGTCCTTGGTATGCAAGGCCTTCCAAGCCAGATTTTATTGGCCAACGGCCAGAGTAGACGCCAAAGCATTTTTTTGAAGAATGCATTGGACGTCAGGTTTTCACTAACCAAAGCCACATGCGCCCCCCCCCCCCCCACACACAGCTCTTCGAACTATTCCGATCACTTGACCTTTCATGGTCTGGGGGCTTGACATGGTCGACCCACTTCGAGGAGGGTCAAAGGAAAGAAGTATCTACTCGTCATGCTGGACAAATTCACAAAATGGATCGAGTCGAAACCCGTGACCTCGGCCAAAGTGGGGTCGGTAATCTATTTTATCTTAGGAGTAGTTCACCGCTACGGTGTCCCCCATAGTATAATAACGGACTATGGGTCCAACTTCATGGCTAATGAAGTAAAGTCATGGTGTGCAAAAATGGGCATTAAGCATGATTATGCCTCAGTTTATCATCCCCGGTTGAACAGATAGGTTGAACGCTCCAATGGACTAATTATAAGTGGCGTTAAGCGATGGTTGGTTTGTTATTTAAAGGAGGCAAATTGTCAATGGGTGGAGGAACTTGATTCCGTAATATGGGGTATGCGCGCTATGCCCAATCGATCCATGGGCTACACTACTTTCTTCATGGTCTATGGAGCCGAGGATGTCCTCCCATGTGATCTCATTCATGATGCATAAAGAACTATCACCTTTTCGCATTCATTCTTGGAAGTTATCAAAACTTTATTTCGGTACTATTCAGTAAAGCCGAGGTACATCTGGTCACTTTGGATGCATCTTTAAGTGTATGACATATACAGCCTTGGGGGCTTTAATTAAAAGTCCCAAAAACATTCTGAGCACTCATATTTGTTATATGCATGCCACCTTCCAATATAATCATTTTAAAGCCATAATATGCATCGATTTGACTTAAGATTTGTCCAGGCTGGGTTGTCTGGCTCCTGTACTTACCCCTTAAGTTCTCGATTGTTTGGCTAAGGGGTAAAGGGAGCACCTCTATGATTGTTACTTCCGGGTTATCCGGGTTAGTACCTCAGACGGGTGAAGCCAAAATCTAGCTTTCTTAAGAAAATAATCGGTTAGCCACGATGGAAGTGAAAATACTTGGTTCCTAAAAACTGTCACTAGGTGTTTTGTTCTTGAAGTGACATGTCTTCCGCATAGTTTAGACATACAATCATGGTTAACATGATATCCTGAGAAAAGGAACTGCTAGAAGAACTGTTTTTCTCTTAAGACATTTCTTACGTTAAACAATAATATAACATAACTCTCTGCTTCACTTTTATTTTTCGAACCATATGGTCGGATTGCCTTGTTCTCTGAAAGGTCTAGCTCAGGTGTTCGGGCTAGGAGTAGGGAACACTCCTCGGCCACTGTACGAGGAGGCAGAAACCGATGGCCGGTTAACAAAGCTTGTATAGTAGATCCGACCTCAATGATGTAAAGTACATAGATACATAGAATCATTACACACATATGTTTTTACATTCCATCAAGCCCATCTATTAAAGAATTAATGGCGCAGTCTCGTTGCAAGAGCCAAGCAGCTCACATTACATTATCGTACACTAGGTGTGTGGGTACTTCCTTTGCGTCGGCCCCTCTAGGGCCGACTTCGGCAAGGTGCTAAGTATCCTCGCCAGTGAAACAGGTTTTTATCATAGCCCATGCCTATTGAGCCCCCTCCTAATAGGATGATATCTTCCATGCTTGTAAACGACCCCGAGCTCCCTTTAGGCGATCGGCGAGCTCGGACATTCCTTCAGGAACAGATTCATTAGGCCATAGAGCTTTAAAAAACACTCTCCATTGCACTCCGAGATCTCTCATACATCTCGATAGTTCCATCAAGGCATCTTCTATGGAAGAGTTTGTGGATTCTTGCGGCCCACCAGTCAGGAGCAGTATACAAAATAGCGTCTAGACTTAAACTAGTAGCATGGGATAATTCCAGCTATTTAAAGGTCGTGCATGCTTACCGGATATGGCCTTATTTGTCTTCTAGTATTTCTCCTCGGTGACATTTATTTGAGCTTTTAGCCTCCCAATTTCACTTGCTTGTCGCTCATTCTTGGTCTTCAACTTGTTCTTGTCATCCCTACTTTGGGTAAGCATATGATGGTCGGCCAGTTCTTGAGATTTGGCATATTGCAAGTCCTCTCAGGCCTGCAATAGGTCATTTTCCAATTGACAAATCATTTCCGCTGCTATGAATGTAATTCCCGTTAAGGAAAGCTTAAAAAATTTTAGGACAAACCATTTCAAGATAAACTTACCATGCACTTCTCAGATAAATTCCTTTATACCCTCTACTTCTAACTGCATGGCGTCCAGCTTCGTCTTTGTCAGTTCCATCTCCTCAGGGAGCTTTTTGCTTTCCTCCCGAGCAGCATTTTTCAACGAAATAGTACATTGTTAAAATGTAATCGGATCCTTAATTCGACCACCCGTGCCAAAACTAAGGCATGGGGGCTACCGGGCTTCGCGCTAAATCAAAATTCAAAACTACTTCCATTATGGATCCTCTTGTCGGATGTCTCGCCGGACAAGGGTCTTGGGGGCTATTGCCATACACAGTAGACCTTCATACCCATGAAGTCCACGGAAATACTAAAAAATGTTTTTGAGATTGGGTTGCATGCTTCCGTTTAGAGGAAAACACATTGATCCATCCTACCACTACAACAAAAGACACATCCGTGACATTTTGGGCCGAACAAAAAAAATTCTACCATACATATGACACTTCTATGACGATAATTGTGACAAAATCCGGTATCATCATAGATGTGGTGGGCTCCTACTTCTATGACAAAAAATCATGACAGAAAATGGGCTTTTCGTCCTGGGCGGGCCGAAGACGCAGTTGCATGACATTCTTTGGCCGTCCATGATGGAAAAATCATGGTAGAAGCAAGGGGGAGGAAAATTTTGGGGAGTTCCCGGTTACGGTGGGAGGTCGGGGGCCGAGCGATGCGCGTTTCTCTCGTACACGTACGCGCATGTGTGTGAGGCGTTGGCTCTAACTGAACCCGAGCGAGGTGTTGGGCTCTAACTGAACCCGAGTGATTGCACTGCAGGCTACGCGTTACTGAACCCGAGCGATCGATCGATGGCTGTTAACTGAACCCGATCGAGCGATTCCTTTGCTACTGCTGCTAACTGAAGCCGATCGATGCTGCCTCTGGGATGAACAGTGAGTGTTGCGGGGGGTTTGGATGAACAGTGAGCGGTGGCGTTGCCTCTGGATGAACAGGACCCCGTGGTGTGATGGAGGGCTGGATGAACAGTAGACGGTGGAGGGGAGCCCGTGGAGGAGTGGTTGAACAGTAGCCGGTGGAGTAGCGCGCGGTGGAGGCTGGATGGACAGGAGCCCATGGAGGCTGGAGGAGGTCGATGGTAGCCCGTGGAGGCTGGAGGAGGTCGATGGTAGCCCGTGGAGGCTGGAGGAGGTCGACGGTGGAGATGAACAGTATCCCGTGGAGTCCCGTTTTGCGGTACGCCACACCCCTCCCGATGAACAGGACCCCCGTTTCGACCGTAGCACTCCAACACAAGTCCGTTTCGTCTGTTTTGCGGTACGCCACACCCCTCCCGATCGACAGGACCCCCATTTTGACCGTAGGAGGTCCGTTTCCTCCGTTTTGCGGTACGCCAGACCCCTCCCGATCAACAGGACCCCGTTCCGAACGTAGGAGGTCCGTTTCCTCCGCTGTACGGTACGCCAGGCCTCGTTTCCATCGCCTGTTCCGTCCAAGCCCTCCTGATGAACACGACCACGCATTCCGTTCCGACCCAGCCGGTTGGCTCCCACGCGTTCCATTGCCTCCCGATGAACATGACGCAATCCGTTGCCTCCCCATGAACACGACGCATTCCGTTGCCTCCCCATGAACACGACGACGACGTTGTTTCTCCGTTCCGACCTAGCCATGTACACGAGCCCTGGCCGTACGTATGCGCGAGTAGGCATTCGAGACCCCGCCCGTATGTACACATATGTGGCCATATTTTCTTTCTTGCACCCTGGCCACTGTACGTATGTGTACATGCTACGTGCGCGCCTCTACTACGACACGTGCGTGCCTCTACTACGACACGTGCGCGCCTCTACTACGACACGTGCACGCCTCTACATCGACCAGTATGTACGTACATGTTTGCGACCAGAATGACAACGCTACGTACACTTTGACCAGGTGGGTCCTGACTGTCAGGCACTTGCCTGCGAAGATGTAGTTGGTGGGTCCCAACAGTCA
This sequence comes from Triticum monococcum, assembly GCA_034509565.1. NCBI lineage: Eukaryota > Viridiplantae > Streptophyta > Magnoliopsida > Poales > Poaceae > Triticum > Triticum monococcum. Next base: position 525,015,966 of record CM067842.1, on the reverse strand, counting down.
GGGGGCGAATCGTTTTTTTGCCCGGGCGCACTTCCTTGTGTGCGAAGATGTAGCCGGTGGGTCCCAGCAGTCAGGGGGGCGAATCGTTTTTTTTCGAACGCACTTCCTTGCGTGCGAAGGTGTAGCTGGTGGGTCCCAGTAGTCAGGGGGGCGAATCGTTTTGTTTTTTTGCCCGGACGCACTTCCTTGCGTGCGAAGGTGTAGCTGGTGGATCCCAGCAGTCAGGGGGGAAACATTTTTTTTTGCGAAATACGGTGGCCCGTCCGGTGGGTCCCAACTTTCGGGTGGAGGAATAATTATTTTGCACATAATTAGGAGGCACTTCCTTGCTGCGGCCATGGACCCAGCTGTCAGCCTCTCCACATACAGTCCACGTCCGATGGAAGTCATTCCTGGACCACGTTGACCATGCCGCACCGAGAGCACCAGGGCGGTGGACGACGACGAGGCCTAGGAAGGGGATGATGCGGAGTTGGGGAAGACGCGGCAGTGGATGCCCACGCGTAGAGGAGTACGAGGGTTCACTGGTACGCTACGGTGTGAGGCTGCCATCGCCGCAGAATAATAGGAGGTGTGGGTGAGTAGAGGGATGGCCTGGCCAGCGGTGGGAGTAGTAGGGGGCGGTGAGGCCTCCGCCGCATTGCAGCCGGCCACGGGACGGAGGAGCACGAGGCACGACCGGCGCTAGTTTGGGTGGATGGAGCAAGAAGACCAGAGGTTGAAGAAGCACTATGGCCGTTGGATGGACATCATACGGTCACTGGAGCTAGAATCATGCATATTGACTAAGTTGACAAAGCCCTCCGTCCCCGTCAACTTAGTAGGCCCACAAGTCAGCCTGCCACTATACTAAGTCCCAGCTAACAGGGGGAGTATTCATTTTTTTTGTGCGTAATAAGGAGGCACTTCCTTGTGTGCGAAGATATAGCTGGTGGGTCCGAGCTGTCAGCGGCGGTAACTTTTTTTCACGAAATACAGAGGCCCTTTCGGTGGGTCCCTGATATCAGGTGGAGGAATCATTTTTTTGCCCGTAATAAGGAGGCATTTCCTTGCGTGCGGCCGTGGACCTAGCTGTCGGCCTCTCCACGTACAGTCCACTTAAGATGCATGTGGTCGTTGACCACGTTGACCAGGCCGCGCCGAGAGCATCAGGGCGGTGGACGGTGGCGAGGCCTAGGAAGGGAAAAACACGGAGGCAGGGAAGACTCGGCAGTTGTTTCCCACGCGGAGGGGAGTACGACTGTACGAGTGTTTACTGGTTCGTCTGCCGTCGTCGGAGAATAACAGCAGGTGTGGGTGAGTAGAGGGATGGCTAGGCCAGCGATGGGAGTACGGTGGGGCGGTGAGGCCTGTGTGGCAGCAGAGCCGGCCGCGGGGAGCAGGCAGTCCCGCCGGCGCTTGTTTGAGCGGCTGGAGCAGGAAGAGCAGAGATTGAAGAAGCACGACGGCCGTTGGATGGCCATCCAACAGTCACTACTTGTGCGTCAACCTTTTTTAGGAAAGCCTCAAATCTGTGGAAAATAGCATACTGTTGGGGAACGTAGTAATTTCAAAAAAATTCCTACGCACACGCAAGATCATGCTGATGCATAGCAACGAGAGGGGAGAGTGTCATCTACGTAACCTTGTAGATCGACAACGGAAGCGTTTGGTTGATGTAGTCGTACGTCTCCACGGTCTGACCGATCAAGCACCGAAACTTAGGACCTTCGAGTTCTAGCACACGTTCAGCTCGATGACGATCCCGGACTCCGATCCAGCAAAGTGTCGGGGAAGAGTTCCGTCAGCACGACGACGTGGTGACGATCTTGATGTACTACCGTCGCAGGGCTTCGCCTAAGCACCGCTACAATATTATCGAGGACTATGGTGGAAGGGGGCGCCGCACACGGCTAAGAATATGATCACGTGGATCAACTTGTGTGTCTCTGGGGTGCCCCTGCCTCCGTATATAAAGTTTCAAGAGGGGGAGGCCGGCCGGCCACCATGGGGCGCGCCAGGAGGAGTCCTACTCCCTCCGGGAGTAGGATTTCTCCCCCAATCGTAGTTGGAATAGGATTCATGAGGTGGAAAAGAGAGAGAGAGAAGGAAGGGGCGCCGGCCCCCTCTCTCCTTGTCCTATTAGGACTAGGGGGAGGGGCGCGCGGCCCAGCCCTGGCCGCCTCTCCTCTTCTTCCACTAAACCGCACTAAGGCCCATATAGCTCCCGGGGGGTTCCGGTAACCTCCCGGTACTCCGGTAAAATCCCGATTTCACCCGGAACACTTCCAATATCCAAACATAGGCTTCCAATATATCAACCTTTATGTCTCGACCATTTCGAGACTCCTCGTCATGTCCGTGATCTCATCCGGGACTCCGAACAACCTTCGGTACATCAAAACGTATAAACTCATAATATAACTGTCATCAAAACCTTAAGCGTGCGTACCCTACGGGTTCGAGAACAATGTAGACATGACCGAGATACGTGTCCGGTCAATAACCAATAGCGGGACCTGGATGCCCATATTGGCTCCTACATATTCTACGAAGATCTTTATCGGTCAGACCGCATAACAACATACGTTGTTCCCTTTGTCATCGGTATGTTACTTGCCCAAGATTCGATTGTCGGTATCCAATACCTAGTTCAATCTCGTTACCGGCAAGTCTCTTTACTCGTTCCGTAATACATCATCCCGCAACTAACTCATTAGTTGCAATGCTTGCAAGGCTTAAGTGACATGCATTACTAAGAGGGCCCTGAGATACCTCTCCGACGATCGGAGTGACAAATCCTAATCTCGAAATACGTCAACCCAACATGTACCTTTGGAGACACCTGTAGAGCACCTTTATAATCACCCAGTTATGTTGTGACGTTTGGTTGCACACAAAGTGTTCCTCTAGCACACGGGAGTTACATAATCTCATAGTCATAGGAACATGTATAAGTCATGAAGAAAGCAATAGCAACATACTAAATGATCGGGTGCTAAGCTAATGGAATGGGTCGTGTCAATCAGATCATTCAACTAATGATGTGATCTCGTTAATCAAATGACAACTCTTTGTCCATGGTTAGGAAATATAACCATCTTTGATTAACGAGCTAGTCAAGTAGAGGCATACTAGTGACACTCTGTTTGTCTATGTATTCACACATGTATTATGTTTCCAGTTAATACAATCCTAGCATGAATAATAAACTTTTATCATGATATAAGGAAATAAATAATAACTTTATTATTGCCTCTAGGGCATATTTCCTTTAGTCTCCCACTTGCACTAGAGTCAATAATCTAGATTACACAGTAATGATTCTAACACCCATGGAGCTTTGGTGCTGATCATGTTTTGCCCGTGGAAGAGGCTTAGTCAACGGGTCTGCTACATTCAGCTCTGTATGTATCTTGCAAATTTCTATGTCTCCCACCTGGACTAGATCCCGGATGGAATTGAAGCGTCTTTTGATGTGCTTGGTTCTTTTGTGAAACCTGGATTCCTTTGCCAAGGCAATTGCACAAGTACTGTCACAAAAGATTTTCATTGGACCCGATGCACTAGGTATGACACCTAGATCGGATATGAACTCCTTCATCCAGACTCCTTCATTTGCTGCTTCCGAAGCAGCTATGTACTCTGCTTCACATGTAGATCCCGCCACAACGCTTTGTTTAGAACTGCACCAACTGACAGCTCCACCGTTTAATGTAAACACGTATCCGGTTTGCGATTTAGAATCGTCCGGATCAGTGTCAAAGCTTGCATCAACGTAACCATTTGTGATGAGCTCTTTGTCACCTCCATATACGAGAAACATATCCTTAGTCCTTTTCAGGTATTTCAGGATGTTCTTGACCGTTGTCCAGTGATCCACTCCTGGATTACTTTGGTACCTCCCTGCTAAACTTATAGCAAGGCACACATCAGGTCTGGTACACAGCATTGCATACATGATAAAGCCTATGGCTGAAGCATAGGGAACATCTTTCATTTTCTCTCTATCTTCTGCAGTGGTCGGGCATTGAGTCTGACTCAACTTCACACCTTGTAACACAGGCAACAACCCTTTCTTTGCTTGATCCATTTTGAACTTCTTCAAAATCTTGTCAAGGTATGTGCTTTGCGAAAGTCCAATTAAGCATCTTGATCTATCTCTATAGATCTTTATGCCTAATATGTAAGCAGCTTCACCGAGGTCTTTCATTGAAAAACTCTTAGTCAAGTATCCTTTTATGCTATCCAGAAATTCTATATTATTTCCAATCAGTAATATGTCATCCACATATAATATTAGAAATGCTACAGAGCTCCCACTCACTTTCTTGTAAATACAGGCTTCTCCGAAAGTCTGTGTAAAACCAAATGCTTTGATCACACTATCAAACTGTTTATTCCAACTCCGAGAGGCGTGCACCAGTCCATAAATGGATCGCTGGAGCTTGCACACTTTATTAGCTCCCTTTGGATCGACAAAACCTTCTGGTTGCATCATATACAATTCTTCTTCCAGAAATCCATTCAGGAATGCAGTTTTGACATCCATCTGCCAAATTTCATAATCATAAAATGCGGCAATTGCTAACATGATTCGGACAGACTTAAGCATCGCTACGGGTGAGAAGGTCTCATCATAGTCAACCCCTTGAACTTGCCGAAATCCATTTGTGACAAGTCGAGCTTTGTAGACAGTAATATTACCGTCAGCGTCAGTCTTCTTCTTGAAGATCCATTTATTCTCAATTGCTTGCCGATCATCGGGCAAGTCAACCAAAGTCCATACTTTGTTCTCATACATGGATCCCATCTCAGATTTCATGGCTTCAAGCCATTTTGCGGAATCTGGGCTCACCATCGCTTCTTCATAGTTCGTAGGTTCATCATGATCTAGCAGCATGACTTCCAGAACAGGATTACCGTACAACTCTGGCGCAGATCTCACTCTGGTTGATCTACGAGGTTCAGTAGTATCTTGTCCTGAAGTTTCATGATCATTATCATTAGCTTCCTCACTAATTGGTGTAGGTGTCGTAGAAACAGGTTTTTGTGATGTACTATTTTCCAATAAGGGAGCAGGTACAGTTACCTCGTCAAGTTCTACTTTCCTCCCACTCACATCTTTCGAGAGAAACTCCTTCTCCAGAAAGTTTCTGAACTTAGCAACAAAAGTCTTGCCTTCGGATCTGTGATAGAAGGTGTATCCAATAGTTTCCTTTGGATATCCTATGAAGACACATTTCTCCGATTTGGGTTCGAGCTTATCAGGTTGAAGCTTTTTCACATAAGCATCGCAGCCCCAAACTTTCAGAAATGACAACTTTGGTTTCTTGCCAAACCATAGTTCATAAGGCGTCGTCTCAATGGATTTTGATGGTGTCCTATTTAACGTGAATGCGGCCGTCTCTAAAGCATAACCCCAAAACGATAGCGGTAAATCAGTAAGAGACATCATAGATCGCACCATATCTAGTAAAGTACGATTACGACGTTCGGACACACCATTACGCTGTGGTGTTCCGGGTGGCGTGAGTTGCGAAACTATTCCGCATTGTTTCAAATGTATACCAAACTCGTAACTCAAATATTCTCCTCCACGGTCAGATCGTAGAAACTTTATTTTCTTGTTACGATGGTTTTCAACTTCAGTCTGAAATTCTTTGAACTTTTCAAATGTTTCAGACTTATGTTTCATTAAGTAGATATACACATATCTGCTTAAGTCATCTGTGAAGGTGAGAAAATAACGATATCCGCCACGAGCCTCAATATTCATCGGACCACATACATCTGTATGTACGATTTCCAACAAATCTGTTGCTTTCTCCATAGTACCGGAGAACGGTGTTTTAGTCATCTTGCCCATGAGGCACGGTTCGCAAATACCAAGTGATTCATAATCAAGTGGTTCCAAAAGTCCATCAGTATGGAGTTTCTTCATGTGCTTTACACCGATATGACCTAAACGGCAGTGCCACAAATAAGTTGCACCATCATTATCAACTCTGCATCTTTTGGCTTCAACATTATGAATATGTGTGTCACTACTATCGAGATTCAATAAGAATAGACCACTCTTCAAGGGTGCATGACCATAAAAGATATTACTCATATAAATAGAACAACCATTATTCTCTGATTTAAATGAATAACCGTCTCGCATTAAACAAGATCCAGATATAATGTTCATTCTCAACGCTGGCACCAAATAACAATTATTTAGGTCTAATACTAATCCCGAAGGTAGATGTAGAGGTAGAGTGCCGACCGCGATCACATCGACTTTGGAACCGTTTCCCACGCGCATCGTCACCTCGTCCTTAGCTAATCTTTGCTTAATCTGTAGTCCCTGTTTTGAGTTGCAAATATTAGCAACAGAACCAGTATCAAATACCCAGGTGCTACTGCGAGCATTAGTAAGGTACACATCAATAACATGTATATCATATATACCTTTGTTCACCTTGCCATCCTTCTTATCCGCCAAATACTTGGGGTAGTTCCGCTCCCAGTGACCAGTCTGCTTGCAGTAGAAGCACTCAGTTTCAGGCTTAGGTCCAGACTTGGGTTTCTTCTCTTGAGCAGCAACTTGCTTGCTGTTCTTCTTGAAGTTCCCCTTCTTCTTCCCTTTGCCCTTTTTCTTGAAACTAGTGGTCTTGTTAACCATCAACACTTGATGCTCCTTTTTGATTTCTACCTCTGCAGCTTTCAGCATTGCGAAGAGCTCGGGAATAGTCTTATTCATCCCTTGCATATTATAGTTCATCACGAAGCTCTTGTAGCTTGGTGGCAGTGATTGGAGAATTCTGTCAATGACGCAATCATCTGGAAGATTAACTCCCATCTGTATCAAGTGATTATTATACCCAGACATTTTGAGTATATGCTCACTGACAGAACTGTTCTCCTCCATCTTGCAGCTATAGAACTTATTGGAGACTTCATATCTCTCAATCCGGGCATTTGCTTGAAATATTAACTTCAACTCCTGGAACATCTCATATGCTCCATGACGTTCAAAACGTCGTTGAAGTCCCGATTCTAAGCCATAAAGCATGGCACACTGAACTATCGAGTAGTCATCAGCTTTGCTCTGCCAGACATTCATAACATCTGGTGTTGCTCCAGCAGCAGGCCTGGCACCCAGCGGCGCTTCCAGGACGTAATTCTTCTATGCAGCAATGAGGATAATCCTCAAGTTACGGACCCAGTCCGTGTAATTGCTACCATCATCTTTCAACTTTGCTTTCTTAAGGAACGCATTAAAATTCAACGGAACAACAGCACGGGCCATCTATCTACAATCAAACATACATAAGCAAGATACTATCAGGTACTAAGTTCATGATAAATTTAAGTTCGGTTAATCAAATTACTTAAAGAACTCCCACTTAGATAGACATCCCTCTAATCCTCTAAGTGATCACGTGATCCAAATCAACTAAACCATGTCCGATCATCACGTGAGATGGAGTAGTTTCATTGGTGAACATCACTATGTTGATCATATCTACTATATGATACACGCTCGACCTTTCGGTCTCCGTGTTCCGAGGCCATATCTGTATATGCTTGGCTCGTCAAGTATAACCTGAGTATTCCGCGTGTGCAACTGTTTTGCACCCGTTGTATTTGAATGTAGAGCCTATCACACCTGATCATCACGTGGTGTCTCAGCACGAAGAACTTTCGCAACGGTGCATACTCAGGGAGAACACTTCTTGATAATGTTAGTGAGAGATTATCTTATAATGCTACCGTCAATCAAAGCAAGATAAGATGCATAAAAGATAAACATCACATGCAATCAATATAAGTGATATGATATGGCCATCATCATCTTGTGCCTATGATCTCCATCTCCGAAGCACCGTCATGATCACCATCGTCACCGACGCGACACCTTGATCTCCATCGTAGCATCGTTGTCGTCTCACCAATCTTATGCTTCCATGACTATCGCTGCTGCTTAGTGATAAAGTAAAGCATTACTGCGCGATTGCATTGCATACAATAAAGCGACAACCATATGGCTCCTGCCAGTTGCCAATAACTCGGTTTCAAAACATGATCATCTCATACAATAAAATTTAGCATCATGTCTTGACCATATCACATCACAACATGCCCTACAAAAACAAGTTAGACGTCCTCTACTTTGTTGTTGCAAGTTTTACGTGGCTGCTACAGGCTTAAGCAAGAAACAATCTCACCTACGCATCAAAACCACAATGATAGTTTGTCAAGTTGGTGTTGTTTTAACCTTCGAAAGGACCGGGCGTAGCCACACTTGGTTCAACTAAAGTTGGAGAAACTGTCACCCGCAAGCCACCTATGTGCAAAGCACGTCGGGAGAACCGGTCTCGCGTAAGCGTACGCGTAATGTCGGTCCGGGCCGCTTCATCCAACAATACCGCCGAACCAAAGTATGACATGCTGGTAAGCAGTATGACTTATATCGCCCATAACTCACTTGTGTTCTACTCGTGCATATAACATCAACACATAAAACCTAGGCTCGGATGCCACTGTTGGGGAACGTAGTAATTTCAAAAAATTTCCTATGCACACGCAAGATCATGGTGATGCGTAGCAACGAGAGGGGAGAGTGTGATCTACGTACCCTTCTAGATCGACAACGGAAGCGTTTGGTTGATGTAGTCGTACGTCTCCACGGCCCGACCGATCAAGCACCGAAACTACGGACCTTCGAGTTCTAGCACACGTTCAGCTCGATGACGATCCCCGGACTCCGATCCAGCAAAGTGTCGGGGAAGAGTTCCGTCAGCACGACGACATGGTGACGATCTTGATGTACTACCGTCGCAGGGCTTCGCCTAAGCACCGCTACAATATTATCGAGGACTATGGTGGAAGGGGGCGCCGCACACGGCTAAGAATATGATCACGTGGATCAACTTGTGTGTCTCTGGGGTGCCCCTGCCTCCGTATATAAAGTTTCACGAGGGGGAGGCCGGCCGGCCACCATGGGGCGCGCCAGGAGGAGTCCTACTCCCTCCGGGAGTAGGATTTCTCCCCCAATCCTAGTTGGAATAGGATTCGTGAGGTGGAAAAGAGAGAGAGAGAAGGAGGGGGCGCCGGCCCCCTCTCTCCTTGTCCTATTTGGACTAGGGGGGAGGGGCGCGCGGCCCAGCCCTGGCCGCCTCTCCTCTTCTTCCACTAAACCGCACTAAGGCCCATATAGCTCCCGGGGGGTTCCGGTAACCTCCCGGTACTCCGGTAAAATCCCGATTTCACCCGGAACACTTCCAATATCCAAACATAGGCTTCCAATATATCAACCTTTATGTCTCGACCATTTCGAGACTCCTCTTCATGTCCGTGATCTCATCCGGGACTCCGAACAACCTTCGGTACATCAAAACGTATAAACTCATAATATAACTGTCATCGAAACCTTAAGCGTGCGGACCCTACGGGTTCGAGAACAATGTAGACATGAGCGAGATACGTCTCCGGTCAATAACCAATAGCGGGACCTGGATGCCCATATTAGCTCCTACATATTCTACGAAGATCTTTATCGGTCAGACCGCATAACAACATACGTTGTTCCCTTTGTCATCGGTATGTTACTTGCCCAAGATTCGATTGTCGGTATCCAATACCTAGTTCAATCTCGTTACCGGCAAGTCTCTTTACTCGTTCCGTAATACATCATCCCGCAACTAACTCATTAGTTGCAATGCTTGCAAGGCTTAAGTGACATGCATTACTAAGAGGGCCCTGAGATACCTCTCCGACGATCGGAGTGACAAATCCTAATCTCGAAATACGTCAACCCAACATGTACCTTTGGAGACACCTGTAGAGCACCTTTATAATCACCCAGTTACGTTGTGATGTTTGGTTGCACACAAAGTGTTCCTCTGGCACATGGGAGTTACATAATCTCATAGTCATAGGAACATGTATAAGTCATGAAGAAAGCAATAGCAACATACTAAATGATCGGGTGCTAAGCTAATGGAATGGGTCATGTCAATCAGATCATTCAACTAATGATGTGATCCTATTAAGCAAATGACAACTCTTTGTCCATGGTTAGGAAACATAACCATCTTTGATTAACGAGCTAGTCAAGTAGAGGCATACTAGTGACAATCTGTTTGTCTATGTATTCACACATGTATTATGTTTCCAGTTAATACAATTCTAGCATGAATAATAAACTTTTATCATGATATAAGGAAATAAATAATAACTTTATTATTGCCTCTAGGGCATATTTCCTTCACATACATCTCATCTGCCATTATTTCTAATAATTTACAGCCCATTTGCTAATTATTAAGGTTTTTTTGGGAGCCCATATTCTTTTTGTTAGCATTACAGCCTATATTGTGGCCACAGTTAAAAAATTATACGAAATTTTGCATATTTTGGTGCGGTCCGAACTGTTTTTAATCCTAAAATTTCGACTCACATTCAAACTGATTTTAAAAATAAATGTATATCAATATAAAATCCAACAAATTCTCCATGCATAAAAATTAATGTAATTTAAAATCTCGAAATGAAAAAAATATATTTGAAACTAATTGCCGGTTTGATGTGTTTTAAAAATGTACATCCCATTTCTCATTACTGATGGGCCATTTTCTCGGCCAGCCGAATGAAAGCTCTCCTCGTCTAGAAAGATTTGCAGCCCAATAGGCCTGACAAAGCAACTTACTTGGCAAATCACAAAAAAGAACTGGGTTGTGGCCATGGACCCAGCTGTCAGCCTCTCCATGTACAGTACTCTTCCGATGGAATGTCGTTGACCACGCTGCGCCGAGAGCACCAAGGCGGTGGACGATGGTGAGGCCTAGGAAGGGGATGACGCGGAGCCGGGGAAGACGCGGCAGTGGATGCCCACGCGGAGAGGAGTACGAGGGTTCACTAGTTCGGCTGCGGTGTGAGGCTGCCGTCGCCGTAGGGCCAGGCTAGCGGTGGGAAGGGGGCGATGAGGCCTCAATGGCAGCACAGCCGGCCACTGGAGGCAGGAGCAGGCGGTCTCCCCGGCGCTGGTTTGGGTGGCTGGTGCAAGAAGAGCAGCGATTGAAGAAGCAGCAGGACCGTTCGATTCAAATCCAACGGTTAGTGTTGCTAGAATCGTTTGTTGACTAAGTTGACAAGCCCTGCGTACGGGTGAACTTAGTAGGCCCACAGGTCAGCCTCCCAACCGGTGCGCCCCAGATGTTAGTGGGAGGAATCATTTTTTCGCGTAATAAGGAGGCAGTTGATTGCATGCGGCCAGGCCAGCGGAGAGAGTAGGGTGGGCCGGGGAAGCCTGCGCGGCATCACAGCGAGCCACAAGAGGAGGGAGCAGGCAGTCCCGCCGGCGCTAGTTTAGGCGGTTGGAGCAGGAAGATCAAAGATTGAAGAAGCACGTTGGCCGTTGGATGGACATCCAACAGTCACTGCTGCTAGAATCGTGTGTTCACTGACAAAGCCTTGTGTAAACAAGTCAGCCTCGAAATCTGTGGCATGTACAACCCATTTGCTATTATTTTTATAATTTCGACTCATTTTCTAATTCATATGGAATTTATTGCAGCCCGTTTTCCATTTTTAGAATTGTTGGCCATTTTCTGGTCAGTACCAGGGTCAAAAAATTAACTAAATATGTGGGAAGTTTTGAAAAAATTCGCAAATTTTTGCTGGGGAATGGAATATTCTTAATCCAAAAATTAATAGCCATACTAAAACAAATTTAAAAATAAATTAGTACTATGTCATGTTAAATCCAATGAAATGCATATAAGATATCAGTGAAGAACAAAAACAAAAAAAGAAACTTATATCCCATTTGCTATAATTTTTTGGAATTTCAACCCCTTTTGATATTACTTTTAACAGACATTGACCATACTCTTAAGCCAGGCCGGAATGCATCCCTCCTCGTCTTGAAAGATTTGCAGCCCAGTAATTCGGAGAAAACAAATAGGCCTAGCTTGGGTATTCTTCAAAAAGAAATACTGGGCTACCTATTTTCCCAAAGAACTGGTGCATGAGCATTTAGCTTTATTTATTTATTTATTTACTTATTTATGTTTAGGGGACCATGAGCATGTACCTGGGCTGGATTCATGTGAGAGCCTCCCTTCCAGTTAATTATGGGCTTCTCTATTGGGCCTTCATCAGTGGGCTGCATGTTATCAACAAGTGGAAAATGTGTTCCGACGAAAAATAGTATGCGCTACGTATGGTACGGGGCACTAAAGGATTGAACCGTGCAACAATTTCCAAAACATTATGTTTGTCGTTCTAACAACACATTTATTCAACCAACAGACGAAATATACTACTGATTGTACATTGAAAACAGCAGCAGCAACCAGGGCTGGGGGTGCAACAGAAGCAATAAGCAGGCCAGAAGAGTGAAGACCTCCACGAGCATCCACGAGCATCCAGCTGCTGCGACCGTCGACGAGCACCATCCAAGACGTGTTCATGCCAACCCAGTACATACCATTAATGTAGTTGAGGCTGACGGGGATCGGATCGCAGTCGAGGGGGTTGATGCTCGCCACCCTACGATTGTTATGCTGCATGACACGCTATTTCTGAAGATCAGGCGGCATCAGCAAGCAAGGAGCTGGCTTAAAAAGCTCCGACCTGAGGGCTTTGAGTAAACGGTACAGCCCCGACGAGCACGCGGCGAGCGGCATGGTACTGAGATTGTCCACACGCGAAACAATGAGCTTGATTACCTTTGTGGGGAGCGAATTCCAGCCACTCTTTCGGCGGACGCTGCTCGGTTATGCCATTGTTAGTGCTTGGGTTTCGGACGAGGGGGGAGGCGCCTTAGCGGGGATGGAAGATTGGACGAGATTATGTGCGGACAAAGATGGAGAAGCGAATATCTGCTGCGGGAAGTGGACAGGTGATGATGACTACAGCATGCCGCTTGACTTTCGAGACACATACCAGCAGTGTAGGGTCATGTCGATGCCAGACAACTTGCTTGAGTGATCACAGTACTGGTACTCCCTACAGTGTTATGCCCTAACTTGCTTGAGTAGAGTAGTAGAGTAGGACTCTGCTCTACTACTAGCACTAGAGGAGTAGTATATTCTAATCTAAAATAGTTACAAACTTCAATGCCCAAGCGTGGAACGACTACGAACCATGCTCAAAGACCGTGTCTATGTGGTGTTTGGACATGGGCGACAACCTCAACGCCAACGGTGCTGCTCCCATTGCACCGTATGTGTTTCTGTCCTTCCTGTTCGAAATCATGGTAGAATTCATGATTTATTTTGTGCTTATTCGGATTAAATCTCGTAGTAACTTGCTCATATATTCAACTGGCGCAACGTCCCCTACAGCCACTCCCGTTTCATGGACGGCCTGGTCGATGCCTCCAAGGAGCCCTTCGTCCACTGCTATGAGTGCCCGATGCCATTTTGTGGCTCGCCGGCGGACATGGTGCATCATCTCATGGATGTGTGCAGCGGTCACTGCTGGCCCGTGGCGGAGAACATCAAGTACGAACGTGCTACCCGTTCACCATGCCGCCGTCGCTGGAGGATCACCGCCGCCTGCTAGTCTCGGAGGAGGATGGCAGCGTCTTCCTCTTGATCATGGGCACCAGCGAGGCCCATGCAGGCCGTCGCCCTGTCTCTGTAATGTGCGTCAAGGGCGACGCCACTGACGCTGACACTGACACGAGGCCGATGTATGGGTGCATGGTCAGTGTTACTACCCCTCTGGGTCGCGTAGGCGGCGACACCGGCCTCATTGAACGGACTTGGACTCTAGGGAGCTGGGACTATCCCGCCAATGTGGACTTGGAAAACCCATGGCATCCTTTACCCGCCGACGTGGTGCACGGGGACTCCAAGGAGGTTTACCTGGACATATGCATTATCAAGTTAAATGTTGATCATTAGTCTTCGCTCAATGTAATTCGCTGTCTAAGCATGTGGAGACTTCCATGCAGGATCTTGCTCTATTGGAGTATCACGCATGAATAAAAGTGTATCCGTTTATGGTTTAGTCTAGAATCTTCCATGTATGAATTTTTACTACAGTACTGGTGAAAGACTTACGATGAACCATTTCTTACATCTCGTCTGCCAGCTTGCAAGTCATCCTGATTTAATCCCTCTGTCTAGGTGTATAAGGGCATGGTTAATATTACTTAATAGTATAGCCAAATGTTGACTATAAGAAAGTGCCATGTCATCTGTAGCCAACATGTATAAAAATCCATACTCAAAAACTAATTCTTAAAGATCATTTCTTGCAAAGCACAATAAGTGTTATTTCTTCACAAGTTTTGGATGCAGGTTGAACAGTTGAACGCTTTTGTTTGCAAAAGATACATTTTTATCTATTTCACCCGGATGTTTGTGAGCTGTAGAGATGAAATAATATCCGAAGTAACCTATCGATACCCGTTACACATGAGATGACCCCCACATCCTTTGTCAAAATAAACAACTCCCCGATCAATGCATTTCACTCTTCGGTGCAATGGACGGGAACCTTACTACTATAGAATAGTACGACCAAAAATTGAACTAACATTATATATAGTATGATAAATGCTGATGCTTGTCACCTAAAATTATATCATTCAAAACTATGTTCAAATACGAATCCAACGATATAGTGTTTGTTGACATGCACTAACATTTTGTCAGTTAAATCTTCAGTCAAATTCAATGGGGGACTAATAAACCACGACCGATGTACTACAAGTGTAGAGGGCGGCACTGCACGGGAGGCTCACCTCTCACCCCGTTCGTGGCGCGGCAGTAAAGTCGTTATATCACAAAACCCAACCACTCCCGGTAATAAGTGGCCTAGTAAAATAAACGGACAAGCAACCATCACATCCCTCCGTCTTTTTTGCATTTCATCTCTCTGCATTTACTTTCTCCGGTTCATCTCGCACACTCGATCCCTAGCTACTACTCCTAGGGCCAGTTCTTTTGGCGGCTTCCCCAGCTTTTCCCACAAGACTAGTCACAGTGGAGAGTAACAATAAGGCGCCTCACTCATTTATTTGGGCTTCTAAAGTACTACTCTGTCCTGGTTTATTCCTCACCATTGTAATTTGTGCTAAATTTTGACCAAACATTTAACTGGTTTGTTCCTCACCATTGTAATCCCTCCGTCTAGGTGTGTAAGTCATCTTACGAAAACCAAATAATCCCAAAACACTAAGGCACGGTGCATTAACTTCTACCTCGTTTCTTGTTTCTTGACATATCAAGCAATAAGAGATAAAGAGTGTGCATGCTTTTAATGACTTGAGATATCAAACACGACATGTAGTGGTTAGTTCATTGCATGCAATACTATTAATTAGAAAATAAACATTAACGTTTCTCGTTTTCTCCACCTCCTTGGTCACGGTGCACAGCCTAAGATGACTTACTCACCTAGACGGGTGGAGTAGTGGATGTGACATGCACTAACATTTCATTAGTTAAATTTATGATCAAAATTTGACACAGATTACAATGGGGACCAATAAACCAGGACGGAGGTAGTAGTTATGGGATTACTAATCTAGAAGCCTAAAAGAACTGGCCCCTGGTACTCCTACTAGTAGTAGTACTCAAGTTGGAATTCCAATTGCACGGCACAACTTATTAGGCAAAAAATTCAATACAGGGTGTAGGAAGCGGTTTGGAAATTTGCATGCCTTTCCAACCAATGAGATACTCCGTACAAAGTACGACAGAGAAACAATAACAGAGAAGGAAGCTAAAAGTAGACAATCAAATGAGCATTTTTGCATCTGTTTTGCATTGAATCGTTTCACAAGCTTGACTAGTGTTGTTTTTCTACTTTACAAAAACCGCATCGTAATGTTAAAACGTGCATTTGCATGTACTCCCTCCGTCCGGGTTTATTAGGCCTCAAGAAAATTTCTCTTAGACCAAGACATGTAGTAATTTGCTCACATTAATTCTTCCATTCCACTCCCAATGCACTCTCTCACATGCATGCAGCCAATGAAAAAGCACACATGAAGTGTATTAACTTTTCGGCCATGGCACCAACAACAATAGCTTTCAATACAACCAATGAAATGGTTGCATGCATGCACCTTTCCAACGCGGGGCCTTATAAAAGGGGACATGCTTGCGATGCTGAGAGGCCTAATAAACCCGGATGGAGGGAGTACATAAGTAATAGTAGTACTCCCTCTGTCTAGGTGTATAAGTCTTCCCTCCTTCTTGGTCGTGGTGCACAACCAAAGATGACTTATTGACCTGGATGGAGGGAGTAGCACAGTCTGCAAGCATATATCGAGAGAGACGTGTAGTGCGATAGTATATAGTAAAGTTTGTGATATATGCACGTACTTGCAAAATGCGTACGAATACACAAGGTTTCCGAACTTTCCCTTTTACATACTTAATTAAGGACGCTAAAAATTCCTGAACGTTCGGGATTTATCATTTGCATCCCAAAACTAATGAGATCGCCTTACGAAACAAAAATTATACTCCTCCTAAAAGCCACGGCGCTCGCAGGAGCACTTGCAGCGCGCCATGAGTGCCCTGGTGCATGGCCATTTCCGAGCGCGCCGACACAACGCATCTTCCTCAGCCTCGCAACTCGTGAGGTGCTGATTGGTGGCTTGCCGGCGGGCAAGCACGATCTCACCAGTGTGGTGATCCGGCGCCAATAGGTACTCCTCCTTGCTGGAAGCGTGCACCCGGTCCACGTACCGCCAAGCGTAGATGAGGCGCTTAGGCCCGACTGCACTTAGGGCGTCGGCACGGGCGTCCTCCGCCACCCTCACGGCCCTCGCACGAGCCTTCTGCCAAAGAGCCAATTGCCTGACTCTCTCGGACGCGACATAGGCCTCCCAGGCAGCTGGTTTCGCGGTGCGCTTCTCTTCCTCGGCGTTCTTCTCCACCTCTATTTTGGCGCGCTTTGCTGGAGGCAAAGCCTCCAACAAGGCGACATCCATTTCTTTCCAAAGCTCCTCAAGGCTAGGGGGCTCAGTGGGCGGCGCGGCGTTCACCTCATAGCGGGGAGCCGACGCATCCTCCGGCGCGCGTGCTGGTGAGATTGGGAACACCGACGCGTCCACCTCGATGCGTCACGGCGAGGAGCGGAACACCGACGCGTCCTCCTCGACTAGTGGAGGCGAGCAACGGAAAGGCGATGCGTCGCATCATGGCGAGGAGCGGAACACCGACGCGTCCTCCTCAACTAGTGGCGGCGAGGAACGCAATGGCGACGCGTCGCGTAGCGACGAGGAACGGAACACCGACGCGTCCTCCTCGACTAGTGGTGGCGAGGAATGGAACAACGACGTGTGATCGTCCGCTAGGTGCAGCGAGGGGCTCCTAGGGCTTGGGAGGGGTGATGCCATGGTGGTCGACGTGAGAGGGAGGGGGAGGAGATAGCGATGAACGTGAACGTGAGGGGGAGGAGATAGCGATGAACGTGAACGTGATGGGGAGGAGATAGCAATGAACGTGAACGTGAGGGGGAGGAGATAGCGATGAACGTGAACGTGAGGGAGAGGAGATAGTGATGTCGTGGGAGGTGCAGTATTTATAGAGAGCAATGGCACACCTACGTAAGATATGGACTGAGCTGCACTGACTTAACTGTAGGTCCAGTTGCATCACTGACATGTGGGCCAGAACCCTGTTGGGCCCATATGTCAGTGACCTAATGCACCTGCAATTAAGTAACAGCTACGTGGGCATATTTGTTGGAGTAAATTACGGGAGAGCGAAGGGGGGGAAATATTGCTGGTCACAACGGATTGGACGAGCGTGGGGGAGGAGAGTCATGCATGCAGATTAAATTAACCCCGCTAAAAAACGATATTTTAAACGTGGCTACTTGATCTGTGGCAACTGGCGAGCCACCGCGCTCCAAGTCGTTCACCTGTGGTCCCGACCATCAACTCCTACGGATCAAATTATCACGCGAGCTGACTATTCATACGAAGGTGCTCCACCACGTACCCGGTACCCGCGAATGCAGCAATCGTGCACCTAGGGTTTTAGGGTTTATTTGTTAACGTCGCCTTTACGTAACACTCATGTGTGCGAGACAGCGAGAGGCCGACTGCGTGCATGCGCTTCTTCTCTTCGTATATGTACTCCACCGTTTGTCTGGTGTCCAAAAAATTATAATAACTACTAGCAATGTGCCAATGCGTTGCCACATGATCAAAGTAGATTAATACATATTCACCGATTTGATAGAAAAAAGTCTAGTTTTGAAATACGTTTATCACTAAAAATATGTTATGTTTCACTCAAAATATATTCCTTTGGCGGTTTTGATGAGATAAGGGAGGGATGTTGTTGGTTTCAAGATTCGAGAAGTGGTATATGTCTAATTTCTACTCTTACCAGCAAGATGCCCGTGCGTTGCATGGAACATCAAGATCTTGTGGGAGAAAAGGATGAACGAGGGAAGGCCTTATCTGCAAATGTGGTGAAGAGTGCGGGTAAATTGGCATATTTTCCTTCCTATCCGTCAGATATAAATCGGACGACCTACATTGCAGGATGGCAGGCCCACCATCATCACGAACTCTACTTTTTATCCCTACTCTTATAAAAAGCATTGTCGATGATGATCGTGTGCCTGCCATCCTGCAATATAGGCCATCCGATCTATATCTGACGGATAGGAAGGAAACTATGGCAATTTTGCAAAAAGATACCCACACCCCTCTCCTCATTTGCAAATAAGGCCTTCCCTCGTTCATCCTTTTCCCCCACATGATAAACTACTCATGCAAATGCATCTTGATGTTTCGTGCAACGCATGGGCATCTTGCTAGTTGTTGCAAAAAGCCCATGTGTGTGCGAGAGAGAGGGATAGTGGAGGAGGACGGAGTGCATGTGTGACAAAGACACAAGGAGTGTGTGTGCGATAGGTATCAGCTTAAAATGAGGCGATAGTGTGTGTGTGCATGATCGAGAGGGCGTGTCTCCAGAAGGGAATAAAAATTTACATAGACACAAGGAGCGGGAGAGAGACATGTATGCGATGGTGGAAGCATGAGTGTGCGGGTGTATAAACCTATCTAGAGGCTAGCTAGTCGATAAATGTTTGTGAGAGAAATATGAGTCGGGGTGCGAAACCGAGAGTTTTGTGTGTGAGAGAGAGACGATAGTCGGGAAGGGGAGTGGAAGTAGGAGTTGTGTGTGTGTGTGTCTGTGAGAGAGAGAGGAGACGGTAGTTGATACGTCCATTTTGCATCATGCTTTTATATCGATATTTATTGCATTATGGACTGTTATTACACATTATGTCACAATACTTATGCCTATTATCTCTTATTTTACAAGGTTTACATAAAGAGGGAGAATGCTGGCAGCTGGGATTCTAGGCTGGAAAAGGAGCAAATATTAGAGACCTATTCTGCACAACTCCAAAAGTCCAGAAACTTCATGGAAGATGTTTTCCAAATATATAAAAAATACAGAGAGCAAGAACTTCACCAGGGGGGCCACACCCTGCCCACGAGGGTGGGGGCGCGCCCTACCCCCCAGGGCGTGCCCCCCTACCTCGTGGGACCCTGGTGGCCCTCCGGTGGCCATCTTCTGCTATATGGAGTCTTTCGATGGGAAAAAATCATAAGCCATCTTCTCGGACGAAACTCCGCCGCCACGAGGCGGAACCTTGGTGGAGCCAATCTAGGGCTCTGGCGGAGCTGTTCTGCTAGGGAAACTTCCCTCCCAGAGGACGAAATCATCGCCATCTTCATCGCCAAAGCTCCTCTCATCAGGAGAGGCCAATCTCCATCAACATCTTCATCAGCACCATCTCATCTCAAAACCCTAGTTCATCTCTTGTATCCAATTCTTGTCACTAAGTCCGAGATTGGTGCTAGTACTCCCTCCGTTCGGGAAAAGTTGTCCCCATGACGTTTTTGCAAAAAACCGCTCGAAGAAACTCCGACCGAACCCGCAGTCCATCATCCCCTTCGATAGCTCCGCTCTTGCAGCTCCACCGCTCCCCCGCGACACCGGCGACGCCGCGCAGCTCCACCACATCGCGCCGCCGCGACCCGCAGCTCCACCACGCCGCGCCGCCGCGACCCGCAGCTCCACCGCTCCCTCCATCCCTGCCCGTTGATTTGTTCCCTAAAATACTCACCTTTCCCCATCCCTTCCCGCGACGAGGCCGGATGTGTACCACTCCAGCATCCCCCGTGCGGCGTTCAGCCAGAGGAAGAGGTAGTCGTGGGTGGTGCGAAAGGCGCCGTCGTCCTCCATCAGCACCTCGATGTATTTGTTGGAGCCGCCGGCCAAATTTCAAATTGGGAAGAGCAAAATCTCACCTTTCCTTTTCCGACGGATATGAATGCGGCTCTCCTCTTCATAGGGTACGTGCAGAGCACACACCCCTACAGGCTCTCTCCTATGAAATCTTGTCTAGCTAAATTTAATGGTCTCGCTGCTCCCTGCTCAACTTTGGTGCCTGTGGTGTCTAGAGTCTGAATTGGAAATCAGAACCAGTTCCATAATTTTCAGTTTGTAAAATTTCACTGAATTTTACTGTATGAGACAGCCTGTATAATTTTCAGTTTGTAGAGCTGGAGGTCAGATTCAGCTCCATAATTTAATGGAATTTTATTGAGAGAAGTCATATACTCCCTCTCCCAGTTCTTCTGTTGCATGGCCATTCCTTAAAGAAACATAACACAGCAAAATTCAGAGGAGCATCCTCAAGCCCTTGGTCTTATTCTTATTTTGTAATCTAAATTATTCACTGAATTTTCATTCTTATTCTTACTGTCAAAATTCAGAGTTGGGAGTAGTTGTTGCTGACTAAAGGTTATGCCCCCAATACCAAATATTGACAGGAGTAGTAAGAGTAGAAGAAGATTACTGTATTCACTGAATTATTTTTGACAGTAGTTGTTGTTGACTAAAGGTTACGCCGTCGACCAATTCACATTGTTGGCGCTGCTGTCCCACCGATGGTCAGCACAGTGCACATCTCCAACGCTCCCCCGCGCAGCTCCATCCCCTCCTGCATGTGGTCAGTTCAGTTCCACTGTTTCCCCCATTCCATTACAATGTTAGTGTTGATGTCTGTTGTGTTTACTGAAAAATAGTCTAGATTCATGATTGTTTCTCCCCCCCTATGCTGAAAAACTCTGGTCAGACTCCTAGATTTAGTTTCTAGATTCAGAATGCTTCAGAACATTTGGTCTCTGAACATTTGGTTACAGTAAGGAGTGAGTCTAAGATCTTACAGTTAAGAGTTCAAAACAATAGCTGCCTGTTTTTGCAAGTTCAAATCAAATAATTAGATTCTTGTGTGGTAAACACTTTTCAGAAAAATAGAATCACCTTTGTACCAATAATTAGCCACTATAATTAGATTCTACAGTACACAAGATCAGATTTTACACTGAATCATTTTTGAGTGCACAAGATTCAGTGTAACAAATATTAGATTCTGCAGTACATCAGTGTAAGAAAGATTAGATTAACTATAATTAACTGAATTTTACAATAATCCTCAGTGTAACAAAGATTAGATTGTATAGTACACAAGATTAGTGTAAATCTTCAAAATGAATTGCTGTTAGTATGTTCAGTGGTTGGAACACAAGACCAGATTTCTTAGGTTCTACTGTCCACAAGTTGATTTAGTCCACAACTTGTTGATTTGCATCAGATGTTCTAGACTGCAAACATCAGAGTTGAAGAGGCTATTAACAGAACTAATTTTCTCATATTCCTATTTTTTCTTTAAGTACTTTGTTTGTTATCAATGGTCTAAGACTTGGTCCTTGATTAAAACTGTCATGTCTTTTTTTTGCTTGTTCTAACCTGTGAAGTAGTGACTAGTCAGCTTGAATTTACTCACAACTGAATGCAATCTGTATGTGTGGAGTACTGATACAGTGTGGCGCCAGTATTCCTGTGATTTAGAACATGGAGCAAATTGGGACAACTAATGGCAGTACTCGTTCTACTAAAAAAGATTTTTCTCTCTATAGTTTGAGCCACATCCATGACCTGGAAAACAGTAAACTGAAACTGTCTGTAACAGTTAACTGTTTCTGGGATTTCTATGGTCCTTTAAATTCAGGTCATGTACTCCTGGGAGTTGTCTGAATCTTTTTGTTAGAACCTCGGAGTCGTACATGACCTGTAGAACATCTGAAGTTCTATTAAAACATTCTGTAATTCAAGGTTTGGTCTTCGGCCCTCTGTTGCAGCATGTGGCGCCCAACATGACCTGTAGAACACTGAATGGATGCACAAGAAAAGGAAAAAGGCAGCAAGGAGGGAGAGGATATTTTAGGAATGACTCTAAGATCTTACTGTAGTTAAGAGTTCAAAACAACAGTTGCCTGTTTTTGCAAGTTTAAATCAAAAATGAATATTGTTCCAAAAAATTATATGGAAATTACCCTTGTTAAGTTTGTCTCTCTGAATATGTTGACCCTGCTGTGATATTATCGTTAATAATGACTTGTTCACCATTCTATTCTTCCTAGGTTGTGGTACACATGCATGTTGAGCCTAGGTACACAGATGACTCATCAATCGAAGCTTGCTACAGGTGAAATTGTGAGTGTTTTCTACGCAACCAGAGAAAGCTTGCTCGTAATTCAGTCAAGAAGGGGACGATGAAGAGGAGGCCGTGAATGTGTTGATTCAGGATCCAACTGGATGATCCGCTGGTGCAATACCTTATTCCTTATACCAAGAAGTTATGCATGATATTGCACCTGCTGAGATGGAAGATATTGATGTCACAATTAAACTTGTCAATAGAGATACTATTTCACCAATGGGAATTGTTAGAGATGTTGAAGTCTCGTGTGGGAAAACTAAATATCCTGCTGATTTTCTTGTTCTTGGTTCCCCACAAGATAGCTTTTGTCCCATTATATTTGGTAGACCCTTCTTGAACACTGTTAATGCTACCATAGATTGCAAAAGAGATGTTGTTACTATAGGTTTAGATGATATGGCTCATGAATTTAATTTTTCTAAATTTAGTAGTCAACACCGTGAAGAAGAATTACCTACTAAGGATGAAATTATTGGTCTTGCTTCTATTGCCGTACCTCCTAGTGATCCTTTAGAACAATACTTGCTAGACCATGAAAATGATATGTTTATGAATGAAAGAAGGGAATTAGATGAAGTATTCTTTAAACAGGAACCTATTCTAAAAAACAATTTACATGTTGAAATCCTAGGGGATCCTCCTCCACCCAAGGGTGATCCCGTGTTTGAGCTTAAACCGTTACCTGATACTCTTAAATATTCTTATCTTGATGAGAAAAAGATATATCCTGTTATTATTAGTGCTAACCTTTCAGAGCATGAGGAAGAGAGATTATTGAAAACTCTGAAGAAGCACTGCGCTGCTATTGGGTATACTCTTGATGATCTTAAGGGCATTAGTCCCACTCTATGTCCACATAAAATTAATTTGGAAGAAGATGTTAAACCAGTTCGTGATCATCAACGCCGGCTGAATCCTAAAATGAAAGAAGTGCTAAGAAAGGAAATACTAAAGCTCCTTGAGGCAGGTATAATTTATCCCGTTGCTGATAGTCAATGGGTAAGCCCTATCCATTGTGTCCCTAAGAAGGGAGGTATTACTGTTGTTCGTAATGATAAAGATGAATTGATTCCTCAAAGAATTATTACAGGTTATAGGATGGTAATTGATTTCCGCAAATTAAATAAGGCTACTAAAAAGGATCATTACCCCTTACCTTCTATCGATCAAATGCTAGAAAGATTGTCCAAACATACACATTTTTGCTTTCTAGATGTTTATTCTGGTTTCTCTCAAATACCTGTGTCAGCCAAAGATCAATCAAAGACTACTTTTACATGCCCTTTTGGTACTTTTTCTTATAGACGTATGCCATTTGGTTTATGTAATGCACCTGCTACCGTTCAAAGATGCATGATGGCTATATTCTCTGACTTTTGTGAAAAGATTTTTGAGGTTTTCATGGACGACTTTTTAGTCTATGGACCTTCTTTTGATGATTGCTTGAGCAACCTTGATCGAGTTTTGCAGAGATGTGAAGAAACTAATCTTGTCTTGAATTGGGAAAAGTGCCACTTTATGGTGAATGAAGGTATTGTCTTGGGTCATAAAGTTTCTGAAAGAGGTATTGAAGTTGATAAAGCCAAGGTTGATGCTATTGAAAAGATGCCATCTCCCACGGACATTAAAGGTATAAGAAGTTTCCTTGGTCATGCCGGTTTTTATAGGAGGTTCATTAAGGACTTCTCGAAAATCTCTCGGCCTCTGACTAATTTATTACAAAAAGATATACCATTTGTCTTTGATGATGATTGTGTAGAAGCATTTGAAATACTTAAGAAAGCATTGATCTCTGCACCTATTGTTCAGCCACCTGATTGGAATTTACCCTTTGAAATTATGCATGCCCCCATTGGTCGGGGCTGTTAACGGGTTATCGGATCCAAAACCCAACCCGATAGCTTAACGGTGTTCCGTTATGATGGATGCCACGTGTTGGTCACCCTTGACGAAAGCACTTCTGTGACGCGCGATTTATCGACATGGAAGTGGACACTTCTGTGATGATAATTTTGGTAATGTCATGGAACACTTCTATGATAGCACAGGTGAGGGAGTCCTGGATTAGGGGGTCTCCGGACAACCGGACTATCTCCATTGACCGGACTGTTAGACTATGAAGATGCAAGATTGAAGACTTCGTCTCGTGTCCGGATGGGACTCTACTTGGCGTGGAAGGCAAGCTAGGCAATACGTATATGGATATCTCATCCTTTGTAACCTACCTTTTGTAACCCTAACCCTCTCCGGTGTTTATATAAACCGGAGGGTTTTAGTCCGTAGGACAACAATCACAACATACAATCATACCGTAGGCTAGCTTCTAGGGTTTAGCCTCTCTGATCTCGTCGTAGATCTACTCTTGTAACACCCATACCTTCAATATAAGTCAAGCAGGACGTAGGGTTTTACCTCCATCAAGAGGGCTCGAACCTGGGTAAAACTTCGTGTCCCTTGCCTCCTGTTACCATCCGGCCTAGACGCACAGTTCGGGACCCCCTACCCGAGATCCGCCGGTTTTGACACCGACATTGGTGCTTTCATTGAGAGTTCTGCTGTGCTGTCGCCACAAGGAAGGATGTCTCGTCCCGTCTTTAAAGACGGCACTATCGCTGAGGGAGCTCTGGCTATCGGCCAAACTCTCCGGCTAGGTGGTTTTCTTATGACCGCATGTTCGGCCGCTGCGCCGACGATGACTTCTCGGGTCATCGAAAGCAATCTTCACATCAACTCGGAACTCGCCGAGCAGTTAGATCCAATGGAGCTCTCTTCCCTGAATGAGCTCTTGGATCGTATTGCCACCCTGGGAGTCACTACAGACTACGATCAGATTGGGCCTAAACCCGATCAAAATTAAGTCTCCCCAGGTCACCCACCATGTTGTAGTGGTGGAAGAACAATGTGGGAAAACTTCATCTATCTAAAGGACTAGCTACGTCCAGATTCCCGATCCCCCCAAACCGGATATCCGCAGAGGGGAGGACGTCACTCAAAGCCTGAACCCAGAATCAGGTAGCGGGCTAGATTTACCAGAAAACGTTCAAGAATCCAACCTTTCGAGTTCGGAAACTCCTTGGCCACTGAGCCTCAGATCGGGTGAGGATTCGGATTCAATTCCACCCACCCACCTAAACATACACAATCTATGCCAAATTAGGCAAGAGCCCGAAGAAACAGTACACCATTACTGGGCCAGATTCCTCCTGGTCTAGAACAGGATAAAGGACTGACGCGAGGAAGACGCAATTTCATTTTTCTGCAATAATTGCACGGACAAGGGAATCCTCAACGCCATAAGTCGTCGCGAAATTACACGCTTTGCCGACTTGGTGTCCATAGTGCGAAAGTACTGTGCGAATACAAACCCATGCCGAAATAAAAGGGTGCATTATCCCAATACACCTGGGTTAACTACCAAAAAGCAAATGCCCTCTACGAGGCAGGGAACCGTACTGGAGGGATGGCTCAACGGACCCTGCAAAATTCATAGTACAACGGATGCGATACCAACGCACGGCCTTAGAGCATGCTGGATACTCCTACAGGTGGCCAAAAGTGGTGAGGATCTACTCCTCCCAATAACCAAAGAGCACCACCCCGAGGACAACAGTACGGTCTTAACGGTCTTCGAGACCTTTGCGTCAAATAAAAGTGAAATCTGCCACATATCCGAAACAAATCCTTGGAGCCACACGACTATTACCTTCAATGCCAGTGACGAACCTAAATTTCGAACAACCCAAGTACCAGCCGCACTGGTCCTCAGTCCAATCGTGGACGGCTATCGACTCACCAAGGTACTCATGGACGGCGGTAGCGGATTAAACCTCATCTACGAGGAAACTCTTCAAAAGATGGAAGTAGACTGGAGCTGCATTAAGCAAAGCAGCACAACCTTTAGAGGAATCATCCCTAGTCGGGAAGCACGCTGCGCCGGAAAAATCACACTAGACGTGGTATTCGGCACGCCGGCTAATTACAGGTCAGAAGAAATTACATTCCAAGTGGCCCCGTTCAGCAGTGAATACCATGCTCTATTAGGGCGGGAGGCGTTCACAATATTCCAAGCCATACCCCATTACGGGTACATGAAGCTTAAAATGCCCGGGCCCAACGGAATCATCACCGTTGTTAGTGATCCGGACATAGCACTCTCCGCCAAAAATAAGACAGCTGCACTGGCCCTTGAGGCACTATCCGATGCCCTAGCGGCCGAAGAACTAACTGCGCTACGCTCCACGGTAAACAGGGACGACGTGATACTCGATAAAAGATCCAAGTCCACCTCCTTTAAGCCGGCGGACGAAATAGTCAAATTCCAAGTCCATCCAACAGATCCTACAAAAAACAGCTTCCATCGGGGCACAATTAAACCCTGGTGTTGACGTCGCACTGCGAGAGTTCCTACGCGAGAACTGGCATATTTTCGCCTGGCACCCTTCAGACATGCCAGGAATCCCACGCAGGCTGGCTGAACATAGCCTAAATATCATAAAAGGGTTCGAGCCAGTCAAGCAGGCTCTTCGACGTTTCTCCGAGCCTAAAAGACAAGCCATGGGAGAGGAACTAGCCAATCTATTGGAGGCCGGATTCATCAAAGACATAAAACATCTGGACTGGCTAGAAAACTTGGTGATGGTACCAAAGAAGGACAAATCCCGGCGCTTGTGCGTCGATTTTAAGGACCTTAACAAGGCCTGCCCAAAGGATCCCTTCCCCCTCCCCCGCATCGATCAAATCATCGATGCTACCGCAGGACACGATTCATTGTGTTTCCTCGACGCATACTCCGGCTACCACCAAATCAAAATGGCAGAGCCAGACCAAGCCGCAACGGCATTCATCACACCATACGGCCCATTCTACTTCAACACAATGCCCTTCGGGCTAAAAAACGCCGGTGCAACATATCAGCGCATGATTCAGACATGCCTGGCAAACCAGATCGGCAAAACAGTGGAGGCATACATGGATGACGTTGTCATTAAAACCAAGCATGTCGAAACTCTAGTAGACGACTTGAGGCTCACATTCGACAACCTCCGAACATATGAAATCAAGCTCAATCCGGAAAAATGCATCTTTGGCGTACCAGCAGGAAAGCTCCTGGGATTCATTGTCTCCAGTAGAGGTATTGAAGCTAATCCGGCCAAAATCCGAGCGTTGTCACAGTTGGCTACCCCAACAGACCTCAAACAAATACAAAAACTAACTGGACGCGTGGCGGCTCTAAGCCGCTTTGTCTCCCGCTTGGGAGAAAAGGCATTACCCCTTTATCGCCTCCTCCGGCGTACCGAACACTTCGAGTGGACGGATGCCGCCACGGCCGGACTCAACGAAATAAAAGCCATGTTGGCAACAAACCCAGTCCTGGTCGCGCCAAACATTGGCGAACCAATGCTATTATACATTGCGGCAACTCATCAAGTGGTAAGCGCAGTGCCTGTCGTCGAGCGAGAAGTGGACGGACACAAATTTCCCATTCAAAAGCCGGTTTGCTACGTGTCCACTATCCTTACTCCATGCAAATAGCGGTACCCACATTATCAAAAGATAGC
The DNA here is from genome assembly GCA_034509565.1 of Triticum monococcum. Lineage (NCBI taxonomy): Eukaryota > Viridiplantae > Streptophyta > Magnoliopsida > Poales > Poaceae > Triticum > Triticum monococcum. The sequence continues at coordinate 524,987,869 of CM067842.1, read as the reverse complement.
GTACACGGTATTTATGGTATCCAGGAAGCTATGACACTACTTTCAAGAGTGTTCGATAACGGTAGCCTCGGAAGTACCACTTAACGATATTATAAATAACTGTGACGTGATGGGTCGGATTGCCAAATGGGCCATTGAGCTCCTCCCGTTCGACATAACTTACAAGCCACGACGAGCTATTAAATCGCAAGTTTTGGCTGACTTCATCGCTGAATGGACGGAAGCCGAACTCCCTAAAGAGTATGGCACATATTCAAACTAGATCATGCACTTCGACGGCTCCAAAATGTTGGCTGGTCTAGGGGCCGACGTCGTTTTGACGTCCCCAACAGGAGACACAATTCAATACGTACTGCAGATAATGTATACGGACTCCAACAATGCAGCCGAATACGAGGCCCTTCTACATGGTCTCCGGATGGCAGTATCCATGGGCATTCAACGCCTAGAGGTGCGCGGGGATTCAAACCTTGCAATATCCCAAATAAATGGAGACTTTGATGCCAAGGATCCAAAAATGGCCGCTTATCACAATGTTGTCCTAAAAATGTCAGCCCGGTTCGAGGGGCTCGAATTTCACCATGTGGCTCGGGAAAACAATCAGGTGGCAGATATCCTCGCCCGCATTGGCGCAAAATGCGACGCGGTCCCTCCCAACATTTTTCTGGAAAGGCTTTTCAAGCCATCCGTAGCATGGGAAGGGGACAACGGTAACAACAGTCCGGACCCGGCCAAAATACCCGATACCGAACTCTCTGACGCAATCGGAGGCTCCGCCACCGAAACAACACAATCAGCCCACGAAATAATGGCTATTATTGCCCCGTGGATAGAACCATTCCTGGCCTACTTAACTAGACAGGAACTCCCGGAGGACCCAAATGAGGCACGCTGCATAGTGCGGCGATCAAAGGCCTACAGGGTCCACGAGGGAGAATTGTACAAGAAAAGCGCTACTGGAGTCCTTCAAAGGTGCATCTCCGAAGAGGAAGGACGGAACCTTTTGGCAGAAATTCATGCCGGACTCGGCGGTCATCACGCCACAGCCCGAGCTCTTGTGAGCAAGGCCTTCCGAACAAGATTCTATTGGCCAACGGCCCGAGCAGACGCACAGGACTTAGTCCAGCATTGCGCCGGTTGCCAGCTCTTCGCAAATCAAAGCCATATGCCACCCACCGCCCTCCGAACAATCCCCATTACATGGCCCTTTGCGGTCTGGGGGCTTGACATGGTTGGACCCCTTAAAGGTGGAACCCACAAGAAAAAATACTTATTGGTCATGGTGGATAAATTCACCAAGTGGATAGAGGCCAAACTGGTTAAAACAGCCGAATCCGGACCGGTGATAGATTTCATATCCGGGGTTGTACATCGCTACGGCGTCCCCCACAGCATCATCATTGATAATGGCACGAACGTCACGACCGACGAGGTAAAACTCTGGTGCAGCAAAATGGGCATCAAGCTCGATTATGCTTCAGTCTACCATCCACAAACCAACGATCAAGTCGAACGAGCAAATGGTCTTATAATGAGCGGCATCAAACCCAGACTAGTGCGCTCCTTAACAGAGTCGGACACACACTGGGTAGAGGAGCTCGACTCCGTACTCTGGGGGCTGCGGACCACGCCGAATCGTAGTACCGGATACACACCATTTTTATGGTGTACGGCGCAGAGGCAGTCCTGCCCTGTGACATAATTCATGACTCACCTCGAGTGCGCATGTACGAAGAAAGAGAAGCCGAGCTCGATCGGCAGGACAGTCTGGACACCTTGGAGGAAGAGCGCGACGTAGCCAAAGCCCGTTCCGCATTTTACCAGCAACAGGCCCGCAGATACCAAAGCAGATAAGTACGAGCCAAAACTTATAACGTTGGCAAACTAGTTCTCCGGCTGCCGGATAAGAAAAAGAACAAGCTAGAGCCCAAATGGGAAGGTCCCTTCGTCATCGACCAAGGTCTGACCGGCGGAGCGTACCGACTGCGGGATGCATCGACTAGTCGACTTGAGCCGAACCCATGGAACGCAGCCAGGCTCCGAAGATTCTATGCCTAGCACTGGACTTTATGTTAGTCCCCTCCCTTTGTCCATTTTCTGCATATGCGTCGCTGTCTTGTTTCTCTTTCTTTCTTTCATTCCTTTAGGCCTTCAAGGGTCACCTTGTGCCTCACTTGTACACTATAGAGGTGCTAGCAACACTATCTACACCTGGGGGCTTCTTTCACAGAAGTTTAAATTATTTACCTGGGCATCACGCCCAACACATGTGTTATACTTCCGCATGTACCTTTTTCACCATTATATGCATCGATATGACTTAAGTTTTGGCCAAGCTGGGTTGCCTGGCTCTTGTATTTATGCCCTACGTTCCCGTTAATTCGGCTATGGCATAAGGGGAGCACCTCTGCGATTGTTACTGCCGGGTCAGCCGGACGTGTACCTCAGACTGGGTGAAGCCGAAAGCTAGTGTTCTTAAGAGAATATTCGGTCGGTGAACAAAAGATGACTTTTATTTATTAACCATATCTGCCCCCAGACGTTTTTACTGCGCTTCTTGTCGCAGTCCGGACATGCACTTTAGGGCATGCCTACCCAGGGAAAGGAACCCTTAACGGAACTATTCTCTCTGGAAGATGTTTCTTACTACCCATGTAATATAACATAACTAGTTGGGCACTTGTCTGATAAAGCACTAATGACCCCTACGCCTAGTCTCCACGCATGCCCTGGTTCTTATATAACCCAGAGGGTATTCGGATACACTCCGGACTCTCGGGTCCTGAGGTTGAAGCGAAAAGGTCCGCCACGACAAACGATCTACAATCCGGCTAGAAGGCATCATATATGTCGCTTTACAATTACATAATCAATTTGACTGGTTGAATTCCTCTTCAATGCCATCCAATAGGCTGTCTAGTCTACAGTCCTGTTGGGAATACTTTGCGGCCAATTCTACTTGGCCGTACACTAGATTTACAGGGATCTCCTTGCCATCAGGCCCCACAGGTCCGACTTCGGCCATGTGGTTCGGGTCAGACTTCGTGTACCATGTCTTCACCATCGCCCAAGCTTCCCTGGCGCCCTGACGGCAGGCCAATATCTTCCATAATCGGAAGCGCCTTCTTGCTCCCTTCAGCTTTTCTGCAAGCTCTCCAAGGCCTTCGGGTAGGGAGACGGACAGCCACAAGGCCTGGGCAACGCCTTGCATCACCTTCCGAACTCGTTCGTGCAACTGTGCGAGCTCGGGAAGAAGATCACCCGTCAAACTAGGCATCTCCTCGGCAGGATGACCTGTTAACATACCTACAGACATAACTCTGTCAGCCAGCTTCCCCGTCGAACTCTTTTTAAGTTCGTTCAAGCACTTACTAAATATGCCGTGCCAAAGTTGTCGATTCTCCTTAACAGAGTCCGATAGTTGGGCACGAACATCTTTCAGTTCCACGCCCAGCTTGGTGTTGGCATCTTGGAGATCATTCTTCTCCTGCCTCACCCTTGTAAGCACGCTCTCACCAGCCTTCAGCTGGCGTTTGAGCTGTTGCTTATCCAGATTCACTCCAGCGTCATCTGCAATTTTTTCATCAGATTTGCATATAAAGCCGCACTCTAATATGATACTTATCATTTGACGGATATGTTACCAGTGGGGGTCTCTTTGGGCTCCCCTGCGGCGGACAGTGCGGCCTGAAGTTGGGCTTTGCACTCTTCCAGCTCCTGGGACGGTTGAGTATTCTTTTCTGTAAGAACCTACATAACAAATGATCCTTAAATCAGTTATCCTAACTGTTTCAAGTCTCAGGGGCTACTGATATATATAATCATCAAATTTTCTCACCCGTATGTCTTTTACATACTGCTCCGTGGCTCTGGCTAGACCATCTTGAGCGGCACGGAGGTGCACGTCTCACGAGTTGAAAGCATCCAATGCCTCTGGGGAGAAACAAGCGTCACGAAGAACAATCCGGCGACGCCTATGGTTCATGGCACTTTCCACCTCGGAATGGGTGGCGGACAGTCTGTCCGTATCCTCTGTCGGAGGAGCACCCGGCGCACGCCTTGTACTCGTTCCCACCTCTGAGTCTGGCCTCGGAGCCTGGCTTACGGAGGCGCGATTCGTAGCCTCTCCGGGTATAGTCCGGCGAGCGCTCTTTTTCCTGAAAAGAAGGCATGGGCATTAGTATGCCTCTGTAAATAATATCTTGTAATAAAGACGGCGCGCCATACCGCTGCGCCGGTGCCTCAATCCGGACTGCGGATCTTTTCAGCCTGCCTGGCCTAGCGGCCCCTTGTTGGCTAGTTGCCACGGGCTCGGCCTTCTGCCCCGAGGACCTCCCCTGCAAAACACGGCTGTTATACGGCAATAAAAAGAGCACAAGGACGGATCCCTTTTAAGTGTTGGGATTTCGGTCTCAGTCACCTGTGAGGCTGGAACTAGCCCAGGGTAATCGGCCGTAATGGCCACCAAGGTATTGTCATTACTCCCTTGGTAAAATACCCCGTCGATCAGCTCCACGGATATGTCCGGATACTCCTGGGAGGCCGGGTCAAGGGACCGTCCAGGGTCCTCGGGCTGTGGGGGAGGGTTGTTTATCTCCTTTACTGCCTGGCGCAGCTCCTGTGATGAAATCGCTAGAATGAATACTTAAACTGCGGGAATACGGAACGGATGGGCGAGAAAAATCTCCGCTTACCCAGCTCGGAGGATTGTACATGGAGAATCTGCCCTGCGGTTTGACACGAAGGAATTCCTCCTCTTCTCCCTTGTACAAAGTGGACAAGATCTTTATTAGATCAGCAGCTGATCCCAGCCCTTTGCGGCCGTGGCGGGTGGCGTCATCCTCCCCGTTGAAATCCCACATGGGGTGGCCTCTATACTGGAGCGGCTGCACCCCCCGCATAATGCATATAGCCATGACCTCGATCATGGTCAGTCTGGATCGAGCTAAAGAGCTTATCCGGCTCATCAGATAAAGAATGTCCCGATCGTCTTCCTCTAGGGGGCTCCGTGGACGCCAGCTCTGACGCTTCTTCAAAGGGGCGTTGTCAAACTCTGGAAGGCCGATCCGAATAGGGTCCGGAAGGGGGACATCTTCTATATAAAACCATTCTGAAGGCCAGTCTTCGGACATCTTCTTTGGGATCCCGGATAGGTATCCGGTCCCGGCGATGCGCCACACTTCGGCTCCGCCCACTTGATATATTGATCCCTTCTTAGAACGGGGCACCAGGCAGAACAGCTTCTTCCATAGAGCGAAATGAGCCTCACAGCCCAAAAATAACTCGCAAAGGGCTACGAATCCCGCGATGTGCAGCAGAGAGGCAGGCGTGAGGTTGTGCAGCTAGAGGCCGTAGAACTCCAGAAGCCCTCGGAGAAACGAATGGATTGGGAATCCGAGCCCTCTTACCAGATAAGGGACAAGGTGTCAAGGCATACCCGCTCTCCCTTGGAGGGATTGGGACGACTCTCCGCTTGGTCTCTGACATTATAAGTGGCAAGCCCGGCTCGAACCGGGACCAGGTATGCTGGGGGAAGAAATCCCTTGGACTGAAGCATCACCAATTTACTGTGCGGGATGGAACATCTCTCCCAATCTCCAGGCTTGGAACTAGAGGTGCGAGAGGAGGAGCTGCGTCGACTGGCCATGGTGGAATGGATCTCTGTCGGATACGCTCTGATGAAGACTCGGCAAGGGAGGATGATGTGATTTGGATCTGAATCCTCGTCTTTTTAAATAGACGGCCCACTTACAGAGCTATGGGTAAATGAAAACACCCTCGCTCTTCACATTCGCTCGACACGTGGAAAGTAGCCATTATTGGGCGTAGAAGCCAAGAAGTACAAACCATCACAAGGAACCGGACATTATTTCGACAGGTACACAGAATTTGAAGAGGAACCCGCCTTGCAATGCTGAGGATAATACTGTGCACCGGACTCGTCGTCATTGAAGCTTGGTTCGGGGGCTACTGAGGGAGTCCTGGATTAGGGGGTCTCCGGACAGCTAGACTATCTCCATTGACCGGATTGTTAGACTATGAAGATGGAAGATTGAAGACTTCGTCTCGTGTCCGGATGGGACTCTACTTGGCATGGAAGGCAAGCTAGGCAATACGTATATGGATATCTCCTCCTTTGTAACCGACCTTGTGTAACCCTAACCCTCTCCGGTGTCTATATAAACTGGAGGGTTTTAGTCCGTAGGACAACAATCACAACATACAATCATACCGTAGGCTAGCTTCTAGGGTTTAGCCTCTCTGATCTCATGGTAGATCTACTCTTGTAACACCCATATCTTCAATATTAATCAAGCAGGACATATGGCTTTACCTCCATCAAGAGGGCCCGAACCTGGGTAAAACTTCATGTCCCTTGCCTCATGTTACTATCCGGCCTAGACGCATAGTTCGGGACCCCCTACCCGAGATCCGCTAGTTTTGACACCGACAACAGGTATGACTATCTTGATTCTGTCATAAAATCGTCATGGATGTACACGCATGACAGAAAACGCGACCTACTGTGACAAACACATATCATCACAGAAGTGTATTTTTTTGTAGTGTAAGGGCTATTGGGACTATTTGCAATTTACTATTAAATTAATCAAGAAAAAGGATTTCACCTGCAGACCCTTAGACAAAACATCCACCGCATTCTCAAAGCCAGATCGGGCTGCGCCAAGGTAGGCGTCCACCAAGTTGAGGGCATTAAACTCTTGGCTAGAGAAAACTGGATTCCTGAGACAAGTTTTTCTCTACCAATGATTTATGGCGCTATCGATCTCTGAGTTGGTGGCAAAATAAGCCTCTGAAGTCTCTGGTTGAGGCACTTCAGGAATATCCCCTGGAGTGGGTGCTAGCTTGGCATCTGTCCTCAGCACGGAAGCACCCATAGCACCAGCTTCCTCGGATGGAAATGTGTAGGTAGGTCGCCCGTATAAAACTCGGATGGTGAAACACACAATACCACGGCTATTTTGGAAGTTGCTCTCAAGAAGACTTACCTGTCTGAGGCAGGGGCAACGTGTGCGGTCTCTGCGATGGTCGATTGCGGAGCGACACTTCGGGTGCCTGATAGAGGCGAGGGTGTCCCAATATTTCGATGAGATGATAACTATCGATTTTGTGGAGTCGACTTTGACGATCCGACTACAAACATGCACGATGTTGCACCTTAGCAATCGCTAAACCAATCTCCCGAGGTTACTGACGATGCTGGAAGCACGATCAGCCTCACCACGAAGGTCTATTCCTGCATGCAATCAAAGAACAAGCAAGAATATGATAATGCAATTTGTATATGGTGAATATAAGATGAAAGCTTTATTGATCAAGGTGGGTGTTATGGCATATCTCTCTCAAGGTAGTTTTGGTGATTGATGACAACATGTTTGCGGACTAATCTTGTGCTTTGAATAATTCACAGATTCTCCCCTAGCACGAGACGCCTTCTTCCCCTCAGAGTGTATTCCAAGACGGTGTAGCTCGTTCGTTTCTTTCTCGGTGGACTAGTTGCGTAGAGGGCACCATACTATCAAGAGGGGGTCCGCTGGGGTTTTGCATGGGTGGAATCATCACGTACACATCAGCTTCTCACCCTTCGAGCATTTCCTTTCCTGTGAAGAGATCTCTTCTCTCTTCCTTGTCCTGTCTGGGTCTAAGCGGTAGTACCGCGCACCCAGCGGTAGTACCGCTGAGGAGCCAAGCGGCAGTACCGCTCCGCAACGGTAGTACCGCCCTTGGCTCCACAGCAGTAGTACCGCTGGGGGCCTGGCACCTCCGCCTTGTCCTCAGCATTTTTGAGAGATCCCTTATCTCTCTCGCGCGCGCCCCAGCAGTAGTACCGCACTGCCTGTGGTACTACGGCCGAAGGATCACAAGCGGCAGTACCACTCCACAGCGGTACTACCGCCCTTGATCCCACTGCCGTAGTACCGCTGGGTAGTCTGGCTCCTACCGCCTCGATTCGAGAGGTCTTTTTCTCGTGTCAGGTTTTGCGGCACTAGTCACGGTTGTAGTGGCGGTAGTATTGTTCTAGGAGCGGTAGTACCGCCCTACCACCACGGTAGTACCGCATTTGGATCCGTTCCCTACTAAGTCTCCTCAGTGCGGCAGTACCGCTGGCTGGCGCGGCAGTACCGCTGTCCTGGCGGTAGTACCGCCCCCTCTCAGCGCTAGTACTGCCCTATGCGGGGCTGGTTGGTGGGGGGCAACGGGATTGTTGCCCCCACTATAAAAGGGAGTCCCCTTCTTCCTTCTCACTTACCTCTTCCTCCCCTAAGCTCCATTCATTGCTCAAGCTCCATTAAATACTCCAAGCTTCATTTTGCCCGATCTATCTCCCTAGCCAATCAAACTTGTTGATTTGCTCGGGAGTGGTTGAGAAGGCTCCGATCTACACTTCCACCAAGGGGTTTTCGATTCCCCCACCCATCCCTAGCGGATCTTGTTACTCTTGGGTGTTTGAGCACCCTAGATGGTTGAGGTCACCTCGTAGCCATATTCCATTGTGGTGAAGCTTCGTGGTCATGTTGGGAGCCTCCGATTAAGTTGTGGAGATTGCCCCAACCTTGTTTGTAAAGGTTCGATTGCCGCCTTCAAGGGCACCAATGGTGGAATCACGGCATCTCGCATTGTGTGAGGGCGTGAGGAGAATACGGTGACCCTAGTGGCTTCTTGGGGAGCATTGTGCCTCCACACCTGTAACGCCCCAAGACCGGAGCTTCAGTTGCTTTCCAGGGTTCCCGGGTTTCTCTGTGTGTTTTATTTTTGTTGCTTGCTCCTTTTATGTTTGCATTGCATCATGTCATCATGCCATCATGTCATTATTTTTTGCAACTCAACTAAATAAACCGTATGGATCTTCGATCCATTTAAACCGACGGAATTCACATGGTGAGTTCTCTTTATAACATACCCTCCCAATATTAGAGAGCTATTATAAAATATTCCATTGTTTTGGAATCACCCATGAACCCACTTGCATATTAAATCCCTTGGCCTTTTTCTTCCTTAATTTTCGACTCCCTAGTCTTGCCATTTATTTCTTTCATCATTTTCCGGAGCTTTACCAAATTCTCAACATTTTTGGATACCCTAAACCTCGCCCTAGTTCAAACCCATTTGAATTAAATTCAAATGAGTTTGAATTCTTTTCATTCGATCTTGGCTATTCCATTTTTTCTTGGAACCAGCGCATTCTTGTGAGTCCGGGAATTTAACTTCCATGCCCAAATTCCATCCATACCCTCTCTTTCTATTTTTTCCCTTCTATCTAATTTCTATTTTTTCTCTTTTTGGTTAAGAAAGAAGAGTAGGAGAGGCAGTCCAGCAGGCCCTGGCCGATTCTCTTATCCATTGGGCTGGCCTCCCAAGGCCCATCCGCGCCCCGTGGTTACCCTAGCTAGCTCGATCCCCTGGCCCGATCTCTCCCTAATCCCTCTCCCTCCGCCGCCAGGAGACCCATCTCCTCGATCCCCATCTCCCATCTCTCCCTCCTCTCGCTCTCCTCGCATCGCACCAGAGGAGGAGACCCGCAACCCGATCCCCATCCCTCGACCTCATCACTTGGCGGCGACCAAAAACCGGGGCGCCACCCACCTCCCTCCGCCGTCAAGCTCAAGTACCACGTCGACGCTCCGCCTCCTGCCGACTAGCCCCGGCCACCAGTGCTCCACAACAAGCCCCGTCGCCATGTCCGGTCGCTGCCGGCGACCATGACCAGTGCCTGCGCCTCCCTGCGCCGGTGTCTTCGTCGTCGAACTGGAGCAGGGCCCCAAGGACGCCATGTCTTGCCGTCGCCAAGTCCCGTCGCCCTGCCTCTCCTCCTGCTTCTCCGCGTCGCCCTCAACCCTCCTCGACGTCGTCGCCTCCCTCCTTCCTCTCCGGCCGCACGAGCCCTGCACAGCCCTGCGCCCTCAAGTGCCCCGCCGGCCTGCGACGCCGCCGCCGACCTCCACCAGGAACCTGCGTCGCCCAGGCGCCAGCTCTTTCCACCTCGCCTCTCTGCAACTCCCGTGGATGTCGTCCAGGGAACCCATGGCGGCGTCGTATTAAGGCCGTCGCCGGTGGGATCCTGCGTCCCTCCGCCATCTTCCTGGTCAAGTGACGCCAGGGCCGACCCCGCCGCGTTCCTCTACTCCTCTCGCCTCGAGCACCTGCCGCTGAACACCACCTTCGTCTTCTGTTGCTGCTTCACCGATGAGCACAGGCCACCGCCGCGTTGCTTTGCCTTCGCCTCCCGGCTTCGTCCGTGAGAACGATTACAGTCACTTGGGTTCGACAAGTTGCCGAGTACCACTACATTTGCCATGTACATCTACACCGAGACGAGACCGCCAAGATGCATCCTGATGTCGCCGAAGACACGTGAACATCTACACGACGATCGCCGAGTACCTCTTCGCAAGTACCCCTACGCGCGAAGATGCCAAGACAGTTTCGGGATTCACCAAGTACCACTACAGCCGGAGACCTCGACGCCCGACGCCTAAACGATCACCGAACCGGAAATAACACCAAGTACTAGGTCAATGAGAACAGCCAAGTTCGTCTTCCGCCGTCTCCGAAATCGCCAAGTACCACGACGAACCGAGAACAACTACCGTCGACGTGCATTTTGCCAAGTACCACTACTGTCATCGCAAGAACGGGACCGGAAAGTCCGAAGACCCCAAGTACCACGACACGATGACATGAACATCTACGGAATGTGTACGACTACGCGATGTGACGCCAAGTTCGATGACGACCGTGTACCCCTACCGCTCCTCGAACATGAACATCTACTTCCTCTTCGACTCGCGAATGTCTACTTCCACTACTTCCTCTACGAGTTCGAACCGCTCTGAGAATGCTCCTTTGGGAAGGTATAACCTCGAGGCGACGTCCTTGAACGAATGCATGTGTGATGTATGAGATGCTCGTGCTTGCACCGTGCTCGATTTGTCGATGCACGTTGCCCTCTTTTACCTTGTCACCGTCATGTGGGAACCCGGTAACCGGGAGCACCCCACCTTCTATTGCATGTCACGCTCCCGTCGCACTTCCTTTGCACCGGGATCTCAATCGAGTTACTGGAACCGGAACGTTGCCGTGGCACCGTTTCGTTATCGTTGTCGTGGCTCCCCTTTTCATTTCCGCCATGTTGACAAATGCTTCTTAATATGCCCTTGTCAACTTTTCTTAAAATTGCATAAAACTTGCACATGTCATTCGCATCATGATAATAACATTTAAATGTTGAAATTGTTGTTGCACCAAATTGATAATTGCATATGGGGATTTACCGGATTTGTTATTTGTTATTTCCGACCTCATTTAAACTTGCCTAAATGTTTAGTTTTCTTATGCTTCCCCTCTTGCCATGCTAACAACATTTAATATTGTTGAGTACCTAAACGAGAGAGAACTAAATAACTTGAATGTGGTGTTTCGTCAATATGCAACGGAGTTGCATATTGAGCTCCACTTAATTTGGAGGATTGTTTGTGCACCATGCCATGCCCTCTTTATACCGGACATGCATCATACTTGGTTGTGCATCTTGCCATGTTTATGTGTTGGTTGTTTACTATGTTGTGTGCTTCTTTCCGGTGTTTGCTTCTTCGGCTTGGATCCGATAACGTCGCGTTTGTGAGGATCCGTTCGACTACGTCCTTTTATCTTCTTCATGGACTCGTTCTTCTTCCTTGCAGGATTTCAGGCAAGATGATCATACCCTCGAAATCACTTCTATCTTTGCTTGCTTAGTTGCTCGCTCTTTTGCTATGCCTATGCTGCGATACCTACCACTTGCTTATCATGCCTCCCATATTATTGAACCAAGCCTCTAACCCACCTTGTCCTAGCAAACCGTTGATTGGCTATGTTACCGCTTTGCTCAGCCCCTCTTATAGCGTTGTTAGTTGCAAGTGAAGATTGAAGATTGTTCCTTGTTGGAACATGGAGATGTTGTTCCTTGTTGGAACATGTTTACTTATTGGGATATCACTATATATCTTATTTAATTAATGCATCTATATACTTGGTAAAGGCTGGAAGGCTCGGCCTTATGCCTGGTGTTTTGTTCCACTCTTGCCGCCCTAGTTTCCGTCATATCGGTGTTATGTTCCCGGATTTTGCGTCCCTTACGCGGTTGGGCTATAATGGGAACCCCTTGACAGTTCGCCTTAAGTAAAGCTCTTCCAGCAATGCCCAACATTGGTTTTACCATTTGCCACCTAGCCTTTTCTTTCCCTTGAGTCGGCCGGCTCAAGGGTCATGGTTATTTACCCCCCCCCCCCCCCCCGGGCCAGTGCTCCTCTGAGTGTTGGTCCAAACTAGAGTCCTGTGCAGCGCCCCCTCGGGGAAACTCGATGTTTGGTTTTAGTTGTATGGAGCGCTCATCTGAGTGTGCCCTGAGAAAGAGATATGTGCAGCTCCTATCGGGATTTGTCGGCACATTCGGGTGGTGTTGCTGGTTTAGTTTTACCCTGTCGAAATGTCTTGTTGTACCGGGATACCGAGTCTGATTGGAACGTCTCGGGTGGAGGTCTATTCCTTCGTTGACCATGAGAGCTTGTGATGGGCTAAGTTGGGACCCCCCTGCAGGGATTTGAACTTTCGAAAGCCGTGCCCGCGGTTATGGGCGGATGGGAATTTGTTAATGTCCGGTTGTAGAAAACCTGAAGTTGACCTTAATTAAAATGAATCAACTGCGTGTGTAACTGCGATGGTCTCTTTCCGGCGGAGTCCGGGAAGTGAACACGGTTGTTGGAGTTATGCTTGGCGTAGGTTACTATAGGATCACTTCTTGATCATAGTTTCTCGATCGTGCTTTACCTTCTCTTCTTGCTCTCTTTTGCGTATGTTAGCCACCATATATGCTAGTCGCTTGCTGCAGCTCCACCTCATACCTTTACCTTACCGATAAGCTTAAATAGTCTTGATCGCGAGGGTGCGAGATTGCTGAGTCCCTGTGGCTCACAGATACTTCCAAAACCAGCTTGCAGGTGCCGATGAGTCCGTGCCGATGACGCAACCAAGCTAAGGAGGAGCTCGATGAAGATCTTGTCCTTTGTGTTGTTTCGTTCTAGTTGATCAGTAGTGGAGCCCAGTTGGGGTCGATCGGGGACCTTTGTCGCATTTGGGGTTCTTCTTATATTTTGGTTCCGTAGTCGGACCTTGATTGTATCTGGTTGATGTAATGCTTTATTCATGTAATTGTGTGAAGTGGCGGTTGTAAGCCAACTATGTAACTCTTTCCCTTATGTATTACATGGGTTGTGTGAAGATTACCTCACTCGCGACATTGCTTTCAATGCGGTTATGCCTCTAAGTCGTGCTTCGACACGTGGGAGATATAGCCGCATCGAGGGCGTTACAAGTTGGTAATCAGAGCCCTCCCCGACCATAGGAGCCCCATTGCTTTATCGCTTTTAGCAGCCGAGTTGAGTCTAGAAAAATGTTTTGAGTCATTTAGGAATTATATATCGGAGAGTTTAGGAATTCTTTTTACTTCCCAGTCTCCTCATCGCTCTGGTAAGGCATCCTGACGTAGAGTTTTGACTATTCTCTTCTCAAATTACACTAAACAAATTTTAGGATCACGCGGGTATCTTGGAATCGTTCCGATGGTTTTGTGACGAGAACATTGTCTTGGTGCCTCCTGTCAGGGGTTTTGTGGAGGTGTCCCGGCGAGTTGAGCTCTGAGGTGTTATCGTCATAATTTTATCGTTGCAGTTCTGGAATACCTGAGTTTAGTACGCCGACATCAAAAATCTCTTTTATGCAGTTCGTTGGTGAGATAACCTCGACACCACCCAGTACTGGGGCGGGAGTTCGGGAGTATCGCCATAACTTGTATAACGGATGCTTTTCGAAGGTTCAGGTAGATGATTTCCGAAGGTTTCTTTGTTATGTGTTGAAGGATGGATACAGCTCGATGTAGGATTTGCTAGTTTTGGGTGAGATATTATGCTTCCCCTGTATCCCCAACACCTGATTGCATAACCGGAAAGGTTTGGGAGTTTCATAGGTGGGAATTCAAGTAGCTCTTAGGATATCTTTCCGACAGATGTATGATATGAAATTGGGGTTCGATGTCTAGTGGTCCGCCTATTCACGGTTGGTTTTACAGTGGTCCCGTTGTGTCTTAAAGAGTCCTTGGCTATGCCAACTCGGGGACGCTTCGTATGTCATGTGCATTGCCTTGTACATGATGGTGCTGTACGATCGAGCCCGTGTAGGCCCCACCACGAAAACTTCGGACAAAATCTCTATCATATGTTTGTTCCGGCTTATTTTGCAAGCCAATCCTTTGTTTTGTTTTGAGTTGTGGTATTCGAGTTGCTTCGAAGTCAAATGTTGATTCCATACCTTTCCCAAGTGTTGTTCTCATACTCCGATGTGAATACTAATCCCTCTTGATCATTGAGATTGTGTTGTCAATCCTTTTCATCCGGCGTGTTTCTCTTCAAGTGGATCCCATCATTCCAATATCAGCAAGATGTACTATCACTTCTTCTCGACGGTGTTTGTTTCATCCGTCTCCAAGTTGTTTTTGTTTTCCCACCCTCCCACCCTCTTTTCTTCGAGGACTCGGATGTCTTAATCAAGTATCATTTTATTGATGTGAAGTCTCTTCTTTCTTTCCTTTCAATGTTCTCACCCGGTGTTTCTCATGAAGACTCTAATGGAGCTTCAAGTTCGTCATTCTTCATTCTTTTCATCTCCGGGGGTTCCATGTCAAGCTTTGTTGATCATATCCTTTCCTCGTTTCAATGTTTTCTCATGCCGGTGCAATTCTTAATCGTTCACCTCTCGCTATTCTTTTGTCCCGGAGTGCTCAAAATATCTCAGAAGGCTCGTTTTTTCGTTCAAGATCAGTTCAACCTATTTCGAGGATGTTATTTCATTCAAGTCATTTAATTCACCGGTGCAACCTCTCTTTTAAATTGTTCCACGGTGTTTTCTCTTGAGTGGGCCCTAACCCACAGGTCTTTTCCCAGGTTCTTACCTGACTCTTCTAATTCTCCCGGAGATATCCTTAAAATTCTTTTTGAAGTTTGACGTAAGAATGATTCAGCACCAGTCATATGCTTTTCTCCAAGATCTTTCAAATTCTTTTCATCGTTGACTCAACCTCTTCATTTTGATTCTTCCAGAGTGTCTAAATAATTCAAGGTGGTGTTTCTCGTCGTCCTTCTCATCATTTGAAGATCGAAGAAGAGTTTTACCTCCATATCTTATCCGTTCTCTCAGAGATTCGTGGTGCTAGCTTATTGCCATCCTCTCATAATTGTTTGCGATTGTGAGATATTCTTTTCACCCATCCGGAGTATTTCAGAGTATTTTAAGTTTGATTCTATGGAACCCATCATCTCATAATTATTCATTCCCAGCTTTCAGTTATCGTTCTCCTAATCTTACCGGTGCATCGATCAATTATCCTCTAATCAGTTCTTGATATCTTCGTTCTCATGTAACTAAATCCCCTCAAGCTTCTTCGTTCATTTGCTAATTCTTCCCGGTGTTTCTTTATCTTTTCTTCGAACATCTTAATTCTTACGGTGGTTCGTTCTAGAGTTCTCTTCCTTGGTTATCATATCAATTCATTCGTTGTTTTCCAAATCCCACATGTGGTTCATGGAAGACCTTTCCAAGTTGACGCTATATCTATCTTAATCCTTTCTACGAGAATAAGTAGTGTGCCAAATCCGTTGATTGTCATCAATTTAATTGGTGAAGGATACGCATAACGTAATTCTTATTCTTGTTTCATCCAAATGATTAATTCCTTATTCCGGAGGTGCATCATATCACATTCTTGGTTCGAGATGCCTTATCTTTTCTTCCCAAGTGTTCCAAGCTTTTGCAATTACATCTCCACGGAGGTCCATCTAAATCATTGCAAGGCTTCACCTTGTGTTTTCAACTACCCTTTCTTTCTGTTTGATCATTCTTTTGTTTATCGCAGTTCTTCATCAAGGTTTTACATAATGGTTCATCAAGGATTTAATTCCTTCTCGAAGTGTTCATAGAGATTCTTTTCTAAGGAGCTCAAGCATTCTTCATCTTGCTACCCGGAGTGCAATTCTTTCTTCCGTATCATTGGAGGTGGTATTATGTCATTCTTGATAATTTGAATTCATGTTTCATGATACACATGTTGTCATGAATGAGATATTTTTAAATCCATCAATCTCGTCATTGGAGTTATCTTGGGTTATATTTCACCTAAAGCCTTCTCTAAGGTTTGTTGCTATTATCTTATAAATGACCCAAGTTCTTCACTTATCCTCCCGGTGAAATAAGTTTCTCGTCTCTTTGTTCTTATCAATCCAATTCTTTTCCCGTGAGTGGCAGGTTTTTCATCTCTTAATTTGAGATGCATTTCATAAGACCATATCAAGCTTATTCTTCTCATTGCTGGTTTTCCAACAACTCCGTTCTAGCCTTTGTTGTAAGCGTGCTCTGCCAAGATCTTGTTTTCTACTTCGTTCACTCCTTTCCATTCACTCTTTTCTTCCAGAGGCATTTTGATGTGGCTCTCTTCTACTTTTTATTTTTGTTCTTGTCAAGATCAAGTTCTTTTCATCTTATCAAGTCTTGCATCTCTTTCCAACCAGAGCGCTATACGAATTTGTTCTTCTTTGTTCCTCTTTTCTATCGGTGTGTTTTCAATTTTGTTCATCTCCGTTGTATTCTTTTCTCGTATTTGCTTAACCTCTTCAAGGTTCGTGGTTTCACTCGTTTGTCAAAGAAGCAACTTAGTTTTACCTCTTCTCTTTTTCTGTTGTCCCTCCGGTGCCATTCTAGATCTCGGGACGAGATCCTCTCGTAGTGGGGGAGTGTTGTAACGCCCCAAGACCGGATCTTCAATTGCTTTCCAGGGTTCCCGGGTTTCTCTGTGTGTTTTATTTTTTTTGCTTGCTCCTTTTATGTTTGCATTGCATCATGTCATCATGCCATCATGTCATTATTTTTTGCAACTCAACTAAAACCGTATGGATCTTCGATCCGTTTAAACCGAGGGAATTCACATGGTGAGTTCTCTTTATAACATACCCTCCCAATATTAGAGAGCTATTATAAAATATTCCATTGTTTTGGAATCACCCATGAACCCACTTGCATAATAAATCCCTTGGCCTTTTTCTTCCTTAATTTTTGACTCTCTAGTCTTGCCATTTATTTCTTTGATCATTTTCCAGAGCTTTACCAAATTCTCAACATTTTTGGATACCCTAAACCATGCCCTAGTTCAAACCCATTTGAATTGAATTCAAATGAGTTTGAATTCTTTTCATTCGATCTTGGCTATTCCATTTTTTCTTGGAACCAGCGCATTCTTGTGAGTCCGGGAATTTAACTTCCATGCCCAAATTCCATCCATACCCTCTCTTTCTATTTTTCCCTTCTATCTAATTTCTATTTTTTTCTCTTTTTGGTTAAGAAAGAAGAGTAGGAGAGGCAGTCCAGCAGGCCCTGGCCGATTCTCTTTTCCATTGGGCTGGCCTCCCAAGGCCCATCCGTGCCCCGTGGTTACCCTAGCTAGCTCGATCCCCTGGCTTGATCTCTCCCTAATCCCTCTCCCTTCGCCACCAGGAGACCCATCTCCTCGATCCCCATCTCCCATCTCTCCCTCCTCTCGCACTCCTCGCATCGCACCAGAGCAGGAGACCCGCAGCCCGATCCCCATCCCTCGACCTCACCACTTGGCGGCGACCAAAAACCGGGGCGCCACCCACCTTCCTCCGCTGTCAAGCTCAAGTACCACGTCGACGCTCCGCCTCCTGCCGACTAGCCCCGGCCACCAGTGCGCCACGGCAAGCCCCGTCGACATGTCCGGTCGCTGCCGGCGACCATGACCAGCGCCTGCGCCTCCCTGCGCCGGTGTCTTCGTCGTCCAACTGGAGCAGGGCCCCATGGACGCCATGTCTTGCCGTCGCCAAGTCCCGTCGCCCTGCCTCTCCTCCTGCTTCTCCGCGTCGCCCTCAACCCTCCTCGACGTTGTCGCCTCCATCCTTCCTCTCCGGTCGCACGAGCCCTGCACAGCCCTGCGCCCTCAAGTGCCCCGCCGGCCTGCGACGCCAATACAGTTTCTATTGCATGTCACGCTCCCGTCGCACTTTCTTTGCACCGGGATCTCAATCGAGTTACCGGAACCGGAACGTTGCCGTGGCACCGTTTCGTTATCGTTGTCGTGGCTCCCCTTTTCATTTCCGCCACGTTGACAAATGCTTCTTAATATGCCCTTGTCAACTTTTCTTAAAATTGCATAAAACTTGCACTTGTCATTCGCATCATGATAATAACATTTAAATGTTAAAATTGTTGTTGCACCAAATTGATAATTGCATATGGGGATTTACCGGATTTGTTGTTTGTTATTTCCAGCCTCATTTAAACTTGCCTAAATGTTTAGTTTTCTTATGCTTCCCCTCTTTCCATGCTAACAACATTTAATATTATTGAGTACCTAAACGAGAGAGAACTAAATAACTTGAATGTGGTGTTTCGTCAATATGCAACGGATTTGCATATTGAGCTCCACTTAATTTGGAGTATTGTTTGTGCACCATGCCATGCCCTCTTTATACCGGACATGCATCATACTTGGTTGTGCATCTTGCCATGTTTATGTGTTGGTTGTTTACTATGTTGTGTGCTTCTTTCCGATGTTTGCTTCTTCGGGTTGGATCCGATAACGTCGCGTTTGTGAGGATCCATTCGACTACGTCCTTTTATCTTCTTCATGGACCCGTTCTTCTTCCTTGCGGGATTTCAGGCAAGATGATCATACCCTCGAAATCACTTCTATCTTTGCTTGCTTAGTTGCTCGCTCTTTTGCTATGCCTATGTTGCGATACCTACCACTTGCTTATCATGCCTCCCATATTATCGAACCAAGCCTCTAACCCACCTTGTCCTAGCAAACCGTTGATTGGCTATGTTACCACTTTGCTCAGCCCCTCTTATAGCGTTGTTAGTTGCAGGTGAAGATTGAAGTTTGTTCCTTGTTGGAACATGGAGATGTTGTTCCTTGTTGGAACATGTTTACTTATTGGGATATCACTATATATCTTATTTAATTAATGCATATTTATACTTGGTAAAGGGTGGAAGGCTCGGCCTTATGCCTGGTGTTTTGTTCCACTCTTGCCGCCCTAGTTTCCATCATATCGGTTTTATGTTCCCGGATTTTGCGTCCCTTATGCGGTTGGGCTATAATGGGAACCCCTTGACAGTTCACCTTAAGTAAAGCTCTTCCAGCAATGCCCAACATTGCTTTTACCATTTGCCACCTAGCCTTTTCTTTCCCTTGAGTCGGCTGGCTCAAGGGTCATTGTTATTTACCCCCCCCCCCCCCACCCCCGGGCCAGTGCTCCTCTGAGTGTTGGTCCAAACTAGAGTCATGTGCAGCGCCCCCTCGGGGAAACTCGAGGTTTGGTTTTAGTTGTATGGAGCGCTCATCTGAGTGTGCCCTGAGAAACAGATATGTGCAGCTCCTATCGGGATTTGTCAGCACATTCGGGCGGTGTTGCTGGTTTAGTTTTACCCTGTCGAAATGTCTTGTTGTATCAGGATACCGAGTCTGATCGGAACGTCTCGGGTGGAGGTCTATTCCTTCGTTGACCGTGAGAGCTTGTGATGGGCTAAGTTGGGACCCCCCTGCAGGGATTTGAACTTTCGAAAGCCGTGCCCGCGGTTATGGGCAGATGGGAATTTGTTAATGTCCGGTTATAGAAAACCTGAAGTTGACCTTAATTAAAATGAATCAAGTGCGTGTGTAACCGTGATGGTCTCTTTCCGGCGTAGTCCGGGAAGTGAACACGGTTGTTGGAGTTATGCTTGGCGTAGGTTACTATAGGATCACTTCTTGATCATAGTTTCTCGATCGTGCTTTCCCTTCTCTTCTCGCTCTCTTTTGCATATGTTAGCCACCATATATGCTAGTCGCTTGCTGCAGCTCCACCTCATACCTTTACCTTACCGATAAGCTTAAATAGTCTTGATCGCGAGGGTGCGAGATTGCTGAGTCCCCGTGGCTCACAGATACTACCAAAACCAGCTTGCAGGTGCCGATGAGTCCGTGCCGATGACGCAACCAAGCTTAAGAGGAGCTCGATGAAGATCTTGTCCTTTGTGTTGTTTCATTCTAGTTGATCAGTAGTGGAGCCCGGTTGGGGTCGATCGGGGACCTTTGTCGCATTTGGGGTTCTTCTTTTATTTTGGTTCCGTAGCCGGACCTTGATTGTATCTGGTTGATGTAATGCTTTATTCATGTAATTGTGTGAAGTGGCGGTTGTAAGCCAACTATGTAACTCTTTCCCTTATGTATTACATGGGTTGTGTGAAGATTACCTCACTCGCGACATTGCTTTCAATGCGGTTATGCCTCTAAGTCGTGCTTCGACATGTGGGAGATATAGCCACATCGAGGGCGTTACAACCCCGCTCCAACAGAGACGTACTTCCCCTCAATAGGAAGGAACTTCGGTAACACATCCTCGTCTCCGCCGGATCCACTCTTGGTTATCTCTTACCTTAGTTGTGCAAGATCTTTAGTGTTTCTTCCCTTTCTTGCTTGTATGCTTGTTGTCATTGCATCATATAGGTTGCTCACCTACTTGCACATCTAGACAACCTACTTTGATGCAAAGTTTAATTTGGTAAAGAAAAGCAAAAAATTGGTAGTTGCCTATTCACCCCCCCCCCCTCTAGTCAACCATATCGATCCTTTCAATTGGTATCAGAGCCTCGTCTCTTTATTAAGGCTTTACCGTTCAAAGAGTATGGTTGATACCATAGACGGTGTGGAGGAACACTCCGGTGTGAATCCGATCTCGTCTACGGGAGATGGGGAAACTTTGGTCTCTCGTCAGGAGTTTAATGTAGCCTTGGAGACATTAAAAACCTCCATGACGACCGAAGTTGAAAGCATGTTTACTAAATTTCTTGAGGGGCTTAAACTATCCACCGCACCGTTGAAAGTGGGTGATCCCGCCAACAAGGTGTCGGATGCTATCCCTGACAAAGGGGAAGGTAGTAGTGAAAAGGCTCCTTCTTCTAGTGGCAAGAATGGCACCGGTATCTTTGCCCATGTGGAACCACCACTTGTTTATGGTGGACCGGTTCCTTCCACTCATTTGAATCATGCTGGTCCTCCCCCTAAGATTGTGAAAAATGAGGATTTTGATTCTTGGGTTTACCGCTTTAAACATCATTTAAATCATGTGAACACTAACCTTTGGAGAATCATTGAAGAAGGTTTCTATCCACATGATCCAAGCAACTTCACTCCTCAAGAAGCCACGGACAATCAATTCAATGAGAATGCTCTCTTCATCATTCAAGATGCTATTCCACCCGAAGACCTACCTCATCTTCGTCCCTTCGCCTTGGCTAAAGATGCATGGCATTGTATCGTGTCTCTCTACCGGGGAAGCGCAAGCATTCAACGCTCCAACTATGAAGTGGTACAAGATGAGGCCGATGAGTTTGCAATGAAGGAAGATGAAGAACCTCGTGAGCTTTATGGGAGAGTAACCAAACTCGCGGTCTCACTACGAGATCATGGGAGCAAGGACACGGATGACAATTGGATCAAGCGCAAATTCCTCAAGGCAATGATGCCCTACCACAAGGCCATGTCCTCCGTCATTCGTCAAAGACCGGACTTCCACACTTTGACCTCAAGCGAAGTGTTGGATGAGTTTGTGGCCATGAACATTTTGGACAAGACCGCCGACAATGCGGTGCTCCGTTCTCAACGGGCAAAGAAGCCTAACCTTGCGTTGAAGGCCAAGCTCGCCATGGAAGAAGAAGAAGAGGAAGAAGAGGAGAGCAACCCCGAAGATACGAAGTATGCTTATCATGAACACATGGCACTTGCTTCAAGGCAATTTTGGAGCAAGAAAAACTCGAGGCCCAACTTTATCAAAAACAACTCGAGTGGCACAAGGGGCAAGCAACGTGTAAGGACTTGCTACAATTGCGGCAACGTGAGTCATTTCGTTGCGGAATGCCCGTATGAGAAGAGGGAAGACAATGGTGGCAAACTCATCCGAAAGGACAAGGCCAAGTCGTTCCCCAACAAGAACAACTTCACCAAGAAGACTCCTCCCAAGGCCTTGGTTGTGCAACAAGAGTACAATGAGGATGATGACGATGATGAAGATGATGAGTCGGTTGCCATGGCCTCCGTTGCCATTGCAACAACGTCATGGGTGTCTCTCTTCGACTCACCCAACGAGAGCATCACCGCCAAGTGCCTCATGGCTAAAGCCACCAACAAGGTAACCTCCAACATCAAAACTACCATCATTAATCATCCTTACCCAACGGATAGCATTAATGAATTTGAGGGAGCTAATGTGGAGGCTAACGAGTTTAAGGCCTTTATGGGCAAACTCAAGGGAAAATCCAAGAAGCACTTTGTTGCTCTCTCGGAACAACTTGGTGAGGCCAATGACATGATCGAGGCTCACGAAGACACCATCTCTAAGATGGAAGGGCATAGTCGTCACTATGCCGATGAGATTTCGGATCTTTCCAATGCTCTTGAGGAAGAGTGTGGTCTTCGTTTGGCTCTAGAGGAGTCACACAACGTTGATCATGCTAAGTTAGAGAAAGATTATGATCATGCCCTCATTGTTTCTCGTGTGCTAAATTCCGAGAAGGCCAAACTCGGGGTTGATCTTGCTAGACTCAAAGAGGAGTTTGATATACTTGACAAGGCCCACAAGGCCTTGAAGGGTATTCACGCTAATCTCAAGGAGTCCCATGATCAACTCCAAGTGAAGCTAACTAAGGAGAAAGCAACTTTTCCTCATATGGTTTTAATTGATAATGCAAATGCTACTAACCCATGTTGTGAGCATATACATCTTGTTGAGGAAAATGCTAGGTTGAAGGAGCAACTTGAGAGAGGTCTTGCGACTTGCATACAAGGCAAGAAGAACCTCAACGATCTCTTGATCAACCAAAAGGGAGGTGTGTCCAAGGAAGGGGTTGGGTACGTCCCCGACTCCAAGAACAAGAAGAAGAATGACAAGACCAAATGACCTCCTCCCCTCATGCAAACCTTTGTAAGGGAGGGAGAGAGTGTCCCCGAGGAGAAGAATAAGAACAAAGTCAAGAAGGGCAATGTCACCTCTCCCAACAAAGCCGGCGATTTTAATCCTTCTTATGTGTTATGCCGTGCTAGTGATGGGCATGTTTATGCCAAATTTGTTGGTTCTCTTCATGAGTACATTGAATGGTCTATTTGGGTTCCTAAGACACTTGTTACTAACATCAAAGGACCCATTACAAAATGGGTACCTAAAACCAAGCATTGATCTCTTGTAGGTGTTTGCTTCCGGTGGTGGATCATGGTTGCTCGATAGCGGGGCTACAAATCATATGACCGGAAGCAAGGACTTGGTGGTGGACATGCACAAAGTTCCATCTATGCCCACCAATGTCGAGTGGGGTGACGCCTCATCCTCCAAGGTATAGGTACTTGGCAAGGTGGTCATCTCTCATGATCTCACGATCGAGAAGGTCATGCTTGTTGAGTCCCTTGCATACAATTTACTTTCCGTTCATCAACTTGCAATCATGGGCTTTGCCACTTTCTTTGATATCGATACCATGGCCCTCTTGTGGAGCAAGACTCTTAAAGTAACTTTTGTTGGGCATGTCAAGAACGGTCTATATGTGATTAACTTTTCGGAGCGACCCACTAAGACCGCGACATGCCTAATGGCTAAAGTTGATGTGGGATGGCTTTGGCATCGCCGTTTAGCCCATGTCAATATGAGATCTTTGCAAAGTCTTCTCAAGGGGGACCATGTCCGTGGACTAACGAATGTTAGTTTTGTTAAAGATCGTGCTTGCAGTGCCTGTATCGAAGGAAAGCTACATGAGAAGGCTCACCCTCCCACAACTATCATTTATTCAAAGAGGCCCTTGAAGCTCCTTCACATGGATCTTTTTGGGCCCCCATCCTTCGATAGTCTTGGAGGTAGAAAGTATTGCTTGGTGATTGTGGATGACTACTCAAGGTACACGTGGGTGTATTTCTTCAAGAGGAAGAGCGAGACCCAACAAATCGTCATTGACTTTGCAAATGAAGCACAACGTCAACACAATGCAAAGATCTTGACAATAAGAAGTGACAACGGCACCGAGTTCAGGAACTACACCTTGGATGAATTTCTTAGTGATGAGGGAATCAAGCATCAATATTCCGCACCATACACCCCTCAACAAAACGGTGTTGCGGAGAGGAAGAACCGGACGTTGACGGATGCGGCAAGGACCATGATGGCGGAGTTCAAGTCTCCGTACAACTTTTGGTCCGAAGCCATCAACACCACGTGTCATGCATCCAATCGGCTCTACCTCCGCAAGGGCTTGAACAAGACTCCATATGAGATACTCACCGGTAACAAGCCCAACCTCAAGTACTTCCGGGTATTCGGGTGTAAGTGTTTCATTCTCAAGAAAGGTGTTCGGTTGTCTAAATTTGAGGCTAGAGCTTATGAGGGCATATTTGTTGGTTATGCTACAAACTCTCATGCTTACCGTGTCCTCAATAAATCCACGGGACATATTAAGGAGACGTGTAACGTGGAGTTTGATGAGAATAACGGCTCCCAAGTGGAGCAAAGTGGCACTTGTGATGTAGGTGATGAAATTCCTCCTCAAGCCATAAGAAGAATGGGTGTTGGTTTCATCCTACCCATTGAGGAACCCCTTGTGGCCGAAGGAGAAGGACAATGCTCCACTCAAGTGGATCCATCACCAACCCAAGGCCCACACGTTTCCGAAGAACAAAGTGAAGGCCCTCAACCTCATGAACAAGACCAAGGGCAAGATCATACTCAAGGCGGTGTTGACACACCAAGTGATGCTCAAGGTCAAGATCTCTCCCCCGAGCAAGTTCAAGACCAAGAACAAGTTCATGACGACGCTCAAGATGATCAAGTAACCGCTCCTCAACTCACCACCGAGGAGGAATTAGAGCGTCGTGTCGCCAAGGTTGCTTCCAAGCTCTCCACCAAGGATCATCTCATGACGAATGTGCTTGGAAGCTTAAGAAAGGGGGTAAGCACCCGTAGACAATTAGCAAATTATTGTGAGCATCACGCGTTTGTCTCTTGTGTGGAACCCCACAAGGTCTATGAGGCGCTAGAAGATCCGAATTGGCTCAATGCCATGCACGAAGAACTCAACAACTTCGAGCGCAACAAAGTGTGGAGATTGGTGCCAAGGCCAACGGGGAACCACAATGTCATTGGAACCAAGTGAATATTCAAGAACAAGCAAGATGTCCATGGGATGATCATTTGCAACAAGGCTCGTTTGGTAGCACAAGGCTACTCCCAAGTCGAGGGTATCAACTATGGTGAAACCTTTGCTCCCGTTGCTCGTCTTGAATCCATTCGCATGTTGATTGCATATGCTTCTCATCATAACTTTAAGTTACAACAAATGGATGTGAAGAGTGCTTTTCTTAATGGTCCCATTAATGAATTGGTTTACGTCAAGCAACCCCCCGGGTTCGAGGATCCCTACTTTCCTGATCATGTGTATCTACTCGATAAGGCGCTCTATGGCCTTAAACAAGCCCCACGTGTGTGGTATGACCACCTTACCGAGTTGTTACAAGACCGTAGTTTTGAAGTTGGGCTAATCGACCCCACTCTTTTTACTAAGAAGGTCAAAGGGGAGTTGTTTGTGTGCCAATTATATGTTGATGATATTATCTTTGGTTCTCCTAACAAAGCATTCAATGAGGAATTTGCCGCTCTCATGACCTCAAAGTTCGAGGTGTCCTCCATGGGAGAGTTGAAGTTCTTTCTAGGGTTCGAAGTGAAGCAAAGAAGAGAAGGAACCTTCGTCAATCAATCCAAATACACTCAAGACATGCTCAAGAGATTCAAGCTAAGTGATGTCAAGCCGGCTTCCACTCCAATGCCCACCAAGTGCCAACTTGACTTAGATCCCAATGGTAAAGTGGTGGATCAAAAGGTATATCTTTCCATGATTGGATCCTTGCTTTACCTTTGTGCATCTAGACCAGACATCATGTTGAGTGTGGGTATTTGTGCACGGTTTCAAGCCGCACCTAAGGAAAGTCACTATGTGGCGGTCAAACGAATCTTTCGATATTTGGCTCATACCCCAAACTTTGGCTTATGGTACCCAAGAGGATCAAACTTCGAGCTTTTAGGTTACTCGGATTTCGATTGGGCGGGAGACAAAGTGGATAGGAAGTCCACCTCCGGAGGGTGCCAATTCCTTGGTTGCTCTCTGGTAAGTTGGTCTTCCAAAAAGCAAAGTTGTATGTCTCTCTCATCCACTGAGGCGGAGTATGTTGCTGCCGGTAGTTGTTGTGCACAACTTCTATGGATGAGGCAAACTTTAAAGGATTACGGTGTCACTTGTGACAAAGTGCCTCTTTGTTGTGACAATGAAAGTGCCATCAAGATTTCTCTCAACCCCGTGCAACACTTCAAGACGAAGCATATTGAGATTCGGTATCACTTCATCCGGGATCACATTAGGCGAGGAGAGATCGAGCTCAACTATGTCAACACTCATGACAATCTTGCAGATATTTTCACGAAGCCCTTGGATGAAGCAAGATTTCGCGAGTTAAGGCATGAGCTAAATATCATTGATTCGAGCAATGTGGCTTGAACCCTTGCACACCCTACCACGCTCAATTTGGTGTCTAGTTTAGGTGTAGGCATGGACATAGGGGGAGTGTTGTTCTCTCAATGAACTCTCACTCCCCCCATTATGCATAAATTGATCAAGTCTTTCACTTTAGCCATTGTTGATGGCACTTGTGCTTAAAAGACGAGTTTTGGTCATGGGCCCAAGGTTAAAATCTTCGCGGTGCTATACCTTTTAACTCAAACATAGGTGGCCTCGGCCACCGCCCTCTTGTGAAGAGGTGTGTCTTGGTCGTTTGCCGGTGTGTTTGCCGTTTTTGTCGTTCCGTCGAGCAAAAGCCTTGTTTTTTTAGTTGTCGTGGCGTGCTGGGCGGTACTACCGCTGGTGGTGCGCGGTACTACCGCTCGTAAGTGGTACTACTGCCCCCCAGCATGGTACTACCGCTGGGGGACGAGAACAGGGGGTTAAGTCGGGGGCAGGGGGAGGTTTCTTGTCCCCCATACCCATTCACTTCACCCCTCTTTTCTCTTCCTCTCTCTCCAGCCTCCACTCGCTGCGGGAGGGCTCCGGCGGATCTCCGTCTCCGGGGCGTCCCTCTCCATTTCCTTTGGTGGAGTCGATCCCCACCACGTCCTCTTGCCATGTATGCCGGTATTGCCCCCGTTCCTTCTTTCGTTTTGTCTCTTTTTCAGTTCTTGTTTCTTAGGGGCAATGGTGGTTGCATCTCCAGATTTTTGGCTAAATCTAGGCTTGAGTTGGTTGGAGAAGGCAACTAGACTATCTAGATTAGAGTTTGGTAGGATTATTTTTGAATTTGGTAGGCCGGTAGTGCCGGATCTGACCACGGTAGTAGGAGACCGCTGTTTCACTGCCTCGTGCTAGGAAACTGCTGTTTATCCGCCTCAAGCAGTACTACCGCTCCCTTTGGAGCGGTACTACCGCTTGACCTAGAGCGGTACTACCGCTCCGTTTGGGGTGGTACTACCGCTTGGAGCGGTACTACCGCGGACAGGTCACGGTACTACCGCTGCATGCCAATTTCCATCATTTTCCTACCTCACCTTGATCTTTTTGTTGTGTTTGTTGGCTTATGCTCGTTCTTTCTGGTTGTTTTGCGTGTTCTTGTGTTTGGCTCCAGGTGATGACCCTTCCGAGCAGCAAGGTTGCCGTATCAACCCCGGGCGTGCCACATCAAAACGCTACCGTACCTCTGAGCCAGCCGGTGGTTCCTCGAGCACCCAACTGCCTCCAGCAAGTGCATCTGCAAGTGTTCCTCCACCTCCTCAGCAATCGAAGCGGGCCGCCCAAAAACCCAAAGGGAAGACTGTGACTGAGATGACCAACAAGGAGTTTTGGGAGAAGCGTCACCGCAACCCCTATGCGGTGGCCCAAGAACCCACTTTGGTCAACCGACCGTTCTGGAACCATTTTCAGTTTGCCATCTACTTTGATGTGATCAAGGCCAAGAAGAATCTTTTTGTTGATGTTCGCTCCATTGATACTGATGCTATGGAGAAGGACCCAGAGTACTTTGGTGAAGCTCTTCAGATGTGCACTCAGCTGAACATTCTCAGGATCATGCAATTCAACAAGGATTTTGATGCGGATTTGGTAGCTCAATTTTATGCCACTGTCCATCTTGGGACGGATGTCGATAGGACTCTGACATGGATGACCAATGGCAAGCTGCTTTCTGTCAAGTGGAAGGCTTTCATGGAGTTACTTGATGTGGTGGATACCGGGCTTGAGACTCCTGTCGGTTTCCGTCCTCACCGCAATGCTACATCCACCCACAAGCAAGCCCTTTGGCCCTACTACACTGTGAAGGTTCACCCAGTAACTGAGAAGAAGACCTATGAGCTGTCTCCGTATCTGGACATTCTTCATCGCATATTCCGTGAGACTCTTTTCCCTCGGATTGGGAATCTGGATATGGTCCACTCTTACCTCGTGGACATGGTCCTTTTCTGTCAGCATGAGAAGGAAGCAAGCACTGGAGAGAGCCTGGATATCTCTCATGTCATGTGGTCTGAACTTCTATCTGCCGTGTCTGAGCGCAAGTGTCCTATCTATGGTCCATTCATCATGAGGCTCATTGAGAGGGCCTGGGCACAGACTTATCCCAGAGTGTTGCTAGAGACTGGAGACTTGGTGTCTCATGAGATCAAGCGTCTGAGGAAGAAGGACAAATGGACAGTGCCTCACACAGGGGGTCAATCTGCTACTGCTGCCACAGGGGGTCCGTCTGCTGCTTCTGCTGCCATGGGGACCGAGGGTGAGGCTGCTACTGATGATCATGAGGAGAACTTTGGCCCCTCTAGTGCAGAACTGTCGTGGGCACAGAAGCTTAAGCGCAAGATGAAGAAGCTTTTCTGCATGGAGTCTCATGGTCAGTACATGACTCATGTGGCGGAGAAGCATGCCAGGACACGCCACAAGGAGCTCATGCGTCAGTTGGGAGCAACTGTTGCCAGTGGGTCTGAGGGTCAGATCACTAAAGAGGAGGACTGGATTCATCAGAATTTCCACTGGACCGACTCCGATGCCGAGCAGTTTTCGACCCACGATGAAGATGCAGAGATATGATGTTCGCGCTCTTCCGCCTCCCATCACCTGGAGTCGTAGTGTCACTCTATGCCTTTTTGGTGTCTCGCTGCCAAAGGGGGAGAGAGTGTAGGAATTTGCTTCTTGTGTCGTGCTTTGAGTCGTCTTGTGTTTTCTTGTGTGTTCCTTCTTTGGTTTGGTTTGGTGTGAGACCTAAGTTCTAGTCATATGGTGTAAGACATATGCTCCCTATTGCTACCTTTTTACTTATGTCATGACTGAGTACTGTAGTTTATTGTGAGATGCATGCTTGTCCTGTTTATTCAATTCTCTCATATATCTTGTGCTTAGTATTGTTGGACTATAAAATATAGGGGGAGTGTTGATCCGAATGTGTGGGTCGTGCCATCTCTTGGTGCACACATTCTGGGGGAGCCCGTCTATATTTTGTAGTTCTTAGCTTTCTTCGTTTTATTTCTTTTCCTTGCGCAAATCCCTAGTTGTCATCAATCCACCAAAAAGGGGGAGATTGTTACGGCATATCTCTCTCAAGGTAGTTTTGGTGATTGATGACAACATGTTTGCGGACTAATCTTGTGCTTTGAATAATTCACAGATTCTCCCCTGGCACGAGACGCCTTCTTCCCCTCGGAGTGTATTCCAAGACGGTGTAGCTCGTTCATTTCTTTCTCGGTGGACTACTTGCGTAGAGCGCACCGTACTATCAAGAGGGGGTCCGCTGGGTTTTGCATGGGTGGAATCATCACGTACACATCAGCTTCTCACCCTTCGAGCATTTCCTTTCCTGTGAAGAGATCTCTTCTCTCTTCCTTGTCCTGTCTGGGTCTAAGCGGTAGTACCGCGCACCCAGCGGTAGTACCGCTAAGGAGCCAAGCAGTAGTACCGCTCCGCAGCGGTAGTACCGCCCTTGGCTCCACAGCAGTAGTACCGCTGGGGGCCTGGCACCTCCACCTTGTCCTCGGCATTTTTGAGAGATCCCTTCTCTCTCGCGCGCGCACCCTAGCGGTAGTACCGCACTGCCTGCGGTACTACGGCCGAAGGATCACAAGCGGCAGTACCGCTCCATAGCGGTACTACCGCCCTTGATCCCACTGCCGTAGTACCGCTGGGTAGTCTGGCTCCTACCACCTCGATTCGAGAGATCTTTTTCTCGTGTCGGGTTTTGCGGCACTAATCACGGTTGTAGTGGCGGTAGTATCGTTCTAGGAGCGGTAGTACCGCCCTACCACCGCGGTAGTACCGCATTTGGGTCCATTCCCTACTAAGTCTCCTCAGCGTGGCAGTACCGCTGGCTGGCGCGGCAGTACCGCTGTCCTGGCGGTAGTACCGCCCCCTCTCAGCGGTAGTACCGCCCTGTGCAGGGCTGGTTGGTGGGGGGCAGCGGGATTGTTGCCCCCACTATAAAAGGGAGTCCCCTTCTTCCTTCTCACTTACCTCTTCCTCCCCTAAGCTCCATTCATTGCTCAAGCTCCATTAAATACTCCAAGCTTCATTTTGCCCGATCTATCTCCCTAGCCAATCAAACTTGTTGATTTGCTCGGGAGTGGTTGAGAAGGCTCCGATCTACACTTCCACCAAGGGATTTTCGATTCCCCCACTCATCCCTAACGGATCTTGTTACTCTTGGGTGTTTGAGCACCCTAGACGGTTGAGGTCACCTCGGAGCCATATTCCATTGTGGTGAAGCTTCGTGGTCATGTTGGGAGCCTCCAATTAAGTTGTGGAGATTGCCCCAACCTTGTTTGTAAAGGTTCGGTAACCGCCTTCAAGGGCACCAATAGTGGAATCACGGCATCTCGCATTGTGTGAGGGCGTGAGGAGAATACGGTGGCCCTAGTGGCTTCTTGGGGAGCATTGTGCCTCCACACCGCTCCAACGGAGACGTACTTCCCCTCAAAAGGAAGGAACTTCGGTAACGCATCCTCGTCTCCACCGGATCCACTCTTGGTTATCTCTTACCTTTACTTGTGCAAGCTCTTTAGTGTTTCTTCCCTTGCTTGCTTGTATGCTTGTTGTTATTGCATCATATAGGTTGCTCACCTAGTTGCACATCTAGACAACCTACTTTGATGCAAAGTTTAATTTGGTAAAGAAAAGCAACAAATTGGTAGTTGCCTATTCACCCCCCCCCTCTAGTCAACCATATCGATCCTTTCAGTGGGGATCCGTAAGCGGTCTTGGTTTGGTCGTTGGACACAAACGAAGTACATGAAGTTGCAATGGCTAACTTTTAACTAAACAAATCCCAAGGAAAAAGTTACTAGATGGATCTACTTATATAGGAGCAAGGGGTGGTGGCCAAGGAGGTGGGAGGACGTCCCAAGGTAGCCTAAAACTAACCCTATGTAGCGACCCGACCCGAATGGATCAAGTCTACTGTGCTCCGGTGTCATCCCTGGATCAGTAATGCTGACACCACACAGTACATCGAAGGATTTATAGCAGAGTGGCAATCACACACTTATTACATCGATGTCTCCGAAGAGAACTTATTACAATAATATGGCTTAAGGCCATCTAAATTCGATAACAGCGGAAGACTTGGAAGATAAATGGGTCCATCAACTCCAATGGCATCACTGAGTATAGAACCACGACCTAAAAGCACCTTAATCGTCGTCTGAAAAGTCTGCAACATTAATGTTGCAGCACGAAACGGGTCAGCACAAGGAATATGCTGGCAAGGTAACACATAGAGAATAATGGAATGAAACAGCTATACTATATGCATATTTGGCTGGTGGAAAGCTCTATGGTTACTGTTTTGCGTAAAGCCAATTTTTCCCTACTGCAAAGGAATAAATTTATTTAACTATCATGGTGGTTGTTAAACATTGAGAATGGTTGACAGCATTCTCAATCCCAATTAAAAGTAGTCATCAATAACCCAACAATATTAATTTAGAAGTAACATGATGAGATTCACATGATATTCAAGTACTAGATACTCAAGATTGTCCATAACCGGGGACACGGCTAATCATGATTAGTTTATTACACTCTGCAGAGGTTTGCGCTCTTTTCCCCACAAGACTCGATCGCCTCCGTTGGATTTCTCGCACTACATGGTGTTTGAGAAACGGATGACCGAGACATAGTCTTTCAAAAGCGCTAGCACCTTACGATGGAGTAGACCGTACCACCTACATCCCCTACATCTGCTAGTCTACCCCTATAAGAGTTCGCACGACTTAGTCAACTATGCCAGAGCCCATAATGGCTTGTGGCTGCACAGGTAAGTATTTAGCATGAAAGATCATATGATCCCTTTGATCCTGGGTGGCGGCCCAAAATAAAACAAGCAAGTCCTGATAGACATCAGGTGCCTCAATCCTCCCAAATGTGTGTTTAAGTTACCACCTTAGATAAACCATTAAAATTATCAATCTCACATCTGTCATGGATATCACTCACCCAATCCACGTCTACTAGCATAGCATGGCATAATAAGCAAACGTAGAAGTAACTCCCAAAGGTTTCATAATAAACAGGTAATAGGTACTACCTCATCTGCTTCCCATCCCACAATTTAATTAGATCCTAATCATGCAATGTGTGAGGATGGACCTAATGCAATAAAACTGGGTTGTAGAAAAGGTATGATCAAAGTGTTACTTGCCTTGCTGATGATCCGCGAGTCCTAGAGATTCGAAGTAACAAGCGGCGCAATCCGGGTAATCTATCGCAGACAAACAACAAGCATACAATAAGTACTCATCTAATGCACAGGTAAAACTCAAATAAAAGATCGAACCAGATAGTTCAACTTAAGAACTCCGGTTGCAAAGAAAGAACGAACCGAACAAAGAAACCGAAAGCAAACGGCGGAAGAAAACAACTCGGTTCTAGCAAGTTGAAACTAGGTCAAATTTTACCATAGCAAAACTTAGTTAAAGTTGATTAGACGGAACGGCGGTTTCGAAACGAAACTCCAGGCGCTTGAATCACCTGATTCCGATAAACGAGCGAGAAGATAAACTAGAACGAAGATCGGATCTGAGATCGCGATCGCGGAATAAATCCGACGAAAAGAAAAAGAAGAACGGTTGAACGAACGGACGTTCGTTAACCTAGAAGAATCCGGTGATCATGTTCGTTAGGACGAACGGTCCGGCGAACGATCTCGGGCAACTAAATCGGAAAAGAAGACGGATCCGATCTAGGGTTTCGAGAAAAGAAAACCGATCTAGAAAACCGGAACGGTTTCGCGAAGAACCGGAACGATTTAGAAGAAAACGATCCGATAAAAAGAAGAGATGCGGCACGGGGCTACCTCCGGCGAGGTCTTCGGTGAGGGGCTCCGGCGGCGTGGGCGTGCGGCGGCGGTGGCAAGGTGCGGCGGCGGTGGTGGCAAGGTGCGGCGGCGTGGGCAAGGGGCGGCGGTGGCGCGTGACGCAGGGCGCGGGCGGCGACGGCTCTAGGCGCGGCGCGGCTTAGGCTTTGGTTTGATGGGTTTAGAGGGGGGGTGCTTGGGTATTTATATTGGGGAGGGGGAGGGTTTTCTTGGAGGAGGGATCAAGGAATAAGAGTAGGAATAGGAAAGAAAAAGAGGGAAGGAAAGATCTAAAAAAATGAAGTAGGACAAGTGTCCCACTAGGAATCCAACAAGGGCAGCGGCGGCGGCCTCCTGCGCCTGGGCGCGCGCGGCGCGCGGCGATGGCCTTGGCCTCCTGGCCGGCCGGCGGCTTGGGCCTTTTTTTTAAAAAACGGTTCCGCGCTCGGAAAAACACAGAAAAACAAATCTACCGGACTCCAAAACTAACAAAGTAAATTTTCCCCGACTCCTAAAAATGAGTCGAACAAAATGAACTTTTCTCCGGGCCAAAAATGCAAGTTTTGAAAATGCGCATTTTTCCCTATCCAAACAAAAGGCAAATAAACTCCGACAAAACCCAAATGATCCTCTTTTCGAAATTTGAGAAAACTCAAATATGAAAAAGACGAAATCTCCAACTCTCTCCGAGGGTCCTTGAGTTGCGTGAAATTTCTAGGATCAACCAAAATGCAAGAAAATATGATATGCATGATGATCTAGTGTATAACATTCCAAATTGAAAATTTGGGATGTTACAAACCTACCCCCCTTAAGATGAATCTCGCCCTCGAGATTCGGGTTGGCTAGAAAATAGGTGAGGGTGGTCCTTGAGCAAATCTTCTTCTCTCTCCCAGGTGGCTTCATCCTCTGAGTGGTGGTTCCACTGAACTTTGCAAAACTTGATAACTTTGCTGCGGGTAACTCTGCTGGCATACTCGAGAATCTTGACTGGTTTCTCTTCATACGTTAAGTCATCCTTCAACTGAATCGCTTCAAGCGGCACGGTATCTCTTAACGGTACCTCCGCCATCTCAGCGTGACATTTCTTCAGCTGAGAAACATGGAATACATCGTGAACTCCTGACAGTCCCTCTGGTAATTCCATCTTATAAGCGACTTCTCCCATACGTTGCAAGATCTTATACGGTCCAACAAAACGCGGTGCTAATTTTCCCTTAACTCCAAATCGCTTAACTCCTTCAAGTGGGGATACTCGGAGATACACCATGTCTTCGGTTTCGTAAACTGTCTCCTTGCGTTTAGAATCTGCGTAGCTCTTCTGCCTGGACTGGGCTACCTTGAGCCTATCGCGTATCAACTTAACTTTCTGTTCAGACTCCTTAATCAAATCTGGTCCAAACAACTGACGGTCTCCAACTTCGTCCCATGACAACGGTGTCCTGCACCTCCTTCCGTACAAAGCTTCGAAAGGTGCCATCTTCAGACTTGTTTGGTAACTGTTGTTATAAGAAAACTCCGCATACGGCAAATTATCGTCCCAACTAGATCCATAATCTAGTGCACAAGCTCTCAGCATATCTTCCAAAATCTGGTTGACTCTCTCGGTCTGTCCATCTGTCTGCGGATGAAAAGCGGTGCTGAACTCTAGCCTAGTTCCCAAAGTTTCATGCAACTAATTCCAAAACTTTGAGGTAAATTGGGTTCCTCGGTCTGATACAATACTCCTCGGAACTCCATGCAAACAAATGATCCTAGTCATGTATATCTCTGCCAACTTAGCACTGGTGTAAATGGTCTTGACTGGAATCAAATGTGCTACCCTCGTCAAACGATCAACTACTACCCATATCGAGTCATAGCCTGCTTTCGTCCTGGGTAGTCCTATGATAAAATCCATGCCTATATTATCCCACTTCCATTCGGGTATCGGCAATGGTTGTAACAATCCGGCTGGCTTCTGATGCTCTGCCTTCACTCTATGACATACGTCACAAACTGCTACATATGCTGCAACATCCTTCTTCATTCCAGTCCACCAGAATGTCTCCTTCAAATCCAAATACATCTTGGTATTTCCTGGGTGAATCGAATATGGTGAATCATGTGCCTCTTGTAGAATCAACTTCCTGATCTCCGGGTCATTTGGCACATAAACACGGTCCTCAAACCATAGGGTATCGTGCTCATCCTCACGAAATCCCTTTGCTTTTCCTTTGCTTAGTTTCTCCTTTATAGCAACAATCTCCTTATCAGATTTCTGAGCCTCTCTGATTTTATCCATCAATGTTGACTGAATCTTCAATGCTGCTACATAGCCTTTCGGAACTATCTCTAGACTTAGTTCACGAAGGTTTTCTGCTAACTCCTTGGGTATACTTGCCATCATTAACGTATTGACATGGCTCTTACGGCTCAAAGCGTCAGCTACTACATTAGCTTTTCCGGGATGGTAATGCAATCTCATATCATAATCCTTGATGAGCTCCAACCATCTCCTTTGTCTGGGATTCAACTCCTTCTGCGTGAAAATGTACTTCAAACTCTTGTGATTCGTGTACAGCTCACAATGATTTCCAATAAGGAAATGTCTCCATGTCTTCAATGCATGCACTACGGCTGCTAACTCCAAATCATGGGTGGCGTAATTCAGCTCATGAGGTTTCAGTTGTCGTGAAGCATATGAAACAACTCTTCCTTCCTGCATAAGCACTGCTCCAAGTCCTCGACGTGAAGCGTCGCAATACACCTCATAATCCTTGGTCTGATCTGGCAAAATCAACACTGGTGAGGTAACCAAACGTTTCTTCAACTCCTGGAAACTAGCCTCACACTCCTTAGTCCAATGGAACTTAGTATCCTTCTTCAACAACTCTGTCATAGGCTTCGCAATCTTTGAAAAGTTCTCAATGAATCTCCGGTAGTATCCTGCGAGTCCAAGAAAACTCCAGATCTCTCCAACCGTCGTTGGTGCTTCCCATTCGGTTACGGTCTCAACCTTTGCGGGGTCAACTGCTATCCCTTCTCCGGATATAACGTGTCCAAGAAATCCAACTTCCTTCAACCAAAACTCGCATTTGCTGAATTTGGCATATAACTGATGTTCCCTTAGTTTCTCCAAAACCAAACGCAAATGTTCCTTATGCTCTTCTTCATTCTTTGAATAAACCAGGATATCATCAATGAACACTACGACGAACTTATCCAAAAACTCCATAAACACTTTGTTCATCAGATTCATAAAATAGGCAGGTGCGTTAGTCAATCCAAATGACATAACGGTATACTCATACAGTCCATATCTTGTGGTGAATGCTGTCTTAGGTATGTCCTGCTCTCGAATCTTCAACTGGTGGTACCCTGATCGCAAATCAATCTTGGAAAACACTTTAGCTCCTTGCAAACGATCAAACAGATCATTGATCATTGGCAGTGGGTACTTGTTCTTGATGGTTACTTCATTCAATCCACGATAATCAACAACCATCCGTAATGATCCATCCTTCTTCTCCACTAGAAGTACGGGTGATCCCCAAGGTGAAGAACTTGGGCGAATCTAACCTTTCTCCAATAACTCCTTAATCTGATTCTTAATTTCTACCAAATCCTTTGCTGGCATCCGGTATGGTCTCTTTGATATTGGTCTAGTGCCTGGCAATAACTCAATCAAAAACTCAATGTCTCTATCCGGTGGCATGCCTGGCAACTCTTAAGGAAATACATCAGGAAAATCCTTTACCACTGGTACTTCTTCCTGCACGACTCTTGTCAGGCAATTTACTTATGTCCTATTTGGCACATGCCGGGATACATACTTGATCCTTTTTCCTTCCGGCGTTGTGAGCAAAATTGACTTACTGGCGCAATGGATGTTTCCTCCATACATCGACAGCCAATCCATACCGAGAATTACATCCAGACCTTGGGATTCCAAAATAATTAAATCTGTTGGGAAAACATGCCTTCCTATACTTAATGGCACTTGAAAACATCCTTGACTGGCCATGTATTCTGCTCCTGGCGAACTTACTAGCATAGGTGTTTTAAGAATCCTAGTGGGCAGGCTATATTTTTCCACAAATCCCCTTGATATGTATGAATGCGATGCACCAGTATCGAAAAGAACGAGTGCGGTAAATGACTTAACCAAAAACTTACCGATCACTGCATCTGGCTGATCTTCAACCTCCTCCACGTTAACGTGGTTCACCTGTCCCCTATTAAAAGGGTTCGGCTTCTTCCCTGAGCTTCCATTGCCATTTCCATTCTGGCCTTCAGGACATTCATTGGCATAATGTCCGGTCTTGGAACACTTGAAACAGGTGACTTGACTCAGATCTCTCTTGGATGGGGTTGATGGGGTGGTCTGATTCTGGCCGTTGCTTCCTCCATTCCCATTACCATTCTTGTGGCCATTGTGGTCGTGCAAGCTACCTCCTCCATGGGTATGCTGAAACTGAAATCCCGATTTAGGGGTAAAACGGGGCTTCTGCTGGGCTCCAGAGTTATACTTCCCCTGTCCATACTTCCTCTTGCAGTTCTCAATCTGCTGTTGCTTCCCTTCAATCATGATGGCACGATCTACCAACTCCTGGTAGTTTCTAAAACTTGCTACCATCAACTGCATGCTTAGCTCATCATTCAGTCCTTCCAGAAACTTCTCCTGCTTGGTTGCATCCGTAGCAACGTCATCTGGGCATAACGTGCTAACTTGCTGAAGTCGTCAACGTACTGGCCAACTGTCCTTCCTCCTTGGCGTAAGTTGCGAAACTCACGCTTCTTCATGGCCATAGCTCCTACTGAAACATGTGCAGTGCGGAAAGCTTGCTGAAACTGATCCCATGTGACGGTGTCAACTGGGAAAGTGGCTGTGAAATTCTCCCACCATGCTGCCGCGGGTCCTTCTAACTGATGGGCGGCAAACTTCACTTTCTCACCATGCAGTGGTCAACTCCCTTCCTATCTTGCGGAGCCAATCATCTGCTATTATCGGCTCGATGCTACTGGAAAACACCGGCGGATTTAGCCTAAGGAAACGGGCTAAGTGGTCAACCGGGGGTGGTGGTGGTGGTGGGTTGTTGTTGTTGTTGTTCTGCTGATTCTGAACTAACATCTGCATCAATTGATTCTGCTGCTGGATCAACTGAGTGAGCTCCGGTGGAAATCCATTGTCACGTCTCGGAGGCATCTGAGGGTTTAGGAAAGAAGAGAAATAAGAATAGAATGAGGTCTAAAGAGAAAACACTACCCCAATGCACATGAGCAAATTCACACAAAATCACTTCATTCAATCAAACAAGGGCTTACAATCGATCTAGCTATCGCAAAAGTGCTCGAACTATAGTGTTTACATGGGGGAATACTACTAATATTTGGTGGTCATCTAGAAATTTGAACCGGTGGAAAACTCCATAATGTCCGCTCCAGCTTCGTCGTCAAAGTCGGGTTCACTTGGATCCGAATCGGTGTCGTCGATGATGATGTAATTGTCCGGACATGCGACGTACATGTCTTGCTCCTTGGATGCTAACTCCATCTTGAGTTCTTCAATCTCTTGCTTAAGATCGCAGTTGTGTCTTGCTAGAGCTACGATCTCGTCCATGTAGTCCTTGCGTGTAGCCTTCAGTTCTCCTTCTAGCTCGATGATCCTTGTCTTCGCGTTCTTCA
Source organism: Triticum monococcum (assembly GCA_034509565.1). Taxonomy (NCBI): domain Eukaryota; kingdom Viridiplantae; phylum Streptophyta; class Magnoliopsida; order Poales; family Poaceae; genus Triticum; species Triticum monococcum. Next base: position 524,948,700 of record CM067842.1, on the reverse strand, counting down.
ACTCCATCATATCATTGCACATTTGGTTCTCGTGGCGTCGAATGTGCTAGTTTAACTCCTGGATGAATGCTGCAATGGATCTATCCTTCTTGGTGGTGACTAACTCCCATTGTTCATCTCGGCGTCCGCAAATCTGGTAGATAGTGTCCTTGAGGTCTTCTTGATAAACTTCTCCAATGCGTCCTATGGTGATATGGGCTGCCATGCTCCTTCCTAGACTCCAAGTTGGTGCATTGAAAACACTATCTATGGGCTTCATGATTGGCACGAATGTCCTTCCCAGAACGTGAGCTTGAATCTTCCAGCGCTCCTCTTCAGGTAGAGTGGCGTTGAAGGTTCCCGTGAAACTTGGTAATCCAATGTTTAAGTACTTGGTGACTTCCTTCAAGTGAAATCCAAAAGGTGTGCCTTCATTCGGTTGAGCGTACTTAATCTTCGCGTCCTTCATCCTAAAGAGTAGAAAATATGAGGAGTTAGAAAATGAGGAGAGAATAGTGATCTATGGCTTTAACTTAGTGGTCGTGTCCTACAGTCATCATGTGCTCTGATACCATCTCTGTAGCGACCCGACCCGAATGGATCAAGTCTACTGTGCTCCGGTGTCATCCCTGGATCAGTAATGCTGACACCACACAGTATATCGAAGGATTTATAGCAGAGTGGCAATCACACACTTATTACATCGATGTCTCCGAAGAGAACTTATTACAATAATATGGCTTAAGGCCATCTAAATTCAATAACAGCGGAAGACTTGGAAGATAAATGGGTCCATCAACTCCAACGGCATCACTGAGTATAGAACCACGACCTAAAGCACCTTAATCGTCGTCTGAAAAGTCTGCAACATTAACGTTGCAGCCCGAAACGGTTCAGCACATGGAATATGCTGGCAAGGTAACACATAGAGAATAATGGAATGAAACAGCTATACTATATGCATATTTGGCTGGTGGAAAGCTCTATGGTTACTGTTTTGCGTAAAGCCAATTTTTCCCTACTGCAAAGGAATAAATTTATTTTACTATCATGATGGTTGTTAAATATTGAGAATGGTTGACAGCATCCTCAATCCCAATTAAAAGTGAACAATTAAACCCAACAATATTGATTAGAAGTAACATGTTGAGATTCACATGATATTCAAGTACTAGATACTCAAGATTGTCCATAACCGGGGACACGGCTAATCATGATTAGTTTGTTACACTCTGCAGAGGTTTGCGCACTTTTCCCCACAAGACTCGATCGCCTCCGTTGGATTTCTCGCACTACTGGTGTTTGAGAAACGGATGACCGAGACACAGTCTTTCAGAAGCGCTAGCACCTTACGATGGATAGACCGGTACACCTACTTTCCCCTACATCTGCTAGTCTACCCTGTAAGAGTTCGCACGACTTAGTCAACTATGCCAGAGCCCATAATGGCTTGTGGCTGCACACGTAAGTATTTAGCATGAAAGATCATATGATCCCTTTGAGCCTAGGTGGCGGTCCAAAATAAAACAGGCAAGTCCTAATAGACATCAGGTGCCTCAATCCACCCAAATGTGTGTTTAAGTTGCCACCTTAGATAAACCATTAAAATTATCAATCTCACAACTGTCATGGATATCACTCACCCAATCCACGTCTACTAGCATAGCATGGCATAATAAGCAAACGTAGAAGTAACTCCCAAAGGTTTCATAATAAACAGGTAATAGGTACTACCTCATCTACTTCCCATCCCACAATTTAATGAGATCCTAATCATGCAATGTTTGAGGATGGATCTAATGCAATAAAACTGGGTTGTAGAAAAGGTATGATCAAAGTGTTACTTGCCTTGCTGATGATCCGCGAGTCCTAGAGATTCGAAGTAACAAGCGGCGCAATCCGGGTAATCTATCGCAGACAAACAACAAGCATACAATAAGTACTCATCTAATGCACAGGTAAAACTCGAATAAAAGATCGAACCAGATAGTTCAACTTAAGAACTCCGGTTGCAAAGAAAGAACGAACCGAACAAAGAAACCGAAAGCAAACGGCGGAAGAAAACAACTCGGTTCTAGCAAGTTGAAACTAGGTCAAATTTTACCGTAGCAAAACTTAGTTAAAGTTGATTAGACGGAACGGCGGTTTCGAAACGAAACTCCAGGCGCTTGAATCACCTGATTCCGATAAACGAGCGAGAAGATAAACTAGAACGAAGATCGGATCTGAGATCACGATCGCGGAATAAATCCGACGAAAAGAAAAAGAAGAACGGTTGAACGAACGGACGTTCGTTAACCTAGAAGAATCCGGTGATCATGTTCGTTAGGACGAACGGTCCGGCGAACGATCTCGGGCAACTAAATCGGAAAAGAAGACGGATCCGATCTAGGGTTTCGAGAAAAGAAAACCGAACGAAAAAACCGATCTAGAAAACCGGAACGGTTTCGCAAAGAACCGGAACGATTTAGAAGAAAACAATCCGATAAAAAGAAGAGATGCGGCGTGGGGCTACCTCCGGCGAGGTCTTCGGTGAGGGGCTCCGGCGGCGTGGGCGTGCGGCGGCGGTGGCAAGGTGCGGCGGCGGTGGTGGCAAGGTGCGGCGGCGTGGGCAAGGGGCGGCGGTGGCGCGTGACGCAGGGCGCGGGCGGCGACGGCTCTAGGCGCGGCGCGGCTTAGGCTTTGGTTTGATGGGTTTAGAGGGGGGTGCTTGGGTATTTATATTGGGGAGGGGGAGGGTTTGCTTGGAGGAGGGATCAAGGAATAAGAGTAGGAATAGGAAAGAAAAAGAGGGAAGGAAAGATCTAAAAAAACGAAGTAGGACAAGAGTCCTACTAGGAATCCAAAAAGGGCAGCGGCGGCGGCCTCCTGCGCCTGGGCGCGCGCGGTGCGCGGCGATGGCCTTGGCCTCCTGGCCGGCCGGCGGCTTGGGCCTTTGGCCCAAGGCGCTGAGGATTTTTTTTAAACGGTTCCGCGCTCGGAAAAACACAGAAAAACAAATCTACCGGACTCCAAAACTAACAAAGTAAATTTTCCCCGACTCCTAAAAATGAGTCGAACAAAAAGAACTTTTCTCCGGGCCAAAAATCCAAGCTTTGAAAACGCGCATTTTTCCCTATCCAAACAAAAGGCAAATAAACTCCGACAAAACCCAAATGATCCTCTTTTCGAAATTTGAGAAAACTCAAATATGAAAAAGACGAAATCTCCAACTCTCTCCGAGGGTCCTTGAGTTGCGTCAAATTTCTAGGATCAACCAAAATGCAAGAAAATATGATATGCATGATGATCTAGTGTATAACATACCAAATTGAAAATTTGGGATGTTACACCCTAGGTCGTACAAGGCTCATGGGCCCAAGTGGAGGTGATGCAACACCTTTGGACTTGTTGTTTGACTCAGATTCTGCTGCAGTGTCAGAATGTTTCATGGATAAGTCAACGCCCGGGACGAATTTTAAGGTGAATCCAATTGGGTTGGAAATAGCACAAAATCTACTTTCCAACAAAAAAATAATCACCCAATGTGGAGTCTGTGTGGAAGAGTTCTTCGCGTTTTGAGTCAGGTATGCGTGTGTAGTCCGAATCTGAATCCAGAACATGAGAGACTTGGACTCTATCTTCTGTTGGCCCAAAAGTGACGTGAGAGGATTTTTTGAACAACACCTAAACTTCTCTTTTTCCCTTATCTTCATATGTGGATTGTACAAATGTCCCATACACCTGCAATTAGACATGACACAAAAGTTTGTGAAGTATTTTTGTCCTGGATGACATAAATAAATTATTGCATAGTTTGCATTAGAAATCACCTCACAAATATACATGTATGCAATATTTTTGGCCATATCCAAGGTAGTCATGTCCTCATCATCCTCCCTTTCTTGAAAACAAAGCCGTCCTCAGCGTTGCTTAATCTAAAATGTGGCTAACAAAAGAGACAAGGTGTACTTGTTGTATATGTATATGTGATCCATTTTTACTTCCCTTGGTTTTTGCACATATGACACATGTATACATGAGTAACTTTCAAAGTTCATAAAATATAAAGCCAAAATATTATCACAAGAAGTAGAAGGCCTGAAAATATTGCAACTCGGTTTGCACATATAAGTGAAGCTCTTATTCATATGAAAATATTGACAATGTTCATCATTAAACCAACCCAACATTGGTGAATAAACCTACCTTGCATCGAATTTACATGCTATAACATGCTTAAAGAAGCAAACATGCAATTCGTCATTTGACACAGAATCATCACCAAGATTAGAGGTCATATAGAAATGATTAAACATTGGTTCTTTTGCATCAACAGTTAATTCAATGGGTGACTCAAAATTATTGGTATTTCAGGCGTTTGATCACATGATGCATTCATGACAGTAACACAATTCTCTAAGATAGGTGGTGTGTTCAAATCAATGGGTAACTCAACACATGATATATTATAGTTAACTAGGCATGCATCATTCTCATCTGAAAGTGGAAAGTCTGTACCTTTGTCCTTACCTCTTGTGATCAACTCGGATGATGTAGGCACTCTCGATGGTGATGTTTCACATGGTGGAGATAATGTAGTCCTCGCAACAATGGATGTGGTACGCCTAGTAGCTGAAGAAACATCTGTATCAACACTTGGAATGTGCACCTTGCGCTTTTCTCCTTGTGGGCAACACGTCGTTTTATTTTCTGTTCAGCTTTGCAAGCAAGACTAAACAAACAGTTCATAGGATAACACTCTTCATGAATTAGTATCTCCTGAATATCACTATTTAATACTCCCCAAAATCTATCCGTAAAATCTTCTTCACTTTCTTCTAAAAATGAGTGCAACAAGGTAGTTTGTCAATCATCATAATATTTTGTTATGGTCTCACTGAGGGAGTCGTAACCAAGACTTATAATGTCGATGAACTCGTTTTATGCCTCCCGGAGAAGAAGGACAAGCTCAAACCAAAATGGGAGGGGCCCTTCATTATAGATGAAGTTCTCACAGGAGGAGCCTATCGCCTTTGTAATGCATCGTATAATCGCCTAGAGCCGAATCCATGGAAAGCTGCCCGCCTCTGAAGATTCTACGCATAAGTTCGGCATGTTTCTTTTTCGCTCTTTTTATTTATTTTTTTCTCCCTCTCCCTCTTCTTGCTTTTGTTTTCTTGTTTTTATACGTTTCCCAGGATATGTTTGGATAGGCCGAACTCTTAAGGGGTACACATCTTAAAATGTATACACCCCACCATGACTGGGGGCTTCTTTAACCAAAGTATTATTCCGAGCCTAGAGCTCACAATTTATACGTCGTCTGTTTATATACACTCTTTTGCCATTATATGCACCTCTATGACTTAAGCTTTTGCCAAGCTGGGTTGCCTCGCTCCTGTGTTTATGCCCTACATTCCTGATTGTTCGGCTAGGGCATAAAGGGAGCACCTCTGCGATTGTTACAACCGGGTAATCCGGACCTGTACCTCAGACGGGTGAAGCCGAAAGCTCACGTTCTTAAGAGAATAATTGGTCGACGATCAAACGACAGATTGTTACATTCTTGTAACTCTTAAAACAATGTGTGAATTTTTTTCCATACTACGGACCAAAGCCCAGACATGCACAATTACAGCATGCCAACCCAAGGAAAGGAACCCTTAACGGAACTATTCTCCTTGGAAGATATTTCTTACATATGTAATATAACATACATCCTAAACTAAAAAAATTTGTCTGTTCGAGCACAATGACTGGGTTGCCTGGTTTCCGAACATAATGAATGCTTCTTTCATTCCACAATAGTATCTAGAAACACTCCACCATTTGGTTTGGAGGTTAAAGCCGAAAGCCTGCGATGACAAATTTTCCACATGTTCGGCTGAAGATACTGGTTGATCATAAAGTACATCAATACATTGAATCAAATACCTACTCCTTATCTATTCCATCTATCAGACTATCTAACCTACAGTCTTCTTGTGAACATTTCGCAGCTATCATTACTTGGTCATACACCAAGTTCAATGGTATTTCTTCCCTGTTTGGTCCCTGTGGTCCCACTCGGGCCATATGATTCGGATCTAGCTTGGTGAAGCATGTTTTCACCATTGCCCAGGCTTCTCACGCGCCTTCACGGAAGACGGATGTCTTCCACAGCTCAAAGCGGCGTCGGGCACCTTTGAACAGACTTGCCAAACCCTCCATACTTTCTGGAGGGGTATCGGATGGCCATAAAGCCTTGACCATACTCTTCATGGCTTTCCGAGCCTGCGCATGCACCATGGGCATCTCCTTCAGTATGTCGCCTTGAAATCCGGATACTTCTTCTTATGACCGGCCAGTTGGTAGACCTGCAGCAACAGAATTATGACATTCCAAATTGTGAACCAAGCATGAGTCTCTATGGTTGTTTTAAAAGTCATACCAAACATGCCGCCCTTCAGCTTTTCATTTTATTTTTGGGTGGCCGATAACTGAGCCTTTAAGATCTCTATCTCTTCGGATTGTTTGTCTTTTTCCTCCTCATGTTTTTTATTCTTGGAAGTGCTCATTGCGGTCCTCTTCATTTCCGCCAGTTCAGCAGTAACAGTATTAAGCTGCGTCTGGTTTATTTTCAACTCCTGGGATAGCGCAATGTTCTTCTCTTTGAGAACCTGCAGGAATATCGATCCTTAAATCAGTTGGTTTCACTGCTTCAAGTCTCGGGGGCTATTGGCATATGCCTATCAAAATTGAACAAACACTTACCTGTATATCCTTTGAGAACAGTTGGGTAACTCCCGCAAGTCCATCTCGAGCGGATCGGATATAAGCATCCACCAAACCGAGTGCGGTAAATTCCTGCTCGGATAAGGCTGGAGCACGCATGGCCTCTTTCAGTCAATGGTAGTTTATTATGCTCTCCACCTCAGAATTCATGATAGATACGTCATCAAATCCTCATGAGGCGGCCGAACTGGCATTGCATCAGCTCTTGTCCTAGTCGATGAGTCTGGCACCGGATTGGTTGACATTCGGCTAGCAGGGCGTTTTCCCATAGTCTGCCGCGTGTTTCTCCTAAATCAAAGATAAAAAGGTGACTTATAACAATTCGAACTCATGCCCAGGCATGTATTAAGCGGACATACCTCTTTGAAGACCGTGAGGTTTCTGCGGCACTCCTGTTCTCCTTTCATTTTTGAACGATTACCCTGCGTAGGGGCCACCCTCGAGGGGGTAAGGCCTGACAAGCACCGATCCTATAAAGTACGGATTAGTATAATGGACAAAGGTGCAAGTAGGGACTTCTTTTTGAGAAAGCTCTTCAAATACTTACGATGGAGAAGGGATGGGGGCGGGGGTAGTCGGCTGTAATAGCCACTTCCGAGCCGTCAAGGCTTGCTTGATAAAATACCCCATCATCGAACTCTATGTATATACCCGGATCCTCGCATAAGCCAGGGTCTTCATCGTGATTGTGATCATCTGGCTATGGGGCGGGACAGTGAACGCCCTCGATCATCTTCCTCCATGACTGTTTTGTAAACAACGAAAAACAATTGGATTAGCATGTCGTGATAGCAATAAAGCGACACATGTAATTGAAATTTTACCCATTCAATGGGGTTGTACATGGAGTAACCTTCCCGGTAGTTTAAGCGGAGGAAATCTTCCTTTTCTCCCTTGTACAAATCAGTCAGGATCAGGGCCAGTTCGGTTGGGGTATCCGGACCCTTGCGTCTGTAATGAGACGCGTCGTCTTCTCCGTTATAGCACCATAAGGGAGTTACTCTGGACTAGAGAGGTTGGACACATCTTTTTATTGTAATGGACATAACATCAATTATTGAGAGCCCGACATGGGCTAATAATCTGACCTTGCTGATCAGCCTTTTATTTCCGCGTTGTCCTCCTCATTGGGACTTCGGGGACGCTAGTTGAGGCGCTTCTTTAGGGGAGCACTGGAAAATTCGGGAAGGCCGCGCCGAACTAGGTCCGACAGTGGGACGTCATCCATATAAAACCACTCCGAAGACCAGTGTGGATATATCTCTTTAGGAGTTCCAACGGGGTATCCGGATCCGGCTATACGCCATACTTCGGCACCGCCCACTTCAAATATGGAACCTCCTTGATGGCGGGGGACAAGGCAAAAGAACTTTTTCCATAGTTTGAAATGGGCCTCAATGCCCAAGAACAGCTCACAGAGGGCAACGGAACCTGAGATGTGCAGAGTCGAACCTGGGTGAGGCTGTGCAGCTGGATGCCGTAAAATTCCAGTAGACCCCTGAGAAAGGGATGGATTGGGAATCCTAAGCCCCGCAAAAGGAATGGAACAAGACACACTCTCTCCTCCCTATCGGGGTTGGGGAAATTTTCAGCTAGCACGTCGTTGCCAATTGAGGCCAATCCCGCGCGAATGGAGACTAGATCTGCGAGGGGAAGATATCCCTGCATCTGGAGCTGACTCAACTAAAGATGAGGCACTGAGCAGCTCTGCCAATCGCCCTCTTGAGGTCCATGGGGGCCCGAAGAGAGCCTGGGGTGCTGGCCATGTTAGGAAACTTTTTTGTGGCTGATCTGGGTGTTTCTTCTGCGTGATGTGGATGGCACTTTGAGGGTTCGATCTCTTTATATAGGCGCCGTCCCTGCGTGGCCAGGTGTTTTTTAATAAAAAATTGTGGGCCATTCGCATTCGCCCGACGCATGGAAATCGAGGTGACGGAGTAGGAGTCATAAAGGCAGAATGAGGAAGCCAAGGCCGAACTATTACCCATCCAGTACACAGTGAAGAACTAACCTTGCAAAAGCCGAAGACGTAAGCCAGATACTTCATCGTTGTTTGAAGGCCAGATCAGGGGCTACTAAGGGAGTCCTGGATTAGGGGGTCCTTGGGTATCCGGGCTACTAGATATGGCCGGACTAATGAGCCATGAGGATACAAGGCAGAAGGTCTTCCCCCATGTCCGGGAAGGACTCTCCTATGCGTGGATGGCACGATCGCTGTCCGGATATGTAATTTCCATCCTCTGTAAATCGACTCTATACAACCCTAGGCCCCTCGGTGTGTATATAAACTGGAAGGTTTAGTCCATAGAGGCTATCAGAATTCATAGAGGCTAGACAGCTAGGGTTTAGCCATTACGATCTCAAGGTAGATCAACTCTTGTAACCCCTATACTTATCAAATACAATCAAGTAGGACGTAGGGTTTTACCTCCATTAAGAGGGCCTGAACCTGGGTAAACATCGTGTTCCCCCTGTCCCTTGTTACCTTCGATCCTCAGACGCACAGTCCGGTACCCCCTACCTGAGATCGGCCGGTTTTGACACCGATAGTCACTACCTTTTTTTAAATGTTATAGTTTTTTAATCATGCCACGAGTATAAAGAAAATCTATGAATCTATCTCTCATGACATGTTTTAAACCATCCCAAGTAGTAGGTATATAATCGGTGTTTAACCGACGATATTCACCCCACCAAACTGAAGCATAACCAGTGAATGAACCAACCGCGACCTTAACTTTTTTACAATCAGCAAAATTATGGGAAGAAAGTATATTATTTATGTGGAACTCCCATGCAATATATAAAGCAGGTCTAAAATGGCCATTAAATGGTGGTATAGAAACATTAACCTGATCATGTGCATTTGGATGTTTGTGTACCTCTCGTGACGGTTGTAGTATTTGCTTAGGTTGTGGCACGTCTCCCACGATCGATGAAGCCTAAGAACTAACAACTCCGGAACCTGTCATAATTAGTAGAAAGCAAGAAACAAAATCCACGAATAATGTTCCTATGAACTACTAGGATGTGGTGGTAAAACGCTCACGATATAGCAAATATCAATGTCTTACAAGTTCTTATCATGCATCAGGTGATCACAGGAAACCAGCGGCATCAAATAACTCCGAAGATTGAGTAAAGCGATTGCCAGGGGAACGTACGTATACATGGTGTAGAAATATGTGGAGCTTGGAAAGCTTAAATATATGCTAGCAAAAGATTAGCAATAATCAATTCAGAGATGCAATGTTGAATAAACACTCAACGACGGTACTGTGTTGGTCCTAGGCTAGACCGGACTAGAGACGCGAGCCTAGAACACTAATGAGGTCACGGCGTAGCACAACTAGCATCAATAAAGGATATGAAGTAGCTCTGGATAGCAAGATAAAAGATAATATCACAATAGCAGTAAAGATAATGATGTGAAATAACTGCCGAGTAGGATATACCAACAAATTTCTCTCCAACTTTCCTCTAGAAAAGTTTGTGCCAATTTCTGATAATTTTTCTCAAGAATGGCACTAACTCAAGCTTTCAAACGCAAAAAGAGTCATTCAATTCTGAGTTGATATGAGGAGTCAAAAAATTCTAAAACGGGCCCGAAAACTGGAACAAGTTGTGTTTGCGTACTTTGGAGGGCAAAAGGACCTATTTAGAAGCCGATTTTGATGTGGAACTAGCTTCTGCAACTATTTAGATGTGGCTCGTCGCCAGATTTAATTTGTGTACTCACGGAGCCAAAATAGACTTCCTATGAGGAAGATATGTCTGTTTTACTGAACATTGCACAAAACATATTCCAATCCGGATCCAGCTACGAGATTGACTCAAGATAGATCCGAATTTTGTTTTTTCTCCCTTTTTTACCTCACACATTTTTTCTTTTTCTTTCTCTCCTCTTTTTCTCTGACTTTTTTTTTACTTTTTTCTCTCTTTTTCTGTCTTTTTTCTCTCTCCCCCTTTCCAAAACAAACTAGATAAGATGGAAATTGGATCAAGCACTGATGTGAACGACCTCAACTATGACTATGACAATGGACGGTGGGTAGCACAAGGGGAAATTGATGGATGGGATGGTGGACAGCGGAAGGAATAACGACGCAACGGCGGCGTGACTAATGTGAACAGAACTTGAAACTCTAAACGAACTAGACACTAAGGCCAGCAACTCGACATGACGATGCGACTAATAATTCAATAATGCAAACAATGAAAAGAAAATTGCAAAGGCTCAGACTGGCTTGGACAAAGGATTAATAGATCTAACTTTTTATGGCTTTTTCTTGAACAATAGGTAAGAAAATAAATCTAATCTAGGGAAAACTGGAAATTCTCACCGAGCAACCTGAAAACTGATACCACTTGATAGAGGTGAGGGTGTCCCGATCTTTCTATCAGATGATAACTATCAATTTAGTGGAGTCGACTTTGATGATCCCACAACAAACGTGCACGATGTTGCGCCTTAGCAATCGCTAAATCAATCTCCTGAGGTTACTGACGATGCTAGAAGCACGATCAACCTGACCATGAAGGTCTATTCCTGCACGCAATCGAAGAACAAGCAAGAATATGATAATGCAATTTGGATATGGCGAATATAAGATGAAAGCTTCATTGACCAAGGTGGGGATCTATAAGCGTTCTTGGTCTGGTCGTTGGACACAAATGAAGTACACGAAGTTGCAATGGCTAACTTTTAACTAAACAAATCCCAAGGAAAAGCTACCAGATGTATCTACTTATATAGGAGCAAGGGGTAGTGGCCAAGGAGGTGGGAGGACGTCCCAAGGCAGCCTAAAACTAACTCTAGGTCGTACAAGACTCATGGGCCCAAGTGGAGGTGATGCAACACCTTTGGACTTGTAGTTTGACTTGGATTCTGCTGCAGTGTTAGAATGTTTCGTCGATAACTCAATGCCTCGGACAAATTTTAAGGTGAATCCAATTGGGTTGGAATAGCACGAAATCTACTTTCCAACAAAAAAAGAATCGCCCAATTCGGAGTCCGTATGAAAGAGTTCTTGGCATTTCGAGTCAGGTATGTGTGTGTAGTCCAAATCTGAATCCAGAACGTGAAAGGCTTGGACTCTATTTTCTCTTGGCCCAAAAGTGACGTGAGAGGACTTTTTGAACATCACCTAAACTTCTCTTTTTCCCTTATCTTCATATGTGGATTGTACAAATGTCCCATACACCTGCAATTAGACATGGCACAAAAGTTTGTCAAGTATTTTTGTCCTGGATGACATAAATAAATTATTGCATAGTTTGCATTAGAAATCACCTCACAAATATACACGTATGCAATATTTTTGGTCGTATCCAAGGTAGTCATGTCCTCATCAGTGCCCATTGTTTGGCTCCTTGGAGGGGTCGGATCGTTTCTTTGGCGCTTCAAGCGATAACCCTTGGGAGGAGAAGTCAGAGTGCTCGGGGCCATATGGGTAGAGGGTCTCTTTCGAAGAGAAGGTGTAGGAGCACTTCCTGCAAAAGACGACAGTGCCCCTAGCAGGTCGCGAAGGATAGCCACTTTGGAACCATCATGGCTCTCTTGATAAAAGAGCCGGTCCTCAAAAATGATGGATAGCTGGGCATCCTCGTGGAAGCAGAGGTCGTCGTCATGAGATTACGTCTATGGCTCTGTAGCTGGGTGGCTCACTGTTTCAACCCAGCGTTTCCACCTCTATTCGGATATGTTGAGCATCTATTCAGAAATATAAATGCACTGCTCGGATAGACGAGATGGTCTGAAGAAGACTCACCGCTTCGACTGGTTGGTAGTACAAAAAGTCGTCCATGAACTTCCATTTGGCAAAATCCTCCTTGTGCCCCTTGTACATAACGTCTAGTGTGGTAGCCATGGCTACCTGATCTTCGAAGCCTTTCCGGATAGATCGGGTGGCGTCGTCCGTCCCGTTGTACCTCCACAGGGGATGTATGTGTTGTTGAAGAGGTTGGACTCCTTGGGAAATGGTCGTCGCCATTACATCAACGATTGTCAGCCCATTATGTGTCGGGCACTTCACTTGAGCGGCAAGATGAGCCACCTCGGAGTTGTCCTTTTGCAAGGAACTCTTCGGACGCCAGTTGAAGTGCTTCTTTGGGGGCGGGGGAGAAGGTTGGAAGTCCTGAATAGACTGGATCAAAAAGTGGGATGTCGGCCATATAAAACCATTCGATGGCCCACGTCTCAGTATCCTCTCTAGGGGTACCCGTCGGATAGCCGGTTCCCATGATGCGACATACCTCGGCTCCGCCCACTTCATGAAGTATCCCATTTTGGGAACAGGGCATCAAGCAAATATTTCCTCCACAACCTGAAGCGTGCCTCACATCTGAGGTATCTTGTAGAGGGTAACGAATCCCACGATATGCAGGATGGAGTTGGGTGTTATATTGTGGAGTTGGACCGTAGAACTCAAGAAGGCCCCAGAGGAATGGATGGATGGGGAATCCAAGGCCCCACAAGAAGAAAGGGAAAAGGCAAACTCGCTCCTCCACATGTGGAATGGGATGGTTGTCCACGTGCGCTCGCTCGTCCAAGGATATTAAGCTAGGGTGAGTGGACGCAAGATCTAGAGCCAGCAGATAACCTTGGGTGGCAAGCCAGTCAAGCTGTCGACGGGTGATGGAGCAACTTCCCAATCGCCTTTAAGTGGCCCGTGGGGGTGTGTCGATGAGCCCACGCCACTCACCATGGTCGGAGCTCTCGAGCTTTGACGAGAAAGTTTCGTGCTAAGGTGAGATGCTAGGAAGCTACGGTACGATCCTGGCTGTAGCCCTGGATTATATACCCATTAAATTAATCAAGGGGGCACTTCGACGTCTAGCCGTAAATAGACTTGTTCCCTAGACGACACGAAGATCAAAAAGAATTGTTTTAATAACAGAAGGGCCACAAATGGTGGGATCCATGGCTAAATCCTAGAGAAGTGTAACGCCCCAGATATTACTTTCCCAATTTGTACTCCAACTCTTGCCATTTCTGGCATTAAGTTATATTTATTCCTCGGGTTCGGGTCTTTGTCTCCGTGTGTTGTTTTCGTTTTCATGCATCTCATATCATGTCATCACGTGCATTGCATTTGCATACATGTTCATCTCATGCATTCGAGCATTTTCCCTGTTGTCCGTTTTGCATTCCGGCGCTTCGTTCTCCTCCGGTGGCCATTTCTAGCTTTCTTTCGTGTGTGGGGATTAAACATTTCCGGATTGGACCGAGACTTGCCATGTGGCCTTGGTTTACTACCGGTAGACCGCCTGTCAAGTTTCGGGTCATTTGGACTTCGTTTGATACTCCAACGGTTAACCGAGGGACCGAAAAGGCCTCGTGTGTGTTGCAGCCCAACACCCCTCCAATTTGGCCCAAAACCCACCAAACTCTGCTCCATCGTCTCGGCCGTTCGATCACGATCGCGTGGGCGGAAACCGCACCTCATTTGGACTCTCCTAGCTCCCTCTATGCCTATAAATACCCCCTCCATTCGGATCTCTTCTTCTCCCCCGTCCAAACCCTACTCCAAAAAAAAGATTCCTCTCCGCCGCACCGGACGTGTCCGGACGGGCCGGACAACGTCCGGGTCCAGCCGCCGCCGCCACGTCAGCGTCGCGGTCCCCAGATCCCCGCCGGCCCGGGAGGCCCAGGAGGGGCCCCCGAGGCCCATCGCCCGCGCCGCCGCCCGGTAGCTGGCGCCGCCCGAGGCCGCGCCCCCGCGCCCAACTCCGCCACCCGCCGCCCAGTTCGCCGGAGCGCACCGCCGCCTCCGCGGGCAACCCCGCCGCCGCCGCTTCGTCCCGATTCCGGTGGGCCTCGCCGCCCCACCGCGCCACCGCGGGCGACCCCGGCCGGCCGCCCCGCGCGCCATCGCCGCCGGCCGCCGCCGTCCTCAACGCCGGCCTCGCCCCGGCCATCTTCTCCGGTCGGCCATCCTCGGTTCGCGTGCCCTGCTACAGTGCCCCGATCTGGATCTCAGATCCGAAATTGTAGGGTTGACTTTTTCCCTCTCCCTCTAGATTTTTTATGCAATCTTTGACTGCTCATATCTCCGCATCCGTAGCTCCGTTTTGGACATATGATATATCAAAATCTTTGCCTCGACGAGTACATCATTTCATACCATTGCATAATTTGAAATTGAGTTCATCTTGATGCCCAAAATGCTGTTAGAAGGAGGCATCGTGAGTTAAATTGCAGATCTGTTAGCTCATCATTGACTTTTGTCATTTTTGCCATGATTATTGTGTGCATGATATGCCTGTGCCCCTTTGGGATGAATTGTTAAGCATTTTGTCTTCTTTCCAGAGGTGCCACCCATGCATTTTTAGGATGTGTGTGGTGACTTGTGCAAGCTTGCAAAGAGGGGTACATGTGATTGCTGATTTCAGGAACTTAGTGATTTTCACAAAGTCTGGGATGTTTTAGTTCATGATGCCATATGTTCGGCTTGTTTCCTAGTGATCCGTGCCTCTTTTGAGGATGATCAGTAAGAGTGATTTGTTATTTATGTTATGATCTATCCATCCATGTCTTTACTTGTTATGTTGTAGCCCCCTAGGTTGAGTCAATCGAGCTCAACTTTTGCATAGTTGTGTATTTGGGCAGATCGTGAACTCTTTTGCGATTTTGCCGGTGCTATTGCTAGTGATCCATGCATGCTATGCCATTGTTCTTGCCATGTCTAGCTAGCATTTTGTGCCTTCTTTATGGATATATGCTTGCCTTGCCATGACTTGCACCATAGTGAGTGCATCGAGCTCGTTTACATGCCTCCGTGAGTTATAATTTCAGCATGTCTCAGTTTTCACAAAGTCTGAAAACTGATTGTGTTTCATCTATGTTCGTGTGCTCGTTAGAGTATTGTGTGAACCCTTTTGGCCCCAGGTCACTTTGGGTGTTTTGTTAAGCTTGTTGAGTAGCTCCATGCCATGCCCTTACTTGTCATGTTCAGGTTGTGTTTCATGTTGTTTTGCTGCTCCGAAGAGAGCATCGTGGTCTGAAATTCCAGACTAGCGTTAATTTCGCGAAGTCTGAAATCTGTTTTGCTTATTCAGTTTTGCCATGCTTGTTTGAACCCCTTAATGGATGAATTTGCCTATGGCTCAGTCCTAGTGATTTGTTAAGCATCTTGTGTACATCCCTGCCATGTATTTTGTTTTCATGTTTGGTGGCTATAGCATGTTCATTTCGTTGCATTTAGGAGCCTATTTGCTGTAAATCGCAGATCGGTTCGTTTCGTAAAACGCTTGCCATTTCCAAACCGTAGCTCCGATTCCTATGATCTTTCGATCGTTTTCAGGGGATTTCTTCCCCTCTATCCAGTGGCACACTTGGTTTTCCAAGTTGAGGCCAGGTTCATGCATTTCCTGTCATGTCTTGCATTTTGCATCCCGCATCGCATCCCGCATAGCATACCATCTTTGCATATTATTGGTTGCCCTTGCACGTGGTTGATTGTATCCTTTTTGCTTGTTTGTGTTGTTGGGTAGAGCCGGGAGACGAGTTCGCTAACGAGGAGCCCGTTGAGTTTCCTTTTGAGGATCCAATCAACTCTGACAACTGTGCAGGCAAGATGATCATACCCTCGAAATCACTACTATCTTTGCTATGCTAGTTTGCTCGCTCTTTTGCTATGCCATTGCTACGATGCCTACCACCTGCTTGTCAGCCTCCCAATTGCCATGATTGAGCCTCTAACCCACCTTTGTCCTAGCAAACCGTTGATTGGCTATGTTACCAATTTGCTCAGCCCCTTCTTATAGCGTTGCTAGTTGCAGGTGAAGATTGGAGCCGTTCCTTGTTGGAACATTTATTTACTTGTTGGGATACCATTATGTTGCCATGTTATCTTAATGCATCTATATACTTGGTAAAGGGTGGAAGGCTCGGCCTCTCGCCTAGTGTTTTGTTCCACTCTTGCCCCCCTAGTTTCCGTCATATCGGTGTTATGTTCCCGGATTTTGCGTCCCTTACGCGGTTGGGCTATAATGGGAACCCCTCGATAGTTCGCCTTGATTAAAGCTTTTCCAGCAATGCCCAACATTGGTTTTACCATTTGCCACCTACCCCTTTTCCCTTGGGTTTCCGGAGCCCGAGGGTCATCTTTATTTTAGCCCCCACGGGCCAGTGCTCCTCTGAGTGTTGGTCCGAAATGAGCTGCCTGCGGGGCCACCTCGGGGAAACTTGAGGGTTGGTTTTACTCGTAGCTAGTCTCATCTGAGTGTGCCCTGAGAAAGAGATATGTGCAGCTCCTATCGGGATTTGTCGGCACATTCGGGCGGTGTTGCTGGTCTTGTTTTAACCTGTTGAATCATCTTGTTGTACCGAGATACCGAGTCTGATCGGTGTGTCTTGGGTGGAGGTCTATTCCTTCGTTGACCATGAGAGCTTGTTATGGGCTAAGTTGGGACCCCCTGCAGGGATTGATCTTTCGAAAGCCGTGCCCGCGGTTATGGGTAGATGGGAATTTGTTAATGTCTGGTTGTAGATAACCTGAACCTTAATTAATTAAAATGAATCAACTGAGTGTGTTGTCGTGATGGCCTCTTCTCGGCGGAGTCCGGGAAGCGGACACGGTGTTGGAGTTATGTTTGCGCAGGTTGCTCTCTAGTTTCCCGCTCGTGCTTTGCCTCCTCTTCTCGCTCTCTTTTGCGTATAAGTTAGCCACCATACATGCTAGTCGCTTGCTGCAGCTCCACTTATACATTACCCCTTTCCTACCCATTAAGCTTAAATAGTCTTGAGCGCGAGGGTGCGAGATTGCTGAGTCCCTGTGGCTCACAGATTACTATTACACCAGATGCAGGGACAGATGATACAGCTCCAGATGGCGCGCTCGAGCTCAAGTGGGAGTACGACAAGGACTCTCAGCGTTACTATGTGTCTTTTCCTAATGATCAGTAGGGGTGCCTACTCGGGGTTAGATTCAGGGCCTTGTCGCATGTTGGGGGTCTTTTCTATTTTGGCGCCGTAATCGGGCCATGAGTGATTTGTATGATGGATGTTATTTATGTACTTTAATGCGACATGGCGAGTGTAAGCCAACTATGTTCTTCCCCTTTATATTATTTATGTACATGGGATGTGTGATGATTTCCCGACTTGCAACATTGCTTTCAATGCGGCTATGCCTCTAAGTCGTGCCTCGACACGTGGGAGATATAGCCGCATCGAGGGCGTTACAAGTTGGTATCAGAGCCTTCCCCGACCTTAGGAGCCCCCATTGCTTGATCGTTTTTAGCAGCCGAGTTGTGTCTAGAAAAATGTTTTGAGTCCTTAGGAATTATATATCGGAGAGCTTAGGAATTCTTTTTACTTCCCAGGCTCCTCATCGCTCTGGTAAGGCATCCTGACGTAGAGTTTTGACTCTTCTCTTCTCAAATTTCACTAAAAAATAATTTTAGGATCACGCGAGTATCTTGGATTTGTTCCGATGGCTTATGATGAGAATACTGTCTTGGTGCCTCCTGTCAGGGGTTTAGTGGAAGTGTCCCGGGGAGTTGAGCTCTGAGGTGTTGTCATCATAATTTTATCGTTGCAATTCTAGTATACTTGACATATGTGCGCGACATCGAAAATCTCCTTTATGAAGTTCGTTGGTGAGATAACCTCGACGCCACCCAGTACTGGGGCGGGAGTTCGGGAGTATCGCCATAACTTGTATAACGGATGCTTTTGGAAGGTTGAGGTAGATGGTTTCCAAAGGTTTCTTGGTTATGTGTTGAAGGATGGATACAGCTGGATGTAGGATTTGCTAGCTTGGGTGAGATATTATGCTTCCCCTGTATCCCTAACACCTGATTGCATAACCGGAAAGTTTCGGGAGTTTCATAGGTGGGAATTCAAGTAGCTCTTAGGATATCTTTCCAACAGATGTATGATATGAAATTGGGGTTCGATGTCTAGTGGTTCACCTATTCACGGTCGATTTTACAGTAGTCTCGTTGTGTCTTAAAGAGTCCTTGGCTATGCTGACTCAGGGACGCTTCATATGTCATGTGCACTGCCTTGTACATGATGGTGCTGTACGATCGAGCCCGTGTAGGTCCCACCACGAAAACTTCGGACGAAATTTCTATCATATGTTTGTTCCGGCTTATTCTGCAAGCCAACCCTTGGTTTTTATTTTCAGTTGTGGCATTCGAGTTGCTTCGACGACATATGTTGATTCCATCCCTCGTTGATGTACCCCTTCTACCTGATTCTTCGTGGCTTCGCAATTTAGGAATATGTGACCACTTCAAGAGAAGTGCATTCGTTCATTTTGTCCGGATGTGAAGACTTTATGTTGCAATTTTCATTCCATTGGTTTCAGCTTCATTTATCTGCCTATGTGCTAACGGTGGTCAACCTCTTCAGGATGGCTCCTCCAACGCGCATGACTCCGAACCCTAATCCGCCACCACCTCCGCCTCCTCCGGAAGCATGGCAAGCTGTGATGGCCGCTACTAATGCAAATACACAGTTGATCATGCAAATCCTCCAAGAGCGGAATCAAGGCAATCAAGGGAATCAAGGAACCAATCAGAACCATTTTGCTACTCTGAACCAGTTCCTCGCAAATGGTCCAAAGACGTTCAGCAATTGTGTTGAGGCTACCGATGCTGACAATTGGCTAGTGGATCTAGGCAAGCATTTTGAATGCAGCAACGTCAGGCCTGAAGATTTTGTCAAGTTCGCTTCTTTCCAGCTCAAAGATCAGGCCGCAGAGTGGTTCCAGTAGTACAAGGATTCCAGAGGTGGACGTTTGATTACTTGGGATGATTTCCGTCGTGATTTCCGAGCTCATCACATCCCTCAAAGTGTGACTGAAAGCAAACGTGAGGAATTCCGCAATCTGAAGCAAGGCTCTTTGTCTGTCTATGACTACAACAAGTTGTTCCAGAAGCTCGCCCGTTTTGCCAAGCAGGACGTTCCTGATGAGAAGAGCATGATCTATCAGTTCAGGGGTGGTCTTCGTGAAGAAATTCAGCTCGCTCTTGTCCTCTTCGAGCCGTTGAGATACGATGAGTTCTACAACATGGAACTGAAGCAAGAGGCTGCTCAGTTGAGGTGTGATGCTTCCAGGAAGCGAGTCAGAGACACTACGCCTTCTTCCTCTACTCAAGTGGCCAAGCAGCAGAAGTATTGGCTTCCTCCTCCTCCGTTCCGTCAGCCGTATCAGTAGAAGAGCAAAGGTGGCGGTGGTTCATCCCACCCACCCAACCCAGGCTTTCAGAACAAGACTTCGTCTCAAGCTCCAAGATCGAGTGCTCCGTACCACCGTCCGCTTTCTGAGGTCACGTGCAACAAGTGCCAACAGAAGGGTCACTATGCCAACAAGTGTTTCAACCAGAGGCGTCTTCCTCCTCCTCCTCCCGTCAGATCGGCAAGTACAGCTATGGTCAAGCATAATCCCAAGCACGCCAAGGTCAATATGGTGAATGCAGCTCAGGCAGAGGATTCGTCAGATGTGATCATGGGTAACCTTCCTGTTAATGATATTCCTGCAAAAGTTCTATTTGACTCTGGTGCTTCGCATTCCTTCATGTCATTCCCATTTGCATCGGAGAACAATTTTAGCACTAAGGCATTACCTAGAGCTATGCAAGTCGTCTCTCCAGCTAAGCGTCTGAGTTCTACTATGATGATTCCGGATATTTCTATCATGATGGGTGATTTCAAGTTTCTGGCTTCTCCAATGGTTCTTGGCAATTCTGATATCGATCTTATTCTTGGGATGGACTGGCTCTCTAAACACAAGGCTCACCTCGATTGTGCAGCCAGGCAGATTCAACTGACTCATTCGTCTGAGGATGTAATTGTCTTTGCTGCTCGGGATAATACCATCCGGTTGTTTTCTCTCAATGAGAAGGGTGAATTGGATGCTATTTCGCAGATTCCGGTTGTTTGTGAGTATCAAGACGTCTTCTCAGAAGAACTCCCAGGCATGCCTCCGCACCGGCCGGTTGAATTTGTTATTGAACTTGAGCCTGGTACGGAACCTGTGTGCAAACGTCCTTACAAGCTCGGCCCCGAAGAGTTGAAGGAGTTGAAGAAACAACTCGATGTTCAAGAAAGAATGGGTCTCATTCGGCCTAGTACTTCTCCGTGGGGTTGTGGTGTTCTTTTTGTGAAGAAGAAGGATGGAACGGACCGACTTTGTGTTGATTATCGTCCATTGAACAAGAAGACCATCAAGAACAAATACCCACTTCCCAACATCAATGAGCTGTTCGAACAACTCAAGGGTGCCCAAGTATTCTCCAAGCTTGACCTCCGTATGGGTTATCATCAAATTCGCATTCATGAGCAAGATATTCCCAAGACGGCTTTCAGGACAAGCTATGGGTCATATGAATACACTGTCATGTCTTTTGGCCTCGCCAACGCTCCTCCGACGTTCTCTCGCATGATGAACTTCATCTTCAACCCCTACACCAATGACTTCGTTTTGGTCTATCTCGACGACATTCTGGTTTTCTCGAAGAACAAGGAAGATCATGCCAAGCACTTGCGTTTGGTTCTTGACAAGCTCAGGGAACATCAGTTCTACGCCAAGTTCTCCAAGTGTGAATTTTGGCTCGATGAGGTTCTTTATCTTGGCCATATCATCTCTGCCAAGGGCATTTCCGTGGATCCTGAGAAGGTGTCTGCAATTGTTAATTGGGAACCTCCTCAGAATATGAAGCAACTCCGTAGCTTCCTCGGTCTTGCAAGCTACTGCCGAAGATTCGTTGAAAACTTTTCCAAGATCGCGAAGCCTCTCTCAAATCTTCTTCAGAAGCACGTCAAGTACGTTTGGTCTCCGAAGTGTGATATTGCTTTCAACTTATTGAAAGAGAAATTGATCACTGCTCCAGTTCTGACTCCGCCTGATGAAACCAAGCCGTACGAGGTCTTTTGTGATGCCTCTCTCCAAGGTCTAGGTGCTGTACTGATGCAAGAGAAGAAAGTTGTTGCTTATACCTCTCGCCAGTTGAAGCCTAATGAGAAGAACTACCCCACTCATGATCTCGAGTTGGCGGCAGTTGTGCACGCTTTGTTGACTTGGAGACATCTTCTCTTGGGAAGAAAAGTGGACATTTTCACTGATCACAAGAGTCTCAAGTACATCTTCACTCAGCCTAATCTCAACCTCAGGCAGACTCGGTGGGTTGAAATGATTCAAGAGTACAATCCGAGTATCGAGTATACTCCAGGCAAGGCCAATGTGATTGCTGACGCTTTGAGCAGAAAAGCATATTGCAACAGTCTGATTCTCAAGCCTTATCAACCCGAGCTTTGTGAAGCTTTCCGCAAACTTCATTTGCAAATTGTTCCTCAAGGTTTCCTCGCCAACCTTCAAGTTTCTCCTACCCTGGAAGACCAAATTCGCCAAGCCCAGCTTCTTGATGCTATGGTGAAAAAGGTGAAAATTGGTATTGCAAAGAGTCAGTCCAAGTACAAGTGCTACCGACTTGATGACAAGGACACTCTCATCTTCGAGGATCGAATTGTTGTGCCCAAAGGTGAACTTCGTAAGGTGATCATGAACGAGGCTCACAACTCTCTCCTCTCCATCCACCCTGGTAGCACGAAGATGTATCAGGATCTCAAGCAAACTTATTGGTGGACTCGAATGAAGCGCGAGATCGCTCAATTCGTGAATGAATGTGATGTCTGCAGAAGAGTGAAGGCAGAACACCAAAGGCCAGCAGGTCTCCTCCAACCTCTTGCCATTCTAGAATGGAAGTTTGACCACATTGAAATGGACTTCGTGACTGGGTTTCCAAAGTCCAAGCGTGGCAATGATGCTATATTCGTTGTCATCGACAAGCTCACCAAAGTGGCTCACTTTCTGCCTATCAAAGAGTCAATCACTGCAGCTCAATTGGCGGAACTCTACACCTCTCGAATTGTCTCTCTGCATGGTATTCCTCAAGTGATATCTTCAGACCGTGGTAGCATCTTTACCTCCAAGTTTTGGGATTCTTTTCAGAAGGCCATGGGCACTAACATTCGCTTCAGCACTGCTTTCCATCCTCAAACAAGCGGTCAAGTCGAGCGTGTCAACCAAATTCTTGAAGATATGCTCAGGGCTTGTGTTATCTCCTTCGGCATGAAGTGGGAGGATTGTCTTCCTTATGCTGAATTCTCATACAACAACAGTTTTCAAGCAAGTTCGGGCAAGGCCCCATTTGAAATCCTGTATGGTAGGAAGTGTCGTACACCTCTCAACTGGTCTGAACCCGGTGAACGTCAGCTGCTGAGTAATGACCTAATCACAGAGGCAGAAGAAATGTGCAAGGTCATTCGTGATAACCTCAAAGCAGCCCAATCCCGCCAGAAGAGCTACTATGATAGTAAGCACCGTGATTTGGCTTTCGAGATCGGAGATCATGTTTACCTCCGCGTCTCTCCTATGAAAGGGACTCGTCGCTTCGGTATCAAAGGGAAGCTTGCCCCCAGATACGTCGGGCCTTTCAAGATTGTCAGCAAGAGAGTCGACCTCGCCTATCAACTTGAGCTTCCTGCAAACTTTGCCAATGTTCATGATGTGTTCCATGTCTCCCAACTCCGAAAGTGCTTCAAGACGCCTGAGCGCACCGTCAACTTCGAGGACATTGAGCTCCAATAAGATCTCTCCTATCATGAGCACCCAGTTGCAATCCTTGAAGAGACTGAACACAGGACTCGCAACAAGTCAATCAAATTTCTCAAAGTAAAGTGGTCACACCATTCCGACCGTGAAGCTACCTGGGAACGCGAGGATCACCTCCGTTCTGTGTACCCGAAGTTCTTTCAGTCCTAGATCTCGGGACGAGATCTTTTCGTCATGGTGGAGTGTTGTAACGCCCCAGATATTACTTTCCCAATTTGTACTCCAACTCTTGCCATTTCCGGCATTAAGTTATATTTATTCCTCGGGTTCGGGTCTTTGTCTCCGTGTGTTGTTTTCGTTTTCGTGCATCTCATATCATGTCATCACGTACATTGCATTTGCATACATGTTCATCTGATGCATTCGAGCATTTTCCCTGTTGTCCGTTTTGCATTCCGGCGCTTCGTTCTCCTCCGGTGGCCATTTCTAGCTTTCTTTCGTGTGTGGGGATTAAACATTTCCGGATTGGACCGAGACTTGCCATGCGGCCTTGGTTTACTACCGGTAGACCGCGTGTCAAGTTTCGGGTCATTTGGACTTCGTTTGATACTCCAACGGTTAACCGAGGGACCGAAAAGGCCTCGTGTGTGTTGCAGCCCAACACCCCTCCAATTTGGCCCAAGACCCACCAAACTCTGCTACATCGTCTCGGTCGTTCGATCACGATCGCGTGGGCGAAAACCGCACCTCATTTGGACTCTCCTAGCTCCCTCTATGCCTATAAATACCCCCTCCATTCGGATCTCTTCTTCTCCCCCGTCCAAACCCTACTCCAAAAAAAGATTCCTCTCCGCCGCACCGGACGTGTCCGAATGGGCCGGACAATGTCCGGGTCCAGCCGCCGCCGCCACGTCAGCGTCGCGGTCCCCAGATCCCCGCCGGCCCGGGAGGCCCAGGAGGGGCCCCCGAGGCCCATCGCCCGCGCCGCCGCCCGATAGCTGGCGCCGCCCGAGGCCGCGCCCCCGCGCCCGACTCCGCCGCCCGCCGCCCAGTTCGCTGGAGTGCGCCGCCGCCTCCGCGGGCAACCCCGCCGCCGCCGCTTCGTCCCGACTCCGGTGGGCCTCGCAGCGCCACCGCGGGCGACCCCGGCCGGCCGCCGGCCGCCACTGTCCTCAACGCCGGCCTCGCCCCGGCCATCTTCTCCGGCCGGCCATCCTCGGTTCACGTGCCCTGCTACAGTGCCATGAACAGTGCCCCGATCTGGATCTCAGATCCGAAATTCTAGGGTTGACTTTTTCCCTCTCCCTCTAGATTTTTTATAAAATCTTTGACTGCTCATATCTCCACATCCGTAGCTCCGTTTTGGACATACGATATATCAAAATCTTCGTCTCGACGAGTACATCATTTCATTCCATTGCATAATTTGCATTTGAGTTCATCTTGATGCCCAAAATGCTGTTAGAAGGAGGCATCGTGAGTTAAATTGCAGATCCGTTAGCTCATCATTGACTTTTTTCATTTTTGCCATGATTATTGTGTGCATGATATGCCTGTACCCCTTTGGGATGAATTGTGAAGCATTTTGTTTTCTTTCCAGAGGTGCCACCCATGCATTTTTAGGATGTGTGTGCTGACTTGTGCAAGCTTGCAAAGAGGGGTACCTGAGATTGCTGATTTCAGGAACTTAGTGATTTTCACTAAGTCTGGGATGTTTTAGTTCATGATGCCATATGTTCGGCCTGTTTCCTAGTGATCCGTGCCTCTTTTGAGGATGATCAGTAAGAGTGATTTGTTATTTATGTTATGCTCTATCCATCCATGTCGTTACTTGTTATGTTGGAGCCCCCTAGGTTGAGTCAATCGAGCTCAACTTTTGCATAGTTGTGTATTTGGGCAGATCGTGAACTCTTTTGCGATTTTGCCGGTGCTATTGCTAGTGATCCATGCATGCTATGCCATTGTTCTTGCCATGTCTAGCTATCATTTTGTGCCTTCTTTATGGATATATGCTTGCCTTGCCATGACTTGCACCGTAGTGAGTGCATCGAGCTCGTTTGCATGCCTCCGTGAGTTATAATTTCAGCATGTCTCAGTTTTCACTGTCTGAAAACTGATTGTGTTTCATCTATGTTCGTGTGCTCGTTAGAGTATTGTGTGAACCCTTTTGGCCCGAGGTCACTTTGGGTGTTTTGTTAAGCTTGTTGAGTAGCTCCATGCCATGCTCTTACTTGTCATGTTCAGGTTGTGTTTCATGTTGTTTTGCTGCTCCGAAGAGAGCATCGTGGTCTGAAATTCCAGACTAGTGTTAATTTCGCGAAGTCTGAAATCTGTTTTGCTTATTCAGTTTTGCCATGCTTGTTTGAACCCCTTAATGGATGAATTTGCCTATGGCTCAGTCCTAGTGATTTGTTAAGCATCTTGTGTACATCCCTGCCATGTATTTTGTTTTCATGTTTGGTGGTTGTAGCATGTTCATTTCGTTGCATTTAGGAGCCTACTTGCTGTAAATCGCAGATCGGTTCGTTTCGTAAAACGCTTGCCATTTCCAAACCGTAGCTCCGATTCCTATGATATTTATATCGTTTTCAGGGGATTTCTTTCCCTCTATCCAGTGGCACACTTGGTTTTCCAAGTTGAGGCCAGGTTCATGCATTTCCTGTCACGTCTTGCATTTTGCATCCCACATCGCATCCCGCATAGCATACCATCTTTGCATATTATTGGTTGCCCTTGCACGTGGTTGATTGTATCCTTTTTGCTTGTTTGTGTTGTTGGGTAGAGCCGGGAGACGAGTTCGCTAACGAGGAGCCCGTTGAGTTTGCTTTTGAGGATCCAGTCAACTCTGACAACTGTGCAGGCAAGATGATCATGCCCTCGAAATCACTACTATCTTTGCTATGCTAGTTTGCTCGCTCTTTTGCTATGCCATTGCTACGATGCCTACCACTTGCTTGTCAGCCTGCCAATTGCCATGATTGAGCCTCTAACCCACCTTTGTCCTAGCAAACCGTTGATTGGCTATGTTACCGCTTTGCTTAGCCCCCTTCTTATAGCGTTGCTAGTTGCAGGTGAAGTTTGGAGTTGTTCCTTATTGGAACATTTATTTACTTGTTGGGATATCATTATATTGCTATGTTATCTTAATGCATCTATATACTTGGTAAAGGGTGGAAGGCTCGGCCTCTCGCCTAGTGTTTTGTTCCACTCTTGCCGCCCTAGTTTCCGTCATATCGGTGTTATGTTCCCGGATTTTGCGTCCCTTACGCGGTTGGGCTATAATGGGAACCCCTCGATAGTTCGCCTTGATTAAAGCTTTTCCAGCAATGCCCAACATTGGTTTTACCATTTGCCACCTACCCCTTTTCCCTTGGGTTTCCAGAGCCCGAGGGTCATCTTTATTTTAGCCCCCACGGGCCAGTGCTCCTCTGAGTGTTGGTCCGAAATGAGCTGCCTGCGGGGCCACCTCGGGGAAACTTGAGGGTTGGTTTTACTCGTAGCTAGTCTCATCTGAGTGTGCCCTGAGAAAGAGATATGTGCAGCTCCTATCGGGATTTGTCGGCACATTCGGGCGGTGTTGCTGGTCTTGTTTTAACCTGTCGAATCATCTTGTTGTACCGAGATACCGAGTCTGATCGGTGTGTCTTGGGTGGAGGTCTATTCCTTCGTTGACCGTGAGAGCTTGTTATGGGCTAAGTTGGGACCCCCTGCAGGGATTGATCTTTCGAAAGCCGTGCCCGCGGTTATGGGCAGATGGGAATTTGTTAATGTCCGGTTGTAGATAACCTGAACCTTAATTAATTAAAATGAATCAACTGAGTGTGTTGCCGTGATGGCCTCTTCTCGGCGGAGTCCGGGAAGCGGACACGGTGTTGGAGTTATGTTTGCGCAGGTTGCTCTCTAGTTTCCCGCTCGTGCTTTGCCTCCTCTTCTCGCTCTCTTTTGCGTATAAGTTAGCCACCATACATGCTAGTCGCTTGCTGCAGCTCCACTTATACATTACCCATTTCCTACCCATTAAGCTTAAATAGTCTTGATCGCGAGGGTGCGAGATTGCTGAGTCCCTGTGGCTCACAGATTACTATTACACCAGATGCAGGGATAGATGATACAGCTCCAGATGGCGCGCTCGAGCTCAAGTGGGAGTACGACGAGGACTCTCAGCGTTACTATGTGTCTTTTCCTGATGATCAGTAGTGGTGCCTACTCGGGGTTAGATTCAGGGCCTTGTCGCATGTTGGGGGTCTTTTCTATTTTGGCGCCGTAGTCGGGCCATGAGTGATTTGTATGATGGATGTTATTTATGTACTTTGATGCAACGTGGCGAGTGTAAGCCAACTATGTTCTTCCCCTTTATATTATTTATGTACATGGGATGTGTGATGATTTCCCGACTTGCGACATTGCTTTCAATGCGGCTATGCCTCTAAGTCGTGCCTCGACACGTGGGAGATATAGCCGCATCGAGGGCGTTACAAGAAGGTCATAGGATTATGTAAAGTAGAGACCGCCTGATCCGACGTGTGGAGGCCGAAGATTTGTTATGGGTCCTGAAGTCGAACTCGAACTGATAGAGATGGAATTCGCCTGCCAAGCCGAAGACTTCAAGCCGGAGACATTGGTCCAAGGATGGAACTTCCGTCCTCGGTTTCGAAGACAAGTTCAGGGGCTACTAACGGTGCCCTGGACTAGGGGGTACCAACCTATATGACCCACAGTCCATGGGCCAATATTATGGCCCGCCGATCTCCACAAGGAAGGACTCCAGAAGCTACGAATCCTGGCGTGATCAAGACGGACACCACCGAAGACTTGGCGTATACTTTAAGGATAACTCTAACCGTCGGCGTGTTTATTCCTAGTTGGCAACTGACAATACATAACCCTAGAAACCCCCGGCACATATACAAGCCGAGGGGTTTAGTCTGTAGAGGCACAATCACAAGCCTTAGGGTTAGAACACAACATATGATCTTGAGGTAGATCATCTTGTACTCGATACTCCATCACATCAATATAATCAATGTCGGGCGTAGGGTTTTACCTCCTCGAGAAGGCCCGGGCCTAGGTAAACATCATCTCCCTTGTCTCTTGTTACCCATTGTTCCCAGATCCACAGGTCAGGACCCCCTACCCGAGATCAGCCGGTTGAAGTACCGACACTGACCTTTCAGGAAGAGAGAAAGAAAAATTATTGTCGATGTTATCAAGACACCGTAAATCTTTGGGATATTCAATGGGAGATGTGAGAGGAATAGATCCCTCCATTTTTTGCTGGAAAAAGGGATCTTATATTACACACGTAGGTGTTACATCATTCATACACAGACTGACAAATTTCTCCATACCTACGCCCAACCAAACAGCGGTATGGGGCGTAGCACGACCATAATCTGTGAGTTCATGGCTAGCTATGTTTTGTGTACGTCTAATTAGAGTAATCACAATCTCCCTCTCTTCAGCTATCAATGACTTTATCTCCTCAATGAGCGACATGTATCTGGACCGGTCACAAGACTTATCCTGGATCATCCTAACAGCCTCTGCACAATCCAGCTCAACAATGATGGGCTTGTCGGTCCATTGGACTACCAAAATAACACCTTCTCTGCAACCTTCCAGTTCTGCTTGAAAGGCATTATCACATGTGCGCAGCTCACGGCAGGCTGAGAAAATGATGGTACCAGACTCATCACGTAGGACCATCCCTGCCCCTGCACTTCCATCCGCCTCCACATAAGACCCATCAGTATTCAATTTTTCCCAACCACTCGGAGGTGGAGACCACCTTGGAGCAGCCACTTCCGAAGTCAGTATCAGATGAGGCGAGGTTGGCCTGACAGGAGCTATGGGAGACGATATGATCATCCTCCCCTTCTCCATATCTCCATGTGGATACTGTTGGATACACAAGAGCGATGAGATGTAGCTGTGGAGGAAACGACGAGACGCATCTGTTGGGGGAGCCTTTTTCCATGTGTTATTTCATTACGAACATGCCACGACCTCCAAAGTATCATGAGCAAAACCATCTCGGCTATGTCGAACAGTGGGTATAGCACATCCAACAGCCACTCGGGCCCCGTGTGGTGAACAGAATCAATATCCGGCAACGGCCAGTCTTCAGCCATTGCACACCATAGTTCCTTTGCGCGGGGGCACCTATAGAATGTATGGAAGGTGTGCTCGCATTGCATACCACACATAGGGCAAACATTAGTGGGTTCAAGATGCCGATAGAATTTATTATCCCAAGTCTCCAAAGAGTTCGACGCCAGCTTCGAGGCAAAACCCGTACCTTCGGGGGAGCAGGGCACCCCATATGGTCTTCCAGATGGTGCGGCGACCATCTGGTGCCCTGCTCGTGGATGATGCCAACGGATGCTCGCGCTTGTCCATGGCAAGCCGGTAAGCTGATTTCACCGTGAAGTTCCCGAATTTTTTCGGCGCCCATGCTAGGATGTCTTCCCGGGCTCTGGTGGAGACACAAATGCTAGCAATGGCCTCCACATCAGCCGGGTGGAAGTACTGCCGGGGGAGATCCATGCGCCATGAGCCTCGACCGTCGAGCAAATCGGACACCCTCTTAAGCCTGCATGTACCTTGGCGTGAGATCAAAATCCCCGAGTGCATTCGGGGCAGCCACCGATCACGCCATATACGAATATGTTCGCCATTGCCAACGCGCCATATGAGGCCCTTCTTCAGGAGGTCGAGGCCATACTGGATAGCCTGTCAGGTAGAGAGGCATTACCGGTGAAGATCGTGTCCTCGAGACACCCGTCTAGGTAGTAGCAAGCTTTCAAGACCTGTGCACACAAGCTGTCCGGATTAGTCAATAAGCGCCACACTTGTCGTGCGAGGAGGGCCTGGTTGAAGAGGCGGAAGTCCCGGAATCCAATGCTACCATGTGACTTTGTTTTCAGAATTTGAGGCCATGCCTACCAATGCGTCTTGTGCCTTCCTTGAGCTGCTCCCCACCAAAAATTCAGCACAAGCCTGTTCAGATCATCACACACCGAGAGGGGAAGCTTAAAGACTCCCATTACATATGTCGGTATTGCTTGCAACACTGCTTTGACCATAATCTCTTTCCCTGCTTGTGAGAGAGTGTCACCCCATAACATGATCCATTGTGTGACTGTAGCCTGCAAGTTCTGGAATTTCCCCTTAGTCATCCTCCCCTCCGGCGTTGGAAGCCCGAGGTATTTCGCCTCAAAGCCTGCAGTTTGAACTTGAAGGGTTGTACGAATATCTTCCTGGACTTCCTCTGGGCATGACTTCCCAAACATGATACTACACTTTGCTGGGTTAATGAACTGGCCGATGGCTCGCTCATATGTATTTAGAATATCCCTCACATGACTAGCCTGGGTGCTATCTATCTTGAAGAAGAGGAGTGTGTCATCCGCAAATAAAAAGTGTGACACCCCAGGGGCGCGACAACATACTTTAACTGGGGTGAAGCTTTGGCGGTCTTCACCATCCTTCAACAAGGCAGATAGACCATCAGCAACAAACAAGAACAAAAATGGGGAGAGGGGATCACCTTGCCGAAGACCATGCGACGGTGCAAAAGAATTCAAGAGGGTTCCATTAAATTTCACTTAGTATCTCACAGATGTGACACAAGTCATAATCCAGTCCACCCATCGCTGAGCAAAACCCATCTTTTGCATCATTTGCTTCAAGAAGATCCATTCAACCCGATTATAAGCCTTGGAGAGATCCAATTTGTAAGCACAGAAACTCTTCTTCGGGTCCTTTTCTTGTTGGATATGATGTATACATTCAAAGGCTAGCAATGCATTATCCGTGATCAGCCGCCCAGGGACAAAGGCACTCTGTGCAGGGGAGATAATCTCATTCAATATGGGCCGGAGGCGATTGGCTAAACACTTGACGACCACTTTATATATAACATTACATAGACTGATAGGGCGGAAATCCACAAGCTTCAATGGGTTATCCACCTTGGGAATTAACACAATGGAGGTGTCGTTGACTCCCTCGGGCATGATACTGGTGTGAAAAAATTCCGTCACTGCCTTTATAACTTGTTCTTTCATAATAGACCAGCTTCTTTGGAATATCCTTGCAGGGAAACCATCCGGACCTGGTGCTTTCAGCGGCCCAATTTGAAACAGAGCATCGGATATTTCTTTGTCCGAGAAGTCTGCACACAACCCTGCGTTCATATCCTCGCTGACCCGGTTACTGATGAGCTCCGTAACTGGCACAGCCTGCAAAGTATTGTGAGCCGCGAAGAGATTGGAGAAGTACTCATGCTATTCGCATGCTATTCCCATTGAAGACGGAGCCAAGCCAGTAACTGAAAGTCAAAGAAGATTGTACCCTCACTCCAAGAATGTGGTAAGAAAAGAGGTAATCCGCCTCCTTGTCGCTAGAGTAATTTATCCAATCTCTGGTAGTAAATGGGCTAATCCAGTCCATTGTATTCCTAAAAAAATAGTAGTTTCTTTAGTAGCTAATGAAAATAATGATCTAGTCCCTAGTAGGGCCATTATTGGATATGCTATCTGTGTTGATTTTAGGAAACTGAATAAATGGACTTGGAAGGATCACTGCACATTTCCGTTCAAAAATGAAATATTGGAGAAATTGGCCAGCAATTCCTATTTTATCTCTCTCGATGGATATTCTGAGCCTCTACATAAAATTCTATCAACTTATATACCTTCGTGAATTGCAAGAATCACAAGCCAAGGCACCAACAAAACGAGAAGGATGAGGTAAGGGTCATGTTTACCCTACAGAAACAAAGAAATAATCTTAGCAATTCTGTGTGAAAGCCCGCATACATATACGACCACTCAAAGAGATTTATGTAGCCAAAAAAGAAGACCGGGTGTCCACAAAGGGTTGCAGCTCAAAAAATCCTAAAAGAAATGAATAGGTTGTCAAATTGATCTTTAAAGAAAATGCATTATTAATTCAATTATTTAAGAGAAAACGCGAGCACGCTAATTGTTTAGTTTGTACTGATATGCATTTTTTTAGGCCTCGGTGTGCAGCTTGCCGGCGGGTGGGAAAAAATCTGCTGAAGACTTGCGTAAGGTGTCCGCCGAATTATTATTTTCTCATCGGGTGGCACCGTCCAGATGTTGTTGTATTGAGCTTTTTTTTGAGGGGTTGTTGTATTGAGCTGATTGACGTTTCAATGAACATGTTAATTTTTCTTCCATTACAGCGCACTGCTATACGTGCTAAAAAAAGTATATATAAAAGCACCGGATGTCCGCTGACAGTCAAACAAGCAAGGCACGCCGTTTCATAAATTATCCTTGCGTGAGCTAAAAAGAAAAATATCCTCGTGTTCAGTTTGACTACGATTAATTCGTGGGACACCTACCGAAAATCCGTGTGCCCATCGCATACTAGTAGGCTACACTGACCGTGCAGAATGGTGGAGGACAAAAGAATCGAAGTGGAGTTTCTTAAAGAAGTAAAAAAACAATCGAAGTGGAGCGAATTATTGGCCACACTGACCGTGAGTCCGTGACATTGCATCCCGCGATCTGGCTATCTGCTTTTGGTTTATTCATGCGTTGTGCAACGGTACAAGAGCTTTGATCGGTCCAATCTAATCGTCATGGCCTGTTGCCCCGTGCCTGTTGGCTGTTGCTCTCGTTCACTGTCCAGATTGATGCCTTCCCCACGACTAAATGTCCTAGATAAGCTTAATTATGCAGTGCAGCAGATTATTCCGTCAGATGTTCACATTTCCTTTTGAAACCTCCATTAGTACTGCAGTATTATAGTTCATGTCCTGTCCTTGGGACTCACTGAACCTGACCAACGATGGTAACTGAATAGTACTTATATATTGCCCCCTTCGTTCTTAAATATAAATCTTTTTAGAGATTTCATTACAAACTACATACGAATGTACATAAGCAAATTTTAAAGTATAAATTCATTCATTTTGCTCCGTATGTAATCCACAATGAAATCTCTCAAAAGACTTATATTTAGAAACAAAGGGAGTAATTTGTTTGAGAGGAGTATTAATTAACTAAGTATGTACGTATGAGTGTAGGCGCACAAACTAGTTACGCAAAGCTGGTAACTTGCAGCAAAGTACTGGAGTATGATCTATCAACTGACCAGCGAATAGTCGTATTTTCTTAGGAAAAGGTGGCGATTCCATCGGCGAAATATCTCGACGAGCTATGACGAGCGAGAGATGGACAAAGAGAGGAGCAGATAGTTGTTCCAACATGTCGACATGGAGAACACGACGACTCGCTTGGGGTGCGTCTCTCGATGAGATTCTGGCAAATGGGTCCAGGACTAATAATGGAGGCTGGTGCGGAAGAGATAGGGTTTGGTCGCCGTGGGGTTGAGATGCTGACCCGTTGTTTCGATGTCTTGAGATGAAAGGGAACAGCACCTAAAATGAAACTGACAGACGCCGGTAAGTATGGGAGCAGCGAATGGCTACTGAATTTATATATTGTGGTCTCTACAGGGTCGAACGAATCACTGGGGGTTTGCCGCCGATGTGCCGCACCAAGCACGGCGTGTCCTCTTAAATTTGGACAAAATACAGTTCAGAGCTGCGCGTATACCACCATCAATTTTCCTTTTTTAACTCACTGTAATTGTGAATTGTATCTGATTGATGGTACTCCCTCCATTCTATAATATAAGACATTTTTACAACCTAAGACGTCTTATATTATATTATGAGACGAAATACATTTTAAGTCAATAGAAACATCGTTTATTTAAAAACTCGGTGCAATTGTAAATGTACACAACATACACATATTTTTTATGACCGCGCACCCTATGTTTAAGAGCACCTTCGAGATACTACTAGCAGGCACCTTCATAGTCCCACTAATGGGCAATGTCAGAAATCTTGAGATAAATCTAACAAATGACCGCACTAAATGCGAAGCCTATAACTTAAATCCTGATGAACTAGTCTGTTACAAAGAATTTAACCATTTGAGCTACGCTCTACTTTACGTGTGTATATCATCATCCAACGACACAATGCATTGTGCAAGCGTGGTCTGTAGTTGTTTTCCGATAAGTTTGAACTCTGTACGGTGAGCTATAAGACGACCCATAGCCAGGATTACTATTTCGTGGTGCGTAGTAATAGTATCATATGCTAGTATTTTCTATGGTCTTGTTTATTGTTTTGCATAATACATAGTAATTGTTGAGGAACGTTGCAGAAAACAAAATTTTTCCTACTCGTTTCACCAAGATCATCTAGTAGTTCATCTAGCAACGAGTCACGAGATGCATCTACATACCTTTGTAGATCGCGTGCGGAAGCGTTCAACGAACGGGGATAATGTAGTCGTACACAACGTGATCCAAATCACCGATGACCAGCGCCGAACCGACGGCACCTCCGCGTTCAACACACGTACGGGACGGGAGACATCTCCTCCTTCTTGATCCAGCAAGGGGGAAGGAGAGGTTGACGAAGATCCAGCAGCACGACGGCGTGGTGGTGGATGCAGGGCGTCGCAGCAGCAGGGCTTCGCCTATACTACGAGGAAGAGAGACGTAACGGGGAGAGAGGGAGGCGCCAGGGGCTGGTGTGTCAAGTCCCTCCTCTCCCCCACTATATATAGGGCTGCCATGGGGGGGGGGGGGCGCCAGCCCTAGTAGATGGAATCTACTAGGGGGGGCGGCGGCCTAGGGTGGGGCTTGCTCCCCAAGGCAAAGGGGGCGCCCCCTCTAGGGTTTCCCCTTAGCCCTAGCCGCATGGGCCCCCTAGGGGCTGGCGCCCCAGCCCACTATGGGCTGGGTTCCCTCCTATTTCAGCCCATGGGGCCCTCCGGGATAGGTGGCCCCACCCGGTGGACCCCCGGGACCCTTCCGGTGGTCCCGGTACAATACCGGGTACCCCGAAATTTGTCCCGATGGCCGAAACTGCACATCCTATATATAATTCTTTACCTCCGGACCATTCCGGAACTCCTCGTGACGTCCTGGATCTCATCCGGGACCCCGAACAACATTCGGGTTACTGCATATACTTATCTTCACAACCCTAGCGTCACCGAACCTTAAGTGTGTAGACCCTACGGGTTCGGGAGACAAGCAGACATGACCGAGACGACTCTCCGGTCAATAACCAACAGCGGGATCTGGATACCCATGTTGGCTCCCACATGCTCCACGATGATCTCATCGGATGAACCACGATGTCGAGGATTCAATCAACCCCGTATGCAATTCCCTTTGTCAATCGATATATTACTTGCCCGAGATTCGATCGTCGGTATCCCAATACCTCGTTCAATCTCGTTACTGGCAAGTCACTTTACTCGTACCGTAATGCATGATCCCGTGACCAGACACTTGGTCACTTTGAGCTCATTATGATGATGCATTACCGAGTGGGCCCAGTGATACCTCTCCGTCATACGGAGTGACAAATCCCAGTCTTGATCCGTGTCAACCCAACAGATACTTTCGGAGATACCCGTAGTCTACCTTTATAGTCACCCAATTACGTTGTGACGTTTGGTACACCCAAAGCACTCCTACGGTATCCGGGAGTTACACGATCTCATGGTCTAAGGAAAAGATACTTGACATTGCAAAACTCTAGCAAACGAACTATACGATCTTTATGCTATGTTTAGGATTGGGTCTTGTCCATCACATCATTCTCTTAATGATGTGATCTCGTTATCAATGACATTCAATGTCCATAGCCAGGAAACCATGACTATCTGTTGATCAACGAGCTAGTCAACTAGAGGCTTACTAGGGACATGTTGGTGTCTGTTATTCACACATGTATTACGATTTCCGGATAACACAATTATAGCATGAATAAAGACAATTACCATGAACAAGGAAATATAATAATAATGCTTTTATTATTGCCTCTAGGGCATATTTCCAACAGTCTCCCACTTGCACTAGAGTCAATAATCTAGTTACATTGTGATGAATCGAACACCCATGGAATTCTGGTGTTGATCATGTTTTGCCCTAGGGAGAGGTTTAGTCAATGGATCTGCTACATTCAGGTCCGTATGTACTTTACAAATTTCTATGTCTCCATCTTGAACATTTTCACGAATGGAGTTGAAGCGACGCTTGATGTGCCTTGTCTTCTTGTGAAACCTGGGCTCCTTGGCAAGTGCAATAGCTCCAGTGTTGTCACAGAAGAGCTTGATCGGCCCCGACGCATTGGGTATGACTCCGAGGTCGGTGATGAACTCCTTAACCCAAATTGCTTCATGTGCTGCCTCCGAGGCTGCCATGTACTCCGCTTCACATGTAGATCCCGCCACGACGCTCTGCTTGCAACTGCACCAGCTTACTGCCCCACCATTCAAAATATACACGTATCCGGTTTGTGACTTTGAGTCATCCAGATCTGTGTCGAAGCTAGCATCGACGTAACCCTTTACGACAAGCTCTTCGTCACCTCCATAAACGAGAAACATCTCCTTAGTCCTTTTCAGGTACTTTAGGATATTCTTGACCGCTGTCCAGTGTTCCTTGCCGGGATTACTTTGGTATCTTCCTACCAAACTTACGGCAAGATTTACATCAGGTCTGGTACACAGCATGGCATACATAATAGAACCTATGGCTGAGGCATAGGGGATGACACTCATCTCTTCTATTTCTTCTGCCGTGGTCGGACTTTGAGCCGAGCTCAATTTCATACCTTGCAGTACAGGCAAGAACCCCTTCTTAGACTGATCCATATTGAACTTCTTCAATATCTTATCAAGGTATGTGCTTTGTGAAAGACCTATGAGGCGTCTTGATCTATCTCTATAGATCTTGATGCCTAATATATAAGCAGCTTCTCCAAGGTCCTTCATTGAAAAACTCTTATTCAAGTAGGCCTTGATGCTGTCCAAGAGTTCTATATCATTTCCCATCAAAAGTATGTCATCTACATATAATATGAGAAATGCTACAGAGCTCCCACTCACTTTCTTGTAAACACAGGCTTCTCCATAAGTCTGCGTAAACCCAAACGCTTTGATCATCTCATCAAAGCGAATGTTCCAACTCCGAGATGCTTGCACCAGCCCATAAATCGAGCGTTCGAGCTTGCATACCTTGTCAGCATTCTTAGGATCGACAAAACCTTCCGGCTGCATCATATACAATTCTTCCTTAAGGAAACCATTAAGGAATGCCGTTTTGACGTCCATTTGCCATATTTCATAGTCGTAAAACGCGGCAATTGCTAACATGATTCGGACGGACTTTAGCTTCGCTACCGGTGAGAAAGTCTCATCGTAGTCAACCCCTTGAACTTGTCGGTAACCCTTAGCGACAAGCCGAGCCTTATAGATGGTCACATTACCATCCGCGTCTGTCTTCTTCTTAAAGATCCATTTATTTTCTATGGCTCGCCGTTCAACAGGCAAGTCAGTCAAAGTCCACACTTCGTTTTCATACATGGATTCTATCTCGGATTTCATGGCTTCTAGCCATTTGTCGGAATCCGGGCCCGCCATCGCTTCTTCATAGTTCGAAGGTTCACCGTTGTCTAACAACATGATTTCCAAGACAGGGTTGCCGTACCACTCTGGTGCGGAACGTGTCCTTGTGGACCTTCGAATTTCAGTAGGAGCTAGATCAGAAGTATCTTGATCATTATCATTAACATCCTCTCTAGTCGGTGCTGGCACCTCAGGAACATTTTCTTGAGTTGCGCCATTTTCCGGTTCAAGAGGCAATACTTCATCTAGTTCTACTTTCCTCCCACTTACTTCTTTCGAGAGAAACTCCTTCTCTAGAAAGGATCCATTCTTGGCAACAAAGACCTTGCCTTCGGATCTGAGGTAGAAGGTATGCCCAATAGTTTCTTTAGGGTATCCTATGAAGACGCATTTTTCCGACTTGGGTTCGAGCTTTTCAGGTTGAAGTTTCTTGACATAAGCATCGCATCCCCAAACTTTTAGAAACGACAGCTTAGGTTTCTTCCCAAACCATAATTCATACGGTGTCGTCTCAACGGATTTCGACGGAGCCCTATTTAAAGTGAATGCGGCAGTCTCTAAAGCATAGCCCCAAAAAGATAGCGGTAAATCGGTAAGAGACATCATAGACCGCACCATATCTAATAGAGTGCGATTACGACGTTCGGACACACCGTTACGCTGAGGTGTTCCAGGCGGCGTTAGTTGTGAAACTATTCCACATTTTCTTAAGTGTGTGCCAAATTCGTGACTCAAGTATTCTCCTCCACGATCTGATCGTAGAAACTTGATTTTCCTGTCACGTTGATTCTCAACCTCACTCTGAAATTCCTTAAACTTTTCAAAGGTTTCAGACTTGTGTTTCATTAAGTAGACATACCCATATCTACTCAAGTCATCAGTGAGAGTGAGAACATAACGATAGCCACCGCGAGCCTCAATACTCATTGGACCGCACACATCAGTATGTATGATTTCCAATAAGTTGGTTGCTCGCTCCATTGTTCCTGAGAACGGAGTCTTGGTCATTTTACCCATGAGGCATGGTTCGCACGTGTCAAATGATTCATAATCAAGAGACTCTAAAAGTCCATCTGCATGGAGCTTCTTCATGCGTTTGACACCTATGTGACCAAGGCGGCAGTGCCACAAGTATGTGGGACTATCATTATCAACCTTACATCTTTTGGTATTCACACTATGAACATGTGTAGCATTACGCTCGAGATTCATTAAGAATAAACCATTCGCCATAGGAGCATGACTATAAAACATATCTCTCATATAAATGGAACAACCATTATTCTCGGATTTAAATGAGTAGCCATCTCGAATTAAACGAGATCCCGATACAATGTTCATGCTCAAAGCTGGCACTAAATAACAATTATTGAGGTTTAAAACTAATCCCGTAGGTAAATGAAGAGGCAGCGTGCCGACGGCGATCACATCGACCTTGGAACCATTCCCGACGCGCATCGTCACCTCGTCCTTCGCCAGTCTCCGTTTATTCCGCAGCTCCTGCTTTGAGTTACAAATGTGAGCAACTGCACCGGTATCAAATACCCAAGAGCTACTGTGAGTACTGGTTAGGTACACATCAATTACATGTATATCACATATACCTTTTGTTTTGCCGGCCTTCTTGTCCGCTAAGTATTTGGGGCAATTCCGCTTCCAGTGACCACTTCCCTTGCAATAAAAACACTCAGTCTCGGGCTTGGGTCCATTCTTTGGCTTCTTCCCGGCAGCTTGCTTGCCGGGCGCGGCAACTTCCTTGCCGTCCTTCTTGAAGGCTTTCTTACCCTTGCCCTTCTTGAACTTAGTGGTTTTATTGACCATCAACACCTGATGTTCCTTCTTGACTTCTACCTCTGCTGATTTCAGCATAGCAAATACTTCGGGAATGGTCTTTTCCATCCCCTGCATATTGAAGTTCATCA
Source organism: Triticum monococcum (assembly GCA_034509565.1). Taxonomy (NCBI): domain Eukaryota; kingdom Viridiplantae; phylum Streptophyta; class Magnoliopsida; order Poales; family Poaceae; genus Triticum; species Triticum monococcum. The sequence goes on along the minus strand of CM067842.1, from coordinate 524,908,998 downwards.
CAAAGCTCTTGTAGCTCGGTGGAAGCGACTGGAGGATTCTGTCAATGACTGCATCATCCGGGAGATTAACTCCTAGCTGAGTCAAGCGGTTATGCAACCCAGACATAGTGAGTATGTGCTCACTGATAGAACTGTTTTCCTCCATCTTACAGCTGAAGAACTTGTCGGAGACCTCATATCTCTCGACCCGGGCATGAGCTTGGAAAACCATTTTCAGCTCTTCGAACATCTCATATGCTCCATGTCTCTCAAAACGCTTTTGGAGCCCCGGTTCTAAACTGTAAAGCATGCCACACTGAACGAGGGAGTAGTCATCGGTACGTGCCTGCCAAGCGTTCATAACGTCTTGTTCAGCAGGGAGGACAGGTGCGTCACCCAGCGGTGCTTGTAGGACATAATCTTTCTTGGCAGCTATGAGGATGATCCTCAGGTTCCGGACCCAGTCCGTGTAGTTGCTGCCATCGTCTTTCAGCTTGGTTTTCTCTAGGAACGCGTTGAAGTTGAGGACTACGTTGGCCATTTGATCTACAAGACATATTGTAAATATTTTAGACTAAGTTCATGATAATTAAGTTCATCAAATCAAATTATTTATGAACTCCCACTTAGATAGACATCCCTCTTCTAGTCATCTAAGTATAACATGATCCGAGTTAACTAGGCCGTGTCCGATCATCACGTGAGACGGACTAGTCAACATCGGTGAACATCTTCATGTTGATCGTATCTTCTATACGACTCATGCTCGACCTTTCGATCTTCTGTGTTCCGAGGCCATGTCTGTACATGCTAGGCTCGTCAAGTCAACCTAAGTGTTTGCATGTGTAAATCTGTCTTACACCCGTTGTATGTGAACGTTAGAATCTATCACACCCGATCATCACGTGGTGCTTCGAAACAACGAACTGTCGCAACGGTGCACAGTTAGGGGGAACACTTCTTCAAATTATTATGAGGGATCATCTTATTTACTACCGTCGTTCTAAGTAAACAAGATGCAAAAACATGATAAACATCACATGCAATCAAATAATAAACGTGACATGATATGGCCAATATCACATAGCTCCTTTGATCTCCATCTTGGGGCTCCATGATCATCTTGTCACCGGCTTGACACCATGATCTCCATCATCATGATCTCCATCATCGTGTCTCCATGAAGTTGCTCGCCAACTATTACTTCTACTACTATGGCTAACGCGTTTAGCAATAAAGTAAAGTAATTTACATGGCGTTTCTCAATGACACGCAGGTCATATAAAAGAATAAAGACAACTCCTATGGCTCCTTCCGGTTGTCATACTCATCGACATGCAAGTCGTGATTCCTATTACAATAGCATGAACATCTCATACATCACATATAGATCATTCATCATTCATCACAACTTTGGCCATATCATATCACAAACCACTTGCTGCAAAAACAAGTTAGACGTCCTCTAATTGTTGTTGCAAGTTTTACGTGGCTGAATTAGGGTTCTAGCAAGAACGTTTTCTTACCTACGTGAAAGTCACAATGTGATTTGTCAACTTCTATTTACCCTTCATAAGGACCCTGTTCATCGAATCCGCTCCAACTAAAGTGGGAGAGACAGACACCCGCCAGCCACCTTATGCAACTAGTGCATGTTAGTCGGTGGAACCGGTCTCACGTAAGCGTACGTGTAAGGTTGGTCCGGGCCGCTTCATCCCACAATACCGCCGAAGCAAGAAAAGACTAGTAGCGGCAAGAAAGTTGACAAATCCACGCCCACAACAAATTGTGTTCTACTCGCGCAAAAGAACTACGCATAGACCTAGCTCATGATGCCACTGTTTGGGAACGTTGCAGAAAACAAAATTTTTCCTACTCGTTTCACCAAGATCATCTAGGAGTTCATCTAGCAACGAGTCACGAGATGCATCTACATACCTTTGTAGATCGCGTGCGGAAGCGTTCAACGAACGGGGATGATGTAGTCGTACACAACGTGATCCAAATCACCGATGACCAGCGCCGAACCGACGGCACCTCCGCGTTCAACACACGTACGGGATGGGAGACGTCTCCTCCTTCTTGATCCAGCAAGGGGGAAGGAGAGGTTGACGAAGATCCAGCAGCACGACGGCGTGGTGGTGGATGCAGGGCGTCGCAGCAGCAGGGCTTCGCCTATACTACGAGGAAGAGAGATGTAACGGGGAGAGAGGGAGGCGCCAGGGGCTGGTGTGTCAAGTCCCTCCTCTTCCCCACTATATATAGGGGTGCCATGGGGGGGCGCCGGCCCTAGTAGATGGAATCTACTAGGGGGGCGGCGGCCTAGGGTGGGGCTTGCTCCCCAAGGCAAGGGGGGCGCCCCCTCTAGGGTTTCCCCTTAGCCCTAGCCGCATGGGCCCCCTAGGGGCTGGCGCCCCAGCCCACTATGGGCCGGGTTCCCTCCTATTTCAGCCCATGGGGCCCTCCGGGATAGGTGGCCCCACCCGGTGGACCCCCGGGACCCTTCCGGTGGTCCCGGTACAATACTGGGTACCCCGAAACTTGTCCCGATGGCCGAAACTGCACATCCTATATATAATTCTTTACCTCTGGACCATTCCGGAACTCCTCGTGATGTCCTGGATCTCATCCGGGACCCCGAACAACATTCGGGTTACTGCATATACTTATCTTCACAACCCTAGCATCACCGAACCTTAAGTGTGTAGACCCTACGGGTTCGGGAGACAAGCAGACATGACCGAGACGACTCTCCGGTCAATAACCAACAGCGGGATCTGGATACCCATGTTGGCTCCCACATGCTCCATGATGATCTCATCGGATGAACCATGATGTCGAGGATTCAATCAACCCCGTATGCAATTCCCTTTGTCAATCGATATATTACTTGCCCGAGATTCGATCGTCGGTATCCCAATACCTCGTTCAATCTCGTTACCGGCAAGTCACTTTACTCGTACCGTAATGCATGATCCCGTGACCAGACACTTGGTCACTTTGAGCTCATTATGATGATGCATTACCGAGTGGGCCCAGTGATACCTCTCCGTCATACGGAGTGACAAATCCCAGTCTTGATCCGTGTCAACCCAACAGATACTTTCGGAGATACCCGTAGTCTACCTTTATAGTCACCCAATTACGTTGTGACGTTTGGTACACCCAAAGCACTCCTACGGTATCCGGGAGTTACACGATCTCATGGTCTAAGGAAAAGATACTTGACATTGCAAAACTCTAGCAAACGAACTATACGATCTTTATGCTATGTTTAGGATTGGGTCTTGTCCATCACATCATTCTCTTAATGATGTGATCTCGTTATCAATGACATTCAATGTCCATAGCCAGGAAACCATGACTATCTGTTGATCAACGAGCTAGTCAACTAGAGGCTTACTAGGGACATGTTGGTGTCTGTTATTCACACATGTATTACGATTTCCGGATAACACAATTATAGCATGAATAAAGACAATTACCATGAACAACGAAATATAATAATAATGATTTTATTATTGCCTCTAGGGCATATTTCCAACAGTAATATGTCTTATAATATGTACAATATCATGATATGATATTAAATTCTCTCTTTCTATATTAAATGGTTGTGAAGTTGGCGAGCTATGCCTAATACTTACTATGAGGTCAGGATGGTGACGGAGAAAAAACAATCCGATTCAAAGATTTCGGAGCAGCGATTCACCTCCACCGCACGCCTCTCGCCCTCCTAGCATTTTCCCTCGTCCGCACTGGTAATGGATGTTGCACCCACAGTGGAGTTACAAACAACTCCATGCATGATTTGGTAGGCTTCAGCGAAGGAAGGCAATGCGGATCCCCTTCGTCCCTCCATTGCCGATGCACTATGCATGGGGAATTCTTGAGCGGCCCAGCAGCGCGTGACATTGCAATCAAGAGGGCTACATCATGGATGAGCCGAGGACGACATCTACTTCAGCTAGGGGAGGACGACCATGGCGGTGTGCAATGGCAAGGCCGCCACCCAGGACGACCATGGTGCCGCAGACTAAGGCATAGCCTAGTGGTGGGAAGGGGCTGATGCCTTCCCACCCACCCAGGTTCCATGGTACTTGCAAGTTGGGTTTGTTGCACCAATTATACTGTAGGGGTTCCCCTGCAGTCTTTTTGTCAAAAAAACGGCAAGGCCGCCGCGGTCGGTACTAAAACAGGTTGATCTCAGGTAGGGGGTCCCGAGTTGTGGATGTGGGAACGATGGGTAATAGGAGACAAGGGAGATAATGTTTACCCAAGTTCGGGCCCTCTCGAAGAGATAAAACCTTACGTCTTGCTTTGATTATATTGATGATGGAGTATCGAGTACAAGATGATCTACCTCGAGATCGTATGTTGTGTCCTAAACCCTAAGGGTGATAATTGTGATTGTGCCTGTCCGGACTAAACCCCTTGACTTATATAGGTACATGGGGAATCTAGGGTTACATATGATTGGTTGCCAACTAGGAATAAACACGTCGACAGTTGGAGTTGTCCTTGAAGTATATGCCAAGTCTTCGGTGGTGTTCATTTTGATCACATCAAGATTCGTACCTTATGGAATCCTTCCTTGTGGAGATCGATGGGCCATGAGTTTGGCCCATGGATTGTGGGTCGTATAGGTTGGTACCCCCTAGTCCAGGACACCGTCAGCCGCCAACACGAGCTTATGCGCCATACCTGATGGCCTTCATTTGGATCAGCGGCGGTGCGATGGTGCAACAGCTGGTAGGGCGGCAACGATGGCTAAGGGCCTGTTGTGAACCTTTCCAACTCCTAGCTCCACAAACTCCACAGTCAGAGTTGGCCCAAACGCCTTGTAACATCCCAAATTTTCAATTTGGAGTGTTATGCATTAGATCATCATTGCATATCATATTTTATTGCATTTCGTTCCGCGATCCTCGAAATTCTAAGCAACTCAAGGACCCTCAAAGAGAGTTGGGGATTTCACTGTTTTCATATTTGAATTTTATCAAATATCGAAATGAGGATAATTTGTTTTATGTTTTTTCACTCCGAAAATATTTCATGTTAAAATATATGAGCGGAGATAATATGACTTCTCCAAAATAAATGAAATATTGGAGGAAAAATATTAAAATCAAATATTTTATTTTATTCGGATTCCATTGATATTTTATTTGAATTAGGAAAAATACGCGTTTTTCAAAATTGCATTATAAGCCCAAATAAATGTTCACCTTATCCGGCATATTTTTAGAGGATGGATAAAATTTATTTCGGGATTTTTGGAGTCCGTTTAGTATTCTTTTTCTTCGTTTTTCTGCGCGTCGGAATTATTCAAAAAAAAGGAACCGACCTACGGGCCGTATCCGGCCCGGACTCCTCCCCAGGCCCCCTTATAAGCCGGCCCCTCCTGCCCCGCAGCCCACCGCCGCCGCCAGCCCACCCCGCGCCCCAAGCCCTAGCGCGCCGCCGCCGCCACGGGCGCCGCGCCGCGCCGTCGCCCGCCACATCTCGTCGCCGTTGACCGGTCGGTTTTCTTCGGTTAAAACCCCAGTTTTTTATTTTATTTTCCGGTTTATTTCGTTAGATCGGTCTTTCCGCCGGTTTATTTATTTTGTGGACGTTCGTCCGTTCGTTCGTTTAAACGAACGCCGTTCACCCGTTAGTCACAGACAGCAAACGTTCGTTCGTTAGCCTGTTCGTCAGTTTTCCTTTTTCTTGGGTTTTCGCGATTATTTTCGATCGTGATTTCTGATCCGATTTTCGTTTTAGTTTATCTTTTCGCTCGTTTATCGAAATCAGGCGATTCAAACGCCTGGATCTTCGTCTCGAAGTCCTCTTTCAGTTTAACCAACTTGAATAAGATTTTGAAACTATAAAATTTGACTTTAGTCCAGATTATTAATCGGATCTTGTTTCTTTTGCCGTTTGAGTTTCGTTGCTCCGTTTGATTTGATTATTTTTGCAAATCGGAGTTCTTAAGTTGAACTTTCTGGTTAGATCATACTCTTTTCATGACAGATGTGATCCTCCTACGGTCCGCCTATATTGCTATGCTTGTATACGTGGATTGGGTTTGAGTGTATCCATGACAGATGTGAGATTGTTAATTAATGGTAACTTAAGATGGCAACTTTAATACACATCTGGGTGGATTGCTTGTTTCAGCACCTGGGTATTACCAGTGTTGTCTTAGGACATCTTGGGGATATACCGTGTGATCCTCCTACGGTCCGCCACCCAGGCTCAAAGGGATCGTGAGATTTTTCATGCTAGAAACTTCCGTGTGCAGCCACAAGCCATTATGGGCTCTGGCATAGTTGAGTATGTTGTGTGACCTCTTTCAGTGGTGGGCTAGCAGATGTAGAGGGAAAGTAGGTGTAACTGTCCATCCGGAGTAAAGAGTTAATGCTTCTGAAAGACTGTGTCTCGGTCATCCGTTTCTCAAACACCGTGTAGTGCGAGAAATCTAACGGAGAAGATCTAGTCTTGTGGGAAAATGTGCGCAAACATTTGCAGAGTGTACAAACTAATCATGGTTAGTCGTGTCCTCGGTTATGCACATCTTGAGTGTCTACTACTTGGATTATCCTACTGTATCTCATCACTCTAATTTAATTTGTTGGGTTGATAATTATTAATTGGGATTGAGATGGGGGTACCATTCTCAATGATGTTTCAACTATCATGATAGTTAAAATAAAATTTATTCCTTTGTTGTAGGAAAAAATTTGCTTTTCGCAAAAACATATAACCATAGAGCCTCCACCAGCCATATATACATGTAGTGATATCATTATTCTGTTCATTGCTCTATTGTGTTGTATTGCCAGCATATTCTATGTGCTGACCCATTTTCGGGCTGCAACGTATTATGTTGCAGACTTTTCAGACGACAAGTAAATGTGCGATAGATCCTTTGTCATGCACTCAGCTATGCCATTGGAGTTGATGGACTCACTTTATCTTCCAAGTCTTCCGCTGTTATCGTATTAGATGGCCTTAAGCCATATTTATTATAATAAGTTCTCCCTTGAGACATTCATTGTAATAAGTGTGTGATTGCCACTCTATTATAAATCCTTCGAGTATTGTGTGTGTCAGCATTACTGATCCAGGGATGACACTGAAACACAGAGGCTTGACCGTTTGAGGTCATGTCTTTACAAGATGGTATCAGAGCACACGCTGAATGTAGGACACGACCACTAAGAAAAGCCATAGGTCACTCTTCTCTACTCATTTTTGACTCCTCTCCATTTTCTACTCTTTAGGATGGCGGACACGAGGAACAAGTTTGCACAACTGGATGAAGACACACCCTTTGGACGACACTTGAAGGAAGTCACTAGACACCCGAACATTGGAATATCAAGCTTCACCGGGACTTACAACGCCACTTTACCAGAAGAGGAGCGCTGGATGATTCAAGTTCAAGTTCCAGGAAGGACGTTCACGCCAGTCACTAAACCCATAGAGATTTCCTTTGATACACCCACCTGGAGTCTAGGCAAGAGCATGGCAGCCCACATTGCTATGGGACGTATTGGAGAAGTCTACAAAAAGGAGCTAAAGGACACCATATACCAGATATGTGGACGCCGAGACGAGCAATGGGAGATGATCAGCACCAGGAGGGATAGATCCATTGTAGCATTCATCCAGGAGTTAAACGAACACATTCATCGCCATGAGAACCAGATGTGCGCGAGCATGATAGATTTGAAGAAGGCAATGACTAGGATCGCCGAGCTAGAAGAGGAACTCAAGGCTACACGCAAAGATAATGAGGAGGAAATCATCGTACTAGTGGAGAAGAATGATGACCTAACAAGGAAGCTAGGAGTTTTTATGGGAGACCCCGCGCCAGGAGGAGAAGACGACGAACCTAAGGAGATTCGTTCTGAAGACTACATCATCATAGACGACACCGACTCCGACCCCGATGATAGTGATGATGATTATGAAGACAAAGCTGGAGCGGACATCATGGAGTCTTCCACCGAGCAATATTTCTAGTAGACCACCATATGATTAGTAGTATTCCCCCATGTAAATAGTATAGTCCGAGCACTATCACGATAGTTCTAAACCGTTTGTATGCCCTTGCTTGATTGATTGAGTGAAATGATATGATTGTGTTTGTCTCATGTGCATATGGGTAGTGCTTTCTCACTAGACCTCATTCTATTCCAATATCTTCCCTCTAAACCCATCAGATGCCTCCGAGACGTGACCCCGGTTTTGCTTTCCCATCGGAGCTCACTTAGTTGATCCAACAGCAGAATGCGTTGATGCAGTTGTTAATTCGGAACCAAGGCAACAACAATAACCCTCCGCCACCACCTCCAGTTGACAACTTAGCCCTCTTTCTGAGGTTATAGCTACCGGTGTTTTCCAGTAGCACCGAGCCAATAGTTGTAGATGATTGGCTCCGCAGGATTGGAAGGGAGTTGACCACTGCGGGATGCACAGATGTTGAGAACGTGCATTTTGCCGCGCACCAATTGGATGGACCAGCTGCCTCATGGTGGGAGAATTACACAACCACTTTTCCTATAGCCAATGTTACATGGGACCAGTTTCAGCAGGCCTTTCGCACTGCCCATGTATTAGTGATACGTCCATTTTGCATCAAGCTTTTATATCGATACTTATTGCATTATGGACTGTTATTTCACTTTATGTCACAATACTTATGGCTATTCTCTCTTATTTTACAAGGTTTACATAAGGAGAGAGAATGTCGGCAGCTGGAATTCTGGGCTGGAAAAGGAGCAAATATTAGAGACCTATTCTGCGCAACTCCAAAAGTCCTGAAACTCCACGGAACATCTTAAAATAAATAAAGAAAAATCCTCGCCAAAGATGAAGGCCAGGGGGCCCACACCCTGCTCATGATGGTGGGGGCGCGCCCCCCTCCTAGGGCGCGCCCCCTACCTCGTGGGCCCCCTGGTGGGTCTCCGATGTCCATCTTCTGCTATATGAAGTCTTTCGATGAAAAAATCAGAGGGAACTTTTCGGGACGAAACTCCACCGCCACGAGGCGGAACCTTGGCGGAACCAATCTAGAGCTCCGGCAGAGCTGTTCTGCTGGGGATACTTCCCTCCGGGAGGGGGAAATCATCACCGTCGTCATCACCAATGCTCCTCTCATCGAGAGAGGGCAATCTCCATCAACATCTTCACCAGCACCATCTCATCTCCAAACCCTAGTTCATCCCTTGTATCCAATTCTTGTCTCAAAATCCGGGATTGGTGCTAGTAGGTTGCTAGTAGTGTTGATTACTCCTTGTAGTTGATGCTAGTTGGTTTATTTGGTGGAAGATCATATGTTCAGATCCTATATGCATATTATTACCCCTCTGATTATGAACATGAATATGCTTTGTGAGTAATTACGTTTGTTCCTGAGGACAAGGGAGAAGTCTTGCTATTAGTAGTCATGTGAATTTGGTATTCGTTTGATATTTTGATAAGATGTATGTTGTCTAGCCTCTTGTGGTGTTATGTGAACATCGACTACATAACACTTCACCATTATTTGGGCCTAGAGGAAGGCATTGGGAAGTAATAAGTAGATGATGGGTTGGTAGAGTGACAGAAGCTTAAACCCTAGTTTATGCGTTGCTTCGTAAGGGGCTGATTTGGATCCACATGTTTCATGCTATGGTTAGGTTTACCTTAATACTTTTGTTGTAGTTTCTGATGCTTGCAATAGAGGTTAATCATAAGTGGGATGCTTGTTAAAGTAAGAACAACACCCAAGCACCGGTCCACCCACATATCAAATTATCAAAGTATCGAACGTGAATCATATGAACGTGATGAAAACTAGCTTGACGATATTCCCATGTGTCCTCGGGAGCGCTTTTCCTATTATAAGAGTTTGTTCCTGCTTGTCCTTTGCTACAAAAGGATTGGGCCACCTTGCTGCACTTTATTTACTTTGTTACTTGTTGCTCGTTACAATTTATCCTATCACAAAACTATTTGTTACCACTTATTTCAGTACTTGCAGAGAATACCTTGCTGAAAACCGCTTATCATTTCCTTCTGCTCCTCATTGGGTTCGACACTCTTACTTATCGAAAGGACTCCGATAGATCCCCTATACTTGTGGGCCATCAAGACTCTTTTCTGGCGCCATTGTCGGGGAGTGTAGCGCCTTTGGTAGGTGGAATTTGGTAAGGAAAATTTTATATAGTGTGCTGAAATTTACTGTCACTTGCTACTATGGAAAGTAATTCTCTGAGGGGCTTGTTCGGGGTATCTTCACCCCGTCCAGTAGAGCAAAGAGTTGCTCCTCAACCTACTGAACCTATTGAAAATGAAACTCCTTTTGAATTTCCTTCGGGTGTGATGGAAAAAATGCTAGCTAACCCTTTTATAGGAGATGGAACAAAGCATCCTGATGAGCACTTAATATATGTGGATGAAGTTTGTGGATTATTTAAGCTTGCAGGTATACCCGATGATGTTTCTAAGAAGAAGGTCTTCCCTTTATCTTTGAGGGGAGACGCATTGATATGGTATAGGCTATGTGATGATATGAGATCATGGAACTATAAAAGATTGAAGTTGGAATTTCATCAAAAGTATTACCCTATGCATCTCGTTCATCGTGATCGCAATTATATATATAATGCCTGGCGTCGCGAAGGAGAAAGCATCGCTCAAGCTTGGGGAAGGCTTAAATCAATGTTATATTCATGCCCCAATCATGAGCTCTCGAGAGAAATAATTATGCAAAGTTTTTATGCTCGGCTTTTTCATAATAATCAAACCATGCTCGATACTTCTTGTGTTGGCTCTTTTATGATGAAGACTATTGAATTCAGATGGAATTTATTGGATAGAATTAAACGCAACTCTGAAGTTTGGGACCTCGACGAAGGTAAGGAGTCAGGTATGACACCTAAGTTTGATTGTGTTAAATCTTTTATGTTCACCGATATTTTCTGTAAGTTTAGCACTAAATATGGACTTGACTCTGAGATAGTAGCATCTTTCTGTGAATCTTTTGCTACTTATGTTGATCTCCCTAAGGAGAAGTGGTTTAAATATCATCCTCCCATAGAAGTAAAAGTAGCTGCACCTATTAAAGTTGAAGAAAAGACTGTCACTTATAATGATCCTATTGTTCCTACTTCTTATGTTGAGAAACCACCTTTCCCTGTTAGAGTAAAGGATCATGCTAAAGCTTCAACTGTTGTTCATAAAAGCAATATTAAAACTTATACACCTCCTAAGCAAGTTAAAGTAGAACCTAATATTGCTATTGTTAAAGATCTCTTGTCTGATAATATTGATGGGCATGTTATTCAGTTCGAAGGTGAAACTGCTAGAATTGCTAGACCTTGTGCTAAAGATAAACATAGACCTGTGGTAGGCGTGCCTGTTATTTCTGTTAAAATAGGAGATCATTGTTATCATGGCTTATGTGATATGGGTGCGAGTGCTAATGTTATACCGCATACTTTATACGAAGAAATTAAGAATGAAATTGCACCTGCTGAATTAGAAGGTATTGATGTCACAATTAAACTTGCCAATAGAGATACTATTTCACCAATTGGAATTGTTAGAGATGTTGAAGTCTAGTGTGGGAAAACTAAATATCCTGCTGATTTTCTTGTTCTTACTTCTCCGCAAGATAGCTTTTGTTCCATTATATTTGGTAGACCCTTCTTGAACACTGTTAATGCTAGGATAGATTGCGAAAAGAATGTTGTTACTATTGGCTTGGATGATACGGTTCATGATTTTAATTTCTCTAAATTTAGTAAACAACATCGTGAGGAAGAATTACCTAGTAAGGATGAGATTATTGGTCTTGCTTCTATTGCCGTACCTCCTAGTGATCCTTTAGAACACTATTTTATAGACCATGAAAATGATATGTTCATGAATGAAACAAGGGAAATAGATGAAGTATTCTTTAAATAGGAACCTATTCTGCAACCCAATTTGCCTGTTGAAATTTTAGGGGATCCTCCTCCACCCAAGGGTGATCCCGTGTTTGATCTTAAACCGTTGCCTTATAATCTTAAATATGCTTATCTTGATGAAAAGAAGATATATCATGTTATTATTAGTGCTAACCTTTCAGAGCATGAAGAAGAAAGATTGTTGAAAACTCTGAAGAAGCACCATGCCGCTATTGGATATACTCTTGATGATCTTAAGGGCATTAGTCCCACTCCATGTCAACATAAAATAAATTTGGAGGCAGACGCCAAACCAGTTTGTGATCCTCAACGACGTCTGAATCCTAAAATGAAAGAATTGGTAAGAAAAGAAATACTCAAGCTTCTGGAGGCAGGTATAATTTATCCCGTTGCTAATAGTCAGTGGGTAAGTCATGTCCATTGTGTCCCTAAGAAGGGAGGTATTACTGTTGTTCCTAATGATAAAGATGAATTGATTTCACAAAGAATTATCACAGGTTATAGGATGGTAATTGATTTCCGCAAATTAAATAAAGCTACTAAAAAAGATCATTACCCATGACCTTTTATTGATCAAATGCTAGAAAGATTATGCAAACATACACACTGTTGCTTTCTAGATGGTTATTCTGGTTTCTCTCAAATACCTGTGTCGGCTAGAGATCAATCAAAGACTACTTTTACATGCCCTTTTGGTACTTTTGCTTATAGACGTATGCCTTTTGGTTTATGTAATGCACCTGCTACCTTTCAAAGATGCATGATGGCTATATTCTCTGACTTTTGTGAAAAGATTTGTGAGGTTTTCATGGACGATTTTCCATCTATGGTTCCTCTTTTGATGATTGTTTGAGCAACCTTGATCGAGTTTTGCAGAGATGTGAAGAAACTAGTCTTGTCTTGAATTGGGAAAAGTGCCACTTTATGGTTAATGAAGGTATTGTCTTGGGGCACAAAGTTTCTGAAAGAGGTATTGAAGTTGATAAAGCCAAGGTTGATGCTATTGAAAAGATGCCATGTCCCAAGGACATTAAAGGTATAAGAAGTTTCCTTGGTCATGCTAGATTTTATAGGAGGTTCATTAAGGACTTCTCAAAAATTTCTTGGCCTCTGACTAATTTATTACAAAAAGATATACCATTTGTCTTTGATGATGATTGTGTAGAAGCATTTGAAATACTTAAGAAAGCATTAGTCTCTACACCTGTTGTTCAGCCACTTGATTGGAACTTACCCTTTGAAATTTTGTGTGATGCTAGTGATTATGTTGTAGGTGTTGTTCTAGGGCAAAGAGTTGATAAGAAATTAAATGTTATTCATTATGCTAGTAAGACTCTAGACAATGCTCAAAGAAATTATGCTACTACTGAAAAAGAGCTTTTAGCAGTTGTATTTGCTTGTGATAAGTTCAGACCTTATATTGTTGATCCTAAAGTAACTATTCACACTGATCATGCTGCTATTAAATACCTTATGGAAAATAAATATGCTAAACCTAGACTTATTAGATGGGTTCTCTTTCTACAAGAATTTGATTTGCATATTGTTGATAGAAAGGGAGCTGAGAACCCCGTTGCAGACAACTTGTCTAGGTTAGAGAATGTTCTTGATGACCCACTACCCATTAATGATAGCTTTCCTGATGAACAATTAAATGTTATAAGTACTTCTCGCAGTACTCCATGGTATGCTGATTATGCTAATTATATTGTTGCTAAGTTTATACCACCTAGCTTCACATACCAGCAAAAGAAAAAGTTTTTCTATGATTTAAGACATTACTTTTGGGATGATCCACATCTTTATAAAGAAGGAGTAGATGGTGTTATTAGACGTTGTGTACCTGAGCATGAACAAGAACAGATCCTACGCAAGTGTCACTCCGAGTCTTATGGAGGACACCACGCTGGAGATAGAACTGCACATAAGGTATTGCAATCTGGTTTTTATTGGCCTACTCTCTTCAAGGATGCCCGTAAGTTTGTCTTGTCTTGTGATGAATGTCAAAGAATTGGTAATATTAGTAGACGTCAAGAAATTCCTATGAATTATTCACTTGTTATTGAACCATTTGATGTTTGGGGCTTTGATTATATGGGACCTTTTCCTGCCTCCAATGGATATACTCATATTTTAGTTGTTGTTGATTACGTTACTAAGTGGGTAGAAGCTATTCCAACTAGTAGTGCTGATCATAACACTTCTATTAAAATGCTTAAGGAAGTTATTTTCCCGAGGTTTGGAGTCCCTAGATATTTAATGACTGATGGTGGTTCACACTTTATTCATGGTGCTTTCCGTAAAATGCTTGCTAAATATGATGTTAATCATAGAATTGCATCTCCTTATCACCCTCAGTCTAGTGGTCAAGTAGAGTTGAGCAATAGAGAACTCAAATTAATTTTGCAAAAGACTGTTAATAGGTCTAGAAAGAATTGGTCCAAGAAACTTGATGATGCATTATGGGCTTATAGAATTGCATACAAAAATCCTATGGGTATGTCTCCGTATAAAATGGTTTATGGAAAAGCATGTCACTTACCTCTCGAACTAGAACATAAGGCGTATTGGGCTATTAAAGAACTCAACTATGATTTTAAACTTGCCGGTGAGAAGAGGTTATTTGATATTAACTCACTTGATGAATGGAGAACCCGCTTATGAAAATGCCAAGTTGTTTAAAGAAAAAGTTAAAAGATGGCATGACAAAAGGATACAAAAGCGTGAGTTTAATGTAGGTGATTTCTCGTTTAAGATTTTTTGCAGGAAAACTTCTCTCTAAATGGGAAGGCCCCTACGTTATCGAGGAGGTCTATCGTTCTGGTGACATAAAAATCAACAACTTTGAAGGCACAAATCTGAAGGTGGTAAACAGTCAAAGAATCAAACATTATATCTCAGGTAATCCCATAAATGTTGAAACCAATATTATTGAAACCGTAACCCCGGAGGAATACATAAGGGACACTTTCCGGAACGTTTCAGACTCCGAAAAGGAATAGGTATGTGGTACGGTAAGTAAACCGACTCCAAAACAATTTTTAAGGCGATATTTCTCCGTCTTGGAATATTTAGAAAAATAGAAAATAAGTAGCAGTCCGGGAAGGACACGAGGGTCCCACGAGGGTGGTGGGCGCCCCCCCTACCTCGTGAGCACCTCGTGTGCCTTCCGGACTCCGTTTTCTTGCACGATACATATTTTGGTCGATAAAAATTCATTATATAACCTCCCGAAGGTTTTGACTCCCGTATCACGCAAATCTCCTCTGTTCTTGTTTCGAGCTATTTTCTGTCAGGGTTTCCAGGCTAGGCATCATGTCGTCTCCCTCCTCCAACAATGGTGACAACGATGCTTGGCTAATGAAGATAGATCTGAAGAGGGAAGAACCCACGAGGGTCAACAAGGATGAAAGGATCAATAAGGCCACGGAGGATCAAGCTCCGGCAGCAAAAGACATCCTTCAACTTGATCATAACCTTCTTACCCCAACTGAGATCGAAGCTTTCAAGATGATTGAGTTAGCTCGTATACAAAACAAGTATCTCATAGAAAGAGTATGATGATTAAAAGTTGTTGGGAGTTGTTAGACATAGCCTTGGTCATCGCTGCAATTAATAGGAAGTAATAAGGAAAGAGAGATTTCACATATCGATATATTATCATTGACATCTTTTATGATTGGGAGCACTCATTAAAATATGACATGCTAAAGAGTTGATGTTGGACAAGGAAGACAACGTAATGAGTTATGTCTTTCTTATATCTGAGATAAAGTATGTTTTCATGTATCCTCTAACTTGTTGAGCTTGCCTTTCCCCCTCATGCTAGCCAAATTCTCAGCACCAAGTAGAAATACTACTTGTGCTTCCAAATACCCTTAAACCAGTTTTGCCATGAGAGTCCACCATATCTACCTATGGATGGAGTAAGATCCTTCAAGTAAGTTGTCATCGGTGCAAAGCAATAAAAATTGCTCTAAATATGTATGATTGATTGGTGTGGGAGAAATAAGCTTTATACGATCTTGTGATGTGGAAGTAATAAAAGCGACGGACTGCATAATAAAGGTTCATATCACAAGGGGCAATATAAAGTGACGTTCTTTTGCATTGAGATTTTGTGCATCCAACCATAAAAGCGCATGGCAACCTCTGCTTCCCTCTGTGAAGGGCCTATCCTTTATTATTATCTTCTACCTTATGCAAGAGTCACTGTGATCTTCACCTTTCCCTTTTCATTTTATCCTTTGGCAAGCTCAGCATGTTGGAAAGAACATGATATATATATATATATATATCTAATTGGATGCAGGGGGGGCATGAATTATTATTGTTGACATTACCCTTGAGGTAAAAGGTTGTGGGGCAAGACTATAAGCCCCTATATTTCTCTGTGTCCAATTAAAACTTCATAACCACAAGTATTGCGTGAGTGTTAGCAATTATGAAGGACTAAATGATAGTTGAGTATGTGGAATTGCTTTTTAGCTCTGACATAGACTCTTTCTGATGTTATGATAAATTGCAATTACTTCAATGACTGAGATTATAGTTTGTTGGAGCCCAATAAGGTTTATGATTTATACTCTTGCATTGTGAATAGATCATCACTTGAACATAAGTAATCATATGGCAAAATCTATATATGTTGCTATTATGAGAACAATCATGATGCCTTCATGTCCGTATTTTATTTTTATCGACGCCTCTACCTCTAAACATGAGGACATATTTATTGTTATCGGCTTTTCACTTGAGGACAAGCGAGGTCTAAGCTTGGGGGAGTTGATACGTCCATTTTGCATCATGCTTTTATATCGATATTTATTGCATTATGGACTGTTATTTCACTTTATGTCACAATACTTATGGCTATTCTCTCTTATTTTACAAGGTTTACATAAGGAGGGAGAATGCCGGCAGCTGGAATTCTGGGCTGGAAAAGGAGCAAATATTAGAGACTTATTCTGCGCAACTCCAAAAGTCCTGAAACTCCATGGAACATCTTAAAATAAATAAAGAAAAATCATCGCCGAAGATGAAGGCCAGGGGGCCCACACCCTGCTCACGATGGTGGGGGGCGCGCCCCCCTCCTAGGGCGCGCCCCCTACCTCGTGGGCCCCCTGGTGGGTCTCCGACGTCCATCTTCTGCTATATGAAGTCTTTCAATGAAAAAAAATCAGAGGGAACTTTTCGGGACGAAACTCCGCTGCCACGAGGCGGAGCCAATCTAGAGCTCCGGCAGAGCTGTTCTGCCGGGGATACTTCCCTCCGGGGGGGAATCATCACCATCGTCATCACCAACGCTCCTCTCATCGGGAGAGGGCAATCTCCATCAACATCTTCACCAGCACCATCTCATCTCCAAACCCTAGTTCATCTCTTGTATCCAATTCTTGTCTCAAAGTCCGGGATTGGTGCTAGTAGGTTGCTAGTAGTGTTGATTACTCCTTGTAGTTGATGCTAGTTAGTTTATTTGGTGGAAGATCATATGTTCAGACCCTATATGCATATTATTACCCCTCTGATTATGAACATGAATATGCTTTGTGAGTAATTATGTTTGTTCCTGAGGACAAGGGAGAAGTCTTGCTATTAGTAGTCATGTGAATTTGGTATTCGTTTGATATTTTGATAAGATGTATGTTGTCTAGCCTCTAGTGGTGTTATGTGAACGTCGACTACATAACACTTCACCATTATTTGGGCCTAGAGGAAGGCATTGGGAAGTAATAAGTAGATGATGGGTTGGTAGAGTGACAGAAGCTTAAACCCTAGTTTATGCGTTGCTTCGTAAGGGGCTGATTTGGATCCACATGTTTCATGCTATGGTTAGGTTTACCTTAATACTTTTGTTGTAGTTGCGGATGCTTGCAATAGAGGTTAATCGTAAGTGGGATGCTTGTTCAAGTAAGAACAGCACCCAAGCACCGGTCCACCCACATATCACATTATCAAAATATCGAAGGCGAATCATATGAACGTGATGAAAACTAGCTTGACGATATTCCCACGTGTCCTCAGGAGCGCTTTTCCTATTATAAGAGTTTGTTCCTGCTTGTCCTTTGCTACAAAAAGGATTGGGCCACCTTGCTGCACTTTATTTACTTTTGTTACTTGTTGCTCATTACAATTTATCCTATCACAAAACTATCTGTTACCAATCAGCAGGAGCTATGGCCATGAAGAAGCGTGAGTTTCGCAACTTACGTCAAAGAGGACGCACCGTTGGCCAGTATGTGGATGACTTTAGTAAGCTAGCACGTTATGCCCCAGATGACGTTGCTACGGATGCAGCTAAGCAGGAGAAGTTTCTGGAAGGACTGAATGATGAGATGAGCATGCAGTTGATGGTAGTAACTTTCACTAACTACTAGGAGTTGGTAGATAGAGCTCTCATGATTGAAGGGAAGCAGCAGCAGATTGAGAATCTCAAGAGGAAGTATGGACAGGGGAAGTACAATTCTGGAGCTCAGCAGAAGCCCTGTCTCACCCTGAATTCGGGAGGACTTGTCCATAACCATGGAGGCCACACTCACCATGGAGGAAGTTCGCATAATCATAATGGCCCAAGGAATGGGAATGGGAACGGAGCAAGTAGCAATCAGAACCGCTCTAACCCAACCAGACCCGCCAAGAAGGACCAAAATCACATTACTTGTGTCAACTGTGGGAAGACTGGGCACTACGCCAACGATTGTCCGGAATTGAAGAACGACAATGGTAATGGAAGCGCTGGGAAGAAGCCCAACCCTTTTCAATAGGGGACAAGTGAACCACGTGAACGTGGAGGAAGTTGAGGAGCAGCCTGATGCAATTATCATTAAGTTTTTGGTTAAGTCTTTTACTGCAATCGTTCTTTTTGATACTGGTGCATCGCCTTCTTACATATCAAGGGGATTCGTGGATACGTATAAGTTGCCCACTAAGGTACTTAGGACACCCTTGTTAGTAAGTTCACCAGGAGCTGAGCATATGGCAAGTCAAGGATGTTTTCAGATGCCATTGACCATTGGAAGACATGTTTTCCCCTCGGTCCGGATAATTTTAGAGTCACAAGGATTGGATGTGATACTAGGAATGGATTGGCTATCGATGTATGGGGGAAACATCGATTGCGCGAGTAAGTCGATTTTACTCACCACCCCTAAGGGAAAATGATCAAGTATGTATCTAGGCATGTGCCCAGGAGGAGTCAAGTAAATTCTCTCATGGGAGTTGTTCAGGAGGAAGTGTCGGTAGTGCAGGATTACCCGGATGTATTTCCAGAGGAGCTACCAGGCATGCCGCCAGATCGAGACATCGAATTTTTGATAGAGCTGTTGCCAGGCACCGGGCCAATATCAAAGAGTCCATACCGGATGCCCGCAAATGGTCTAGAAGAGATCAAGAAGCAGATTAAGGAGTTATTGGAGAAAGGTTACATCCGATGGAGCTCATCCTCATGGGGAGCCCAAGTGTTGTTGGTTGAGAAGAAGGATAAGTCCCTAAGAATGGTGGTTGATTATCGGGCATTGAATGAAGTGACGATCAAGAACAAGTACCCACTGCCGATGATAAATGATTTATTTGACCAGTTGACAGGAGCTAAAGTGTTTTCGAAGATCGATCTGCGATCGGGATATCACCAATTGAAGATCTGGGAGAAGGATATACCTAAAACAGTTTTCACCACAAGGTACGGGCTGTATGAGTATACGGTTATGTCATTTGTATTGACCTAACGCCCCTGCCTATTTCTTGAGTATGACGAACAAGGTGTTCATGGAGTTCTTGGATAAGTTTGTTGTGGTTTTCGTTGATGATATTTTGCTATACTCAAAGAATGAAGAGGAACACAAGGAGCATTTGCGTTTAGTTCTCGACAAGCTTAGGGAACATAAGTTATATGCTAAGTTCAGCAAATGCGAGTTTTGGTTGAAGGAAGTTGGATTTCTTAGACATGTTATATCAGGAGAAGGTATAGCGGTGGATCCCTCCAAGGTTCAGTCAGTCACTGAGTGGTTGGCACCCACCTTAGTTGGAGAGATCCGCGGTTTTCTTGGACTCGCGGGATACTACCGAAGATTTATTGAAAATTTCTTCAAGATTTTGAAGCCTATGACGACCTTGTTGAAGAAGGACACCAAGTTCCATTAGACTGAAGAATGTGAAGCAAGTTTCCAGGAGTTGAAGAAATGTTTGACTACAACCCCAGTGCTGATTCTGCTGGATATACGCAAGGATTTCCAAGTGTATTGCGACGCCTCTCGCTTAAGACTTGGAGGAGTACTGATGCAAGACGGGAAGTTGTTTCGTATGGCTCACGACAACTTAAACCGCACGGATTGAATTATGCCACACATGATTTGGAGTTAGCAGCCGTAGTGCATGCGTTAAAGACATGGAGACATTTTCTCATCGGAAACCATTGTAATGTATACACGGATCACAAGAGTTTGAAGTACATCTTCACTCAGAAGGAGCTGAACCTCAGACAAAGGAGATGGTTGGAACTTATAAAGGATTATGACATGAAGCTGCATTATCACCCAGGAAAGGCCAATGTCATAGCAGACGCTTTGAGCTGTAAGAGTTATGTTAACACCCTCGTAAGTGGAGGGATGACAAAGGAGTTAGCCGGGGATCTCAGGGAGCTACGTTTGGAGATTGTTCCTAGAGGTTTTGTTGCAGCAATGGATGTTCAGTCTACATTGTTGGGGAAGATTCGAGAAGCTCAGAAGGATGACAAGGAGATTGCCGAGATAAAGGAGAAGATGAGTGAAGGGAAAGCCAAAGGTTTTCGTGAGGATGAGCACGACACCTTGTGGTTTGAAGACCGTATATACGTGCCCAATAATGCAGAGATCAGGAAGTTGATACTACAGGAAGATCATGACTCGCCATACTCGATACACCCCGGAAACACCAAGATGTTTTTGGATTTGAAGGAGCGTTTCTGGTGGACTGGTATGAAGAAGGAGATTGCCGAGTATGTAGCCGTATGTGATGTATGTTAGAGAGTAAAAGCAGAACATCAGAAACCAGCAGGATTACTGCAGCCTATGCCGATACCCGAATGGAAGTGGGATAAGCTTGGCATGGATTTTATCACCGGATTGCCCAGGACCCGATTAGGATATGATTCTATCTGGGTAGTAGTGGATCGCTTCACCAAAGTAGCCCACTTTATCCTAGTGAAAACCACCTATACAAGTGCGAAGTTGGCCAAGATATATATGGACAGGATCGTATGTCTGCATGGAGTTCCAAGGACCATCATATCAGATAGAGGAACACAGTTTACTTCAAAGTTCTGGCACTAGCTGCACCAGACCTTGGGTACCAGGCTGGAGTTCAGTACAGCTTTTCACCCGTAGACAGATGGACAGACAGAGCGAGTCAATCAGATTCTGGAGGACATGTTGAGAGCTTGTGTGCTAGATTATGGATCTAGTTGGGATGACAACCTGCCCTACGCAGAGTTCTCTTACAACAACAGCTATCAGGCCAGTTTGAAGATGGCACCTTTCGAAGCCCTGTATGGAAGAAGATGCCGAACACTGTTGCTCTGGGATGAAGTTGGAGACCGTCAGTTGTTTGGATCAGATTTGATTAAGGAGTCCGAAGAGAAGGTTAAGCTAATTCGAGATAGACTGAAGGTAGCTCAGTCCCGACACAAGAGTTATGCAGATTCAAAACGTAAGGAGGTGGTCTATGAAATCGGAGACAGAGCATATCTGCGAGTATCACCACTTCGAGGAGTTAAGCGTTTTGGTGTTAAAGGAAAGTTAGCCCCGAGATTTGTGGGACAGTACCGTATTTTGGAACGCATGGGAGAGGTTGCCTACAAGTTGGAGTTATCCGAAGGACTGTCAGGAGTACATGATGTGTTTCACGTTTCCCAGTTGAAGAAGTGCCATGCAGAGATGGCCGATATTCCTCTGAGGGATACAGTACCAGTAGAAGCGATTCAATTGGACAATGATTTGACATATGAGGAGAAACCTGTCAAGATTCTAGAGTCTGCCAGCCGAGTCACACGCAGTAAGGTTATCAAGTTCTGCAAAGTTCAGTGGAGCCACCATACCGAGGATGAAGCCACTTGGGAACGAGAGGATGATCTGCGCAAAGACCACCCACACCGATTTTCTAGCCAACCCGAATCTCGAGGGTGAGATTCATCTTAAGGGGGTAGGTTTGTAACATCCCAAATTTTCAATTTGGAATGTTATGCATTAGATCATCATTGCATATCATATTTTATTACATTTCGTTTCGCGATCCTCGAAATTCTAAGTAACTCAAGGACCCTCGGAGAGAGTTGGGGATTTCACCATTTTCATATTTGAATTTATCAAATACCGAAACGAGGATCATTTGTTTTATTATTTTTCTCTCCGAAAATATTTCATCTTAAAATATACGAGCAGGGATAATATGACTTCTCCAAAATAAATTAAATATTGGAGGAAAAATATTAAAATCAAATATTTGATTTTATTCGGATTCCATTGCTATTTTATTTGAATTAGAAAAATACGCGTTTTTCAAAATTGCATTATAGGCCCAAATAAATGTTCACCTTGTCAGGCATAATTTTAGAGGACGGGGAAATTTATTTTGGGATTTTTGGAGTCCGTTTAGTATTCCTTTTCTTTGTTTTTCTGCGCGTCGGAATTATTCAAAAAAGGGAACCGACCTACGGGCCGTATCCGGCCCGGAATCCTCCCCAGACCCCCCTTATAAGCCGGCCCCCCTGCCCCGCAGCCCACCGCCGCCGCCAGCCCACCCCGCGCCCCAAACCCTAGCGCGTCGCCGCCGCCTCGCGCGCCGCACCGCGCCACCTCCTCCGCCGCCGCCGCCGACCGCCAGATCTTGTCGCCGTTGACCGCCGTTGATCGGTCGGTTTTCTTCGGTTAAAACCCCATTTTTTTATTTTCCGATTTATTTCGTTAGATCGGTCTTTCCGTCGGTTTATTTATTTTGCGGACGTTCGTCCGTTCGTTCGTATCAACGAACGTCGTTCACCCGTTAGTCACAGATAGCGAACGTTCATTCGTTAGCCTGTTCGTCAGTTTTTCTTTTTTCTCAGGTTTTCTTCGCGATTATTTTCGATCGTGATTTCTGATCCGATTTTCATTTTAGTTTATCTTTTCGCTCGTTTATCGGAATCAGGCGATTCAAGCGCCTGGATCTTCGTATCGAAGCCCTCTTTCTGTTTAACCAACTTGAACAAGATTTTGAAACTGTAAAATTTGACTTTAGTCCAGATTAGTAATCGGATCTTGTTTTCTTTTGCAGTTTGAGTTTCGTTGCTCCGTTTGATTTGATTTTTTTGTAAAGCGGAGTTCTTAAGTTGAACTTTTTGGTTAGATCTTCTTATTTGAGTTTTACCCGTGCATCTTTGCTTGATTGCTTATGTATGCTATTGTTTGTTTGCGATAGAACACCCGGAGTGCGAAGCGTGCTACTACGAGTCTCTAAGTTTTGCGGATCATCAGCAAGGCAAGTAACACATTGATCATATTCTTTTCATTCCCAGTTTTTATGCATTAGTATCAACCCTCACATATTGCATGAGTAGGATATCTTAACATGTGGGTTTGGCAAGTAGATGATGTGGTAGAACCTATTACCTGTTTTATTATCAAACCCTTGGAGTTACTTCTATGTTACGCCAATATTGCTATGCTCGTAGACGTGGATTGGGTTTGAGTGTATCCATGACAGATGTGAGATTGTTAATTAATGGTTCAACTTAAGGTGGCAACTTTAATACACATCTGGGTGGATTGCTTGTTTGGGCACCTAGGGATATACCAGTGTTGTCCTAGGAGATCCCGGGGATATACCGTGTGATCCTCCTACATTCCGCCACCCAGGCTCAAAGGGATCGTGAGATTTTTCATGCCAGAAACTTCCGTGTGCAGCCACAAGCCATTATGGGCTCTGGCATAGTTGAGTATGTTGTGTGACCTCTTTCAGTGGTGGGCTAGCAGATGTAGAGGGAAAGTAGGTGTAACTGTCCACCCGGAGTAAAGAGTTAATGCTTCTGAAAGACTGTGTCTCGGTCATCCATTTCTCAAACACCATGTAGTGCGAGAAATCTAACGGAGGAGATCGAGTCCTGTGGGGAAAAGTGCGCAAACCTCTGCAGAGTGGACAAACTAATCATGGTTAGCCGTGTCCCCGGTTATGGACATCTTGAGTATCTAGTACTTGGATTATCCTACTGTATCTCATCACTCTAATTTAATTTGTTGGGTTGATGATTATTTTTAATTGGGATTTAGATGGGGGTACCATTCTCAATGATGTTTCAACTACCATGATAGTTAAAATAAAATTTATTCCTTTGTTGTAGGGAAAAAATTGCTTTTCGCAAAAACATATAACCATAGAGCCTCCACCAGCCATATATGCATGTAGTGATAGCATTATTCTATTCATTGCTCTACTGTGTTATATTGCCAGCATATTCCATGTGCTGACCCGTTTTCGGGCTGCAACGTATTATGTTGCAGACTTTTCAGACGGCGAGTAAAGGCGCGATAGGTCGTTTGTCATGCACTCAGCTATGCCATTGGAGTTGATGGACTCACTTTATCTTCCAAGTCTTCCATTGTTATCGTATTAGATGGCCTTAAGCCATATTTATTGTAATAAGTTCTCTCTTGACACATTCATTGTAATAAGTGTGTGATTGCCACTCTGTTATAAATCCTTCGAGTACTGTGTGTGTCAGCATTGCCGATCCAGGGATGACACTGAAACACAGAGGCTTGACTGTTTGAGGTCAGGTCGCTACACGCCTGAGCTCCACGAAGCCGAATTCGCAAAGCTAAGCTAGGTCGTATTGCAAAAAAGCAAAGGTAGGGAAACCCAGCTCCGGGAAACAGAAAAGCGAGAGTTGCATGTATTTACAGCCATTTTGCCACCGTCTAGGAAAAGGCTTCAGCCAACCACCCAGTCCTCCTAAATCGGTACTGCACATCTATCCCAAATCAGCAGCCCTCCCCGAAACATCTCTTCCTCTCGAACCCTAGAAAAGGCTCAGCACCGCCGATCCCGCCGGCACGTCCCGCTACCCCCATCGCTGGTCGGATCCACTCCTCCACCGACAGATCGGGCCATCCCAGGCTCTTTCCCTCTGGATCCCATCATGTTGATGCCTGAGATGTCGCCGCCAGCCAAGAGCAGCGAGCCCATCGCAAGGAGGAGCTCCCTTTGACACCATTGACGCGCGAGAAAGCTTGCCCAAGCAAGGAGCAGCATCTCCACATCATGCAACCCAGCCCATTTAACGCTCTATTTCGGCCTTTGCATAGACATCTCCCCAACTGTGCTTCCTCTAAATGGCCCAAACCAGCGCCCAACAGGCTAGTAGCCTCCCATCTGGGCTGCAGCGTTGGGAGAAGTTGAGGTCGCTGCCGAACATTTTTTATTGCTAGGTGAAGCGGGAAGCTGGTTGGAGAAGTTGAATTTGCAGAGCTGGTGGAGTTGGGAGAGGTTCTGCCCTAAGTAGCCGCTACATATGTTGCACGCGAGCCCAAAGTTCGTCCCCATGCACATGCAAAATACTGACAGTGACACCATAGCTACCATGTGGCGAGTTCACCGCCGCTGACGTCTGTCCTCGACAACCTACGATGTCAGGAGGTGAAGGAGATGATGGTTGTCGTGTGTGTGAAACACAACACCAAGGATAAGTGATGCACCCTTTCTTGGTTCGATGAGGGGCGAAGAGACGCACGAATCCTACCTCTAGGACATGAAGATTTTTACACAACTTCGGCTGCTAAGAAGCATAATACCCTAGGTCCTGCTTGGCTTTCTCATTGGATATGGTGAACAAGGTTCGCAAGTGTTGGTTTCCGTAGTCGGGGCTAGGAAACGATGTTGGTGCAGTGTGTGGGAACTAGCTGGGAGCCTGGAACTATTAAGTGCCCAACCCTGATCTAAGTAGTCTGGGCCTCGTTTTATAGTCATAAGGGTTTTCCACATCGGCTACAAAGCAGTAAATGAGGCGGTTGCATAGTGGAGTACCTAACATAGTAACTGTGAGAGGCACGTGGTGACGAGGCGCGTTGTCGGGAGCATACGCATGTCCCATCGGGGCAGCTTTGTTGACTTTGCACCCGTCACTATTGTACGCCCTGCCAAGTAGCACCCATGTCGCAGTGAGCCACCATGCATGCGACTTGCCTTCCAAGGGAAGCCGCACATGCGAGACAGCGCGCCTTGGGCTACGATTGGATGTTGCAGGTCTAGGACACTATAGGTCTGAGCAGTCCTATCGCCGCGCCCACCATTGACTGGTCGTTGGCGGGTCCTCGGGCATCCATGGGAGGCAAGTGACGGGGGGCATGCCCCCTGGAAGTAGCTCCTTGCCGGGTAGATCTTGGCCTTGACATCGTCGGTGGTGTCAAAGGGTTTTCGCTCCAAGTGTGATGGTCTTGCTAGTGAGAGTCTTCACAAGGATCTAGATCTTGAGGTAGTTCCTTAACGTGGATTGGTGTACCACCGTGTTGTTGCCGGGTAGGATGGCGGTGCTGATTCCTTCTGGATGTTGTAGGTTGTCGGGCATGGACATCCTCGAACTACCCATGGTAGTGAGACGGCCACGCTAGCGCTGATGATAGGCTTTCGTAGGCTTAGTTCTTGACAAAGATTTGCATGCCACCTCGGGAGGGGCATGGGTTTCTAGTTCATGGGCGGCGAGCCTGTGCGCACCCGTAGACGGGGCTGACGCGACCCATGTGAGACAAATCCGTGGGAACCCCAGGCATCACGGGACGACAATGGTAAACTGGATCTTGGCACTCGCGGTTGAGGTTCGACGGGTGCTCATGGAGGAGCAATCCCTTGTGTTCATCTGACCGGCCAGTGAGTGGCAACCTAGGATGACGTCCGTGTTGATGTTAGTTAACTTGGACGCCTCACATGAGTAATGCAAGGGCTTGGGCATGAGTAGCGCGATGGTGCTGCAAGTGGTGCGGCGACACATTTGCAGGTGCGTTGGCGTATCTGCAGGCGCGACAATGGTGGTTCTGTGCGGCATAGTGGTCACTCGCTGGCGGCACAAAGGAGATTTTCCTTTGGTGTGAAGGCAATGCCCATCGCACGAGATGGTTTGTGGCACCAGCAGCAGCGTCTGGCGCTGGTGAATTTGGGGCACGTCAGCGGTTCCCCACCGGCATCTAGCACCGGCGCAGTGACTCCAACAATATGGTGTATGTTGCAGTATAACTCACGCTGGTGTTGAGTGGCAGCAGCCAGATATGCACCGAGACATTGGCATCCTCCCGGCGAACATGGTGGTGGTCTAGGGTGTGAAGACACCCCACCAATCTGTTATTGCCTTTTTGGTCCGGCGTGGAGTACTGCAGATACAAGATGCTGACTTAAACACCGTTTCATGTTCTGATGAAAACTCTTGCACTTACCATTATTGGTTTTGCTCAGCATCGACGAAATTGTACCTTTATCTTGTTAAAGGCTTGTCTATTTGCTATTGTGTTGGTTTTTATTGGTTGGTCTTAACAAGCAGGCTGAAAATCCTTGTCCAACTGACGTGACGACGATGATACAAGAATGTTTATCTTTTTTTAAGTGGTTGTTTTTACTTATATGCTGTTTAATACTCCCTGCGTTCACAAATATAAGATATTCTATCTTTTTTTCAAAATTCGATGTACATAGATACATTTTAGTGCGTTTGCTGCTCATTTCAATATGTATAAAGTACAAAAACATCTTGTAATTTGTGAATGGAAGGAGTAATTAACAAAAACAATCAGGTGCATCTTATTGATGCAAAGGCCCGGGATTCAACCTCCTGTCCAAAATAAAAAATACTTACTGTGATACTCTCACGTAAGTCTAGTACTGAGTCTGGCACGTGTCAGATTCCGTAGCGTGGAAGGTATAGCCAACAGGGCCGGGGCGAGGGTGACGGACGCGCTGCGAGGTGAGCGAGCGACGAGCCGACTTGAAGTAGGCGCGGTGTGCTAGAGAAGTGTCCGATCTAATTGGAACCACCACCACGCAAGGATGTGATAACGATCGGCCCAATCATCCTCAAAAACTGATATATGTCAGGATGTCACGATCGATCGACCATGCTGTAGGCCCGTAGCACGCCCGGTGAGAAACTGGAGAATCGTTTACCCTTGGCGGTCGGCGGCTCCGCCGTGTCGGACTCTCGGTTCCTTTTGTTTTGCTCCTTTGGCCTCGGGTGGTTGGGCTGCTCGTTGCCATGCGTCGCCGTTCCGTGTTCCGTCCGACTACCCGCGCGCGTCGGCACGGTCCAGACCCCTAACGTGGCAGAGCATGCCAAACGTAGCGCCGCGCTGCATACGTGCCGCGGCGCCCATGTGTCGTCACCTCGAGCCGAGTGGGCAGACGCCTCTCGCGCACCCACGCCATGACCGATGGATGCTGCCATGCTGGGTACTGTATGTAGGTAGGACGTCACGAGTACTCGAGTCGAGTGCTATCCATTAACGCAGAAAAAGAAAAAGAAAAAGTCCAGTGGTAGTAGGTTGCTGCGCGCGCGCTCTAGCCGCGACGGAGTAGTCTGTGGGCGCCCCGGATTTGGCGCGGCGGCGCCGCTCCAATCTCGTTGGCTCAACGTGACGGAGCCCACAGGTGTCCCGGAATTATGCGCAACCGCCGGCGTGCGCTTGTCCCTGCGTGCGAGATCTCGTTCCCATCCGAATCCGACCGAGACGGTGGGTGGGGCCGTCGGGGCAGTGGGCGGGGCCCACGGTTTCGGGGCCCGGGAGGAATCCCGGGCAGCTGCCCGCGGGCAGGCCATGCCCGTATAAAGCGAGGGGTATTCGCCGGGGCAACGCAGTTTGCCGCTCTCGGCACCTCCTCTCGCCGGAGTTCCCCTCTCGCCCCGGCAACTGCTCTGCTCTGCTTCCCTCCCCTCTTGCAGATTTCTAGGTAGCGTGACTCTACTACTAATCTCAAGTTCTTTCCGTTCTTCTGCTGCTTCCTAGTGTTATTTTCACCTGTATGTGCACTAACACGCAACTGATTACCACCAACAATCCTCCTTGTTGGGTTGTTGATTAGCACTCCTAATGAACGCTCGATCTAAATCTCGGGTTATTTGGAAATCGGACGAATCATGTATATTATTCACCCTTAATGATGCCTATGCAGACACAGGAAACAGAGGGGGCAGAAATGGCTTCCAACTACGTGGACACCACGGGGGAGGAGGGGAGGTTCCACACCCACGGCCACCACAGCAACAGCACCACGCCGACCGGCGAGGCGGCGTCGCCCAAGAATACGCGAAGGAGGTGGCCCGGGTCGGTGTCGGCGCCGTCCGGTGCAGGCCACGGGCCCGCTTTCAAGTGCGTCTGTGCACCGGCCACCCATGCCGGGTCCTTCAAGTGTCGCTTCCATCGTACCAACTCCCAGGGCCATGGCCATGGTCAGGGAAGCCGCCCTTCTTCGCCTCCTTCACCGGCCGCGGCCAACGCGGTACCGCGGCACCCGGCCTCGCCGTCCTCCTCCTCCGGCACCGTCGCGACCCAGTGAGGCAGCCCAAGCATCGGCCTCGAAAATTAAAAACGCTCGACAACGGAGAGAAAAAGGAAAATCATATACATGTCATAACAAAGGGAGTTTATTTACTGCTCTCTCGATGTATTGTGTCGATCGGAGAACTCTTGTTTTCTCTCTCTCTCCCACACCCCGTCTTTTGTTGGGATCTCCCTTGAATCGAATGGACTTTTCTCTCCATGGAAGGAAATTATCCTGCTTGCCTGCTTCTCCCCACCCTCCATCTGAGATGGACCATATGGGTCAGAGGCTTTCGAGTTCGTGTGGTGTTCTCTTGTGATTATCATTTCAGTTAAATCCATGCTTCTTGCAAGATTTAAGATCTTATGATGGGCTCAGTAATTTTTTTCAGTAGGGGCCATGAGTTGGAGGAGCATCTCTTAGCACGAACAGATTTGCTAATGCAAATGAGCCAACCAGATAGAACAGGGTACTTTTCTTTTCTTTTGAAACGTATGACAGGGTACTTTGGTAGTACATCACCCCTGAGATCTCAGATTTCTTGGATCGTGAAAAATAGTAGTCACAGACACAGGTCTGCTACTATTTACCATGGTGCTTCGTCGTCTTTTGGTGGTTGCGTTCACTTCACTGCCAGCCCATTCTGGTGCTGTCTTGATTAAGCGTTTGTTTATGTTATCATGTGAATGATTTGCCATCGCTGTATGATCATGTGGTACTGCCACAACATTCGGACGAACCTTGCAAAGATTCGTCCAGGTGTAATTAAATTATATCGATCTTGCTATTTCGTAGGCAATCCAGATCTTTTTTGACAAGTAGGCGATCAACAAATAATTGTTCCTAAATTACTGCTAATCGTTACCGATCTAAACACGAGATTTGCGTAAGTACTGTCAATATTCAACGTAATAACAATATCTAACTCGAGTAAGCGATCGACTCCACCACCGTATGCTATTTTCTCATTTTAATTCAATTCATGTACCTGCACCAATTTCCTCACCAGCACTCACGTTCTTCAGTCGGTGAGGTGAGTTAGTACCTGAACCAGAACGAATATTCTAGTCAGATGCTTGCAAAACTGTAGTGACAACGATAAGATGGTTGGTATGCCATGGCCCGTAATCGCTTTCAGTTCTCTTCTTTTTAGCAAGCCGCTCTCAGTTTATAGGCCCTACAGTCATGTTGTGTCAACATGGTACGGCGGTGTATTTATGCAATTTTTACAAATATATTTTGTACATAAGTGATTCCAAAACTATAATTCTAGGACGACGTTAGCTTGCGAACGTTCGACAGGAAGGGTGACATATGTGAACGATTTTGTGGCAGTTTTAGTTGTGAACAAGTGGCGAGGTGTGTCATTCTCTTATGCCACATGGCAGTTTCTTGGTGAGGAGGCAATTTTCATTTAAAAACTGTCATCGTTTCATCTCGCCTAACAGCTAAAAACGCCAGCAAATAACGTTCGCTTGCCACCCCCACCCAGCTGACTTTGCCCGGTAATTCTAAAACTATTATATGGAGCGATATGTCCGTTGTTTTAATTTAACATGCATATATTGATCAATATCAATTTAAGCATATATATTAAACATGCATATATAGATCAATATCAATTTAAGCATATATATTTAAATAGTCGCACGAGATCCAAGCTATGGACGGCAGATTGGTGCGAGGGATGGTTGGCAGTGGGGCGGTCTCACATCACGTATAGCTATTAAGGTTGTGGAAAAATGGTGACGACAATACATATGTGACTTTGATGGTGCTGCTATTCAAGCATGGTCTCAACCTTTGGGGTGAAAGTCTAGGTCTGAACCAAGTTGGTTAAAGCATCTATAGCCGGATTTGACAAATTCGCCCCTCTATACGCCCGCGAGCACGTCCACAGACAGCGCCGGTCGGCCTCTCATATATTGCACCTCACATTCACATACCTTGGATACCGATCCTCAAATCCATGCGATCCATGAAGGTCGATCATATGATACAAATTATCCGAGTTCAACAGTTCGAAACCAAGCAAAGCAAATCACAATCCAATAAACCGGACATGCCAAAATAAAATCAATGTCCGAGCGTGACAGATGACTTCGGATCACTGGCCAGACCCCTGCTCCTGGCGGAATGTGTCCTGCTCGTCCTGCTCACCCACATCCGGGCCTCATGATCTGTTGTCCCTACCGCTGCCGCCGTTGCCGCCTCATACTCCCTACGGTCGTTGATAGAGGGTTTCGTCCGCCAACATGATCTTCGCATCCTCTGCATCTCGTGCGAGTTACAACCTCTCCTTCTCAAGATCTATCTCGCCAAATGTCTTGGCCTTCTCAAGTTTCCATTTGACTGTCGCCTTCTGCTTCTCCAACTCGATCTTCACCTTCTCAATTTCGAGCTTCTTCTCTGCCCTCTTTCGGTCCCACTTCATCATCTCCTTTTTGCGCATCCTGAAGGAAATGTGCCCTAGAGGCAATAATAAAGTTGTTATTTATATTTTCTTATATCATGATAAATGTTTATTATTCATGCTAGAATTATATTAACTGGAAACTTAGTACATGTATGAATACATAGACAAAAGAGTGTCCATAGTATGCCTCTACTTGACTAGCTCGTTAATCAAAGATGGTTAAGTTTCCTAGCCATAGACATGTGTTGTCATTTGATGAACGGGATCACATCGTTAGAGAATGATGTGACGGACAAGAACCATCCGTTAGCTTAGCATAATGATCGTTTAGTTTTTCTGCTATTGCTTTCTTCATGACTTATACATGTTTCTATGACTATGAGATTATGCAACTCCCGAATACCGGAGGAACACCTTGTGTGCTATCAAACGTCACAACGTAACTGGGTGATTATAAATATGCTCTACAGGTGTCTCTGATGGTGTTTGTTGAGTTGGCATAGATCGAGATTAGGATTTGTCACTCCGTGTATCGGAGAGGTATCTCTGGGCCCTCTCGATAATGCACATCACTATGAGCCTTGCAGGCAATGTGAATAATGAGTTAGTCATGGGATGATGCATTACAAAATGAGTAAAGAGACTTGCCGGTGACGAGATTGAACTAGGTATGATGATACCGATGATCGAATCTCGGGCAAGTAACATACCGATGACAAAGGGAACAACATATGTTGTTATGTGGTTTGACCGATAAAGATCTTCGTAGAATATGTAAGAACCAATATGAGAATCCAGGTTCTGCTATTGGTTATTGACCGAAGATGTGTCTCGGTCATGTCTACATAGTTCTCGAACCCGTAGGGACCGCACGCTTAACGTTCGATGACGATTTGTATTATGAGTTTATGTGATTTAATGACCGAAGGTTGTTTGGAGTCCCGGATGAGATCACAGAGGTGACGAGGAGTCTCGAAATGGTCGAGACATAAAGATTGATATATTGGAAGGTTATGTTTGGACACCGGGATGGTTTCGGATAGGTTCGGGCATTTTCCGGAGTACTAGGGGGTTACCGGACCCCCCCGGGGGATTAATGGGCCACAATGGGCCTTAGTGGAGAAGAGAGAGGGCCGGCCATAGGTGCCCCCCGTTGCCCAGTCCGAATTGGACAAGGGGAGGGGGCGGTGCCCCCCCTCCTTCGTTCTCTTCTCTCCTCTTTCCCTTCTTCTCCTACTTGGACTAGGAAAGGGGGGGCGAATCCTACTAGGACTAGGAGTCCAAGTAGGACTCCCCCCATGGCGCGCCCCCTCCTAGGGCCTGCCCCCTCTCCTCCGCCCTTTATATACATGGGGAGGGGGCACGCCAAAGACACACAAGTTGATCTTTTAGCCGTGTGCGGTGCCCCCCTCCACAGTTACACACCCCGGTCACATCGTTGTAGTGCTTAGGCGAAGCCTTGCGCCGGTAACTTCATCATCATCGTCACCACGCCGTCATGCTGATGAAACTCTCCCTCAGCTTCAACTGGATCAATAGTTCGAGGGACGTCACCGAGCTGAACGTGTGCAGATCACGGAGGTGTCGTGCGTTCGGTACTTGATTGGTTGGATCGCTAAGACGTTCGACTACATCAACCGCGTTACTAAATGCTTGTGCTTTCGGTCTACGAGGGTACGTAGACACACTCTCCCCTCTCGTTGCTATGCATCTCCTAGATAGATCTTGCGTGATCGTAGGTGAAAATTTTGAAATACCGCGTTCCCCAACAGTGGCATCCGAGCCAGGTCTATGTATAGATGTCATATGCACGAGTAGAACACAAAGAGTTGTGGGCAATAATAGTCATATTGCTTACTAGCATGTCATACTTTGATTCGGCGGTATTGTTGGATGAAGCGGCCCAGACCGACATTACATGACCGCTTTCATGAGACTGGTTCTACCACCGTGCTTCGCACACAGGTGGCTAGTGGGTATCTTTTTCTCCAGCTTTAGTTGAATCGAGTTTGATTACGCCCGGTCCTTGTTGAAGGTTAAAACAACACACTTGACGAAAAATCGTTGTGGTGTTTGATGCGTAGGTAAGAACGGTTCTTACTAGAAGCCCGTAGCAGCCACGTAAACTTGCAACAACAAAGTAGAGGACGTCTAACTTGTTTTTGCAGGGCATGTTGTGATGTGATATGGTCAAGCGATATATAAATTGTTGTATGAGATGATCATGTTTTGTAAAAGTTATCGGCAACTGGCAGGAGCCATATGGTTGTCACTTTATTGTATGAAATGCAATCGTCATATAATTGCTTTACTTTATCTCTAAGCGGTAGCGATAGTCGTAGAAGCAATAGTTGGCGAGACAACAACGATGCTACAATGGAGATCAAGGTATCAAGCCTGTGATGATGGTGATCATGACGGTGCTTTAGAGATGGAGATCAAAGGCACAAGATGATGATGGCCATATGATATCACTTATATTGATTGCATGTGATGTTTATCTTTTATGCATCTTATTTTGCTTAGTACGTCGGTAGCATTATAAGATGATCTCTCACTAAATTTCAAGGTATAAGTGTTCTCACCGTTGCTACAGTTCGTCGTGCCGAGAGACCACGTGATGATCGGGTATGATAAGCTCTACTTCACATACAACGGGTGCAAGCCAGTTTTGCACAAGCATAATACTCAGGTTAAACTTGACGAGCCTAGCATATGCAGATATGGCCTCGGAATACTGAGACCCAAAGGTCGAGCGTGAATCATATAGTAGATATGATCAACATAGTGATGTTCACCATTGAAAACTACTCCATCTCACGTGATGATCGGGCATGGTTTAGTTGATATGGATCACGTGATCACTTAGTACCTGATAGTATTTTGCATGTCTATGTTGTTGTAGATAAATGGCCCGTGCTACTGTTCCTTTGAATTTTAATGCGTTCCTAGAGAAAGCTAAGTTGAAATATAATGGTAGCAACTACACAGACTGGGTCCGTAACTTGAGGATTATCCTCATTGCTGCATAGAAGAATTACATCCTGGAAGCACCGCTGGGTGCAAAGCCCATTGCAGGAGCAACTGCAGATGTTATGAACATCTAGCAGAGCAAAGCTAATGACTAGTCGATAGTTCAGTGTGCCATGCTTTACGGCTTAGAATCGGGACATCAACGATGTTTTGAACGTCATGGAGCATATGAGATGTTCCAGGAGTTGAAGTTAATATTTCAAGCAAATGCCCGGATTGAGAGATATGAAGTCTCCAATAAGTTCTATAGCTGCAAGATGGAGGAGAATAGTTCTGTCAGTGAACATATACTCAGAATGTCTGGGTACCACAACCACTTGACTCAACTGGGAGTTAATCTTCCTGATGATAGTATCATTGATAGAGTTCTTCAATCACTGCCACCAAGCTACAAAAGCTTCATGATGAACTATAATATGCAAGGGATGTTTAAGACAATTCCTGAGCTCTTCGCAATGCTAAAGGCTGCAGAGGTACAAATCAAGAAGGAGCATCAAGTGTTGATGGTCAACAAGACCACTAGTTTCAAGAAAAAGGGCAAAGGGAAGAAGGGGGACTTCAAGAAGAACGACAAGCAAGTTGCTGCTCAAGTGAAGAAGCCCAAGTCCGGACCTAAGCCTGAGAGTGAGTGCTTCTACTACGAAGGGACTGGTCACTGGAAGCGGAACTGCCCCAAATATTTAGCGGATAAGAAGGATGGCAAAGTGAAAGGTATATTTGATATACATGTTATTGATGTGTACCTTACTAATGCTTGCAGTAGCGCCTGTGTATTTGATACTGGTTCTATTGCTCATATTTGCAACTGGAAACAGGGGCTACGGATTAAGCGAAGATTGGCTAAGGACGAGGTGACGATGCGCGTGGGAAATGGTTCCAAAGTCGATGTGATCGCGGTCGGCACACTACCTCTATATCTACCTTCGGGATTAGTTTTAGACCTGAATAATTGTTATTTGGTGCCAGCGTTAAGCATGAACATTATATCAGGATCTTGTTTGATGCGAGACAGTTATTCATATAAATCAGAGAATAATGGTTGTTCTTTTTATATGAGTAATATCTTTTATGGTCATGCACCCTTGATGAGTGGTCTATTTTTATTGAATCTCAATAGTAGTGATACACATATTCATAGTATTGAAGCCAAAAGATACAAGTTTGATAATGATAGTGCAACTTATTTGTGGCACTGTCATTTAGGCCATATTGGTGTAAAGCACATGAAGAAACTCCATGCTGATGGGCTTTTAAAATCACTTGATTATGAATCACTTGATGCTTGCGAACCATGCCTCATGGGCAAGATGACTAAGACTCCGTTCTCCAGAACAATGGAGCGAGCAACAGACTTATTGGAAATAATACATACTGATGTATGTGGTCCGATGAGTGTTGATGCTCGCAGCGGGTATCGTTATTTTCTGACCTTCACAGATGATTTGAGCAGATATGGGTATATCTACTTGATAAAATATAAGTCGGAAACATTTGAAAAGTTCAAAGAATTCCAGTGTCAGAGTAATTAGCCACGGGTAGCCTCATCGGCTCCCCGTGGTGTTTCAAGGCATCGGGGCCGACTGCGCTCTCAAGAATCCAAGACCAAAGCACCGCTTTCTCACCGCCGGCTGGTCTAGGCGGCGAGCTGCTAGAAGGCGGCTTGGCCCAGAAAGCGGCCTCATGATGGGCCGACTCCTGGAAGGCGGCCTCCGGAGAGGCCGGCTCCCGGCAGGCGGCCCCAAGCGCTCTCAGAGTTTGCACCCTCATAAATACGATGAGACAGGGCGTGGCTACCGCACGCATCACTGCCCCTAGTCTAGGGCATAGTGTAACACCCTCGATGCGATTATATCTCCCACGTGTCGAGGCACGACTTAGAGGCATAATCGCATTGAAGGCATATGTTGCAAGTCAGGCAATCATCACAAACATTCCATGTAATATAGATGAATAAAAGGGATAACATAGTTGGCTTACACTCGCCACGTCAATCAAGTACATAAATAACATACATCATCCAACACTCATGGCCCGACTACGGCGCCAAAATAAAAGATAACCCAACAAGCGACATGGTCCCGATCACCCCAACTGGGCACCACTACTGATCATTAGGAAAAGAAACATAATAACGCTGAGAGTCCTCGTCGTACTCCCACTTGAGCTCAAGCGCGCCATCTGGAGCTGTATCATCTGGCCCTGCATCTGGTGTAATAGTAATCTATGAGCCACAGGGACTCAGCAATCTCGCACCCTCGCGATCAAGACTATTTAAGCTTATAGGAAGGGTAAGGTAAATATATGTGGAGCTGCAGCAAGCGGCTAGCATATATGGTGGCTAACTTATACGCAAAAGAGAGCGAGAAGAGGAGGCAAAGCGCGAGCGAGAAACTAGAGAGCAACCTGCGCAAACATTACTCCAACACCGTGTCCACTTCCCGGACTCCGCCGAGAAGAGGCCATCACGGTAACACACTCGGTTGATTCATTTTAATTAAGTTAAGGTTCAAGTTATCTACAACCGGACATTAACAAATTCCCATCTGCCCATAACCGCGGGCACGGCTTTTGAAAGTTCAATCCCTGCAGGGGAGTCCCAACTTAGCCCATGACAAGCTCTCACGGTCAACGAAGGAATAGACCTCCTCCCGAGACGTTCCGATCAGACTCGATATCTCGATTCTTCAAGACATTTCTACAGGTTAAAACAAGACCAGCAACACCGCCCGAATGTGCCGACAAATCCCGATAGGAGCTGCACATATCTCGTTCTCAGGGCACACTCAGATGAGACTAGCTACGAGTAAAACCAACCCTCAAGTTTCCCCGAGGTGGCCCCGCAGGCAGCTCAGTCGGACCAACACTCAGAGGAGCACTGGCCCGGGGGGTGGGGGGGTGGGGTTTAAAATAAGATGACCCTCGGGCTCCGGAAACCCAAGGGAAAAAGAGGGTAGGTGGCAAATGGTAAGACCAAGGTTGGGAATTGCTGAAAAAGCTTTAATCAAGACGAACTATCAAGGGGTTCCCATTATAACCCAACTGCGTAAGGAACGCAAAATCCGGGAACATAACACCGATATGACGGAAACTAGGGCGGCAAGAGTGGAACAAAACACTAGGCGAGAGGCCGAGCCTTCCACCCTTTACCAAGTATATAGATGCATTAAGATAACATGGCAATATAATGATATCCCAACAAGTAAATAAATGTTCCAACGAGGAACGGTCTCCAATCTTCACCTTCAACTAGCAACGCTATAAGAGGGGCTAAGCAAAGCGGTAACATAGCCAATCAACGGTTTGCTAGGACAATGGTGGGTTAGAGGCTGAACATGGCAATTTGGGAGGCTTGAAAGCAAGTGGTAGGCATCGTAGCATAGGCGTAGCAAAGAGCGAGCAAACTAGCATAGCAAAGATAGTAGTGATTTCGAGGGTATGATCATCTTGCCTGCAAAGTTGTCAGAGTTGACTGGATCCTCGAAAGCAAACTCAACGGGCTCCTCGTTAGCGAACTCGTCTCCCGGCTCTACCCAAACAAGACAAACAAGCAACAAGAACACAATCAACCACGTGCAAGGATCAAGCAATATGATGCAAATATGATATGCTATGCGGGATGCGATGCGGGATGCATATGCACGATATGACAGGAAATGCATGAACCTGGCCTCAACTTGTAAAACCAAGTGTGCCACTGGAAAGATGAGATGAAACCGCTTGAAAACGATATAAAGATCACCGGAATCGGAGTTACGGTTTGGAAATGGCAAGCGATTCAAATATGACACCGGTCTGCGATTTACAATAAGTAGTCATCTAAATGCAATGAGATGAACATGCTACAGCACTCAAACATGGCAACAAAATACATGGCAGGGATGCATTCAAGATGCTTAACAAAAGTCTAGCACTGAGCTACGGCCAATTCATCCATTAGGAGGTTCGAACAAGCATGGCAAAAACGCAAATTGTGAAATAGATCTCAGACTTAGTGAAATTAAAACTTGTCTGGAATTTCAGATCATATAGCCCTCTTCGGAGCACCAAAACAACATGCTACAGGACCTGAACATGACAAAGTAAAGCATGGCATGGAGCTACTCAAAGATCTTAACAAAAGTCCCTTAGTGACCTTGAGCCAAAAGGGGTCACAAAATACATTTGCAAGCACGTGAACATAGCCAAAAACATAATCAGTTTTCAGACTTAGTGAAAACTGGGACATGCTGAAATCATAACTCAAGTAGGCATGTTTACGAGCTCGATGCACTCACCACGGTGCAAGTCATGGCAAGAAAAGCATACATCCATTAAGAAGGCACAAAATGCAAGCTAGACATGGCAAGAACAATGGTATAGCATGCACGGATCAACTACAATAACATCGGCAAAATCGCAAACAAGTTGACGATCTGCCCAGATTCACAACGAAGCAAAAGTAGAGCTCGATTGACTCAAGCTAGGTTGCTCCATATATGCAAACAAATACATGGATGGATAGAGCACTACAATATTAACAAAACTCCTTTACCGATCATCCTCAAAAGAGGCACGGATCACTAGGAAACAACATGAACATCTGTCATCATGAACTAAACAATCCCAGGGCTTAGTGAAATTACTAAGTCCCTGAAAACAGAGTTACCGGGTGCCTCACTTTGCAAGCTTGCACTAGTCACCACACACATCACAAAAATACATGGGTTGCACCTCTGGAAAGATGACAAAACCCTTAACAAAACATATGTAGAACTCATTGGCATATCATGCACACAACAATCATGGCAAAAATGACAAATGTCTAAGATGGAGTAGCAGATCTGACAATTAACTCAAGTAGCCCTCTTCTAACAGCATTTCGGGCATCAAGATGACCTCAAATGAAAATGATGCAATGGAATGAAATGATGTACTCTCTGAGACTAACATTTTGATATGCTATATGCATGAATCGGAGCTACGGATGCGGAGATATAGCAAGTTGAATATAGGCACATGGATTAGGGTTAAAGCAAAAGTCAACCGAGATATTTTCTCAGATTTGGATCCGGATCGGCGTGGACTTCGAGGACGACCGGAACAGTGCTCGTCGGAGGAGAGAGATGGCAGGAGGAGGGAGAGCTCGTCGGGGACTTGCCGACCGGGGAGAGGACGGCGAGGCAGCAGCGGAGGGCGGCGTCGGCGGGGGCAGCGGCCACCGGAGCTGCGATAGGGCGGCGCGGTCGAGGGGGCCCGGCGCGAGAAGAGGGTGGCGGCGAGCGGCGGTTGGCGGCGTCCGGCCGCCGGAGACGGCGAAGGAGGCGGAGGCGCTCGAGTGCGCGGGTGCGGGCGGCGGCGCTGGCCGGATGGGCCGGGAGGGGGGGCGGATGCGGGCTCTCGCGGGCTGCGGCGGAGGAGGCCGGCCGGGGACACGTGGCGTCTCCCGGTTGGGCAGGCGGTGGCGGCGGACGCGTCCGGCGGCGGCGGAGATCCGATTTTTAGGGTTTGAGAGAGGGATCCGCGAATTAAGAGGAGGGGTCTATATATAGGCATAGAGGGAGCTAGGAGAGTCCAAATAAGGAGCGGTTTTCGGCCACGCGATCGTGATCAAACGATCTAGATGATGGAGCAGAGTTAGGTAGGTTTTGGTCCAAATTGGAGTGGTGTTGGGCTGCAACACACACGAGGCCTTTTCGGTTCCTCGGTTAATCGTTGGAGTATCAAACGAAGTCCAAATGATACGAAACTTGACAGGCGGTCTACCGGTAGTAAACCAAGGCCGCTTGACAAGTCTTGGTCCAATCCGGAAATATTTAATCCCCACACACGAAAGAAAGCTAGAAATGACCACTAGAGGAGAACGAAGCGCCGGAATGCAAAACGGACAATGGGGAAAATGCTCGAATGCATGAGAAGAACACGTATGCAAATGCGATGCACATGATGACATGATATGAGATGCATGACAATGATAACAACACACGGAGACAAAGACCCGAACCCGAGAAAATAAAATAACTTAAAGCCGGAAACGGCAAGAGTCGGATTACAATATTGGGGAAGTCATATCCGGGGTGTTACAACACTCCACCACTACGAAAAGATCTTGTCCCGAGATCTAGGACTGAAAGAACGCCGGGTACTCAGAATGGAGGTGATCCTCGTGTTCCCAGGTAGCTTCACGGTCGGAATGGTGTGACCACTTGACTTTGAGAGATTTGATTGACTTGTTGCGAGTCTTGCGTTCAGTCTCTTCAAGGATAGCAACAGGGTGCTCACAATAGGAGAGATCTTCTTGGAGCTCAATGTCCTCGAAGTTGACAGTGCGGTCAGGCGTCTTGAAGCACTTTCGGAGCTGAGAGACATGGAACACATCATGAACATTTGCAAAGTTTGAAGGAAGCTCGAGTTGATAGGCGAGGTCGCCTCTCTTGCTGACAATCTTGAAAGGTTCCATGTATCTAGGGGCAAGCTTCCCTTTGATACCGAAGCGATGAGTCCCTT
This sequence comes from Triticum monococcum, assembly GCA_034509565.1. Taxonomy (NCBI): domain Eukaryota; kingdom Viridiplantae; phylum Streptophyta; class Magnoliopsida; order Poales; family Poaceae; genus Triticum; species Triticum monococcum. The sequence continues at coordinate 524,867,619 of CM067842.1, read as the reverse complement.
TCATAGGAGAGACGCGGAGGTATACATGATCTCCGATCTCGAAAGCCAAATCACGGTGCTTACTGTCATAGTAGCTCTTCTGGCGGGATTGGGCTGCTTTGAGGTTATCTCGAATGACTTTGCACATTTCTTCTGCCTCTGTGATTAAGTCATTTCCCAAAAGCTGACGTTCACCGGTTTCCGACCAGTTGAGAGGGGTACGGCACTTCCTACCATACAGAATTTCAAATGGGGCCTTGCCTGAGCTTGCTTGAAATCTGTTGTTGTAGGAGAATTCAGCATAAGGAAGACAATCCTCCCACTTCATGCCGAAGGAGATCACACAAGCCCTGAGCATATCTTCAAGAATCTGGTTGACACGCTCGACTTAACCGCTTGTTTGAGGGTGGAAAGCTGTGCTGAAGCGGATGTTGGTGCCCATGGCCTTCTGAAAAGAATCCCAAAAGTTGGAGGTAAAGATGCTGCCACGGTCTGAAGATATCACTTGTGGAATACCGTGCAGAGAGACAATTCGAGAGGTGTAGAGTTCCGCCAATTGAGCTGCAGTGATTGACTCTTTGATAGGCAGAAAGTGAGCCACTTTAGTGAGTTTGTCGATGACAACAAATATAGCATCATTGCCACGCTTGGACTTTGGAAACCCAGTCACGAAGTACATTTCAATGTGGTCAAACTTCCATTCTGGAATGGCAAGAGGTTGGAGGAGACCAGCTGGTCTTTGGTGTTCTGCCTTCAGTCTTCTGCAGACATCACACTCGTTCACAAACTGAGCAATCTCTCGCTTCATTCGAGTCCACCAATAAGCTTGCTTGAGATCCTGATACATCTTCGTGCTCCCAGGGTGGATGGAGAGGAGAGAATTGTGAGCCTCGTTCATGATCACTTTACGAAGTTCACCTTTGGTCACAACAATATGATCCTCGAAGAAGAGAGTGTCCTTGTCATCAAGGCGGTAGCACTTGTACTTGGGTTGACTCTTGGCAATCCCAATCTTCACCTTTTTCACCATCGCATCAAGAAGCTGGGCTTGGCGAATCTGGTCTTCCAAGGTCGGAGAGACTTGAAGGTTGGCGAGGAAACCTTGAGGAACAACTTCCAGATTAAGTTTGCGGAAAGCTTCACAAAGCTCGGGTTGATAAGGCTTGAGAATCAGACTGTTGCAGTAGGCCTTCCTGCTCAATGCGTCAGCATTCACATTGGCCTTGCCTGGAGTATACTCGATACTCGGATTATACTCTTGAATCATTTCGACCCATCGAGTTTGCCTGAGGTTGAGATTAGGCTGAGTGAAGATGTACTTGAGACTCTTGTGATTAGTGAAAATGTCCACTTTTCTTCCCAATAGAAGATGTCTCCAAGTCAAAAGAGCATGCACAACTGCCGCCAACTCGAGATCATGAGTGGGGTAGTTCTTCTCATTAGGCTTCAACTGGCGAGAGGTATAAGCAACAACTTTCTTCTCTTGCATCAATACTGCGCCAAGACCATGAAGAGAGGCATCACAAAAGACCTCGTACGGCTTAGATTCATCAGGCGGAGTAAGAACTGGAGCAGCGATCAATTTCTCTTTCAAAGTGTTGAAAGCAATGTCACACTCCGGAGACCAAACATACTTGACGTGCTTCTGGAGAAGATTTGAGAGAGGCTTCGCGATCTTAGAAAAGTTTTCAACGAATCTTCGGCAGTAGCTTGCGAGACCGAGGAAGCTACGGAGTTGCTTCACGTTCTGAGGAGGTTCCCAATTCACAATTGCAGACACCTTCTCAGGATTCATGGCAATGCCCTTGGCAGAGATGATATGACCAAGATAAAGAACCTCATCGAGCCAAAATTCGCACTTGGAGAACTTGGCATAGAACTGGTGTTCCCTCAGCTTGTCGAGAACCAAACGCAAGTGTTTGGCATGATCTTCCTTGTTCTTCGAGAAAACCAGAATGTCGTCGAGATAGACCAAAACGAAGTCATTAGTGTAGGCGTTGAAGATGAAGTTCATCATGCGAGAAAATGTCGGAGGAGCGTTGACGAGGCCAAAAGACATGACAGTGTATTCATAAGACCCATAGCTTGTCCTGAAAGCCGTCTTGGGAATATCTTGCTCACGAATTCAAATCTGATGATAACCCATACGGAGATCAAGCTTGGAGAATACTTGGGCACCCTTGAGTTGTTCGAACAGCTCATTGATGTTGGGAAGTGGGTATTTGTTCTTGATGGTCTTCTTGTTCAATGGACGGTAATCAACACAAAGTCGGTCCATTCCATCCTTCTTCTTCACAAAAAGAACACCACAACCCCACGGAGAAGAACTAGGCCGGATGAGACCCATTCTTTCTTGAATATCGAGTTGCTTCTTCAACTCCTTCAACTCTTCAGGTCCGAGCTTGTAAGGATGCTTGCACACAGGTTCCATACCAGGCTCAAGATCAATAACGAATTCAACTGGCCGGTGCGGAGGCATTCCTGGAAGCTCTTCTGGAAAGACGTCTTGATATTCGCAAATGACTGGGATTTGCGAGATAGCATCCAATTCACCCTTCTCATTGAGAGAAAACAAACGGATGGTATTATCCCGAGCGGCAAAGACAATTACATCCTCAGACGAATGAGTCAATTGAATCTGCCTGGCAGCACAATCAAGCTGAGCCTTGTGCTTAGAGAGCCAATCCATCCCGAGAATAAGATCAATATCCGAGTTACCAAGAACCATTGGAGAAGCCAGAAACTTGAAATCACCCATCATGATAGAAATATCCGGAATTATCATACTAGAACTCAGACGCTTAGCCGGAGAGACGACTTGCATAGCTCTAGGTAAAGCCTTAGTACTAAAATTGTTCTCCGATGCAAATGGGAATGACATGAAGGAATGCGATGCACCAGAGTCAAAAAGTACTTTTGCAGGAATATCATTAACAGGAAGGTTACCCATGATGACATCTGACGAATCCTCTACCTGAGCTACGTTCATCAAGTTGACCTTGGCGTGCTTGGGGTTATGCTTGACCACAACTGTACTTGCCGATCTGACAGGAGGAGGAGGAGGAAGATGCCTCTGGTTGAAACACTTGTTGGCATAGTGACCCTTCTGTTGGCACTTGTTGCATGTGACCTCTGAAAGCGGACGGTGGTACGGAGCACTCGATCTTGGAGCTTGCAATGAAGTCTTGTTCTGAAAGCCAGGGTTGGGTGGGTGGGAAGAACCACTGCCACCTTTGCTCTTCTGCTGATACGGCTGACGAAACGGAGGAGGAGGAAGCCAATACTTCTGCTGCTTGGCCACTTGAGTAGAGGAAGAAGGAGTAACATCTCTGACTTGCTTCTTGGAAGCATCACACCTCAACTGAGCAGCCTCTTGCTTCAGTGCCATGTTGTAGAACTCATCATACCTCAACGGCTCAAAGAGAACAAGAGCTAGCTGAATTTCTTCTCTGAGACCACCCCTGAACTGGTATATCATGCTCTTCTCATCAGGTACGTCCTGCTTGGCAAAGCGGGCGAGCTTCTGGAACAACTTGTTGTAGTCATAGACAGACAAAGAGCCTTGCTTCAAGTTGCGGAATTCCTCACACTTACTTTCAGTCACACTCTGAGGGATGTGATGAGCTCGGAAATCTTGACGAAATTCATCCCAAGTGATCAGACGACCACCTCTGGAATCCTTGTACTGCTGGGACCATTCTGCAGCTTGATCTTTGAGTTGGAAGGAAGCGAACTTGACGAAATCTTCAGGCCTAACGTTGCTGCACTCAAAATTCTTACACAGATCCACAAGCCAATCGTTAGCATCGGTTGCCTCAACACAATTGCTGAACGTCTTTGGCCCATTAGCAAGGAACTGGTTGAGTGAAGCAAAGTGGTTCTGATTGTTGCCTTGATTCCCTTGATTGCCTTGATTGCGATCTTGGAGGATTTGCATGATCAACTGCGTGTTTTCATTGGTTGCGGCCATCACAGCTTGCCATGCCTCCGGAGGAGGTGGAGGTGGTGCGGATCTTGATTCTGGTTCTGACTGGTGCTCTTAGCGGGAGCCATCCTGAAGAGGTTGACCACCGTTAGCACATAGACAGATAAATGAAGCTGAATCCAACGGAATGAAAATTGCAACATAAAGTCTTCACATCCGAACAAAATGAATGAATGCATTCCTCTTGAAATGGTCACATATCCATAAATTGCGAAGCTACGTAGAATTAGGTAGAAGAAGTAAATCAATAAGGTACGGATCAAGAACGAATAATCGGTAAGAAATCCCAATCTCAAACCAATATCCGTGGAAGAAGAACTAGAGCTACAAGAATTCCCACCTATGAAACTCCCTAACCTTTCCGGTTATGCAATCAGGTGTTGGGGATACAGGGGAAGCATAATATCTCACCCAAACTAGCAATTCCTACATCCAACTGTATCCATCCTTCAACACATAACCGAGAAAACTTCGGAAACCATCTACCTCAACCTTCGAAAAGCATCCGTTATACAAGTTATGGCGATACTCCCGAAATCCCGCCCCAGTACTGGGTGGCGTCGAGGTTATCTCACCGACGAACTGCATAAAAGAGATTTTCAATGTCGGCATACTAAACTCAGGTATTCCAGAACTGCAACGATAAAATTATGATGACAACACCTCAGAGCTCAATTCCCCGGGACACTTCCACTAAACCCCTGACAGGAGGCACCAAGACAATGTTCTCATCGTAAAACCATCGGAACGATTCCAAGATACCCGCGTGATCCTAATTTTTTTTTTGTGAAATTTGAGAATAGAAGAGTCAAAACTCTACGTCAGGATGTCTTACCAGAGCGATGAGGAGACTGGGAAGTAAAAAGAATTCCTAAGCTCTCCGATATATAATTCCTAATTGACTCAAAACATTTTTCTAGACACAACTCGGCCGCTAAAAACGATCAATCAGTGGGGCTCCTAAGGTCGGGGAAGGCTCTGATTACCAACTTGTAACACCCTCGATGCGACTATATCTCCCACGTGTCGAGGCACGACTTAGAGGCATAATCGCATTGAAGGCATATGTCGCAAGTCAGGCAATCATCACAAACATCCCATGTAATATAGATGAATAAAAGGGATAACATAGTTGGCTTACACTCGCCACGTCAATCAAGTACATAAATGACATACATCATCCAACACTCATGGCCCGACTAAGGCGCCAAAATAAAAGATAACCCAACAAGCGACATGGTCCTGATCACCCCAACTGGGCACCACTACTGATCATTAGGAAAAGAAACATAATAACGCTGAGAGTCCTCGTCGTACTCCCACTTGAGCTCAAGTGCGCCATTTGGAGCTGTATCATCTGGCCCTGCATCTGGTGTAATAGTAATCTGTGAGCCACAGGGACTCAGCAATCTCGCACCCTCGCGATCAAGACTATTTAAGCTTACAGGAAGGGTAAGGTAAATATATGTGGAGCTGCAGCAAGCGGCTAGCATATATGGTGGATAACTTATACGCAAAAGAGAGCGAGAAGAGGAGGCAAAGCGCGAGCGAGAAACTAGAGAGCAACCCGCGCAAACATCACTCCAACACTGTGTCCACTTCCCGGACTCCGCCGAGAAGAGGCCATCACGGTAACACACTCGGTTGATTCATTTTAATTAAGTTAAGGTTCAAGTTATCTACAACCGGACATTAACAAATTCCCATCTACCCATAACCGCGGGCACGACTTTCGAAAGTTCAATCCCTGCAGCGGAGTCCCAACTTAGCCCATGACAAGCTCTCACGGTCAACGAAGGAATAGACCTCCTCCCGAGACGTTCCGATCAGACTCGGTATCTCGGTTCTTCAAGACATTTTGACATGTTAAAACAAGACCAGCAACACCGCTTGAATGTGCCGACAAATCCCGATAGGAGCTGCACATATCTCGTTCTCAGGGCACACTCAGATGAGACTAGCTACGAGTAAAACCAACCCTCAAGTTTCCCCGAGGTGGCCCCGCAGGCAGCTCAGTCGGACCAACACTCAGAGGAGCACTGGCCCGGGGGGGGGGGGGGGGTTAAAATAAGATGACCCTCGGGCTCCGGAAACCCAACGGAAAAAGAGGCTAGGTGGCAAATGGTAAGACCAAGGTTGGGCATTGCTGGAAAAGCTTTAATCAAGACGAACTATCAAGGGGTTCCCATTATAACCCAACCGCGTAAGGAACGCAAAATCCGGGAACATAACACCGATATGACGGAAACTAGGGCGGCAAGAGTGGAACAAAACACTAGGCGAGAGGCCGAGCCTTCCACCCTTTACCAAGTATATAGATGCATTAAGATAACATGGCAATATAATGATATCCCAACAAGTAAATAAATGTTCCAACGAGGAACGGTCTCCAATCTTCACCTGCAACTAGCAACGCTATAAGAGGGTCTGAGCAAAGCGGTAACATAGCCAATCAACGGTTTGCTAGGACAATGGTGAGTTAGAGGCTGAACATGGCAATTTGGGAGGCTTGAAAGCAAGTGGTAGGCATCATAGCATAGGCATAGCAAAGAGCGAGCAAACTAGCATAGCAAAGATAGTAGTGATTTCGAGGGTATGATCATCTTGCCTGCAAAGTTGTCGGAGTTGACTGGATCCTTGAAAGCAAACTCAACGGGCTCCTCGTTAGCGAACTCGTCTCCCGGCTCTACCCAAACAAGACAAACAAGCAACAAGAACACAATCAACCACGTGCAAGTATCAAGCAATATGATGCAAAGATGATATGCTATGCGGGATGCGATGCGGGATGCATATGCACGATATGACAGGAAATGCATGAACCTGGCCTCAACATGGAAAACCAAGTGTGCCACTGGAAAGATGAGATGAAACCTCTTGAAAACGATATAAAGATCACCGGAATCGGAGTTACGGTTTGGAAATGGCAAGCGATTCAAATATGACACCGGTCTGCGATTTACAGCAAGTAGTCATCTAAATGCAATGAGATGAACATGCTACAGCACTCAAACATGGCAACAAAATACATGGCAGGGATGCATTCAAGATGCTTAACAAAAGTCTAGCAGTGAGCTATGGCCAATTCATCCATTAGGAGGTTCAAACAAGCATGGCAAAAACGCAAATGGTAAAACAGATCTCAGACTTAGTGAAATTAACACTTGTTTGGAATTTCAGATCATATAGCCCTCTTCGGAGCACCAAAACAACATGCTACAGGACCTGAACATGACAAAGTAAAGCATGGCATGGAGCTACTCAAAGAGCTTAACAAAAGTCCCTTAGTGACCTTGAGCCAAAATGGATCACAAAATACATTTGCAAGCACGTGAACATAGCCAAAAACATAATCAGTTTTTAGACTTAGTGAAAACTGGGACATGCTGAAATCATAACTCAAGTAGGCATGTTTACGAGCTCGATGCACTCACCACGGTGCAAGTCATGGCAAGACAAGCATACATCCATTAAGAAGGCACAAAATGCAAGATAGACATGGCAAGAACAATGGCATAGCATGCACGGATCAACTACAATAACATCAGCAAAATTGCAAACAAGTTGACGATCTGCCAGAATTTAGAACGTAGCAAAAGTAGAGCTCGATTGACTCAAGCTATGGTGCTCCATATATGCAAACAAAGACATGGATGGATAGAGCACTACAGTATTAACAAAACTCCTTTACTGATCATCCTCAAAAGAGGCACGGATCACTAGGAAACAACATGAACATATGGCATCATGAACTAAACAATCCCAGGGCTTAGTGAAATTACTAAGTCCCTGAAAACAGAGTTACCGGGTGCCTCACTTTGCAAGCTTGCACTAGTCACTACACACATCACAAAAATACATGGATTACACCTATGGAAAGATGACAAAACCCTTAACAAAACATATGTAGAACTCATGGGCATATCATGCACACAACAATCATGGCAAAAATGACAAATGTCTAAGATGGAGTAGCAGATCTGACAATTAACTCAAGTAGCCCTCTTCTAACAGCATTTCGGGCATCAAGATGACCTCAAATGAAAATGATGCAATGGAATGAAATGATGTACTCTCTAAGACGAACATTTTGATATGCTATATGCATGAATCGGAGCTACGGATGCAGAGATATAGCAAGTTGAATATAGGCACATGGATTAGGGTTAAAGCAAAAGTCAACCGAGATATTTTCTCAGATCTGGATCCGGATCGGCGCGGACTTCGAGGACGACCGGAACAGTGCTCGCCGGAGGAGAGAGATGGCCGGAGGAGGGAGAGCTCGTCGGGGACTTGCCGGCCGGGGAGAGGACGGCGAGGCGGCAGCGGAGGGCGGCGTCGGCGGGGGCAGCGGCCACTGGAGCTGCGATGGGGCGGCGCGGTCGAGGGGGCCCGGCGTGAGAAGAGGGTGGCGGCGAGCGGCGGTCGGCGGCGTCCGGCCGCCAGAGACGGCGAAGGAGGCGGCGGCGCTCGGGTGCGCGGGTGCGGGTGGCGGCGTTGGCCGGATGGGCCGGGGGGCCGGATGCGGTCTCCCGCGGGCTGCGGCGGAGGAGGCCGGCCGGGGACACGTGGCGTCTCCCGGTTGGGCAGGCGGTGGCGGCGGACGCGTCCGGCTCCGTCCGGACGTGTCCGGCGGCGACGGAGATCCGATTTTTTGGGTTTGAGAGAGGGATCCGCGAATTAAGAGGAGGGGTCTATATATAGGCATAGAGGGAGCTAGGAGAGTCCAAATGAGGAGCGGTTTTCGGCCACGCGATCGTGATCAAATGCTCTAGATGATGGAGCAGAGTTAGGTGGGTTTTGGGCCAAATTGGAGGGGTGTTGGGCTGCAACACACACGAGGGCTTTTCGGTTCCTCGGTTAACCGTTGGAGTATCAAACGAAGTCCAAATGATACGAAACTTGACAGGTGGTCTACCGGTAGTAAACCAAGGACGCTTGACAAGTCTTGGTCCAATCCGGAAATGTTTAATCCACACACACGAAAGAAAGCTAGAAATGACCACCGGAGGAGAACGAAGCGCCGGAATGCAAAACGGACAACGGGGAAAATGCTCGAATGCATGAGAAGAACACGTATGCAAATGCGATGCACATGATGACATGATATGAGATGCATGACAATGATAACAACACACGGAGACAAAGACCCGAACCCGAGAAAATAAAATAACTTAAAGCCGGAAATGGCAAGAGTCGGATTACAATATTGGGAAAGTCATATCCGGGGTGTTACACATAGCAAGGCCACAATGTGCCGTACCAAGCGGGGCTCCTCCGTGCGGCGCGGCACTATTGCCACGCTGACCCTGATGTCACCCCTGTCAGAGGGGGAAGTGCCCCCACGACGGGCTATCGATACGGCCCGCAGGTGGCGGCCCCACTTGACAACAAGAAGACTGGAAGGTGGCCGTCCTTGGCTAGCGGGCTCAGTAGAAGCCGGCAGATGACCAGGCGGTCCTCCCCCTGTTGGGGACCGGTGCGCCATTAACCAGATAAGACGGGGAATGGCTACAGTGAACACCTGCCAGGCGGCGGCACTATAGCCATGCCTCCACCGACAAAGCATGCATCATTAGCCGCATCGCTACAATATCGAGCAGCCGGTAGGACCCGCAAACGGCAGGTATGGCCTGTCGGCCAAGTACCTGACAGATGGCGGGACCCACCAGGTGGTGGGCCCCACTAGCCAGCGGAGAAGCCGGCGACCAAAGACACTGACGGTTCAGGCCTACACTCGTCCGGATTACTAATGTACCTCTGGGGGGTAGGCCTATATAAACCCCCCAGGGCACCCTTGCAAAGGGTTCAGCCTCTTGTACATACATCCACACAGATAGAGGGAACTAGGGCTAGACTTGCTCTCCCTCCCCGTCCAGAGAAACAACTCAAGGAGCAATCTTGTAGCTACCATTGTTGCTTGAGTGATCATGCAGAGACCCCGCAGAGCAGGACTAGGGGTGTTATCTCCACGGAGAGCCCCAAACCTGGGTAAGATTCGTCGGCGTGCATGTCTTCGCCTCATCCCGTTTTCTAGCACTGGCGACGTCTTACTAGTCCCCATCATGATAAGCCATCCTTTGGCATATGTCACACCAAACCCCCAACATTTGGCGCCCACCGTGGGGCTAGGTGCACCGTCGTTCAGAGATCTGTTCTAGACGGGAACCCTCTTTCTCCCTGCCGAGCACAGCTAGCCAGGCATGCCGGATGGCGCTTGCGCCGACGTGTTGCTTGGCGCAGAGGTCGCCTGCGCGGCAAGCTGCCTCGCCGACCTTGTTGGCGAGATCCGCCTCTCCGACAATCCTGCTTCTGACGCAGGCACTGACGGCCCCAAGAGCCGCCTCGTCAGCTTCCTCGGCTAGCTCCACGTCGCCAACGAGCCGGCCGTCGACTTAGAGTCGATTGATTCCACCGACCCGATGCTTGTCGACTCCGACACGGCATCGCTCGACGCATTCCCCACCAATGTGGTGGTCGTTGATGATCATCTCCCCCATGCCGACAGCGGCGGCAGCACCGTCATGGAGGTGCTCGTCATCAGCCACGCTAGAGTTTCCGGTGACGGTGCCCGAGACTCGCTCAAGGCAGCGCTGCAAGACCTGTCCGCGCCCATCGCAGAAGACGTCAACGCCGAGACGCTGGAATCCCGCCACGTCCAGCTCGTTGAAAGCGCCAAGAAGCTAGCCAGCATGAGATGCCTTTCGAAGGCTTATCAACGCGAGATGGACTGCGCTGTTGGCGGCATGCCAGCTCCTGGCGGGCCCAGCCACATCGGCATGGTCCAGCAGCACGGCGCGGCCATTGCCAGCATGTTCGGGGCCGATTGCCCCGTCTACGCCATGCCCAGGGAGAACATACAAGCTGCCCAAGCGGCAGCAGACGATCTGGACAACCTCGAGGGCGACGAGCGTCGCCATATGACGGAGCACGTCCAGCAACTCATAGACGCGGCTACCTCGCCGAGGAGCTCAACCGGCGGAATGACGACCCGCCTCCCCGCCAAGAGCATGGCGCGACGTCCCTGACGCCAACTGGTGGCGACCGCGAATGACAAGACAAGGAGCCGGCTGCCAGCCGCAGCCGGATGCACATCACCATCGAGCGCAACCAAGACGGCCGCTGACAAGCGGTGGAACGACCAAGCGACTACCGACCTCCCCCGCACAGAGAAAGACGCGTCTCCCCGCTGCCTGTTGATCATCCGAGTCTCGGCGGCCGGCTAGGCCCCCTAGAAGGAATCGGAGAGAATGATGCCCGCCATCGGATCGGCCGCCTCAACCGATCCCTGGTGCTAGAAGAAGAAGACGCGCTGGGCCCGCCCTGTTTCGGCCCCCGCATTCATGACGAGCCCTTCCCTAAAGGGTTCACGCTCCCAAGAGATATGCCCAAATACACCGGCTCCGTGAAGCTGGAAGACTGGCTGGTCGACTACTCCACAGCCGTCAGCATTGCGAATGGCAACAAGCGCATTGCCGTGAAGTATGTCCCACTCATGCTCCAGGGCACCGCCCCGACATGGCTGAACAGCCTGAAGCCCCGCAGCATTAACAGCTGGGTGGATTTCACTGAACCTTCGTCCGCAACTTCACCAGCACGTACAAGCGGTCGTCCAAGCCTCGCCAGCTCTCCTTGTGCGTCCAAGGCCCCAACGAGTCGACTCGCGACTACCTCACGCGTTGGGCTGAGTTGCGCAACTCTTGCAAAGGCGTGCACGAGGTGCAGGCTATCGAGTACTTCACAGCTTGGTGCAGAGAGGGCAGTCTGCTCAAGCACAGGCTCCTCTCCGATGAACCAATGACCCTCGAGGAGCTGCTGATCATAGCAGACAAGTATGCCACGGCTGACTCCTCCATGAAGACGAAGATTCAAGTTGATGCGTCCGGCAAGGTGGCTCCTCAGGCTCCTCGAACTCCGGCTGGTGATACAAGTCGGCGCCAGCAGCAAAGTGACAACAAGCGCAAAGCCCCGATGCCGGCTTCCACCAGCCGACAGGTGGCAACAGTTGAAGATCAGCAGTCAGAGGGGCAGCCTCAGCCCAAGCGTCAGAGAGGCGGCAAGTTGAATTGGCTGCCCGCCTTCTCCTATGAGCAAACCCTTGACGCTCCCTGCAAATTCCACAGCAGCGCGAAGCCGTCCAACCACACCACCCGGAAGTGTCACTGGCTCGCGCGAATTTCCAAGGGCGAAGGACTGCAACCTCCGCCGCCTGCTGGCCAGCCGCCCCTGCCTCCTCAGCAGCCGGCGGCCCTCCCAGCTGTCGACGCCGTTCAAGACAAATTCCCTAAAGAACACGGAGCATATGTTGTTTTCACCAGTGTGGCTGATCACAGGCGCAGCCGGCGCCAACAGTCCCGAGAAGTGAATGTCGTAGCCATTGAAGCTCCAGAGTTCATGCACTGGTTAGAAAAGCCAATCAGTTGGAGCCGAGCTGACCACCCAGAAGTAATGCCTTCTCCGGGTTCTTACGCTTTGGTATTGGAAGCAACCTTTGCAACGGAGAGGCGAGCTATTCGCTTCTCCCGAATCCTGATAGATGGCGGCAACAACATCAACATCGTGTACCGCAACACCATGGAGAAATTGAAGATCAAACCCAAGCACCTCCTGCCCAGTCGGACTGTTTTCCATGGCATAGTTCCTGGCCTTTCTCACTCACCAATCGGCAAGATCAAGATAGACGTCCCCTTCGGAGACAAAGACCATTTCCATCGAGAGCCCATCTGGTTTGAGGTAGTCGACCTGGAAAGCCCGTACCATGCACTGCTTGGCCGACCTGCCTTAGCCAAGTTCATGGCGGTGCTACACTATGCCTACCTCAAGATGAATATGCCAAGCGCCAAGGGAATCATTACCGTCTCCGGAGATTATCAGAAGTCGTCTGACTGTGCGGCCGCCAGCAGCCGGCTGGCCGACTCCCTTGTGATCGCAGCCGAGAAGCGGCTCCTTGACCGGGTTGTGGCCATGGCCAGCAAGCAGCTGGACATGCCCCACAATCCCAAGGAGTCGGAGGCCGAAGGATCCTTCAAGCCGGCCAAGGAGACAAAGAAGATACCGTTGGACCCAGAGCACCTGGAGAGGTACGCTGTCATAGGCGCAAACCTTGACAGCAAATAGGAAAGCGAGCTCGTCGATTTCTTCCATGAGAATCGGGAGATCTTTGCATGGTCTCCCAAAGACATGCTGGGTGTTCCGATGGATTTCGCCGAGCACAAGCTACATGTCAGAGAAGATGCCAAGCCAGTCAAGCAACCCCTCCGCCGACTGTCGGAGGAGAAGAGAAGAATCGTTGGAGAAGAGATCGCCCATCTGCTGGAAGCCGGTTTCATCATGGAAGTTTTCTTCCAAAAATGGCTTGCCAACCCAGTCCTTGTACTGAAGAAGAATAACAAGTTGCGCATGTGCATTGACTACACCAGCCTCAACAAGGCCTGCCCGAAAGATCCGTTTGCTCTGCCACGGATAGACCAAGTGATAGACTCCACAGCCGGATGCGAGCTGTTGAGTTTTTTTGGATGCCTACTCAGGATACCACTAGATCAAGTTGAACCCGGCAGACCGCCTGAAGACCACCTTCATCACACCATTCAGAGCCTTCTGCTACCTCACCATGACATTCGCCCTAAGAAATGTCAGTGCCACGTTTCAACGTTGCATGCAGAAATGCCTCTTCAAGCAAATTGGCAGGAACGCCCACGTCTATGTGGACGACAATGTGGTGAAAGCGGAAAAGCGCGGTACCCTATTGGAAGACCTCAAGGAAACCTTTGAAAATCTGCGCCAATTTCAAATCAAGCTCAACCCGGAAAAGTGTGTGTTCGGAGTACCAGCCGGCTAGCTCCTTGGCTTCCTGGTCTCAGAACGCGGCATTGAGTGCAACCCTGTGAAGATCAAAGCCATCGAGAGGATGGAGAAGCCTACCCGACTGCGAAACGTACAGAAGTTCACTGGCTGCTTGGCATCCATCAGCCGGTTCATCAGTCGGCTGGGCGAGAAGGCTCTTCCCCTGTACCAGCTCATGAAGAAGACCACTCATTTCGAGTGGAGCGACAAGGCGGTGAAGCTTTTCTCCAGCTAAAAAAGATGTTGACCACGTCGCCTGTCCTGGCGGCTCCGACTGCTAAAGAGCCCATGTACCTCTACATCGCTGCCACCAGCCGGGTGGTCAGCGCAGTCATAGTGGTGGAGCGCCCGGAGGACGGCAGGGCACAGCCGGTCCAAAGGCCGGTGTACTATTTGAGCGACGTGTTGTCAACTTCAAAGCAGAACTACCCTCACTATCAGAAGATGTGCTACGGCGTGCACTTTGCCGCCAAGAAGCTAAAGCCATACTTTCAAGAGCACCCGATCACGGTTGTCTGCATAGCCCCACTCGCGGAGATCATTGGCAACAGAGATGCATCTAGCCGAGTGGCCAAATGGGCCATCGAGTTGTCCCCCTACACCGTCTTCTACCAGCCCCGCACCGCCATCAACTCCCAAGCACTGGCTGACTTCCTCGTCGACCGGGCCGAGACCCAGTACATGCCACCAGCACCGGACTCCACCCATTGGCGGATGCATTTTGATGGTTCGAAGATGCGCACTGGTTTGGGAGCCGACATCGTCCTCACCTCTCCCAAAGGCGACAAACTCAAATACACATTGCAAATCCACTTCGCCGCCTCCAACAATGTGGCCGAGTATGAAACACTAACACACGGCCTCCGGTTGGCCAAAGAGATCGGCATCCGCCGGATCCTGTGCTATGGCGACTCCGACTTGGTGGTCTAGCAGTCTTCTGGTGACTAGGACACCAAGGATGCAAATATGGCAAGTTACCGCTTCTTCGTCGAGCAACTCAGTGGATACTTCGAGGGGTGCAAGTTCCTTCACATGCCAAGAGCCGACAATGAGCAAGCAGATGCCTTGGCACAAATCGGCTGCACCCGACAAGCAATACCATCCGGTGTCTCCCTTCAGCGCCTCCTCAAGCCGTTGCTACCTCTTGAGCACTGCGTTGGTTTTCCCTTGAAGAGGAAAGGGTGATGCAGCTAAGTAGCGTAAGTATTGCCCTCAGTTTTTGAGAACCAAGGTATCAATCCAGTAGGAGGCTACGCATGAGTCCCTCGCACCTGCACAAAACAAATAAATCCTCGCAACCAACGCGATAAGGGGTTGTCAATCCCTACATAGTCACTTACGAGAGTGAGATCTAATAGATATGATAAGATAATATTTTTTGTATTTTTATGATAAAGATGCAAAGTAAAATAAAAGGCAATGAAAATAACTAAGTGTTGGAAGATTAATATGATGAAGATAGACCCGGGGGCCATAGGTTTCACTAGTGGCTTCTCTCAAGAGCATAGGTGTTTTACGGTGGGTGAACAAATTACTGTTGAGCAATTGACAGAATTGAGCATAGTTATGAGAATATCTAGGTATGATCATGTATATAGGCATCACGTCTGAGACAAGTAGACCGACTCCTGCCTACATCTACTACTATTACTCCACACATCAACCGCTATCCAGCATGCATCTAGAGTATTAAGTTCATAAGAACAGAGTAATGCCTTAAGCAAGATGACATGATGTAGAGGGATAAACTCATGAAATATGATGAAAACCCCATCTTGTTATCCTCGACGGCAACAATACAATACGTGCCTTGCTGCCCCTACTATCACTGGGAAAGGACACCACAAGATTGAACCCAAAGCTAAGCACTTCTCCCATTACAAGAAAGATCAATCTAGTAGGCCAAACCAAACTGATAATTCGAAGAGACTTGCAAAGATAACCAATCATACATAAAATAATTCAGAGAAGATCCAAATATTGTTCATAGATAAACTTGATCATAAACCCACAATTCATCGGTCTCAACAAACACACCGCAAAAGAAGATTACATCGAATAGATCTCCACAAGAGAGGGGGAGAACTTTGTATTGAGATCCAAAAAGAGAGAAGAAGCCATCTAGCTAATAACTATGGTCCCATAGGTCTGAGGTAAACTACTCACACTTCATCGGAGAGGCTATGGTGTTGATGTAGAAGCCCTCCATGATCGATGCCCCCTCCGGCGGAGCTCCGGAACAGGCCCCAAGATGGGATCTCGTGGATACGGAATGTTACGGCAGTGGAATTAGGGTTTTGGCTCCGTATCTGATCATTTGGGGGTACGTAGGTATATATAGGAGGAAGAAGTACGTCGGTGGAGCAACTGGGGGCCCATGAGGGTGGAGGGCGCGCCTGGGGGGGGGGGAGGCGTGCCCCCTACCTCGTGGCCTCCCTGTTGGTTGCTTGACATAGGGTTCAAGTCTCCTGGATCTTGTTCATTCCAAAAATCACGTCCCCGAAGGTTTCATTCCATTTGGACTCCGTTTGATATTCCATTTCTTTGAAACCCTAAAATAGGCAAAAGACAGCAATTCTAGGCTGGGCCTCCGGTTAATAGGTTAGTCCCGAAAATATTATATAAGTGTATAATAAAGCCCAATAATGTCCAAAACAGTAGATAATATAGCATGGAGCAATCAAAAATTATAGATACGTTGGAGACGTATCAAGCATCTCCAATCTTAGTTCCTGCTCGTCCTCGAGTAGGTAAATGACAAAAATAGAATTTTTGATGTGGAATGCTACTTGGCATATTTTCAATGTAATTCTTCTTAATTATGGCATGAATATTCAGATCCGAAAGATTCAAGACAAAAGTAATATTGACATAGAAATAATAATACTTCAAGTATACTAACTAAGCAATTATGTCTTCTGAAAATAACATGGCCAAAGAAAGTTCATCCCTACAAAATCGCATAGTTTAGTCATGCTCCATTTTCGTCACACAAGAATGCTCTCATCATGCACAACCCTGATGACAAGAGAAGCAATTGTTTCATACTTTAGTAATATCAAACTTTATAAACCTTCACGCAATACATGAGTGTGAGCCATGGATATAACACTATGGGTGGAATAGAGTATAATGATGGGGGTTATGTGGAGAAGACAAAAGGAGAAAGTCTCACATCAACGAGGCTAATCAATGAGCTATGGAGATTCTCATCGATTGATGTTAATGCAAGGAGTAGGGATTGCCATGCAACGGATGCACTAGAGCTATAAATGTATGAAAGCTCAACAAAAGAAACTAGTGGGTGTGCATCCAATTTGCTTGCTCACGAAGACCTAGGGCACTTGAGGAGGCCCATTGTTGGAATATACAAGCCAAGTTCTATAATTAAAAATTCCCTCTAGAATATGAAAGTGACCAAACAAGAGACTCTCTATCATGAAGATCATGGTGCTACTTTGAAGCACAAGTGTGGAAAAAGGATAGTAGCATTGTCCCTTTTTATTTCTTTTTTTGGGCCTTCATTTTTTATTTGGATTTTCTCTTGTTTTATTGGGACAATGCTCTATTAAATGATGATCATCACACTTCTATTTATTTACAACTCAATGATTACAACTCGATACTAGAACAAGCTATGACTCTATATGAATGCCTCCGGTGGTGTACCGGGATATGCAATGAATCAAGTGTGACATGTATGAAAAATTATGAATGGTGGCTTTGCCACAAATACGATGTCAACTACATGATCATGCAAAGCAATATGACAATGATGAACGTGTCATGATAAACGGAATGGTGGAAAGTTGCATCGCAATATATCTCAGAATGGCTATGAAAATGCCATAATAGGTAGGTATGGTGGCTGTTTTGAGGAAGATATAAGGAGGTTTATGTGTGAAAGAGCGTATGATATGACAGGGTTTGGATGCACCGACAAAGTTTGCACCAACTCTCAATGTGAGAAAGGGCAATGCACGGTACCAAAGAGGCTAGCAATGATGGAAGGGTGAGAGTGCGTATAATCCATGGACTCAACATTAGTCATAAAGAACTCACATACTTATTGTAAAAATCTACAAGTCATCAAAAACCAAGCACTACGCGCATGCTCCTAGGGGGATAGATTGGTAGGAAAAGACCATCGCTCGTCCCCGACCGCCACTCATAAGGAGGACAATCAAAGAACACCTCATGTTTCAATTTTGTTACATAACATTTACTATACGTGCATGCTACGGGACTTGCAAACTTCAACACAAGTATTTCTCAGTTTCACAACTACTCAACTAGCACAACTTTAATATCACTACCTCCATATCTCAAAACAATCATCAAGCATCAAACTTCTCTTAGTATTCAACACACTCATAAGAGAATTTTATTATTAATCTTGTATACCTATCATATTAGGATTATTTAAGCAAATTACCATGCTATTTAAGACTCTCAAAATAATCTAAGTGAATCATGAGAGATCAATAGTTTCTATAAAACAAATCCACCACCGTGCTCTAAAATATATAAGTGAAGTACTAGAGCAAAACTATATAACTCAAAAGATATAAGTGAAGCACATAGAGTATTCTAATAATTTCTGAATCATGTGTGTTTATCTCAAAAGGTGTGTACAACAAAGATGATTGGTAAACTAAAAAGCAAAGACTCAAATCATACAAGACGTTCCAAGCAAAACACATATCATGTGGTGAATAAAAATATAGCTCCAAGTAAAGTTACCGATAGAAGTAGACGAAAGAGGGGATGCCTTCCGGGGCATCCCCAAGCTTTGGCTTTTAGGTGTAGTTAGATTATCTTGGGGGTGCCATGGGCATCCCCATGCTTAGGCTCTTTCCACTCCTTGTTCCATAATCCATCAAATCTTTACCCAAAACTTGAAAACTTCACAATACAAAACTTAAAGTAGAAAATCTCGTGAGCTCCGTTAGCGAAAGAAAACAAAAGACCACTTCAAGGTACTGTAATGAACTCATTATTTATTTATATTGGTGTTAAACCTACTGTATTCCAACTTTTATATGGTTTATAAACTATTTTACTAGCCATAGATTCATCAAAATAAGCAAACAACACACGAAAAACAGAATCTGTCAAAAACAGAACAGTCTGTAGTAATCTGTAGCTAGCACAAGATCTGGAACCCGAAAAATTCTAAAATAAATTTCTGGACGTGAGGAATTTATCTATTAATCATGTGCAAAAAGAATTAACTAAATAGAACTTCCAAATAAAAATGGCAGCAGTTCTCGTGAGCGCTAAAGTTTCTGTTTTTTACAGCAGGATTAACAAGACTTTCCCCAAGTCTCCCCAACGGTTCTACTTGGCACAAACACTAATTAAACACAAAAAACACAACCAAAACAGAGGGTAGATAAATTTTTTATTACTAAACAGGAGCAAAAAGCAAGGAATAAAAATAAAATTGGGTTGCCTCCCAACAAGCGCTATCGTTTAACGCCCCTAGCTAGGCATAAAAAGCAAGGATAGATCTAGGCATTGCCATCTTTGGTTGGTAATTCTTCAATGAGGCATCTACCGTCTTTAGGAATTTCTTTATTTTTATTGATTATCAAACTTTTAGGCACAAGATTGAAAAAATTATTAGCAGCAAATGGTTCCTTAATAATAGCAAAAAGATTAGGATGAACACTTATAGATTTGAGATCCGCAGTTTCTTTGCTAGAGGATTCACCTTTATTTTTAGGAACATACGTAAGCTTGGCAATTTTAGTTGGAGGACTTGGAGTATTCTTTACGGAAGAAAAGGCGGTTCCCAAGTTGGTAATGATACCCTCAAGTTTATCGATTCTAGTGGAATCATGATTTATTCTTTCATTAACTATATGTTCCTTCTCTTTAATATTTTTCAAAGTTACTCCTACTTTAGATCCATATTGGGTAATTTGGTTGTGGATCTTTTTATCAAAATTTTCAATTAACTCAACAGTAGCAACTTTATTTTCAAAAATTTCAAGTTTTTGCATTACATGCTCCAAAGTTAACATAGTTCCATTAACCAAAAGAGGTGGTGAGCCAAACAAATCTATCATAGCATTGTAAGAATATAAAGTATGGCTACCCAAGAAGTTCCCTCCGGTAATGGTATCAAGGATATATCTGTGCCAAGGAGTAACACCTACATAAAAATTGCGAAGAAGAACGGAAGTAGATTGCTTCCTGGTAGATCTATTTTGAGCATTGCAAATTCTATACCAAGCGTCTTTTAGATTTTCTCCCTCCCTTTGCTTAACATTTAGAACTTCATTCTTGGGGGACAACGGAGAAGATAGAGGACTCGCCATAACGACAAGCAAACAAGAAACAAACAAAAAGAGGCAAACGGGAAAGAGAGGGAGGATAGAGAGAGAGAGAGAGGGCGAATAAAACGGCAAGGGTGAAGTGGGGGAGAGGAAAACGAGAGGCAAATGAAAAATAATGTAATGCGGGAGATAAGGGTTTGTGATGGGTACTTGATATGTTTGACTTTTGCGTAGACCTCCCCGGCAACGGTGCCAGAAATCCTTCTTGCTACCTCTTGAGCACTGCGTTGGTTTTCCCTTGAAGAGGAAAGGGTGATGCAGCAAAGTAGCGTAAGTATTTCCCTTAGTTTTTGAGAACCAAGGTATCAATCCAGTGGGAGGCTACGCGCGAGTCCCTCGCACCTGCACAAAACAAATAAATCCTCGCAACCAACGCGATAAGCGGTTGTCAATCCCTACACGGTCACTTACGAGAGTGAGATCTGATAGATATGATAAGATAATATTTTTGGTTTTTTATGATAAATATGCAAAGTAAAATAAAAGGCAAAGAAAATAACTAAGTATTGGAAGATTAATATGACAAAGATAGACCCGGGGGCCATAGGTTTCACTAGTGGCTTCTCTCAAGAGCATAGGTGTTTTACGGTGGGTGAATAAATTACTGTTGAGCAATTGGCAGAATTGAGCATAGTTATGAGAATATCTAGGTATGATCATGTATATAGGCATCACGTCCGAGACAAGTAGACCGACTCCTGCCTGCATCTACTACTATTACTCCACACATCGACCGCTATCCAGCATGCATCTAGAGTATTAAGTTCATAAGAACAGAGTAACGCCTTAAGCAAGATGACATGATGTAGAGGGATAAACTCATGCAATATGATGAAAACCCCATCTTGTTATCCTCGATGGCAACAATACAATACGTGCCCTGCTTCCCCTACTGTCACTGGGAAAGGACACCGCAAGATTGAACCCAAAGCTAAGCACTTCTCCCATTGCAAGAAATATCAATCTAGTAGGCCAAACCAAACTGATAATTCGAAGAGACTTGCAAAGATAACCAATCATACATAAAAGAATTCAGAGAAGATTCAAATATTGTTCATAGATAAACTTGATCATAAACCCACAATTCATCGGTCTCAACAAACACAACGCAAAATAAGATTACATCGAATAGATCTCCACAAGAGAGGGGGAGAACTTTGTATTGAGATCCAAAAAGAGAGAAGAAGCCATCTAGCTAATAACTATGGACCCGTAGGTCTGAGGTAACTACTCACACTTCATTGGAGAGGCTATGGTGTTGATGTAGAAGCCCTCCGTGATCGATGCCCCCTCCGGCGGAGCTCCGGAACAGGCCCCAAGATGGGATCTCGTGGATACAGAAAGTTACGGCGGTGGAATTAGGGTTTTGGCTCTGTATCTGATCGTTTGGGGGTACGTAGGTATATATAGGAGGAATAAGTACGTCGGTAGAGCAACAGGGGGCCCACAAGGGTGGAGGGCGCGCCTGGGGGGGAGGGGTAGGCGTGCCCCTACCTTATGGCCTCCCTGTTGGTTGCTTGACGTACGGTTCAAGTCTCCTGGATCTTGTTTGTTCCAAAAATCACGTTCCCGAAGGTTTCATTCCGTTTGGACTCCGTTTGATATTCCTTTTCTTCAAAACCCTAACATAGGCAAAAAAACAACAATTCTGGGCTGGGCCTCCGGTTAATAGGTTAGTCCCAAAAATAATATAAAAGTGTATAATAAAGCCCAATAATGTCCAAAACAGTAGATAATATAGCATGGAGCAATCAAAAATTATAGATATGTTGGAGACGTATCAGCCGTCGATCAAGCCTTCCCTAGAATTTGAGTCCATGTTTGTGTCGGCTCCTCTCGAAGCAGCCCGATCCGACTCTAGGGCTGTAGCAGCCGGCTCGCGGACCTCAGCAGGCGGCAGGGGGACTGTGGCAGTTGCACCCGGCCCGGGGACTTCACAACCCGGCCCGGGGACTGCAACAGTCAGCCCGGGGACTTCACTAATCGGCTCGGGAACTTCACCAAGCGGTTCAGGGATTGCAGCAGTCGCACCCGGCCCGGGGCTGCGACAATCAGCAGGAAGACTTCAGCCACACAGCAAGCGGCAATCAACACCGACCCGCCACCTCCCGGCCCAACCGCCCTCGTGCAAGTGGTTGTAGTGACAATAGAAGAGATTCAAGCACCATCATGGGCAGAATTCATCCTCAAGTTTCTGGTGAATAGAGAGCTGCCGGCCAATGATATCTCGGCCTGGCAAGTACATCGCCAAGCAGGAGCCTACACAATAGTGAATAGAGAGCTGGTCAGGCGTAGCGTGACTGGAGTTTTCCAGCGCTGTGTAGAAGCAGAGAAGGGCCAAACAATCCTCAAAGATATCCACCAAGGCGAGTGCGGCCACCACGCGGCCTCCAGATCACTCGTGGCCAAAGCTTTCCGCCACGGTTTCTTCTGGCCGACTGCCTTGGAGGATGCCAAGGATCTAGTCAAGCATTGCAATGGGTGTCAGAAGTTCAGCTCGCAGCAACACCTATCGGCTTTTGCACTCAAGACCATTCCCCTAGCATGGCCCTTTGTCGTCCGGGGCTTGGATATGGTGGGACCATTCAAGACAGCATGCGGCGGCATGACCCATCTGCTTGTGGCCGTGGACAAGTTCACCAAGTGGATTGAAGTAAAACCAATCAAGAAATTGAATGGGCCGACTGCCATGACTTTCATTGCAGACATCACCACTCGGTACGGAGTACCACACAACATCATCACTAATAATGGCACAAATTTTTCCGAAGGAGCCTTGGCCCATTTCTGCGCAACGCAGGGCATCTTACTGGACCTAGCGTCCGTTGCCCATCCGCAGTCAAACGACCAAGTTGAGCGAGCAAATGGCCTCATCCTTTCCGGCATCAAGCCCTGACTGGCCGAGGCTTTGGAGCAGTCGGCCAACTGCTGGATTGATGAGCTGCCGGCCGTCCTTTGGAGCCACTGCACCACTCCGAACAAGTCAATCAGCTTTACTCCATTCTTCCTCATGTACGGTGTCGAGGCCATCGTCCCAACTGACATTGAGTTTGACTCACCCCACGTCACTATGTACACTAAGGCGGAAGCAAAGGAAGCACAAGAAGACGTCATCGATCAGCTGGAGGAAGGCCGGCTGTTAGCACTCAACCGGTCCGCCATCTACCAGCAAAGTCTGTGCCACTACCACAACTGGAAGGTCAAGCCAAGATCCTTCTAGGAGGGAGACCTTGTGCTCTGGCTGATCCAGCGAACAGCCGGCCAGCACAAGCTCTCGGCCCCTTGGGAAGGCCTCTTTATAATTAGCAAGGCGTTGGGGAATGACTCCTACTCCCTCATCGACGCACAGAAGCCCAGAGCACGCTAGAGAGACGACTCGGGCAAGGAATTGGAGAGCCCGTGGAATGCAAACCTCCTCCGAAGATTTTACAGTTGATTCAGTATGTGATACGTCTCCAATGTATCTATAATTTTTTATTGTTCCATGCTATTATATATTCTGTTTTGGATGTTAATGGGCTTTACTTTACACTTTTAATTATTTTTGGGACTAACCTATTAACCCAAGGCCCAGTGCAAATTGCTGTTTTTTTGCCTATTTTAGTGTTTCGCAGAAAAGGATATCAAACGGAGTCCAAACGGAATGAAACCTTCGGGAGCGTGATTTTTGGAACAAACATGATCCAGAGGACTTGGAGTGGACGTCAAGCAATCAACGAGGTGGCCACGAGGCAGGGGGCGCGCCCTCCCCCCTTGTGGGTCCCTCGTTGCTCCACCGACCTACTTCTTCCTCATATATATATATATATATATATATATATATATATATATATTCATATACCCCAAAACATCTAGGAGCACCACGAAACCCTATTTCCACCGCCACAACCTTCTGTACCCAAGAGATCCCATCTTGGGGCCTTTTCCGGAGCTCCGCCGGAGGGGGCATCAATCACGGAGGGCCTCTACATCAATTCCATGGCCCCTCCGATGATGTGAGTAGTTTAGTTCAGACCTTCTGGTCCATAGCTAGTATCTAGATGGCTTCTTCTCTCTCTTTGGATCTCAATACAATGTTCTCCTCGATCTTCTTGGAGATCTATTTGATGTAACCCTTTTTGCAGTGTGTTTGTCGAGATCCGATGAATTGTGGGTTTATGATCAAGTCTATCTATGAACAATATTTGAATCTTCTCTGAATTCTTTTATGCATGATTGGTTATCTTTGCAAGTCTCTTTGAATTATAAGTTTGGTCTGGCCTACTAGATTGATCTTTCTTGCAATGGGAGAAGTGCTTAGCTTTGGGTTCAATCTTGCGGTGCTCGATCCTAGTGACAGAAAGGGAAACGACACGTATTGTATTGTTGCCATCAAGGATAAAAAGATGGGGTTTATATCATATTGCTTGAGTTTATCCCTCTACATCATGTCATCTTACCTAATGCGTTACTCTGTTCTTATGAACTTAATACTCTAGATGCATGCTGGATAGCGGTCGATGTGTGGAGTAATAGTAGTAGATGCAGGCAGGAGTCGGTCTACTTGTCACGGACGTGATGCCTATATACATGATCATGCCTAGATATTCTCATAATTATTCGCTTTTCTATCAATTGCTCGTCAGTAATTTGTTCATCCACCGTAATACTTATGCTATCTAGAGAGAAGCCACTAGTGAAACCTATGGCACCCGGGTCTATTCACATCATATTAGTCTCCCATTATTAAGTTATTCCTTGCACCATTCATTTTGCAATCATTACTTTTTATCTTCATTATAAAAATACCAAAAATATTATCTTATCATATCTATCAGATCCCACTCTCGTAAGTGACCGTGAAGGGATTGACAACCCCTTTATCGCGTTGGTTGCGAGGTTCTTATTTGTTTGTGTAGGTACGAGGGACTTACGTGTGGCCTCCTACTCGATTGATACCTTGGTTCTCAAAAACTGAGGGAAATACTTATGCTACTTTGCTGCATCACCCTTTCCTCTTCAAGGGAAAACCAATGTAGTGCTCAAGAGGTAGCAAGAAGGATTTCTAGCACCGTTGCCGGGGAGGCTTATGCACAAGTCAAGACATACCAAGTACCTATCATAAACTCTTATCCCTCGCATTACATTATTTGCCATTTGCCTCTCGTTTTCCTCTCCCCCACTTCTAAAACGATTTTTGAAAACCTTTGCCTTTTCTTCGCCTTCTTCTCGTATTTATCTTTGTTTATGTTTCCATGTGCCTTCTATTTGCTTGCATCTTTGCTTGCTAAAAATCTATTGATATGGATCCACTTAAAGTGTTCTACTTGGATCATCTTCGATCCTTATGCGCTCATGCTGAAACCCCAACTAGCCTAGTTGATGGGAAATCTTTAGATGAGCATGCTCATTTTCTGCGTCACCGTTTGTCTAAAAAAGGGAGATGCTTATGGGATCAAATAAACAGATTGTTGTGTTATGCTTGGAATCTTTGTGAAATTTGTTATTTTACTTGTTGCTCTAAGAACCGTAAAAAACACCTCCCCTACCTATGTGATTTTAATGATAATGAAATCTTATCTTCTTATGCAAAGTGTGTTTATAGTTACTACGATATCGAACAAATTGAAGAATTTGTTGTTTAAGGGTGGTTATGAAGTTGCTTCTTTGATTGAAAAGTATGATATTACTCTCTACAAATCTGAAATTTTTGACATACTTCAATATTGCTATGAAAACTATGCTCATAATGTCTATGTCAAAGAATTTTTTGTTGCAATGATCATGATTGGGGTGATTCTTCTTATGATCTTGAAAATTTATTTAAGCCCCATGATGAATATGAGATTGATAATAATGTTTGAAATAATATTGAAAGTGGGTTTGGAAGAGTGTCAACTTTAGATCCCACGTATTTGGAGAATGTTCAATCTTATGAAGTTTTTGATAAAAGTGGGTTTGGAGAGGTCATGACTTTAGTTAATGTTAATCCCACTATTTTGGAAGAGTGTCAACTTCGCATGCATGTGGATTGTGTTGAAAATATTTAATGTGATAGCTATCTTGTTGAATTTGCTTATGATCCCACATGTAATTATTATGAGAGAGGAAAATATGATTGTAGAAATTTTCATGTTAATAAATTACCTCTCGTTATGTTGATATTGCTATCGTTTCTTCCCGCTTCCTTGCATATGCTAGTTTTTGCTTGCTATGGTAATTTGTTTTCCTATAAGATGCCTATGCATCGGAAGTATGTTAGACTTAGATGTGTTTGTCACATGTTTTCTTATGCTCTCTTTGTGCTTCAATTCTTGTCTTTCATGTGAGCATCATTGAAACTATCAATGCCTAGCTAGGGGCGTTAAACGATAGTGCTTGTTGGGAGGCAACCCAATTTTATTTTTGTTCCTTGCTTTTTGATTCTGATAAGTAATAAATAATTCATATAGCCTATGTTTAGATGTGGTTTTATGCTTTTAATTAGTGTTTGTGCCAAGTAGAACCTTTGGGAAGACTTGGGGAAAGTCTTTGCGATCATGCTGTAAAACACAGAAACTTTAGCGCTCACAAGATTTGCTGCCATTTTTTTACTGGAGAGTGCTATTTACTTAATTATTTTTGCAGATGATTAAAAGATAAATTACTCGCGTTCATAAATTTATTTTAGAATTTTTGGGGTTCCATGAGTATGCTAAACCTACAGATTACTACAGACTGTTCTGTTTTTGACAGATTCTGTTTTTCGCGTGTTGCTTGCTTATTTTGATAAATCTATGAGTAGTATCAGAGGGTATGAACCATATAGAAGTTGGAATACAGTAGGTTTTACACCAATATAAATAAATAATGAGTTTATTACAGTACCTTAAGTGGTGGTTTGTTTTCTTATACTAACGGAGCTCATGAGATTTTCTGTCTAAGTTTTGTGTTGTGAAGTTTTTCAAGTTTTGGGTAAAGATTTGATGGATTATGAAACAAGGAGCGGCAAGAGCCTAATCTTGGGGATGCCCAAGGCACCCCAAGGTAAAATCCAAGGACAACCAAAAGCCTAAGCTTGGGGATGCCTTGGAAGGCATCCCCTCTTTTGTCTTCGTCCATGGGTAACTTTACTTGGAGCTATATTTTTATTCACCACATGATATGTGTTTTGCTTGGAGCGTCTTGTATGATTTGAGTCTTTGCTTTTTAGTTTACCACAATAATCCTTGCTGTACACACCTTTTGGTAGAGACACACATGAATTTCAATTTATTAGAATACTCTATGCGCTTCACTTATATCTTTTGAGCTAGGTAATTTTGCTCTAGTGCTTTACTTATATCTTTTTAGAGCACGGTGGTGGTTTTCTTCGATAGAAATAATTGATCTCTCATGCTTCACTTATATTATTTTAAGAGTCCTTTATAACAGCATGGTAATTTGCTTTGGTTATGAATTTAGTCCTAATATAATAAGCATCCAAGATCGGTATAATAAAAACTTTCATAAAAAGTGCATTGAGTAATAGGAGAAGTTTGATACTTAATAATTGTTTTGAGATATAAAGGTGGTGATATTAGAGTGTGCTAGTTGAGTAGTTGTAAATTTGAGAAATACTTGTGTTGAAGTTTGCAAGTCCCGTAGCATGCACGTATGGTGACCGTTGTGTGACAAATTTAAACATGAGGTGTTATTTGATTGTCTTCCTTATGAGTGGCAGTCGGGGACGAGCGATGGTCTTTTCCTACCAATCTATCCCCCTAGGAGCATGCGCATAATGCTTGGTTTTTGATGACTTGTAGATTTTTGCAATAAGTATGTGAGTTCTTTATGACTAATGTTGAGTCCATGGATTATACGCACTCTCACCCTTCCATCATTGCTAGCCTCTTCGGTACCGTGCATTGCCCTTTCTCGGCTTGAGAGTTGGTGCAAACTTCGCCGGTGCATCCAAACCCCGTGATATGATACGCTCTGTCACGCATAAACCTCCTTATATCTTCCTCAAAACAGCCACCATACCTAGCTATTATGGCATTTCCATAGCCATTCTGAGATATATTGCCATGCAACTTTCCACTGTTCCGTTCATCATGACACGCTTCATCATTGTCATATTGCCTTGCATGATCATGTAGTTGACATCGTATTTGTGGCAAAGCCACCGTTCATAATTTTTCATACATGTCACTCTTAATTCATTGCCCATACCGATACACCGCCGGAGGCATTCATATAGAGTCATATTTTGTTCTAGTATCGAGTTGTAATCATTGAGTTGTAAATAAATAGAAGTGTGATGATCATAATTAATAGAGCATTGTTTCAAATAAAAAAAGAAGAGAAAGGCCAAATAAAAAAAGAAGGCCCAAAAAAAGAAAAAAGGGGGCAATGCTACTATCCTTTTTTCCACACTCGTGCTTCAAAGTAGCACCATGATCTTTATGATAGAGAGTCTCTTGTTTTGTCACTTTCATATACTAGTGGGATTTTTTCATTATAGAACTTGGCTTGTATATTCCAACAATGGGCTTCCTCAAGTGCCCTAGGTCTTCATGAGCAAGCAAGTTGGATGCACACCCACTTAGTTTCTTTTGTTGAGCTTTCATAGATGTATAGCTCTAGTGCATCCGTTGCATGGCAATCCCTACTCCTTGCATTGATATCAATTGATGGGCATCTCCCTAGACCATTTATTAGCTGCATCGATGTGAGACTTTATCCTTTTTTGTCTTCTCCAGATAACCCCCATCATCATATTCTATTCCACCCATAGTGCTATATCCATGGCCCACGCTCATGTATTGAGTGAAAGTTGAAAAAACTTTGAGATTACTAAAGTGTGAAACAATTGCTTGGCTTGTCATCAGGGTTGTGCATGATGGGAGCATCCTTGTGGGACGAAAATGGAGCATGACCAAACTATATGATTTTGTAGGGATGAACTTTTTTTGTCATGTTTTTTTGAGAAGACATAATTGCTTAGTTAGTATGCTTGAAGTATTATTATTTTTATGTCAATATTAGACTTTTATCTTGAATCTTTCGGATCTGAATATTCATGCCACAATAAAGAAAATTACATTGAAGAATATGCTAGAAAGCATTCCACATCAAAAATTCTGTTTTTATCATTTACCCACTCGAGGACGAGCAGGAATTAAGCTTGGGGATGCTTGATACGTCTCCAACGTATCTATGCTTTTTGATTGTTCCATGCTATTATATATTCTGTTTTGAATGTTAATGGGCTTTATTTTACACTTTTATATTATTTTTGGGACTAACCTATTAACCCAAGGCCGAGTGCAAATTGCTGTTTTTTTTGCCTATTTCAGTGTTTCGCAGAAAAGGAATATCAAACGGAGTCCAAACGGAATGAAACCTTCGGGAGCATGATTTTTGGAACAAACGTGATCCAGAGGACTTGGAGTGGACGTTGAGCAATCAACAAGGCGGCCATGAGGCAGGGGGCGCGCCTACCCCCTGGCGCGCCCTCCCCCCTCGTGGGCCCCTCGTTGCTCCACCGACCTACTTCTTCCTCCTATATATATTCTTATACCCCAAAATCATCCAGGAGCACCATGAAACCCTATTTCCACCGCAACAACCTTCTGTACCCAAGAGATCCCATCTTGGGGCCTTTTCCGGAGCTTCGCCGGAGGGGGCATCGATCACGGAGGGCCTCTACATCAATTCCATGGCCCCTCCGATGATGTGAGTAGTTTAGTTCAGACCTTCGGGTCCATAGCTAGTATCTAGATGGCTTATTCTCTCTCTTTGGATCTCAATAAAATGTTCTCCTCGATCTTCTTGGAGATCTATTTGATGTAACTCTTTTTGCGGTGTGTTTGTCGAGATTCGATGAATTGTGGGTTTATGATCAAGTCTATCTATGAACAATATTTGAATCTTCTCTGAATTCTTTTATGCATGATTGGTTATCTTTGCAAGTCTCTTTGAATTATCAGTTTGGTTTGGCCTACTAGATTGATCTTTCTTGCAATGGGAGAAGTGCTTAGCTTTGGGTTCAATCTTGCGGTGCTCGATCCCAGTGACAGAAAGGGAAATGACACGTATTGTATTGTTGCCATCGAGGATAAAAAGATGGGGTTTATATCATATTGCTTGAGTTTATCCCTCTACATCATGTCATCTTACCTAATGCGTTACTCTGTTCTTATGAACTTAATACTCTAGATGCATGCTGGATAGCGATCGATGTGTGGAGTAATAGTAGTAGATGCAGGCAGGAGTCGGTCTACTTGTCACGGACATGATGCCTATATACATGATCATGCCTAGATATTCTCATAATCATTCGCTTATCTATGAATTGCTCGTCAGTAATTTGTTCACCCACCGTAATACTTATGCTATATTGAGAGAAGCCACTAGTGAAACCTATGGCACCCGGGTCTATTCTCATCATATTAATCTCCCGTTATCAAGTTATTCCTTGCACCATTTATTTTGCAATATTTACTTTTTATCTTTATTATAAAAATACCAAAAATATTATCTTATCATATCTATCAGAACTCACTCTCGTAAGTGACCGTGAAGGGATTGACAACCCCTTTATTGCGTTGGTTGCGAGGTTCTTATTTGTTTGTGTAGGTACGAGGGACTTGCGTGTGGCCTCCTACTGGATTGATACCTTGGTTCTCAAAAACTAAGGTCAATACTTATGCTACTTTGTTGCATCACCCTTTCCTCTTCAAGGGAAAACTAACACAGTGCTCAAGAGGTAGCAGTATGTATCACGCTGTTTTTTGTATTAAAGCACTAAGACATCGGGGCCCTTGAGGAGCACTCAAGGGCTACCTCCTTTATCTATATGATAAAGTTCTACGCCTATGGATGTGTTCTTTCACTATTCTGCTTTGCACCGGGTTCGACTAGTCGGCCCGGGGGCTTTCCGACTCGTACTATGCCAATGTTACCTGCAGTCGGACAAGTAGTATGCTGGCACCTCAGCCCTCTCTTGCCACAAGCCACAGCTCGCAGAAGCGGTTGTCCGGCCGGCAAGAGATGAAGGAAGGAAACGGTGCCCACACGAAAATTGGCTAAGGACTAAAACATTTTGCGTAGGCTGAGTCGACTCCTCCCTCACCGACTGGCTGCCGAGCACCCGGTCGGCCGATTTCTAACTTAAATTGCTACATTCTACCAAATGGCTGAAGTACTTGTTCTTCCCAAACGGCCAAGTACTTGATCCAGCCACAGGCCACAGAGCGACTGTCCGATTGGCAAGACGGCAGCCAAGGGAAGGCGGCAAAGGAAAAAAGCTAGGGAGGTAGAAAGGCAAGACAAGTCAGAAATCGGCAAAAGATTACTTTTTACAGCAAAAGTCCCTTGGCCAGCATTTAATAGAGTTTGAATACACCCCCAGCGGGTGGAATTGCGTGAACTTAGCAAATCTTGTTCAAGAATTACAAAACAGGGAAAAGAAAGATAACTTGGCCACCTAGGCCAAAGTAGCAGCAGCCGAATTGGAGAGGCCGGCGGAGGTAGAGGCTTCGGGTAGTGGAGCGGCCGCCTGGTGGGTCTCGGTCTGGTCAGCACCGGCAGCAGTCGGTTCTCCGACATCTCGCCTGTTGGTTGAGACCTGGTCAGGCTGAGGTCAGCCGTCATCTTCACCACCCGGCGCGTCGCCTTCGCCGCCCTCGTCCTCATCCTCCTCCTCCTCGCCTTCATCGCTGGAGGCGATCTCCTCCACCGAGTCTTCGCCGCCTTCTGGGTTCAGCCCAAACCAATTGGGTGGCACTTCGACGCCCGCTTCATCTAGCTCAGGGAGGAAGACACCGGTGTTCGTATACTCAGCGATTGCCGCGGCGCGATGACGAAGCTGAGGCACCACGGCCTCTAGCTCCATGCCGGCTTCGGCCCGAAGGGTGGTGAGCTGGTACAAATTCAGCCCAGGGTACCACCCCTTGACAAACTCCAAAGCTCGGTGCGCACCAGCCCGAGCGGAGGAGCCCTTCCACGCCTTGATGCGGCCGATAGCCACCTCCAACCAGTCGGAGGTCTGGCTGGCGGTGCGCAGAACAGGATTGCTCGGCCAAAGGGCGGAGACCACCTGAGCCCCGACACGCTGAAGATGGCGGAGAGCTCGATGCGTCAGCTGGAGACGAGCCTCGATGGTGACCATCTCCTCGGCAAGATTTCGGGGGGCGTTAGGCGCAACCATCACGCCAGCCTGCCTCCGCTCGTCGCGGTGGGCTTTGACGGCCTGGTTGGCAGCGACGGAGTAGCCGAGGAAGTACTCTGCTCCGGGAAAGAAGAAAGAAATGAGAAGGCGGGAGAAGGCATGCAGGACAAGTCGGCAGGCAGAACAAGGAAAGAGTAACGTACCATCAAGCAGATCCTCGATCTTGATGTAGCCAGCCTCCAGGGCTTTCTGCGTGTCGACCCAGTTCGAGCATTGAGTCTCGAACTCGGCCTGGAGAGCCTCCTCCGCGTCCTTGAGCTTCTACAGCTCCGCCTTATGGGCGTCCGCCTGGTCAGCCAGCTGCTTGGCTAGGCGGTCACGCTCCTGCTCCGCTTCGAGGCACGCCGCCTCCTTGGCGTGTAGCGCAGATTGAGCCTCGCCGAGTCGCTGCTGCAAGGTGGCATTGGCACTTACGAAGGCAAAGAAGAAAAACAATCAATGATCATCAAAGCAAGCAAACGCCAGAAAGATCCGGCCCGACTACTTAAGCAGTCGACCCGAATCTCGGGGACTACACCCCACGGGTGCGCTAACGAGCCCCGCGATGGATTGAGCAATTCAACAGAGAAGCAGGAGGGTGGAGTGCTGACTCCGGCTCTCAACCAGGTCCGCGGCCCGCTTGTCCAGCTCCTTGGTTTGGGCGTTGAAGGTGGCTGCACGGACGTTGTGGTAGTCCTACAACGAAGCAGTAGAAAGAAAGGGGAGTCAGAACTTAGAACCCACTGAGAAGTTCCCGCCCGACTGCTCAGTAGTCGGACCGGAACTCGGGGGCTACACCCAGCGGGTGCACTGGCGCGCCCCCACCGAAGGTCCCACAAATCAAAAG
Organism: Triticum monococcum; assembly: GCA_034509565.1. Lineage (NCBI taxonomy): Eukaryota > Viridiplantae > Streptophyta > Magnoliopsida > Poales > Poaceae > Triticum > Triticum monococcum. Next base: position 524,834,467 of record CM067842.1, on the reverse strand, counting down.
CAAGAAGCAAGTTACATACCTGAACGGCGGCCCGCATCTTCACGAATGCCTTCATACATTGCTGAAGGGCGGCGGCTTCGGACCTGAAGTCGGCCTGGACGTCATGCGCCGCCTTGATCAGGGTGCCCGTCCCGCGCCCGTGCAACCACTCCGTCGACGCGGAGCTGGTGGCTTCGGCATCGGGAACTGATGAGCTCGAGGCTCCAATCTCTTGGTGCCATGGAGCCGAGGTCGCCTTGCCTGTGCGCCGGCGTGTCAGGGCCCGAACGACGGAAGCCGCCACCACCAGCAGCTTGCAACCACCTTGGGACGCCGGCGGCATGTTTGGCCGACTGTCTTGGGCTTCGGTAGTCGGCGTCTGCAGGGGCGCCTGTGGCCTTGGTACGATGGCGTCTCCCCCTCCCTCTCTATGATCGACTGGTCGGTGCTGGACCCTCCAGTCGGCACCAAGACCTCCGCTGCTGGTGGCATAGAGCGCAACGGAATGATCAGCAGTGGGGCCTGGCCATTTGTGGCCGCCCCCACTTGCGCCCCGACGGCCACGTCTGCCTAGCTCTTGGCCGCCTTCTCCGCCTGGGCTTTCGCTAAGGAATCGGCCAGGGCCCTGGCCACCACGCCCGCCTCCTCCTGTGCAGCCCGGGCAGCGTCCGCCTTCGCTTGATCCGCCCTCTCCTTCTCCTCGCGCGCCTCCCGCACGTTCCGCTCCGTCACTGCCTGGAGCTTGGCACGCGGGTCCACATGGCGGGTGTTGGTAGAGCCCTTCGGCCCTCCGATGATGGAGGCGGAGGTCGACCACTCAAGAGAGAGCAGTGCCCTGATTCGCACGAATTGAAGAAAATTCAGTATGAGTTTACAAAAAACAAGACAAAGCATGAAGAGGAGCAAGCACTCACGCATGCACCATCGGCGGCTGCTTCGCAGCCCTCTGGAACCAGACGGCCTTCGCGGCGGCCTCCTCTCGTTTTGTCGCCGCACCCGAGCCCTTGGGCTTCTTCGGCCGGGTGCCATGCAGCTGCGTGCTCGCTCGGCGCTTCGGTGCGCCGCCTGGTGCGCATGGCGACGCTGAGGAACTCGCCCTCGCCCTGTTGCTGGCCGGCTGGTGGCGCCGCCCGGCATCCTCTTCGTCGTCATCCAACCACGCCTAGATGCCGCCTCCACCTCCGGAGCCGGCTGCTCCGTTGCCACCACCCGTGGCATCGTCTTCCAAGGCAGTCACCCCCCAAGTCGGGGTCATCCGCGTCACTCACCGCCCGGTCCAGCAGGAAGGCCTAGCCTTGCGCTGCAGCATTGGCTGACTGCTTGGTCGGAAGGAGCTGTGATACGTCCGACTGATTAGTCGGCAAGCCAGAACTCGGCAGAAGAAATAAAGACCAAAAAAGAGAGAAGAATTGGGAACTTATGGCGGGAGGTGGATTGGCGCGGGAGTATGGCGGCTTGCCAAACCGCCAGTCCGTCGCGAGCTTGAGGTTCGTGATCTCATTCACCATGTGGGCCGCCTCCACGACCGGCATCTCACTGGTGGACAGCCGGCATGGGTCCCGGTGACCACTCATCTGACAAATCATGTGAGGCCGACCCTGGAGGGGGAGAACCCGGCGCGTCACAAATGCCGTCAGCAAGTTGGCCGCCTGGAGGTCCTCCAGGTCTGTCATCTCCTCAAGCCTAGCGACGGCGGCAGCACCGGCGGCCGACAGGTGCTTCGGCTTGTACGTCCAGCTAGAGCGCGGTTCAGCCGACGGGCCGACTTTGTAGGGTGGCAAGTTGAGGAAGTACATTGCTGGGTCAGCATTCTTCATGTAGAAGTATGATTTCTGCCACAGCTTGACAGACTGGATCAAAGTGATGGGGGGAAAGCGGTTGCCGGCTCCTGGGCGCTGCACCGCGATGAAGGCGCCGCACTCGACCGGCTTGTCCTTGACAGCGACGCCGAGCTTGGTGTAGAAACACTCCCCCCACAGCTCGAGTGTGGGGAGAATGCCGAGGTAGCCTTCGCACATCATGATGAAGGACGACAGCAGCACCACCGCGTTGGGCGTGAGGTGGTGCGGCTGAAGGTTGTCGAACTCGAGGAAGGAGCGGAGAAAACCGCTGTCCGGCAAGCCGAAGCCACGGAGGAAATGCGTCCGGAACACGATGCGCTCGCCGTCCTTCGGCGCTGGTGTGATTTCTTTCGCTGGCGGGATGCGCGCCTCGACATGGCCCGTGCCGGGCAGCTGCCTTGTGTCGCGCAAGAAGTCGAGGTGCTCCTGCTGGACGTTGGAGCCGTCCCAGGCATCGGAATTCACCTTGTCACATGCCATGGGTGTTGAAGGCTCGATGGAGGTGCGGCACGGTGGAGGAGGAGCAGATCCGTGGTGGAACAGTAGCACCGCGAAGGAGAAAGGCTCGGCCACGAGAAGCCGCGACGGCACTCTGGCGAGACTGCGGGGGTGCGGTGGCAGCGGAGAGGGGAGAAGAAGAGCAAGGAGATGGAGGAGATGGGCGCGCGTGCTAATGCCGCCACCCTTCACCTCCTATTTGTAGCCCCGGGCTGGAAAGCCGAGGGGGCGGAGCGTGGGGTTCGTGGGATTAACTGCGCCCACCACCCCACGTCCCCGCACTAAAACCGCGATAAAGAGAGCGGGGTAAATGCGCTCCAGAAGCCCAACCATCTGCCTCGGCCACAGCGGATCCGCACGCGGGCTGAAGCCCGATAGTGGCGGGCCTTGGCCTACGGCCATGTCCCGTCACACGCATGGGCTGGCGGGGCCTTGGCCTGCTAGTGCCACGTGGCGTGCGAGTGGCTGGCGGCTGGCCTAGGGCTAGGCTAGCACGCCGTTTTGGTTCCCGACATTTCGAAAACCACCAAGCGGCCGCTTGTTCGTGTCCGACTCCCGGCAGTCGGTATCCTGGAAGACAGATGAAGCAAGATTAAGAAGATACTCATGGTAGGAAGTTGCTGCGGCCCGACGTCACTTTCAGCCGCGGCGCCCCACCAACTTCGGGGACTACTGTCGGAGTAATTAGCCACGGGTAGCCTCATCGGTTCCCCATGGCGTTTCAAGGCATTGGGGCCGACTGCGCCCCTCAAGAATCCAAGACCAAAGCGTCGCTTTCTTACCGTCGGCTGGTCCAGGTGGCCGGCTGCTAGAAGGCAGCTTGGCCCAGAAGGCGGCCTCACAATGGGCCGACTCCTGGAAGGCGGCCTCCAGAGAGGCCTGCTCCTGGCAGGCGGCCCCAAGCGCTCTTAGAGTTTGCACCCTCATAAATACGACGAGACGGGGCGTGGCTACCGCACGCCTCGCCGCCCCTAGTCTAGGGCATAGCAAGGCCACAATGCGTCGTACCAAGCAGGGCTCCTCCGTGCGGCGCGGCACTGTTGCCACGCTGACCCTGATGTCACCCCTGTTAGAGGGGGAAGTGCCCCCGCGATGGGCTATCGGTACGGCCCGCAGGCGGCAGGCCCCACTTGACAACAAGAAGACCGGAAGGCGGCCGTCCGTGGCCAGTCGGCTCAGTAGAAGCCGGCAGATGACCAGGCAGTCCTCCCCCTCTTGGGGACCAGTGCGCCATTAACCAGATAAGACGGGGAATGGCTATAGCGAACGCCCGCCAGGCGGTGGCACTATAGCCATGCCTCCACCGACAAAGCATGCATCATTAGCCGCATCGCTACAGTATCGAGTAGCCGGCAGGACCCGCAAGCGGCGGGTACGGCCTATCGGCCAAGTACCGGACAGACGGCGGGACCCACCATCCAGCGGAGAAGCCGGCGACCAGAGACACTGACGGTTCGGGCCTACACTCGGCCGGATTACCAATGTACCCCTGGGGGGTAGGCCTATGTAAACCCCTCGGGGCACCCATGCAAAGGGTTCAACCTCTTATACACACACATCCACACATATAGGGAAATAGGGCTAGACTTGCTCTCCTTCCACCTCCAGAGAAACGGCTCAAGGAGCAATCTTGTAGCCACCATTGTTGCTTGAGTGGTCATGCGGAGACCCCGAAGAGCAGGACTAGGGGTGTTATCTCCACGGAGAGCCCCGAACCTGGGTAAGATTCGCCGGTGTGCATGTCTTCGCCTCATCCCGTTTCCTGGCACAGGCGACGTCTTACTAGCCCCCATCATGATAAGCCATCCTTTGGCATATATCGCACCAAACCCTTGACATTCAGTGTGAAGTGGAAAATCATCGTAACAAGAAAATTAAGTTTCTACGATCTGATCGTGGAGGTGAATATTTGAGTTATAAGTTTGGTCTTCATTTGAAAGAATGCAAAAAAGTTTCACAACTCATGCCACCTGGAACACCACATCGTAATGGTGTGTCCGAACGTCGTAACCGCACCTTATTAGATATGGTGCAATCTATGGTGTCTCTTGCTGGTTTTCCGCTATTGTTTTGGGGTTATGCTTCAGAGACCGCTGCATTCACGTTAAATAGGGCACCATCGAAATCCGTTGAGACGACACCATATGAACTTCAGTTTGGAAAGAAACCCAAGTTGTCGTTTCTAAAAGTTTGGGGCTGCGATGCTTATGTGAAAAAGCTTCAACGTGATAAGCTCGAACCCAAATCAGAGAAATGTGTCTTCATAGGATACCCAAAGGAGACTGTTGGGTACACCTTCTATCACAGATCCGAAGGCAAGATATTCGTTGCTAAGAATGGATCCTTTCTAGAGAAGGAGTTTCTCTTGAAAGAAGTGAGTGGGAGGAAAGTAGAACTTGATGAGGTAACTGTACCTTCTCCCTTATTGGAAAGTAGTCCATCACAGAAATCAGTTCCAGTGATTCCGACACCAATTAGTGAGGAAGCTAATGATGATAATCATGAAACTTCTGATCAAGTTACTACCGAACCTCGCAGGTCAACCAGAGCAAGATCCGCACCAGAGTGGTATGGTAATACTGTTCTGGAGGTCATGTTACTTGACCATGACGAACCTATGAACTATGAGGAAGCGATGATGAGCCCAGATTCCGCAAAATGGCTAGAGGCCATGAAATCTGAGATGGGATCCATGTATGAGAACAAAGTATGGACTTTGGTTGACTTGCCCGATGATCGGCAAGCCATAGAGAATAAATGGATCTTCAAGAAGAAGACCGACGCTGACGGTAATATTATTGTATAAAAAGCTTGACTTGCTGCGGAAGGTTTTCAACAAGTTTAAGGAGTTGACTACGGTGAGACTTTCTCACCCGTAGTGATGCTTAGTTCTGTCCGAATCATGTTACCAATTGCCACATTTTATGATTATGAAATCTAGCAAATGGATGTCAAAACTGCATTCCTTAATGGATATCTTAAAGAAGAGTTGTATATGATGCAACCAGAAGGTTTTGTCGATCCAAAAGGTGCTAAAAAAGTGTGCAAGCTCCAACGATCCATTTATGGACTGGTGCAAGCCTCTCAGAGTTGGAATGTACACTTTGATAGTGTGATCACAGCATATGGTTTTATACAAACTTTTGGAGAAGCCTGTATTTACAAGAAAGTGAGCGGGAGCTCCGTAGCATTTCTGATATTATATGTGGATGACATATTATTGATCGGAAATGATACTGAATTTCTGAATAGCATAAAAGGATACTTGAATAAGAATTTTTCAATGAAAGACCTCGGTGAAGCTGCTTATATATTGGGCATCAAGATCTATAGAGATAGATCAAGACGCTTAATTGGACTTTCACAAAGCACATACCTTGATAAAGTTTTGAATAAGTTCAAAATGGATCAGTCAAAGAAAGGGTTCTTGGCTGTGTTACAAGGTGTGAAGTTGAGTCAGACTCAATGCCCGACCACTGTAGAAGATAGAGAGAAAATGAAAGTCATTCCCTATGACCCAGCCATAGGTTCTATCATGTATGCAATGCTATGTACCAGACCTGATGTGTGCCTTGCTATTAGTTTAGCAGGAAGGTACCAAAGTAATCCAGGAGTGGATCACTGGACAGGGGTCAAGAACATCCTGAAATACCTAAAAAGGACTATGGATATGTTTCTCGTTTATGGAGGTGACAAAGAGCTCGTCGTAAATGGTTACGTCGATGCAAGCTTTGACACTGATCCGGATGACTCTAAGTCACAAACCGGATACACATTTTTATTGAATGGTGGAGCTGTCAGTTGGTGAAGTTCTAAGAAGAGTGTCGTGGTGGGATCTACGTGTGAAGCGGAATACATAGCTGCTTCGGAAGCAGCAAATGAAGGAGTCTGGATGAAGGAGTTCATATCCGATCTAGTTGTAATACCTAGTGCATCGGGTCCAATGAAAATCTTTTGTGACAATACTGGTGCAATTGCCTTGGCAAAGGAATCCAGATTTCACAAGAGAACGAAGGAGGGAGACATAGAGATTTGCAAGATACATATGGATGTGAATATTGCAGACCCGTTGACTAACCCTCTCTCACGAGCAAAACATGATCAGCACCACGACTCCATGGGTGTTAGAATCATTACAATGTAATCTAGATTATTAACTCTAGTGCAAGTGGGAGAATGAAGGAAATATGCCGTAGAGGCAATAATAAAGTTTTTATTTATATTTCCTTATATCATGATAAAAGTTTAATATTCATGCTAGAATTGTATTAACCGGAAACTTAGTACATGTGTGAATACATAGACAAACAGAGTGTCCCTAGTATGCCTCTACTTGACTAGCTCGTTAATCAAAGATGGTTAATTTTCCTAGCCATAGACATGTGTTGTCAGTTGATGAACGGGATCACATCATTAGAGAATGATGTGACGGACAAGACCCATCCATTAGCTTAGCATAATGATCGTTTAGTTTTTCTGCTATTGCTTTCTTCATGATTTATACATGTTCCTATGACTATGAGATTATGCAACTCCCGAATACCAGAGGAACACCTTGTGTGCTATCAAACATCACAATGTAACTGGGTGATTATAAAGACGCTCTATAGGTGTCTCTGATGTCGTTTGTTGAGTTGGCACAGATTGAGATTAGGATTTGTCACTCTGTGTATCGGAGAGGTATCTCTGGGCCCTCTTGGTAATGCACATCACTATGAGCCTTGCAAGCAATGTGACTAATGAGTTAGTCACGGCATGATGCATTACGGAACGAGTAAAGAGACTTGCCGGTGACGAGATTGAACTAGGTATGATGATACCGACGATCGAATCTCGGGCAAGTAACATACCGATGACAAAGGGAACAACGTATGTTGTTATGCGGTTTGACCGATAAATATCTCCGTAGAATATGTAAGAACCAATATGAGCATCCAGGTTCTGCTATTGGTTATTGACCGGAGATGTGTCTCGGTCATGTCTACATAGTTCTCGAACCCATAGGGTCCGCACGCTTAACGTTCGATGACGATTTGTATTATGAGGTTATGTGATTTGATGACCGAAGGTTGTTCGGAGTCCCAGATGAGATCACGAACGTGACGAGGAGTCTCGAAATGGTCGAGACATAAAGATTGATATGTTGGAAGGTTATGTTTGGACACCGGAATGATTTCGGATAGGTTCAAGCATTTTTCGGACTACCTGTTGGGGAACGTAGCAGAATTTTAAAATTTACTATGCATCACCAAGATCAATATATGGAGTCATCTAGCAACGAGGGAGAGGGGAGTGCATCTACCTACCCTTGTAGATCACGAGCGGAAGCGTTCAAGAGAACGGGGTTGATGGAGTCCTACTCATCGTGATCCAAATCTCCAATGACCTAGCGCCGAACGGACGGCACCTCCGCGTTCAACACACGTACGGTTGGGAAGACGTATCCTCCAACTTGATCCAGCAAGGGGGAAGGAGAGGTTGATGGAGATCCAGTAGCACGACGGCTTGGTGGTGGAAGCAACGGTGATCTCGGTAGGGCTTCGCCAAGCTCAGGGAGAGGGAGAAGTGTCACGGGAGGGAGAGGGAGGCACCAGGGGCTAGGGTGCGGCTGACCTCACTCCCCCACACTCTATATAGGAACCCTAGGGGGGGGCGGCGGCCCTAGGAGATGCAATCTCCAAGGGGGGCAACGGCCAAGGGGGGTGGAGTGCCCCCCAAGCCAAGTGGGGCGCCCCCACCCCTAGGGTTTCCAACCCTAGGCGCAGGGGGAGGCCCATGGGGGGCGCACCCGCCCACTAGGGGCTGGTTCCCCTCCCACTTCAGCCCATGGGGCCCTTCGAGATAGGTGGCCCCACCCGGTGGACCCCCGGGACCCTTCCGGTGGTCCCGGTACAATACCGATTACCCCCCGAAACTTTCCCGATGGCCGAAACTTGACTTCCTATATATAAATCTTCACCTCCGGACCATTCTGGAACTCCTCGTGACGTCCGGGATCTCATTCGTGACTCCGATCAACTTTTGTGTTACCATATACTAATATCTCAAAAACCCTAGCGTCACTGAACCTTAAGTGTGTAGATCCTACGGGTTCGGGAGACATGCAGACATGACCGAGACGACTCTCCGGCCAATAACCAACAGCGGGATCTGGATACCCGTGTTGGCTCCCACATGCTCCTCTATGATCTCATCGGATGAACCAGGATGTCGAGGATTCAATCAATCCCGTATACAATTCCCTTTGTCAATCGGTACGTTACTTCCCCGAGACTCGATCGTCGGTATCCCAATACCTCGTTCAATCTCGTTACCGGCAAGTCACTTTACTCGTACCATAATGCATGATCCCGTGATCAACCACTTGGTCACATTGAGCTCATTATGATGATGCATTACCGAGTGGGCCCAGAGATACCTCTCCGTCATACGGAGTGACAAATCCCAGTCTCGATTCGTGCCAACCCAACAGACACTTTCGGAGATACCCGTAGTGTACCTTTATAGTCACCCAGTTATGTTGTGACGTTTGGTACACCCAAAGCACTCCTACGGTATCCGGGAGTTGCACAATCTCATGGTCTAAGGAAATTATACTTGACATTCGGAAAAGCTATAGCAAACGAACTACACGATCTTTAAGCTATGCTTAGGATTGGGTCTTGTCCATCACATCATTCTCCTAATGATGTGATCCCATTATCAATGACATCCAATGTCCATAGTCAGGAAACCATGACTATCTTTTGATCAATGAGCTAGTCAACTAGAGGCTCACTAGGGACATGTTGTGGTCTATGTATTCACACATGTATTACGATTTCCGGATAACACAATTATAGCATGAACAATAGACAATTATCATGAACAAAGAAATATTATAATAACCATTTTATTATTGCCTCTAGGGCATACTTCCAACAGTCTCCCACTTGCACTAGAGTCAGTAATCTAGTTACATTGTGATGAATCGAACACCCATAGAGTTCTGGTGTTGATCATGTTTTGCCCCAGGGAGAGGTTTAGTCAACGGATCTGCCACATTCAGGTCCGTATGTACTTTACAAATATCTATGTCTCCATTTTGAACACTTTCACGAATGGAGTTGAAGCGACGCTTGATATGCCTGGTCTTCCTGTGAAACCTGGGCTCCTTGGCAAGGGCAATAGCTCCAGTGTTGTCACAGAAGAGAGTCATCGGGCCCGACGCATTGGGAATGACTCCTAGGTCGGTAATGAACTCCTTCACCCAGATTGCTTCTTGTGCTGCCTCCGAGGCTGCCATGTACTCCGTTTCACATGTAGATCCCGCCACAACGCTTTGCTTGCAACTGCACCAGCTTACTACCCCACCATTCAAAATATACATGTATCCGGTTTGTGACTTAGAGTCATCCAGATCTGTGTCGAAGCTAGCATTGACGTAACCCTTTACGACGAGCTCTTCGTCACCTCCATAAACGAGAAACATATCCTTAGTCCTCTTCAGGTACTTCAGGATATTCTTGACTGCTGTCCAGTGTTCCATGCCGGGATTACTTTGGTACCTTCCTACCAAACTTACGATAAGGTTTACATCAGGTCTGGTGCACAACATAGCATACATGATAGACCCTATGGCCGAGGCATAGGGGACGATACTCATCTTTTCTCTATCTTCTGTCGTGGTCGGGCATTGAGCCGTGCTCAATCTCGTACCTTGCAACACAGGCAAGAACCCCTTCTTTGACTGGTCCATATTGAACTTCTTCAATATCTTGTCAAGGTACGTACTTTGTGAAAGACCAATGAGGCGTCTCGATCTATCTCTATAGATCTTGATGCCTAATATATAAGCAGCTTCTCCAAGGTCCTTCATTGAAAAACACTTGTTCAGGTAGGCCTTTATGCTTTCCAAGAATTCTATATCATTTCCCATCAACAGTATGTCATCCACATACAATATGAGAAATGCTACAGAGCTCCCACTCACTTTCTTGTAAATGCAAGCTTCTCCATAAGTCTGCGTAAACCCAAACACTTTGATCATCTCATCAAAACGAATGTTCCAACTCTGAGATGCTTGCACCAGCCCATAGATCGAGCGTTGGAGCTTGCACACCTTGTCAGCATTCTTAGGATCGACAAAACCTTCCGGCTGCATCATATACAATTCTTCCTTAAGGAAACCATTAAGGAATGCCATTTTGACGTCCATTTTCCATATCTCATAATCATAGAATGCGGCAATTGCTAACATGATTCGGACAGACTTCAGCTTCGCTACGGGTGAGAAAGTCTCATCGTAGTCAACCCCTTGAACTTGTCGATAACCCTTAGCGACAAGCCGAGCTTTATAGATGGTTACATTACCATCTGCGTCTGTCTTCTTCTTAAAGATCCATTTATTTTCTATGGCTCGCCGATCATCGGGCAAGTCAGTCAAAGTCCATACTTCGTTTTCATACATGGATCCTATCTGGGATTTCATGGCTTCCAGCCATTTGTCAAAATCTGGGCCCGCCATTGCTTCCTCATAGTTCCAAGGTTCACCGTTGTCTAACAACATGATTTCCAGGACAGGGTTGCCGTACCACTCTGGTGCGGAACATGTCCTTGTGGACCTACGAAGTTTAGTAGCAACTTGATCTGAAGTTTCATGATCATCATCATTAACTTCTTCTCTAGTCGGTGCAGGCACCTCAGGAACAATTTCCTGAGCTGCGCCACTCTCTGGTTCAAGAGGCAATACTTCATCAAGTTCTACTTTCCTCCCACTTACTTCTTTCGAGAGAAACTCTTTCTCTAGAAAGGATCCATTCTTGGCAACAAAGATCTTGCCTTCGGATCTGAGGTAGAAGGTATACCCAATAGTTTCTTTAAGGTATCCTATGAAGACGCATTTTTCCAATTTGGGTTCGAGCTTTTCAGGTTGAAGTTTCTTGACATAAGCATCGCATCCCCAAACTTTTAGAAACGACAGCTTAGGTTTCTTCCCAAACCATAATTCATACGGTGTCGTCTCAACGGATTTCGATGGAGCCCTATTTAAAGTGAATGCGGCAGTCTCTAAAGCATAGCCCCAAAATGACAGCGGTAGATCGGTAAGAGACATCATAGATCGCACCATATCCAATAGAGTGCGATTACGATGTTCGGACACACCATTACGCTGAGGTGTTCCAAGCGGAGTGAGTTGTGAAACTATTCCACATTTCCTTAAGTGTGTGCCAAATTCGTGACTCAAGTATTCTCCCCCACGATCTGATCGCGAGAACTTGATTTTCCTGTCACGTTGATTCTCAACCTCACTCTGAAATTCCTTGAACTTTTCAAAGGTCTCAGACTTGTGTTTCATCAAGTAGACATACCCATATCTACTCAAGTCATCAGTGAGGGTGAGAACATAACGATAGCCACCGTGAGCCTCAACACTCATTGGACCGCACACATCAGTATGTATGATTTCCAATAAGTTGGTTGCTCGCTCCATTGTTCCTGAGAACAGAGTCTTGGTCATTTTACCCATGAGGCATGGTTCACACGTGTCAAATGATTCGTAATCAAGAGACTCCGAAAGCCCATCAGCATGGAGCTTCTTCATGCGTTTGACACCTATGTGACCAAGGCGGCAGTGCCACAAGTATGTGGGACTATCATTATCAACCTTACATCTTTTGGTATTCACACTATGAATATGTGTAACATTACGCTCGAGATTCATTAAGAATAAACCATTCACCAGCGGAGTGTGACCATAAAACACATCTCTCATATAAATAGAACAACCATTATTCTCGGATTTAAATGAGTAGCCATCTCGAATTAAGCGAGATCCTGATACAATGTTCATGCTCAAAGCTGGCACTAAATAACAATTATTGAGGTTTAAAACTAATCCCGTAGGTAAATGTAGAGGCAGCGTGCCGACGGTGATCACATCGACCTTGGAACCATTCCCGACGCGCATCGTCACCTCGTCCTTCGCCAGTCTCCGCTTATTCCGCAGCTCCTGCTTTGAGTTACAAATGTGAGCAACCGCACCGGTATCAAATACCCAGGAGCTACTACGAGTACTGGTAAGGTACACATCAATTACATGTATATCACATATACCTTTAGTGTTGCCGACCTTCTTGTCCGCTAAGTATTTCGGGCAGTTCCGCTTCCAGTGACCACTTCCCTTGCAATAAAAACACTCAGTCTCAGGCTTGGGTCCATTCTTTGACTTCTTCCCGGCAGCTTGCATACCGGGCGCCGCAACTACCTTGTCGTCCTTCTTGAAGTTCTTTTTACCCTTGCCTTTCTTGAACTTAGTGGTTTTATTCACCATCAACACTTGATGTTCCTTTTTGATTTCCACCTCCGCTGATTTCAGCATTGAATATACCTCAGGAATGGTCTTTTCCATCCCCTGCATATTGAAGTTCATCACAAAGCTCTTGTAGCTCGGTGGAAGCAACTGAAGGATTCTGTCAACGACCGCGTCATCCGGGAGATTAACTCCCAGCTGAGTCAAGCAGTTATGCAACCCAGACATTTTGAGTATGTGCTCACTGACAGAACTGTTTTCCTCCATCTTACAACTGAAGAACTTGTCAGAGACTTCATATCTCTCGACCCGGGCATGAGCTTGGAAAACCATTTTCAGCTCTTCGAACATCTCATATGCTCCGTGTCTCTCAAAACGCTTTTGGAGCCCCGGTTCTAAGCTGTAAAGCATGTCGCACTGAACGAGGGAGTAATCATCAACACGTGACTGCCAAGCATTCATAACGTCTTGGTTCTCTAGGATGGGTGTGTCACCTAGCGGTGCTTCTAGGACATAATCTTTCTTGGCAGCTATGAGGATGATCCTCAGGTTCCGGACCCAGTCCGTATAGTTGCTGCCATCATCTTTCAGCTTGGTTTTCTCTAGGAACGCGTTGAAGTTGAGGACAACGTGGGCCATTTGATCTACAAGACATATTGTAAAGATTTTAGACTAAGTTCATGATTATTAAGTTCATCTAATCTAATTATTCAATGAACTCCCACTCAGATAGACATCCCTCTAGTCATCTAAGTGAAACATGATCCGAGTCGACTAGGCCGTGTCCGATCATCACGTGAGATGGACTAGTCAACATCGGTGAACATCTTCATGTTGATCGCATCTTCTATACGACTCATGCTCGACCTTTCGGTATTCCGTGTTCCGAGGCCATGTCTGTACATGCTAGGCTCGTCAAGTCAATCTAAGTGTATTGCGTGTGTAAATCTGGCTTACACCCGTTGTATTTGAACGTTAGAATCTATCACACCCGATCATCACATGGTGCTTCGAAACAACGAACCTTCGCAACGGTGCACAGTTAGGGGGAACACCTTCTTGAAATTATTACGGGGGATCATCTTATTTAAGATACCGTCGTTCTAAGAAAATAAGATGCAAAACATGATAAACACCACATGCAATCAAATAGTGACATGATATGGCCAATATCATTTGCTCCTTTTGATCTCCATCTTCGGGGCTCCATGATCATCGTTGTCACCAGCATGACACCATGATCTCCATCATCGTGTCTTCTTGAAGTTGTCTCGTCATCTATTACTTCTACTACTATGGCTAACGCTTTAGCAATAAAGTAAAGTAATTACATGACATTTATGTTGACACGCAGGTCATAAATAAATTAAGACAACTCCTATGGCTCCTGCCGGTTGTCATACTCATCGACATGCAAGTCGTGATTCCTATTACAACAACATGATCAATCTCATACATCACATATATCATTCATCACATCCTTTTATCCATATCACATCACACGGCACATGCTACAAAAACAAGTTAGACGTCCTCTAATTGTTGTTGCAAGTTTCTACGTGGCTGCTATAGGTTACTAGCAAGAACGTTTCTTACCTACGCCAAAACCACAACGTGATATGCCAATTTCTATTTACCCTTCATAAGGACCCTTTTCATCGAATCCGATCCGACTAAAGTGGGAGAGACAGACACCCGCTAGCCACCTTATGCAACTAGTGCATGTCAGTCGGTGGAACCAGTCTCACGGAAGCGTACGTGTAAGGTCGGTCCGGGCCGCTTCATCCCATGATGCCGCCGAATCAAGATAAGACTAGTAACGACAAGTAAATTGATAATATCGACGCCCACAACTGCTGTGTGTTCTACTCGTGCATAGAAACTACGCATAGACCTAGCTCATGATGCCACTTTTGGGGAACGTAGCAAAATTTTAAAATTTTCTACGCATCACCAAGATCAATCTATGGAGTCAGCTGGCAACGAGGGAGAGGGTAGTGCATCTACATACCCTTGTAGATCGCGAGCGGAAGCGTTCAAGAGAACGGGGTTGATGGAGTCGTACTCGTCGTGATCCAAATCACCGATGACCTAGCGCTGAACGGATGACACCTCCGCGTTCAACACACGTACGGTTGGGAAGACGTCTCCTCTAACTTGATCCAGCAAGGGGGAAGGAGAGGTTGATGGAGATCCATCAGCATGACGGCGTGGTGGTGGAAGCAACAGTGATCTCGGCAGGGCTTCGCCAAGCTCAGGGAGAGGGAGAAGTGTCACAGGAGGGAGAGGGAGGCGCCAGGGGCTAGGGTGCGGCTGCCCTCCCTCCCCCACACTATATATAGGACCCCTAGGGGGGGCGCCGGCCCTAGGAGATGCAATCTCCAAGGGGGGCGGCGACCAAGGGGGGTGGAGTGCCCCCCAAGCCAAGTGGGGCGCCCCCCACCCCTAGGGTTTCCAACCCTAGGCACAGGGGGAGGCCCATGGGGGCGCACCAGCCCACTAGGGACTGGTTCCCCTCCCACTTCAGCCCATGGGGCCCTCTGGGATAGGTTGCCCCACCCGGTGGACCCCTGGGACCGTTCCGGTGGTCCCGGTACAATACCGATTACCCCCGAAACTTTCCCGATGGCCGAAACTTGACTTCCTATATATAAATCTTCACCTCCGGACCATTCGGGAACTCCTCGTGACGTCCGGGATCTCATCCGGGACCCCAAACAACTTTCGGGTTACCGTATACTAATATCTCAACAACCCTAGCGTCACCGAACCTTAAGTGTGTAGACCCTACGGGTTCGGGAGACACGCAGACATGACCGAGACGAATCTCCTGTCAATAACCAACAACGAGATCTGAATACCCATGTTGGCTCCCACATGCTCCTCGATGATCTCATCGGATGAACCACGATGTCGAGGATTCAATCAATCCCGTATACAAGTCCCTTTGTCAATCGGTACGTTACTTGCCCGAGACTCGATCGTCAGTATCCCAATACCTCGTTCAATCTCGTTACCGGCAAGTCACTTTACTCGTACCGTAATGCATGATCCTGTGATCAACCACTTGGTCACATTGAGCTCATTATGATGATGCATTACTGAGTGGGCCCAGAGATACCTCTCCCTCATATGGAGTGACAAATCCTAGTCTCGATTCGTGCCAACCCAACAGACACTTTCGGAGATACCCGTAGTGTACCTTTATAGTCACCCAGTTACGTTGTGGCGTTTGGTACACCCAAAGCACTCCTACGGTATCCGGGAGTTGCACAATCTCATGGTCTAAGGAAATGATACTTGACATTCGGAAAAGCTATAGCAAACGAACTACATGATCTTTGAGCTATGCTTAGGATTGGGTCTTGTCCATCACATCATTCTCCTAATGATGTGATCCCGTTATCAGTGACATCCAATGTCCATAGGCAGGAAACCATGACTATCTTTTGATCAACGAGCTAGTCAACTAGAGGCTCACTAGGGACGTGTTGTGGTCTATGTATTCACACATGTATTACGATTTCCGGATAACACAATTATAGCATGAACAATAGAAAATTATCATGAACAAAGAAATATAATAATAACCATTTTATTATTGCCTCTAGGGCATATTTCCAATAGTACCGGGGGGTTACCGGAACCCCCCGGGGGATTAATGGGCCACAATGGGCCTTAGTGGAGAAGAGAGAGGGTCGACCAGAGGTGGTGCGTGCCCCCCCTTGCCCAGTCCGAACTGGACAAGGGGAGGGGGTGGCGCCCCCCTCCTTCCTTCTCTTCTCTCATCATTCCCTTCTTCTCCTACTTGGACTAGGAAGGGGGGGGGACCGAATCCTATTTGGACTAGGAGTCCAAGTAGGACTCCCCCCATGGCGCGCCCCCTCCTAGGGCCGGCCTTCTCTCCTCCCCCCTTTATATACGTGGGGAGGGGGCACCCCAAAGACACACAAGTTGATCTTTTGCCGTGTGCAGTGCCCCCCTCCACAGTTACACACCTCGGTCATATCGTTGTAGTGCTTAGGCGAAGCCCTGCGCCGGTAACTTCATCATCACCGTCACCACGCCGTCGTGCTGACGAAACTCACCCTTGGCCTCAACTGGATCAAGAGTTCGAGGGACGTCACCGAGCTGAACGTGTGCAGATCGCGGAGGTGCCGTGCGTTCGGTACTTGATCGGTTGGATCGCGAAGACGTTCGACTACATCAACTGTGTTACTAAACGCTTCCGCTTTCGATCTATGAGGGTACATATACACACGCTCCCCTCTCGTTGCTATGCATCTCCTAGATAGATCTTGCGTGATCGTCGGTTAAAATTTTGAAATACCGCGTTGCCCAACACATACAACATGAGTTTGTACCTCTCCGCAGACATTTGGCGAAGCCCTCCAAGAGTTCCACCATAACTCCAGCACCACGCCGTCGTGTTGATGGCCTAGATCCCATCTACCTCTTCCTCTTTCTTGCTGGCTCAAGAAGAAAGAAACGTCGCCGAGCCGTACGTGTGCATATCTCGGAGGTGTCGTTCGCGCGGTGCTTGATCGAATTGGATCCCGAAGAAGGTACGACTATACCAACCACGTTCGTTAGAACGTTTCCGCTGTCGGTCTATAAGGGTATGTAGACTCTCTCCCACTCATTGCTAGCATCTAGTAGATTAGATCTTGGGTGAATTCGTCATCTTGTAGGAATTTTGTTTTGTTTTTCATGCAACGATTCCCATCACCGAGCTCATGCCCTCTCGGCTGCAAGGCTGCTCTGGCACGCACACGTTGTCCATTTAGTCATGCGGCGTCTAGGCGTGCTCTATGTGTGCTCTCATGGTGCACATGATCTGTTCGACAACATGTCTGAAGTATGGAGGAAAATTTTTAGAAGCATGTTGGGTGCAAATACAATTAGAGGTTTGAAATGGACACGCCTAGTCACTTTCTGAAGAAAGTGTAGTGACCAATGATAAGATGGTTGGTATACCATGGTCTGTATAAGATTCCAATTGCTCTTCTTTATAGCAAGCCGAAATCAGTTAATAGGTCCCCACACGCGCTTTCTTCACGTAATGATGACCTCAAACATGTACAGTCTACATAAGGTCACTGCAATATGGCGGAGATTGCGCCCAAATCTAGATGGGCCAAATAGAAGCAAATAGGTTGTAGGATGTTGTTTCAAAGCCAAGAACAGATGTATAGTGTACAAACTTTCGTTAGCCGGGTGGGCTATGACCCATTCGGCCTTGTTGTAACTCCGCCAGTGGGTTATTGATCAGGGCGTGGCTATGTGCCACCTGCTATGAGTCCTACCAGGGCTCGCCTGCAGGGAGCAAGTATTGGACCGCCCAATAGCCACGGTGTCATGTCATCTTTTCCCCCGTATTTTATTCACATTTTTATTTGTTTCTACTTATTTTCTTTATTTTTAAACTTCTATTCATATTTCAAAATATTGTAAATATATGTATATTACAGAAACCACTTTACTTTTTTTTTGAGAAATGCTAATCTTGCATTTGAAAAATGTTAAACATGTATAAAAAAATTGTTTATGATGTATACTAAAAATGTACAATGCGAATAAAAAAGATAAAAATATTAATTATGTGTCTGAAAAATGTTAATCCTGTGTACGAAAAATATTTTCATAATGTAAGAAAAATGTTTCTTGCCATTAAAAAAGTGTACGTCACATTTGATGGAAAGATTTAACACTGAAAAATCGTGACACTTAAAAAACTGTTTTATAAAAATGTAAAGAAATGTTAGCATAGGTTAGAAAAATAATTATTTCCATTAAAAATGTATCATGGCATTTAATAAATATTTGTATATTTCCCAAAAATGTCTGTTAAAATTTCTAAAATGTTTGTGTATTTGGAAAAAAATCTTTATTGTCATTTGAAAATGTACAACATGTATTTAGAAAACAATGTATTCAAAAAAGTGTTCAACCCTGTATTAAAAATTGTATGTCATGTATATTTGAGAAATCTCCAACGTGTATCAGAAAAGTATTTCATGCATGTCCTAAAAATGTACATTTTGTACCGAGAGAAAGTATACATGTGTTCAAAAGAAAGAAACACGATAAAAGGCCAACAAAGAAACAAAAAGGAACCGAAGAAAACAAAAAAGAAACAAAGAAACCAAAATTTCAAAAGCAAAGAAATAAAAAATAAAATAACATAGTAAAAAGATATAAATTACCCAAAGAAAACCGATGAAAAATCAAGGAAAAGGAAAAAAACGCGACAGCTATGAGTAGCAGCGACCGAGCGAATTAAATGGGCCAGCCCGCTGTGGTCGCCTGCAGGCGATTTTTATTATGATGAATCGGTACAGTCGACACATAGCTGTCGGGCACTGATCAAATGACTTCTCCATGCTCTCTCGTGTGTCCTCACAGAGAAATGCACGAGATTTGCGGTTTCTCAGCATCGATGAGAAGGTTCACAAGGACTACTCCCTCTGTAAACTAATACTAGAGTGTTTAAATTACTACTTTAATAATCTAAACGCTTTTATATTAATTTACAGAGAACCCTAAAAAATGTTTACAGAGGGAGTACAACAAAGTGCTACAACGAGGACCGTGCTTCCCACGTCCAGCACTTGCAGCTCGCATCGATGATTACACCCACACGTTCTGTCAAAATGCATTGTGTGGTTCCGTAAAAAAATGCACTGTGGAAGGAATTGTCTTTGGGAAAGTGAAGGTCACAGCTGATGTGGGAGGGAGCATCCATTGATATGATCTGTGTGTGCAGAGACAGATACGACACAAGATGGATCGCTTCTTTTCTCTGGAATCAAATCATGTGCTAAACGGGGGGCTGTGACCGCGCGACTGGACGTGCTACTGCATCTGCGGTTTCAGTCGGAGGTGTGGTAATGGTGTCGCGTACAGGGAATGTTTTTGTCTGTCGGGCGTGGAGGGATCTGTGCCGACTGCCAGCTTTTTTTCCTCCAACGTACGTACGTGCGGTCTTTTCTCGCGGGATGGAACGTTATCGTTCTCTGAACTCGCCCTTCAGCGGAAAGCTTCACTACTTCTCCACGAACACCAAGCACTGCCCGTAAAAGAAAGTAATGCGCTGACACTGCTATGATCATAGGCTCCCTTGGTAGTACTGCTCGGTTCGCAATAGTTGTAGCGTCGGAGGCATTTCAGAGAATTGCTGGACAGTCAGTGTGTGCTCACGCAACTCTGAACGTTGCTGTGCTGAGCTTGACTAAGGCCCTATTCGGTAATGGTCCGCTCATAGAATCTGCAGAGTGGCTAAATGGCAACTTCATCATTTTAAACTACAGCTCCGCCAACTCTGCTTTGGGAGTTGTGGAGCGGTGCGTTGCCGAACAGGGTGTAAGTACTTCTGAAATGCATGCCACCGGGAATTCAGAGTGACAGGCAACCCTCATACAACTTCTCCACAAAGGAGAAATCCATGATTGTACATAGAGGAGAAGAAAATCAGGATTTGCCACACCCTGCCTGAAGTGTTCAAGTATGGCAAGACATTCTACTTGAACAGGCAAACTTAACTTTCAGATAATGTGACCCCTTGTTAAAACAAGTACGCACATGCAACTGTGGTCTTTGAAGGATAGATTAGTGTGATGCGGGGAACACACACAATCTCATGAAATACAGTACTGCTTAAACTAAGCTACTATGACTATCTGAGTCGGCCGTCACTACTTAAATCACATGAGTTTTCTAATTACCGTATATGCTCTTTTAGGTTAGGCTGAGCGAATGCAGGTACGCACATTTGGCCCTGGCCCTCCAACTAGCTAGTATGACATGACAAGGTATAACGGCCCCTAAAATTAGGCAACCTTTCAGTGCACCATTGGGCAAGTGAAGTGTAGCAGATCTGATGGAAAGAAAGCAAAATTTGTCACCACCACTCTCCCACTTGGATCTTTGTAGCCACAAAAATATCTCTTCTGTTCCATTATTGTTCATTAACAGAGCATCACATGTCGTTAAGATTTCGCAGTAACTGACCTCTGCAATGACATTGCTGGGGCATCATCCCTTTAACCACCAGCAACTCGCAAACAAGCCACGAAACGATTTTCATGGCAAGTTTTGCTGAATCCATTTTAGACCTTCACACTGAACATGTGAATTCTCGAACTGTTTGAATCACAGGAATGCAGCTCAAAGCTTTCATTCTTTTCTTGTGCACTAAACATTGAGCTATAGCTCCATAACCCATACTCCTGACCTGACGTGTGCAAGAAGACAGTGGTATAAGCAGCGTGTACTGACGCGCGGCACACGTCTTCCGGATTTGCAGGTCCTAAATCTTTTGTGACGCCGCGAAGACAGACAGACAGACGTACGGGCGGGGCGACTCACCACGATTCCTAAATCTTTTGTGCCGCCGCTTGCCTCCAATTTGCGGACCGCCGGCTCGCCAGTCCCTCTCCGATACCTGACGTTGCCCTGGCTGTTCCGGCGAGGCAGTTTATGTTTGCTGTGACCTTTGGCAAGTCGGGTAGCCGCGCACATGGTTCGCCATTGATCGGCGCATGCAGAATCCCGGCCGATGTATTACGGAGCCTGAGAGCGACGGCCGACGGCACGTAGCTCTCGTTAAAAATGCGATGCCACGCTAGTACCACGTCCCTGTCGCCTCCCTCCTTGCCCTGGCCCTGAGTGGTCAATGGCTGCTTCGTTTCGTCTTCTCGGAAGGTGTGCCGGAGAGATAGATGATGTCTAGAATTGCAGATGGATGGACGGAGGAACGCGATCTACCGACCTACGATCGAATGCGCGTGTTGATCACGCGCCAGCGAGGTGCTCCGTATTCCGTTGAGCAACTTTGCAGTCCTACAATTTCAGGAACTGCTCTATGCTATCAGGAATAGCATCTCCCACCGAGGCAAGTGGTCTGGACTATGCATCCAATGCGACTACTGCAACGAAGCTGTTTTGTGTAAAGAAAATCGAAACGGAGGATGACCCACAGCCACTGTAGTATTATGATGCACACAGCCATTGTCCTGTGCACCCCTATGGAGATAATCATTGGGCTGACCTCAATTGGTACTACTGCGACATCGGCCATTTTCCTACTTGTGAGTTGTGACTATGGTTCATTGTAGTCATCCAATTAGTCGTGTGATGAAAAATGGTTACACATTTCGTTCAAGATTTGCCACCCAGATGTAGAGCACACAGTATTGGTGCTGAAGCATCCGGATTCAACACAAGTATTACGTAGTACTATTGACAAATATCTTGTGCCTTTGTGCAGCCGATTCTCTACCTGATTTACTATCATCGTTATTTAAACAAATAACATTTAATCATCTAATTGGGCACAGATGCCAGTTCCAACCATCTTTCCTCGTTGTTTCTTAAGAAATTCTGAGGTATGTATGAGCTATGCTGAAGCTGACAGCTTCAAAGAAAATAATTATTTTGCATTACAAGTACAAGGATAGGTTGAGCTTTTGCAAATTTCTACGAGGCTATAGCGCAGATCTAGTATCTACTGGCCTTGTCATAAAGGATTTCATTAAATGTTTAAAATTTTGGTAGAAGACGCCAAGAACTATCATTATTCATTAGCTGATGAGTTGAATTCTTGATGGCTTTCAAGCCCCACCGCACGTACGTAGGTATGACTTTCAGATCACTTGGTTGATCAATAATTGGTGACAGATGCATGCACAGTATAGTTTATGATCAGCTAATTAGGTCAACTAGCTGGAGGATTTGTTAATGGACGTGTAGTGTGTTAAGGCGAATTGCTCCCTAATGAGGTTACACAAGCGCGGATCTGCAAGTCTCTGCCATTGATGGCTGGCAGCTAATGCTATTTTTAAAAGATTTCTCTACTTCTATAAAAATCTGAATTGATGATAATGATGTGCCTGCCATATTTCATCAATAGCTGTCGGATCTAAATCTGACGCATACAAAGCAAATTGTTGCAGTTTTGCAAAAAATGTCTGTATTTGTTTTCATTTTTACAAACAACTTCTTGTCTCTCACTATCAACCTTATCTCTTCCCCATCACATCTAGAAGGCAATGAAACGATCTGATGTGATAGCCGCTGCTGGCGCCATCCACCTCCAATCTTGATATTGCGTGCAATGCACAGGCGCATCTTATATAGTCTAAAAGAAAATAGTATTCCTGAACCTTCCCTGAGAATACCTTGTGCTTTTGGTTTATCACATTCTACTCCTACTTTGCGCTGGTTAGTAATTCTAGCCCTAGCGTATAATTTCAGATTAGTTGACACTTGACAGCGAGGGACACACACAGCGGATCCACGGCTCACATGCGGCAAGTGGATTGGATCGTGTGTACCTGTGCAACAGTGCAAGACGGACGGTCTGGTACGGGTTCTACCCTAGAGGAATCGGAATCTGAATGTGAAGATAGATCACGCGAGAGGGCTTTTGCCCTAACCAAACAAGCCGCATCGTATCAGGCATTATTTAGGACCCCGATAACTATCACACGTGTGATGTATTGGGTGGTTGTGCCGCATGTCCTGTGTGGCACGGAGACGACCCCGCCCACACGACCGCGTCCGGGCGCGTGCAGCCACAGCCCGCACGTCCGGTGCAGCGCGATCGTCCCGCACGAGCACGTCCGGGCGAGCGAGCACGCGGCCCGCACGACCCGTCTCGGCCGTCGCCCCTCCCCGCCTGCGAGCCACACGCCCCGCGTATCAGTAACCACGCGTCCCGTCGCGATTGCCATGGTCCGAACCCTCTTCAGTTGCTATGTTGGTCAACTGGAGTTGCCATGTTGCTGAACTACAGTTGCCATGTCGGACAACTACAGTTGCCATGGTTGCTCAACTGCAGTTGCCGTCTTAGGTCAAAAGTGTCGGATGCCATTTTTGGGCAACTGCAGTTGTTGCCATGTCGGACAACTACAGTTATCATGATTTTGGAAAACTTTAAGAGTTGCCACATACTGACACTGGACAGTTGCCATGTAGCACTAAAAAACATGGCAAAAAACATGTTGCGGGTAAAAACAGAGTTGCCATCTGCTTACAAGCACGCTAGGGGTAGTTGCCATGTATCCTGCAAAACACATGGCAACTGATGGCTTTTGGTGTGTGGGAGAGGAGACGGGAGGGCAGTTGCCATGTATCCTGCAAAACACATGGCGACTGATGGCTTTTGGTGTGTGGGAGAGGAGACGGGCATGTGGGTGACGGTGGTATCTTTAGGAGTTGCCACCTACTAACACTAGACAGTTGCCATGTAACGCTACAAAACAGACGTGGCAAAAATAACATGTTCAGGTAAAAAGAGAGTTGCCATATGCTTACAATCACAAATAAGGCAGTTGCCATGTACCCTTCAAAAACATGGCAAATGACAGCTTAGGTGTGGGAGAGTGGGTGAATGGCAGTCGTGGGAGATGGGGAACAGGAGTGGTGCGTGGCGTGCGGGCGCGATAGCAGTTCCATCGCGCGCCCCGATTGGCGAACGTTGGCCGCGGAGAGAAAACAGGCGTGTGGGCGAACTCCCCCACATGCCACACACACGAGTGGTTCTACGTGGCACATAAAATCAACCTTTTTATGCCAAGATTCGTACAAAAGGCGTTGGACGGTGATGTAGGCGTGTGGGCGAGTTGGCTAACGCCCACACGTGTGGGCGTTAACATTTCCGATTATTTATGGGTCGCGCTAACTGCCACACGTGTGGCAGGAAGAGAGACGCACCACACGTCTCTAATGTAAACAGATTACCACGTTATCGCATGCATGCATGTAGGAATCTTTTTGGATTTTCAGTTTTTAAAATGTTTTATTTCTTAAACGAAAAATCCGATTGAAAATCCGTTTTCACCATTAAATCCCTCGCGATGAGATCTTCGAAACTAGATCCCATGTTGATACGTTTTGATGAAAAAAATTTTGGATTAAAAGTTGCCATGTCTATTGCATATGAATTGCCATGATGTTTACACTGAAGTTGCCATGATATGTTTCAGCTATTTTCTTCTACATTTAAAAGTAAATTTTGACATTTATAAACGGGGAATTAAGAAAATAGACTTGCCATGAACCATAAACTAAAATTGTCATGATACATGCACGTAAAGTTGCCATGGTTTATACAAAAAATAATTTTCATGGTCAAAGTACTGGAGTTGCCATCATTAAAATACTAAAATTGTCACATGGCAACTTTAGTTTAAACCCTATGGCAACTGCAGTGTAAACATCATGGCAACTTCTGACAAAAAAAATTCGTCGAAACATATCAACATGGGGTCTAGTTTTGAAGATCTCATCGAGACGAATTTAATGATGAAAACGGATTTTTAGTTCGCTTTTTTTATTTAGGAGATACAACATTTTTAAGCCGAAAACCAAAAAAGATTTTGCTGATATCATCTATTCATACGTGGCAAAATGAGTGGTGATGGAGGCGTGTGGGCGATGTGCAAACGCCCACACGTATGGGCGTTAACATTTCTGTTATTTATTTTCTATTCTGATCCATATTGGCAAGAATCAGCGAGCCTGATCTGGTCGCCCGCCGCCCAATACGCCGGGATTGATGCCATTCGACGTCAAACGCGGCAGCTCGCCACATCTCATATCTTCTTCTCTCAAGTTGTTAAACGCATGTTTATCTCTTTCCTTCGTATGCGCATGTAGTTTGCTCACGGTATCTCTAACGTTACGTCACAAATTTGCTCACGCATCTGTCCGTGAACACGAATGCACGAGACGACCATCCAGCACTAGCCACATACATTTCAAGCTGGGTTTCAATTAAGCAAAACAAAATTCATGCATACACGATAGATTTTATCAAACTTTGGATAGAAAATAGCACAAATCATTTATACATAACATGCAAATAAGTCTAGTACAACAATAGTTTAAATTCAACGAGACTAATCGGATGTTCAACAAATTTTTCATTGACGGATCATGTCGTCCCACACATACTTCACCTTCAGCTTCATCCAACAGTGTATGTGCGTAAATGACCGTCCATATATTTTGTGGTACTTCACGACAGCGCGTGTGGGCTACACGATGTGTAGAGCAACATTGATTGAATGAATGAATCAATCAACAAGTTAAGCGAGAAGAAGGAAAACTTGCGATCTCCTCGGCTGCCGTACGCAATGGCCACCTTGCCTCCAATATATCAACCGGACCACACAACTTGGCGATGGTGCTCTGGATGGCGAAACATTGATACCACAACGATCTCACGTTGCATTGTTGGATGATGTGCATGTCAAGGCGCAATGTGCTTTCACACATGAAACGAATCGTGCACGCGCTGCCAGAAAAGCCCCTCTGCCCTTGCCTACGAAATCCGCGGATACGGCCAACCACGCATCGCACAACAACCCATTCTCCATGGTCGAGTACCGCGCCATCCTTTGTACTCTATAAAACGACATAGAGTTTGAAAATAAGCTCAATGACATTTGACCGAATACCTGCCTAGCATGGTGTCCGCTATAGACAACGCCGACAAGGGGGCGAAGTGTACCTGCCTACGGACGGGTCCTAGGCGGATAAGGACGTCGTCATAAAAGGCGAGTGGGTGCTTCGGTGTTGGTTGCGGAGGTCCAACAAAACTTGTGTGCTCGCCGGAAAGGTACAACGTCAGCTGCTACTTGTAAACTTGTAACATCTCAAATTTTCAATTTAGAATGTTATACATAAATCATTCGTGCATATCATATTTTATTGCATTTTGTTTCACGATCCTCGAAATTCTAAGCAACTCAAGGACTCTCGTAGAGAGTTGGGGATTTCACGGTTTTCAAATTTGAATTTTATCAAATATCGAAACGAGGATCAGTTGTTTTATTATTTTTCTCTCCGAAAATATTTCACATTAAAATGTATGAGAGGAGATAATATGACTTCTTCAAAATAAACGAAATATTGGAGGAAAATACATTAAAATCAACCTTTTGTTTTTATTCGGATTTTATTGCTATTTTATTTGCATAGGAAAAATGCGCGTTTTTCAAAATTGCATTTTCGGCCCAAATAAATGTTCACCTTGTCCGGCATATTTTTAGATGACAGAGAAAATTTATTTTGGGATTTTTGGAGTCCGTTTAGTATTTCTTTTTTCCTGCGGTGGAATAATTAAAAAAACGCACCGACCTAACCGGGCCGTGTCCGTCTAGGACTCCTGGCCCGGCCGGCCCTTATAAGCCGGGGCCAGAGACCCCAGCCCAGCCGCCCCGCCTCCCGCAACCCTAGCCCCGCCGCCCGAGCGTCGCCGCCGCCCGCGCCGCCGCCGCCTCGCCTCGCCGCTCGCGCCGCCGCGTGGCCCTGCCGCGTCGCCGCCGCCTCGTCTCGCCGCTCGCGCCGCCGCGCGGCCCTGCCGCGCCGCCGCCCCGCTAGCGCCACCGGATCTGCTCACCGCCGCCGCCGCCGACTCGCCGTAGCCGCGCCGCCGCCCGCCGGACTTGAGGTAGCCGCCGTTTTTTTAAAATCGATCGGTTTTATTTCGTAAACCTAGTTTCGGTATTTCTTTTATTAGATCGGTTTTTTCGGTTCGGTTAAATAGCGGATGTCTGTCCGTACGTTCGTTTTAATGAACGGTTTTCACCTGTTAGTCGCAGACAACGAACGCTCGTTCGTTAGCCTGTTCGTCAGTTTTTCTTTTTCTCGAATTTTTCGTGATTATTTTCGATCGCGATTTTTGATATGATTTTCGTTTTAGTTTATCTTTTCGCCCGTTTATCGGAATCAGGCGATTCAATCGCCTAAATCTTTATCTCGAAGCCCTTTTTCCGTTTAACCAACTTGAACAAGATTTTGGTACTGTAAAATTTGACTTTAGTCTAGAGTAGTGATCGGGGATCTTGTTTCTTTCGTAGTTTGTGTTTCATTGCTCCGTTTGGTTCGTTTCTTTTTGCAAACCAGAGTTGTTAAGTTGAACTTTCTGGTTAATTCTTCTTATTCGAGTTTTACTCGTGCATCTTTGCTTGATTGCTTATGTATGCTATTGTTTGTGTGCGGTAGAACACCCGGAGTGCGAAGCGTGCTACTACGAGTCTCTAGGTTTGACGGATCATCAGCAAGGCAGGTAACACTTTGATCATACCCTTTATTACCCAGTTTTTATGCATTAGTCCCAATCCTCAAACACTACATGATTAGGATGTGATTAACTTGTGGGTTTGGGAAGTAGATGATGAGGTAGAACCAATTACCTGTTTTATTATCAGACCATCGGGAGTTACCTTTACGTTGCTTATATTGCCCTGCTATGCTCGTAGACGTGAATTGGGTTTGAGTGTATCCATGACAGATGTGAGATTGTTAATTGATGGTTCAACTTAAGGTGGCAACTTTAATACACATATGGGTGGATTGCTTGTTTGGGCACCTGGAGAATCCAGTGTTGTCCTAGGATATCCCGGAGTACCCGTGTGATCATCCTACGGTCCGCCACCCAGGCTCAAAGGGATCTTAAGATTATTCATGCTAGAAACTCCTGTGTGCAGCCACAAGCCATTATGGGCTTTGGCATAGTATGAGTAAGTTGTGTGACCTCTTTCAGTGGTGGGCTAGCAGATGTAGAGGGAAAGTAGGTGTAACTGCCCCCCAGAGTAAAGAGTGAATGCTTCTGAAAGACTGTGTCTCGGTCATCCGTTTCTCAAACATCATGAAGTGCGAGAAATCCAACGGAGGAGATCGAGTCTTGTGGGGAAAAGTGCGCAAACCTCTCCAGAGTGTACAATCTAATCATGGTTAGCCGTGTCCCCGGTTATGGGCATCTTGAGTATCTAGTACTTGGATTTTCCAATGGTATGTTATCACTCTAAATTAATTGTTGGGTTAATGAACTACTTTAATTGGGATTGAGTTGGAGGAACCTTCTCAATGATGTTTCAACTACCAGATAGTTAAAATAAAACTTATTCATTTATTGTAGGGAAAAATTGGCTTTTCGCAAAAACCTTATAACCATACAGCCTCCACCAGCCAAATATGCATATAGTGTTAGCATTATTTCTGTTCATTGCTCTACTGTGTTACATTGCTAGCATATTCCATGTGCTGACCCATTTTCGGGCTGCAACATATCATCTTGCAGACTTTTCAGACGAGGAGTAAGGTTCGCTAGGTCGTTGCCGTGCAGCTCAGCTATGCCGTTGGAGTTGATGGACTCACTTTATCTTCCAAGCCTTCCGCTGTTATAGTATTAGATGGCCTTAAGCCATATTTATTGTAATAAGTTCTTTTTTGGAGACATCGATGTATTAAGTGTGTGATTGATACTCTGTTATAAATCCTTCGAGTGTTGTGTGTGTCAGCATTACCGATCCAGGGATGACACTGAAGCACAGAGACTTGACCGTTTGAGGTCGGGTCGCTACAAAGATGGTATCAGAGCACACGCTGAGTGTAGGACAAGACCACTAAGCTAAAGCCCTAGATCACTAATCTCTTCTCACTTCTGACTCCTCTCCATTTTCTACTCTTTAGGATGGCGGACGCAAGGAACAAGTTTGCACAACCGGATGAAGAAGCCCCTGTTGGACGACACTTGAAGGAAGTCACTAAGTACCTGAACATTGGAATACCAAGCTTCACCGGGACTTACAACGCCACTTTACCAGAAGAGGAGCGATGGATGATTCAAGTTCAAGTTCCAGGAAGGACATTTACGCCAGTCACTGAGCCCATAGAGTTTTCCTTTGATGCACCAACCTGGAGTCTAGGAAAGAGTATGGCAGCCCACATCACCATGGGACGAATTGGAGAAGTTTACCATAAGGAGATTAAGGATACTATCTACCAGATTTGTGGGCGCCGAGATGAGCAATGGGCGATGATCAGCACCAGGAAGGATAGATCCATTGCAGCTTTCATCCAGGAGTTAAACCAGCACATTCGTCGCCAGGAGAATCAGATGTGCGCAGGCATGATAGATTTGAAGAAGGCAATGACAAGGATCACGGAGCTGGAGGAAGAACTCAAGGGTACTCGCGAAGATTATGAGGAGGAAATCGTCATACTAGTCGATAAGAATGTCGACCTGACCATGAAGCTAGGAGTATTTATGGGAGACCCCGCGCCAGGAGGAGAAGACGACGAACCTAAGGAGATTAGTTCATAAGACTACATCATCATAGACGACACTGACTCGGACCCCGACGATAGCGATGATGACTATGTTGATGAAGCTGGAGCAGATATCATGGAGTCTTTGACCGATCAATATTTCTAGATGACCACCAAAATAGTAGTAGTAGTCTACCATGTATATAGTATGGTCCGAGCACTTTTGTAATGATAGTTAGATTGATTTGTATGCCCTTGCTTGCTTGATTGAGTGATATGATTGTGTTTGTCTCGTGTGCATATGGGTAGTGTCTTCCTCACTAGACCTCGTTCTATTCTACTTCCCTTCCCTCTAAACCCTCAGATGCCTCCGAGACATGACCTCAGATTTACCTTTCCACCGGAGCTCACTCAGTTGATCTAGCAGCAGAATACACTGATGCAGTTGTTAGTTCAGAACCAAGGCAACAATAACAAAAACAACCCACCGCCACCACCACCAGTTGATAATTTAGCTCGTTTTCTAAGGTTGCAGCTGCCGGTGTTTTCCAATAGCACCGAGCCGATAGTGGCAGATGATTGGCTCCGCAGGATTGGAAGGGAGTTAACCACTGTAGGATGCACAGAAGCTGAGAAGGTGCGATTTGTCGCACATCAGCTGGATGGACCAGCAACCTCATGGTGGGAGAATTACACTGTCACCTATCCTATAGCCACTGTTACATGGGATCAGTTTCAGCAAGCATTCCGCACAGCCCATGTCTCAACTGGAGCTATGAGCATGAAGAAGCGTGAGTTTCACGGCTTACGCCAAGTGAACCGTACTGTGGGGCAGTACATGGATGAATTTAGTAAGCTATCTCGTTATGCCCCTGATGATGTGGCCACAGATGCC
This sequence comes from Triticum monococcum, assembly GCA_034509565.1. Taxonomy (NCBI): domain Eukaryota; kingdom Viridiplantae; phylum Streptophyta; class Magnoliopsida; order Poales; family Poaceae; genus Triticum; species Triticum monococcum. Next base: position 524,803,902 of record CM067842.1, on the reverse strand, counting down.
ACAAAGCAGGAGAAGTTTATGGAAGGGCTGAATGATGAGATGAGCATGCAGTTGATGGTGACAACATTCAATAACTACCAGGAGTTGGTAGACAAGGCTCTTATGATTGAAGGGAAGTAGCAGCAAATTGAGAGCCGCAAAAGGAAGTATGGACAAGGAAGGTACAACTCAGGAGCCCAACAGAAGCCTCGTTTAATCCCAAACTCGGGAGGACTTGCCCATAACCATGGAGGTCACACTCACCATGGAGGGAGTTCTCACAACCACAGTGGCCCCAAGAATGGAAATGGGAATGGAGCAGGTAGTAATCAGAATCGCTCTAACCCAGCCACACCCGCCAAGAAGGACCTAAGTCACATTACTTGTTTCATGTGCGGGAAGACTAGACATTTCGCCACTGAGTGCCTCGAAGCAAATAATGGAAATGGCAATGGAAGCGCTGGGAAGAAGCCCAACCCTTTCAACAGGGGACAAGTGAACCACGTGAACGTGGAGGATGTTGAGGAGCAACCTGATGTCATTATCGATAAGTTTTTGGTTAAGTCGTTTACTACAATCGTTCTTTTTTATACTAGTGCATCACATTCATACATATCAAGGGGATTCGTGGATAAGTATAAACTACCCACTAAAGTTCTTAGGACACCTATGCTAGTAACCTCACCCGGAGCTGAGTATATGGAAAGCAGTGGATGTTTTCAGATGCCATTAGCCATTGGAAGCCATGTTTTCCCCTCAGACCTGATAATTTTGGAGTCACGAGGATTGATGTGATACTGGGAATGGATTGGCTATCGATGTATGGGGGAACCATCGATTGCGTGAGTAAGTCAATTTTGCTCACCACCCTAGAGGGAAAAAGGATCAGGTATGTATCTAGGCATGCGCCTAGGTGGAGCCAAGTAAATACCCTCACGGGAGTTGTTCAAGAGGAAGTGCCTGTTGTGAAGGATTACCCAGATGTTTTTCCAGAGGAGTTACCAGGCATGCCACTGGATCGATATATCGAGTTTTTGATAGAGCTATTGCTAGGTACCAGGCCAATATCAAGGAGACCTTACCGAATGCCGGCAAATGATCTAGAGGAGATAAAGAAGCAGATTAAGGAGTTTTTGGAGAAAGGTTACATTCGATGAAGTTCATCACCATGGGGAGCCCTAGTGCTTTTGGTGGAGAAGAAGGATAAGTCTCTAAGAATGGTTGCTGATTATCGTGCATTAAATGAAGTGACGATTAAGAACAAGTACCCCCTGCCGATGATCAATGATCTATTTGACTAGTTGATAGGAGCTAAAGTGTTTTCGAAGATCGATATGCGATCAGGATATCACCAGCTGAAGATTCAAGAGAAGGATATACCTAAGACAGCTTTCACCACAAGGTACGAGCTGTATGAGTACACGATCATGTCTTTTGGATTGACTAACGCCCCTACCTATTTCATGAGTATGATGAACAATGTGTTCATGGAGTTCTTGGATAAGTTTGTTGTGGTGTTCATTGATGATATCTTGGTATACTCGAGGAGTGAAGAGGAGCACAAGGAACATTTACGTTTAGTTCTCGAGAAGCTCAGAGAACATCAGTTATATGCCAAGTTCAGCAAATGTGAGTTTTGGTTGAAGGAAGTTGGATTTCTTGGACATGTTATATCAGGAGAGGGGATAGCAGTGGACCCAACCAAGGTTCAGTCAGTCACTGAGTGGTTGGCACCAACCTCAGTTGGAGAGATCCGCAGTTTTCTTGGACTCGCGGGATATTATCGGAGATTTATTGAAAATTTCTCTAAGATTGCGAAGCCTATGACGACATTGTTGAGGAAGGATACCAAATTTCATTGGATTGAAGAATGTGAAGCAAGTTTCCAGGAGTTGAAGAAACGTTTGACTACAGCCCCAGTGCTGATTCTGCCGAATATACGCAAGGACTTCCAAGTGTATTGCGATGCTTCTCGCTTAGGACTTGGAGGAGTACTGATGTAGAACGGAAGAGTTGTTTCGTATGCCTCACGAGAACTGAAAACACATGAGTTAAATTATGCCACACATGATTTGGAATTGGCTGCCGTAGTGCATGCGTTGAAGACTTGGAGACATTTTCTCATCGAAACCGTTGCGCTATATACATGGATCACAAGAGTTTGAAGTACATCTTCACACAGAAGGAGCTTAACCTCAGGCAGAGGAGATGGTTGGAGCTCATAAAGGATTATGATATGAAGCTACATTATCATCCAGGAAAGGCCAATGTCGTAGCAGACGCTTTGAGCCGTAAGAGTTACATTAACACCCTAGTAAGCGGAGGGATGCCAAAGGAGTTAGCCGAGGATCTTAGGGAACTTCGATTGGAAATAATGCCTCAAGGGTTTTTGGCAACATTGGAGGTTAAAGCAACACTATTGGAAAAGATTCGAGAAGCTCAGAAGGATGACAAAGAGATCGCTGAGATAAAGGATAAAATGGGTGAAGGCAAAGCCAAAGGTTTTCGTGAGGATGAGCACAACACCTTGTGGTTTGAGGACCGTATATATGTGCCCAGTAATGCAGAGATCAGAAAATTGATACTATAGGAAGCCTATGACTCGCCATACTTGATACACCCCGAAAACACTAAGATGTATTTGGATTTGAAGGAGCGTTTCTAGTGGACTGGTATGAAGAAGGATATTTCTGAGTATGTAGCCGTATGTGATGTATGTCAGAGAGTGAAGGCAGAACATCAAAAGCTAGCAGGATTGCTACAGCCTGTGCCGATACCCGAATGGAAGTGGGATAAGCTTGGCATGGATTTTATCACCGGATTGCCCAGGACCAAACCGGGATATGATTCTATATGGGTAGTAGTTGATAACTTGACCAAAGTGGCTCACTTTATCCCGGTAAAAACCACGTATACAAGTGCGAAGTTGGCCAAGATATACATGACCAGGATCATATGTCTGCATGGAGTTCCGAGGACCATCGTATCAGATAGAGGAACACAGTTTACCTCAAAGTTTTGGCACCAGCTGCACCAGACCTTGGGTACCAGACTGGAGTTTAGTACAGCTTTTCCCCGCAGACAGATGGACAGACCAAGAGAGTCAATCAGATTCTGGAGGACATGTTGAGAGCTTGTGTGCTAGATTATGGATCTAGTTGGGATGAAAACCTGCCCTACGGAGAGTTCTCATACAAAAATAGTACCAGGCCAGTTTGAAGATGGCACCGTTCGAAGCATTGTATGGGAGAAGATGCCGAACATAGTTGATGTGGGATGAAGTTGGAGACCGCCAGTTGTTTGGACCAGATTTGATTAAGGAATCATAAGAGAAGGTTAAACTAATTCGAGATAGACTGAAGGTAGCTCAGCCCCGACATAGGAGTTATGCAGATTCAAAACACAAGGAGGTAGTCTATGAAATCGGAGACAGAGCGTATCTGCGAGTGTCACCTCTTCGAGGTGTTAAACATTTTGGTGTTAAGGGGAAATTAGCCCCGAGATTTGTGGGACCGTACCGTGTTTTGGAACGCATGGAAAAGTTGCCTACAAGTTGGAGTTACCCGAAGGACTGTCAGGAGTTCATGATGTGTTTCATGTTTCCCAGTTGAAGAAGTGTCATGCAGATATGACCGAGATTCCTCTGAGAGATACAGTGCCCGTGGAAGCAATTCAGTTGGACAGTGATTTGACGTATGAGGAGAAGCCCATCAGGATTTTAGAGTTTGCCAGCTGAGTTACTCGCAGCAAGGTTATCAAATTTTGCAAAGTTTAGTGGAGCCACCATACCGAGGATGAAGCCACCTGGGAACGAGAGGATGATCTTCGCAAAGACCACCCACACCTATTTCCTAGCCAACCCGAATCTTGAGGGCGAGATTCATCTTAAGGGGGGTAGGTTTGTAACATCCCAAATTTTCAATTTGGAATGTTATACATAGGTCATTAATGCATATCATATTTTATTGCATTTCGTTTTGCGATCCTCGAAATTCTAACCAACTCAAGGACCTTCGGAGAGAGTTGGGGATTTCACGGTTTTCATATTTGAATTTTATCAAATATCGAAATGAGGATCAATTGTTTTATTATTTTTCTCTCCGAAAATATTTCACATTAAAATATATGAGAGGAGATAATATGACTTCTCCAAAATAAACGAAATGTTGGAGGAAAAATATTAAAATCAACCTTTTGTTTTTATTCGGATTATATTGCTATTTTATTTGCATAGGAAAATGCGTGTTTTTCAAAATTGCATTTTAGGCCCAAATAAATGTTCACCTTGTCCGACATATTTTTAGAGGACGAGGAAAATTTATTTCGGGATTTTTGGAGTCCGTTTAATATTTCTTTTCTTTTTCCCGTGGCGGAATAATTTTAAAAAAACAACGCACCGACCTAACCGGGTTGTGTCCGTCTAGGACTCCTGGCCCAACCGGCCCTTATAAGCCAGGGCCCGAGACCCCAGCCCAGCCGCCCTGCCTCCCGCAACCCTAGCCCCGCCGCCCGAGCATCGCCACCGCCCGTGCCGCCGCCGCCCGCGCAACCGCCGCCTCGCCTCGCCTCGCCGCTCGCCTCGCCGCGCCGGCGCTGCCCCGCCGCCAGATCTGCTCACCGCCGCCGCCACCGACTCGCTGTAGCCGCGCCGCCGCCCGCCGGACTCGAGGTAGCCACCGGTTTTTTTAAAAAAACCGATCGTTTTTATTTCGTAAACCCTAGTTTCAGTTTTTCTTTTATTAGATCGGTTTTTTCGGTTCGGTTAGACGTTCGTCTATACGTTCGTTTTAACGAACGGTTTTCGCCCGTTAGTCGCAGACAACAAACGCTCGTTCGTTAGCCTGTTCGTCGGTTTTTCTTTTTTCAGATTTTTCGCGATTATTTTTTATCATGATTTCTGATCCGATTTTCATTTTAGTTTATCTTTTCGCCCGTTTATCGGAATCAGGCGATTCAAGCACCTAGATCTTCATCTTGAAGCCCTCTTTCCGTTGAACCACCTTGAACAAGATTTTGGTACTGTAAAATTTGACTTGAGTCCAGATTAGTAATCGGATCTTGTTTCTTTCGCAGTTTGTGTTTCGTTGCTCCGTTTGGTTCGTTTCTTTTTGCAAACCAGAGTTCTTAAGTTGAACTTTCTGGTTAATTCTTCTTATTCGAGTTTTACCCATGCATCTTTGCTTGATTGCTTATGTATGCTATTGTTTGTGTGCGACAGAACACCCGGAGTGCGAAGCGTGCTACTACGAGTCTCTATGTTTCACGGATCATCAGCAAGGCAAGTAACACTTTGATCATACCCTTTATTACCCAGTTTTTATACATTAGTCCCAATCCTCAAACACTGCATGATTAGGATGTGATTAACTTATGGGTTTGGGAAGTAGATGATGAGGTAGAACCAATTACCTGTTTTATTATCAGACCCTCGGGAGTTACCTCTACGTTGCTTATATTGCCCTGCTATGCTCGTAGACGTTAATTGATGGTTCAACTTAAGGTGGCAACTTTAATACACATATGGGTGGATTGCTTGTTTGGGCACCTGGAGAATCCAGTGTTGTCCTAGGATATCTCGGAGTACCAGTGTGATCATCCTATGGTCCGCCACCCAGGCTCAAAGGGATCTTAAGATTATCCTTGCTAGAAACTTCGGTGTGCAACCACAAGCCATTATGGGCTCTAGCATAGTATGAGTAAGTTGTGTGACCTCTTTCAGTGGTGGGCTAGCAAATGTAGAGGGTAAATAGGTGTAACTGTCCACCCAGAGTAAAGAGTGAATGCTTCTGAAAGACTGTGTCTCGGTCATCCATTTCTCAAACATCATGAAGTGCGAGAAATCCAACAGAGGAGATCGAGTCTTGTGGGGAAAAGTGCGCAAACCTCTACAGAGTGTAGAATCTAATCATGGTTAGCCGTGTCCCCGGTTATGGACATCTTGAGTATCTAGTACTTGGATTTTCCTATGGTATCTCATCACTATAAATTAATTTGTTGGGTTAATGAACTACTTTAATTGGGATTGAGTTGGAGGAACCTTCTCAATGATGTTTCAACTACCATGATAGTTAAAATTAAACTTATTCCTTTGCTGTAGGGGAAAATTGGCTTTTCCCAAAAACCTTATAACAGCCTCCACCAGCCAAATATGCATATAGTGTTAGCATTATTTCTGTTCATTGCTCTACTGTGTTACATTGCGGGCTGCAACATATCACGTTGCAGACTTTTCAGACGAGGAGTAAGGTTCGCTAGGTCGTTGCCGTGCAGCTCAGCTATGCCGTTGGAGTTGATGGACTCACTTTATCTTCCAAGCCTTCCGTTGTTATCGTATTAGATGGCCTTAAGCCATATTTATTGTAATAAGTTCTCTTTTGGAGACATCGATGTATTAAGTGTGTGATTGCTACTTTGTTATAAATCCTTCGAGTACTGTGCGTGTCAGATCCAGGGATGACACTGAAGCAAAGAGACTTGACCGTTTGAGGTCTGGTCGCTACAAAACTGTGTTGGGATTTCCTCGAAGAGGAGGGGAGATGTAGTACAGTAGAGACAAGTATTTCCCTCAGTGAGAACCAAAGTTATCGAACCAATAAGATAACCAAGAAAACTCCCCTAAATAGCACCCATACACACAAAAGCAAATACTTGCACCCAACGCGGGCTAGAGGATTGTCAATCCCCTTGGACTCGTCACTCACAAGGATTAATTTTGATAGTTATAGATCGAAAAGTAAATTGCAAAATAAATAAATTGCAGCAAGTTATTTTTAGTTTTTATAATATGATAAAGGTAGACCCGGGGTCATAATTTTCACTAAAGACTTCTCTCCCGAACACATAGCATACGGTGGGTGAACAAAATATTGTTGGGCAATTGCTAAAAAAACACATAGTTATGACGTATTCACGGCAATGATCATGCATATAGGCATCACGTCCGAGACAAGTAGACCGACTTCTGCCTGCATCTACTACTATTACTCCACCAATTGATCGCTATCCAGCATGCATCTATAGTATTAAGTTCATGACAAATGGAGTAACGCCTTAAACTAGATGATATGATGTAGACAGAGTAAACCCAATGAATATGAATAAAACCCGTCGTTTTTGTTGGAAATATGCCCTAGAGGCAATAATAAAGTGGTTATTGTTATATTTCCTTAATCATGATAGAGGTTTATTATTCATGCTATAATTGTATTGATCGGAAACTTAAATACATGTGTGAATACATAAACAAATAACAAGAACCTAGTAAGCCTCCATTAGACTAGCCCTTTGATCAAAAGATGGTTAAGGTTTCCAAACCATAGACATGCCTTGTCGTTTGATAACGGGATCACATCATTAGGAGAATGATGTGATGGACAAGACCCATTCGTTAGCATAGCATATGATCGTTTAGTTTATTGCTACTGCTTTCTTAATATCAAATACATGTTCCCTCAACCATGAGATCATGCAACTCCCGGACTCCAGAGGAATGCCTTGTGTGCATTAAACGTCACTTCGTAACTGGGTGATCATAAAGGTGAAGGAAATATGCCCTAGGGGCAATAATAAAGTTATTATTTATTTCCTTATATCATGATAAATTTTTATTATTCATGCTAGAATTGTATTAACCGGAAGCGTGATACATGTGTGAATACATAAACAAACAGAGTGTCACTAGTATGCCTCTACTTGACTAGCTCATTGATCAAAGATGGTTATGTTTCCTGGCCATAGACAAAGAGTTGTCATTTGATTAATGGGATCACATCATTAGGAGAATGATGTGATTGACTTGGCCCATTCCGTTAGCTTAGCACTTGATCGTTTAGTATGTTCCTATTGCTTTCTTCATGACTTATACATGTTCCTATGACTATGAGATTTTGCAACTCCCGTTTACCGGAGGAACACTCTGTGTGCTACCAAACGTCACAACGTAACTGGGTGATTATAAAGGTGCTCTACAGGTGTCTCCAAAGGTACTTGTTGGGTTGGCGTATTTCGAGATTAGGATTTGTCACTCCGATTGTCGGAGAGGTATCTCTGGGCCCACTCGGTAATGCACATCACTTAAGCCTTGCAAGCATTGCAACTAATGAATTAGTTGCGGGATGATGTATTACAGAACGAGTAAAGAGACTTACCGGTAACGAGATTGAACTAGGTATTGAGATACCGACGATCAAATCTCGGGCAAGTAACATACCGATGACAAAGGGAACAACATATGTTGTTATGCGGTTTGACCGATAAAGATCTTCGTAGAATATGTAGGAGCCAATATGAGCATCCAGGTTCCGCTATTGGTTATTGACCGGAGACATGTCTCGGTCATGTCTACATAGTTCTCGAACCCGTAGGGTCCGCACGCTTAATGTTCGATGACGGTTATATTATGAGTTTATGTGTTTTGATGTACCGAAGGTAGTTCGGAGTCCCGGATGTGATAACATACATGAAGAGGAGTCTCAAAATGGTCGAGACGTAAAGATCAATATATTGGACGACTATATTTGGATACCGGAATGGTTCCGAGTGAGATCGGGATAATACCGGAGCACCGGGAGGTTATCAAAACCCCTCGGGAGGTATATGGGCCTTAATGGGCTTTAGTCGAAAGGAGGGGAAAGGAGCAAGGGAGGGGGCGCCCCCCAAGCCCAATTCGAGTTGGGAGGGGGGCCGGCCCCCCTTTCCTTCCTCCCTCCTTCCTCTTCCTTCCCTCTCCCTCTTCAAATAGGAAAAGGAGGAGTCCTACTCCCAGTGGGAGTAGGACTCCCCCCTTGGGCGCGCCTCCTCCCCTTGGCCGACCCTCTCCTCCCCCCTTTATATACGGAGGAGAGGGGAACCCCATAGACACAACAATTGATCTCTTGGATATTTTAGCTGTGTGCGGTGCCCCTCTCCACCATAGTCCACCTCGATAATATTGTAGCGGTGCTTAGGCGAAGCCCTGCGGCGGTAGAACATCAACATCGTCACCACGCCGTCGTGCTGACGGAACTCTCCCTCAAAGCTCGGTTGGATCGGAGTTAGAGGGACGTCATCTAGTTGAACGTGTGCAGAACTCGGAGGTGTCGTGCATTCGGTACTTGATCGGTCGGATCGTGAAGACGTACGACTACATCAACCGCGTTGTGCTAACGCTTCCGCTTTCGGTCTACAAGGGTACGTGGACACACTCTCCCCTCTCGTTGCTATGTATCACCATGATCTTGAGTGTGCGTAGGAATTTTTTTGAAATTACTACGTTCCCCAACAGTGGCATCCGAGCCTGGTTTGATGCGTAGATTTTATATGCACGAGTAGAACACAAGTGAGTTGTGGACGATACAAGTCATACCGCTTACCAGCATGTCATACTTTGGTCCGGCGGTACTGTTGGATGAAGCGGCCCGGACCGACATTACGCGAACGCTTAGGCAAGACTGGTTCTACTGACGTGCTTTGCACATCGGTGGCTGGCGGGTGTCAGTTTCTCCAACTTTAGTTGAACCGAGTGTGGCTACGCCCGGTCCTTGAGAAGGTTTAAACAACACTAACTTAACGAACTATCGTTGTGGTTTTGATGCGTAGGTAAGAACGGTTCTTGCTCAGCCCGTAGCAGCCATGTAAAACTTGCAACGACAAAGTAGAGGACGTCTAACTTGTCTTTGCAGGGCATGTTGTGATGTGATATGGTCAAGACATGATGCTATATTTATTGTATGAGATGATCATGTTTTGTAACTGAGTTATCGGCAACTGGCAGGATCCATATGGTTGTCGCTTTATTGTATGCAATGCAATCGCCCTGTAATTGCTTTACTTTATCACTAAGCGGTAGCGATAGTCGTAGAAGCAATAGTTGGCGAGACGACAACGATGCTACGATGGAGATCAAGGTGTCGCGCCAGTGACGATGGTGATCATGACGGTGCTTCGGAGATGGAGATCACAAGCACAAGATGATGATGGCCATATCATATCACTTATATTGATTGCATGTGATGTTTATCCTTTATGCATCTTATTTTGCTTTGATTGACGGTAGCATTATAAGATGATCTCTCACTAAATTTCAGGAAAAAGTGTTCTCCCTGAGTATGCGCCATTGCCAAAGTTCGTCGTGCCAAGACACCACATGATGATCAGGTGTGACAAGTTCTACGTTCATCTACAACGGGTGCAAGCCAGTTTTGCACACGCAGAATACTCGGGTTAAACTTGACGGGCCTAGCATATGCAGATATGGCCTTGGAACACTGGAGACCGAAAGGTCGAGCGTGAATCATATAGTAGATATGATCAACATAGTGATGTTCACCATTGAAAACTACTCCATCTCACATGATGATCGGACATGGTTTAGTTGATTTCGATCACATGAGCATTTAGATGACTAGAGCGATGTCTATCTAAGTGGGAGTTCTTAAGTAATATGATTAATCAAACTTTAATTTATCATGAACTTAGTCCTGATAGTATTTGCATAACTATGTTGTAGATCAATAGCTCGCGATGTTGCTCCCCGTTTATTTTTATATGTTCCTAGAGAAAAACTATGCTGAAAAATGTTAGTAGCAATGATGCGGACTAGCTCCGTAATCTGAGGTTTATCCTAATTGCTCCACAGAAGAATTATGTCCTTGATGCATCGCTAGATGACAGACCGATTGCAGGAGCAAAAGCAGACGTTATGAATGTTTGGCAAGCTCGATATGATGATTACTTGATAGTTTAGTGCACCATGCTTTACGGCTTAGAACCGGGACTTCAAAGATGTTTTGAACGCCATGGAGCATATAAGATGTTCCATGATTTGAAATTGGTATTTCATACTCATACCCGTGTCAAGAGGTATGAGACCTTTGACAGTACTTTGCCTACAAGATGGAGGAGAATAGCTCAACCAGTAAGCATGTACTCAGATTGTCTGGGTACTACAATCACTTGAATCAAGTGGGAGCTAATCTTCCAGATAAGATAGTGATTGAAAAAGTTCTCTAGTCACTATCATGAAGTTGCTAGAACTTCGTGATGAACTATAATATGCAAGGGATAACAGAAATGATTCCCAAGCTCTTCGTGATGCTGAAATCGACGAAGGTAGAAATCAAGAAAATCATCAAGTGTTTATGGTTAACAAGACCACTAGTTTCAAGAAAAGGGCAAAGGGAAGAAGGGGAACTTCAAGAAGAACGGCAAGCAAGTTGCTGCTCAAGTGAAGAAGCCCAAGTCTGGACCTAAGCCTGAGACTAAGTGCTTTTACTGCAAAGGGATTAGTCACTGGAAGCGGAACTGCCCCAAGTATTTGGCTGATTAGAAGGATGGCAAAGTGAACAAAGGTATATTGGATATACATGTTATTGATGTGTACTTTACTAGTGTTTATAGCAACCCCTCGGTATTTGATACTAGTTTAGTTGCTAAGAGTAGTAACTTGAAACGGGAGTTGCAGAATGAACAGAGACTAGTTAAGGGTGAAGTAACGATGTGTGTTGGAAGTAGTTCGAAGAATGATATGATCATCATCGCACACTCCCTATACTTTCGGGATTAGTGTTGAACCTAAATAAGTGTTATTTGGTGTTTGCGTTGAGCATGAATATGATTTGATCATATTTATTACAATACAGTTATGCATTTAAGTTAGAGAATAATTGTTATTCTGTTTACATGAATAAAACCTTCTATGGTTATACACCCAATGAAAATGGTTTGTTGAATCTCGATCGTAGTGATACACATATTCATAATATTGAAGCCAAAAGATGCAAAGTTAATGATGATAGTGCAACTTATTTGTGGCACTGCCGTTTAGGTCATATTGGTGTAAAGCGCATGAAGAAAATCCATGCCGATGGGCTTTTGGAATCACTTGATGCTTGCGAACCATGCCTCATGGGAAAAGATGACTAAGACTCCGTTCTCCAAAACAATGGAGCGAGCAACTAACTTATTGGATATAATACATACTGATGTATGAGGTCCGATGAGTGTTGAGGCTCGCGGCGGGTATCATTATTTTCTGACCTTCAAAGATGATTTGAGCAGATATGGGTATATCTACTTGAAGAAACATAAGTCTGAAACATTTGAAAAGTTCAAAGAATTTCAGAGTGAAGTGGAAAATCATCGTAACAAGAAAATAAAGTTTCTATGATCTGATCTCACAGGCGAATAATTGAGTTACGAGTTTGGTCTTCAATTAAAACAACGTGGAATAGTTTCACAAACACATGTCACCTGGAACACCACAGCGTAATGGTGTGTCCGAACGTCATAACCGTACTTTATTTTATATAGTGCAATCTATGATGTCTCTTACCGATTTACCAGTATCGTTTTGGGGTTATGCATTAGAGACATGTGCATTCACATTAAAAAGGGCACCATCTAAATCTGTTGAGACGACACCGTATGAACTGTGGTTTAGCAAGAAACCTAAGCTGTCGTTTCTTAAAGTTTGGGGTTGCGATGCTTATGTGAAAAAGTTTCATCTTGATAAGCTCAAGCTCAAGTCGGAGAAGTGCGTCTTCATAGGATACCCACAAGTGACTGTTGGGTACACCTTCTATCACAGATCCGAAGGCAATATATTTGTTGCTGAGAATGGATCCTTTCTAGAGAAGGAGTTTCTATCGAAAGAAGTGAGTGGGAGGAAAGTAGAACTTGATGAGGTAACTGTACCTGCTCCCTTATTGGAAAGTAGTTCATCACAGAAATCTGTTTCTATGACTCCTACACCAATTAGTGAGGAAGCTAATGATGATGATCATGTAACTTCAGATCAAGTTACTACCGAACCTTGTAGGTCAACCAGAGTGAGATCTGCACTAGAGTGGTACGATAATCCTGTGCTGGAGGTCATGTTAATTGACCATGACAAACCTACGAACTATGAGGAAGCGATGATGAGCCCAGATTCCGCGAAATGGCTTGAGGCCATGAAATCTGAGATGGGATCCATGTATGAGAACAAAGTGTGGACTTTGGTTGACTTGCCCGATGACCGGCAAGCCATAGAAAATAAATGGATCTTCCAGAGGAAGACGAACGCTGATAGTAGTGTTACTATCTACAAAGCTAGACTTGTGGAAAAAGGTTTTGACAAAGTTCAAGGTGTTGACTACGATGAGATTTTCTCACTCGTAGCAATGCTTAAGTCTGTCCGAATCATGTTAGCAAATTGACACATTTTATGAAATCTGGCAAATGGATGTCAAAACTACATTCCTTAATGGATTTCTTAAAGAAGAGTTGTATATGATGCAACCAGAAGGTTTTGTCAATCCTAAAGGTGCTAACAAAATGTGCAAGCTCCAGCGATCCATCTATGGACTGGTGCAAGCATCTCAGATTTGGAATATACGCTTTGATGAGTTGATCAAAGGATATAGTTTTATACAGACTTGTGATGAAGCCTGTATTTACAAGAAAATGAGTGGGAGCACTACTGCATTTCTGATAAATATATGTGAATGACATATTGTTGATCGGAAATAATGTAGAATGTTCTGGAAAGCATAAAGGAGTATTTGAAAGGAGTTTGTCAAGTAAAGACCTCGGTGAAGCTACTTACATATTGAGCATCAAGATCTATAGAGATAGATCAAGATGCTTGATAAGTTTTTTCAACGAGTACATACCTTGACAAGATTTTGAAGTAGTTCAAAATGGAACAGTCAAAGGAAGAGTTCTTACCTGTGTTACAAGGTGTGAAATTGAGTAAGACTCAAAGCCCGACCACGACAGAAGATAGAAAGAGAATGAAAGTCATTCCCTATGCCTCAGCCATAGTTTCTATAAAGTATGCCATGCTGTGTACCAGATCTATTGTATACCCTACACTGAGTTTAGCAAGGGAGTACAATAGTGATCTAGGACTAGATCACTGGACAGTGGTCAAAATTATCCCTAGTGGAATAAGGATATGTTTCTCGATTATGGAGGTGACAAAAGGTTCATCATAAAGGGTTACATCGATGCAAATTTTGACACTGATCTAGATGACTCTAAGTCTCAATCTGGATATATTTTGAAAGTGGGAGAAATTAGCTAGAGTAGCTCCGTGCAGGGCATTGTTGACATAGAAATTTGCAAAATACATACGATCTGAATGTGGCAGACCCGTAGACTAAACTTCTCTCACAATCAAAACATAATCACACCTTAGTACTCTTTGGGTGTTAATCACATAGAGATGTGAACTAGATTATTGACTCTAGTAAACCCTTTGGGTGTTGGTCACATGACGATGTGAACTATGGGTGTTAATCACAATGGTGATGTGAACTATTGGTGTTAAATCACATGGCGATGTGAACTAGATTATTGACTCTAGTGCAAGTGGGAGACTGAAGGAAATATGCCCTAGAGGCAATAATAAAGTTATTATTTATGTCCTTATATCATGATAAATATTTATTATTCATGCTAGAATTTATTAACCGAAAACATGATACATGTGTGAATACATAGACAAACAGAGTGTCACTAGTATGCCTCTACTTGACTATCTCGTTGATCAAAGATGGTTATGTTTCCTGGCCATAGACAAAGAGTTGTCATTTGATTAACAGGATCACATCATTAGGAGAATGATGTGATTGACTTGACCCATTCCGTTAGCTTAGCACTTGATCGTTTAGTATGTTGCTATTGCTTTCTTCATGACTTATACATGTTCCTATGACTATGAGATTATGCAACTCCCGTTTACCGGAGGAACACTTTGTGTACTACCAAACATCACAACGTAACTGGGTGATTATAAAGGTGCTCTACAGGTGTCTCCGAACGTACTTGTTGGGTTGGCGTATTTCGAGATTAGGATTTGTCACTCCGATTGTCGCAGAGGTATGTTTGGGCCCACTCAGTAATGCACATCACTTAAGCCTTGCAAGCATTGCAACTAATGAGTTAGTTGTGGGATGATGTATTACGTAACGAGTAAAGAGACTTGCCATTAACGAGATTGAACTAGGTATTGAGATACCGACGATCGAATCTCGAGCAAGTAACACACCGATGACAAAGGGAACAACATATGTAGTTATGCGGTTTGACCGATAAAGATCTTCGTAGAATATGTAGGAGCCAATATGAGCATCCAGGTTCCGCTATTGGTTATTGAATGGAGGCATGTCTCGCTCATGTCTACATAGTTCTCGAACCTGTAGGGTCCGCATGCTTAAAGTTCGATGACGGTTATATTATGAGTTTATGTGTTTTGATGTACCGAAGGTAGTTCGGAGTCCCGGATGTGATCACGGACATGACGAGGAGTCTCAAAATGGCCGAGACGTAAAGATCGATATATTGGACGACTATATTTGGATACTAGAATGGTTCTGGGTGAGATCGGGATAATACCAGAGCACCAGGAGGTTATCAGAACCCCCCGTGAGGTATATGGGCCTTAATGGGCTTTAGTGGAAAGGAGGGGAAAGGAGCAAGGGAGGGGGCGTGCCCCCCCAAGCCCAATCCGAATTGGGAGGGGGCCGGCCCCCCTATCCTTCCTCCCTCCTTCCTCTTCCTTCCCTCTCCCTCTCCAAATAGGAAAAGGAGGAGTCCTACTCCCGGTGGGAGTAGGACTCCCCCTTGGGCGCGCCTCCTCCCCTTGGCTGGCCCTCTCCTCCCCCCTTTATATACGGAGGAGGGGGCACCCCATAGACACAACAATTGATCTCTTGGATCTTTTAGCCGTGTGCGGTGCCCCTCTCCACCATAGCCCACCTCGATAATATTGTAGCGGTGCTTAGGTGAAGCCCTGCGACGGTAGAACATCAACATCGTCACCACGCCGTCGTGCTGACGGAACTCTCCCTCAAAGCTCGGCTAGATAGGAGTTAGAGGGACGTCATCGAGTTGAACGTGTGCAGAACTCGGAGCTGTCGTGCGTTCGGTACTTGATCGGTCGGATCGTGAAGACGTACGACTACATCAACCGCGTTGTGCTAACGCTTTCGCTTTTGGTATACGAGGGTACGTGGACACACTCTCCCCTCTCGTTGCTATGCATCACCATGATCTTGAGTGTGCGTAGGATTTTTTTTGAAATTACTATGTTCCCCAACAAAAGGTGCTCTACAGCTATCTCCGAAGGTGTCTGTTGGGTTGGCATGGATCAAGATTGGGATTTTTCATTCCGTATGAAGGAAAGATATTTCTGGGCCCTCTCAGTAATACAACATCACAAGAAGCTTGCAAGCAAAGTGACTAAGGAGTTAGTTACAAGATGATGTATTACGAAACGAATAAGAGACTTGCCGGTAACGAGATTGAACTAGGTATTGAGACACCGACGATCGAATCTCGGGCAAGTAACATACTGACAGACAAAGGGAATTGCGTATGTTGTCATAAAGGTTCGACCAGTAAAGATCTTCATAGAATATGTAGGAACCAATATGGGCATCCAGGTCCCGCTATTGGTTATTGACTCGAGAAGTGTCTCCATCATGTCTACATCATTCTCGAACCCGTAGGGTCCGCACGCTTAATGTTCATTGATGATATAGTATTATATGAGTTATGTATGTTGGTCACAGAATGTTGTTCAGAGTCCCAGATGAGATAACAAACATGAAGAGGAGCTCCGAAATGGTCCGGGGGTAATGATTTATATATAGGATGATAGTTGGGCCAAGGGGTAAGGCCCACGAGGCTTTAGGTTGGTGCAAAAAGAAGTTTTGCGGAATTCGGGGACCAGACGCCAGGGACCCTGGCGTCTGGCCCTGCGCCAGACACCACGGACCATGACGTCTGGGCTAGACGCCGAGGACCATGGTGTTTGGTGCTCGAATCTGAGAACCACTCTTCCTTGGATTCCAAACTAACTTTGGGGAGGCCCTCTCCCCAGGTAAGGACCCCAGGGCTCAACATATAAATAGAGGAGCTGGGCTAGCCCCTAGAACATAGTTTTTTGAGCCTGCTTTAGTTGGTCCTAGTTGACTAATTAGAGTTAGCCCTAGCTACATCTAATCCTTATAATTAGAACCCAGTGTGGTTCTAATCTCCTCCCTCTAGTTGACCCTCCGCTCTAAATCCATTGTGCTTGGCAAAGCCCTGCGGAAATAGTTTCACCACCACCGTCACCACACCATCGTGCTACCGGAACTCATCTAGTACTTCGTGTTGGGGAATGCAGTTGAGGGAGTCCTGGATTAGGGGGTCTCTAGACAGCCGGACTATCTCCATTGGCCGGACTGTTAGACTATGAAGATACAAGATTGAAGACTTCGTCTCGTGTCCGGATGGGACTCTACTGAGCGTGGAAGGCAAGCTAGGCAATACGGATATGGATATCTCCTCCGTTTTAACCGACCTTGTGTAACCCTAACCCTCTCCGGTGTCTATATAAACCGAAGGGTTTTAGTCCGTAGGACAACAACCACAACATACAATCATACCATAGGCTAGCTTCTAGGGTTTAGCCTCTCTGATCTCGTGGTAGATCTACTCTTGTACTACCCATATCATCAATATCAATCAAGCAGGACGTAGGGTTTTACCTCCATCAAGAGGGCCCGAACCTGGGTAAAACATTGTGTCCCCTGCCTCCTGTTACCATCCGGCCTAGACGCACAGTTCGGGACCCCCTACCCGAGATCCGCCGGTTTTGACACCGACATTGGTGCTTTCATTGAGAGTTCCTCTGTGTCATCGCCGTTAGGCTTGATGGCTCCTACTATCATCGATAGCGATGCGGTCCAGGGTGAGACTTTTCTCCCCGGACAGATCTTCGTATTCGACGGCTTTGCACTGCGGGCTAATTCGCTTGGCCATCTGGAGCATATTGAAAGCTACGCCCGTGGCCATGAGGTCAGATTTGGAAGCTTAAACTACACGACCGATATCCGTGGAGATTTGATCTTCGACGGATTCAAGCCTCTGCCTTGTGCGCCACGCGGTCATGATGAGCATGACTTAGCTCTCCCATTGGACAGTGTTAAGGAGATCGCACCGGCAGCCGCTCCGACCCTCAATTCAGAGCCAGTCGCGCCTTCCGCGGACGGGTGGATGGACCCCGCCACGGAGGCCTTACCCTCAGCAGCGATCGAGCCGAACATCGACCTTACCTTGCACGAGAGCCGTGTTGTTAAACTGCCGGATCCTTCTCCGGCCACGGATTCCGAACCGCCTGCGCCCGTTCCTATCGAATCCGATTGGGCGCCGATAATGGAGTTTACCTCCGCGGATATTTTTCAGCACTCGCCCTTTGGCTACATACTGAACTCATTAAGGTCTCTCTCCTTGTCAGGAGAATCTTGGTCGAACTATGTTCGGCAAGATCGGGATGCGGACAACGAAGAAATTCGACACCCACCCACCACCCACTTAATAGCCACTGTGGATGACTCAACCGACATGCTCGACTTTGACTCCAAAGACATCGATGGTATGGACGACGATGCGGGAGGCGAAGAGGAACCACCGCCCACACGGCGCTGGACGTCCACCTCATCATATGACGTATACATGGTGGACACACCAAAAGAAGACGATGATGAGGAACGGAAGGACGCAACGAAGGCTTGTTCCCTCGAGAAGCAGTCAAAGCGGCGGCGTAAGCGCCGCCCCAAATCCCACCTTGGTAGAAATAATGATCATACAGACCCAGCGTTGGAGCAGGGCGAACCATCGCGGGACCACAGCAATACGGAGAATCAAACCGAACAAACCAATTCTGTCAAAGATAATAGTCCGGACGACATAACGCCGGACAGGCACCCGGAGCAGCAGAATGCTCGTCAAAGGCTTGTTGCCACCGCGAGGAGTCTGAAAAAGCAGAAGCAAAGGCTCAAGGCTACGCAGGACACACTCCAAATCAGATGGAGTAAAGTACTCAACACAGCAGCGAAGTACGGCGGCAATCGCCCCACCAAGAGCTACCCAAAGCCGAAGTTGCTACCTGAATTCGATGAGGAGGCCTTAGACCCCCGACAACCAAAAATTAAAACAGCCATCTAGCCGGATAGACGACCTCACGGCCAACACAAAGCGGCAAGCAACACCGCACATAAGCCAATACGCGGTCTACGCGAGGGCTCGCATCAAAAGGACGGCGAAACCAGATCCATCTATGGACCACGCAAGCGTGCTACAGCATACGATGCAACACAACAAACATCCAAACAACGCGGTACACCCAGATATAGGGGTGCCGCACACCCCCTATGTTTCACCGATGAGGTGTTGGACCATGAATTTCCAGAGGGATTCAAACCCGTAAACATAGAGGCATACGATGGAATAACAGACCCTGGGGTCTGGATTGAGGACTATATCCTCCGTATCCACATGGCTCGGGGAGATGATCTCCATGCCATTAAGTATTTACCCCTCAAACTCAAAGGGCCAGCTCGGCACTGGCTTAAGAGCCTCCCCGAAAGCTCCATTGGAAGTTGGGAAGAGCTCGAAGACGCCTTTCGGGCAAATTTTCAAGGGACTTATGTTCGACCTCCGGACGCGGATGATTTGAGTCATATAACTCAACAGCCTGGAGAGTCAGCCCGAAAGCTTTGGAACATGTTTCTTACTAAAAAGAACCAAATTGTCGATTGTCCGGATGCCGAAGCCTCGGCAGCTTTTAAGCATAGCGTCCATGACGAATGGCTTGGCAGACACCTCGGCCAAGAAAAACCAAGAACAATGCCAGCATTAACAAGCCTCATGGACCGCTTTTGCGCGGGTGAGGATAGCTGGCTAGCCAGATGCAGCACCAGCGACCCCAGTACATCCAAAGTTAGAGATGGAAACGGGAAATCACGGCGCAACAGCAATAACAAATGCCGGAATAAAGAAGATAGCATGAAGAGCATGGCAGCAAACGCCGGATTCAAAAGCTCTCGGCCAGGTCAGCAAAAGCCGCCCTCGAAAGGCGCCAGAGAAAAACTGTCCAGCCTAAACAAAATTCTGGACCAAATATGTCAGATCCATAGCACCCCTGGTAAACCCGCTAATCATACCCACAGAGAATGTTGGGTCTTCAAGCAGTCCGGCAAGCTCAACGCCGTACACAAGGGGGAAGATACACCAAGCGAAGACGAGGATGAGCCTCTCAAGCAAGACACTAGGGAACAAAAGAAATTTCCACCAGAAGTCAAAACAGTAAACGTGTTACACGTGATCAAGGGGAGAAACAAAACGACACTCCTAGAAAAATATGCCCAAGGGCCTATCACCGCGGAGTCCTGCCACTGGTCGTCTCAACCGATCACTTTTGACCTTCGTGATTCATCAGCAAGTATCCGACGTGCAGGATGGGCTGCCCTGGTATTAGACCCAATAATTGATGGATACCACTTCACACGAGTCCTGATGGACGGTGGCAGCAGTCTAAACCTGATATACCAGGATACAATTCGCAAAATGGGGATAGACCCAACGAAAATTTGCCATAGCAATACTACCTTTAAGGGAGTAACACCAGGCCCAGGGGCTCATTGCACGGGCTCCCTGCTACTAAAGGTTATATTTGGCTTCCCCGATAACTTCCGTAGCGAACATTTAACCTTCCACATCGCTCCATTCCAAAGTGGCTATCAAGCACTACTTGGATGCGAAGCTTTCGCTTGCTTTAATGCAATACTGCACTACGCTTCCCTCACACTCAAGATGCCCGGCCCACGTGGCATCATTACGGTGAATGGAAGTATTAAGCGATCTTTGTGCACCGAAGAGAATGTGACTGCCTTGGCAGCCGCACACTAAAAATGGCCTCACCAACTAAAGCATTTGATAGGTCGTCAAGACCACGGACGCGGTTAGACGAGTCCGACGCTGCTATATGTAATTTATACCGGATTAATGGCCACATCCCTATTACAAATACAAAGGGCCCAACGCGCGTAGACAAGTGGCAATTTATACTCATTTCTAGTTATACATGGTTTCTTTAAAAACTATCTCTCTGCACGACAACTTTTTCACCTAAATTCCTCTCTTTTACAGATGACCATCGTGCTACACCCGACCAGGATACGGCACAACGGAGACACAGGCGTAGACGTGTAGCAGGGACCTGTTCTAAGGATTTTTTTTAGATTAAGACCCTGCGTAAACCTTTTTTACTGTCTCTTGTTGATACACATCCACCGAATTCTCAGCACAATTGAGAAGGATGCTGACGTCTTGGCATGTGGCCACGTCAGAATAATGCACGTACCTAGACACAAGGGGCTTCTTACAAAGGGCACTATTTAGGCCCGGTTTATACCATAAAGACCGAACACCTTAGGGAGTGTTCGGCGTCGCGAGTTTGGCCTTATATGCATCAGCTCCGAATCATTGTCTTTGGTCAAATGTTGGGTTTGCCCGGCTCCTGTGTTTTGGTGCCTTACGTTCCGCTTTATCGGCTAAGGCAGCACCAGGAGAACTACTGTGATTGTGCCCTGGTTCATCCGGACGAGCACCTTAGTAGAGAAAGTCGAAAACTGACTGTCATGATATAGCGTGAGACTGGTTAACCACTCAATGACCTATCAGAATGTTAGAATTCCTCTGCCTTAAAGAAGGGCCATTTTCAAGCCAGGCATGTACGCATCCCGAGATCGGGAGAGTGCGGAGCCACCAGGGGCTATCTAGTAGCCCCCTGTCAAACTCCTATGGCTAAGTGAAAGTGTTAAAGCATTATAGCCCGATTGCCTCGTTCGCTACGCTATCACATCCTTAATAGGACCAAGACGTTGGGTTAAGTGTGAACACGCGTTTTTTGCGAGCACCTCCTCATTATATGCGTGAGGGTTGAAGCCGACGACTACAATCTTTCAAGTTATACACATGTATACATAAACGTCCGCACAGGAGGCATCATACTACTTTCAGGCAAAAGTATAAACATAGCCTTATAAAATTTCATAAAAGCATTGTGTTTACAATGGGAATACATATCACTCAAACATAATATTCTTCGAGCACTGGGCCTCTATCAAACGAGCACCCTCGAGAACCTCCTCGAAATAGTGCTCGGCAGCCACTCGGCCTATGGCCGAACCCTGCGCCGCAACAGTGGTAGCGTCCATCTCCACCCTGTATGCTTTAACATGGGCAAGGGCCATCCGTGAGCCTTCTATGCACGCCTACCTCTTCATCGCATTAATGCGCGGCACCGCACCAAGGAACCGCTGCACTAAACTGAAATAGCTGTTCGGCTTTGGCTTTTCCGGACATAGCTGATCCATGACAGACCTCATGGCGAGTCCGGACAACCTATTTAGTTTGGCCCATTCGGCTAGTTGATCAGTCAATGGAAGCAGATGCTCTGGAACGTTGAATTGTGACCAGAACAGCTTGTCCACTTCATGATCTGTTTGACCTTGGAAGTATTTGGCCGCATCGGCAGCTCTCACCGCCAAGTCCATGTACGCATCTGCTGAACTCCACAGCCGATACAGAGGGGCATACCGTGGATCTCCGAACTTCCTCTGTAGCATGAAGGGCTTCCCAGCCGCAATATCCCCGGCTTCCTGCAGCTCCTCCTTCTTCGCTCTCATAGCAGAGCGGGTGTCTTTGTCCGCCATAGTGGCCTTCTCAAGGTCCGTTGCCTTCGCTCGGTTTTCTTTTTCAAGGAGCCGACAACGGTCGACAGTGTCTTTTAGTTCTACGGCCATCTTCTCTCGCAATGTGCGGCCTTCTCGGCTTTCAACTCTTCGACCGCCTTCAAAGCAGCCGCATTACTAATCCTCGCTTGTTCCTTGGCTCGGGCAAGTTCTGCCCGCAAGGTTTCCATGGTGGCAGCTCCATCTGCAGTCACAACATATTAAAGATACTGGCATCATGCTGCTCTTACTATGTGGCGTTCACCAGATAATAACACTTACCCTATGCCTCGTCAAGCCTCTTGTTAACAAGCTCGATGTCGGCGTCTGCCGCATCCAGTTGCCGTTTTAATTCGGCAAACTCAGTAGTTCGGCTAGCCACCGGAGCTTCCACCACCTGCACATAAGGGCAGTCTGGTCATTGCCTGGGACTATGATCCTCTGTTCATCGCCGTTCTCGACGACAACCAGAGTCTCAGGGCCTACTATCTACACAGGGCACACCTAACATGTGTGGTACTATCACGTACCTCAAAGCCTGTTAGTAGACTCATAAAGGCTTCATGTAATCCGCTTTCGGCGGACGAAATTCTTTCCATCACCGTACCCATCAGCGTACGGTGTTCTTCTGAGATGGCCACTTGCCCCAACAGCTCCCTCAGAATGTCCCACCGCATACCAGATGGTGTCGGACTCTTTTGTTTGCTCTCCTCGAGAGCCGGATGCTGGGGACTTCGGGGTCTATGGGATTATCTTCTGGCCTCACCGGATCCGGAGAGGCCCTCCGTGATGACACTTCGGGGTCGCCCGCTTCTTGAGTGGAGGAGTCTAGGGGAGGCGTTTCGCTCTCCATCATCTCCGGAAGAAGATCCCCCGAAGACGAGCTCAGCTGAGAAGGGCTAAGACCCGAACAGCAAGATATATGCGGCGGTTATTTTCTCAGAAGAAAGATAGTATACCTTCATTATTAAAGTATTTTTTGGATCACTTACGACTCGTTGGAGGGCTGATCCCCCCGCGGACTTTGTGCGGCAAAAGCACCACCCGAGGCAGGACCCTCTGTTGGAGACTTCTTCTCCCGTTTGGAGGCCTCGCCTTCCGGATCCTCGGAAGCAGTCCTTTTCCTCCCCCGGTTATCCTCCCTCATGGAGACGCTCATTCCCTCGGTTGGAACTAGCAGCGATGGGGGCCCGTGTCCGCCCGTATTATCCCCCGTATCTTCCTTCGAGGGCTCCGGGCAAGGTGCGAGCTCGAGCATCTTTTCCAATACCGGATTTTCCAAACCCTCAGGAAGGAGGGCCAAACACCGAATCATCTTTGCCTTTGTTAGCCAGTCCTGGTCATAGAGCGAACTCTCAGAAATAACTTCATGATGAATAAAAGACAGTGTGTTCGGCTAGAGGATTTCTTACTTGTTTGGTGGCACGGTTACTGCTTAGGCCCACGTCCTCGGTAGTATCTGGACACTCTATTTGAGGTCCGAAGAATGACTTGTACATCTCCTCGTGCGTTAGGCCAAGGAAACTTTGAATGGCACGCAGTCCTTCTGGGTTGAACTCCCACAAGCGAAGGGGCCAACGTTTGCAAGGCTGGACTTAACGAACCATCATAACTAGTATTACCACGACCAAATTAAAATCTCCCTCGAAGAGATCTCGAATGCGGCTTTGCAGTATAGGCACGTCCTTGGCTGGACCCCAGCTCAGACCTCTGCTAATCCATGACATTAGTTGTGGTGGGGGGCTCGAGCGGAAAGCGGGGGCAGCCGCCCACTTGGCACTTCTGGGAGCCGTGACGTAAAACCACTCCCGTTGCCATAATTCGGACACCTCTAGAAAGGAACCTTTCGGCCATGGAGCTCCTGCCATCTTGCCTATTGATGCACCTCCGCACACTGCATGTTGGCCCCCGATCATCTTCGGCTTCACTTCAAAGGTCTTGAACCACAAGCCGAAGTGAGGGGTAATGCGGAGGAAGGCCTCACACACGACAATAAATGTCGAGATGTGGAGAAAGGAGTCCGGATCTAGATCGTGGAAATCTAGCCCGTAATAGAACATCAAACCCCTGACGAAGGGATCCAGAGTGAGGCCTAGGCCTCGGAGGAAGTGGGAGACGAACACGATGTTCTCGTTGGGTTCGGGAGTAGGGACGACCTGCCCTCGAGCAGGTAGCCGATGCGAAACCTTGGCGGTCAGGTATCTGGCCTCCCTCAACTTCTTGATGTCTGCTTCCGTCACGGAGGAGGGCATCCATCGGCCTTGAAGGCTGGATCCGGACATGATTGAAGATCCGGAGCACCTAACCTAGGCTTTGGGTGTTGGAACTCGAGGCGGGGGAAGGGTTCGATTGAGCACGAGAGGGAAAAAGCGAAAACCTTGTCCCTTTATAAAGAGGGTGAATATCAAGCGTCCTCTCCGTAGCCGTTTAGGACTTGCCTATAATCTAGGAGTCCTAGACACGGTTGGGTTACCCACGACCGCATTAATGAGAATCCCGTAATTGGGGGAACACGATCTCTGCTTTGACAAGACATGTCAAGAAACCGCCTCGTGTTATGTGTGGAGCTAGTTGAAGAAAAACGGTTCGAATAATCACCGGGCCATGACATAACATCATGCTGCCAAAACAAGTCAGCAAATTGGATTTGCTAAAATATTATTCTCTCTATGGCGGTATGTGTAACTTATTTTGCAGGGTCGGACACTATCCTCGTATTCAAATTCTTCTGTGATGTATTCGGAGAAGGAACCCACCTTGCAATGCCGAAGACAATACTGCGTGCCGGACTCATCATCATTGAAGCCTCGTTCAGGGGCTACTGAGGGAGTCCTGGATTAGGGGGTCTCCGGACAGCCGGACTATCTCCATTGGCCGGACTGTTAGACTATGAAGATACAAGATTGAAGACTTCGTCTCGTGTCCGGATGGGACTCTACTTAGCGTGGAAGGCAAGCTAGGCAATACGAATATGGATATCTCCTCCTTTGTAACCGACCTTGTGTAACCCTAACCCTCTCTGGTGTCTATATAAACCGAAGGGTTTTAGTCCGTAGGACAACAACCACAACATACAATCATACCATAGGCTAGCTTCTAGGGTTTAGCCTCTCTGATCTCGTGGTAGATCTACTCTTGTACTACCCATATCATCAATATCAATCAAGCAGGACGTAGGGTTTTACCTCCATCAAGAGGGCCCGAACCTGGATAAAACATTGTGTCCCCTGCCTCCTGTTACCATCCGGCCTAGACGCACAGTTCGGGACCCCCTACCCAAGATCCGCCGGTTTTGACACCGACAGCAGTATTTAAAAAAATTCCTACGCACATGCAAGATCCATCTAGGTGATGTATAGCAACGAAAGGGGAGAGTGTGTCCACGTACCCTCGTAGACCGAAAGCGGAAGCGTTAAGTAACGCGGTTGGTGTAGTCAAACGTCTTCGCGATCCCACCGATCAAGTACCGAACGCACGACACCTCCGCGATGTGCACATGTTCAGCACGGTGACGTCCCTCGTACTCTTGATCTAGTTGAGGCCGAGGGAGAGTTTCATTAGCACGACGGTGTGATGACGATGATGATGAAGTTACTGACGCAGGGCTTTGCCTAAGCACTACAACGATATGACCGAGGTGGAAATCTGTGGAGGGGGGCACCGCACACGGCTAAGACAACTGTCAACTTGTGTGTTCTAGGATGCCCCCTGCCCCAGTATATAAAGGAGCAAGGGGGAGGCCGGCCGGCCCTCATGGGGCGCGCCCCCAAGTAGGATTCCTACTAGGAATAGGAATCCTATTTCTAGTAGGTTTCCAACAAGGGAAGAGAGGGCGAAGGAAGGAGAGGGAGAGAGGGAGAAGGAAAGGGAGGGGGCGGTGCCCCCTCCTAGTCCAATTCGGACTCCTCAAGGGGGGGGGGGGTGACAGCCCTAGGGCCCTCTCCTCTCTCTCTCACAAGGCCCATGTTGGCCCATTAGTTCCCCCGGGGTTTCCGATAATCCCCTAGGACTCTGATATTTATCCGGTGACCCCGGAACTCATCCGGTGTCCGAATAACATCATCCAATATATCAATCTTTATGTCTCGACCATTTCGAGACTCCTCGTCATGTCTGTTATCACATCCGAGACTCCGAACTAAATTTGGTACATCAAAACACATAAACTCATAATAACGATCGTCATCGAACGTTAAGCGTGCGGACCCTACGGGTTTGAGAACTATGTAGACATGACCGAGACTCATCTTTGGTCAATAACCAATAGCAGAACCTGGATGCTCATATTGGTTCCTACATATTCTATGAAGAGCTTTATCGGTCAAACCGCATAACAACATACGATGTTCCCTTTGTCATCGGTATGTTACTTGCCCGAGATAAGATCGTCGGTATCTCAATACCTAGTTCAATCTCATTACCGGCAAGTCTCTTTACTCGTTCCGTAATGCAAAATCCTGCAACTAACTCATTAGTCACATTGCTTGCAAGGCTTATAGTGATGTGCATTACCGAGAGGGCCCAGAGATACCTCTCCGATACACGGAGTGACAAATCCTAATCTTGATCTATGCCAACTCAACAAACACCATTGGAGACATCTGTAGAGCATCTTTATAGTCACCCAGTTATGTTGTGACGTTTGACAGCACACTAAGTGTTCCTCTGGTATTCCGGAGTTGCATAATCTCATAGTCATAGGAACATGTATAAGTCATGAAGAAAGAAATAGCAATAAACTAAACGATCATAGTGCTAAGCTAACAGATGGGTCAAGTCAATCACATCATTCTCTAATGATGTGATCCCGTTCATCAAATGACAACTCATGTCCATGGTTAGGAAACTTAACCATCTTTGATTAACGAGCAAGTCAAGTAGTGGCGTACTAGTGACACTCTTTTTGTCTATGTATTCACACATGTACTAAGTTTCCAGTTAATACAATTCTAGCATGAATAATAAACATTTATCATGATATAAGGAAATATAAATAACAACTTTATTATTGCCTCTAGGGCATATTTCCTTCACTTCGCCCCTCTTGCTGGATCAAGAAGGCGATGACATCATTGAGCTAAACATATGCTGGACGTGGAGGTGTCATACTTTCGGTGCTTGATTGGAATGGACGTGAAGGTGTATGACTACATCAACTGTGTTGATAAACGCTTCCTCTTAGCAATCTACAAGGGTATGTAGATGTTGGGTAATGTAGCATGCAATTTCAAAAAAATTCCTACGCTCACGCAAGATCTATCTAGGAGACGCATAGAAACGAGAGGGGGAGAGTGTGTCCATGTATCCTCGTAGACCGAAAGCGAAAGCGTTTGACAACGCGGTTGATGTGGTCTAACTTCTTCTCGTTCCGACTGATCAAGCACCGAACGTACGACACCTCCGAGTTCTGCACACGTTCAATTCGATGACGTCCCTCGAACTCTTGATCCAGCAAAGTGTTGAGGGAAAGTTTGGTCAGCATGACAGCATGGTGACAATGATGGTGAAGTGATCCATGCAGGGCTTCGCCTAAGCACTACGTGAATATGACCGGAGGCGTAAACTATGGAGGGGGCGCCGCACACGACTAACAATGTTTGTTGTGTGTTCTAGCGGTGCCCCCCCATATATATAGGTTGGAGGGGAGGAGAGGCAGCCAAGGGGTCGCCCCAAGTAGGAGGAATCCTATATGGGCACCTCCCAATTCGGCCTCTCCCCTTTCCTATTTCTATTCGGAGTAGGAAGGGAAGAGGGGGAATGGGGAATCCTATTCCCTTTTTCCTTTCCTCCTTCCCCTTTCGTTCTCCAATTTGACCAGCCCATATGGGGGGCGGGGAGGCGCACCAGCCCCTTTGTGGCTGGTGTGTTTCCCCTCTTGGCCCATAAGGCCCATATAGTTTGTCGGGGGTAGCTCGGAACCCCTTCCGGTGACCCGATACGTACCATGTACCCCCGGAACACTTCTGTGTCCAAATACTACTGTCCTATATATGAATATTTACCTCCCAACCATTTCGAGACTCCTCATCATGTCCGTGATCTCATGCGGAAATCCGAACAACATTCGGTCACCAAATCACATAACTCATATAATACAACATCGTCATCGAACGTTAAGCATGCGGACCCTACGGGTTCGAGAACTATGTAGACATGACCAAGACACCTCTCTAGTCAATAACCAATAGCAGAACTTGGATGCTCATATTGGTTCCCACATATTCTATGAAGATCTTTATCGGTCATGCGGTAGTGACAACATACGTTATTCCCTTTGTCATTGATATGTTACTTGCCTAAGATTCGATTGTCGGTATCTTCATACCTAGGTCAATCTCGTTACCAGAAAGTATCTTTACTATTCCATAATGCACCATCCCGCAACTAACTCATTAGTCACATTTCTTGCAAGGCTTATCATGGTGTGCATTACCGAGAGGGCCCAGAGATACCTCTCCGATACTCGGAGTGACAAATCCTAATATCGATCGATGCCAACCCAACAAACACCTTCGAAGATACCTGTAGAGCATCTTTATGATCACCCGGTTACGTTGTGACATTTGATAGCACACAAGGTATTCCTCGGGTATTCGGGAGTTGCATAATATCATAGTTGAAGGAATATGTATTTGACATGAAGAAAGCAATAGCAATAAAACTTAACGATCATTATGCTAAGCTAACGGATGGGTCTTTTCCATCACATCATTCTCCTAATGATGTGATCCCGTTCATCAAATGACCCACATGTCTATGGTTAGGAAACTTAACCATCTTTGATTAACGAGCTAGTTTAGTAGAGGCTTACTAGGGACACTGAGTTTTGACTATGTATCCACACATGTATCAAGTTTCCGATTAATACAATTCTAGCATGAATAATAAACATTTACCATGATATAAGGAAATATAAATAACTAATTTATTATTTCCTCTAGGGAACATTTCCTTCAGTAGATGATCTCCCACTCTCATTGCTATACATCTCCATGGATAGATCTTGCGTGTGCGTAGAATTTTTTGTTTTACATGCGACGTTTCCCAACAATGGTATCAAATCCAGGTCTATGCGTAGACGATATGCGCGAGTAGAACACAAATGAGTTGTGGGCGGTGATATTCATATTGCTTACTACCTATGTCTTATTTTGATTTGGCGGTATTGTGGGCTGGAGCGGCTCGGACCAACCTTACATGTCCACATACATGAGACTGGTTCCACCGACTGACATGCAACTTGTTTTGCATAAAGGTGGCTGGCGGGTGTCTGTTTATCCCACTTTAGTTGAATCTAATTTGACTACGGTGGTCCTTGCAGAAGGTTAAATAGCAACTTGATAATCACCATTGTGGTTTTGCGTAGGTAAGGACGGTTTTTGCTAGTTGCCCATAGCAGCCACGTAAAACTTGCAACAACAAAGTAGAGGACGTCTAATTTGTTTTTGCAGGGCATATTGTGATGTGATATGGTCAAGATGTGATATGGTATATGTTGATGTATGAGATGATCATGTTTTATAATAAGTTCATGACTTGCATGTCGATGGGTACGACAACTGGCAGGAGCCTTAGGGTTGTCTTTAATTATTGTATGACCTGCGTGTCAATCACTAGCGCCATGTAATTGATTTACTTTATTGCTATGCGTTAGCAATAGTTGTAGAAGCAATAGTTGGCGAGACGATCCCGACGCAATAATGGAGATCAAGATGTCACGCCGGTGATGATGGAGATCATGCTGTTACTTTGGAGATGGAGATCAAAAGCACAAGATGATGATGGCCATATCATGTCACATATTTTGATTGCATGTGATGTTTATCTTTTATGCATATTATTTTTCTTAGAACAATGATATCATTATAAGATGATCCCTTCACTTCATTTCAAGATAAAAGTGTTCTCCCCAAGTATGCACTGTTGCTAAAGTTTGTGAAGGAAATATGCCCTAAAGGCAATAATAAAGTTGTTATTTATATTTCCTTATATCATGATAAATGTTTATTATTCATGTTAGAACTGTATTAACCGGAAACTTAGTACATGTGTGAATACATAGACTAACAGAGTATCCCTAGTATGCCTCTACTAGACTAGCTCGTTAATCAAAGATGGTTAAGTTTCCTAGCTATAGACATGTGTTGTCATTTGATGAACGGGATCACATCATTAGAGAATGATGTGATGGACTAGACCCATCCGTTAGCTTAGCACTATGGTCGTTTAGTTTATTGTTATTGCTTTATCCATACCTTATACATGTACCTATGACTATGAGATTACGTAACTCCCAAATACCGGAGTGTGCTATCAAACTTCACAACGTAACTGGGTGATTATAAAGATTCTATACAGGTGTCTCCGATGGTGTTTTTTGAGTTGGCATAAATCGGGATTAGGATTTGTCACTCCGATTGTCTGAGAGGTATCTCTGAGCCCTCTCGGTAATGCACATCCTTATGAGCCTTGCAAGCAATGTGACTAATGATTTAGTTGAAGGATGTTGCATTACGGAACGAGTAAAGAGACTTGCCGGTGACGAGATTGAACTAGGTATGATGATACCCATGATCAAATCTCGGGCAAGTAACATACCGATGACAAAGGGAACAACGTATGTTGTTATGCGGTTTGACCGATAAAGATCTTCATAGAATATGTAGGAACCAATATGAGCATCTAGGTTCCGCTATTGGTTATTAACCGGAGATGAGTCTCGTCCATGTCTACATAATTCTCGAACCCGTAGGGTCCGCATGCTTAACGTTTGATGACGATATGTATTGTGAGTTATGTGATTTGATGTATCGAAGGTTGTTCGGAGTCTCGGATGTGATCACGGACATGGCGAGGAGTCTCGAAATGGTCGAGACATAAAGATTTATATATTGGAAGGTTATGTTTGGACACCGAAAAGGTTTCAGATAGGTTCGGGCATTTTCTGTAGTGCCGGGGGGTTACTGGAACCCCCCGAAGGGTTAATGGGCCTTCATGGGCCTTAGTGGAATTGAGCAGGAGGCGGCCAGGTGGAGGCGCGCGCCCCCCAAGCCCAATCCGAATGGGGGGGGGCTTTCCTTCTCTCCCTCTTCCTCTTTCCTTCCCCTCCTAGTTGGACTAGGAAAGGGGGGAACCTACTCCTGGTAGGAGTAGGATTCCCCCGGTCGGTGTCAAAACCGGCAGATCTCAGGTAGGGGGTCCCGAACTATGTGTCTAAGGGTCGAAGGTAATAGGAGACAGGGGACACAGTGTTTACCCAGGTTCGGGCCCTCTTGATGGAGGTAATACCCTACGTCCTGCTTGATTGACTTTGATGAGTATAGGGGTTACAAGAGTTGATCTACCACAAGATCGTAATGGCTAAACCCTAGATGTCTAGCCTATATGGTTATGATTGCCTCTACGGACTAAACCCTCTGGTTTATATAGACACCGGAGGGGGCTAGGGTTTGTATTGAGTTGGTTTATAGAGAAAGGAATCTTCATATCCGCACGCTAAGCTTGCCTTCCACGCCAAGGAGAGTCCCATCCAGACACGGGGAAAGTCTTCCATCTTGTATCTCCATGGCCCATATCACATAGCCCAGACGACCGAGGACCCCATAATCCTGGACTCCCTCAGTAGCCCCTGAACCAGTCTTCAATGTCGATGTGTCCAGCGCGCAGATTGTCTTCGGCATTGCAAGGTGGGTTCCTCCTCTGAATACTTCAAAGTAGTTGATCGTTAGTGCTATATCCGGCTCTGTACAACAGTCATACCTCCGAATAACAAGGGCAGAATATGGATACGTTCTGTCCTCTGAAGATTTTACTGGCGAGATGTTACGTCCGGCCATTTTATTATTTCAAACCATTCTTCGACCTCCCGTCTCGCGTTTCGAGGCGCAACCACCGGAGACACATCTTATCAAAGCAGAGATCGTGTCCCCCTTATTATGGGATTCTCATCAATACGGGTTTGGGAAACCCAACCATGCCGTTTTGCATGATCCCTTGGAAATAGGCGAGCTTTAAGGCTCGTGGGGGACGCATGATATTTACTCCCTTTATAAGGAGATAAGATTCCCCCTTTTTACCCC
This sequence comes from Triticum monococcum, assembly GCA_034509565.1. NCBI lineage: Eukaryota > Viridiplantae > Streptophyta > Magnoliopsida > Poales > Poaceae > Triticum > Triticum monococcum. The sequence continues at coordinate 524,771,318 of CM067842.1, read as the reverse complement.
ACGCCTTCCCCTTCCTCAGTCCATCCGCCCTAAAACTCCAACGCCCAAGCATCCATCCTCTCCGTTCCCAGAACATACTCTAGCCATGTCCGGATCTGGAGCGCAGGGCAAGTGGATGGCTTCCTCCATCATGGAGAAAAACATCAAGGAACTCCGGGAAGCGGGGTATCTGGCCAAGGAGATCGCCCACCGGCTCCTAGCCAAAAAGCAGATCATCCCCACTCCAAAGCCCGGCGAGAGGGTAGTGTTTATCCCTCATTTTCTTCGCGTACTGGGGTTTCCCCTTCATCCTTTTGTCCGCGGCCTCATGTTTTACTACGGGCTAGATTTCCATGATCTAGCCCCAAATTCTTTCCTCAATATATCGGTGTTTATCGTTGTATGCGAGGCATTCCTCCACATCCCCCCCACTTCGGCCTACGGCTCAAGGTTTTCAATGTGAAACCAAAAGTGGTGGACGGCCAGCACGCGGATTGCGGTGGCGCTATGGTGAGCAAACTGCCGAAGTGGAACTGGTGAACCACGCAAGCTGGTTAGATGCGTGGGGCAGAGGGCTCGTAGTACCTGATAGCACAGCTATGCTGTGGAAGGGAAGGAGCCTAAATCGACCCCTTCTTTCTTTTTTATTAAAAGACAGAAAAGAAAACAGAGTACAAAGAGATTGAACTCTCGGATGAGACTAAGCAGCTACCGTTCCGGCGCGCCCCTGACCCTATCTTGATTCAAACCGAAAACCCTCTCTAAGGTGGAGCCTAGTTGAAGCTGTGTCACTTGGCCCAAGGGCACCTTCGTGGAGACCGTGAAGGGATGGGAGCAGGGGTGGTTCTATGTCATAGAGCCCCGTGACTCCACGTGGGCTGCTCCTACGGAGTTCAAGTCCGGACCCCCAATGCGGCTGACATCCTGGCTCAACAAGGGCCTGGACTGGGCGTCATCTGACGAGGTAACGATGCTGTAGAACTGCATCAAAATCATGGTAGATAAAAATACCAGCCTCGCCAACGTGATCCAGGTGATGCTCTTCCGCCGGATTCTCCCCTATCAGGCGTGTCAAGAGCCCATGTGGAAGTTCAACCCGGCTGGTCCCCGGACCCTGTAGTGGTTCTTCGGCACAAAGCATGAAGACATGTGGAAGCTGCTCTTCAAGAACCAGAAGTCATGTCCGGAGACAACCAAAGACCTCGGCTATGACAGCACCCACAATTTTCAAGCAAAGACCTTATGGGTATGGTGATTGAAAAGTTCAGTCCGCGAAAAGCGGACTGAGCGAAGCCTACACTAGCCTTTTAAGAGGCTTTGAGGTATGTGCCTTACAGTGTCTTTTTAGCTGTATAAAAGAATGCCTGTGTATAGATAGTAGCCCCTAAGACTCTGTTCGGTGTTCGAAAAAAACCCGAACAGAGGATCTAATAACTCATGCAGGAGACTAACACACATATCTATTTGAAAAAGTAGGCTGCGAAGCAGGCGTCAGCTGCCCATGCCGCTGAAGCATCCGAGCTAAGGCGGAAGTTAGAAGAAAAGGAAGGTATGTAATACTGGCGCACATCTGAAACAATGCCAGGTATGATGTAGTATCTCAATGAGTTTTATAATTATGTTTGCAACTGAAACGTCTGAGGTCGAGGCCCTCCAGAGTGCGCTGGCCGAGGCCAGGAAGGAGGCGCAGGAGGAACGAGCCTCCCGCAATAGACATGAATTGTGTGTGGAGGAAGTCCAACAAGATCTCAAAGATGCCATAGGCAAATGCGAGTCTTTAGAGTGCAAGAGTTTGATGCAAAACTCCGAACTCGCTAAGGCACTCCAAAGCGCACAGCAAGCTCGGGCCGAAGCCCAAAGCACTGCCCGGGAGATCCAAGAGGCAAAGAAAATTGCGGCGGGTAAGGCCTTTAACATGCAGAGCAAATTTGTGAAGAAAAAGTATATCTTTCTAACCTGGATTTGGAGTTCTCCAAGAGTGTTTGCGAACCTGCCCCAGAGTGTTGCTGATGCCACGGAGTTCTTCCGGGCCAAAGAGGGGAGCTCAACAGAGAAGCTCTTCTGGTCGGAGTACCTTGCGCCAGAGCATCCGTGCCCCTCAACGATCAGCAGAAGCAATGGACCAAACTGCATAGGGTGCCTGAATTGGCCATGAGGGATTTGATAATCCGTCTTTGGCCTGCTGAACCCATGCCCAGTAGCTGCTTCGGTCTCGTGAAGCGAGGGGTCAGTGCCTGCCCTCGACTTGATGCCGTGAAGTGGTCTATCTGTATTGAAGGTGCGCAGATGGCCTTCACCCATGTCAAGGTGTAGTGGGCGAAGATGGATGCCGTCAAGCTTGCAACCGAGGGACGGCCCGCTGGCAAAGAGCACCGCAGGCCGAAGCGGTACTTTGATGATGTCCTGAAAGGATCCTGCATTGTAGAGGGCCAATGTTCAAAGGACATCATTTTGGAATGAATGTATTTATGTTGTCCAATCATGTATCATGAAACAAGGCTTATGTATGATATATTGCTTATTTTACTTTAAATATCTCCTCCTGTGTGGCTGTTTATGATATATGAGAGTTGGCCAGTCGTCGGCTACAGCCCCCACGTAGGTAGTATGGGGTGTAAGGGATAACACTTAGACACGCTTGACCCAACGTACTGGTCCGTGAAGGAGGTGTTAGTGTGGCGAACCAGGCAATCGGACTATGCGGCTTTATCGCCCTCACTTAGCCATAGGAGTTTTATAATGGGAGTGCGGGCGCAGCCCCTAGTATTGCTCGATTATCTGAACTTGGGTGTTGTGAATGCCCAGCCGGGTGGAGACCAGCCTATCACATAATGCGGAGAAATAGTGAGAGATTTAAACTTAGTCACCGAATAACTGACCGGCTCTTGCCGCATCATGACAGTCAATTTTCGACTTTCTCTACTGAGGTGTTTGTCCGAATGAACCAGAAACACAATCGAGTAGTTTTCCCTTTACTACCCTAGCCGATCAGACGGAACATAAGGTAGCAAGCACAGGAGCCAGGCAAACCAACTATTGACCAAAGACATGATTCGGAGCCAATGCATATAATGCTATATTCGGGACGCCGAATTGCACTGTGAAAGTGTTCGGGCTTTGTTTTAGTATTTAAAAGATGTACGTGGCTTAATAGAGCCCCTGGCGATTTAGGTCATGCCAAGGTGTACATGACAATCGGACAAAAACAGGGAAACATATGTTTGAGAGATAAGACAACGCCATGTAGGTTTGGGCCAAAAATTGTTTCCATTGTAGTGTGATTGATACGTCAAAACATATTGATACAAATAGTACAATAAGTAACAAGGCTATTTTACATGCCGAACACAAGGGGAAGTTGTGCATGTGTCCTGAAGGCGGGCGAGGTGATCTTTAAGGATCCTTTAGATGCTCTGGCATGTGTCTATGCTTCTTTTCTCCTTGGTATATTGTCCTTCGAGAGGATCATCAACTGGTGTTTTCATGATAGGCCACGGAAAGAGGCCTTGGTGCCGTCGAAAGGATGGTGTGGGTTGTGAGGAACATGGAAAAGTAAAAAGAAAAGAAAAAAGGGGAATATGAGTGTCATGATATGGTCTAGCCGTGTTGTAGACATTGTCCTTATTATGCATCCATCCTTTCCCATGGTATTTTTAGTGCGTAATTATGTACGCGTGGTACATATGCCATAATTCGGTAGGGGATGAGATGGAGGCCGAATTGCTAATCGAGCTCCTGACGAGCTGGACTGTCGTTCAGTGGGGTAGTCCGGACTCGCTTGACAATGTCCGAGGACTTGGCCACCGACGTAATAGTTGGCTTGATGAGGCCACCCTATACTTCCGCTGCCAGGGCCGTGGTGTGCTCCTCAGTGCGAAGGGAGCGTTCCATCTTTCCATTCACTGTTATAACTCCGCGTGATCCGGGCATCTTGAGTTTGAGATAGGCGTAGTGCGGGACTGTGTTGAAGCGAGCGAACGCGGTTCGTCCAAGCAGTGCATGGTAGCCGCTGCGGACGGGGACGATATCAAAGATCAAGTCTTCGCTGCGGAAGTTGTCCGACGAACCGAAGACCACTTCCAATGTGATTGAGCCAATGCAGCGGGCCTCTACGCTGGGTATGAATCCTTTAAAGGTAGTTTTAGTGGGCTTGATTCTTGACGGATCAATACCCATCTTGCGGACTGTGTCCTGATAGAGCAGGTTAAGGCTGCTGCCGCCGTCCAGGAGGACCCGCGTAAGGTGGAATCCATCGATGATTGGATCGAGGACCAATGCAGCCGAACCTCCGTGACGGATACTGGTCGGATGGTCCCTGCGATTGAAGGTGATCAGACAGGCCCACCATGGGTTGAATTTTGGAGCGACTAGCTCTATCGCATAGACGTCCCTTAGCGTGCGCTTGCGCTCCCTCTTGGGGATATGGGTGGCTTATATCATGTTCATCGTTTTGACTTCAGGGGGAAATTTCTTCTGTCCCCCCGTTTTCGGTGCGCGAGGTTCCTCATCGTCATCCTCACTGGGCAACCCTTTCTCCTTATGTTCAACATTTAACTTGTCGGCATGTTTGAAGGCCCAACAACTTCTGTTGGTGTGGTTGGCAGTCTTATCAGGAGTGCCATGGATCTGGCAGGGTTGATCAAGTATTCGATCCAGGCTTGATGAACCATCTTTGCTTCGTTTGAATGGCTTCTTCCGTTGACCGGATTTGGAGCCACTGAATCCAGCGTTGACTGCCGTACTCTCTGTGTCATCATTGTTGCTCCGACGCTTATGTTTGTTGCGCTGGGGCCTTCCGTTGCCATTTCGGGCTTCGGAAGTGCTGGGGTCGCTGGTGTTGTTACCGCTACGGGCTAGCCAAGCTATCCTCGCACGCGCAGAAGCGGTTCATTAGTGCTGTAAGGGTTGCCATGGACTTCGGCTTTTCTTGGCCGAGGTGTCGGGCGAGCCATTCGTCGCAGATGCTATGTTTGAAGGCCGCTAGTGCTTCGGCATCCGGACAGTCGACAACCTGGTTCTTTTGAGTTAGGGAACCTAGTCCAAAATTTCCCGGCCGACTCTCTGGGCTGTTGGACTGTATGGCTGAGGTCATCGGCATCCGGAGGCCGGACATAAGTGCCTTGGAAGTTGTCTCTAAAGGCATCTTCTAAGTCTTCCCAGCTTCCAGTATAGTTTTCTGGGAGGCTATTTAACCAGTGCCTAGCTTGCCCCTTAAGCTTTAGGGGAAGGTATTTGATGGCGTGTAGATCATCACTGCGAGCCATGTGAATGTGGAGAAGAAAATCTTCAATCCATACCGCGGGATCTGTTGTGTCGTTGTATGATTCGATGTTCACGGGTTTAAACCCTTCAGGGAACTCGTGCTCCATTACCTCGACGGTGAAGCATAGGGGGTGTGCGGCGCCTCTGTATCGGGTCATGTCACGACGCAGTTCGAATGGAGTCCGTATGCAGTTTTCAGCCCGGGGGTGGTTATCGCACCGGGCTTGATAGCCCTCCTCTCGCGCTGCAGCACGCCCCCGCGATCTGTAGATTGACCTGGTCTAACCTGCTCTATTTTCCAGGTCCTGTCGTAGGTCGTATGTGTATCCCCGAGTTGTTGTTTCTCTGCTTTTACGGCGAGGTGGTGCAGGCTGATGTTCGGCTTGAGTTGTCCTTCTATCCCGGCCACGTGGTGGTCTATCGGGTCCGTCAGCCGCATTACGCATAGGTGGTATGTGCTCCAATGCCTTATCGTCGAATTGGGGTAGTAGGTTACACTTTGGGTAATTCTTTGTTGGGCGTTCAAGGCCGTATTCTTCGGCTGCCAGGATGTTAGTCCATCTATCATTGAGCAGATCTTGGTCAGCTTGAAGGTTATGTTGTTTCTTTTCTAGGCTTCTTGCCATGGCTATTAACCGGCTCCTGAAGCGCTCTTGTTCAAGGGGTTCCTCTGGCATGATAAAACCTTCATCGCTGAGGCTTACTAGTACGTCTCCAACGTATCTACTTTTCCAAACACTTTTGCCCTTGTTTTGGACTCTAACTTGCATGATTTGAATGGAACTAACCCGGACTGACGATGTTTTCAGCAGAATTGCCATGGTGTTATTTTTGTGCTGAAATAAAAGTTCTCGGAATGACCTGAAAATCAATGGAGATCATTTTTGGAATATATAAAAAATACTGGAAGAAGAATCCACGTCAGGGGCCCACACCCTATCCACGAGGGTGGGGCGCGCCCCCTGCCTCGTGGGCCCCCTGATGCTCCACCGACATCAACTCCAACTCCTTATATTCGTGTTCGGGGAGAAAAAAAGGAGAGAAGGATTCATCATGTTTTACGATACGGAGCCGGCACAAAGCCCTAAACTCTCTCGGGAGGGCTGATCAGGAGTCCGTTCGGGGCTTCGGAGAGGGGAATCCATCGCCATAGTCATCATCAACCTTCCTCCATCACCAATTCCATCATGCTCAACGCCGTGCATGAGTAATTCCATCATAGACTTGCTGGACGGTGATGGGTTGGATGAGATTTATCATGTAATCGAGTTAGTTTTGTTAGGGTTTGATCCCTAGTATCCACTATGTTCTGAGATTGATGTTGGTATGACTTTGCTATGCTTAATGCTTGTCACTAGGGCCCGAGTGCCATGATTTCAGATCTGAACCTATTATGTTTTCATGAATATATGTTAGTTCTTGATCCTATCTTGCAAGTCTATAGTCACCTACTATGTGTTATGATCCGGCAACCCCGAAGTGACAATAATCGGGACCACTCCCGGTGATGACCGTAGTTTGAGGAGTTCATGTATTCACTATGTGTTAATGCTTTAGTCCGGTACTCTATTAGAAGGAGGCCTTAATATCCCTTAGTTTCCAATAGGACCCAGCTGCCACGAGTGGTAGGACAAAAGATGTCATGCAAGTTCTTTTCCATAAGCACGTATGACTATATTCGGAATACATGCCTACATTACATTGATGAATTGGAGCTAGTTCTATGTCACCCTATGTTATAACTGTTGCATGAATAATCACATCCGGCATAATTCTCCATCACCGATCCATTGTCTATGAGCTTTTCATATATTGTTCTTCGCTTATTTACTTTTCCGTTGCTACTGTCACAATCACTACAAAACCCAAAAATATTACTTTTGCTACCATTACCACTACTATCATATTACTTTGCTACTGAACACTTTGCAGCAGATATTAAGTTTCCAGGTGTGGTTGAATTGACAACTCAAGTGCTAATACTTGAGAATATTCTTTGGCTCCCCTTGTGCCGAATCAATAAATTTGGGTTGAATACTCTACCCTTGAAAACTGTTGTGATCCCCTATACTTGTGGGTTATCAAGACCATTTTCTGGCGCCGTTGTCAGGGAGCATAGCTCTATTCTTTGATTCACTTGGGATTTATATCTGCTGGTCACTATGAAGAACTTGAAAGATCAAAGAACCAAGATTTTTCCCTCAACTACGAGGGGAGGTAAGGAACTGCCATCTAGCTCTGCACTTGATTCATCTTCTGTTTTGAATAAGCTTGCGACACCTAGACCTGCTTCTGCTATTAATTCTGCTATGCCGCATGTTATTGATGATGCCACTTCTGCTATGCATGATACTTATGATGAAACTACTTCTATGCTTGATACCACTATGCCACTTGGTGAATTTCTTGATGAACAACTTGCAAGGGCTAGAGAGAATGAAATTATTGAAACTGATAATATTGATGAAAGTGATGATGAAGATTCTCCCCCTAGATATGAATTGCCTATTGTGCCCGAGGGTTTTGTTATAGATGAAGAAACTGCTAGAGATTTTCTTGCCTACAACGATAGAAGTGATCTTAAGAAACTATTAGCTAAGCTAAAAGAAAAATCTCTGAATGCTAGAATGAAATATGATCCTACTTATGCTACTTCACCTATCTTTATTACTGATAAGGATTATGATTTCTCAGTTGATCCTGATATAATTACTTTGGTTGAATCTGATCCTTTCTATGGCTATGAATCTGAAACTGTTGTGGCACATCTTACTAAATTAAATGATATAGCTACCATGTTCACTAATGATGAGAAAACTCGCTACTATTATATCCTTAAATTATTTCCATTCCTACATTACATTGATGAACTGGAGCTAGTTCTGTGTCACCCTAGGTTATGACTGTTATATGATCGATCGCATCCGACATAATTCTCCATCACCGATCCAATGCCTACGAGCTTTTCCTATATTGTTCTTCGCTTATTTACTTTTCCGCTGCTACTGTTACAATCACTACAAAACCCAAAAATATTACTTTTGCTACCGTACCTATTGCCACCGTTACCACTACTATCATATTACTTTGCTACTAAATACCTTGCCGCAGATATTAAGTTTCCAGGTGTGGTTGAATTGACAACTCAGTTGCTAATACTTGAGAATATTCTTTGGCTCCCCTTGTGTCAAATCAATAAATTTGGGTTGAATACTCTACCCTCGAAAACTGTTGCGATCCCCTATACTTGTGGGTTATCAAGACTATTTTCTGGCCCCGTTGCCGGGGAGCATAGCTCTATTTTTTGAGTCACTTGGGATTTATATCTGCTTATCATTATGACGAACTTGAAAGATCAAAGAACCAAGATTTTTCCCTCAACTACGAGGGGAGGTAAGGAACTGCCATCTAGCTCTGCACTTGATTCACCTTCTGTTTTGAGTAAGCTTGCCACACCTACACCTGCTATTCATTCTCATATGTCGCATGTTATTGATGATGCCACTTCTGCTTTGCATGATACTTATGATGAAACTACTTCTATGCTTGATACTATTGTGCCACTTGGTGAATTTCTTGATGAACAACGTGCTAGGGCTAGAGAGAATGAAATTATTGAAACTGATAATATTGATGAAAGTGATGATGAAGATTCTCCCCCTAGATATGAATTGCCTGTTGTTCCTCAGGGTTATGTTATGGATGAAGAAACTGCTAGGGATTTCTTAGCTTGCAATGATAGAAGTGATGTTAAGAAATTATTAGCTAAGCTGAAAGAAAAATCTCTCAATGCTAGAATGAAATATTATCCTGCTTATGCTACTTCACCTATCTTTATTACCGATAAGGATTATGATTTCTCTGTCGATCCTGAGATAATTACTTTGGTTGAATCTGATCCTTTCTATGGCTAGGAATCTGAAACTGTTGTGGCACATCTTACTAAATTAAATGATATTGCTACCCTGTTTACTAATGATGAGAAAACTCGCTACTATTGTATCCTTAAATTATTTATGTTCTCATTAAAGGGTGATGCTAAGATATGGTTTAATTCTCTTGATCCTGGTTGTGTGCGTAGTCCCCAGGATATGATTTACTAGTTCTCTGCTAAATATTTCCCCACTCATAAGAAACAAGCTGCTTTAAGGGAAATATATAATTTTGTGCAAATTGAAGAAGAGAGTCTCCCACAAGCTTGGGGGAGGCTTCTCCAATTACTTAATGCTTCACCTTCCTCACAAGAAAAATGAAATACTTGATATCTTTTATAATGGACTAACCGATGCTTCTAGAGATTACCTAGATAGTTGTGCTGGTTGTGTTTTTAGGGAAAGAACAGTTGATCAAGCTGAAATTCTATTGAATAATATGTTGACCAATGAAAATAATTGGACACTTCCTGAACCAACTTCTAAGCCAACTCCGAAGAAAAGGGGCATTCTATTTCTCAGTCCTGAAGATATGCAAGAGGCAAAGAAATCTATGAAAGAAAAAGGTATAAAAGATGAAGATGTTAAGAATTTACCTCCTGTTGAAGAAATACATGGTCTTAATTTATCACCTATTGAAGAAACACATGATGTTGATAACCCGACACAGGTAGTAAAGGTAAACTCTCTCTATAGATATGATAAAGCTGAAATCCCTCCTGCTAGGTTTGCTAGCCAATGTTTGGATGAATTTGATAACTTTATGGTTAAGCAAGAAGATTTTAATGCTTATTTTGTTGGACAACTGAAACACAATGCTTATATGATTGAACACTTGGTTGATTATATTTCTAGTGTTAAAGGTGAACTTAAACTCATTAGTAAACATGCTTCTATGGTTACCACTCAAGTAGAACAAGTACTTAAAGCTCAGAATGATTTGCTCAATGAATTGAATAGTAAGAATAATGACTTTGTTGTTAGAGTTGCAACTAGAGGAGGTAAAGTGACTCGAGAACCTTTGTATCCTGAGGGCCACCCTAAGAGAATTGAGCAGGATTCTCAGAGAAATAATGTTGATGCACCTAGTCCTTCTAAGAGGAAGAAAAAGAAAAATGATAGGACTTTGCATGTTTCTAGTGAACCTGTTGTAGACACACCTGAGAATCCTAATGATATTTCTATATCTAATGCTGAAACACAATATGGTAATGAACATGAACCTAGTGATAATGTTAATGATGATGTTCATGTTGATGCTCAACCTAGCAATAATAATGATGTAGAAATTGAACCTGTTGTTGATCTTGATAACCCACAATCAAAGAATCAACGTTATGATAAGAGAGACTTTGTTGCTAGGAAGCATGGTAAAGAAAGAGAACCATGGGTTCAGAAACCCATGCCTTTTCCTCCTAAACCATCCAAGAAAAAGGATGATGAGGATTTTGAGCGCTTTGCTGAAATGATTAGACCTATCTTTTTGCCTATGCGTTTGACCGATATGCTTAAAATGAATCCTTATGCTAAATATATGAAAGATATAGTTACTAATAAGAGAAAGATACCAGAAGCTGAAATTTCCACCATGCTTACTAATTATAGTTTTAAGGGTGGAATACCAAAGAAACTTGGAGATCCAGGAGTACCAACTATACCATGCTCCATTAAAAGAAACTATGTTAAAACTGCTTTATGTGATCTTGGAGTCGGTGTTAGTGTTACGCCTCTCTCTTTATACCGTAGACTTGATTTGAATAAGTTGACACATAATGAAATATCTTTGCAAATGGCTGATAAATCAACTGCTATACCTGTCGGTATTTGTGAGGATGTGCATGTTGTGGTTGCAAACGTTACTATTTTAACGGACTTTGTTATTCTTGATATTCCCGGGGATGATAGTATGTCTATTATTCTTGGAAAACCCTTTTTGAATACTGCAGGGGCTGTTATTGATTGCACTGAAGGCAATGTCACTTTTCATGTCAATGGTAATGAGCATATGGTACACTTTCCGAGGAAACAACCTCAAGTCCACAGTATCAATTATATTGGAAAAATTCCATCCATTACTATTGGAGGTTTTGAATTTCCTCTTCCTACTATTACAAAGAGATATGATATTCTTATTATTGGGGATGTGCATATCCCCGTTGAGGTGACATAGTGTCATTGAAAATTCCCCGGTTTCATGTTATTCGAAATGAGTTTGTTAACAAGACCTGATCAACCTTGTTAGTGGATTCCATTTGATGAGCATGAGATGGGTGAATTTAGAAAACACAACTCTCTGTACCCTCTTTTTACTTTCTGTTATTTATATTAAATAAAGCAAAAATATTAATTTCTGTCTATTTTCTGAATTATCCATGCAATAAAAAATACCTCGAAAATAAAAGTTCTCTAAATGCCTTGAAAATTTAATATGATTTTTTCTGGAATATTTGAGAATATCTGGCACTAAGAACACATCAAGGGGAGCCAGCACCTGCCCACGAGGGTCCAGGGGCGTGCCCCCTGCCTCGTGGGCCCCTGGTGGCACCCCCCACTGAAAGCACAAGTGCTCCCTAGGTGGTTTTGATAATTGATGACAACATATCTCTTGTTGGACTAACGTTTTCATCTAGTATGTTTCAGATAAGTTCAACAATGGAGTGGCATGGACTAAAGGTTATGGGAAGTTCTCCAAGATGCTAAGGACAAAGGATTGGCTAAAGCTTGAAGCTCAAGACTCTTCATTTTACATTTTAGTGATCCAAGATCACATTGAGTCCATAGGAAAAGCCAATACTATCAAGGAGGGATGAGGTGTTGCTTAATGAGCCTCTTGCTTCATGTGCTTAATGATATGCTCCAAAACCCTCAGCTACTTTCCCACTTCCTTATATGACCTAAACCCAAAGCCAAACTCGGACCTACCGATTATTTCTATCCGGCGCCACCGAGTTTCACTTGTCATAGCCACTGCCAGAAACCCTAATCAGTTCGGTCTCACCGATGGGATCTCGGTCTCACCGAGATGGGCTTGCAAACTCTCTGTTACCTATTGCATTATTCTCGGTCCCACCGAGTTTGCTTGGCCAACTCTCTATTTCGCTTATTACCCAAATCGGTCCCACCGAGTTTGAGTAATCGGTCAAACCGAGTTCTGGATTTACCCTAACCCTAGCACACCGGTCCCACCGAGTTGATCCAGTCGGTCCCACCGAAATCTCTAACGGTCACTAGGTTTACCTTTTCGGTCCGACCGAGTTTGTTGATTCGGTCCCATCGAGATTGGTAAATTGTGTGTAACGCTTGGATTTTGTGTGGAGGCTATATATACCCCTCCACCTCCTCTTCATTCGAAGAGAGAGCCATCAGACTAAGCCTACACTTCCAGCATCCTATTTCTGAGAGAGAACTACCTACTCATGTGTTGAGGCCAAGATATTCCATTCCTACCATATGAATCTTGATCTCTAGCCTTCCCCAAGTTGCTTTCCACTCAAATCTTCTTTCCACCAGATCCAAATCCTATGAGAGAGAGTTGAGTGTTGGGGAGACTATCATTTGAAGCACAAGAGCAAGGAGTTCATCATCAACACACCATTTGTTACTTCTTGGAGAGTGGTGTCTCCTAGATTGGCTAGGTGTCACTTGGGAGCCTCCGACAAGATTGTGGAGTTGAACCAAGGAGTTTGTAAGGGCAAGGAGATCACCTACTTCGTGAAGATCTACCGCTAGTGAGGCAAGTCCTTCATGGGCGATGCCCATGGTGGGATAGACAAGGTTGCTACTTCGTGGACCCTTTGTGGGCGGAGCCCTCCGTGGACTCGCACAACCGTTACCCTTCGTGGGTTGAAGTCTCCATCAACGTGGATGTAGGATAGCACATCTATCCGAACCACGGGAAAAACATCCGTGTCTCCGATTGCGTTTGAATTCTCCAAACCCTTGCCTTTACATTCTTGCAAGTTGCATGCTTTACTTTCCGCTGCCTATATACTCTTTGGATACTTGCTTGATATGTACTGTGTTTGTTGAAATTATGCTTAAACTCCACTTAAACCGAAAAAGCTTAAAAATTGCAACTTTAGCATTATGTGTCTAATCACCCCCCTCTAGACACATCTACTTCAAGGTCCTACAAGTGGTATCAGAGCTTTGGTCTCCATTGCCTTGGTTTAATCAGCATTGGAGGAGGATGGATGTGTCTACTTTAGGGAGTCTTAGACATAGAGTGCCTATTCTTGATGGAGAATATTTTCATGAGTGGAAAAATGAGATGCTTGTAATCTTCAACCAATATCATTTGAACAAGTATATTGCTAGCCCTTGTGCACCTCACATTGATCCTTTGCATCCTACCCTAGATGAAGATATTGACATGATTCGCAATCTTAGAACTATTGAGCTCATCATTGGAGGATTTCCCAAAAATTTGATTGCTGGTTTGCCTACTCTTAGTTGTGCCTATACTATATGGAAATTTCTTGAGGAGCGATTTCCCGACCATTCCTTGAAAAATTTGGATGAAATTCTCCATAAATCTATTGCCTTGAGTAAGATGAACTCTAGTGATCCTAGTTTTGGTGATTGTCTATTTGAGCTTACCAATCTCAAGCATGCTAAAGGAGATGTTGGAATCATTAGTGATATTATATTCGAAGCTATAAGAATTCATAAAAGTGACCACTTTGATGATCATCTATCTAATGAATTACCCTCTCTAGGAAATGATGAGTCACAAGATCATGATGAACATGGATACTATGATGATGATGATAGTGACTTCGATCTTGATGATGCAATGAGACATTTTGGTCTTACGGCAAATCTTCGGGGATATGCGTCAGGAGGAAAGGAATTGGTTCTTGATAGTGTATGTACTGATCATATGACTGGAGATGAAGAGATGTTCCGTGAGATTGCTGAAAATGACGGCCCTCGGAAATATGTCACCTTTGGTGATAACTCAAAGGGTAAAGTGGTTGGCCTTGGTAAGGTGGCCATCTCACATGATAGTTCCATTCAAAATGTCATGCTCGTTGAATCACTCGGCTACAACTTACTTTCAGTATCTAGACTTGCTGATTTCGGTTTGAATGTCCTATTTACTAAGGTAGATTGCCAAGTATTTCGTCAAGACAATCATAAAATGGTCTTTACCGGTATGCGTAGAGGTGATCTTTACATTGTCGATTTCTCTAAAAGGGCACAACCTAAAACTTGCTTTATTGCTAAATCCTCAAAAGGTTGGTTGTGGCATAGACGATTAGGTCACGTTGGCATGAGAAACCTTGACAAGCTTATTAAAGGAAATCATATCCTTGGAGTTAACAATGTCATATTTGATAAGGATAGACTTTGCAGTGCTTGTCAAGCAGGTAAACAGGTTGGAGGAAGGCATCCCGTGAAGAACATCATGACCACAAGGAGGCCACTCGAGCTACTTCATATGGATCTTTTTGGTCCCAACGCCTACAAGAGTCTCGGTGGAAATTCTTTTGGTCTAGTTATAGTTGATGATTTTTCAATATTTACGTGGGTGTTCTTTCTTAATGACAAGTCGCAGGTCCAGAAGATCTTCAAAAACTTCGCTAGGAAGGCCCAAAATTAGTTTGACGTGAAGATCAAGAAGGTTCGGAGTGACAACGGAACGGAGTTCAAGAACGCAAATGTGGACACCTTTCTTGACGAAGAAGGGATTTCACACGAGTTCTCGGCTACGTACACACCTCAACAAAATGGAGTTGTTGAGAGGAAGAACCGGACGCTCATCGAAATGGCAAGAATGATGCTTGATGAATACAAGACGCCGAAGCACTTTTGGGCAGAAGCGGTTGAGACAGCTTGTCACGCAACAAATCGCTTGTATCTTCACAAGCTACTCAGCAAGACGGCATATGAGCTCCTCACCGGTAACAAACCCCAAGTTGGATACTTTCGAGTATTCGGCTCAAAAGTGCTACATTCTTGATAAGCATCGTCGTTCAAAGTTTGCTCCTAAATCTCATGAAGGTTTCCTACTCGGTTATGGCTCAAACTCTCACACTTACCGTGTCTACAACAATTTCACCCGAAAGGTTGAAGAGATGGTAGATGTGAAGTTTGATGAATCTAATGGCTCACAAGTAGAGAAATTGCCAATTGATGTAGGAGACAAAGACCCTTCAGAAGCAATCCAAGACTTGTCCATAGGCAAAGTTCGTCCAACGGAGGTGAAGGAGAGTACTTCATCCGTCCAAGTGGAAGCTTCTACTTCACAACAAGGTGAACCAAGAATTGATACGGAATCATCCACAAGTGGAACACACCAAGATGAAGAAGACAAAGAAGTGCATCAAGATGAACATCAACAACCTCCTTCTCCACCACGATAAGAGAACGACAACGTCAACAATGAAGAAGGCCAAGAAGAAGAACAAGATGAAGAAAATGTTCAACGAAGACCCAAGCAAAAGCTCTCACGAGTTTGAGCAAGAATTGCCAAAGATCATCCCGTCGAGAAAATCTTCAATGATATACAAACCGGGAGAATCACTCGCTCAAAGACTCGTTTAGCTAACTTTTGTGAAAACTATTCATTCATCTCTAGCATTGAACCTATGAAGGTTGAAGAAGCATTGGAAGATCCGGATTGGATAAATGCTATGCATGAAGAGCTACACAACTTTGAGAGAAACCAAGTTTGGACATTGGTTGAGAAGCCCGACAACAACCACAACATCATTGGTACAAAATGGGTGTTTCACAACAAGCAAGATGAAGATGGACAAGTGGTTCGCAACAAAGCACGTCTCGTCGCCCAAGGGTACACACAAGTCGAAGGTATGGACTATGGTGAGACATATGCTCCCGTTGCTAGACTTGAGTCCATTCGCATCTTACTTGCCTATGCTAATCACCATAACATCACCTTGTACCAAATGGACATTAAAAGTGCTTTTCTAAATGGTGAAATAGAGGAGGAAGTTTATGTTAAACAACCTCCCGGCTTTGTCAATCCTAAGAAACCTAATCATGTTTACAAACTTCACAAAGCTCTTTATGGTCTTAAACAAGCTCCTAGAGCATGGTATAAATGCTTGACCAAGTTCCTTATTGCAAGTGGTTTTGAAATTGGTAAAATTTATTCTACTCCCTTTACTAAAAGGGTTAAGGGAGAACTATTTGTATGCCAAATTTATGTTGATGATATCATATTTGGTTCAACTAACCCTCTCTTTAGTGAAAAGTTTGGAAAGCTAATGTCAGAAAAGTTTGAGATGTCTATGATGAGTGAACTCAAATTCTTTCTCGGTTTGCAAATCAAGCAAACTAAGGAAGGTACATTTGTCTCTCAAACAAAGTACACCAAGGACTTATTCAAGAAGTTCAATATGCAAGAATGCAAAGGTATGTCTACACCCATGCCTACTAGTGGACATAATGATTTGACCAAAGATGGTGAACCGGTTGATCAAAAGGTTTATCGCTCTATGATTGGTTCATTGTTATACCTATGTGCTTCACGTCCCGATATTATGCTAAGTGTGTGCATGTGTGCACGATATCAAGCTGCTCCTAAAGAATGTCATCTTAAGGCCGTGAAAAGGATAGTTAGATACTTAATTCATACACCAAATTTTGGCATTTGGTATCCTAAGAGATCTTCTTTTGATCTTGTTGGCTATTCCGACTCGGATTATGCCGGAGACAAGGTTGATAGAAAGTCAACTTTGGGTACTTGTCAATTTCTTGGTAGATCTCTTGTGTCTTGGTCTTCCAAGAAACAAAACTCCGTATGCTTATCCACCGCCGAAGCGGAATACATTGCCGCTGGTTCATGTTGTGCTCAATTACTTTGGATGACCCAAACTCTTAAAGATTATGGAATCTATGTTAAACATGTTCCACTGCTTTGTGACAATGAAAGTGCTATCAAAATTGGTCATAATCCTATACAACATTCTCGAACTAAGAATATTGAAGTTTTTCATCACTTCATTCGAGATCATGTTGCTAAGGGTGACATTAATCTTAAGCATGTTCGCACCGATAAGCAATTAGCGGATATATTTACTAAGCCACTTGATGAGAAAGTGTTTTGCAAGTTGAGAGGGGAATTGAACATCATTGATGCTTCGAACTTGGAGTAGGAACTCCATTGCATACATGCAAGACATGAGCTTATGACTAATCCATGATATATCTCTTATGATGACTATCTTATGTCTTGGATATATTTGTACCTTGCATGTTGTCTAACCCATGTAGGTGCTTGGTTGAATCTAATTTCATGAGATTGCGACTCACTCACATCTTGAGCAATCTTCACATCACCAAGTCTCTACACAATGATGGTTGAAGACAAGGAAGCACAGAACCATTCAAACATATCCTTTGACAAATTCTATGTTGAGCTTCATGATTGTCATTTTTGGATACACAAGTGCTCTTCCTTGCAAGAACTAATCCATGTAGGTAGGTGAACTCACACTCCAAGTGGTGCTCCCAACTCTTGATGAGCTACATCAACCTTGAGCACCCACACAAGTTCAACTACATGAGCAAGAACCACACCACCACCCAAGGTATGTTATTCCATCTTAGAGAAGCTTTACTCCAAGACATGAGTCAAAGCAACTCAACAAGATGTGAATACATCAAGATGCTTAAACGAAAAATGGTAACCCTATTTTGAGCTTAAACGATGAGTATGACCTATGATCAAGTGTTCTCACTTGACTCCTAAGTCAATATACTCTAACATAGGTGACTATGTCACCGCCCAACTCTAGATGAAGTTCTCTTGTGTTCCTTCTTGTGTTATTGCATTTGTCTCATGCATGTTTATTTTCTTTCTCTTTTTCAAAAAAAAACTTCATCTAGATCTTTTAGTTTCTTCTCTTTTCTCTTTGTTTTTGTTCTACATTTTCTGCATTTAATTCCTTGCAAATCCTTCAGGTAATTCATTGCAAATCTTCGTGAGATCCTACATGTCTAGTGAGTTGAGGTGACAAGTGTTTTTCTCTATGTAAACTCGGTTTCACCGACTTGCAATTTTCGGTCCAACCGAATCCTTTCGGTACCACCAAAATATGCCACTCGGTGCCACCGACCTTGCAATCAGAAAAACAGTTTGCCACTTGTTCTACATTTCTTCTGATCCAGCTCCACTCAATGAATCTTGTCCTCTACAAGCATCACAATTTTATCCATTGCTTTGTGCTGAGTCTCAAGGACCAAACCTATACGTCGGATTCCAGAAAGCCCTTCTTAGAAATTGATGTCAAAGGGGGAGAGAGAGATCACATCAAAGCTCAAGGGGGAGAGAAAGTCACAAGGATCCCAGATGTTGTTAAGAAAAGCTCAAGGGGGAGAGAAAGTCTCAAGGATCCCAGATGTTGTTAAGGAAAGCTCAAGGGGGAGAGAAAGTCTCAAGAATCCCAGATGTTATTAAGGGGGAGAGAGAGATTTCCTAGATGCCGTTAAGGGGGAGAGAGAGATTTCCAGGGAGAGAAAATACTCAAGGATCCCAGATGCTTGATGTACAAGAGGAGAGATGTCACATGTCTTTTTGGGGGAAAGACATGTTCATATACGCTTATTTGCATTAAGTTCTATCTAGTTGTATCTTTCAGCTCTGATTTTCTATTTCCTATCTTCTCCCAATATCCCATGTAAGATTCAGGGGGAGAAAGACACCTAAGGGAAAGAAATCAGTCAAATTCATTGCATATCTTTACTCTTGGGGACATGTTGGATTCAATGTAGTACCTAGTACTTACTCTCTACATGTCATCCCAGTCTTGGTACTCTTGCGGTTTCTTGTGTTTGCCCTGGCTAGTGGATGTACGTGTGTTATCTAACTTTGTTTGTGCAGGTTCATTCTATCCTAAGCCAACTCAAAAACTACAAGGTAAGTGTATGCATCAAAATCATGAGTATCAGGAGTTCTTGCTTATGTACATAATGTTTGCAAGAAGGACTCATGAGCATGAAGGTATTTTCCTTGATAATCTTTTACTCTGATGCATATGGCCAAGATACATGTAACACATTGCCTACTCTATCATTATTATGCTCTCACATGCTTCTATATATATTCATATGATTGCATACATGTGGTGGAGCCTATGTTTGTTACATGTCCTTCCAAAGCTTTACTTGCTGTTCTTTATATCTTTATCTAAAGCTTTGATGTATGTTGCCATCAATTACCAAAAAGGGGGAGATTGAAAGCACAAGTGCTCCCTAGGTGGTTTTGATAATTGATGACAACATATCTCTTGTTGGACTAACATTTTCATCTAGTATGTTTCAGATAAGTTCAACAATGGAGTGGCATGGACTAAAGGTTGTGGGAAGTTCTCCAAGATGCTAAGGACAAAGGATTGGCTAAAGCTTGAAGCTCAAGACTCTTCATTTTACATTTTAGTGATCCAAGATCACATTGAGTCCATAGGAAAAGCCAATACTATCAAGGAGGGATGAGGTGTTGCTTAATGAGCCTCTTGCTTCATGTGCTTAATGATATGCTCCAAAACCCTCAGCTACTTTCCCACTTCCTCATATGACCTAAACCCAAAGCCAAACTCGGACCTACCGATTATTTCTATCCGGCGCCACCGAGTTTCACTTGTCATAGCCACTGCCAGAAACCCTAATCAGTTCGGTCTCACCGATGGGATCTCGGTCTCACCGAGATGGGCTTGCAAACTCTCTGTTACCTATTGCATTATTCTCGGTCCCACCGAGATATGCAATCGGTCCCACCGAGTTTGCTTGGCCAACTCTCTGTTTCGCTTATTACCCAAATCGGTCCCACTGAGTTTGAGTAATTGGTCAAACCGAGTTTTGGATTTACCCTAACCCTAGCACATCGGTCCCACCGAGTTGATCCAGTCGGTCCCACCGAAATCTCTAACGGTCACTAGGTTTACCTTTTCGGTCTGACCGAGTTTGTTGATTCGGTCCCACCGAGATTGGTAAATTGTGTGTAACGGTTGGATTTTGTGTGGAGGCTATATATACCCCTCCACCTCCTCTTCATTCGAAGAGAGAGCCATTAGACTAAGCCTACACTTCCAGCATTCTATTTCTGAGAGAGAACTACCTACTCATGTGTTGAGGCCAAGATATTCCATTCCTACCATATGAATCTTGATCTCTAGCCTTCCCCAAGTTGCTTTCCACTCAAATCTTCTTTCCACCAGATCCAAATCCTATGAGAGAGAGTTGAGTGTTGGGGAGACTATCATTTGAAGCACAAGAGCAAGGAGTTCATCATCAACACACCATTTGTTACTTCTTGGAGAGTGGTGTCTCCTAGATTGGCTAGGTGTCACTTGGGAGCCTCTGACAAGATTGTGGAGTTGAACCAAGGAGTTTGTAAGGGCAAGGAGATCGCCTACTTTGTGAAGATCTACCGCTAGTGAGGCAAGTCCTTCGTGGGCGATGGCCATGGTGGGATAGACAAGGTTGCTACTTCGTGGACCCTTCGTGGGTGGAGCCCTCCGTGGACTCGCGCAACCGTTACCCTTTGTGGGTTGAAGTCTCCATCAACGTGGATGTAGGATAGCACCACCTATCCGAACCACAGGAAAAACATCCGTGTCTCCGATTGTGTTTGAATTCTCCAAACCCTTCCCTTTACATTCTTGCAAGTTGCATGCTTTACTTTCCGCTGCCTATATACTCTTTGCATACTTGCTTGATATGTATTGTGATTGTTGAAATTATGCTTAAACTCCACTTAAACCGAAAAAGCTTAAAAATTGCAACTTTAGCATTATGTGTCTAATCACCCCCTCTAGACACATCTACTTCAAGGTCCTACACCCACTTATTCCAGCCACCACGCACTCCTTCTTCCTCCCAAAAAATCACCAACCAGCTCAAGCATGAGTTCTAGCTCATCTTGCTGCCATTTTCGATCTCCTAGCTCAAAGCTCCATTCACAAAACTGCTTTGGGGGATTGTTCTTTGGTCTGTGACTCCTCCAATGGTCCAATTAGTTTTTGTCTAGTGCTTTATTTATTGCATTTTTTGCTGCTTAGGTGGCCCTATTCTTGAGCTTGCATGTCAAATTTATGTGGTAAAAAGTAGTCTTAATGCATGATATAGTCTCTAGGCACTTGTGGGAGTAGTTTCTATCAATTTTGTTGAGTTTGGTTCACTTTTATTTTGAAGTTACTAAAAATTTCATAAATTTTTCAAAGGAGGAAATATGTTTAGGAAAATGTACCAAGGTGGTTCTTCAAGGAAGCAAGGACCCAGGCCCGCAATGCGTGAGCCGGATGATGAACCTGTTGGGGAACGTAGTAATTTCGAAAATTTTCCTACGCACACGCAAGATCATGGTGATGCATAGCAACGAGGGGGAGAGTCTGATCTACGTACCCTTGTAGATCGCAACGGAAGCGTTGACACAACATAGAGGAAGTAGTCGTACGTCTTCTTCCCGATCCGACTGATCCAGGCACCGTTACTCCGGCACCTCCGAGTTCTTAGCACATGTTCAGCTCGATGACGATCCTCGGGCTCCGATCCAGCAAAGCGTCGAGGAAGAGTTCCGTCAGCACGACGGTGTGGTGACGATCTTGATGTACTACCGACGCAGGGCTTCGCCTAAGCTCTACAACGATATGACCGAGGTGGAATTTGGTGGCAGAGGGCACCGCACACGGCTAAGGAACGATCAACAATGATCAACTTGTGTGTCTATAGGGTGCCCCCTGCCCCCATATATAAAGGAGCAGGGGGAGGGGTTCGGCCGGCCAGGGAGAGGGGCGCAGGAGGAGTCCTACTCCTACCGGGAGTAGGACTCCCCCGCAATCCTATTCCTAATAGGAATCCTCAAGGGGGAAAGAGAGAAGGAGGGGGCCGGCCCCTTCTCCTAGTCCTAATAGGACTAGGGAAGGGGGGAAGGTGCACAGCCCTTGTGGCAGCCCCTTTTCACTTTTCCACTAAGGCCCAATAGGCCCATTTGCCTCCCGGGGGGTTCCGGTAACCCTCCCGGTATTCCGGTAAAATCCCGATTTCACCCGGAACACTTCTGATGTCCAAACATAGGCTTCCAATATATCAATCTTTACGTCTCGACCATTTCGAGACTCCTCGTCATGTCCGTGATCACATCCGGGACTCCGAACAACCTTCGGTACATCAAAATGCATAAACTCATAATAACTGTCATCGTAACGTTAAGCGTGCGGACCCTACGGTTCGAGAACAATGTAGACATGACCGAGACACGTCTCCGGTCAATAACCAATAGCGGGACCTGGATGCCCATATTGGCTCCTACATATTCTACGAAAATCTTTATCGGTCAGACCGCATAACAACATACGTTGTTCCCTTTGTCACCGGTATGTTACTTGCCCGAGATTCGATCGTCGGTATCCAATACCTAGTTCAATATCGTTACTGGCAAGTCTCTTTACTCGTTCCGTAATACATCACCTCATAACTAACATCTTAGTTATTATGCTTGCAAGGCTTATGTGATGTGTATTACCGAGAGGGCCCAGAGATACCTCTCCGACAATCGGAGTGACAAACCCTAATCTCGAAATACGCCAACCCAACATCCACCATTGGAGACACCTGTAGTACTCCTTTATAATCACCCAGTTACGTTGTGACGTTTGGTAGTACCCAAAGTGTTCCTCTAGTAAACGGGAGTTGCATAATCTCATAGTTATAGGAACATGTATAAGTCATGAAGAAAGCAATAGCATCATACTAAACGATCGGGTGCTAAGCTAATGGAATGGGTCATGTCAATCAGATCATTCAACTAATGATGTGACCTCGTTAATCAAATAACAAATCCTTGTTCATGGTTAGGAAACATAACCATCTTTGATTAACGAGCTAGTCAAGTAGAGGCATACTAGTGACACTTTGTTTGTCTATGTATTCACACATGTATTATGTTTCCGGTTAATACAATTCTAGCATGAATAATAAACATTTATCATGATATAAGGAAATAAATAATAACTTTATTATTGCCTCTAGGGCATATTTCCTTCAGTCTCCCACTTGCACTAGAGTCAATAATCTAGATTACTCAGTAATGATTCTAACACCCATGGAGCTTTGGTGCTGATCATGTTTTGCTCGTGGAAGAGGCTTAGTCAACGGGTCTGCAACATTCAGATCCGTATGTATCTTGCAAATCTCTATGTCTCCCACCTGGACTAAATCCCGGATGGAGTTGAAGCGTCTCTTGATGTGTTTGGTCCTTTTGTGAAATCTGGATTCCTTTGCCAAAGCAATTGCACCAGTATTGTCACAAAAGATTTTATTGGACCCGATGCACTAGGTATGACACCTAGATCGGATATGAACTCCTTCATCCAGACTCCTTCGTTTGCTGCTTCCGAAGCAGCTATGTACTCCGCTTCACATGTAGATCCCGCCACGACGCTTTGTTTAGAACTGCACCAACTGACAGCTCCACTGTTTAAAGTAAACACGTATCCGGTTTGCGATTTAGAATCGTCCGGATCAGTGTCAAAGCTTGCATCAACGTAACCTCTTACGGTGAGCTCTTTGTCACCTCCATATACGAGAAACATATCCCTAGTCCTTTTCAGGTATTTCAGGATGTTTTTGACCGCTGTCCAGTGATCCACTCCTGGATTACTTTGGTACCTCCCTGCTAAACTTATAGCAAGGCACACATCAGATCTGGTACACAGCATTGCATACATGATAGAGCCTATGGCTGAAGCATAGGGAACATCTTTCATTTTCTCTCTATCTTCTGCAGTGGTCGGGCATTGAGTCTGACTCAACTTCACACCTTGTAACACAGGCAAGAACCCTTTCTTTGCTTGATCCATTTTGAACTTCTTCAAAATCTTGTCAAGGTATGTGCTTTGTGAAAGTCCAATTAAGCGTCTTGATCTATCTCTATAGATCTTTATGCCTAATATGTAAGCAGCTTCCCCGAGGTCTTTCATCGAAAAACTTTTATTCAAGTATCCCTTTATGCTATCCAGAAATTCTATATCATTTCCAATCAGCAATATGTCATCCACATATAATATCAGAAATGCTACAGAGCTCCCACTCACTTTCTTGTAAATACAGGCTTCTCCAAAAGTCTGTATAAAGCCAAATGCTTTGATCACACTATCAAAGCATTTATTCCAACTCCGAGATGCTTGCACCAGTCCATAAATTGATCGCTGGAGTTTGCATACTTTGTTAGCTCCCTTTGGATCGACAAAACCTTCTGGTTGCATCATATACAACTCTTCTTCCAGAAATCCATTTAGGAATGCAGTTTTGACATCCATCTGCCATATTTCATAATCATAAAATGCGGCAATTGCTAACATGATTCTGACGGATTTAAGCATCGCTACGGGTGAGAAGGTCTCATCATAGTCAACCCCTTGAACTTGTTGAAAACCTTTTGCGACAAGTCGAGCTTTATAGACAGTAACATTACCGTCAGCGTCAGTCTTTTTCTTGAAGATCCATTTATTCTCAATTGCTTGCCGATCATCGGGCAAGTCAACCAAAGTCCATACTTTGTTCTCATACATGGATCCCATCTCAGATTTCATGGCCTCAAGCCACTTTGCGGAATCTGGGCTCACCATCGCTTCTTCATAGTTCGTAGGTTCATCATGATCTAGTAGCATGACTTCCAGAACTGGATTACCGTACCACTCTGGTGCGGATCTCACTCTGGTTGATCTACGTGGTTCAGTAGTATCTTGTCCTGAAGTTTCATGATCATCATCATTAGCTTCCTCACTAATTGGTATAGGTGTCGCAGAAACAGTTTTCTGTGATGTACTATTTTCCAATAAGGGAGCAGGTACAGTTACCTCGTCAAGTTCTACTTTCCTCCCACTCATTTCTTTCGAGAGAAACTCCTTCTCTAGAAATGATCCATTCTTGGCAACGAATGTCTTGCCTTCTGATCTGTGATAGAAGGTATACCCAACAGTTTCCTTTGGGTATCCTATGAAGACACATTTCTCCGCTTTGGGTTCGAGCTTATCAGGTTGAAGCTTTTTCACATAAGCATCGCAGCCCCAAACTTTAAGAAACGACAACTTTGGTTTCTTGCCAAACCATAGTTCATAAGGCGTCGTCTCAACGGATTTTGATGGTGCCCTATTTAACGTGAATGCGGCCGTCTCTAAAGCATAACCCCAAAACGATAGCGGTAAATCAGTAAGAGACATCATAGATCGCACCATATCTAGTAAAGTACGATTACGACGTTCGGACACACCATTACGCTGTGGTGTTCCGGGTGGCGTGAGTTGCGAAACTATTCCACAATTTTTCAAATGTACACCAAACTCGTAACTCAAATATTCTCCTCCATGATCAGATCGTAGAAACTTTATTTTCTTGTTACGATGATTTTCAACTTCACTCTGAAATTCCTTGAACTTTTCAAATGTTTCAGACTTATGTTTCATTAAGTAGATATACCCATATCTGCTTAAATCATCTGTGAAGGTGAGAAAATAATGATATCCGCCACGAGCCTCAATATTCATCGGACCACATACATCGGTATGTATGATTTCCAATAAATCTGTTGCTCTCTCCATAGTACCGGAGAACGGTGTTTTAGTCATCTTGCCTATGAGGCACGGTTCGCAAGTACCAAGTGATTCATAATCAAGTGGTTCCAAAAGCCCATCAGTATGGAGTTTCTTCATGCGCTTTACACCGATATGACCTAAACGGCAGTGCCACAAATAAGTTGCACTATCATTATCAACTCTGCATCTTTTGGCTTCTACATTATGAATATGTGTATCACTACTATCGAGATTCAACAAGAATAGACCACTCTTCAAAGGTGCATGACCATAAAAGATATTACTCATATAAATAGAACAACCATTATTCTCTGATTTAAATGAATAACCGTCTCGCATTAAACAAGATCCAGATATAATGTTCATGCTCAACGCTGGCACCAAATAACAATTATTTAGGTCTAATATTAATCCCGAAGGTAGATGTAGAGGTAGCGTGCCGACCGCGATCACATCGACTTTGGAACCGTTTCCCACGCGCATCGTCACCTCGTCCTTTGCTAGTGTCCGCTTATTCCGTAGTCCCTGTTTCGAGTTGCAAATATTAGCAACAGAACCAGTATCAAATACCCAGGTGCTACTGCGAGCTCTAGTAAGGTACACATCAATAACATGTATATCACATATACCTTTGTTCACCTTGCCATCCTTCTTATCCGCCAAATACTTGGGGCAGTTCCGCTTCCAGTGACCAGTCTGCTTGCAGTAGAAGCACTCAGTTTCAGGCTTAGGTCCAGACTTGGGTTTCTTCTCCTGAGCAACAACTTGCTTGCTGTTCTTCTTTAAGTTCCCCTTCTTCTTCCCTTTGCCCTTTTTCTTGAAACTAGTGGTTTTGTTAACCATCAACACTTGATGCTCCTTCTTGATTTCTACCTCCGCAGCTTTCAGCATTGCGAAGAGCTCGGGAATAGTCTTGTTCATCCCTTGCATATTATAGTTCATCACGAAGCTCTTGTAGCTTGGTGGCAGTGATTGGAGAATTCTGTCAATGACGCAATCATCTGGAAGATTAACTCCCATCTGAATCAAGTGATTATTATACCCAGACATTTTGAGTATATGCTCACTGACAGAACTGTTCTCCTCCATCTTGCAGCTATAGAACTTATTGGAGACTTCATATCTCTCAATTCGGGCATTTGCTTGAAATATTAACTTCAACTCCTGGAACATCTCATATGCTCCATGACGTTCAAAACGTCGTTGAAGTCCCGATTCTAAGCCGTAAAGCATGGCACACTGAACTATTGAGTAGTCATCAGCTTTGCTCTGCCAGACGTTCATAACATCTGGTGTTGCTCCAGCAGCAGGCCTGGCACCTAGCGGTGCTTCCAGGACGTAATTCTTCTGTGCAGCAATGAGGATAATCCTCAGGTTACGGACCCAGTCCGTGTAATTGCTACCATCATCTTTCAACTTTGCTTTCTCAAGGAACGCATTAAAATTCAACGGAACAACAACACGAGCCATCTATCTACAATCAACATAAACAAGCAAGATACTATCAGGTACTAAGTTCATGATAAGTTTAAGTTCAGTTAATCAAATTACTTAGGAACTCCCACTTAGATAGACATCTCTCTAATCCTCTAAGTGATCACGTGATCCAAATCAACTAAACCATAACCGATCATCACGTGAGATGGAGTAGTTTTCAATGGTGAACATCGTTATGTTGATCATATCTACTATATGATTCACGCTCGACCTTTCGGTCTCTGTGTTCCGAGGCCATATCTGCATATGCTAGGCTCGTCAAGTTTAACCTGAGTATTCTGCGTGTGCAAAACTGGCTTGCACCCGTTGTAGATGGACGTAGAGCTTATCACACCCGATCATCACGTGGTGTCTGGGCATGACGAACTTTGGCAACGGTGCATACTCAGGGAGAACACTTCTTGATAATTTAGTGAGAGATCATCTTATAATGCTACCGTCAATCAAAGCAAGATAAGATGCATAAAAGGATAAACATCACATGCAATCAATGTAAGTGATATGATATGGCCATCATCATCTTGTGCTTGTGATCTCCATCTCCGAAGCACCGTCATGATCACCATCGTCACCGGCGCGACACCTTGATCTCCATCGTAGCATCGTTGTCGTCTCGCCAATCTTATGCTTCCACGACTATCACTACCGCTTAGTAATAAAGTAAAGCATTACATCGCGATTGCATTGCATACAATAAAGCGACAACCATATGGCTCCTGCCAGTTGCCGATAACTTGGTTACAAAACATGATCATCTCATACAACAAAATCAGCATCATGCATTGACCATATCACATCACAACATGCCCTGCAAAAACAAGTTAGACGTCCTCTACTTTGTTGTTGCAAGTTTTACGTGGCTGCTACGGGCTTAAGTAAGAACTCATCTCACCTACGCATCAAAACCACAACGATAGTTTGTCAAATAGACTCCATTTTAACCTTCTCAAGGACCGGGCGTAGCCACACTTGGTTCAACTAAAGTTGGAGGGACAGTCTTCCGCAAGCCATCTATGTGCAAAGCACGTCGAGGGAACCGGTCTCGCGTAAGAGTACGCGTAAGGTTGGTCTGGATCGTCTCGTCCAACAATACCGCCGAACCAAAGTATGACATGCTGGTAGGCAGTATGACTTGTATCGCCCACAACTCACTTGTGTTCTACTCGTGCAAATAACATCAAACCATAAAACCTAGGCTCGGATGCCACTGTTGGGGAACGTAGTAATTTCGAAAATTTTCCTACGCACACGCAAGATCATGGTGATGCATAGCAACGAGGGGGAGAGTCTGATCTACGTACCCTTGTAGATCGCAACGAAAGCGTTGACACAACGTAGAGGAAGTAGTCGTACGTCTTCTTCCCGATCCGACCGATCCAGGCACCGTTACTCCGGCACCTCCGAGTTCTTAGCACACGTTCAGCTCGATGACGATCCTCGGGCTCCGATCCAGCAAAGCGTCGACGAAGAGTTCCGTCAGCACGACGGCGTGGTGACGATCTTGATGTACTACCGACGCAGGGCTTCGCCTAAGCTCTACAACAATATGACCGAGGTGGAATTTGGTGGCAGGGGGCACCGCACACGGCTAAGGAACGATCAACAATGATAAACTTGTGTGTCTATGGGGTGCCCCCTGCCCCCGTATATAAAGGAGCAGGGGGAGGGGTTCGGCCGGCCAGGGAGAGGGGCGCAGGAGGAGTCCTACTCCTACCGGGAGTAGGACTCCCCCCCCCAATCCTATTCCTAATAGGAATCCTCAAGGGGGAAAGAGAGAAGGAGGGGGCCGGCCCCTTCTCCTAGTCCTAATAGGACTAGGGAAGGGGGGAAGGTGCGCAGCCCTTGTGGCAGCCCCTTTTCACTTTTCCACTAAGGCCCAATAGGCCCATTTGCCTCCCGGGGGGTTCCGGTAACCCTCCCGGTATTCCGGTAAAATCCCGATTTCACCCGGAACACTTCCGATGTCCAAACATAGGCTTCCAATATATCAATATTTACGTCTCGACCATTTCGAGACTCCTCGTCATGTCCGTGATCACATCCGGGACTCCGAACAACCTTCGGTACATCAAAATGCATAAACTCATAATAATTGTCATCGTATCGTTAAGCGTGCGGACCCTATGGTTCGAGAACAATGTAGACATGACCGAGACACGTCTCCGGTCAATAACCAATAGCGGGACCTGGATGCCCATATTGGCTCCTACATATTCTACGAAGATCTTTATCGGTCAGACCGCATAACATCATACGTTGTTCCCTTTGTCACCGGTATGTTACTTGCCCGAGATTCGATCGTCGGTATCCAATACCTAGTTCAATCTCGTTACTGGCAAGTCTCTTTACTCGTTCCGTAATACATCACCTCATAACTAACATCTTAGTTATTATGCTTGCAAGGCTTATGTGATGTGTATTACCGAGAGGGCCCAGAGATACCTCTCCGACAATCGGAGTGACAAACCCTAATCTCGAAATACGCCAACCCAACATCCACCATTGGAGACACCTGTAGTACTCCTTTATAATCACCCAGTTACGTTGTGACGTTTGGTAGTACCCAAAGTGTTCCTCTGGTAAACGGGAGTTGCATAATCTCATAGTTATAGGAACATGTATAAGTCATGAAGAAAGCAATAGCATCATACTAAACGATCGGGTGCTAAGCTAATGGAATGGGTCATGTCAATCAGATCATTCAACTAATGATGTGACCTCATTAATCAAATAACAACTCCTTGTTCATGGTTAGGAAACATAACCATCTTCGATTAACGAGCTAGTCAAGTAGAGGCATACTAGTGACACTTAGTTTGTCTATGTATTCACACATGTATTATGTTTCCGGTTAATACAATTCTAGCATGAATAATAAACATTTATCATGATATAAGGAAATAAATAATAACTTTATTATTGCCTCTAGGGCATATTTCCTTCAGAACCACCAAGGGATGCTCAAGTGCGGCCTTGTGAATGGCTGTTAGAAGATTTCATGGTCCAAGCAGGAATCAAGGAGGAATTTGACGCATATGTGCGTAACGCCGATCCTGAGAGCTTCGTGGCAGATAAGTGCCGTCAGTACCACTACCTCATTGATTCCTTTGTGAGAAGGTTTGAATTTTCATCATCACGCAATTCTCAAACTGTCCTGTTTGATCTTTATGACAAATCTTATACCATGGACTTAGAAGATTTTAACACTGCTTGTAAACTCCCACAGTGGGGTAATGTTAGTGAACCTCGCAAATCTGAATATAGACTTTCTTGCTAGTTTAACTGTGGGGTAATCTAGGGAAATCACGCAAGCTACCATAGGGAGCATTCATTTTCCTACTATACATTATTTTGCTCTCTTTATAGGTAGATGCATAAATGGTAAGGATGAGGCATGTCACATGTGTGTGCCAGATCTTAGTGCTCTCAAGAGTACTGTATTAGGAGATAGACAATATAACTTGGGGGCCATTGTTGCACGCAGGTTGCATAATAACAAAATTAATGGAGATTTCTTTGGTGGATTTACACAACCCGTTTAGCTGATTTTCTTGAGATACCCATACATGGAGATGATATCGAGTACCGGCTAATCTTTGACAGACGACGCACCTATCACGTCGCTCTCCCTGCTCCTGCCTTCTTTGACTTTCAGGCAAAAGGGAGACATGTTATAACTAGGGAGGAGGTGACCGAGTACGATAGGAGGACGGAGGCAGCTCGCCTCCAAGCTGCAGCTCGTCAGGCAATAGCTGATGCATCTCAGTACGACCCCAGCTTCAACTTCGGATATCCACCAGGCCATCCTTGGGCATAGACCAACTTAGGGCAAAAGCCTAAGCTTGGGGGTGTACGTATCTCTCTCCGACATTACATTCATGTTCACACACTCATGCTAGTTATCGGTGCTCATACTTTTTCATTGTATCATCCATGATAATTTATTTCCTTTTTAGCTTTCTTCTGGTGTGCCTTAATAAACCTTAAGAAAAACCAAAAAAATAGTTGTAGCTTTTTGTTAGTTTACTTTCCATGCATGTAGTGGTAGTAATTAAAAAGAAAACCCCAAAAGATTGCGCGTTCTTCTTTTGCTTGTTGGGAGCTTTCCTGTGTAAATAGTTTTGTTTCTTTTCTTTTGGGGTCGAGAGGAGAAGACCATAATGAAAATGTTGAATGGCTCTCATATGCATTATTGTTGATCTAACAAAGAGCCCATATTACCTTGTCTTCTCTCTTGAATTGAATGCTTGCAGATTCCAGCTTAGTCCAATGCACATGCACTATTATTACTATCCACACTATTCGGTCGTGCAAGTGAAAGGAAATAATGATGATTATATGATGAACTTATTGAGATCAGAAAAGCTGGTATGAACTCAACCTCTCTTGTTTTTGTAAATATGATTAGTTCCTTGTTCCTGATTCAGCCTATTATGAAAGAAACATATTTGCAATGACAATTAGAGATTATAGTTGCTTAAGCCATGCTTAATTAGCTAGGAGTTTATAATGGTTTACCTTGCGTGCCAACATGCTATTAAAATGGTTGTGATGTGGTATGATAGGGCAGTGTCCTCCTTTGAACGATTCGAATGGCTTGACTTGGCACATGTTCACGCATGTAGTTGAAACAAAATCAACATAGCCTCTATGATATTTATGTTCATGGTGAATTATATCCTACTCATGCTTGCATTCGGTGTTGATTAATTTTAATGCATGTTCATGACTGTTGTCGCTCTCTAGCTGGTCGCTTCCCAATCTTTTTCTAGCCTTCACTTGTACTAAGCGGGAATACTGCTTGTGCATCCAACTCCATAAACCCCAAAGTTGTTCCATATGAGTCCACCATGCCTACCTATATACAGTATCTACCCGCCGTTCCAAGTAAATTTGTATGTGCCAAACTCTAAACCTTCAAATAAACATTCTATTTTGTATGCTCAAATAGCTCATGTATCAACTAGGGTTGTCTGTATCCTCCATGCTAGGCGGGTTATTCTCAAGAGGAGTGTACTCCGCTCCTCACTCACGAGAAAAATGGCTGGTCACCGGGATGCCCAGTCCCATGCTTTAAGCAAATCAAATCAAAATAACTGCAAACAAAACTCCACCGGGACTCTTGTTAGTTGGAGGCACTCGTTGTTTCGAGCAAGCCATGGATTGATGCTTGTTGGTGGAGGGGGGTATAAACTTTACTATTCTGTTTGGGAACCGCCTATAATGTGTGTAGCATGGAAGATATCGAGATATCTCGGTTTTTATGTTGACAATGAAAGTATACCGCTCAAAATATTATTCATATCTATTTCGAAACCGAGCTCGGGCACCTCTACAAATCCCCGCTTCCCTCTGCGAAGGGCCTATCCATTTACTTTTATGTTGATTCATCATCCTCTTAATTAAAAAGCACCAGTTGGAGAGCACCGCTGTCATTTGCATCCATTACTATTAGTTTACATTGAGTATGACTATGACTGGATCTCTTTTACCATGAATTAGAATGTCTAGTCAGTCCTTGATCTTTAAAGGTGCTCTGCATTTATGTTTTGCGGTCTCGGAAAGGGCTAGCGAGGTACCATCTTGTTATATCATATTACGGTTGTTTTGAGAAAGTTTTGTCAACCAAGATTTATTATTATTGCTCGCTAGTTGATTATGCCATTGACATGAGTAAACATGAGACCTAAATGTTATTGTGAATATGCTTAGTTCATAATCTTTGCTGAAAACTTGAATGCTGGATTTACATATTTACAACAACAAGAGCAAACAGAGTTTGTAAAAGTTTTTCTTTATCATTTTCAGTTTATCAACTGAATTGCTTGAGGACAAGCAAAGGTTTAAGCTTGGGGGAGTTGATATGTCTCCAACGTATCTACTTTTCCAAATACTTTTGCCCTTGTTTTGGACTCTAACTTGCATGATTTGAATCGAACTAACCCGGACTGACGCTGTTTTCAGCAGAATTGCCATGGTGTTATTTTTGTGCAGAAATAAAAGTTCTCGGAATGACCTGAAAATCAACGGAGATTATTTTTGGAATATATAAAAAATACTGGAAGAAGAATCCAAGTCAGGGGACCACACCCTGTCCACGAGGGTGGGGGCGCGCCTAGCCCCCTGGGCGCGCCCCCTACCTCGTGCCCCCCCTGACGCTCCACCGACCTCAACTCCAACTCCATATATTCGTGTTTGGGGAGAAAAAAAATCAGAGAGAAGGATTCATCGTGTTTTATGATACGGAGCCGCCGCCAAGCCCTAAAGTCTCTCGGGAGGGCTGATCTGGAGTCTGTTCAGGGCTCCGAAGAGGGGAATCCGTTGCCATCGTCATTATCAACCTTCCTCCATCACCAATTCCATGATGCTCACCGCCATGCGTGAGTAATTCCATCGCAGGCTTGCTGTACGGTGATGGGTTGGATGAGATTTATCATGTAATCAAGTTAGTTTTGTTAGGGTTTGATCCCTAGTATCCACTATGTTATGAGATTGATGTTGCTATGGCTTTGCTATGCTTAATGCTTGTCACTAGGGCCTGAGTGCCATGATTTCAGATCTGAACCTATCATGTTTTCATGAATATATGTGAGTTCTTGATCCTATCTTGCAAGTCTATAGTCACCTACTATGTGTTATGATCCGGCAACCCCGAAGTGACAATAATCGGGACCACTCCCGGTGATGACCGTAGTTTGAGGAGTTCATGTATTCACTATGTGTTAATGCTTTGGTCTGGTACTCTATTAAAAGGAGGCCTTAATATCCCTTAGTTTCCAATAGGGCCCCGCTGCCACGGGAGGGTAGGACAAAAGATGTCATGCAAGTTCTTTTCCATAAGCACATATGACTATATTCGGAATACATGACTACTTTACATTGATGAATTGGAGCTAGTTCTGTGTCACCCTATGTTATAACTGTTGCATGAATAATCGCATCCGGCATAATTCTCCATCACCGATCCATTGCCTATGAGCTTTTCATATATTGTTCTTCGCTTATTTACTTTTCTGTTTCTACTGTCGCAATCAC
Organism: Triticum monococcum; assembly: GCA_034509565.1. Taxonomy (NCBI): domain Eukaryota; kingdom Viridiplantae; phylum Streptophyta; class Magnoliopsida; order Poales; family Poaceae; genus Triticum; species Triticum monococcum. The sequence goes on along the minus strand of CM067842.1, from coordinate 524,737,051 downwards.
TACAAAACCCAAAAATCTTACTTTTGCTACCGTTACCACTACTATCATATTACTTTGCTACTAAACCCTTTGCTGCAGATATTAAGTTTCCAGGTGTGGTTGAATTGACAACTCAGCTGCTAATACTTGAGAATATTCTTTGGCTCCCCTTGTGTCGAATCAATAAATTTGGGTTGAATACAATACCCTTGAAAACTGTTGCGATCCCCTATACTTGTGGGTTATCACTTACGTCGTCTTCGAAGAGTGGCAGATAGTTGCTGTCCTCCGAGTCGTTGTTCCCTGTTTGTTCGTCAGGGTCAACTTGCCCGTCCTCTCGATCATCCTGTTCGGATGTTGGTTCGATGGGGTCTTCTTGGTCTTTGGCATTCTACGGAGTATCATTATCTTCGGTGACGGTATTGCTGTTCTTACCGCGACGCGATTTAGAGCGGCACTGCTGACATCGATGTTTCGGTCGTATCTCAGGAGGTTCGTCCTCGACTGGGTTTTTTTCATCATTGTTGTCACCGCCTTCGGTGTATCCACCACGTATACGTCATACGAAGAGGTGGTCGTCCAACATCCGATGACCGGCGGGTTTTGGGCCTGCTCCTCTCCAGCATCGTTGTCGGTGTCAAAACCGGCGGATCTTGGGTAGGGGGTCCCGAACTGTGCGTCTAAGGCGGATGGTAACAGGAGGTAGGGGACACAATGTTTACCCAGGTTCGGGCCCTCTTGATGGAGGTAATACCCTACGTCCTGCTTGATTGTTCTTGATGATATGAGTATTACAAGAGTTGATCTACCACGAGATCATAGAGGCTAAACCCTAGAAGCTAGCCTATGGTATGATTGTCTGTTGTCCTACGGACTAAACCCTCCGGTTTATATAGACACCGGAGGGGGCTAGGGTTACACAGAGTCGGTTACAAGGGAGGAGATCTACATATCCATATTGCCTAGCTTGCCTTCCACGTCAAGGAGAGTCCCATCGGGACAGAGGACGAAGTCTTCAATCTTGTATCTTCATAGTCCAACAGTCTGGCCAAAGGATATAGTCCGGCTATCCGGAGACCCCCTAATCCAGGACTCCCTCAGTAGCCCCTGAACCAGGCTTCAATGACAATGAGTCCAGTGCGCGGTATTGTCTTCGGCATTGCAAGGCAGGTTCCTCCTCCGAATACTCCATGGAAGATTCTGAACACAAGGATAGTGTCCGGCTCTGCAAAACAAGTTCCACGTACCACCGTAGAGAGAATAATATTTCCACAAATCTAACCTGCTGACACGTTTTGACAACATGACATCACGCCATGGCCTGGTCATTATTCGAACCGTTTTTCTCAACCAGCACCGCACATATCGCGAGGCGGTTTTCTTGATACGTCTTGTCAAAGCAGAGATCATGTTCCCCTTATTATGGGATTCTCATCAATACATACGTGGGTACCCCAACCGCGCCATCAATTATGGCGCTTGGGGAATAAGCGATTTTACCAGGCAAGTGGGGAGGCGCATCGCCTCCCCCGCCCTTATAAAGGGACAAAGATTCACTCTTTTTACCCACGCCTTCTTCCTCCTTGCTTACCCATTCCCGCACACTCGAGCTCTAGCGCCCAAGCTTACGTTCTTCTTCTCAAACCACTCCGAGCATGTCCGGAGCAAGAGGCAAGTGGATGGTCTCCTCCGGCACGGAGGAGAACATCATAAAGTTACGGCAAGCCGGATATCTGGCCGCGGATATCACGCACCGGCTGCCAGATGCAGGGCAGATCATTCCAACGCCCAAACCCCATGAGAGGGTAGTTTTTCTTACGCACTTTGTCCACGGACTGGGATTTCCTCTCCACCCGTTTGTCCACGGGCTCATGTTCTACTATGGGCTGGATATTCATTATCTGGCCCCCAATTTGATTCTCAACATCTTGGTGTTTATCGTCGTGTGCGAGGCCTTGATCCGCATCAAGCCCCATTTCGGCATGTGGCTGAATACCTTCAATGTGAAACCGAAGGTGGTGGTCGGCCAGCAAGCGGAGTGCGGAGGCGCCATGGTGGGCAAGATGCCTAATGTCACCTGGCTTGAAGGCTCCTATGTGGAGACCATAAAAGGGTGGCAACGGGGTGGTTCTACATCACCGAGCCGCGCGACACCAACCGGGTGGCGGCCCCCGAATTCCGATCCAGAATCCCCACACGGCTCACCTCTTGGAAAGAGAAGGGCCTTTCATGGGGTTCCTCGGTAGAGCTGACTAGACTCCAGACCTGCATCAAGAACATGATGAGCAAGAAAATCAAGCTCGTCAACATGGTCCAGGTCATGCTCTTCCGTCGGATTCTCCTGTGTCAACAATGGGTATTCAACTTGTGGGAGTTTGACCCGACCAAGCACCAGACACTGCGAGAGCTCTATGACACGACGCACGAGGACGTCTGGAGGGTGCTATTCAAGGGCGCCGAGGTACCTCCTTCCCTCACCGAGGACCGCAGACTCAACACAAAATGCCGCGCCAATCCGGTAAGTTTTTATACTTCACAAGGTATCCATTTGCCCCAGTTTAATCATGTGCGGGATCTAAGCCTTCCATGTTGAAAGTGCAACTATCCCTAGGTGGTTTTGGTAATTCATAACAACATATAGCTCATTGAGCTAATGCTATTTCAAGATGATCATTTCAGGAAAGCTCAATGATTGGCATGGCATGGATGGTGAAAGTGGAACCCTCAAAATGCTAAGGACAAAGGATTGGCTCTAGCTCATATGCTCAAGACTCTTCATTTTACATTTTAGTGGTCCAAGATCACATTGAGTCCATAGGAAAAGCCAATACTATCAAGGAGGGATGAGGTGTTGCTTAATGAGCCTCTTGCTTCAAGTGCTTAATGATATGCTCCAAAATCCTCATCTACTTTCCCATATCCACATTGACCTAAACCCAAAGCCAAACTCGGCCCTACCGATTCTTTCAACCCGGCGCCACCGAGTTTCACTTGTCATAGCCATTGCCAAACCCTAAGCAAATCGGTTCTACCGATAGGGATCTCGGTCTCACCAAGATGGGATTGCAATTTCTCTGTTTCCTTTTCGTAACTTTTCGGTCTCACCAAAAGAGCGGATCGGTCCCACCGAGATTGCAATGTAAACTCACTGTTTCCTTTTCATAACATTTCGGTCTCACCGAGAAGAGCGAATCGGTCCCACCGAGTTTTCCTGACCAACCCTCTGGTTAGCTTATTACCAAATCGGTCTCACCGAGTTTGTGTAATCGGTCTCACTAAGATTACGTTATGCCCTAACCCTAACCATATCGTTCCTACCGAGTTGCATGTCAGTCCCACCGAAAATCTCTAACGTTCACTAGGTTTACTATTTCGGTCCGACCGAGTTTGTTGATTAGGTCCCACTGAGATTGGTAAATTGTGTGTAACGGTTGGATTTTGTGTGGAGGCTATATATACCCCTCCACCTCCTCTTCACTCGTGGAGAGAGCCATCAGAACACATCTACACTTCCAACTCATATGTTCTGAGAGAGAACCACCTACTCATGTGTTGAGGCCAAGATATTCCATTCCTACCACATGAATCTTGATCTCTAGCCTTCCCCAAGTTGCTTTCCACTCAAATCTTCTTTCCACCAAATCCAAATCCTGTGAGAGAGAGAGAGTTGAGTGTTGGGGAGACTATCATTTGAAGCACAAGAGCAAGGAATTCATCATCAACACACCATTTGTTACTTCTTGGAGAGTGGTGTCTCCTAGATTGGCTGGGTGTCACTTGGGAGCCTCCGACAAGATTGTGGAGTTGAACCAAGGAGTTTGTAAGGGCAAGGAGATCGCCTACTTCGTGAAGATCTACCGCTAGTGAGACAAGTCCTTCGTGGGCGATGGCCATGGTGGGATAAACAAGGTTGCTTCTTCATGGACCCTTCGTGGGTGGAGCCCTCCGTGGACTCGCGCAACCGTTACCCTTCGTGGGTTGAAGTCTCCATCAACATGGATGTAGGATAGCACCACCTATCCGAACCACGGGAAAAACATCTGTGTCTCCAATTGCGTTTGAATTCTCCAAACCCTTCCCTTTACCTTCTTGCAAGTTGCATGCTTTACTTTCCGCTGCCAATATACTCTTTGCATGCTTTCTTGAATTGTGTGATGATTGCTTGACTTGTCCTAAAATAGCTAAAATCTGACAAGAACTAAAATTGGGAAAAGGTTAAGTTTTTATTTGGTCAAGTAGTCTAATCACCCCCCTCTAGACATACTTTCGATCCTACAAGTGGTATCAGAGCTTTGGTCTCCATTTGCTTTGATTTCCATAGCTTTTGGTGGTCATAGCCTTGGTTTCAAAACCTAGGAGAGTATGGTGTCTAGCGAGGGAAATTATCAACGTAGAGGTCCTTACTTTGATGGTACTAATTTTGCTAGTTGGAAGCATAAAATGAAAATGCATATTCTTGGACATAACCCCGCCGTTTGGGCTATTGTGTGTGTTGGTTTGCAAGGTGACTTATTTGATGGGAGAGAACCAAACCATGAAGCTACCGCGGATGAGTTGAAGATGTTGCAATACAATGCTCAAGCTTGTGATATTCTCTTCAACGGATTGTGCCCCGAAGAATTCAACAAAATCAGCCGTCTTGAGAATGCAAAGGAAATTTGGGACACTTTGATTGATATGCACGAAGGTACCGACTACGTCAAGGAATCTAAATTGGATGTGCTTCGAAGTCAACTTGACAAGTTCAAAATGAAGGATGGTGAAGGTGTCGCTGAAATGTACTCTAGGCTTGCTCTCATCACAAATGAGATTGCCGGCTTAGGAAGTGAAGAGATGACCGATAGATTCATCATCAAGAAGATTCTAAGAGCCTTGGATGGAAAATATGATACCGTGTGCACATTGATCCAAATGATGCCCAATTACAAAGATCTCAAGCCAACGGAGGTAATTGGAAGAATTGTTGCTCATGAGATGTCACTTAAGGATAAAGAGGAACTTCACAACAAATCAAGTGGTGCCTACAAAGCCTCATGTGAAGCCCCTACATCATCAAGTGAGAAACAAAACTTCAATGAAGAATTGAGCTTAATGGTGAAAAACTTCAACAAGTTCTACAAGAGTAGAAGAAAAGATAGAAGCTCCAAGTCAAGGTCCTACAATGACAAAAGATCTTCTAGTCGAGAGCGAAACTGCTACAATTGTGGAAGACCCGGACACTATTCCAATGAGTGTATGGCTCCCTTCAAGAGAAGAGAAGACTCTCCAAAAAGAAGAAGCAAAAGAGAAGAATCACCACCAAGAGAGAAAAGGAGTAGAGATGATCGTTATGAACGAAGACACTCACGGAGAAGGAAGGATTCGGAAAGGAAGGAAAAATCATCAAGGAGCTACACAAAACAAAGACATCGGGATCATGTTGGTGAATGGGTATCCGGCTCCGACTCCAACAACCACTCCGAGAGAAGTTATCACTCCGATTCCGAATATACTCAAGATGAAGGTGTTGCCGGTCTAGCACTTGTGTCAACCAACTCCTATGATATATTTGACTCACCAAATGAAGGAATTGGAAGATGCTTCATGGCCAAAGGTCCTAAGGTAACACACCCCGAGTATGTTGATTTTAATAGTGATGAAGATGACTTGTTAGGTGATGATTATTTACTTGTTGACAACTCTAGTGATGAATACTATGATGAAACGTCAATTAATCATGCTAATCAAGATAAAACGAATGACAATGATAAGGAGAAGATTGAGGCTCTAACTAAAGAACTAAACACTCTTAAGTTAGCTCATGAAACTATCTTCGAAGATCATCAAGAACTTTTAAGAGCTCATGAGAAGTTACGCTTTGAAAAGCTCAATCTTGAGCAAGGGCATGAGTTTTTAAAGGCAATCAATGATGATCTCTACAAGAAAAGTTCTTCTTACATTGCCAAGCGTTTACTCTTATCCACTTACATGCCTCAAGTCAAGTCTAGTAACAAGAACAAGAAAGATTCTTCCTCTAGTAGTAACAATGATCATGCTAAATCCAATATTGTTGCTTCTAGTAGTTCTCTTGATTCCACTAATGATTCTCTTAGCCAAGTTACACTTGAGCAAGAAAATAGCTTATTTAAGGGAATTATAGAGAAAGGAGTGTACAAAAGCCTTGCCGGGAGTAAGCAATTCGAGGAAATTGTGCGCAAGCAAGGAAGGCACCGGAAGAATCAAGGTGTTGGTTTTGAACGAAAGTTCAATGCCAATGGAGTTGAGTGGGAAGAAGATCAGTACCCCAAGACAAAGTTTGTTCCTCAACAAGAGAAGTATGATCCTACTTCCTTCAAGGGGACACAAGCTCAAGATGATCTTCCACCACAAGACTACAAGCAAAAAGGCAAGGACAAGCTTCAAGAGGAAATTGATGCATTTGAAGAAGCTCCTAAGACCTTAGTCAAGTGGATTCCCAAGAGCACTTCAAGTTCCACTTCATCAAGTACGACTACAACTCCAAGGATTCCCATCAAGATGGTGTGGATCCAAAAGAAGAAGAACTAGAGAGTTCTTGAGGGTGACTCCGCCAACATACTTCACTCTTATCATTTTGGCAAGAACAAGTGCAATCAACTTCCACATCTTGCACTAGTTCAAGGAGTCACAAACCCTCTTGTTGGTAAGACAAGGGACAAGGTAACCTAAAAGTTTTCATGGACATCATCTTGTGTGTGCATCACTCTATGTCTATGGATATCCTTGTTTGTTCCTTGTGGGACTAACCCATGTAGGTATTGAAAGTGCAATTCACTCAAATGGATAGCTCCAAGTGATCTACATCAACATTGAGCATCCACATCTTCAACATCTACATGAAGTCATCATCAACAAAACCCAAGGTTAGTTCATCCCTCTTAGGGGGGATATCACATCTAGGGGGAGCTTTACTCTAAGACTTGAGCTAAAGCAACTCTAAAGATGTGAACACAACAATGCTTTATGTAAAAGTGGTAAGCCCACTTGAGCTTAAACGATGAGTATGACCTATGATCAAGTGTTCTGACTTGACTTCTAAGTCAATATACTCATATATAGATGACCTAGTCATCGCCAATTGCTTGATAGATGCTAGAATTGGTTGTGCATGCTTTGTCACATATTTCAATTGCCATTTTATTGTGTGAGCATGTTGGTTGCATATTTTACTCATTCGAGGACATCCACTTGTTGTTTTGATTGTTTGGTTTTATTTCCTTTTGCCAAGTGGATGGACAAGAATGCCTAAGAACCTCCTCTAGCTATCTATGCTTTTCTCGTCTCAAACTCTATTCATGCTACATCACAAAATTTGATCAAGTCAGATTCGAACCACTCTGTGTGAGGAGCACTCGGAGTCCCCGATTCGTCATAGACTTAAACTTCCAAAACCTCTTTGTGATTCTCGGTCTGACCGATATCCTACTTTCGGTCCTACCGAGATCATTATGTTGATCTGAATTTTCGATCTCGGTGCAACCAATTTGAACCATTCGGTCACACCGAGTTGCAATAACTGTATACAGTTTTGCATCTCGGTGCCACCGAGTTGTTCCACTCGGTCACACCAACAGGGTCGGGATATATATAGGCACGGGCAAAATTTTGGAAATTTCTCCGAACCCCTTCGCCCGCGCGATAGCTCGCTCTGCCGACATGGTCTCCGGATCGTCTCCTTGCCGCCAGCCGCCTCCAGTCGCTGGTCTCCATCGTCGTTAACGGAATTCAACCCCGCCGTTGCCGCCGTAGCGAGTCTCCGCCAAACTAGGGTATGGACTCGATCTTTGTGCTATCCCCAATCTGATTCCTAGCACATTGTGACCTTATTGTTTCTAGCCACGATTGAAACACTCCTATCCAGTCAATGCGTTCGTAGAATAGGATTGATTCGAAAACTTTAGGGTTAGGTCTCCGCCGAAACCATCTTGGACCCACCGAGTTGAAAAACTCGGTCCCACCGACTTGGCTCATGCCATTGCACGAGTGAAACTCGGTCTGACCGAGAATTACTAATCGGTGTGACCAATTTTGGAACTTTGTGAAACCCTAGCAGTCTCAGTGCCACCGAACTGTGACTCGGTCTGACCGAGTTCACCAGTTTAGGTTCCAAAACTGCTTCGGTATCACCGAGTTTAAAAATCAGTAGATCCGAAATGATTTCTATGGGAAACTAAAACTAAGATTTTGAATCATTCTTTTGCAAAAATCTCTGCATTTTGTGATGCTCATCCACTCTACCTCATCTATAAACTGTTCACAGGGTCAGCAGTCAGCTTGTTCATCATGTCAGATCAGAGTGATAGCCAAAACCTGTCAGAGCAGCAAGTGCACATGAGTGAGGGCACTAGTCCCTCCAGTTCCTCAGATGAAGGCAGCAGGAGCACTCCTAGTAACTTGCCAAAAGCTGCCACCAGACAAAGGAAGAAAAGAACCTCAGAATCAGAGGATGAGGACTATGTGGCAGAAGAAGAAGCCACTTCCAAGAAAGTGGTTAAGAAGGAATACAGCACTGCTGCTGCCACCAAGCCAGGCATGAAGCAAAAGGTTCTTGCAAAGAGAATTCCAATGTCTAAGGTCAGTGCATCTACTCAAGTCCCTTTGGGATCTGAACCCAAAGAGGCTGCTGCAGAAGGGAAGAAGAGGAAGGAGAGGATCAAAAAGACCACTGCTAGAGTGCTTGGGAGATCCTCAATCATGAGAGATTCTGAAGAGGAAGAGGAAGAAGAGGTTGCTGCACCAGCACCCAAGGCACAAAAGCTGATGGGTGATGCTATAAGATCAGGGGCTACTGCATCCAAGCCCAAGAAAGCACCCAAGGCTGCATCAAAGGCCAAGACAGCTCCAAAGAGGAACACAAGGAGCATACCAGCTGCTGAAAAGAACAAGGCCCCAGTGCCTGACACTGCCGAAGAAGAGGAAGGCCAAGTTCTTTGGAAGCTAAAGCCCAAGATCCCAGACCACAATGATGCTCAGCCTGTGGCTGAGGACATGAAGATCAGAAGAGACTTAGGGCTGAGAAAGTGGAGAGCAGAAGATCCATGTGCTACAAGAAGAAGAACTGCTGTTAACTATAGGTTCCACACTAAGGAACAGCAGGACTTCTATGAGACAGTCTTGTTGGATAAGAAGCCCATTGTTGGTGACATGAGATGGGTAGATTGGCAGTTCATCAAGGACAATGAAGAGCACTATCCTGGAGTGCAAGACAACTTCAAGGCTTGTGGAGTAGAAGACTTTGTTGGGCAGAAGCTCACAAAGTGGAATGAAGAGCTGATCATGTAGTTCTACTCCACAGCACACTTCTATCCATATGGAAGGATTGTGTGGATGTCTGAAGGTACGAGGTACCAATCAACAGTTGCTGAGTGGGCACAGCTCATCAATGCCCCAGAGGAGCATGAGGATGACTTAGACATATATGCCGAGAAGAAGATGGACCACAACTCTATGTCCAACATGTATAAGGAAATTCCAAACAAGGCACTTGATACTTTCAAGTTTGGGTCTGTACATTATCTTCTGTCAGGGTTGCCAACTATCAATTGGATTTTGAGGCACACTCTGTTGCCCAAGTCAGGTGATCACAAGATGATCAGAGGCCATGCAATCAACTTGCTTCAGATCTTTGATGTGCCACGGAAATTCAAAGTCATGAGCCTCATGGTAGAGACCATCAAAAGAACTGCAGTAGATCAGAAGAGGAGCTGTGGTTATGCCCCTTAGATCCAGGAGCTAATTAACTCCAAGATGAGCACAGGCATATACCTATTGGACAAGGAACATTTGCCTATTCATCCAGATTTTGAAGATAATGAAGCTGTGATGAACAAGGATGATCCATCATCAGTTCATGCTCAAGCACAGAAGGAGAAGGCAAGGAAGGAGAAAGCTGCCAAGATGCCAACTCAAGAGGAGGCATCTGAGTATTTCCTGAAAAACAAGCAAGAGCATCTTAGTTACTTGATTGCTTCCGCACTGAGGATTGAGAAAGGACTAGCCACCCTCACTCAGAATCAGGTGAGCTTAGAGAGGATCATAGAACAAAAGTTCTATGACATGGATGTCAAAGTAACAGAGATTCAGTCTGCAGTGGAGCAACTTCAAGATGACATGCAGGAGAGGAGAGGGAAGACTACAACTGATGCATTTGCCAGAGTCCCACGAGCTCAGAGGTCGACTACAGTGCCAGTTCCTGAAACCAGAGCCACCACCTCAGCTCCAGCCACAGCACCAGCCCAACCAGCTCTAGCATCTACTTCAGCTCCAGCTCCAACCACGTCTATAGAAGCCTTCGTCCTTGGAGTGATCCAGACTCCACCACCACCAGAAGATCAAGCCTCGGAGTCGATCTAGCACTATGCATTTTCTAGGAACTTTTTGGTAACTTGTTGCCAAAGGGGGAGAAAAATGTATAGATCATAGGCTTCGAGAGAGAGAGAGTGTGTTGCCTTTATTCTCTCTTGCTTTATTTGGTGTTTTTTTCAAACTTTGTTTGCTTTTGGTTGAGATACTTTGATATGCTTGTGAGACATTGATGATCATGTGTTTGATCATAAGCTACACTTATGCATGCTTGATATATCTTATCTATCTTATGTGATCATTCACTTTCTTTGGTGATGAGTGCATGTATTTCATTCTTATCTTTTTGAGCGCTCCACCAAGATGTATGTGACATGGAAGAGTAACCCATGACTCTAACTCTTTGTGCATTTGCGGTCCAAAGCAAAATTTAAATATGCACAAATTTAGGGGGAGCTCTTACTTATCACATACTTCTCAAAGCAACGATATATTTCATTCTTATTATTATTTGTCGAAGCTTTGATCTATATGTTGTCATCAATTACCAAAAAGGGGGAGATTGAAAGTGCAACTCTCCCTAGGTGGTTTTGGTAGTTCATAACAACATATAGCTCACTGAGCTAATGCTATTCCAAGATGATCATTTCAGGAAAGCTCAATGATTGGCATGGCATGGATGGTGAAAGTGGAACCCTCAAAATGCTAAGGACAAAGGATTGGCTCTAGCTCATATGCTCAAGACTCTTCATTTTACATTTTAGTGGTCCAAGATCACATTGAGTCCATAGGAAAAGCCAATGCTATCAAGGAGGGATGAGGTGTTGCTTAATGAGCCTCTTGCTTCATGTGCTTAATGATATGCTCCAAAATCCTCAGCTACTTTCCCATATCCACATTTGACCTAAACCCAAAGCCAAACTCGGCCCTACTGATTCTTTCAACCTGGCGCCACCGAGTTTCACTTGTCATAGCCATTGCCAAACCCTAAGCAAATTGGTTCTACCGATAGGGATCTCGGTCTCATCGAGATGGGATTGCAATTTCTCTATTTCCTTTTCGTAACTTTTCGGTCTCACCGAAAGAGCGGATCGGTCCCACCGAGATTGCAATGTAAACTCACTGTTTCCTTTTCGTAACATTTCGGTCTCACCGAGAAGAGCGAATCGGTCCCACCGAGTTTGCCTAACCAACCCTCTGGTTAGCTTATTACCAAATCGGTCTCATCGAGTTTGTGTAATCGGTCTCACCGAGATTACGTTATGCCCTAACCCTAACCATATCGGTCCTACCGAGTTGCATGTCAGTCCCACCGAAAATCTCTAACGGTCACTAGGTTTACTATTTCGGTCCGACCGAGTTTGTTGATTCGGTCCCACCGAGATTGGTAAATTGTGTGTAACGGTTGGATTTTGTGTGGAGGCTATATATACCCCTCCACCTCCTCTTCACTCGTGGAGAGAGCCATCAGAACACATCTACACTTCCAACTCATATGTTCTGAGAGAGAACCACCTACTCATGTGTTGAGGCCAAGATATTCCATTCCTACCACATGAATCTTGATCTCTAGCCTTCCCCAAGTTGCTTTCCACTCAAATCTTCTTTCCACCAAATCCAAATCCTGTGAGAGAGAGTTGAGTGTTGGGGAGACTATCATTTGAAGCACAAGAGCAAGGAGTTCATCATCAACACACCATTTGTTACTTCTTGGAGAGTGGTGTCTCCTAGATTGGCTAGGTGTCACGTGGGAGCCTCCGACAAGATTGTGGAGTTGAACCAAGGAGTTTGTAAGGGCAAGGAGATCGCCTACTTCATGAAGATCTACCGCTAGTGAAGCAAGTCCTTCGTGGGCGATGGCCATGGTGGGATAGACATGGTTGCTTATTCGTGGACCCTTCATGGGTGGAGCCCTCCGTGGACTCGCACAACCGTTACCCTTCGTGGGTTGAAGTCTCCATCAACATGGATGTAGGATAGCACCACCTATCCGAACCACGGGAAAAACATCCGTGTCTCCAATTGCGTCTGAATTCTCCAAACCCTTCCCTTTACGTTCTTGCAAGTTGCATGCTTTACTTTCCGCTGCCAATATACTCTTTGCATGCTTGCTTGAATTGTGTGATGATTGCTTGACTTGTCCTAAAATAGCTAAAATCTGACAAGAACTAAAATTGGGAAAAGTTTAAGTTTTTATTTGGTCAAGTAGTCTAATCACCCCCCCTCTAGACATACTTTCGATCCTACACATGCCTTTAACAGGACTGGGTGAAGACAGCGGAGCAGATCGATTGCCCCACCCCCTGCCGGAAGATCCCGCAGATGCTCTCCTAATGGAGATGCTGGTTCCGGCACTTATGAGGTGCCGGTGAAGAAGGCCAAGAAGAAGGCCGCGGGGACCTGAAAGGGTCTCCGGCGCAAGGTTGTATCGGATTCATCGTCCGATAACTCCGACGCGCCCTCCTCCCACGAAAACAAGGAGGCGGAAGAGGAAAGTTCTCCCCCCAGCCAGGGGAGACAAGAATAGGAAGGCCGACCCAACCGGGGAGGCCGAACGGTCCAAGAAGGGCAGGACCCTCCCTCTGGACTGCTCCATGACGGCCGCCTACAACGGCGACGAGTGGCTACCCAGGGTCAAGCCCCTGGCGAAGTCGTAAGTGTGCGGACACCATAGTAATTCATGGTATGTTTTACGGCACTGCTTCTCCTCATGCCGAACATGATTATGCAGTCCGTCCCGAGCTCATCTCGATGTATCTTCATCGAGCAGTTCACTGGACTTGTCAGATATGAACAACGGTTCTCTTCCGACCGCCTCCACCCCTTGCCCTGCGGACAACGTCGAGGTGTTGTCTCAACAGGCACCGGGCCAAGGGGAGGCAGTCCTAGGGGAGCCTCGAGGCGACCTTCCGGACCCTGGGCGCAAAGGGAGCCGGACTCCCATGGGCTCCAGGTTCGGCCCCCGGCCGAACACTGCACCAGAATCTTCAGTGGTTCCGGACTCCGGCGGGTGACCCCCCATTAAGGGGGGCAAGCCGGCCGTGCCGGTGTCTTCTGTCTATCCAGAGGCACCGGACAACTTGCTGGAAGCACTTCGCGGCGCTTGCATCGACGAAGAGCACCGTACTATCATGAGTGCGGTGATCGAGAAAGTTTAGTCCGCCAAAAACGGACTGACTAAAGCTTGCGCTAGCCTCCTAACAGGCTTTGAGGTAAGCAATCAAAATATAATAAAATATTACCGCATAGATAGTAGCCCCTGATGCTCTGTTTGGCGTTCGAGTAGAAAGGCCGAATAGAGGATCAAATGATGACCCAGGGGTCTAATTAGAATATGTCTATGTGTATGTGCAGGCTTCACTGCTGGCCGCTGCCGCACGTACTGCGGAGGTCTCTACGCTGAAGCAGGACCTGGAGCGGTCTGAGAACGAGCTTGGCCTTACCAAGAGGCAGCTCGAGGAGAGCAAAGGTGAGCAATACCTTGTCTATATAAAATAAAAGAAATTCGGGTGTAAAGTAATAGGATCATCATGAATTTTCCAGGGGCCACGACCGAAGTGGCGACCCTGAAGAAGGCTTTGTCCGAGGCCGAAGACAAAGCGGCCAAGGAGCGCATTGAGCGGGAGAAACAAGAAGCCCGAGTGGGCAAGGTGCAACAAGAGCTCGAGGCTCTCGCCAAGAAACATGAGTCCTTGGAGCTTGACTCTAAGGCGCGAGAGTCCGAGCTTGAGAAGGCTCTCGAAAGCGCCCGGAGCGCCAAGGCTGAAGCCCACAAGGCCCTCCAGGAGATTGATGCGGTGAAGAAGATAGCAGCGGGTAAGGCATTCATTATGCAAAGCAAGCATGTGAAGGAAACTTTCCTTTTTCTTACCCGAGTTCGGAGCTCTCCAGGAGCATTTGTAGATCTTCCCCGCAGTGTACTAGATGCCGCGGAGTTTTACCGGGCTGAGGAGGGAAGCTCGACAGAGAAGTTGTTCTGGTCTCAGTATACTGGGACCAAACACCCCGTGCCCTTGAGCGACCAGCTGAAGCAGTTGGTCGAGCTTCAAAAGGTGGCCGAACAAGCCATGAGGGGCCTTATAGTCCGGATGTGGCATGGCGAGCCCCTGTCCGGCAGCTACTTCGGTCTGGTGAGGCGGCTCGTCGACGCCTGCCCACGGCTTGAAGTCATAAAGCGGTCCGTCTACATCAAGGGTGCATGCAGGGCGTTTGCACGGGCGAAGGTGCACTGGGCGAAGCTGGACGCCGTGAAGCTGGTGAAGGAGGGGCCACCGGAGGGCAAGGAGCATCGCTACCCCGAGATGTATTATGAGAGTGTCCTGAAGGGTTCCCGCCTTGTGGCGGATGAATGTGCCAGGGATGTAATTTTTGAATGAACATGCTCGTGTGATCCTGTAATGTGAAACAAGTTCATTTGCGCTATGCAACACTTTTTTAATTTAAAATATTACCTTCTGTCCAGCCGTTTACAAAATCTTAGTGTTGGCCAGCCGTCGGCTTCTGCCCCCATGTAACTAGTACTAGGGTGTTCGGGATAAACCTGAGCTCTCTTTACCCCAATTTTGGGTCCTTCAAGGGAGGTGTTCAGCGCAACGAACCAGGCAATCGGACTATAGTGCTTTATCACCCTCACTTAGCCATAGGAGTCTACAATTTTAAATTTTGGCGAAGCCCCTGGTATTCGGAAGGCCGAATTTGGGGCGCTATACACGCCTAAGCTGGACAAGGCCGACTCCTCGCCCGAAGAGAAAAAAGTCTTTAAGGACTTGAGACCTCTCGAACAGCGACCAGTCTCTCGCCTTATCATGACAGTCAGTTTTCGGCTTTCTCTACTGAGGTGCTCATCCAGAGGAACCGGGACACAATCACAGTAGTTCTCCCACCGTTACCTTAGTCGATATAGCGGAACGTAAGGTACCAAAGCATGGGAGCCGGGCAAACCCAACTATTGACCCAAGACATGATTTGGAGCTGATGCATATAATGCTATAAGTTCGGGGTGCCGCACTGTCAAAAGTTTTCGGACTTCTCGCGCCGTATTATGGGGTAAACGAAAGCCCCTGGCATACTGACCATACCCGATTTTACGGGTGCGGATTGTCGTAAATGGACATAAAGGAAAAAAGAATGAATAATGCAATAATAGACTAATGCTATGCATTGTTATAAAATAATACGTCAAAGCATACTGGTACAGGTAATGCAATAAGCAGAAAGTAGGACTATTCGAAATGTCCTATCCAAGGGCAAGCTGCGTATGGATAGTAGAAAGCGGGTATTATTAGTAGAGACCACCTGGGGGTCCCCGTGTACATCTTAGCTTCTTGCCGCCTTGGTTGTTCCTTCCCATAATGTGTCCAGCAATCATACTACCGGAAAGGGCTTCCAGAGAGTTAGGCCCTAAAAGAGAAAAGAAATGATAAAGATATACAGCCCCTAGGGCGGTTAAGCCGCATTGCGGGACGTGCCCTGACCGTGCCCCCGCCTATGTCCATGGTATTTTCAGTGCGTAATTATGTACGCGCGGCACAGATTTCATCGCTTGACTAGGACTGGGACGGGGGCCGAATTGCTAGGCGAGCTCTGAATGTGCCAGGCGATCCTGTTGCAGTTTACTCCGGACACGCTTGAAGGTGTTCGGGGGCTGTATCGCCGAATTAGTGGTTTACCTTGAAACGTTGCTTTGTGCTTCTGCTGTGAGGGTCGTAGTGTGCTCTTCCGTGCGGAGCGAGCATTCTGTGTTTCCATTCACTATTATGACCCCCCGAGGTCCTGGCATCTTGAGCTTGAGGTATGGGTAATGTGGTACTGCATTGAATTTTGCAAATGCAATTCGTCCGAGCAGTGCATGATAGCCACTGCGAAACGGGACGATGTCGAAGATTAACTCCTCACTTCAGAAGTTGTCCGGTGATCCGAAGACCACTTCCAGTGTGATTGAGCCCGTGCAATGGGCCTCTACACCTGGGATGACGCCCTTAAAGGTGGTTTTGGTGGGTTTGATCCTCAAGGGATCGATGCCCATTTTTGCACTATATCCTGATAGAGCAGGTTCAGGCTGCTGCTGCCATCCATAAGGACTCGAGTGAGGTGAAATCCGTCGACGATGGGGTCTAGGACCAGTGCGGCGGATCCTCCATGACATATACTAGTGGGGTGGTCCCTGCGATCAAAGGTGATCGGGCAAGCAGACCATGGGTTGAACTTTGGGGCGACGGGCTCCATCACATAGACGTCCCTTAGTGCACGCTTCCGCTCCCTCTTGGGAATGTGGGTTGCGTATATCATGTTCACCGTCTTCACTTGTGGGGGGAACCCCTTCTGTCCTCCCGTGTTCGGCGGCCGGGGCTCCTCCTCGTCATCACTATGCAGCCCCTTGTCCTTGTTTTTGGCATTTAACTTGCCGGCCTGCTTGAACACCCACCATTCTCTGTTGGTGTGATTGGCTGGCTTGTCGAGGGTGCCGTGGATTTGACACGAGCGATCTAGTATGCGATCCAAACTGGACGGAGCCGGAGTACTTATTTTAAATGGCTTTTTCCGCTGACCGGACTTAGAGCCTCTGAATCCGGCATTGACTGCCGTATCCTCGGTATTATCACCGTTATTGCGGCGCTTTGGTCTGTTACGATGTTGTCTGCCGTTGGCGTCTTTGGTATCCGAAGTGCCCGGATTCCTCGATGTGTTATTGATGCGAGCCAGCCAGCTATCCTCGCCCGCGCAAAAGCGGGTCATGAGTGTCATGAGGGCTGCCATAGACTTCGGCTTCTCCTGGCGAAGGTGGCGGGCAAGCCACTCGTCACGGATGTTGTGCTTGAATGCCGCTAGGGCCTCTGTGTCCGAACAGTCGACAATTTGCTTTTTCTTAGTCAGAAACCGAGTCCAGAATTGTCTGGCCGATTCCCCTGGCTGTTGAGTTATATGGCTCAAGTCATCAGCATCCGGTGGTCGCACATAAGTGCCCTGGAAGTTGTCAAGGAATGCATCTTCCAGATCCTTCCAACTACCGACGGAGTCTGCTGGCAAGCTATTCGGCCAATGCCGAGCTGGTCCTTTAAGTTTTAGTGGGAGGTACTTGATGGCATGTAGATCATCACCGTGAGCCATGTGGATGTGAAGGAGGAAATCATCAATCCATACAGCGGGATCTGTTGTATCATCATATGATTCAATATTTACGGGTTTGAAACCCTCCGGGAATTCGTGATCCATAACTTCATCAATGAAGCATAGGGGGTGTGCGGCGCTTCTATGCCGGGCTATATCACGATGCAGTTCATATGAGTCTTGTCTGCTGTATTCGACCCGGCCGGATTTGCTTTGGTGTATCTGGCGCGACGATCATCGTCTCGTGTTGGCGCGCGTGCCCGTGACCCGTATATTGACCTTGCAAGTTTTGCCTTACTGTCCAATACGTCCCGCAGGTCCCGTGTGTTGCCCTGGGCCTTGGTATTTTTGATTGAGTGGCGGCGGGGTGCAGGTTGAACTTCTGGCTGAAACGCCTCTCTGGCTTGGCCAAGCAGTGGCCGGTCAGCCGCATCGTACACTGGTGAATGAGGTTTCAATGCTTCCTCCTCGTGGTGAGGTAGCAACCTGCGGTTTGGGTAACTCTTGGATGGGTGCTCGATTTCGTATTCCTCGACCGCAAGGACTTCGGTCCATCTGTCTGCTAGCAAGTCTTGATCAGCTTGAAGTTGTTGTTGCTTTTTCTTCAGGCTATTTGCTATGGCCATAAGCCAGCGCTTGAAGCGCTCCTTCTCGACGGGGTCCTTAGGCACGATAAATTCGTCATCGCCAAGGCTCGCCTTGTCTTCAGAGAGAGGCATGCAATTTTCCTCCTCCGTTCTCCATCTGTTGCCTGCTCTGGAGGGCTAGCTTGTTCATCCTCCGGCTCTACATCGTGCTGGAGGGGATTGTTATAGCGACCCGACCCGAATGGATCAAGTCTACTGTGCTCCGGTGTCATCCCTGGATCAGTAATGCTGACACCACACAGTACTTTGAAGGATTTATAGCAGAGTAGCAATCACACACTTATTACATCGATGTCTCAAAGAGAACTTATTACAATAAATATGGCTTAAGGCCAACTAATGTTGATAACAACGGAAGACTTGGAAGATAAATGGGTCCATCAACTCCAATGGCATCACTGAGTATAGAACCACGACCTAAAAGCACCTTACTCGTCGTCTGAAAAGTCTGCAACATTTAAAGTTGCAGCCCGAAAATAGGTCAGCACATGGAATATGCTGGCAAGGTAACACATAGAGAGTATTGGAAATGTAACAGCTATACTATATGCATATTTGGCTGGTGGAAAGCTCTATGGTTACTGTTTTGCGTAAAGCCAGTTTTTCCCTACTGCAAAGGAATAAATTTTATTTAACTATCATGGTAGTTGAACATCGAGAATGGTTAACAGCATTCCGATCCCAATTAAGTGAACAATTAAATCCCAACAATATTAATTAGAAGTAACATGATGAGATTCACATGATATTCAAGTACTAGATACTCAAGATGTCCATAACCGGGGACACGGCTAATCATGATTAGTTTATTACACTCTGCAGAGGTTTGCGCACTTTTCCCCACAAGACTCGATCGCCTCCGTTGGATTTCTCGCACTACTGGTGTTTGAGGAACGGATGACCGAGACACAGTCTTTCAGAAGCGCTAGCACCTTACGATGGATAGACCGGTACACCTGCTTTCCCCTACATCTGCTAGTCTACCCTGTAAGAGTTCGCACGACTTAGTCAACTATGCCAGAGCCCATAATGGCTTACGGCTGCACACGGAAGTTTCTAGCATGAAAGATCTTATGATCCCTTTGAGCCTGGGTGGCGGTCCAAAAGAAAACAGGCAAGTCCTGATAGACATCAGGTGCCTCAATCCACCCAGATGTGTGTTTAAGTTGCCACCTTAGATAAACCATTAAAATTATCAATCTCACATCTGTCATGGATATCACTCACCCAATCCACGTCTACTAGCATAGCATGGCATAATAAGCAAACGTAGAAGTAACTCCCAAAGGTTTCATAATAAACAAGTAATAGGTACTACCTCATCTACTTCCCATCCCACAATTTAATTAGATCCTAATCATGCAATGTGTGAGGATTGATCTAATGCAATAAAACTGGGTTGTAGAAAAGGTATGATCAAAGTGTTACTTGCCTTGCTGATGATCCGCGAGTCCTAGAGATTCGAAGTAACAGGCGGCGCAATCCGGGTAATCTATCGCAGACAAACAACAAGCATACAATAAGTACTCATCTAATGCACAGGTAAAACTCAAACAAGAGATCGAACCAGAAAGTTCAACTTAAGAACTCCGGTTGCAAAGAGAGAAAGAACCGAACAAAGCAACGGAAAACAAACGGCGGAAGAAAACAACTCGGTTCTAGCGAGTTAAAACTAGGTCAAATTTTACTGTAGCAAAAACTTATTTAAGTTGATTAGTCAGAACGGCGGTTTTGAAACGAAACTCCAGGAGCTTGAATCACCTAATTCCGATAGGCGAGCGAGAAGATAGACTAGAACGAAGATCGGATCTGAAATCGCGATAGCGGAATAAATCCGATGAAAAGAAAAAGAAGAACGGTTAAACGAATGGCGTTCGTTAACCGGGAATAACCGGTGATCACGTTCGTTAGGACGAACGGTCTCTAGGAAACTAAACCGGAAAAGAAAACGAAAACCGATCTAGGGTTTCGGAAAAAGAACTGAAACAAAGAATCGAAAAGAAAACCGGAACGGTTTATAAGAAAAACCGAACCGAGGAAAATGAGAGAGGCGGCGCGGCTACCTCCGGCGATTCTCCGGCGAGGGGCTCCGGCGGCGGTGGCGGTGGGCGGCGGCGGCGCTAGGGCGCCGCGGCGGCGTTAGGCGGCGCGGACGGCGGCGTAGGCGGCGGCGGCGCTAGGGCGGCGCGGGCGGCGGCGCTAGGTGGCTTGGGGCACGGGGTGAGGGGCGCGGCTTGGTGTGGGGGAAAAAGGGGGGGTGTGGGGGTATTTAAAGAGGGGAGGGGGAGAGAAACTTGGGGGAGGGGGAAGAAAGAGGGGAGGAGAGGAGATTGAGTCCGAGTAGGACTCCTACTTGGCAGCAGCGGCGGCTGCCCTAGGCGCCCGTGCGCGGGGAGGCCTGGCCGGCCGGCTGTTGGGCCTTGGCCTAAGCGGCGCTGCAGATTTTTTTTAAACGGTTACGCGCGCAGAAAAACAAATAAAAGAACATATAAACGGACTCCAAAATTCCCAAAGTAAATTTTCCCCGACTCCTAAAAATGAGTCGAACAAAATGAACTTTTCTCGGGGCCTAGGATGCAAATTTTGAAAACACGCATTTTTCCCTATCCAAATAAAATGCAAAAGAACACCGGGAAACGAAATTGAATTTATTTATTAAATCTTCTTTTTCCTAAATTTGGGAAAAGTCACATTATTTCCCTCTCTCATATTTTGATGTCGGAAAAGTAATTGAAGATGAAATAAATAAAATCAAATGATCCTCTTTTCAAAGTTTGAGAAAACTCAAAATTGAAAATAACGAAATCTCCAACTCTCTCCAAGGGTCCTTGAGTTGCATGAAATTTCTAGGATCAACCAAAATGCAAGAAAATATGATATGCATGATGATCTAGTGTATAACATTCCAAATTGAAAATTTGGGATGTTACAAACCTACCCCTCCTTAAGATGAATCTCGCCCTCGAGATTCGGGTTGGCTAGAAAATAGGTGAGGGTGGTCCTTGAGCAATTCTTCTTCTCTCTCCCAGCTGGCTTCATCCTCGGAGTGGTGGTTCCACTGAACTTTATAAAACTTGATAACCTTGCTGCGGGTAACTCTGCTGGCATAATCGAGAATCCTGACTGGTTTCTCCTCATACGTTAGTTCATCCTTCAACTGAATTGCTTCAAGCGGCACTATATCTCTTAACGGTACCTCCGCCATCTCGGTGTGACATTTCTTCAGCTGAGAAACATGGAATACATCATGTACTCCTGACAGTCCCTCTGGTAATTCCAACTTATACGCGACTTCTCCCATACGTTGCAAGATCTTATATGGACCAACGAAACGCGGTGCTAATTTTCCCTTAACTCCAAAGCGCTTAACTCCTCGTAGTGGGGATACTCGGAGATAAACCCTGTCTCCGGTTTCGTAAACTGTCTCCTTGCGTTTAGAATCTGCGTAGCTCTTTTGCCTGGACTGGGCTACCTTGAGCCTATCACGAATCAACTTAACTTTCCATTCATACTCCTTAATCAAATCTGGTCCAAAGAACTGATGATCTCCAACTTCGTCCCATGACAACGGTGTCTTGCACCTCCTTTCGTATAAAGCTTCGAAAGGTGCCATCTTCAAACTGGTTTGATAACTATTGTTATAGGAAAACTCCGCATACGGCAAGTTATCGTCCCAACTAGATCCATAATCTAGTGCACATGCTCTCAGCATATCTTCCAAAATCTGATTGACTCTCTCAGTCTGTCCATCTGTCTGCGGATGAAAAGCGGTACTGAACTCTAGCCTGGTTCCCAAAGTTTCATGCAACTGATTCCAGAACTTTGAGGTAAATTGGGTTCCTCTGTCTGATACAATACTCCTCGGAACTCCATGCAAACAAATGATCCTAGTCATGTATATCTTTGCCAACTTAGCACTGGTGTAAGTGGTCTTAACTGGAATGAAATGTGCTACCTTCGTCAAACGATCAACTACTACCCATATTGAGTCATATCCTGCCTTCGTCCTGGGTAGTCCTGTGATAAAATCCATGCCTATCTTATCCCACTTCCATTCGGGTATCGGCAATGGTTGTAACAATCCGGCTGGCTTCTGATGTTCTGCCTTTACTCTATGACACACATCACAAACTGCTACATATGCTGCAATGTCCTTCTTCATTCCGGTCCACCAGAATATTTCTTTCAAATCCAAATACATCTTGGTATTTCTTGGGTGAATCGAATATGGTGAATCATGTGCCTCTTGTAGAATCAACTTCCTGATCTCCGGGTCATTTGGCACATAAACACGGTCCTCAAACCATAGGGTATCGTGCTCATCCTCACGAAATCCCTTTGCTTTTCCTTCGCTCATTTTCTTCTTTATAGAAGCAATCTCCTTGTCAGATTTCTGAGCTTCTCTGATTTTATCCATCAATGTTGACTGAATCTCCAATGCTGCCACATATCCTTTCAGAACTATCTCTAAACTTAGTCCACGAAGGTTTTCTGATAACTCCTTGGGTATTTCCTCCGTTATTATCGTATTGACATGGCTCTTACGGATCAATGCGTCAGCTACTACATTAGCTTTACCGGGATGGTAATGCAATCTCATATCGTAATCCTTGATGAGCTCCAACCATCTCCTTTGTTTGAGGTTCAACTCTTTCTGCATGAAAATGTACTTCAAACTCTTGTGATCCGTGTACACCTCACAATGATTTCCAATGAGGAAATGTCTCCATGTCTTCAATGCATGCACTACGGCTGCTAACTCCAAATCATGGGTGGCATAATTCAACTCATGAGGCTTCAGTTGTCGCGAAGCATACGAAACAACTCTCCCTTCCTGCATAAGTACTGCTCCAAGTCCTCGACGTGAAGCGTCGCAATATACCTCATAATCCTTGGTCTGATCTGGCAAAATCAACACTGGTGAGGTAACCAAACGTTTCTTCAACTCCTGGAAACTAGCCTCACACTCCTCAGCCCATTTGAACTTAGTATCCTTCTTCAACAACTCCGTCATAGGCTTTGCAATCTTTGAAAAGTTCTCAATGAATCTCCGGTAGTATCCTGCGAGTCCAAGAAAACTCCGGATCTCTCCAACTGTCGTTGGTGCTTCCCATTCGGTTACGGTCTCAACCTTTGCGGGGTCAACTGCTATCCCTTCTCCGGATATAACGTGTCCAAGGAATCCTACTTCCTTCAACCAAAACTCACATTTGCTAAATTTGGCATATAACTGATGTTCCCTTAGTTTCTCCAAAACCAAACGCAAATGTTCCTTATGCTCTTCTTCATTCATTGAATAAACCAGGATATCATCAATGAACACTACGACGAACTTATCCAAAAACTCCATAAATACCTTGTTCATGAGGTTCATAAAGTAGGCCGGTGCATTAGTCAATCCAAATGACATAACTGTATACTCATACAGTCCATATCTTGTGGTGAATGCTGTCTTAGGTATGCCCTACTCTCGAATCTTCAACTGGTGGTACCCTGATCGCAAATCGATCTTGGAAAACACTTTAGGTCCTTGCAAACGATCAAACAGATCATTAATCATTGGCAGTGGGTACTTGTTCTTGATGGTTACTTCGTTTAATCCACGGTAATCAACAACAATCCGTAATGATCCATCCTTCTTCTCCACTAGAAGTACGGGTGATCCCTAAGGCGAAGAACTTGGGCGTATGTAACCTTTCTCCAGTAACTCCTTAATCTGATTCTTAATTTCTACCAAATCCTTTGCTGGCATCCGGTAGGGTCTCTTTGATATTGGGCCTGTACCTGGCAATAACTCAATCAAAAACTCAATGTCTCTATCCGGTGGCATGCCTGGTAACTCTTCAGGAAATACATCAGGAAAATCCTTTACCACTGGTACTTCCTCCTGCACGACTCCTGTTAGGCAATTTACTTGTGTCCTATTTGGCGCATGCCAGGATACATACTTGATCCTTCTTCCTTCTGGCGTTGTGAGCAAAATTGTCTTACTGGCGCAATCGATGTTTCCTCCATACATCGACAGCCAATCCATACCGAGAATTACATCCAGACCTTGGGATTCTAGAATGATTAAATCTGTTGGGAAAACATGTCTTCCTATGCTTAATGGCACTTGAAAGCATCCTTGACTGGCCATGTACTCTGCTCCTGGCGAACTTACTAGCATAGGTGTTTTAAGAATCCTAGTGGGCAGGCTATATTTTTTCCACAAATCCCCTTGATATGAATGAATGTGATGCACCAGTATCGAAAAGAACGAGTGCGGTAAATGACTTAACCAAAAACATATCGATTACTGCATCAGGCTGATCTTCAACCTCCTCCACGTTAACGTGGTTCACCTGTCCCCTGTTGAAAGGGTTCGGCTTCTTCCCTGAGCTTCCATTGCCATTTCCATTCTGGCCTTCAAGACATTCATTTGCATAATGTCCGGTCTTCGAACACTTGAAACAGGTGACTTGACTCAGATCTCTCTTGGCTTGGGTTGATGGGATGGTACGGTTCTGGCCGTTGCTTCCTCCATTCCCATTACCATTCTTGTGGCCATTGTGGTTGTGCGAACTACCTCCTCCATGGGTATGCTGAAACTGAAATCCCGATTTAGGGGTAAAACGGGGCTTCTGCTGGGCTCCAGAGTTATACTTCCCCTGTCCATACTTCCTCTTGCGGTTCTCAATCTGCTGTTGCTTCCCTTCAATCATGATGGCACGATCTACCAACTCCTGGTAGTTGTTGAAACTTGCTACCATCAACTGCATGCTTAACTCATCATTCAATCCTTCCAGAAACTTCTCCTGCTTAGTCGCATCCGTAGCAACGTCATCTGGGGCATAACATGCTAACTTGCTGAAATCATCAACGTACTGGCCAACTGTCCTTCCTCCTTGGTGTAAGTTGCGAAACTCACGCTTCTTCATGGCCATAGCTCCTGCTGAAACATGTGCAGTGCGGAAAGCTTGCTGAAACTGATCCCATGTGACAGTGTCAACTGGGAAGGTGGCTGTGAAATTCTCCCACCATGCTGCCGCGGGTCCATCTAGCTGATGTGCGGCAAACTTCACTTTCTCACCATCCATGCATCCTGCAGTGGTCAACTCCCTTCCTATCTTGCGGAGCCAATCGTCTGCTACTATCGGCTCCATGCTACTAGAAAACACCGGCGGATTCAGCCTAAGGAAACGGGCTAAGTGGTCAACAGGTGGCGGTGGTGGAGGTGGGTTGCTGTTGTTGTTGTTCTGCTGATTCTGAACTAACATCTGCATCAATTGATTCTGCTGCTGGATCAATTGAGTGAGCTCCGGTGGAAATCCATTGTCACATCTCGGAGGCATCTGAGGGTTTAGAAAAGATGAGGTTTAAGAATAGACTGAGGTCTAAAGAGAAAACACTACCCCAATGCACATGAGGCAAAAGCACACAAAATCACTTCATTCAATTCAAACAAGGGCATTACAATCGATCTAGCTATCGCAAAGGTGCTTGAACTATAATGTATACATGGGGGAATACTACTAATATTTGGTGGTCATCTAGAAATTTGAACCGGTGGAAGACTCCATGATGTCCGGTCCTACTTCGTCTTCAAAGTCGGGTTCACTTGGATCCAAATCGGTGTCGTCGAGAATGATGTAGTTGTCTGGACATGCGACGTACATGTCTTCCTTCCTGGATGCTAGCTCCCTCTTGTGTTCTTCAATCTCTTGCTTAAGATCGTCGTTGTGTCTTGCTAGAGCTACGATCTCGTCCATGTAGTCCTTGCGTGTAGCCTTCAGTTCTCCTTCTAGCTCGATGATCCTTGCCTTCGCATTCTTCAACTCTATCATATCATTGCACATCTGGTTCTCGTGGCGTCGAATGTGCTGGTTTAACTCCTGGATAAAAGCTGCAATGGATCTATCCTTCTTGGTGCTGACTAACTCCCATTGTTCATCTCGGCGTCCGCAAATCTGGTAGATAGTGTCCTTGAGGTCTTCTTGATAAACTTCTCCAATGCGTCCTATGGTAATATGGGCTGCCATGCTCCTTCCCAGACTCCAGGTTGGTGCATTGAAAACACTATCTATGGACTTCGTGATTGGCGCGAATGTCCTTCTCGGAACGTGAGCTTGAATCTTCCAGCGCTCCTCTTCAGGTAGAGTGGCGTTGAAGGTTCCCATGAAACTTGGTAATCCAATGTTTAGGTACTTGGCGACTTCCTTCAAGTGAAATCCAAAAGGTGTGCCTTCATCCGGTTGAGCGTACTTGATCTTCGCGTCCTTCATCCTAAAGAGTGGAAAAGATAAGGAGTTAGAAAATGAGGAGAGAATGGTGATCTATGGCTTTAACTTAGTGGTCGTGTCCTACAGTCAGCGTGTGCTCTGATACCATCTCTGTAGCGACCCGACCCGAATGGATCAAGTCTACTGTGCTCCAGTGTCATCCCTAGATCAGTAATGCTGACACCACAAAGTACTTTGAAGGATTTATAGCAGAGTAGCAATCACACACTTATTACATCAATGTCTCAAAGAGAACTTATTACAATAAATATGGCTTAAGGCCATCTAATGTTGATAACAGCGGAAGACTTGGAAGATAAATGGGTCCATCAACTCCAACGGCATCACTGAGTATAGAACCACGACCTGAAAGCACCTTACTCATCGTCTGAAAAGTCTGCAACATTTAAAGTTGCAGCCCGAAAACGGGTCAGCACATGGAATATGCTGGCAAGGTAACACATAGAGAGTATTGGAAATATAACAGCTATACTATATGCATATTTGGCTGGTGGAAAGCTCTATGGTTACTGTTTTGCGTAAAGCCAGTTTTTCCCTACTGCAAAGGAATAAATTTTATTTAACTATCATGGTAGTTGAACATCGAGAATGGTTGACAACATTCCGATCCCAATTAAGTGAACAATTAAATCCCAACAATATTAATTAGAAGTAACATGATGAGATTCACATGATATTCAAGTACTAGATACTCAAGATGTCCATAACCGGGGACACGGCTAATCATGATTAGTTTATTACACTCTGCAGAGGTTTGCGCACTTTTCCCCACAAGACTCGATCGCCTCCGTTGGATTTCTCGCACTACTGGTGTTTGAGAAACGGATGACCGAGACACAGTCTTTCAGAAGCGCTAGCACCTTACGATGGATAGACCGGTACACCTACTTTCCCCTACATTTGCTAGTCTACCCTGTAAGAGTTCGCACGACTTAGTCAACTATGCCAGAGCCCATAATGGCTTGCGGCTGCACACAGAAGTTTCTAGCATGAAAGATCTTATGATCCCTTTGAGCCTGGGTGGCGGTCCAAAAGAAAACAGGCAAGTACTGATAGACATCAGGTGCCTCAATCCACCCAGATGTGTGTTTAAGTTGCCACCTTAGATAAACCATTAAAATTATCAATCTCACATCTATCATGGATATCACTCACCCAATCCACGTCTACTAGCATAGCATGGCATAATAAGCAAACGTAGAAGTAACTCCCAAAGGTATCATAATAAACAAGTAATAGGTACTACCTCATCTACTTCCCATCCCACAATTTAATTAGATCCTAATCATGCAATGTGTGAGGATTGATCTAATGCAATAAAACTGGGTTGTAGAAAAGGTATGATCAAAGTGTTACTTGCCTTGCTGATGATCCGCGAGTCCTAGATATTCGAAGTAACAGGCGGCGCAATCCGGGCAATCTATCGCAGACAAAGAACAAGCATACAATAAGTACTCATCTAATGCACAGGTAAAACTCGAACAAGAGATCGAACCAGAAAGTTCAACTTAACAACTCCGGTTGCAAAGAGAGAAAGAACCGAACAAAGCAACGGAAAACAAACGGCAGAAGAAAACAACTCGGTTCTAGCAAGTTGAAACTAGGTCAAATTTTACCGTAGCAAAAACTTATTTAAGTTGATTAGTCGGAACGGTGGTTTCGAAACGAAACTCCAGGCGCTTGAATCACCTGATTCCGATAGACGAGCGAGAAGATAGACTAGAACGAAGATCGGATCTGAAATCGCGATCGCGGAATAAATCCGACGAAAAGAAAAAGAAGAATGGTTAAACGAACGGACGTTCGTTAACCGGGAATAACCGGTGATCACGTTCGTTAGGACGAACGGTCCGGCGAACGGTCTCTAGGCAACTAAAACGGAAAAGAAAACGAAAACCGATCTAGGGTTTTGGAAAAAGAACCGAAACAAAGAATCGAAAAGAAAAACCGGAATGGTTTATAAGAAAAACCGAATCGAGGAAAAAGAGAGACGCGGCGCGGCTACCTCCGGCGAGGCTCCGGCGAGGGGCTCCGGCGGCGGTGGCGTTGGGCGGCGGCGGCGTTAGGCGGCACGGTCGGCGGCGTAGGCGGCGGCGGCGCTAGGGCGGCGCAGGCGGCGGCGCTAGGTGGCTTGGGGCGCGGGGTGAGGGGCGCGGCTTGGTGTGGGGGAAAAAGGGGGGGGGTGTGGGGGTATTTAAAGAGGGGAGGGGGAGAGAAACTTGGGGGAGGGGGCAAGAAAGAGGGGAGGACAGGAGATGGAGTCCAAGTAGGACTCCTACTTGGCGGCGGCGGTGGCTGCGCTAGGCGCGCGCGCTGGGGGAGGCTTGGCCGGCCGGCTGCTGGGCCTTGGCCCAAGCGGCGCTGTGGATTTTTTTTAGAACGGTTACGCGCAGAAAAACAAATAAAAGAACATCTAAACGGACTCCAAAATTCCCAAAGTAAATTTTTCCCCGACTCCTAAAAATGAGTCGAACAAAATGAACTTTTATCGGGACCTAGGATGCAAATTTTGAAAACACGCATTTTGCCCTATCCAAATAAAATGCAAAAGAACAACGGGAAACGAAATTGAATTTATTTATTAAATCTTCTTTTTCCTAAATTTTGGAAAAGTCATATTATTTCCCTCTCTCATATTTTGATGTCGGAAAAGTAATTGAAGATGAAATAAATAAAATCAAATGATCCTCTTTTCAAAGTTTGAGAAAACTCAAAATTGAAAATAACGAAATCTCCAACTCTCTCCGAGGGTCCTTGAGTTGCGTGAAATTTCTAGGATCAACCAAAATGCAAGAAAATATGATATGCATGATGATCTAGTGTATAACATTCCAAATTGAAAATTTGGGATGTTACAATTGTGGTTGTCTTCGTCACTATCTGGAGTGTTATTATCTCCTGTTCCGGTATCACTACTTTTGCTGTGGCGGGACTTAGAGCGGCGCCGCTGACGTCGGCGCTTGGGTTGCTTCCGGGGGGGGTCATCCTCCGTTGTCTCGTCGCCATTGCCTTCTTTAGGGTCGTCCACCATGTATATGTCGTATGATGAGGTAGCGGTCCAGCGCCCTGTGGGCGGTGGTTCCTGCTCGTCTCCTGCATCATCGTCCATACCGTCGATGTCTTCGGAGTCGAAGTCGAGCATGTCGGTTAAATCGTCGACAGTGGCTACTAAGTGGGTAGTGGGTGGGCAACGAATTTTTTCATCGTCCGCATCCCATTCTAGCCGAACATAGTTCGGCCAAGGTTCTCCTGACAGGGAGAGAGACCTTAATGAATTTAGCACATCGCCGAAGGGCGAGTGCTAAAAGATATTCGCGGAGGTGAACTCCATGATCGGCGCCCAGTCGGATTCGACGGGCACGGATGTAAGCGGCTCGGAGTTTGTGGCCGGAGGTGAATCCAGTGGTTCGGCGACATGGCTCTCATAAGGGGTGAAGTCAGTATCCGGCTCTTTCGCCACTGAGAGTGCGGCCTCCATGGCGGGGTCTATCCCTCCGCTCTCGTATGGCGCGATTTGCTCCGGATTGACGGCCGGAGTAGTTGCAGATGAGATTTCCCGAGTATTGTCTGACGATGGAGTTACGTCATGCTCATCGTGACTGTGCGGCGCACCTGACATGGGCTAGAATCCGTCGAAGATCAAGTCTCTGCGGATGTCGGCAGTGTATTTTAAGTTTCCGAACCTGACCTGATGGCCAGGGGCGTAGCTCTCGATCTGCTCCAGATGGCCAAGCGAATTGGCCCGTAGTGCGAAGCTGCCGAATACGAAGATCTGTTCGGGAAGGAAAACCACACCTTGGACCGCATGGTTACCGATGATCGAAGGATCCATCGAGCCTTACGGTGACGGCATAGTGGAACTCTCGATGAAAGCACCAATGTCGGTGTCAAAACTGGCGGATCTCGGGTAGGGGGTCCCGAACTGTGCGTCTAAGGCGGATGGTAACAGAAGGTAGGGGACACGATGTTTACCCAAGTTCGGGCCCTCTTGATGGAGGTAATACCCTATGTCCTGCTTGATTGTTCTTGATGATATGAGTATTACACGAGTTGATCTACCACGAGATCGTAGAGGCTAAACCCTAGAAGCTAGCCCATGGTATGATTGTCTATTGTCCTACGGACTAAACCCTCCGGTTTATATAGACACCGGAGGGGGCTAGGGTTACACAGAGTCAGTTACAAGGGAGGAGATCTACATATCTGTATTGCCTAGCTTTCCTTCCACGCCAAGGAGACTCCCATCCGGACACGGGACGAAGTCTTCAATCTTGTATCTTCATAGTCCAACGGTCCGACCAAAGGATATAGTCCGGCTGTCCGGAGACCCCCTAATCCAGGACTCCCTCAATCGTCGTCCATACCGTCGATGTCTTCGGAGGCGTAATCAAGCATATCGGTTAGGCCCTTGACAGTGGCTATGAAGTGGGTGGTGGTGGGAAGTAAAATTCCCTATTTCAGCCCCTGGTACAGGCTGGGCGTGATTCAGGAGCAGCTCCTCTGTGATGACGAGGGATCGCATTAGGTCCAAAGCATTGTTTAAGAGCGGGGTTTGCACAGGGTCGGAAGTTTCTGGGCCGAGCTTGCATGACACGGGTCTCCAGGGTTCGGAATTAGTGTCCGAAGAAGAGTCCGGCTTTGCAATGATTGCCGGAGATGCTATTCTCTCTGATTTTCCGGTGTTGAGCTCTAAGGCCTTAGAGAGTCTGGCGGGCTCTAGACTCCCGTCTTCGGCCCTAATGACGCTCTCCGGATCTAAGGCCGGAGCGGTGGCTGAGACAGCAAACCCTTGGAAGATCAAGTCTCCTGAGATATCAGCGACATAGTTCAGATTTCCAAAACTGATCTGGTGTCAAGGGGTGTAGCTATCGATCTGCTCCAGATGGCCAACCGAGTAGGCCCGCAGTGCGAAGCTGCCGAATACAAAGATCTGGCTGGGGAGAAAGATCTCCTTCACGGCAGCGTTGTTGTAGATGATTAATGGAGCCATCAAGCCTTTCGACGATGGCACATCGGAACTCTCAATGAAAGCACCAATGTCGGTGTCAAAACCGGCAGATTTCGGGTAGGGGGTCCCGAACTGTGCATCTAAGGGTCGAAGGTAATAGGAGACATGGGACACAGTGTTTACCCAGGTTCGGGCCCTCTTGATGGAGGTAATACCCTACGTCTTGCATGATTGATTTTGATGAGTATAGGGGTTACAAGGGTTGATCTACCACGAGACTGTAATGGCTGAACCCTAGATGTCTAGCCTATATGGTTATGGTTGCCTCTGCAAACTAAACCCTCTGGTGTATATAAAACCGGAGGGGGCTAGGGTTTGTACAGAGTCGGTTTAGAAAGAAAGGAATCTTCATATCCGCACACTAAGCTTGCCTTCCACGCCAAGGAGAGTCCCATCCGGACACGGGGAAAGTCTTCCATCTTGTATCTCCACGGCCCATTAGTGCAGCCCATATCACATAGCCCGGACGCCCGAGGACCCCATAATCCTGGACTCCCTCACCCCCCTTGGGGCGGCCCCATGAAGCCAGCAGGCCCCCTCCTCCCCTCCTTTATATACGGGGGAGGGGGCACCCCATAGACACATAAGTTGATTTCTTAGCCATGTGTGGTGCCCCCCTCCATAGATTTCCACCTCAGTCATATTGTCGTAGTGCTTAAGCGAAGCCCTGCGTCGGTAACTTCATCATCACCGTCAACACGCCATTGTGCTGACGAAACTCTCCCTCGGCCTCAGATGGATCTAGAGTTCGAGGGACGTCACCGAGCTGGATGTGTGCAGATCGTGGAGGTATCATACATTCGGTACTTGATCGGTTGGATCGCGAAGACATTCAACTACATCAACTGCGTTACTTAACGCTTCCGCTTTCGGTCTACGAGGGTATGTAGACACACTCTCCCCTCTCGTTGCTATGCATCTCCTAGATAGATCTTGCATGATCGTAGGAATTTTTTTTCTGAAATACTGCATTCCCCAACAGTGGCATCCGAGCCAGGTCTATGCGTAGATGTTATATGCATGAGTAGAACACAAAGGAGTTGTGGGTGTAGGTATATACACATTGCTTGCCATCACTAATTGTTTCTTCATTCGGCAGTATTGTTGGATGAAGCGGCCCGGACCGACATTACATGACCGCGTTCATGAGACTGGTTCTACCGATGTGCTTTGCACATAGGTGGCTGGTGGGTGTTTGTTTCTCCAACTTTAGTTCAATCAGATTCAATGAACAGGGTTCTTTCTGAAGATCAAAAAACAATCACTATACCACGTTGTGGTTTTATGCCGTAGGTAAGAACGGTTCTTGCTAAGCCCGTAGCAGCCACGTAAAACTTGCAACAACAAAGTAGAGGACGTCTAAATTGTTTTTGCAGGGTATGTTGTGATGTGATATGGTCAAGACGTGATTATATAAATTGTTGTATGAGATGATCATGTTTTGTAACACAGTTATCGACAACTGGCAGGAGCCATATGGTTGTCGCTTTATTGTATGAATTGCAATCGCCATGTAATTGCTTTACTTTATCACTAAGCGATAGTGATAGTCGTGGAAGCAATAGTTGGCGAGACGACAACGATGCTATGATAGAGATCAAGGTGTCAAGCCGGTGACGATGGTGATCATGACGGTGCTTTGGAGATGGAGATCAAAGGCACAAGATGATGATGGCCATATCATATCACTTATATTGATTGCATGTGATGTTTATCCTTTATGCATCTTATTTTTTTTAGTATGACGATAGCAGTATAAGATGATCTCTCACTAAATTTCAAGGTATAAGTGTTCTCCCTGAGTATGCACCGTTGCTACAGTTCGCCGTGCCAAGACAACACGTGATGATCGGGTGTGATAAGCTCTACATTCACATACAACGGGTACAAGCCAGTTTTGCACAAGCAGAATACTCAGGTTAAATTTGACGAGCCTAGCATATGCGGATATGCCCTCAGAACACTGAGACCAAAAGTTCGAGCGTGAATCATATAGTAGATATGATCAACATAGTGATGTTCACCATTGAAAACTATTCCATCTCACGTGATGATCGGACATGGTTTAGTTGATATGGATCACGTGATCATTTAGATGACTAGAGGGATGTCTATCTAAGTGGGAGTTCTTAAGTAATATGATTAATTGAACTTTAATTTATCATGAACTTAGTACCTGATAGTATTTTGCATGTCTATGTTATTGTAGATAAATGGCCCATGATGTTGTTCCGTTGAATTTTAATGTATTCCTAGAGAAAGCTGGGTTGAAAGATGATGGTAGCAACTACATGGACTGGGTCCATAACTTGAGGATTATCCTCATTGCTGCACAGAAGAATTACGTCCTGGAAGCACCGCTAGGTGCAAAGCCCGCTGCAGGAGCAACGCCAGATGTTATGAACGTCTGGCAGAGCAAAGCTAATGACTACTCGATAGTTCAGTGTGCCATGCTATATGGCTTAGAATCGGGACTTGAACGACATTTTGAACGTCATGGAGCATATGAGATGTTCTGGGAGTTGAAGTTAATATTTCAAGCAAATGCCTGAATTGAGAGATATGAAGTCTCCAATAAGTTCTATAGTTGCAAGATGGAGGAGAATAGTTGTGTCAGTGAACATATACTCAGAATGTCTGGGTACCACAACCACTTGACTCAACAGGGAGTTAATCTTCCTAATGATAGTGTCATTAACACAGTTCTTCAATCACCGCCACCAAGCTACAAAATCTTCGTGATGAACTATAATATGCAAGGGATGGATAAGACAATTCCCGAGCTCTTCGCGATGCTAAAAGCTGTGGAGGTAGAAATCAAGAAGGAGCATGAAGAGTTGATGGTAAACAAGACCATTAGTTTTAAGAAAAAGGGCTAAGGGAAGAAGGGGAACTTCAAGAAGAACGGCAAGCAAGTTGCTGCTCAAGTGAAGAAGCCCAAGTATGGACCTAAGCCTGAGACTGACTGCTTCTACCGCAAAGGGACTGGTGACTTAAAGCGGAACTACCCCAAGTATTTGGCGGATAAGAAGGATGGCAAAGTGAAAGGTATATTTGATATACATGTTATTGATGTGTACCTTACTAATGCTCGCAGTAGCGCCTGGGTATTTGATACTGGTTCTGTTGCTAATATTTGCAACTCGAAACACGGGCTACGGATTAAGCGAACATTGGCTAAGGACGAGGTGGCGATGCGCGTGGGAAATGGTTCCAAAGTCGATGTGATCGCGGTCGGCACGCTACCTCTACATCTACCTTCGGGATTAATATTAGACCTGAATAATTGTTATTTGGTGCCAGCGTTAAGCATGAACATTATATCCGGACCTTGTTTGATGCGAGACGGTTATTCATTTAAATCAGAGAATAAGGATTGTTCTATTTATATGAGTAATACCTTTTATGGTCATGCACCCTTGATGAGTGGTCTATTTTTACTAAATCTTGATAGTAGTGATACACGTATTCATAGTATTGATGCCAAAAGATATAAGTTTAATAATGATAGTGCATCTTATTTGTGGCACTGCCTTTTAGGTCATATTGGTGTAAAGCGCATGAAGAAACTCCATGCTGGTGGGCTTTTGGAATCACTTGATTATGAATCACTTGATGCTTGCGAACCATGCCTCATGGGCAAGATGACTAAGACTATGTTCTCCAGAACAATGAAACGAGCAACAGACTTATTGGAAATAATACATGCTGATGTATGCGGTCCGATGAGTGTTGATGCTCGTGGCGGGTATCATTATTTTCTGAGCTTCACACATGATTTGAGCAGATATGGGTATGTCTACTTGATGAAACATAAGTTTGAAACATTTGAAAAGTTCAAAGAATTTCAGAGTGAAGTGGAAAATCATCGTAACAAGAAAATTAAGTTTCTACGATCTGATCGTGGAGGTGAATATTTATTATGAGTTTGGTCTTCATTTGAAACAATGCAGAATAGTTTCGCAACTCGTGCCACCTAGGACACCACAGCGTAATGGTGTGTCCGAACGTCGTGACCGCACTTTATTAGATATGATGTGATCTATGATGTCTCTTACCAATTTACCGCTATCATTTTGAGGTTATGCTTTAGAGACGGCTGCAGTCACGTTAAATAGGGCACCATCGAAATCCATTGAGACGACACCATATGAACTGCGGTTTGGCAAGAAACCCAGTTGTCAGTTCTTAAAGTTTGGGGTTGCGATGCTTATGTGAAAAAGCTTCAACCTGATAAGCTCAAACCCAAATCAGAGAAATGTGTCTTCATAGGATACCCAAAGGAGACTGTTGGGTACACCTTCTATCACAGATCTGAAGGCAAGATATTTGTTGCTAAGAATGGATCCTTTCTAGAGAAGGAGTTTCTCTCGAAAGAAGTGAGTGGGAGGAAAGTAGAACTTGATGAGGTAATTTTACCTTCTCCCTTATTGGAAATTACTTCATCACAGAAATCAGTTCTACTGATTCCTACACCAATTAGCGAGGAAGCTAGTGATAATGATCATGAAACTTCTGATCAAGTTACTACTGAACCTCGTAGGTCAACCAGAGCAAGATCCGCACCAGAGTGGTACGGTAATCCTATTCTGGAGGTCATGTTACTTGACCATGGAGAACCTATGAACTATGAGGCAGCGATGATGAGCCCAGATTCCGCGAAATGGCTTGAAGCCATGAAATCTGAGATGGGATCCATGTAAGAGAACAAAGTGTGGACTTTGGTTGACTTTCCCGATGATCGGCAAGCCCTAGAGAATAAATGGATCTTCAAGAAGAAGACTGACGCTGACGGTAATGTTACTGTCTACAAATCTTGACTTGTTGTGAAAGGTTTTCGACAAGTTCAAGGAGTTGACAACGATGAGACCTTCTCACCTGTAGTGATGCTTAAGTCCGTCCAAATCATGTTAGCAATTGCCGCATTTTATGATTATGAAGTTTGGCAAATGGATGTCAAAACCGTATTCCTTAATGGATATCTTAAAGAAGAGTTGTATATGATGCAACCAGAAGGTTTTGTCGATCCAAAAGGTGCTAACAAAGTGTGTAAGCTCTAGCGATCCATTTATGGACTGGTGCAAGCATCTCGAAGTTGGAATATATGCTTTGATAGTGTGATCAAAGCATATGGTTTTATACAGACTTTTGGAGAAGCCTGTATTTACAAGAAAGTGAGTGGGAGCCCTGTAGCATTTCTGATACTATATGTGGATGACATATTGTTGATCGGAAATGATACTGAATTTCTGAATAGCATAAAAGCATATTTGAATAAGAATTTTTCAATGAAAGACCTTGGTGAAGCTGCTTATATATTGGGCACAAGATCTATAGAGATAGATCAATACGCTTAATTGGACTTTCACAAAGCACATGCCTTGATAAAGTTTTGAAGAAGTTCAAAATGGATCAAGCAAAGAAAGGGTTCTTGCCTGTGTTACAATGTGTGAACTTGAGTCAGACTCAATGCTCGACCATCGCAGAAGATAAAGAGAAAATGAAAGGCATTCCCTATGCCTCAGCCATAGGTTCTATCATGTATCCAATGATGTGTACCAGACCTGATGTGTGCCTTGCTATTAGTTTAGTAGGGAGGTACCAAAGTAATCTAGGAGTGGATCACTGGACAGTGGTCAAGAACAGCCTGAAATACCTGAAAAGGACTAAGGATATGTTTCTTGTTTATGGAGGTGACAAAGAGCTCGTCGTAAACGGTTACATCGATATGAGCTTTGACACTGATCTGGATAACTCTAAGTCACAAACCGGACACATATTTTTATTGAATGGTGGAGCTGTCAGTTGGTGCAGTTCTAAGAAAAGCGTTGTGGCGGGATCTACGTGTGAAGCGGAATACATAGCTGCTTCGGAAGCAGCAAATGAAGGAGTCTGGATGAAGGATTTCATATCTGATCTAGGTGTAATACCTAGTGCATCGGGTCCAATGACAATCTTTTGTGACAATACTGGTACAATTACCTTGGCAAAGGAATCCAGATTTCACAAGAGAACCAAGCACATCAAGAGATGCTTCAATTCCATATGCGATCAAGTCAAGGAAGGAGATATAGATATTTGGAAGATACATACGGATCTGAATGTTGCAGACCCATTGACTAAGCCTCTCTCACGAGCAAAACATGATCAACACCAAGACTCCATGGGTGTTAGAATCATTACTGTCTAATCTAGATTATTGACTCGAGTGCAAGTGGGAGACTGAAGGAAATATGCCCTGAAGGCAATAATAAATTTGTTATTTATATTTCCTTATATCATGATAAATGTTTATTATTCATGCTAGAATTGTATTAACCGGAAACTTAATACATGTGTGAATACATAGACAAACAGAGTATCCCTAGTACACCTCTACTAGACTAGCTCGTTAATCAAAGATGGTTAAGTTTCCTGGCCATAGACATGTGTTTTCATTTGATGAACGGGATCACATCATTAGAGAATGATGTGATGGACTAGACCCATCCGTTAGCTTAGCACTATGATCGTTTAGTTTATTGCTATTGCTTTCTCCATAACTTATACATGTTCCTATGACTATGAGTTTATGCAACTCCTGAATATCGGAGGAACACTTAGTGTGCTATCAAACATCACAACGTATCTGGGTGATTATAAAGATGCTCTACAGGTGTCTCCGATGGTGTTTGTTGAGTTGTCATAAACCGAGATTAGGATTTGTCACTCCGATTGTCAGAGAGGTATCTCTGGGCCCTCTCGTTAATGCAGATCACTATGAGCCTTGCAAGCAATGTGACTAATGAGTTAGTTACGGGATGATGCATTACAGAACGAGTAAAGAGACTTGCCAGTGACGAGATTGAACTAGGTTTGATGATACCGATGATCGAATCTCGGGCAAGTAACATATTGATGACAAAGGGAACAACGTATGTTGTTATGCGGTTTGACTGATAAAGATCTTCATAGAATATGTAGGAACCAATACGAGCATCCAGGTTCCGCTATTGGTTATTGACCGGAGATGAGTCTCAGCCATGTCTGCATAGTTCTCGAACCCATAGGGTCCGCACTCTTAATGTTCGATGACGATATGTATTGTGAGTTATGTGATTTGATGTACTGAAGGTTGTCCGGAGTCCCTGATGTGATCACGGACACGACAAGGAGTCTCGAAATGGCCGAGACATAAAGATTGATATACTAGAAGGTTATGTTTGGACACCGGAAAGGTTTTGGATAGGTTCGGGCATTTTCTGGAGTACCGGGGGGTTACGGAACCCCCCGGAGGGTTAATGGGCCTTCATGGGCCTTAGTGGAAGAGATTGGAGGCGGCCAGGTGGAGGCGCGCGCCCCCCTAGCCCAATCCAAATTGGGGGGGGGGGGGCTTTCCTTCGCTCCCTCTTCCTCTTTCCTTCCCCTCCTAGTTGGACTAGGAAAGGGGGGAACCTACTCATAGTAGGAGTAGGATTCCCCCCCTTGGGGCACGCCCCATGAGGCCGGCCGGCCCCCTGCTCCCCTTGTTTATATATGGGGGAGGGGGCACCCCATAGATACACAAGTTGATTTCTTAGCCGTGTGCAGTGCCCCCCTCCATAGATTTCCACCTCGGTCATATTGTCGTAGTGCTTAAGTGAAGCCCTGCGTCGGTAACTTCATCATCACTGTTAACATGTCGTCGTGCTGACGAAACTCTCCCTCGGCCTCAGCTGGATCTAGGGTTCGAGGGACGTCACTGAGCTGAACGTGTGCAGATCGCGGAGGTGTCGTGCGTTCGGTACTTGATCAGTTGGACCGCGAAGACGTTCCACTACATCAACTGCGTTACTTAATGCTTCCGCTTTCGGTCTATGAGGGTACGTAGACATACTCTCCCCTCTCGTTGCTATGCATCTCCTAGATAGATCTTGCATGATCGTAGGAAATTTTTTGAAATACCGCGTTCCCCAATAGTTCGTCGTTTCGAAGCACCTCGTGATGATCGGGTGTGATAGATTCTACGTTCACATACAACGGGTGTAAGCCAGTTTTGTACATGCAGAATACTTGGGTTAAACTTTACGAGCCTAGAATGTAAAGACATGGTCTCAGAGCACTGGAGACCGAAAGGTCGAATGCGGGTCATATAGTAGATATGATCAACATGGAGATGTTCACCGTTGAAGACTACCCCATCTCACGTGATGATCGGACATGGGTTAGTTGATTTTGATCATGTATCACTTAGACAACTTGAGGGATGTTGATTTAAGTGGGAGTTCATTAGTAATTTGATAATTCGAACTAAAATTTATCACGAACTTAGTCCTAATAGTTTTTTGCAAATCTATGTTGTAGATCAATGGCCCGTGCTACCGTTCCCTTGAATTTTAATGCGTTCCTAAAGAAAGCTAAGTTGAAAGATGATGGTAGCAACTACAAAGACTGGGTTCGTAACTTGAGGATTATCCTCATTGCTGCACAGAAGAATTATGTCCTTGATTCACCGCTAGCAGATAGACCTGCTCCAGGAGCTGATGCAGATGTTATGAACGCCTGACAGGCTCGATCTGATGACTACTCGATAGTTCAGTGTGCCATGCTTTACGACTTCGAACCGGGACTTCAAAAGCGTTTTGAACGCCACGAAGCATATGAGATGTTCCAAGAGCTGAAGTTGATATTTTAAGCTAATGCCTGGGTTGAGACATATGAAGTCTCCAACAAGTTCTTTAGCTATAAGATGGAGGAGAATAGTTGTGTAAGTGAACACATACTTAGAATGTCTGGGGTACCACAAGCACTTGACTCAGGTGGGAATTGATCTTCCAGTTGATAGTTTTATTGACAGAGTTCTTCAGTCACTACCACCAAGCTACCAAGGCTTCGTGATGAACTATAATATGCAACGGATGACGAAAACGATTCTGAGCTCTTCGGGATGCTGAAATCGGTGGAGGTAGATATCAAGAAAGAGCATCAAGTGTTGACGGTTGACAAGACCACCGGTTTCAAGAAAAAGGGCAAGGGAAATAAAGGGAACTTCAAGAAGACCTACAAGCAAGTTTCCGCTCCCATGAAGAAGCCCAAAGCTGGACCCAAGCTTGAAACTGAGTGCTTCTACTTCAACGGAAATGGTCACTGGAAGCGGAACTGCCCCAAGTACTTGGCAGATAAGAAGGATGTCAAAGTGAACAAAGGTATATTTGGTATCCATGTTATTGATGTGTTCCGTACTAATGCTCGTAGTAGCGCCTGGGTATTTGATACTGGTTAGGTTGCTCATATTTGTCACTCGAATTAGGAGCTACGAAATAAACGAAGATTGGCTAAGGACGAGGTGAAGATGCGCGTCGGGAATGGTTCCAAGGTTGATTGGATCGCCGTCGGTACGCTACCTCTACATCTACCTTCAGGATTAGTTTTAGACCTCAATAATTCTTATTTGGTTCCAGTGTTGAGCATGAACATTATATCTGGATCTTGTTTATTCTAAGACGGTTATTCATTTAAGTCAGAGAATAATGGTTGTTCCATTTATATGAGTAACATCTTTTATGGTCATGCACCCTTAGTGAATGTTCTATTCTTGTTGAATCTCGATCGTAGTGATACACATATTCATAATATTGATGCCAAAAGATGCAAAGTTGATAATGATGGTGCAACATACTTGTGGCACTGCCATTTAGGTCATATTGGTGTAAAGCGCATGAAGAAACTCCATGTGAATGGACTTTTGGAATCACTTGATTATGAATCATTTGATACTTGCGAACCATGACTCGTGGGTAAGATGACTAAAACTCCATTCTCTGGAACAATGGAGTGAACTAGTGACTTATTGGAAATAATACATACCGATGTATGCGGTCCGCTGAGTGTTGAAGCACGCGGTGGGTATCGTTATTTTATAACCTTCACAGATGATTTGAGTAGGTATGGGTATATCTACTTGATGAAACACAAGTCTGAAACATTTGAAAAGTTCAAATAATTTCAGAGTGAAGTGGAGGATCATCGTAACAAGAAAATAAAGTTTCTATGATCTGATTGCGGAGGTGAATATTTCAGTTATGAGTTTGGCCTTCATTTAATACAATGTGGAATTATTTCACAACTCACGCCACCTAGAACACCACAGCGTAATGGTGTGTCCGAACATCGTAACCGTACTTTATGAGATATGGTGTGTTCTATGATGTCTCTTACCGATTTTCTGCTATCGTTTTGGGGTTATGCATTAGAGACAACCGCATTCGCGTTAAATAGGGCGCCGTATAAATCCTTTGATACCACACCATATGAACTATGGTTTGGCAAGAAACCTAAGCTGTCGTTTCTTAAAGTTTGGGGATGCAACGCTTATGTCAAAAAGCTTTAGCCTAGTAAGCTCGATCCAAAGCGAAGAAGTGCATCTTCATAGGATACCCTAAAGCAAATGTTGGGTATACCTTCTACCACATAACCGAAGGCAAGATCTTTGTTGCTAAGAATGGGTCATTTCCAGAGAAGGAGTTTCTCTCAAAAGAATTGAGTGGGAGGAAAGTAGAACTTCTTGAGGTAGTTGTACCTACTCTCGAATTGGTAAGTAGCACATCAAAGGAAACCATTCCCGTGATGCCTACACCAACCAGAGAGGAAGCAAATGATGATCATGAAACTTCAGATCAAGTTACTATTGAACCTCATAAGTCGACAGAACACGTACCGCACGACAGTGGTATGGTAATCATGTCCTGGAAGTCATGTTGTTAGACAACGGCGAACCAACGAACTATGAAGAAGCTATGATGATCCCAGATTCCATCAAATGGCTTCAGGCCAAGAAATCTGAGATAGAATCCATGTATGAGAACAAAGTGTGCACTTTGGTGGACTTACCCGATGATCGGCAAGCCATTGAGAATAAATGGATCTTCAAGAAGAAGACAAACGCTGATGGTAATATCACTGTCTACAAAGCTCGACTTATTGCAAAAGGTTTTCAACAAGTTCAAGGGGTTGACTACGATGAGACTTTCTTACCCGTAGCGATGCTTAAGTCTGTCAGAATCATGTTATTAATTGCCGCATTTTATGATTATAAAATCAGGCAAATGGACGTCAAAATTGCATTCCTCAATGGGTTTCTTAAAGACGAGTTGTATATGATGCAACAAGAAGGTTTTGTCGATCCTAAGGGTGCTAACAAAGTGTGCAAGCTCCAGTGATCCATCTATGGACTTGTGCAAGCATCTTGGAGTTGGAAAATGCACTTTGATGAGGTGATCAAAGCATTTGGTTTTATACAGACTTACGATGAAGCCTGTATTTACAAGAAAGTGAGTGGGAGCTCTGTAGAATTTCTAATATTATATCTGGATGACATATTGTTGATTGGAAATGATATATAATTTATGGATAGCATAAAAGGATATTTGAATAAGAATTTTACAATGAAAGACCTCGGTGAAGCTGCTTACATATTGGGCATCAAGATCTATAGGGATAGAGCAAGACCCTTAATAGGACTTTCATAAAGCACGTACCCCAAAGAAAAGGTTCTTGCATGTGTTGCAAGGTGTGAAATTTTGTCAGACTCAAAGTCCGACCACGACAGAAGATAGAGAGAGAATGAAAGTCATTCCCTATGCCTTAGCCATAGGTTCTATATTGTATGTTATGCTGTGTACCAGACCTGATGTGTGCCTTGCCATAAGTTTGGCAAGGTGGTACCAAAGTAATCCAGGAGTGGATCACTAGACAGCGGTTAAGAATATCCTGAAGTACCTAAAAAGGACCAAGGATATGTTTCTCGTTTATGGAGGTGAAGAAGATCTCATCATAAAGGGTTACATTGATGCTAACTTCGACACAGATCCGGATGACTCTAAGTCGCAAACCGGATATGTATTTATATTGAATGGTGGAGCTGTCAGTTGTTGCAGTTCTAAGCAGAGCGTCATGGCGGGATAAACATGTGAAGTGGAGTATATAGCTGCTTCGGAAGCAGCGCATGAAGGAGTCTGGATGAAGGAGTTTATATCTGATCTGGGTGTAATACCCAATGTGTCCGGTCCAATGACAACCTTTTGTGACAACACTGGAGTAATTGCCATAGCCAAAGAGCCCATGTTTCACAAAAGAACCAAACACATCAAGCGATGCTTCAACTCCATTCGTGAAAATGTCGATTATGGAGACATAGGAATTTGCAAAGTACATACTGATCTGAATGTGGCAGACCCGTTGACTAAAGCTCTTCCACAGGCAAAACATGATCAGCACCAAGACTCCATGGGTGCTAGATTCATTACAATGTAATATAGATTATTGACTACAGTGCAAGTGGGAGACTGTTGGAAATATGCCCTAGAGGCAATAATAAAGTGGTTATTATTATATTTCCTTAATCATGATAGAGGTTTATTATTCATGCTATAATTGTATTGATCAGAAACTTAAATACATGTGTGAATACAAAAACAAATAACAAGTCCCTAGTAAGCCTCTACTAGACTAGCTCATTGATCAAAATATGGTTAAGGTTGCTTGACCATAGACATGAGTCGTCATTTGATAACGGGATAACATCATTAGCGGAATTGTGATGGAGAAGACCCATCCATTAGCATATCATATGATCGTTTAGTTTATTGCTATTGCTTTCTTAATGTCAAATACATGTTCCTTCGACCATGAGATCATGCAACTCCCGAACTCCGCAGGAATGCCTTGTGTGCATCAAACGTCACTTCGTAACTGGGTGATCATAAAGGTGCTCTACAAGTATCTCCGAAGGTGTCTGTTGAGTTGGCATGGATCGAGATTGGGATTTGTCATTTCGTATGACAGAAAGGTATCTCTGGGCCCTCCCGGTAATACAACATCACAAGAAGCTTGCAAGAAAAGTGACTAAGGAGTTAGTTACAAGATGATGTATTATGGAATGAGTAAAGAGACATACCGGTAACGACATTGAACTAGGTATGGAGATACTGACGATCGAATCTTGGGAAAGTAACATTTCGATGGATAAAGGGAACTACGTATGTTGTCATAAAGGTTCGACCGATAAAGATCTTCATAGAATATGTAGGAACCATTACTGGCATCCAGGTCTCGCTATTGGTTATTGACTTGAGAAGCGTCTCGGTCATGTGTACATCATTATCGAACCCGTAGGGTCCGCACACTTAACGTTCGGTTATGATATAGTATTATATGAGTTATGTATGTTGGTGACCGAATGTTGTTCGGAGTCCCGGATGAGATCACGGACATGAAGAGGAGCTCCGGAATGGTC
Organism: Triticum monococcum; assembly: GCA_034509565.1. Taxonomy (NCBI): domain Eukaryota; kingdom Viridiplantae; phylum Streptophyta; class Magnoliopsida; order Poales; family Poaceae; genus Triticum; species Triticum monococcum. The sequence continues at coordinate 524,692,456 of CM067842.1, read as the reverse complement.
TAGCGGTAAGGCCCACGGGGCTTTAGGTCGGTGCAAAAGGAAGTTTTGTGGAAGTTGGCGATCAGACGCCGAGGACCATGGCGTCTAGGCCAGATGTCGAGGACCGTGGCATTTGGTGTTGGAATCAGAGAAGGACTCTTCATTGCGTTCCAAACCAACTTTGGGGAGGCCCTCTCCCCAAGTAACGACCCCAGGGCTCAACATATAAAAAGACAAGCAGGGCTAGCCCCTAGAACACAAGTTTTTTGAGCCTCCTCTTGTTGGTCCTAGTTGACTAATTAGAGTTAGACCTAGCTACCTCTAATCCTCATAATTAGAAGCCCAGTGTGGTTCTAATCTCCTCCCTCTAGTTCATACTCCACTCTAAATCCGTTGTGCTTGGCGAAGCCCCGCGTTGTTTCACCACCACCATCACCACGCCATCGTGTTGCCGGAACTCATCTAATACTTCGCCCCTCTTGCTGGATCAAGAAGGTGAGGACGTCATCGAGTTGAACATGGACATGCCGTACGTTCGGTGCTTGATCGGAATGGATCGTTGTGGGAGTCCTGGATTAGGGGGTCTCCGGACAGCCGGACTATATCCTTTGGCCGGACTATTAGACTATGAAGATACAAGATTGAAGACTTCGTCTCGTGTCCGGATGGGACTCTACTTGGCGTGGAAGGCAAGCTAGGCAATACGGATATGTATATATCATCCTTTGTAACCAACCTTGTGTAACCCTAACCTCTCCGGTGTCTATATAAACCGGAGGGTTTTAGTCCGTAGGACAACATACAATCATACCATAGGCTAGCTTCTAGGGTTTAGCCTCTCTGATCTCGTGGTAGATCTACTCTTGTACTATCCATATCATCAATATTAATCAAGCGGGGCGTAGGTTTTACCTCCATCAAGAGGACCTGAACCTGGGTAAAACATTGTGTCCCCTGCCTCCTGTTACCATCCGCCTTAGACGCACAGTTCGGGACCCCCTACCCGAGATCCGTCGGTTTTGACACTGACATTGGTGCTTTCATTGAGACTTCCTCTGTGTCGTCGCCATTAGTCTTGATGGCTCCTACTATCATCGATAGTGATGCATTCCAGGGTGAGACTTTTCTCCCCAGACAGATCTTCGTGTTCGGCGGCTTTACACTGCGGGACAATTCGCTTGGCCATCAGGTGCAGATTGAAAGTTATGCCCGTGGCCACCAGGTCAGGTTTGGAAGCTTAAACTACACAGCCGATATCCATGGAGACTTGATCTTCGACGGATTCGAGCCTCTTCCTTGTGCATCACGCGGTCACAATGAGTATGACTTGGCTCTACCATCGGACAGTGTTAAGGAGATCGCACCGGCGGCCGCTCCAACCCTCAATTCGGAGCCAGTTGCGCATTCCGCAGACGGGTGGATGGACCCCGCCACGGAGGCCTTACCCTCAGCGGCGATCGAGCCGAACATCAACTTTACCTTGCACGAGAGCCGTGTTGTTGAACTGTCGGATACTTCTCCGGCCACGGACTCCGAACCGCCTGCGCCCGTTCCAATCGAATCCGGTTGGGCGCTGTCGGTGTCAAAACCGGCGGATCTCGGGTAGGGGGTCCCAAACTGTGCGTCTAGGCCGGATGGTAACAGGAGGCAGGGAACACGATGTTTTACCCAGGTTCGGGCCCTCTTGATGGAGGTAAAACCCTACGTCCTCCTTGATTAATATTGATGATATGGGTAGTACAAGAGTAGATCTACCACGAGATCAAGGAGGCTAAACCCTAGAAGCTAGCCTATGGTATGATTGTTGTCTATGGAGTTGATGAAGTTGTCCTACGGACTAAAACCCTCCGGTTTATATAGACACCGGATAGGGTTACGGTTACATAGAGTCGGTTACAACGGTAGGAGATCTTGAATATCCGCATCGCCAAGCTTGCCTTCCACGCCAAGGAAAGTCCCATACGGACACGGGACGTAGTCTTCAATCTTGTATCTTCATAATCCTGTAGTCCAGTTGAAGGTATAGTCCGGCTACCCGAACACCCCCTAATCCAGGACTCCATCAGTAGCCCCTGAACCAGGCTTCAATGACGACGAGTCCGGCGCGCAAATTGTCTTCGGCATTGCAAGGCGGGTTCCTCCTCCAAGTCCTTCATAGAATATTGTAAACACCAAGAGTAGTGTCCGGCTTTGTAAAATAAGCTTCCACATATTTCCATAGAGAGAATAATATTAACACAAATCCAATCTGCTGACGTATTCTGCAGTGCGCCATCACACCACAACCAAGCCCTTTACTCGAATCGTTTTTACTTTTCCTCCTCAGCATGTTTTGCGAGGCGGTTTCCTTGGCACGTCTTGTCAAAGCAGAGATCGTGTACCCCCTATTACGGGATTCTCATAAATACGGACGTGGGTAACCCAATCGAGCCCGTTAGCATACTTTCTCGATTAAAGGCGAGTCCCAAACGGTTACGGGAAGGGCTCCTGGTATTCAGCCTTTTATAAAGGGACCAGGGCCTTCTCTTTTCTCCAACAAGTTCGCCTGTCGCCTCGATTTCCAACACCCTAGGCTCCAGATTCCGGGCGCCTCGGACCTTCGACAATGTCCGGTTCCGACCTTCAAGGCCGATGGATGCCCTCCTCCGTCACGGAGGAGGACGTGCTAAAGTTGAGAGAGGCTAAGTTCCTGACCGGCGAAATTTGGCATAGGTTGCCTGCTCAAGGGCAGGTCATCCCCAGTCCCCAGCCCGGTGAGAGCGTGGTGTTCATGTCTCACTTCCTTCGGGGGTTGGGCTTCCCAATGGATCTCTTTGTGAGGGGACTGCTGTTTTATTACGGGTTGGAATTCCACGACTTAGCTCCGGAGTCCATCCTCCATATCTCCTCGTTTATCGTTGTGTGCGAAGCGTTCCTCCATGTTAACCCTCACTTCGGACTATGGCTCAAAACCTTCAAAGTGGAACCGAAGATGATCGAGGGATGGCACGCAGAGTGCGGAGGCGCTGTTATAAGCAAAAATGTTGATGCTCCGTGGCCCGAGGGCTCTTTTCAAGAGGAGCTAGGCTTGTGGCAACGAGAGTGGTTTTATATCACCGCTCCCCGGAGCACCAAATGAGTGGCGCCTCCTACCTTTCGCTCGGGTCCTCCACCACGTCTGGCGTCATGGGTCAACAGAGGGTTGGATTGGGGTTTGCCCAAAGACGTGCCCTTGCTACAGGGCCGCATTAAAGATCTCTTGGAAGGAGACCTCAGCCTGGTCAAAGTGACGCAGGTCATGCTGATTCGCCGAATATTGCCCGGCAAACATCGCCCCCTCCGCCTGTGGGAATTTAATCCAGAGGGACCGCGAGCTCTCCAGAACTTCATGGGCGCAACGCCCGCGGAGATGTATAAACTATTCTTCGGATCACAGGAGATGTGTCCGGATTCGACCGAGGACGTAGGCCTAAGCCGCAATCATCTGGATACTCAAGTAAGCAACCTTGTATCCAGCCCTTCTATCCGTATAGTTGTCATAAACTTGCCCCTAAAAGAGCCGTCCTTTTTAAACAGGAGTGGATAGCGAAGGCAAAGCTGATCAGGTGTCCGGCTCCCCTTCCTGAAACCAGGCCGGATCCCGTGCTAGTCAGGATGCTGGATATAATGCCTTCGGAGGGGGAGGACAAGGAAGCTATGGCCTCCTCGAAGGAGGCTGCTCCGATGGGAGGAACCGACGATTCCTCTCCTAAGGGGAAGAAGAGAGCCGCCTCTGACGACCCAGAAACCATGGCCGCGAAGCGGGGGAGAAAATCCTCGTCAGAGGGTTCGACGCCGGGGAGTTCCTCGGCCGGACTACGCCCTCAAGGGGATCAGCCCTCCAGTGAGCCATAAGTAGAGAAAGATTTTCCTTTTGAGGAATGAGGGAAATCCTTGATTTATGTCTGAGAAGATTAACCAAACTTTTACCTTGTAGGTCGGACCTCGGCCCTTCTCAGCAGAGCTCGTCTTCGGGGGATCTTCTTCCGGAGATGATGGAGAGCGGGACACCTAACCCTGCCGTGCCGCCTAGCGAGGCGGGCGACCCTGAGGTGTCATCACGGAGGGTTTATCCGAATCCGTCAGGGGCGGAAGGTAGATATGCGGCCCCCCGAGGTTCTCCGCGTCCGGCCTTTGAAAGAGGTCATGGGACGAGCCCGGCACCGTCTGGTGCTCGGTCGGAGGAGCTGAAGATTCTGCTGGGGCGAGCTTGTATCTCAGAGGAGCACCGTGCACTGATGGGCACAGTGATTGGAAGGATTTCATCCGCAGAGAGCGGATTGCATGAGGCTGTCAAAAGCTTACTGACGGGTTTCGAGGTACATTAGATAATGTATATTTTTGTCAGTTGCGCGTGAATAAGATGCGCCATGTATAGATAGTAGCCCCTGAGACTCTGTGCGTCGTCAAGAAATGACGGCACGCGGAGGATCCTAATCCCAGGTCTAAGATGTCGCCTTTGAATGTAGGCGGCAGGGTATCCGAAATCGAGCCGAACTGACGATTTTGCCGAACTAAAGCGGCAACTGGACGTGGCAGATGCCGACATCATGCTTGTCAATAAGCGGCTGGATGAGGCTCAAGGTATGTAATTCCTCTGGTGACATCGGGTAAGAACAGTTTTATGCTTGTGTCTTACAATGTGTGTGCTTGACACAGATGGTGCGGCCGCTGTGGAGAGTCTTAGGGCCGAACTTGCCCGAGCTAAAGAACAAGCCAGCGAAAGTGATGCGGCCGCCAAGAAAGCTCTTGAAGAGCTGAGAGCCGAACAGGCTGCTCATTGCCGACGCAAGGAAGAGATGGCCGAAAAGTTAACAAGCACTACAGACCATTGCAGACATCTTGAAAAAGAAGACCAGGCGAAACAGACGGACTTAGAGAAGGCCGCTGCCGATGTCAAGGACACGCGCTCTGCAATGAGAGCTGCGAAGGAGGAGCTGCGTTAGGCCGAACAGATTGCGGCTGCAAAGCCCTTTATGCTGCGAAGGAAATTTTGCGATCCGAAGTTTGCTCCGTTGGACCGAATGTGGAGTGTGGAGGATGCCTATCTGGACTTGGCGGTGAGTGCTGCTGATGCGACCGAACACTTTCGAGATCAGAAGGATCGCGAAGTGGAAAATATTTTCTGGTCGCAGTTTCACAATCCAGAGCGTCCACTGGCAGTGGACGATCGTTTGGCTCAATGGGCCGAACTGAATAGGTTGTCCGGACTCGCCATGAAGTACGTCATGGGTTATCTGTGGCCGGGGAGATCGGAGTCGAAGAGCTATTTCGGCTTGGTGCAGCAATTCCTTGACGCGGTGCCGCGTATAAATGCAATGAAGAGGTCAGCATGCATAGAGGGCGCAAGGATGGCTCTTGCCCGTGTCAAGACATACTGGGCGGAGATGGAGACCACCGTTGTTGCATCCCAAGATTCGGACAAAAGCCGAGTACCCTCTGAGCACTATTTTCAGGAAGTTCTTGAAGGCGCTCGTGTAATAGAGACGCGGTGCTCAAAAGATTCTATGTTATGATAGCATATGTAATTATAAAGTAATATTTTGATAAACTGTAGTGGCCTTTTTTATACTTGTGCCTCAAGTATTGTAAACACCTTCTATGCGGCCGTTTTAAGATATATATATATATATATATATATGTATATATATATATGTATATATATATAGAGTGGCACTATTATGATCATGGGATTAGAATAACTATTTGGATCACAGCAGCCCTATATAGGGCCCTCCCGAACTTCCGAACTGCCGCCGGCCCGACAGGATCCACTGGATCCCGAGGCACTCGACAAGATCCACCTGATCATGATCGGATCCCGAGCCGCCCCAGCCCCCCTCCTCCCCTCGAACCCCGACCCCCTCGATCCCCCGACCTCCCCCTCATCGCCGCCGATCTTCGCCGGATCCGCCGCCTCCCTTCCTTCCCCAGCAACTGGCCGGCCACCGGCGTGGGCGAGCGAGCGACGGTGGACGCCGGTGCGAGGGAGCCCGCGTCGCTTGGACGCGGTGAAGCCGCCATGAACTTCAGGAAGCCGCATCCTCGTCCCATCGTCACTGCCCGAAGCCTTGGCAGACCAGATGACGGCCCCGACGCAAGCAACGGCGAGCGGCGCGACCAACAGAGCAACTCCTCCGCGGAGGCGGAATCGGCTACGCCCTCAAATTCAGTGGCAGAAGTACATGAACTTCCTCCCAATTTTGCCTTCTTCTTCAATCTTGCCTTCTCTGACCTTCTTGCATTGTGTGCAGATGAACTTCGCGCCCCCGGCAAGACATGGATTGCCATGGAATTCCTCTACTACCTCCATGACGAATTTTTCTCAAGGTGGCCTATCAGCTGCTGGAAAAAGATTGGCTGGACTTCTAGCCACGGTATGGTTGAACTTCTTCCTTCCTTCGGTTTGTTATTTGCCTACAGCCATGTGAAGTTCAGGTGGTGTGTGAGCCTCAGTCCAGGCTACAAAAGCTTTTTAAAATTCTGCCTGCTTACAACCATGTGAAGTTCAGGTGGTGTGTGAGCCTCAGTCCAGGCTACAAAACAGTATTGTAAAATCTGCCTGCCTGCTTACAGGCATGTGAAGTTCAGGTAGTATGTGAGCCTCAGTCCAGGCTACGAAACACTATAAAAATCTGCCTGCATTCACATTCACATGTGAAGTTCAACTAGTAAGTGTGCTAGAGTTCAGGTTGGTATGTGTCTGGTTCTGTGCAAAAAAAAGGAAAATCGAACATGCATGTGATATGACATGAAGGTTAGGTTGGTATGCACTAGCAGTCCAACCATTCAAAAACTCATGAAGGTTCAGGTTTTTTAATTGTAGACAGTATTTCCCCTTTACAAAACAAGAAGTTCAGGTTGTGGAGAGTGCTCAGTTCAGGTACATATAAGTAATCAAATATTGTAGAATTAAAAAACAGGATGTGAAGTTCATTCTGTGAAGGGTGCTCAGTTCAGGTACAAAGGCATTGGCAGATGCTCAGCTCAGTGCATAGTGTGATGGCTCTCACCACTTTTATATGAGAAGTTCAGGCTGTGAATAATGCTAAGTTCAGTTACAAATGTATATGCAGATATAACTTGTGTGCTAATACACATTTTTTTCTTTTATGTCAGGAAGACGATAGACGCATGAAGAAGCTTAGAAGTTCCCAGCAGCAAGTACACAATCCAAAGCCTGTACGCGTTGCACCACCCCCTCAATGGGTCACACCTCAAACGCACCAACAGCATTACCAACCTGCTCCAGACCAAAAATGGGCGACACTCGAAACACACGGATACTTCCAAGATGTTGGGTCACAGCCCTACCCGCACAGGTTTGCGCCTCCACCTGATTGGGTGACACCGGAAATCCCCCGCAGATTCTTTGTATCCACCAGCAGACTCCCAAGCACGCCGATGGAGGAGGGGGTTAGCTCAAGTCCTGCGTGTAACTCTGAAGGTTATCCTAGTGTGCCTCATCAATGCCAAAGCGAAGCAACTAAACCGGATCCCAGGACAAATCCAACAGCAACACACACACACACACACACACACACACGGAGGAGAGTGATCTGCACACTACCACCGTTCGATCCTCCTCCTGCTGCTACAGGTCAGAATTCTACGGGGCATAAGGTAGATGGATTGCTTCACAAAACAAAAGAGCAAACCAAGACCAGGATCGCAATACCTCCACAACCACCTCAAGAAAAAAGGACGCAAACAAGAAAGAGGCCATCTTCAGCCCTCCTTCCTCCTCGTGATCCACTGCTGCATCCTGCTATGATTACTCCGCCATGCCCCATCCCAGAGGGACAGCAGCAGACACCGACGGAGTTGCGATCATACACGCACGTAAGTGAAACAAACAAATATTTATATACGCATCTTGTATTATCTGCACATTTTCTGCTCCCTCCAGAATAACAAGTTCATAAACTGCATTTTAACGTGCTGTTTGGATTAATTTTTTTTCTTTTTCTGCAGATGCCGGATCTACCGGATTATCTAATACCAAGACTAAAGAAGCGATTCAAAGATGTAGACAAAGCAAGGGAATTTTATAACAGATACGCCAGGCACGCTGGTTTTGGAATCAGGAAGACGGGTGGAAATGACAACCACAAGTATTTTGTTTGCGCCTTCCAAGGGATACACACATCTTCTGTTTCAGAGGCCAATAGGAAGCGAAACAAAACATCACAGAGGACGGGCTGCAATGCAAGAATGAGGGTGAAGGTGCAGGAGGATGGCACATGCGTGGCAGTGGACATTGAGTACAATCATAATCACCAGCTCATGCAAACTGATGACATGCTGGTATTCTTGCACTCACACAAGAATTATGACCCCACTATTCTGGAGTATGTAAAGCTCCTGCAGTACCATGATGTCAAGCACACAACAATCATGTCCATGCTATCTGAAAATAAAGATGGAAGCTACTTCCTAAGCATGACCGGACGAGACCTGCTAAACCAGTAAGTATTCAAACACCCACATGCTGCAATGTAAAAAAGCATCCTAGCTCACAACCAATTTGATAGCAAAAATAACAAATGCATGTTGGCGTGTGATTTGCAGGAAAGCCATGAATGCAAGGAAAGAAGATCTGGATGATGTATTAAAACTTGTTTCATTCTTCAAAGACATGAAGGCAATAAATGATGAGTTCTTCTATGACATCCAAGTGGACAAGGACAAGTCAATTAAAAACATTTTTTGGTCCAATGCAAGCTGCCGAGGAGCCTACCAAGACTTCGGCGATTGCGTAACATTCGACACGACTTACAAGACCAATAGATTTCATATGCCCCTGGGAGTGTTTGTTGGAACAAACCATCACTTGCAGTCAACGATATTTGCCGTTGACCTGATAAGAGACGAAGATGCAAAGTCATTCAAGTGGCTGTTCGATACATTTCTATGGTGCATGAACAACAAGCACCCAACTTGCATTCTCACAGGTGAGTTAAAAAAACTCCTCAAGTTTCATCATCTTTTCAGTCTATGTATGGGTCTCTGTTGGTTGGGTACATTTGTTTTTTCTGAAAAATATGTAAAGAATGTAGTTCAACCACTGTTAGCACAGAAGTCCAACTAGCAATACAAGAAAGCAAAATTATCTGTCACATGTTTAGAAAAAAATTAGTTATGAATGTGAAGTTCAAGTACATGAATCATAGAAGTTCAAGTACATGAATCTGTTAGATAAAAATATGTAGCATGTTCAGGAAAACATAGTTATTTATGTGACGTTTAATCACTGCTACCACAGAAGTTCAACAACACTGCTGTAAGAAAATTTTTGAGTGTGACACTACCAGTTTGTCCTACTACTAACTGTGAAGTTCAAGAACTGGTACCACAGAAGTTCAGCAACACTGCTGTAAGAAAAAAAATACATGTGACATTCTTAGATAGCCATACTACTAGATGTGAAGTTCAATTACTTGTGCAACATAAGTTCACCATCAGTACAAAAAAGAATCAAGTTTCATTTTTTAATTCGATCTGACCAGTGCCCATCGATGGCGAAAGCTATACCGCAATCATTTCCAAACACCGTCCACAAGCTATGTCGTTGGCACATATTGAAGAAGTACAGGGAATACCTCGCGTTGCTGTACAAAAAGTATGAAACACTCAAAGAGGAGTTCACAGCTATATTGAACTGGCCGCTGATGCCAACGGAGTTTGAAGATGCCTGGGCTGAACTCGTGCACAAGTACCACCTGGAGAACGACCAGATGATGATGCAGCTCTGGAGTGATAGGAAGATGTGGATTTCAGCATATTACAAGAACATTTTCTGTGCTAGAATGACTTCCACACAATGAAGCGAGAGCATGAACCACGTGCTAAAGAAAGGGTTTGTCAAGGGGACCCAGAACCTACACAAGTTTGCTAGGCGGGTCAATGCTTGCATACAAACTCGGATGCAGAAGGAGAACGAGCAAACAATGACCAGCATGGTATGATGACAAGTACAAAAACACCATCATCATGTTATGTTTACCTTCAACATGTGCACTTTCAAATTTAAAAAATGAAACCCATGATTCTGCTTCGACTAATATCTTACTTTTTGACATGTGCAGACCAATCCTATGACAAAGACAACTTACGGCTATGCGGAAGACATGTCTATCAAGTACACGAGAGCCGTGTACAATGAGATGAGGAATAGGATGAGAAAGGCCACGCTATTTCGCGCAAAGCGTACAGCAGAGCCCACTAAGTACCTTGTGTACTACCACAACAAGCCTGGCCATGATGATGAAGAAAGATTTTCCTGGTCAAAGCATGAATTCCAGGTTGTAGCTGACCCAGACAATGAAATATACGAGTGTGAATGCAAGCTCTGGACACACACACAGGTGAGCGGGAAAACAAACTCATTAAAATAGCTAGACTAGTAGTATCATATCAAAATTTATGAAACTCATTGCTGGCTCACAAACTATGTATTCTGCATTCATCACAAAATGCAGGCCTGTTCTGCCTTCACATCATGAACATACTGGACTACCTAAAGCCTGACAAATTTCCAAACAAGTATGTCCTCAAACGGTACACAAAGACTGCAAAATCACAGCCAACCTTTGATACAAGGGACTACAACACAACCACATCGGATGGCAGCTCAAGGCTATCGAAGCAAGACATCTTGCTGCAGCTGAATTTGATGGTTAACAAGAAAGCGATGAGATGTGACCAGTAGTATGACAGAGCCTACTATGTTCTCAAGAGGCTCGTGGAAGAGCTTGATGCAATACATTCAGCAAATCTAGCGGATGCTGACAAAAGGATGGCTGAGGAGGACGCTGAAATTGAAGATGACCTTCACTATTATGCAGCTGAAATGCTCAACGCCGCCGCTGAAGCCAACCAATACAAGTAGGGTGATGGCCAAGCAATGGAGCAGCGACAGCAAGAGACGATGAAACTACCGCTGTATTCTGAAACAAAGGGTAGGAAGAAAATTACAGCAGCAAAGAAAAGTGACAAGAGAGCGCAAATAAAGGCACCACCTGCAGGAAGAGTCGTGGTGCTCGATGAGAATGGAGTGCCACTTGGACACAGGAAATGTAGTGTGTGCAACCAGGTTGCGGGACACAACAAGCTGACCCGTCCAACACTCTTGGAAAGAAACAATGCCGAGGAGGTCAAGCAACCCAAATCTCAAAAACAGCAACCCAAAGTTATGGAACAAAAGAATGGACCACACCCACAGAAAGCAAGCACCAGACTTTGTAGCATATGCAAGGAGTATGAACCACATAATGCAAGAACATGCCCGAAGAGAGCAGATGCTGAAAATACAAGCAAAAAGTCAGAGAAGAAACATAAAGCAAAACCTAGAGCTAGCAACAAGAAAGAGGTGGAAGAGAAAGAGGAAGACGAAGATGAAGACACCGTCGAAGAAGAGGAAGACGAAGAGGAAGAGAACGATGAAGAGACAGAGGAAGAGGATGATGAGGAGGAAGAGGAAGAGGACGACGAAGAGGAAGATGAAGAGGAAGAGGTACATGTCAAGCAAAAACCTATACAACCAAAGCCTAGGAGGAGCGCAAGGCTGATGAACAGTTAGAATAGGTCAATTAACACAATGCAAACTTATGTCATGTCAATGTCCAGAAATATTATGTCATCCCCTTTTACTGTTGAACTTTTGAAGAAGTCCTGGTAACATACAATGTGAAGTTCACGTAGTACTACTGCAGAAGTCCTGGTATGTTATGAGATGAAGTGCTGTGCTGATGATGTACTGCATGAAAGAGCAGGCAGTAATAAAATGAAAAACATACACTGTGAAGTTCAAGTAATATTACTGCAGAAGTCCTGGTATGTTATGGGATGAAGTGATGTGCTGGTTTGCATGAAAGTGCAAGCAAGAACAAACATGAAAAACATATACTGTGAAGTTCAAGTAAGCTTACTGCAGAACTCCTGGTATATTATGGCAGGAGGTGCTTGTGTTGTATTCCATAAAAGTGCAACCAGCAAATAATTATATAGTATTGAAGTTCAGGTCAGCTTATAGAAGAAGTTCTGGTATACAAAATCGATGTTGGAAAAAATTATGCTTAAAAAATAAAGTTTCACCGCACAACATAAACTAAGGTTAGCAAGCCTAAGACAACGCGTTCAAATGTGAAGTTCTGCTTGGATACGTGCAGAAGTTCATGTACAATGCCGACAAAAGATAAAGAAACGTCAACAATATTTCTGCACGGATTTACATATGAAATACGTTCGCACTTGAAAAAAACACAAAAAAACAAATATAGATTCTACGCAAAAGCATACATTTTGGTTGGGTTGAACATTACCAATACATTACACAACACAAAATATCCTCTCCATCTGAAACCAGCAGCCCAGCCACATCTCAAAGCAGAAGTTCAAGTCTACGATCATATGTTGGGAGCCCGAAGATAAACAACACAAAAAAATCAAGCAGTTCAACCAAAACCGAGGCAGAAGTTCAGGTACATCTGTTGGGGCAAAAACATTCAACACATTGATACTGAAAAACGACGCAGTGCATTGAAATTCACAAAGCAAAATCATTCTTCACACCAAATGCATTTGTCCACAAATATCATAAGTAATAGTGCTGCACCTATAGATACACAAATCACTAAAAACATTCTTACAACCAAATCTTTACGGAATTGTTCCAATCATTATCAAACCTAAAAATCTGTACGAAATCAAATCTATAATGAAACTAATGCTTCGAATTCACGGGCCAAAGGACTAGATCTCTTTAGGGAGCTCTGAACGCACGACTTCATTCTTCTCACTAAAAATCAGAGTGTGCATGAACTCAGCCTTCCAGTCATCTGCAGCAGCCTGCAAACAAAGAAAGGTGAAAACGATGGTTTAGTAACGGATATCTAAAACCAAAGCAGGAGCGTCCCAGCAAAAACACACAAGAATAATCAAAGGATGATGAGACGAGAACAAAGACAGAACATACTTCCACATCACCAAAATCTTCAACAACCTCATCGCCATCATACGAAGAGCTGAACTTCACGGCAAAGAAACCACAATCATTACTCTTCTGCTTCGGAACGTCGATGAAAGTCGGCCTCTTTGCAATAGTCACCCAGTTAGGCTGCTTGCTCGCCTTGTATGCTGCCTTGCCGTACACCTCCTCGAGCAACCCAACAAATCTCTTCATCTGCCGGAAATAACAAAATTAGATGAAGTCAAAAACATGTTAACCAAAATAGTTAAGTTCAGGTACATAAAAAAGCGACACTTGCAAAAGATCCACCTAAAACAAAATAGCAGAAGTTCAACTTCTAAATGACAGTCAGTTCAAGCAGTATTACCAAAAACAGAGACAGCAACATATTTTGTCAACACAAGGCATAATAAACTTCGTGTCAAACAAGAGAATGTGAAAGGAGGTTCAGGCTAAGAAACACTCACGATATTTTGGCAGTCCCCGTGGAAACACGATCGCGACGTTTCCATATTATCGTAAGAAAGTGAATCAAGGATGTCAATGCTCCCACGATATCTATTCACCACGTACACACTGTAGTGTGCCATTGTGCCAATTGGCTTGAATAGAATCCAGAAAACCTGCCAAGAATGAAAGGACCGGTGAACACAAACTATAAAAGCATATTTTCTGAAGAACAGGCATGAACAAAAACTTCTTGACAAGCTCAGCAAAAGGATGCACATGAAATTAAAAAAAGTAAGGGTTATGAAAACCTAACCAGCTTTGCGTTAAGAAGGTCTTCTTCCTTGCGAACAAACATTGGGAGGAGACCAGCAGATTTTTTTTGCATCAAACTTTGGAACTGTTGCGCCGAAGAAATCATACTCCAGGCAGTACTGTGCATTCACAAAAACCCAATTAAAACACCTCCCAAATGCTACTACAACAAAACTAAGGAAAAAACAAGGAGATAGGGGTGCAAAGAACTAAAACCTGTATGAAGTAGGGACTAAGTACAACCCTGTCAGCACTAGAGAATATCTCAGAGGTCTCCGGCTTATCCTTCCACAAATTTATGAGATAATCCATTATGTCTCCTTCCATCTGCCGCCCTTCATCGAAAAGCATATAAAGGACACGTCATGTGAGGTTAATCACATTCCCAGGGATGGTAAACATGCAGTAGCTTGTCCTACAGAATACAAAACGATGGTAAAAAATATATTAGAAGTTCAGATACAACAACAAACAGAAGTTCAGACAATATAACTCAAAAGGCAAGAGGAGACATAAAATAGAAGTTCAGATACTACAACAAAGGCAGTTCAGACAATACAACTACAGAAGTTCAGACACTACAACTACAAGGCAAGGGAACGACGGATGAGGGTAACTAACTCAGAATGCTTCTCCAGACCGTATTTACTCAACACATACTGTTTCACCTTCCGGGCCTCGGATAGATGAGGGTAACTATATTTTTCAGGGGAGCGACAGGAGAACGCCACTTCAAAGGCAATCTTGCTGCTCTCTTGGAGGAAGTTATGTTCCCAGACTCAACTGCCGGTTTCCTCCTGGTGATCATAACATTCTTCCCACCTCTACCAGCAACAGTACCAGCAGCACATTTAGCATTCTTCGGGTAAGAAATCTTATCAAAATCATCATCGGACGAAATCACTTCTGCTTCGGCTGCTTCGACTGCATCAGCCTTCCTGTAGCAAGGGGTTTTTGGAGTACCATGAATACCACCAGCCTGCTTCCCCAACTTGGAAGGAATAAGGGTCCGAGGTCTATCATCTTTTATCGGAGCTGTACTCACCGGTTCCTCCCTAGGCTGGTATTCTTGTGACCTGAGGAATGAGTAGTGGTAATCGGTCAGCTCCAACGGTTCCATTGTCAAAGAAAAAAGGAAGAGAAAAAATCACAATTAAATACAACTGAAGGTCAGGAACATCACAATGTGCAGTCCAACTAATAAACTTCACATGGTTACTGCTCAAGCTGGCCTAAAAAAATAGTTGCAGTAAAAAACTAAATGAAGTTCAGGCACAACCAGAGGAACAGTTCAAGATAAAACAATGAACTGTAAATCATTCAACTACAGCTAACAAAACCATAGAGAGGCATCATCTCTAAAGATCAATTATAAAAGAAAATGCTCATGTGCATTTAAGCAAAACAAAACACACAAGCAAAATTAAAAAAAGATAGAAATGAAGTTCATGTATAAAGAAAATGCTCCCCTCCTTCCGAAACCAGCAGCCCAGCCAGACCTCAAGCAGAAGTCAAAGCTCAGAGAAAAATATGAAGTTCAGGTAGAATAAAAGATGCAGTGCAGGTAAGCAGTACAAGTTCCAAAATACTTACATGTGTAGTAGCCAAACAAAGCTTGGAAGTCTGTCTCAAACAGGTCAGAAGAAGCGATTGAGTACAGCCACGTCTTCCTGATATCCCCGATATTCTCATGGGAATAATTTGCAAGAACACCGTCATGATACGAATTAACATTCGTAAGCATGAAGAATCCGCAGTCGATACTGCCATCAAACGAAGTAAAAGAAATAGTGTTAGGACAGAAAAAGAAAGCCAACGAATTAAACACGTCGCAGCTTAAGTACAACTACAGTTAAACAGATGTGATAAAGTGAAAAAGTCGAACTCATACTTGTTTTGCTGCTGGGGGACATCAATCCAATCCAGAGCGAAATTGTCGATGCTAATAGGACTGAAGGGTGTCTCCCTGTCATTGCTGGCATCCTTCCAAAGCCTCTTGATGTTGTCGGTCATCCGTCGAAACAGGCGTACCGCACATTCATCTATTGGTCCATAGTAGGAATCGAGAAGCTGGAACCTTGAATTCTTTAGGTCAAGGAATACCGACACCCAATGACCGACACCACCCATGGAAGCAGGAAGCTCAGGCGGGTCAAAAGTAGGGAAAACAACCTGAAGCATCATAGACACACGAATCATTAAAAAATGAGAATTAATATCAGAACGGTACAAAAGAAAAATAAAACAAAATATTAACACAGTGGATCGCACTGCAAAACTAATACAAAGGCAAAGAACAAGATATTGCATACCGAATCATGTGCATCCATGCTATCTGGACCACTCGCCATGAAGTACTTCCTCACACGGGAATCAGATTGACCTCTAAAAATCTTGTCATGAAATAATGCAGACAACACCAACATATGAAAAAATACAAAAATGAGACGAACAAGTTTTAACTAAAATGGTAAGGAACAAAGACATATTCGCTACCAGGGATGGTTGACTTACACAAACCCAGTACGGCAGGATGAGTTTATCCGATCCCTGGTACTTAGCACGTAGACAATAGAGTGCACACTCAGCCACATTAGATGTAAGCATTCCGTGAGGACCAAAAGATGTTGCGACTTCTTGAACAGAAGCTTCACACTCCTTGTTTTGGAACATAATCATTGATCTAAAGAACAAGCGAATAGAAAGAAAAACAAGTTCAGCAGCAGGAACTCAGGAAGTTCATAACACATGTTAGCACAAAAGTTCAGCTATATCACAACAGGCAGTACAGTGCAAAAGAGGCCAGAAGTTCAGCGCTAGAGAAGCAAAAAAACAAGAAGTTCAGGTACATAGAGTTGAGAAGTTCAGGTATGAAACAATGGGCAGCTCTCAGGGGGTCACATGGATGATGTAAATGTTGAGCAGCTGCACTCACCTCTTGGAATGGTCGTTCCTAAGCCTAGTTACACTGTAATAAAAGTCATCAACCTTCTTTTGCACGGCAGCAAGGTCGCTATCTGCTCACCAAAAAGAAAATAGCAATTAACAGCAACACTCAAAGCACATAGATTCACGACAGTTTCAATTAAGACCAACATTCAAGCACAAACATTCAAAACATAAGCACATCTCAGCTGCTACATCAGAAAAGATAAAACACAGCATCATACACATCACAACCCATGCATTACAAACCTCCACCCACATAGAAAACAGGTCCACTTAACATTCTTTACGACCCACACGACAAAACAACAAAACTAGAAGTTCAACTTAGACCACACAGGCAGTTCACATGGGATATCATGGACTAAACCAAACAACAAAGAGGGAAGGGAATGGGGAAAGAAGAGAGAAGCATGCTCCTCTCTTCATGGATCCTTGCCTAGACCAGTGGCAGCACTGGAATGATCAACCTCCTCTCCATAGCTATCGCTTGCCGTATCTTCATCGTCGTCTCCAGAAGACGTTGCAGCGTCGTTAGGAAGGACACCAGCAGCAGCTGGAGCAGCTGGAGAATCTGAAACAAGAAAAACTTTTGGTTGTGCCTGTACAGCATTAACATCAACTGATGCCTCTGCTGCAGGAGACTTCTTCGGGCTTGCAGCAGCACTACCACCAGTTTCAACAGCAGACTCAACAGCATCTTTCCCCAAAATGATGTCTCTAGTTGTCTTGCCCTGATCAGCATTTGAAACATCGGCGACAATGGACGACTGAGGTTCAGTCAGGACCACCCCGTTGGAGCAGCCGGTGCCTGAGACGGACATGTCCGCAACCTTCTCTAGAGGAACACTAACATCATCATTCTGCTGCTGCAAAAAAGAAACAGAAAGTCATTACAAAGGGCTGACTGAATCTCATGCACAGGAGCAGCAAGTCCGTCTCAGCGGCAACAAGACAAATGGACAAGGAAAATGGTACCTCATTTTCACTGCCATAAACCTCATCAACTATTACGCCACTAGCCGAAGCAGGTTCATGCACAGGGGCAGCCTCATGCATAGGAGCAGCTTCATGCGCAGGTAAAACATCCTCCTCAATCCTAGCATCATCATCAACAGCCTAAAAAAATAAAAAATAAATCATTTAGAAAACAAATACCTAATCGGCAGAAGTTCAGATTGCACAATCACAGAAGGTTAGCTATCACAACTGACACATAATGGAAGTCATGATACAGTAAAAATAGCAGGTCAGATATCAAACTACTCTAAGATACAAGAGGGAACAAAAAAGGATTAGTCATCGAAGTCATGGAAGTTCAGGTGTTGTAGCAGCTGAAGTTCAGGTTCAATAAACAGATAAGGTCACCTAGGAACACTAGTGCTAAAAAGAAACAGTTTACGACACATCAAATCATCAACGCTCACCTATGACCAAAAACAATAATAACTGAAAGCTAACATTTAACATTGAACATTAGTGCAAACCTCTTTGGTATGCTCCACGTGGCCTCCTTCACGACCCGAACGAACAGAATCCTGCCTCTGAATCTGTCTCACAACAACACTTGGCTCATCTTCAAAAGGCTTGCAACGAGCATCCTGCATTTCCTTGAACAGCACAACGCTAGTCTGGAGGTGGGAAGTGGTCTGACAAAGCTCTTCAAGAAATTTAGCTTCAATACATAAGACCTCCTTCGAAGACTCAGCATCAAACCCATGCCCGGGAGGAAGAATCCCATCAACACGACTAAGACGCTCAGCAGTCGAAGGAACACGAGCCAACTCCCCACAAACAGTTTCAAGAAGACTGTCAATCCTAACCAGAGAAACATTGGCAGCTTCAAACAAATCCTCGCAAGAAACGCCACCTGCAGCACTCACACGGGCAGAAGAACCTCCTGGATCTACAGGGGGGCACCGGTATTAACATCCCGGGAGAATTCAAATCTTGGTGAACTTCCACTCCCTAGGCCGGCAGAACGAGGCATAGTTAGAACAGGACGTTCGATAACCCTAAAGAACACAACCTCAGCCTGTGTCTTCCACTGCATACAAAAACAAAAGTCAACGCGTCAGAAAACAAATGAAGGAACATGGGAACAAAAAATATACAAGACAATACCAGAAGTTCAAGGTAAACTACACAGGAAAGAATAATGCATACAAACACTCACAGGCAGTCTCCCAAACACCCAGTTGGCTGGGTCATCATCACCTTTCATGACCAAGTCAGCCGCAGCAAGCTCAAGAAGCTTGGCCTGATCCATGAAATTGATGCGAGGGGTCCTCAAGTCAATATTAGGCGTCTTGCCAATGATAAGGCAGTCCAGATACATAAGAAGCGGCGCGATCGCACAGCCTGTGACAGCTTTTCCTCTGCTAGTACCTTGCTGATACCTAACAACAGCACTCCGAATATCTTCAACAACCAACTGGCAGTAGTCCATGTCTGCCATATCCTCAAACACAAGGTTCTCGGCCATTGCTGCCTCCCTGGACACTTGTGTAGATGTTCCAGGGATAACCACCTTCATGAAAACAATAAGGTAAAACACCTGAAGAGCAAGATCATCCTTCGTCTCATCCTTCACAAGTTCAGCAAGGATATTCCGCAAATCCTTTGTCTTGATGTCATCACTCCTAGCATACCCAAGCTTGCCCTTCAACCTCATAACAGCATCATGGAAACCATCATTCGAGGGCCTAGGGGGGGTACGATTACCTTGAGGGAACCCAAAGAGATGGTGAATAGCATCACTTGTAATACGTATAACCTTGTTCACCTCACCCATGTCCAAAATCATGGTTGAAGGGTCAATCCTCGTGTAGATGTTGCCCATCAAAGGACGAGAAATGTTGGAATCAACCTTCAAGTCAAACACACAACCAAAACCAGCCTTGATAACCCTCGTCTTGTGCCTATCTTGTAGCATTTTCGCACACGTCTTGACCTCTCCTAGTGAGCAGCGAACCGTCTTGTTAAAACATTTCGCCTCACCTCCTCCTTGGCCACCTTCTTCGGGCGCTTTGCCTCCTCTCTTCCTCCTCTCAGGCCGCTGCACAAGCTGATACTGAAAAAAAATACATTGACAAGGAAAAAAGGCAGAACAATGAGACACACAACCTTCACCAAAATTCAACTAATGCCTACATATACGCACTACATCTCAGAAGTCCAACCATGTCTACATAGGCAGTACAACCATGTATGACCACAAGTTAACATGCTTTCAAAAATGTTGGAAATTTAAAAAGCAGAAGTCCAACTATGTACTCAAAGGCAATAATCAAAAACATGTATACCAACAAGTTAAGCTTATTTCTTCATGTATATACCCAGAAGTCCAACTATGTACTCAAAGGCAGAAATACCATAAAAGCAAAGCACGTCGGCTAATTTATTCGTCTATATTGAGATGGAGCAGAAGGTCACCTATGTACGCCAAGGCAGTGCTAAAAACAATAAAACTACAGAAATAGCGACAAATGCTTAAAAACAGTAAACATGAGACATTCATACCTGATTAGCGGCAGCATCATCATCGTCGTCGTCCTCATCATCAGCATTGAAATCAGCATCATCCTTGTCCTCTAGATTAACACGAGAACGCTTCTTCACACCCTTGTTGACCTTTGCAGGTGGAACCTTGCGCTTCACGCTGCATTTCTTCCCCTTACCAGATCCACCAGCACCAAGCGGAGAAGGTGTAGGCGTGGCAGTGGCAAGCACACGAGGACTACGGCGTGGCGTACCACCAACGCCTAGCCCTTCATCTTCAACAACTTCTGCAGGCCTTGAAACACGTGGGCTCCTCCGAGGAGTAACTTCACCAACTACTAGCTTCCTCGAAGCAGTCTTCTTAATTTTATTCTTAACAGGGACAACCGTGCCATCACTGCGACACGACACGTCTTCCTCAACAATGAGCTCAGCCGCATGAACAGATCCAGGAACATCAGAACCTTTCTCAAGGCAGGCCGCCCTCTTCTTGTCAAAATCTTCTCGCTTCTTCCTCTTACGTTGGTCCTCCAAGAGAAGCTGAAAAGGCACATCCTCGGGTTGCGTCACAGGTTCAGTACCATCAACAGACTGCGACTACGTCTCTGACATCTGAAGAGAGCACAAAGGATCCGGAATGGAATCACAACCTTTGACTGAGGGAGCCACCTCCTCAGTTGCAGCAGGGTTTTCTGATAAACCCAACTCAGATAAAACATCGTTGATGGTGTTCACAACTTCCTCCTCTATGGACACATCTGCAAAGAACACAAAAAATCGAAGAAAAAAATAAAAAAAGTCATGAACAAAAACAAAAACAAACGACATAAACAAGCTAGAAAAACATGGCTGAAAACTTTAAAATGAAAAGAAAAGGGGATTCACATACTAGGTGAAGCAAGAGTTGCAGAAGCAAGATCCTCGAGGCTTGAAACATTCTCAAGGCTCGAAGCAACCTCAGCAATCAAAGTCAAAGGGATAATGGGTGATTTAGCCGCATCAGATATTGGAGCATCAGTATTAACCTCTGAAGCTCCATCTTGATCGCAGGCATTTTTTTAGAACTATTCAACTCATCACCAACTACAAAAAATGCAAGTAAAAAGGCAGCTGAGTTCTAATGCACAATCCTACACCAAAGGGACTTCTACTTTGATAACAATGTCCAATAACAAGAAGTTCAACAATACCTAACAAAGCAATAAACACAACAATCAAACTAAAATCTACACACTAACTATAAAAACAATCTACACTCAGAGGTGCTACTACATAAAACATGAATGTCCAGAAGTTCAACGATATATAACAGAGTAGTAAACACAAAATGTGCATAACAGAAGTTCAACCAAATTTCATTATGAACAAACACTAATTAAAACTAGAAGTTCAACTATGTGACCCAAGCAAATAGCACATAAAAAATATGTAGCATGACCACAAATAGTATTCCACAGCCAAACTAAATATCAATAAAAATGAATCATTTGGGAAGTCCAACAACACTTGGTGACATAGTTTCACCTGCAAATCATCAACTAAAAAGTAAGCAACACTCTACTAACTCAAGCTAAGGGTAAAAAGCATACACATAACCTTTGTTAGAAGTTCACACTAATAAGAATGGCAGTCCAACAAGAAAACTAAGTAAAAAGCATACACATACTCAAGCTAAGTGAAGACATATATAAGAATACTGCTTTAAAATACAAGATCCAACTACATTAAGATACCTGGAGAAGGTTTGGAAGCCATGACAACACAACCCCCTTGACGAATGAAACTCCAAAGCCTAGAACAACCTACTAAAAATAGGGGATAGAATGCATATTGTTAGCAGGTAGAAAATCATACAACAAATACAAAAAACAACTAAATGAAACCCTAGGATGGAACAACTAGATAATATCAACAAGTATGAAAACATGAACAGTAGCACATATAGGCAACCACAAAACAAAAAAAGAATCCAGAAACTAACTAGCATGTCACAGACACAATCTAGACTTCGAAATCAACAATACAAATACAAATAGATACATCAGATTCAGCGTGAACCATCACACCACACCCTCTCTCACATGCATCAGAATGCTGAAATCACCAAAGGGGAAATGAAATCCAATCAACTCTGAACGGAGAAATAGCACACACAAGCATCTCATAGACAAATCTGACCACAGGGGAATGGAATCCACCCACCACACGCACAAGAACCCTACCTAATCTCCCAAAAAACCATCAGAAGAAGGGGGTAGGACGGGGACGCGAGAGCACACAGGAGGCGAACTCGACAGATCTGGCGACACTAAAAGCAAGCATTAAGGGGGGCAGCATTTGTACCTCTGGAAACAACCCCCGCACACACGAATCTGCGGCGGTTCTTCCACTCCCCACAACGCCACGCGCACCTTGCAACCACGTAGGCACTTGTCGCCCTCGCTTCAGAGCAGAATAGAGCGGGCAGGGCGAGGAGGAGCGGGGCGTGGGGGAGAAATAGAAGCGGGGGCCTGCGCCGATTACTCCAGCACGAGGGCAGGGGAAAGGGGCGGAGAAATCGGGGGGAGTTGGAGGCGAGGAAGGCAGCGGAGCGACGGAGAGGGGGAAGAGAGCGAGCGACAGGGGGACAGGGGTTTTCTGACAGGTGGTGACCAGGGAGATGCTCACTTAATGCCTATCTGTCATGGGAATTGCAGCGCCATTGAATTTACAGTTTTACCCCCTGCTCATTATAGATAAATGAATGAATGCACCATTTGAATGCATCTATTATAATGAGATAACTTCACACAACAGCAATGCTGATATCCTTAAAACCAAAAATATATGGCAAATGCACTACCAAAGGAAGAAAAATACATACATAAATATGCACTTAAAAAAACAACACAAAGAAGTTCAAAAAATAAAGAACAGAAGTTCAAGTACTCTAATAAAAGAAGTAACGGCATAAGAATAAATAAACCCTAAGAAACAAAAAGTAGAACTTCAAGTACAAAAACAGATGAAGTTCATATATAACCCTAAAACATAATAACCCTAAACCCTAAAAACCCTAAGATAGATAGTGGGGTCACGGATGTGACGGACTCGCCTCCGCATGCGACGACGTGGCACGCCGCGCCGTCGCCTGCTCCGGCTCATTCCTGTCTCGGCCTCGCAGGGGGAGGGGAGGGGGGGTCCCGACCCCCCCTCCCCCCCTGCTCGGCCTCGCGCTACGATTTGACAGGACGCAATGCGGTTATTCTGTTTCCACCCCCACCGCACGCACCCTAAACCCTAAAAACCCTAAGATAGATAGTGGGGTCACGGATGTGACGGACTCGCCTCCGCATGCGACGACGCGGCACGCTGCACCGTCGCCTGCTCCGGCTCGTTCCTGTCTCGGCCTCGCAGGGGGAGGGGAGGGGAGGGGGGTCCCGACCCCCCCCCTCCCCCCTGCTCGGCCTCGCGCTACCGCATTGCTCAATACGCGCAGTGCTGATTTCAATATCTATAAAATATTTAAATCCAAAAAATAACAACCTCAAATTTAACATGTTAAAAATGATGATCACACTGAAGTTCAGGTTAGTTGTTCAGTGAAGAACAACAACTATTGTAAGTACAAATAACATACTAGAAAAAATAAAAAAAATACGCATATCCATTGCCCAATTACATGGCTGTTCACAGGACTAAGTCAAAAAATACAAACCAATGCAAAGAATGAAAAGTAACATAAAAAAGAAGGAAATACAGAGTGATTGCTTTATTACTTTGCAAAGAAGGAAAAATCAGAAGTTCACGTATAAAGAACATGGATGTCCAGCTTCTACAAACGACACTTACATGATCTGGAAAAAGTGCATGCATACTTGGGCTAATCCCATGATTGCTCACGAGACAAAAGTATAAAAAGGAAGGAAACCAAACAAATAAAATATAGAGCACCATGCGCCTTCGCCTTGCAAATGTGGAACGTAATCTGGAAAACCAGAAGTTCAACCATTAATAAAAAAAAGAGAAGTCCAGATCTTACCAAAGATAAGTGGATGATCAAAAAACTATACCAAAACATAGACTAAGGGAAAAAGAGGATGCATGTTCCTGTGGTCCAGCTCCACGCTTACACACTAGCTACAAAAAAATTGCAGAAGAAACTCTAGTAAGGGTTCCTGTTACAAAGCACTGGCTGCATTATCTTACAGCGAAAGAAAAAAGAAGAAGTTCAGGTATGACAACGCAGAAGTCCAGCACAGAAACTCGGACAGACCCAACAGGATCCACCTGATCCTCCCCCCGATCCCGATCCCGAGCCGCCCCAGCCCCGACAGGATACAACGAAGGAAAAGAAGAAGTTCAGGTATGAAAACTCAGAAGTCCAGCTTGTACGACAACCATTATAAGATCTAGAAATAATGAACAAACGAATTCGTCCGAAGCATAAAATCATCTCCACAAGATTGCAGCACGTCCGCACCCCCTTGGAAATGACCTGGCAACTACCTTTCGACAACTGAAAGGACCAGAGGGCAAATTTCAAAACCGCTTTTTCATGTGCAGAAACCCGGAGGAGTGCCAACATCAAATCGCTAGAAATCAAACCATAAGGACCCTCCTGATTAAAATTTACGGATTAGTAAGCCTCGAATTTCACTAAAGTACACAAATCAGGCAGCAAACTTTAAAGAAAAACGAGAAATCAACAGAAGCGCGGGTTGCATCTCGGGCGGATGAAGAACACGGGCGATTTCAAATTTGTTTGAAATAACTAAGAATTTGTGCTCCAAACTCGTACTAAATCCTAATCCCCATCATTCCAGAACTTCGACAACATCCAAAACATGCATTAAACTTGTAACAGAAACAAGTTCATCACGACCCCGAGAGCAAATCCGCCCAGGTGCTAGAATCCGAATCAAAACAATCATTTAGACTCTAAAAACCGTGTCCACATTACACTTGCATCACAAACAACACGAATGAGCAGAAAAAATCGCGGTAAAAGCCACGGTTGCGAAGATAGCCCGAAGGTCAGGTTAGTACACAGGGAAGTTCAGGCGCGTTACTCAGGCAGTTCAGGTTGTGATCAGAATATTATTCTGATCCCGTGATCAGAATAGTGTTTATATAATATTCTCATCACAACCCGAACTTCCCGAGTAACGCGCTGACCTTCCCCGAGTACTAGGTTGAACTTCAGCTAAAAGGTGTCCAAATGGGGCTTGCGATATACCGTTGGATAGCTATGGACATCAGTATCATGACCCAAGTTAATTTTTTGGCAAAATGTAAGCGGTTTAAGAGCAGTTTTGAAAACCGTTTTTTCTTCATATAAAAAACGTGAATCGTATTTTCGATCGCATTTTTAAACCGTTTATCGGAATGAGGCAAATAATATGGCGTTGGAAAGCTGCTGCAAAACCGCTCATTCCACATGTTGAAAGTTTTCTCTAATTCCCTATGGTTAAAGAGTAATTCAGAAAATCATAAAATTTCGCAAACCGAACACCCGAGTTCGTATTTTCGATGCCATTTCGAAACGGCTAATCCAATTGAGGCAAATAATATGGCGTTGGAAAGCTTATGAAAATGCACTACTTTTTTATGTTAAAAGTTTTTTCTAATTTTGAATGGTTTAAAAGTAATTTAGAAAATGGTACAAGTTCCACCGAGTACGTATTTTTAAGCTAATTTTTTAACCGTACGTCGAAATGCAGCAAATGATATGGCGTTGGAAAGCTTGAAGAAATGCGAAACTTTTTTGTATATATTGTTTCTCCTAATTCACTACGGTTTTATGTCAGTTTTGAAAATGGTTAAAAACGTATTTTTGCTGTAATTTCTACAAACTTTATCGGAATTGGGCAAATAATACGCCGCTGAAAAGCTACGGAAAATGCGAAACTTTTTCATGTTTATGGTTTTCTCAGATTCCTAGCCGTTTTCAAGTAATTTCAAAAACGGTGGGATCATGCGTTCTGCCTTTATCGCGAAACAGATTCTTCAAAAATGCACCGCGTGAAGAGCCTGGACTTCTCGGCGAGTGTACCTGAACTTCACTCTGTTTTTCACGTGATTTTTTTGCTTGTAGGTCTCCATCCACTCACCAGAATTGAGCAATTGATATACCGGTGGAAAGCTGCTGTAAGCACTTAACTTTCCCGTGTTGATCATTTTTTCATACTTGCAACGATTTTAGAAGTTTTTCATTTGAAATTCATTCAGTGTAGTAGGTGAACTTCCTGTTGTTTTCAGTTGAACTTCTGTGACGTATTTTCATTTGTAATTTTCTCATCCATTCGTCAGTGTTACACAAATGTTATTTCCTTTTGTACAAATCTCTCTCACAGTAATTTTTTTGACTTTCTTCGACAAAGGACTTGAACTTATAACAACAAAACTTTTTGCCTTTTCTTTTTTGTTTTTTTAATACAAAATGCACGCCGTGTATTACATGAACTTCTAGCAGTTATCAACCTGAACTTCTCTCGGTTACATGAAAATATTTGAGTTTTTTTATGAATTTTTAATCTTATTTTTTTTAATATTTTTTTATGAATTTTGAAGCGCTCTATTTTTAATAGTTGAACTTCTTGTTATTTTATTTTTGAACTTCTTGTTTCCATTCTTTAATAACGAGGAAAATCTGAGTTTTCTATAATCATCGAACTTCTCCATCTTTTTAATATGGACTTCCTGGTTTTATTTCTTAATCCTTTTTTATGAAATTTTGAAGCGCTCTATTTTTTAAAAGTTAAACTTCTTGTTATTTTATTTTTAAGCTTCTTGTTTCCATTCTTTAATAATGAGAAAAATCTGAGTTTTCTATAATCACTGGACTTCTCCATCTTTTTAATATGAACTTCCTTGTTTTGTTTCTTAATCCTTTTTTATGAAATTTTGAAGCGCTCTATTTTTAAAAGTTGAACTTCTTTTTTTATTTTTGAACCTCTTGTTTCCATCCTTTAATAACGACGAATGTCTCGCACATGAATTTTGAACTATGCTAGGAGGAGCACGTGAACTTCTTCCAACAAACCTTTTAAGCTTTTTGTTTTCTATTCTTATCTGAAACGCATTCTGTTTAGTAGTTGAACTTCCCGTTGTTTTCACCTTGAACTTCTATCACGTATTTTTGTTCAACCTCTCACACAAGAATTTTTTAACTTTCTTAGGCCGAGCACTTGAACTTCTAGCAACAAAACTTTTAGCCTTTGCTTTTTAATTCTTTTTTAATACCAAAATGCACACTGTGTAGTACGTGAACTTTTGGCAGTTATCAATCTGAATTTCTCTCGGTTATGTGAAAATATCTTTTTTATTTGAACCGCTCTACCTTTTTTATTTGAACTTCATTGTGTATTTTTTAGAAATGTGAAAATTGGAGGTTTTTAGAAACATCGAACTTATTCGTTTTTTGAAATTGAACTTATTGGTTTTATTCTTTAGTAACTAGAAAAATCTGATTTTTCAAATAAATATCAAACTGCTCCGCTTTTTCCAATTGAACTTCTTGGTTTTATTCTCTAGTAACGAGAAAACCTGAGTTTTTTACATACATTGTCCTACTCCGTTTTTTAAAGTTGAACTTCCTGGTTTAGTTCCTTAGTATTGGGGAAAATCTGAGTTTTTTATAAACATCAAACAGCTTCTTATTTTTTAAAAATTTGGACTTCTTGGTGTCATTCCTTAGCGACGGGAAAAGTGCTAGTTATGTAATAAATATCGAGCTACTCAGTTATTTAAAGTTGAACTTCTAGGTCTTTTTTAGAAGAGGGAAAGTGTGTTTTTATTAACTTTTGAACAACTCGGTTTTTTCAATTTGCCCTTTAGTTTAATTTGAACTTCTAGGTTTCTTTTAGAAACGGGGAAATCCATTTACTAATTAAATTTTCTAAACTTTTTTTGTTATTTTAATTTGAGCTTCCGTTGTGGAAACTTGTTGAACAATAGGAACTTTTTGAATTTTCCCGGTCTGTGCACTTGTACTTATAGCAACAAAAAATTTGGACTTCGCCTTTTTACTCCTATTTTCTCATACGAAACACACACCCATGCAATACATGAACTTCCGTCTGTTGTCAAGTTGAACTTATCCCTATTTCACTTTAGTAATGAAAAAAACTGATTTTGTATAGACATCGAACCGCTCTAACTTTTTATTTGAACTTCTTTTGTGTATTTTTAGAAATGTGAAGATTGGAGTTTTTTTAGAAACATCAAACTTCTTCCTTATTTCAAATTGAACTTATTGGTCTTATTCTTGAGTAACTGGAAAATCCAATTTTTTAAATAAATATGAAACTGCTCTTCCTTTTACAGTTGAACTTCTTGTTTTCTTCTTGCTTTTATTGGCGTGTATGTTTTGTGTTCTTTTTCTCCTTTGTTGGACTTACTTTTGTTCTAGTATTTGAATTTACATGGGCTTCTTGTTTTGTAGTTTTTGAATTGAAACCAACATATACTAGTTTTTTGCATCCATACATATTGTTGAACTTTAGGAAATAATACATAACAAGAAACTGTACAACATGGTGTTTTAGACTAATCTTTGTTTTGTTAGAACATCACATTTTCCCCTAGGACATGTTGTACAATGTTTGAACATGACATTTTTGCTTTTTTATATCTATGATTTTTGTTGTTGTTGAACTTCAAGGGTTTTTATATTTGAACTTGCAAGGGTTGTCATATCTACTAAGATATCTTTAACCTCCCCGAGTTTCTTTCCTGAACTTCAAGTTTTTGACCAATGCCCCCGAGTTTCTTTTTTATAGATTTTTCAGCGACAGTAATCCATGAACTTCATAACTTATTTTTTCAAGTTCCAGGATCGCGTTTTGTGTCAACTTTTTAGATACCAATCTACTTGAAACAACACTTGTGAGAATAAGTCCACTTAAATCAGAATCCAATGAACAATATTTATTTTAATTTATCTTGTTATCATCATTTAGTACTACTCCGCATATTGTTTCATAGATTTTGTCTCACGGACATTAGCACAAGCACCTGATGTTCTAGTACAAGAAATGACCAACTGAAAACCAATGATTGTTACGAGTAAATAGCAACACCACAAAAGAACGTGGACAAATGTTCATTAGCATCAACTATAAAAATGGGATGCCAAAAACACACATGGACGTTGGGTTGCACTATCTGCAGCCGTCCAAGTACAGGCACAACGGCAGCTGTTGAGCAGGCCAAGTGCAGTAGCAGCTCCCTTCCCATATCCAGACGCCAGCTCCATGCCTCCATCTTGTCCATTCCTCACAACACTGATTGCAGCAGGGAGAGGAAACAACAAGTGCTGGTGTAGCTTGGTAGGATCGAGAGATGGCGACCCACACAGTGAGCACACACATCGAGTCGCCTAGAACGGACTTCAAAGTGAGCATGCACACCCACACATCCATGTCCAGCTTGGCTTGGCCGGCAAGAGCGACAGAGGAGAGGAGCCGCTGGAGTGAGCCAGATCAAGTCGCTCCAATCCTAGCCATCTTGATGATATCTGCGTTCTTGTTGACCCTGTCATCCTTCTCGCAGGAGCCCATGTGACCTCGTCGACTCCGTGAGAAGCCAGAGACTCGCTGTAGGGGTGGTGTGACTTGTGCTCATACGAAGTTTTCCTTCCCGGCATGTATCGGTGGAACTGCTGCCAATATTTTTGTTGAACTGATACAAACGAATTGCCTCAAATATTTATGAAAATATACTGAAGAACGCTGCAGCTTTTTGCTGCAAGAAGCGTCGTTGCCCTCATTCTGATGGAGTAACTCACCCTGGCAGCACCACTTCCGATGTGCTAGCACCCGCTGGATTCGTGGCCTATGAATGTCCTTGACGCAGTAGGTAGCCGAGAGCGCCGACGCCAGCGCCGAAGGAGAGGATCTCGTCGTTGTCCTTCGCTTTTGAGTAGTACATCACGGCTGGATCCCTTGTGGGGGCCTATGACACGGCGGCGCGCAGGGGCATCACGCCGGCGAGGGTCGGGCTGGTGGCTCGCGCCGGGGAAGGAGGCTGGTGGACCGCGTCACCGGAGGAGGAGGCGGGGTGGATCAGCGAAGAAGGGGTCGGGGAGGAGGAGCACCGGCGACGGGAAACCGGGTCGAGCGCCGTGGAAACAGGGGGAGGGGTGGCCGTCGCGCCTCGTTGGCCGGAGATCACGGACGGGTCGGCTTCCGACGCGTCGGCGGGATCCTGTGCGGCGGCTAGATCCGCGTGGCGGCGGTAGGAAGCCGGACTTGGGTGGGGGAGAGGTAGAGCGGCGGTGGCGCGTGGGAAGGTGCGTGGGTCGCGGCGGCGCCGGCGCGCGGGTTGGATAGCGATTCGGGGTGAGGATGGCAGCAGCGGGGATCAGGGAGAGAGCGATGGAGAGGTGGGAGAACGTGGTGTTCGGGGTGGGATTTCTTCTTTTCTTTTCGTGAGTTCCGGAACACCTCCGCTGCTCAGAGCTGTGATCCAAATAACTATTCTGATCCCATGATCAGAATAGTGCTACTTTTATGTGTGTGTTTATGTGTGTGTGTATATATATGTATGTATAGAGTCTGAAAGATGGCAGTCGTTGACTTCAGCCCCCACGCACATAGTGCGAGGTGCTCGCAGAAAACGCATTTTCACACTTAGCCCAACATCTTGATCCTATAAAGGAGGTGATAGCGCAGCGGGCCAGGCAACCGGACTATAATGCTTTAACACTTTCACTTAGCCATAGGAGTTTGAAAATGATACTCTTTAGGTAGCTCCTTGGTGGCAACTGCGCTCGTCCGAATTCGGGGCGCGTATGTGCTTGACCGGGAAGCGGCCCTTCGTTAAAGCGGAGGAATACGATAGATTCAGATAGGTCATCGAGTGGCTGACCAGTCTCACACTACATCATGACAGTCAGTTTTCGGCTTTCTCTACTGAGGTGCTCGCCCTGGCTGAACCGGGGGCATAATCGCAGTAGTTCTCCTGGTGCTACCTTAGCCGATAGAGCGGAACGTAAGGTAGCCGAACTCAGGAGCCGGGCAACCCAACATTTGACCAAAGACATGATTCGGAGTTGATGCATATAATGCCAAAACTCGCGACGCCGAACACTCCCTAAGGCGTTCGGTCTTTATGAGTGTGGGTCAAACCACACTCTTCATTAAAAAAAGAAGCCCCTAGTGTCTAGGTACGTGCGAAAATTCTGTCGTGGCCACATGCCAAGACGCCAGCCTCCTCCTTGGTTATACCATAAAAAACCAGGGGATGTGTAGCAACAAGAGACAGTAAAAAAGGTTTACGCAGGGTCTTAATCTAAAAAGAATCCTTTAGGACGGGTCCCTACTGCACGTCTGCGCCTGTGTCTCCGTTGTGCCGTATCCTGGGCGGGCGCCGCACAACGTTCATCTGTAAAAGAGAGGAACTGAGTTGAAAACGGGTTGTGCTGAAATTTTTTAAAATAAACAAAGTGTAAAGTAAAAAATATAAGATTGAGCTTTATTGTCTCTTATTGTATATGCGTGGAGCCCCTAGTGCGGGGGTATATGGCCACTAAGCCTGCATCAATGATGATTTTGCACCGAACTCGTCTATCCGCGTTCGTGGTCTTTAATGACCTATTTCGAAGTTTTTTTGGCCGGTGAGGCCATTTTGCTGTGGGGCTGTCAAAGCGGCCGCACAGTCCTCCGCTTGGGGGGGCGCACTTTAGTGCTTTCCCTTCAAAGAGATGATGCCTCGTGGACCGGGCATCTTAAGCGTAAGAGATGCATAATGCGGTATTGCGTTAAAGCGAGCGAAAGCTCCGCGTCCCAGTAGTGCTTGATAGTGACTTGAGAACGGGACGATATGGAAGGTCAACTTTTCACGGCGGAAGTTATCGGCAGAGCCGAATATGACTTCGAGCCGGAGAAAACCCATACAATGGGTGTCCGGACCAGGTATTACCCCTTGAAAGGAGGTTTTGCTGCGGCGGATTCTTGCTGTGTTTATCCCCATGTGCTGGATTGTATCCTAATATATCAGGTTTAGTCCACTGCCGCCGTCCATAAGGACATTTGAAAACTGGAGTCCGCCAATTATTGGATCGAGTATCAAGGCAGTCCAGCCTGCATTCTTGACATTTCTAGAATAATCTAGCTGGTCGAAGATGATCGGTTTTGACAACCAGTGGCAGGACCCTTTGGGGATGGGCCGTGTGGTGCGTACCTTTACGGGCGCCGTACGTTTTGTTATGTGAAGTAAGTTCACTGTTTTTACTTCTTGTGGGAAGTTCTTTTCGGCATTGAGTCTACCGGATTGTTCAAAAACCCAACAGTCTCTGTGGGTATGGTTAGCAGGCTTCCCGGGAGTACTGTGTATCTGACATATCCTATCCAGGATTTTATTTAGGTTGGATGGATCGTCCCTGTTATCCTGGGGGGCGATTTTGCCTCATTTTGTCGTGAGCCTTTGAATCCGGCATTTACTGCCGTGCTCTTTGGACTTTTATCCTTAGTCCGGCGACGGTCCTTGTTCCGTCGTGGTTTTCCGTTTCTATCCCTAGTTTCGGATGTACTTGGGTCGCTATGGCTGCACCTTGCCAACCAGCTGTCCTCTCCTGCACAAAAGCGGGTCATGAGGTATGTTAGTGTGGCCATTGTTCCTGGCTTTTCTTGGCCGAGGTGTCTGGCAAGCCATTCGTCTCAGACGTTATGCCTGAAAGCTGCTAAGGCTTCAGCGTCCGGACAGTCGACTATCTGATTCTTTTTAGTGAGGAATCTGTTCCAGAACTGCTGAGCTGATTCTCCGGGTTGTTGAGTTATGTGACTAAGATCGTCTGCATCCGGAGGGCGGACATAGGTCCCTTGAAAATTTGCACGGAAAGCATCCTCGAGCTCTTCCCAACTTCCAATTGTGTTTTCAGGAAGGCTTTTGAGCCAATGCCGGGCTTGCCCTTTAAGCTTAAGGGGTAAATATTTTATGGCGTGGAGATCATTTCCTCTAGCCATGTGTATGTGGAGGATATAATCCTCTATCCAGACTTCAGGGTTTGTTGTTCCATCATATGCCTCTATATTTACGGGTTTGAATCCCTCTAGAAATTCATAATCCAGGACCTCATCGGTGAAACATAGAGGGTGTGCGGCGCCCCTGTATTTGGGTGTGCCGGATTCTGATGATGGCTTTATTGCATTGCTTGCGAGAGCTTGCTTTCTTGCCCCATAAATGGACCTGACTGGGCCATGGTGCGAATCCTTAAGTGGGTCGCATGTTGATTTAAGTGCGACGCCGCTTGCCGCTTTATGGGGTCGTCTATCCGACCGTGTGGCTTTCTCATTTTTTGAATGCGAGGGCTCTAGGGCCTCTTCGTCGAATTCAGGCAGTAGCTTTCTTTTCGGATAGCTTTTAGTGCGGCGACTGTCGCCGTATTTATCTGTGGTATTGATTACTTTGCTCCATCTAATCCGGAGTACATCTTCCGCTGTTTTTAGCTTCCGCTTTTGCTTTTTCAGGCTACGTGCAGTTGCAACGAGCCTCTCATGGAGATTCTTCTGCTCCATGGGTTTATCCGACGTGAGGTCATCCGGAATGCCATTTTCGCCGGAGGAGGGATGTTTGGTTTCTCCCTCCGCGTTGCCATGTTCGTACGGTTGCTCTAAGGCCTGCTCGTCCTGCTTTATGGCTGGGTTTTTATCGAGGCGGGGCTTGGGTCGGCGTTTACGTCGACGCTTTGATTGCTTTTCGGGGGGTCTATCTCCCGTTCCTTCCCCTTTTTCCTCGTTGCCGCTTCCTTTAGGGGCATCCACCATGTACACATCGTGAGATGAGGTGGTTGTCCAATGCCCGATGGGCATTGGTTCGTCGATATCTCCTGTATCGTCATTCATGCTGTCGATGTCTCCGGAGTCGAAGTTGAGCACGTCGTTTAAATTGTCAATAGTAGCTACCAAGTGGGTGGTGGGTGGGCTTTGAATTTCTTCATCGTCTGTGTCCCATCCTCGCTGACCGTAATCCGGCCAGGGCTCTCTTGATAAAGAGAGAGACTTAAGAGAATTCAGGATGATGCCGAAAGGCGAGTGTTGAAAGATGTCTGCGGCGGTGAACTCCATTATCAGCGCCCGATCGGATTCGATTGGCAGGGGCGCGGGGGGTTCGGAGTCCAGGGAGGAGTCCGGATCCTCGGAGTCACGGATCATGCAGAGTGCGGGGCTAGCGTTCGGCTCGATCGCCTTTAAGATCGCAGCCCCCGAGGTGGCGTCCAACCGCTCGTCCTCCATTGGCGCAATAGGCTCCGAGTTAGAGGTCGGGACCGATGCGTGTGCGGCCTCCAGGACACTACCCGGAGGCAGAGCAAGATCATGCCCCTCGAGATAGTGCGGCGCGCTTGGCCGTGGCTCGAACCCATCGAAGATCAAGTCTCCACGGATGTCAGCCGTGTAGTTTAAGCTTCCAAACCTGACTTGATGGCCAGGGGAGTAGCTCTTGATCTGCTCCAAGTGGCCAAGAGAATTGGCCCGCAGAGCGAAGCCGCCGAAGACGAAGATCTGTCCGGGGAGAAAAGTCTCACCCTAGACCGCATCGTTGTTCATGATCAAAGGAGCCATCGGACCTAGCGGCGACGACACAGAGGAACTCTCAATGAAAGCACCAATGTCGGTGTCAAAACCGGCGGATCTCGGGTAGGGGGTCTGGAACTGTGCGTCTAGGCCGGATGGTAACAGGAGGCAGGGAACACGATGTTTTACCCAGGTTCGGGCCCTCTTGATGGAGGTAAAACCCTATGTCCTGCGTGATTAATATTGATGATATGGGTAGTGCAAGAGTAGATCTACCACAAGATTAAGGAGGCTAAACCCTAGAAGCTAGCCTATGGTATGATTGTTGTCTATGGAGTTGATGAAGTTGTCCTACGGACTAAAACCCTCCGGTTTATATAGACACCGGATAGGGTTAGGGTTACATAGAGTCGGTTACAACGGTAGGAGATCTTGAATATCCGCATCGCCAAGCTTGCTTTCCACGCCAAGGAAAGTCCCATCCGGACACGGGACGTAGTCTTCAATCTTGTATCTTCATAATCCTGGAGTCCGGCTGAAGGTATAGTCCGGCTACCCGAACACCCCCTAATCCAGGACTCCCTCAAGCGCCAATCATGGAGTTTACCTCCGCGGATGTCTTTCAACACTCGCCCTTCGGCGATATACTGAAGTCATTAAAGTCTCTCTCCTTGTCAGGAGAATCCTGGCCGAACTATGCCCGGCAGGATTGGGATGCGGATGACGAAGAAATTCGCCGCCCACCCACCACCCACTTAATAACCACTGTCGATGACTTAACCGACATGCTCGACTCCGACTCCGAATACATCAACGGTATGGACGACGATGCAGGAGACAAACAGGAACCACTGCCCGCAGGGCACTGGACGCCCACTTCACCACATGACGTATACATGGTGGACACACCAAAGGAAAACGATGATGAGGAACGGAAGGATGCAACGAAGTGTTGTTCCCTCGAGAAGCAGTCAAAACGGCGGCGTAAGCGCCGCCCCAAATCCCGCCTCGGCAGAAACAACGATCATACAAACCCAGCATTAGAGCAGGGGGAACCATTGCCGGACCACGGCAACACGGAGAATCAAGCCGAACAACCCGACTCTGTCAAAGATCATAGTCCAGATGACGTCACACCGGACGGACACCCGGAGCAACAAAATGCCCATCAAAGGCTCGTTGCCACTACAAGGAGTCTAAAAAAGCAGAAGCAAAGGCTCAAAGCTGCGCAAGACACACTCCAAATCAGATGGAGCAAAGTACTCAACACATCAGCAAAGTACGGCGGTAATCGCCCCACCAAGAGCTACTCGAAGCGGAAGTTGCTACCTAAATTCGATGAGGAGGCCTTAGATCCCCCACAACCAAAAATCAAAACAGCCATCTGGCCGGATATTCGACCTCACGGCCAACATAGAGCGGCAAACAACGTCGCACATAAGCCAATACGCGATCCACATGAGGACTCGCATTAAAAGGACGACACAACCAGATCCATCTATGGACCACGTAAGCGCGCTCCAGCATACAACGCAACACAACAAACATCCAAAGAACGCGGTACACCCGGATACAGGGGTGCCGCACACCCCCTATATTTCACCGATGAGGTGCTGGATTATGAATTTCCAGAGGGATTCAAACCCGTAAATATAGAGGCATACGACGGAACAACAGACCCTAGTGTCTGGATTGAGGATTATATCCTCCATATCCATATGGCTCGAGGAGATGACCTCCACACCATTAACTATTTACCCCTCAAAATCAAAGTGTCAGCTTGGCACTAGCTTAAGAGCCTCCCTGAAAGTTCCATTGGAAGCTGGGAAGAGCTCAAAGATGCTTTTCGGGCAAATTTTTAGGGGACTTACTTCCGACCTCCGGACGCGGACGATTTGAGTCATATAACTCAACAGCCTGGAGAGTCAGCCCGAAAACTTTGGAACAGGTTTCTTACTAAAAAGAACCAAATAGTCGACTGTCCGGACGCCGAAGTTAAGCATAGCGTCCGTGACGAATGGCTTGCCAGACACCTCGGCCAAGAAAAGCCGAGAACAATGGCAGCATTAACAAGCCTCATGACCCACTTTTGTGTGGGCGAGGATAGCTGGCTAGCCAGATGCAGTATCAGCGACCCCAATACATCCGAAGTTAGAGATGGAAACGGGAAATCACGGCGCAACAACAATAACAAACGCCGGAATAAAGAAGATAGCATGAAGAGCATGGCAGTAAACACCGGATTCAAAAGCTCTCGGCCAAGTCAGCAAAAGCCGCCCTCTAAAGGCGCCAGAGACGAACTGTCCAGCCTAAACAAAATTCTGGACCAAGTATGTCAAATCCATAGCACCCCTGGTAAACCCGCTAATCATACCCACAGAGAATGTTGGGTCTTCAAGTAGTCCGGCAAGCTCAACGTCGTACACAAGGGGGAGGATACACCAAGCGAAGACGAGGATGAGCCTCCCAAGCAAGACATTGGGGAACAAAAGAAGTTTCCACCAGAAGTCAAAACAGTCAACGTGTTACACGTGATCAAGGGAAGAAACAAAGCGGCACTCCCAGAAAAATATGCCCAAGGGCCTATCACCGCGAAGTCCTGCCACTGGTCGTCTCAACCGATCACTTTCAACCATCGTGATTACTCAGCAAGTATCCGGCGTGCAGGATGGGCTGCCCTGGTATTAGACCCAATAATTGACGGATGCCACTTTACACGAGTCCTGATGGACGGTGGCAGCAGTTTAAACCTGATATACCAGGATACAATCCGCGAAATGGGGATAGATCCAACGAAAATTTTCCATAGCAACACTACCTTTAAAGGAGTAATGCCAGCCCCAGGGGCTCACTGCACGGGCTCCCTGCTACTAGAGGTTATATTCGGCTTCCCCGATAACTTCCGTAGCGAACATTTAACCTTCCACATTGCTCCGTTCCAAAGCGGCTATCAAGCACTACTTGGACGCGAAGCTTTC
This sequence comes from Triticum monococcum, assembly GCA_034509565.1. Classification (NCBI taxonomy): domain Eukaryota; kingdom Viridiplantae; phylum Streptophyta; class Magnoliopsida; order Poales; family Poaceae; genus Triticum; species Triticum monococcum. Next base: position 524,654,807 of record CM067842.1, on the reverse strand, counting down.
GCTCGCTTTAATGCAATACCGCATTACGCTTCCCTCACACTCAAGATGCCCGTTCCATGTGGCATCATTACAGTGAATGGAAATATTGAGCGATATTTGTGCGCCGAAGAGAGTGCGACTGCCTTGGCAGCCGCACACTAAAAACGGCCTCACCAACTAAAGCATTTGATAGGTCATCAAGACCACAGACACGGTTAGACGAGTCCGGCGCAGCTATATGTAATCCATACCGGATTGATGGCCACACCCCTATTACAAATACAAGGGGCTCAACGCGCGCAGACAAGTGGCAATTTATACTCATTTCTAGTTATACATGGTTTCTTTAAAAACTACCTTTCTGCATGACAACTTTTCACCTAAGTTCCTCTCTTTTACAGATGACCATCATGCTACACCCGTCCAGGATACGGCACAACGGAGATACAGGCACAGACGTGCAGCAGGGACCCGCTCCAAGGATTCTTTTTAGATTAAGACCCTGCGTAAACCTTTTTTACTGTCTCTTGTTGATACACGTCCCTCGGATTCTCAATACAATTGAGAAGGATGCTGATGTCTTGGCATGTGGCCACGTCAGAATAAACGCCCGTACCTGGACACAAGGGGCTTCTTACAAAGGGCACAATTTAGGCCCGGTTTATACCATAAAGACCGAATACCTTAGGGAGTGTTCAGTGTCGCGAGTTTGGCCTTATATGCATCAGCTCCGAATCATGTCTTTGGTCAAATGTTGGGTTTGCCCGGCTCCTGTCTTTTGGTGCCTTACGTTCCGTTCTATCGGCTAAGGCAGCACCAGGAGAACTACTGCGATTGTGCCCTGGTTCGTCCGGACGAGCACCTCAGTAGAGAAAGCCGAAAACTGACTGTCATGATATAGCGTGAGACTGGTCAACCACTCGATGACCTATCGGAATGTTAGAATTCCTCCACTTTAATGAAGGGTCGTTTCTCAGCCAGGCATATACGCACCCCGAGTTTGGGAGAGTGCGGAGCCACCAGGGGCTATATAGTAGCCCCACCGTCAAACTCCTATGGCTAAGTGAAAGTGTTAAAGCATCATAGTCCGGTTGCCTCGTTCGTTGCGCTATCACCTCCTTAATAGGACCAAGACGTTGGGTTAAGTGTGAACACGCGTTTTCTGCGAACACCTCCGCATTATATGCGTGGGAGTTGAAGCTGACGACTGCAATCTTTCAGGTTATATACATATATACATAAACGGCCGCACAGGAGGCATCATATTACTTTCCGGCAAAAGTATAAATACAGCCTTATTACATTTCATAAAAACATTGTGCTTACAATGGGAATACATGTCACTCAAACATAATATTCTTCGAGCACTCGGAGTCTATCAAATGAGCACCCTCAAGAACCTCTTCAAAATAGTGCTTGGCACCTACTCGGCCTATGGCCAAACCTTGCGCCGCAACAGTGGTAGCATCCATCTCCGCCCAGTATGCCTTGACACGGGCAAAGGCCATCCGCGAGCCTTCTATGCACGCCGACCTCTTCATCGCTTTGATGCGCGGCACCGCACCAAGGAACTGATGCACTAAGCTGAAATAGTTGTTCGGCTTCGGCTTCTCCGGCCACAAATGATCTACGACGGACCTCATGGCAAGTCCGGACAACCTATTAAGTTCGGCCCATTCGGCTAGCTGATCAGTCAAGGGAAGCGGACGTTGTGGAACTATAAGTGCATCTAGTGCCGCCCCTAGTTGGTTTTGGAGTATTGACGACAAACCTAGTTGAGGGACTAATGTGTTTGTGAGAATTGCAGGATAACACAGGTAGAAGTCCCTCATTGATTCAGTTTTCCTACCAGAGATGACCCCTAAAAATGTATGTAGACATTGATGTCAAAGGTGGCATATGAAGATATTCACATTGAAGACTATGACAAGAGAAGACACCACATGAAGCCTATGGAGCTCAAAGACTTAGATCTTTCGTAGTTCTTTTTCTTCTGTGTTGAGTCATAGGAACCACCGTACTGTTAAGTGGGGTCCAAGAGAACCAGTCAGAATGACTGAAGTGATGCTTAAACAAAACCTATGTCTTCGAGTGAAGACTATGAGAGCGAATCTTGTCCAGAGTCGGACAAGTCAGCTTTGCTTGTAGCCCAAGTAAAGTTGTCATGTGAGTTTGAAATCTGACCGTTGGAACACGTGTCAGTTCCTTAGTGACCCAGGGTCATTTCGGACAAATCAGGTCGGGTTGCCTAGTGGCTATAAATAACCCACCCCCTACAACCATAAACGGTTGGCTGCTCAGATTCAGAGTACGGCTTTTGTCGTTTGAGAGCAACCCACCTCGAAGCCTTTGAGAGAGAATTCCTTGCGAGGATAAAGCCCTAACCACCCAGAGCCAAAGAGAATTAGGCATCACTTAAGTCGTCTTGTCTGTGTGATCTGAAGACTTATTACACTTGAGGACTGTGCATCCTCCAGCCGGTTAGGCGTCGCGTTCTGAGCATCCAAGAGACATTGTGGATCGCCGGTGAACGAAGTCTGTGAAGGTTTGGGAGTCTACCTTGAAGACTTACCAGAGTGATTGGGCGAGGTCTGTGTGACCTTAGCTCAAGGGGAATACGGTGAGGACTGGGTGTCCTGAGCTGCGTGTTCAGGACTGGGTGTCCAGGACTGTGTGTCCTCAGGTTTAAATACCTAGCCGCCCTAACCAGGCGTACAGTTGTCACAGCAACTGGAACTGGTCCAACACATCATTGTCTTCAACGAGTCACTGGTTTCATCCTTCCCTTCTCTTTACGTACTGTTACTCCTTGTGAAGTCATTGTATGATTGCACTATCTTTTATCTTCACTGAGTGACTGCTTGTTCTGTTTGGCTTCATAATATCTTCCTACCTGATCCTTACTACATTGCAGCTATTTGTCATTGTGCTTTCACTCTATTGAATACTTGACTATGGCTTGCCTAGTGTAGTCTACCTTCTGCTGCAGGGTAATAGGTTTATTTCTACTGTTTGTCTTCATAACTTCCACGTTTTGAAGACTTTCATAAAAATCGCCTATTCGCCCCCCCCCTCTAGTCGATATAACGCACTTTCAATTGGTATCAGAGCAAGGTGCTCCCTTGTTCTGTGTGATTCGGTTTAACCACCTGGAGTTTTAGCTATGTCGACTGCAGGGATAATTAAAGTCTTTGCTGCGTGCCCCGTCTTTGATGGAACTGAATATCCCTACTGGAAGAATAAGATGTGCATGCATCTTGAAGCCATTGACGTAGACCTATGGTATGTCGTCAAGAACGGCGTTCCCAAGGCTGGAGAAGGTGTCACTGCTGCTGATGTCAAGAAGTTCGTTCAACTGGACTCTACTGCCAAGAACATCATCTGTGGTCATCTGACCAAAGGACAGTATGGCCGTGTGAGTGCTTTGGAAACATCTAAGCTGGTCTGGGACTGGCTCTCCAAGGTCAACGAAGGCGTCTCAACCCAGAGAGATCAGAGAATCAGTGTCCTTCGCAACCTCTTCAACCGCTTCAAGCGAAATGACAATGAGAATGTCCAGCTCACGTTTGATCGACTCACTGACATCACAAATGAGTTTCAAGCCCTCGGCACTACTGAGATCACCAAGCATGAAGTCGTCAAGACACTACTGAGATCACTTGACAGTTCGTTTGACACCCTAGCCCTGATGATTCAAGAACGACCTGATTTCAAGACACTCGATCCGTCCGACATACTTGAGAGGCTCAACACACGTGAGTTTCAGCTTTATGAGAAAAGAGATATCTACGGTCCAAACTATGGGCGAACTCGTGCCTTGAAGGCAAAAGTTGTCTCCTCATCTGACGAAGAATCTGACAGCAGTTCTGATGATCCTGAAGACATTGGAAAGGAACTTGCTATGCTTGTGAAGAAGTTCCAAAAATTCACCAAGAAGAAAGGCTTCAGAAAGTCTTCACGATCAAGCTCAAGGAATGATGAAGCTTCTGCTCATGACTACAAGAAGAAAACATGCCACAAGTGCAAGAAAACTGGACACTTCATCTCTGAGTGCCCGCAGTGGGACAATGAGAACAGAAAGAAGAAGAAGAGCAAGGTATATGACTCTGACGACAAGAAGAAGAAGAAATACTCAAAGTCTTCTTCCAAGTCTTCCTCAAAGTCTTCATCACACAAGAAGAGCTCATCTGGCAAGGCACGTGCGTTTGTTGGCAAGGAAATGGATTCAGAGGAGGAGTCCGCTTCTGAGGAGGCGGAGGTGGAGTCTGAGGAGGAGTCTGATTCTGGCGTTGCAAGTCTGGCTACAACATACGTTGCCAAGTCCATCTTCAACACTGAAGACAATGACTTCACCACCGACACCGATGCAAATGACAAGGACTACTCTACTCCTACCTACTGCTTCATGGCACGCGGTGCCAAGGTAAACACACGCACTACTCACTATCAAACATCTAGTGACGATGACTCTGATTGTGGTTCAAGACCCAGGTACAAAACACTTGCTAAAATTGCAGCTGAACAACAGAAAGCCATGGAACATATTCAAAAACTGTTAGACAAAAGCGATGATCTGTTGGGCGCTGAAATGACTCGATCTGAGTCCTTAATTGAAGACATAAAAAATCTTCACGTTAAGTATGAGGAACTTGAAAGTCGTCATGAAACGCTCTCAACAACTCATGAAAAGCTTTCCTATGATTATCTTCAAAGGAAGCAAGATCTTGAGAAATTGAGAGCAGCTCATGAAGATCTTCAAAAGGAAAATGAGTCACTTCATGCCGAACAGATCAGTTCCGCTCAGGAAGGATTTGAACCACCATGTCTTAAATGCATTGAGCGTGATAATGCTACTTCTGTTGCTGAATGTTCTATTACTGCTACTGATGCAATATCTTCAACTGTCGATGTGGTAACTAACCCCTCTGCTGAGGATACCACTGCTATTGCTGATGAGAATGCTAGATTGAAGACATTGCTTGAAACAGGGATGTACAAAAGCCTTAAAGGGCATTAGACACTATGTGATGTCCTCAAAAGGCAGATTCTGAACTGAAACCCGAGGAAAGAGGGTGTTGGGTTCGTAAGGAAAATGAATGCTGATGGCTCTTACTGGAAACCTGAACAGTACCCCAGAACCACATGGGTTGCTGCAAAGGAACCTTCAGCATATCCATCCAATCTGTCTGGCTTCACTTGTGCTAACCCCATTGTCATTGATGAATCCTTTGATGCAAACTATAAACTGTTTAAGAATCATAATGGTGAAGTGTTTGCCAGGTACATTGGTACTAACTGCAGGAATGGACCACCTATGAAGAAGATCTGGGTGCCTAAAAGGTGTTTGGAAAATCTTCCTGTGAATGTCGTCATGACACCACAGATGAAGAAGACTAAACCCAGACCACAGGCTTCATACGGCCCAAAGGCTTCATACAGACAGGGGACTCACCTGAGTCGCACTAACGCAAATGTTTTGCAGGGAAACCATACTCAGGCCTATGAATATGAGCGCGGTTCATCAAACCACCATGTTCATAAGACCAAGAACTATTCTGCTTATTCTTATGAGTACTATTGTCCGCCTGCAAGACTTTTTGCTAGAGCTCCAAAGCCAAAGTTCTCAGACGCTGCACTTAGAATTATTGCTTCCAAGCCACCCTTGAAGATGTGGGTGGCTAAGAAGGCTTAACTCTCTTTTGCAGGGAAAGGTCTCCAGCAGAAAACCAAAATCGTCTGACGCTATTGCTGGGGACCTTAAACATCTTGTAGGGCGCAAGATCAAATGCCCGAATGGTCTTACTATGTACTTCGTTCCTGAATCGCTTGCTACTCTCCCTATCAGTCCTAATCTGGATCTAAGCTTTCATAACCCACTGATTCGTCAAATGTTTTTGCTTCACAATTCTCTTCGTGAAGCCTATCCCCCTAACTGCACTATAGGGTACGACACCAGCGTCTTCAGAATGGATTATTGATAGTGGGTGTACCAACCACATGACTGGCAAAAGAAGCCTTCTTATGGACTCAACCTTACGTCCATCCGACAAGAGCCACATCACATTTGCTGACACTAGTAAAAGTAAGGTATTGGGTCTAGATAGAGTTGCAATCTCAAAGGATCAACACATGGATAAAGTCATGCTTGTTGAATCCCTTGGCTTCAACTTAATGTCTGTCTCAATGCTTTGCGATTTGAACATGATCGTAATATTTGGAAAATATCATTGCCTTGTTCTAATGGAATCTAACAAGTCTCTAGCGTTTGAAGGGTATCAGAAAGATGATTTGTACGTGGTAGATTTCTCAGCAGGACCATAGCTTGCCGTATGTCTTCTTGCAAAAGCTTCAGAATGCTGGCTCTGGCATCGGAGGCTTGGGCATGCTGGCATGAGGAACCTCCACACCCTTGCAAAGAAGAAGCATGTCATAGGCATCGAGGGCATCAAGTTCAAGAAAGATCACTTATGCGGTGCCTGTGAAGCAGGGAAGATGACGAGGGCCAAACATCCCTCGAAGACAATCATGACAACTACTTGACCCTTCGAACTGCTCCACATGGATCTTTTCGGTCCCACTCATTACTCAACTCTCACTACTACTACTTGTCTCTATGGCTTTGTCATTGTTGATGATTATTCTAGATATACTTGGGTGCACATAATCCTCCACAAGACTAAAGTGCAGGATGTCTTCAGATGCTTCGCCAATCGAGCAATGAACAACTATGGCGCCAAGATAAAGCACATCAGAAGTGACAATGGCACTGAATTCAAGAACACTGGCCTTGATACATATCTTGATACCTTGGGCATCACACATGAATTCTCAACCCCATACACGCCACAGCAGAATGGCGTCGTCGAACGCACGAACAGAACACTCATTGAGATGGCCCGAACGATGCTAGATGAATACAAGACTCCAAGAAAATTCTGGCCTGAAGCCATTGATACTACATGCCATACAATCAATCGTGTTTATCTTCACAAGCTTTTGAACAAGACATCATATGAGCTCCTTACTGGCAAGAAGCCAAATGTCAGTTACTTCAGAGTATTTGGTGCCAGGTGCTGGATCAAGGATCCAAATCACACTTCAAAATTTGCACCAAAAGCACATGAAGGTTTTATGCTTGGATATGGAAAGGATCCACACTCCTACAGAGTCTTCAATCTCTTTCATTATAAAGTGGTTGAAACAGTGGATGTGCGATTTGATGAGACTAACGGTTCACAAAGAGAACACCTGCCGAATGTGCTAGATGAAGTTCCATCCAGCGAATCAATCAAGCTAATGGGAACTGGAGAAACCATACCCTCTGAAGCTCAACCTGAAGAGGAACTTATCATCACCGCACCTGATCAACCTGAAGACAAAGCTCAGCCTGAAGACAATCCCACTAACAATGACAATGATCAGCAAGAGCAAAACCTTTGCCCTGTACATCCTCGTGTTGCCAATGAAGTGCAGATTGAGAGAATAATTGACAACATCAATGCACCCGGTCCGCTCACTCGATCAAGGGCAACTCAGCTGGCAAATTTCTGTGGGCACTTCGCATTCGTCTCAATAACAGAACCAAAGAAAGTTGAAGAAGCCTTCATGGAACCTGAATGGATTCAAGCTATGCAAGAAGAGCTTCAATAGTTTGAGCTGAATAATGTATGGGAACTGGTTAAGCGTCCTGATCCTCGGAAGCACAACATAATAGGCACCAAATGGATATACCGCAACAAGCAAGATGAGCATGGTCAAGTTGTCAGAAACAAAGCTCGTCTCGTTGCTCAAGGATATACTCAAGTGGAAGGCATTGACTTTGATGAAACATTTGCTCCTGTGGCTAGACTTGAATCCATACACATACTGCTGGCCTATGCAAATCATCATAACATACTTCTATATCAAATGGATGTGAAGAGCGCCTTTCTCAATGGCAAGATTGAAGAAGTGTATGTTGCACAACCGCCTGGCTTTGAAGATCCAAAACATCCTGACATCGTATACAAGCTCAACAAGGCACTGTATGGCCTCAAACAAGCCCCTCGGGCCTAGTATGACACACTCAAATACTTCCTGAAGAGCAAAGGCTTCATACCTGGTTCCCTAGACCCCACTCTATTCACGAAGACATATGATGGTGAACTGTTCGTGTGCCAAATATATGTGGATGACATTATCTTCGGCTGCACCAATCAGAAGTACAGTGAAGAGTTTGGATATATGATGCAAGAGCAATATCAGATGTCCATGATGGGAGAGCTGAAGTTCTTCCTCGGTCTTCAAATATGACAGCAACGCAACGGCATCTTCATATCTCAAGAGAAGTATCTCAAAGATTGCCATAAGAAGTTTGGTATGCAAGACTGCAAAGGCTTCACGACGCCAATGCCAGCCAAGCATCATCTGGGTCCTGACGACAATGGTAAAGAGTTCGATCAAAAGGTATATCGCTCCATGATTGGTTCTTTGCTTTATCTATGTGCATCTAGCCCAGATATTATGCTTAGTGTTTGCATGTGTGCTCGATTTCAAGCGGCACCAAAGGAGTCGCATCACTTAGCTGTGAAGCGAATTCTTCGATATTTGGCTCACACCCCAACTCTAGGATTATGGTATCCAAAGGGCTCAGAGTTTGATCTGGTTGGATTCTCGGATGCTGATTATGCTGGTGACAAGGTGGATCACAAGTCTACATCAGGCACATGTCACTTTCTGGGACGATCACTTGTATGTTGGTCTTCAAAGAAGCAGAACTGTGCATCTCTCTCCACTGCTGAATATGAATATATTGCTACTGGATCTTGCTACGCTCAGCTTCTGTGGATGAAGCAAACACTCAAGGACTATGGCATTCATCTGAAGCAAGTGCCACTCTACTGCGACAACGAAAGCGCCATCAAGATTGCCAACAACTCAGTTCAGCACTCGAAGACAAAGCACATTGAAATTCGTCACCACTTTCTCAGAGATCATGTTGTGAAGGAAGATATTGATATCATACACGTCAACACTGAAGAGCAATTGGTAGATATCTTCACCAAGCCCTTGGATGAGAAGAGATTTTGCAAGTTACGGTGTGAGCTAAATATCTTGGAATCCTCAAATGTCCTGTGATCAGTCACACATCCTAACACTTATGCATATTGATGACTTAGATGTGCAACACACGAAGTAAAGTATATCTTCAATCAATGAAGACATACATTCTAAGTGTGAATACATTAATGTGGAATTTGACTTCGGAGCGCCACGATAATTGTGTGCCATGTCTGGGTCTAATACTTCCTATACGGTGGGTAACGCCACCACCAAATGTTCTGTTTGAAGTGTTTCACTCATGGCTTTACATTTGCTATGTCTTCACATTTGGTTTGGCTTCAATCTCAACATGTCTTCATGATTATCTTCACTATGTTGATTATATATATATACTAGTGTTCTGTCCTCTACAGCATTCACTTATAGCTATGTCTTCTTGTTGAATCTTTTGAACTAAGTGAATGTGATCGGACAGTAACCTCTCTATGCTTTCTATCTCAAACTCTATCTCTCCAAATCATATGCATTCTATTGAAACTGTCGAATGTCTTCTCTGCGTCCTTGTTAGCAGAAGATACAGAGACAAACATTAAGTCCGTTTTCAATGCTCATTCCTTCACCTGAAACCCGGAGAAGTGGGAACGACCACCCGACAATCCAGGCATGCGTGGGACGTGGAACAACCCCCCATATGCTGCATGACGGCCACGTACCCCTCAGATGCGAATCGCCAGGGGCACCTATGTAATAATGTAGTGCCGCCCCTGTACCTATAAATACACGCCTCACCACAGTCATTATCTCTTCTTCCACTCTCGCACGAACCCTAGTGCCACCGCTAGCCCTCGACGATGCCGGCGATGAAGCGCTTCGCTGCCGCAACCTCTCCGACGCCGTCTTCACGCCGACCGCGGACATCATCCTCTCCGCCGTCGCCGTAGGTGTCCTCCGTCGCCAAGTTAGGGCACGGAAGATCGAACTGCTCGGCCTCCTCTTCCACTCCGTCTAGCAGTTCTTCGTGTGGTAAATAAAACTTCCTTTTTACGGCCCCTTTGATCCTATAGCTTTATCACTTTCTACCACAAGCAGTTTCCATTCACACAAGTTGGATCTCTTTCATACTGCATCTCATAACATGCCTAGTATATTCACTTATGCTTCACAAAGTAGTTAGATTCCTCACTTGTACTGATCCGTGGATTCATAAAAATCTGGAACCAACTCCTTATCTATGAGTGAATGTCTTCGCACGATGAGGTCAATGTCTTCTAAACTAATTTATCTTCAAAATCTTCTGAGAATGCATATGACCTCTTCCCCTTCCCTCGCACCTTAATGCTGTCACAGGTACATGTCCGTGGGAGAATCCCTTGGTTCTCATAGTCTGTATTCATTTGCAGAATTCTTACAGTATCACATAAATTCTCCCGAAGCCAGTTCCTGTCTGTCCAGCAAGCGAAAGCCTTTGAAGCCTTTGAACGTATTGAAGCCTTTCAGTTTAAAGTTCATGGCTTCAGAGAAATCAGCAAGGAAGGGTGGCAGAAAGCGTCGTGGAGAAACATCAAGAGATCTGCCCGATGACCTCTCAGAGCTAAACAAGACAGATCCTGAAGAGGATTACAATCAGCGCAAGACGCGAATCCAATGGATTCGACGCTATTGGGCAGAACAGTGGTTCAATTACAGATTTGTGACCAAGGAATATGCTGAAAAGAATGCCATCAAGCGACCATGGGGAGACATCCTCTACAAAAATCTTCAACCCAGGACCAGAGATGAAGCCATTGAACGAGGCTTCTATCCCTGCATGGTCCGTGGACCACAGCCTGTGGATGCTGACCCGTCGTCTCTGCTATGGTGTCGTGACGACAATCTGTTTAAGCGCAACTTCCAGTTTGCCCAGAACTCAGTGAAGCAGAACAAGAAGACTTTGGGTTTAGATTTCAACCTTGGTCCCTCTGCTCTCCGTGCCGATGGAACTCGCGAAGCTGAACCCAATCTTCTTGGGCCCTTCTACAATCTTGAAGGCCTCATCACACACATCGTGGTTCAAGGGACAGCCGTGAATGAGCCTGCAGATGACGCTGAATCAGATGAAGTGCCTGTAGTGCCGAAGCCAAAGAAGCTGAAGCAACCAAAAGCTTCAAAGCCGGCCTCTGCACCAAAAATCTCATGGGCGAAGCCACTGGCAACTGCACCTCCTGAAGACAGTGTGCAGTCTGAAGATTTGTCGCGCATCTCCAAGCCCCAGAAGGTCAAGATGCCTCTGCCACACACTGGCCAAGAGCTGACAGCTGCTGCCATTCTGCGCAATGATGCCATTGATCTGTCAAGTGATGAAGATCTTGCAGATGACGCTCTTGAGCAACTCATCAAGAGCAAAGAAGACGCAGAAATCTTCAATGATCTGCCTCTCTTTGATGTAACAATCATCCACAACTTCATTGATGAGTGGTTTGACACGCCCAACATCAGCTTCGATGAACTGCAACTTCCCATTGGCCTTAGTGTTACCTTCTATGGCGCCATTGCTTCAGAGTTAGCTATCGCCCAGAGCATTGTTGAACTGAAGTAGAAGATTGACTTTGAAAAATCTCAGTTCAAGAAGCATATGGCCAAGCTCAGCATGCAAGAAGTGAAGAACTTCAAGATTATGCTGCACGAGCTCAAGGAAGCCTTTCTCAAGAAACGTGCAGAAGCTCAGGGTTCTCGTGAGCGCATGAAGGTTCTGGCTGACAGATGTGTGCAAGCCTACAATGAGGCTGAGAAGCGCAAGGCCCTTGGGCGTCCTGGCATCGACCCCAGGATGGCTGCAAAGAAGAAGAAGAAACCCGAAGCACCAAGGCAGGAAGCAGATCCCATTGTCTTCCCAACTAGCATGACTGGCCCGAAGCCAAAGGCTAGGTCAACCGCTTCAGAACTGAAGAAGACCAGGACTGCTGAGGCTGAAGCAAGGAAGAGGAAACATCCTGAAGCCTCTGCTACTGCCCCCTCCAAGAAGAAAAGAAAGACCAAGAAGGAACGGGCTGCTCCCACAGAGCCCTTGATTGTTGAACCCATTTCCATGGTTCACCCTGACGCTGAACCACAAGAACGTCAACTGACTATCCATGAGCCTGCTTTCACAGAGGCTCATGAAGCTGAAGACTTTCCAGCAGTTGATCCCATCGCTGCTGAAGACATTGGTCACCATGACCGTGTTGAAGATGATGCAGTCCTTCCTTAGCTAGAGCACCAATAGGTATCATCGCCAGTGCTAACGCACAGCGAACTCATCAGCATTGGTCGTCCACTGACGCCAATTGCACAGGATGCTTCATGGGTTGATCGCCCACAAGAGGAAGAAGACTCTGAGGCCCAGCCAACACCAACTCCACAGGCGTCGCCCGCGTTGCGCAGGCTTCGCAAAGGTCCAAGGCCTCAAGTCTCTGCGTCTGAAGCTAAAACTGCTGAAGATATTCCAGCTGCATCAGCTGATGAAGAACAAGTCCCACAAGCTGCTACTCCCCTGTCCCACCAAGAAGCGGTTCTCGAGGAGAACATGATTGTGACCGACCCTCCAGCTCGTCAAGTGGAGGTTGAAAATCTTGAGGCTGCCACCACCAACACCACTAGAGCCACTGACGCTGTCATGGCTGAAGCAAATGTGGAGCCCTCACCAACAAAAGCACCAAAAGTCAGCGAAGCCACTGATCCCATTGCTTCTGTTCCTACATCTGCTGCCGGTCCCCAGTTTGACTATCATGTTGAGCACAGGCCTCAGGTACAGAAGCCAATCCCAAGATTGCCCAGGTTCCCAGGTCCTGCATCAGCACCTGGATCCTTCAATATCAATGGCTTCAGAACAGACAACACATTCTTCAATAGCTCCAGGAACCCCTACTCAAGGGAAAGAATATCATCTGATCGGTTCTGGAGCTATCCGCAGCGAAGCTATTAGTCCTGCATTCTATACAATCAAGGTCGCATCTTCCCACACAAGCGTCTTGACATTGAAGCAATAGCTGGTCTGCCCTGTCTGGAAGAAGCTCTGGATTGCTTCAAAGAAGTTGGATTGCTGCCATTCGTCACTGACCAAGAGCATTGGAATGAAGAGTTGCTGCTCCAATTCTATGCCACACTTCACATCCGCGGGTATAACAGAGATCCGAAGACTTGGATCCTGGAGTGGATGACAGGAAACGTTCATCATGAAGCCAAAGCCTTTGACATCATTGAGCTCACTGGTCTACCCACTCCTGGCGATCTCTACGAATCTGGTTGTCAACTTCACAGTGAAGCTGTAGAGAGCATCTTTCAGAAGCCTGAACCTAATATGAGTCAGATGCTCAGTATGATGAAGCCATTGCCCCAAGATGCTGCATATCCCAAGGAGTTCTTTGTTGAAGACCTTGAGTATCTGCCAAGGACTATTTATCACATCCTAAGGCGAACTCTCTGGCCCATCAAAGGGCACTCTCCACATGCCAAGCTGGAAGGTGCAATGAAGACTTTGGTCTTCTATATTCTTCATGGAAAATGCTTCAATGCACAAGACTTCTTCATTCGCCAACTTGCTGCATCAGGCTCTGATCTTTTTGGCTTGAAGTTCTACACCCCATGGGTAATGCAGCTGATCAAACTTCACTCAGCTATCTCATATCAGCCATCTGCCCGCAATCATCGGATCTTTTTGCCGGATGTGGATATGTCTATTGAAGCCATCTATCCTGAGCCTGCCAAGGAACCTCTAAGTCTTCAGAATGCAGAGCATCAAAGTTTTTCTCAAAACGTTGAAGGCGTTGAAGCAGTAACTCGTGTGTATCCGTTGGCTGGCACTACACGTGCACCGCATCCTACTTTCACTGAAGTCACTAATAGCACCATTGCCCAACGATCCAAGAAGCGCACTCGTGTTCTCAATGACCGAGAGCTTCTGGTGGCTCTTCATAAGAAATAGGATAGGCATCATGACTGGCTGAAGCGTCAAATGCAAAGCCTCTTGGTGGATGTTAATCGCATTCGCAATCTTGCCACCAAGAATGCCTTTGTTGCTCATGAAACCTCTCGACGCACATGGAAAGGGCTGACGCTGATGTGTTCTGAAGATGATCTTCAAGAGGATGGCTTCTCTGAGCGCTTCAAGTTTGACTCCACACCTCCTCGAAGGGCAGTGCTGCGACGAACTCCATCTCTTGAAGACTCTGAGTTCTCTTCCTCTGCTGCAACTGTAAATGCCAGAGTCATCGAGGATGAAGACGATGCTACTTCACCGCCACCTCCTTCAGCACGCGTCGACACTGCTCCAAGTTCTTCTGCACCACCGAACACCACTGACGACCCTGCGGCTTCACCTATTATTCATGGGAACGAGTAGATGCTCTATGTCTTTGAACCTTTTTGGTCCTTACTGACAAAAGGGGGAGAAGCATATGAGTTTAATAGTCTTCAAGCGGGTCCATATGGGCGGGTGCTTTATATTTTGCTTCATGGTTACAACTCTCGTTTTGATACATTTGGTTCTTTGAGTTGTAACACTTAAACTCGACGGTCGTCTGCTACTTATTTGCCACCTTGTGATGCGATGATAAATTCCGCACTTAGATCATTTTGCAGACGTCCATTTTCCATTATGCATGTCATTATCTTCACATACCTTCACATGCATAGTGGATTGTCATCATAAGTTGAAGTGGATCTCCACAAGCACAACCTGCCATGTGCATTTGCATTCCAAAAGCAAATTACTTATATGCACATCTTCAGGGGGAGCCCTTGCAACTTATGAAGACAATTCCTTATCCTTTACAATTTCACATATTATATTCCCCGTTGAAAACTTCAACTAGTTTGTCCTCAATCACCAAAAAGGGGGAGATTGTAAGTGCATCTAGTGCCACCCCTAGTTGGTTTTGGAGTATTGACGACAAACCTAGTTGAGGGACTAATGTGTTTGTGAGAATTGTAGGATAACACAGGTAGAAGTCCCTCATTGATTCGGTTTTCCTACCAGAGATGACCCCTAAAAATGTATGTAGACATTGATGTCAAAGGTGGTATATGAAGATATTCACATTGAAGACTATGACAAGAGAAGACACCGCATGAAGCCTATGGAGCTCGAAGACTTAGATCTTTCGTAGTTCTTTTTCTTCTGTGTTGAGTCATAGGAACCATCGTACTGTTAAGTGGGGTCCAAGAGAACCAATCAGAATGACTGAAGTGATGCTTAAACAAAACCTATGTCTTCGAGTGAAGACTATGAGAGCGAATCTTGTCCAGAGTCAGACAAGTCAGCTTTGCTTGTAGCCCAAGTAAAGTTGTCATGTGAGTTTGAAATCTGACCGTTGGAACACGTGTCAGTTCCTTAGTGACCCAGGGTCATTTCGGACAAATCAGGTCGGGTTGCCTAGTGGCTATAAATAGCCCACCCCCTACAACCATAAACGGTTGGCTGCTCAGATTCAGAGTACGGCTTTTGTCGTTTGAGAGCAACCCACCTCGAAGCCTTTGAGAGAGAATTCCTTGCGAGGATAAAGCCCTAACCACCCAGAGCCAAAGAGAATTAGGCATCACTTAAGTTGTCTTGTCTGTATGATCTGAAGACTTATTACACTTGAGGACTGTGCATCCTCCAGCCGGTTAGGCGTCGCGTTCTGAGCATCCAAGAGACATTGTGGATCGCCGGTGAACAAAGTCTGTGAAGGTTTGGGAGTCTACCTTGAAGACTTACCAGAGTGATTGGGCGAGGTCTGTGTGACCTTAGCTCAAGGGGAATACGGTGAGGACTGGGTGTCCTGAGCTGCGTGTTCAGGACTGGGTGTCCGGGACTGTGTGTCCTCGGGTTTAAATACCTAGCCGCCCTAACTAGACGTACAGTTGTCACAGCAACTGGAACTGGTCCAACACATCATTTTCTTCAACGAGTCACTGGTTTCATCCTTCCCTTCTCTTTACGTACTGTTACTCCTTGTGAAGTCATTGTATGATTGCACTATCTTTTATCTTCACTGAGTGACTGCTTGTTCTGTTTGGGTTCATAATATCTTCCTACCTGATCCTTACTACATTGCAGCTATTTGTCATTGTGCTTTCACTCTATTGAATACTTGACTATGGCTTGCCTAGTGTAGTCTACCTTCCGCTACAGGCTAATAGGTTTATTTCTACTATTTGTCTTCATAACTTCCACGTTTTGAAGACTTTCATAAAAATCGCCTATTCACCCCCCCCCTCTAGTCAATATAACGCACTTTCAGGAACGTTAAACTGCGACCAGGACAGCTTGTCCACTTCACGACCTGTCTGATCTCGGAAGTATTCGACCGCATCGACAGCGCTTGCCGCCAAGTCCATATATGTGTCTGCCGAACTCCACAGTCGATCCAGAGGGGCATACCGCGAATCTCCAAACTTCCTCTGCAGCAAAAAGGGCTTCCCAGCCGCAATATCCCCGGCTTCGCGCAGCTCCTCCTTCTTCGCCCTCATAGCAGAGCGAGTGTCTTTGGTCACCATCGTGGCCTTTTCATGGTCCGCTGCCTTCACTCGGTTCTCTTTTTCAAGGAACTGGCAACGGTCGGCAGTGTCTTAATTCTACGGCCATCTTGGCCATCTTCTCTTTGCTTTCGCAATGCGCGGCCTTCTCGGCTCTTAACTCTTCGGCCGCCTTCAAAGCAGCCGCATTACTAACTCTTGCTTGTTCCTTGGCTCGGGCAAGTTCTGCCCAAAGGGTCTCCACGGTGGCAGCTCCGTCTGCAGTCACAACATATTAAAGATACTGGCATCATGCTGCTCTTATTATGTGACATTCACCAGAAAAACATTACTTACCCCGTGACTCGTCAAGCCGCTTGTTAACAAGCTCGATGTCGGCGTCTGCCGCATCTAGTAGCCGCTTTAGTTCGGCAAACTCATTAGTCCGGCTAGCCACCGGAGCTTCCACCACCTGCATATAAAGGCAGTCTGGTTATTACCTGGGACTATGATCCTCTGTCCGCCGCCGTTCTCGACGACAACCAGAGTCTCAGGGGCTACTATCTACACAGGGCACACCTAACATGTGTGGTACTATCAAAAAGTATATCATTTCACGTACCTCAAAGCCCGTTAGTAGACTCATAAAGGCTTCATGTAATCCGCTTTCGACGGACGAAATTCTTTCCATCACCGTACCCATCAACGTACGGTGTTCTTCTGAGATGGCCGCTCGCTCCAACAGCTCCCTCAGAATGTCCGACCGCATACCAGATGGTGCCGGACTCTTTTGTTTGCTCTCTTCGAGAGCCGAACGCTGGGGACTTCGGGTGACTATGGGATTATCTTCTGGCCTCACCGGATCCGGAGAGGCCCTCCGTGACGACACTTCGAGGTCACCCGCTTCTTGAGCGGGGGAGTCCTGGGGAGGCGTTCCGCTCTCCATCATCTCCGGAAGAAGATCCCCCGAAGACGAGCTCAGCTGACAAGGGCTCAGGTCTGAACTGCAAGATATATGCTTCGGTTATTTTCCTTAGAGGAAAGGTACTATACCTTCACTATTAAAGTATTTTTTCGATCACTTATGACTCATTGGAGGGCCGATCCCCGCGTGGACTTTGTGTGGCAAAAGCACCCCCCGAGGCAGGACCCTCTATTGGAGACTTCTTCTCCCGTTTGGAGGCCTCGGTTTCCGGATCCTCAGAGGCAGTCCTCTTCCTCCCCCGTAGCGAGAGGAGGTCAGAATCTTCTCCCTGACTATCCTCCCTTATGGAGGCGCTCATTCCCTTGGTTGGAACTGGCAGCGACGGGGGACCCGCTTTCGCCCATATTATCCCCCCCCCCGTATCTTCCTTTGAGGGCTCCGGGCAAGGTGCGAGCTCGAGCATCTTTTCTAGTACCGGGTTTTCCAAACCCTCAGGGAGGGGGGCCGAAAACCGAATCATCTTCGCCTTTGTTAGCCAGTCCTGGTCAAAACGCGATTTCTCAGGAATGACATCATGGTAAAAAAAGACGGTGTGTCCGGCTAGAGGATTACTTGTTCGGTGGCGCGG
Organism: Triticum monococcum; assembly: GCA_034509565.1. NCBI lineage: Eukaryota > Viridiplantae > Streptophyta > Magnoliopsida > Poales > Poaceae > Triticum > Triticum monococcum. The sequence continues at coordinate 524,636,781 of CM067842.1, read as the reverse complement.
TTGCTACTCAGGCCCACGTCCTCGGTAGTATCCGGACACTCTATTTGAGGTCCGAAGAATGACTTGTACATCTCCTCGTGCGTCAGGCCAAGGAAGCTTTGAATAGCGTGTGGTCCTTCTGGGTTGAACTCCCACAAACGAAGGGGCCGGCATTTGCAAGGCTGGACTCGACGAACCAGCATGACTTGCATTACCATGACCAAATTAAAATCTCCCTCGAAGAGATCTTGAATGCGGCTTTGCAGTATAGGCACATCCTTGGCTGGACCCTAGCTCAGCCCTCTGCTAATCCATGACATCAGTTGTGGTGGGGGGCCCGAGCGGAAAGCGGGGGAAGCCACCCACTTGGCGCTTCTGGAAGCTGTGATGTAAAACCACTCCCATTGCCATAATCTGGACACCTCTGGAAAGGAACCTTTTGGCAACAGAGCTCCCGCAATCTTGCTTATTAATGCTCCTCCGCACGCTGCGTGTTGTCCCTCGATTGTCTTTGGCTTCACATCAAAAGTCTTCAGCCACAGACCGAAGTGAGGGGTAACGCGGAGGAAGGCCTCGCACACGACAATAAATGTCAAGATGTGAAGAAAGGAGTCCGGGGCTAGATCGTGGAAGTCTAGCCCATAGTAAAACATCAAACCCCTTATGAAGGGATCCAGAGCGAGGCCTAGACCTCGGAGGATGTGGGAGATGAACACGACGTCTTCGTTGGGTTCAGGAGTAGGGACGACCTGCCCTCGGGCAGGCAGCCGATGCGAAACTTTGGCGGTCAGATATTTGGCCTCCCTCAATTTTTTGATATCTTCTTCCATAACGTAGGAGGGCATCCATCGGCCATGAAGGCTGGATCCGGACATGGTTGAAGATCCGGAGCACCTGACCTGGGCTTTGGGTGTTAGAACTCGAGGCGGGGGAAGGATTCGATTGAGCACAGGAAGGAAAAAAGTGAAAGCCTTGGCCCTTTATAAAGAGGGTGAATACCAAGCGTCCTCTCCGTGGCCGTTTGGGGCTTGCCTATAATCTAGGAGTCCTAGACGCGGTTGGGTTACCCACGCCCATATTGATGAGAATCCCGTGATAAGGGGACACGATCTTTGCTTTGACGAGACGTGTCAAAAAACTGCCTTGCATTATGTGCGGGGCTAGTTAAAAGAAACGGTTCGAATAATCACCGGGTCGTGACATAATGTCGTGTTGCCAAAACAAGTCAGCAAATTGGATTTGTGGAAATATTATTCTCTCTACGGTGGTATGTGGAACTTATTTTGCAGGGTCGGACACTATCCTTGTATTCAAATTCTTCCATGGTAAATTCGGAGGAGGAACCCGCCTTGCAATGCCGAAGACAATACTGCGCGTCGGACTCATCATCATTGAAAGCCCGGTTCAGGGGCTACCGTGGGAGTCCTGGATTAGGGGATCTCCAGACAGCCGGACTATATCCTTTGGCCGGACTATTAGACTATGAAGATACAAGATTGAAGACTTCGTCTCGTGTCCGGATGGGACTCTACTTGGCGTGGAAGGCAAGCTAGGCAATACGGATATGTATATCTCCTCCTTTGTAACCGACCTTGTGTAACCCTAACCTCTCCGGTGTCTATATAAACCGGAGGCTTTTAGTCCGTAGGACAACATACAATCATACCATAGGCTAGCTTCTAGGGTTTAGCCTCTCTGATCTCGTGGTAGATCTACTCTTGTACTATCCATATCATCAATATTAATCAAGCAGGATGTAGGGTTTTACCTCCATCAAGAGGGCCCAAACCTGGGTAAAACATTGTGTCCCCTGCCTCCTGTTACCATCCGCCTTAGACGCACAGTTCGGGACCCCCTACCCGAGATCCGCCGGTTTTGACACCAACAATCGTGAAGGTCTACGACTACATCAACCGTGTTGATAAATGCTTCCGCTTAGCGATCTACAAGGGTATGTAGATGCTCTTCCCCTCTCATAGCTATACATCTCCATGGATTGATCTTGCGTGTGCGTAGAATTTTTTTGTTTTACATGCAACATTTCCCAACAGTTTTACCCTTAATGACAACAATACAAATACATGTCTTGTCCCCTTCTGTTACTAGGATATAGAGTACCGCAAGATTGAACCCATTACAAAGCACCTCTCCCATTGAAGATAAATCAATCTATTTGGCCAAACGAAACAGATACATCAAAGAGAAATACAAAGCTATACAATCATATATAATGAGTCAATTACTTTCAATGAATAATATGATCATAAACCCACAATTCATCGGATCCCAACAATCACACCGCAATAAAAGATTACATTGGATAGAACTCCAAGAATATCGAGGAGTTCATGGTACTGAAGATCATATAAGCCATCTAGCTACTAGCTAGGGACCCGTAGGTCTGTGGTGAACTACTCATGCATCATCGTAAGGCAACAAGGATGATGTACAAGCCCTCCGTGATCAATTCCCCCTCCGATAGAGTACTGGAAAAGGCCTCCAGGTAGGATCACGGAAGAATAGAAACTTGCGGCGACGGCAGAAAAAGTGTTTCAAGTGGCTCTCTGGGGTTTCCCAATATTTGAAAATTTGTATAAGTGGAATTAGGTCAGACAGAGCTGCATGGGGCCCACTAGGTAATAGTGCGCGTCCTATTTCCTTATCGTCTCCTTGTTCACCGGCTGGTCTCCTTCCGAGGCTTCTAGCGTATGGAGTCCGTTTGGTACTAATTTTTTGGAATACCAAAAACAAGCAGAAAATAGCAACTGGCACTAGGCACCAGGTTAGTAGGTTAGTCCCCAAAATTGATATAAAATGGCACAAAAAGGCAAATAAAGTATCCAAAATTGATAATATAATAGCATGAAACAATCAAAAATTATAGATACATCGGAGATGTATCAACGGCATTGGAAGAGGAGGGTGCGGATGCAAAGCAAGGGGGAGAAGGGCGGATTGGAAAAAATGGGACCGGGAGGGTGGATTTGGTGGGCCGGGGTGTCGGATGTGGCTGCTGTCCGGACTCCCACAAAGCACCCCCCAACTTTGCTTCCACTTTATGGGAAGACCGATGTAAGCCCACGTTGGATGGTAGAACACGTCCGGACCACGCGGTCCGGACATATGCGGGCGGTTTGACGGCCGACATTGGGGATGCCCTTATCATATCTCTTCCAACCCTTCATATTTTCATTTGGTGTCTAGGTGCTCGGTGGAATACTTTTTTTAACATAGTACACACAGATGCTCATGTTGGAATAGATGCAATAATAAGTTTATTATTTCTTTCCAAGTTCACAATTAAATGTTTATGTTCTATGCTATAATTGTTATGACTCTCAAGTCTATGATAACCAAGAAGCTCAAAGGAAAACTCACATGTAGAATAATAAACGATAATATATATATTATTCCTAGTCTTGCCTCTAGGACTAGCTCATGTGTTGCATGACTATTTTGTTTTTCTTGATCATGGACATGAGTTCAATTGTAATGAGGATGCCGACAACATAGACGACACAATGTTAGAAGATCACTCGTGTTGAATTGACCAAAGTTGTGTGTTATACTTACAGATGAGTCTATTGTCCATAACACGAGATGTTAATGTATGCACAATTCCTTATACCATGAGAGTCTCGAGTCACTTGATATTGGACGATATACTTTGGGATTGTTTCAACATCATTCGTAATAGGGTGATCATAACTGCAACCTACGAGTTTATCAGAAACATGTGACAAGGGGCTAGATAAATCAAAACTAGGATTTTCTCCTCCAATGATGGAGAGATATCCTTAGGGCCCTCTCGGTGTGACGTTATCTATCATCGTCTCGCTAGACACATCATGAATTGCTCACGGGTATGCCAGAACACGAGAATGAGAAAAGAGAACAAAACCGACAATGAGACTGACATAGTGACAATGTGTTTAACTCACCGGCATGCCAATATATCACTTCAGATTTTGGATAGTATCGCGAAGCAAATGAATAGCATATGATAACAAAAGGTACACTCGTATCATTCGTGTGAGTATATGGGTCAATATGGATACCCACGGTTCCGCTATTGGTCATTAAATGAAAGGTGTTTTTGTTCATGTCTATATTTCACCGAACCCTTAGGGTCACACGCTTAAGGGTTTACGATCTCTTGAATTCTATTTGAGTTAGGAGTTTGAGACAATATCACTGTAGAAGTTTCAGAGATTCTAGAAATTGTTTGAGAGAAACCAGAAATATTTTATAGAAACCAAAAGCGTTTGTGAAAAACCAGGTTAAACCGAGAGGTGGAAAAGTTCTGAGGGCCTAATAATAATATAGGAGGGTTCCGTGAATAACCGGGAGCCCCTGGGATCGTTCTAGAAGCCATGGGTTGTGGGAGGCAACCACATGGGCCTAGAGGCCCATTAAGCGGTGGAGAATCTCATCAAAGGGATTTAAAAAACATTAAGCTAACAAACCAAAATGGGCAACAAAGCACGAAGAAAGACAAATAAAAACAGTGGATGAAGTTTTCAAGGAGAGAGAAGGAGTTCGCGGCCGAGCTCCTCATGGAGGAGCCAGGTGGGCCCCACACACTCACATGACCGGCTAGGGGGTGGCAGTGTGCCCCCTCCCTAGGACTAGCCCAGGTTCACCTGCCTGTCTTTTATTCAAAATTTCAACTATAATTTTCTTAATTTTTGTGCACTTTTTATTTTTCAGCTCATTTTGACATATATAGCAACAAAATTTACAGTTGGCAATAGTTTTCCAAAAACTACTCAAAACTTCATCAAACCCTAATGAAAACAAATAAATGTTTGGGATAGGAGTGAGTGTTCCAAACAAAATCCACTTTTTCATTATTATTTTTGCTAATGATAGTGATCACGCCTAATTAACAAACTTTCTCAATTGTTGCAAAACTACAAACTTTGAATTACACTTATGTTACCTTAACTTGGATAACTATGCTTCCAATCATAAGGATTTGATATTTTCTTTTGATGGGTGGAATATTGCTTCAAGTTCACCAATAGTGAGAGTCATATAAGTCTAGGAATAATAATATTCAACTCTCTTCCGAACTTACTTTGGAAAATGGCAGTATGCTTATTCCCATTAACATAATAGTACCTTGCTTTTATTGCCATCAATAACAATGCATGCGATGTTAAGAAAAGATCTCCCAAGAATGACAGGCAGGTTGTCATCGTCGGGCATCTCAAGTACAACAAAGTCCATTCATATTAGAACATTAGCTTGTTGGAAATATGCCCCAGAGGCAATAATAAAATGGTTATTATCATATTTCCCGTTCATGATAAATGTTTATTATTCATGCTAGAATTGTATTGACCGGAAACTTAAATACATGTGTGAATACATAAACTACACCATGTCCCTAGTACGCCTCTACTAGACTAGCTCGTTAATCAAAGAAGGTTAAGGCTTCCTAACCATGGACAAGAGTTGGATTTGATAATAGGATCACATCATTAGGAGAATGATGTGATGGACGAGACCCAATCGTAAGCTTAGCAACAGATCGTATCACTTAGTTATTTTCTACAACTTTCTTCACGCCAAGTATCTGTTCCTTAGACCATGAGATCATGAAACTCCCTGACACCGGAGGAATATTTAGTGTGTATCCAAACATCACTTCATAACTAGGTGATCATAAAGGTGCTCTACAGGTATGTCTGAAGGTGTTTGTTGGGTTGGCATGGATCGAAAGTGGGTTTTGTCACTCCGTATGACGGAGAGATATCTTTGGGCCCTCTCGGTAATACAACATCACAAGAAGCTTGCAAGCATGTGACCAATGAGTTTCGTCATGGGATCTTGTATTAAGGAATCGAGTAAAGAGACTTGTCGGTAATGAGATTGAACTAGGTATGGAGATACCAACGATCGAATCTCGAGCAAGTAACATATCGCTGGACAAAGGGAATTGCATACGGGATTAAATAAATCCTTGACATCATGGTTCAACCAATAAAGATCTTTGTTGAATATGTAGGAATCAATATGGGAATATAGGTCCAGCTATCGGTTATTGACCGAAGACGAGTCTCGATCATGTCTGCATGATTCTCAAACCCATAGGGTCGCACGCTTAACGTTTGGTAGCGTTAGGGTAGTATTGAAATAATGAATAGCAGAAAGTCCGAAGGTTGTTCAAAGTCTGGATGGGATCCGAGATATCACGAGGAGATCCGAAATGGTCTGAATGGAAGATTTATATATGGAAAGTTGTTGTCGGAGTTCTGGGAAAAAGTTTGGTTTTTTGATATTGTATTGGGAGGTTACCGAAAGGTTCTAGAGGGTTGCGGAGAGGTCCGGAAGTCCTCGGAGGTTCCACCACATCCCATACAGTAGCATGGTCTGTAGGGGGGCGGCCTAGCCTTATTGGGTCAGGCACACCAGCCCCTACTTGGCCCATGCGCCTAGGGGAAGGGAAACCCTAAGGGGGGTCCTCCACTTGGCTTGGAGGGCACTCCTCCTCCCTTGGACACCTCCCCTCCTTGGAGGAGGGGCTAGGGATACACCCCTAGCCCTCCCACACCCCTATGTATAGTGGGAAGGGAGCGCAAGGGCTGGAGACAGCAAACCCAAGCCTCCTCTCTCTCCCGATAAGACTCCACCTCGATTCGTCAGCGCTTGGCGAAGCCCTATCGGTGTTCCGCTGCCATTACCACCACCACGACGTCGTGTTGGTTCAGATCTCATCTACCTCCTCTCCCTCTCTTGCTGGATCAAGAAGGAGAGGACGCTGCCGGGCCGTACGTGTGCTAAACTCGGAGGCCCCTCCGTTCGGCACTAGATCGGATTGGATCGTGATGGGATCGCAATGAGTACGACTACATTAACCGTGTTACGATGCTAACGCTTTCGGTCTACAAGGGTACATAGAAACACTCACCTCTCGTTGCTATGCATCTCCTAGATTAGATCTTGGGTGATTCATAGGAATTTTTTTGATTTTCATGCAATGTTCCCCATCAGTGGCATCATGAGCTAGGTCTATGCATAGATGTATATGCACAAGTAGAACAAAAAGAAGTTGTGAGCGTTGATGTTCAAATTTCTTACTTCCTTTGTCTTATTTGGGTTCGGCGGTATTGTGGGATGAAGCGGCTCGGACCAACCTTACATGTCCACGCACATGAGACCGGTTGCACTGTTTGACATGCAACTTGTATTGCATAAAAGTGGCTTTGCGGGTGGTTATCTCTCCCAATTTAGTTGAATCTGATTTGATGAGGGTGGTCCTTGTAGAAGGTTAAAATGCAACTTGTATATCACCTTGTGGTTTTGTGTAGATAAGAACAATTCTTATAGTTTTCCCTAGCAGCCACGTAAAAAATGCAACAACAAAGTAGACGACGTCTAACTTGTTTAGCAGGGCATGTTGTGATGTGGTATGGACAAAACATGATGTGCTATATGTTGATGTATGAGATGATCATGTTTTGTAATAGGTTCACGACTTACACGTCCATGAGTATGGCAACCGGCAGGAGCCATAGGGTTGTCCTTAATTTATTGTATGACTTGTGTGTCAATCATTAAACACCGTGTAATTGCTTCACTTTATCGCTATGCGTTAGCAATAGTTGTAGAAGCAATAGTTGGTGGAGACAACCACAATTTTTACACAATGATGGAGATCATAGTGTCATGTTGGTGATGATGGAGATCATGTCGGTGCTTTGGAGTGGAGATCAAAAGCACAAGATGATAATGGCCATATCATGTCACATATTGATTGCATGTGATGTTGATCTTTTTATGCATCTTATTTTGCTTAGGATGGCGGTAGCATTATAAGATGATCCCTTCACTTAATTTTAATATAAAATGTGTTCTCCCTAAGTATGCACCATTGCAAAAGTTTGTCATTTCAAAGCACCTCGTGATGATCGGGTGTGATAGACTCTACATTCACATACAATGGGTGTAAGCCAGTTTTACACATGTGGAATACTTGGATTAAACTTGACGAGTCATATAGTAGATATGATCAACATGGAGATGTTCACCTTTGATGACAACCCCATCTCATGTGATGATCGAACATGGGTAGTTGATTTGGATCATGTAACACTTAGACAACTTGAGGGATGTTGTTTTAAGTGGGAGTTCACTAGTAATTTGATTAACTAAACCAATTAGCATGAACATAGTCTAAATTTCTTCGCAAATTATGTTGTAGATCAATGGCTCGCGCTATAGCTCCCATGAATTTTAGTGCGTTCGTAGAGAAAGAAAAGTTGAAAGATGATGGAAGCAATTATGCGGACTTGGTCCGTAATTTGAGGATTGTCCTCACTGCTGCACAGAAGGCTTATGTCCTTGATGCACCGCTTAGTACGCCACCCCCTCTAGTATCATCTGTGGATGTTGTGAATGTCTGGCAAGCATGTTCAGATGACTACTCGATAGTTCAGTATGCCATGCTTTACGGCTTAGAACCTGGGCTCCAAAGACGTTTTGAGCACCACGGAGCATATGAGATGTTCCAGGAGCTGAAATTGGCATTTGAAGCTCGCGCCTGGGTTGATAGGTATGACACCTCTGACAAGTTCTTTAGCTGCAAGATGGAGGAGAACAACTCCATTAGTGAGCATGTACTCAAAACATCAGGGTACTACAGCCGCTTGAATCAGTTGGGAGTTAATCTTTTGGATGAAGTAACGATTGATAGAGTTCTCCAATCGCTGCCACCAAGCTACAAGGGCTTCCTGATGAACTATAATATGCAAGGGATGGAGAAAATGGTCTCTGAGCTTTTCGCGATGCTTAAGGCCACGGAGGTAGAAATCTAGAAAGAACATCAAGTGTTGATGGTTAATAAGACCACTAGTTTCTGGAAAGGCAAGGGAAAGAAAGGGAACTTCAAGAAGAATGGCAGGGCAGTTGCTGCTCCCATAAAGAAACCCAAGGTTGGACCCAAACCTGAGACTAAGTGCATCTATTGCAAGGGGGATGGTCACTGGAAGCGGAATTGCCCCAAGTACTTGGCAGATAAGAAGACTGGCAACATCAAGAAAGGTATATTTGATATACATGTTATTGATGTGTACCTTACTAGTGCTCGTAGTAGCGCCTAAGTATTTGATACTGGTTCGGTTGCTAATATTTGTAACTCGAAACAGGAGTTGCGGAATAAATGAAGACTACCTAAGGACGAGGTGATGATGCGGGTTGGAAATGGACCCATGGTTGACGCGATCGCCATCGGCATGCTCCCTCCACATCTACCTTCAGGATTAGTTTTAAACCTAAATAATTGTTATTTGGAGCCTGTGTTGAGCATGGACATTATATCTGGATCTTGTTTATTGTGAGACGGTTATTAATTTAAGTTGGAGAATAATGGTTGTTATATTTATATGGATAATATATTTTATGGTCATGCACCCATTGTGAATGGTTTATTCTTATTGAATCTCGATTGTAGTGATGCACATGTTCATAATATTGGTGCAAAAACATACAAAGTTAATGATGATAGTACCACATAATTGTGGCACTGCCTCTTAGGTCATATTGGTGTAAAGCGCATGAAGAAACTCCATGCTGGTGGACTTTTGGGATCACTTGTGTAAGTGCATCAAGTGCCCCCTTGGTGGTTTTGGAGTATTGAAGACAAATAGGTTGAGGAACTATTGAGTTTGTGAGTATACACTGGAGACAGAGTCCCAGAAGATTTGGTTTAACATATGGAAGACCACCCTAAAAATGGATTTCTTCAAGTGAAGAATTTGGTGATGAAATTGGTACGGTCTTTGAAGAAATTGATGTGAAGCCTTTGAAGCTTGAAGACTTTGGTTTCATAGTTTCTTTTCCTCTTATATGAGTCATAGGAAAAAACCATACTATTAAAGGGGGTCTAGGTGAATCATATTTCACATTTCCAAAGTGATGCTCAAACCTACTCAAACCCATACACAAAAGCCGCTTCGGGCGAAGCCTTTGGAAATCTCCAATATAGCTGACGCATTTGCTAGCGACAGTGACGAAGTTCATCTGTTCCCTGATGAATCTGGTCATGCTGAGGAGTTAGGATTCGCCAGTGCGTTCTTCCTAAAAGTGAGGAAATTGAGTGCCCCGGCGAATTTGAGAGTTTAAATTCTGACCGTTGCTGCACCGCATTCCAGCTGTCGAGTGGATCCTTATCCTGACAATGGTCGAATGAGAGAAGGGCATTTATGACAATTCATGTTGGGTTGCCACCTAGCTATAAATAGCCGCCCCCACAACCACTTGTTGGTTGGCTGCTCCAAGAGAACTTGGCACTTGTCATAAGAGAGCAACCCATCCTCTGACGATTTTGAGAGAATCCTAAGTGAGGAAAAACCCAGAGCCAAAGTGATTGAGCATCACTGAAGATATTGATCTGTGTGATCTGATGCCTGTTACCTTTGAAGACTGTCATTCTTCCAGACGGTTAGGCATCAAGTTCTGAGTACACCAAGAGTCGTTGTGGTGTGCCGGTGAACAAGTCTGCGACATTTTGGAAGTCTACCTTGAAGACATACCACGAGTGATTGGGAGAGGACTAAGTGACCTTAGCTCAAGAGGAATACGGTGAGGATTGTGTGTCCTCTGAGTTGCGACTCAGCCACCTCAACCAGATGTATAGTTGATACAGCAACTAGAACTGGTCTACCAAATTCCATTGTCTTCACCAAGCCTACCCGGTTACAAATTCCTCAACCCTCTCTTACATTATTCCACTGCTGAAGAATTTGTGATCTATGCTTTGACGAATTTTAACTGAAGTATTTCATCACGCTATCTTTTATTTCCCTAGTTCATATTCTTCATGTGTGTATGATTGTATGATTGCATGTTCTTCACCTTTACGTATCCTGATTGCATGTACTCTGATTCTGTGATGACTTAGTTTCCTTTGCGTTTCTATTTCTTCATTTTGATCTTCAACAAATTCTTTAGAGTTTGACAAATTTCTAAAAATCTCCCATTCACCCCCCCCTCTGGGAGATAACCTACGCTTTCAACTTGATTCTGAATCATTTGAAACATGTGAACCATGCCTCATGGGAAAGATGAATAAAACCCTATTTTCTAGAAGAATGGAACGTGCAAGTGATTTATTGGAAATAATGCATACTTTTCTTACCTTCATGAATGATTTGAGTAGATATATGGGTATATTTACTTAATGAAACACAAGTCCGAAACATTTGAAAAGTTCAAGGAATTTCATAATGAAGTGGAGAATCATCGTAACAAGAAAATAAAGTTTCTACGATCTGATCGTGGAGGTAAATATTTGAGTTTGGCGCTCATTTATGACAATGTCGAATTGTTTCACAACTCGCGCCACCTGGAACACCACAACGTAATGGTGTGTCTGAACGTCGTAATCGTACTTTATTGGATATGGTGTGTTCTATGATGTCTCTTACCGATTTTCCACTATCATTTTGGGGTCATGCATTAGAGATAGCCGCATTCACTTTAAATAGGGCACCGTCTAAATTCGTTGAGACGACACCATATGAATTATGGTTTGGCAAGAAACCAAAGTTGTCATTTCTTAAAGTTTGGGGATGCAACACTTATGTAAAGAGGCTTCAACCTGATAAGCTCGAACTCAAAGAGGAGAAGTGCGTCTTCATAGGATACCCTAAAGAGACCATTGGGTATGCCTTCTATCACAGATCCGAGGGTAAGATTTTTGTTGGTAGGAATGGGTCCTTTCTAGAGGAGTTTCTCTCGAAAGAAGTGAGTGGGAGGAAAGTAGAACTTGATGAGGTAATCGTACCTTCTCTCGAAAAAGAGAGTAGCACATCACAGAAAGAAGTTCCTATGATGCCAACACTAGCCAGAGAGGAAGCTAATGACGATGGTCATGAAACTTTGAATCAAGTTACTACTAAAATTCGTAGGTCGACTAGGGTATGTTTCGCACCAGAGTGGTACAATAATCCTGTCCTGGAAGTCATGTTGTTAGACAACAACGAACCCACAAACCATGAAGAAGCAATGGTGAGCCCTAATTTTGATAAATGGCTAGAGGCCATGAAATCTGAGATAGGATCCATGTATGAGAACAAATTATGGACTTTGTTGACCTGCCCGATGACTAGGAGGCCATAGAGAACAAATGGATCTTTAAGAATAAGACAGACGCTGATGGAAATGTCACCATCTATAAAGCTCGACTTGTCGCAAAGGGTTTTCGACAAATTCAAGGAGTTGACTATGATGAGACTTTCTCACCCATAGAGATGCTTAGGTCTGTTTGAATTATGTTAGCAATTGTTCCATTTCTTGATTATGAAATCTGGCAGATGGATGTGAAAATCGCTTTCCTTAAGGAAGAGTTGATGTAGCCCAAAGGTTTTGTCGATCCTAAGGATGCTAAAAAGGTATGCAAGATCCAGCAATCCATCTATATATGGACTGGTGCAAGCATCTCAGAGTTCGAATATACTCTTTGATGAGGTGATCAAAGCTTTTGGGTTTATACGAAGTTTATGAAGAAACTTGTATTTACAAGAAAGTGAGTGGGAGCTCTATAGCATTTCTGATAGTATATGTGGATGACATATTGTTGATTGGGAATAATGTAGAATTTCTACAAAGCATAAAGGGTTGTTTCAAAGGAGTTTTTCAAAGTAAGACCTAGGTAAAGTTGCTTACATATTGGGCATCAAGATCCATAGAGATAGATTAAGACGCGTGATAAGATTTTCACAGCGCACATACCTTGACAAGATTTTGAAGGAGTTCAAAATAGATCAGTCAAAGAAGGACTTCTTTCCTGTATTGTAAGTTGTGAAGTTGAGTAATACTCAAAGCTCAACCACGGCAGAAGAAAGAGACAGGATGACGGTTGTCCCCTATGGCTCAGCCATATGATCTATAATGTATGTCATGTTGTGTACCATACCTAATGCGTGCCTGGCCATGAGTCTGGCAAGGGGGTACAAGAGTGATCCAGGAGTGGATCACTAGACAACAGTCAGGATTATCCCTAGGTACCTAAAGAGGACTAAGGAATTTTTTTTCTCAATATGGAGGTGATAAAGAGTTCGTCATAAAGGGTTACATCGATGCAAGCTTTGACACCGATCCGGATGACTCTGAGTCACAAACCGGACATGTATAGTGGAGCAATCATTTGGAATAGCTGCAATTAGAGTGTGGTAGTAGCATCTATAGTATGAGATAAAGATTTGCAAGGTACACACGGATCTGAATGTTGCAGACATGTTGACTAAAACCTCTCTCACAAGAAAAACATGATCAAACCCTAGAACTGATTGGGTGTTAATCACATGGCGATGTGAACTAGATTATTGACACTAGTGCAAGTGGGAGACTGTTGAAAATATGCCCTAGAGGCAATAATAAAAATGGTTATTATCATATTTCCCGTCCATGATAAATGTTTATTATTCATGCTAGAATTGTATTGACTGGAAACTTAAATACATGTGTGAGTACATAAACTACACCATGTCCCTAGTACGCCTCTACTAGACTAGCTCGTTGATCAAAGATGGTTAGGGTTTCCTAACCATGGAAATGAATTGTCATTTGATAACGGGATCACATCATTAGGAGAATGATGTGAGGGACGAGACCCAAACATAAGCTTAGCAGCAGATTGTATCGCTTAGTTATTTGCTATAGCTTTCTTCATGTCAAGTATCTGTTCCTCAGACCATGAGATCATGCAACTCCCTAACACCGGAGGAATACTTAGTGTGTATCCAAATGTCACTACATTACTGGGTGATCATAAATGTGCTCTACAGGTATCTCCGAAGGTGTTTGTTGGTTTGGCACGGATCGAGACTGGGATTTGTCACTTCGTATGACAGAGAGATATCTCTAGGCCCGCTCGGTAATACAACATCACAAGAAGCTTGCAAGCATGTGACTAATGATTTTAGTCACGGGATATTGTATTACGGAAATGACTAAAGAGACTTTCCAGTAATGAGATTGAACTAGGGAGATACTGACAATCGGATCTCGGGCAAGTAACATATCGCCGAACAAAGGGAATTGCATACGGGATTAACTGAGTCCTTGACATCATGGTTCAAGCGATAAAGATCTTTGTTGAATATGTAGGGATAAATATGGGAATCCAGGTCTGGCTATTGGTTATTGACCGGAGACGAGTCTCGGTCATGTCTACATGATTCTCGAACCCATAGGGTCGCACGCTTAACGTTCGGTGGCGCTAGGGTAGTATTGAGATATTGAATAGCGGAAAGTCTGAAGGTTGTTTGGAGTCTCGGATGGGATTCGAGATATCATTAGGAGCTCAAGAATGGTCTAGTGGTATAGATTTATATATGGAAATTTGTTGTTGGGGTTCCAGAAAAAAGTCCGGTTTTTTCGGTATTGTACCGGGAAGTCACCGAAAGGTTCCAGAGGGGTCCGGAAGTCCTCGGAGGGTTCCACCATGTCCCATATAGTAGCATGGGCTGTAGGAGGGCGTTGAAAGTGCAACTAATCCCCGGGTGGTTTTGGTAATTCATAACAACATATAGCTCATTGAACTAATATCCATTTAAGTTAAATATTTCAAAAAGTTCAATGATTGGCATGGCATAGACTAGAGATGTGGACCCCTCAAAATGCTAAGGACAAAGATTGGCAAAAGCTCAAGACTCTATGTTTCTACTTTTAGTGATCCAAGATCACATTGAGTCCATACGAGAAGCCAATACTATTAAAAGGGGATGACGTGTTGCTTAATGGTCTACTTGCTCAAAATGCTTAGTGATATTCACCAAAGCCCTCAATCACTTTCTCAAATCCAAATATGTCCTAAACCTAAAGTCAAACTCGGCCCCACTGATTTGATCTATATGGTGCCACCGAGTTCCTTTGACATAGCCACAGCCAGAAACCCAAATCAATCCAGTCTCACCGATATGTATCTCGGTCTAACCGAGATGACAATGCAAACTCTCTGTTTCCCTTTGTAACGTTTCGGTCTCACCGAAATGAGCGATTGGTCCCACCGAGTTTGCCTGACCAACTCTCTATTTTCTCATTGCTGGAATCGGTCTCACCGAGTTCATGCAATTGGTCACACTAAGATGAGGTTTTTCCCTAACCCTAGCACATCGGTCCCACCGAGTTGATTATGTCGGTCCCATCGAGATTCCTAACATTCACATTTTGAACTGACTCGGTCTCACCGAGTTCACCTATTCGGTCTGACCGAGTTGGATCAAATGTGTGTAACGGTTGGATTTTGTGTGGAGGCTATATATACCCCTCGGCCCTCTTCTCTACTAAAGAGAGCGCCATCAGAACGTGCCTACACTTCCACTACTATTTTTCTGAGAGAGAACCACCTACTCATGTGTTGAAACCAAGACATTCCAATCCAACCACAAGAATCTTGATCTCTAGCCTTCCCCAAGTTGCTTTCCACTCAAATCATCTTTCTACCATAGCCAAATCTATGAGAGAGAGTTGAGTGTTGGGGAGACTTTCATTTGAAGCACAAGATCAAGGAGTTCATCATCATCACACCATCTATTACCTTTTGGAGAGTGGTGTCTCCTAGATTGGTTAGGTGTCACTTGGGAGCCTCTGACAAGATTGTGGAGTTGAACCAAGGAGTTTGTAAGGGCAAGGAGATCGCCTACTTCATGAAGATCTACCCAAGTGAGGCAAGTCCTTCGTGGGCGATGGCCATGGTGGGATAGACAAGGTTGCTCATTCGTGGACCCTTCGTGGGTGGAGCCCTCCGTGGACTCGTGCAACCGTTACCCTTAGTGGGTTGAAGTCTCCATCAACGTGGACGTACGATAGCACCACCTATCGGAACCACGCCAAAAATCTTTGTGTCTACATTGCGTTTTCCTTCTCCAAACCCTTCCCTTTACCTCCATATGCAATGTTTTACTTTCCACTGCTACACTCTTAGAATTGCATGTGTAGGTTGATTGCTTGACTTGTGCTAAGTTGCTAAAATTTGCCAAGACTTAAAATTAGGAAAAAGGTAGATTTTTATTTGGTCAAGTAGTCTAATCACCCCCCCCTCTAGACCTACTTTCAATCCTACAGGCTCTGTCCTTATTGGGCCAGGCGCACCAGCCCCTACTTGGCCTATGCGCCTAGGGAAAGGGAAACCCTAAGGGGAGGCCCTCCACTTGGCTTGGAGGGCACTCCTCCTCCCTTGGACACCTCCCCTCCTTGGAGGAGGGGCTAGCGCTACGCCCCTAGCCCTCCCACACCGCTATATATATAGTGGGAGGGGGCGCAAGGGCTGGAGACACCAAACCCAAGCCTCCTCTCTCTCTCCCGATAAGCCTCCACCTCGATCCATCAGCTCTTGGTGAAGCCCCATCGGTGTTTCGCTGCCATTACCACCACCATGTCATCATGTTGGTTTAGATCTCATATACCTCCTCTCCCTCACTTGCTAGATCAAGAAGGAGAGGACACCGCCGAGCCGTATGTGTGCTAAACTCGGAGGTGTCGTCTGTTCGGCACTTGATTGGATTGGATCGTGATTGGATCACGACGAGTATGACTACATCAACCGCGTTACGATGCTAACGCTTTCGGTCTACAAGGATACGTATACAGACTCACCTCTCATTGATATGCATCTCCTAGATTAGATCTTGGGTGATTCATAGGAAAAAATTTGATTTTCATGCAACGTTCCCCATCATAGCTACCATGACATGTACATTTTCACATATGCCTAAGTAGTAGTCTTATCAGTCACTTGCAAAGATCATGATCTGATAATAATGTATTATTCGCCATATAGTAAGAAGATTCATCGCAAAAATACATCATATGGATTACATTGATGTCAGACGGCTCATGTGACCATTGTATCGAAGCATAGAGAGAGATGATGCTACGTAGCTACAATTGCAAACCAATAGTCCAGGGGTGGACTACTCATACCTCATTGGGATCGACAAAGCATGAATTCTCGGTGAAGATGTTGGTGAATTTCCCCTCTGGTGGAGTACCTACATCGATTGTCGATGAGTTTGCCTCACATTGTGAGGTTACAACAGCAAAAAGTTGCATGATAATTTGAGGACCAGTTTTGAAGCAATATATAGCTAGAGGCATGAGACCCAAGGCCAGGATCCCTGTGGGCCCCATGCATGTGACACCCTGGTTTTTGCCTTTTCTTTTTATTTGGATGTATTGAATATTTATTTTGGCAAATGGGTTTTTCTGTCAATTCTTTTGGACTTATCACTTGGAATTATTTTTGAATTTCTTCCAAGTGAAGCCTACTATCCTAAAACCCTCTCAAAACTTCATCCCTCTCACAATATTACCATGTCATAATTTTCTTTTATGGCATTATATTCATTTTCTCTCTAAAATGGATATTTTCCCTCTATGCTCTGAAGCAACCCTCATTTTTCTTACTCATTAAATTCCAAGAAAACTCCCAAATATTCTTTGGTTCATGCCTCACCTTCCCATGCAAAAATTTGCCACTGTCCTTTGTAAATTTTCAGCTAGAAAAAACGGATTTGCTTCTGGTCAGACATGGCAGTTTGTGAAGCAAGTGTGTTTTTCCTTGACCTGTTGGAGCTGAATTTTTTTACCACATAATTACCTTCCTAAGAGATTCTTAACCGCAAAAATTTAGACTTATTCACCAAGCCATTTGAGCACAGCTTGCTATCCAAGTTTTTGTATAGAAACTTTGCATCAGGCTCAAGTCTTGTTGAGTGAGCTAGGTGGCAAACCAAGAGTTCATCTCAGCCCCGCGTTGAAAGGACTACACACCAGAAACGGCTTGCACTTTCCAAACCCACAGCGTGTGCCAATGCACGCGATGACCACGCTGGCGTGAGGTGTTCGACATGTAGAGCGTGCGCTCTAGGCGTCGGGGCCCGAGGCCACCGCCTGTTCTTCCTTCTCTCGCCACCGTGTCTTGTCTTACCCACTCAGCACACTCCTGTGCGTCCAACTGGCCTCGCCTTGCTCCTCTCCAACGCCGACAGATGGCACGCCAGATGCGGACGCGATGCTACCGGGTGGAACAGTGCACGCAAGTGTGGTGCCTGTGTAACACCCACAATGCAGCTATATCTCCCACGTGTCGGGGCACGACTTAGAGGCATAGCCGCATGGTAGGTTTGTCGCAAGAGGGGTAATCTTCACACATCCCATGTACTGAATAAGAAAGGGATAAAGAGTTGTCTTACAATTGCCACTTCACACAATACATAAATAATCCATACATCATCCAAAGTACAATCAAAGGTCCGACTACGGAACCAAAATAAAGGAAGACAACCCCAAATGCTAGATCCCGGATTGTCCCAACTGGGCTCCACTACTGATCATCAGGAAATGAAACGTAGTAACGACCCAGATCCTGGTCGAACTCCCACTTGAGTTTGGTAGCATCACCTGCACTAGCATCATCGGCACCTGCAACTGTTTGGAAGTATCCGTGAGTCACGAGGACTCAGCAATCTCACACCCGCGAGATCAAGACTATTTAAGCTTATGGGTAGGAGAAGGTAGTGAGGTGGAGCTGCAACAAGCACTAAGCATATATGGTGGCTAACATATGCAAATAAGAGCGAGAAGGGAAGCAACACAACGGTCGAGAAGCTAAAAGTGATCAAGAAGTGATCCTGAAACTACTTACGTTCAAGCATAACACAAGACCGTGTTCACTTCCCGGACTCCGCCAAAAAGAGACCATCATGGCTACACACGCGGTTGATGCATTTTAATTAAGTCAAGTGTCAAGTTCTCTACAACCGGACATTAACAAATTCCCATCTACCACATAACCGCGGGCACGGCTCTCAAAAGTTTATACCCTGCAGGGGTGTCCCAACTTAGCCCATCACAAGTTCTCACGGTCAACGAAGGATATTCCTTCTCCCGGGAAGACCCGGTCAGTCTCGGAATCCCGGTTACAAGACATTTCGACAATGGTAAAACAAGACCAGCAAAGCCGCCCGATGTGTCGACAAATCCCGATAGGAGTCGCACGTATCTCGTTCTCAGGGCACACACGGATGGGCCAGATGTCGAGTTGGCATAAACCCTGGTTTCCCAGGGGGGGTGCCGGACATCGCCCAGTTTGGACCAACACTCAGAGGAGCACTGACCCGGGGGTTTAAAATAAAGATGACCCTTGAGTCTGCAGAACCAAAGGGAAAAAGGCTTAGGTGGCAAATGTTAAAACCAAGGTTGGGCCTTGCTGGAGGAGTTTTTTCAAAGCGAACTATCAAGGGGTTCCCATAACACTCAACCGCGTAAGGAACACAAAATCAAGGAACATAACACCAGTATGACGGAAACTAGGGCGGCAAGAGTGGAACAAAACACCATGCATAAGGCCGAGCCTTCCACCATTTACCAAGTATGTAGATGCATTAATTAAATAAGAGATATTGTGATATTCCAACATATCCATGTTCCAACATGGAACAAACTTCAACTTCACCCGCAACTAGCAACGCTATAAGAGGGGCTGAGCAAAAACGATAACTATTGGAAATATGCCCTAGAGGAAATAATAATATGGTTATTATTTCTGTGTTCATGATAATTGTCTATTGTTCATGCTATAATTGTGTTATCCAGAAATCGTAATACATGTGTGAATACATAGGCCACAATGTGTCCCTAGTTGAAAGTGCAACTATCCCAAGGTGGTTTTGGTAATTCATAACAACATATAGCTCATTGAGCTAATGCTATTCCAAGATGATTATTTCAGGAAAGCTCAATGATTAGCATGGCATGGATGTGAAAGTGGAACCCTCAAAATGCTAAGGACAAAGGATTGGCTCAAGCTCAAAAGCTCAAGACTCTTCATTTTATATTTTAGTGATCCAAGATCACATTGAGTCTTTAGGAAAAGCCAATACTATCAAGGAGGGATGAGGTGTTGCTTAATGAGCCTCTTGCTTCATGTGCTTAATGATATGCTCCAAAATCCTCAGCTACTTTCCCATATCCACAAATGACCTAAACCCTAAGCCAAACTCGGTCATACCGATTCTATCTATCCGGCGCCACCGAGTTTCATATGTCATAAGCCACTGCCAAACCCTAGCAATTCGGTCCTACCGACAGGGATCTCGGTCTCATCGAGATGGGGTTGCAAACTCTCTGTTTCCCTTTCGTAACTTTTCGGTCTCACCGAAAGAGCGAATCGGTCCCACCGAGATTGCAATGTAAACTCTGTGTTTCCCTTTTGTAACTTTTCGGTCTCACCGAAAGAGCAAATCGGTCCCACCGAGTTTGCCTGACCAACTCTCTGGTTAGCTTATTACCAAACTCGGTCTCACCGAGTTTGTGTAATCGGTCTCACCGAGATTACGTTATGCCCAAACCCTAACAGAATCGGTCCTACCGAGTTGCATGTCAATCCCACCAAAAATCTCTAACGGTCACTAGGTTTACCTTTTCGGTCTGACCGAGTTTATTTATTCGGTCCCACCGAGATTGGTAGATTGTGTGTAACGGTTGGATTTTGTGTGGAGGCTATATATACCCCTCCACCTCCTCTTCACTCATGGAGAGAGCCATCAGAACACATACACCATTCCAACTCATATGTTCTGAGAGAGAACCACCTACTCATGTGTTGAGACCAAGACATTCCATTCCTACCATATGAACCTTGATCTCTAGCCTTCCCAAGTTGCTTTCCACTCAAATCTTCTTTCCATCAGATCCAAATCCTATAAGAGGGAGTTGAGTGTTGGGGAGACTATCATTTGAAGCACAAGAGCAAGGAGTTCATCATCAACACACCGTTTGTTACTTCTTGGAGAGTGGTGTCTCCTAGATTGGCTAGGTGTCACTTGGGAGCCTCCGACAAGATTGTGGAGTTGAACCAAGGAGTTTGTAAGGGCAAGGAGATCGCCTACTTCGTAAAGATCTACCGCTAGTGAGGCAGGTCCTTCGTGGGCGATGGCCATGGTGGGATAGACAAGGTTGCTACTTCGTGGACCCTTCGTGGGTGGAGCCCTCCGTGGACTCGCGCAACCGTTACCCTTCGTGGGTTGAAGTCTCCATCAACGTGGATGTAGGATAGCACCACCTATCCGAACCACGGGAAAAACATCCGTGTCTCCAATTGCGTTTGAATTCTCCAAACCCTTCCCTTTACATTCTTGCAAGTTGCATGCTTTACTTTCCGCTGCCAATATACTCTTTGCATGCTTGCTTGAATTATGTGATGATTGCTTGACTTGTCCTAAAATAGCTAAAATCTGCCAAGAACTAAAATTGGGAAAAGGTCAAGTTTTTATTTGGTCAAGTAGTCTAATCACCCCCCTCTAGACATACTTTCGATCCTACAAGTGGTATCAGAGCCTTGGTCTCCATTTGCTTTGATCTCCATAGCTTTTGGTGGTCATAGCCTTGGTTTCACAACCTAGGAGAGTATGGCGTCTAGCGAGGGAAATTATCACCATAGAGGTCCTTACTTTGATGGTACTAATTTTGCTAGTTGGAAGCATAAAATGAAAATGCATATTCTTGGACATAACCCCGCCGTTTGGGCTATTGTGTGTGTTGGTTTGCAAGGTGACTTCTTTGATGGGAGAGAACCGAACCGTGAAGCTATCGCGGATGAGTTGAAGATGTTGCAATACAATGCTCAAGCTTGTGATATTCTCTTCAACGGATTATGCCCCGAAGAATTCAACAAAATCAGCCGTCTTGAGAATGCAAACGAAATTTGGGACACTTTGATTGATATGCACGAAGGTACCGACTCCGTCAAGGATTCCAAGTTGGATGTGCTTCAAAGTCAACTTGACAAGTTCAAGATGGAGGATGGTGAAGGTGTCGCTAAAATGTACTCTAGGCTTGCTCTCATCACAAATGAGATTGCCGGTTTAGGAAGTGAAGAGATGACTGATAGATTCATCATCAAGAAGATCCTAAGAGCCTTGGATGGAAAATATGATACCGTGTGCATGTTTATCCAAATGATGCCCAACTACAAAGATCTCAAGCCAACAGAAGTGATTGAAAGAATTGTTGCTCATGAGATGTCACTTAAGGATAAAGAGGAACTTCACAACAAATCAAGTGGTGCCTACAAAGCCTCATGTGAAGCCCCCACATCATCAAGTGAGAGAAAAAACTTCAATGAAGAATTGAGCTTAATGGTGAAGAACTTCAACAAGTTCTACAAGAGTAGAAACAAAGATAGAAGCTTCAAGTCAAGGTCCTACAATGACAAAAGATCTTCTAGTCGAGAGCGAAACTCCTACAATTGTGGAAGACCCGGACACTATTCCAATGAGTGTATGGCTCCCTACAATAGAAGAGAAGATTCTCCAAAAAGAAGAAGCAAAGATTCACCACCAAGAGAGAGAAGGAGTAGAGATGATCGTTATGAACGAGGGTACTCACGGAGAAGCAAGAATTCGGAAAGGAAGGAAAAATCATCAAGGAGCTACACAAAACAGAGACATCAAGCTCATATTGGTGAATGGGTATCCGGCTCCGACTCCGACAGCCACTCCGAGAGAAGTTATCACTCCAACTCCGAAGATACTCAAGATGAAGGTGTTGCCGGTCTAGCACTTGTGTCATCCAACTCCTACGACATATTTGATTCACCAAATGAAGGAATTGGAAGATGCTTCATGGCCAAAGGTCCTAAGGTAACACACCCCGAGTATGTTGATTTTAATAGTGATGAAGATGACTTGCTAGGTGATGATGATTTGCTTGTTGACAACTCTAGTGATGAATACTATGATGAAACGTCAATTAATCATGCTAATCAAGATAAAACGAATGACAATGATAAGGAGAAGATTGAGGCTCTAACTAAAGAACTAAACACTCTTAAGTTAGCTCATGAAACTATCTTCGAAGATCATCGGGAACTTTTAAGAGCTCATGAGAAGTTACGCTTTGAAAAGCTCAATCTTGAGCAAGAGCATGAGTTTTTAAAAGCAATCAATGATGATCTCCGCAAGAAAAGTTCTTCTTACATTGCCAAGCGTTTACTCTTATCCACTTACATGCCTCAAGTCAAGTCTAGTAACAAGAACAAGAAAGATTCTTCCTCTAGTAGTAACAATGATCATGCTAAATCCAATATTGTTGCTTCTAGTAGTTCTCTTGATTCCACTAATGATTCTCTTAGCCAAGTTACACTTGAGCAAGAAAATAGCTTATTGAAGGGAATTATAGAGAAAGGAGTGTACAAAAGCCTTGCCGGGAGTAAGCAATTCGAGGAAATTGTGCGCAGCAAGGAATGCACCGGAAGAATCAAGGTGTTGGTTTTGAACGAAAGTTCAATGCCAATGGAGTTGAGTGGGAAGAAGATCAATACCCCAAGACAAAGTTTGTTCCTCAACAAGAGAAGTATGATACTTCCTTCAAGGGGACACAAGCTCAAGATGATCTTCCACCACAAGACTACAAGCAAAAAGGCAAGGACAAGCTTCAAGAGGAAATTGATGCATTTGAAGAAGCTCCTAAGACCTTAGTCAAGTGGATTCCCAAGACTACTTTAAGTTCCACTTCGTCAAGTACGACTACAACTCCAAGGATTCCCATCAAGATGATGTGGATCCAAAAGAAGAAGAACTAGAGAGTTCTTGAGGGTGACTCCGCCAACATACTTCACTCTTATCATTTTGGCAAGAACAAGTGCAATCAACTTCCACATGTTGCACTAGTTCAAGGAGTCACAAACCCTCTTGTTGGTAAGACAAGGGACAAGGTAACCTAAAAGTTTTCATGGACATCATCTTGTGTGTGTATCACTCTATGTCTATGGATATCCTTGTTTGATCCTTGTGGGACTAACCCATGTAGGTATTGAAAGTGCAATTCACTAAAATAGATAGCTCCAAGTGATCTACATCAACATTGAGCATCCACATCTTCAACATCTACATGAAGTCATCATCGACAAAACCCAAGGTTAGTTCATCCCTCTTAGGGGGGATATCACATCTAGGGGGAGCTTTGCTCTAAGACTTGAGCTAGAGCAACTCTAAAGATGTGAACACAACAATGCTTTATGTAAAAGTGGTAACCCCACTTGAGCTTAAACGATGAGTATGACCTATGATCAAGTGTTCTCACTTGACTCCTAAGTCAATATACTCATATATAGATGACCTAGTCATCGCAAATTGCTTGATAGATGCTAGAATTGGTTGTGCATGCTTTGTCACATATTTCATTTGCCATCTTATTGTGTGAGCATGTTGGTTGCATATTTTACTCATTCGAGGACATCCACTTGTTGTTTTGATTGGTTGGCTTTATTTCTTTCTACCAAGTGGATGGACAAGAATGCCTAAGAACCTCCTCTAGCTATCTATGCTTTTCTCGTCTCAAACTCTATTCATGCTACATCACAAAATTTGATCAAGTCAGATTCGAACCACTCTGTGTGAGGAGCGCTCGGAGTCCCCGATTCGTCATAGACTTAAACTTCCAAAACCTCTTTGTGATTCTCGGTCTGACCGATTCCCCACTTTCGGTCCTACCGAGATCATTAAGTTGATCTAGGTTTTCAATCTCGGTGCAACCGATTTGAACTTTTCGGTCACACCGAGTTGCAGTAACTGCTCGCAGTTATGCATCTCAATGCCACCGAGTTGTTCCACTCGGTCACACCGACAGGGTCGGGCTATATATAGTCACGGGCAAAAATTTGGAAATTTCTCCGAACCCCTTCGGCCGCGCGATAGCCTGCTCTGCCAACTTGGTCTCCGGATCGTCTCCTCGCCGCCAGTAGCCTCCTATCGCTGGTCTCCGTCGCCGTCAACGGGAATTCTACCCCGTCGTTGCCGCCGTAGCGAGTCTCCGCCGCACTAGGGTATGGACTCGATCTTTCTGCTATTCTCCAATCCGATTCCTAGCACATTGTGATCATCATGATTCTTGCCACGTTTGATAAACTCCTATCCAGTCAATGAACTCGTAGATTAGGTTTAATTCGAAAAATTTAGGGTTAGGTTTCCGCCGAAACCATCTTGGACCCACCGAGTTGAAAAACTCGGTCCCACCGATTTAGCTTATGACATTGCACAAGTGAGACTCAGTCTGACCGAGAATTACTTATCGGTGTGACTGATTTTGGAATTCTGTGAAACCCTAGCAGTCTTAGTGCCACCGAACTGTGACTCGGTCTGACCGAGTTCACTAGTTTAGGTTCCAAAACTGCTTCGGTAGTTTAAAAATCGGTAGATCCGAGATGCTTTCAGTGGGAAACTAAAACTAAGTATTTGGATTATTCTTTTGCAAAAATCTCTGCATTTTGTGATGCTCATCTACTCTATCTCATCTATAACCTATTCACAGGGTCAGCAGTCGGAGTTTGCATCATGTCAGACCAAAGTGATAGCCAGAACCTGTCAGAACAGCAAGTGCAGCTGAGTGAGGGCACTAGTCCCTCAAGTTCCTCAGATGATGGCAGCAGGAGCACCCCTAGCAATCTGCCTAAGGCTGCCACACGACAGAGAAAGAAGAGAACCTCAGACTCAGAAGATGAGGATTATGTGGCAGAAGAGGAAGCAACCTCCAAGAGAGTTGAGCCAGCACAAGGTACAAAGCCAGGGTTGAAGTTCAAAAGGCCAGCAGGCAGGCAGCCTATGTCCAAGGCAAGAGCTTCAACTGAGAAGCCCACTCCCATTGAGCCAGTTGCTGCTGAGGGCAAGAAGAGGAAAGAAAGGGTGAAGAAAACTGTAGCCAGAGTGCTTGGCAAAGCTTCCATCATGGAAGATGAGGAGGAAGAAGAAGAGGTGGTTGCACCAGCACCAAAAGCACCCAAGCTGATGGGTGATGCCATAAGGTCAGGGGGAGCTGCTTCCAAGGCCAAGCCAGCTCCAAAGCCCAAGCCAAAGAGGAATACAAGAAGCATCCCAGCTGCTGAGAAGAACAAGGCCCCAGTGCCTGAAGCTGCAGAAGAAGAGGAAGAGAATGTCCTCAGAAAGCTCAAGCCCAAGATCCCAGACCACAACGATGCTCATCCTGTGGCTGAGGATATGAAACTCAGGAGAGATTCAGGACTCCGGAAGTGGAGAGAAGCAGACCCGTATGCTTCAAGGAGAAGGACTGTAGTGGACTACAGATTTCATACCAAGGAGCAGCAAGACTTCTATGAGACAGTGCTACTAGACAAGAAGCCCATTGTCTATGACATGAGATGGGTCGATTGGCAATATATCAAGGATAACGAGGAGTACTTCCCTGGAGTGCAGGACAGCTTCAAGGCGTGTGGAGTAGAGGACTTTGTTGGGCAGAAGCTCACAAAGTGGAACGAGGAACTCATCATGCAGTTCTACTCCACATCCCATTTTTATCCAGATGGTAGGATAACTTAGATGTCAGAGGGTACGAGGTACCAGTCCACAGTTGCTGAATGGGCTCAGCTGATAAATGCCCCAGAGGAGCAAGCAGATGACTTGGACGTTTATGCTAAGAAGAAGATGAACCACAACTCTATGTCCAACATGTACAAGGAGATTCCAAATGAAGCACTTGACACTTCCAAGTTTGGCTCAGTACATTATCTTCTATCAGGGCTACCCACTATCAACTGGATACTAGGGCACACCTTATTGCCAAAGTCTGGAGATCACAAGATGATGAGAGGCCACGTGATCAACTTGCTTCATATCTTTGACGTGCCTCAGAAATTCAAGGTGATGAGCCTAATGGTAGAGACCATTAAGAGGACAGCAGCAGACCAGAAGAGGAGCTGTGGATATGCCCCACAGATTCAGGAGCTCATCAACTCCAAGATGGGCACGGGCATATACCTCTTGGACAAGGAACACCTGCCTATCCGTCCGGACTTTGAAGATAACCAAGTGGTAATGACTGAGAATGAGCCATCATCTGCCCAAGCACAAGCCAAGAAGGAGAAGGCTAGGAAGGAGAAAGCTGCCAAGATGCCTACTCAAGCGGAGGCATCTGAGTATTTCCTGAAAACCAAACAAGAGCAGCTTGGTTACTTAATTGCATCCACCCTGCGGATTGAGCAAGGACTAGCCACCCTAACTCAAAACCAGGCAAGCTTAGAGAGGATCATGGAACAAAAGTTCTATGACTTGGATGTCAAAGTGACAGAGATTCAGTCTGCAGTGGAGCAGCTCCAGGATGACATGCAGGAGAGGAGAGGCAAGACTACAACTGATGCCTTTGCCAGAGTGCCCCGAGCTCCGAGGTCGTCTGCAGTGCCAGTTCCTGACACGAGGGCAACCGCCTTAGCTCCAGCCGCAGCATCAGCTCCAACTCCAGCATCTACTTCAGCTCCAGCATCTACTTCAGCATCTACGAAAGCCTTCGTCCTTGGAGTGATCCGGACTCCACCACCACCTGAAGATCAAGCCCGAGTATCGACTTAGCACTATGCATTTTCTAGGAACTTTTTGGTAACTCGTTGCCAAAGGGGGAGAAAATGTATAGATCATAGGCTTCGAGAGAGAGTGTTGCTTTTATTCTCTCTTGTTTTATTTGGTGGTTTTTCGAACTTCGTTTGCTTTTGTGTGAGATACTACGTCATTATCTGTGTGAGACATCGATGGTCATGTGTTTGATCATAAGCTACACTTAATGTTTGCTTAATGCTATTTTTATCCTATCTATCTTATGTGATCACTCACTATTCTTGGTGATGAGTGCATGTATTTCATTCTTATCATTTTAAGCGCTCCACCAAGATGTATGTGACATGGAAGAGTAACCCATGACTCTAACTCTTTGTGCATTTGCAGTCCAAAGCAAATTTTAAATATGCACAAATTTAGGGGGAGCTCTTACTTTTCACATACTTCTCAAAGCGACGATATATTTCATGCTTATTATCATTTGTCGAAGCTTTGATCTATATGTTGTCATCAGTTACCAAAAAGGGGGAGATTGAAAGTGCAACTATCCCTAGGTGGTTTTGGTAATTCATAACAACATATAGCTCATTGAGCTAATGCTATTCCAAGATGATTATTTCAGGAAAGCTCAATGATTGGCATGGCATGGATGTGAAAGTGGAACCCTCAAAATGCTAAGGACAAAGGATTGGCTCAAGCTCAAAAGCTCAAGACTCTTCATTTTATATTTTAGTGATCCAAGATCACATTGAGTCTTTAGGAAAAGCCAATACTATCAAGGAGGGATGAGGTGTTGCTTAATGAGCCTCTTGCTTCATGTGCTTAATGATATGCTCCAAAATCCTCACCTACTTTCCCATATCCACAAATGACCTAAACCCTAAGCCAAACTCGGTCATACCGATTCTATCTATCCGGCACCACCGAGTTTCATATGTCATAAGCCACTGCCAAACCCTAGCAATTCGGTCCTACCGACAGGGATCTTGGTCTCACCGAGATGGGGTTGCAAACTCTCTGTTTCCCTTTCGTAACTTTTCGGTCTCACCGAAAGAGCGAATCGGTCCCACCGAGATTGCAATGTAAACTCTGTGTTTCCCTTTTGTAACTTTTCAGTCTCACCGAAAGAGCAAATCGGTCCCGCCGAGTTTGCCTGACCAACACTCTGGTTAGCTTATTACCAAACTTGGTCTCACCGAGTTTGTGTAATCGGTCTCACCGAGATTACGTTATGCCCAAACCCTAACAGAATCGGTCCAACCGAGTTGCATGTCAGTCCCACCGAAAATCTCTAACGGTCACTAGGTTTACCTTTTCGGTCTGACCGAGTTTATTTATTCGGTCCCACCGAGATTGGTAGATTGTGTGTAATGGTTGGATTTTGTGTGGAGGCTATATATACCCCTCCACCTCCTCTTCACTCATGGAGAGAGCCATCAGAACACATACACCATTCCAACTCATATGTTCTGAGAGAGAACCACCTACTCATGTGTTGAGAACAAGACATTCCATTCCTACCATATAAATCTTGATCTCTAGCCTTCCCCAAGTTGCTTTCCACTCAAATCTTCTTTCCATCAGATCCAAATCCTATGAGAGAGAGTTGAGTGTTGGGGAGACTATCATTTGAAGCACAAGAGCAAGGAGTTCATCATCAACACACCGTTTGTTACTTCTTGGAGA
Organism: Triticum monococcum; assembly: GCA_034509565.1. Lineage (NCBI taxonomy): Eukaryota > Viridiplantae > Streptophyta > Magnoliopsida > Poales > Poaceae > Triticum > Triticum monococcum. The sequence goes on along the minus strand of CM067842.1, from coordinate 524,607,766 downwards.
GTGGTGTCTCCTAGATTGGCTAGGTGTCACTTGGGAGCCTCCGACAAGATTGTGGAGTTGAACCAAGGAGTTTGTAAGGGCAAGGAGATCGCCTACTTCGTGAAGATCTACCGCTAGTGAGGCAAGTCCTTCGTGGGCGATGACCATGGTGGGATAGACAAGGTTGCTACTTCGTGGACCCTTCGTGGGTGGAGCCCTCCGTGGACTCGTGCAACCGTTACCCTTTGTGGGTTGAAGTCTCCATCAACGTGGATGTAGGATAGCACCACCTATCCGAACCACGGGAAAAACATCCGTGTCTCCAATTGCGTTTGAATTCTCCAAACCCTTCCCTTTACATTCTTGCAAGTTGCATACTTTACTTTCCGCTGCCAATATACTCTTTGCATGCTTGCTTGAATTATGTGATGATTGCTTGACTTGTCCTAAAATAGCTAAAATCTGCCAAGAACAAAAATTGGGAAAAGTTCAAGTTTTTATTTAGTCAAGTAGTCTAATCACCCCCCTCTAGACATACTTTAGATCCTACACTAGTGAGCCTCTAGTTGACTAGCTCGTTGATCAACAGATAGTCATGGTTTCCTGGCTATAGACATGGGGATGTCATTGATAACGGGATCACATCATTAGGAGAATGATGTGATGGACAAGACCCAATCCTAAGCTTAGCTCAAAGATCGTGTAGTTCATTTGCTGTAGCTTTTCTGAATGTCAAGTATCATTTCCTTAGACCATGAGATTGTGCAACTCCCGGATACCGTAGGAGTGCTTTGGGTGTGCCAAACGTCACAACGTAACTGGGTGACTATAAAGGTACATTACAGGTGTCTCCGAAAGTGTCTGTTGGGTTGGCACGAATCGAGACTGGGATTTGTCACTTCGTATGACGGAGAGGTATCTCTGGGCCCACTCGGTAATGCATCATCACAATGAGCTCAAAGTGATCAAGTGGTTGATCACGGGATCATGCATTACGGTACAAGTAAAGTGACTTGCTGGTAACGAGACTGAACGAGGTATTGGGATACCGACGATCGAGTCTCGGGCAAGTAACGTACCGATTGACAAAGGGAATTGTATACAGATTGATTGAATCCTCGACATCGTGGTTCATCCGATGAGATCATCGTGGAGCATGTGGGAGCCAACATGGGTATCCAGATCCCGCTGTTGGTTATTGACTAGAGAGGCTTCTCGGTCATGTCTACATGTCTCCCGAACCCGTAGGGTCTACACACTTAAGGTTTGGTGACGCTAGGGGTTGTAGAGATATGAGTATGCAGTAACCCAAAAGTTGTTCGGAGGCCCGGATGAGATCCCGGACGTCGCGAGGAGTTCCGAAATGGTCCGGAGGTGAAGAATTATATATAGGAAGTGCAGTTTCGGCCATCGGGAGAGTTTCGGGGGTCACCGATATTGTACCGGGACCACCGGAAGGGTCCCGGGGGTCCACCGGGTGGGGCCACCCATCCCGGAGGGCCCCATGGGCTGAAGTGGGGAGGGGAACCAGCCCCTGGTGGGCTGGTGCGCCCCCCCCCCCTGGGACCCCCCATGGGCCTAGGGTTGGGAACCCTAGGGGAGGGGGCGCCTCCACTTGCCTTGGGGGGTACCCCACCCCCTTGCCCCCCCCCTAGGAGATCCCATCTCCTACGGCCGGCGCACCCCCCTAGGGGGCCTATATAAAGGGGGGAGGGAGGGCAGCAACACCTCAAGTCTTGGCACCTCCCTCTCCCCTGCTACACCTCTCCCTGTCGCAGAAGCTCGGCGAAGCCCTGCTACGATCACTGTTGCATCCACCACCACGCCGGCGTGCTGCTGGATCTTCATCAACCTCTCCTTCCCCCTTCCTGGATCAAGAAGGAGGAGACGTCATCCGCTCCGTACGTGTGTTGAACACGGAGGTGTCGTTCGTTCGGCACTTGGTCATCGGTGATTTGGATCACGGCGAGTACGACTCCATCATCCCCGTTCTCTTGAACGCTTCCGCTCGCGATCTACAAGGGTATGTAGATGCACTCTCCTCTCGTTGCTAGTTGACTCCATAGATTGATCTTGGTGAAATGTAGGAATTTTTTTTGTTTTCTGCAACGTTCCACAACAGTGGCATCTTGAGCTAGGTCTATGCGTAGTTACTATGCACGAGTAGAACACAAAGTAGTTGTGGGCGTCGATATTGTCAATTTGCTTGCCGTTACTAGTCTTATCTTGATTCGGCGGCATCGTGGGATGAAGCAGCCCGGACCAACTTTACACATACGCTTACGTGAGACCGGTTCCACCGACTGACATGCACTAGTTGCATAAGGTGGCTGGCGGGTGTCTATCTCTCACACTTTAGTCGGATCGGATTCGATGAACAGGGTCCTTATGAAGGGTAAATAGAAATTGGCAATTCACGTTGTGGTTTTGGCGTAGGTAAGAACACGTTCTTGCTAGAACCCTATTGCAGCCACGTAAAACTTGCAACAACAATTAGAGGACGTCTAACTTGTTTTTTGCAGCAAGTGTCATGTGATGTGATATGGCCAAAGTTGTGATGAGTGATGAATGATATATATGTGATGTATGAGATCATGTTCTTGTTGGGGAACGTAGTAATTTCAAAAAAATTCCTACGCACACGCAAGATCATGGTGATGCACACCAACGAGAGGATAGTATGATCTACGTACCCTTGTAGATCGCAACGGAAGCGTTGACACAACGTAGAGGAAGTAGTCGTACGTCTTCTTCCCGATCCAACCGATCCAAGCACCGTTACTCCGGTGCCTCCGAGTTCTTAGCACACGTACAACTCGATGACGATCCCCGGGCTCCGATCCAGCAAAGCTTCGGGGAGGAGTTCTGTCAGCACGACGGCGTGGTGACGATCTTTATGTTCTACCGACGCAGGGCTTCGCCTAAGCACTACAACGATATGATCGAGGTGGAATATGGTGGCAGGGGGCACCGCACACGGCTAAGGAACGATCTCAATGATCAACTCGTGTGTCTAGAGGTGCCCCTTGCCTCCGTATATAAAGGATCCAAGGGGGAGGGGGCCGCCGGCCAGGAGAAGGACGCAGGAGGAGTCCTACTCCTACCGGGAGTAGGACTCCCCCCCCCCCAATCCTAGTTGGACTAGGATTCCCCGAGGGGGAAAGAGAGAGAGGGGGGCCGGCCACCTCTCCTAGTCCTAATAGGACTAGGGGAGGGGGGAGGCGCGCGGCCACCTTGGGCTGCCCCTTTCTCCTTTCCACTAAAGCCCATTAAGGCCCATATGGCTCCCGGGGGGTTCCGGTAACCACCCGGTACTCCGGTAAAATCCCGATTTCACCCGGAACACTTCCGATATCCAAATATAGGCTTCCAATATATCAATCTTTATGTCTCGACCATTTCGAGACTCCTCGTCATGTCCGTGATCACATCCGGGACTCCGAACTAACTTCGGTACATCAAAATGCATAAACTCATAATAACTGTCATCGTAACGTTAAGCGTGCGGACCCTACGGTTCGAGAACAATGTAGACATGACTGAGACACTTCTCCGGTCAATAACCAATAGCGGGACCTGGATGCCCATATTGGCTCCTACATATTCTACGAAGATCTTTATCGGTCAGACCGCATAACAACATACGTTGTTCCCTTTGTCATCGGTATGTTACTTGCCCGAGATTCGATCATCGGTATCCAATACCTAGTTCAATCTCGTTACCGGCAAGTCTCTTTACTCGTTCCGTAATACATCATCTCGCAACTAACTCATTAGTCGCAATGCTTGCAAGGCTTATGTGATGTGCATTACCGAGAGGGCCCAGAGATACCTCTCCGACAATCGGAGTGACAAATCCTAATCTCGAAATACGCCAACCCAACATCTACCTTTGGTGACACCTGTAGAGCTCCTTTATAATCACCCAGTTACGTTGTGATGTTTGGTAGCACACAAAGTGTTCCTCCGGTAAACGGGAGTTGCATAATCTCATAGTCATAGGAACATGTATAAGTCATGAAGAAAGCAATAGCAACATACTAAACGATCGGGTGCTAAGCTAATGAAATGAGTCTTGTCAATCAGATCATTCAACTAATGATGTGACCTCGTTAATCAAATAACAACACCTTGTTCATGGTCAGGACACATAACCATCTTTGATTAACGAGCTAGTAGAGGCATACTAGTGACTCTAAGTTTGTCTATGTATTCACACATGTATTATGTTTCCGGTTAATACAATTCTAGCATGAATAATAAACATTTATCATGATATAAGGAAATAAATAATAACTTTATTATTTCCTCTAGGGCATATTTCTTCAGTCTCCCACTTGCACTAGAGTCAATAATCTAGATTAGATAGTAATGATTCTAACACCCATGGAGCCTTGGTGCTGATCATGTTTTGCTCGTGGAAGAGGCTTAGTCAATGGGTCTGCAACATTCAGATCCGTATGTATCTTGCAAATCTCTATGTCTCCCACCTGGACTAGATCCTGGATGGAATTGAAGTGTCTCTTGATGTGCTTGGTCCTCTTGTGAAATCTGGATTCCTTTGCCAAGGCAATTGCACCAGTATTGTCACAAAAGATTTTCATTGGACCCGATGCACTAGGTATGACACCTAGATCGGATATGAACTCCTTCATCCAGACTCCTTCGTTCGCTGCTTCCGAAGCAGCTATGTATTCCGCTTCACATGTAGATCCCGCTACGACGCTTTGTTTAGAACTGCACCAACTGACAGCTCCACCGTTTAATGTAAACACGTATCCGGTTTGCGATTTAGAATCGTCCGGATCAGTGTCAAAGCTTGCATCAACGTAACATTTTACGGTGAGTTCTTTGTCACCTCCATATACGAGAAACATATCCTTAGTCCTTTTCAGGTATTTCAGGATGTTCTTGACCGCTGTCCAGTGATCCACTCCTGGATTACTTTGGTACCTCCCTACTAAACTTATAGCAAGGCACACATCAGGTCTGGTACATAGCATTGCATACATGATAGAGCCTATGGCTGAAGCATAGGGAACATCTTTCATTTTCTCTCTATCTTCTGCAGTGGCCGGGCATTGAGTCTGACTCAACTTCACACCTTGTAACACAGGCAAGAACCCTTTCTTTGCTTGATCCATTTTGAACTTCTTCAAAATCTTGTCAAGGTATGTGCTTTGTGAAAGTCCAATTAAGCGTCTTGATCTATCTCTATAGATCTTTATGCCTAATATGTAAGCAGCTTCACCGAGGTCTTTCATTGAAAAACTCTTATTCAAGTATCCCTTTATGCTATCCAGAAATTCTATATCATTTCCAATCAGCAATATGTCATCCACATATAATATCAGAAATGCTACAGAGCTCCCACTCACTTTCTTGTAAATACAGGCTTCTCCGAAAGTCTGTATAAAACCAAATGCTTTGATCACACTATCAAAGCGTTTATTCCAACTCCGAGAGGCTTGCACCAGTCCATAAATGGATTGCTGGATCTTGCACACTTTGTTAGCTCCCTTTGGATCGACAAAACCTTCCGGTTGCATCATATACAACTCTTCTTCCAGAAATCCATTCAGGAATGCAGTTTTGACATCCATCTGCCAAATTTCATAATCATAAAATGCGGCAATTGCTAACATGATTCGGACAGACTTAAGCATCGCTACGGGTGAGAAGGTCTCATCGTAGTCAACCCCTTGAACTTGTCAAAAACCTTTTGCGACAAGTCGAGCTTTATAGACAGTAACATTACCGTCAGTGTCAGTCTTTTTCTTGAAGATCCATTTATTCTCAATTGCTTGCCGATCATCGGGCAAGTCAACCAAAGTCCATACTTTGTTCTCATACATGGATCCCATCTCAGATTTCATGGCTTCAAGCCATTTTGCGGAATCTGGGCTCACCATCGCTTCTTCATAGTTCGTAGGTTCATCATGATCTAGTAGCATGACTTCCAGAACAGGATTACCGTACCACTCTGGTGCGGATCTCACTCTGGTTGATCTACGAGGTTCAGTAGTATCTTGACCTAAAGTTTCATGATCATCATCATTAGCTTCCTCACTTATTGGTGTAGGTGTCGCAGAAACAGTTTTCTGTGATGTACTACTTTCCAATAAGGGAGTAGGAACAGTTACCTCGTCAAGTTCTACTTTCCTCCCACTCACTTCTTTCGAGAGAAACTCCTTCTCCAGAAAGTTTCCAAATTTAGCAACAAAAGTCTTGCCTTCGAATCTGTGATAGAAGGTGTATCCAATAGTTTCCTTTGGATATCCTATGAAGACACATTTCTCCGATTTGGGTTCGAGCTTATCAGGTTGAAGCTTTTTCACATAAGCATCGCAGCCCCAAACTTTCAGAAACGACAACTTTGGTTTCTTGCCAAACCACAGTTCATAAGGCGTCGTCTCAACGGATTTTGATGGTGCCCTATTTAACGTGAATGCGGCCGTCTCTAGAGCGTATCCCCAAAACGATAGCAGTAAATCAGTAAGAAACATCATAGATCGCACCATATCTAGTAAAGTACGATTACGACATTCGGACACACCATTACGCTGTGGTGTTCCGGGTGGCGTGAGTTGCGAAACTATTCCACAATTTTTCAAATGTATACCAAACTCGTAACTCAAATATTCTCCTCCACGATCAGATCGTAGAAACTTTATTTTCTTGTTATGATGATTTTCCACTTCACTCTGAAATTCTTTGAACTTTTCAAATGTTTCAGACTTATGTTTCATTGAGTAGATATACCCATATCTGCTTAAATCATCTGTGAAGGTGAGAAAATAATGATATCCGCCACGAGCCTCAATATTCATCGGACCGCATACATCTGTATGTATGATTTCCAACAAATCTGTTGCTCTCTCCATAGTACCGGAGAACGGTGTTTTAGTCATCTTGCCCATGAGGCACGGTTCGCAAGTACCAAGCGATTCATAATCAAGTGGTTCCAAAAGTCCATCAGTATGGAGTTTCTTCATGCGCTTTATACCGATATGACCTAAACGGCAGTGCCACAAATAAGTTGCACCATCATTATCAACTCTGCATCTTTTGGCTTCAACATTATGAATATGTGTATCACTACTCTCGAGATTTAATAAGAATAGACCACTCTTCAAGGGTGCGTGACCATAAAAGATATTACTCATATAAATAGAACAACCATTATTCTCTGATTTAAATGAATAACCGTCTCGCATTAAATAAGATCCAGATATAATGTTCATGCTCAACGCTGGCACCAAATAACAATTATTTAGGTCTAATATTAATCCTGAAGGTAGATGTAGAGGTAGCGTGCCGACCGCGATCACATCGACTTTGGAACCGTTTCCCACGCGCATCGTCACCTCGTCCTTAGCCAATCTTCGCTTAATCCATAGTCCCTGTTTCGAGTTGCAAATATTAGCAACAGAACCAGTATCAAATACCCAGGTGCTACTGCAAGCATTAGTAAGGTACACATCAATAACATGTATATCACATATACCTTTGTTCACCTTGCCATCCTTCTTATCCGCCAAATACTTGGGGCAGTTCCGCTTCCAGTGACCAGTCTGCTTGCAGTAGAAGCACTCAGTTTTAGGCTTAGGTCCAGACTTGGGTTTCTTCTCTTGATCAGCAACTTGCTTGCTGTTCTTCTTGAAGTTCCCCTTCTTCTTCCCTTTACCCTTTTTCTTGAAACTAGTGGTCTTGTTGACCATCAACACTCGATGCTCCTTCTTGATTTCTACCTCCGCGGCTTTCAGCATTGCGAAGAGCTCGGGAATTGTCTTGTTCATCCCTTGCATATTATAGTTCATCATGAAGCTCTTGTAGCTTGGTGGCAGTGATTGGAGAATTCTGTCAATGACGCAATCATCTGGAAGATTAACTCCCAATTGAATCAAGTGATTATTATACCCAGACATTTTGAGTATATGCTCACTGACAGAACTGTTCTCTTCCATCTTGCAGCTATAGAACTTATTGGATACTTCATATCTCTCAATCCGGGCATTTGCTTGAAATATTAACTTCAACTCCTGGAACATCTCATATGCTCCATGACGTTCAAAACGTCGTTGAAGTCCCGATTCTAAGCCGTAAAGCATGGCACACTGAACTATCGAGTAGTCATCAGCTTTGCTCTGCCAGACGTTCATAACATCTGGTGTTGCTCTAGCAGCAGGCCTGGCACCCAGCGGTGCTTCCAGGATGTAATTCTTCTGTGCGGCAATGAGGATAATCCTCAAGTTACGGACCCAGTCCGTGTAATTGCTACCATCATCTTTCAACTTTGCTTTCTCAAGGAACGCATTAAAATTCAACGGAACAACAGCATGAGCCATTTATCTACAATCAACATAAACAAGCAAGATACTATCAGGTACTAAGTTCATGATAAATTTAAGTTCAATTAATCATATTACTTAAGAACTCCCACTTAGATAGACATCCCTCTAATCCTCTAAGTGATTACGTGATCCAAATCAACTAAACCATGTCCGATCATCATGTGAGATGGAGTAGTTTCATTGGTGAACATCATTATGTTGATCATATCTACTATATGATTCACGCTCGACTTTTCGGTCTCCGTGTTCCGAGGCCATATCTGTATATGCTTGGCTCGTCAAGTATAACCTGAGTATTTCGCGTGTGCAACTGTTTTGCACCCGTTGTATTTGAACGTAGAGCCTATCACACCCGATCATCACGTGGTGTCTCAGCACGAAGAACTTTCGCAACGGTGCATACTCAGGGAGAACACTTCTTGATAATTTAGTGAGAGATCATCTTATAATGCTACCGTCAATCAAAGCAAGATAAGATGCATAAAAGATAAACATCACATGCAATCAATATAAGTGATATGATATGGCCATCATCATCTTGTGCCTGTGATCTCCATCTCCGAAGCACCGTCATGATCACCATCGTCACCGGCGCGACACCTTGATCTCCATCGTAGCATCGTTGTCGTCTCGCCAATCTTATGCTTCCACGACTATCGCTACCGCTTAGTGATAAAGTAAAGCATTACATCGCGATTGCTTTGCATACAATAAAGCGACAACCATATGGCTCCTGCCAGTTGCCGATAACTCGGTTACAAAACATGATCATCTCATACAATAAAATTTAGCATCATGTCTTGACCATATCACATCACAACATGCCCTGCAAAAACAAGTTAGACGTCCTCTACTTTGTTGTTGCAAGTTTTACGTGGCTGCTACGGGCTTAAGCAAGAACCAAACTCACCTACGCATCAAAACCACAACGATGGTTTGTCAAATAGACTCCGTTTTAACCTTCGCAAGGACTGGGCGTAGCCACACTCGGTTCAACTAAAGTTGGAGAGACAGTCGCCCGCAAGCCACCTGTGTGCAAAGCACGTCGGGGGAACCGATCTCGCGTAAGCGTACGCGTAATGTTGGTCCGGGTCGTCTCGTCCAGCAATACCTCCGAACCAAAGTATGACATGCTGGTAGGCAGTATGACTTATATCGCCCACAACTCACTTGTGTTCTACTCGTGCAAATAACATCAAACCATAAAACCTAGGCTCGGATGCCACTGTTGGGGAACGTAGTAATTTCAAAAAAAATCCTACGCACACGCAAGATCATGGTGATGCACAGCAACGAGAGGAGAGTATGATCTATGTACCCTTGTAGATCGCAACGGAAGCGTTGACACAACTTAGAGGAAGTAGTCGTACGTCTTCTTCCCGATTCGACCGATCCAAGCACCGTTACTCCGGTGCCTCCGAGTTCTTAGCACACGTACAGCTCGATGACGATCCCCGGGCTCCGATCCAGCAAAGCTTTGGGGAGGAGTTCCGTCAGCACGACAGCGTGGTGACGATCTTGATGTTCTACCGACGCAGGGCTTCGCCTAAGCACTACAACAATATGATCGAGGTGGAATGTGGTGGCAGGGGGCACCGCACACGGCTAAGGAATGATCTCAATGATCAACTTGTGTGTCTAGAGGTGCCCCCTGCCTCCGTATATAAAGGAGCCAAGGGGGAGGGGGCCGCCGGCCAGGAGGAGGGCGCAGGAGGAGTCCTACTCCTACCGGGAGTAGGACTCCCCCCCCCAATCCTAGTTGGACTAGGATTCCCCAAGGGGGAAAGAGAGAGAGGGGGGCCGGCCACCTCTCCTAGTCCTAATAGGACTAGGGGAGGGGGGAGGCGCGCGGCCACCTTGGGCTGCCCCTTTCTCCTTTCCACTAAAGCCCATTAAGGCCCATATGGCTCACGAGGGGTTCCGGTAACCACCCGGTACTCCGGTAAAATCCCGATTTCACCTGGAACACTTCCGATATCCAAATATAGGCCTCCAATATATCAATCTTTATGTCTCGACCATTTCGAGACTCCTCGTCATGTCCGTGATCACATCCGGGACTTCGAACTAACTTCGGTACATCAAAATGCATAAACTCATAATAACTGTCATCGTAACATTAAGCGTGCGGACCCTATGGTTCGAGAACAATGTAGACATGACTGAGACACTTCTCCGGTCAATAACCAATAGCGGGACCTGGATGCCCATATTGGCTCCTACATATTCTACGAAGATCTTTATCGGTCAGACCGCATAACAACATACGTTGTTCCCTTTGTCATCGGTATGTTACTTGCCCGAGATTCGATCGTCGGTATCCAATACCTAGTTCAATCTCGTTACCGGCAAGTCTCTTTACTCGTTCCATAATACATCATCTCGCAACTAACTCATTAGTCGCAATGCTTGCAAGGCTTATGCGATGTGCATTACCGAGAGGGCCCAGAGATACCTCTCCGACAATCGGAGTGACAAATCCTAATCTCGAAATACGCCAACCCAACATCTACCTTTGGTGACACCTGTAGAGCTCCTTTATAATCACCCAGTTACGTTGTGACGTTTGGTAGCACACAAAGTGTTCCTCCGGTAAACGGGAGTTGCATAATCTCATAGTCATAGGAACATGTATAAGTCATGAAGAAAGCAATAGCAACATACTAAACGTTCGGGTGCTAAGCTAATGAAATGGGTCATGTCAATCAGATCATTCAACTAATGATGTGACCTCGTTAATCAAATAACAACACCTTGTTCATGGTCAGGAAACATAACCATCTTTGATTAACAAGCTAGTAGAGGCATACTAGTGACTCTAAGTTTGTCTATGTATTCACACATGTATTATGTTTCCGGTTAATACAATTCTAGCATGAATAATAAACATTTATCATGATATAAGGAAATAAATAATAACTTTATTATTGCCTCTAGGGCATATTTCCTTCAGTTCTTGTAATAGGAATCACGACTTGCATGTCGATGAGTATGACAACCGGCAGGAGCCATAGGAGTTGTCTTTATTTTTGTATGACCTGCGTGTCATTGAGAAACGCCATGTAAATTACTTTACTTTATTGCTAAATGTGTTAGCCATAGTAGTAGAAGTAATAGTTGGCAAGCAACTTCATGGAGACATGATGATGAAGATCATGGTGTCATGCCGGTGACAAGATGATCATGGAGCCCAAGATGGAGATCAAAGGAGCTATATGATATTGGCCATATCATGTCACTATTATTTGATTGCATGTGATGTTTATCTTGTTTTTGCATCTTGTTTACTTAGAACGACGGTAGTAAATAAGATGATCCCTCATAATAATTTCAAGAAAGTGTTCCCCCTAACTGTGCGCCGTTGCAACAGTTCGTTGTTTCGAAGCACCACGTGATGATCGGGTGTGATAGATTCCAACGTTCACATACAACGGGTGTAAGACAGATTTACACATGCAAACACTTAGGTTGACTTGACGAGCCTAGCATGTACAGACATGGCCTCGGACCACAGAAGACCGAAAGGTCGAGCATGAGTCGTATAGAAGATATGATCAACATGAAGGTGTTCACCGATGTTGACTAGTCCGTCTCACGTGATGATCGGACACGGCCTAGTTAACTCGGATCATGTTATACTTAGATGACTGGAGGGATGTCTATCTGAGTGGGAGTTCATTAAATATTTGATTAGATGAACTTAATTATCATGAACTTAGTCTAAAATCTTTACAATATGTCTTGTAGATCAAATGGCCAACGTTGTCCTCAACTTCAACGCGTTCCTAGAGAAAACCAAGCTGAAAGACGATGGCAGCAACTATACGGACTTGGTCCGGAACCTGAGGATCATCCTCATAGCTGCCAAGAAAGATTATGTCCTACAAGCACCGCTAGGTGAAGCACCTGCTTTCCCTGCAGAACAAGACATTATGAACGCTTGGCAGACACGTGCTGATGATTACTCCCTCGTTCAGTGCGGCATGCTTTACAGCTTAGAACCGGGGCTCCAAAAGCATTTTGAGCGACACGGAGCATATGAGATGTTCGAAGAGCTAAAAATGGTTTTCCAAGCTCATGCCTGGGTCGAGAGATATGAAGTCTCCGACAAGTTCTTCAACTGTAAGATGGAGGAAAATAGTTCTGTTAGTGAGCACATACTCAGAATGTCTGGGTTGCATGACCGCTTGACTCAGCTGGGAGTTAATCTCCCGAATGACATGGTCATTGACAGAATCCTTCAGTCGCTTCCACCGAGCTACAAGAGCTTTGTGATGAACTTTAATATGCAGGGGATGGAAAAGACCATTCCTGAGGTATATTCAATGCTGAAATCAGCAGAGGTAGAAGTCAAAAAGGAACATCAAGTGTTGATGGTGAATAAAACCACTAAGTTCAAGAAAGGCAAGGGTAAGAAGAACTTCAAGAAGGACGGCAAGGGAGTTGCCGCGCCCGGTAAGCAAGCTGCCGAGAAGAAGCCAAAGAATGGACCCAAGCCCGAGACTGAGTGTTTTTATTGCAAGGGAAGTGGTCACTGGAAGCGGAACTGCCCCAAATACTTAGCGGACAAGAAGGCCGGCATCACGAAAGGTATATATGATATACATGTAATTGATGTGTACCTTACCAGTACTCGTAGTAGCTCCTGCGTATTTGATACCGGTGCGGTTGCTCACATTTGTAACTCAAAGTAGGAGCTGCGGAATAAGCGGAGACTGGCGAAGGACGAGGTGACGATGCGCGTCGGGAATGGTTCCAAGGTCGATGTGATCACCGTCGGCACGCTACCTCTACATTTACCTTCGGGATTAGTTTTAAACCTCAATAATTGTTATTTGGTGCTAGCTTTGAGCATGAACATTGTATCAGGATCTCGTTTAATTCAAGATGGCTACTCATTTAAATCCGAGAATAATGGTTGTTCTATTTATATGAGAGATATGTTTTATGGTCATGCTCTGATGGTGAATGGTTTATTCTTAATGAATCTCGAGCGTAATGCTACACATATTCATAGTGTGAATACCAAAAGATGTAAGGTTGATAATGATAGTCCCACATACTTGTGGCACTGCCACCTTGGTCACATAGGTGTCAAACGCATGAAGAAGCTCCATGCAGATGGACTTTTAGAGTCTCTTGATTACGAATCATTTGACACGTGCGAACCATGCCTCATGGGTAAAATGACCAAGACTCCATTCTCAGGAACAATGGAGCGAGCAACAACTTATTGGAAATCATACATACTGATGTGTGCGGTCCAATGAGTGTTGAGGCTCGCGGTGGCTATCGTTATGTTCTCACCCTCACTGATGACTTGAGTAGATATGGGTATGTCTATCTAATGAAACACAAGTCTAAGACCTTTGAAAAGTTCAAGGAATTTCAGAGTGAGGTTGAGAATCAACGTGATAGGAAAATCAAGTTCTTGCGATCAGATCATGGGGGAGAATACTTGAGTCACGAATTTGGCACACACTTAAGAAAATGTGGAATAGTTTCACAACTCATGCCGCCTGGAACACCTCAGCGTAATGGTGTGTCTGAACATCGTAATTGCATTCTATTAGATATGGTGCGATCTATGATGTCTCTTATCGATTTACCGCTATCATTTTGGGGCTATGCTTTAGAGACTGCTGCATTCACTTTAAATAGGGCTCCATCGAAATCCGTTGAGACGACACCGTATGAATTATGGTTTGGGAAGAAACCTAAGCTGTCGTTTCTAAAAGTTTGGGGATGCGATGCTTATGTCAAGAAACTTCAACCTGAAAAGCTCGAACCCAAATCGGAAAAATGCATCTTCATAGGATACCCTAAAGAAACTATTGGGTATACCTTCTACCTCAGATCCGAAGTCAAGATCTTTGTTGCCAAGAATGGGTCCTTTCTAGAGAAAGAGTTTCTCTCGAAAGAAATAAGTGGGAGGAAAGTAGAACTTGATGAAGTATTACCTCTTGAACCGGTAAGTGGCGCAGCTCAAGAAAATGTTCCTGAGGTGCCTGCACCGATTAGAGAGGAAGTTAATGATGATGATCAAGATACTTCGGATCAAGCTCCTACTGAACTTTGTAGGTCCACAAGGACACGTTCCGTGCCAGAGTGGTACGGTAACCCTGTCTTGGAAATCATGTTGTTAGACAACGGTGAACCTTCGAACTATGAAGAAGCGATGGCGGGCCTAGATTCCGACAAATGGCTGGAAGCCATGAAATCCGAGATAGGATCCATGTATGAAAACGAAGTATGGACTTTGACTGACTTGCCCGTTGATCGATGAGCCATAGAAAATAAATGGATCTTTAAGAAGAAGACAGACGCGGATGGTAATGTGACCATCTATAAAGCTCGGCTTGTCGCTAAGGGTTATCGACAAGTTCAAGGGGTGAACTACGATGAGACTTTCTCACCCGTAGCGAAGCTGAAGTCCGTCCGAATCATGTTAGCAATTGCCGCATTCTATGATTATGAGATATGGCAAATGGACGTCAAAACGGCATTCCTTAATGGTTTCCTTAAGGAAGAATTGTATATGATGCAGCCGGAAGGTTTTGTCGATCCTAAGAATGCTGACAAGGTGTGCAAGCTCCAACGCTCGATTTATGGGCTGGTGCAAGCATCTCGGAGTTGGAACATTCGCTTTGATGAGATGATCAAAGCGTTTGGGTTTATGCAGACTTATGGAGAAGCCTACGTTTACAAGAAAGTGAGTGGGAGCTCTGTAGCATTTCTCATATTATATGTAGATGACATACTTTTGATGGGAAATGATATAGAACTTTTGGACAGGATTAAGGCCTACTTGAATAAGAGTTTTTCAATGAAGGACCTTGGAGAAGCTGCTTATATATTAGGCATCAAGATCTATAGAGATAGATCGAGACGCCTCATTGGTCTTTCACAGAGTACGTACCTTGACAAGATATTGAAGAAGTTCAAAATGGATCAGTCAAAGAAGGGGTTCTTGCCTGTATTGCAAGGTACGAGATTGAGCACGGCTCAATGCCCGAACACAACAGAAGATAGAGAAAATATGAGTGTCGTCCCCTATGCCTCGGCCATAGGGTCTATCATGTATGCTATGCTGTGTACCAGACCTGATGTAAACCTTGCCGTAAGTTTGGTAGGAAGGTACCAAAGTAATCCCGGCATGGAACACTGGACAGCGGTCAAGAATATCCTGAAGTACCTGAAAAGGACTAAGGACATGTTTCTCGCTTATGGAGGTGACGAAGAGCTCGTCGTAAAGGGTTACGTCGATGCTAGCTTCGACACAGATCTGGATGACTCTAAGTCACAAACCGGATACATGTATATTTTGAATGGTGGGGCAGTAAGCTGGTGCAGTTGCAAGCAAAGCGTTGTGGCGGGATCTACATGTGAAGCAGAGTACATGGCAGCCTCGGAGGCAGCACACGAAGCAGTCTGGGTGAAGGAGTTCATTACCGACCTAGGAGTCATACCCAATGCGTCCGGGCCGATGACTCTCTTCTGTGACAACGCTGGAGCTATTACCCTTGCCAAGGAGCCCAGGTTTCACAGGAAGACTAGGCATATCAAGCATCGCTTCAACTCCATTCGTGAAAGTGTTCAAAATGGATACATAGAGATTTGTAAAGTACATACGGACCTGAATGTAGCAGATCCGTTGACTAAACCTCTCCCTAGAGCAAAACATGATCAACACTAGAACTGCATGGGTGTTCGATTCATCA
The DNA here is from genome assembly GCA_034509565.1 of Triticum monococcum. Classification (NCBI taxonomy): domain Eukaryota; kingdom Viridiplantae; phylum Streptophyta; class Magnoliopsida; order Poales; family Poaceae; genus Triticum; species Triticum monococcum. Next base: position 524,591,712 of record CM067842.1, on the reverse strand, counting down.
CAATGTAACTAGAATATTGACTCTAATGCAAGTGGGAGACTGTTGGAAATATACCCTAGAGGCAATAATAATATGGTTATTATTTCTTTGTTCATGATAATTGTCTATTGTTCATGCTATAATTGTGTTATCCGGAAATAGTAATACATGTGTGAATACATAGACCACAATGTGTCCCTAGTGAGCCTCTAGTTGACTAGCTCGTTGATCAACAGATAGTCATGGTTTCCTGGCTATAGACATGGGGATGTCATTGATAACGGGATCACATCATTAGGAGAATGATGTGATGGACAAGACCCAATCCTAAGCTTAGCTCAAAGATCGTGTAGTTCGTTTGCTGTAGCTTTTCTGAATGTCAAGTATCATTTCCTTAGACCATGAGATTGTGCAACTCCCGGAAACCATAGGAGTGCTTTGGGTGTGCCAAATGTCACAACGTAACTGGGTGACTATAAAGGTACATTACAGGTGTCTCCGAAAGTGTCTGTTGGGTTGGCATGAATCGAGACTGGGATTTGTCACTCCGTATGACGGAGAGGTATCTCTGGGCCCACTCGGTAATGCATCATCACAATGAACTCAAAGTGATCAAGTGGTTGATCACGGTATCATGCATTACGATACGAGTAAAGTGACTTGCCGGTAACGAGACTGAACGAGGTATTGGGATACCGACGATCGAGTCTCGGGCAAGTAACGTACCGATTGACAAAGGGAATTGTATACGGATTGATTGAATCCTCGACATCATGGTTCATCCGATGAGATCATCGTGGAGCATGTGGGAGCCAACATGGGTATCCAGATCCCGCTGTTGGTTATTGACCGGAGAGGCTTCTCGGTCATGTCTACATGTCTCCCGAACCCGTAGGGTCTACATACTTAAGGTTCGGTGACGCTGGGGTTGTAGAGATATGAGTATGCAGTAACCCGAAAGTTGTTCGGAGTCCCGGATGAGATCCCGGACGTCACGAGGAGTTCCGGAATGGTCCGGAGGTGAAGAATTATATATAGGAAGTGCAGTTTCGGCCATCGGAAGAGTTTCGGGGGTCACCGGTATTGTACCGGGACCACCGAAAGGGTCCCGAGGGTCCACCGGGTGGGGCCACCCATCCCGGAGGGCCCCATGGGCTGAAGTGGGGAGGGGAACCAGCCCCTGGTGGGCTGGTGCACCCCCCCTTGGGCCCCCCCATGCGCCTAGGGTTGGGAACCCTAGGGGAGGGGGCGCCTCCACTTGCCTTGGGGGGTACTCCACCCCCTTGGCCGCCGCCCCCCTAGGAGATCCCATCTCCTAGGGCCGGCGCACCCCCCTAGGGGGCCTATATAAAGGGGGGAGGGAGGGCAGCAACACCTCAAGTCTTGGCACCTCCCTCTCCCCTGCTACACATCTCCCTCTCGCAGAAGCTCGGCGAAGCCCTACCGCTATGGGTGGTGTGCGTGCGTGTGTGGTGGCGGAGGGAGGACGAGGGAGCGAGCGATCGAGGGGAGACGGATGAGGGGATCGAGCAGCTAGGGTTAAGAGGGGTTGCTGGGCCTTAGGCCGGCTGGGCTTTAGGAGGTTCGATGGGCTCGACTGATCATTGGGCCAAATGGGCTTCTCTCTTTTCCATTTATAGAAAAAGAAATAAAGAAAGAAAAGAGAGAAAAAGAAGAGGTTAGAGAAGGAGTATGGACTAGTGAGATATTTTCCTGAGATCTGGAAAATATGAATGATTTAACGAAAATGGTTGGAAGGGTGTTGGGCAACCTAGATCCAAACTCATTTGAATTTAGTTCAAATGAGTGGGTGAAAGAAGTGGGTGTTTGGTAGGTCCAGAAATGTTGAGAATTTTGGTGGAGCTCGGGAAAGTGATGAAAGAATTTATTAAACAAAGTTTGAGGTCAAGAAGTGAGATAACAAAGGCATGGGGGATTATTTTGCAAGTGTGTCAAAGTAATTCCACATGAATGGAATATTTTAATATAGCTCCCTAATATTGGGAGGATATGTTATAAAGAGAAGTCACCTTCCCTTGATTTAAATGGAACAAAGATCCATACAATTTATTTAAAAGAGTTATAAAAAAGGGTTGCATGATGACATGATGCAATGCACATGATGCAAAGATGAATGCAACGAACCAAACAAAACACACGACGAATCTCGGAAAACCATGGAAGGCATCTGAAGCTCCAGTCTTGGGGCGTCACAGCCTGCCCCACTTAGTGTGTGATACTGTGCTCGCGTGCATGCGTAGCTTCTCCGCGCTCGTCTACTTACTCTCAAAGCTGAGCTCGAGCTTCTCTCCTCCGTATTTCGCTGACAGCCTATCTCCGACGAAGCACAGAGCTCGGCCACCCCTCCATCTATATAAGGACCCCTTCCCAAGTTGTTCTACCCATCGCCGTCACCTTCACTGGCCACAAATTGATCCCTAGCAAGTGTGGCAAGGCCGGGAGGGCCTCCTGCCACCGATCCTCGCCAGAGTTGGCCGCAGGTCCCCCCATGGTCGTCCACCCACTCCGGTCACCTCCGTCTTCGCCCACTGCCACAGTCGAGTTCGTGGTGGTCTCTTGAGCGCGCTGGTGCAGTTGGTTGGATTGTCGCCGGAAACACCATCTCCGACGAGCTCCACCGCCCGCCATCTCTGGAGAAGAAGCCCACATCGATGTCCATCCACCTCCGTCGACGCTCTCGGTACATACGTGATCCCCCACGACGTGTTGGACCCATCAAAACCCTCGTCGGCGGCCATCGTGGCCTCCTCTGCAGAGAACCACTAAGGACAGAGCCGCTGGGCTCTGTTCCCCCCCCTCTCTCTCTCTAACCATGACAACGGGACCCCCATGTCAGTCTCTCTTCCCCCTCCTGAACTATTTTCTAGTGGAGGCAAATTTGCAAAATACGCCTTCGATGTGGCCCTCTCTGGAATTTTTGTTTACTTCAATTTAAATGCAAATTTGACCAAAACCTTGACTAGCTATAAATCCTATTCTATAAGTCCAAATGAGTTGAAACTTTTTGCATTAGTTTTGTATTGAGTTAAAGTTTATGTTTGCAAAGTTTGAGAATTTTCCTTGCCATGTAGAATTTCTGGTGCAATAAAATGCTTTATGTGACTTTTGTGTTTTGCATTTAAATTATTTTCAGAAGGTCCTAAGTGTGTTGGAGGAGACCAGGAGTATTGTGACACTCCTCTGAACTAAGGCAAGCCACATCATTCATATGAAAGGCTGGCATTGCAATGGCAATGGTTTATTTGAATTAAATTCGTTATATGCTTCATTATTAAAATGATTTAACATATGAAACTTGTTGCATTATAGTTGTTCCATGCTATATTATTGTTATGCAATAGAGGATATGTCATCTTGTTAATGTGTGTAGTAGAGATCATGTCATATGCTCATATTGAATATGATGCATTCATCACCTATATTCATATTATCATGACCCCGTGAACCGCATTGCATACTATGACTTGAATCATTTTTATTCAAGCTAAATCTGATGTTAATCCAACTTAAACAACTATTGATCGAGTCATGGTGCATGATACGTCTCCAACGTATCTATAATTTTTTTTATTGTTCCATGTTGTTATATTATCATTCTTGGATGTTTTACAATCATTTTATAGCAACTTTATATCATTTTTTGAGACTAACCTATTGACATAGTGCCCAGTGTCAGTTACTATTTTTGCTTGTTTTTCACTTCGCAGAAAATCAATACCAAACAAAGTCCAAATGCAGCGAAACTTTTTGGAGATTTTTTCTTGACCAGAAGACACACGATGGGCCAAGGAAGTACCAGAGGGGGCTCCTAGGGGAGGACAACCCAGCTGGGCGCGCCTGGGCCCAGGCATGCCCTGGCGGGTTATGCCCACCTCGGTCGCCTCCCGCACCGCCTCTTTGCTCTATAAATACCCCAAAAATCCAAAAACCCTAGGGGAATCGACGAAACACAATTCCAGCTGCCGCAAGTTCCAGAAATCATAGATCCAATCTAGACAGAATCACGGAGGGGTTCATCATCCTCATTGGTGCCTCTCTGATGATGCGTGAGTAGTTCATCGTAGACCTATGGGTCTGTAGTTAGTAGCTAGATGGCTTCCTCTCTCTCTCTCTCTCTCTCTCTTGATTCTCAATACAATGGTCTCTTGGAGATCTATTTCATGCAACTCTTTTTACGGTGTGTTTGTTGGGATCCGATGAACTTTGAGTTTATGATCAGGTCTATTTTATCCATGAAAGTTATTTGAGTTTTGCTCTCTTATATGTATGATTCCTTATAGCCTCGTATTTCTTCTTCGAATCTTTGGTTTAGTTAGGCCAACTAGATCATTTTTTTCTTGCCATGGAAAGAGGTGCTTTGTGATGGGTTCGATCTTACGGTGCTCAATCCCAGTGATAGAAGGGGAAATGACACATATGTATCGTTTCTATTAAGGATAACAAGATGGGGTCTATTCCTACATGAATAGATCTTGTCTACATCATGTCATCATTCCTATGGCATTACTCCGTTTCTCCATGAACTTAATACACTAGATGCTGATGGAAATATGCCCTAGAGGCAATAATAAAATGGTTATTATTATATTTCCTAAATCATGATAAATGTTTATTATTCATGCTAGAATTGTATTGACCGGAAACTCAAATACATGTGTGGATACATAAACAAACACCATGTCCGTAGTGAGCCTCTACTAGATTAGCTCGTTGATCAAATATGGTTAAGGTTTCCTAACCATAGACATAAGTTGTCATTTGATAACGGAATCACATAATTAGGAGAATGATGTGATGGACAAGACCCACCCGTTAGCTTAGCATAATGATCATTCAGTTTATTGCTATTGCTTTCTTCATGTCAAATACATATTCCTTCGACTATGAGATTATGCAACTCCCGGATACCGGAGGAATGCCTTGTGTGCTATCAAATGTCACAACGTAACTGGGTGATTATAAATATGCTCTACAGGTATCTCCGAAGGTGTTTGTTGAGTTGGCATAGATCGAGATTAGGATTTGTCACTCCGAGTATCGGAGAGGTATCTTTGGGCCCTCTCGATAATACACATCATAAGCTTGCAAGAAAACGACTACGGAGTTAGTCACGAGGTGATGTATTGCGGAACAAGTAAAGAGACTTTTCGGTAATGAGATTGAACTAGGTATAAAGATACCGCCGATCAAATTTCAGGCAAGTAACATACCGATGGACAAAGGGAATTACGTATGTTGTCATAATGGTTCGACCGATAAAGCTCTTCATAGAATATGTAGGAAACAATATGGGCATCCAGGTTCCGCTATTGGTTATTGACCGGAGAGGTGTCTCGGTCATGTCTACATAGTTCTTGAACCCATAGGGTCCGCACGCTTAGCGTTCGATGACAATATAGTATTATATGAGTTATGTGATTTGGTGACCGAATGTTGTTTGGAGTCCCGGATGAGATTACGGACATGAAGAGGAGTCTCGAAATGGTCGAAAGGTAAAGATTTATATATAGGACAATGGTATTCGAACACCAGAAGTGTTTCGAGGGTACCGGGTACTTATCGGGTCATCGGAAGGGGTTCCGGGCAACCCCGACAAAATATATGGGCCTTATGGGCCAAGAGGGGAAACGCACCAACCACAAGGGGCTGGTGCCCCCCCCCCCCCATATGGGCCGGCCTAAGGAGGAGAAGGGAAGGGGAGAAGCGAAAGGAAAGTGTGGATTAGGATTCCCACTTCTTTCCCTCTCTCCCTCTCTTTCCTTCCCCCTTGGGAAACATGGCAGGGGGGCGCAGGGCAAAGCAGGGCCCCTAGGGGGCCGGCGGCCAGCCCTAGGGCGCGCCCTGGCCTCTCCCCTCCCCCTCCCATCTATCTATATGTGGGAGGGGGCGCCTAGCACACACCAGATCAATTGTTAGCCGTGTGCGGTGCCCCCCTCTACCGTTTACACCCCAGTCATATTTTCGTAGTGCTTAGGAGAAGGCCTGCGGAGATCACTTCACCATCACCGTCACCACGCCTTCATGCTGACGGAACTCATCTACTACGATCAAGAAAGCAGAGGACGTCACCGAGTTGACGTGTGCTGAATGCGGAGGTGTCGTACGTTTGGTACTAGATCGGTTCGATCGCAAATAAAGTTCGAGTACACCAACCACATAGTGAAATGCTTCCGCTTACGGTCTATGAGGGTACGCAGACACACTCTCCCCTCTCGTAGCTATGCATCTCCATGGATAGATCATTGCGTGTGCGTAGAATTTTTTTTGTTTTCCATGCAATGATTCCTAACAGATGCATGCTGGATAGTAGTTGATGTGTGGAGTAATAGTAGTAAATGCACGCAGGAGTCGGTCTACTAATCTTGGACGTGATACCTATATAATGATCATTGCCTGGATATCGTCATAATTATTTGAAGTTCTATCAATTGCTCAATAGTAATTTGTTTACCCACGTATGTTATTTTTCTCCAGAGAAGCCACTAGTGAAATCTACGGCCCTCGGGTCTTCTTTATCATATTTGCCTTCGAGATCTATTTTTATTCGCTTTTATTTTCAGATCTATTAATCCAAAAATACCTTGCTGTAATTTTTTGTTATTTATTTTATCTCGCGTTCCCGCGAGATCTATTTATCCAATCTACTACAATTTTATATATCTTTTCACCCGGGAGGGATTGACAACCCCCTTTTCACGTCAGGTTGCAAGTATTTGTTCTTTGTGTGCAGGTACCATTTACAAAGTGTTGCGTGGTTCTCCTACTGGTCCGATAACCTTGGTCTCATCACTGAGGGAAATACATACCGTAGTTGTGCTGCATCATCCCTTTCTCTTTGGGAAAATACGGACGTAGTTCAAGCCACATCAATGGCACCGAATCGAGCTCACCAGTGCAACCACACTTGCCTGGATGGGGAGGCCCTAATTCAGTCTATTGTCACGCCTCTCGCCGGTGCCTCCAACTAGGGAATGTTATGCGCTTGCGCTACCCTGGCCCAGTTGGTAGGCATAACCTTGTGTGTCCGAGTTGTTTGGTACCATTGTCCCGTTTGGGACCGTTTATTTTTGTTTTGCCACGACGGTGGTCGACCACAAAGGTGGAAGATGTCAGCAGTTGGCATTCAGGGCCACCCATGACATAGCCAAAGGGGAGTTTGTCGGAGTGGCTGGGATTGTGTCATGCAATAGATTGGTTTTGTCGGAATGTCATTGGTCCCCAAATGGGAGCACGAGGCCATGAGTTCCGCGGTGTGGGTACAATGTACTAACCTCTGCAGTGTATGATCTATCCATAGCCACCTCCTCGCATATGGACACAGTTTGTAGTAGGTCACACTGTGGGTCAATAGTAATAATTAACTGGCACACCTAACAACACCAAGATGGCACATGCAGAAGTTGGTTGATTTTTATGTGGTCGTGTGGGGATCACTATGGTTGGTTTTGATGTGATCGAGTGATGATCACGATGGTAAGATGTTGATGGCGGTTACAAGGTTACCCGAGATGGTAAGTTGGTCCAAGGGACCATGATCATGATCCACGTACACTTCATGATAGATAGTATCATGTTCATGCTCATGCATTATACTTGTTAAATGCCCTGTTATTGTTTGTTGTATTTGCTTTGTTTGATGTGAGCTTACAAGTACATTCAAAGTACTCATCTGGCGTGTCATGCTAGATGCAGGAGAAGCCGTACCAGGAGTTGATGTCATTCGGTTCGTCGTGATCTAGGCCGTGTCCCAGCAATGTCCTTGTGGAGTGGAGTCCCACTACTTCATCGTTCCGCTGTCGAGTAGGAGTTTTCCTTATCGTCGAGGCCCCAGAGATGTCTTTTATATAATGTACGTAAGTGCAGCTGCACCGTGTGTGCCGGTTGGCCTCGACTGCTGTGTAATATCTGAACTTATATATCCACAAAAGATTAATAAAGCGGTTGTTTTCTGTACCAAGTTGTTGTGTGTTGCCAGATCTCTGGGCTGGCAATGCAAGGTAAACCGGTTGCTCTGAGTCGAGATGCCACAATGCGCCTGTAGTCCCATTTTTGATAGGTCTCATGCACCGATGAAATTTTTTCATATGAATTTTCGTAGTTTTTTCTTAGTTCATGAAGGTTCCCGCACCTGCATCCACAACCATTAAAAACATAGAAATTGTTGCCTAGTTCATAGTTGTGTGAAATATAAATTTAGGCCATGGATTGAAGAAAATGCACTTCAAAGTATTTTATAAATCATTGCTGTTGTATAACATCGTTATAAAACTACATCTTGGTAAAATGAGTCTTGAAGACAGCTACTGCTAGTATATCAAATGGCTAAATATATCATTTTTAAAAATAAAATCTTGATATGAAATCAATCTATTTAAATCTTCATAAATCAACACATTAAACCTCTATTTTAACGTGGTACTCCGTTCGTTTATCTATACCAAAATAAAAAGATCCAAAGAGGCAGATCTAACAAATCCTGGCCATCAAATCAGGTCAATCCAATGACTCAGACTGCTCCAATGGTGAGCGCTCAACACGTTTAGTGTGCAGTTAATATCATACCAAATATTAATGTCAATGCTAGTCACATAATTAATACTCAAATAATATCCTGCCTAATATTAAAGTGCAATTAATATATTACCTAATATCTACGTGCATTGCATGTACACATTTACTAGTAAATATAAAATATTCTAACTTTTTTAATCGAATATATACAAACATGTTTTAGTGTGTTTGTTCACTCGTTTCAACATATGTAATCCATATTTAAACATTTAAAACATCTTATATTTATGAACAAAGGGAGTAGAATGCAATCTGGACTTCAATAGCTTGAATAAAAAGATACTAACCTCGACCGATATTTGTGTATATGTATATGTCTAAATTTTATACCCGGCGTTTCTCAGTGAAAAATAAATAAAAAACAGTATTGGAACTCAAATTGTGAATAGTTCCCAAGCGTGTTCACTTTTACTCTAAATAATTCTATTGGAGAGCTTCACTATTGATTCTTGCGCGAAATCGAAACAATTTTCCCTTGCTGCCATCTTAGTATTTTTCTCTGAGGCCCCCTTTCCCCAACACCGTGGCCACGAAAAACAGATGTCATTCATACAAGAAAGTTTCAAAGGACTAGGATTAGCCAACAAAAATCGCAGAAAGGCAAAAGCCAAAGCGAAATAAAAGGCGAACGACTTCGAAAGGGAAAAGGAGAAAATAAACGAAATGCGAGATTGTGACGCGAGGAGGCGGGCAAGGACGCGGTTAGATTTGGCATATCCAATTCTCCAGAAACAGTCAGATCCGAAAAACAAAATGAAAAAAAAACCACTGAGCTCGTTGCTTCCGTCTCCCTCCCTCCTCCAGTCCTCCTCCTCTCTCGCCCACCACCACCATTATATTCTCCTCGGCCCACACCTTCCTCCCAACAATTCCCCCCATCCTCCACACCACACCCGTCTCGTCCTAGCTCCCTACTCCTCCCGCTCGCCACCCCTCCGCCCCAGCTCTGCTCGCCCTCGACCGCGGCTCGCCAGGAAGGTGAATGAATCCTCAAAATCATCATCTCCCCCTCCTCTCTGTCCCGCGTTCTGTATACGGCTGTACATGCAAGCTCGTCTGTTTTCTTTCCTTTCCGTGCGTTTACTGGTTCTTGATTCATGTCGTGTGTGTGTGATAGGGCCCTCAGGAACGGGATTTTTACCTAGGAGCCAATTTGGGTTTTTAAATCGCAGATTGGATTGGGTTCAGGGATGAAGGGGAAGGAGGGGCTGCATCTCCTGGCCCGGTTCCCATCTCTCTGAACTTAGATGGATGCATCTGTGCGTATCATGCGCCCGCACTCTCTTTCTTTTCTGGTTCGTTTCCTTGTTGTTCCTTCTTCTCATGGAGCAGTCTGCTGCTGTTGTTGTGGTAAATAGGTGAAGTCCAAGAAGGTTAGCTCTTGCGGAAACACCGGTCATAGCCGCTGCGGCGAAGTTCACAAACCCGTCCTGCCGTGTCGCATGCGGGATCGCTGCTTAAATAGAAATAATCCCTTCTCACTTCAGGTTATTCTTCTCTTCCCATTCGCCTTTTGTTTGAGCTTCAGGCTATTGTTCCTCTGCAGAGTCCCGATGATGTTCTTTATCCATTTTATTATAGCGAAAATAAACAAATAATAACGTAACGGCATGTCTTGCTAAATCTTGTGACGTATGAGATGTCGTATTTTCAGTTGACAAGAATTTTTCGACATGTGTGTCCCATCGTCTGTGGTAGCTTAAAAAGGAAACACTCTCCAAACATTAAAGGCCGATATTAAATCACACCATACTTTTGGTAAGTAGGCACAGCTCGTACAACTCAACTCACATAGTGGTTGTTTTGTTTGTAGTCATGATAAATATTCATGAGAATGCACAAGGCTAGTAGGTAATACATGGTGCAGATGTCAAACTGGTGCTTTCTCGTTGATTCACAGCATGTATGTTGAGTGATAATGTTCTTTCCCTAATTAAATTTTGATGGAAGTATGATCAGAAAAAATTACCTATAGAGGTATAGGAGACCAAAGTACTTATCAACTACAAAGATCAAGATATTACCATCATCAATTACATCACTTCCCTCATCATAATAAAAATATATGTATGATGTTGGATAGCAGGATGGTATGTACTAAAATAAAATAAAATCTTTCAGTATGGCTGAAACAAGTTTTAATTTCATTTAAATATATTTTACGGCGTTTATCATGTTTATGCTAATTACTACAATTCTTTTGCGTTGTATTTAGCTAATGGTTTGGCTTAATATTGCAGGTCTGGTTTGCATTTCCTTTTAAGTATAAAAGCAACTGTATTCAGCATGGCATTTGAGTAAGCATCAGAACCTCAAAAGCCAAGTTTGTCAGCAATATTATACCTTTATTGGTGTAACACTTCCATCGAGAAGATGGTGGATGACCTGTTTTATGAGGGAAACACTGATCACAGCATCAGCTCTGAGGATGAAGACACACTTGTCAGGAGTTGTAGTAATCTCAGCGTAAGCTTTGGATATCATTGCAATTCTTATCAGAGTTTTCCTCTTGAAAATGATGAGCATGACACCTCTCCCCAGATGAGGTTTGAAACTAATGCCATGACGAAGTCACGAAATGGCTCATTTACTTGTTTATCTGGTGCCGCAATTAGTGCAAATTTCACACTGGCCAATACAAATATATGCAAGGGTCTTATTGGGGAAGAAATTTTACCAGAACTAGATTCTCCAAATTCTTTCAGAAAAATCGTCTCTTCTCCATCCATGTCAAGGTTGGACTTGCTATCCACCTCACAAGGCAGCCCTGCATCAACTGAGAGCTCCATATTTGAAATCAGTAAAAATTTTTGGAGGTCCAGCGCTCCAACAACTGTATCATCCAATTTTCTGACTGGTACTGAGGTAAAGATGGCTGGTGGAGCTGCTGGAGAGGATAGAGTCCAAGCTGTGTGCTCTGAGAAAAATGGATGGTTGATTTGTGGAATTTATGATGGATTTAATGGACGAGATGCAGCTGATTTTCTGGCAGTAACTCTATATGATAACATAGTATATTACCTATACTTGTTAGAGTGCCGCATCAAGCAACAAGATGGCCTATGCAGCTCATCAGAGGACTCCCTTAATGGTGTTAAAAGTGAGTTGACATTAGCCATGGAAATTGCAGAGAATGAAGATGTAAAACTTTCTGAAAGTTTTCGAGCTGGTGTGCTGAATTGCCTCACTTCTGCTGTTGAGCAAGCTGAGAATGATTTCTTATGCATGGTTGAACAAGATATGGATGATAGACCAGATTTAGTTTCAGTTGGATCTTGTGTCCTGGTTGTGCTTCTTCAGGGAACAGATTTGTGCATTCTAAATCTTGGGGATAGTAGAGCTGTGCTTGCTTCCATGCCATATGCAGAAATGGATACAGTGAAAGCTACTCAATTGACAGAGATCCACTCACTTGAAAATCCATTGGAATACCAAAATTTATTAGCTGACCATCCTAATGACTCTAAAGTTGTGATGGGTAACAAAGTAAAAGGGAAGCTGAAGGTTACTCGTGCTTTTGGAGTTGGCTACCTTAAACAGGTACTAGCATCTTATACTTCAGCATGTGATGAAAATTCATGACATTCTTATGACTTAATTAATGCCCATGCTTTAATCCCAATTTTGCAGAAAAAGTTCAATGATGCACTGATGGGAATTCTCCGAGTTCGTAATTTGTGCAGCCCGCCTTACATATATACAAATCCACACACACTGAGTCACAAGGTTATGGAAGACGATCTGTTTGTTGTGCTTGGCAGTGATGGCTTATTTGATTTCTTCAGTAACGATGAAGTTGTTCAGTTGGTTTATCAATTTATGCATGATAATCCAACTGGCGATCCTGCAAAATATCTCATCGAGCAAGTTGTACATAAAGCTGCCAAAGAAGCAGGTATCCCCTAAATATATCATTTTTTTATACACAAATAATTAGCATTAAGAGTCTATAGAAGACATTTGCCTTTGTGATTGGTAATGAACAACCCAATTGTAGAAACACCTTTCTCATGTTATAATAGGAAGGCAAGTACCCCCTTAACTCCTGTCAAGTGAGTAAAAGCTCTGTGATACCAAGTAACAACCAAACATGTTTTAGCTTAAAAGTATGTCATTGATGTCAGATAGCTATTTATAGGCTTGTAGAAAAATTACAAGTCACTCCTTTTTTTTATGGTTTAGACTTTAGACATGCATATATCATGACAATAACATCAGATGAGAATGAAGAGGCAGTATGTGTGAGAGTACATTTACGTTGATGGATTGTTTTGATTTTTGTAACTAGAGTACCATCTTGGCAACCCTTTTGGGGAACCATAGCTGTAAGCAAGTAAAACTAACACCAACTCTTCACTAATTTCTTCGTATGCCTTGCCAGCTTTAACAGCTGAACAGCTTATGAGGATACCTGTTGGGAGCAGGAGAAAGTACCATGACGACGTGACTGTCATTGTTATCATCCTTGGGAACGCACGAAGGACGGTGAGCGCATCAACTTCGATATGAAAGACTGCCGATCTCAAGAAGAGGCTGTGAGCCGCATGAAATTTTGTGGGTGTTAGGACATGAATCTTTTTCAGGGTTCTGGTGTGATAGTCAATAATAAGCATAATAATGTGTGTATATCCTTTGGAAATTTTGGGTGCGAACAGATATCTTTTGTTAAGTCAAAAGGTGCACCGAGACTTGCTCCGGTTAATTCTGAAGTCTCCGGTTAATTCTGCACGTGGTAACGAAAAATTTCGCCGCTCTTATTCGGCATTGCGATTGCATGAGCACTTTAGAGCGGGATGTGATGCCTTTCAGCTCTCATGACCTAGCACTATCTGTGGTGAAGCTTTACTGATCTGAAGATAAAATGGAAACCGGGAGAGGATCTATGAAAAAGACAAGTCCAGTGTGTTGGGTCCTGCTGAGTTTGCGGGATACATTTGGTTAGCGACCACAAGGTGTTATGTGGTACGGGAGGGGTGGTGAATCCTGGTCACATCACACAAGCTACCAATCATTCCACATCTCCAGTATTTTTTGTGGTTTCTATCAACTTCCCTGTCGCTGCATTGCCCCAAGAGCCCCCCAACCTGGAAGGCACCGTTGTCCCTGCTGCTCTGCCAATGCACACCACGAATTCTAGAGCTTTTTTTTCTTTCTTTTTTTTTTGCCATTTGACACATCAATTCTGACGAGTCCCGATTATTGCTTTCACAAGAAGAGACAAGAATTGGTATCGTCACAATACACGAGAGTGAAAGAGAGAGAAAGCCCTGCATGATTATTGCTCGCCCAGCTTCGGAGTGTAGTTACTAGGGCATTTTTTTTTGTTGCCATCGTCTTTCGGCAAGCATTTCTTTTTGTAGCGTTGTGGACTTCACACTTGGCATAGACCAATGGCAGCTTGCGTGCTGTGCCTCGTAAAAAATGTTAAAATGGCGAGAGCGACGTGCTTGGCTTGAGACCAGTCGTAGTATAATTGCCCCCTTCCTCTGCGTTTGTGCTCGTGTTGGTGATCCAGCCATGTTAGGACTTTGGAGGTAGGAGTAGTCCAGTATCGGAGAGAGGTAGAGAGCGTCCATGGACGTGTTCATCCACGAGGACTACGTGAACAAGCGCAACACGGTGAGGAGGGAGCAGAGGAAGAAGACGCAGTTGCAGGTGCTGCAGCTGGGCAGTCCAGGCGCATGCAGGCCGCCGCCGGCGCACGGGGAGGACAGCCCGGGAGCGGGAGCGCCGAGGCAGTGCCTGACACCAACCGGCGTCTCACCCTCGTCCACCGTCGGGTCTCCCGCATCAGGCTCGTCGGAGGGAGCCGTCTCATCGGATCACCGCCGTCACCTCTTCGATTGCCTGAAGCCGTACTAGGCAACCGAGGTTATGTGTGAGGTTAAAGAATAAACCTGGGTTCTTCTGATGGTGAAGCTTGTTGCAACCCATTTTTGTGCTCGTATTTCAGCTATGTATGTATGGGCCGTTACAAGATCAACCCTAGTAAAGAGTGTTGCCTGCTATGAACAACTACAGCTTTTGGGATGGATTGTGTTAGTGCATTTAAACTCTCTAAGCACAGCATCGCAGTACTGAGTTTAGCCTTGAGCTATCCACTATTATGGAAGATTTGCAACAACATGAGCATCCCTCATAAGGTACTTCCAGATATGGAGATCTCTACACTCTGGCACTGGCTGCCGCTTCCTTGATTTGTTCGATTGTGAACACGCCAAAGAAGCTGTCGTCTATGACGGCGTTGATCACGGCGTAGGCGACATCGTCCACGTTCACAGGGGGTGCGAGGACCAGGTCCGAACCAGGCAATGCACTCAATGGTTTGGTGAAATTTTCGACAGAGGAAAGTAGCTTCTCTAGTGGTTGCCCTACGATGTCAAGTGGTATCTCGTAGCCATCTACTTTCCTTTTACCGTAAATAAACCCAGGCCTCAATACAACACCTGAAAGATAAAGGTTAGATTGGATATACTCTGATAAACACATATGAACAAGATAAAAGTAGCAGAGGTCTAACCTGAGGATGGGTATTTGGAGAGGACTTCAGATTCAGCCTTTCTCTTACCAGTGAAATAACCCGAGGTAAGGAGAAAGGATGGAAGGTTGTAATCATGAACAGAGATCAAAATAAATTTCGGGATCCCTGCAGAAGAACATAGCAAACTGTTTATGTTATGTTCTTTGATATTTTTCAGACAATAAAAGGAAGAGTACCAAAAGACCGATCTGATGGAAGAGACTAGATAGCATATTATACGTCAACATAAGCTAACTGCTAGGCAACACAATATAACTTAATTGCGAAGTTTTCGACTATACAGCAAGAAGTCTCAGCTGTTTGAAGTTTTCAATCTTTAGTTGCGAAGGTTTAACCGGGATAGCAAGCTCCCTAACACAATATAACTTAAAATTTGATATTCCAGCAAAATGAACCCTTAATGATAAAGTTTTCTCTTCCCTATAGTTTAAGTTGTAATGATTAAAAGAACACTTTTTAGTTTTCACTAATTAAAAACTATTACAGAGTTCAGTGTTTAAAAGTACATGTAGGAGTTACGGTATTAAAACGAACAAACAGGTATGGTACAGGTTTTCTTATATATTCCTATAATTCAAGTGGTCACAGAGTAATTGATTCTGCAACTAAACTATTCCATACAGTTGTCAATTGTGGACTTATAAGGGACCATTTGGCATAATGTCATAAGTCAAGATCCTATTGGTGCCACACCAACAAAATTTCCGAAAATGCATACAGATAATCTTATCGCTGTCATTAATCATCGCAAAGTACTCACCAAATTCTTTCGCAGCGTCTACTGCTATGGTATTTGCTTCACCATTTATCCTTTTCATCTGTTCTTCATTACCAAATCCTCCAAGGGTAGACACAACAGCAGTAGCCCCTACTAGCACGTCCTCCCATCTTGCATAGAAAACATCTCCTGCATAACAGTAAGATACTTAACTGAATATGAGAGGGCCAAAAAACCATACCAGAAACTCTTGGAAATCCAGTACAAGCATGTAGCTACGTTACAGGGAAAAAGTGGTAAAGGGGAAATACCAAGGTTCATACAAGGCGTAATGTTAAAGCAATACAGTACTTCTCAAGAAAACACATTCGCAATTAGCCAGGTGAGCAAGGACAAAATAAAAAGTGGTCTTAAGTACATGTGTTTTTAGAACTATTTTGCAATAAATATTAAATAGTATATGCATAGATAAGAACTCAAAAACAAAATGATGGGAAATTAGTTTAAAAGGATCCATCGTCTAGTAATACTAACTTACCAAAGTGGAGCACGACAGAATGCATACATGTAATGTTTGCTTGTTTAGCACCAACGATAATCTATGAAGTGTACTTCTTACTGTACCACTATTAGTCCAGAACAAAATCTTATTAAATCTATTGGACGCAATTTGAATTCTCAGGTGTGTATTTCATGAAAAATAATATGCAGGTAAAACCATCCCAGCAAACCATAGCTCCGGTTTAAATAAAGGGTTAACTCTACGACGATCGGGGTTAGAGAACGTAACTAATATAGGGACCAGTTCACACAGGAAAAATAGATAATACGATCAAGCTAAATCTATTTACAACGAAAGTAACAGCCTATGTTACAACTCAGATAACCTGCTATCCATTCACCCAACAAAATAGATAACATGATCAAACCAAATCTATTTACCATGAAAGTAACAGCTTAATGTCAGAACTCAACCTACCTGCTAGCCAAGTAACTTCATCAGCCCAAGGATCAGAGTAAGATGGTCTTCCTGACCTGTCATTAGCATAGAATGTCTAAACGATGACAGGATGCAGATTAGGCTTTCAGAAATAATGCCTGAATAATAATTATTTTCACCATAGATGATAGATCCCAACTATCTTAAAAAGCTTCAATCCCCTTATGCTTCAATCACTGCAATCAGCCCATATATACTTCCTTAATTATCTGCCTGACACAAAAAGGCTCCCGCAACTCACATATCATCCCATCAGTAATTTTACATATGTATTCCCTTGATTATCTACCTGACACGAAGAGGCTCCACCGATTCCCGTATCGTGGGAGGATCTCGCTGCCGCCGCATTCAGGCCTCTCCACCTGCCCCTCCTTCTGCTGCGCCGGTGGCGGGCCTGCGGTCGAAGGTGATGGGAGTTCTCTCTAGTGGTGCGGTGGTGTTTGCAGCATTTTTGGATGGCTAGTTGGTGGCGGTGTTTGGTCCTCAAATCCGTCCAGAGGCGATGAGGGGCAGGTGGCTTGGAGGAGGATGGCTTTGGCGGCAGGAGTCAGCTCCTTCAGCGGTGGCCTCTGGTCGGTGGTCGTCATAGTCTAACGGCATGGATCTGAAAGGCAGCTCCCGATCTAGCACAGTGGAGGCATCTGGTGGCCTTGAGATGGGCTTGGTGTGCATGCAGACACCAAGGGAGGCTGAAAGCTGGCAAGTTCAAGAGCTTCCAGTGATGATTGGCAATTGGCAGTGTCCGCGGACGGCGTGGTTCAGCGAGGATCCTGAGTTGTAATGCTACGGCAAAAGCCCTGTGCCAGCTTTTGTTCGCACAAATGACGTCGACGCCTTAGGGCGTCATTTCTCTTGGAGGCGTCATCGTGAAGCCTCCACACCTCATCCACCCTAAGTACTGTCAGGATAGAAGCCTCAGATCTGGTTTCTCTGGATCGGACGACGGTAGCGTCTTCGACATTATTCCATTCTTTGAGGCGTCGTCTTGGAGGCACGGATCCCTCGTTGGTTGGTTCATGACTCACACGTCTCACCGGAGCATGAATGGCCAGTTTGAGATCCTCAACAGCAGTTTGCGATGGCAAGGGGAGGTGGTTGCTGCTCCTTGCTTCTTATTGCCATACACACATTTTTTAAGCTATGCTTAGCCACATTTGAGGCTCCATTTTAATTGGCCACAAGTTAGCCGTGTTAGCCAAAAAGTTTGGCGTGCTTAGGCATTCAGACTGGTGGCAATTTATGTGGTGAACAAATCATCCATTACAAGTGTGGCAAGCTTTGGCAAGAAACTATATTTCTGAAGCGAGGGCTAGGAAATCGTGCCCCGCTCAAATTATGGTAACAAATCAATCAAACTGAGGTAGTAAGCAAACAGCACCATAAAATGGGAAAAGGTTCTTAATTGATAGAGTGGCATGGCTTCAGGTGTCAAATCCTGCAAAGGTTAGCTTGCGTCCAGTGTGGATTGTTGACGTCTTTCGACCGATATGGGTTGCCAACGGCACGTTCTTCCAGTCCATTAGTGGCGGTTCCTTTTAGTGCGGTAAGGCCAACAACGTCCATGTGTTCTCGGCACGTTGACGTTAGCCGTGCTGTCCCAGTAGAGTGATGCCTTTGACAGTACTGTTGGTGCTACTCATTAAGTGATTGGCTCAGAGAGTCTTGGGCTTGTTATTTGTTTTCTTTTGTTACCCCTATTGTAGTGGCGGTGTGTGTGCTTGGACTGCCATTGCACCCTGTTGTATCCTGATTCTATCATTTGATTAAGATACCCGTCGTACTTCACTCAAAAAAAAAATCTACCTGACACAAAGTTAGAAGGATCAAGGTGCTGGGCAGGGAGGCTTCGGATTGGATGTGTGTCTTGAATTTGGTCTCTGGAAAAGAAACTTGCTGGATTGATAACGTGCACTACATGGAAAACTCACTCAAGGGATTTTGCAGGAAGTGGTATCTCTACTTCTATAAAAGACTCAGTTGGTGATGATGGTGTGTCTGCCATCCGTCATTTCTAACCATCAGATCTGCATCTAATAATTGTTAGGTAAGCTGTGGCATTTTTGCAACAAGGCCCCACTTCTCTGCTCCAATTTGCAGAAAACCCCTTACTATCTTGAAACCAACCACATCCCTCCCTCACCTCATTCCTTACTAGAGTGTTTTTCTTTCAAGTTTGTGCACATGTATTATTCTACTTTGGATCCGTTGCAACGTACGGGCACATTACTAGTACATACATAAAGTTTGTACAAACGATAAGAGAAAAGATGAGAATTGAGCATAGCTCAGATGGTTAGATTCCTTGTGGTGGAACCAGCCCACCCGGGTTCAAGTCCTAGACTTGGCTCGGGTGCTCACACTTTCCTGAATTTATTTATTCCAGTCCTTCTGACGATGTTCGTTCAGTGCGAGACCCTGTGATGACTTCCTTAGTCTCCCAGAATGGGTAGGGTGTGCGTGCATGTAAGTGCGTGTTTGTGAACTGTCTGCATATGTACTGTGTTCCTAGAATAAAAAGAACAGATAAGGGGAAAGATGTACCTGCTGAGGCTCACAACCTCAATGCCTTTGGCTACCGCAGCTCTGCATATAGCAGAACCAACAAATCCACTTCCTCCCAACACTACAATCTGCAAGCATTTGGAACTATTTCAGGAAACCAATCTTACTGGAGAAACAGAGTCATGCCTGACAGCACTTCCGAATGATAACAGACATATAAGGTACTCAATTTCATGCCTTCTCTGTTTTCACGTCTGCTACCACATCGATTGGCGTAGAAGAGTAATCTTCTCTGACACCGGGGGCAGCAAACCTGCACTTGGTGCGCAGCCTGCGTGATCAAGGGAAAACCGGGTCAATGCAAACTAAGACGGAAATACGCATCCATTACACGCACAATTTTGCAGTAATCACTCGGTCGACGAGAGCAGAAACCAGGTGAGAAGGGGAGGGATACGGGGAGAGAAACCTAGAGCACTGAGCCACGGAGGAGGCGGCAGGAAACGTGCGGAGCGTCGCCGCCGCTGCGGATACGGGCGCGCACCGGCGAAGCGGAAGGGACGGATTCGCCGGCGCCGGCGGCCGGACGAGCAGTGTCGAGTGGGACATGGGCCCGCTCGCGGGATCCGGGCGAGGTGGGGGACGCTTTCTCTCTTTCGGCTTCTTCTCTTGCCCGCGTCGGCGAAGGGTGGCGACGGGAACGGCGGGGCGGGGAGTGAGCGAACGGCGGAGTCGGCGTGGGGCGTGCGTCTCCTTTCGGTTCCAGTGGCTGTGGGGTTGGAGGTGGCTCGCTTCGCTCCGCTTGTTTTACCTGTGGCTCTGGCCTGGTGTGGCGTGGCGTGAGTAGCGTCTGACACGGCCGCGGTCGACGTGAACACCGGCCCCAGTCGTCGGATCATCAAATCGCACTAAACCCTCAAAAAATTCAAATCACCGCTAAATGGTCAGACAGGACAGTTCCAACATTTTCGGCCGTCTAAATGGTGTTCACCTAAAAATTCAAATTGCCACTAAATGTTCAGACCGGACAGTCTCAACATTTTCGGCCGTCTAAATGGTGTTCACCTAAGATGTTCGGATCATTCTAAACGTGCAAAATCCCATAAACCGAAACCAAACTGGCGGACAATTTAGAGGAGTTTAGAGATTCGCCACGTACGCGCCCGACAACACAGGCTCATCCAAAATCAAGACAGAGCCCGCGCATTTGGTCATTTTCGTCATTGTTTCACGTGAAAGCTCACCCCTTCCCCATTTTTATGTCACCTGCCGCCCCGATGGAGCCAACGTGGGAGGAGCAAATAAAGATGTTCGTCCTCCCGCCAAAGCCAGAGGACCCGAGGATGGTGGCCTCCTACAAGGCCTGATCTACAGAGCGCAAATCCCAACACATGAAGGCGGCGACGAAGAAGAAGGTGAAAGATGTAGAAGTGAGATCTCGTATAAGCATGTGAATGTGCCTTTACAGTTACGGCGATCTGTTCTACTAATATACCTGGAAATACTGAGGAACAACATAATAAGATATTAAAAAAACATTGGATAAGTTCAAGGTAGTGCTTTCTGCACCTACCGGCCTACTATCCATAAGAGAGTATGATCATAGTATTTTGTATAGTGCCAGTAGTTAGACTAGTATCTAGCAGACTAAATAGAATCACTATTGCAGGATGCTGCTAACGCGACACTACGATCAGAGACTCTTCGACGAAACTGTGTGCGATGCCATAATCGCAAACGGTGGTGTAAAAAATCGTCAAAAAAGATGTAAAACGTTTGCGATAGAGGATGCATCAAACACGGTTCAGATTTTAGTTGCGTGTGCGATTAAGGGCATACGGTTCAGTTCAATTAACCGCTTGCGATGAGGAGGAACAAAAGAAACGGGC
The DNA here is from genome assembly GCA_034509565.1 of Triticum monococcum. Taxonomy (NCBI): domain Eukaryota; kingdom Viridiplantae; phylum Streptophyta; class Magnoliopsida; order Poales; family Poaceae; genus Triticum; species Triticum monococcum. The sequence continues at coordinate 524,570,491 of CM067842.1, read as the reverse complement.
AGCCAGATGAAGGTGTGTGTGATGTACATCATACGGTTCACTCGAATGAACTATTTGTGATTAGGCAACACAAAAGAAACTGTCAGACAAATCAAAGGTGTGTGCGATATACGGCATGCTGAGGGAGTCCTGAATTAAGGGGTCCTCGGGTGTCCGGGCTATGTGACGTGGGCCAGACTAATGGGCCATGGAGATACAAGACAGAAGACTTCCTCCCGTGTCCGGATGGGACTCTCCTTAGCATGGAAGGCAAGCTTAGCGTGCGGATGTGAATATTACTTTCTCTGTAAACCGACTCTGTACAACCCTAGCCCCCTCTGGTATCTATATAAACCAAAGGGTTTAGTCCGTAGAGGCAATCATAATCATATAGGCTAGACAATTAGGGTTTAGCCATTACGATCTCGTGGTAGATCAACTCTTGTAACCCCTATACTCATCAAAGTCAATCAAGCGGGACGTAGGGTATTACCTCCATCAAGAGGGCCCGAACCTGGGTAAAACATTGTGTCCCTGGTCTCCTCTTACCATCAATCCTTAGACGCAAAGTTCGGGACCCCCTATCCGAGACCTGCCAGTTTTGACACCGACATTGGTGCTTTCATTGAGAGTTTCGTTGTGTCGTCGCTAGAAGGTTCGATGGCTCCATCAATCATCTACAATAAAGCTGCCCTGAGGGAGGTCTTTCTCCCCGGCCAGATCTTTGTTTTCGGCGGCTTCGCACTGCGGGCCAACTCGCTTGGCCATCTAGAGCAGATCGACAGCTATGCCCCAGGTCACCAGATTAATTTTGGAAATCTAGATTATGTTGCTGATATCCGAGGAGACTTGATCTTCCAAGGGTTCGCGAACCCTCTGGCCTTAAATCCGGAGCGCGTCTCCAGGTCCGCGGGATTCCCGAGCCCGCCGGACTATCTGCGGCTATTAAGCCTAGTACGGGAGAGCCGGAGGGAGCAGTATCACCGGCAATCATCAGGAAGCCGGACTCCTCTCCGAACACTGGCCCCGAACCCTCGGAGTCATCATCATGTGAGCTCGACCAAAGAGTTCTCTTCTCGCCACACTCCACGAACTCTCTTCTCCCTGACTGAACCTCGCCTTTAAGCAAGGCTCTGGACTTAATGCGATCCCTCGTCATTACAGAGGAGCAACGTCCGAACCACGCCCAGCCCGAACTAGGGGCTGAGAGCGGGGAATTTTACATCCCACCCACCACCCACTTCATAGCCACTGTCGAGGACTTAACTGACATGCTCGATTACGGCTCCAAAGACATCGACGGTGTGGACGACGATGCCGGAGAAGAGCAGGCCCAAAACACGCCGTTTACCGGACGATGGACGGCCACATCTTCGTATGACGTGTATATGGTGGATACACCCAAAGAGGGTAACGGCGATAACGAGAAAAATCATGTTGAGGATGTACCTCCTGAGACTCAACCAAAGCGCCGACGTCAGCGGCGCCGCTCTAAATCACACCGTAAAAAAGACAGCAATACCGGCACCGGAGAGAACAACACTCCGGATGACGCCGAAGACCAAGAAGACCCCGTCGAGCCAACCTTCGAACAGGACGATCGGGAAGATGGACAAATTAGCTCTGATGACCAGGCTATAAATGAAGGCTCGGAGGATAATAATTATATTCCACTCTCCGAGGAGGAGGTGAGCCTCGGCGACGAAGACTTTATCGTGCCTGAGGAACCCCTCGAGCAAGAACGCTTTAGGCGCCGGCTAATAGCCACAGCAAGGAGCCTGAAAAAGAAGCAGCAGCAGCTCCAAGCTGACCAAGATCTGCTCAACGACAGATGGATTAACGTCCTGGCAGCTGAGGAATACGGCCTCGAGCGCCCAACCAAGAGTTATCCGAAGAGCAAGCTGCTACCCCAATTCGACGATGAGGCGCTGGAGCCCATACCATCAGCACGTGGTGCAGACGGCCGACCACCACGTGGCCGTGACAAAATGACAACTCAAGCCGAACACCAGCCCGCACTACCTCGCCAAAAAAGTAGAGATACAACAGCTCGGGGACATACTTACGATCTACGGCTGGACTTGGAAAATAGAGCAGGTCAGATCAGATCAATCTACGGATCGCGGGGGCGCGCCTCGACGCGCGAGTACGGCCATCTAGCCGGGCGCGACAAGCATAACCACCCCGAGCTGAAAACCGCAGACGGACTACATCCGAGCTGCGTCACGACTTGGCCCGCTATAGAGGCGCCGCACACCCCCTCTGCTTCACTGACGAAGTAATGGAACATGAATTCCCAGAAGGGTTTAAACCCGTGAATATCGAATCATATGATAGCACAACAGATCCCGCAGTATGGATTGAAGACTTTCTTCTCCACATCCACATGGCTCACGGTGACGATCTACACGCCATTAAATACCTCCTCCTCAAACTTAAGGGCCCAGGACGGCACTGGCTGGACAGCCTAGCAGAAAATTCTATTGGTAGTTGGGAGGACCTGGAGGATGCATTCAGAGACAATTTCCAAGGTACCTATGTTCGGCCCCCAGATGCCAATGACCTTAGCCACATAATCCAGCAATCCGGGGAATCGGCCCGACAGCTTTGGACAAGGTTCCTAATAAAAAAGAACCAGATTGTGGAGTGTCCGGACACAGAAGCCCTCACGGCCTTCAAACATATCGTCCGAAATGAGTGGCTTGCCCGACACCTCGGCCAAGAAAAACAGAAGTCCATGGCAGCCCTCACCGCACTTATGACCCGTTTTTGCGCGGGAGAAGACAGCTGGCTTGCTCGCAGAAGCAATAGCACCAGCGACCCTGGTACCTCCGAAACCAGGGACAGCAATGGCAAGCCATGATGCGACAAGCACAAGTGTCGAAACAACAATGAAGGAACGCAAGACACAACGGTTAACGCCGGATTCAGCGGCTCCAAACCCGGTCAACGGAAAAAGTCATTCAAGGCAAACAGAGATGGCCCATCCAGTCTAGATAGAATACTTGATCGGCCTTGCCAGATTCATGGCACCCCCAATAAACCCGCCGATCACACCAACAGAGATTGTTGGGTCTTCAAACAAGCCGGCAAGCTTAACTCCGAACACAAGGGAAAGGGGTCGCCAAGCGATGACGATGACCAAGAGCTTCGTCAGCCGAACACAGGGGGACGGAAGCAAGGTTGTCAGAATCGCGATTCTGTTATACGATTCTACGACTTTACGATCCAAACTAACCCCTATGATTCTACGATTTTAGTTCATAGAATCTGCGTTTCTACGATCCTGATAGTGAAGATTCTATGATTTGCGATCCTACCATCAGTGCTCCGATCCGATTCAAAATCGCGATTCTGACAACCTTGGACGGAAGCAATTTCCCCCTGAAGTAAAAACAGTGAACATGATATATGTCACACATACCCCTAGGAGGGAGCACAAACGCGCACTACGGGACGGCTATGCCAGGCAGCCGGTCGCCCCCAAATTTAACCCATGGTCAGCTTGTCCGATCATCTTCGATCGAAAGGACCACCCGACCATTATCCATCACGGAGGTTCGGCAGCCTTGGTCCTCGATCCAATCATCAGCGGATTCCATCTCACGCGAGTCCTCATGGACGACGGCATCAGTCTCAATCTACTTTATCAGGACACTGCCCGCAAAATGGGTATTGATCCGTCAAGAATCAAACCTACTAGAACTACCTTCAAAGGAGTAATACCTGGAAAAGAGGCCCGCTGTACGGGCTCAATCACGCTGGGAGTAGTCTTTGGCTCGCCGGACAACTTCCGAAGCGAAGACTTGATCTTCAACATTGTCCCCTTCCGCAGCAGCTATCACACACTGCTCGAATGAATTGCTTTTACCCTCTTCAATGCGGTCCTGCATTACGCCTATTTGAAGCTCAAGATGCCCGGTCCATGTGGCGTCATTACAATCAATGGAAACAGGGAGCGCTCCCTCCGCACTAAGGAGCATATAGCGGCCATTGCGGCTGAAGAACATAGCGGCCCTATCAAGCCACACAGCCCCCTCAGGCCATCGGACTCCCCCACGCAGGACCAATCAGTCCTACATACCGGCAGTCCGGCAACTTCAGGGCTGGATTAGCAGCCTAGCCTCCATCGACCGCCACATACATCAGCGGAATTCGTACCACGCGTGCACAATTATGCACTCAAAATACCCTTGGCATCGACAGAGGCAATATACGGACATGCCTATACAAAGGTTCGACCTTATACGGCCTTGCCCTTTCTTTAACCATCCTTCCTTTTTTACCGCAGGTGAATCAACACCTACTCATTCTTCGGACCCATGAGGACTCTTTCCAAGCCCGGTTCTGTATACATGGCCGAAGACCATCCCTTTAAAGAAATCTTTATTATTTGGGCGAAAAGCGGCGCAGGCGTGCGGTAGGAAGACCACAACTTCGCTCAAGGACTTGTATAGAGCTTATCTCTTCGCCCTAGACCCCCGGCATGTAAAATGGCCTTGGTGATTATGGTACCTTCTGTAAGATTACGTTTTGATGTATCAATCAGATTTCAGTGAACCAAAATTCTTATTCGGTATCATTTTATTCCGTCTGTTATGTGGTTTCACGTACACACCTCGGCATAAAACTGCCAGGGGCTCTATAAGCCAACATATGTGTTATCAAACAAAAGTCCGAATAGCTTTTCAGCACAATTCAGCGTCCCGAATTTGACATTATATGCATCGGCTCCGAATCATGTCTTTGGTCAATAGTTGGGTTGCCCGGCTCCTGTGCTTGCTACCTTACGTTTCGTCTGATCGGCTAGGGTAGTAAAGGGAGAACTACTGCAATTGTGTTTCTAGTTCGTCCGGTTAAGCACCTTAGTAGAGAAAGCCGAAAACTGACTGTCATGATGCGACGAGAGCTGGTCAGCCACTCAGCGGCTCATTACAATCGTTAGCGATTTTTCTGTATTACACGAAGGACCGTTTCCCGGTCACCTATGTAACACAACCGTATTCGGATCACCGCGTACATACCAGGGGCTACATCATAGACCCACCGTAAAGCTCCTACGGCTAAGTGAAAGTGTTAAAGCCCTATAGTCCGATTGCCTAGTTTGCCGCACTGACACCTCCGTTACGGACGAAGATGTTGGATCAAGAGTGATCAGGTGCTAATCTGAACACCCCCATATTATCTGCTAGGGGGCTGAAGCCGACGACTGGAAAACTTCTAGACTATAAAAATGTCCACACAAGAGGAAAAAACTTTCAGAAAAAGGTATGAATATAACACGGCCTTAATGTATCATAATATTGTTCCCACAATTCCAGTGCACCTATTCGAACATAATGTCCTTCGAGCAGTGGCCCTCTATCAAGCGGGCGCCCTCTAGGACGTCCTCCAAATAATACTCCGGCGTGCGGTGGTCCTTGCCGCCGGGCGGGCCCTTAGCCGCAACATCGGTAGCCTTCATCTTTGCCCAGTACATTTTGACGCGGTCGAAGGCCATCCGAGCACCTTTTATACACGCCGACCGCTTGACGGCGTCGATACGCGGCACTGCATCGACAAGTCATTGTACCAAACCGAAATAGCTGCTCGGAATGGGTTCAGCCGGCCATAGCCGGACCACGATGTCCTTCATGGCAGCTCCGGACATCTTGTGGAGCTCGGCCCACTGTGCCATCTGTTTGTTCAGCAACGCCTGACGCCGTGGCACGTTGAATTGTGACCAGAAAAGCTTCTCCGCAGAACGTCCTTCCCGTGCTTGGAAGAACTGCGCCGCGTCGGAGACACTCTTCGGCAGGTCCAAGAACATTCCTGGAGAACTCCACAATTGATTAAGCAGAGCATACTTCGGGTCGCCGAATTTAGTCTATAAAAGAAAGGGCTTACGAGCCGCTATCTCCCCAGCTTGCCGGATCTCCTCCCGAGCCGCTCTAGACTCGGACCGTGATTCTCTCGCCTCTCATATGGCCTTGTTGAGTTCGACGGCCTTGGCTTTGTTATCCTCCTTGAGTGATTTGCATTTACCAGTGGCATCCTCTAGCTCTCACTCCATGACAGATATTCTCTCCTCGCACTAGCGCCGAGTGGCCTGTTCGGCCCTTAAATCAGCAGCCGCCTTCTAGACAGCTACATTACTCACTCTGGCCTACTCCTTGGCCCAGCTCACAGGGTCTCAACCGTGGTAGCACCATCTACAATCATGCATATCACATTGTATAGTTTTCAGCTTCATGATAATACTATTATACATGTGTAAGCGGGCGGTCCCAAAACATACCTTGTGCCTCATCGAGCCGCCTGTTAATATGGGTAATGTCTTCATCAGATAATTCAACTTTCCGCTTTAAATCTGCAACTTCCGTGGCCTGGGCAGTTGCCTTTGACATAGCAGCCTATTTTCAAATTAATCATGTTACTACCTGAGAAAATCCTTTTCGATCCTCTGATCGCCTCCCTGTGGAAGCTGACCAGAGTCTCAGGGGATACTATCTATACACAGGTGCATTTTTTGCATGAAAAGAGCTATTATTATATTGCATACCTCGAAGCCTCTCAGCAGGCTCGTGAAGGCTTCGTTCAATCCGCTTCTCGCGAACAAAATCCTCTCAACCACCGTACCCATTAAGGTACGATGTTCCTCTACGATGGACGCACTTTGCAATGTGCCCATCAGTGTATCCGGCACCTTCGGATTCCCGAAGGCTGCTGCGGGAGTGCAAACTCCCTCCAAAAGGGTACGCTTACTCGACCCTAGAGTCATCTCCGGCTGTAAACCGGATAGTTCGGGGCCCGTATTGTTGGTCCCTGCGGGGGCCGCCTCCCCTAGACGACACCTCGAAGTCGTCCTCCCTTAGGGGCGATGAAGCTTGTGGAGGCATCTCGCTCTTCATCATCTCCGGAGGTAAGTCCCCCGATGAGGAGGACTGTGGAGGTAGATAACGGGCTGGACTGCGAACATATGGTTTATATGTTACCCTTGCAAAACCAAAAAGAACGGGATATGTCTAGAGCATCCTTGTTCACTTACGATTCGGCAAAGGGCTTGTCCCTAAAAAGGAGCTATGCGTCAACATCGTCCTCCGAACCCGAACCATCTGACATAGATATCTTCCCTCTCTTAGGTGCTTCCACCTCCAAGCCTTTGGGGGAAGTCCTTTTCTTCCCATAGGGGGAAGGGATATCCATTTCTTCCGCTTTATCTTCGTCTTCAGAAGGGGGAGCTTCAGCCTCCCCGTACGTAGCGTCTAGTACGCCTTAAGAGCAGAGGCCACCTTCAGCCCTCTTGCTCTTCTTCTTGTCCTCCCTCGCCGGCATTTGATACGGCGCCGGGGCCAGCGTCCTCATTAACACATAATCAACTGAGTCTTCGAGAAGTGGAGCCAAACACCTGATTCGTTCCGCCTTCTTTATCCAGCCTTGGTTGAAGATAGGTTTCTCAGTACATCGCTATGGGAGAATTAACCGAATTGCGTTCAGGAGTTGGGTACTTACCGGGGTATCCGGATGATTGCAGTCGAGGCCGATGTCCTCGGATGTGTCCGGCCACTGCTTTTGAGCCTTGAAGAATAGTTTCCACATCCCTCTGTGCGTTGTATTGAAGAATTGCTGAAGGGTCCGCAACCCATCTGGGTTGAACTCCCACATGCAGAGAAGCCGTCGCTGACACGGGAGAACCTGGCGAACTAGTATCACCTGGATCACGTTAATGAGGCCGGTGTCCTTTTCGAGGATGCTCTGGATACGGCTTTGCAGCGTCTGCACTTCATCAGCTGATCCCCAGTCAAGCCCCTTATTAATCCACGATGCGAGTTGCAATGGAGGGGCAGATCGGAACGTCGGTGTGGCTGCCCATTTGGTACCGCGAGGTTCGGTGATGCAAAACCACTCCCGCTGCCATAAGTTGGGGGCTTCCGGGAAGGTGCCCTTCGGCCAGACAGAATTGGTGAGCTTGCTCACCATTGCATCGCCGCACTCCGCCTGCTCCCCATCGACTATCTTCGGCTTCACGTTGAAGGTCTTGAGCCATAGGCCGAAGTGTGGGGGGATGCGGAGAAAAGCTTCACACATAATGATGAATGACGAGATGTGGAGAAAGGAGTCCGGGGCTAGGTCGTGAAAATCTAGTCCATAATATAACATAAGGCCGCGAACAAAGGGGTGGAGAGCGAACCCTAGCCCGCGGAGGAAGTGAGAGATGAACACAACCCTCTCGCCAGGTCTTGGTGTGGGGATAACCTGCCCCTCTACAGGAAGCCTGTGGGGGATTTCCGCAGTCAGGTACCTCGCCTCCCGGAGCTTCGTGATATTTTCCTCGGTGACCGAGGAGGCCGTCCACCTGCCTGGGGAGCTAGATTCGGACATTACTAGAAGGCTTAGTAACAATGAAAGAAATCAAGACCTGGGCGCTGGAGCTCGGGGCTGGAAAAGCTGAGGAAGAGGTAGGCGTGGGGGAGAAAGGTGGGTTTGTATCCCTTTATAAAGGCGATGAATATCGAACGCCTCCTCACGGGCCTTAAAGCTCGCCTATTCCCAAGGGATCATGCAAATGACACGGTTGGATTACCCACGTCCATATTGATAAGAATCCCGTGATAAGCGAGCATGATCTCCGCTTTGACAAGATGTGCCAATAAAGACCTTGTCTCGTAATGTGGAGCGAGAGGTTGCAAGACGGTTCGAAATAATTACCAGGCAGGGGACGTAACGTCTTGCCTCGAAAGTCGTCAGTAGATGGGACCTGTTAAATATTATATCCTGTTGTGGTTGTATGTGGTATCTGTTTCATAGAGCCGGGCACATTCTCTGTTCAAGGGCTACTTTGAAGTATTCGGAGGAGGAACCCGCCTTGCCATGCCGAAGACAATCTGCACGCTGGACACATCGTCATTGAAGCCTGGTTCAGGGGCTACTGAGGGAGTCCTGGATTAAGGGGTCCTCGGGTGTCCGGGCTATGTGACATGGGCCGGACTAATGGGCCATGGAGATACAAGATAGGAGACTTCCTCCCATGTCCGGATGGGACTCTCCTTAGCGTGGAAGGCAAGCTTAGTGTGCGGATGTGAATATTCCTTTCTCTGTAAACCGACCCTGTACAACCCTAGCCCCCTTCGGTATCTATATAAACTAGAGGGTTTAGTCCGTAGAGGCAATCATAATCATATAGGCTAGACAATTAGGGTTTAGCAATTATGATCTCGTGGTAGATCAACTTTTGTAACCCCTATACTCATCAAAGTCAATCAAGCAGGACGTAGGGTATTACCTCCATCAAGAGGCCCGAACCTGGGTAAAACATTGTGTCCCTGGTCTCATGTTACCATCAATCCTTAGACGCATAGTTCGGGACTGATACGTCTCCAACATATCTATAATTTTTGATTGCTCCATGCTATATTATCTACTGTTTTGGACATTATTGGGCTTTATTATCCACTTTTATATTATTTTTGGGACTAACCTATTAACCGGAGGCCTAGCCCAGAATTGTTGTTTTTTTTGCCAATTTTAGGGTTTCGAAGAAAATGAATATCAAACGGAGTCCAAACGGAATGAAACCTTCGGGAACGTGATTTTCTCACCGAACATGATCCAGGAGACTTGGACCCTACGTCAAGCAACCAACAGGGAGGCCACGAGGTAGGGGGCACGCCTACCCCCCCAGGCGTGCCCTCCACCCTCGTGGGCCCCCTGTTGCTCCACCAACGTACTTCTTCCTCCTATATATACCTATGTACCCCAAACGATCAGATACAGAGCCAAAACCCTAATTCCACCGCCGTAACTTTCTGTATCCACGAGAACCCATCTTGGGGCCTGTTCCGGAGCTCCGCCGGAGGGGGCATCGATCACGGAGGGCTTCTACATCAACACCATAGCCTTTCCGATGAAGTGTGAGTAGTCTGCCTCAGACCTTCGGGTCCATAGTTATTAGCTAGATGGCTTCTTCTCTCTTTTTGGATCTCAATAGAAAGTTCTCCCCCTCTCTTGTGGAGATCCATTCGATGTAATCTTCTTTTGCGGTGTGTTTGTTGAGACCGATGAATTGTGGGTTTATGATAAAGTTTATCTATGAACAATATTTGAATCTTCTCTGAATTCTTTTATGTATGATTGGTTATCTTTGGAAGTCTCTTTGAATTATCAGTTTGGTTTGGCCTACTAGATTGATCTTTCTTGCAACGGGAGAAGTGCTTAGCTTTGGGTTCAATCTTGCGGTGTCCTTTCCCAGTGACAGTAGGGGCAGCAAGGCACGTATTGTATTGTTGCCATCAAGGATAACAAGATGGGGTTTTCATCATATTGCATGAGTTTATCCCTCTACATCATGTCATCTTGCTTAAGGCGTTACTCTGTTCTTATGAACTTAATACTCTAGATGCATGCTGGATAGCGGTCGATGTGTGGAGTAATAGTAGTAGATGCAGGCAGGAGTCGGTCTACTTGTCTTGGACGTGATGCCTATATACATGATCATACCTAGATATTCTCATAACTATGCTCCATTCTGTCAATTTCTTAACAGTAATTTGTTCACCCACCGTAAAATACGTATGCTCTTGAGAGAAGCCACTAGTGAAACCCCCCGGGTCTATCTTCATCATATTAAATCTTCCAATACTTAGTTATTTTCATTTCTTTTATTTTACTTTGCATCTTTATCATAAAAATACCAAAAATATTATCTTATCATATCTATTAGATCTCACTCTCATAAGTGACCATGTAGGGATTAACTACCCCTTATCGCATTGGTTGCGAGGATTTATTTGTTTTGTGTAGGTGCGAGGGACTCGCGCGTAGCCTCCTACTGGATTTATACCTTGGTTCTCAAAAACTAAGGGAAATACTTACGCTACTTTGCTGCACCACCCTTTCCTCTTCAAGGGAAAACCAACGCAAGTGCTCAAGAGGTAGCAAGAAGGATTTCTGGCGCCGTTGCCGGGGAGGTCTACGCAAAAGTCAACATACCAAGTACCCATCACAAACCCTTATCTGCCGCATTACATTATTTTCCATTTGCCTCTCGTTTTCCTCTCTCCCACTTCACCCTTGCCATTTTATTCGCCCTTCTTATGTTCGTCTTTCCATTTGCTTTGATGTCTTACTTGGCTCGTTTGCTAGTTTGGTTGGAATAATTGTTTATTTATTACTAAACAGAGAACCTAAGATCTATGGATCCTCATCCGCTTGCTAATCTTTTTAAGAGATCCAATTGTAATGAACCAATTGCTAGTGAGTTTTGTGCACTAGATTATCTTTATGAAGTTTTGCTTGAAATTTGTGAATCTGGAAATTGTGATAAAGTACCTTATGGAGATATTCCCGATGGAACTTTGAATAAAAAGCATGATTGCAATGATGATAGTATAAATTCCATTGATATAAATTGTGCTAATAATATGCAAAACCCTAAGCTTGGGGATGCTAGTTTTGCTATGACCTCTACTTGTTGCAATGATCATGATTGGGGTGATTCTTCTTACAATCTTGAAAATTTATTTAAGCCCCATAATGAATATGAGATTGATAATAGTGTTTGCAATGTTATTGAAAGTGGGTTTGGAGAGGTCATGACTTTAGTTAATGTTAATCCCACTATTTTGGAAGAGTGTCAACTTTGCATGCATGTGGACCATGTTGAAAATGTTTTATGTGATAGCTATTTTGTTGAATTTTCTTATGATCCTACATGTAATTATTATGAGAGAGGAAAATATGGTGGTAGAAATTTTCATGTTACTAAATTACCTCTCATCATGTTGAGATTGCTCTTGTTTCTTTCCGCTTCCTTCCATATGCTAGTTTTTGCTTGCCTTGATAATTTGTTTTCCTCTAAGATGCCTATGCATTGGAAGTATGTTAGACTTAGATGTGTTTGTCACGTGTTTCATGATGCTCTCTTTGTACTTCAATTCTTGTCTTTCATGTGAGCATCGTTGAAATCTTAGCCTAGCTATAAGGCTTTAAAGAAAAGTGATTATTGGGAGACAACCCAATTTTTTCCTTTATGTTATTTAATAAATAATTTATCTAGCCTCTGTTTTGGTTGTGTTTTTTGTGTTTAATTAGTGTTTGTGCCAAGTAGAACCATTGGGAAGACTTGGGGAAAGTCTTGTTAATCCTGCTGTAAAAACAGAAACTTTAGCGCTCACGAGAACTACTGCCATTTTTATTTGGAAAGTGCTATTTAGTTAATTCTTTTTGAAAATGATTAATAGATAAATTCCTCACGTCCATAAATTTATTTTAGAATTTTTGGGGTTCCAGATCTTGCGCTAGCTACAGATTACTACAGACTGTTCTGTTTTTGACAGATTCTGTTTTTCGTGTGTTGTTTGCTTATTTTGATGAATCTATGGCTAGTAATAGAGTTTATGAACCATAGAAAAGTTGGAATACAGTAGGTTTAACACCAATATAAATAAATAATGAGTTCATTACAGTACCTTGAAGTGGTCTTTTGTTTTCTTTCGCTAACGGAGCTCACGAGATTTTCTACTTTGAGTTTTGTGTTGTGAAGTTTTCAAGTTTTGGGTAAAGATTTGATGGATTATGGAACGAGGAGTGGCAAGAACCTAAGCTTGGGGATGCCCATGGCACCCCCAAGATAATCTAAGGACACCTAAAATCCAAAGCTTGGGGATGCCCCAGAAGGCATCCCCTCTTTCGTCTACTTCTATCGGTAACTTTACTTGGGGCTATATTTTTATTCACCACATGATATGTGTTTTGCTTGGAGCGTCTTGTATGATTTGAGTCTTTATTTGTTAGTATACCACAATCATCCTTTCTGTACACACCTTTTGAGAGAGACACACATGGTTCGGAAATTATTAGAATACTCTATGTGCTTCACTTATATCTTTTGAGTTATATAGTTTTGCTCTAGTGCTTCACTTATACCTTTTAGAGCACGGTGGTGGATTTATTTTATAGAAACTATTGATCTCTCATTCTTCACTTAGATTATTTTGAGAGTCTTAAATAACATGGTAATTTGCTTAAATAATCCTATATGCTAGTTATACAAGATTAATAATAAAATTCTCTTATGAGTGTGTTGAATACTATGAGAAGTTTGATACTTGATGATTGTTTCGAGATATGGAGATGGTGATATTACAATCATGCTAGTTGAGTAGTTGTGAATTTGAGAAATACTTGTGTTAAAGTTTGTGATTCCTGTAGCATGCACGTATGGTGAACCGTTATGTGATGAAGTCGGAGCATGATTTATTTATTGATTGTCTTCCTTATGAGTGGCGGTCGGGGACGAGCGATGGTATTTTCCTACCAATCTACCCCCCTAGGAGCATGCGCGTAATACTTTGCTTTGATAACTTGTAGATTTTTGCAATAAGTATATGAGTTCTTTATGACTAATGTTGAGTCCATGGATCATACGCACTCTCATCCTTCCACCATTGCTAGCCTCTCTAATACCGCACACCTTTCGCCGGTATCATACACCCACCATATACCTTCCTCAAAACAGCCACCATACCTACCTATCATGGCATTTCCATAGCCATTCCGAGATATATTGCCATGCAACTTTCCACCGTTCCGTTTACTATGACACACTTCATCATTGTCATATTGCTTTGCATGATCATGTAGTTGTTGTATTTGTGGCAAAGCCACCATTCATAAGTCTTTCATACATGTCACTCATGAGTCATTGCATATCTCGGTACACCGCCGGAGGCATTCATATAGAGTCATATCTTGTTCTAAGTATTGAGTTGTAATTCTTGAGTTTTAAGAAAATAAAAGTGTGATGATCATCATTATTAGAGCATTGTCCCAAGTGAGGAAAGGATGATGGAGACTATGATTCCCCCACAAGTCAGGATGAGACTCCGACGAAAAAAAGAGGCCATAAGAAAAGAGAAAAGGCCCAAATAAAAAAATGAGAGAAAAAGAGAGAAGGGACAATGCTACTATCCTTTTACCACACTTGTGCTTCAAAGTAGCACCATGATCTTCATATTAGAGAGTCTCCTTTGTTATCACTTTCATATACTAGTGGGAATTTTTCATTATAAAACTTGGCTTGTATATTCCAATGATGGGCTTCCTCAAAATGCCCTAGGTCTTCGTGATCAAGCAAGTTGGATGCACACCTACTTAGTTTCTTTTTGAGCTTTCATATACTTATAGCTCTAGTGCATCCGTTGCATGGCAATCCCTACTCACTCACATTGATATCTATTGATGGGCATCTCCATAGCCCGTTGATACGCCTAGTTGATGTGAGACTATCTTCTCCCTTTTTGTTTCTCCACAACCACCATTCTATTCCACCTATAGTGCTATGTCCATGGCTCACGCTCATGTATTGCGTGAAGATTGAAAAAGTTTGAGAACATCAAAAGTATGAAACAATTTCTTGGCTTGTCATCGGGGTTGTGCATGATTTAAATACTTTGTGTGGTGAAGATAGAGCATAGCCAAACTATATGATTTTGTAGGGATAACTTTCTTTGGCCATGTTATTTTGAGAAGACATAATTGCTTAGTTAGTATGCTTGAAGTATTATTATTTTTATGTCAATATTAAACTTTTGTCTTCAATCTTTCGGATCTGAATATTCATACCACAATTAAGAAGAATTACATTGAGATTATGCCAAGTAGCATTCCACATCAAAAATTCTATTTTTATCATTTACCTACTCGACGACGAGCAGGAATTAAGCTTGGGGATGCTTGAAACGTCTCCAACGTATCTATAATTTTTGATTGCTCCATGCTATATTATCTACTGTTTTGGACATTATTGGGATTTATTATCCACTTTTATATTATTTTTGGGACTAACCTATTAACCGGAGGCCCAACCCAGAATTGTTGTTTTTTTGCCTATTTTAGGGTTTCGAAGAAAAGGAATATCAAACGGACTCCAAACGGAATGAAACCTTCGGGAACGTGATTTTCTCACCGAACATGATCCAGGAGACTTGGACCCTACGTCAAGCAACTAACAGGGAGGCCACGAGGTAGGGGGCGCACCTACCCCCCTAGGCGCGCCCTCCACCCTCGTGGGCCCCCTGTTGCTCCACCAACGTACTTCTTCCTCCTATATATACCTACATACCCCCAAACGATCAGATACAGATCCAAAACCCTAATTCCACTGCCGTAAATTTCTGTATCCACGAGATCCCATCTTGGGGCCTATTCCGGAGCTCCGCCGGAGGGGCGTCGATCACGGAGGGCTTCTACATCAACACCATAGCCTCTCCGATGAAGTGTGAGTAGTTTACCTCAGACCTTCGGGCCCATAGTTATTAGCTAGATGGCTTCTTCTCTCTTTTTGGATCTCAATACAAAGTTCTCCCCCTCTCTTGTGGAGATCTATTCAATGTAATCTTCTTTTTGGATCTCAATACAAAGTTCTCCCCTCTCTTGTGGACATCTATTCGATGTAATCTTCTTTTGCGGTGTGTTTGTTGAGACCGATGAATTGTGGGTTTATGATCAAGTTTATCTATGAACAATATTTGAATCTTCTCTGAATTCTTTTATGTATGATTGGTTATCTTTGCAAGTCTCTTTGAATTATTAGTTTGGTTTGGCCTACTAGATTGATCTTTCTTGCAATGGTAGAAGTGCTTAGCTTTGGGTTCAATCTTGCGGTGTCCTTTCCCAGTGACAGTAGGGGCAGCAAGGTACGTATTGTATTTTTGCCATCGAGGATAACAAGATGGGGTTTTCATCATATTGCATGAGTTTATCCCTCTACATCATGTCATCTTGCTTAAGATGTTACTCTGTTCTTATGAACTTAATACTCTAGATGCATGCTGGATAGCGGTCGATGTGTGGAGTAATAGTAGTAGATGCAGGCAGGAGTCGGTCTACTTGTCTTGGACGTGATGCCTATATACATGATCATACCTAGATATTCTCATAACTATGCTCAATTTTGTCAATTGCTCAACAGTAATTTGTTCACCCACCGTAAAATACCTATGCTCTTGAGAGAAGCCAGTAGTGAAACCTATGGCCCCCGGGTCTATCTTCATCATATTAAATCTTCCAATACTTAGTTATTTTCATTGCTTTTATTTTACTTTGCATCTTTATCATAAAAATACTAGAAATATTATCTTATCATATCTATCATATCGCACTCTCGTATGTGACCGTGTAGGGATTGACAACCCCTTATCGTGTTGGTTGCGAGGATTTATTTGGTTTGTGTAGGTGCGAGGGACTCGCGCGTAGCCTCCTACTAGATTGACACCTTGGTTCTCAAAAACTGAGGGAAATACTTACGCTACTTTGCTGCACCACCCTGTCCTCTTCAAGGGAAAACCAACGCAAGTGCTCAAGAGGTAGCAGGGACCCCCTACCCGAGATCTGCCGGTTTTGACACCGACACATGCGGTTCACTCAGATGCATTGTTTGCGTTGAGACATGAGAATATAAACGGTTCAAATGAACAAGATGTGTGTGATACGAGGCAAATAGGTCTGTAATCAGAAACGTGTGTGAAGACCGATAACAACACAGACGATTACTGCTAACAAGCCGTGTGTGTTGTGAGCAAATGATTGCTGGTATACAATTGTGAGTGATTGATGAAAACATCACCGACGGGTTCCATTGTTTAGTCTGTGTGCGATGTGATTTTCTTTGTCCACACAACATCTACGTTCTGTCTGCAGAGCATCAATATATATACTTAAAATGATAGCATTGCATAACCAAATTAAGCATACAATTACACAAGTGACTACACACATAACATTTCTACACACCAAAGAAAGCAATTACATGCATACTAAAGTAGGAGAAACAAGGATATAATCATCTACTTATTGTTGCGATGACGCTTGCCATTGCTCTGCTTCCGCCTGGATCCTTGGCCGTTTTGGGGAAGGAGACACTTCCTCATGTCAATGATCTGCATGTACATGTCGTAGCTCGTGTACGCCTCCTTGGCCGCGTACACGATGTGAGCTTTGTCGAGTTTCTCCATCTAGGCCGAGTGCCAGGCACGCTTGTCCTTGTTGCACGAATCCTTCATGTCTCTGTAGTAGAGGTCGATGATGGCCTCGGCGAGGTGAACCGGTGAGTCCTTCTCATGGTCCTTGCTGCCCCAGATCTTGTATTGGCCCTGGATGTCGACAAGATTCTGGCAGGCGATGCCCGAATTCTCGAGCGCCTTTACATCGTTGGTGATCTCCACCGTAGCAAACATGTAGTGGGGGCTGTTGACAAACCTGGTGAAACGCTCGCATGGCCTTGTGGCCAGGCAGTAGTGGTAGACGAGGACGTGGTGGCGCACACACAACTAGGCGGCGACGACCTTGGGATGGGACCCGGCACGAGTGCGGGTGTACTCGAGGTCGAACCTGACCACCTTGTACTTCTCTGAGGCAAGCGGCAGCTCCATGATGTGGATGGAGTGCTCCACCCAGACCGGGTCATTGGTGTACACCACCGGGAGGTCCATGAACCTTTTGTGGGTGTCCACCATGACACGCATGGTGAACTGTTGCTCGTCGTCGGCAGCCGCTCGGAGCGCCATTGGAGCCGCGTAGGATACCCTCTAAGAATTTCTCATGGTGGGTGTGCTTCTTGCAATGGTGGGGCACAATCGAAAGGTTGAAGAGACACAAGGGTAGGTTAAATGGCCGCTGTAATAATGGGGGCCGGCCGACCTGTAATCGTCACATCTTGTCACGGTGTTCATAGCGGAGGATTCCAGTGCACGCTTGACAACACCGCACCGCATGCATGGGCTCGAAGAGATGCCAAATGTATCATCGGTGAGCCTGTTCCCGCGCTACCGCGCTGTTTACCGCGCAAGCTTCCCGCCCTGCTAGTTTGGCCACGCGTCGGCTAGAAGAGGGACAAATCGTGGGTGTTTATTCGCAAAAAGCTTTGTAAAAACAAAGTGTGTGGAATGACTTCGATCATAAGTTTACCCTTGGGTGATGAGGTCAAAGTTAAACAGAAGGGTGATGATGGACACTCGAGTGCGATAATTAATTATGCGCTCTACAGTGCACACGGTGGAAGAAACCAACTGTGTGCAATAATGTCGAAGATCGCAGTCGAGTTAGCTATACAGATTGTGTGCTGTGAGATCGATAAGGTAAACTGATTCGAGAATGGTTAATAAAATCTAAGACCATTGCATATTAAGGTCAAAATACTGCTAGCAATATACGAGTCTCATACGATGCCATTTCAACGATTGTACCACAAAAGCTCGAAATGTTACAAGGTTCAAATTCCAGAGTTATACGGCTCAAATTCAAATATTACAAGGTTCAAACTGATATTAGAAATGAAATTCAGCTCATCAACTGCAAACGCTCGTGCTGATCCGTTGAACATGGATATCAGAGAGCTTCAAACTAATATCACTGCTTCTATGTCTGGCTTCGAAACCTCACAATTTTTGCAAAGGGGTCAGCCACTGAGAAGTCATGTATGGGGTTGACATGATGACTTATAATTACTCTATCATCTGAAGTTCCAAAATGAAATTCATCATTTTTGGAGCCTATTCCATTCTGCCGCAGGCGCCGACACTGATCAACAAACCATTCATTTTTGTGAAATAAATGTAGGGCAAACCTCATTTCCTTCAGCACCCTTGCTCTAAGGACAAAGAACCTGGCGAATATAATCTCCGGTAAGGTCCCTCAGTAGGAGTTCAAAGTAATTTCTGAGAGATGCAGATCTAGGCATTCGATGTGATTGTTATATTGTATCAGATTATACACCACTGTGCCTAATCTTATCTACAAAAGAAGAAAACGTGTTAGTGCCTACATGCAGTTTTGAACATTACTACATGCCTAGCTATTTGGTTTGCAGGATTTGTAAAATGCACTAACATGCCATCTTTGATCTGACATGATTAACATGGGCATTTGATTACATTCTAGAAAAATGTAGCCTTCTTCACAAGAGGTTGGAGTTGATGAAAAGTTCCCTAAGAAAACTAGTACAGATGAATCCAAAGGAGAAATGCTTATTGATTGTAACCATATGGATCAAGCAACCAATATGGGGGGGGGGACATGTATGTACTGAAATCGTCCAAAAGAACCTTCAGAAATCGTAGTACATCGTCATTGTAAACTTGGAAAAAGGTGTCACAAATTGAACTCCCTTATGGTTAACATTTAACAGGAAAGGAACATCACCTCAATATATAGCTTCTCCAGGCACGGAAAGCATCTCAGGAAACTGACAACTTGCTCCAGGTCGGGCCCGATAGATTCTAGTGTCAAGACCTTCACTGTGCGCAGTTTCGGGGTCAAGCTTGTCAGAATCATTTTCTGAATGACAGACGAACAAACATTTTCAAAATTAGAAATAATGTTAATTTGTAGAAGGAGAGTTAGAAGGCGGCTGTTGTACCTGAACGGGTGTGGATCCAATAACAAGTTTAGAGCATTTGTTAGACGAGTAGCCCACCATTGTCAATTTCGGCGTAGAATGACATTGATTCTTGTTGGACCTTCTTGATCAACTACAAGTAATCTCTCAAGTGCAGGTGTGTCTTGGATGACCATACCGTGGTACACATCTTGTGATGTCTTCCTGCCACAGCAGCAACACACATAAATAGTCCGGAGAGTCATGGAGATGATGTGGAAGGTACTCAACCCATTGATCGCCTGAAGACGGAGATACTTGAGTACCGTACAGCCACGGAGCAGGCACTCCATGTCACCCTTTGAGAGGCAGATGTTGACGAGCTCGAGGTGCTTCAGTCGTGGTAGAATAAGAGCGGGCGCATCATTAAGGGGTGGGAAATGGCACTTCCTGAACTTGGCAACACGCAGCGTGGGCGCGAGGCGGAGTGCGGACGTTGGCAGCGACCGCATATGCCCGTCATCAAAAGTGAGCACCTCAAGCTGATCTAGGGCGGGGGATCGGAACCAGTCGTCAAGCTTGGCTCGGTCCTTGCCATTGGAAAGGAACTTGCCAATATAAGGTCTTTGGTTGGGCCAAGGTGACTGCCAAGGATCTGGGAGAACACATCCAAGCTTTTGCAATAGCCATGGCAGAGCTCGTGGGTGTCGATGAGGTCGAGAGGGCTGGAGTTCCATAGGGGGCGCCACCGCCGGGAAAGGAGGGTTGTACGCGCCCATATTTGATTGGGAGGAGGGAGATGATGACTCTCAACATATCATCGGGTAGGCTGCTTATTAAGTCTAGGCTTGTCGGAGCCGCTTGCGGTTCTAGCTCGCCCCGCCTCCGCTTGTTGGCAGCCCCGTTCTCCACCTCTGGAGTCTCCTTATCAGCGGCGCTTTCTGATAGAAATGGGAGTACATGGGATATTTAGTTAAAACAGGGCAATAGAAAAGTGTATTGGTAACTAGAAGTTATTAGGTAGGAATATAGTAAGAAAATGGAATAACAATAGGTTGCTTAAATACTACACAATTCATTTGACATTGCGGGGTAAGTCAACATATGTAGATAGTTGAAAAGAAAACTTACTTCGAACAAAGTCTGGACGGTTGATTTTGTTGGGGAAGTTAGCATATATCTCATGACCAGGCCCTTTTATGTGCAGTGCAATTTTAGTGCTAGCTTTTAGCACATAAAACTTTGCAATTTTATTCCAAAAACCAGGGCCAAAATAGGAGTCACCATGTTCATCAAGTCTTATAGTAGCAATGATTGTAAATCCATGGCTTGTGTGTAGTATGACATCTGTGAAGCCTTGATGTATGTAAAGGGAAAAATTGTGCACTACATAATCTGTTGCATAGTGAGGGATGTTCTGCAGAAAATGGTAGGATTGTTAAAGAAAATATGGTAACATGCAAATATGGGCCCAAATTGAAAGAACTATACAGTAGTTGAAATCGAAGGACAAAAATCTATAATTAAACAGATAGGGTAAACATGATGTCATGGAAAAATGAGAGTAACCGAAAGAACAATACATCATTAATTTGACTAATATAGAAAGAAGAGGGGAAAATCCCCTTTGACGTATATGGTGCATGTGGCACCTTTTATCCAAATGTAGCAATATTTAGAATATGTTCAGGAAACTAGGCCATGCCAACCGATTTAGGGTGAGATTGAACATACCTCGTGTGTGATCAAGTTATCTGGTACGGAGAGATGGAATGTCTGGCAGTGGTCGCAAAGTCCTGAAGTGTCGGTGCACTGTACATTCTATGAATGAAAGAAAACCCTCAAATCAGCTCGAATAAAAATGAATTCACAGCGATTTCCGCCGGGTGATTAAAGGAGGCAGATGAACATGGATAAGAGATGAGATAATATCTCGTTAAACTAGTTACCTTGTCGTCCATGAGAAAGAACCCTCAGTACGGCAGATTCCCCAACCGAGCGGAGCTAGGTCGACCGCGAGCAGCATCGAGAAAGTCGATGGCGATAGGCGGCGACAAACGGAAGTGGTGAAATGCGGTGGGCTTTGCCGGCAGCCTGGCGGCGGCGGGCGTCGAGCTAAGTGTTTACCGCCGCGATAGGAAGTGCCATGGCATAGACGCGGAGGACCTTGTGCAGGTGTGAATGGGGAACGTACCAGAGGGGCCGAGGGGGTGGCGGCCAGGTGAGGGTTTTTGTGACGTGGGGATGGTGAGGGTTTTCTTTTTTCTTTTTTGAATTGGGTGGTGAGGGTTTTCTGTCCCACAAAGAATTTTGGGGGTGACGGTTTGCTAGAGTGAACCGTGTGTGATTGACGCAGCAGGGAAAATGGAAGTCATTGCACACGGTTCCAATTTTGGGAACCGTGTGTGATTGACGTACTACCTCCGTCCTGGTTTATTGGTCCCGCATTGTGATTTTTACCAAAATTTGGCGAAATATTTAACATACTTAGACATAGATAATAAGCATACACGTAGATAAGCATAGTTCAACCATAAGTAGTACATAGTTCAACAATATTAAGCATACTCAAGCGTACATATATAGTTCCATCCATCCTACATCTCATCTCACAGTCCGGCACGATCCCGAAGCTTCTCCAGGTACTCGGCGTACGCACCGAGCGCCACCCTGCGAGAATACTTATACTTGAAGGAGCCAACGGCCCGTCCTCTTGCATGCGCCAGAACACTTAGATACGCGTCATGAAGCTTCTGGTTGCAAAATGGGCATCCATAGCCACCGTTCCAGGTCCTAATACGTTTGTTATGCATTCCCGCATAAAGCTCCCTCAGGATTTGCCTGTTGTACCTCCTGTGGACATCTTCATCCTCGTTGTCCACATCGTCACACAACACCTATACAATAGTAAAACAAATTTGGCATCAAATCAATGATTACATGCCGTGAAGTAGGATTAGGAATTTATGGCTATTTCTTTATTTATACATATCCAGAGATTATGGTTCGATTTTTAAGCGCAATCGTCTATGTACAGATCAATCTTGAAGAAAATAATGGCACAAACATATGTAAGTCATTGAAAATCAATTTGTCAAGCCCTGGCTAGGAATTATTAGCACGAACACTAACCCTAGTCGATTACTAGCAGAAATCATTTGCACAGATGAAACAACTAATCACTTATCACCTGCACCATTCAAACAATCAATACACTACACGGATCTAACGAAATACTCAGATTTCATGGATTGGGAGAACATAACCATAGGATTTCTATTCCAAAAAGGGGGAGGCAGGAGTAACTAGAGAAACTCTATGATCTATTTGACACATAAATGGGTATAGATGACTAACCAGATGTCCGCCGTCGTCGAAGTCATCGCCGGAGTGATCGTCAGAGTCGTCGTCGGAGTCGGAGTCGGTGTGGAACTCCGCCTCCAGTTATGGAAGCTCGACGCCGTCGACGACGTCAGGGTGCAGCGATAACTCATCAACGGTGATGGAAACCTCTGTCTCCATCTCCACGCCGTGCTCCGGTGCTTTAGTAGCCCCGGCGTCGCCACTCCCTCCAATGAGGCGCTTCGGCGGCATCCTCATACACTAACGGCTTTGAGGACTGAGAGCGCCGTCGAGGATGCAAGCGGAGAGAGAGGATTGTGTGTGCGTAGTGAGGATGGGGGTGCGGCCGCTCGGACGCACTATTAATATGGAGTAGTGGGAGTTGTGGGAGAGATGCGGGCGGCGGTCGAACCGATGGCTCGCCTCTCGGTGAGCCTATGCACCGGACTGCTGGCATTGCCTACCAAAGTTTCACACAGCTACTCGAACGCCTCCCGATGACATTGCACAACGAGCACGCCTCTGTCAATTCACACACCTGCACGCACGCCTCCCCGTCTACCTACGCGGCGGATGCGTCCCGTCAACTCACGCCTGCTCCCACGCCACACGGGTCGCGCAGCGGCACATATATTATTTTTCTATTTGGATGATTAATGATGCCGCTTTAGTGCTTAACCGAAGCATGCACTATAAAAAATACACTTCCGTGATGATACGTGTTTGTCACAGTAGGTCGCGTTTTTTGTCATGCATGTACATCCATGACGATTTTATGACAGAATCAAGATAGTCATACGTATGCTGTCGTAGAAGTGTTCCATGACATTACCAAAATTATCATCACGGAAGTGTCCACTTCCATGACGATAAATCGCGTGTCACAGAAGTGCTTTCGTCAAGGGTGACCGACATGTGGCATCCACCGTAACGGAACGCCGTTAAGCTATCGGGTCGGGTTTTGGATCCGATAACCCGTTAACAGCCCCGACCAATGGGGATTTTCCACGTGTAAAATCATCATTGGCTGGAGGAAACACGTGTCGCCTCACCATTGGGACAGATGTCATCCGCTCATTGGACCGAAGGCGCCTATGATACGGCGACACATGGCACGGCCCAACAGAGGCCCATTCCTGTGAAAAGGCCGGCCTGTTTGACTTGGTCAAAAGGTGGCGGGCCGGCCCATGAAAAGCCTGTTAACGGCCTGTTCGCATATATCCCATTTACAACCCGCTAACCCAGGGCCCGTTACGCCCTATCCGAATTAGGCCCAGTAGCGTCATCTGGGCCGTCCAATATGATTCAGCCCGTTTTAACTTCTGGCCCATGTGTGGCCCATGACTTCTTTCGGTCCATATGAGGCCTTTGTAACTCTTGGCCCATTAACGGCCCGTGGTGAAACTGGCCCGTAATGAATAGTGTATCACTTTATACCCATTAACGGCCCGTTATTCCATTGGGTCGTTTCCAGCCCAAGTTATCTTTCAGCCTTCTCAGGGCCCATTGATTCTTGGGCTCATTTGCAGCATTCAGTTACATACGGCCCGTTACTGTCATTTTCTTCTTGTGGGCCAAATTCAGCCCGTTGTTACAGTCGGCCCGTTAATACTTTGGGCCGTTTTCATGTCAAAAAACCGTTGGGCTGTTTTCATAGAGTTATCAAATACGGCCTATTAACAGCCTGTTATGGTCCACGAATAGTACGTCCCATGATTGGCGAAATGATGATACACCCCATAGAAGGCCCATGGATCCTATGGCCCGTATGAGGCCCATGGATAGTACGGCCCGAGAAGGCCCATGGACCCTACGGTGCATAGAAGGCCCATGGACCCTAAGGCCCGTATAGAAGGCCGATGGATCCTACGGCCGGACGAAGGCCCATGGATCATACGGCCTGCAGGAGGCCCATGGTTACAACAGTCCGTGTGTTGCTATGATTATTTTGGCCTAGTTACCAAAAATAGGCTATTGTGGCCACTAGAAAAAAACAGAAAAAGAACTGCAGTGACTACAAGCAAACAACTAAACAAGACAATAAGGAAATAAATAAGCAAGCCATTAACGCTAGCCTATTACCGCTATTACACATATTACATCCACTGGGCATCAAAGTTTGCCACCAGTGCAAATATAGGGAACAAAGCAGCACATTACATACACTGGCCGTCAAAATTGGCCACCAGTGCAAATAAACGCGACAGCAAAACAAGAGCATAACTGAAACAACTTCAGAAGAGCTCAAGAAATGTTATCCTGGGTAACCACCATGCTGGCAATAATCTTAGCAAGCTAATTAGCTTTGTCCTGTTTGGCGCTAAAATCCTCCAACGCTTGTTGTTGCACCAGAAAGTATGCATCTGAATGCTCCAGGGACTTCCGCAGTTCTTCCGCTTCTTGTCGCAGCATAGCTGATCGATGTCTTTCAGCTTGTAGTTGAGACTCAAGAAACCGAACTGATTCAGACAGTGAGTTTGAATAGCTTGTGCAAGCAGTAGTGGTCAGTAACTCGAACACTAAACCAAGGCAGGACTTTGGGGTTGTCTCGCTGTCTTCAAGATAGTATTCCTTAGCTGTTTTATCAGCTTTGTTGGAGACCAACAAGGATGTGTCACTATCCTGAACCTTATCTGCATTACTTACTTTACCATTGCTTAATAAGGCACTCTTCCCCAATATTCTGTCAGCATTCTAAAAGAAGAAACAAGCAGACACATAACAAGTTTAGCATGTACTAGTATATGAAACTCATTTCAGTGAACCAGTTCATTAGTAAGGTGGACAGGATTAAACTACCAAGTCTTCTATTACCAAGTACTAGTACATAATAAAAGCATCAAACAAGCATATATCTATGTCCTATGGTCACTGCATTGTCTTGCCAAATCAAAATAGAGACACGGTTCAAATCATATCAGTTTAAGACAAAGCAGCAGTGAAAGAATACAAAGCGTGGGAAACTACACGGCACAATAAGATTTCAGATGGGTACCACGGGTCTACATGTACAACAACACTATTGGCTTTGTTGTGATGGTAGTAATGTGCATGATATGAAAGTCAACTGTATACACAATTGAAATTGAAATCAACAAAGCTATTGATAAGAGCAGACCTATTAAAGAAACATGCGTGAACATATCGGCTATGCCATTGGAGTTTTGATTGGATTCAATTTAAAAATAAGTTTGTATGAGTAAATACAATGATACAAGAGCAAAGCAATCATAGTTAAAAAAGGCGCGCCTAAGCAAGCGCTTAAGCGCGCCTAGGCTCTAGGCATTGGCAAAACGCATTGCACATAACTACGCATAATTTGTGCATAACTACACATAAGCATGCGCTTTGGTCAGTAAAGCGCAAGGCGGTGGCAAACGCACAATTAATGCCTAGCACTTTTTTGAACTATGATAGCAATGTAATCTTAAATTAGAACAGTTGTTCTTCAGGTTTAGGCACTTGTTCTACATGAACAGAGTACAATAAGACGCAAGAATATAATACTTAAAAATAGAAAATGAGCTCATAGACCTTACCACATTCTTGGTTCGGGACCAGTACAGAACAAGGCGTTCCTAGTCATCATCCAGTAACTGTATCTCAGGAGAACGTAAGGGAATTTGATGAGTTTCTTTGCCGGTGAAGTACGTTTTCTTCAGGTAATTCCGATACTGCCACCAAGCATTCTTGAAGATAGCAGAGGTATTAGCACAGGTTACCTCATCCTGAGTTTCCAAATCGGTCCTTCTCTATAGAGAAAAATGGGAAAATTTACAGTATTATAACCATCATGGAGGTAGGATGTATGGGACAAAGCAAAGTAATTGTCATGAATAACATTAATTACACATAACTCCTGGACAAACACCTGCAACTGGCATTTTCCTTCATCTTCAGTATAATATTTCCAAGATGGGAAGATACACACATACGATTTAACAACATCAAATGCGATAAATGATAAACTATGACTAGTTGGTTGTGCTTCCTCCACAGGAATAGGCGTACTAACTGGTGGAGTTAGGGTTCGCCGTGATAGTACTGGCCCTTTGGGCACTGGAGCTGCCTTACTAACTGCTCTTGTTTGGGAGCTCTGTGGTGGAGATGGTGCTGTGTCAACAGGAACTGGGTTACTATCGGCTGGGGTTGGGGTTAGATTGGGTGAAGCTGGTTCTCTGTCCATCGCAGTAGGGGTACAATCTGCGAGAGTTTGGGTTATGTGTGGTAGGGCTGGTTCTTGTGCATGTACAACCAGGGTGCTATCTCCACCAAGAGGTAGCACTGTTTTATTTGAAGACCGTGTTTTTAGTCCGCTAGATACTGGCATCACCCGCTCCGATTCAAATGGCTGATAAACAGGAAACATAGTTGAATGTACACACATTGTATGAGAGATAGATGCAATAGATAGTGTGGAAAAAAGAGGGCATGAAATAGTTGACATGTATATTGTTTAACTAAAACAGATAGCATGACATAATTTCACATATATGATGTCTATCTAAACTGGATAGCATAGCATAGCATAATTCAAAGATATGATGAATAACTAAACAGGATCACATGACATAATTCACCTACATGTTATCTAAGTAATCAGGATCACATCATTTAATTCACATATGTGATTTATATGCTAAACCGAGGGCATTAGATATGATGTCTGAACTAAGAACATGATGTTGAATATTGTGTATATGATGTCTAAACTATGTAATGCAAAACACCGTATGCATGATATGAGCAGTATAACCATGCCAAGTTAGAGCATACACCTCAGTGGGGGAATAGGACTGGTCATCTGTCTCTGAATCCATCTCTGAGGAGTTATCGGGACCCAATAAGAGATCTGCTTTGACAGGTAGCACTGTCTGCTCTGAAGGCCTTGTTTTCACTCCAGATTTTTCCATCTCCCACCCAAATGGCTGATTCACAGGAAGAGTAGTTTAATGTACAAACATTGTCGACAAATGGAAATGTAATGAAGAAAAGGATGGGCAAGATATCATTCAAATATATGATGCCTAGTTAAACAGGATGGCATTGCACATTTCACATATATTATGGCTGGCTAAAAGACATGAGACTGCATAATTCCCATATATGATATAGAAACTAAACAGGTGGCATTACATAACATGTCTAAACTAAGCAGATGACATATATGATGTCAAAAATAGGCACTGCAAGGCAACATATGCATGATATGACTAACATCATCATGCCAAGGTAGAGCAAACACCTTGGGGGGGGGGGGGGGGGTTAAATAGGAGTGGTCAGCGGCGTCTGAATCCGCCTCAGAATATATATCTTCCTCTGGATTACAATCTGGAGAGGGGTGGTGAGGGTTTTCCATTGAACCCACCATGGAGCGATATCTGCATGACATTGTATTTCCGCGCAAAACTCTTCTCTTTTCTCTACATGTTCAGCATGACTGTGTACAATATCTGACATGCATACGAAAAAAACATGGTGAGATTATGTAAGGAGAGCATGCAGAAATTTAGAGTGATGGCAACAACCATTGGATCGACGTTTTTCCGTTGAACCAAAATAGCCCTAATGGATCGACGTGAATGTATAGTAATAAGTGATGCAACAAGTGTACAACCTCTTTGCCGTAGCCGTGTCGACCTCAGCATCATTGGGTTGGTTGCTGAAGCAGTTGAGGCAGAGGTGGCTGTCGGAGGTGTGGAGGAAGATCTGAGGAATACGTAGACGGCGTCCAGGGCACTGCTCTGTTGTGATGGATCGTTCTGTCGTTGGAGCAGCTCCGGTGAGCCGTAAGACGTCAAGGCTGAAGCAGCACAAGACAGACATCGTCAATCTCAAGTGGGATTCTAATAGCATCTCCAATAGATGATGTAAAATGGATGTAAAATTAACATCACCAAAACCACCTGACTACAACAGATGAGGTAAAAACTGTTGACTCTGAACTTAACTGTCAAAACTGAAATTTACTGTGGAATCCGAATGCTACTGTCGAAACTGAACGCAATGGTAGCAGAGAGGCACTTGACATGTAGTTTAGGGAGGGCCTGCAGTTCATCTTCAACCTGCACCCTCCTGAGCCGCCAGCCACCACCGGCCGAACCGCCGGCCCCAGCGCCGCCTCGCCGCCCCAAAACAACTCGCCACCGCCGCCCCGGCCAGCCCTCTAGCCCCCCGCCCCACCCTGAACCCTAAGATAGATAGTGGGGTACCTCTCCAGCGAGCCTCCGTCCCCGCTGTGGGTGGTTCTTCCTTAACTCCAGCGAGCCCCCCAACCCCTGAAAATCGACTGACCCAAAAGTCGATTCAGTCGATTGAAGTGTGGCTTAATCGAAGAAGAGTAGCAGCACGAGCGAGGGGGAGAGCAGCAGCAGCAGCTGGGCGAGCGAGCGATCGAGCGAGAGACGGAGCAGCAGCAGCAGCGCGAGCAAGCGAGAGCCGGAGCAGCAGCAGATCCGGCTGGTATGGCCGCCGCCACCGAAGGGGCCTCGCACTGGGGGAGAGCCACCGTGGAGATGTCGCCCGCGGCGCCGGCTTCAAGGTAGCCGCTCCATGGGGGTGCGGGATGGAGCACCGTCGGCGCCGGGAGGTTGAGTTAAGGAGAAGGTGTGATGCGATGAGTGTACAACCTCTTTGGTGGCGCCGAGTAGGCCTCGGCTTCCTCCGAGGAGTCGGTGAGGATGTTGTGGTTCCGGTGGAGCAGGTTAAGGCGGCGCTGTGGGGATGGAGCAGCCGCAATAGACGAGGTGATCGTTGGAGCATCTCCTTGGAGGTGGAGGACGGGGCAGCTGAACCGGCGGGACGGCGAGATGGACGACAGATCCTCATCCGGGGAGGTGGACGAGGGACGTCGAGCTGTTGTGGTGGACGACATCGTCGGGGAAGAGGCTCTGGCTGGGCAGCGGTGACGTGGCGGACGGAGGAGGGTGGGGTTTCGCGGCTGGAGCGGAGAGGTTATGGCGGCCTGGGATTTCGAATGGCGAAAAGGGGGCGATGGGAGGGGGTGAAGCATGACTTAGGGACGCACTTGTCCAAAATGTAGGGTGTGTTACAAAAGTACCCCCCACCAATTTGAACTAGCGGCCCTTTCGGCTCAGGGTTAGAAGGGGGATTTCGCATGTCGGGATTTGGCAGCTGGAGGGAGTTTTCACGCGCGTTGTAATTTCGGGATAGCAAGGCGCGGGTTGTGAAGGCGCCAGTTTTGGGAGCACGATATCTGAATTTTCGGGATATAACAAGACACGGGTTGAATTTTAGGGACAAGCCTAACATGTAGTAATACTGTACTTGTATGTACCAAATCAATTCGCACTTCCCTCAACCAAAAAGAAAACAAAAAAAATAAAACTATTCACACCACACAAAGAGAGAGTCTTGCCCCGTTTTACTATACAAATGCTATTCAAAGCTACTCCCTCCTTCCATCTATATAGGGCCTAATGTGTTTTTCGATGCTAACTTTGACCAAATATTAGAGCAATGATATATGACATGCAACTTACACAAAGCACACCGTTAAATTCGTCTGTGAAAGGTTCTTTCAATGATATAATTTTCACATTGTGCATGTCATGTACTATTAATCTTGTCAATAGTCAAAGGCGGTCTTAAAAAGCTCATTACGCCCTATATAAATGGAAGGAGGGAGTATGAATCCATGTTATGTCCGATTAAATTTTTTCGCTTGCTGTATAATGCATGTAACCTACTCATACCAACATTTGAGTGGATTCCAAATGTCTACACAACCGCTGCAATTCGAACTAAATTTGAATTCGTTTCTCTATTTCAATAAGAATCTACAATCATGATTG
The DNA here is from genome assembly GCA_034509565.1 of Triticum monococcum. Classification (NCBI taxonomy): domain Eukaryota; kingdom Viridiplantae; phylum Streptophyta; class Magnoliopsida; order Poales; family Poaceae; genus Triticum; species Triticum monococcum. Next base: position 524,540,005 of record CM067842.1, on the reverse strand, counting down.
TTGCCAACTTCAACCATCATAGTTTCCTTGCTATCCGCCAGATATAAATCGGACGGCCTATAATGCAGGATGGCAGGCACACCATCATCGACAACTCCATTTTTTATAAGAGTAGAGATAAAATATATTAAATGTAGTATAACATGTTCATAACCACACCATTTGTATCACCGTTATATATATTCACACATGCGTCGGTTTGAAACACTATGATAAATTCTTCAAATATCTGAATTCGCTTTTTATAATGAAGTATATATGATATCTATTCGTCTTTTACACCCACACAACCCTCTTATCTTTGTAGCTAGCGCCAACTTTCTCTTGTGCATGCACACGCCCGCATCCCTCTCACCCTCCCTCAGCATTCTCTAGCTCCATCGCGCAAATTCGTCTTTTCACTTTAGGTCGTTCACCCACGGTGTGTGTAGGCCCCCCAACTCCTTCTTTACGGCACACATCGATCGATATGCCTCTCTAGCCAGGTGTGCCTAGCACAAACACAAGCTTCCCCTCATCTCTTGTCACCGTCCATGCCTCACTCCCACCACTCTTTTCATCATTCTCGTACTCGCACACTCCTCCCCCCTCGATATAGTATGCCTCTCGTACCACCTCCTACATGCATCCCTCTCTCTCTATCCTTCTCCTCGTGCCTCATTTGCTTCTAACACACACATGCATGTATACCGATTGATCTCCCAACATATACCTAGAACGACTTTAACTACCCCCCCATCGATCGACGTACCTCACAAGTTATGTCTCTCCTTTCTCTAACAAAGGGCGGTTGATCTTCCTATGTAGTTACGTCTGCTTACCACAGCCACATCGTCCCCCCTCATCATTCGTGCATGCCTCCTGACCCGTCTCTCACACGCACGTGCACAGACAACAAGTAGCCATCTCCTCTCTTATTGATATTGCGAGCGTGCCCTCCGTCTGCCTTGCAAGCCTATCCCACCATTTGTTAGAAGCAACTCCACTACCACCCCCTCCAACACTCTAGCTCTGTCTCTCTCTCAACCTTATTCCTCTCCTGCACATATGCATGGATGCCGATCGATCTCCCTTAATACATGAGGCAGATCGATCTCCTTAATACATGAGGTAGGCCTCTCTCCTCCTCCACACATATACCAGCCATTGTACCTCTATAGTTAATTGAGCCTCCCTCTTCCCCCACCACACACCGATAGTCGAGCACTGCAGGTAGGTATCCATGCCACAGAGACAAACTGCACATGTCCCATCTCACGTTCCAGTAGGCCAGCCACTCTATATCGTTGACGTGGGCACACACAAATTCGATGGTACTCTTTATCGATCGCGCGCGCGCACACACACACACACATCATCCCTCTCTTTGATTCTATGGACACCTCAAGATGCATTTGTATGAGTAGTTTATCTTGTGAGAGAAAAGGTTGAACGAGGGAAGGCCTTATTTGCGAACGTGGAGAGACGTGTGGGTATATTTTTGCAAAATTGCCATAGTTTCTTTCCTATCCGTTAGATATAAATCCGACGGCCTATATTGCAGGATGGCACGTACACCATCATCACCAACTCTGTTTTCTACTCCCTCCGTCCGAAAATACTTTTCATCAAAATGGATAAAAAGAGATGTATGTAAAACTAAAATACGTTTAGATACATTTCCTTTCATCCATTTTGATGACAAGTATTTCCGGACGGAGGGAGTATTTGTCTTTTTAGAGATTTCAACAAGTGACTATGACCGGACCTTACCAACATACTCAAAAAAGTAGTCCATAATTTTGATGTTACCCTCTTTTCTTGGCGGTGCAGTGCCATCTGGATACCTCATAAATAAATAAAGTACTACATGATACTAATATATGATACATGGCGTAGGAGTACTAAGTATTATTAATACAGTTTTGCTAGAACTCATCTAGATGAGATATAATTTGGTCTCACTCATCTTTTATAGCCATTGGATGTGATGCTATATAAGATGCGTGTGTGCTGACGTGGGTTGCATTTGTTCTTGTGCAACAAACTGACCACTGCATGTCATGTTTGATAGTCTCAAGTCATTAAAAGCATACAAGCCCCACATCTCTTCTTGGTTGATTCCTCTATTTATGTCAAAAAATAAGAAACAATGTGAGAGTTAATGCACCACACCTATGTGTTTACTATTTGGTTTTCGTAAGATGACTTAATACTCACCTAGACGGAGGGAGTATTCGATTTGACAGCGGGCGCCGCAGTTCCCGATACGGCTTTAATGCAAACGAGGGAGGGAGTAGCGGTTCCCGATATGTTGAACGGCTAATGCATCCTCCTTCAATTAATGCATGAGGGAAGTAATGGGAGGAGGTCTGGGAAAAGAGGCTGCACGAGGTGAATGCAACGCAGTTTGCTCTCATTGCCCTCATATAAAGGCGCCCTCCATTCCAATGCATCTACCACATCGTACGCACCTAAGCATTTGCCTAAGCACCTACACTAAGCGCAAAAGAGCTCACTCCAGACCCATGGCGGCGATGCGCGTGAGTGGCCAGCGGCTGCGCCAGATGGTCCACGATGCCGGCCTACGGCATGGCACCGAGGATCTTCTCTAGACGGTGTTGGAGACCGGCTGGTGGATGGCCGTCGTCGACGCCAACTACGACTCTCAGTTGGACCAGATGATCGTTGCCACCAGCAACAAGTTCACCGTCCTCAAGAAGCTCGCGAACGACATCGCCGTACTCCTCCAGCTCGCGCGCCCGGGCTCCTCATTGCCTGCCACCCTAATCGGCCTCCATGGCCGGAACCTCTTTCAAGCACCGGTGGCCCTGCGACTGCCCGCCGACGCCACGAAGAATGTCCACTTGGAGGTCGCGCTCGCTGCGAGGCGCCTCGCCCTGCATGAATTCGTCGACCTACACATCCACGTGTACGAGGAAATCATGTACATAGGTATCTACAAGGCCAATGAGGACGCTACGACGTTGGCCTTCCTCAACCGGCTGGAAGCCTTGGATGCCTTTGCTGAGAAGCACCTCCACCTCGCCACAAAAGTCGCCGCTCCTTAGCCGCCGGTCGGTGCCCCGGCGCACTAAGTTGAGGAGGAGGAGGTCGTACGTTCGTGGATCCATCTTTCTTCTTGCCTTCTGTAACCACCACTACGATCGCATCATCATGGCCTTAATTCTTATTATGCTGTTGCATTTTCGTACCAGTCAATACCGGCATGTGTGATCCCTTTGCTTAATTATATGCATCACTGTAACTAGTACTCCATCCGTCAATTTATAATTTGTGCTTACCTTTTCCATCAACTTCATGCAACGCACGGGCATCTTGCTAGAAACACTAGAATATGTCTATATAATCCGTATGTGATGGTCCATTTAAAATCTCAAAAAGACAAATATTTAGGTACGGAGGGAGTAATATATTAGGAGTATATCAAAACAATAGTGATTTCTTTCAAGTTTGTGAACAAATACTACTATTCTACTACTTTGGATCCATCGCAACGCACGGGCATATTGCTGGTAAAAGGAAAAGGCCTGCCGCATTCACATCGCACCCCCACACGCCCGGGAATCAGGAGTACAACACGGCCCGTCCGGCACGACACATAGCTTAGGGAAGGCATGTTGCCTAGCATTTTCACTTTCATGTGGGACCGCCGTTGAGCAAACCGACACCCCGCCCGCCGCCGGGTTGGAAAACAGAAACGAGGGGGAGATCTAGCTGTAGCACGGAAGCCAAGAAATTTGGTGTCAGACGGGGCTCGTTGATAGAGTAGGAGCATTCCATACTAGTACTACTCCTACTAGTACCAAGTTTGTACTCCTAATACTATATTACTAGTACTACCACTATACAACTAGTAGGTATGTGCATGCACAGCATCGTAGGAACAAAAAACGGGAAGATCTTGTTTTGGGTGATTTATCTTTTTTTCAATCAACGTAGTATGAATAGTATGATGTGGGGGGCACCCATGAAGCTTATGTGGCTTGGTTGCATGGCTATGGAAGGTTAGAGAAAAATAAATAGATAATGTGTTTAGAGTGCACTCCACTAAATAGATATACTTTGGATCCATTGCAACGGACCGACACATCTATATCTATACCCCCTATATAGTGTGTGAAAAACTTTGAAAGTTGGTCATTGGATGAAGCCAATCCGACGGTACAAAGATGGCAAACCCGAGCACTACTGGCCGTTGGATATCATCCACCAGATTCTGCCACATGTATAATCTAGAAGACTCCATGGTTGAACTTAATTCATGACTAACTTTGCCACAACTAAGCTTAGGCAAAGTTATTAGTTCTTCAAAATGAGAGCCACAAGTTGTCAAGCCTAAGGGAATCTTGCCACATTTTTTGTGTGTATGTCATGTGGGGCCTTAGTGTGGCTTGCCTAAGGTGTGGCTTGAACCAAACACTCACCTAAGTTAATCAAACTTGCCTAACCTTACATTCCACCAGATTTTGCCACATGTTAGAATCCAGAAAGCTCCACATGTAGAAGCATAATGCACAAACCACCAGAATCTCATGCGTGCAATGCACGTGTACCTTACTAGTACTAGTTGGTAGTAGTAAGAAACAAATTCCAGTTTTGGCACGAGCTCGTACTGCGGGAGCACCACAAGGCCTGCCGCAGGAGTTACATTTCCCTCTCGGGGCCCATGGGACTGAACTTCAGTGGCTTAGTGCCCGGCCTATGAGTCAATGACTTGCGGACCTTAAATGCGGCTGGCCCACATGTCATTCTCATGTTGGTGGCGTGGTTCGTGACTCACTCGTTCGAGATGAACCGGCCGGTGGTGGCGTGGCCATGGCGAGGGTGCCATAGCTGGGCGTCGGGGCGTTACGAGGCGTAGATGGCCACACCAGCGGGTACTACCTGTAGTACATAAGTACTCCAGCTGAGGATTGATGCCCGGGACGAAATGTGTCACAACCTGTCGGTGTCAAAACCGGCGGATCTCGGGTAGGGGGTCCCGAACTATGTGTCTAGGCGGATGGTAACAGGAAACAAGGGACACGACGTTTTTACCCAGGTTCAGGCCCTCTCGATGGAGGTAAAACCCTACTCCTGCTTGATTAATATTGATGATATGGGTAGTACAAGAGTAGATCTACCACGAGATCAGAGAGGCTAAACCCTAGAAGCTAGCCTATGGTATGATTGTTGTTATTGTTTCCTACGGACTAAACCCTCCGGTTTATATAGACACCGGAGGGGGCTAGGGTTACACAGAGTCAGTTACAAGGAAGGAGATCTACATATCCGTATTGCCAAGCTTGCCTTCCACGCCAAGGAGAGTCCCATCCAGACACGGGACAAAGTCTTCAATCTTGTATCTTCATAGTCCAACAGTTCGGCCAAAGGTTATAGTCCGGCTATCCGGATACCCCCTAATCCAGGACTCCCTCAGTAGCCCCCGAACCAGGCTTCAATGACGATGAGTCCGGCGCGTAGATTGTCTTCGGCGTTGCAAGGCGGGTTTTTCTCCAAATCCCGAATACCTGTTAAATAGTGTCCGGCTTCTCGTAAATGCTGCGCTCCTTGGCTTCTACGCCCAATAATGGCCACCTTCGATGTGTCAAGCGAATGTGAAGAGCCAGGGTGTTTTTACATTTACCCCCTAGCTATGCAAATGAGCTGTCTATTAAAGAGACGGGGATTCAGATCCAAACCACACCATCCTCCCTTAGCGGGAATTCATTGGAGCGCACCCGAAAGAAATCCATTCCATCATGGCCGATTGACGCAGCTCCTCCTCTCGTTCCCCCAGCCCCAAGCCTGGAGATTGGGAGAGGTGTTCTGTCCCGCACATCCAACCGGTGAAGCTTCAGACCCAGGGATTTCTCCCCCCAGCGTATATGGTCCCGGTTCGAGCTGGGCTCGCCACCTACAATGGCGGAGAGCAAGCGGAGAGCTTTCCCAATTCCTCTAAGGGAGAGCAGGTATGCCTCGTCCCCTATTTGATAAGAGGACTCGGATTTCCAATTCATTCGTTTCTCCGGGGGCTCCTGGAGTTCTACGGCCTCCAGTTGCACAGCCTTACCCCTGCATCCATACTACATATCGCGGGCTACGTAGCCCTTTGCGAGCTGTTTTTGGGTTGCGAGGCTCATTTCGCACTGTGGAAGAAGTTGTTCTACCTTGTGCCCCGTTCTCAGAGGGGGTCAATATATCAAGTGGGCGGAGCCAAAGTATGGCGCATCGCCGGGACCGGATATCTATCCGGAACCCCGAAGAAGGCGTCCGAAGACTGGCCTTCAGAGTGGTTTTATATAGAAGACGTCCCCCTTCCGGATCCTATTCGGATCGGCCTTCCTGAGTTCGATAATGCTCCTTGGAAGAAACGCCTGAGCTGGCGCCCACGGAGCCCCCAAGAAGAAGATGACGAAAACGTCCTTTACCTGATGAGCCGGATAAAGTTGTTGGCTCAATCCGGACTGACCATGATCGAAGTCATGGCAATGTGCATTATGCGGGGGGTGCAGCCGCTTCAATATAGAGGCCACCCCATGTGGGATTTCAACGGGGAGGATGACGCCACCCGCTGCGGCCGCAAGGGGCCGGACTCGACCGCTGCTCTAGCAAAAATCTTGTCCGATTTGTACAAGGGAGAAGAGGAGGAATTCCTCTGCGTCAATCCACATGGTGGATTTTCTATGTATAATCCTCCGAGCTGGGTAAGTCAACACCTTTCATGTCCATCCGTTCCCATATTCCCAAAGTTAAGTATTTTACCTTGCGATTTCAACGCAGGAGCTGCGTAAGGCTGTAAGGGAGATCAACAGCCCGCCTCCACAACCAAAGGATCCCGAGCGATCCCTCGACCCGGCCTCCCAAGAGGATCCGGACATATCTGTGGAACTAATTGATAGGGTGTTTTAGCAATTAAGCAGTGACGAGGCCTTGGTGGCCATTACGGCCGATTACCCTGGGCTGCTCCCAACTTCGCAGGTAACTGAGACCAAAGTCCCAACATTTTGAAAAGGATTCATCCTTGTGCACTTTGCCTACCGTATACCAATGTTGTTTTACAGGGGAGGCCCTCAGGACATCATGCCGAGCCCGCGGTGACTAGCCAGCAAGGGGCTGCGAGGCCGGGCAGGCCGAAAAGAAATGCAGTCTGGACTAAGACACCGGCGCAGCGGTATGGCGCGCCACCTCACTCCATGGTATCATTTTTAAAGGCATATTAACGCTCGTGGTTTCTTAGGAAGAAGAACACTCGCCAGACTATATCCGGAGAGGTCGCTAATCATGCCTCCACCAGTCAGGATCCAAGGTCGGACCCAGAAGCGGGAGCGAATACGAGGCGCACGCCGGATGCTCCTCCGACAGAGGATGCAGACAAAATCTCTGCCACAAATTCCGAGGTGGAGAACGCCATGAACCACAGGCGTCGCCGAGCCGTTCTCCGTGACGCTTGTTTCTCCCAAGAGGCATTTGACGCCTTCAACTCGGGAGACGCGTACCTCCGTGCTGCTCAGAATGGTTTAGCCTGAGCCACGGACCAATATGTAAAGGATATACGGGTGAGAGAATTTGATGATTATATATAGTAGTAGCCCCTGAGACTTGAAACAGTTAGAATAACTGATTTAAGGATCATTTGTTATGCAGGTTCTTACAGAAAAGAATACCCAATTGTCCCATGACCTTGAAGAGTGTAAGGCCCAAATTCAGGCCGCACTGGCCGCCGAAGAGAAGTCCAAGAAGACCCCCTCTGGTAACACATATTTAAAATGATAGATACCGTATAGAGTGCGGCATATGTGCACATCTAACAACAAATATTGCAGATGACGCTAGAGGAAATCCGGATGAGCAACATCTCTTACGCCGGCTAAAGGCCGGCGAGAGCATGCTTATGAGGGTTAGGCAAGAGAAAAATAATCTCCAGGATGCCAACACCCAGCTGGGCATGGAACTGAAGGACGTTCGTGCCCAACTGTCGGACTCCGTGAAGGAGAATCAGCGGCTTCGACGCGGCATTTTCAGTAAGTGCTTGAATGAACTTGTTAAAAAGAGTTCGGCGAAGAAGCCTGCTAACAGAGTTATGTCTGTAGGTATGCTGACGAGTCGTCCCGCGGATGAGATGCCCGGGTATGCGGGTGATCTTCTACCAGAGCTATCGCAACTGCATGAACGAGTTCGGCAGGTGATGCGAGGTGTTGCCCAGGCCTTATGGCCATCTGACTCCCTGCCTGAAGGTCTTGGAGAGCTTGCGGAGAAGCTTAAGGGAGCGCGGTGGCGCTTCCGATTATGGAAGATATTGGCCTGCCGTCAAGGTGCCAGGGAAGCTTGGGCCATGGTGAAGACACGGTATACCAAGGCTGACCCAAACCACATGGCCGAGGTCGGACCTATGGGGCCCGATGGGAAAGAGATCCCCGTGAGCTTAGTGTACGGGCAAGTAGAATTGGCCGCAAAGTATTCCCAACAGGACTGTAGACTAGACAACTTGTTGGATGGTATAGAAGAGGAATTTAACTAGTAAAATTGACTATGTAATTAAATTGACATGTATAATGCCTTCTAGCCGGATTGTAGATCATTTGTCATGGCGAACCTTTCTGCTTCAACGTCGGGACCCAATAGTCCGGAGTGTATCCGAATACCCTCTCGGTTATGTAAGAACCGGGGCATGCATGGAAACCAGGCGTAGGGGTCATTAGTGCTTGAACAGACAAGTGCCCAACTAGTTATGTTATATTGCATGGCTAGTAAGAAACATCTTCCAGGGAGAATAGTTCCATTAGGGGTTCCTTTCCCTCGGTTCGCATGCCCTAAAGTGCATGCCCGGACTGCGAAAAGAGACGTAGAAAAGAGCATCTGGGGGCACATATATAAATAAGTAAAAAATCATCTTTTGTTCACCGACCAAATATTCCCTTAAGAACGCTAGCTTTCGGCTTCACCCAGTCTGAGGTACACATCCGGCTGACCCGGCAGTAACAATCGCAGAGGTGCTCCCCTTATGCCCTAGCCGAATTAACGGGAACGTAGGGCATAAATACAAGAGCCAGGCAACCCAGCTTGGCCAAAACTTAAAACATATCGATGCATATAATGGTGAATAAAAGGTACATGCGGAAGAATGACACATGTGCTGGGCATGAAGCCCGTATAGATAAATAAGCTTCTGTGAGAGAAGCCCCCAGGTATAATGAGCGCGGATAGCGCGTCCATTGTGCGCAAATAGGGCACAAATTGGCCCTTAAAGGTTGTGAGAGAAAAGAAGGGGAGAAGGAGAGAAATAAAAGACAGATAGTAAAAAGTGGACAGAGGAAGGAGACGAACACAGAGTCTGGCGCTAGGCGTAGAATCATCGGAGTCTGGCTGCATTCCATGGGTTCGGCTCGAGTCGATTATCCGATGCGTCCCGCAGACGGTACGCTCCACCAGTCAGAACTTGGTCAATAATGAAGGGACGCTCCCATTTGGGCTTGAGTTTGTCCCTTTTCTTCTCCGGCAGGCGTAGAACTAACTCGCCAACGTTATAAGTTTTGGCCCGTACTTCTCTGCTTTGGTATCTTCGAGCCCACTGTTGATAGAATGCGGAACAGGCTTTTGCCACGTCATGCTGCTCCTCCAGGGCGTCCAAACTGTCCTGCTGATCGAGCTCGGCTTCTCTTTCTTCATACATGCGCACTCGAGGTGAGTCATGAATTATGTCGCAGGGCAGAACCGCCTCTGCGCCGTACACCATAAAGAATGGTGTGTATCCGGTAGTGCGATTCGGCGTGGTACGCAGCCCCTAGAGTATGGAGTCGAGCTCCTCTACCCAGTGCGTGTTAGATTCCTTTAGGGACCACACTAGTATGGGTTTGATGCCGCTCATGATAAGACCATTTGCTCGCTCGACTTGACCGTTAGTTTGTGGGTGATAGACGGAAGCATAATCGAGCTTGATGCCCATGTTTTTGCACCAGAGTTTTACCTCGTAGGCCGTGAAGTTCGTGCCGTTATCTGTGATGATGCTGTGGGGGACGCCATAACGGTGTACAACCCTGGATATAAAGTCTATCACCGGTCCGGATTCTGCCATTTTAACAGGTTTGGCTTCTATCCATTTAGTGAATTTATCCACCATGACCAGCAAGTATTTCCTCTTGTGGGTTCCCCCTTTAAGGGGTCCAACCATGTCGAGCCCCCAGACCACGAAGGGCCAGGTATTGGGGATTGTTTGGAGGGCGGTGGGTGGCATATGGCTTTGGTTTGCAAAAAGTTGGCAACCAACGCAGCGTTGGACTAAGTCCTGAGCGTCTGCCCGGGTTGTCGGCCAATAAAACCCTGTACGGAAGGCCTTGCTTACAAGGGCCCGGGCTGCAGCGTGGTGGCCTTCGAGTCCGGCATGAATTTCAGCCAGAAGCTTCCGCCCTTCCTCTTCGGAGATGCACCTTTGAAGGACTCCGGTGGTGCTTTTATTATAAAGCTCTCCCTCATGGACCTTATAGGCTTTAGATCGCCACACTATGCAGCATGCCTCATTTTGGTCCTCGAGGAGTTCCTGCCTAGTTAGGTAGGCCAGGAATGGTTCTGTCCATGGGGCGATGACGACCATTATAACATGGGCTGAAGATGTTATTTCGGTGGCAGAGCCTCCGATTATGTCAGAGTGTTCGCTATCGGGCATTGCGGTTGGGTCCGGGATGTTATTGTTGGGTTCCCCTTCCCATACCATGAATGGCTTGAAAAGCCTCTCCAAAAAGATGTTGTGGGGGGACTGCATCGCGTTTTGCACCGATGCGTGCGAGGACATCTGCCGCCTGATTGTTTTCCCGGGCTACATGGTGAAATTCGAGCCCCTCGAACCGAGCTGACATTTTTAGGATGGCATTGCGATAGGCCGCCATTTTCGGATCCTTGGCATCAAAGTCTCCATTTATTTGGGATATTGCGAGGTTCAAATCCCCCCGCACCTCTAGGCGTTGAATGCCCATGGATACTGCCATCCAGAGACCATGTAAAAGGGCCTCATATTCGGCTGCGTTGTTGGAGTCCGTATACATTATCTGGAGTACGTATTGAACTATATCTCCGGTTGGGGACATCAAAACGACGCCAGCCCCCAGACCAGCCAACATTTTGGAGTCGTCGAAGTGCATGATCCAGTTGGAATATGCGTCGTACTCTTTAGGGAGTTCGGCTTCCGTCCATTCGGCGACAAAGTCGGCCAGTACTTGCGACTTAATGGCTCGCCACGGCTTGTAAGTTATGTCGATCGGGAGGAGCTCAATGGCCCATTTGGCAATCCGGCCCGTGGCGTCGCGGTTGTTTATAATATCATTAAGTGGCACTTCCGAGGCTACTGTTATCGAACACTCTTGAAAGTAGTGTCACAGTTTCCGGGATGCCATGAATACCGCGTATGCTATCTTTTGACAATGCGGGTACCGTGACTTGCATGGAGTAAGGACAGTGGATACATAATAGACCGTCTTTTGAAGGTGGAATTTATGTCCGTCCGTTTCTCGTTCGACGACAAGCACTGCGCTCACAACTTGATGGGTTGCCACAATGTATAACAGCATTGGTTCGCCAATGTTTGGCGCGGCCAGGACTGGGTTGGTTTCTAATATGGCTTTTATTTCTTCCAATCCGGCTGTGGCGGCATCCGTCCACTCGAAGTGTTCGGTGCGCCGTAGGAGGCGATAAAGGGGTAATGCCTTTTCTCCCAGGCGGGAGATAAAGCGGCTTAGAGCCGCCACACATCCGGTTAATTTCTGGATTTGTTTGAGGTTTGTTGGGATATCCAACTGTGATAGAGCTCGGATCTTGGCCGGATTTGCTTCAATTCCTCTGCCGGATACAATGAAGCCCAGGAGCTTTCCGGCAGGCACGCCGAAAACGCATTTTTCCGGGTTGAGCTTGATGTCATAAGTTCGGAGGTTATCGAATGTGAGTCTCAAGTCGTCTACTAGAGAGTCGACATGCTTGGTTTTGTCGACCACATCATCTACGTATGCCTCAACTGTTTTGCCGATCTGGTTTGCCAGACATGTCTGAATCATGCGCTGATACGTTGCGCCGGTGTTTTTGAGCCCAAAGGGCATTGTGTTGAAGCAGAAGGGGCCGTATGGTGTGATGAATGCCGTTGCGGCTTGGTCGGGCTCCGCCATCTTAATCTGGTGGTAGCCGGATTATGCATCGAGGAAACACAATGAGTCGTGTCCTGCAGTAGCATCGATAATTTGATCGATGCAGGGGAGGGGGAAGGGATCCTTTGGGCAGGCCTTTTTGAGGTCCTTGAAATTGACGCACATGCGCTAGGATTTATCCTTCTTTGGTACCATCACCAGGTTTGCTAGCCAGTCCAGGTGTTTTATTTCTCTAATGAATCCGGCGTCCAATAACTTGGCTAGTTCCTCTCCCATAGCTTGTCTCTTAGGCTCAGAGAAACGCCGAAGAGCCTGCTTGACCGGCTTGAATCCTTTTAGGATATTGAGGCTGTGCTCGGCCAGCTTGCGTGGGATTCCTGGCATATCTGAGGGATGCCAAGCGAATATGTCCCAATTCTCGCGCAGGAAATCTCATAGTGCAACGTCCACGGCGGGGCTTAACCGTGCCCCGATAGTGGCTGTTTTTGTAGGGTCTGTTGGATGGACTTGGATTTTGACTGTTTCATCTACCAGTTTAAAGGAGGTACACTTGGATCTCTTATCAAGTATCACGTCGTCCCTATCCACCGTGGAGCGCAGTGCAGTCAGTTCCTCGGCCACGAGGGCTTCGGATAATGCCTCGAGGGCCAATGCGGCTGTCTTGTTTTCGGCGCGGAGTGCTGTGTCCGGATCGCTAGCGAGAGTGATGATTCCGTTGGGCCCGGGCATTTTGAGCTTCATGTACCCGTAATGGGGTATGGCTTGGAAGATTGTGAACGCCTCCCGCCCTAGAAGGGCGTGGTATCCGCTATTGAACGGGGCCACTTGGAACATAATCTCTTCGGACCTGTAATTCTCCGGCGTGCCGAACACCACATCTAGTGTGATTTTGCCTGTACAGCGCGCTTCTCGACTGGGGATTATTCCTCTAAAGGTTGTGCTGCTTCGCTCGATGTGGTTCCAGTCTATTTCAATTTTTGAAGGGTTTCCTCATAGATGAGGTTTAATCCGCTGCCGCCGTCCATGAGCACCTTGGTGAGTCGAAAGCCGTCCACAATTGGACTGAGGACTAATGCAGCTGGTGCTCGGGCTGTTCGGAACTTAGGTTCATCACTGGCATTGAAGGTAATAGCCGTGTCACTCCATGGATTTATTGTTGCCACATGGTAGATTTCGGCAAGGCTGCGGAGCGTTCTCTTTCGCCTATTATTTGATGCGAAGGTCTCAAAGACTGATAATACCGTATTGTTATCCCTGGGATGGTGCTCTGTGGCCTCTGGGATGAGAAGATCCTCGCCACTTTTGGCCACCCGCCGGAGTATCCAACATGCTCTAAGGCCATGTGTTGGTGTGGCACCTTCTGTACTATGAATTTTGCAGGGTCCGTTGAGCCATCCCCCCCCAGTACGGTTCCATGCCCTGTAGAGGGTTTTTGCTTTTTGGTAGTTGACTCGGGTGTATTGTGATAATGCACCCTTTTATTTCGGACTGGGTTTGTATTCAGGGCCGGATTATCCCAAAAGTTTGTTTCGGTTTTCCAGGCACTTTCCATCGCACAGTACTTTCGTACTATGGACGCCAAGTCAGTGAAGCGTGTTATCTCATGGAAATTTATGGCGTTAAGGATTCCCTTGTCCTTGCAATTATTGCAGAAAAATAGGATTGCGTCTTCCTCGTGACAATCCTTAACCTTGTTCATCGCAAGGAGGAATCTGGCCCAATAGTGATGTACTGTTTCCTAGGGCTCTTGCCTGATGTGGGAAAGATCGCTTATGTTTGGGTGGGTGGGTGGAATTGAATCCGAACCCTTACCCGATCTGGGATCCAGGGGCCGAGGAGTTTCCAATTTTGGAAGTTCCCGTTCCGGGGTGTTACCCGATAATCCTGGCCCGCTGCCTGACTCCAAGTTCAGGGATTGGACGTTGTCCTCCCGCGAACAAGCATCCGGCTCGGAGAGCTCGGGAATCCGAACATAGTTGGTCCTCAAGGTAGAGGAAAGGTCGCCGCATTGTTCCTCCACCACTGCAATATGATGGGTGACCGGTGGAGAGTTAATCTCCCTTTGATCGGGTTTAAGCCCAATCCGATCATAGTCCGTAGCGACTCCCAAGGCGGCGATGCGATCCAAGAGCTCGTTTAAGGAAGCGAGCTCCATTGGATCCATCTGTTCGGCAAGTGCCGATTTGACGTGGAGGCTGTTTTCGATGACCCGAGAAGTCATCATCGGCGCGGCGGCCGAACAGGCGGTCATGATGAAACCGCCTAGCCGGAGAGTTTGGCCGACAACCAAAGCTCCCCCAACAGTAGTACCGTCTTTAAAGACGAGACGAGACATCCTTCCTTCTGGCGACAGCATAGTGGAACTCTCAATGAAAGCACCAATGTAGGTGTCAAAACCGGCGGATCTTGGGTAGGGGGTCCCGAACTATGCGTCTAGGCGGATGGTAACAGGAGACAAGGGACACGATGTTTTTACCCAGGTTCGGGCCCTCTCGATGGAGGTAAAAACCTACTCCTGCTTGATTAATATTGATGATATGGGTAGTACAAGAGTAGATCTACCACGAGATCAGAGAGGCTAAACCCTAGAAGCTAGCCTATGGTATGATTGTTGTTATTGTGTCCTACGGACTAAACCCTCCGGTTTATATAGACATTGGACGGGGCTAGGGTTACACATAGTCGGTTACAAGGAAGGAGATCTACATATCCGTATTGCCAAGCTTGCCTTCCACGCCAAGGAGAGTCCCATCCGGACATGGGACAAAGTCTTCAATCTTGTATCTTCATAGTCCAACAGTCCGGCCAAAGGTTATAGTCCGGCTGTCCGGATACCCCCTAATCCAGGACTCCCTCACAGTCGCTGGATGAAAATTCGATGGTGCGGGAGTACGGATCGGAGCATAGCAGCGGAGCAGGCAGACTGCGTCCAATCGGGTGTGTCTATGGTAGAAAGTTGATGGTCGCCGTAGTTTAGCTGGCCCGCATGTCATGCACACAAAGGTAGAGGAGCGGTGGGGCCGAGAGGGATGAGGGGCACGTCGGGGGGATGAGGATCCCCTGACGCGAAGAATCCTACCATTCTGTCACTGACATGTGGGACCCATAAGCATGGGTCCCACCTATCAGCGAAGGAAAGGCAGGGCAGGGCAGTGATAGGATTAGATGGCTAGTCTAACTGAAGTAGTAGATGATTATTTAAAGAGGTTTGGAGAATTAGGATTAGATGGCTAGTCTAACTGAAGTAGTAGATGATTATTTAAAGAGGTTAAAACAATGTGAACGCAGTGGGGTTTGGATGGAAATGAAGACGATGGGGAGGTGAAGAAGCCGAGGAGAACCGGTTCCCGATGGAGAAGTAAATGGGAGAAGTGGCATGCAGGCAGTTGATTAGACGACTAGGTAGACTAAACGAAAAGGCTATGCGGGTAGACTAATGAGTCGTACCTGTTTGTGTACATGCCCATCCTTCCTGATAGGTGGGACCTATGCAAATAGATAAAAAATGTGTCATAGTTTTTTTTGAGCGCGTGAGTGGGAGACACAACATTCTCTGGTTAAGGAATACTCCCTCCGTTTAGGTGAGTATAAGTCACCTTATGAAAATCAGGTTTTCCCAAAACCTTTAGGCGAGGAGCATTAACTTCCTACTCGATCCCCTCCCAACCTCGTTATCCAGCGTTCTCTTCCTCTACTGCCGTGTTCTACCTTTCCATTTTTCCTCTTCTCAAGTGTGGAACGATCTGCATGCCGTCCTTGATGCACCAGAACGACCACTGCATGCATCGCGGCAGGGTGTTGATTGGGCATGCACGAGAATTTGGTTCTGCTCGCAATATGGATGATACCTGAACGATGAAGTGAACAAGCATGCTAGCACAGGAGACCTATTTCTGCTATACAATACTGGAGTACTCATGTTCCTACTACTAATAGTAGTAGTTGTAGTACAACTGTGGTACACTTGATGGTCAAAATACTATTCATCCGGTCCTCACAGTGAAGTGACAACACCCTACGTCTGTCACTAGTCCAGGCGGCGTGTTTGGGTTACCAAAGTCATCCTCACCCTGTGCACTGTGCAGTCTGTCACCGCCGCTGTACAGCACATTCGCGCCTTGCCTCGTCTCCCTCTCCGCTCCCATAGCACTACTCCATCTCCATCTACTTCTCCGTCTCCGTTTCCGTCTCCATCTCACTGTGCCCCCGTGTACCGTCGCCTCACTCGCCTCCCCCAGTACCACTATTCCCTCGCTAGCCGCTCCAGCACCGACATCCTTCTCCCCCGTAAATCAAGCCCCCTTCCAAACTCCACCATGGTCGAACGCGAACCGCGCAGCATCCATATGAGCCGCGATTGGAGCAATCTCCCCAGTGACATCCTCGACCTCTGTTGTTCGTGTATGGATATGTTGAGCGCCCTGCGGCTGGCTGCATGCTCGAGGGACATGCACACGGCCATCGTCGAAGCGAGGCCTAAGCTTTTCAAGACACCATGCTTGCTGCTATCTGGTCTTGTGAGATTGGCTCACCATGATACGGAGGCGTGCATGATGCCCCTCGACTTCAATCTGATCTCCATTAGCCGAAAATTCTTTGCATGTATGTAGTGGGTCGTCGTATATCATTTCCCTCGACATCTGATCGCCATCGCCCGAAACTTCTTGGCAGGTATGTACTAGGTCGGCATAAACTCCCACTGGATGGCTGCCTTCAGAGAAGATGGTAAAAAGTTGGTGCTCGTGAACTTCCAGACCTCCCATGAGATTATCCTTCCTCCGTTGGATTATATAGAGTATTACCATTGCGGTCCAAGTCATCTAGATTACTACGTCAGTTGGGCGAACCTTGTTTTGCAGAAGATTGTAGAAACATGCACCACACTATTGGTTTCATCTAACCATACATTAGGGAAGTAAATGTGCATATGGAGAACTCTATATTTGGAAATAGTGAAATCCTGCAATGCTTACCATGTGTACATACCTATATTCGCCCTTCAGCAATCAATGGCTAGAATAATATCCTCACAAAAAATTTGCCCACAGAACATGAGTATATAACAATGCATGGTCTATTAGTTACCTTGAAGAATTTGTTTGTGAGGACAGAAAATGATTACATAACATGCATGACATGGTAGTTTCCTATGAATAATCGAATGCGAGATAACATGAGTATAACCATGCATGGCACTTCTATATTTTCGAACCCAGTATACATTTCCCTGTATTTTCCTCCCAGTTCCAACAGGGACATATCAATGCTGTTTCTTGCATTATCGTACTCATACTCTGAACAATGATGATCTTACATTAACAATGCCTGTCCTTTTTGATATGATGCAGTGTCCCTATAGTTACCGCCCTTTGTAATCACACCACCTTTGCCAAAAACAGGGAAGCACAACTAGTTCCTCGCTCAATCAGACGACGGCAAAAGACTGATGATCATTCGGACACATGAGCCAGAAAATTTATGTTGCAAAAACCCCACTGTATACAAGCACCATGTAATATGTGAGTATCCGGACAGTGGTTGTTACGTCTATGAGCAGGATACCAGCTTGTTGGGGCCTTTAGGATTTTTTAGTTGGAGGCGGGTAAACAGCCTTGGTTCACACTCTCTGTTTCTCAGTCTCAATTACCCGATTAACCTGGAGATCACCATTGGCAAGGACCTTGATGTCAGAGAGGCTCTGTTTTCTATGGAAAACTGTGTCTACATGGCGAGCCCTAGGAGTCCAGGAGCAGACTCCCCTGATTGTCAATAATACAGCCTGCAACCAAAAGAAGGTGAGAATGACAAAGGCATCCGGATTAACTTTGATACTTGGATGTCTCAATTACGACAGGCAGTGATGTGGTTCAAGCCTTCAGGTTGATAGGTAATTGGGCTGTTGCATCGAAAGGGTGGAGTACTGGTGTCTCCGGATCACTGGTCGCTGAAGCGGGGCTACAAATTATCATGGTGTTGGATCATCTCTTCGAATGACTTTGTTATCTTTGCTGCTGGTTCTGGATGGGTAGTTCTTTCTTTCGTTATGCATATTCCTTGTCATTTGGTCATCCTTGTCTATGTCACTCTTACTATGTAATAGTTGCTTCTGTTTAGAATGTTATTCTCGTCTGGATCACGAGAGTCTGAGCGCTGCAGATGGGTGCGTTTTGGTGGTGTAGCAAGACTTCTTATGAACTATCATGTCTTGCTGTTTATGTCAGTAGTAGTCACTAGTCAGTGTTTGAATGTTGTATATATCGTTGTTTCGAACTGTTTATTGTTTCGAACTACTGGTGGGCTAAATGAGGGCATCACCATTCTCCAGTGTTCAGAGTATATCTCCTTTTTTCAAGTTATATAATTTGAGCTTAGTGTCTTTTCGATGATGTACACTTGTTTGGGACAGTGAGGTGTCGTTGAATATGGGCCGAGTAGTAACGCAATGCCAAACAGGTCAATTATGACTCTCAAGCCGGGCTCTCAAAAGATCCCGAAAAAAGGCTGGGCTCTCCAAAAAAGAAAGAATAAGGACTCTTAGGCTGACATGTGGGTGCCACCGGTGTTATCGTGCGCTTGCGCGCCGAGAGCATATTGGCGCGTGCTCGAAATTCATGCTACCTTTTCATCCCCAGTCTCCCGCCCCTCCCCAACCTCTGGAATCTCGACTCCTACTCCAGTTCCCCCAAATCCCCCTCCTGTACTCCCTGTACTCAAGCGCACTATCATGTCGGCAGTCAATGCGGATCTCCGAGCCGGAGATCCTGAGGTCCGTCCTGCCTTCGGTCGCTGCGTGTTGTCGCTCAACAGTGGCATGGCGGCGCTTGACGACCAGTTTGCTGGCAAAGTGCTGATGGTAACCATCAACGGCGACCGGCCTCCCGTCTCGCCGGACGACCTTGTCAAAGCTCTTGGCATTGCGCACGGCATCCAAATAAGTGACTTGCTCGTCGAAGTCTGTCCGCCACCGGCTGATTTCTTCGTCAGGTTCCGAACAACTTTCGATTGCAGTCGTGTGTTCGAATCTTCCTGGCGTTTGTTCTGCGATGGCGTGCTGGTGAGCTTTGATCGGTGGCACCCAGGATGGGGCTCGGTGCCCTCTGAGCTTGAGTTTTTAACAAAGCTTACCTTCCACGGCATGCCTCGACGTGCTTGGAACAACGAGTCCATGAACGAGCTTATCAACGACCTTGGAGGTGAGCTCATAGGTATGTTTGTTCCTCCAGACAGCTGGGCTCTGACGGTTATGGCATGGATGAAGAAGTCGTCCACCATACCGAAGGTGATTGGTGTTGAGATACCGGTGCAGGAATCGGGGTTGTACTATTCATCACCACTAAGGCCGCCGCGGACCACGTTAGGGATGTACTTGTATCGAGTGTTCGTGCAAATCGAAGAAGTGGTCAATCCATCAATCGAAGTCCTACCGCCGCCGCTGGTGGCAGGGTCCGTCGACGACGTCCATTACAGGAGTGAACGTCAGACTTTCCCTGTGTTGCTCGGAACAATGGATGGCACAAGGCCTACTCCATCGCGCGGCGGAGGCCACTGCTTCTTTAGGAGAAGAGGCAGGGCTGGCTGCCTGGATGTGCTCTAATTTGAGGTAACAACTGAATCTTGTCAGATACTAGTTAAATCCGAGCTATGGGTGTGAAGCACTGATATGCCAGTACATTTGATTGTGACATGTTCTAATTTTGTACCTGAACTTTTTTTAGAAAGGATTGTACGTCAACTTAATGTGCTAGCAGAACTTATTGTGTTGTCTGTCTGTTTTCTTTGCACAACATTCAAGATATTTCCCCGCCATTGATAAAGACGATGAACCATTATGTACGACTTCGTTGGTTTCAACATAGCCCTTCCCGTAGCGATCCACTGCTTCCATCCTGATTGTGCCGCCTGCGTGAAATCTTTGTATGCAAGTTCAGTGTGCTATGATGTTCTATATGATTGTGTCAACTATATAAGTTTTTATTGAGCATCAGCAATGCATATGGCTGAAAGATGTATTTACGAGCATCGACGGATGGGTCTCTCTCTCTCTCTCTCACACACACACACACGCACACACACGCGCACACGCACAAGTGGGACCCGTTGAATTATTTATTTGCTTGTGACAACTTTTAATTAGGTTCCACTGTAATCTAACTTTTTTCTTAAATTATTAATTGAGCTCAGTGACTTCAAAAAGTTGTACAGAGGCCCTGTTTGGGCCTTTCCGGCGTCGCTGAATGTGGGCTGAGTAACCATGTTTGGTTGTACTGTACTACATAGGCCTTTTTTCAACATCAGCAATGCAACTGGGCCGATAGTTGTACACAATATCGGGGTCAACTTGTTATTCTCCGCCTCGCCGGGATGCAAACTTTCCTAGGAGGTATGCATTAGGCTTAACAAGAAAATGGACTTTAAGAAATAATAAATGGGATGTAACTATAATAACTGGACAGTTACTATGCACCAAACACGTAATTAGTTTGAAAAATATATTATATTTGGAATTTGAAAATTTTAATTTCATTACTTGTTGCGCGTGCAATATTTCGTTGGATTTTAACATAATACAACTTTATTTTGAAATTATATTTAACCTGACTAGAAATTTCAGATAAAAATATTTCGGATCCCATCAAAATGTGGGATTTTTTTTGAATTCTATTTTGAGCGGTTGTTTGAAATTATTAATCGTTGTCCTAGCTAGAAGTTGGGTTGTACTTTTAACAAACTGTAAATGGGCTGTAGTAAATTCCATTAGAATTAAAAAATGGGATGTACATTCTTACAAATCGTAAATGGGCTATATGTTCTCTGCCAAATCCGAGCTATGGGCCTACTAAGTTGACGTGTACCAAGGGCTTTGTCAACTTAGTCAATATAAAAGATTCTAGCTGCAGTGATCGTACGATGTCCATCCAACGACCGTAGTGCTTCTTCAACCTCTGGTCTTCTTGCTCCAGCCGCCCAAAGCAGCACCGGTCGTGTCGCGTGCTCCTGCCTCCCGTGGCCGGCTGTGATGCCGCGGAGGCCTCACCGCCCCGTACTACTCCCACCGTTCGCCAGGTCATCCCTCTACTCACCCACACCCCCTATTATTCTGCGGCGACGGCAGCCTCACACCACAGCCGAACTAGCGAACCCTCGTACTCCTCTTTGCGCGGGCTTCCACTGTTGCGTCTTCCCCGGTTCCGCGTCGTCCCCTTCCTAGGCCTCACCGTCGTCCAGACCACCGCCTTGGTGCTCTCGGCATGGCGTGGTCAACATGGTCAACGACCGACTTCCATCGAAAGAGTACTGCACGTGGAGAGGCTGACAGCTGGGTCCAGGCGGCCGCAAGGAAGTGCCTCCTTATTACGCGCAAAATAATTATTCCTCCACCTCACAGCAGGGACCCACCAGACGGGCCACCTTATTTCATGAAAAAAAACTTTTCCCCCTGACTGCTAGGACTCAACGGACGGGCCAGCGTATTTCACGAAAAAAACGTTCCCCCCGCTGTCAGCTCGGACCCACCGGAAGTGCCTCCTTATTACGCATAAAAAATGAATACTCCCCTGCTAGCTGGGACCCACCATGGTGGGAGGCTGACTTGTGGGCCTACTAAGTGATTGGGACGGGGGCCTTTGTCAACTTTAGTCAATATGAACGATTCTACCTCCAGTGACCGTACGATGTCCATCCAACGGCCGTAGTGCTTCTTCAACCTCTGGTCTTCTTGCTCCAGCCGCCCAAAGCAGCGCCGGTCGTGCCGCATGCTCCTGCCTCCCGTGGCCGGCTGTGCTGCCGCGGAGGCCTGACCGCCCCCTACTATTCCCACCGTTGGCCAGGCCCTGCGGCGACGGCAGCCTCACACCGCAGCCGAACCAGTGAACCCTCGTACTCCTCTCCGCGCGGGCTTCCGCTGCTGCGTCTTTCCCAGCTCCCCGTCGTCCCCTTCCTAGGCCTCTCCGTCGTCCACCGCCCTGGTGCTCTCGGCGCGGCATGGTCAACGTGGTCAAGGAATGACTTCCATCAGACGTGGACTATACGTGGAGAGGCTGACAGTTGGGTCCACGGCCGCAACAAGGAAGTGCCTCCTTATTACACGGAAAATAATGATTCCTCCACTTGACAGCTGGGACTCACCGGACGGGCCACTGTATTTCGCGAAAAAAACGTTTCCTCTGACTACTGGGACCCACCAGCTACATCTTCGCACGCAAGGAAGTGCGTCCGGGTAAAAAAACGATTCGCCCCCCTGACTGTTGGGACCCACCAGCTACATCTTTGCAGGTAAGGAAGTGCCTGACAGTCGGGACCCACCTGGTCGAGGCATACGTAGCATTGTCATTCCGGTCGCGAACGTGTACGTACATATATACTGGTGGTTGTAGAGGCACGCACGTGTCGTAGTAGAGGCGCGTACGTGTCGTAGTAGAGGCGCGCACGTAGCATGTACACGTATGTACAGCGGCCAGGGTGCAAGAAAGAAAATACGGCCACGTATGTGTACATACGGGCGGGGTCTTGAACGCCTACTCGCGCATACGTACGGCCAGGGCTCGTGTACATGGTTGGGTCGGAACGGAGAAACAACATCGTCATCGTGTTCATGGGGAGGCAACAGAATGCGTAGTGTTCATGGGGAGGCAACGGAATGCGCCGTGTTCATCGGGAGGCAACGGAACGCGTGGGAGCCAACCGGCTTGGTCGGAACGGAATGTGTGGCCGTGTTCATCGGGAGGGCTTGGACGGAACAGGCGATGGAAACAAGGCCTGGCGTACCGCACAACGGAGGAAACGGATCTCCTACGTTCGGAACGGGGTCCTGTTGATCGGGAGGGGTCTGGCGTACCACAAAACGGAGGAAACAGACCTCCTATGGTCGAAACGGGGGTCCTGTTGATCGAGAGGGGTGTGGCGTACCGCAAAACGGAGGAAACGGACCTCCTACGGTCGAAACGGGGGTCCTGTTGATTGGGAGGGGTGTGGCGTACCGTAAAACGGACAAAATGGACTTGTGTTGGAGCGCTACGGTCGAAACGGGGGTCCTGTTCATCGGGAGGGGTGTGGCATACCGCAAAACGAGACTCCACGAGATACTGTTCATCTTCACCATCGACCTCCTCCAGCCTCCACGGGCTACCGTCGACCTCCTCCAGCCTCCACGGGCTCCTGTTCATCCAGCCTCCATCGCGCGCTACTCCACCGGCTACTGTTCAACCACCCCTCCATGGGCACCCCTCCACTCTCTACTGTTCATCCAGCCCTCCACACCATGGAGTCATGTTCAACCACCCCTCCACGGGCACCCCTCCACCGTCTACTGTTCATCCAGCCCTCCACCACACCACGGGGTCCTGTTCATCCAGAGGCAACACCACCGCTCACTGTTCATCCACCCCCCCCACAACACTCACTGTTCATCCCGGAGGCAGTATCGATCGGCTTCAGTTAGCAGCAGTAGCAAAGGAATCGCTTGATCGGGTTCAGTTAACAGCCATCGATCAATCGCTTGGGTTCAGTAACGCGTAGCCTGTAGTGCAATCGCTCGGGTTTAGTTAGAGCCCAACGCCTCACTCGGGTTCAGTTAGAGCCAACGCCTCCCACCGTAACCGGGAACTCCCCGAAATTTTCTTCCCCTCGCTTCTACCACGGTTTTTTCTGTCATGGACGGCCCAAAGAATGTCATGCAGCTGCGTCTCCGGCCCGCCCAGGACAAAAAGCCCATTTTCTGTCATGATTTTTTTCATAGAAGTAGGAGCCCACCACATCTATGATGATACCGGGTTTTGTCACAATTATCTTCATAGAAGTGTCATATGTATGACAGAAAAAAATTCGTTCGGCCCAAAATGTCACGGATGTGTCTTTTTTTGTAGTGATGGCACGTATCCATTGTTGGTCTAACGCTCACGGTTCGAATAAATAATCCGTTTGGGATATTGGTTCCTAATTATTAATAATCTCCCGTCTGTAATTAGATAAAGATTACATCAAAACTGGTCTCAAATTTGACCAAAAAAGTACAATGCCACTTTGTATTGGTGTCCATATGACAACACAATAAGTTTCATGAACTTCAAATAAGTTTTGGATGTACTAGAATTTAAAAATCAAGATTCTCAATGTTTGAAATTTGTTGCACGGGGAGTAAACATGCACCCAGTGAGACACATGTGTTTTTGCAATCCATTTAGGTGCATTATCACGTGTGTATGTAGCTCAAATTTGATTTTTGCACATTATACCCGTAGAAAATCAATCAA
The DNA here is from genome assembly GCA_034509565.1 of Triticum monococcum. Classification (NCBI taxonomy): domain Eukaryota; kingdom Viridiplantae; phylum Streptophyta; class Magnoliopsida; order Poales; family Poaceae; genus Triticum; species Triticum monococcum. Next base: position 524,515,647 of record CM067842.1, on the reverse strand, counting down.
TCAATGTACTAAAACGTCTTAATGATCTTTGTGATTTTTTTGAAATTAAAACATCCCTCATTTGGTAACATGTATGTTCACCACGGGATAATTAATTTAACATGCATCGTAGTTGCGGTAGATTCGCTGTGTGTGTGTGTGGGTGTGTGCGTCTGGGGGTGGCGGGTGGCTCGTAGTACACTATGAGTTGTGAGCCACCATGTGGGTTGGCCATTTTGTTAGGCAGGCCGGTGCCACATTAGAGTTGTGAACTTGTTATTTAAAACATTACACAACCCTGTCATACATAAATGTTTTGGCCACATGCAGTCGATGGTTGTCCTACACGACACTCGATACTCGCGTCTGACGCTTTCTGTGGGCCCGCGAGGTTATCGTCCATCACTTTGACGAACAACCGGCAGTGAGGTTAATTTGACCAGCACGGTAGAATCTTTTTTGTTTGTGTTATGGTGGCATATAGTACGCGTCGAAGAGGTGGGAGGGGACTAGCATATATACTATACGTACGCATCCGTGAACAAGTACACCTCACTGAGTGTCGGGACTTTTTGGTTTCCGAGGCACGTGCCACATCAAAATTGTGAAATTGGTTATTCAAACATCACACAACACCTTTTTGGGCCACATGCATATCCTAGCTAGGACACTCACGTGTGACGCTCATACGTCTCCAATGTATCTATAATTTTTGATTGCTCCATGCTATATTATCTACTGTTTTGGACATTATTGGGCTTTATTATCCACTTTTATATTATTTTTGGGACTAATCTATTAACCGGAGGCCCAACCCAGAATTGCTGTTTTTGCCTGTTTTAGGGTTTCGAAGAAAAGGAATATCAAACGGAGTCCAAACAGAATGAAACCTCCGGGAACATGATTTTCTCAACGAACAAGACCCGGGAGACTTGGACCCTACATCAAGAAAGAAAAGAGGAGGCCACGAGGTAGGGGGCGCGCCTACCCCCCAGGCACGCCCTCCACCCTTGTGGGCCCCCTGTTGCTCCACCGACGTACTCCTTCCTCCTATATATACCTACGTACCCCAAACGATCAGATACGGAGCCAAAAACCTAATTCCACCACCACAACTTTCTATATCCACGAGATCCCATCTTGGGGCCTATTCCGGAGCTCCGCCGGAGGGGGCATCGATCATGGAGGGCTTCTACATCAACACCATAGCCCCTTCGATGAAGTGTGAGTAGTTTACTTCAGACCTACGGGTCCATAGTTAGTAGCTAGATGGCTTCTTCTCTCTTTTTGGATCTCAATACAATGTTCCCCCCTCTCTTGTGGAGAACTATTCGATGTAATCTTCTTTTTGCGGTGTGTTTGTTGAGACCGATGAATTGTGGGTTTATGATCAAGTCTATCTATGAATAATATTTGAGTCTTCTCTGAATTCTTTTATGTATGATTAGTTATCTTTGCAAGTCTCTTCGAATTATCAGTTTGGTTTGGCCTACTAGATTGATCTTTCTTGCAATGGGAGAAGTGCTTAGCTTTGGGTTCAATCTTGCGGTGTCCTTTCCCAGTGACAGTAGGGGCAGCAAGGCACGTATTTTATTGTTGCCATCGAGGATAACAAGATGGGGTTTTCTTCATATTGCATGAGTTTATCCCTCTACATCATGTCATCTTGCTTAAGGCGTTACTCTGTTTTTAACTTAATACTCTAGATGCATGCTGGATAGCGGTCGATGAGTGGAGTAATAGTAGTAGATGTAGGCAGGAGTCGGTCTACTTGTCTCGAACGTGATGCCTATATACATGATCATACCTAGATATTCTCATAACTATGCTCAATTCTGTCAATTGCTCAACAGTAATTTGTTCACCCACCATAGAATACTTATGCTCTCGAGAGAAGCCACTAGTGAAACCTATGGCCCCTGGGTCTATCTTCATCATATTAATCTCCTACTACTTAGTTATTTCCTTTGCTATTTACTTTGCCTTTATTTTACTTTGCATCTTTACCATAAAAATACCAAAAATATTATCTTATCATATCTATCCGGTCTCACTCTCGTAAGTGGCCTTATAGGGATTGATAACCCCTATTTGCGTTGGTTGCGAGGATTTATTTGGTTTGTGCAGGTACGAGGGACTCGCGCGTAGCCTCCTACTGGATTGATACCTTGATTCTCAAGAACCGAGGGAAATACTTACGCTACTTTGCTGCATCATCCCTTCCTCTTCGGGGAAAACCAACGCAGTGCTCAAGAGGTAGCAAGAAGGATTTCTGGCGCCGTTGCCAGGGAGGTCTATGCAAAATTCAACATACCAAGTACCCATCACATACCCTTATCTCCTGCATTACATTATTTGCCATTTTCCTCTCGTTTTCCTCTCCCCCACTTCACCCTTGCAGTTTTATTCGCCCTCTCTCTCTCTATCATCCCTCTCTTTCTCTATTTGCCTCTTTTTGCCCGCTTGCTTTTTGTTTGCTTGTGTGTTAGTTTGTTTGCTTGTCGTTATGGCTAGTCCTTTACCTTCTACCTCTATGTCTGAAATTGGGGAAACTATTGTCGATAATAATTCTGATGCTCCTACTAAAGAACCCACTATCTCACATGCAAAAAGATTTCGTGTTGGTAGTGGTAATATTATTGGAAAAGGAGTTATTCAAGACTTCTTTACTTGTGCCGGTGCTTTACCCTCTATGGGTAGTTCTATCCTTCATAGAACTAGTAGTCTTGCGGACGCTATTGCCATGCTTGTAGTTGAACTTGAAAGACAATTCATGCACATGCATCCTTCCATACAAAGGATTTTTCTGGAATTCTCTAATATTGAGCATTCTTTTGTTAAGCGTGCCGCTACTATCTTTTTGGCTCATGAGTTTAGTTTCATAATAAAAGAGGCCAAAGAAATCTTTGCACATTATAGGGTGGACACTTGCCGTCCTCCCATAGAGGCTATCCTCTTTGATCAAGAAGAAATAATGCGTTTTCAATCTCTAGACTATGTTGCTTTCAATGAAAATCTTAGAAAAAGGGTTCCTAGCAATGTTTTAGTTGATAGAATTTCTGAACTTAATGATGATTTGGCTATTTGAAATAACGAACTAGGATATTCTCTTGAATATAGGCTCACAAAGTTCTGTCAAAAGAATGCTTATAATGATGAATTGGTTGTGCAATATGAAGGACCAAAGGAGGGACCTATACCTCCCAAGGTTGATCTTGGAGACTTTTGTCCCATTAGATTTAGCCCTTTTGATTACTTTTTCTTGCCTCAAAGAAAACTTGCTGCCGAACATAGAGAATATGAAATGAGTTTTAATAATCTATCTTACTATTATGGCAATACCTAGATCTATTCTTGCTTGTTATGCCTAGCTAGGGGCGTTAAACGATAGCGCTTGTTGGGAGGCAACCCAATTTTATTTTTATTCCTTGCTTTTTGCTCCTGTTTAGTAATAAATAATTTATCTAGCCTCTGTTTTGGTTGTGTTTTTTGTGTTCAATTAGTGTTTGTGCCAAGTAGAACCGTTGGGAAGACTTGGGGAAAGTCTTGTTGAACTTGCTGTAAAAAACAGAAACTTTAGCGCTCACGAGAACTGCTGTCATTTTTATTTGGAAAGTGATATTTAGTTAATTCTTTTTTAAGATGATTAATAGATAAATTCCTCACGTCCAGCAATTTATTTTAGAATTTTTTGGGTTCCAGATCTTGCGCTAGCTATATATTACTACAGACTGTTCTGTTTTTGACAGATTCTCTTTTTCATGTGTTGTTTGCTTATTTTGATGAATCTATGGCTAGTAAAATAGTTTATAAACCATAGAGAAGTTGGAATAAAGTAGGTATAACACCAATATAAATAAAGAATGAGTTCATTACAGTACCTTGAAGTGGTCTTTTATTTTCTTTCGCTAACGGAGCTCACGAGATTTTCTACTTTAGGTTTTGTGTTGTGAAGTTTTCAAGTTTTGGGTAAAGATTTGATGGATTATGGAACAAGGAGTGGCAAGAGCCTAAGCTTGGGGATGCCCATGGCACCCCCAAGATAATCTAAGGACACCTAAAATCCAAAGCTTTGGGATGCCCCGGAAGGCATCCCCTCTTTCGTCTACTTCTATCGGTAACTTTACTTGGAGCTATATTTTTATTTGCCACATGATATGTGTTTTGCTTGGAGCGTCTTGTGTTATTTGAGTCTTTGCTTGTTAGTTTATCACAATCATCCTTACTTTACACACCTTTTGAGAGAGCCATACATGATTTGGAATTTGTTAGAATACTCTATGTGTTTCGCTTATATCTTTTGAGTTATATAATTTTACTCGAGTACTTCACTTATATCTTTTAGAGCACGGTGGTGGATTTGTTTTATAGAAACTATTGATCTCTCATGCTTCACTTAGATTATTTTGAGAGTCTTAATAGCATGGTAATTTTCTTAAAATCCTAATATGCTAGGTATTTAATAATAATAATAAAAAATTCTCTTATGAGTGTGTTGAATACTATGATAAGTTTGATACTTGATAATTGTTTTGAGATATGGAGATGGTGATATTAAAGTCATGCTAGTTGAGTAGTTGTGAATTTGAGAAATACTTGTGTTGAAGCTTGTGATTCCCGTAGCATGCACGTATGGTGACCCGTTATGTGATGAAGTCAGAGCATGATTTATTTTTTGATTGCCTTCCTTATGAGTGGCGGTCGTGGACGAGCGATGGTCTTTTCCTAACAATCTATCCCCCTAGGAGCATGCGCGTAATACTTTGCTTTGATAACTTGTAGATTTTTGCAATAAGTATATGAGTTCTTTATGACTAATGTTGAGTCCATGGATTATACGCACTCCCACCCTTCCACCTTTGCTAGCATCTCTAATACCGCGCACCTTTCGCCGGTATCATACACCCACCATATACCTTCCTCAAAACAGCCACCGTACCTACCTATCATGGCATTTCCATAGCCATTCCGAGATATATTGCCATGCAACTTTCCACCGTTCCGTTTATTATGACACACTCCATCATTGTCATATTGCTTAGCATGATCATGTAGTTGACATCGTATTTGTGGTAAAGCCACCATTCATAATTCTTTCAAACGTGTCAATCTTGATTCATTGCATATCCCGGTACATCGTCAGAGGCATTCATATGGAGTCATATTTTGTTCTAAGTATCGAGTTGTAATTGTTGAGTTGTAAGAAAAATAAAAGTGTGATGATTATCATTATTAGAGCATTGTCCCAGTGAGGAAAGGATGATGGAGACTGTGATTCCCCCACAAGTCGGGATGAGACTCCGGACGAAAATAATAAAAAATAGAAAGAAAAGAGGCCATAAAAAAGAAGAAGAGAAAAGGCCCAAATAAAAAATTAGAGAAAAAGAGAGAAGGGACAATGTTACTATCCGTTTACCACACTTGTGCTTCAAAGTAGCACCATGATCTTCATAGTAGAGAGTCTCTCATGTTATCACTTTCATATACTAGTGGGAATCTTTCATTATAGAACTTGGCTTGTATATTCCAATGATGGGCTTCCTCAAAATGCCCTAGGTCTTCATGAGCAAGCAATTTGGATGCCCACCCACTTAGTTTCTTTTTGAGCTTTCATATACCTATAGCTCTAGTGCATCCGTTGCATGGCAATCCCTACTCACTCACATTGATATATATTGATGGGCATCTCCATAGCCCATTGATACGCCTAGTTGATGTGAGACTATCTTCTCCCTTTTTGTCTTCTCCACAACTACCACTCTATTCCACCTATAGTGCTATATCCATCGCTCACGGTCATGTATTGTGTGAAGATTGAAAAAGTTTTGAGAATGTCAAAAGTATGAAACAATTGTTTGGCTTGTCATCGGGGTTGTGCATGATTTAAATATTTTGTGTGGTGAAGATAGAGCATAGCCAGACTATATGATTTTGTCGGGATAACTTTCTTTAGCCATGTTATTTTGAGAAGACATAATTGCTTTGTTAGTATGCTTGAAGAATTATTATTTTTATGTAAATATTAAAATTTTGTCTTGAATCTTCCGGATCTGAATATTCATACCACAATTAAGAAGAATTACATTAAAATTATGCCAAGTAGCACTCCGCATCAAAAATTCTGTTTTTATCATTTACCTACTCGAGGACGAGCAGTAATTAAGCTTGGGGATGCTTGATACGTCTCCAACGTATCTATAATTTTTGATTGCTCCATGCTATATTATCTACTGTTTTGGACATTATTTGGCTTTATTATCCACTTTTATATTATTTTTGGGACTAACCTATTAACCGAAGGCCCAGCCCAGAATTGCTTTTTTTGCCTGTTTTAGGGTTTCAAAGAAAAGGAATATCAAACGGAGTCCAAACGGAATGAAACCTTCGGGAACGTGATTTTCTCAACGAACAAGACCCGGGAGACTTGGACCCTACGTCAAGAAAGAAAAGAGGAGGCCATGAGGTAGGAGGCGCGCCTCCCCCCCCCAGGCGAGCCCTCCACCCTCATGGGCCCCCTGTTGCTCCACCGACATACTCATTCCTCCTATATATACCTACGTACCCCCAAACAATCAGATACGGAGCCAAAAACCTAATTCCACCACCGCAACTTTCTGTATCCACGAGATCCCATCTTGGGGCCTGTTTCTAACTTAATACTCTAGATGCATGTTGGATAGCGGTCGATGAGTGGAGTAATAGTAGTAGATGTAGGCAGGAGTCAGTCTACTTGTCTCGGACGTGATGCCTATATACATGATCATACCTAGATATTCTCATAACTATGCTCAATTCTGTCAATTGCTCAACAGTAATTTGTTCACCAACCGTAGAATACTTATGCTCTCGAGAGAAGCCACTAGTGAAACCTATGGCCCCCGGGTCTATCTTCATCATATTAATCTCTTACTACTTAGTTATTTCCTTTGCTATTTACTTTGCCTTTATTTTACTTTGCATCTTTATCATAAAAATACCAAAATATTATCTTATCATATCTATCAGGTCTCACTCTCGTAAGTGGCCTTATAGGGATTGACAACCCCTATTTGCGTTGGTTGCGAGGATTTATTTGTTTTGTGCAGGTACGAGGGACTCGTGCATAGCCTCCTACTGGATTGATACCTTAGTTCTCAAAAACTGAGGGAAATACTTACGCTACTTTGCAACATCATCCCTTCCTCTTCGAGGAAAACCAACGCAATGCTCAAGAGGTAGCAGACTCTTCCATCTGTGGGCCCACGAGGCCATCGTCGATGCATGCATGCATCACTTTGACCTACATCAGGAGAGTTTAATTAATTTCACCATCGATGAGGATTCTTTTGGGTTACATATATTACGGCAGGAGCATATAGTATGCGGTGAAGAGGGGGGAAGGGGACCATCATATGTAGTACGCTTGATATGAACCTCGCTCTGTGCAGGTGCATGGTTTACAGTTTTTGATGCATGTGGGTACTCAACATATATATGTTTGGCACACATGCAAAGCGGTGGTGGTTGTCCTCTCGCACCCACTTAAGTGGTTATCATCGATATCGATGCTTTCCATTTATAGGCCCGCTTGGTCCATCACTACTTTTTGCCTGACAACAAGAGAGGTTAATTTGACTGAGGGGATTATTATTTTGCACTGGGATGACATGCATGATACAACTGTTGGGGAACGCAGTGATTTCAAAATTTTCCTACGCACACGCAAGATCATGGTGATGCACAGCAACGAGAGGGGAGAGTGTTGTCTACGTACCAACGCAGACCGACTGCGGAAGCGATCACACAACGTAGAGGAAGTAGTCGTACGTCTTCTTCCCGATCCGACCGATCCAAGCACCGTTACTCCGGCACCTCCGAGTTCTTAGCACACGTTCAGCTCGATGACGTTCCTCGGGCTCCAATCCAGCAAAGCGTCGAGGAAGAGTTCCGTCAGCACGACGGCGTGGTGACGATCTTGATGTACTACCGGCGCAGGGCTTCGCCTAAGCACTGTAACGGTATGATCGAGGTGGAATTTGGTGGCAGGGGGCACCGCACACGGCTAAGGAACGATCTCAAGGATCAACTTGTGTGTCTTGGGGTGTCCCCTGCCCCCGTATATAAAGGTTGGAGGGAGGGGGGCTGGCCGGCCAAGTGGAGGGAGGCGCAGGAGGAGTCCTACTCCTACCGGGAGTAGGACTCCCCCCTCCAATCCTAGTCCAACTAGGAATCCTTTAAAGGAGAGAGAGAGAGAGGTGGCCGGCCCCTCTCCTAGTCCTAATAGGACTAGGGAGAGGGGGGGAGGCGCAGCCCTATGTGGGCTGCCCTCTCACCTTTCCACTAAGGCCCATGTTGGCCCATTTGGCTCCCGGGGGGTTCCGGTAACCCTCCCGGTAATCCGGTAAAATTCCGATTTCACCCGGAACACTTCCGATGTCCAAACATAGGCTTCCAATATATCAATCTTTACGTCTCGACCATTTCGAGACTCCTCGTCATGTCCGTGATCTCATCCGGGACTCCGAACAACCTTTGGTACATCAAAATGCATAAACTCATAATAACTGTCATCGTAACGTTAAGCGTGCGGACCCTACGGTTCGAGAACAATGTAGACATGACCGAGACACGTCTCCGGTCAATAACCAATAGCGGGACCTGGATGCCCATATTGTCTCCTACATATTCTACGAAGATCTTTATCGGTCAGACCGCATAACAACATACGTTGTTCCCTTTGTCATCGGTATGTTACTTGCCCGAGATTCGATCGTCGGTATCCAATACCTAGTTCAATCTCGTTACCGGCAAGTCTCTTTACTCGTTCCGTAATACATCATCTCACAACTAACTTATTAGTTGCAGTGCTTGCAAGGCTTATGTGATGTGCATTACCGAGAGGGCCCAGAGATACCTCTCCGACAATCGGAGTGACAAACCCTAATCTCGAAATACGCCAACCCAACATCTACCATTGGAGACACCTGTAGTACTCCTTTATAATCACCCAGTTACGTTGTGACGTTTGGTAGTACCCAAAGTGTTCCTCCGGTAAACGGGAGTTGCATAATCTCATAGTTATAGGAACATGTATAAGTCATGAAGAAAGCAATAGCAACATACTAAACGACCGGGTGCTAAGCTAATGAAATGGGTCATGTCAATCAGATCATTCAACTAATGATGTGACCTCGTTAATCAAATAACAACTCTTTGTTCATGGTTAGGAAACATAACCATCTTTGATTAACGAGCTAGTCAAGTAGAGGCATACTAGTGACACTCTGTTGGTCTATGTATTCACACATGTATTATGTTTCCGGTTAATACAATTCTAGCATGAATAATAAACATTTATCATGATATAAGGAAATAAATAATAACTTTATTATTGCCTCTAGGGCATATTTCCTTCAGTCTCCCACTTGCACTAGAGTCAATAATCTAGTTCACATCGCCATGTGATTTAGCAGCAATGGTTCACATCACCATGTGATTAACACCCATAGTTCACATCGTCATGTGACCAACACTCAAAGGGATTACTAGAGTCAGCAATCTAGTTCACATATCTATGTGATTAACACCCAAAGAGTACTAAGGTGTGATCATGTTTTGCTTGTGAGATAATTTTAGTCAACGGGTCTGTCACATTCAGATCCGTAAGTATTTTGCAAGTTCTATGTCTACAATGCTCTACACGGAGCTACTCTAGCTAATTGCTCCCACTTTCAATATGTATCCAGATTTAGAATCATCTGGATCAGTGTCAAAAACTTGCATCGACGTAACCCTTTACGACGAACCTTTTTGTCACGTCCATAATCGAGAAACATTTCCTTATTTCACTAAGGATAATTCTGACCGCTGTCCAGTGATCTACTCCTAGATCACTATTGTACTCCCTTGCCAAATCAGTGCAGGGTATACAATAGATCCGGTACACAGCATGGCATACTTTATAGAACCTATGAATGAGGCATAGGGAATGACTTTCATTCTCTTTCTATCTTCTGCCGTGGTCGGGCTTTGAGTCTTTACTCAACTTCACACCTTGTAACACAGGCAAGAAACTTTTTCTTTGACTGTTCCATTTTGAACTACTTCAAAATCTTGTCAAGGTATGTACTTATTGAAAAACTTATCAAGCGTCTTGATCTATCTCTATAGATCTTGAAGCTCAATATGTAAGCAGCTTTACTGAAGTCTTTCTTTGAAAAACTCCTTTCAAACACTCCTTTTATGCTTTACAGAATAATTCTACATTATTTCCGATCAACAATATGTCATTCACATATACTTATCAGAAATGCTGTAGTGCTCCCACTCACTTTCTTGTAAATACAGGCTTCACCGCAAGTCTGTATAAAACTATATGCTTTGATCAACTCATCAAAGCGTATATTCCAACTCCGAGATGCTTGCACCAGTCCACAGATGGATCGCTGGTGCTTGCACATTTTGTTAGCACCTTTTGGATTGACAAAACCTTCTGGTTGCATCATATACAACTCTTCTTTAATTAATCCATTAGGGAATGCAGTTTTGTTTATCCGTTTGCCAGATTTCATAAAACGCGGCAATTACTAACATGATTCGGACAGACTTAAGCATAGATACGAGTGAGAAAATCTCATCGTAGTCAACACCTTGAACTTGTCGAAAACCTTTTGCGACAATTCTAGCTTTGTAGATAGTAACACTACTATCAGCGTCCGTCTTCCTCTTGAAGATCCATTTATTTTCTATGGCTTGCCGATCATCGGGCAAGTCAACTAAAGTCCATACTTTGTTCTCATACATGGATCATATCTCAGATTTCATGGCTTCAAGCCACTTTGCGGAATCTGGGCTCACCATCGCTTCTTCATAGTTCGTAGGATCATCATGATCTAGTAGCATGACTTCCAGAACAGGATTACCGTACCACTCTGGCGCGGATCGTACTCTGGTTGATCTACGAGGTTCAATAGTGTCTTGTTCTGAAGTTTCATGATCATCATCATTAGCTTCCTCACTAACTGGTGTAGGTGTCACAGAAACAGTTTTCTGTGATGTGCTACTTTCCAACAAGGGAGCAGGTACAGTTACCTCGTCAAGTTTCTACTTTCCTCCCACTCACTTCTTTCGAGAGAAACTCCTTCTCCAGAAAGTTTCCGAATTTTAGCAACAAAAAGTCTTGCCTTCGGATCTGTGAGAGAAGGTGTATCCAATAGTTTCCTTTGGATATCCTATGAAGACGCACTTCTCCGATTTGAGTTTGAGCTTATCAGGATGAAACTTTTTCATATAAGCATTGCAACTCCAAACTTTAAGAAACGACAGCTTAGGTTTCTTGCCAAACCATAGTTCACACGGTGTCGTCTCAACGGATTTATATGGTGCCCTATTTAATGTGAATGCAGCTGTCTCTAATGCGTGACCCCAAAAACGATAGTGGTAAATCGGTAAGAAACATCATATATTGCACTATATCCAATAAAGTACGGTTATGACGTTCGGACACACCATTATGCTGTGGTGTTCCAGGTGGCTTGAGTAGTGAAACTATTTCACATTGTTTTTAACTGAAGACCAAACTCGTAACTCAAATACTCTTCTCTATGATCAGGTCATAGAAACTTTATTTTCTTGTTACGATGATTTTTCACTTCACTCTGAAATTCTTTGAACTTTTCAAATGTTTCAGACTTATGTTTCATCAAGTAGATATACTCATATCTGCTCAAATCATCTGTGAAGATCAGAAAATAATGATACCTGTCGCGAGCCTCAATATTCATCGGACCACATACATCAGTATGTATGATTTCCAACAAATCTTTTGCTTGCTCCATTGTTCCGGAGAACGGTGTTTTAGTCATCTTGCCCAAAAGGCATGGTTTACAAGCATCAAGTGATTCATAATCAAGTGATTCCGAAAGCCCATCAGTATGGAGTTTCTTCATGCGCTTTACACCAATATGACCTAAACGGTAGTGCCACAAATAAGTTGCACTATCATTATTAACTTTGCATCTTTTGGTTTCAATATTATGAATATGTGTATTATTAAGATCGAGATCCAATGAACTGTTTTCATTGGGTGTTTAACCATATTAGGTTTTATTCATGTAAACAGAACAACAATTTATTCTCTTACTTAAATGAATAACCGTATTACAATAAACATGATCAAATCATATTCATGTTCAACGCAAACACCAAATAACACTTATTTAGGTTCAACACTAATCCCGAAATTATAGGGAGTGTGCGATGATGATCATATCAATCTTGGAACCACTTCCAGCACACATCGTCACTTCACCCTTAACTAGTTTCTGTTTATTCTGCAACTCCCGTTTCGAGTTACTAATCTTAGCAACTGAACTAGTATCAAATACTAAGGGTTTGCTATAAACACTAGTAAAGTACACATCAATAACATGTACATCAAATATACTTATGTTCACTTTGCCATCCTTCTTATCCGCCAATCACTTGGGGTAGTTCCGCTTCCAGTGACCAGTCCCTTTGCAGTAGAAGCACTTAGTCTCAGGCTTAGGATCAGACTTGGGCTTCTTCACTTGAGCAGCAACTTGCTTGCCGTTCTTCTTGAAGTTCCCCTTCTTCCCTTTGCCCTTTTCTTGAAACTAGTGGTCTTGTCAACCATCAACACTTGATGTTTTTTCTTGATTTCTACCTTCGTTGATTTCAGCATCACGAAGAGCTTGGGAGTTGTTTCTGTTATCCCTTGCATATTATAGTTCATCGCGAAGTTCTACTAACTTGGTGATGGTGACTAGAGAATTCTGTTAATCACTATCTTATCTGGAAGATTAACTCCCACTTGATTCAAGCGATTGTAGTACCCAGACGATCTGAGCACATGCTCACTAGTTGAGCGATTCTCCTCCATCTTTTAGCTATAGAACTTGCTGGAGACTTCATGTCTCTCAACTCGGGTATTTGCTTGAAATATTAACTTCAACTCCTGGAACATCTCATATGGTCCATGACGTTCAAAACGTCTTTGAAGTCCCGATTCTAAGCCGTTAAGCATGGTGCACTAAACTATCAAGTAGTCATCATATTGAGCTAGCCAAACATTCATAACGTCTGCATCTGCTCCTGCAATAGGTCTTTCACCTAGCGGTGCATCAAGGACATAATTCTTCTGTGCAGCAATGAGGATAAACCTCAGATCACGGATCCAATCCGCATCATTGCTACTAACATCTTTCAACACAATTTTCTCTAGGAACATATCAGAATAAACACAGGGAAGCAACAACGCGAGCTATTGATCTACAACATAATTTGCAAAATACTACCAGGACTAAGTTCATGATAAATTTAAGTTCAATTTAATCATATTACTTAAGAACTCCCACTTAGATAGACATCCCTCTAATCCTCTAAGTGATCACGTGATCCAAATCAACTAAACCATAACCGATCATCACGTGAGATGGAGTAGTTTTCAATGGTGAACATCAATATGTTGATCATATCTACTATATGATTCACGCTCGACCTTTCGGTCTCCGTGTTCCGAGGCCATATCTGTATATGCTTGGCTCGTCAAGTATAACCTGAGTATTCCGCGTGTGCAACTGTTTTGCACCCGTTGTATTTGAACGTAGAGCCTATCACACCCGATCATCACGTGGTGTCTCAGCACGAAGAACTTTTGCAACGGTGCATACTCAGGGAGAACACTTCTTGATAATTTAGTGAGAGATCATCTTATAATGCTACCGTCAATCAAAGCAAGATAAGATGCATAAAAGGATAAACATCACATGCAATCAATATAAGTGATATGATATGGCCATCATCATCTTGTGCTTTGTGATCTCCATCTCCGAAGCAGCGTCATGATCACCATCGTCACCGGCGCGACACCTTGATCTCCATCGTAGCATCGTTGTCGTCTCGCCAATCTTATGCTTCCACGACTATCACTACCGCTTAGTAATAAAGTAAAGCATTACATCGCGATTGCATTGCATACAATAAAGCGACAACCATATGGCTCCTGCCAGTTGCCGATAACTCGGTTACAAAACATGATCATCTCATACAATAAAATCAGCATCATGCCTTGACCATATCACATCACAACATGCCCTGCAAAAACAAGTTAGACGTCCTCTACTTTGTTGTTGCAAGTTTTACGTGGCTGCTACGGGCTTAAGTAAGAACTCATCTCACCTACGCATCAAAACCACAACGATAGTTCGTCAAATAGACTCCGTTTTAACCTTCTCAAGGACCGGGCGTAGTCACACTTGGTTCAACTAAAGTTGGAGAGACAGTCTTCCGCAAGCCATCTGTGTGCATAGCACGTCGAGGGAACCGGTCTCGCGTAAGAGTACGCGTAAGGTTGGTCCGGATCGTCTCGTCCAACAATACCGCCGAACCAAAGTATGACATGCTGGTAGGCAGTATGACTTGTATCGCCCACAACTCACTTGTGTTCTACTCGTGCATATAACATCAAACCATAAAAACCTAGGCTCTGATACCACTGTTGGGGAACGCAGTGATTTCAAAATTTTCCTACGCACACGCAAGATCATGGTGATGCACAGCCATGAGAGGGGAGAGTGTTGTCTACGTACCAACGCAGACCGACTGCGAAAGCGATCACACAACATAGAGGAAGTAGTCGTACGTCTTCTTCCCGATCCGACCGATCCAAGCACCGTTACTCCGGCACCTCCGAGTTCTTAGCACACGTTCAGCTCGATGACGTTCCTCGGGCTCCGATCCAGCAAAGCGTCGAGGAAGAGTTCCGTCAGCACGACGGCGTGGTGATGATCTTGATGTACTACCAACGCAGGGCTTCGCCTAAGCACTGTAACGGTATGATCGAGGTGGAATTTGGTGGCAGGGGGCACCGCACACGGCTAAGGAACGATCTCAAGGATCAACTTGTGTGTCTTGGGGTGTCCCCTGCCCCCGTATATAAAGGTTGGAGGGAGGGGGGCTGGCCGGCCAAGTGGAGGGAGGCGCAGGAGGAGTCCTACTCCTACCGGGAGTAGGACTCCCCCCTCCAATCCTAGTCCAACTAGGAATCCTTTAAAGGAGAGAGAGAGAGAGGTGGCCGACCCCTCTCCTAGTCCTAATAGGACTAGGGAGAGGGGGGGAGGCGCAGCCCTATGTGGGCTGCCCTCTCACCTTTCCACTAAGGCCCATGTTGGCCCATTTGGCTCCCGGGGGGTTCCGGTAACCCTCCCGGTAATCCGGTAAAATTCCGATTTCACCCGGAACACTTCCGATGTCCAAACATAGGCTTCCAATATATCAATCTTTACGTCTCGACCATTTCGAGACTCCTCGTCATGTCCGTGATCTCATCCGGGACTCCGAACAACCTTCGGTACATCAAAATGCATAAACTCATAATAACTGTCATCGTAACGTTAAGCGTGCGGACCCTACGGTTCGAGAACAATGTAGACATGACCGAGACACGTCTCCGGTCAATAACCAATAGCGGGACCTGGATGCCCATATTGGCTCCTACATATTCTACGAAGATCTTTATCGGTCAGACCGCATAACAACATACGTTGTTCCCTTTGTCATCGGTATGTTACTTGCCCGAGATTCGATCGTCGGTATCCAATACCTAGTTCAATCTCGTTACCGGCAAGTCTCTTTACTCGTTCCGTAATACATCATCTCACAACTAACTTATTAGTTGCAGTGCTTGCAAGGCTTATGTGATGTGCATTACCGAGAGGGCCCAGAGATACCTCTCCGACAATCGGAGTGACAAACCCTAATCTCGAAATACGCCAACCCAACATCTACCATTGGAGACACCTGTAGTACTCCTTTATAATCACCCAGTTACGTTGTGACGTTTGGTAGTACCCAAAGTGTTCCTCCAGTAAACGGGAGTTGCATAATCTCATAGTTATAGGAACATGTATAAGTCATGAAGAAAGCAATAGCAACATACTAAACGATCGGGTGCTAAGCTAATGAAATGGGTCATGTCAATCAGATCATTCAACTAATGATGTGACCTCGTTAATCAAATAACAACTCTTTGTTCATGGTTAGGAAACATAACCATCTTTGATTAACGAGCTAGTCAAGTAGAGGCATACTAGTGACACTCTGTTGGTCTATGTATTCACACATGTATCATGTTTCCGGTTAATACAATTCTAGCATGAATAATAAACATTTATCATGATATAAGGAAATAAATAATAACTTTATTATTGCCTCTAGGGCATATTTCCTTCAACAACTTGAGCACACACACATGCATGTGTATGCATGAATCCCTCCCATCGAGTCGAAGAGGCTAGTACAAAAACACATCATGAACCGATCTCGCTCTGTGTAGGGAGATAGTGTACGATTTTTGACACATGTGCCACATCAATGTTGTGTATTCAAACATGCATGCACGCATCACCTCCATACATATTCATGTAGTGGTTGCCTTCGAACGGTACACTCCCTCGCGTGGTTATCGGCGACAAGCCTATATATTCGTGGGCCGCATGGGCATCCAAGATCACTTTACCAACAACAAGATAGGTTACCATGGCGGATTCTTCATTTGGTTCGTGTTATTGTAGTATAGGTCATGGTGAGATTCAGACCTAATTAAGTTTGAGCGCATATACTATGCACGCATGCATGCATTAATCCCCGTTATTGGCTTGAAGTGTGGTGCAACATACATATGCATCGTCAACCTAACCCTCACTCAGTCTGGGGATTTCTAGTTCGAAATCACGGTGCCACATCAAAGTTGTTCCATTGTTACTCAAAAACACACCTCTCCATACATATGTTTGGGCCACATGCATGTAGTGGTTGTCTTCGGGGACTAGCTACTTGCGTGATTATTGTCGAGCTAGCCCATCTCTAGGGTCGCATGGACGGCCATCACTTTGACCAAAACAAGAGAGAGGTTGTACGACCAAGGTGGATTATTCTTGGTCCGTTTTACGACCCATCTTGGTGAGATATATGCCTCTCTGGCCCGCCGACTGAAAGTGTGTGTGGGGGGGGGGGGTGCTACTTCCCACTTTGCTAGGTGAACGTCGGTTGGGGGGCATGCATTCATAGCTTAAGATTCCCTTCGTGCCGACACGAGGGAGGGGGGCTGCTAGCTACTTCGCACTTTGCTAGGGTGAACCTCAGTTGGGGGGGGGGCATGCATTCATAGCTTAGGATTCCCTTCGTGCTGACATGAGGGAGGGGGGGCTGCTAGCTACTTCGCACTTTGCTAGGTGAATGAACCTCGGTTGGGGGGATGCATTCATAGCTTAGGATTCCCTTCGTGCCGACACGAGGGAGGAGGGAGCTGCTAGCTACTTCGCACTTTGCTAGGGTGAACCTCGGTTGGGGGGGGGGGAGGGGGCATGCATTCATAGCTTAGGATTCCCTTCGTGCCGACACGAGGGAGGGGGGTGGGGGCAAGCAATACAGCGCGCTTTGCAAGAGAGGTGCCACATTGAAGTTGCATTTGGTATTTGAAAATCAAACCACCCTTTTGATACATAAATTTGGTCCACATGCAAGTGTGTTCGTGTTCTGACCCTCTCTCGTGTCATTTTTCGCCAAATTTATGAACATTAGATAAGTCGGATGACGCAACAGACATGGTTCACTCAAACTAACCGTGTGCCATGTCGGTGCACCTGTCACGCACACATCCGCACAATACATTGGGTTCCACGAGGCTCCCCCTCTCAAAAATATCTGCCCGCCTCGAGGGTTTTTCTGTTTCATAACACACGGTTGTTCTCTCCAGACCATTTGCGATGTTTCTTGTTCCCAATCCCGCCTGCATCCCTGGAAAATATCTTCCTACCTCGAGGGTTTTTATGTTTCATAACACACGGTTGTTATCTCCAGACCGTGTGCGATGCACTATCATCAAAATTTTCAATAGCCCGACATTTCAATCCCGCGTTTGACTCCCGCATAGTAAAATTTTCAGTACCCGCGTCATTTCCTCAAACACCCTGCGCCCCCTCCACACACACACACACACACCAAAACCTCCTCGGGCGTGCACGCGCGCACACACACACCCTCCCTCGCTCGAAACCCTAGCAAGGTCCCCGCCGCCACTGCCTCCGCCGCAAGGCCTCCATTGTCAACATCTGCCGGTTTGCCTGTGCAGCTTACCCACCGATCTCCATACTTAGGCCGCCCTATGTTTCTTAGATGACACCTGCTAAACACCCCCTTTCCCACAGATCCCCATCCCCATCCCCCACTCCAGAGCGTCGCAGCCTAAGCCCGGCTACGCTTCCCGCGGAGCTCGAGGAGCGACTAGCCCAAAAGAGGTGTATAGCGGTCTCTTCGCCCAACGTCGCCGAGGAAGATGACGACCATTACTGGCGGCAGGCACTCAAGCAGCGGGCTAGAGTATGCGGGCATGTCTCGTCCGCCGGCTACGACATCGAGGTCATTGACAGCGGCGGCCTGAGGCGGGCTATGTCACAGGTTAAGTGGCCCAGACCCAACCCCTCGGGTTCAAACGCCGTCGATCTCATCCATTGCCCCGTCGTTGATCTCCTCTCTCTCTTGCTGTCAACAATTTGCCATTCTACATCGCCATCGAGCCCCTTTTGTCATTTCTGAAGGACACGTTCTGCGACGCTGGCTTGGGATCCATAGCTTCCAAGTCAGGCCTCATCGACGGCGACCACGAGGAGGGCACCCTCTCTGGCTCTTCCAAGGGGAAAGAGCCCATCTGCTCTTACAAGGGGAAAGCGCCCGTCCGCAACATCAGGGAGGGCACCCTACAGCCGTGCTCTTCCAAGGGGAAGGAGCCCATCTACGACAACATGGAGCGCATCCAGGATCCGTGCTCTTCCCACGGGAACGAGCCCATCCGTGACAAGTGAGGAAACCCATGATTTGTTTTGATGTGCCTCTTCACAGGGGGAAACCCATGATTTGTTTTGTCGAGTCCCTTTTGTAGTGTAGTGAGAATATGTCCAGTTTTAATTGCTATATCTGGTTGTTTACAGTATGTCTTGTTTATTTTAGTTGTTCACAATGTGATGCTCTATATGTGCAATTATTTACTGTGCAGTACATTTCATCAATCCAGTTTTAAACATACCGATAGGAATGCATATATTTGCTTGTTGTTAAGCATGTTATAGCTAGCATATGCCTCTTTTAAAGTTTTTTGATTGTTCGGTTGTTTGTAGTTAGCATACGTCCAGTTTCAAATGCTATCTTTGGTTGTTCGTAGTATGCCTTGTTTATTCCAGTTATTCACAACGTTATGTTCTATATGTGCAAGTATGAACTGTTGTGCTTAACATGCTTCTCAATGTACCTACACAGGACAATTTTGGGAATGACTGTTGTTTTCCATCGAGGTTAGTTTCATCCCATGGCTTATATCTGCTCACTGTTCAGGATATCGGTAGCTGGTACCATATAGGCCAGCGGCTGATAAGGGACTAATCGGTGAATCAGACTTTTAACTGAATATATCTACAACCCACTTATCGTTAGGTTAACTAGGGCCATATGTAATATATCTGAGGCTACATAGCAACATGCACTGTACTTAATGTCAAAATATGCAATACTAGGCTACATAGCAACAAGGAAGAGTGTTACATTAATCTTCTAATGATGTCTAGATATACGTAGAAGAGCAGCAGCAGCAACAGCAACAACAACAACAACGACAACACCAACACAACCCTATTTGGATACTCAACTTAGCTAGAGGTTAGAGTTAGTTTCTAGCTCATTACTAACCCTGAACTAACTCCATCCAAAGAGTTGTTTGGATGGCAGGGTTAGATTGACAATAAATGCACTAGGAGAACTAGCTCCAATTAGCACCTCTTGGGTTGGATAGTTTTTTTGGGTGGGTTATAGATGCAACTAGCTCAAACTAGCCCTCATGCTGAGATATACTTTAGGTCTATTTGAGCCCGAACTAGCTCAAACTAACTATAACCCCTGGATACAGTAGCAGTTAATTAGCCGCTAATTTGTAACAATCCACTAAACTCCTTCCGGCCCATAATATAAGATGTTAATTCATCTAATATATGAGTATATTGGATGTTATAAGATACTCCCTCCATTCCTAAATATTTATCCTTTTAGAGATTTCAAATGGAGTACCACATACAGATGTATATAGACATATTATAAAAGAGTGTTGTGCTACATCATTGTGCAGTTGTTGTTTAGCTTCTAATATTAACTTGGTGCTTTTAGGTACATATGTCATTGGTAAAGTTCTGCGCTTCGACCATTTCTGCGTATTGGGCAATGAGATATCGATGAACCAGCATCAAGTGAGGAAGCTGATAAAGATTGTTAGTAAAATGGGACCAAAGAGGGCAATTGAACTATTTGTTTACACTTTATCCAAGACAACAACGAACTGTAGGATGGTAAGTAAGAACTCTGCAACCTTCTTTTTACTGCCCATGATGAGTTGTGTTAGATGACAATGTCTGAATCTTTTTCCTTTGCAGTGGTTGCCAAAGTAGTTTACTCAAGATTACCTCTCAAACTACATGATTGGTGGGCATGCGAAGGTTAAAGTATTTCTACCAGAACACGATGATTTCTAGATGTTTTCATGAAGACCGTGAAGGATGGGCGGTCGATCATCAGAAGGGGTTCGACTAGAGTCGTGTGTGCCTTCTGCATGGAGGAGGGCACAATATGGGCATTCCGCTTCACCTTGTTCAGCAACTAGAATATATTTCGCCTCTTTCTTTACCATCTTTAACAGTACAAGTATACAACTGTGGTTCATCATTCTTTATTTGGTTCCTATGTAATTCCTGAACATATGTACCTATGAATCGAATAATGCATTGGTTGTTTGAACCGGATGGATATGAATAAAGTTGTAGCATACATTCAAATTAAAATCCAAATCTGGTACAATTTGGAAAAGCATCAATCAAATTAGGGTGAAATTATGCTCTCTAGGTTGTTACAGCACACACGGTTGGTAAAAAACAAACGTTTGCGATATGCACCATAATCCGAGATGGTTCACAGAGAGGAAACGTGTGCAAGCATGCACATAGTTGCCGTTTGAAAACCGTGTGCGATGTCAGACAATATCACGAACGGTGAGGGCAAACTAAACGTTTTTGCTAGTTGCCTTATAGTACATGATTCACAACCATGAACTGTTTCTGATGAAGTATGCATCGTAAACATTGCACCACAGGATATCGTGTGTGATAGTTGTCGTGTACGACAATGTTACGACGGTCCGACGTTTCGTAATCATGTCTGACACTCGTACGACAATTTGCTAATCTTCTTAACAGTGAACCGTTTGTGATGGGCCGCGCATCATACACGTTCTATAATAGTGAACTGTTTGTGATGGGCCACACATCATAAACGTAGCACCACAGAATACCGACTGTGATGGCAATGCAAGCAGAAATGAGTAGGAGTACTGTAGGGGCCCTATCCCCGACGGTTTCTGGGTTGTGTGGGAAGGACCCCCTATCTCCCATACTCACTTGGCAACGGTTCCAAATGTCGTCGCAAAAAGGGGTTAAAAATCGTTTGTTTAGGACCGACGCACACCAGTGAATGGCTCCTCAATTAACAACAGAAACAAAGGGTTTATGAACTATTAGTGGCATGATATAGGTCAGGAGTAATCAACTGTCCTCTCCAGCTATCATGGTTAAGAAGAAAGAATAAGATATTTGGAAAATGGTCATTAACTATAGGCATGCAAAGACCATCAATGGAATATCCCCCCGCCAGTGATAGATGAGATATTAGATGAGTTGTGAGGTGCTTGTTGGTTTACCAAATTGGACTTCAAGGTTATGTGCCATTAGATCAAGCTCCTTGAGAGGAGTTCAAGACAACATTTCAAACTCACATTGGTTATTATGAGTTTACAGTTATGCCATTTGGACTAACAGGAACCAGGCACATTGCAAGGTGCTATGAATAATGATCTGGTTCCGTCCTAAGGAACTTTGCACTAGTATTTTCAATGACGTACTCATCTATAGTAAGATCTCTGAAGATATCTAATGCACGTGAAAAGGTTTGAAAATATTACTCTAGAAGCAATGGAAGGTTGAACCGAGCAAGCGTGACTTTGTCAAATAAGAAATTGCATATTTGGGTCGTATCATCAGTCATAATAGGAACCTTTGCTGATCCTAGTAAGATTACTGTAGCTTTGAATTCGCCTACTCCAAAATGTGAATAGATGAGGGGACTCTTGGTCTCATAGGCTACTATATGAAGTTCATTAAACCTTACGACGTTATCAGCAAACCAATGGATGAGATTACTGAAGAAGGATGTTGTTTTTATAAGGACTCCTTAAGTTAACACTTCATTCCAAAATCTTAAGTAGGCTTCAGTTAATGCTCTTGTATTGGCACTGCCCTATTATTCTCAATAATTTGTTTTGGAGACCGATGCTTGTGATTTCAGCATATAAGTTGTCCTAATGTAGAATGGTCACCCATATAGGCCGGCGTCCGATATGGGACTAATCGGTGAATCAGACTTTTAACTGAATGTATCTGCAACCCATTTATTGTTAGGTTAACTACGGCCATATGTAATATATCTGAGGCTACATAGCAACATGCACTGTACTTAATGTCTAAATATGCAATCCTAGGCTACATAGCAACAAGGAAGAGTGTTACATTAATGTTCTAATGATGTCTAGATATACGTAGAAGAGCAGCAGCAGCAGCAACAACAACAACAACAACAACAACAACAACAACAACAACAACAACAACCAACAACAACAACAACAACAACAACAACAACAACAACAATAACAACAACAACAACAACAACAACAAC
Organism: Triticum monococcum; assembly: GCA_034509565.1. NCBI lineage: Eukaryota > Viridiplantae > Streptophyta > Magnoliopsida > Poales > Poaceae > Triticum > Triticum monococcum. Next base: position 524,492,850 of record CM067842.1, on the reverse strand, counting down.
AACAACAACAACAACAACAACAACAACAACAACAACAACAACAACAACACAACCCTGTTTGGATACTCAACTTAGCCAGAGGTTAGAGTTAGTTTCTAGCTCGTTACTAACCCTGAACTAAATCCATCCAAAGAGTTGTTTGGATGGCATGGTTAGATTGACAATAAATGCACTAGGAGAACTAGCTCCAATTAGCACCTCTTGGGTTGGATAATTTTTTTGGGTGGGTTATAAATGCAACTAGCTCAAACTAGCCCTCATGTTTAGATATACTTTAGGGCTATTTGAGCCCGAACTAGCTCAAACTAACTGTAACCCCTGGATACAACAGCAGTTAATCAGCCGATAATTTGTAAGAATGCACTAAGCTCCTTCCGGCCCATAATATAAGATGTTAATTCATCTAATATGTGAGTATATTGGATGTTATAAGATACTCCCTCCATTCCTAAATATTTGTATTTTTAGAGATTTCAAATGGAGTACCACATACATATGTATATAGACATATTATAAAAGAGTGTTGTGCTACATCATTGTGCAATTGTTGTTTAGCTTCTAATATTAACTTGGTGCTTTTAGGTACATATGTCATTGGTAAAGTTCCGCACTTCGACCCTTTTTGCGTATGGGGCAATGAGATATCGATGAACCAGCATCAAGTGAGGAAGCTGATAAAGATTGTTAGTAAAATGGGTCCAAAGATGGCAATTAAACTATTTGTTTACACTTTATCCAAGACAATAGCGAACTGCAGGATGCTAAGTAAGAACTCTACAGCCTTCTTTTTACTGCCCATAATGAGTTGTATTAGATGACAATGTCTGAATATTTTTCCTTTGCAGTGGTTGCGAAAGTAGTTTACTCAAGATTACCTCTCAAACTACATGATTGGTGGGCATGCGAATGTTAAAGTATTTCTACCAGAACACGATGATTATATAGATGTTTTCATGAAGACCGTGAAGGATGGGCGGTCGATCATCACAAGGGGTTCGACTAGAGTCGTGTGTGCCATCTGCATGGAGGAGGGCACAATATGGGCATTCCGCTCCACCTTGTTCAGCAACTAGAATATATTTCGCCTCTTTCTTTACCATCTTTAACAGTACAAGTATACAACTGTGGTTCATCATTCTTTATTTGGTTCTTATGTAATTCCTGAACATATGTACCTATGAATCGAATAATGCATTGGTTGTTTGAACCTGATGGATATGAATAAAGCTGTAGCATGCATTCAAATTAAAATCCAAATCTGGTACAATTTGGAAAAGCATCAATCAAATTAGTGTGAAATTATGCTCTCCAGGTTGTTACGGCACACACGGTTGGTAAAACACAAACGTTTGCGATATGCACCATAATCCGAGACGGTTCACAGAGAGGAAACGCGTGCAAGCATGCACATAGTTGCCGTTTGAAAACCGTGTGCGATGTCAGACAATATCACGAACGGTGAGGGCAAACTATACGTTTTTGTTAGTTGCCTTATAGTACATGATTCACAACCATGAACTGTTTCTGATGAAGTATGCATCGTAAACATTGCACCACATGATAGCGTGTGTGATAGTTGTCGTGTACGACAATGTTACGACGGTCCGACGTTTCGTAATCATGTCTGACACTCGTACGAAGATTAGCTAATCTTCTTAACGGTGAACCGTTTGTGATGGGCCGTGCATCATACACGTTCTATAATAGTGAACCGTTTGTGATGGGCCACACATCATAAACGTAGCACCACAGAATACCGACTGTGATGGCAATGCAAGCAGAAATGAGTAGGAGTACTGTAGGGGCCCTATCCCCGATGGTTTCTGGGTTGTGTGGGAAGGACCCCCCTATCTCCCATACTCACTTGGCAACGGTTCCAAATGTCGTCGCGTAAAGGGGTTAAAAATTGTTTGTTTAGGACCCACGCACACCAGTGAATGGCTCCTCAATTAACAACAGAAACAAAGGGTTTATGAACTATTAGTGGCATGATATAGGTCAGGAGTAATCAATTGTCCTCTCCAGCTATCATGGTTAAGAAGAAAGAAGAAGATATTTGGAAAATGGTCATTGACTATAGGCATGCAAAGACCATCAATGGAATATCCCCCCGCCAGTGATAGATGAGATATTAGATGAGTTGTGAGGTGCTTGTTGGTTTACCAAATTGGACTTCAAGGTTATGTGCCATTAGATCAAGCTCCTTGAGAGGAGTTCAAGACAACATTTCAAACTCACATTGGTTATTATGAGTTTACAGTTATGCCATTTGGACTAACAGGCACCAGGCACATTCCAAGGTGCTATGAATAACGATCTGGTTCCGTCCTAAGGAACTTTGCACTAGTATTTTTAATGACATACTCATCTATAGTAAGATCTCTGAAGATATCTAATGCATGTGAAAAGGGTTTGAAAATATTACTCTAGAAGAACTGGAAGGTTGAACCGAGCAAGCGTGACTTTGTCAAATAGGAAATTGCATACTTGGGTCGTATCATCAGTCATAATGGGAACCTATGCTGATCCTAGTAAGATTACTGTAGCTTTGAATTCGCCTACTCCAAAATGTGAATAGATGAGGGGACTCTTGGTCTCATAGGCTACTATATGAAGTTCATTAAACCTTACGACGTTATCAGCAAACCAATGGCTGAGATTACTGAAGAAGGATGTTGTTTTTATAAGGACTCCTTAAGTTAACACTTCATTCCAAAATCTTAAGTAGGCTTCAGTTAATGCTCTAGTATTGGCACTGCCCTATTATTCTCAATAATTTGTTTTGGAGACCGATGCTTGTGATTTCAGCATATAAGTTGTCCTAATGTAGAATGGTCACCCATATAGGCCGGCGTCTGATATGGGACAAATTGGTGAATCAGACTTTTAACTGAATATATCTGCAACCCATTTATTGTTAGGTTAACTACGGCCATATGTAATATATCTGAGGCTACATAGCAACATGCATTGTACTTAATGTCTAAATATGCAATCCTAGGCTACATAGCAACAAGGAAGAGTGTTACATTAATGTTCTAATGATGTCTAGATATACGTAGAAGAGCAGCAGCAGCAGCAGCAACAACAACAACAACAACAACAACAACAACAACAACAACAACACAACCCTGTTTGGATACTCAACTTAGCTAGAGGTTAGAGTTAGTTTCTAACTCGTTACTAACCCTGAACTAACTCCATCCAAAGATTTGTTTGGATGGCATGGTTAGATTGACAATAAATGCACTAGGAGAACTAGCTCCAATTAGCACCTCTTGGGTTGGATAATTTTTTTGGGTGGGTTATAGATGCAACTAGCTCAAACTAGCCCTCGTGTTTAGATATACTTTAGGGCTATTTGAGCCCGAACTAGCTCAAACTAACTGTAACCCCTGGATACAGTAGCAGTCAGTCAGCCGATAATTTGTAAGAATGCACTAAGCTCCTTCCGGCCCATAATATAAGATGTTAATTCATCTAATATGTGAGTATATTGGATGTTATAAGATACTCCCTCCATTCCTAAATATTTGTATTTTTAGAGATTTCAAATGGAGTACCACATACATATGTATATAGACATATTATAAAAGAGTGTTGTGCTACATCATTGTGCAATTGTTGTTTAGCTTCTAATATTAACTTGGTGCTTTTAGGTACATATATCATTGGTAAAGTTCCGCGCTTCGACCCTTTTTGCATATGGGGCAATGAGATATCAATGAACCAGCATCAAGTGAGGAAGCTGATAAAGATTGTTAGTAAAATGGGTCCAAAGATGGCAATTAAACTATTTGTTTACACTTTATCCAAGACAACAGCGAACTGCAGGATGGTAAGTAAGAACTCTACAGCCTTCTTTTTACTACCCATAATGAGTTGTGTTTGATGACAATGTCTGAATCTTTTTCCTTTGCAGTGGTTGCCAAAGTAGTTTACTCAAGATTACCTCTCAAACTACGTGATTGGTGGGCATGCGAAGGTTAAAGTATTTCTACCAAAACACGATGATTATCTAGATGTTTTCATGAAGGCCGTGAAGGATGGGCGGTCGATCATCACAAGGGGTTCGACTAGAGTCGTGTGTGCCTTCTGCATGGAGGAGGGCACAATATGGGCATTCCGCTTCACCTTGTTCAGCAACTAGAATATATTTCGCCTCTTTCTTTACCATCTTTAACAGTACAAGTATACAACTGTGGTTCATCATTCTTTATTTGGTTCTTATGTAATTCCTGAACATAAGTACCTATGAATCGAATAATGCATTGGTTGTTTGAACCTGATGGTTATGAATTAAGCTGTAGCATACATTCAGATTAAAATCCGAATCTGGTACAATTTGGAAAAGCATCAATCAAATTAGGGTGAAATTATGCTCTCCAGGTTGTTACGGCACACATGGTTGGTAAAACACAAACGTTTGCGATATGCACCATAATCCGAGACGGTTCACAGAGAGGAAACGTGTGCAAGCATGCACATAGTTGCCGTTTGAAAACCGTGTGCGATGTCAGACAATATCAATAACGGTGAGGGCAAACTAAACGTTTTTGCTAGTTGCCTTATAGTACATGATTCACAACCATGAACTGTTTCTGATGAAGTATGCATCATAAACATTGCACCACAGGATAGCGTGTGTGATAGTTGTCGTGTACGACAATGTTACGACGGTCCGACGTTTCGTAATCATGTCTGACACTCGTACGACGATTAGCTTATCTTCTTAACGGTGAACTGTTTGTGATGGGCCGCGCATCATACACGTTCTATAATAGTGAACCGTTTGTGATGGGCCACACATCATAAATGTAGCACCACAAAATACCGACTGTGATGGCAATGCAAGCAGAAATGAGTTGTAGTACTGTAGGGGCCCTATCCCCGATGGTTTCTGGGTTGTGTGGGAAGGACCCCCCTATCTCCCATACTCACTTGGCAACGGTTCCAAATGTCGTCGCGAAAAGGGGTTAAAAATCGTTTGTTTAGGACCGACGCACACCAGTGAATGGCTCCTCAATTAACAACAGAAACAAAGGGTTTATGAACTATTAGTGGCATGATATAGGTCAGGAGTAATCAATTGTCCTCTCCAGCTATCATGGTTAAGAAGAAAGAAGAAGATATTTGGAAAATGGTCATTGACTATAGGCATGCAAAGACCATCAATGGAATATCCCCCTGCCAGTGACAGATGAGATATTAGAAGAGTTGTGAGGTGCTTGTTGGTTTACCAAATTGGACTTCAAGGTTATGTGCCATTAGATCAAGCTCCTTGAGAGGAGTTCAAGACAACATTTCAAACTCACATTGGTTATTATGAGTTTACAGTTATGCCATTTGGACTAACAGGCACCAGGCACATTCCAAGGTGCTATGAATAACGATCTGGTTCCGTCCTAAGGAACTTTGCACTAGTATTTTTAATGACGTACTCATCTATAGTAAGATCTCTGAAGATATCTAATGCATGTGAAAAGGGTTTGAAAATATTACTCTAGAAGCAATGGAAGGTTGAACCGAGCAAGCGTGACTTTGTCAAACAGGAAATTGCATATTTGGGTCGTATCATCAGTCATAATGGGAACCTCTGCTGATCCTAGTAAGATTACTGTAGCTTTGAATTCGCCTACTCCAAAATGTGAATAGATGAGGGGACTCTTGGTCTCATAGGCTACTATATGAAGTTCATTAAACCTTACGACGTTATCAGCAAACCAATGGCTGAGATTACTGAAGAAGGATGTTGTTTTTATAAGGACTCCTTAAGTTAACACTTCATTCCAAAATCTTAAGTAAGCTTCAGTTAATGCTCTAGTATTGGCACTGCCCTATTATTCTCAATAATTTGTTTTGGAGACCAATGCTTGTGATTTCAGCATATAAGTTGTCCTAATGTAGAATGGTCACCCATATAGGTCGGCGTCTGATATGGGACTAATCGGTGAATCAGACTTTTAACTGAATATATCTGCAACCCATTTATTGTTAGGTTAACTACGGCCATATGTAATATATCTGAGGCTACATAGCAACATGCACTGTACTTAATGTCTAAATATGTAATCCTAGGCTACATAGCAACAAGGAAGAGTGTCACATTAATGTTCTAATGATGTCTAGATATACGTAGAAGAGCAGCAGCAGCAACAACAACAACAACACAACCCTGTTTGGATACTGAACTTAGCTAGAGGTTAGAGTTAGTTTCTAGCTCGTTACTAACCCTGAACTAACTCCATCCAAAGAGTTGTTTGGATGGCAGGGTTAGATTGACAATAAATGCACTAGGAGAACTAGCTCCAATTAGCACCTCTTGGGTTGGATAATTTTTTTGGGTGGGTTATAAATGCAACTAGCTCAAACTAGCCCTCATGTTTAGATATACTTTAGGGCTATTTGAGCCCGAACTAGCTCAAACTAACTGTAACCCCTGGATACAGCAGCAGTTAATCAGCCGATAATTTGTAAGAATGCACTAAGCTCCTTCCAGCCCATAATATAAGATGTTAATTCATCTAATATGTGAGTATATTGGATGTTATAAGATACTCCCTCCATTCCTAAATACTTGTATTTTTAGAGATTTCAAATGGAGTACCATGTATATAGACATATTATAAAAGAGTGTTGTGCTACATCATTGTGCATTTGTAGTTTAGCTTCTAATATTAACTTGGTGCTTTTAGGTACATATGTCATTGGTAAAGTTCCGCGCTTCGACCCTTTTTGCGTATGGGGCAATGAGATATCGATGAACCAGCATCAAGTGAGGAAGCTGATAAAGATTGTTAGTAAAATGGGTCCAAAGATGGCAATTAAACTATTTGTTTACACTTCATCCAAGACAACAACGAACTGCTGGATGGTAAGTAAGAACTCTACAGCCTTCTTTTTACTGCCCATAATGAGTTGTGTTAGATGACAATGTCTGAATCTTTTTTCCTTTGCAGTGGTTGCCAAAGTAGTTTACTCAAGATTACCTCTCAAACTAGATGATTGGTGGGCATGCGAAGGTTAAAGTATTTCTACCAGAACACAATGATTATCTAGATGTTTTCATAAAGGCCATGAAGGATGGGTGGTCGATCATCACAAGGGGTTCGACTAGAGTCGTGTGTGCCTTCTGCATGGAGGAGGGCACAATATGGGCATTCCGCTTCACCTTGTTCAGCAACTAGAATATATTTCGCCTCTTTCTTTACCATCTTTAACAGTACAAGTATACAACTGTGGTTCATCATTCTTTATTTGGTTCTTATGTAATTCCTGAACATATGTACCTATGAATCGAATAATGCATTGGTTGTTTGAACCTGATGGTTATGAATAAAGCTGTAGCATACATTCAAATTAAAATCCGAATCTGGTACAATTTGGAAAAGCATCAATCAAATTAGGGTGAAATTAAGCTCTCCAGGTTGTTACGGCACACACGGTTGGTAAAACATAAACGTTTGCGATATGCACCATAATCCGAGACGGTTCACGGAGAGGAAACGTGTGCAAGCATGCACATAGTTGCCGTTTGAAAACCGTGTGCGATGTTAGACAATATCACGAACGATGAGGGCAAACTAAACGTTTTTGTTAGTTGCCTTATAGTACATGATTCACAACCATGAACTGTTTCTGATGAAGTATGCATCGTAAACATTGCACCACAGGATAGCGTGTGTGATAGTTGTCGTGTACGACAATGTTACGACGGTCCGACATTTCGTAATCATGTCGGACACTCGTACGACGATTAGCTAATCTTCTTAACGATGAACCGCTTGTGATGGGCCGCGCATCATACACGTTCTATAATAGTGAACCGTTTGTGATGGGCCACACATCATAAACGTAGCACCACAGAATACCGACTGTGATGGCAATGCAAGCAGAAATGAGTAGGAGTACTGTAGGGGCCCTATCCCCGACGGTTTCTGGGTTGTGTAGGAAGGACCCCCCTATCTCCCATATTCACTTGGCAAAGGTTCCAAATGTCGTCGCGAAAAGGGGTTAAAAATCGTTTGTTTAGGACCGACGCACACCAGTGAATGGGTCCTCAATTAACAATAGAAACAAAGGGTTTATGAACTATTGGTGGCATGATATAGGCCAGGAGTAATCAATTGTCCTCTCCAGCAGTCACTGTTAAGAAGAAAGAAGAAGATATTTGGAATATGGTCATTGACTGTAGGCATGCAAAGTCCATCAATGGAATATCCCCCCGCCAGTGATAGATGAGATATTAGATGAGTTGTGAGGTGCTTGTTGGTTTACCAAATTGGACTTCAAGGTTATGTGCCATTAGATCAAGCTCCTTGAGAGGAGTTCAAGACAACATTTCAAACTCACATTTGTTATTATGAGTTTACAGTTATGCCATTTGGACTAACAGGCACCAGGCACATTCCAAGGTGCTATGAATAACGATCTGGTTCCGTCCAAAGGAACTTTGCACTAGTATTTTTAATGACGTACTCATCTATGGTAAGATCTCTGAAGATATCTAATGCATGTGAAAAGGGTTTGAAAATATTACTCTAGAAGCAATGGAAGGATGAACCGAGCAAGCGTGACTTTATCAAATAGGAAATTGCATATTTGGGTCGTATCATCAGTCATAATGGGAGCCTCTGCTGATCCTAGTAAGATTACTGTAGCTTTGAATTCGCCTACTCCAAAATGTGAATAGATGAGGGGACTCCTTGGTCTCATAGGCTACTATACGTGATGTAGGCTCCAGTTAATGCTCTAGTATTGGCACTCCCTATTATTCTCAACAATTTGTTTTGGATACCGATGCTTGTGATTTTAGCATATAAGTTGTCCTGATGTAGAATGGTCACCCTTTAGCTTTCGCTAGTAAGGCCCTTGGACCCAAAACTATAAGTCTGTCTATATATGAGAAGGAGTATTTGTTTATATATAAGAAGATACTCCGCCATATGTGCAAGCCATGACATCTCATCGGGCATATCATAAATTGGCCTTTCGGTACTTTGGGGTCTTTTGTGATCTTGGACAAAATTGGTGAAGTCACTTACAAGAGCTCCATTTGTCAAAAACTAGCAAGACCATCATGTCCTCCATGTTTTTATCCACTCGACCAAACATACCACTCGGATACCCAAGTCCACTCAACCAGTATGAAGTCATTCGACCGCACGAAGAATCACTCAGAGAATGGAAGGTCTAAAGTCACTCAGGATGGCAACGGTCAAGCATTCACTCCGTAGTGTTAAAGATCATTGATACGTCTCCATCGCATCTATAATTTTTGATTGTTCCATGCCAATATTCTACAACTTTCATATACTTTTGGCAACTTTTTATACTATTTTTGGGACTAACGTATTGATCTAGTGCCCAGTGCCAATTCCTGTTTGTTGCATGTTTTTTGTTTCACAGAAAATCCATATCAAACAGAGTCCAAATGGTATAAAAACTGATGAAGATTTTTTGGAATATACGTGATTTTTGGGAAGAAGAATCAACGCGAGACGATGCCCGAGGGGGCCACAGGGCAGGGGGCGTGCCCCAAGGGGTCAAGCGCGCCCTGGCCCCTCATGGCCACCTCGTAAGGCGGTTGGTGCCCTTCTTTTGCCGCAAGAAAGCCAATATTCGGATAAAAATTGTGTCCAAATTTCAGCCCAACCGGAGTTACAGATCTCCGGGAATATAAGAAACGGTGAAAGGCCAGAATCAGGAGCGCAGAAACAGAGAGAGACAGAGAGACATATCCAATCTCGGAGGGGCTCTCGCCCCTCCCATGCCATGGAGACCAAGGACCAGAGGGGAAAACCTTCTCCCATCTAGGGAGAAGGTCAAGGAAGAAGAATAAGAGGGGCTCTCCCCCCCTCTCTGCTGGCGGCGCCGGAACGCCGCCGGGGCCATCATCGCGACAACGATCTACACCAACAACTTCACCGCTGCCATCACCAACTCTTCCCCCCTCTATGCAGCGGTGTAACCACTCTTTTACCCGCTGTAATCTCTACTTAAACATGGTGCTCAACGCTATATATTATTTCCCAATGATGTATGGCTATCCTATGATATTTGAGTAGATCCGTTTTGTCATATGGGTTAATTGACGATCGTGATTGGTTTGAGTTGCATGTTTTATTATTGGTGCTGTCCTATGGTGCTCTCCGTGTCGCGCAAGCGTGAGGGATCCCCGCTGTAGGGTATGAAATATGTTCATGATTTGCTTATGGTGGGTGGCGTGAGTGACAGAAGCACATACCCGAGTAAGTAGGTTGTTTGCGTATGGGAGTAAAGGGGACTTGATGCCTTGTAATGCTATGGTTGGGTTTTACCTTAATGATCTTTAGTAGCTGCGGATGCTTGCTAGAGTTCCAATCATAAGTGCATATGATCCAAGAAGAGAAAGTGTGTTAGCTTATGCCTCTCCCTCAAATAAAATTGCAATAATGATTACCGGTCTAGTTATCAATTGCCTAGGGACAAATAACTTTCTTGTGTGACAACAAGCTCTCTACTAAAACTAACTTAGTTGTGTCTTCATCTAAACAGCCCCTACTTTTTATTTACTGGCTCTTTGTTACTTTGCAAACCTATCCAACAACACCTACAAAGTACTTCTAGTTTCATACTTGTTCTAGGTAAAGCGAACGTTAAGCGTCCGTAGAGTTGTATCGGTGGTCAATAGAACTTGAGGGAATATTTGTTCTACCTTTAGCTCCTTGTTGGGTTCGACACTCTTACTTATTGAAAGAGGCTACAATTGATCCCCTATACTTGTGGGTTCTCAATCATTTATAACTCTTTGTAGCTAGCGTTACCAATAACGCCTTGTCTTAATGTACATTGAACCCTGTGTGACTGAGGGCTGGAGGGGTTTGGCGCACTCTATATAAGCCCACCCCCTCTGGCACCTGGCTCTGATACCAACTTGTCGCGCCCAAGATGCGATTCTATCCCAATCACGTGATGAACTCATGACTGGGGCACAACCGCATTTGGAGCGCATAGCAAGGTGGATATCATTACAACATACCATGTACTGAATAGATGAGAATACAAGATAAAGGCTTACACTCGCCACAAGCTACAACATGAATACATCAATACATAGCAATCATCATATAGAAGAGCAGGATCCGACTACGGATGAAATCAAATGAAAAATAAGAACGACATCCACCCTGCTAGCCCAGGCTCTCCCGACCCGGAACCTATCCCTTAAACGAAGAAGAAGAACTCCAAAAGCAATCAAGTATCGCTCTCACGTCATATCATCACATTACCTGTACCTGTGACTGTTGTTGTAGTAATTTGTGAGCCACGAGTACTCAGCAATCCCATTACCATGGGTATCAAGACTAGCAAAGCTTAATGGGTATGGAAAGGATAAGTGGTGAGGTTGCAGCAGTGACTAAGCAAAGTATGGTGGCTAACTTACGAGTACAAGATTAAGATGAGAAACTACGCAACGGTCAGAAACTAGTAATGATCAAGAAGTGATCATGAACTACTTACGTTCAAACATAACCCCACCGTGTTCTCTTCTCGACTCACTCGAAAAGAGACAGTCACGGTTACACATGCGGTTGGTGTATTTTAGTTGAGTTTACTTCAAGTCCTCTACAACCGGACATTAACAAATTCCCATCTGCAACATAATCACGGACATGGCTCTTGAAAGTTTAAACCCTACAGGGGTGTCCCAACTTATCCCATGAGAAGCTCATGATCCGCGGAGACAATCCTCCATCACGGGACCCTCCGATCAGACTCATAATCCCGGTGCACAAGACATTTCGACAATGGTACAACAAGTCCAGCAAGACCTCCCGGCGTGTCGACACCCTGATAGTAGCCGCGCGTATCTCGTCTCAGGCCACAACCGGATGGGACAAGCTACGAGTGAAACCAGCCTTTGAGTTTCCCCAAGGTGGCCCCGCGGGCTGCCCGTTTGGGACCAACACCATCAACACTGCCCCCCTGCTATGTAGAAAATCCTCGGGTTCGCGACACCCTATGCCAATTAATTATTAGGTTCAAGTATTATTATGAAAAATGTTAAAACCAATGTTGGGCCTTGCTGGAAGAGTTTTATTTAAAGCGAACTGTCAAGAGGGGCCCATAAACCATCATCGTGTTAGGGACGCAAAATCAAGGAACATAACACCGATATGACGGAAACTAAAGCGGCAAGAGTGGAGCAAAACACCAGGCAAAATGCCGAGCCTTCCACCCTTAACCAAGTATATAGATGCATTAATTAAACTAAGAGATATTGTGATATCCCATGATATCCATGTCTCAACATGGAACAACCTACAACTGCACCTGCAACTAGCAACGCTGTAAGAGGGGCTGAGCAAAGCGGTAACATAGCCAAACAACGGTATGCTAGGAAGGGTAAAAAGGTCAGGGGCTATCATGGTAATTTGGGAGGATTGATAAACAAGTGGTAGGTAGCGCAACATAGCGATAGCATCGAGACAACTAGCATAGCAAAGATAGTAGTGAGATCCAAGGTGATGGTCATCTTGCCTGAAATCTCGCTAGGAAGAAGAATAGGTCCATGAAGAAGACAAGCCAACATAGTCGAACGGGGCCTCACAATCGCAACATAACCGGAACTATCGAGAAGCACAATCGAAAAGAAGGAAACAACATGGTAAACAATCATCACATAAACATGACATGATGCACAATCAAGTATGATGCATGTCCGGTTTAAAAAGGCATGGCATGGCAAAGTGCAACAAACAATACTACAAATTAAGTGGGGCTCAATATGCAATGAATTGCATATTGGCAAAACACCATAATCAAATATTTAGTTAACTCTCGTTTATGTACCCAATAATATTAAATATTATTAAACATGGCAAGGGGTGAAGCATAATTAAACTAGCTATTTAGGCAAGTTAAATGAGGCTGGAACAATAAACAACAATTTCGGCAAATCCTCATGTGCATGTAGCAATTTAATGCAAACAACAATTTTAAACATTTTAAATGTTGTTATCTTGATGCGGATGACATATGCAAGTTTTATGCAAGTTTTATGGAAATGTTGACATGAGCATGTTATGAAGCATTTGTCACTATGGCAGAACGAAAGGGGTGCCACGGCAACGACAACAGAAATGATGCCACGACAACATTCCGATGATCCGACAACTCATTGAAATACCGGTGCAAAAGAGCAAGTGTGCGAATGTGCGGAACATGCTAGAGATGGTGGGATGATCCCGACTATCGGATTCCCACGGGTTAGTGGCATGGAAACAAGTGACAAAACGGGCATGGTGCAAATATATGGTTCAACTCATACAACACACAACATTCGTCCATGGCAGTCGTCTCGACGGTTATACCTTTGAAGCATGCATTTGGGACGGTTCGGATTCGTCAAAGGAAGTAGTGGTTCATGAGTAGAAGAGGAAGTAGTCGTTCATGTTCGTTTCAGATAGGAACTTGATGAATCCGAGTAACTTGGGGTCGACGGTAGTTGTACACGACAAGGGTAGTCAAACTTGACGCTTGCGTTACACGGGTCTTCGGCGACGGTAGTGGTACATCTTGTAGTATAACTTGAGCGTGGTGGTACACGTTACATAGAGGAACTTGACAAATCCACGACCAACGGTATTCGAACTTGACAAATCCACGACCAACGGTATTCATTCACGACGCTTGTGATCCACGGTTCTTTAGGCGTTCGATAGTCGTTCACGTCCATAGATGTTCGGGGCCGTCAGTAGAGATACTTGACGCATCACCGGGTGTAGTCATATATAAGGGTCTTGACGAATCCGAAGGGGTACTTGTCAGTGAAGTCGATCTCAGGGTCTTGGCATATACACCATGGGCAAACTTGCGTCCAGCAACAACAGGTGGCGGCATGCAGAGGCAAGGAGGAGGCCATCGACGAGTCTCTCGACAGCAGGGACCAGCAGCAGAGGCACGGACGCGGAGCTAGCAAGAATAGTGGCAACAACAAGCAGAGGTGGCGCATATGGTGGTCATGGGGATGGCCGAGGGCGGAGTAGCTGATGGTGGAGGCAGGGCCATGGCGTTGCTAGGACTGCCAGACCTGCAGCTGCTGTTGCCGAAGCCTAGAAGCCCCGCGGAGGCCATGAAGAGCGGGACAAGCAGAGGCGACGGGCGAAGCCGAGGCGAGGTCGAGGACGGTCGCGGGCGCTGCTGGAGCTGGGCTCCGCTTGAGGCAGAGGAGGGGTCAACGCCCGGTAGTGCGTCTCCTCGTTCGATGCAGGGAAACAGGGCGACAAAGTGGGTGAGGAGATGAGGAGCATGGTGGCTCCATGGTCGGCTTCAGCCCACGGCGCGGGGGCCTGGGTCGAGCGGGGCAAGGAGGCACGGGATCCAGGAGCAGAGGGGCTAAGGCGGGTGTGGGAGAAGGGAGGCGGGCGCGGAAGCGGGGCCTCACTGGTGGCCGGCCGGCGGCAAGGTGCGGCGAGGAGGGAGAAGGCAGGCGGTGTGGGAACGAGAGGGAGATCGATGGGAGGATGAGGAGGGGATCGGGGCTCCTCGTCCCTGTGTGTGGCGGCGCGAGGGAGAGAGTGGAGCGAGGAAGAGATCGAGAGCACAGAGGGGATCGGGGCTAGGGTAAGAGGAGGTTGGATGGGACTTGGGCCATCTCGGTGGAGGGGAGAAAATGGCCAGGAGACCTAACAGGCTGGATTAAAAGAAAAGAAGGAAAAAATGATGTTCCTTATCTATTTGCAGAAAAGAGATAGAAGCAAAATATTTATTTGAAGGGCCAAATAAATACAAGTAGAATTGAAAATTGCATGGAGCTACTTTGACATATTTCAAAGTGCCACAACTGAAATTGAAGTATTTGGAGAAAGATCAAGGAGTTAGAATAATTGAAAACGAGAGAGATTTAAAATGCAAATTTGTTTGGTTGATTCCATACGAATGGATATTTATTGTAGCTCCCTAAAATCTTGAGAGGATAAGTTATAAAGAAAAACCATCATGTGAATTCCCTCGATTTAAATGAATCAAAGATCCATGCAATTTATTTAATTGAGTATTAAAAAGGGGTGCAAGATGACATGATGCAATGCACATGATGCAAAGATGAATGCAAGGAGCCAAACAAATCACACGACAAAACTCGGAAACCAATGGAAGGCATCTGGAGCGTCGATCTTGGGGCGTCACACCCTGTAACTGTCACGCATAATCCAATCGACCAAGCCTCCGGGCACCAAGACGTAGGGCTGTTACTTTCTCCAATAAGCGCCTGAACTCGTAAACCTTGCGTGCACAACTTTGCCATGGCTAGGATCTTGCCTCCTCCTACGTACCCCCTATTCTATTGTCAGACTTACTCCCACGATAGTTGGCGCCCACCGTGGGGCAGGTGTCTTAGTGACTTCCGGTGAGGTTGCAATTTTTTCGATCTCCATCAACATGGTTTCTGCTGGTGGTTTGGCTTTGGGCCAGAAGATCCGTCTCGGCGCGCTCGTTTTCATAGTTGACGACTCCGCCTGGCTCCAAGAGGCCCCCCTCGACGTCGAGGCCCTTCCCATCCACGAGGCGGCGCACTTCCGTGCGAGTGCCTGCGGCATCCTCTTGTGGCAGCTGTCGACCCAGTATCAGTCGCCTCCCGCGTCTGGCGTATGCCGTCGCAAAAGATCTGGTCGATCGCGGCTTCAGCGTTGGGTGAAGCATGCGGTGGCCCGCCAGTCAGCCACCCCTCAAGTCGCGACAATTGAGCCCGATGAATCTCTCTACGGACTATTTGACCCGTCGACTGGTTCTGCGGAGACTCTTTTCGAGTGCGGGAGCAGCGACCCTGCGGCGGAAGTCCTCATGGTCGACACGCCGCGCAACCCTCCTGGGTTCCATCGCAGTGGCGGCGGCGATGGCGGCGGCGGCCCGTCACATGGTCATGACGAATATCATCCTGAAGCCCTCACTTCAGAGTAGAAGGACAAGCTGCATCGTCACGACATGGAGGCGCTCCACACCCCTATCATTGGCGAGACCTCCGAGGCTCGGGCCTTGGAGGCCGCGCGTCTAGCCATCTTGGCTGAGCACGCGCGACTGGAGAATATTCAACATTCGATCGACGAGCGCGCCCGTTGTCAGATACCAGAATCCAGCGACGGCATCGATAATTGTTTCCTGCTGAACCTCAGGTATATCTTACACCGATCCAGAATCTTGCAGCTACAACTGTAGGATCGAAAGTATGTCTAGAGGGGGGGTGATTAGACTACTTGACCAAATAAAAACTTAACCTTTTTCCAATTTTAGTTCTTGGCAGATTTTAACTATCTTAGGACAAGTCAAGCAATCATCACACAATTCAAGTAAGCATGCAAAGAGTATATTGGCAGCGGAAAGTAAAGCATGCAACTTGCAAGAATATAAAGGGAAGGGTTTTGAGGATTCAAACGCAATTGGAGACACGGATGTTTTTCCCGTGGTTTGGATAGGTGGTGCTATCCTACATCCACCTTGATGGAGACTTCAACCCACGAAGGGTAACGGTTGCGCGAGTCCACGGAGGGCTCCACCCACGAAGGGTCCACGAAGAAGCAACCTTGTCTATCCCAACATGGCCATCGCCCACGAAGGACTTGCCTCACTAGCGGTAGATCTTCACGAAGTAGGCGATCTACTTGCCCTTACAAACTCCTTGGTTCAACTCCACAATCTTGTCGGAGGCTCCCAAGTGACACCTAGCCAATCTAGGAGACACCACTCTCCAAGAAGTAACAAACGGTGTGTTGATGATGAACTCCTTGCTCTTGTGCTTCAAATGATAGTCTCCCCAACACTCAACTCTCTCTCATAGGATTTGGATCTGGTGGAAAGAAGATTTGAGTGGAAAGCAACTTGGGGAAGGCTAGAGATCAAGATTCATATGGTTGGAATGGAATATCTTGGTCTCAACACATGAGTAGGTGGTTCTCTCTCAGAACATATGAGTTGGAATGGTGTATGTGTTCTGATGGCTCTCTCCATGAGTGAAGAGGAGGTGGAGGGGTATATATAGCCTCCACACAAAATCCAACCATTACACACAATTTACCAATCTCTGTGGGACCGAATCAGAAAACTCGGTCGGACCAAAATAGTAAACCTAGTGACCGTTAGGAATTTCGGTGGGACTGACATGCAACTCGGTAGGACCGATTCGATTAGGGTTTGGGCACAACGTAATCTCGGTGAGACCGATTGCACAAACTCGGTGAGACCGAGTTTGGCAATAAGCTAACCAGAGAGTTGGTCAGGCAAACTCGGTGGGACCGACTCGCTCTTTCGGTGAGACCGAAAAGTTACAAGAAGGAAACACAGAGTTTACATTGCAATCTCGGTGGGACCGATTCGCTCTTTTGGTGAGACCGAAAAGTTACGAAAGGGGAACAGAGAGTTTGCAATCCCATCTCGGTGAGACTGAGATCCTTATCGGTAGGACCGAATTGCTAGGGTTTGGCAGTGGCAAATGACAAGTGAAACTCGGTGGCGCCAGATTGAAAGAATCGGTATGACCGAGTTTGGCTTAGTGTTTAGGTCATTTGTGGCTATGGAAAAGTGGTTGAGGATTTTGGAGCATATCACCAAGCACATAAAGCAAGAGGCTCATTAAGCAACACCTCATCCCTCCTTGATAGTATTGGCTTTTCCTAAAGACTCAATGTGATCTTGGATCACTAAAATATAAAATGAAGAGTCTTGAACTTTTGAGCTTGAGCCAATTCTTTGTCCTTAGCATTTTGAGGGTTCCACTTTCACATCCATGCCATGCCAATCATTGAGCTTTCCTGAAATAATCATCTTGAAATAGCATTAGCTCAATGAGCTATATGTTGTTATGAATTACCAAAACCACATAGGGATAGTTTCACTTTCAATCTCCCCCTTTTTGGTAATTGATGACAACATATAGATCAAAGCTTCGACAAATGATAATAAGCATGAAATATATCGTCGCTTTGAGAAGTATGTGACAAATAAGAGCTCCCCCTAAATTTGTGCATATTTAAAATTTGCTTTGGACTGCAAATGCACAAGGAGTTAGAGTCATGGGTTACTCTTCCATGTCACATACATCTTGGTGGAGCGCTAAAAAATGATAAGATTGAAATACATGCACTCTTCACCAAGAATAGTGAGTGATCACATAAGATAGATAGAATAATAATAGCATTAAGCAAACATTAAGTGTAGCTTATGATCAAACACATGATCATCGATGTCTCACAGGCATAAAGACGTAGTATCTCACACACAAGCAAATAAAGTTCGAAAAACCACCAAATAAAACAAGAGAGAATAAAAGCAACACTCTCTCTCGAAGCCTATGATCTATACATTTTCTCCCCCTTTGGCAACAAGTTACCAAAAAGTTCCTAGAAAATGCATAGTGCTAAGTCGACGCTCAGGCTTGATCTTCAGGTGGTGGTGGAGTCCAGAGCACTCCAAGGACGAAGCCTTCGGTAGACGTGGTCGGAGTTGAGGCTGAAGTGGACGCTGGAGCTGGTGGAACTGAGGCTGTGGCTGGCGCAGACGTGGTAGCTCTGGTGTCAGCAACTGGCATTGCAGACGACCTCGGACCTCGTGGCACCCTGGCAAAAGCATCAGTCGTAGTCCTGCCTCTCCTCTCATTCATATCATCCCGGAGCTGCTCCACGGCAGTCTGTATCTCTGTCACCTTGATGTCCAAATCATAGAACCTCTGTTCCATGATGCTCTCTAAGCTTGCCTGGTTCTGAGTTAGGGTGGCTAGTCCTTGCTCAATCCGCAGGGTGGACGCAATCAGGTAACCAAGCTGCTCTTGTTTGGTTTTCAGAAAATATTCAGATGCCTCCTCTTGAGTAGGCATCCTGGCAGCTTTCTCCTTCTTCGCCTTCTCCTTCTTGGCTTGTGCTTGGGCAGATGATGGCTCATTCTCAGTCATGATCACTTGATTATCTTCGAAGTCTGGACGGATGGGCAGGTGTTCCTTATTCAACAAATATGTGCCCGTGCCCATCTTTGAGTTGATGAGCTCCTGAATCTGTGGGGCATACCCACAACTCCTCTTCTGATCTGCTGCAGTCCTTTTGATTGTTTCCACTATGAGGCTCATGACTTTGAATTTCCGAGGCACGTCAAAGATATGAAGCAAGTTGATCGCGTGACCTCTGATCATCTTGTGATCTCCAGACTTGGGCAATAGGGTGTGCCTCAATATCCAATTGATAGTGGGCAGTCCTGATAGAAGATAATGCACTGAGCCAAGTTTGAAAGTGTCAAGTGTTTCATTCGGAATCTCCTTGTACATGTTGGACATTGGGTTGTGGTCCATCTTCTTCTTGGCATAAATGTCCAAGTCATCATCCTGCTCTTCTGGGGTGTTGATCAGCTGAGCCCATTCAGCAACTGTGGACTGGTACCTCGTACCTTCTGACATCCAAGTGATCCTCCCATCTGGTTAGAAGTGTGATGTGGAGTAGAATTGCATGATTAGCTCCTCGTTCCACTTTGTGAGCTTCTGCCCAACAAAGTCTGCAACTCCACACGCACTAAAGCTGTCATACACGCCAGGGAAGTACTCTTCATTGTCCTGATATACTGCCAATCGACCCATCTCATATCACAGACAATGGGCTTCCTGCCTGCTAGCCTTTTGATTTTCAGCCCTGGCTTTGTGCCTTGAGCTGGCTCAACTCTCCTTGATGTGGCCTCTTCCTCTGCCACATAATCTTCATCTTCAGAATCAGAAGTTCTTTTCTTCCTTTGTCTAGTGGCAGCCTTAGGCAGATTGCTGGGGGTGCTCCTGCTACCATCATCTGAAGAGCTGGAGGGACTAGTGCCCTCACTCATCACCACTTGCTGCTCTGAGAGGTTCTGGCTGTCACTTTGGTCTGATATGATGCAAACTCTGACTGCTGACCCTGTGAATAGATTATAGATGAGATAGAGTGGATGAGCATCACAAAGTGCAGAGATTTTGCAAAAGAGTAATTCAAAAACTTAGTTTTAGTTTCCCACTGAAATCATCTCGGATCTACCGATTTTCAAACTCGGTGACACCGAAGCAGTTTTGGCACCAGAACTAGTGAACTCGGTCAGACCGAGTCACAGTTCGGTGGCACCGAGACTGCTAGGGTTTCACAGAGTTCCAAAATTGGTCACACCGATAAGTAATTCTCGGTCAGACCGAGTGTTACTTGTGCAATGGCATAAGCCAAATCGGTGGGACCGAGTTTTTCAACTCGGTGGGTCCGAGATGGTTTCGGCGGAAACCTAACCCTAAAATTTTCGAATTAAACCTAATCTACGAGTTCATTGACTGGATAGGAGTTTATCAAACGTGGCAAGAATCATGATGATCACAATGTGCTAGGAATCGGATTGGAGAATAGCACAAAGATCGAGTCCATACCCTAGTTCGGCGGAGACTCGCTACGGCGGCAACGGCGGGGCAGAATTCCCGTTGACGGCGATGCAGACCAGCGACTGGAGGCGGCTGGCGGCGAGGAGGACGATCCGGAGACCCAGGAGGCAGAGCGAGCTATGCGCGGGCGAAGAGGTTTCGGAGAAATTTCCAAAATTTTGCCCGTCACTATATATAGCCCAACCCTGTCGGTGTGACCGAGTGGAACAACTCGGTGGCACCGAGATGCAAAACTGTATACAGTTATTGCAACTCGGTGTGACCGAGTGGTTCAAATCGGTTGCACCGAGATCGAAAACCTAGATCAACTTAATGATCTCGGTAGGACCAAAAGTATGGTATCGGTCAGACCGAGAATCACAAAGAGGTTTTGGAAGTTTAAGTCTGACGAATCGGGGACTCCGAGCGCTCCTCACACAGAGTGGTTCGAATCTAACTTGATCAAATTTTGTGATGTAGCATGAATAGAGTTTGAGACGAGAAAAGCATAGATAGCTAGAGGAGGTTCTTAGGCATTCTTGTCCATCCACTTGGCAAAAGAAGATAAAGCCAAACAATCAAAACAACAAGTGGATGTCCTCGAATGAGTAAAATATGCAACCAACATGCTCACACAATAAGATGGCAAATGAAATATGTGGCAAAGCATGCACAACCAATTCTAGCATCTATCAAGCAATTTGCGATGACTAGGTCATCTATATATGAGTATATTGACTTAGGAGTCAAGTCAGAACACTTGATCGTAGGTCATACTCATCGTTTAAGCTCAAGTGGGGTTACCACTTTTACATAAAGCATTGTTGTATTCACATCTTTAGAGTTGCTTTAGCTCAAGTTGTAGAGTAAAGCTCCCCCTAGATGTGATATCCCCCCTAAGAGGGATGAACTAACCTTGGGTTTTGTCGATGAGGACTTCATGTAGATGTTGAAGATGTGGATGCTCAATGTTGATGTAGATCACTTGGAGCTATCCATTTGAGTGAATTGCACTTTCAATACCTACATGGGTTAGTCCCACAAGGAACAAACAAGGATATCCATAGACATAGAGTGATGCATACACAAGATGATGTCCATGAAAACTTAAGTTACCTTGTCCCTTGTCTTACCAACAAGAGGGTTTGTGACTCCTTGAACTAGTGCGTGATGTGGAAGTTGATTGCACTTGTTCTTGCCAAAATGATGAGAGTGAAATATGTTGGCGGAGTCACCCTCAAGAACTCTCTAGTTCTTCTTCTTTTGGATCCACACCATCTTGATGGGAATCCTTGGAGTTGTAGTCGTACTTGATGAAGTGGAACTTGACGTGGTCTTGGGAATCCACTTGACTAAGGTCTTGGGAGCTTCTTCAAATGCATCAATCGCCTCTTTAAGCTTGTCCTTGCCTTTTTGCTTGTAGTCTTGTGGTGTAAGATCATCTTGAGCTTGTGTCCCCTTGAAAGAAGTAGACTTCTCTTGTTGAGGAACAAACTTTGTCTTGGGGTATTGATCTTCTTCCCACTCAACTTCATTGGCATTGAACTTTCGTTCAAAACCAACACCTTGATTCTTCCGGTGCATTCCTTGCTTGCGCACAATTTCCTCGAATTGCTTACTCCCGGCAAGGCTTTTGTACACTCCTTTCTCTATAATCCCCTTCAATAAGCTATTTTCTTGCTCAAGTGTAACTTGGCTAAGAGAATCATTAGTGGAATCAAGAGAACTACTAGAAGCAACAATATTGGATTTAGCATGATCATTGTTACTACTAGAGGAAGAATCTTTCCTGTTCTTGTTACTAGACTTGACTTGAGGCATGTAAGTGGATAATAGTAAACGCTTGGCAATGTAAGAAGAACTTTTCTTGCGGAGATCATCATTGATTGCTTTTAAGAACTCATGCTCTTGCTCAAGATTGAGATTTTCAAAGCGTAATTTCTCATGAGCTCTTAAAAGTTCTCGATGATCTTCGAAGATAGTTTCATGAGCTAACTTAAGAGTGTTTAGTTCTTTAGTTAGAGCCTCAATCTTCTCCTTATCATTGTCATTCGGTTTATCTTGATTAGCATGATTAATTGGTGTTTCATCATAGTACTCATCACTAGAGTTGTCAACAAGCAAGTCATCATCACCTAACAAGTCATCTTCATCACTATTAAAATCAACATACTCGGGGTGTGTTACCTTAGGACCTTTGGCAATGAAGCATCTTCCAATTCCTTCATTTGGTGAGTCAAATATGTCGTAGGAGTTGGTTGACACAAGTGCTAGACCGGCAACACCTTCATCTTGAGTATCTTCGGAGTCGGAGTGATAACTTCTCTCGGAGTGGCTGTCGGAGTCGGAGCCGGATACCCATTCACCAACATGAGCTTGATGTCTTCGTTTTGTGTGGCTCCTTGATGATTTTTCCTTCCTTTCCGAATCCTTGCTTCTCCGTGAGTATTTCCGTTCATAACGATCATCTCTACTCCTTCTCTCTCTTGGTGGTGATTCTTTGCTTCTCTTTTTGGAGAATCTTCTCTTCTCTTGTAGGGAGCCATACACTCATTGGAATAGTGTCCGGGTCTTCCACAATTATAGCAGTTTCGCTCTCGACTAGAAGATCTTTTGTCATTGTAGGACCTTGACTTGAAGCTTCTATCTTTGCTTCTACTCTTGTAGAACTTGTTGAAGTTCTTCACCATTAAGCTCAATTCTTCATTGAAGTTTTGTTTCTCACTTGATGATGTGGGGACTTCACATGAGGCTTTGTAGGCACCACTTGATTTGTTGTGAAGTTCCTCTTTATCCTTGAGTGAGATCTCATGAGCAACAATCCTTCCAATCACTTCCGTTGGTTTGAGATCTTTGTAATTGGGCATCATTTGAATCAATGTGCACACGGTATCATATTTCCCATCCAAGGCTCTTAGGATCTTCTTGATGATGAATCTATCGGTCATCTCTTCACTTCCTAAGCCGGCAATCTCATTTGTGATGAGAGCAAGCCTAGAGTACATTTCGGCAACACATTCACCATCCTTCATCTTGAACTTGTCAAGTTGACTTTGGAGCACATCCAACTTGGATTCCTTGACGGAGTCGGTACCTTCATGCATATCAATCAAAGTGTCCCAAATTTCCTTTGCATTCTCAAGACGGCTGATTTTGTTGAATTCTTCGGGGCACAATCCGTTGAAGAGAATATCACAAGCTTGAGCATTGTATTGCAACATCTTCAACTCATCCGCGGTAGCTTCACGGTTTGGTTCTCTCCCATCAAAGAACTCATCTTGCAAACCAACACAAACAATAGCCCATATGGCGGGGTTATGTCCAAGAATATGCATTTTCATTTTATGCTTCCAACTAGCAAAATTAGTGCCATCAAAGTAAGGACCTCTATGGTGATAATTTCCCTCGCTAGACGCCATACTCTCCTAGGTTGTGAAACCAAGGCTATGACCACCAAAAGCTATGGAAATCAAGGCAAATGGAGACCAAAGCTCTGATACCACTTGTAGGATCGAAAGTATGTCTAGAGGGGGGGGGGTGATTAGACTACTTGACCAAATAAAAACTTAACCTTTTCCCAATTTTAGTTCTTGGCAGATTTTAACTATCTTAGGACAAGTCAAGCAATCATCACACAATTCAAGCAAGCATGCAAAGAGTATATTGGCAGCAAAAAGTAAAGCATGCAACTTGCAAGAATATAAAGGGAAGGGTTTTGAGGATTCAAACGCAATTGGAGACACAGATGTTTTTCCTGTGGTTCGGATAGGTGGTGCTATCCTACATCCACGTTGATGGAGACTTCAACCCACGAAGGGTAACGCTTGTGCGAGTCCACGGAGGGCTCCACCCACGAAGGGTCCATGAAGAAGCAACATTGTCTATCCCACCATGGCCATCGCCCACGAAGGACTTGCCTCACTAGCGGTAGATCTTCACGAAGTAGGCGATCTCCTTGCCCTTACAAACTCCTTGGTTCAACTCCACAATCTTGTCGGAGGCTCCCAAGTGACACCTAGCCAATCTAGGAGACACCACTCTCCAAGAAGTAACAAACGGTGTGTTGATGAACTCCTTGCTCTTGTGCTTCAAATGATAGTCTCCCCAACACTCAACTCTCTCTCATAGGATTTGGATCTGGTGGAAAGAAGATTTGAGTGGAAAGCAACTTGGGGAAGGCTAGAGATCAAGATTCATATGGTTGGAATGGAATATCTTAGTCTCAACACATGAGTAGGTGGTTCTCTCTCAGAACATATGAGTTGGAATGGTGTATGTGTTCTGATGGCTCTCTCCACGAGTGAAGAGGAGGTGGAGGGGTATATATAGCCTCCACACAAAATCCAACCGTTACACACAATTTACCAATCTCGATGGGACCGAATCAGAAAACTCGGTCGGACCGAAATAGTAAACCTAGTGACCGTTAGGAATTTCGGTGGGTCTGACATGCAACTCGGTAGGACCGATTCGGTTAGGGTTTGGGCATAACGTAATCTCGGTGAGACGGATTGCACAAACTCGGTGAGACCGAGTTTGGCAATAAGCTAACCAGAGAGTTGGTCAGGCAAACTCGGTGGGACCGACTCGCTCTTTCGGTGAGACCGAAAAGTTACAAGAAGGAAACACATAGTTTACATTGCAATCTCGGTGGGACCGATTCGCTCTTTCGGCGAGACAGAAAAGTTACGAAAGGGGAACAAAGGGTTTGCAATCCCATCTCGGTGAGACCGAGATCCTTATCGGTAGGACCGAATTGCTAGGGTTTGGCAGTGGCAAATGACAAGTGAAACTCGGTGGCGCCGGATTGAAAGAATCGGTATGACCGAGTTTAGCTTAGTGTTTAGGTCATTTGTGGCTATGGAAAAGTGGTTGAGGATTTTGGAGCATATCACCAAGAACATAAAGCAAGAGGCTCATTAAGCAACACCTCATCCCTCCTTGATAGTATTGGCTTTTCCTAAAGACTCAATGTGATCTTGGATCACTAAAATATAAAATGAAGAGTCTTGAACTTTTGAGCTTGAGCCAATTCTTTGTCCTTAGCATTTTGAGGGATCCACTTTCACATCCATGCCATGCCAATCATTGAGCTTTCCTGAAATAATCATCTTGAAATAGCATTAGCTCAATGAGCTATATGTTGTTATGAATTACCAAAACCACCTAGGTATAGTTGCACTTTCAACAACCCGTATAGCAGAGTCGATTCAACCATCCCGTTCAGAAGCTGGTAGAGGTTTGCTGCAGATCTGTGCGCTGCTCCGGGCAGCGGGTGAAAAAAATTCTACCGTTTCTTAGTCGCGCAACAGGATTCATAGCAGATCCGTGGTTGCAGATTCAGTTTAGTCGGCTCATAGTCCAAGTTCGCCTCCGTGGCGTGAGGATTGTGGGCACCGCCAAGATCAGCACCTGGATCGGGGCCATGGGTTGTACGATCATCGAGTCGGCCGTGATGACCGCCGTCGAGTGCCAACGCCTCCTCCGAGGGGCAGATCATACGCGCCCCGACGGTATGATGACAGGCGCCCATATGGTGATGAGCAAAGAGCTCCGGTCGACCCAAGGGAACCTGGGTTTGATACGGGATCTCTTCTTGTACAAAATCGAGTCGACCGGGGTCGGGTACATAGAGAGGGACAAGATGTTCGCCACCCGAGTGGAAGCCGAGTGCATGTTTCTGCACCCGAGTGTTTTAGCAGAGCCATCCGAGTTGCAGAGATCCCGCCCAACTTCAGGTTAGCGACGGGTGTGTGCAAGTTCACCGGCGAATCAAAACCTGATACTTGGCTAGAGGATTAGCGAGTGGCAGTGCAGATTGGCAGCGGCAACGATGATGTAGCCATGAAGCACCTCCCACTAATGATTGAGCGTTCGGCCAGAGCTTGGTTGAATCAGTTGGCCCCTAGAAGTATTTTTAGTTGGGAAGAGTTGGCCCGAGTGTTTATCAAAACGTTCGAGGGCACTTGCAAACGACCTGCTGGGCTGACTGAGTTACAACATTGTATCCAGAAACCGAATGAGACCTTGAGAGATTACATTCAGAGATGGACTACCCTTCATCACACAGTGGAAAATGTGTCGCGGCACCAAGCAGTTTGCACCTTCAAAGAGGGTGTTCGGTACAGAGAGCTTAACCTGAAGTTCGGTCGGATAGGAGACATGAGCCTGTCCCGAATGATGGAAATAGCTACTCGGTACGCTAACGACGAAGAGGAAGATCGACTCCGCAGTGGCAAGAATAAACCAGTCGCCTAAGACACCGGAGGAGGAAATTCCAGTCGGAAGTAGAAGCGCAAGGCCGAAACTGCAGGTCCTGCTGAAGCTGCAGTTGTGAACCAACGGAAGTTCAAGGGGAAGCCCAATGGGCCGTGGGTCCCCAAAAAAGTGAAAGATCAAGACGGAAATGATATTCTTGATTTGCCATGCCCCATACACACCAAAACAGATGCAGTGGGTAACTTAATTTTGCCCAAGCATACCACTCGACAATGTCGACTCCTGATTTAGAGCTTCCGAGAAGGTCGGCCCAGTGAAAAGGAGAAAGAATCTGATAAGGAGGAGGACAAAGAGGAGGATGAAGGTTATCCCAATGTCAATGCCACTCTAGTGATTTTTGCTGACATCGAGAGCAAAAGTCGACTCAAAGTTATCAATCGGGAAGTGAACATGGTTTCTCTGGCAACTACGACATATTTAAAGTGGTCGAAGACTCCCATTACATTCGACCAGTCCGATCACCCAGCGCACATTGCTACCCCTGGGCGGCAAGCATTGGTGGTTGACCCAGTCGTTGGGGGCACCCGACTGACCAAGGTTCTAATGGATGGTGGCAGTGGTTTGAACATTTTGTATGCTGAGACCCTCCGAGGGATGGCATTCCAATGTCCAAGCTCAGTGAGAGCAACATGAGATTCCACGGAGTCATCCCAGGAAAGAAAGCTGATTCACTCGGTCAGATCACTCTTGATGTGGTTTTCGATGATTACAAGAATTACTGTAAGGAAAAGTTGACGTTTGAGGTCGTGGATTTTCACAGTGCCTATCATGCTATTCTGGGCAGGACTGCATATGCTCGTTTCATGGCTCGACCATGTTACGTGTACCTCAAGTTGAAGATGCCTGGCCCTAGGGGCGTGATCACCGTCACAGGGAATCGGCAAAAGGGCAGAAGAGTGCCTCCAAAAGGGCTCGAAGATTGCCGATGAGCAGATGGCGACAGTAGAAATGGAAGAGTAACATAGAAATGCAGATCCGAGTGATTTGTTGCGAGCTAAGAAGCCTTCTTCAGAGTCCGCATTTCAGTCATCAGGTGAAACAAAACTTGTCCATATTCACCCGACTGACCCGAATGCTGCTCCGACCCACATCTCAACGATACTCGACATCAAATAGGAAGAAGCGCTCATCCAGTTCCTCTGTGAGAACTGGGACATCTTCACATGGAAGCCATCTGACATGCCGGGTGTACCCATGGGACCGGTTGAGCACCGTTTGCGAGTTGACCCAAAAGCAAAACTTGTCAAAGAGCATCTCCGTCGGTCCGCCGTGGACAAAAGGAAGGCAATTGGTGAGGAGGTGGCTCGGCTTCTGGCAGCTGAGTTCATCCGCGAGATATACCACTCCAAGTGGCTCGCCAATGTTTTCATGGTCCCCAAGAAAGATGATTCACTTCATATGTGTATCAATTTCAAGAACATCAATCGGGCCTGCCTGAAAGATCATTTCCCTCTTCCCCACATCGACCAGATTGTCGACTCAACTACGGGATGTGAACGTTTGTCATTTTTGGATGCATATTCCGGGTACCATCAGATCTGACTGTATGGACCCGACGAAATAAAAACAGCCTTCATTACCCCATTCGGGTGTTCTGGCTATGTTACCATGCCTTTTGGCCTCAAGAATGCCGGCGCCACATTCATGCGCATGATTCAGAAGTGCCTACTCACTCAAATCAGCCGGAATGTGGAAGCATACATGGATGACATCTGTAACACCCTCGATGCGGCTATAGCTCCCACGTGTCGAGGCACGACTTAGAGACATAACCGCATTGAAAGCAATGTCGCAAGTTAGGCAATCATCACAACATCCCATGTAATATATAGAATAAAAGGGGAGATACATAGTTGGCTTACACTCGCCACGTCACATCAAAGTACATAAATAACATACATCATCCAAACACTCATGGCCCGACTACGGCGCCAAAATAAAAGACAACCCAACAAGCGACATGGTCCCGATCACCCCAACTGGGCACCACTACTGATCATCAGAAAAGAAACATAGTAACGCTGAGAGTCCTCGTCGTACTCCCACTTGAGCTCAAGTGCGCCATCTGGAGCTGTATCATCTGTCCCTGCATCTGGTGTAATAGTAATCTGTGAGCCACAGGGACTCAGCAATCTCGCACCCTCGCGATCAAGACTATTTAAACTTATAGGAAGGGGTAAGGCAAATATATGTGGAGCTGCAGCAAGCGACTAGCATATATGGTGGCTAACTTATTCGCAAAAGAGAGCGAGAAGAGGAGGCAAAACGCGAGCGAGAAACCAGAGAGCAACCTGCGCAAACATAACTCCAACACCGTGTCCACTTCCTGGATTCCGCCGAGACGAGGCCATCACGGTAACACACTCGGTTGATTCATTTTAATTAAGTTAAGGTTCAAGTTATCTACAACTGGACATTAACAAATTCCCATCTGCCCATAACCATAGGCACGTCTTTCGAAAGTTCAATCCCTGCAGGAGGGTCCCAACTTAGCCCATGAAAAGCTCTCACGGTCAACGAAGGAATAGACCTCCACCCGAGACATTCCGATCAGACTCGGTATCCTGGTACAACAAGACATTTTGACAGGTTAAAACAAGACCAGCAACACCGCCCGAATGTGCCGACAAATCCCGATAGGAGCTGCACATATCTCGTTCTCAGGGCACACTCAGATGAGACTAGCTACGAGTAAAACCAACCCTCAAGTTTCCCCGAGGTGGCCCCGCAGGCAGCTCAGTTCGGACCAACACTCAGAGGAGCACTGGCCCGGGGGGGGGGGGGGGTTAAAATAAGATGACCCTCGGACTCCGGAAACCCAAGGGAAAAGAGGCTAGGTGGCAAATGGTAAAACCAATGTTGGGCATTGCTGGAAAAGCTTTAATCAAGGCGAACTATCAAGGGGTTCCCATTATAACCCAACCGCGTAAGGAACGCAAAATCCGGGAACATAACATCGATATGATGGAAACTAGGGCGGCAAGAGTGGAACAAAACACTAGGCGAGAGGCTGAGCCTTCCACCCTTTACCAAGTATATAGATGCATTAAGATAACGTGGCAATATAATGATATCCCAACAAGTAAATAAATGTGCCAACAAGGAACGGTCTCCAATCTTCACCTGCAACTAACAATGCTATAAGAGGGGCTGAGCAAAGCAGTAACATAGCCAATCAACGGTTTGCTAGGACAATGGTGGGTTAGGGGCTGAACATGGCAATTTGGGAGGCTGACAAGCAAGTGGTAGGCATCATAGCATTGGCATAGCAAAAGAGCGAGCAAACTAGCATAGCAAAGATAGTAGTGATTTCGAGGGTATGATCATCTTGCCTGCAAAGTTGTCAGAGTTGACTGGATCCTTGAAAGCAAACTCAACGGGCTCCTCGTTAGCGAACTCGTTTCCTGACTCTACCCAAACAAGACAAACAAGCAACAAGGATACAATCAACCACGTGCAAACTCAGATAATAAGATGCAATGATGAGATGCTATGCGGGATGCGATGCGGGATGCAAAATGCAAGATATGGCAGGAAATGCATGAACCTGGCCTCAACTTGGAAAACCAAGTGTGCCACTGGAAAGATGGGATGAAATCGCTTGAAAACGATATAAAGGACGCCGGAATCAGAGTTACGGTTTGGAAATGGCAAGCGATTCAAATATGACACCGGTCTGCGATTTATAGCAAGTAGGCATCTAAATGCAATGAGATGAACATGCTACATCACCCAAACATGACAACAAAATACATGGCAGGGAAGCATTCAAGATGCTTAACAAAAGACTAGCACTGAGCCACGGTCAATTCATCCATTATGAGGTTCAAACAAGCATGTCAAAAACGCAAATGCAAAACAGATTTCAGACTTAGTGAAATTAACACTTGTCTGAAATTTCAGATTATGAAGCCCTCTTCGGAGCAGCAAAACAACATGCTACAGGACCTAAACATGACAAAGAAAGACATGGCATGGAGCTACTCAACAAGGCATGTAAACGAGCTCGATGCACTCACTACAGTGCAAGTCATGGCAAGGCAAGCATACATCCATTAAGAAGGCACAAAATACAAGCTAGACATGGCAAGAACAATGGCATAGCATGCACGGATCAACTACAATAACATCGGCAAAATCGCAAACAAGTTGACGATCTGCCCAGATTCACAACGAAGCAAAAGTAGAGCTCGATTGACTCAAGCTAGGGTGCTCCATAATTGCAAACAAAGGCATGGATGGATAGAGCATAACAAGATTAACAAAACTCCTTTACTGATCATCCACAAAAGAGGCACGGATCACTAGGAAACAGCATGAACATATGGCATCAAGAACTAAATAATCCTAGACTTAGTGAAAACTACTAAGTCACTGAAAACAGATTTACCGGGTGCCTCACTTTGCAAGCTTTCACAAGTCACCACACACATCACAAAAATTCATGGGTTGCACCTCTGGAAAGATAACAAGATGCTTAACAAAACATATGCAGGACTCACAGGCATATCATGCACACAACAATCATGGCAAAAATGACAAAAGTCTAAGATGAACTAGTAGACCTGACAATTAACTCATGAAGCCCTCTTCTAACAGCATTTCGGGCATCAAGATGAACTCAAATGAAAATGATGCAATGGAATGAAATGATGTACTCATCGAGACGAACATTTTGATATGCTATATGTCCAAAACGGAGCTACGGATGCAGAGATATGGCAGGTCAAAGTTTGCTCAAAAAATTAGGGTTCGGAGGGAAAGTCAACCGAGATTCCAGATCCAGATCTGGCGCGGAAAACGAGGTTCGCCGGAAACACTGTTCCTGTTCGCCGGAGATGACGGAGACGTCGGCGGCAAGGTCTCCCAGGCCCGGACCTCGCCGGATCCGGCTGGCGGTGGTCGGAGAGGCGGCGGGGACGGCGCGGTCGGCCGTGGCGTGGGGTGGCGATGCGGTGGCGGCGGAAGGCGGCGAAGTCCCGCGGCGGGGCGGCGAGCTCCGGTCGGCGGCGGGGTGGCCCGCGGCGGCGCCGGGCTGGAGGGGCGCCGGGCGGAGGGAGGATGAAGTCCCGGGCGGCGGCGGTGATGGCCCGGGCCTCGGGGGCCGGAGATGGGCCTCCCGGGCCGCGCGGCGGTGGTGGCGGCGAGCGCCATGTGGCGGGCGGTGGTAGGCTGAGGCGGCGGCGGCGGTTTTGTCCGGCGCCGGGCGGACGTGTCCGGTGCGCGAGGGGATTTTTTAGGGTTTCGTGGGAGGAGAAGATCCGAAAACGGGGGGGGGGGGTGTCTATTTATAGGCATAAGTGGAGCTAGGAGAGTCCCAATGAGGTGCGGTTTTCGGCCACGCGATCGTGATCGAACGCTCTAGATGACGGAGTAGAGTTTGGCGGGTTTTGGGCCAAATTGGAGGGGTGTTGGGCTGCAACACACACGAGGCCTTTTCGGTCCCTCAGTTAACCGTTGGAGTATCAAACGAAGTCCAAATGATACGAAACATGGCAGGCGGTCTACCGGTAGTAAACCAAGGCCGCTTGGCAAGTCTCGGTCCAATCCGGAAATGTGTAATCCCCACACACGAAAGAAAAGGTAGAAATGACCACCGGAGGAGAACGAAGTGCCGGAATGCAAAACGGACAACGGGGAAAATGCTCGAATGCATGAGATGAACACGTATGCAAATGCAATGCACATGATGACATGATATGAGATGCATGACAACGAAAAAAACACACGGAGACAAAGACTCGAACCCGAGAAAATAAATTAACTTAAAGCCGGAAACGGCAAGAGTTGGATTACAAATTGGGAAAGTTATATCCGGGGTGTTACAACACTCCACCACTACGAAAAGGTCTCGTCCCGAGATCTAGGACTAAAAGAACGCCGGGTACTCAGAACAGAGGTGATCCTCGCGTTCCCAGGTAGCTTCACGGTCGGAATGGTGTGACCACTTTACTTTGAGAAATTTGATTGACTTGTTGCGAGTCCTGCGTTCAGTCTCTTCAAGGATTGCAACTGGGTGCTCATGATAGGAGAGATCTTCTTGGAGCTCAATGTCCTCGAAGTTGACGGTGCGGTCAGGCGTCTTGAAGCACTTTCGGAGCTGAGAGACATGGAACACATCATGAACATTTGCAAAATTTGACGGAAGCTCGAGTTGATAGGCGAGGTCGCCTCTCTTGCTGACAATCTTGAAAGGTCCCACATATCTAGGGGCAAGCTTCCCTTTGATACCGAAGCGACGAGTCCCTTTCATAGGAGAGACGCGGAGGTAAACATGATCTCCGATCTCGAAAGCCAAATCATGGTGCTTACTATCATAGTAGCTCTTCTGGCGGGATTGGGCTGCTTTGAGGTTATCACGAATGACTTTGCACATTTCTTCTGCCTTTGTGATTAAGTCATTACCCAGCAGCTGACGTTCACCGGTTTCAGACCAGTTGAGAGGGGTACGACACTTCCTACCATACAGAATTTCAAATGGGGCCTTGCCCGAACTTGCTTGAAAACTGTTGTTGTATGAGAATTCAGCATAAGGAAGACAATCCTCCCACTTCATGCCGAAGGAGATCACACAAGCCCTGAGCATATCTTCAAGAATCTGGTTGACACGCTCGACTTGACCGCTTGTTTGAGGATGGAAAGCTGTGCTGAAGCGGATGTTGGTGCCCATGGCCTTCTGAAAAGAATCCCAAAACTTGGAGGTAAAGATGCTGCCACGGTCTGAAGATATCACTTGAGGAATACCGTGCATAGAGACAATTCGAGAGGTATAGAGTTCCGCCAATTGAGCTGCAGTGATCGACTCTTTGATAGGCAGAAAATGAGCCACTTTGGTGAGTTTGTCGATGACAACGAATATAGCATCATTGCCACGCTTGGACTTTGGAAACCCAGTCACGAAGTCCATCTCAATGTGGTCAAACTTCCATTCTGGAATGGCAAGAGGTTGGAGGAGACCAGCTGGCCTTTGGTGTTCTGCCTTCACTCTTCCGCAGACATCACATTCGTTCACGAATTGAGCGATCTCGCGCTTCATTCGAGTCCACCAATAAGCTTGCTTGAGGTCCTGATACATCTTCGTACTCCCAGGGTGGATGGAGAGGAGGGAATTGTGAGCCTCGTTCATGATCACTTTACGAAGTTCACCTTTGGGCACAACAATACGATCCTCGAAGAAGAGAGTATCCTTGTCATCAAGGCGGTAGCACTTGTACTTGGATTGACTCTTGGTAATCCCAATCTTCACCTTTTTCACCATAGCATCAAGAAGTTGGGCTTGGCGAATCTGGTCTTCCAAGGTAGGAGAGACTTGAAGGTTGGCGAGGAAACCTTGAGGAACAACTTGCAGATTCAGCTTGCGGAAAGCTTCACAAAGCTCGGGTTGATGAGGCTTAAGAATCAGACTGTTGCAATACGCTTTCCTGCTGAAAGCGTCAGCAATCACATTGGCCTTGCCTGGAGTATACTCGATACTCGGATTATACTCTTGAATCATTTCGACCCATCGAGTTTGCCTGAGGTTGAGATTAGGCTGAGTGAAGATGTACTTGAGACTCTTGTGATCTGTGAAAATGTCCACTTTTCTTCCCAATAGAAGATGTCTCCAAGTCAAAAGAGCATGCACAACTGCCGCCAACTCGAGATCATGAGTGGGGTAGTTCTTCTCATTAGGCTTCAACTGGCGAGAGGTATAAGCAACAACTTTCTTCTCTTGCATCAATACTGCGCCAAGACCTTGGAGAGAGGCATCACAAAAGACCTCGTACGACTTGGATTCATCAGGCGGAGTCAGAACTGGAGCAGTGATCAATTTCTCTTTCAAAGTGTTGAAAGCAATATCACACTCCGGAGACCAAACGTAATTGACATGCTTCTGGAGAAGATTTGAGAGAGGCTTCGTGATCTTAGAAAAGTTTTCAACGAATCTTCGGCAGTAGCTTGCGAGACCGAGGAAGCTACGGAGTTGCTTCACGTTGTGAGGAGGTTCCCAATTCACAATTGCAGACACCTTCTCAGGATTCATGGCAATGCCCTTGGCGGAGATGATATGACCAAGATAAAGAACCTCATCGAGCCAAAATTCACACTTGGAGAACTTGGCGTAGAACTGATGTTCCCTCAGCTTATCAAGCACCAAACGCAAGTGTTTGGCATGATCTTCCTTGTTCTTCGAGACAACCAGAATGTCGTCGAGATAGACCAAAACGAAGTCATTGGTGTAGGCGATGAAGATGAAGTTCATCATGCGAGAGAACGTTGGGGGAGCGTTGACGAGGCCAAAAGACATGGCAGTGTATTCATATGACCCATAGCTTATCCTGAAAGCCGTCTTGGGAATATCTTGCTCATGGCTTCGGATCTGATGATAACCCATACGGAGATCAAGCTTGGAGAATACTTGGGCACCCTTGAGTTGTTCGAATAGTTCATTGATGTTGGGAAGTGGGTATTTGTTCTTGATGGTCTTCTTGTTCAATGGACGATAATCAACACAAAGTCGGTCCGTTCCACCCTTCTTCTTCACAAAAAGAACACCACAACCCCACGGAGAAGAACTAGGCCGGATGAGACCCATTCTTTCTTGAATATCAAGTTGTTTCTTCAGCTCCTTCAACTCTTCAGGTCCGAGCTTGTAAGGACGCTTGCACACAGGTTCCGTACCGGGCTCAAGATCAATAACGAATTCAACTGGCCGGTGCGGAGGCATTCCTAGGAGCTCTTCTGGAAAGACGTCTTGATATTCGCAAATGACTGGAATCTGCGAGATAGCATCAAGTTCACCCTTCTCATTGAGAGAAAACAGACGGATGGTATTATCCCGAGCAGCAAAGACAATTACATCCTCAGACGAATGAGTCTATTGAATCTGTCTGGCAGCACAATCAAGCTGAGCTTTGTGTTTAGAGAGCCAATCCATCCCGAGAATAAGATCGATATCCGAGTTACCAAGAACCATTGGAGAAGCCAGAAACTTGAAATCACCCATCATGATAGAAATATCCGGAATCATCATACTTGAACTCAGACGCTTAGCCGGAGAGACGACTTGCATAGCTCTAGGTAAAGCCTTAGTACTAAAATTGTTCTCCGATGCAAATGGGAATGACATGAAGGAATGCGATGCACTAGAGTCAAAAAGAACTTTTGCAGGGATATCATTAACAGGAAGGTTACCCATGATGACATCTGACGAATCCTCTGCCTG
This sequence comes from Triticum monococcum, assembly GCA_034509565.1. NCBI lineage: Eukaryota > Viridiplantae > Streptophyta > Magnoliopsida > Poales > Poaceae > Triticum > Triticum monococcum. The sequence goes on along the minus strand of CM067842.1, from coordinate 524,456,983 downwards.
AGCTGCGTTCATTAAGTTGACCTTGGCATGCTTGGGGTTATGCTTGACCACAGCTGTACTTGCCGATCTGACAGGAGGAGGAGGAGGAAGACGCCTCTGGTTGAAACACTTGTTGGCATAGTGACCCTTCTGTTGGCACTTGTTGCACGTGACCTCTGAAAGCGGACGGTGGTACGGAGCACTCGATCTTGGAGCTTGCGACGAAGTCTTGTTCTGAAAGCCAGGGTTGGGTGGGTGGGAAGAACCACTGCCACCTTTGCTCTTCTGCTGATACGGCTGATGGAACAGAGGAGGAGGAAGCCAAAACTTCTGCTGCTTGGCCACTTGAGTAGAGGAAGAAGGAGTAGCATCTCCGAGTCACTTCTTGGAAGCATCACACCTCAACAGAGCAGCCTCTTGCTTCAGTGCCATGTTGTAGAACTCATCGTACCTCAACGGCTCAAAGAGGACAAGAGCGAGCTGAATTTCTTCTCTGAGACCACCCCTGAACTGGTATATCATGCTCTTCTCATCAGGTACGTCCTGCTTGGCTAAGCGGGCGAGCTTCTGGAACAACTTGTTGTAGTCATAGACAGACAAAGAGCCTTGCTTCAGGTTGCGGAATTCCTCATGTTTGCTTTCAGTCACACTCTGAGGGATGTGATGAGCTTGGAAATCTCGATGAAAATCATCCCAAGTGATTAGACGTCCACCTCTGGAATCCTTGTACTGCTGGAACCATTCTGCAGCTTGATCTTTGAGTTCGAAGGAAGCGAACTTGACGAAATCTTTAGGCCTGACGTTGCTGCATTCAAAATGCTTACACAGATCCACCAGCCAATCGTCAGCATCGGTTGCCTCAACACAATTGCTGAACGTCTTCGGCCCATTAGCAAGGAACTGGTTCAGTGTAGCAAAATGGTTCTGATTGTTGCCTTGATTCCCTTGACTGCCTTGATTGCGCTCTTGGAGGATTTGCATGATCAACTGTGTGTTTGCATTGGTTGCGGCCATCACAGCTTGCCAAGCCTCCGGAGGAGGTGGAGGTGGTGGCGGATCTTGATTCTAGTTCTGACTGGTGCTCTTAGCGGGAGCCATCCTGAAGAGGTTGACCACCGTTAGCACATAGATAGACAAATGAAGCTGAATCCAATGGAATGAAAATAGCAACATAAAGTCTTCACATCCGAACAAAACGAACGAATGCATTTCTCTTGAAGTGGTCACATATCCCTAAATTTCTTAGCCACGTAGAATTAAGTAGACGAAGTAACTCAACAAGGTACGGATCAAGAACGAATAATCGGTAAGAAACCCCAATCTCAAACCAATATCCGTGGAAGAAGAGCTAGAGCTACAAGAATTCCCACCTATGAAACTCCCAAACCTTTCCGGTTATGCAATCACGTGTTGGGGATACAGGGGAAGCATAATATCTCACCCAAACTAGCAAGTCCTACATCCAGCTGTATCCATCCTTCAACACATAACCAAGAAACCTTCGGAAACCATCTACCTCAACCTTCGAAAAGCATCCGTTATACAAGTTATGGCGATACTCCCGAACTCCCGCCCCAGTACTGGGTGGCGTCGAGGTTATCTCACCAACGAACTGCATAAAAGAGATTTTCGATGTCGGCGTACTAAACTCAGGTATTCCAGAACTGCAACGATAAAATTATGATGACAACACCTCAGAGCTCAACTCCCCGGGACACTTCCACTAAACCCCTGACAGGAGGCACCAAGACAATGCACTCATCATAAAATCATCGGAACGATTCCAAGATACCCGCGTGATCCTAATTTTTTTTAGTGAAATTTGAGAAGAGAATAGTCAAAACTCTACATCAGGATGCCTTACCAGAGCGATGAGGAGACTGGGAAGTAAAAAGAATTCCTAAACTCTCCGATATATAATTCCTAAATGACTCAAAACATTTTTCTAGACACAACTCGGCCGCTAAAAACGATCAATCAGTGGGGGCTCCTAAGGTCGGGGAAGGCTCTGAATACCAACTTGTAACGCCCTCGATGCGGCTATAGCTCCCACGTGTCGAGGCACGACTTAGAGACATAACCGCATTGAAAGCAATGTCGCAAGTTAGGCAATCATCACAACATCCCATGTAATATATAGAATAAAAGGGGAGATACATAGTTGGCTTACACTCGCCACGTCACATCAAAGTACATAAATAACATACATCATCCAAACACTCATGGCCCGACTACGGTGCCAAAATAAAAGACAACCCAACAAGCGACATGGTCCCGATCACCCCAACTGGGCACCACTACTGATCATCAGGAAAAGAAACATAGTAACGCTGAGAGTCCTCATCGTACTCCCACTTGAGCTCAAGTGCGCCATCTGGAGCTGTATCATCTGTCCCTGCATCTAGTGTAATAGTAATCTGTGAGCCACAGGGACTCAGCAATCTCGCACCCTCACGATCAAGACTATTTAAGCTTATAGGAAGGGGTAAGGCAAATATATGTGGAGCTGCAGCAAGCAACTAGCATATATGGTGGCTAACTTATTCGCAAAAGAGAGCGAGAAGAGGAGGAAAAACGCGAGCAAGAAACTAGAGAGCAACCTGCGCAAACATAACTCCAACACCGTGTCTACTTCCCGGATTCCGCCGAGAAGAGGCCATCACGGTAACACACTCAGTTGATTCATTTTAATTAAGTTAAGGTTCAAGTTATCTACAACTGGACATTAACAAATTCCCATCTGCCCATAACCACGGGCACGGCTTTCGAAAGTTCAATCCCTGCAGGGGGGTCCCAACTTAGCCCATGACAAGCTCTCACGGTCAACGAAGGAATAGACCTCCACCTGAGACATTCCGATCAGACTCGGTATCCCGGTACAACAAGACATTTCGACAGGTTAAAACAAGACCAGCAACACCGCCCGAATGTGCGGACAAATCCCGATAGGAGCTGCACATATCTCGTTCTCAGGGCACACTCAGATGAGACTAGCTATGAGTAAAACCAACCCTCAAGTTTCCCCGAGGTGGCCCCGCAGGCAGCTCGGTTCGGACCAACACTCAGAGGAGCACTGGCCCCGGGGGGGGGGGGTTAAAATAAGATGACCCTCGGGCTCCGGAAACCCAAGGGAAAAGAGGCTAGGTGGCAAATGGTAAAACCAATGTTGGGCATTGCTGGAAAAGCTTTAATCAAGGCGAACTATCAAGGGGTTCCCATTATAACCCAACCGCGTAAGGAATGCAAAATTCGGGAACATAACACCGATATGACGGAAACTAGGGCGGCAAGAGTGGTACAAAACACTAGGCGAGAGGCCGAGCCTTCCACCCTTTACCAAGTATATAGATGCATTAAGATAACGTGGCAATATAATGATATCCCAACAAGTAAATAAATGTTCCAACAAGGAACGATCTCCAATCTTCAGCTGCAACTAACAACGCTATAAGAGGGGCTGAGCAAAGCGGTAACATAGCCAATCAACGGTTTGCTAGGACAATGGTGGGTTAGGGGCTGAACATGGCAATTTGGGAGGCTGACAAGCAAGTGGTAGGCATCGTAGCATTGGCATAGCAAAAGAGCGAGCAAACTAGCATAGCAAAGATAGTAGTGATTTCGAGGGTATGATCATCTTGCCTGCAAAGTTGTCAGAGTTGACTGGATCCTCAAAAGCAAACTCAACGGGCTCCTCGTTAGCGAACTCGTCTCCCGGCTCTACCCAAACAAGACAAACAAGCAACAAGGACACAATCAACCACGTGCAAACTCAGACAATAAGATGCAACGATGAGATGCTATGCGGGATGCGATGCGGGATGCAAAATGTAAGATATGGCAGGAAATGCATGAACCTGGCCTCAACTTGGAAAACCAAGTGTGCCACTGGAAAGATGGGGTGAAATCGCTTGAAAACGATATAAAGAACGCCGGAATCGGAGTTATGGTTTGGAAATGGCAAGCGATTCAAATATGACACCGGTCTGCGATTTACAGCAAGTAGGCATCTAAATGCAATGAGATGAACATGCTACAGCACCCAAACATGACAACAAAATACATGGCAGGGAAGCATTCAAGATGCTTAACAAAAGACTAGCACTGAGCCATGGTCAATTCATCCATTATGAGGTTCAAACAAGCATGGCAAAAACGCAAATGCAAAACAGATTTCAGACTTAGTGAAATTAACACTTGTCTGAAATTTCAGATCATGAAGCCCTCTTCGGAGTAGCAAAACAACATGCTACATGACCTAAGCATGACAAAGAAAGACATGGCATGGAGCTACTCAACAAGCTTAACAAAAGTTCCTTAGTGACCTTGAGCCAAAAGGTATCACAAAATATGCTAACAAGCACACGAACATAGTTAAAACATAATCAGTTTTCAGACTTAGTGAAAACTGGGACGTGCTGAAACATAACTCACGAAGGCATGTAAACGAGCTCGATGCACTCACTACGGTGCAAGTCATGGCAAGGCAAGCATACATCCATTAAGAAGGCACTAAATACAAGCTAGACATGGCAAGAACAATGGCATAGCATGCACGGATCAACTACAATAACATCGGCAAAATCGCAAACAAGTTGACGATCTGCCCAGATTCACAGAGAAGCAAAAGTAGAGCTCGATTGACTCAATCTAGGGTGCTCCATAATTGCAAACAAAGGCATGGATGGATAGAGCATAACAAGATTAACAAAACTCCTTTACTGATCGTCCTCAAAAGAGGCACGGATCACTAGGAAACAGCATGAACATATGGCATCAAGAACTAAATAATCCCAGACTTAGTGAAAACTACTAAGTCACTGAAAACAGAATTACCGGTTGCCTCACTTTGCAAGCTTTCACAAGTCACCACACACATCACAAAAATGCATGGGTTGCACCTCTAGAAAGATAACAAGATGCTTAACAAAACATATGAAGGACTCACAGGCATATCATGCACACAACAATCATGGCAAAAATGACAAAAGTCTAAGATGAACTAGGAGATCTGACAATTAACTCACGAAGCCCTCTTCTAACAGCATTTCAGGCATCAAGATGAATTCAAATGAAAATGATGCAATGGAATGAAATGATGTACTCATCAAGGCGAACATTTTGATATGCTATATGTCCAAAACGGAGCTACGGATGCGGAGATATGGCAGGTCACAGTTTGCTCAAAAAATTAGGGTTCGGAGGGAAAGTCAACCGAGATTCCAGATCCAGATCTGGCGTGGAAAACGAGGTTCGCCGGAAACACTGCTCCTGTTCGCCGGAGATGACGGAGACGATGGTGGCAAGGTCTCCCGGGCCCGGACCTCGCCGGATCCGGCCGGCGGTGCTCGGAGAGGCGGCGGGGATGGCGCGGCCGGCCGCGGCGTGGGGCTCCGATGCGGTGGCGGAGGAATGCGGTGGAGTCCCGCGGTGGGGCGGCGAGCTCCGGTTGGCGGCGGGGTGGCCCGCGGCGGCGCCGGGCTGGAGGGGCGCAGGGCGGAGGGAGGATGAAGTCCCGGGCGGCGGCGGTGGTGGCCCGGGCCTCGGGGGCCGGAGATGGGCATCCCGGGCCGCGCGGCGGTGGTGGCGGCGAGCACCACGTGGCGGGCGGTGGTAGGCTGAGGCGGTGGCGGCGGTTTTGTCCGGCGCCGGGCGGACGTGTCCGGCGCGCGAGGGGATTTTTTTAGGGTTTCGTTGGAGGAGAAGATCCGAAAACGGGAGGGTCTATTTATAGGCATAAGTGGAGCTAGGAGAGTCCAAATGAGGTGCAGTTTTCGGCCACGCGATCGTGATCGAACGCTCTAGATGATGGAGCAGAGTTTGGTGGGTTTTGGGCCAAATTGGAGGGGTGTTGGGCTGCAACACACACGAGGCCTTTTCGGTCCCTTGGTTAACCGTTGGAGTATCAAACGAAGTCCAAATGATACGAAACTTGGCAGGCGGTCTACCGGTAGTAAACCAAGGCTGCTTGGCAAGTCTCGGTCCAATCCGGAAATGTTTAATCCCCACACACGAAAGAAAAGGTAGAAATGACCACCGGAGGAGAACGAAGTGCCGGAATGCAAAACGGACAACGGGGAAAATGCTCGAATGCATGAGATGAACACGTATGCAAATGCAATGCACATGATGACATGATATGAGATGCATGACAACGAAAAACAACACACGGAGATAAAGACCCGAACCCGAGAAAATAAATTAACTTAAAGCCGGAAACGGCAAGAGTTGGATTACAAATTGGGAAAGTTATATCCGGGGTGTTACAACATCGTAGTCAAGTCATGTAAAGGTTCCGACCTGCTGACTGACCTCGCTGAAACCTTTGCCAACTTAAGGAGATATGCTATCAAGCTCAAGCCGTCAAAGTGCATGTTCAGAGTCCCGGGTGGAAAGTTACTCGGCTTCCTCGTTTCCGAATGAGGGATCGACGCAAACCCAGAAAAGGTGGGAGCAATTCTCCGAATGAAAAGCACTATGCCAGTGCACGATGTTTAGAAGCTTATTGGTTGTTTGGCCGTGTTGAGTCGATTCATTTCTCGTCTCGGTGAAAAGGCATTACCTCTTTTCCGACTGATGAAGAAGTCTGACAAGTTCGAGTGGACTCCTGAAGCCGAAGCAGCGTTTGTAGAGCTCAAAGCCCTGCTTTCCACCTAGCCGGTGCTCACTGCCCCAGTCAGCAAAGAGCCTCTACTACTGTATACCGTGACCACTGGACAAGTTGTCAGCATGGTGCTTACAGTCGAGCGGGAAGAAGAAGGCAAAGCCTGCAAAGTTCAACACCCAGTGTACTATATTTCTGAAGTCTTGACTCCGTCCAAGCAGAGATATGCGCATTATCAGAAGCTTGTTTATGCAATTTACTTGACCACGAAGAAAGTTGCACACTACTTCTCAGACCACTTGGTTTCAGTTGTCAGCGACGTTCCGTTATCAGAAATTCTGAACAATAGGGACGCAACTGGTCGGGTGGCAAAGTGGGCGATTGAGCTCCTTCCATTGGATATCAAGTTTGAGGCAAAGAAAGCAATCAAGTCCCAAGCAATAGCAGATTTCCTCGCTGAGTGGATTGAATAGCAGCAACCGACTCAGTTTCACTTAGAACATTGGACTATGTTCTTTGATGGATCCAAGATGCTGAATGGCTCTAGTGCTGGAGTAGTCTTGGTGTCCCCAAGAGGAGACAAGCTCAACTATGTCCTCCAAATTCACTTCGATTCTTCAAACAATGAAGCTGAGTATGAGGCACTTTTGTATGGGTTGCGCATGGCTATCTCACTCGGCGTCCATCGCCTGATGGTCTACGGCAACTCAGACTTGGTGGTCAATGAAGTGATGAAGGAATGGGATATCAGGAGTCCAGCAATGATTGGTTATTGCAAAGCAGTAAGGAAACTAGAGAAGAAGTTAGAAGGGTTAGTGTGGGAGTCCTGGATTAGGGGGTCCGCGGGCGTCCGGGCTATGTGACGTGGGTTGGACTGGTGGGCCGTGAAGGTACAAGATAGAAGGCTCCCCCCCGTGTTCGGATGGGACTTTACTTGGCGTGGAAGGCAATCTTGGCGTTCGGATATGAAGATTCCTTTCTCTGTAAACCGACTCTGTACAAACCCTAGCCCCCTCCTGTATCTATATTACTATATAAACCAAAGGGTTTAATCCATAGAGGCAGTCATAATCATACATGCCAGACATCTAGGGTTAATTTAGCCATTACGATCTCGTTGTAGATCAACTCTTGTGACCCCTATACTCATCAAAGTCAATCAAGCAGGACATAGGGTTTTACCTCCATCAAGAGGGCCCGAACCTGGGTAAACATCGTGTCCCCTGCCTCCTGTTACCTTTGATCCTTAGACGCACAGTTCGGTACCCCCTACTCGAGATCTGCCAGTTTTGACACCGACATTTGTGCTTTCATTGAGAGTTCCTCTGTGCTGTCACAAAGGATTCGATGGCTCGTTCAATTATCCACAATGATGTTGTTTCGGGGGAAATATTTTCCCAGGCCAGATTTTCGTATTCGGCAACTTCACGGTGCGTGCCAACTCGATTGGCCACCTTGAGCAGATCGACAGCTACGCCCCTGGTCATCAGATCAGTTTCGGGAACCTAAACTATGTCGTCGATATCTGAGGGGATTTGATCTTCGAAGGGTTCGCGGCCCCGATCACCGCTCCGGCCTTAGAACCGGAGTAGGCTTTCGGGTCCGAAGGTGGGAGTTCAGAGCCCGCCAGATCCTCTGCAATTACGGAACTTGTTACCGGAGATCCGGAGGGCATGGCGTCATCGGCTAACCCAAAGACAAACCAAACTCCCCTTGTCACTCAAGCACCGGACACTCCACCAGACTCTAAGTCCGAACCCTCAAGGTATGTGTTAAGTGGGCGCCGCCAGGAGGATCCAACTCCGGATAGCCCCACGGAGTCTCACTTCTCTATCCAACCCTCGCCTTTAAACGAGGCTCTAGACTTAATGCGATCACTCACCATTACGGAAGGATCGCTTCCGAATTATGCCCAACCCAGACTTGGGAATTTTACAGCCCACCCACCACCCAGTTCATAGCCACTTTTGAGGATCTAAACGACATGCTGTACTATGCCTCCGAAGACATCGACGGTATGGACGACGACGCCGGAGACGAACAAGGCCAAAACCCTCCGTTTACCGGACAATGGACGACCACCTCCACATACGACGTGTACATGGTGGACACACCCAAAGAGGATGGTGACGAAGGCAAAGAGAATCCGGTTGAGGACAAGCCTGCCGAAGAACCTCCAAAACATCGATGTTAGCGACGCCGCTCAAAATCGCGTCGCCAAAAAGACAGCAATACCGGCACCGAAGAGAATAACACTCCAGAGAACGCCGAAGACCCCGAAGCCCCTGTCGAGCCAACATCCGAACAAGATGATTGGGAGGATGGGCAAGTTAATCCAGACGATCCTATCAGGAATGAAGACTCGGAAGACAGTAATTACCTACCGATCTCTGAAGAGGATGTGAGCCTCGGCGACGAAGATTTCATCGTGCCGGAGGAACCCCTCGAACAAGAATGCTTCAAACGCCGGTTAATCGCCACTGCAAGAAGCCTGAAAAAGAAGCAGAAGCAGCTTCGAGCTGATCAGGATCTACTCAATGACAGATGGACTAACATCCTGGCAGCCGAGGAATACGGCCTCGAGCGCCCAACTAAGAGTTACCCAAAGCGCAAGCTACTACCTCAATTCGATGACAAGGCCCTTGAGCCCATACCGCCAAAGCATAAAGCTGCTAACGAGCCCGACCGATCCCCACAGGGACGGGACAGACCGGCTACTCATGCCGAACACTAGCCCGCACCACCCCTATAACACCCCGGATATGACTTACCCAATTTGTACTCCAACTATTGCCATTCCCGGCCTTAAGTTATTTTATTTTCTCGGGTTCGGGTCTTTGTCTCCGTGTGTTGTGATCGTTGTCATGCATCTCATATCATGTCATCATGTGCATTGCATTTTCATACGTGTTCATCTCATGCATTCGAGCATTTTCCCCATTGCCCGTTTTGCATTCCGGCGCTTCGTTCTCCTCCGGTGGTCATTTCTACCTTTCTTTCATGTGTGGGGACTAAACATTTCTGTATTGGACCAAGACTTGCCAAGCGGCCTTAGTTTACTACCGGTAGACCGCCTGTCAAGTTTCGTATCATTTGGACTTCGTTTGATGCTCCAACGGTTAACCGAGGGACCGAGAAGGCCTCGTGTGTGTTGCAGCCCAACACCTCTCCAAGTTGACCCAAAGCCCACCTAACTCTGCTCCATCACCTAAAGCGTCCGATCATGATCGCGTGGCCGAAAACCGCACCTCATTTGGACTCTCCTAACTTCCTCTACCTCTATTTAAAGCCCCCTCCCGAAATTCTCGGATCTCCTCCCTCTCAAACCCTAGAAATCGCCCCCGCACCGGCCGGACACGTCCGAATCCGGCCGGACGTGTCCGCTCGTCACCGCCGCCAATCGCCGCCCGCCACGTGGCGCTTCCGCCGCCAGCCGCCGCCGAGGCCCGGGAGCCCAACGCCGGCCCCCGAGGCCCAGTCCTCCGCGCCGCCGCCCGCCTTTGTCCTCCTCCGCGCCGGCGAGCTCGAGGCCCGCGACCCCGCCGCCTCCACCGAAGCTTGCCGCCGCCGCCTCCCCGCAGTCGACGCCGGCTCCGGCCACCGGCCTCGACCCGCCGCCTCCCTGCCTTCACGCCGACTCCGGCGAGCCCCTCCGTCGATCCTCGGCTTCCGCGCCGCCGTGCTACAGTGTTTCGCCCGATCCAGATCTGGGGAACAGTAAACCCTAGGTCGAAATTCTACTAAGTCCCTGATATTTTCTGTTTCAAGTGCTCATGTTCGTAGCCTCGTAACTTTGCATCCGTAGCTCCGATTCATGCATATAGCATATCAAAATGTTCGTCTCAGAGAGTACATCATTTCATTCCATTGCATCATTTTCATTTGAGTTCATCTTGATGCCCAAAATGCTGTTAGAAGAGGGCTACTTGAGTTAATTGTCAGATCTGCTACTCCAGCTTAGACATTTGTCATTTTTGCCATGATTATTGTGTGCATGATATGCCCATGAGCTCTACATATGTTTTGTTAAGGGTTTTGTCATCTTTCCAGAGGTGCAACCCATGTATTTTTGTGATGTGTGTGATGACTAGTGCAAGCTTGCAAAGTGGTGCACTTGCTAAATCTGTTTTCAGGGTCTTAGCAATTCTACTAAGTCCTTGAGCTGTTTAGTTCATGATGCCATATGTTCATGTTGTTTCCTAGTGATCCGTGCCTCTTTTGAGGATGATCAGTAAGGATGTTTTGTTAATCTTGTAGTGCTCTATCCATCCATGTCTTTGTTTGCATATACGGAGCACCCTAGCTTGAGTCAATCGAGCTCTACTTTTGCTACTTTGTGAATCTGGGCAGATTGTCAACTTGTTTGCAATTTTGCCGAGGATGTTGTAGTTGATCCGTGCATGCTATGCTATTGTTCTTGCCATGTCTAGCTTGAATTTTGTGTGTTCTTAATGGGTGTATGCTTATCTTATCATGACTTACTCCGTAGTGAGTGCATCGAGCTCGTAAACATGCCTACTTGAGTTCTGTTTTCAGCATGTCCCAGTTTTCACCAAGTCTGAAACTGATTATGTTTTTGCTATGTTCACATGCTTGCAAATGTATTTTGTGATCCCTTTTGGCTCAAGGTCACTAAGGGACTTTTGTTAAGCTCTTTGTGTAGCTCCATGCCATGCCTTACTTTGTCATGTTCAGGTCCTGTAGCATGTAGTTTTGTTGCTCCAAAGAGGGCTACCTGATCTGAAATTCCAGACAAGTGTCAATTTCACTAAGTCTGAGATCTGTTTACCATATACATTTTTGCCATGCTTGTTTGAACCTGTTAGTGGATGAATTGGCCGTAGCTCAGTGCTAGACTTTTGTTAAGCATCTTGAATGCATCCCTGCCATGTATTTTGTTTTCATGTTTGGATGCTGTAGCATGTTCATCTCATTGCATTTAGATGGCTACTTGCTGTAAATCGCAGACCGGTGTCATATTTGAATCGCTTGGCATTTCCAAACCGTAACTCCAATTCCAGTGATCTTTATATCGTTTTCAAGCGATTTCATCTCATCTTTCCAGTGGCACACTTGGTTTTCCAAGTTGAGGCCAGGTTCATGCATTTACCGTCATATCTTGCATATGCCTCCCGCATCGCATCCCGCATAGCATACCATGTTTGCACCATATTGTTTGATCCTTGCACGTGGTTGATCGTGTCCTTGTTGCTTGTTTGTCTTGTTTGGGTAGAGCCGGGAGACGAGTTTGCTAACGAGGAGCCCATTGAGTTTGCTTTCGAGGATCCAGTCAACTCTGACAACTTTGCAGGCAAGATGATCATACCCTCGAAATCACTACTATCTTTGCTTTGCTAGATGCTCGCTCTTTTGCTATGCCATGCTACGATGTCTACCAATTGCTTTCAAGCCTCCCAAATTGCCATGTCAAACCTCTAACCCACCATGTCCTAGCAAACCGTTGATTGTCTATGTTACCGCTTTGCTCAGCCCCTCTTATAGCGTTGCTAGTTGCAGGTGAAGATTGGAGACCGTTCCTTGTTGGAACATCTATTTACTTGTTGGGATATCATTATATTGCCATGTTATCTTAATGCATCTATATACTTGGTAAAGGGTGGAAGGCTCGGCCTCTCGCCTAGTGTTTTGTTCCATTCTCGCCGCCCTAGTTTCCGTCATATCGGTGTTATGTTCCCGGATTTTGCGTTCCTTACGCGGTTGGGTTATAATGGGAACCCCTTGATAGTTCGCCTTGATTAAAGCTTTTCTAGCAATGCCCAACCTTGGTTTTACCATTTGCCACCTAGCCTCTTTTTCCCTTGGGTTTCCGGAGCCTGAGGGTCATCTTATTTTAAACCCCCCCGGGCCAGTGCTCCTTTGAGTGTTGGTCCAAACAGAGCACTTGCAGCGCCACCTCGGGGCAACCTGAGGGTTGGTTTTAGGTGTACGTAGTGTTCATTTGAGTTTGCCCTGAGAACGAGATTTGTGCAGCTCCTATCGCGATTTGTCGGCACATTCGAGCGGTGTTGCTGGTCTATTTTTAACTTGTCGAAATGTCTTGAAGAACCAAGATACCGAGTCTGATCGGAACGTCTTGGGAGGAGGTCTATTCCTTCGTTGACCGTGAGAGCTTGTCATGGGCTAAGTTGGGACTCCCCTGCAGGGATTTGAACTTTCGAAAGCTGTGCCCGCGGTTATGGGCAGATGGGAATTTGTTAATGTCCGGTTGTAGATAACTTAAACATTAACTTAATTAAAATGAATCAACTGTGTGAGTTACCGTGATGGCCTCTTCTCGGCGGAGTCCGGGAAGTGGACACGGTGTTGGAGTAATGTTTGCCGCAGGATTGCCCTCTTTAGTTATGCGTTCGCGCTTTGCCTTCTCTTCTCGCTCTCTTTTGCGAATAGGTTAGCCACCATACATGCTAGTCGCTTGCTGCAGCTCCACATATATTTACCTTGCCTTACCTATTAAGCTTAAATAGTCTTGATCGCGAGGGTGCGAGATTGCTGAGTCCCTGTGGCTCACAGATTACTATTACACCAGATGCAGGGCCTGATGATACAGCTCCAGATGGCGTGCTATAGCTCAAGTGGGAGTTCGACAAGGACTCTCAGCGTTACTATGTTTCTTTTCCTGATGATCAGTAGTGGTGCCCAGTTGGGGTGATCGGGACCATGTCGCTTGTTGGGTTGTCTTTCATTTTGGCGCCGTAGTCGGGCCATGAGTGTTTGGATGATGTATGTTATTTATGTACTTGATTGACGTGGCGAGTGTAAGCCAACTATGTTATCCCTTTTATTATCTATCTTACATGGGATGTTTGTGATGATTGCCTGACTTGCGACATATGCCTTCAATGCGATTATGCCTCGAAGTCGTGCCTCGACACGTGGGAGATATAGTCGCATCGAGGGTGTTACAACCCCGCCCTCGAGGGAAGGAGGTAACGGCCCCGGGCTATACCTACGACTTACGCAAGGACCTGGACAATAGAGCCGGTCTGACAAGATCAATCTATGGATCCAGGGGCGCGCTCCAATGCGCGAGGGCGACCTTCAGACTTGGTGGGACGGACACAACCTCGCACGGGCCGAAAACTGCATATGCCCCCCATCCGAATTACGCCGCGATGTTGCCCCGTATAGAGGCACCGTACACCCCCTATGCTTCATTGATGAGGTAAGGGAGCACCAGTTCCTAGAAGGGTTTAAACCCGTGAACATTGAATCATATGATGGTACAACAGATCCCGCGGTATGGATTGAAGATTTTCTTCTCCACATTCACATGGCCCACGGTGACGTCTACATGCCATCAAATACCTCCTCCTAAAGCTTAAGGGACCAGCTCGACACTGGTTAAATTGCCTCCCAGAAATTTCTATTGGCAGCTGGGAAGATTTGGAAGATGCCTTTAGAGACAACTTCCAAGGTACCTATGTACGCCCCCCAGACACCGATGACCTTAGTCACATAGTCCAGCAACCCGTAGAGTCAGCCCAAAAATTCTGGACAAGGTTCTTAATTAAAAAGAACCAAATCATCAACTGTCCGGACACCGAAGCCCTAGCGACCTTTAAACACAGCATCCGTGACGAATGGCTCGCCCGACACCTCGGCCAAGAGAAGCCAAAGTCCATGGCAGCACTTACAGCATTCATGACCCGCTTTTGCGTGGGAAAGGATAGCTGGTTAGCCCGTAGCAACAATGACACCAGTGACCCTGGTACTTTTGAAACCAGAAACGGCAGCGGCAGGCCCCGATGTTACAAACACAAATGTCGAAGTAACAATGATAATACCGAAGACACGGCGGTTAATGCCGGATTCAGTGGCTCCAAATCCGGTCAACGGAAGAAGCCATTTAAAAGAAATAAAGACGGCTCATCTAGCCTGAACCGAATACTCGATCGACCTTGCCAAATTCACGGCACCCCCAACAAGCCTGCCAACCATACCAACAAAAATTATTGGGTCTTTAAACAAGTCGGTAAGCTAAACACCGGACATAAGGAGAAGGGGTCGCCCAGTGAGGACAACGATGATGCGCCGCACCCACTGAACACCGGGGGACAGAAGAAATCCCACCCCCCTGAGGTGAAAATGGTGAATATTATATACACTACTCACATCCCCAAGCGGGAGCGCAAGCGCGCTCTAAGGGACGTCTATGCGATAGAGCCAGTCGCCCCAAAATTCAATCCAGGGTCAGCCTGCCGGATCACTTTCGATCGGAGAGACCATCCGACTAGTATCTGTCATGGAGGCTTGTCCCCGTTGGTACTCAACCCAATTATCGACGGATTCCACCTTACGCGGGTCCTCATGGACGGCGGCAACAGCCTTAACCTGCTCTATCAGGACACGGTCCGCAAAATGGGTATTAATTCGTCAATAATTAAACCCACCAAAACTACCTTTAAAGGAGTAGCACCTGGTGTAGAGGCCCATTGCATGGGCTCAATCACATCGGAAGTTGTCTTCGGTTCACCGGAAAACTTCCAAAGCGAGGACTTGATCTTCGACATCGTCCCCTTCCGTAGCGGTTATCATGCATTGCTTGGACGAACCGCGTTCGCTCACTTCAATGTGATCCTGCATTACACATATCTCAAACTAAAGATGCCCGGACCACGCGGTGTTATAACAGTCAATGGAAACACGGAGCGCTCCCTCCGTACTAAGGAGCACACCACGGCCCTTGCAGCGGAGGTCCAGGGTGGCCTTATCAAGCCAAACACTACATCGGCAGTCAAGCCCCCGGACACTGTTAAACGCATCCGGACTACTCGGTAGAGCGATGGTCTGGCTCGTCCGGACCTCTATTAGCAATTTGGCCTCCATCTCAGCCCCATCCGAATTGCAGCATATGTGCCACGCGTACATAACTACGCACTAAAGATAACATGGGCCAAGACGGAGGCATAGTAAAGACAACGTCCATAATACGGCTCGCCCCTACCTAGACCCTCATGTTTCTTTTTCTCTTATTTTTTCTTTTCCAGGTTCCTTACAACCACCAACACCTTCTGACACTACCAAGGGCCCTTTTTTAGGTCCCTCATGTGAATCTGATCATTGATCTTTTCGAAGGATAATACACTAAGGAGGAAAAACAACATGGACGCATGGCAGAGTATCTAAAGGATCTTTAAAGATCACCTTTTCCATTTGAGGACCCACACACAGCTTTCCCCAGTGCCCGGCATGTAAAATAGCCTTGATGCATATCGCATCGTTTGTAAAAATATGTCTTGTCGTATGAATCAGACTATAACGGAAACATTTTTTCGCCCAACATATTCAGTATTGGCTTATTTCCTAATCTGTATTCCCTCTTTTTTCGTATGATCACCATGTACACCTCGGTATGACTTCAATCCCAGGGGCTCCATTCGGCCACGTACATTTCTTAAGATAAAATAAAGTCCGAACACTTTTATAGTAGAATTCAGCATCTCAAATATAGCATTATATGCATCGGCTCCGAATCATGTCTTTGGTCAATAGTTGGGTTGCCCGGCTCCTGTGGTTGCTACCTTACGTTCCGCTCGTTCGGCTATGGTAGTAAAGGGAGAACTACTGCAATTGTGTTTCCGGCTCATCCGGATAAACACCTCAGTAGAGAAAGCCAAAAACTAACTGTCATGATGTGGCGAGAGCTGATCAGCTATTCGATGACTAAGTATAAATCTATCGCGATTTTTTCCGCATTACACGAAGGACTGGTTTCCACCTGGCCAGGCATCCACAACACCCAAGTTCGGATAATCGAATAATACCAGGGGTTGCGCCTACAATCTCATTGTCAAACTCTTATGGCTGAGTGAGGGCGATAAAGCCACATAGTCTGATTGCCTAGTTCGCCGCACTAACACCTCCTTCACGGACCAAATTGATGGGTCAAGTGTGTTCAGGTGCTATTCCGAACACCCCCATACTACCTACATGGGGGCTGAAGCCGACGACCGGCCAACTCTCAGATACCATAAATGGCCGCACAGGAGGAAAATGATTTGAGGCAAAACAAGCAACATATTATACACAAGCCTTGTTTCATAATACAAAGATCAGGCAACACGAATACATTCATTCGAAGATAATGTCCTTTGAACACTAGCCCCCTAAAATGCGGGAACCTTCCAAGACTTCATCAAAATACTGCTCCGGTGTGCGGTGCTCCTTGCCTGCAGGCGGTCCCTCGGTTGCCAGCTTGACGACGTTCATCTTCGCCCACTGTACCATGACACGGGCGAAGGCCATCCGGGCACCTTCGATACAAACCGACCACTTTATGGCATCCAGCCGGTGGCAGGCACTGACTAGCCGCTTCACCGGCCCGAAGTAGCTGTCGGGTATGGGCTCGGCGGGCCAGAGATGGATTATAATATCCCTCATAGCTAATCCGGCCACCCTATGCAGTTCGGTCAACTGTTTCAGCTGATCGCTGAGGGGCACCGGATGATCTAGCGCAAGGTACTGCGACCATAACAGCTTCTCCGTCGAGCTTCCCTCTTCGGCTTGAAAGAACTCTGCAGTATCAGCAATACTCCGGGGCAGATCTGCAAATGCTCCTGGAGAACTCCAAACTTGGGTCAGTAAGAGGTACCTTCTCCTCACAATTTTTCTCTGAATAATAAAGGCCTTACCCACCGGAATCTTCTTGGCCTCTTGAATCTTTCGGTAGGCTCCTTGGGCTTCAACCCTGGCCTCCTGCGCGCTTTGGAGGGCCTTAGCAAGTTCAGCATCTTGATCCGTAATCTTGCGCTCCAAGGAATCACATTTGCCTATGGCATCCCCGGAGCTCTTGCTGGACTTCCTCCACCCATGATTCATGCTTTTGGCGGGCGACTCATTCCCCCTCAACCTCCTTCTTGGCCTCGGCCATCGCGTTCTTGAGGGTCTCGACCTCAGACGCGTCAACTGTGAGCATAATTACAAAACTCAGCAAGATAGCAGAACAACAAGCCATATCATGTCAAATGTGAATCGCATACCTTGCTTCTCCGCCAATAGTTTGTTGGTGCGGATGAGCTCTTCATCGGCCCGCTCTAGCCGCCGCTTTAGTTCAGAAACTTCATCGGCATGGGCAGCTGCCGCTAACTTCGACGCTTGTTTGTTCAAATACACGTGTATGTTAATCTCCTGCGAAGACTATTTGATCCTCTGTTTGGCCTTTCTTAAAAGAATGCCAAACAGAGCTACTGACTATACACAGGCATTCTTTTTATAGTTGAAAAATATTACATCATGTACCTCATAGCCTGTCAGAAGGCTAGTGTAGGCCTCGTTCACTCCGCTTTTAGCGGACCGAACCTTTTCAACCACCGTACCAATAAGGGTAGGATGTTCCTCAACAATGGAGGCGCTCTAAAGTGCTTCCATCAGAGTGTCCGGCGCCTTCGGATTGACAGAGGTCGCCGGTGGAGTCAACGCACCCCCTTCTTTTGAAGGAGGCTGCTCGCCCGATTCTGGAGCCATATCGATCTTCGGAATGATATTCGGTTGGGGGCCGAATTGGGCATGGCCCCCATCGCCGGCCTCCATGGGGGTCAGTTCCCGCATGTTTTCGGCAACATAGGTATTACCCTCTGGCGCCACCTTGACGGCTTCCCGCACCTCTCCATGGTCTGGAAAGGACCCTCGGGATAACACTTCGGTGTTGTCCGTAGTAGTGGGTGGGGATGCCGGCGGAGGCGTCTCGCTCTCCATCATGTGTGAGCCCAACGAATTCCTAGAAGACGATGATTGCCGGGGGAGATCACGGGACGGACTACGATATGTGATTCTGTGTTTTAGGATCACAAGCCATAAAGCTGGATACATACATTATCCTAAAATACTTACGATTCGGCTGAAGGCTTCGGTCTGGGGTTCCATTCGGGGACGGCTTCAGCGTCCGATTCCGAATCGTCTGAAAGGGAGAGTTTCCCCTTGTTGGACGCTTCTGCCTCTAGATCTGCGGAAGCTCCCCTTTTCTTATTCCCCCCCCCCTAAGCGGAGAATTGTTCTCCTCCACATACTCCTCGTCTTCATCGTGGGAGGAGAGAGCTCAGGTATCTTCGGATGATATGTCTGAAGTACCTTTGCGGCAAAGGCCACTTCGGGCCTCCTTACTCTTGGCCTTCTTTTCCGGCACCTGGTACGGCGCCGAAACCAGCATCTTTGTCAGAATAGGAATAGCTGGGTCTTCGGGTAGGGGAGCCGGACACTTGATCCACTCTGCCTTCTTCGTCCAGCCCTGGGGGACAAGGGGAAGGTTTAACCTTACTCTTTCCATCCACAAATCAAAGATATGATTAGAAATCTGAAAAACATACTGGAGTGGTTGGATGAGCATAGTCATGGACGAGTTCTTCGGTTGTTGGCGGCCACGTCTTTGTGTCTTAAAAAGCAGCTTCCATATATCTTCGTGCTCCGTGCCGAAGAACCACTTCAAGGTCCAGGGACTTGCTGTATCAAACTCCCACATATGGAGAGTCCGACGTTGGCACGGGGGAATCCGGCGAAACAACATCACCTGGATTACGCTAGCAAGGCCAGCGTTCATCTCCACCATGCTCTTAATGTGCTTTTGCAGCGTCATCACCTTGTCGGATGACGCCCAATCTTGGACCTTCTTGATCCACGATGTGAGCCGCATTGGCGGACCGGTTTTGAACTCAGGAGTGGCGACCCATGTGGCATCACGAGGTTCCGCATAGAACCACTCCTGTTGCCACCCCTTCACGGTCTCTATGAAGGTCCCCTTGGGCCAGGTGACGTTAGGGAGATTGCTCACCATAGCACCGCCGCACTCCGCGTGTTGGCCCTAAACCACCTTCCGCTTCATGTTGAAGACCTTGAGCCATAGGCCGGAGTGGGGGGATGCGGAGGAATGCCTCGCACACGACGATGAACGCCGAGATGTTGATGAATGAATTTGGGGCTAGATTCGGATGCGGAGGAATGCCTCGCACATGACGATGAACGCCGAGATGTTGATGAATGAATTTGGGGCAAGATCATGGAAATCTAGCCTGTAATAATACATGAGTCCACGGACGAAAGGGTGGAGAGGAAACCCTAGCCCGGGAAGGAAGTGGGGATGATACGTCTCCAACGTATCTATAATTTTTGATTGCTCCATGCTATATTATCTACTGTTTTGGACAATATTGGGCTTTATTTTCCACTTTTATATTATTTTTGGGACTAACCTATTAACCGGAGGCCCAGCCCAGAATTGCTGTTTTTTTTGCCTATTTCAGTGTTTCAGATAAACGGAATATCAAACGGAGTCCAAACGGAATAAAATCTTCGGGAATGTGATTTTCTCACCGAACGTGATCCAAGAGACTTGGACCTTGCTCCAAGGAACAAAAGAGGCGGTCACGAGGGTGGGGGGCGCCCCCCCTAGGGCGCGCCCCCTGCCTCGTGGGCCCCTCATTGCTCCTCTGGCGTACTTCTTCCTACTATATATACACACGTACCCCCAAACGATCAGAATAGGAGCCAAAAACCTAATTCCACCGCCGCAACTTTTTGTATCCACAAGATCCCATCTTGGGGCCTGTTTCGGAGCTCCGCCGGAAGAGGGCCATCATCACGGAGGGCTTCTACATCATCATAGCCTCTCCGATGAAGTGTGAGTAGTTTAACTCAGACCTTCGGGTCCATAGTTAGTAGCTAGATGGCTTCTTCTCTCTCTTTGAATCTCAATACAAAGTTCTCCCCCTCTCTTGTGGAGATCTAATCGATGTAATCTTCTTTTTGTGGTGTGTTTGTTGAGACCGATGAATTGTGGGTTTATGATCAAGTCTATCTATGAATAATATTTGAATCTTCTCTGAATTCTTTTATGTATGATTGATTATCTTTGCAAGTCTCTTCGAATTATCCGTTTGGTTTGGCCAACTAGATTGGTAGTTCTTGCCATGGGAGAAGTGCTTAGCTTTGGGTTCGATCTTGCGGTGTCCTTACCCAGTGACAGAATGGGTGGCAAGGCACGTATTGTATCATTGCCATCGAGGATAACAAGATGGGGTTTATTTCATATTGCATGAATTTAACTCTCTACATCATGTCATCTTGCTTAAGGCGTTACTCTGTTCTTAACTTAATACTCTAGATGCATGCTGGATAGCGGTCGATGAGTAGAGTAATAGTAGTAGATGCAGAATCGTTTCGATCTACTTGTCATGGACGTGATGCCTATATACATGATCATGCCTAGATATTCTCATAACTATGCTCAATTCTGTCAATTGCTCAACAGTAATTTGTTCACCCACTGTAGAATACTTATGTTCTTGAGAGAAGCCACTAGTGAAACCTATGGCCCCCGGGTCTATTCTCATCATATCAATCTCCATTACTTTAATCTTGCTTTTCTTTTTACTTTGCCTTTACTTTTTTACTTTGCATCTTTATACCAAAAATATTATATCTATTAGATCTCACTCTCGTAAGTGACCGTGAAGGGCTTGACAACCCCTAATCGCGTTGGTTGCGAGTAGCTATCGCTTTGTGCAGGTACAAGGGACTTGAGCGTGGGCTCCTACTGGATTGATACCTTGGTTCTCAAAAACCGAGGGAAATACTTACGCTACTCTGCTGCATCATCCCTTCCTCTTCGGGGAAAACCAACGCAAGCTCAAGACATAGCAAGAAGGATTTCTGGCGCCGTTGCCGGGGAGTCTACGCAAAAAGTCAACATACCAAGTACCCATCACAATCCCTGTCTCTCGCATTACATTATTTGCCATTTGCCTCTCTTTTTCCTCTCCCCCCAATTCACCCTTGCCGTTTTATTTGCCCTCTCTCTCCCTACCCTCCCTCTCTATTTGCCTCTTTTTGCCCGGTTGCTTTTTGTTTTCTCGTGTGTTAGATTGCTTGTTTGTCGCGATGGCTCAAGATACTACTAAATTGTGTGACTTCACCAATACCAATAATAATGATTTCCTTAGCACTCCGATTGCTCCTCTTACCGATGCTGAATCTTGTGAAATTAATACTGCTTTGTTGAGTCTTGTTATGAAAGATCAATTCGCTGGCCTTCCTAGTGAAGATGCCTCTACTCATCTGAATAGCTTCGTTGATTTATGTGATATGCAAAAGAAAAAAGATGTCAATAATGATATCGTTAAATTTAAGCCATTTCCTTTTTCGCTTAGAGATCGTGCTAAAGCTTGGTTTTCGTCTTTGCCTAAGAATAGTATTGATTCATGGAACAAGTGCAAAGATGCTTTTATCTCTAAATATTTTCCTCCCGCTAAGATCATCTCTCTTAGAAACGATATTATGATCTTTAAACAACTTGATCATGAACTTGTTGCACAAGCTTGGGAGAGAATGAAATTAATGATACGTAATTGCCCTACTCATGGTTTGAATTTGTGGATGATTATACAAATTTTTTATGCCGGATTGAATTTTCCTTCTAGAAATCTTTTAGATTCGGCCACGGGAGGCACTTTTATGGAAAATCACTTTAGGAGATGCTACTAAGCTCCTAGATATTATTATGGTTAATTATTCTCAATGGCATACTGAAAGATCTTCTAATAAAAAAGTGCATGTGATAGAAGAAATTCATGTGTTGAGTGGAAAGATGGATGAACTTATGAAATTATTTGCTACTAAAAGTGTTTCTTTTGATCCTAATGATATGCCTTTGTCTGCTTTGATTGAGAATAACAATGAATCTATGGATGTGAATTTTGTTGGTAGGAATAATTTTGGTAACAACGCTTATAGAGGGAATTTTAATCCTAGGCCATATCCTAGTAATCCTTCTAATAATTATGGGAATTCCTACAATAACTCTTATGGAAATTATAATAAGATACCCTCTGATTTTGAATCTAATATTAAAGAATTTATTTCTTCGCAAAAGAATTTTAATGCTATGATTGAAGAAAAAATGCTTAAGATTGATGATTTGGCTAGGAACGTTGATAGAATTGCTCTTGATGTTGATTCTTTGAAACTTAGATCTATTCCACCTAAGCATGATATCAATGAGTCTCTAAAAGCCATGAGAATTTCAATTGATGAGTGTAAGGAAAGAACCACTAGGATGCGTGCTTCCAAAGATGCCTTTATTAAAGCGTGTTCTTCCAATACCTATGAAAATCAAGATGAAGATCTAAAATTTATTGATGTGTCTCCTATTAAATCTTTATTTTGCAATATCAATCTTGATGAAACTGAATATGATCTTCCTTTACCTAGAAGGCGTTCTAAAAATTTGGAGTGTTTAGATCTTAATGATGAAATTGATGAAAGTGGGATTGAAAGAAATAAAAATCTAGATGGTGCTAAACCCACTATATTGGATTTCAAGGAATTTAATTATGAAAGTTGCTCTTTAATTGAATGTATTTCCTTGTTGCAATCCGTTCTAAATTCTCCACATGCTTATAGTCAAAATAAAGCCTTCACCAAACATATTGTTGATGCCTTGATGCAATCTTATGAAGAAAAACTTGAGTTGAAAGTTTCTATCCCTAGAAAACTCTATGATGAGTGGGAACCAACTATTAAAATTAAAATTAAAGATCATGAGTTTTATGCTTTGTGTGATTTGGGTGCTAGTGTCTCTGCTATTCCCAAGACTTTGTGTGATCTACTAGATTTCCGTAACTTTGATGATTGCTCTCTAAACTTGCATCTTGTGGATTCCACTATTAAGAAACCTATGGAAAGGATTAATGATGTTCTCATTGTTGCAAATAGTAATTATGTGCCCGTAGATTTCATTGTTCTTGATATAGATTGCAATCCTTTTTGCCCTATTATTCTTGGTAGACCTTTCCTTAGAACGGTTGGTGCGATTATTGATATGAAGGAAGGGAATATTAGATTTCAATTTCCATTAAAAAGGGCATGGAACACTTTACTAGAAAGAAAATAAAATTACCATATGAAACTATCGTCAGAGCCACTTATGGATTGCCTACCAAAGATGGCAATACCTAGATCTATCCTCGCTTTTATGCCTAGCTAGGGGCGTTAAACGACAGCGCTTGTTGGGAGGCAACCCAATTTTACTTTTATTCCTTGTTTTTTGCTCCTGTTTAGTAATAAATAAATTATTTAGCCTCTGTTTTGGTTGTGTTTTTTTGTTTAATTAGTGTTTGTGCCAAGTGGAACCATTGGGAAGACTTGGGGAAAGTCTTGGTGAACTTGCTGTAAAAAACAGAAACTTTAGCGCTCACGAGAACTACTGTAATTTTTATTTGAAGATTGCTATTTAGTTAATTATTTTTGCAGATTATTAATAGATAAATTACTCACGTCCAGAAATTTATTTTAGAATTTTTGGGGTTCCAGATCTTGCATTAGCTACAGATTACTACAGACTGTTCGGTTTTTGCCAGATTCTGTTTTTGGTGTGTTGTTTGCTTATTTTGATGAATCTATGGTAGTAAAATAGTTTATAATCCATAGAAAAGTTGGAATACAGTAGGTTTAACACCAATGTAAATAAATAATGAGTTCATTACAGTACCTTGAAGTGGTCTTTTGTTTTCTTTCGCTAACGGAGCTCACGAGTTTTCTATTTTGAGTTTTATGTTGTGAAGTTTTCAAGTTTTGGGTGAATTCTTTTGATTGATCATGGAACAAGGAGTGGCAAGAGCCTAAGATTGGGGATGCCCATAGCACCCCCAATATAATCCAAGGACACCAAGAAGTCAAAGCTTGGGGATGCCCCGGAAGGCATCCCCTCTTTCGTCCACTTCCATCGGTAATTTACTTGGAGCTATATTTTTATTCACCAACATGATATGTGTTTTGCTTGGAGCGTCTTGTATTATTTGTGTCTTTGTGTCCTAGTATGCCAGAATCATCCTTGCTGTACACACCTTTTGAGAGAGCCATACATGAATTATAATTTTATAGAATACTCTATGTGCTTCACTTATATCTTTTGAGCTAAGTAGTTTTGCTCTATGTGCTTCACTTATATCTTTTGAGCGTTATAATTTTGCTCTATGTGCTTCACTTAGATCTTTTAGAGCACGGTGGTGGATTTGTTTTAAAGAAACTATTGATCTCTCATGCTTCACTTAAATTATTTTGAGAGTCTCTTAATAGCATGGTAATTTGCTTGATAATAATATGCTTGGTATTCAAGATTTGTGAAACTTTCTTTTGAGTGTGTTGAATACTAAGAAAATATTGAAGCATGATAATTGTTTTGAGATATGGAGGTGATAATATTAAAGTCATGCTAGTTGAGTAGTTGTGAATTTAAAGAATACTTGTGTTAAGGTTTGTGATTCCCGTAGCATGCACGTATGGTGAACCGTTATGTGATGAAGTCGGAGCATGATTTATTTATTGATTGTCTTCCTTATGAGTGGCGGTCGGGGACGAGCGATGGTCTTTTCCTACCAATCTATCCCCCTAGGAGCATGCGCGTAATACTTTGCTATGATAACTTCTAGATTTTTGCAATAAGTATATGAGTTATTTATGACTAATGTTGAGTCCATGGATTATACGCACTCTCACCCTTCCACCTTTCCTAGCCTCTCTAATACCGCGCACCTTTCGCTGGTATCATACACCTACCATATACCTTCCTCAAAACAGCCACCATACCTACCTATTATGGCATTTCCATAGCCATTCCGAGATATATTGCCATGCAACTTTCCACTGTTCCGTTCATGACACATTCATCATTGTCATATTGCATATCCCGGTACACCGCCGGATGCATTCACATAGAGTCATATTTTGTTCTAAGTATCGAGTTGTAATTGTTGAGTTATAAGAAAAATAAAAGTGTGATGATCATCATTATTAGAGCATTGCCCAGTGAGGAAAGAATGATGGAGACTATGATTCCCCCATAAGTCGGGATGAGACTCCGGACGAAAAAAAGAGGCCAAAGAAGCCCAAATAAAAAGAGGCAATAAAAAAAGAGAAAAGGCCCAAACAATAAAAAAAATGAGAGAAAAAGAGAGAGGGGGCAATGTTACTATCCTTTTACCGCACTTGTGCTTCAAAGTAGCACCATGATCTTCATAGTAGAGAGTCTCTCATGTTATCACTTTCATATACTAGTGGGAATTTTACATTATAGAACTTGGCTTGTATATTCCAATGATGGGCTTCCTCAAAAGTTGCCCTAGGTCTTCATGAGCAAGCAAGTTGGATGCACACCCACTTAGTTTCTTTCTGAGCTTTCATATAGTTATAGCTCTAGTGCATCCGTTGCATGGCAATCCCAACTCACTCACATTGATATCTATTGATGGGCATCTCCATAGCCCATTGATACGCCTAGTTGATGTGAGACCATCTTCTCCTTTTTGTCTTCTCCACAACCACCATTCTATTCCACCTATAGTGCTATATCCATGGCTCACCCTCATGTATTGCGTGAAGATTGAAAAAGTTAGAGTATGAAACAATTGCTTGGCTTGTCATCGGGGTTGTTCATGATTTGAATACTTTGTGTGGTGAAGATGGAGCATAGCCAGACTATATGATTTTGTAGGGATAACTTTCTTTGGCCATGTTATTTTGAGAAGACATAATTGCTTTATTAGTATGCTTGAAGTATTATTATTTTTATGTCAATATAAACTTTTTTCTTGAATCTTTCTAATCTGAATATTCATACCACAATTAAGAAGATTTGCATTGAAATTATGCCAAGTAGCACTCCGCATCAAAAATTCTCCTTTTATCATTTACCTACTCGAGGACGAGCAGGAATTAAGCTTGGGGATGCGTGATACATCTCCAACGTATCTATAATTTTTGATTGCTCCATGCTATATTATCTAATGTTTTGGACTATATTGGGCTTTATTTTCCAGTTTTATATTATTTTTGGGACTAACCTATTAACCGGAGGCCCAGCCCAGAATTGCTGTTTTTTTGCCTATTTCAGTGTTTTGGATAAACGGAATATCAAGCGGAGTCCAAACCGAATAAAATCTTCGGGAACGTGATTTTCTCACCGAACGTGATCCGGGAGACTTGGACCCTGCTCCAATGAACAAAAGAGGCGGTCACGAGGGTGGGGGGCACCCCCCCTAGGGTGCGCCCCCTGCCTCGTGGGCCCCTCGTTGCTCCTCCAGTGTACTTCTTCCTCCTATATAGACACACGTACCCCCAAACGATCAAAACGGGATCCAAAAACCTAATTCCACCATCGCAACTTTCTGTATCCATGAGATCCCATCTTGCGGCCTGTTCCGGAGCTCCGCCGGAAGAGGGCCGTCATCACGGAGGGCTTCTACATCATCATAGCCTCTTCGATGAAGTGTGAGTAGTTTACCTCAGACCGTCGGGTCCATAGTTAGTAGCTAGATGGCTTCTTCTCTCTCTTTGAATCTCAATACAAAGTTCTCCCCCTCTCTTGTGGAGATCTATTCGATGTAATCTTCTTTTTGCGGCGTGTTTGTTGAGACCGATGAATTGTGGGTTTATGATCAAGTCTATCTATGAATAATATTTGAATCTTCTCTGAATTCTTTTATGTATGATTGGTTATCTTTGCAAGTCTCTTTGAATTATCCGTTTGGTTTGGCCAACTAGATTGGTAGTTCTTGCCATGGGAGAAGTGCTTAGCTTTGGGTTCAATCTTGCGGTGTCCTTACCCAGTGACAGAAGGGGCAGCAAGGCACGTATTGTATCGTTGTCATCGAGGATAACAAGATGGGGTTTATTTCATATTGCATGAATTTATCTCTCTACATCATGTCATCTTGCTTAAGGCGTTACTCTGTTTTTAACTTAATACTCTAGATGCATGCTGGATAGCGGTCGATGAGTGGAGTAATAGTAGTAGATGCAGAATCGTTTTGATCTACTTGTCACGGACGTGATGCCTATATACATGATCATGCCTAGATATTCTCATAACTATGCTCAACAGTAATTTGTTCACCCACCGTAGAATACTTATGCTCTTGAGAGAAGCCACTAGTGAAACCTATGGCCCCCGGGTCTATTCTCATCATATCAATCTCCATTACTGTAATCTTGCTTTGCTTTTTTACTTTGCCTTTACTTTTTACTTTGCATCTTCATACCAAAAATACCAAAAATATTATATCTATCAGATCTCACTCTCGTAAGTGACCGTGAAGGGCTTGACAACCCCTAATCGCGTTGGTTGCGAGTAGCTATCGCTTTGTGCAGGTACGAGGGACTTGAGCGTGGGCTCCTACTGGATTGATACCTTGGTTCTCAAAAACTGAGGGAAATACTTACACTACTCTACTGCATCATCCCTTCCTCTTCGGGGAAAACCAACGCAAGCTCAATATGTAGCAGGGGAATGAATACTACCCTCTCATTGGGCTCTGGTGTGGGAATGATATGTTTTTTTTGGCATGGAGCCGATGGGTGATTTCCTTGGCTAAATACCCTGCCTCCCGTAGTTCTTTGATGTGCTCCTCCATGACGCAGGAGGCCATCCACTTGCCCTGTGCTCCAGATTCAGACATGGTTGGAGCGTTTGCTGCGAACAAAAAGGGTTGAAGCTTGGGCGTTGGAGCTCGAGAGCAGATGGGTTGAGGAGGAAGAAGGCGTGGGGTAAAAAGGTGGATCCTTGTCTCCTTATAAAGGCAGTGAATACCAAGGGTCCCTCCCCACGAGCCTTAAAACTCGCCTACTCCCTAGGAGTAGTGCGAGTGGCACGACTGGATTACCCAAATCCGTATTGATGAGAATCCCTCAATAAGGGGACACGATCTCTTCTTTGACAAGACGTGTCAATGAATACCGCATCTCGAAACACGAAACAGGAGGCTGGAAAACGGTTCGAAATAATAATAAGGCCGGAACACAATACCTCGCCGAAAAAGTTGTCCGAAGACATGACCTATTTTTGTTTAAAGTATTTTGCCCTCGTGGCCCAGGGTTGTAGCTATTGTACAGAGCCAGATATTGTTCTTTTGATCAACTACTTTGGAGTATTCGGAGGAGGAACCCGCCTTGCAATGCCGAAGACAATCTGCGCGCCGGACACATCGTCATTGAAGCCTGGTTCAAGGGCTACTGAGGGAGTCCTGGATTTGGGGGTCCCCGGGCATCTAGGCTATATGACGTGGGCCGGACTGGTGGGCCGTGAAGATACAAGATAGAAGGCTTCCCCCCTGTGTCCGGATGGGACTCTCCTTGGCGTGGAAGGCAAGCTTGGCGTTCGGATATGAAGATTCCTTTCTCTGTAAACCAACTCTATACAAACCCTAGACCCCTCCGGTATCTATATAAACCGGAGGGTTTAGTCCATTGAGGCCGTCATAATCATACAGGATAGACATCTAGGGTTTAGCCATTACGATCTCGTGGTAGATCAAATCTTGTAACCACTATACTCATCAAAGTCAATCAAGTAGGACATAATGTTTTACCTCCATCAAGAGGGCCTGAACCTGGGTAAACATCGTGTCCTCTGCCTACGGTTACCTTCGATCCTTAGACGCACACTTCGGGACCCCCTACCCGAGATTTGTCGATTTTGACACTGACAATTAGAGCTCCACTACATACCCCAAATCAAGAATCAAGCTGCTGATGATCTGGCAAAGTTAGGTTCCACTCGAAAACCTATACCCAACAATGTGTTCTTGGAGCATCTCCACACCCCGTCAGACCAAGAAGACCCTTTCATAGAGGAGCCCCGGCAAACGATAAGCTCAACCGATCCGGCTGAGATTGAAGTCCCAGCCGTAGTCGACCTAATCATGGAAGTTTTGGTAATCACCGCCGACAGGACGGTACAATATATTGCGTATCTGCTCAGAAAGGAACTCCCAAAGGATGAAGATGAGAGGCCCGTCAAATAGTCCGTCCTTCCAAAGCCTTCGCAGTGATAGGTGGACAGCTTTATAGAGAAAGCATTACAGGAGTTGCTCAGTGTTGCATGTCCCTAGAAGAAGGTCGAATGATCCTAAATGAGATCCACTCAGGGACCTGTGGTCACCATGCGTCCTCTCGGACCATCATGGCCAAAGCATACCGAGCAGGATTCTACTGCCCACATGCAAATGAGATGGTGAAAGATATAGTCGACAAGTGCGAAGGCTGCCAGTTCTACTCAAACATGCCTCACAAGCCTGCGTCTGCTTTGAAGACTATTCCACTCGTCTGGCCGTTTGCAGTTTGGGGGTTGGACATGGTTGGACCTTTCAAGACCGATAGAAGTGGTTTCACTCATTTGCTTGTGGCAGTCGACAAATTCACCAAATGGATTGAAGCTAAGCCTATCAAGAATCTAGATTCAAGCACCGCCATCAGTTTCATCAGAGAGCTGATATTCAGATATGGAGTCCTCACAGTATTATCATAGATAATGGCTCCAACTTTGTTCTGATGAGTTTAGAGCATTTTGTGCTTCCCAAGGCACTCGGGTTGATTACACATCAGTTGCGCACCCGTAGTCGAATGGGAAGTCAGAAAGGACGAATGTTTGATCCTTCAAGGGCTGAAGCCCCGACTGATGCGCGATCTCAAGCATGATGCTGGAGCCTAGGTGACTGAATTGATATCCGTCCTATGGGGACTGAGAACCACTCCCAACCAGTCGACTCACCAAACTCCTTTCTTCATGGTGTATGGTTCTGAAGCTGTGCTCCCGAGTGACTTGCTCCACTACGCCCCTCGAGTATAACTCTTCTCATAAGCTGAAGCAGAACACGCATGGCAAGATGCGGTTGATCTCTGAGGAAGAACGAGAGATGGCTCTGATTTGATCGACAATCTATCAACAAGACCTGCGTCGATTCCATGCCCCAAATGTCAGAGGTCGAGCATTCCATGAAGGAGACCTTGTGCTCCGAGTGCACTAGAAACGACCTCACAAACTTTCTCCGGCCTGGGAAGGACCCTTCATCATCACCAAGGTGCTCCACAATGGAGCGTATCACCTCTACAATGTAGCCAAGAAAGAAGACGAGCCACGCTCGTGGAATGCGGAGATGCTCCGCCATTTTATACCTAAACACTCGGATCGACAAGTTGTAATAAGAATCCTTCAGTTTTCTTATCAAAGACAAGATTTTCGTGGTATCTTAATGATTGCTATCCCATAAACATATGTGTTCATATCCACCAGTGGGTGGCTTAGCCGTGAATTTTATTCGCCTAAGTTTCAAAAATGCTCCGAGCGAAGAGCAACCCTCTCACTCTGGGGCTTAGCTGCGAATCCGATTCGCCTAAGTTTCAAAAACTACTCTGAGTGGAGACCAACCCTCCCACTCGGGGACTTAGCTGCGATCCCGTACTCGCCTAAGTTAAAAAAACTACTCCGAGTGGAGAGCAACCCTCCTGCTCGGGGGCTTAGCTACGATCCCATACTTGCCTAAGTTAAAAAACTACCCCGAGTGGAGAGCAACCCTCCCACTCGGAGTTTAGCCGTGATCCCGTACTCGCCTAAGTTAAAAAAACTACTCTGAGTGGAGAACAACCCTCCCACTCAGGGACTTAGCTGTGATCCCGTACTCGCCTAACTTAAAAAAAACTACTCCGAGTGGAGAGCAACCCTCCCACTCGGGGGCTTAGTTGTGACCCCGTACTCGCCTAAGTTAAAAAAACTACTCCGAGGGAGAGCAACCCTACCGCTCGGGGGCTTAGCTGCGATCCCGTACTCGCCTTAGTTAAAAAACTACTCCAAATGGAGAGCAACCCTCTCACTCGGGCGCTTAGCTGCGATCCCGTACTCGTCTAAGTTAAAAAACTACTCTGAGTGGAGAACAACCCTCCCACTCGGGGACTTAGCTGCGATCCCGTACTCGCCTAAGTAAAAAAAACTACTCCGAGTGGAGAGCAACCCTCCTACTTAGGGGCTTAGCTGCGAACCCATACTCGCCTAAGTTAAAAAACTACTCCGAGTGGAGAACAACCCTCCCACTTGGGGACTTAGCTGCGATCCCGTACTCGCCTAAGTTAAAAAAAACTACTCAGAGTGGAGAGCAACCCTCCCACTCGGGGACTTAGCTGCAATCCCGTACTCACCTAAGTTAAAAAAAATACTCTGAGTGGAGAGCAATCCTCCCACTCAGGGGCTTAGCTGCGAACCCGTACTCGCCTAAGTTACAAAACTATGTTGAGCAGATAGAAATCCTCCCACTCAGCGGCTTGGCTGCATACTCAGAGTTGCGTCACAAATACAACATATGGTTGCACTCTAAGCTGCGCCACAAGTACAACGTCTGGTTGCACTCGGAGCTACGCCACAAATACAATGACTGGCTGCTCTCAGAGCTGCGTCACAAGTACATTGTCTGGTTGCACTCGGAGCTGCGCCACAAATACAATGACTGGATGCTCTTGGAGCTGCGTCACAAGTACAACGTCTGGTTGTACTCGGAGCTATGTCACAAGTACAACGTCTGGTTGTACTCGAAGATGCGCCACAAGTACAACGTCAACTCCGAGTGGGGAGCGACCCATCCACTCGAAGTTTCAGTGGTTATTCCCAATTCACTCAAAGTCAAGAAACTCAAAGGTGGTGAAGACAAAGCAACTACATTCAGAAGAAAAAAACCAAGTCTGGATAAAGTCCATGAAAGTTCTAAACCACCAGCAGAAGTACTCGAGCGTCAAGCCCGAAAGAGTTTTAACGATTAAAAAATCACTCGGCATCCCGAGGCAAATTAAATCAAGCTATCTAGTTTTTCACTCGGCAGGAGAAGGACTAGCTGGCTCGACGAACTCATCCAGGTCGATTCCATCTGTGATGCGAGTAGCAGCCTCGATGAAGGTGTCCATAAAGGGCTGGAATTGAAGCTTCTTAGTATTGGTGACCTTGAGAGCCGCCAACTTCTCTTCTCTACGAGCATGCTCAGCGGCAGAGGACTTCTTCCACGCCCGCACTCAACCAGGGATTTCATTGAGTCGAGTCATCAAAGACTCGATGTCATTTTGGAATGTCACTCCTGGCCAGAGCTCTGTGTCGATCCATGACACCGCCACTTTCAGTCGTGCAAGATACTCCATAATGCTGGTGACAATGACATGTACCTAGGGTAGGGTCATAGGCCTGACCTAGACACCCTGCCCAAGGACATTGACCTAAAGTCAGAAGCATTCAAGGGATACCATCATTCATTCGATCATAAACATTCCACTCAGAAGATTCAAGTTCACTCGACCAAGGAGTACTCACTCGACCGTAACAAGAATCACTCGACAGATAGAAGATCTAAAGTCACTCTGTATGCAACGGTCCGGCGTTACCTTATAGACTTAATAGTCATTCATGTATCTTTATTGTTGGTGTTATCAGTAATGCCCATCTTTATGTACCTTAAACCCTGTGTAATTGAGGGCGGGAGGGGTCTGACGCACTCTATATAAGCCACCCCCTCCTCTGGCACAAGGGTTCGCACCCCCTGTAACTTCACACATATAACAATCGACCGAGCCTCCGAGCACCGAGACATAGGGCTGTTACTTCCTTCGCTAAGGGCCTGAACTCGTACATCCTGCGTGCACAATCTCACCGTAGCTAGGATCTTGCCTCTACATTCTTACCCCTACTTTACTGTTAGACTTAGAACCACGACAGTTGGTGCCAACCTTTGGGCCAGTGTCTTAGCGACTTTCTGGTGAGGTTGCAATTTTCTCCGACTCTTTTCATCATGGTTTCTGGTGGAAGTTTGGCTGAGGGCCGTGAGATCTGTCTCGGCGCGCTCGCCTTCATCGCCGACGACTCCGTTTGGCTTGAGGAAGCTCCTCTCGACGTCGAGGCGCTCCCTGTGCGTGGATCAACACACTTTCGTGCATGCGTTCGTGGCATCCTGCTGTGGCAACCATCGACCCTGTATCGGCTAGTTCCTGCAGTACCTTCTCTCCCTGCTGTACACCGTTGCAAGCGATCCGGTCGGTCGCGGATTCAGCAGTGGGTGAAGCACGCGGTGGCACGTCAGTCGACCACCCCTCAAGTCGCGGCAATTGAGCCTGACGAATCTCTCTATGGCCTGTTTGACCTGTCGACTGGCTCCATCGAGACCTGGTCTGAGTGCAACAGCAGCGACTCCACGGCAGAAGTCCTGATGGTCGACACGCCCCACAGCCCGCCTGGCATGCGCCGCAACGATGGCAAAGAGGGTGGCGGCGAGCCGTCGCGTATTCATGAAGAGTATCATCCTGAAACTACCTCTTCTCAGCAGAGGGAGGAACTTCACGACCATAATATGGAAGCCCTACACACGCCCGTTGTTGGAGAGACCTCTGAGGCTCGGGCCTTGGAGGCAGTGTGTTTAGCCACTTTGGCTGAGCGCACTCAACTGGAGAATCTTCAGCGTTCACTCGACGAGCGTGCTCAGCGGCAGATCCCCGAGTCCAGTCAACGACAATGGCAATTATTTCCACCGGAACCACAGGTATACCGCACTCTGATTCAGAATCTTACTGCTGCGGCCCATATAGCAGAATCCATTCAGCCGTCCCAGTCAGAAGCTGGTAGAGATTTAATGTAGACCAGAGCGCTGCTCCGAGAAGCAGGAGAGCAGAACACGACAGTTTCCGAGTCGCGCAACATGATCCGTAGTAGATCTGTGGTGGCTGGTCCCGTCCACTCGGCCCATAGCCCAAGATCACCTCCGCGATGTCAGGGACGCAGACACCGTCAAGGGCAGTATTTGGGTCGGAATCATGAGCAACAAGATCGTCGGCTCGACCGCGATGACCATCGTCGAGTGCCTACACCCCCTCTGAGGGGCGAATCATACATGCACCTGCATTATGATGATAGGCGCCCGTACAGCAAAGAGCGGAGAAGGCCGGTCGACTCAAGAGAGACAGGGTTTGATGCAAGGTCAATTTTGGTGCAAGGTCTAGTGGACAGGAATCAAGCACAAAGGGAAGGGCAAGACAGAGATCGCCAGACTGTAAACAGTGTTCATGTTTCTGGTCCCGAGTGTTTTAGCAGAGCCATCAGAGCTGCAGAGATCCCTCCCAATTTCAGGTTAGTGACTGGGGTCAGTATGTTTACTGGTGAATCAAAGCCTGACACCTGGCTTGAAGATTACTGAGTGGCTGTGTAGATCGGTGGAGGAAATTATGAAGTTGCCATGAAGCATCTTCCCCTGATGCTTGAAGGTTCAACTAGAGCTTGGTTAAATCAGTTGGCTCCAAGCAGTATTTTCAGCTAGGAAGAGTTGGCCCGAGTGTTTGTGTCGGATCACGGGTTCCGGCAAACCCTTAAAGTTCAAACTCTAGGGTGCGCGCGAAGTTCTTTCCCTCCTGCCGATCTATGCCCTGGCTTGCTAAGGTTTCGGAGACGAACTCGACGCACTCGCAACACAAAAGACACAAGGTTTATACTGGTTCGGGCCACCGTTGTCGTGTAATACCCTACTCCAGTGTGGTGGTGGTGGATTGCCTCTCGGGCGGATGAAGAACAGTACAAGGGGAAGAACAGCCTCCCGAGGTTGAGGTGTTCTTGTGCTTGGTGTGCTAAGGGTTTGGTGAGATGCCTCTTGATGAGTTGTCCATGTACGGTGGTGGCTAGTTCTACTTATATAGGCCTTGGTCCTCTCCCCGAATATTGAGCGGGAAGGGAGCCAATAACGGCGGCCAATTTGAAAGGGGACGGCTAGTACAAGCTATCCTGACAAAAGGTGGTCTTCGCCTGCCAAAGGTTCTGGTGGTGACGCCATCCTGGGCTCCATGGTGGCCTCCGTCCTGCCGTCCTTCTGGTCTTGTTCTCGTTGCACCGATATGCAAACCTTTGCCTGATGCCTCGGTACTCCGCGCCTGTGCTTGCCTCCTTAGCACCAAACAGGAAACAAGGACACTGCACGCGCTGATGCCCGCCTGGCGCCCACCTGGTGTCGATCGTCATGGCTCACGTCACGAGCGCCTCGCGAGGTTTGCCCCGCTTTGATATCTTCGCTCCTTGCAAGGAAGCCCGGTGAGGCCGCTCCTGAGGAGGTCTTGCGTCGTCCGTCTCGCGAGGCTTGGCCCCTCGCGAGGGTCTTGAATGCCTTGTTGATGATGATGGGCCATAGAGACCTGCCAGCACAGGCACGCCATGGGCCGTAGGCAGGCAAGTCTGGGGACCCCCGTTCCCAGAACGCCGACAGTAGCCCACGGGCCCAAGGAGCGCTCGGGCTTGGCTTCGAGGCGAAGCCAAAGGATCAAGCACGGAGCGCCGCGGGCCCCAAAAGCCTGCGGCCTCGGTTGACGCGTGTCAGTTGATTGGTCGTGGGCGTCTCCGCTTCCCCACGCTGCCTCGGCAACTGCCTGACTTGACAAAACGGCTGGCGCGGACAGCGCCTGCCTTCATTGGTTCTTCCTCGCCTCGCTCTAGATCCCCTTTCCTGCTTCTTGCTGTCGGAACTTCCAGATCCGCTTCGACTTCGCTCCACATCGGCGACCATTGGCGCCGCGCAAGGTCATGTCCTCCTCAGCGCCGGCCTGGTTCGAGCCAGCCCTCGATGTGCCCAACATCATAGAGAAGAACCTTGCCTCCACGCGCTTGCTGACAGCGTGGGCAAGCAGTGAATGGGGGAAGACGGGGCTCCGGCTTGCCTCCGACGTGCTGGAGCCTAAGGGGAGCACCTTCTTCCCCTTCTTCTCGAGCAGCATCGCCGCCGGGTTGGTTCCCCCCTTCTCCGATTTCTTTTACTAGGTCCTTGACCACTATGGGCTGCAGGCGTTGCACCTCATCCCAACTCTATCCTCCTCATGTCCATCTTTGCCTACTATTGCGAGGCGTACCTGGGCGTGATGCCGTCCGTGGTGCTTCTACGCCACTTCCTTCGCGTCAGCGATGGACACATCTCCGGGTGTGCCAATTTTGTTGCATCCGGCAAGGCCAACTCAATCTCGAGCACTAGGAAGAGAGCCGACAACATTCGGTGCTAAATGGGTCATGATGGACGCCAAGCGCGCCCACCCGCGCCTGGCACTGCCGATGGAGGCGCCCCAGTCTGACAAGGGGTGGACCCGTGTGGAGCTTACTGATGAGCGGGCGCCATCGGTGCTAGAGCAGATGCAGACCGATTTGAAGTTGGGCAATGCGAAGGTGGCCAAGGTGACTGGGGTTATGCTCCTGAGGGAATTCTTGATGTTGCGCGTTTCTCCACTCTAGGCGTGCACGCGCCCCTTGTGGAAGCTTGGAGATGAAGCAAACAAGGTTCGTCTGACCCCGGTGGCCCTGCCTGATGACGAGCTGGCTGCGGTTCTGCCTCTCTTTGTTGGGGACAACCAAGAGTACCCGCCAAGCGCCTTTATTCCATTGTTCCATCGCAAGGACTAGGAGCAATTCATTGCTTCCAAGCCGACCTTTGACGCGCGCGGGCTGGTGCTGCCAGCGCTCACTGGGGCCTCCGCAACGCCGAAGCCGGTGGAGGTGTCTTCTGACGAGTCCCGTGAGGAGGAAGAGGAGGAGGACGGCTCAGAGGAGATCCCCGAGGGAACGAGGGAGAATTCCCGCCTGAGCAAGGCCGACATCCGCCACACCCTACCAAACGATGCCGAGGTCGTCGCCCGCCAGGAGGTGAGGGAGCTTCCCCTTATCCCGACAAGGGGTAGATTGTCGCTGGTCTCCCGAGATGCTGCCTTCGACGTGGTACCACTTGGGGCCGGCTCCGGCCCTTCTACCACACCGCCTTCTCCCGCCAGAGCCCGCGCGCCCACTTCTCAGGCCCCGACGCTTTCAGGCTTCAAGCTCACCAAGCGGAGGGTGGACTATGTCGCGGTGGATCAGTAAGTGCTTCGAGCTTCATCTTGTTCCTGCTTGTATTTGTTGTTTTCTGACATTCGCCTGGTCGATTAGGCTGGAGTCTTCAGCGAATAAGAGGAAGGGGATACGGCAGCCGCCCCCTTCTGCTGAGAAAGGAGATGCGAGCACTCGTGCCACCCCAGCCCGGTCGTCTTTGTGAGGCCAAGAGGAGCGTCGTCGGGACAAGTCAGCCCCCATGGCCCCGGAGGCGCCGACATCTGGCCTAGCTGAGGAGGTCCCGACTGTTCCGGAACCCGCAGTCTCCCAGGCCCTGGTGATGGCGTCGCCTCCTCCTTCTGTCGTGCCTCCATCCCCAGGTTCTCCTGCCTCTGCTGCTGCCCTAGAGCATGCTCTTTTGGAGATGACCCAGTTGCAGGCAGATATCCTGAGCGGGGACCCGTGCCTGGTGGCCGGGCGCCTGGAGCTGGCCTCTGGCTGGCTTCACTCCGACGTGGTAGTTCTTGCGACACCGAGCCAGGCCACGGCGTCTTCCGAGAAGGAGAAGCAGAGCGCTGCAAATGCTGCAGCCGATCATGAGGCGGCGCTGAAGGACGCTAAGGCCGCTCACGACCGCTGCAAAAATCTGGAGGACGAGCTGAAGAGCCTGCGTGACAGGCACACCGAAGAAGTGCATGACCGCCAGGTGCAAGAGGAGAAGATGAAGAACCAGGAGGACGCCATCAAGAACCGTGACGCTGAGCTGGGGGAGTTGGTGAAGACTCAGGCCACCGAACGCAGCCGGCTGGAAGAGCTGGATCGGGAGGTGAAGGCGAGGGAGGCCGATCGTGATGCCAAGGCATGGGTTCTGGCCGAAGACCGTGTGGCCTTTGCCGATCTCGAGGAGAGGTCTCATGTGGCACTGAAGATGCTCTATGAGCACGGCTTGGAGAGGCCGCTGACCACCGATGAGGACGGCCCCGCCCTGCTGCTTCCTTTCTTGGTGAAGGCACTCGAGGAAGTCGTGGATGGCATCGGTCCTATGGCAGAGGCAGAAGCTTGCGTCCTGTCTTCAGCTGCATTGACTCATGTCTTCTGCACCTTCGCGACCCCAGCGCTTGTCTTAACGAGCTGCTAGAGCATGTGGCTGATGATCACTACGCGGCCGTGCAAGGTCAGGTGGAAGCCCTGCTGAAGAGGTTCCACGGCTTTGCCTCCACACCCTTGTCCGGCGATGCCGCCGATCCTGCGGCTGGTGGTGCAGGTGCAGGCGACGTTACCCAAGGAGGAGCACCTTCTGTAGGCGATGGCGGTGTCCAGGGGTGACCTGCGGCTAGTCTCCTGTTTCATTCCAGTAATATGCATCAGGCCTCGTGGAGGCGTTAAACTTTCATTTGGTACTGCGAGGATAATATGTTTTGTAATATTTGGTTCGAGATTTTGCAATTTTCTTCCGATCCGCTTTGTGTTCTGCATTGGCAGAGCCCGACACCGCGCATACCTCAACCGCCGTTGGGCCAACCAGAGACCAGGACGGACCAAGGAGTGAGGGGCTACGTGACCAGTTAGGCTCCTGAGTCGCGATTCTCAGGAGTCCCCCTTGACGCGCAAGCAGCTTATAGGAAGAGTATGTGAGGATAGATTAATGTTCTACGTCGGCAGAGCCCGGCCCTGCGCATACCTCAACCGCCATTGGGTCGACCGAAGACCAGGACGGACCAAGGAGTGAGGGGCTACGTGACCAGTTAGGCTCCTGAGTCGCGATTCTCAGGAGTCCCCGTTGACGCGCAAACAATTTCCATACCTACCCTCGCTGAGGCCTCGAGAGGGGCGTGCGACGACCAGGTCCGGGAGACTTGTTTGAGCAGCCTGCGCTTGGGCGTGACCCGAGCGCAGCCCCATGTCCAGCCTCCTCGCGCGGCTCTCCCGAGGGGAGGCATTGCGATGGGGCCGGACGCTGAGCTCTGGGGCTCCCTGAGGTTGGTACGACCGTGGAGTCGCCCTTAGTTGTTTACCACTAGCGCGGAGCATAGTGCTTCCGCTTGTGCACGGGCATAGCCGCTCCTCGCCAGTGCCGATGGCCAGCGCGGAGCATGGTGCTTCCACTTGTGCATGGAGGGGGCCCCCTCCAGGAGGAGCCCCCGAGGAATGTACAACCCCACCCTGACACGTGGCTTGCACGACAGGGCTGCGAGGTGTATCTGGGCACTCGTGAGCCAGCGCGGGACTCGCGAGGCCCTACGTCAAGGCAGGTTGCGCCTAGTCTTGAATCCTTGATAGCTGTGCGTTCCTGTGAGATGGTTAGGTGCAAGCGCTCTACGTCCTCAGGTCCCAGCCCTCGAGCGAGCTCAGCCGCCGCTAGTATGCCAGGTCGCGATGCCGTGGTCAAGGCCAGGGAGTGAGGGCTGGAGAGCCACTAAGAGCTCCTGAGTCGCGATGCTCAGGAGCCCCCCTTTTAATGCGCAAGGGAATTTCCTGATAGATGGGTGGACCCGCGGCAGGCGGTAATCGAGCAGATCAAGCATGGAAGGCAGTTCAGCTCGAGCAAATACGAAAAGATACGTGCCACCGGGTCAGGCCCGAGCCGCTTGGGGATGATGTAGCCCAAGGGGCGCCCCGACAAGGTAAACTAAAGGCATAAGCAAAAGAGATAGATGCCACAGGGACGGACCCACGCGACCTGGGAATAATGCAGCCCGTGGGGCGCTCCCAGCTAAGCGAACTTGGAAAAGGTCACATGGTTCTACCGACAAAGGAGAGTTGGTGCAGCTGAAGGGACGCGGCGAGGGGGTCGTTCCTCACGAGCCACCGGGGCCCTGAGCCTCGGGAGGCTCTGGGGGCTCAGGTGGTTCCCTGAGGACCGTCTCCATCTCTGCCAGGATGGCGTGGTGCCTGGCCTCCTGAGCCACCAGGACACGTTGTAGGTTAAGCTGATAGGCTGACGACACGCTCGGCAAGCCGAAGGGCATGCGAACGTAGATGTGTGGTTGACCCTCGCAACGGCCCATGCATGAAGGCCAGAAAGGTTCCTAAGATGCGGCCCTGTTGACCCCTGGTACGTCGATGCAGACACACAGCCCGACTTCCTCGCGTGGATGGGGAGTTGCGCCTCGTGAGCGGCGGTCGCCGCACATGGCCCTTGCGTCTTACAGTTCCTGAGTAGTCTTGGTGATGAACTCCTGAGCGATGGGCGCTCCTTGCCTCGTGTTCTCCTGAGGGAAACGTGCCGCGACGCACGCCTCCAAGTGGTGCCCGAGCGCCTCCCTCGTGATGCTGGCAAGGTCTGAGGCCCTCCAGAAGAGAGCCCCCGAGCCCTGCCAGAGGAGGGCGCTGGGCGTGCCTTCCTATGCGACGGAGGGAGGCGCCCCTGGACCGGGCACTGATCCTGACGAGGTTCCACCCGCGGCGCCACCCTCCTGAGGTCCGGCACGGCGCAACTGCTTCTTCTTCTTGGGGATGGCCTCGGGTGGATCCTCGCTCTTGCTGGCGGGGTCGTCGATTGCGGCAGCTTGAGAGGCGCGCCCAAGGGAGCATACTGCATTCCTCTCTTCGCATGGGACTGTGATGATTCCGCCGCTCCCTGGCATCTTGAGGACATTGTAACCGTGGTGCGTCACCGCCATGAACTTGGCCAGGGCTGGATACCCAAGGATGGCATTGTATGGCAGACGGATGTGCGCGATGTCAAAGTCGATGAGCTCGGTGCGGTAGTTCTTGCGTTCCCCAAAGGTGACAAGGAGGCAGACCTGCCCTATCGGTGTGGTGGAACTGTCGGTCACTCCTGAGAAAGGCTTGGTAGGCTGAAGCTGCTCATATGGCACTGGGAGGTTGTCGAACGTGTTGACGGACAGGATGTTGAGCCCTGCGCCACCGTCGATGAGGGTCTTGGTAACTTGCACGTTGCTGATGACCGGTGAACAAAGCCTTGGGAGGGCGCCAGCGATGGCTGCACACTTGAGCTGGTCTACAGAGCCGAAGGTGATGGCGCACTAGGACCACCCGAGCGGGCGCGTGGCCTCGAGCTTGGTGAGGGCTGCATTTACGTCACGAGCGAATTGTTTGAAGCTACGCTGTGAGGCTGGGGCCTGCGCGCCGCCCAAGAGCGGGCGCGTGGCCTCGTGCGCCTCCTGGAAGCCCCCAGCCCCCTCGTCTTGATGGTGGTCGTCATTCCTTCTTGGTGGTGGCGGTAGCGGGGGAAGACCGGCGTTGCCCTGAGGGTGATCCTCATGAGGCTGGTCCCTCCAGGCGCCCTCGCGAGGATGATTCTGCCAGCGGTCCTCACGAGGCATGTCGCTCCACTCCTGGCGCGAGCCACGATCGTCCTAGTGTCCGCTTCCACCTCCTCCTCCTCGGCCATAGCCCCGGTCTCTGTGCTCGGGGTGTCGACCGAAGCGTCCTTCATGAATGGCTCTGAGTTCTTGACAGTCACTGGTGTTGTGGGTGTTCAGGTTCTGGAAGGCACAGAATGGTCAGCTGTTCTTGGAGGACTCGGGCTGGTCTCTGCCTCGCTTGGTGTCCGGCTCCGTAGCGAGCACGGCTGCTTCCTTGCGCTTTACATCCTTGGCTTTGGCCTTCTTCTCCTCTGCGCCCGCAGCTGGTAGCTCGAGGAGGGAGAGGCGCCCCTCCTCAGCCCTTGCGCACTTGGTCGCCAGGTTGAACAGCTCTTGAGATGTGCACAGCTCTTTGTGGATAGCGAGCTCCTCCTTCATCTTGATGTCGCGGATGCCGTCAGAGAACGCGGAGATGATGGCCTCGTCCGAAACCTTGGGGATCTTGAGGCGAGTGTTGTTGAAGCGCTGGATGTACTTCTGGAGGGTCTCTCCTGGTTGTTGCTTAATGTGGGGCAGGTCACCCGTGGCCGGCGGGTGGTCACGAGTGCCCTAGAAGTTGGCAACGAAGCGGTCGCGCATCTCGTCCCAGGAGGAGATCGAGCCTTCCGGTAGGTTCATGAGCCAAGAGCGGGCACCATCCCCGAGAGCCATAGGAGACCAGTTCGCCATGACTTTCTCGTCGCCATTGGCCGCTTCAATGCTCAGCTCGTAGAGCTGTAGGAACTCCGTGGGGTCAGGGGTGCCATCATAGCGAGGAGGCAGATCCGGCTTGAACTTGCCCGGCCAGGCGACGCTACACAGTTCAGGGGTGAAGGCGCGGTAACCGGCCGTGGTCGTCGGGGCTCGTCTCGGAGGTGCAGCTTGGACTTGACGGGGCACGCGTGCCGCCGGCGCGGGTAGTGCGCGGTCTTGGCATGGCGGCGCGGGGAGCGCAGATGCAGCTTCTCATGGCCGAGGAACCTCTTGGCAGCTCCTCTCTTTGTGTGCGGGCACCGAGCGTGGTGGATCGTGCCATGGGGCCGCGCGCCTTGGCGCCAAGGCATCGTCTTAGGGCAGAGGTGGTGGAGGCGCTCCACGAGCCGCGTCGCATGTGGCTGGAGGAGGGCGAGGCAGAGAGGGGGATGGCACCGAGGAGCCCCCTGCGGCACGGACAAGCTCGGCGACGCGGTCGAGCCAATCTTCGTAGAGGTCGTCGATGGGGCGGTAGCACAGGAGTTCGTTCGCCATGAGGAGCGCGGCCTGCGCATCCACGGGAGTGCGACGTGCGTGGGACGAGGAACCGGCCGGGGTCAGCGATGGGGTGGCGGTGCGGTCGTCCTGCCGCACCGATGGT
This sequence comes from Triticum monococcum, assembly GCA_034509565.1. Lineage (NCBI taxonomy): Eukaryota > Viridiplantae > Streptophyta > Magnoliopsida > Poales > Poaceae > Triticum > Triticum monococcum. The sequence continues at coordinate 524,414,111 of CM067842.1, read as the reverse complement.
TGTAGAGAGGATGCTTGCTGCTTGTTCCCCGTCGGTCCGGCGGCGGCGTTGGTGGTAGGCGACGAGGAACGATGAGGTGGCTGGCCGACGGGAGCCGTCTGAGCAACACGGGAAGTGAGGGCAGCCCGGCTCTCAGCTCGAGCGTGGCGAGCGTCCGCCATGGAGACGATGGAGCGACGGAGCGACGGAGCGTCGATCGATGGAAGGGAAGCTACGGCGCACCCCTACCTGGCACGCCAAATGTCGGATCATGGGTTCCGGCAAACCCTTAAGGTTCGAACTCTGGAGTGCGCGCGAAGTTCTTTCCCTCCTACCGATCTACGCCCTGGCTCGCTAAGGTCTCGCGGACGAACTCGACGCACTCGCAACACAAAGACACAAGGTTTATACTGGTTCGGGTCACTGTTGTGGTGTAATACCCTACTCCAGTGTGGTGGTAGTGGATTGCTTCTCAGGCGGATGAAGAACAGTACAAGGGGAAGAACAGCCTCCTGAGGTTGAGGTGTTCTTGTGCTTGGTGTGCTAACGGTTCGGTGAGATGCCTCTTGATGAGTTGTCTCTCTACAGTGGTGGCTAGTTCTACTTATATAGGCCCTGGTCCTCTCCCCGATTATTGAGCGGGAAGGGAGCCAACAACGGCGGCCAATTTGAAAGGGGACAGCTAGTACAAGCTATCCTGACAAAAGGTGGTCTTTGCGTGCCAAAGGTTCTGGTGGTGACGCCGTCTTGGGCTCCATGGTGACCTCCGTCCTGCCGTCCTTCTGGTCTTGGTCTCGTTGCACCGATATGGAAACCTTTGCCTGATGCCTCGGTATTCCGCGCCTGCGCTTGCCTCCTTAGCACCAAAGAGGAAACAAGGACGGTGCGCGCGCTGGCGCCCGCCTGGTGCCCACCTGGTGTCGATCGTCATTGCTCACGTCACGAGAGCCTCGCAATGTTTGCCCCTCCTTGATATCTCTGCTCCTTGCGAGGCAGCCCGGTGAGGCCACTCCTGAGGAGGTCTTGCGTCGTCTGCCTCGTGAGGCTTGGCCCCTCGCGAGGGTCTTGAATGCCTTGTTGATGATGATGGGCCGTACAGACCTGCCAGCACAGCCACGCCATGGGCCGCAGGCAGGCAAGTTTGGGGACCCCCCTTCCCAGAACACCGACAGTTTGTCAGAATGTTTGAGGGCACGTGCAAACGGCCAGCAGGATTGACTGAATTGCAGCACTGCATGCAAAAGCCGAATGAAACTTTGAGGGATTACATCCAGAGATGGACCACTTTACACCACACTGTAGAGAATGTGTCTCATCATCAAGCAGTGTGCGCCTTCAAGGAGGGCGTTCGGTACCGGGAGCTCAACCTGAAATTCGGTCGAACAGGAGACATGTCTTTGACACGAATGATGGAGATAGCCACTTGGTACGCCAATGGCGAAGAAGAAGACCAACTCCGCAGTGGAAAGAGTAAACCGGTCGGCCAGGACACCGGAGGGGGAAATTCCAACCAGAAGCAGAAGTGCAAAGCAGAGCCTGCAGCACCTGGAGAGGTTGTAGTCGCAACCCATGGAAAGGCTAAAGGAAAACCTAAAGGACCCCGGACCCCTAAGAAGGTGAAAGATGCAGCCGGTAACGATGTCTTGGATTTACCATGTCACATTCACATCAAGAAGGATTAAGAGGGAAATCTCATCTATCCTAAGCATACCACTCGGCAGTGTCGAGTCCTTATACAGCAGTTCAAAGGAAAGCAACCCAGTGAGAAGGATGAAGAGTGTGATAAAGATGAGGACAAGGAAGAGGATGATGATGGTTTTCCCAATATCAATTCCACTTTGGTGATTTTTGCTGATGTTGAAAGCAAAAGTCGACTGAAAGTCATCAACGGGGAAGTGAACATGGTTGCTCCGGCAACACCGACGTATCTGAAATGGTCAAAGACTCCCATTACATTTGACCAGTCGGATCACCTGCTGCATGTTGCTACCCCTGGGAGGTAGGCGTTGGTGGTCGACCCGGTCGTTGGAGGCACCCGACTGACCAAAGTTTTGATGGATGGTGGTAGCGGATTGAACATCTTGTACACTGAGACCCTCCATGGGATGGGCATTCCGATGTCCAAACTCAGTGAGAGTAACATGTGGTTTCATGGAGTTATACCTAGGAAGAAAGCCGATTCACTCGGCCAGATCATCCTTGATGTGGCTTTCGGTGATTCAAAGAATTACCGGAAGGAAAAGTTGACATTTGAAGTTGTGGATTTTCACAGTGCTTATCATGCTATCCTGGGCAGAACTGCGTATGCCCGTTTCATGGCTCGACCATGTTATGTGTATCTCAAGCTCAAGATACCTGGCCCTAGGGGCGTGATTACAGTCACTGGTAATCGGCAGCGAGCAGAACAGTGCTTCTAGAAGGGCTCAAAGATTGCCGATGAACAGATGGCAGCAATTGAAATGGAAGAATACAAGAAGACAGCAGATCCGAGTGATTTTTTGAGAGCTAAGAAGCCTGCTTCAGAGTTTGTATTTAAGTCGCCTGGTGAAACAAATTCTGTTCATATTCACCCGACTAATCCCAATACTGCTCTGACTCATATATCAACAACACTCGACAGCAAATAGGAAGAAGCGCTCATCCAGTTCCTCCGTGAGAACTGGGACATCTTCGCATGGAAACCTTCTGACATGCCAGGTGTACCCAGAGAGCTAGCTGAGCACCGTTTGCGAGTTGACCCAAAGGTTAAACCTGTGAAAGAGTGTCTCCGATGGTCCACCGTGGAGAAGCGAAAGTCGATTGGCGAAGAAGTGGCTCGGCTTCTGGCGGCCGAGTTTGTCCGAGAGATTTACCACTCCAAGTGGCTCGCCAATGTCGTCATGGTTCCCAAGAAGGATGATTCACTCCGTATGTGTATTGACTTCAAGCACATCAATCGGGCCTGCCCAAAGGATCATTTTCCTCCATCCCGCATCGATCAAATAGTCAACTCGACTACAGGATGTGAGCGACTGTCCTTTCTGGACGCATATTCCGGGTATCATCAGATCCGACTGTATGGGCCTGATGAAATAAAGACAACCTTTATCACCCCATTCGGGTGCTTTTGCTATGTTACCATGCCCTTTGGTCTCAAGAATGCTGGCGCCACATTCATGCGCATGATACAGAAGTGCCTGCTCACTCAAATCAGTCAGAATGTGGAGGCGTACATGGATGACATCATGGTTAAGTCACGTAAAGGTTCTGACCTACTAACTGACCTCGCTGAAACCTTTGCCAATATGAGAAGATATGATATCAAGCTTAACCCGTCGAAGTGTACATTTGGAGTTCCAGGAGGCAAGTTACTCGGTTTCCTTGTTTCCGAACGAGGTATCGACGCGAACCCAGAGAAAGTCGGCGCAATAGTTCGAATGAAACACCATGTGCGCATACACGACATTCAGAAGCTTACTGGTTGTTTGGCCGCCTTGAGTCAGTTCATCTCTTGTCTCGATGAAAAGGCATTGCCTCTTTACCGATTGATGAAGAAATCTGATAAGTTTGAGTGGACTCCTAAAGCTGACGCAGCATTTGTAGAGCTCAAAACCCTGCTTTCCACCCAACCGGTGCTTGCTGCTCCAGTTAGCAAGGAACCTTTGCTGCTTTATATTGCAGCCACTGGACAAGTTGTCAGTACATTACTCATGGTCGAGCGGGAAGAAGAAGGTAAAACCTATAAAGTTCAGCGCCCAGTGTACTATATTTCTGAAGTCTTAACTCCATCCAAGCAGAGGTATCCGCATTACCAAAAGTTAGTCTATCGAATTTACTTGATTGCAAAGAAGGTGGCACATTATTTCTCAGATCACTCCATCATAGTCGTCGGCGACGCTCCATTGTCAGAAATTCTGAACAACAAAGATGCAACTGGTCGAGCGGCAAAGTGGGCGATTGAACTCCTTCTGTTGGATATCAAGTTTGAGGCAAAGAAAGCAATCAAATCCCAAGCAATAGCAGATTTCCTCATCGAGTGAATTGAATAGCAACAACCGACTCAAGTCCAGTCGGAACATTGGACTATATTCTTTGATGGATCCAAAATGTTGAGTGGTTATGGTGCTGGAGTTGTTCTGGTATCCCCACGAGGCGACAAACTTAGTTATATCCTTCAGATTCCCTTGGATTCCTCCAACAATGAGGCTGAGTACGAAGCTCTTTTGTATGGGTTGCGAATGGCCATTTCAGTCGGCTTCCTTCGCCTAATGGTCTTCGGCGACTCAGATTGGTGGTTAATCAAGTGATGAAAGAGTGGGATGTCAGAAGCCCGACTATGACTGGCTATTGCAATGCAGTTAGAATGTTAGAAAAGAAGTTTGAAGGTCTAGGGCTCCACCATATTACCCGACTGAAGAACCAGGCAACAGATGACCTGGCTAAGATAGGTTCTAAGCGAGAGCCCATTCCCAGCAATGTGTTCTTAGAACATCTTCACACACCATCAGTCCAGGAAGATCCCTTAATGGAAGAGCCCCCGCAACCTAAGAGTTCCACTAATCCGACTGAAGTTGAAGTCCCAGCTATGGTCGACCTAGTCATGGAAGTTTTGGTCGTCATTCCTGATTGGACTGTACTGTACATCGCATATATTCTCAGGAAAGAGCTACCAGAAGACGAAGATGAAGCACGACAAATCATCCATCGATCCAAAGCCTTCATCGTGATAAGCGGTCGACTGTGCAGAGAAAGTGTGACTGGAGTTGCTCAATGATGCATTGCCCCAGAAGAAGGTCGAATGATCCTCAATGATATCCACTCGGGGACCTGTGGTCACCATGCGTCCTCACGGACAATCATGGCCAAAGCATACCGAGCAAGTTTTTACTGGCCGCGAGCAAATGAAATGGCAAAGGAAATAGTCGACAAGTGTGAAGGTTGCCAGTTCTACTCCAACATGTCTCACAAACCCGCCTCAGCCCTGAAGACCATTCCACTCGTCTGGCCATTTGCAGTTTGGGGGTTGGATATGGTTGAACCCTTGAGGACTAGCAGAAGTGGTTTCACTCACCTACTTGTTGCAGTCGACAACTTCACTAAATGGATTGAGGCCAAGCCCATCAATAGCCTCGATTCGAGCACTGCCATCAGCTTCATCAGGGGGCTAACATTCGGGTTTGGAGTCCCGCACAACATCATCACAGACAATGGATCAAACTTTGATTCAGATGAATTCAAAGCTTTCTGTGCTTCCCAAGGCACTCGGGTCGATTATGCTTCAGTCGCTCACCTGCAGTCGAACGGACAAGCAGAAAGAGCAAATGGTTTGTTCCTCCAAGGGTTGAAGCCCAAGCTAATGCGAGATCTCAAGCATGTGGCTGGCGCTTGGGTAGATGAGTTACCATCAGTACTGTGGGGCCTAAGGACAACGCCGAATCGGTCGACTGGTTGGACTCCCTTCTTCCTGGTCTACGGAGCCGAGGCCGTGCTACCGACTGATTTGCTTCATAATGCCCCGTGAGTCGAACTCTTCTTAGAAGCTGAAGCAGAACAAGCCCGTCAAGATGTTGTTGACCTTCTAGAAGAGGAAAGAGAGATGGTGTTGATCCGGTCGACCATCTATCAACAAGATCTGCGGCGTTTTCACGCCAGAAACGTCAGAGGTCGAGCATTTCAGGAAGGAGACCTAGTTCTCCGAGTGGACCAGCAACGTCCACACAAGCTCGCCCCTGCCTGGGAAGGCCCCTTCATCATCACCAAAGTGCTCCACAATGGTGCATATCACCTGTACAATGTGGAACACAAGAAAGACGAGCCACACGCCTGGAATGCGGAGCTTCTCCGCCACTTTAAGACTTAATCATTCGGACTGTCGAGATGTAATAAGAAGTACCTTTCAGTTTGTTTATCAAAGACAAGGTTTTGCAGTCTCCTAAATGATTGTTATTTCTTATGCATGTATCCAAAGTCCCCTAGTGGGTGGCTTAGCTACGAACCTGATTCACATAAGTTCCAAAAATTAAAATCCCACTGAGTGGAGAGCAAGTCTCCCATTCGGGGGTTTAGCTGCGAACCTGATTCGCCCAAGTTTAAAAAATCCTACCGAGTGGTGAGCAACCCTCCCACTCGGGGGCTTAGTTGCAGTCCAATACTCACCTAAGTTTAAAAAAATCCTACCAAGTGGTTAGCAACCCTCCCACTCGAGGGCTTAGCTGTAGTCCAGTACTCTCCTAAGTTTAAAAAATCCTACCGAGTGATGAGCAACCCTCCCACTCGGGGGCTTAGCTGCAGTCCAGTACTCGCCTAAGTTTTTTTTAAAATCCTACCGAGTGGTGAGCAACCCTCCCACTCGAGGGCTTAGCTGCAGTCCAGTACTCACCTAAGTTTAAAAAAATCCTACCGAGTGGAGAGCATGCCTCCCACTTGGGGGCTTAGCTGCAGTCCAGTACTCGCCTAAGTTTCAAAAATCCTACCAAGTGGAGAGCAACCCTCCCACTCGGAGGCTTAGCTGCAGTCCAGTACTTGCCTAAGTTTAAAAAATCCTACCGAGTGGTGAGCAACCCTCCCACTCGGAGGCTTAGCTGCAGTCCAGTACTCGCCTAAGTTTAAAAAATCCTACCGAGTGGTGAGCAACCCTCCCACTCGGGGGCTTAGCTACAGTCCAGTCCTCGCCTAAGTTTAAAAAATCCCGCCGAGTGGTGAGCAACTCTCCCACTCGGGGGCTTAGCTGCAGTCAAGTACTCGCCTAAGTTTTAAAAACACGCTCCATCATTGTCTGCGAGGACAGCGAAGTGCAGGTCGACCACAATCTGTCCTCGGAGCTTCGACACAAATACAACGTTCGCTCCATCCTTATACGCAAGGGCGGCGAGGCGCAGGTCGACTACGATCTGTCCTTGGAGCTTCAACACAGATAGAACGCCCGTTCCATCCCGATCCGCAAGGACGACGAGGTGCAGACCATGGGCAACACTAAGTACCTTTGTCCATGGTACACTCGACTGAGCTGCATCACAAAGTCAGTAGCAACTCAAACTGAAGAAACAAGTTCTACTCAAAGAGTTAAAAGATCCAAAAGCAACCAAGTTCAGATAAATCCTACAACGTTCCAGATCGCAGTTTAAGGTACTCAGGCATTAGGCCCGAAGAAGTTTAAACGGTTACAAAAACCACTCGGCATACCGAGGCAAATTTAATCAGATCATAAAAAGTTTGTTCACTCCGTGGGAGGACTGGCAGGCTCGACGAATTCGTCCAGGTCGATCCCATCTGCAATCTGAGTGGCGGCGGCAATAAAGGTTTCCATGAAGGACTGGAAGTCGTGCTTTCTAGTATTGGCAACCTTGATCGCTGCTAGCTTTTCCTCCTTGGCTTCCTTGCAGTGGATTCGAACTAGCGACAGAGCTACGTCAGCACTGCAGCGAGCAGATGACTTCTTCCACTCCTGAAGTCGGCCAGGGATCTCGTTGAGTTGAGTCATCAAAGACTCGAGGTCATTCTGGGGCGTCTCCCGTGGCCAAAGCATTGAGTCAATCCGCGACACCGCAACCTTCAGGCGAGCAAGGTAGGCCGTAACACTGGCAACACGGGATTCTAGTCGGAGCACATTCATGGCAGCTTCATCACCAACAGGGGAAAGGACGGGGTCCAGGACTATCTCGATCCATCCGGTTTCTTCTTCAAAGTTTTGGCAGAATTCTACAAACGCAAATATTGAGTCGACGGTTGCATGGTGAATTGGCGATAGCTAAATAGTCAGACAAGGAAGAATACCTTCGAGCATAAGGAATAGCTTCTTGGCGAGTGCCCCAGATAAGCTTCTAGATCATTTCTCTTAAGAGAAATGCCTTCAATCTTCTCGTTCAAATCCACTTTGTATTTCTTCAGACGAGTCACTCCTTGGTTGGACTCGTTAAGGGATGTCTTCAACTTGGTGTTTTCTTCCTCCAGTGCACCGACTGAGGCCAGCTTCTTGTCAGCAAGCGCAGTCTTCTCCTGAGCCTCCTTTTGCACAGTAGCAAGATCGAGGTCCTTTTTCGCCAGAGCCTGCTTCATTTTCTCTGAAAGATATGCACTCGGGTCAGACGGAAGAGCGAGGAGATGACTTGTGATTCGGCCAAGATAAACAATCGACCAGTTGTTACCTTCCATACCGGTTGTCTCATCTTTGGCCTTCTACAAGTTCTGCTTAGCCAGCTCCATGTCAAGGTTGAGTTGTCTCTACTTCTCCTCGAATATGAAAAGTTTGGAGATGAGCTCGCAGGATTTCTGAAGTCAACAAATGTTAGATCAGTGGACATAATCAAAAGTTATTCACTCCCAAGTGAAAAGAATTCTCAGACTACTGTCGAATCAAACATTCAACAGTAGTCTCGGGGACTACACCAAGTGGGTGCACTTAGCGTGCCCCCACTGGTTCAAGTTAAATTCGACATGATCCGTTCAGACCGAGTGAGAAAGTTATGATTCTCAAACCATAGCCGACTGCCCGCCGTCAACTACGGTCTCGGGGACTACACCCAGTGGGTGCACTCATCGTGCCCTCACTGGTTCAAAGACTCAATCGACACAATCTAGTCGACTCAACAAGTAAAACTATTCAGCAGTACTATTCAGCAATAAATTAAACATCCAGTGGGTGTACGAATGCAAAAGGCAGACTAGCGCAAAGATGCATAAGGAAAATTTTCGGTTAGCATATCCTAACAGAACAAGCAACAAGCTAAGGGATCAGTCGGTAATCAACCAACCTGGACGTTGCTCCGAAGAGCTAAGCTAGCGTCATAAGCAGCTTGACTGGCCCCCCGAACCACCTTCATCTTCTCCATCATGATGCCTGCCTAACGTATAGCTTCCTTGGCAGCACCCACTTGGTCCTCTGGACGGGATGCACAGTGAGGAGTGAAGACGGTGTATCGGCTGGAATCTATACAGCTGACGCCGAAGACTGGGCACTCGATAATGGTACGGCAAAAGTCATAGAAGCCCGGTTGGCATCACCGGTCTCCTGGATCACCGGCTCCGTCACTAGTGTCGAGTGAGGCACCTTGCCAGTTGATGTCTTCTTACTCCTCTCTCCCATGGGCCTCAGTGGCACATCCTCGTCGTCGTCTGGAAGATCAATGACATGGGGAGGAGCTGCAAAAAGAATTAACCGCCAGAATTCAGTCGACCAACAAAATGGCTGAGAAAGGAAAGACAAATTTGCAAAAGTCATACCCGGGTTAGAAGTGACCGCATCTTCCACATCCTCGTCATCATCCCTATAAGCAGAAGTCCCAGAAGTAGCAGCTCTGCAAGTTTCAAGATTCACTCAGACGAATGAGAAGGAGAGTCGACAACACAAGTCCTTGATCGAAAAGTAAGGACAAGACACTTATGCAGAAGTGATGGGCATATCGATCTTGATCTTGGACAGGGTCTTCCGAGACTTCGGTTCAGCAACTTTGGGATGCTTGGGAGCCTTCTCAGTCGGCACAGGGGAAGAGGTCCGAGTGCGCTTGGAACTCTGTCCGGTCGGATTAGGTACTTTGCCATGGATACTTTTTGGGTCGTGCTTATGCTTGGAACGTTTTTTGTTACGAGGCGGCGACTCGACTTCTTCACCACTGCTCGAGTCCTCGCTTTCCTCCTCCTCTTCTCCTCCATCAGACTGCCAATCCATGCTTTCACCTCCGCTTTCTTCTCCTTCCTGGTACTACTCTTGCTCCCCGTTCGACATTGAGTACGTCTCCGTATAAATCTGCAAAGAAAAAGAGGTGACCAAAGGATGGCCAACTTAGTAAACAACTACAAGTCAGAATGAAAAACACTCGATGATAAAGAATAGACCTGCTCTGGTTGGTTGTTAGTGTCGAATAGTAAAACTCTTCGGGACCCCCTGGGGTTATCCTTGTTCCCTGTGATGCTTTGTACCCACTCCGCCACCGTCTTCTCATCAACGTCCTATGGGTGGATCCGAGTGGAATCCTCAATCCCTGAGTACATCCATGTGGAGTGATCGTGATCCTGGAGGGGCTGGATACGTCGACTGAGGAATACCTCGAGCAGATCCATACCAGTCACACCCTCATGGATCCGCTGAACTACTCGCTCCATCAACATGGTCACCTCCTCCTTCTCTACTGAAGTCACTCTAGAGGAAGTAGGTTTCTAGACTCGCGCTAAGGAAAAGGGAGGGAGACCACTCGAATGACCAGGGGTCGACTTGTCTTTGCAATAAAACCAAGTCGACTACCACCCTCTAACCGAGTCAGGGAGAGTCATCACGGGAAAAGCGCTCTTCCCCCTCATCTGGATACCTAAGCCCCCACACATCTGGATCACCTGGGTTTTCTTGTCACTCGGGCTAGCTTTTTTCACAGTCTGCGAGCGACGTGTGAAGATGTGCTTAAACAGACCCCAGTGCGGTCGGCAGCCCCAGAAATTCTCACACAAGGAGACATAGGCAGCAAGGTACATGATAGTGTTGGGAGATAAATGGAGGAGTTGGGCACCGAAGAAGTTCAAGAATGCACGGAAAAAGGGATGTGGGGGCAAAGAAAAACCGCAGTCGACATGAGTGGCGAGTAAGACACACTCACCCTCCTGAGGCTGAGGCTCGGTTTCATCCCCCGGGAGCCTCCAGGACCCATGCTCAATCAGCCCACTCTCGGCCAGGTCCTGCAAGTCATCCATCACGATTGTGGACTGGATCCAGTCGCCCTGAACCCAGCCGCGTGGCAAGCCGGATCTCGACGACGACCCGCTCCTGCCAGTCTTCTTGCCCTTCCCCTTCACCGCTCCCTTCTTTGCACGCTCCAGCGCTGCCGTCTTGTCCTTCGCCATCACGGCAAGAGGCGCATGGGCGGGAGGCGGCATCGAGAGCGGTAGCGGTAGTGGTGGAGAAGCAGAGGAGGAAGAAGGAGAAATCGGGGCGCACTGTGCAAAATTCCCCAACTCAACGTCTTATATGGAATCATTTCCGAGTGACTGACGACTGGGCCCGGGCAATCATGTCAAATCCCGCAAGTTTCGGTCGCTCGGTACGTGGCGAAAAAGGTGGTGCGGTGATCGAGGCGCTCCTGCCTAATCCATCCCGATTACTGCGGCCTCCTCCGTCTCGCGCGCTTACCAAATTTTTGAATCCCGCAAGATCCGACAACAGCATAGCAACCTGTCAGACAAAAGATTTCTTCCATATCAACACTCGAAGCTTATCAGCAAAAGTTCACTCGACTACTTTAGAATGGATCAAGGCGACTGAAAATGAAGTCAAAGTTGTCGCATAACTCATCAGTCTAAGGAAAATGCTTCCGCGGCGTGTAACAGAGTCAGGACCAACTTCCATTCCTTTTCCCACTCGAACCTTGAACCATTCGGGAGCTAATGACAACGACATGTACCTAGGGTAGGGTCATAGGCCTGACCTAGACACCCTCCCTAAGGACATTGACTTAAAGTCAAAAGCATTCAAGGGATACCATCATTCATTCGACCATAAACATTCCACTCGGAAGGTTCAAGTTCACTCGACCAAGGAGTACTCACTCGACCGTAACAAGAATCACTCGACAGATAGAAGATCTGAAGTCACTCTGTATGGCAACGGTCCAGCATTACCTTATAGACTTAATAGTCATTCATGTATCTTTATTGTTGACGTTATCAGTAACACCCATCTTTATGTACCTTAAACCCTGTGTAATTGAGGGCAGGAGGGGTCCGAAGCACTCTATATAAGCCACCCCCTCCTCTGGCACAAGGGTTCGGACCCCCTGTAACTTCACGCATATTCCAATCGACCGAGCCTCCGGGCACCGAGACGTAGGGTTGTTACTTCCTCCGCGAAGGGCATGAACTCGTACATCCTGCATGCACAATCTCACCGTTGCTAGGATCTTGCCTCTACATTATTACCCCCCTACTTTACTGTCAGACTTAGAACCACGATAGCTGGCGAGGCTAGATTCCAGTCACAGCACGTTCATCACAGCTTCATCCTTGACGGGGGAGTTAATGGGGTCCAGGCTCGTCTCAATCCGCCCAGTCTCTTCCTTGAAATTTTGACAGAATTCTGCACGCGTAGAAAAATAATGAGTCGACAGCCATATGATGAGTCAACAGTTGCAAATTAGTTGGACAAGGAAAAGTACCTTCAAGTGTAAGGAACATCTTCTTGGCAAGGCCTCCCAGATAAGTCTCCAGGTCGTCTCTCCTCCGAGTGAGATCTCCGACTTTGTCGGTCAAACCCACCTTGTCCTTCTTCAGCTGCATGACATCTTTTTTTGCTTCATCAATGGCAGTCTTTGGCTTGGCGTTTTCTTCTTCCAACTTGCCGACTGAAGCTAGCTTCTTGCCAGCGAGTTCGATTTTCTCCCGCGTCGTCTTCTGTGCTGCTGCGAGGTCAAGATCCTTCTGCTCCAGAGCCTACTTCATTTTGTATAAAGAAATAACATTCTTTAGACGAGCTTGGAGTTGACGATTTTCACTACGCACATCTGTTCGAGTGTAGTCACCTGGTTTAAAGATTGAAAAGAAAAGATGGCAAAGCTAACAATCGACAAAGTTATTACCTCCCATAATGGATGCTTCGTCTTGGGCCTTCTTCGGTTTTTCCTTGGCTAGTTCCAGATCAAGGTTGAGCTGTTTCTTCTCCAATTCAGCGAACTGGGCCCCGAGCTCACAAGATTCTCCAGTCAACAGACAATCAGTTGACAGAAATAAAGATCGGTTGCTACAGAGAGATAAGATACAAGTGCAAGTTATTATGGAAAAAGAGTTCTAAGACTACTGCCGAATCAAACATTCAACAGTAGTCTCAGGGACTACACCCGGTGGGTACACTCGGCGTGCCCCCACTAGTTCAACTTTCCACTCAACAAGGTCCATCCAATCCGAGTGGAAGGAGTAAAACAACAACATTCGCGCTCAGACCGCCGCCGACCGCCCGTAGTCGACCGCGGTCTCGGGGACTACACCCAATGGGTGCACTTAGCGTGCCCTCACTGGCTCGGAATTCACTCAACGAGGTCCGTCCAGAGCCGAGTGAATATGCTACAAACAAGTTCTAAGACTCCCGTCTCAAAACAACTCTTTGGAAAGACCCCTGCCAGATCAAACATTCGGCGGCGGTCTCGGGGACTACACCCAGTGGGTGCACTCAGCATGCCCCCACTGGTTCAAGAGTTCACTCGACAAAGATTGGGCAAGTCAACTGACAAAGCTACAAAGCAAAACAAGACACCCACTGGGTGTATAGATGCAAGTTCTTGATAGATGCACATAAGGTTTGAAAACGCTCATCCACGGACATCTTACGAATGATAAAGCAGCAGTTTTTAAGTACCATATCCTAACAGAGCAAAGGTCAAGCTAAAAGATCAGTCGGAAATCAACTCACCTAGATGTTGGAGGGCTGGATGAACAGTAGACGGTGGAGGGGTGGTTGAATAGTAACCGGTGGAGGGGTGCCCGTGGAGGTGTGGTTGAACAGGACCCCGTGGTGTGGAGGGCTGGATGAACAGTAGACGGTGGAGGGGTGCCCGTGGAGGGGTGGTTGAACAGGAACCCGTGGTGTGGAGGGCTGGATGAACAGTAGACGGTGGAGGGGTGGTTGAACAGTAGCCGGTGGAGTAGCGCGCGGTGGAGGCTGGATGAATAGGAGCCCGTGGAGGCTGGAGGTGGTCGACGGTAGCCCGTGGAGGCTGGAGGTGGTCGACGGTAGCCCGTGGAGGCTGGAGGAGGTCGACGGTGGAGATGAACAGTATCTCGTGGAGTCCCGTTTTGCGGTACGTCACACCCCTCCCGATGAACAGGACCCCCGTTTCGACCGTAGGAGGTCCGTTTCGTCCGTTTTGCGGTACGCCACACCCCTCCCGATCAACAGGACCCCCGTTTCGACCGTAGGAGGTCCGTTTCCTCCGTTTTGCAGTACGCCACACCCCTCCCGATAACCAGGACCCACATTTCGACCGTAGGAGGTCCGTTTCCTCCGTTTTGCGGTATGCCAGACCCCTCCCGATGAATAGGATCTTGTTTCGAATGTGGCCGGTCGAACACAAGGCCGTTTCCTCTGTTTTGCGGTACGCCAGGCCTCGTTTCCATCACCTGTTCCGTCCAAGCCCTCCTAGTGAACACGACCACGCATTCTGTTCCGACCTAGCCGGTTGGCTCCCACGCGTTCCGTTGCCTCCCGATGAACACGACGCATTCCGTTGCCTCCCCATGTACACGACGCATTTTGTTGCCTCCCCATGAACACGACGCATTCCGTTGCCTCCCCATGAACACGATGCATTCCGTTGCCTCCCCATGAACACGACGACGGCGCTGTTTCTCCGTTTCGACCCAGCCATGTACATGAGCCCTGGCCGTACATATACGCGAGTAGGTGTTCGAGACCCTGCCCGTATGTACGCACATGGTCGTATTTTCTTTTTGCACCCTGGCCGCTGTACGTACATGTACATGCTACGTGCGCGCCTCTACTACGACACGTGCGCACCTCTACATCGACCAGTATATACGTACGTATACGTTCGCGACCAGAATGACAACGCTACGTACGCTTCGACCAAGCGGGTCCCGACTGCCAGGCACTTCCTTGCCTGCGAAGATGTAGCTGGTGGGTCCTAGCAGTCAGGGGGCGAATCATTTTGTTTTTTTTTTGTTTTTTGCCCGGACGCACTTCCTTGCGTGCGAAGATGTAGCTGCTGGGTCCCAGCTGTCACGGGGGGATCATTTTTTTTGCCCAGACGCACTTCCTTGCGTGCAAAGATGTAGCTGGTGGGTCCCAGCAGTCATGGGGCGAATCGTTTTTTTCGGACGCACTTCCTTGCGTGCGAAGATGTAGCTGGTGGGTCCCAGCAGTCAGGGGGTGAATCGTTTTTTTCGGATGCACTTCCTTGTGTGCGAAGATGTAGCTGGTGGGTCCCAGCAGTCAGGGGGAAACGTTTTGTTCTCGAAATACGGTGGCGCGTCTGGTAGGTCCCCGCTGTCAGGTGGAGGAATAATTATTTTGCGCGTAATAAGGAGGCACTTCCTTGCTGCGGCCATGGACCCAACTGTCAGCCTCTCCACAAACAGTCCACGTCTGATGGAAGCCATTCCTTGACCACGTTGACCACGCCACGCCAAGAGCACCAGGGCGGTGGACGACGGCGAGACCTAGGAAGGGGATGGCGCGGAGCCAGGGAAGACGCGGAAGTGGATACCCACGCGTAGAGGAGTATGAGGGTTCACTTGTTCGGCTGCGGTGTGAGGTTGCCATCGCCGTAGAATAACAGGGGTGTGGGTGCGTAGAGGGATGGCCTGGCTAGCGGTCGGAGTAGTAGGGGCGATGAGGCCTCCGCGGCATCACAGCCGGCCACGGGCGGCAGGAGCAGGCGACATGACCGGCGCTGCTTTGGGCGGCTGGAGCAAGAAGACCAGAGGTTGAAGAAGCACTACGGCCGTTGGATGGACATCGTACGGTCACTAGAGCTAGAATCGTTCATATATTGACTAAAGTTCACAAAGGCCTCCGTCCCAGTCAACTTAGTAGGCCCACAAGTCAGCCTCCCACCAAGGTGGGTCCCCAGGTAGCAGGGGGGTATTCATTTTTTTGTGCGTAATAAGGAGGCACATCCGGTGGGTCCGAGCTGACAGCGGGGGGAACGTTTTTTGCCGGCCACAGGAGGCGGGACTAGGCGGTCCCGCCGGCGCTGCTTTGGTGGCTGGAGCAAGAAGATCAGAGATTGAAGAAACACGACGGCCGTTGGATTGACATCCAACGGTTATGTCTGCAAGAATCGTTTGTTGACGTATATAATAACTAAAAAATCTTGCATACGCGTCAACTAAACAGGCCCACAAGTCAGACCACTCCCTCTTTTTTTAAATAATTTATATATAGCTCATGGCAACTTCTTATGCAATTTATTACAGTCGTTTTTTTTGGTTGGCCAGGGCCGATTTCGCATATTTCTGTGGGTTCCAAACTATTTTTAATACCGAAATGTCGAGCCAGATTTAAAGTACTTTGAAGATATATTTAAATTAGGTTAATGCCCAGTGAAATAGGAATCTGAAAATGTGAAAAAATCAGAAATTATAAAGTAATTGCCAATTTGTCATCTGTTTTTATATTTATAACCCATTTCATATTACTTTCAAGATTTGCAGGCGTCTTGAAAGAGTTGCAGCCCATCAGGGCGTAGAAAAATAAGTAGTCCTGGATTGGGTATTCTCCAGAAAAAATAAACTAGGCTCATTTTCATAAAGAAAAAATAGCTGGGCTAGTCACATGGTGAACATAAAATATAAGCCTGGGCTAGACGGGCCACAGCCCAGTTTAAACCCTACTCCATCTCAACAATACCAAACAAAAAAAATACTGCTCGAGTAGCTACGTCCCAGGTGTCAGCCGATCTTGTGCTGTTCTCTTGTCTATTGACTATATACGCTCACAATGTCGTGGGTCCCAGATGTCAGGAAAACACTAGGAGGAAGCATTTTATTTTTCCATACACCGACGTGGTGGGCCCCTACCGTCATCCTCTCCACGTACTTCTGTCGATTCCTGTTGTTTGTTGACCATGTTGACAACGCGAGAGGGCGGCACTGCGGCGAGCGCACCAAAGCGCGCGGAGGACATCAGCGTTAAAGATTTTGGAGACGGTGGGGCAGTGATGCGTGCGTTGCGCCAGCCATGGGAGGCAGAAGCAGGCGGCCCCGCCGGCGCTGGTTTGGTTTTGGCGGCTGGAGGAAGACATGACTGAAGAAACATGATAGACTGTAAAAGCAGCAGGAGTACTTAACAACCTTAACCGAAACCAGCAGGGGCACTTAACAACCAAAGCTGAAAGCAGTATGAGTACTTATACAGGTTCAACCATACAAAGCACGCCTTGAACAGTGCTACTTTGCCTACAGTTAACCAAGGGTGAGGCCGCCAAGCCCCAGGACAAGGCCCAAGCGCCACCCCGCGCATCCACAACCTTCTGAAAGCGGCTACATCTCGCAACGTGGTCAATAAATAGGATATTCGCTTTAGAGGCATGGAAAAGCATGAACATGATCTTCTGTCCTATTCTCCAAGATGGACGGGCCTTCATTATTTGAGACCACCCATGAATAAGTATATTTTCACCTCCAAGGGGAATTGAGTAGGTCTACATAAACATCATGTTGTGACCAAGCGCAAGTCTGACCCGACCATGGTCAGGCATCTGTATAGGAACAATAGAACTCGGTAGTTCCTGTTTCAAGAAGATCATAGCTGTAAAACTGTGTATAAGCAATAGTTTATGAACAACATATATAACAGAAAACAGCTCGTACCAGAAGTTTCTCGACACAGTTGGACCTGTTCAACGAGTGCAGCAGTGGCACACATATCCCACGTGGCCTTCCACCATTGAAACGCCCCACAAGGACCTCAAGACGATCAATAAAGTGTAGGAACTTGTGGATGTCGATCCAGTCAACTTCGGTGCCATTAGTAACAGCTGAGTTATTACAGAGTAACAAATGAGCAGACTGCTTAACTTTGAAAAAACCTACACGTGCCACCAACTATAAGAAAATATTAGTTAGAAGTAGCATCTTCGTGAGAGATTCGTTGCTACTTCTAAAGTTAAATTGTGATTAGTTAGACATAATAGGTGGATTAAGAAGTAATCGAGGCAACAAGCAAGAACCAGATGCAAAACTAACATGGATGAACAATTGGAACAACATCGGGGTGGAAGATCGCAGTGAAGATGAGACCAGGTTTTGCTATTTCCATCAACATTCGTGCGCCAACTTTCAGTCCGTAACACTTGAGAAAGTTTATCCAAGTTCGGCCATAAAAAGCAGCGATCTTCTTGGTTCATGAACCCAACTCGGAACTTATACCCATGGCTTGTCTTCACTATGACCATTAAACTAGTGTATTCAGTTATGGCAAGGCCGAGCATCTTGAGTACATGTGTTCTCGCAGAGCAAATAATACACTGCAGGAAAAATAATATGAGAACACAACATGTTCAAAAAAAACCCACCCTCCCAGATAGAAAAGAGGATTCTAGGAAAATACTGTGCGCGTTTCAAAACGCTGTGTTAGGATGAGAAGGAACAAGTGTGGCGTCTCGCCGAGGGCACATAAAGCTATAGGGTACTCGCACTTTGGGCACTGCAAATGAAACACACTAGATTCAGTAGGAAGAAAAATGCATCAACGGCGGCGGCTGCCATCCTAGGATTACCTGCGACCAAGGGACTTGGATTTATCGGGGATGGATGAAGAATTCGTACCTGGTTCTCCATGAGAAAACCCTATGCAATCGCCGAGAGGGGGTTTTCTCTGAACAATCAGACGAGGGAGAAGGGGATTCGGGCCTAGTGAAATATTGCCGCTTCGTCCGTCCAGCTTACTGCTAAAGCTGGAAAGGGGGGTTGTGATTTGATGGCTCATTAGGCATTAATGCGCCGCTACGACCGGGGTGTGTCTACCGTGAAGTTGTGCACTCTAATTTGTGCATATGGCACGTGGACCCCGTTGTCGGTTGCCCCACATATCAGCGAAAGGAAGTAGAAAGACAGGAGTAACTAGTTACACATAAATATATTTTTTGACAAAGAGATACTCCCTCTGTAAAGAAATATACAAATCTTTTATATCACAGGCTCACCTTGCCGAGAAATATACTCCCTCTGCAACGCACGGGCATTATGGGGGTTTAGCTTTTTTATGGGGGTTCAACTGAGAATATAATACTCAGATAGGCTCACGGTTGTGGACTTTGGGCCACAGGCCGACCCTGCATATTTGGGGGCCCATGTGTTCTACCTCAGTGCTTTTCATATTGCAAGCAATCGGTACGACGCTGGTTTTAGACGATGTCGCAAGGCGAATACACAAAATTGAATAAAGCACGACAGCTGTTGGAATGAAATCAAACGACAGTTCCTAACCAGCAATTAGAGTTGCAATTCTGTCAACGATATACCATGTGATAAATAATACTGTCGTACTACTTATACACACAGGACACTTGTTTCACCATGCCAGGTTATTACATCAAAATCTCTTGGAGGATAGATCAGTTCGTCAGTTGCGTGCTACTACTAAAGAATTTCAAAGTTGATTTGGACCAGCTCTCCTTGCCGAGAAAGTTTGATTTTGATATCATCCCCTACCGCAAGATATGATTTAGATTTGAACCTTGACCATCCTTTAGCATCAATCATCATGCGACCATCCTTTGTACTTACGGTATATTGAGCAGGTTCATTCACACCAAGGCTGCGCATGGTAAGAGAAACTTGGCCGCGGTCGCCCGGATTGTTGAGCGACTCCCTCGTTGCTCTAGGAATTCTCTGTTTGCAAACAAGAAGACATACCCAAACAGTTAGATCAACACAGTGAATCATGTGAAACAACATGGAAAGAAAAAAGAACGAAGCACTTGGGCGGCCAATGCTTACCAAGAAGGTGGACATTCGGTTTTTGTAAGGACTTTGGTATATGAAGTGTGAGCTGCAGCCCAGTTTGTTGCCGGTGCAACTGCACGGGCCGGAGAAGATGCAAGTGCAAGTGTTGGTGCAGGTGCTGAAGCCGCTGCTGCTACCGGAGATGGTGCTCCTTGTAGAGCCAGTGCCGGTGTGGGAGCATGTGCCGGTGTCGATGCCCAATCCTCCGGTAGATCAGACTGGTCCGCTGACGCGGTCGGTGCCCAATCCTCAGCTGGATCAGACTGAGCTGTTGCCGCTGTCAGTGCTAGAGCAACTGCCGGTGTTCGATCTATGCGAGACAGCGGTGATCGTGTCTGGTCTGCTATGATCAGCTTTCTAACTTGACTAGGATCCGTGACCGTGATCCAGTTTTTTTCTTCATTTCTTTTAAATGCGAGAAGGATTAATTGTGGCGTTTTTGTTAAACCAAACTGCAGTTCATCATAGGGATTCAGCTTGTACTCAGACAACAGATTGATCCAATTTTTTCCAGTAATATAAGTGATGGACGGTGCCTTCATTACTGTCACGACATAAGAAGTGAAACCTGCAAAAATAGCCATCGTAGAGCAAACCAAACGGTTTATTCTGTGATGAATGTCACATGGCAAAACCTGCATCGTAAAATTGTAGGAAAAGAAAGAAAACCTGACATTAAATTAATAAGATTTAGACAGTAAATCAATAAGATTTACTTGACGTGACACGAGTGAATCCTTGCCAGGAAATCACTATGTTGAAGTACTAAACAGAAGATTGATCATCCAACTACGTGTGGCATGCAGGGGCCCCGCCTACTCCCACAAGCAGGACAGTCCAAAGGTCGTGACAAATTGTATGGACCGAACATCCATGGGACTGGAAATCCTGGTGGGTGCGATAAACCCTGCAATGCATACAGATATTGGAGTGTAACCATAATTGATAAACCGTCCTGACAAAAAAATATGATCTGGATACTTCAAAATATACAGACTGAATTGAGTGGACAGACATTAACATAGACCATTCTCAGGACTGACCACACACCAAAAGCGGCAGTACTAATAAACAATATAGGGTTCACAAACACAAATCAAGTACTGAACAATAGTACTTACTACAGACAAGCAAAGTTGCACTAACTAAACTCTGCAGACTATTTCTTGCCACCGACCTATGGGATGAACCCCGCATAACTGACTAGGCCATGGACTTCGTGTGAGATGTCTACATGCACCATCACCATCTTGTCAACCTTGGAGAACCTAACAGAGTGGTCTTTCCACTCATAAACATGATGATGAAGACATGCCACATCAGATTTGTTGGGAAGCTTTACAAGAACCACACCATTCATAATCGAAGGCACAGCCAGGAAATTGTTGTGGTCAAGTACAGCCTCGAGAACACGCCTGACAACAATGCTATAGGAAAACACTAGTTTGGGACACGTGGCGACAAGGACACAGCAGTTGGATAGTTCAGCAGTAGAACTCATCATCAGGTCTTCCAGTTCACACGGCATGACTTTGAGAACTTCATCTCCACCGCGAACCTGGTTCTAATTCAAGCAGAAACCATATTTTATTACTACCTCCGTTCAGAAATATAAGATGATTTTCGATATTATACTCCATATATGACTACATATACACACAGAAATGAGTGAACAAAGACACTAAAAGATGTCTTCAAAGGCATGAGAGTAGAGGGATTACATGCAATATACATAACACAAGTTACTGAGGCAAATATACCCTCTTAAAAGGTAGCATTGATGTTCATAAAGTACTCCCTCCGTCCCAAAATTCTTGTCTTAGATTTGTCTAGATACGGATGTATCAAGTCACATTTTAGTATTAGATACATCCGTATCTAGACAAATCTAATACAAGAAATTTGGGGCAGAGGGAGTAGTTGAAAGTAGTCTATAAGAAATTAGTGTCAACCTCTCGCATGTTTTGGTCAAAAGAGGAATTTAGAACCGTCATTTGGCACACTAAAATCACATGCAAGATCACCCAGAAAGTTGTACTACCAGTACTAGTACTGCGCGTTAGATGAAAAAACACGATCAAGATCGAGAAAAAGATCATCAACAAGAGACATTACCTAGACTTGCTTAATGAGGGATCCCGGAGAGGGGGCTTGGACAGGGCGATGGCTTTGAGCTTGTCTGCGGTAGTCTCGGCGGGGTGCTTGCGCTTCTTCATACCATGAGCCTCGACGGTTTTGGCCAGAGCCATAGACATCACGTCGGCTGGTGCTCCGGCGTCCATCCAAGAGAGGAAGCTGAGAGAGAAGAGTGAAAGGAGGAACGAGATGAGGGAGAAGCGAAGCGAGTGGGGGTTTTCTTCAAGAGAGGAAGCTGAGAGAGAAGAGTGAAATGATGGTTGCTTCGTCCGTCCAACTTACTATTGGAAAGGAGGGGGTTTTGTGATTTGACAGCTCATTGGGCATTACTGCGGCGGTTCGATCCGGGTAGTCTACCGTCACTCTACTACGGAGTAATTTAGTGCATGGCTGGTGGACCCAGGTGTTGGCTGTCCCACACGTCGGCGAAATTGAGTAATTTAGTGCATGGCTGGAGGAGGATCCGCACGGTAGAGCGTGTCCATTGTTTTTCTGAAGAAGAAAAATGATTACAGCAAGTGTTTCCACTCTTACGATGGAGGAGTGCGAAACACGGCAGCCACTTGAACATACATAGTGCTCCTACTACTAGGCATGTGCAGTGGTTCATACGTCAGCACTACACAATCTTGTTGCTAGTGTAGTAAGATATGATGATAACAAATGATGTTGTGCGCATGTCAACTACTCCTATATGTAACATAGTACCGCTTTTTCGACTGTCCGGTCGAGAATGAACGGTGAGATCAATGTTAACAGAACTAGGTCCACAGCGCACGGAGAGTACGGTGCTATAGTACTCCACAAAACGTGAACCATATGAAGCACGAATAGTGTTAAGCAGGGTGTATGAAGGGTGCACGGGATGGGAGCAAAAGTTCCCTTCTTGACCCACTTTTGGGTGTTTGGCAGAGTGCATGAAGGGTGCATGAGTCCACACTAGTAGGTTGACAAAAATACACGAAGGGGAAACAACTATATTGAGATGAGACTGCAACCAAACACACCCACAGGCTTTGTGCTACAGTGATTGATCTGCATCGTTTGAGTTTGATCCAACGGTCATGTTGCACCGAGACATGGACATGCCCATGCAGAGGGCACCTAAACACCACCGAAGTCCCTCTGCTTCTCGAGGCCATGACGTTGGTGATGCAGGGTGCAACCGCCCGCAGAGCTCGCTCCCGGTCGACGGGAGCCATGCAGGGTGCAACCGCCCGCAGAGCCCGCTCCCGGTCGACGGGAGCCAGCTCGTCAAAGACGGCGTCCAATGGCACGAATGGATTCCGGTGACGGAGCCCTGAAAGGATTCGCCCGGCAACGGCGACGGCAGCCCGCAACCCCTCCTTGTCCAGCTCAGCCCCCACCATCGTGCGGAGACGGCTCAGCTTATCGGAGATATAGGTGAAGAAGGAGACCAGGTCAGGAAGCCGTAGCTCGTTGAAGTCGACCGGGTGGTCGAACGGGTTTACCCCGACGGCCGGCATCGTCGCGCTGGCATGACGGTAGGCATCGCCCAGCCGCAACACGTGCGCGGCAACTTGGTTCACCAAGTGCTTGAGGCAATCCTGGACCTCGTCACGATCGGCCCGCTCGCGCTCTAGCCGGCTCCCTTGACGGCCTATCGTATCTCCCACTTTCTACAGCAACGCCGCCGACGCCTCGAGCATCTTTGTGGTGGACGCCTGCCGCTTTTGAAGCTCTGTGAACTCCCGCACATAACGGAGGAGCATGGCACTCCTCTCCTCCTTAAGCTCACGGAGCTCCATGTCCTTGGCCCTGAGCTCCGCATCCTTGGCATGGAGCTCTTGTGTCAGGAGCCTCACCTCGGACTCCGTAATCTGCTGCGCCGCCATGGCACCAGGTAGAAGTAATGGGGAGAGGAAGCAAAGGGGGCGAAACGGCTGAAAGGCAATGCAATCTACGGGAAGGCAGAGGGAGCGGGGAATCTTTTGGTTTTCACCATGGTAAAACACCAGTCGACGACTTCTCACATCAGGGAGTAGTGCGTTTTTACAGGCGGAGTCATCATGACTAATTGCTGCCGCGCCTGCTCCCGTCAATCAAAAAATTAAAAATCCTGCCGCACCTGCTCCCGTCAATCAAAAAATTAAAAATCATGCCGCACCCAAACACCAGAGCAACGCCGCGGTGGATATTTAAATTTACCTGACGGCAAGTAGATAAAAAGGGGGTGAAAAAACAAATGCGGCGGCAGCCTAGCTAATCAGTCGAACTAGCCCAACTAGCTAGCCACTGTGCTTCACTGATGTACTCGGCGGGAAAGGTGGTCTTTCGTGATTTGACGACTCATTTACTTGCTTCGGCGCTACGACCGAGGAGGACCTAGAAAACACGCGGTAGGGCGTCCCACGTTAGGAAGAATATATGCGTGCACCACCCGGGAGCACCCCGAAACCGTGCGGTAGGGTGTGCCACGTCTCGGCACGGAGGAAAAATGTGCGTGTAAAAATATACTGTATCAGACATAGTACCTATGGTTCGACCTCGGGACCCAGCC
Source organism: Triticum monococcum (assembly GCA_034509565.1). Lineage (NCBI taxonomy): Eukaryota > Viridiplantae > Streptophyta > Magnoliopsida > Poales > Poaceae > Triticum > Triticum monococcum. The sequence goes on along the minus strand of CM067842.1, from coordinate 524,390,059 downwards.
AGTTGGTCGAAAACACCCCACTAGCCACACAGCTTCATCATGCAAACATGGCACGGAGGATAGATGTGGTTAGCTCCGTCTCGACCAGCCACAACATCTCTTGTTCTAGGCGATTCTTCTATTTTCCAAGCTTTTTTTAGTTGTAATAACACCATGGCAAGCTAGCGCCGCTCTTCCTGTGTGCCCATGCAAAGGTTAGACGATGGAGAGAAGAGAGATTGAGATCGCAGACCTGGGACCCACCAGTAAGTGAGACGACGGTCATGCACGTGTTGACGAGGCACTCCCTCTACTCTACTCAACGCAATTACTGTATAAAATCAAGTTATGGGACAAAGCCAACAACCGTTCGTTTTTTCAGGCTATCGACTTACGCTTTGTAGTCCAGGTTGCCAGTTCGAATCTCGTCTTTCAGATTTCTCAATTTGAGGTCCAAATTTGAATAATGACAAGTGGGACCCCCGTGAGTTGTTCCGATATTTCGGTGTAGGATGGTTTTTTTGAACAAACACTTTGCGCGGTTAGACAAGTAACGACACGAGTTACACGTATTTTGCAAGTTTATGAACAAAAATGACAGCGGCATAGAATATCACATCCACCCCGCAGCTTAGATACTATGGTGATACGAGTTTTTACACCGTTGGAAGTGAGATCCAATGGCTTGGGAGTAGTCTTTGTAATTATGCGCAATTTCCAAACTCTCCAAAGGTTTTTTTGCAAATAAAACATTCAGGCCTCGTGTGTGCCGCTGCATCTTCAATCCAACGGCTCCCTGGTGCTCATATTAGGTGCTCCCCGTAGCTTAATTACCCGCTACGATGGTATGAACATCTAGGTCGTATGATCAGTGATCAGATGGCACATGCGTAGTACTTGTACTTTCTGCGCATTTCCCAAACTCTATCAGCCGTATATTGCAAAAACATTCAAACCTCCTACTGTGGGCCGTTAGATCTCAGTGAACTCGTATCACCATAGAATCTACGGTGCGGGGGCACCTCATACTCTCCCGTGTGAGAAAACATAAGGTGCTATCGCAGCTTGGATGCTACGGTGATACGAGCTTGGAGGTTTTTTGGTCTGAGATCCAATGGCATTTGAGCAGTCTTTGTCCTTGTAAGCAGTGGTCGAACTCTTTTGGGGCTTTCCCGCAAAAAAACATACGAACCACCGAGGAGGTGTTGGGTCACAAATCCAACGCCTCCGAAGAGCTTGTATCACCAAAGCATCTAAGGTGTGGTAGCACATGATATTCTTACATATAGGAGAATATGATGTCCTCCTTCATCTTAGATGCTACGGTGATACGAGCTTCGAGGTCATTGGATATGGGATCAAAGGGCATCTAAGTAGTTTTTGTACAAATTGTGTGCAATTCTCAAACTCATCAAGATTTCCTGCAAAAATATTAAGACACATCATGTGAGCTGCTATATCTCAGATCTGCAAGATCCAAGCAACTCGTATAAGCATATAGCATCTAAGTATGGGGGCACATGATATTCTATCGGGGAGGAGGGGTGGGGGTGCACAACCAATCGGTGGTTGGGAGGGCGGGGACAAATATAATCTAAACAACCCTAAACAGAGCTCCACAATTTTGTCTAAGGTCGAGGGGTTGATCCCCGACAATCATACCTCCGCCTAAACACAACATTTGCATGTACCGTAGTACTAGACTTAATATTCATGTTTCAGTTTCATGTTCATTTTAAATATTGAACCGAGGACCATGGATGTCTTACATTTTACTCCCTTCGTTCCTAAATATTAGTCTTTTAGAGGTTTCAAATGGACTGGCACATACGGATGTATATAGACATATTTTAGAGTCTAGATTCACTCATTTTGCTCCGTATGTAGTCACTTGTTGAACTCTCTAAAATACTAATATTTAGGAATAGAAGGAGTATTTTTGAATTCGTGTCATACATGCATGGTTTCGAAAAATAGATGCACTATACTTATTGGATTGTTGTTGTGTCCGTGCGTGTGTGTCTCTGTGTGTGTGTGTGTGGTCATATGCTTGATACATACAAAGTTTTCTCACCTCCATATTGTTCATCTTTTAAATTTGAATTTGCATTGGAAAACTTACTAGGGATACCATGGAATGTGAAATCCACGTTGAGATCACTATATCACAAACTCACTCTAATTCAACAACTCGTCATAAATCAATTACACGTTGAGATTAGTATTTGCAAGGAAAATACGGGTATTGTAATACACATAGATCCATTCAGCAATTTAAAAGGTTCCTTTCGTATTCTCGAATGGTAGGACCCAACGGCATGCCAGCCAGACCTTGGCTCGTGTTGATCCTAAAAAAACTGGGCTCGTGTCCTTCGGTGGCGTGCGTGGTACGCACATTAGGCAACCCCAACCAGTCGAGCCTCAGCATTTGAAGTCGAAATATCTGGCGGTCAGAATTCCAGCGCTAGGAAATTCCCCTCATGTCCCCGGTCCATAATGACTACCGATGAACAATGGAGGGATGCTTTAGTAACTAGACAACGTTACCTACCGTGCCGAGCACGATTCAATTCCCTTGGTTGCCGCTCGTCAAGGTCACCCGTCAACTGCATTGCCTAGTACTAGTACTACTACACCAGGATGAGCACAGAATTGAGCCCGTTTGTGCGTGCCTAGTACTTGAGTTAATATATCAGGCAATGCACTGGTACGGAGGGATTATCCTTTTACTCTGCATATATAACTTGTCTAAAGTCTAACTAAGCAAAATGTTTGACCAAATCCTTTCTTAAGAAATACAACAGGACAGATGTACGCTTGAAAATTTATTGCATGATGCAGGTTATGATATTGTTTCAAATCCTGGATCTTAAATTTCAGAAAATCCAAAAGTGAGCATAAATTCTTGAAACTAAGCATGGTCACGTGATATGGCACAAATATTACTTCATAAGTTTTTTCTTCAATTTGAGACAAGCTGCTTATGACAAGTTGCACAAATGAAGAGCCAAGGTATTTTGGAACAAAGACCTGTCACGTTAAGGGGAACGCTTTCACTATTGAAACCGTGGGCGTTTACGTGCCGCCATGAGTCTCCGCTTCTCATTGGCAGGTGCCGTCCAAGCAAGCGTGTGAGTCGACGGGAGGTGTGCGAGAAGACCACTGTGCAGGCTCACCGGGAGGCGAGCCCTTTGACCAGGCTCCGCCGCCCAGCGTCGTCCCAACTGCTCCCACTTTTAATGTTGCCGGCGCCGCAGTTTAAAATCAACCCCGCACTACCCGTATCGCTACAATCCTCTCTCTTCCTCTCTGATTCTCCTGTCGTCTACCTCCAACTAGCCTGACCTAAACGTACGCCATGCCACATGACGATGGTCTGCCCTTAGTGTTCTAGTTTCCTAAGGAAGACACCCAGCCGGAGTCTCAAGAACATAAGGCACTTTGGGACGAGCTTGAACTGGCCTTGCAGGAAGACGCCGCGCCTGTCCCCGCTCCCGTTCCGGCTCCCGTCGCCCTGACTACGCCAGCGCCCATCCCCGTGCACCTGCCAGTGCATGCGCCTGCGCATGCACTGATGCGCACGCTCGTGCTGGTGCCCATGCACCTGCCAGCGCATGCACCTGCGCGTGCACTGACGTGCGCGCCTGTGCCGATACCCGTGCACACGAATGTCTTCGTCACGCCGTTGACAGCGCCTGTCCCCGCGCGGGTGCCAGTGCCCCCCTCAGCGACATGGATGGCCGCCGTCAACCACTTCCCTGCACCAACACCAGTCGACTCCTCCCGCCAGTTGACTCGCTCCGAAGTCCAGAATATTTTGGCCTTCCTTGAAGCTAGGCCAACGCCCAGGAGTACGCCAACAACGGCGCAAGACGCCGCCGTCGCCGTCGATTAGTGGCCCGACGACACACAGAGCACGGCAGAGGAGCCGCTTCCCACCGCGAGACGCCCCCGCCGCCGCGTAATCTAAATTTGCCATGAAAAACGTTCGGATTGCCATGCTTAAAATCTGAACGTTTATCATTTCCGTTTATTTTATATCGATCGTCGTATAATTTAAAGTCAGAGTCAAACTAAACGAAATGTATGGTTTGATCGATTGAATGTTCTGCTAGAGCCGTATCAAATTAAATATAAAACGTCATCAAGCCACATGTATTCCTTGTCATCCAACGACCTAGACTGCTTCAATGTCGAGCGCTCAACATGTTTAGCGTGCAGTTAATTTCATGCCAAAAATAGTGCTAATCACATGACAACACGCAAATAATATCCTAGTAGTTAATATCCGCATGCACTTAATATACTTCCAAATTAACGTGCATTGCACGTACACACTGACTAGTGCTACTAGTACGTGAAACTGGTGCCGTGACTTGTGAACGCGTCCAGATATGGTCAACGGCAACATCGCCCGCGAGTTCTTCCTGTTTGCCCGTGCGTCTAAACGCGGAAGGGGAGGAGAGAGAGAGCACACAATGAACCCACCAGTAAGTGAAGGCGAATAGTACTAAAAATAATATTACATGTTATCCATTAATTAGGTTGTGGTAATATAAAAACATTATGTGAACAAAGGGGGTACAACAAACATTGCTATTCTACGTATGTTGCCTATTAACGTGTGGCTTGAAGGCCCGGTCGGATGTTCGATCCTCGTCCTTTATTTTTTAATTTGTATATGGGTCTAAATTTGTTTCATGACATGTGGGCCCCTCGGTGTGTGTAGCACTTTAAATTGTGGGTCGAAATTTGTTCCATTCCAAGTGGACTATCGGTGTGTAGTTTTGTAGCTTATTTATAATAACTAAAGAGAACAACATAGTTTTTTCAATAATACCATGGTGCGATGTTGAAGGCGAGCAAGGACGTGCGAGAGAGCGATGGCCGAGCCAGAGGGAAATCAACTAGGGGAGTTGTGTGGGTTGCAATGGTGTTTGGAGTAGTTGTGGGCCGAATGCTACGAAAATATAATCTAAACCGACCGGAACAAATGCCTACACAAATTAATCCAAGGTTGGAGTTCCCCTCGCAATGTAAATAGCTCCGGCTTTGCTAGGGATGGAGAGGTAGTAGCTTCAACGCGTGGAAGATACGGTGTGAGAAAGCGAGGTCAATCGAGAGACATATAGATAGAGAGACAAAGTGAGTGTGGTCCGACATTCATTGAACAAATATATATGCTCTAGAGAGATATTGTCCGATCGAGCTTTTTGGCAAGGGTAAGGGCTATAAGATAGAGCTTGAGAGATGATCCAGTCACAGACGTGTAGATATATTTTGTGCGTGGGAGGAAGCAAGGTCAACTGATCACATAGGGTCGCCGTGCGATCGAAAGAGTGAGACGGTTTGGAGAGAGTGACCTAGATAGACGATGTGCGTGAGAGAGTATACAATGTGAATATGTCGAATTGGGCTCAAACATGGTGATATATCGTTTTTTGTCTGAGAAAGAGCAAGGTCAATCGAGGCATATGGAGAGAGAGAGAGATTGAGTGAGCGTGGCCCACCATGAGGTCGAAAGAGTGGCGGCGGCTTGGATGGACTGACCTAGGTAGACAATCCGTGCGAGAGAGTATAGAGTGTGTCGATCGAGGCCCGAATAGGGAGATATATCATTTGTATGTGAAAGAAAACGAGGTTAAACAAGACTCAGATAAAGAGAGCGAGATTGAGCGAGTGTGGCCCGCCATGCGGAAGAAAGAGTGAGACAGTCTCGAGGGAGTGACCTAGATATACAATGTGCGTGCGTGCGCACGAGAGGTTGGGGGTAGATAGGCAATGCATGTATTTAGTGCGAGAGGGTGAGAGGGAGAGGGGGGAGAGAGAGAGCTCGGCATGGGGTGCAGTGGCGGGTGTGTGAGGTAAATACATTTGGTAACAGAGTGGAAAAAGGGGTTGTGTAGTTGAGAGACTTAGAGATCGAAACATGGAGAGAAAGAATGAATGTGTGTTGGAAACCGATAGCTTCCTCAGGTGGTTAGGAGAGGAAGATTGACCGATACAGGAAGTGTGTAGCGTTTGTGCGGGGGGGGGGGGGGGGCTAAAAACAACATTTGAATGTACATAGTACGAGACTTAATATTGATGTTTCAATTCGGTGTACATTGTAAGATTTGAACCGAGGACCAGGCTTGCAGGTCATATGTTTGAATCCATCCAAAAGTTTTCTCACTACCATGGTGTTCATCATAGACATATGAATTTGTATTAAAAAAGTAGCGTGGATACAGTGAAATGTGAAATCCACGTTAGAATTGGAGATCGCTACGTGACACACACTCTAATTCAAATAACTAACTACGTGACACAAACTCTAATTCAAATAACTAATTATGTGACACACACTCTAATCCACGTTAGCGTGGGTACCGTTTCGATTTTTTTTCAAATAACTCCTCATTAATTAATTTATAGTACTCCCTCTGTTCACTTTTATAAGACCTTGAAGACATTTCAGACAATGTGCAAAACAGTTCATTTTAAGTTGTCTGAAACGACTTACAAAAGGGAACGGATGGAGTATCTCGTTTCGAATGACTAATTATTGCAAGGAAAACACGGGCATGGTAATACATACAGATTCGTTTGCAAATGAAAGAAGATTCGTTTGCATTCTCAAATGTAGGCGCACCAGGTAGACCAGGGTCGTGTCAGGGTGGACGCTGCTTCAGTGCCTTAAAGGCAACTGCCTTTGGGTCACTGACATGTGGGCCAGCCACCTATTGGGCCCACATGTCATGGACACAAAGGAAGGTGCCTTAAGGCACCGAAGCATAGTCATGTCGGGGTGGTCGTGTGTGTCGGACGGACGCGTAGCACCCAGCCACCCACCCCCCTCCCCACAAAAAAAGGACGACGACAATATAAGTTCGCGCTTCCATGTTTCGGATTGAAATATCTGGCAGGCCCAATTCCAGCCCTGCAAAAAACTCTCTTCTCCACCGTCCCCTTCTGCGCCCAGATTGCTCAAATCCCTAATTCGCCGCCAACCCTCTAATCGCCCCTCGTCTCGTCTCTTTCCCCACCGTTCCCCACCTCTGTGCCAGACGACAACGACGAAGACAACGGTCGCGCTTCACCACCGCACCGGAGCTACCTCATCTACGCCCTCGTCCATCGCACCGGGTGGTCCACCGACAACGTCGGCCGCCGCAACCGACGTGCCTCACAGACAGCGAGTTCCACCGCATCAGGTGTGCTTCACCGACGCCGTCTCCCAGCTCACCAGGGCTACTTCACCGAGCACATCGTCGCACCTCCGCCCCCTGAGGCCGTTGGGGCTTCACCAACGGTATCGTCCACCGCATCGTAACGCTCCACTGCCACTCAAGATCTTCATCCGTGCGCTGCCAGCCAACGCCAGCGCATCACCCTCAACGGCTCTGAAGTGACCCGCACACTAGCTAGGCGAGCATGCCCAAACGCCGGCCCAAACTAGGTATCCACACATCACTCCCTTGTGCACTATTCCGACGATGTTTGGATATACTTTCACTGCTCTCTTAGCTTACACGCCTATGCAACTCTAACTTTAACTCTTATTTCTTCCGGAGATATCATCTGAAACAAGCAAATCCATTTTTAGCGAAGCATGACGGCGCTACGGGATCTGGTACACATCCTGCACACCTCTATAACCTTGTAAGTATCTGTCCTCCAGTACAACATCAAGGTCGATTCCTCTTATTTGATCAACCATTCGCCGTGTAAAAAATGCAGAGGTGGATGCAAGGAGCACAAGGCCTACACATCCAAGCAAGTGGTAACATGGACTTGTACATGGAACATCCCAAGCGCAAACAGAGCTATAGTGAGCCTGTACAACGAGCTAGCGTAAGTCCCTGCATTTCGTTTAATTCATACTGGCATTCGTGTATGATTTGTGTGCAGTGGCTGATCCACGAATTCAAGTTACCAGGGGTGAACATTTAACTTAAAAAATACGAAGGCACTTGCACTCCAGAAATCAACATAACTTGAGAAATGTGAAGCTACATGCACTTTGAAAACCAGCTAATGATCCAAAGTAGTTCAGATTACAAACACTAAATGATGCAAGCACCAAAAAACACAAAATGGAACATGGTGTACAAGGACTACAAACATGGTCACCTGCTTGAATTATTCGTTCTCTGGTAGAAAATATCAAAGTGTAATTACATGTTTAACCAGTGCGCAAACTACATATCAATATATCTATCCTGCACAAGTATGCCAATACTTTCAAACAACAGATTAGAAAAGTATTTATGCTATGTTGTCATGATATGGGGACTTTCTGGTAGATGGCCTCGACGTTTCCTCAAGCTGTGAAAATGCACTAGAATTTGCTTGTCATCAATGCCTGCAAATCTCTGTCTCTCTCAACATAGTAGATCATTATTAGACACTAAATCCTTCAATGAGCTTGCAAAATGCTTGCATTAGATCCCTCATTAGACACTATATGTTCATCACCAGGAGCATGTAAAATGTTTGCATCAAATCCTTCATTAGCAGTCTATTCATTAGACACTTCAGGCTCAAGAACAACATGAGCTTGTATGTTTGCACCGGAAACTTGATTAGATACATCAGATTCAGTCAATTCAGTATTGATTGGGGGAGTTATAAAATAAGTAGAAATTGGTTTCATTTTCTCATAGATTCCCTACATACAAGCAGTTTTACAACACCGTCAGGTTTAACTATTGGCCAGAAATTGAAGAGTTGAATTAGATATAATCAGGGGTGTGATGTACCTGCTCGTTGCGCATGCTACTCTTGCAAGCTGCGACTGTCCGTTTGCGCAAGTTCGATGCCATGCCCGTGCTACCGCCGCTGCCTCCCACGCAGGCTACACCCAGGGTTGGATCTTCATCTTCTTGTCCTTCTGTTCGCTTGAAGCTCGGCGACCGCCCTCCAACGAGGGCACGAGGAAGTGTTGTGTCGGTCTACCCAGTGGCGGCTAGGTTAGGAGCGAACCAGACTGGAGGCTGGAGTGAATGAACTGGGATTTTTCCTACTGTCGATCGATATGGGAGGCGCTCGTTTGGGCCACGAGCCTGCTATAGGGCCTGCCTTGCACTTATGTTATTGTCCCATCCAAATTGAAACATTTTTCTTCATTTTTTACATTGCCTGCTCGTGCATTGGGACGAACAAAACTAGCGTGGGCCAACCTGGACGACTCAAACGAGGTGCACACTTTCCAGCCACCTCAGGCGGCCGCCCATACCAGCCCCTATGGTGGCGTCGCCCCTTTTTGCGTGTATGATTGGATAGTGAAAAATATTCCAGTGGCGCTTTTGATTTACCCACAGAATGGTTGAATTGCTTGTTTCTATGAACTGAGTTCGCCAATAATGTGAAGGATGCCGGTCTTTTCATCCTATTGTAGATTGCTTAGATCTCGATATGCCAAAAGTAATCGCATGAAATATACAGTAAAAGCCAGTGTGATGTGTTTGGCTACAACTAGTCTGACTACACGTCCTCATATAACATATCAAGGACGCACCATCTTGCCAGATTAACCATTCGACTTACCCATGCAATGTGGGAAGAAAGAAGTATTGGGACTGCGTAAGCAATTGATGCCATGGACTCCTTCGTACAACCTTGTAAGCGAAAAAGAAGTTGTAGTGTGCCTGTACAAAGAACTAGCGTAAGTTCAGTTACCTGCTTCTCAGAATTTTAGTTAGCCACTTATTGCAAAATTGTTCAATTACGTTGCTTGGCTTAATTTAGTTTGCTACTGATTACATAATGGCACAGCCTGTTAATCATATTATAGACTGCGCCTATCTATGTGTTTGATACTTACTGTTAAGAATTACCTGTTTGCCTTAACTTAAATATCTACTTGTTTGTTTAACTGCTTTGCTGCTGCAACAACGGGTTACAATGATGTTAATAGCTACTTTTCAGCATCCAATTGAAACTCTTTAATTCCTTGTTTGTTTAACTTGTTTGCTGTTATAATTCCCAGTTGAGATGTTTTGCTGACTTCAACTTTTCTGAATCCAATCGGAACTTTAATGGCAAAACAGGTTAGCCCAAGATCAAAGAGCGAGGTCCCCATGGACGTTGCATCATCCCATAGCAGTGGCACCGGCCCAATCATGCATTATGAATTGCCAACTACTGATGCTCTAGAGGCTAAACTAGTGGTAGAAAGAGATTCTGCTTCTGCACTTAGAGATGAAGTTGAGATGTTGAGGAAGCAACCAGCACAATCACAAGTAGTACTCAAGACAACCATTAAATATATGGTGGATTTCAAAACGAAGCAAGCTGAGACTGACTAGATTGTTAAGGTCCTGAAGGAAAAAAGGAAATTAAATTCCTACTTGGTAAATCATAGGTGAAATGTTCTTTCCATAGTTGAATAACCTTTGTGTTGTTTTAGAGATCATGTAATAATTGTTTTTTTGTTTGTAATTTTATTTGAGCACAAGTCCGTATTAATTGATAAGACTCGGAGACATTTCATTTGGATTGTTGTGCTAGACCTACAAATATGCCAATCGGGCTGAATGTGCATTCAACAATAGTAGTAGTATAGATGGACCATAAGTGGCACGCTCGGAAAGGGCCAAGATGCTGGCTAAAAAAGGGATGTTGTTGTAGCCAAAAAAAGTACAGCGGCCTGGCTTATGTATGTTAGTTGATATTATTGATCCATATACTCTATAAGTGTTTATATGTCTGTTAATTCTGTACATTCTTGGTTGATTGACTCGGTATTTGAATCTCGATACATCGCTTGTGTACATATCTAAATGGGAGTACACATTATGCTGCGTGTGACATTTGAGTTGGACATGAAGTGTTCCAAATATTCGAATTCACCTTAAACTGGATTCTAGTTTCTGAATTTGAGTATCAGCATTTGTAAACCATATTCATATATGACAGTGGAATACACCTTTGTCGTCCTTTTGAAGATATATAATAACACATAGAATGATTTATAAAGATTCATATAGGAATACAAAATGGATTCGAATTTAGTTGCCAGGGTAAACGTGGATGCTTATTGTCCCAAAATTCGAAAGAAGCAGCAAAATGTCCACTCCCACGTCGGCTGCCCGAAGCCAAGTGTTTGGGAGATGGAAATTACCGTCTACCCATTACACAGACAGTCCATCGGCCCGATTTCCACTGTTCTAAATAGGGGTAGGTTAGTAACTTCAATTAGACGTGACACGACCACCTCTGAGCCCATTCCGACACGTTGGACGTCAAACATGGGCGGCAAAACTCATTTGATTCAAGCTCGTCCGAAAGACCACTGTTTCTCCCTCCATTCCCCATTCAGACACGGTGGGCGGCAAAACAAACTCGACTCGGCCGAAATCGATGTAGGCAAATATTTTCAATAGGGGCAGGTTTGTAACTTACTCAGACGTGACACAACCGCCCTACCTGTCAGCCCCGTTCATACACCATGGGTGCCAACCATGGGCGCCAACCTCCCTCTCCTCGCCCGAAATCGCTCTGGGCAAATATTGGCGAGATGCGAGATTACCGTCCTATCCCTAACCGATGAGACGCCAAATTTTAAACGGGGGCTAAGTTCGTAACTTTCCCATATTTCAGATAGGCGCGTCCCAAAAACATGGTTCCCCGTACCTCTCCCTCCATTTTCCCATTCATACACCGTCTGTGCTAGAACACCCCATCCCCACACCAGCCTCCGTCTGCCACCCCATCCATCGCCGCCGTCCTCCACCACATCCATCGCCACCGTCCTCCACCATGCCAGAGCGCCTACCAAGACCGCGCCGCCCACTGCTAGAGATGGGCGTTTCTCATCCACAGCGACGGACCAATAGCCTTGCAACGCGTCCTCTCGCTTCATCGGCGCCGTCATCCTCTTAGCCGGGGCCGCTCACATGACCTTCTCTTCCACCGCAACAGGACTTATCCCCCGATGCACCCGTCTACCGTCGCAGATCTGCTTCAACGCCACCGACAGCCATCGCACCCCCGATGCCTACACGGTGCCGCAAGAGAGGTGGTACTTCATATCTCCTCAACTTTTTGATCTCAACCAGAAAATAGATCTTAACTTGGTTACTCTACTTTCTTTTCAGCTCTTAGAATCTAGTTCTTAGTTCAAAGCAAACAATGGATGCTAAATATCATTTCTCCGGTTTGCAGCTTCAAATCTGCCATGGCACAACCATAATACGATTTAATTGATCATGCTTAGGGTTTAATTGATCATGATGGTTCCGTGGTGGTTTCTTTAATAGAAATCAGAGGGGAAACCCTCTTTTGCTAAAAAAATATGCTTAGAGTTTCCCCCTTTTATGATCACTATACGATCAGAATACGTGCTTCGTGCCATAATAAGACTGCTCCACCCATCAAGCTAAACAAGCTTAGTTGTTCAAATACGAATCTGATATTATTAAAACAGAGTTGTTTAATTGGTCAGCTAAATGTTCTTAAATTAGTTTCGAAAATGCATGTTCGCCGCTCGGGTGTGTATCTCTACAGGGTGCCCACGGTGGGCCGGCCCACCCTGGGATTTTGGATCGTCCCAGGCCTCGATTCCCCTCTATTCTGTTGCGCGCTTCCGATCTCTACTCGCCCCCAGCCGCCTGCCTCGCCGACGACTTGCCGTCCCCGGACGGCATGACTCTAGGAGGAGACGCCGGACTAACAGGAGGCCAGGAGCCGCTCGCCCAACAGCGTCACCGCTGCCCGGGCGCATCGCCGTGCCTAACTTCCCAGTCCGTTCAGGGCTCAGGCATGCAGCACCCACCAAGCCAAACCGATTTGAGATATGTCCTCAACACTCAGCAGCCACTCCTCATCACCCATTTTCTAATTGATTCATTACTCATTAGGCAGGATTGTCATTAGGGTTTGTTGTGTGCTCAGTGCTACCTACACTTAATGGTTCAGATGTATTTCGGTCGTAGTGACATTGACCCAGATTACTGCAAGCCAGGTTTGTTGACAATTTTACTTGTATTTCTTACTCATTTGATATAATATCCAATTATTCATGCCGATTAGTTGCAAACAATAAGTGCTAGAAAAACTTCTTCATTCAGATTTTGGACGGTCTCTTACTGCAGTTACAATTCTGCATACTTGTCCTAGTAAGCTCACAAGTAAATGATTGATTCACTACATCTATGCTTGCCTTGTAATATTTGTTGTCAATATTCTTTTAGGGTAGACCACCCTGTTTCTAAATACTAGAATCGTAGACATGAGTGAATAGTATTTCTCTATATGATCTCTTCCATCATGTGTGGGTAACGAACACTGCATTGTATAGAAAGAAAGTGTCATTTCCAGCTTTTACATTGGTTTCGATCTTTTACATGAAATACAATCTGTCTACTTGCTTTGTGTCGCACTACCAACACTCCAACCTGAAGGAAATATGCCCTAGAGGAAATAATAAAGTTATTATTTATTTCCTTATTTCATGATAAATGTTTATTATTCATGCTAGAATTGTATTAACCAGAAACATAATACATGTGTGAATACATAGACAAACAGAGTGTCACTAGTATGCCTCTACTTGACTAGCTCATTAATCAAAGATGGTTATGTTTCCTAACCATAGACAAAGAGTTGTTATTTGATTAATGGGATCACATCATTAGATGAATGATCTGATTGACTTGACCCATTCCGTTAGCTTAGCACTTGATCGTTTAGTTTGTTGCTATTGCTTTTTTCATGACTTATACATGTTCCTATGACTATGAGAATATGCAACTCCCGTTTACCGGAGGAACACTTTGTGTGCTACCAAACGTCACAACGTAACTGGGTGATTATAAAGGTGCTCTACAGGTGTCTCCAAAGGTACTTGTTGGGTTGGCGTATTTCAAGATTAGGATTTGTCACTCCGAATGTCGGAGAGGTATCTCTGGGCCCTCTCGGTAATGCACATTACTTAAGCCTTGCAAGCATTGCAACTAATGAGTTAGTTGCAGGATGATGTATTATGGAATGAGTAAAGAGACTTGCCGGTGACAAGATTGAACTAGGTATTGGATACCGACGATCGAATCTCGGGCAAGTAACATACCGATGACAAAGGGAACAATGTATGTTGTTATGCGGTCTGACCGATAAAGATCTTCGTAGAATATGTAGGAGCCAATATGAGCATCCAGGTTCCACTATTGGTTATTGACCGGAGACGTGTCTCGGTCATGTCTACATTGTTCTCGAACCGTAGGGTCCGCACGCTTAAGGTTTCGATGACAGTTATATTATGAGTTTATGAGTTTTGATGTACCGAAGGAGTTCGGAGTCCCGGATGAGATCGGGTACATGACGAGGAGTCTCGAAATAGTCGAGATGTAAAGATCGATATATTGGACGACTATATTCGGACATCGGAAAGGTTCCGAGTGATTCGGGTATTTTTCGGAGTACCGGGGAGTTACGGGAATACGGGGGGAGAAGTATTGGGCCTTATTGGGCCATACGTGAAAGAGAGAGGGGCTGCCTAGGGCAGGCCGTGCCCCCCCCCCCCCCAAGGCCTAGTCTGAATTGGACTAGGGGGAGGGGCTGCGCCCCCTCCTTCCTTCCCTTCTCCCTTCCCCTTCCTTGTCTCCTACTCCTAATACATGGAAGGACTCCTAGTTGGACTAGGAAAGGGGGAATCCTACTCCCGGTGGGAGTAGGACTCCCCTAGGGCGCGCCATAGAGAGGTCCGGCCCTCCCCTCCTCCACTCCTTTATATACGGGGGCAGGGGCACCCCATAGACACACAAGTTGATCTTCGTGATCGTTACTTAGCCGTGTGCGGTGCCCCCCTCCACGATATTACACCTCGGTCATATTGTAGCGGTGCTTAGGCGAAGCCCTGCGACGGTTGAACATCAAGATCGTCACCACGCCGTTGTGCTGATGGAACTCCTCCCCGAAGCTTTGCTGGATCGGAGCCCGGGGAGCGTCATCGAGCTGAACGTGTGCCAAGAACTCGGAGGTGCCGGAGTAACGGTGCTTGGATCGGTTGGACCGGGAAGACGTATGACTACTTCCTCTACGTTGTGTCAACGCTTCCGCTTCGGTCTACGAGGGTACGTAGACAACACTCTCCCCTCTCATTGCTATGCATCACCATGATCTTGCGTGTGCGTTGGAAAATTATTTGAAATTACTATGTTCCCTAACAGTGGCATCCGAGCCTAGGTTATATGGTTTGATGTTATATGCACGAGTAGAACACAAGTGAGTTGTGGGCGATATAAGTCATACTGCTTACCAGCATGTCATACTTTGGTTCGGCGGTATTGTTGGATGAAGCGGCCCGGACCGACATTACGCGTACGCTTACGCGAGACTGGTTCTACCGCCGTGCTTTGCACACAGGTGGCTGGCGGGTGTCAGTTTCTCCAACTTTAGTTGAACCGAGTGTGGCTACGCCCGGTCCTTGCGAAGGTTAAAACAGCACCAACTTGAAAAACTATCGTTGTGGTTTTGATGCGTAGGTAAGATTGGTTCTTGCTTAAGCCCGTAGCAGCCATGTAAAACTTGCAACAACAAAGTAGAGGACGTCTAACTTGTTTTTGCAGGGCATGTTATGATGTGATATGGTCAAGACATGATGCTAAATTTTATTGTATGAGATGATCATGTTTTGTAACCGAGTTATCGGCAACTGGCAGGAGCCATATGGTTGTCGCTTTATTGTATGCAATGCAATCGCGCTGTAATGCTTTACTTTATCACTAAGCGGTAGCGATAGTCGTGGAAGCATAAGATTGGCGAGACGACAACGATGCTACGATGGAGATCAAGGTATCGCGCCGGTGACGATGGTGATCATGACGGTGCTTCGGAGATGGAGATCACAAGCACAAGATGATGATGGCCATATCATATCACTTATATTGATTGCATGTGATGTTTATCTTTTATGCATCTTATCTTGCTTTGATTGACGGTAACATTATAAGATGATCTCTCACTAAATTTCAAGATAAAAGTGTTCTCCCTGAGTATGCACCGTTGCCAAAGTTCTTCGTGCCCCGACACCACATGATGATCGGGTGTGATAAGCTCTACGTCCATCTACAACGGGTGCAAGATAGTTTTGCACACACGGAATACTCAGGTTAAACTTGACGAGCCTAGCATATGCAGATATGGCCTCGGAACACTGGAGACCGAAAGGTCGAGCATGAATCATATAGTAGATATGATCAACAGAGTGATGTTCACCATTGAAAACTACTCCATCTCACGTGATGATCGGACATGGTTTAGTTGATTTGGATCACGTGATCACTTAGATGATTAGAGGGATGTCTATCTAAGTGAGAGTTCTTAATTAATATGATTAATTGAACTTAAATTTATCATGAACCTAGTCCTGGTAGTATTAGCATATCTATGTTGTAGATCAATAGCTCCCGTTGTTGCTTCCCTATGTTTGTTTTGATATGTTCCTAGAGAAAAACTATGTTGAAAGATGTTAGTAGCAATGATGCGGATTGGATCCGTGATCTGAAGTTTATCCTCATTGCTGCACAGAAGAATTATGTCCTTGATGCACCGCTAGGTGACAGACCTATTGCAGGAGCAGATGCAGACGTTATGAACGTTTGGCTAGCTCAATATGATGACTACTTGATAGTTTAGTGCACCATGCTTATCGGCTTAGAATCGGGACTTCAAAGACGTTTTGAACGTCATGGACCATATCAGATGTTCCAGGAGTTGAATTTAATATTTCAAGCAAATACCCGAGTTAAGAGATATGAAGTCTCCAGCAAGTTCTATAGCTACAAGATGGAGGAGAATCGCTCAAGCAGTGAGCATGTACTCAGATTGTCTGGGTACTACAATCGCTTGAATCAAGTGGGAGTTAATCTTCCAGATAAGATAGTGATTGACAGAATTCTCTAGTCACCATCACCAAGTTAGTAGAACTTCGTGATGAACTATAATATGCAAGGGATAACGAATACAATTCCCAAGCTCTTCGTGATGCTAAAATCGACGAAGGTAGAAATAAAGAAAAACATCAAGCGTTGATGGTTGACGAGACCACTAGTTTCAACAAAACGGCAAAGGAAGAAGGGGGACTTCATGTAGAACGGCAAGCAAGCTGCTTCTCAAGTGAAGAAGCCCAAGTCTGGACCTAAGCCTGAGACTAAGTGCTTCTACTGCAAAGGGACTGGTCACTAGAAGCGGAACTACCCCAAATGTTTGGCGGATAAGAAGGATGGCAAAGTGAACAAAGGTATATTTGATATACGTGTTATTGATGTGTACTTTCCTAGTGTTTATAGCAACCCCTCGGCATTTGATACTTGTTCAGTTGCTAAGATTAGTAACTCGAAACGGGAGTTGCAGAATAAACAGAGACTAGTTAAGGGTGAAGTGATGATGTGTGTTGGAAGTGGTTCCAAGATTGATATGATCATCATCGCACACTCCCTATACTTTCAGGATTAGTGTTGAACCTAAATAAGTGTTATTTGGTGTTTGCGTTGAGCATGAATATGATTTGATCATGTTTATTGCAATATGGTTATTCATTTAAGTTAGAGAACAATTGTTGTTCTGTTTACATCAATAAAACCTTATATGGTTACACACCCAATGAAAATGGTTCGTTGGATCTCGATCATAGTGATACACATGTTCATAATATTGAAACCAAAAGATGCAAAGTTAATAATGATAGTGCAACTTATTTGTGGCACTGCCGTTTAGGTCATATTGGTGTAAACCGCATGAAGAAACTCCATGCTGATGGGCTTTTGGAATCCCTTGATTATGAATCACTTGATGCTTGCGAACCATGCCTCATGGGCAAGATGACTAAGACTCCGTTCTCCGAAACAGTGGAGCGAGCAACTGACTTATTGGAAATAATACATACTGATGTATGCGTTCCGATGAGTGTTAAGGCTCGCGGCGAGTATCGTTATTTTCTGACCTTCATAGATGATTTGAGCAGATATGGGTATATCTACTTGATGAAACATAAGTCTGAAACATTTGAAAAGTTCAAAGAATTTCTGAGTGAAGTGGAAAATCATCGTGACAAGAAAATAAGGTTTCTATGATCTGATCGCGGAGACAAATATTTGAGTTACGAGTTTGGTCTACATTTGAAACAATGCGGAATAGTTTCGCAACTCACGCCACCTAGAACACCACAGCATAATGGTGTGTCCGAACATCATAACCGTACTTTATTGGATATAGTACAATCTATGATGTTTCTTACTGATTTACCAATATCGTTTTGGGATCATGCATTGGAGACAACTGCATTCACATTAAAAAGGGGCACCATCTAAGTCCGTTGAGATGACACAATAAGAACTATGGTTTGGCAAGAAACCAAAGTTGTCATTTCTTAAAGTTTGGGGTTGCGATGCTTATAGAAAAAGTTTCATCATGATAAGCTCAAACCCAAATCGGAGAAATATGTCTTCATAGGATACCCAAAGGAGACAGTTGGGTACACCTTCTATCACAGATCCGAAGGCAAGACATTCGTTGCTAAAAATGGATCCTTTCTAGAGAAGGAGTTTCTCTCGAAAGAAGTGAGTGGGAGGAAAGTAGAACTTGATAAGGTAATTGTACCTTCTCCCGAATTTGAAAGTAGTTCATCATAGAAATCAGTTCCAGTGATGCCTACACCGATTAGTGAGGAAGTTAATGATGATGATCATAAACTTTGGATCAAGTTACTACCGAACCTCGTAGGTCAACCATAATAAGATCTGCACCAGAGTGGTATGGTAATCCTGTTTTGGAGGTTATGTTACTAGACCATGACGAACCTACGAACTATGAAGAAGTGATGGTGAGCCCAGATTCCGCGAAATGGCTTGAGGCCATGAAATCTGAGATGAGATCCATATATGAGAACAAAGTATGGACTTTGATTGACTTGCACGATGATCGTCAAGTAAATGGATCTTCAAGAGGAAGACGGACATTGATAGTAGTGTTACTATCCACAAAGCTAGACTTGTCGAAAAAGGTTTTTGACAAAGTTCAAGGTGTTGACTACGATGAGAGTTTCTCACTCGTATCTATGCTTGAGTCTGTCTGAATCATGTTAGCAATTGCCGCATTTTATGAAATCCGGCAAATGGATAAACAAAACTGCATTCCTTAATGGATTTATTAAAGAAGAGTTGTATATGATGCAACCAGAAGGTTTTGTCAATCCTAAAGGTGCTAACAAAATATACAAGCTCCAGCGATTCATCTATGGACTGGTGCAAGCATCTCGGAGTTGGAATATACGCTTTGATAGGTTGATCGAAGCATATAGTTTTATACAGACTTGCGGTGAAGCATGTATTTACAAGAAAGTGAGTGGGAGCACTACAACATTTCTGATAAGTATATGTGAATGACATATTGTTGATCGGAAATAATGTAGAATTATTCTGCAAAGCATAAAGGAGTGTTTGAAAGGATTTTTTCAAAGAAAGACCTCGGTGAAGCTGCTTACATAAGCATCAAGATCTATAGAGATAGATCAAGACGCTTGATAAGATTTTTCAATAAGTACATACCTTGACAAGATTTTGAAGTAGTTCAAAATGGAACAGTCAAAGAAAGAGTTCTTGCTTGTGTTACAAGGTGTGAAGTTGAGTAAGACTCAAAACCCGACCACGGCAGAAGATAGAAAGAGAATGAAACTCATTCCCTATGCCTTGGCCATAGGTTCTATAAAGTATGCCATGCTGTGTACCAGATCTATTGTATACCCTACACTGATTTTGGCAAAGGAATACAATAGTGATCTAGGAGTTGATCACTGGACAGCGGTCAAAATTATCCTTAGTGGAATAAGGATATGTTTCTCGATTATGGAGGTGACAAAAGGTTCATCGTAAAAGGTTACGTCGATGCAAGTTTTGACACTAATCTAGATGACTCTAAGTCTCAATCTAGATACATATTGAAAGTGGGAGCAATTAGCTAGAGTAGCTCCGTGTAGAGCATTGTAGACATAGAACTTGCAAAATACTTACGGATCTAAATGTGACAGACCCGTTGACTAAAATTATCTCACAAGCAAAACATGATCACACCTTAGTACTTTTTGGGTGTTAATCACATAGATATGTGAACTAGATTACTGACTCTAGTAAACCCTTTGAGTGTTGGTCACATGACGATGTGAACTATGGGTGTTAATCACATGGTGATGTGAACTATTGCTGTTAAATCACATGGCGATGTGAACTAGATTATTGACTCTAGTGCAAGTGGGAGACTGAAGGAAATATGCCCTAGAGGCAATAATAAAGTTATTATTTATTTCCTTATTTCATGATAAATGTTTATTATTCATGCTAGAATTGTATTAACCGGAAACATAATACATGTGTGAATACATAGACAAACAGAGTGTCACCAGTATGCCTCTACTTGACTAGCTCATTAATCAAAGATGGTTATGTTTCCTAACCATAGACAAAGATTTGTTATTTGATTAATGGGATCACATCATTAGATGAATGATCTGATTAACTTGACCCATTCCGTTAACTTAGCACTTGATCGTTTAGTTTGTTGCTATTGCTTTCTTCATGACTTATACATGTTCCTATGACTATGAGATTATGCAACTCCCGTTTACCGGAGGAACACTTTGTGTGCTACCAAACGTCACAACATAACTGGGTGATTATAAAGGTGCTCTACAGGTGTCTCCAAAGGTACTTGTTGGGTTGGCGTATTTCGAGATTAGGATTTGTCACTCCGAATGTCGGAGAGGTATCTTTGGGCCCTCTCGGTAATGCACATCACTTAAGTCTTGCAAGCATTGCAACTAATGAGTTAGTTGCAGGATGATGTATTACGGAACGAGTAAAGAGACTTGTCGGTGACGATATTGAACTAGGTATTGGATACCGACGATCAAATCTCGGGCAAGTAACATACCGATGACAAAGGGAACAACGTATGTTGTTATGCGGTCTGACCGATAAAAATCTTCGTAGAATATGTAGGAGCCAATATGAGCATCCAGGTTCCGCTATTGGTTATTGACCGGAGACGTGTCTCGGTCATGTCTACATTGTTCTCGAACCATAGGGTCCGCACGCTTAAGGTTTCGATAACAGTTATATTATGAGTTTATGAGTTTTGATGTACCGAAGGAGTTCGGAGTCCCGGATGAGATCGGGGACATGACGAGGAGTCTCGAAATGGTCGAGACGTAAAGATCGATATATTGGACGACTATATTCGGACATCGGAAAGGTTCCGAGTGATTCGGGTATTTTTCGAAGTACCGGGGAGTTACGGGAATACGGGGGGAGAAGTATTAGGCCTTATTGGGCCATACGGGGAAGGAAGAGGGGCTGCCTAGGGCAGGCCGCGCACCCCCCCAAGGCCTAGTCCGAATTGGACTAGGGGGAGGGGCTGCGCCCCCTCGTTCCTTCCCTTCTCCCTTCCCCTTCCTTGTCTCCTACTCCTAATACATGGAAGGACTCCTAGTTGGACTAGGAAAGGGGGAATCCTACTCCCGGTGGGAGTAGGACTCCCCTAGGGCGCGCCATAGAGAGGGCCGGCCCTCCCCTCCTCCACTCCTTTATATACGGGGGCAGGGGGCACCCCATAGACACACAAGTTGATCTTCGTGATCGTTCCTTTGCCGTGTGCGGTGCCCCTCTCCACGATATTACACCTCGGTCATATTGTAGCGGTGCTTAGGCGAAGCCCTGCGATGGTTGAACATCAAGATCGTCACCACGCCGTCATGCTGACGGAAATCCTCCCCAAATCTTTGCTGGTTCGGAGCCTGGGGAGCGTCATCGAGCTGAACGTGTGCCAAGAACTCGGAGGTGCCAGAGTAACGGTGCTTGGATTGGTTGGACCGGGAAGACGTACGACTACTTCCACTACGTTATGTCAACGCTTCCGCTTCGGTCTACGAGGGTACGTAGACAACACTCTCCCCTCTCGTTGCTATGCATCACCATGATCTTGCATGTGCGTAGGATTTTTTTTTGAAATTACTACGTTCCCCAACACACCCTTGAAGCTAAACATTACGCCACTCATAATTGCTTAGTTTATTTGTTCAAATACGAATTTCATATGATTCTAATGTTCCTACTTCAGTTTTGAAATGTGTGGCTGCCTGTTATAGAGACATAAGGGGTTTGTATTTCTGTGTGTGGTCTGGTCAGCACGGTTGGGGAGGTGAACTTTGCATATGCAGGGGTTTATAGGGAGGCACTCTCCGAGTTGAATCCGCAATGCATTCCATAGATAATCTAACTATTTTTTATGTTTTCATGAATCTCAGATTCTGAACAACATCATAATGATTATGAGCTTGCGCGCATGAAAAGAATAAAGCAGAACAATGCCATGGCTGTCAAACTTGGCATTAAGGGACTGAAATCAAGTCTGGATGCAATGAAATGCAAACGCTCTCCATCTACAGATTCATGCTCAGAATATGATCCTAACAGTGATTCTGAGCTAGAGGGAGACCTAAGTCAATGTAGCTCCCTACTGGAGGAGTCAGAGGAAGATGCCCTATCTTATTCACCCATCAAGGTACTTGCTCTAACTTTCCAAAGTTACATTGCTCGCACATATCTTGCAACTGATGCTTTGCATTGCTTCTACTTTGTTGAACTGCCATTAGCTTAGTTTACACATCATGTATGTGAATACGCCCTGCCTATCCATTTTCAGTACATATTCCATCTGTCATCATACCATATTTATCCATTCAAATGATGTTCTTGTGTATCAGACGTTCAAAAGGAAGAGGGCGATTGCTGATTGTGGAGGAGCACAAGAAAAGTATTTGGAAAAGGTAGTGGCACCTGATAAATCAAATAGCCCATTAGGTGTAGTTGCAATATCACCTGACCCACAAAATACCCCAACTTTAGCAGACTCTAGCCCTAGTACACTGGTCATTTCTGATGCCCCAACTCAGCAGACCCCAACTGCAGCAAACAGTATGATTATGCCAGTTGACATAGCACCAGCTGTACGACACAAAACCCCCATTCCAGCAAAGAGTACACCAAATCCAGTTGCCAAATCCCTTTTCGAACCAGAGAGAGCCCCAATTGCAGCAAATAGGACCACTGTTCCATTTCTTCCCAGTTTAGAAGACAAAGATTATGTTGTTGTTAGGAACTTTGTGCGTATCTTTCCTTCATGGAAAGATTATACCGCAGACACAGAACAATTTCCAGTCTTCCTCCACAACTTACGCGTAAGTAATGTACTAATGTTATTCATGGTCATTACTGCATATGTTTCTCCTGACAGAAGACACAAGATTTCATTCTTTTAAATAGGCGAGGAGCAAACTGGATTGTGATGACGAGCAAGGGTTGGTTGCACTTTTCAAGCACTCGTTGATGAAGTATCGTTCCTACCTGAGGCAAGCGCACTTCGATGGCAAGCCTCTGAACGAAATTTCTGTAAAGTCTCCGGTGCTACATTTATCCGACGGTGACTGGAATAATCTTGTTACACATTGGTCTCGGCTGCAACGTAAGGTACTGTCTATGATATCACATCACAATTTGAACTACATTTCTGCATTTGCCTTAATGTCTCACTTGTACGAAAACTGTTAGCAGAAGAACATTCTTTCTCAAGGTACCACAGAATCTCGCAACTATACTGCACACTGCATTGCTCTTGTGAGTACCTCTTGCCCTGTATGACCATACTTACTTTCATAGCTGTTTGATTATGTAGCATCACTGCACATGTTAGCCTCGTAATCGTCCATTTGGTGGACATTATAAGATCTGTATGGACTCTTACATAAATTTAGAATCAACCCAATGCTTTTGAAGAGGTTTCGCTCTGCAGTCTTCTTGTAAGGACTGAATGTGGTCTATCACTGTACTTACATTAACAGCTACTCCCTCTGTCCCATAATATAAGAACGTTTTGTATAGTACACCAGTGTTCAAAACACTCTTGTATTATGGGAAGAGGGATTGGTTCATTTTGTAGCATTCTACATCTTATCTCCCTCGCCCACCATTTACTAAAAAAGATCAGATCTATATTTAATCTTACCAACAAGTAGAATACACAGACAATGCCAGTGCAGAAGTGTAGCCCATTGCTCTTGTCAGTACATTTTGTCCTGTAACGCTTGTACTTCCAGGGATTGGTAGTTGATTATGTAGCATCAATCTGCATCTTATCTTCATTATCCTCTGTCCCTTCCAGTATTATCATATCTATAATTACTCTCTACAAAATGTAGAGTATAGGCAATGCTTATGAAGTAGATTATGTGCTGGAATTCTTGAGTTATCCTTCCCTAGACATGGAGAAGGGCATTATAAAGCCGGTGTTAACTGTTAATGTAAGTCGGTCCTTCTAAAGCCTTTATCCTCAACTACTGTTTAATTTTCTCATACTCCCTATCATTTACTGCTGTTTAGTTTGATGTTTCTACCAAAATGCATGTTCGTAAGAATCGTAAGTTCTAAGTTTTACTTGTAAAACCAAATTCCTTATTCATACCATGCACATTACTTAATACTCCCTATATGTATGCTTGTTTTTGTGGATCTATAATCCAGTGTGTGGTGAAGCAGCCCACGTTTGCACCTTGTCATCTCCTGTTTTATCTTACTGATGTGGCTAATGATATGAACAACATGCCATGCACATTATCCAAAATAGATACAATATTTTCTTTGCCCTTCATCTATGCTTATTATGTTGACATGGTAATCCAGTAGTGTGCTCAAGCTCTCTGCATTATGAACAATGCCAAATTATGCTATTGATATTTTGAACTTACTCTTTATTTTCTAATTTGAAATTGGATAAAATTGACAGAACAGTTATCATGTTTTTTTATACACGTGTAAAACCTGTCATCTCTCTGCTTTGTTTCAGGGTGATATGCCTGATGGCATGCACAAGTCTGCTAAAGGCTATGAGACAAACCCAACATATATTGCAGCAAAGAAGGCAAAACATCTTGAATCTAGCGAGACAACCCCAAAGTCTTGTCTTGATGCAGTGTTCAAGTTACTTGAGACTAATAGTTAGACAAGCTCACAGAATTTGTTGTCTAAATCAGTTCGACTTATTCAGTCCCAAGTTCTAGCAGAAAGGCATTCTGCAACTCAACTTCGGCTTGAAGTCCTATCTCTAAGAAAGATTGCGGAGAACACCAATGAGAACCTCATCGCTAAACAGCTACACCTGGAAGCTATGACCGACATGCTAGGCCGATCTCACGGCCTTGCTCAGCAGCTTGCACAGCAGTTCCCCCGCAAGGCTAACCTTTCTTGAACTGTCTTGGAAGTGGTCTCGGTTCAGTATTATTTTGTTACGCTGCAATAGTGCCCAGTTTTTGTAATCTTCGTCTTTGTTGCGCTTTATGATCACTGGTGGCAAACTTCGATGCGTAGTGGATGTAATATACCTTAAATCCTTTATTGTATAGTGTAGGTTTATTCTTAGTTACTATGTCATAATTTCTTTATTGTATAGAGTAGGTTTGTTCTTAATTCCTACTAGTTACTGCCATCATTCGCTATTTGAAAAAAAAATCAGATGTAGTCGACCGGACCGAAACATTCAACTCTAACGGGCCAGGTTTTTAGCGGGCCACAATTGGGCCGGCCTGCGTCTTTCTTGGGCCTGAATGATTGGGGCCATCACACATTGCGCCAGACCCAAACTTACACCAGCTTATATTTTAGTTAGGCCTTTTGTCGACCCAGCGCTTAGTTTGGCCCAGGTAGCGTTGGGCCATTAACAGGCTGAATATTGTATTGGCCTGTTGCGGCCGAGATGAAACCACGGGCCTTTAGCAGGCCAAAATGCATGTTGGGCCTCACTTTTCACTAGTCGTCGACGGGCCTTCAGCAGGCCAAAATGTAGACCGGGCCGTTTTGGGCCCAGTTAGCTCATGGGTCATTACCAGGCCGAAACATATCTCGGGCCTTAGTTGGCCCACTGATATCATGGGCCTTTAAGAGGCCGAAAGCTTAGCACAGGCATCAACAGGCCGAATTACACGACAGGCCTTTAACAGGCCCAAAGTCACGTTGGGCTTAAGTGTTGCCACCTTTAGCATGGGCCGTTAGTGGGCCCGATGTCCCGTCGGACCATATATGGCCCATGGGCAGCACGGGCCATTCCCAGGCCGAAAGTCACATCGGGCTGAAATGGGCCAATGTCTACATCAGGCTTCTAACAGGCCGAAAGTCATTGGGCTTTAGTTGGGCCCAAATATTCGGTGAACAATTAACGGGCCAGATCTAGCTTCGGGCCGCAAATGGGCCCAAATATTGGGTGAACGATTAACGGGCCAGATCTGGCTTCGGGCCGTAAATGGGCACAAATATTGGGCGAAAATTAACGGGCCAGATCTGGCTTCGGGCCGTAAATGGGCCTTTATTAAGCAGGCCGTTATTCAGCTGGCCCACTAGTACCTGATTAAGTTCTACGGGCCTTCGACTGGGCCGGCCTTTTTAACCTATATGGGCCTCTGTTGGGCCCAGCCATGTGTCGACGTATCATAGGCATGTCTCCTCCACTGGATGGGCGACATATGGCCCACTGACGAGATGACAGGTGTTCCCTTCGGCCAATCAGAATTTTACACATGGAAATTTCCCATTGGTCAGGGCTGTTAACGGGTTATTGGATCCAAAATCCGACCCGATAGCTTAACGGTGTTCTGTTACGGTGGATGCCACGTGTCGGTCACCCTTGACAAAAGCACTTCTGTGACGCGCGATTTATCATCATGGAAGTGGAAACTTCCGTGATGATAATTTTGGTAATGTCATGGAACACTTCTACAACAACACAGGTATGACTATCTTGATTCTGTCATAAAATCGTCATGGATGTACATGCATGACAAAAAACGCGACCTACTGTGACAAACATGTATCATCATGGAAGTGTATTTTTTTGTAGTGCTCCTGGACCCTCTGGGGTTGTCCTTGTTCCCAGTTATGCTTCGCAGCCACTGAGCCACCATCTCCTCGGTGACTTCCTATGGGTGGACCCGAGCGGTGTCATCAATGCCCGAAATACATCCACATCGGATGGTCGTGGGCTTGGAGAGGCTGGATACGTCGACTGAGGAACACTTCCAGCAAGTCCATGCCAGTCACCCCCTCCCGGACTAATCTGACAACCTGGTCGGCTAAATGAGAAACTTCGCCTTTCTCCTACGGAGTCATGGTCAATGAGGAAGGTTGGCGGGGTCGGTCCATGCTGAAAGGGGGAAGACCAGTCGAGTGGCCCGGAGTCGGGACATCCTTGCAATAGAACGAAGTCGACTACCATCCGCGGACTGACTCGGGAAGGGTTATTGAAGGAAAGGTTCTTCTACCCCTAGTCTGAATCCCCAAACCCCCGCACATTTGGATCACGTGGGTCTTATGATCAGTCGGATGTGCTTTCTTCACAGTTTGGGAGTGGCAAGTGAAAATGTGCTTGAAGAGACCCTAGTGCGGTGGGCAGCCCAAGAAGTTTTTGCACAAAGAAATGTACGTAGCAAGATAGGTGAAGGTGTTTGTGGGGAAATGATGGATTTGTGCTCTGAAAAAGTTCAAGAAGCCTCGGAAGAAAGGATACGGAGGCAAAGAAAAACCATGGCCGACATGGGTTGCGAGGAGGACGCACTCACCCTCTTGCGGCTGAGGTTCGGTCTCATTCCCCGGCAATCTCCAAGACCTGTGAGCAATCAGGCCCGCACCGGCCAGATCCTCCAAGTCTTCCTTCTGGATCGTGGACCGGATCCAATCCCGTGTGATCCAGCCAGGCGGCAATCCGGATCTTGACGACGATACCGACTCGTCTTCTTGCCCTTTGTCGTCGTCATCGCCTTCTTCGCGCACTCCACAGCCGCCGTCTTGTCCTTTCGCATTGCGGTGGACTGCGCACGGTCGGAGCGGCGGCGTCAAGAGTGGAGGAGGACGTGGTGGAGCAGCAGAGGAAGAAGAGAGAATGAGGTGCCCTGTGCAAATGCATCGGCCTCGACGCCTTTTATGGGCTTACTTCTGAGTGGCTGACTCGTGGGCCCAAGCAATCCAGTCATATCGCGCAACCGTCGCTCACCCGATACGTGGTGAAAAAGGCGACGCGAGTATCGAGGAGCCCCTGTCTATCCATTCCAATAACTACGGCACGCTCCGTCCCGCGTGCTTCTCCAAATTTTTGAATCCCGTGAGATCCCGGAACAACAAAGCAACCAATCGCGCCAAGATTTCACACCATAACACACTCGAAGATTCTCAATATAGTTCACTCGACGACCTCTGAATCAATCAAGGCGACTGAAATAAGGTTGAAACCTCAACATGATTTCTGGACTCCGTTGGAATGCCTCCTGGGCATATAATCGAGTCGGAACCAACTTCAACCCTTCTTCAGCCGAACCTCAATCCATTCGGGGCTGATGACGATGACATGTACCTAGGGTAGGGTCATAGGCCTATCCTAGACACCCTACCCAAGGACATTGCCCTAAAGCCAAGTACATTCAAGAACCAATGGAAGGTACTGACTGAAATCACATTGGAGTGCAATCCACTCGACCAAACATACCACTCGGATACCCCAAGTCCACTCGACCAGTATGCAGTCATTCGACCACACGAAGAATCACTCGGAGAATGGAAGGTCTAAAGTCACTCAGGATGGCAACGGTCAAGCATTCACTCTATAGTGTTAAAGATCATTTATAACTCTTTATAGCTAGCGTTACCACACTGTCTTAATGTACATTGAACCCTGTGTAACTGAGGGCTGGAGGGTCTGGCGCACTCTATATAAGCCCCCCCCTTTGGCACAAGGGTTCGCACCCCTTGTAACTCTCACGCATAATCCAGTCGACCAAGCCTCCGGGCACTGACACGTAGGGCTGTTACTTCCTCCGAGAAGGGCCTGAACTCGTAAACCTTAAGTGCACAACCTCGTCGTAGCTAGGATCTTGCCTCCTCATACGTACCCCCTATTCTTTTGTCAGACATACTCCCACAACACCCAACACACCCAATACAATGGCAAATTGTATAGGCGCACTAGTTCGGCGAAGAGATGATGATAAAAGTGTAATATTGATGGTAGAAATATATTTTTATAATCTGAATAAATAAAAGCAGCAAGGTAGCAAATAGTAAACAGGCTCAAGATGGTATTGCAATGCTTGAAAATGAGGCCTAGGGTCCGTACTTTCTCTAGTGCAATCTCTCAACAATGCTAATATAATTCGATCATATAACAATCCCTCAACGTGCAACAAAGAATCACTCCAAAGTTCCTATCTAGCGGAGAACATACGAAGAAATCGTTTGTAGGGTACGAAACCACCTCGAAGCTATTCTTTCCGATCGATCTATCAAAGAGTTAGTGCTAAAATAACACCAAATAATTTTAGATTCATAATACTCAATCCAGCACAAAGAACCTCAAAGAGTGCCCCAAGATTTCTATCGGAGAAACAAAAGACAAGAACGTGCATCAACCCCTATGCATAGATTACCCCAATGTCACCGCGGGAATCCGCAAGTTGAATGCCAAAACACATATCAAGTGAATCAATATGATACCCCATTGTCACCACGAGTATTCATATGCAAGACATACATCAAGTGCTCTCAATTCCACAAAAGTATTCAATCTGATAACGACGAAATCTCAAAGGGAAAAACTCAATTCATCACAATAAGATAGAGAGGGGAAAACACCATATGATCCGACTATATTAACAAAGCCCGCGATACATCAAGATCGTGACATCTCAAGAACAAGAGAGAGGGATATTAAACACATAGTTACTGGTATAAACCCTGAGCCCCGACGGTGGACTACTCCCTCCTCATTGTGGGGGCCGTCGGGATGCTGAAGATGGCCACCGATGATGATTCCCCCCTCTGGCAGGGTGCCAGAACGGGGTCTAGATTGGTTTTCGGTGGCTATGGAGCCTTGCGGCGGCGGAACTTCTAATCTAGGTTAACCCCCGAGGGTTTTTGGAATATTTGGGATTTTACAGGGCAAAGAGGGGGTGCGGGAGGACACCGAGGTGGGCACAACCCACCTAGGCGCACCCTGGTGGGTTGTGCCCCCCTCGGGGCACCCCTAGGTGCTGCTCTAGCCCATTGGTGGTCTTATGGTCCATAAAAAATCCTCAAAAAGTTTCGAGGTGTTTGGACTCCGTTTGATATTGATTTCCTGCGATGTAAAAAACAAGCAAAAATAGCAATTGGCACTTGGTCAATAGGTTAGTCCCAAAAACTGATATAAAGTTGGTATAAAATGATTATAAAACATCCAAGAATGATAATATAACAGCATGAATACTTCATAAATTATAGATACAAGACATATCAGCATCCCCAAGCTTAATTCCTACTCGTCCTCGAGTAGGTAAATGATAAAAGAAATAATTTAGAAGTGTGAATGCTAGCAAAGTGCACAAGTTTGATCAATGACAATTTCAATCACTTTTCCAAGCATCATAACAACAATTCTTCTCATAAAATTTCTCATGTTAAAGTACCAAAAAATTCACATTTTAAGGTTCAAACAATGAATTCTCTTGAAACTCAACAACCTATGTTCTCGGTCACCAAGCAATTGTAATTCAACTTATTCAACAGAGTATAAGTAAAAGCTCCACATACTCAATGATGTCTACTACACAACTTTATTCTTGTAGACTCATGTTGGGCCTCCAAGCGCAGAGTTTTGTAGGACAGTAGCAATTTTTCCTCAAGTGGATGACCTAAGGTTTATCAATCCGTGGGAGGTGTAGGATGAAGATGGTCTCTCTCAAACAACCCTGCAACCAAATACAAGAAATCTCTTGTGTCCCCAACACACCAATACAATGGCAAATTGTATAGGTGCAATAGTTCGGCGAAGAGATGGTGATAAAAGTGTAATATTGATGGTACAAATATATTTTATAATCTGAATAAATAAAAATAGCAAGGTAGCAAATAGTAACGAGCACAAAAACGGAATTGCAATGCTTGAAAATGAGGCCTAGGGTTGGTAGTCCGTACATTCGCTAGTGCAGTCTCTCAACATTGCTAATATAATTGGATCATATAACCACCCCTCAAAGTGCGATGAAGAATCACTCCAAAGTTCCTATCTAGCGAAGAACATAAGAAATTATTTGTAGGGTACGAAACCACCTCGAAGCTATTCTTTCCGATCGATCTATCCAAGAGTTCGTACTAAAATAACACCAAATAATTTCAGATTCATAATACTCAATCAAACACAAATAACCTCAAAGAGTGCCCTGAGATTTCTACCGGAGAAACAAAGACAAGAACGTGCATCAACCCCTATGTGTAGATTACCCCAATGTCACCTCGGGAATCCATGAGTTGAGTGACAAAACACATATCAAGTGAATCAATATGATACCCCATTGTCACCACGAGTATTCATATGCAATACATATATCAAGTGCTCTCGAATCCATAAAAGTATTCAATCCGATAAAACGAAATCTCAAAGGGAAAACTCAATTCACAACAAGATAGAGAGGGGAAAACACCATATGATCCGACTATTAACAAAGCCCGCGATACATCAAGATCGTGACATCTCAAGAACACGAGAGAGAGAGAGAGAGAGAGAGATTAAACACATAGCTACTGGTACAAACCCTCAGCCCTGAGGGTGGACTACTCCCTCCTCATCATGGTGGTCGCTAGGATGATGAAGATGGCCACCGGAGATGATTCCCCCTTCGACAGGGTGCTGGAACGGGGCCTAGATTGGTTTTCGGTGGCTACAGAGGCCTGCGGTGGTGGAACTTGTGATCTAGGTTAACCTCGGGGGTTTTCAGAATATTTGGGAATTTATAGGGTAAAGAGGGGTGTGGGAGGCCACCGAGGTGGGCACAACCCACCTGGGCGCGCCTGGCCCCCAAGCATGCCCTGGTGGGTTGTTCCCCCCTCGGGGCACCCCCAGGCGCTGCTATGGCCCATCGGGAGTCTTCTAGTCCATAAAAAATCCAGAAAAAGTTTCGTGGTGTTTGGACTCCGTTTGATATTGATTTCCTGCGATGTAAAAAACAAGCAAAAAACAGCAACTGGCACTGGGCACTGGGTCAATAGGCTAGTCCCAAAAAATGATATAAAGTTGCTATAAAATGATTGTAAAACATCCAAAAATGATAATAAAATAGCATGAATACTTCATAAATTATAGATATGTTGGAGACATATCACTGAACCATCATATAGTCTTCTATGATTGCTAACACTCACCGCATACACATGAGTAAAATGTTTCAACCGGACACATAGAAACATAGGGGCTTATAATTTCGCCTCCCAATGTATTCACCTTGTGACGGCCAGATATTTAAGCTACAGTAATACCCTGCTAATGGTGCCACATCACCACGATCCTTGTTGCTAATATCGCGTTAGTTGAGAACCGATCCAAATTCAAATTTGAAATAAAAGCAAACATCAAAAGTTTTTCAAACATTAAGACTAAAATGTTCGAGAGGTGACATATAATGCATTGGTAAGTTTGGTGATGAAGCCACATTTTTATAAAATATGTAAATGTTCCAAAATAACTAAAACAATGGCTATAACAATTAAATTAATGCCTTTTATAAACATTAAATTGTTAAACTAAATTGTTTGGGGGGCAACCTTTTTGTGGCAGAGGGCTAGACCATGATAAATCAAAAACTAAGGTAAAACAGAAAAGGAAAGTAAGTAAGAAGTAAAAAAGAAAACACAAATAAACAAAACCAAAAGAAATAAAAAGAAACCCCCCCCCCTGTTGGGCCGTAGTCCAGCTGGCCACCAGGCCAACAATCGGCCGGCCCAGCCCCTGGCATGTACCCCCCTGAGGGCACCGAACCCTAGCCCCACGACCACCCCACTTCCCCCACTCCCTCTCGCTCCCCCGTCCCGATCCGATCTGGATCGGGGCTGTGACCATGTCGTTGCTCGACGTCCCGGACGCCGCCGCCCGTCACCTCGTCCTCCTCATCGGCGACGTGTCCCCGTCCTCCTCCCCAAAGTCTCCACCGAGCCTCGCCGTCCCCTGCTCACCAACGCGGGTGAGAACCCCGTCGCCTCCCGCCTCTGCTCCTGCGCCCGCCATGGCCTCGCTCACGCCCACTGCCCCGCGGTCGCGCTCACTGCTCCTAGTCTCCGCACTCGTTGCGACCAGGCCGCGCTCCCGCATGGCCCCGTCCGCCCCTGCTCACCCCCGCCTCCGGAGTCGCATGCGCTTGCCCGCACAGGCCCCAAACGTGGCCACCCGCAACGCAAGCTGCGCCATGGGTGCCTCGCCCCGTCCTCCTCGCTCCATGCTCACCATGACCCCGCAGCGACCACGGCTCCGCCTTCGCGCGTGCACCCGCATCACCACACCCGCCTGCGCTCCCCCCTCCCGCACGCCCACGTCGCGCCGCTGCGCCCCTCTGCCGCTCGCCCGCCCTGCTGCTACTACTCGCAGCAGCCGCCGTGCTCCGCCACCTCCCCCCTGTGTCCCGATTCGCCCATCCCAGCTGCAGCTGCCGCTCGCGTCGGCCCACTCTGCCCCGCGTGCCGCTTCTCCTCCGTGCTGTGATGTCCGCCATCGCCGGCCACCGCGAGCCCCCTCCCCCTCATCATGCGCTCCTCCCTGCGGCGCCCTATTGGGTGCCAGCAGCGCCCGCACGCCCCGGCGCCCGTAACCGCACCGCCCGTGCCCGCTAAGGACCTATGGGCCTATGGCAAACATGCCCCGCCCCAAAATGATTTTTTTTAAATCAATAAATAAAAATAGATAAACTAGTAATTAATTAATTAACGAGTTGATTAGGTTAATTAATCCTGCTTAACTAATCTAATTAAAATGAATTAACCTAATCACTTAGTCTAATTAACAGGTTTAGTTAGTTTGAGACAATGATGAATGGGACCCACACGTCAGTTTGACTTGGTCAACTGACTAGTTGACTGCTGACATCACCCTGATATCATCCTGACATCATAATTACATTTTCTAATTAAATTAATTCTGTTAATTCTAAAAATGAATTAAATCTTTGAAAATTAATATAAACTAATTTGTAACTCGGATGAAAATACTTTGTAAATGAAAGTTGCTCAGAACGACGAGACGAATCCGAATGCGCAGTCCGTTTGTTAGACACACGTCCCTAGCATAGCGAACATGCAACTTTTCCCCTCCGGTTCATTTGTCCAAAAACGCGAAACACCAAGAATACTTTCCCAGATGTTTCCCTCCTTCGCCGGCATCACCTACTGCCGCGTTGGGGCCCACCTAGCACCGCTCATTGTCATGTCATGCACCGCCATGCTTATGTTTGCATTATATTTATTGTTTCTTCCCTCTCTTCTCTCGTTAGACACCGAGACCGATGGTGCTGCTACCCAAAACGACTACGGTGTTGACGACCCCTCCTTGCCAGAGCAACTAGGCAAGCCCCCCCCCCCCCCCCTTGATCACCAAATATCGCCTATTTTTCTCTCTACTACTTGCATTAGAGTAGTGTAGCATGTTACTGCTTTCCGTTAATCCTATCCTGATGCGTAGCATGTCTTTGCTACTACTGTTGTTACCTATACCTGCAATCCTAAATGCTTAGTATAGGATGCTAGTATTCCATCAGTGGCCCTACATTCTTGTCCGTCTGTCATGCTATACTATCAGGCTGTGATCACTCAGGAGGTGATCACGGGTATATACTTATATATAGAATATATGATACCTATGGTGACTAAAGTCAGATCGGCTCGTAGAGAACCCGTGAGTGATTCACGGATTGGGACCGAAAGGACATTTTTCCCGACGACCCTCTAAGGGGACCTTTGTGGCAGAGCGATAGGGCAGGTTGAGACCACCTAGGAGAGAGGTGGGCCTGGCCCTGGTTACTTCAAAAATAACACGCTTAACGAGATCTTGGTATTTGATCTGAGTCTGGCCACTGGCCTATACGCACTAACCAACTACGCGGGAACAGTTATGAGCACTCGACATCGTGGTATCAGCCAAAGCCTTCTTGATGTCAGCGACTGAGCGGCGCGCACCGGATTGGACTGGAACGCCTGCTCTTGTATTAGGGAGGCTAGGTCTGCTTCTGGCCACGTTCGCAACGTGCAGGTGTGCAATGGGCGATGGGCCCAGACCCCTGCACGCATAGGATTTAGACCGGCGTGCCGACCTCTCTGTTATGCCTTGGTGGGGTTGCGACATGTTGATCTTCTGAGGCCCTGCACGACCCAGGAAAGTGTGTCCGACCAAAGGGGGTCGAGCGTGTTGGGAAATGTGGTGCACCCCTACAGGGAAGTTTACCTATTCGAATAGCCGCGTCCATCAGTGAAAGGACGACCCAGAGTTGTACCTTGAACTTATGACAACTAGAATCGGATACTTAATAAAATACACCCTTCCAACTACCAGATACAACCCGCTGATCGCTCTCTCATAGGACGACGAGGGGAGGATCGCCAGGTAGGATTATGCTATGCGATGATACTTGGTTAACTTATCATCTACTCTCTTCTACTACTTCAAGATGGAGGCTACCAGAAGCGTACTCTTCGATAGGACTAGCTATCTCCCTCTTATTCTGGCATTCTGTAGTTCAGTCCACATATACTACCCCTTTCATTGATATCAATGCATATGTAGTGTAGCTCCTTGCTTGCAAGTACTTTGAATGAGTACTCACGATTGCTTTGCTTCCCTCTTTTCCCCCTTTCCATACCTGGTTGTTGCGACCTGACGTGCGAGCCCATGAGCCAGATGCCACCGTCGTCGACGACTCCTACTACACTGGAGGTGCCTACTACTACGTGCAGGCCGTCGGCGACGATCAGGAGTAGTTTAGGAGGATCCCAGGTAGGAGGCCTTCGCCTCTTTTGATTTGTATCCCAGTTTTTGCTTGACATCTTATGGCAACTTGTTTAACTTATGTTTGTACTCATATATTGTTGCTTCCGCTGACTCGTCTATGATCGAGCTCTTGTATTCGAGCCCTCGAGGGCCCTGGCTTGTAATAGATGCTTGTATGACTCATTTTATTTTTAGAGTTGTGTTGTGATATCTTCCCGTGAGTCCCTGATCTTGATCGTACATGTTTGGGTGTATGATTAGTGTACGATTGAACCGGGGACGTCACACACCTCAAGGGTGATGTTAATAATAATAACTCATGCTACCCATATCTAACTGGATATATGTGCCTAGATCTTTCCTCACCACATGATGCTTGCCAAAAAGAAAAAGAAAAAAGGAATAAAGAGAAAAACTTTGACTCTTTGCATAAAAGTAAATACTGAAAAGTAAAAGATAGGCCCTTCGCATAGGGAAGAAGAGGTTGCCATGCGCTTTTTGTTTGGATGATCAACCCCTTAGTGCAAAAGAACGTCATGTTATATTGCCCCTTATGATAGCAATCTTTATTATGCAGTCTGTTTCTTTTATTCTTTGCCATCACAAGTTCGTACAACGCTCGATTTTCTCTTACACTAAATTATCTAACACTTTTTAGAAGCAATTTTTATTGCCTTATTGCACCGATGACAACTTACTCGAAGGATCTTGCTCAATCCTTAGGTAGGTATGGTGGACTCTTGAAGATAAGATTTGGGTTTAAGGGTTTTTGGATGCACAAGTAGTATCTCTACTTGGTGTGGAATTTTTGGCTAGAAACAATGGGGGGCAAGCACCACATGTTGAAGGATCTATGACAATATAACTTCTATGTGAATATGAACAAACATAAACCATTACATGTCTTCCTTGTCCAACGTCAACAATTTTGGCATATAATAATTTACTGGGGGCTAACAATCACAAAAGATTTCCAAGATAGTGCATTTGCATGTGGAAGTTCTCTTCCTTATACTAATTATTCATGAATTGCTTGTATGACCAATATTGTGATTGTCAAGCTTCAAAAGATTCACTTTCTAAACCCAATATGAATCTACCACTAGGCATGATATGATTTCAACTTCATGATATTCAATTTATTCAACAATTTACTCATAGGATATAAGTTAAGCACAAGAGTAAATGACAAGCTACTCCAAAAAGATATAAGTGAAGATCATGCGAGTAGTTAAGTAAATGGGTAGCTAATTGAGGACTCTATCTTATCAAAAACTTTCAGATCTAAGAATTTTATTAAAACAGCAAGCAAAACAAAACAAAATGACATTCCAAGAATAGCACACATCATGTGAAGAAGTAAAGACTTAGGCTCAACCGATACTAACCGATAATTGTTGAAGAAAAAAGGTGGGATGCCTACCGGGGCATTGTCGATGTCAAAACCGGCGGATCTCGGGTAGGGGGTCCCGAACTGTGCATCTAGGATCGATGGTAACAGGAGATGAGGGACATATTGTTTACCCAGGTTCGGGCCCTCTCTATGGAGGTAATACCCTACTTCCTGCTTGATTGATCTTGATGAATATGAGTATTACAAGAGTTCATCTACCACGAGATCGTAATGGCTAAACCCTAAAAGTCTAACCTGGCTATGATTATGAGGATGTATCTATGGACCTAGCCCTCTGGTTTATATAGACACAGGAGGGATCTAGGGTTACACAAGGTCGGTTACAAAGAAAGGAATCTTCATAGTTGATCGCCAAGCTAGCCTTCCACGCCAAGGAGAGTCCTATCCGGACACGGGTAGAGTCTTTGGTTTTCGTATCTTTACGGCCCATCAGTCCGGCCCATATCCAATAAATCAGACACCCGAGGACCCCTTAGTCTAGGACTCCCTCAGTATTCCTTGAACCAGGCTTCAATGACGATGTGTCCGGCGCGCAGATTGTCTTCGGCATTGCAAGGCGGGTTCCACTTCTCGAATACTCCAAGATAGTCTTCGGATAAAATGAAGGTGTCCGGATCTGCAACACAACTACCACACCTGACTGCAGAGAATACAATATTTCACGAGTCCCATCTGTTGACAATTTTTTACAAGATGACATCATGTCTGTCCGGCCATTATATCAAACCATTTTTGCCTGCCGTTCCGTGCTTCGAGATGTGGTTTCCATTGACACGTCTTGTCAAAGTAGAGATCGTGTCCCCTTATCACGGGATTCTCATCAATATGGGCATGGGTAACCCAACCGTGCCATTTACACAGCCCTTGGGAATAGGCGAGTTTTAGGGCGAGTGGGGAGGCGTTCGATATTCACTACCTTTATAAGGGGATAAGGATTTCCCCTTCTTCACCCATGCCTTCTCTCTTCCTCTGTCCTTCCACTCTTGAGCTCTAGCGCCCAAGTTCTCATCTTTTCCCCACTCGAGCAAGCACTCAACCATGTCCGGATCTGGAGGTCAAGGCAAGTGGATGGCCTCCACCGTCAAGGAGAAGGACATTACTGAGCTTCGGGCGGCCGGGTATCTAGCGAAGGAAATCTCCCACCGTCTTCCAGCCCAGGGGCAAGTCGTCCCCACACCGAAGCCCAACGAGAGGGTGGTATTCATCCCTCATTTCCTCCGTGGGGTAGGGTTTCCACTCCACCACTTCATCCGCGGGCCGATGTTCTATTACGGGCTAGACTTCCATGATCTATCCCTGAACTCCTTCCTCAACATCTTAGTGTTCATCATCATGTGTGAGGCCTTCCTCTGCATCCAACCCCACTTCGGGCTATGGCTCAAGGTCTTCAACGTGAAGCCGAAGGTGGTGGACGGCCAGCACGCGGAGTGCGGAGGCGCCATGGTTAGCAAGTTGACTAGTGTCTCCTGGCCAAAAGGCACTTTCGTGGAGACCGTCAAGGAATGGCGAAAACAGTGGTTCTACATCACAGAACACCGCGGCGCCACCTGGGTCGTGGCTGCCGAATTCAACTTCCAGGCTCCCATGCGACTCACCTCCTAGGTTGAGAAGAGCCCAAATTGGTCTTCGTCAGACGAGCTGATAGCGCTGCAGATGCATGTGCAAAGCATGGTGGACAAAGATATCAAGTCGTCGATGTAATCCAGGTGATGCTAGTTCGCAGGATTCTCCTGTGCCAAAGCCAAGTCGCCCTTTGTGGGAGTTCAATCCGAAGAAGCACCATACCCTGAAGAGGCTCTTCGAAACCACTCACGAAGATGCCTGGAAGTTGCTCTTCAAGGGCAACGAGACACCACTGCTACCTCTTGAGCACTGTGGTGGATTTCCTTGAATAGGAAAGGATGATGCAGCAAAGTAGCGCAAGTATTTCCTCAGTTTTTGAGAACCAAGGTATCAATCCAGTAGGAGGCTACGCGCGAGTCCCTCGTACCTACACAAAACAAATACCTCCTCGCAACCAATGCGATAAGGGGTTGTCAATCCCTTCACGGTCACTTACAAGAGTGAGATCTGATAGATATGATAAGATAATATTTTTGGTATTTTTGTGATAAAGATGCAAAGTAAAATAAAAGCAAAGTAAAAGGCAAAGGAAATAACTAAGTATTGAATGATTAATATGATGAAGATAGACCCGGGGGCCATAGGTTTCACTAGTGGCTTCTCTCAAGAGCATAAGTATTTTACGGTGGGTGAACGAATTACTATTGAGCAATTGACACAATTGAGCATAGTTATGAGAATATCTAGGTATGATCATGTATATAGGCATCACGTCCGAGACAAGTAGACAGACTCCTGCCTGCATCTACTACTATTACTCCACTCATCAACTGCTCTCCGGCATGCATCTAGAGTATTATGTTCATGAAAACAGAGTAATGCCTTAAGCAAGATGACATGATGTAGAGGGATAAATTCATGCAATATGATAAAAAAACCATCTTGTTATCCACGATGGCAATAATACAAATACGTGCCTTGCTGCCCCTACTGTCACTGGGAAAGGACACCGCAACATTGAACCCAAAGGTAAGCACTTCTCCCATTGCAAGAAAGATCAATCTAGTAGGCCAAACCAAAATGATAATTCGAAGAGACTTGCAAAGATAACCAATCATACATAAAAGAATTCAGAGAAGATTCAAATATTGTTCATAGATAATCTTGATCATAAACCCACAATTCATCGGTCTCAACAAACACACCGCAAAAAGAAGATTACATCGAATAGATCTCCACGAGAGAGGGGGAGAGCATTGTATTGAGATCCAAAAAGAGAGAAGAAGCCATCCAGCTAATAACTATGGACCCGAAGGTCTGTGGTAAACTACTCACACTTCATCGGAGAGGCTATGGTGTTGATGTAGAAACCCTCCGTGATGGATGCCCCCTCCGGCGGAGCTCCGGAATAGGCCCCAAGATGGGATCTCATGGATACAGAAAGTTACGGCGGTGGAATTAGGGTTTTGGCTCCGTATCTGATCGTTTGGGGGTACGTAGGTATATATAGGAGGAAGGAGTACGTCGGTGGAGCAACAGGGGGCCCACGAGGGTGGAGGGCGCGCCTGGGGGGTAGGCGTGCCCCCCTACCTCGTGGCCTCCTCCTTTATTTCTTGACGTAGGGTCCAAGTCTCCCGGATCATTTTCGGTGAGAAAATCACATTCCCGAAGGTTTCATTCCGTTTGGACTCCGTTTGATATTCCTTTTCTTCAAAATCCTAAAATAGGCAAAAAAACAGCAATCCTGGGCTGGGCCTCCGGTTAATAGGTTAGTCCCAAAAATAATATAAAAGTGGATAATAAAGCCCAATAATGTCCAAAACAGTAGATAATATAGCATGGAGTAATCAAAAATTATAGATACGTTGGAGATGTATCAAGCATCCCCAAGCTTAATTCATGCTCGTCCTCAAGTAGGTAAATGATAAAAACAGAATTTTTGATGCGGAGTGCTACTTGGTATAATTTTAATGTAATTCTTCTTAATTGTGGTATGAATATTCAGATCCGAAAGATTCAACATAAAAGTTCAAATTGACATAAAAATAATAATACTTCAAGCATACTAACTAAGCAATTATGTCTTCTCAAAATAACATGGCCAAAGAAAGTTCATCCTTACAAATTCATATAGTTTAGTCATGCTCCATTTTCGTCACACAAGAATGCTCCCATCATGCACAATCCCGATGACAAGCCAAGCAATTGTTTCATACTTTAGTAATCTCAAACCTATAAACTTTCACGCAATATATGAGCGCGAGCCATGGACATAGCACTATGGGTGGAATAGAATATGATGATGGGGGTTATGTGGAGAAGACAAAAAGGAGAAAGTCTCACATCAACGAGGCTAATCAATGGGCTATGGAGATGCCCATCGATTGATGTTAATGCAAGGAGTAGGGATTGCCATGCAACGGATGGACTAGAGCTATAACTGTATGAAAGCTCAACAAAAGAAACTAAGTGGGTGTGCATCCAACTTGCTTGCTCACGAAGACCTAGGGCACTTGAGGAGGCCCATTGTTGGAATATACAAGCCAAGTTCTATAATGAAAAATTCCCACTAGTATATGAAAGTGACAAAACAAAAGACTCTCTATCATGAAGATTATGGTGCTACTTTGAAGCATAAGTGTGGCAAAGGATAGTAACATTGTCCCTTCTCTCTTTTTCTCTCTTTTTTGGGCCTTCTCTTCCTTTTTTATGGCCTTTCTCTCCCCTCTTTTTTTTAATTCCTCACTTGGGACAATGCTCTAGAGAATGATGATCATCACACTTCTATTTATTTACAACTCAATGATTACAACTCCATGCTAGAACAAAAGATGACTCTATATGAATGCCTCCGGTGGTGTACCGGGATATGCAATGAACCAAGAGTGACATGTATGAAAGGATTATGAATGGTGGCTTTGCCACAAATACTATGTCAACTACATGATCATGCTAAGCAATATGACAATGATGAATGTGTCATGATAAACGGAACGGTGGAAAGTTGCATGGCAATATATCTCGGAATGGCTATGGAAATGCCATAATAGGTAGGTATGGTGGCTATTTTGAGGAAGATATAAGGAGGTTTATGTGTGAAAGAGTGTATCATATCACGGGGTTTGGATGCACCGGCGAAGTTTGCACCAACTCTCAATGTGAGAAAGGGCAATGCACGGTACCGAAGAGGCTAGCAATGACGGAAGGGTGAGAGTGCGTATAATCCATGGACTCAACATTAGTCATAAAGAACTCACATACTTATTGCAGAAATCTACAAGTCATCAAAAACCAAGCACTACGCGCATGCTCCTAGGGGGTAGGTTGGTAGGAAAATACCATCGCTCGTCCCCGACCGCCACTCATAAGGAGGACAATCAAAGAACACCTCATGTTTCAAATTTGTTAGATAATGTTTACCATACGTGCGTGCTACGGGACTTGCAAACTTCAACACAAGCATTTCTCAAATTCAAAACTACTCAACTAGCACAACTTTGATATTATTACCTCTGTATCTCAAAACAATCATCAAGCATCAAACTTCTCTTAGTATTCAAAACACTCATAAGAATTTTTTTACTAATCCTAAATACCTAGCATATTAGGATTATTTAAGCAAATTACCATGCTATTTAAGACTCTCAAAATAATCTAAGTGAAGCATGAGAGACCAATAGTTTCTATAAAACAAATCCACAACCGTGCTCTAAAAGATATAAGTGAAGTACTAGAGCAAAACTATATAACTCAAAAGATATAAGTGAAGCACATAGAGTATTCTAACAAATTCCAAATCATGTATGGCTCTCTCAAAAGGTGTGTACAGCAAGGATTATTGTGGTAAACTAAAAGGCAAAGACTCGAATCATACAAGACGCTCCAAGCAAAACACATATCATGTGGTGAATAAAAATATAGCTCCAAGTAAAGTTACCGATGGAAGTAGACGAAAGAGGGGATGCCTTCCGGGGCATCCCCAAGCTTTGGATTTTAGGTGTCCTTAGATTATCTTGGGGGTGCCATCGGCATCCCCAAGCTTAGGCTCTTGCCACTCCTTGTTCCAGAATCCATCAAATCTTTACCCAAAACTTGAAAACTTCACAACACAAAACTTAAAGTAGAAAATCTCATGAGCTCTGTTAGCGAAAGGAAACAAAAGACCACTTCAAGGTACTGTAATGAACTCATTCTTTATTTATATTGGTGTTAAACCTACTGTATTCCAACTTCTCTATGGTTTATAAACTATTTTACTAGCCATAGATTCATCAAAATAAGCAAACAACACACAAAAAACAGAATCTGTCAAAAACAGAACAGTCTGTAGTAATCTGTAACTAGAGAAAGATATGGAACCCCAAAAATTCTAAAATAAATTTCTGGACGTGAGGAATTTATCTATTAATCATCTGCAAAAATAATTAACTAAATATCACTTTCCAAATAAAAATGGCAGCAGTTCTTGTGAGCGCTAAAGTTTCGATTTTTTACAGCAAGATATCAAGACTTTCCTCAAGTCTTCCCAACGGTTCTACTTGGCACAAACACTAATTAAACACAAAAATACACAACCAAAACAGAGGCTAGGTAAATTACTTATTACTAAACAGTAGTAAAAATCAAGTGATAAAAAATAAAATTGGGTTACCTCCCAACAAGCGCTATCGTTTAACGCCCCTAGCTAGGCATAAAAAGCAAGGATAGATCTATGTATTGCCATCTTTGGTAGGTAATTCTTCAATGAGGCATCTACCATCCTTAGTAATTTCTTTCTTTTTATTGATTATCAAACTTTTAGGCACAAGATCTAAAAATTCATTTGTAACAAATGGTTCCTTAATGATAGCAAAAAGATTGGGATGAATACTTATAGATTTGAGATCCGCAGTTTCCTTACTAGAAGATTCACCCTTATTTTTATGAACATACATAATCTTGGCAATTTTAGTGGGATGACTTGGAGTATTATTTACGGAAGAAAAAGTGGTTCCCAAGTTGGTAATAATACCCTCAAGTTTATCGATTCTAGTGGAATCCTGATTTGTTTTCTCATTAACTATAGGTTCCTTTTCTTTAATATTTTTCAAAGTGACTCCTACTTTAGATCCATATTGAGTGATTCGGTTGTGGATCTTTTTATCCAAATTTTCAATTAACTCTACAGTAGCAACCTTATTCTCAATAATTTCAAGTCTTTGCATTACATGCTCCAAAGTTCACGTAGTTCCATTAACCAAAAGAGGCGGTGAGCCAAACAAATCTATCATAGCATTATAAGAATCAAAAGTATGGCTACCCAAGAAGTTCCCTCCGGTAATGGTATCAAGGATATATCTGTACCAAGGAGTAGCACCTACATAAAAATTGCGAAGAAGAACGGAAGTAGATTGCTTCCTGGTAGATCTATTTTGAGCATTGCAAATTCTATACCAAGAGTCTTTTAGATTTTCTCCCTCCCTTTGCTTAAAATTTAGAACTTCATTCTCAGGATACAACAGAGAAGATAGAGGACTCGCCATAATGACAAGCAAACGGAAAAGAGGCGAACGGAAAAAGAGAGGGAGGATAGAGAGAGAGGGTGAATAAAACGGCAAGGGTGAAGTGGGGGGGAGGAAAACAAGAGGCAAGTGGCAAATAATGTAATGCAGGAGATAAGGGTTGTGATGGGTACTTGGTATGTTGACTTTTGCGTAGACTCCCCGGCAACAGTGCCAGAAATCTTCTTGCTACCGCTTGAGCATTGCGTTG
This sequence comes from Triticum monococcum, assembly GCA_034509565.1. Classification (NCBI taxonomy): domain Eukaryota; kingdom Viridiplantae; phylum Streptophyta; class Magnoliopsida; order Poales; family Poaceae; genus Triticum; species Triticum monococcum. The sequence continues at coordinate 524,345,508 of CM067842.1, read as the reverse complement.
GATTTCCTTGAAGAGGAAAGGATGATGCAGCAAAGTAGCGTAAGTATTCCCCTCAATTTTTGAGAACCAATATATCAATCCAGTAGGAGGCTACGCGTGAGTCCCTTATACCTGCAAAAACAAATAACTCCTCGCAAGCAACGCGATAAGGGGTTGTCAATCCCTTCACGGTCACTTACGAGAGTGAGATCTAATAAATATGATAAGATGATATTTTTGGTATTTTTGTGATAAAGATGCAAAGTAAAATAAAAGCAAAGTAGAAAGCAAAGGACATAACTAAGTATTGAAAGATTAATATGATGAAGATAGACCCGGGGGCCATAGGTTTCACTAGTGGCTTCTCTCAAGAGCATAAGTATTTTACGGTGGGTGAACGAATTACTGTTGAGCAATTGACAGAATTGAGCATAGTTATGAGAATATCTAGGTATGATCATGTATATAGGCATAACTTCTGAGACAAGTAGACCGACTACTGGCTGCATCTACTACTATTACTCCACTCATCGACCGCTATCCAGCATGCATCTAGAGTATTAAGTTCATGAAAATAGAGTAACGCCTTAAGCAAGATGACATGATGTAGAGGGATAAATTCATGCAATATGATTAAAAAAACCATCTTGTTATCCTCGATGGCAACAATACAATACGTGCCTTGCTGACCCTACTGTCACTGGGAAAGGACACCGCAAGATTGAACCCAAAGCTAAGCACTTCTCCCATTGCAAGAAAGATCAATCTAGTAGGCCAAACCAAACTGATAATTTGTAGAGACTTACACAGATAACCAATCAAACATAAAAGAATTCAGAGAAGATTCAAATATTGTTCATAGATAATCTTGATCATAAACCCACAATTCATCGGTCTCAACAAACACACCGTAAAAAGAAGATTACATCGAATAGATCTCCATAAGAGAGGGGGAGAATATTGTATTGAGATCCAAAAAGAGAGAAGAAGCCATCTAGCTAATAACTATGGACCCGAAGGTCTGAGGTAAACTACTCACACTTCACCGGAGAGGCTATGGTGTTGATGTAGAAGCCCTCCGTGATGGATGCCCCCTCCGGCGGAGCTCCAGAACAGGCCCCAAGATGGGATCTCGTGGATACAGAAAGTTACAGCGGTGGAATTAGGGTTTTGGCTCTGTATCTGATCGTTTGGGGTACGTAGGTATATATAGGAGGAAGGAGTACGTCGGTGGAGCAACAGGGGGCCCACGAGGGTGGAGGGCACGCATGGGGGGTAGGCGCGCCCCCTACCTCGTGGCCTCCTCCTTTATTTCTTGACGTAGGGTCCAACTCCAAGTATCCTGGATCATTTTCTGTGAGAAAATCACGTTCCCGAAGGTTTCATTCCGTTTGGACTCCGTTTGATATTCCTTTTCTTCGAAACCCTAAAATAGGCAAAAAAAATAGCAATTCTGGGCTGGGCCTCCGGTTAATAGGTTAGTCCCAAAAATAATATAAAAGTGGATAATAAAGCCCAATAATGTCCAAAACAGTAGATAATATCGCATGGAGCAATCAAAAATTATAGATACGTTGGAGACGTATCAACCGCCAGCCACAGACTCGGACCGCGGGTACGACATTAACCACCTCGCCAACGAGGTATGTTTTTTTATGCATCCTCTACTTGCTTGTTTTAAGGATGATATCTAAGCTTTTTATTATCATTGCTTCTTCAGGAATGGATGGAGAGGGCGAAGCGGATCCAGTGTCTGGCTCCGCTGCCTGAAGAACCAGTCATCCCGTGTCTAGCGAAGATGCTGGTGCCGGCGCCCTATAAGGCGCCGGAGAAGAAGGCCAAGGGGGCCCGGGGAGGCCCCCGCCGCAATGGCGCTTCGGACATGACGTCCGAAGACAAGACTCGCTCCTCCACTTCCGAAGACGATGACGATGAGGAGGAGGATGAGAGCGTCTCTCCCCCTAATGGGGGGGGGAAGAAGAGGGCGGCCTCCACAAATCTTGAGGCGGAGGCGCCCAAGAAGGGGAAAGGCCCTCTCATGGGCAGCTCCGCGTGGGACGTCGACAGCAATCCGGAGCGACGCCCCCGGAACAAGCCCCTGGCCGCATCGTGAGTACTAAGAACCCGTACACGTCCATTTATCCGGCCTTTCTACCTTATGGTACTTTATATGGTTTAATCATGTTATTGCAATCCGGCCCACGACAGCTCCCAACAATCCTCATCAAGAGGCTCGTTGGACTCAAAGAAAATGGCCAGCCAGACACCGCCGGCCGCTTACTCTCCCAAAGCCAAGGGAGACGACGAGGTGTTGTCCCGAAGGACCTTCCCAGGCCATGGAGAGGCTCAGGAGGCCATCATGGCGGCGCTGGAGGGCAACACCTCGGCCGTCGGACACATGGGGGAACAAACCCCCATGGAGACTGACGATGGGGGCCGTGCTCAATTCGGCCCCCCTCTGAGGACGGATCCGGAGACCCATACGGCCCCGGAGTCCGACAAGCAGCCTCCTTCAAGAGAAGAAGGCGTGCCCATCCCGCCGGCGACCTCTGTCCAACCAGAGGCGCCGGATAATCTATGGAGGCGCTACGGGGCGCTTCCATTGTGGAAGAACACCGTATCCTTATGGGTACGGTGATTGAGAAGGATCGGTCCGTTAAGAGTGGACAGACCGAAGCCTGCAGTGGCTTGCTGACAGGTTTTGAGGTAAGCAGTGTTAACCAAGAAAATCCCAATATAGATAGTAGCCCCTGAGATACTGTCCGGTGTTCAGAAAGAAAAGCTGGACAGAGGATCAATTGAATTTCGTAGGAAGCTAACCAAACTGTGTCTGATTTGAATAAGCAAGCGTCCCTGCTGGCTGCGACCACTCACACTGCCGAAGTCTCCGGACTAAAGCAGAAACTGGAGCGGGCCGAAGAGGAGCTCGGCCGAGCGAGGAAGCAGCTGGAGGACCAACAAGGTATGTAGTGACTCGCTATGTATTCGGAGAGAATAAATGATGTATACTGACCGTAGTGTCATGATATGTGTAGGGCGACGACCGAGGTCGAGGCCCTAAAAAAGGCCCTGGCCGAAGCTGAGGGGAAAGCTGTCAAGGAATAGGCTGCTCATAAGAAGCTTAAGGCCAGGCTGAACGAGGTCCAGCAAGAGCTCCAAGATGCTGTGAAGAAGTATGAGGCATTGGAGGGAGATGTTTCGGCTTGAGAGGCCGAACTCTCAAAGGCTTGCCAAAGCGGGGAAGCGGCCCGGGTTGAAGCTCAGGGTGCCCTCCAGGAGATCCAGAAGGCCAAGAAGATCGCAGTGGGTAAGGCATTTAGTATGCAAAGCAAGTATGTGAATAATAAATATTTCCTACTAACCCGAATTCGGAGTTCTCCAGGGGCATTTGCATATCTGCCGCGCAGTGTGTCCGACGCCGTGGAGTTCTTCCGAGCCGAAGAAGGGAGCTCAACAGAGAAACTATTCTGGTCGCAATACCTTGCACCAGAGCATCCCGTGCCCTTCATCGATCAGCTAAAACAGCTGGTTGAGCTGCATAGGGTAGCCGAACTGGCCATGAAGGATTTGATAATCCGGATGTGGCCTGCCGAATCTATGCTCGACAGCTACTTCGGGCTTGTGAAGCGGCTAGTGAACGCCTGTCCTCGGCTGGACGTCGTCAGGCGATTAGCCTGCATTGAAGGTGCATGCATGGCCTTCGCTCGCGTCAAGGTGTGGTGGGAGAAGACAAACGCTGTCAAGCTGATGACCGAAGGGCCGCCAGAGGGCAAGGAGCACCGCACGCCCGAGCGGTATTTTGCGGATGTACTGGAGGGGTCTCTCATTGTAGCAACGCAATGTGCGCAAGACATTATTTTCGAATGAATACATTCATGTTGTCTTTGCCTTGTATGATGAAACAAAATCTCTATGTAATATACTGTTTTGTTAAAAAAAATCTCCTCCTGTGCGGCCGTGTTATGTGAAATCTGAGAGTTGGCCAGTCGTCGGCTTCTGCCCCCACGTAGGAAATACGGGGGTGTTCGGGATATAATCTAAACACTCTTGATCCATTTGTTTGGTCCTTGAAGGAGGTGTTTAGCGCGACGAACCAGGCAATCGGACTATGCGGCTTTAGCACCCTCACTTAGCCATAGGAGTTTGACAATAGAAATATAGGCGCAGCCCCTAGTATACGGACTAGGAAGTTGTAAACACTTGATCGGGTAAGTACCGATCCCTCGCATAATGCGGAAAAAAATCTCTAAGGATTTGAGACCTACGAAGAGCTGATCGGCTCTCGCCGCATCATGACAGTCATTTTTTGGCTTTATCTTCTGAGGTGCTCACTTGGGTAAACCAGGGCACAATCGCAGTAGTTCTCCCTTTACTACCCTAGCCGATACAGCGGAACGTAAGGTAGTAACCACAGGAGCCGGGCAACCCAACTATTGACCAAAGACATGATTCGGAGCCAATGCATATAGTGCTAAATTCGGGGTGCCGAACTGTACTGTAAAAGTGTTCAGACTTTTGTTGCCATGTTGTGGGGTGCTATGAAGCCCCTGGCAAATTGAAACGCACCAGAGTGTGTACGGGTGTTATCTGATAAAGTTACCAGAAAAGAAAAGACAAAAAGGAAACAAAAGAAGAATAAGTGGTAAGCTAGGGCCGTAAAATTTGGGCCGCAAACTGTTTCTATGATGATTTCATTGGTGTGTTAAAGTGCATTTATACAAATAATGCCATAAGCAGAAGGCTATTTACTATGCCTTAACCAAGGGAGAGCTGCGTGTGGGTCCTGAGAATAGGTAAAAGGGATCGTTGAAGAAACCACCTAAAGATTCCCAATTACGTCCATGCTTCTTGTCGCCTTGGTGTTTTTAGCCTTCGAAAAGAATCGATGGTCAAGCCGCCAGAAAAGGCATGTGAATAAGAGAAAAATAAAAAGGAAAAAAGGAAATATTGGAATTATGTGTGTCCGGGGTGGTTGAGCCGTATTACGGATCACAAGCTGATTATGCCTCCATCCGTGTCCATGGTAATTTTAGTGCGTAATTTGAATCGAGCAAATGCGGTTCGTCCGAGTAGTGCATGGTAGCCGCTACGAAAGGGGACGATATCAAAGATTAACTACTCACTTCGGAAGTTGTTCGAAGATCCGAAGACAACCTCTAGTGTGATTGAGCCCGTGCAGCGGGCCTCTACGCCCGGTATGACTCCCTTAAAGGTAGTCTTTATGGGCTTGATCTGTGATGGGTTAATGCCCATTTTGAGCATTGTATCCTGATAGAGCAAGTTGAGGCTGCTGCCACCGTCCATCAGGACTCGCGTCAGGTGGAACCCATCAATTATTGGGTCCAGGACCAGTGTGGCTGAACCACCATGACGAGTACTGGTTGGATGATCCCGACGATCGAAAGTGATCGGGCATGATGACCATGGATTAAATTTTGGGGCGACTGGCTCTATCGCGTAGACGTTCGTGAGCGCGCGCTTGCACTCCCTGAGGGAGTCCTGGACTAAGGGGTCCTCGGGCATCCGGCCTGTTAGCCATGGGCCGGACTGATGGGCTGTGAAGACACGAAGACCAAAGAATGCACCCTTGTCCGTATGGGACTCTCCTTGGCGTGGAAGGCAAGCTTGACGATCGAATAAGTACATTCCTTTCTTTGTAACCGACCTTATGTAACCCTAGATCCCCCCGGTGTCTATATAAACCGGAGGACTTAGTCCGGAGGGGGGACAATCATTATCATAGCCAAACTAGACTTTCAGGGTTTAGTCATAATGATCTCGTGGTAGATCAACCCTTGTAATACTCATATTCATTAACAATGAAGCAGGACGTAGGGTATTACCTCCATAGAGAGGGCCCTGATACGTCTCCAACATATCTATAATTTTTTATTGCTCCATGCTATATTATCTACTATTTTGGACTATATTGGGCTTTATTTTCCACTTTTATATTATTTTTGGGACTAACCTACTAACCGGAGGCCCAGCCCAGAATTGCTGTTTTTTTGCCTATTTCAGTGTTTCAGATAAACGGAATATCAAACGGAGTCCAAACGGAATAAAATCTTTGGGAACGTGATTTTCTCACCGAACGTGATCCAGGAGACTTGGACCCTGCTCCAAGGAACAAAAGAGGCGGTCACGAGGGTGGGGGTGCCCCCCCTAGGGCGCGCCCCCTGCCTCGTGGGCCCCTCATTGCTCCTCTGGCATACTTCTTCCTCCTATATATACCCACGTACCCCCAAACTATCAGAACAGGAGCCAAAAACCTAATTCCACTGCCGCAACTTTCCGTATCCACGAGATCCCATCTCGGGGCCTGTTCCGGAGCTCCGCCGGAAGAGGGCCGTCATCACGGTGGGCTTCTACATCATCATAGCCTCTCCGATGAAGTGTGAGTAGTTTACCTCAGACCTTCGTGTCCATAGTTAGTAGCTAGATGGCTTCTTCTCTCTCTTTGAATCTCAATACAAAGTTCTCCCCCTCTCTTGTGGAGATCTATTCGATGTAATCTTCTTTTTGCGGTGTGTTTATTGAGACCGATGAATTGTGGGTTCATGATCAAGTCTACCTATGAATAATATTTGAATCTTCTTTGAATTATTTTATGTATGATTGGTTATATTTTCAAGTCTCTTCGAATTATCCGTTTGGTTTGGCCAACTAGATTGGTAGTTCTTGCCATGGGAGAAGTGCTTAGCTTTGGGTTCGATCTTGCGGTGTCCTTACCCAGTGACAAAAGGGGCGGCAAGGCACATATTGTATCGTTGCCATCGAGGATAACAAGATGGGGTTTATTTCATATTGCATGAATTTATCTCTCTACATCATGTCATCTTGCTTAAGGTGTTACTCTGTTTTTAACTTAATACTCTAGATGCATGCTGGATAGCGGTTGATGAGTGGAGTAATAGTAGTAGATGCAGAATTCTTTCGATCTACTTGTCACGGACGTGATGCCTATATACATAATCATGCCTGGATATTCTCATAACTATGCTCAATTCTGTCAATTGCTCAACAGTAATTTGTTCACCCACCGTAGAATACTTATGCTCTTGAGAGAAGCCACTAGTGAAACCTATGGCCCCCGGGTCTAGTCTCATCTTATCAATCTCCATTACTTTGATCTTGCTTTGTTTTTTTACTTTGCCTTTACTTTTTACTTTGCATCTTTATACCAAAAATACCAAAAATATTATATCTATCAGATCTCACTCTCGTAAGTGACCGTGAAGGGCTTGACAACCCCTAATCACGTTGGTTGTGAGTAGTTGTCGCTTTGTGCAGGTACGAGGGACTTGAGCATGGGCTCCTACTGGATTGATACCTTGGTTCTCAAAAACTGAGGGAAATACTTACGCTACTCTGTTGCATCATCCCTTCCTCTTCGGGGAAAACCAACGCAAGCTCAAGACGTAGCAAGAAGGATTTCTGGCGCCGTTGTCGGGGAGTCTACGCAAAAAGTCAACATACCAAGTACCCATCACAATCCCTATCTCTCGCATTACATTATTTGCCTTTTGCCTCTCGTTTTCCTCTCCCCCCCCCCCAATTCACCCTTGCCATTTTATTCGCCCTCTCTCTCTATCCCCCCTCTCTATTTTGCCTCTTTTTGCCCGTTTGCTTTTTGTTTGCCTGTGTGTTAGATTGCTTGTTTGTCGCGATGGCTCAAGATACTACTAAATTGTGTGACTTCACCAACACCAATAATAATGATTTCCTTAGCACTCCGATTGCTCCTCTTACCGATGCTGAATCTTGTGAAATTAATACTGCTTTGTTGAATCTTGTTATGAAAGATCAATTCGCCGACCTTCCTAGTGAAGACGCCGCTACTCATCTAAATAGCTTCATTGATATATGTGATATGCAAAAGAAAAAAGATGTCAATAATGATGTCGTTAAATTGAAGCTATTTCCTTTTTCGCTTAGAGATCGTGCTAAAGCTTGGTTTTCGTCTTTGCCTAAGAATAGTATTGATTCGTGGAACAAGTGCAAAGATGCTTTTATATCTAAGTATTTTCCTCCCGCTAAGATCATCTCTCTTAGAAACGAAATTATGAACTTCAAACAACTTGATCATGAACATGTTGCACAAGCTTGGGAGAGAATGAAATTAATGATACATAATTGCCCTACTCATGGTTTGAATTTATGGATGATCATACAAAAATTTTATGCCGGATTGAATTTTGCTTCTAGAAATCTTTTAGATTCGGCCGCGGGAGGCACTTTTATGGAAATCACTTTAGGAGATGCTACTAAACTCCTAGATAATATTATGGTTAATTATTCTCAATGGCATACTGAAAGATCTTCTAATAAAAAAGTGCATGCGATAGAAGAAATTAAGGTGTTGAGTGGAAAGATGGATGAACTTATGAAATTATTTGCTACTAAGAGTGTTTCTTCTGATCCTAATGATATGCCTTTGTCTGCTTTGATTGAGAATAACAATGAATCTATGGATGTGAATTTTGTTGGTAGGAATAATTTTGGTAACAACGCTTACAGAGGGAATTTTAATCCTAGGCCATATCCTACTAATCCTTCTAATAATTATGGGAATTCCTACAACAACTCTTATGGAAATTATAATAAGATGCCCTCTGAATTTGAGACTAGTGTTAAAGAGTTTATGAATTCACAAAAGAATTTTAATGCTTTCTTGAGGAGAAATTGCTTAAAGTTGATGATTTGGCTAGAAACATTGATAGAACTTCTCTTGAGATTGATTCTTTAAAGCTTAGATCTATTCCTCCTAAGCATGATATCAATGAGTCTCTCAAAGCCATGAGAACTTCCATTGATGAGTGCAAGGAAAGAACCGCAAGGATGCGTGCTTCCAAAGATGCCTTTATTAAAGCGTGTTCTTCCAGTACCTATGAAAATCAAGATGAAGATCAAAAATTTATTAATGTGTCTCCTATTAAATCTTTGTTTTGCAATATGAATCTTGATGAAACTGAATATGATCTTCCTTTACCTAGAAGGCGTTCTAAAAATTCAGAGTATTTAGATCTTAATGATGAAATTGATGAAAGTGGGATTGAAAGAAATAAAAAGCTAGATGTTGCTAAACCCACTATATTGGATTTCAAGGAATTTAATTATGAAAGTTGCTCTTTAATTGATTGTATTTCCTTGTTGCAATCCGTTCTAAATTCTCCACATGCTTATAGTCAAAATAAAGCCTTCACCGAACATATTGTTGATGCCTTGATGCAATCTTATGAAGAAAAACTTGAGTTGAAAGTTTCTATCCCTAGAAAACTCTATGATGAGTGGGAACCAACTATTAAAATTAAAGATCATGAGTTTTATGCTTTGTGTGATTTGGGTGCTAGTGTCTCTGCTATTCCCAAGACTTTGTGTGATCTACTAGATTTCCATAACTTTGATGATTGCTCTCTAAACTTGTGTTGAAGTTTGTGATTCCCGTAGCATGCACGTATGGTGAACTGTTATGTGATCAAGTCGGAGCATGATTTATTTATTGATTGTCTTCCCTATGAGTGGCGGTCGGGGACGAGCGATGGTCTTTTCCTACCAATCTATCCCCCTAGGAGCATGCGCGTAATACTTTGCTTTGATAACTTCTAGATTTTTGCAATAAGTATGTAACACCCTCGATGCGACTATAGCTCCCACGTGTCGAGGCACGACTTAGAGGCATAATCGCATTGAAGGCATATGTCGCAAGTTAGGCAATCTTCACAACATCCCATGTAATATAGATAATAAAAGGGGAGATAACATAGTTGGCTTACACTCGCCATGTCAATCAAGGTACATAAATAACATTACAACATTCAAACACTCATGGCCCGACTATGGCGCCAAAATAAAAGATAACCCAACATGCGACACGGTCCCGATCACCCCAACTGGGCACCACTACTGATCATCAGGGAAAGACATGTAGTATCGTTGAGAGTCCTCGTCGAACTCCCACTTGAGCTCAAACACGCCATCTGGAGCGGAATCATCAGGCCCTGCATCTGGTTTGGAAGTAATCTGTGAGCCACAGGGACTCAGCAATCTCGCACCCTCGCGATCAAGACTATTTAAGCTTAAAAGGTAAGGCAAGGAAAAATATGTGGAGCTGCAGGAAGCGACTAGCATATATAGTGGCTAACCTGTTCGCAAAAGAGAGCGAGAAGAGAGGCAAAGCACGAGCGAGAAACTAGAGAGCAACCTGCACAAGCATTACTCCAACACCGTGTTCACTTCCCGGACTCCGCCGAGAAGAGACCATCACGGTAACTCACACAGTTGATTCATTTTAATTAAGTTAATGTTCAAGTTATCTACAACCGGACATTAACAAATTCCCATCTGCCCATAACCGCGGGCACGGCTTTCGAAAGTTCAAATCCCTGCAGAGGAGTCCCAACTTAGCCCATGACAAGCTCTCACGGTCAACGAAGGAATAGACCTACTCCCGAGACGTTCCGATCAGACTCGGTATCCCGGTTCTTCAAGACACTTCGACAAGTTAAAACAAATCCAGCAACACCGCCTGAATGTGCCGACAAATCCCGATAGGAGCTGCACATATCTCGTTCTCAGGGCACACTCAGATGAACACTACATACAACTAAAACCAACCCTCGAGTTGCCCTAAGGTGGCGCTGCAAGTGGCTCTGCTTGGACCAACACTCAGAGGAGCACTGGCCCCGGGGGGTTTAAATAAGATGACCCTCGGGCTCCGGAAACCCAAGGGAAAAGAGGCTAGGTGGAAAATGGTAAAACCAAGGTTGGGCATTGCTGGAAAAGCTTTAATCAAGGCGAACTATCAAGGGGTTCCCATTATAACCCAACCGCGTAAGGAACGCAAAATCCGGGAACATAACACTGATATGATGGAAACTAGGGCGGCAAGAGTGGAACAAAACACTAGGCGAGAGGCTGAGCCTTCCACCCTTTACCAAGTATATAGATGCATTAAGATAACATGGCAATATAATGATATCCCAACTAGTAAATAATGTTCCAACAAGGAACGGTCTCCAATCTTCACCTGCAACTAGCAACGCTATAAGAGGGGTTGAGCAAAGCGGTAACATAGCCAATCAACGGTTTGCTAGGACATGGTGGGTTAGAGGTTTGACATGGCAATTTGGGAGGCTTGAAAGCAATTGGTAGACATCGTAGCATGGCATAGCAAAAGAGCGAGCATCTAGCAAAGCAAAGATAGTAGTGATTTCGAGTGTATGATCATCTTGCCTGCAAAGTTGTTAGAGTTGACTGGATCCTCGAAAGCAAACTCAACGGGCTCCTCATTAGCGAACTCGTCTCCCGGCTCTACCCAAACAAGACAAACAAGCAACAAGGACACAATCAACCACGTGCAAACTCAAACAACATGATGCAAAGATGGTATGCTATGCGGGATGCAATATGGGATGCATATGCAAGATTTGACAAGGAATGAATGAACCTGGCCTCAACTTGGGAATTCAAGTGTGCCACTAGAAAGATGAGATGAAATCTCTTGAAAACAATATAAAGAACGCCGGAATCGGAGTTACGGTTTGGAAATGGCAAGCAATTCAAATATGACCACGATCTACGATTTACAGCAAGTAGCCATCTAAATGCAACAAGATGAACATGCTACAGCACCCAAAGATGGCAACAAAATACATGGCAGGGATCCATTCATGATGCTTAACAAAAGACTAGCACTGAGCTACAGCCAATTCATCCATTAACAGGTTCAAACAAGCATGGCAAAAATGCATTTGGTAAACAGATTTCAGACTTAGTGAAATTAACACTTGTCTGGAATTTCAGATCAGATAGCACTCTTTGGAGCATGAAAACAATATGCTACAGGACCTGAACATGGCAAAGTAAAACATGGCATGGAGCTACTCAAAAAGCTTATCAAAAGTACCTTAGCGACCTTGAGCCAAAAGGGATCAGAAAATGCATTTGCAAGCATGTGAACATGGCAAAAACATAAACAGTTCTCAGACTTAGTGAAAACTGGAGCATGCTGAAAACAGATATCAAGTAGGCATGTTTACGAGCTCGATGCACTCACTACCGAGCAAGTCATGACAAGCTAAGCATACACCCATCAAGAATACACAAAATGCAAGCTAGACATGGCAAGAACAATAACATAGCATGCACGGAACAACTACAACATTCTCGGCAAAATTGCTAACAAGTAGACAATCTGCCCAGATTCACGAAATAGCAAAAGTAGAGCTCGATTGACTCAAGCTAGGGTGCTCCATAATTGCAAACAAAGACATGGATGGATAGAGCACTACAAGATTAACAAAACATCCTTACTGATCATCCTCAAAAGAGGCACGGATCACTAGGAAACAACATGAACATATGGCCAAATGAGATAAACAGACCAAGGACTTTGTGGAAATGCTAAGTCCCTGAAATCAGCATTACCAAGTGCCTCACTTTGCAAGCTTGTGCTAGTCACCACACACATCACAAAAATACATGGGTTGCACCTCTGGATAGATGGCAAAACATATAACAAAACACATGTAGAGCTCATGGGCATATCATGCACACAATAATCATGGCAAAAATGACAAATATCTAAATGGAGCAGCAGATCTGACGATTATCTCAAATAGCACTCTTCTAACAGCATTTCGGGCATCAAGATGAACTCAAATGAAAATGATGCAATGAGATGAAATGATGTACTCTCTAAGACGAACATTTTGATATGCTCTATGCCCAAAACGGAGCTACGGATGCAAAGTTACGGCACGATGAACATAGCAATTTATTTAGGGTTAGGGACGAAAAAGTCAACCCCGAGAGAAATATCTCCGATCCAAATCTGGCCGGGCACGCGGATCGAGGTTGGCCGGGGAACTCGCCGGAGTTGTGGGAGACGGTGGCCGGACTTGAAGCTTGGGGATCCGGCGACGAGGGGAGGAGGATGCCGGAGCCGGCGGGCGGCGGGGCGAGGCGCGGGCACCGGCGGGCGGCGGGGCGAGCTCGCGCCGGCGCGGGGCGCGTCGGCGGCGGCGACCAGCGACGTGGCCGGCCTCGGGGGAGAAGAACCCGGGCGGCGGCGGGTGGCGATGGGCCTCGGGGGCCCCTCCTGGGCCTCCCGGGCCGACGGCGGCAATGAAGTGGGGCGGCAGCGTGGACCAACCGGCGGGCGCCACGTGGCGGCGGCGGCGCAGGCGGACAATGTCCATCGGTGGCAGTTTTGTCTGGCGGCGGCGGATGAAGTGGATCTAGGGTTTCGGGGGAGGAGAAATGGAATTCCGGAGGGGGTTCTTTATATAGGCATAGAGGGAGCTAGGAGAGTCCAAATGAGGTGCGGTTTTCGGCCACGCGATCGTGATCGAACGCTCTAGATGATGGAGAGGGTTTTGGTGGGTTTGGGGCCAACTTGGAGGGGTGTTGGGCTGCAACACACACGAGGCCTTTTCGGTCCCTCGGTTAACCATTGGAGCATCAAACGAAGTCCAAATGGTACGAAACTTGACAGGCGGTCTACCGGTAGTAAACCAAGGCCGCTTGGCAAGTCTCGGTCCAATCCGGAAATGTTTAATCCCCACACACGAAAGAAAGATAGAAATGACCACTGGAGGAGAACGAAGCGCCGGAATGCAAAACGGACAACGGGGAAAATGCTCGAATGCATGAGACGAACACGTATGCAAAAGCAATGCACATGATGACATGATATGAGATGCATGACAATGACAACAACACACGGAGACAAAAACCCAAACCCGAGAAAATAAAATAACTTAAAGCCTGAAACGGCAAGAGTTGGAGTACATATTGGGTAAATCATATCCGGGGTGTTACAACACTCCACCACTACGAAAGGATCTCGTCCCGAGATCTAGGACTGAAAGAACGCCGGGTACTCAGAACGGAGGTGATCCTCGCATTCCCAGGTAGCTTCACGGTCGGAATGGTGTGACCACTTGACTTTGAGGAATTTGATTGACTTGTTGCGAGTCTTGCGTTCAGTCTCTTCAAGAATAGCAACGGGGTGCTCACGATACAAGAGATCTTCTTGGAGCTCAATGTCCTCGAAGTTGACGGTGTGGTCAAGAGTCTTGAAGCACTTCCGGAGCTGAGAGACATGGAACACGTCATGAACATTTGCAAAATTTGAAGGAAGCTCGAGTTGATAGGCGAGATCGCCTCTCTTGCTGACAATTTTGAAAGGTCCCACGTATCTAGGGGCAAGCTTCCCTTTGATACCGAAGCGATGAGTACCTATCATAGGAGAGACGCGGAGGTAAACATGATCTCCGATCTCGAAAGCCAAATCATGGTGCTTACTGTCATAGTAGCTCTTCTGGCAGGATTGAGCTGCTTTGAGGTTATCTCAAATGACTTTACACATTTCTTCTGCCTCTGTTATTAAGTCATTTCCCAAAAGCTGACGTTCACCGGTTCCAGACCAGTTGAGAGGGGTACGGCACTTCCTGCCATACAGAATTTCAAATGGGGCCTTGCCCGAACTTGCTTGAAAACTGTTGTTGTAGGAGAATTTAGCATAAGGAAGACAATCCTCCCACTTCATGCCGAAGGAGATCACACAAGCCCTGAGCATATCTTCAAGAATCTGATTGACACGCTCGACTTGACCGCTAGTTTGAGGATGGAAAGTTGTGTTGAAGCGGATGTTGGTGCCCATGGCCTTCTGAAAAGAATCCCAAAACTTGGAGGTAAAGATGCTGCCACGGTCTGAAGAGATCACTTGTGGAATACCGTGCAAAGAGACAATCCGAGAGGTATAGAGTTCCGCCAATTGAGCTGCAGTGATTGACTCTTTGATAGGCAGAAAGTGAGCCACTTTAGTGAGTTTGTCGATGACAACGAATATAGCACCATTGCCACGTTTGGACTTTGGAAACCCAGTCACGAAGTCCATCTCAATGTGGTCAAACTTCCATTCTGGAATGGCAAGAGGTTGGAGGAGACCCGCTGGCCTTTGATGTTCTGCCTTCACTCTTCTGCAGACATCACATTCATTCACGAATTGAGCAATCTCGCGCTTCATTCGAGTCCGCCAATAAGCCTGCTTGAGGTCCTGATACATCTTCGTGCTCCCAGGGTGGATGGAGAGGAGAGAATTATGAGCCTCATTCATGATCACTTTATGAAGATCACCTTTGGGCACAACAATACGATCCTCGAAGAAGAGAGTATCCATGTCATCAAGGCGGTAGCACTTGTACTTGGGTTGACTCTTGGCAATCCCAATCTTCACCTTTTTCACCATAGCATCAAGAAGCTGGGCTTGGCGAATCTGGTCTTCCAAGGTAGGAGTGTAACACCCAGGATATGTTTTTCCCAATTTGTACTCCAACTCTTGCCGTTTCCGGCTTTAAGTTAATTTATTTTCTCGGGTTCGGGTCTTTGTCTCCGTGTGTTGTTATCGTTGTCATGCATCTCATATCATGTCATCATGTGCATTGCATTTGCATACGTGTTCATCTCATGCATCCGAGCATTTTCCCCGTTGTCCGTTTTGCATTCCGGCGCTTCGTTCTCCTCCGGTGGTCATTTCTACCTTTCTTTTGTGTGTGGGGATTAAACATTTCTGGATTGGACCGAGACTTGCCAAGCGGCCTTGGTTTACTACCGGTAGACCGCCTGTCAAGTTTCGTACCATTTGGACTTCGGTTGATACTCCAACGGTTAACCGAGGGACCAAAAAGGCCTTGTGTGTGTTGCAGCCCAACACCCCTCCAAGTTGGCCCAAAACCCACCTAACTCTGCTCCATCACCTAGAGCGTTCGATCATGATCGCGTGGCCGAAAACCGCACCTCATTTGGACTCTCCTAGCTCCTCCTATGCCTATTTAAACACCCCCCATTTTTCGGATCTCCTTCCCCCGAAAACCCTAGATCCAAACGCCCCGCCGCCACCGGACATGTCCGCCTCCGCGCCGGACACCGCCCCGCGCCAATAGACGGGCGCCACATGGCGGCTCCTGTCCCCGCCGCCGCCGAGGCCCGCCGGCCGGAAGCCGGCCCTCCCTGCGTTCCGCCCGGGCCAGAGCCTCCGCCCGCGCGCGCCGCCCTCCTTCCCCGACGCCGTCGCCCGGCGCCGCTGCCCCGGCCGCCGCCTCCCCGCGCCGGCGCCGCCACGCCATTGCCGGCCGGAGCGAGCTCTGCCGGCCGGACCTCCTCACCGCCGCCTCACCTCGCCTCCGCCGCCCCAGCGCCGCCGCGCCTCCCCGGCCTCGTCGCTGGTCGCGCCCACACCGGCCCCGGCCTCCCCGTCATGCTTCGGCGAGCTTCCTCCCCGCCGGTGAACAGTATTCCGGTGAGCCGCATCAGGACCGTGCAGATCTCAGATCTAGATTCAAAATCGGGTTGACTTTTTCCTCCGAACCCTAATTATTTTGCTATCTTTGACCTGCTATAACTCCGCATCCGTAGCTCCGTTTTGGGCATATAGCATATCAAAATGTTCGTCTCAGAGAGTACATCATTTAGTTCCATTGCATCATTTTAATTAGAGTTCATCTTGATGCCCGAAATGCTGTTAGAAGAGGGCTACTTGAGTAAATTGTCAGATCTACTACTCCATCTTAGACATTTGTCATTTTGCCATGATTATTGTGTGCATGATATGCCCATGAGTTCTACATATGTTTTGTTAAGGGATTTGTCATCTTTCCAGAGGTGCAACCCATGTATTTTTGTGATGTGTGTGGTGCTTAGTGCAAGCTTGCAAAGTGAGGCACCCGGTAAATCTGTTTTCAGGGACTTGGTAATTTGACTAAGTCCTGGGATTGTTTAGTTCATGATGTCATATGTTCATGTTGTTTCCTAGTGATCCGTGCCTCTTTTGAGGATGATCAGTAAAGGAGTTTTGTTAATATTGTAGTGCTCTATCCATCCATGTATTTGTTTGCATATATGGAGCACCCTAGCTTGAGTCAATCGAGCTCTACTTTTGCTTCGTTGTGAATCTGGGCAGATCGTCAACTTGTTTGCGATTTTGCTGATGTTATTGTAGTTGATCCGTGCATGCTATGCCATTGTTCTTGCCATGTCTAGCTTGCATTTTGTGCCTTATTAATGGATGTATGCTTGTCTTGCCATGACTTGCACCGTGGTGAGTGCATCGAGCTCATAAACATGCCTACTTGAGTTATGATTTCAGCATGTCCCAGTTTTCACTAAGTCTGAAAACTGATTATGTTTTTGCTATGTTCGTGTGCTTGTTAGTATATTTTCTGATCCCTTTTGGCTCAAGGTCACTAAGGGACTTTTGTTAAGCTTGTTGAGTAGCTCCATGCCATGTCTTTCTTTGTCATGTTTAGGTCCTGTAGCATGTTGTTTTGTTGCTCCGAAGAGGGCTATATGATCTGAAATTCCAGACAAGTGTTAATTTCACGAAGTCTGAGATCTGTTTTACCATTTGCGTTTTTGCCATGCTTGTTTGAACCTCCTAATGGATGAATTGGCCGTAGCTCAGTGCTAGACTTTTGTTAAGCATATTGAATGCTTCCCTGCCATGTATTTTGTTGTCATGTTTGGGTGCTGTAGCATGTTCATTTCATTGCATTTAGATGCCTACTTGTTGTAAATCGTAGACCGGTGTCATATTTGAATCGCTTGCCATTTCCAAACCGTAACTCCGATTCCGGCGTTCTTTATATCGTTTTCAAGAGATTTCATCTTATCTTTCCAGTGGCACACTTGGTTTTCCAAGTTGAGGCCAGGTTCATGCATTTCCTGTCATATCTTGCATATGCATCCCACATAGCATACCATGTTTGCATCATCTTGTTTGATCCTTGCATGTGGTTGATCGTGTTCTTGTTGCTTGTTTATCTTGTTTTGAGTAGAGCCGGGAGACGAGTTCGCTAATGAGGAGCCCGTTGAGTTTGCTTTCGAGGATCCAGTAACTCTGACAACTTTGCAGGCAAGATGATCATACCCTCGAAATCACTACTATCTTTGCTATGCTAGTTTGCTCGCTCTTTTGCTATGCCAATGCTATGATGCCTACCACTTGCTTTCAAGCCTCCCAAATTGCCATGTTCAGCCTCTAACCCACCATTGTCCTAGAAAACCGTTGATTGGCTATGTTACCGCTTTGCTCAGCCCCTCTTATAGCATTGCTAGTTGCAGGTGAAGATTGGAGACCGTTCCTTGGTGGAACATTTATTTACTTGTTGGGATATCATTATATTGCCATGTTATCTTAATGCATCTATATACTTGGTAAAGGGTGGAAGGCTCGGCCTCTCGCCTAGTGTTTTGTTCCACTCTTGCCGCCCTAGTTTCCGTCATATCGGTGTTATGTTCCCGGATTTTGCGTTCCTTACGCGGTTGGGTTATAATGGGAACCCCTTGATAGTTCGTCTTGATTAAAGCTTTTCCAGCAATGCCCAACCTTGGTTTTACCATTTTCCACCTAGCCTCTTTTTCCCTTGGGTTTCCGGAGCCCGAGGGTCATCTTATTTGAACCCCCCCGGGCCAGTGCTCCTCTGAGTGTTGGTCCAATCGAGCGATGTCCGGGGCTACCAGGGGCAACTCTGGGCTGGCCTACCCGACGTCTGGCTCATCTGAGTGTGCTCTGAGAACGAGATATGTGCAGCTCCTATCGGGATTTGTCGGCACATTCGGGCGGTGTTGCTGGTCTTGTTTTAACCTGTCGATGTGTCTTGTTGTACCGGGATACCGAGTCTGATCGGAATGTCTCGGGTGGAGGTCTATTCCTTCGTTGACCGTGAGAGCTTGTCATGGGCTAAGTTGGGACTCCCCTGCAAGGATTGAACTTTCGAAAGCCGTGCCCGCGGTTATGGGCAAATGGGAATTTGTTAATGTCCGGTTGTAGATAACTTAAACATAAACTTAATTAAAATGAATCAACCGTGTGTGTTACCGTGATGGCCTCTTCTCGGCAGAGCCCGGGAAGTGGACACGGTGTTGGAGTAATGCTTGCGCAGGTTGTCCTCTAGTTTCTCGCTCGCTCTTTGCCTCCTCTTCTCGCTCTCTTTTGCGAATAAGTTAGCCACCATATATGCTAGTCGCTTGCTGCAGCTCCACATATTTTTACCTTACCCTACCTATTAAGCTTAAATAGTCTTGATCGCGAGGGTGCGAGATTGCTGAGTCCCTGTGGCTCATAGATTACTATTACACCAGATGCAGGGCCAGATGATACAGCTCTAGATGGCGCTCTTGAGCTCAAGTGGGAGTACGACGAGGACTCTCAGCGTTATTATGTTTCTTTTCCTGATGATCAGTAGTGGTGCCCAGCTGGGGTGATCGGGACCATGTCGCTTGTTGGGTTATCTTTTATTTTGGCGCCGTAGTCGGGCCATGAGTGTTTGGATGATGTATGTTATTTATGTACTTGATTGACGTGGCGAGTGTAAGCCAACTATGTTATCCCTTTTATTTATCTATATTACATGGGATGTTTGTGATGATTGCCTGACTTGCGACATATGCCTTCAATGCGATTATGCCTCTAAGTCGTGCCTCGACACGTGGGAGATATAGTCGCATCGAGGGTGTTACAAGGAGAGACTTGAAGGTTGGCGAGGAAACCTTGAGGAACAACTTGCAGATTAAGTTTGCGGAAAGCTTCACAAAGCTCGGGTTGATAAGGCTTGAGAATAAGACTTTTGCAATAAGCCTTCCTGCTCAAAGCATCAGCAATCACATTGGCCTTGCCTGGAGTATACTCGATACTCGGATTATACTCTTGAATCATTTTGACCCATCGAGTCTGCCTGAGGTTGAGATTAGGCTGAGTGAAGATGTACTTGAGACTCTTGTGATCAGTGAAAATGTCCACTTTTCTTCCCAATAAGAGATGTCTCCAAGTCAAAAGAGCATGCACAACTGCCGCCAACTCGAGATCATGAGTCGGGTAGTTCTTCTCATTGGGCTTCAACTGGCGAGAGGTATAAGCCACAACTTTCTTCTCTTGCATCAACACTGCACCGAGACCTTGGAGAGAGGCATCACAAAAGACCTCGTACGGTTTGGATTCATCAGGCGGAGTCAAAACTGGAGCGGTGATCAATTTCTCTTTCAAAGTGTTGAAAGCAATGTCACACTCCCGAGACCAAACGTACTTGACATGCTTCTGGAGAAGATTTGAGAGAGGCTTCGCGATCTTAGAAAAGTTTTCAACGAATCTTCGACAGTAGCTTGCGAGACCGAGGAAGCTATGGAGTTGCTTCACGTTCTGAGGAGGTTCCCAATTCACAATTGTAGACACCTTCTCAGGATTCACCGCAATGCCCTTGACAGAGATGATATGACCAAGATAAAGAACCTCATCGAGCCAAAATTCGCACTTGGAGAACTTGGCGTAGAACTGGTGTTCTCTGAACTTATCGAGTACCAAACGCAAGTGCTTGGCATGATCTTCCTTGTTCTTCAAGAAAACCAGAATGTCGTCGAGATAGACCAAAACGAAGTCATTGGTGTAGGCGTTGAAGATGAAGTTCATCATGCAAGAGAACGTCGGAGGAGCGTTGACGAGGCCAAAAGACATGATAGTGTATTCATATGACCCATAGCTTGTCCTGAAAGTCGTCTTGGGAATATCTTGCTCACAGATTCGAATCTGATGATAACCCATACGGAGATCAAGCTTGGAGAATACTTGGGCACCTTTGAGTTGTTCGAACAGCTTGTTCATGTTGGGAAGTGGGTATTTGTTCTAGATGGTCTTCTTGTTCAATGGATGGTAATCAACACAAAGTCGGTCCGTTCCATCCTTCTTCTTCACAAAAAGAACACCACAGCCCCATGGAGAAGAACTAGGCCGGATGAGACCCATTCTCTCTTGAATATCGAGTTGCTTCTTCAGCTCCTTCAACTCTTCAGGTCCGAGCTTGTAAGGACGCTTGCACACTGGTTCCGTGCCAGGCTCAAGATCGATGACGAATTCAACTGGCCGGTGTGGAGGCATTCCTAGAGGCTCTTCTGGAAAGACGTCTTGATATTCGCAAATGACTGGAATTTGCGAGATAGCATCCAGTTCACCCTTCTCATTGAGAGAAAACAGACGGATGGTATCGTCATGAGCGGCAAAGACAATTACATCCTCAGACGAATGAGTCAATTGAATCTGCCTGGCTGCACAATCAAGCTGAGCCTTGTGCTTAGAAAGCCAATCCATTCCGAGAATAAGATCAATATCCGAGTTACCAAGAACCATCGGAGAAGAAAGAAACTTGTAATCGCCCAACGTGATAAAGACATCTGGGACGCAATTGTTAGAAGTCATTTGCTTGCCCGGAGACACAATCTTCAACGGAACAGGAATCCTCTCAGTCACAAAATCATGCTTGGCAACAAATGGTGTTGAAATAAAAGAAAGCGATGCACGAGTGTCAAAAAGAAATTTTGCAGGAACATCGTTAACAGGAAGGTTACCCATAATCACATCTGGCGAGTCCTCTGCCTGAGCTGCATTCAGCAAATTGACCTTGGCGTGCTTGGGGTTATGCTTTACCACAGCTGTACTTGCCGATCTGACAGGAGGAGGAGGAGGAGGAAGACGCCTCTGGTTGAAGCACTTGTTGGCATAGTGACCCTTTTGTTGGCACTTGTTGCACGTGACCTCTGAAAGCGGACGGTGATACGGAGCACTCGATCTTGGAGCTTGAGACGAAGTCTTGTTCTGAAAGCCAGGGTTGGGTGGGTGGGAAGATCCACTGCCACCTTTGCTCTTCTGATACGGCTGACGAAACGGAGGAGGAGGAAGCCAATACTTCTGCTGCTTGCCACTTGAGTAGAGGAAGAAGGAGTAGTGTCTCTGACTTGCTTCTTGGAAGCATCACACCTCAGTTGAGCAGCCTCTTGCTTCAATGCCATGTTGTAGAACTCATCGTACCTCAAGGGCTCAAAGAGAACAAGAGCTAGCTGGATTTCTTCTCTGAGACCACCCCTGAACTGGTATATCATGCTCTTCTCATCAGGTACGTCCTGCTTAGCAAAGCGGGCGAGCTTCTGAAACAACTTGTTGTAGTCATAGACAGACAAAGAGCCTTGCTTCAGGTTGCGGAACTCCTCACGCTTTCTTTCAACCACGCTCTGGGGAATATGGTGAGCTCTGAAGTCTTGACGGAATTCATCCCAGGTAATCACACGGCCTCCTCTGGAATCCTTGTACTGCTGGAACCATTCTGCAGCTTGGTCTTTGAGTTGGAAGGAAGTGAACTTGATGAAGTCCTCAGGCCTGACGTTACTGCACTCGAAATGCTTGCACAGATCCACGAGCCAATCGTCAGCATCAGTTGCCTCAACACAATTGCTGAAAGTCTTTGGCCCGTTAGCAAGGAACTGGTTGAGTGTAGCAAAGTGATTCTGATTGTTGCCTTGGTTGCCTTGGTTCGCTTGATTGCGCTCTTGAAGAATTTGCATGATCAAATGCGTGTTTGCATTGGTTGCGGCCATCACAGCTTTCCATGCCTCTGAAGGAGGTGGAGGTGGTGGCGGATCAGGATTCGGAGTCGTGCGCGTTGGAGGAGCCATCCTGAAGAGGTTGACATCCATTAGCACATTGATAGACAAATATTGAAGCTGAATCCAACGGAATGAAAATTGCAACATATAGTCTTCACATCCGAACATAAGAACGAATGCATTCCTCTTGAAATGGTCACATATCCATAAATTGAGAAGCCACTTAGAATTTAGGTAGAGAAATAAATCAACAAGGTACGAATCAAGAACGAATAGTCGGTAAGAAATCCCAATCTCAAACCAAATATCCGTGGAAGAAGAACTGGAGCTACAAGAATTCCCACCTATAAAACTCCCGAACCTTTCCGGTTATGCAATCAGGTGTTGGGGATACAGGGGAAGCATAATATCTCACCCAAATCTAGCAAATCCTACATCCAGTTGTATCCATCCTTCAACACATAACCGAGAAAACTTTGGAAACCATCTACCTCAACCTTCGAAAAGCATCCGTTATACAAGTTATGGCAATACTACCGAACTCCCGCCCAGTACTAGCTGGCGTCGAGGTTATCTCACCAATGAACTGCATAAAAGAGATTTTCGATGTCGGCGTACTAAACTCACGTATTCCAGAATTGCAACGATAAAATTGTGACGACAACACCTCGGAGCTCAACTCCCCAGGACACTGCCACAACCCCTAAAGACAGGAGGCACCAAGAACAATGTCCTCGTCACAAAACCATCGGAACGATTCCAAGATACCCGCGTGATCCTAAAAAAAATTAGTGAAATTTGAAAAGAGAAGAGTCAAAACTCTACATCAAGATGCCTTACCAGAGCGATGAGGAGACTGGGAATTAAAAAGAATTCCTAAACTCTCCGATATATAATTCCTAAATGACTCAAAACATTTTTCTAGACACAACTCGGCTGCTAAAAATGATCAAGCAATGGGGCCCCTAAGGTCGAGGATGGCTCTAATTACCAACTTGTAACATCCTCGATGCGACTATAGCTCCCACGTGTCGAGGCGCGACTTAGAGGCATAATCGCATTGAAGGCATATGTCGCAAGTTAGGCAATCTTCACAACATCCCATGTAATATAGATAATAAAAGGGGAGATAACATAGTTGGCTTACACTCGCCACGTCAATCAAGGTACATAAATAACATTACAACATTCAAACACTCATGGCCCGACTATGGCGCCAAAATAAAAGATAACCCAACATGCGACACGGTCCCGATCACCCCAACTGGGCACCACTACTGATCATTAGGGAAAGACATGTAGTATCGTTGAGAGTCCTCGTCGAACTCCCACTTGAGCTCAAATGCGCCATCTGGAGCGGAATCATCAGGCCCTGCATCTGGTTTGGAAGTAATAGAGCCACAGGGACTCAGCAATCTCGCACCCTCGCGATCAAGACTATTTAAGCTTAAAAGGTAAGGCAAGGAAAAATATGCGGAGCTGCAGCAAGCGACTAACATATATGGTGGCTAACCTGTTCGCAAAAGAGAGCGAGAAGAGAGGCAAAGCGCGAGCGAGAAACTAGAGAGCAACCTGCGCAAGCATTACTCCAACACCGTGTTCACTTCCTGGACTCCGCCGAGAAGAGACCATCATGGTAACTCACACAGTTGATTCATTTTAATTAAGTTAAGGTTCAAGTTATCTACAACCGGACATTAACAAATTCCCATCTGCCCATAACCGTGGGCACGGCTTTCAAAAGTTCAAATCCCTATAGGGGAGTCCCAACTTAGGCAATGACAAGCTCTCACGGTCAACGAAGGAATAGACCTCCTCCCGAGACGTTCCGATCAGACTCGGTATCCCGGTTCTTCAAGACACTTCGACAAGTTAAAACAAATCCAGCAACACCGCCCGAATGTGCCGAAAAATCCTGATAGGAGCTGCACATATCTCGTTCTCAGGGCACACTCAGATGAACACTACGTACAACTAAAACCAACCCTCGAGTTGCCCCGAGGTGGCGCTGCAAGTGGCTCTGTTTGGACCAACACTCAGAGGAGCACTAGCCCGGGGGGTTTAAATAAGATGACCCTCGGGCTCCGGAAACCCAAGGGAAAAGAGGCTAGGTGGAAAATGGTAAAAAAAAAGGTTGGGCATTGCTGGAAAAGCTTTAATCAAGGCGAACTATCAAGGGGTTCCCATTACAACCCAACCGCGTAAGGAACGCAAAATCCGGGAACATAACACCGATATGACGGAAACTAGGGCGGCAAGAGTGGAACAAAACACTAGGCGAGAGGCCGAGCCTTCCACCCTTTACCAAGTATATAGATGCATTAAGATAACATGGAAATATAATGATATCCCAACAAGTAAATAATGATCCAACAAGGAACGGTCTCCAATCTTCACCTGCAACTACCAACGCTATAAGAGGGGCTGAGCAAAGCGGTAACATAGCCAATCAACGGTTTGCTAGGACATGGTGGGTTAGAGGTTTGACATGGCAATTTGGGAGGCTTGAAAGCAATTGGTAGGCATTGTAGTATGGCATAGCAAAAGAGCGAGCATCTAGCAAAGCAAAGATAGTAATGATTTCGAGGGTATGATCATCTTGCCTGCAAAGTTGTCAGAGTTGACTGGATCCTCGAAAGCAAACTCAACGAGCTCCTCGTTAGCGAACTCGTCTCCCGGCTCTACCCAAACAAGACAAACAAGCAACAAGGACACAATCAACCACGTGCAAACTCAAACAACATGATGCAAAGATGGTATGCTATGCGGGATGCAATATGGGATGCATATGCAAGATTTGACAAGGAATGAATGAACCTGGCCTCAACTTGGGAATTCAAGTGTGCCACTGGAAATATGAGATGAAATCTCTTGAAAACGATATAAAGAACACCGGAATCGGAGTTACGGTTTGGAAATGGCAAGCAATTCAAATATGACCACGATCTACGATTTACAGCAAGTAGCCATCTAAATGCAACAAGATGAACATGCTACAGCACCCAAAGATGGCAACAAAATACATGGCAGGGATCCAGTTCATGATGCTTAACAAAAGACTAGCACTGAGCTACACCCAATTCATCCATTAACAGGTTCAAACAAGCATGGCATAAATGCATTTGGTAAACAGATTTCAGACTTAGTGAAATTAACACTTGTCTGGAATTTCAGATCAGATAGCACTCTTTGGAGCATGAAAACAATATGCTACAGGACCTGAACATGGCAAAGTAAAACATGGCATGGAGCTACTCAAAAAGCTTATCAAAAGTACCTTAGTGACCTTGAGCCAAAAGGGATCAGAAAATACATTTGCAAGCATGTGAACATGGCAAAAACATAAACAGTTCTCAGACTTAGTGAAAACTGGAGCATGCTGAAAACAGATATCAAGTAGGCATGTTTACGAGCTCGATGCACTCACTACCGAGCAAGTCATGACAAGCTAAGCATACACCCATCAAGAATACACAAAATGCAAGCTAGACATGGCAAGAACAATAACATAGCATGCACGGATCAACTACAACATCCTCGGCAAAATTGCTAACAAGTAGACAATCTGCCCAGATTCATGAAATAGCAAAAGTAGAGCTTGATTGACTCAAGCTAGGGTGCTCCATAATTGCAAACAAAGACATGGATGGATAGAGCACTACAAGATTAACAAAACATCCTTACTGATCATCCTCAAAAGAGGCGCGGATCACTAGGAAACAACATGAACATATGGCCAAATGAGATAAACAGACCAAGGACTTTGTGGAAATGCTAAGTCCCTGAAATCAGCATTACCAAGTGCCTCACTTTGCAAACTTGTGCTAGTCACCACACACATCACAAAAATACATGGGTTGCACCTCTGGATAGATGGCAAAACATATAACAAAACACATGTAGAGCTCATGGGCATATCATGCACATAATAATCATGGCAAAAATGACAAATATCTAAATGGAGCAGCAGATCTGACAATTATCTCAAATAGCACTCTTCTAACAGCATTTCGGGCATCAAGATGAACTCAAATGAAAATGATGCAATGAGATGAAATGATGTACTCTCTGAGACGAACATTTTGATATGCTCTATTCCCAAAACGGAGCTACGGATGCAAAGTTACGGCACGATGAACATAGCAATTTATTTAGGGTTAGGGACGAAAAAAATCAACCCCGAGAGAAATATCTCCGATCCAGATCTGGCCGGGCGCGCGGACCGAGGTTGGCCGGGGAACTCGCCGGAGCTGCGGGAGACGGCGGCCGGACTTGAAGCTTGGGGATCCGGCGACGAGGGGAGGAGGAGGCCGGAGCCGGCTGGCGGCGGGGCGAGGTGCGGGCACCGGCGGGCGGCGGGGCGAGCTCGCGCCGGCGCGGGGCGCGTCGGTGGCGGCGACCGGCGACGTGGCTGGCCTCGGGGGAGAAGAACCCGAGCGGCGGCGGGTGGCGATGGGCCTCGGGGGCCCCTCCTGGGCCTCCCGGGCCGGCGGCGGCAATGAAGTGGGGCGGCGGCGCGGACCAACCGGCGGGCGCCACGTGGCGGCGGCGGCGCGGGCGGACAATGTCCGTCGGTGGCAGTTTTGTCCGGCGGCGGCGGATGAAGTGGATCTAGGGTTTCGGGGGAGGAGAAATGGAATTTCGGAGGGGGTTCTTTATATAGGCATAGAGGGAGCTAGGAGAGTTCAAATGAGGTGCAGTTTTCGGCCACGCGATCGTGATCGAACGCTCTAGATGATGGAGAGGGTTTTGGTGGGTTTTGGGCCAACTTGGAGGGGTGTTGGGCTGCAACACACACGAGGCCTTTTCGGTCCCTCGGTTAACCGTTGGAGCATCAAACGAAGTCCAAATGGTACGAAACTTGACAGGCGGTCTACCGGTAGTAAACCAAGGCCGCTTGGCAAGTCTCGGTCCAATCCAGAAATGTTTAATCCCCACACACGAAAGAAAGGTAGAAATGACCACTGGAGGAGAACGAAGCGCCGGAATGCAAAACGGACAACGGGGAAAATGCTCGAATGCATGAGACGAACACGTATGCAAAAGCAATGCACATGATGATGCATGACAACGACAACAACACACGGAGACAAAAACCCGAACCCGAGAAAATAAAATAACTTAAAGCCGGAAACGGCAAGAGTTGGAGTACATATTGGGTAAATCATATCCGGGGTGTTACAAAGTATATGAGTTCTTTATGACTAATGTTGAGTCCATGGATTATATGCACTCTCACCCTTCCACCTTTGCTAGCCTCTCTAATACCGCGCACCTTTCGCCGATATCATACACCTACCATATACCTTCCTCAAAACAGCCACCATACCTATCTATTATGGCATTTCCATAGCCATTCCGAGATATATTGCCATGCAACTTTCCACGGTTCCATTCATGACACATTCATCATTGTCATATTGCATATCTCGGTACACCGCCGGATGCATTCACATAGAGTCATATTTTGTTCTAGGTATCGAGTTGTAATTGTTGAGTTATTAGAAAAATAAAAGTGCGATGATCATCATTATTAGAGCATTGTCCCAGTGAGGAAAGAACGATGGAGACTATGATTCCCCCATAAGTCGGGATGAGACTCCGGATGAAAAATAAAATAAAATAAAAGAGGCCAAAGAAGCCCAAATAAAAAGAGGTCATAAAAAAAGAAAAGGCCCAAATAAAAAAATAAAAAAATGAGAGAAAAAGAGAGAAGGGACAATGTTACTATCCTTTTACCACACTTGTGCTTCAAAGTAGCACCATGATCTTCATAGTAGAGAGTCTCTCATGTTATCACTTTCATATACTAGTGGGAATTTTACATTATAGAACTTGGCTTGTATATTCCAATGATGGGCTTCCTCAAAATTGCCCTAGGTCTTCATGAGCAAGCAAG
Organism: Triticum monococcum; assembly: GCA_034509565.1. Lineage (NCBI taxonomy): Eukaryota > Viridiplantae > Streptophyta > Magnoliopsida > Poales > Poaceae > Triticum > Triticum monococcum. The sequence goes on along the minus strand of CM067842.1, from coordinate 524,317,199 downwards.
TTGGATGCACACCCACTTAGTTTCTTTTTGAGCTTTCATATACTTACAGCTCTAGTGCATCCGTTGCATGGCAATCCCTACTCACTCACATTGATATCTATTGATGGGCATCTCCATAGCCCGTTGATACGCCTAGTTGATGTGAGACCATCTTCTCCTTTTTCTCTTCTCCACAACCACCATTATATTCCACCTATAGTGCTATATCCATGGCTCACGCTCATGTATTGCGTGAAGATTGAAAAACTTTTGAAAAAGTTAGAGTACAAAACAATTGCTTGGCTTGTCATCGGGGTTGTGCATGATTTAAATACTTTGTGTGGTGAAGATGGAGCATAGCCAGACTATATGATTTTGTAGGGATGACTTTCTTTGGCCATGTTATTTTGAGAAGACATAATTGCTTTGTTAGTATGCTTGAAGTATTATTATTTTTTATGTCAATATAAACTTTTGTCTTGAATCTTTCTAATCTGAATATTCATACCACAATTAAGAAGATTTGCATTGAAATTATGCCAAGTAGCACTCCACATCAAAAATTCTTTTTTTCATTTACCTACTCGAGGACGAGCAGGAATTAAGCTTGAGGATGCCTGATACGTCTCCAACGTATCTATAATTTTTTATTGCTCCATGCTATATTATCTACTGTTTTGGACTATATTGGGCTTTATTTTCCACTTTTATATTGTTTTTGGGACTAATCTACTAACCGGAGGCCCAGCCCAGAATTGTTGTTTTTTCCCTATTTCAGTGTTTCAAATAAACGGAATATCAAACGGAGTCCAAACAGAATAAAATCTTCGGGAACGTAATTTTCTCACCGAACGTGATCCAGGAGACTTGGACCCTGCTCCAAGGGACAAAAGAGGTGATCACGAGGGTGGGGGCGCGCCCCCTGCCTTGTGGGCCCCTCGTTGCTCCTCCGGCATACTTCTTCCTCCTATATATACACACGTACCCCCAAACGATCAGAACAGGAGCCAAAAACCTAATTCCACCGCCGCAACTTTCTGTATCCATGAGATCCCATCTCGAGGCCTGTTCCGGAGCTCCGCCGGAAGAGGGCCGTCATCACGGAGGGCTTCTACATCATCATAGCCTCTCCGATGAAGTGTGAGTAGTTTAACTCAGACCTTCGGGTCCATAGTTAGTAGCTAGATGGCTTCTTCTCTCTCTTTGAATCTCAATACAAAGTTCTCCCCCTCTCTTGTGGAGATCTATTCGATGCAATCTTGTTTTTGCGGTGTGTTTGTTGAGACCGATGAATTGTGGGTTTATGATCAAGTCTATCTATGAATAATATTTGAATCTTCTCTGAATTCTTTTATGTATGATTGGTTATCATTGCAAGTCTCTTCGAATTATCCGTTTGGTTTGGCCAACTAGATTGGTAGTTCTTGCCATGGGAGAAGTGCTTAGCTTTGGGTTCGATCTTGCGGTGTCCTTACCCAGTGACAGAAGGGGCAGCAAGGCACATATTGTATCGTTGCCATCGAGGATAACAAGATGGGGTTTATTTCATATTGCATGAATTTATCTCTCTACATCATGTCAACTTGCTTAAGGCGTTACTCTGTTTTTAACTTAATACTCTAGATGCATGCTGGATAGCGGTCGATGAGTGGAGTAATAGTAGTAGATGCAGAATCGTTTCGACCTACTTGTCATGGACGTGATGCCTATATACATAATCATGCCTAGATATTCTCATAACTATGCTCAATTCTGTCAATTGCTCAACAGTAATTTGTTCACCCACCGTAGAATACTTATGCTCTTGAGAGAAGCCACTAGTGAAACCTATGGCCCCCAGGTCTATTCTCATCATATCAATCTCCATTACTTTAATCTTGCTTTGCTTTTTACTTTGCCTTTACTTTTTGACTTTGCATCTTTAGACCAAAAATACCAAAAATATTATATCTATCAGATCTCGCTCTCGTAAGTGACCGTGAAGGGCTTGACAACCCCTAATCGCGTTGGTCGCGAGTAGCTATCGCTTTGTGCAGGTACGAGGAATTGAGCGTGGGCTCCTACTGGATTGATACCTTGGTTCTCAAAAACTGAGGGAAATACTTATGCTACTCTGCTGCATCATCCCTTCCTCTTTGGGGAAAACCAATGCAAGCTCAAGACGTAGCAGGCCCGAACCTGGGTAAAACATTGTGTCCCAATCTCCTATTATCATCGATCCTAGACGCACAGTTCGGGACCCCCTACCCGAGATCCGCTGATTTTGACACCGACATTGGTGCTTTAATTGAGAGTTCCACTATGACGTCGATGACAGGATCGATGACTCGCCTTGTTCTCAAGGACAATATCACCACCGTCCCTCGAGGCATTATCTGAAGCCCTCGCGGCTGAAGAATTAACCGCACTGCGCTCCACGGTGGATAGGGACGATGTGATCTTAGACAAACGCCCCAAATCCACCTCCTTCAAGCCAGCGGAAGAAATAGTCAAATTCCAGGTCCATCCAACGGACCCCAAAAAGACAGCATCTATTGGGGCACAACTAGACCCAACGGTCGACGCCGCGCTAAGGGATTTTCTTCACTAAAACTGGGACATATTCGCCTGGCACCCTTCTGACATACCAAGAATCCCGCGCAAGCTGGCCGAACACAACCTCAACATATTAAAGGGATACAAACCGGTCAAACAATCACTGCGGCGCTTTTCCGAACCCAAACGTCAAGCCATGGGAGAGGAGCTAGCCAAGCTAATTGAGGTCGAATTCATTAGAGAGATAAAACATCCAGACTGGCTGGCAAACCTCGTGATGGTACCAAAGAAGGATAAATCCTAGCGCCTGTGCGTCGATTTTATAGACCTCAATAAGGCTTGCCCTAAGGATCCGTTCCCCCTCCCCCGCATTGATCAAATCATTGATGCTACTATTGGGGAACGTAGTAATTTCAAAATTTTCCTACGCACACGCAAGATCACGGTGATGCATAGCAACGAGAGGGGAGAGTGTTGTCTATGTACCCTCGTAGACGGAAGCGGAAGCGTTGACGCAATGTAGAGGAAGTAGTCGTACGTCTTCCCGGTCCAACCGATCCAAGCACCGTTACTCCGGCACCTCCGAGTTCTTCACACACGTACAGCTCGATGACGCACCCCGGGCTCCGATCCAGCAAAGCTTCGGGGAGGAGTTTCGTCAGCACGACAGCGTGGTGACGATCTTGATGTTTAACCGTCGCAGGGCTTCGCCTAAGCACCGCTACAATATGATCGAGGTGTAATATCATGGAGGGGGGCACCGCACACGGCTAAGGAACGATCACGAAGATCAACTTGTGTGTCCTAGGGTGCCCCCCTGCCCCCATATATAAAGGAGCCAAGGGGAGGGGGCGGCCGGCCAAGGAGAGGCCCGCCAGGGGGAGTCCTACTCCCACCAGGAGTAGGACTCCCTTCTTTCCTAGTTGGAGAAGGAGAAGGGGGAAAAGAGGAGGAAGAGGGGAAGGAAAGGGGGGGGGCGCCCCCCTTCCCTTGTCCTATTCGGACTAGGAAGGGGAGGGGCGCGTGGCCACCTTCTGCCTCCTTCTCTCTTCTCCCTCAAGGCCCATGTAGGCCCAATAACCCCCGGGGGGGTTCCGGTAACCCCTGGTACTCTGGTAAAATGCCGATTTCACCCAGAACGATTCTGATTTCCAAATATAGGCTTCCAATATATCGATCTTTATGTCTCGACCATTTCGAGACTCCTCGTCATGTCCGTGATCACATCCGGGACTCCGAACAACCTTCGGTACATCAAAATACATAAACTCATAATGAAACTGTCATCGTAACTTTAAGCGTGCGGACCCTACGGTTCGAGAACAATGTAGACATGACCGAGACACGTCTCCGGTCAATAACCAATAGCGGGACCTGGATGCCCATTATGGTCAAATACCAAGTGATTCCAAAAGTCCATCAGTATGGAGTTTCTTCATGCGCTTTACACCGATATGACCTAAATGGCAGTGCCACAAATAAGTTGCACTATCATTATCAACTCTGCATCTTTTGGTTTCAACATTATGAATATGTGTATCACTACTATCGAGATTCATCAGAAATAGACCACTCTTCAAGGATGCATGACCATAAAAGATATTACTCATATAAATAGAACAACCATTATTCTCTGATTTAAATGAATAACCGTCTCGCATCAAACAAGATCCAGATATAATGTTCATGCTCAACGCTGGCACCAAATAACAATTATTTAGGTCTAATACTAATCCCGAAGGTAGATGTGGAGGTAGCGTGCCGACCGCGATCACATCGACTTTGGAACCATTTCCCACGCGCATTGTCACCTCGTCCTTTGCCAGTGTTCGCTTAATCCGTAGTCCCTGTTTCAAGTTGCAAATATTAGCAACAGAACCAGTATCAAATACCCAGGTGTTACTGCGAGCTCTAGTAAGGCACACATCAATAACATGTATATCACATATACCTTTGTTCACCTTGCCATCCTTCTTATCCGCCAAATACTTGGGGCAGTTCCGCTTCCAGTGACCAGTCTGCTTGAGGTAGAAGCACTCAGTTTCAGGCTTAGGTCCAGACTTGGGTTTCTTCTCTTGAGCAGCAACTTGCTTGCTGTTCTTCTTGAAGTTCCCTTTCTTCTTCCCTTTGCCCTTTGTCTTGAAACTAGTGGTCTTGTTGACCATCAACACTTGATGCTCCTTTTTGATTTCTACCTCCGCAGCTTTCAGCATTGCGAAGAGCTCGGGAATAGTCTTATTCATCCCTTGCATATTATAGTTCATCACAAAGCTCTTGTATGTTGGTGGCAGTGATCGGAGAATTCTATCAATGACGCAATCATCTAGAAGATTAACTCCCACCTGAATCAAGTGATTATTATACCCAGACATTTTGAGTATATGCTCATTGACAGAACTGTTCTCCTCCATCTTGCAGCTATAGAACTTATTGGAGACTTCATATCTCTCAATATGGGCATTTGCTAGAAATATTAACTTCAACTCCTGGAACATCTCATATGCTCCATGACATTCAAAACGTCGTTGAAGTCCCGATTCTAAGCTATAAAGCATGGCACACTGAACTATCAAGTAGTCATCAGCTTTGCTCTACCAGACGTTCATAATATCTGGTGTTGCTCCAGCAGCAGGCCTGGCACCTAGCGGTGCTTCCAGGACGTAATTCTTCTGTGCAGCAATGAGGATAATCCTCAAGTTACGGACCCAGTCCGTGTAATTGCTACCATCATCTTTCAACTTTGCTTTCTCAAGGAACGCATTAAAATTTAACGGAACAACAGCACGGGCCATCTATCTACAATCAAACATACGTAAGCAAGATACTATCAGGTACTAAGTTCATGATAAATTTAAGTTCAATTAATCATATTACTTAAGAACTCCCACTTAGATAGACATCCCTCTAATCCTCTAAGTGATCACGTGATCCAAATCAACTAAACCATAACCGATCATCACGTGAAATGGATTAGTTTTCAATGGTGAACATCATTATGTTGATCATATCTACTATATGATTCACGCTCGACCTTTCGGTCTCCGTGTTCCGAGGCCATATCTGCATATGCTAGGCTCGTCAAGTTTAACCTGAGTATTCTGCGTGTGCAAAACTGGCTTGCACCCGTTGTAGATGGACGTAGAGCTTATCACACCCGATCATCACGTGGTGTCTGGGCACGACGAACTTTGGCAACGGTGCATACTCAGGGAGAACACTTCTTGATAATTTAGTGAGAGATCATCTTATAATGCTACCGTCAATCAAAGCAAGATAAGATGCATAAAAGATAAACATCACATGCAATCAATATAAGTGATATGATATGTCCATCATCATCTTGTGCTTGTGATCTCCATCTCCGAAGCACCGTCATGATCACCATCGTCACCGGCGCGACACCTTGATCTCCATCGTAGCATCGTTGTCGTCTCGCCAATCTTATGCTTCTACGACTATCGCTACCTCTTAGTGATAAAGTAAAGCATTATAGGGCGATTGCATTGCATACAATAAAGCGACAACCATATGGCTCCTGCCAGTTGCCGATAAGTCAGTTACAAAACATGATCATCTCATACAATAAAATTTAGCATCATGTCTTGACCATATCACATCACAACATGCCCTGCAAAAACAAGTTAGACGTCCTCTACTTTGTTTGTTGCAAGTTTTATGTGGCTGCTACGGGCTTAAGCAAGAACCAATCTTACCTACGCATCAAAACCACAACGATAGTTTGTCAAGTTGATGTTGTTTTAACCTTCGCAAGGACCGGGCGTAGCCATACTCGGTTCAACTAAAGTTGGAGAAACTGACACCCACCAGCCACCTGTGTGCAAAGCACGGCGGTAGAACCAGTCTCGCGTAAGCGTACGCGTAATGTCGGTCCGGGCCGCTTCATCCAACAATACCACCGAACCAAAGTATGATATGCTGGTAGGCAGTATGACTTATATCGCCCACAACTCACTTGTGTTCTACTCGTGCATATAACATCAAACCATAAAACCTGGCTCTGATACCACTGTTGGGGAACGTAGTAATTTCAAAATTTTCCTACGCACACGCAAGATCATGGTGATGCATAGCAATGAGAGGGGAGAGTGTTGTCTAGGTACCCTCGTAGACTGAAGCGGAAGCATTGACGCAACATAGAGGAAGTAGTCGTACGTCTTCCCGGTCCAACCGATCCAAGCACCGTTACTCCGGCACCTCCGAGTTCTTCACACACGTACAGCTCGATGACGCACCCCGGGCTCCGATCCAGCAAAGCTTCGGGGAGGAGTTTCGTCAGCATGACAGCGTGGTGACGATCTTGATGTTTAACCATCGCAAGGCTTCGCCTAAGCACTGCTACAATATGATCGAGGTGTAATATCATGGAGGGGGGCACCGCACACGGCTAAGGAACGATCACGAAGATCAACTTGTGTGTCCTAGGGTGCCCCCTTGCCCCCGTATATAAAGGAGCCAAGGGGAGGGGGCGGCCGGCCAAGGAGAGGCGCGCCAGGGGGGAGTCCTACTCCCACCGGGAGTAGGACTCTCTTCTTTCCTAGTTGGAGAAGGAGAAGGGGGAAAGAGGAGGAAGAGGGGAAGGAAAGGGGGGGCGCCGCCCCCCTTCCCTTGTCCTATTCAGACTAGGAAGGGGAGGCGCGCGCGGCCACCTTCTGCCTCCTTCTCTCTTCTCCCTCAAGGCCCATGTAGGCCCAATAACCCCCCGGGGGGTTCCGGTAACCCCCGGTACTCCGGTAAAATGCCGATTTCACCCAGAACGATTCCGATGTCCAAATATAGGCTTCCAATATATCGATCTTTATGTCTCGACCATTTCGAGACTCCTCGTCATGTCTGTGATCACATCCGGGACTCCGAACAACCTTCGGTACATCAAAATACATAAACTCATAATGAAACTGTCATCGTAACTTTAAGCGTGCGGACCCTACGGTTCGAGAACAATGTAGACATGACCGAGACACGTCTCCGGTCAATAACCAATAGCGGGACCTGGATGCCCATATTGGCTCCTACATATTCTACGAAGATCTTTATCGATCAGACCGCATAACTACATACGTTGTTCCCTTTGTCATCGGTATGTTACTTGCCCGAGATTCGATCGTCGGTATCCAATACCTAGTTCAATCTCGTTACCGGTAAGTCTCTTTACTCGTTCCGTAATACATCATCTCGCAACTAACTCATTAGTTGCAATGCTTGCAAGGCTTAAGTGATGTGCATTACCGAGAGGGCCCAGAGATACCTCTCCGACGATTGGAGTGACAAATCCTAATCTCGAAATACGTCAACCCAACATGTACCTTTGGAGACACCTGTAGAGCACCTTTATAATCACCCAGTTACATTGTGACGTTTGGTAGCACACAAAGTGTTCCTCCGGCACACGGGAGTTACATAATCTCATAGTCATAGGAACATGTATAAGTCATGAAGAAAGCAATAGCAACATACTAAACGATCGGGTGCTAAGCTAATGGAATGGGTCATGTCAATCAGACCATTCAACTAATGATGTGATCCCGTTAATCAAATGACACCTCTTTGTCCATGGTTAGGAAACATAACCATCTTTGATTAACGAGCTAGTCAAGTAGAGGCATACTAGTGACACTCTGTTTGTCTATATATTCACACATGTATTATGTTTCTGGTTAATACAATTCTAGCATGAATAATAAACCTTTATCATGATATAAGGAAATAAATAATAACTTTATTATTGCCTCTAGGGCATATTTCCTTCAGCTACTGCAAGACACGACTCATTGTGTTTCCTCGACTAATATTCCGGATACCATCAAATCAAAATGAAGGAGCCCGACCAAGCTGCAACAACATTCATCACCCCATATGGGCCATTCTGCTTCAACACCATGCCCTTCGGGCCCAAGAACGTAGGTGCCACCTACCGATGCATGATCCAAACACGGCTGGAGAAACAGATCGGAAAGACAGTTGAAGCCTATATGGACGACATCGTAATCAAGACAAGGCACATCGAAACACTAATAGACGACCTACGCCTCACATTTGACAACCTCCGCGCATATGACATTAAGATCAATCCAGAAAAGTGTGTTTTTGGCATCCCCGCAGGAAAGCTGCTGGGCCTCATCATCTCCAATAGAGGAATTGAACCAAATCCAGCCAAAATCTGGGCTCTGTCACAGTTGGCTACGCCAACAGACCTTAAACAAGTCCAAAAATTCATGGGTTGCGTGGCAGCTCTAAGCCGCTTTATCTCCATATTGGGAGAAAAGGCATTGCCACTCTATCGCCTTCTGCAGCGAACCGATCACTTCGAGTGGACGGACGCGGCAACAGCCGAACTGGAAGAAATAAAAACACTCCTAGCGAGCAACCCAATCCTGGCCGCGCCAAACGTCGACGAACCCATGCTGCTATACATATCGGCAACATCAAGTGATGAGCGCCGTGCTCGTCGTTGAACGAGAACAGGACGGACACAAATTCCCGCTTCAGAAGCCGGTATACTACGTATCCACTGTCCTTAAACCATGCAAATCTCGGTATCCCCATTATCAAAAGATAGCATATGCGGTCTTCATGGCATCCCGAAAGCTACGACACTACTTCCAGGAGTGTTCGATCACGGTGACTTCCAAAGTACCACTCAACGGCATAATAAACAACCGCGATGCCATGGGCCGGATTGCCAAATGGGCCATTGAGCTCCTCCCATTTGATATTACATACAAACCACGTCGAGCTATTAAATCCCAAGTACTGGCTGACTTCGTCGCCGAATGGACAGAGGTCGAACTCCCTAAAGAGTATGGCACATATTCCAATTGGGTTATGTATTTCGATGGCTCCAAAATGCTGGCAGGGCTAGGAGCAGGCGTCATTGTAACGTCCCCCACTGGAGACGTTGTTCAGTATGTACTCCAAATACTATACACAGACTCCAACAACGCAGCCGAATACGAGGCCTTATTGCATGGTCTCCGGATGGCTGTCTCCATGGGCATACAGCGCCTGGAAGTGCGCGGGGACTCAAACCTTGCAATACCTCAAATAAATGGGGACTTCGATGCCAAAGATCGAAGATGGCAGCTTATCATAATGTTGTCCTAAAAATGTCGGCTCAGTTCGAGGGGCTCGAGTTCCATCACGTGGCCCGAGAAAGTAATCAAGCGACGGACGTTCTTGCTCGTATCGGCACCAAGCGTGACCTCATCCCACCCAATATCTTTCTTGAAAGGCTTTTTAAGCCATCCGTAGTGTGGCAGGGGGAGAGCAGTAACACCAGTCCGGATCCGAACACAACCCCAGATTCCGAACCCACCGACATCATCAGAGGCTCAGCCACTGAAATAACACTGTCGGCCCATCTCATTATGGCAGTCATTGCCCCATGGACCGAACCCTTCCTGGCCTACCTTAATAGGAAGGAACTTCCTGAGGATCAGAATGAGGCCCGCCGCATTGTCCAGCGTTTGAAGGCTTACAAGGTTCACGACGGAGAGCTCTATAAGAAAAGCGCTACCGGAGTCCTTCAAAGATGTATCTCCGGGGAGGAGGGGCGGCAGCTCCTGGCTGAGATTCACGGCGGTCTCGGCGGGCACCACGCCGCAGCTCAGGCCCTTGTTAGCAAGGCCTTCCGTACAGGGTTTTATTGGCCGACGGCCCGAGCAGATGCACAGGACCTTGTCCAACATTGCGTCGGATGCCAACTCTTCGCCAACCAAAGCCATATGCACCCCACCGCCCTATGCTACCTCTTAAGCATGCGTTGGTTTTCCCTTGAAGAGGAAAGGGTGATGCAACAAAGCAGCGTAAGTACTTCCCTCAGTTTTTTAGAACCAAGGTATCAATCCAGTAGGAGACCACACGCGAGTCACCTCGTACCTACATAAACAAATAAGAACCCTACAACCAACGCAATAAAGGGGTTGTCAATCCCTTCACGGCCACTTGCAAGCGTGAGATCTGATATAGATAATAATAAGATAAGTATTTTCGGTATTTTTATTATAGAAGTTGAAAGTAAAGATTGCAAAATAAAATAGATTGGAAACTTGTATGATGGAGAATAGACCCGGGGGCCATAGGTTTCACTAGTGGATTCTCTCAAGATAGCATAAGTATTATGGTGGGTGAACAAATTACTGTCAAGCAATTGATAGAATTGAGCATAGTTATGAGAATATCTAGGTATGATCATGTATATAGGCATCATGTCCGTGACAAGTAGACCGACTCCTGCTTGCATCTACTACTATTACTCCACACATCGACCGATATCCAACATGCATCTAGAGTATTAAGTTCATAAGAACGGAGTAATGCTTTAAGTAAGATGACATGATGTAGAGGGATAAACTCATGCAATATGATATAAAACCCATCTTTTTATCCTAGATGGCAACAATACAATACATGACGTTTCCCCTACTGTCACTGGGATCGAGCACCGCAAGATTGAACCCAAAGCTAAGCACTTCTCCCATTGCAAGAAAGATCAATCTAGTAGGCCAAACCAAACTGATAATTCGAAGAGACTTACAAAGATAACCAATCATACATAAAAGAATTCAGAGAAGATTCAAATATTGTTCATAGATAATCTTGATCATAAACCCACAATTCATCGGATCTCGACAAACACACCGCAAAAGAAGATTACATCGAATAGATCTCCAAGAAGATCGAGGAGAACTTTGTATTGAGATCCAAAGAGAGAGAAGAAGTCATCTAGCTAATAACTATGGACCCAAAGGTCTGAGGTAAACTACTCACACATCATCGGAGAGGCTATGGTGTTGATGTAGAAGCCCTCCATGATCAATGCCCCCTTCCAGCGGAGCGCCAGAAAAGGGCCCAAGATGGGATCTCACAGGTACAGAAGGTTGTGGCGGTGGAATTAGGTTTTCATGGTGCCCTCTGATGTTTTCAGGGTACGTAGGTATATATAGGAGGAAGAAGTAGGTCGATGGAGCCATGAGGGGCCCACGAGGGTGGAGGACGCGCCCCCTGCCTCGTGGCTTCCTCATTGGTTGCTTGACGTCCACTCCGAGTCCTCTGGATCACGTTTGTTCCAAAAATTACGCTCCCAAAGGTTTCATTCCGTTTGATATTTTTTCTGTGAAACACTGAAATAGGCAAAAAAACACCAATTTGGGTTGGGCCTCCGGTTAATAGGTTAGTCCCAAAAATAATATAGAAGTGTATAAAGAAGCCCATTAAACATCCAAAACAGATAATAGCATGGAACAATCAAAAATTATAGATACGTTGGAGACGTATCACCCTACAAACAATCCCCAACACTTGGCCTTTTGCGGTCTGGGGACTAGATATGGTTGGACCCCTTAAAGGCGGAAGCCATAAGAAAAGATATCTGGTGGTTATGGTGGATAAATTCACTAAGTGGATAGAGGCCAAACCAGTTAAAATGGTCGAGTCCGGGCCACTGATAAAATTAATATCCGGTATTGTACACCATTATGGCGTTCCACATAGCATCATCACCGATAACGGCTCCAATTTCATAGCCGATGAGGTGAAAACCTGGTGTGCTAATCTGGGCATTAAACTAGATTACGCCTCTGTCTATCATCCGCAAACAAACGGTCAAGTCGAATGAGTCAATGGTCTTATTATGAGCGGCATCAAGCCCAGACTAGTGCGATCTTTGAAGGAATCAGACACACACTGGGTTGAGGAGCTTGACTCCGTACTCTGGGGGCTGCGAACCATGCCCAATCGCACTACCGGATACACACCTTTTTTCATGGTGTACGGCGCATAGGTTGTGCTAGCCTGCGACATTATACATGACTCACCTCGGGTGTGCATGTACAAAGAGAGAGAGGCCGAGCTCAATCGGTAGGACAGCCTAGACGTCCTGGAGGAGGAGTGTGACATTGCAAAAGCTCGTTCCACATTTTATAAACAACAGGCCCGCAGATATCAAAGCAGAGAGATACGAGCCAAGACTTATAACATTGGCAACCTTGTTTGACGAGGTTCTCACCGGAGGAGCGTACCGCCTGCGTGATGCATCAGATAATCGCCTCGAGCCGAACCCCTGGAACGCGGCCAGACTCCGAAGATTCTATGCCTAAGCGCCGAGCTCTTTGTTCGTCTCCTTCCCCTGTTGTTTCCATAATACATTTTTCGTCTGTCTCTCTCTTTTCGTTTTTCTCTTTAGACTTAAAGCTTTCGTGCGGTTAGACCGCGCACCCCTGACGCACACATATGCTTTCGAATATGTACGACCATCATACCTAGGGGCTTCTTGTACAGAAGCTTGTTATTATTATCCAAGCATCAAGCCCATCACATATGTGTTTTTCCCATATGTACCTTTTCTTTGCCATTATATGCATCGATATGACTTAAGTTTTGGCCAAGCTGGGTTGCCTGGCTCATGTGCTTATGCCCTACGTTCTCATTAGTTCGGCTAGGGCATAAAGGGAGCACCTCTGCGATTGTTACTGCCGGGTCATCCAGATGTGTGCCTCAGACTAGGTGAAGCCGAAAGCTAGCGTTCTTAAGGGAATATTTGGTCGGTGGATTAAAGATGTTTTTGCATTTGCTCCATTGCGAACCCCCAGAAGATATATATATATATATATATATATATACTGCGATTTTTTCAATCACAATTCGGACATGCACTGTAACGCATGCACACCCAGGGAAAGGAACCCTTAACGGAACTATTCTCTCTGGAAGATGTTTCTTACAACTTTAACGTAATATAACATAACTAGCTAAATACAACTTGTCTGTTCAAGCAACTATGACCCCTACGCCTGGTTTCCATGCATTCCCCGGTCTATTGGGCCGCACGGGTATTCGAAAACACTCTGCACCTTCGGGTCCCAAGGTTGAAGCAAAAAGGTCTGCCATGACAATCGTTTTACCATTCAGCTAGAATTTACATATGTCAAGGAAAGTACATAGTCACTTAGACTCATAAATTTCCTGCTCTATACCATCCAACAGGCTATCTAACTTACAATCCTGTTGGGAATATTTGGCAGCTACTGTTACTTGGTCATATACCAAATTAACAGGCACTTCTTTCCCATCTGACCCTAAAGGTCTGACCCGAGCCATGTGATTCAGATCAAGCTTGGTATACCGTGTCTTCACCATGGCCCAGGCCTCTCGCGCACCCTCCCAGTAGGCCGATATCTTCCATAATCAGATACGTCGCCGCGCTCCCTTGAATAGCTCTACAAGCTCCTCCATACTTCCTGGAGGGGAGGCAGACGGCCATAAGGCCTTAGCAACACTATGCATTGCCTGTCGAGCTTGTTCATGCATTTGCGATAGCCCCTGCAGCAGATCATTCGACGATCCAGACACCTCCTCTTCGGGACGGCCTGTCAGCATACCCGCAAACATAACTTTGTCAGTACCTTCCATGTTCGAACTATTATAAGGTAAGTCTGGCCACATACTGAATATGCCGCCTCAGAGCCTTTTATTCTCCTTCACGGAGTCGGCCAGTTGGGCCCACACATCTTTCAGTTCCTCGCCCAGCTGGATGTTGGAATCCAAGAGTTTGTTTTTCTCCTCTTTGACTCGGGTCAGAACGCGCTCGCCTGCGGCGTGCAGTCTTTTTGCCTCTTTCTTGTTTGTTTGAGCGGCCTTTAGTTTCTCTTCTAGTTGGTCCGACGACCCTGTTATGAGACAAGCAACAGTATCTGCACAGCTGGCATATAATCATTGTTTCTCGATGGAGGGAAATATTACCAGAGGACGCCTTCTTGAGCTTTTCCAGTTCCACGGTAGCAACAGTTAGCTATGTTCGGCACTTTTCCAGCTCTTTGGCTAGCAGGTCGTTCTTCTCCGTAAGAACCTGGTTATACAACGATCCTTAAATCATTTGTACCAACTGCTTCAAGTCTCGGGGGTTACTGGCATATGGTTATCATATTCAAACAAAGTAAACTTACCCGCGCATCTTTTAAATGCTGCTTTGTGGCTTTGTTAAGCCCATCTCGAGCAGCTCGAATATATGCGGCGTTAAATGCCTCTTCTGAAAAACTGAGGTCTTGTAAAACGGCCTTGCGGCGCCGATGATTCATGATGCTCTCCACTTCCGAGTTGGTGACGGATACATCATCCAAATCCTCGGCTAGAGGACAGTCCGGCGTCACCCCCGCATCATCCCCCGTCTTCACGGCAGGATCTGGATCCTGGCTGCAAGAGGTATGACCGGCCGGTCCCCCGGATATAGTCCGGCACACCTTTTTCCTGATACAAGGTAAACAGAAAGGTCACAGTTGGATGTGACTGCCAAGGTGCATATTTGCAAATCCATACCTCTTTGATGAAGGCTGGACCGTATCTTCGTTTGCCTTCCTCTTCGAAGGCTTGCCCGGTGTGGAGCCCGCTCTCGTTGGAGATGCCCCCGGGTCAGCATGGTGCGCCGAACGCATCCCCTTTTCAGCACATGACAGTGCGGTGGGTGAGGAGGAATGGGAAAACTCTCTTGGACAAGGTATCGCCGGATTACTTACATGTGAAGCAGGAAGGAGACCAGGGTAATCGGCGATGATGGGTACATCTGTACCGTCATAGCTCATCTGATAGAATATTCCATCCTCGAGCTCCACAAATATGTCCGGATCTTCCTCATATCCAAGGTCAAGATCCTGGTTGCGATTCTCCGGCTGAGGGGCAGGGTCGTGGATCCCCCCGACAACCTCTCGCCATTCCTGTTATAAGCGGATAAGATACTGCCTGTCAAGAATGATTCAGGGACAGGAGTAAAATAGTGGAGTTAGAGCTTACCCAGCTAGGAGGATTATACATGGAAAATCCGTCTCGATATTGGAGATGGGTGAACTCCTCTTTGTCCCCTTTATACAGTTCGGCCAATATTTTGACCAGAGCGGCGGGGGTCTTTGGGCCCTTCCGACCGTACCGTGAAGCGTCGTCTTCCCCGTTATAATGCCACATGGGTAGCCCTCTGTATTGGAGTGGCTGGACCACCCGCATTATGGAGATCGCCATTACCTTGACTATTGACAATCCAGACTAGGCAAGCATCCTAATCTTGCCCAGCAGCAGGCTGATCTCTGCACTATCCTCTTCCTTGAGGCTCTGAGGACGCCAGCTATGGCGTTTCTTCAACGGAGCACTTGAAAACTCGGGGAGGCCCATACGGACGGGGTCGGGAAGAGCGACGTCGTCGATGTAAAACCATTCGGAAGGCCACTCTTCGGAAGCTTTCTTTGGCGTGCCAGACAGGTATCCGGTCCCGGCGATGCGCCACACTTCGGCTCCTCCCACTTCAAAAATTGACCCACCTTGATTACGAGGGACAAGGCAGAACAATCTTCTCCATAAATCGAAATGGGCCTCGTAGCCCAGGAATAGCTCGCATAGAGCGACATAACCCACAATATGAAGGATAGAGGCGGGAGTGAGACTATGCAGTTGGAGGCCATAATACTCCAACAGACCTCGGAGGAAGGGATGGATCGGAAATCCGATACCTCTTAACAAGAAGGGGACGAAGCATACTTGTTCTACCTTGGACGGATTGGGGAAGTTCTCCGCTTGAGCCCCGCCCTTGAAGGACATCATACCTGCTCGTACGAGGACCAAATCCGCGAGGGTAAGAAAGCCATGTGTTTGCAGCTTCACCAGTTGACTGTGAGAAACTAAACATCTCTCCCAATCCCCCTTTTCGGAGTTGTGGGGACGAGAGGAAGATCTGGGAGCGCTAGCCATGTTGGGGTGGTTCTGCTCCACAAGCTCTGAGGGTTTCTTCCGTGAGATTTGGAGGGGATCTGAGATCTATTCTCTTTAAATAGGCCCCTTTCTGGTACGGTCAAGGTCGTATGTGCAAAAATACCCTGACCTCTCGCATTCGCTCGACACGTGGAAGCTGAAGTTGTCGATGCGCAGAAGCCGAGGGGTACAACATTAAATGGAAGGTTGAACACACTACTTGGAAGTCACCAGTGGAGGAACCCGCCTTGCAATGCCGAAGACAATCTATGCGCCGAACACCTCGTCATTGAAGACTGGTTCGGGGGCTACTGAGGGAGTCCTGGACTAAGGGGTCCTCAGGCGTCCGGCCTATTAGCCATGGGCCAGACTGATGGGCTGTGAAGACACGAAGACCGAAGACTGCACCTGTGTCCGGATGGGACTCTCCTTGGCGTGGAAGGCAAGCTTGGCGATTGAATAAGTAGATTCCTTTCTTTATAACCGACCTTATGTAACCCTAGATCCCCTCAGTGTCTATATAAACAGAAGGACTTAGTCCGGAGGGGGACAATCATTATCATAGCCAGACTAGACTTTTAGGGTTTAGTCATAACAATCTCGTGGTAGATCAACTCTTGTAATACTCATATTCATCAAGACCAATCAAGTAGGACATAGGGTATTACCTCCATAGAGAGGGCCCGGACCTGGGTAAAACATTGTGTCCCCGTCTCCTGTTACCATCGATCCTAGAAGCACAGTTCGGGACCCCCTATCTCAGATCTGCCGGTTTTGACACCGACACTCCCTCTTGGGGATGTGGGTGGCGTATATCATGTTCACCATTTTGACCTGAGGGGGAAACTTCTTCTGTCCCCCTGTGTTCGGTGGCCGGGGCTCCTCCTCGTCGTCTTCACCTTGCAATCCCTTATCCTTGTTTCCGGCATTTAACTTGCCGGCCTGTTTAAAAACCCAACAATCTCTGTTGGTATGATTGGGTGGTTTGTCTGGGGTGCCATGAATCTGGCACGGACGATCAAGTATGCGGTCCAATCTAGATGGGCCCGAATTGTTCTTTTTGAATGGCTTCTTCCACTGACCGGACTTAGAGCCACTGAATCCGGCATTGACCACCGTATACTCGGTGTTGTCATTGTTGTTTCGACGCTTGTATCTGTTGCAATGGGACTTGTCGTTGCTATTTTGAGCTTTAGGGGTGCTGACGTCGCTTGCATTGTTTTTGCTACGGGCCAGCCAACTATCCTCGCCCGCACAAAAGCGGGTCATGAGTGCCGTGAGGGCCGCCATGGACTTTGGCTTCTCTTGGCCGAGGTGGCGGGCGAGCCATTCGTCGCGGATGCTGTGTTTAAAGGCCGCTAGGGCTTCGGCATCCAGATAGTCGACGATCTGGTTCTTTTTACTTAAGAACCTAGTCTAGAATTTCCTGGTGGACTCTCCTGGCTGTTGGACTATATGGCTTAAGTCGTTAGCGTCCAGAGGTTGAACATATGTACCTTGGAAGTTATCGACGAAGGCTTCTTCCAAGTCCTCCTAGCTGCCGATGGAATTTTCGGGCAGGTTGTTCAACCAGTGATGGGCTGGTCCTTTGAGTTTTAGGGGGGGGGGTATTTGATGGCATGAAGGCCATCGTCGTGTGCCATATGAATATGGAGGATGAAGTCTTCGATCCATACCGCGGGGTCTGTGGTTCCATCGTATGATTATATATTCACGGGTTTGAACCCTTCAGGGAATTCATGTTCCATGACATCGTCGGTGAAGCAATGAGGGTGTGTGGTGCCTCTATATCTAGTCGTATCACGACGTAGCTCTGATGGAGTCCATCTGCAGCTTTCAGCCTGTGCATGACTGGGTTTGTCATGTCCGAATAGATGGCCGTCGTCACGTGTCGGGGCACATCCTCGCGCTCCGTAGATCGATCTAGTATGTCCTGCTTTATTGTTCAGGTCCTGCTGAAGGTCATGTATGACCGCGAGCTGGCATACCTCTGCCTTTGCGATGAGGCGGGGCAGGCTGGTGTTCGTCTTGAGTTGCCGTTTTATCTCGACCACGTGGTGGTCGGTCAGCGGCATTGCGCGATGGTGGTATGTGTTCCGGCACCTCTTCGTCGAACTGAGGTAGCAATTTGCGCTTCGGGTAGCTTTTGGTTGGGCGCTTGAGGCCGTATTCTTCGGCTGCTATGACATCGGTCCATTTGTCATTGAGCAGATCTTGGTCAGCTTGAAGCTGCCACTGCTTCTTTTTCAGGCTCCTTGCAGTGGCTATTAGCTGGCGCATGAAGCGCTCCTGCTTAAGAGGTTCCTCAGGCACGATGAAATCCTCAGTGCCGAGGCTCGCCTCATCCTCGGATAGCAAAAGATAACTACCGTCATCCGAGTCTTCGTGCGTGGCATGTTTACCAGGGCTAACCTGCCCATCTTCCCGTTCATCCTGTTCAGTGGCTGCGTCAACGGGGTCTTCATTGTCTTCGGCACCTTCCGGAGTGTTATCTTCTCCTATGCCGGTGTTGCTGTCTTTACTGCGGCATGACTTAGAGCGGCGCCGCTGGCACTGGCGCTTTGATTGTATCTCGGAAGGTTTATCCTCAGCTGGATCTTCCTTGTCATCGCCGCTATTCTTATTTGGTGCATCCACCATGTATACATCATACGAGGAAGTGGCCGTCCAGTGTCTGGTGAACGACGGGTTCTGGGCCTCTTCTTCTCCAGCATCATCATCCATACTGTCGATGTCATCGGAGCTGTAATCAAGCATGTCAGTTAAGTCTTCAACAGTGGCTATGAAGTGGGCGGTGGGTGGGAAGTGAAATTCTCCATCACCAGCCTCCAGTTCGAGCCGGACACAATCCGGTTGTGAGCCTCCCGCTAAAGATAGTGCTCTTAACGAGTTTAGCATGTCGCCCAAAGGCGAGTGCTAGAAGATGTCCGCGGCGCTGAATTCGGAGATCGATGACCGATCATGCTCGACATGCGCAGACGCACATAGTTCAGAACTTATAACTGGAAATGAGTCCATAGCTCTGATGACACAGATGTTACTTGAAGTTAAGTCTGTGTGCAGCTCCAACGCCGAGGAGTCTGCGGCTTCCGTGGCGGGGTTGAACTTCCTATCCTCGGATGGCGCGACATGCACCGGATCTATGGCCAGAGCAGTTTCAGGTGCAATTGAAGGAAATATGCCCTAGAGGCAATAATAAAGTTATTATTTATTTCCTTATATCATGATAAATGTTTATTATTCATGCTAGAATTGTATTAACCGGAAACTTAGTACATGTGTGAATACATAGACAAACAGAGTGTCACTAGTATGCCTCTACTTGACTGGCTCAATAATCAAAGATGGTTAAGTTTCCTAACCATAGACATAGGTTGTCATTTGATTAACGGGATCACATCATTAGGAGAATGATGTGATTGACTTGAACCATTCCGTTAGCTTAGCACTTGATCGTTTAGTATGTTGTTATTGCTTGCTTCATGACTTATACATGTTCCTATGACTATGAGATTATGCAACTCCCGTTTACCGAAGGAAGACTTTATGTGCTACCAAACATCACAACGTAACTGGGTGATTATAAAGGTGCTCTGCAGGTGTCTCCGAAGGTACTTGTTGAGTTGGCGTATTTCGAGATTAGGATTTGTCACTTCGATTGTCGGAGAGGTATCTCTGGGCCCACTCAACAATGCACAGCACTATAAGCCTTGCAAGCATTGTAACTAATGAGTTAGTTTCGGGATGATGTATTACGGAACGAGTAAAGAGACTTGCCGGTAACGAGACTGAACTAGGTATTGAGATACCGACGATCGAATCTCGGGCAAGTAACATACTGATGACAAAGGGAACAACGTATGTTGTTATGCGGTTTGACCGATAAAGATCTTCGTAGAATATGTACGAACCAATATGAGCATCCAGGTTCTGCTATTGGTTATCGACCGGAGACGTGTCTCGGTCATGTCTACATAGTTCTCGAACCCATAGGTCCGCACGCTTAACGTTCGGTGACGATCGGTATTATGAGTTTATGTGATTTGATGTACCGAAAGTAGTTCGGAGTCCCGGATGAGATCAGGGACATGACGAGGAGTCTCGAAATGGTCGAGACATAAAGATCGATATATTGGACGACTATATTCGGACATCGGAAAGGTTCCGAGTGATTCGGGTATTTTTCGGAGTACCGGGGAGTTAGGGGAATATGGGAAGAAGTATTGGGCCTCAATGGGCCAAGTGGTGGAAGAGAGGAGGCAGGGTGCGCGGCTCCCCTAGCCCAAACCGAATTGGACTAGGGGGCCGGCCCCCTTTCCTCCTTTTCCTCCCTCTCCTTCCTTCTCCCCTTCCCCCTTCCTTTCCTTCTCCTAGTAGGAGTAGGAAAGGGGAGTCCTACTCCTACTAGGAGGAGGACTCCTCCTCCTGTCATGCCCTAGGAGGGCCGGCCAGCCTCCCCCCTTGCTCCTTTATATACGGGGGGAAGGGGGCACCCTAGAACACATAAGTTGATCATTGATCTCTCTCAGCCGTGTGCGGTGCCCCCCTCCACCATAATCCACCTCGACCATATCATAGTCGTGATTAGACGAAGCCCTACGTCGGTAGCATCATCATCACTGTCATCACGTCGTCGTGCTGAAGAAACTCTCCTGTGAAGCTCTGTTGGATCAGAATTCGCGGGACGTCATCGAGCTAAACGTGTGCTGAACTCGGGGGTGCCGTACATTCGGTACTTGGATCGGTCAGATCGTGAAGACGTACGACTGCATCAACCGTGTTGTGTTAACGCTTCCGCTTTCGGTCTACGAGGGTACGTGGGCACACTCTCCCCTCGCGTTGCTATGCATCACCATGATCCTGTGTGTGCGTAGGGAATTTTTGAAATTACTATGTTCCCCAACAATGGCATCAGAGCCTGGTTTATGCGTAGATGCTATATGCACGAGTAGAACACACGTGAGTTGTGGGTGATACAAGTCATACTGCTTATCAGCATGTCATACTTTGGTTCGGTGGTATTGTTTATTGCGATATGGTTATTCATTTAAGTCAGAGAATAATTGTTGTTCTGTTTACATGAATAAAACCTTTTATGGTCATACACCTAATGTAAATGGTTTATTGAATCTCGATCATAGTGATACACATATTCATAATATTTAAGACAAAAGATGCAAAAGCTAATAATGATAGTGCAACTTATTTGTGGCACTGCCGTTTAGGTCATATTGGTGTAAAGCGCATGAAGAAACTCCATGCTGATGGGCTTTTGGAATCACTTGATCATGAATCACTTGATGCTTGCGAACCATGCCTCATGGGCAAGATGACTAAGACTCTGTTCTCCGGAACAATGGAGCGAGCAACTGACTTATTGGAAATAACACATACGGATGTATGCAGTCCAATGAGTGTTGAGGCTCGCGGCTGGTATCGTTATTTTCTGACCTTCACAGATGATTTGAGCATATATGGGTATATCTACTTGATGAAACATAAATCTGAAACATTTGAAAAGTTCAAAGAACTTCAGAGTGAAGTGGAAAATCATCGTGACAAGAAAATAAAGTTTCTACGATCTGATCACAGAGACAAATATTTGAGTTACGAGTTTGGTCTTCAATTAAAACAATGTGGAATAGTTTCACAAAATCATGCCGCCTGGAACACCATAGCATAATGGTGTGTCCGAACATCATAACCGTACTATTATTGGATATAGTGCAATCTATGATGTTTCTTACCGATTAACCACTATAGTTTTGGGGTTATGCATTAGAGACAGCTGCATTCACGTTAAAAAGGGCACCATCTAAATCCGTTGAGATGACACCGTATGAACTGTGGTTTGGCAAGAAACCAAAGTTGTCGTTTCTTAAAGTTTGGGGTTGCGATGCTTATAAGAAAAGGTTTCATCCTGATGAGTTCAAACCCAAATCGGAGAAATGTGTCTTCATAGGATACCCAAAGGAGACAGTTGGGTACACCTTCTATCACAGATCCGAAGGCAAGACATTCGTTGCTGAGAATGGATCCTTTCTAGAGAAGGAGTTTCTCTCGAAAGAAGTGAGTGGGAGGAAAGTAGAACTTGATGAGGTAACTGTACCTGCTCCCTTATTGGCAAGTAGATCATCACAGAAATCTGTTTCTGTGACTCCTACAGCAATTAGTGAGGAAGCTAATGATGATAATCATGTAACTTCAGATCAAGTTACTACCAAACCTCGTAGGTCAACCAGAGTGAGATCCGCACCAGAGTGTTACGGTAATCCTGTTCTGGAGGTCATGTTAATTGACCATGACGAACCTACAAACTATGAGGAAGCGATGATGAGCCCAGGTTCCACGAAATGGCTTGAGGCCATGAAATCTGAGATTGGATCCATGTATGAAAACAAAGTATGGACTTTGATTTACTTGCCCGATGATCGGTGAGTCATTAAGAATAAATGGATCTTCAAGAGGAAGACGGACGCTGATAGTAGTGTTGATGCAAGAGTTGATAAAAGAGTTCGTCGTAAAGAGTTACGTTGATGCTTTTTACATCGATCTAAGATGACTCTAAGTATCAATCTGGATACATATTGAAAGTGTGAGCAATTAAGCTAGAGTAGCTCCGTGCAGAGCATTGTAGACATAGAAATTTGCAAAATACATGTGGATCTGAATGTTGCAGACCTGTAGACTAAAACTTCTCTCACAAGCAAAACATGATCACTCTTTGGGTGTTAATCACATAGCGATGTGAACTAGATTATAGACTCTGGTAAACCCTTTGGGTATTAGTCACATGGAGATGTGAACTAATCACATAGCGATGTGAACTAGATTATAGACTCTAGTAAAGCCTTTGGGTATTAGTCACATGGAGATGTGAACTAATCACATAAAGATGTGAACTAGATTATTGACTCTAGTGCAAGTGGGAGACTGAAGGAAATATGCCCTAGAGGCAATAATAAAGTTATTATTTATTTCCTTATATCATGATAACTATTTATTATTCATGCTAGAATTGTATTAACCGGAAACATGATACATGTGTGAATACATAGACAAACAGAGTGTCACTAGTATGCCTCTACTTGACTAGCTCATTGATTAAAGATGGTTATGTTTCCTAGCCATAGACAAAGAGTTGTCATTTGATTAACGGGATCACATCATTAGGAGAATGATGTGATTGACTTGACCCATTCCATTAGCTTAGCACTTGATCATTTAGTTTGTTGCTATTGCTTTCTTCATGACTTATACATGTTCCTATGACTATGAGATTATGCAACTCCCGTTTACCGGAGGAACACTTTGTGTGCTACCAACGTCACAATGTAAATGGGTGATTATAAAGGTGCTCTACAGGTGTCTCCTAAGGTACTTATTGGGTTGGCATATTTCGAGATTAGGATTTGTCACTTCGATTGTCGGAGAGGTATCTTTGGGCCCACTCGGTAATACACATCACTTAAGCCTTGCAAGCATTGCAACTAATGAGTTAGTTGCGGGATGATGTATTACGGAACGAGTAAAGAGACTTGCCGGTAAAGAGATTGAACTAGGTATTGAGATACCGACGATCGAATCTCGGGCAAGTAACATACCAATGACAAAGGGAACAAACGTATGTTGTTATGCGGTTTAACCAATAAAGATCTTCGTAGAATATGTAGGAGCCAATATGAGCATCTAAGTTCCGCTATTGGTTATTGACTGGAGACGTGTCTCGGTCATGTCTACATAGTTCTCGAACCCATAGGGTCCGCACGCTTAAAGTTCGATGACGGTTATATTATGAGTTTATGTGTTTTGATGTACCGAAGGTAGTTCGGAGTCCCGGATGAGATCAGGGACATGATGAGGAGTCTCAAAATGGTCGAGACATAAAGATCGATATATTGGACAACTATATTCGGACATCAGAAAGGTTCCGAGTGATTTAGGTATTTTCGGAGTACCGGGGAGTTGCGGGAATTATATTGGGCCTTATTGGGCCATACGGGAATAGAGGATAGAGGCCAAAAGGAAGGAGGCGCCCCCCCCCCCCTCTGGTCCGAATTGGACAAGGGGTGCAACCCCTTTTTCCTTCTCCCTCTCCCCCTCTTTCCTTCTCTCCTACTCCGGAAAGGAAAGCGGAATCCTACTAGGACTTGGGAGTCCTAGTAGGACTCCCCACACTTGGCGTGCCCCCTCTAGGGCCGGCCTCTCCCTCCCTCCTTTATATACGTGGACAGGGGGCACCCCATATACACAACAATTAATCTCTTGGATCTCTTAGCCATGTGCGGTGCCCCCTCCACCATAGTCCACCTCGATAATATCGTAGCGGTGCTTAAGCGAAGCCCTGTGTCGATAGCATCATCATCACCGTCATCACACCGTCGTGCTGACGAAACTGTCCCGTGAAGCTCTGCTGGATCGGAGTTCGTGGGACGTCATCGAGCTGAACATGTGCTGAACTCAGAGGTGTCGTACGTTCGGTACTCTGGTCGGTCAGATCATGAAGACGTACGACTACATCAACCGTGTTGTGCTAACGCTTCCGCTTTCGGTCTACGAGGGTACGTGGACACACTCTCCCCTCTCCTTGCTATGCATCAGCATGATCCTGTGTGTGCGTAGGAAATTTTTGAAATTACTACGTTCCCCAACAGCAATTTCCTGGGTATGGCCCGATGACAGATCGAAGTCATGTTCATCGTGGTGGCTGGGAGCGGCTGTCGTGGTCTCGAACTCATCGCAGGTCAAGTCTCCACAGATATCTGCGACGTAGCTCAAGCTTCCAAATCTGACCTAGTGGCCAGGGGCGTAGCTTTCGATCTACTCCAGATGGCCAAGCGAGTTGGCCCGGAGTGCGAAGCCGCCGAACATGAAGATCTGTCCGGGGAGGAAGACTTCTCCTTGGACAGCATCGTTGTAGATGATTGAAGGAGCCATCAAACCTTTTGAGGACGGCACAGTAAAAGCACCAATGTCAGTGTCAAAACCGGCGAATCTCGGGTAGGGGGTCCCTGTGACACCCCGATAGTTAAGCTACAGTAAACCCCTGCTAATGGTGCCAGGTCATCATGATTAATTTTTGCTAAACCTCACCAGTTTTAAACTGAGTTCAATTTCAAATTTAAGTAAAAATTCAAAATTATAAATTCATCAAACAGAGATTTAAAAATGTTCAAAGAGTTGTAAATATTCACTAACTAATTATAGAGCATCAATCAATAGTTTGGAAATAATCATGTGCCTCTAAATTAATTAAAGCAGGAACCAACTTCATTTCAATTAACCATTTACGGTTGAACTTAAACTAATCAAAAATATTTCAAACTTGTTGTGCAACCTAATAATATTGCATAACATTTATGTGTGAAGTTTCATACTAAACAAAACTCATTAGCTAGCAAAATAATTTACAAAACATTAGCTAAGTGAATAACAGAAAAGAAAAGAACCAAACAAAAAAAGGAGAAAGAACTCCCCCTTCCCCCACAGGGCCTCGACCCAGTCGACCACCCCACCTGGCCGGCCCACCCCGGTCCACCTAACCCCCACTACCCCGTAACCTAGTCCAACCCGGCCTCCCAGCGCACCCACTCCCCCACACGATCCCCCCACTCTCTCGTCCCTCCCCCCCTCGAATTGGATTGGGGAACAACCCCGACGGCGCCGCGCCGTTGCCGCCTGAGGATCCCGCGCCCCGCCACCGACGCTTGTCGCCGGCGCCCCCCTATCACACGCCCCGCTCCTCCCTCGCCTGGATCGATAACGGGGAAGCCGCGCTCTGACCCCGCCGACGCCGACGCCGCGCGCCACCCCGCCGCTCCTCGTCGGTGCCCTGGAGCCCGCTACCGTCACCGGACCGCCCCGCCTCATGCCGGCGCCCCACCGCCACATCGGCGTCGCCGCCACCGAATCGCCTCGCTGTCGTTCGCCGGGTCGCCCGCGACCTTGCTGGCGCCGCCTCCCCGTCGGACTGCGTCGTCCTCGCCCCCGCCGCGCCGAACAGCCTCGTCCCCGCCTCTCCTTCGTCGGTCCTCCCCGCGCCCCGCCGCCCTCTTCTGTTCAACGGGGGTGAGCTCCCCGTCGGGCCCCGTCCGTCTCCCCCCCCCCCCCTCCGAGCGTTGCGCCCCCACGCCGTCCCGTCGCCGCGCCTGCCTCTGCGTGGCGGCGCCACGTCGCGGCTTCCGCACGCCCGCGCACGCCCAGGACGCGCCTCGCCCATCTGCGCCCGCCGCATGGGCTGGCTCCCACCAGCTGCTGCTCCGCCGCTATGTTGCTGCTGCTGCCCCTCGCCGACGCCAGTTGCTGCTGCTGCCGCCCTTCCCGCCATCGTTGCAGCCGCCCGAAGCCCCGACTCTGCATCGCTCGCCTGCACGTCCCTGCCACTGCTGCTGCGTCTGGCCGCCGCGGCCGACGCCTCCCCTCACCGCACTCCCTCACTCCACCCCGCTGCAGCCGGCGTCGCCCTCTTCGTCCCTCGCCGGCTCTGCCCGTAGCTCCTCCCCGCGTCGCCCCCTGTTGTTTCCCCGCCGTGGCCACTGGCCCACGCGGCCGCGCCCCCTTTGCTCGCCGCTCCTGCTGCCCCGCTGCGCCTGCTCGCCGGCGCCCCGGCGCGCCCACACGACCGGCCTCATCGCGGGCCTGGCTGGCCTCGCCCGGGACCTTTGCCCCGCCCGCGCCCGTTTTGCCCGCTCCAGTGGCCTCCTGGGCCACTGGTAGTTGGGGCCCGCCCCTGTTAAATAATGGAAAAAAGAAAAGATTAAAAATATGTATATATATATTTATTTAATTAAACAGGTTTAAATAATTAATTAGCTAATTAACTTAACTAATCTGTTAACTAGACTAATTAACTAGGTTAATTTAATCTACGAGTCACTAACATGTGGGTCCCGTTGACCCCTTTGACTAGTCAACGGTCCCAGTTGACTGCTGACTGTGCAGTCAACTAGACCCCACCTGTCAGCCTAAGAGATGAACTTTTGGGTACACTCTCTATGTACCCATAGCATTTTACCCATTTTATTTCGAATTTATATAATTCTAGAATTCATTAAAACTTTGAAAAATCATATAAAATAAATCGTAGCTCAGATGAAAACAGTTTATACATGAAAGTTGCTCAGAACGACGAGACGGATCCGAATATGCAGCCCGTTCGTCCGCCACGCATCCCTAGCATAGCGAACAGGCAACTTTCCCCTTCCGGTTCATCTGCCCGAAAACGCGAAACACCGGGGATACTTTCCCAGATGTTTCTCCCCTTTGCCGGTATCACTTAGTACCACGTTAGGTCACCTCTAGCACCGCGTATTGTCTTGTTATGATTTGTGATACTTTGATTGCTCTATTATTTATGCTATTCCCCCTCCGTTACCCCTTTCTGGTAGACCCCAAGACTGCTGGCGACCCCAGTTCGACTACGGTGTCGATGACACCTCCTTCTTGCCAGAGCAACCAGGCAAGCCCCCCCCCCCTTGATCACCAGATATCGCCTATTATTATCTCTACTGCTTGCATTAGAGTAGTGTAACATGTTACTGCTTTCCGTAAATCCTATCCTGATGCATAGCCTGTCATTGTTGCTACAGATGTTGGTACCTTACCTGCAATCCTAAATGCTTAGTATAGGATGCTAGTTTATCATCTATGACCCTACATTCTTGTCCGTCTGCCATGTTACATTATCGGGTCGTGATCACTAGGGAGGTGATCACGGGTATATATTATATATCTTATACCTGATACATGTGATGACTAAAGACGGGTCGACTCGTAGAGTACCTGCGAGTGATTCACGGATTGGGGGCTGAAAGGACCTTTGTCCCGACGGCCCTCTAGGTGGATCTTTGTGGCGGAGCGACAGGGTAGGTTGAGACCACCTAGGAGAGAGGTGGGCCTGACCCTGGTCGACGTTCACATTTACTTCAAGATAACACGCTTAACGAGATCTGGGTATTTGATCTGAGTCTGGCCACTGGCCCATAGGCACTGACCAACTATGCGGGAACAGTTATGGGCACTCAACGTTGTGGTATCAGCCGAAGCTTTCATGACGTCAGCAACTGAGCGGCGCATGCCGGATTGGACTAGAGCGCCTGCTCTTGTATTAGGGAGGCTAGGTCTGCTTACCGACCACGTTCGCAACAAGCAGGTGTGCAACGGGTGATGGGCCCAGACCCCTGCGCCATAGGATTTAGACCGGCATGCTGACCTCTCTGTTGTGCCTGGGTAGGGCTGCGACATGTTGATCTTCCGAGGCCGGGCATGACCCAGAAAAGTGTGTCCAGACAAAGGGGATCGAGCGTGTTGGGAAAAGTGGTGCACCACTGCAGGGAAGTTGATCTATTTGAATAGTCGTGTCCCTCGGTAAAAGGACGACCCCGAGTTGTACCTTGACCTTATGACAACTAGAACCGGATACTTAATAAAACACACCCTTCCAAGTGCCAGATACAACCGGTGATCGCTCTCTCACAGGGCGACGAAGGGAGGATCACCGGATAGGATTATGCTATACGATGCTACTTAGTGAACTTACCATCTACTCTCTTCTACATGCTGCAAGATGGAGATGGCCATAAGCGTAGTCTTCGACAGGACTAGCTATCCCCCTTTTATTCCGACATTCTGTAGTTCACTCCACATATGATACCCCTTTTCCATTTGATACCAATGCATACATATGTAGTGTAGCTCCTTGCTTGCGAGTACTTTGGATGAGTACTCAAGGTTGCTTTGCTCCCTCTTTTCCCCCTTTCTATACCCGATTGTTGCGACCAGACGATGGAGTCCTGGAGCCAGACGCCATCGTCAACGACGACTGCTACTACACTGGAGGTGCCTACTACTGCGTGCAGGTCGCTCACGACGACCAGGAGTAGTTTAGGAGGATCCCAGGCAGGAGGCCTGCGCCTCTTTCGATCTCTATCCCAGTTTGTGCTAGCCTTCTTAAGGCAAACTTGTTTAACTTATGTTTGTACTCAGATATTGTTGCTTCCGCTGACTCGTCTATGATCGAGCTCTTGTATTCGAGCCCTCGAGGCCCCTGGCTTGTAATATGATGCTTGTATGACTTATTTTATTTGTAGAGTTGTGTTGTGATATCTTCCCGTGAGTCCCTGATCTTGATCGTACACGTTTGCATGTATGATTAGTGTATGATTGAAACGGGGGCATCACAAGTTGGTATCAGAGCCGACTGCCTGTAGGAATTCACCTTCCAAACTCCTTGGACGAAGTTGAGTCTAGTCGATGAAAACTATTTTACTAACATGGCTGTGCGGCCCATGGGCCCACGTCGCCATTGGGTGGTATTAGGATCTTTTATTCCTCGTCTGTACTCTAGGACTCTGATTTCTCTTCTATTCAGGTTAAATGAATTTTACTAAATCTAACATTATGATCTCGTGATCACTTTCACCCGGAGAGCAACTTATTACCGATGATCGTCTGCTACACCAGAAGATTCCAAGGTTACTCTATGATGTTCTCCCGAGACACTTGTACCCACCGCCTTTGCAAATTCCCTACCACTGATATATCCTTATTGATAATTGCATACACCTGCCATTCTTACATTCAATCCCATTGATCTTGTTATTACAAGATGCCCCGAACTACTCTCCGTTTTTCCGAGAATCCTTTGAGCTTATTGCCTTGCAGTTTCTTGTCACCTGAATACCCCTACGAATAATTTTGTGCACCTATCGAGTATCTGCTCATCCTCAGTTGATTCATGTACTTCCCAAAAGTCTTTGTAATACCATTCGTTCTTCTGAAAATCCTCAACAACCTATTGTTCTTGAATTTCTTGCTTGCTTGCATTATGGTTAATACAATAAGTCTAGTAATCTTATTGTCATCCTTTTTCATTATTATTTTGAGTGTGTTGATACAATATGTTGCGAATGGTTGCAATCCTCAATCTGATCCTAGAATTCATCCTTTCAACTCAACGTCATTTTAACATGTGCTGGATGTCGACCAATCAAATCGCCATCGATTGTGCCCCTAAGGCTATTCTACCTATCCATCCCTAATCAGAGCATTGCTTCTGATCCCTTGTCTTGGAATTCATAATTCCTTTGCAAATTAGCTTTGAGTTAGTCAGTTGTTTCTATAATCTGATCTCCTTGTGTTCTTTCTTCCTCTGGTTAAGTACCGATGCTCACATCAGATCCCTTGTGGACCACTAGACCCTTTGTCGGATTTTATCCGACAATGTCCTTCATATTCAATAAGCTTGTGAGCCTTTCCTCGTATACATAATGCCTTTGGTAAATTGTATCCTCTGCTTTCTAAACCATGCTCTACTTTCGAGCTTGTATTAATTACTCTGAAGTTTGTGGTATATGGTCCTAAGACGCCCCGATGGGTTGAGCCTATGCCTTCCTTAATCTGTGTGAACCCGAAAGATTTCACGGGTCATACTTATCTGGTATTGCACCAGGTAAAACTTTTAACAACGAATGTCATTTTCAAAAAGCAAGAGGTGAATGGAAGGTTATACATTGAAGAAGTGGGACTCGACCTTGAACTTGTGTTCATGCCCATGGACACGATGTAGATCCTATCATGGAAGGTTCTCGTAATAATAACTATTTCCTCAAAATAAGTTCATCTAGTATCCATGTTTGGTCCTTTGCAACCATGGTTCCAACCATGATTGTTCTCCTTTGATTCCATTTCTCAAACAAGATGAAGTACTTGTCTTCTGCAGATCATTTCACGTGTCCAGCGTCTACTCTGCTCTACCATTGAGTATTACACTCTGGTATCTCGAGAATATCACCGAACTACATAACTTCTTGTGAGTTCTTCATCAACTATTATTTCTCGTTGATTCCAATTTTTTCCGGGTTTTGAGTCGTTTGTCACTTGAAACACCAATAACTGAATCAAGTCCGCCCTACGGTCCAACTACTCTTTGTAATCCTTATTACCTGCGAGTTGTACTCGCTGATGTCATTCCCAGCCGATGGGCTACATCATCATTGTCATGTTAAAGCTTAAACTGTGCTACCTGGTCCTTATTCCCAGAGCACAACTTTCGATGATGAGCTAAGCTTACGTCGATCTTCCTTGTCTTATCGTTTCACCTCAAACAACAAGCTTGCTTTCAAGTTTGTGTCGTATCTATGGTTCCAATAACCTTTGGCTTTGTCATTCCTTTGACTTGATGTCATCGTTGATTGATTACATCTTCATGAAATCTCTCGACAATGGTGTCGTGGTCATCATCAACATTCTGGGTTCTTTCGAGATATCTATCAAATTTTTGATAAGAAATACCATTCTTGCCCCTCGATGATTTGTGTTATCATCGACTACTTTACTGCCCTCCCTCCAACACAAACTTGTTCATGTTTCATGTGGTACCTTGAGTTCCTTGCTATCAAGCATTTGTTCTTCTTTACCTTCGAGTATTACCATCTTTTATGTCAGGAATGTCGTGAGAATTTCACCACCTCTTAAGAAATTCTTGATGCCATGATGCTTCTCGCAATCACCATTCTTTCTTGTGTTGTTTCTAACCAGGATACCAACAGTTGAATGGTGATGTTTGGGTTCTATCCTTCTATCAACCCTATTGCTTTGGAGTTAATGGTCAACATTACATCCTTAGGCCATTGATTATCGAATCACCATTCTAACATTGATCATACTACCTAAGCCCCTATTTCGGGTGCACCTTTCAGCCAATGTTTAATTGTGTATGTTTTTCCTCTAGCATACATCCTTATATCATTTGATCCGACAAATGCTATCCCCTTGTTCACATAAGTGTGGAAATGCATCTTTAGAAAATCTCAATGAATTGTCGCTGAGTCAATCAGCCACCTCCTCAACTCTCCTTCATTTAATGATGAACTCTTGTATTGGAACTCGCTTCCATAGTTCAATTCGCGAGAATCTTACAATGTCATCTCGACAATCTGTGTTGCACCTTTCTTCTCAGGCATCCTGAGTCTGAGTTATCCTGACACCAATCAGATCTGAATCTCGGTCAGATATGATGGTTGGAACATATTTCCAAGAGTTATCACATTGGTCTTTATATAACCCAGTAAGGTGATATCATGCCTAGCACACCTGGTCGGAGGACCTATTGTTATAGTTTCCTTTTTAACAAGGTTAGCCATTCTTCCATGGGGAAATTGTAAGACTTATTCTATATGTTGTTCCTAATGGGTCCTTTGTGTATCCAAGTTCGATCTTTGCTTGAAGACCATGCCAATGCTATCTCAAAGCATGTATGTGGTACTTCAATTTTCAAAAAGAACATTTGAAGCCCAATATTAAATGTTTCCTGCTCAATTATCCAAACACCGTTGTATGGGCAATGTCATGAAATTTCTCTCCCCTTACCTAAAGAGTTTTCTACATTATATCCTATCATGGATATCATGCTCTGCTTGTTCTTGGGAAGGATATACCCTTGAAACATGTGTTTAAACACATTATCCTTTCCATTGTTCTGTTTAAATTGATAATCGTATTTTCCTTTCCATTGTTTTGTTTAACCTTTCTTGTGTAGTAATATTCTTCTACTTATGTAAACACCTCGATATACCATCCTGTCTAGTGTAACCCTGTTACTATTTTTGATGACATTCCGGTGACCACCGATGGAAGATAACCTTGCCTATTGGCCGCCTCGTTTCAACGAGCAGGAAAATGGTTCTCTTCGTCCCTCGCCCTTGGTACCAACGATGCTGCCAACATAACTGACCGGTTATTCTTTGACATGCCTTACTATCATGACCGTGCAAGATATCAACCCCCTTCCTTCTTTCAACCCACATGGTGGGCCCATAACTCATAGGTCCTAGGATCGAAACCTGACTCTCCCGTACACCCCCTATTCCCAAGGTTGTTCTTCGCGCGTGGCCTCGTATGTAATTCATGAGCCACCTTCCCGAGAGATCATCAATTCTGGTATCAGACACAATACTTATTCCCGTTGCTCCGAACCCTTTTCACGCCCTGTTTCAGGCATCGAACGATTGCATGTCCGCTCGAAACTTCTCATGATACCTCCTTACTTTGCTCTCAATATTTTCTTAAGTTTCAATTCGGGAGTTACTCTCCCCCACCTTCCCCGATGTTATCGACCAGATGGTCAACCTTGCAGATGTCCGTTTTCCCGGAATAACCACCCTTTCGTCTTTCATAAGTACGATGGAGTTCCCGAAGAAAGGATGCCGACTTCATCATGACCTGAAGCACAGAAATGAAAATATCAATGTAATGGATCAACCTCTTCGAGGAGAGCAACCAGACCGAGAAGATACGTTAGAATTTCGTAACAAGACCTTTCCCCCTTATTCCACCTCCTAAATCTCGGGACGAGATTTATTGTAGTGGAGGAGATTTGTGACACCCCGATAGTTAAGCTACAGTAACCCCCTGCTAATGATGTCAGGTCATCATGATTAATTTTTGCTAAACCTCACTCGTTTCAAACTGAGTTCAATTTCAAATTTAAGTAAAAATTCAAATTATAAATTCATCACACAGAGATTTAAAAATGTTCAAAGGGTTGTAAATATTCACTAACTAATTCTAGAGCATCAATCAATAGTTTGGAAATAATCATGTGCCTCTAAATTAATTAAAACATGAACCAACTTCATTTCAATTAACCATTTGCGGTTGAACAAATATTTAAACTAATCAAAAATATTTCAAACTTGTTGTGCAACCTAATAATATTGCATAACATTTATGTGTGAAGTTTTGTACTAAACAAAACTCATTAGCTAGCAAAATAATTTACAAAACATTAGCTAAGTGAATAACAGAAAAGGAAAGAACCAAACAAAAAAGGAGAAAGAACTCCCCCTTCCCCCACTGGGCCTCGACCCAGTCAACCACCCCACCTGGTCGGCCCACCCGGGTCCACCTAACCCCCACTACCCCGTAACCTAGTCCAACTCGGCCTCCCAGCGCACCCACTCCCCCCCCACACGATCCCCCCACTCTCTCGTCCCTCCCCCTCGAATTGGATCGAGGCTCAACCCCGATCGCGCCGCACCGTTGCCGCCTGAGGATCCCGTGCCCCGCCACCGACGCTAGTCGCCGGCGCCACCCCGTCGCACGCCCTACTCCTCCCTCGCCTGGATCGAGATCGAGGAAGCCGCGCTCCGACCCCGCCGACGCCGATGCCGCGCGCCACCCCGCCGCTCCTCGTCGGTGCCCTAGAGCCCGCTACCGTCACTGGACCGCCCCGCCTCACGCCGGCGCCCCGCCGCAACATCGACGTCGCCGCCATCGAATCGCCTCGCTGTCGTTTGCCGGGTCGCCCGCAACCTTGCTGGCGCCGCCTCCCCGCCGGACTGCGTCATCCTCGCCCCCGTCGCGCCGGACTACCTCCTCCTCGCCTCTCCTTCGCCGGTCCTCGCCGCGCCCCGCCGCCCTCTTCTCTTCAACGGGGGTGAGCTCCCCGTCGGCCCCGTCCGTCTCCCCCCTCCGAACGCTGCGCCCCCACGCCGTCCCGTCACCATGCCTGCCTCTGCGTGGCGGCGCCACGTCGCGGCTTCCGCACGCCCGCGCGCGCCCAGGGCGCTTCTCGCCCCTCTGCGCCCGCCACATGGGCCGGCTCCCACCAGTTGCTGCTCTGCCGCTATGCTGTTGCTGCTCCTCGCCGATGCCAGTTGCTACTGTTGTCGCCCTTCCCGCCATCGTCGCAGCCGCCCGAAGCCCCGACTCTACGTCGCTCGCCTGCACGTCCCTGCCACCGCTGCTGCGTCTGGCCGCCGCGGCCGATGCCTCCCCTCACCGCACTACCTCGCTCCACCGCCGCTGCAGAGATTGCTGCAGCCGGCGCCGCCCTCTCCGTCCCTCGTCGGCTCTACCCGTAGCTCCTCCTCGCGTCGCCCCCCTGCCGTTTCCCCGCCGCGGCCATTGGCCCGCCCGCGGCCGCGCGCCCTTTGCTCGCTGCTCCTGCTCGCTGGCGCTCCGGCCCGCCCGCACGGCCGGCCTCCTCGCTGGCCTGGCTAGCCTCGCCCGGGGCCTTTGCCCCACCCGCGCCCATTTCGCTCGCTCCAGTGGCCTCCTGGGCCACTGGTAGTTGGGGCCCGCCCCTGTTAAATAATGGAAAAAAGAAAAGATTAAAAATATGTATATATATAATTAAACATGTTTAATTAATTAACTAACTAATTAACTTAACTAATCTGTTAACTAGACTAATTAACTAGGTTAATTTAATCTACGAGCCACTAACATGTGGGTCGCGTTGACCCCTTTGACTAGTCAACGGTCCCAGTTGATTACTGACTGTGCAGTCAACTAGACCCCACCTGTCAGCCTAAGAGATGAACTTCTGGGTACACTCTCTGTGTACCCGTAGCATTTTACCCATTTTATTTCGAAATTATATAATTCTAGAATTCATTAAAACTTTGAAAAATCATATAAAATAAGCCGTAGCTCAGATGAAAACATTTTATACATGAAAGTTGCTCAGAACGACGAGACGAATCCGAATACGCAGCCGATTCATCCGCCACGCATCCCTATCATAGCGAACACGCAACTTTTCCCTTCCGGTTCATCTGCCCGAAAACGCGAAACACCGGGGATACTTTCCCGGATGTTTCTCCCCTTTGTCGGTATCACTTAGCACCACGTTAGGTCACCTCTCGCACCGTGTATTGTCTTGTTATGCTTTGTGATACTTTGATTGCTCTATTATTTATGGTATTCCCCCTCCGTTACCCCTTTCCGGTAGACCCCGAGACTGCCGGCGACCCCAGTTCAACTACGGTGTCGTTGACACCTCCTTCTTGCCAGAGCAACCAGGCAAGCCCCCCCCCCCTTGATCACCAGATATCGCCTATTCTTATCTCTACTGCTTGCATTAGAGTAGTGTAACATGTTACTACTTTCCGTAAATCCTATCCTGATGCATAGCCTGTCATTGTTGCTACAGTTGTTGATACCTTACCAGCAATCCTAAATGCTTAGTATAGGATGCTAGTTTATCATCAGTGACCCTGCATTCTTGTCCGTCTGCCATGCTATACTATCGGGCCGTGATCACTAGGGAGGTGATCACGGGTATATATTATATATCTTATACCTGATACATGTGATGACTAAAGACGGGTCGGCTCGTAGAGTACCCGCGAGTGATTCACGGATTGGGGGCTGAAAGGACCTTTGTCCCGACGGCCCTCTACGTGGATCTTTGTGGCGGAGCGACAGGGTAGGTTGAGACCACCTAGGAGAGAGGTGGGCCTGACCCTGGTCGGTGTTCGCGTTTACTTTAAGATAACATGATTAACGAGATCTGGGTATTTGATCTGAGTCTGGCCACTGGCCCATACGCACTAACCAACTACGTGGGAACAGTTATGGGCACTCGATGTCGTGGTATCAGACGAAGCCTTCGTGACGTCAGCGACTGAGCGGCGCGCGCCGGATTGGACTGGAACGCATGCTCTTGTATTAGGGAGGCTAGGTCTGCTTATCGGCCGCGTTCGCAACGTGCAGGTGTGCAACGGGCGATGGGCCCAGACCCCTGCGCCATAGGATTTAGACCGGCGTGCTGACCTCTTTGTTGTGCCTACGTAGGGCCGCGACGTGTTGATCTTTCGAGGCCGGGCATGACCCAGAAAAGTGTGTCCGGACAAAGGGGATCGAGCATTGGGAAATGTGGTGCACCCCTGCAGGGAAGTTGATCTATTCGAATAGTTGTGTCCCTCGGTAAAAGGACGACCGGGAGTTGTACCTTGACCTTATGACAACTAGAACTGGATACTTAGTAAAACACACCCTTCCAAGTGCCAGATACAACCGGTGATCGCTCTCTCACAGGGCGATGAGGGGAGGATCACCGGATAGGATTATGCTATACGATGCTACTTGGTGAACTTACCATCTACTCTCTTCTACATGCTGCAAGATGGAGATGGCCAGAAGCGTAGTCTTCGACAGGACTAGCTATCCCCCTCTTATTCTGGCATTCAGCAGTTCACTCCACATATGATACCCCTTTTCCATTTGATACCAATGCATACATATGTAGTGTAACTCCTTGTGTGCGAGTACTTTGGATGAGTACTCACGGTTTCTTTGCTCCCTCTTTTCCCGCTTTCTATACCTGATTGTTGCGACCAGACGATGGAGTCCAGGAGCCAGACGCCACCATCGACGACGACTCCTACTACACTGGAGGTGCCTACTACTATGTGCAGGTCGCTGACGATGACCAGGAGTAGTTTAGGAGGATCCCAGGCAGGAGGCCTGCGCCTCTTTCGATCTGTATCCCAGTTTGTGCTAGCCTTCTTAAGGCAAACTTGTTTAACTTATGTCTGTACTCAGATATTGTTGCTTCCGCTGACTCGTCTATGATCGAGCTCTTGTATTCGAGCCCTCGAGGCCCCTGGCTTGTAATATGATGCTTGTATGACTTATTTTTTTGTAGAGTTGTGTTGTGATATCTTCCCGTGAGTCCCTGATCTTGATCGTACTCGTTTGCGTCTATGATTAGTGTACGATTGAATCGGGGGCGTCATAGTCCCGAACTGTGCGTCTAGGATCGATGGTAACAGGAGATGAGGGACACGATGTTTACCCAGGTTCGGGCCCTCTCTATGAAGGTAATACCCTACTTCCTGCTTGATTGATCTTGATGAATATGAGTATTACAAGAGTTGATCTACCACGAGATCGTAATGGCTAAACCCTAAAAGTCTAACCTAGCTATGATTATGAGGATGTATCTGCGGACCTAGCCCTCTGGTTTATATAGACACATGAGGGATCTAGGGTTACACAAGGTCGGTTACAAAGAAAGGAATCTTCATAGTTGATCGCCAAGCTTGCCTTCCACGCCAAGGAGAGTCCTATCGGGACACGGGTAGAGTCTTCGGTCTTTGTATCTTTGCGGCCCATCAGTCCGGCCCATGTCCAATAGATCGGATACCCGAGGACCCCTTAGTCCAAGACTCCCTCTGGCATCCCCAAGCTTAGATGCTTGATACCTCTTGAAATATTATCTTGGGATGCCTCAGGAGTCGCCAAGCTTGAGCTTTTGTGTCTCCTTAATTCTTCTCATACCACGGTTTTCCTAAATTTCAAAAGCTTCATCCACACAAAACTCAACAAGAACTCGTGAGATAAGTTAGTATAAACCAATGCAAAAACCTTATCATTCTCTACTGTAGAAAATCACTAAAATTATTATTCAACATTGCATACTAAATGCCTCTGCATATTTAATACTCCTATCCTCAAATAGGATCATTAAACAAGCAAACATATGCAAACAATGCAAACATCACAACAATCTGCCAAAACAGTACAGTCTGTAAAGAATGCAAGAGTATCAATACTTCCCTAACTCCAAATGTTTTGAAAATTTCCCACACTATAGAAAATTGATCAGAGATTATTTTGCAAAACAAATTCAACATTTTATCACATTCTGACTTTTCTAGGGAATTTTTGTAACATCTATAAACTTTTTGTTTTGAAACAGCAACATGTAGACTTGCAAAATAAGCATGACAAAGGCTAAAGTTGACATTTTTATTGAAAAGGAGGATGAAAAACATTATTCTAAATAACAGAAAGCAAATCCTAACAAAATAAATTGACTCTCCAAGCAGAACACATATCATGTGACGAATAAAACATAACTCCAAGTGAGGTTACTGATAATGCTGGAGACGAAACAGGGGATGCCTTCCGGGGCATCCCCAAGCTTAGTTGCTTGGATCTTCCTTGAATATTACCTTGGGGTGCCTTGGGCATCCCCAAGCTTAGGATCTTGTCACTCCTTATTCTCCTCATATCGACATCTCACCCAAAACTTGAAAACTTCAATCACACAAAACTTAACGGAACTTCATGAGATAGGTCAGTGTGATAAAGAGAAAACCATTTCACTTTGGTACTTTCACAGACAAGATTCATAATTGTTATCACACAATTCCTACTGTAGCATATCATTCCCAAAATTTCTATTGAGCAATATAAGCCATGGAAACTAGAAAACAAGCAAACTATGCATTGAAAATAGAATCTGTCAAAAACAGAACAATTTGTAGTAATCTATACTCCAACCATACTTATGCTACTCCAAAAATTCTGAAAAATAGTAAAACATGGGAAATTTGTCTATTAATCTTCTTCAAAAAGAATCAGCATTTTATCACGCTTCTGTTAAAAATGAAAATTGTTTTCCTAAGCACAAAAGTTTATGTTTTTCAGCAAGGTCAAATCAACTATCACCCTAAGCCATCCCAAAGGTCTTACTTGGCACTTTATTGAAATGAAAGCAATAAAACATGATTACTAATGTAGAATAATCATGTGCAAACACAAAAACATTAAGTAAAAGTTTTGGGTTGTCTCCCAACAAGCGCTTTTCTTTAATGCCTTTTAGTTAGGCATGATGATTTCAATGATGCTTGCATAAAAGATAAGAATTGAAACATAAAGAGAGCATCATGAATCACATGGCAAGCACATTTGAGTCTAACCCACTTCCTATACATAGGGATTTTGTGATCAAACAACTTGTGGGAACAAGAATCAACTAGCATAGAAAGGCAAAACAAGCAAAACTTCAAGATTTTCAACATAGAGAGAGGACATTTGATATTATTGTGATATGTAAAAGCATATGTTTCTCTCTCATAATAATTTTCAGTAGCATCATGAATGAATTCAACAATATAACCATCACATAAAGCACTCTTTTCATGATGCATGTGCATAGAAATTTTATTACTCTCCACATAAGCAAATTTCTTCTCATCAATAGTAGTGGGAGCAAATTCAAAAAAATAACTATCATGAGAGTGAAAATTAAAATCATGATGACAAGTTTCATGCTTATTGAGGGAGTCCTGGATTAGGGGGTATCCGGACAGCCGGACTATATCCTTTGGCCGGACTGTTGGACTGTGAAGATACAAGATTGAAGACTTCGTACCGTGTCCGGATGGGACTCTCCTTGGCGTGGAAGGCAAGCTTGGCAATATGGATATGTAGATCTCCTTCTTTGTAACCGACTCTGTGTAACCCTAGCCCCCTCCAGTGTCTATATAAACCGGAGGGTTTTAGTCCGTAAGACAACATACAATCATACCATAGGCTAGCTTCTAGGGTTTAGCCTCTCAGATCTCGTGGTAGATCAACTCTTGTACTACTCATATTATCAAGAATAATCAAGCAGGACGTAGGGTTTTACCTCCATCAAGAGGGCCCAAACCTGGGTAAAACATCGTGTCCCCTGCCTCCTGTTACCATCCGCCTTAGATGCACAGTTCGGGACCCCCTACCCGAGATCCGCCGGTTTTGACACCGGCATTGGTGCTTTCATTGAGAGTTCCTCTGTGTCGTCGTCATTAGGCTTGATGGCTCCTTCGATCATCGATAGCGATGCAGTCCATAAGACTTTTCTCCCCGGACAGATCTTTGTATTCGGCGGCTTCGCACTGCAGGCCAACTCGCTTGGCCATCTGGAGTAGATCGAGAGTTACGCCCCTGGCCACCAGGTCAGGTTTGGAAGCTTAAATTACACGGCCGACATCCGCGGAGACTTGATCTTCGACGGATTCGAGCCCCTACCGAGTACGCCGCACGGTCACGATGAGCATGATTTAGCTCTACCATCGGACAGTGTGCAGGAGATCGCACCGGCAACCGCTCCGACCCTCAATTCGAAGCCGATTGCGCCATCCACGGACGAGGGGATAGACCCTGCTAAGGAGGCCGCATTCTCAGCGGCGATCGAGCTGAGTATCGACCTTACCCTTCATGAGAGCCATGACGCCAAATTGCCGGATTCTTCCCCGGCCACGGACTCCGAACCGCCTGTGCCCGTACCTATCGAATTCGACTGGGCGCCGATCATGGAGTTCACCTCCGCGGATATCTTTCGGCACTCGCCCTCCGGCGACATGCTAAACTCTTTAAGGTCTCTCTCCCTGTCAGGAGAGTCTTGGCCGAACTATGTTCGACAGGATTGGGATGCGGATGACGAAGAAATTCGCCGCCCACCCACCACCCACTTAGTAGCCACTGTCGACAATTTGACCGACATGCTCGACTTCGACTCCGAAGACATCGACGGTATGGACGACGATGAGGGAGACGAAGAGGAACCACTGCCCACAGGGCACTAGACAGCCACCTCATCATATGATATATACATGGTGGACACACCCAAAGAAAGCAATGGCGACGGGACAACGGAGGATGACCCCTCCAAAAAGCAACCCAAGCGCCGACGTCAGCGGTGCCGCTCTAAGTCTCGCCAAAGCAAAAGTGGCGACACCAGCACAGGAGATAATAGCACTTCGAACAGTGCCGAAGACGACAACAATCCCCTCCAGCAAGATTTAGAGCAGGAGGATGGAGAAGCCAGCCCTCTCAAGAGAGCGGCAGATGGAGAGGCGGAGGATGATAATTACATGCCTCCCTCCGAAGACGAGGCAAGCCTCGACGATGACGAATTTGTCGTGCCCGAGGATCCCGTCGAGCAAGAGCGCTTCAAGCACTGGCTTATAGCCACAGCAAATAGCCTTAAGAAAAAGCAGCAGCAGCTTCAAGCTGATCAAGATTTGCTAGCTGACAGATGGACTGAAGTCCTTGCGGCCGAGGAATATGAACTCGAACGCCCCTCCAAGAGTTACCCAGAGTGCAGGTTGTTACCCCGACTGGAGGAGGAAGCATTAAAACCTACATCTCCAGCATATGACGCGGCTGACCGGCCACCTCGTGGCCGCGACAGAGAGGCATTTCAGCCAGAAACTCAGCCCGCACCCCGACGCCACTCAAATAAAAATGACAAGGCACGGGGAAACACGGTAGACCTGCGAGACGTATT
Source organism: Triticum monococcum (assembly GCA_034509565.1). Lineage (NCBI taxonomy): Eukaryota > Viridiplantae > Streptophyta > Magnoliopsida > Poales > Poaceae > Triticum > Triticum monococcum. The sequence goes on along the minus strand of CM067842.1, from coordinate 524,275,090 downwards.
GGAGGACAAAGCAAAACACGCAAGATCGATCTACGGATCACGAGGGCGCGCCACTACGCGAGATGATAACCATCACGCCGGATACAATAAAAGTAAATCCGGCTGGGCCGAACACAGCGGACAAGACTCATTCGAGTTGCGTCGTGACATAGCCCACTACAGAGGCGCCGCACACCCCATATGCTTCACAGACAAAGTAATGGATCACCAAATCCCAGAGGGGTTCAAACCCGTAAATATCGAATCATATGACGGCACAACAGATCCTGCGGTATGGATCGAGGACTTCCTCCTGCACATCCACATGGCCCGCGGTGACAATCTATACGCCTTCAAATACCTCCCACTCAAGCTCAAAGGACCAGCTCGGCATTGGCTCAACAGCCTGCCAGCAGAGTCCATTGGCTGTTGGGAAGATCTAGAAGCCACATTCCTCGACAACTTCCAGGGCACTTATGTGCGACCACCAGATGCCGATGACTTGAGCCACATAATTCAGCAGCCAGAGGAATCGGCCAGGCAATTCTGGACACGGTTCCTGACAAAGAAAAATCAAATCATCGACTGTCCGGATGCAGAGGCCCTAGCAGCTTTTAAACACAACATCCGCGATGAGTGGCTCGCCCGGCACCTTGGCCAGGAAAAGCCGAAATCTATGGTAGCCCTCACGCCACTCATGAGCCACTTTTGCGTGGGAGAAGACAGCTGGCTGGCTCGCAGCAATAACATATCAAAGAACCACGGTACTTCAGATACCAAGCATAGCAATGCCAGGTCACGTTGCAACAAAATAAGCGCCGCGTCAATAGCGACAATACCGAGGATACAGCAGTCAATGCTGGATTCAGAGGCTCTAAACCCGGTCAGCGGAAAAAGCCATTCAAAAGAAGCACTTCGGGCCCGTCCAGTTTGGACCGTATACTCGATCGCTCGTGCCAAATACATGGCACCCCCGACAAGCCAGCCAACCATACCAACAGGGAATGTTGGGTGTTCGAGCAGGCCGGCAAGTTAAACGCCGAAAACAAAGACAAGGGGCCACATAGCGATGACGAGGAAGAGCCCCGGCAGCCGAACACCAGAGGACAGAAGAGGTTCCCCCCACAAGTGCGGACGGTGGACATGATATACGTAACCCACATCCCCAAGAGGGAGCGCAAGCGTGCATTAAGGGATGTATATGCGTTGGAGCCAGTCGCCCCAAAGTTCAACGCATGGTCCTCATGTCCGATCGCCTTCGATCGCAGGGACCATCCCACTAGTATCCGTCATGGCGGTTTCCCCGCACTGGTCCTAGACCCAATCATCGACGGATTTCACCTCACTCGAGTCCTTATGGACGGCGGCAGCATCCTGAACCTGCTTTATCAGGACACGGTGCACAAAATGGGTATAGACCCCTCAAGGATCAAACCCACAAAAACGACCTTCAAAAGCGTCATACCAGGTGTAGAGGCCCATTGCACAGGCTCAGTCACACTGGAAGTGGTCTTCGGATCCCCGGATAACTTCCGGAGCAAGGAGTTAATCTTCGATATAGTCCCGTTCCGCAGTGGATATCATGCACTGCTCGCTCAAACCGCATTTGCGAGATTCAACATGGTACCGCACTATGCATATCTCAAGCTCAAGATGACAGGACCTCGGGGGGTCATCACAGTCAATGGAAACATAGAGCGCTCTCTCCGCACGGAGGAGCACACTGCGGCCCTCGCGGCAGAAGCGCAAAGCAGCCTCTTAAGGCAATCCACCAGTTCGGCGATTAAAGACCCGGACACCTTCAAGCGCGCCCGAAGTAATCAGCAACAAGACCGCCAGGCATGTTCCGAGCTCGCATAGCAATGCGGCCCCCACCCTAGTCCCAGCCAAACGGCGAAATCCATGCCACGCGTACATCATTACACATTGAAAATACCATGGGCACAGGTGGGGAGGGGGGCACGACTACGGCACGCCCCAAGACGTGGCTCAACCGCACTAGGGGCTTCCTGCTTTGTTATTTCTCTCTCTTTCAGGACTTTATTCTTTGGAAACCCCGTCCGGCAGTACGATTTCTAGACACACGATACAACAACCAAGGAGGCAGAAAGCTACGTCGCATCATGGAATTCCCAGGTGGTCTCTGATAACGAGTGAAATACCTGCTTTAAATACCATTCCTCAGCTTGCCCTTGGAGGGGACATGTCAAATAGTCCTACTTTTTGCTTATCGCACTACTTGTATCATTCTACTTCGATGCACCTTTTTGAATAAACAATGCATAGCACTAGACTATTATCGCATTCTCTATTCTTCTTATATATATATATATATATATATATATGTTCATTCATGACATTCAGCACCCGTACACTCTGGTACGGCCAATACGCCAGGGGCTTAAGCGTACCCCATAATACGGCGTGAGAAGTCCGAACACTTTCGACAGTGCGGCACCCCGAACTTATAGCATTATATGCATCAGCTCCGAATCATGTCTTGGGTCAATAGTTGGGTTTGCCCAGCTCCCATGTTTTGGTACCTTACGTTCCGCTATATCGGCTAAGGTAGCACTGGGAGAACTACTGCGATCGTGCCCCGGTTCATCTGGGGAAGCACCTCAGTAGAGAAAGCTAAAACTGACTGTCATGATAAGGCGAGAGCTGGTCGCTGTTCGAGAGGTCTCGAGTCCCTAAAGACTTATGCCGCTTAGAGCGAGGAGTCGGCTTTGTCCGGCTTAAGGCGTGTATAGCGCCCCGAATTCGGCCTTCCGAATACTAGGGGCTTCGCCAAAATTTAAAATTGTAGAATTATATGGCTAAGTGAGAGTGATAAAGCATTATAGTCTGATTGCCTTGTTCGTTGTGCCGACCACCTCCCTCGAAGGACCCAACAATGGGAAAAAGAGTGCTCAGGTTTATCCCGAACACCCCAGAACTCGTGGCATGGGGGCAGAAGCCGACGACTGGCCATCTCTCAGATTTGATAAACAGCCGCACATAAGGTAATATTTTAAATTCAAACAAGCGTTGCATAGCGCACATGAACAAGTTTTCATAATACAGGATCACACGAGCAAGTTCATTCAAAAATTACATCCTACGCACACTTGTTCGCCACAAGACGGGCACCCTTCAGGACACCCTCATAATACATATCGGGGTGGCGATGCTCCTTGCCCTGTGGCGGCCCCTCCTTCACCAGCTTCTCGGCGTCCATCTTGGCCCAGTGCACCTTCGATGCAGAGGGACCGCTTTATGACTTCTAGCCATGGGCAGGCATCCACAAGCCGCCTCACCAGGCCGAAGTAGCTGTTGGGAAGGGAGTCGCCAGGCCACATCCAGACTATAAGGCCCCTCATGGCCCGTTCGGCCGCCTTGTGCAGCTCGACCAGTTTCTTCAGCTGGTCGCTCACAGGCATCGGGTGTTTGGTCCCAGTATACTGAGACCAGAACAACTTCTCCGTCGAGCTTCCCTCCTCGGCCTGGTAATACTTCGCGGCATCCGACACGCTGCATAGGAAATCTGTGAATGCTCTTGGAGAGCTCCGGACTCGGGTAAGTAACAAGTAATTTACTTTCACATGCTTGCTTTGCATATTGAAGGCCTTACCCGCCGCTATCTTCCTCATCGCCTCAATTTCCTGGAGGGACTTTTGGGCTTCAGCCTTGGCATACTTTGTGCTCTCGAGGGCCGCGGCAAGCTCGAACTCTCGCGTCTTCGAGTCAAGCTCCAAAGCCTCATGCTTCTTCACGAGAGCCTGGAGCTCTTGCTGCACCTCGCCCACCCGTGCCTCTTGTTTTTCCCGCTCGGTGCGCTCCTTGGCCCCTTTGTTTTTGGCCTCGGACAGCGCTTGCTTCAGGGTCGCCACTTCGGTCGTGGCCCCTGGCACATCCTTTGTTCTCCTCGAGCTGCCTCTTGGCAAGACCAAGCTCTTTCTCGGACCGCTCGAGGTTCTGCCTCAGTGCAGCGACCTCCGCCGTCAGTGCGGCAGAGGTCAGCAGCGAAGCCTGCATACGCATGCAGACATACTTATATTAGACTCCCACAGATATTATTTGATCCTCTATTCGGCTTTTCTTTGTGAACACCAAACAGAGCATCAGGGGCTACTGTCTATGCGGTAATATTTTCCTATATTTTAAATACCTATCTCAAAGCCTGTTAGAAGGCTGGCACAGGCTTCAGTCAATCCGCTCTTGGCGGACTGAACCTTCTTGATCACCGCACTCATAAAAGTGATGTGCTCTTCGTCGATGGAAGTGCCGCGAAGCGCTCCCAGTAGGTTGTCTGGTGCCTCTGGATGGACAGAGGTCACCAGCACGGGCGGCTTGCCCCTCTTGGAAGGGGGCCGCCTGCCAGAGTCCGAAACCACTGGAGGTTCCGGCGCGGTGTTCGGCTGGAGGCCGAACTTGGAGCCCTTGGGAGTTTTGCTCCCTTCGCGCCTAGAGTCTGGAAGGTCGCCTTGAGGCGCCTCCGGGATTGTCTCCCTCGGCTCGGTGCCCCTTGAGACAGTACTTAGACATCGTCCGTAGGGCGAGGAGAGGAGGTGGTTGGAAGTGTATCACTATCCATATCCGACGAGTCCAAGGAACCGTCCGACAAGGATACGTCGATACGGGCTTAGGACGGACTACATGATCATATTCGATGATTAGGAGAAGCAGTGCAATAAAAGTATGCTATGAGTTACTCTGGTATCTGAATACTTACGACTTCGCCAGGGGCTTAGCCCTGAGTAACCACTCGTCTTCGCCGTCGGCGGCGGCGGTGGAACAGTCCCGAAGGATAGTACTTCCCTTCTTGGACCCTTCGGCCTCCCCAGTTGGGGCGGCCTTCCTTTTCTTGTCTCCCCCGTCTGGAGGGGGAGAGTCTTCATATTCCTCCTCGTTTTCACGGAGGAGTGCGTCTCGGAGTTATCGGACGATGAGTCCAATACCACCTGGCGCCGGGAACTCTTTCGGGTTTCCTTCGCCTTCTTCTTGGTCTTCTCCGGCACCTCATAAGGAGCCGGAGTCCGCATCTCCGTCAGGAGAGCGTTCGCAGGGTCTTCGGGCAGAGGGGTCGGACAGTTAATCTGCTCCGATGTCTCCACCCAATCATGTCAAAGGCATGGGAGCTCAGACCCCGCACATGGTTAAGCTATGGGAAATAAATACCCTACCAGATGTACATAACTTACCGGATTCGCAGAGCGCTTCGCGCTTAGCCCGCGGTCCTTGGTAAGAGAAGGAGGGACCTCGGCGCCCTTGAACAACACCTTCCAGACGTCCTTATGCGTCGTGTCGAAGAGCTCGTGTAGAGTCTGGTGCTGGGCCAGGTCGAACTCCCATAAGTTGAAAGCCCGTTGTTGACACGGGAGGATCCGGCGGAAGAGCATGACCTGGACTATGTTGACAAGCTTAAGTTTCTTGCTTATCATGTTCCAGATACACTTCCGAAGTCCGTCCAGCTCCACCGATGAGCCCCAAGATAGGCCCTTCTCCTTCCAGGAAGTGAGCCGCGTGGGGATTCCGGATCGAAACTCGGGGGCCACCACCCAGTTGGTGTCGTGTGGCTCGGTGATGTAGAACCACCCCGATTGCCACCCCTTTATGGTCTCCACGAAGGAGCCCTCGAGCCATGTAACGTTGGGCATTTTGCCCACCATGGCTCCGCCGCATTCCGCTTGTTGGCCGCCTACTACCTTCGGCTTGATATTGAAGGTCTTCAGCCATAGGCCGAAGTGGGGCCGGATGCGGAGGAAAGCCTCGCACACGACGATGAACGCCGAGATGTTTAGGATGAAATTCGGGGCCAGATCATGAAAGTCTAGCCCATAATAGAACATAAGGCCACAGACGAATGGATGGAGGGGAAACCCCAGTCCGCGAACGAGGTGGGGGAGGAAAACCACCCTTTCGTGAGGTTCCGGGGTAGGGACGATCTGCCCCACAGCTGGCAGCCGGTGCGCGATATCCGCGGCTAAGTATCTGGCACCACGTAGTTTTTTGATGTGTCCCTCCATGACGGAGGAGACCATCCACTTGCCTCCCGCTCCGAACATGTTTGGAGAGAGTTGAGGAGAAGGATGTGGACTTGGGCACTGGAGCTCGAGTGCGCGAAAATGGATGAGCAAGGAGGAAGAAGGCGTGGGTAGAAAAAGGTGAAACCTTATCCCTTTATAAGGGCGGACGAAACTATGCGCCCCCACCAGCCTGGTAAAACTCGCTTATCCCCCAAGCGTTGTAATTGATGGCGCGGTTGGGTTACCCACGTCCGTATTGATGGGAATCCCGTAATAAGGGGACACGATCTCTGCTTCGACAAGACGTGCCAAGGAAACCGCCTCGCGAAACACGCTGAGATAGGTTATGAAAAACGATTCGAATAAAGACCTGGTTGTGGTGTGATGTCACACTACGGGGTACGTCAGCAGATTAGATTTGTGTAAATATTATTCTCTCTACGGTGGTATGTGGAACTAGTTTTGCAGAGCCGGACACGATCCTCGTGTTCAAAATCTTCTATGAAGTATTCGGAGGAGGGATCCGCCTTGCAATGCCGAAGACAATCTGCGCGCCGGACTCATCGTCATTGAAGCCTGGTTTAGGAGCTACTGAGGGAGTCCTGGATTAGGGGGTATCCGGACAGCCGTACTATATCCTTTGGCCGGACTGTTGGACTGTGAAGATACAAGATTGAAGACTTCGTCCCGTGTCCGGATGGGACTCTCCTTGGCGTGGAAGGCAAGCTTGGCAATACAGATATGTAGATCTCCTTCCTTGTAATCGACTCTGTGTAACCCTAGCCCCCTCCGGTGTCTATATAAACCGGAGGGTTTTAGTCCATAGGACAACATACAATCATACCATAGGCTAGCTTCTAGGGTTTAGCCTCTCAGATCTTGTGGTAGATCAACTCTTGTACTACTCATATTATCAAGAATAATCAAGCAGGGCGTAGGGTTTTACCTCCATCAAGAGGGCCTGAACCTGGGTAAAACACCGTGTCCCCTGCCTCCTGTTACCATCCGCCTTAGACGCACAGTTCAGGACCCCCTACCCAAGATCCGTCGGTTTTGACACCGACATTTCATTATTCAATATAGCATACATGTCATCACCATAATCATTATATATAGGAACTTTGTTGTCATAATCAATTGCAACCTCCTCCAAAATAGTGGATTCATCATTAATTAAGGTCATGACCTTTCCAAATCCACTTTCATCAATATAATCATCATAAATAGGAGGAATGCAATCATCATAATAAATTTGCACATCAAATCTTGGGGGACTAAAAATATCATCTTCATCAAATATAGCATCCCCAAGCTTATGGCTTTGCATATCGTTAGCATCATGGATATTCAAAGAGTTCATACCAACAATATTGCAATCATAGTCATCATTCAAATATTTTGTGCCAAACATTTTATTGACTTCTTCTTCTAGCAACTGAGCACAATTTTCCGAACCATCATTTTCAAGAAAGATATTATAAAGATGATCAATAATATGATGCAACCTCGATTCCATTTTTTCATGTAGTTTTCTTTTATAAACCAAACTACTGATAAAACAAGAAACTAGAAGATTCAGTTGCAAGATTTAAAGATATACCTTCATGCACTCACCTCCCGACAACAACGCCAGAAAAGAGCTTCGTTGACGAGGTGTGAGTGCCGCTTACCTAACCTCCCCGGCAACGGCGCCAGAAAAGAGCTTGATGTCTATTACGCAACTTTATTCTTGTAGACTCGTGTTGGGCCTCCAAGCGCAGAGTTTTGTAGGACAGTAGCGATTTTCCCTCAAGTGAATGCCCAAAGGTTTATCAATCCGTGGGAGGTGTAGGATGAAGATGGTCTCTCTCAAACAACCCTGCAACCAAATACAAGAAATCTCTTGTGTCCCCAACACACCCAATACAATGGCAAATTGTATAGGTGCACCAGTTCGGCGAAGAGATGGTGATAAAAGTGTAATATTGATGGTAGATCTATATTTTTATAATCTGAATAAATAAAAATAGCAAGGTAGCAAATAGTAAATGGGCTCAAAAATGGTGTTGCAATGCTTGAAAATGAGGCCTAGGGTCTGTACTTTCGCTAGTGCAATCTCTCAACAACGCTAATATAACTGGATCATATAACCATCCCTCAACATGCAACGAAGAATCACTCCAAAGTTCCTATCTAGCGGAGAACATACGAAGAAATCGTTTGTAGGGTACGAAACCACCTCGAAGCTATTCTTTCCGATTGATCTATCCAAGAGTTCGTACTAAAATAACACCAAATAATTTCAGATTCATAATACTCAATCCAACACAAAGAATCTCAAAGAGTGCCCCAAAATTTCTACCGGAGAAACAAAGACGAGAACGTGCATCAACCCCTATGCATAGATTACCTCAATGTCACCGCGGGAATCCACGAGTTGAATGCCAAAACACATATCAAGTGAATTAATATGATACCCCATTGTCACCACGAGTATTCATATGCAAGACATATATCAAGTGCTCTCAAATCCCTAAAAATATTCAAACCGATAACAACATCTCAAAGGGAAAACTCAATTCATCACAACAAGATAGAGATGAGAAAACACCATATGATCCGACTATATTAACAAAGCCCGCGATACATCAAGATCGTGACATCTCAAGAACACAAGAGAGAGAGAGAGAGAGATTAAACACATAGCTACTGGTACAAACCCTCGGCCTCGAGGGTGGACTACTCTCTCCTCGTCGTGGTGGCCGCCGGGATGATGAAGATGGTCACAGGTGATGATTCCCCCCTCCGGCAGGGTGCCGGAATGGGGTCTAGTTTGGTTTTTGGTGGCTACAGAGCCTTGCGATGGCGGGACTTCTGGTCTAGGTTAACCCCCGAGGGGTTTTGAAATATTTGGGATTTTATAGGGCAAAGAGGGGGTGCGGGAGGCCACCGAGGTGGGCGCAACCCACCTTGGCGCGCCTGGGGGCCAGGCGTGCCCTGGTGGGTTGTGCCCCCGTCGGGGCACCCCCCAGGTGCTGCTCTAGCCCATTGGTGGTCTTCTGGTCCATAAAAATCCTCAAAAAGTTTCGCGGTGTTTGGACTTTGTTTGATATTGATTTTCTGCCATGTAAAAAACAAGCAAAAAACAGCAATTGGCACTAGGCACTGGGTCAATAGGTTAGTCCCAAGAAAATATAAAGTTGCTATAAAATGATTGTAAAACATCCAAGAATGATAATATAACAACATGAATACTTCATAAATTATAGATACGTTGAAGACGTATCATGCACCATGCAACTTGAGTAGACAAGGACTCACCGAAGCAGTTGATCCCGAGGCCGTCAGCTTGGGGGCAAGCCACTTCCCAGGCGGAGGGGGGTGTCAACGCGTCATCTACCACTAAAGAGGCAGTTGTACATGAGATTGAGCAGGAAGAAGAGAATTCGACTCATGAGCTCAATTCTAGACCTAGTAGGCATCTCACTTTACCCTAGTGGCTTGCATGTCCAAATTGGTCCGGTTAACGGGTGTAACATCAGTCCATTCAATTAGCTGAGCGTATGTGTGTTACTGCTGTGTGGGAGGTTGGGTGGTAAACTACAGCTAATTCAATCCATCTCTAAGAGCATCTCCAAAGGAAGATGCAAATTTGGAGATGTAAAAAATTACATCTCCAAAAAGTACGTTCTGCATCTTCAAAAAAGTGCTAACTCCAACTGATAATGTATATTGGAAATGTAGAAGAGCAACTCCAATAGATGATACAAAATGAAGATATAAAATTATACTTCAACTAGTACTTCATTTCAAACATGTAACTCAAACATAGCAGAATCAACTACTACTTCATTTCAAATAAATTAAACATAGTTTTAAACATAATTCAACTAATTCGAAATACTTCATTCATCAAGTTCTTCGAGAGCTTGACGCCAAAGTGTCCGGACGGCTTCGCCTGCACGTCGAAGAACCCCGTCTTGCTCTTCGGGAGCTACTTCGGCGGCATGGTGTGCGACGAGGCGGCGACGGGGTTGAATCGGGCATCGACGAGGTCGGCGACGACGTGCGGTGGGCGGGCGGAAGTGGGGTGTGGTGAGCGCGGGCGACGGAAACATGGTGGGGGCGGCGGAAACATGATGTGGGAAGCGACGGTGGGGCTTGGCAGCGGCGAGGTCGGGCAACGATGGGGTCGAATCGGGTAGCAACAAGGTCGGACGACATGGGGAGTGGAGGAAACACGGCAGGCGGCGACGGCCGGAGGTGGGGTGGGCGACAAGGGCTTGGTGCCGGCAGAGGAGCGGCGCAGGGGCCGAATCGACGGCGGGGAGAAGAGGAGAAAAAACCGCCAACTCGCGGCGTCGGGCGGCGGCCGACGACGGAGGAGCGTCGGAACCGGCAGCGGGGTCGACGACTGGGCCGGATCTGGCACGGGGCGACTGCGGCGTGTATGGTAGACGGGCGGGCGGGCGTCGACGGCGGTGTGGCGGGAGGTGGGAGGAAGAAGGGAAGAAAGTGAAAGGAAACGATGGTTGGCGCGCGACTGCCAAATATACGTCTTCTGTAGGTGAAGATTTATATTTGCACCCGAAGTGTTGCATTTTACATTTCTGAAAGGCGGAAATGCATTTTTTTTCATCTATATCATTGTTGGAGAGGTGTTTGTGGGCACAGAAGATGCAAAAATTAGGTATTTTTAAATCTACATCTTTCATTGGAGATGCTCAAGTGCATGCAAAAGGTCTCAATTTCCAAGTGCACGTACACGCGTCACTACCGGTGCATGGCCCACCTGTCAGCCGTTCAAATAAGCCGGGCGCGGCGAATAGCAAGGGAGCCAGGGAGGTGGTGACCGGCTCTTTGTTGCTGGGTCGGTGGTGGGTACGCCGTACGCGTGAGAAACCGCGGCAGCGGGCAAGAAGCGCAACCGAAGGCAACGAAATCGCAGTTCTTAGTACGGGTGTGTCTAGCGTATCTAGATATGTCCTAATTATTGCATATTTAAATGAGTGAATTAAGTATAAAGAAAAAGAAGAAAGAAAAAGAAAATATTTACATGAATCTTAACATAAGATCAATAACATAGGATTTAGATATGCATTACTTATGGCAATTTAGACGTGCTTTAGCAAAACTGTCTTAATACTTACTCCAAACAACGCGTCGCCATCCGCGTCCGCTTTCCGTTTCTTCCATTCCACCTCCCCCCACCCAAGCCCACAAAACAAAAGCGCCCCCACGAGGAACCTCGCGCGTTCCTCCAATCCCCTCCTCGCCGCCGCTCTCAAATTCATACACCGCCCCTCCCGCCGCAGGTATGCTCCCGTGCTCCAGTGCCTCTCCCGTGATCCGGGAGATATTTTCCTTAGATTTTTTGGGGGAATTTCTTTGCGCGATAGCAGGAAGAGAAACCTCGCACCGGTTCCTGCTCTACGGGGGCGGGATTGATTGGTGCGGGCCGCGGGGGTCATCGAGTTCTTAGGAGATCGATCTTGCTAGTCCGTCGGATAGAGCGGTTCTTTCGCGATGAATCCTTCCGTGCAAACCCGATGCGGTCCCTGTTTTTTGCCCTACCACTCGCGTCTGCTCTCGATCTGGGAATGTCGGTGGAGCAAAGGTAGCGTGTTCAGTTGCTCTATGTGCAAATTGATGTTTCCCGGTGATTAGAAGTTTTGCCCTCCGAATTTGTGTGGTCGTGGTTCGGCCACAATCAATGCGCAGAGTCAACGATTTGCGTTGTCCCTGTGGGTTTCAACAGCCTGAGGTGCTAGCGGCGACTGGAAAAGGCATGTCTAATCGGAAGCCAACTTTGTCATAGCGTGCCACAATTTTTTTTGCCAAACTAGTCTAACCTTTGGGTGCACATATTCTTAGCCACACTTTGGCTTGGCCAAGAGAATCTTGCTGCACCTTGAAGTGCGGCAAAGCATGGCTGGGAACCAAACAGCCCCTAGGATTCTGTGTCTGTGTGGGAGCAATAGGTAGGCAGAATCCATTCTGTCAATTGGATACAGTTGACTATGCTAGTTCCCTTCGAGCTGCCAAAAGAATTCTCTTAGATTTTTAAGAACATATGCCTTCACTGACTTTGGAGGAGATGGCATATAAGTTAGTTCAGTTCTCTCCTGATTGGAGAGATATTGCAATGTGCCAATGTCCATGAGACTAATCACCCAATTCTCTGCTCTATAATTATGACTCTACTAGTCCAGTTATAACATTGGAGTACTTGTTTTAAGCTCAACATCCATTTCTATACTGCACAGGTATCATTAAATATTAATCATGCCACTACTTGTTTTAAGCTCGCCATCCATTTCCATTTTGCACACGTATCATCAGATAATAATTATATGCGCAATCATTGGTTCAAACATACAGATCCAAATTCAATGTAAGTGGACAAGTAGTTATACTTATACCATATATTGTTATAACATATACTGTACCATATATTGTTATAACATATAGATATATGGGTAATTGCATATCAAGCGTGCCGTATGCAAACCTGGATACATTAAAGAAAATGATTACACAAATCATTATCCACCGATAAACAAGTTGATGTTAGCATGTACACATTTTACAGCTAAGTTAGTTATTAGAGGCTTCCCTCATGTGGTCATGTTCCCCTCAATTGCTGCTTTGGTGTCTGTTAAATATATGGTCAATGAAATAGAGTCTGGTTTTATACAATTCATATTTTTGTAGATTGTATTTATTTCGTATAATTCTACATTGCTGACATTATGCATAGCTGTGCCTAGAAATTACACTCTATTTTTGACTTTTTGCTGATATATTTCATATTTGTTTGTCTATAACATCTGAATTTATACCAATGCATATTGTTGAGCATTATTTAAAGTTCATTTTGTCCTGTTTTTTACCTATAGGTTGGGCATGACGCATATGTTTCCAAATGGAGGTGCCTCGTCCAGCTCAACCTCTGTGAGCAGCCAGAGGAGCGAGACAGATGATGACAAGATGATTGCAATGGTTCTTGAAGAAGAATATGCAAAGCTAGATGGTGCTATGGCCAAGCGCCTTACGAATTTGACATCTATTCCTGTAAGATATTGCATGCCTGCTGTGCTATTTACTTCTGTTACCCTTCCCTTCCCTTGCTAGAACTGTTAAATTTGTGTTTGTCGGGCAGTCTTTTTGTTTTTCTCTGCGGTATGGTATTGGTTAAATAAAATTAACTGTGTGTGCTTGTTACCTGAAATTCCTTACTTTGGCACATTGACAGCATGTTCCCCGGATTAATACATACTTCCCAACATATAGTGATGCCACCATGGATCATCATCGTCTTCATGACAGGTAAACTTTGATGATTCTTACATGCTTTACTCTGGTACAGTTTTCACTTCTGTTCTTGCAAAGTTGGATGATTTCATCCTTTCACAGGATTCTTTTGGTAAACATTTGGGCATATATTGAGAGTCCAGAAGTTGGTCATAGCTTTACAAGTCCATAGCAGTTGAGCCAAAGGCTAAAAGCATTTAATTTTTTAAATGAAAAAACATGTTTATTTTGCATCACATTGGGGATTCTATGTCAGATTTTTTAAAGACGCCAGGGAAAACTATGGGGCTCGGTTTGGGTGTAGATATTGAAGTGCTCGGCATTGCATTGCCTTCAATTCCAAATATCTCAGGACATTGGTATTGAGATTCAATGCCAATACTAGTGTTTGGATGTTCATATATTTGGCACTTGGAATCCAAGGGGGCAACCATTCCAGTTCTTGTTTGGATGGACAACGAATGGAATTGCACATTTATAAGAGTATGAAGAATATACTTTGTTGTGCAGTTTGGAAACCAAATCTGCACATCATGCGCATAAATTTTATCAACGCTGGAATGCCCTGCCTTTTCTTTACTTGATCTCACATTGCTCAGTAAGCAAGAATATAGTCAAACGATAGTGCCCGGTGAGTTCTTCCTCTCACGTGCGTGCAGCACAAAGAGGAAGCATTCAAAGCTCAAATAATTGGGCCAGCTGACCAACAAAGCAGCTTCATACAGAACCGGGCAACAGCGATCTTTTTCTAATGCAATCGAAGCTCAAATATTCGTAGCAACCACAGCGATAATGATAATTTACATATAAGAATTAATGGGGCAGCAGGAGAGGATGTGCAGGGATGGGCGAGGGGATGCTGCCGTGGGGTGCAGGACGAGGTAGCATGCTCCATTAGAGGGGATGCAGTGGAAAACACATCTGGGTGAGAGGGATACCATGGGGAGGAGTAATCTACGCATCTGCGATGTAAGGAGGCACAGTGGCATGTTCTGGGAGAGGCACTGCAAGGGGATGGCCGGAGGGATGAGGGCCGTGGCGAATCGGAAGGAGGGGTCCTGCAGGGGAGGGATCAGATATGGAGGCCACGTCAACAACCACGGAAAGAGTAGTGGGACATCGGGGGTGGACAAAGGACTGTTGTGGAGAAGAAAGGAGTACTTCCCTGCGCCACCGTGGACCTCCGCCTGGGGTGTGTCCTTCCTCGGTCTCCTGATTCCTCCCATGTGGTCGCCATGCTCCTTTTCTTGTACAGGATGGAGCGAATGAGCAAGGGATAGAGGATTTGGCCAAATACAGAGCACTGGGGCTAGCGTGAGTGTTCGGGAGAAGGTTATGATATCGAGCCTGGATATCCAGGCCACCCAAAGAGCCGTTGGGTCAGGCAAATGCCAATGCCAAATTCCGGCCTTGAATGCCAACATCCAAACGGGGTGTGGAATAACATTCTGAGTATGCATCTAAATCAGATCCTATGTCCTCTCTTTGGACATTTCAACTAAATGGTTTGCCTACATATGGGAACAGTCTTTAGCCTGTCTTTACTCACTGCACCCTACAGAAATAGCTAAGCTGACCTCGAATCACCCGCAACCTGTTTCGGTGAATTTTGCATTGCTAACACATGTATTATTCTCATAGTTCCTAATTAATGAGAATCTTTTGTAGGTTAAATGCATATGGATTGTTTGAAGTGAGGGTATCAGGTGATGGCAATTGTCAGGTTTGTGATTTTTCTAAACCAGAATTTGATTCACTGGATGAAATTATATGATCTTCTGAAGTTCTTACCTATATGTTTATCTAAGGATACAGTTATTTTTTCCCTGTAGTTCCGTGCACTCTCAGACCAGCTATATCGATCACCTGAGTATCACAAGCATGTTCGGAAAGAGATAGTGAAGCAGGTATATCGATCACCTAGGCATATTGAAAGTACCACTTTATGTTTTTTTAACACTGGGAAGGGATCAGAAGGTCCTCGAAACTGCTGCATTTATATGAAATGACAGTATACTACAAGGAACCTGAAAGAAAAAAAAATACAAACGCATCCTAAAGTACCACTTTATGTTATTGCACTCATCTTGCTAAACTGCAATGTCACACATGCATCTTAAACTTTATGGTGAATGTCCCCTTATAAATTTTTTGTGTGATTTATAAATAAGCAGATTTTCATTATTATTAGGATATAGTTGTGTCCATATGCTGACAATTATCTTCTTTGAGACTTGAAGGCTTATGTGTGCCATTTTCTTTCTTCTGCAGCTCAAGGCGTGCAACTCTTTGTATGAGGGGCATGTCCCAATGAAATATAAACACTATTGCAAGAAGATGAAAAAGTATGCACTATTGTGGGCTTCATTTTGCTTGCAGAGTACTTCAATGAAAACAGTTCATGCTTGTGCTTTTGTATTTAATTATTCATGAATCTGAATCTCATCTTCTCCAGATCTGGGGAATGGGGAGACCACGTCACATTGCAAGCAGCTGCTGATAAGGTGAACTCTCTTTCACATTCATTGTTTCCATCATTTCTTTGCTAAACTGAAAGTTAGCTAACTTCCTGCACTGCTGCAAGATTTTCTGCCTTTTATATTACCTTTGTGTATTATTCCTATTTTTCTCGCATTCTACTGAAGTAGGAGTACAAGCTAATCTGTTCTGTTGATGGAACTTCTGATGGTCTCTTTATTGTCTCATCTGATTAATACTTTATTTGTACACTGCATGTGAAATTTTAACTTGTCTCACTAAAAGTTATACATCTTTGGTGAATATACTATCACAGTATCTTAATTTTGTACCCTCAGAGGGAATAATATCTTGACAAGCTTAGCCCCATTGAGAAAGAAGACGCCTAATGTTTCTCTTTGCTTTTGGCAGTTTGCTGCGAAGATATGCCTTCTTACATCTTTCAGAGATACCTGTTTTGTTGAAATTGTTCCACAGTATCAGGCTCCACAAAGAGGTAACGTTTTGGCCTCTGCCAAGGAACAAACAAGTATTGTGCATATCTACATAAAAAGGCAGTAGTCGCAATCACAATCTTTCATCATATTACTTGCACTATAGCCTGCTTCAGTGGATTATTGCCCACATCAAATCTGTTGCACACAATTTGCGAAACATAAAATATATATCAGTTGCAGGCATGCCTAAGCATATCTGTGATTACTGCATACAACTGTTAATGAAAAAAAGTAACT
This sequence comes from Triticum monococcum, assembly GCA_034509565.1. Lineage (NCBI taxonomy): Eukaryota > Viridiplantae > Streptophyta > Magnoliopsida > Poales > Poaceae > Triticum > Triticum monococcum. The sequence continues at coordinate 524,258,598 of CM067842.1, read as the reverse complement.
GGTTATGATGGCTGACTCCTTAAGTTACATGTTTTTCAGAGCTTTGGCTAAGTTTCTGGTCTGAAATTCACTACAACTCACTATACGATGCTCGAGGTCAGAAATAGAATGTCCTAATTGTAAGAACTGAATACATCAGTTTGTATACTATTGTATATCCATTTCTCAAGAAAAGGAAATTACTTGTTGCTTTGTAGATCTCCCGAGCAAGTACAAGCCTAGAAAGAAGCACTGGTTGTTTTAGATTCACGTGTTGCTTCAGGCTTGAATTTTATCACATGGCCTTTTCGATATTGCGGGCTGGCCACATCCTGGAGAGAGGACACCTACCTCTGATTTTCTCCACTGGAGATCTGAGTCATTGGATTATTGGATGCGTTCCTTGGTGCAGTCATATGATCACATGTAGTTCGATACTGAAACCGAGGTTGCTTCCTTGTGCATAGATATTTATACTAACAGATAGGTTGATTGTATACATGTTTGTTCATTGTTACATTTTTATGCCATGCTGCTATATGTTATTCCATTCACTTTGTCTATGGGAAATTCTCAGACTGGATTGTGCACCTTTAGGCTTTAGTAGCTAGTAATGTGCGTGAGCATGAGACAGCTCTGGTACACGATTTCGGGGACACCAACAAGGTTACATTTTCGGGGCCTGATATCGGTACAATGCCACACACCGGTCGCATCGGCTCCCCATGAAGGCACAGGTTACATAGTGTGCTCACACGCATTATATATCATGCCTAGTAGGATGCAGATGTTCTATGAGATCATGACTCCATATACATAACTCTAACAAACTTCACCTTGCTGAAAATTCCTCAGCTTAAATTCGTTTGTGTTAAAGTTTCATGTACGCAAGATACATGGCGGATGGACGACCTCCTCGCCAACCGATGGGCGCAAGATATCCAAGGCGTCGTGGGGCTCCAGGAGATTGGGTAGTGCTTGCAGCTATGGCATAAGATCGAGCACACTATTCTCTCCGTGGAGCCAGACCGCCTAACCTAGAAGTAGAGCGCAAACGGCACCTACTTAGTCGAATCTGCCTACCTCGCCATGGCGGACGGCCTCCTCGCCAACCGATGGGCGCAAGATATCCTAGGCGTCGTGGGGCTCCAGGAGATTGGGCAGTACCTGCAGCTGTGGCATAAGATCGAGCACGCTGCTCTCTCCGCGGAGCCAGACCGCCTAACCTGGAAGTGGAGCACGAACGGCACCTACTCAGCCAAATCTGCCTACCTCGCCACTTTCCACGGCTCCATCGCTTGCGACGCGTGGAAGCTCACCTGGAAGTGTTGGGTGCCCCCGCGTGTCAGGTTCTTCCACTGACTAGCTCACCTGGATCGCTGCTGGACCGCCGACCGCCTCGCTCGCCGCGGCTTGCCGCACCCTGCGTGTTACCCCTTTTGCGCCCGAAACCATGAACCACCTCCTCCTCGCATGTGCATTCGACCGGCAGACCTGGCATGAGGTGTTCAGTTGGCTCCGGGCCCCATGCCCCTCGCCTGCTCATGAGCCATCCCTTAACGACTGGTGGCAATCCGCAAGACAGCTCGCGCCCAAGCCCATGCGCAAAGGCCTTGCTTCTGCAGTCCTGCTAGTCCCTTGGATGCTTTGGAAGCACCGCAATGACTACGTCTTCAATCATGGCCGCCCCCTCATTACTGACTTGCTCGCAAAGATCAAGGAGGAGGCCACCCTTTGGGCTGCCGCTGGCGCGTTAGGGCTTAGAGCCATCATCCCGCAAACCTGGGACGCCCATTGACTATCTTCACCCTGAACTGTAACCGCCTCCCAGGAGGATTGTAACTATTAACCCTCCCTTCTTTTCAATACAATGAAACACAAGCTCTTTTGCGTTTTCTCGAAAAAAAAGTTTCATGTACATTGGATGAGTTTACACTTTGAGTAGTGTTGCTACTGCTAGACTCCATGTGACTCCACATGCTATTGTAGTCCCTTACTTTCTATTCACAATCAACACTAAGCAAAATTAAGTTTCTCTTTGCTCTACTTTGTGCTCTCAAATTTTTTTGACAAAAGAACTATAAGAGAGACTATAGTATAATTGGTACAACAAACCCAAATTGCAAGTATCATGCCTTGAACTAGGGTGGGTGTGAAGGCATCTGTCCCTTTTCACCACTAGGCTATGCCTTAGTCCGCGTCACACATACGAGTTACCTGAACTCAACATGATTGCTCTTTTATTGTCTGTCTATATCTTGAAGAAATTTCACCGTTACTTGTAGCAATCCTGATATCATCGAAGTTTGATAAAAATACATGAGATCCAAACTGTTCAAAGTTGCCAACAAATTTTGAGGTCCTATTTTTGTACCAAGCTTTCCGAAGTCATCTTAAGGCCGCACTCCGTCTAAGAGCGGTGATTTTGGCCTTGGCGGCGAGATGCTCTTCCAACATCTCCATCTCGGCCTTCACATGGCCATGCTCCGCTTCCTTCCAAGGCTCAAGAATCGGTGATACATCTCCAACGTATCTATAATTTTTGATTGCTCCATACTATTATATTATCTATTTTGGATGTTAATGGGCTTTATTTTACACTTTTATATCATTTTTGGGACTAACCTACTAACCGGAGGCCCAGCCCAAATTGCTGTTTTTTGCCTATTTTAGAGTTTCGCCGAAAAGGAATATCAAACGGAGTCCAAACGGAATGAAACCTTCGGGAACGTGATTTTCTCAACGAACGTGATCCAGGAGACTTGGAGTGGGCGTCAAGAAACAATCGAGGAGGCCACGAGGCAGGGGGGCGCACCCTCCGAATTGAGGGTCGGAGCGGCTGCCGGTGCGATCTCCTGAACACTGTCGGATGGTAGAGCTAAATCGTACTCACCATGACCGCGTGACGCACAAGGCAGAGGCTCGAATCCGTCGAAGATCAAGTCTCCGCGGATATCGGCCGTGTAGTTTAAGTTTCCAAACCTGACCTGATGGCCAGGGGCATAGCTTTCAATCTACTCCAGATGGCCAAGCGAATTGGCCCGCAGTGCAAAGCCGCCGAATACAAAAATCTGTTCGGGGAGAAAAGTCTCACCCTGGACTACATCGCTAACGATGATAGAAAGAGCCATCAAGCCTAACGGCGACGACACAGAGGAACTCTCAGTGAAAGCACCAATGTCGGTGTCAAAACCGGCGGATCTCGGGTAGGGGGTGAAGGAAATATGCCCTAGAGGCAATAATAAAGTTATTATTTATTTCCTTATATCATGATAAATGTTTATTATTCATGCTAGAATTGTATTAACCGGAAACATAATACATGTGTGAATACATAGACAAACAAAGTGTCACTAGTATGCCTCTACTTGACTAGCTCGTTAATCAAAGATGGTTATGTTTCCTAACCATGAACAAGGAGTTGTTATTTGATTAACGAGGTCACATCATTAGTTGAATGATCTGATTGACATGACCCATTCCATTAGCTTAGCACCCGATCGTTTAGTATGATGCTATTGCTTTCTTCATGACTTATACATGTTCCTATAACTATGAGATTATGCAACTCCCGTTTACCAGAGGAACACTTTGGGTACTACCAAACGTCACAACGTAACTGGGTGATTATAAAGGAGTACTACAGGTGTCTCCAATGGTGGATGTTGGGTTGGCGTATTTCGAGATTAGGGTTTGTCACTCCGATTGTCGGAGAGGTATCTCTGGGCCCTCTCGGTAATACACATCACATAAGCCTTGCAAGCATAATAACTAAGATGTTAGTTATGAGGTGATGTATTACGGAACAAGTAAAGAGACTTGCCAGTAACGAGATTGAACTAGGTATTGGATACCGACGATCGAATCTCGGGCAAGTAACATACCGGTGACAAAGGGAACAACGTATGTTGTTATGCGGTCTGACCGATAAAGATCTTCGTAGAATATGTAGGAGCCAATATGGGCATCCAGGTCCCGCTATTGGTTATTGACCGGAGACGTGTCTCGGTCATGTCTACATTGTTCTCGAACCGTAGGGTCCGCACGCTTAACGTTACGATGACAGTTATTATGAGTTTATGCATTTTGATGTACCGAAGGTTGTTCGGAGTCCCGGATGTGATCACGGACATGACGAGGAGTCTCGAAATGGTCGAGACGTAAATATTGATATATTGGAAGCCTATGTTTGGACATCGGAAGTGTTCCGGGTGAAATCGGGATTTTATCGGAATAACGGGAGGGTTACCAGAACCCCCCGGGAGGCAAATGGGCCTATTGGGCCTTAGTAGAAAAGTGAAAAGGGGCTGCCACAAGGGCTGCGCACCTTCCCCCCTTCCCTAGTCCTATTAGGACTAGGAGAAGGGGCCGGCCCCCTCCTTCTCTCTTTTCCCCTTGAGGATTCCTATTAGGAATAGGATTGGGGGGGGGAGTCCTACTCCCGCTCCTGCGCCCCTCTCCCTGGCCGGCCGAACCCCTCCCCCTGCTCCTTTATATACGGGGGCAGGGGGCACCCCATAGACACACAAGTTGATCATTGTTGATCGTTCCTTAGCCGTGTGCGGTGCCCCCTGCCACCAAATTCCACCTCGGTCAAATCGTTGTAGAGCTTAGGCGAAGCCCTGCGTCGGTAGTACATCAAGATCGTCACCACGCCGTCGTGCTGACGGAACTCTTCCTCGATGCTTTGCTGGATCGGAGCCCGAGGATCGTCATCGAGCTGAACGTGTGCTAAGAACTCGGAGGTGCCGGAGTAACGGTGCCTGGATCGGTCGGATCGGGAAGAAGACGTACGACTACTTCCTCTACGTTGTGTCAACGCTTCCGTTGCGATCTACAAGGGTACGTAGATCAGACTCTCCCCCTCGTTGCTATGCATCACCATGATCTTGCGTGTGCGTAGGAAAATTTTCAAAATTACTACGTTCCCCAACAGTGGCATCCGAGCCTAGGTTTTATGGTTTGATGTTATTTGCACGAGTAGAACACAAGTGAGTTGTGGGTGATACAAGTCATACTGCCTACCAGCATGTCATACTTTGGTTCGGCGGTATTGTTGGACGAGACGATCCGGACCAACCTTACGCGTACTCTTATGCGAGACCGGTTCCCTCGACGTGCTTTGCACATAGATGGCTTGCGGAAGACTGTCTCTCCAACTTTAGTTGAACCAAGTGTGGCTACGCCCGATCCTTGAGAAGGTTAAAACAGAGTCTATTTGACAAACTATCGTTGTGGTTTTGATGCGTAGGTGAGATGAGTTCTTACTTAAGCCCGTAGCAGCCACGTAAAACTTGCAACAACAAAGTAGAGGACGTCTAACTTGTTTTTGCAGGGCATGTTGTGATGTGATATGGTCAATGCATGATGCTGATTTTATTGTATGAGATGATCATGTTTTGTAACCAAGTTATCGGCAACTGGCAGGAGCCATATGGTTGTCGCTTTATTGTATGCAATGCAATTGCGATGTAATGCTTTACTTTATTACTAAGCGGTAGTGATAGTCGTGGAAGCATAAGATTGGCGAGACGACAACGATGCTACGATGGAGATCAAGGTGTCGCGCCGGTGACGATGGTGATCATGACGGTGCTTCAGAGATGGAGATCACAAGCACAAGATGATGATGGCCATATCATATCACTTACATTGATTGCATGTGATGTTTATCCTTTTATGCATCTTATCTTGCTTTGATTGACGGTAGCATTATAAGATGATCTCTCACTAAATTATCAAGAAGTGTTCTCCCTGAGTATGCACCGTTGCCAAAGTTCGTCGTGCCCAGACACCACGTGATGATCGGGTGTGATAAGCTCTACGTCCATCTACAACGGGTGCAAGCCAGTTTTGCACACGCAGAATACTCAGGTTAAACTTGACGAGCCTAGCATATGCAGATATGGCCTCGGAACACAGAGACCGAAAGGTCGAGCGTGAATCATATAGTAGATATGATCAACATAACGATGTTCACCATTGAAAACTACTCCATCTCACGTGATGATCGGTTATGGTTTAGTTGATTTGGATCACGTGATCACTTAGAGGATTAGAGAGATGTCTATCTAAGTGGGAGTTCCTAAGTAATTTGATTAACTGAACTTAAACTTATCATGAACTTAGTACCTGATAGTATCTTGCTTGTTTATGTTGATTGTAGATAGATGGCTCGTGCTGTTGTTCCGTTGAATTTTAATGCGTTCCTTGAGAAAGCAAAGTTGAAAGATGATGGTAGCAATTACACGGAATGGGTCCGTAACCTGAGGATTATCCTCATTGCTGCATAGAAGAATTACGTCCTGGAAGCACCGCTAGGTGCCAGGCCTGCTGCTGGAGCAACACCAGATGTTATGAACGTCTGGCAGAGCAAAGCTGATGACTACTCGATAGTTCAGTGTGCCATGCTTTACGGCTTAGAATCGGGACTTCAACGACGTTTTGAACGTCATGGAGCATATGAGATGTTCCAGGAGTTGAAGTTAATATTTCAAGCAAATGCCCGAATTGAGAGATATGAAGTCTCCAATAAGTTCTATAGTTGCAAGATGGAGGAGAACAGTTCTGTCAGTGAGCATATACTCAAAATGTCTGGGTATAATAATCACTTGATTCAGATGGGAGTTAATCTTCTAGATGATTGCGTCATTGACAGAATTCTCCAATCACTGCCACCAAGCTACAAGAGCTTCGTGATGAACTATAATATGCAAGGGATGAACAAGACTATTCCCGAGCTCTTCGCAATGCTGAAAGCTGCGGAGGTAGAAATCAAGAAGGAGCATCAAGTGTTGATGGTTAACAAAACCACTAGTTTCAATAAAAAGGGCAAAGGGAAGAAGAAGGGGAACTTCAAGAAGAACAGCAAGCAAGTTGTTGCTCAGGAGAAGAAACCCAAGTCTGGACCTAAGCCTGAAACTGAGTGCTTCTACTGCAAGCAGATTGGTCACTGGAAGCGGAACTGCCCCAAGTATTTGGCGGATAAGAAGGATGGCAAGGTGAACAAAGGTATATGTGATATACATGTTATTGATGTGTACCTTACTAGAGCTCGCAGTAGCACCTGGGTATTTGATACTGGTTCTGTTGCTAATATTTGCAACTCGAAACAGGGACTACGGAATAAGCGGACACTAGCAAAGGACGAGGTGACGATGCGCGTGGGAAACGGTTCCAAAGTCGATGTGATCGCGGTCGGCACGCTACCTCTACATCTACCTTCGGGATTAATATTAGACCTAAATAATTGTTATTTGGTGCCAGCGTTGAGCATGAACATTATATCTGGATCTTGTTTAATGCGAGACGGTTATTCATTTAAATCAGAGAATAATGGTTGTTCTATTTATATGAGTAATATCTTTTATGGTCATGCACCTTTGAAGAGTGGTCTATTCTTGTTGAATCTCGATAGTAGTGATACACATATTCATAATGTAGAAGCCAAAAGATGCAGAGTTGATAATGATAGTGCAACTTATTTGTGGCACTGCCGTTTAGGTCATATCGGTGTAAAGCGCATGAAGAAACTCCATACTGATGGGCTTTTGGAACCACTTGATTATGAATCACTTGGTACTTGCGAACCGTGCCTCATAGGCAAGATGACTAAAACACCGTTCTCCGGTACTATGGAGAGAGCAACAGATTTATTGGAAATCATACATACCGATGTATGTGGTCCGATGAATATTGAGGCTCGTGGCGGATATCGTTATTTTCTCACCTTCACAGATGATTTAAGCAGATATGGGTATATCTACTTAATGAAACATAAGTCTGAAACATTTGAAAAGTTCAAGGAATTTCAGAGTGAAGTTGAAAATCATCGTAACAAGAAAATAAAGTTTCTACGATCTGATCGTGGAGGAGAATATTTGAGTTACGAGTTTGGTGTACATTTGAAAAATTGTGGAATAGTTTCGCAACTCACGCCACCCGGAACACCACAGCGTAATGGTGTGTCCGAACGTCGTAATCGTACTTTACTAGATATGGTGCGATCTATGATGTCTCTTACTGATTTACCGCTATCGTTTTAGGGTTATGCTTTAGAGACGGCCGCATTCACGTTAAATAGGGCACCATCAAAATCCGTTGAGACGACGCCTTATGAACTATGGTTTGGCAAGAAACCAAAGTTGTCGTTTCTTAAAGTTTGGGGCTGCGATGCTTATGTGAAAAAGCTTCAACCTGATAAGCTCGAACCCAAAGCGGAGAAATGTGTCTTCATAGGATACCCAAAGGAAACTATTGGGTATACCTTCTATCACAGATCAGAAGGCAAGACATTCGTTGCCAAGAATGGATCATTTCTAGAGAAGGAGTTTCTCTCGAAAGAAGTGAGTGGGAGGAAAGTAGAACTTGACGAGGTAACTGTACCTGCTCCCTTATTGGAAAATAGTACATCACAGAAAACTGTTTCTACGACACCTATACCAATTAGTGAGGAAGCTAATGATGATGATCATGAAACTTCAGGACCAGATACTACTGAACCACGTAGATCAACCAGAGTGAGATCCGCACCAGAGTGGTACGGTAATCTAGTTCTGGAAGTCATGCTACTAGATCATGATGAACCTACGAACTATGAAGAAGCGATGGTGAGCCCAGATTCCGCAAAGTGGCTTGAGGCCATGAAATCTGAGATGGGATCCATGTATGAGAACAAAGTATGGACTTTGGTTGACTTGCCCGATGATCGGCAAGCAATTGAGAATAAATGGATCTTCAAGAAAAAGACTGACGCTGACGGTAATGTTACTGTCTATAAAGCTCGACTTGTCGCAAAAGGTTTTCGACAAGTTCAAGGGGTTGACTACGATGAGACCTTCTCACCTGTAGCGATGCTTAAATCCATCAGAATCATGTTAGCAATTGCCGCATTTTATGATTATGAAATATGGCAGATGGATGTCAAAACTGCATTCCTGAATGGATTTCTGGAAGAAGAGTTGTATATGATGCAACCAGAAGGTTTTGTCGATCCAAAGGGAGCTAACAAAGTATGCAAACTCCAGCGATCAATTTATGGACTGGTGCAAGCATCTCGGAGTTGGAATAAACGCTTTGATAGTGTGATCAAAGCATTTGGCTTTATACAGACTTTTGGAGAAGCCTGTATTTACAAGAAAGTGAGTGGGAGCTCTGTAACATTTCTGATATTATATGTAGATGACATATTGCTGATTGGAAATGATATAGAATTTCTGGATAGCATAAAGGGATACTTGAATAAAAGTTTTTCGATGAAAGACCTCGGGGAGGCTGCTTACATATTAGGCATAAAGATCTATAGAGATAGATCAAGACGCTTAATTGGACTTTCACAAAGCACATACCTTGACAAGATTTTGAAGAAGTTCAAAATGGATCAAGCAAAGAAAGGGTTCTTGCCTGTGTTACAAGGTGTGAAGTTGAGTCAGACTCAATGCCCGACCACTGCAGAAGATAGAGAGAAAATGAAAGATGTTCCCTATGCTTCAGCCATAGGCTCTATCATGTATGCAATGCTGTGTACCAGACCTGATGTGTGCCTTGCTATAAGTTTAGCAGGGAGGTACCAAAGTAATCCAGGAGTGGATCACTGGACAGCGGTCAAAAACATCCTGAAATACCTGAAAAGGACTAGGGATATGTTTCTCGTATATGGAGGTGACAAAGAGCTCACCGTAAGAGGTTACGTTGATGCAAGCTTTGACACTGATCCAGACGATTCTAAATCGCAAACCGGATACGTGTTTACTTTAAACGGTGGAGCTGTCAGTTGGTGCAGTTCTAAACTAAGCGTCGTAGCGGGATCTACATGTGAAGCGGAGTACATAGCTGCTTCGGAAGCAGCAAACAAAGGAGTCTGGATGAAGGAGTTCATATCCGATCTAGGTGTCATACCTAGTGCATCGGGTCCAATGAAAATCTTTTGTGACAATACTGGTGCAATTGCTTTGGCAAAGGAATCCAGATTTCACAAAAGGACCAAACACATCAAGAGACGCTTCAACTCCATCCGGGATTTAGTCCAGGTGGGAGACATAGAGATTTGCAAGATACATACGGATCTGAATGTTGCAGACCCGTTGACTAAGCCTCTTCCACGAGCAAAACATGATCAGCACCAAAGCTCCATGGGTGTTAGAATCATTACTGAGTAATCTAGATTATTGACTCTAGTGCAAGTGGGAGACTGAAGGAAATATGCCCTAGAGGCAATAATAAGGTTATTATTTATTTCCTTATATCATGATAAATGTTTATTATTCATGCTAGAATTGTATTAACCGGAAACATAATACATGTGTGAATACATAGACAAACAAAGTGTCACTAGTATGCCTCTACTTGACTAGCTCGTTAATCAAAGATGGTTATGTTTCCTAACCATGAACAAGGAGTTGTTATTTGATTAACGAGGTCACATCATTAGTTGAATGATCTGATTGACATGACCCATTCCATTAGCTTAGCACCCGATCGTTTAGTATGATGCTATTGCTTTCTTCATGACTTATACATGTTCCTATAACTATGAGATTATGCAACTCCCGTTTACCAGAGGAACACTTTGGGTACTACCAAACGTCACAACGTAACTGGGTGATTATAAAGGAGTACTACAGGTGTCTCCAATGGTGGATGTTGGGTTGGTGTATTTCGAGATTAGGGTTTGTCACTCCGATTGTCGGAGAGGTATCTCTGGGCCCTCTCGGTAATACACATCACATAAGCCTTGCAAGCATAATAACTAAGATGTTAGTTATGAGGTGATGTATTACGGAACGAGTAAAGAGACTTGCCAGTAACGAGATTGAACTAGGTATTGGATACCGACGATCGAATCTCGGGCAAGTAACATACCGGTGACAAAGGGAACAACGTATGTTGTTATGCGGTCTGACCGATAAAGATCTTCGTAGAATATGTAGGAGCCAATATGGGCATCCAGGTCCCACTATTGGTTATTGACCGGAGACGTGTCTCGGTCATGTCTACATTGTTCTCGAACCATAGGGTCCGCACGCTTAACGTTACGATGACAGTTATTATGAGTTTATGCATTTTGATGTACCGAAGGTTGTTCGGAGTCCCGGATGTGATCACGGACATGACGAGGAGTCTCGAAATGGTCGAGACGTAAAGATTGATATATTGGAAGCCTATGTTTGGACATCGGAAGTGTTCCGGGTGAAATCGGGATTTTACCGGAATAACGGAAGGGTTACCGGAACCCCCCGAGAGGCAAATGGGCCTATTGGGCCTTAGTGGAAAAGTGAAAAGGGGCTGCCACAAGGACTACGCACCTTCCCCCCTTCCCTAGTCCTATTAGGTCTAGGAGAAGGGGCCGGCCCCCTCCTTCTCTCTTTTCCCCTTGAGGATTCCTATTAGGAATAGGATTGGGGGGGGGGAGTCCTACTCCCGCTCCTGCGCCCCTCTCCCTGGCCGGCCGAACCCCTCCCCCTGCTCCTTTATATACGGGGGCAGGGGGCACCCCATAGACACACAAGTTGATCATTGTTGATCGTTCCTTAGCCGTGTGCGGTGCCCCCTGCCACCAAATTCCACCTCGGTCAAATCGTTGTAGAGCTTAGGCGAAGCCCTGCGTCGGTAGTACATCAAGATCGTCACCACGCCGTCGTGCTGACGGAACTCTTCCTCGATGCTTTGCTGGATCGGAGCCCGAGGATCGTCATCGAGCTGAACGTGTGCTAAGAACTCGGAGGTGCCGGAGTAACGGTGCCTGGATCGGTCGGATCGGGAAGAAGACGTACGACTACTTCCTCTACGTTGTGTCAACGCTTCCGTTGCGATCTACAAGGGTACGTAGATCAGACTCTCCCCCTCGTTGCTATGCATCACCATGATCTTGCGTGTGCGTAGGAAAATTTTCGAAATTACTACGTTCCCCAACACCTCGTTGCTCCACCGACGTACTTCTTCTTCCTATATATATCCTCGTACCCCCAAACATCCAGGAGCACCACGAAAACCTAATTCCGCAGCCGCAACCTTCTGTACCCGAGAGATCCCATTTTGGGGACTTTTCCGGAGCTCTCCCGGATGGGGCATTGATCACGGAGGGCCTCTACATCAACTCCATGGCCTCTCTGGTGATGTGTGAGTAGTCTACTTTAGACCTTCGGGTCCATAGTTATTAGCTAGATGACTTCTTCTCTCTCTTTGAATCTCAATACAAAGTTCTCCTCGATCTTCTTGGAGATCTATTCGATGTAATCTTCTTTTGCGGTGTGTTTGTCGAGATCCGATGAATTGTGGGTTTATGATCAAGTTTATCTATGAACAATATTTGAATCTCCTCTGAATTCTTTTATGTATGATAGGTTTATCTTTGCAAGTCTCTTCGAATTATCAGTTTGGTTTGTCCTACTAGATTGATCTTTCTTGCAATGGGAGAAGTGCTTAGCTTTGGGTTCAATCTTGCGGTGTCCTTTCCCACTGACAGGAGGGGCAGCAAGACACGTATTGTATTGTTACCATCGAGGATAAAAAGATGGGGGTTATATCATATTGCGTGAGTTTATCCCTCTACATCAAGTCATCTTACTTAAAGCATTACTCTGTTCTTATGAACTTAATACTCTAGATGCATGTTGGATAGTGGTCGATGTGTGGAGTAATAGTAGTAGATGCAGAATCATTTCGGTCTACTTGTCATGGACGTGATGCCTATATACATGATCATGCCAATATATTCTCATAATTATTTGCTTTTCTATCAATTGCTCGACAATAATTTGTTCACCCACCGTAATACTTATGCTATCTTGAGAGAAGCCACTAGTGAAACCTATGGCCAACGGGTCTATTTTCCATCATACAAGTTTCCAATCTATTTTATTTTGCAATCTTTACTTTCAATCTATGTCATAAAAATACCAAAAATATTTATCTTATTATTATTATCTCTATCAGATCTCACTCTCGTAAGGGACCGTGAAGGGATTGACAACCCCTTTATCGCATTGGTTGCGAGGTTCTTATTTGTTTGCGCAGGTGCATGGGACTCGAGCGTGATCTCCTACTGGATTGATACCTTGGTTCTCAAAAACTAAGGGAAATACTTACGCTACTTTGCTGCATCACCCTTTCCTCTTCAAGGGAAAACCAACGCAGTGCTCAAGAGGTAGCAAGAAGGATTTCTGGCGCCATTGCCGGGGAGATTTCGCGCCAAGTCAAGATTTGACTCCTGACAACGAGCCATTTCGAGCGCCGTTGCCGGGGAGTCTACGCACAAGTCAAGACATACCAAGTACCCATCACAAACTCTTATTGTTGGGGAACGCAGTAATTTCGAAAATTTTCCTACGCGCACGCAAGATCATGGTGATGCACAGCAACGAGAGGGGAGAGTGTTGTCTACGTACCAACGCAGACCGACTGCGGAAGCGATCACACAACGTAGAGGAAGTAGTCGTACGTCTTCTTCCCGATCCGACCGATCCAAGCACCGTTACTCCGGCACCTCCGAGTTCTTAGCACACGTTCAGCTCGATGACGTTCCTCGGGCTCCGATCCAGCAAAGCGTCGAGGAAGAGTTCCGTCAGCACGACGGCGTGGTGACGATCTTGATGTACTACCGACGCAGGGCTTCGCCTAAGCACTGTAACGGTACGATCGAGGTGGAATTTGGTGGCAGGGGGCACCGCACACGGCTAAGGAACGATCTCAAGGATCAACTTGTGTGTCTTGGGGTGTCCCCTGCCCCCGTATATAAAGGTTGGAGGGAGGGGGGCTGGCCGGCCAAGTGGAGGGAGGCGCAGGAGGAGTCCTACTCCTACCGGGAGTAGGACTCCCCCCTCCAATCCTAGTCCAACTAGGAATCCTTTAAAGGAGAGAGAGAGAGAGGTGGCCGGCCCCTCTCCTAGTCCTAATAGGACTAGGGAGAGGGGGGGAGGCGCAACCCTATGTGGGCTGCCCTCTCACCTTTCCACTAAGGCCCATGTTGGCCCATTTGGCTCCCGGGGGGTTCCGGTAACCCTCCCGGTAATCCGGTAAAATTCCGATTTCACCCGGAACACTTCCGATGTCCAAACATAGGCTTCCAATATATCAATCTTTACGTCTCGACCATTTCGAGACTCCTCGTCATGTCCGTGATCTCATCCGGGACTCCGAACAACCTTCGGTACATCAAAATGCATAAACTCATAATAACTGTCATCGTAACGTTAAGCGTGCGGACCCTACGGTTCGAGAACAATGTAGACATGACCGAGACACGTCTCCGGTCAATAACCAATAGCGGGACCTGGATGCCCATATTGGCTCCTACATATTCTACGAAGATCTTTATCGGTCAGACCGCATAACAACATACGTTGTTCCCTTTGTCATCGGTATGTTACTTGCCCGAGATTCGATCGTCGGTATCCAATACCTAGTTCAATCTCGTTACCGGCAAGTCTCTTTACTCGTTCCGTAATACATCATCTCACAACTAACTTATTAGTTGCAGTGCTTGCAAGGCTTATGTGATGTGCATTACCGAGAGGGCCCAGAGATACCTCTCCGACAATCGGAGTGACAAACCCTAATCTCGAAATACGCCAACCCAACATCTACCATTGGAGACACCTGTAGTACTCCTTTATAATCACCCAGTTACGTTGTGACGTTTGGTAGTACCCAAAGTGTTCCTCCGGTAAACGGGAGTTGCATAATCTCATAGTTATAGGAACATGTATAAGTCATGAAGAAAGCAATAGCAACATACTAAACGATCGGGTGCTAAGCTAATGAAATGGGTCATGTCAATCAGATCATTCAACTAATGATGTGACCTCGTTAATCAAATAACAACTCTTTGTTCATGGTTAGGAAACATAACCATCTTTGATTAACGAGCTAGTCAAGTAGAGGCATACTAGTGACACTCTGTTGGTCTATGTATTCACACATGTATTATGTTTCCGGTTAATACAATTCTAGCATGAATAATAAACATTTATCATGATATAAGGAAATAAATAATAACTTTATTATTGCCTCTAGGGCATATTTCCTTCAGTCTCCCACTTGCACTAGAGTCAATAATCTAGTTCACATCGCCATGTGATTTAGCAGCAATGGTTCACATCACCATGTGATTAACACCCATAGTTCACATCGTCATGTGACCAACACTCAAAGGGATTACTAGAGTCAGCAATCTAGTTCACATATCTATGTGATTAACACCCAAAGAGTACTAAGGTGTGATCATGTTTTGCTTGTGAGATAATTTTAGTCAACGGGTCTGTCACATTCAGATCCGTAAGTATTTTGCAAGTTCTATGTCTACAATGCTCTACACGGAGCTACTCTAGCTAATTGCTCCCACTTTCAATATGTATCCAGATTTAGAATCATCTGGATCAGTGTCAAAAACTTGCATCGACGTAACCCTTTACGACGAACCTTTTTGTCACGTCCATAATCGAGAAACATTTCCTTATTTCACTAAGGATAATTCTGACCGCTGTCCAGTGATCTACTCCTAGATCACTATTGTACTCCCTTGCCAAATCAGTGCAGGGTATACAATAGATCCGGTACACAGCATGGCATACTTTATAGAACCTATGAATGAGGCATAGGGAATGACTTTCATTCTCTTTCTATCTTCTGCCGTGGTCGGGCTTTGAGTCTTTACTCAACTTCACACCTTGTAACACAGGCAAGAAACTTTTTCTTTGACTGTTCCATTTTGAACTACTTCAAAATCTTGTCAAGGTATGTACTTATTGAAAAACTTATCAAGCGTCTTGATCTATCTCTATAGATCTTGAAGCTCAATATGTAAGCAGCTTTACTGAAGTCTTTCTTTGAAAAACTCCTTTCAAACACTCCTTTTATGCTTTACAGAATAATTCTACATTATTTCCGATCAACAATATGTCATTCACATATACTTATCAGAAATGCTGTAGTGCTCCCACTCACTTTCTTGTAAATACAGGCTTCACCGCAAGTCTGTATAAAACTATATGCTTTGATCAACTCATCAAAGCGTATATTCCAACTCCGAGATGCTTGCACCAGTCCACAGATGGATCGCTGGTGCTTGCACATTTTGTTAGCACCTTTTGGATTGACAAAACCTTCTGGTTGCATCATATACAACTCTTCTTTAATTAATCCATTAGGGAATGCAGTTTTGTTTATCCGTTTGCCAGATTTCATAAAACGCGGCAATTACTAACATGATTCGGACAGACTTAAGCATAGATACGAGTGAGAAAATCTCATCGTAGTCAACACCTTGAACTTTGTCGAAAACCTTTTGCGACAATTCTAGCTTTGTAGATAGTAACACTACTATCAGCGTTCGTCTTCCTCTTGAAGATCCATTTATTTTCTATGGCTTGCCGATCATCGGGCAAGTCAACTAAAGTCCATACTTTGTTCTCATACATGGATCATATCTCAGATTTCATGGCTTCAAGCCACTTTGCGGAATCTGGGCTCACCATCGCTTCTTCATAGTTCGTAGGATCATCATGATCTAGTAGCATGACTTCCAGAACAAGATTACCGTACCACTCTGGCGCGGATCGTACTCTGGTTGATCTACGAGGTTCAGTAGTGTCTTGTTCTGAAGTTTCATGATCATCATCATTAGCTTCCTCACTAACTGGTGTAGGTGTCACAGAAACAGTTTTCTGTGATGTGCTACTTTCCAACAAGGGAGCAGGTACAGTTACCTCGTCAAGTTTCTACTTTCCTCCCACTCACTTCTTTCGAGAGAAACTCCTTCTCCAGAAAGTTTCCGAATTTTAGCAACAAAAAGTCTTGCCTTCGGATCTGTGAGAGAAGGTGTATCCAATAGTTTCCTTTGGATATCCTATGAAGACGCACTTCTCCGATTTGAGTTTGAGCTTATCAGGATGAAACTTTTTCATATAAGCATTGCAACTCCAAACTTTAAGAAACGACAGCTTAGGTTTCTTGCCAAACCATAGTTCACACGGTGTCGTCTCAACGGATTTATATGGTGCCCTATTTAATGTGAATGCAGCTGTCTCTAATGCGTGACCCCAAAAACGATAGTGGTAAATCGGTAAGAAACATCATATATTGCACTATATCCAATAAAGTACGGTTATGACGTTCGGACACACCATTATGCTGTGGTGTTCCAGGTGGCTTGAGTAGTGAAACTATTTCACATTGTTTTTAACTGAAGACCAAACTCGTAACTCAAATACTCTTCTCTATGATCAGATCATAGAAACTTTATTTTCTTGTTACGATGATTTTTCACTTCACTCTGAAATTCTTTGAACTTTTCAAATGTTTCAGACTTATGTTTCATCAAGTAGATATACTCATATCTGCTCAAATCATCTGTGAAGATCAGAAAATAATGATACCTGTCGCGAGCCTCAATATTCATCGGACCACATACATCAGTATGTATGATTTCCAACAAATCTTTTGCTTGCTCCATTGTTCCGGAGAACGGTGTTTTAGTCATCTTGCCCAAAAGGCATGGTTTACAAGCATCAAGTGATTCCGAAAGCCCATCAGTATGGAGTTTCTTCATGCGCTTTACACCAATATGACCTAAACGGTAGTGCCACAAATAAGTTGCACTATCATTATTAACTTTGCATCTTTTGGTTTCAATATTATGAATATGTGTATTATTAAGATCGAGATCCAATGAACTGTTTTCATTGGGTTTTTAACCATATTAGGTTTTATTCATGTAAACAGAACAACAATTTATTCTCTTACTTAAATGAATAACCGTATTATAATAAACATGATCAAATCATATTCATGTTCAACGCAAACACCAAATAACACTTATTTAGGTTCAACACTAATCCCGAAATTATAGGGAGTGTGCGATGATGATCATATCAATCTTGGAACCACTTCCAGCACACATCGTCACTTCACCCTTAACTAGTTTCTGTTTATTCTGCAACTCCCGTTTCGAGTTACTAATCTTAGCAACTGAACTAGTATCAAATACTAAGGGTTTGCTATAAACACTAGTAAAGTACACATCAATAACATGTACATCAAATATACTTATGTTCACTTTGCCATCCTTCTTATCCGCCAATCACTTGGGGTAGTTCCGCTTCCAGTGACCAGTCCCTTTGCAGTAGAAGCACTTAGTCTCAGGCTTAGGATCAGACTTGGGCTTCTTCACTTGAGCAGCAACTTGCTTGCCGTTCTTCTTGAAGTTCCCCTTCTTCCCTTTGCCCTTTTCTTGAAACTAGTGGTCTTGTCAACCATCAACACCTGATGTTTTTTTCTTGATTTCTACCTTCGTTGATTTCAGCATCACGAAGAGCTTGGGAGTTGTTTCTGTTATCCCTTGCATATTATAGTTCATCGCGAAGTTCTACTAACTTGGTGATGGTGACTAGAGAATTCTGTCAATCACTATCTTATCTGGAAGATTAACTCCCACTTGATTCAAGCGATTGTAGTACCCAGACGATCTGAGCACATGCTCACTAGTTGAGCGATTCTCCTCCATCTTTTAGCTATAGAACTTGCTGGAGACTTCATGTCTCTCAACTCGGGTATTTGCTTGAAATATTAACTTCAACTCCTGGAACATCTCATATGGTCCATGACGTTCAAAACGTCTTTGAAGTCCCGATTCTAAGCCGTTAAGCATGGTGCACTAAACTATCAAGTAGTCATCATATTGAGCTAGCCAAACATTCATAACGTCTGCATCTGCTCCTGCAATAGGTCTTTCACCTAGCGGTGCATCAAGGACATAATTCTTCTCTGCAGCAATGAGGATAAACCTCAGATCACGGATCCAATCCGCATCATTGCTACTAACATCTTTCAACACAATTTTCTCTAGGAACATATCAGAATAAACACAGGGAAGCAACAACGCGAGCTATTGATCTACAACATAATTTGCAAAATACTACCAAGACTAAGTTCATGATAAATTTAAGTTCAATTTAATCATATTACTTAAGAACTCCCACTTAGATAGACATCCCTCTAATCCTCTAAGTGATCACGTGATCCAAATCAACTAAACCATAACCGATCATCACGTGAGATGGAGTAGTTTTCAATGGTGAACATCAATATGTTGATCATATCTACTATATGATTCACG
Source organism: Triticum monococcum (assembly GCA_034509565.1). Taxonomy (NCBI): domain Eukaryota; kingdom Viridiplantae; phylum Streptophyta; class Magnoliopsida; order Poales; family Poaceae; genus Triticum; species Triticum monococcum. The sequence goes on along the minus strand of CM067842.1, from coordinate 524,239,508 downwards.
CTCGACCTTTCGGTCTCCGTGTTCCGAGGCCATATCTGTATATGCTTGGCTCGTCAAGTATAACCTGAGTATTCCGCGTGTGCAACTGTTTTGCACCCGTTGTATTTGAACGTAGAGCCTATCACACCCGATCATCACGTGGTGTCTCAGCACGAAGAACTTTTGCAACGGTGCATACTCAGGGAGAACACTTCTTGATAATTTAGTGAGAGATCATCTTATAATGCTACCGTCAATCAAAGCAAGATAAGATGCATAAAAGGATAAACATCACATGCAATCAATATAAGTGATATGATATGGCCATCATCATCTTGTGCTTGTGATCTCCATCTCCGAAGCACCGTCATGATCACCATCGTCACCGGCGCGACACCTTGATCTCCATCGTAGCATCATTGTCGTCTCGCCAATCTTATGCTTCCACGACTATCACTACCGCTTAGCAATAAAGTAAAGCATTACATCGCGATTGCATTGCATACAATAAAGCGACAACCATATGGCTCCTGCCAGTTGCCGATAACTCGGTTACAAAACATGATCATCTCATACAATAAAATCAGCATCATGCCTTGACCATATCACATCACAACATGCCCTGCAAAAACAAGTTAGACGTCCTCTACTTTGTTGTTGCAAGTTTTACGTGGCTGCGACGGGCTTAAGTAAGAACTCATCTCACCTACGCATCAAAACCACAACGATAGTTCGTCAAATAGACTCCGTTTTAACCTTCTCAAGGACCGGGCGTAGTCACACTTGGTTCAACTAAAGTTGGAGAGACAGTCTTCCGCAAGCCATCTATGTGCAAAGCACGTCGAGGGAACCGGTCTCGCGTAAGAGTACGCGTAAGGTTGGTCCGGATCGTCTCGTCCAACAATACCGCCGAACCAAAGTATGACATGCTGGTAGGCAGTATGACTTGTATCGCCCACAACTCACTTGTGTTCTACTCGTGCATATAACATCAAACCATAAAACCTAGGCTCTGATACCACTGTTGGGGAACGCAGTAATTTCGAAAATTTTCCTACGCGCACGCAAGATCATGGTGATGCACAGCAACGAGAGGGGAGAGTGTTGTCTACGTACCAACGCAGACCGACTGCGGAAGCGATCACACAACATAGAGGAAGTAGTCGTACGTCTTCTTCCCGATCCGACCGATCCAAGCACCGTTACTCCGGCACCTCCGAGTTCTTAGCACACGTTCAGCTCGATGACGTTCCTCGGGCTCCGATCCAGCAAAGCGTCGAGGAAGAGTTCCGTCAGCACGACGGCGTGGTGACGATCTTGATGTACTACCGACGCAGGGCTTCGCCTAAGCACTGTAACGGTACGATCGAGGTGGAATTTGGTGGCAGGGGGCACCGCACACGGCTAAGGAACGATCTCAAGGATCAACTTGTGTGTCTTGGGGTGTCCCCTGCCCCCGTATATAAAGGTTGGAGGGAGGGGGGCTGGCCGGCCAAGTGGAGGGAGGCGCAGGAGGAGTCCTACTCCTACCGGGAGTAGGACTCCCCCCTCCAATCCTAGTCCAACTAGGAATCCTTTAAAGGAGAGAGAGAGAGAGAGGTGGCCGGCCCCTCTCCTAGTCCTAATAGGACTAGGGAGAGGGGGGGGAGGCGCAGCCCTATGTGGGCTGCCCTCTCACCTTTCCACTAAGGCCCATGTTGGCCCATTTGGCTCCCGGGGGGTTCCGGTAACCCTCCCGGTAATCCGGTAAAATTCCGATTTCACCCGGAACACTTCCGATGTCCAAACATAGGCTTCCAATATATCAATCTTTATGTCTCGACCATTTCGAGACTCCTCGTCATGTCCGTGATCTCATCCGGGACTCCGAACAACCTTCGGTACATCAAAATGCATAAACTCATAATAACTGTCATCGTAACGTTAAGCGTGCGGACCCTACGGTTCGAGAACAATGTAGACATGACCGAGGCACGTCTCCGGTCAATAAACAATAGCGGGACCTGGATGCCCATATTGGCTCCTACATATTCTACGAAGATCTTTATCGGTCAGACCGCATAACAACATACGTTGTTCCCTTTGTCATCGGTATGTTACTTGCCCGAGATTCGATCGTCGGTATCCAATACCTAGTTCAATCTCGTTACCGGCAAGTCTCTTTACTCGTTCCGTAATACATCATCTCACAACTAACTTATTAGTTGCAGTGCTTGCAAGGCTTATGTGATGTGCATTACCGAGAGGGCCCAGAGATACCTCTCCGACAATCGGAGTGACAAACCCTAATCTCGAAATACGCCAACCCAACATCTACCATTGGAGACACCTGTAGTACTCCTTTATAATCACCCAGTTACGTTGTGACGTTTGGTAGTACCCAAAGTGTTCCTCCGGTAAACGGGAGTTGCATAATCTCATAGTTATAGGAACATGTATAAGTCATGAAGAAAGCAATAGCAACATACTAAACGATCGGGTGCTAAGCTAATGAAATGGGTCATGTCAATCAGATCATTCAACTAATGATGTGACCTCGTTAATCAAATAACAACTCTTTGTTCATGGTTAGGAAACATAACCATCTTTGATTAACGAGCTAGTCAAGTAGAGGCATACTAGTGACACTCTGTTGGTCTATGTATTCACACATGTATTATGTTTCCGGTTAATACAATTCTAGCATGAATAATAAACATTTATCATGATATAAGGAAATAAATAATAACTTTATTATTGCCTCTAGGGCATATTTCCTTCACTTATCCCTCGCATTACATTATTTGCCATTTGCCTATTATTTTTCTCTCCCCCATTTCAGCCTTGTCGTTTTATTTGCCCTCTCTTTTCCATTCGTCGCTTTCTTGCTTGCCTTGTCTTTATGACTAGTCCTCTATCTTCTCCGTTGTCTCCCGAGAATGAAGTTCTTAATTTTAAGCAAAGGGAGGGAGAAAATCTAAAATACGCTAGGTATAGAATTTGCAATGCTCAAAATAGATCTACCAGGAAGCAATCTACTTCCATTCTTCTCCGCAATTTTTATGTAGGTGCTACTTCTTGGTACAGATATATTCTTGATACCATTACCAGAGGGAATTTCTTGGATAGCCATACTTTTGATTCTTATAATGCTATGATAGATTTGTTTGGCTCACCACCTCTTTTGGTTAATGGGACTATGTTAACTTTCGAACATGTGATGCAAAGGCTTGAAATTATTGAGAATAAAGTTGTTACTGTAGAGTTGATTGAGAATTTGGATAAGAAGATCCACAACCAAATTACCCAATATGTATCTAAGGTGGGAGTTACTCTGAAAAGTTTTAAGGAAAAAAGAACCCATAGTTCATGAAAGAATAGATCAAGATTCTACTAGAATCGATAAACTTGAGGGAATTATCACCAACTTGGGGTCCGCCTTTTCTTCCGTTAAAAATACTCCGAATCCTCCTACCAAAATTGCCAAGCTTGTTTATGTTCCTAAAAATAAGGGTGAATCCTCTAGTAAGAAAACTGCGAATTTAAAATCAATAAGTGTTCATCCCAATCTTTTTGCTATCATTAAGGAACCGTTTGCTACAAATGATTTTCTTGATTTTGTGCCTAGGAGTTTGATAATTAATAAAAAGAAAGAAACTCCTAGGGGTTATAGGTGTCTTATTGAAGAGTTGCCCACCAAAGATGGCAATACCTAGATCTATCCTTGCTTTTATGCCTAGCTAGGGGCGTTAAACGATAGCGCTTGTTGGGAGGCAACCCAATTTTATTTTTATTCCTTGCTTTTTGCTCCTGTTTAGTAATAAATAATTTATATAGCCTCTGTTTTGGTTTTGTTTTTTGTGTTTAGTTAGTGTTTGTGCCAAGTAGAACCGTTGGGAAGACTTGAGGAAAGTCTTTTTGATCTTGGTGTAAAAAACAGAAACTTTAGCGCTCACGAGAATTGCTGCCATTTTTATTTGGAAAGTGATATTTAGTTAATTCTTTTTTCAGATGATTAATAGATAAATTACTCACGTTCAGAAATTTATTTTAGAATTTTTGGGGTTCAATAAGTTTGCGTTAGCTACAGATTACTACAGACTGTTCTGTTTTTGACAGATTCTGTTTTTGACAGATTCTGTTTTTCGTGTGTTGTTTGCTTATTTTAATGAATCTATGGCTAGTAAAAGAGTTTATAAACCATAGAGAAGTTGGAATACAGTAGGTTTAACACCAATATAAATCAAGAATGAGTTCATTACAGTACCTTGAAGTGGTGTTTTGTTTTCTTTCGCTAACGGAGCTCACGAAATTTTTTATTTAAGTGTTGTGTTGTGAAGTTTTCAAGTTTTGGGTAAAGATTTGTTGGATTATGGAACAAGGAGTGGAAAGAGCCTAAGCTTGGGGATACCCATGACACCCCAAGGTAAAATTCAAGGACACCGAAAAGCATAAGCTTGGGGATGCCCCGGAAGGCATCCCCTCTTTCGTCTTCGTCTATCAGTAACTTTACTTGGAACTATATTTTTATTCACCACATGATATGTGTTTTGCTTGGAGCGTCTTGTATGATTTGAGTCTTTGATTTTTAGTTTACCACAATCATCCTTGCTGTTCACACCTTTTGAGAGAGATTCACATGATTTGAAATTTATTAGAATACTCTATGTGCTTCACTTATATCTTTTGAGCCATATAGTTTTTAATCTAGTGCTTCACTTATATCTTTTAGAGCACGGCGGTGGTTTTATTTTATAGAAATAATTGATCTCTAATGCTTCACTTATATTATTGTGAGAGTCCTTTGGAACAACATGAAAATTTGCTTTTAGGAATAATATAAAAACTTTCATAGAAAGTGCATTGAATACTATGAGAAATTTGATACTTGATAATTGTTTTGAGGTATGGAGATGGTAATATTAGAGCCATGCTAGTTGAGTAGTTGTGAATTGGGGAAATACTTGTGTTGAAGTTTGTGATTCCCGTAGCATGCACGTATGGTGAACCGTTATGTGACAAAGTCGGAGCATGATTTATTTATTGATTGTCCTCCTTATGAGTGGCGGTCGGGGACGAGCGATGGTATTTTCCTACCAATCTATCCCCTAGGAGCATGCGCGTAATTCTTTGTTTCAATAACTAATAGATTTTTGCAATAAGTATGTGAGTTCTTTATGACTAATGCTGAGTCCATGGATTATACGCACTCTCACCCTTCCACCATTGCTAGCCTCTCTAATACCGCACACTTTTCGCCGGTATCATACACCCACCATATACCTTCCTCAAAATAGCCACCATACCTACCTATTATGGCATTTCTATAGCCATTCCGAGATATATTGCCATGAAACTTTCCACCGTTCCGTTATTATGACACGCTTCATCATTGTCATATTGCTTGCATGATCATGTAGTTGACATCGTATTTGTGGCAAAGCCACCGTTCATAATTCTTCATACATGTCACTCATGCATCATTGCACATCCCGGTACACCGCCGGAAGCATTCACATAGAGTCATATTTTGTTCTGAGTATCGAGTTGTAATTCTTGAGTTATAAGTAAATAAAGTGTGATGATCATCATTATTAGAGCATTGTCCCAAGTAAGGAAAGGATGATGGATACTATGATTCCCCCACAAGTCGGGATGAGACTCCGGACGAAAAAAAAAGAAAGGCCATAAAAAAGAGGAGAAGGCCAAAAAATGAGAGAAAAAGAGAGAAGGGACAATGCTACTATTCTTTTTCCACACTTGTGCTTCAAAGTAGCACCATGATCTTCATGATAGAGAGTCTTCTATGATATCACTTTCCTGTACTAGTGGGAATTTTTCATTATAGAACTTGGCTTGTATATTCCAATGACGGGCTTCCTCAAAATGCCCTAGGTCTTCGTGAGCAAGCAAGTTGGATGCATACCCACTTAGTTTCTTTTGTTGAGCTTTCATACACTTATAGCTCTAGTGCATCCATTGCACGGCAATCCCTACTCACTCACATTGATATCTATTGATGGGCATCTCCATAGCCCGTTGATACGCCTAGTTGATGTGAGACTATCTTCTCCTTTTTTGTCTTCTCCACAACCACCATTCTATTCCACATATATAGTGTTATATCCATGGCTCACGCTCATATATTGCGTGAAGATTGAAAAATTTAGAGAACATCAAAAGTATGAAACAATTGCTTGGCTTGTCATCGGGGTTGTGCATGATTTAAATATTTTGTGTGGTGAAGATGGAGCATAGCCAGACTATATGATTTTGTAGGGATAACTTTCTTTGGCAATGTTATTTTGAGAAGACATGATTGCTTAGTTAGTATACTTGAAGTATTACTATTTTTATGTCAATATTAAACTTTTATCTTGAATCTTTCGGATCTGAACATTCATGCCACAATAAAGAAAAATTACATTGAGAAATATGTTAAAAAGCATTCCACATCAAAAATTCTTTTTTATCATTTACCTACTCGAGGACGAGCAGAAATTAAGCTTGGGGATGCTTGATACGTCTCCAACGTATCTATAATCTTGATTGCTCCATGCTATTATATTATCTATTTTGGATGTTAATGGGCTTTATTTTACACTTTTATATCATTTTTGGGACTAACCTACTAACCGGAGGCCCAGCCCAAATTGCTGTTTTTTTTGCCTATTTTAGAGTTTCGCCGAAAAGGAATATCAAACGGAGTCCAAACGGAACGAAACCTTCGGGAACGTGATTTTCTCAACGAACTTGATCGAGGAGAATTGGAGTGGGCGTCAAGAAACAATCGAGGAGGCCACGAGGCAGGGGGGCGCGCATGTTGGAAATATGCCCTAGAGGCAATAATAAAAGCATTATTATTATATTTCATTGTTCATGATAATTGTCTTTATTCATGCTATAATTGTGTTATCCGGAAATCGTAATACATGTGTGAATAACAGACACCAACATGTCCCTAGTAAGCCTCTAGTTGACTAGCTCGTTAATCAACAGATAGTCATGGTTTCCTGGCTATGGACATAGGATGTCATTGATAACGAGATCACATCATTAGGAGAATGATGTGATGGACAAGACCCAATCCTAAACATAGCATAAAGATTGTATAGTTCGTTTGCTAGAGTTTTTCCAATGACAAGTATCTTTTCCTTAGACCATGAGATCGTGTAACTCCCGGATACCGTAGGAGTGCTTTGGGTATACCAAACATCACAACGTAACTGGGTGACTATAAAGGTATACTACGGGTATCTCCAAAAGTGTCTGTTGGGTTGACACGGATCAAGACTGGGATTTGTCACTCCGTATGACGGAGAGGTATCACTGGGCCCACTCGGTAATGCATCATCATAATGAGCTCAAAGTGACCAAGTGTCTGGTCATGGGATCATGCATTACGGTACGAGTAAAGTGACTTGCCGGTAACGAGATTGAACGAGGTATTGGGATACCGACGATCGAATCTCGGGCAAGTAACATATCGATTGACAAAGGGAATTGCATACGGGGTTGATTGAATCCTCGACATCGTGGTTCATCCGATGAGATCATCATGGAACATGTGGGAGCCAACATGGGTATCCAGATCCCGCTGTTGGTTATTGACCGGAGAGTCGTCTCGGTCATGTCTGTTTGTCTCCCGAACCCGTAGGGTCTACACACTTAAGGTTCGGTGACGCTAGGGTTTTGAAGATATGTATATGCACTAACCCGAATGTTGTTCGGAGTCCCGGATGAGATCCCGGACGTCACGAGGAGTTTCGGAATGGTCCGGAGGTAAAGAATTATATATAGGAAGTGCTGTTTCGGCCATCGGGACAAGTTTCGGGGTCACCGGTATTATACCGGGACCACCGGAAGGGTCCCGGGGGTCCACCGGGTGGGGCCACCTATCCCGGGGGGCCCCATGGGCTAAAGTGGGACGAAACCCAGCCCAAAGTGGGCTGGGGCGCCACTCCCCTAGGGCCCATGCGGCTAGGGTTGGGGGGGGGGAACCCTAAAGGGGGCGCCCCCTTGCTTGGGGGGCAAGCCCCACCCCTTGGCCGCCGCCCCCCTAGGAGATCCCATCTCCTAGGGCCGGCGCCCCCCCTAGCACCCCTATATATAGTGGGGGAGAGGAGGGACTTGACACACCAGACCTTGGCGCCTCCCTCTCTCCCCGTTACATCTCTCTCTTGTAGTATAGGCGGAGCCCTGCTACTGTGACGCCCTGCATCCACCACCACGCCGTCGTGCTGCTGGATCTTCATCAACCTCTCCTTCCCCCTTGCTGGATCAAGAAGGAGGAGACGTCATCCGCTCCGTACGTGTGTTGAACGCGGAGGTGCCGTCCGTTCGGCGCTTGGTCATCGGTGATTTGGATCACGTCGTGTTCGACTACTTCATCTCCGTTCTTTGAACGCTTCCGCTCGCGATCTACAAAGGTATGTAGATGCATCCGATGACTCGTTGCTAGATGAACTCATAGATGGATCTTGGTGAAACCGTAGGAAAATTTTTGTTTTCTGCAACGTTCCCCAACAGTGGCATCATGAGCTAGGTCTATGCGTAGTTCTTCTTGCGCGAGTAGAACACAATTTGTTGTGGGTGTAGATTTGTCAACTTTCTTGCCGCTACTAGTCTTATCTTGCTTCAGCGGTATTGTGGGATGAAGCGGCCCGGACCAACCTTACACGTACGCTTACGTGAGACCGGTTCCACCGACTAACATGCACTAGTTGCATAAGGTGGCTGGCGGGTGTCTGTCTCTCCCACTTTAGTTGGAGCGGATTCGATGAACAGGGTCCTTATGAAGGGTAAATAGAAGTTGACAAATCACGTTATGGCTTTCATGTAGGTAAGAAGACGTTCTTGCTAGAACCCTAATTCAGCCACGTAAAACTTGCAACAACAATTAGAGGACGTCTAACTTGTTTTTGCAGCAAGTGCTTTGTGATATGATATGGCCAAAGTTGTGATGAATGATGAATGATCTATATGTGATGTATGAGATGTTCATGCTATTGTAATAGGAATCATGACTTGCATGTCGATGAGTATGACAACCGGCAGGAGCCATAGGAGTTGTCTTTATTTTTTGTATGACCTGCGTGTCATTGAGAAACGCCATGTAAATTACTTTACTTTATTGCTAAACGCGTTAGCCATAGTAGTAGAAGTAATAGTTGGCGAGCAACTTCATGGAGACACGATGATGGAGATCATGATGATAGAGATCATGGTGTCAAGCCGGTGACAAGATAATCATGGAGCCCCAAGATGGAGATCAAAGGAGCTATGTGATATTGGCCATATCATGTCACGTTTATTATTTGATTGCATGTGATGTTTATCATGTTTTGCATCTTGTTTACTTAGAACGACGGTAGTAAATAAGATGATCCCTCATAATAATTTCAAGAAGTGTTCCCCCTAACTGTGCACCGTTGCGACAGTTCGTTGATTCAAAGCACCACGTGATGATCAGGTGTTTGATTCAGACGTTCACATACAACGGGTGTAAGACAGATTTACACATGCAAACACTTAGGTTGACTTGACGAGCCTAGCATGTACAGACATGGCCTCGGAACACAGAAGACCGAAAGGTCGAGCATGAGTCGTATAGAAGATACGATCAACATGAAGATGTTCACCGACGTTGACTAGTCCGTCTCACGTGATGATCGGACACGGCCTAGTTGACTCGGATCATGTTATACTTAGATGACTAGAAGAGGGATGTCTATCTAAGTGGGATTTCATTGAATAATTTGATTAGATGAACTTAATTATCATGAACTTAGTCTAAATTCTTTACAATATGTCTTGTAGATCAAATGGCCAACGTAGTCCTCAACTTCAACGCGTTCCTAGAGAAAACCAAGCTGAAAGATGATGGCAGCAACTATACGGACTGGGTCCGGAACCTGAGGATCATCCTCATAGCTGCCAAGAAAGATTATGTCCTACAAGCACCGCTAGGTGAAGCTCCTGTCCCACAGAACCAAGACGTTATGAACGCTTGGCAGACACGTGTTGACGACTACTCCCTCGTTCAGTGCGGCATGCTTTACAGCTTAGAGCCGGGGCTCCAAAAGCGTTTTGAGAGACATGGAGCATATGAGATGTTCGAAGAGCTGAAAATGGTTTTTCAAGCTCATGCCCGGGTCGAGAGATATGAAGTCTCCGACAAATTCTTCAGCTGTAAGATGGAGGAAAATAGTTCTGTTAGTGAGCACATACTCACTATGTGTGGGTTACATAACCGCTTGACTCAGCTGGGAGTTAATCTCCCGGATGATGCGGTCATTGACAGAATCCTCTAGTCGCTTCCACCAAGCTACAAGAGCTTTGTGATGAACTTCAATATGCAGGGGATGGAAAAGACCATTCCTGAGTTATTTTCAATGCTGAAATCAGTTGAGGTAGAAGTCAAGAAGGAACATCAAGTGTTGATGGTGAATAAAACCACTAAGTTCAAGAAGGGCAAGGGTAAAAAGAACTTCAAGAAGGACGGCAAGGGAGTTTCCGCGCCCGGCAAGCAAGCTGCCGGGAAGAAGCCAAAGAATGGACCCAAGCCCGAGACTAAGTGCTTTTATTGCAAGGGAAGCGGTCACTGGAAGCGGAACTGCCCCAAATACTTAGCAGACAAGGAGGCCGGCAAAACAAAAGGTATATGTGATATACATATAATTGATGTGTACCTTACTAGTGTCCGTAGTAGCTCCTGGGTATTTGATACCGGTGCAGTTGCTCACATTTGTAACTCAAAGCAGGGGCTGCGGAATAAGCGGAAACTGGCAAAGGACGAGGTGACGATGCGCGTCGGGAATGGTTCCAAGGTAAATGTGATCGCCGTCGGCACGCTACCTCTATATTTACTTTCGGGATTAGTTTTAAACCTTAATAATTGTTATTTAGTGCCAGCTTTGAGCATGAACATTGTATTGGGATCTCGTTTAATTCGAGATGGCTACTCATTTAAATCCGAGAATAATGGTTGTTCTATTTATATGAGAGATATGTTTTATGGTCATGCTCCTATGGTGAATGGTTTATTCTTTATGAATCTCGAACGTAATGCTACACATGTTCATAATGTGAGTACCAAAAGATGTAAAGTTGATAATGATAGTCCCACATACTTGTGGCACTGCCGCCTTGGTCACATAGGTGTCAAACGCATGAAGAAGCTCCATGCAGATGGACTTTTAGAGTCTCTTGATTATGACTCATTTGACACATGCGAACCATGCCTCATGGGTAAAATGACCAAGACTCCGTTCTCAGGAACAATGGAGCGAGCAACCAACTTATTGGAAATCATACATACTGATGTGTGCGGTCCAATGAGTGTTGAGGCTCGCGGCGGCTATCGTTATGTTCTCACCCTCACTGATGACTTGAGTAGATATGGGTATATCTACTTAATGAAACACAAGTCTGAAACCTTTGAAAAGTTGAAGGAATTTCAGAGTGAGGTTGAGAATCAACGTGACAGGAAAATCAAGTTTCTACGATCAGATCGTGGAGGAGAATACTTGAGTCACGAATTTGGCACACACTTAAGAAAATGTGGAATAGTTTCACAACTCACGCCGCCTGGAACACCTCATCGTAACGGTGTGTCCGAACGTCGTAATCGCACTCTATTAGATATGGTGCGATCTATGATGTCTCTTACCGATTTACTGCTATCTTTTTGGGGCTATGCTTTAGAGACTGCCGCATTCACTTTAAATAGGGCTCCATCAAAATCCGTTGAGACGACACCGTATGAATTATGGTTTGGGAAGAAACCTGAGCTGTCGTTTCTAAAAGTTTGGGGATGCGATGCTTATGGCAAGAAACTTCAACCTGAAAGGCTCGAACCCAAGTCGGAAAAATGCGTCTTCATAGCATACCCAAAAGAAACTATTGGGTATACCTTCTACCTCAGATCCGAAGGCAAGGTCTTTGTTGCCAAGAATGGATCCTTTCTAGAGAAGGAGTTTCTCTCGAAAGAAGTAAGTGGGAGGAAAGTAGAACTTGATGAAGTATTACCTCTTGAACCGGAAAATGGCGCAACTCAAGAAAATGTTCCTGAGGTGCCAGCACCGACTAGAGAGGAAGTTAATGATAATGATCAAGATACTTCTGATCAAGCTCCTACTGAAATTCGAAGGTCCACAAGGACACGTTCCGCACCAGAATGGTACGGCAACCCTGTCTTAGAAATCATGTTGTTAGACAACGGTGAACCTTCGAACTATGAAGAAGCGATGGCGGGCCCGGATTCCGACAAATGGCTAGAAGCCATGAAATCCGAGATAGGATCCATGTATGAAAACGAAGTATGGACTTTGACTGACTTGCCCGTTGAACGGCGAGCCATAGAAAATAAATGGATCTTTAAGAAGAAGACAGACGCGGATGGTAATGTGACCATCTATAAAGCTCGGCTTGTCGCTAAGGGTTATCGACAAGTTCAAGGGGTTGACTACGATGAGACTTTCTCACCAGTAGCGAAGCTGAAGTCCGTCCGAATCATGTTAGCAATTGCCGCATTCTACGATTATGAGATATGGCAAATGGACATCAAAACGGCATTCCTTAATGGTTTCCTTAAGGAAGAATTGTATATGATGCAGCCGGAAGGTTTTGTCGATCCTAAGAATGCTGACAAGGTGTGCAAGCTCCAACGCTCGATTTATGGGTTGGTGCAAGCATCTCGGAGTTGAAACATTCGCTTTGATGAGATGATCAAAGCGTTTGGGTTTACGCAGACTTATGGAGAAGCCTGCGTTTACAAGAAAGTGAGTGGGATCTCTGTAGCATTTCTCATATTATATGTAGATGACATACTTTTGATGGGAAATGATATAGAACTCTTCGACAATATCAAGGCCTACTTGAATAAGAGTTTTTCAATGAAGGACCTTGGAGAAGCTACTTATATATTAGGCATCAAGATCTATAGAGATAGATCAAGACGCCTCATAGGTCTTTCACAAAGCACATACCTTGAGAAGATATTGAAGAAGTTCAATATGGATCAATCTAAGAAGGGGTTCTTGCCTGTGTTACAAGGTATGAAATTGAGCTCGGCTCAAAGTCCGACCACGGCAGAAGAAATAGAAGAGATGAGTGTCATCCTCTATGCCTCAGCCATAGTTTCTATTATGTATGCCATGTTGTGTACCAGACCTGATGTAAACCTTGCCGTAAGTTTGGTAGGAAGGTACCAAAGTAATCCCGGCAAGGAACACTAGACAGCAGTCAAGAATATCCTGAAGTACCTGAAAAGGACTAAGGAAATGTTTCTCGTTTATGGAGGTGACAAAGAGCTCGTCGTAAAGGGTTACGCCGACGCTAGCTTCGACACAGATCTGGATGACTCTAAGTCACAAACCGGATACGTGTATATTTTGAATGGTGGGGCAGTAAGCTGGTGCAGTTGCAAGCAGAGCATCGTGGCGGGATCTACATGTGAAGTGGAGTACATGGCAGCCTCGGAGGCAGCACATGAAGCAATTTGGGTGAAGGAGTTCATCACCGACCTCGGAGTCATACCCAATGCGTCGGGGCCGATCAAGCTCTTCTGTGACAACACTGGAGCTATTGCACTTGCCAAGGAGCCCAGGTTTCACAAGAAGACAAGGCACATCAAGCGTCGCTTCAACTCCATTCGTGAAAATGTGTTCAAGATGGAGACATAGAGATTTGTAAAGTACATACGGACCTGAATGTAGCAGATCCGTTGACTAAACCTCTCCCAAGGGCAAAACATGATCAACACCAGAATTCCATGGGTGTTCGATTCATCACAATGTAACTAGATTATTGACTCTAGTGCAAGTGGGAGACTGTTGGAAATATGCCCTAGAGGCAATAATAAAAGCATTATTATTATATTTCCTTGTTCATGATAATTTTCTTTATTCATGCTATAATTGTGTTATCCGGAAATCGTAATACATGTGTGAATAACAGACACCAACATGTCCCTAGTAAGCCTCTAGTTGACTAGCTCGTTAATCAACAGATAGTCATGGTTTCCTGGCTATGGACATAGGATGTCATTGATAACGAGATCACATCATTAGGAGAATGATGTGATGGACAAGACCCAATCCTAAACATAGCATAAAGATCGTATAGTTCGTTTGCTAGAGTTTTTCCAATGTCAAGTATCTTTTCCTTAGACCATGAGATCGTGTAACTCCCGGATACCGTAGGAGTGCTTTGGGTATACCAAACGTCACAACGTAACTGGGTGACTATAAAGGTATACTACGGGTATCTCCGAAAGTGTCTGTTGGGTTGACACGGATCAAGACTGGGATTTGTCACTCCGTATGACGGAGAGGTATCACTGGGCCCACTCGGTAATGCATCATCATAATGAGCTCAAAGTGACCAAGTGTCTGGTCACGGGATCATGCATTACGGTACGAGTAAAGTGACTTGCCGGTAACGAGATTGAATGAGGTATTGGGATACCGACGACCGAATCTCGGGCAAGTAACATATCGATTGACAAAGGGAATTGCATACGGGGTTGATTGAATCCTTGACATCGTGGTTCATTCGATGAGATCATCATGGAACATGTGGGAGCCAACATGGGTATCCAGATCCCGCTGTTGGTTATTGACCGGAGAGTCGTCTCGGTCATGTCTGCTTGTCTCCCGAACCCGTAGGGTCTACACACTTAAGGTTCGGTGACGCTAGGGTTTTGAAGATATGTATATGCAGTAACCTGAATGTTGTTCGGAGTCCCAGATGAGATCCCGGACGTCACGAGGAGTTTCGGAATGGTCCGGAGGTAAAGAATTATATATAGGAAGTGCTGTTTCGGCCATCGGGACAAGTTTCGGGGTCACCGGTATTATACCAGGACCACCGGAAGGGTCCCGGGGGTCCACCGGGTGGGGCCACCTATCCCGTGGGGCCCCATGGGCTAAAGTGGGATGAAACCCAGCCCAAAGTGGGCTGGGGCGCCACTCCCCTAGGGCCCATGCGGCTAGGGTTGGGGGGGGGGAACCCTAAAGGGGGCGCCCCCTTGCTTGGGGGGCAAGCCCCACCCCTTGGCCGGCGCCCCCCCTAGGAGATCCCATCTCCTAGGGCCGGCGCCCCCCTAGCACCCCTATATATAGTGGGGGAGAGGAGGGACTTGACACACCAGACCTTGGCGCCTCCCTCTCTCCCCGTTACATCTCTCTCTTGTAGTATAGGCGGAGCCCTGCTACTGTGACGCCCTGCATCCACCACCACGCCGTCGTGCTGCTGGATCTTCATCAACCTCTCCTTCCCCCTTGCTGGATCAAGAAGGAGGAGACGTCATCCGCTCCGTACGTGTGTTGAACGCGGAGGTGCCGTCCGTTCGGCGCTTGGTCATCGGTGATTTGGATCACGTCGTGTTCGACTACTTCATCCCCGTTCTTTGAACGCTTCCGCTCGCGATCTACAAAGGTATGTAGATGCATCCGATGACTCGTTGCTAGATGAACTCATAGATGGATCTTGGTGAAACCGTAGGAAATTTTTTGTTTTCTGCAACGTTCCCCAACAACGCCTACCCCCCTAGACGCGCCCTCCACCCTCGTGGGCCCCTCGTTGCTCCACCGACGTACTTCTTCTTCCTATATATATCCACGTACTCCCCAAACATCGAGGAGCACCACTAAAACCTAATTCCACCGCCGCAACCTTCTGTACCCGAGAGATCCTATCTTGGGGCCTTTTCCGGGGCTCTGCTGGAGGGGCATTGATCACGGAGGGCCTCTACATCAACTCCATGGCCTCTCCGGTGATGTGTGAGTAGTTTACTTCAGACCTTCGGGTCCATAGTTATTAGCTAGATGGATTCTTCTCTCTCTCTCTTTGAATCTCAATACAAAGTTCTCCTCGATCTTCTTGGAGATCTATTCAATGTAATCTTCTTTTGCGGTGTGTTTGTCGAGATCCATTGAATTGTGGGTTTATGACCAAGTTTATCTATGAACAATATTTGAATCTCCTCTGAATTCTTTTATGTATGATTGGTTTATCTTTGCAAGTCTCTTTGAATTATCAGTTTGGTTTGGCATACTAGATTGATCTTTCTTGCAATGGGAGAAGTGCTTAGCTTTGGGTTCAATTTGCGGTGTCCTTTCCCAGTGACAGCAGGGGCAACAAGGCACGTATTGTATTGTTGCCATCAAGGATAAAAAGATGGGGTTTATATCATATTGCATGAGTTTATCCCTCTACATCATGTCATCTTTCTTAAAGCATTACTCTGTTCTTATGAACTTAATACTCTAGATGCATGTTGGATAGCGGTCGATGTGTGGAGTAATAGTAGTAGATGCAGAATCGTTTCAGTCTACTTGTCACGGACGTGATGCCTATATACATGATCATGCCTAGATATTCTCATAATTATTCTCTTTTCTATCAATTGCTCGACAGTAATTTGTTCACCCACCGTAATACTTATGCTATCTTGAGAGAAGCCACTAGTGAAACCTATGGCCCCCGGGTCTATTTTCATCATACAAGTTTCCAATCTATTTTATTTTGCAATCTTTACTTTCAATCTATATCATAAAAATACCAAAAATATTTATCTTATTATTATTCTCTCTATCAGATCTCACTCTCGTAAGCGACTGTGAAGGGATTGACAACCCCTTTATCGCGTTGGCTGCGTGGTTCTTATTTGTTTGTGTAGGTGCGTGGGACTTGAGCCTTATCTCCTACTGAATTGATACCTTGGTTCTCAAAAACTTAGGGAAATACTTACGCAACTTTACTGCATCACCCTTTCCTCTTCATGGGAAAACCAACGCAGTGCTCAGGAGGTAGCAATCGGTGACGAGGAGAGCATTGGTGTCACCGCGTCCTCATCATCAGCTGCCAACTTCGAGGAGGGAAACACATGCAACTCTACCTTTAAGTTTCATTCTAGCCAAGAGCGGCGACTTAGCGGACAACGAGGCCATCAATGACCATGGATGGTGGGCCTCAACAATAGCTTCCTAACTCACGATAGCCACGGGCTGGGACGAGGTGCCCTGTGATTCGCAAAAAATGTCTGTAGGAAATCCCCATCTCGATCAAATGACGTTGGACCACGCGGAAACGTGACAAAATGGCATTTTTATAAGGCCACCTAGCATACTAGGGAAAAGGTAAACACTCTCTAAAACTAGTGGGAAACTTGAATAGTGGGAATCAAGTAAGGGGCAGTAATCTAAAAATTCCATATTTTTCTAATTCTGAAAAATGACACCAACGGGCACCAAAACTCCCATTAGTGGTTACCATGTCTGCTAACAGGCTCAACGACCATAAGTGGAGGTACCCCTCCACTAGCATTTGGATATCTCGTTAGTGGAGGGGTTTTGGGCGTGTCGATATAGATTCGTTCTCCAATAATCAGCTTCTCCCAGTTTCCCCTCTGTGGCTTCGTTCCTCCTTTTTCACTATAGCGGCAGTTGACTCTCAGGATGTGCTAGAGTCGATGGAAACACTAAATCGAGAATGAGCCTGGGGGGGGGGGTCTCTCGAAAGAGACTAGCTTTCGCCAACAACGAGGGTTGAAGGCCTATAGTATCTGTAGTCAAAATAGAGAGATTAGTTCACAAAATCATGGATTAGTAGTACGTGTTAGGTTGATCTCTCTCCCGTTCGAGTCTAACGGGTTGAACGGGCCCTTGCATCATGCCCTAATCGGGGCGCCCAACCCAACCATGGTTGGTGGGCCCCTGTCGCTAGCGCAATATAAAGAGGTGGGGTGTCGGGGCACGCATCACAAGGTTGACCATGCACCACAACACCATCAACACACCAATCCGATCTAGGGTTGCGCTAGGCCGATGGGAAGCTCCGCCACCACCACCTCGGCATCTCACTGCCATCACCGCCGCCACAACATCACCATGGCTGCTGGTTCGAGCTCGCAAGGCAAGGCAGAAGGTAGGTTCACCGGAATCACTAGCCTACACGGATCCAGAGGATCGATCAATGATATCAGGCCATGCTAGGTTATGTTTTTCGGTGCAAAGTATAAATAGAGAAACCCCCCCCCCAAGAACCCTAATCAGAGGGCAAAGGAAAGATTACCGGCAGAGGGCCTCGGGCCTCGTCGACAAAGTGCGCGTCGGCAAGCCAAGGTGCAGGGAAGAAGAACACAACCTTCCCAAGGGGGCAAAAGGGCACCACCACTTCCCTCGGGAGCTCACGCACACTGGCAAGGGGGGCGGGGTGGGGGGGCGCCGCCGCATCTCGATCTGCCACTAGTTTGGTGGATGGGGGCTTGAAAGATGGAAAGAAAATGGGGGAGGAAGCAGAGAGCCCCGTGCGGCGCGGTGGCGCGATGCCGTCGCCGGTGGCCGGGGTGAGCCCCTCTCTCTGCCTTCTACAACGAGGAGTCGAAGAGCGAGAGGCTGAGCGGCGTGCGAAGGCGAAGAATGGACTAGGGTTTCCTTCGAGGCCGGTGCGGGCGTTTTTGTTCGAGCGAGATCCAAGGACGACCGCCGGATCTCATCCGACGGCCAGGATCGAGCGGCGTCGGCTCAGATGGGCCTTTGGGCCGAAAGTGGTCGAGGCCACAGTAGCAGCACCGCACTTGATCGGGCCATCGGGCCGAAAGGACAAGGCTGGCTCGCACGCTTCACAGGCCGTGGGCCGTTCTTTTTCCGCTACGGGTCGCGCGTGCTAGGCTATGCTGCTGCTATTTTTTCAGAAAATAGAAAAAAATCTGAAGAAGTTACTGTTGTTAACAAAATTTTATACAGTTTTAATTCTTTTTTCTATTCCGATTTATCCAATGAAAAATCTGTTTAGAAAATAGAAAAGTAAACAGAAAAAGTTTCTGAAAATGAAAATAGAAATAGAATTTTTTTAGAAAAAGAAATGTTCATGAATTTTACAAACAAAATAATAAAGTTCATGAATTTTTACTTGGTCAAAGAAAAGTTTCCAAAATGAATGAAAACTTCATGAATTTTTAGTCATGTTTTCCCGTTGCGTAAATAATTAATAGTGCTCTTTTACAAAGAAAATAAAAGTGTAGATAGAATTATATTTTAAGAGCATGTTAAAGTGATTATTGAAATGAAATGATTCTGTTAATTTTATGACCAACGTTGTTAATAAAATGATAATGTTTTATTGAAATTAAAGGTGCATTTATTTCTAATATTTTTCCCAATGGTAATATAGATTTAATTGCATAGACAATTATATGTTTAATTTGACCAACGTTAGATTAATGCATATGATTGTTATACTGATCTCATTTAAATTGTGATTTCAGGAGGCTTTCACTTGATGAGTTGCCTAAAAGATGTTCCGACACTCAGAGGTGACAATTACATTGAGTGGAGGAAGAAAGTAGAACTGGCATTTGTCTATGCTGAGCTGGCTGGGTTGTGGACACTCCACAGTCGGTCAGACCTACAGAGCCAGTAAGAGCGGCAACTGATGATGATGCTGCATGGGATAAAAAGAGGGGGGATTATGCTCCTTTGGAGATTTCATACTCCATAGAAAATCAAAAGTGGGTCAATGCAAACAAAAAGTGCATGGCATTTATAAAGAATACAATTGAGAGCACCATTGTGGGCTCCATTGTAGAGTGCACTTCCGCAGGGGAGTTGCTTACAAAGATAAAGAGCCAGTTCACCGGCTCTTCAAAGATATATGCCACCCAAGTGTTAAAGCAACTGGTGATAGAACACTACATAGGTGGTAGTCAAGGAATAAGAGAGCACATCCTCAGGATGAGTAATATGGCAGCAAAGCTCAAGCCCATGGATGAAGATCTCGAGATCAAACCAAAGCTCTTGGTTCATCTAGTCATGGCTTCACTGCCAAAGGAGTTTGAAACTTTTGTTGTAAACTACAATATGTCACCTGTAACATGGGACATTAAAAAGACAATAGAAATGTGTGTCCAAGAAGAGGACAAACTCAAAGCCTCACATGGTGGTTCACTCAACTATGTGAAGGATGAGAAGAAAAAGAATTACAAGCAAAACAACAAAAGTTCCCCCTCAAAGCCACATGGTAAAGCTCCCTATCAGCATCAACAGAAGCCTTTCCTAGTGGACAAAGACACATGTCTCCACTGTGAGAAGACCGGGCATTACAAGATAGACTGCCCTGATTGGCTAAAGTCAATCATGGCAAAAAGAGGTAACAATATAGTTTCATTTGTAAATGAATCCATGTATACACAGTTTTCAAAATCCACTTGGTGGATTGACTCAGGATCAACTGTTCATGTTGCAAATTCTTTACGGGGATTCCATTCGACGCGGACTATGCTAAGAAGCGAAAGACGCATTGAAGTGGAAAACGAAGTTGAAGCAGAAGTTGAAGTTGTCAGTGACATCTCCTTGGAGTTAGCTGATGGATTCAATCTTCAACTTAGAGATGGTTTATTTGTTCCATTGATACGTCCATTTTGCATCATGCTTTTATATTGATATTTATTGCATTATGGGTTGTTATTACACATTATGTCACAATACTTATGCCTATTCTCTCTTATTTTACAAGGTTTACATAAAGAGGGAGAATGCCGGCAGCTGGGATTCCGGGCTGGAAAAGGAGCAAATATTAGAGACATATTCTGCACAGCTCCAAAAGTCCTGAAACTTTACGGAATCTATTTTCAGAATATATAAAAAATACTGTGCGCAAGAAGTTCCAGAGGGGGGCCACACCCTGGCCATGAGGGTGGGGGGGCACCCTACCCCCCTTGGCACGCCCCTGCCTCGTGGGCCCCCTGGTGGCCCTCTGATGCCCATCTTCTACAATATGGAGTCTTTCGTCGAGGAAAAAATCATAAGCAAGCTTTCAGGACGAGACTCCGCCGCCACGAGGCGGAACCAATCTAGGGCTCTGGCGGAGCTGTTCTGCCGGGGAAACTTCCCTCCGGGAGGGGGAAATCATCACCATCGTCTTCACCAACGATCCTCTCATCGGGAGGTGGTCAATATCCATCAACATCTTCACCAGCACCATCTTGTCTCAAACCCTAGTTCATCTCTTGTATCCAATCTTTGTATCCAAACCTCAGATTGGTACCTGTGGGTTGCTAGTAGTGTTGATTACTCCTTGTAGTTGATGCTAGTTGGTTTACTTGGTGGAAGATCATATGTTCAGATCCATTATGCATATTAATACCCCTCTGATTATGAACATGAATATGCTTTGTGAGTAGTTACGTTTGTTCCTGAGGACATGGGAGAAGTCTTGCTATCAGTAGTCATGTGAATTTGGTATTTGTTCGATATTTTGATGAGATGTATGTTGTCACCCCTCTAGTGGTGTCATGTGAACATCGACTACATGACACTTCACCATTGTTTGGGCCTAGAGGGAGGCATTGGGAAGTAATAAGTAGATGATGGGTTGCTAGAGTGACAGAAGCTTAAACCCTAGTTTATGTGTTGCTTCGTAAGGGGCTGATTTGGATCCATATGTTTCATGCTATGGTTAGGTTTACCTTAATACTTCTATTGTAGTTGTGGATGCTTGCAATAGGGGTTAATCATAAGTGGGATGCTTGTCCAAGTAAGGGCAGTACCCAAGCACCGGTCCACCCACATATCAAATTATCAAAGTACCGAACGCGAATCATATGATCGTGATGAAAACTAGCTTGACGATAATTCCCATGTGTCATCGGGAGCGCTTTACATCATATAAGAGTTTGTCCAGGCTTGTCATTTGCTACAAAAAGGATTGGGCCATCTTGGTGCACCTTATTTACTTTTATTACTTGCTACTCGTTACCAATTACTTTATCACAAAACTATCTGTTACCGATAATTTCAGTGCTTGCAGAGAATACCTTGTTGAAAACTGCTTATCATTTCCTTCTGCTCCTCGTTGGGTTCGACACTCTTACTTATAGAAAGTTCTACGATAGATCCCCTATACTTGTGGGTCATCATCCATCATGTCATAGAAACTTAATTAGTGTTTCTTATTTGGACAAAGATAATTATGAATGTTATTTTGGACATGGCAAGTGTGCCATATGGTTAAATAATGCTTATGTGGGTGATGCTTTACTACACGATGAGCTTTATTTGTTATCACTTCGTGAAAAAGTTTATTCTGTATGCAATGTGGAAGAACATGTTTCCGTGTCGAATAAAGAATAAAAGAAAAGAAGGAAAACATTCGACTCATCGAAATTATGGCACTGTCGCTTGGGCCATATTTCCAAGGGGAGAATAGAAAGATTAGTCAAAAGTAAAAATCTTCATCCGCTAGAATTAGAATTCCCAGACTTAGAAGAATGCATAGATTGCAATAAAGGAAAGTATATAAAACAAATAAAAAAGGTGCAATCCATAGCACAGGCACACTAGAAATCATCCACACTAACATTTGTGGACCATTTTCGGTGAAAAGTGTGGATGGATATGACTTGTTCATAACATTCATAGATGATTACTCTCGCTATGGTTATATTTATCCAATCAATGAAAGATCGGAAGCATTGGATAAATTTAAAATATTCAAAGCTGAAGTTGAAAAATCAGCATGATAAAAGAATAAAGATAGTAAGGTCTGACCATGGGGGAGAGTACTATGGTCGGCACACTCCATATGGCCAAGTCCCTGGACCTTTTGCAAAGTTCTTGCAGGAGACTTGCATAGTAGCCCAGTATTAAATGCCGGGCGAGCCTTAGCAAAATGGAGTAGCTAAAAGGTGTAATCGTACACTTATGGATATGGTGCGCAGCATGATGAGTTATTCCAACTTACCATTGGGATTATGGATGGAGGCGCTTAAAACTGCCATTCACATTCTCAATAGAGTACCAAGCAAGTAGGTGCCTGATAACCCACAAGTATAGGGGATCACAACAATTTTTGAGGGTAGAGTATTCAACCCAAATTTATTGATTCGACACAAGGGGAGACAAAGAATATTCTCAAGTATTAGCAGCTGAGTTGTCAATTCAACCACACCTGGAAACTTAATATATGCGGCAAAGTATTTAGTAGTGGTAAAGTAATATGATAGTAGTGGTAACGGTAACAAAAGGTAACGGTAGTAAAAGCAATGTTTTTGGTACTTTGTAGTGATGATAGCAATAGCAACGGAAAAGTAAATAAGCGAAGCACAATATATGGAAAGCTCGTAGGCAATGGATCAGTGATGGAGAATTATGCCGGATGTGGTTCATCATGTAACAGTCATAACCTAGGGTGACACAGAACTAGCTCCAGTTCATTGATATAATGTAGGCATGTATTCCGAATATAGTCAAACGTGCTTATGGAAAAGAACTTGCATGACATCTTTTGTCCTACCCTCCCGTGGCAGCGGGGTCCTTACAGAAACTAAGGGATATTAAGGCCTCCTTTTAATAGAGAACCGGAACAAAGCATTAACACATAGTGAATACATGAACTCCTCAAACTACGGTCATCACTGGTAAGTATCCCGATTATTGTCACTTCGGGGTTAACGGATCATAACACATAATAGGTGACTATAGACTTGCAAGATAGGATCAAGAACACTCATATATTGATGAAAACATAATAGGTTCAGATCTGAAATCATGGCACTCGGGCCCTAGTGACAAGCATTAAGCATAGCAAAGTCATAGCAACATCAATCTCAGAACATAGTGGACACTAGGGATCAAACCCTAACAAAACTAACTCGATTACATGATAGATCCCATCCAACCCATCACCGTCCAGCAAGCCTACGATGGAATTACTCACGCACGGCGGTGAGCATCATGAAATTGCTGATGGAGGATGGTTGATGATGACGATGGTGACGGATTCCCCTCTCCGGAGCCCCGAACGGACTCCAGATCAGCCCTCTCGAGAGGTTTTAGGGCTTGGCGGCGGCTCCGTATCGTAAAACGTGATGATTTCTTCTCTAATTTTTTTCTCATCGAAACTCAATATATGGAGGTGGAGTTGGATTCGGAGAGGCAATAGGGGGCCCACGAGGTAGGGGAGTGCGCCCTAGGGGGGACAGGCGCGCCCCCCACCCTTGTGGCAGGACAGTGGGCCCGTTGGCCTTCATCTTTGGCAGGTATTTTTCTTATTTTCTGAAAAGTGTCTCCGTGAAGTTTCAGGTCATTCTGAGAACGTTTGCTCCTGCACATAAATAACACCATGGTAATTCTGTTAAAAACAGCGTCAGTCCGGGTTAGTTCAATTCAAATCATGCAAGTTAGAGTCTAAAACAAGGGCAAAAGTGTTTGGAAAAGTAGATATGTTGGAGACGTATCAACTCCCCCAAGCTTAAACCTTTGCTTGTCCTCAAGCAATTCAGTTGACAAACTGAAAGTGATAAAGAAAAACTTTTACAAACTCTGTTTTCTCTTGTTGTTGTAATTATGTAAAGCCAGCATTCAAGTTTTCAACACAGATTATAACTAACCACATTCACAATAACACATAGATCTCAAGTTTACTCATATCAATAGCATAATCAACTACCGAGCAATAATAATAAATCTCGGATGACAACACTTTCTCAAAACAATCATAATATGATATAACATGGTGGTATCTCGCTAGCCCTTTCTGAGACCGCAAAACATAAATGTAGAGCACCTTTAAAGACCAAGGACTGACTAGACATTGCAATTCATGGTAAAAGAGATCTAGTCAAGTCATACTCAATGTAAACTAACAATAATGAATGCAAATGACATCAGTGCTCTCCAACTGGTGCTTTTTAATAAGAGGATGATGACTCAGCATAAAAGTAAATAGATAGGCCCTTCGCAGAGGGAAGCAGGGATTTGTAGAGGTGCCAGAACTCGGTTTTGAAATAGAGGTGAATAATATTTTGAGCGGTATACTTTCATTGTCAACATAACAACCAAGAGATGTCGATATCTTCCATGCTACACATATTATAGGCGGTTCCCAAATAGAATGGTAAAGTTTATGCTCCCCCTTCCACCACAAGCATCAATCCATGGCTTGCTCGAAACAATGAGTGCCTCCAACTAACAAGAGTCCCAGGGGGAGTTTTGTTTGCAATTATTTTGATTTAGTTTGCATAAAGCATGGGACTGGGCATCCCGGTGACCAGCCATTTATCTCGTGAGTGAGGAGCGGAGTCCAGTCCTCTTGAGAATAACCCGCCTAACATGGAAGATACAGACAACCCTAGTTGATACATGAGCTATTCGAGCATACAAAACAGGATATTTATTTGAAGGTTTAGAGTTTGGCACATACAAATTTCCTTGGAACGACAGGTATATACCGTATATAGGTAGGTATAGTGGACTCATGTGGAATAACTTTGAGGTTTAAGGAGTTTGGATGCACAAGCAGTATTCCCGCTTAGTACAGGTGAAGGCTCGCAAAATACTGAGAAGCGACCAGCTAGAGAGCGGCGACAGTCATGAACATGCATTAAAATTAATCAACACTGAATGCAAGCATGAGTAGGATATAATCCACCATGAACATAAATATCGTGAAGGTTATGTTGATTTTGTTTCAACTACATGCGTGAACATGCGCCAAGTCAAGTCACTTAAATCATTCAGAGGAGGATACCACCCTATCATACCACATCATAACCATTTTAATAGCATGTTGGCACGCAAGGTAAACCATTATAACTCATAGCTAATCAAGCATGGCACAAGAAACTATGATCTCTAGTTGTCATTGCAAACATGTTTATTCATAATAGGCTGAATCAGGAACGATGAACTAATTATATTTACAAAAACAAAAGAGGTCGAGTTCATACCATCTTTTCTCATCTCAGTCAGTCCATCATATATCATCATAATTGCCCTTCAATTGCATGACCGAACGATTTGAATAATAACAATAGTGCATGTGCATTGGACTAAGCTGGAGTCTGCAAGCATTCAATAAACAGGAGAAGACAAGGCAATATGGGCTCTTTTGTCAGATCAACAATAATGCATATAAGAGCCACCTCAACAATTTAATTATGGTATTCTCCTATCGACCCCCAAAGAAAAGAAAAGAAATAAAACTATTTACACGGGAAAGGTCCCAACAAGCAAAAGAAGAACATGAAATCTTTTTGGGTTTTCTTTTTAATTACTACTACAAGCATGGAAAGTAAACTAATTAAAAGCTACAACTAATTTTTTTGGTTTTTCTTAAGGTTTCTTAAACACACAAGAAGAAAGCATAAAAAGGAAAATAAACTAGCATGGATGATACAATGAAAAAGTATGAGCACCAACATCTAGAAATGAGTGTGTGAGCATAAATGTAATGACGGTGGGAAATATGTACTCCCCCAAGCTTAGGCTTTTGGCCTAAGTTGGTCTATGGCCACGGCTGGGCTGGCGGATATCCATAATAATAGTTGTTGGGGTCGTACTGTGATGCAGCAGCTATCGCCTGCTGAGCTACAGCATGGCAATGAGTAGCCTCCTCTCTGGTAATAGTATATCCTCCTCTTGCATGATAATCAAAGAAAGCAGGAGCAGGGAGAGTAATACGGACAACACGGCATTTGTCAAAGATTAGTCGATACTGGAGAGGTGATTCGTTCCTCTCGACAAACTAGTGGTGAACCATAGCATTAAAATCTAGATAGGCAGGAGGTAATTCAATATCATCTTCTCGCACATCTATACCAAGAAAATTAGCTACGCGAGTTGCGTAAATTCCACCGAAGAAATCTCCAGTACATCTATTAAGATGCAACCTACGTGCAACAATGGCTCCCAAATTATATGATTTATCTCCTAACACAGCACTCCTAAGAATACTGAGGTCAGGGACACACACATGACATGCTTCATCTTCACCATTTATGCATCTGCCTATGAACAGAGCAAAATAATGTATGGCAGGAAAATGAATACTCCCTATGGTAGCTTGTGTAATATCTCTAGATTCTCCCACAGTTATATCAGCAAGAAAATCTCTAAATTCAGATTTGAGAGGATCCCTTATACTACCCCATTGTGGAAGTTTGCATGCAGTGGTAAAATCCTCTAAGTCCATGGTATAAGATTTATCATAAAGATCAAACAGGACAGTTGGAGAATTACGTGAAGTGGAAAATTCAAACCTCCTCACAAAGGAGCTAGTGAGCTCATGATACTGCCTGCACTTCTCTTCCTCGAAGCTCACGAGATCAGCGTTACGCAAATATGCGTTGAATTCTTCTTTTATTCCTGCTTGATCCATAAAATTTTCAGAAGGCCACTCACAAGGACGCACTGGAGCGTCTCTCGGTGGCTCTTCGTCAACATCACGCATTGCAAGCCTGGGTCCTTGCTTCTTTGAAGAACCACCTTGGAACATTTTCCTAAGCATTTTTCTTCCTCTAAAAAATTCTGAAAATTTTTAGTAACTTCAAAATAAAAGTAAACCAAACTCAATAATATTGATAGTAACTACTCCTACAAGTGCCTAGGGCCTATATCATGCATCAAAACTACTTTTGACCATATAAATTTTACATGCAAGCTCAATAACAGGGTCACCTAAGCAGCAAAAATTGCAATGAATAATGCACTAGAACAAAAACTAATTGGACCAATGGAGGAGTCACATACCAAGGAACAATCTCGCCAAGCAGTTTTGTGAGAGGTGCTTTGAGCAAGGAGATCGAAAATGGCAGCAAAACGAGCTTGGACTCGGGTTTGAGCTGGTTATTCGTGTTTGGGGGAGGAAGATGAAGTGTGTGGGTGTAGGAATAAGTGGAGGAGGGCCGCCGTGGGCCCACGAGGCAGGGGCGCGCCCTCCACCCTCGTGGCAAGGTGGTTGGACCCCCTGGTATGTTCTTTGTTCCATAAATCCTCAAATATTCTAGAAAAAATCATATTTAATTTTCAGGTCATTTGGAGAACTTTTATTTTCAAGGTATTTTTATATTGCACGGATAATCAGATAACAGACAGAAAAATATTTATTTTTATTTTATTTAATATAAATAACAGAAAGTAAAAGTGGGGTACAGAAGGTTGTGCCTTCTAGTTTCATCCATCTCATGATCATCAAAAGGAATCCGCTAACAAGGTTGATCAAGTCTTGTTAATGAACTCATTCCGAATAACGTGGAACCGGAGAAATTTCGAGTAACACCATGTTACCTCAACGGGGATATGCACATCCCCAATAATAAGAATATCATATTTCTTCTTGACAGTAGGAAGAGGAAATTCAAAACCTCCAAATATAATTGATGGAATTTTTCCAATAGAGTTGATACTATGAACTTGAGGTTGTTTCTTCGGAAAGTGTACCGTATGCTCATTACCATTAACATGAAAAGTGACATTGCCTTTAGTGCAATCAATAACAGCCCCTGTAGTATTCAAAAAGGGTCTTCCAAGAATAATAGACATACTACCGTCCTCGGGTATATCAAGAGTAACAAAGTCCGTTAAAATAGTAGCGTTTGCAACTACAACAGGCACATCCTCACAAATACCGATAGGTATAGCAGTTGATTTATCAGCCATTTGCAAAGATATTTCAGTAGGTGTCAACTTATTCAAATCAAGTCTACGATATAAAGAGAGAGGCATAACACTAACACCGGCTCCAAGATCACACAAAGCAGTTTTAACATAATTTCTTTTAATGGAGCATGGTATAGTGGGTACTCTTGGGTCTCCAAGTTTCTTTGGTATTCCACCCTTAAAAGTATAATTAGCAAGCATGGTGGAAATTTCAGTTTCCGGTATCTTTCTTTTATTTGTAATAATATCTTTCATGTACTTAGCATAAGGATTGGTTTTGAGCATATCAGTTAATCGCATACGTAAAAAGATAGGTCTAATCATTTTAGCAAAGCGCTCAAAATCCTCATCATCCTTTTTCTTGGATGGTTTGGGAGGAAAAGGCATGGGTTTCTGAACCCAAGGCTCTCTTTCTTTACCATGTTTCCTAGCAACAAAATCTTTTTTATCATAACATTGATTCTTTGATTGTGGGTTATCAAGATCAACAGCAGGTTCAATTTCTATGTCATTGTCATTACTAGGTTGAGCATCATCATGAACATTATTATTAACATTATCATTAGTTTCAGGTTCATTACCAGATTGTGTTTCAGCATCAGAAATAGAGATATCATTTGGATTCTCAGGTGTTTCAACAATAGGATCACTAGAAGCATGCAAAGTCCTATCATTTTTCTTTTTCTTCTTTTTAGAAGAGCTAGGTGCATCTATATTATTTCTCTGAGAATCTTGCTCAATTCTTTTAGGATGACCTTCAGGATACAAAGGTTCCTGAGTCATTCTACCACCTCTAGTCATAACTCTAACAACATTATCATTATTCTTATTATTCAATTCATTGAGCAAATCATTTTGAGCTTTAAGTACTTGTTCTACTTGAGTGGTAACCATAGAAGCATGTTTACTAATAAGTCTAAGTTCACCTTTAACATTAGCCATATAATCACCCAAGTGTCCAAGCATATTTGAATTGTATTTTAACTATCTACCAAAATAAGCATTAAAGTCTTCTTGCTTAGCCATAAATTTATCAAACTCATCTAAGCATGGGCTAGCAAACTTAGTAAACGGGATTACAGCTTTATCATATCTATAGAGAGAATTTACCTTCACTACCTGTGTCGGGTTATCAAGACCATGAGTTTCTTCAATAGGTAAAGGATTAAGATTATATGTTTCTTCAACAGGCGATAAATTAAGACCATGTATTTCTTCAATAGGAGATAAATTCTTAACATCTTCAGCTTTAATACCCTTTTCTTTCATAGATTTCTTTGCCTCTTGCATATCTTCAGGACTGAGAAATAGAATACCCTCTTCTTCGAAGTTGGTTTAGGAATTGGCTCCGAAGGTGTCCAGTTATTTTCATTTGTCAACATATTATTCAATAGAATTTCAGCTTTATCCGGTGTGCTTTCCCTGAAAACAGAACCAGCACAACTATCCAGGAAATCTCTGGAGGCATCGGTTAGTCCATTATAAATGATATCAAGTATTTCATTTTTCTTAAGAGGATGATTAGGCAAAGCATTAAGTAATTGGAGGAGCCTCCCCCAAGCTTGTGGGAGACTCTCTTCTTCAATTTGCACAAAATTATATATATCCCTTAAAGCAGCTTGTTTCTCATGAGCAGGGAGATATTTAGCAGAGAAGTAATAAATCATATCCTAGGGACTACGCACACAACCAGGATCAAGAGAATTAAATCATATCTTAGCATCACCCTTTAATGAGAATGAAAATATTTTAAGGATGTAAAAGTAGCGAGTTTTCTCATCTTTAGTGAACAGGATAGCTATATCATTCAATTTAGTAAGATGTGCCACAACAGTTTCAGATTCATAACCATGAAAAGGATCAGACTCAACCAAAGTAATTATATCAGGATCAACAGAGAATTCATAATCCTTATCAGTAACAAAGATAGGTGAAGTAGCAAAAGCAGGGTCAGGTTTCATTCTATCATTTAGGGATTGCTTACTCCATTTAGCTAATAATCTTTTAAGTTTAGTTCTATTTCTGCAAGCTAAAATGGCTAAAGAAGCATCTTGATCAAATACATAACCCTTATGAATAGCAAGTGGTTCTTCATCATCACTTTCATCAGTATCATCAGATTCAATATTTTCAATTTCTCTAGCCCTAACAAGTTGTTCATCAAGAAAAGCGGTGGCATAGTAGTATCAGGCATAGAGGTAGTTTCATCATAAGTATCATGCATAGCAGAAGTGGCATCATCAATAACATGCGACATATCAGAACGAATAGTAGAAGCAGGTGTAGGTGTCGCAAGCTTACTCAAAACAGAAGGTGAATCAAGTGTAGAGCTAGATGGCAGTTCCTTACCTCCCCTCATAGTTGAGGGATAGATCTTGGTTTCTGGTTCTCTCAAATTCTTCATAATGATAAGCAGATATATATCCCAAGTGACTCAAAGAATAGAGCTATGCTCCCCAGCAACGGCGCCAAAAAATAGTCTTGATAACCCACAAGTATATGGGATCGCAACAGTTTTTGAGGGTAGAGTATTCAACCCAAATTTATTGATTCGACACAAGGGGAGATAAAGATTCTCAAGTATTAGCAGCTGAGTTGTCAATTCAACCACGCCTGGAAACTTAATATCTGCAGCAAAGTATTTAGTAGCAAAGTAATATGATAGTAGTGGTAACGGTAACAAAAGGCAACGGTAGTAAAAGCAATGTTTTTGGTATTTTGTAGTGATGATAGCAGTAGCAACCGAAAAGTAAATAAGCGAAGCACAATATATGGAAAACTTGTAGGCAATGGATTAGTGATGGAGAATTATGCCGGATGCGGTTCATCATGTAACAGTCATAACCTAGGGTGACACAGAACTAGCTCCAGTTCATTGATATAATGTAGGCATGTATTCCGAATATAGTCATACATGCTTATGGAAAAGAACTTGCATGACATCTTTTGTCCTACCCTCCCGTGGCAGCGGGGTCCTTACGGAAACTAAGGGATATTAAGGCCTCCTTTTAATAGAGAACCGGAACAAAGCATTAACACATAGTGAATACATGAACTCCTCAAACTACGGTCATCACCGCTAAGTATCCCGGTTATTGCCACTTCGGGGTTAACGGATCATAACACATAATAGGTGACTATAGACTTGCAAGATAGGATCAAGAACACTCATATATTGATGAAAACATAATAGGTTCAGATCTGAAATCATGGCACTCGGGCCCTAGTGACAAGCATTAAGCATAGCAAAGTCATAGCAACATCAATCTCAGAACATAGTGGACACTAGGGATCAAACCTAACAAAACTAACTCGATTACATGATAGAGCCCATCCAACCCATCACCGTCCAGCAAGCCTGCGATGGAATTACTCACGCACGTCGGTGAGCATCATGAAATTGGTGATGGAGGGTGGTTGATGATGACGATGGCGACGGATTCCCCTCTCCGGAGCCCCGAACAGACTCCAGATCAGCCCTCTCGAGAGGTTTTAGGGCTTGGCGATGGCTCCGTATCGTAAAACATGATGATTTCTTCTCTCTGGTTTTTTTCTCATCGAAACTCAATATATGGAGGTGGAGTTGGAGTCGGAGAGGCAACAGGGGGCCCACGAGGTAGGGGGCGCGCCACCCACCCTCATGGCAAGACGGTGGGCCCCTGGCCTTCATCTTTGGCAGGTATTTTTCTTATTTTCTGAAAAGTGTCTCCGTGAAGTTTTAGGTCATTCCGAGAATGTTTGCTCCTGCACATAAATAACACCATGGTAATTCTGCTGAAAACAGCATCAGTCTGGGTTAGTTCCATTCAAATCATGCAAGTTAGAGTCCAAAACAAGGGCAAACGTGTTTGGAAAAGTAGATACATTGGAGACGTATCAGTGCCCAAAACACCGCACGAGTTATGGACAGGAAGGGTGTCCTCCCTACAATACTTCAGGGTGTGGGGGTGCCCTGCTGAGGCCAAAATGTTTAATCCAAACATTGCTAAGTTAGATTCCAAAATAGTGAGTTGCCACTTCATTGGCTATCCAGATAAATCAAAGGGTTTTCGTTTCTACTGCACAGACAGATATACAAAGTTTGTAGAAACACGACATGCAATCTTCTTAGAGGACGAAATGATGAGGGGGGGCTTGGTAGCTCGGAAAATTGATCTTGAGGAGAAGAGGGTGCATGCACCTAATCCGATGATTCCGGAGCCATTTTTCTCACTACCAGTTGCAACTCCACCCATGACAACTATGGGGGTATACCTGAAACCTGTCCGCTAGGAGCTGACTGAACCCATTGTTAAGCATGAAAGGGAGGTGCAACAGCAAATTTTAGAAGAAGTGCCAGAAGTTGTGGCACATAATGTGCCAGAAACTGAGGCCCTTAGAAGGTATACAAGACACAAAAAGTCAGCTATTTCTATTGATTATAAGTTTATAACACGGAAATAGTTCATACAGAAAAAGATCCCACCTCATATGAAGAAGCCATTGAAGGAAATATGCCCTAGAGGCAATAATAAATTTGTTATTTATATTTACTTATATCATGATAAATGTTTATTATTCATGCTAGAATTGTATTAACCGGAAACTTAGTACATGTGTGAATACATAGACAAACAGAGTGTCCCTAGTATGCCTCTACTTGACTAGCTCGTTAATCAAAGATGGTTAAGTTTCCTAGCCATAGACATGTGTTGTCATTTTATGAACGGGATCACATCATTAGAGAATGATGTGATGGACTAGACCCATCTGTTAGCTTAGCACTATGATCGTTTAGTTTATTGTTATTGCTTTCTTCATGACTTATACATGTTCCTATGACTATGAGATTATGAAACTCCCGAATACCGGAGGAACACTTAGTGTGCGATCAAATGTCGCAACGTAACTGGGTGATTATAAAGATGCTCTACAGGTGTCTCCGATGGTGTTTGTTGAGTTGGCATAGATCGAGATTAGGATTTGTCACTCCGATTGTCGGAGAGGTATGTCTGGGCCCTCTCGGTAATGCACATCACTATAAGCCTTGCAAGCAATGTGACTAATGAGTTAGTTGCGGGATGATGCATTACGGAACGAGTAAAGAGACTTGCCGGTAACGAGATTGAACTAGGTATGAGAATATCGACGATCGAATCTCGGGCAAGTAACATACCGATGACAAAGGGAATAGCGTATGTTATTATGCGGTTTCACCAATAAAGATCTTCATAGAATATTAGGATCCAATATGAGCATCCAGGTTCCGCTATTGGTTATTGACATGAGATGTGTCTCGATCATGTCTACATAGTTCTCGAACCCGTAGGGTCCGCACGCTTAACGTTCGATGATGATTTGTATTATTAGTTATGTGATTTGATGTACCGAAGGTTGTTCGGAGTCCCGTATGAGATCACGAACATGACGAGGAGTCTCAAAATGGTCGAGACGTAAAGATCGATATATTGGAAGGCTATATACGGACATCAGAAAGGTTCCGAGTGATTCGGGTATTTTTCAGAGTACCGGAGAGTTACTGAATTCGTCGGAGGAAGTAGTGGGCATTAATGGGCCATACGGGAAAGGAGAGAAGGGCCTCAAGGGGTGGCCGCACGCACCCCCATGGGCTGGTCCGAATTGGACTAGGAGGGGGCGGCGCCCCCTTCCTTTCCTTCTCCCTCTCTCCCTTCTCCTCCTTCCTTTCCCCCTCCTAGTAGGACTAGGAAAGGGGAGTCCTACTCCTACTAGGAGGAGGACTCCTCCTCTCCAGGCGTGCCACAAGGGCCGGCCGTCCTCCCCCTTGCTCCTTTATATACGGGGGCATGGGGGCACCCTAGGACACACAAGTTGATCATTGATCCCTTAGCCGTGTGCGGTGCCCCCCTCCACCATAATCCACCTCGGTCATATCGTCGTAGTGCTTAGGCGAAGCCCTGTGCCGATAGCTTCATCCTCACCATAATCATGCCATCGTGCTGATGAAGCTCTCCCTCGACACTCAGCTGGATCGAGAGTTCGTGGGACATCACCGAGCCGAACGTGTGCAGATCGCGGAGGTGTCGTACTTTCGGTACTAGGATCGGTCGGCTCATGAAGACGTACGGTTACATCAACCGCGTTTTCATAACGCTTCCGCTTATGGTCAACGAGGGTACCTATACAACACTCTTCCCCTCTCGTTGTTATGCATCACCATGATAGATCTTGCGTGTGCGTAGGATTTTTTTTAAAATTAGTGTGTTCCCCAACAGTGGCATCCGAGCCAGGTCTATGCGTAGATGTTATATGCATGAGTACAACACAAAGGAGTTGTGGGCATGGGTATATACATATTGCTTGCCGTCACTAGTTGATTTTGATTCATCGGTATTGTTGGATGAAGCGGCTTAGACCGACATTACGCGTACGCTTACGCGAGACTGATTCTACCGACGTGCTTCGCACACAGGTGGCTGGTGGGTGTCAGTTTCTCCAACTTTAGTTGAATCGGATTCAATGAACAGGGTTCTTTCTGAAGATCAAAAAGCAATCACTATACCGTGTTGTGGTTTTTGATGCGTAGGTAAGAACGGTTCTTGCTCAGCCCATAGCAGCCACGTAAAACTTGCAACAACAAAGTAGAGGATGCCTAACTTGTTTTTGCAGGGCATGTTGTGATGTGATATGGTCAAGACATGATGCTAAATTTTATTGTATGAGATGATCATGTTTTGTAACACAGTTATCGGCAACTAGCAGGAGCCATATGGTTGTCGCTTTATTGTATGAAATGCAATCGCCATATAATTGCTTTACTTTATCACTAAACGGCAGCGATAGTCGTAGAAGCAATAGTTGGCGAGACGACAATGATGCTTCGATGGAGGTCAAGGTGTCAAGCCGGTAACGATGGTGATCATGACGGTGCTTTGGAGATGGAGATCAAAGGCACAAAATGATGATGGCCATATCATATCACTTATATTGATTGCATGTGATGTTTATCCTTTATGCATCTTATTTTGCTTAGTTTGGCGGTAGCATTATAAGATGATCTCTCACTAAATTTCAAGGTATAAGTGTTCTCCCCGAGTATGCACCGTTGCTACAGTTCGTCATGCCGAGACACCACATGATGATCGGGTGTGATAAGCTCTACATTCACATACAACGGGTGCAAGCCAGTTTTGCACACTCAGAATACTCGGGTTAAACTTGACGAGCCTAGCATATGCAGATATGGCCTCAGAACACTGAGACCGATAGGTCGAGCGTGAATCATATAGTAGATATGATCAACATAGTGATATTCACCATTGAAAACTACTCCATCTCACGTGATGATCGGACATGGTTTAGTTGATATGGATCACGTGATCACTCAGATGATTAGAGGGATGTCTATGTAAGTGGGAGTTCTTAAGTAATTTGATTAATTGAACTTTAATTTATCAAGAACTTAGTACCTGATAGTATTTTGCATGTCTATGTTGTTGTAGATAGATGGCCCGTGTTGTTGTTCCGTTGAATTTTAATGCGTTCCTAGAGAAAGCTAAGTTGAAATATGATGGTAGCAATTACACGGACTTGGTCCGTAACTTGAGGATTATCCTCATTGCTACACAGAAGAATTACGTTCTGGAAGCACCGCTAGGTGACAAACCCGCTGCAGGAGCAACGCAAGATGTTGTGAACACCTGGCAGAGCAAAGCTGATGACTACTCGATAGTTCAGTGTGCCATGCTTTACGGCTTAGAACCGGGACTTCAACGACGTTTTGAACGTCATGGAGCATATGAGATGTTCCAGGAGTTGAAGTTAATATTTCAAGAAAATGCCCGGATTGAGAGATATGGAGTCTCAAATAAGTTCTATAGCTGCAAAATGGAGGAGAATAGTTCTGTCAGTGGACATATACTCAGAATGTCTGGGTACCATAATCACTTGACTCAGCTGGGAGTTAATCTTCCTGATGATAGTGTCATTGATAGAGTTCTTCAATCACTACCACCAAGCTACAAGAGCTTCGTGATGAACTATAATATGCAAGGGATGGATAAGACTATTCCCGAGCTCTTCGCAATGCTAAAGGCTGCAGAGGTAGAAATCAAGAAGGAGCATCAAGTGTTGATGGTCAATAAGACCACTAGTTTCAAGAAAAATGGTAAAGGGAAGAAGGGGAACTTCAAGAAGAACAGCAAGCCAGTTGCTGCTCAAGTGAAGAAACCCAAGTCTGGACCTAAGCCTGAAACTGAGTGCTTCTACTGCAAAGGGACTGGTCACTGGAAGCGGAACTGCCCCTAGATACTTGGCAGATAAGAAGGATGGCAAAGTGAACAAAGGTATATTGGATATACATGTTATTGATGTGTACCTTACTAGTGTTTATAGCAACCCCTCGTATTTGATACTGGTTCGGTTGCTAAGAGTAGTAACTCGAAATGGGAGTTGCAAAATAAATAGAGACTAGGTAAGGGCGAGGTGATGATGAGTGTTGGAAGTGATTCCAAGGTTGATAAGATCACCATGGCACACTCCCTTTACTTTTGGGATTAGTGTTGAACCTAA
Organism: Triticum monococcum; assembly: GCA_034509565.1. Taxonomy (NCBI): domain Eukaryota; kingdom Viridiplantae; phylum Streptophyta; class Magnoliopsida; order Poales; family Poaceae; genus Triticum; species Triticum monococcum. The sequence goes on along the minus strand of CM067842.1, from coordinate 524,202,579 downwards.
AATAAATGTTATTTGGTGTTTGCGTTGAGCATGAATATGATTGGATCATATTTATTGCAATACGGTTATTCATTTAAGTCAAAGAATAATTGTTGTTCTGTTTATATGAATAAAACCTTCTATGGTCATACACACAATGTGAATGGTTTATTGAATCTCGATCGTAGTGATACACATATTCATAATATTGATGCCAAAAGATGCAAAGTTGATAATGAGAGTGTAACATATTTGTGGCACCGCCGTTTAGGTCATATTGGTCTAAAGCGCATGAAGAAACTCCATGCTGATGAGATTTTGGAATCACTTGATTATGAATCATTTGATTCTTGCGAACCATGCCTCATGGGCAAGATGACTAAGACTCCGTTCTCTGGAACAATGGAGCAAGCAACTGACTTGTTGGAAATAATACATACTGATGTATGCAGTCCAATGAGTGTTGAGGCTCGCGGCGGGTATCATTATTTTCTGACCTTCACAAATGATTTGAGCAGATATGGGTACATCTACTTGATGAAACACAAGTCTGAAACATTTGAAAAGTTCAAAGAATTTCAGAGTGAAGTTGAGAATCATCGTAACAAGAAAATAAAGTTTCTACGATCTGATTGTAGAGGCAAATATTTGAGTTACGAGTTTGGCCTTCAATCAAAACAATGTGAAATAGTTTCACAAACTCATGCCACGTGAAACACCACAACATAATGGTGTGTCCGAACGTCATAACTGTACTTTTTGGATATAGTGCAATCTATGATGTCTCTTACCGATTTGCCACTATTGTATTGGGGGTTATGCATTAGAGACAGCTGCATTCACGTTAAATAGGGCACCATCTAAATCCATTGAGACGACACCATATGAACTATGGTTTGGCAAGAAACCTAAGTTGTCGTTTCTTAAAGTTTGGGGCGGCGAAGCTTATGTGAAAAAGTTTCAACCTGATAAGCTCGAACACAAATCAGAGAAATGCGTCATCATAGGATACCAAAAGAAAACTGTTGGGTACACCTTCTATCACAGATCTGAAGGCAATATATTCGTTGCTAAGAATGGATAGTTTTCAGAGAAGGAGTTTCTCTCGAAAGAAGTGAGTGGGAGGAAAGTAGAACTTGATGAGGTAATTGTACCTGCTCCCGAATTGGAAAGTAGTTTATCATAGAAATCAGTTTCAGTGATTCCTACACCAATTAGTGAGGAAGCTAGTGATCATGAAACTTCAGATCAAGTTACTACCGAATCTCATAGGTCAACCAGAGTAAGGTCCGCACCAGAGTGATACGGTAATCCTGTTCTGAAGGTCATGTTACTTGACCATGACGAATCTACGAACTATGAGGAAGCGATGATGAGCCCAGATTCCACGAAATGGCTTAAGGCCATGAAATCTGAGATGGGATCCATGTATGAGAACAAAGTATGGACTTTGATTGACTTGCCTGATGATCGGTGAGCCATTCAGAATAAATGGATCTTCAAGAGGAAGACGGACGCTGATAGTAGTGTTACTATCTACAAAGCTTGAATTGTTGCAAAAGGTTTTCGACAAGTTCAAGGTGTTGACTACGATAAGATTTTCTCACTCGCATCGATGCTTAAAAGTCTTATCATACATCAGGGCGTAATGCAAGGGCCTATCCGAATCATGTTAGCAGTTGCCGTATTTTATGAAATCTGGCAAATGGATACCAAAACTACATTCCTTAATGGATTTATTAAAGAAGAGTTGTATATGATGCAACTAGAAGGTTTTGTCAATTCTAAAGATGCTGACAAAGTGTGCAAGCTCCAGTGATCCTTCTATGAACTGGTGCAAGCATCTCAGAGTTGGAATATACGCTTTGATGAGTTGATCAAAGCATATAGTTTTATACAGACTTGCGATGAAGCCTGTATTTACAAGAAAGTGAGTGGGAGCACTACAACCTTTCTGATAAGTATATGTGAATGACATATTGTTGATCGGAAATGATGTAGAATTTTCTGGAAAGCATAAAGGAGAATTTGAAAGGAGTTCTTCAAAGAAAGAATTACCTGTAAAGCAACTTACATATTGGGCATCAAGATCTATAAAGATAGATCAAGACGCTTGATAAGACTTTCGATGACTACATACCTTGATAAGATTTTGAAGGAGTTCAAAATGGATCAGTCAAAGAAGGAGTTCTTTCCTGAGTTGTAAGGTGTGAAATTGAGTAAAGACTCAAAACCCAGCCACGTTAGAAAATAGAAAGAGAATGAAAAGTCATTCCCTATGCCTCAGTCGTAGGTTCTATAAAGTATGCTATGTTGTGTACCAAACCTATTGTATGCCTAAGCAGGATTTTGGCAAGGGAGTACAATAGTGATCTAGGAGTAGATCACTGGACAACGATCAAAATTATCCTTAGAGGACTAAGAAAATATTTCTCAGTTATGGAGGTGATAAAAGAGTTCGCCATAAAGAGTTACGTCGATGCAAGCTTTTGACACTGATCTAGATGACTCTAAGTCTCGATCTAGATACATATCGAAAGTGGGAGCAGTTAGCTAGAGTATCTCCGTGCAGAGTATTGTAGATATAGAAATTTCCAAAATACATACGGATCCGAATGTTGCAGACCCGTAAACTAAACTTCTCTCACAAGCAAAACATGATCGCTCTTTGGGTGTTAATCACATAGCGATGTCAACTAGATTATTGACTCTAGTAAACCCTCTGTGTATTAGTCACATGAAGATGTGAACGAATCACATAAAGATGTGAACTATTGGTGTGAAATCACATGATGTTGCGAACTAGATTATTGACTCTAGTGCAAGTGGGAGACTAAAGGAAATATGCCCTAGAGGAAATAATAAAGTTGTTATTTATATTTCCTTATATCATGATAAATGTTTATTATTCATGCTAGAATTGTATTAACCGGAAACTTAGTACATGTGTGAATACATAGACAAACAGAGTATCCCTAGTATGCCTCTACTTGACTAGCTCGTTAATCAAAGATGGTTAAGTTCCCTAGCCATAGACATGTGTTGTCATTTGATAAACGGGATCACATCATTAGAGAATGATGTGATGGACTAGACCCATCCATTAGCCTAGCACTATGATCGTTTAGTTTATTGCTATTGCTTTCTTCACGACTTATACATATTCCTATGACTATGAGATTATGCAACTCCCGAATACCGGAGAGACACTTAGTGTGCTATCAAACGTCACAACGTAACTGGGTGATTATAAAGATGCTCTACAGGTGTCTTCGATGGTGTTTGTTGAGTTGACATAGATTGAGATTAGGATTTGTCACTCCGATTGTCAGAGAGGTATCTCTGGGCCCTCTCGGTAATGCACATCACTATAAGCCTTACAAGCAATGTGACTAATAAGTTAGTTACGGGATGATGCATTACGGAACGAGTAAAGAGACTGGCTGGTAACGAGATTGAACTAGGTATGAGGATACCGACGATTGAATCTCGGGCAAGTAACATACCGATGACAAAGGGAACAACGTATGTTGTTATGCGGTTTGACCGATAAAGATCTTCGTAGAATATGTAGGAGCCAATATGAGCATCCATGTTCCGTTATTGGTTATTGATAGGAGATGTGTCTCGGTCGATAGTTTTGCGAAATTCCAATGTCCCAAGAACCAGTACAAGATCGATCAAATGAAAGTAGTACCATATGATTTGGCAGTTCGCAACTTACAGTATGCACAAGTGTGCACTCGCCCTGACTTAGCCTTTATCACTGGGGTACTCGGTAGATATCAAGAGAATCCATGCATAGAGCACTGGAAGATAGTAAAGAAAGCATTGCGTTATGCGCAAGGCATGAAGGACTACACGCTAATATACATGAGAAGTGATTCCCTAGATATAAAAGGGTATTCAGACGCAGATTTTGCGGGGGACAGAGATGATAGAAAATCCACGTCAGGACACGTATTCACTCTCGTTGGGGAGCTATTTCGTGGAAAATCTCCAAACAATCAATAGTTGCGTCATCCACGATGTATGCATAATTCATAGCACGCTTCGAGGCCACGGGGCAGGCAATATGGCTAAAGAAATTTGTACCCGACTTGAAAGTGGTAGATTGTATTCACAAACCACTAAAGATGTACTGTGACAACCAACCCACAATATTTTACGCTCACAACAAGTCGAGTAATGCTGCCAAAACAATAGAGATAAGGTATTATGTTATGAAAGATAAAATCCAGGATCAAACTATAAGTCTCAAGCATATAAGGACAAAAGATATGCTTGCGGATCCGCTAACGAAAGACTTACCACCCAATGTGTTCAAGGAACACTTAGCCGACATGCGTTTAAGGGAAAGCCTTATGATTCCTGGATAGGCCCAAAAGGAACGGAATTTGTTTCTGAACAAAACATATGTTGTAGCTGTATAATTCTATCGGCAATTAGGCTGTGACGATGAAACATGCTCTATGTACCAATATGTGATGAAACAAATAAACTATAAAGTATAAGGTTAAAAGTAAAGTTAAGATCAAGGGGGAGAATGTTAGGTTGATCTCTCTCCCGTTCAAGCCCAACGGGTCGAACATGCCCTTGCATTACGCCCTGATCGGGGACGCCCAACCAAACCATGGTTGGTGGGCCCCTATCGCCAGTGCAATATAAAGAGGTGGGGTGTCGGGGCATGCATCACAAGGTTGACCATGCACCACAACACCACCAACACACCAATCCGATCTAGGGTTGCGCTAGGCCGACAGGAAGCTCCGCCGCCACCACCTCGCCTTCTCACTGCTATCACCGCCGCCACAACATCACCATGGCTGCTGGTTCGAGCTCGCAAGGCAAGGCAGAAGGTAGGTTCATCGGAATCACTAGCTTACACCGATCCAGAGGATCTGTCAGTACGATGGTGTGTATGTGTTCAAAAAAAGTATGATGGTGTGTGCCATGTGAATTTTGTACGGGCTATGTAGGCCTTTTCTTTTCTTAAGCAAGAAAGAAGTTGATGGGGTCTTGGCCTAGTGATGGGAGGGCAGTGCCATGTTCCTATCCGCATGATATGATTTTGATCCTTGTGGGAGACATTTAACCACATCGGTTAATTTCACGGGATTGGATTTTTTTTGCGGCTGAACACGGGATTGGACTTGTGTCTCACACATTCCTTGTTATGAACTAAAAAGGCATTGATTCAATTCAACCATTGCCCCAGGGAAGCCAACATCATGGCACATGTTTTAGCCAGACATGCATATGATTATAAAGTAATGAACATGCATATATTTTAGCTAGAAGTGCATTTTATACACATTTTGGCATTTTCAAATGCTTGATGAACATTTTACAAATATAATACTAACATTTTTTAATACATGACAACATTTTTCTATACACATTTAACATTTTTAAAATGTGTGATTAACATTTTTCAAATACTTATTTAACATTTTTTCAAGTGCTTGATTAACATTTTCTAAGTACACGAGCAACGTTTTTCACACACATTGTATATATTTTTGCATACATGAAAAACATTTTCTGTATACACATTAACATTCTTCTAATGCTTGGTTAACATTTTTTAATAGATGCTCAACATTTTTTCCATACGCATTTTTTAAATTCTTCAAAAGCTTAATTAACAATTTTCAAATACAAGATTAATATTTTCAAAATACATGGTCAATTGTTTTCTATACACATTTTAACATTTTCAAATACTCGTTGAACATTTCTTTTCAAATGCTTAATTAACATTTTTAAATACATGATCAATTTTTTTCACACATATTGTATTTTTTTGTATACATGAGAAACTTTTTCTTTATACATATTTAATATATTTTTTAATGCTTGGACAACATTCTTTCAAATGTTTTTATGTAAAGTGTTTTTTGTAATACATTTATTTAGAGTATAAACAAAAGAAAATAAAGAAAGAAAAAACAAAAAATATGAAAAAAGAACGAAAAATGAGGTTGTGGCCTCCCACGCGCCTGAGCCGGCCCATTTAAGGTGGTGCCTGACGTGAGACTATGCTAGCTCTCACGATAATCGAGACACAACGCTGCTGAAGCGAGGTGGAACTTGTTTACTACCATCTAGCACTATAGTAAGCGAGACAAGCAGGTGGGGTGGGGTGTAGGCCCCTTCCAAGTTCTTCATGTTGTACATGTGCTAAAGATGCCACATAAGTAAAAAAAGATGATGTGGCAAAACAATTAATGCGAAGAGATAGCATTATGATGATCCTAAGAAGAAACGATACTAAGCGTGTGGACCTATGTAAAATGACTACCAATCAATCCATAAAGTAGTTTAGTTGTTAAACAATTAAATGAGGAAAGCCTAGCTATAAAAGCTAAGCACCTATGCATTGGGAGTATGGTTTTTAATGCACTTAGCACCCCATCAAAGCACTAATGCATTGGAAGAGATGTGGTAGACAATGCCTCGAGTGAAGAGATCAATTGAGCATGTAAATATAAAAAATGGAAAAGAGATGTCAAAGTTGATGGGTGCCGGATTTGGTCGGGTTACCTAACAGGGCATGGGTTTGATTCTAGACCCATTTGTAGGGTCATGGGTGCTCAATCGACAAGATAATCGATTCAGGTATAAGTTTGGGACAGGTTGACCCGACCCAATTTCCAGGTTGAGGAGCATAGTTAGGTGGAAGTCGCCGGAAAGAGAGACACACTGTAGGGATCGCTGGAGGACTATCAAACCCTAGGCCACTGCCTTAGTGGACTCTTGTGTGTTCTCCTTCTGTCTCCTAGGAGCATAGTTAGGTGTTTTCTATTTGGCGCTTCAGGCACCTATTAGTATACAATTTGCAAACGGGCTCGCACATCAGCTTTGCTCTAGGCTGGCCCATCTCTCCTTTTTTTTGAAACACAAAAAGTGCGTGCCCGCGGTGAATCAAACCAGCGACCTTTAGTATCCTGGTACGCAATAGTAACCGCCATGCCCCCTTGCCCAATCTGATAACCTCTTCTTCCATCTTTTTCTTCTTCTTTCCTCTTTCCTTTTTCTTTTTTCTTCTTCCTAGTTCGATGACTTTTTTCAAATTCGTGATTTTCCTTCAAATCGATGAACTTTATTTCAAAATCAACGATTTGTTTTCAATTTAATGAAGGTTTTTCAAAAAAAATGCTGGAACTTTTTTCAATTTTGATGACTTTTTTCAAAATATATGAACTTATTTCAATTGGATAAACTTTTTCAAATTCGGTGAACGTTTTTCCAAAATCGATGAACTTTTTTCGAAATTCATGAAAAATTTTGAATTCATGATTTTATTTGTTTTTTGTGATTGTTGTTGTTTTTTCAAATGCGATCAAGCGAACCATGTGGAAATAAAATGCGAAATGTTCATGGCCGGCCCACCAGCATTTGCACCTGAAGCGCTGAATAGGAGCTCCCACATAGTTAGGTAGGCAGGGTGTCAAAAAAAGTAACCACACAACCTATGGGCCATAGTGAAGTCCATCTACAGCAAGGTCAAACATATGCCAGTTACAGCCCTGCAGCCCGTGCACAGCCCATATGGTAGGGCATCCATAGCCCATCTGGTAGGATTATCTGGACACACACGCAGCTGAGTGAGGGAGCCAGAGTCCAGAGAGGCCATGGTGCACCGTGCCAATGAATCGTACTGTTATTTTTTTTCCAGGGAAAAAAAAGAATTTCATTACTTAAGGATGCCTCTCGGCCAGAGCCAGTTTTACAATGAAGTCCAATCCGGCACGGAGCCAAACTCTAATGCGTGGCATACTACGGCCATAAACGGCCAATTCATGACTAACAATATTCTGAGAGCGGCTACAATATACAAAATTGAGGCATCTATTTTGTACATAGGAGTATAAAAGAAATCTCTTTAGCCTCGAGATCGGCCAACCTATGAATCTCCTCAATGAGTGCATGATGCATTGATCTGTCCGCCTCACGTCCTGCGATCGTACTGTTATTTATTAGCATTAGCAGTGGATGCCCAGCCAGCAGTGAAGATCCGTCAGCCCATGTCCTGTTTTGTTTGCTTTCTTCCGTGCTGCAACCGGGGCGCACTGGCAGATCCATGCATGGCAGCGCAGCACAGCACGTAGTCCTGCGCCTGCCTCGCCTGTCGTTTGGTGGAAGCAGTGAAGATGGAGGTAGTACTACTGTACTCGACTTCTTTCACTTTTCTGTTGGGTGCAGCAAGGCAGGCAGGGTACAGTTGGACAGGCAGGTGGCCAGATCAGATCAGATCGCTGCTGGGGCACTGCTCTGCTCCGCTCAGTTTGATGAAAGGAGCAGTAGTAATAAATTGGAGGTGTAACAGGGACGGCGGTAGCTGCGGGATTCTCTTCGGACGGTCTTCAAAAGAAATTACTCCTCCATGACAAACTAGGCTGGAACCAAAACTTGGAGTAGGATCACCCAAAACATATCTCCGTGCCGCTGTCACGGTTTGTTTGTTGTGTGTGCCTGTGGGGCGGGCAAGCGTGTGGCCACACCTGCATGCATGCGACAGCAGCGGCACGTATACAGTGGACAGTGGGTGCCGCACCACCAGCACCACCACGGCCACGCCACAATGACCAGGACGCCAGGAAAAGCCAACGCCGAATACGCCGTGCCGTGCCGTGCGCGGTGGGGCTTCCGAGACGCGGCATGGCCACATGCACGCCGCGCGGCGGCCTTCTCTTCTCTCGCTCTCGGTTGGCATGCCATTGATCTGTTCCACTTCCACCACCACTTCCTTTGCCTCTACTGGTCAAGATAAGCCGGCCGGGGGATGCTATGCTAGTGCAGCGTCCATGTCACCAAGAAAACAACGAAAGCAAACGCTATCGTCTCTAATTATGTGCCGAATATTTTGTCACGTCTCGAAAGCTCGTCCCATCAGCGTCGTCTACTTTGTTGACAAACAATGGATGGATTCCAGCTGCCGCTGCCGCTGCCACTGCCTGTGCCGTGTCGCTCGAGTTATAAGGTTGCTTTCTCACTCCCGTCCAACTGTCCTCGCTCGAACAAGATTAACCGCAGGACCGACCGTGATGTGGGCTGCTCTCTCCACAAGAAAAGCATAAAATTAAGTTCAACGTCCATCTTCTCAGCGTCTTTGTCGCACAGGATGGGCCATACAGTACAATAATTTTGTTTGGACGCCACGTTTTGTGTTGATTTATCGCCACATTACATACACCACTCATTGGACCAGAGCAACTATTTGTCTAACCACTTAAATAAACTAGCACATTAATTCACGGTCAAGTCGTATATCACCAATCCAATAGCTCAAAGAGGCTACAAAGTGTCCATCCGTATGATGGACACTGGGCATCTATCTAGTAGTATCTCCTAGCTAGCTACCGGACGTCTCCATCCCGTCAACTTCAACAAATTCAGCCGAAAAGAACGGACGCACTAATCGCATTCAGGAAAGCATGGCGGGTTGGCATCAACGACACCACCACGATTATCATATAGCTTGACGTGCACTGCGCCTGGCTGCAGCGAGCAACTTAAATGGACTCGCCTACAAAAAATGACGGGACACGCATATGGACCACCTGTAATCTGGACGCGTCCGTCCCCATTTCGCTGTCCACTCGCTACGTACTGCTACGATATGGATTGACGTTCCTTCCTTCCAGGTTCGACTAGGCATGCCATGTGTTAAGTTTGGTTTAGTTGAGAGGTTTAGGTCGCTGGTAGTTGCCGCGCGTGTGTGAAATCTCAAATGCGGACAGCAGAAAGAGACGGATTGGTACCCGCCGGGAAATCTCTCGTCACATCGCTGCCAAGTGCCCGTCGCTACCGCTAGGGCAACTATATTTTTCTTTCTAGTGCTTTCGTTATCGTCATTACTGACTCTGTCCCGGTTTGCTAGTCTCAATCCTACTTTTGCGTCATATTTTGACTATGATTTTAATTAATAAAAATATAAATTATATGTAGCAAAAATAATGTCACTGACCTACATTCAAATATGAATCCAACATTATAATTTTTTATGACATGCATTAACATTTTATTAGTACAATGTATGGTCGAACTTTGATTCAAAATAAGATGGGACTAATAAACCCTTTTATGCGAGAAAACTTTCGATCTATTCATCTCAAATCATGACAATACAGTGATCTACGCTACTCTTCACCGGCGACAGTTGCTGTTTTGATGCACTGGTCCTACAGCGCCTTAGCACAACGGACTCCGACGAGGAAGAGGCGATAACGGCGGCGCGCCTTCAGCTCGCTTCAGTTTTTGTAGTCGTCGCTGGGTGGTCGACCTTTTGCTTCATAGGTCTCTTGATGCTCACATTGGCTTCATTGCTTCATACGTCCCTTGCTGCTCGCATTGGCTTCATTGCTTCATACGTCCCTTGCTGCTCGCATTTTAATTATTTACACCTTTATATTGAATGATGGCCTTATACAATATGCAATATTTTCTTCATTTTTGTATACAAGGCCACAAACTCATATTACAGGTACCAAGGTAGAAATTAATGCCTACTGAGCCAATGTTGCAAGCAAGTCTTTTCAACTCACTTGACGTGTTAATTAATATGTATTTTTCTCTTCAACACATAACAAGACAATCCTCCCACTCCTCATTGGTTGATTAATGTGATACATAAAAACCAATCTTCTCCCTCCCACATGCATGCAAAGGGGTATTAATGTTCTTGGTTGCTAGTACGAGACAAACATCATTAATTTTACTTCGATTGATGTTAGTGGCCTTATATAGATGCAAATTGTAATTTTCATAATGGCCTTGTATACAAAAATGAAGAGAGTATCATTGATCAACTATTTATTGTTCCTCGCAATCTCTACTTGGTAGTTAAATAGCAATGTCAAAATACATAGAAGGTTGAACATGATGGTATGTACAGATATATTTTCAAGTACTATGTGACAAAAGGATTTGATTGTGCCAGATCTTCAATGTTGTGCAACCCTGGACCATATGATTCATCAATTGAAACGATCAATCAAAAAGATACTCATCTAGAATGTCCCTATATTACGCCAAATGAGGTTGTTTGGCGCTTGCTAGAGTATGACCTTCATGACAAAGACCCTTCCATACGAAGAGTCGATGCCATACTTACTAAAATGAAGATTAATTCAGTATCTAGGTTCCCCACAAGTTATGTAATAAAGAAAAGCTTCTCGATCGACAATGAACAAATGTTGCCCTCCACAAAGGTAGACACTTTCTATTCCTTAAGAAAGTATCTTCTTGAGCCTAATGTCAACCATAAATTCCTACAATAAAACTAACGTGAGCCATGAAATACTTTCAGCCATCTCAAAGTAAAGAACTGACTACCCATCCATCTTCACCAATAAGTATCCAGAGGTTTGCCATCAAACAGAAAATTAAAGTAAAAGACTATTTAAACACCTTTGACCAAATTTTTGCTGCATTCCAATGATCAACATACTATAAGGCTACAACAATGATAAATCTCCCTCTCGCCAACCAGCAACTATTGACACCGATAAAAATCAAAATAGGTAATGATTTTAGAACTATTTGTATAGATTGATAGTTCATATCTCTGGAACATGAATTCAAATCATGATTTTTTTTGCAGGTACTCTTCAACTAAAGAAGCATTGAATACAGAGAAGCTGAAACCACCAACAGAGAGAGGTACACACTGATAACAATATTTCCTATTGACCTTTGTATTTCTCATGAATGCAATATTTACATGCCAGTGGAAAAGAGGTAATACTTCCGGATAGAGAACTTCATCTCAGGTTGTCGAATGGCATAAACAACGATGTGAGGTCTCCCCCACGGCCGCCTTCACCTAGGACTCGAAGGCACCGCTAAGGTGCATCTTTTTCTCGTGGCTGGCCACTAGAAACAGGTGCTGGACCTCGGACCGGCTGGCCAGGAGAGGCTTGCCACACCAGGCAGCATGCCCGCTCTGCGATCAACACGAAGAGACAATCGACCACCTACTCCTACATTGCATCTTTGCGCGAGAGGTGTGGGCTAAGATTTTGCCCACGTTAGGTATGGGGCACGCCGAACCGCGTATGGAGGAATCACTAGCGGAATGGTGTACACAAAGTGGTCTAGACCGACTACCGAGATGGCGAGCGAAGACGGTGCACGCTACATGCTTGTTGGCCATCTGGGAGCTGTGGAAGCACCGAAATGGGTCGTATTCGATGGCAACACCCCTTGTTTGCGAGACGTGCTGCGCAAGATAGTCAACGAATGTGTACTATGGAAAGGAGCGGGGCTACTGAGAGGCGAGGATGCCCCCATAGGGATCTAGCGGTAGCACTAAGGCGGACGCAGGGCGAGTAGTCACTTAGCGTAGCGGGTGGAGATAGGTGTGAGTCTCTTGTAGCCATACCTTGTAAAACTGCAGTGGGGCTCTTCCCCCCTTTCCTTCTTTAATAGATGACACTCGTGAGTATACGAGAAAAAAAACCGATGTGACTCTGAACAAATAACAAGGTCAAGAGAATAATCATAAACAAAATATATAGGTACCATTAGTTCTCTCATCAAACTGAAGTTAGCCAAAAGTCGGTTTCTTTCAGCTAACCTGATTACACAAGTACAACCATACTAATAATGTTCAGTTTTTAACAACATGCAGGCCATCGTCAAGCAACGCATGCGAGAACATACAAACTGCGTTACCTTCTAGGTAAAATTAGTTATACTATGGCTTAAATCGAGAATAAGTGATCATTACATTATCACGTGCAATTGTAATCATGATAAACTCTCATTAGTACTATTGATTATCCTATTCACGTATTTGCACAATATATGGTCAAGAAAACATATATTTTTGCTTCAATGATTTTTAATATTTATCAGTGCATCAAATGTCCTCTATAAAATTCCCGCGGCAACCCGCGGGGTATCATCTAGTTTCTATAAAACTCCAGATCCTGCGAACCAAAGAGCCCCTGATAGCCTAACATTATCCTAAATAAGTTAAATATTTTTCGTGATAAAAGAGGTTAAATAGTTTAGACTATGTGTCCATAACAAACTAAGTAGATTAAACCTTTTAGCCAATCCTTCAATACTAGACCCGATGGGGCCAAGTGTTCATCAATTGTTATTTTTATCTTTTTTGCAAAAGAAAATGTTATTTCTATCTAAAAATATTGAATGCCAATATCTGAGGAACATTCACTTGTCATGTATTCCCAACGAACTGTCAAATTGCCATGCAATTTCAACTAAAATTGCCATAACCAGTAGAGAAAAATGTCATGTACCGAAAATCATGACACCAATTTTCTTTAAAAAATATTGCCATCCTCGTGATCTGGATCCAATGGCCATGGGGGCGTTCCCTGGGACCTCCTCCATGAAACCTTCTCCATTTAATATTTCCCACAAAAAATATTTTTTTTACCGTTAGAACCATCCTAATATCCCTCGCAACAAAAATCCTACAATTACAACTATCACTAGCAAGGGTGTCTATGCCGTTACTAGTAGTATGGAACTTAAGGACATGTAAAATGGTGCTATCTTAGGAGTGACATGAAGGATAGATGATGAGGTGGAGGAGAGAAAACTCGTAAGAAAAAGGTTTGTCTTTTCTTATTTAAGAGAAGATAAGACTATCTTATCAACCAATGTACATGCCCTAAAAGCATATACAATGGTGCTATCTTAGGAGTGCCACGTAGAATAAATGATAAGGTGAAGGAGAGAAAACTCTTATGAAAAGACTTGTCTTCTCTTATTTAAGAAAAGACAAGAGATGATCTCTTAGCACAATATGTCTCACCACGTTTATAGGAATGACTAGTTATTGAAGATGAGGCTAAGAGATGATCCATTGTAGACATTTTTTCGTCATCTCTAAATTACATGCAAGACTTAAGATAAGACTATCTTATCAACCATTATACATGACCTAAGAAATAAATAAATAAGTAATTGGGCATGTACAATGGTGTTAACTTAAGAGTGCCACGTAGGATAAATGATGAGGTGGAAGAGAGACAATTTATAAGAAAAGCCTTGTCTTATTTAAGAGAAGACAAGAGATGGTCTCTTAGCACAATATGTCTCACCATGTTTTTAGGATTAACTAGTTATTGAAGATAAGACTAAGAGACGACCCATTGTAGACATTTTTTTGTCAACTCTAAATTATATGCAAGCCTTAAAATAAAACTATCTTATCAATCATTGTACATGCCCTTATGTTCTACTAACTTTCTTTCCTTGCTTTGCCGTGTAATGCCTTTGGTTTGAATTTCCTTTCGGTGCATGGTTTACCCCATTTAGTACTCCCTCCGTTCCTAAATATTTGTTTTTTTAGAGATTTCAACAAGTGACTACATACGAAATAAAATGAGTGAATCTACACTCTAAAATATGTCTATATACATTCGTATGTTGTGTTTATTTGGAATGCCTAGAAAGACAAATATTTAGAAACGGAGGGAGTATTTTGTTTGCATGGTCACAACTTGAATCCCATGTGGTTAATTTAGTAAATTTGAATCGTTATCTAAAACAATTACGAGTGCTATTAGTAAAAGTTTGATTAGCGTGTTTTCCGTTGGCTGTGTGTACATCATGCGTGGGAAGGACTCCCATGTGTTTGCATAGGCCCCAGCTGCTCCCATGTCCCGGCACTGCTTGGTCGACTGAGCAGTGTCACCGATCCGCCCAACACGCGGGACCACGCATCGCCCTCGCCCATCACTCTCATGGATTCTGGTCATTGGCGTCATGGGAGAGGAATGATCAGATCAGGCCTAGACCCCACGCCGGAACGGCGAAAAGGCAAACCCAACCCACAGAGTACGTACTACCAGCGGTGCGGTCCACCCCCATCTCTTAATCAAAGCTGGTCCACGCGGGTACAGGTCCCTGCGCCCGTCCACTGTTGCCTGTTGGTGTGAACGGGATCGGACAGCCACCCCCCACCGTGCCGTCTGCCGTGCGAGAGCGAGCGAGACGGACCAGTTTTCTTTTCCAGATGCGGACGGACCAGTTGCTGTAGAGTATGAATAGCTAGCTCTCAATGCAAACGTCTTCAGCCCAACCGAGAAAAAAAAATCACTCCTACGTCTTCCTCCATCCGCTAAAAGAGAGAAAAAAACTCAAAGCAATCTTATGTAGCCAAGCTCGAGCCTGCTCAGGGGGCTCGTCTGCGCGCGAGTACTGCGTAGCGTAGCCTAGTAATGCCAGCACGTGGCCGGTCGTTGGATCCTTTCTTTTACTGTGGTATTTTGTATAATGGTCGTTGGATCCTCCTGGATATGAGACGAGATGCAATCGTCTGCACGGGGACGGCACCTGTGCGCGCCTGTGGGGCCCGTTAGCTAGGCTGCCATGGTCCAGAAATTAAGAGAGGTTTGTCCCCCGGAATTAATTAGGCAGACAGCAGCGGCAGTAGCTGCTCGCGGCGTGTCACGGATGGATCCATCCATCCATCCATCCGTGGACTGTGGGCGCGCGCGCACGGGAGCGAATCGTGGGATGCGTCGTATACTAGCGTGCGGTAGCACATCGCCGTTGCCATCCGTATCCGTGGCAACTCAAAACGCTGTGGCGTACTGATGCTGCGTTCGTCTTAATTTGCTGTACTCCTCGGTTCCATGATTTTGATTGGTAGGGGGTGGGGCGCTCGTAGCACTGTGCGGGCGTCAACCGTGCATCCAGAGCCCATCCGCGCAGAACAGCTACGGTTTTTGTCCTAGGAGCACAGGACCACGCAGCATCGCATCAAGGCCAACCACGGTTGTCGTCATCGACCGCTTTCATGTGCCCGCACAGTCCTGCTCATGATCTAGGACCATTTCTTTTGCGGGAGGAAAAAATAATTCTCTACTTACTTATTTTCTTGCGGGGAAAAGCAATTCTTCACTTAAGGAGTATTGTTTTAAAATCATTCATGATGATAATGCTATTGTTAGCTTCCACGCAGCCCAATTAGACCCTCGTGAGGTAAAAAAAGTCTATTTGGTTGCGTGAGCTCCACCCGACCACCCCATGAACTTTAAAGCACTCTCGGGCTAGACTGAGGTGGGACGGTTGAATTGCTTGTTTTTGACAGCTCGACTGCATGTGTGGGGATGCACCTTAACTCCCACTCATATCTTTCCTCACCATTTAAACTTCATTCACACCTCACTTTCTCAGCGCCAACTCGGCGTCTGTGATGGTTGCTCCACCACAATGCCGCACCAATCCCATTTTTGCCGGCACACATAACCACATCCCTCGGCTCGACGGCCTGACGGCGGACGATGTTGATCATTGTCGGTGTCAAAACCGGCGGATCTCGGATAGGGGTCCCGAACTGTGCGTCTAAAGCGGATGGTAACAGGAGGCAGGGGACACGATGTTTTACCCAGATTCGGGCCCTCTTGA
This sequence comes from Triticum monococcum, assembly GCA_034509565.1. Lineage (NCBI taxonomy): Eukaryota > Viridiplantae > Streptophyta > Magnoliopsida > Poales > Poaceae > Triticum > Triticum monococcum. Next base: position 524,186,202 of record CM067842.1, on the reverse strand, counting down.
TGGAGGTAATACCCTACGTCCTGCTTGATTGTTCTTGATGATATGAGTATTACAAGAGTTGGTCTACCACGAGATCGTAGAGGCTAAACCCTAGAAGCTAGCCTATGGTATGATTGTATGTTGTCCTACGGACTAAATCCTCCGGTTTATATAGACACCGGAGGGGGCTAGGGTTACACAGCGTCGGTTACAAGAGAGGAGATCTACACATCCGTATTGCCTAGCTTGCCTACCACGCCAAGGAGAGTCTCATTCGGACACGGGACGAAGTCTTCAATCTTGTATCTTCATAGTCCAACAGTCCGGCCAAAGGATATAGTCCGGCTGTCCGGAGACCCCCTGATCCAGGACCCCCTCAGTAGCCCCTGAACCAGGCTTCAATGACGATGAGTCCAGCGCGCAGTATTGTCTTCGACATTGTAAGGCGGGTTCCTCCTCCGAATACTTCATGGAAGATTTTGAACACAAGGATAGTGTCTGGCTCTGCAAAACAAGTTCCACATACCACCGTAGAGAGAATAATATTTCCACAAATCTAATCTGCTGACACGTTTTGACAGCATGACATCACGCCATGGCCTAGTCATTATTCGAACCATTTTTCTCAACCGGTACCGCACATATCGCGAGGCGGTTTTCTTGACACGTCTTGTCAAAGCAGAGATCGTGTTCCCCTTATTACGGGATTCTCATCAATACGGACATGGGTAACCCAACCGCGCCATCAGTTACGGCGCTTGGGGAATAAGTGATTTTGCCAGGCAAGTGGGGAGGCGCATCGCCTCTTCCGTCCTTATAAAGGGATCATGAATCACTCTTTTTACCCATGCCTTCTTCCTCCTTGCTTACCCATTCTCGCACACTCGAGCTCCAGTGCCCAAGTTCACGTCTTTCTTCTCAAACCACTCCAAGCATTTCCTGATCGGGAGGCAAGTGGATGGACGGAGGAGAACATCACAAAGTTACGGGAAGCCGGATATCTGGCCGCAGATATCGCGCACCGGCTGCCAGATGCAGGGCAAATCATCCCTACGCCCGAACCCCATGAGAGGGTAGTTTTTCTTACCCACTTCGTCCGCGGACTGGGATTTCCCCTTCACCCATTCGTTCGCGGTATCATGTACTATTATGGGATCGATCTTCACGATCTGTCCCCTAATTCCTTCCTCAACATCTCGACATTCATTGTCGTGTGCGAGGCTTTTCTTCGTGTTTTGCCACACTTCGGTTTATGGCTGAAGGTCTTTAATGTGAAGCCCAAGGTGGTGGGCGGTGAGCACGCCGAGTGCGGGGGCGCTATGGTGAGCAAGATGCCCAACGTCATATGGCCAATGGGAAACTTTAATGATTCTGTCAAGGAGTGGCAACAACAGTGGTTTTACATCACCGAGCCGAGCGGTAAGGAGCGGGCCGCTTCTCCCGAGTTTCGATCCGGCACCCCTCTGCGGCTTACGTCCTGGGTCAAGAAAGGACTGGATTGGTCCTCGTCCGATGAACTGTCGGTGCTCCAGACGCGTGTTAAAGATATGGGATATAAGAACATTGAACTCGTCAACGTAGTCTAGGTGATGTTGGTCCGCCGGATACTGCCTTGTCAACACCGGACTTGCAATCTATGGGAGTTTGATCCAGCCAGGCACCAAACCTTGCGAAGGCTCTTCGGCTCGTCGCACGAGGACATTTGTAAGGTGCTTTTTAAGTCCAACAAATCATGGCCGGACTCCGCCGAAGACCGAGGGTACCAATTGTCCCGCCCTGCAAGTTCGGTGAGTTTATCAAACTTTTCCATCTGCATGACCCAAAGGAAGCGCTTGACGCGTGTTCCTTCAACTTTCCCAAAGCTGGATGAAGAAGGCGAAGCGGATCCATTGTCCGGCCCCGCTACCCGAAGACCCGACCATCCCACTTCTGACGAAGATGCTGGTCCCGGCGCCTTACAAGGTGCCGAAGAAGACGACCGAGAAGGAGGCTAAAAAGACCCGGGGCGGCCTTCGTCGTCGCGACACTTCGGGCACAATACCCGAAGGCTTTGATGCCCATTCCGCCTTCGAAGAGGACGAAAAGGAGGAGGGAGATGAATCCCCTGCGGAGGGAGGAAGGAAGAGGACGGCCTCCGCATCCTTGGAGGCCGAACTAACCGTAAGAGGAAAGATTCCTCGTCAAGAGGAGTCTCCTGCCGCCGCCGACAGTGGCCCAACATGGGATCCCAGGGCCTAGCCCCTGGTGAACTCGTGAGTACATAAAATCCGAATACGTTTAAGCGTCCGGACTCATCGTGGCTTAGTATTTTAACCTAAGCCGTATATTTCTTGTAGTCCGGCGAGGTCCCATACCGAACAATCCTCATCGGAGGACCTGCTGAGCTCAAACGCTGTGGAGAGCGGGACGCCCCTGAAGGACCCTTCCTCCAAGCAGGTGCCAAACACCGAGGCCTCATCCAAAAAGGACCCCGGCAAAGGAGAAAGGGAAAAAACCATGAAGGCGGCGCCTGGAGGTCGAACCGCAGGGGCCAGAGACATGGGGAGAAAGATTCCGCCGGCAACCTCTATCCATCCAGAAGTGTCGTATGCTTTGTTGGTGGCGCTACGAGATGCCTCCATCATTGATGAACACCGTGCCCTGATGGGCGCGGTGATTGAGAAAATTCAGTCAACCGAGAGTGGACTGAACGAAGCCTGTATCAGTCTTATAAAAGGCTCTGAGGTATGTTTTATGAGTTATCGAAAAGTGTCATAGTATAGATAGTAGCCCGTGATACACTGTTCGGTGAAAGAAAGAACCGGATAGGGGATCGAATTCATGATCTCGGGAAGACTCACTAAATGACATTGATTTCTCTCCTGTTTCAAGCAGATACATGTGGCGGCTGCTGCCTCTCACACTGCGGAGATCGCCGGACTGAATCAAAGTCTGGAGCGGGCCAGAGAAGAAATTGGCCGATTGCAAATGCAGTTGAGGGATAAACAAGGTATGCACCAGTATTATGTGCATTTATTGTGAGATAAATGTTCAGTATGAAATAAGCTGCATAATTTGTGCTAGGAGTTATGACCGAAGTCGAGGCCCTCAAAAGGGTCGTTGCTGAGGCTGAGAAAAAGGCGGCCACGGAGCGGGCTCTTCGTGAGAAACACGAAGCCAGAGTTATTAAAGCTGAGCGGGAGCTGCAAGAGGCCGTAAGTAAATGCGAGGCCTTGGAGCAGAGTATAACGGAGAAAGAGTCCGAACTCACCAAGGCGCGCCAAGCCACGAGCGACGCCCAGGGGGAAACCCAAAGCGCGCTGCAGGGGATCCAAGAGGCGAGGAAGATCGCGACAGGTAAGCTTTTCCCATGTAAAGAAAATATTTGAAGGGAAAACTATGTTTCTGATTGTGAATCTGGACCTCTCAGGTGTATTTGCCGAGCTGCCGCATAGTATATCATATGCCGCTCACTTCTACCGAGCCGAAGGAAGGAACACTGCCGATAAGCTTTTTTGGTGTGAGTATTTGGCACCGAATTATCCGGTGCCTTTTGCCGATCAACTGAAACAGCTGATCGAACTGCATAAGGCGGCAGAACTAGCCATGAAAGATGTGGTTATCTGGCTATGGCCCGCCGAACCGATTCCAAGCAGCTACTTCGGCTCGTAAGGCGGCTTATAAGCGCTTGCCCTCGACTTGACATCATCAAGCGGTCGGTCTGTATAGAAGGAGCGCGAATGGCCTTCGCCCTTGCAAAGGTGCACTGGGGAAAGATGGATGCTGAAAAGCTGGTGACCGAAGGACCACCGGAGGGGAAGGAGCACCGCAAGCCCGAATCATATTATAAGAGTGTCCTGAAAGGATCCTACCTTGCGGCGGAGCTATGTACCAAGGGCATTATATTTCCCTGAATGTGGATCATGTTGTCCGTTGTAATGTTTAAACAAGGTCGTTGATATGTCGCCTGTTATATAAAAGTTTACCCTCCTGTGCGGCCGTTTGTATATTAAGGCTGAGAGTTGGCTAGTCGTCGGCTTCTGCCCCCACGTAAGGAGTACAGAGGTGTTCGGGATAAACCTGAGCACTCTTTATCCCAGTTTTGGGTCCTCCAAGGGAGGTGCTCAGCACAACGAACCAGGCAATCGGACTACAGGGCTTTATCACTCTCACTTAGCCAGAGGAGCTTTAGTATGGTCGGTGCAGTCCCTTGTGTTCGGAAGACCGTACTGTTGGGGAACGTAGTAATTTCAAAAATTTTCCTACGCACACACAAGATCATGGTGATGCATAGCAACGAGGGGGAGAGTCTGATCTACGTACCCTTGTAGATCGCAATGGAAGCGTTGACACAACGTAGAGGAAGTAGTCGTACGTCTTCTTCCCGATCCGACCGATCCAAGCACCGTTACTCCGGCACCTCCGAGTTCTTAGCACACGTTCAGCTCGATGACGATCCCCGGGCTCCGATCCAGCAAAGCTTCGGGGAGGAGTTCTGTCAGCACGACGGCGTGGTGACGATCTTGATGTACTACCGACGCAGGGCTTTACCTAAGCACTGCAACAATATGATCGAGGTGGAATTTGGTGGCAGGGGGCACCGCACACGGCTAAGGAACGATCACCAAGGATCAACTTGTGTGTCTATGGGGTGCCCCCTGCCCCCGTATATAAAGGAGCAAGGGAGGAGGGGCGGCCGGCCTAGGAGTTGGCGCGCCAAGGGGAGTCCTACTCCCACCGGGAGTAGGACTCCTTCTTTCCTAGTCCAACTAGGAGAAGGGGGGAAAGGAGGGAAGTGGAGAAGGAAGGGAGAGGTGGGCTGCGCCCCAAATCCCTTGTCCAATTCGGACTAGACTTGGGAGGGGCGCGCGCCACCTCCTGGCTCCTTCCCACTAAAGCCCATTAAGGCCCAATACTCTTCCCCGTATTCCCGTAACTCCCCGGTACCTCCGAAAATACCCGAATCACTCAGAACCTTTCCGATGTTCGAATATAGTCGTCCAATATATCGATCTTTACGTCTCGACCATTTCGAGACTCCTCGTCATGTCCCCGATCTCATCCGGGACTCCGAACTCCTTCGGTACATCAAAACTCATAAACTCATAATATAATTGTCATCGAAACCTTAAGCGTGCGGACCCTACGGTTCGAGAACAATGTAGACATGACCGAGACACGTCTCCGGTCAATAACCAATAGTGGGACCTGGATGCCCATATTGGCTCCTACATATTCTATGAAGATCTTTATCGGTCAGACCGCATAACAACATACGTTGTTCCCTTTGTCATCGGTATGTTACTTGCCCGAGATTCGATCGTCGGTATCCAATACCTAGTTCAATCTCGTTACTGGCAAGTCTCTTTACTCGTTCCGTAATACATCATCTCGCAACTAACTCATTAGTTGTAATGCTTGCAAGGCTTAAGTGATGTGCATTACCGAGAGGGCCCAGAGATACCTCTCCAACAATCGGAGTGACAAATCCTAATCTCGAAATACGCCAACCCAACATCTACCTTTGGAGGCACCTGTAGTACTCCTTTATAATCACCCAGTTACGTTGTGACGTTTGGTAGTACCCAAAGTGTTCCTCCGGTAAACGGGAGTTGCATAATCTCATAGTCATAGGAACATGTATAAGTCATGAAGAAAGCAATAGCAACATACTAAACGATCGGGTGCTAAGCTAATGGAATGGGTCATGTCAATCAGATCATTCATCTAATGATGTGATCTCATTAATCAAATAACAACTCTTTGTCCATGGTTAGGAAACATAACCATCTTTGATTAACGAGCTAGTCAAGTAGAGGCATACTAGTGACACTCTGTTTGTCTATGTATTCACACATGTATTATGTTTCCGGCTAATACAATTCTAGCATGAATAATAAATCTTTATCATGATATAAGGAAATAAATAATAACTTTATTATTGCCTCTAGGGCATATTTCCTTCAGTCTCCCACTTGCACTAGAGTCAATAATCTAGTTCACATCGCCATGTGATTTAACAGCAATAGTTCACATCACCATGTGATTAACACCCATAGTTCACATCGTCATGTGACCAACACTCAAAGGGTTTACTAGAGTCAGTAATCTAGTTCACATATCTATGTGATTAACACCCAAAGAGTACTAAGGTGTGATCATGTTTTGCTTGTGAGATAATTTTAGTCAACGGGTCTGTCACATTCAGATCCGTAAGTATTTTGCAAGTTCTATGTCTACAATGCTCTACACGGAGCTACTCTAGCTAATTGCTCCCACTTTCAATATGTATCCATATTGAGACTTTAGATTCATCTGGAGAAGAGGCCATCACGGCAACACACTCAGTTGATTCATTTTAATTAATTAAGGTTCAAGTTATCTATAACCGGACATTAACAAATTCCCATCTGCCCATAACCGCGGGAACGGCTTTCGAAAGATCAATCCCCGCAGGGGGGTCCCAACTTAGCCCATAACAAGCTCTCATGGTCAACGAAGGAATAGACCTCCACCCAAGACACACCGATCAGACTCGGTATCTCGGTACAACAAGATGATTCGACAGGTCAAAACAAGTCCAGCAACACCCCCCGAATGTGCCGACAAATCCCGATAGGAGCTACACATATCTCGTTCTCAGGGCACACTCAGATGAGCAATCCGTACAACTAAAACCAGCCCTCGAGTTTCCCCGAGGTGGCGCTGCACAGGGCTCTAGTTTGGACCAACACTCAGAGGAGCACTGGCCCGTGGGGGGCTAAAATAAAGATGACCCTCGGGCTCCGGAAACCCAAGGGAAAAAGGGGGGTAGGTGGCAAATGGTAAAACCAATGTTGGGCATTGCTGGAAAAGCTTTAATCAAGGCGAACTATCAAGGGGTTCCCATTATAGCCCAACCGCGTAAGGGACGCAACAATCCTGGAACATAACACCGATATGACGGAAACTAGGGCGGCAAGAGTGGAACAAAACACTAGGCGAGAGGCCGAGCCTTCCACCCTTTACCAAGTATATAGATGCATTAAGATAACATGGCGATATAATGATATGCCAACAAGTAAATAAATGTTCTAACAAGGAACGGCTCCAATCTTCACCTGCAACTAACAACGCTATAAGAGGGGCTGAGCAAAGCGGTAACATAGCCAATCAAAGGTTTGCTAGGACAATGGTGGGTCAGGGGCTGATCATGGCAATTGGGAGGCTGACAAGCAAGTGGTAGGCATCGTAGAAATTTCAGACCACGATGCTCTCTTCGGAGCAGCAAAACAACATGATACATAACTTGAACATGACAAGTAAGAACATGGCATGGAGCTACTCAACAAGCTTAACAAAACACCCAAAGTGACCTGGGGCCAAAAGGGTTCACAAAATACTCTAACGAGCACACGAACATAGATGAAACACAATCAGTTTTCAGACTTAGTGAAAACTGAGACATGCTGAAATTATAACTCACGAAGGCATGTAAACGAGCTCGATGCACTCACTACGGTGCAAGTCATGGCAAGGCAAGCATATATCCATAAAGAAGGCACAAAATTCTAGCTAGACATGGCAAGAACAATGGCATAGCATGCACGGATCACTAGCAATAGCATCGGCAAAATCGCAAACAAGTTGACGATCTGCCCAGATTTACCACGAAGCAAAAGTAGAGCTCGATTGACTCCAGCTAGAGCACTCCACATATGCAAACAAAGACATGGATGGATAGAGCATAACATGAATATCAAAACTCCCTTACTGATCATCCTCAAAAGAGGCAGGGATCACTAGGAAACAAGCTCAACATATGGCATCATGAACTAAAATATCCCAGACTTAGTGAAATCCACTAAGTCCCTGAAAACAGAATTCTCAGGTGCCTCTCTTTGCAAGCTTGCAAAAGTCACCACACACATCCTAAAAATGCATAGGTGGCACCTCTGGAAAGAAGACAAAATGCTTAACAATTCATCCCAAAGACTCACAGGCATATCATGCACACAATAATCATGGCAAAAATGACAAAAGTCTATGATGAACTAACGGATCTGCAATTTAACTCATGAAGCCTCCTTCTAGCAGCAATACGGACATCAAGATGAACTCAAATGCAAATGATGCAATGGAATGAAATGATGTACTCGTCGAGGCGAAGATTTTGATATATCATATGTCCAAAACGGAGCTACGGATGCGGAGATATGATCAGTCAAAGTTAGCACAAAAATCAGGGGGGAGAGGGAAAAAGTCAACCGTGAGATAACCCAGATCCAGACCTGGCCCGATCTGCACGCGGTTCAAGGTCTCGCCGGCGTGCACTGTAGCTCGCCGGAGTGAGAGAAAAACGTCCGGGGCGGCGAGGATGGCCGTGGGGGCGGCGCTCGGCGTGGAGGGAGGAGGCGGCGCCGAGGTGGCCGTGGGTGGCGCCGGCGTGGCCGCGGCGGCAAGGTGCGCCGGTGGAGGAGGGCGTCGCCGGAGCGGGCTGCTCGCCGGCGATGGCGCGCGGCGGCGCCAGGCGGCCCGGGCGCCGGTCGCGGGGAAGGAGAAGGCACGGGGTGGCGCGCGGAATTGGGCCGCGGGGGCCTCCCGCGGGCTCGGGCGGGCCGGCGGCGATGTGGGGCTCGGGCGACACGTGGCAGGCTCCGGTTTGCTGCGGGCGGCGGCGGACGTTGTCCGGCGCGGGCCGGACATGTCCGGTGCGGCGGGGATCTGTTTTTTTTGGAGCTAGGGTTTCGGGGAGAGGGAGAGATCCGAAAATGGAGGGGGGGGGGGTATATATAGGCATAGAGGGAGCTAGGAGAGTCCAAATGAGGTACGGTTTTCGGCCTCGCGATCGTGATCGCACGCTCTAGGACATGGAGCAGAGTTTGGTGGGGTTTGGACCAAAATGGAGGGGTGTTGGGCTGCAACACACACGAGGCCTTTTCGGTCCCTCGGTTAACCGTTGGAGTATCAAACGAAGTCCAAATGGTACGAAACTTGACAGGCGGTCTACCGGTAGTAAACCAAGGCCGCATGACAAGTCTCGGTCCAATCCGAAAATGTTTAATCCCCACACACGAAAGAAAGCTAGAAATGACCATCGGAGGAGAACGAAGCGCCGGAATGCAAAACGGACAACGGGGAAAATGCTCGAATGCATGAGATGAACATGTATGCAAATGCAATGCACGTGATGACATGATATGAGATGCACGAAAACAAAAACAACACACGGATACAAAGACCCGAACCCGAGGAATAAATATAACTTAACGCCGGAAACGGCAAGAGTTGGAGTACAAATTGGGAAAGTTATATCTGGGGCGTTACAACACTCCACCACTACGAAAAGATCTCGTCTCGAGATCTAGGACTGAAAGAACTCCGGTTACTCAGAACGGAGGTGATCCTCTCGTTCCCAGGTAGCTTCACGGTCGGAATGGTGTGACCACTTGACTTTGAGAAATTTGATTGACTTGTTGCGAGTCCTGCGTTCAGTCTCTTCAAGGATTGCAACTGGGTGCTCACGATAGGAGAGATCTTCTTGGAGCTCAATGTCCTCGAAGTTGACGGTGCGTTCAGGCGTCTTGAAGCACTTTCGGAGTTGGGAGACATGGAACACATCATGAACATTAACAAAGTTTGAAGGAAGCTCGAGTTGATAGGCGAGGTCGCCTCTCTTTCTGACAATCTTGAAAGGTCCGACGTATCTGGGAGCAAGCTTCCCTTTGATACCGAAGCGATGAGTCCCTTTCATAGGAGAGACGCGGAGGTAAACATGATCTCCGATCTCGAAAGCCAAATCACGGTGCTTACTATCATAGTAGCTCTTCTGGCGGGATTGGGCTGCTTTGAGGTTATCACGAATGACCTTGCACATTTCTTCTGCCTGTGATTAAGTCATTACCCAACAGCTGACGTTCACCGGTTTCAGACCAATTGAGAGGTGTACGACACTTCCTACCATACAGAATTTCAAATGGAGCCTTGCCCGAACTTGCTTGAAAACTGTTGTTGTATGAGAATTCAGCATAAGGAAGACAATCCTCCCACTTCATGCCGAAGGAGATAACACAAGCCCTGAGCATATCTTCAAGAATCTGGTTGACACGCTCGACTTGACCGCTTGTTTGAGGATGGAAAGCAGTGCTGAAGCGGATGTTGGTGCCCATGGCCTTCTGAAAAGAATCCCAAAACTTGGAGGTAAAGATGCTGCCACGGTCTGAAGATATCACTTGAGGAATACCGTGCAGAGAGACAATTCGAGAGGTATAGAGTTCCGCCAATTGAGCTGCAGTGATTGATTCTTTGATAGGCAGAAAGTGAGCCACTTTGGTGAGCTTGTCGATGACAACGAATATAGCATCATTGCCACGCTTGGACTTTGGAAACCCAGTCACGAAGTCCATTTCAATGTGTTCAAACTTCCATTCTGGAATGGCAAGAGGTTGGAGGAGACCTGCTGGCCTTTGGTGTTCTGCCTTCACTCTTCTGCAGACATCACATTCATTCACGAATTGAGCGATCTCGCGCTTCATTCGAGTCCACCAATAAGTTTGCTTGAGATCCTGATACATCTTCGTGCTCCCAGGGTGGATGGAGAGGAGAGAGTTGTGAGCCTCGTTCATGATCACTTTACGAAGTTCACCTTTGGGCACAACAATTCGATCCTCGAAGAAGAGAGTGTCCTTGTCATCAAGGCGGTAGCACTTGTACTTGGACGGACTCTTTGCGATACCAATCTTCACCTTTTTCACCATAGCATCAAGAAGCTGGGCTTGGCGAATCTGGTCTTCCAAAGTAGGAGAGACTTGAAGGTTGGCGAGGAAACCTTGAGGAACAATTTGCAGATTAAGTTTGCGGAAAGCTTCACAAAGCTCGGGTTGATAAGGCTTGAGAATCAGACTGTTGCAATATGATTTTCTGCTCAAAGCGTCAGCAATCACATTGGCCTTGCCTGGAGTATACTCGATACTCGGATTGTACTCTTCAATCATTTCGACCCATCGAGTCTGCCTGAGGTTGAGATTAGGCTGAGTGAAGATGTACTTGAGACTCGTGTGATCAGTGAAAATATCCACTTTCCTTCCCAATAGAAGATGTCTCCAAGTCAACAAAGCATGCACAACTGCCGCCAACTCGAGATCATGAGTGGGGTAGTTCTTCTCATTAGGCTTCAACTGGCGAGAGGTATAAGCAACCACTTTCTTCTCTTGCATCAGTACAGCACCTAGACCTTGGAGAGAGGCATCACAAAAGACCTCGTACGGCTTGGTTTCATCAGGCGGAGTCAGAACTGGAGTAGTGATCAACTTCTCTTTCCAACTGTTGAAAGCAATATCACACTCCGGAGACCAAACGTACTTGACGTGCTTCTGAAGAAGATTTGAGAGAGGCTTCGTGGTCTTAGAAAAGTTTTCAACGAATCTTCGGCAGTAGCTTGCGAGACCGAGGAAGCTACAGAGTTGCTTCACGTTCTGAGGAGGTTCCCAATTAACAATTGCAGACACCTTCTCAGGATTCACGGCAATGCCCTTGGCAGAGATGATATGACCAAGATAAAGCACCTCATCGAGCCAAAATTCACACTTGGAGAACTTGGCATAGAACTGATGTTCCCTGAGCTTGTCAAGAACCAAACGCAAGTGCTTGGCATGATCTTCCTTGTTCTTGGAGAAAACCAGAATGTCATCGAGATAGACCAAAACGAAGTCATTGGTGTAGGGTTGAAGATGAAGTTCATCATGCGAGAGAACGTCGGAGGAGCGTTGGCGATGCCAAAAGACATGACAGTGTATTCATATGACCCATAGCTTGTTCTGAAAGCCGTCTTGGGAATATCTTGCTCACGGATACGAATTTGATGATAACCCATACGGAGATCAAGCTTGGAGAATACTTGGGCACCCTTGAGTTGTTCGAACAGCTCATTGATGTTGGGAAGTGGGTATTTGTTCTTGATGGTCTTCTTGTTCAATGGACGATAATCAACACAAAGTCGGTCCGTTCCATCCTTCTTCTTCACAAAAAGAACACCACAACCCCACGGAGAAGTACTAGGCCGAATGAGACCCATTCTTTCTTTAACATCGAGTTGTTTCTTCAACTCCTTCAACTCCTCGGGGCCGAGCTTGTACGGACGTTTGCATACAGGTTCCGTACCGGGCTCAAGTTCAATAACAAATTCAACGGGCCGGTGCGGAGGCATTCCTGGGAGTTCTTCTGGGAAGACGTCTTGATACTCACAAATGACAGGGATCTGTGAAATAGCATCCAATTCACCCTTCTCATTGAGAGAAAACAACCGGATTGTATCATCACGAGCGGCAAAGACAATGACATCCTCAGACGAATGAGTCAGTTGAATCTGCCTGGCTGCACAATCGAGGTGAGCCTTGTGTTTAGAGAGCCAGTCCATCCCAAGAATAAGATCAATATCCGAATTACCAAGAACCACCGGAGAAGAGAGAAATTTGTAATTGCCCAACGTGATTGTAACCTCCAGAACGCAAACTCGAGATGTCAACAGACTGGCCGGAGAGTCAATAGACAATGGACTCGGCAACATTTGAGTAACAAAATCATGCTTGGAAGCAAAAGGTCTCGAGATGAAATAATGCGATGCACCCGTGTCAAAAAGAACTTTTGCAGGAATATCATTAACAGGAAGGTTACCCATGATGACATCTGACGAATCCTCTGCCTGAGCTACATTCACCATATTGACCTTGGCGTGCTTGGGGTTATGCTTGACCACTACTGTACTTGTCGATCTGACAGGAGGAGGAGGAAGATGCCTCTGGTTGAAACACTTGTTGGCGTAGTGACCCTTCTGTTGGCACTTGTTGCACGTGACCTCTGAAAGCGGACGGTGGTACGGAGCACTTGATCTTGGAGCTTGAGACGAAGTCTTGTTCTGAAAGCCTGGGTTGGGTGGGTGGGAAGAACCACTGCCACCTTTGCTCTTCTGCTGATACGGCTGACGGAACGGAGGAGGAGGAAGCCAATACTTCTGCTGTTTGGCCACTTGAGTAGAGGAAGAAGGCGTAGTGTGTCTGACTCGCTTCCTGGAAGCATCACACCTCAACTGAGTAGCCTCTTGCTTCAGTGCCATGTTGTAGAACTCATCGTATCTCAGCGGCTCAAAGAGGACAAGAGCGAGCTGAATTTCTTCACGAAGACCACCCCTGAACTGGTATATCATGCTCTTCTCATCAGGAACATCCTGCTTGGCAAAACGGGCGAGCTTCTGGAACAACTTGTTGTAGTCATAGACAGACAAAGAGCCTTGCTTCAGATTGCGGAATTCCTCACGTTTGCTTTCAGTCACACTCTGAGGGATGTGATGAGCTCGGAAATCTCGACAGAAATCATTCCAAGTGATCAAACGTCCTCCTCTGGAATCCTTGTACTGCTGGAACCACTCTGCAGCCTGATCTTTGAGCTGGAAAGAAGCGAACTTGACGAAATCTTCAGGCCTGACGTTGCTGCATTCAAAATGCTTGCCCAGATCCACTAGCCAATCGTCAGCATCGGTAGCCTCAACACAATTGCTGAACGTCTTTGGACCATTAGCGAGGAACTGGTTCAGAGTAGCAAAATGGTTCTGATTGTTGCCTTGATTCCCTTGGCTGCCTTGATTGCGCTCTTGGAGGATTTGCATGATCAACTGTGTATTTGCATTGGTTGCGGCCATCACAGCTTGCCAAGCCTCCGGAGGAGGTGGAGGTGGTGGCGGATCAGGATTCGGAGTCATGCGCGTTGGAGGAGCCATCCTGAAGAGGTTGACCACCATTAGCACACAAATAGACAAATATTGAAGCTGAATCCAAGGGAATGAAAATTGCAACATAAAGTCTTCACATCCGAACAAAATAAACGAATGCACTTCTCTTGAAGTGGTCACATATTCCTAAATTGCGAAGCCACGAAGAATTAGGTAGAAGAGGTAAATCAACAAGGGATGGAATCAACATATGACATCGAAGCTACTCGAATACCACAACTCAAATAAAACCAAGGATTGGCTTGCGAAATAAGCCGAAACAAACATATGATAGAGATTTCGTCCGAAGTTTTCGTGGTGGGACCTACACGGGCTCGATCGTACAGCACCATCATGTACAAGGCAGTGCACATGACATACGAAGCGTCCCCGAGTCAGCATAGCCAAGGACTCTTTAAGACACAACGAGACCACTGTAAAATCGACCGTGAATAGGCGAACCACTAGACGTCGAACCCCAATTTCATATCATACATCTGTCGGAAGGATATCCTAAGAGCTACTTGAATTCCCACCTATGAAACTCCCGAAACTTTCCGGTTATGCAATCAGGTGTTGGGGATACAGGGGAAGCATAATATCTCACCCAAACTAGCAAATCCTACATCCAGTTGTATCCATCCTTCAACACATAACCAAGAAACCTTCGGAAACCATCTACCTCAACCTTCGAAAAGCATCCGTTATACAAGTTATGGTGATACTCCCGAACTCCCGCCCCAGTACTGGGTGGCGTCGAGGTTATCTCACCAACGAACTGCATAAAGGAGATTTTCGATGTCGCGAACATATCCCAAGTATTCCAGAATTGCAACGATAAAATTATGATGACAACACCTCAGAGCTCAACTCCCCGGGACACTTCCACTAAACCCCTGACAGGAGGCACCAAGATAGTGTTCTCATCATAAGCCATCGGAACAAATCCAAGATACTCGCGTGATCCTAAATTTTTTTAGTGAAATTTGAGAAGAGAAGAGTCAAAACTCTACGTCAGGATGCCTTACCAGAGCGATGAGGAGACTGGGAAGTAAAAAGAATTCCTAAGCTCTCCGATATATAATTCCTAAATGACTCAAAACATTTTTCTAGACACAACTCGGCTACTAAAACGATCAAGCAATGGGGGCTCCTAAGGTCGGGGAAGGCTCTGATTACCAACTTGTAACGCCCTCGATGCGGCTATATCTCCCACGTGTCTAGGCACGACTTAGAGGCATAACCGCATTGAATGCAATGTTGCAAGTTAGGAAATCATCACACATCCCATGTACATAAATAATATCAAGGGGAGGTACATAGTTGGCTTACACTCGCCACATCACATCAAAGTACATAAATAACATACATCATCCAAACACTCATGGCCCGACTACGGCGCCAAAATAAAAGACAACCCAACAAGCGACATAGGTCCCGATCACCCCAATTGGGCACCACTACTGATCATCAGGAAAAGACACATAGTAACGCTGAGAGTCCTCGTCGTACTCCCACTTGAGCTCAAGCGCGCCATCTGGAGCGGTATCATCTGTCCCTGCATCTGGTGTAATAGTAATCTATGAGCCACAGGGACTCAGCACTCTCGCACCCTCGCGATCAAGACTATTTAAGCTTAATAGGTAGGAAAGGGGTAAATGTAAGTGGAGCTGCAACAAGCGACTAGCATATATGGTGGCTAACTTATGCGCAAAAGAGAGCGAGAAGAGGAGGCAAAGCACGAGCGGGAAACTAGAGAGCAACCTGCGCAAACATAACTCCAACACCGTGTCCACTTCCCGGACTCCGCCGAGAAGAGGCCATCATGGCAACACACTCAGTTGATTCATTTTAATTAATTAAGGTTCAAGTTATCTACAACCGGACATTAACAAATTCCCATCTGCCCATAACCGCGGGCACGGCTTTCGAAAGATCAATCCCTGCAGGGGGGTCCCAACTTAGCCCATAACAAGCTCTAATGGTCAACGAAGGAATAGACCTCCACCCAAGACACACCGATCAGACTCGGTATCTCGGTATAACAAGATGATTCGACAGGTCAAAACAAGTCCAGCAACACCGCTAGAATGTGCCGACAAATCCTGATAGGAGCTGCACATATCTCGGTCTCAGGGCACACTCAGACGAGCAATCCGTACAAGTAAAACTAGCCCTCGAGTTTCCCCGAGGTGGCGTTGCACATGGCTCTAGTTCGGACCAACACTCAGAGGAGCACTGGCCCGTGGGGGGCTAAAATAAAGATGACCCTCGGGCTCCGGAAACCCAAGGGAAAAAGGGGGGTAGGTGGCAAATGGTAAAACCAATGTTGGGCATTGCTGGAAAAGCTTTAATCAAGGCGAACTATCAAGGGGTTCCCATTATAGCCCAACCGCGTAAGGGATGCAACAATCCGGGAACATAACACCGATATGACGGAAACTAGGGCGGCAAGAGTGAAACAAAACACTAGGAGAGAGGCCGAGCCTTCCACCCTTTACCAAGTATATAGATGCATTAAGATAACATGGCAATATAATGATATCCCAACAAGTAAATAAATGTTCCAACAAGGAACGACTCCAATCTTCACCTGCAACTAACAACGCTATAAGATGGGCTGAGCAAAGCGGTAACATAGCCAATCAAAGGTTTGCTAGGACAATGGTGGGTTAGGGGATGATCATGGCAATTGGGAGGCTGACAAGCAAGTGGTAGGCATTGTAGCAATGCCATAGCAAAAGAGCGAGCAAACTAGCATAGCAAAGATAGTAGTGATTTCGAGGGTATGATCATCTTGCCTGTACAGTTGTCAGAGTTGACTGGATCCTCAAAAGCAAACTCAACGGGCTCCTCGTTAGCGAACTCGTCTCCCGGCTCTACCCAACAACACAAACAAGCAACAAGGATACAATCAACCACGTGCAAGGACAAACAATAAGATGCAATGATGGTATGCTATGCGGGACGCGATGCGGGATGCAAAATGCAAGACGTGATAGGAAATGCATGACCCTGGCCTCAACTTGGAAAACCAAGCATGCCACTGGATAGAGGGGATGAAATCACCTGAAAACGATATAAAGATCATAGGAATCGGAGCTACGGTTTGGAAATGGCAAGCGTTTTACGAAATGAACCGGTCTGCGATTTACAGCAAGTAGGCTCCTAAATACAACGAAATGAAAATGCTACAGCCACCAAACATGAGAACAAAATACATGGCAGGGATGTACACAAGATTCTTATCAAAACACTAGCACTGAGCCACGGCCAATTCATCCATTATGATGTTCAAACAAGCATGGCAAAAACGCAAATGCAAAACAGATTTCAGACTTAGTGAAATTAACACTAGTCTGAAATTTCAGACCACGATGCTCTCTTCGGAGCAGCAAAACAACATGATACATAACCTGAACATGACAAGTAAGAACATGGCATGGAGCTACTCAACAAGCTTAACAAAACACCCAAAGTGACCTGGGGCCAAAAGGGTTCACAAAATACTCTAACGCGCACACGAACATAGATGAAACACAATCAGTTTTCAGACTTAGTGAAAACTGAGACATGCTGAAATTATAACTCACGAAGGCATGTAAACGAGCTCGATACACTCATTACGGTGCAAGTCATGGCAAGGCAAGCATATATCCATAAAGAAGGCACAAAATTCTAGCTAGACATGGCAAGAACAATGGCATAGCATGCACGGATCACTAGCAATAGCATCGGCAAAATTGCAAACAAGTTGACGATCTGCCCAGATTTACCACGAAGCAAAAGTAGAGCTCGATTGACTCAAGCTAGAGCACTCCACATATGCAAACAAAGACATGGATGGATAGAGCATAACATGAATATCAAAACTACCTTACTGATCATCCTCAAAAGAGGCACGGATCACTAGGAAACAAGCTGAACATATGGCATCATGAACTAAAATATCCCAGACTTAGTGAAATCCACCAAGTCCCTGAAAACAGAATTCTCAGGTG
Source organism: Triticum monococcum (assembly GCA_034509565.1). NCBI lineage: Eukaryota > Viridiplantae > Streptophyta > Magnoliopsida > Poales > Poaceae > Triticum > Triticum monococcum. Next base: position 524,168,502 of record CM067842.1, on the reverse strand, counting down.
CCTCTCTTTGCAAGCTTGCACAAGTCAACACACACATCCTAAAAATTCATGGGTGGCACCTCTGGAAAGAAAACAAAATGCTTAGCAATTCATCCCAAAGACTCACAGGCATATCATGCACACAATAATCATGGCAAAAATGACAAAAATCTATGATGAACTAACGGATCTGCAATTTAACTCACGAAGCCTCCTTCTAGCAGCAATACGGGCATCAAGATGAACTCAAATGGAAATGATGCAATGGAAGGAAATGATGTACTCGTCGAGGCGAAGATTTTGACGTATCATATGTCCAAAACGGAGCTACGGATGCGGATATATGATGAGTCAAAGTTAGCACAAAAATCAGGGGGGAGAGGGAAAAAGTCAACCGTGAGATAACCCAGATCCAGATCTGGCCCGATCTGCACGCGGTTCGAGGTCTTGCCGGCGCGCACTGTAGCTCGCCGGAGTGAGAGAAAAATGGCCGGGGCGGCGAGGATGGCCGTGGGGGCGGCGCTCAGCGTGGAGGGAGGAGGCGGCGCCGAGGTGGCCGTGGGCGGCGCCGGCGTGGCCGCGGCGGCAAGGTGCGCCGATGGAGGAGGGCGTCGCCGGAGCGGGCTGCTCGCCGGCGATGGCGCGCGGCGGCGCCGGGCGGCCCGGGCGCCGGTCGCGGGGAAGGAGAAGGCGCGGGGTGGCGCGCGGAACTGGGCCGCGGGGGCCTCCCGCGGGCTCGGGCGGGCCGGCGGTGATGTGGGGCTCGGGCGACACGTGGCAGGCTCCGGTTTGCTGCGGGCGGTGGCGGACGTTGTCCGGCGCGGCGGGGATCTGTTTTTTTGGAGCTAGGGTTTCGGGGAGAGGGAGAGATCCGAAAATGGAGGGGGGTATATATAGGCATAGAGGGAGCTAGGAGAGTCCAGATGAGGTGCGGTTTTCGTCCACGTGATCGTGATCGAACGCTCTAGGACATGGAGCAGAGTTTGGTGGGTTTGGGCCAAAATGGAGGGGTGTTGGGCTGCAACACACACGAGGCCTTTTCGGTCCCTTGGTTAACCGTTGGAGTATCAAACAAAGTCCAAATGGTACGAAACTTGACAGGCGGTCTACCGGTAGTAAACCAAGGCCGCATGACAAGTCTCGGTCCAATCCCGAAATGTTTAATCCCCACACACGAAAGAAAGCTAGAAATGACCACCGGAGGAGAACGAAGCGCCGGAATGCAAAACGGACAACGGGGAAAATGCTCGAATGCATGAGATGAACATGTATGCAAATGCAATGCACGTGATGACATGATATGAGATGCACGAAAACGAAAACAACACACGGAGACAAAGACCCGAACCCGAGGAATAAATATAACTTAATGCCGGAAACGGCAAGAGTTGGAGTACAAATTGGGAAAGTTATATCTGGGGCGTTACAAAGAAGCAACCCAAGCGCCGATGTCAGCGGTGCCGCTCTAAGTCCTGCCAAATCAAAAGTGGTGATACCGGCACAGGAGATAATAACACTCCGGATAGTGCCGAACATAACAACAATCACCTCCAGCAAGATTTAGAGCAGGAGGATGGAGGAGCCAGCCCTCCTGAGAGAGCGGCAGATGGAGAAGCGGAGGATGATAATTACATGCCCCCCTCTGAAGACGAGGCAAGCCTCGGCGATGATGAATTTGCCGTGCCAGAGGATCCCGTCGAACAAGAGCGCTTCAAGCGCCGGCTGATAGCCATGAAAAATAGCCTTAAGAAAAAGTAGTAGTAGCTTCAAGCTGATCAAGATCTGCTAGCGGACAGATGGACTGAAGTCCTCGCGGCCGAGGAATATAAACCCAAGCGCCCCTCCAAGAGTTACCCAAAATGCAGGTTACTACCCCGACTGGAGGAAGAAGCGTATGACGCGGCTGATCGGCCACCTCGTGGCCGCAATAGAGAGGCATTCCAGCCAAAAACTCAGCCTGCACTGATGTCTACTACACAACCTTCTTCTTGTAGACATTATTGGTGAAAGGATCGATATGGTTGACTAGAGGGGGGGGGGGGTGAATAGGCAACTAACAATTTTTAGCTTTTCTTTAACAATTTACAATTTGCATCAAAGTAGGTTGTCTAGATATGCAACTGGGTGAGCAACCTATATGATGCAACGAGGATAGGTACACAAGCAAGCAAGAGATATGAAACAAGTAAGCTTGCTCAAATAAAGGCACGAGATAACCAAGAGTGGAGGCGGTGGAGACGAGGATGTGTTGCCGAAGTTCCTTCCCTTTGAGAGGAAGTACGTCTCCGTTGGAGCGGTGTGGAGGCACAATGCTCGCCAAGAAGCCACTAGGGCCACCGTATTCTCCTCACGCCCTCACACAATGCGAGATGCCGTGATTCCACTATTGGCGCCCTTGAAGGCGGCGACCGAACCTTTACAAACAAAGTTGGGGCTCTCTCCACAACTTAATTGGAGGCTCCCAACAAAACCACGAAGCTTCACCACAATGGAATATGGCTCTGAGGTGACCTCAACCGTCTAGGGTGCTCAAACACCCAAGAGTAACAAAATCCACACAAGAAAGTATGGGGGAAGCAAACATCCTTTGGTGGAAGTGTAGATCTAGGTCTCCTCCTTCAATCCCTAGCAAATCAACAAGTTTGAGTGGCTAGAGAGAGAGATCGGGCAAGAGAGCTTGAAGGGTATTAATGGTGGAGTGAGAGAGGTCAAAGGTAGGAGTGGTAGGTGGGAGAAGCTCCCTTAAATAGTCACCCACATTTCCAACCGTTACTACGTTTTTGCACTGCGGCAGTACAACCGGTCCTCGTCCAGGTACAACCGGGACTCACGGTGTAACTGCAGAACCCTACCAAGCGGTACAACCGGACAGGCGGGCGGTAGTACCGGCTAAGAAGAATAACCGGACTAACCGCCTGGCTACCGCACAACCACCACATCAAAACAGGAGCTTGACCGGTACTTGGGCGGTGCCTGGCCCGAACAACCGCATGGCCTTGAGCTCTTGGGCGGCTAAGTTCTGACCGGAAGAACCACTTGGACCACCGGTGGTACCGGTCATCATGGAATGACCGGACCACTACCTCCCAAGAACCGCATCAAACCAGAAGCGAGAGCGGTACTTGAGCGGTGCATGGACGGAACCACCGCCCCAGCAGTTGTAGAGCATGGTGGCGGTACCACCGCCCGAAGGCAGCGGTACAACCGCTCGAGTAGCACTGGTGAGTGACAAGACCCAGCGGTACAACCGCTCCAGAGAGCGGTACAACCGCTGGGCAGAAACAGTGAGCAGGAAAGAGGGGAAGAGGCAAGGAAAACTCTCTCTCACACACACACCCGAGGAAGGCAAAGAGAGGGTGAGAAAAGTGTACGTGAACTGATTCCCCCAGAGCTTCCTAATGAGGATTCCCTCTTGATAGTACGGGTACTCTACGACCAAAGAAAAATAAAAGCGTAGAGGACACGTCTTCGATCTTTTCCTTTGAAAGGCAATAGCAATCCGATGTAAGCCTAAGCATCGAGAACCTAAAACATATAGCACACGATTAGACCACAAAGGGTTGTCATCATCATCCAAAACATAAAGTAGGGAAATGCCCTTTCAATCTCCCCCTTTTTGGTGGATGATGACAACAACACGATTTGCAAGAGATAAGTCAATGAAATCTAGATGGAACTCCCCCTGAATGTGTGCCCCAACAAGTACTAGCTGTTAGAAAGTATGGGCACACTTTCAGGACTAGACTCCCCCTAGATTTTATAGACTCACCACTCTGAGCATGAAAAGGAGAGACAATATAATACTAATAATGATAATGACCGAAGAATGGAAAGGTAAAGGAGTAACAAGTCTCTCACACAGAAAGGAACGAAACAAGTCCACGAACAAAGACCAACACTAAACACGAGAAAAACAAAACCCAAAGCAAGACCCCGAGACCTATAGAAACCTCTCCCCCTTTGGCATCAAGACACCAAAAAGGAAAAGAGCAAAGCTAGCGTCCCAAAGCTCAGGCGTTCTCCTCTGACTCCTCGGTCGCATCTGGATCCTCATCAACAGAGTCGTCATCATCGTCGTGATCAGATTCCGCCATGGCATTGTCAGCTGCTGCAAGCGAGGAGGATGGCTGGTGAGGGGCTTCATCATCAGTCCAGGTACTGTGGGTAGAGATCCAACGCTCCTCTGGGGTGATGCTCTTCTCAGATCCACTCTGAATCGGTATGTTGAGGTGCTTCAGCTTTGCAATTTGGCGACGCCGTGCAAGATTCTCATTGACATGTGCCTCATACATCCTCTTCTGGATGTCAGCCTGGAGACAAAAGGTCTTCTTGACCTTGGCATAAGTTTGGCCACCCACGAAGGCTTGGCCCCTGGCTCCAGCTCAAAGTCCTCATCGTCAGAAGTAGCATAGACATCCTCAGGAGCATTTTCAGGGAAGCGAGGCTCGACATGCTTCTTCTTCTTAAGGAGCTTGACCTCATGAACAGTGAGGTTGTCTGGAGAAGTGAGGAGCTCTCCAGGATGACGAACAGCCCACACAGAGTTTAGAAAGCACATGACAAACGGGGCGTAGATTGGGACTTTACGGTAGATGACCATGTTGTACATCTCACGCCACATCCAATTTGACACATCAAACGTTGCCCCTGTCCCCACCATGGTCTTCATAGCAACCACCAAATCAACCAGATAGCCATGAATCTCATCTTGATTTCCCACCTTGGGCAAGAGCACATTGCGGAACACTCGGTGCATGATGTCATAGACCTTCTCCAAATCCTTGGATTCTCCAATAATCCCACGGCCCCGAATGTACAGAGGGGCAAGCTTCTCCTTAAGCATGGACTCAGGAAAATCATGAGGACGAATGCCACCCATTCCTTCCAAACCGGTATCCTCGTACCCAATAGCATTGCAGAAGGCCCTCCAGGGAACATGAAACAATTCATCGCGACACATGAAGGTGAGAGTGCGTGCATCATCTTCCCCAAAATGAACCGTGGCATAGAATTGATGGACGAGTTGAACATCAAAGTCACAGTTGACTGACATGAGCTTGACAAGATCAAACTCCTCGCAGAGAGCTAGAGCCTCACGAAAATACTCCAAGTTGTTTCTCCAATGGTCAAGATCAATTGTCCACTGCTTGGTATATCTGTTCTTGTTGTGCTCAAAGAGTTCATGAACAATCCGCACTTGCATCTCATTCCGGAACTGAACAGTGGTCCACCGGGGAGCAATAGGAACCTCATACGGATTCTTTGATCGGAAGGCTTCCCAATCCTTGGCTTTCCAACGATGCAACGGCATAACCACACGTTGCTTAGCAGCTGCAGACTTTTCACGGCGAGTGGGCTTCGTGGGAATCACAACTTCTTCTTCATCATCAGACACAACCGGGCGCAAGGTCCTTCGTGCCCTTTTCTTGGTCTTGCGAGGAGCAGAGCGAGAACTAGAGCCACCTGAACACACACAAGAGAAGAACACACAAAAACCCAAAAAGGATGAGAGGATTGCACCCACTAGCAGTAAAGGAACAAGTTGCAAAAACAGAGAAGATAGAACAGTGCTTTGTGGTTGATATGTTCCGGTTGTACCGGATCTTCCGCCGGTAGTACCACTCCAGCGGTTGTACCGCCCGCAGGGGCGGTAGAACCGTTGATAGTGGCACTATCAGGGAAGATACATCTAACCGGGGCATATGAATCACACAAGTAATATTCCAAAATCTAAGTGCTGCAAACAAGACAGGAGGCTAACAAGGATCTCTTCTAAACCAAAGATCGAAACACTAAACGCGGAACTTTGAGTAATGCCCTAGACAAGGAAGAACCCTAGAAAGAACTAGAAGAAAAGAACACGAGGCATTACCACCATCCATGAGAAGAGATCGGGAGGCCTCCACGGAGAGAATCCATGGAGAGCCAAGGATCCGAAGCGCAAGACGCACTCCAGGGCAGAGGTAGAGATGGCCGGCGGCTAGGGCAAGAGAAGAGGAACGAGGACGAAGGGAAAAAGACAACCCTTCAGCCCCGTCGGGTATATATAGGCCCGTACACACGCCCCGGTAGAACCGCTTAGGGGAGCAGTTGTACCGCTCGTCTGATACAGACCGGTCGACGGAGGCGGTACTTCCGGTGCCTGGGAGGCAACGGTAGTACCGCATGGCATCAACCAGTAGTACCGGGCGTGGGTTACCGTGGGTTTGTGTGGTGAAACCGCCCAAGCACCGAACGGAGACCCTTGGGACGGCACAACCCGGTACCAGCAGTAGAACCGCCCATGATACCGGTTGTAGCGCCTGACCACCTATGCCCAAGCCAAGATCAAATGAGTGCAATCCGAAGGGAGGAAGAAGGGGCACAAAACAGGAGAGAAACAACACCCTAGGAGAACCTAACACAAAAGAGCAAAGACAGACAGAGAGAACAAACCACAAGAACAACAAGGCTAACTCCAACCTCCCAAAGAGAGGACGGTGGCCGAGGCCACCTATGTTTGAGTCAATTGGTATGGCACCGCGAAGAATTATCCTTGGGTCCATGACCAAAACTTGTCTTTGAAGCACAAGTACCATCAAATATGGCTAATGTGAAAGACACGATCAATTTATGCATAATGGGGGGAGGGAGAGTTCATTGAGAGAACACCACTCCCCCTATGTCCATGCCTACACCTAAACTAGACAACAAATTGAGCGTGGTAGGGTGTGCAAGGGTTCAAGCCACATTGCTCAAATCAATGATATTTAGCTCATGCCTTAACTCGCGAAATCTTGCTTCATCCAAGGGCTTCGTGAAGATGTCTGCAAGGTTATCATGAGTGTTGACGTAGTTGAGCTCGATCTCTCCTCGCCTAATGTGATCCCGGATGAAGTGATACCGGATCTCAATATGCTTCGTCTTGAAGTGTTGCACCGGGTTGAGAGAGATCTTGATGTCACTTTCATTGTCACACCAAAGAGGCACTTTGTCACAAGTGACACCGTAATCCTTTAAAGTTTGCCTCATCCATAAGAGTTGTGCACAACAACTACCGGCCGCTACATACTCCGCTTCGGTGGACGAGAGAGACACACAACTTTGCTTTTTGGAAGACCAACTTACCAAAGAGCAACATAGGAATTGGCACCCTCTGGAAGTGGACTTCCTATCCACTTTGTCTCCCGCCCAATCGGAATCCGAGTACCCTACAAGCTTGAAGTTTGATCCTCTTGGGTACCATAAGCCAAAGTTTGGGGTATGAGCCAAATATCGAAAGATTCGTTTGACCGCCACATAGTGACTTTCCTTAGGTGCGGCTTGAAACCATGCACAAATTCCCACACTCAACATGATTTCTGGTCTAGATGCACAATGGTAAAGCAAGGATCCAATCATGGAACGATATACCTTTTGATCCACCACTTTACCATTGGGATCTAAGTCAAGTTGGCACTTGGTGGGCATTGGAGTGGAAGCCGGCTTGACGTCACTTAGCTTGAATCTCTTGAGCATGTCTTGAGTGTATTTGGATTGATTGATGAAGGTTCCTTCTCTTCTTTGCTTCACTTCGAACCCTAGAAAGAACTTCAACTCTCCCATGGAGGACATCTCGAACTTTGAGGTCATGAGAGCGGCAAATTCCTCATTGAAAGCTTTGTTAGGAGAACCAAAGATAATATCATCAACATATATTTGGCAGACAAAAAACTCCCCTTTGACCTTCTTAGTAAAAAGAGTGGGGTCGATTAGCCCAACTTCAGAACCACGGTCTTGTAACAACTCGGTAAGGTGGCCATACCACACACGTGGGGCTTGTTTAAGGCCATAGAGTGCCTTGTCGAGTTGATACACATGATCGGGAAAGTAGGGATCCTCGAACCCGGGGGGTTGCTTGACGTAAACCAATTCATTAATGGGACCATTAAGGAAAGCACTCTTCACATCCATTTGTTGTAACTTAAAGTTATGATGAGAAGCATATGCAATCAACATGCGAATGGATTCAAGACGAGCAACGGGAGCAAAGGTTTCACCGTAGTCGATACCCTCGACTTGGGAGTAGCCTTGTGCTACCAAATGAGCCTTGTTGCGAATGATAATCCCATGGGCATCTTGCTTGTTCTTGAATATCCACTTGGTTCCAATGACATTGTGGTTCCCCGTTGGCCTTGGCACCAATCTCCACACTTTGTTGCGCTCGAAGTTGTTGAGTTCTTCGTGCATGGCATTGAGCCAATCCGGATCTTCTAGCGCCTCATAGACCTTGTGGGGTTCCACACAAGAGACAAATGCGTGATGCTCACAATAATTTGCTAATTGTCTACGAGTGCTTACCCCCTTTCTTAAGCTTCCAAGCACATTAGTCATGAGATGATCCTTGGTGGAGAGCTTGGAAGCAACCTTGGCGGCACGACGCTCTAATTCCTCCTCGGTGGTGAGTTGAGCAGCGGTTACTTGATCATCTTGAGCGCCGTCATGAACTTGTTCTTGATCTTGAACTTGCTCGGGGGAGAGGACTTGACCTTGGGCATCACTTGGTGTGTCAACACCGTCTTGAGTATGATCTTGTCCTTGGTCTTGTCCATGAGGTTGAGGGCCTTCACTTTGTTCTTCGGAAGCGTGTGGGCCTTGGGTTGGTGATGGCTCCATTTGAGTGGAGCATTGTCCTTCTCCTTCAGCCACAAGGGGTTCCTCAATGGGTAGAATGAAACCAACACCCATTCTTCTTATGGCTTGAGGAGGAATTTCATCACCTACATCGCAAGTGCCACTTTGCTCCACTTGGGAGCCGTTATTATCATCAAACTCCATGTTACACGTTTCCTCAATAAGTCTCATGGATTTATTGAGGACACGGTAAGCATGAGAGTTTGTAGCATAACCAACAAATATACCCTCATAATCTCTAGCCTTAAATTTAGACAACCGAACACCTTTCTTGAGAATGAAACACTTACACCCGAATACCCGGAAGTACTTGAGGTTGGGCTTGTTACCGGTGAGTATCTCATATGGAGTCTTGTTCAAGCCCTTGCGGAGGTAGAGCCGATTGGATGCATGACACATGGTGTTGATGGCTTCGGCCCAAAAGTTGTACGGAGACTTGAACTCCGCCATCATGGTTCTTGCCGCATCCATCAACGTCTGGTTCTTCCTCTCCACGGCACCATTTTGTTGAGGGGTGTATGGTGCGGAATATTGATGCTTGATTCCCTCATCACTAAGAAACTCATCCAAGGTGTAGTTCTTGAACTCGGTGCCGTTGTCACTTCTTATTGTCAAGATCTTTGCATAGTGTTGACGTTGTGCTTCATTTGCAAAGTCAATGACGGTTTGTTGGGTCTCGCTCTTCCTCTTGAAGAAATACACCCATGTGTACCTTGAGTAGTCATCCACAATCACCAAGCAATACATCCTACCTCCAAGACTATCGAAGGACGGGGGCCCAAAATGATCCATGTGAAGGAGCTCCAAGGGCCTCTTTGAATAAATGATAGTCGTGGGAGGGTGAGCCTTCTCATGTAGCTTTCCTTCGATACAGGCACTGCAAGCGCGGTCTTTAACAAAACTAACATTCGTTAGTCCATGGACATGGTCCCCCTTGAGAAGACTTTGCAAAGATCTCATATTGACATGGGCTAAACGGCGATGCCAAAGCCATCCCACATCAACTTTAGCCATTAGGCATGTCGCGGTCTTAGTGGGTCGCTCCGAAAAGTTAATCACATATAGACCATTCTCGACATGCCCAACAAAAGCTACTTTAAGAGTCTTGCTCCACAAGAGGGCCACGGTATCGATATCAAAGAAAGTGGCAAAGCCCATGATTGCAAGTTGACGAACGGAAAGTAAATTATACGCAAGGGACTCAACAAGCATGACCTTCTCGATTGTGAGATCATGAGAGATGACCACCTTGCCAAGTCCCAATACCTTAGAGGATGAGGCGTCACCCCACTCGACATTGGTGGGCATAGATGGAACTTTGTGCACGCCCACCACCAAGTCCTTGCTTCCGGTCATATGATTTGTAGCTCCACTATCGAGCAACCATGATCCACCACCGGAAGCAAACACCTACAATAGATCAATGCTTGGTTTTAGGTACCCATTTTGTAATGGGTCCTTTGATGTTAGTAACAAGGGTCTTAGGAACCCAAATAGACCATTCAATGTACTCATGAAGAGAACCAACAAATTTAGCATAAACATGCCCATCACTAGCACGGCATAACACATAAGAAGGATTAAAATTGCCGGCTTTGTTGGGAGGGGTGACATTGCCCTTCTTGACATTGTTCTTATTCTTCTCCTCGGGGACACTCTCTCCCTCCCTCACAAAAGTTTGCATGAGGGGAGGAGGTCGTTTGGTGTTGTCATTCTTCTTCTTGTTCTTGGAGTAGGGCACGTACCCAACCCCTTCCTTGGCCACACCTCCTTTTTGGTTGATCAAGAGACTATTGAGGTTCTTCTTGCCTTGTATGCAAGTCGCAAGACCTCTCAAGTTGCTCCTTCAACTTAGCATTTTCCTCAACAAGATGTATATGCTCACAACATGGGTTAGTAGCATTTGCATTATCAATTAAAACCATATGAGGAAAAGTTGCTTTCTCCTTAGTTAGCTTCACTTGGAGTTGATCATGAGACTCTTTGAGACTAGCGTGAATACCCTTCAAGGCCTTATGGGCCTTGTCAAGTATATCAAACTCCTCTTTGAGTCTAGCAAGATCAACCCCGAGTTTGGCCTTCTCGGAATTTAGCACACGAGAAACAACGAGGGCATGATCATAATCTTTCTCTAACTTAGCATGATCAACGTTGTGTGACTCCTCAAGAGCCAAACGAAGACCATGCTCTTCCTCAAGAGCATTGGAAAGATCCGAAATATTATCGGCATAGTCACGACTATGCCCTTCCATCTTAGAGATGGTGTCTTCGTGAGCCTCGATCATGTCATTGGCCTCACCAAGTTGTTCCAAGAGAGCAACAAAGTGCTTCTTGGATTTCCCTTGAGTTTGCGCATAAAGGCCTCAAACTCATTAGCCTCCACATTAGATCCCTCAAATTCATTAATGCTACCCGTTTGGGAAGGATGATTAATGATGGTAGTTTTGATGTTGGAGGTTACCTTGTTGGTGGCTTTAGCCATGAGGCACTTGGCGGTGGTGCTCTTGTTGGGTGAGTCGAAGAGAGACACCCGTGACGTTGTTGCAATGGCAACGGAGGCCATGGCAACCGACTCATCATATTCATCATCATCATCATCCTCATTGTACTCTTCTTGCACAACCAAAGCCTTGGGAGGAGTCTTCTTGGTGAAGTTGTTCTTGTTGGGGAACGACTTGGCCTTGTCCTTTCAGATGAGTTTGCCACCATTGTCTTCCCTCTTCTCATACGGGTATTCCGCAACGAAATGACTCACGTTGCCCCAATTGTAGCAAGTCCTTACACGTTGCTTGCCCCTTGTGCCACTCGAGTTGTTTTTGCTAAAGTTGGGTCTCGAGTTTTTCTTGCTCCAAAATTGCCTCGAAGCAAGTGCCATGTGTTCATGATATGCATACTTCATATCTTCGGGGTTGCTCTCGTCTTCTTCCTCTTCTTCTTCTTCCATGGTGAGCTTGGCCTTCAAAGCAAGGTTAGGCTTCTTTGCCCGTTGAGAACGAAGCACCGCATTGTCGGCGGTCTTGTCCAAAATGTTCATGGCCACAAACTCATCCAACACTTTGCTTGAGGTCAAAGTGTGGAAGTTCGGTCTTTGACGAATGACGAAGGACATGGCCTTGTGGTAGGGCATCATTGCCTTGAGGAATTTGCGCTTGATCCAATTGTCATCCATGTCCTTGCTCCCGTGATCTCGTAGTGAGACCGCGAGTTTGGTTACTCTTAGATAAAGCTCACGAGGTTCTTCATCTTCCTTCATTGCAAACTCATCGGCCTCATCTTGTACCACTTCATAGTTGGAGCGTTGAATGCTTGCGCTTCCCCGGTAGAGAGACACGACACAATGCCATGCATCTTTGGCCAAGGCGAATGGACGAAGATGAGGTAGGTCTTCGGGTGGAATTGCATCTTGAATTATGAAGAGAGCATTCTCATTGAATTGATTGTCCGCGGCTTCTCGAGGAGTGAAGTTGCTTGGATCATGTGGATAGAAACCTTCTTCAATGATTCTCCAAAGGTTAGTGTTCACATGATTTAAATGACGTTTAAAGCGGTAAACCCAAGAATCAAAATCCTCATTTTTCACAATCTTGGGGGGAGGACCGACATGATTCAAATGAGTGGAAGGAACCGGTCCACCATAAACAACTGGTGGTTCCACATGGGCAAAGATGCCGGTGCCATTCTTGCCACTAGAAGAAGGAGCCTTTTCACTACTAGCTCCCCCCTTGTCGGGGATAGCATCCGTCACCTTGTTGGCGGGATCACCCACTTTCAACGGTGCGGTGGATAGTTTAAGCCCCTCAAGAAATTTAGTAAACATGCTTTCGACTTCGGTCGTAATGGAGGTTTTCAATGTCTCCAAGGCTATATTGAACTCCTCACGAGAGACCGAAGTTCCCCCATCTCCCGTAGACGAGACCGGATTCACAACGGAGTGTTCCTCCACATTGTCTACGGTATCAACCATACTCTTTGGACGGTAAAGTCTTTAATAAAGAGACGAGGCTCTGATACCAATTGAAAGGATCGATATGGTTGACTAGAGGAGGGGGGGGGGGTGAATAGGCAACTAACAATTTTTAGCTTTTCTTTAACAATTTACAATTTGCATCAAAGTAGGTTGTCTAGATATGCAACTAGGTGAGCAACCTATATGATGCAACAAGGATAGGTACACAAGCAAGCAAGAGATATGAAACAAGTAAGCTTGCTCAAATAAAGGCACGAGATAACCAAGAGTGGAGGCGGTGGAGACGAGGATGTGTTGCCGAAGTTCCTTCACTTTGAGAGGAAGTACGTCTTCGTTGGAGCGGTGTGGAGGCACAATGCTCGCCAAGAAGCCACTAGGGCCACCGTATTCTCCTCACGCCTTCACACAATGCGAGATGCCGTGATTCCACTATTGGTGCCCTTGAAGGCGGCGACCGAACCTTTACAAACAAGGTTGGGGCTCTCTCCACAACTTAATTGGAGGCTCCCAACAAAACCACGAAGCTTCACCACAATGGAATATGGCTCCGAGGTGACCTCAACCATCTAGGGTGCTCAAACACCCAAGAGTAACAAAATCCACACAACAAAGTATGGGGGAAGCAAATATCCTTTGGTGGAAGTGTAGATCTAGGTCTCCTCCTTCAATCCCTAGCAAATCAACAAGTTTGAGTGGCTAGAGAGAGAGATCGGGCAAGAGAGCTTGAAGGGCATCAATGGTGGAGTGAGAGAGGTTGTAACGCCCCAGATGTAACTTTCCCAATTTGTACTCCAACTCTTGCCGTTTCCGGCGTTAAGTTATATTTATTTCTCGGGTACGGGTCTTTGTCTCCGTGTGTTGTTTTCGTTTTCATGCATCTCATATCATGTCATCACGTGCATTGCATTTGCATACATGTTCATCTCATGCATTCGAGCATTTTCCCCGTTGTCCGTTTTGCATTCCGGCGCTTCGTTCTCCTCCGGTGGCCATTTCTAGCTTTCTTTCGTGTGTGGGGATTAAACATTTCCGGATTGGACCGAGACTTGCCATGCGGCCTTGGTTTACTACCGGTAGACCGCCTGTCAAGTTTCGTACCATTTGGACTTCGTTTGATACTCCAACGGTTAGCCGAGGGACCGAAAAGGCCTCGTGTGTGTTGCAGCCCAACACCCCTCCAATTTCGCCCAAAACCCACCAAACTCTGCTCCATGTCCTAGAGCGTTCGATCACGATCGCGTGGCCGAAAACCGCACCTCATTTGGACTCTCCTAGCTCCCTCTATGCCTATATATACCCCCCTCCATTTTCGGATCTCTCCCTCTCCCCGAAACCCTAGCTCCAAAAAAAAGCTTCTCCGCGCCGACGGACGTGTCCGCCCCCGGCCGGACAGCGTTCGCCACCGCCCGCCTCCGCCACATGGCGCCGCCCCGTTGGCTGCGCCCGCCGCCTCCACCGTCAGGCCGCCGTGGCCCGCGGCCGGCCCTCCCCGGCCCGCGAGATGCCGCCGCCTCCTCGCCCGCGCCCGCGCCTTCTTCCCCGCGTCTGGCCGCGCCTCGCCGCCGTGCGCCTACTCCGGCGGCCGCCGCATCGCCGGCAACCCCACCGCGCCTCTCCGCCCTCATCGTCGGTTGGCACCGCCGCCACTGCCGCGGACCACCGCCACCACCGCGACGCCCGAGGCCGGATCCGGCGCCCCGGCCTCTTCCCCGAGCTCCGGCGTCCCTCTCCTCTCCGGCGACTCGTGCTACAGTGTTCCCCGGCGAACCTCAAAGCGCGTGCAAATCTGGATCTCAGATCTGGGATTTTGAACTCGGTTGACTTTTCGTCCCTAACCCTAGTTTTTTATGCTTACTTTGACTGATGATATCTCCGCATCCGTAGCTCCGTTTTGGACATATTATATATCAAAATCTTTGTCTCGACATGTACATCATTTCATTCGATTGCATCATTTTCATTTGAGTTCATCTTGATGCCCAAAATGCTGCTAGAAGGAGGCTTCGTGAGATAATTGTTAGATCTGTTAGTTCATCATAGACTTTTGTCATTTTTGCCATGATTATTGTGTGCATGATATGCCTGTGACTCTTTGGGATGAATTGTTAAGCATTTTGTGTTCTTGCCACAGGTGCCAACCATGCATTTTTTGGATGTGTGTGGTGACTTGTGCAAGCTTGCAAAGAGAGGCACCTGAGAATTCTATTTTCACGGACTTGGTAATTTTCACAAAGTCTGGGATATTTTAGTTCATGATGCCATATGTTCAGCTTGTTTCCTAGTGATCCGTGCCTCTTTTGAGGATGATCAGTAAGGGAGTTTTGTTACTAATGTAATGCTCCATCCATCCATGTCTTTGTTTGCATATGTGGAGTACTCTAGCTTGAGTCAATCGAGCTCTACTTTTGCTTCGTGGTAAATCTGGGCAGATCGTCAACTTGTTTGCGATTTTGCCGATGCCATTGTTAGTGACCCGTGCATGCTATGCCATTGTTCTTGCCATGTCTAGCTAGAATTTTGTGCCTTCTTTATGGATATATGCTTGCCTAGCCATGACTTGCACCGTAGTGAGTGCATCAAGCTCGTTTACATGCCTTCGTGAGTCATAATTTCAGCATGTCTCAGTTTTCACCAAGTCTGAAAACTGATTGTGCGTGAGCTATGTTCGTGTGCTCGCTAGAGTATTTTGTGAACCCTTTTGGCCCCAGGTCACTTTGGGTGTTTTGTTAAGCTTGTTGAGTAGCTCCATGCCATGTTCTTACTTTTCATAATCAGGTTGTGTATCATGTTGTTTTGCTGCTTCGAAGAGAGCTTCGTGATCTGAAATTTCAGACTAGTGTTAATTTCACTAAGTCTGAAATCTGTTTTGCATTTGCGTTTTTTGCCATGCTTGTTTGAACCTCATAATGGATGAATTTGGCCGTGGCTCAGTGCTAGTGTTTTGATAAGCATCTTGTGTACATCCCTGCCATGTCTTTTGTTGTCATGTTTGGTGGCTGTAGCATGTTCATTTCGTTGCATTTAGGAGCCTACTTGCTGTAAATCGCAGACCGGTTCATTTCGTAAAACGCTTGCCATTTCCAAGCCGTAACTCCGATTCCTATGACCTTTATATCGTTTTCAAGTGATTTCATCCCCTCTATCGAGTGGCACACTTGGTTTTCCAAGTTGAGGCCAGGTACGTGCATTTCCTGTCACGTCTTGCATTTTGCATCCCGCATCGCATCCCGCATAGCATACCATCTTTACATCTTATTGTTTGTCCTTGCACGTGGTTGATTGTATCCTTGTTGCTTGTTTGTGTTTTTGGGTAGAGCCGGGAGACGAGTTCGCTAACGAGGAGCCCGTTGAGTTTTCTTTTGAGGATCCAGTCAACTCTGACAACTGTGCAGGCAAGATGATCATACCGTCGAAATCACTACTATCTTTGCTATGCTAGTTTGCTCGCTCTTTTGCTATGCCAATGCTACGATGCCTACCACTTGCTTGTCAGCCTCCCAATTGCCATGATTGAGCCTCTAACCCACCATTGTCCTAGCAAACCGTTGATTGGCTATGTTACCGCTTTGCTCAGCCCCTCTTATAGCGTTGTTAGTTGCAGGTGACGATTGGAGCCGTTCCTTGTTGGAACATTTATTTACTTGTTGGGATATCATTATATTGCCAGGTTATCTTAATGCATCTATATACTTGGTAAAGGGTGGAAGGCTCGGCCTCTCGCCTAGTGTTTTGTTCCACTCTTGCCGCCCTAGTTTCCGTTATATCGGTGTTATGTTCCCGGATTGTTGCGTCCCTTACGCGGTTGGGCTATAATGGGAACCCCTCGATAGTTCGTCTTGATTAAAGCTTTTCCAGCAATGCCCAACATTGGTTTTACCATTTGCCACCTAGCCTCTTTTCCCTTGGGTTTCCAGAGCTCGAGGGTCATCTTATTTTAACCCCCCCGGGCCAGTGCTCCTGTGAGTGTTGGTCCACCCTAGAGCACCGTGCGGGGCCGTCCCTTGGCAACTTGGGTTACGTTGGCTCCCGTATGCTTAGCTTATCCGGTGTGCCCTGAGAACGAGATATGTGCAGCTCCTATCGGGATTTGTCGGCACAGCGGGTGGTGTTGCTGGACTTGTTTTAACCTGTCGAATCGTCTTGTTGTACCGAGATACCGAGTCTGATCGGGTGTCTTGGGTGGAGGTCTATTCCTTCGTTGACCGTGAGAGCTTGTTATGGGCTAAGTTGGGACCCCCCTACAGGGATTGATCTTTCGAAAGCCGTGCCCGCGGTTATGGGCAGATGAGAATTTGTTAATGTCTGGTTGTAGATAACTTGAACCTTAATTAATTAAAATGAATCAACTGAGTGTGTTGCCGTGATGGCCTCTTCTCGGCGGAATCCGGGAAGTGGACACGGTGTTGGAGTTATGTTTGCGCAGGTTGCTCTCTAGTTCCTCGCTCGCGCCTTGCTCCCTCTTCTCGCTCTCTTTTGCGAATAAGTTAGCCACCATATATGCTAGTCGCTTGCTGCAGCTCCACTTACATTACCCCCCCTTCCTACCTATTAAGCTTAAATAGTCTTGATCGCGAGGGTGCGAGATTGCTGAGTCCCTGTGGCTCACAGATTACTATTACACCAGATGCAGGGACAGATGATACCGCTCCAGATGGCGCGCTCGAGCTCAAGTGGGAGTACGACGAGGACTCTCAGCGTTACTATGTGTCGTTTCCTGATGATCAGTAGTGGTGCCCAGTTGGGGTGATCGGGACCTATGTCGCTTGTTGGGTTGTCTTTTATTTTGGCGCCGTAGTCGGGCCATGAGTGTTCTGTATGATGGATGTTATTTATGTACTTTGATGTTACATGGCGAGTGTAAGCCAACTATGTACCTCCCCTTTTATATTATATTACATGGGATGTGTGATGATTTCCTAACTTGCGGCATTGCTTTCAATGCGGTTATGCCTCTAAGTCGTGCCTCGACACATGGGAGATATAGCCGCATCGAGGGCGTTACAAGTTGGTAATCAGAGCCTTCCCCGACCTTAGGACCCCCCATTGCTTGATCGTTTTTAGCAGCCGAGTTGTGTCTAGAAAAATGTTTTGAGTCATTTAGGAATTATATATCGGAGAGCTTAGGAATTCTTTTTACTTCCCAGTCTCCTCATCGCTCTGGTAAGGCATCCTGACGTAGAGTTTTGACTCTTCTCTTCTGAAATTTCACTAAAATTTTTTTTAGGATCACGCGAGTATCTTGGATTTGTTCCGATGGCTTATGATGAGAACACTGTCTTGGTGCCTCCTGTCAGTGGTTTAGTGGAAGTGTCCCGGGGATTTGAGCTCTGAGGTGTTGTCATCATAATTTTATCGTTGCAATTCTGGAATACTTGAGATATGTTCGTCGACATCGAAAATCTCTTTTATGCAGTTCGTTGGTGAGATAACCTCGACGCCACCCAGTACTAGGGCGGGAGTTCGGGAGTATCGCCATAACTTGTATAATGGATGCTTTTCGAAGGTTGAGGTAGATGGTTTCCGAAGGTTTCTTGGTTATGTGTTGAAGGATGGATACAGCTGGATGTAGGATTTGCTAGTTTGGGTGAGATATTATGCTTCCCCTGTATCCCCAACACCTGATTGCATAACCGAAAAGTTTCCGGAGTTTCATAGGTGGGAATTCAAGTAGCTCTTAGGATATCTTTCCGACAGATGTATGATATGAAATAGGGGTTCGACGTCTAGTGGTTCACCTATTCATGGTCGATTTTACAGTGGTCTTGTTGTGTCTTAAAGAGTCCTTGGCTATGCTGACTCGGGGACGCTTCGTATGTCATGTGCACTGCCTTGTACATGATGGTGCTGTACGATCGAGCCCGTGTAGGTCCCACCACGAAAACTTCGGATGAATTCTCTATCATATGTTTGTTCCGGTTTATTCCGCAAGCCAATCCTTGGTTTTATTTTGAGTTGTGGTATTCGAGTTGCTTCGAAGTCATATGTTGATTCCATCCCTTGTTGATTTACCTCTTCTACCTAATTCTACGTGGCTTCGCAATTTAGGAATATGTGACCACCTCAAAAGAAGTGCATTCGTTCATTTTGTTCGGATGTGAAGACTTTATGTTGCAATTTTCATTCCGTTGGATTCAGCTTCAATATTTGTCTATCTATGTGCTAATGGTGGTCAACCTCTTCAGGATGGCTCCTCCAACGCGCACGACTCCGAATCCTGATCCGCCACCACCTCCACCTCCTCCGAAGGCTTGGCAAGCTGTGATGGCCGCAACCAATGCAAATACACAGTTGATCATGCAAATCCTCCAAGAGCGCAATCAAGGCAGTCAAGTGAATCAAGGCAACAATCAGAACCATTTTGCTACTCTGAACCAGTTCCTCGCTAATGGTCTAAAGACGTTCAACAATTGTGTTGAGGCAACCGATGCTGACGATTGGCTTGTGGATCTGGGCAAGCATTTTGAATGCAGCAACGTCAGGCCTGAAGATTTCGTCAAGTTCGCTTCTTTCCAGCTCAAAGATCAGGCTGCAGAGTGGTTCCGGCAGTACAGGGATTCCAGAGGTGGACGTTTGATCACTTGGGATGATTTCCGTCGAGATTTCTGAGCTCATCACATCCCTCAGAGTGTGACTGAAAGCAAACGTGAGGAATTCCGCAATCTGAAGCAAGGCTCTTTGTCTGTCTATGACTACAACAAGTTGTTCCAGAAGCTCGCCCGTTTTGCCAAGCAGGATGTTCCTGATGAGAAGAGCATGATATATCAGTTCAGGGGTGGTCTCCGTGAAGAAATTCAGCTCGCTCTTATCCTCTTTGAGCCGTTGAGGTACGATGAGTTCTACAACATGGCACTGAAGCAAGAGGCTGCTCAGTTGAGGTGTGATGCTTCCAGGAAGCGAGTCAGAGACACTACGCCTTCTTCCTCTACTCAAGTGGCCAAGCAGCAGAAGTATTGGCTTCCTCCTCCTCCGTTTCGTCAGCCGTATCAGCAGAAGAGCAAAGGTGGCAGTGGTTCTTCCCACCCACCCAACCCAGGCTTTCAGAACAAGACTTCGTCTCAAGCTCCAAGATCAAGTGCTCCGTACCACCTTCCTTTTTCAGAGGTCACGTGCAACAAGTGCCAACAGAAGGGTCACTACGCCAACAAGTGTTTCAACCAGAGGCGTCTTCCTCCTCCTCCTCCTGTCAGATCGACAAGTATAGCTGTGGTCAAGCATAATCCCAAGTCCGCCAAGGTCAACTTGATGAACGCAGCTCAGGCAGAGGATTCTTCAGATGTGATCATGAGTAACTTTCCAGTTAACTCTATTCCCGCAAGAGTTCTTTTTGACACTGGTGCATCGCATTGTTTCATGTCAAGATCTTTTGTTTCCAAGCATGACTTCGTTTCAAAAATGTTGGGTAAACCTATGGGAGTGGTTTCTCCGTCTAAGTCTATGAGGGCTACTTCAATAGTCCCGGATATTTCTATCATGATGGGTGATTTCAAGTTTCTGGCTTCTCCTATGGTTCTTGGTAATTCAGATATCGATCTTATTCTCGGGATGGACTGGCTCTCTAAGCATAAAGCTCAGCTTGATTGTGCAGCCAGGCAGATTCAACTGACTCATTCGTCTGAGGATGTCATTGTCTTTGCCGCTCGTGATGATACAATCCGGTTGTTTTCTCTCAATGAGAAGGGTGAATTGGATGCTATTTCATAGATCCCAGTCCTTTGTGAGTATCAAGACGTCTTCCCAGAAGAACTCCCAGGAATGCCTCCGCACCGGCCCGTTGAATTTGTTATTGAACTTGAGCCCGGTACGGAACCTGTGTGCAAACGTCCCTACAAGCTCGGCCCTGAAGAGTTGAAGGAGTTGAAGAAACAACTCGATATTCAAGAAAGAATGGGTCTCATTCGGCCTAGTTCTTCTCCGTGGGGTTGTGGTGTTCTTTTTGTGAAGAAGAAGGATGGAACGGACCGACTTTGTGTTGATTATCGTCCATTGAACAAGAAGACCATCAAGAACAAATACCCACTTCCCAACATCAATGAGCTGTTCGAACAACTCAAGGGTGCCCAAGTATTCTCCAAGCTTGATCTCCGTATGGGTTATCATCAGATTCGAATCCATGAGCAAGATATTCCCAAGACGGCCTTCAGAACAAGCTATGGGTCATATGAATACACTGTCATGTCTTTTGGCCTCGCCGACGCTCCTCCGACGTTCTCTCGCATGATGAACTTCACCTTCAACCCCTACACCAATGACTTCGTTTTGGTCTATCTCGATGACATTCTGGTTTTCTCCAAGAACAAGGAAGATCATGCCAAGCACTTGCGTTTGGTTCTTGACAAGCTCAGGAAACATCAGTTCTATGCCAAGTTATCCAAGTGTGAATTTTGGCTCGATGAGGTGCTTTATCTTGGTCATATCATCTCTGCCAAGGGCATTGCCGTGAATCCTGAGAAGGTGTCTGCAATTGTTAATTGGGAACCTCCTCAGAACATGAAGCAACTCCGTAGCTTCCTCGGTCTTGCAAGCTACTACCGAAGATTCGTTGAAAACTTTTCTAAGATCACGAAGTTTCTCTCAAATCTTCTCCAGAAGCACGTCAAGTACGTTTGGTCTCCGGAGTGTGATATTGCTTTCAACACTTTGAAAGAGAAGTTGATCACTGCTCCAGTTCTGACTCCGCCTGATGAAACCAAGCCGTACGAGGTCTTTTCTGATGCCTCTCTCCAAGGTCTCGATGCTGTACTGATGCATGAGAAGAAAGTTGTTGCTTATACCTCTCGCCAGTTGAAGCCTAATGAGAAGAACTACCCCACTCATGATCACGAGTTGGCGGCAGTTGTGCATGCTTTGTTGACTTGGAGACATCTTCTATTGGGAAGGAAAGTGGATATTTTCACTGATCACAAGAGTCTCAAGTACATCTTCACCCAGCCTAATCTCAACCTCAGGCAAACTCGATGGGTCGAAATGATTCAAGAGTACAATCCGAGTATCGAGTATACTCCAGGCAAGGCCAATGTGATTGCTGACGCTTTGAGCAGGAAAGCATATTGCAACAGTCTGATCGTGAAGCCTTATCAACCCGAGCTTTGTGAAGCTTTCCGCAAACTTAATCTGCAAATTGTTCCTCAAGGTTTCCTCGCCAACCTTCAAGTCTCTCCTACCTTAGAAGACCAGATTCGCCAAGCCCAGCTTCTTGATGCTATGGTGAAAAAGGTGAAGATTGGTATCGCAAAGAGTCAGTCCAAGTACAAGTGCTACCGCCTTGATGACAAGGACACTCTCTTCTTCGAGGGTCGAATTGTGGTACCCAAAGGTGACCTTCGTAAAGTGATCATGAACGACGCTCACAACTCTCTCCTCTCCATCCACCCTGGGAGCACGAAGATGTATCAGGATCTTAAGCAAACTTATTGGTGGACTCGAATGAAGCGTGAGATCGCTCAATTCGTGAATGAATGTGATGTCTGCAGAAGAGTGAAGGCAGAACACCAAAGGCCAGCAGGTCTCCTCCAACCTCTTGCCATTCCAGAATGGAAGTTTGACCACATTGAAATGGACTTCGTGACTGGGTTTCCAAAGTCCAAGCGTGGCAATGATGCTATATTCGTTGTCATCGACAAGCTTACCAAAGTGGCTCACTTTCTACCTATCAAAGAGTCGATCACTGCAGCTCAATTGGCGGAACTCTATACCTCTCGCATTGTCTCTCTGCACGGTATTCCTCAAGTGATATCTTCAGACCGTGGCAGCATCTTTACCTCCAAGTTTTGGGATTCTTTTCAGAAGGCCATGGGCACCAACATCCGCTTCAGCACTGCTTTCCATCCTCAAACAAGCGGTCAAGTCGAGCGTGTCAACCAGATTCTTGAAGATATGCTCAGGGCTTGTGTTATCTCCTTCGGCATGAAGTGGGAGGATTGTCTTCCTTATGCTGAATTCTCATACAACAACAGTTTTCAAGCAAGTTTGGGCAAGGCCCCATTTGAAATTCTGTATGGTAGGAAATGTCGTACCCCTCTCAACTGGTCTGAAACCGGTGAACGTCAGCTGCTGGGTAATGACCTAATCACAGAGGCAGAAGAAATGTGCAAGGTCATTCGTGATAACCTCAAAGCAGCCCAATCCCGCCAGAAGAGCTACTATGATAGTAAGCACCGTGATTTGGCTTTCGAGATCGGAGATCATGTTTACCTCCGCGTCTCTCCTCTGAAAGGGACTTGTCGCTTCGGTATCAAAGGGAAGCTTGCCCATAGATACGTCAGACCTTTCAAGATTGTCAGCAAGAGAGGCGACCTCGCCTATCAACTCGAGCTTCCGTCAAACTTTGCAAATGTTCATGATGTGTTCCGTGTCTCCCAACTCCGATAGTGCTTCAAGACGCCTGACCGCACCGTCAACTTCGAGGACATTGAGCTCCAAGAAGATCTCTCCTATTGTGAGCACCCAGTTGCAATCCTTGAAGAGACTGAACGCAGGACTCGCAACAAGTCAATCAAGTTTCTCAAAGTCAAGTGGTCACACCATTCCGACCGTGAAGCTACCTGGGAACGCGAGGATCACCTCCGTTCTAAGTACCCGGAGTTCTTTCAGTCCTAGATCTCGGGACGAGATCCTTTCGTAGTGGTGGAGTGTTGTAACGCCCCAGATATAACTTTCCCAATTTGTACTCCAACTCTTGCCGTTTCCGGCGTTAAGTTATATTTATTTCTCGGGTTCGGGTCTTTGTCTCCATGTGTTGTTTTCGTTTTCATGCATCTCATATCTTGTCATCACGTGCATTGCATTTGCATACATGTTCATCTCATGCATTCGAGCATTTTCCCTGTTGTCCGTTTTGCATTCCGGCGCTTTGTTCTCCTCCGGTGGCCATTTCTAGCTTTCTTTCGTGTGTGGCGATTAAACATTTCCGGATTGGACCGAGACTTGCCATGCGGCCTTGGTTTACTACCGGTAGACCGCCTGTCAAGTTTCGTACCATTTGGACTTCGTTTGATACTCCAACGGTTAGCCGAGGGACCGAAAAGGCCTCGTGTGTGTTGCAGCCCAACACCCCTCCAATTTGGCCCAAAACCCACCAAACTCTGCTCCATGTCTTAGAGCGTTCGATCACAATCGCGTGGCCGAAAAACGCACCTCATTTGGACTCTCCTAGCTCCCTCTATGCCTATATATACCCCCCTCCATTTTCGGATCTCTCCCTCTCCCCGAAACCCTAGCTCCAAAAAAAGCTTCTCCGCGCCGACGGACGTGTCCGCCCCCGGCCGGACAACGTCCGCCACCGCCCGCCTCTGCCACATGGCGCCGCCCCGTTGGCTGCGCCCGCCGCCTCCATCATCAGGCCGCCGTGGCCCGCGGCCGGCCCTCCCCGGCCCGCGAGACGCCGCCGCCTCCTCGCCCGCACCCGCGCCTTCTTCCCCGCGTCCGGCCGCGCCCTGCCGCCGTGCGCCTACTCCGGCGGCCGCCGCATCGCCGGCAACCCCGCCGCGCCTCTCCGCCCTCGTCGCTGGCCGGAACCGCCGCCGCCGCCGCCGCGGACCACCGCCACCACCGCGACGCCCGAGGCCGGATCCGGCGCCCCGGCCTCTTCCCCGAGCTCCGGCGTCCCTCTCCTCTCCGGCGACTCGTGCTACAGTGTTCCCCGGCGAACCTCGAAGCACGTGCAAATCTGGATCTCAGATCTGGGATTTTGAACTCGGTTGACTTTTTGTCCCTAACCCTCATTTGTTATGCTTACTTTGACTGATGATATCTCTGCATCCGTAGCTCCGTTCTGGACATATGATATATCAACATCTTCGTATCGACATGTACATCATTTCATTCCATTGCATCATTTTCATTTGAGTTCATCTTGATGCCCAAAATGCTGCTAGAAGGAGGCTTCGTGAGATAATTGTCAGATCCGTTAGTTCATCATAGACTTTTGTCATTTTTGCCATGATTATTGTGTGCATGATATGCCTGTGACTCTTTGGGATGAATTGTTAAGCATTTTGTGTTCTTTCCAGAGGTGCCAACCATGCATTTTTAGGATGTGTGTGGTGACTTGTGCAAGCTTGCAAAGAGAGGCACCTGAGAATTCTCTTTTCAGGGACTTAGTGATTTTCACTAAGTCTGGGATATTTTAGTTCATGATGCCATATGTTCAGCTTGTTTCCTAGTGATCCGTGCCTCTTTTGAGGATGATCAGTAAGGGAGTTTTGTCATTCATGTAATGCTCTATCCATCCGTGTCTTTGTTTGCATATGTGGAGTACTCGCTAGAGTATTTTGTGAACCCTTTTGGCCCCAGGTCACTTTGGGTGTTTTGTTAAGCTTGTTGAGTAGCTCCATGCCATGTTCTTACTTTTCATAATCAGGTTGTGTATCATGTTGTTTTGTTGCTCCGAAGAGAGCTTCGTGATCTGAAATTTCAGACTAGTGTTAATTTCACTAAGTCTGAAATCTGTTTTGCATTTGCGTTTTTGCCATGCTTGTTTGAACCTCATAATGGATGAATTTGGCCATGGCTCAGTGCTAGTGTTTTGATAAGCATCTTGTGTACATCCCTTCCATGTCTTTTGTTGTCATGTTTGGTGGCTGTAGCATGTTCATTTCGTTGCATTTAGGAGCCTACTTGTTGTAAATCGCAGACCGGTTCATTTCGTAAAACGCTTGCCATTTCCAAGCCGTAACTCCGATTCCTATGATCTTTATATCGTTTTCAAGTGATTTCATCCCCTCTATCCAGTGACACACTTGGTTTTCCAAGTTGAGGCCAGGTTCGTGCATTTCCTGTCACGTCTTGCATTTTGCATCCCGCATCGCATCCCGCATAGCATACCATCTTTGCATCTTATTGTTTGTCCTTGCACGTGGTTGATTGTATCCATGTTGCTTGTTTGTGTTTTTGGGTAGAGCCGGGAGACGAGTTCGCTAACGAGGAGCCCGTTGAGTTTGCTTTTGAGGATCCAGTCAACTCTGACAACTGTGCAGGCAAGATGATCATACCCTTGAAATCACTACTATCTTTGCTATGCTAGTTTGCTCGCTCTTTTGCTATGCCAATGCTACGATGCCTACCACTTGCTTGTCAGCCTCCCAATTGCCATGATTGAGCCTCTAACCCACCATTGTCCTAGCAAACCGTTGATTGGCTATGTTACCGCTTTGCTCAGCCCCTCTTATAGCGTTGTTAGTTGCAGGTGACGATTGGAGCCGTTCCTTGTTGGAACATTTATTTACTTGTTGGGATATCATTATATTGCCAGGTTATCTTAATGCATCTATATACTTGGTAAAGGGTGGAAGGCTCGGCCTCTCGCCTAGTGTTTTGTTCCACTCTTGCCGCCCTAGTTTCCGTCATATCTGCGTTATGTTCCCGGATTGTTGCGTCCCTTACGCGGTTGGGCTATAATGGGAACCCCTCGATAGTTTGTCTTGATTAAAGCTTTTCCAGCAATGCCCAACATTGGTTTTACCATTTTCCACCTAGGCTCTTTTTCCCTTGGGTTTCCGGAGCCCGAGGGTCATCTTATTTTAACCCCTCCCGGGCCAGTGCTCCTCTGAGTGTTGGTCCACCCTAGAGCACCGTGCGGGGCCGTCCCTTGGCAACTTGGGTTACGTTGGCTCCCGTATGCTTAGCTTATCTGGTGTGCCCTGAGAACGAGATATGTGCAGCTCCTATCGGGATTTGTCGGCACAACGGGTGGTGTTGCTGGACTTGTTTTAACCTATCGAATCGTCTTGTTGTAGCGAGATACCGAGTCTGATCGGTGTGTCTTGGGTGGAGGTCTATTCCTTCGTTGACCGTGAGAGCTTGTTATGGGCTAAGTTGGGACCCCCCTACAGGGATTGATCTTTCGAAAGCCGTGCCCGCGGTTATGGGCAGATGGGAATTTGTTAATGTCCGGTTGTAGATAACTTGAACCTTAATTAATTAAAATGAATCAACTGAGTGTGTTGCCGTGATGGCCTCTTCTCGGCGGAGTCCGGGAAGTGGACACGGTGTTGGAGTTATGTTTGCGCAGGTTGCTCTCTAGTTCCTCGCTCGCGCCTTGCTCCCTCTTCTCGCTCTCTTTTGCGAATAAGTTAGCCAGCATATAGGCTAGTCGCTTGCTGCAGCTCCACTTACATTACCCCCCTTCCTACCTATTAAGCTTAAATAGTCTTGATCGCGAGGGTGCGAGATTGCTGAGTCCATGTGGCTCACAGATTACTATTACACCAGATGCAGTGACAGATGATACCGCTCCAGATGGCGCGCTCGAGCTCAAGTGGGAGTACGACGAGGACTCTCAGCGTTACTATGTGTCGTTTCCTGATGATCAGTAGTGGTGCCCAGTTGGGGTGATCGGGACCTATGTCGCTTGTTGGGTTGTCTTTTATTTTGGCGCCGTAGTCGGGCCATGAGTGTTCTGTATGATGGATGTTATTTATGTACTTTGATGTGACGTGGAGAGTGTAAGCCAACTATGTACCTCCCCTTTTATATTATATTACATGGGATGTGTGATGATTTCCTAACTTGCGACATTGCTTTCAATGCAGTTATGCCTCTAAGTCTAGCCTCAACATGTGGGAGATATAGCCGCATCGAGGGCGTTACAGAGGTCAAAGGTAGGAGTGGTAGGTGGGAGAAGCTCCCTTAAATAGTCACCCACATTTCCAACCGTTAGTGCGTTTTTGCACTGCAGCGGTACAACCGGTCCTCGTCCCGGTACAATCGGGACTCACGGTGTAACTGGAGAACCCTACCAAGCGGTACAACCGGACAGGCGGGCGGTAGTACCGGCTAAGAAGAATAACCGGACTAACCGCATGGCCTTGAGCTCTTGGGCGGCTAAGTTCTGAGCGGAAGAACCGCTCGGACCACCGGTGGTACCGGTCATCATGGAATGACCGGACCAACCGGGCCACTACCGCCCAAGAACCGCATCAAACCAGAAGCGAGAGCGGTACTTGAGCGGTGCATGGACGGAACCACCTCCCCAGCAGTTGCAGAGCATGGTGGCGGTACCACCGCCCGGAGGCAGCGGTACAACCGCTCGAGCAGCACTGGTGAGCGACAAGACCCAGCGGTACAACCGCTCCAGAGAGTGGTACAACCGCTAGGCAGAAACAGTGAGCAGGAAAGAGGGGAAGAGGCAAGGAAAACTCTCTCTCACACACACACCTGAGGAAGGCAAAGAGAGGGTGAGAAAAGTGTACGTGAACTGATTCCCCGAGAGCTTCCTAATGAGGATTCCCTCTTGATAGTACAGGTACTCTACGACCAAAGAAAAATAAAAGCGTAGAGGACACGTCTTCGATCTTTTCCTTTGAGAGGCAATAACAATCCGATGTAAGCCTAAGCATCGAGAACCTGAAACATATAGCACACGATTAGACCACAAAGGGTTGTCATCATCATCCAAAACATAATGTAGGGAAATGCCCTTTCAGTTGGGCCTCCAAGTGCAGAGGTTTGTAGGACAATAGCAAATTTCCCTCAAGTGGATGACTTAAGGTTTATCAATCCGTAGGAGGCGTAGGATGAAGATGGTCTCTCTCATGCAACCCTGCAACCAAATAAAAAAGAGTCTCTTGTGTCCCCAACACTCCCAATACAATGGTAAATTGTATAGGTGCACTAGTTCGGCGAAGAGATGGTGATACAAGTGCAATATGGATAGCATATAATAGTTTTTGTAATTTGGAATAATAAAAACAGCAAGGTAACAAGTGATAAAAGTGAGCATAAACGGTATTGCAATGCGTTGAAACAAGGCCTAGGGTTCATACTTTCGCTAGTGTAAGTCCTCTCAACAATACTAACATAATTGGATCATAAAACTATCCCTCAACATGCAACAAAGAGTCACTCCAAAGTCACTAATAGCAGAGAACGAACGAAGAGATTTTGGTAGGGTACAAAACCACCTCAAAGTTATTGTTTCCAATCAATCCGTTGGGCTATTCCTATAAGTGTCACAAACAGCCCTAGAGTTCGTACTAGAATAACACCTTAAGATACAAATGAACCAAAACCCTAATGTCACCTAGATACTCCAATGTCACCTCAAGTATCCGTGGGCATGATTATATGATATGCATCACACAATCTCAGATTCATCTATTCAACCAACACATAGATCCTCAAAGAGTGCCCCAAAGTTCTACCGGAGAATCACGATGAAAACGTGTGCCAACCCCTATGCATAGGTTCCCAATGTCACGAAACCCGCAAGTTGGTCACCTTAACATACATCAAGTGGCACGTGGTATCCCATTGTCACCATAGATATCCACGGCAAGACATACATCAAGTGTTCTCAAGTCTTTAAAGACTCAATCCGATAAGATTACTTCAAAAGGGGAAACTCGATTCATTACAAGAGAGAAGAGGGGGGAAGAAACATCATAGGATCCAAATATAATAGCAAAGCTCGCGATACATCAAGATTGTATCACCTCAAGAACATGAGAGAGAGAGAGAGAGAGATCAAACACATAGCTACCGGTACATACCCTTAGCCCCGGGGGGCCCACGAGGTAGGGGGACGCTCCCTAGGGGGGGGGGGGGGCGCCCCCACCCTCGTGGGCAGCTCCCGTATCTTCTGACGTGGGGTCCAAGTCCATTAGGTGTGCTTCCTTCCAAAAATAACTTCTCCAATTGATTTCGTTCTGTTTCGACTCCGTCTGATATTCCTTTTCTTCAAAACACTGAAATAGGCATAAAACAGCAAATCTGGGCTGGGCCTCCGGTTAATAGGTTAGTCCCAAAAGTAATATAAAGGTGGATAATAAAGCCCAATATTGCCTAAAACAGTAGATAATATAGCATGGAGCAATCAAAAATTATAGATACGTTGGAGACGTATCAAGCATCCCCAAGCTTAATTCCTGCTCGTCCTCGAGTAGGTAAATGGTAAAAAGATAATTTTTGATGTGGAATGCTAGTTGGCATAATTTCAATGTAATTCTTCTTCGTTGTGGCATGAATATTCAGATCCAGAAGATTCAAGACAAAAGTTCATATTGACACAAAAATAATAATACTTCAAGCATACTAACAAAGCAATCATGTCTTCTCAAAATAACATGGCCAAAGAAAGCTATCCCTACAAAATGATATAGTCTGTCTATGCTCCATCTTCACCACACAAAATATTTAAATCATGCACAACCCCGATGACAAGCCAAGCAATTGTTTCATACTTTTAATGTTCTCAAACTTTTTCAATCTTCGCACAATACATGAGCGTGAGCCATGGACATAGCACTATAGGTGGAATAGAATGGTGGTTGTGGAGAAGACAAAAAGGGAGAAGATAGTCTCACATCAACTAGGCGTATCAATGGGCTATGGAGATGCCCATCAATAGATATCATTGTGAGTGAGTAGGGATTGCCATGCAACGGATGCACCAGAGCTATAAGTGTATGAAAGCTCAACAAAAGAAACTAGTGGGTGTGCATCCAACTCGCTTGCTCATGAAGTCCTAGGGCATTTTGAGGAAGCCCATCATTGGAATATACAAGCCAAGTTCTATAATGAAATATTCCCACTAGTATATGAAAGTGACAACATAGGAGACTCTCTATCACAAAGATCATGGTGCTACTTTGAAGCACAAGTGTGGTAAAAGGATAGTAGCATTGTCCCTTCTCTCTTTTTCTCTCATTTTTTTATATTTTTTATTTGGGCCTTCTCCTTTTTTATGGCCTCTTTTTTTGGGCTTCTTTGGCCTCTTTTATTTATTTATTTTCGTCCGGAGTCTCACCCTGACTTGTGGGGGAATCATAGTCTCCATCATCCTTTCCTCACTGAAACAATGCTCTAATAATGATGATCATCACACTTTTATTTACTTACAACTCAAGAATTACAACTCGATACTTAGAACAAGATATGACTCTATATGAATGCCTCCGGCGGTGTATCGGGATGTGCAATGACTCATGAGTGACATCTATGAAAGAATTATCAATGGTGGCTTTGCCACAAATACGATGTCAACTACATGATCATGCTAAGCAATATGACAATGATGAAGCGTGTCATAATAAACAGAACGGTGGAAAGTTGCATGGCAATATATCTCGGAATGGCTATGGAAATGCCATAGTAGGTAGGTATGGTGGCTGTTTTGAGGAAGGTATATGGTGGGTTTATGGTACTGGCGAAAGTTGCGCGGTACTAGAGAGGCTAGCAATGGTGGAAGGGTGGGAGTGCGTATAATCCATGGACTCAACATTAGTCATAAAGAACTCACATACTCATTGCAAAAATCTATTAGTTATCGAAACAAAGTACTACGCGCATGCTCCTAGGGGGATAGATTGGTAGGAAAAGACCATCGCTCGTCCCCGATCGCCACTCATAAGGAAGGCAATCAATAAATAAATCATGCTCCGACTTCATCACATAATGGTTCACCATTCGTGCAAGCTACGGGAATCAAAAACTCCAACACAAGTATTTCTCAAATTCACAACTACTCAACTAGTATGACTCTAATATTACCATCCTCATATCTCAAAACAATCATCAAGTATCAAACTTCTCTTAGTATTCAACACACTCATAAGAGAATTTTATTATTAATCTTGTATACCTAGCATATTAGGATTTAAACAAATTACCATGCTATTTAAGACTCTCAAAATAATCTAAGTGAAGCGTGAGGGTTCATATATTTATTCAAAATAAAACTATGAGCATGCTCTAAAAGATATAAGTGAAGCACTAGATCAAATGACAAACTACTCCGAAAGATATAAGTGAAGATCAATGAGTAGTCGAATAATTATGCAACTATGTGAAGTCTCTCTAACATTTAATAATTTCAGATCTTGGTATTATATTCAAACAGCAAGCAAAGCAAAAGAAAATTACATTCTAAGAATAGCAAACATCATGTGAAGAAGCAAAAACTTAGGATCAACCGATACTAACCAATAGTTGTTGAAGAACAAAGGTGGGATGCCAACCGGGGCATCCCCAAGCTTAGACGCTTGAGACTTCTTGAAATATTATCTTGGGGTGCCTTGGGCACCCCCAAGCTTGAGCTTTTGTGTCTCATTAATTCCTCTCATATCACGGTCTCCCTAAATCTCAAAAGCTTCATCCACACAAAACTCAACAAGGACTCGTGAGATAAGTTAGTATGAACCATTGCCAAAACCTTATCATACTCTAATGTAGCAAATCACTAAAATTATTATTCAACATTTCATACTAAATGCCTCTGCATATTTAATAGTCCTATCCTCAAATAGAATCATTAAAGAAGCAAACATATGCAAACAATGCAAACATAACAGCAATCTGCCTAAACAGGATAGTCTGTAAAGAATGCTGCAACATCCATACTTCCCTAGCTCCAAAAATTATGAAAGAAAATTCCCACTGTAGTAAATTTTATCAGTGCTTAATATGCAAAAGGTTTCAACATTTTATCACATTCTGACTTTTCTAGGGAATTATTGCAACAACGGTAAACTTTCTGTTTTTAAACAGCAACATGTATACTTGTAACATAGGCATAGTAAATGCTATCAATGCCACTTTTATTGAAATAAAAGATGCAAAACATTATTCTAAATAACAGCAAGAAAAACTTAACAAAATAAATTGACGCTCCAAGCAAAACACATATCATGTGGCGAATAAAAATATAGCTCCAAGTAAAGTTACTGATGAACGAAGACGAAAGAGGGGATGCCTTCCGGGGCATCCCCAAGCTTAGGATCTTACTACTCCTTGTTCCATAGTGCATCGAATCTTTACCCAAAACTTGAAAACTTCACAACACGAAATTTAACAGAAAACTCGTAAGCTCCGTTAGTATAAGAAAATAAATCACCACTTCAAGGTACTGTAATGAACTCATTATTTATTTATATTGGTGTTAAACCTACTGTATTCCAACTTCTCTATGGTTTATAAACTATTTTACTAGCCATAGATTCATCAAAATAAGCAAACAACACATGAAAAACAGAATCTGTCAAAAACAGAACAGTCTGTAGTAATCTGGCTCAAACGTATACTTCTGGAACCCATAAATTTCTGGACATGAGGAATTTATCTATTAATCATCTGCAAAAAGAATTTACTAAATATCACTCTCCAAATAAAAATGGAAGCAATTCTCGTGAGCGCTAAAGTTTCTGTTTTTGACAGCATGATCAACAAGACTTTTCCAAAGTCTTCCCAAAGGTTCTACTTGGCACAAAAACTAATTAAAAGAATAAAACCACATATAAAAATAGGCTAGATGAATAATTTATTACTAAACAGAAGCAAAAAGCAAGGAACTAAAATAAAATTGGGTTGCCTCCCAACAAGCGCTATCGTTTAATGCCCCTAGCTAGGCACGATGATTTCAATGATGCTCACATAAAGGATAAGAATTGAAACATAAAGAGAGCATCATGAAGAATATGACTAGCACATTTAAGTCTAACCCACTTCCTATGC
The DNA here is from genome assembly GCA_034509565.1 of Triticum monococcum. Taxonomy (NCBI): domain Eukaryota; kingdom Viridiplantae; phylum Streptophyta; class Magnoliopsida; order Poales; family Poaceae; genus Triticum; species Triticum monococcum. The sequence continues at coordinate 524,135,459 of CM067842.1, read as the reverse complement.
ATAGGGATTTTGTGAGCAGACAACTTGTGGGAACAATAATCAACTTGCATAGGAAGGTAAGGCAAGAAAAACTTCAAAACTTTAAGCACATAAAGAGGAAACTTGATATTATTGCAACTCCTACAAGCATATATTCCTCCCTCATAATAATTTTCAGTAGCATCATGAATGAATTCAACAATATAACCAGCACCTAAAGCATTCTTTTCATGATCTACAAGCATAGAAAATTTACTACTCTCCACACAAGCAAAATTCTTCTCATGAATAATAGTGGGAGCAAACTCAACAATATAATTATCATGTGAGGCATAATCCAATTGAAAACTAAAATCACGATGAAAAGTTTCATGGATATCATTATTCTTTATAGCATACAAGTCATCACAATAATCATCATAGGTAGCAACTTTGTTCTCATAATCAATTGGAACCTCTTCCGAAATAGTGGATTCTTCACAAAATAAAGTCATGACCTCTCCAAATTCACTTTCATCAATATAATCATCATAAATAGGAGGCATGCTTTCATCATAATAAATTTGCTCATCAAAACTTGGGGGACAAAAAATATCATCTTCATCAAACATAGCTTCCCCAAGCTTGTGGCTTTGCATATCATTAGCATCATGGATATTCAAGGAATTCATACTAACAACATTGCAATCATGCTCATCATTCAAATATTTAGTGCCAAACATTTTATAGATTTCTTCTTCTAGCACTTGAGCACAATTATTCTTTCCATCATACTCACGAAAGATATTAAAAAGGTGAAGCGTATGAGACAAACTCAATTCCATTTTTTGTAGTGTTCTTTTATAAACTGAACTAGTGATAAAACAAGAAACTAAAAGACTCGATTGCAAGATCTAAAGATATACCTTCAAGCGCTAACCTCCCCGGCAACGGCGCCAGAAAAGAGCTTGATGTCTACTACACAACCTTCTTCTTGTAGACGTTGTTGGGCCTCCAAGTGCAGAGGTTTGTAGGATAGTAGCGAATTTCCCTCAAGTGGATGACCTAAGGTTTATCAATCCGTAGGAGGCATAGGATGAAGATGGTCTCTCTCAAGCAACCCTGCAACCAAATAACAAAGAGTCTCTTGTGTCCCCAACACACCCAATACAATAGTAAATTGTATAGGTGCACTAGTTCAGCGAAGAGATGGTGATACAGGTGCAATATGGATAGTAGATAATAGTTTTTGTAATCTGAAACAATAAAAACAGCAAGGTAACAAGTGATAAAAGTGAGCGTAAACGGTATTGCAATGCGTTGAAACAAGGCCTAGGGTTCATACTTTCGCTAGTGTAAGTCCTCTCAACAATACTAACATAATTGGATCATAAAACTATCCCTCAACATGCAAGAAAGAGTCACTCCAAAGTCACTAATAGCGGAGAACGAACGAAGAGATTATGGTAGGGTACGAAACCACCTCAAAGTTATTGTTTCCAATCAATCCGTTGGGCCATTCCTATAAGTGTCACAAACAGCCCTAGAGTTCGTACTAGAATAACACCTTAAGATACAAATCAACCAAAACCCTAATGTCACCTAGATACTCCAATGTCACCTCAAGTATTCGTGGGCATGATTATACGATATGAATCACACAATCTCAGATTCATCTATTCAACCAACACATAGATCCTCAAAGAGTGCCCCAAAGTTCTACCGGAGAATCACGACGAAAATGTGTGCCAACCCCTATGCATAGGTTGCCAATGTCACAAAACCCGCAAGTTGGTCACCTTAACATACATCAAGTGGCACGTGGTATCCCATTGTCACCACACATATCCACGGCAAGACATCATCAAGTGTTCTCAAGTCTTTAAAGACTCAATCCGATAAGATTACTTCAAAAGGGGAAACTCGATTCATTACAAGAGAGAAGAGGGGGGAAGAAACATCATGGGATCCAAATATAATAGCAAAGCTCACGATACATCAAGATTGTATCACCTCAAGAACACGAGAGAGAGAGAGAGAGAGAGAGAGAGATCAAACACATAGCTACCGGTACACATCCTCAGCCCCGAGGGAGAACTACTCCCTCCTTGTCATGGAGAGCGCCGGGATGATGAAGATGGCCACCGGAGAAGGATTGCCCCCTCCGGCATGGTGCCGGAATGGGGTCCCGATTGACTTTTGGTGGCTACGGAGGCTTCTGGCGGCGGAACTCCGGATCTATGTTCCGTTCTGGAAGTTTTAGGGTATATGGAGTTATATAGGCAGAAGAAGCACGTCAGGGGAGCCACGAGGGCCCCACGAGGCAGGGGGCGCGCCCTGGGGGGGGCACCCTCGTGGGCAGCTCCCGTATCTTCTGACGTGGGGTCCAAGTCCATCAGGTGTGCTTCCTTCCAAAAATAACTTCTCCAATTGATTTCGTTCTGTTTCGACTCCGTCTGATATTCCTTTTCTTCAAAACACTGAAATAGGCATAAAACAACAAATCTGGGCTGGGCCTCCGGTTAATAGGTTAGTCCCAAAAGTAATATAAAGGTGGATAATAAAGCCCAATATTGCCTAAAACAGTAGATAATATAGCATGGAGCAATCAAAAATTATAGATACGTTGGAGACGTATCATGCACCCCGACGCCATTCAAATAAAAAGGCATGGGGAAATACGCCAGACCTGCGAGACGTATTGGAGGACAAAGAAAAACATGCAAGATCGATCTATGGATCACGAGGGCGCGCCACTATGCGAGACGATAAACGTCACGCCGGATACAGTAAAAGTCAATCCGGCCGGGCCGAACACAGCGTGCAAGAACCATTCGAGCTGCGTCGCGATATAGCCCAATACAGAGGCGCCGCACACCCCCTATGCTTCACAGATGAAGTAATGGATCATCAAATCCCAGAGGGTTTCAAACCCGTAAATATTGAATCATACGATGGCACAACAGATCCTGCGGTATGGATCGAGGATTTCCTCCTCCACATCCACATGGCCCGCGGCGATGACTTACATGCCATCAAATACCTCCCACTAAAGCTCAAAGGACCAGCGCGACATATGCTTAACAGCTTGCCAGCAAAGTCCATTAGCTGTTGGGAAGATCTGGAAACCGCATTTCTCGACAACTTTCAGGGCACTTATGTGCGACCACCAGACGCTGATGACTTGAGCCACATAATTCAGCAGCCAGAAGAATCGACCAGGCAATTCTGGACATGGTTCCTAACAAAGAAAATCAAATCATCGACTGTCCGGATGCAGAGGCCCTAGCAGCCTTCGAGCATAACATCCGCGACGAGTGGCTTGCCCGGCACCTTGGACAGGAAAAGCTGAAATCTATGGCAGCCCTCACGACACTAATGACCCGCTTTTGTGTGGGAGAAGACAGCTGGCTGGCTCGCAGTAATAACATATCAAAAAACCATGGTACTTCGGATACCAAGGACGGCAATAGCAGGTCACGTCGCAACAAACATAAGCGCCGCATTAACAGCAATAATACTGAGGATACGACAGTCAATGCCAAATTCAAAGGCTCTAAACCCGGTCAGCGAATTAGCCATTTAAAAGAAGCACTCCGGGCCCGTCTAGTTTGGACCGCATACTCGATCGCTCGTGTCAAATACATGGTACCCCTGACAAGCCAGCCACCACACCAACAGGGAATGCTGGGTGTTCAAGCAGGCCGGCAAGTTAATTGCCGAAGATAAGGATAAGGGGTCACACAGCGATGACGAAGTGGAGCCCCGGCAGCCGAACATCGGAGGACAGAAGAGGTTCCCCCCACAAGGGCGGACGGTGAACATGATATACGCAACCCACATCCCCATGAGGGAGCGAAAGCATGCGCTCAGGGACGTATATGCGTTGGAGCCAGTCGCCCCAAAGTTCAACCCATGGTCCTCCTGCCCGATCACCTTCGATCGCAGGGACCACCCCACTAGTATCCGTCACAGCGGATTCGCCGCACTGGTCTTAGACCCAATCATTGACGGATTTCACCTCACTCGACTCCTTATGGATGGCGTCAGCAGCCTCAACCTGCTTTACCAGGACACAGTGCGCAAAATGGGTATAGACCCCTCAAGGATCAAACCCACAAAAACGACCTTTAAAGGCATCATTCCAGGTATAGAGGCCCATTGCACAGGCTCAATTACACTAGAAGTGGTCTTCGGATCCACGGATAACTTCCGAAGCGAAGAATTAATCTTCGATATAGTCCCGTTTCGCAGTGGCTATCATGCACTACTCGGGCGAACTGCATTTGCGAGATTCAATGCGGTACCGCATTATGTATACCTCAAGCTCAAGATGCCAGGACCCCGGGGGGTCATCACAGTTAACGGAAACACAGAGCGCTCTCTCCACACGGAGGAGCACACTGCGGCCCTCGCAGCAGAAGTGCAAAGCAGCCTCTCAAGGCAATCCACCAGTTCGGCGTTTCAAGACCCGGACACCTTCAAACGCGCTCGGAGTAATCGGCAACTAGACCGCCTGGCATGGTCTGAGCTCGCGTAGCAATCCGGCCCCCACCCCGGCCCAAGCCAAATGACGAAATTCGTGCCACGCGTACATAATTATGCATTAAAAATACCATGGGCACAGGTGGGGAGGGGGGCACAACTACGACACACTCCAAGACGCGGCCTAAACCGCACTAGGGGCTTCCCGCTTTATTATTTTTCTCTTTCAGGACTTTAATCTCTGGAAACCTTGTCCGGCAGCATGATTGCCGAACACATGATGCAGCAACCAAGAGAGGCAGAAAGCTACGTCACACCACGGAACTCCCAGGTGGATTACGATAACAAGTGAAATATTTGCTTTAATACTATTCCTCAGCTTGCCCTTGGAAGGGACGTAGTCCTACTTTTTGCTTATCGCACTATCTGTATCATTCTGCTTTAACGCACCTCTTTGAATAAACAACGCATAATATTACGACTATTATTGCATTCTTGTTATATATATATGTGTTCATTAATGACGCCTTGCAACCGTACACTTTGGTACGGCCAACACACCAGGGGCTTAAGTACCCCACAATATGGTGTGAGAAGTCCGAACACTTTCACAAGTGCGGCACCCCGAACTTATAGCATTATATGCATCAGCTCCGAATCATGTCTTTGGTCAAATGTTGGGTTTGCTCGGCTCCTATGTTTAGGTACCTTACGTTCTGCTCTATCGGCTAAGGTAGCGCTAGGAGAACTACTGCGATTGTGCCCCGGTTCTGTTGGGCTAAGCACCTCAGTAGAGAAAGCTAAAACTGACTGTCATGATAAGGCGAGAGACTGGTCGCTGTTCGGCGAGGTTTCGAGTCCCTAAAGACTTATGCCGCTTAGAGCGAGGAGCCGGTCCTGTCCGACTTAAAGGCGTGTATCGCGCCCCGAATTCGGCATTCCGAATACCAAGGGCTTCACCGAGATTTAAAATTATAGAATTCTATGGCTAAGTGAGAGTGATAAAGCATTATTAGTTTGGTTGGCTTGTTCACTGTGCTGAGCACCTCCCTCGATGGACCCAACAATGGGAACAAGAGTGCTCAGGTTTATCCCAAACACCCCAGCACTCGCGGCATGGGGGCAGAAGCCGAGGACTAGCCATCTCTCAGATTGGATAAACAGCCAAACAGAAGGTAATATTTTAAATTCAAACAAGCATTGCATAGCGCCTATGAAACAAGTTTTCATCATACAGGATCACACGAGCAAGTTTACTCAAATATTACATCCTTTGAAACATTCGTCCGCTACAAGACGGGCACCCTTCAGGACACCCTCATAATAAATTTCGGGGGTGCGATGCTCCTTGCCCTGTGGCAGTCCCTCCTTGATCAGCTTCACGGCGTCTAGCTTGGCCCATTGCACCTTCACGTGGGCGAAATCCCGGCGTGCACCTTCGATGCAGACAAACCGCTTGACGACCTCTAGCCGTGGGTAGGCATCCACAAGCCGCCTCACCAGGCCGAAGTAGCTGTTCGGAAGGGCGTCGCCAGGCCACAGCCGGACTATAAAGCCCTTCATGGCCTGTTCGGCCGCTTTGTGTAGCTCGACCAGCTGCTTCAGCTGGTCGCTCATAGGCACCGGGTGTTTGGTCCCAGTATACTGAGACCAGAACAACTTCTCTGTTGAGCTTCCCTCCTCGGCCTGGTAAAACTGTGCGGCATCCGACACGCTGCGGGGCAAATCTGTGAATGCTCCTGGAGAGCTCCGGATTCGGGTAAGTAATAGGTAATTTACTTTCACATGCTTGCTTTGCATATAGAATGCCTTACCCACCGCTATTTTCTTCATCGTGTCTCCTGGAGGGCCTTTTGGGCTTCGGCCTTGGCACTTTTTGCACTCTCGAGGGCCGCGGCAAGCTCAAACTCTCGCGTCTTCGAGTCAAGCTCCAACGCCTCGTGCTTCGTCACGAGAGCCTGGAGCTCTTGCTGCACCTCGCCCACCCGAGCCCCTTGCCTTTCCCGCTCGGTGCACTCCTTGGCCGCTTTATCTTCGGCCTCGGACAACGCTTGCCTTAGGGTCGCCACTTCGGTTGTGGCCCCTGGCAAATTCATGATGATCCTGTCATTTCGCAATCGCATTCTTTTTATACATATCCACAAACTAGGCATTACTTAACTTTGTTCTCCTCGAGCTGCCTCTGGGCAAGGCCGAGCTCGTCCTTGGACACTTTAAGGTCCTGCTTCAGTGCGGCGACCTCCGCAGTCAGTGCGGCAGATGCCAGCCGCGAAGCCTGCATATGCATATCGACATACTTATATTAGACTCCTGCGATATTGTTGGATCCTGTGTTCGGCTTTTCTTTGTGAACACCGAACAGAGTATCACAGGCTACTGTCTATGCGGTAATATTTTTCCTATATTCTAAACACTTACCTCAAAGCTTGTTAGAAGGATGGCACAGGCTTCAGTCAATCCGCTCTTGGCGGACTGAACCTTCTGGACCACCGCACTCATAATAGTACGGTGCTCCTCGTCGATGGAAGCGCTGCGAAGCGCTTCCAGCAGATTGTCCGGCACCTCTGGATGGACAGAGGTCACCGGCACAGGCGTCGTGCCCCTCTTAGAAGGAGGCCGCCTGCCCGAGTCCGGAATCGCTGGAGGTTCCGACGCGGTGTTCGGCTGAGGGCCAAACTCGGGGCCCTCAGGGGCCTTGTCCCCTCTACTCCCGGAGTCCGGAAGGTCGCCTTGAGGCGTCTCCGGGACTGTCTTCCCTTGACCCGGTGCCTCTTGAGACAACACCTCGGCATCGTCCGCAGGGCAAGGGGAGGTGGCAGTCGGAAGCGGATCGCTATCCATATCCGACGAGCCCAGGGAGCCGTCCGACGATACATCAATACGGGCTCGTGGCGGCCTGCATAATCATATTCGGCGTTAGGGAAAGCAGTGCAACAAAGGAATGCTATGAGTTACTCTAGTATCCGAATACTTACGACCTCCCTAGGGGCTTGGCCCTGGGCAACCACTCGTCTGCGCCTTCGGCGGCGGCGGTGGAGCTGTCCGGAAGGAGAGTCCTTCCCTTCTTGGACCCTTCGCCCCCTAGTTGGGGCAGCCTTCCTTTTCTTGTCTCCCCCGCATGGAGGGGGAGCACCTTCTTCTTCCTCCTCGTCTTCGGGGGAGGAGTGTGCTGTAGAGTCATCAGACGGTGAGTCCGATGACGCCTGGTGTCGGGAACTCTTTCGGGTTCCCTTGGCCTTCTTGGTCTTCTCCGGCACCGTATAAGGAGCCAGAGTCAGCATCTTCGCCAGGAGAGCGTCTGCTGGGCCTTCGGGCAAAGGAGCCGGACAGTCGATCTGTCCGGACGTCTTCTGCCAGTCCTGTCAAAGGTACGTGAGCTTAGATCCCGTATAGAGTCAAACTATGGAAAACAAGTATCCCGTGAGAGGTAAAACAACTTACCGCGCTGGCTTGGTGCTTCCGCAGAATCCGCGGTCCTCGATAGTGGGAGGGGGAACCTCGGCGCTCTTGAACAACACCTTCCAGGCATCTTCGTGAGTTGTGTCGAAGAGCCTGTACAGAGTTCGGTGCTGGGCCGGGTTGAACTCCCACAAGTTGAAAACCCGTTGTTGGCACGGGAGGATCCGGCGGATGAGCATGACCTGGACCACGTTGACAAGTTTGAGCTTCTTGTTCACCATGTTTTGAATACATGTTTGGAGTCCGGTTAGCTCTCCCGATCTACCCTAGGACAAGCCCTTCTCTGCCAGGAGGTGAGCCGCGTGGGGAAGCCATATCGGAACTCGGGGGCCGCTGCCCATTTAGGGTCGCGCGACTCAGTGATGTAGAACCGTCGGCGTTCTGGGAATGGGGGTCCCCAGACTTGCCTGCCTGCGGCCTGCGGCGTGGCTCAAAGGAGGCCCAGCATGGCCCATCTTCATCAACACAAGACTCAAGACCCTCGCGAGGGGCCAAGCCTCGCGAGGCGGATGACACAGAGCTTCCTCAGGCACGGCCTCGTCAGGCTGGCTCGCGAGGAGGCGGAGAGATCAAGGCGGGGTACCTCGCGAGGTGCCCGTGACGCAAGCCATGACGACTCAGGACGCCAGGCAGGTGCCAGCGCGTGCAGCATCCTTCTTTCCTCTTTGGTGCAAAGGGGGCAAGTGCAGCCGCGGAGTACCGAGGCATCAGGCAAAGGTTGCCATTTCGGTGCAATGAGACCAAGACCAGGAGGACTACGAGACGGAGGTCACCGTGGAGCCCAGGACGGCGTCATCACCAGAGCTTTGCGCAGGCGAAGACTGCTTTTGTCAGGATAGTTGATACTTGCTGTCCCCCTTCAAATTAGCCCGCCATTATTGGCTCCCTTCCCACTCAATATTTGGGAGGAGGACCAGGGCCTCTATAAATAGAACCAGCCGCCCACATAGCAGGGCGGGTTCGGTTCTGTTCGTTCATCGGTAGGAAGCAGAGTAAGAGAGAGAGAACGGTGGCTGAACTCCTCCTAGCAGTTCATCACCCCAGCCAAGAACAGACCCTCGCGAGGCTATTCTTCCTTGTATTGTTCATTATCATCAGCCCCAAGAGGCAATCCACCCACCACACACTGGAGTAGGGTATTACACCACAATAGTGGCCCGAACCAATATAAATCTTGTGTCTCTTGTGCAGTTCTTTTTGTAGTCTAGATCTTTGCGAGACAGAGAGGTAGAAGGCGTAATCTCCGCACGCACCCCAGTGTTCGAACCTTAAGGGTCTGCCGGAACCCGAAATCCGACAAGAACCACCCCGATTGCCACCCATTTATGGTCTCCATGAAGGAGCCCTCGAGCCATGTGACGCTGGGCATCTTGCCCACCATGGCGCCTCCACACTCCGCCTGGCAGCCGCTCACTAACTTCGGCTTGACGTTGAAGGTCTTCAGCCATAATTCGAAGTGGGGCTTGATGCGTAGGAAGGCCTCGCAAACGACGATAAACACTGAGATGTTGAGGATGAAGTTCGGGGCCAGATCATGGAAATCCAGGCCATAGTAGAACATGAGCCCCCGGACGAATGGGTGAAGAGGGAATCCCAGTCCGTGGAGGAAGTGAGTAAGGAACACTACCCTCTCATGGGGCCTGGGGGTGGGGATGAGCTGCCCCTCATTTGGGAGCCGGTGCGCGATGTCGTCGGGCAGGTATCCGGCTCTTCTCAGCTTCTTGATGTGTCCCTCCGTGACGGAGGAGACCATCACCTGCCTCCCGCTCCAGACATGGTTGGAGAAGGTCGAGGTGGGAAATGCGGACTTGGGCGCTGGAGCTCGAGTGTGCGAAAGTGGATGAGCAAAGGAGGAAGAAGGCGTGGATGAAGAGGTGAATCCTTATCCCTTTATATGGGCGGATGAAACTATGTGTCCCCACTAGCCTATCCTCCAAGCGCCATATCCGATGGTGCTGTTGGGTTACCCACGCCCGTATTGATGAGAATCCCGTAATAAGAGGAACACGATCTCTGCTTTGACAAGACGTGTCAAAAAACTGCCTCGCGTTATGTGCGGGGCTAGTTAAAGGAAACGATTCGAATAATTACTGGGCCATGGCATAATGTCGTGTTGCCAAAACGTGTCAGCAGATTAGATTTGTGGAAATATTATTATCTCTACGGTGGTATTGGAAACTTATTTTTTAGGGTCGGACACTATCCTTGTATTCAAATTCTCCGTGATGTATTCGGAGGAGGAACCCGCCTTGCAATGCCGAAGACAATACTGCACGCCGGACTCATCGTCATTGAAGCTTGGTTCAGGGGCTACTGAGGGAGTCCTAGATTAGGGGGTCTCCGGACAGCCGGACTATATTCTTTGGCCGGACTGTTGGACTATGAAGATACAAGATTGAAGACTTCGTCTCGTGTCCGGATGGGACTCTACTTGGCGTGGAAGGCAAGCTAGGCAATATGGATATGCATATCTCCTCCTTTGTAACCGACCTTGTGTAACCCTAGCCCTCTCCGGTGTCTATATAAACCGGAGGGTTTTAGTCCGTAGGACAACATACAATCATACCATAGGCTAGCTTCTAGGGTTTAGCCTCTCTGATCTCGTGGTAGATCTACTCTTGTACTACCCATATCATCAATATTAATCGAGCAGGATATAGGGTTTTACCTCCATCAAGAGGGCCTGAACTTGGGTAAAACTTTGTGTCCCCTGCCTCCTGTTACCATCCGCCTAGACGCACAGTTCGGGGCCCCCTACCCGAGATCCGCCGGTTTTGACACCGACAAAGCCCCTGGCATATTTAGGGCATACCGCTGTGTACGGATGCCATTTGACGACATGATTTCGATAAGAAATAACTAGCAGGTAAACATCATATGAATCCACATGTTTTATAAATAATACGTCTATGCGTATGGGACAAGTAATGTGATCAAAAAAAGGAGTTGTGATAGTAGAACCTACTGTTACCAGGGGGAGAGGTTGAGTGCAGGTCCGTATTGTAGCCGGACGGTCGCTGCGGGGAATGTCTAAGGATCCCTAGACGCGTTCGAGCTGCCTCTGTGGAGTCCGTCCTGGTCGGTGCAAAGGTGAACCCGTGAAGGAAATATAAGAAATGTTTGCGTGCCAGAGGGCGGTTGAGCCGCTGAGTTCGGCCTGTCATGGCCTTTGCCGGAGTGTTTAATTAAACCCTGGACGAGCCCAAGTATCCTTCTGCAAAGTATTTCGGAGCCCCTTGACGGTGTTCGGGAGCCTAGGTGTCGACTCGAGGTTCGGCTGGAAGGTGCTGCTCGGTGTTCCTGCTGCTAAGGAAGTGATGTATTTGTTGGTGTCAAAAGAAAATTCGGCCTTGCCATGAACCGTGATGACGCCGCGTGGACCGGTCATTTTGAGCTTACGGTAGACATAATATGGCACCACGTTGAATCGAGCGAACGCGGTTCGCCCGAGCAGTGCTTGATAGTCACTACGGAGAGGGGCGATTTCGAAGATTAACTCTTTGATATGGTAATTTTCTGGTGATCCGAAGATTACCTCGAGGGAAATGGAGCCTGTACAGCTGACCTCCATACCTGGTATGATGCCTATGAAAGTGGCCTTAGTGGGCTTGATCGCTGACTGATCGATGCCCATCTTGCGCACTGTATCCTGGTAAAGCAGATGTAAACTGCTACCTCCGTCCATAAGGACTCGAGTGAGGTGGAACCCGTTTACTATTGGGTCGAGGATTAGTGCGGCTGGAGAACCCCGGTTGGCGTTGACCGGATGATCCGTGCGGTTGAAGGTGACCTGCCCTAACTTATATTGTGGGATGGCGAGTTCCGTTGAGCCGCCATCCTTAAGGGTGTATATCTAGTCCAAGTGGGTCGTTTGGGTGGTATTTACGACATTCACCGATTGAGTATGGGGGGGCGGGGATTTCTTTTGCCCTCATGTGTTCAGAAATCTAGGCTCTTCGTCGTTATCATTGCTTTGATACCCCTCTTCATGTTTGGCGCCTGCCTTGCCGGCTTGTTTGAAGACCCAGCATTTTCTATTGGTATGGGTGGCTGGTGTTTCTAGGGTGCCATGAATTTGGCATTGGCGAGCGAGTATGCGGTCCAGACTGGATGGACCTGGATTTGTATTTGTGGGCGGCCCTTTCCGCTGACCGGGCTTTGAGACCCTGAACCCGGCATTAACTGCCGTATTATTGGTTCTATCACCATATTTGCGGCGCTTGTGTTTCTTGCGTCGTGGTTTGCCGTTGGCATCTTTGTTATCCGGAGTGCCCGGATTCCTGGATGTGTTGTTGCTGCGAGCCAGCCAGCTATCATCGCCCGCGCAAAAGCGGGTCATGAGTGTCGTGAGGGCTGCCATAGACTTCGGCTTCTCTTAGCCAAGGTGCCGGGAGAGCCACTAATCGTGGATGTTATGCTTGAATGCCACTAAGGCCTCTTCATCTGGACAGTTGACAATCTGGTTTTTCTTTGTTAGGAATCGTGCCAGAATTGCCTGGCAGATTCCCCAGGGTGCTGGATTATATGGCTCAAGTCATCAGCATACGGTGGTTGCACATTAGTGTCGTGGAAGTTGTCAAGGAATGCGTCTTCCAAATCCTCCCAACTGCCGACGGAGTCTGCTGGCAAGCTATTCGGCCAATGCTGAGCTGGTCCTTTGAGTTTTAGTGGGAGGTACTTGATGGCATGTAGATCATCACCGCGAGCCATGTGGATGTGAAGGAGGAAATTCTTGCTCCATACAGCAGGATCTGTTGTACCATCATACGATTCGATATTTACGAGTTTTAAACCCTCTGGGAATTCATGATCCATAACTTCATCAGTGAAGCATAGGGGGTGTGCGGCGCCTCTGTGCCGGGCTATATCATGACACAGTTCATATGAGTCTTGTCTGCTGTATTCAGCTCGGCCGGATTTACTTTTGGTGTATCCGGCGCGACGATCATCGTCCCATGTTGGCGCGCATGCCCGTGACCCGTATATTGACCTTGCAAGTTTTGCCCTACTGTCCAATACGTCTCGCAGGTCCCGTGTGTTGCCCCGAGCCTTGGTATTTTTGATTGAGTGGCGGTGCGGTGTAGGCTGAACTGCAGGCTAAAACGCCTCTCTGGCTCGGCCATGCGGTGGTCGGTCAGCCGCATCGTACACTGGTGAATGAGGTTTCAATGCTTCCTCCTCGAGGTGAGGTAGAAACCTGCGTTTTGGGTAACTCTTGGAGGGCGCTCGAGTTCGTATTCCTCGGCCGCAAGGACTTCGGTCCATCTGTCTGCTAGCAAGTCTTTATCAGCTTGAAGCTGTTGTTGCTTTTTCTTCAGGCTATTTACTGTGGCCATAAGCCGGCGCTTGAAGCACTCCTACTCGACGGGATCCTTAGGCACGATAAATTCTTCGTCGCCGAGGCTCACCTCGTCTTCGGAGAGAGGCATGTAATTGTCCTCCTCCCGTTCTCCATCTACTGCCTACTCTGGAGGGCTAGCTTGTTCATCCTCCGACTCTACATCGTGTTGAGGGGATTGTGGTTGTCTTCGGCACTATCCGGAGTGTTATTGTCTACTGTGCCGGTATCACTACTTTTGCTGTGGTGGGACTTAGAGCGGCGCCGCTGACGTTCGCGCTTGGGTTGCTTCTTGGAGGGGTCATCCTCCGCTGTGTCGTCGCCGTTGCCTTCTTTGGGGGTGTCCACCATGTATATATCATATGATAAGGTAGCGGTCCAGCGCCCTATGGGCGGTGGTTCCTGCTCGTCTCCTGCATCGTCGTCCATACTGTCGATGTCTTTGGAGTCGAAGTCGAGCATGTCGGTTAAATCGTCGATAGTGGCTACTAAGTGGGTGGTGGGTGGGCATCGAATTTCTTCATCGTCCGCATCCCATTCTAGCCAGACATAGTTTGGCCAAGGTTCTCCTGACAGGGAGAGAGACCTTAATGAATTTAGCACATCGCTGAAAGGCGAGTGCTGAAAGATATCCGCGGAGGTGAACTCCATGATCGGCGCCTAGTCGGATTCGACGGGCACAGATGTAAGTGGCTCAGAGTCCGTGGACGGAGATGAATCCAGTGGTTCTGCGACATGGCTCTCGTTAGGGGTGAAGTCAGTATCCGGCTCTATCGCCACTGAGAGTGCGGCCTCCATGGCGGGGTCTATCCCTCTGCTCTCGGATGGCGCGATTTACTCCGGATTGACGGCCGGAGTAGTTGCAGATGCAATCTCCCAAATATTGTCCGATGGCAGAGTTACGTCATGCTCATCGTGACTGTGCAGCGCACCTGACATGGGCTCGAATCTGTCGAAGATCAAGTCTCCGCAGATGTCAGCAGTGTAATTTAAGTTCCCAAACCTGACCTGATGGCCAAGGGCGTGGCTCTCAATCTGCTCCAAATGGCCAAGCGAATTGGCCCGCAGTGCGAAGCCGCCCAATATGAAGATCTGTCCGGGGAGGAAAAACTCACCCTGGACCGCATCGTTACCGATGATCGAAGGAGCCATCAAGCCTTACGATGACGGCACAATGGAACTCTCAATGAAAGCACCAATGTCGGTGTCAAAACCGGCGGATCTCGGGTAGGGGGTCCCGAACTGTGCGTCTAAGGCGGATGGTAACAGGAGGCAGGGGACACGATGTTTTACCCAGGTTCGGGCCCTCTTGATGGAGGTAATACCCTACGTCCTGCTTGATTGTTCTTGATGATATGAGTATTACAAGAGTTGATCTACCACGAGATCATAGAGGCTAAACCCTAGAAGCTAGCCTACGGTATGATTGTATGTTGTCCTACGGCCTCCGGTTTATATAGACACCGGAGGGGGCTAGGGTTACACAGACACGGTTACAAGGAAGGAGATCTACACATCCGTATTGCCTAGCTTGCCTTCCACGCCAAGGAGAGTCCCATCCGGACATGGGACGAAGTCTTTAATCTTGTATCTTCATAGTCCAACAGTCCGGCCAATGGATATAGTCCGGCTGTCCGGAGACCCCCTAATCCAGGACTCCCTCAATCATGGTCAGTTACCAGATCAAGTCACCGCCCCCTTCTACGGAAAGCCGCGGCCCACAGCCACCGACCCCCTGTCGGCCTTAGTTCCGGTGTCTGCGGCGGCGGTAGTTCTTCAGATGAGGCTTGGATTGGTTCTTCAGCACTAGCCTGGGCATGCATTTTCACTCTCGTGTGAGGATTTTCTTCCCCCGCTCCAACCCAATCCCATCGTACCCCGGCAGGTACCTCCTATGCAGTGGTGGTGACGAGAGCCATGACAATGGCGGGGTCTTCGGCTTTGTTTGTCGGCACATACGTCACGACAGAGGCATTGTTCCTATGGGTGTTTACTCCGGTGTACAATCAATATCGGCATCTAGTTAGGATTGGATTCGTGCCAGTGGTACTAGTGGCAGCTAACCCTAGAAATTAGGTTTTGTTGATAGGAGCCCATTTTAGATTGTTTTGTGGTGATTTTGATTCCAATAATCAAGTTTGTTTTTAATTCTTTGATTTGCAAATTTTGTATTTGATTGATGGCTAGTAGGTCCGAGATGGAAGAGGGTGATGGATTTGATTTGCCGTGGGGATGAGATTTTCCTGGCCAAGTGCAAGGAGATATGCTCCTGAATTCTGAGCGTAAAATCTCTCTTGGCTGGGTCTGACTTTGGAAGTAACGAGGGACAAGCAGAAGCAGATACCACCAAAAGGCAAGGGGTGATGACCCACAAGTATAGGGATAAATCGTGGTCCTTTCAATAAGTAAAAGTGTCAAACCCAACGAGGAGCTGAAGGAAATGACAAGCAGTTTTCAACAAGGTATTTTCTCCATTTCTTGATGCCCGCAGAGTCGTGCTCATGATCTAGGGCCATTTCTTTTGCGGGGGCAAAAGCAATTCTTTACTCTTTTTTTGGGGTGGGGTGGGGGGAGGGAGGGAAGCAATTCTTTACTGAAATATTTTTTGAAAAATTAAGTATTAATGTTTTTAAAATCATCCATGATTATTTTTTGAGGGGAAAGCCATCATGGCTAGCTTTTTTAAAATTTTAAACAACGCTTACATCATCCGCTAAAGGTTAAAGAATAAAGCCTGGAGGTGAGTCCAACCACAAGTTCGGTGGATCAACACGACCATTCTGCGCTAACTCATGAGCTACTCTATTAGCTTGTCGATTACAATTCTCTAAGACAACCTTCCCGAAATCTAGAAGTGATAAACGACAACTATCCAGAAGTGGAGCAGCAACCATGGAGTGCCCTTCGCTCTTCTGTAAAGCTTGTATTAACACCAAACAGTCCAATTGTATGCGAATAGATGTGCAGCCCACACTTGATGCAAATTGCAGGCCCTCTGCTAGGGCTGCAACTTCTGTTGAAACCACGTCCACCACATGATCAAATTTTGGTATTAGTGCTCCAATAAAATTGCCCAAGTTGTCTCTCAGTATCCCTCCACCAGCCCCTGTATGATCTTCTTCAGAGGAAGAAGCATCCACATTAAGAGCTAGCTAGTTATGAAGAGGTTTGTACCACCTGTCCACTCGAGGGGTCTCTGTTGGTTTACTCAAAGCACAAACGAAGCTGAGAGCCAGAGCCCGAATTGCTTGACTAGTTCCACTCGGTGGCTGGACCTCTTCCTCCCGCACAATAGCTCTCCTCTGCCACCAGAGATACCAACAAGCTATGGATATTAATTCTGGTAGCTACACCACATCCATATAATTGACACCATGGGCCGGTTCACAAAGGAAGATCTCAAGAATTTCCATGCCCGAGCGATCTGGCGTTGCCACTGTACGTATGATGTCATGTATGTTGGGGAGCGCAGTATTTCAAAAAATTCCTACGATCATGCAAGATCTATCTAGTAGATGCATAGCAACGAGAGGGGAGAGTGTGTCTACGTACCCTCATAGACTGAAAGCGGAAGCGTTGAGTAACGCGGTTGATGTAGTCGAACGTCTTCGCGATCCAACCGATCAAGTACCGAACACACGTCACCTCCGTGATTTGCACCCGTTCAGCTCGATGACGTCCCTCAAACTCTAGATCAAGCTGAGGCCGAGGGAGAGTTTCGTTAGCACGACGGCGTGTTGACGGTGATGATGAAGCTACCGACGCAGGGCTTCGCCTAAGCACTACAACAACATAACCGAGGTGGAAATCTGTGGAGGGAAGCACCACACATGGCTAAGAAATAAACTTGTGTGTCTATGGGGTGCCCCCTCCCCCATATATAAAGGAGTGGAGGAGGGGGCCGACTGGCCTCATAGGGCACGCCCCAAGGGGGGATCCTACTCCTACTAGGAGTAGGTTCCCCCTTTCCTAGTCCAACTAGGAGGGGAAAGGAAAGGGAAGATGAGAAGAAGGAAAGGAGGGCCGACCCCCTCCCCAATTCGGATTAGGCTTGGGGGCGCGCCCCTCCTCTTGGCCGCCTCCTCTCTCTTCCACCAAATCCCATGAAGGCCCATTAACCCCCCGGGGGGTTTCGGTAACCCCCCGGTATTCCGGAAAATGCCCGAACCTATCCGAAACCTTTCCGGTGTCCAAACATAACCTTCCAATATATCAGTCTTCATGTCTCGACCATTTCGAGACTCCTCGTCATGTCCATGATCACATCCGGGACTCCGAACAACCTTCGGTACATCAAATCACACAACTCACAATACATATCATCATCGAACGTTAAGTGTGCGGACCCTACGGGTTCGAGAACTATGTAGACATGACCGAGACTCATCTCCGGTCAATAACCAAAACCAGAATCTGGATGCCCATATTGGTTCCTACATATTCTACGAAGATCTTTATCGGTCAAACCGCATAACAACATGCGTTGTTCCCTTTGTCATCGGTATGTTACTTGCCTGAGATTTGATCGCCGGTATCATCATACCTAGTTCAATCTCGTTATCGGCAAGTCTCTTTACTCGTTTCATAATGCATCATCCCGTAACTAACTCATTAGTTACATTGCTTGCAAGGCTTATAGTGATGTGCTTTACCAAGAGGGCCCAGAGATACCTCTCCGGCAATCGGAGTGACAAATCATAATCTTGATCTATGCCAACTCAACAAACACCATCAGAGACACCTATAGAGCATCTTTCTAATCACCCAGTTACGTTGTGACGTTTGATAGCACACTAAGTGTTCCTCCGGTATTCGGGAGTTGCATAATCTCATAGTCATAGGAACATGTATAAGTCATGAAGAAAGCAATAGCAATAAACTAAACAATCATAGTGCTAAGCTAACGGATGGGTCTTGTCCATCACATCATTCTCTAGTGATGTGACCCCGTTCATCAAATGACAACACATGTCTATGGCTAGGAAACTTAACCATCTTTGATTAACGAGCTAGTCTAGTAGAGGCATACTAGGGACACTCTGTTTTGTCAATGTATTCACACATGTACTAAGTTTCCGGTTAATACAATTCTAGCATGAATAATAAACATTTATCATGATATAAGGAAATATAAATAACAACTTCATTATTGCCTCTAGGGCATATTTCCTTCAGCCTCCCACTTGTACTAGAGTCAATAATCTAGTTCACATCGCCATGTGATTTAACACCAATAGTTCACATCACCATGTGATTAGTTCACATCGCCATGTGACTAATACCCAAAGGGTTTTTACTAGAGTCAAAAATCTAGTTCACATCGCTATGTGATTAACACCCAAAGAGTACTAAGGCGCGATAATGTTTTGCTTGTGAGAGAAGCTTAGTCAATGGGCCTGTCAGATTCAGAGCCGTATGTATTTTGCAAATTTTTCATGTCTACAATGCTCTGCATGGAGCTACTCTAGCTAATTGCTCCCACTTTTGATATGTATCTAGATTGAGACACAGAGTCATCCGGATCGGTGTAAAAGCTTGCATCAGTGTAACTCTTTACGACGAACTCTTTATCACCTCCATAACCAAGAAATGTCTCCTTAGTCTTCTAAGGATAATTTTGACCGCTATCAGGTGATCCACTCTTGGATCAATATCGTACCCCCTTGCCAAACTCATGGCAAGGTACACAATATGTTTGGTACACAGCATAGCTTACTTTATAGAACCTATGGCTGAGGCATAGGAATGACTTTCATTCTCTTTCTATTTTCTGTTGTGGTCGTGTTTTGAGTCTTACTCAACTTTACACCTTGCAATACATGCAAGAACTCCTTCTTTGACTGTTCCATTTTGAACTACTTCAAAAATCTTGTCAAGGTATGTACTCATTGAAAAATCTTATCAAGCGTCTTGATCTATCTCTATAGATCTTGTTGTCCAATATGTAAGCAGCTTCACCGAGGTCTTTCTTGGAAAAACTCCTTTCAAACACTCCTTTATGATTTCCAGAAAATTCTACATCATTCCCGATCAACAATATGTCATTCACATAAACTTATCAGAAAGGCTGTGGTGCTCCCACTCACTTTCTTGTAAATACAGGCTTCACCGCAAGTCTGTATAAAACTATATGCTTTGATCAACTTATCAAAGCATATAGTCCAACTCCGAGATGCTTGCACCAGTCCATAGATGGATCACTGGAGCTTGCACATTTTGTTAGCACCTTTAGGATTGACAAAACCTTCTGGTTGCATCATATACAACTCTTCTTTAAGAAATCCATTAAGGAATGCAGTTTTGACATTCATTTGCCAAATTTAATAATCATAAAATGCGGCAATTGCTAACATGATTCTGACGGATTTAAGCATCGCTACGGGTGAGAAGGTCTCATCGTAGTCAACTACTTGAACTTGTCGAAAACCTTTCGCAACAAGTCGAGCTTTGTAGACAGTAACATTACCGTCAGCGTCAGTCTTCTTCTTAAAGATCCATTTATCCTCTTGGCAAGGTCAGCGTGAGCCTCCTCCGCCCTACGGTCCACTTCCTCCTCGATCCTGGCCTCGCGCGCGCTGACGGCATCTTCCGCCTGAGCGACCTGACGCTCCCTCACCTCCAACCGCTGAAGCTCGAGGCTGCGCTCTGTGGACTCCAGCATTAGTGCTTCCTCGCGCTTGAGGACCTCCTCCTCCTTAGCCGGCGCCCTCTTCATCGACGCCAAGGCAGCTCTGTGCGCCTCCGCCTACTGATCCAGGAGGGCATTCAAGGCCTGAAGTTCCTACCTACGCCTCTCGGCAGCCTCGCGGTGGCGGTCTGCCCCCCTGGCCTCCTCCAAGGCTCGGGCGCTGGCCTCTCACGAGGTTGCAAGGGATGCCTCGGCGTACGTGTTAGTGCGCTCAGGTTGGAGGCGCCCGAGGTTGATGGCCACCTTCAATTGACGCCATTCATCCACCAGCCGAAGACTCTTGGTTTCCAGGCGAGCGTCCACGTCCACAAGCTCTTCCCTGAGACGGCTCAGCGCAATCATAGCTTCCTGGAAGAGCTCGTGACGGATGGCACCCCGCCTGCGTGCAAGCTCGAATGCGCAACCGGGCCCGTCCTCCACGCCGGGAGTTATCGAAGAGGTTCGCAGTGACTCACCTCCTCCCAACAGGGGGCGATTCCAGCCACCCTTCGGGCCCCAACGAGGGCTCGGAGGGGCGGAGGCTCGTTACCTGAAGGATAGGCCAGGGCCGAGCCCACCCAGCTGCGATCAATAACCAGAGGAGGAGCCCTCGACACATCTTCAGCACCCCAAGCAAGGCCGTGAAGAGTGAACGGTAAGAACGCGGGGTCAAGGCGCCAAGCCGGCGTGCTTGCCTCTCCGGCCAACCTCATACCAAGTGTTGCAGGCTGGCTTGAGGCGTTGAAGGTCAGCAGAGGACTCGAGGCAGGAGGAGGTTGCTTCTCGGGAGACTTCGTCGCCTTGGCAGAAGGGACCCTGAGGAATCACGGTCAGGAGGACAAGCGGCACCCTGTAAATTACGAAGATAAGGTACTCATTCATCAATAGAGATGCACTTCCTCTGCTTCAATGGCCGGAAGGCATCACCACTACAGCCTGGAGATCCCCTCCTTTTGCGGAGCGCCGTGAAGTTTGCGCGGAGCCGGCCGAGGCCCAGGGCGCGGCCACCAAGGCGGGGCGCTGATGGTGTGACCCCTGAGGAGGCGACTTCAGGCGTGCCGGACCGCGTTGAGACCTTGGTACTCGCCTTGTGGAGATTCACCAAGGCCTCGGGGGCTCTAGCCTCAGGAGCATCGGACTGCATTGCCCCACAGGCCATCTCCTCAGGACGGCTTTCCAGGGTCCCGTGGGGCGGCACCTCAAGAGCCCCGAGTGGGGCCGATTCCTCAGCAGCAGCGTCGCCGTCGCCCGACAGCGACCGCCCCCTGCGCCTGCTCCAGGGGCGGGCCCTGCGCTCGTGGTGGGAAGGGGGGCCACGAAGACAGGGCTCTCTCGAGGCCCTTCAAGGCCAGCTGGGCGTGGTCCCCATTCATTGAAAAGGGGCATCTGCTTGATGAACTCTGCCTTATTCGAGCAGCAGTACAAAATATAGCCCTCCTCCGGCAGGTTGGCTAGCATCGGGTCACCCGTCAGGAGCTTGAGCATCGTGCACCGCGCCTCAGGAGGAAGAGCCGAAGCCTGAAGCCTTATGTGGTCCCCGTAGCCAGAAAAGGCCCATATTGGCCGAGAGTGGTGTTGAAGCGGAGCGATGCGACACCGGATGAACTCCTTCACCACCATGGGCGCCATCACGCCAAGGTCCCTCAACCCGGTGAGCCCGAGCCAGACATGGGCGAGCCGCTGATTGGTGAGCTTCGCGTGCCCCTAGCCGGAGCTCGGAGCAGCTGGAACCCGAGGAAGCAGTAGCAGGGGGCTGCACACGCCAACTTCCACGAACACCCACCTCCTCCTGAAGCCTCCGACGACTGGCGAGAGCTCGAAGTCAATCCCTGAGCCAGCCGTCGCCGCGACGGCATGGAAGGATACGCACCCAGAGCACTGAAGAGGGTCTGTCAGGTGCAGCGAGAAGAAGTGGTGAAGCAGAGCCACGGAAGGGGCAATGCCCACCATGGCCTCACAGACGAAGGCGAAGAAGACAAGGAGGATGATGGATTGGGGGTCGAGATGCAGCACGTTAATCTGGTAGTGCAAGAGCACCGCATTGAAGAAATTGGAGAAGGGGGGAATCAAGCCTGCCTAGTGGGCGTGGAGATGGATGGGGACATCGGTGGCCGTCATGTCCACTTCGGCATGGGAGGCAGGCCATGCCACCATTGCCCCCCACTCATTGAAATCGGTGGCGAGTGCCGGGTGCACCTTGCCCATCGCCTCTTGGTTGAGCACCACCGACCGCTCGATGGAGGGCTCAAGGACCGGCGTCGCAGGGGCCGAGGTACGGGGCTCCTTCCTTGCCTTCTTCTTACGGCTTGGTGCCATGGCGGTGGGGGAGTTGGTGTCAGATTGAGCCCGGGAAAGAGATCTACAGCCTTCTGGGAGATGAGGGAGCGACGGAAAGGATTGCCCGTAAGGAGCTATGGAGACGGCGGTAGTTGCCTAGCTAGGCGGAAATCGAGGCTGCACGGGGAAGTGGAGGCGCCCACGTTCCGTCAGTCGCCATGTGTGAATCAAGGTCGTAGGCTGTGGGGGCCCGCGGCGCTCCGCACTTGCCCCTTGGCTTTGCCTCGAAGCCAAGTCCGAGCGCGCCTTGGGATCGGGGGCTACTGTCGACGTCCTAGGAACGGGGGTCCCCAGACTTGCCTGCCTGCGACCCACGGCGTGGCTCCTCTAGCGGCCTGGTATGACCCATCTTCACCAGCAAACACTCAGGACCCTCACGAGGGGCCAAGCCTCACGAGGTGGACGACACAAGACCTCCTCAGGGGCAGCCTCGCTAGGCTGTCTCGTGAGGAGTGGAGAGATCAAGGCAAGGGGCACCTCGCGAGGTTCCCGTGACATGAGCCATGACGACCATGGCCAGGCGGGTGCCAGGCGGGCACCAACAGGTGCAGGGCACCAGTTGCCTCTTTGGGGCTAAGGGAGCAGGCGCAGGCGAGGAGTCCTTGGGCATCAGAAAAAAGGTTTCCATACCGGTGCAACAAGACCAAGACCAGCAGGACGGTAGGATGGAGGTCACCGTGGAGCCTAGGACGGCGTTACCACCAGAGCCTTTGGCAGGCGAAGACCACCTTTTGTCAGGATAACTTGTACTAGTTGTCTTCCTTCAAATTTGGTCGTTGTTGGATTCCTTCCCGCCTACATTTGGGAAGAGGACCAGTGCCTCTATAAATAGGACTAGCCACCACAGTAGGAAAAAACCAAATCTTGGATCGGATCCATTCCATCCTCACACGCACAAGCTCACCGAGCCCAAGAACACCTCTCCTCAGGAGGCTGTTGTTCCCTTGTACTTGTTCATCCTCATCCCAAGAGGCAATCCACCACACCATACTGGAGTAGGGTATTACACCACATCGGTGGCCCGAACTAGTATAAACCTTGTGTCCTTTGTTCTTCGGGTTCAACGAGTTAGGTTACGAGATTGTTGCAAGAGCCTGAGCTAGGGGGGAAGATCTTTATGCGCACCCCACTGTTCGAACCTCAAGGGTTTTGCCGGAACCCTAAATCCGACATTTGGCGCGCCAGGTAGGGGTGCGCCAAGGTTTTCTTCCTTATCGACCGATCTGCTGTCGCCCCGCATCTCTGATATCTGATGATCCGAGGGCCAAGGACGACCACTGGGGGGCCCGGCCAGCTCGAACACCTCCATTCGTTCCAGAATACCTCAACTCCGTGCTCCAAGTGGCCCGCGCGCCGCCCAACACCCGCGGACGCGGGCATCACTTGTCGACGCCCGCCGCCCTCACGCCGCGGTGCGGGCGGGCTGCCACAAGATCTGCAAGCTACGCAGCAGCGACGACACCACACACCCGACGGGAACAGGCGAATATGTGAGCCGCGCTCGTGGTGGCACGGGAGCTGATGGAGAGCGGCCACGACGAGCTGCTAGAACGCGTCGCCGAGCTGTTGGATGCTGCGACCAGGGGTACGCCGCCTTTCTGCTCCTACTCACATCTCAATTTGCGGCCAGGTCACACGACGGGCCTCGTTGCGCCCGCACGCTTCCAGGTGCACGAGTAGGGCTCACCAGTGTTGGCATGACCGGTGGTGTCGGACACCCAGCCGCGCCCTCGTCTCCCCTAAGAGGCGTGGGCGCGGGCGTTGCTCCTCACGACCCCAATCGAGCGCCACCCCACGACCACCAGGAAGGCATGCCAGGCTCGGTAGCGTGGGGCGTTGGGTGCCTTGGCAAAGGTTCCGGCGAGGCAGCTAAAGAAGCCTATGTGCCCCGTATGGTGAATCAGGAATACGTGCCAGAGGACGACCCCCGCATGTTCCACAAGCCAGGCTGGGAAGAAGAGATGTTGGAAGTCAAGGCTTTCTACGAGCCACCCAGGAGCCTCGCCGCTCCTGCTGACGGCAACCACCGCAGGGTACCGCTAATAACTCATGAGCAGGATTACGCTAACCATGGGTCGCAGGTTGACCAGGCCGTGTCGGCAGACGGCACCCCCAGCGCTGCAGCCCCACCCCAGCCAGGGGCGGAACACTGGGGGCTACGCGGAAGGAGTCCGGAGCAAGCCCCACCCCCATGTCACGCGGGGCAAGGCGTCACCCGGCCCTCCCCCCGACAGAGGCCCCGTGGTCGCCGAGGGCGCCGGTGGCGTCCCCTCTGCCCCTAGGCCTCGTCCTGGTTTCTAAATGCTCCAACGGTGGTCGAGGGTGGCGCAAGGTGGGGCCCTCGTCTGGCGATATGAAGCAAGGCTCATGTCTGTGAAGGTCTCCACCCGTGACACTCTCACATAATAATGAACGAGGCTCTACATGCCCCGGAGTCTCCGGAGAGCCGCCCTTGGGCCTTGGGGGCTCCGCCCATGTCCTAGTTGAAGCACCATGCCCCACGCTTGCCGTCGACACTGTCCCCCAATGACTAAGCTCTTGGCCGGCAAAGGCACTAGGCTCCGCGCTGGTGAGAAGAAAAGAAGACTAGCTAGGTGCCGGACGCGGCCTTTTGTTTTCACCCCCTTTTTCTATAGCTCAATTTGCAACCTTTTAGATTTGAATTTGAAGTCGTATTTCCTTTGGCAATCACGGGGGGTGTCTTTTCTCATTTGTATTAATTTCTTGAGTTTTCTGGGTTCGCGCCTTGACTTGAGGTTTGCGTCTGCCGCCTCCCCCCCTTTCGAGCACCTCTCGAGCGGCGGCTGGGCGTTGCATACACGCGCCGCACATGCACCCCGCCATGACTGGCGGTTGCTCCTCACGAGGCCCTCTCGGGCGGACTAGCAGACTCCTAAGGAGCCCCAAGCCTCGCGAGCCAGCAAAGGGCTCCCCTCGAGAAAGCACACATCCCCAGCAGCCAAATCAGTGTGAAGCCTGCCTGGGCCAAGGTAAGTTACAGCCGCACGCCTGTGAGGGGCTCGCGAGCTTACAAAGGCACGCTTTAAGTCTGGTCCAAGGAATAAAACAATAGTCTGATTACATGAGCCATAGCCTGAAGTGGGGAGGGATGTGGAGGAATGCCTCACATATGATGATGAACGCCAAAATGTTGAGGAAGGAATTCGGAGCTAGATCGTGGAAATCTAGCCCGTAGTAGAACATAAGGCCACAGACGCAAGGATGGAGGGGATACCCTAATCCGCGGAGGAAATGAGGGATAAATACTACCCTCTCATGACGCTCCGGAGTAGAGACAATCTGCTTCTTGGTCGAAAGCACTACAAAAAAATACACTTCCGTGATGATACGTGTTTGTCACAATAGATCACGTTTTCTGTCATGCATGTACATCCATGATAATTTTATGACAGAAACAAGATAGTCATACATGTGCTGTCGTAGAAGTGTTCCATGACATTACCAAAATTATCATGACAGAAGTGTCCACTTCCATGACGATAAATCGCGCGTCACAGAAGTGCTTTCATCAAAGGTGACCGGCACGTGGCATCCACCATAACGAAACGTCGTTAAGCTATCGGGTCCGGTTTTGGATCCGATAACCCGTTAACAGCCCCGACCAATGGGGATTTTCCACGTGTAAAATCATCATTGGCTGGAGGAAACACGTGCCGGCTCACCGTTGGGACAAATGTCATCCACTCATTGGACCCAAAGCGCCTATGATACGTCGACACGTGGCACGGCCCAAAAGAGGCCCATTCCTGTGAAAAGGCCGGCTCGTTTGACTTGGTCAAAAGGTGGCGGGCCGGCCCACCGTAAGCCTGTTAACTTCATGTTCGCATATAGCCCATTTACAGCCCGCTAACCCAGGGCCCGTTTACGGCCTATCCGAATTAGGCCCAGTATCGTCATCTGGGTCGTCAAATATAATTTCAGCCCGTTTTAACTTCCGGCCCAGGTATGGCCCATGACGTCTTTCGGCCCATATGAGGCCCTTAGTAACTCTCGGCCCATTAACGGCCCGTGGTAAAACTGGCCCGTAATGAACAGTGTATCATTTTATACCCATTA
The DNA here is from genome assembly GCA_034509565.1 of Triticum monococcum. Taxonomy (NCBI): domain Eukaryota; kingdom Viridiplantae; phylum Streptophyta; class Magnoliopsida; order Poales; family Poaceae; genus Triticum; species Triticum monococcum. The sequence continues at coordinate 524,109,138 of CM067842.1, read as the reverse complement.
ACGTCACATGGTGAAACTGGCCCGTAATGAACAGTGTATCACTTTATACCCATTAACGGCCATTATCCTGTTGGACCGTTTCCAGCCCATGTTATCTTTCGGCCTTCTCAGGGCCCATTTATTTTTGGGCTCATTTCCAGCATTCGTTTACTTACGGCCCGTTACTGTCATTTTCTTCTTGTGGGCCAAATTCAGCATGTGGTTACAGTCAGCCCGTTTGTGGCCTGTTAATACGTTGGGCCGTTTTCATAGCGTCATCAAATATGGTCGATTAACGACGGCCCATTATGGTTGGCCCATGAACAGACGATTTCAACTCTAGCCCATTTACGGCCATAATGTGGTCTGTTATTGGCCCATGTTTGGCCAACCGATCATACGGCCGGAGAAGTCCCATTGATGATACGACCCGTAGAAGGCCCATTACGTCTACGGCCCATATAAGGCCCATTGTTTCTATGCCCCGTAGATGTCCCATTGTTTCTATGACCCGTAGGAGGCCCATGTTAACTACAGTAAATATGTAGCCCATGGTTATTGTGGCCTAGTTTTAAAAAATAGGTTATTGCGGCCACTAGAAAACCGCGGAAAAAGAACTGCACCGACTACAAGAAAACAAATAAACAAGACAATAAGGAAATAAATTAGCAAGCAACTTACGCTAGGCTATCACGGTTATTACACATATTACATCCACTGGGCATCACAGTTCGCCACTAGTGCAAATATAGGGAACAAAGCAGCATATAAACGACACAGCAAAACAAGTCCAGAACTGAAACCACTTCAGAAGAGCTCAAGAAACAATATCCTGGGTGCCCATAATGCTGGCAAGATGCTTAGCAAGCTTATTAACTTTCTCTTGTTTGGCGCTTAAATCCTCCAGCACTTGCTGTTGCACCAGAAAGTATGCATCTGAATTCTGCAGAGACTTCCTCAGTCCTTCGGTTTCCTGTCGCATAACATCTGATCGATGTCCTTCAACTTGAAATTGAGACTCAAGAAGCCAAACTGATTTAGGCAGCGAGTTCAAAGAGCTGGTGCCAGCAGTAGTAGCCAGTAACTCGAACATTACATCAAGACAAGACTTTGGGGTTGTCTCAGTGTCTTAAATATAGTTTTTATCAGCTTTCTTGGAGACCAACAGGGATGTCTCACTATCTTGAACCTTATCTGCATTACTTCCTTTACCATTGCATAACGGGGTACTCTTCTCCAATATTTTATCCGCGTTCTAAAAGAGAAACAAACAAAAACATCACAAGTTTACAATGTAGTATATGAAACTCATTTTGGTAAACCAATTCAGTAGTAAGGTGGATAGGATAACGGCATGAAACAAACATATATCTATGTAGTATGGTCACTATATGGTCTATATCATTCTATTTTATGTTGCCAAATCAAGATAGATACAGTTCGAATCATATCTATTTAAGTCAAAGCAGCATAGACATAATATAAGTGTGGGAAACTACACAGCAATAACAACACTTGTAATGTGCATGGCATGAGAACATAACTGTTTATTCAATTGAAACTGAAATCAACATAGAGCAAGTTACAACAGCAAACACGTTAAAGAAACAGGTTTAAAACATACCTGTTGCGCCATTGGAGTTTTAATTGCATCCTTCAAATTCAAAATTAGTTGGTATGAGTAAATACAGTGATGCAAGACCAAAGTAGTATGAACCATAGCTATGGAACCTGACCTGAGAACAATTCTTCTTCTGCTTTAAGCGTTGACTTGGGGTTCGGAGTGGCAGTCCTTGTGCTTTGGGCACTGCAGTTGCCTTACTAACTTCTCGTGTTTGGGTGCTCTATGGTGGAGACGGTGCTGTGTCAATGGGAACTGGGTTACTATCTGCTGGGGTTGGGCTTAGAAGGGGTGTAGCTGGTTCTCTGTCCAACTAGGTAGGGGTACAATCTGCGTGAGTCTGGGTTATGTGTGGTGGGGCTGGTTCTTGGGAAAGTACAACCGTGGTTCTATCTCCATCAACACATAGCACGATCTTTTCTGAAGACCGTGTTTTTACTCCCACAGATACTGCCATCACCCCCTCCAATTGAAATGGCTGATAAACAAGAAAATTAATTGAATGTACAGACATTGTAAGATAGACAGGTGCAATGGATAGTAGGGAAGAAAACAGGGCATGAAATAATTCACATTTATGTGGTCTAACCAAACAGAATAGCAGGACATAATTTATATATGTGATGTCTAATTAAACAGGATAGCATGACACAATTTCACATGTATGATGGCTAACTAAACAGGATAGAATGACATACTTCAAAATATGATGACTATGTAAACATGATGACGTGATATAACTATATGATGTGTCTGTTAAAGTGGTTGGCATGCCATAAATCACAAACATGCCGTCGATGGAAACATGATGGCATGATATAATTCACGGATAGAATGACATAATTCAAAATATGATGACTATGTAAACAGGATGGGATGATATAACTATATTATGTCTTTAGAAAATGGGTTGGCATGCCATAATTCAGATACATGCTGTCTATGTAAACATCATGGCATGATATAATTCAAGTATATGATTTGTATACTAAGGAAGTGAGTAGAGGGCAATCGCATATATGATGTGTCAACTAAGGAGATGGCATTCATTATCATGTATATAATGTAAAAACTAAGCATTGCAATGCAACATATGCATGATATGAGTAATATAACCCTGCCAAGTTTGAGCATACACCTCAGGGGGATAATAGGACTGGTCATCTACGTCTGAATCGTCCTCTGAAGAGCTATCTGTAACCAGCAAGATATCTGCTTCAGCAGGTAGCATTGTCTGCTCTGAAGACCTTGTTTTCACTCCGGATTGCTCCATCACCAATTCAAATGGCTGATGCACTAGAAGAGCAGTTGAATATACAAACATTGTCGACAAAAGCAATGAGAGATACAAAAAAGGACGACATGATATAATTCACATATATGACGCTTGACTTCACATATATGACGCTTGACTAAACAGCATGGCATTGCATAATTCACATATATAATGCCTTGCAACAAGATAGCATTTCATAATTCACATATATAATGTCTTGCAACAAGATGGCATTGCATAATTCACACATATGGTAATTAGACACTAAACAGGTCACATTCACACAAAGCATGTCTAAACTAAGCAAATGACATAGAAATGCAAGATACCATACGCACGATATGAGCAACATAACCCTACCAAGTTAGAGCATGCACCTCGGGGGGGGGGGGATAGGATTGATCATCTGTCTCTGAATCCTGCTCTAAGGAGCTATCTGTAACCAGCAAGACATGCACTTCTTTAGATAGCATTGTCTGCTCTGAAGACCTTGTTTCCACTCCAGATTTTTCCATGACCGTGCTGAATGGCTGATGCACAGGAAGAGTAATTGAATGTACTAAAATTGTTGACAAATTTAACACGTAATAAAAATGATGTCATGATATAATTCACATATAAGATGACTGGCTAACCAAGGTGGCATTGCAAAATTCACATATATGATGCCTGGCTAAACAAGATGGCATTGCATGATTCACATATACGATAAAGAAACTAAACAGATGGCATTGGCACAAATCATGTCTAAACTAAGCAGATGAAATCTTTGATGTATACAGTAAGCAATGCAAGTCACCATATGCATGATATTACCAACATCAGCATGCCAAGTTAGAGCGAAGACCTCATGGGGTAAATAGGAGTGGTCTTCTGCTTCTGAATCCCCCCTCAGAACAGTTATCTTCCTCTTGATTACGATTCGAAATGGGTGGAGGGGGGCTGACTTTGCGCCCACCATGGAGCGACGTCTGCATGAAATTTTAATGTCACGCAAGGGTTGTCTCTTTTGCTCTAAAAGTTCAGTTCCATTGTGTACAATAACTGACATGCATAGGAATAAAACATAGTGAGATTATGTAAGGAGTGCATGCACAAATCTAGAGTGATGGTAGCAAGCTGTGGATAGACCCAAAACCAATGATAGCAGGCAGATAATAGCTTCAGTTAAACAATACAGATAATGGCTCATTTAATGTTTGTTTGCACCCAACATGAAACTCATAGTAGACACCCGAGATTAACCAGATAGTAGACAGATAGTACTAATTGCTGCCCCCATATGTACCCCACAACCATTTAAAAACTCAAGTTTCAGCATAAGTTTGGACCTGACTCGGAGTCTAATAGGTGAACACGACGATAAAGTAGCATGTCATCATATTAAGTGATGCATAACGTAAGCAGACACGGAAGAGTGCGACCTCTCTTGCGGACCCGTGTAGTCCTCAAGGTCATCTGCTCAGTTGATGATGGTAATGCAGTTGTCGTGGCTGCTGGCGGCGGGGAAGAAGATCTGAGGCGGCGAAAGATAGTCTGGAGAGCGGATCCCTGCTGTGGTGAACCCTTCCGTCGTTGGAGCAGCTGAGCTGGGGTGGAACATAGCACCGCAGGAGCAGGACAAACCACACAAGGTTTTCTTTGACACATATCTGTAACAGAAGTAATTGTGTAAGGGCTTGTTTGAATTTGAGGATTCTAACGATGCAGGGATAGGGAATAGATAGGAATAGGATAGGAATGCACGTGCAAAACAGAGAATTTAAAAACATAGGATTTCTGCAAATCTGGGTGTTTGGTTCACAAGAATTGGAAGAACACATGATGCAAAGAAGCATGGTGTGATTAAGTCAAACCACAAGAAAATGTACGGTTATAATGCTATTATGCTACTATCTCTTAGTCTTGTGCTTCATGAATAGGAATTTGAAAAGGAGGACAAGTGGAAATTAAACATTCCTACGATTTTTCTTTCAAGGAGACAATAAAGGAACAAATCCTACAGTTTTCCTTTGCTCCATTCCTTCGCACCAAATTCATGAAAAGTAGTACCATAGGAAACTTTCCAATTCCTATGTTTTTCATTCACTTTTCCTTTCAAGCACTGGCAACTCTAGTAGGCAGGCTTGAGCAAGGAAAATCCTACACTAAAAAATGTTTTTGTGCTACTTCTATTACTTTGGACCCAGGCCACTGCCCTACTAGCGCAGCTCCTAGGGCCATCGACAAATGCACAGCTCAAACGCGCAGAGATAAATAATGATGGCGTTCAAGAGAGTCCATCACGGATAGCTAAGTTGCATGGTACCTCACTACTTGTCATATAGTAGGATAAAATACTCGTATTTCCCGTTACTCCGTGTGCTCAGTGGACAATATATATAACATGTAGAGTAAAAAAGAGATGCAACAAGTGTGCAACCTCTTTGGAGAAGCCATGTCGATCTCAGCATGATTGGGTTGGACGGTGAGGATGCTCCTGCTGACTTGGCTGTCGGAGGAGGGGAAGAAGATCTTACGCGTCTGGAGATGGAGCCCGAGGTACTGCTCCGCTGTGATGGAGGGTTTCATCGTTGGAGCAGCTCCGGTGAGTTGTACGACGCCGAGGCTGGAGCAAGACAAGAGAGACAATGTTAACCTGAGTGGAATTCTAATAGAATCTCCAATAGATGACGTAAACTACATAACCACAAAGTGCTAGATGTAAAATACATCAGCCGCTCATCTCTGAAATTAACTGTCGAAACTGAACTTCACTATTGAAACTGAATTTTGTTGTCGAAACCGAATTTCACTGTCGAAACTGAACGCACTAGAGGTGAGGCTACACGTCAGTCGACTGAATTTTTCATCTCTGGCCAGTCGATTTTGCAGCCGTTGGATACGAAATCAAGGGCCTGCAATTCATATTCAACCTCCACCCCCTGAGCCTCCAACCACCACCGGCCAAACAACCGCCCCCCGCCGTTCGCGGCCGGCGGTGCGCCGCCCCGCCCGCCCCAAAAACACTCCCCACCGCCGGTCTACCGCCGCCCCGGCCATCCCTCTAGCCCCCCCGTTCCGAGATTTTTCTCTGGCGATCCCCACGCCATCGCCCCACCACCGCCAGCGACCACCGCCCCACCCTGAACCCTAAGATAGATAGTGGGGTACCTCTCCGGCGAGCCCCCTTCCCCGCTGCGGGTGGTTCTTCCTTAACTCCGGTGAGCCCCCCACCCCCTGAAAATCGACTGACCCAAAAGTCGATTCAGTCGACTGAAGTGTAGCTAAATCGGAGCAGCATCGCAAGCAAGAGCGAGAGCAGTAGCGCAAGCAAGAGCAAGAGCAAGAGCAGACAAGGCAGGGGACCAAGAGCAAGAGCAGAGCAGCAGCATGAGCGAGAGCTAAAGCAGCAGTAGCTCCTACTGATGTGGACGTCGCCGCCGAGGGAGCGACACCGTGGAGGAAGTGGCCGGCGACGCCGCCATGGATGGAGTCGCGTCGTGTCGGCTCGGGACCAAGCGCCGGCAGCACCGTGAGATCGAATCAATAAGAAAATGCGGTGATTAGTGTACAACCTCTTTGGTGGCGCCGATTAGGCCGCAATTTCATCCGAGGAAACGGTGATGATGATGCTCTTCCGGTGGTGCAGGTGAAGACGCCAGTGTGGGAATGGAGGTGGCGCAAAAGACGAGGGGAACATCGGGGCAGCTCCTTGGAGGTGGAGGACGGGGTGGTTGAACCGGCGGGACGACCAGGTCGACGACGGATCCTTATCCAGTACGGTGGATGAGGCATGTCGAGGTGTTGTTGTGGCCGACGTCGTCGGGGAAGAGGCTCCGGCTGGGTGGCGGATGGAGGAGGGTGGGGGGCTTCACGGGTTTTCCTGGTCTCGATGTACAAATGGGTGGACGGATGGGATGGGAGTGGGGAACCATGGCTTAGGGACGCACTTGTCTGAAATGTGGGGTAAGTTACGGAAGTACCCCCACCGATTTGAGGTGGTACTTTTGGTTCAGGGGTATCACGGGCATTTCACGTGTCGGGATTTCACAGGAGGTGGGAGTTTTCGCACGCGTTGTAATTTTGGAATAGCAAGGTGTGGGTTGAGATGGAGGGTGTTGTGATCACAACGAGACAAAGATATATCTTAAATATTTCGGGCTAACAAGGCGCGGGTTGAAATTTCCGGACAAGCCTAACGAGTACTGTACCAAATCAATTCGCACTACAAATGTCATTCAAAACTTTGAATTCATGTTATGTTCAATTAAAATATTTCGCTACGTGTATAATGCATGCAACCTACTACTCAAATGAACATTTTAGTGCATTTTAAACGTATATACTACCGCTTCAATATGGACTAAATTTGAATTCGTTTCTCTATTTGAATAAGATCTACAATAATAATTGTTGTGAAGTCAAAGCATTTGAATTCGTTTCTCTATTTTAATAAGATCTACAATCATCATTATTGTCAAGTTAAACCATCATTTGTGTATTATCTTCATGGCACACCACATGATTAGTCTCGAGTTACATATGAACTATGTGTACTATATGAACTCGAACTCGATTTTTTGAATCCACTTTATGTTGATTTCAAATCATAGTACATTTCAAGCTCTAAATAGATCTTCATAATCTAAACCATGTCTCATATGTATAATGTGTTTATCACATTATGTATCATGCCCGCCCCCTATGCCTACAAGTATTTAGATGTGAGTTGCAAACACCACACATCACCACAAATCCAAATAAAATGTGAGAATGTTCGATATATAGTATTGTTTAGATTGTTTGATATTTAGTTGTAAGCTGCAAACGCCACACATTATCACAAATTCAAATAAAATGTGAGATTGTTTGATGTATAGTATGGTTTAGATTGTTCGACATTTAGCTGTGAGTTGCAAACGCCATGCATTATCACATTATGGTATAACATGTGCAAAACCACAACACGTGTATCACCGCTATATTCATGCATGCATATGTTTAAAACACTATGATCTCCTATTCAAATACATGAATCCACTTTCATATCAAATTATGATCTTTGTTAGTCTCTTACACCCACACAATCCTCTAACCTTTGTAGCTACCACTAACTTTCTCTCGTGCATGCACACGCCCTCCTTGCCCTCCCCCTCCATCAGCATTCTATCCATCGCGCACATTCACTTTTTTCTTTAGGTCGTTCTCCCACAGTCTCCACAACTCCTTTCTGACACACACCGATTGATAAACCTCTCCAGTGATGTCTGCCTACAACATACACACGCACCTTCAATCTCCTCCTTTATGTGTCCTTGCCTCGTGTCTCTCATACGGTCCCACACACGTGTAAACTCTGCCCCTCTTTTCGACAATCTCACAACCGCACACTCCTCCCCCTATCTAGCTAGTAGCTGGGCCTCTCGCACCACCTCCTAGCTCCATTCTCTCTATCTATCCGTCTCCCCGGGCCTTATTTGCCTCTAAAAAATGGACGTACACCGACTGATCTCCCGCTATACATATAGCTAGCTAGGTCCTTATAACTCGTTTTTCCACACGCGTCGATCGATCTACCTTGTTAGTTATGTCTCTTCCTTCCTCTGACAAACAACAATTGATCTACCGATCTAGTTAGGTTTGCTTACCAAACACATGGTTCCCCTCCATCATCCATGGATGTGTCCCGATAGATCTATCACGCATAGGCACACACAGAAACACATCCCCACTCTTATTGATAATATTGCAGTTCCACCCTCAGTTTGTCTAGTAGGCCTCTCCCACCATCTTCGAGAAGCAACTCCATCACCCATCCAGCACTCTACCTCTCTCCCTCCCTCTCTCTCCTCTCTCTCTCTGTCCCATCCTATTTCCTATCCTTCAGTTATGTATGGATGTCGACCGATCTCCCTCAAGACATAGCTGGGTCTCTCCTTCTCAACATATATGCAAGTCATTCTACCTCTATAGTTAGGCCTCTGCCTACCCCTCCCCCCACCCCCTCACACACACATACACCGATACATCGAGCACTCTAGTCATGTCTCCCTGCCACACACAAACTTGACATGTTCCCTTTGACGTTCCGGTAGGTTAGTCGCCCTATATCTTTGACTTGCACACACACACACACACACACACACACACACAATTTCGATGGCTCTCTTCATCGATCTCGCACCCACCCACTTGATCCTCTCTTCGACTCTATCGATATCTATGACCCCTCCCTCTCTTCTCGTGGATCGCCCGACCCTCTATATATGATATGGATAGGCCTCCATTTCACGCACATTGCATGCAAAATTTTGTTTGAGATGTCATTGACACATATTCCCACAAATACATTCACGAAATCAACCTCCCCCCCCCCCAAAATAAAAAACACTCTTGAACGCACAAGCCATTTGTCTAGGTTGGTATCTCTCACACACACCCACATAAGTGGGGGACGTGCACGAAGAGAAGAGGTGCACGCATGGCACACGTACTCCCGTCTCCTTCCCAACCACACCCATGCGGGTACACGGTGGAGCTCATTTCTATACGAAAAGGCAGCCCACGTGGTAATTTGACACGTGTACTGGTTGTCCACGAGATGGAAGGAGGATCTCTACCACGGGTGAACAAACAAATTGCGACTTGACGCATTATGTTAAAAAAGAGGCAAACCATGTGGGGCCTACCTTAGAGGCAAGGCTCTATACACTGGAGTACTTTTGATGTGTCATGTCAACTCGCAGAACGAGGAGAAGCTTGCTTAGTATGCCGTCTTCCCCGCCCATGGGCGCGATGGATCGCAGGATGAGGTGAAGCTTGCTTACTAGTAGTAGTACTGTATGCCTTACGCCCGCTCCTTCGCCCACGTGCGCGGTGGCTCGCAGGACGAGGAGAAAATTTTACTACTCCCCCCGTTTACTCCTCGTCCCTACTACCTTGGTTAGAGAGATTATCATATTGTTTGGAATATATATGTCCTTTAGTATATTTCAATATGAACTACTAGTACATACTCCAAATACTGATGTATATAGACGTATTTTAGAGTGTAGATTCACTCATTTTGCCCTGTATGTAGTCCATATTGAGGCCCTGTTTGGTTCATAAGTCCTAGGACTTTTTCTAGTCCCAACTAAAAAGTCCTTCCCTGTTTGTTTTCAGGGACTAAAAAGTCCCTTGTCCCTCCCTAGAGGTTATTGAATAACCATGTTACTGTTGGGGAACGCAGTAATTTCAAAAAATTTCCTACGCACACGCAAGATCATGGTGATGCATAGCAATGAGGGGGAGAGTCTGATCTACGTACCCTAGTAGATCGCAACGGAAGCGTTGACACAATGTAGAGGAAGTAGTCGTACGTCTTCTTCCCGATCCGACCGATCCAAGCACCGTTACTCCGGCACCTCCGAGTTCTTAGCACACGTTCAGCTCGATGACGTTCCTCGGGCTCCGATCCAGCAAAGCGTCGAGGAAGAGTTCTGTCAGCACGACGGCGTGGTGATGATCTTGATGTACTACCGACGCAGGGCTTCGCCTAAGCACTGTAACGGTATGATCGAGGTGGAATTTGGTGGCAGGGGGCACCGCACACGGCTAAGGAACGATCTCAAGGATCAACTTGTGTGTCTTGGGGTGTCCCCTGCCCCCGTATATAAAGGTTGGAGGGAGGGGGGCTGGCCGGCCAAAGAGGGGAGGCGCAGGAGGAGTCCTACTCCCACCGGGAGTAGGACTCCCCCCTCCAATCCTATTCCAACTAGGACTCCTTGGGAAAAAGGGAGAGGGAAAGAGAGAGAGGTGGCCGGCCACCTCTCCTAGTCCTAATAGGACTAGGGGAGGGGGGGAGGTGCGCAGCCCTCCTTGGCAGCCCCTTTCACCTTTCCACAATGGCCCATGTAGGCCCATTTGGCTCCCGGGGGGTTCCGGTAACCCTCCCGGTAATCCGATAAAATCCCGATTTCACCCGGAACACTTCCGATGTCCAAACGTAGACTTCCAATATATCAATCTTTACGTCTCGACCATTTCGAGACTCCTCGTCATGTCCTTGATCTCATCCGGGACTCCGAACAACCTTCGGTACATCAAAATGCATAAACTCATAATAACTATCATCGTAACGTTAAGCGTGCGGACCCTACGGTTCGAGAACAATGTAGACATGACCGAGACACGTCTCCGGTCAATAACCAATAGCGGGACCTGGATGCCCATATTGGCTCCTACATATTCTACGAAGATCTTTATCGGTCAGACCGCATAACAACATACGTTGTTCCCTTTGTCATCGGTATGTTACTTGTCCGAGATTCGATCGTCGGTATCCAATACCTAGTTCAATCTCGTTACTGGCAAGTCTCTTTACTCGTTCCGTAATACATCATCTCATAACTAACATCTTAGTTATTATGCTTGCAAGGCTTATGTGATGTGTATTACCGAGAGGGCCCAGAGATACCTCTCCGACAATCGGAGTGACAAACCCTAATCTTGAAATACGCCAACCCAACATCTACCATTGGAGACACCTGTAGTACTCCTTTATAATCACCCAGTTACGTTGTGACGTTTGGTAGTACCCAAAGTGTTCCTCCGGTAAACGGGAGTTGCATAATCTCATAGTTATAGGAACATGTATAAGTCATGAAGAAAGCAATAGCAACATACTAAACGATCGGGTGCTAAGCTAATGGAATGGGTCATGTCAATCAGATCATTCAACTAATGATGTGACCTCGTTAATCAAATAACAACTCTTTGTTCATGGTTAGGAAACATAACCATCTTTGATTAACGAGCTAGTCTAGTAGAGGCATACTAGTGACACTCTGTTGGTCTATGTATTCACACATGTATTATGTTTCCGGTTAATACAATTCTAGCATGAATAATAAACATTTATCATGATATAAGGAAATAAATAATAACTTTATTATTGCCTCTAGGGCATATTTCCTTCAGTCTCCCACTTGCACTAGAGTCAATAATCTAGATTACACAGTAATGATTCTAACACCCATGGAGCCTTGGTGCTGATCATGTTTTTCTCGTGGAAGAGGCTTAGTCAACGGGTCTGCAACATTCAAATCCGTATGTATCTTGCAAATCTCTATGTCTCCCACCTGGACTAAATCCCGGATGGAGTTGAAGCGTCTCTTGATGTGTTTGGTTCTTTTGTGAAATTTGGATTCCTTTGCCAAGGCAATTGCACGAGTATTGTCACAGAAGATTTTCATTGGACCCGATGCACTAGGTATGACACCTAGATCGGATATGAACTCCTTCATCCAGACTCCTTCGTTCGCTGCTTCCGAAGCAGCTATGTACTCCGCTTCACATGTAGATCCCGCTACGACGCTTTGTTTAGAACTGCACCAACTGACAGCTCCACCGTTTAAAGTAAACACGTATCCGGTTTGCGATTTAGAATCGTCCGGATCAGTGTCAAAGCTTGCATCAACGTAACCTCTTACGGTGAGCTCTTTGTCACCTCCATATACGAGAAACATATCCTTAGTCCTTTTCAGGTATTTCAGGATGTTCTTGACCGTTGTCCAGTGATCCACTCCTGGATTACTTTGGTACCTCCCTGCTAAACTTATAGCAAGGCACACATCAGGTCTGGTACACAGCATTGCATACATGATAGAGCCTATGGCTGAAGCATAGGGAACATCTTTCATTTTCTCTCTATCTTTTGCAGTGGTCGGGCATTGAGTCTGACTCAACTTCACACCTTGTAATACAGGCAAGAACCCTTTCTTTGCTTGATCCATTTTGAACTTCTTCAAAATCTTGTCAAGGTATGTGCTTTGTGAAAGTCCAATTAAGCGTTTTGATCTATCTCTATAGATCTTTATGCCTAATATGTAAGCAGCTTCCCCGAGGTCTTTCATCGAAAAACTTTTATTCAAGTATCCCTTTATGCTATCCAGAAATTCTATATCATTTCCAATGAGTAATATGTCATCCACATATAATATCAGAAATGCTACAGAGCTCCCACTCACTTTCTTGTAAATACAGGCTTCTCCAAAAGTCTGTATAAACCCAAATGCTTTGATCACACTATCAAAGCGTTTATTCCAACTCCGAGATGCTTGCACCAGTCCATAAATGGATCGCTGGAGTTTGCACACTTTGTTAGCTCCTTTTGGATCGACAAAACCTTCGGGTTGCATCATATACAACTCTTCTTCCAGAAATCCATTCAGGAATGCGGTTTTTACATCCATTTGCCAAATTTCATAATCATAAAATGCGGCAATTGCTAACATGATTCTGACAGACTTAAGCATCGCTATGGGTGAGAAAGTCTCATCGTAGTCAACTCCTTGAACTTGTCGAAAAACCTTTTGCGACAAGTCGAGCTTTGTAGATAGTAACATTACCATCAGCGTCAGTCTTTTTCTTAAAGATCCATTTATTCTCAATTGCTTGCCGATCATCGGGCAAGTCAACCAAAGTCCATACTTTGTTCTCATACATGGATCCCATCTCAGATTTCATGGCTTCAAGCCACTTTGCGGAATCTGGGCTCACCATCGCTTCTTCATAGTTCGTAGGTTCATCATGATCTAGTAGCATGACTTCCAGAACAGGATTACCGTACCACTCTGGTGCGGACCTTACTCTGGTTGATCTACGAGGTACAGTAGTATCTTGATCTAAAGTTTCATGATCATCATCATTAACTTCCTCTCTTATTGGTGTAGTTCCCACAGAAACAGTTTTCTGTGATGTACTATTTCCCAATAACGGAGTAGGTACAGTTACCTCGTCAAGCTCTACTTTCCTCCCACTCACTTCTTTCGAGAGAAACTCCTTCTCAAGAAAGTTTCCGAATTTAGCAACAAAAGTCTTGCCTTCGGATCTGTGATAGAAGGTGTATCCAATAGTTTCCTTTGGATATCCTATGAAGACACACTTCTCCGATTTGGGTTCGAGCTTATCAGGTTGAAGCTTTTTCACATAAGCATCGCAGCCCCAAACTTTAAGAAACGACAACTTTGGTTTCTTGCCAAACCATAGTTCATAAGGCGTCGTCTCAACGGATTTAGATGGTGCCCTATTTAACGTGAATGCGGCCGTCTCTAAAGCATAACCCCAAAATGATAGCGGTAAATCAGTAAGAGACATCATAGATCGCACCATATCTAGTAAAGTACGATTACGACGTTCGGACAAACCATTACGTTGTGGTGTTCCGGGTGGCGTGAGTTGCGAAACTATTCCACAATTTTTCAAATGTACACCAAACTCGTAACTCAAATATTCTCCTCCACGATCAGATCGTAGAAACTTTATTTTCTTGTTACGATGATTTTCAACTTCACTCTGAAATTCCTTGAACTTTTCAAATGTTTCAGACTTATGTTTCATTAAGTAGATATACCCATATCTGCTTAAATCATCTGTGAAGGTGAGAAAATAACGATATCCGCCACGAGCCTCAATATTCATCGGACCACATACATCGGTATGTATGATTTCCAATAAATCTGTTGCTCTCTCCATAGTACCGGAGAACGGTGTTTTAGCCATCTTGCCCATGAGGCACGGTTCGCAAGTACCAAGGGATTCATAATCAAGTGGTTCCGAAAGCCCATCAGCATGGAGTTTCTTCATGCGCTTTACACCGATATGACCTAAACGGCAGTGCCACAAATAAGTTGCACTATCATTATCAACTCTGCATCTTTTGGCTTCAACATTATGAATATGTGTATTACTACTATCGAGATTCAATAAGAATAGACCACTTTTCAAGGGTGCATGACCATAAAAGATATTACTCATATAAATAGAACAACCATTATTCTCTGATTTAAATGAATAACTGTCTCGCATCAAACAAGATCCAGATATAATGTTCATGCTCAACGCTGGCACCAAATAACAATTATTTAGGTCTAATATTAATCCCGAAGGTAGATGTAGAGGTAGCGTGCCGACCGCGATCACATCGACTTTGGAACCGTTTCCCACGCGCATCGTCACCTCGTCCTTTGCTAGTGTCCGCTTATTCTGTAGTCCCTGTTTCGAGTTGCAAATATTAGCAACAGAACCAGTATCAAATACCCAGGTGCTACTGCGAGCATTAGTAAGGTACACATCAATAACATGTATATCACATATACCTTTGTTCACCTTGCCATCCTTCTTATCCGCCAAATACTTGGGGCAGTTCCGCTTCCAGTGACCAGTCTGCTTGCAGTAGAAGCACTCAGTTTCAGGCTTAGGTCCAGACTTGGGTTTCTTCTCTTGAGCAGCAACTTGCTTGCCGTTCTTCTTGAAGTTCCCTTTCTTCTTCCCTTTGCCCTTTTTCTTGAAACTAGTGGTTTTGTTAACCATCAACACTTGATGCTCCTTCTTGATTTCTACCTCCGCAGCTTTCAGCATAGCGAAGAGCTCGGGAATAGTCTTGTTCATCCCTTGCATATTATAGTTCATCACAAAGCTCTTGTAGCTTGGTGACAGTGATTGGAGAATTCTGTCAATGACGCAATCATCCGGAAGTGTAACTCCCAATTGAATCAAGTGATTATTATACCCAGACATTTTGAGTATATGCTCACTGACAGAACTGTTCTCCTCCATCTTGCAGCTATAGAACTTATTGGAGACTTCATATCTCTCAATCCGGGCATTTGCTTGAAATATTAACTTCAACTCCTGGAACATCCCATATGCTCCATGACGTTCAAAACGTCGTTGAAGTCCCGGTTCTAAGCCGTAAAGCATGGCAGACTGAACTATTGAGTAGTCATCAGCTTTGCTCTGCCAGACGTTCATAACTTCTGGTGTTGCTCTTGCAGCAGGCCTGGCACTCAGCGGTGCTTCCAGGACGTAATTCTTCTGTGCAGCAATGAGGATAATCCTCAGGTTACGGACCCAGTCCGTGTAATTGCTACCATCATCTTTCAACTTTGCTTTCTCAAGGAACGCATTAAAATTCAACGGAACAACAGCACGAGCCATCTATCTACAATCAACATAAACAAGCAAGATACTATCAGGTACTAAGTTCATGATAATTTTTAAGTTCAGTTAATTTACTTAAGAACTCCCACTTAGATAGACATCCCTCTAATCCTCTAAGTGATCACGTGATCCAAATCAACTAAACCATAACCGATCATCACGTGAGATGGAGTAGTTTTCAATGGTGAACATCAATATGTTGATCATATCTACTATATGATTCACGCTCGACCTTTCGGTCTCCGTGTTTCGAGGCCATATCTGTATATGCTTGGCTCGTCAAGTATAACCTGAGTATTCCGCGTGTGCAACTGTTTTGCACCCGTTGTATTTGAACGTAGAGCCTATCACACCCGATCATCACGTGGTGTCTCAGCACGAAGAACTTTTGCAATGGTGCATACTCAGGGAGAACACTTCTTGATAATTTAGTGAGAGATCATCTTATAATGCTACCGTCAATCAAAGCAAGATAAGATGCATAAAAGGATAAACATCACATGCAATCAATATAAGTGATATGATATGGCCATCATCATCTTGTGCTTTGTGATCTCCATCTCCGAAGCATCGTCATGATCACCATCGTCACCGGCGCGACACCTTGATCTCCATCGTAGCATCGTTGTCGTCTCGCCAATCTTATGCTTCCACGACTATCACTACCGCTTAGTAATAAAGTAAAGCATTACATCGCGATTGCATTGCATACAATAAAGCGACAACCATATGGCTCCTGCCAGTTGCCGATAACTCGGTTACAAAACATGATCATCTCATACAATAAAATCAGCATCATGCCTTGACCATATCACATCACAACATGCCCTGCAAAAACAAGTTAGACGTCCTCTACTTTGTTGTTGCAAGTTTTACGTGGCTGCTACGGGCTTAAGTAAGAACTCATCTCACCTACGCATCAAAACCACAACGATAGTTCGTCAAATAGACTCCGTTTTAACCTTCTCAAGGACCGGGCGTAGTCACACTTGGTTCAACTAAAGTTGGAGAGGCAGTCTTCCGCAAGCCATCTATGTGCAAAGCACATCGAGGGAACCGGTCTCGCGTAAGAGTACGCGTAAGGTTGGTCCGGATCGTCTCGTCCAACAATACCGCCGAACCAAAGTATGACATGCTGGTAGGCAGTATGACTTGTATCGCCCACAACTCACTTGTGTTCTACTCGTGCATATAACATCAAACCATAAAAACCTACGCTCGGATGCCACTGTAGGGGAACGCAGTAATTTCAAAAAATTTCCTACGCACACGCAAGATCATGGTGATGCATAGCAACGAGGGGGAGAGTCTGATCTACGTACCCTAGTAGATCGCAACGGAAGCGTTGACACAATGTAGAGGAAGTAGTCGTATGTCTTCTTCCCGATCCGACCGATCCAAGCACCGTTACTCCGGCACCTCCGAGTTCTTAGCACACGTTCAGCTCGATGACGTTCCTCGGGCTCCGATCCAGCAAAGCGTCGAGGAAGAGTTCTGTCAGCACGACGGCGTGGTGACGATCTTGATGTACTACCGACGCAGGGCTTCGCCTAAGCACTGTAACGGTATGGTCGAGGTGGAATTTGGTGGCAGGGGGCACCGCACACGGCTAAGGAACGATCTCAAGGATCAACTTGTGTGTCTTGGGGTGTCCCCTGCCCCCGTATATAAAGGTTGGAGGGAGGGGGGCTGGCCGGCCAAAGAGGGGAGGCGGGGAGTCCTACTCCCACCGGGAGTAGGACTCCCCCCTCCAATCCTATTCCAACTAGGACTCCTTGGGAAAAAGGGAGAGGGAAAGAGAGAGAGGTGGCCGGCCACCTCTCCTAGTCCTAATAGGACTAGGGGAGGGGGGGAGGTGCGCAGCCCTCCTTGGCAGCCCCTTTCACCTTTCCACAATGGCCCATGTAGGCCCATTTGGCTCCCGGGGGGTTCCGGTAATCCGGTAAAATCCCGATTTCACCCGGAACACTTCCGATGTCCAAACGTAGACTTCCAATATATCAATCTTTACGTCTCGACCATTTCGAGACTCCTCGTCATGTCCGTGATCTCATCCGGGACTCCGAACAACCTTCGGTACATCAAAATGCATAAACTCATAATAACTGTCATCGTAATGTTAAGCGTGCGGACCCTACGGTTCGAGAACAATGTAGACATGACCGAGACACGTCTCCGGTCAATAACCAATAGCGGGACCTGGATGCCCATATTGGCTCCTACATATTCTACGAAGATCTTTATCGGTCAGACCGCATAACAACATACGTTGTTCCCTTTGTCATCGGTATGTTACTTGTCCGAGATTCGATCGTCGGTATCCAATACCTAGTTCAATCTCGTTACTGGCAAGTCTCTTTACTCGTTCCGTAATACATCATCTCATAACTAACATCTTAGTTATTATGCTTGCAAGGCTTATGTGATGTGTATTACCGAGAGGGCCCAGAGATACCTCTCCGACAATCGGAGTGACAAACCCTAATCTTGAAATACGCCAACCCAACATCTACCATTGGAGACACCTGTAGTACTCCTTTATAATCACCCAGTTACGTTGTGACGTTTGGTAGTACCCAAAGTGTTCCTCCGGTAAACGGGAGTTGCATAATCTCATAGTTATAGGAACATGTATAAGTCATGAAGAAAGCAATAGCAACATACTAAACGATCGGGTGCTAAGCTAATGGAATGGGTCATGTCAATCAGATCATTCAACTAATGATGTGACCTCGTTAATCAAATAACAACTCTTTGTTCATGGTTAGGAAACATAACCATCTTTGATTAACGAGCTAGTCTAGTAGAGGCATACTAGTGACACTCTGTTGGTCTATGTATTCACACATGTATTATGTTTCCGGTTAATACAATTCTAGCATGAATAATAAACATTTATCATGATATAAGGAAATAAATAATAACTTTATTATTGCCTCTAGGGCATATTTCCTTCAGTTACCCCTAGTATACAAAAAAAATAACAACCAAACAACACCATGGGCGGCAGGGCAATGGGTATAGGGAGGGGCATTGTTGAAAAAGTCCCAAAAAAGACTCTCCTTGAGAGTCTTCTTCATTAAGTCCCAAAAAGCAAGTTTTAGTCCCTAGTAGTCCCTCCTATTTGGTTAAAAAGTCTCTAGGAGGGACTTTTTCTAGTCCCTACACTAAAAAGTCCCTGGAAACAAACACCCCCTGCATAAAGTTGAGACACTTATTTTGGAACGGAGGGAGTACATATTTGCTATGATCTGTCAATCATTGAGATGCAATAGCATGCATGTTAGTCTCCTTTGTATTTGATGAAATGTTGCAACGGGCAACCTTGGACGCAAGATACATGTAACAGAAGTTGGAAGCTTCATAGCATTGTACTATCTCACTGATAAATTACAGTACGTACTATACTAGTACTTCCTCCGTTCCTAAATATAAGTCTTTGTAGAGATTTAACCATGAACCACATACGGATGTATATAGATGCATTTTAAGTGTAGATTCATTCAGTTTGTTCCGTATGTAGTCCACCTAGTGGAATCTCTACAAAGACTTATATTTAGGAACGGAGGGAGTACTATGTAAAGAGTTAGGTGTCGCACGGTGTCCAGAAAATATGGTGATAGTGTGAGGTGGGCCATGTAATCACTCAGCCTACGTGTTTTCACTGCTCTTGCACTCCTCTGCCGTAAGAATGGAGAAAATTCTAATCTAGTAGTACCTTCCTTCGCCAAAAGCGTGGGACATCCATCAGTCCTACCACCTCAATAATAATGACCAATGAGCCATCAAATCACATAGACCCAGCAGTAAGTTGGACGGACGAAGCAACCATCACTCTTGAATCCGCTTCTCCCTTCAACGCAGGTGCCAGTGAGAGGTCCCGTCCGCTCTACCCAGGCATGGATGCGGCACCGATTCTGTGGAGCGGTGCTGACCATTTCAGGCGGGAAGCACACGCGGGCGATGGAGGGGCTTTGGGTGGGCTAGGCTGGTCAGGAGAAGGCATGGTAGTTGTCCGCCTGTCCCTAGCAGACGCCCGGAAACGAGAGGATGCACCGACTCTTGCGGCTAAAATCATACACTACACACCATCTCTTTGTAGGAGTAGGTCGATCTGTCGCTCTCTCTAACACACACATACTGTTAAAACACACACACACACACACACACACACACACAGGTTCATAGAATAGGAAAATCGTGCGAGTGCGAAGCCACAAGAAGTGAGATACAAATGGAGTACGTACAAGAAGCGAAGAGGTGACGAATATTCCATCAAACCTAGACTGAGGAGTAGTACTCCCTCCGCCTAGGTGTTAACCCATCTTACGAAAATTAGATATTCCCAAAATGTTTAGGCGTCGTCCATTAACTTCACATCTCAATCCCCTCCTGGCCTCGTTGCTAGCGAGCGTTGTTACTTAGGGAGCGTTTGGATCCTTAGCAAGAACAGCTTATAGCATAGCCGGGAAAGGTTGGGCGTTTGGAACTGTTAAAATATGTTAGCTTTGTGGGCCAGCTAGCTTGGGTGGGCTAGAAAAACCTTGCTAGCTCAGGAGAGCTAGATCGGCTCGCTTCCAACGGCAAACATCGTGTAGTAGTAACATAGACTAGTAACATATGCATGTTACTAGTCCAAGTTACTCACCACTATGACCAGCCTAAGCAATGTAACCAAACACTCCTTACTCTACCTTGTTATCTCCCCTGGAAACCCAATGCATGGAGCGCAACTACGCGTTGATCCGTCAAGAAATCAAAGTCGGCTTGCATGCGAGTTAATACGTGGCCCTGCATGGTAGCTAAAACGGCATCTCTTAGTTGTTTGGAGACGAGGCTTGCCTGCTCCCGACCTGTCCTCCCATCAGTGCTCCCGACTACTAGTTTTCCATCCAACGGCCTTTCCTCCCCCATACCCTTTTCTCCATAACAAAAAATGCAAACATTCCTATATTTCCATGTCTTTCCTGCACGTTGAAAGCACAAGTGCTCCCTAGGTGGTTTTGATAATTGATGATAACATATCTCTTGTTGGACTACCGTTTTCATCTAGTATGTTTCAGATAAGTTCAACAATGGAGTGGCATGGACTAAAGGGTGTGGGAAGGTCTCCAAGATACTAAGGACAAAGGAATGGCTAAAGCTTGAAGTTCAAGACTCTTCATTTTACATTTTAGTGATCCAAGATCACATTGAGTCCATAGGAAAAGCCAATACTATCAAGGAGGGATGAGGTGTTGCTTAATGAGCCTCTTGCTCAAGTGCTTAATGATATGCTCCAAAATCCTCAGCTACTTTTCCATATCCACAAATGACCTAAACCCTAAGCCAAAATCGGTCATACCGATTCTATCTATCCGGCGCCACCGAGTTTCATATGTCATAAGCCACTGCCAAACCCTAATCGATTCGGTCTCACCGATGGGATCTCGGTCTCACCGAGATGGGCTTGCAAACTCTCTGTTACCTACTGCATTATTCTCGGTCCCACCGAGATATGCAATCGGTCCCACCGAGTTTGCTTGGCCAACTCTCTATTTCGCTTATTACCTAAATCGGTCCCACCGAGTTTGAGTAATCGGTCAAACCAAGTTTTGGATTTTCCCTAACCCTAGCACATCGGTCCCATCGAGTTGTTCCAATCGGTCCCACCGAAATTCCTAACGGTCACTAGGTTTACTATTTCGGTCTGACCGAGTTTGTTTATTCGGTCCCACCGAGATTGGTAAATTGTGTGTAATGGTTGGATTTTGTGTGGAGGCTATAAATACCCCTCCACCTCCTCTTCACTCGTGAGAGAGCTATCAGACTAAGCCTACACTTCCAGCATCCTATTTCTGAGAGAGAACTACCTACTCATGTGTTGAGGCCAAGATATTCCATTCCTATCATATGAATCTTGATCTCTAGCCTTCCCCAAGTTGCTTTCCACTCAAATCTTCTTTCCACCAGATCCAAATCCAATGAGAGAGAGTTGAGTGTTGGGGAGACTATCATTTGAAGCACAATAGCATGGAGTTCATCATCAACACATCGTTTGTTACTTCTTGGAGAGTGGTGTCTCCTAGATTGGCTAGGTGTCACTTGGGAGCCTCCGACAAGATTGTGGAGTTGAACCAAGGAGTTTGTAAGGGCAAGGAGATCGCCTACTTCGTGAAGATCTACCGCTAGTGAGGCAAGTCCTTCGTGGGCGATGGCCATGGTGGGATAGACAAGGTTGCTTCTTCGTGGACCCTTCGTGGGTGGTTGCTTCTTCGTGGACCCTTCATGGGTGGAGCCCTCCGTGGACTCGCGCAACCGTTACCCTTCGTGGGTGGAGCCCTCCGTGGACTCGCGCAACCGTTACCCTTCGTGGGTTGAAGTCTCCATCAACGTGGATGTAGGATAGCACCACCTATCCGAACCACGGGAAAAACATCCGTGTCTCCGATTGCGTTTGAATTCTCCAAACCCTTCCCTTTACATTCTTGCAAGTTGCATGCTTTACTTTCCGCTGCCTATATACACTTTGCATACTTGCTTGATATGTATTGTGAGTGTTGAAATTATGCTTAAACTCCACTCAAACCGAAAAAGCTTAAAAATTGCAACTTTGGCATGAAGTGTCTAATCATCCCCCTCTAGACACATCTACTTCAAGGTCCTACAAGTGGTATCAGAGCTTGGTATCCATTGCCTTGGTTTAATCACCATTGGAGGAAGATGGATGTGTCTACTTTAGGGAGTCTTAGACATAGAGTGCCTATTCTCGATGGAGAATATTTTCATGAGTGGAAGAATGAGATGCTTGTAATCTTCAACCAATATCATTTGAACAAGTATATTGCTAGCCCTTGTGCACCTCACATTGATCCTTTGCATCCTACCTTAGATGAAGATATTGACATGATTCGCAATCTTAGAACTATTGAGCTCATCATTAGAGGATTGCCCAAAAATTTGATTGCTAGTTTGCCTACTCTAAATTGTGCCCATACTATATGGAAATTTCTTGAGGAACGATTTCCCGATCATTCCTTGAAAATTTTGGATAAAATTCTCCATAAATCTATTGTCTTGAGTAAGATGAACTCTAGTGATCCTAACTTTGGTGATTGTCTACTTGAGCTTGCCAATCTCAAGCATGCTAAAGGAGATGCTGGAATCATTAGTGATATTATATTTGAAGCTATAAGAATTCATAAAAGTGACCACTTTTATGATCATTTATCTAATGAATTACCCTCTCTAGGAAATGATGAGTCACAAGATCATGGTGAACATGGATACTATGATGATGATGATAGTGACTTCGATCTTGATGATGCAACGAGACATTTTGGTCTTACGGCAAATCTTCGGGGATATGCGTCAGGAGGAAAGGAATGGGTTCTTGATAGTGGATGTACTGATCATATGACTGGAGATGAAGAGATGTTCCGTGAGCTTGCTGAAAACGACGGCCCTCGGAAATATGTCACCTTTGGTGATAATTCAAAGGGTAAAGTAGTTGGCCTTGGTAAGGTGGCCATCTCACATGATAGTTCCATTCAAAATGTCATGCTCGTTGAATCTCTCGGCTACAACTTACTTTCAGTATCTAGACTTGCTGATTTCGGTTTAAATGTCCTATTTACTGAGGTAGATTGCCAAGTGTTTTGTCGAGATAATCATAAAATGGTCTTTACCGGTATGCGTAGAGGTGACCTTTACATTGTCGACTTCTCTAAAAAGGCACAACCTAAAACTTGCTTTATTGCTAAATCCTCAAAAGGTTGGTTGTGGCATAGACGACTAGGTCACGTTGGCATGAGAAATCTTGACAAGCTTAATAAAGGAAATCATATCCTTTGAGTTAACGATGTCATATTTGATAAGGATAGACTTTGCAGTGCT
Source organism: Triticum monococcum (assembly GCA_034509565.1). Classification (NCBI taxonomy): domain Eukaryota; kingdom Viridiplantae; phylum Streptophyta; class Magnoliopsida; order Poales; family Poaceae; genus Triticum; species Triticum monococcum. The sequence goes on along the minus strand of CM067842.1, from coordinate 524,085,421 downwards.
TGTCAAGCAGGTAAACAGGTTGGAGGAAGGCATCCCGTGAAGAACATCATGACCACAAGGAGGCCACTCGAGCTACTTCATATGGATCTTTTTGGTCCCAACGCCTACAAGAGTCTCGGTGGAAATTCTTTTGGTCTAGTTATAGTTGATGATTTTTCAAGATTTACGTGGGTGTTCTTTCGTAATGACAAGTCGCAGGTCCAGAAGATCTTCAAAAACTTCGCTAGGAAGGCCCAAAATCAGTTTGACGTGAAGATCAAGAAGGTTCAAAGTGACAACGGAACGGAGTTCAAGAACGCAAATGTGGATACCTTTCTTGACGAGGAAGGGATTTCACACGAGTTCTCGGCTACGTACACACCTCAACAAAATGGAGTTGTTGAGAGGAAGAACCGGACGCTCATCGAAATGGCAAGAACAATGCTTGATGAATACAAGATGCCGAAGCACTTTTGGGCAGAAGCGATTGAGACAGCTTGTCACGCAACAAATCGCTTGTATCTTCACAAGCTACTCGGCAAGACAGCATACGAGCTCCTCACCGGTAACAAACCCCAAGTTGGATACTTTCGAGTATTCGGCTCAAAGTGCTACATTCTTGATAAGCATCGTCGTTCAAAGTTTGCTCCTAAATCTCATGAAGGTTTTCTACTTGGTTATGGCTCAAACTCTCACACTTACCGTGTCTACAACAATTTCACCCGAAAGGTTGAAGAGACGGTAGATGTGAAGTTTGATGAATCTAATGGCTCACGGGTAGAGTGATTGCCAATTGATGTAGGACACAAAGACCCTTCAGAAGCAATCCAAGACTTGTCCATAGGCAAAGTTCGTCCAAGGGAGGTGAAGGAGAGTACTTCATTCGTCCAAGTGGATGCTTCTACTTCACAACAAAGTGAACCAAGAATTGATACGGAAGCATCCACAAGTGGGACACACCAAGATGAAGAAGACAAGGAAATGCATCAAGACGAACATCAACAACCTCCTTCTCCACCACGACAAGACAATGACAACATCATCAATGAAGAAGGCCAAGAAGAAGAATAAGATGAAGAAAATGTTCAACGAAGACCCAAGCAAAAGCTCTCACGAGTTCGAGCAAGAATTGCCAAAGATCATCCCGTCGAGCAAATCTTCAATGATATACAAACCGGGAGAATCACTCGCTCAAAAACTCGTTTAGCTAACTTTTGTGAAAACTATTCATTCATCTCTAGCATTGAACCTATGAAGGTTGAAGAAGCATTGGAAGATCCGGATTGGATAAACGCCATGCATAAAGAGCTACACAACTTTGAGAGAAACCAAGTTTGGACATTGGTTGAGAAGCCCGACGACAACCACAACATCATTGGTACCAAATGGGTGTTTCGCAACAAGCAAGATGAAGATGGACAAGTGGTTCGCAACAAAGCACGTCTCGTCGCCCAAGGATACACACAAGTCGAAGGTATGGACTATGGTGAGACATATGCTCCCGTTGCTAGACTTGAGTCCATTCGCATCTTACTTGCCTATGCCAATCACCATAACATCACCTTGTACCAAATGGACATTAAAAGTGCTTTTCTAAATGGTGAAATAGAGGAGGAAGTTTATGTCAAACAACCTCCCGGCTTTGTCAATCCTAAGAAACCTAATCATGTTTACAAACTTCACAAAGCTCTTTATGGTCTTAAACAAGCTCCTAGAGCATGGTATAAATGCTTGACCAAGTTCCTTATTGCAAGTGGTTTCGAAATTGATAAAATTGATTCTACTCTTTTTACTAAAAGGGTTAATGGAGAACTATTTGTATGCCAAATTTATGTTGATGATATCATATTTGGTTCAACTAACCCTCTCTTTAGTGAAAAGTTTGGAAAGCTAATGTCAGAGAAGTTTGAGATGTCTATGATGAGTGAACTCAAATTCTTTCTCGGTTTGCAAATCAAGCAAACTAAGGAAGGTACATTTGTTTCTCAAACGAAGTACACCAAGGACCTATTCAAGAAGTTCAATATGCAAGAATGCAAAGGTATGTCTACACCCATGCCTACTAGTGGACATAATGATTTGACCAAAGATGGTGAACCGGTTGATCAAAAGGTTTATTGCTCTATGATTGGTTCATTGTTATACCTATGTGCTTCATGTCCCGATATTATGCTAAGTGTGTGCATGTGTGCAAGATATCAAGCTGCCCCTAAAGAATGTCATCTTAAGGCCGTGAAAAGGATAGTTAGATACTTAATTCATACACCAAATTTTGGCATTTGGTATCCTAAGAGGTCTTCTTTTGATCTTGTTGGCTATTCCGACTCGGATTATGCCGGAGACAAGGTTGATAGAAAGTCAACTTCGGGTACTTGTCAATTTCTTGGTAGATCTCTTATGTATTGGTCTTCCAAGAAACAAAACTCCGTATCCTTATCCACCGCCGAAGCGGAATACATTGCCGCTGGTTCATGTTGTGCTCAATTACTTTGGATGACCCAAACTCTTAAAGATTTTGGAATCTATGTTAAACATGTTCCACTGCTTTGTGACAATGAAAGTGCTATTAAAATTGGTCATAATCCTGTACAACATTCTCGTACTAAGCATATTGAAGTTCGTCATCATTTCATTCGAGATCATGTTGCTAAGGGTGACATAAATCTTAAGCATGTTCGCACTGATAAGCAATTAGCGGATATATTCACTAAACCACTTGATGAGAAAGTGTTTTGCAGGTTGAGAGGAGAATTGAACATCATTGATGCTTCGAACTTGGAGTAGGAACTCCATTGGATACATGCAAGACATGAGCTTATGACTAATCCATGATATATCTCTTATGATGACTATCTTATGTCTTGGATATATTTGTACCTTGCATGTTGTCTAACCCGTGTAGGTGCTTGGTTGAATCTAATTCCATGAGATTGCGACTCACTCACACCTTGAGCAATCTCTACATCACCAAGTCTTTACACGATGGTGGTTGAAGACAAGGACGCACAAAATCATTCAAACATATCCTTTGACAAATCCTATGTTGAGCTTCATGAATGTCATTTTTGGATACACAAGTGCTTTTCCTTGCAAGAACTAATCCATGTAGGTAGATGAACTCAAACTCCAAGTGGTGCTCCAAACTCTTGATGGGCTACATCAACCATGAGCACCCACACAAGTTCAACTACATGAGAAAGAACCACACCACCACCCAAGGTATGTTATTCCATCTTAGAGAAGCTTTACTCTGAGACATGAGTCAAAGCAACTCAACAAGATGTGAATACATCAAGATGCTTAACCAAAAAATGGTTACCCCATTTTGAGCTTAAACGATGAGTATGACCTATGATCAAGTGTTCTCACTTGACTCCTAAGTCAATATACTCTAACATAGGTGACTATGTCACCGCCCAACTCTAGATGAAGTTCTCTTGTGTTCTTTCTTTGTGTTATTGCATTTGTCTCATGCTTGTTTATTTGTTCCCTTCTCTTTTTCAAAAAAAAACTTCATCTAGATCTTTCAGTCTCTTCTCTTTTCCTTTTGTTTTTTGTTCTGCATTTTCTGCATTTAATTCATTGCAAATCTTTGTGAGATCTTATTTGACTAGTGAGCTGAGCTGACAAGTGTTCTCTCTGTCATGAACTCGGTTTCACCGATGTGTAATTTTCGGTCCAACCGAATCCCTTCGGTACCACCGAAACATACCACTCGGTGCCACCGATTTTGCAACAGGAAAAACAGTTTGTCACATAATCTCTATTTCTTCTGATCCAGCTTCACTCAATGAATCTTGTCTCAATTTTATTCTTTGCTTTATGCTGAGTCTCAAGGACCAACCCTATTCGACGGATTCCAGAAAAACCTTCTTGGAAATTGATGTCAAAGGGGGAGAGAGAGATCACATCAAAGCCTATCTTCGGGGAGAGAGAGATCACATGAAAGCACTAAAGGGGGAGAGAAAGTCTCAAGGATCCCAGACGTCCTAGATAATGTATTAAGGGGGAGAAAGAGATCTCTAGAGGGAGAGACAATACTCAAGGATCCCAGATGCTTGATGTTCAAGAGGAGAGATGTCACATGTCTTTTTAGGGGGAAAGACATATTCATTTGTATCTTTCAGCTCTGATTTTCTGTTCCCTATCTTCTCCCAATATCCCATGAAAGATTCAGGGGGAGCAAGACACCCATGGGAAATAAATCAGTCAAATTCTTGCATATCTTTACTCTTGGGGACATGTTGAATCCAATGTGGTACCTTGTACTCACTCTCTACATGTCATCCCAGTCTTGGTATTCTTGTGGTTTCTTTTGTTTGCTTTGGCTAGTGGATGTACCTGTGTTATCTAACCTTATTTGTGCAGGTTCATTCCATCCTAAGCAAACTTAAGACTACAAGGTAAGTGTATGCTTCAAAATCATGAGTATGAGGAATTCTTGCTTATGTACATACTGTTTGCAAGAAGGACTCATGAGCATGAAGGTATTTTCCTTAACAAATCTTTTGCTCTGATGCATATAACCAAGATACATATAACACATTGCCCACTCTGTCATGGTTATGCTCTCACATGTCTCTATATTTCATATTCACATGAGTGCATACATGTAGGGGGAGCCTATGTTTGTTACATGTCCTTCCAAAGCTTTACTTGCTATTCTTTGTATCTTTATCTAAAGCTTTGATGTATGTTGCCATCAATTACCAAAAAGGGGGAGATTGAAAGCACAAGTGCTCCCTAGGTGGTTTTGATAATTGATGACAACATATCTCTTGTTGGACTAACGTTTTCATCTAGTATGTTTCAGATAAGTTCAATAATGGAGTGGCATGGACTAAAGGTTGTGGGAAGGTCTCCAAGATACTAAGGACAAAGGATTGGCTAAAGCTTGAAGTTCAAGACTCTTCATTTTACATTTTAGTGATCCAAGATCACATTGCATCCATAGGAAAAGCCAATACTATCAAGGAGGGATGAGGTGTTGCTTAATGAGCCTCTTGCTCAAGTGCTTAATGATATGCTCCAAAATCCTCAGCTACTTTCCCATATCCACAAATGACCTAAACCCTAAGCCAAACTCGGTCATACCAATTCTATCTATCCGGCGCCACCGAGTTTCATATGTCATAAGCCACTGCCAAACCCTAATCGATTCGGTCTCACCGATGGGACCTCGGTCTCACCGAGATGGGCTTGCAAACTCTCTGTTACCTACTGCATTATTCTCGGTCCCACCGAGATATGCAATCGGTCCCACCGAGTTTGCTTGGCCAACTCTCTGTTTCGCTTATTACCCAAATTGGTCCCACCGAGTTTGAGTAATCGGTCAAACCGAGTTTTGGATTTTCCCTAACCCTAGCACATCGGTCCCACCGAGTTGTTCCAATCGGTCCCACCGAAATTCCTAACGGTCGCTAGGTTTACTATTTCGGTCCGACCGAGTTTGTTTATTCGGTCCCACCGAGATTGGTAAATTGTGTGTAACGGTTGGATTTTGTGTGGAGGCTATAAATACCCCTCCACCTCCTCTTCACTCGTGAGAGAGCTATCAGACTAAGCCTACACTTCCAGCATCCTATTTCTGAGAGAGAACTACCTACTCATGTGTTGAGGCCAAGATATTCCATTCCTATCATATGAATCCTGATCTCTAGCCTTCCCCAAGTTGCTTTCCACTCAAATCTTCTTTCCACCAGATCCAAATCCAATGAGAGAGAGTTGAGTGTTGGGGAGACTATCATTTGAAGCACAAGAGCAAGGAGTTCATCATCAACACACCGTTTGTTACTTCTTGGAGAGTGGTGTCTCCTAGATTGGCTAGGTGTCACTTGGGAGCCTCCGACAAGATTGTGGAGTTGAACCAAGGAGTTTGTAAGGGCAAGGAGATCGCCTACTTCGTGAAGATCTACCGCTAGTGAGGCAAGTCCTTCGTGGGCGATGGCAATGGTGGGATAGACAAGGTTGCTTCTTCGTGGACCCTTCGTGGGTGGTTGCTTCTTCGTGGACCCTTCGTGGGTGGAGCCCTCCGTGGACTCGCGCAACCGTTACCCTTCGTGGGTGGAGCCCTCCGTGGACTCGCGCAACCGTTACCCTTCGTGGGTTGAAGTCTCTATCAACGAGGATGTAGGATAGCACAACCTATCCGAACCACGGGAAAAACATCCGTGTCTCCGATTGCGTTTGAATTCTCCAAACTCTTCCCTTTACATTCTTGCAAGTTGCATGCTTTACTTTCCGCTGCCTATATACACTTTGCATACTTGCTTGATATGTATTGTGAGTGTTGAAATTATGCTTAAACTCCACTCAAACCAAAAAAGCTTAAAAATTGCAACTTTGGCATGAAGTGTCTAATCACCCCCCTCTAGACACATCTACTTCAAGGTCCTATGCACGTATACAGGACGGAGCCCATGCACGCATGCAGATCTCCCAACTTGGCACAAATTGAAGAGTTCACCATAGTCTTGGCAAGCTGTTGCACCGCCGCCAGTGCAAGCGACGGTGCTCTATGGCCGCGCTCGACCGGACCATAGTCTCAGCAAGCTGTTGCATCACCGCCGGTGCATGCAACGTTGCGGTTGCTCTATGGCTGCGCTCGACAATCACGAGCACAAGGTCCCTCGGTCTCCACAACACCAGCATGCCACGTCCGACGAAGTAGAATATGTGCTGATGTCCGGTGGCACCAGTGCACTACCAACAGGCAAGGGCGGCCAATTGACGCGAGCCCGTGCGCCATCTCAGCCAGATCCTCCTCGTGCAACACAATGACACTGTCGAGCGATGCCTAAACCATGGAGCGCAGCTCCTGGGCATCCAGCCATACAAGGTAGTCGTCCGCTGCCTTCATCATGCCGCCACGGGTGGCGGCCTCCTTCTCGAGCTTGATGAGCAGACCCACGGGGATGAGCGGCGGTGCGACGCCAGGGGGCATATCAACCTTGTCATGCTATGGCTCGAAGGAGTTGACGAACACCCACGACGCCTTGTGGCGGTGTAGAATTGGTTAAATATCATTTTGATGAGTAGCAGGCGATGCCCGTTCTCTGCAACGTCGACGGCAAGGCGGACATTATGGGGGCAATGCCCTAACCGTACGACGTCGGGCTGCAGCTCCCGCTCGTGCCGAAGGCCCTGGTTGAGAACAAGCATTCCCTGGTGGCCGCCGTCGTCGCCGCGGCGGCGGGATGAGCCCAACAAATGCCCTGTATTTTGACGGTTCACTTCGCCGCCGAGCTATATCGTCACTTCACAGCCGGGATTGCACGGTTTCCATACAATTTGTTAGAGTCCAGACTTGTGTATGGAAGGGATGGGGAAATACGGGAATTATTTGTTTTTCTTTCCTATAAAAAAGGGACAGGGGGAGGAAAGCGGGAAGCAGCCGTTAGATTAAAAACGAGTGATGCGGGAGCACAGATGGGAGCAGGCCGCAGCAGCAGGCAAGCCTCATCCTTAATTGTTGCATTTAGAGACAGAAATCAGGGCTTTGATTGGAGGAATGACCGGCCAAGTTTCTCCTTCTCCTCCAATTCGCTTGCACCTTGGTCCTGCTGCACCTTCTAACGTGACTTATTACACCTAGACGGAGGGAGTCGTACGAGATATGGTGGCACACTAACTTAGGTCGAATACACGTGCCCAAAATTGTGTGCATGTTATAATAAGGATTCACTTAAAATAGTACATGAGCGAACAGAGGGATCAATTGGATAGTGTTCCCGAGCAGTAGCGAGATGTGTGAGGTAAGATACATTGCTGGCGCTTTTAATTTTTCTTATTAATTTGTTTGTTTCACCCTCTGACTGGTGGGACCCAATGTACTATGTGGAGAGAGGTAAGGTGACTAAGGCTGCATTATTTCTGCACCACTGTGGATAGTCTTACCACCAAAGCCACATGACACGATTATGATTTAAATCCCAATGGCTCCCACACAAAAAAAACACGGCATGCTTGTCACACGAATGCAGGAATGTATAAAAGGTTATTTTCCTCTCGTTGAACAGAATGGGAGGGTTGTGTAGCTGGTTAGCCTATTCGCTCATCAAACTTGAGGTCTCGGGTTCGATAACTACACTTGAGCATAATTCGTGCCAGGAGGATTCTTTGACTGCTCAAAATGGATGGATACAGAGCTATACGATCAGCTACAGCCTCAGCGCTTGTTTTCTAGGGTTTGCACTCTTCACACTCTCTCCAGTATATATATACACGCCGGAGCCTCAACGCTTGTAATTGCTCTCTTCACACTCTCTCACCCTCTCAAGATCTAAACAAGACTTCGTTGGCCTCTCTCTCTCCCCTCACTGCTGGTCAAAGAGCCGGCAGGATCCGTCTGCCGGGAAGGGAAGGAGGCTTAACGCTGTCGCCGTCGGCGAGGGAGGGAATCCACTACTGGCGCAGCTGTTCACTTTCACCCAGCAGCGGCGCGGGAGGGCCTCTGACCCCTTCTTATTCGCCGCCGTACATAGTGTGGACCGAACGGCCTCCGGCCATCCACCGAACCACACCGCAAGAACCTTAAGGTACGATTTACTTATTCCACATGCATTGCTCTAGCTGAATGTGGGCTTTTTCCACTTCTGGACTCGAATCTAGGTGTTGGATCAAACAGGAAAGTAGTAGGGAAAGTTGTATACCATGAATCTAGGACGTGGTTCAAAGAGGAAAGGAATGGGGGAAAGTAGTGGGAAAAGTTATATAGCATGAATCTAGGACGTGGTTCACAAAGGAAAGGAAGGGGGAAAGTACTGGGGAAAGTTGTATCGCATGAATCTAAGACGTGGTTCAAAGAGGAAAGGAATTGGGGAAAGTAGTGGGGAAAGTTGTATAGCATAAATATAGGACGTGGTTCAAAGAGGAAAGGAAGGGGGGAAGTACTAGTACAGACTGGCTATCCAGCACCTACGTTGGTCGAAAATGGAAAACAATGACAAACACAGTACGCACATCTGTAACGAACTGATCTTTTGTTTTGGGGGACAAGGATGTAGAGTTTGAGCAGGACTAGATTTGCTGCGCTCACATAGGGAAAGGTGTCTAAAGATAACAAAACTGGGACCAACACAAATATGCTCCTTCGTTGTTTGTTCTTTGTTGCAACAGACTGTGCATCACCCCAGTACATCGGTAGATGCACATGGTCCTGGTGCGTCCACCGTCCCGTGCAACTATTTAGCTGTTGTTAATCTAAGGCCCTGTTTGGTAAAAAAAACTGCCTAGTCCCTACCTGCTTGGTTCCAGGGACTAAACATGTACTAGAGGTTATTAAATGACATGCTCAAAAACAATGTTACCCCTAGTAATGAACTAATAGAGACAAGGTGCGATGCGTGGCAGGGGCAACTATTGGAAAAAGTCCCAAAAAGACTCTCCCTCAGGGTCTTCTTTCTTCAGTCCCAAATGCCCACTTTTAGTCCCTAAAAGTCCCTCCTGTTTGGTTTAGATGGGACTGACATGGAGTTTTCTTAGTCCCTCCACCAAAATGTCCCCATAAACAAACACCCTCTAATAATGCCACTGGAAAATTGATGCAATGCCACAGTTAAAAGCAAATTACATGTTTAATGAATTTTATTGTTAATATAATCTCTCTGTTAATATTAATCAATGCCACCATTTGAGAAATTCTACTGTCTTGCTTTATTTCCCATTTAGATAAGGTAGATGCTTCTTTTTGTTGGCTTCTGTGTCATCCACCATTATTGACCACTATTTGTTTTCTTTGCACCTCTGTGTAAACAGGGTTATCTACTTCACCTCGTTGCCATTGTGACCTTTTGTTGCTCTGCACAAAACACTTTTGTTTTAAGAGTGTTTTGTGCAGTTCAACCAAAATGTCACACCGACAATGTTGCTTGATTGCTTGATCTTAGTGGAACTGCACAAGAGGAGATCTTACTTCCTATCTGTGTTGGCAAATTTGGTTTAGATCTTGTGAGGTGTTTGAATTCCGCGTCATGAGAGGTCAGTACTAGCCTTCTTTCACATGATTCTGCAGTGTGCTTTCATATGTTGTGCTACTTGTACGGTAATGTTGCTTGATTTTAGTGAACTGCACAAATGGAGACAAGACTTCCAATCTGTATGTGCACCGTAATATCCCATTGAGGTAAGATAAGGATATTTTACAACTATTGGCCTGTATTTTGCCACTTTCATCAGAAAATTAATGTCATTGTTTAGTGATATACTTGTGCAACCTAATTGACATGCCAAATCTTACATTGAAGGCGAAGCTTGACTGTTATTGAACCAAGTGATGAAGGGGAAGAACAAGCGGAAGAAAAACAAAAATCAACTCCCGATGCTGTAATGAAGCACTGGAACTGTGATGACACAAGTAATGATATAGTTTTGCATCTTAATTTATTGCTATGGCTGGAATGAGCAATTGTTTTGCCACTGATTTGATGCCACTCTTAATGTTATACGTAATTATCTCTACTTGTGCAAACAGGGATCTTATTTGAAGACACCATATATTTTAGTGGAACTGCACAAGAAGATCTTGGAAACATTAAACTAATCGAGGAGTATATAGTAAGCATGGCCACCACAGTAGATAGCAACAAATGGTTCCAGAGAAGTGCTTCATCTGTATGCTCTACACAATAAGCCTCTTGACAAAGGTTGGTACTCACCCACTGATTTCATCCATATGATTGAGCTTTGTCATCACTATTGGTGTTGTGCTACAGTTTAGATACTGTCATCAAAAAGTGGTATTGTCCTTGAGAAGTGCTTCATCTGTGTTGTTTTAAATATTTCCTCTCTTTTTTTCGAGCAAATAGGGATGCTAGCATTTAGTTGTCCAATTGTCTTTGCACAACTGGATCCTCCTCCTTTGAAGAGGAATATGGAATACGTGAAGTGACTAGTTCCGATTATGCCAGGATGAAGAAGCCCTGTCTATATTATCATCAGAAGGAGCAGTTGAAGGATGGTTACATTACCCCCACAAGACCAAACTAACTTCAGCTCAGAAGGACTGACAAATCTCCATTTTCTTGCTGTGATGTGCGAGTACAATGTTGTTCTAGGATTCTTTCCAGTGAGTTCCATTTTTCTAAAAGTGTGCTCTACATGGACCATGTAGGTGCATGTTTAAACTGTCAATTCATAGTACAGTTTGCTTTATACTAATCACTTTTTTTGTATTTGTGCAAACAGGGGTGCTCAGCTTGATTTCAATGGGAACTGCACAAAATGTTCATGAATACATCAAATCATTCATTTCCACCACAAGAAAGGAGGTGTCGAGCGAATTTGGTTGATTTTGGTGGAACTGCACAAGAAGAACAACTGGTTTATTTAGCATGAGGTGCCATGTCAATGTCCGAACTGATGGCAAACCCTACCCATTCCACAATCGTAGGCATTTGATATTTTGGAATGGGACAACCTTGTCAAATGTTGCTAATTGATTTTAGCAAGAAGACCTGTGTTTGATATTTTCGAATGGGACGCCCTTTGTTATCAGTAGCGTCGATCCATTTTTTTCTTTATTCTGTAGTTGTGAAGTAAATATTGGCTCTGACATGTGAATCGCTGAGATGCATAATCATCGATTGTTTTGAATGTTCTCTATGAATTGCCAGACTTGTGTGTTTGATTGCAATGTACAGGAATGCTAAAAAGGTGCTCAAAGTCTTTGTACTCCTTCTGTTCCTTTTTACTTTGCACATTGTGAAAGTGCATACGTTTTTCTATAAGATTGGTCAATGTACAGATACTTTGACTGCACACAAAACTTGTATGCAGACTAGAAAGGACCGGAGGGAGTACATGTGAAACTGCTGCAAACGAGGTGATCACCCTGGGAATAATGCTAGTACATATTGTTTTGCATGTTCATCCAATGCCAGTGATACAAGAATTAGAACTAACCGAAATAAATTCATTCATACACGGTCAGATTTCATATAAACATGCCGGATTTCATTACATTTCATACATTCTTCAATTAAAGAGGGGTGCGCTGGAGGTATAATTAATTAACCGAAGCTACCCACCTGCATCTGGGCTCAAGTTCTCTAGCAAATGACTGTATCTCATGAGCTTGCTCAACCACGGAGCGCTCTTCAATCATCCTGTAATCATAGAATTACTCCATGATGTACAGCTCAGTGCCAGCAACCGGAGGGTAGCAGCGGTGGCCTTACTTGGACCGAGCGACGGTGACCTACCGTGTTCTACTCTTCCTTGTTTTCTGTGTGGCGCGGCCTCGTTGGCAGCGGGGCGGGGCCTCGGCGGAGCCGGCGATGTCCTCTGACTCTTTTCGGCGGGCGGCGCCTCGGCGGAGTGGGGGAAATCCTCCCCCTCATTGCCGGCAGGGTGGGGCCTCGGTGGAGCTGGCGGTGTCCTCCGCCTCGTTGTTGGCGCCGCAGGGCCTCGACGGAGCAGGGCCTCATCGACGCTTAGTGGAGCGGGGACTCGTCGGAGCCGGCATTGTCCTCTGCCTCTTCCTCGGTCTCGCTAAACAGCGCCTCACCTGCTTCATCGCCCTCTTTGTAGGCGGCCGCAGCCTCCGCCACCCGCATGCGGTACCGCCAGCGCTCGAGGCAGCCCTCGCGGGCGGAGTGGTACGAGTCGAGTAGCGCCTCCTGCTCTGCCCGCTCCACGGCGATCTGCTCCTCCGCCTGCAGGTGCTCCTGGAGGTGATGGTGGTTGTAGGCGGCATCGGCCTGCGCCTCCCGGAACTGCTCCTCATGCTTCTACCTCACCCTGTCCATATATTGGGCAGGGGCCTTGCCGATGGTCATGGTGCAATGCGCCGGCGAGGATGGCGCGGAGGAGGGGGTTGGCGCCAGATCATCGACTACCATGCTCTCCATTGGGATGTCATCATCCTCCGAATGACTGCCGGCCAGCCAGTCGGCAACAATGGCTGCCATCTCCTTGTGGTCCGCCGTCGTCCGCCCGTCCCGAAGAGCGCTGGAGCGCGAGGAAGCCATGGTGGGCAGTAGTGGTGTGGACAGGAGAAAGGGAACGGATGCGGATGACTGCGGCTATGGTCGGCGCAGCAGTTTATATAGCAATGGAGTAGCCGCCTCGACAACCGTGTATTATTAATGTGGGTGGCAGAAGGACGGACGGACGACACTTGTGTCGTTTGAAGGCGGAGCAATCGCCTGCACCGGGAAGCGGGGCGGGCGGCACTGACCATTTCAGGCGGAAAGCGCGTGCTGGCGAGGGAGGTGGTCTGGGTGGGCCAGGGTAGTCAGACTCGTGCTTGGCAGCGGGTCGGTCCAACAGCTGGATGTAGCTTCCGACCAGGAGCCGGCGCAACTATTCAAGCCAATTCATGCCGTGTTCACCATAGAGCAGGTGCGGCCGCACTTCGATGCCCTAATGGCGGAAGAGCTACTAGCGCAGGAGGACATGTGCTGCAACCTCCATCTCCTCAATGAGCACCGGTCAACAAGTGACCCTATGATCCTGGCTTCCCGAATGAGCAGCGGGCGCTGTATCAGACCATCCGTAGGGCCCGCGAGGCCCTCTCCGTCGTCCTTCGAGTTGTTGCGCTTGCTGTGGCGCCGCCGTCTCATGTTGTCAACATGGTCAATGGACATGAGGATGAGGAGATGACTTTAGTTGGAGAGGATGACAGTGGGGATCCACCAGGGCCATAGCCACACGTACGCAAGTGCCTCCTGATATGTCCATTTTTCATCATGCTTTTATATCGATATTTATTGCATTATGGGCTGTTATTACATATTATGTCACAATACTTATGCATGTTCTCTCTTATTTTACAAGGTTTACATGAAGAGGGGGAGTGCCGGCAGCTGGAATTCTGAGCTAGAAAAGGAGCAAATATTAGAGACCTATTCGGCACATTTCCAAAAGTCCTAAAACTCCATGGGAATTATTTTCAGAATATATAAAAAATATTGGGTGAAGGAAGTACCAGAGGGGGGCCACCACCGTCCACGAGGGTGGGGGTGCGCCCTACCCCCTGGGCACGCCTCCTGCCTTGTGGGCCCCCTGGTGGCCCTCTGATGCCCATCTTCTACTATATGGAGTCTTTCGTCGAGGAAAAAATCATAAGCAAGCTTTCGGGACGAGACTCCGCCGCCACGAGGCGTAACCTTGGCGGAACCAATCTAGGGCTCTGGCGGAGTTGTTCTGCGAGGGAAACTTCCCTCCAGGAGGGGGAAATCATCACCATCGTCATCACCAACGATCCTCTCATCGGGAGGGGGTCAATCTTCATCAACATCTTCACCAGCACCATGTCATCTCAAACCCTAGTTCATCTCTTGTATCCAATCTTTGTATCCAAAACCTCAGATTGGTACCTGTTGGTTGCTAGTAGTGTTGATTACTCCTTGTAGTTGATGCTAGTTGGTTTACTTGGTGGAAGGTCATATGTTCAGATCCATCATGCATATTAATACCCCTCTGATTATGAACATGAATATGCTTTGTGAGTAGTTACGTTTGTTCCTGAGGACATGGGAGAAGTCTTGCTATAAGTAGTCATGTGAATTTGGTATTCGTTCGATATTTTGATGTGATGTATGTTGTCATCCCTCTAGTGGTCTCATGTGAACGTCGACTACATGACATATCACCATTGTTTGGGCCTAGAGGGAGGCATTGGGAAGTAATAAGTAGATGATGGGTTGCTAGAGTGACAGAAGCTTAAACCCTAGTTTTTGTGTTGCTTCGTAAGGGGCTGATTTGGATCCATATGTTTCATGCTATGGTTAGGTTTACCTTAATACTTCTGTTGTAGTTGCGGATGCTTGCAATAGGGGTTAATCATAAGTGGGATGCTTGTCCAAGTAAGGATAATACCCAAGCACTGGTCCGCCCACACATCAAATTATCAAAGTACCAAACGCGAATCATATGAACGTGATGAAACTAGCTTGACGATAATTCCCATGTGTCCTCGAGAGCGCTTTCCTTCATATAAGAGTTTGTCCAGGCTTGTCCTTTGATACAAAAAGGATTGGACCATCTTGTTGCACCTTATTTACTTGCATTACTTGTTACCCGTTACAAATTACCTTATCACAAAACTATTTGTTACCGATAATTTCAGTGCTTGCAGAAAATACCTTGCTGAAAACCGCTTATCATTTCCTTCTGCTCCTCGTTGGGTTCGACACTCTTACTTATCGAAAAGGCTACGATAGATCCCCTACACTCTTGGGTCATCACCTCCTTATTAGTATATAAAACTATAATTTTTTTTGCTTCCTCCTGGTTTCCTGACATCACGGTCCCACACCATTGTCAACCTATGTAGTTAATAAACTAGAGAACTACACAAGAAGCGGCCGACAGCTGGGACCAAGTAGCTCGAGCCGTATTTGTATTTTTGAGGTGTGAGCACTGCAGAGTTTTTCTTGAGCGATGTTTAGCCCAAATATTAATTTTTCTCCTCTGAACAACAACGAAAACATCGCTGCAGGTATTTACTAGGCGGGCTGTGGCCCGTCTATCCCTGGCGAGATATCCAGCCCAGATATTAATGTTTTTCAAGCTGAAAATGGCTAGCCCAGCTATACTTTTTTTAGGAATACCCAGGCAAGGTCAAGTTGTTATTCTCCGCCCCGCTGGGCTGCAAATCTTTCCTAGGAGGGATGCATTAGGCTTAACAAGAAAATGGGCTTTAAGAAATAATAAATGGGATGTAATTATAAAAATTGGGCAGTAGCTATAAAAATGCACCAAACACGTAATTACTTTATAAAATATTTTTTTGGATATTGAAAATTTCAATTTCATTAATTGTTGCGAGTGCAATGTTTCATTGGATTTTTACGTAATATAAATTTATATTGAAATTGTATTTAATCTGACTAGAAATTTCAGGATAAAAATATTTTGGATCCCATCAAAATGTGGGAAGTTTTATTAAATTCTGTTCTGAACGGTTGAAATGGGCTGTACTTTTAACAAACTATAAATGGGTTGTAGTAAATTCCATTAGAATCAAAAATTGGCTGCACATTCCTACAAATCTCAAATGGGCTATAAGTTCTCTGCCACACACTTGGGGCCTTACTAAGTTGACGCGTCCCCTCAAAAAAAAAGAGTTGACGCGTATGCAAGGCTTTGTCAACTTATAGTCAACACACGGTTCTAGCAGCAGTGGTTGTTGGATGTCCATCCAACGGATGCCGTGCTTCTTCTTCAATATCGGATATTCTAGCTTCACCCGCCCAAAAAATGATTCCTCCCCCTGACATCTAGGGCGCACTGTTTCGGAAGCTGACCTGTGGGCCTACTATGTTGACGCGTACCAAGGGCTTTATCAACTTAGTCAATATAAACGATTCTAGCTGCAGTGACCATATGATGTCCATCCAACGGCCGTCGTGCTTCTTCAACCTCTGGTCTTCTTCCTCCATCCGCCCAAAGTGGCGTCGGTCGTGCCGCATGCTCCTGCCTCCCGTGGCCGGCTGTGCTGCCATGAAGGCCTCACAGCCCATACTACTCCCACCGATGGCCATGTCATCCCTCCACTCACCCACACCCCCTATTATTCTGTGGCGACGGTAGCCTCACACCACAGCCGAACCAGTGAACCCTCGTACTCCTCTCCGCGTGGGTATCCACTGCCGCGTCTTCCCCGGCTCCGTGTCATCCCCTTCCTAGGCCTCGTCGCCGTCCACTACCGTGGTGCTCTCAGCGCGGCGTGTTCAATGTGGTCAACGACCGACTTCCATCGAAAGAGTACTGTACGTGGAGAGGCTGACAGCTGGGTCCACGGCAGGCGCTAGGAAGTGCCTCCTTATTACGCGCAAAATAATTATTCCTCCACCTGACAGCGGGGACCCACCAGACGGGCCACCGTATTTCGCGAAAAAACGTTTCCCCTTGGCTGCTGGGACCCACCAGCTACATCTTAGCACGCAAGGAAGTGCGTCCGGGCAAAAAACCGATTCGCCCCCCTGACTGCTGTGACCCACCAGCTACATCTTCGCACTCAAGGAAGTGCCTGGCAGTCGGGACCCACCTGGTTGAAGCATACGTAGCGTTGTCATTCTGGTCGCAAACGTGTATGTACATACTGGTCCATGTAGAGGCGCGCACGTAGCATGTACACGCACGTACAGCGGCCAGTGTGCAAGAAAGAAAATACGGCCACGTACGTACATACGGGCAGGGTCTCGAACGCCTACTTGCGCCTATGTACGGCCAAGGCTCGTGTACATGGCTGAGTCGGAACGGAGAAACAACGTCGTCGTCGTGTTCATGGGGAGCCAACCGGCTGGGTCGGAACGAAATGCGTCGTCGTGTTCATCGGGAGGGTTTGGACGGAACATCCGATGGAAACGAGGCCTGGCGTACCGCAGAACGGAGGAATCGGCCTTGTGTTCGACCGGCCACGTTCGAAACGGGATCCTGTTCATCGGGGGGGGGGGGCTCTGGCGTACCGCAAACGGAGTAAATGGACTTGTGTTGGACCTCCTACAGTCGAAACGGGGTCCTGTTGATCGGGAGGTGTGTGGCGTACCGCAAAACAGAGGAAACGGACTTGTGTTGGAGCGCTACGGTCGAAACGGGGGTCCTGTTCATCGGGAGGGGTGTGGCGTACCGCAAAACCGGACTCCACGGGATACTGTTTATCTCCACCGTCGACCCCCTCCAGCCTCCACGGGCTACTGTTCATCCACCGTCGACCTCCTCCAGCCTCCACCTGCGACTATTCATCCACGGGCTCCTGTTCATCCAGCCTCCACCGCGCGCTACTCCACCAGCTACTATTCAACCAGCCCTCTCCATGGGCTCCTGTTCAACCACCCCTCCACGGTCTACTGTTCATCCAGCCCTCCACGGGGTCGTCCTGTTCATCCAGCCCTCCACGGGGTCCTGTTCATCCAGCCCCAACCGGCTCGATCGATCAGGGTCCTGTTCATCCAGAGGCAACACCACGAGGTCCTGTTCATCCACCCCCACCAGGAACAGTTCATCCACCCCCCCCCCCCAGCAACGCTCACTGTTCATCAAGAGGCAGCATCGGTCGGCTTTAGTTAGCAGCAGTAGTGAAGGAATCGGTCGATCGGGTTCAGTTAACAGCCATCGATTGATAGCTTGGGTTCACTAACGCGTAGCCTGCAGTGCAATCGCTCAGGTTTAGTAGACGAACTCCTCGCTCGGGTTCAGTTAGAGCCCAATGCCTCGCACCCACACGCGTGCGTGTACGAGAGAAAGACGCAAACCTCTGTGCATCGCTCGGCCCCGACCACCCACCATAACCGGGAACACCCTGATATTTTCCTCGCCATCGCTCCTACCACGGTTTTTTCTGTCATGGACGGTCCAAAGAATGTCATGCAGCTGCGTATCCGGCCCGCCCGGGATGAAAAGCCCATTTTCCGTCATGATTTTTGTCATAGAAGTAGGAGCCCACCACATCTATGATGATACCGAGTTTTTTCACAATTATCATCATAGAAGTGTCATAAGTATGACATAATTTTTTTTTGTTCGGCCTAAAATGTCACGGATGTGTCTTTTTTTTGTAGTGAAGCCCGTGGGCGATTTCCTTGGCCAAGTACCTTACTTCCTGGAGCTCCTTGATGTCCTCCTCCGTAAAGGAGGAGGCCATCCACTTGCCCTGCGCTCCGGATCCGGACATGGCTTGAATGTTTTGTGGGGACGGAAGGGTTCGAAGCTTGGGCTCTAGAGCTTGAGGGCGGATGGGTTGAGGAAGAAGAAGGTGTGGGGTGAAAAGGTGGATTCTTATCTCCTTATAAAGGCAGTGAATATAGAGCGTCCCCCACGAGCCTTAAAACTAGCCTATTACCCAAACCCATGTTGATGAAGATCCCGCGATAAGAGGACACGAACTCTGCTTTGACAAGACGTGTCACCGGAGGCTGTGTCTCGAAACGCGAAATGGGATATTGAAAAATGATTCAAAATAATAAAGAGACCAGATGTAACATCTCGCCAGCAAAAACTGTTGGTGAAATCATATCGTGTTTTTCGATTAAGTATTATGCCCTTGTGGCAGCAATATTGTGACTGTCAAACAGATCCGGACACAGTTCTTGTCGGTCAACTACTTTGGAGTATTCGGAGGAGGAACCCGCCTTGCAATGCCGAAGACAATGTGGACATTGGATTCATCGTCATTGAAGCCTGGTTGAGGGGCTACTAAGGGAGTCTTGGATTAGGGGGTCCTCGAGCGTCCGGGTTATGTAATATGGGTCGGACTAATGGGCTGCGAAGAAACAAGATAGAAGGCTTTCCCCTGTGTCCGGATGGGACTCTCCTTTGCATGGATGGCAAGCTTGGCATGCGTATATGAAGATTCCCTTCTATGTAAACCGAATCTGTAAAACCCTAGCTCCCTCCAGTGTCTATATAAACCAGAGGGTTTAGTCCGTAGGGGTAGTCATAATGATAATCATACAAGCTAGACATCTAGGGTTTAGCCATTACGATCTCGTGGTAGATCAACTCTTGTAACCCCTATACTCATCAAAGTCAATCAAGCAGGACGTAGGGTTTTACCTCCATCAAGAGGGCCTGAACCTGGGTAAACATCATGTCCCCGACCTCCTGTTACCCTCGATCCTTAGATGCACAGTTCGGGACCCCCTACCCAAGATCTGCCGGTTTTGACATCGACATTGGTGCTTTCATTGAGAGTTCCACCGTGCCGTCGTCCAAAGGCTCGATGGCTCCATCGATCATCTACAACAATGCGGCCAGGAAGGAGATTTTTCTCCTTGGCCAGATCTTCGTATTCGGTGGCTTCGCACTACGCGCCAACTCGGTTGGCCACCTGGAGCAGATCGACAGCTAGGCCCCTGGTCACCATATCAGTTTTGGAAATCTTAACTATGTTGCTGATATCAGAGGAGACTTGATCTTCCAAGGGTTCGTGGCTCCAACCACCGCTCCGGCCTTAGATTCGGAGTGCGTCACTAGGTCCGAAGACGGGAGTCTAGAGCCCACCGGACTCTCTGCAGCTATAGGGCTCAACACTGGAGAACCGGAGAGGATAGCGCCACCAACAGTCATCACAAAGCCGGACTCTTCTCAGGACACTAGCTCCGAACCCTCGAAGTCCGCATCATGCAAGCCCGGCCAGGGAACTTCGGTCCCCGTCCAAACCTCGCTCTTAAACGATGCTCTGGACTTAATGTGATCCCTCGCCATCACAGAGGAACCGCTTTTGAACTGCACCCGGCCCAGACTAGGGGCTGAAAATAGGGAATTTTACTTCCCACATGCCACCCACTTTATAGCCAATATCGAGGATCTAACCGACATGCTCGACTACGCCTCGGAAGACATCGATGGTATGGGCGACGATGCCAGAGAGGAGCAGGCCCAAAATCCGCCATTCACCAGACGCTGGACGGCCACTTCCTCATACGACATGTACATGGTGGGCACACCTAAAGAAGGCGACGACAATGATGAGAAGGATCTAGTCGAGGACGAACGTCCTGAGATACCACCAAAGCGTCGACGTCATCAGCGCCGCTCTAAATCGCGTCGCGGAAAAGACAACAATACCGGCACCAGAGACGATGATACTCCAGAGAACGCTGAGGAGCAAGAAGACCCCATCGAACCAACATCCAAACAGGATGATCGGGAGGACGAGCAAGTCGACCCTAACGACCAAGCAGGGAACGAAGACTCGGAGGATAGAAACTATCAACAAATCTCCAAGGACGACGTGAGCCTCGGAAACGAAGATTTTATCGTTCCAAAAGAACCCCTCGAACAAGAGCACTTTAAGCACCGGCTAATAGACACGAAAAGAAGCCTAAAGAAAAAGCAGCAGCAACTTCAAGCTAACCAAGATCTGCTCAAAGACAGATGGACTAATGTCCTGGCAGCCAAAGAATACGACCTCGAATGCCCAATAAAGAGTTACCCAAAGCATAAAATGCTACCCCAATTCGACGATGAGGCGCTGGAGCCCATACCACCCGCGCGTAATGCGGCTGACGTACCTGACCGACCACCACGTGGCCAGTACAGAACGGCAACTCAAGCCAAACACCAGCCCGCACCACCTCGCCATAAAAGCACAGAAACAACAGCTCGGGGATACACTTATGACCTACATCAGGACCTGGACAATAGAGCCGGCCAGACTAGGTCAATCTACGGATCAAGGGGGAGTGCCCCGGTCCGAGAGGACGGTTATCAATCCTGGCGCGACAAGCACAACCACACTCGGGCCGAAAACCACATACGGACTTCATCCGAACTGCGTCGAGACATGGCCCGATATAGAGGCGCCGCACACCCCCTATGCTTCACCAATGAGGTAATGGACCACCAGTTCCCAGAAGGGTTTAAACCCAGGAACATTGAATCATACGATGGCACAACAGATCCCGCAGTATGGATTGAAGATTTTCTTCTCCACATTCACATGGCTCGCGGTGACGGTCTACACGCCATCAAATACCTCCCCCTAAAACTTAAGGGGCCGGCTCGGCACTGGTTCAAAAGCCTCCTAGAAAACTCTATTGGAAGCTAGGAAGACCTGGAGGACGCCTTTAGAGACAACTTCCAAGGCACCTACATCTGGCCTCCGGATGCCGATGACCTAAGTCATATTGTCCAGCAGCCCGGAGAGTCCGCTAGAAAATTATGGACTAGGTTCCTCATTAAAAAGAACCAGATTGTTGATTGTCCAGACGTTGAAGCCCTAGCGGCCTTTAAACATATCATTTGCGACGAATGGCTCGCCAACACCTCGGCCAAGAGAAGCCGATGTCCATGGAAGTCCTCACAACACTGATGACCCGCTTTTGCGCAGGCAAAGACAGCTGGCTAGCCCGTAGCAGTAATAGTACAAGCGAGCCTGGCAGTTCCGAAGCTAAGAATAACAACGGCAGGCCCCGATGCAACAAACACAAGCGCCGCAGCAATAATGACAATACCGAAGACACGACAGTAAATGCCGGATTTAGCGGCTCCAAGTCCAGTCAGCGGAAGAAGCCATTCAAAAGAAACAGAGAGGGCTCATCCAGCTTGGACCGAATACTTGATCGACCCTGCTAGATTCACGGCACCCCCAATAAGCCTGCCAATCATACCAACCAAAATTGTTGGGTCTTTAAATAGGCCGGTAAGTTAAATACCGAACATAAGGAGAAAGGGTCGCCCAGCGAGGACGACGACGAGGAGCCTCGTCAACCGAACACAGGGGGACAGAAGAAATTCCCCCCCGAAGTCAAAACGGTAAATATGATATACGTCACTCATATCCCCAAGAGGGAGCGCAAGCGCGCACTAAGGGACGTCTATGCGATAGAGCCAGTCGCCGCAAAATTCAACCCATGGTCGTCCTGTCCGATCACCTTCGATCGCAGGGACCACCCGACCAGTATCCGTCACGGAGGTTCGGCTGCACTGGTCCTCGACTCGATCATTGACGGATTCCACCTTACGCGAGTCCTCATGGACCGCGGCAACAGCCTTAACCTGCTCTATCTGGACACAGTCTGCAAGATGGGTATTGATCCGTCAAGAATCAAGCCTACCAAAACTACCTTTAAAGGAGTAATACCTAGTGTAGAGGCCCGCTGCACGGGCTCAATCACATTGGAGGTTGTCTTCGGTTCGTCGGACAACTTTCGAAGTGAAGACTTGATCTTCGACATTGTCCCCTTCCGCAGTGGCTACCATGCATTGCTTGGACGGACTACCCCACAATACAATAGTCCAGCTCGTCAGGAGCTCGATTAGCAATTCGGCCTCCATCTCAGCCCCTACCCAAATTGTGGCATATGTACCACGCGTGTATAGTTACACACTAAAGATACCATGGGAAAGGGTGGAGGCATAATAAAAATAAAGTCCACAATACGACTAGACCCTATCTGGGCACTCATATTTCCTTTTTTATTTTTATTTTTTCAGCTTCCTTACAACCCACGTCACCTTTTCGATGGTACCAAGGCCTCTTTTCGAGGCCTATCATGAAAAGACCGATCGATGATCCTCTCGAAGGACAATACACCAAGGGGAAAAAGTAGCGTAGACGCGTGGCACAGTACCTATAGGGTCTTTAAAGATCACCTCGTCCGTTTTCAGGACACATACACAGCTTCCCCCTGTGCTCAGCTTGTAAAATAGCCTTGTTGCTTATTGCACTATTTGTACCAATACATTTTGACGTATCAATCAGACTAGTATGGAAACAGTTTCTAGCCGAACCTATGCGGTATTGGCCTATCTCCTAATCTGTGTCTCCCTGTTTTTGTCCGATTGTCATGTACACCTCGGTACGACTTAAATTGCCAGAGGCTCTATTAATCAACGTACATTTTTTTAAAAAAAAACTAAACAAAGCCCGAATACTTTCACAAGTGCAATTCGGTGTCCCGAATATAGCATTATATGAATCGGCTCCGAATCATGTCTTTGGTCAATAGTTGGGTTGCCCGGCTCCTGTGGTTACTACCTTACATTCCGCTTGTTTGGCTAAGGTAGTAAAGGGAGAACTACTGCAATTGTGTTTTCGGTTCATCCGGACAGACACCTCAGTAGAGAAAGCCGAAAACTGACTGTCATGATGCGGCGAGAGCTGGTCAGCTATTCGGTGACTAAGTATAAATCTCTTGCGATTTTTTCCGCATTACGCGACAGGCCGGCCTTCACCCGGCCAGGCATCCATAGCACCCAAGTTCGGATAACCGAACAATACTCGGGGTTGTGCCTATACTCCCATTATAATACTCTTATGCCTAAGTGAGAGCGATAAAGCCATATAGTCCGGTTGCCTGGTTCGCTGCACTAACACCTCCTTCACGGACCAAGTCACTGGGTCAAGTGTGTTTAGGTTCTATACCGAACACCCACGTACTACCTACGTGGGGGCTGAAGCCGACGACTGGCCAACTCTTAGATGTCATAAACGGCCGCACAAGAAGAAAATATTTTAAATAAAGCAAGCAACATATCATACATAAGCCTTGTTTCATAATATAGGATTGGACAGCATAGGACACGCTCATTAAAAAATGATGTCCTTCGAACACTGGCCCTCTACAATGCGAGATCCTTCTAGGGCATCATCCAAATACCGCTTCGGCGTGCGGTGCTCTTTGCCTACGGGCGGTCCCTCGATTGCGAGCTTGATGGCGTCCATCTTCGCCCGCTGCACTTTGACACGGGCAAAGGCCATCCGCGCACTTTTGATGCAGACTGACCAGTTCAGGGCATCAAGCCGGGGGCAGGCACTGACTAGTCGCTTCACGAGCCTAAAGTAGCTGCTGGGTATGGGTTCGGCATGCCACATGCGTATTATAAAATCCCTCATGGCCAATCCGGCCACCCTATGTAGTTCGGCCAACTACTTCAGTTGGTCGCTGAGGGGCACGGGATGCTCAGGCGCCACAAGCCTGCGAGAACTTTTTCTTTTGTTGGTATGTGCAACTAGGTGGTATATATTTAGCAACAATGTAATTAGCATAGTTTGCATACCAAGGAGTATTATGAGAAGCATTTATAACGGCTAATTGTTCATTAGGAAAGCTATCATCAATAGGCTGTGGGTCATCAACAACATTTTCCATTCTAGAAAAATTATCAACTAGGAGATTCTCAACTCCCTTTCTATCAATAATATGCAAGTCAAATTCTTGTAGCAAAAGAACCCACCGAATCAACCTCCGTTTATCATATTTCTGTTCCATAAGATATTTAATAGCAACATGATTGGTGTGAGCAATTACTTTAGAATCAACTATATATGATCTGAACTTATCACATGCAAACACAACCGCTAAAAATTCTTTCTCAGTAGTATCATAGTTTCTTTAGGCACTGTCTAGAGTTTTACTAGCATAATGGAAAACATTCAATTTATTATAAACTCTTTGTCCTAGAACAATGTGAACATCATATATAGTGACCAACATCGCACAAAATTTCAGAAGGCAAGTTCTGGTCAGGTGGTTGAACAATAGGTGCAGAGGTTAAGGCTTTCTTAAGTATTTCAGAAAGGCTTCTACACAATCATCATTAAAAACAAATGGAACATATTTTTTCAAAAGATTAGTAAGAGGCCTAGAAATTTTAGAGAAGTCTTTAATAAACCTTCTATAGAAACCAGCATGGCCAAGAAAACTTCTTATACCTTTTATATCTTTAGGACATGGCGTTTTCTCAATCGCATCAACCTTAGATTTATCTACCTCAATACCTCTTTCAAAAAAATTATGCCCAAGGATAATGCCTTCATTCACCATAAAGTGGCACTTCCCCCAATTCAAGAAAATATTAGTTTCTTCACATCTGTGCAAAACTCGATCAAGGTTGCTAAGCAATCATAAAAATAAGTCCATAAACGAAAAAATCATCGATGAATACCTGAACCATCTTTTCACAAAAATCAAAGAATATAGCAGTCATACATCTTTGAAAGGTTGCTGGTGCATTGCATAAACCAAAAGGCATACATCTGTAAGCATAAGTTCCGAAAGGACAGGTAAAAGTGGTTTTCTCTCGATCTTCTTAGGATACATGTATTTGAGAAAAACCAGAATAACCATCTAGAAAGCAGAAGTGTCTACACTTAGACAATCTTTCTAACATTTGATCAATAAAAGGCAAGGGGTGATGATATTTTCTAGTAGCTTTATTTAATTTCCTGAAATCAATTGCCATCCTATAACCAGTTACAATTCTTTGTGGGATAAGTTCGTTTTTATCATTAGAAACAACTGTAATGACTCCTTTCTTAGGGATACAATGAGCAGGACTTAGCCATCTACTATCAGCTATGGGATAAATTATACCTGCCTCCATAAGCTTTAATATTTCATTTGTTGTCACATCCTTCATCTTAGGATTCAACCGTCCTTGATGATCAACAACTGGCTTAGCATCGGGCTCTATATTAATCTTGTGCTGACATAGGGTGGGACTAATGCCCTTAAGATCATCAAGAGTATATACAATAGCAACATGGTGCTTCCTCAGAGTTTTAAGTAATCTCTTTTCTTCATGCTCTGAAATGTTAGCACTAATAATAACATGATATATCTTCTTTTCATCAAGATAAGCATATGTTAATGTGTTTGGTAATTGCTTTAATTCAAACACAAGATCACTCTTAGGTGGAAGAGGGTCCCCAAGAGTTTCAACACGCAAGTTATGTTTAAGGATAGTTACTTGTTTGAAGAATATATCATCTATTTCAATCCTTTCATTCATACGCATATCAATTTCATGGTGTAGCAAAAATTGTTCTAAAGGATTAGTAGGAGGAATAACAATAGAAGCAAGACCAAAAATTTCATCCTTACTAGACAATTCCTTTTCATCTGATTGTATACAAAACTTTGAGTAATTGAACTCACAAGAGACATCACCAAATTTAACTCCAACCTTTTCTTTGACACAATCAATTTCAGCATTAACAGTATTCAAGAAAGGTCTACCAAATATAATGGGACAAAAATTATCTTGTTGTGAACCAAGTAGTAAGAAATCGGTAGGGTATTTGATCTTACCACACAAGACTTCAACATCTCGAACAATCCAAGCGGTGAAATAGTATCTCTATTTGCTAGCTTAATAGTGACATCGATATCCTCAATCTCAGCAGGTGCAATATCATTCATAATTTATTGATATAGAGTAAACGGAATAGCACTAAAACTAGCACCCATGTCAAATAAACCATGATAGCAATGATCTCCAATTTTAATAGAAACAACAAACATGCCCACCATGGGTTTATTCTTATCTAGCTTATCTCATTCATTTCTAACGGGTTTAGCAATTCTAGCGGCATCATCACAAAAAATAAATAACATGCCCATCAATTTTATCAACCAAGAGATCCTTAACCATTGCAATATTAGGTTCAACCTTAATTTGTTTAGAGGGTCTAGGTGTTCTACTATTACTTTTATTAACCACCGTTGTAGCTTTAGCATGTTCCTTAATCTTAACGGGAAAACGAGGTTTCTCAATATAAGTAGTAGGCACAACTGGATCAATATTGTAAATGATAGTTTCATCTTTATCTATAACGGGTTCCTCTATCTTTTCTTTAATAGGGGGGTGATATTTAAACCACATGGTCAGTACAAGGCTCATGTGGAAGAGAAGAAGGCCCGCACTCAGGAAAAGTCCATCATGAGGTATATTGGGCTGGAGGTTGCCAGCATGTCGGAGGACAAGATCATGTCAGAGGAGGAGTGGATGTCCAAGAATTGGCAATGGAAGGACTCAGAGGTCGACCAACCTGTTGCAGAAGAGGAGTCCAGCGATCACGAGGAGTGGTGATGATGATCTTGGTTGTTGCTACCACCCTAGACCGTTGTAGTGTTCTTTGCCCTTTTGGTGTCTCTATGCCAAAGGGGGAGAGAGTTTAGGGATTTCTCGAGTCACGAGCGCATCTTATTTGCTTTCTTTCTTCGCTCGTGAACTCTTTTATCATATGGTTTGGCTGTGGTTTGTGTTTGTGATACGTAGAGACCGTGTCATATGGTGTGAGACATATGCTACCCTTTTACTTATCTATTTGTATTCTAAGTACCCTGCTAGTGTGTGAGTTTACGCTTATCTTGTGCCCTATATTTATGCTCACATGCTATATCTGGCATCCATGCTTATCTCCCATATCATGTTGATACAAGTGTTGATGTGTCTATAAAATATAGGGGAAATGTTGATCCTAGTGTGTTCACTTTGCATTCCAAAAGTAGTACCTAATGGTGCACACATCTAGGGGGAGCCCGTCTATACTTTATAGATGTTCGGTTTGCGTACTATGTTGGTATATCTTTTGTGCAAATCTCGTGTTGGAATCAATCCACCAAAAAGGGGGAGATTGTTAGGGCATATTACTCCCTTAGTGGTTTTGGCGATTAATGACAATGCATTTGCGGACCAATCGTGTGCATTGAGCATTTCAGATAATCTATCATATGGCACAAGACGATTCGAGCCCCTCATAGATATAAAGTGAAGACGATTATTTTCTTGCATTTCTTTTTCGGTGGATTTGAGTCGCAGGAGAACCGTACTATTAACAGGGGGTCTGCTTTGGAAAGGTTTGGGTGGAATCAACACTTACACATTTAAATTTAGACCCTTGTTCCTTTCCCGCGGCGATGGACTTTGCTCCTTTGTTTTCTGTGCATGACTCGTGAAGGCCTCAAGCGGTAGTACTGCTAAGGGCAGCGGTAGTACCGCTTGTTAGCGACAGTAGCGCTGTCTTGTACCGTGTGTACTACCGCCGCTCCTAGGGACTCGACTATTCGTGTCGGGTTTCCACTGTAGTGGAATGGTAGTGCGAGCGGTAGTACCGCCCGCCCACTTCCGCTTCCTTCTAGACCCATAGCGCTCTCAGCGGTAGTGGGTGCACAGCACTACGACTTTTAAGCTGTGGTACCACTGTTGTGGTAGTGCCACCATCCCATATTCCTGCCCTGCCTCCATGGGCTCCTGAGCTGCAACCCCAGCGGTAGTACCGCTTCGACGGCATTACTGCCTCATGGCTCCGTTCCAATGCACTGTGATACGTCTCCAACGTATCTATAATTTTTGATTGCTCCATGCTATATTGTCTACTATTTTGGGCAATATTGGGCTTTATTTTCCACTTTTATATTATTTTTGGGCCTAACCTATTAACCGGAGGCCCAGCCCAGATTTGTTGTTTTATGCCTATTTCAGTGTTTCAAACAAAAGGAATATCAAACGGAGTCGAAACGGAACGATATCAACTGGAGAAGTTATTTTTGGAAGGAAACCTACCGGATAGACTTGGACCCTACGTCAGAAGATGAAGGAGGAGCTCACGAGGGTAGGGGGCGCGCCCACCCCCCTGGGGCGTGCCCCCCTGCCTCATGGCCCCCCCTTCGGTCCACCGACGTACTCCTTTCACCCATATATATCCATATACCCTAAAAACATCGGAGAGCACATTAGATCGGGAGTTCCACCGCCAGAAGCCTTCATAGCCACCGAAAACCAATCTAGACCCGTTCCGGCACCCTACCGGAGGGGGAATCCTTCTCCGGTGGCCATCTTCATCATCTCGGTGCTCTCCATGATGAGGATGGAATAGTTCTCCCTCGGGGCTGAGGGTATGTACCAGTAGCTATGTGTTTGATCTCTCTCTCTCGCGTTCTTGAGGTGATACGATCTTGATGTATCGCGAGCTTTGCTATTATATTTGGATCATATGATGTTTTCTCCCCCCTCTACTCTCTTGTAATGAATTGAGTTTCCCCTTTTAAGTTATCTTATCGAATTGAGTCTTTAAAGATTTGAGAACACTTGATGTATGTCTTGCCGTGGATATCTGTGGTGACAATGGGATATCATGTGATTCACTTGATGTATATTTTGGTGATCAACTTGCGGGTTCCGCCCATGAACCTATGCATAGGGGTTGGCACACGTTTTCACCGTGATTCTCCGGTAGAACTTTGGGGCACTCTTTGAGGTCCTTTGTGTTGGTTGAATAGATGAATCTGAGATTGTGTGATGCATATCGTATAAGCATACCCACGGATACTTGAGGTGACATTGGAGTATCTAGGTGACATTAGGGTTTTGGTTGATTTGTGTCTTAAGGTGTTATTTTAGTACGAACTCTAGGGTGTGTTATTTTAGTACGAACTCTAGGGTTGTTTTTGACACTTATAGGAATAGCCCAACGGATTGATTGGAAAGAATAACTTTGAGGTGGTTTCGTACCCTACCATAATCTCTTCGTTCTTTCTCCGCTATTAGTGACTTTGGAGTGACTCTTTGTTGCGTGTTGAGGGATAGTTTTATGATCCAATTATGTTAGTATTGTTGAGAGGACTTGCACTAGTGAAAGTATGAACCCTAGGCCTTATTTTCACACATTGCAATACCGTTTACGCTCACTTTTATCACTTGTTACCTTGCTGTTTTTATAATTTCAAATTAAAAATACCTTTATCTACCATCCATATACCACTTGTATTACCATCTCTTCGCCGAACTAGTGCACCTATACAATTTACCATTGTATTGGGTGTGTTGGGGACACAAGAGACTCCTTGTTATTTGGTTGCAGGGTTGCTTGAGAGAGACCATCTTCATCCTACGCCTCCTACAGATTGATAAACCTTAGGTCATCCACTTGAGGGAAATTTTCTACTTTCCTACAAACCGCTGCACTTGGAGGCCCAACACACTACTCTGTGAGTACTTCTGCCCGAGCAGTAGTACCACTTATGTGTGGGTTGTGAGCAAGATAACAGTTGGATTCCTTCTCTCTATAAATAGAGGGCCTTCTTCCCTAAGAAGACTCACCTCTTCCTCCCCCAAACTCCATTGTTGCTCAAAGCTTCATTTTCTCCCAATCTCTCTCCCTAGCCAAAAAAAAAATTGTTGATCCTCTAGGTTTGGTTGAGAGGGCCCTGATCTGCACTTCCACCAAGAGAAATTTGATTCACCCCACCAATCCATTGTGGATCTTGTTACTCTTGGGTGTTTGAGTGCACTAGACGGCTGAGGCCACCTCGGAGCCACATTCCATTATGGTGAAGCTTCGTGGTGGTGTTGAGCACCCTCCAATTCGGTTGTGGAGATTGCCCCAACCTCATTCATAAAGGTTCGGTCGCCGCCTACAAGGGCACCACTAGTGGAATCACAACATCTTGCATTGTGCGAGGGCGTGAGGAGAATACAATGGCCCTAGTGGCTTTTGGGGAGCATTGTGCATGCAGACCGCTCCACGGAGATGTACTTCCCCCTCAAAGGGAAGGAATTTCCGCAACACATCCTCGGCTTCACCGGGTCAACTTGTGGTTACTTCTTACCATTACTTTGTGCAAGCTTTATTTGAGTTGTATCCTTTGCTTGATTTCTTGTGTTGTTGTTGTTGCTAGCATCATATAGGTTGTCTCCTAGTTGCATATCTAGACAACCTATTTGTTGCTAAACCTAATTTTTTTAAGAAAACCTATAAGTTGGTGGTTGCCTATTCACCCCCCTCTAGTCAACCATATTGATCCTTTCAATAGGCTCGTTGTAAGTAATTACATCGATACAGTCTTCATCAATGCTCCAAGAGATTTTCGATTTAAATAAAGGGTTTTGTGTAATACACAAAATGATGTCATACTAAGTTGAAATTTTTCTAGACAGGTTACTCTGGCAAAATATATAATGAAGACTAACTTTGTTGCCATTTAGGAAACGATAAAAGAGGGCGTTGGATCATATAATTTATTTTGGAACTTAGTATGGTTTCAAGATGGCTTAGGTCAATGGAACAATATTGGAGATAGTGGCTCCATAGCTTAAGACAAGGAATCATGGTTCGGTGAGGGATTCAAATATACAAAGCCAAGTCCACACAAATTATGAATTTTGTGAAAGCATGAAAACACGAGGATATGCAAAGATACACGCGGATTTGAAGTTGTCACATGACATCCGTTAGACTAAGTATATACCACAAGAAAAGCATATTTTTACACCGGTGTGTCATAGGTGTAAAGTGCATTAGCATTGACTAGATAATTGACTCTATTGCAAGTGGGAGTCTTTTGAAAATATGCCCTAGAGGGAATAATAAATATTATTATTTATTTCCATGTTCATAATTATGTTTATATTCCGTGTTATAATTGCTATGCTTCTGGAGTTTGCAATAACCACGAGGCTTGGAGGAAAACTCATGTGCATGTGTGGAATGATAAGTGGTAAAATAGATTCCTAGTCTTGCCTCTAAGACTAGCCCAACTGTTGCATGCTGGCTCTATTTTCCCGATCATGGACATGTCAATGCCAAAACTCTGAGGACACAATGTTGGGGGGAAATTTGTTCTGAACTGACCCAGTTGTTGTTATGGTGTGAGATCCATTCGTCACAAGTTAATGGTTTATAATAGAGAGAAAGTTAAGCATTTGCATAATTCCTTAGGACATGAGAGTATCGAGTTCCTTCATACTTGCTTCATGAACTTTGGGGTTTGTTAAACGTCATCCGTAACCGGGTGGCTATTACGGAAGCTTATGGGATGGCTATGACGACAACTGATGGGTTCACAAAAAAGTATGTCAAACGACTGAATAATTCAAGGCTAGGATTTGCTCCTTCAAGGATGGAGATATATTCTTTGGGCCCACTTGGTATGACGGTATCCATCACCGCCCAGCCGGACGCAACGCGATTTGATCACGGGGATGCTGGAACACGGGAACTAGAAATGAGAACAAAACCGGTGACAAAGAAACTGGCATAGTGAACACGATTTGACTCACGGGGATGCCAATAAATCTCACTCGGGTTTTTGTAACATGTCGCGAAGTAGTAGAAACAACACATGGTAACTAAAGGTTCACTCGAATGTCCATTCGTGTGGGTATAGAGGCCAATATGGATGTCCACAGTTCTGCTATTGACCGTTGATCTGAAAGAGTTCTATTCATGTCTATACTTCACTAAAACTGTAGGGTCACACATTGAAGGGCCATCTATCTGTTGAGAACTAGGTTAGAAGACTAAGAGAAAGTCAATGGAAACATTTCGGAGACACCAAAAATGTGTCAGAGAGGAAACCAAAAGTGTTTGAGAGAAAAGGGAAATGTTTTAGAGAAAGTAGAAATATTTTGGAGTAAACCATCATGACGGCAAAGTTTCAGAATGCCTCCGAAATTTTATTGGAGGGTTCCATAAATGTTTCAGGGCTTTCCGGAATTATCCAGACAACCCCAAGGGATTGCTCCCAAGTGGGGGCAACATCCCCCTTTTCGTTGGGGGCTATTTTTGGATGGGGCCCCCTTTGGGGGCAGCCACCTTTCGCTGGAAGCTTGTTGGGGGCATGGGGGGGGGGGCAGCCCCCACAAATGATCGAGAGATGTTGGGAGGGGGCCCCCTTAGGGATAACTCCCCCCTATAGTGGGTTGATGTTTTGGGAAGGGGCTTTTTGGGTAACCATATCTAGTCTTCACCCCCTCCTTTCGCTATAAATAGAGGAGGAGAGGTGCTCTCCAACACGTCTCAAGTTTCACCACCAATAAGATGTAATGTTCTGCCCCTTCTCTCTCTCTCACCCTCAACGAAATAGTTTTGTTCAGTCGCAAGGTTGCCTAGTCTCCAGTAGCGGTTAGTTCTGGACGGCGAAGCGCAGCTGGATCGGTGACACCGTATGTGTGCAACCCAGTAGAGCGATCGTATGTTTGATCTTCTGTTTGAGGGACTGTCTGAGGGAGTATTTGATGGTCTATCAAAGGGAGAAAATTCTCGCGGTTGGGAGGTTGTAAATCCTAGTTGCGAATATATGCACCAACGATGTCGCCAACTCTTCTTTCCTGTGCTACGAGTTGGCAACGATAAGATCTAACATCATAACATCATAGTGGTTCAGGGCTGGTGCGTAGGATGATTTTTTTTGTTTTCTGCTGCGTTACCCCACATTGTGTTTTTATTCTCTCCTTGTATGCATCACTTAGTAATGTGGAGAGACTTGTCTATATGAGGAGGTCAAACTCCACCTCTAGTCGTGGGGTGTGACTAAATATATCACCTCCACCTTTGCCATACATGGGCTTTTGGACTTAATAGGGATTCGTAAATGGGCCAAGCCCAAAATTCTAACAAGAGCTTACGAGGATGGTAAATCTCATATCCGACATGAGTTGGCCACACTGGATAGAAAAATTATAGTACCTTGTGTTGTGTCCTTCTTGAGAGCATTATTCTTAGAGTTATATCCAACTAGGAAGGGACCAATAGTGTGCACGGGCTGCCCTATTTTCCCCGGTGGCTTGTATGGTGGCGACGACAATGTTGAGGACTCTCTAGATTGTTAGAAGTTTTTGTTTGTTGACATCTGACACGTTTGATGTTCTCCACCCATGATCTGTTGCTGCAAAGTTGGAGTTCGTTTGACGTCACTTTGAAGGTTAGGCTGTTAGAGATTAAAAAGCCCAGTTTATCTTGACCCACTTCGACGCAAACCTTATATACTTCAGTTCCATCTTTGTAGCTCACCATAAGAACTAGAGTAGATAGTATTTTGCGTGGGTGGGGGACTACTTACCAACGATCGACATGGGTTTCGTCCAAGCATTGCAGTGACCAATTTGTTGTTGCTTGCCAGCGGTTTCGGTGTCGCTGGCTCGTGGGGGAGTGACGGTGATAACGCTTCCTAACAACCTCGGGCTTGTGCAGGGTGTGTTTGTAGCCAAGTCATCCCATGCTGCTCTTTATGGGCATATTCCATGAAATTAGTTTTGTAGACTAATAACAATGGGTTTATGGTTCCCATGTAGCTATAGATTTACCATTTTTTGGGGATAGTGTGTAAGCACGTTTTTTGTGTGTGTAGGGGGGGGGGGGGAGGGGGGGGGGTCCACATAAGCACTTGTACTTAACAATTATATTTTCTCCTTCTCCGGCAAATGATCAACGTCATCATGCATGCGATCTATGGTTTCAGAAAACCACTGATACTCAACCTATCTAGTCACTTTCGACGTCAAACTCCACTTATGTGCCGATCAGTGTTATGTGAAAAAGCATTACTGAATATAGATGGTTTTCCGCTAAAAATTGAAAGCCGGTGGTTTTCCGAAAGCTTAGCTGGAATTGTGGTGATATTTTTACAATTACTCTATACACTCCTACAATTTTTATTGTTAGCTTATTATTGTATCTCATATGTGTACTATGTAGGACAATACTTTTTGGTCAAGCACGCACAATTGAGCAATGGCGTCGGCTTTGATTCTTTAGTTTACACGTACTTTCTCCGTTCTGATTTATTGGGCATGCTTGTATTTTGTGTTAGACTTTAGCCATCTATATAACCCACATTATATAAATTATATCATTAAATTTGTATGGGAAAGATGGTTCCCACCATGTAAGTTTTGTTACATATGGCTCGTATAATATTACAGGTTAATTTCATGGCTAAAGTTTAACACTATATCCAAAAGTGTTCAATAAACCCGGGCAGGGTGTACACGATTAAGCAGGGTTGTTTCACATAGGAAATGGTTCACGCGCTACTAACTAAAAGAGATCAATCAATCATTTGTTGCTTTCTAGACTTTGAACTCCTCAGATTTCAGATCTCCATAACTTTAGCTTTGCGTTGGATCCACATCTAGCCAAAATATCCTTGTCCCGGTGAAGTGGCAGAATACATACTCCGGCCCTCCGCTGTTTTCTGTAGGCATGTACTAATAGGTTTTTTTGGAGGGTGCTTGGATACGTTTTAGTTCCATGACTAAAAGTAATGGGACTAAAACTTGCTAGCCTCACCTATGCTTGGATCCAAATACTAAAGAGACTAAAATTAAGTTATTTAGCATTTATTATCCTCCAAACCCTCCAATCCAGAACTCGCATGTGTTAAAGGAAAGGAATTAAATGAGGAGAGAGAGGGCTAAAAAATTTCAGTAGGTTTTCTATGACTAAAAAATTTTAGCCTCAAGACTAGTCCTACCCTCTCTTTAGTCAGACGTGCTTGAAACTTTAGCCTCTACTAGAAGAACGCCCGTGCGTTGCAACGGGGCCACATTAACTTTAAGAGTTCAATATTAATCATGTTAATAATACATTTAATATTCTCATACATATCAAGTGACACTGACGACCTTTTTTGTCAATTTAGCAACGGACTCAGTTGCAACGGGCTCTTTATACATATCAGACAACTCGCTACTACTTAAACTACAACTATGGCTACCAATATTTTTTTGTCAATTTAGCTCAGCAATAGTGCCTGGCTTAATAGACTGTTTTGCATTCACCCCCTCAGAAGACAGAGAGAACCAACTCAACATGTCAGAAGATTAACAGAAATTTCATTTGTATGGCATGAACATATAGCAGGAGCACCAACGCATAGATCAGCAGAGAGCAGAGCACAGCATGCACACACTCGGGCCATCTATATCATACACACACAGCAACGCACACACGCATCACGCTGGCATACACATACAGAAAAGCAGGCACACACGCATCATGCGCATTGGCCGGTGCGACGCACGCAGAGCAAGTACGTGCGCACGGAGAGCAAGCTAGCAAGCACGCACGCGTCCAACCCCGCCGCTGCATGCGCTGGCAGAAGGTGAGACAACAAGGGAGACTGCACATTGAAGCTGTCCATGCAAGGCTGGAGGTGTTGGGCTGGCGACGGCGGTGTCAGGACGGCGCTTGATTCGTACCCGGTGGCGTGGAGCTTGGGGCGGCAACGCGGCGATAGCTAGTGCTCGGGGACGGGGGTTTGGGGCGCGGGTAGTCGACCCGATGGCTGGCGAAGTTAACGGGCTCGGGCGGCTGGAAATTCGGCGGGTGACGGCGGCACGACGCGAGGATTGGACAGGCGGAAAACTTAGCGGGCGTTCAACTACCAATACCCACGCCTTTTTTTAGAAGAATTGCTTGTGAAAATAACGTGCGACGACGACTTAGCGAGCGAATTCCCTTAAAAAAGACATAGCGAGCAGATTCCCTTAAAACTGGTAGGAATGGATACGATTGATGACGTTGATAAATAGTGGTGAATGTTGGCCTAATTTACTATCATCATGCATGGAAACGAATCATTAAGAAAAAGAATACTTCCTATTACTACACTCATAGGAAGCTTCCTAATCTCTGCTACCAAACAGTTTTTACCCAAACATGGAAGGAAAGTTATGGACGTGATTCGGAAGGAAACACGTTATGAAGATTAATTAATTTAGATTTGATCTTTAGAGATTGATTGTGATTGATTCTTTTACATAAAGACATTACTAAATAATTTGCGTCAGTATGGAAAGTTCTGATCCGTTCAATTTTTTTCGTTGTGTGAGAGGGTGAAGTGAAAATAAACCGATGAAGTGGGGGAGGCGACGAAAAAAAAATCTACGACGGTTAACCTACGAAAAAACCCGGACGAAAATGGTGGGACGAAAAAAACCTGGAAGCGAGACTACCAACTGCTTCATTAAAAGTAGAGAAAAGAGACTATTTTTAGTCAGACTAAAAATAGTTTCTTGGATCCAAACACCTTCTTGTTCACTTTATTAATTCCTCCATCTCAACTAAAGGTGACATTATAGGCTTAAGCTACCACGATTTTTTATTGCACTTTTTGCGAGTGAAGCTACCTCGAAATCGACAGATTTATAGCTATATGGGGGTGACAGGTGACGCAGGGTGGCGTGCGTTTAGACTAGAAACCACATGCAAGCATATGCCAAACCAAGGTGGTGTGCGTTGGAAATCAGAACACATGCATCGTCCGTTCCTGCCTTGGTGCGTACGGCGGCGTCAGCCCCTCCTATTCAAGTGCTGTGAAGACTGAAGACCAGATCCACAGGAGGGATATTATTTTGGTCTTCTGGCCATCCTACCAAGAGAGCGGACCAGTCAATACTACGTACACATGGAGCCTGAAAATGCTGGAGGGTCCATAAATCAATGCGGTGTCTAAATAATTTGCGCCGTACAGAAAGGAACTACCACTCCACGTTGTACCAGTGGCAACAACCACCCACATGTCGACTGGGTTAGCTAATTTTCAAAGTTGAGCTTACATGATTCTTCTTTTCTCTCTTCCACGTACAGTATTGTACACAAGGAAATCTGCAGAATCATAGCTGCGGTGGCTTGATTGACACCTTGACAGCCATGGCATGGCTAGTTGAACAGCAGTGATAGGTCCACGGCATGTGGGCCTATAACTTAGGGGCACAATCACCATCTCTTTGACGAGACAATGGATGATTGATAGTGCCAAGCTAGCTAGCTAGCTAAATTAGGCGCTGAAACTTTTAGGTATCAGCAACATCGCCTACAGTGCTTCATGTCATAGTCATCGTACACGCTGGCCTAAATTGCTAGTATGACCAGATGCACGGATTATGATCGAGTAGTATTTGTGACCCCACATGGGCGTGTCGTGCTGGTAACTCTCTCTTTCCGTACGGCTTGGAATCGTGGTCCAGATGATACACTATTATACGCACTGTACTGAATAATGTCTTGGTGATTCATGCGATAGAGGACAAAACTTGCTTTGCACTGCTTTGGAGCACGCAAATCAGTTGCTGGCTGGAGACGGCAATCACGTCACGTCTGGTGTCGTGTCAGGGGCTGGACGACAAAACCTCCTGTTTTGGGGTGATGGAGGGTTTGAACTAGGCAGGTGCAAAGTGATCGACATGCATGCGGTCCGTAGTACTACTGTACGTGCTAACCAATTATTAGCAGTAACGAGCAGGCACGACCACATGCGGCAGAGGTGTCAATCTTGTACTCCCTCCATCCTGAAATACTTGTAGGAGAAATAGATAAATCTAAATGTATTTTAGCTATAGATATATCTAATTTTATTCATCTATCCCTCTGTCCTAAAATACTTATCGGAGAAATGAATGAATCTAGATGTATTTTAGCTATAAATATATCTAATTTTATTCATCTATTTAACAAGTATTTCGAGACGGAGGGAGTAGTATAGTATTCACGTTACCCTGTCGCCACGTTAGCTCGCTTTATTTATTTGTTGCGCCAGATCCGCACCCTATCGTTGATACAAATACTTACTACCTGACGATCAATTTGGCCCAGTTCGAATGGCATCTCGTCTATCTATTCTATATATACAGACTCCACTGGCATATAGCTGGCTCCGGTCAACACGGCGACGACCGTGCCAAGCTAAAGCTAGCTCGGCTTCGCGTGGCCTCCATTTCATTGTGCTTTTAGTGAAGGGCATCTCCAGACGTTGGCTTCTAGGAGGAGCAAAAAATCGCTCCTTGAGGCGCACCGACGCTAAACCGCGCACTGGGGGTGTGATGCCTCCCAGTCGCGGCCCCCACGGGTTTTTAAAATGTTCAAATTCGGCATAAACACAACGTAAACACGGGCGAGTTCGTTCAAATTTAAACATATTTTACAAAAAAAAGAAAAAAAAACTACCGCGGGCTACCCCCGCCGTCTCCCTCGCCGCCCGCCCACGCGGTTCTATATGCCGAGGAGGCTGTAGAACCGCGTGTAGTCACCGTCGTCGTCGCCCCCGCCTACGCCTCCGCCGTCCCTGCTGCATCCCTCCCCCGGTTGGCGCGGCGGGTTAGACGGTCCGGGGGCGTCGTTGTCGTCGCTATCGAGGACGACGACATCGTCCTCGTCCTCGCGCCCACGTTTGCGGGCGGCGATCTCCTCCAGGGCCCGGCGCTGCCGGATCATCTCCTCGCGCAGGTAGTCGTCGCGCGACCACCGCATGGCGTCCTCGTCGGAGAAGCCGCGCCGGGCTATCTCCTCGTACTTCGGAGGAAGGCTGGACTCCACCTTCGGCTCGACGAGGGCGCCGGAGCTGCGGGTGCGCGCGCTGACAGGCGTGTCCTGGGGCTCCGGCTTGACGGGGCGGAGGTGGAGGCAGGGAGAGCCGCCGGAGCTGCGGGTATGTACGCTGACAGGCGTGTCCTGGGGCTCCGGCTTGACGGGGCGGAGGTGGAGGCAGGGAGAGCCGCCGGACGAGGAGGAGGACACCCCGGTCTCCATGCGCCTCGGCGTCCAGGAGCTTCCCCGGCGGCGGCGTGAGAAGGACGGGGAGCGGGGTACTCGAGGCGCGGCGTGTTGCCGCCCTCCATGTACTCGAGAACGGACTCCAACGTGCGCCCGGGCACGCCCCACCACCGATGCCGGCCGGCGGCGTTGTACCTGCCGGAGGGCACGACACCGTTGGTGGCCTCGAGCTGCTCGCCGTGCCGGCGGCGGAGGTACGGCTCCCAGATTAGGCTGTCGGGGACGTATCGGGGCCCCTCCCTCGCCGCACGCGGCAGGGACGAGCGGATGCGTGCGATCTCCGCACGCCGCGCCGCGCCGGTGGGTACCGGGGGCACCGGCACGCCGCCGGCGCTGATCCTCCACGCCCCGGGCACTCGCATGTCCGGCGGGACCGGGTACTCGGCCTCGAAAAGGAGGCGAGCCTCGTCCTCGTGCAGATGACGGCGCCCGAATCCGTTCGCCGCCGCGCCGTCGCCTGGGAAATGCTCGGCCATGCTTTCTCAACTGGTGACGGCGAGAGGAGGAAAGGGGGAGAAATGAGCGCGTCGTCGGTGGATGATCGGGGTGAGTCTCTCCGGCGCACTTGCAGTCGGTTTTTATAGGCGGAGACGCCGCGTGGTAGGCTTGGCCGGCGCGTTACGCGTGGCGTGATTGCGTGACGGCCGAGGGACGCGTCGCCCAGCCTTCACTGCGCCGCCCGTGAGGCATCAATGGAGACTGACCGGCGCGGCAGCGCGCGGCAGCTTTGGCATTGATTCGTCGCGGGAAACGATGCGATGAGGACGATGAAGGGGCGAGAAGAGAGTAGAGTCGCTGACGCGGCGGGCCCGCGGCTCTTCGCGCCAAAAACGATTCGCCCGGCGCCCCCGAGCGACCCCCAGCGCGCCGGGTTTGGGTTGGGTCCACCGGCGCCAATTTCGGCCCGAGCCGGCGAAAACTGGGCTCTTGGGGGCGCGACTGGGCCGATTTTTTGGCGCCGGCGGACGAAAACACGCCTGGGGGGGCCATCTTGGGGGCGCGGCTGGAGATGCCCTAACGCCCTTCTCTGGCGGCTAAGCGCCAAAGGACGTGTATGTACGCATGCATTGATTTTGGTGAGCCGTAGCTGGCGTGCAGATTGAGATCGGTGCGCCCGCGCGATCAACCTGCACATCACAAGCTCGTGCTCATCCGGTGTCACCGACTGCTATTTTGACCCGCTCTCGCGTTAGAGTAACTCCAATGTAACGACCTATTTTGTCCGCCTATGTCCGTTTAGACCGGCGTCAATAAAAGTAGAGGCCCAATGCGTCAATCCAAACCCAAATCGCGGACGCGGCGATGCATTTGCGGTCAAAATCCATCGGCGTGGACGCGACGCGCGTCTTCTTGGTGTCTGCCGCGGTCTCACTTGGCGGCTACCCAATTACCACCCGTCGTTTAATTTATGACGGCCACCGACAGCGGGCCCACTAGTCAGCCAGTAGAAACGTCATTTTTTAACCCACGTGTGTGACGGGGGTCGGCCTCATCCACTTCCGTCCACATCTGGCCCCCCACCACCCCCTTGTGCTGCGACACCCCAAACCCTAGCAATGGGCATCCAAGGCAGTAGCAACGGCAAGGACAAGTGCACCCCCGGCGCCTCATCCTCCCGTGCTCCTCCTCCCTCTCCTCCTCCGTTGCCGGTGCGTTCCCGCGCAGATTGGCGGCGTCTGCACACCCGGTGCACTAAGGGCGGTGGCACTGGGAGTACACGCAGCCGCTGCCTTACCCCGACGTGACGCTGCCGCACCAGTGGCACCTCGATCCGCAGCGAATCCTGGTGTTGGCGGTTCCGCAGACACAGCGGACGCACGACGAGGAGGTGCACAGGCACCAGTCGCAGCTCATGCCGGCCCAGCGTCGGATGCCTGAGTACGCCGTCGAATCTCCCAACTCGGAGGCCTGGTTTTCCCTCGAACACGAGGAGCAACGACGGCTAGGCGTCGACGCCAACCCGCAGCTTCCACCATCGTGGCCTCCCCCCCGGGGTAGAGCTAGTGGAAATGGACGCGGAGGCACCAAGCCGTCCTCGAGGAGGCCCTGCAGCACACGCTAGAGGCAAGCCGACTCAAGGAGGACGCGCATTGGGATGGGCTGGAGCAAGCCCTTCCTTGTCGGCGGCAGGGGACTCTGTCCACGCCCCGCTCTTCGACCCGCCTCCGCCACCCCTGCCCATCGTCGAGCCCAAGCCAAATGCGGAGCCGATGCAGAAGCGCTCGCCGCCTCCACCAACTTGGCCAGAGGACCGACGAGTACCGCAAGTGGGTGAACGCGCCTCCGCTCCACTAGGCGCGCGACGCCCGAGGAGGAGGCGGTCCACCTTGAGCGCTGGAAGGCGCACTGGCTCGCCCAAGAGGAGGCCGGCGGCGAGCGGCAGATGCGTTTGAAGCAGTTGCTGCAACGCGACGCGGAGGCGCTCCGGCTTGACGAGGAGGAGGAGGAGCGCGCCCCGCAAGCCGCAATGCCGCCGCCCCAGCAGACGCCGGAGGATGCTGTCCTGGCAGCATACCAAGCAGCATTTGGGTGGGCTGGCCTTGCTCCCGGCTTCATCGACCTCACCAGCGGTGATGGCGACGTCGAGGGCAAGGGCAAGGCAAAGGACGCCTAGGGCAGCGTGTGGGCGTATACCTTTTTTATGTCTTCATTAATGTCTAATTAGATTTAAGTGGACTTTGGCCGGTGGTTGACCAGCCACTTTAATGTTTAATTACGTTTATTTTTGTGACTTGTTTTTTTCTACACTAGCAGAGTTGTCCGCCTTCCATTGGACGGTCAAGCCGACCCATACGAAAAAGCGGACGCGCATGTCCGCCTCGCTGACCCAAACGGATGAAAGGGGACAAAACACGCGTTTGTTTGGGTCGTCGCGTTGGAGTTGCTCTTACTCTTGTCAAATGGCAATACAGCGCACCTGGCGGGCCAATGTCTCATGTCTAATTTGCTTCACCTAAAACGCAAGTGGCGTCGGTCACGGACGTCCTTCCGCATGCGCACAATTATGAGTAAAGAACCACCATATTAGCGTCATATCTCTCGAAAAATCACCACTTTCTAAAACATAACACTTTACACCGTGTTATAATTTTAACAATAGCAAAAAATACTGAACGCGAAAATGATACCATTTTGACGTAGCCAATCGCGTGTTGGCTGACAGCGGGGGACAGCGCCGTTAACGGCCGCTAACGGTCATAGGGACCCTGGTCAACCCGTTCCCTAAAGGGAAACAGTGTCGTTCCCCTCCTCTCCACTCACCCACTCGCTCCCTCTAGCTTCACTCCGCCTCGCTCCACTTTGTGCCGCCGCCACAGCGGCTCAACCTCGCTGCCGCCGCCGCAATGCCTTCTTGGACAGACTCAAAGGAGAGTAGTGATGATGAGATGCTCAATTGGCTGGGGAGGTAATGTCCCTATACTCTATCTGTTTTATAGCCTAGGGTTAGGGATTTCAAATCAGAGAATTTCGTTTTGGTACAATTTCGACTGGATCCAGGGTATTTGACCACTCCCAAATCCTTTTGAACTCAATCTAGCCCCTCCTAACCATAGACGATTCGGACTTTGAAGGCGATGTGGAGACAACAGAGGCAGGCCCTGTTGAGTGCTACCACCGGAAAATAGCCAAGAAATTCGTAGCATTCGAAGGTGGCATAGCTGGAAGGAGATTTTATGGATGTGGTCAGGATGTAAGTTGCAATCAATGCCCTGCTTTTCTTCTCTGAAATCTCACATAAACTGCAATGTTTCAACAGTGTTAATAGATGTCCTAATGCAAGCCAAGTGTTTCTCTGAATGTCTGCATTCTAATGGTTAATGATCAAATTTGTTTGGAAAAAGAGCTTAGGCATATATATATAGAAGATATGAAGATTTGTTGTGCTGTTAGAACCAAGGAAGGGGCTGATCATGCACATATAGTGATTAATATTGATGATGAGGTTAAGACTGCTACCCTGCAGTACAAGAACCTTGTTGGTGAAGTTAACAAAATGCTCGGGCAACAAGTGGAAAAGAACCGTCAACAAACTTACAAGAACATAGTGTTAGAGGACAATGAAGGTTTGTCGAAGCAGCTAGACGAGAAGCAGTATGTCATTGAGGATATGAAGGGCATTCAAAAAGCACAAGGAGAACTGATCAAGAACCCGAGGACTGAGCTGCATGAGCTGAAGAAGGATAGGGATATCAATGGACTCAAGAAGGAGATTTATGTGCTCAAGACTAAACTCCAAGACCACAAGAAGGGTAAGAAACAGCTTATGGAGGACAAGATTGAGGTGATGCAGGAGAGGGATGGGTTGCAGATGGAGAAGAAGAAGATGGAGATAACCATTGCTGAGCTTACCAGAGTTGGAGAAATTCACAAGGGCAAGCTAAAGAAGATCAAGGGGATTTCTGATGAAGACTCTGTCATTAAGCTTAGTGGCTGAGACTTAGTCTAATCTAGTGTTGTTATATGCACTATGCTATCTATATACTTTTATTCTTGTTGTTGTAAGCACTATGATACCTACTTATGTGTGAGAATTGTTTTAAGCACTTTGATACCTATCTAAATTCCTAGTGTTGCAATGGTATGAAACATGTATTAGGTTTAATGTGGGTGCTATCTACTATTTTATGCACTATGCTACCTATCTAGATGATCGTTTGTGTGTACTATTTATGGAGAGTACTTCACTTATGTATCATGATGATGCCAAGATGGATGGATGACCACAAGGCTCAGTTGCCAAGATGGATGATAAACAACATAACAGATTGCATATTCAACATGCACATAGAAGTAGCAAAGCACTACACGTCACTTATGATATTCAAATTGAAACAAATAGCACAACCTAGACCCATAACATGGACCTAGAGTATAATAGGTTGCATACTCTTGCTGTCTTGCATAAGTGTGCATAAAAAGTACATAGAACTAGACATAATAGAGGCACCATAAAGGATCACAACAAGGACCCATATGATTGCTTGCTAGCTAGCCTAACAGCTGACCACATTGTTTGCATTAGGCATTACAAACTAAGACCAGTAGATCTAAAAAATATACCACCAACTTCTTCAACTTCTTTGTGTTCCATGGCATGTTATATATATATATTGGCCTAATATGTACTTAGTCTCCATGCAGCAACCTCACTCCTCCGGGATGGACTTGATCTTCTGAAGCTTCTCCTTGCTACCATGCCCACCTTTGAGCAATTCATCAATCACGCTCTTAAGGTTCTTATTCTCCTCTTGAAGAAGATCCATCTCCTCCTTAACCTCCTTCATGGCCTTCCTAGTGTTCCTGATAATATCCTCCTGAGAAGACAACATGCACCTCTACTCCTTGGCCAGTCTCAACTTCTCCATCTTCAGCTCCATCTTGCACTGCTCCTCTAACTCTGCA
The DNA here is from genome assembly GCA_034509565.1 of Triticum monococcum. Lineage (NCBI taxonomy): Eukaryota > Viridiplantae > Streptophyta > Magnoliopsida > Poales > Poaceae > Triticum > Triticum monococcum. The sequence goes on along the minus strand of CM067842.1, from coordinate 524,040,531 downwards.
AGCTTCGTCTTGACATCTTCAGCATGCTTTCTTGCATTCTCATGTTCCATATGCTGCACCTTTCCATCCCTCCAATCAAAAAGCTGGCCAACTTCCTCAACCATGTCACTAAATTGCTTGGCCAGGAATTCATTCTGCCTCTCCTGTTTGGCTATTGTTTTAGTAAACACCAGCACATTCAGTTAACAATAGCACATTCAGTTAACACCAGCATTTTCAGTAAACAATAGCACATTAAGTAAACAAAATCACATTTAGTAAACACCAGCATATTCAGTAAACAAAAGAACATTCAGTAAACACCACCATAATTAGTAAACAAAAGCACATCAAGTTAACTGCAGCACATTCAGTGGACAATAGCAATTTCAGTAAACAAAAGCACATTCAGTAAACACCAACATATTCAGTAAACACCAGCATATTCAGTAAACAAAAGCACATTTAATTAACACCAACATATTTAGTAGACAATAGCACATTTAGTTAACACTAGCAATTTATGTAGACAAAAGGACATTCAGTTAACACCATCATATTCAGTAAACACCAGCACATTCGATTAACACTGGCACATTCATTTGACACTAGCACATTCAATTACATAAAGCAAATTCAGTTAACAATGGCAGATTGAGTTTAACAGTACCACATTCAGTAAACATCAGCACATTCAGTTCATGCTAGCACATTCAATTAACTCAAGGAAATTTAATTTAATATTACAACATTCATTTAACACTACTGATCCAGAAAACAATAAGCTCATCATTTATTACCTGCTTAGCACAGCCATAGAACCTTCTACCTGTGTTTATGCCATCAAATGCAACACATTTCTTGCCCCTAAACTGGTGAAGCTTGCATTTAATCTCTAGATTAGACACTATTCCATAGAAGGAAGATTGAATAGGAGTATTAGGATTCTCCTACATTGAAAAGATGCCTTAGGCAATCCACAGACAAGAGGCAGAGAAGGGCGGGGAGGATCTAAAACTTTGCAACGTATACTTGACAACCCTAAGCCTAACCGAAAGTAGTGTATACATACCCACATGTCCACGTCCATACTGGTGCAGGTCTGCTCCTCTGCCTCGCTGTTGTCTTCCTGATCTCTCCAGGAGGCCATTACGGCTGTAGCTGCGGCTACGACGAAGAGGGGAGCGAGGCAAAGTGAGTGAGTGGGCGAGTGGAGAGGATGGGAACGACACTGTTTCCATTTAGGGAACAGGCCGAACGGCTCGGTACCAACGGCCATTAATGGTACACTGTCCCCCACTGTCGGCAGCACGCGATTGGCCACGTCAAAACGGTATAATTTTCGCGTTTAGTGTTTTTTTCCACTGCCAAATCTTTGGCGCGGTGCAAAGTGTCATGTTTTGTAAAGTGGTGGTTTTCCGAGAGATATGACGATAATGTGGTGGTTCTATGCATTTTACTCCACAATTATGCACAGGACCTGTCACACATGATTTTTTTGCGCATTCTGTCACACGTGGTACCACCGTATCCTATTACAATTCTAAAGAAAATATTAACAGTTGTATAGTGATTTGTCAAAACAGACCAACAAATTAGGACAAGTATTAGGTATCAAATTCTTTGGGTCGATTCAAGGATTCAACGATGACGACTGTGGCTCTGGGACGCTGGTCCTTAGGGGCACGTGCATGATGACTTCCTGGCTATTATCGACAAGGTCATGCTGGCTCCGGTATGGGAGCGGAGACGGCGGTGCATCGATGGCTCATTATGGCGGCGGCAATGGTCGTTCCGTGCTCCATGGACCTCAATGTAATTTCTATTATGTTTGAGGTGTTTTATACTTTTGGTGAATCTTTGTAATAGATTTGATCTTTTCGCCAAAAAAGGATAATTATTAGACATGTGTGGTCCTGCACTATAAAAATTTCAAGTCAAAACGACATTCCAGTGAATTATGCCATTTTCCGCAAGAACAACCAATAATTGAAAACAAAATAATAACTACAACAACATATAAGCATTTAAACAAACTACATAACTTGGCACTTTATTGAAAGAAAACTAGAAAATAACTTTGCTAGCAAGTCCTACATAATTCACAACAAATAAAAAACTATTTGTTTGCTACCTCCGAGAAGCGCTTTTTAATGCCTTTGAGCTTGACATGATAGTTGTGAAGGATATTCAAGGTCTTCTCCAATCTCCTTCTCCTCACGGATTTGATCTTTTATTTTTTCCTCGTCTTCCTTCACGTAAAGTAGATGTATATCTTAACTATAAGGGCAAACATATTCGACTTTCTTCTCCTTTGATTTACTATTTATATCATCAGGTTTTTCATGAGTTACCCATCCACATTTGTTTTTTATAACACGGGATATACCTAAAGGTTTAAAAGGTATAGTTATATCTATATCTTCTTCCTTTTTAACTTCTCCCACATACATAATACTATCCAAATCTACTTGTTTTAAAACGTAACTCACTCTGTTTAATCCCGGTGGTATTCTAAAACAAAGTCTTTCTCCTTCCCATTATATATGTCATACAATTGGAGGAACATTTGCTGATTGACAAACTTGGCTTCCAATTCTTCTGTTATCATGATAAGTGCTTGTTCATAGTTTCAAGAACTTTGCAATATAGTTTTGTCTTGTTTTTTTCAAGGATTCAATATATGAAAGGAAACACTCTGTGTTTTCTCTTCATATCAAGATTCCATCACCAACTCTAAACTTCTTAGTACTCATCCTAAGAGGGAGCATTGTAAGAACAAGAAAAGTAACTCGATCTGAAATTATAAATATTTTTGGAGTTTTTGATAACATGCAAGATAAGAACACTAACAAGGATTAAAAAAAGTGCATCTAGACAAGATATAGAAGAAGGAAGAAATTAAACGTGATGCATAACCTATTGTACAAAATATACCTCCTTAGCAATGGCACCTGAGTACAGCTGTTGGCTGCCAATGGCCTTGTTGGGCTCCTAAGTGTAGGAGTTTGCTATATGCAGTAAGTTTTCCCTCAATAATAAACAAGATATCAATTCATTGAGGTACTAGTATCCTGAAGTAGTTGAATTCTCTGCAACACAAATAAAATGTTGTTTTTGTTCCCACCAGAGCTAATAATGGTGTCAATCCTTGCTAGTCTTGCCAGTTGCGCAAGACTATTAAATTTTTTAAAGAATGGTCAAAAAAGTAAAAAAATAATAAAGTGGCGGGCTATATATTTGTATTTTTAGATTAGAACAAAACTAAAATTAAAAGGCGTGTAAAAGTTGTTGGAAGGTGATTCTTGTGGTAAAAACTCATGTTGGGGTTCATAGGTTTACCAAGTGCATGTGTCCAACACATAGAAGTGTTGTAACATAATCATGTGAAAAAGTGCACATCAAAACATTTCAAGTTCATGCCAAACATGGGAATGTGTTAATTCTACATAGGAAGCATGTCCATAAGACTATTAGATCGAGATACACTTTGTATCTTATTGCTAAATAGATCGTCCATAGATCAAGATCCCTCTGCACCTCGTGAACTTTAACTCTGAACTCTGAACACAGGTAATTTCTTTGAGCAAGATCACATGTTGTTTGTTTATGGGATTCCAATGAATCCAATAATAAACCTAATCCTTAGTGGTAACAATTCAATAAAAGGTTTTCCCACTTTCTTTCACTGCAGTACATTACTTGCAAGATTGAACTCAACTAATGCACACCTCTCCTACTACATATTACGATCTAAATTAGTCATGAGTAAACAAGCAACCAGAGAGAAATGTACATCTATAGATCAAACAAGATGAGATTCATAAATTTGAACATAAAGAAATAATTCATCACATGAACATGAAGATCATCATCGCAACAAATACATCAGATTAAGCATAATCATGCAGGGCAACCCATATGTCTATTGTATTGAACATCTAAGCACAACAAAGGGAGAAAATTCCCACTTTGGTTATAGCCATGAACCAATAGTCCATGGGGTGGGTACTCATAACTCATCTTGGAGCATGAGGATCGATGTTGATGATGATGGAAATGAATCCCCCCTTCCGATGAGTTTCGAATCAGGGTTGAAAGCAGATCGCCTTAGAAATGCGAAGTGTTGGGGCAAAAAAACCCTAGGGAACCCACGGGCCATTGGCGCCTCCCATAGGTGCCACATGGGCTAGGAGCCTACACTAGATGCCTAGGCCCTCTGGGCCCATCCAGGGGTGTAGCCTTGGCCCCCTGGTCTTCTTCCGGCATGAAACGTCAAAACCTTTTTTGGGGTTTGCTATTTTCTCGGAATTATCTCTATGGTGAATTTCTAAAATTCCAAAAACAACAAAAACAGGAACTGACTCTAGCATCGGATTAATATGTTAGTCCAATAAAAATGATAAAAAGTGTGCCCAAAGTGGACGAAATTGATAGCAATGTAGCATGAATCATACAAAAAATTATACATATGTTGGAGACGTATCATTGATCTGTTGGAAAAATGCCCTAGAGGCAATAATATTGTATTATTCATTTCCAGGTTTATAATTAAGAGTTTATATTCTATGCTATTACAGCTATGATCCTGGAATATGTGATTCAGTGGAAAACTCATAAGCATGTGTAGAATAATAAACTTGCTCAAGTGTAGTATGTTGATCATGTTTTCCTGATCTTGGGATATCATGATTGTAACGACAGTCGCAAAACAACATTGAGAGTATGACGTTAGAAGCACAATCATATTAACTCGACCCAACTTGTTTGTTATACTTTGAGATACTATCGTCACATGTCAATCAATATAACATGGAGAGTTAATGTATGCTTTAGTTCCTTAAACCATGAGAGTATCGTAGGCACTTCTTACCGGATGATGAACTTTGGGGTTTTTGAAACGTCATCTGTAATAGGATGGTCATAACAACAACTTACAGGTTCGTCAGAAAGTATGACAAGGGCTAGATAGCTCAAGAGTGGGATTTCCTACTCCAGCGATGGAGCGATATTCTTAGGGCCCTCTTGGTGTGACGACATCCATCATCCGCTGACCGGACACAGGTGACTAGGTCACAGGGATGCTGAAACATGTCAACGAGAAAGAAGAACAAAATGGTAACGAGGAGACCGATATAGTGAGCATGAGAATGACTCAAGTGGATGCCAATGTCTCTCACCTAGGGTTATGTAAAGTATCGCGAGGCAAAGGGAATAGCACATTATTACCAAAGTTCACTCAAATATCATTTGTGTATTCATAGGGATCAATATGGATGTCCACGGTTCCGCTATTGGTCATTACACGAAATATGTTTTGTTCATGTCTATGTTTTACCGAACCTACAGTGTCACAAGCTTAAGGGAATCATGATCAGTTGAGTGTTAGTGAATTAAGAGTTATGAGAATATATCCATGAAATAGCTTAATGATTAGAAATAGTTTTGAGGGAAACCAAGAACATTTCGGGGTTACCGAAAGAGTTTTGGGGTTTACTGGGTAATTCAGGGAATTGATATATAGGTCGAAAATGTTTCCAGAGATGTTAAATTAATAATACTAGTCGTCAACCCGTGCATTCGCACGGGCTAGAAATTTTTTAAATGGATCGATTAGGTATTTGTGACATTTATTAAATTGCAAATGTAGTATAAAATGTAGAAATACTTCATAAATATTCCTTGGAAGTACGGAATTATACGCCTAGATTCTTTAGGGCACATTTCCTTCAATAGATACTTCATTGGACGATATATGTTTGCTGTGTAACTAAGTTTTTCCTATCTTATCTCTCCACTGTCTTCTAACCATTTATATTGTCTTCTAATTCTTTTTGTAATCTAATTCTTTTTCTTGTCTTCTAATTATTTTTTTAATCATTACTCACCAATGTTAGCGCTTCCTCTCTGCCAATTGAGTTGTGACTTTTTGTGATTGCTACCTGTCACATCGGAATGTTAGTTATTTTGATATAGTTGTTGAAGCATGGCCTATCTTCAGCATATTGCATAGAAGAATCATTCTGTAAGCATTAGTCATCGAAGTTTCTTGCTTTGTCTATGACAATTGAGTTGTTAGAATCTATTTGGTATTACTGCATAATTGTTGCGGACATGTCATTTTGTAGCACATGGGTCTTCCATTTTGTACACTATCGTAGTGTTCGGTCTTGGGTCTCTCTTTCCTAATACTCGTCTTGAATTAGTTGTCGCTCAAATTGATGTATCTAGCATTAAAAAAATCTAGACGAAGGGAGTAATATATTGTTTAATTAGTTCTTGTTTTTCTCTGACTAAACTACTATGGAAATTCCTTTATTTTGTACTTTTGAAGTACGTGTATATATACAATGTGAAGATTATATCTAACAGATGTTATGTAGAAAACAATTATACCAATACATCTAGAAGCTAACATATTTTCCCCATATATAAATTTGTGAATCATCATGCCTGGTTACAATTAACTAATCATGTTTAGTATTCAAGTAGGCAAATTAATAAACGATGTTGTTGGTTTATCGTACTTCTAACTTGCACCAGAATGCTTAATATTATCATTTCCAAGTTTGATAGGGTTAGTTGTTGGATGGTGGGTCATCAACCTTTCTTCCCCTCTCCCTCCCAAATAAAACTAAGCTCAAGGATAAAATAGCCAACTTCATAAAAGGGCGAAAAAGCAAATATCCAATTCTAGGCCCGGGCTCATCTGCACCCGGTCAAAAAATAATTCATAAAAAAATCAATAAAATTCAAAAAAAATCCAAATTTTTTGTGCATGGTAGATAATTTTGTGCGTGAGGTGCGCTACAAATTTTAGAGCATTTGGACATTTGAGTAGCTCTCAGAAAAAAGACAAATTGGGTCAGGACAGTATACGAACAGTACACTATTTAACAGAACCCAAATTTATCTTTTTTGCCGAAAGCTACTCAAATGTCCAAATGATTTGAAATTTGGAACGCACATCACTCACCAAATTATCTACCATGCCAAAAAATTGGATTTTTTTTGAATTTTTCTAGTATTTATTTTGATTTTTTTATTCAGCACAGGTGCAGATGCTCCTGAGAGCCAAAACGCCTCACTCACGAAAAAGATCATACTCTACAAAACCGGCAACAGAGAAGGCCATAGCTTCAGGAGTTAAGGTAGTCATGGAAGGAGTTAAATGTTCTAACAACATGTAGAAGCATGGGCATGCCATGGACAGGAAGTTAGTGACATGATGGATGATATACTTGAGGACTTTTGTGCGTTCTTAGCACATAATACTTATACATGTTGGAACTTGTTGCCACTAAGATTGAAATAGTTTTTCCCAATGCACACTCGTAGGACCCATTAAAGCCAAAAAAGTAACACAAAGCATGGAAATCATATATACTTGGAAATCATAAGTTTTTCTCCTTCCTTTCCACGTTGAATGTCATTGCTAACTGATTTGAAATGAACATATAAATGAACTCTGCAAAATAACACAAAATCCATTCACCCTGTTACCATGTTGTTGACTTCCATCAAGTAACTTTCCATGTGTACTCTAGAACATCACTTAGCCTGCTATGTAACAGGAGTATGTTCCATCAGCTAAGCATGCAGCACTGAGTGAAACCATTGTTCTCATCATCTGGTTTATAATGTTTATTTTTGTTTCTTCTTTCTCTGTACATGAACCATAAAGAAAATAAGATCATGAAGGAAAGGCTAACTCATCCTTTTCAATATTATATGGGAGTACGGAATTTGTAATACCTTGTGTCCGTGTCAATCCATGTCTCATATTTCCATTCGGTGCCTCGGTGGTAGCCAGCATGTAATCCCTAGTCCATAGCGCCTCTTCTTTGTCCTGGGATGGCGTTAACATATTTTCTGCAGTAGCATTATCAACAGGTAACCATATTGTGATGCAACTATACCCAGCGTATATTGTGATGCAACTGTACCCAGTGAAAATCTGCATGAGTGTACAAAATAGAGACTAAAGGTTCATCAAAATAGTTCAAGGATCTGGCTAACAATGTGAACAAATTGGAGTTTTGACACTGAAAACATAAAATAGTAGTGGTAGCTTCACTACTAAACACGAAACAGAGACTGGGCAGTACCACCCATGGCTCTTTCCATTTTTAAGACTGAGTTCAGCAACCTCTTTGTCAGGTATTACAATATCACGGACTAATAAGTTTACCAATTTCTAAGAGCTTTCTCGCAGTTTGTACCCTGTTTGTAAAGAAGTACCATGTTTCACCTTTTCAATTCTCATGCAGAAGGAATGCGTAAGAAAGATACACAAATAAATCATACTCCTATATAGTAATTCTGGCCAAAACATTATATAAAACGATTCTATTAGATTAGGCGAGGCTCAACAACCTGAAAGATTTGTGTATAGGGCAGTGAGCCTCTATAGTTTATAAACAATAGTGGCGGTCAGAGAGATTCTTGAAGTAGTCTACACAGCCAAGCTATCATTTTAGCTGTGACCATCTAGAATTACGATGAATGGCATGTAGCTTTGCTTCTAACCCGGTCTGAAATATTCAAGCAACATAAACACGTGACGATTTTGGTTCATATTACAAACAATGGAAAGCAAGAAATATGAATCAAGTAGTATTTGGGACAAAAAAATATAATAATAAAGAAAATATGTGTTGGGGAAAAAAATAGAGTTTCCACCCTTAAAACAACAAATAGTGGTAGCTTCACTACTGAAAACAAAATAGAGACTGGGCAGTACCACCCTAGCTCTTTGTATTTTTAAGACTGAGCTCAGCAACCTCTTTGTCAGGTATTAAGTTATCACGGGCTAATAAGTTTAACAATTTCTAAGAGCTTTCTTACCGTTTGTACCCTGCTTGTAAAGAAGTAGCATGTCACCATTCCGATTTATGTCAGTATTTGACCTCCTCAATTCTCATGCAGAAGGAATGTGTACGAAAGAGGCAAAGATAAATCATACTCCTATATAGTAATTTTGGCGAAAACATAATTCAAAAAGATTCTATTAGATTAGGCGAGGTTCAACAACCTGAAAAGAGTTTTTTTTTGCGGGAACAACCTGAAGGAGTTGTGTATAGGACACTGAGCCTCTGTAATCATACTCCTATATAGTAATTCTGGACAAAACATTATATAAAAAGATTCTATTAGATTAGGCGAGGCTCAATAACCTGAAAGAGTTGTGTATAGGCCAGTGAGCCTCTGTAGTTTATGAACAACAGTGGCAGTCAGAGAGATTCTTGAAGTAGTCTACACAGCCAAGCTATCATTTTAGCTGTGACCATCTAGAATTACTATGAACGACATGTAGTTTTGCTTCTTACCCAGTCTGAAATATTCAAGCAACATAAACACGTGACGATTTTGGTTCATATTACAAACAATGGAAAGCAAGAAATATGAATCAAGTAGTATTTAGGACAAAATAAAAATATAATAATAAAGAAAATATGTGTTGGGGAAAAAATTAGAGTTTCCACACTGAAAACAACAAATAGTGGTAGTCCACTACTGAAAACAAAATAGAGACTGGGAAGTACCACCCATAGCTCTTTCTATTTTAAGACTGAGCTCAGCAACCTCTTTGTCAGGTATTAAGTTATCACGGACTAATAAGTTTAACAATTTGTAAGAGCTTTCTTACCGTTTGTACCCTGTTTGTAAAGAAGTAGCATGTCACCATTCCGATTTATGTCAGTATTTGACCTCCTCAATTCTCATGCAGAAGGAATGTGTATGAAAGAGGCAAAGATAAACCATACTCCTATATAGTAATTTTGGCCAAAACATAATTCAAAAAGATTCTATTAGATTAGGCGAGGTTGAACAACCTGAAAAGAGTTTTTTTGCGGGAACAACCTGAAAGAGTTTTGTATAGGCCACTGAGCCTCTATTGTTTATAAACAACATTGGGCGGTCAGAAATTCTTGAAGTAGTCTAGACAGTCAAGCTATCATTTTAGCTGCAACCATCCAGAAATACTGTGAACCACACTTGATTTTACTTCTATCTCGGTCTAAAATATTCAAGCAACATAAACACGTCAGGTGTTTGCTTCATATTACAAACAGTGGAAAGCAAGAAACGTGAATCAAGTACTAAAACTACGACACTTATGTTGGATCGGAGGGAGCAGTATTTAGCACAAACAAAAAAATATAATAATAAATAAAATACGTTCTGGGGAATTTGGAGTTTTATAACTAAAAACAAAAAATAGTGGTAGCTTCACTACTGAAAAATAGAGACTGAGCAGTGCCACCCATGGCTGAGCTCAGCAACCTATTTGTCAGGTATTACGATATCACTAACTAATAAGTTTAAAATTTTCTATGAGCTTTCTTACAGTTTGTACCTTGTTTATAAAGAAGTACCATGTACCGTCGGATAAGTGTATCACCATTCCGACTCAGTACAACCAATTAATATGGATCTAAGGGAGTGGAATTTAGGACAAACGAAAAATATAATAATAAAGAAAATACAAATTAATTGCTAGTACATAGCCCTGGGAACCTCCCCTTGCCAAGCCCTCCGACTCCATGGTATCCTTCAAGCCCATGCCATGTCTTTTGAAACACTGATCCAATTATAGTTTGTCATGCCGAGGAAAACCATGGACTGGCTTGAAGATAGAGGAGTCTTACTGAAATTGCTTAAATCAGTGAAGATAATATGCACATTGCATTACGAAAAGAGATGGGGAATATCAATAACACTGCTTTATTTTAACCAGCATAGAGAAACCACAGATTTCAACTTTGATTTGCAGAAAATAATAATGCAATTTTGTTGCAACGGAAAGATAAACCCAAAGATATAGAAACCTATCAAGAGGCAAATCAATTCCTTACCTGTAGAAGTTAGGACTCTTGTCAAACTTTCAATGCCAGAAGCAACTTAAGTGACCATATTGGAATTGGCAGTGGCTAAAGCCATTTTAAATCAAACTTTTCATCTGCATACAATGTTATGCTATTGTGTAAGCTTCATCAGAGAATTTCTTGTTCTATGCTAGTGAAGACCGCAGATTACTATTCGATGAAGTAGCTTTAGAGGCATCCGTAAATATTATGCTGCGCATAATGGGACAACATAAATCAACTATTTTTTAGAGAAGATTTATCATTATGCAAAACCCACTACAATAAGCATGAAATTCACTGTGATGGCACTCTGGAAGTGTATCTAAAAATTCTTTAGCATATGTTCTATAAGTGTAGCTCTAGAGGCATGCGTAAATATTATGCTGCGCATAATGGGACAGCATAAATCAACTATTTTTTAGAGCAGATTTATCATTATGCAAAACCCACTACAATAATCATGAAATTCACTATGAGGGCACTCTGAAAGTGTATCTAAAAATTCTTTAGCATATTTTCTATAGGTGGCAACTATGATATCTGGACATTGTAACTGCAAAGGAAGGATCACACATGTTATTAAAAACAAACAATGATATTATGGATTCCATGATTACACAGATGCAAAAAAATTAATATGGATGTTTTGTATTAAAAATATCATCTATCTAGATCTGTTCCCAATACAACAAAGAAACCAGACACAGAAACATGTGTAACTCCATAATACATACATGAAGCTATTTTTTTTGCACAACCAACAATACTTAAATCTTACAAATCTACCAAGAAAATATTGTACACTCTATAAGATATGATTCTTAATCCTGGATAGAAGAATTGTTTGTCAAAATGCAGATAATCAGAGAGTTGGCACATATTCAAAGAAAAACATGCAATCTCCAAATCCTTTCCATATAAAGTTTATATAAACATCAAACAAATTTGGCTGACGGTGGTTGATTTCTATATTTACACAGCGCTGCAAGTTGGCATCAGATGTCATGCAAATTATCTCAGCTGGCTGGTTCTCCTTCACATCCTATAATTCATAATCTAGTAAGAGCTGTGATGTGAAAAAATGTACAGTAGCAATTCTTTTTCTTGGTGAGACTTCACAGCCAAGGTGGAGAAGGGCAGGCCCAACCACTAAAGCGGCCGACTTCCACCAAGGCAGCATGCCGCCGCGCCATGGCACACTGCTGTTCTGCCTCAGCTCCTCCTCCCTCATGGCCTATCTCCTCTGCAGCCGTCCAACGCATTGCTGCCTCTCGTGCGCCTCGCTGGTTGCCCATCTGCTCGCCCCACCGCGGCCCTCGCACCATGGAGCTTCTCGAGCTTCGCCGGCTGCCCAACGGCGCCACCCCAACCCCTGCCACGGTACCGCAGCACCAGCAGCCCCGATCCAACCACCTCCACCCCTTGCTCCCCTTCTCCACCTCTCGGATGCTCTTGCGATGCAACCTTTTCCAAATAAAAAGAACACACATAGATTGGATTGTAGCAGGGATGGAACATTGAGATCTGGGACGGGAGGCTGTAGGGCATGGAGAGGCGGCGTAGGAATTTTGAGGCGGAGGAGGAAGACGGGCTAATTTGATACCGTGGATGATTTGTGTAATTTTTTTATTACTGTGGGAATTGGCTCAGGATTGCATGGATTAATCACCACCGTTATAATTTGGTCCCACCGGATAAACGGCTCTTAATTTCTAATTAACGTGGTAATTTCATGGGAGTCTGAAATTAGTATAGGTATAGATAAGGTTCTAATATTGATTAGAAGGCTTTTAGAATTAATTTAATATCAATGGGTCAAATAAATACTAAAAGTCCAAGTGGTGGAGAGTAAGGCCCAATAACACTTGGGGCGTCGCCTAGCAAGTATGGCAATCTAGAGGGGGCAAATTGGAGAGGGGGAAGGATGATACGTCTCCAACATATCTATAATTTTTGATTTTTTTCCATGCTATTATATTACCAATCTTAGATACATTATATGCAATTTTATATTAGTTATTGGGACTAACCTATTAAGTCGGTGTCCGATGCGAGTTGTTGTTTTTGCTGGTTTTTTGGCTTTCAAGAAATCAATACCAAACGATGTCCAAACACGATGAAACTCTATGGTGATTTTTTCTGGACCAGAAGGGACACTAGAACGTTCAGGGGGAGGCCAAAAGATCTATGGGAGAGCGACGAGCTTACCCAACATGTCCCGGGGGCGCCCCATGAGCTCGTGGGTTCCACACAACTCCGTTTGACGTAATTCCAACTCTATAAATTCTCAAATATTCCCAAACCAATAAAGAACCACCGGAAACACTTTTTCCGCCTCCGTAAGCTTTTGTTCTTCCGTGATCCTATCCGGAGACCTTTTCCGGTACTTTGCCGTAGGGGAAATCGAGCACGGAGGGCTTCTACATCATCCTTGCTACACCTCCAATGATGTGTGAGTAGTTTACCACAGACCTATGGGTCCATGGCTAGTAGCTATATGGCTTCTTCTTTCTCTTCGATCTTCAATACAAAGTTCTCCATGATCTCCATGGAGCTCGATCCAGCGTAACCTTCTTTTGTAGTGTGTTCATTGCGATCCGATTAATTGTGGGTTTATGATCAGATTATTCATTGAACATAATTGAGTCATTTCCAAACTTTATTATGCATGATTGTTATAGCGTTGTATTTCTCACTGGTATATCCGTTTGGTTTGGCCAACTAGATTGATTTATCTTCAGTGGGAGAGGTGTTTTGTGACATCTTGTGGTGTCCTCACCCAGTAACAGAAGGGGTAGCAAGGCACATATTTGTTTTGTGGCCATTAAGGGTAAAACGACGGGGTTTAGTCATATTTCTTGGTTTTATTCTGTCTACATCATGTCATCTTGCTTAAAGCATTACTCTATTTGTCATGAACTTAATACAATAGTTGCATGCTGGATAGCGGTCGATTGGTGGAGTAATAATAGTAGTTGCAGAATCATTTTTGTCTACTTGTCACGGACGTGATGCCTATATATATATGATCATTGCCATGAATAACATCATAACTATGCAATTTTTTACCAATTTCCCAATAGTAATTGGTCTACCCACCATATGCTATTTATTCGAGAGAGAAGCCTCTAGTGAAAACTATGGCTCTGGGTCTATCTTTATCATATTACTAAAACCAAAATATCTTGCTGCAATTTTTTACCTTTCTTTTTCTTTGCAATTTATCTATCTACCACTACTAGATTTGATCCTTGCAAGTAACGAGTTCAAGGGGATTGACAACCCTCTTGCTTGCGTTGGGTGCAAGTATTTGCTCGTGTGTGCAGTTATGGTTCACTAGGATTTGCGTGGTTCTCCACGGTTTGATAAACCTCAGTTCTCACTAAGGTAAATACTTATCAGCTACTATATTTCTTCACCCTTCCTCTTTGAGGAAAATCCCAATGCAGCTCACAAGTAGCAGAAAGAATTTCTGGCGCCGTTGCCGGGGAGACATCATCAAATCACTACAAATACCTTCACTCAAACTATCATCTACTTGTTCTATATTTTATTTGCTTCTATTTTTGATCTCCCTCCACTTCTCCAAAAAAATCAGAAACACAAAAATATTTTACTTTGTTAGTTTGTTTGCTTGCCTTTGTCACTATGTCTCAAGAAAAATTCTATGGCAGTTCTTATCATATAAGGCTGCCTGAGATTGAGAACACTACCAAGAATTTCATGTTTACACAGTATGAGCACAATAAAATCTTTGATGAGGAAATTAAAGAACACTCTACCTTATTGGACGCCATTAGTAAACAACTTGATGAAGTTAACCAAGAAGTTGCCAACCTTCAATCTCAACTCGCTCGTACTGAAAATTTGATCGTTAAGATATCCGACAAATAAACTATGCTAGTAAATAAAATGGCTGTTAAACCCAAGTCACATTCTCTTACTAGTGATTATGAAGATATTAAAATGATTGGTGTGACACCCATCGAAACTTTGTTTAGTAGTATAAAGCTTGATGAAAAACGGACTGGATATGCATCAACTTTAGTTAGAAGGCGTCCCAATTGTTCAGAAGGTGATAATCTTAATGATAAAAGTAAGAAAAGTGGGTTTGAAGAGGTTAAGACTTTAAATAGTGATCTCCCACTACTTTGGATTACAAGGACTTTGATTATGATAATTGTTATTTGATTGAATGTGTTTCCTTGTTGCAATCCATGATGAACTCACTAATGCTTACAAACAAAATAAAACTTTTACTAAACATATCATAGAAGCAATGATAAAAGCTCATGAAGAAAAGCTCAAATTGGAGGTTTCTATACCTACAAAATTACATGATGAGTGGGATCCTACTATTAAAGTTAAGATCAAAGATTATGAATGTAATGCTTTGTGTGATCTAGGTACTAGCGTCTAAACTATACCCAAATCATTATGTGACGTGCTAGTTCTCATCGATATGGATGAATGTTCCCTTAACTATACCCAAATCTTTGTTAGAATAAATGATGTTCTCATACTTGCTAATAGAAATTATGCACCCGTGTACTTCATTGTGCTAGATATTGAATGCAATCTGTCTTGTCCTATAATACTTGGTAGGCCTTCCATACATACCATAGGTGTGGTTATTGACATGAAAGAAGGAAATATAAGGTTGCAATTTCCATTAAAGAAAGGGATGGAACACTTCCCAAGGAAGAGAATTAAACCACCATATGAATCTATTATGAGAGGCGCCTATGGAATTAATTTGAAGGACGACAAACTTGAAACAATGCATTACGCCTAGCTAGGGGCATAAAGCAATAATGCTTGTTGGGAGGCAACCCAATAGTTATCTTAAATTTTTGCTTTTACTTTTTGTTCTTGTGTGTTGACATGATTATTGCTACTATAATTATTATGTTTTTATGTTTTAATTAGTGTGTGTGTCAATTAAATCCTTTAGGATGATTTGGTTGATAGTTGAGTAGATTTAAAAAAACAAAAACTTTTGCAGCCAGTGCTGGAATTACTATAATTCACTAGAACATGATAAAAATTTGAAAGTAATACACATCTTTGATCCCGAGCTCAGGAAGTTAATACTTTAGGAGGCCCATGATTCACCATACTCGACACACCCAGGAAACACCAAGATGTATCTGGACTTGAAGGAAAGTTTCTGGTGGACAGGTATGAAGAAAGCTATTGCTGAGTATGTAGCAGTATGTGATGCCTGTCAGCGAGTAAAGGCAGAGCATCAGAAGGCAGCAGGACTACTACAGCCTTTATCAATACTCGAGTGGAAATGGGAAAAACTTGGGTTGGATTTTATCACAGGATTACCCAGGACTCATTCAGATTATGATTCTATCTAGGTAGTGGTTGATCGCTTGACCAAGGTAGCACACTTCCTTCCCGTGAAGAACACATACACCAGTGCTAAGTTAGCCACGATATACATACCAGGATCTTATGTCTGCATGGATTTCTGAGGAGTATCATATCATATAGAGGAACAAGATTTACCTCAAAGTTTTGGAATCAGTTGCATGCAACTTTTGGTACGAGGCTGGAGTTCAGTACAACTTTTCATCCGCAGACATATGGACAAACCGAGAGAGTCAATCAAATCCTGGAGGACATGTTGAGAGCTTGTGCGCTAGACTATGGAGCTAGCTGGGATGATAATTTACCCTATGTAGAGTTCTCATACAACAACAGCTACCAGTCCAGTTTGAAGATGGCCCCTTTCGAGGCTCTATACGAAGGAGGTGCAGAACACCATTGATGTGGGATGGTGTCGGAGACCAAAAACTTTTTGGTCTTGATCTTACCAGAGATTCCGAAGAGAAGGTCAAGTTGAGTCATGACAAACTCAAAAATAGCTCAGTATAGATGGAAGAGTTATGTCGATAGTAAACGCAAGGAATTACCATACGAAGTGGGAGACCGAGCATATCTTCGTGCATCTCCACTCCGAGGAATCAAGAGGTTTAGTGTTAAAGGAAAGTTAGCACCCAGATTTATAGGTCCCTATAGGATTCTTGAACGCAAGGGAGAAGTTGCATTCAAGCTGGAATTGCTGGAAGAATTCTGAGGAGTTCACGATGTCTTTCACGTTTCACAGCTAAAGAAATGCCATGCTAGGATGACTGATATCCCGTTGAGAGACACAGTGCCCTTAGATGCCATACAGCTTAACAGTGATCTGACTTATGAGGAGAAGCCTGTCAGGATTCTCGAGACTGGCGAACAGAGTTACCCATAGCAAGATCATCAAGTTTTGCAAGGTTCTATGGAGTCACCACTCTGAGGAGGAAGCCACCTGGGAACGAGAAGAAGACCCACGTCGAGACCACCCACACCTATTTTCTAGCCAACCTGAATCTTGAGGGTGAGATTCATCATAACGTGGGTAGGTTTGTAACATCCAATTTTTTTAATTTGGAATGTTTTACAATTATATCTAAGCATCTATTGCATTTTGTTTTAATTGTGGTGGAATTTAAAATTTCAGAGGCATTTGAGTTTTTTGTTCGAAGTTGAATTCATTTCAAACTCGCTTTTGAATTTACTTTCAACATTTCCTGACAAGATATTTTGATTAAAAAGTATGAGTGGAGGTAACATGACACCCTGAAAGTTAGAAGAAATTAATGCCAAAATAAATTGAATTCAAATTTGAGTTTACTTGGTTTTTTCATAAAAACGTTTTTCATAAAGTTTCTATTTTGCCTCTAAAAATAGTTAATCTTCTAGGATTTATTTTTCTAATCATTTTATTATATAATATGTGTATATATATATATATATATATTTCTCTTATTTCTTTTCTCTCTCTCTCTCTATTAATTCAAAATTGGAAAAATGTTTTTAAAAGGAAATCCCCAGTGCGGCCCACCACAGCTGATCCGACCTGGATCTGGAGCCGATCTGAATCTCCAAAGGATCGGTCATCGATCCTTCCCCGATCTCCTCTCTCTCTCTCTCTCTCTCTCTCTCTGCCCCTGGGCCCCACTGCCCATTCGAGCCACGCCCGCGCTCACCTTCTTCCTCCCCCCGATCTCCTTACCACCTCGCCGAAGATCTGATCGGATCCGATCCCGCGCCGCTACACTTCCATTCAAGCGCATCCGAGGCTACTGCTACCTGAAAGGATCGATATGGTTGACTAGAGGGGGGGAGGGTGAATAGGCAACTACCAATTTTTAACTTTTCTTTATAAATTAAACTTTGCATCAAAGTAGGTTGTCTAGATGTGCAACTAGGTGAGCAACCTATATGATGCAATACCAACAAGCAACCAAGAGAAGTAACACTAACGAGCTTGCACAAGTAAAGGTAAGAGATAACCAAGAGTGGATCCGGTGAAGACGAGGATGTGTTACCGAAGTTCCTTCCCTTTGAGGGGAAGTACGTCTCCGTTGCAGCGGTGTGGAGGCACGATGCTCCCCAAGAAGCCACTAGGGCCACCGTATTCTCCTCACGCCCTCACACAATGCGAGATGCCGTGATTCCACTATTGGTGCCCTTGAAGGCGGCGACCGAACCTTTCCAAACAAGGTTGGGGCAATCTCCAAAACTTAATCGGAGGCTCTCAACAAAACCACGATGCTTCACCATAATGGACTATGGCTCCGTGGTGACCTCAACCGTCTAGGGTGCTCAAACAGCCAAGAGTAAAAAGATCTGCTAGGGATGAGTGGGGGAATCGAAAATCCCTTGGTGGAAGTGTAGATCGGGGCCTTATCAACCACTCCCGAGAAAATCAACGAGTTTGATTGGCTAGAGAGATAGATCGGGCGAAAATGGAGCTTGGAGCATTTAATGGAGCTTGAGCAATAAATGGAGCTTGGGGAGGAAGAGGTAGGTCAAAGGGAAGAAGGGGACCCCCTTTTATAGTGGGGGCAACAACCCAACTGTTGCCCCTCACCAACCAGCCCCGCACAGGGCGGTACTACCGCTAAGAGGGGGCGGTACTACCGCTAGGTCAGCGGTACTGCCGCACCAGCCAGCGGCACTGCTGCGCAGAGGAGACTAGTAGGGAAAAGGACCCATCGCGGTACTACCACGGTGGTAGGGGCGGTACTACCGCTCCTGAAATGGTACTACCGCCTCTACAACCGCAACTAGTGCTGCAAAACCCGACACGAGAAAAAGACCCCTTGAGTCGAGGCGGTAGGAGCCAGACAGCCCAGCGGTACTACGGCAGCGGGGTCACGGGCGGTACTACTGCAGTGGAGCGGTACTGCCGCTTGTGACCCTTCGGCCGTAGTACCGCTGGTAGTGCGGTACTACCGCTGGGACACTGAAGAGAGAGAGAGAGAGAGAGAGAGAGAATCTCTCCAAAGAGGCTGAGGACGAGGCGGTGGTGCCAGGCACCCCAGCGGTACTACTGTTGTGGAGTCACGGACGGTACTACCACTGTGGAGCGGTACTACTGCTGGTGGCTCCTGAGCGGTACTACGGCTGGGTCGCGCGGTACTACCGCTGGGACCCAGACATGACAAAGAAAAGAGGAGAGATCTCTTCAATGGAATGGAAAAGCTCGGAGGGTGAGAAGCTGATGTGTACGTGTTGATTCCACCCATGCAATACCCCAGCGGACCCCCTCTTGATAGTACGGTGCCCTCTACGCAACTAGTCCACCGAGAGAGAAATGAAAGAGCTACACTGTCTTGAAGGACACTCCGAAGGGAAGAAAACGTCTCGTGCCAGGGTTGAATCTGTGAACTATTCAAAGCACATGATTAGACCGCAAACATGTTGTCATCAATCACCAAAACTACCTTGAGAGAGATATGCCGTAACAATCTCCGCCTTTTTGGTGGATTGATGACAACTAGGGATTTGCGCAAGGAAAAGAAATAAATGAAAGAAAACTAAGAACTACAAAATATAGACGGGCTCCCACAGAATGTGTGCACCTAGTAAGAGGAGCATACGGAAAGCAAGACACACACATCCGGATCAACACTCCCCGTATATTTTATAGTCCAACAATTCTAAGCACAATATATATGAGAGACGAGTATAAAACAGGACAAGCATGCAACTCATAATAAACTACAGTACTGAATGGACATAAGTAATAAGGTAGCGATAGGGAGCATATGTCTCACACCATATGTCTAGAACTTAGGTGTCGTGGGCACCAAACCAAACCAAACAAAGACACCGAGAGAACACACACGAAAACACAAGACGACAAACTCAAAGCACGAACACAAATCCCTACACTCTCTCCCCCTTTGGCAGCGAGACACCAAAAAGGGAAAAGTGCGACGCTACGACTCCAGGTGATGGCAACCTGAAGATCTTGAATCATCATATCTCAGCGTGATCGTCTGCATCTCCGTCGTTGGTCGAAAACTGCTCGGCGTCGGAGTCGGTCCAAGGGCAGTGCTGATGAATCCACTCCTCCTCTTCTGTGATCTGACCCTCAGATCCACTTGCAACTGTCGCTCCCAACTGACGCATGAGCTCCTTGTGGCGCATCCTGGCATGCTTCTCCGCCACATGAGTCATGTACTGACCATGAGACTCCATGCAGAAAAGCTTCTTCAACTTGTTTTTAAGCTTCTTCGCCCACGAGGGTTCAGCACTAGAGGGGCCAAGATCCTCCTCGTGATCATCAGTGGCTGCCCCTCCCTCGGTCTCGATGGCAGCAACAGCAGACGGACCCCCTGTTTGAGGCGCTGGGGTGACCCAATTGTCCTTCTTCCTCAGACGCTTGATCTCATGAGAAACCAAGTCTCCAGTCTCTAGCAACACTTTGGGATAGGTCTGTGCCCAGGCCCTCTCAATGAGCCTCATGATGAATGGACCATATATCGGGCACTTGCGCTCAGACACTGCAGATAGAATTCCAGACCACATGACATGAGAAATATCGAGGCTCTCTCCAATGTTTGCGTCCTTCTCATGCTGACAGAACAGAAGCATGTCCACGAGATAAGAGTGGACCATATCCAGATTCCCGATGCGAGGAAAGAGAGTCTCACAGAAGATGGGATGAAGAATATCCAGATACGGAGACAGCTCATAGGTCTTCTTCTTAGTCACTGGGTGAACTTTCATAGTGCAGTAGGGCCAAAGGGCTTGCTTGTGGGTGGACGTCTCATTGCGGTGAGGGCGGAAACCGACTGGAGTCTCAAGCCCGTGATCCACCACATCAAGTAACTCCATGAAAGCCTTCCACTTAACAGAAAGCAGCTTGCCATTGGTCATCCATGTGAGAGTTCTGTCGGCATCTGTCCCAAGATGAACGGTGGCAAAGAATTGAGCCACCAAATCTACATCGAAATCCTTGTTGAATTGCATGATCCTGAGAATGTTCAGCTGAGTGCACATCTGAAGGGCTTCGGCAAAGTACTCCGGGTCCTTCTCCATAGCATCAGTGTCAATGGAGCGAACATCAACAAAGAGATTCTTCTTGGCCTTGATCACATCAAAGTAGATGGCAAACTGAAATCGGTTCCAGAACGGGCGGTTGACCAAAGTAGGTTCTTGGTCCACCTCATAGGGATTGCGACGACGCTTTTCCCAAAACTCCCTGTTGGTCATCTCAGTCACAGTCTTCCCCTTTGGCTTGTTGGCGGATCTCTTCGTGTGCTGAGGAGGTGGAGGAACACTTGCGGATGCACTTGCTGGAGGCGGTTGGGTGCTCGAGGAAC
Organism: Triticum monococcum; assembly: GCA_034509565.1. Lineage (NCBI taxonomy): Eukaryota > Viridiplantae > Streptophyta > Magnoliopsida > Poales > Poaceae > Triticum > Triticum monococcum. The sequence goes on along the minus strand of CM067842.1, from coordinate 524,019,014 downwards.
CACCGGCTAGCTCAGAGGTGCGGTAGCGTTTTGATGTAGCGCGCCCGAGGTTGATATGGCGAGCTTGATGCTCAGAATGATCATCACCTGGAGCCAAACACAAGAACACACAAAACAACCAGAAAGAATGAGCATAAGCCAACAAACACAACAAAAGGATCAAGGTAAGGCAGGAATATAATGGAATTTGGCATGCAGCGGTAGTACCGTGACATGCCCGCGGTAGTAGCACCCAAGCGGTAGTACCGCCCCAAAGAGAGTGGTAGTACCGCTCGAGGTCAAGCGGTAGTACTGCTCGAGGCAGAGAAACAACAGTTTCCTACAGCACAAGGCGGAGAAACAACGGTTTCCTACTATCGTGGTCAGATTCGGCACTACCGGCCTGCCAAATTCAAAAATATTCCTACCAAACTCTAATCGAGATAGTCTAGTTGCCTTCTCCAACCAACCCAAGCCTAGATTTAGCCAAAAATCTAGAGATGCTACCACCATTGCCCCTAAGAAACAAGATCTGAAAAAGAGACAAAAGGAGACAAGGAACGGGGGCAATACCGGCATCCATGGCAAGGGAACGGGGTGGGGATCGACTCCACCAAAGGAAATGGAGAGGGATGCCCCGGAGATGGAGATCCGCCGGAGCCCTCCCGTGGCGAGTTGAGGCTAGAGAGAGGAAGATGAAAGAAGGGGAGAAGTGAATGGGTATGGGGGAGAAGAAACCTCCCCCTGCCCCAATATAACCCCCTGGTCCCGTCCCTCAGCGGTAGTACCGTGCTGGGGGGGGGGGGGGGGGGCGGTAGTACCGCCCAGCATGCTGCGTCAACCAAACAACATGGCTTTTTCTCGAAGGAAAGACAAGAACGGCAAGAAAGAGAGCATACCAGCAAACGACCAAGACACACCTCTTCAAAAGAGGGCGGTGTCCGAGGCCACCTATGTTTGATTCAAGAGGTATGGCGCCGCGAAGATTTTAACCTTGAGCCCATGACCAAAACTCGTCTTTGAAACACAAGTACCATCAACAATGGCTAAAGTGAAAGACTTGATCAATTTATGCATAATGGAGGGAGGGAGAGTTCATTGAGAGAACAACACTCCCCCTATGTCCATGCCTACACATAAACTAGACAGCAAATTGAGCATGGTGGGGTGTGCAAGGGTTCAAGCCACATTGCTCGAATCAATGATATTTAGCTCATGCCTTAACTCGCGAAATCTTGCTTCATCCAAGGGCTTCGTGAAAATATCTGCAAGGTTGTCATGAGTGTTGACATAGTTGAGCTCGATCTCCCCTCGCCTAATGTGATCCCGGATGAAGTGATACCGAATCTCAATATGCTCCGTCTTGAAGTGTTGCACCGGGTTGAGAGAGATCTTGATGGCACTTTCATTGTCACACCAAAGAGGCACTTTGTCACAAGTGACACCATAATCCTTTAAAGTTTGCCTCATCCATAGGAGTTGTGCACAACAACTACCGGCGGCAACATACTCCGCCTCAATGATCGAGAGAGACACACAACTTTGCTTTTTGGAAGACCAACTTACCAAAGAGCAACCAAGGAATTGGCACCCTCCGGAAGTGGACTTCCTATCCACTTTGTCTCCCGCCCAATCGGAATCCGAGTACCCTACAAGCTTGAAGTTTGATCCTCTTGGGTACCATAAGCCAAAGTTTGGGGTATGAGCCAAATATCGAAAGATTCATTTGACCGCCACATAGTGACTTTCCTTAGGTGCGGCTTGAATCCATGCACAAATTCCCACACTCAACATGATGTCCGGTCTAGATGCACAAAGGTAAAGCAAGGATCCAATCATGGAACGATATACCTTTTGATCCACCACTTTACCATTGGGATCTAAGTCAAGTTGGCACTTGGTGGGCATTGGAGTGGAAGCCGGCTTGACGTCACTTAGCTTGAATCTCTTGAGCATGTCTTGAGTGTATTTGGATTGATTGATGAAGGTTCCTTCTCTTCTTTGCTTCACTTCGAACCCTAGAAAGAACTTCAACTCTCCCATGGAGGACATCTCGAACTTTGAGGTCATGAGAGCGGAAAATTCCTCATTGAAAGCTTTATTAGGAGAACCAAAGATAATATCATCAACGTATAGTTGGCACACAAACAACTCCCCTTTGACCTTCTTAGTAAAAAGAGTGGGGTCGATTTTCCCAACTTCAAAACCACGATCTTGTAACAACTCGGTAAGGTGGTCATACCACGCACGTGGGGCTTGTTTAAGGCCATAGAGTGCCTTATCGAGTTGATACACATGATCGGGAAAGTAGGGATCCTCGAACCCGGGGGTTGCTTGACGTAAACCAACTCATTAATAGGACCATTAAGAAAAGCACTCTTCACATCCATTTGTTGTAACTTAAAGTTATGATGAGAAGCATATGCAATCAACATGCAAATGGATTCAAGACGAGCAACGGGAGCAAAGGTTTCACCGTAGTCGATACCCTCGACTTGGGAGTAGCCTTGTGCTACCAAACGAGCCTTGTTGCGAATGATAATCCCATGGGCATCTTGCTTGTTCTTAAATATCCACTTGGTTCCTATGACATTGTGATTCCCGGTCGGTCTCGGCACCAATCTCCACACTTTGTTGCACTCGAAGTTGTTGAGTTCTTCATGCATGACATTGAGCCAATCCGAATCCTCTAGCGCTTCATAGACCTTGTGGGGTTCCACAAAGGAGACAAACGCGTGATGCTCACAATAATTTGCTAATTGTCTACGAGTGCTTACCCCCTTTCTTAAGCTTCCAAGCACATTCGTCATGAGATGATCCTTGGTGGAGAGCTTGGAAGCAACCTTGGCGGCACGGCGCTCTAATTCCTCCTTGGGGGTGAGACGAGGAGTGGTCACTTGATCATCTTGAGCATCGTCTTGGGCTTGTTCTTGTTCTTGAACTTGCTTGGAGGAGAGAACTTGACCTTGGGCATCACTTGATGTGTCAACACCGTCTTGAGCATGATCTTGCCCTTGGTCATGTTCTTGAGGATGAGGGCCTTCATGTTGTTCTTCGGAAGCGTGTGGGCCTTGGGTTGGTGGTGGCTCCACTTGAGTGGAGCTTTGTCCTTCTCCTTCGGCCACAAGGGGTTCCTCAATGGGTAGGATAAAGCCAACACCCATTCTTCTTATGGCTTGGGGAGGAATTTCATCACCTACATCACAAGTGCCACTTTGCTCCACTTGGGAGCCGTTATTCTCATCAAACTCCATGTTACACGTCTCCTCAATAAGTCCCGTGGATTTATTGAGGACACGGTAAGCATGAGAGTTTGTAGCATAGCCAACAAATATGCCCTCATAAGCTCTAGCCTCAAATTTAGACAACCGAACACCTTTCTTGAGAATGAAACACTTACACCCGAATACCCGGAAGTACTTGAGGTTGGGCTTGTTACTGGTGAGTATCTCATATGGAGTCTTGTTCAAGCCCTTGCGGAGGTAGAGCCGATTGGATGCATGACACGCGGTGTTGATGGCTTCGGCCCAAAAGTTGTACGGAGACTTGAACTCCGCCATCATGGTCCTTGCCGCATCCATCAACGTCCGATTCTTCCTCTCCGCAACACCGTTTTGTTGAGGGGTGTAGGGTGCGGAATATTGATGCTTGATTCCCTCATCACTAAGAAACTAATCCAAGGTGTAGTTCTTGAACTCAGTGCCGTTGTCACTTCTTATTGTCAAGATCTTTGCATTGTGTTGACGTTGTGCTTCATTTGCAAAGTCAATGACGGTTTGTTGGGTCTCGCTCTTCCTCTTGAAGAAATACACCAACGTGTACCTTGAGTAGTCATCCACAATCACCAAGCAATACTTCCTACCTCCAAGACTATCGAAGGATGGAGGCCCAAAGAGATCCATGTGAAGGAGCTCCAAAGGCCTCTTCGAATAAATGATAGTCATGGGAGGGTGAGCATTCTCATGTAGCTTTCCTTCGATACAGGCACTGCAAGCACGATCTTTAGCAAAACTAACATTCGTTAGTCCACGGACATGGCCCCCCTTGAGGAGACTTTGCAAAGATCTCATATTGACATGGGCTAAATGGCGATGCCAAAGCCATCCAACATCAACATTAGCCATTAGACATGTCGCGGTCTTAGTGGGTCGCTCCAAAAAGTTAATCACATATAGACCATTCTCGACATGCCCAACAAAGGCTACTTTAAGAGTCTTGCTCCACAAGAGGGCCACGGTATCGATATCAAAGAAAGTGGCAAAGCCCATGATTGCAAGTTGACGAACGGAAAGTATATTGTATGCAAGGGACTCAACAAGCATGACCTTCTCGATCGTGAGATCATGAGAGATGACCACCTTGCCAAGTCCCAATACCTTAGAAGATGAGGCGTCACCCCACTCGACATTGGTGGGCATAGATGGAACCTTGTGCACGTCCACCACCAAGTCCTTGCGTCCGGTCATGTGATTTGTATCTCCACTATCGAGCAACCATGATCCCCCACCGGAAGCAAACACCTACAAGAGATCAATGCTTGGTTTTAGGTACCCATTTTGTAATGGGTCCTTTGATGTTAGTAACAAGGGTCTTTGGAACCCAAATAGACCATTCAATGTATTCATGAGGAGAACCAACAAATTTGGCATAAACATGCCCATCACTAGCACGGCATAATACATAAGAAGGATTAAAATCGCCGGCTTTGTTGGGAGGGGTGACATTGCCCTTCTTGACATTGTTCTTCTTCTTCTCCTCGAAGGCACTCTCTCCCTCCTTCACAAAGGTTTGCATGAGAGGAGGAGGTCGTTTGGTCTTGTCATTCTTCTTCTTGTTCTTGGAGTCGGGCACGTACCCAACCCCTTCCTTGGCCACAACTCCCTTTTGGTTGATCAAGAGATCGTTGAGGTTCTTCTTGCCTTGTATGCAAGTCGCAAGACTTCTCTCAAGTTGCCCCTTTAGCTTAGCGTTCTCCTCAACGAGATGCACATGCTCACAACACGGGTTAGTAGCATTTGCATTATCAATTAACATCATACGAGGGAAAGTGGCTTTTTCCTTGGTTAGCTTTACTTGAAGTTGATCATGAGACTCTTTGAGGCTAGCATGAGCACCCTTCAAGACCTTGTGAGCCTTGTCAAGTAGATCAAACTCCTCTTTGAGTCTAGCAAGATCAACCTCAAGTTCGGCCTTCTCGGAGTTTAGCACATGAGAAACTATGAGGACATGATCATAATCTTTCTTTAACTTAGCATGATCAATGTTGAGTGGCTCCTCAAGAGCCAAACGAAGACCACGCTCTTCCTCAAGAGCATTGGAAAGATCCGAAATCTCATCGGCATAGTCACGACTATGCCCTTCCATCTTAGTGATGGTGTCTTCGTGAGCCTCGATCATGTCATTGGCTTCACCAAGTTGTTCCAAGAGAGCAACAAAGTGCTTCTTGGATTTTCCCTTGAGTTTGCCCATAAAGGCCTCAAACTCGTTAGCGTCCACATTAGCTCCCTCAAGTTCATTAATGCTATCTGTTGGAGAAGGATGATTAATGATGGTAGTTTTGATGTTGGGAGTTACCTTGTTGGTGGCTTTAGCCATGAGGCACTTGGCGGTGATGCTCTCATTGGGTGAGTCGAAGAGAGACACCCGTGAAGTCGTCGCAATGGCAACGGAGGCCATGTCAACCGACTCATCATCTTCATCATCGTCATCATCCTCATTATACTCTTCTTGTACCACCAATGCCTTGGGAGGAGTCTTCTTGGTGAAGTTGTTCTTGTTGGGGAACGACTTGGCCTTGTCCTTTCGGATGAGCTTGCCACCATTGTCTTCCCTCTTCTCATACGTGCATTCCGCAACAAAATGACTCACATTGCCACAATTGTAGCAAGTCCTTACATGTTGCTTGCCCCTCGTGCCACTTGAGTTGTTTTTGCTAAAGTTCGGCCTCGAGTTTTTCTTGCTCCAAAATTGCCTTGAAGCAAGTGCCATGTGTTCATGATATGCATACTTCATATCTTCGGGGTTGCTCTCCTCTTATTCCCCTTCTTCTTCTTCAACGGTGAGCTTGGACTTCAATGCAATGTTAGGCTTCTTTACCCATTGAGAACGGAGCACCGCATTGTCGGCGGTCTTGTCCAAAATGTTCATGGCCACAAACTCATCCAACACTTCGCTTGAGGTCAAAGTGTGGAAGTCCGGTCTTTGACGAATGACGGAGGACATGGCCTTGTGGTTGGGCATCATTGCCTTGAGGAATTTGCGCTTGATCCAATTGTCATCCGTGTCCTTGCTCCCGTGATCTCATAGTGAGACCGCGAGTTTGGTTACTCTCCGATAAAGCTCACGAGGTTCTTCATCTTCCTTCATAGCAAACTCATCGGCCTCATCTTGCACCACTTCATAGTTGGAGCGTTGAATGCTTGCGCTTCCCCGGTAGAGAGAGACAACACAATGCCATGCATCTTTGGCCAAGGCGAAGGGACGAAGATGAGGGAGGTCTTCGGGTGGAATTGCATCTTGAATGATGAAGAGAGCATTCTCATTGAATTGATTGTCCGCGGCTTCTCGAGGAGTGAAGTTGCTTGGATCATGTGGATAGAAACCTTCTTCAATGATTCTCCAAAGGTTAGTGTTCACATGATTTAAATGACGTTTAAAGCGGTAAACCCAAGAATCAAAGTCCTCATTTTTCACAATCTTAGGGGGAGGACCAGCATGATTCAAATGAGTGGAAGGAACCGGTCCACCATAAACAAGTGGTGGTTCCACATGGGCAAAGATGCTGGTGCCATTCTTACCACTAGAAGAAGGAGCCTTTTCACTACTAGCTTCCCCCTTGTCGGGGATAGCATCCGTCACCTTGTTGGCGGGGTCACCCACTTTCAACGGTGCGGTGGATAGTTTAAGCCCCTCAAGAAATTTAGTAAACATGCTTTCAACTTCGGTCGTCCTGGAGGTTTTCCATGTCTCCAAGGACACATTGAACTCCTCACGAGAGACCGAGGTTCCCCCATCGCCCGTAGACGAGATCAGATTCACACCGGAGTGTTCCTCCACACCGTCTACGGTATCAACCATACTCTTTGGACGGTAAAGTCCTTAATAAAGATTTGAGGCTCTGATACCAATTGAAAGGATCGATATGGTTGACTAGAGGGGGGGTGAATAGGCAACTACCAATTTTTAACTTTTCTTTATCAAATTAAACTTTGCATCAAAGTAGGTTGTCTAGATGTGCAACTAGGTGAGTAACCTATATGATGCAATACCAACAAGCAACCAAGCAAGCAAGAGAAGTAAGACTAACGAGCTTGCACAAGTAAAGGTAAGAGATAACCAAGAGTGGATCCCGTGAAGACGAGGATGTGTTACCGAAGTTCCTTCCCTTTGAGGGGAAGTACGTCTCTGTTGGAGCGGTGTGGAGGCACGATGCTCCCCAAGAAGCCACTAGGGCCACTGTATTCTCCTCACGCCCTCACACAACGCGAGATGCCGTGATTCCACTATTGGTGCCCTTGAAGGCGGCGACCGAACCTTTACAAAAAAGGTTGGGGCAATCTCCACAACTTAATCGGAGGCTCCCAACAAAACCACGAAGCTTCACCACAATGGACTATGGCTCCGTGGTGACCTCAACCATCTAGGGTGCTCAAACACCCAAGAGTAACAAGATCCGCTAGGGATGAGTGGGGGAATCGAAAATCCCTTGGTGGAAGTGTAGATCGGGGCCTTCTCAACCACTCCCGAGCAAATCAACGAGTTTGATTGGCTAGAGAGATAGATCAGGCGAAAATGGAGCTTGGAGCATTTAATGGAGCTTGAGCAATAAATGGAGCTTGGGGAGGAAGAGGTAGGTCAAAGGGAAGAAGCGGACCCCCTTTTATAGTGGGGGCAACAACCCAACCGTTGCCCCTCACCAACCAGCCCCGCACAGGGCGGTACTACCGCTAAGAGGGGGCGGTACTACCGCTAGGTCAGCGGTACTGCTGCACCAGCCAGCGGCACTGCCGCGCAGAGGAGACTAGTAGGGAAAAGGACCCATCGCGGTACTACCGCGGTGGTAGGGGCGGTACTACCGCTCCTGAAACGGTACTACCGCCTCTACAACCGCAACTAGTGCTGCAAAACCCGACACGAGAAAAAGACCCCTCGAGTCGAGGCGGTAGGAGCCAGACAGCCCAGCGGTACTACGGCAGCGGGGTCACGGGCGGTACTACTGCAGTGGAGCGGTACTGCCGCTTGTGACCCTTCGGCCGTACTACCACTGGTAGTGCGGTACTACCGCTGGGACACTGAAGAGAGAGAGAGAGAGAATCTCTCCAAAGAGGCTGAGGACGAGGCGGTGGTGCCAGGCACCCCAGCGGTACTACTGCTGTGGAGTCACGGACGGTACTACCGCTGTGGAGCGGTACTGCCGCTTGTGGCTCCTCAGCGGTACTACGGCTGGGTCGCGCGGTACTACCGCTGGGACCCAGACAGGACAAAGAAAAGCGGAGAGATCTCTTCAATGGAATGGAAAAGCTCGGAGGAGGAGAAGCTAATGTGTACGTGTTGATTCCACCCATGCAATACCCCAGCGGACCCCCTCTTGATAGTACGGTGCCGTCTATGCAACTAGTCCACCGAGAGAGAAACGAAAGAGCTACACCGTCTTGAAGGACACTCCGAAGGGAAGAAAATGTCTCGTGCCAGGGGTGAATCTGTGAACTATTCAAAGCACATGATTAGACCGCAAACATGTTGTCATCAATCACCAAAACTACCTTGAGAGAGATATGCCGTAACACTACCTCTTGAGCATGCGTTGGTTTTCCCTTGAAGAGAAAAGGGTGATGCAGCAAAGTAGCATAAATATTTCCCTCAGTTTTTGAGAACCAAGGTATCAATCCAGTAGGAGATAACATGCAAGTCACCTAGTAGCTGCACAAACAATCAAGAACCTCGCAACCAACGTGATAAAGGGGTTGTCAATCCCTTCATGGTCACTTGCGAAAGTGAGATCTGATAAAGATAGTAAGATAAATATTTGGTATTTTTGTTGTATAGATTGGAAAGTAAAGATTGCAAAATAGTAAACGAGATGCAATGTAAATAAATACAGATGCAATATAATAAGAAAGAGACCCGGGGCCATAGGTTTCACTAGTGGCTTCTCTCATGATAGCATGTATCACGGTGGGTGAACAAATTACTATCGAGCAATTGATAGAAGAGCACATAGTTATGAGAATATCTAGGCAATGATTATCAATATAGGCATCACGTCTGTGTTAAGTAGACCGAAACGATTCTGCATCTATTACTATTACTCCACACATTGACCGCTATCCAGCATGCATCTAGAGTATTAATTTCATAAGAATGGAGTAACGCTTTAAGTAAGATGATATGATGTAGAGGGATAAACTCATGCAATATGATATAAACCCCATCTTTTTATCCTCGATGGCAACAATAATACGTGCTTTGCTGCCCCTACTGTTACTGGGAAAGGAGACCGCAAGATTGAACCCAAAGCTAAGCACTTCTCCCATTGCAAGAAAGATCAATCTAGTAGGCCAAACTAAACCGATAATTCGAAGAGACTTGCAAAGATATCAAATCATGCATATAATAATTCATAGAAGAACCAAATATTATTCATAGATAAACTTGATCATAAATCCACAATTCATTGGATCTCGGCAAACACACCGCAAAAAGTATTACATCAAATAGATCTCCAAGAACACCGAGGAGAAGTTTGTATTGAGAACCAAAGAGAGAGAAGAAGCCATCTAGCTAATAACTATGGACCCGAAGGTCTATGGTAAACTACTCACACATCATCGGAGAGGCTATGGTGTTGATGTAGAAGCCCTCCGTGATCGAATCCCCCTCCGGCAGATTGCCGGAAAAGGCCCCATATGGGATCTCACGGGTACAGAAGGTTGCGGCGGTGGAAAAGTGGTTTCGTGGCTCCCCCTGATGTTTTTAGGGTATAAGAGTATTGTGACGCCCCCGATTTGACCGTACACTAATCATGCATGCAAATGTGTATGATCAAGATCAAGGACTCACGGGTAGATATCACAACACAACTCTACAAATAAAATAAGTCATACAAGCATCATATTACAAGCCTGGGGCCTCGAGGGCTCGAATACAAGAGCTCGATCATAGACGAGTCAGTGAAAGCAACAATATCTGAGTACAGACATAAGTTAAACAAGTTTGCCTTAAGAAGGCTAGCACAAACTGGGATACAGATCGAAAGAGGCGCAGGCCTCCTGCCTGGGATCCTCCTAACTACTCCTGGTCGTCGTCAGCGGGCAGCACGTAGTAGTAGGCACCTCCGATGTAGTAGGAGTCGTCGTCGAAGGTGGCATCTGGATCCTGGGCTCCAACATCTGGTTGCGACAACTAGGTAGAAGGGATAGAGGGAAAAGAAGGAGAAAGCAACCATGAGTACTCATCCAAAGTACTCGCAAGCAAGGAGCTACACTACATATGCATGGGTATATGTGTAAAGGGCCATATCAGTGGACTGAACTGCAGAATGCCAGAACAAGAGGGGGATAGCTAATCATGTCGAAGACTACGCTTCTGGCAGCCTCCGTCTTGCAGCATATAGAAGAGAGTAGACGGAAGTCCTCCAAGTAGCATCACATAGCATAAACCTAACCGATGATCCTCCCCACGTTGCCCTATTAGAGAGCGATCACCGGGTTGTATCTGGCACTTGGAAGGGTGTGTTTTATTAAGTATCCGGTTCTAGTTGTCATAAGGTCAAGGTACAACTCCGGGTCGTCCTTTTACCGAGGGACACGGCTATTCGAATAGATAAACTTCCCTGCAGGGGTGCACCACATACCCCAACACGCTCGATCCCATTTGGCCGGACACACTTTTCTGGGTCATGCCCGGCCTCGGAAGATCAACACGTCGCAGCCCTACCTAGGCACAACAGAGAGGTCAGCACGCCGGTCTAAATCCTATGGCGCAGGGGTCTGGGCCCATCGCCCTTTGCACACCTGCACGTTGCGTACGCGGCCGGAAGCAGACCTAGCCTAGTGGCTTTCCAGTCCAATCCGGCGCACGCCACTCAGTCGCTGACGTCACGAAGGCTTCGGCTGATACTGTTGGGGAACGTAGTAATTTCGAAAATTTTCCTACGCACACGCAAGATCATGGTGATGCACAACAACGAGGGGGAGAGTCTGATCTACGTACCCTTGTAGATCGCAACGGAAGCGTTGACGCAATGTAGAGGAAGTAGTCGTACGTCTTCTTCCCGATCCGACCGATCCAAGCACCGTTACTCCGGCACCTCCGAGTTCTTAGCACACGTTCAGCTCGATGACGATCCTCGGGCTCCGATCCAGCAAAGCGTCGAGGAAGAGTTCCGTCAGCACGACGGCGTGGTGACGATCTTGATGTACTACCGACGCAGGGCTTCGCCTAAGCTCTACAACGATATGACCGAGGTGGAATTTGGTGGCAGGGGGCACCGCACACGGCTAAGGAACGATCAACAATGATCAACTTGTGTGTCTATGGGGTGCCCCCTGCCCCCGTATATAAAGGAGCAGGGGGAGGGGTTCGGCCGGCTAGGGAGAGGGGCACAGGAGGAGTCCTACTCCTACCGGGAGTAGGACTCCCCCCCAATCCTATTCCTAATAGGATTCTCCAAAGAGAAGAGAGAAAGAGGGGGGCCGGCCCCTTCTCCTAGTCCTAATAGGACTAGGGAAGGGGGGGAGGCGCGCAGCCCTTGGGGGCAGCCCCTTTCACTTCTCCACTAAGGCCCAATAGGCCCATTTGCCTCCCGGGGGGTTCCGGTAACCCTCCCGGTATTCCGGTAAAATCCCGATTTCACCCGGAACACTTCCGATGTCCAAACATAGCCTTCCAATATATCAATCTTTATGGCTCGACCATTTCGAGACTCCTCGTCATGTCCGTGATCACATCCGGGACTCCGAACAACCTTCGGTACATCAAAATGCATAAACTCATAATAACTGTCATCGTAACGTTAAGCGTGCGGACCCTACGGTTCGAGAACAATGTAGACATGACCGAGACATGTCTCCAGTAAATAACCAATTGCGGGACCTGGATGTCCATATTGGCTCCTACATATTCTACGAAGATCTTTATCGGTCAGACCGCATAACAACATACGTTGTTCCCTTTGTCATCGGTATGTTACTTGCCCGAGATTCGATCGTCGGTATCCAATACCTAGTTCAATCTCGTTACTGGCAAGTCACTTTACTCGTTCCGTAATACATCATCTCATAACTAACATCTTAGTTATTATGCTTGCAAGGCTTATGCGATGTGTATTACCGAGAGGGCCCAGAGATACCTCTCCGACAATCGGAGTGACAAACCCTAATCTCGAAATACGCCAACCCAACATCTACCATTGGAGACACCTGTAATACTCCTTTATAATCACCCAGTTACGTTGTGACGTTTGGTAGTACCCAAAGTGTTCCTCCGGTAAACGGGAGTTGCATAATCTCATAGTTATAGGAACATGTATAAGTCATGAAGAAAGCAATAGCAACATACTAAACGATCGGGTGCTAAGCTAATGGAATGGGTCATGTCAATCAGATCATTCAACTAATGATGTGACCTCGTTAATCAAATAACAACTCTTTGTTCATGGTTAGGAAACATAACCATCTTTGATTAACGAGCAAGTTTAGTAGAGGCATACTAGTGACACTCTGTTTTGTCTATGTATTCACACATGTATTATGTTTCCGGTTAATACAATTCTAGCATGAATAATAAACATTTATCATGATATAAGGAAATAAATAATAACTTTATTATTGCCTCTAGGGCATATTTCCTTCAGTCTCCCACTTGCACTAGAGTCAATAATCTAGTTCACATCGCCATGTGATTTAATAGCAATAGTTCACATCACCATGTGATTAACACCCATAGTTCACATCGTCATGTGACCAACACTCAAAGGGTTTACTAGAGTCAGTAATCTAGTTCACATATCTATGTGATTAACACCCATAGTTCACATCGTCATGTGACCAACACTCAAAGGGTTTACTAGAGTCAGTAATCTAGTTCACATATCTATGTGATTAACACCCAAAGACTACTAAGGTGTGATCATGTTTTGCTTGTGAGATAATTTTAGTCAACGGGTCTGTCACATTCAGATCCGTAAGTATTTTGCAAGTTCTATGTCTACAATGCTCTACACGGAGCTACTCTAGCTAATTGCTCCCACTTTCAATATGTATCCAGATTGAGACTTTAGTTTCATCTGGATCAGTGTCAAAAACTTGCATCAACGTAACCCTTTACGACGAACCTTTTTGTCACGTCCATAATCGAGAAACATATCCTTATTTCACTAAGGATAATTCTGACCGCTGTCCAGTGATCTACTCCTAGATCACTATTGTACTCCCTTGCCAAATCAATGCAGGGTATACAATAGATCTGGTACACAGCATGGCATACTTTATAGAACCTATGGCTAAGGCATAGGGAATGACTTTCATTCTCTTTCTATCTTCTGCCGTGGTCGGGCTTTGAGTCTTACTCAACTTTACACCTTGTACTACAGGCAAGAACTCTTTCTTTGACTGCTCCATTTTTGAACTACCTCAAAATCTTGTCAAGGTATGTACTCATTGAAAAACTTATCAAACGTCTTGATCTATTTCTATAGATCTTGACGCTCAATATGTAAGCAGCTTCACCGAGGTCTTTCTTTGAAAAACTCCTTTTAAACACTCCTTTATGCTTTACAGAATAATTCTACATTATTTCCGATCAACAATATGTCATACACATATACTTATCAGAAATGTTGTAGTGCTCCCACTCACTTTCTTGTAAATACAAGCTTCACCGCAAGTCTGTATAAAACTATATGCTTTGGTCAACTCATCAGCGTATATTCCAACTCCGAGATGCTTGCACCAGTCCACTGATGGATCGCTGGAGCTTGCACATTTTGTTAGCACCTTTCGGATTGACAAAACCTTCTGTTGCATCATATACAACTCTTCTTTAATAAATCCATTAAGGAATGCAGTTTTGTTTATCCATTTGCCAGATTTCATAAAATGCGGCAATTACTAACATGATTCGGACAGACTCAAGCATAGATACGAGTGAGAAGCTCTCGTCGTAGTCAACACCTTGAACTTGTCGAAAACCTTTTGCGACAATTCTAGCTTTGTAGATAGTAACACTACTATCAGCGTCCGTCTTCCTCTTGAAGATCCATTTATTCTCAATTGCTTGCTGATCATCGGGCAAGTCAACCAAAGTCCATACTTTGTTCTCATACATGGATCCCATCTCAGATTTCATGGCCTCAAGCCACTTTGCGGAATCTGGGCTCACCATCGCTTCTTCATAGTTCGTAGGTTCATCATGATCTAGTAGCATGACTTCCAGAACTAGATTACCGTACCACTCTGGTGCGGATCTCACTCTGGTTGATCTACGTGGTTCAGTAGTATCTGGTCCTGAAGTTTCATGATCATCATCATTAGCTTCCTCACTAATTGGTATAGGTGTCGTAGAAACAGTTTTCTGTGATGTACTATTTTCCAATAAGGGAGCAGGTACAGTTACCTCGTCAAGTTCTACTTTCCTCCCACTCACTTCTTTCGAGAGAAACTCCTTCTCCAGAAAGTTCCCGAAACCAATTGCGGGACCTGGATGTCCATATTGGCTCCTACATATTCTACGAAGATCTTTATCGGTCAGACCGCATAACAACATACGTTGTTCCCTTTGTCATCGGTATGTTACTTGCCCGAGATTCGATCGTCGGTATCCAATACCTAGTTCAATCTCGTTACTGGCAAGTCTCTTTACTCGTTCCGTAATACATCATCTCATAACTAACATCTTAGTTATTATGCTTGCAGGCTTATGTGATGTGTATTACCGAGAGGGCACAGAGATACCTCTCCGACAATCGGAGTGACAAACCCTAATCTCGAAATACGCCAACCCAACATCTACCATTGGAGACACCTGTAATACTCCTTTATAATCACCCAGTTACGTTGTGACGTTTGGTAGTACCCAAAGTGTTCCTCCGGTAAACGGGAGTTGCATAATCTCATAGTTATAGGAACATGTATAAGTCATGAAGAAAGCAATAGCAACATACTAAACGATCGGGTGCTAAGCTAATGGAATGGGTCATGTCAATCAGATCATTCAACTAATGATGTGACCTCGTTAATCAAATAACAACTCTTTGTTCATGGTTAGGAAACATAACCATCTTTGATTAACGAGCTAGTTTAGTAGAGGCATACTAGTGACACTCTGTTTTGTCTATGTATTCACACATGTATTATGTTTCCGGACAATTCTAGCATGAATAATAAACATTTATCATGATATAAGGAAATAAATAATAACTTTATTATTGCCTCTAGGGCATATTTCCTTCAGATACCACGACGCCGGGATACCCATAACTACTCCCGCGTAGATGGTTAGTGCGTATAGACCAAATGGCCGGACACAGATCAAATACCCAGATCTCGTTAAGCGTGTTAAGTATCCGCGAACGCCGACCAGGGCCAGGCCCACCTCTCTCCTAGGTGGTCTGAACCTGCCCTGTCGCTCCGCCACAAAGTAACAGTCGGGGGCCGTCGGGAACCTAGGCCCACCTCTACCTGGATGGAACCACCTGCCCCTTCAGCCCCCATCTCCGAACAGTACCACATGTAAAGTAACAGTGTAAAGTATATAGCATATGCCCGTAATCACCTCCCGAAGTGATCACGGCCCAGTAGTATAGCATGGCAGATGGACAAGAGTGTAGGGCCACTGATGGAACACTAGCATCCTATACTAAGCAGTAGGATAGCAGGTAAAGGTAACAACAGTAGTAGCAAGGATAGGCTATGCAGCAGTATAGGATTAACTGAAAGCAGTAACATGCTACACTACTCTAATGCAAGCAGTATAGAGAAGAATAGGCGATATCTGGTGATCAAAGGGGGGGCTTGCCTGGTTGCTCTGGCAAGAGAGAGGGGTCGTCAACACCGTAGTCGAACTGGGTAGCAGCGGCGTCGGTCTCGGTGTCTAGCG
Organism: Triticum monococcum; assembly: GCA_034509565.1. NCBI lineage: Eukaryota > Viridiplantae > Streptophyta > Magnoliopsida > Poales > Poaceae > Triticum > Triticum monococcum. The sequence goes on along the minus strand of CM067842.1, from coordinate 524,002,940 downwards.
AGAGAAGAGGGGGAAGAAACAATAAATATAAAGCAAACAAATGCAAGACGACGCATGACATGACAAAGCGTGATGGTAGGTGTACCATAACGCGGTACGAGGTGGTACCGGTGAAGGGGGGAAACATCCGGGAAAGTATTCCCGGTGTTTCGCCTTTTCAGACAGATGGGTCGGAGGGGGAAAGTTGCGTGTTCGCTATGCTAGGGATGCGTGACGGACGAACGGGCTGCGTATCCGGATTCGTCTCGTCGTTCTGAGCAACTTTTATGTATAGAGTTTTCCCATCCGAGTTACGGTTTATTTTCTATTAATTTTCAAAGTTTTGATTCATTTTCTAATATTTCTGAATTTACTTTAATTCGAATTAATAAACAGATAAATTGCTATGGGTACACAGGAGTGTACCGAGCAACATGTGCATGTGTATGAGATGTGGGGCCCTGTTGACTGCCAAGTCAGCAGTCAACAGTCAAAGATGAGAGGGTTGACTGGTCCAACTGACATAATGGGCCCACATGTCATTGAAAGGTGTGTTTGATCTTATCCACAGAAATAGTAAAAGGGGCGGTCCCACCTGTCATAGTGACATTTTTACTTTAACAGATTAGTTAGTAGATGGGGCCCGTTTGTCATAGTCTCAGGTTAATTAAACATGGTTAATTTGTTTTAACTAAACAATTAGGTTAATCTAATCCAGATTAATTAAGTTGATTAATTCTTTAATTAATTAATTAATTAGTTAATATTTTAATTATTATATTTTTTGTTATTTTTTTCTTTTTTTAACGTTCTGGTGGTGGGGGCCCCATGTCAGTGGCCCAAAGGCCATATCGGTTCGGGCCAAGGGGCGCCAGGAGCGGGCGCCTGCCCGCAGGGAGCGCGGCAGGGCGAAGCCAGTGGCCGGGACGGCCTGCCGGCGGCGCGCGCGGCCGCGCGTGGTGAGGGACTGGCCTTGGCCAAGCCAGATGGGCGCGGCCCTGGTGCGCTAGTCGCGGCGATGGCGGGGTCCAGCAGGGAGGCGAGCGGGGCATGTGCGGGAGGGGCCAGGAGTGGCGTGGTACGCGTGCGCGAGCGATGCACGGCAAGGGAGAGGCGAGCGCGAGGGGGGGAACGGCCGCGACGGCGGAGGTGGCTCCGGCAGGGAGCGACATCAGGCAGTGGTCACTGCGGAGCGGGCAAGGGGCGGGGCCACAGAGTGAGGACGGCGAGCGCGGGAAGTGGCGCCGTAGGCGGAGCGCGAAGGAGATGGCGGGAGGGCGAAGCGTGGGGCGCGGCTCCGAGCGGCGCGACAAGCAAAGGGCCACGACGGGCGCGGCGCAGGTGTGCACGCGGTAGAGGAGGCCGGGCGTTGCGAAAGGCGCCGGCGACAGAGGGAAAGGGGGAGAGGAGGGGTCCTCACGGTGGGTCGCAGGGGACAAGGCAATGGGGCTTGGGGTGGATGACGGAGACGACGACATTGACGGGGAGGCAGTCCGGCGTAGGCGAGCGACGAGGTGCGGGGTGTCGGGGGCGTCGGCTGCCGCGACCGGATCCACGCGGGGCGGGGTTGAGGAGGCGGGCGCCGGCGATGGCGGGGTAGCGCCGTGTGGTGCCGGCAAGATGGCGGCGGAGCTTGCGCGGCGACGGCCGACGCGGTCGGCCCCGATCCAGATTGGATCGGGAGGAGGAGCGAGGGGATCGTGGGTGAGCGAGTGGGGGGGGGATTAGCAGATAGGGTTTGGTCGGGGAGGGGTTAATGGGGGGAGTGGGTGGCCGGTTGGGCCGTCCAGGCGGCCTGGTGGCCAGCTGGGCCACGGCCCAGCAGGGAAAGGTTCCCTCCTTTTCCTTTTTTTGTATTGTTTTGTTTTCAATTTTTATTATTTTATTTCTTTACTGTTTTCTTTTAAAGTTTCCTTTTATTTTTGTTTTATAAAATACGAAGTGAGTAACTAAATTAGTATTACTAATTGGTCTACTGCCACAATTATTTTGGCACACTACTAAATTAGTTATATAAATGTAACTTTATAAAAGGCATTAAATTAATTATTATGTCCTCAGTTTTGGTTGTTTTAGTGCATTAAAATATCATAAGAAATGTTGGTTTCTCTAACATTACTACATAAGATTTATTTGACACAACCCGAACATTTTAGTTTAATTTTTGAAAACTTTTGTTGATTGCCTGACTTTTAAATTGAATTCAAATCGATTTCGAACTAATGTGAGATTAGCCACAAATCGAGGTGACGTGGCATCATTAGCGGAGGGTTACTGTAGCTTGATTATCCGGGCGTCACAAGTATATATATAGGCGAAAGAAGTACGTCGGTGGAGTTCCGTGGGGCCCACAAGAGTGGGGGGCGCGCCCTCCTATCTCGTGGCCGCCTCGCGCACTTGCAAACTTCCACTCCAAGTCTCCTAGTTTGCGTTTGCTCCAAGAAAGATCCTCGCGAAGGTTTCGTTCCATTTGGATTCTGTTTGATATTCATTTTCTGTGAAACACTAAAATAGGCAAAAAACAAAAACTGGCACTAGGCCTCCGGTTAATAGGTTAGTCCAAGAAATAATATAAAAGAGCATATTAAAGCCCATTAAACATCCAAAAAGATAATATAATAGCATGAAACAATAAAAAATTATAGATATGCTGGAGATGTATCAACTACCACTATAAAGGGCAAGCCTCCCTTGGCCGAACCCGCTGACCCCATCGTCGAACGCGTGGACGCCGCCGTGATTGCTCGCCGACTTTCTCCACTACCGCCGCATGCTGTCGCCCGTTCTGTCGCCGTTAGCCAACACCCACCATTGCCATTGTGGTTTGTCGCCCAAGTCCGAAGCCTCGGCCGCCTCGTCTAAGCTCGTCCCGCCATCCCCATACCTCCCCGAGCTCAACCACTGCCACTAGTTGCCTTCCCACACTCAACTACACCTTCTGGAGCTCCTCGTTGACGCCAAAGACCACCGGAGATGCCTCCATGACCGCACCCAAAGCCACGCCGCCGTCGAACCCCGCCGGACCCCCTCTCTCTCCGCTGTAAGCACCACCACCACCGTCCACCATAGGATCTAGATCGAACAAACTAGATTAGGGCTAGTTTTTTCATTTGCGTGAACCATTTTTCTCTAGAGTTCGGGCGACCGCCTGTCAGTACTACCGCGCACACCCCTGGCCCAATAGGATTGCGCCACGTAGCCATCGTCCGATAGTAGTGTTTTTTAAATTTTAGTTTCCGGTTTTTAAAAACATAATAGTTTCAGTTTTAGAAAATTAATATATCCTAGGGTTTCTAATGTTTTTAGTTAATTCCTTTTGCACTAGGTTAGAAATTCTACTAATACCAAGTTTTGCTATATTTGAAAAGTTTGAATTTGAATTTGCATGAATTTTGCTTAAATCACTAGATTGGCTATAATTTGAGCTACGAGTAGTATTTTTGTGTGATTCTTTTTGCTACTGGTTCCATGTGACTTTGTTTATCAGTAGGATTTGATTGGTGAATTTTAGGATTATTTAAAATAAGGTTTTAATTAAACAGTAATGTTTTAGTGTTATTTAGGTTTTGTGCTATTTCTTTAATTTTAAATGCTTTAAATTGTTTTCTTTTGTTCTTTTTGATATTTTCATTTTTTTATTTTAAGTTATAAGTAGAAATTTTATTTGTAGTAAAAAATACTTTTTGTATGATATTTCTTTTATCTTACTAGAAAACTTGTTCTAAGCATAATAGGAGTTTTCTAAACGATTTCAAGTTGATTCTTTTTGCATAGAATTTTGTAGGAAATTTTCTTTCTGTTATTATAATAAAACTTTGATTTTCTTTCTATTAAAAACTTATTAGTTCAGAAAACTATTTATAGGTTGTTTTGCTTTATTGATTTATTTACTACTTAGTTTTGCTTCCTGTCATGGTATTATTTTGCATGATTGTATGCTTATGTATGTCTTGTTTATTCCAATAGATTATCCGGAGTGCAAGGCTTGTTATTGCGAGTCTTTAGAGTTTCAAGATCGTCAGCAAGGCATGTCATTTGATCATGTATTTTATTTACCTATGTTTTTATTGCTTTAGTAAATCTTCCCACCTTGAATAAGTAGGCCATTGAGCTTGAACTTGAGGTAGTATCATGAGGTAGGCAAAAACCCAATACCCCTGTTACCAATGCCCGAGAAGGGACGTTACTTCATAGTTGCTACGCTCTAGTAGACGAGGTTTGGTTGTAAGATTTCAGGAGTTTTGTGAGGTTATGTAATTCAAGACATGCATGATGATCAAGAGTTCAAGACTTGAAGGACTCAATATACCTCTTGGCATGACGAATTGTCACAACGATGCATACTCAGGGAGAACTCTTATACCTTGAAATTTTAGTTAGGCATCATCTTATAATGCTACCGCCGTAGTAAGCAAAATAAGATGCATAAAAGATAAACATCACTTGCAATCAAAATATGTGACATGATATGGCCATCATCATCTTGTGCCTTTGATCTCCATCTCCAAAGCACCATCATGATTTCCATCGTCACCGGCATGACTCCTTGATATGCATCGTAGCATCGTTGTCATCTCGCCAACTATTGCTTCTACAACTATCGCAAACGCATAGTGATAAAATAAAGCAATTACATGGCGATTGTATTTCATACAATAAAGCGACAACCATAAGGCTCCTGCCAGTTGCCGATAACTTTTACAAAACATGATCATCTCATACAACAACGTATATCACATCATGTCTTGACCATATCACAACACAACATGCCCTGCAAAACAAGTTAGACGCCCTCTACTTTGTTGTTGCAAGTTTTACGTGGCTGCTAGGGGCTTCTAGTAAGAACCGTTCTTACCTACGCATCAAAACCAGAACAGAGTTTTGTCAAGTGTGTTGGTTTAACCTTCGACAAGGACTAGCCGTAGTCAAATTTGATTCAACTAAAGTTGGAGAAACAGACACCCGCCAGCCACCTTTATGCAAAACTAGTTACATGTCTGTCGGTGGAACCGGTCTCATGAACGTGGCCATGTAAGGTTGGTCTGGGCCGCTTCATCCAACAATACCGCCGAATCAAAATAAGACATTGGTGGTAAGGAGTATGACTATCACCACCCACAACTCTTTGTGCTCTACTCGTGCATATCATCTATGCATAGACCTAGCTTTGATGCCACTATTGGGGAACATGGCATGGAATTTAAAAAAACCTACGATCATGCAAGATCTATGTAGGAGATGCATAGCAATGAGAGGGGGAGAGTGTGTCCACATACCCTCGTAGACCGAAGGCGTAAGCTTTTAACAACGGGTTGATGTAATCGAACGTCCTCGCGATCCAACCGATCAAGCACCGAACGTACGGCACCTCCGAGTTCTGCACACGTTCAGCTCGATGACGTCCCTCGAACTCTTGATCCAGCTAAGTGTCGTGGGAGAGTTTTGTCAGCACGACGGTGTGGTGATGGTGATGGTGATGTGATCCGTGCAGGGCTTCGCCTAAGCACTACGACAATATGACTGGAGGGGTAAACGGTGGAGGGGGGCACCGGACACGGCTAAGAAACAATTGATGTGCTTTGGGGTGCCCCCTGTCCCCGTATACAAAGGAGGAGAGGGGAGGAGGCCGGCCCTAGGGGCACTCCAAGTGGGGGAAAACCCACCAGGACTCCTAGTCCTAGTCGCCCCCTTCCATCTTTCGGAGGGGGAAAGGGGGAAGGAGAGGGAGAGGGAGAAGGAAAGGGGGGCCGTGCCCCCTCCCCTTGTCAAATTTGGACTACCCATGGGGGGCACGTGCCACCCCTTTCCGGCCGCCCTCTCTCTCCTCTATGGCCCATGTTGGCCCATTACTTTCCCCGGGGGGTTCCGGTAACCCCTCGGTACTCCGATAAATATCTGAAACATTCTGAAACCATTCCGGTGTCCAAATAATATCGTCAAATATATCAATCTTTACCTCTCGACCATTTCGAGACTCCTCTTCATGTGTGTGATCTCATCCAGGACTCCGAACAATCTTCTGTCACCAAAACACATAACTCATAATACAAATCGTCATCGAACGTTAAGCGCGCGGACCCTACGTGTTCAAGAACTATGTAGATACGACCGGGACACATCTCCAATCAATGACTAACATCGGAAACTGGATTCTCATATTGGCTCCTACATATTCTACGAAGATCTTTATCGGTCAAACCGTAATGACAACATACGTTATTCCCTAGTCATCGGTATGTTACTTGCCCTAGATTCCATCGTCGGTATCCTCATACCTAATTCAATCTTGTTACCGGCAAGTCTCTTTACTTGTTCCATAATGAATCATCCTGTAACTAACTCATTATTCACATTGCTTGCAAGGCTTATAATGATGTGCATTACCGAGAGGGCCCAAAGATACCTCTCCGATACTCGGAGTGACAAATCCTAATCTCGATCTATGCCAACCCAACAAACTCCTTCGGATATGCCTGTAGAGCATCTTTATAATCACACAGTTACGTTGTGACATTTGATAGCACACAAGGTATTCCTCCGGTATCTGGGAGTTGCATAATCTCATAGTCAAAGGAATATGTATAAGTCATGAAGAAAGCAATAGCAATAAAACTGAACAATCATAATGCTAAGCTAACGGATGGGTCTTGTCCATCAAACCATTCTCCTAATGATGTGATCCCGTTTATCAAATCACAACACATGTCTATGGTTGGGAAACTTAACCATCTTTGATTAACGAGCTAGTGTAGTAGAGGCTTACTAGGGACACGGTGTTTTGTCTATGTATCCACACATGTATCAAGTATCAGGTTAATACAATTCTAGCATGAAAAATAAACATTTATCATGATATAAGGAAATATAAAATAACAACTTTATTATTGCCTCTAGGGCACATTTCCTTCAGTCTCCCACTTGCACTAGAGTCAATAATCTATTTCACATCGTCAAGTGATTTAACACCAACAGTTCACATCTTTATGTTATTAACACCCTGATAACCCACAAGTATAGGGGATTGCAACAGTTTTCGTGGGTAGAGTATTCAACCCAAATTTATAAATTTGACACAAGGGGAGCCAAAGAATATTCGAAGGTATTAGCAGCTGAGTTGTCAATTCAACCACACCTGGAGATTAATTATCTCCAGCAAGTAATCTGTGGCGAAGTAGTTTGATAGTTTTGATAATAGTGATAGTAGCAACGGTAACAGTAACAGTGATAGCAGTAATTTTGTAGCTAATGTAACAGTGATGATAGCAGTAGTAACTTTGAAGAAAAAAAAGAAGATAAATTTGTAGGCATTGGATCAGTGACTTGTTGGATGATATTCATCATGTGACAGTTATAACCTAGGGCTATTAGGTACTAGCTCCAGTTCATCGATATAATGTAGGCATGTATTCCGTAAATAGTCATACGTGCTTTATTAAAAGAACTTGCATGACATCTTTTGTCCTACCCTCCCGTGGCAGCGGGGTCCATATTGGAAGCTAAGGGATATTAAGGCCTCCTTTTAAAAGAGAACTGGAACAAAGCATTAACACATAGTGAATACATGAACTCCTCAAACTAAGGTAATCACCGGAAGAAGTCCCGGTTATTGTCACTCCGGGGTTACCGGATCATAACACGTAGTAGGTGACTATAACTTGCAAGATTGGATCTAGAACATGGATATAATGGTGATAACATAAACGGTTCAGATCTGAAATCATGGCACCCGGGCCCAAAGTGGCAAGCATTAAGCATGGCAAAGTCATAGCAACATCAATCTAAGAACATAGTGGATACTAGATGTCGGATTACGGGTTTCGTCAAACCCTTGAGATTCAAACACTAGGGTGCGCACGAAGATCTCTCTCCCCATAGCTCAAACTCTCGCAACGATCTCAAAGCCCAACTCACCGAACCCGAGGAACAAGTGACACAAGAGTTTATACTAGTTCGAGCCACCGTTGCAGTGTAATAGCCTACTCCAGTGTGGTGTGGTGGATTGCCTTGTAGGCTGGAGATGAACAAGTACAAGGGAAGAACAGCCTCCCGAGGAGAGGCGTTCTTGAGCTCGATGAGCTTGTGTGGTTAGGGATGATCTCTCCCTCCTCTCTATGGTGGTGGCTAGTCCTATATATAGAGGCCCGGGCCCTCTCCTGAAATATTAGGCGGAAAGGGATCCCACAATGGCCAATTTGAAGGGGGACAACGAGTACAAGTTATCGTGACAAAAGGTGGTCTTCGCCTGCTAAAGGCTCTGGTGGTGACGCCGTCGTGGGCTCCGTGATGACCTCCGTCTTGTCGTCCTGCTGGTCTTGGTCTCGTTGCACCGATATGGAAACCTTTGCCTGACGCCTCGGGACTCCTCGCCTGCGCCTGCCTCTTTAGCACCAAAGAGGAAACTAGCACTCTGCGCCCGCTGGCGCCCGCCTGGCCTTGGTCGTCATGGCTCACGTCATGGAAACCTCACAAGGTGCGCCTCGCCTTGATCTCTCCGCTCCTCGCGGGCCAGCTAGTGAGGCTGCCCCTGAGGAGATCATGTGCCGTCTGCCTCGTGAGGCTTGGACCCTCACGAGGGTCTTGAGTTTTGGTTGATGAAGATGGGCCGTACCAGACCGCTGGTGGAGCCACGCCCTGGGCCGCAGGCAGGCAAGTCTGGGTACCCCTGTTTCCAGGACGCCGACACTAGGGATCAAGCTCTAACAAAACTAACTCGATTACATGATGAATCTCATCCAACTCCTCATCGACCAGCGAGCCTACGAAGGAATTACTCAGTCCTGGTGGGGAGCATCATGGAATTGGCGATGAGAAGGGTTGGTGATGATGAAGAACGAAGCTCCCCCTCTCCGGAGCCCCAAACGGACTCTAGATCTGCCCTCCCAAGGAAGAATAGGGCTTGGCAATGGCTCCATCTCGCGGATCGTGATAATTCTTTTTACCTGATTTTTCTCCAAAAATAGGATTTTATAGCGTTGGAATCGGGGTCAGCAGGGCCACCAGGTGGGGACAACCCACCTGGGTGCGCTATGAGAGGGGGGCGCTCCCCGGTGGGTTGTGCTCACCCAGGTGCCCCTCTTTGGCAGATCTTGGCTCCAGAAATTCTTTTTATTGATATAAAAAATCCTCGCAATGTTTCGTTCCGTTCCGAGAACTTTTATTTCTGCACAACAACAACACCATGGTAGTTCTGCTGAAAACAACGTCAGTCCGGGTTTAGTTTCATTCAAATCATGCAAATTAGAGTCCAAAACAAGAGGAAAAGCATTAGGAAAAGTAGATACGTTGGAGACATATCAACTCCTCCAAGCTTAAACCTTTGCTTGTCCACAAGCAATTCATTTGATAAACTGAAAGTAAAAAAGGAAAACTTTTATGAACTCTTTTGCTCTTGATTGCATAAATAGGCTTAAACATCACCCATGATTTCAGCCAACATTATAACTAACCATCTGGACAATAATTCTTAAAGATTATAATGACTCATATCAATGACATAATCAGCCAGCGAGCAATAATAAGATATCTCAAACAGCAACACGTTGTCAAAACAACCATGATATAATATGACAATAGTGGTATCTCGCTAGCCCTTTTTGAGACCGTGAAACATAAATGCAGAGCACCTCCAAAGTTCAAGCAGCGACTAAACATTGTAATTCATGGTAGAAAAGATCATGTCATGATGCACCCAACATTAGCTACACACAATGCATAAGTCATGACAACTATGCTCTACTCAGTTTCTGGCGCTTGTTTTTAGAAGGTGGTGACACAACATAAAAGTAAATAGATAGTCCCTTCGCAGAGGGAAGCAGTGATTGGCAGAGGTGCCAGAGCTCAATTTTAAAACAGAGATAAATGATAGTTTGAGACATGCACCCTTCTCATTTACTTCACGACCATCAGTTATCAATATCTCCCATGCTAAATAGGCTAGTGGCGGTTCGCAAGCGATAAAAGTAAAGGTTTTGACTCCATTGGGAGTTTTGGTTTAATTATTTGAGCTATCAACTCTTTTGTATTTTGTAGTTTGGGATTGGGCATCCCTATTAACGCCCTTTTCTCGTGCGATGGTGAGTGAATAAACACTCGACCTGAGAATAACCCGCTTAGCATGGTAGATACCAACCACCTCCCGTCGTTCCATGAACGATCCAGGCACACAAAATAGATAATTGTTTTAGAAGTTTTTAGAGGTGCCACCTGAAAATTTACTTAGGACAGCGGGGTAATATTGTATGTAGGTAGGTATGGTGGACTCATCTGTAATAACTTTGGGTTCAAGGTTTTTGATGTACAAGCAGAATCTCCACTTAGCATAGGCGAAGGCTAGCAATTTAGATTGAGAAGTGGCCAACTAGAGAGCAACAACGATCATAACCATGCATTATGCATAAGTAACATTGAACACTAGCATGAGTAGGATATGAACACCATGAACATAAATATCATAGAGGCTATGTTGGTTTTGATTCAACTACCTGCATGAACATGTACCAAGTCAAGCCACTTGAACATTCAGAAGAGGATACCATATCATCATACTACATCACAATCATTTTAACGCTATGTTGATATCCAAGATAAATCATTATTCACTCCCAGCTACTTATGCATGGCATGAGAAACTATAATGTCTAATTGTCATTGCAAACATGTTTAATCATAATGGGATGAATCATGGACACTCGGTTAAACATATTTACATAAAAAGAACAAGTCGAGTTCATACCAGTTTCTCTCTGCCACGACCAGTTCATCGAATATCGTCATTATTGCCTTTCACTTGCACGACCGAACGATATGAAAATAATAATAGTGCAAGAGTGCCATGGACTAAGCTAGAATCTGCAAACATTTTATTCAACAGGAGAAGACAAAGTAAAATGTGCTCTTTATTAGTTCAACAATTATTCAAATAAGAGCCACTCAACACTTTGATCGTGGTCTTCTCCTCGGTACAACTCGAATAAAAAGAAAAGAAATTCAGAGAAATGCACTGAAATATTTTTTTTGGTTTTCTTTAGCAAGCAAATAAGGGAAAAGCAAAAACAAGAAAAACTATTTACACGGGAAAGCTCCAAACAAGCAAAAGAAGAACAAGGAAATCTTTTTGGGTTTTCTTTTTTAATACTACAACTAAGCATGCATAGAAAGTAAACTAGCTACAACTATTTTTTTGGTTTTTCTAAAGTTTTTCAAACACACAAGAAGAAAGGAAGAAAATAAATCTAAGCATGGATGATACAATGAAAAAGTGTGAGCACCGACCAATGGAACGAGTGTACATGAATGTAAAGTCGGTGGAAACACGTACTCCCCTAAGCTTAGTCTTTTGGCCTAACTTGGTAGTCGATCAGTAGCCTGGAGGGTAGTAGGGGTGCTGAGGACCGGGCATCCACTCATCGCACTGTGGAGGCTCCTCCTGTGCTGCCTCCTTAGCAGCCTGAGCGTTCCGGTAGGCGATGATGTCCGCATGCATGATCCTATATCCACCCCTGGCAGCAGAATCAAACAAAGCAGGTGCAGGCAGTGTAATAATATCACGAGTTTTAACGCTAAAAACCAGGTTATAAGGAATGGGAATGTGAGGATAATCTTGTGCAAGAAAATTATGTTGTTCCATGGTAGCCCTGACTAGGTAGACCTTGGTAAGAGGGTAATCATGAGGGCGTATAGCAACCTCGAAGTGAGCCGCCAAGCGAGTAGCAAAAATCCCACCATGTATTTCACCCTGGGATTTATTAAGATGGAGGCGACGAGCCACAATAGCTCCCAAGATATTAGTGTTGTCGCCCTCTAGTGCTCGGTGTAAAACAACAAAGTCAGGTGCATTGAGCGCACCTACTTTATTTCTAGCAAGCAAGCACTTAGCAACAAATAAACAAAATAATGTACGGCAGGAAAATGTATGCTAGCAGTCGTGGTGGCTGACACCCCTCTCTCATCTCCCACTATAAAAGTGCGATAAAAATCATCAAACCCAGCCGGCCTAGGCTCGGCTAAGCTCCCATCAGAGGGGATCAACCATATATCACAAAATTCAGTAAGTGGTATCCGATGGTTTTCAGCATATAAATCGAAGCCCACTTAAGGAGGATTATTCCTAGGCATGAAAGTAAAACTCTGAACAAAGATATTTGTGAGGATATGATGCCGGTCACACTCATTTGCGATGAAGTCGGTGAGGCCGGCGTTTGCAACATATTGCATGAACTCCTCAAGAATTCCAGCCTCTTCCAGGAACGGGGTGTGCGGCCATTCGCACGACCATACCTCCACCAACCTCCGAGGGTGGAGATCATTGTCAGAAGACTCCCCAATAACACCCTTGGAGTTCTTCCTAGAGCCAAACTTCCTCAAGATATTCATGTCCGCGTACAATTTTCTGAAAATAAAAAAATTGGGGTGACAAAAATTTGTCAACCAAACTTTATAAGATTGATAGCAACTACTCCTAAGGATACATAGAGGCCAAAACAAGCATTCAAACTACTTAGAACACTAAGAATTTAACATGCAAGCACATCTACAGCAGCACCAAGAGAAGCTAATTATTCAAAATATAAACCACTAAAGCAAAAACTAATTGGACAAGCGGTGGAGTCAGATACCAAGCAACAATCCCCCGAAACAGTTTCGAAAACGGAGATTCAAGTTTTGAGATCGAAATCCGCGGGTTTAAGCTCAAGAACATGGGAGAGAGAGCAATGGAGATTTTTTTCTGGAGGTAAGTGATGATGTGGGATGAAGAGGTAAGTGAGGGGGGCCACATGGGGACCACAACCCACCAGGGCGCGCCTGGGGGTGCTGGCGCGCCCAGGTGGGCTGTGCCCACCTGGTGCACCTCCATTTGATGTTTATTGCACCAAAAAATCTTAAATATTCAGAAAAAATGTGTAAAATTTTCAGGGCATTCTGAGAACTTCAATTTTTGGGTCATTTTTTTATTGCACGAAAAATTCAGAAAACAAACAAAACATGGCATTATATTTTATTTAACCAATAGAAACATAGAATAAAAACTAGGGATAGAAGGTAGTGCTTACCAAATTCATCAACTTCATAACGTTCAAAAATGATCCATTAATAAGGTTGATCAACTCTTATTAACAACCACTTTCGATTCGCATGCAACCGAAGAACTTTCATAAATCACTAAGTTACCTCAATGGGGATATGCATTTCCCCAACAATAAGCATTTCATATTTCTTTTTGACAGTAGGTAGAGGTATTTGAAAACTTCCAATAGTGATTGTCGGAGATTTTTCAATAACATTAATAACATTGACTTGGAATTGTTTCTTTGGAAAGTGCACCGTATGCTCATTGCCATTAATATGAAAAGTGACCTTGCCCTTATTGCAATCAATAACAGACCCTGCAGTATTCAAGAAGGGTCTACCAAGGATAATCGACATGTTGTCGTCCTCGGGCATCTCAAGTATAACAAAGTCAGTTAAAATAGTAATATTAGCAACAACAACGGGCACATCCTCATAGATACCGATAGGTATGGCAGTTGATTTGTCAGCCATTTGCAAAGATATTTCAGTAGGTGTGAGTTTGTTCAAGTCAACTCTTTCATATAAAGAGAAAGTCATAACACTAACACCAGCTCCTGAATCACACAAAGCAGTTTTCACATAATTCTTTTTGATAGAGCAAGGTATAGTTGGTATTCCCGGATCTCCAAGTATTTTAGGTACTCCATCTTTAAAAGTGTAATTAGCAAGCATAGTGGAGATTTCAGCTTCCGGTATTTTTCTCTTATTTGTGATGATTTATTTCATATACTTTGCGTATGGAGGCATTTTCAAGACATCAGTCAAGCAAGTATGCAAAAAGACTGGCCTCAGCATTTCAACAAAGTATTCAAATTCTTCATCATCATTCTTTTTAGTTGACTTGGGTGGAAAAGGCAAAGGTTTTTGAACCCACGGTTCTCTTTCTTTACCGTGTTTTCTAGCAACAAAGTCTCTTTTGTCATATCTTTTATTTTTTAGGTTGTGGGTTATCAAGATCAACAGGTGGTTCTATCTCAACATCATTGTCTGGTTCTTTATCATTGGTTGGTTGACAGTCTTCATGAACCTCGTCATTATCTTTTTCATTATCGTTAGGTGAGTGTTCATGTCGCGCCCAATATTCGACTCTATCCTAAAGAGACTCAAAGGTCCCACCAAGGATTGAACCGCATATTGACACGCTTTTGCAAGGTGGATATCATTACAACGTACCATTACATAATAGTTGGGGATACATACAAAACATACCAATGCCGCAAGAATACATCAATACATCATACATAGATCAACACCCGACTACGGATGAATCACAAACAGAAACTCAAACGACATCCACCCTGCTAGCCCAGGCTACCGACCGGGAACCTAACCCAAGATCGATGAAGAAGAAGAACTCCAAGACAAGTAAACATCGCTCTCACGTCACGATCATCGCATTACATGTACCTGCAACTGTTGTTGTAGTAATCTGTTAGCAACGAGGACTCAGCAATCCCATTACCATGGGTATCAAGACTAGCAAAGCTTAAAGGGTACGGAAAGGATAAGTGGTGAGGTTCCAGCAGCGACTAAGCATGTATGGTGGCTATCTTACGAATACAAGAATAAGATGAGAAACTATGCAAACGATCGCAAACTAGTAATGATCAATAAGTGATCCTGGACTACTTGCGTTCAAACATAACCCAACCATGTTCTCCTCTCGAACTTCCTCGAAAAGAGACATTCACGGTTACGCACGCGGTTGGTGTATTTTAAATGAGTTTACTTCAAGTCTTCTACAACTGGATATTAACAAATTCCCATATGCCACATAACCGTGGGCACGACACTCGAAAGTTTAAACCCTGCAGGGGTGTCCCAACTTAGCCCATGACAAGCTCACACTCCGTGGAGACAATCCTCCATCGTGGGACCCTCCGATCAGCCTCGGAATCCCGATGCATAAGACATTTTGACAATGGTAAAAGAAGTCCAGCAAGACCTCCCGACGTGCCGACACCCTGATAGTAGCCACGTGTATCTAGTCTCAGGCCATGACGGATGAGCGAAGCGTACATGAACTAGATACCCCAAGTTGCCTAGGGGCGGTCCCGCACGGTGCTCTAGTTTGGGACCAACACCATCCGCACTGCCCTCTGCTATGTAGAAAATCCTCGGGTTCATGACGCCCTATGCCAATTAATTATTAGGTTCAAGTATTATTATGGCAAATGTTAAAACCAATGTTGGGCCTTGCTGGAAGAGTTTTATTCAAAGCGAACTGTCAAGAGGGGACCATAAACCCTCACCATGTTAGGGACGCAAAAATCAAGGAACATAACACCGGTATGTTGGAAACTAGGGCGGCAAGAGTGGAATAAAACACCAGGCATAAGGCCGAACCTTCCACCCTTTACCAAGTATATATGTGCATTAATTAAATAAGAGATATTGTGATATCCCATGATATCCATGTCCCAACATGGAACAACCTGCAACTGCACCTACAACTAGCAACGCTATAAGAGGGGCTGAGCAAAGTGGTAACATAGCCAAACAACGGTTAGCTAGGAAGGGTAAAAAGGTTAGAGGCTATCATGGCAATTTGGGAGGCTTGATAAACAAGTGGTAGGTGGCGCGACATAGCGATAGCATCAAGACAACTAGCATAGCAAAGATAGTAGTGAGATCCAAGGTGAAGATCATCTTGCCTGAAATCCCGCTAGGAAGAAGAACGAGTCCATGAAGAAGACGAAGCCACGTAGTCGAACGAATCCTCACAATCGCAATGAGACAGGAACTATCGAGAAGGAGCACAACCGGAAAGAAGCAAACAACATGGTAAACACACAACACATAAACATGACATGATGCTCAAACAAGTATGATGCATGACAAGGCTACATGATGCTACTCATGGCAATAGATGATGCATACAAGAGCAACACGTCAAAGCAAGTTTAAATGACGCCGGAAACAACATACATCAATTCTAGTAAGTCCTCATATGCAAATTTCGAAATTGGTCCAGATCTGAACAAAAGATTATGTTAAAGTTATTAAGCATCAAGTTAAAGTGCACCAAGATGATCTACATGGTTTTCTAGTCAAGTTACATATAAAGTTCTTTTAATTCGGAGCTATGGCCTAGAAGATATGAGCAAAACAAGTTAAACATGGCATTGATGCAAATGCAAGCAAAACAACATCACAAACACTCCAAAACAAGGGTGCAACAAGGCATGAAAAAACTACATGCAAAACCAAGCAAGTTTCATGTAGAGCATGCTCAAAACGAAGGAATGGTTCAACACATACACTCAATACAAGTTTCAAACACAATCTGCCCAAAACAGCAACTAAGCACTTTGCAATCAAGGAAACAACATGCTACAGGAAACATATGGGCATAAACTTGACATGCACTTAAATTACAAACAACATACTTCAAATAAAGTCAAGGTTCAGGTTCATAGGCATCAGGATTAAGTCAATATAATCAAAGCAAAAAGCAACTTAATAACACAGATTATGACTTAGTGAAAACAAGGCATACACGTGAGTAGGAATAACATGTTGACATGTTGGAGGCATAAACAAGGATGATATAGTGCAAGAACATAACAAGCAAGAGCATGGCATTAAAGTACAGGCTTAACATGGCAAAACATGAGTACTAAGCATCTCCATATGAGCCCTAGATCAATGTCAAACAACAAGACAAGGTGCAACATGATATTAGCTGATTCTCAGACTAGAGGAAATCGGGGAATGCAAAACAATAACATTATGATGCTAACTTTGGAGGCACATAATAGTAAGCATATCAACTTTAATAAGTATGCAAAAGACATGAGCATGTAGTAGACATGATATACTTCATCTTAGTCCATGGGCACAAGTTCATATGAAGAATGGAGTAATTACTATGATTCATGTAAAAAGGAACATGATGTTAACAGGATGACAGATTTAGCATGATGGCAACTTGAGAGCAAGAAAGAGTCAAACTATAGCAAGTAATATGGCAACCAAGGGCATGGCATCAAAGTACACATAACAAGGAGCAAAATAACATCAAGGAATCATATACAAGTGGCTCATGGACTAAGGAACCATCTAGACAAGTTTGAATGTTGTAATTTCAGCAACTGTAAAACAACAACATTAGCATAGCATGTTTGCAAGCTTGGAATAGAGGTCTTTGTCCAAAATTAACAAACTTGGCATGTGGACAAAGTACTCATAGCATACTTCAATTCATGTAATTGGAGCATCTTCAAAAGAGGCATAGATTAATCAATAACAAGGTCACAACATGGCATCATGAAGTTAATAGAAAACTGGAATATCATTTAGGCATGTTCATGGCAATAAAAACATATGCTATAGGAAATATATGAGGCATAAAATGGCATGACATGATATAACATAACATGGACATCAAAACATGCCAACTAGGCATCTCCAGATTATGCATGGAATTGATGGTAGATTCAACCTAACATGGAATCACAATGTCTCAGAAAAGAACAACATCAAGTAACACACTTCACAAGCTTGTGCTAGTCACCACAAGGCACATAAAATTATATGAATTGCATCACTATAAAGATGGCATGAATATGCTCCTAAAACATGTTGACATGATGCTCAAACAACAAACACACAAAATGCTATGAAAAAGACAAATCAACAAGTTATGACAATCTTCAGAAGTTTACATCATGTGGCGCTCTTGCAACAATGATTAAGGCATCAAGGTTAACAATAACATGCATGCAAATAACACCATCATGTAGATCATTCAGATATGAACAATTTGACATATCAAACATGCAAAATGGAGCAACATGCACATAGTTATGATATGACAAACATGCACACACGAAGTTGAAAATTTGGGGACTTAGTAGAATTTCAGACCTCGCGGGAATATTGGACGGAGCGGTCCTGGGGCGAGCCGGTGCAGCGGGTCCGTTTGGACGGAGGGATGGCGGAGTCCGGGGACGGGGCGATCCGGAACGGGGTGAGGAGCTCTGGCGAGGCGAGGGGCTGGAAGACCCGGGCGACGGCGGAGATGCGGCGGCGAGCGCGCGGGCGGCGCGTAGCGGTGGGAGGAGGCGGCGGCCGGATCTGGGAGCGGGCGGCGAAGGCGCGGGAGCGGGCGGCGGGGCAGCGGAGGAGCTTGGGCGGCGCGCGGACGGCATGGTGGCGGCGTGCGGTGGTGGGGAGGTCCGGCGAAACCGACGAGGTGGGCGCAGGCGGCGGTGGGCGGATCCGGGCTTGCGCGGGCCTCGGATGGGCCTGGGCGAGCCGCACGGTGCAGAGGAGCCGGTAGTCCATGTGTCGCGTCCTGGTTGGCTGGAGGGCGGCGACGAACATGTCCGGCGGCGGGTCGGACATGTCCGATGGCGCGGAGAAGGTGGGAACTAGGGTTTCGTTCGTGAAAATGGAGGGGGAGGGGTGAGGGAGTCCTGGATTAGCGGGTGTCTGGATAGCCGGACTATACCTTCGGCCGGACTCCTGGACTATGAAGATACAAGATTGAAGACTTCGTCCCGTGTCCGGAAGGGACTTTCCTTGGCGTGGAAGGCAAGCTTGGCGATACGGATATGTATATCTCCTACCATTGTAACCGACTCTGGGTAACCCTAGCCCTCTCCGGTGTCTATATAAACCGGAGGGTTTTAGTCCGTAGGAACAACAATCATACCATAGGCTAGCTTCTAGGGTTTAGCCTCCTTGATCTCGTGGTAGAACTACTCTTGTACTACCCATATCATCAATATTAATCAAGCAGGAGTAGGGTTTTACCTCCATCGAGAGCGCCCGAACCTAGGTAAAAACATCGTGTCCCTTGTCTCCTGTTACCATCCGCCTAGACGCACAGTTCGGGACCCCCTACCCGAGATCCGCCGGTTTTGACACCGACATTGGTGCTTTCATTGAGAGTTCCTTTGTGCCTTCGCCATCAGGAAGGATGCCTCATCCCGTCTTTAAAGACGGCACCGTTGCTAAGGGAGCTTTGGCTGTCGGCCAAACTCTCCGGCTAGGTGGTTTCCTTATGACCGCCTGTTCGGCTGCTGCGCTGACGATGACCTCTCGGGTCATCGAAAGCAATCTTCACGTCAGCTTGGAATTCGCCGAGCAGCTAGATCCAATGGAGCTCTCTTCCCTAAACGAGCTCTTGGATCGCATCGCCGCCCTGGGAGTCGCTACGGATTACGACCGGATGGGGCCTAAACCCGATCTGAGAGAGATTAACTCTCCCCAGGTCACCCATCATGTTGCCGTGGTAGAGGGACAGTGTGGAGACCCTTCATCTATCTTAAGGACTAGCTATGTCCGGATTACCGATCCCTCCAAGCCGGATACCCGCAGAGGGGAGGACATCACTCAAGACCTGAACTTAAAGTCAGGCGACGGGCTAGATTCATTGGACAGCATCCAAAAATCCAAACCTCCGAGTTCGGAAACTCCTTGGCCCCTGGGTCTCAGATTGGGTGAGGTTTCGGATTTGATTCCACCCACCCACTCGTACATAAGCGATCTATCCCAAATTAGGCAAGAGCCCGAAGAAACACTACATCATTACTGGGCCAGATTCCTCCTGGTTATGAACAGGATAAAGGACCGCCGCGAGGAAGACGCAATTTCATTCTTCTGCAATAATTGCACGGACAAGGGAATCCTCAACGCCATAAGTCGCCGTGATATTACACGCTTCGCTGACTTGGCGTCCATAGTACGAAAGTACTATCCGATGGAAAGCGCCTGGAAAACAAAAATAAAATTTTGGGACAATCCGGCCCTGAATACAAACCCAGTCCGAAATAAAAGGGTGCATCATCGCCAGACACCCAGGTTCAATACCAAAAAGCAAAAGCCCTCTACAGGGCACAGAACCATACTGGAAGGATGGCTTAATGGACCCTGTAAAATTCACAGTGCAGAGGGCGCCACACCAACTCACAGCCTTAGAGCATGTTGGATACTTCGGCAGGTGGCAAAAAGTAGCGAAGATCTTCTAATTCCAGAAGCCACAGAAAGCCACCCCAGAGACACCAGTACGGTATTAACAGTCTTCGAGACTTTCGCATCAAATAATATGCGAAAAAGAACACTCCGCAGCCTTGCCGAAGTCTACCAAGTAGCAACAATAAACCCATGGAGTGACGCGGCTATTACTTTTAATGCCAGTGATGAACCTAAATTCCGAATAGTCCGAGCACCAGCCGCATTGGTCCTCAATCCAATAGTGGACGGCTTTTGTCTTACCAAGGTACTCATCGATGGCGGCAGCGGATTGAACCTCATTTATGAGGAAACCCTTCAAAAAATGGAAATAGACTGGAACCGCATTGAGCAAAGCAGCACAACCTTTAGAGGAATAATCCCCAGTCAGGAAGCGCACTGTACAGGAAAAATCACAGTAGATGTGGTGTTCGGCACGTCGGATAATTACATGTCTGAAGAGGTCACGTTCCAAGTGGCCCCATTCAGTAGCGGATATCACGCTCTGCTAGGGCGGGAAGCGTTTACAATCTTCCAAGCAATACCCCATTACGGGTACATGAAGCTCAAGATGCCCGGGCCTAACAGAATCATCACTCTCGCTAGTGATCCGGACATAGCACTCCGCGCCAAAAACAAGACAGTCGCACTGGCCCTCGAGGCGCTATCCGAAGCCCTAGCGGCTGAGGAACTGACTGCGCTGCGCTCCATGGTGAATAGGGACGATGTGATACTCGACAAAAGATCCAAGTCCACCTCCTTTAAACCGGCGGACGAAATAGTCACATTCTAGGTCCATCCAACAGACCCCAATAAAACAGCTTCCATCGGGGCACAGTTAAACCCTAATGTAGACGCTGCACTGCGAGAGTTCCTACGAGAGAACTGGGACATTTTCGCCTGGCACCCTTCAGACATGCCAGGAATCCCACGCAGGCTGGCCGAACACAGCTTAAATATCCTAAAAGGATTCAAGCCAGTCAAACAGGCTCTTCGGCGTTTTTCCGAACCTAAGAGACAGGCCATGGGAGAGGAACTAGCCAAGCTATTGGAGGCCGGATTCATCAAAGATATAAAACACCCGGACTGGCGCCTGTGCGTGATTTTAAAGACCTTAACAAGGCTTGCCCAAAGGATCCCTTCCCTCTCCCCCGCATCGATCAAATTATCGACGCTACCGCACGACACGATTCGTTGTGTTTCCTTGACGCATACTCTGGCTACCATCAAATAAAGATGGCAGAGTCAGACCAAGCCGCAACGGCATTCATCACACCATACGGCCCATTCTGCTTCAACACAATGCCCTTCGGGCTCAAAAACGCCGGCGCAACATATTAGCGCATGATTCAGACATGTCTGGCAAACCAGATCGGCAAAATAGTGGAGGCATACGTAGATAATGTGGTCATCACAACAAGACATGTCGAATCTCTAGTAGACGACTTGAGGCTAACATTCGATAACCTCTGAAGATACGACATCAAGCTCAACCTGGAAAAATGCGTTTTCGGCGTTCCAGCCGGAAAGCTCTTGGGCTTCATTGTATCCGATAGAGGAATTGAAGCAAATCCAGCCAAGATCCGAGCTCTGTCACAATTGGATATCCCGAAGGACCTCAAACAAATACAAAAATTAACCGAATGCGTGGTGGCTCTAAGCCGCTTTATCTCCCTCTTGGGAGAAAAGGCCCTACCCCTTTACCGCCTCCTTCAGCGCACCGAACACTTCGAGTGGATGGATGCAGCCACAGCCAGACTCCACGAAATAAAAGCCATCTGGGCAACAAACCCAGTCCTGGCCGTGCCAAACATTGGCGAACCAATGCTATTATACATTCCAGCAACCCATCAGGTCGTAAGCGCAGTGCTTGTCATCGAACGAGAAACGGACGGACACAAATTCCCCTTCAAAAGCCAGTCTACTATGTGTCCACTGTCCTTACTCCATGCAAGTCACGGTACCCGCATTATCAAAAGATTGCGTGCGTAGTATTTATGGCATCCCGGAAGCTGCGACACTACTTTCAAGAGTGTTCAATAATAGTAGCCTCGGAAGTGCCCCTTAATGATATTATAAACAACCGTGACGCGACGGGCCGGATTGCAAAATGGGCCATTGAGCTCCTCCTGTTCGACATAACTTACAAGCCACGGCGAGCTATCAAGTCGCAAGTTTTGGCCGACTTCATCGCAGAATGGACAGAGGCCGAACTCCCTAAAGAGTATGGCACATATTCAAACTGGGTCATGCACTTTGACGGCTCCAAAATGTTGGCCGGTCTAGGGGCTGGCGTCGTTTTGATGTCCCCCACAGGAGACATAGTTCAATACGTACTCCAGATAATGTACACAGACTCCAATAATGCAGCCGAATATGAGGCCCTTTTACATTGTCTCCGGATGGCAGTATCCATGGGCATTCAACGCCTAGAGGTGCGCGGGGACTTGAACCTCACAATATCCTAAATAAATGGGGACTTTGATGCCAAGGATCCAAAAATGGCAGCTTATCGCAACGCCGTCCTAAAAATGTCAGCTCGGTTCGAAGGGCTCGAATTTCACCATATAGCCCGGGAAAATAATCAGGCGGCAGATGTCCTGGCACGCATTGGCGCAAAACGCGATGTAGTCCCCCCAACATCTTCTTGGAAAGGTTGTTCAAGCCATCCGTAGTATGGGAAGGGGAACCCGGCAATAACAGCCCGGACCCAACCGCACTGCCCGACACCGAACACTCTGACATAATTGGAGGCTCTGCCAATGAAATAACACCTTCAGCCCACGTAATAATGGCCATCATCGCCCCGTGGACAGAACAATTCCTCGCCTACCTTACTAGGCAGGAACTCCCCGAGGACCAAAATAAGGCACGCTGCATAGTGCGGCGATCTAAAGCCTATAAAGTCCATGAGGGAGACCTTTATAAGAAAAGCACTACCGGAGTCCTTCAAAGGTGCATCTCCGAAGAGGAAGGGCGGAACCTCCTGGCTGAAATTCATGCCGGACTCGGCGGTCATCACGCTGCAGGTCGGTCCCTTGTAAGCAAGGCCTTCCATACAGGCTTTTATTGGCCAACAGCCCGGGCAGACGCCCAAGACTTAGTCCAACGATGCGTTGGTTGCCAGCTTTTTGCAAACCAAAGCCATATGCCACCCACCACCCTCCAAACAATGCCCATCACTTGGCCCTTTGCGGTCTAGGGGCTTGACATGGTTGGACCCCTTAAAGGCGGAACCCACAAGAAAAAATACTTACTGGTCATGGTGGATAAGTTCACCAAATGGATAGAAGCCAAGCCTGTTAAGGCAGCCAAATCCGGACCGGTGATAGACTTTATATCCGGGGTTGTACACTGTTACGGCGTCCCCCACAGCATCATCACTGATAACGACACGAACTTTACGGCCGACGAGGTAAAACTCTGGTGCAAAAACATGGGTATCAAGCTCGATTATGCTTCCGTCTATCACCCACAAACTAACGGCCAGGTAGAACGTGCAAATGGTCTTATCATGAGCGGCATCAAACCCAGATTAGTGCGGTCCCTTAAGGAATCTAATACGCACTGGGTGGAGGAGCTCGACTCCGTACTCTGGGGGCTGCGGACCACGCCGAATCGCACCACCGGATACACACCATTCTTCATGGTGTACGGCGCAGAGGCAGTTTTGCCCTGCGACATAATTCATGACTCACCTCGAGTGCGCATGTACGAAGAAAGAGAATCCGAGCTCGATCGGCAGGACAGTTTGGACGCCTTGGAGGAAGAGCGTGACGTGGCAAAAGCCCGTTCCGCATTCTATCAACAGCAGGCTCGAAGATACCAAAGCAGAGATGTATGGGCCAAAAATTACAACGTTGGCGAATTAGTTCTACGCCTGCCGGACAAGAAAAAGGACAAACTCATGCCCAAGTGGGAAGGTCCCTTCATAATTAACCAAGTCCTGACTGGTGGAGCGTACCGCCTGCGAGATGCATCGGATAACCGACTCGAGCCGAACCGGTGGAACGCAGCCCGTCTCCGAAGATTCTATGCCCAGCGCCGGACTCTGTGTTCGTCTCCTTCCTCTGTCCATTTTTATATACTTTCTGTCTTACATTTCTCTCCTTCTCCCCTCTCCCTCTCTCTCTCTTATAGCCTTTAAAGGCTCATAAAGTGACGCGCTATCCGCGCTCATTAAACCTGGGGGCTTCTTTAAACAGAAACTTATTTATACGGGCTTCATGCCCAACACATGTGTCACACTTCCGCATGTACCTTTTATTCACCATTATATGCATCGATATGACTTAAGTTTTGGCCAAGCTGGGTTGCCTGGCTCCTGTGCTTACCCCTACGTTCCCGATTGTTCGGCTAGGTGGTAAAGGGAGCACCTCTGCGATTGTTACTCCCGGGTCAGCCGGATGTGTACCTCAGACTAGGTGAAGCCGAAAGCTAGCATTCTTAAGGTAATATTCGGTCGGTGAACTAAAGATGATCTTTTTTCACTTATTTATCTATACACCCCCAGATGTTTTTCCTGCGTCTCTTTTCGCAGAATGGACATGCACTTTAGGGCATGCCTCCCAGGGAAAGGAACCCCTAACGGAACTATTCTCCCTGGAAGATGTTTCTTACTAACCATGTAATATAACATAACTAGTTGGGCACTTGTCTATTCAAGCACTAATGACCCCTACGTCTGGTCTCCATGCATACCCCGGTTCTTATATAACCGCGAGGGTATTCGGACACACTCCGGACCGTCAGGTCCCGAGGTTGAAGCGAAAAGGTCGGCCATGACAAATGATCTACAATCCGGCTAGAAGGCATTACAAATGTCAATTAAAATTACATAGTCAATATGACTGATTGTATTCCTCTTCAATACCATCTAACAGGCTGTCTAGCTTACAGTCCTATTGGGAATACTTTGCAGCCAATTCTACTTGGCCGTATATTAAGCTCACAGGGATCTCCTTCCCATCGGGCCCCACGGGTCCGACCTCGGCCATGTGGTTTGGGTCAGCCTTCGTGTACCGCATCTTCACCATGGCCCAAGCCTCCCTGGCGCCTTGACGGTAGGCTGACATCTTCCACAATCGGAAGCGCCGCCGCGCTCCCTTCAGCTTCTCTACAAGCTCTCCAAGGCCTTCGGGCATGGAGACGGATGGCCACAAGGCCTAGGCGACGCCTTGCAGCACCTACCGAACTCGCTCATGCAGTTGTGAGAGCTCGGGAAGAAGGTCACCCGTAGAACCGGGCATTTCCTCTATAGGATGACCTGTTAGCATACCTACAGACATCACTCTGTTAGTTGACTTCCTCGCCGAACTCTTTTTTCAAAGTTCGTTTAAGCACTTACTAAATATGCCACGTCAAAGCCGCTGATTCTCCTTAACGGAGTCCAATAGCTGGGCACGAACATCCTTCAGTTCAACACCCAGCTTGGTGTTGGCATCTTGGAGATCGTTCTTCTCCCGCCTCACCTTTGTCAGCACACTCTCACCAACCTTCAGCTGGCGTAGGAGTTGTTGCTTTTTCGGATTTAATCCGGCGCCATCTGCAATTTCATTTGTCAGATTTGCACCCACGCCGCACTTCGCAAAATACTTATCTTTCGAAGCGTATATTACCAGAGGGGGTCTCCTTGGGCTCCCCTGCCGCGGCTAGTGCGGCCTCAAGTTGGGCTTTGCACTATTCCAGCACCTGGGACAGCAGGGTATTCTTTTCTGTAAGAACCTGTATAACAAATGATCCTTAAATCAGTTATTCTAACTGTTTCAAGTCTCGGGGGCTACTGGTATATATATAATTACCAAAATTTTCTTACCCGTATGTATTTTACATACTGCTCCGTGGCTCTGGCTAGACCATTTTGAGTGGCACGGAGGTACGCATCTCCCGAATTGAAGGCATCCAATGCCTCTTGGGAGAAACAAGCGTCGCGAAGAACTGCCCGGCGACGCCTGTGGTTCATGGCACTCTCCACCTCGAAATTGGTGGCAGACAGCCTGTCCGCATCCTCTGTCGGAGGAGCGTCTGGTGCGCGCCTTGTGTTCGCCTCCGCTTCCGGACCAGGCTTTGGAGCCTGGTTGGTGGAGGCGCGATTGGCAACCTCTCCGGATATAGTCCGGCGAGGTCTCTTCGTCCTGAAGAGAGCACGAGCATTAATATGCCTTGAAGGAATAACACCTGGGAATAAGATGGCGCGCTATACCTTTGCGCCGGCATCTCAGTCCGGACTGCACTTCTTTTCAGCCCGCGGGGCCTTGCCGCCCCTCGTTGGCTAGTCGCCGCAGGCTCGGCCTCCTGTCTCAAGGACCTCCCCTGCAAAACACGGTTGTCATACGGCAATCGAAAACACGCGAGGATAGATCCCTTTTCAAAGTGCTGGGACTTCGGTCTCAGTTACCTGTGAGGCTGGGAGTAGCCCTGGGTAATCGGCCGTAATGGCCACCAAGGCGTTGTCCTTGCTCAATTGATGAAACACCCCATCAATCAGCTCCACAGATAAGTCTGGATCCTCTTGAGAGGCCGGGTCGAGGGACCGTCCCGGATCCTCGGGTTGTGGAGGAGGGTTGTTTATTTCTTTAACAGCCTGGCGCAGTTCCTGCGTTGAAGTCGTTAGACTGAATATTTAACGATGGGAATATAAAACGGATGGGCAAGTAAAAGTGTCCACTTACCCAACTTGGGGGGTTGTACATAGAAAATCCACCCTGTGGGTTGACGCGGAGAAATTCCTCCTCTTCTCCCTTGTACAAAGCGGACAAGATCTTTATTAGAGCGGCAGCTGAATCCGGCCCCTTACGGCCGTGGCAGGTGGCGTCGTCCTCCCCGTTGAAGTCCCACATGGGGTGGCCTCTATACTGGAGCGGCTGCACCCCTCGCATGATGCATGCGGCCATGACCCCGATCATGGTCAGTCCGGAATGAGCTAACAATCTTATCTGGCCCATCAGGTAAAGAACATCCTTGTCGCTTTCCCTCTGAGGGCTCCGTGGACGCCAGCTTAGGCGCTTATTTAGGGGAGCACTGTCGAACTCAGGGAGGCCGGTCCGGACAGGATCCTGCAGCGGGACGTCCTCTATATAAAACCGTTCCGAAGGCCAGTCCTCGGGCGCCTTCTTTGGGGTTCCGGATAGATATCCAATCCCGGCGATGCGCCACACTTCGGCTCCGCCCACTTGATATATTGACCCCTTCTGAGAATGGGGCACAAGGCAGAATAGCCTTTTCCACAATGCGAAATGAGCCTCGCAGCCCAAAAACAGCTCGCAAAGGGGTACAAAGCCTGCGATATGCAATATGGTGGCAGGCGTGAGGTTGTGCAGCTGGAGGCCATAGAACTCCAGGAGCCCCTGGAGAAACGGATGAATTGGAAATCTGAGCCCTCTTATTAAGTAAGGGACAAGGCATACCCGCTCTCCTTTGGAGGGATTGGGGGCGCTCTCCGCTTGCTCTCCACCATTATAGGTGGCAAGTCCGGCTCGAACCGGACCATATAGGCCGGGGGGAGAAATCCCTTGGTCTGAAGCGTCACTAGCTCGTTGTGTGGGATGGAGCATCTCTCCCAATCTCCAGGCTGAGGGCTGGAAGGGCGAGAGGAGGAGCTACGGCGGCCGTCCATGATAGAATGGACCTCTGTCAGATACGCTGTGATGAATACCCGCGGAGGGGAGAAGGTGTGGTTTGGATCTAAATCCTCGTCCCCTTAAATAGGCGGCTCATTCACGCGGCTAGTGGTGTAAATATAAAAACACCCTGACTTTTCGTATTCGTTTGACACGTGGAAGACAACCATTATTGGGCGTAAAAGCCAAGGAGCGCTACATTTACAAGAAACCGGACATTATTTAACAGATACACGGAATTTGGAGGAGAACCTGCCTTGCAATGCCGAAGACAATCTGCGCGCCGGACTCGCCGTCATTGAAGCCTGGTTCGGGGGCTACTGAGAGAGTCCTGGATTAGGGGGTGTCCGGATAGCCGGACTATACCTTCGGCCGGACTCCTGGACTATGAAGATACAAGATTGAAGTCTTCGTCCCGTGTCCGGAAGGGACTTTCCTTGGCGTGGAAGGCAAGCTTGGCGATACAGATATGTAGATCTCCTACCATTGTAACCGACTCTGGGTAACCCTAGCCCTCTCCGGTGTCTATATAAACCGGAGGGTTTTAGTCCGTAGGAACAACAATCATGCCATAGGCTAGCTTCTAGGGTTTAGCCTCCTTGATCTCGTGGTAGATCTACTCTTGTACTACCCATATCATCAATATTAATCAAGCGGGAGTAGGGTTTTACCTCTATCGAGAGGGCCCAAACCTGGGTAAAAAGATCGTGTCCCTTGTCTCCTGTTACCATCCGCCTAGACGCACAGTTCGGGACCCCCTACCCGAGATCCGCCGGTTTTGACACCGACAAGGGGCCTATTTATAGGTAGAAGGAGTTAGGAGAGGCCAAATGAGGTGCGGTTTTTTCCCACACGAATGTGATTGTAACATCCCAAATTTTCAATTTGGAATGTTATACCTTAGATCATCATTGCATATCATATTTTATTGCATTTTGGTTTGATCCTAGAAATTCTACGCAACTCAAGGACCTACACAGAGAGTTGGGGATTTCATTATTTTCATATTCGAGTTTTCTCGAATTTTGAAAAGAGGATCGTTTGATTTTAATTATTTTCTCTTTGAATATTTATTTTATAAAAATAAAAGCGAGAGGATAAAATGACTTCCTCAAAATAAAGAAATATCAAAGATTTAATATTAAAATCAAATAAGATTTTTATCCGGTGTTTTATCGCTATTTTATTTGAATTAGGAAAATATGTGTTTTGAAAATTGCATTTTAGGCCCAAATAAATGTTCACCTTGTCCGGTTTATTTTTAGAGGACAGGAAAATTTTATTTCGGGATATTTGGAGTCCGTTTAGTATTTCTTTTCTTTCTTTTTCTGCACGTCGGAATTTTTTTTAAGTCAAACCGACTTCGGGCCGTACCCGGCCAGGAGACCTCGGGCCGGCCCCTTTATAAGCCGCCGCCCCGCACCCCCAGCCCAACCCGCGCCGCTGCTCCAAACCCTAACCCTAGCCCGACGCCACCGCCGTCGCCGCCACCTGCCTCCCGCACCGCCTCGCCGGACCGCCGCCAGTGGTAGCCGCCGCTGTCACCTTGGTTTACGTAAGAAAACCGAGCGTTTTTTTCTAAACCTAGATCCGTTTTTTAGATCCGGTTCGGGTTTTTTCGGTTTAGTTTAATAGCGTACATTCGTCCGGACATTCGTTTTAACTAACGGTTTTCGTCCGTTAGCCGCAGACAGCGAACGTTTGTTCGTTAGCCTGTTCGTCAGTTTTTCTTTTTCTCGGTTTTCCCGCAATTATTTTCGATCGCGATTTCTGATCCGATTTTCGTTTTAGTATAACTTTTCGCTTGTTTATCGGAATCAGGCGATTCAAGCGCCTAGAGTTTCGTCTCGAAACCCTCTTTCTGTTTAACCAACTTAAACAAGTTTTTGCTACTGTAAAATTTGACTTTAGTCCAGATTAGTAAATGAAGCTTGTTTCTTTCGCCGTTTGAGTTTTGTTGCTTTATTTGATTTGATTATTTTTGCAAACCGGAGTTCTTAAGTTGAACTTTCTGGTTAGATCTCTTATTTGAGCTTTACACGTGCCCTCGCTTGATTGCTTATTGTATGCTTGTTTGGTTGCGATAGAGTACCCGGAGTGCGGAGCGTGCTACATCGAGTCTCTAGGTTTCACGGATCATCAGCAAGGCAAGTAACACTTTGATCATATCCCTTTCATACCCAGTTTTTATGCATTAGTTCAACCCTCAAACACTTGCATGGTTAGGATCTGAATTAAATTGTGGGTTGGGAAGTAGTTGATGAGGTAGAACCTATTGTCCTGTTTATTATCAAACCTTTGGGAGTTACTTCTACGTTGCTTATACTGCTATGCTATGCTCATAGACGTGGATTGGGTTTGAGTGTATTCATGACAGATGTGAGATTGTTAATTAATAGTTCAACTTAAGGTGGCAACTTTAATACACATCTGGGTGGATTGAGGCACCTGGGGTATCCAGTGATTTCCTGTATTTTTGGAAATCCCGAGGTACCGTGTGATTTTCCTATGGACCGCCACCCAGGCTCAAAGGGATCATAAGATTATTCATGCTGGAAACTTCCGTGCGCAGCCACATGCCATTATGGGCTCTGGCATAGTTGAGTAAGTTGTGGGAAACCTTTCCATGATGGGCTAGCAGATGTAGGGGATTGTAGGTGTACATGCCTATCTATCGGTTAAGGAGACCGCTTTGGAAAGACTGTGTCTCGGTCATCCGTTTCTCAAACATCATGAAGTGCGAGAAATCTAATGGAGGAGATCGAGTCTTGTGGGGAGAAGTGTCAGATCAACGCAAAGATTATTTCTGCACAAAAACAACACCATGATAACTCTTGTTGTTGATATAAAAAATCCTCGCGAAGTTTTGTTCCATTCCGAGAACTTTTATTTCTGCACAAAAACAACACCATGGTAGTTCTGCTGAAAACGGCATCAGTCCGAGGTTAGTTTCATTCAAGTCATGCAAATTAGAGTACAAAATATGAGGAAAAGCATTAGGAAAGTAGATACGTTGGAGACGTATCACACCCATAGTTCACATAGCCATGTGACCAACACCCAAAGGTTTTACTAGAGTCAATAATATAATTCACATTGCTATGTGATTAACACCCAAAGAGCACTAAGGTGTGATCATGTTTTGCTTGTGAGAGAAGTTTAGTCAACGGGTCTTCCAATTTCAAATCCGTATGTATTTTGCAAATTTCTATGTCTACAATGCTCTGCATGGAGCTACTCTACCTAATTGCTCCCACTTTCAATATGTATCCAGATCAAGACTCAGAGTCATCCAGATCGGTGTCAAAGCTTGCATTGACGTAACTCTTTACGACGAAGTCTTTATCACCTCCATAACCGAGAAACATTTCCTTAGTTCTCTTTAGGCACCTAAGGATAATTTTGACCATTGTCTAGTGATCTACTCCTGGATCACTATTTTACCCCCTTGCCACACTCATGGCAAGGCACACAACAGGTCTGGTACACAGCATGGTGAAGGAAATAAGCCCTAGAGGCAATAATAAAGTTGTTATTTATATTTCCTTATATCTTGATAAATGTTTATTATTCATGCTAGAATTGTATTAACCGAAAACTTAGTACATGTGTGAATACAAAGACAAAACAGAGTGTCCCTAGTATGCCTCTACTTGACTAGCTCGTTAATCAAAGATGGTTAAGTTTCCTAGCCATGGACATGCGTTGTCATTTGATGAACAGGATCACATCATTAGAGAATGATGTGATGGACAAGACCCATCCGTTAGCTTAGCATAATGATCGTTCGGTTTTATTGTTACTGCTTTTCATGACTTACACATGTTCCTCTGACTATGAGATTATGCAACTCCCGAATACGGGAGGAACACCTTGTGTGCTATCAAACATCACAATGTAACTGGGTGATTATAAAGATGCTCCACAGGTGTCTCCGATGGTGTTTGTTGAGTTGGCATAGATCGATATTAGGATTTGTCACTCCGTGTATCGGAGAGGTATCTCTGGGCTCTCTCGGTAATGCACATCACTCTAAGCCTTGCAAGCATTGTGACTCAGGAGTTAGTTGCGGGATGATGCATTACGGAACGAGTAAAGAGACTTGCTGGTAATGAGATTGAACTAGGTATGAGGATACTGACGATCGAATCTCAGGCAAGTAACATACCGATGACAAAGGTAACAACGTATATCGTTATGCAGTTTGACCGATAAAGAGCTTCGTAGAATATGTGGTAGCCAATATGAACATCCAGGTTCCACTATTGGTTATTGACCGGAGACATGTCTCGGTCATGTCTACATAGTTCTCGAACCCATAGGGTCCGCACGCTTAACGTTCGGTGACGATCGGTATTATGAGTTATGGGATTTGATGACCGAAGTTAGTTCAGAGTCCCAGAAGAGATCGGGGACATGATGAGGAGTCTCGAAATGGTCGAGACGTAAATATCGATATATTGGAAGGCTATATTCTGACATCGGAAAGGTTCCGAGTGATTCGGGTATTTTTCGGAGTACCAGAGAGTTACGGGAATTCGTATTGGGCCGTATGAAGGAAATATGCCCTAGAGGCAATAATAAAGTTATTATTTATTTCCTTATATCATGATAAATGTTTATTATTCATGCTAGAATTGTATTAACCGGAAACATGATACATGTGTGAATACATAGACAAAACAGAGTGTCACTAGTATGCCTCTACTTAACTAGCTCGTTGAATCAAAGATGGTTATGTTTCTTAACCATAGACAAAGAGTTGTCATTTGATAAACGGGATCACATCATTAGGAGAATGATGTGATAGACTTGACCCATTCCGTTAGCTTAGAACTTGATCGTTTAGTTTGTTGCTATTGCTTTCTTCAAGCCTTATACATGTTCCTGTGATTATGAGATTATGCAACTCCCATTTACCGGAGGAACACTTTGTGTGCTACCAAACGTCACAACGTAACTAGGTGATTATAAAGGTACTCTACAGGTGTTTCCAAAGGTACTATTTGGGTTGGCGTATTTCAAGATTAGGATTTGTCACTCCGATTGTCGGAGAGGTATCTCTGGGTCCACTCAGTAATACACATCACTCAAGCCTTACAAGCATAGTAAGTAATGAGTTAGTTGCGGGGTGATGTATTACGGAACAAGTAAAGAGACCTGCGGGTAACGAGATTGAACTAGGTATTGAGATACCGACGATCGAATCTCAGGCAAGTAACATACTGATGACAAAGGGAACAACGTATGTTGTTATGCGGTTTGATCGGTAAAGATCTTCGTAGAATATGTAGGAGCCAATATGAGCATCCAGGTTCCGCTATTGGTTATTGACCGGAGACGTGTCTCGGTGTGATAGCCTGGCTTATTAGGGACGGTAGACTACTCATATCAATAAGGAATTCCTTCTTTTCTGGGAGCCCATTCGGAAAGAATTCCAAAGTTAAGCTTGCTCAGTTTGGAGTAGTTTCAGGATGGGTGACCGACCGGGAAGTTGCTCCCGGGTGCGCACGAGTGATGACAAAGTGCGCAGAAAAGACTAGTATTGATCTGTGGGGCCAGTCTAGATCCCGCCAAGAGTAACGACCACCGGCGGGTGTGTCCGAGGCGTTACAAGTTGGTATCAGAGCCGACCCTCGCCATTACACGGATGTTTGCGGACAGGTGCGTGGTCATGTTTTTCATGACGTTTGTGACCTGTCATGGCACACGGCATGGCACATGTACCGGACTGGATGCACAGACGTATGTGCCAAGAGGGAACGTTCCTATGGCCTGACGTGGACGTCGCTTCCTCTGAGTGAGGGTGTATGTGATAGCCTGGCTTATTAGGGACGGTAGACTACTCATATGAATAAGGAATTCCTTCTTTTCTGGGAGCCCATTCGGAAAGAACTCCAAAGTTAAGCATGCTCAGCTTGGAGTAGTTTCAGGATGGGTGATCGACCGGGAAGTTGCTCCTGGGTGTGCACGAGTGAGGACAAAGTGCGCAGAAAAGACTAGTATTGATCTGTGGGGCCAGTCTAGATCTCGCCAAGAGTAACGACCACCGGCGGGTGTGTCCGGAGCGTTACACTCGGTCATGTCTACATAGTTGTCGAACCCGTAGGGTCGCACGCTTAAAGTTCGATGACGGTTATATTATGAGTTTATGTGTTTTGATGTACCAAAGGTAGTTCGGAGTCCCGGATGTGATCACGGACATGACGAGGAGTCTCGAAATGGTCGAGACATCAAGATTGATATATTGGACGACTATATTCGGACACAAGAATGGTTCCAGGGGTTATCGGATATATACCGGAGTACCGGGGGGTTACCGGAATCCCCCCCCCCCCCCGGGGGGGGGAGGTTATTGTGCCTCATGGGCCCAGGTAGTGGAAGAGGATAGGCAGCAAGAGGTGGCGCGCGTCCCCCCTTGCCCCAATCCGAATTGGGAAAGGGACGGGGGCGGCGGCCCCCCTTCTCCTTCCTTCTCTCCACCTCCTCCTTCCCCCTTCTCCTAGTTGGAATAGGAAAGGGGGGCAAAACCTACTTGGAGTAGGATTGCCCACACTTGGGCGCGCCTCCTCCCCTTGGCCAGCCCCCTCCTCCTCCCCCCTTTATATACGGAGGAGCGGGGGTACCCCATAGACACAACAATTGATCTCTTGGATCTTTTAGCCGTGTGCGGTGCCCCCCTCCACCATAATCCACCTCGGTCATATCGTAGCGGTGCTTAGGCAAAGCCCTGCATCGGTAGAGCATCATCATTGTCACCATGCCATCGTGCTGACAGAACTCTCCCTCAAAGCTCGGCTGGATCGGAGTTCGAGGGACGTCATCAAGTTGAGCATGTGCAGAACTCGGAGGTGCTGTGCGTTCGGTGCTTGATCGGTCGGATCGTGAAGATGTACGATTACATTAACCGTGTTGTGCTAATGCTTCCGCTTTCGGTCTACGAGGGTACGTGGACAACACTATCCCCTCTCGTTGCTATGCATCACCATGATCTTGCGTGTGCGTAGGAATTTTTTTGAAATTACTACGTTCCCCAACACCTTAATGGGCCGTGCGGGAAAGGAGAGAAAGGCCTCAAGGGTGACCGCGCCCCTTCCCCATGGACTGGTCTAAATTGGACCAGGGAAAGGGGCGCCCCCTTCCTTCTTTCTCGTTCTCTCTTCCCTTTTTCCTATTCCATGTGGGAGGTGGAATCCTACTAGGACTAGGGAGTCCTAGTAGGACTCCACACTTTGGGCGCGCCCTATGAGTGCCGGCCTCCTCCTCCCTCCATCCTTTATATACGTGGCCAGGGGCACCCCATAGACACACAAGTTGATCATTGATCTCTTAGTCATGTGCGGTGCCCCCCTCCACCATAATCCACCTCGGTCATTACGTAGCGGTGCTTAGACGAAGCCCTGTTCCGGTAGCATCATCATCACTGTCATCATGCCATCATCCTGACGAAGCTCTTCCTCGACACTCTACTGGATCATGAGTTCGTGGGACGTCATCGAGCTGAACGTGTGTAGATCGCGGAGGTGTCGTACTTTCGGTACTAGGATCGGTCGATCGTGAAGACGTACGACTACATCAACCGCGTTGTCATAACGCTTCCGCTTATGGTCTACGAGGGTACATGGACAATACTCTCCCCTCTCGTTGCTATGCATCACCATGATCTTGCGTGTGCGTAGGAAAATTTTCAAATTACTACGTTCCCCAACAGTGACATATTGCTTGTGATGCGTACATGTTATATGCACGAGTAGAACACAAAGGAGTTGTGGGCGTGGGTATATGCATATTGCTTGCCATTACTAGTTTATTCTTGATTCGGCGGTATTGTTGGATGAAGCGGCCCAGACCGACATTACGCGTACGCTTACGCGAGACTGTTATACCGACGTGCTTCGCACACAGGTGGCTGGTGAGCGTCAGTTTCTCCAACTTTAGTTGAATCAGATTCAATGAACATGGTTCTTTCTGAAGATCAAAAAGCAATCACTATACCGTGTTGTGGTTTTTGATGCGTAGGTAAGAACGGTTCTTGCTCAGCCCGTAGCAGCCACGTAAAACTTGCAACAACAAACTAGAGGACGTCTAACTTGTTTTTGCAGGGCATGTTGTGATGTGATATGGTCAAGACATGATGAGATATAAATTGTTGTATGAGATGATAATGTTTTGTTAAAGTTATCGGCAACTAGCAGGAGCCTTATGGTTGTCTCTTTATTGCATAAGATGCAAGTGCCATATAATTGCTTTACTTTATCGCTATGTGATGGCAATAGTTGCAAAAGCAATAGTTGGTGAGACGACCATGTGATGACACGTTGATAGAGATCAAGATGATGGAGATCATGGTGTCATGTCGGTGACGATAGAGATCAAGACGGTGTTTTGGAGATGGAGATCAAAGGCACAAGATGATGATGGCCATATCATGTCACATATTTTGATTGCATGTGATGCTTATCCTTTATGTATCTTATTTTGCTTAGTTCGGTGGTAGCATTATAAGATGATCTCTCACTAAATTTCAAGGTATAAGTGTTCTCCCTGAATATGCATCGTTGCGACAGTTCGTCGTGCCGAGACACCATGTGATGATCGGGTGTGATAAGCTCTAAGTTCACATACAATAGGTGCAATCCAGTTTTGCACACACGGAATACTCAAGGTAAACTTGACGAGCAGATATGGCCTCGGAACATTGGAGACAGGTCGAGCGTGAATCATATAGTAGATATGATCAACATAGTGTTGTTCACCATTGAAAACTACTCCATCTCACGTGATGATCGGACATGGTTTAGTTGAATTGGATCACGTGATCATTTAGATGACTAGAGGGATGTCTATCTAAGTGGGAGTTCTGAAGTAATATGATTAATTGAACTTTAATTTATCATGAACTTAGTCTTGATAGTATTTGCATAACAATGTTGTAGATCAATAGCTCATGATGTAGCTCCCCATTTATTTTTGATATGTTCCTAGAGAAAAACTATGTTGAAAGATGATAGTAGCAACGATGCGGACTAGGTCTGTGATCTGAGGATTATCCTCATTGCTGCACAGAAGAATTATGTCCTTGATGCACCGCTAGGTAACGGACCTATTGCAGGAGCAGATACATATGTTATGAATGTTTGGTAAAGCTCGGTATGATGACTACTTGATAGTTTAGTGCACCATGTTTTACGGCTTAGAATTGGGACTTCAACAACATTTTGAATGCCACGGAATATATAAGATGTTCTAAGAGTTGAAATTGGTATTTCATACTCATGCCCGTATCGAGAGGTATGAGACCTCTGACAGTAAGTTGCCTACAAGATGGAGGATAATAGCTCAACCAGTGAGTATGTGCTCAGATTGTGTGGGTACTACAATTGCTTGAATCAAGTGGGAGTTAATCTTCTAGATAAGATAGTAATTGATAAAGTTCTCTAGTCACTATCACCAAGTTACTAGAACTTAGTGATGAACTATAATATGCAAGGGATGACGAAAACGATTCCCAGGCTCTTCGTGATAATGAAATCGATGAAGGTCGAAATTAAGAAAAGCATCAAATGTTTGATGGTTGACAAAACCACTAGTTTCAAGTAAAAGGGCAAGGGAAAGAAAGGGAACTTGAAGAAGAACGGCAAGCAAGTTGCCACTCCCATGAAGAAGCCCAAAGATAGACTCAGGCTTGAAACTGAGTGCTTCTACTGCAAAGGAAGTGGCCACTAGAAGTGGAACTGCCTTAGATACTTGACGGATAAGAAGGATGGCAAAGTGAACAAGGGTATACTTGATATACATGTTATTGATGTGTACTTTACTAGTGTTTATAGCCACCCATCAGTGTTTTATACTGGTTTAGTTGCTAAGAGTAGTAACTCGAAACGGGAGTTGCAAAATAAACAGAGACTAGTTAAGGGCGAGGTGATGATGAGAGTTGGAAGTGATTCCAAGGTTGATAAGATCACCATCGCACACTGCCTTTACCTTCGGGATTAGTGCTGAACCTAAAATAAATGTTATTTGGTGTTTGTGTTGAGCATAAATATGATTGGATCATGTTTATTGCAATACGGTTATTCATTTAAGTCAAAGAATAAGTATTGTACTATTTACATGAATAAAACCTTCTATGGTCATACACTCAATATAAATAGTTCATTGAATCTCGATCGTAGTAATACACGTATTCATAATATTGAAGCCAAAAGATGGAAATTTAATAATGATAGTGCAACTTATATGTGGCACTGCCATTTAGGTCATATTGGTGTAAAGTGCATGAAGAAACTCCATGCGGATGGACTTTTGGAATCACTTGATTACGAATCATTTGATGCTTGCGAACCATGCCTCATGGGCAAGATGACTAAGACTCCGTTCTCCGGAACAATGGAGCGAGCAACTGACTTATTGGAAAAAAATACATACTGATGTATGCGGTCCGATGAGAGTTGAGGCTTGCGGCGGGTATCATTATTTTCTGACCTTCACAGATGATTTGAGCATATATAGGCATATCTACTTGATGAAACATAAGTCTGAAACATTTGAAAAGTTCAAAGAATTTCAGAGTGAAGTAGAAAATCATCGTAACAAGAAAATAAAGTTTCTACAATCTGATCGTGGAAGTGAATACTTGAGTTATGAGTTTGGTCTTCATTTGAAACAATGTGGAATAGTTTCGCAACTCACGCCACCTGGAACACCACAACACAATGGTGTGTCCGAACGTTGTAATCGTACTTTATTGGATATGGTGCGATATATGATGTCTCTTACCGATTTACCACTATCGTTTTAGGGTTATGCATTAGAAACAGTTGCATTCACGTTAAATAGGGCACCATCTAAATCCGTTGAGATGACACCGTATGAACTATGGTTTGGCAAGAAACCAAAGCTGTCGTTTCTTTAAGTTTTGGGCTGCGATGCTTATGTGAAAAAGGTTCAAACTAATAAGCTCGAACCCAAATCGGAGTAGTGCGTCTTCATAGGATACCCAAAAAGAAACTGTTGGGTACACCTTCTATCACAGATCCGAAGGCAAGTTATTTTGTTGCTAAGAATGGATCCTTTCTAAAGAAGGAGTTTCTCTCGAAAGAAGTGAGTGGGAGGAAAGTAGTACTTGACGAGGTAATTGTAACTTCTCCCGAATTGGAAAGTAGTTCATCACAGAAATTAGTTCCAGTGATTCCTACACCAATTAGTGAGGAAGCTAATGATGATGA
The DNA here is from genome assembly GCA_034509565.1 of Triticum monococcum. Lineage (NCBI taxonomy): Eukaryota > Viridiplantae > Streptophyta > Magnoliopsida > Poales > Poaceae > Triticum > Triticum monococcum. The sequence continues at coordinate 523,964,086 of CM067842.1, read as the reverse complement.
TCATGAAACTTCAGATCAAGTTACTACCGAACCTCGTAGGTCAACCTGAGTATGGTCCGCACCAGAGTGGTACGGTAATCTTGTTCTGGAAGTCATGTTACTAGATCATGACGAACCTACGAACTATGAGGAAGCGATGATGAGCCCAGATTCCGCAAAATGGCTTGAGGCCATGAAATCTGAGATGGGATCCATGTATGAGAACAAAGTATGGACTTTGAGTGACATGCCTGATGATCGGTGAGTCATTAAGAATAAATGGATCTTCAAGAGGAAGACGAACTATGATAGTAGTGTCACTATCTACAAAGCTTGAATTGTCGCAAAATGTTTTTCACAAGTTCAAGGTGTTGAATATGATGAGATTTTCTCACTCGTATCGATGCTGAAAAGTCTGTACGAATCATGTTAGCAGTTGCCGCATTTTATGAAATCTGGCAAATGGATGTTAAAACTGCATTCCTTAATGGATTTATTAAATAAGAGTTGTATATGATGCAACCAGAAGGTTTTGTCGATCCTAAAGGTGCTAACAAAGTGAGCAAGCTCTAACGATCCATCTATGGACTGGTGCAAGCATCTCGGAGTTGGAATATATGCTTTGATAAAGTGATCAAAGCATATGGTTTTATACAGACTTGCAGTGAAGCCTGTATTTACAAGAAAGTGAGTGGGAGCACTAAAACATTTCTGATAAGTATATGTGAATGACATATTGTTGATCGGAAATAATGTAGAATTTTTTTGAAAGCATAAAGGAGCGTTTGAAAAGAGTTTTTTCAAAGAAAGACCTCGATGAAGCTACTTACATATTGAGCATCAAGATCTATAGATATAGATCAAGACGCTTGATATATTTTCAATGAGTACATAACTTGACAAGATTTTGAAGTAGTTCACAATGGAAAAGTCAAAGAAGGAGTTCTTGCCTGTGTTGCAAGGTGTGAATTTGAGTAAAGGCTCAAAACCTGACCACGACAGAAAATAGAAAGAGAAGGAAAAGTCATTCCCTATGCCTCAGTCATAGGTTCTATAAAGTATGCTATGTTGTGTACCATACCTATTGTGTACCTCACCATAAGTTTGGCAAGAGGGTACAATAGTGATCCAGGAGTGGATCACTGGACAGTGGTTAAAAATATCCTTAGTGGAATAAGGAAATGTTTCTCGGTTATGGAGGTGACAAAGAGTTCGTCGTAAAGAGTTACGTCAATGCAAGCTTTGACAACGATCTGGATGACTCTAAGTCTCGGTCTAGGTACATATTGAAAGTGGGAGTAATTAGCTAGAGTAGCTCCGTGCAAAGCATTGTAGACATAGAAAATTTGCAAAATACATACGGCTCTGAATGTGGCAGACCCGTTGACTAAATTTCTCTCACAAGCAAAACATGATCACTCTTTGGGTGTTAATCACATAGCGGTGTGAACTATATTATTGACTCTAGTAAACCCTTTGGGTGTTAGTCACATGGAGATGTGAACTAATCACATAAAGATGTGAACTATTGGTGTTAAATCACATGACGATGTGAACTAGATTATTGACTCTAGTGCAAGTGGGAGACTGAAGGAAATATGCCCTAGAGGCAATAATAAAGTTGTTATTTATATTTCCTTATATCATGATAAATGTTTATTATTCATCCTAGAATTGTATTAACCACAAACTTAGTACATGTGTGAATACATAGACAAAAAAGTGTCCGTAGTATGCCTCTACTTGACTAGCTCGTTAATCAAAGATGGTTAAGTTTCCTAGCCATGGACATGTGTTGACATTTGATGAACAGGACCACATCATTAGAGAATGATGTGATGGACAAGACCCATCCGTTAGCTTAGCATAATAATCGTTCAGTTTTATTGCTACTGCTTTCTTCATGACTTATACATGTTCCCCTGACTATGAGATTATGCAACTCCCGAATACCAGAGGAACACCTTGTGCGCTATCAAACGTCACAACGTAACTGGGTGATTATAAAGATGCTCTACAGGTGTCTCCAATGGTATTTGTTGAGTTGGCATAGATCGAGATTAGGATTTGTCACTCCGTGTATCGGAGAGGTATGTCTGGGCCCTCTCGGTAATGCACATCACTCTAAGCCTTGCAAGCATTGTGACTACTGAGTTAGTTGCGGGATGATGCATTACGGAACAGGTAAAGAGACTTGCCGGTAACGATATTGAACTAGGTATGAGGATACTGATGATCGAATCTCGGGCAAGTAACATGTCGATGACAAAGGGAACAACGTATATCGTTATGCAGTTTGACCGATAAAGATCTTCGTAGAATATGTGGCAGCCAATATGAACATCCAGGTTCCGCTATTGGTTATTGACTGGAGACATGTCTCGGTCATGTTTACATAGTTCTCGAACCCGTAGGGTCCGCACTCTTAACGTTCGGTGACGATCGGTATTATGAGTTATGTGATTTGATGACCGAAGTTTATTCGTAGTCCCGGATGAGATCGGGGACATGACGAGGAGTCTCGCAATGGTCGAGACGTAAAGATTGATATATTGGAAGGCTATATTCAGACACCGGAAAGGTTCCGAGTGATTCGAGTATTTTTCGGAGTACCAAAGAGTTATGGGAATTCGTACTGGGCCTTAATGGGCCATACGGGAAAGAAGAGAAAGGCCTCAAGGGTGGCCGTGCCCCTTCCACATGGACTGGTCCGAATTGGACTAGGGAAAGGGGGCGCCACCTTCCTTCCTTCTCCTTCTCCCTTCCCTTTTTCCTATTCCATGTGGGAGGTGGAATCCTACTAGGACTAGGGAGTCCTAGTAGGACTCCACACTTCGGGCGCGCCCTATGAGGGCCGGCCTCCTTCTCCCTTCATCCTTTATATACGTGGCCAGGGGGCACCCCATAGACACACAAGTTGATCATTGATCTCTTAGCCATGTGCGGTGCCCCCCTCCACCATAATCCACCTCGGTCATATCGTAGCGGTGCTTAGGTGAAGCCCTGTTCCGGTAGCATCATCATCACCGTCATCATGCCGTCGTGCTGACGAAGCTCTCCCTCGACACTCTGCTGGATCGTGAGTTCATGGGACGTCACCAAGCCGAACGTGTGCAAATCACGGAGGTGACGTACTTTCGGTACTAGGATCGGTCGATCGTGAAGACGTACGACTACATCAACCGCGTTGTCATAACGCTTCCGCTTAAGGTCTACGAGGGTACGTGGAAAACACTCTCCCCTCTCGTTGCTATGCATCACCATGATCATGCGTGTGCGTAGGAAAATTTTGAAATTACTATGTTCCCCAACACATGGCATACTTTTATAGAACCTATGACTGAGGCATAGGGAATGACTTTCATTCTCTCTATATATTCTGCCGTGGTCGGGTTTTGAGTCTTACTCAACTTCACACCTTGTAACACACGCAAGAACCCTTTCTTTGACTGATCCATTTTGAACTGCTTCAAAACTTTATCAAGGTATGTGCTTTGTGAAAGTCCTATCAAACGTCTTGATCTATCTCTATAGATCTTCATGCCCAATATATAAGCAGCTTCACCGAGGTCTTTCATTGAAAATTTCTTATTCAAGTATCCTTTTTATGCTATCCAGAAATTATATATAATTACCGATCAACAATATGTCATCCACATATACTGTCAAAAATGCTACAAGGCTCCCACTCACTTTCTTGTAAATACAGGCTTCACCATAAGTCTGTATAAAACCATATGCTTTGATCACGTCATCAAAGTGTATATTCCTACTCCGAGATACTTGCACTAGTCCATAGATGGATCGCTGGAGTTTGCACACTTTGTTAGCACCTTTAGGATCGACAAAACCTTCTAGTTGCATCATATACAACTCTTCTTTTAGAAAATCCATTAAGGAATGCAGTTTTGACATCCGTTTGCCAGATTTCATAAAATGGCAATTGCTAACATGATTCGGACAGACTTAAGCACCGCTACGAGTGAGAAAATCTCATCGTAGTCACACACCTTGAACTTGTCGAAAACTTTTTGCAACAAGTCGACCTTTGTAGATAGTAACACTACCATCAGCGTCCGTCTTCCTCTTGAAGATCCATTTTTTCTCAATGGCTTGCTGATGATTGGGCAAGTCCACCAAAGTCCGCACATTGTTCTCATACATGGATCCTATCTCGGATTTCATGGCCTCAAGCCATTTATCGGAATTTGGGCTCATCATAGCTTCTTCATAGTTAGTAGGTTTGTCATGGTCTAGTAACATGACTTCCAGAACAGGATTACCGTACCACTCTGGTGCGGAACGTGCTCTGTTCAACCTACGAGGTCCAGTAGTAACTTGATCTGAAGTTTCATGATCATCATCATTAGCTTCCTCTCTAGTTGGTGTAGGCATCACGAGAACATATTTCTCTAATGAGTTACTTTCCAATTCGAGAGAAGGTACAATTACCTCATCCGGTTATACTTTTCTCCCACTCACTTCTTTCGAGAGAAACTCCTTCTTTAGAAAGGATCCATTCTTAGCAACAATGATCTTGCCTTTGGATCTGTGCTAGAAGGTGTACCCAACAGTTTCTTTTGGGTATCCGATGAAGACACATTTCTTCGATTTGGGTTCGAGCTTATCACGCTGAAGCTTTTTTGCATAAGCATCGCAACCCCAAACTTTAAGAAACGACAGCTTAAGTTTGTTGCGAAACCATATTTCATACAGTGTCGTCTCAACGGATTAGACGGTGCCCTATTTAACGTGAATGCAGCTGTCTCTAATGCATAACCCCAAAACGATAGTGGTAAATTGATAAGAGACATCATAGATCACACCACATCTAATAAAGTACGGTTACAACATTTGGACACACCATTACGATGTGGTGTTCCAGGTGGCGTGAGTTGTGAAACTATTCCACATTGTTTTAAATGAAGGCCAAACTCGTAATTCAAATATTCGCCTCTGCGATTAGAGCATAGAAACTTTATTTTCTTGTTACGATGATTCTCCACTTCACTCTGAAATTTATTGAACTTTTTTAAATGTTTCAGACTTGTGTTTCATCAAGTAGATATACCCATATCTGCTCAAATCATCTGTGAAGGTTAGAAAATAACGATACCCGCCGCGAGCCTCAACACTTATTGGACCGCATACATTGGTATATCTTATTTCCAATAAGTCATTAGCTTGCTCCATTGTTCCAGAGAATGGAGTTTTAGTCATCTTGCCCATGAGGCATGGTTTGCAAGTATCAAATGATTCATAATCAAGTGATTCCAAAAGTCCATCCGCATGGAGTTTCTTCATGCGCTTTACATGAATATGACCTGAACGGCAATGCCACAAATATGTCGCACTATCATTATAAACCTCGCATCTTCTGTCATCTATATTGTGAATATGTGTATCACCAAAATCGAGATTCAACAAACCATTTACATTGGATGTATGACCATAGAAGATTTTTGTAACACCCCGGATGTGATTTACCCAATATGTACTCCAACTCTTGTCGTTTCCGGCCTTAAGTTATTTTATTTTCTCGGGTTCGGGTCTTTGTCTCCGTGTGTTGTTATTGTTGCCATGCATCTCATATCATGTCATCATGTGCATTGCATTTGCATACGTGTTCATCTCATGCATCCGAGCATTTTCCCCATTGTCCGTTTTGCATTCCGGCGCTTCGTTCTCCTCTGGTGGTCATTTCTACCTTTCTTTCGTGTGTGGGGATTAAACATTTCCGGATTGGACCGGGACTTGCCAAGCGGCCTTGGATTACTACCGGTAGACCGCCTGTCAAGTTTCGTACCATTTGGACTTCGTTTGATGCTCCAACGGTTAACCGAGGGACCGAAAAGGCTTCGTGTGTGTTGCAGCCCAACACCCCTCCAAGTTGGCCCAAAAACCACCAAAACCTTCTCCATCATCTAGAGTGTTCGATCACGATCGCGTGGCCGAAAACCGCACCTCATTTGGACTCTGCTAGCTCCTCCTATGCCTATATATAGACCCCCCCCTTTCCAAATCCCGGGTCTCTTCTCCCCCTAACCCTAGAAATCCTCCTCGCGCCACGCCGGACATGTCCGCGCACGTCGGACACCTCTCCACCGCCGCCCGCAGACACTCGTAGGCTGCCATGTGTCGCTCCGCCGGCACCTCCCACCGCGGCCCGCCGAAGCCCGCGAGGGGCCCTCCTCGGCCCACATCGACGCCGGCCGGCGACCTTCCAGCGCGACCCCGCCATCCTCGGCCAGCGCCGCCCTCCGGCGCTTGTGCTGCACCGCCCCACCGCCCGGTGCTCGCCGCCCCGCCGTCTCCTCTCGCCGGCGTTGCCCAGATCCGGCCCGATCTGCTCGCCGGTGACCGGATCCGCCCTCCCCGGCCTCCGTCCGACCACTACCCCGACGAGCTCCCGTCAAATTCCGGTCAGATCCGTCGCCACCTCATAAACTGTGCCGGGTCAACCCTAGACTCGAGGGTGAGATTTCGTCTAAGTCCCCGAAATTCCCAGATTCATATGCCCATCTTCATCGCATCGTAACTTTGCATCCGTAGCTCCGATTCATGCATATAGCATATCAAAATGTTTGTCTCAGAGAGTACATCATTTCATCTCATTGCGTCATTTTCATTTGAGTTCATCTTGATGCCCGAAATGCTGTTAGAAGAGTGCTACTTGAGATAATTGTCAGATGTGCTGCTCCATTTAGATATTTGTCATTTTTGCCATGATTATTGTGTGCATGATATGCCCCTGAGCTCTACATATGTTTTGTTAAGGGTTTTGCCATCTTTCCAGAGGTGCAACCCATGTATTTTTGTGATGTGTGTGGTGACTAGCACAAGCTTGCAAAGTGAGGCACTTGGTAATGCTGATTTCAGGGACTTAGCAATTCCACTAAGTCCTTGAGCTATTTATCTCATATGGCCATATGTTCATGTTGTTTCCTAGTGATCCGTGCCTCTTTTGAGGATGATCAGTAAGGATGTTTTGTTAATCTTGCAGTGCTCTATCCATCCATGTCTTTGTTTGCAATTATGGAGCACCCTAGCTTGAGTCAATTGAGCTCTACTTTTGCTACTTCGTGAATCTGGGCAGATTGTCTACTTGTTAGCAATTTTGCCGAGGATGTTGTAGTTGATCCGTGCATGCTATGTTATTTTTCTTGCCATGTCTAGCTTGCATTTTGTGTATTCTTAATGGATGTATGCTTAGATTGTCATGACTTGCTCTGTAGTGAGTGCATCGAGCTCGTAAACATGCCTACTTGATATCTGTTTTCAGCATGCTCCAGTTTTCACTAAGTCTGAGAACTGATTATGTTTTTGCCATGTTCACATGCTTGCAAATGTATTTTCTGGTCCCTTTTGGCTCAAGATCACTAAGGGACTTTTGTTAAGCTCTTTGAGTAGCTCCATGCCATGCTTTACTTTGTCATGTTCAGGTCCCGTAGCATGCAGTTTTGTTGCTCCGAAGAGTGCTATCTGATCTGAAATTCCAGACAAGTGTTAATTTCACTAAGTCTGAGATCTGTTTGCCATATGCATTTTTGCCATGCTTGTTTGAACCTGTTAATGGATGAATTGGCCGTAGCTCAGTGCTAGACATTTGTTAAGCATCTTGAATGCATCCCTGCCATGTATTTTGATGCCATGTTTGGGTGCTATAGCATGTTCATCTCATTGCATTTAGATGGCTACTTGCTGTAAATCGCAGACCGGTGTCATATTTGATTTGCTTGCCATTTCCAAACCGTAACTCCGATTCCGGTGATCTTTATATCGTTTTCAAGCGATTTCATCTCATCTTTCCAGTGACACACTTGGTTTTCCATGTTGATGCCAGGTTCATGCATTCCTTGTCAAATCTTGCATATGCATCACATATTGCATCCCGCATAGCATACCATCCTTGCATCATATTGTTTGATCTTTGCACATGGTTGATTGTGTCCTTGTTGCTTATTTGTCTTGTTTGGGTAGAGCTGGGAGACGAGTTCGCTAACGAGGAGCCCGTTGAGTTTGCTTTCGAGGATCTAGTCAACTCTGACAACTTTGCAGGCAAGATGATCATACCCTCAAAATCACTACTATCTTTGCTTTGCTAGATGCTTGCTCTTTTGCTATGCCATGCTACGATGCCTACCACTTGCTTTCAAGCCTTCCAAATTTCCATGTCAAACCTCTAACCCACCATGTCCTAGCAAACCGTTGATTGGCTATGTTACCGCTTTGCTCAGCCCCTCTTATAGCGTTGCTAGTTGCAGGTGAAGATTGGAGACCGTTTCCTTGTTGGAACATCATTTACTTGTTGGGATATCATTATATTGCCATGTTATCTTAATGCATCTATATACTTGGTAAAGGGTGGAAGGCTCGGCCTCTCGCCTAGTGTTTTGTTCCACTCTTGCCGCCCTAGTTTCCGTCATATCGGTGTTATGTTCCCAGATTTTGCGTTCCTTACGCGGTTGGGTTATAATGGGAACCCCTTGATAGTTCACCTTGATTAAATCTTTTGCAACAATGCCCAACCTTTGTTTTAACATTTGCCACCTAGCCTCATTTTCCCTTGGGTTTCCGGAGCCCGGGGGTCATCTTATTTAAACCCCCCTGGCCAGTGTTCCTCTGAGTGTTGGTCCAACCTAGAGCCCCTTGCAGCGCCACCTCGGGGAAACTCGAGGGCTGGTTTTAGTTGTACGGATTGCTTATCCGATTGTGCCCTGAGGATGAGATATGTGCAGCTCCTATCAGGATTTGTCGACACATTCGGGCGGTGTTGCTGGATTTGTTTTAACCTGTCGAAGTGTCTTGAAGAACCGAGGTACCGAGTCTGATCAGAACGTCTCGGGAGGAGGTCTATTCCTTCGTTGACCGTGAGAGCTTGTCATGGGCTAAGTTGGGACTCCCCTGCAGGGATTTGAACTTTTGAAAGCCGTGCCGGTGGTTATGGGCAGACGGGAATTTGTTAATGTCCGGTTGTAGATAACTTGAACCTTAACTTAATTAATATGAATCAACCGTGTGAGTTATCGTGATGGCCTCTTCTCGGCGGAGTCCGGGAAGTGGACACGGTGTTGGAGTAATGCTTGCCGCAGGATTGCTCTCTAGTTATGCGTTCGTGCTTTGCCTTCTCTTCTCGCTCTCTTTTGCGAACAGGATAGCCACCATATATGCTAGTCGCTTGCTGCAGCTCCACGTATATTTACCTTGCCTTACCTATTAAGCTTAAATAGTCTTGATCGCGAGGGTGCGAGATTGCTGAGTCCCTGTGGCTCACAAATTACTATTACACCAGATGCAGGGCCTGATGATACCGTTCCAGATGGCGCGCTTGAGCTCAAGTGGGAGTTTGACGAGGACTCTTAGTGATACTATGTTTCTTTTCCTGATGATCAGTAGTGGTGCCCAGTTGGGGTGATCGGGACCGTGTCGCATGTTGGGTTGTCTTTTATTTTGGCGCCGTAGTCGGGCCATGAGTGTTTGAATGTTGTAATGCTATTTATGTACTTGATAGACGTGGTGAGTGTAAGCCAACTATGTTATCTCCCCTTTTATTATCTATATTACATGGGATGTTGTGAAGATTGCCTAACTTGTGACATATGCCTTCAATGCGATTATGCCTCTAAGTCGTGCCTCGACACGTGGGAGATATAGTCGCATCGAGGGTGTTACAAGTTGGTAATCGGAGCCTTCCCCGACCTTAGGAGCCCCGACTGATTGATCATTTTTAGCAACCGAGTTGTGTCTAGAAAAATGTTTTGAGTCATTTAGGAATTATATATCGGAGAGTTTAGGAATTCTTTTTACTTCCCAGTCTCCTCATCGCTCTGGTAAGGCATCCTGACGTAGAGTTTTGACTCTTCTCTTCTCAAATTTTACTAACAAAAAATTTAGGATCACGCGGGTACCTTGGAATCGTTCCGATGGTTTTATGATGAGAACATTGTCTTGGTGCCTCATGTTAGGGGTTTTGCGGAGGTGTCCCGGGAAGTTGAGCTCTGAGGTGTTGTCGTCATAATTTTATCGTTGCAGTTCTGGAATACCTGAGTTTAGTATGCCAACATCGAAAATCTCTTTTATGCAGTTCGTTGGTGAGATAACCTCGACGCCACCCAGTACCGGGGCAGGAGTTCGGGAGTATCGCCATAACTTGTATAACGAATGCTTTTCGAAGGTTGAGGTAGATGGTTTCCGAAGTTTTTCTCGGTTATGTGTTGAAGGATGGATACAGCTGGATGTAGGATTTGCTAGATTTGGGTGAGATATTATACTTCCCCTGTATCCCCAACACCTGATTGCATAACCGGAAAGGTTCGGGAGTTTCATAGGCGGGAATTCTTGTAGCTCTAGTTCTTCTTCCACGGATATTTGGTTTGAGATTGGGATTTCTTACCGAGTTTTCGTTCTTGATCCGTACCTTGTTGATTTATTTCTCTACCTAAATTCTACGTGGCTTCTCAATTTATGGATATGTGACCATTTCAAGAGGAATGCATTCGTTCATTTTGTTCGGATGTGAAGACTATATGTTGCAATTTTCATTCCGTTGGATTCAGCTTCAATAATTGTCTATCAATGTGCTAATGGATGTCAACCTCTTCAGGATGGCTCCTCCAACGCGCACGACTCCGAATCCTGATCCGCCACCACCTCCACCTCCTCTGGAGGCATGGCAAGCTGTGATGGCCGCAACCAATGCAAACACGCAGTTGATCATGCAAATTCTTCAAGAGCGCAATCGAGCGAATCAAGGCAACCAAGGGAACCAAGGCAACAATCAGAATCACTTTGCTACACTCAACCAGTTCCTTGCTAACGGGCCAAAGACTTTCAGCAATTGTGTTGAGGCATCTGATGCTGACAATTGGCTCGTGGATCTGTGCAAGCATTTCGAGTGCAGTAACGTCAGGCCTGAGGACTTTGGCAAGTTCGCTTCCTTCCAACTCAAAGACCAAGCCGCAGAGTGGTTCCAGCAGTACAAGGATTCCAGAGGAGGACGTGTGATTACTTGGGATGAATTCCGTCAAGACTTCAAAGCCTATCATATCCCTCAGAGCATGGTTGAAAGCAAGCGTGAGGAATTCCGCAACCTGAAGCAAGGCTCTTTGTCTGTCTATGACTACAACAAGTTGTTCCAGAAGCTCGCCCGCTTTGCCAAGCAGGACGTCCCTGATGAGAAGAGCATGATATACCAGTTCAGGGGTGGTCTCAGAGAAGAAATCCAGCTAGCTCTTGTTCTCTTTGAGCCCTTGAGATACGATGAGTTCTACAACATGGCATTGAAGCAAGAGGCCGCTCAACTGAGGTGTGATGCTTCCAAGAAACGAGTCAGAGATGCTACTCCTTCTTCCTCTACTCAAGTGGCCAAGGAGCAGAAGTATTGGCTTCCTCCTCCTCCGTTTCGTCAGCCGTATCAGAAGAGCAAAGGTGGCAGTGGATCTTCCCACCCACCCAACCCTGGCTTTCAGAACAAGACTTCGTCTCAAGCTCCAAGATCAAGTGCTCCGTACCACCCTCCGCTTTTAGAGGTCACGTGCAACAAGTGCCAACAGAAGGGTCACTATGCCAACAAGTGTTTCAACCAGAGGCACCTCCCTCCTCCTCCTCCTGTGAGATCGGCAAGTACAGCTGTGGTCAAGCATAACGCCAAGTACGCCAAGGTCAATATGGTGAATGCAGCTCAGGCAGAGGACTCGTCAGATGTCATCATGGGTAACCTTCCTGTTAACGATATTCCTACAAGAGTTCTTTTTGACACTGGTGCATCACATTGTTTCATCTCGAGACCTTTTGCATCTAAGCATGATTTTGTTACTCAAGTGTTGCCGAAACCGTTGGCTATTGTCTCTCCGGCCCGTCAAATGACATCTCGAGTATGCGTTCCAGATGTTACAATCACTTTGGGTGACTATAAGTTCTTGTCCTCTCCAAATGTTCTTGGTGACTCGGATATTGATCTTATTCTCGGAATGGATTGGCTTACTAAGCACAAGGCGCATCTTGATTGTGCAGCCAGGCGGATTCAATTGACTCATTCGTCTGAGGATGTAATTGTCTTTGCCGCTCGTGATGATACTATCTGTCTGTTTTCTCTCAATGAGAAGGGTGAACTGGATGCTATCTCAAAGATTCCAGTCATTTGCGAATATCAAGACATCTTTCCAGAAGAGCTTCCGGGAATGCCTCCGCACCGGCCAGTTGAATTCGTTATTGATCTTGATCTTGGCACGGAACCAGTGTGCAAGCGTCCTTACAAGCTCGGACCTGAAGAGTTGAAGGAGCTGAAGAAGCAACTCGATATTCAAGAAATAATGGGTCTCATCCGGCCTAGTTCTTCTCTGTGGCGTTGTGGTGTTCTTTTTGTGAAGAAGAAGGATGGAACGGACCGACTTTGTGTTGATTACCGTCCATTGAACAAGAAGACCATCAAGAACAAATACCCACTTCCCAACATCAACGAGCTGTTCGAACAACTCAAAGGTGCCCAAGTATTCTCCAAGCTTGATCTCCGTATGGGTTATCATCAGATTCGAATTCGTGAGCAAGATATTCCCAAGACGGCTTTCAGGACAAGCTATGGTTCATATGAATACACTGTCATGTCTTTTGGCCTCGTCAACGCTCCTCCGACTTTCTCTCGCATGATGAACTTCATCTTCAACGCCTACACCAATGACTTCATTTTGGTCTATCTCGATGACATTCTGGTTTTCTCGAAGAATAAGGATGATCATGCCAAGCACTTGTGTTTGGTACTCGATAAGCTGAGGGAGCACCAGTTCTACGCCAAGTTCTCCAAGTGCGAATTTTGGCTCGATGAGATTCTTTATCTTGGTCATATCATCTCTGCCAAGGGCATTGCGGTGAATCCTGAGAAGGTGTCTGCAATTGTGAATTGGGAACCTCCTCGGAACGTGAAGCAACTCCGTAGCTTCCTCGGTCTCGCAAGCTATTGCCGAAGATTCGTTGAAAACTTTTCTAAGATCGCGAAGCCTCTCTCAAATCTTCTCCAGAAGCACGTCAAGTACGTTTGGTCTCCGGAGTGTGACATTGCTTTCAACACTTTAAAAGAGAAATTGATCACTGCTCCAGTTCTGACTCCGCCTGATGAATCCAAACCGCACAAGGTCTTTTGTGATGCCTCTCTCCAAGGTCTCGGTGCAGTGTTGATGCAAGAGAAGAAAGTTGTGGCTTATACCTCTCGCCAGTTGAAGCCCAATGAGAAGAACTACCCCACTCATGATGTCGAGTTGGCGGCAGTTGTGCATGCTCTTTTGACTTGGAGACATCTCTTATTGGGAAGAAAAGTGGACATTTTCACTGATCACAAGAGTCTCAAGTACATCTTCACTCAGCCTAATCTCAACCTCAGGCAAACTCGATGGGTCAAAATGATTCAAGAGTATAATCCGAGTATCGAGTATACTCCAGGCAAGGCCAATGTGATTGCTGACGCATTGAGCAGGAAGGCTTATTGCAATAGTCTGATTCTCAAGCCTTATCAACCCGAGCTTTGTGAAGCTTTCCGCAAACTTAATCTGCAAGTTGTTCCTCAAGGTTTCCTCGCCAACCTTCAAGTATCTCCTACCTTGGAAGACCAGATTCGCCAAGCCCAGCTTCTTGATGCTATGGTGAAAAAGGTGAAGATTGGGATTGCCAAGAGTCAACCCAAGTACAAGTGCTACCACCTTGATGACAAGGATACTCTCTTCCTCGAGGATCATATTGTTGTGCCCAAAGGTGACCTCCGTAAAGTGATCATGAACGAGGCTCACAATTCTCTCCTCTCCATCCACCCTGGAAGCACGAAGATCTATCAGGACCTCAAGAAGACTTATTGGTGGAATCGAATGAAGCGCGAGATTGCTCAGTTTGTGAATGAATGTGATGTCTGCAGAAGAGTGAAGGCAGAACACCAAAGGCCAGCAGGTCTCCTCCAACCTCTTGCCATTCCAGAATGGAAGTTTGACCACATTGAGATGGACTTCGTGACTGGGTTTCCAAAGTCCAAACGTGGCAATGATGCTATATTCGTTGTCATCGATAAACTCACTAAAGTGGCTCACTTTCTGCCTATCAAAGAGTCAATCACTGCAGCTCAATTGGCGGAACTCTATACCTCTCGGATTGTCTCTCTGCACGGTATTCCTCAAGTGATCTCTTCAGACCGTGACAGCATCTTTACCTCCAAGTTTTGGGACTCTTTTCAGAAGGCCATGGGCACCAACATCCGCATCAGCAAAACTTTCCATCCTCAAACTAGCGGTGAAGTCGAGCATGCCAACCAGATTCTTGAAGATATGCTCAAGGCTTGTGTGATCTCCTTCGGCATGAAGTGGGAGGATTGTCTTCCTTATTCTGAATTCTCCTACAACAACAGTTTTCAAGCAAGTTCGGGCAAGGCCCCATTTGAAATTCTGTATGGCAGGAAGTGCCGTACCCCTCTCAACTGGTCTGAAACCGGTGAACGTCAGCTTTTGGGAAATGACTTAATCATAGAGGCAGAGGAAATGTGCAAAGTCATTCAAGATAACCTCAAAGCAGCCCATCCCGTCAGAAAAGCTACTATGACAGTAAGCACCGTGATTTGGCTTTCGAGATCGGAGATCATGTTTACCTCCGCGTCTCTATTATGAAAGGTACTCGTCGCTTCGGTATCAAAGGGAAGCTTGCCCCTAGATATGTGGGACCTTTCAAGATTGTCAGCAAGAGAGGCGATCTCGCCTATCAACTCAAGCTTCCTTCAAACCTTGCAAATGTTCATGATGTGTTCCATGTTGTTGGGGAACGTAGTAATTTCAAAAAAATTCCTACGCACACGCAAGATCATGGTGATGCATAGCAACAAGAGGGGAGAGTGTGATCTACGTACCCTTGTAGATCGACAACGGAAGCGTTTGGTTGATGTAATCGTACGTCTCCACGGCCCGACCGATCAAGCACCGAAACTACGGCACCTCCAAGTTCTAGCACACGTTTAGCTCGATGACGATCCCCGGACGCCGATCCAGCAAAGTGTCGGGGAAGAGTTCCGTCAGCACGACGGCGTGGTGACGATCTTGATGCACTACTGTCGCAGGGCTTCGCCTAAGCACCGCTACAATATTATCGAGGACTATGGTGGCAGGGGGCGCCGCACACGGCTAAGAATATGATCACGTGGATCAACTTGTGTTCCTCTGGGGTGCCCCTGCCTCCGTATATAAAGGCTCAAGGGGGAGGCCGGCCGGCCATCATAGGCGCGCCAGGAGGAGTCCTACTCCCTCCGGGAGTAGGATCCCCCCCCCAATCCTAGTTGGAATAGGATTCGCGGAGGGGGGAAAAGAGGAAGGGGGTCGGCCCCCTCTCCTTGTCCTATTCGGACCAAGGGAGGGGGGTGTGCGGCCCATCTCCGGCTGCCTCTTCTCTTTTCCACTAAGGCCCACTAAGGCCCATATACCTCCCGGGGGGTTCCGGTAACCTCCCGGTACTCCGGTAAAATCCCGATTTCACTCGGAACACTTCCGATATCCAAACATAGGCTTCCAATATATCAATCTATATGTCTCGACCATTTCGAGACTCCTCGTCATGTCCGTGATCACATCCGGGACTCCGAACAACCTTCGGTACATCAAAACGTATAAACTCATAATATAACTATCATCGAAACCTTAAGCGTGCGGACCCTATGGGTTCGAGAACAATGTAGACATGACCGAGACACGTCTCTGGTCAATAACCAATAGCGGGACCTGGATGCCCATATTGGCTCCTACATATTCTACGAAGATCTTTATCGGTCAGACCGCATAACAACATATGTTGTTCCCTTTGTCATCGGTATGTTACTTGCCCGAGATTCGATCGTCGGTATCCAATACCTAGTTGAATCTCGTTGCTGGCAAGTCTCTTTACTCGTTCCGTAATACATCATCTCGCAACTAACTCATTAGCTGCAATGCTTGCAAGGCTTAAGTGATGTGCATTACCGAGAGGGCCCAGAGATACCTCTCTGACGATCGGAATGACAAATCCTAATCTCGAAATACGTCAACCCAACATGTACCTTTGGAGACACCTGTAGAGCACCTTTATAATCACCCAGTTACGTTGTGACGTTTGGTAGCACAAAGTGTTCCTCCGGCACACGGGAGTTACATAATCTCATAGTCATAGGGACATGTATAAGTCATGAAGAAAGCAATAGCAACATACTAAACGATCGGGTGCTAAGCTAATGGAATGGTTCATGTCAATCAGATCATTCAACTCATGATGTGATCCCGTCAATCAAATGACAACTCTTTGTCCATGGTTAGGAAACATAACCATCTTTGATTAACGAGCTAGTCAAGTAGAGGCATACTAGTGACACTTTGTTTGTCTATATATTCACACATGTATTATGTTTCCGGTTAATACAATTCTAGCATGAATAATAAACCTTTATCATGATATAAGGAAATAAATAATAACTTTATTATTGCCTCTAGGGCATATTTCCTTCAGTCTCCCACTTGCACTAGAGTCAATAATCTAGATTACACAGCAATGATTCTAACACCCATGGTGCTTTGGTGCTGATCATGTTTTGCTCGTGGAAGAGGCTTAGTCAACGGGTCTGCTATATTCAGCTCCATATGTATCTTGCAAATCTCTATGTCTCCCACCTGGACTAGATCCTGGATGGAATTGAAGCGTCTCTTGATGTGTTTGGTCCTCTTGTGAAATCTGGATTCCTTTGCCAAGGCAATTGCACCAGTATTGTCACAAAAGATTTTCATTGGACCCGATGCACTAGGTATGACACCTAGATCGGATATGAACTCCTTAATCCAGACTCCTTCGTTTGCTGCTTCCGAAGCAGCTATGTACTCCGCTTCACATGTAGATCCCGCCACCACGCTTTGTTTAGAACTGCACCAACTGACAGCTCCACCGTTTAATGTAAACACGTATCCGGTTTGTGATTTAGAATTGTCCGGATCAGTGTCAAAGCTTGCATCAACGTAACCGTTTACGATGAGCTCTTTGTCACCTCCATATACGAGAAACATATCCTTAGTACTTTTCAGGTATTTCAGGATGTTCTTGACCGCTGTCCAGTGATCCACTCCTGGATTACTTTGGTACCTCCCTGCTAAACTTATAGCAAGGCACACATCAGGTCTGGTACACAGCATTGCATACATGATAGAGCCGATGGCTGAAGCATAGGGAACATCTTTCATTTTCTCTCTATCTTCTGCAGTGGTCGGGCATTGAGTCTGACTCAACTTCACACCTTGTAACACAGGCAAGAACCCTTTCTTTGCTTGATCCATTTTGAACTTCTTCAAAATCTTGTCAAGGTATGTGCTTTGTGAAAGTCCAATTAAGTGTCTTGATCTATCTCTATAGATCTTTATGCCTAATATGTAAGCAGCTTCACCGAGGTCTTCCATTGAAAAACTCTTATTCAAGTATCCCTTTATGCTATCTAGAAATTCTATATTATTTCCAATAAGTAATATGTCATCACATATAATATCAGAAATGCTACAGAGCTCCCACTCACTTTCTTGTAAATACAGGCTTCTCCGAAAGTCTGTATAAAACCAAATGCTTTGATCACACTATCAAAGCGTTTATTCCAACTCCGAGAGGCTTGCACCAGTCCATAAATGGATCGCTGGAGCTTGCACACTTTGTTAGCTCCCTTTGGATCGACAAAACCTTCTGGTTGCATCATATACAACTCTTCTTCCAGAAAACCATTCAGGAATGCAGTTTTGAAATCCATCTGCCAAATTTCATAATCATAAAATACGGCAATTGCTAACATGATTCGGACAGACTTAAGCATCGCTACTGGTGAGAAGGTCTCATCGTAGTCAACCCCTTGAACTTGTCGAAAACCTTTTGCGACAAGTCAAGCTTTGTAGACAGTAATATTACCGTCAGCGTTAGTCTTCTTCTTGAAGATCCACTTATTCTCAATTTCTTGGCGATCATCGGGCAAGTCAACCAAAGTCCATACTTTGTTTTCATACATGGATCCCATCTCAGATTTCATGGCTTCAAGCCATTTTGCGGAATCTGGGCTCACCATCGCTTCTTCATAGTTCGTAGGTTCATCATGATCTAGTAGCATGATTTCCAGAACAGGATTACCGTACCACTCTGGCGCAGATCTTACTCTGGTTGATCTACGAGGTTCAGTAGTATCTTGTTCTGAAGTTTCATGATTATTATCATTAGCTTCCTCACTAATTGGTGTAGGTGTCGCAGAAACATGTTTCTGTGATGTACTACTTTCCAATAAGGGAGCAGGTACAGTTACCTCATCAAGTTCTACTTTCCTCCCACTCACTTCTTTCGAGAGAAACTCCTTCTCTAGAAAGGATCCATTCTTGGCAACGAATGTCTTGCCTTCGGATCTGTGATAGAAGGTGTACCCAACAGTCTCCTTTGGGTATCCTATGAAGACACATTTCTCCGATTTGGGTTCGAGCTTATCAGGTTGAAGCTTTTTCACATAAGCATCGCAGCCCCAAACTTTAAGAAACGACAACTTTGGTTTCTTGCCAAACCATAGTTCATAAGGTGTCGTCTCAACGGATTTTGATGGTGCCCTATTTAACGTGAATGCGGCCGTCTCTAAAGCATAACCCCAAAATGATAGCGGTAAATCAGTAAGAGACATCATGGACCGTACCATATCTAGTAAAGTACGATTATGACGTTCGGACACACCATTACGCTGTGGTGTTCCGGGTGGCGTGAGTTGCGAAACTATTCCGCATTGCTTCAAATGTACACCAAACTCGTAACTCAAATATTCTCCGCCACGATCAGATCATAGAAACTTTATTTTCTTGTTACGATGATTTTCAACTTCACTCTGAAATTCTTTGAACTTTTCAAATGTTTTAGACTTATGTTTCATTAATTAGATATACCCATATCTACTTAAGTCATCTGTGAAGGTGAGAAAATAACGATATCCGCCATGAGCCTCAATATTCATCGGACCACATACATCTGTATGTATGATTTCCAACAAATCTATTGCTCTCTCCATAGTACCGGAGAACGGTGTTTTAGTCATCTTGCCCATGAGGCACGGTTCGCAAGTACCAAGTGATTCATAATCAAGTGGTTCCAAAAGTCCATCAGTATGGAGTTTCTTCATGCGCTTTACACCGATATGACCTAAACGGTAGTGCCACAAATAAGTTGCACTATCATTATCAACTCTGCATCTTTTGGCTTCAACATTATGAATATGTGTGTTACTACTATCGAGATTCATGAAAAATAGACCACTCTTCAAAGGTGCATGACCATAAAAGATATTACTCATATAAATAGAACAACCATTATTCTATGATTTAAATGAATAACCGTCTCGCATTAAACAAGATCCAGATATAATGTTCATGCTCAACGCTGGCACCAAATAACAATTATTTAGGTCTAATATTAATCCCGAAGGTAGATGTAGAGGTAGCGTGCCGACCGCGATCACATCGACTTTGGAACCGTTTCCCACGCGCATCGTCACCTCGTCCTTTGCCAGTGTCCGCTTAATCCGTAGTCCCTGTTTCGAGATGCAAATATTAGCAACAGAACCAGTATCAAATACCCAGGTGCTACTACGAGCTCTAGTAAGGTACACATCAATAACATGTATATCACATATACCTTTGTTCACCTTGCCATCCTTCTTATCCGCCAAATACTTGGGGCAGTTCCGCTTCTAGTGACCAGTCTGCTTGCAGTAGAAGCACTCAGTTTCAGGCTTAGGTCCAGACTTGGGTTTGTTCTCTAGAGCAGCAACTTGCTTGCTGTTCTTCTTGAAGTTCCCCTTCTTCTTCCCTTTGCCCTTTTTCTTGAAACTAGTGGTCTTGTTGACCATCAACACTTGATGCTCCTTTTTGATTTCTACCTCCGCAGCTTTCAGCATTGCGAAGAGCTCGGGAATAGTCTTATTCATCCCTTGCATATTATAGTTCATCACGAAGCTCTTGTAGCTTGGTGGCAGTGATTGGAGAATTCTGTCAATGATGCATTCATCTGGAAGATTAACTCCCATCTGAATCAAGTGATTATTATACCCAGACATTTTGAGTATATGCTCACTGATAGAACTGTTCTCCTCCATCTTGCAGCTATAGAATTTATTGGAGACTTCATATCTCTCAATCCGGGCATTTGCTTGAAATATTAACTTCAACTCCTGGAACATCTCATATGCTCCATGACGTTCAAAACATCGTTGAAGTCCCGATTCTAAGCCGTAAAGCATGGCACACTTAACTATCGAGTAGTCATCAGCTTTGCTTTGCCAGACGTTCATAACATCTGGTGTTGCTCCAGCAGCAGGCCTGGCACCCAGCGGTGCTTCCAGGACGTAATTCTTCTGTGCAGCAATGAGGATAATCCTCAACTTATGGACCTAGTCCGTGTAATTTCTACCATCATGTTTCAACTTTGCTTTCTCAAGGAACGCATTAAAATTCAATGGAACAACAGCACGGGCCATCTATCTACAATCAAACATACATAAGCAAGATAATATCAGGTACTAAGTTCATGATAAATTTAAGTTCAATTAATCATATTACTTAAGAACTCCCACTTAGATAGACATCCCTCTAATCTTCTAAGTGATCACGTGATCCAAATCAACTAAACCATAACCGATCATCACGTGAAATGGAGTAGTTTTCAATGGTGAACATCACTATGTTGATCATATCTACTATATGACTCACGCTCGATCTTTCGATCTCAGTGTTCCAAGGCCATATCTGCATATGCTAGGCTCGTCAAGTTTAACCTGAGTAATCTGCGTGTGCAAAACTGGCTTGCACCCGTTGTAGATGGACGTAGAGCTTATCACACCTGATCATCACGTGGTGTCTGGGCACGACGAACTTTGGCAACGGTGCATACTCAGGGAGAACACTTTTATCTTGATAATTTAGTGAGAGATCATCTTATAATGCTACCGTCAATCAAAGCAAGATAAGATGCATAAAAGATAAACATCACATGCAATCAATATAAGTGATATGATATGGCCATCATCATCTTGTGCTTGTGATCTCCATCTCCGAAGCACCGTCATGATCACCATCGTCACCGGCGCGACACCTTGATCTCCATCGTAGCATCGTTGTCGTCTTGCCAATCTTATGCTTCCACGACTATCGCTACCGCTTAGTGATAAAGTAAAGCATTACAGCGTGATTGCATTGCATACAATAAAGCGACAACCATATGGCTCCTGCCAGTTGCCGATAACTCGGTTACAAAACATGATCATCTCATACAATAAAATTCAGCATCATGTCTTGACCATATCATCACAACATGCCCTGCAAAAACAAGTTAGATGTCCTCTACTTTGTTGTTGCATGTTTTACGTGGCTGCTACGGGCTTAAGCAAGAACCAATCATACCTATGTATCAAAACCACAACGATAGTTTGTCAAGTTGGTGCTATTTTAACCTTCGCAAGGACCGGGCGTAGCCACACTTGGTTCAACTAAAGTTGGAGAAACTGTCAACCGCAAGCCACCTATGTGCAATGCACGCCGGGAGAACCGGTCTCACGTAAGCGTACGCGTAATGTCGGTCCGGGCCGCTTCATCCAACAATACCGCCGAACCAAAGTATGACATGCTGGTAAGAAGTATAACTTATATCACCCACAACTCACTTGTGTTCTACTCGTGCATATAACATCAACACATAAAGCCTAGGCTCTGATACCACTGTTGGGAACGTAGTAATTTCAAAAAAAATCCTACGCACATGCAAGATCATGGTGATGCATAGCAACGAGAGGGGAGAGTGTGATCTACGTACCCTTGTAGATCGACAACGGAAGCGTTTGGTTGATGTAATCGTACGTCTCCATGGCCCGACCGATCAAGCACCGAAACTACGGCACCTCCGAGTTCTAGCACACGTTCAGCTCGATGACGATCCCCGGACTCCGATCCAGCAAAGTGTCGGGGAAGAGTTCCGTCAGCACGACAGTGTGGTGACGATCTTGATGCACTACTGTCGCAGGGCTTCGCCTAAGCATCGCTACAATATTATCGAGGACTATGGTGGCAGGGGGGCCGCACACGGCTAAGAATATGATCACGTTGATCAACTTGTGTTCCTCTGGGGTGCCCCTGCCTCCGTATATAAAGGCTAAAGGCGGGAGGCCGGCCGGCCATCATAGGCGCGCCAGGAGGAGTCCTACTCCCTTCGGGAGTAGGATTCCCCCCCCCCCCCAATCCTAGTTGGAATAGGATTCGCGGAGGGAGGGAAAGAGGAAGGGGGGCCGGCCCCCTCTCCTTGTCCTATTCGGACCAAGGGAGGGGAGGGGCGCGCGGCCCATCTCCGGCTGCCTCTTCTCTTTTCCACTAAGGCCCACTAAGGCCCATATACCTCCCGGGGGGTTTCGGTAACCTCCCGGTACTCCAGTAAAATCCCGATTTCACTCGGAACACTTCCGATATCCAAACATAGGCTTCCAATATATCAATATTTATGTCTCGACCATTTCGAGACTCCTCGTCATGTCCGTGATCACATCCGGGACTCCGAACAACCTTCGGTACATCAAAACATATAAACTCATAATATAACTATCATCGAAACCTTAAGCGTGCGGACCCTACGGGTTCGAGAACAATGTAGACATGACCGGGACACGTCTCTGGTCAATAACCAATAGCGGGACCTGGATGCCCATATTGGCTCCTACATATTCTACGAAGATCTTTATCGGTCAGACCGCATAACAACATACGTTGTTCCCGTTGTCATCAGTATGTTACTTGCCCGAGATTCGATCGTCGGTATCCAATACCTAGTTCAATCTCGTTGCTGGCAAGTCTCTTTACTCGTTCCGTAATACATCATCTCACAACTAACTCATTAGCTGCAATGCTTGCAAGGCTTAAGTGATGTGCATTACCGAGAGGGCCCAGGGATACCTCTCCGACGATCGGAGTGACAAATCCTAATCTCAAAATACGTCAACCCAACATGTACCTTTGGAGACACCTGTAGAGCACCTTTATAATCACCCAGTTACGTTGTGACGTTTGGTAGCACACAAAGTGTTCCTCCGGCACACGGGAGTTACATAATCTCATAGTCATAGGAACATGTATAAGTCATGAAGAAAGCAATAGCAACATACTAAATGATCGGGTGCTAAGCTAATGGAATGGGTCATGTCAATCAGATCATTCAACTAATGATGTGATCCCGTCAATCAAATGACAACTCTTTGTCCATGGTTAGGAAACATAACCATCTTTGATTAACGAGCTAGTCAAGTAGAGGCATACTAGTGACACTTTGTTTGTCTATATATTCACACATGTATTATGTTTCCGGTTAATACAATTCTAGCATGAATAATAAACCTTTATCATGATATAAGGAAATAAATAATAACTTTATTATTGCCTCTAGGGCATATTTCCTTCACATGTCTCTCAGCTCCGAAAGTGCTTCAAGACTCGTGACCGCACCGTCAACTTCGAGGACATTGAGCTCCAAGAAGATCTCTCCTATCGTGAGCACCCCGTTGCTATTCTTGAAGAGACTGAACGCAAGACCCGCAACAAGTCAATCAAATTCCTCAAAGTCAAGTGGTCACACCATTCCGACCGTGAAGCTACCTGGGAACGCGAGGATCACCTCCGTCCTGAGTACCCGGCGTTCTTTCAGTCCTAGATCTCGGGACGAGATCCTTTCGTAGTGGTGGAGTGTTGTAACACCCCGGATGTGATTTACCCAATATGTACTCCAACTCTTGCCATTTCCGGCCTTAAGTTATTTTATTTTCTCGGGTTCAGGTTCAACCTACGAGGTCCAGTAGTAACTTGATCTGAAGTTTCATGATCATCATCATTAGCTTCCTCTCTAGTTGGTGTAGGCATCACGAGAACGGATTTCTCTAATGAGTTACTTTCCAATTCGAGAGAAGGTACAATTACCTCATCAAGTTATACTTTCCTCCCACTCACTTCTTTCGAGAGAAACTCCTTCTTTAGAAAGGATCCATTCTTAGCAACAATGATCTTGCCTTTGGATCCGTGCTAGAAGGTGTACCCAACAGTTTCTTTTGGGTATCCGATGAAGACACATTTCTTCGATTTGGGTTCGAACTTATCACGCTGAAGCTTTTTTGCATAAGCATCGCAACCCCAAACTTTAAGAAACGACAGCTTAAGTTTCTTGCGAAACCATAGTTCATACAGTGTCGTCTCAACGGATTAGACGGTGCCCTATTTAACATGAATGCAGCTGTCTCTAATGCATAACCCCAAAACGATAGTGGTAAATTGATAAGAGACATCATAGATCACACCATATCTAATAAAGTACGGTTACAACATTTGGACACACCATTACGATGTGGTGTTCCAGGTGGCTTGAGTTGTGAAACTATTCCACATTGTTTTAAATGAAGGCCAAACTCGTAATTCAAATATTCGCCTCTGCGATTAGAGCATAGAAACTTTATTTTCTTGTTACGATGATTCTCCACTTCACCCTGAAATTCATTGAACTTTTTTAAATGTTTCAGACTTGTGTTTCATCAAGTAGATATACCCATATCTGCTCAAATCATCTGTGAAGGTTAGAAAATAACGATACCCGCCGCGAGCCTCAACACTTATTGGACCGCATACATCGGTATATCTTATTTCCAATAAGTCATTAGCTTGCTCCATTGTTCCAGAGAATGGAGTTTTAGTCATCTTGCCCATGAGGCATGGTTTGCAAGTATCAAATGATTCATAATCAAGTGATTCCAAAAGTCCATCCGCATGGAGTTTCTTCATGCGCTTTACACGAATATGACCTGAACGGCAATGCCAGAAATATGTCGCACTATCATTATAATCCTCGCATCTTTTGTCATCAGTATTGTGAATATGTGTATCACCAAAATCGAGATTCAATAAACCATTTACATTGGATGTATGACCATAGAAGATTTTTGTAACACCCCGGATGTGATTTACCCAATATGTACTCCAACTCTTGTCGTTTCCGGCCTTAAGTTATTTTATTTTCTCGGGTCCGGGTCTTTGTCTCCATGTGTTGTTATCGTTGTCACGCATCTTATATCATGTCATCATGCGCATTGCATTTGCATACATGTTCATCTCATGCATCCGAGGATTTTCCCCATTGTCCGTTTTGCATTCCGGCGCTTCGTTCTCCTCCGGTGGTCATTTCTACCTTTCTTTCGTGTGTGGGGATTAAACATTTCCGGATTAGACCGAGACTTGCCAAGCGGTCTTGGATTACTACCGGTAGACCGCCCGTCAAGTTTCGAACAATTTGGACTTCGTTTGATGCTCCAACGGTTAACCGAGGGACCGAAAAGGCTCCGTGTGTGTTGCAGCCCAACACCCCTTCAAGTTGGCCCAAAACCCACCAAAACCTTCTCCATCATCTAGAGCATTCGATCAAGATCGCGTGTCCGAAAACCGCACCTCATTTGGACTCTCCTAGCTCCTCCTATGCCTATATATAGACCCCCCCCCCTTTCCAAATCCCGGGTCTCTTCTCCCCCTAACCCTAGAAATCCTCCTCGCGCCGCGTCGGACATGTCCGCCCGCGTCGGACGCCTCTCCGGCGTCGCCCGCAGCCACTCGTAGGCTGCCATGTGTCGCTCCGCCGGCGCCTCCCACCGCGGCCCGTCGAAGCCCGCGAGGGGCCCTCCTCGGCCCACATCGCCCCGCCGCCTCTCGCCCGAAAGCCGCCGCCACCCTCCTCGCGTCCGGCCGCCCGAGGCCATCGGCGCCGCCGCCCGCCATCGATGCCGGGCGGCGACCTCCCACCGCGACCCCGCCGTCCTCGGCCAGCGCCGCCCTCCGGCGCTCGTGCTGCACCGCCCCGCCGCCCGGTGCTCGCCGCCCCGCCGTCTCCTCTCGCCGGCGTTGCCCGTATCCGGCCCAATCTGCTCGCCGGCGACCGGATCCACCCTCCCGGGCCTCCGTCCGACCACTTCCCCGGCGAGCTCCCGTCGAATTCTGGTCAGATCCGTCGCTACCTCGTAAACCGTGCCGGGTCAACCCTAGACACGAGGGTGAGATTTCGTCTAAGTCCCCGAAATTCCCAGATTCACATGCACATCTTCATCACATCATAACTTTGCATCCGTAGCTCCGATTCATGCATATAGCATATCAAAATGTTTGTCTCAGAGAGTACATCATTTCATCTCATTGCGTCATTTTCATTTGAGTTCATCTTGATGCCCGAAATGCTGTTAGAAGAGTGCTACTTGAGATAATTGTGAGATGTGCTGCTCCATTTAGATATTTGTCATTTTTGCCATGATTATTGTGTGCATGATATGCCCCTGAGCTCTACATATGTTTTGTTAAGGGTTTTGCCATCTTTCCAGAGGTGCAACCCATGTATTTTTGTGATGTGTGTGGTGACTAGCACAAGCTTGCAAAGTGAGGCACTTGGTAATGCTGATTTCAGGGACTTATCAATTCCACCAAGTCCTTGAGCTGTTTATCTCATATGGCCATATGTTCATGTTGTTTCCTAGTGATCCGTGCCTCTTTTGAGTATTATCAGTAAGGATGTTTTGTTAATCTTGCAGTGCTCTATCCATCCATGTCTTTGTTTACAATTATGGAGCACCCTAGCTTGAGTCAATCGAGCTCTACTTTTGCTACTTCGTGAATCTGGGCAAATTGTCTACTTGTTAGCAATTTTGCCGAGGATGTTGTAGTTGATCCGTGCGTGCTATGTTATTTTTCTTGCCATGTCTAGCTTGCATTTTGTGTATTCTTAATGGATGTATGCTTAGATTGTCATGACTTCCTCTGTAGTGAGTGCATCGAGCTCGTAAACATGCCTACTTGATATCTGTTTTCAGCATGCTCCAGTTTTCACTAAGTCTGAGAACTGATTATGTTTTTGCCATGTTCACATGCTTGCAAATGTATTTTCTGATCCCTTTTGTCTCAAGATCACTAAGGGACTTTTGTTAAGCTCTTTGAGTAGCTCCATGCCATGCTTTACTTTGTCATGTTCAGGTCCCGTAGCATGCAGTTTTGTTGCTCCGAAGAGTGCTATCTGATCTGAAATTCCAGACAAGTGTTAATTTCACTAAGTCTGAGATCTGTTTGCCATATGCATTTTTGCCATGCTTGTTTGAACCTGTTAATGGATGAATTGGCCGTAGCTCAGTGCTAGACTTTTGTTAAGCATCTTGAATACATCCCTGCCATGTATTTTTATGCCATGTTTGGGTGCTGTAGCATGTTCATCTCATTGCATTTAGATGGCTACTTGCTGTAAATCGCAGACCGGTGTCATATTTGATTTGCTTGCCATTTCCAAACCGTAACTCCGATTCCGGTGATCTTTATATTGTTTTCAAGCGATTTCATCTCATCTTTCCAGTGGCACACTTGGTTTTCCAAGTTGAGGCCAGGTTCATGCATTCCTTGTCAAATCTTGCATATGCATCACATATTGCATCCCGCATAGCATACCATCTTTGCATCATATTGTTTGATCTTTGCACGTGGTTGATTGTGTCCTTGTTGCTTGTTTGTCTTGTTTGGGTAGAGCAGGGAGACGAGTTCGCTAACGAGGAGCCCGTTGAGTTTTCTTTCAAGGATCCAGTCAACTCTGACAACTTTGCAGGCAAGATGATCATACCCTCGAAATCACTACTATCTTTGCTTTGCTAGATGCTCGCTCTTTTGCTATGCCATGCTACGATGCCTACCACTTGCTTTCAAGCCTCCCAAATTGCCATGTCAAACCTCTAACCCACCATGCTCTAGCAAACCGTTGATTGGCTATGTTACCGCTTTGCTCAGCCCCTCTTATAGCGTTGCTAGTTGCAGGTGAAGATTGGAGACCATTCCTTGTTGGAACATCATTTACTTGTTGGGATATCATTATATTGCCATGTTATCTTAATGCATCTATATACTTGGTAAAGGGTGGAAGGCTCGGCCTCTCGCCTAGTGTTTTGTTCCACTCTTGCCGCCCTAGTTTCCGTCATATCGGTGTTATGTTCCCGGATTTTGCGTTCCTTACGCGGTTGGGTTATAATGGGAACCCCTTGATAGTTCGCCTTGATTAAAGCTTTTCCAGCAATGCCCAACCTTGGTTTACCATTTGCCACCTAGCCTCTTTTTCCCTTGGGTTTCCGGAGCCCGAGGGTCATCTTATTTAAACCCCCCAGGCCAGTGCTCCTCTGAGTGTTGGTCCAACCTAGAGCCCCTTGTAGCGCCACCTCGGGGAAACTCGAGGGCTGGTTTTAGTTGTACGGATTGCTTATCCGATTGTGCCCTGAGAACGTGATATGTGCAGCTCCTATCGGGATTTTTCGACACATTCGGGCGGTGTTGCTGGATTTGTTTTAACCTGTCGAAGTGTCTTGAAGAACCGAGGTACCGAGTCTGATCGGAACGTCTCGAGAGGAGGTCTATTCCTTCGTTGACCGTGAGAGCTTGTCATGGGCTAAGTTGGGACTCCCCTACAGGGATTTGAACTTTCGAAAGTCGTGCCCGCGGTTATGGGCAGACGGGAATTTGTTAATGTCCGGTTGTAGATAACTTGAACCTTAACTTAATTAAAATGAATCAACTGTGTGAGTTACCGTGATGGCCTCTTCTCAGCGGAGTCCGGGAAGTGGACACGGTGTTTGAGTAATGCTTGCCGCAGGATTGCTCTCAAGTTATGCGTTCGCGCTTTGCCTTCTCTTCTCGCTCTCTTTTGCGAATAGGATAGCCACTATATATGCTAGTCACTTGCTGCAGTTCCACATATATTTACCTTGCCTTACCTATTAAGCTTAAATAGTCTTGATCGCGAGGGTGCAAGATTGCTGAGTCCCTGTGGCTCACAGATTACTATTACCCCAGATGCAGGGCCTGATGATACTGTTCCAGATGGCGCGCTTGAGCTCAAGTGGGAGTTCGATGAGGACTGTTGGCGATACTATGTTTCTTTTCCTGATGATCAGTAGTGGTGCCCAGTTGGGGTGATCGGGACCGTGTCGCATGTTGGGTTGTCTTTTATTTTGGCGCCGTAGTCGGGCCATGAGTGTTTGAATGTTGTAATGCTATTTATGTACTTGATTGACGTGGCGAGTGTAAGCCAACTATGTTATCTCCCCTTTTATTATCTATATTACATGGGATGTTGTGAAGATTGCCTAACTTGCGACATATGCCTTCAATGCGATTATGCTTCTAAGTCGTGCCTCAACACGTGGGAGATATAGTCGCATCGAGGGTGTTACAATTTTATTCATGTAAACAGAATAACAATTATTCTTTGACTTAAATGAATAACCGTATTGCAATAAACATGATCCAATCATATTCATGCTCAACGCAGACACCAAATAACATTTATTTTAGGTTCAACACTAATCCCGAAGCTAAGGAGTGTGCGATGCTGATCTTATCAACCTTGGAATCCCTTCCAACACACATCGTCACCTTGCCCTTAACTACTATCTGTTCATTTTGCAACTCCTGTTTCGAGTTACAAATCTTAGCAACTGAATTGGTATCAAATACCCAGGGGCTACTATGAACAATAGTAAAGTACACATCAATAATATGTATATCAAATATGCCTTTGTTCACTTTGCCATCCTTCTTATCCGCCAAGGTTTTTGAGGCAGTTTCACTTCTAGTGACCATTTCCTTTGCAGTAGAAGCATTTAGTTTCAGATTTGGGTCTAGTTTTGGGCTTCTTCACAGGAGTGGCAACTTGCTTGCCATTCTTCTTGAAGTTCTCTTTCTTTCCCTTGCCCTTTTTCTTGAAACTAGTGTTTTTGTTTAACCATCAACACTTGATGCTATTTCTTGATTTCTGCCTTTGCCGATTTCAGCATCGCAAAGAGCTTGGGAATCATTTTCGTTATCCCTTGCATATTGTAGCACATCACGAAGTTCTAGTAACTTGGTGATAGTGACTAGAGAACTCTGTCAATCACTATCTTATCTGGAAGATTAACTCCTACTTGATTCAAGCGATTGTAGTACCCAGAAATTCTGAGCACATGCTCACTAGCTGAGGTATTCTCCTCCATCTTGTGGGAAAAGTACTTGTTAGAGGTCTCATACCTCTTAACACGAACATGACTCTGAAATATCATTTTCAGCTCTAGGAACATCTCTTATGCTCCATGGTGTTCAAAACATTTTTGAAGTCCCAGTTCTAAGCCGTAAAGCATGGTGCACTAAACTATCGAGTAGTCATCATACCGAGCTTGTCAAGCGTTCATAACGTCTGTGTGTGCTCCTACAATAGGTCTGTCGCCTAGCGGTGCATCAAGGACATAATTCTTCTGTGCAGCAATAAGGATAATCCTCATATCACGAACCTAGCCTGCATCATTGCTACTACCATCTTTCAACTTAGTTTTCTCTAGGAACATATCAAAAATAAAACAGGGGAGCTATACGCGAGCTATTGGTCTACAACATAGATATGCAAATACTATCAGGACTAAGTTCATGATAAATTAAGTTCAATTAATCATATTACTTAAGAACTCCCACTTAGATAGACATCCCTCGAGTCATCTAAATGATCACGTGATCCAAATCAACTAAACCATGTCCGGTCATCACGTGAGGTGGAGTAGTCATCAATGGTGAACATCTCTATGTTGATCATATCTACTATATGATTCACGTTTGACCTTTCAGTCTCCAATGTTCTGAGGCCAGGTCTATACATGCCAGGCTCGTCAAGTTTAACCTGAGTATTCCGCATGTGCAGAACTGTCTTGCACCCGTTGTATGTGAACGTAGAGCTTATCACACCCGATCATCACGTGGTGTCTCGGCACGATGAACTGTCGCAACGATGCATACTCAGGGACAACACTTATACCTTGAAACTTTAGTGAGGGGTCATCTTATAATGCTACCGCCGTACTAAGCAAAATAAGATGCATAGAAGATAAACATCACATGCAATCAAAATATGTGACATGATATGGCCACCATCATCTTGTACCTTTGATCTGCATGTCCAAAGCACCGTCATGATTTCCATCGTCACCGGCTTGACACCTTGATCTCCATTGTAGCGTCAGTGTCATCTTGCCAACTATTGCTTCTACAACTATCACTAACACATAGTGATAAAGTAAAGCAATTACATTGCGATTGTATTTCATACAATAAAGCGACAACCATAAGGCTCCTACCAGTTGCTGATAACTTCTACAAAACATGATCATATCATAAAAAACGTATATCACATCATGTCTTGACCATATCACATCACAACAAGCCCCGCAAAAACAAGTTAGACGTCCTCTACTTTGTTGTCGCAAGTTTTACGTGGCTGCTACGGGCTTCTAGTAAGAACCATTCTTACCTACGCATCAAAACCACAATGGTGTTTCATCAAGTTTGTTGTTTTAACCTTCAACAAGGACCGGCCGTAGTCAAATTTGATTCAACTAAAGTTGGAGAAACAGACACCCGCCAGCCACCTTTATGCAAAACTAGTTGCATGCCTGTCGGTGGAACCAGTCTCAAGAACATGGTCATGTAAGGTTGGTCCGGGCCGCTTCATCCAACAATACCGCCGAATCAAAATAAGACATTGGTGGTAAGCTGTATGACTATCACTGCCTACAACTCTTTGTGTTCTACTCGTGCATATCATCTACGCATAGACCTCGCTCTGATGCCACAGTTGTGGAAAGTAGCATGAAATCTCAAAAAATATCCTACGAGCATGCAAGATCTATCTAGGAGATGCATAGCAATGAGAGGGGGAGAGTGTGTCCACGTACCCTCGTAGACCAAAAACAGAAGCGTTTGACAACGCGGTTGATGTAGTCAAACGTCTTCGCGATCCAACCGATCAAGCATCGAACGTACGGCACCTCCGAGTTCTACACACGTTCAGCTCAATGACGTCCCTCAACTCTTGATCCAGCAAAGTGTCGACGGAGAGTTTCGTCAGCACGACGGCGTGGTGAGGGTGATGGTGATGTAATCCGCGCAGGGCTTCGCCTAAGCACTGCGACAATATGATCGGAGGAGTAAACGGTGGAGGGGGCACCGCACATGGCTAAGAAAAAGTCAATGTGCTTTGGGGTGCCCCCTGCCCCCGTATATAAAGGAGGAGAGGGGAGGAGGTCGGCCCTAGGGGCGCGCCAAGTGGGGGGAAGCCACTAGGACTCCTAGTCCTAGTCAACCCCACTTCCTTCTTTCGGAGGGGGAAAGGGGGGAGGAGAGGGAGAGGCAGAAGGAAAGGGAGGCCGTGACCCCCTCCCCTTGTCCAATTCGGACTGCCCATGGGGGGGCACCACCCCTTGTGGGCTGCCCTCTCTCTCCCCTGTGGCCCTTGTTGGCCCATTACTTTCCCCGGGAGGTTCTGGTAACCCCTCGGTACTCCGATAAATATCTGAAACATTCTAAAACCATTCCGGTGTCCGAATACTATCGTCCAATATATCAATCTTTACCTCTCGACCATTTTGAGACTCCTCGTCATGTCCGTGATCTCATCCGGGACTCTGAACAATCTTCGGTCACCAAAACACATAACTCATAATACAAATCCTCATCGAACACTAAGCGTGCAGACCCTACGGGTTCGAGAACTATGTAGACATGACCGAGACACATCTCCAATCAATAACCAACAGCGGAACCTGGATGCTCATATTGGTTCCTACATATTCTACAAAGATCGTTATCAGTCAAACGTAATGACAACATACGTATTCCCTTTGTCATTGGTATGTTACTTGCTCGAGATTCGATCGTCGGTATCCTCATACCTAGTTCAATCTCGTTACCGGCAAGTCTCTTTACTCGTTCCGTAATGCATAATCTCGTAACTAACTCATTAGTCACATTGCTTGCAAGGCTTATCATGATGTGCATTACCGAGAGGGCCCAAAGATACCTCTCTGATACTCAGAGTGACAAATCCTAATCTCGATCTATGCCAACCCAACAAACACCTTCGGAGATACCTGTAGAGCATCTTTATAATCACCCAGTCATGTTGTGACATTTGATAGCACACAAGGTATTCCTCCGGTATCCGGGAGTTTCATAATCTCATAGTCAAAGGAATATGTATAAGTCATGAAGAAAGCAATAGCAATAAAATTGAACGATCATAATGCTAAGCTAACGGATGGGTCTTGTCCATCACATCATTCTCCTAATGATGTGATCCCGTTTATCAAATAAAAACACATGTCTATGGTTAGGAAACTTAACCATCTTTGATTAACGAGCTACTCTAGTAGAGGCTTACTAGGGACACAGTGTTTTGTCTATGTACCCACACATGCATCAAGTTTCCGGTTAATACAATTCTAGCATGAATAATAAACATTTATCATGATATAAGGAAATATAAAATAACAACTTTATTATTGCCTCTAGAGCATATTTCCTTCAAAATTGCTAGCAGATATAGATGAACAGTAGGATTGGATGGGCACTGACTTTCTGCCAGATGATCGCTTTGGAAGACAATGTTTAGATCGTCCAATTCTCAAACACCAGGGAGTTCGATGACATAATGGTACGGATCGAATCTTGCGGTAAGGTCTGTAATACTCTAGAGAGTAACAATCTAATCGAGTAGTCGTGTCCGTAGTTATGGACATCATGAGCACCGGAGATAATATTATGAGCCAGTCTCAACATAAATAATAATAATGAGTGGGTTTATGAATAATTTTGGGATATAAGAATTTTTTGGCAGAACCATCTCAGTAACAACCAACTTTTGTAGTAATATTTGCATTTGCCCCTTTGTTGTAGGGAAAAATCTGCGTTTCACAAAAACTATAAACTTAGAGCCCCACCAGCCGTATTTGCATATAGTATAGATATTTATTTCATCAGTTCTCTCTTTTGACCTGCCGACATATTCAAAATGCTGACCTACACGACTGCAATGTCTCATGTTGCAAAGTATTATTCCGACCGGGATTGAGGCTACGTTTGGTGATATGCTCTTGGATTCGGATGGACTCGCTATCTTCTACGTCTTCCGTAGTAGTTTATCCCATGAGTTGGCCTTCAGCCAATTTATTATTTTTGTAATAAAGACTCTATATGAGATTCGATGTAATAAAGCATGTGTGATTGCACTTTGATATATACATTGATGTATTGTGTGTGCCAGCGTGATCTTGGTATGGTACACATACATAGAGTCTTGGCCGTTTTCGGGTCACGTTGCTACACCCTACCCCCCAGGGTGCGCCCCTGGACTTGTGGGGGGCCTGGCATGCCTCCGAAGCCCATCTTCTGCTCTATGATGGCATTTTACCTAGAAAAAATCAAAAGGAAAGGTCCGGGATGAAGCACCACCGTCTTGAGGCGGAATCTAGGTAGGAGCACTTTTGCTCTCCAGTGAAGCGATTCCGCCGGTAAACTTCCCTCCGGGAGGGGGAAATCAAAGCATTCGTCATTACCATCTATCCTCTCAGGGCGGGAGGACTAATCTTCATCAACATCTTCACTAGCACTTTGTGTGCTACCAAACATCACAACGTAACTGGGTGATTATAAAGATGCTCTACAGGTGTCTCCAAAGGTACATGTTGGGTTGGCGTATTTCGAGATTAGGATTTGTCACTCCGATTGTCGGAGAGGTATCTCTGGGCCCTCTCGGTAATGCACATCACTTAAGCCTTGCAAGCATTGTAACTAATGAGTTAGTTGCGGGATGATGTATTACGGAACGAGTAAAGAGACTTGCCGGTAATGAGATTGAACTAGGTATTGGATACCGACGATCGAATCTCAGGCAAGTAACATACCGATGACAAAGCGAACAGCGTATGTTGTTATGCGGTCTGACCGATAAAGATCTTCGTAGAATATGTAGGAGCCAATATGGGCATCCAGGTCCCGCTGTTGGTTATTGACCGGAGACGTGTCTCGGTCATGTCTACATTGTTCTCGAACCGTAGGGTCCGCACGCTTAAGATTTCGATGACAGTTATATTATGAGTTTATGAGTTTTGATGTACCGAAGGAGTTCGAAGTCCCGGATGAGATCGGGGACATGACGAGGAGTCTCGAAATGGTCGAGACGTAAAGATCGATATATTGGACGACTATATTCGGACATCGGAAAGGTTCCAAGTGGTTCGGATATTTTTCGGAGTACCGGGGAGTTACGGGAATACGGGAGAAGAAGTATATGGGCCTTATTGGGCTTTAGGGGAGAGGGAGAGGCAGGCCGCCCCCCCCCCCCCCCCCAAGGCCTAGTCCGAATTGGACTAGGGGGAGGGGCTGCGCCCCCTCCTTCCTTCTCTTCCCTCTTCCCCTTCCTTGTCTCCTACTCCTAATACTTGGAAGGACTCCTAGTTGGACTAGGAAAGGGGGAATCCTACTCCCGGTGGGAGTAGGACTCCCCTAGGTCTCGCCATGGAGATGGCCGGCCCTCCCCTCCTCCACTCCTTTATATACGAGGGCAGGGGGCACCCCATAGACACACAAGTTGATCTTCGTGATCGTTCCTTAGCCGTGTGCGGTGCCCCCCTCCATGATATTACACCTCGATCATATTGTAGCGATGCTTAGGCGAAGCCCTGCGACGGTTAAACATCAAGATCGTCACCACGCCGTCGTGCTGACGAAACTCCTCCCCAAAGCTTTGCTGGATCGGAGCCCGGGGTGCGTCATCGAGTTGTACGTGTGTCAAGAACTCGGGGGTGCCGGAGTAACGGTGCTTGGATCGGTTGGACCGGGAAGACGTACGACTACT
This sequence comes from Triticum monococcum, assembly GCA_034509565.1. Lineage (NCBI taxonomy): Eukaryota > Viridiplantae > Streptophyta > Magnoliopsida > Poales > Poaceae > Triticum > Triticum monococcum. The sequence continues at coordinate 523,928,338 of CM067842.1, read as the reverse complement.
TCCTCTACGTTGCGTCAACGCTTCCGCTTCAGTCTACGAGGGTACGTAGACAACACTCTCCCCTCTCGTTGCTGTGCATCACCATGATCTTGTGTGTGCGTAGGAATTTTTTTGAAATTACTACGATCCCCAACAGTGGCATCCGAGCCTAGGTTTTATGGTTTGATGTTATATGCACGAGTAGAACACAAGTGAGTTGTGGGCGATATAAGTCATACTGCCTACCAGCATGTTATACTTTGGTTCGGCGGTATTGTTGGATGAAGTGGCCCGGACCGACATTACGCGTACACTTACGCGAGACTGGTTCTACCGCCGTGCTTTGCACACAGGTGGCTGGCGGGTCTCAGTTTCTCCAACTTTAGTTGAACCGAGTGTGGCTACGCCCGGTCCTTGCGAAGGTTAAAACGGCATCAACTTGACAAACTATCGTTGTGGTTTTGATGCGTAGGTAAGATTAGTTCTTGCTTAAGCCCGTAGCAGCCACGTAAAACTTGCAACAAACAAAGTAGAGGACGTCTAACTTGTTTTTGCAGGGCATGTTGTGATATGATATGGTCAAGACATGATGCTAAATTTTATTGTATGAGATGATCATGTTTTGTAACTGAGTTATCGGCAACTGGCAGGAGCCATATGGTTGTCGCTTTATTGTATGCAATGCAATCGCCCTGTAATGCTTTACTTTATCACTAAGCGGTAGCGACAGTCGTACAAGCATAAGATTGGCGAGACGACAACGATGCTACGATGGAGATCAAGGTGTCGCGCCGGTGACGATGGTGATCATGACGGTGCTTCGGAGATGGAGATCACAAGCACAAGATGATGATGGCCATATCATATCACTTATATTGATTGCATGTGATGTTTATCTTTTATGCATCTTATCTTGCTTTGATTGACGGTAGCATTATAAGATGATCTCTCACTAAATTATCAAGAAGTGTTCTCCCTGAGTATGCACCGTTGCCAAAGTTCGTCGTGCCCAGACACCACGTGATGATCGGGTGTGATAAGCTCTACGTCCATCTACAACGGGTACAAGCCAGTTTTGCCCATGCAGAATACTCAGGTTAAACTTGACGAGCCTAGCATATGCAGATATGGCCTCGGAACATGGAGACCGAAAGGTCGAGCGTGAATCATATAGTAGATATGATCAACATAATGATGTTCACCATTGAAAACTAATGCATTTCACGTGATGATCGGTTATGGTTTAGTTGATTTGGATCACGTGATCACTTAGAGGATTAGAGAGATTTCTATCTAAGTGGGAGTTCTTAAGTAATATGATTAATTAATTGAACTTAAATTTATCATGAACTTAGTCCTGGTAGTATTAGTATATCTATGTTTTAGATCTATAGCTCGCGTTGTTGCTTCCCTATGTTTGTTTTGATATGTTCCTAGAGAAACTATGTTGAAAGATGTTAGTAGCAATGATGCGGATTGGATCCGTGATATGAGGTTTATCCTCATTGCTGCACAAAAAAATTATGTCCTTGATGCACCGCTAGGTGACAGAGCTATTGCAGGAGCAGATGCAGACGTTATGAACGTTTGGCTAGCTCAATATGATGACTACTTGATAGTTTAGTGCACCATGCTTAACGGCTTAGAATCGGGACTTCAAAGACGTTCTGAACGTCATGGACCATATGAGATGTTCCAGGAGTTGAAGTTAATATTTCAAGCAAATACCCGAGTTGAGAGATATGAAGTCTCCAACAAGTTCTATAGCTACAAGATGGAGGAGAATCGCTCAAGCAGTGAGCATGTACTCAGATTGTCTGGGTACTACAATCGCTTGAATCAAGTGGGAGTTAATCTTCCAGATAAGATAGTGATTGACAGAATTCTCTAGTCACCGTCACCAAGTTAGTAGAACTTCGTGATGAACTATAGTATGCAAGGGATAACGGAAATGATTCCCAAGCTCTTCGTGATGCTAAAATCAACGAAGGTAGAAATCAAGAAAAACATCAAGTGTTGATGGTAGACAAGACCACTAGTTTCAAGAAAAAGGGCAAAAGGAAGAAGGGGAACTTCAAGAAGAACGACAAGCAAGTTGCTGCTCAAGTGAAGAAGCCCAAGTCTGGTCCTAAGCCTGAGACTAAGTGCTTCTACTGCAAAGGGACTGGTCACTGGAAGCGGAACCACCCCAAGTGATTGGCAGATAAGAAGGATGGCAAAGTGAACATAAGTATATTTGATATACATGTTATTTATGTGTACTTTACTAGTGTTTATAGCAACCCCTCGGTATTTGATGCTAGTTCAGTTGCTGATTAGTAACTCGAAACGGGAGTTGCAGAATAAACAGAGACTAGTTAAGGGTGAAGTGACGATGTGTGTTGGAAGTAGTTCCAAGATTGATATGATCATCATCGCACACTCCCTATAATTTCGGGATTAGTGTTGAACCTAAATAAGTGTTATTTGGTGTTTGCGTTGAGCATAAATATGATTTGATCATGTTTATTGTAATACAGTTATTCATTTAAGTTAGAGAACAATTGTTGTTCTGTTTACATGAATAAAACCTTCTATGGTCATACACACCAACGAAAATGGTTTGTTGGATCTCGATTGTAATGATACACATATTCATAATATTGAAGCCGAAAGATGCAAAGTTAATAATGATAGTGCAACTTGTTTGTGGCACTGCCGTTTAGGTCATATTGGTGTAAAGCGCATGAAGAAACTCCATGCTGATGGGCTTTTGGAATCACTTGATTATGAATCAGTTGATGCTTGCGAACCATGCCTCATGGGCAAGATGACTAAGACTCTGTTCTTCGGAACAATGGAGCGAGCAACAGATTTGTTGGAAATCATACATACTGATGTATGTGGTCCGATGAATATTGAGGCTCGCGACAGGTATCATTATTTTCTGATCTTCACAGATGATTTGAGCAGATATGAGTTATATCTACTTGATAAAACATAAGTCTGAAACATTTGAAAAGTTCAAAGAATTTCAGAGTGAAGTGAAAAATCATCGTAACAAGAAAATAAAGTTTCTACGATTTGATCGTAGAGAAGAGTATTTGAGTTACGAGTTTGGCCTTCAGTTAAAAACAATGTGAAATAGTTTCACAAATTCATGCCACCTGGAACACTACAGCATTATGGTGTGTCCGAACGTCATAACCGTACTTTATTGGATATAGTGCAATCTATGATGTTTCTTACTGGTTTACCACTATCGTTTTGGGGTTATGCATTAAAGACAGCTGCATTCACGTTTAAAAGGGCACCATCTAAGTCCGTTGAGATGACACAATCTGAACTGTGGTTTGGCAAGAAACCAAAGTTGTCGTTTCTTAAAGTTTGGGGTTGCGATGCTTATATGAAAAAGTTTCATCCTGATAAGCTCAAACCCAAATCGGAGAAATATGTCTTCATAGGATACCCAAAGGAGACTGTTGGGTACACCTTCTATCACAGATCCGAAGGCAAGACATTCGTTGCTGAGAATGGATACTTTCTAGAGAAGGAGTTTCTCTCGAAAGAAGTGAGTGGGAGGAAAGTAGAAAACTTGATAAGGTAATTGTACCATCTCCCTTATTGGAAAGTAGTTCATCACAGAAATCTGTTCTTGTGACTACTAAACCAATTAGTGAGGAAGCTAATGATGATGATCATGTAACTTCAGATCAAGTTACTACCGAATCTCGTAGGTAAACCAGAGTGAGATCCGCACCAGAGTGGTATGGTAATCCTGTTCTGGAAGTCATGTTACTAGACCATGATGAACTTGCGAACTATGAGGAAGCGATGATGAGCCCAGATTCCGCAAAATGGCTTAAGGCCATGAAATCTGAGATGGGATCCATGTATGAGAACAAAGTGTAGACTTTGGTTGACTTGCCCGATGATCGGCAAGCCATAGAAAATAAATGGATCTTCAAGAGGAAGACGGACGCTGATAGTAGTGTTACTATCTACATAGCTAGAATTGTCGCAAAAAAATTCGACAAGTTTAAGGGTGTTGACTACGATGAGAGTTTCTCACTCGTATCTATGCTTAAGTCTGTCCGAATCATGTTAGCAATTGCCGCATTTTATGAAATCTGGCAAATGGATAAACAAAACTGCATTCCTTATTGGATTTATTAAAGAAGAGTTGTATATGATGCAACCAGAAGGTTTTGTCAATCCTAAAGGTGCTAACAAAATATGCAAGCTCCAGCGATTCATCTATGGACTGGTGCAAGCATCTCGGAGTTGGAATACACGCTTTGATAAGTTGATCAAAGCATATAGTTTTATACAGACTTGCGGTGAAGCCTGTATTTACAAGAAAGTGAGTGGGAGCACTATAGCATTTCTGATAAGTATATGTGAATGACATATTGTTGATCGGAAATAATGTAGAATTATTCTGCAAAGCATAAAGGAGTATTTGAAAGGAGTTTTTCAAAGAAAGACCTCGGTGAAGTTACTTACATATTGAGCATCAAAATCTATAGAGATAGATCAAAATGCTTGATAAGTTTTTGCAATGAGTACATACCTTGACAAGATTTTGAAGTAGTTCAAAATGGAACAGTCAAAGAAAGAGTTCTTGCCTGTGTTACAAGGTGTGAAATTGAGTAAGACTCAAAACACGACCATGACAGAAGATAGAAAGAGAATGAAAGTCATTCCCTATGCCTTGGCCATAGGTTCTATAAAGTAGGCCATGCTGTGTACCAGATCTATTGTATACCCTACACTGATTTTGGCAAGGGAGTACAATAGTGATCTAGGAGTAGATCACTGGACAGCGGTCAAAAATTATCCTTAGTGGAATAAGGATATGTTTCTCAATTATGGACGTGACAAAAAGGGTTCGTCGTAAAGGGTTACGTCGATGCAAATTTTGACACTGATCTAGATGACTCTAAGTCTCAATCTGGATACATATTGAAAGTGGGAGCAATTAGCTAAGATTAGCTCCGTGCAGACCATTGTTGACATAGAAATTTGCAAAATACATACTGATCTGAATATGGCAGACCCGTTGACTAAACTTCTCTCACAAGCAAAACATGATCACACCTTAGTACTCTTTTGGGTGTTAATCACATAAGCGATGTGAACTAGATTACTGAATCTAGTAAACCCTTTGGGTGTTGGTCACATGGCGATGTGAACTATGGGTGTTAATCACATGATGATGTGAACTATCGATGTTAATCACATGGTGATGTGATCTAGATTATTGACTCTAGTGCAAGTGGGAGACTGGAGGAAATATGCCCTAGAGGCAATAATAAAGTTATTATTTTTTTTCCTTTTTTCATGATAAATGTTTATTATTCATGCTAGAATTGTATTAACCGGAAACATAATACATGTGTGAATACATAGACAAACAGAGTGTCACTAGTATGCCTCTACTTGACTAGCTCGTTAATCAAAGATGATTATGTTTCCTAACCATGGACAAAGAGTTGTTATTTGATTAACAGGATCACATTATTAGGTGAATGATCTGATTGACATGACCCATTCCATTAGCTTAGCACCCGATCGTTTAGTATGTTGCTATTGCTTTCTTCATGACTTATACATGTTCCTATGACTATGAGATTATGCAACTCCCATTTGCCGGAGGAACACTTTGTGTGCTACCAAACATCACAACGTAACTAGGTGATTATAAAGGTGCTCTATAGGTGTCTCCAAAGGTACATGTTGGGTTGGCGTATTTCGAGATTAGGATTTGTCACTCCGATTGTCGGAGAGGTATCTCTAGGCCCTCTCGGTAATGCACATCACTTAAGCCTTGCAAGCATTGCAACTAATGAGTTAGTTGCGGGATGATGTATTACGAAACGAGTAAAGAGACTTGCCGGTAACGAGATTGAACTAGGTATTGGATACCGACGATCGAATCTCGGGCAAGTAACATACCGATGACAAAGGGAACAACGTATGTTGTTATGCGGTCTGACCGATAAAGATCTTCGTAGAATATGTAGGAGCCAATATGGGCATCCAGGTCCCGCTGTTGGTTATTGACCGGAGACGTGTCTCGGTCATGTCTACATTGTTCTCGAACCATAGGGTCCGCACGCTTAAGGTTTCGATGACAGTTATATTATGAGTTTATGAGTTTTGATGTACCGAAGGAGTTCGGAGTCCCGGATGAGATCGGGGACATGACGAGGAGTCTCGAAATGGTCGAGACGTAAAGATCGATATATTGGACGACTATATTCGGACATCGGAAAGGTTCCAAGTGGTTCGGGTATTTTTCGAAGTACCGGGGAGTTACGGGAATACGGGAGAAGAAGTATATGGGCCTTATTGGGCTTTAGGGGAGAGGGAGAGGCAGGCCGCGCCCCCCCCCAAGGCCTAGTCCGAATTGGACTACGGGGAGGGGCTGCGCCCCCTCCTTCCTTCTCTTCCCTCTTCCCCTTCCTTGTCTCCTACTCCTAATACTTGGAAGGACTCCTAGTTGGTGGGAGTAGGACTCCCCTAGGGCGCGCCATAGAGAGGGCCGGCCCTCCCCTCCTCCACTCCTTTATATACGGGGGCAGGGGGCACCCCATAGACACACAAGTTGATCTTCGTGATCGTTCCTTAGCCGTGTGCGGTGCCCCCCTCCACAATATTACACCTCGATCATATTGTAGCGGTGCTTAGGCGAAGTCCTGCGACGGTTAAACATCAAGATCGTCACCACGCCGTCGTGCTGACGAAACTCCTCCCCGAAGCTTTGCTGGATCGGAGCCCGGGGTGCGTCATCGAGCTGTACGTGTGTCAAGAACTCGGAGGTGTCGGAGTAACGGTGCTTGGACCGGGAAGACGTACGACTACTTCCTCTACGTTGCGTCAACGCTTCCGCTTCAGTCTACGAGGGTACGTAGACAACACTGTTCCCTCTCGTTGCTATGCATCACCATGATCTTGCGTGCGCGTAGGAATTTTTTTTGAAATTACTACGTTCCCCAACAGCTTAAACCTTAGTTTATGTGCTACTCTGTAAGGGCTGATTTGGATCCATATGTTTCATGTTATGGTTAGATTTATTTTAATTCTTCTTTCGTAGTTGCGGATGCTTGCAAGAGGGGGTAATCATAAGTCGGAGGCTTGTTCAAGAAAGAACATCACACAAGCACCGGTCCACCCACATATCAAATTATCAAAGTAGCGAACGCGAATTGAACAAACATGATGACCGTGACTAGATGAATTCCCATGTGTCCTCAGGAATGCTTTGCTAGCTATAAGAGAAAGTTCCGGCATGTCCTCTGCTATAAAAAGGATTGGGCTACGTTGCTGCACATTTGTTACTATTGCTACTTGATACATGTGTTGATACATAGACAAAACACTATGTCCCTAATAAGCCTCTACTAGACTAGCTCGTTAATCAAAGATTGTTAAGTTTCCTAGCCATAGACATGTGTTGTCATTTGATTACGGGGTCACATCATTAAGATAATGATGTGATGGACAAGACCCATCTATTAGCTTAGCATAATGATCATTTAGTTTTATTGTTATTGCTTTTTTGTGTCATATACATATTCCTTTGACTATGAGATTATGCAACTTTCGGATACCGGAGGAATACCTTGTGTGCTATCAAATGTCACAACGTAACTGGGTGATTATAAAGATGCTCTACAGGTATCTTCGAATGTGTTTGTTTGGTTGGCATAGATCAAGATTAGGATTTGTCACTCAGAGTATCGGAGAGGTATCTCTGGGCCCTCTCGTTAATGCACATCATAATAAGCCTTGCAAGCAATGTGACTAATGAGTTAGTTGCGGGATGATGCATTGCGGAACGAGTAAAGAGACTTGCCGGTAACGAGATTGGACTGGGTATGAAGATACCGACGATCGAATCTCGGGCAAGTGATGACTTGCAGCGTTCAGACTACCCCTAATTAGTGTGTGCTGCTAATACAACGCCGCTGGTGAGTTCAGACTACCAATGCGCTGGCTAGACGCCGCTAGTCTATGATAGCTAGCAACATTCCAACTAGATGCCGCTAGTGTGTGTTACTTTAGTAGCTTTACTGATGTGAAGCGCAGCTAACTCGTAAAGGAGTAGTTGTGTGTCCACCCGATGAACGCTGCTAATCATGAATTAAAGTAGCAGCGATGGTTTCCTCTTACACGCCACTGATTTTGATTTCCTAAATTAAAAAATAAAATCATTTATATTGTTCGCAACATTTTGATCCCATTTTGCTACCAAACAAAGTAATGTAACCCTGTAGGTGCAATTGGTAGCTTTCATTCAAGTTCTACCACATAGTGTAAATGTACAACTCATTTAATTAACTAGTACAAATAGCAGTAGTTATACCATCACGGTATTTTTTTTATAACTATTTTTCTGCCACTTTTGTAGCTCAATATGATGCCATGGTAGATTTATGAGCCAAAAGATTAATTATGCTTCCATGATACATTATTGGGCTAGCTAAATAGAGTTGAACATTATCTAACATAAGTTCAACACACTTAACTAAAATGCATACTAAATAGTAATGTTCTCAAAGCTGCACTCTCGAAACGCCTACTCCTCAGACGACCAGTGTTAGTTGTGCCATATCCGTCCTCCATGGTGGTGGGTTGGGTGTTCTTGGTGGCATTAGCCATCATACATCCCTGTTGGGCTCTCTCAACCCGAATCGAAGATTTCATCTCATATTATGGCCATCTCCGGACCAATTATGGTTTGCTTTGATCCAGAATCTGTGCACACTCTTCATCGTTGTCTTCTAACCTAACAACGTCTACTGCATTTCTCAATTCACTAAGCATGCGATTTTTGCAAACTCTCAAGTCCTCCGCCATGTTCATTCTCTCATGTCCGAGAGCCTCCATCCTCTTCATCTCCTTCCAGCACTCCCACCACCTGTCTACCGTGTCCATAGTCCTTACTGCTGCTGCCACGACCCATTGAATAGGCCCTTGCGGATCCTCACGCGGAGGAGTGGAGGATGATGGTGCAGTAGGGGAGGCCTGACGTCAAGGAGGGGGCATGGACTCAATGGCGAACTCCCTAAAAAATCAGCAAAGAAGGAGCATGCAATTAAATAAATTACATTCTTTACAATTGTAGAACAATACTAGACAGAGAAGGAGCACACAATGGGACTCAAGAGCCAACAAATTATGGAAGCATGTATAAAAGAAATAGTAGAACAAGCGACGACACCTACATTACCACTGGATTGAAAGTAATTAATCAATTAATCATTAGGCATGTGAATTGACTTTCGGTCCATCGAGGCTCCCTTCAACAACTCTCATCTCCCACGTGGTAGTGTATATATATGGTGGGCTCTTCCTCACAACTATTTCAACTGCTTGTGATGGTCACTAATTAATGTACTTCCCCTCCTACTTTACCATTGTTTCAGAGAAGTACCACAGTGACCCCCTACGACAATTGTGGGCATACTTCAACCAGCTCTCAACAATCGCCCTCACGGGTATTTCGACAGTTGGTGATGGTCGTTTCTTCTTTTCCTTCCTTGTTACCAAGGTCGACAGAGGAAGAAAAAGAAATGAACAGGCCCCTACGACAACTGTCAGTACCATTCCTCCAAAAACATTATATTAACATAAAGTGAGCCCCATTGGATTAGAAGTCAACACGCAAGTCAAATAAGAGGTGCTAATATACAGTGGGTTTAATTGCACAGTCTTAATATACATTGCAAATCAGGCAATTCTTAGTTAAAAATCAAAACCACTAGATTAATAGTTGTTGATTTCTTATTAAATTGAAATTCAATTTTACAATCTTATATACATTGCATATCTAAGCAAGAAAAGAAATACGGTCTAAATATAAGTTATTTAAAAAAACTACTTACAACTATCAAAGCACTAAGCCTTTCTATAATCACCCACTAGAACGTGTCAAGGTGAATCTTCTCGGCACCGAAGCTTGATGTGTCGGACGTGTCACCGTCGATGTCCTCCATCGATGGAAGCTTGTGAGGGCACTGACGCATGGGCTTGGTCCGTCTGGGTTTGGTCCGTCTGGGCTTGTTGCTTCTCTAAGATCCGGCTACATCCTACTCCCTCCACGGTGCGGCATGCATCCGTGCTCTCACTGCGGGCGCGCTGTACCTCGACCTCGGACAATCCACCGCAATGGCCGCATACGGGGCATCTGTGGCCTTGTTCTGGCGGCATTGTCATCGAACTCCAATCCCGGCGATGCTGGGATAAGTACCCAACCTGGGGATCCATGGAGCCTCTCCCCGATGAAGTGAAAGCAAGGGTATCTCACCAGGTAGAGGTTCTCCTGGACCTTCATTCGACGCGCCTGCAGTGGTGACATCGCACACACAAGCCTAGAGTTGTTGATGGAAACATCATCGCCGTTGGATCCAAGCCTAAAATGGCTCGAGTAGGGGAGCTTGGGTATCAACCCGGGTCTGGCAGATCGCAAGCCGAACAACTCTCTCCTTGTTCGAGCAGGCGACGACCTTCGAGTCAACGGATCTGGTTCGTCCGAACTGAGATCCGTTGCTACCTCTGCCAGAGCTTGACCGAGGGGATAACTGGGTTTGAAGGGCGCCAGACTGTCAGATATATAACACTTACGAGATCCGGTTGGGTAGCATTTTTGGGCCCTCTTGGGTCCGGGCGGAGGCTGTCCACCCGGCCGTTAGGGGGAGTGAGTGTTCCAATTATAGATGCCCTAACCAAACACAAAAAAATGACTATCTTTGATTCCTTGATTGGAGGTGCCCACAACAACAGAAAACTATGCCATGAACAAAGGGAAAGGTAAAAAAGAAAACATTCTAGGAGAGCATCGGAAATCTTCTTTTTTCATGTCAAATTATGTTGTGGCGAGGATGACGAGCAAGCATGGCATAATCCTAGCAAAGAATAGAACAGGCCGAATTTGTCATTGCTTGCTAAAGAAAATTGTTATCCTCGACAACATAAATTATTATGAAAAACGTTCGATTTGCCATGTTGTGCCAGCAAACGTTCGCATGTTATCGAAATCCTAAACAAAATACATTCTAAACCTACTTGGAAGACGAAAACGCTAAAATCAAACTAGGCGCTCTATTTGAAATTGCATTCAGTTCCTGCCATCCTTGTCCGAAATAACAAACCCACAACAGTTTGTTTTTCTGGCTAATTCAGGCAGCTCCTGAAAGTAATATGCTCTACAAAACTACAGGAACCACTTGTACATTTAGACGCGGGTCTCTTTAGAGAGCTGAGATTCCACATGACCTGCCGCCAATTCTTGAAGCACCGCGACTTCTTCGGCAAACTGAACCCACTGTAGCTTGATAACATGTGCAAGTTGATCAAGCCTGCTGAGTTTCCTATCGCAAACCGTTTCGGAGGAGGCCACTGATTCCTTGAATCACGAGAGCAGGACATGGAGCGACGCGTTCTTGGTGGTCGCGCACAGCGGGCAGGTGTCCACGGCGGCGTCGCACGCGCTGCAGAGGCACAGGTGCCTGCACGGAAGCAGCAACACGCACGACTCGCCCTCGCCGCAAGCCCTGCACGCCCTCGCCGACGCCTTGGATGCCGCAGCGTCGTCGCCGGCGGGGGTCTCGAAACAGCAGGACCGCGCGTCCTCGGCGTCGCCGTCTCCATCCGCTCCGGTGGCGGCGACGGCAGCGCAAGGGGGCTGCAGGAGCTGGTCGAGTGTAGCTTGGAGGCCCGCAGCGACTGCCTCGTGGCTCTTGGCGACGCGTATCCACGCCTGGCCCTCGGCGCAAATCTGGGTGAGCCTCTCTGACAGTTTGGCGTTGCGGCAGCGCGCCAGCTCCAGCGCGGCCTCCGCGGCACGCAGCCGCCTCGCCGCAGCACGCTCCGCCGCCGATACCAGCGCCCTGACGTGCTGCTGCCGCGCCTCCTCCAGCCCGGCGCGCATGCGGTCGGTCTGCAGAACGTCGATCAGAATCACCACGAATCAATACACCGCGCAATCAAACCAAGAACTCGTGTCCATCCAATCACCAAGATAGAAAGAGAAACGGTGCATGAAGAAGATGGTACGTACCTCGAGTCGTAGGACTGCATCGATCTCCATGCCCTGACGGTACAGCTGCGAGAGCAGGTCCTGCGGCGGGCCGGCGGCATTGATCATTCTCCCACTGGTGGACGCCGTGCCGGAGCCCACCGCCCTGGTCAGCACATCACCGACGGGCACAAGCCCCTGCCCGCGCTGATTCTCCAAGTACGAAGGCGCCTCCGGGACGACGCGCGCCCGCTTCCTCTGCGCAAAACCGTGGCTGCGGGTGGTGTTGTCGTGCCAAGTGGGATCGACGCGCGGAACGTCGCCGAACACCGTGTTCCCAGCACCCTCCAGTTCCGGCCCGCGCTTGAGGTTCTCGGGAAAGAAGAGGGAGCCGCCCGTCATCTCGTCCTCCAGAGCACCGACGCTGTTGTAGGCGTGGAGGTCGTGGGGGAAGGCGTGGGAGAGGTGTTGCGCCTGCACGGCCATGGCCAACCACTACGGCGTGCTAGCTTTCGGGGTTTTTTTTTTGAGCTGCTAGCTTTCGGGTTTGGCGAAGGAAGAGAGAGGAGAGGGAAACGGATGAGGAGACGGTCGTGGGCGTGGAGGCCTGTGCGGAGGAAGGGAGGGAGGGAGGGAGGGAGGTTTTATACGCGTCCGCGTTTGCGGTTGGGGAAGAAGCCATGACTTGAAGCGGCACTCTGGTGGGAGGACACGTGACGCCACTGCACGTTGGGCAACTGACCGGCGAAATAATGGGTCGACGATCCATCCACGCAGGGCCGTGCCAAAGGTATTTTTTTTAGTTCCAACTAAAAAATTCCTGGTTCATAAAATGTCCATTCTTATTTGTTTTTAAAGACTAAAAAGTTCCTAGTCCCTTCCTAAAGGTTATTAAATAACCATATTGCCCTTAGTATATAGAAAAATAACAATCAAATAACATCATGAGGTGGCGGGTCAATGAGTGCATGAAAGGCATTGTTAGAAAAGTCTCAAAAAATTCTAAAAAGACTCTTTTTGAGAGTCTTCTTCATTTAGTCCCAAATGTCTAGTTTAGTTCCTAAAAAGTCCCTCCTGTTTGGTAAAAAAGTTTTTAAAAAAACATTTTCTAATCCCTACACAAAAAAAGTCCATAGAAACAAACACCCTAAAAAAGAGATCAATCTACAGCACCTAAAGATGCGGTAATTTGCGGTCAAAAGTCCGCTACGAAGAGCTTGGTAGCGGCGACCAAACGACGAAACAGATTGCGTGATGCGATCCCAACGTACGTACGGCTAGCGCTAAAGAAAAAGGAAAGATGGGAACGGAGACGCGCGAATCAAAGCCCTTGGGCCGGGTAACAGCTGAATTCAATAAATGGGGGCAGGTTTGCGGTGGCATCACGTTCGGCTCCACATCTTGTGAAAACGCCAAGCGAGTGATCAAGAATTCAAGGCGCGCCCTGCAGACCCGGATCTAGATAGCAGCCTGGTCCTGCTCCTGCTCCTGTCCTGCTGGTCACGGAAAGAGCGCACAGTAGTGGCCGCCCTCGTGTAGCTCTGACGGAGCACTGCCCTCCCTCTCCCTGATTGATCTGGGTCCAAGCGACGGGCACGTAGACTAGCACATGCCATGCAGACAAGGAGCTTATTTGGCGCGCGCGCGCACACGCACATCACCAAACCAACCAGCTCATCGAGCGGCGTCGGCAGCCACGATGATCCACAGTACCGGGCACGGGCAGGGGCAGGGGCAGCTGCGTTCCTCTTCCTCGTGGCGACCATGAAAGGTGGAAGTAACAGTCGCCCGCTCCGTAAAGGCGCCGCACCGACCGACCATTCTGCGGGGCGCACCTGCATGCACGGCGCCTCCGGTACTGGCACGGAGCACCACCAACCATCCATCCATCCATCGATAACGCATGATCGCGCGTCACACGCCTGGCACCACGCGTGACGTGTGGGCCAGTCACGCAACCCACCACGCACTGTTGGGAATCACGCAGACGGTGCTGCCACGTACCACGGTACACTGTGACCCGGTGACGATGATTATGAGGCGACAAGCGTCTACATCCGAACTCGGCAAATCCAAACCTTCAAACGCTCGCGGACACGTGACCGGACACTCTTTGAATTCGTGTCGTCCACATCCATATTTCTCATTCTCATATCCGAATCCCTATATCCATACTATATCACGCAAAGACGATGAAACTATGTAGATCAGCCGATCAGACATAAAGATAGCACAATAGTTCACCAAAAGATCCATCAAAGTTCACATAAACGATGGACAACTTTATACTACATTCAAAACTTGAAATTAAAATTAACTTCACCACTTTCGGACCGGCCCTTTCCCCTTCTGATTGCTGACGTAGCTGTACCCGTCGGCGGCTCGTGGAGGATCGTTCGATTCGTCGGAGGAGTCGACGATGACGAGGCCCTTGAGGCGCCGGACGGCCCGGTACTGTTGGCGCCTGAGCTTGGCCAGCCGAGCCGCCTCCGTCGCCTCTCCAACGCTTCCCGCTCGGACTGCTCAATGGTAAGTCGGAGAGCCTTCGCGTCCTTTCGTCGGAGCCGCTGAGCGTCTGTCTCCGTCATCGTAAGCGACCAACGGTAAACCCACGCGAGGAGCCGCTCGTCCTCGTCGGGCTCCGCCGGCGCCGGGTAACCCACGCCGGTGACGAACAGAGCTCTCCACAGCCTCCCTCTCCTTTGCCCGCTGCCTCTCGCGGCGGTTGGTGCGCGCCTCCGACTCCGGCGTGCGCGTCCAGATCGGCAGTGCGGGCACAAGCACCCACCGCAACCAATGAGGAAGAGTAGTAGTCGACGGGACAGGCACAAGCTCCCACCGCTACCCACGAGGGGGAGCGGCAGCCACCGGAGCGCGGGGGCAGCATGGGAGCAGCAGCCGACGGGGCGAGGGGACGGCATAGGGGAGGCGTGGATTGCGCTGGCCGCCTGTCGGAGCTGGGCCCGGGCCACCCCATATCCACCCCATATCGCGGGTGCCGGTTAGTTCAGGCATTTGAGGTCCGTTTGAGGCGTCCGTCTGAATAAAAAAGCGTGTCCGAGCAGTAACGGATTAGCCCGCTCAGGCGTATGAAACGAGTTTGAAAGGTCCGGTTGTAAATGCTCTAACATACTAATACACTGCACGACTCTACACCCTCAGACTGTGCCCGCTATACGTACTGGGTACTACACTGCACGATTCTACACGGACTGTGCGCGCTATACGTATTGGGTACTACACTGCACGACTCTACACGGACTGTGCGCGCTATACGTACTGGGTACTACTACTGCGTAGGAGTACTGCGCACATCGACATCCAGATCTCCCGTACGTCCCCGTGCATGCACACCTAGCCAGTTTATCAGGTCTACTGTACTATGCATTGCATGTGCATGCATGCCACCCCAAAGTCCTGCGGTTCAGCGGCTACTAGTGTAGCGTCTCTAGCTGGCGAACGGAACAATGCAAACTCTGTAGCACTAGCACTGGTAGTTCGTATGTGTGCACAGTCGGGCTGACACGTCCATTTAATAGTCCTGCTCCCTTTCCGGGTGCGGTCCGGTGAGCTGGTCAGAAAGCATGGGCTCGCGCGTCGCCGACGGCTCCCGCGAGTCCCTCTATAGTCGCAGTCTATGGTGAAAAAACACAAAACTGGCCCTTTGGCCAAAATTCAGCATAAAATGAACCCTTTTTAAAATATTTAACAAAATGGCCCTTTTCTCATGACGCTCGCACCTGGGGCGCCATGCTAGACATCATAACGCCTCGGTCAAGGGCGCCATGCCGCGGCGCTGACCAGCCACGTCGGCACGCCTGGGCCCATCCTGTGGTTGCATGACGCCCGGGGGGGGGGGGGGGGGGGGGCGCTATGGGCGGAACCATGACGCCCTGGGTCGGGGCGCCATGTCCCTTCGATGAAAATATCCCCTTCTGTCGGGATTCCCTACAGAGCGAGACAGAGGGCTCTGTCTCTGTTCTTCCTCTCATCGCCCAGCCCGCCGCCCCTCTCTTCCCTCCTCCAAATCCGCGGTCAAGAAGGACGGATCGAAGGGGAAAACCGGTGGATCTTCTTCCCCTCCTAATCCTCTAGGTAATCCCCCAACTTTCTCCTCTTTTTATTGGTTAATTTTGTTGCATTGACCCCATGTGTAGAAACCCTAGATCATCCCCTTTTTTCAAAATTTGTTCATATTTGCATTTGTATTAGAAATGTATGGGTAGGGATATGTATGGTATGATTAGTATTTGGTACTTATAGTTGGTTTTTTTAGTTTTATGTATTTGGTAGCAAATTTGACATAGAGAATAGAAGGTTGTGTGCAAATGTGTGTGTGCATATTCACTTGTATGGATGATTTGGCTTAGGTACAGATTTGTAGTTGTATGTATCCATTTGTTGTATGGATATGGATATTTGCAGCTGTATGTATGTTTATATTTCCATTATTCTGGATATTTAGAAATGAAAAGGAGGCTTACGATGTACATTGTAATTTTGTAGGATGGCTTCTCTGATCCATCCATCGTACGATCTACTTCATCATGCACGGTTCATGGCAGATGAAAGAAGGGTTTTTGACCAGCTTCACTTGAGGTCTGGTGCAGTTCATGAGAAGATGGAATATGACGAGCGATACACGGAGTATATCCGGAAGACTGGGCTTCTCCCATTTGTCTCACTCGTGTCTCGTTCGATGCCGAAGATGAATCCTTGTGCGATCAAGACACTAGTTGACCGATGGCGCCCTGAGACACATACTTTCCACTTCTTTGCTGGAGAGATGACGATGACTTTGCAGGATGTTACAATGATCACTGGACTTCCTATCAAAGGAGAGCCTATTTGTTTTAGCATAGATTCAGAGGGATGGCGTGAGACTATGGTGGGACTCATTGGGAAGGAGCCGGGGGTGCAAGGGAAGTCCGCCGGTGCAAGTTATCATTGGATTGCTGAGAACTTTAGTAAGTGCCCGGATGATGTTGATGATGAAACGGTGCAACAATATTGCAGTGCATACTTGTGGTATGTAGTCAGCCGGACTCTTTTCTCGGATGGCACGGGCGTGAATGCTTCCTTTATGTGGTTAAAGTTGTTTGCTGGGTGGGAACATGGACTGAGTTGGGGTACGACGGCACTAGCTTATTTGTATCGGCAGGTAACTAGTTTTACATAGTATCTTAACAATGTAGATATTTTATATGGTTTGTACTGACATATCTATTATTTGTGTGTAGTTGGACGAGGCTTGCCATAGGGGCGTGGATCCAAAGAACACAACCAAGGCAAAGGAAGCCAATATCGGTGGTCCCATGCTTCTCTTGTCGGTCTGGAGTTGGGAACGCTTGCCAGTTGGGCGGCCAACACCTGCGGGTCTTGGTTATGAGCCATGGGATGATCATGATGACCCGGACCATATGCCTACATGGGCGTATAAGTGGTGCAAGGTTGAAGGTTTTGTTGGCAATTCAAAGACCATGTATTTGCACTATTGCAATGAGCTCGACATCATGACCCCGGAGCAGGTTAGTTTGTTGACTGTGTTGCCCCTTTGGTTTTCCAAAAATCATAGTAAGCATCTATTTTATTATTTGACGCTACAGGTGACCTGGGAGCCATACGGAACGGCAGGCAATATTGGCAGAAGTCTCACTTTCAGATTGAACCGAAAGTGTTATGAAGAAGCAAACCTATGGCGGATGCGTTGCCCATTGATTTGTTACTATGCCATTGAGTTTCATCAGCCACAGCGGGTTATGACACAGTTTGGCTTATATCAGGAGACCCCGCCAAAGTACAAGGACACTTTGATACATCTGCATAGGTAAATGCTTAATACTACTTGAAGGTATTCTTTTCATTGTTTCATGCTACTAATGAACATGATGAATTTGAATAAGCAGCTTGGACAAGATGAAGCAGAAGAGTATAAAGAAGTGGGATCGTGAGCATGACATGTATATCCAGGAGTTCAAGCACAAGATCAATAAGATTGAGCTCTCATTGCGTGAACC
Source organism: Triticum monococcum (assembly GCA_034509565.1). Taxonomy (NCBI): domain Eukaryota; kingdom Viridiplantae; phylum Streptophyta; class Magnoliopsida; order Poales; family Poaceae; genus Triticum; species Triticum monococcum. The sequence continues at coordinate 523,910,338 of CM067842.1, read as the reverse complement.
TATTTCTAAGCCTCCCCCGCGGGCTTTCAATACGGAAGCATTCAACCACTATCTCGTGTGGTCTTGTTCCGTTACTCGTACTCAAATAAACCCGCCGGCATTTGATCCAAATGACATATTGCATGAACCCAATCCGGGGTTCGACCGAATGGCCAACATGCAGTACAACAAACTTATAAGAGATGGTAGACAGTATGAATCGGCGCCCGTTGTCTGCTTTGTGGTAAGTTACCGCTATCTCTAGTTGGAACCATAAGAAACATTGAACCAAACATGATTTATTTTGTCATTTTGAACAGCAATCCGAGCTCTCGAAGCATGTGAACGACGCTAGCGAGGCACTCAAGTACCCTCCAGGTGATGAGGCGTACAACAAGCTAAAAGCTTTTGTTGAGGTATGACGCTTCGTAAATTGATTTCCATACACACTTGTTAATGTTTATCTCCTTACTTTGACATGTTTGATTTCACAGCGGAGCAAGTCTTGGGCACGTGGCCTGGGTGCTCTACTAGGCTGCCGCTCCATCGATGTCGCCATGCCTTCTACGTCGAGGTCGAGATCATCATCAAGTGCCACAGAACACCCACTCGACGACTCGGTTGATGGCGAGGGGGAGGAGGACGATGAATAGACCCATGACGAGATCAACACCTCGTAGATGCCCGATGCACCCCAGCCTAGTCAAAGGCATGGAAAGTATACTCCGCACAAATACGACAGGAAGGCACGTAAGGCCCCGATGATCGAGGCTGCTTCAGAGGAGGAGGAGGAGGAGGAAGAGGTGGAGGTGCCGCTGTAGAGGAGAAGGCGCTTAGTGAAGGGGAAGGATGCTGCACCGGCTAAGAGGGGGAAAGGAAGGAAATGATGCATTTGTGGTGAACTATGTATGATACTTGATGCATCTGTGGTGAACTATGTATGAAACTTTGTCTCGAACTATGTATGAGACTTGATGCATTTGTGGTGAACTATGTATGAACTTGATGCATTTGTGATGGTTCTCTTCCACTTAATGTTCTTGAAGCATCAGCAAAACTCCAGCAATAGCAGCAGCAATACTCAGCAAATAGCCAACAACATCATCAGCAAATAGCTAGTTGACGGCAGGGCGCCATGCCTATTGCAAGCATGACGCCCCGGGGCAGGGCGCCATGCCTGTTGACAGCATGACGCCCTATGGCAAGGCGCCATGCCAGTTGGCTGCAGAAACGGCTAAGGACCCAAATTTTTTCGCTTCTGATGTTCAGGGCGTCATGCTAATTAATTGAGCGTGCCATGCATGGCGCCCCACGGTAGGGCGATGTGCATACTTACATGACGCCCTTTCCCAGGGCGCCATGGTACTGCACATTTTTTTAATTAGTTTCCCACAGATTAAGAACTTAGTTTGATCCATATTATTCAACAGAAATAAGACATCAGATCATACATAAGTTCACACATAAATGTGGGACATAGAGAGTTTCATGGACATACAAACAGTTCATGTCACACGCGGGACATACAAAAGGATCACTCCATACATAAGTTCACACATTCCACACACCTAACATGACCAACACATACATAAGATTCACACCCCAAGCCAGTAAGCAAAGCCACGTCCTTGAGCTCCACCTTCACCACGGCCACGTCCTTGAGCTCCACCATCACCACGGCCACGTCCTCGAGCTCCACCGTCACCACGGCCACGTCCTCGAGCTCCACCGTCACCATGGCCACGTCCTCGAGCTCCACCGTCACCACGGCCACGCCCTCGAGCTCCACCGTCACCACCTATGGACATCAAGTTGGATGTTTCTTGTTTTTCCCGGACATCAAGTTGGATGTTTCTTCACTATACTTTTGAAAATAGACATTCAACTTCTGGAATGTATACTCTACTATTGCTGTCACCGGCAATGCATGGACACCCTTTAGCACCATGTTGAAACATTCAGCCATGTTGTTTGTCATGTCACCGTACCTCACTCCATCATTGTCAAAAGCCCGTGCCCACTTTCCTTTATCGACAAGATTCCTATTTAGGAAATCTTTGCCACCATTGTTTGCTTTGGCATACACTTTGTCCCACAATTTCTCAAAATGTCTAGTGGTGAATGCGAGACAACAATCATGAAGAAGGCCAGACAATTCCTTGTCTCCACATGCTCGGTAAAAGTTGGAAACAAAATGCCTCATGCACCACCTATGGTGCACGCAAGGATGTCCTGGAATGTCAATCTCCACTGCATTGAGTATCCCTGGGTGGCGGTCTGAGATGATGCAAACCCCTCTCTCAGGTCCAATTACCTTGGTCCTCGCTGGACTAAGAAACCACTCCCAGTTGTCATTGTTCTTCGCCGACACCACAGAAAACGCCAATGGAACCAATTTGTCACCACCATCATTAGCCACGGCGATCAACAATGTGCCCTTGAACTGGCCAGTCAGAAATGTGCCATCCACGGACATAACCGGCCTACAATGCTTGATGGCCCTAATGCATGGCTCAAAAGTCTAGAATGGACGTCCAAATATATGAAGTTTGCATCATTGTATATCCTTGTTCTCACGCCATCTGGCTCCACCATATAGTACATGCCAGGATTTTCTGCCGCCATCGCTTTCAACACCATCGCGAGGCGGTTGTATGATTCTTCCCAACCACCATACAATATCTCAAAGGCAGCTTGCTTGGCCTTCCATGCCTTCCCATACTTCACCTCGTACCCAAAAACCTCCTTCACGATCTCCATCAAAGCCCGAATGGGATATGTTGGGAGTATCTTTATGGAGGCTAAAAATCGATATGCGATTAATTTGGAGGTCAATTGACGGTGCTCATCCTTTACATTAGCATTATCAATATCCTTGCCGCTACATCGATGGTTAAACACGGAACTTGTAATCTTCCATTATGGCCCGCCTTTGACACATCTTGCACGGATAACCCAAGGGCAATGATTCTTGTGTTCGTCACATTTGACCACATAACGCACTTTCGAGTTTGACTTCTCCACAATGAATGGCCGATGAAATTTAACCGCCTAGTCCTTGGCCCATATTTGAAGTTCTGTCAAGCTTTCAAAGATTGTTCCTTCACTAACACCATACACACTTGCTTTGGTATCTCGCTTTGAAGTTAACCTTGGTGCAAGAATTTTACTTGTGCCACCATCAACAATCGCCTTATCGGCTAGGCTTAGATCACGAAACAATGATGTCTTTTGACTATGGCCTATTACCTTCTTGAAAGCATTGGCTTCTTTAGCCGTCAAACCATCCTCATCTATTTCTTCATCCGGGCCTTCATCCTCCGAGTCCCACGCATAGGACCTATTGTATGGAATCTCATGGTCCATGTCCTCTTCCATGCAATTTGCCTCAACATCACCAACATGATGGTCATGAAGATAAGCCTCCGATTCATCACCCTCAAACTCACCACCATCCATGTGCAAGTCTTCATTATCAACTTGGTCATTCCCGTCGAGGCTCAAACATTGGGTCATTGGAGGTTGGCTCATTGTTGTGTCATGCACATCCGGAGTGTCATGTGTTGAATCTCGAACCGGGCTTCTAACATCATATGAAGATGCACACCGATTCAAATCAATGTGCAGCCGAGCACGAACAACCTTTGTGGCAAATAGCTCAAATGATTTATCTTGTGAGGCCAACACACTCTCTTTATATGCTTCCCAATGAAACTCGGAGTCAAGAGGCATTATCTTCCAACAAATATGTTGCCCATACCCAACATTATACCTTCCGATTAAGTCTACTCCATTGCTTTCTTCCATCCAATTCAACCTTCTTCGAAGCTCAACCAAAACCTCCTCAAGGCTAGGACTTGTGGGAAACACCATCACTACCGGCTTCTTCTTCGGGTCACCATACTCCGCGTCTCCCTTCTCAAAGGAGACAAAGTCCACATGATGCACATTGACGATCCTCGCCATCTAGAATCATAAACACCAAAATGCATCAACAAAAATAGCAAAATTGGATGACCTAGGGTTTCCCCAAATCCCCACAATGTGGAGATTTCAACCAACAAAAAGAGGAGGAATGATGGAGAATACCTTGAGGGGTCGAAGGGAAGGATAAATCACCGACTTGGAGCTCTGATCCACGAAATTTTGTGGGCATTAGGTAGGGGCTTGAGTGGGGCGGCCGGGGTGGAGAAGGGGAAAAGTGAGGGTTTGTGGTTGGGAAAACAGAGGAAACTCTGTTTTGTGCACGCAAGGGGCATGGCGCCCTGAGCGGGGGCGTCATGACCATCAGCACGGCGCCCTGGCCTGGGGCGCCATGGTGGCATGCCCTGCCAATGTGGCAAGTCAGCGCTGACTAGTATGGCGCCCTTGACCGAGGCGTTATGGTACCTAGTATGGCGCCCCGGGTGCGGGCGTCATGCGTGTAGGGCCATTTTATGAAATATTTTCAAAAGAGGGCCATTTTGTGCTGAACTTTGGCCGAAGGGCCAGTTTTGTGATTTTTCACATAGTCTATGCTCCCATGCCGATGAGGGCAAATTTTCGTGTTTTAGACCCTTTTCTGAAACCTATTCGAGATTTGACTCTAGTTTGAAAAAAATTCAAGATCTGACCCTTTTGCTACTGCCAGAGACTTTGACGATAGGAAACATCGTTACCGCCTACCGGGCTGGCGGTAACCTGCACAACCCTACCGTCAAGGTGCTTGACGGTAGGCACGAGCACGCACTGTGTTCAATACTTAGAAGGTTTTTGGCGGTAGGGCATGCAACCCTACCGCCAAGGACCTTGGCGATAGGCTGTTATACCCTACCGCCATGGTACCTGGCGGTAGTAAAAGGATCAGATCTTGAATTTTTTTCAAACTAGGGTCAAATATCGAATAGGTTTTGAGAAAGGGGTCAAAACACGAAATTTAGCCTCCGATGAGTAGTTATTCCTTCTCCTGTTTTCTTTATTCTGCAAATAAAATTTGTTTGACGTCAAACTACACCAAGTTTGACCAAATGCTTCTAAGAAACATCACATCTATAATACTAAAGTTATATACTCCCTTCATTTCTAAATATTTGTCTTTTTAGACATTTCAAATGGAGTATAACATATGGATGTATGTAGATATATTTTAGAGTGTAGATTCACTCATTTTACTTCGTATGTAGTCACTTGTTAAAATCTCTAGAAAGACAAATATTTAGGAACGGAGGGAGTAGTATCAAAATTAATTTCATAATGCATGTAATGATATTGATTTTTTATTACAAATATTACTTCCTACAAAATTGGCCAAACTTTACAAATTTTATATGCAAATTAAAAAGAATGAGAGGGAGTAATAACTAGCTGCAACAAAGAACGTGCTCACTCCAAAAATTTGGACTCGGGCTGCATTGCTTGGTGCGTAGTAACCGTTGATTCACAGTGTTGACGCACGCTCTGTTGCACTGTACTCCGTGTATAGGTGTTATCACAGTATTTACGCTAAGACTAGCCACAGTAGAAGTAACTTAGAGTAGTAACATGCATATGTTACTACTCCCTTCTTTCCGGTTATGATAAAACTTTGTCAACAAATTGAATTGGCGAGAAAAAAACTGGATCTATAACGGTGCGTATGGCAACACCAAGTATTGCAGCATATTATACACCCACACACAATCACAAAGTTTTGGGCGATAATTCATTACTGAAAGATATTAAAAGCCTTGGGGGGCAATCCGATTGAGAGTGGTATGAAATTGGGTTAAAAAGGCTACAAGCTCGCCATGCTATAATATTTGTTGAATTTAGACAAGGACAAGATGGCTTGCGAATTATCAAAGAAAGAATCATGCTTCAGATAATAAAGCTTATTTGGTTATTACAAATACTGAATCAAATAGTACATGTGTTGAATCTCTAAAGAAAACAGAGTCTTGCCAATTCGTAAAATTCTTGAAAAGATGGATTGTTGAAAGAGTGTAAGTGTTTCGGTTCACAAAGGTGTATGTTCTGAATCCATCAAATCAAAATAGGCAAGCATCATTGAGGAAGGGTAGGACAAGCATGGCAAAACCACCATACTTGGTTTTTCTGAAGTTAAGGTAATCTATTTCCTGCCCTATGAGTTTCATGCTACAGTAACCAGGCAAGCATCAAGAGCACGAATTTGTAGCCCAACAAAGTTTTGTTGCCAGTGACCTTCAAAGTAATCATTGCCAAAGGAGACTACTGTGCGACGGACCACTCATGTCATGTAAAACGGATTATTGTCACCGAATATGGTGTGGTGACATTTTTCGTCGGTCACCCCATCGTCACTGAAGCGCCATCACAGAAAATAAAATATTATCATCGGTGACGCCCCAATATTGTCACAAAAAACGCCCTTTTGGGTGACGACCCATACTGTCACCTATGGTGCGCAAATTTGTCACGTAAGATCATTTTTTGTGATGGTATTAAATCACCATTGAACTAATTGTCGGTTTGACTGGTCAAAGATTATGACAAATGGGAGAAACAGTTCCTCAAGTAGCTGCTTTCATGTGTGCTCGATGTAAGTTTTAGCGCCAACGTTGCTCGTGGTAATAAGTAGGGCGTCAGTTTTGACCAGTGAAAGGTATTGACATATAGGGCCAGAAGATGCTGACATGCCTGATTACATGTGGGTCCAGGCGGTGCTAGTGTAGGTGCTTACAAGTGGAGTCGAGACGATGGTGACGGCGTGCATTTCTGTTACCAGTACCATTGCAGGTTCTAAATATCCTCAAATCATGTAGTGTTTGAAGTTGTAGGCGGATTTTAATTTAAGTGCAAAAAAATTGAAATGAAACATTGCCATCACAACTTTCATTAACAGGTAGACTTTACAATTGTCACAACACTATTCAGGGCCGGCCCTGTGTTTCAGGAGGCCCTAGGCGAACTCGATGTCATGTGCCCCTATGTTCTAAGATCATATATATGTATGCGCGTGCGTGGTATATAAACTTAAACATAATAATTGTTGGACAATGCCATTTTACGACAGAAATACTAAAAAGATAGAAAATTGAAAGTAACATGATATGATATATGTTTAGGGGGTTGTACTGAAACGGAAGTGTTACCTCAAATAAGAACCAAATTCAACTGACTCCATCGACAACAATAATACTTAAGTACCCTTCAGTTGTTGAATCTCCAGATCCCTTTCTATCTTTTTTCTCCTTGTTTGAGCAACTGACAAATGCTTCTTAGACAACATGGCGGGCTAATGTCCTAATATTATGAAGAAAAAATTATTCAAGGAATTAGAAATTTATACATCGGATGATTTGAATGATTGGAACCCTAGACATGTGCATAGAATGACAAAAAAAAGAATGGTTGAATACATACTATGAAAGATTGAATTCGAAAATTATACATTAAAATTTGGAACTTCGTGAACACTGAAATTAGAGGATGGATCATGGATGAATAGTTGAATACGTTCTAAAAAATAAAAGAAATTACTGAAATTGGGGTTTGCAGGGATGGATCAGGAACATGGTACAGAGAGTTATGCATGGATACGTATACGTATTGCTGTGGGTTGCGCTCACTGCTCACATACATACGTATACGTACTGCTGCGGGCTGCGGTTGCTGGATTGCCGCACGGCGGGCGACGCGCACAGTGGTGATCGAGGCGACCACAGCGATGAGAGGACGAACAGACGAGCGAGGCGTCCGCGAGATCTTCGATTGATTTGTTTCACAATCGAAACGACCGGCCTTGCCGTGCGGCGTGCGTGATGCTTCGCTAATCGCTACCTGCTATCTGATCGGCCTACCTCATCTCGTTTTTCTTCTCTCATAATTTTTTTCTCACCTATTTTTGCTTGGCTATATTATATATGTGCACTACATCATGGGCCCCTCCCTGGGCTGGGCCCTGGGCCGTCGCCCCCCTGCCCATGCCCCAGGCTGGCCCTGACACTATTCCACATATTAAAATGAGCATCCAAAGGACATATTATCAAACACAGAAAATAAGACGCGTGAGAAAGTATCATGACGAATAATAATGCACCATCAATATTTGGTGGGTTGTTGCTACCTCTTGAGCTTGCGTTGGATTTCCTCGAAGAGGAAAGGATGATGCAACAGAGTAGCGTAAGTATTTCCCTCAGTTTTTGAGAACCAATGTATCAATACAGTAGGAGGCCACACTCAAGTCCCTCGTACCTGCACAAAACGATGGCTACTCGCAACCAATACGATTTGGGGTTGTCAATCCCTTCAGGTCACTTACGAGAGTGAGATCTGATAGATATAATATTTTTGGTATTTTTGGTATAGAGATGCAAAGTGAAAAGTAAACGGCAAAGTAAAAAGCAAAGCAAGATTAAAGTGATGGAGATTGATATGATGAGAATAGACCCGGGGGCCATAGGTTTCACTAGTGGCTTCTCTCAAGAGCATAAGTATTCTACGGTGGGTGAACAAATTACTGTTGAACAATTGGCAGAATTGAGCATAGTTATGAGAATATCTAGGCATGATCATGTATATAGGCATCACGTCTGTGACAAGTAGACCGAAACGATTCTGCATCTACTACTATTACTCCACTCATCGACCGCTATCCAGCATGCATCTAGAGTATTAAGTTAAAAATAGAGTAACGCTTTAAGCAAGATGACATGATGTAGAGAGATAAATTCATGCAATATGAAATAAACCCCATCTTGTTATCCTCGATGGCAACGATGTAATACGTGCCTTGCTGCCCCTTCTGTCACTGGGAAAGGACACCGCAAGATCGAACCCAAAGCTAAGCACTTCTCCCATGGCAAGAAAAACCAATCTAGTAGGCCAAACCAAACTGATCGAAGAGACTTGCAAAGATAACCAATCATACATAAAAGAATTCAGAGAAGATTCAAATATTATTCATAGATAGACTTGATCATAAACCCACAATTCATCGGTCTCAACAAACACACCGCAAAAAAGAAGAAGATTACATCACATAGATCTCCACAAGAGAGGGGGAGAACTTTGTATTGAGATCCAAAAAGAGAGAAGAAGCCATCTAGCTAATAACTATGGACCCGAAGGTCTGAGGTAAACTACTCACACTTCATTGGAGAGGCTATGATGATGTAGAAGCCCTCCATGATGACGGCCCTCTCCGGCGGAGCTCCGGAACAGGCCCCAAGATGGGATCTCGTGGATACAGAAAGTTGCGACGGTAGAATTAGGTTTTTGGCTCCGTCTTTGTTCGTTTGGGGGTACGTAGGTATATATAGGAGGAAGAAGTACGTCGGTGGAGCTTTGGTGGGCCCACGAGGGTGGGGGGGCGCGCTTGGGGGTATAGGGCGCGCCCCTACCTCGTGCCCACCTCGAAGCTTCCTTGGCGTAGGGTCCAAGTCTCCTGGGTCATATTCGGGAAGAAAATCACGTTCCAGAAAGGTTTATTCCGTTTGGACTCCATTTGATATTCCGTTTCTTCGAAACATTGAAATAGGCAAAAAAAAACAGTAATTCTGGGCTGGGCCTCCGGTTAATAGGTTAGTCCCAAAAATAATATAAAAGTGGAAAATAAAGCCCAATATAGTCCAAAACAGTAGATAATATAGCATGGAGCAATCAAAAATTATAGATACGTTGGAGACGTATCAGGCATCCCCAAGCTTAATTCCTGCGCGTCCTCGAGTGGGTAAATGATAAAAAGAGAATTTTTGATGCGGAGTGCTACTTGGCATAATTTCAATGCAAATCTTCTTAATTGTGGTATGAATATTCAGATTAGGAAGATTCAAGACAAAAGTTCATATTGACATAGAGAATAATAATACTTCAAGCAAACCAACAAAGCAATTATGTTTTCTTAAAGTAACATGGCCAAAGAAAGTTCATCCCTACAAAATCATATAGTTTAGTCATGCTCCATTTTTGTCACACAATAATGCTCTCATCATGCACAACCCCGATGACAAGCCAAGCAATTGTTTCATACCTTAATAATTTCAAACTCATAAACTTTCACGCAATACATGAGCGTGAGCCATGGATATAGCACTATGAGTGGAATAGAATATAATGATAGGGGTTATGTGGATAAGACAAAAAGGAGAAAGTCTCACATCAACGAGGCTAATAAATGGGCTATGGAGATGCCCATCGATTGATGTTAATGCAAGAAGTAGGGATTGCCATGCAACGGATGCACTAGAGATATAAATGTATGCAAGCTCAACAAAAGAAACTAAGTGGGTGTGCATCCAACTTGCTTGCTCACGAAGACCTAGGGAACTTGAGGAGTCCCATTGTTGTAATACACAAGCCAAGTTTTTTAATGAAAATTCCCACTAGTATATGAAAGTGATAACTCAAGAGACTCTCTATATGAAGAACATGGTGCTACTTTGAAGCACAAGTGTGGAAAAAAGGATAGTAGCATTGCCCCTTTTTATTTATTATCTTTTTTGGGCCTTCTTTTTTTTTCTTTGGCCTTTCTCTTTTTTGGGACAATGCTCTATTCAATGATGATCATCACACTTCTATTTATTTACAACTCAATGATTAAAACTCGATACTAGAACAAAGTATGACTCTATATGGATGCCTCCGGCGGTGTACCGGGATATGCAATGAATCAAGAGTGACAAGTATGAAAAATTTATGAACGGTGGCTTTGCCACAAATACTATGTCAACTACATGATCATGCTAAGCAATATGACAATGATGAGTGTGTCATGATAAACTGGATGGTGGAAAGTTGCATGGCAATATATCTCGGAATGGCTATGGAAATGCCATAATAGGTAGGTATGGTGGCTGTTTTGAGGAAGATATAAGGAGGTTTATGTGTGAAAGAGCGTATCATATCACGGGGTTTGGATGCACCGGCGAAGTTTGCACCAACTCTCGATGTGAGAAAGGGCAATGCATGGTACCGTAGAGGCTAGCAATGATGGAAGGGTGAGAGTGCGTATAATCCATGGACACAACATTAGTCATAAAGAACTCATATACTTATTGCAAAAATCTACAAGCCATCAAAAACCAAAGTATTACGCGCATGCTCCTAGGGGGATAGATTGGTAGGAAAAGACCATCGCTCGTCTCCGACCGCCACTCATAAGGAGGACAATCAAATAACACCTCATGTTTCAAATTTGTTGCATAACGTTTACCATACATGCATGCTACGGGACTTGCAAACTTTAACTCAAGCACTTCTCAAATTCACAATTACTCTACTAGCATGACTTTGATATTACTACCTCCATATCTCAAAACAATTATCAAGCATCCAACTTTTCTTAGTATTCAACACACTCAAAAGGAAGTTTCACAAAGCTTGAATACCAAGCATGTTATTATTAAGCAAATAACCATGCTATTAAGACTCAAAATAATTTAAGTGAAGCATGAGAGATCAATAGTTTCTTTAAAACAAATCCACCACCGTGCTCTAAAATATCTAAGTGAAGCACATCGAGCAAAATTATAGCGCTCAAAAGATATAAGTGAAGCACATAGAGCAAAACTACTTAGCTCAAAAAGATATAAGTGAAGCACATAGAGCAAAACTACTTAGCTCAAAAAGATATAAGTGAAGCACATAGAGTATTCTATCAAATTCTAATTCATGTATGGCTCTCTCAAAAGGTGTGTATAGGAAGGATGATTGTGGCACACTAACAACCAAAGACACAAATAATACAAGACGCTCCAAGCAAAACATATATCATGTTGGTGAATAAAAATATAGCTCCAAGTAAATTACCGATGGAAGTGGACGAAAGAGGGGATGCCTTCCGGGGCATCCCCAAGCTTTGAATTTTTGGTGTCCTTGGGAGTAATAATCCTGATATCTTATTTATATTTTTCTGAGTTTGTATCAACTTTTTATGAAGTTTCCAAATAATGGTCAAAGTTGTTAGAACATTCTTAACAAGATGATACGAGCTCAGAAAAATGCAAATAAGATATCTGGATGTTCAGAAAATATCACCTACATTTGCATGTAATTTTTATTCATGAAAAAATATTGTATATACTTTTTTTATTTTTAATAATGTTAATAACATTAATTACCTCATGTAGTTTAAAGCGTGCTTTTGTCCTGAATGCAAATGATATGCACATAAAGGTAATGTTTATCTGAACATTTTGATATCTTATTTGCATTTTTCTGAGTTCATATGAATTAGTTATGAAATTTCAAAGTTTTGGTCAAACGGTCACATGCATGGAGTGCCATGGTATTTTAATTCCAAAAAATAAAAAAAATGATCAGAAAAACATGAAACCTTGCTTAATGTAATGTTATGCCACCAAGATGATGTGGTAAAAAAATTGGCCTGTTTGACGAAAGTTTGGACACACACCCCTCACAAACCGGAGCAACTCACTAGAAGGCTCGTGGTTCCGAAAGGGAACAATGCATATTTTTTGATGAACAGGAAATAACTTCCTCTTACGGCCTTCAAATTTTTTCTATGTTTATTAATGTGCACTAATAGAGCTGTCATGTGAAAAATTGGAAAATTTCAGGGGTCATTTGACCTTTCAAAGACATTTAAGTGATTTACTAGTCATTTAATGACCATAATTAAAATTTGAACTATATCTACATGCAACGGGTAACCATAACGGTTTGAAAATCATATTTGTGTACTTGTGTGCGAGTTAATTCCTTGTGTAGTAAATTAGAAGGAATTTTTAAACATATTGGTCTCACGGCATGGACACATGCATGGAGTGCCATGGAATTTAGTTTCAAAAAATTGGAAAATGATCAGAAACACATGAATCATTGCTTCGTTTAATGTCATGCCACCAAGATGATGTGGTAAAAAAATTGGCCTGTTTGACGAAGGTTTGGACACACCCCTCACAAACCGGAGCAACTCACTAGAAGGCTCGTGTTTCCGAGAGGGAACAATGCATGTTTGATGACGAACGGGAGATAGCTTCCTCTTACGGCCTTCAAATTTTTTCTACGTTTAACGTGCAGTACTACAACAGTCATGTGAAAATTTGGAAAATTCTTGGGGTCATTTAACCTTTTAAAAGACAATTAAGTGATTTTCTAGCCATTTAATGACCGTAATTCAAATTTGAACTACATCTACATGCAACGGCTAACCATAACGGTTTGAAAACCCATATTTTTATGTACTTGTGTGCGAGTTAAAAAATCATCAGAAAATATAAATATCTGGTGTTTAAAAAAGAAAATGTAAAGATCTGGCAAGACAACCGCCCCCACATGATTTACACTCTATTTTGTGGCTCGAGATTTGGTAGGTGAGTGGCGGGGGTCATTAATCAGACACGGTTCTTTATTGAAACCGTCAGCTATTAAGTTCACACACGGTTTTGCTGTGGGAATCGTGTGTAATTGAAACTATAGTACTCGTAAATTCCTGCGACCAGTGTGTACTGTTCCCGTCGATCTACACTCTGGCCGCCAATAAATACTATCTTGCTGGCGTCGTCTCGCCTGCATTCTCATCTACATCCTTCCCTCGCTAGACCTCCCTCTCTCTCTCTCTCTCTCTCTCTCTCAAATCTCTGCCATGGCGCCGCCGGTCTGCCCACGCGCCGATGAGGAGTCGCCGCCCACCAAGGACGCTCACTCGAATAGCTGCTACGAGGATCCCTACACGCGGACGGACGAGGTTGCGCTGGACCCCCGAACTTTGGATTGGTTTTGGGGCCAGTACAATCTTTGTTTGTGGAAGTCGCTACCGCCGGCTTAGAAAGCCACGTAAGTAGCGTTCAATAAGGAGATGGCGAAGGAGGAAGGCAGGTACCAGGCGGCTTGTGAAGCCTGTGATGCAACCTGGAAAAAGGAGGTGGCAGAGTTTTGGGGGTGGGCGCGTCATCGTGCAGAGGAGGTGTACGAAGACGGGTACTTCGTGAGGAAGGTCGAAGGCATTGGGCGCCTCATCGCTGCGTGGAGGTGCGCAGATAAGCTCCAGCGTGCCACCGACGAGGAGCTCTGGTGGGCGCCCAATGAAATGGCAAGATCGTTCGCGCTCATCCGCCAGCAAGAGGTAGATCGGTACGTCAAGCGCTGCGAGGCGGAGTACTGCCTCCGTACTGGAAAGATGCCGCGCACCAGGGAGCTGTCGGTGAGGGGCTGTCGGAATACTGGCCCCTGGAGGAATTCTTAGTTTTAGTATTGTTCATTTTCAATTTTATGCATTGTACCTAGTAGTTAAGTATCATCACGTATATGTGATGATATTATATATATATATATATATATATATTCTGTGAAGAAAACTAATGAACAATTAATATATATATATATTTTGAATTCCATGTTCTATCTGTTTTTGTATACTAATTTGAATCTAGTTGTAATCATCCACATATACAGAATGGAAAGCGTATATACACACATTGAAACAGAACATATAAGAACGGAAAACAGAGTACACACATTGAAACAGAGCAATGAACAGAGCAATACTATGATTGTTCTGAATACATAGCTATCCACGTCGAAACGACTCAACAAAATAAAACGCGTCCATGAGACCATGACCAACAGCCCTTGCCTACGGTAGCTCTTGGCTCTGCCTGAACTCGTGTAGACATTCGTCCAAGCGGTCGACACGCTCGCCATACATCTGGAGTGCGATCTCCGGCTCCAAGTTGGCTATTTCATCAGAGATCACCAGCTCGAGGATGCAACGACCATGTTCCTCTACTGCACCCAGGTGGACACCTGGGCCAAGGAGGCGGTCGAGCCTACTGACCAGCGCGTTGGCATCGAGCGGGCCGCGGACAAGGCAAACGACGCGACTCATGCGAACGGCGCGGCCGGCGTCCAGTGCAAGTACAACACGACCGGCCTCTGGTGGAAGTGCGGCGCAGAGGGCCTCGGCCCACTCCTGGCGAGGAATGGGGTACTGAAGGGACGTGTACCCAACTGCGACGCCCTGTCAACAGCAGGCAAGCGTCGATGGATCCGCTCTTGCTGTGCGGCGCACCACGCCTCTCGCTCTGCGGCGCTCCAACAGTCTCGCCGTGGGCGAGCCACAACCTATCGGCGCGGACGCGCCTAGCTTGCTATGCGGCGCGCCATCGATCATGTTGTGCAGCGAGCTGCAGCCTTTCGGCGCTGACATGCCTATCTTGTTCCACGACGCTGAAGCGCCATGCGCCAAGGGTCTGCTCAACCCTAGCGATGACGCGCATCACAGCATTGTCCATCACGTTGCCAGGGAGAGCCTCGGCCTCGACGGGCCGTGGCGCCTAGTTGTTTTACTCGTCGATGAGGTTGATGTCAGAGGTGGCACTTTGGTGGGTTGACATGCTTGGAAAAGGTGGATGTGCTACAGGTTGCGTTTGTTGCCTCTGTGCGTCTCGCGCCAGCTAGGTTTATGCGTAATACCGCCGGGTGGCAGGAAACTAGTAAGGAAATGGTGGGAAACGATGGCGTGTTCATAAAATGCCATCAATTAATGGAAACTTAGAATAGAAGGAACATCGAACTAGCACAAGAAGTAGAAGAGGATCAGATGATCGTTTATCCTAGTTAATTATGCATGTGATGGTTTACTTTGGTGTGTGGAAATGCCATGTGTGTACTAGCCACCTATGTAATTGGATGTTTGCTGCGTATTACACACATCTTGTTTATGTGAAACGTTTCTGTTCTCTTGGCTCAACACAAACATTTTATCAGAATGAGCTGTATGCCCTCCATTGCACACACTTTAATCTGGTTGAACCATTTCTGTTGTGTTGCCTAATCGAAAACAATTCATCCGAGTGAACCGTATGCCGTATATCGCACACACCTTGATCTGGCTGGCCGTTTCTGTTGTGTTGCCTAATCACAAACAGTTCATCCGACTGAACTGTAAGCTGTATATCGCACACGCCTTCATCTGGCTGCCCATTTCTTTTGTTTTGCCACATCGCAAATAGTTAATTGAACTGAACCGTATGCCCTGCACCACACATGCAACTAAAATCTGAACCGTGTTTGATGCATCTGTCGTCGCAAATGTTTTGCACCTTTTTTGACGGGTTTTTTACACCATCGTTTGCAATTAATCCATCGCACACAGTTTCGTCAAAGGGTCTCTGATCATAGTGTCGCGTTAGCAGCAACCTGCAGTAGGGATTCCACATATTTGGAGAGTGTTAATCATGAAATTTTTGATAACAGAGGGTTTGGAGAGGTCATGGCTTTTGTTGATGTTAATCCCACTATCTTGGATGGTTATAAGACTTTTATGGATGTGGATCATGAATAGATAATTTTATATGATAGCTATATTATTGAATTTTATTATGATCCTAGGTGTAATTATTATGAGAGAGGAAAATATGGTTGTAGAAATCTTCATGTTACTAAATTGCCTCTCGTTATGTTGAGATTGTTAATGTTTATTCTTCTCCCATGGATATGCTAGATAATTCTTGTCTTGACAGCTTGTTTGCCTATAAAATGCCTATGCATAGGAAGTATGTTAGACTTAAATGTGTTTGTCACATGCTACATGATGCTCTCTTTGCGTTTCAATTATTATCTTTCTTGTGAGCATCAATAAACTTTCAAGCCTATCTTAATGGCTATAAAGAAAGCACTCGCTAGGAGACAACCCAATATTTTTTCTTTTCTGTTCTGGTGTGTTTGCACAATTAAGCTTCTGTTATGATAGTGTTTTTATGTTTTAATTAGTGTTTTTGTGCCAAGTAATGCCTTTATAATAGTTTGGGTGATAGTTGATTCGATCCAGTTGGAAAACGGAAACTTTTACATCCAGTAGCAGAATTTTTAAAAATCACCTATGCAACGAAAACTTCTTAATTTTTTACACAAATTGACATACAAATTGCTTATGTTGTCCTAAGTTTTCAGAGTTTTTGAGTTACAGAAGTATCGTTAAAGTACACGTTACTACAGACTGTTCTATTTTTGACAGATTCTATTTTTGTTGCATTGTGTGCTTATTTTGATGAATCTATGGATTGTATCGGGGGGGGGGGGGGGTATAAGCCATGGTAAATTTAGAATACATTAGGTATAATGCCAATAATAAAATATGAATGGCTTTGCAACAATACTTAAAGTGGTGATTTGCTTTATTATACTAACGGATCTCACGAAGGTTTAAGTTTTGTGTGATTGGAGTTTTCAGTTTTTGGGTGAGATCACGATGGATGAAGGAATAAGGAGTGAAAATATCCTAAGCTTGAGGATGCCCATGGCACCACAAGGTAATACTCAAGTATATCCAGGCAACTAAGCTTGGGGATGCCCCGGAAGGCATCCCCTCTTTCTTCTAATGACTATCGGTAATTTTACGTGGAGCTATATTTTTATTCGTCACATGTCATGAGTTTTGCTTGGAGTGTCTTGTATTATATGATTCTGTGCTTGTTTTGCTTCTTAGTTTGCCACAATCATCCTTGTTGGAGACACCTATTTGAGAGAGCCATAATGATTGAGGGAGTCCTGGATTAGGGGGTCTCCGGACAGCCGGATTATATCCTTTGGCCGGACTGTTGGACTATGAAGATACAAGATTGAAGACTTCGTCTCGTGTCCGGATGGGACTCTACTTGTCGTGGAAGGCAAGCTAGGCAATACGGATATGGATACCTCCTCCTTTGTAACCGACCTTGTGTAACCCTAACCCTCTCCGGTGTCTATATAAACCAGAGGGTTTTAGTCCGTAGAACGACAACAACTACAACATACAATAATACCATAGGCTAGCTTCTAGGGTTTAGCCTCTCCGATCTCGTGGTAGATCTACTCTTGTACTACCCATATCATCAATATTAATCAAGCAGGACGTAGGGTTTTACCTCCATCAAGAGGGCCCGAACCTGGGTAAAACATTGTGTCCCCTGCCTCCTATTACCATCCGCCTTAGACGCATAGTTCGGGACCCCCTACCCGAGATCCGCCGGTTTTGACACCGACATTGGTGCTTTCATTGAGAGTTCCTCTATGTCGTCGCCGTTAGGCTTGATGGCTCCTACTATCGTCGATGGCGATGCAGTCCAGGGTGAGACTTTTCTCGCCGGACAGATCTTCGTGTTCGGCGGCTTTACACTGCGGGCCAATTCGCTTGGCCATCTGGGGCAGATTGAAAGTTACGCCCCTGGCCACCAGGTCAGGTTTGGAAGCTTAAACTACACAGCCGATATCCGTGGAGACTTGATCTTCGACGGATTCGAGCCTCTGCCTTGTGCGTCAGGCAGTCACGATGAGTACGATTTAGCTCTACCATCGGATAGTGTTCAAGAGATCGCATAGGCAGCCGCTCCGACCCTCAATTCGGAGCCAGGTGCGCCTTCCGCGGACGGGTGGATGGACCCCGCCACGAAGGCCTTACCCTCAGCGGCGATCGAGCCAAACATCGACCTTACCTTGTACGAGAGTCGTGCTGTTAAACTGCCGGATCCTTCTCCGGCCACGGACTCTGAACCGCCTGCGCCCGTTCCTGTCGAATCCGATTGGGCGCCGATTATGGAGTTTACCTCCGCGGATATTTTTCAGCACTCGCCCTTTGGCGACATACTGAACTCTTTAAGGTCTCTCTCCTTGTCAGGAGGATCCTGGCCGAACTATGTCCGACAGGACTGGGATGCGAACGACGAAGAAATTCGAGGCCCACCCACCACCCACTTAGTAGCCACTGTCGATGACTTAACCGACATGCTCGAATTCGACTCCGAAGACATCGATGGTATGGATGACGATGCGGGAGGCGAAGAGGAACCACCGCCCACAGGGCACTGGATAGCCACCTCATCATACGATATATACATGGTGGATACACCCAAACAAGGCAATGGTGACGAGATAACGGAGGATGACCCCTCCAAGAAGCAACCCAAGCGCCGACGTTAGTGGCGCCACTCTAAGTCCCGCCAAAGCAAAAGTGGTGATACCGGCACAGGAGATAATAATACTCTGGATAGTGCCGAAGACAACAACAATCCCCTCCAGCAAGATTTAGAGCAGGAGGATGGAGGAGCCAACCCTCCTGAGAGAGCGGCAGATGGAGAAGAGGAGGATGATAATTACACGCCCCCTCTGAAGACGAGGCAAGCCTCGGCGATGACGAATTCGCTGTGCCAGAGGATCCTGTCGAACAAGAGCGCTTCAAACACCAGCTTATAGCCACGGCAAATAGCCTTAAGAAAAAGCAGCAGCAGCTTCAAGCTGATCAGGATCTGCTAGCTGACAGATGGACTGAAGTCCTCGCGGTCGAGGAATATAAACTCGAGCGCCCCTCCAAGAGTTACCCAAAGTGCAGGTTGCTACCCCGACTGGAGGAAGAAGCGTATGATATGGCTGATCGGCCACCTCATGGCCGCGATATAGAGGCATTCCAGCCAAAAACTCAGCCTCCACCCCGACGCCATTCAAATAAAAAGGCATGGGGAGATACGCCAGACCTGCGAGACATATTGGAGGACAAAGCAAAGCATGCAAGATCGATCTATGTATCACGAGAGCGCGCCACTCTGCGAGACGATAAACATCACGCCGGACACAGTAAAAGCAAATCCGGCCGGGCCGAACACAGCGGGCAAGACCCATTCGAGCTGCGTCGCGATATAGCCCAATACAGAGGCGCCGCACACCCCTTATACTGCACAGACGAAGTAATGGATCATCATATCCCAGAAGGTTTCAAACCTGTAAATACTGAATCATACGATGGCACAACAGATCCCGCAGTATGGATCGAGGATTTCCTCCTCCACATCCACATGGCCCACGGTGATGATTTACACACCATCAAATACCTCCCACTAAAGCTCAAGGGACCAGCGCGGCATTGGCTTAACAGCTTGCCAGCCGAGTCCATCAACTGTTGGGAAGATCTGGAAGCCGCATTCCTCGACAACTTTCAGGGCACTTATGTACGGCCACCAGATGCCGATGACTTGAGCCACATAATTCAGCAGCCAGAAGAATCGGCCAGGCAATTCTGGACTCGGTTCCTAGCAAATAAAAATCAAATTGTCGACTATCCGGATGCAGAGGCCCTAGCGGCTTTCAAACACAACATCCGCGACGAATGGCTAGTCCGGCACCTTGGTCAGGAAAAGCCGAAATCTATGACAGCCCTCACGACACTCATGACCCACTTTTGTGCGGGAGAAGACAGCTGGCTGGCTCACAGTAATAACATATCAAAGAACCATGGTACCTCGGATACCAAGGACGGCAATAGCAGGTCACGTTGCAACAAACATAAGCGTCGCATTAACAGCGATAACACCGAGGATACGACAGTCAATGCCGGATTCAAAGGCTCTAAACCCGGTCAACGAAAAAAGCCATTAAAACAAAGTACGCCGGGTCCGTCCAGCTTGGACTGTATACTCGATCGCTCGTGTCAAATACACGGCACCCCAGAAAAGCCAGCCAATCACACCAACAAGGATTGTTGGGCGTTCAAGCAGGCCGGCAAGTTAATTGCCGAAAATAAGGACAAGGGGCCACATAGCGATGACGAGGAGGAGCCCCGGCAGCCACACACCGGAGGACAGAAGAGGTTTCCCCCACAAGTGCGGACGGTGAACATGATATACGCAACCCACATCCCTAAGAGGGAGCGGAAGCGTGCGCTCAGGGACGTATATGCGTTGGAGCCAGTCGCCCCAAAGTTCAACCCATGGTCCTCCTATCCAATCACTTTCGATCGCAAGGACCATCCCACTAGTATCTGTCATGGCGGATTCACCGCACTGGTTTTGGACCCAATCATTGACGTATTTCACCTCACTCGAGTCCTTATGGATGGCGGCAGCAACCTGAATCTGCTTTATCAGGACACAGTGCGCAAAATGGGTATAGACCCCTCAAGGATCAAACCCACAAAAACGACCTTCAAAGGCGTCATTCCAGGCATAGGGGCCCATTGCACAGGCTCAATTACACTGGAAGTGCTCTTCAGATCCCCGGATAACTTCCGAAGAGAAGAGTTAATCTTCAATATAGTCCCGTTCCGCAGTGGTTATCATGCACTGCTCGAGCGAACCTCATTTGCGAGATTCAATGCGGTACCGCATTATGCATACCTCAAGCTCAAGATGCCAGGACCTCGCGGGGTTATTACAGTCAATGGAAACACAGAGCGCTCTCTCCGAACAAAGGATCACACTGCGGCCCTCGCAGCAGAAGCGCAAAACAACCTCTCAAGGCAATCTACCAGTTTGGCGTTTCAAGGCCCGGACACCTTCAATCGCGCTCGGAGCAATCGGTAAATAGACCGCCTGGCACGATCTGAGCTCAATTAGCAATGCGGCCCCCACCCCAGTCCCAGCCAAACGGCGAAGCTCGTGCCACGCGTACATAATTACGCATTAAAAATACCATGGGCACAGGTGGGGAGGGGGGGCACACTACGGCATGCCCCAAGACGCGGCTTAAACCACACTAGGAGCTTCCCGTTTGGTTATTTTTCTCTTTTTTAGGACCTTAATCTCTGGAAACCCTGTCCGGCAGCAGTATTGCCGAACACACGATGCAGCAACCAAGGAGGCAGACAATTACGTCACACCACGGAATTCCCAGGTGGATTAGAATAACGAGCGAAATATTTGATTTAATACTATTCCTCAGCTTGCCCTTGGAAGGGACATAGTCCCACTCTTTGCTTATCGCACTATCTGTATCATTCTGCTTTAACGCACCTTTTTGAATAAACAATGCATAACATCACGACTATTATTGCATTCTTGTCATATATATATGTGTTCATTAACGACGCCTTGCAACCGTACACTTTGGTACGGCCAATACACCAGGGGCTTACGTACCCCACAATATGGTGTGAAAAGTCCAAACACTTTCACAAGTGCGGCACCCCGAACTTATAGCATTATATGCATCAGCTCCAAATCATGTCTTTGGTCAAATGTTGGGTTTGCCCGGATCCTATGTTTTGGTACCTTACGTTCCGCTCTATCGGCTAATGGAGCGCTAGGAGAACTATTGCGATTGTGCCCCGGTTCTGCCGGGCTTAGCACCTCAGTAGAGAAAGCTAAAACTGACTGTCATGATAAGGCGAGAGACTGGTCGCTATTCGGCGAGGTTTTTCGAGTCCCTAAAGACTTATGCCGCTTAGGGCGAGGGGTCGGCCCTGTCCGGCTTAAAGGCGTGTATCGCGCCCCGAATTCGGCCTTCCGAATACCAGGGGCTTCGCCAAAATTTAAAATTATAGAATTCTATGGCTAAGTGAGAGTGATAAAGCATTATTAGTCCGGTTGCCTTGTTCGTTGTGCTGAGCACCTCCCTCGAAGGACCAAAATATGGGAACAAGAGTGCTCAGGTTTATCCCGAACACCCCAGCACTCGTGGCATGGGGGCAGAAGCCGAGGACTAGCCATCTCTCAGATTGGATAAATGGCCAAACAGAAGGTAATATTTTAAATTCACACAAGCGTTGCATAGCGCATATGAAACAAGGTTTCATCATACAGGATCACACGAGCAAGTTTACTCAAATATTAAATCCTTGGAACATTCGTTCGCTACAAGACGGGCACCCTTCAGGACACCCTCATAATAAATTTCGGGGGTGCGATGCTCTTTGCCCTGCGGCGGCCCTTCCTTGATCAGCTTCACGACGTCTAGCTTGGCCCACTGCACCTTCACATGGGCGAAAGCCCGGCGTGCACCTTCGATGCAGACGGACTGCTTGACGACCTCCAGCCGTGGGCAGGCATCCACAAGCCGCCTCACCAGGCCGAAGTAGCTGTTCGGAAGGGCGTCGCCAGGCCATAGCCGGACTATAAAGCCCTTCATGGCCTGTTCGGCCGCCTTGTGCAGCTCGACCAGCTGCTTTAGCTGGTCGCTCAGAGGCATCGGGTGTTCGGTCCCAGTATACTAAGACCAGAACAGCTTCTCCGTTGAGCTTCCCTCCTCGGCCTGGTAAAACTGTGCGGCATCCAACACGCTGCGGGGCAAATCCGCGAATGCTCCTGGAGAGCTCCGAGTTCGGGTAAGTAATCGGTAATTTACTTTTACATGCTTGCTCTGCATATAGAATACCTTACCCGATGCTATCTTCTTCATTGCGTCGATCTCCTGGGGGGCCTTTTGGGCTTCGGCCTTGGCACTTTTCGCGCTCTCGAGGGCCGCGGCAAGCTCAGACTCTCGCGTCTTCGAGTCAAGCTCCAACGCCTCGTGCTTCGCCACGAGAGCCTGGAGCTCTTGCTGCACCTCGCCCACCCGAGCCTCTTGCTTTTCTCGCTCGGTGCGCTCCTTGGCCGCTTTATCTTCGGCCTTGGTTAGCGCTTGCTTTAGGGTCGCCACCTCGGTCATGGCCCCTGGCAGAAATATGATGATCCTGTCATTTTGCAATCGCGTCTTTTTTATATATATACATATCTATAGACAGGGTATTACTTACCCTTGTTCTCCTTGAGCTGCCTCTTGGCAAGGCCGAGCTCTTTCTTGGACCCTTCGAGGTCCTGCTTCAGTACGGCAACCTCCGCAGTCAGTGCGGCGGACGCCAGCAGCGAGGCCTGCATACGCATATTGACATACTTATATTAGACTCCTGCGATATTATTTGATCCTCTGTTCGGCTTTTCATTGTGCACACCGAACAAAGCATCAGAGGCTACTGTCTATGCGGTAATATTTTTCCTATATTTTAAAACACTTACCTCAAACCTGTTAGAAGGCTGGCACATGCTTTAGTCAATCCGCTCTTGGCGGACTGAACCTTTTGGACCACCGCACTCATAATAGTACGGTGCTCCTCGTTGATGGAAGCGCTGCGAAGCGCTTCCAGCAGATTGTCCGGCGCCTCTGGATGGACAAAGGTCACGGGCACAGGCGTCTTGCCCCTCTTTGAAGGAGGCCGCCTGCCCGAGCCCGGAACCACTGGAAGCTCCGGCTCGGTGTTCGGCTGAGGGCCAAACTCGGAGCTCTCAGGGGCCTTGTCCCCTCGGCTCCCGGAGTGCGAGAAGCTGCCTTGAGGCACCTCCGGGACTGTCTCCCCTCGACCCGGTGCCTCATGAGACAGTATCTCGGCGTCGTCCGCAGGATGAGGGGAGGTGGCGGTTCGGACTGGATCACTATCCATGTCCGATGAGCCCAGGGAGCCATCCGATGATACATCGATACTAGCTCGTGGCGGCCTGCATAATCATGTTTGGCGTTAGGGAAAGCAGTGTGACAAAGGAATGCTATGAGTTACTCTGGTATCCGAATACTTACGATCTCCCCAGGGGCTTGGCCCTGGTCAACCACTCGTCTTCATCTTCATCGGCAGCGGTGGAGCTGTCCGGAGGGAGAGTCCTTCCCTTCTTGGACCCTTCGCCGCCCCAGTTGGGACGGCCTTCCTTTTCTTGTCTCCCTCGCTTGGAGGGGGAGCATCTGCTTCTTCCTCCTCATCTTCGGGGGAGGAGTGTGCCGCAGAGTTATCGGACGACGAGTCCGATAACACCAGGCGCCGGGAACTCTTTCGGGTTCCCTTGGCCTTCTTGGTCTTCTCCGGCACCTTGTAAGGAGCCGGAGTCAGCATCTCCGTCAGGAGAGCACCCGCAGTGTCTTCGGGCAAAGGGGCCGGACAGTTAATCTGCCCCGACGTCTCCACCCAGTCCTGTCAATGGCATGGAGATTAGACCCCGCACATGATTAAGCTAGGGGAAATAAATGTCCTACGGGACGTATTGAACTCACCGAACGCGCTAGGCGCTTTGCACTTAGACCGCGGTCCTCTGTAACACCCTCAATTCGGCTATATCTCCCACGTGTCGAGGCACGACTTAGAGGCATAACCGCATTGAAAGCAATGTCGCAAGTTAGGCAATCTTCACAACATCCAATGTAATATATAGATAATAAAAGGGGAGATACATCGTTGGCTTACACTCGCCACGTCAATCAAAATACATAAATAGCATTACATCATCCAAACACTCATGGCCCAACTACGGCGCCAAAATAAAAGATCAACGCAACATGCGACACGGTCCCGATCGCCCCAATTGGGCACCACTACTGATCATCAGGGAAAGAAACATAGTAACACCGTGAGTCCTCGTCGAACTCCCACTTGAGCTCAAGCGCGTCATCTGGAACGAAGTCATCAGGCCCTGCATCTGGTTTAATAGTATTCTATGAGCCATAGGGACTCAGCAATCTCGCACCCTCGCGATCAAGACTATTTAAGCTTATAGGTAAGGCAAGGTAAATATGTGGAGCTGTAACAAGCGACTAGCATATATGGTGGCTAACCTGTTCGCAAAAGAGAGCGAGAAGAGAAGGCAAAGCATGATCGAATAACTAGAGAGCAACCTGCGGCAAGCATTACTCCAACACCGTGTTCACTTCCCGGACTCCGCCGAGAAGAGACCATCACGGTAACTCACATAGTTGATTCATTTTAATTAAGTTAAGGTTCAAGTTATCTACAACCGGACATTAACAAATTCCCATCTGCCCATAACCGCGGGCATGGCTTTCGAAAGTTCAAATCCCTGCAGGGGAGTCCCAACTTAGCCCATGACAAGCTCTCATGGTCAACGACGGAATAGATCTCCTCCCGAGACATTACGATCAGACTCGGTATCCCGGTTCTTCAAGACACTTCGACAAGTTAAAACAAATCCAACAACACCGCCCGAATGTGCTGACAAATCCCGATAGGAGCTGCACATATTTTGTTCTCAGGGCACACTCAGATTGTCTAAACTTCCGGTAGGCCAGCCCAGAGTTGCCCCTGGTAGCCACCGGCGGCTGACGAGTTGGACCAACACTCAGAGGAGCACTGGCCCGGGGGGGGGGGGTTTAAATAAGATGACCCTCGGGCTCCGGAAACCCAAGGGAAAAATAGGCTAGGTGGCAAATGGTAAAACCAAGATTGGGCATTGCTGGAAAAGCTTTAATCAAGGCGAACTGTCAAGGGGTTCCCATTATAACCCAACCGCGTAAGGAACGCAAAATTCGGGAACATAACACCGATATGACGGAAACTAGGGCGGCAAGAGTGGAACAAAACACTAGGCAAGAGGCCGAGCCTTCCACCCTTTACCAAGTATATAGAGGCATTAAGATAACATGGCAATATAATGATATCCCAACAAGTAAATAATGTTCCAACAAGGAACGGTCTCCAATCTTCACCTGCAACTAGCAACGCTATAAGAGGGGCTGAGCAAAGCGGTAACATAGACAATCAACGGTTTGCTAGGACATGGTGGGTTAGAGGTTTGACATGGCAATTTGGGAGGCATGATAAGCAAGTTGTAGGCATCGTAGCATGGGCATAGCAAAAGAGCGAGCATCTAGCAAAGCAAAGATAGTAGTGATTTCGAGGGTATGATCATCTTGCCTGCAAAGTTGTCAGAGTTGACTGGATCCTCGAAAGCAAACTCAACGGGCTCCTCGTTAGCGAACTCGTCTCCCGGCTCTACCCAAACATGACAAACAAGCAACAAGGACACAATCAACCACGTGCAAACTCAAACAACATGATGCAAACATGGTATGCTATGCGGGAGGCGATATGTGATGCATATGCAAGATTTTACAAGAAATGAATGAACCTGGCCTCAACTTGGAAAACCAAGTGTGCCACTGGAATGGTGAGATGAAATCGCTTGAAAACGATATAAAGATCACCGGAATTGGAGTTACGGTTTGGAAACGGCAAGCGATTCAAATATGACAACAGTCTGCGATTTACATCAAGTAGCCATCTAAATGCAACAAGATGAACATGCTAAAGCACCCAAACATGTCAAAAAAATACATGGCAGGGATCCATTCATGATGCTTAACAAAAGATGAACACTGAGCTACGGCCAATTCATCCATTAACAGGTTCAAACAAGCTTGGCAAAAATGCATTTGGCAAACAGATTTCAGACTTTGTGAAATCAACACTTGTCTGGAATTTTAGATCAGATAGCACTCTTTG
The DNA here is from genome assembly GCA_034509565.1 of Triticum monococcum. Classification (NCBI taxonomy): domain Eukaryota; kingdom Viridiplantae; phylum Streptophyta; class Magnoliopsida; order Poales; family Poaceae; genus Triticum; species Triticum monococcum. The sequence continues at coordinate 523,883,457 of CM067842.1, read as the reverse complement.
AAGCATGAAAACTATATGCTACAGGACCTGAACATGGCAAAGTGAAGCATGGCATGGAGCTATTCAAGGAGCTTAACAAAAGTCCCTTAGTGACCTTGAGCCAAAAGGTATCAGAAAATACATTTGCAAGCATGTGAACATGGCAAAAGCATAATCAGTTCTCAGACTTAGTGAAAAACTGGAGCATGCAAATCAGATATCAAGTAGGCATGTTTACGAGCTCGATGCACTCACTACAGAGCAAGTCATGACAATCTTAGCATACATCCATCAAGAATACACATTATGCAAGCTAGACATGGCAAGAACAATAACATAGCATGCACGGATCAACTACAACATCCTCGGCAAAATTGCTAACAAGTAGACAATCTGCTCAGATTCACGAAATAGCAAAAGTAGAGCTTGATTGACTCAAGCTAGGGTGCTCCATAATTTCAAACAAAGACAAGGATGGATAGATCACTACAAGATTAACAAAACATCCTTACTGATCATCCTCAAAAGAGGCACGGATCACTAGGAAACAACATGAACATATGGCATAATGAGATAAACAGTCCAAGGACTTAGTGGAAATGCTAAGTCCCTGAAATCAGCATTAACGAATGCTCCACTTTGCAAGCTTGTGCTAGTCACCACACACATCACAAAAATACATGGGTTGCACCTCTGGATAGATGAAAAAACATATAACAAAACACATGTAGAGCTCAGGGGCATATCATGCACACAACAATCATGGCAAAATGAAAAATATCTAATTGGAGCACCAGATCTGACGATTATCTCAAATAGCATTCTTCTAATAGCATTTCGGGCGTCAAGATGAACTCAAATGAAAATGATGCAAAGAGATGAAATGATGTGCTCTCGGAGATGAACATTTTGATATGCTATATGCCCAAAACAGAGCTACGGATGCGGAGTTACGATGCTGTGAATAATGCAAAAAAATAGGGGAGAGAGGGAAAAGTCAACCGAGTGGATAGGATCCAGATCTAGGGTTCGGTGTGCATGCGAACCGAGGCGGCGGCGCACTCACTCCGGCGAGGATGGTGGTGGTCGGGGTCGGCGAGGGATGGCCGGATCGGGCCGGTCCCTGCCCGGATCCGGTCGGAGGGGAGGCAAGGAGGCGCGGGGCGGCGGCTCTGGCGAGCTCCCTTGGCGGCGGCGAGGTCCGGTGGCAGCGACCGGCAATGGTGTGTGGCGGCCGCTGGCGATGGGACGGCGAGGCGGCGAAGCGTCATCGGACGGCGACGGAGGTAGAAGACGAGGCGCGGGGCGGCGCTGGCGGCTGGGCTCGGGAGGGCCTCCCGCGGGCCTGGCGGGCCTCGGGCGGCGGCGGCGATGTGGAGCTCGCCCGGGCCACGTGGCGGCTGCTTGTTGGACGGCGGCGGCGGGCGGACGCGTCCGGCGCCGTCCGGACGTGTCCGGCGGTGGCGGAGACGAATTTTTTTAGGGTTTGGAAGGGGAGATCCGGAATTTGGAGGAGGGGGTCTATATATAGAGGTAGAGGGCGCTAGGAGTGTCCAAATGAGGTGCGGTTTTCGGCCACGCGATCGTGATCGAATGCTCTAGATGATGGAGAAGGTTTTGGTGGGTTTTGGGCCAAAATGGAGGGGTGTTGGGCTGCAACACACACGAGGCCTTTTCGGTCGCTCGGTTAACCGTTGGAGCATCAAACGAAGTCCAGATGGTACGAAACTTGACAGGCGGTCTACCGGTAGTAAACCAAGGCCGCTTGGCAAGTCTCGGTCCAATCCGGAAATGTTTAATCCCCACACACGAAAGAAAGATAGAAATGACCATCGGAGGAGAACGAAGCGCCGGAATGCAAAACGGACAACGGGGAAAATGCTCGGATGCATGAGATGAACACGTATGCAAATGTAATGCACATGATGACATGATATGAGATGGATGACAACGATAACAACACACGGAGACAAAAATCCGAACCTGAGAAAATAAAATAACTTAACGCCGAAAATGGCAAGAGTTGGATTACATATTAGGTAAATCATATCCGGGGTGTTACAACACTCCACCACTACGAAAGGATCTCGTCCCGAGATCTAGGACTGAAAGAACGCCGGATACTCAGAACGGAGGTGGTCCTCGCATTCCCAGGTAGCTTCACGGTCGGAATGGTGTGACCACTTGACTTGAGGAATTTGATTGACTTGTTGCGAGTCTTGCGTTCAGTCTCTTCAAGAATAGCAACGGGGTGCTCATGATAGGAGAGATCTGCTTGGAGCTCAATGTCCTCGAAGTTGACGGTGCGATCAGGAGTCTTGAAGCACTTTCGAAGCTGAGAGACATGGAACACGTCCTGCACATTTGCAAAGTTTGAAGGAAGCTCGAGTTGAAAGGCGAGATCGCCTCTCTTGCTGATGATCTTGAAAGGTCCCACGTATCTGGGGGCAAGCTTCCCTTTGATACCGAAGCGACGAGTACCTTTCATGGGAGAGACGCGGAGGTAAACATGATCTCCGATCTTGAAAGCCAAATCACGGTGCTTACTATCACAGTAGCTCTTCTGGCGGGATTAGGCTGCTTTGAGGTTATCTCGAATGACTTTGCACATTTCCTCTGCCTCTATGATTAAGTCATTTCCCAAAAGCTGACGTTCACCGGTTTCAGACCAGTTGAGAGGGGTACAACACTTCCTGCCATACAGAATTTCGAATGGGGCCTTGCCCGAACTTGCTTGAAAACTGTTGTTGTAGGAGAATTTAGCATAAGGAAGACAATCCTCCCACTTCATGCCGAAGGAGATCACACAAGCCCTGAGCATATCTTCAAGAATCTGGTTGACACGCTCGACTTGGCCGCTAGTTTGAGGGTGGAAAGCTGTGCTGAAGTGGATGTTGGTGCCCATGGCCATCTGAAAAGAATCCCAAAACTTGGAGGTAAAGATGCTGCCACGGTCTGAAGAGATCACTTGTGGAATACCGTGTAGAGAGACAATTCGAGAGGTATAGAGCTCCGCCAATTGAGCTGCAGTGATTGACTCTTTGATAGGGAGAAAGTGAGCCACTTTAGTGAGTTTGTCGATGACAACGAATATAGCATCATTGCCACGCTTGGACTTTGGAAACCCAGTCACGAAGTCCATCTCAATGTGGTCAAACTTCCATTCTGGAATGGCAAGAGGTTGGAGGAGACCCGCTGGTCTTTGGTGTTCTGCCTTCACTCTTCTGCAGACATCACATTCATTTACGAACTTAGCAATCTCGCGCTTCATCCGAGTCCACCAATAAGCCTGCTTGAGGTCCTGATACATCTTTGTGCTCCCAGGGTGGATGGAGAGGAGAGAATTGTGAGCCTCGTTCATGATCACTTTACGAAGATCACCTTTGGGCACAACAATACGATCCTCGAAGAAGAGAGTATCCTTGTCATCAAGGCAGTAGCACTTGTACTTGGGTTGACTCTTGGCAATCCCAATTTTCACCCTCTTCACCATAGCATCAAGAAGCTGGGCTTGGCGAATCTGGTCTTCCAAGGTAGGAGAGACTTGAAGGTTAGCGAGGAAACCTTGAGGAACAACTTGCAGATTAACTTTACGGAAAGCTTCACAAAGCTCGGGTTGATAAGGCTTGAGAATCAGACTGTTGCAATAAGCCTTCCTGCTCAATGCGTCAGCAATCACATTGGCCTTGCTTGGAGTGTACTCGATACTCGGATTATACTCTTGAATCATTTCGACCCATCGAGTCTGCCTGAGGTTGAGATTAGGCTGAGTGAAGATGTACTTGAGACTCTTGTGGTCAATGAAAATGTCCACTTTTCTTCCCAATAAGAGATGTCTCCAAGTCAAAAGAGCATGCACAACTGCCGCCAACTCGAGGTCATGATTGGGGTAGTTCTTCTCATTGGGCTTCAACTGGCGAGAGGTATAGGCCACAACTTTCTTCTCTTGCATCAACACTGCACCGAGACCTTGGAGAGAGGCATCACAAAAGACCTCATACGGCTTGGATTCATCAGGAGGAGTCAGAACTGGAGTAGTGACCAATTTCTCTTTCAAAGTGTTGAAAGTGATGTCACATTCCGGAGACCAAACGTACTTGATGTGCTTCTGGAGAAGATTTGAGAGAGGCTTCACGATCTTAGAAAAGTTTTCAACGAATCTTCGGCAATAGCTTGCGAGACCGAGGAAGCTACGGAGTTGCTTCACGTTCTGAGGTGGTTGCCAATTCACAATTGCAGACAGCTTCTCAGGATTCACCGCAATGCCCTTGGCAGAAATGATATGACCAAGATAAAGAACCTCATCAAGCCAAAATTCGCACTTGGAGAACTTGGCATAGAACTGGTGTTCCCTCAGCTTATCGAGTACCAAACGCAAGTGCTTGGCATGATCTTCCTTGTTCTTCGAAAAGACCAGAATGTCGTCGAGATAGACCAAAACGAAGTCATTGGTGTAGGCGTTGAAGATGAAGTTCATCATGCGAGAGAATGTTGGAGGAGCGTTGACGAGGCCAAAAGACATGACAGTGTATTCATAAGAACCATAGCTTGTCCTGAAAGCCGTCTTGGGAATATCTTGCTCACGGATTCGAATCTGATGATAACCCATACGGAGATCAAGCTTGGAGAATACTTGGGCACCTTTGAGTTGTTCGAACAGCTTGTTGATGTTGGGAAGTGGGTATTTGTTCTTGATGGTCTTCTTGTTCAATGGACGGTAGTCAACACAAAGTCGGTCCGTTCCATCCTTCTTCTTCACAAAAAGAACACCACAACCCCACGGAGAAGAACTAGGCCGGATGAGACCCATTCTCTCTTGAATATCGAGTTGCTTCTTCAGCTCCTTCAACTCTTCAGGTTAGAGCTTGTAAGGACACTTGCACACTGGTTCCGTGCCAGGCTCAAGATCGATGACGAATTCAATTGGCCGGTGCGGAGGCATTCCTGGAAGCTCTTCTGGAAAGACGTCTTGATATTCGCAAACGACTGGAATCTGCGAGATAGCATCTAGTTCACCCTTCTCATTGAGAGAAAACAGACGGATTGTATTATCCCAAGCAGCAAAGACAATTACACCCTCAGACGAATGAGTCAATTGAATCTGCCTGGCTACACAATAAAGCTGAGCCTTGTGCTTAGAAAGCCAATCCATCCCGAGAATAAGATCAATATCCGAGTTACCAAAGATCATTGGAGAAGCCAGAAACTTGAAATCACCCATCGAGATAGAAATATCCGGAACCTCGTCGTTAGCGAGCAAACATCTACCCGGAGAGACAACTGCTAACGGTTTATGCATAACTTGAGAAAACCACCCATGCTTAGATGCAAAAGGTCTCGAGATGAAACAATGTGATGCACCAGTGTCAAAAAGAACTTTTGCGGGAACATCGTTAACAGGAAGCTTACCCATGATGACATCTGACGAACCCTCTGCTTGAGCTGCATTCACCATATTAACCTTGGCGTACTTGGGGTTATGCTTGACCATAGCTGTACTTGCCGATCTCACAGGAGGATGAGGAGGGAGGCGCCTCTGATTGAAGCACTTGTTGGCATAGTGACCCTTATGTTGGCACTTGTTGCACGTGACCTCTAAAAGCGGACGGTGATACGGAGCACTCGATCTTGGAGCTTGAGACGAAGTCTTGTTCTGAAAGCCAGGGTTGGGTGGGTGGGAAGATCCACTGCCACCTTTGCTTTTCTTCTGATATGGTTGACGAAACGGTGGAGGAGGAAGCCAATACTTCTGCTGCTTGGCCACTTGAGTAGAGGAAGAAGGAGTAACATCTCCGACTCGCTTCTTGGAAGCATCACACCTCAGTTGAGCAGCCTCTTGCTTCAATGCCATGTTGTAGAACTCATCGTACCTCAAGGGCTCAAAGAGAACAAGAGCTAGCTGGATTTCTTCTCTAAGACCACCTCTGAACTGATATATCATGCTCTTCTCATCAGGGACGTCCTGCTTAGCAAAGCGGGCGAGCTTCTGAAACAATTTGTTGTAGTCATAGACAGACAAAGAGCCTTGCTTCAGGTTGCAGAATTCCTCACGCTTGCTTTCAACCACGCTCTGAGGGATATGATGAGCTTTGAAATCTTGACGGAATTCATCCCAGGTAATCACACGTCCTCCTCTGGAATCCTTGTACTGCTAGAACCACTCTGCAGCTTGGTCTTTGAGTTGGAAGGAAGCGAACTTGAGAAAGTCCTCAGGCCTGACGTTACTGCACTCGAAATGCTTGCACAAGTCCACTAGCCAATCGTCAGCATCAGTTGCCTCAACACAATTGCTGAAAGTCTTTGGCTGATTTGCAAGGAACTGGTTGAGTGTAGCAAAGTGATTCTGATTGTTGCCTTGGTTGCCTTGGTTCGCTTGATTGCGCTCTTGAAGAATTTGCATGATCAACTGCGTGTTTGCATTGGTTGCGGCCATCATAGCTTGCCATGCCTCCGGAGGAGGTGGAGGTGGTGGCGGATCAGGATTCGGAGTCGTGTGCGTTGGAGGAGCCATCCTGAAGAGGTTGACATCCATTAGCACATTGATGACAAATATTGAAGCTGAGTCCGACGGAATGAAAATTGCAACATATAGTCTTCACATCCGAACAAAATGAACGAATGCATTCCAATTGAAATGGTCACATATCCATAAATTGAGAAGCCACTTAGAATTTGATAGAGGAATAAATCAACAAGGTACGGATCAAGAACGAATACTCGGTAAGAAATCCCAATCTCAAACCAAATATCCGTGGAAGAAGAACTAGAGCTACAAGAATTCCCACCTATGAAACTCCCGAACCTTTCCGGTTATGCAATCAGGTGTTGGGGATACAGGGGAAGCATAATATCTCACCCAAATCTAGCAAATCCTACATCCAGCTGTATCCATCCTTCAACATATAACCGAGAAAAACTTCGGAAACCATCTACCTCAACCTTCGAAAAGCATCCGTTATACAAGTTATGGAGATACTCCCGAACTCCCGCCCCAGTACTGGGTGGCGTCGAGGTTATCTCACCAACGAACTACATAAAAGAGATTTTCGATGTCGGCGTACTAAACTCAGGTATTCCAGAACTACAACGATAAAATTGTGACGACAACACCTCAGAGCTCAACTCCCCGGGACACTGCCACAACCCCTAAAGACAGGAGGCACCAAGAACAATGTTCTCATCACAAAACCATCGGAACGATTCCAAGATACCCGCGTGATCCTAAAATTTTTTTTAGTGAAATTTGAGAAGAGAAGAGTCAAAACTCTATGTCAGGATGCCTTACCAGAGCGATGAGGAGACTGGGGAGTAAAAAGAATTCCTAAACCCTCCGATATATAATTCCTAAATGACTCAGAACATTTTTCTAGACACAACTCGGCCGCTAAAAACGATCAAGCAACGGGGGCTCCTAAGGTCGGGGAAGGCTTTGATTACCAACTTGTAACGCCCTCGATGCGGCTATATCTCCCACGTGTCGAGGCACGACTTAGAGGCATAACCGCATTGAAAGCAATGTCGCAAGTTAGGCAATCTTCACAACATCCCATGTAATATATAGATAATAAAAGGGGAGATACATAGTTGCTTACACTCGCCACGTCAATAAAAATACATAAATAGAATTACATCATCCAAACACTCATGGCCCGACTACGGCGCCAAAATAAAAGATCAACCCAACATGCGACACGGTCCCGATCGCCCCAACTGGGCACCACTACTGATCATCAGGGAAAGAAACATAGTAACGGCGTTAGTCCTCGTCGAACTCCCACTTGAGCTCAAGCGCGTCATCTGGAATGGAGTCATCAGGCCCTGCATCTGGTTTAATAGTAATCTGTGAGCCACAGGGACTCAGCAATCTTGCACCCTCGCGATCAAGACTACTTAAGCTTATAGGTAAGGCAAGGTAAATATGTGGAGCTGTAGCAAGCGACTAGCATATATGGTGGCTAACCTGTTCGCAAAAGAGAGCGAGAAGAGAAGGCAAAGCGCGATCGAATAACTAGAGAGCAACCTGCAGCAAGCATTACTCCAACACCATGTTCACTTTCCGGACTCCGCCGAGAAGAGACCTTCACGGTAACTCACACAGTTGATTCATTTTAATTAAGTTAAGGTTCAAGTTATCTACAACAGGACATTAACAAATTCCCATATGCCCATAACCACGGGCACGGCTTTCGAAAGTTCAAATCCCTGCAGGGGAGTCCCAACTTAGCCCATGACAAGCTCTCACGGTCAACGAAGGAATAGACCTCCTCCCGAGACATTCCGATCAGACTCGGTATCTCGGTTCTTCAAGACACTTCAACAAGTTAAAACAAATCCAGCAACACCGCCCGAATGTGCCGACAAATCCCGATAGGAGCTGCACATATCTCGTTCTCAGGGCACACTCAGATTGTCTAAACTTCCGGTAGGCTAGCCCAGAGTTGCCCCTGGTAGCCACCGGCGGCTGACGAGTTGGACCAACACTCAAAGGAGCACTGGCCCAGGGGGGTTTAAATAAGATGACCCTCGGGCTTTGGAAACCCAAGGGAAAAAGAGGCTAGGTGGAAAATGGTAAAACCAAGGTTGGGCATTACTGGAAAAGCTTTAATCAAGGCGAAATATCAAGGGGTTCCCATTATAACCCAACCGCGTAAGGAACGCAAAATCCGGGAATATAACACCGATATGACGGAAACTAGGGCGGCAAGAGTAGAACAAAACACTAGGCGAGAGGCCGAGCCTTCCACCCTTTACCAAGTATATAGATGCATTAAGATAACATGGCAATATAATGATATCCCAACAAGTAAATAATGTTCCAACAAGGAACAGTCTCCAATCTTCACCTGCAACTAGCAACGCTATAAGAGGGGCTGAGCAAAGCGGTAACATAGCAATCAACGGTTTGCTAGGACATGGTGGGTTAGAGGTTTGACATGGCAATTTGGGAGGCATGATAAGCAAGTGGTAGGCATCGTAGCATAGGCATAGCAAAAGAGCGAGCATCTAGCAAAGCAAAGATAGTAGTGATTTCGAGGGTATGATCATCTTGCCTGCAAAGTTGTCAGAGTTGACTGGATCCTCGAAAGCAAACTCAATGGGCTCCTCATTAATGAACTCGTCTCCCGGCTCTACCCAAACAAGACAAACAAGCAACAAGGACACAATCAACCACGTGCAAACTCAAACAACATGATGCAAACATGGTATGCTATGCGGGATGCGATATGTGATGCATATGCAAGATTTTACAAGGAATGAATGAACCTGGCCTCAACTTGTAAAACCAAGTGTTCCACTGGAAAGGTGAGGTGAAATCGCTTGAAAACGATATAAAGATCACCGGAATCGGAGTTACGGTTTGGAAATGGCAAGCGATTCAAATATGACAACGGTCTGCGATTTACAGCAAGTAGCCATCTAAATGCAACAAGATGAACATGCTATAACACCAAAACATGTCCACAAAATACATGGCAGGGATACATTCATGATGCTTAACAAAAGATGAACACTGATCTACGTCCAATTCATCCATTAACAGGTTCAAACAAGCATCGCAAGAATGCATTAGGCAAACAGATTTCAGACTTGGTGAAATCAACACTTGTCTGGAATTTCAGATCAGATAGCACTCTTTGAAGCATGAAAACTATATGCTACATGACCTGAACATGGAAAAGTAAAGCATGGCATGGAGCTACTCAAGGATCTTAACAAAAGTCCCTTAGTGACCTTGAGCCAAAAAGGATCAGAAAATACATTTGCAAGCATGTGAACATGGCAAAAGCATAATCAGTTCTCAGACTTAGTGAAAAACTGGAGCATGCAAATCAGATATCAAGTAGGCATGTTTACGAGCTCGATGCACTCACTACAGAGCAAGTCATGACAATCTAAGCATACACCCAGCAAGAATACACATTATGCAAGCTAGACATGGCAAGAACAATAACATAGCATGCACGGATCAACTACAACATCCTCGGCAAAATTGCTAACAAGTAGACAATCTGCCCAGATTCACGAAATAGCAAAAGTAGAGCTCGATTGACTCAAGCTAGGGTGCTCCATAATTGCAAACAAAGACAAGGATGGATAGAGCACTACAAGATTAACAAAACATCCTTACTGATCATCCTCAAAAGAGGCACGGATCACTAGGAAACAACATGAACATATGGCATAATGAGATAAACAGTCCAAGGACTTAGTGGAAATGCTAAGTCCCTGAAATCAGCATTAACGAATGCTCCACTTTGCAAGCTTGTGCTAGTCACCACACACATCACAAAAATACATGGGTTGCACCTCTGGATATATGGCAAAACATATAACAAAACACATGTAGAGCTCAGGGGCATATCATGCACACAACAATCATGGCAAAAATGACAAATATCTAATTGGAGCAGCAGATCTGACGATTATCTCAAATAGCATTCTTCTAACAGCATTTCAGGCATCAAGATGAACTCAAATGAAAATGACGCACCGAGATGAAATGATGTGCTCTCTGAGACGAACATTTTGATATGCTATATGCCCAAAACGGAGCTACGGATGTGGAGTTACGATGCTGTGAATAATGCAAAAAAATAGGGGAGAGAGGGAAAAGTCAACCGAGTGGGTAGGATCCAGATCTAGGGTTCGGTGTGCACGCGAACTGAGGCGGCGGCGCACTCACCCCGGCGAGGCAGGTGGTGGCCGGGGTCGGCGAGGGATGGCCGGATCGGGCCGGTCCCTGCCCGGATCCGGTCGGAGGGGAGGCAAGGAGGCGCGGGACGGCGGCTCCGGCGAGCTCCCGTGGCGGCAGCGAGGTCCGGTGGCAGCGGCCGGTGATGGTGCGTGGCGGCCGCCGGTGATGGGACGGCGAGGCGGCGAAGCGTCGTCGGACGGCGGCGGAGGTAGAAGACGAGGCGCGGGGCGGCGCTGGCGGCTGGGCCCGGGAGGGCCTCCCGCGGGCCTGGCGGGCCTCGGGCGGCGGCGGCGATGTGGGGCTTGCCCGGGCCACGTGGCGGCTGCTCGTTGGACGGCGGCGGCGGGCGGACGCGTCCGGCGCCGTCCGGACGTGTCCGGTGGCGGCGGAGATGAATTTTTTTAGGGTTTGGAAGGGGAGATCCGGAATTTGGAGGAGGGGGTCTATATATAGAGGTAGAGGGAGCTAGGAGTGTCCAAATGAGGTGCGGTTTTCGGCCACATGATCGTGATCGAACACTCTAGATGATGGAGAAGGTTTTGGTGGGGTTTGGGCCAAAATGGAGGGGTGTTGGGCTGCAACACACACGAGGCCTTTTCGGTCCCTCGGTTAACCGTTGGAGCATCAAACGAAGTCCAAATGGTACGAAACTTGACAGGAGGTCTACCGGTAGTAAACCAAGGCCGCTTGGCAAGTCTCGGTCCAATCCGAAAATGTTTAATCCCCACACACGAAAGAAAGGTAGAAATGACCACTGGAGGAGAACGAAGCGCCGGAATGCAAAACGAACAACGGGAAAAATGCTTGGATGCATGAGATGAACACATATGCAAATGCAATGCACATGATGACATGATATGAGATGCATGACAACGATAAAAACACACGGAGACAAAAACCCGAACCCGAGAAAATAAAATAACTTAACGCCGGAAACGGCAAGAGTTGGATTACATATTAGGTAAATCATATCCGGGGTGTTTCATCCTCTGGGAGGGAAGGAGGGACCTCGGCGCCCTTGTACAACACCTTCCAGACGTCCTTGTGCGTCGTATCAAAGAGCTCGCTTAGAGTCTGGTGTCGGGCTGGGTCGAACTCCCACAAGTTAAAATCCCGTTGTTGACACGGGAGGATCCGGCGGATGAGCATAACCTGGACTATGTTGACAAGCTTGAGCTTCTTCCTTGCCATACTCCGGATACATTTCTAGAGTCCATCTAGCTCCACCGATGAACCCCATGACAAGCCCTTCTCTTTCCAGGAAGTGAGCCGTGTAGGGAATCCGAATCGAAACTTGGGGGCTGCCGCCCATTTGGCGCCGCGCGGCTCGGTGATGTAGAACCACGCCGATTGCCATCCCTTTATTGTCTCCACGAAGGAGCCTTCAAGCCATATAACATTGGGCATCTTGCCCACCATGGCTCCGCCGCATTCTGCTTGTTGGCCTCGTACCACCTTCGGCTTGATATTGAAGGTCTTTAACCACAGGCCAAAGTGGGGCCGGATGCAGAGGAAAGCCTCACACACGACAATGAACGCCGAAATGTTGAGGACGAAGTTCGGGGCCAGATCATGAAAGTCCAGCCCGTAGTAGAACATGAGACCACGGACGAATGGATGGAGGGGAAACCCCAGTCCGCGGAGGAAGTGGTGGAGGAAAACTACCCTCTCGTGAGGTTCCGGGGTAGGGACGATCTGCCCCGCAGCGGGCAGCTGATGCGCGATATTCGCGGCTAAGTATCCGGCTCCGCGCAGCTTCTTGATGTCTCCCTCCGTGATGGAGGAGACCATCCACCTGCCTCCCGCTCCGGACATGGTTGGAGAAGGTTGAGGTGGGAAGTGCAGACTTGGGCGCTAGAGCTCGAGTGTGCGAAAACGGATGAGCAAAGGAGGAAGAAGGCATGGATGAAAAGGTGAATCCTTATCCCTTTATATGGGCGGACGAAACTAAGCGTCCCCACTAGCCTGGTAAAACTCACTTATCCCCCAAGTGTCATAATTGATGGCGCGGTTGTGTTACCCACACCCGTATTGATGAGAATCCTGTGATAGGGGGACACGATCTCTGCTTTGACAAGACGTGTCAAAAAACTACCTCGCGTTATGTGCGGGGCTAGTTAAAGGAAACGGTTCGAATAATCACCGGGCCATGGCATAATGCCGTGTTGCCAAAACAAGTCAACAAATTAGATTTGTGAAAATATTATTCTCTCTACGGTGGTATGTGGAACTTATTTTGTAAGGTCGGACACTATCCTTGTGTTCAAATTCTTCTGTGATGTATTCGGAGAAGGAACCCGCCTTGCAATGCGGAAGACAATACTGCGAGCCGGACTCATCGTCATTGAAGCCTGGTTCAGGGGCTACTGAGGGAGTCCTGGATTAGGGGGTCTCCGGACAGCCGGATTATATCCTTTGGCCGGACTGTTGGACTATGAAGATACAAGATTAAAGACTTCATCTCATGTCCGGATGGGACTCTACTTGGTGTGGAAGGCAAGCTAGGCAATACGGATATGGATACCTCCTCCTTTGTAACCGACCTTGTGTAACCCTAACCCTCTACGATGTCTATATAAACCGGAGGGTTTTAGTCCGTAGGACGACAACAACTACAACATACAATCATACCATAGGCTAGCTTCTAGGGTTTAGCCTCTCCGTTCTCGTGGTAGATCTACTCTTGTACTACCCATATCATCAATATTAATCAAGCAAGACGTAGGGTTTTACCTCCATCAAGAGGGCCCGAACCCGGGTAAAACATTGTGTCCCCTGCCTCTTGTTACCATTCGCCTTAGACGCACAGTTCGGGACCCCCTACCCGAGATCCGCCGGTTTTGACACCGACAATGATGCTATGATTTGTTAGAATTGCTCTATGTGCTCAATTAAACTTTTTGAGTTATGGAATTGATCTAGTACTTCACTTATATATTTTTGAGCACGGTGATTCTTTAATTTTGAAGAAATACTCTCATGCTTCACTTAGATCAATTTGAGAGTTAGTAAATTTTTTGAAGAAATTCTCTCATACTTCACTTATATTATTTTGAGAGATGAAAATTATTTTGAAGAAATATGTGCTCTCATGCTTCACTTAAATTTGTTTGAGAGCCTTGTTAGTAGCAATGTTAATATATGAATTTAGTCCCAAAGTGATAGATATTCAAGAGGGATACAATAAAAGCTTTCATGAAGATCATTGGATATTATAAACTCAATTCCTTGTAATAGTTTTAAGATATGGAGATAGTAATATGTGAGTCATGTTGGTGAATAATTATGCTTTAGCAAAAGTATTGGTGTTAAGGTTTGTGATTCCCTATGCAAGCACAAAAGTCAATAGTTATGCAATGAAGTTACATCCTTCTTGTGGTGCATTATTTGGTGTTGGTTATGTTTAATGCTCGTTTAATCGTTTTTGGTTTTTGGTTGGTTGCTTCTCAATCTATTTGCTACGCTTTACCTGTACTAAGCGGAATACTGCTTGTGCATCCAAACTACTTAAACCAAGTTGTGCCAATGAGTCCACCATACCTACCTATATGTGATATTACCTTGCCGTTCCACGTAAATTTGTATGTGCTAACTCTAATTTTCAAAATGAATTTCCTTTTTTTGTGCCCGTACCGCTCATGAAGTGGCAGGGGGTGGCCAATATTTTTCCATGCTAGATATTTTATTCTCAAGATGAGTGTTTATTCACTTGTCATTGCACGAGAGTGTGGAAGGTCATAGGGATGCCTAGTCCCGAAATGAAAAATAATAATTATGTTGTCAATAATAAATTCCTTGGAAAGTGTTGTTATGGAAGGCACCAATGGATACGACTAGCCATGGATTGTAAAAGAATGGTGGAAAAAGGAATCAAATTTATTTTATGTTTGGGAACCGCCTATGATTTATCTAGCATGGAAAGTATTGGGAATTCTCCGTCTTTTTCGTTGACAGGAAAAGCATGCCTCTGAAAATAATTTTATCTCTCAATTTAAGCTTTGAGCTCGCCTCTACAAATATCTGCTTCCCTCTGTGAAGGGCCTATCTATTTACTTTTATGCAATTTTTATTTTTATTGAGTCTCCATCTTCTCTTACAAAGCACCATCTAGGGAACACTATTATCATACTTGTGTATTGGGCATAGTTAATATTTGAGTGTGTTTCATGAATGGATCAATGATTGAGCATAATGGCCAAGGGATAGCTTTCTTTAGTGTTCATATTTTGAAAGACATGGTTGCTTGTTGATGTGCTTGAGAATTGATGTCCTCATGTCAATTATAGACTATTTCTTTGAATCGTTTAAAAGTCCAAATGTGCATGCTAAAAAAGAAAAGAATATGTGATAAACTTGTTAGGCAACATTCCACATAAAAAATTCCGTTTTTATCATTTACCTACTCGAGGACGAGCAGGAATTAAGCTTGGGGATGCTGATACGTCTACAATGTATGTATAATTTTTGATTGTTTCATGCTGTTATATTATTAATCTTGGATGTTTTATATTCATTTACTAGCAACTTTATGTCATTTTTTGGGACTAACCTATTGACAAATGGTGTCCACTTCCAGTTGTTGTTCTCTGCTTGTTTTTTTTACTTTGCAGAATATCAATACCAAACGAAGTGCAAATGCCACGATACTTTTTGGAGACTTTTTTATGGACAGAAGATGCCCAAGGAACCAAATAAGTGCACGGGAGGAGGCTCGTGGGGCCCACTAGGCACCAGGGCATGCCAGAAGGCCCGGGCGTGCCCTTGTGGGTAATCGTCACCATGGGAAGGTTCTCCACCGACCTTCGCCTATATAAATACTTCAAAATCCCAAAAACCCTAGGGGAGTCGATGAAACACAATTCCAGCAGCCGCAAGTTCTAGAACCACCAGATCCAATCTAGAGGCCTTTTCCGACACTCTGCTGGAGGGGTCAACGATCACGGAGGGGTTCTTCATCACCGCCCTTGCCCCTCCGATGATGCGTGAGTAGTCTACCACAGACCTACAGGTCCGTAGGTAGTAGCTATATGGCTTCATCTCTCTTTTTGATCTTCAATACAATGTTCTCCTCCATGTTCTTGGAAATCTATTTAATGTAATGACTTTTTGCGGTGTGTTTGTTGGGAAGAGGTGCTTTGTGATGGGTTTGATCTTGCGGTGCTCAATATCAGTGATAGAAGGAGACATGACACGCATGTATCGTTACCATTAAGGATAAAAATATGGGGTCTATTCCTAAATGAATCGATCTTGTCTACATCATGTCATCGTTCGTATTGGATTATGAAAGTGCGTTATAGCAACTAGAGGGGGGTGAATAGGCTATTTTTTACAAATTCGTCACTTAGGAGATACTACTTGAGGAATTTTCTAAGTGATAAAATACAAGCAGCGCATAAAGTACTCATGTGCATGCATAACAAGACAGTAGCACAGTCATCATGATGAAAAGAAACATACACAGAGCATAGGTAGCGTGTAAACAGGATAAGTAGGCAGATGACAGGATGAGTGAAGAAATAGGATTGAGGAACTTGAGAAAGTCTTCAGTCAAAGTCTTTAAACAGTAATGATCAATTTCACCAACAAGTGAATGAGGAAATGAAATAGTTGAGGAAATCGAACCAGTAGCTCGGTAAGATAGTGATTTGGTAGACCAGTTCCAACTGTTGTGACAGTTGTACGTATGGTTGGAGCGGCTTGGTATTTAAACCAAAGGACACACAGTCCTTACCGTATTCCCCTTGAGCTAAGGTCACACAGACCTCGCCCAATCACTCAAGGTAAGTCTTCAAGGTGACTTCCAAACCTTCATAGACTTGGTCACTCAGCGATCCATGATACGTCTCTGTCGTATCTATAATTTTTTATTGTTCCATGCCAATAGTCTACAACTTTCATATACTTTTGGCAACTTTTTATACTATTTTTGGGACTAACATATTGATCCAGTGCCTAGTGCTAGTTCCTGTTTGTTGCATGTTTTTTGTTTCGCAGAATATCCAGATCAAACGGAGTCCAAACGGGATAAAAACTGACGGAGATTTTTTTGGAATATATATGATTTTTGGGAAGAAAAATCCATGCGAGACGATGCCCGAGGGGGCCACGAGGCAGGGGGGCGCGCCCCAAGGGGGCAGGCGCGCCCCTGACCCTCGTGGCCACCCTGTAAGGCGGTTGATGCTCTTCTTTCCCTACAAGAAAGCTAATATACGGATAGAGATCGTGTTAAAATTTCAGCCCAATCGGAGTTATGGATCTTCGAGAATATAAGAAACGGTGAAAGGGCGGAATCTGAGAACGCAGAAACAGAGAGAGACAGAGAGACAGATCCAATCTCGGAGGGGCTCTTGCCCCTCCCACGCCATGGAGGCCAAGGACCAGAGGGGAAACCCTTCTCCCATCTAGGGAGGAGGTCAAGGAAGAAGAAGAAGAAGGGGCCCCCTCTGCCCTTCTCTTCCGGTGGCGCCGGAATGCTGCCGTGGCCATCATCATCACCGCAATCTTCACCAACAACTTCACCGCCATCATCACCAACTCTTCCCCCTCTATGCAGTGGTGTAACCTCTCTCTTACCCACCGTAATCTCTACTTAAACATGGCGCTCAACGCTATATATTATTTCCCAATGATGTATGGCTATCCTATGATGTTTGAGTAGATCTGTTTTGTCCTATGGGCTATTTGATGATCAAGATTGGTTTGAGTTGCATGTTTTATTATTGGTGGTGTCCTATGGTGCTCTCCGTGTCACCCAAGAGTGAGGGATCCCCACTGTAGGGTGTTGCAATACGTTCATGATTCGCTTATAGTGGGTTGCGTGAGTGACTGAAACACAAACCCGAGTAAGGGGGTTGTTGCGTATGGGATAAAGAGGACTTGATGCTTTAATGTTATGGTTGGGTTTTACCTTAATGATATTTAGTAGTTGCGGATGCTTGCTAGAGTTCCAATCATAAGTGCATATGATCCAAGTAGAGAAAGTATGTTAGCTTATGCCTCTCCCTCATATAAAATTGCAATAATGATTACCAGTCTAGTTATCGATTGCCTAGGGACAAATAACTTTCTCGTAAAAAAAGCTCTTTACTAAAACTAACTTAGTTGTGTCTTTATCTAAACAACCCCTACTTTTTATTTACGTTCTCTTTATTATCTTGCAAACCTATCCAAAAACACCTACAAAGTACTTCTAGTTTCATACTTGTTCTAGGTAAAGCGAACATCAAGCGTGCGTAGAGTTGTATCGGTGGTCGATAGAACTTGAGGGAATATTTGTTCTGCCTTTAGCTCCTCGTTGGGTTTGACACTCTTACTTATCAAAAACTGTTGCGATCCCCTATACTTGTGGGTCATCAAGACCTTTTTCTGGCGCCGTTGCCGGGGAGCAATAGCGTGGGATGAATATTCTCGTGTGTGCTTGTTTGCTTTATCACTAAGTAATTTTTATTTGCTGTTCTTTGTTGTTTTTATATCTTTAGTTATGGGTAGGAAACACAAAATACCAAAAAATTAGTTTTACCTACTAAACCAATGGTTGAAGACCACTCAAAATCTATCACACTGCTGAAGCTTATTACTTGGATCATCTTCGATCCCTATGTGCTCGTGCCGAAACCCCAACTAGCTTAGTTGAGGGAAAATCTTCAGATGAGCATGCTTGTTATGTGCGACACCGAATATCTGAAAAAGGGAAAATTTTACTGGGTCAAATTCATCGTTTGCAATGCTATGCTTGGAATTTATGCGAAATATATGATATTACTTGTTGTTCTGAAAACCCTAAGAAACACCTTCCCTATCAATGTGAGTTTAGTGATAATGGAATCGTATCTTCGTATGATAAGGGTGTTTATAGTTACTATGATGTTCAACAAATTGAAGAATTTGTTGCTTTTAAGGGTGCTTATGAAATTGC
Source organism: Triticum monococcum (assembly GCA_034509565.1). Taxonomy (NCBI): domain Eukaryota; kingdom Viridiplantae; phylum Streptophyta; class Magnoliopsida; order Poales; family Poaceae; genus Triticum; species Triticum monococcum. The sequence goes on along the minus strand of CM067842.1, from coordinate 523,864,864 downwards.
ATCTTTGATTGAAATGTATGATGCTACTCTTTACAAATCTGAAAATTTTGACATACTTAAATATTTCTATGATAATTATGCTTCTAATGCCTATGTTGAACCATATATTGAGGACTACCCCGCTGTCCAAGAAAAGACTAATATTTTGCAGGAGTCTATGGAAGAAGAAATTGATGAAATTGCGAGCTCATTGGATGAAAAAGATGAGGAGGAGAGCGAAGAATAAAAGGAGGAAGAGCGGATTAGCTACCCGTGCCCGCCTTCTAATGAGAGTAACTCTTCAACTCATACATTGTTTAATTTCCCTTCATGCTTACCGAAGGATGATTGCTATGATGATTGTTATGGTCCCGCTGATTCTCTTAAAATATCCCTTTTTGATGATGCTCACTATGCTTGTGGCTAAGATGCCAATATGAATTATGCTTATGGAGATGAACTTGCTATAGTTCCTTATGTTAAACATGAAATTGTTGCTATTGCACCCACACATGATAGTCGTATTATCTTTTTGAATTCTCCTGACTACACTATATCGGAGAAGTTTGCCCTTATTAAGGATTATATTGATGGGTTGCCTTTTACCGTTGCACATGATGATTTTGATGAATATAATATGCATGTGCTTGCTGCTCCTACTTGCAATTATTATGAGAGAGGAACTATATCTCCACCTCTCTATGTTTCCAATATGATAAAATTGCAAGAAACTGCTTATGCTATGCATTGGCCTTTACTTTGTGTGCATGAATTGTTCTTTTATGATATGCCGATGCATAGGAAGAGAGTTAGACTTCGTTGTTGCATGATATATGTTACTTCGTGCTCACTACTAAATTACAAATCATTGTTAATTAAAATTGGCTTTGATATACCTTGGGATCCGGGTGGATTCACTACTTGGGCACTATATGCCTAGCTTAATGGCTTTAAAGAAAGCGCTGCCAGGGAGACAACCCGGAAGTTTTAGAGAGTCATTTATTTCTGCTGAGTGCTTTCATATAGTTTAAAAACAACAAAAATAAAGAGGGGAACCGAAATCTTTTTTGAAAAAGGAAAGTGAAAGTGAGAAAGACAAGCATTGTTGAAGTGGGAGAGCTCCTTGAACTTTGTTCATGCTCACGACAACTTTGTGAATCTTGATTATAGAAACTTTTCAACAAAAATAATTATCCCCTTGTAAAATTCCATTGTATTATAAAAATAATGTGCCAAGGTTTGCCTTTAGGATGTTTACATTTTGTAACACCCTCGATGCGACTATATCTCCCACGTGTCGAGGCACGACTTAGAGGCATAATCGCATTGAAGGCATATGTCGCAAGTGAGGTAATCTTCACACAACCCATGTAATAATAATAAGGGAAAGAGGTACATAGTTGGCTTACAATCGCCACTTCACACAATTACATGAATAAACATTACATCAATCAAATGCACTCATGATCCGACTACGGAACCGAAATAAAAGAAGAACCCCAAATGCGACAAAGGTCCCCGATCGACCCCAACTGGGCTCCACTACTGATCAACTAGCAAGAAACAACACAAATGAACAAGGTCTTCATCGAGCTCCTCCTGAGCTGGGTTGCGTCAACTGCACGGACTCAACGGCACCTGCAAGCTGGTTTTGGAAGTAATCTGTGAGCCACAGGGACTCAGCAATCTCGCACCCTCGCGATCAAGACTATTTAAGCTTATGGGTAAGGTAAAGGTATGAGGTGGAGCTGCAGCAAGCGACTAGCATATATGGTGGCTAACATACGCAAATAAGAGCGAGAAGAGAAGGCAAAGCACGGTCGGTAAAATATGATCAAGAAGTGATCCTAGGCTACCTACGCCAAGCATAACCCCAACAACCGTGTTCACTTCCCGGACTCCGCCGGAAAGAGACCATCACGGTTACACACGCGGTTCATTCATTTTAATTAAGGTCAACTTTAGGTTTTCTACAACCGGACGTTAACAAATTCCCATCTGCCCATAACCGCGGGCACGGCTTTCGAAAGTTCAAATCCCTGCAGGGGTGTCCCAACTTAGCCCATCACAAGCTCTCACGGTCAACGAAGGAATAGACCTCCACCCGAGACATTCCGATCAGACTCGGTATCCCAGTACAACAAGACATTTCGACAGGGTAAAACTAAACCAGCAACACCGCCCGAATGTGCCGACAAATCCTGATAGGAGCTGCACATATCTCTTTCTCAGGGCACACTCAGATTGTCTTAGGTACGGGCAAGCCAGCCCAGAGTTGCCCCTGGTGACCACTGGCAGCTGACAGGTGGACCAACACTCAGAGGAGCACTGGCCCGGGGGGGGGGGGGTAAAATAACGATGACCCTTGAGTCTGCAGAACCCAAGGGAAAGAAAAGGCTAGGTGGCAAATGGTAAAACCAATGTTGGGCATTGCTGGAGAAGCTTTACTTAAGACGAACTGTCAAGGGGTTCCCATTATAGCCCAACCGCGTAAGGGACGCAAAAATCCGGGAACATAACACCGATATGATGGAAACTAGGGCGGCAAGAGTGGAACAAAACACCAGGCATAAGGCCGAGCCTTCCACCCTTTACCAAGTATATAGATGCATTAATTAAATAAGCCATATAGTGATATCCCAACAAGTAAATAAGTGTCCCAACAAGGAACGGTAACTCCATGTTGCAACAAGGAACAAACTTCAAACTTCACCTGCAACTAACAACGCTATAAGAGGGGCTGAGCAAAGCGGTAACATAGCCAATCAACGGTTTGCTAGGACAAAGATGGGTTAGAGGCTCAACATGGCAATTTGGGAGGCTGACAAGCAAGTGGTAGGCATCGTAGCAATGGCATAGCAAAAGAGCGAGCAAACTAGCATAGCAAAGATAGTAGTGATTTCGAGGGTATGATCATCTTGCCTGAAATCCCGCAAGGAAGAAGAACGAGACCATGAAGAAGACAAACGGACGTAGTCGAACGAATCCTCACAACACGACGTTACCGGAATCAACCCGAAGAAGCGACACCGGAAAAGAAGCACACAACATAGTAAACAACCATGACATCAACATGGCATGATGCACAAACGAGTATGATGCATGTCCGGATTAAATATGCATGGCATGGCAAAGAGCATAAACAATCCTACAAATTAAGTGGAGCTCAATATGCATCGGGACGCATATTGACAAAACACCACATCAATTATTTAGTTCTCTCTCGGTTATGTACCCACAATATTAAATGTTGTTAAACATGGCAAGAGGGTGAAGCGAAGCAAAACTACCTATCTAGTCAAGGTTAAATGAGGCCGGAACCAACGAACAACAATTCCGGAAACTCCCCATAGCATATTTTAGGTTTAGTCCTGATCTGTCCTAAACACAATTTTAGAGTTATTAGACATGCAAGATGATGCCACCATGTTAAACTAGGCAAAATTCTACCCCATTTACATATAAAGATTATTAAATTCGGAGTTACGGATATTTAGTTATGAATTAAATCATTTTAGCATGGCATAGGGGCAAATTTAATCAAACATCATTTTAGACATTTCAAACATAGGTGAAAGTTGCATATTATGAAACTAGACACAATTTTAAGCAAGTTTCACATATTAAGTTTTTACATGTGATGCACCGTTTGTGAGATATTATATGCATGAAGAACAGGGGCTATTCTGCAAAACTGCCATCTCTGGGAAAAATAGCTAAATCGCTGGACAGGAAAAAAAAACGTGCATCGGGCCGAATCTGAGGCAAGCCCAACAGGAGAGAAAAAAAAACAGGAGGCGTTGGGGAGGCCTCACCCAGTGGGCTCGGCCCGGTCGGAGGGAGAGGAGGTAGGCTGAGGCGGGGCGCTGCGCTGGAGATGGGCCTCGGATCTGGGCCGAAAGCGGGGGCTGTCAGGGCCCACGAGGCGCAGGGCGTCCTCCTCCTCGATCCCGCCTGGATCGAGGGAGGCAGGGGGCGGCGGCGGCTCCGTTCGCCGGCGGGCAATGGCGATGAGGGGCGGAGGAGGCCGGCGAGGGCAGGGGACGCGCGGATCCGGGCGTGGGGTCCCCGGATCCGGCGACGGACGAGGTCGGCGAGCCCACGACGACCCTGACGAGGCGGCGGGGTGAAGCTCCGGTGGCGCGCAAAGCGAGGATGGCCGGCGACGAGAGTGGGGAACCGCGCCAGCGAGGCGGCGCGCTCCGGCGGGCGATTCCGGCGACCGGAGATGTTGAAGAGAACGGACATGGGCGGCGGTTGTGCTGGGAAAACGGCGGCCCGGCTCGGGAGTGGCCTGGCGGCGGGCGGAGAGGCGGCATCCGGCGAGGCGGCGGTGGCCGGTGCCGAGGCCTGCGGGCAGCCGGGCGGCGAAGGCGTGGCCGCGATGCGGGCTGACGACGGCGGCGGTGCGGGCTTGCGCGGGCCCGATCCGGGTCCCGCGGGCCACGCGGTGGAGGCGGCGGCTGAGGAGAGAGAGTGGAGGCGGGGTGAGGCTGATGTGGCAGCGCGGGATAGGTGGAGGGAGGCGGCGCGGCTGATGTGGCGGCTGCCCATTGGGCGCGGTGAGGTGGCCGGCTGGGTGGACACGTCCGGGCGCGGGGTGGACGCGTCCGGTGGCGCGAGGAAGACGAAGTTAGGGTTTCATCCGCGATTTCTCGGGGATGCCCACATATTTATAGGTAGAGGGAGCTAGGAGAGTCCAAATGAGGTGCGGTTTTCGGCCACGCGATCGTGATCGAACGACCGAGATGATGGAGCAGAGTTTGGTGGGTTTTGGGCCAAATTGGAGGGGTGTTGGGCTGCAACACACACGAGGCCTTCTCGGTCCCTCGGTTAACCGTTGGAGTATCAAACGAAGTCCAAATGATACGAAACTTGACAGGCGGTCTACCGGTAGTAAACCAAGGCCACATGGCAAGTCTCGGTCCAATCCGGAAATGCTTAATCCCCACGCACAAAAGAAAGTTAGAAAAGACCACCGGAGGAGAACGGAGCGCCGGATTGCAAAACGGACAACGGGGAAAAAGCTCGGATGCATGAGACGAACATGTATGCAAATGAAATACACATGGTGACATGATATGCAATGCATGACACGCAAGCAATGACAAGGCAAGACCAGCGAATAACTGCACGACACCTGGCACATCGGTCTCGGGGCGTTACACATTTGCTTGATGGTTTGTACGGTGCAGGAAAGAAACTTTGGCTGTAGTGCGCGATTTTACATTTTTAGCTGGAACGTCAAATGGTTCTGATTCTTTTTGCACTGTCTTTCAATACAAATTTTCTATTTTTCATAATTTTGGCAGAATTTTTCAAGTAACAGAAGTATGGTGAATGTTCAGATTATTACAGACTATTCTGTTTTAGACAGATTCTGTTTTTTGATGCATAGTTTGCTTGTTTTGATGAAACTAACGATTTATATCAGTGGATTAAGCCATGGAAAAGTTATATTAAAGTAGACACAATGCAAAAACAAAATATGAATTGGTTTGCAACAGTACTTAGAGTAGTGATTTGCTTTATTATACTAACGGATCTTACCGAGTTTTCTGTTGAAGTTTTGTGTGGATGAAGTGTTCGATGATCGAGAAGGTCTCGATGTGAGAAGAAGGAAGAGAGGAAAGAGCTCAAGCTTGGGGATGCCTGAGGCACCCCAAGTAAATATTCAAGGAGACTCAAGCGTCTAAGCTTGGGGATGCCCCGGAAGGCATCCCCTCTTTCTTCAACAAGTATCGGTATGTTTTCGGATTCGTTTCGTTCATGTGACATGTGCAAACTTGGAGCGTCTTTTGCATTTAGTTTTCATTTTTATTTTATGCACCATGCTGGTATGAGATAGTCCTTGGTTGATTTATAGAATGCTCATTGCACTTCACTTATATTCTTTCAGTATGGCTTTATAGAATGCTTCATGTGCTTCACTTATATCATTTGAAGTATGGATTGCCTGTTTCTCTTTACATTGAAAATCGTCATTTGTAGAATGCTCTTTTGCTTCACTTATATTTATTAGAGCATGGGCATATCTTTTGTACAAAGAATTAAACTCTCTTGCTTCACTTATATCTATTTAGAGAGATGACAGGAATTGGTCATTCACATGGTTAGTCATAAAATCCTACATAAAACTTGTAGATCACTGAATATGATATGTTTGATTCCTTGCAATAGTTTTGCGATATAAAGATGGTGATATTAGAGTCATGCTAGTGGGTAGTTGTGGATTAGTAGAAATACTTGTGTTGAGGTTTGTGATTCCCGTAGCATGCCTGTATGGTGAACCGTTATGTAACGAAGTCAGAGCATGATGTATTTATTGATTGTCTTCCTTATGAGTGGCGGTCGGGGACGAGCGATGGTCTTTTCCTACCAATCTATCCCCCTAGGGCATGCGTAGTAGTACTTTGCTTCGAGGGCTAATAAACTTTTGCAATAAGTATGTGAGTTCTTTATGACTAATGTTGAGTCCATGGATTATACGCACTCTCACCCTTCCATCATTGCTAGCCTCTCTAGTATCGCGCAACTTTCGCCGGTACCATAAACCCACCATATACCTTCCTCAAAACAGCCACCATACCTACCTATCATGGCATTTCCATAGCCATTCCGAGATATATTGCCATGCAACTTCCATCATCATCATATACATGACTTGAGCATTCATTGTCATATTGCTTTGCATGATCGTAAGATAGCTAGCATGATGTTTTCATGGCTTGTCCATTTTTTGATGTTATTGCTACGCTAGATCATTGCACATCCCAGTACACCACCGGAGGCATTCATATGGAGTCATATCTTTGTTCTAGTATCGAGTTGTAATATCGAGTTGTGAGTAAATAAAAGTGTGATGATCATCATTATTAGAGCATTGCCCCAGTGAGGAAAGGATGATGGAGACTATGATTCCCCCACAAGTCGGGATGAGACTCCGGACGAAAAAATAAAAAAAGGGAAAAAAGGAGAAACACCAAAAAAAGAAGGCCCAAAAAATTAAAATTAATATAAAAAAAATAAAAATGAGAGAAAAGGAGAGAAGGGGCAATGTTACTATCCTTTTACCACACTTGTGCTTCAGAGTAGCACCATGTTCTTAATATAGAGAGTCTCTTGAGTTATCACTTTCATATACTAGTGGGAATTTTCATTATAGAACTTGGCTTGTATATTCCAACGATGGGCTTCCTCAAATGCCCTAGGTCTTCATGAGCAAGCAAGTTGGATGCACACCCACTTAGTTTCAGTTTGAGTTTCATATACTTAGAGCTCTAGTGCATTCGTTGCATGGCAATCCCTACTCACTCACATTGATGTCTATTAATGGGCATCTCCATAGCCCGTTGATACGCCTAGTTGATGTGAGACTATCTTCTCTTTTTTGTCTTCTCCACAACCACCATTCTATTCCACCTATAGTGCTATATCCATGGCTCACGCTCATGTATTGCGCGAGGGTTGAAAAAGCTGAAGCGCGTTAAAAAGTATGAACCAATTGCTTGGCTTGTCATCGGGGTTGTGCATGATGTGAATATTTTGTGTGGTGAGGATGGAGCATAGCCAGACTGTATGATTTTGTAGGGATAACTTTCTTTGGCCTTGTTATTTTGAAAAGACATGATTGCTTTATTAGTAGGCTTGAAGTATTATTGTTTTTATGTCAAATGATAGACTATTGCTTTGAATCACTCGTGTCTTAATATTCATGCCATGATTAGATTATGTGATCAAGATTATGCTAGGTAGCATTCCACATCAAAAATTATCTTTTTTATCATTTACCTACTCGAGGACGAGCAGGAATTAAGCTTGGGGATGCTGATACGTCGACTTTTATACTATTTTGGGAATAACATATTGATCCAGTGCCCAGTGCCAGTTCCTGTTTGTTGCATGATTTTTGTTTCGCTGAATATCCATATCAAACGGAGTCCAAATGGGATAAAAACTGACGGAGATTTTTTTTGGAATATATATATCATTTTTGGGAAGAAAAATCCACGCGACACGATGCCCGAGGGGGCCACGAGGCAGGGGGCCGCGCCCCAGGGGGCAGGCGCGTCCCTGGTCCTCATGGCCACCCCGTAGGGCGGTTGATGCCCTTCTTTCGCCGCAAGAAAGCTAATACCCAGATAGAGATCGTGTGAAAATTTCAGCCCAATCGGAGTCATGGATCTCCAGGAATATAAGAAACGCTGAAAGGGCAGAATCTGAGAACGCAGAAACAGAGAGAGACAGACAGACAGACCCAAGGACTAGAGGGGAAACCCTTCTCCCATCTAGGGAGGAGGTCAAGGAAGAAGAAGACGAAGGGGCCCCCTCTCCCCTTCTCTTCCGGTGGTGCCGGAACGCTGCCATGGCCATCGTCATCACCGCAATCTTCACCAACAACTTCACCACCATCATCAGCAACTCTTCCCCGCTCTATGCAGCGGTGTAACCTCTCTCTTACCCGCTGTAATCTCTACTTAAACATGGTGCTCAATGCTATATATTATTTCCCAATGATGTATGGCTATCCTATGATGTTTGAGTAGATCTGTTTTGTCCTATGGGCTATTTGATGATCAAGATTGGTTTGAGTTGCATGTTTTATTATTGGTGGTGTCCTATGGTGCTCTCCGTGTCGCCCAAGAGTGAGGGATCCCCACTGTAGGGTGTTGCAATACGTTCATGATTCGCTTATAGTGGGTTGCGTGAGTGACTGAAACACAAACCCGAGTAAGGGGGTTGTTGCGTATGGGATAAAGAGGACTTGATGCTTTAATGTTATGGTTGGGTTTTACCTTAATGATCTTTAGTAGTTGCCGATGCTTGCTAGAGTTCCAATCATAAGTGCATATGATCCAAGTAGAGAAAGTATGTTAGCTTATGCCTCTCCCTCATATAAAATTGCAATAATGATTACCAGTCTAGTTATCGATTGCCTAGGGACAAATAACTTTCTCGTAATAAAAAGCTCTTTACTAAAACTAACTTAGTTGTGTCTGAAAGTGCAACTATCCCTAGGTGGTTTTGGTAATTCATAACAACATATAGCTCATTGAGCTAATGCTATTCCAAGATGATTATTTCAGGAAAGCTCAATGATTGGCATGGCATGGATGGTGAAAGTGGAACCCTCAAAATGCTAAGGACAAAGGATTGGCTCATGCTCAAAAGCTCAAGACTCTTCATTTTATATTTTAGTGATCCAAGATCACATTGAGTCTTTAGGAAAAGCCAATACTATCAAGGAGGGATGAGGTGTTGCTTAATGAGCCTCTTGCTTCATGTGCTTAGTGATATGCTCCAAAACCCTCAACTACTTTCCCATATCCACATTTGACCTAAACCCTAAGCCAAACTCGGTCCTACCGATTCTTTCTATCCGGCGCCACCGAGTTTCACTTGTCATAAGCCACTGCCAAACCCTAGCAATTCGGTTCTACCGATAGGGATCTCGGTCTCACCGAGATGGGATCGCAAACTCTCTGTTTCCCTTTCGTAACTTTTCGGTCTCACCGAAAGAGCGGATCGGTCCCACCGAGATTGCAATGTAAACTCTCTTTTTCCTTTTTGTAACTTTTCGGTCTCACCGAAAGAGCAAATCGGTCCCACCGAGTTTACCTGACCAACTCTCTGGTTAGATTATTACCAAAATCGGTCTCACCGAGTTTGTGTAATCGGTCTCACCGAGATTACGTTATGCCCTAACCCTAACAAAATCGGCCCTACCGAGTTGCATGTTAGTCCCACCGAAAATCTCTAACGGTCACTAGGTTTACTATTTCGGTCTGACCGAGTTTGTTGATTCGGTCCCACCGAGATTGGTAAACTGTGTGTAACGGTTGGATTTTGTGTGGAGGCTATATATACCCCTCCACCTCCTCTTCACTCGTGGAGAGAGCCATCAGAACACATCTACACTTCCAACTCATATGTTCTGAGAGAGAACCACCTACTCATGTGTTGAGACCAAGATATTCCATTCCTACCATATGAATCTTGATCTCTAGCCTTCCCCAAGTTGCTTTCCACTCAAATCTTCTTTCCACCAGATCCAAATCCTATGAGAGAGAGTTGAGTGTTGGGGAGACTATCATTTGAAGCACAAGAGCAAGGAGTTCATCATCAACACACCATTTGTTACTTCTTGGAGAGTGGTGTCTCCTAGATTGGCTAGGTGTCACTTGGGAGCCTCCGACAAGATTGTGGAGTTGAACCAAGGAGTTTGTAAGGGCGAGGAGATCGCCTACTTCATGAAGATCTACCGCTAGTGAGGCAAGTCCTTCGTGGGCGATGGCCATGGTGGGATAGACAAGGTTGCTTCTTCATGGACCCTTCGTGGGTGGAGCCCTCCGTGGACTCGCGCAACCATTACCCTTCGTGGGTTGAAGTCTCCATCAACGTGGATGTAGGATAGCACCACCTATCCGAACCACGGGAAAAACATCCGTGTCTCCAATTGCGTTTGAATTCTCCAAACCCTTCCCTTTACATTCTTGCAAGTTGCATGCTTTACTTTCCGCTGCCAATATACTCTTTGCATGCTTGCTTGAATTGTGTGATGATTGCTTGACTTGTCCTAAAATAGCTAAAATCTGCCAAGAACTAAAATTGGGAAAAGGTTAAGTTTTTATTTGGTCAAGTAGTCTAATCACCCCCCTCTAGACATACTTTCGATCCTACAGTGTCTTTATCTAAACAGCCCCTACTTTTTATTTATGTTCTCTTTATTATCTTGCAAACCTATCCAAAAACACCTACAAAGTAATTCTAGTTTCATACTTGTTTTAGGTAAAGCGAACATCAAGCCTGCGTAGAGTTGTATCGGTGGTCGATAGAACTTGAGGGTATATTTGTTCTGCCTTTAGCTCCTCGTTGGGTTTGACACTGTTACTTATCGAAAACTGTTGCGATCCCCTATACTTGTGGGTTATCAATCCACAATTCCTCTACTTGACTAGCTCGTTGAATCAATGATGGTTATGTTTCCTAACCATAGACATGAGTTGTCATTTGATTAACGAGATCACATCATTAGAGAATGATGTGATTGACTTGACGCATCCGTTGGCTTAGCACGATGATCGTTTTGTTTTGTTGGTATTGCTTTTTCCATAACTATACATGTTCCTATGACTATGAGATCATGCAACTCCTGAATACCGGAGGAACACTTTGTGTGCTACCAAACATCACAACGTAACTGTGTGATTATAAAGGTGCTCTAGAGGTGTCTCCGATGGTGTTTGGTGAGTTGGCATGGATCAAGATTAGGATTTCTCATTCCGATTGTCTGAGAGGTATCTCTGGGCCCTCTCGGTAATGCACATCACTATAAGCCTTGCAACCAATGTAGCTAATGAGTTAGTTACGGGATGTAGCATTACGGAACGAGTAAAGAGACTTGCCGGTAACGAGATTGAACTTGGTATTGAGATACCGACGATCGAATCTCGGGCAAGTAACATACCGATGACAAAGGGAACAACGTATACTGTTATGCGGTCTGACCGATAAAGATCTTCATAGAATATGTAGGAACCAATATGAGCATCCAGGTTCCACTATTGGTTATTGACCGGAGATGAGTCTCGGTCATGTCTACATAGTTCTCGAACCCGTAGGGTCCGCACACTTAACGTTCGGTGACGATCGGTATTACGAGTTTATGTCTTTTCATGTACCGAAGGTAGTTCAGAGTCCCGGATTTGATCACGGACATGACGAGGAGTCTCGAAATGGTTGATACATAAAGATCGATATATTGGAAGCATATATTTGTACATCGGAATGGTTCTGAGTGGTTCGGGCATTTTTCCAGAGTACCGGGAGATTATCGGAACCCCCGGGGAGTATATGGGCCTTATTGGGCCTTAGTGGAATAGAGGAGAAGGAAGGGAAAGGAGGGAGGCGCGCCCCCCAAGCCCAATCCGAATTGGGAGGGAGGTCGGCCCCCCTTTCCTTCCTCCCTCTCTCCTCCTTCCTTCCTCTCGTACTCCTACTTGGAAGGGCTCCTACTTCTACTAGGAAAGGGGGGAATCCTACTCCCGAAGGGAGTAGGACTCCCCCAGGGCGCGCCATAGAGAGGGTCGGCCCTCCCCTTCCTCCACTCCTTTATATACAGGGGAGGGGGCACCCCATGGACACACAAGTAGATCAGTTGATCTTTTAGCCGTTTGCGGTGCCCCCTCCACCATAATCCACCTTGGTTATATCGTAGCGGTGCTTAGGCGAAGCCCTGTTCCGGTAGCATCATCATCACCGCCATCACGCCGTCGTGCTGACGAAACTCTCCCTCGAAGCTCTACTAGATCGTGAGTTCGCGGGACATCACCGAGCTGAACGTGTGCAGATCGCGGAGGTGTTGTACGTTCGGTACTAGGGATCGGTCGATCATGAATACGTATTCTACATCAACCGCGTTGTCATAACGCTTCCGCTTACGTTCTACGAGGGTACGTGGACGACACTCTTCCCTTTCATTGCTATGCATCACCATGACCTTGCGTGTGCGTAGGATTTTGTTTTGAAATTACAGCGTTCCCCAACAGTGGCATCCGAGCCAGGTTTATGCGTAGATGTTATATGCACGAGTAGAACACAAAGGAGTTGTGGGCGTGGGTATATACATATTGCTTGCCATCACTAGTTGATTCTTGATTCAGCGGCATTGTTGGATGAAGCGGCCCAGACCGACATTACGCGTACGCTTATGTGAGACTGGTTCTACCAACGTGCTTCGCACACAGGTGGCTAGTGGGTGTCTGTTTCTCCAGCTTTAGTTGAATCGGATTCAATGAACAGGGTTCTTTCTGAAGATCAAAAAGCAATCACTATACCGCGTTGTGGTTTTTGATGCGTAGGTAAGAACGGTTCTTGCTCAGCCTGTAGCAGCCACGTAAAACTTGCAACAACAAAGTAGAGGACGTCTAACTTGTTTTTGCAGGGCATGTTGTGGTGTGATATGGTCAAGACATGATGCTAAATTTTATTGTATGAGATGATCATGTTTTGTAACACAGTTATCGGCAACTGGCCGGAGCCATATGGTTGTCGCTTTATTGTATGAAATGCAATCGCCATGTAATTGCTTTACTTTATCACTAACCGATAGCGATAGTCGTAGAGCCAATAGTCGGCAAGACAACAACGATGCTTCGATGGAGATCAAGGTGTCAAGCTGGTGATGATGGTGATCATGACGGTGCTTTGGAGATGGAGATCAAAGGCACAAGATGATGATGGCCATATCATATCACTTATATTGATTGCATGTGATGTTTATCCTTTATGCATCTTATTTTGCTTAGTTCGGCGATAGCGTTATAAGATGATCTCTCACTAATTTCAAGGAATAAGTGTTCTCCCTGAGTATGCACCGTTGCTACAGTTAGTCGTGCCGAGACACCACATGATGATCGGGTGTGATAAGCTCTACGTTCACATACAACGGGTGCAAGCCAGTTTTGCACACGCAGAATACTTGGGTTAAACTTGACGAGCCCAGCATATGCAGATGTGGCCTCGGGACACTAAGACAGAAAGGTCGAGCGTGAATCATATGGTAGATATGATCAACATAGTGATGTTCACCATTGAAAACTACTCCATCTCACGTGATGATCAGACATGGTTTAGTTGATATGGATCACGTGATCACTTAGATGATTAGAGAGATGTCTATCTAAGTGGGAGTTCTTAAGTAATTTCATCAATTGAACTTTAATTTATCATGAACTTAGTACCTGATAGTATTTTGCATGTCTATGTTATTGTAGATAGATGGCCCGTGCTGTTGTTACATTGAATTTTAATGCGTTCCTAGAGAAAGCTAAGTTGAAAGAGGATGGTAGCAACTACACGGAATGGGTCCGTAACTTGAGGATTATCCTCATTGCTGCACATAAGAATTACGTCCTGGAAGCACCGCTAGGTGACAAACCTGCCGCAGGAGCAACGCCAGATGTTATGAACACTTGGCAGAGCAAAGCTGATGACTACTCGATAGTTCAGTGTGCCATGCTTTACGGCTTAGAACTGGGACTTCAACAACATTTTGAACGTCATGGAGCATATGAGATGTCCAGGAGTTGAAGTTAATATTTCAAGCAAATTCCCGGATTGAGAAATATAAAGTCTCCAATAAGTTCTACAGCTGCAAGATGGAGGAGAATAGTTCTGTCAGTGAACATATACTCAGAATGTCTTGGTACCACAACCACTTGACTCAACTGGGAGTTAATCTTCCTGATGATAGTGTCATTGATAGAGTTCTTCAATCACTGCCACCAAGCTACAAGAGCTTCGTGATGAACTGTAATATGCAAGGGATGAATAAGACGATTCCCGAGCTCTTCGCAATGCTAGAGGCTGCGAAGGTAGAAATCAAGAAGGAGCATCAAGTGTTGATGGTCAACAAGACCACCAGTTTCAAGAAAAATGGTAAAGAAAATAAGGGGAACTTCAAGAAGAACAGCAAGCCAGTTGCTGCTCAAGTGAAGAAACCCAAGTCTGGACCTAAGCCTGAGACTGAGTGCTTCTACTGCAAAGGAACTGGTCACTGGAAGCGGAACTGCCCCAAGTATTTGGTGGAGAAGAAGGATGGCAAAGTTAAAGGTATATTTGATATACATGTTATTGATGTGTACCTTACTAATGCTCACTATAGTGCCTGGGCATTTGATACTGGTTTAGTTGCTAACATTTGCAACTCGAAACAGGGGCTACAGATTAAGCGAAGATTGGCTAAGGACGAGGTGATGATGCACGTGGGAAATGGTTCCAAAGTCGATGTGATCGCCGTCGGCACGCTACCTCTACATCTACCTTCGGGATTAGTATTAGACCTAAATAATTGTTATTTGGTGCCAGCATTGAGCATGAACATTATGTCTGGATCTTGTTTGATGCGAGACGGCTATTCATTTAAATCAGAGAATAATGATTGTTCTATTTATATGAGTAATATCTTTTATGGTCATGCACCCCTAATGAGTGATCTATTTTTACTAAATCTTGATAGTAGTGATACACATGTTCATTGTATTGAAGCAAAAGATGCAGAGTTGATAATGATAGTGCAACTTATTTGTGGCACTACCGTTTAGGTCATATTGGTGTAAAGCGCATGAAGAAACTCCATTCTGATGGACTTCCGGAAGCACTTGATTATGAATCACTTGGTACTTGCGAACCATGCCTCATAGCAAGATGACTAAAACGCCGTTCTCCGAAACAATGGAGCGAGCAACAAATTTGTTGGAAATCATACATACTGATGTATGTGGTCTGATGAATATTGAGGCTCGCGGCGGGTATCGTTATTCTATCACCTTCACAAATGATTTGAGCAGATATGGGTATATCTACTTAATGAAATATAAGTGTGAGACATTTGAAAAGTTCAAAGAATTTCAGAATGAAGTGGAAAATCATCGTAACAAGAAAATCAAGTTTCTACGATCTGATCGTGGAGGCGAATATTTGAGTTATGAGTTTGTACTTCATTTGAAACAATGCGGAATAGTTTCGCAACTCACGCCACCTGGAACACCACAGCGTAGTGGTGTGTGTGAACATCGTAATCGTACTTTACTGGATATGGTGCGATCTATGATGTCTCTCACTGATTTACCGCTATCGTTTTGGGGTTACGCTTTAGAGACGGCTGCATTCACGTTAAATAGGGCACCATCTAAATCCATTGAGACGACACCTTATGAACTGTGGTTTGGCAAGAAACCCAAGTTGTCATTTCTTAAAGTTTGGGGCTGCGATGCTTATGTGAAAAAGCTTCAACCTGATAAGCTCGAACCCAAATCGTAGAAATGTGTCTTCATAGGATACCCAAAGGAAACTGTTGGGTACACCTTCTATCACGGATCCGAAGGCAAGATATTCATTGCTAAGAATGGATTCTTTCTAGAGAAGGAGTTTCTCTCGAAAGAAGTGAGTGGGAGGAAAGTAGAACTTGACGAGGTAATTGTACCTTCTCCCTTATTGGAAAGTAGTTCATCACTGAAATCAGTTCCAGTGATTCCTACACCAGTAAGGGAGGAAGCTAATGATGATGATCATGAAACTTCTGATCAAGTTACTACCGAACCTCGTAGGTCAACCAGAGTAAGATCCGCACCAGAGTGGTACGGTAATCCTGTTCTGGAAGTCATGTTACTTGACCATGGCGAACCTACGAACTATGAGGAAGCGATGATGAGCCCAGATTCCGCAAAATAGCTTGAAGCCATGAAATCTGAGATGGGATCCATGTATGAGAACAAAGTGTGGACTTTGGTTGACTTGCCCGATGATCGGCAGGCCATAGAGAATAAATGGATCTTCAAGAAGAAGACTGACGCTGACGGTAATGTTACTGTCTACAAAGTTCGACTTGTTGCGAAAGGTTTTCGACAAGTTCAAGGAGTTGGCTACGATGAGACCTTCTCACCCGTATCAATGCTTAAGTCCGCCCGAATAATGTTAGCAATTGCCGCATTTTATGATTATGAAATTTGGCAAATGGATGTCAAATCTGCATTCCTTAATGGATATCTTAAAGAGGAGTTGTATATGATGCAACCAGAAGGTTTTGTCGATCCAAAAGGTGCTAACAAAGTGTGCAAGCTCCAGCGATCCATTTACGGGCTGGTGCAAGCCTCTCGGAGTAGTAATATACGCTTTGATAGTGTGATCAAAGCATATGGTTTTATACAGAGTTTTGGAGAAGCCTTTATTTACAAGAAAGTGAGTGGGAGCTCCGTAGCATTTCTTATATTATATGTAGATGACATATTGTTAATCGGAAATGATACTGAATTTCTGAATAGCATAAAAGGATACTTGAATAAGAATTTTTCAATGAAAGACCTCGGTGAAGCTGCTTATATTTTGGGCATCAAGATCTATAGAGATAGATCAAGACGCTTAATTGGACTTTCACAAAGCACATACCTTGATAAAGTTTTGAAGAAGTTCAAAATGGATCAGGCAAAGAAAGGGTTCTTGCCTGCATTACAAGGTGTGAAGTTGAGTCAGACACAATGCCCGACCATTGCAGAAGATAGAGAGAAAATGAAAGGTGTTCCCTATGCTTCAGCCATAGGCTCTATCATGTATGCAATGCTGTGTACCAGACCTGATGTGTGCCTTTCTATAAGTTTAGCAGGGAGGTACCAAAGTAATCTAGGAGTGGATCACTGGACAACGGTCAAGAACATCCTGAAATACCTGAAAAGGACTAAGGATATGTTTCTCGTATATGGAGGTGACAAAGAGCTCGTCGTAAATGGTTACGTCAATGCAAGCTTTGACACTGATCCGGATGACTCTAAGTCACAAATCATATACGTGTTTTTTATTAAATGGTGGAGCTGTCAGTTGGTGCAGTTCCAAGCAGAGTGTCGTGGCGGGATCTACGTGTGAAACAGAATACATAGTTGCTTCGGAAGCAGCAAAATGAAGGAGTTTGGATGAAGGAGTTCATATCCGATCTAGGTGTCATACCTAGTGCATCGGGTCCAATGAAAATCTTTTGTGACAATATTGGAGCAATTGCCTTGGCAAAGGAATCCAGATTTCACAGGAGAACCAAGCACATCAAGAGATGCTTCAATTCCATCCGCGATCAAGTCAAGGAGGGAGACATAGAGATTTGCAAGATACATACGGATCTGAATGTTGCAGACCTGTTTACTAAGCCTCTCTCACGAGCAAAACATGATCAGCACCAAGACGCCATGGGTGTTAGAATCATTACAATGTAATCTAGATTATTTTCTCTAGTGCAAGTGGGAGACTGAAGGAAAAATGCCCTAGAGGCAATAATAAAGTTTTTATTTATATTTCCTTATATTATGATAAATGTTTATTATTCATGCTAGATTTGTATTAACCGGAAACTTAGTACATGTGTGAATACATAGACAAACAGAGTGTCACTAGTTTGCCTCTACTTGACTAGCTCGTTGAATCAATGATGGTTATGTTTCCTAACCATAGACATGAGTTGTCATTTTATTAACGAGATCACATCATTAGAGAATGATGTGATTGACTTGACCCATCCGTTAGCTTAGCACGATGATCGTTTTGTTTTGTTGCTATTGCTTTTTCCATAACTATACATGTTCCTACGACTATGAGATCATCCAACTCCCAAATACCGGAGGAACACTTTGTGTGCTACTAAAACGTCACAACGTAACTGGGTGATTATAAAGGTGCTCTACAGGTGTCTCCAATGGTGTTTGTTGAGTTGGCATGGATCAAGATTAGGATTTGTCACTCCGATTGTCGGAGAGGTATCTCTGGGCCCTCTCGGTAATGCACATCACTATAAGCCTTGCAACCAATGTAGCTAGTGAGTTAGTTACAGGATGTAGCATTATGGAATGAGTAAAGAGACTTGCTGGTAACGATATTGAAGTAGGTATTGAGATACCGACGATCGAATCTCGGGCAAGTAACATACTGATGACAATGGGAACAACGTATACCGTTATGCGGTTTGACCGATAAAGATCTTCGTAGAATATGTAGGAACCAATATGAGCATCCAGGTTCCGCTATTGGTTATTGACCGGAGATGAGTCTCGGTCATGTCTACATAGTTCTCGAACCTGTAGGGCCCGCACACTTAACGTTCGGTGACGATCGGTATTACGAATTTATGTGCTTTGATGTACCGAAGGTAGTTCGGAGTCCTGGATTTGATCACGGACATGACGAGGAGTCTCGAAATGGTTGGGACGTAAAGATTGATATATTGTATGCCTATATTTGGACATCAGAATGGTTCTAAGTGGTTGAGGCATTTTTCTGGAGTACCAGGAGGTTACTGGAACCCCCCAGGGAGTATATGGGCCTTATTGGGCCTTAGTGGAATAGAGGAGAGGGAAGGAAAACGAGGGAGGCGCGCCCCCCAAGCCCAATCCGAATAGGGAGGGGGCTGGCCCCCCTTTCCTTCCTCCCTCTCTCCTCCTTCCTTCCTCTCCTACTCCTACTTGGAAGGGCTCCTACTTCTACTAGGAAAGGGGAGAATCCTACTGCCGGAGGGAGTAGGACTCCCCCTGGGCGCGCCATAGAGAGGGCTGGCCCTCCCCCTCCTCCACTCCTTTATATACGGGGGAGAGGGGCACCCCATGGAGACACAAGTTGATCAGTTGATCTTTTAGCCGTGTGCGGTGCCCCCCTCCACCATAATCCACCTCGGTTATATCATAGTGGTGCTTAGGCAAAGCCCTGTTCCGGTAGCATCATCATCACCGTCATCACGCCGCCGTGCTGACAAAACTCTCCCTTGAAGCTCTACTGGATCATGAGTTCGCGGGATGTCACCGAGCTGAACGTGTGCAGATCACGGAGGTGTCGTACGTTCGGTACTAGGGATCGCTCGATCGTGAAGATGTACGACTATATCAACCGCGTTGTCATAACGCTTCCGCTTATGGTCTACGAGGGTACTTTGACGACACTCTTTCCTTTCGTTGCTATGCACCACCATGACCATGCGTGTGCGTAGGATTTTTTTTGAAATTACTGTGTTCCCCAACAAGTATTACCTCGTCCCCCTTTAATAGTATAGTGTTTCCTATGACTCAAGAAGGGAAAATGAAACTACGAAAACAAAAGTCTTCATGCTTCATAGTCCTCGCATCGGTAGCAATATCTCCAAGGTCACACCAATTTCCTCATTTTCGAAGTCTTGAAGAAAACTGAAGTCTTCAGATGAAGACATTTATTTTTAGGGGTCGACTTTGTTCGGATATATCAAACCCCTGAGACACTTATAATACCCATGTACACTCACAAACACATTAGTCCCTTAACCTATAAGTCTTCAATACACCAAAATCACTAAGGGGCAATGGATGCACTTACTGTGTCCCCTTTTTGGTGATTGATGACAAATAGCTTAAGTTTTCAATGGGGATAAACATATAAAGTTTAAATACTGATTTTGAGGAATTTGATTGCAAGATATAGAAGAACTCCCCCTGAAGATGTGTGTATTTGAGGAATTTTCTTTGGACTGCAAATGCACATGGTAGGATAGAATCTTGTAATTTATTCACGCATTTAACATATGATATGAGGAATTTGAAATGCATGATGGAAAATGGTGTCTGACGAAATTCAGCATGCATGCATTAACGTACTTGAGGAAATAAGCATGCAGACAACAGTTCAAAAGTATCAGACCACCATCGGACTTAAGTTACAACTCATCAAACAAGCACTTTAGACGAATGAGAGTTGGAACGTAACGAAAAACAACCCATATATTAAGACGCACTTGAAGACTAACTCAAATTTCTCTCCCTTTGTCATCAAATGACCAAAAGGGAAGAAACTTGAGGACTGACACCCCTGAAGAATATCATCAGGAGGTCAATGGAGGAGCGCCAGCGTTGATGGGGTCGTTCGTCATTGTAGGGCCCGTTGCAGTGTTGTCGAGATCCTCAGCTTCATCCATCTCACGCGATGAAGAATATGAACTGGTGACCAGTTGAGGAACTTTGACCTTCTTGAATTTCTTCGAAGTAGGATGAGACCAGTCAAAGTTCTGCTGAAAGTCCATCTGCTTGAGGTCTTCATCACTTAAAAGATGAGAAAGTATAGCCCAAGTGTGATCGAAGATTTCATACACATAGTAATGGTTATCTTCACTGTGTTCTAACTAATAGTCATGTTCTGAAGAATTGAGCCAAATTGACGCTTGACCCACTTGTGATTGCGATCGACTTTCTGGTGAAGACTTAGAAGAAGCTCACGATTAATCATCACACGCGGGGTAGTGGCTTGAGGATTTTGCTCGGTGGCTTTAGCAGCAGAGTCCTGGATTGCAGAGTTATCATTGGTGGAGTGAGATGCAGCCTTACGAAATTGAATAACCAATGGAATTTGAGGAAATTGAGGAAATTGCTTTGCCTTTTTCATCAATTGAGGAAATTGAGGAAATTGTCCTTTTGAGTACTTCAATAGGAGGCAAAAATCTGAAGTGATTCTGAAAATCAGCCTTGTATGGAATTGAAGATCTCGTTCTAGTGAACCTCATAATCCAAGGGGCATAGGGCTTCAATTCAAACGGTTGATAACCCACAAGTATAGGGGATCGCAACAGTTTTCGAGGGTAGAATATTCAACCCAAATTTATAGATTCGACACAAGGGGAGCCAAAGAATGTATGCAAGTATTAGCAACTGAGTTATCAATTCAATCACACCTAGAGATTGATTATCTGTAACAAAATGATCAGTAGCACAATAATATGATAGCTTTGATAGTAGTGGTAGCAGCAACTATAACGGTAATAGTGATAGTAATAGTTTTGTAGCAGTGACAATAGTAACAACAGCAGTAGTAACTTAGCAAGATCAATATGTAGGAAAAGCATAGGCATTGGATTGGCGATTTGTTGGACGATATTCATCATGTGACAGTTACAACCTAGTGCGATATGTCACTAGCTCCAGTTCATAAATATAATGTAGGCATGCATTCCGTAAATAGCCATACATGCTTATGAAAAGAACTTGTATGACATCTTTTGTCCTACCCTCCCGTGGCAGCGGGATCCATAAGGAAACTAAGGGATATTAAGGCCTCTTTTAATAGAGTACTGGAACAAAGCATTAGCACATAGTGAATACATGAACTCCTCAAATTATGGTCATCACCGGAAAGTATCCCGCATATTTTCACTACAGGGTTTACGGATCATAATACATAATAGGTGACTATGACTTGCAAGATCGGATCTAGAACATAAATATAATGGTGATAACATAAATGGTTCAGATCTGAATTCATGGCACTCGGGCCCAAAGTGTCAGTCATTAAGCATAGCAAAGTCATAACAACAGAAATCTCAGAACATAGTGGATACTAGGGATCAAGCCCTAAGAAAACCAACTCATTTACATGATGAATCTCATCCAACTCCTCACCTACCAGTGAGCCTACAAAGGAATTACTCACTCACGGTGGACAGCATCATGGAATTGGTGATGGAGGAGGGTTGGTGATGACGAAGACCAAAGATTCCCCTCTCTGGAGCCCCGGTCAGACTCCGGATCTGGCCTCCTGATAAAGAACAAGAGGTGACAACGGCTCCGTATGGCGAAATGAGATAATTCTTCCTCCTTGATTTTTTCTCCGAAAATAGGAATTTATAGCATCGGTTTCAGGGTCTGTGGGGCCACCAGGTGGGGACAACACTCGTGGGCGCTTAGAGGGGGGCGTGCCCTGGTGGGTTGTGCTCACCCAGGCCCCCCCTCCGGTGGTTGTTGGCTCCGGTATTTTTCTTTATTTATATAAAAAATCCTCGCAAAGTTTCGTTCCAATCCGAGAACTTTTATTTTTGCACAAAAACAACATCATGGTAGTTCTGCTAAAAACAACGTCAATCCGAGTTAGTTTCATTCAAATCATGCAAATTAGAGTCCAAAACAAGAGAAAAAGCGTTAGGAAAAGTAGATATGATAGAGACGTATCGACGGTGAAAGAGCAACATTGTCCAAAGTCCACATGAAGAAATCACGATAGTTAATGGGAATCATATGAATGATGTTGAACAACAGATTCTTCATGTTGCCAACAACTTCTTCTTCTCCTTCAAAGTTGTGTCCTTTGATCGGACTAAGGGTTTTGGTCAATATGCGATAGACGGTCCTAGGCACATAGAGCAAATCTTTCACGAGGAAGGTGGTTCTTGGATATTGGCCTACCCGCAAAGGCTTCATCAACATTTGCATGACATGATTTGGAAGTTCAGGTTCTTCATAGATCAGCCTTGAACATTCTGCAGGAGGACTAACTAGGATGACATGGAGCAATTCAGAGGCCGAAGCTTTGTAGTGAGTGTTTTCAGTCATCCAATCTAGAACCCATGAATTGACATCTGAGACATTTCTAGTGAGGTGCAGAGTTGCATAAAAGTAAAGAATGAGTTCTCCATTCCAATCACAAATGTCGGCATAGAAAGTGAGGAGTCAGCTTCGTGAAGAACATTCAGAACGAGTTGAAAGCATGGAATGGACTCCATATCCACATGAGGAATTTGACGGTGCTGGAAGAATTTGTCCTTGCCAAACAGAACTAAGGCATAGAAATTCATCTGACTTGCAGTCCAAAACCTCTTGCACCTTAATCTTGCTGAGTCATAAGGATTTGCATCAGTGAAGAAATGATGCTCAACGAAGAAATCAACATTGTTGAATTTCGGCTTCCTTGTGCCAGTCTTAGGATTTTGAGGCTTGGGCTGAAGATCTGCAGTAGTAGGCCTCACAATCTCTTGAGTCACAAGTTCTGGTGCAATAGACTGAGGAATTGAAGCGACAATTTCATCAGCAATCTATGTCTCCATTTCTTCACCTGATGTAGCTGGAATTTTTTCAGGTATGGATTGGAGAGAATTTTGACGTCCTTTAGACCCTGTCAATATTTCTTCAGTCTGCACAGGGGAATAAGGAATTTGATGGAGAGGTGTGGCAATTGGTGAATTTGGGTGAATATTTTCCCAATAATCATCATTGAGGATAGGAGTGGTTGAGCCAATGTCCACATCTTCATCAATTTCTTCGACGCTCGCCTCTGCAGCAGTGAACTGAGGCATATGCGATGATACAAGTGGAGTTGAAACAACAACATCCACTTCAATTTCTTCTTCCATCTGTTCTTAGAAAGTAGCAACGATTTTCTTCATCAGGAATGACATATTCTTCACCAAACGGAACTAGTTCCTTTGATGGCACAATTGAAATTGGAGTAGCATCAATTGGTTCACTGAAAGAGCTTGACAAAGTCCACATTTTCTTGGGGGCTCAGGACTCTGCAGAGGTTGATGATTTCCTTTTCTTTGCGGCTTCCTTCTCCGTAGCCTTTGTTTTCTTCACTTCTGATGCAGAAGGAAGTGTGGTTTTACTCATCTTTGAAGATTTTGCGGGAGAAGCAAATGAAGTTGGTGCATTTTCTTCAGGCACGACCGATGCATTCGCCCTGGCATTCTCAGTTTCTTCAGGCACAACCGTTTCTTCTGCTGGCCTGGGTTGTTCTTCAGGCGCAACATTGGTGATTGCCCTATCAGTTTCTCCAGAAGCAATAATTTCTTCAGCGGCCCTGGTAGCTTCTTCAACAGCCTGAATTTCTTCAGCTGCTCTTTCATTTTTCTTCAGCAGGCTGGACAAAATATTCAGCCTGAGATATTTGTTGTTGCGATGGAGTTGCAACATTTGCCTTGAGGTTCTTGGCGATGTTGAAAAATCTGACCTTGGCTCCTATCAATCAGCATGGCATCGGTCAAATTCATCACTGAGGACTTTGATTTCCTTCTGAACTGTGACAAGTTCTTCAGGAGACATGGTAAGAACGTTGTTCCTCAAAAAGCATTCTTTCTTGTATTGGTCCTTCTTGACTCGCCTGGCCTTCTCAAATTTTCATTTTTCTTCGCCTATGAAGATGGTCAACATGTGACTTTGCCAGTAGTCAGATTCAGGTCAGAGAGTGGAGTGCTTGCATCCTTGTGCCATAGATCAATGAAGTCAAGGATCTTCTTCAGATCCAGCATAAGTGGCACAGAGCTACCTTTGGCTCTCGTAGCCCTTTGCTGTCTATCTCTGATGATTTCAGCAAGTTCTTCACCATCAGCTCCATCATCATCAGATGGAACATGGAACACCACTTGCTTCTTATGAATACTTGGTCTCTTGCCACGTCCAACAATGGACTTCGCCTTCAATAGACATGGGCCATTTGAGGATTGTGGTTGAGCTGAGGAAGTTGCAGATGCCCTTGAGGCAATAGAAAATCCATCAGTCCGCTGACACATTGTAAGGTGCACAGGAGTTGAGGACTTTGTGGAAGCAACTGAGGATTTTGCAGCAAATGAGGGAATTGGCGCTGCCCTTGAGGAAGTTGCTTGAGGTATTTGCCCCGAGGGCTTTGTTGTTGAGGAACTTGGCCATGAGGGCATTGAGCTTGAAGACTTTGGCTTCAAAGCCGGTTTCTTCTACATCGCCTTCTTTGGCATTGTTCTACTGGCAGAGGCCTTAGCAGCAGCAGCTTGAGAGTCCTCACTGAATTTACTCACAACCTCAACAACCATTGTTTGAAGCTTTGCTTATCGCTTGGCCCGTTCCTTTGGAAATTCCTCACCACGCTTGATGCTGGTAGGATCAGCTTGTTGGCCAGCAGCTAGAGGTGGTCTTGGCCATGGAGGATTGACAACGAATTTCTTCATGTACTTAGGAGTAACATAACGATATTCCTTCCATTCCTTCACGCATCTCCTCTCAATCCTTTGTATGCGCACTTTGCATTGTGTCTTGGTCTCTTTCCCATGAGTATCTTCATCAGGTGTGCAGTATTCATCATAGATGTCTTAAGAGATCTCAAACGCGGTGTTTGTCTCAGGCCTTTTTCCTGCTTTCTCAGGTCGTTTCCCATCTGCTATTTTCCTCACTTGAGGATTTTGAACTTTTGAAGATTCTTAGGAAGTATGCAATTTTTCTTTGAGGAACGCTTTTGTTCAAAGTCTTTACCATTTTCATCGGTGCATAAATGGACATTTGGGGGCATAGAAATTTTGACGCCTTTGCAATCTTGCATGCCGAATTTCCTTAGTACATCCTTGAGGTATTTCTCTTGAGATATGAAGATGCCATTGCCTTGTTGATGAATTTGGAGACCTAAGAAGAATTTGAATTCTCCCATCATAGAAATTTGATATTCCTCACGCATAATGTATCCAAATTCATCACTGTAACGTTCATTAGTACAGCCAAAGATAATATCGCCCACCTATATTTGGCACATGAATAATTCATCATCATAAGTTTTTATGAAAATAGTTGGGTCAAGTGAACCGGGTTTAAGGCCTTTCTTCATGAGGAATTCCTCGAGTGTATCATACCATGCCCGTGGGGCCTGCTTGAGGCCATAGAGGGCCTTGTTGAGTTTGAAGACTTTGTCATGATGCTTATGATCTTCAAAACCTGGGGTTGAGCAACACATACTTCTTCCTCATGCTTACCATTGGGGAATGCACTTTTCATCCATTCGATATAAGATGATATTATGATGGTTAGCATAAGCAAGCAATATTCGAATAGCCTCAAGTCTAGCAACGAGTGCAAAAGTTTCATCAAAATCAATTCCTTCAACCTGTGTGTAGCCCTGAGCTACAAGACGAGCCTTATTCCTCACCATTAGGCCATTATCTTTTTGCTTGTTGCGTTAGATCCACTTGGAACCCATGATCTGATCGCTTGACAAGTTCCCACACTTAGTTGGTCTCGAATTGATGCAATTACTTTTGCGTAGCTTGAATCCACTCAGGCTCCAGAAATGCCTCATCAACTTTGGTGGGCTCTGTGATAGAGAAAAAAGCGAAGTGCCCACAAAATTTAGACAAATGTGAAGCTTTTGAGTGTGTGAGAGTACCTGGTGCATTGATGTCGTGAATGATTTTCTCAATCTGCACTTCATTTGGGACGCGAGGATGAGTAGGTTGATGACTTTGATTGGGTTGAGCATTTTCTTCAGAGCCATTTTCCTCAGGTGCACCAGTATGATTTTCTTCATGGTCTGGAATAATTTCTTCAACAGGTTCTTCAGTGGGTATGACGTCCTCAGTAGCCTTGAACTTAATGGATTACTTAGGAGACATTTCATCAAGCACAAGAGGTAGGTGATCTCTTTGCGAGCCGTTAGTTTCATCGAACCGCACATCTGCAGTTTCAACAACCTTGTTGTGATAGGTGTTGAAGACTATGTAGGTGCGCGAGTCCTTTACATAACCAAGCATAAAACCTTCATGTGCTTTCAGTGCAAATCTACCATTCTTAAGAAGTTGCTCCCCACTACTCCCTATTCTCTCACCATGCACACTGTCGACATCGGCGATGTGCCACATCATCTTCTATATCTAAATATGCACACTGACCACATCAGCGATGTGCCAAGTCATCTTCTGTATCTAAATAGGAGACCCAACTACCTGAATTTTCTAGCTCCTCATGCATCCACGTCATCAGCGTTCATCGCATCGTCCCGCTTGGTCCAATGGTACTACGTTCCTGGCTTGATTTCTTGTGTGTGGGATGTACAAAGGCACAGAACCACGTCTTGACTTTTTGCACTTGGCTGCCGAGCCAAACGCCCATGTCTGTCATCATTTACATGTTCATATTCCCAGTTGGGTTCTCTCGCAAAAAAATCATCCCAGTTGCATCTCATCGCCTTCAACGCTCCCGAGGCCAGCCGCTGTTTAGCGTCTTCCCAACATTAGATCTTTTGTCTCCTCTAATTAATTATCTTCTCTGGTCTTCCTCTCCTTGACGCAAAAGAAACTGACATGGATCTTCACCTTCGCTGCGACTCCTATAGACCACCATGGTCGTTTGGCTCATGATGCTCTGGTACCCAAGTACCCCAAGCCTATATGTTGGTGGGCTCCTCTCTCTCTCCCTCCCTCCCTCTTTCTCTCTCCCTCCCTCCCTCCCTCCCTCCATCTCTCTCTCTCTCTCTTAGTGGTGTCCCCTTGCCGTGCTTCTGTGATGTTGCCACAGTCCATATTAACGCCTTCTTTTCATGCAGTTCATGATTGCAAGATCTGAAGCCGAGTTGATTTTCTCTATTGAGGTTATGTTTGGAATTTGGCTTGGGGTTTTGGGCTATCTCTTTAATAATTTTGGTTGCGTCATTCACCTATGTTATTTCACTGTGATACAGAGCAGAGGGATCTCCTTTATTTGTTACTATTGGTTTAGTAAGTAATAATTCATGGAGACATGCTCACATCATATTTTTTTGCAGGGCAAAGCAATGGATCTGTGAAACATACAAACTACCATCCTCATATATGAGGACACACCAACAGTGCATAAAGGAATTGATATCATGTGACTTCTGTTTCACCAGCTCTCAGCTATATGTTTATCTGCATCAGTAATTGTGTCTCATATTCAGATGCACAACTTCCAGCAGTGCAGAAAGGAATTGATTTCATCAGGTTTTCGTTTCACCTGTTTTCACCTATACTTTGTTTCTGTACATTCATTGTGTTTGCACATATTCAGATGCACAACTTCGACAAAATGCACCATTATTAATCAACTCTCCATTTGGAATTGAGACGCAACTACTGTTCGGTTACTAATTTTATGTGTTTGTTCTTTCAAATAATTTCCTTAAAATCACCCTTTTATTTTCCTCCACCAAATTGAGCAGGCGTCTCATTTATTTACTCATGCAACTTCAATTCTATTAATCAGATCGACCGAGCCATCACTTGAGCCATCACTCGCGCTATTGCAAGCATGTGGTAACTCATTGTATTCTCTAAGACGGACTCCTATATCATTTTGCATGAGTGTTCCCTCTAGCAATGTCCATGGTTTGTCTTAGTTCCCTAATTTCGAATTCCTTTAATTTTATCAAATCTCAAAGCTAGTGTCATTATACTTCTGGTTCGTTTGCTCCTCTTAGTGAAACTAATATACATTTTTTTTCATATTCATTATTTGTAATGTTGGGATGGAAGAAGTTCCACAAATATGTTAAATAAATATCATTTTATGTCATGGTTTTTAAGCATTCTTTTAAATTTACGATACTCCATACAAGTCGACTGAAGGAATAATTTCACGTACATCTTTCACCTCAGTATGTATTGTCAATGCTATCTTTACTATTACTAATATTCATCCTTGATTGAGCAGTTCCAAAGCCTTTATTTCTTATACAATACGTTCCTAGGTAAGAGATTAAAAAATATTCTTGGGGCCAATTTGGATGATCTTACTCTCTTATGTATGATTAACTTATTTGTTCTTTATGTCTACATACTTTGAAGATAAACCAACCACTCTATCTTTAGTCAACGCCACCTTTATTTTTCCCTCTTTTTTCTCTTGGGATTTGTTTCTTCAAAGTTTTCTATGAAACACATGAAGTGTCATAGCAACACGCGAGGAATCTTCTAGTTTAGAATTGTGATGAGGATCTCTAATCCAACATTTAGCACCGAAGACTTTGAAATAACTCACATTGGTTTTCTTGTTAGTGAGGAGTTCATATGAGGTCTTCTTGAAGAATTTGTGAAGATATACCCTGTTGATGATGAGGCACGCAGTATCACTAGCCTCAGGCCAGAAGCAACAAGGCATCTTGTATTCATCTAGCATGGTGTGAGCCATCTCAACAGGAGTCTTGTTCTTGTGCTCCACGACGCCATTCTGCTGAGGAGTGTATGAGGTAGATAACTCATGAGTAATACCACGTTCATCAAAGATAGTCATCAAGACCAGTGTTCCTGAACTCGTTCCCATTGTCACTCCTGATATGCTTGATCTTCACACCGGAATTCATCAAGGCCCTTGAGGAAAATCATTTGAAGACTTCCTGCACTTCATTTTTGTAAATAATGATACACACCCATGTGTAACAAGAGTAATCATCAACAATAACAAAGCCATATAATGATGTTGCATTTGTCAGTGTGTCATAATGAGTAGGACCAAAGAGTTCCATGTGAAGCAATTCAAAAGGACGAGTGGTAGTCATGATAGTCTTCGGGGGATGCTTGGATCTGGTCATCTTTCCAGCCTCACAAGCCCCACAAAGAGGATCTTTGAGGAATTTGACACCCTCGATGTCGATGACGTGCTTCTTCTTCACAAGCATGTGCAAGTTCCTCATGCCAGCATGACCGAGTCGATGATGCCATAGCCAGCCTTCTGAAGCTTTTACAAGTCTCCTCTCCTAAAGCCTTCAAAGACTTTTGATTTGTCAGATTCCTTGAGTATTATGCAGCAATATTTGCCAAAGATGACAACCATATCAAGATCATAAAGTATTGAGACAGACATGAAGTTGAATCTGAGGGACTCGATAAGCATGACTTTGTCCATGTGTCGATCCTTTGAGATTGCAACCCTACCTAGACCCAATACCTTGCTTTTTCCTTGGTCAGCGTAGGTGATATGCTTCAGATGTGATGGTGATAGAACAAAGTCCATGAGTAAGTTCTTGTCACCAGTCATGTGATTTGTACATCCACTGTCGAGGAACCACTCAGTAGCTTTGAGAGATTCATCCTACAGATAAATTAGTGCATCTTACGAACTCATATACTTCATAGTGAAGAATATGACATCAAATTCATCAGATAGAATTTCATCAAGTAGTGCAATGGTATAGTAGTATAATGATGTGGGAAATGAGTAATTCATTTCTTCATGATTAGCTTCCGTCCATTCAAGCACTCTCAGGTCTCCAGCAAATTCTTCAAACGTTCAAGTTCATCTGGAGACCTGACCCTGCATATGTGAAAGGTCTCATTGAAGCCAGTGCACTTCGTTTCACAGAAGATGGGTTAGAGTATGCATATGAATAAGCAGAGAAATTCTTCGAGGACTTATGAACATAATGATTTGAAGAATAATGCACATATTCATGACCCTTAGATTTTCCCTATGAAACAGATGCATTAGCATGATGATGATCATATGAGGAATCTGATCCATATGAGGACTTGGATCCATATGAAGACTTTGGTCCATATGAAGAATTTGATCTGGGGTTTCTGTTCTTCATATGTGGTTTCATGAGGACATTCACTTGAAGACTTTCGAGGCACCTTTTGGGAGCCCATATTTTCTTCGTAGGGGGACCGTTCCTGCAGTTAGTTCCCGCATATCTGGAAAATACTTCACCATTAGTTTTTTCAATAGTTTATAGTTGGAGTCAAATGACTCGTCAGATGAATATGAGGATTCACATGTAAAGACAGATAAAGTAGACGGATCTACATGAGGTCCTTTTGCAGCAACCCATGAAGTTTTGGGGTACTGCTCAGGTTTCTAGTAGAAACCATCAGCATTGAGTTTCCTCTCAAATGCAATACTCTCTTTCCTAGGGTTCCTGTTAAGGATCTACTTCTTAAGCATATCACTAAGAGCCTGATGCCCTTTGAGGCTTTTGTACATGCCTGTCACATACAATTCCTTCAACCCTGCATTTTCGTCAGTGATACTGTCGGTGTACTAGAGTAGGGGTACCCTAGTATCCCGAACTTGTGCACGGGCAGTCGCAGCATCCCGCGGCAAGGCTTGCCGGGTGACCGCCAAGGTCCTCCATGGTTCCTTTGGAGCCATTCAAGAACAAAGTATCCAAGCCAAGGAGACAAGACCCCGGCAAGAGGAGCTTGCCGGGAAGGAGACAAGACCCCGGCAAGAGGAGCTTGCTGGGAAGGCCAACCAAGGCATCTTAAGGAACTTGCCGCAACGCACCACGCGTCCCGGCAAGGCCCGGTGAGCGACAAACTCCCGGACGCGACAAGACAACGACCGCGGCAAGGCACTTGCCGCGGCAAGCCTCCACTCTGCACCTGCGCTCCAGCACATCCACCAACGTGTCGCTCTGGGACCCTTCCAGGCGTACGTGGCGGGAGGCTGTGCAGCCAGCGGTACACGGTGGCAAGTGGCGCTGACAAGATTGCCATCGTGGCGAGCGGTGGCGTCCCTGGCGGTCACTTTTTGCACCGTCTAGGCGACGCAGACAGGCATTTAATGCCCTTGTCCCCTACCGTCAGGGTTAGGTATGATACACTGTTGTAGGCGGCGGTACCAACCGCAATGCCTTTTCCATTTTTACCCTTGTCTACGTTGCCACCTGTCGGTGACCCGTTGAGCATATAAAAGGAGGCCCATGCGCAACGTAGAGAGGGTCGGCCAACAGAGAACACTCACGCTCGGTCTCGTTAGCTGCTGGTGTGTACTGTAGCACTCGGCGCTCCCGAGCAAGAACACAATACAAACCACAAAGCAGGAGTAGGGTTTTACGCATCCGTGCAGCCCGAACCTGGCTAAACCGATCGTGTGCTCGTGCGCTTCGCCTCGATCTGCTCTTCGTGCGATCTCCGCCCCCCGCCGAACCAAAAAGGGGCTCGGTCCACCGGTCCCATAGGTGTTCGTGGGTCAGCAACCCCGACATCTTTGGCGTGCCAGGTAGGGGAGCGTCGAGATTGTGTGAACCTGATCCGGCGTTCGCACGAGCTACATCTTCATTGTCTTCATCAACATGCCGCCGAAGAAGAAGGCTTCGGAGGCGGCTGCTCCGTCCGCACCAAACCCACCATCACCGGAGCGAACGGCTGGTGGGGTAGACGCCGGCGGAAGAACGGGCGTCGACGAGGGAGCTCACGGTGCTGCCAGGTCCAAGGACAAGGCTGCGCTGCCCATCGGCGGCGCAGTCGGCTCCCACAACGACCGAGCGCACTCCAAGACCTCGGCGTCCGTACACGCACCGCGCCCATCCCAGGAGGCACGGGACCGGCAGCGTCATGGTACTCATAGTACCATACGTTTGCTGGACCAAGATCGAGCTGGTGGATCTCGGAGTGCTCAAGACTAGCATGCACACCAACACGCTGGCACGAGCAGGGCATGGTCGCCTGGACGAGATACTGCTCCTTCTAACGTAGTTAGAAGTCCGAGCATATCCCGTTCCTCGCACCGTTCGCCACCGCCGCCCGCCACTTCAGCAGAAGCTTTGGCGCGAGCTCAACTGCTCCTAGACTACCCTCCAGCGGCAGACAAGATCGACGACTGGAGGGCCACCATTCAAAGTCTCGTCGGCTTCGCCAACGGCGACATCCCACGGCAGCCGAGTACTTCACAGCCGCGGCAAGTCAGCCAGGCGCGAGCCGGTGGCGACAAGACCGGTGGGGGTGCAACCACCGTGCACTCTCCGCCCCGAAGGCCAAGATCGCTGACTCGCCAGATCCACCACGACAGCGACTCCACCGCGTCATCAGATCCACGAGCTCGTCGCGATCAGCGCCAAGTTCTTCACGAACGACAGCAAGAAGACGCTCGTACTCGCATCGAGCGCCGAAGAGAAGCGCGACGTCAATCAGACCTGCGCGCTGGGCCTTCTGTCGATATGCATGCGCCAGGGGAACCAGGCGACTTGCCGTACGCAGTAGGTTGCCCTGTGTTTACCCGTGAGCTGCGGCAAGTCCAGTGGCCCAGCCAGAAGAATTTCAAGCCAGACGTACCAGAGAAGTACGATGGCAAGTCGCATCCGTCGGAGTTCTTCAGCATCTACACCATCGCAGTGCAAGCTGCCGGGGGACGCGACGACAAGATCCTTGCCAACTACTTCCCGCTGGTGCTCAAGCCCGACGTCAGGTCCTGGCTCATGCATTTGCCGGACAACTCCATATCCTCTTGGGCAGACCTACGCCATCAGTTTGTCGGCGCCTTTACAGGCGGCCACAAACCTCATGGCCAAGAGAGTGACCTTCACCTACTCGCCCAGAAGGAAGGAGAGCCCCTGCGCAAGTACATTCAGAGATTCAGCCGTGTACAGCGCAACATCCCAGATATCCACCCTGCCGCGGTCATCAGCGCGTTCCATCAGAACGTGCGTAACCGCAGGATGCGGGAGGAGATGGCGATGTGCAGGATCAGAGACGTCAGTGAGCTATATGCCCTGACCGACAAGTGTGCACGTGCTGAGGAAGGGAGGAAACTCCCCGGAGAGAATACAGGAGCAGAAGGATCTGACAGCGAGGATGCTGCCCCGGCAAAGAAAAACCGGCGGCGGAATAACAGGAAAAAGAAAGGCAAAGATGTGCTAGTCGTTGAGCAGTCCGGCAACGACGGTGGCGCCAAGCAAGCCAAAGCTGGTAGCACCGGCAAGGAGATTGTCGCGTGCACCAACTGCCAAGCTGTGGCGGTCGCCGACAAGCAGGACGGCACCGACAAGCAGTATTGCAAGATCCACCGCACCAAGGGCCATGACCTCCAGAGCTGCAAGAAGGTCGAGCAGCTTGTCCAGCAGCAAAAAGCTGAGTACGAGCGGCGTGACAAGGAGAGGGCCCAAGGAGGCGCTGGAGAATCCGGCAAGAAGCGCCCCGGCCGGGGAGGACGCCGCGGCAAGGCCAAGCAGCGGCAAGGGGACAGACCTCCCCGCGGCCGCGACAAGGATGAAGACAACGACGACGAAGACATGGATGATGTCGAGACCAGTGAGCAGGAGTTCCAGAAAGCCACAGAAGTCTTGTGCATCGACGGCGGTGCTTCTCTGCATACTTCTCACCGCCAACTGAAGCAGTGGGCGCGGGAAGTCAATGCGGCAGAACCACCTGTCGAATCACGCAAGCTTCTGAAATAGTCCAGCACGCCTATCATCTTTGATATTGAGGACCACCCTGATCGCACAACTGCGGTCGGGTGCTTGCCGATGTTGGTTTCACCAACTATCCGCAACCTCAAGGTCACTAAGATGTTAGTTGACGGTGGGGCCGGCTTGAACCTGATCTCCTCCGCTGTACTCCAGGAACTCTAGATCCCTGACAGCGAGCTCGAAGAGACCGGCACATTCCAAGGAATCAACCCGGGAAGGAGCAAGCCGAAGGGGAAGGTCACGTTGCCGGTAACATTTGGCAGCGAATTGAACTTCAGGACTGAGAGGGTCACTTTTGACGTTGCCGGTTTTCCATTGCCTTACAATGGGATACTCGGCCGTCCAGCACTCGCCAAGTTCATGGCAGCCTCTCACTACGCATACAACATGCTGAAGATGCCAGGCCCGATAAGCGTCATCTCTGTCCCTGGCGACAAGAAGGATGCTCTTATCTGCACCGACAAGATCTACCGGGAAGCGGCAGCCGCAACGGATCGCAAGTCACTTGCCGCTGAAGCTCCCGGGGGAAGAAGAAGACCAAGTCCGGCAAGAGTTCTGATGCCCACTCCGGCAAGCGCACCTCTTCGGAGTGCTGCGCTACCGTCGAGGACGCACCATCGAGCTCCACTGGCAAGTGTTAGAAGGCAATGGCAGCTCCGCCAGAGACCAAGAAAGTGTCCGCCAAGGAGGACAGCACTGGTGGTATCTTCACCATCAGTGCCACTCTTGACCCTAAATAGGAAAGCACGCTCATTGCTTTCCTGCGGGCGAACGTCGATGTGTTCGCGTGGCAACCGTCTGACATCCCCGGTGTTTCCAGGAAAGTAATTGAGCACCACCTTGCCGTTTGTCCTCATGCGCGGCCCGTCAAGCAGAAGGTCAGGAAGCAAGCAGTGGAGCGCCAAGAATTTATCGCAGAAGAAATCAAGAAATTGGAAGCGGCAGGCCTTGTCAGAGGAGTGCTCCATCCCACGTGGTTGGCCAATCCTATAGTCGTGCGCAAGGCAAACGGGAAATGGAGGCTTTGTATCGACTTTACCGATGTTAATAAAGCTTGTCCCAAAGACCCATTTCCCTTGCCGTGCATTGACCAGATTGTTGACTCCACGGCCGGATGTGACTTGCTTTCATTTCTTGACGCATACTCAGGATACCATCAAATCTTCATGGCAGAAGAGGATGAGGAGAAGACCGCATTCATTACTCCATGTGGCACGTACTGTTTCATACGGATGCCTTTCGGTTTAAAGAATGCTGGTTCAACATTTGCAAGGGTAGTTCATGTCGCTCTTAAGCCACAAATACACAGAAATGTGGAAGCCTACATGGATGACATAGTGGTCAAGAGCAAGGACAGGGCAACTCTGATTCAAGATTTAGACGAGACCTTTGCAAATCTGCGCAAGATCAACCTCAAGCTCAACCCCGAGAAGTGTGTGTTTGGGGTCCCCTCCGGCAAGCTTCTCGGGTTCTTCGTGTCTCAGCAGGGAATTGAAGCCAATCCCGACAAGTTCAAATCCATTGAGCAGATCGAAGCACCAAAGCGCGTCAAGGATGTAGGAAGACTTGCCGGTTGCGTAGCTGCTCTCAGCAGGTTTATCTCTAGGTCTGCTGAGCGCGCCCTGCCTTCTTCAAAATATTGAAAAAGGCAGGTCCAATGAAATGGACTCCGGAAGCGGAGGCTGCGCTGCAGGACTTGAAGAGATACCTGTCCTCCACTCCAACACTTGTCGCACCTAAGCCACAAGAGAAGTTGCTGTTGTATATAGCGGCAACCAATCAAGTGGTCAGTGCTGCGTTAGTGGCAGAGAGGGAGGCAGATGACGAGCCAGCAACCGCGGCAGGCGCATCCAGCAACAAGCAGGGGGCTTCCCCGATAAGCTCTGGTCCCGACAAGGATGGATCTGCGCAGGTGCGCGAAGAGATACAGAAGAGAATGGTGCAGCGCCCAGTTTACTTTGTCAGTTCCCTTCTGCAGGGGGCTAGATCAAGGTACTCTGGTGTGCAGAAATTGCTTTCCGGCCTTCTCATGGCCTCGAGAAAGCTGCGCCATTACTTCCAAGCACATGAGATCACAGTTGTCACTCGCTTTCCGCTGAAGAGGATTCTACAGAATCCAGAAGCGACAGGTAGGATTGTCGAGTGGGCACTGGAACTGTCAAGCTTTGGCCTCAAGTTTGAGAGTACTTCAACTATCCAAAGCAGAGCATTGGCAGAATTCATAGCAGAGTGGACGCCAACATCAGATGAAGAAATTCCGGAAACGAGCATCCCCGTCAAGGAGGCAAGCAAAGAGTGGCTCATGTACTTTGACGGTGCCATCTCGCTGCAAGGCGCCGGCGCTGGCGTGCTGCTTGTCACACCCACCGGAGAGCACCTCAAGTACATAGTCCAGATGCACTTCCCAAGGAGCAAGCAACAAACAATACTGCAGAGTATGAAGGCTTGCTTGCCGGTCTCAGGATCGCGGCAGACCTTGGGATCAAGAAGCTCATTGTCAGGGGTGACTCGCAGCTTGTCGTCCGCCAAGTGAACAAGAGTTATCAAAGTCCGTTGATGGAAGCCTATGTTGACGAAGTGAGAAAGCTAGAAGAGCACTTTGACGGCCTACAGATGGAGCATGTCCCAAGAGCTCAGAACGACATTGCCGATGGCCTGTCAAAGCGCGCTGCACTTAAGTTACCTGTGGAACCAGGGATCTTTGTGCTCAAGCTGACTCAACCGTCCGTAACACCGTCAACTGGATAGAGCAAGAAGAGGAAGTTGATTTCTGGTGGCTATTATCCGGCAGAGCTTCCTGGAGCCGCCGCCAAGAAGGTCCCCAAGATCAACACCAAGAATGCTGAGGAGCAGTCTGCTCCGGCAAGCCCTAGGGTTTGTTTCGTTGAAGCAGAGGCTCCCGACAAGTTTTGCTCCGGCAAGCTTGCCGGGGAACGTCAAGCTTCGGCTGAGCCACAAGTTCTCACCATAGAAGCGGATGTTCTCGCAGCAGCAGATGTGCCTTTAGTCCTTGTTGTCGAGCCACAAGCTCCAGCATGGGCACAGCAGATTGTCCGTTTCCTTCAGACAGGAGAACTTCCGAAGAGCAAGAAGAAGCGGAAAGTGTAGCCCGGCAGTTAAGTATGTACCAGTTTGTCGGCAACACACTATACAGAAGAAGACTCAATGGTGTGAAATTGAAGTGTATTCACCGGGAAGATGGACAAAAGCTGTTGGCAGAGATACATGGAGACATATGTGGTCACCACATTGGTGCAAGAGCACTTGTCGGCAAAGCATTCCGGCAAGGTTTCTTCTGGCCGACAGCCCTCCAGGATGCAACTGCACAAGTAACCAAGTGTGAAGCGTGCCAGTTCCATTCCAAGCAGATACACCAGCCAGCTCAAGCTCTCCAGACAATCCCTTTATCCTGGCCATTTTCGGTCTGGGGGCTCGACATCCTCGGCCCCTTTCCCCGAGAAGTCGGGGGCTTTGAGTACTTGTACGTTGCAATTGACAAGTTCACAAAGTGGCCGGAAGTGGAAGTAGTGAGGAAGGTGACAGCACAGTCAGCAGTCAAGTTCTTCAGGTCGATTGTTTGCCGCTTCGGGATCCCTAACAGGATAATCACCGACAACAATACGCAATTCACGAGCCGCACCTTCATGCAGTACGTCCAAGATCTTGGCGCCAAGGTCTGCTTCGCTTCTGTTGCTCACCCGAGAAGCAACGGTCAAGCGGAGAGGGCAAATGCTGAAGTGCTGCATGGGCTCAAAACCAGGACTTTCGACAGGCTGCACAAGTGCGGAAGAAACTGGATCGAGGAGCTGCCGGTGGTTCTTTGGTCGATCAGGACGACGCCAAATCGAGCCACTGGCCAGACACCTTTCGCTCTAGTCTATGGAGCAGAGGCAGTCTCCCCACGGAACTCGTATACGAGTCACCTCGAGTGCTCGCTTACGATGAGCTTGAGCAAGAGCTGCTGCGACAAGATGACGCGCTGCTCCTTGAGGAAGACCATCTTCAGGCTGCTGTACGAGCTGCTCGCTACCAGCAAGCTTTGTGCCGCTACCATAGCCGCAAAGTTAACGCCAGAAGTCTCGAGGAAGGCGACCTTGTTCTTCGGCGCGTTCAGTCCGCCAAGAATTCCAACAAGTTGACGCCGAAGTGGGAAGGCCCTTACCGAGTGAAACGAGTCACTAGGCCTGGCGCTGTCCGCCTTGAGACTGAAGATGGCATCCCAGTGAGCAACTCCTGGAACATTGAGCATCTTCGTAAGTTTTACCCATAGGGCGCGGTTGCCGGAACCCGTTCCGGCAACCACCTTTTGTACAAGTATTGCCGCTATTGCATGTAATCCTTTGAAAAAGCCGGGCGCAGACCTCGTGCATAAAGCTCATGTGTTCCGCACACTTTGTCGATTTCATGCTTTTTATAATTTCACATGTGTTATCTGACACTTTGTGCAGCACTTACCCCCGGTAAGCAACAACGAGCCACAAGGCTCCATATCTTTTCTCCTCTTTCTTTTTTCTCAAGGAAAGGAAGGTTCCCTCGCCCACAAGTTTGTCGAGGGGAAAGGAGAAGATAATGGTATGGACCAGGCGTCGTTCGAGAAAGTTTCGCCTTGCCGGAAAGCAAACGAAAGAAAAGCTAAGTTGCCAAAGCTTGAGAAATTAGATTTTTTAAAATTTTAAGTTATCTTCCTTGAACGACCGTACTTTGTATGGAAAACCTGTGCGCGGAGGAACCAACTCGTAGCTAGTTGCACCCTTACTTTTTTTCGAGTCCGCTCAACAATTTAAGTGAGCTGCGACTAGTTGCGACAAGGTTTCTTGCCGGTAGCGGCACCGCCAGCAGGCTGCTAACGTCCCGCACTCAGCGCTCGCGGCCAAGGTGCCCGCGCCGGCAAGTTCCCTAAAAGCGTAGGGCAAAAACATACAAAGGAAGGAATCAAGTAAAGGAAATAACATGGCAATCATTACCCAAAATAGAGTTATAATACAAGATAGCTTGTCGCGGCTCTAACAGATTGTTCTCATAACATGACCAGCAGCGACAAGAAAAGAAGAAAACGGGTGGCCTAGTCAACGCGATCGCCCTCAACCCTCTTGATCCCGCTCACCTTGTCCACAATGGGTGCGACAAGGGTCTTGAGCGCCTCCAGATCGGCATCCAGCGGCAAGGTCCTGAGGACGTTGGTGAGGTTGAGGCCCGGGTTGCGAAAGGCCACCTTCACCAGCACCTTTTGAAGAGCACCCGCGCAGATCTTGCGCGACTCGTCGGCCAGTTGCTTTGGGATCCTCTCCCGGAGTCGCCGGAGGGCCGTCACCACGCCTTTGAAGAACGAGGTGAGCTTGGCGCTGGGTTGGAGGTTCGCGTCGGAGGGATACCCGAGATCCTCCATTCCCAGCTGCGCCAGCTCCCTGTCGATGTCTGCGGCAACATCCACGAGACCCTCCGTCCAGTGCTCCACATTCTCCCGGAAAGTGCTCTGGGCGGCAGCGGCACTCGCCAGCAGCGCCTTGCCGGCCTTGACCTCCTCCTTCAGGGCCGTCTCCTGCTCCTTGGCGCCGTCCAGTGTCTTGGTCAAAGTGATCAGCTTCAACTCAAGATCTGCATTGGAGTCCTTGGCGGCGTCAAGCTCCTTGCCCTTCTCGGCGAGATGGGCCTGCAGCTCTGAATGGCTGTGGGCGTCCTTCTCCAGCTCAAGCTTGAGCGTGGCAAGCTCGTCACCGCTCGCCTTGAGATCGGCCTCCAGATGCGCCACCTTCGTCTCCAGCTCCTTCTTGGCGGCCTCGGCAGCTGCGGCAGCATCCTCTGCTTGCTTGAGGGCTCCGCCAAATGTTCGCTCGCGTGCGGCAAGCTCCTCCTCGTGGCTGTCGAGGTTGACTTTCCGCTGCACCAGCTCGCCCTCCTGCACAGACAGCTTCTCAGCGACAAGCCTTTGTTGCTCTTCGACTTCAGCCCGCTCGAGGAGGAAGGCCTCCCGGTCCTCGGCAAGTCGCACCCGCTCCTCTGCTAGTGAGCGGAGAGCTTCCTGATTGTGACCCCGGAGCTCCTCCGCGCGCTTCTCGATGTCCACTCCCGCCTTCGCGACAAGCGCCTCACAGGATTCCAGCTTGGCTTGCCGGGCGCGGTAGAGCGACACCAGCTTCCGCAGCAGCCGCTCCTTCTCAGGCTCGCCGCTGCTGCTGCTTGGCGCGTCAACCAGCGCCAGCCCGGCGGAAGCAAGCACTTCTCCGTCGAAGCTCTCTCCTTCGACCGGCGCCCTGGAGCTTGACGCCCAGGGGAGGTTGATGAAGATGTCGTCGCCGGCCTTCAAGTAGACGCCTGGCTGGGGCTCTTCGGAGCCTGACGCTGCGGCAGCGGCGGAGGGATCGGCGGTCGATGTAGCGCCTGGTGCTCCTGCGGCCTCAGGGCCGTCAGTGTGATCGCCAGATCCCCCGCCTGCTTCTGCAGTGGCAGCTTTAGCGGTCTCTGCGCCGGCGGGATCGTCAGCGCCGGCCGCTTCCTCGGCGGCAACGGCGTCGTCGGCGGCAACCTTGGTCTCCATTGGCTCCGCAGCAGATGGATCTGACAGTCGGAAAGGGGAGAAGAGTCAAGCAAATATCCACAAAAGAAGATCAAAAGAAGAAGAACCCAAGGGAAGCTTTGAAGCGAGAAGATTACTGTGGCAGGTTCTGCAGTTGTGGTCTCCGCCGCCGGGGGGCCGCTGGTGCTATCCCTTGCCGGAGAATCCTCCCTTGCCGGAGAGCTCTCCCTTGCCGGGGACCTCTCCCTTGTCGGAGGACTCTCCCTTGGCGTTTCAGGGGCGGCCTCCGGGCGCTCCTGGTGGGGCTGCTCTGCTCCTACACAAGTCAACAGTCAGATATCAGCAAAACAAGAATCTCCATGCGCGCCCAACAGCGGAAAGCAAACCATGTACTTACGCTGGGGGCTGCTCTGGAGAACAGTTGCCGGGTCCGGCAAGATTGTCTCGGACGCATCCCCTGCTGTCGCGGTGGGTTCGTCCTCGATGATAATCACCGGGGCCTTGGCCCTCTTTGCTGCTCTCTGGGCCAGAGTCCTAAGAAGGAATAAGTTCGGAGTAAAGCAAGTGAGATACAAGACAAAACGACAAGAATTGAAGAACTACAAGTACAACAAGGGAATCTTACTCTTCTTCTTCTTCCTCGTCAGAGCTGAACGCGGAGAAGTCGAAGTCCGACTCGCGTCCGACGCGAGAAGGTGGAGGAGTAGGTTCCCTTGGCCGCTTGGCGGGAGCAGAAGCGGTGGTCCGGGAAGACCCCGCTCCAGTTGCCGCAGCAGCGTGAGGCGCTCCTGCGGCAACAGTGCTTGCCGCGGTGGAGCGTGTCGCGCGGCGCGGCGACTGTCGACTCGCCTGCCGCCTCGCTACGTCCCCGGCCTTGCGGAGACGCCTTCTTGGTGGAGATGGAGGCTCTGCTTGTGGCGAGCTGTCTGAGGATGAGGATCAAGAGGAGTTGATCTCCAATGAGCCGCTCGTATCCTCGGCGGGCTCGCTCGGCTCGGCGTCACGCCTGGCAAACTCTTTCTTGCCGGCGAGCTCCTCTCGCTCGGCACAGTTTGCCGCCTCTGCTGCCTCTGCCTCCTCGACGGTGAATCCAAACTCGCCAGCAGCTGCCGCCGCCTCTTCCAGCCTGGTGGCGATGCGTTTCAACTCCGCATCGGTGGTGTCACGAGTGAGGCCATTCTTTTCATCGGAGCGGATCGGCACTTCTACAAAGCTGTCGAAGAATTCCTGCACGACCTCATCTGCAGGCTCTTGCTAGGTTGGGACAATTCCATGCTAGTCGCACAGCGGCATCATTGCCCGGATGCGGTCGAGTGCGGAGTTATTGCACAACAGAACGATGCCCTGCGGCAACCTAAGCACTTCGGGATGCTCAGGGTCATACTTGAAGAGCTCCTGGAGCATCGCATTGAGCTCCAGGACAGTGAAGTTATAGTTGAGGCCCGGACGCAGCCTCATGATATCTGCTGCATTCTTGAACTCCCAGGCGGGTCTCCTCCATTCCTGCAGGGGGGCGATGCGGCAATGAAGTAAATCTGCGCCAACAGCACCTACAGTAAGCCCGGCAAGCCTGAGGCGTTGGATCCGGGTGATGGCAATCTTCAGCCTATCGTCTTCCGGGGCCACGTCACTCCAATCGCTGCCGCGTGTCGCTGGGGCTTGGCACTGGGCGGTAAACGGCTGCGGGTTCTCCTCGACAATCCAGCACCAGTCTGCTCTCCATTCCTCCCACTTGCCACGGAACTCGCCCTCTAGATAAGAGTCCTTCTTGCCGGCCCTTGAGATCCAGGCGATTCCGCCGGATAGAGGCTCTCCTCTCTCTACTCGGGGCATAAAGAAGTGGCGGAAAAGGGCTACGTTGGGATGGACTCCGACAAAGTTTTCGCAAAGATGTGCGAAAACTGCCATGGTCAGAACGGCATTGGGGGTGAAATCAAGGAGGCAGAGCCCGTAGGTGTTCATGCTGTCGCAGAAAAACTTAGAGAAGGGCGGGCAGAGCCCGCAGTAGAAGAACACGGCGAAGAAGGGATATCCGTTTGGAGCCATTTTATGAGCAGCGGCTGGAAGTACCTTCGTGCTCGGATGCGCTCGCGTCTCTGTCGACTAGAAAAGGTAGTAGTACTCCCTCAGCTCCTTCGCGGCAAGCTTGGGGGGGGGGGAGATTGCCCGCTCCTTCCGCAGCGCCGCAAGTCGCTGCGCCTCGGTCGACTTCACAGCCTTCCCCTTGTCGGCTTTCGGAGCCATGGCAGAAGTGGTGGAGGAGGTCGACGGCGTTGGTGGTGCTGGTGGCGATGGGGGGCAGGGCGCTACTCTCTTTGCTTTGGGAAGACGGAGGAGCGGCGGAGGCTTCCGAGATTGGAATGGAAAGGGGGCGAATGGGCGCACTACCCCTGTTTCCCCTGCTTATAAAGAGGGAGGGGGCGCACGTTCCGCCTTTCCTAATAAAGAAACCACCCACGATCTCTCCCACAACGCCGCATTCGACGCGTGTCGTTCGGGGAGGGCGCGGTGGATGCAGAGAGAGATACGGCATAAACCAGGCCGCACGTGCCCGTGCCCTGTTTTGGGCCTGGCCCAACAGCGCTCGGCACCGTGTATGGCCCAGGCCCGGGGGCTCTTATCGGTGTACTAGAGTAGGGGTACCCTAGTATCCCGAACTTGTGCACGGGCA
Source organism: Triticum monococcum (assembly GCA_034509565.1). NCBI lineage: Eukaryota > Viridiplantae > Streptophyta > Magnoliopsida > Poales > Poaceae > Triticum > Triticum monococcum. Next base: position 523,821,512 of record CM067842.1, on the reverse strand, counting down.
GTCGCAGCGTCCCGCGGCAAGGCTTGCCGGGTGACCGCCAAGGTCCTCCATGGTTCCTTTGGCGCCATTCAAGAACAAAGTATCCAAGCCAAGGAGACAAGACCCCGGCAAGAGGAGCTTGCCGGGAAGGAGACAAGACCCCGGCAAGAGGAGCTTGCCGGGAAGGCCAACCAAGGCATCTCAAGGAACTTGCCGCAACGCACCACGCGTCTCGGCAAGGCCCGGTGAGCGACAAACTCCCAGACGCGACAAGACAATGACCGCGGCAAGGCACTTGCCGCGGCAAGCCTCCACTCTGTACCTGCGCTCTAGCACATCCACCAACGTGTCGCTCTGGGACCCTTCCAGGCGTACGTGGCGGGAGGCTGTGCAGCCAGCGGTACACGGTGGCAAGCGGCGCTGACAAGATTGCCATCGTGGCGAGCGGTGGCGTCCCTGGCGGTCACTTTTTGCACCGTCTAGGCGACGCAGACAGACATTTATTGCCCTTGTCCCCTGCCGTCAGGGTTAGGTATGATACACTGTTGTAGGCGGCGGTACCAACCGCAATGCCTTTTCCATTTTTACCCTTGTCTATGTTGCCACCTGTCGGTGACCCCTTGAGCATATAAAAGGAGGCCCATGCGCAACGTAGAGAGGGTCGGCCAACAGAGAACACTCACGCTCGGTCTCGTTAGCTGCTGGTGTGTACTGTAGCACTCGGCACTCTCGAGCAAGAACACAATACAAACCACAAAGCAGGAGTAGGGTTTTACACATCCGTGCGGCCCGAACCTGGGTAAACCGATCGTGTGCTCGTGTGCTCGTGCGCTTCGCCTCGATCTGCTCTTCGTGCGATCTCCGCCCCCCTGCCGAACCAAAAAGGGGCTCGTTCCACCGGTCCCATAGGTGTTCGTGGGTCAGCAACCCCGACAGATACTTGTGGTGTCCTCAGATGAGGAATTTGTGACCACTGAAATAGTTGAAGGAGTTGCAGCAATAGAAGCATTTGAACGTTCAGGTGTAGAATTAGCAGATTCACGTTGAATGCATTTGAAACATGGTGGAATGAATTCTTCCTGAGCGGAGCTGATCTGTTGAGCAAGCAAGGAATCATTTTCCCTCTGAAGGTTATGATGACTCACCCTTTGTTTTCTCAAGATCTTGCTTTCTTTGAAGAAATTCATAGGAAATCTTCTCATGATCGGCTAAGAGTGTTTCATGACGACATTGAAGGTTATCAAACTTAGACTCTAGTTGTTCAAGAGTATCAGTAAGGGTTTGAGTTCGATCCACTTCCTCACCCAACAGGTCATTGCTTTTGTCTAGCAGATTATGAACCCTTTCCAAAGCCTTTTGTTCTTTAATGGCAATATTACCAAGCTTGGAATAGCTAGGTTTGAGGTTTTCATAAGATTCATCTTCACTAGCCAGAGGAAGGATATTTGAGTACCTTGGCACCTTTTGCCATGAAGCAGTAGGTGGGAGCAAAGTCATTGTTGCGATCATCAGCGGAGTTGGAGTTGCCATGTTCCTCAGTGTTGAAGATGGACTTGCTGAGGAAAGTAGCAGCGAGAGCTAGGCTCGCCACACCAGAGTTTGACACCTCAGATTCCTCCTCTTCCTGTTTTTCCTCAGATTCGGCTTCAGAGTCCATTTTCCTTGCCAATGAATGCCCGAGCCTTTCTGGAACTGCTCTTCTTATGAGATGAAGACTTTGAGGATTTTGATGATGAGGACTTTGAAGATTTCTTCTTTTTCTTCGAGTCATCAGAACTGTCATCCTTGTACTTCTTCTTCTTTGATTCCTTCAACCACTAAGGACAATTAGCCATGTAGTGACCAGGCTTTTTGCATCGATGGCAAGTTTTCTTATTGTAATCATGGGATGAAGAATCTAATCTCAAGTCATCACCTCTTGTAGATTTTCCAAAATGACCATGCCTTGAGAACTCATGAGTATTGCTAGCTCCTGCTTAGTTCCTTAGGATGACCAAGGCTGCTGTCAGAATCTTCCTCTTCAGATGAGGAAATTTCCTTGGCCTTCAGTGCACGTGATCTTCCATAGCTTGGCCCATAGAGGTCTCGCTTCTCAGCTTGTAGTAATTTATGAGTGTTCACTCTCTCGAGGATATCAGCAGGATCTAGTGACTTGTAGTCTCCACATTCTTGAATCGTCAATGCCAGTGTATCAAATGAGGAATCAAGTGATCTCAGCAATTTCTTCACCACCTCGTGGTCGGTGATGTCCGTGGCACCAAGTGCTTGAAGCTCATTGGAGATGTTAGTGAGGTGATCGAAGGTTTGCTGAACATTTTCGTTGTCGAGTCTTTTGACGCGGTTGAAGAGATTGCGAAGAATGTCAACTCAAGAATCACGTTGGGTTGGGATTCCATCATTGACCTTGGACAGCCTATCCCATATAAGCTTTGCAGACTCCAAAGCACTCACTCTATTATACTATCCTTTTCTGACAAGGCCACATATGATGTTCTTCGCTTGAGAGTCAAGTTTGTTAAATCTCTTCAAATCAACAGCGTTTACAAAGGGAGTAATGGAGGGAACACCATTTTCCACAAAGTACCAGAGATCATTGTCAATTGCCTCAAGATGCATGCGCATCTTGTTCTTCCAGTAGGGGTAGTCTGTCCCATCGAAGGTTGGACACCTAGCCGAGACCTTGATCATGCATGCAGTCGACATAACTAAAACTCCAGGTGGTTAAACCAAAATCACACAGAACAAGGGAGCGCCTTGATGTGATACCAATTGAAAATGCGTTATATCGACTAGAGGGGGGTGAATAGGCGATTTTTACAAATTTGTCACTGAGGAAATACCACTTGAGGAATTTGCTAAGTGATGAAATACAAGCAGCGGATAAAGTACTCAGGTGCATGCATAACAAAACAGTAGCACATTCATCACGATGAAAAGAAACATACACAGAGAACAAGTAGCGTGTAAACAGGATAAGCAGGCAAAAGACAAGATGACTGAAGAAATAGGATTGAGGAAATTGAGAAAGTCTTCAGTCAAAGTCTTCAAATAGTAACGATCTATTTGATCAACAAGTGAATGAGGAAATGAAAGAGTTGAGGAAATAGAACCAGTAGCTCGGTGAAGACAGTGATTTGGTAGACCAGTTCCAAATGCTGCGACAGTGGTATGTCTGGTTGGAGCGGCTTGGTATTTAAACCAAAGGAAACACAGTCCCGGGACACACAGTCCTTACCATATTCTCCTTGAGCTAAGGTCACATAGACCTCACCCAATCACTCGTGGTAAGTCTTCATGGTGACTTCCAAACCTCCACATACTTGGTCACTCGGCGATCCATAATTCCTCTTGGATGCTCTAGACCTTGACGCCTAACCTTCTGGAAGATGCACAGTCTTCAAAGGTAACAAGCATCGGTTCCACACAGGAACAATCTCTTCAGTGATGCTCAATCACTTTGGGTTGTAGGTGTTGGGGTTTTGGGTTTTTCCTCACTCATGATTTTCTCTCAAAGTCCATGGAGGATGGGATGCTCTAATTGACAGGTGTTAGTTTCTCTCGGAGCAACCAACCAGTTAGTGGTTGAGGGGGCAACTATTTATAGTCAGGGAGCAGCCCGACATGATAAGACATAAATTCCCCTAATGATAGTACTGTTATGTGGATAAGATATTTGGGACAGCTGGCGTGAGGCACAACAACGCTCAAAAACTTGAGCCCTCAAATTCCTCAGGGCTATCATGCGCCTCACTGTAGGAAATTCACACTGGCGAATTCCTAACTCCTCAGTCTAAACAAATTCCTTAGAGACCAGAAGAACTTCATCTCTGTTACTAAAAAAATAGACTAAACTGCTAGAGATTTCCAAAGGCCTCACTCAAAGGATTGGGTATGTGTAGGCTTTGAGATGAGCATCACTTGGAAATTCTTCCTTAGTATTACCTCGACCCCTTTAATAGTACGATGTTTTCTATGACTCAAGAAAAGAAAATGAAACTACATATCTTCAAGATCACACCAATTTCCTCAGTTTCAATATCTTCACTTACACATTAGTTTGTTTACCTACCGTATGCTATTTTCTCGAGAGAAGCCTCTAGTCAAATCTACAACCCCCAGGTCTATTTCCTATCATATTAAATCCCAAAAATACCTCGCCTCTTTATTTATTTATTTATTTTAGTTTGTGTTTTTGCTAGATCTATTTATCAAATCTCATACAATTTAATCTATCTCAATACCGAGGTCGGATTGACGACCCATCTTACGCTTGCGTTGCAAATATTTGTTGTTTGTGTGCAGGTGCTGTTTATATAGTGTTGCTTGGTTCTCCTACTGGATTGATAACCTTGGTTTCACAACTGAGGGATATAGTTACCGTTGTTGTGCTGTATCATCCTCTTCTCTTCGAGGAATTACCAACGTAGATACCAGCAATGAGTCCTCGGCTTGGAGCCTTGTTAGGGGCTACTAGCGGTGTCCTAGACTAGGGGGTGCTAGCCATGTCGGCCCCCCAATAGCGGGTCAGGTCGAGGATCCCTGGATAATCACGAAGTGAGCCAAGACTGCCATGCCCCTTGACGTGCTTAAGATGGAATCCTCCGAAAACTTGGCGCATACTCCACGATACATTTGAATCATCGACATGTTTATTCCTAGATGTAACCGACCTACATGTAACCTAGGTATCACTAATGTATATAAGCTGAGGGGTTTTAGACCCGTAGGGTACAAAATCATACACTCCAATATGATCTTGAGGTAGATCATTATGTACTTTATAGTCCATAATAATCAATACAATAGAAGTAGGATGTAGGGTTTTACCTCTTCGAGAGGATCCGAACCTGGGTTAACATCATGTCCCTTGTTCATCATGTTACCATCTAGTTAAGATCATCGGCTCGGGATTCCCTACCCGAGATCTGCCAGATTCAACTCCCATAACCAGCGAGCCTCTTCGATGTCGGCGCCAGCGAGAGGTCACATCCGCTCTGGGCCAACATCAATACAGAGCAGCTGCTCTAGAGCAGCATGAATGCAAGCAGTTGGCTTCGGGTGGCAAAGCGCATGGGCAAGGGAGGGGTTTTAGGGTGGATCAGGGCAGTCAGAAAGCGGGTGTGACAGTGGTCCGAACACCCGTAGAGACCCCTAGTTTGTTTTCGGTTTATGGGAAAAAATGTGTCCGGACTGATCGACGGACCGATACAGGTCCGCGTTGGATCATAAAATACGTCCAGATCGCAGGGTCTAGAAGGTTGCGAGTGATTTGAGGATCACGTTGAAGATGTCACTTGTAACATATATTACTACTTTTTTTGTGGGGCGACTCCTGTTTTTCTTGACATAACATATATGACAATTATTTAATAAAGGTTGCCGAAGTTAAAAAGAGGATGATATGTCTCGTACTCTTTCTTCCACACTCCCACCTTATGAGCGGTTGCGTTCGACCTGCTGTTTTTTCGTGAAAAATGCAGCTGGTTACTCCAGTGATACGGTGTCATCAATCTTGTATTCTTGTGCTTTATAAGTTCGAACGGAATGCACGTTCGGTTAATAGGTGAGGCATCGATGCATAACACGGAAATTGCGCATCAAGTTTGTGCTAGCTGAATTTGCGAGTGGCCGGCAGACGGATCTCGTGCACTTGTGGTTGTCACCCATCCGATCAGTGCTATTATTACATTACAGAGCAAATTGTAGAAAATCATCATTCCAATGGCTAGATTGATAGAGAACACCACACTACATTTGTTTCGAAGCAGCACCACGTCTTGTGTAATTATTTTGCGAAAACCCCACGGATGGGGCCCGCTAGTCTGGTTGATGTGGCGCTGCTTAACGTCTCATATCTAACGACGATGTTTGGTAGTGTTATCATCATGTGGGGCTCTGTGGGGTCCACCTGTCATTGAAAGAAAGAAGAAAACAAGTCTGGTTCATCTTATCTTCACCACACAGGTCAACGCACAGGCTCGTCCCGCTCCCGGCTGAGCCAGAGGCCACCGCCATTGTTGCCGCGCCAAGGGCCTAGACAGCTGCCTCGGGCAAGGCCTTGATGAGGCCGATCCCCACGCAGTCGTCGTCGTCCTTGTGCTGCTGAGGTCAATGGATCGGACAAGACCATGAGGGCAGCAATGGACGCCGACCATGCCCAGAGTGTGCTGCGCGCGAGGCCCGCCTCCCGTCCCGCCTCCAGCCATGGCAGAGGCTGTTGTTGGCACGTGTAGCCCCTCCTGCCCAGGGCTGAGGCAGCAGTCGTCGACGTCGTTGCCACGCGGATCTGATGTGCAGAAGAAGAGGTGGCGGTGGCTCGGTTCTTGCCGGATCTAGGCGAGGGCGGGCTAACGACGACGATGATCGCGGAGTTCCGATGCTATGGCATTGGATGGCAACGCTGCTCCTTCATGGAGTTCCATAGCACTTATCCGACAGGTGAGAGAGAAAAATTAGGTAGGAGAGGACGAGAGAAAAGAAAGGTAGTATTACACTAACAAGCATGCTCCACGTCCAACAAAACAAGTGAACCTAACGGTGTGAGAAATCAGTGCCACGCGAGCTTGACTAGCGGGCCCCATTTGTCATGAACGAGATCAACAGAGCTAAATCCATCGGTCAATGGTTTTTGCAAAACGATTACATAAGACTTGATGTTTTCTGCAAAGAAATGTTTTTTAGAACAAAGACGCCAGATGCGTCCGACTTTTACTTAATAAAGCCCACAACATGCAGTGTAACGAAACATAAGTTAGATTACAGCACCAAAAGCCATCCAGGCCATCGTAAGCATGAGATCTTCTGAAGTTATGAAGCTGAAGAGATCGCGAGCAGTCTTACAAGGCCGAAGCCCTTACAAAGCGTGCATACTCACCATTAGACAAAAGCAACCACGCCCTAAGCCGTGGCCGTTGGCTCCCTAGCCATCACATAAACTTGCAGCAAACGGTCTTGTGCAATTTTGAGCAGCTCAGCATCCTTGCACCTCCCCAATGGACTCCACTGCTGTAAGAACAAGTTGCATTTGTAGATAATATTAGTCGGATGGGATGGAAAACATCCCTCAATGGTAAGCTTGTTTCTGGTTAGCCATAAAGCCCAAAGAAGTGCCCCTGCACAGCTCCACATTACACGCTTTCCTTGCCCCTGGATCGAGTCTAATAAGTGAACTAGCTCATTCGAAGATCTTGCGTCCCACTGAACATCCGCCGCGAGGCTCGTCTGCTTTTGGCCGTTCAGTTCCCGCATTAAGTGGATCTCCAGCGGGGTCAAAGCCAGCGCATCTGCCATCGCCATTGCTGGGTCGACAGCAATGGCATATAGGTCACGAAATTCGGCCTAGAGAGGTTGGGAGCCGATCCAGTGATCTATCAAAAAACGGGCAGACCGGCCATCCCAATGATGAATTTAGCCCCCATGGCAAAGGCAGGTTTGATCGCCTGAAGGTCGTTCCAAAAGGGCGAGTCCCGCCGCGTCCCTTCAAATAAATTTCTGTGAGGGAAATATTTCACCCACAAAATATCTACCCATAGCCCAGTTGCCCCCTGGGCAATTTTCCAGATCCACTTGCACATAAGAGCAATGTTAAGGATCTAGGTGTTGGTGATCCCCAGGCCCCCAAGGCTTTGGGTCTACACACACACACACGCCCATTTGACAGCCGGATAATTAAGCTACATTAATTCCCTACTAATGATGCCACATCATCACGATTACTGTTGATAAACTCGTGATGATTCAAATCATGTTTGAATTCAAATTCGAAATCAAGTTAGACAATAAAGATTTTCAAATATTAAAACCAAAATGTTCTGGATGTGAAAAATAATACCTTGGTAAGTTGGTGGAGAATCCATATTTTATAAAATATTTGAATGCTCCAAAAATAAATAAATTGTAGCATAAGCGATTAAATAAATGCCTTTTATTAACTATAAAATACTAAACTATTTTATTTGGGTTTAAACTTTTTGTGGCAGTGAGGGATATTGCTTACTGATTTTGGAGACCAGTCACATATTTCTCAGAAAAATGGTTGAGTGCTAAAAGTAAATACAAAACATAAAAGAAAGAAAACAAAAGAGAAAAGAACAGAAAATGAATTCAAAGAAAAGAAAAAGGCCCCCAGCTTTCCCCCTGGTCCTTAGCCACCAGACCGGCCCACTTACCGTTTTCCCCCTCCTCTGTTCATCAGGGGGGATTGTGGCAACGCATCCAGGGCGCCATGGCCGACCGTGGACACGCGCCGGGCATCCATGCCCCCCCCCGCCTGCTAGTCACCCTGAATGCCCCTCTCCCCCTCCCTGAAACCCCAGCGCCCAGATCTCCTTCCCCCTCTCGCTTTGCTCTCTCCCGCGCTAGGCCGAGCGCTTCTATCATCGTCACCCCGTCGATCCCATAGCCACCAAGCTCTCCGGGACCGGAGGCCATGTCCAGCTGTTGCGACGTCGTCGGCTATGTCAACTACATGGACGGGGTCAACCTTGGAACCCCTGCTTCACGTGCATCGTTTCCTTCGTCAAACTTCGGTCGTCGGAAAGCTTAATCGATGCGCCACCACCGCGGCGCCCCACCTACGCTGTGCCCTTCGCTGCACCCATGGTGAGCTCACTCGTCGGCCCTCCCCTTATCCCCATTGATGCTAACGCCGTAGCCGCCTCAACCCCTCGCGCCCGAGCTCGCAAAGAACTCGTGATCCTCATGCTCGTCGCCACGCCCCCACGCGTTCGCGGCCCCGCCCCAACCAACCTCCTCTGCTGCCCCTGCCCCGCGCTGCCCCGAGCCTACTGTTGTCGTTGCTCCTCGCACCCCCTGGTTGCCCGCCTATGCGCACGCCGCCCTCGATCGCCTACCATCGCCTGTGCCCGAGCTCACCCGCTTCTGCTGGTGCATGCTCCCGCGTCCACGCCACGCTTCCAACCACGTCGGTCGTGCTAGGCCGGACCGAGCGCGCTCCTCGAGTCCCTTCCTCCCGTCATGCCACGCCGCTGCGCCTCGGTGCCTGCTCGCACGCCGCGCTGCTATGGCTCGCCACTCCGCTGCGTGCGCTGTGTGTGCTGCCGGCCGCGCCCCTCAGCCACTCCGGCCACGTGTGCGCGCTCCCTGCCCTCCACCGCCTCCGGCTGCCGGCGTCCGCTGCCGCGGCGCCCGCTCTCCCTCCTCCCTCGCACGCCCCTGTCACTGACGTGGCTTTGGGCGGGGCCCACCCTGATTCGCTGCCACCAGGACCCGCGAACCCAGTTGACTGGTCAACTCGCCTAGTTGACCACCTGATTGGGCAGTTGACCAGGTCAGCGGGGGTCCACTAGTCAGCCTCTAGCGCACCCGTATGTGCACTGCACCGGGTGCACCCAGCTCTTCACTGACGAATTTCGAAATTAAAATAAATATGAAAAATTAGGAAATCATTTAAAAACTTTGTAAAATCATATAAAATAATCCGTAACTCGGATGAAAATACTTTGTAGATGAAAGTTGCTCAGAACGACGAGACGAATCCGAATACGTAGTCTGTTCATCTGCCACACGTCCCTAACATAGAGAACGTGCAACATTCCACCTCCGGACCGTATGTCCGAAACGTGAAACACCAAGAATACTTTCTCAGATGTTTCCTTCCTTCGACGGTACCACCTACTGCCGCGTTAGGGCCCACCTAGCACCGCTCATTGTCATATCATGCATTGTCATGCTTATGTATGCATTATATTTATTCTTTCTTCACCCTCTTTTCTTGTTAGACTCTGAGACCGACGCCGCTGGTACCCAGTATGGCTACGGTGTTGACGACCCCTCCTTGCTAGAGCAACCAGGCAAGCCCCCCCCCCCCTTGATCAACCTGATATCGCCTATTCTTCTCCCTACTGCTTGCATTAGAGTAATGTAGCTTGTTACTGCTTTCCATTAATCGTATTCTGATGCATAGCCTATCCTTGCTATTACTATTTATACCTTTACCTACAACCTTAAATGCTTAGTATAGGATGCTAGTTTATTATCAGTGGCCCTACATTCTTGTCTGTCTGCCATGCTATACTACCGGGCCGTGATCACTCAGGAGGTGATCATGGGTATATACTTATATACATGATATATGATACATGCGATGACTAAAGTCGGGTGGGCTCGTAGAGTACCCACGAGTGATTCAAGGATTGCGGGGCTGAAAGGACATTTGTCCCGACGGCCCTCTAAGTGGATCTTTGTGGTGGAGCAACAGGGCAGGTTGACACCACCTAGGTGAGAGGTGGGTCTGGCCCTGGTCGGCATTCGCGGTTACTTCAAAATAACACGCTTAACGAGATCTTGGTATTTCATCTAAGTCTGGCCACTGGCCTATACGCACTAAGCAACTACACGGGAACAGTTAGGGGCACTCGACGTCATCGTACCAGCCGAAGCCTTCTTGACGTCAGCGACTGAGCGGCGCGCGTCGGGTTGGACCGCGTAACGCAACTTCCTTTGTAATGGAGGTTGCTAGGTCTGCTCACCGGTCGCGTACGCAACATGCAGGTGTGCAATGGGCGATGGGCCCAGACCCCAGCGCGCATAGGATATAGATCGGCGTGCTGACCTCTTTGTTGTGCGTAGGTAGGGCTGCGATGTGTTGATTTTTCGAGGCCGGGCATAACCCAGGAAAGTGTGTCCGGCCAAAGGGATCGAGCGTGTTGGGTTATGTGGTGCACCCCTGCAGGGAAGTTTATCTATTCGAATAGCAGTGTCCCTCGGTAAAAGGACAACCCGGAGTTGTACCTCAACCTTATGACAACAAGAACTAGATACTTAATAAAACACACCCTTCCAAGTGCCAGATATAACCCGGTGATCACTCTCTCATAGGGCAACGAGGAGAGGATCGTCGGGTAGGATTATGCTATACGATGATACTTGGTGAACTTACCAGCTACTCTCTTCTATATGGTTCAAGATGGAGGCTGCCAGAACCGTAGTCTTTGATAGGACTAGCTATCCCCCTCTTATTCTGGAATTCTGCAGTTCAGTCCACAAAAACTACCCATTTCATTGATACCAATGCATATGTAGTGTAGATCCTTGCTTGCGAGTACTTTGGATGAGTACTCATGGTTGCTTTGCTCCCCCTCCCCTTTTCTATACCCGGTTGTTGCAACCAGACATTGGAGCCAGAGCCACCGACGACGACTCCTACACCGGAGGTGCCTACTACTACGTGCAGGCCGCCAACGATGACCAGGAGTAGTTTAGGAGGATCCCAGGCAGGAGGCCTGCGCCTCTTTTGATCTGTATCCTAGTTTGTGCTAGCCATCCCATGGCAACTTATTTAACTTATGTCTGTACTCAGATATTGTTGCTTACGCTGACTCGTCTATGATCGAGCACTTGTATTCGAGCCCTCGAGGCCCCTGGCTTGTATTATGATGCTTGTATGACTTATTTTTTTAGAGTTGTCTTGTGATATCTTCCCGTGAGTCCCTGATCTTGATCTTACATGTTTGCGTGCATGATTTGTGTACGATTGAATCAGGGGCGTCACAAGTTGGTATCAGAGCCGACTGCCTGTAGGAATCCCCCTTCCACACTCCTTGGCTGAAGTCGAGTCTAGACATTGCAAAACTTTTACTAACATGGCTGTGCGGCTTACGGGCCCACGTCGCCATTGGGGGGTATTAGGGTATTTTATTCCTCGACCTATACTCTAGGACTCTGACCTCTCTTCTATTCGGGTTAAATGATTTTACTAACTCTGACTCTAGGTTCACGTAACTATTTCCTTCCGGAGAGACCCGCACTCTAGATGATTGCTTGGAGCACCGAAGGGTTATGTAGATACCCTCCGATGTTGTCTTCAGACTTTGTGCCTGTTGCTTTTGCAATTCCCTACCACCATAATATCCCTATGGATAAATACACACATGTTATTCTTACTTTTATTCCCAGTTGATCTTGATATTACATAATACCCCAAAATTATATCTATTGTTCCAAGAATACTTTGTGCCTACTAACTTGCAGTTCTTTGCCACCTGAATACCCCTACGGACAATTTCTAGCACTTATCAAGTATCCGCTCATCCCCAGATGATTCATGTATTTCACAAAAGTCTTCGAAATACCATTCGTTCTTCCGAAAATCCTCAACAGCCTATTGCTCTTAAAATTCTTGCTTGCTTGCATTATGGTTAACCCCATAAGTATAGTAATCTTATTGGCATCCGTTGTCACTGTCATTTTGAGTCCATGGATTCAATATGTTGCGAATGCTCGCAATCCTCAAGCATATCCTAGAATTTATCTTTCCAGCTTAGAACTCACCTTGTACATGAGCCGATTCTCAGCCAATCAAGTTACAATCGATTGTGTCTCCAAGTCTATTCTACTTACTCATATTTGACCAAAGCATCTGATTCTGATACATCGGTCTGGAAATCATAATTTCTTTGTATTTAAGCATCGAATTAATTAGATGTATCAATAATCCGATGCCTTTACATTCTTTCTTCTTTTGGTTGGGTACCGATACTCACATCAGATCCTTTGTGTACCGCCAAATCCTTTGTTGGATTATTATCCGACATAGTCCTTCATATTCAATAACTTTGTGAGTTTTCCTTGAGTACATAATGCCTTTTGGTAAATCGTGTCATATGCCTTTGGAGACTTGTATCCTCTGCTTTGTCAACTGTGCTCTACTTTCGAGCGTGTGCTAATTACTCCTACAGTTTGTGGTATATGTTACTAAGATGCCCTGATGGGTTGAACATATGCCTTCCGTAATCTATGTGATCCCAAACGTTATGCGGGTTATACCCTACTGATGCTTTGTCAGATAACTTTTCAACACTACAACTTCAAAAACGGGAGGTAAATGTAAGGTTATGCATTGAAGAAGTGTGAGAAGACCTTGAACTTTGTGTTCATGCCCATGGACATGATGTAGCTCCTATCATGGAAGCTTCTTGTAATAATAACTATTTCCTTGATATAATATCATCTGGTATTGATGAATTGATCCTTTGAAATCGTGGTTCTGACCATATTTTCTCCTTAATACCATTTCTCGGACAAGTTGAAGTACTTGTCTTCTACAGATCATTGCACCTGTCCAATCTTTACTTTGATCTACCGTCACGTATTACACTATGGTATCTCGAGAATATCATGGAACTGCATAACTTCTTATGGGTTCTTCATCAACTGTTATTTCTCACTGATTCTAATTTTCCTAGGTTTTGGGTTGTCGTCAACAAAGAACACCAATATCTGAACCGATTCCGCATGCCGGTTCGATAACCCTAAGTAATTTTTGTTACTTATGAGTTTAATAATCCTTCAAGTCATTCCTAGCCTGATCGGCTATATCATTATCGTGCTAATTTTAACTGTGCTACCTGGTCCTTCTTGGCGGAGCACAAATCTCGACGGTGAGCTAATCTTACGTCTATTTTCCTCGTCGTATCATTTCTCCTTGAACAGCAAGCTTGATTTCGAGTTTGTGTCTTACCCTTGGTTCCAATAACCTTTTGCTTCATCATTCCTATCACTTGATGTCATCGCCGATCGATTACATCTTCATGGAATATCATGACAAATGTGTCATGATCATCACCAACATTCCGAGCTCTTCCAAGAAATCTATCGAATTCTTGATGAGCAATACCATCCTTTCCCCTCGATGATTTGTGTTACCATCGACAATATTCCTGCTTTCCCTCCAACCTAAACTTGTTCATTGTTTGTTTTGTACCTTGAGTTCCTTTATATATCCAGCTTGTGATATGTTCTACCTTGGAGTATTACCATCTTTTATGTCAAGAATGTCGTGGGAATTTCATCACCTCTTGAGAATTCTTGATACAAGTGATACCTATCGCCATCTCCCTCCATTCCTTAGTCCCCGTGTTATTTCTAACCGGAATACCAACAAATGGACTGCGATGTGAAAAAATCAAAACTTTTAGCAACCCTATTGCTTGTAAGTTAGCGAATGATAGTTACATTCTTTTTGTATTTGATATCGAATCACCGTTCTAACATTGATCTTGATAGCTAAGCCCATAGTTCGGGTGCACCTTTCAACCAATGTTTAATTGTGTATGTTTTCCTTGAGAATACATCATTATATCATTTGATCTGACAAATGTTATCTCCTTGTTCACATAATTGTGGAATTCATCTTGTTGGTAATCTTGAGGAATCGTCGCTGAGTCCATCAGCCACCTCCTCATCCTCTCCTTTGTTTAATGAGGAACTCTTGTTTCGGAACTCGCTTCCATAGTTCATCGCCCGAGAATCTTACAATGTCATCTTAACAATTCGTGTTGCACCTTTTCTTCTCAGGCATCCCAAGTCCGAGGTATCCTGACACCAATCAGATCTGAAACTCGGTCAGATATGATGGTTGTAACATTTTCCAAGAGTCATAGCATTGGTCTTAATATAACCCGGTAAGGTGATGTCATGCCTAGAACACCTGGTTGGAGGACCTATTGCTATGGTATCCTTTTAGCAAGGTTAGCCATTCTTCCATGAGAATATTGTAAGACTTATTCTATAAGTTGTACCTGATGGATCCTTTGTGTATCCAAAGTCAGATCTTCACCCGGTGACCATGTGAATGCTATCTTGAAGCATTTCTGAGGCACTCCATTCATCAACAAGAACAATTGAAGCGCAATGCCTAATTTTTCTTGATCAATTATCCAAACACTGTTGTATGGGTAACATCATGAAATTCTTCTCCCCTTACCTGAATGGTTTTCTACCTTCTATCCTGTCTTGGATATCATGCTCTGCTTGCCCTTGGGAAGGATATACCCTTGAAATATGTGTTTAAACACATCTTCCTTTCCATTGTTCCATTTAATTTGATGATCACATCTTCCTTTCCATTGTTTTGTTTAACATTTCTTGTGATCTATATGAACTAAGCAGTAATATTCTTCTGCTTATGTAAACACCTTGGAGTACAACCGTGTCAGTAAGACCCTATTACTACTGTTGGTAACAATTCGGTAACCACCGATGGACGAGAACTTTGCCTACTGGTCTGCCTCATTCAACGAGCAGGAAAATGGTTCTCTGCGTCCCTCGCCCATGGTACCAACGTTGTTACCGACATAACTGACAGGTTATTCTGTGACATGCCTTGCTATCATGATCATGCAAGATGACTTCACCCTCCTACTTTTAACCTGCATGGTGGGCCCATAACCCACAGTTTTGCAGGATCAAAACCAGACTCTCCTGTACACCCCCTGTTTCTGAAGTTATCCCTCACGCTTGGCTTTGTATGTAGATCACGAGCCACCTTCCTAGTAATCTATTCTAGTATCAGAAACAATAATTATTCTCAACGATTGCATATCCGCTTGAAACTTCTTATTGCACCTTCTTACCTTGCTCTAGATGACTTTCTTGAATTGCAACTAGCGAGATGCCTCTATGCCTCATTCATTGGGATAGCCCCCGTGTACCTAACATGTGTTGAGCTCCGCCCTTCCCGAGTCCCCCCTTATCTTTTCCGTAAGTACGATGGAGATCTTGAAGAAAGGATGACGGCTTCATCATGATGACCTAAAACAGAGAGATGAAGACATCAATGTAGTGGATTGACCTCTTCGATAAGAGCAACCAATACTGAGAAGATTCGTTAGAATGAAGAAACCAGACCTTTTCCCCTTACTCTACCTCTTAAATCTCGGGTCGAGATTTCTTGTAGTGGAGGAGAATTGTAACGACCGGATAATTACGCTACATTAATTCCCTGCTAATGATGCCATGTCACCACGATCACTGTTGATAAACTCGTGATGATTCAAATCCTGTTTGAATTCAAATTTGAAATCAAGTTAGACAATAAAGATTTTCAAATACTAAAACCAAAATGTTCTGGATGTGAAAAATAATCGCTTGGTAATGTTGGCGGAGAATCCACATTTTTATAAAATATTTGAATGCTCCAAAAATAAATAAAATGTACCATAAGCGATTAAGTAAATGGCTTTTATTTACTATAAAATACTAAACTATTTTATTTGTGTTTAAACTTTTTGTGGCAGTGAGGGATATTGCTTACTGATTTTGGAGACCAGTCACACATTTTTCAAAAAAAAATGGTTTAGTGCTAAAAGTAAATACAATACATAAAAGATAGAAAACAAAATAGAAAAGAACGGAAAAGGAATTCAAAGAAAAGAAAAAGGCTCCCTAGCTTCTCCCTGGGTCTTAGCCACCAGACCGGCCCACTTACCGCCGTCCCTATCCTCTGTTCATCAGGGGGATCGTGGCTACGCATCCACGATGCCATGGCCGACCGTGGACATGTGCGGGGCATCCATGCCCCCCACCTACTAGTCCCCCCGGACGCCCCTCTCTCCCTCCCCGAAACCCTAGCGCCCAGATCCCCTTCCCCCTCTCGCCTTGCTCTCTCTCGCGCAAGGCCGAGCGCTTCCATCGTCGTCACCCTGTCGATCCCATAGCCACCAAGCTCTCCGGAGCCCGCACTACTAGGAAAAGGCCTACTAATGGCGCACCTAATTTGGCCATTAATGGCGCATTAGTGGTGCGCCATTAGTACCACGCCATTAGTATATTTTACTAATGGAGCACCACTGGTGCGCCATTAGTATCTGGTATACTAATGGCGCACGTAAGATGCGCCATTAGTATATACAATAGTGCGCCATTAGTATGCCTCCCAGGGGGCCATGTATACCCAGGTGCTTTGGCATACTAATGGCGCACAACAACAAGATGCGCCATTAGTAACTTCGGCATACTAATGGCGCACTGTTTAATGATGCGCCATTAGTATCCTTTGGCATACTAATGGCGCACTGTGATGTGATGCGCCATTAGTATGAATATTAGGTTTTTTTATTTTTTTATTTTCTGTTTTTTGCACAGGTTACAAAATGTATAATTGGACAAAATATAGACAGCACACATCAACAACAGATTCATCGAATACAATGGAAGATTAGTCTCTGAATACAATTCATCATTTTAGTCTCCGAATACAATTCATCATATTAGTCTCCGAATTGAAAAGACCGAACAAAGATAGAACATTATATTACAAGTTTCGAGACCGAAAGTTTGTCTTCACATTACAAGTCGATATCAATCATCTAAACTACCATCACATAGAAGAGAGCTGTGGTCATCACGATGAGCATCATCACGATGAAACTCGTCTTCATCCGGTTCCTCCAACGCTCCCTCCCCTCTCCCGCTAGATAGCGGGCATATCTAGATTCGGCCTCGGCCCTAGTGGTGTACCCTTTGTAACTGTTACCGTTGAATCGGTAAACCGGTCTCCGACACTCCTCCCAGTCGTTGTAGACTCCGGGAACCTTACCCTTGTACACGACATACCACGGCATCGCTATGCAGTAGCCAAACGAAACGTTAGTACCAATTCACAGACAATACATAAGCAATATATAAGTATGCAACAGAACGATCGGAAGAGAAAAGCAAGACATTAATAGCATCGATTACATCTAAGTTGAACGACTCTCGAAACCAAAGAGACATACTACAAGTTCATTAAAGTTTAATTACAACATGAGCCAATCGATGTTTCAGAACTAGACACAGCATCACTACTTTCGACTCGACTCAAGGGACCGGAGCGTGGATGAAGCCGCCGTCTGTCGTGGGAGTCATGAAACAACGGGCGTTGTCGGCCTGCATTTGTAGGATTGTGTCGATGTCACTGTTGGACGGTTGATTTCTGAGGTAGAACTGCCCCGAGGTACGAAGGACATCTTGATGGATGATTTCCGCAAACTCCGACTGGATGCGAAAGAATTCTTGTCTGATGTCCGCGTCCTGGATTGCCGACACGCTCGCAGCCCAATCTTTGAGTTTACTCGGTAGCAGAAGTTGATGATGTTCCCGTACGATCGCCCGCATGTGATGGACGGCGTAGTAGGCACCCTTCTGACCGCCAGGCTGCTGCTTGACGCAGCAGAACGTCGTATTGTGGGAGAACACGTGCTTGCCGTACTTACGAATAGGCCTGGTGAAGGTGCCTCCAGATTTGACGTAGCCAGGGAGAACATCATCAAGAACCTTCTTGACATTTGTGTAGTCTACGTTTGACTGACGGTCCGGGTCGAAATACGTGGCCATGTAATATTTGGGGCTTAGGAGGATGAGCGTGCAACGTGTGTCACTGCAGAAAACACGGAATGTTAAAATAAAAACGATCGAAATCTAAGAATTCATATGTTACGGGGCGGTTGAGGGGAGGACTTACTCGGGAAAGTAAGGCACGAGGAAGTTATCCTTATCTTGGTTTGCCAGAATGACGCCTTCGAGGTAAGAACTCGCGACTTGCCGGTCCCCAGCGCTGCCCAAGATCTTGGCACGCATGTAGAAGGGGTCGACTATCACGATGTCCGGGGTCTTGTCGCGAATGATCCGCATCTCCATACTCAGCGAAAATAGCCGAACGAAGGTCTAGTGCAACGGATGAAGGTTCAACATAGCGTGGATGTCATCAAACCGCAGGATGATCGTACCCCCGATGGAGTTATCCACAAAGCCCTTGCCCTCTGGCACCTTGGCCGCGAAAACCGGGTATGCCACATCCTTCTCTCCGAGAGGCCGCTTCTCCAAAGAAAGAACACTGTCATGCAGACTCCGCATAGCACCGGTTGCAGCATCGAGCATATTTCTCGGTAGCATCGGCCTACCCGCCACATGCACCCTCCTCGAGATATCCTCAGGTGCAGGTGGCCCGTCCTGAGCACGGATCATACTCGGTGCCGGCTGGCCTGCACCCTTGTTAGTCTTTCTTTTGCGGGCCTTCTTCTTCTCCTGTAATGGGACCGAGTTCTGCTCACAGACCGCCTTCTTGAGTGTGTTGGGGCTGATAATATTTCGCACCTCGCCTATCTGAGGCTCGGTGAAGTCGGCAGCTGGAGGCGTCTCCTGAGAGCTGAACGCTAGACGACGCTTGTTGCAACTTGGCTTCTCCGCGGTACCAGCTAGATCATGCACGTCTTTTGTTGGGTTGGGTTCTTGAGAAGGAGGCCCCATGAAGTCGCCACCGTACCCATGATCGGCAAAGTACTGATCGACGTTGGCAAATGTATCGTCGTCGTCGTCGTTCTGATCCTGTGCCATATGCATGTTTGGATCCAGTGGCATAGGGATGTCCGGCACCGTTGCGGCGGTCTTGCCATGGGGCCGACTTGGCGCCGGCAAAACTGGCGGTGTTGTCTTTGGGGTGGTGTCCCCCGCCCCCAAACAAATCTGGCTCTTCGGCCAAAGCAGGGGCCAGCTCAGGCAGGCGCTGAGGGTCATCACGTCATCATCGTCGGCCCCGACGGGTCGAATTGGAGGTAACAACTCGTCGCAGCCTGGCAGCACCTGAACCAGTTGAACCCTAAACAAGTTGGGTGGCATCTGGGTACCGTGGAACAAGGGGTTGCCCGGTTGAATGATTTTGCCCTTGGCGACATCGACCAACTCGTTGTTCACAAAGTGCAGGAGAGTGCACGGAACGTTGGTGGCGCCCTGCGAAAACATGTAGGGCGTCAGGGATGCCCAGTCAAAGGCAAGGAGATGAAGTCCTCGGCCGAGAGAGGCTTAATTAGTTACCGTGATGATGGCGTCGAGCTCGGCTAATGTCGAGGCACCGCCAACGGCGGGGGTGCAGTTGACGAAGGGGCCGCTTGCTGCAGAGGTGCCGGCCGGCGTACACCCGGGTGCATTAAGCTCCCGTGCTGGCGTCGGAGACACCAATGCCGCCTCCGCCGGAGACACCAATGGCCCCGCCATCGTGTTCTGCGAGTTGCTGGCTGTGAAGCTAGGAATCGGGGGCGGCCCCTGTTGGCTGCCCGCAATCCACGCACTAATCCCCTGGATCAAGGTAGGCACAATGGCGGTGATCATCCTTCCGAGTTGTTATTCCACTTGCTCTTGGACAATCTCCGGAATCCGCGCCACCTGTGCCCTGAGTTCTTGAACCTCGCGCAACTGGCTTTCCGAGCTGGTCTTTTTCTCCTTTCGCCCACCGGTGTTATAGTATGACGACCATTTTGTCGACAAGCCTTTGCCGGCCACACGACCAGCTGACGTCGGCTTACTGAGCTTATCCTTATTCTTCATTACATTCAACGCCCTATTTAGAGTGGTGTCCCAAGGGTTGCTCTTAGTCGACCCCGCGCTACTGCTTTCAGTCGCCTGCGGAAGGAATGTGAACCATTTAGAAATTTGGCTTCATTAATTAGAATGCAACCATATGGAGCTAATTACGCGGGGGTGTATTCCTTACCAGAACAAGCTCAAGCGCCCTGGTCTTCGGATCCGTGGTAAGCTCCTTTGTTTTCGGGTCCTTCTTATACCGGGCCCTGACAAAGTTCTCGATGCCTGTTCTCGATGCCTGACAAAGTTTTCGGGTCCTTCTTGTGCCGAGGTGCCTGTTGACGGGCAGACCAACGGGGTTCTCGATGCCTAGATAATTCGTGCAGTAGGAGATGCACTCTTCGGTCAGAAAGCCCCTGGCTATGCTTCCCTCTGGACGTGACATGTTGCGAACATATCCTTTGATAACACCATTCATCCTTTCGAACGGCATCATGCTGTGCAGGAACGTCGGCCCGAGTTGGATGATATCGTCCATGATATGGACCAGCAGATGCACCATAACGTCGAAGAATGCGGGCGGGAAGTACATCTCAAGCTCGCATAGTATCACCACGATCTCTTCCTGTAGCCTTCTGAGTTGCCTCACGCCAACAGACTTCCGAGAGATGACGTCGAAAAAGTTGCATAGGCCAAATAGGGTTTCACGGACGTGCGCGTCCATGATCCCACGGATTGCAACTGGAAGTATCTGCGTCATCAGCACGTGACAGTCGTGAGACTTCATCCCGCTGAACTTCAGCTTTGCTGGGTCTAGGTATCTGCTTATCTTCCCCGCGTAACCGTAAGGAAGTTTTACTCCTACGAGGCAGGTGAAAAACCGCTCGATCTCCTCCCGACTTAGAGTGAAGCACGCAGGAGGGTAGTCATTTCCGGTCTTCTTGGCCTTCTTGCCTTTGCGATGACTTTCCGTGTCCTGCTTCGCCTCATCATCATCATCATCATCATGATCATCATATATAGCGTGAAGCTCCTGCCTGATGCCCATTGATTTCAAGTCTGCCCTTCCTTTTGGCCCATCTTTGGTCCTCTCTGGCATGTTGAGCAGGGTACCAAGCAGACTCTCGCACACGTTCTTCGTGATATGCATGACATCAAGGCTGTGAGGCACACGGTGGATCTTCCAGTACGGCAAGTCTCAGAAAACAGACCTCGTTTTCCATACCTTCAGCAGCGGCTCTGGCGCCTTTCGCTTCTTTCCCGACTCTGGCGCCTTTTGCTTCTTTCCCGGCAGTGGGTAGTCTTTCCAATTTTTCAACAGCTCGTCTATTTCCTTGCCGCTCCTCGTACGCGGGCGTCCTCGGGGTTCGGTTTCGCCATCGAAAAGATCCTTCCGTTTTCTCCACGGGTCATCATCGCGAAGCCACCTTCGATGTCCCATGAACACGGTTTTCAAAGACCCGGGATCTCTATCTAGCTGGCGATACGTTGTCTCATCCATGGACCTGACACATACAGAAAATCCGTGGACCACCTGCCCCGCGACATATCCGTAACCGAGATAGTCGTGCACCGTCGTGAGCAGCGCGGCTCTCATAGGGAAATATTCTTTCTCTGTGGCATCCCACGTATTGGCTGGCGTTTTCCACAGCGTGTCAAGCTCCTCTTTCAGCAGCCCCAGATACAGATTGATGTCGTTCCCTGGTTGTTTTGGTCCTTCAATTAGCATACTCATGTGAATGTACTTCCTCTTCATGCACAACCGGGGGGAAGGTTGTACATCCACACAAACACAGGCCAGGTGCTATGTGTGCTTCTCTGGCTGCCAAACGGATTGACTCCATTGGTGCTCGCGCCCAGCACAATGTTCCTTGGATCGTTCCCAAATTCTGGGTCTTCGAAGTTCAACGCTTGCCACTGGCTCGCATCCTTAGGGTGACTCAGCATCTTGTCTTTTTTATCTATCCCCGGATCATTTGCGTCATCTTCTCGCTTCTTCTCCTCCCTATCCGCGTGCCAACGCAGGAGCTTTGCTACCTTAGGGTCCACGAAATACCGCTGCAGACGAGGAGTGATCGGAAAGTACCACACCACTTTTCGAGGAGCTTTCTTCCTCTTCTTGTATCGAGTGACGCCGCACACCGGACATATGGTAGACTCCGCATGCTCGTCCTGATAAATGATGCAATTGTTCATGCACACATGGTATTTCACGTGCGGTAAATCCAGAGGACACACGATTTTCTTCGCCTCCTCCAAACTGGTCGGGCACTTGTTCCCCTTGGGAAGACGTTCGTGCCAGAATGACATGTTCTCGTCGAAGCATGCGTCGGTCATTTTGTGTTTTACCTTCATCTCCAGAGCCATGAGCGTTACTTTCAGGCGGGTATCCTCGGGCCTACATCCTTCATACAATGGAGTAACCGCATCTAACTCAAGTTGATCCATCTTGGCTTTCTCTCGGGCGGCAGCTCTTGCGTTATCCGTCTGCTTGAGAAGCAGCTCTTGAATATGAGGGTCCTGCACCCAGCCCATCGATGGTCCAGCGTCGTCTGCTCCGCCGGCATCATCATCTTCATGATCATGCCCGTTGTCTGCTCCGGCATCTTCCTCATCATCATGTCCTGCATCTTCTACATGATGACTGTGTACAGCATCACCGTCGTGATCATCTCCTGGGGATTCTTTGTCTTCTCGCCCGCCCGAGCCGTGGTGGTTGTCTTGCTGCCCTTCCTCATTTCTTGCCCGGCCCCCATGGACGACTTCGTAGTCATCTTCATCACCTTGCCACTGATAGCCATCCATGAAACCACGCAAGAGCAGGTGGTCCCGCACCTGCCCGGATTCCGGGTCCGCAATAAGGCTCTTCATCTTGCATCTTCGACATGGACATCTTATCTCCGTCTCGTTCTTTTGAAGCATCTCGGCCTTCGCGGACCTCAAAAACCTATTCACGATGCCTTCGGTCATCATGCGGACCATGGTCGCCTGCGGGGTAGAGCAGAACGATATTTTAGAACCAAGAAAAAATTTGGCATGACTTTCCCTAAAAATAGGACCAAAAAGAATGCTTAATGCCAAAATTCTCGCCGAAACGGAAATGAATCATCATTCCGGCAAAATATTGGCAACTATCGCATTTCAAATACCGATACACCTCCAAACACAAACACATATGCAACACCACAAACATATGCAACACCACGAACATACATAGATCTAGCTAGGCCATAAAAAGTGCATGTGCACATTGTTGTAGGGAGAACAACATAAATATAGCTTCCCCCCTTACTTACCTATCAAAACAAGGTAATTTAACCACTTAAATTGAATGAATCTATGGTGGAAATGAGGTGAAAAAGAGGAGGCACCCGAGACAAGGAGGAGGTGGAGAGAATGAAGTGGGGAGAAAGTGAGTGTGGGTAGGAGAGGCTGTCAAAAATATCTTGTTGCTGCCCACTTACTAATGGCGCACCAACTCTAAATCCGCCATTAGTAATCCAGGTTACTAATGGCGCACCTTCTGGTGGTGCGCCATTAGTAGTTTTGCAAAAAAAACATACTAATGGCGCACTGTCCCACAGTGCGTCATTACTAGTTTAAACTAGTAATGGCGCACGGCGGAATAGTGCGCCATTAGTAGTTTTGCAAAAAGGGAATAAAAAATATAATAAAAAACAACATTAGTGGCGCACTTTCCGACAAGTGCGCCATTACTGGCTACAACTAGTAATGGCGCAATGTGCCTGGATGCGCCATTAGTATGTTTGGACAGGCGCACTAGTTCAAAAAAAATTGATACTAATGGCGCACCCTGGCCCAGGTGCGCCATTAGTAGTTTCAACTCTAATGGCGTATTAGAAGGTGGTGCGTCATTAGTATATACAAATGGCGCACCGCTTGTCTAGTGCGCCATTAGTGTCAATCCCATCTATAGCCCTTTTTCTAGTAGTGCCGAGGCCATGTCCAGCTGCTCTGACATCGTCGGCTACGTCAACTACATGGGCGGGGTCAACCTTGGAAACCCTGCATCGCGTGTGTCATCGCCTTCGTCAAACTTCGACCTCCGGAAAGCTTCATCGATACGCCACCACCGCGGCGCCCCACCTCCGCCGAGACCTTCGTTGCACCCATGGTGAGATCATCCGTTGGCCCTCCCCTTGTTCCCCATTGATGCTAACGCCATAGCCACCGCAACCCCTCGTGCCCGAGCTCGCAAAGAGCTCGTGGTCATCACCCTCGTCGCCACGCCCCCCCACATGTTCGCGGTCGCGCCCCGACCAACCCCTTCTGCTGCCCCTGCCCCGCGCTGCCCCGCGCCTATCGTTGTCGTTTTTTCCTCGCACCCCCTGGTCGCCCGTATGCGTGCACGCAGCCCTCATTCGCCTACCGTCGCTCGCACCCGAGCTCACCCACTTCTGCTGGTGCATGCTCACGCGTCCACGCCACGCCTCCAACCTCGTCGGTCATGCTAGGCCGCGTCGAGCGCGCTCCTTGACTCCCTTCCTCGCGTCTTGCCACGCCGCTGCGCCTCGGTGCCCGCTCATGGGCCAGCTGCTGTGGCTCGCCACTCCGCTGCCTTCCGCTATGTGCTGCTACCGGCCGCGCCCCTCAGCCACTCCGGCTCCGTGCGCGGGCCTCCTTGCCCTCCACCGCCACTGGACGCGGCACCCCGCCCGCCTCCGGCTGCCGGCGCCAGCTCTCCCTCCTCCCTCGCACGCCCCTGCCGCTGACGTGGCTTTGGGCGGGGCCCATCCTGGGTCGCTGCCACCGGGACCCGCGAACCGAGTTGACTTGTCAACTGGCCTTGTTGACCAGCTGACAAGGTAGTTGACCAGGTCAGCGGGGTTTCGCTAGTCAGCCTCTGGCGCACCCGTGGGTGCATTGCATCGGGTGCACCTAGCCCTTCACTGGTGAATTTTGAAATTAAAATAAATAAGAAAATGAGAAAATCATTTAAAAACTTTGTAAAATCATATAAAATAACCTGTAACTCGGATGAAAATACTTTGTAGATGAAAGTTGCTCAGAACGACAAGACGAATTCGAATACGCAGTCCGTTCGTCTGCCACATGTCCCTAGCAAAGCAAACGTGCAACATTCCACCTCCGGTTCGTTTGTCCAAAAACGTGATACACCGGGAATACTTTCCCGGATGTTTTCCTCCTTTGCTCTACTACCGTGTTAGGGCCCACCTAGCACCGCTCATTGTCATGTCATGCATCATCATGCTTATGTATGCATTATATTTACTGTTTCTTCCCCCTCTTCTCTTGTTATACACCGAGACCGACGTCGCCGCTACCCGGTACGACTACCGTGTTGACGACCCCTCCTTGCCAGAGCAACCAGGCAAGCCCCCCTCGATCAATCCGATATCGCCTATTATTCTCTCTACTGCTTGCATTAGAGTAGTGTAGCTTGTTACTGCTTTCCGTTAATCCTATTCTGACGCATAGCCTGTCCTTGCTACTACTGTTGTTACCTTTACTTGCAATCCTAAATTCTTAGTATAGGATGCTAGTTAATCATCAGTGGCCCTACATTCTTGTCCGTCTGCCATGCTATACTACCAGGTCGTGATCACTCGGGAGGTGATCACAGGTATATACTTATATACATGATATATGATACATGCAGTGACTAAAGTCGGGTCGGCCCGTAGAGTACCCGCGAGTGATTCACGAATTGGGGGCTGAAAGGACATTTGTCCCGACGGCCCTCTGAGTGGATCTTTGTGGCGGAGTGACAGGGCAGGTTGAGACCACCTAGGTGAGAGGTGGGCCTGGCCCTGGTCGGCATCCATGGTTACTTCAAAATAACACGCTTAACGAGATCTTGGTATTTGATCTGAGTCTGGCCACTGGCCTATATGCACTAACCAACTATGCGGGAATGATGTTGCTTGAAGCTACGTCGATATTTCCCCAAAGAGGAAGGGATGATGTAGCACAGCGGCGATAGGTATTTCCCTCTGATATGAAACCAAGGTTATCGAACCAGTAGGAGAACCAAGCAACAGAACATAAACAACCCCTACACACAGATAACAAATCCTTGCAACCCGACATGTGAAAGGGGTTGTCAATCCCTTTCGAGCAACGGTGCCAGAAATTGGTGCATGACGGTAAAAAGGTTGTAATAGATTGGATAAATAGATCGCAAATAAAATAAAGTGCAGCAAAGTATTTTTGGGTTTTCGATTAACAGATCTGAAAATAAAAGCAAATAACAATAGACCGCAAAGGCAAATATATGAGAAAAAAGACCCGGGGCCGTAGGTTTCACTAGTGGCTTCTCTCGAGAAAAATAGCAAACGGTGGGTAGACAAATTACTATTGGGCAATTGATAGAACTTCAAATAATCATGATGATATCCAGGCAATGATCATTATATAGGCATCACGTCCAAGATTAGTAAACCGACTCCTGCCTGCATCTACTACTATTACTCCCAACATCGACTGCTATCCAGCATGCATCTAGTGTATTAAGTTCATGGAAAAACAGAGTATTACAATAAGAACGATGACATGATGTAGACAAGATCTATCTATGTAGAGATAGACCCCATCATTTTATCCTTAGTAGCAACGATACATACATGTCAATTCCCTTTCTTTCACTCGGATTAAGCACCATAAGATCGAACCCACTACAAAGCACCTCTTCCCATTGCAAGATAAATAGATCAAGTTGGCCAAACGAAACCCAAATATCAGAGAAGAAATATGAGGCTATAAGAGATCATGCATAAAAGAGATCAAGGAAACTCAAATACTTTCATGGATATAAAAAGATATAACTCATCATAAACTCGAAGTTCATTAGATCCCAACAAACACACCGCAAAAGAGTTACATCATATGGATCTCCAAGAGACCATTGTATTGAGAGTCAAGAGATAGAGATGAAGCCATCTAGATACTAACTACGGACCCGAAGGTCTACAAAGAACTACTCACGCATCATCGGAGAGGCACCAATGGAGGTGGTGAACCCCATCTGAGATGGTGTCTAGATTGGATCTGGTGGTTCTGGACTCTACGGCGGCTGGATGAATATTTTGCCGACTCCTCTAGGGTTATGGGATTTTTGGGGTATTTATAGAGCAAATACGCGGTCCGGGGGGGCACCCCGAGGTGGGCATAACCCACCAGGGCGTGCCTGGGCCTCCTGGCACGCCCTGGTGGGTTGTGCCCCCCTCAGGGCACCCCCAGGCGCAGCCAGGGCCCGTTGTGTTCCTTCTGGCCCATAAAAATTCTCCATAAAGTTTCGTGGCATTTGGACTCCGCTTGTTGTGGAATTGTCATGACAGATGTTGGTTAGGACTTAGTCATGAGGACAACGCATCCATGTAGTAGCTTGAAGGGGTTGGTCAGAATTGAGAGACGCAAGGTTTTACCCAGGTTCAGCCCCTCACGGTGGAGGTAAAAGCCTACATCCTGCTTCATTGATATTGATGATGATGAACATGATTACAAGGGTGCTCTATCTCGAGAGCTATAGACTTGTTTATCTAACCCTAATCTGTCCAACTCATGGAACCTCCCCTTCTTGGGGTGCCCTGTCCCTCCTTATATAAGTTGGAGGGCGGGTTACATGTGGAGTCCTAGTAGGACTAGGACTACTCTATTAGAAGTGGAATCTTAGTCTTGCTCCCTTTGTAAGAGAATATTCCGTATGCCTTAAACCGGCCCAGCATAACATGAGTCGGCCTTCCATGAGCCGTCTTCTAGGCCACTGGGTTTTGTCGCTCCTCTGACCCGCCTACCGGGTCACCAATGAACCGCCAACTCTGGTCGGGTTACTAGTTAGTCGCTGGGTCAGGGCAGGTCACTAGTGAGTCGCCAAGTCTGGCCGAGTCATACATCTGGCCAGGTTACACTACGGGGTATTACCCTGACATTAGCCCCCGGTTTAATTTGGATTTATCCATGTTAATTTCATCTGGCAAAATAAACACAAGAACATATTTGACAGGTTGCACTCCGGGTTAAAAGTTCTTGTAAGCCGGCACCTGATCATCCTTAAGTCCTTGTCATTTCCTTCTTCTAGAAAGTCCGGGTTAATAGGTCATCCTCATAATCAATTTGCTGACATTGGTCTCTCACAGAAAATATTGTGAAGAATAATTCATTTGATTCAGCTCCCAATGCTTCACCAAAAAATATTGGTCTTGAAATACTCATCTGATTTTCAACCGGCTTGAAGATATAGCACTTGCTGGTTTATCATTGTCAAAATTGCCGATTTGTAAATATTGATGGCGCCGGGTCATAATTGTAGCTAACTTCAAGCTTGAAAATGTACCTCCTTTATATGCATATCACTTGTATCCCCCAAGTCTTAAGAAGGGAGCGTAGTAACTGCTTAAGACTTGCTTTAATATAAATGTCGCAACCTTGAAGAAATCCAAGTTGTTCGTATCAATCACTAGTCAAAACTGAATATTCCACATATGTAGCCCCCAAGTGCCAGGTTGTCATGCTTGCAGCAACCTGGGACTTGTAATTGGCCTATGCCCATAAAAACTTCAACCAGTGTAGCCCCCAAGGGCCGGGTGGTTATGCAATAATGAGCAGGGACTTTGTAGATATGATCATGTAGACTTCAACAGCAACGTGTAGCCCCCAAGGGCTGGCTCAGCAAGACAATACTGAGCTGGGACTTTATATATAATTCATTGAAAATAGCATCATATGATGTAGCCTCCATTGTAGGGCTTGAACCCACGACCACAAGGTTAAGAGCCTTGTGCTCTACGAACTAAGCAATGGACCCTTCAATGTAATGGATTAAAGGCTTGCGTACTTTGAATTTTTGACAGGAGCAATTAGTAGCCCCCAATGGCCGGCTCATTACAATGTGATGAGTCGGGTCTTCAATAAGGTGAGCAAAAAATGACTTTGCATTAGCCCCCAAGTGCCATGGTACATGCTGGCAGTAACATGGGACATGCATATTTGATGTAATCTCAACTTGAATAATGTAGCCGCCAAGTGCCGGGTCGTAAGCCTGCAGTGACTCGGGACTATTCCTTCCATTGTAGAATAAATCATATCCATTGATAAAATAATAGCCATTGCGCTGAAGCGACTCTTATCAGTTGGCAAGTAAATCTAAAGTTTAAATACTCAGTGGCTCTTGGCTAATGGCGACTTAGTGCGCATCCATTGTAATCCGGGATTTTTTAACCCGGCGGCTTATAGCCTTTGTGAAAATCAATAATTGATAACACTTTTGAAACATCAATTTCAACTTTTGATGATGGGCTTGAACTTAATCTTTTATGTAAGTCATAGCTCTGCAAATCCTGCACAAAGTTTAGACAACATATGCGCTGGCGACTTAACATCAAAGCCAGGGCGTGTAACAACCCAAACATAATATAGTCTTATGTAAACATGGAAAATACTAGCATTAAGGCCATTCAAGCCTAAACATACTGGCGACTTAAAGTAAAAGGCCAGGGCGGGTTATCAAACCTTGCATATTCATCCAATCATTTTAAAAACATACTTGGAAATTTGGCTCAAATTGCTGGCTTACATCGCCACATCCAGTGAGGGTAATAATTCAATGATTTATAAGCGCATGATTCCAAAGGCGCAATCCAAAGTATACTAGCAACTTAACGTCCAAAGCCAGGGTGGGTTACCAAACCTCGCATCTTCATATAACAAGTACAAAATATACCTGTGAATTTGGTTCACACTGTCGGCTTGCATCACCATATCCAATGAGGTTAACAGCTCAAAGACTCATAGCGCATAACACCAATTGCGCAATTAAAGTGCCCTGGCGACTTAACATCCAAAGTTAGGATGGTTTATCAAAAAACCTGAATATTCATACAATGATAATCTTGGGCCAGTATCAACCCGGAGTAATGAAGTATCATCATTTTGATTACTCAAGGCAAAATATCCTGACAACTTAAAGTCTGCTATCAGGGCGGGTTATCAAACCAAAAGATGATCAATGATGAGTCATATAATCAAGGCCACATGGCCTGTGAAATCAGTTTATACTGCCGGTTTACAGTGCCATATGCAGTAAGGGGTAATATCCCAAAACTTAGAGCACATCGCTCTAAGTACATAAAATCATCATACACTAGCGACTTAAAGTCCAAGACCTGGCTGGCTTAATAAACGCTGGATATATTCATATATGAACCATAAGGCAACATAGCCCTCGTTAGTTTTCAACCATGTATTAACATGTCACAAGAGATGAATATCAAAAAATGTTCAAATCAAATGCAAATCAAAAAACAAGGCTTCCACATGCTGCCAAGCCTTCAAATCAAGTGATTTTCAAGAGCCGCACATCCACTGAGTTAAACCTTCGTTCAACCTTGTAAGTCGGGCCTCACATGACCAATCGCCGTTTTAACTTTGACAAATTCAGGGTCTGTATAAGATTGACTGTCAAGAGTACGGCGAGTCATTCCAAGATTACCTGGGCGAAGTGGCAGACTTAAAAAGGAAAGATAACCTGGATTTTAAGGTGAATACACCTGGCTTACAAGCCCACTACAAGGGTTAACAAAGCTCTTGTCCATTTAACAAAGAGCCCCTAAGTAATATTTCATTCCACGCATACAACCCAGATCAAATAGGGTAGTCACAGCTATGCTCAGTGAGCAGGAAGCCCCCAAGTATTTTGTAATCATGGCGTACAAGCCGGATCAAGAGGGTAGTCACAGCAATGCTCAGTGAGGAGGAAGCCCCCAAGTGATCAATAATATGATAAGCCAATAAGGCAGGATAAACCATGTTTGAACCACGCATCATGGCAGCAAGTTCTCTTTGGCAACCTTTAATTTTTCTAAGAACTCTAACTTGTGAGAGATGGATTCTTTGGAACCAGAATTTTAAAACCGGATATTGAGAGACAGATTTCCCTTGAGCCGGATTTTAAATCGGATATTGAGAGCTTCAAAGCTTTGTGAGGAAACATATTTCCCTTGAGCCAGATTTTAAACCGGAGTTCTCCATTTTGAGCCGGAAATTTTCTGACGGCCTTCAAATTTTCATCAATATGGCAGTAGCCTCCGGGACTGGGTTAATTTTCCCTCCAATGACCCGAAATTCTTGAATTCACTAAAACAGGCCAATTTTGCCGAGTCATGTCATTGTAGCCCCCGGGTCTTAAGACAACCCGAGGAGTTGTCTTTAGAATCTCCATATTTGACCATGATATAAACTGGTATGAGTCATTCAACAACTCAATGATATAACAGTCCTTGACATATTAGGCCAGAAATTATCCACCGCGGAGTTGATGATCACCACGGTGAAGCTGAAATCAATTACGACCGAGTCGGCCGTGAGAGCAAATAGATGAACCGGCCGCGGTGTTGTAAGCCAGCGCGGACGGCCGAGGCAATTGCAAGCGCGGTAAGTCGCACGGATGGGCAAATCAACCACGTCATATTGATGTAAATTGGGCCATAAAAATGGCAGTTTGCACATATCATCGAGCATCATGCATGGTCAAATGCTAGCGCATCATAATGGTGGCGCGAGCTATACATCCATGACACGACCATCGCTCTTGCAATGAACAATTGCCCTGCATAAACAATATTGCAGATCAAGGCAAAGATAAACTGTTCTTCGACAAGAAACAACATGTGGTAATAAAACAAACATGGATGAATATCACCTGATATATCTTAACGCCTGATGACTTTCGCGTGCTTCCATAAACAGTGAGCCCTTGTCCTGTTTTACTCAGACAAAAGACGACCCGTGCGTACTTCCGCCGGAATGTCTCTTAGATGCAACACAACAAGTTTGTATCTAGCAGCTCGAGTCCAAAGAGCAGGTTGATTCAGATCGGGCAAGAACTCCATAACACAAGTGCTCAGGCCTGTTTGGCGACGGTAGAAGCGGGCGGCTCGAGGTGGAGACGAGGCCGGTGAAGCACGGGCAGCTCGTAGTAAGGGTGAGTCCAGTGATTCGTAGGCGGCTTGCAGCCGGCGGCTCTCACCACGGCGTGGGGTGGCTCAGGGCCTCATCGGCGGATGAACGGAGTAGCTCCAAGGCGGGGCATCTCACCCACGGCGTATCATCTGTGGACAAGGACCTCGTCGAGCTCGGAAGAACCCGGATGGGGCGAATTGCTAGAGGAGTTGGCGGGCCAACAGCAGCAACTCATCGGCGGAGACCAGCAAGCCCGAGGGCGAGGTCGACTTGGTGGCTTGACGCAGCTCGGTGACTTGGAGGCAAGCCCCTGGTCATAGTGGCGGCAGCTCCAGTAGGGGCGGCTCAGGCAGAGTCGGTTTGATGCCGGCTTGAGGCGCGGCGGCACAGGTGAGGCCCAGGAGGCGCGGGCCGCGAGGGCGGCTCAAAGCGAGGCCAAGCAGTGGTTGCGGTGTGAGGCGAGCCATGGCGCAGAGGCGGGGCGATTCGAGCGACGAAGAAGTCAGCCCGGCGGCCTATGGCACGACCAGCAAGGGTAACTCTCTGCAGAGGCTCAACGGGACGGCAACTCACAGGGTGAGGCAGCACGAGGCCGAGATGACGGTGGGCGACGCGAGTCCTGGCTCGAGGCCGCTGCAGCTCAGAGTAGAGGTGGATACCGGCAACAAAGATGGCGGCGGGGCACCGGCAAAGGGAGGCCGGCCAGACGGCGGCCGCAGGGGCGGTCCGATCCGCTCGAGTCAAGGCGGCGGTCCTTGGCACAGCCGTGGCCGCAACGTCTTGAGGCGGCTGCGGTGGCTCAACGGGGTCCATCTCATGGTGGCTTGGAACAAGCCAAACAGAGGGGCAGCCAATAGGCAGCCTGTCGGATTTCGGGTTCCGGCAGACCCTTGAGGTTCGAACACTGGGGTGCGCGCGGAGATTTCGCCTCCTACCTACCTGCACCCCTCTGCCTTGCTAAGATCTAAGCTATGGAAAGAACAACACAAGAGACACAGGGTTTATACTAGTTCGGGCCACGGTTGTGGTGTAATACCCTACTCCAGTGTGTGGTGTGGTGGATTGCCTCTTGGGCTGATGATGATGAACAGTACAAGGAAGGACAGCCTCGCGAGGGTCTGTCCTTGGCTGGGACGATGAACTGCTGGGAGGAGTTCAGTCACCCTTCTCTCTCTCGGATTTTTTATCCCTCCTACTATGGTGGCTAGTCCTATTTATAGAGGCCCTGGTCCTCTTCCCAAATATCGAGCGAGAAGGGAGCCAACAATGGCGGGCTAATTTGAAAGGGGACATCTAGTACCAGTTATCCTGACAAAAGTAGTCTTCGCCTGCACAAAGCTCTGGTGGTGACGCCGTCTTGGGCTCCACGATGACCTCCGTCTTGCAGTCCTCCTGGTCTTGGTCTCGTTGCACCGAAATGGCAACCTTTGCCTGATGCCTCGGTACCCCGCGGCTGCGCTTGCCCCCCTTGGCACCAAAGGGGAAAGGAGGACACTGCGCGGGATGGCACCCGCCGGGCGCCCTTGGTCGTCATGGCTTGCGTCACGGGCACCTCGTGAGGTACCCCGCCTTGATCTCTCCACCTCCTCGCGAGCCAGCCTAATGAGGCCGTGCCTGAGGAAGCTCTGCGTCGTCCGCCCCGCGAGGCTTGGCCCCTCGTGAGGGTCTTGGGTCTGTGTTGGTGAAGATGGGCTGTGCTGGCCCCCCTTTCAGCCACGTCGCAGGCCGCAGGCAGGCAAGTCTGGGGACCCCCGTTCCCAGAACGCCGACAGTAGCCCCCGGGCCCAAGGTGCGCCCCGGGCTTGGCCGTGCAGGGAGGCGTAAGGGCAAGAGTGAAGCGTCGCGGGCCCTAACAGCCTGCGGCCTTGGGTGCCGCGTGGCGGTTGATTGGTCGTGGGCGTCTCCACATTCCCATGGCGCCTCGGCAACTGCACGGATTGGAAAAGTCCCTGCATGCAAAGCGGGTCATGATTACCTGTGATCGTGGGGGCCATCGGTTGGCCCTCGCCAGCTATAAGTACTGATCGGCGCGCGCCCTTCCAGTTCATCTCCCCTTGCTTCTCGTTCTTCTTCATGGCCCCGTCAAGGAGGTTCTCGGCCGCGGAGAAGGGGAAGGCTTGCCAGGTTGAGCATTCCTCTCCCCCGCCCAAGCGCGGCCGAGGGCGTCCTCGCAAACATCCTGTGGCCACCACGGCAGCTCCCCGTGGCCGCGAAGATGCTTTCCAGCACGGTGACGGGCAGATTGCTGCGGCCAGGGGGCGCGCTCCGGTCGCGCGTCCCCCTAGGCCGCGCTTTTGCGCTGTAGAGGTGCTGCCGGAGTTCGTCGTGTGGTCGGCGGAGCCGACTAGCACCGGGCTTCCGCTTCCTCGCTTCCTCCTCGGCGAGCTCCCGGCCGGTGCCCCGGGCGGCCTCTGGCTTCAGGCCGACGGCTGCTGCAGCCGGGCCTCATGGGCTTCACTGGAGGTCTCCGCAACCGGGAGCCTGGCCCTGGCCCGCGGTTGGCAGACGTTTGCCCGCGCGCGTGGCCTGGGCCGTCGGCGCACCCTGCATGTCAAGTTTGACGGTGATGCCACCCTCTACGTGAGGGTGTTTGGGGAAGATGGTTGCCGCGCAGGGTACTGCCCCGAGGACAACGACCGCGGCCGGGAACCCAGCTGCGACGATGATGGGGAGGACAGCGCTCGCGTGACTAGCGGCGCTCAGGGTTCCCCAAGCCTCTCCGGTTCTTCTTCAGGCGGCGACTCCTCTAGCGGTGGCCGCAGTCAGCCTCCACGCCGTCGTATCTGCTTGGGAGGTGGTAGCGTGTCCGCCCGCCGTCGCGCCCCGGTGAAGCGCGAGAGGGAGTCTGCCTGATCCCCGGAGGCAGCTCAAGTCTTCCCTGCAGGCCGGTGTCAGGCGAGCTGCGCCTGATTTGTTCTTTCTTTTCCTTTTTCCTACGCAAAAAGATAGTAGTGTGGAGCCCCGCGGGGGCGTGTTTGGGTTATTGCTGTTAATCACCGCTTTGCTTCCGTTACCGTGCCTACCGGCTAAGTGCCCGCGCGTGGATAGTTCCCGGCCCCAGCCATGGGGGGCGACCGACCCAGGCCCTGTGTTCGTGTCGCGGTGCCCGTGGGGCACGGACTGGAGGGGTGCTCCTGTAAGAGACCCAGGTCGCGAACCCTTTGAACGACTAGGACAGGAACACTCACGAGGGCGCTTGGCTGCCCCCTCCCTCGCGAGGCCTTACATAAGAGAAATTGAGGCAGGAGAACAAAAAGCCGAAGAACCACAAGCCAAAGACGACAACATCTTCAATAAATCTTCGAATGAGAAGGAACAAGCCAACTGTGGAAAGCAAATGAAAAGCCGCGTCCGGCACCTAATCTAGACTTCGACGTCTTCTCACCAGCGCGGAGCTAAGTGCTGCCACTGGGCGTGGGAGGGAGCCCCAGGGCCTGAGGCCGGCGCTCCTGAGACTCCGGGGCGTGTACAACCCCAACTCATTATTACGTGAGAGTGTCACGGGCGGCGAGCTTCACAGGCGTTGGCCTTCTTCACAGGCTCCGAGCCTTTTCCGAAACGCAATAGCTTCACAGGCATTCGCCTTCTTCACAGGCTCCGGGCCTTTTCCAAAACGCGATAGCTTCACAGGCATTCGCCTTCTTCACAGGCTCTAGGCCTTTTCCAAAACGCGATAGCTTCACAGGCATTCGCCTTCTTCACAAGCTCTGGGCCTTTTCCAAAACGCGATAGCTTCACAGGCATTCGCCTTCTTCACAGGCTCTTGGCCTTTTCCAAAACGCGATAGCTTCACAGGCATTCGCCTTCTTCACAGTCTCTGGGCCTTTTTAGGGGTAGAACCTCCGGAGGTGCGGGATGTTCCATGCGTTCTGGACCTGTCGGATTTCGGGTTCCGGCAGACCCTTAAGGTTCAAACACTGGGGTGCGCGCGGAGATCACGTTCTCAACCTCCCCGTCTCACAAAGATCTAAACTACTAAAGGAATCACACAAGAGACACAAGATTTATACTGGTTCGGGCCACCATTGTGGTGTAATACCCTACTCCAGTGTGTGGTGGATGGATTGCCTCCTGGGGCTGGTGATGAAGAACAATACAAGGAGGAACAGCCTCGCGAGGGTCTGTTCTTGGCCGGGGTGATGAACTGCTGGGAGGAGTTCGGTCACCTCTCTCTCTAAGATGAACTAGCAGATCTGACAATTAACTCATGAAGCCTCCTTCAAGCAGCATTTCGGGCATCAAGATGAACTCAAATGAAAATTATGCAATGGAATGAAATGATGTACTCGTCGATACGAACATTTTGATATACTATATGTCCAAAACGGAGCTACGGATGCGGAGATATGGCAGGTCAAAGTATGCACAAAAAATGGTGGGAGAGGGGAAAAAGTCAACCGTTAGGGTTTTCCAGATCTCAGATCTGAGATGCACGCGGAACGAGGATCGACGGGATCACTGTTCACCGGAGAGAGAGGGTTCGCCGGAGGAGGACCGCAGGGGCGTGGGGAGGCTCGCCGGAGCCCGATCCGGTTGCCGGAGGAGCCGGACGAGGGTGGCGGGGCCCGGTGGTGGCCACAGCGAGGTTGGGCGGCGGCGGGCGCCACCGGCGGACAGCGGGGCCGCGGCTCGAGGTGCCGGCTGCAACACACACACACGAGTTGTGTGTGTTGCAGCCCAACTTGGAGGGGTGTTGGGCTGCAACACACACGAGGCCTTTTCGGTCCCTCGGTTAACCCTTGGAGCATCAAACGAAGTCCAAATGGTACGAAACTTGATAGGCGGTCTATCGGTAGTAAACCAAGGCCGCTTGGCAAGTCTCGGTACAATCCGGAAATGTTTAATCCCCACACATGAAAGAAAGCTAGAAATGACCACCGGAGGAGAACGAAGCGCCGGAATGCAAAACGGACAACGGGGAAAATGCTCGAATGCATGAGATGAACACGTATGCAAATGAAATGCACATGATGACATGATATGAGATGCATGAAAATGAAAACAACACACGGAGACAAAGACCCGAACCCGAGAAATAAATATAACTTAACGCCGGAAACGGCAAGAGTTGGAGTACAAATTGGGAAAGTTATATCTGGGGCGTTACATCTACCTTCGTGATCCCGACGCCGACCTCGACGGCCTGCTGGAACCGGTGAGCGGCAAGGGTGCTACCGCCGCTGTAGAAGCCATGAAGGGGCACGCGGAGGCGCTGCTGGGGAAGTTCCGGGCCTTCAGCACCAAGCCAAGGCAAGGCGCTGCCGGCCCCGCTGCTCCATGAGGCGAAGCCGCTCCGCACAGCTTCACCGCCGACAAGTGACTCCATTCCATCCCTATCCTTCTTTCAATTCCTGCACATGTACCACGCCTCGGGGAGGCATTTAAACTTGCGTTTGGTATTGAGACGACAGTATGGACTGTAATATTTGCTTTTAAGTTCCTTGGATTTTATGCTTTTCTTCCCTACTTGCTTGTGTTCTACGCCGGCAGAGCCCGGCCCCGCGCATGCCTCACCCAGCATTAGCCCCGACCGGAAACCAGGACGGGACCAAAGGAGTGAGGGGCCACGTGACAAGTTAGGCTCCTGAGTCGCGATGCTCAGGAGTCCCCCTTGGCGTGCGAACAACAAGTAGGGAAGCGTGATGTAGGCATGTCTTCCGTTCTACGTCTGCAGAGCCCGACTCCGCGCGTACCTCACCCAACATAGCCTTTCGGAACTAAGGAGTGAGGGGCTACGGAGCCAGTTAGGCCCCTGAGTCGCGATGCTCAGGATTCCCCCTTGACGCACGAACAGTGGGTGAGGAGGCGAGATGTAAGCGTGGCTACCGTTCTACGTCTGCAGAGCCCGGCCCCGCGCGTACCTCACCCAGCATAGCCTTTCGGAACTAAGGAGTGAGGGGCTACGGGACCAGTTAGGCTCCTGAGTCGCGATGCTCAGGAGTCCCCCTTGACGCGCAAACGGCCTTCATACCTTGGCTCCGCTCGGGGAGAGACGCGCGGCGAACCAAGCCCGAGGGGCCTGGCTGGGCGGCTGGGCATGACCCAGTCGCAGCCCCCGTGCCTAGCCCCCTCGCGCGGCACTCCCGAGGGGAGGCGTTGCGACGAGGCCAGCCACTGAGCTCTGGGCTCCCTGAGGTTAATGCGGCCCGGAGGCCACCCCCACTTGTTTATCACCAGCGCGGAGGATAGCGCTTCCGTATGTGTACGGGCATAGCCACTCCTCGGCAGTGTCGTCAGCCAGCGCGGAGCATGGTGCTTCCGCTGGTACATGGGAGGGGGCTCCCCTCCGGGAGGAGCCCCCGGGGCGTATACAACCCCGCCCTGACACATGACCGGCACGGTAGAGCTAGGTGAGGTGTATCTAGGCACCCGTGAGCCAGCGCGGGACTCACGAGGCCCTACCTCTGGGCGGGTTGCGCCCGGCACTGGGCCGTATCTTGAGATGTGTCCCTGCAAAATTTGGTTAGATGCCGGTACTCTACGTCCTCGGGTCCCGGCCCTCGAGCTTGTCTCAGCCGTCGCTGGTATGCCAGGTCGTGATGCCGTGGACAAGGCCAGAGGGTGAGGGCTGGAGAGCCAGTAAGAGCCCTGAGTCGCGATGCTCAGGCACCCTCCCTTTAACGTGCAAGTAGTCGACATGGAGAAGAAGGGATGCCGCGGACGGGCATCATGCAATCAAGCGTGATAGGCAAATGCATAGTTGGAAATAAATGCGATGGAGATACACGCCGCTGGGGCCAGCCCGAGGGGCGCCCCCAATCAAGGCAAACTAACGACCGAAAAGTAAATGCAGATACATGCCGTGGGGACGGACCCACGTGGCCTGGGAGTGATGCAACCCTGGGAGGGCGCTCCCAGCTGGGAATGAGGCTTCAAAGATGCCACCTGAGGATGTCGTTGGCATAGCGGCGTTGGTGCGGCAGACTTGACGGGCTGCAGAAGCCTATCCTCACGAGCCCCCAGGCCCCGGCAAGGCCGCGGAACGTCTGTCTTCCTGAGCCTCCATGATGCCCCTCATGAGGCGCTGGTACACCGCAGCCATGCTCGGCAGGCCGTAAGGCATGCGAACATGGCTGTGGGGTGGACCTCTGCAGCGCCCCACTTGCGAGGGCCAGAGGCGCTCCGTCGTGGCGATCTGATTGAGCCCTGGTACGTCGACGCAGGCGCGCAGCCCACCATCCTCGCCTGGATGTGGGGCCACAGCTGGTAGGCGGCGGCAACCTCTCATGATCCTCGTCTCCTCTAGCTCTTGAATGGCATTGTTAACGAACTCCTGCTGGTCTGACCTTCCTGGCGCGACTCCTTCTCGGGGGAAACGTGCTACAAAGCACGCCTCCACATGGTGCCCAAGCGCCTCCCTCGTGACCCTGGCTAGGTCGGTGGCCCTCCAGGTGAGAGCCCCCGAGCCCTGCCTGAGGAGGGTGCCGGGCGCGCTTTCCTATGCGATGAAAGGAGGGTCCCCCTGGGCAGACGTGGGCCCTGAGGGGCCTGCCTCTTGAGGGGCCGAGCCTGACGATGTCTTCTTCTTCTTGGGGGTGGTCTCAGGAAGCCTCCTGCTTCCGCGATCTGGGTCTTCTAGCGACGCGGCCTGATAGGCCCGCTCCAGGGAACACACTGCATCCTTCTCTTCACAGGGCACCGTGACGACACCGCCACTTCCTGGCATCTTGAGGACGTTGTAGCCGTGGTGGGTCGCAGCCATGAACTTGGCCAGCGCTGGGTACCCGAGGATGGCATTGTACGGCAGGCGGATGTGGGCGACGTCGAAGTCGATGAGCTCGGTGCGGTAGTTGATGCGGGCCCCGAAGGTGACAGGGAGGCGGAGCTGCTCGATCGGGACTGTGGAACCGTCGGTGATCCCGGAGAAAGGCTTGGTCGGCTGAAGCTGGTCATAGGGAACTTGGAGATTGTTGAATGTTTCCACGGACAGGACGTTGAGCCCTGCCCCGCCATCGATGAGGGTCTTGGTGACCAGCACGTTGCTGATGACTGGGGAGCAGAGCATCGGGAGGACTCCTGCCGTGGCCGCGCACTTGAGCTGGTCTGCCGAGCTGAACGTGATGGGGCATGCCGACCACCTGAGGGGGCGCATTGCTTCGAGCTTGGGGAGGACTGCATTCACTTCGCGGGCAAACTGCTTGAAGATGCATTGGGAGGCTGGGGCTTGAGCTCCGCCCAGGATGCAGGCGATTGCGCGCGGCTCCTGGAAGCCCCTAGCCCCCTTGTCTTGATGGCGGTCTTCATTCCTCCTTGGCTGAGGCGGCAGCGGAGGTAGGCCTACATTGCCATGAGGGCGGTCCTCACGAGGCTGATCCCTCCAGTCTCCCTCGCGAGGCAGGTCCCGCCAGCGGTCCTCGCGAGGCTGGTCGCTCCACCCCTGGCGCGGGCCGCGGTCTTCCCAGCATCCTAGGTTTCTTCCTCCTCCCCGACCGTAGCCCCGGTCAGCATGATCAGGGCGACGACCGATCCTTCCTTCTCGCACGGCGCGGAGTTCTTGACATTCGTTGGTGTTATGGGTGTGGAGGTCATGGTACACGCAATACCGGCTGCCTCTGGAGGGTTCGGGCAGGTCCTTGCCCCGCTTTGTGTCTGGTTCTGCCGCGAGTACGGCAGCCCCCTTGCGCTTCGCGTCCTTGGCTTTGGGCTTCTTCTCTTCTGGGTCCGCGACAGGCAGCTCGAGGAGGGAGAGACGTCCCTCCTCAGCCCTGGCGCACTTGTTCGCCAAGTTGAACAGCTCCAGGGAGGTGCAGAGGTCTTCATGCATCGCCAGCTCCTCCTTCATCTTGACGTCGCGCACGCCGTCGGAGAAGGCTGAGATGATGGCCTCCTCGGACACCTTGGGGATCTTGAGGCGCGCGCTGCTGAAGCGCTGGATGTACTTTTGCAGGGTCTCTCCGGGTTGTTGCTTGATGCGGCGCATGTTGCTCACGGCGGGCGGCCGATCGCGAGTACCTTGGAAGTTGGCGATGAAGCAGGCGCGCATCTGGTCCCAGGAGGAGATCGTGCCTGGAGCCAGATTCAGGAGCCAGGTTCGAGCTCCTTCCTTGAGCGCCATGGGGAACCAGTTCGCCATGACCTTTTCATCCCCGCCGGCAGCCTCGATGCCCAGCTCGTAGAGCTGGAGGAACTCTGCGGGATCGGTTGTGCCGTCGTAGCGAGGAGGCAGGTCAGGCTTAAACTTGTCGGGCCACGCGACGCTGCGTAGCTCAGTGGTGTAGGCGTGGCAGCCCGCGGTGGCCGCAAAAGGCCTCGGTTGCTGGAGAGCTTGGTCTTGAGGGTCCCCACGCGCTGCAGCTAGGAGCAGGGTGGGGTCTTGGCGTGCCGAAGCTGGAGCAGGGTCGCGGCGCGCCGGAGCAGGGAGCGCCCTGGCAGCCCCTTGTGGGCGAGGAACTTCTTGGCAGCTCCGCTCTTGCTGCGCTGGCGCCTGACGGAGCGGGTTCCACCCAGGGGCCAAGCGCCTTGGAGCCATGGCATCTTCTTGGAGGGGAGGCGGCTGGTGCGCCTCTGGAGCTTCGTTGCCCGCGCGGTGCGGAGTGTGGCGCAGAGGGACGGACGGCATGGAGGAGCCCCCTGAGGCGCGGACAAGCTCGGCGACGCGGTCGAGCCACTCCTCGTAGACGTCGTTGACGGGGCGGTAGCGCAGGAGCTTGTTTGCCGCGAGGAGCGCAGCTCGAGCCTCCAAGGGTGCGCAGAGCGCGTGGGACGAAGAACCGGCTGGAGCGAGTGATGGAGTAGCGGTGCGGCCGTCTTGCCGCACGGACGGGTGCTGAGACGATGCTTGCTGCTCGCCCCCCGCCGGGCCGGTGGCGGCGTTGAGGGCAGGCGATGGGGAACAACGAGGGCGCCCACCGACGGGGGCCGTCTGGGCGACGCGAGAAGCGATGGCGGCCCGGCGCTCGTCGCGGGCCCAACGAGCGTCAGACATCGATGCGACGGTCGGAGGAGAACAGAGCGGTGGAAGACGAATTCCGGCGCACCCCTACCTGGCGCGCCAAATGTCGGATTTCAGGTTCCGGGAGACCCTTAAGGTTCGAACACTGGGGTGCGCGCGAGATCACATCCTCAACCTCCCTGTCTCACAAAGATCTAAACTACTAAAGGAATCACACAAGAGACACAAGATTTATACTAGTTCGAGCCACCATTGTGGTGTAATACCCTACTCCAGTGTGTGGTGGATGGATTGCCTCCTGGGGCTGGTGATGAAGAACAATACAAGGAAGAACAGCCTCGCGAGGGTCTGTTCTTGGCTGGGGTGATGAACTGCTGGGAGGAGCTCGGTCACCTCTCTCTCTCTCTCTCTCTCTCTCTCTCTCTCTCTCTCTCTCTCTTTCTCTACTCTGTGTGCCTTCTCATCAAAATCGGACGAACCAACTACCCCCCTGCTACGTGAGTGGCCGGTCCCTATTTATAGAGGCCCTGGTCCTCTTCCCAAATATCGAGCGGGAAGGGAGCCAACAATGGCGGGCTAATTTGAAGGGGGACAGCAAGTACATCTATCCTGACTAAAGGTGGTCTTCACCTGTGAAAGACTCTGGCAATGACGCCGTGCTGGGCTCCATGGTGACCTCTGTCTCGTAGTCCGCTTGGTCCAGGTTTTGTTGCCCCGAAATGGCAACCTTTGCCTGATGCCTTGGTACTCCGCGGCTGCGCTTGCCCCCTTTGCACCAAAGAGGAAGGAAGGACGATGCGCGCGCTGGTGCCCGCCTGGCACCCTCGATCGTCATGGCTTGCGTCACTCGCACCTTGCGAGGTACCCCGCCTTGATATCTCCGTCTCCTCGCGAGGCAGCCTGAGGAGGCTGCGCCTGAGGATGTGTCGTGTCGTCCGCCTCGCGAGGCTTGGCCCCTCGCGAGGGTCTTGAGTCTTGTGCTTGATGAAGACGGGCCATGTTGGGCCCCCATTCGAGCCACGCCGCAGGCCGCAGGCAGGCAAGTCTGGGGACCCCCGTTCCCAGAACGCCGACAGGACCGGCACCCCCTCCTGACTCTCCAAGTGCATGGAGTCGGGCCTGGAAACATGAACAACTTGGAACGGGCCCTCCCACATGGGAGAGAGCTTGTGCAGCCCCTCCCTGGAGAGAACCCGCCTGAGCACGAGGTCTCCTACCTCGAGAGTTCTAGGGCGGATGTTGCGGCAGTGATATCGCCGCAGCGCTTGTTGGTACCTCACCGCTCGCAGCGCGGCTTCTCGGCGACGTTCCTCCCCCAGCACGAGGTACATCCCCCGCATGGCGTCCTGCTGCGCCTCGTCGAACGCCAGGACCTGCGCGGAGCGACGTCTGACCTCGTGAGGGAGGACCGCTTCGGCTCCATAGACTAGGAAGAACGGGGTCTCTCCAGCCGGCTTGGTCGCGGTTGTGCGGATGGACCACAATACGGACTGAAGCTCGTCGTACCAACCTCTGCCGCATGCCTCCAGCTTCTTCTTGAACGTCCTGGTCTTGAGGCCCCTTAGGACCTCCGCGTTGGCTCGCTCGGCCTGGCCGTTGCTTCGGGGGCGCGCCACCGAAGCGTAGCATATCTGCGTTCCAAGGTTAGCACAATATGTTTTGAAGAGGTTACTGGTGAACTGCGAACCGTTGTCTGTGATGATGCGGTTTGGCAACCCGAACCGGCTCACGATGCCCTTGATGAACTTGACCGTGGAACCCGCGGGAATGGTGCGAACAGCCTCTACTTCAGGCCACTTGGTGAACTTGTCCACGGTGACGTAGAGGTAGCGGTAGCCCCCTGGCGCCCGAGGAAACGGGCCCAAGATGTCCAGCCCCCAGACTGCGAATGGCCATGAAAGGGGTATAGTCTGCAGGCCTCCTACTGGCTGATGGATTTGCTTGGCGTGGAACTGGCAGGCCTCACAAGCTTTCACTAGTTCGACGGCGTCATTGAGTGCGGAGGGCCAATAAAACCCACTACGGAACTCCTTGCCGACGAGGGTCTGTGATGATGAATGATGTCCACAGTCTCCGCCGTGTATATCTTCCAACAGTTCCTTCCCTTGCTCCCTGGAGATGCAGCGCAGGGATACATCGTTTGGTCGCTTCCGGTAGAGCTCTCCATCCTTGATGCAGTATGCCGTGGCCTGGCGTGCCACTCGCTCCGCTTCCTCCTCCTTCTCCGGCAGGGTCCCTTGCGTTAAGTAACTCCGGAGCTCCGTGATCCAGCATCCCTCCTGAGGTTCCATCATTAGGAGAAGGCATGCCCCTGAGGCCGGGCCGCAGGTCGGAGCTCCTGAGGCTGGTGGCTGGGGGAGCTCCTCCCGAGGCTGAGCCGTGTTTGACATTGACGGCAGGGCCGAGGGCTTGAAGAGCCGCTCCTCGAAAACGCTAGGCTCCTGAGGTAACCGCCTGGACGCCCGTTTGGCGATGTCGTCGGCCTCCTGATTGGTGCTACGGGGCACATGCTACAACTTCAACCCCCAAAATTGCTTCTCCATCCTGCGTACCTCCGCAAGGTAGGCTTCCATGTGCTCATCTTTCGGCTCATACACCTTGTTGGAGAAATTGACAAGGAGTTGCGAATCGCCCTTGATGGTGAGGCGTTTCACTCCCAGGGCAGCTGCGGCCTCCAAGCCCTCTATTAAACCTTCATACTCCGCTATGTTGTTGGAGACCTTTTCACCTTGCTGGAAACAGAGCTGCACAGCGTAGTAGAGCTTGTCCTGAGTGGGTGATATAAGCACCGCCCCAGCCCCAGCGCCATGCCTGGAGAACGCCCCATCGAAGTGCATGACCCAGCCTTCTGGCGCCTCGCTTCCCGGGGAGAGGGACCGATCCTCGTCGGCCTTGAGGCCTGGTGCCTCCGTCCATTCTACCACAAAATCTGCCAATGCTGCTCCCTTGATGACCCTGGTCGTGCTGAATTCAAGCCAAAACGCTTGCAGTTCTATGTTCCACTCAGCGACCCTTCCAGTTGAGTTAGGGCTCCTGAGCACTCTCTCCA
Organism: Triticum monococcum; assembly: GCA_034509565.1. NCBI lineage: Eukaryota > Viridiplantae > Streptophyta > Magnoliopsida > Poales > Poaceae > Triticum > Triticum monococcum. Next base: position 523,776,576 of record CM067842.1, on the reverse strand, counting down.
GGGGGTATGACGAGATGACCTTGATGGGGTGACCCTGAAAATAGTGCCGCAGCTTGCGCGAGGCCACCAGTAGCGCGAGGAGGAGTTTCTGAGGCATGGGGTACCGTGCCCTCGCATCCCGCAACACCGTGCTAACGAAGTACACTGGGTGCTCAACAAGGTTGGGTGCGTCAGTGCTGGTGGCTCCCTTCGGAGACCCTGGCGCCTCTGGAGGCGATGAGGCCTCCTGAGGCTGGCCTTCTGGGAGAGGGGCCTCTTCTGCCTCCGGTGCACTCCTCTGCAGCAGCTGATCCTCCTCAGCCGCGGTGGCGGTTTCTGTGGGCCTTCCTTGTTCCTGTTCTGCCTTGTCCCGGGCTGCTGCCGCGGTTTTGATTCGACGCTCCTCTCTAACCGCCACCAGGGCTGCGCTGGCGGAGTAGGGAGTGGCGGCGAGGTAAAGCACTAGGGGCTCTTGAGGGCGCGAAGCCACCATGACCGGTGGGCTGGTCAGGTATCTTGAGATCCTGGAACGCCTTGTCGGCCTCTTCTGTCCACTCAAAGGGCCCCTTTTTCTTCATTAGCTGGAAGAAGGGCAGCGCTCGTTCCCCCAACTTGGAGATGAAGCGCCCCAGCGCGGTCACGCGCCCAGTGAGCTTTTGCATTTCTCTGAGGGTCTTTGGCGGGCTCATGTCTTCCACCGCCTTGACCTTTTCCAGGTTAGCCTCGATGCCTCGGTGGGACACGAGGAAACCCAAGAGCTTGCCCGATGGGACTCCAAACACACACTTCTCTGGGTTGAGCCGTAGGTTCACCACGTTGAGGCTCGTGAAGGTTTCCTCCAGGTCTTGTATCAGGGTCCTGGCCTCCTGAGACTTTACCACAATGTCATCGACGTAAGCTTCAACATTCTTATGGCATGCATGTGTAGCAGTACACCCCACACGGGGTTAGGAAAGCTGTCTTTTCGACGTCTTCTACCGCCATCTTGATCTGGTGATACCCAGAGAAAGCATCCAAGAAGCATAGCAGGTCGCATTCCGCGGTGGAATCGACGATCTGGTCGATGCGGGGGGAGCGGGAACGGATCTTGCGAGCATGCTTTGTTGAGGTTGGTGAAATCGACACACATGCGCTCCTTCCCTCCCTTCTTTGGCACAACGACAGGGTTGGCCAACCAATCCGGGTATCGGACCTCGTGAATGACCCCGGCGGCTTCTAATTTGCGGGTCTCTTGGATGATGAAGGCTTGCTTTTCTGTGGACTTCCGCCTGGCCTTCTGCTTCACAGGGCGCACGTTGGGGCACATGTTGAGGTGATGCTCGATTACACTCCTAGGGATCCCTGCCAACTGGTCAGGCTCCCAAGCGAATACCTTCTTGTTTGCACGCAGGAACCCGACCAGGGCCTCCTCCTGCTCGGGTCCGAGGTTGGCTCCTATGGTGAAAGTGGCATTGGCGGACCCATCCTCATCGACGGGTATCTGCTTGGTTTCTGCCTTGTCTTGGGTGAACAACTGTTTCTTCTTGGCGGGTGCAGCCCCCTTGGGATCAGGGGTCTCCAAGTCGGCGGGCTGTGCCGGCGCCGCCGTCTTGAAGGCGAGCTTGAGCACCCGTAGCGCGTCTCCGGTGTCCCCGTGTACGGTGATGACACCGCTGCTCCCGGGCAACTTCATGAGGTTGTACGCCGGGTGCGTCGCGGCCATGAACTGGGCCAGCGCTGGGTAGCCGAGGATGGCGTTGTAGGGGAGGCCGATGGGGGCGATGTCGAAGTCGACCAGCTCCGAGCGGAAGTTGTTGTAGGTGCCGAAGGTTACTGGGAGCCGGATCTGTCCCAAAGAGCTGGATGACCCACCCCCAACACCTGAGAAGGGCCGGCTGGGCTGCAGCCGTTCCAGGGGTATGCAGAGGAGGTTGAAGGCCTCGACTGAGAGCACGCTGAGGCCCGCACCGCCATCGATGAGAGTTCTGGTGACGGCCACCTGGTAGATGGTGGGGGTGCACGGCATGGGGAGCGCACCCGAGCAGGCTGAGTTGGAGGGGTGGTCCTCCGAGCTGAAGGTCAGGCGACCTTGGGCACCGCCCGGTCCGGGAGAGCCCCCTGCCGCGTGGAAGCGGCGCTGACCCGACGGATGAACGGCTTGACGTGGTGACCTGTAGGCGGCACCTGCGAGCCGCCCAGGAGGGCCGAGAGGACCGGGGGTGTTGGTGTAGCGTGATGGGCGGGGAAGAGGCCGCGGGGCTCTTCCCAGGAGGCCACGGAGGTTGCCGGCAGGTGGGGCAGCCATGTGCGCGGAGCGCTGGTGAGGGCCATGGGGAGCCAGTTGGCCATGAGCCTATCGTCACCTCCGGCTTCGAGGAGGGCCTCCTCGCTTGCCAGCAAGAAGGCCAACGGATCTGTCGCACCGCCGTAGCGCGGCGGTGTCGTTGGCTTGAACTTGTCCGGCCACCGTACCCGTTGCCGGGCTGGGGCCAGGGGGCGGCTCCCGTGCTGGCGCCGGCGGCCGGAGCGGGCGACGTGCTACTCATCGCGAGGCAGGCCGTGGCGGTGGAGGAAGAGAAAACTCCGGTGCACCCCTACCTGGCGCGCCAAATGTCAGATTTCGGGTTCGGGCAGACCCTTGAGGTTCGAACACTGGGGTGCGCGTGGAGATTTCGCCTCCTACCTACCTGCACCCCTCCGCCTTGCTAAGATCTAAGCTATGGAAATAACAACACAAGAGACACAGGGTTTATACTGGTTCGGGCCACCGTTGTGGTGTAATACCCTACTCCAGTGTGTGGTGTGGTGGATTGCCTCTTGGGCTGATGATGATGAACAGTACAAGGAAGGACAGCCTCGCGAGGGTCTGTCCTTGGCTGGGGCGATGAACTGCTGGGAGGAGTTCAGTCACCCTTCTCTCTCTCGGATTTTTTTATCCCTCCTACTATGGTGGCTAGTCCTATTTATAGAGGCCCTGGTCCTCTTCCCAAATATCGAGCGGGAAGGAAGCCAACAATGGCGAGCTAATTTGAAAGGGGACATCTAGTACCAGCTATCCTGACAAAAGTAGTCTTCGCCTGCACAAAGCTCTGGTGGTGACGCCATCTTGGGCTCCACGATGACCTCCGTCTTGCAGTCCTCCTGGTCTTGGTCTTGTTGCACCGAAATGGCAACCTTTGCCTGATGCCTCGGTACTCCGCGGCTGCGCTTGCCCCCCTTGGCACCAAAGGGGAAAGGAGGACACTGCGCGGGCTGGCACCCGTCGGGCGCCCTTGGTCGTCATGGCTTGCGTCACGGGCACCTCGTGAGGTACCGCGCCTTGATCTCTCCGCCTCCTCGCGAGCCAGCCTGATGAGGCCGTGCCTGAGGAAGCTCCGCGTCGTCCGCCCCGCGAGGCTTGGCCCCTCGCGAGGGTCTTGGGTCTGTGTTGGTGAAGATGGGCCATGCTGGGCCCCCCTTTGAGCCACGCCGCAAGCCATAGGCAGGCAAGTCTGGGGACCCCCGTTCCCAGAACACCGACACAGCCCACGGTAGGGGCGGCTCACAGCAGCAAGATGAGGCCACAACCATGACGGGTCAAAAGGCCGGTGAAGCAGCGGAGGCAAGTCCGCGGCGAGGTGAGGGTGGTTCATAGCAGGTAGAGTAGGCTTGCGTCATGGCTCACTCGAGGCGACTCAGGTCAGCAGTCCTTTTAGCAGGAGGTGGTGATGGCACAACGGGCGGCTCAGCGGAAGAACAACGCGAGGCCATGGCGGCTTGGAAGTGGACAGCGCAGGCGGCCGGCTCGGAAGCGAAGTTGGGTGATCCGATTGAACTTGCGAAACCGCAGCAGAGGACTCCGAGTCCGTGCTCACCACCAATGCAAGGTAGAAAATGGCTCGGAAACGTCATGCGCTCATCACCGAATCGTCCTCTGAGTCATCGTTGGTTTGACTTTTCCTTCTCGTCCTGATGGATCAATGGATGGATCACCTTTTCTTTTCCTTGATAGGCACGAGCTAGACCCATGTAGTATCTTTTCCTTCCATATTTCTTTGAATAAATCTCTTGGTAGATTCCTTGTATGCATGTAGCAACCAGAATTGACAACAGAAAACCCGATTTGGCTTCAGGTAATGGTCTTCGGCGAGTTTCTGTTGATCCTGGCAAAAACACATAGGCCAGGAACGATGGCGAAGTCAAGTCCCCGGGCCGTACGGAAATAACCTCTTCATGATTTTTTAACTAAACATACGCGAACGATGTTCCACCGCCTCATGGCGTTCCTCGGCAGTCGGTTTCGCCGACATGCTATTGTTTGAAAAAATTGATCTAGCTTTCGATTGGATCACGTGCCGATCGTGTCAACTCAACAATTTTGCAGCGACGCACACTACGCAACCTTAATCTCTTGAACTCTTCTTTGTCCAATTGATCATGAGCTTCTCGATCCCTGAGAGAGATCCCTCCAAGAACTCAACACCATCATGCGCAGGCCCCATGGTGGGTGCCAAATGACGTGGAATTGTCACGACAGATGTCCTTCATGTCAGGACTTAGTCGTGAGGCCAACACATCCATTTAGTAGCTTGAAGGGGTTGGCCAGAATTGAGAGACGCAAGGTTTTACCCAGGTTCGGCCCCTCACGATGGAGGTAAAAGCCTACATCCTGCTTCACTCATATTGATGATGATGAACATGATTACAAGGGTGCTCTATCTCGAGAGCTATAGACTTGTTTGTCTGACCCTAATGTGTGCAACTCGTGGAACCTCCCCTTCTTGGGGTGCCCTGTCCCTCCTTATATAAGTTGGAGGGGCGGGTTACATGTGGAGTCCTAGTAGGAAAAGGACTACCCTATTACCAGTGGAATCTTAGTCTTGCTCCCTTTGTAAGACAATATTCCTTATGCCTTAAACCGGCCCACCATAACATGAGTCGGCCTTCCATGAGCTGCCTTCTAGGACACTAGGTCTTGTCACTCCTCTGACCCGCCTGCCGGGTCACCAATGAACCACCAACTCTGGGCGGGTTACTAGTAAGTCGCCGGGTCAGGGCAGGTCACGAGTGAGTCGCCAAGTCCGGCCGGCTCATAAATCCGCCTGGGTTACACCGCGGGGTATATCCCCGACACCGTCTGATATTGATTTTCTATGATGTACAAAACATGGAAAAATAGGAACTGGCACTTGGCACTATGTCAACAGGTTAGTACCAAAAATGATATAAAATGACTATAAAATGATTATAAAACATTCAAGCTTTATAATATAACAACACGGAACTATCAAAAATTGTAGATACGTTGGAGACGTATCAGTGAACAGTTCTGGGCACTCGATGTTGTGGTATCAGTAGAGGCCTTCTTGACGTTAGTGACTGAGCGGCACGCGCCGGGTTGGACCGCGTAACGCAACTTCCTTTGTAATGGAGGTTGCTAGGTCTGCTCACCGGTCGCGTACACAACGTGCAGGTGTGCAATGGGCGATGGGCCCAGACCCCTGCATGCATAGGATTTAGACTAGCGTGCTGACCTCTCTGTTGTGCCTAGGTGGGGCTGCGACGTATTGATCTTCTGAGGCCGGGCATGACCCAGGAAAGTGTGTCCGGACAGAGGGATCGAGTGTGTTGGGTTATGTGGTGCACCCCTGCAGGGAAGTTTATCTATTCGAATAGCCGTGTCCCTCGGTAAAAGGTCGACCCGGAGTTTTACCTCGACCTTATGACAACTAGAACCGGATACTTAATAAAATAGACCCTTCCAAGTGCCAGATACAACTCGGTGATCACTCTCTCACAGGGCGACGAGGAGAGGATCGCCGGGTAGGATTATGCTAGACAATGATACTTGGTGAACTTACTGTTGGGGAACGTAGTAATTTCAAAAAAATTCCTACGCACACGCAAGATCATGGTGATGCATAGCAACGAGAGGGGAGACTGTTGTCTATGTACCCTCGTAGACCGGCAATGGAAGCGTTGACACAATGTAGAGGAAGTAGTTGTACGTCTTCCCGATCCGACCGATCCAAGTACCGAACGTACGACACCTCTGAGTTCTGCACATGTTCAACTCGGTGACGTCCCTCGAGCTTCGATCCAGCTGAGTGTAGAGGGAGAGTTTCGTCAGCACAACGGCGTGATGACGGTGATGATGTTCTACCGATGCAGGGCTTCGCCTAAGCACCGCTACGATATGACCGAGGTGGAATATAGTGGAAGGGGGCACCACACACGGCTAAGGAACGATCACGAAGATCAACTTGTGTGTCATGGGGTGCCCCCTACCCCCGTATATAAAGGAGGGCGGGGGAGGTGCGTCCGGCCCCTAAGGGTGCTCCTAGAGGAGTCCTACTCCCACCAGGAGTAGGACTCTCCCCCCCCTCTTGCCTTGTCGGAGAAGGAAAGGGGAAGGGGGAAAGAGGAAAGGGGGGCGCCGCCCCCCCCCTTCCTTGTCCTATTCGGACTAGGGGGGAGGGGGCTCGCGGCCTGCCCTAGCCGGCCCCCTTCTTCCCCCTTAGGGCCCATGTAGGCCCATTAACCCCCCCCCCCCCCGGGAGGGGGGGGGTCCGGTAACCCCCCGGTACGCCGGTTAAATCCCGATTTCACCCGGAACAATTCCGATATCCAAATATAGGCTTCAAATATATCAATCTTTATGTCTCGACCATTTCGAGACTCCTCGTCATGTCCGTGATCACATCCGGAACTGCGAACAACCTTCGGTACATCAAAACACAAAAACCCTAATTACGATCGTCACCGAACTTTAAGCGTGCGGACCTTACGGGTTCGAGAACTATGTAGACATGACCGAGACATGTCTCCGGTCAATAACCAATAGCGGAACCTGGATGCTCATATTGGCTCCCACATATTCTACAAAGATCTTTATCGGTCAGACCGCATAACTACATACGTTGTTCCCTTTGTCATCGGTATGTTACTTGCCCGAGATTCGATCGTCGGTATCTGAATACCTAGTTCAATCTCGTTACCGGCAAGTCTCTTTACTCGTTTCGTAGTACATCATCCCACAACTAACTCATTAGTTGCAATGCTTGCAAGGCTTAAGTGATGTGCATTGCCGAGAGGGCCTAGAGATACCTCTCCGACAATCGGAGTGACAAATCCTAATCTCGAAATACGCCAACCCAACAAGTACCTTCGGAGACACCTGTAGAGCACCTTTATAATCACCCAGTTACGTTGTGACGTTTGGTGGCACACAAAGTGTTCCTCCAGTAAACGGGAGTTGCATAATCTCATAGTGATAGGAACATGTATAAGTCATGAAGAAAGCAATAGCAACATACTAAACGATCGTGTGCTAAGCTAACAGAATGGGTCAAGTCAATCACACCATTCTCCTAATGATGTGATCTCATTAATCAAATGACAACTCTTTGTCTATGGTTAGGAAACTTAACCATCTCTCATCAATGAGCTAGTCAAGTAGAGGCATACAAGTGACATACTATTTGTCTATGTATTCACACATGTATTATGTTTGCGGTTAATAAAATTCTAGCATGAATAATAAACAGTTATCATGATATAAGGAAATAAATAATAACTTTATTATTGCCTCTAGGGCATATTTCCTTCAGTCTCCCACTTGCACTAGAGTCAATAATCTAGTTCACATCGCCATGTGATTTAATACCAATAGTTCACATCACCATGTGATTAACACCCATAGTTCACATCGACATGTGACCAACACCCAAAGGGTTTACTAGAGTCAATAATCTAGTTCACATCGCTATGTGATTAACACCCAAAGAGTACTAAGGTGTGATCATGTTTTGCTTGTGAGAGAAGTTCAGTCAACGGGTCTGCCACATTCAGATCCGTAAGTATTTTGCAAATTTCTATGTCAACAATGCTTTGCACGGAGCTACTCTAGCTAATTGCTCCCACTTTCAATATGTATCCAGATTGAGATTTAGAGTCATCTGGATCAGTGTCAAAATTTGCATCGACGTAACCTTTTACGACGAACCTTTTGTCAGCTCCATAATGGAGAAACATATCCTTATTTCACTAAGGATAATTTTGACCAATGTCCAGTGATCTACTCCTAGATCATTATTGTACTCCCTTGCCAAACTCAGGGCAGGGTATACAATAAGTCTGGCACACAGCATGGCATACTTTATAGAACCTATGGCTGAGGCATAGGGAATGATTTTCATTCTCTCTCTATCTTCTGCCATGGTCGGGTTTTGAGTCTTACTCAATTTCACACCTTTGTAACACAGGCAAGAACTCCTTCTTTGACTGTTCCATTTTGAACTACTTCAAAATCTTGTCAAGGTATGTACTCATTGAAAAACTTATCAAGCGTCTTGATCTATCTCTATAGATCTTGATGCTCAATATGTAAGCAGCTTCACCGAGGTCTTTCTTTGAAAAACTCCTTTCAATCATTCCTTTATGCTTTGCAGAATAAATCTACATTATCTCCGACCAACAATATGTCATACACATATACTTATCAGAAATGCTGTAGTGCTCCCACTCACTTTCTTGTAAATACAGGCTTCACCGCAAGTCTGTATAAAACTATATGCTTTGATCAACTTATCAAAGCATATATTCCAACTCCGAGATGCTTGCACCAGTCCATAGATGGATCGCTGGAGCTTGCATATTTGTTAGCACTTTTAGGATTGACAAAACCTTTTTGGTTGCATCATATACAACTCTTCTTTCAGAAATCCATTAAGGAATGTAGTTTCGACATCCATTTGCCAGATTTCATAAAATGTGGCAATTTGCTAACATGATTCGGACAGACTTAAGCATCGCTACGAGTGAGAAAATCTCATCGTAGTCAACACCTTGAACTTTGTCAAAAACCTTTTTCCGACAAGTCTAGCTTTGTAGATAGTAACACTACTATCAGCCTCCCTCTTCCTCTTGAAAATCCACTTATTTTCTATGGCTTGCCGATCACCGGGCAAGTCAAACAAAGTCCACACTTTGTTCTCATACATGGATCCCTTCTCAGATTTCATGGCCTCAAGCCATTTTGCGGAATCTGGGCTCATCATCGCTTCCTCATAGTTTGTAGGTTCATCATGGTCAAGTAACATGACCTCCAGAATAGGATTACCGTACCACTCTGGTGCGGATCTCACTCTGGTTTACCTACGAGGTTCGGTAGTAACTTGACCTGAAATTACATGATCATCATCATTAGCTTCCTCACTAATTGGTGTAGTAGTCACAGGAACAGATTTCTGTGATGAACTACTTTCCAATAAGGGAGCAGGTACAGTTACCTCATTAAGTTCTACTTTCCTCCCACTCACTTCTTTCAGAGAAACTCCTTCTCTAGAAAGGATCCATTCTCAGCAATGAATATCTTGCCTTTGGATCTGTGATAGAAGGTGTACCTAACATTTTCTTTTGGGTATCCTATGAAGATTTACTTCTCCGATTTGGGTTCAAGCCTATCATGTTGAAACTTTTTCACATAAGCATCGCAGTCCCAAACTTTAAGAAACGACATCTTAGGTTTTCGCCAAACCACAGTTCATACGGTGTCGTCTCAACGGATTTAGATGGTGCCCTATTTAACATGAATGTAGTTGTCTCTGATGCATAACCCCAAAACGATAGTGGTAAATTGGTAAGAGACATCATAGATCGCACCATATCTAATAAAGTACGGTTACAATGTTCGGACACAGCATTACACTGTGGTGTTCTAGGTGGCGTGAGTAGTGAAACTATTTCACATTGTTTTAACTGAAGGCCAAACTCATAACTCAAATATTTTACTTCTGCAATCATATCATAGAAACTTTTATTTTTGTTACAATGATTCTCCACTTCACTCTGAAATTCTTTGAACTTTTCAACGGTTTCAGACTTGTGTTTCATTAAGTAGATATACCTATATCTGCTCAAATCATCCGTGAAGGTGAGAAAATAACGATACTTGCCGTGAGCCTTAACACTCATCGAACCGCATACATCAGTATGTATTATTTCCAATAAGTCAGTTGCTCGCTCCATTGTTCCGGAGAACGGAGTCTTAGTCGTCTTGCCCATGAGGCATGGTTCGCAAGCATCAAGTGATTCCAAAAGTCCATCAGCATGGAGTTTCTTCATGCGCTTTACACCAATATGACCTAAACGGCAGTGCCACAATTAAGTTGCACTGTCTTTATTAATTTTGCATCTTTTGGTTTCAATATTATGAATATGTGTATCACTAAAATCAAGATCCAACGAACCATTTTCATTGGGTGTGTAACCATATAAGGTTTTATTCATGTAAATAGAACAACAATTTATTCTCTTACTTAAATGAATAACCGTATTTGCAATAAACATGATCAAATCATATTCATGCTCAACGCAAACACCAAATAACACTTATTTAGGTTCAACACTAATCCCGAAAGTATAGGGAGTGTGCGATGATGATCATATCAATCTTGGAACCACTTCCATCACACATCGTCACTTCACCCTTAACTAGGTTCTGTTCATTCTGCAACTCCCGTTTCGAGTTACTACTCTTAGCAACTGAACCAGTATCAAATACCGAGGGGTTGCTATAAACACTAATAAAGTACACATCAATAACATGTATATCAAATATAGCTTTGTTCACTTTGCCATCCTTCTTATCCACCAAATACTTTGGGCAGTTCCGCTTCTAGTGACCAGTCCCTTTGCAGTAGAAGCACTTAGTCGCAGGCTTAGGTCCAGACTTGGGCTTCTTCACTTGAGCAGCAACTTGCTTGCCGTTCTTCTTGAAGTTCCCTTTCTTTCCCTTTACCCTTTATTTGAAACTAGTGGTCTTGTTAATCATCAACACTTGATGCTCTTTCTTGATTTCTACCTTCATCGATTTCATCATCATGAAAAGCCCGGGAATCGTTTTCGTCATCCCTTGCATACTATAGTTCATCACGAAGTTCTACTAACTTGGTGATGGTGACTAGAGAATTCTGTCAATCACTATTTTATTTGGAAGATTAACTCCCACTTGATTCAAGCGATTGTAGTACCCAGACAATTTGAACACATGCTCACTGCTTGAGCTATTCTCCTCTATCTTTTAGCTATAGAACTTGTTGGAGACTTCATATCTCTCAACTCTGGTATTTGCTTGAAATATTAACTTCAACTCCTGGAACATCCATATGATCCATGACGTTCAAAACGTCTTTGAAGGCTCGATTCTAAGCTGTTAAGCATGGTGCACTAAACTATGAAGTAGTCATCGTATTGAGCTAGCCAAACGTGCATGACGTGTGCATCTGCTCCTGCAATAGGTCTGTCACCTAGGGGTGCATCGAGGACATAATTCTTCTGTGCAGCAATGAGGATAAACCTGAGATCACGGATCCAATCCGCATCATTGCTACTAACATCTTTCAACTTAGTTTTCTCTAGGAACATATCAAAAATAAATCAGGAAGCTAAACGCGAGCTATTGATCTACAACATAGCTATGCTAATACTACTAGGACTAAGTTCATGATAAATTTAAGTTCAATTAATCATATTACTTAAGAACTCCCACTTAGATAGACATCCCTCTAATCCTCTAAGTGATCACGTGATCCAAATCAACTAAACCATAACCGATCATCATGTGAAATGAAGTAGCTTTCAATGGTGAACATCACTTATGTTGATCATATCTACTATATGATTCACGCTTGACCTTTCGGTCTCAGTGTTCCGAGGCCATATCTGCATATGCTAGGCTCGTCAAGTTTAACCTGTGTATTCTTCGTGTGCAAAACTGGCTTGCACCCATTGTAGATGGACGTAGAGCTTATCACACCCGATCATCACGTGGTGTCTGGGCACGACGAACTTTGGCAATGGTGCATACTCAGGGAGAACACTTTTATCTTGAAATTTAGTGAGGGATCATCTTATAATGCTACCGTTAATCAAAGCAAGATAAGATGCATAAAAGATAAACATCACATGCAATCAAAATATGTGACATGATATGGCCATCATCATCTTGTACCTTTGATCTCCATCTCCAAAACATCGTCATGATTTTCATCGTCACCGACATGACACCATGATCTTCATCATCTTGATCTATATCAATGTGTCGTGACATGGTTGTCTCGCCAACTATTGCTATCGCATAGCGATAAAGTAAAGTAATTATTTGGCGCTTGCATCTTATGCAATAAAGAGACAACCATAAGGCTTCTGCCAGTTGCTGATAACTTTAACAAAACATGATCATCTTATACAACAACTTATATCTCATCACGTCTTGACCATATCACATCACAACATGCCCTGCAAAAACTAGTTAGACGTCCTCTACTTTGTTGTTGCAAGTTTTACGTGGCTACTACGGGCTTAGCAAGCACCGTTCTAACCTACACATCAAAACCACAATGATAGTTTGTCAAGTTGGTGTTGTTTTAACCTTCGCAAGGACCGGGCGTAGCCACACTCAGTTCAACTAAAGTTCGAGAAACGGACACCCGCCAGCCACCTATGTGCAAAGCACGTTGGTAGAACCAGTCTCGCGTAAGCGTACGCGTAATGTCGGTCCGGACTGCTTCATCCAACAATACCGCCAAACCAAAGTATGACATGCTGGTAAGCAGTATGACTTATATCGCCCACAACTCACTTGTGTTCTACTCGTGCATATAACATCAGAGCATAAAACCTCGCTTGGATGCCACTGTTGGGGAACGTAGTAATTTCAAAAAAGTTCCTAGGCACACGCAAGATCATGGTGGTGCATAGCAACGAGAGGGGAGAGTGTTGTCTACGTACCCTTGTAGACCGGCAACGGAAGCGTTGACACAACGTAGAGGAAGTAGTTGTATGTCTTCCCGATCCGACCGATCCAAGTACCGAACGTACGACACCTCCGAGTTCTGCACACATTCAACTCGGTGACGTCCCTCGAGCTCTGATCCAGCCGAGTGTTGAGGGATAGTTTTGTCAGCACGACGGCGTGATGACGGTGATGATGTTCTACCGACGCAGGGCTTCGCCTAAGCACCGCTACGATATGACCGAGGTGGAATATGGTGGAAGGGGGCACCGCACATGGCTAAGGAATGATCACGAAGATCAACTTGTGTGTCATGGGGTGCCCCCTACCCCCGTATGTAAAGGAGGGAGGGGGATGTGCGGCCGGCCCCTAGGGGTGCGCCTGGAGGAGTCCTACTCCCACCGGGAGTAGGACTCCCCCTCTTGCCTTGTCGGAGAAGGAAAGGGGAAGGGTTAAAGAGGAAAGGGGGGCGCCGCCCCCCTTTCTTGTCCTATTCGGACTAGGGGGAGGGGGCGTGCGGCCTGCCCTGGGCGGCCCCCTTCTTCTCTTTTAGGGCCCATGTAGGCCCATTAACCCCAGGGGGGGCGGTAACCCCCGGTACTCCGGTAAAATCCCGATTTCACCCGGAACGATTCTGATATCCAAATATAGGCTTCCAATATATCATTCTTTATGTCTCGACCATTTCGAGACTCCTCGTCATGTCCATTCACATCCGGGACTCCGAACAACCTTCGGTACATCAAAACACAAAAACCCTAATTACGATCATCATCGAACTTTAAGCGTGCAGACCCTACGGGTTCGAGAACTATGTAGACATGACCGAGACACGTCTCCGGTCAATAACCAATAGCGGAACCTGGATGCTCATATATTCTACGAAGATCTTTATCGGTCAGACCGCATAACTACATACGTTGTTCCCTTTGTAATCGGTATGTTACTTGCCCGAGATTCGATCGTCGGTATCTCATTACCTAGTTCAATCTCGTTACCAGCAAGTCTCTTTAATCATTCCGTAATACATCATCCCGCAACTAACTCATTAGTTGCAATGCTTGCAAGGCTTAAGTGATGTGCATTACCGAGAGGGCCCAGAGATACCTCTCCGACAATCGGAGTGACAGATCCTAATCTTGAAATACGCCAACCCAACAAGTACCTTCGGAGACACCTGTAGAGCACCTTTATAATCACCCAGTTACGTTGTGACGTTTGGTGGCACACAAGGTGTTCCTCCAGTAAACAGGAGTTGCATAATCTCATAGTCATAGGAACATGTATAAGTCATGAAGAAAGCAATAGCAACATACTAAACGATCGTGTGCTAAGCTAACGGAATGGGTCAAGGCAATCACATCATTCTCCTAATGATGTGATCTTATTTATCAAATGACAACTCTTTGTCTATGGTTAGGAAACTTAACCATCTCTGATCAATGACCTAGTCAAGTAGAGGCATACTAGTGACATATTGTTTGTCTATGTATTCAACATGTATTATGTTTCCGGTTAATACAATTATAGCATGAATAATAAACATTTATCATGATATAAGGAAATAAATAATAACTTTATTATTGCCTGTAGGCCATATTTCCTTCACTTACCAGCTACTCTCTTCTATATGCTTCAAGATGGAGGCTGCCAGATGCATAGTCTTCAATAGGACTAGCTATCCCCCTCTTATTCTGGCATTCTGCAGTTCAATCCACAAATACTACCCATTTCATTGTAGTGTAGATCCTTGCTTGTGAGTACTTTGGATGAGTACTCACGGTTGCTTTGCTCCCACTTTTCCTCCATTTCTATACCCGGTTGTTGCGACCAGACGTTGGAGCCAGGAGCCACACGCCACCAATGACGACTCCTACACCGAAGGTGCCTACTACTACGTGCAGGCCACCAACGACCGCCAGGAGTGGTTTAGGAGGATCCCAGACAGGAGGCTTGCGCCTCTTTCGATTTGTATCCCACTTTGTGCTAGCCATCCCATGGCAACTTGTTTAACTTATGTCTGTACTGAGATATTGTTGCTTCCGCTGACTCGTCTATGATCGAGCACTTTTGTTCGAGCCCTGGAGGCCATGGGTTTGTATTATGATGCTTGTATGACTTATTTATATTTAGAGTTGTGTTGTGATATCTTCCCGTGAGTCCTTGGTCTTGATCGTACACGTTTGCGTGTATGATTAGTGTACAATTGAATAGAGGGTGTCATACCCGTTCCTTCACAAAAGAACTTAGATCGGGGTGTGTCCATCTTGGCGTGCACCCCATCCGCAAGCAGAAAGAGGCCCATCACAAACACGGGGAGGGAGGATAGACTCGAGTTCGTGAGGACGAGCCGAGCCGCTTTCGATTGGAATTTCCCCCTCCAAGGGAAAACCCTTCCCCCCACCTTTGCACAAAGAGGTTCCCAATCCTCTATTGTGGGGCGTTTGATGTCTACCGGGAGTCCGAGATAGGTGAACGGAAACTTCCCAACTTTACAATTAGGCATGTTAGCTATGCGCTTGCCCTCCTCCGGCTCTACCCCCATGGAGAGCACTTCACATTTGTGAAAGTTAATCTTAAGCCCGGACATGAGCTCAAAACTAAGGAGGAACGCTTTGACCATAGCAATGCTATGTTGGTCAGGCTGAAACAGCAGAAGTGTATGGTCCGCATACTGTAGGTGGGTTACTCCCCCTGGAATAAGGTGGCCCACCACCCCTTTGATATGGCCAGTAGCTAACGCTATCCAAAGCATAGCGGACAGCGCATCCACCACAAAGTTGAACAAAAGCGGGGACATTGGGTCGTCCTGTTTGAGCCCGCGTTTGTTCCGGAAGAAGTGTCCTACTTCTCCATTCACCGAGATCGCGGGCTGGCCTGCCGATACCAACTGCATCACTCGGTGTACCCAAACAACAGAAAAGCCACGGCTAAGAAGCACCTGACGAAGGAAATCCCAATTTACACGGTCGTATGCCTTCTCGAAGTCTAGCTTTAGGAGGATAGCCAGTTCTTTTGTACGTTTGAGCTCATGAACTATCTCCTGGAGGGCTAGCGGACCCTCCAGTATGTTGCGGCCGCGAATGAACGCGGATTGATTGTGGTTAATCGTACGGTGCGCTACCGGGCCTAGACGCGTCGAACATGCCTTCCCGCAAATTTTAAAAGAAAAGCGCGATTGGATGGAATTGCCTAATGTTGTCGGCCCCAGGGACCTTAGCTTTGAGCGAGAGGACATCAAAGTTTAGATCTCGACCGTCCCACGCATGAACGCGTTGCAAACCTCAAAAATTGGGCCTATGAGGAGAGGCCAGAATTGCTTGAACATAGCCACCGGCCATCCATCCGAACCCGGTGCCATGTACAATTTCATGCCCATCAGGGCATCATCGATTTATTTAGGAAGGAAGGTGAGCCCCAGCTCATCATTTTCCTGGTCCAGGACCCGTTGAGAGGCCTCCCTCATGTCAGCGCAAAGGCCAGCTTGCTGTTCCTTGCAGAACGCCATTAAGTTAATGTAGAAATTGTAGATGTGGCGTGTGATCTCCTCCTTTCGCAGCAGCAACCCCTGTCTGACTGCAACCTGAGGATCACACACTTCCGACATCTTCTGTTGGTGTAAGCATGGAAGTACTTAGTATTGGCATCGCCTTTAAGTGTCCATTTCAAGCCACCGCGGTGCCGCCAATACTCTTCCTGCGGACACACCAAAGCCTCGACCTGCCCCTCGAGGGTGTAATGGTGGGCCCATTCCTGCTCAGATAAGATTCATGCATCCGCCTCAGTGTCGATCCACGATATCTCCTTGATGATCGCCGCCTTAAGAGCTTTATTGTTCCGCCCTTGGTTTGCGCCCCATCCCTTGAGGCTTGCTCGTAGACGGCCCCCTACCGCGTTCCAGAACTACATCGGACCCCTCTGAGGCCCTAACTGGTACACGCCCTACCACCATATCTCCGTGAAGACATCCACAAACCCTGGCATTTCCAACCAGGCTGTCCCGAAGAAGAAATGTGGGCTTCGACGGAGTCGGTCCTCCCCAAAGGCGTACACTAGAAGGACATGGTTGGACCCAATGCGGGTTTCCACCACTAAAGAGCATAGGGGATAAAGAATCTCCCACTCCGGAGACATGAACACCCGATCCAGCACTGAGCGGACCGGGTCTAGTTGTTTGTTTGTCCATGTGAATCTTGCTCCCGACCTCACCACTTCCCTAAGGGCCATTGAGGCGATGGCAGTATTAAACACGCCACCCACGACCAGTTAATATTGTTGTTGTTTTTGTACACTCCTGAGCAGATCAGATAGAAATCCCCTCCTACTAGGACAGGGATCGGAGCCGCGGTCACCGCGGTGACCTTAGCCTGGACTTCTCCAAGGAACTTTGCCGATCGCGAGTGATCGGCCGGGCCGTAAACCTGAATCACTACTAGCTCGCGGAGAGATGCTCGAATGCGGATGTGAACCGCAAAAAAATGCCACGTCCCAAGCTAGAAGATCATGCACAGAACAACAAAGGCCCATGAGCATGCCACCCGAGTGCCCTACCGCCGGAACATGCTGGCATTCAAAGCATTCTAAAGGATCGATAGATAGCAATTCATGAAAACAGAACTCCGCCTTGATCGTTTACTGTAAACCTACAATATCTATATCCTCCTTGTGCATGTATTCCTTCATCTGGGTTCTCCGCCCAGCGTGGCCAAAGCCACGAATATTCCAGAATAGGATACGCATCTAAATCATGCGGTTGCAGAGACGGACACCACTCGAGGTGATCGCCTTTGCCACGCACCTCACCTTGCCTCGGAAAGGCGAGGGAGAAGGAGCAACCCCTGTTTCCTAACCCCCCCTCCTCGGGCTGAACCGCAAGAGCGTCAGCATCCCCTCCCGCAGGGACGCCCGCCCTCTGGTCAACGCGCAATGTAGCCGCAACTGCAAGTGCGGCCTATCCACCTCCTTGGCACGGACCAATGAAATCAGTTCACACACACCTCCCACACATGTGGGATCTACTTCGCTATCGTCTAGAACCTCGCTCAGGTGCTCATCAGAGAAGGAGTCCAAAACAGCAAAACGGGGGGGGGGGTGGATTACCTGAGAATTCCATGTTCTTCTGAGCCTGGAGGAGTTGTGCACGCTACATGAACGACGTGTTTTGAAGGAAATATCCCCTAGAGGCAATGATGAAGTTGTTATTTATAGTACCTTAGATCATGATAAATGTTTATTATTCATGCTAGAATTGTATTAATCGGAAACTTAGTACATGTGTGAATACATAGACAAACAGAGTGTCCCTAGTATGCCTCTACTTGACTAGCTCGTTAATCAAAGATGGTTAAGTTTCCTAGCCATAGACATGTGTTGTCATTTGACAAACAGGTTCATATCATTAGAGAAGGATGTGATGGACAAGACCCATCTGTTAGCTTAGCACTATGATCATTTAGTTTATTGATATTGCTTTCTTCATGACTTATACATGTTCCTATGACTATGAGATTATGCAACTCCCGAATACCGGAGGAACACTTAGTGTGCTATCAAACGTCACAACGTAACTAGGTGATTATGAAGATGTTCTACAGGTGTCTCTGATGGTATTTGTTGAGTTGTCATAGATCGAGATTAGGATTTGTCACTCCGTGTATCAGAGAGGTATCTCTGGGCCCTCTCGGTAATGCTCATCACTATAAGCCTTGCAAGCACAGTGACTAATGAGTTAGTTGCGGGATGATGCATTATGGAACAAGTAAAGAGACTTGCCGGTAACAAGATTGAACTAGGTATGATGATACCGACGATCGAATCTCGGGCAAGTAACATACCGATGACAAAGAGAACAACGTATGTTGTTACGCGGTTTGACCGATAAAGATCTCCGTAAAATATGTAGGAACCAATATTAGCATCCAGGTTCCACTATTGGTTATTGACCGGAGATGTGTCTCGGTCATGTCTACATAGTTCTCGAGCCCGTAGGGTCCGCATGCTTAACGTTCGATGATGATTTATATTATGAGTTATGTGATTTGATGGTTGAAGGTTGTTCAGAGTCCCGGATGAGATCACAGACATGACGAGGAGTCTTGAAATGGCTGAGACATAAATATTCATATATTGGAAGGTTACATTCGGACAACGGAATGGTTTGGGTCGTTTCGGATGAGTTTCGGAGTACTCGGGGTTACCGGAACCCCCCTGGGAAGTTATTGGGCCTCATGGGCCTAGTGGTGGAAGAGAGGAGGCAGGCCAGGGAGTGCCCCCCCTAGCCCAAACTGAATTGGGCTAGGGTTGGGGGGCCGCCCCCTTTCCTTCTCTTCTCCTCCTTGCCCTCTTCTCCTTGTGGGAATAGGAAATGGGGGGGGGGCGAATCCTACTTGTAGTAGGACTCCCCCACCTCTTGGGTGCGCCACACCTTGGCCGGCCTCCTCCTCTCTCCCCCCTTTATATACGTGGGAGGGGGGCACCCCATAGACACACAAGTTGATCTTTTAGCCGTGTGCGGTGCCCCCCTCCATAGTTACACACCTCAGCCATATTTTTATAGTGCTTAGGCGAAGCCCTACATCGGTAACTTCATCATCACCGTCACCACGTAGTCGTGCTGACGGAACTCTCCCTCGGCCCCAACTGGATCAAGAGTTTGAGGGACATCACGAGCTGAACGTGTGCAGATCGCAGAGGTGCCGTACGTTCGGTACTTGGATCGGTTGGATCACGAAGATGTTCGACTACATCAACCGCGTTACTAAACACTTCCGCTTTCGGTCTACGAGGGTACATAGACACACTCTCCCCTCTTGTTGCTATGCATCTGCTAGATAGATCTTGCGTGATCGTAGGAATTTTTTTCAAATACTGTGTTTCCCAACAGTGGCATCCGAGGCAGGTCTATGCGTAGATGTTATATGCACGAGTAGAATACAATAAGTTGTGGGCAATAACAGTCATACTGCTTACCAGCATGTGTTACTTTGATTCGGCGGTATTGTTGGATGAAGTGGCCCAGACTGACATTACATGACCGCGTTCATGAGACTGGTTCTACCGCCATGCTTCGCACATAGGTGGCTAGTGGGTGTCTGTTTCTCCAGCTTTAGTTGAATGGAGTTTCACTATGCCCGGTCCTTGTTGAAGGTTAAAACAACACACTTGACGAAAAATCATTGCGGTTTTGATGCATAGGTAAGAACGGTTCTCGATAGATGCCCGTAGGAGCCACGTAAAACTTGAAACAACAAAGTAGATGGCGTCTAACTTGTTTTTGCAGGGCATGTTGTGATATGATATGGTCAAGACGTGATGATATATAAATTGTTGTGTGAGATGATCATGTTTTGTAACAGTTATCGGCAACTGGCAGGAGCCATATGGTTGTCGCTTTATTGTTTGAAATGCAATCACCATGTAATTTCTTTACTTTATCACTAAGCGGTAGCGGTAGTCGTAGAAGCAATAGTTGGCGAGACGACAACGATGCTACGGTGGAGATCAAGGTGTCAGGCCGGTGAAGATGGTGATCATGACGGTGCTTTGGAGATGGAGATCAAAGGCACAAGATGATGATGGACATATCATATCACTTATTTTGATTGCCTGTGATGTTTATCCTTTATGCATCTTAGTTTGCTTAGTATGGTGGTAGCATTATAAGATGATCTCTCACTAAATTTCAAGGTATAAGTGTTCTCCCTGAGTATGCACAGTTGCTACAGTTCGTCGTGCCGAGACACCACGTGATGATCGGGTGTGATAAGCTCTACGTTCACATACAACGGGTGCAAGCCAGTTTTGCACAAGCAGAATACTTAGGTTAAACTTGACGAGCCTAGAATATGCAGATATGGCCTGGGAACCCCGAGACCGAAAGGTCGAGCGTGAATCATATAGTAGATATGATCAACATAGTGATGTTCACCATTGAAAACTTCTCCATTTCATGTGATGATCGGACATGGTTTAGTTGATATGGATCACGTGATCATTTAGATGACTAGAGGGATGTCTATCTAAGTGGGAGTTCTTAAGTAATATGATTAATTGAACTTTAATTTATCATGAACTTAGTACCTGATAGTATTTTGCATGTCTATGTTGTTGTAGATAAATGGCCCGCGCTACTGTTCCTTCGAATTTTAATGCGTTCCTGGAGAAAGCTAAGTTGAAAGATGTTGGTAGCAACTATACGGACTGGGTCCGTAACTTGAGGATTATTCTCATTGCTGCACAGAAGAATTACGTCCTGGAAGCACCACTAGGTGCAAAGCCCGCTGCAGGAGCAACTCCAGATGTTATGAACGTCTGGCAAAGCAAAGCTGATGACTACTCAATAGTTCAGTGTGCCATGCTTTACGGCTTAGAATTAGGACTTCAATGACGTTTTGAACGTCATGGAGCATATGAGATGTTCCAGGAGTTGAAGTTAATATTTCAAGCAAATGCCCGGATTGAGAGATATGAAGTCTCAAATAAGTTCTATGGCTACAAAATGGAAGAGAATAGTTCTGTGAGTGAACATATACTCAGAATGTCTGGGTACCACAACCACTTGACTCAACTGGGAGTTAATCTTCCTGATGATAGTGTCATCGATCGAGTTCTTCAATCACTGCCACCAAGCTACAAAAGCTTCATGATGAACTATAATATGCAAGGGATGGATAAGACAATTCCCGAGCTCTTCGCAATGCTAAAGGCTGCGGAGGTAGAAATCAAGAAGGAGCATCAAGTGTTGATGGTCAACAAGACCAGTAGTTTCAATAAGAAGGGCAAAGGGAAGAAGGGGAACTTCAAGAAGAACGGCGAGCAAGTTGCTGCTCAAGTGAATAAGCCCAAGTCTGGACCTAAGCCTAAGACTGAGTGCTTCTACTGCAAAGGGACTGGTCACTGGAAGCAGAACTGCCCCAAGTATTTGGCGGATAAGAAGGATGGCAAAGTGAAAGGTATATTTGATATACATGTTATTAATGTGTACCTTACTAATGCTCACAGTAGCGACTGAGTATTTGATACTGGTTTTGTTGCTCAGATTTTGCAACTCGAAATAGGGGCTACGGATTAAGAAAAGATTGGCTAACGATGAGGTGACGATGCGCGTGGGAAATGGTTCCAAAGTCGTTGTGATCGCGGTCGGCACGCTACCTCTACATCTACCTTCGAGATTAGTTTTAGACCTAAATAGTTGTTATTTGGTGCCAACATTAAGCATGAACATTATATCTGGATCTTGTTTGATGCGAGACGGTTATTCATTTAAATCAGAGAATAATGGTTGTTCTATTTATATGAGTAATATCTTTTATGGTCATGCACCCTTGATGAGTGGTCTATTTTTATTGAATCTCGATAGTAGTGATACACATATTCATAGTATTGAAGCCAAAAGATATAAGTTTCATAATGATAAGTGCAACTTATTTGTGGCACTACCGTTTAGGTCATATGGGTGTAAATTGCATGAAGAAACTCCATGCTGATGGGCATTTGGAATCACTTTATTACGAATCACTTGAAGCTTGCGAACCATGCCTCATGGGCAAGATGACTAAGAGTCCATTCTCCGGAACAATGGAGCGAGAAACAGACTTATTGGAAATAATACATACTGATGTATGCGGTCCGATGAGTGTTGATGCTCGTGGCGGGTATCATTATTTTTTGACCTTCACAGATGATTTGAGCAGATATGGGTGTATATACTAGATGAAACAGAAGTCTGAAACATTTGAAAAGTTCGACGAATTTCAGAATGAAGTGGAAAATCATCGTAACAAGAAAATTAAGCTTCTACGATCAGATCATGGTGGTGAATATGAGTTATGAGTTTGGTCTTCATTTGAAACAATGCGGAATAGTTTCACAACTCACGCCACCTGGAACACCACAGGGTAATGGTGTGTCTGAACGCGTAACCGCACTTTATTAGATATGGTGCGATCTATGATGTCTCTTACTGATTTACCGCTATCGTTTTGGGGTTATGCTTTAGAGACGGCTGCATTCATGTTAAATAGAGCACCATCAAAATTCGTTGAGATGACACCATATGAACCGTGGTTTGGCAAGAAACCCAAGTTGCCGTTACTTATAGTTTGGGGCTGCGATGCTTATGTGAAAAAGCTTCAACCTGATAAGCTCGAACCCAAATCGGAGAAATGTGTCTTCATAGGATGCCCAAAGCAGACTATTGGGTACACCTTCTATCACAGATCCAAAGACAAGATATTCGTTGCTAAGAATGGATCCTTTCTAGAGAAGGAGTTTCTGTCGAAAGAAGTGAGTGGGAGGAAAGTAGAACTTGATGAGGTAACTATACCTTCTCCCTTATTGGAAAGTAGTTCATCACAGAAATCAGTTCCAATGATTCCTAAACCAATTAGTGAGGAAGCTAATGATGATGATCATGAAACTTCTGGTCAAGTTACTACCAAACCTCGTAGGTCAACCAGAGCAAGATCTGCACCAGAGTGGTACGGTAATCCTATTCTGGAGGTCATGTTACTTGACCATGACGAACCTACGAACTACGAGGAACCGATGATGAGCCCAGATTCCGCAAAATGGCTTGAGGCCGTGAAATCTGAGATGGGATCCATGTATGAGAACAAAGTGTGGACTTTGGTTGAACTGCTCGATGATCAACAAAACATATGAATAAATGGATCTTCAAGAAGAAGACTGACGCTGACGGTAATATTACTGCCTACAAAGCTCGACCTGTTGTGAAAGGTTTTCGACAAGTTCAAGGCGTTGACTATGATGAGACCTTCTCACCCGCAGCAATGCTTAAGTCTGTCCGAATCATGTTAGCAATTGCCGCATTTTATGATTGTGAAATTTGGCAAATGGATGTCAAAACTGCATTCCTTAATGGATATGTCAAAGCATATGGTTTTATACAGACTTTTGGAGAAGCCTGTATTTAGAAGAAAGTGAGTGGGAGCTCCGTGGCATTTCTGATATTATATGAGGATGACATATTGTTGACCGGAAATGATACCGAATTTTTGAATAGCATAAAAGGATACTTGAATAAGAATTTTTCAATGAAAGACCTCAGTGAAGCTTCTTATATATTGGGAATCAAGATCTATAGAGATAGATCGAGACACTTAATTGGACTTTCACAAAGCACATACCTTGATGAAGTTTTGAAGAAGTTTAAAAAGGATCAGTCAAAGAAATGGTTCTTGCCTATGTTACAAGGAGTGAAGTTGAGTCAGACTCAATGTGCAACGAGAAAAATTCACAACAGGTCCTCATACTCGTCGCGTTGGCCGCATTTCTCCCCATACTTGCAAATACCCGAAATATAGTCCTACAACTTGTCTCAGGGGTTCATCTACTGTCCAAAATACCATTTTCTCTATGTATCTGCTGATCTGGCTGTTGACTGGTGCATCCACATGGGCTTTGACTGCCACCTCACCACCGTACGCCCTAGGCCGTTCGATTAGGGGGAATGCGGGGGGTGGGGGTTGCAAAATTGCCGAATTTATGTTATCCCCCCGCCTGATTGGACCGCGTGTCACCTAGTCGGTCATCAGGGATTAATAACATTACCCACCTGGTCAGACCGATCCATCCACCTGGTCGGACCCGACCAGACCGAATCGCTCCGCTCCGCTCCGCTCCCCTGCTCTGCTCCACTCCGCTCCTCCCCTGCTTCGTCGTCGCTGCCGAGGTGCCTCGCCGAGCGTGGCGGTCTTTGGCGACGCCCGCCATGAGCTCGTCGTCGGACGTCGAGCCGCTGCCGTCTGCTCCGTTTGGTAGGGGACTATGTGACGCCCCTCTCGCTCCCTCCCGTCGTCAGGAGCATGCATCGCTGCTGCTGTATGGTACGCCACCGTCGTCACCACCTTCTCTGCCTGATCTGTCTGTTTTGGCTCCGGGAAAGAGTGTGCGTCCTACTCAATTGCGCATACGGGATAGGGTTTAGGGTTCTTGGCCCTCTTTTTGTCAGGGATAGGGTTTAGGGTGCGCATGGTAGGGTTTCAGCCGTGGATGGTGAAGTTAGTGGCAGATCCAAATTAGGGTTTCATGAGGCCTTTCGGCAGGTTATTTGTAGATGAACTATGGTTGTACAGAGGTGATTAAGGTTTTGATTGCTCGAATTGTTAGGCAAAGGGTATGCCCTATTTTTTGTCCATAAATGTTAGATTAAATTAGGTTACATGCGTCGAACATATGTTGTTTTGTTAATGAGATGATTGTTTGTTTGCCAGATCCCCTAAAAGAACATGCTTTTGGACGTGAAAGATCATACATTCACTACTAGGGAAAAGCTTATAGATAGGAGCTTACTAGTAGCGCGGGTTTATACCCCTCGCTGCTGCTACTTACTAGTAGCGCGGGTTTTCACCCCTCGCTGCTACTAAGTTGATAGTAGTAGCGCGGGTTTTTAACCCTCACTACTACTAAGCAGTCTCTACCCTGCCCCCGGGGACAAGCCATAGTATTAGGGAGGGGTATGAACCCGCGCTACTACTAAGTCGATAGTAGTAGCGCGAGTTTATACCCCTCGCTACTACTAAGTACAAGGTAGGTGATGTATCCATATCCTCGGTCGAATCCCTCCTCTCTCTCTCTCACTCTCCCCCCTCTCTACATAGGCTCTCCCATTCCGCTTCTCCCTCCTACCCACGATTCCCTTCCTCATCCACCACCACCGCCGTCCTTGCACCTCATGCCTCCTCCAAATCCGGCGACCTCCACACCCAGTGCAACCCCCTCCCCCTCCTTCCTCCTCCTTCTCTAATGTTGGAAGGAGAGGGAGATCTAGCAAAGCGCCATCCATGGCGGCGGCCAGATCCGCCATGGACACAACCACATGTGAGTTGTTCTTCCAACTCCTCTCTTTCTCTCTCTCTCTATCTCTCTCTCTCTGTCTCTCTCTCTATCTCTCTCTCTCTGTTCATCTTCTAGATCGAGCAGAGCGCCATCCATGGTGTCATCCAGGGTTTCGGCTCCAACTCCGGCGGCCACCGATGAGTTGCTGCACCTACTCCTCTCTATCTCTCTCTTCGTCTTCTAATCCTT
This sequence comes from Triticum monococcum, assembly GCA_034509565.1. Lineage (NCBI taxonomy): Eukaryota > Viridiplantae > Streptophyta > Magnoliopsida > Poales > Poaceae > Triticum > Triticum monococcum. The sequence continues at coordinate 523,750,796 of CM067842.1, read as the reverse complement.
GTCTCTTTTTCTGTAGCAGCAGTAAAGGAGAGGTGTATCACCATGGACGACTTCATCCCCTCTAGGATTAGCATCGACCATGGATGAAGAGGACAATGACGCCTAGCTAGCAGCAGCAACCATGGCTGGAATTTATTTTTTTAATTCCTAATTAGTTAGCAGTAGCGAGGGTCCAGACCCACGCTACTACTAACGGACGTAGTAGTAGCGCGGGTGGCACCCGCGCTACTCCTACCAGTTAGCTGTAGCGTCGTATCAGTAGCGTGGGCACCCGCGCTACTGATATACCTAAAACCTGCGCTACCGCTAGGATTTTCCCTAGTAGTGATTTGTTACTTGATATGCCATGAATCCCATCATTTTATTGTGGAAATGTCTGAACTTTTAGTGTTTGAACCTGTTTGAATTATCTATTTCTGAACTTGTCTGAAAATTGACATTTTAGTTAGATTGGTGCAGCTACACTGAGCTATTTGTAGCAAAGATGCTTTCAAATACATAGCTGAACGTGTAATTTTGGTTAGGTTGGGTCATGTCTTCAAGTGGCTGAACATTTTGTCTGAACATTGATAGTTTTGTTATTACTGTCTGAACCTTTTTTTTGTCTGAACATTGACAGTTTTATTAGACTGGTTCAGTTACATTGTGTCAATTTCCTAGCTCAGATGCTCTCAAATAGCATGGTTGTGTCATTGTGCGGTTGCATTGTCTCTTCCCCTATGTTATTACTGTCTGTCTGAACATTTTGTCATTTCATTTTGTTTTGTAGGCCCCCTAAGCAACCACTTCTCTGTCGAGGTCATACATGGTGGCTATTTCCTATGTGCAGGCAAGCATAGGGGTTATCACAAGGGACACTCCATTTGGTATGACTACTGTGATGTAGATAATTGGACACCTACAGTTGTTGCCAGTCTGGTGGAGGAAATTGGGTATGAGTTTGAGGGTAGGATAAGGGCTTACTGGTGTGTTCCTGGACTGATAGTGTATAAGAATGGCTTAAGAGAAATTAAGTTAGGGGACAACACAATGACAGAAAACATGAAGGATTGTGTTCTCAGTGGGAACCATTTCTAGCAGATATTTCTTGATCATGATGATAGTATGAGGTCATATATTTCCCCTGTTCCAGTTCATTCTGATGATGAGGATCCTCCTCAAGCCAAATTCAGTGGCCTGAGGCCTAAGAAGGAGCAAGTGCAAGAGGAGCAGTCACATCAATTGCCAATGCAAGAGGACCATTCTGACCAAGTGCAAGAGGAAAATGCTGATCAAGTGCAAGTGTTACAGGAGCAGGCTGAGCAAGATCAATTGTATGATGCATAAAATGAGGTAGAGTCAGAAGAAGAGGAGTGCATACCAGGTCCTCCTCAGCCAGGAGCTGAAGGAAAACCTGTAGACCTGTGTTTGCCTTCTTATGATGAAGATAAGGTTAAGCTCAATTTCAAGTGTTTTAGAGAAGAAGACCTGTCTAAACCAGAGTTCCAAGTGGGACATACATTTGCAAATATTGAGTTACTGAGGAAAGCTATCAAGGAGTACAGCTAGAGGGAAAGGGTTGACATTAAGTGTTGGGGAACGTAGTAATTAAAAAAATCCCTACGCACACACAGGATCATGGTGATGCATAGCAACGAGAGGGGAGAGTGTGTCCATGTACCCTCGTAGACCGAATGCGAAGCATTAGCACAATGCGTTTGATGTAGTCGTACGTCTTCATGATCCGACCGATCCCGGTACCGAACGCAGGGCACCTCCGAGTTCTGTACTCGTTCAACTCGATGATGTCCCACGAGCTCCGATCCAGCAAAGCTTCGCATGAGAGTTTCGTCAGCACGACGGCGTGGTGACGGTGATGATGATGCTACCAACGCAGGGTTCGCCTAAGCACCGCTACGATATGATCGATGTGGATTATGGTGGAGGGGGGCACCGCACACGGCTAAGAGATCAATGATCAATTGTTGTATCTCCAAGGGGTGCCCCCCTCCCCGTATTTAAAACTATAATGAAGCTAGCCAACTCACCTCCATAAGGCTCCCCTGATTGGAGCTTTGTCGGCCGCCCGATCTGCATTCTGGCGTGCCTGAGCCATCGGATCTTCACAACAGTTAAAGTCAATTTTCACCCGATGGTCGTTTTCGTTGTCCAATGACGGGTGGGCTCACGCGGCACGCTGGTTGGATGGGTCGCCTGTTTCCGCCTGCAGGGCATTTTTCCCAATCCCCACCATGCGCTCCGCACCCAATCCCCCATCTCCCAGGCCCCAGCCCCCACCGGACAAACCCTAGCCTCACCAAGCCCCACATCTCGCGCTCCTCCCTCCTCCATCCTCCTTAGCCGTTGCTGCTGCCGTTCTGCCTCCCTCCTCTCTCCCCTACAACCACGTCGCCGGGAGGAAGCCACCGTTCGTGGCGCCATGCCGCTGCCGGGGTGTTGCGCACGCTTCGTTCCCCGCAGCCCCTCCCTCATCCTCGCTCATCACCGCTGCTGCCTGCTACTCCCCTCTGTCGGTGTCAAAACCGGCGGATCTCGGGTAGGTGGTCCCGAACTATGCGTCTAGGCCGGATGGTAACAGGAGGCAGGGGACACGATGTTTTACCCAGGTTCAGGCCCTCTTGATGGAGGTAAAACCCTACGTCCTGCTTGATTAATATTGATGATATGGGTAGTACAATTGTAGTACCACGAGATCAGAGAGGCTAAACCCTAGAAGGTAGCCTATGGTATGATTGTATGTTGTGATTGTTGTCCTACGGACTAAAACCCTTCGGTTTATATAGACATCAGAGAGGGTTAGGGTTACACAAGGTCGGTTACAAAGGAGGAGATATCCATATCCGTATTGCCTAGCTTGCCTTCCACTCTAAGTAGAGTCCCATCCGGACACGAGATGAAGTCTTCAATCTTGTATCTTCATAGTCCAACAGTCCGGCCAAAGGATATAGTCCGGCTATCCGGAGACCCCCTAATCCAGGACTCCCTCAGTAGCCCCCGAACCAGGCTTCAATGACGATGAGTCCGGTGCGCAGTATTGTCTTCGGCATTGTAGGGCGGGTTCCTCTCCAAATTCCGTGTACCTGTCGAAATAGTGTCTGACCTCTTGTGAATGTTGCACTCCTTGGCTTCCACGCCCAATAATGACCACTTTCCACGTGTCGAGCGAATGTGAAGAGCCAGGGTGTTTTTACATTTACCCCCTAGCTGTGTGAATGAGCTGCCTATTAAAAAGACGAGGATTCAGGTCCAAATCACACCATCCTCCCTTGGCGAGCCTTCATCGGAGTGCATTCGATAGAGATCCATTCCATCATGGCCGGTCGACGCAGCTCCTCCTCTCGCTCCCCTAACCCAAAGCCTGGAGATTGGGAGAGATGTTCTGTCCCGCACAACAAATTAGTGATACTTCAGACCAAGGGATTTCTTCCCCCAGCGTACATGGTCCCGGTTCGAGCCGGGCTTGCCACCTATAATGGCGGAGAGCAAGTGGAGAGCCTTCCCAATCCCTCCAAGGGAGAGCGGGTATGCCTTGTCCCTTATTTGGTAAAAGGGCTCGGATTTCCAATTCATCTGTTTCTCTGGGGGCTCCTGGAGTTCTATGGCCTCCAGCTGCATAACCTTACGCCTGCCTCCATGCTGTATATCGCGGGATTCGTAGCCCTTTGTGAGTTGTTTTTGGGCTGTGAGGCTCATTTCGCTCTGTCGAAGAAGTTGTTCTGCCCCATTCTCAGAAGGGGTCAATATATCAAGTGGGCGGAGCCGAAGTGTGGCGTATTGCCGGGACCGGATACCTGTCCGGAACCACAAAGAAGACGTCCGAAGACTGGCCTTTAGAATGGTTTCATATAGAAGACGTCCCCCTCCCGGATTCTATTAGAATCGGCCTTCCTGAGTTCGACAACGCCCCTTTGAAGAAGCGCCGGAGCTGGTGTCCATGGAGCTCCCTGGAGGAAGATGACAGGGACGTTCTTTACCTGATGAGCCGAATAAGTTTTTTAGCTCGATCCAGATTGACCATGATCGAGGTCATGGCCATATGTATTACGCGGGGGGTGCAGCCGCTTCAATATAGAGGCCACCCCATGTGGGATTTCAACGGGGAGGATGACGCCACCCACCATGGCCGCAAAGGGCCGGGATCGGTTGCTGATCTAATAAAGATCTTATCCACTTTCTACAAGGGAGAAGAGGAAGAATTCCTTCGTGTCAACCCGCAGGGCGGATTTTCTATGTACAATCCTCTGAGCTGGGTAAGCGGAGACTTTCTCTCGCCCATCTGTTTCGTATTCTCGTAGTTAAGTATTCAGTCTAGCGATTTCATCGCAGGAGCCGCGCCAGGCTGTAAAGGAGAGAAATAGCCCCCCTCCACAACCCGAGGACCCTGGACGGTCCCTTGACCCAGCCTCCTAGGAGGATCCAGACATATCTGTGGAGATGATCGATGGGGTATTCTACCAATCGAGTAATGACAACGCTTTGGTGGCCATTACGGCCGATTACCCTGGGCTACTTCCAACCTCACAGGTGACTGAGACCGAAGTCCCAGCACTTTGAAAGGGGATCCGTCCTTGCGTGTTTTTGATTGCCGTATAACAGCCGTGTTTCGCCGGGGAGGTCCTTGAGGGGAAGGCCGAGCCTGCGGCGACTAGCCAACAAGGGGCCGCGAGGCCAGGCAGGCTGAAAAGACCTGCAATCCGGATTGAGACGCCGGCGCAGCGGTACGGCTCGCCGTTTTTATTGCAAGACATTATTCTCAGAGGCATATTAATGCTCGTGCCTTCTTTTCAGGAAAAAAGAGCGCTCGCTGGACTATACCCGTAGAGGCTACTAATCGCGCCTCTACCAGCCAGGCTCCAAGGCCGGATTCGGAGGCGGGAACGAATACGAGGCGTGCGCCGGGCGCTCCTCCGACAGAGGATGTAGATAAACTATCCGCCACCAATTCCGAGGTGGAAAGTGCCATGAACCACAGGCGTCACCGGACTGTTCTTCGTGACGCTTGATTCTCCCAAGAGGCATTGGATGCCTTCAACTCGGGAGATGCGTACCTCCGTGCCGCTCAAAATGGTCTAGCCAGAGCTATGGAGCAGTATGTAAAAGACATACGGGTGAGAAAATTTGGTGATTATATATATCAGTAGCCCCTGAGACTTGAAACAGTTAGAATAACTGATTTAAGGATCATTTGTTATGCAGGTTCTTACCGAAAAGAATACTCAACTGTCCCAGGAGCTGGAAGAGTGCAGAGCCCAACTTCAGGTCGCACTGGCTGCGGGGGGGGGGGGGAGCCCAAAGAGACCCCCTATGGTAATATATCCTTCAAATGATAAGTGTCATATAGGATGCGGCGTATATGCAGATCTGACAATAAAATTGCAGATGACGCTGGAGTAAATCCGGATAAGCAACAACTCCTACGCCAGCTGAAGGCTGGTGAGAGCGTGCTTACGAGGGTGAGGCAAGAGAAGAATGATCTCCTAGATGCCAACACCAAGCTGGGCGTGGAACTAAAAGACGTTCATGCCCAATGGTCGGACTCTGTTAAGGAGAATCGGCGGCTTCGACGCGGCATATTTAGTAAGTGCTTGAACGAACTTTGAAAAAGAGTTCGGCAAGGAAGTTGGCTGACAAAGTTATGTCTGTAGGTATGCTAACAGGTCGTCCTGCTGAGGAAATGCCCGGTTCAACAGGTGACCTTATTCCCGAGCTCTCGCAGCTGCACGAACGAGTTCAGCAGGTGATGCAAGGCGTCGCCCAGGCCTTGTGGCCATCCGTCTCCATACCCGAAGGCCTTGGAGAGCTTGCAGAAAAGCTGAAGGGAGCGCGGCGGCGGTTCCGATTATGGAAGATATCGGCCTGCCATCAGGGCGCCAGGGAAGCCTGGGCAATGGTGAAGACACGGTACACGAAGGCTGACCCGAACCACATTGCCGAAGTCAGACCCGTGGGGCCCGATGGGAAGGAGATCCTTGTGAGCTTAGTGTACGGCCAAGTAGAATTGGCCGCAAAGTATTCCCAACAGGACTGTAGACTAGACAGCCTATTGGATGGTGTTGAAGAGGAATTCAACCAGTCAAATTGACTATGTAATTTAAAGTGACATGTATAATGCCTTCTAGCCGGATTGTAGAACCTTTTCGCTTGCACCTCTGGACCCGACGGTCCGGAGTGTATCCGAATACCGTCTCGGTTATGTAAGAACCGGGGCATGCATGGAGACCAGGCATAGGGGTCATTAGTGCTTTATCAGACAAGTGCCCAACTAGTTATGTTATATTACATGGGTAGTAAGAAACATCTTCCAGGAAGAATAGTTCCGTTAAGGGTTCCTTTCCCTGGGTAAGCATGCCCTAAAGTGCATGTCCGGACTGCGATAAGAAGCGTAGAAAAAGAATCTGGGGGCAGATATGGAAAATAAATAAAAGTCATGTTTTGTTCACCGACCGAATATTCCCTTAAGAACGCTAGCTTTCGGCTTCACCCAGTCTGAGGTACACATCCGGCTGACCCGGCGGTAACAATCACAGAGGTGCTCCCCTTATGCCCTAGCCGAATTAACAGGAACGTAGGGCATAAATACAAGAGCCAGGCAACCTAGCTTGGCCAAAACTTAAGTCATATCGATGCATATAATGGTGAAAAAAGGTACATGCGGAAGTATAACACATGTGTTGGGCGTGAGGCCCAGGTAAATGATTTAAGCTTCTGTGAAAGAAGCCCCCAGGTATGAAGAGTGCGGCTAGCGCATCTGTAATGTACGAGTGAGGCACAAGGTGACCCTTGAAGGCCTAGATAAATAATAAGAAAAAGAAAGAAAGGGAAATAAGATAGATGATGCATATGCAGAAAATGGACAAAGGGAGGGGACTAACATAGAGTCCGGTGCTAGGCATAGAATCTTCGAAGCCTAGCTGCGTTCCATGGGTTCGGCTCGAGTCGACTAGTCGACGCATCCCGCAGTCGGTACGCTCCACCGGTCAGAACTTGGTCGATAATGAAAGGACCTTCCCATTTGGGCTCGAGCTTGTTCTTTTTATTATCTGGCAGTCGTAGAACTAGTTCACCAACGTTATAAGTTCTGGCCCGTACTTCTCTGCTTTGGTATCTGCGAGCCTGTTGCTGGTAGAATGCGGAACGGGCTTTGGCTATGTCGCGCTCTTCCTCCAAGTTGTCCAGACTGTCCTGCCAATCGAGCTCGGCTTCTCTTTCTTCGTACATGCGCACTCGAGGTGAGTCATGAATTATGTCACAGGGCAAGACTGCCTCTGCGCCGTACACCATAAAAAATGGTGTATATCCGGTACTACGATTCGGCATGGTCCGCAGCCCCCAGAGTACGGAGTCGAGCTCCTCTACCCAGTGCGTGTTAGACTCCGTTAAGGAATGAACTAATCTGGGTTTAATGCCACTCATTATAAGACCGTTTGCTCGCTCAACTTGACCGTTGGTTTGTGGGTGATAGACCGAAGCATAATCGAGCTTGATGCCCATTTTGCTGCACCAGAGTTTTACCTCGTCGGCCGTGAAGTTCGAGCCGTTATCAGTGATGATGCTGTGGGGGACGCCGTAACGGTGTACAACCCCGGATATGAAATCTATCACCGGTCCGGATTCGGCTGTCTTAATCAGTTTAGCCTCTATCCATTTGGTGAATTTATCCACCATGACCAATAAGTATTTTTTTCTTGTAGGTTCCCCCTTTAAGGGGTCCAACCATGTCAAGCCCCCAGACAGCAAAGGCCCATGTAATGGGGATTGTTTGGAGGGCGGTGGGTGGCATGTGGCTTTGATTTGCAAAGAGCTGGCAACCGGCGCAACGTTGGACCAAGTCCTCTGCATCTGCCCGGGCCGTTGGCCAATAGAATCCTGTATGGAAGGCCTCGCTTACAAGAGCTCGGGCTGCGGCATGATGACCGCCGAGTCCGGCGTGAATTTCTGCCAAAAGGTTCCCCGCTTCTTCTTCGGAGATGCACCTTTGAAGGACTCCGGTAGTGCTTTTCTTATACAATTCTCCCTCATGGACCCTGTAGGCCTTGGATCGCCGCACTATGCAACGTGCCTCATCTTGGTCTTCCGGAAGTTCCTGTCTAGTTAGGTAGGCCAGGAATGGTTCTATCCACGGGGCAATAGTGGCCATTATTTCGTGGGCTGAATGTGTTATTTCGGTGGCGGAGCCTCCGATTGTGTCAGAGAGTTCGGTATCGGGTATTTTGGCCGCGTCTAGACTGTTGTTACTAATGTCCCCTTCCAATGCTACGGATGGCTTGAAGAGCCTTTCTAGAAATATGTTGGGAGGGACCGCGTCGCGTTTTGCGCTGATGCGGGCGAGGATATCCGCCGCCTGATTGTTTTCTCGAGCCACATGGTGAAATTCGAGCCCCTCGAACCGAGCTGACATTTTTAGGACGGCATTGCGATAAGCTGCCATTTTCGGATCCTTGGCATCAAAGTCTCCATTTATTTGGGATATCCCGAGGTTCGAATCCCCGCGCACCTCTAGGCGTTGAATGCCCATGGATACTGCCATCCGGAGACCATGTAGAAGGGCCTCATATTCGGCTGCGTTGTTGGAGTCCGTATACATTATCTGTAGTACGTATTGAACGATATCTCCCGTTGGGGACGTCAAAACGACACCAGCCCCCAGACCAGCTAATATTTTGGAGCCGTCGAAGTGCATGATCCAGTTTGAATATGTGTCGTACTCCTTAGCGAGTTCGGCTTCCGTCCACTCGGCGACGAAGTCAGCCAAAACTTGCGACTTAATAGCTCGCCGTGGCTTGTAAGTTATGTCGAACGGGAGGAGCTCAATGGCCCATTTGGCAATCCAGCCCGTCACGTCGCGGTTGTTTATAATATCGTTAAGTGGTACTTCCGAGGCTACCGTTATCGAACACTCTTGAAAGTAGTGTCGCAGCTTCTGGGATGCCATAAATACCGTGTACGCTATCTTTTGATAATGCAGTTACCGTGATTTGCATGGAGTAAGGACATTGGACACATAGTAAACCGGCTTTTGAAGGGGGAATTTGTGTCCGTCCACTTCTCGCTCGACGACGAGCACTGCGCTTACTACTTGGTGAGTTGCCGCAATGTTTAATAGCATTGGTTCACCAATGTTTGGCGCGGCCAGGACAGGGTTTGTTGCCAATATGCCTTTTATTTCATTGAGTCCGGCCATGGCGGCATCCGTCCACTCGAAGTGTTCGGTGCGCCGGAGGAGGTGCTTAGAGCCTCTACGCATCCGGTCAATTTTTGTATATGTTTGAGGTCTGTTGGGGTAGCCAACTGTGACAACGCTCGGATTTTGGCCGGACTAGATTCAATACCTCTACTGGAGACAATGAATCCCAGGAGCTTTCCGGCTGGTACGCCAAAAACGCATTTTTCCGGGTTGAGCTTGATGTCATATGTTCGGAGGTTATCGAATATGAGCCTCAAGTCGTCTACTAGAGATTCGACATGCTTGGTTTTGACGACCACGTCATCTAAGTATGCCTCCACTGTTTTGCCGATCTGGTTTGCCAGACATGTCTGAATCATGCGCTGATATGTCGCGCCGGTGTTTTTGAGCCCGAAGGGCATTGTGTTGAAGCAGAATGGGCCGTATGGTGTGATGAATGCTGTTGTGGCTTGGTCTGGCTCTGCCATTTTAATTTGATGGTAGCCGGAGTATGCATCGAGGAAACACAATGAATCGTGTCCTGCGGTAGCATCGATGATTTGATCGATGCGGGGGAGGTGGAAGGGATCCTTTGGGCAGGCCTTGTTAAGGTCCTTAAAATCGACGCACAAGCGCCAGGATTTGTCCTTCTTTGGTACCATCACCAGGTTTGCTAGCCAGCCCGGATGTTTTATGTCTCTGATGAATCCGGCCTCCAATAGCTTGGCTAGTTCCTCTCCCATGGCTTGTCTCTTAGGTTCGGAGAAACGCCGAAGAGCCTGCTTGACTGGCTTGAATCCTTTTAGGATATTTAGGCTGTGCTTGGCCAGCCTGCGTGGGATTCCTGGCATGTCTGAAGGGTGCCAGGCAAAAATGTCCCAGTTCTCGCATAGGAACTCTCGCAGTGCGGCGTCGACATCAGGGTTTAATTGTGCCCCGATGGAAGCTGTTTTTGTAGGGTCCGTTGGATGGACTTGGAATTTGACTATTTCGTCCGCCGGTTTAAAGGAGGTGGACTTGGATCTTTTATCGAGTATCACATCGTCCCTGTTCACCGTGGAGCGCAGCGCAGTTAGTTCCTCGGTCGCTAGGGCTTTGGGAGTGCCTCAAGGGCTAGTGCGGCTGTCTTATTTTCGGCGCGGAGTGCTATGTCCGGATCACTAGCAAGAGTGATGATTCCGTTGGGCCCGGGCATTTTGAGCTTCATGTACCCGTAATGGGGTATGGCTTGGAAGGTTGTAAACGCCTCCCTCCCTAATAGAGCGTGGTATCCGCTGCTGAACGGGGCCACTTGGAATGTAATTTCTTCGAACCTGTAATTATCCGACGTGTCGAATACCACATCTAGTGCGATTTTCCGAGCACTGCGTGCTTCCCGACTGGGGATGATTCCTCTAAAGGTTGTGCTACTTTGCTCAATGCGGCTCCAGTCTATTTCCATCTTTTGAAGAGTTTCCTCATAGATGAGGTTTAATGCGGTGTCGCCGTCCATGAGTACCTTGGTGAGTCGAAAGCCGTCCATAATTGGACTGAGGACCAGTGCGGCTGGTGCTCGGGCTGTTCGGAATTTAGGTTCGTCGCTGGCATTGAAGGTAATAGTCGTGTCACTCCAAGGATTTATTTCTGCTATGTGGCAGATTTCGGCCATGCTGCGGAGTGTTCGCTTGCGTCTATTATTTGACGCGAAGGTCTTGAAGACCGTTAACACCGTATTGTTGTCCACAGGATGGTGCTCTGTGGTATTTGGGAGGAGTAGATCCTCACCACTTTTGGCCACCTGCCGGAGTATCCAACATGCTCTAAGGCTGTGCGTGGGTATTGCATCCGTTGTACTATGAATTTTTCAGGGTCCGTTGAGCCATCCCTCCAGTACGGTTCCTTGCCCCATAGAGGGCTTTTGCTTTTTGGTAGTTAACCCAGGTGTATTGTGATAATGCACCCTTTTATTTCGGACTGGGTTTGTATTCAGGGCCGGATTATCCCAAAATTTTATTTCGGTTTTCCAGGCGCTTTCCATCGCACAGTACTTTCATACTATGGACACCAAGTCGGCAAAGCGTGTAATTTCGCGGCGACTTATGGTATTGAGGATTCCCTTGTCCGTGCAATTATTGCAGAAGAATGAAATTGCGTCTTCCTCGCGGCAGTCCTTTATCCTGTTCATGACCAGGAGGAATCTGGCCCAGTAATGGTGTACTGTTTCCTCGAGCTCTTGCCTAATTTGGGATAGATTGCTTATGTTTGGGTGGGTGGGTGGAATTGAACCCGAATCCTCACCCAATCTGAGACTCAGGGGCCAAGGAGTTTCCGAACTCGGAAGTTTGGATTCTTGGATGTTTTCCAATAAATCTAGCCCGCTGCCTGACTCTAGGTTCAGGTCTTGAGTGACGTCCTCCCTTCCGCGGGTATCCGGCTTGGAGGGATCGGGAACCCGGACATAGCTAGTCCTTAAGATAGGTGAAGGGTTGCCGCATTGTTCCTCCATCACTGCAGCGTGATGGGTGACCTGGGGAGAGTTGATCTCTCTCACATCGGGTTTAGGCCCAATCTGATCGTAGTCTGTAGCGACTCCCAGGACGGCGATGCGATCCAAGAGCTCGTTCAGGGAAGAGAGCTCCATTGGATCTAACTGCTCGGCGAGTTCCGAGTTGACTTGAAGATTGCTTTCGATGACCCAAGAAGTCATCGTCGGCGCAGCGGCCGAACAGGCGGTCATAAGAAAACCACCTAGCCGGAGAGTTTGGCCGATAGCCAAAGCGCCCTTAGCAATAGTGCCGTCTTTAAAGACGGGATGAGACATCCTTCCTGGTGGCGACGGCACAGCGGAAGTCTCAATGAAAGCACCAATGTCAGTGTCAAAACCGGCGGATCTCGGGTAGGGGGTCCCGAACTATGCATCTAGGCCGGATGGTAACATGAGGCAGGGGACACGATGTTTTACCCAGGTTCGGGCCCTCTTGATGGAGGTAAAACCCTACGTCCTTCTTGATTAATATTGATGATATGGGTAGTACAAGAGTAGATCTACCACGAGATCAGAGAGGCTAAACCCTAGAAGCTAGCCTATGGTATGATTGTATGTTGTGATTGTTGTCCTACGTACTAAAACCCTTCGGTTTATATAGACACCAGAGAGGGTTAGGGTTACACAAGGTCGGTTACAAAGGAGGAGATATCCATACCGTATTGCCTAGCTTGCCTTCCACGCCAAGTAGAGTCCCATCCGGACACGAGACGAAGTCTTCAATCTTGTATCTTCATAGTCCAATAGTCCGGCCAAAGGATATAGTCCGGCTGTCCGGAGACCCCCTAATCCAGGACTCCCTCACCCTCCACCATCGTTGGTGCTTCTGGGTCGAATTTGGTGTTGGTGGGTCGGAGCTCGAGCTAGAGGCCAAGATGGGGAAGGTCAGAAAAATGAGAGACCGGATGGAGGTGCTCGAGACCGAGGAAGCTGGAGATGGTGAGATCCCTCTCCCCATATCTATATCTATTCTCTTAGTTTTTCATCTTCAAACCTACATTGATGGTCTCTCTCCCTCAGCACAATTAGCTTCACTGGCCATCCGGTGGTTGGATCACGGGCCAACGCTCTGGTCGCGATGGGGTTGAGCTGCGCAGGAGGGGGAGGAGGCTGGGGACAGGGAACCGGGCCAGGGAGGAGGCAAGGTATGTGTTGTCCCGTGTTTTTTCTCTTCGCGTTTTTCTCCTACCATGTATCTGTTTGTTTCCAGAGTGGATCCATGCCACCAAATTCTTGGATAAATAATGAGTGCCTAGATATGTATGCTGACATGTGAGTTAATTATTTGGAAAAAATATAAACATATATGTATTGCCAACAATTTTTATGTTTAAAGCAACCAATTTTGTGAAAAGAGTGGAGAGAAAGATACATGTGCAATTTCTTGATGTTACAGCGGATGGATACTCGATCTTTAAACATAAGCACACATGAATAGGTACAAATTCTAGGAAAAGCCAATGAAATAGTTGTCTGTACACATATGTGCCAGTTTTATACCTGGTTGTCTGGTTGCATTATTTATCCGGTTTCAATTTAGTTTGAGTAGATTGTTATCCGTGAGCGATACTTGCTACTATTTGTCGCCATGCACCAATTTGCAGACCTATTTTAGGCACAGAAACCAACCATGACTGAAAATCATGTATATATAATTTACTATGATTCATGGTGAGAAAATCATGATTTAATAAATGAAAGGTGGTTTGGTTTGCTAACAGTAATGAGTATAAATGTAAATCGCAGATCGTACGCTGCTGCTACGGGCTCCATGTTGTTTATGCTAGACAACACAACGGTGCTTGTGTAATCTATAGTTGAAGTCGCAGTTTAATATTCTTTGCTTTATGCTTGTGTTATATGTGGTTGAAGGGACGTCCTTGTTAGTTTGCATGGTCTATGTAAGAAGGGGCAGTGCAATGCTTGTCAAGTTTGTTTATATTCTGATGGATGTTGAATTCTGGACAATGGAGGCGTGAATTTGTTACGTACATAGGTACTAGCCATAGGATACTTTACTCATTGACGACAGGTAGTTTTAGATAACTTCTGAAAATTCCAATCCAGGTTTTCTGTGTTCCATTCAGGAAGAATGCACAGTCTGCACTGGGGTATAAAATTATCTACTACTTACCTTTGTGTCTCGACATATGCTTGTGATGCATCGTGCTACCAGAGGCCATCATTATCCAGTATCATAGCGATGATAAAAATGCCTATTGGATACTCCGCATATTCTCATCTGATTTCTCATATATAGATATTAATTTCCTTTCATGGGAGGCCTTCATTACATTTCAGCGGCGGTTGCGGATGTGGTCGGCGGTTGAGGGAGGGTCTCCGACTAGAGCAGCAGGAGCAAGGAGCTCGAGGAAGTTCAGGTTTGCCTCTACATCCTCTCTCTTTCCTCCACTTTGTTCTTGCATTTAGATGATACAATTTGTGATCATGTATATGTGCATTTATGAGATCTTTGCTGCTAGGCACAGAGTTTATGGTTACTGAAATTGGATAATAGAGAGTCACAGCTTCAGTTTTCAATTACAGTAGTTGATGTGTTATGTTTGCTGCAATGTGTCATGTGTGTTTGAGAGAGAGGGATGAAAAAGAGGGGACTGGAAGCTTGATCATTGCTAGGATCTAGATTCAGAGAGAAGGATGAAAAAGAAGGGACATGGATTCAGAGAGGGATAAAAAGAGGGGACTGAAAGATCTTGCATTGTGTTTCTTCATCTACCAATACGATTTTGTGTACCATTTGAACATAACCAAGCAGTATACCAAAATGCGCTGGTAATATCCCTTTCTTATTTTGTAATTGGACAAATATTTGCACATGTGCCATGTCTATGCAGTCTTTCTAACTGATGCAGTTTCTAGGTTTATGGCTTCTCACGGGATGTGATTCTGGTCATGCTGCCTCTTATGAAGGTAAAAACAAAGTTATATGTTTCTTCGGTTTGTTTTGGTCTACATTTATCCCAAAGAGCGAGTGTTCACAGGTCCAGTGCTTATGTCGTTATTAATTAGTCTGGATTCTGTTCTCGTGTAGAATATTCTGTTCAGTTTGGTCTGCATTTGTCCCATAGAGCGAGTGTTCACAGGTTGATTGCTTATGTCAGTTATTAATTTGTCAAGATTCTGGTCTGATGTACTTCCTCCGTTCTTAAATATTTGTCTTTTTAAACATTTCAAACAGACTATGACATACGGATGTATGTAGACATATTTTAGAGTGTAGATTCACTCATTTTGCTTCGTATGTAGTCACTTGTTGAAATCTCTAGAAAGACAAATATTTGGGAACGAAGGGAGTAGAATATTCAGTTTAGTTGGTCCACATTTGTTCCAGAGAGCGAGAGTTACTGATAAAATACTTATCTGGCTTAAATAAATTTTATGGATTTACAAGCTGAGGCGAGCATCACGAAGATGAGCAGGCGAGTGGCTGATACAGAGAGCTCCTCCAATGGGGAAGTAGCATTGCTGGAGGAACTCGAAGATGAGCTGGTCAATTTTGGCATGTCCAGTTCATGTAACGTTTGCATCTTTACATGTCTTTGCCTGACTGCCATTTTATTTTTGCTGCTTTTGGATTAGGTTTCAAAGTCATGCCTTTGCCTTACTATTGTGCTGATACTGGATGCAACATTGTGGACCTTTGGTTCGAGCATGGCCAGCATGGCCACGGATTGTAGGGGAGGAATGTATTGCCTAATGAGTTGTATGCTTTCTTCGGATCCTCTGTGCTTCCTATCACATCTGGCTTGGCCACCTACAGATTCTTGGGTCCAGGTGAGCTCTCCCTCCACTCTCCAAGTTTTGCTTGCTCTTTCTGGGCTATTTTTTTGGCTAGCCCCTTTCCCAAGTCTCTTATTTTATCATGGATCATGGAAGCGGGAAGTGTAACTCACATTTTTAGAACACTGATCCTTTAGGTATATATAGTTTGGTTTTCTGAAAGTGGATTGCATTTGCTTCCTGAACACACTGAAACAAGTGTGGAAATAACCATCGTCCACCGTCCGTTCTTCCTCCCTCAGGTTCCTGATCTGAAGCGGAGGGAACACGAGGTCACACCCGCAAAGTGGCGGATGGGGGCTGCAACGTTTTTCTTCAGTTTGATAATCATATAGAAATTAGACGGTGTAGTACTATTGCGGTGGTATACTGATTTGGTGTAAGAATCACTAACATGACTTTACGTGTACAAATATTACAGGTTAATGATACTAAAAATTAGTAGCGTGTTTTTTTGTTTACCGCTGGATTTGCTAACAAGCTGTCTCTTGTGTTGTTGTTGATATGTTGACGTGCTATTTTTTGTTCAGTTGAAGGGTTCTCCAGGCTTAAGATCTTTCTAGGATAATTGCGTCATTGAATCTGAAGGTATTTGATTGGTTTCTCAACTAATGTATCGATAAGCATTTTTTTCATCCTCAATATATTGTTACTTACCTGACTTGTCGTACATTTGTGAGGTTTCTGAGGAAGTTCACTTCTTGCACGAGGCGTATAACTTGAGTTGCCTACAAATGATTTTGCCAGTTCGACGAAAACTTAAAATAACCAAGGGAAATTTCTCAGTTTTGTTGTTCTTGCTCTTCTCAGATCTTAGGTTGGGGGTATTAACCACACACTAAGTTTAGATCTTAGTGTGAGATTAAATAGGGATAAATCCTTGTGCCATGTTGGAGAATTAGAATGACAAAAAAGAAAGGAAATATTAAAGAAGGGATATGGTTGATTAGGTTATTTTGGTGTTTCTTTGTAAATAATGACATGCTAACTCGCTGGTTTAATTTAGGTGTGTGGAATATAGGAAATACAAGGAGAGATATTCAGTTGCAATCCAGCTTTATTTTCAAAGTGAAACATGGTATACATGCATAGCATGCTGGTCTTTTACTCTATAGTTGTGCGTCGCCTTGGTGTCAACTTTGAACTTGCAAACTGAACTGTAAAATGTTTTAATGCCTTGGCGCATGAAGTTTTCTTTTCCTGCTCTGACTACTCCATTTATGTTTATTTATCAGGTTATGTGATCTCCTGTGTTGCTGTATGTTGATCTTCTATTTTATTGTAACTCTGTTTTGCTGCTTGAGGTTTGCTTCCTTTCTTTCCAGCTACATGTGTATTCTTTGAACTCAAGCTACATGCATGTTTACCTTTTGCTCACGGAATAGTTTAGTTATATTGAACAGGAGCATCTCTGTTATTAGAGACATACTAGGCTCGTGCTTCTTCACAGTGGCCATCTCTTTTTTTGTGAGAAGTGTGCCTTATGGCTTATTCTTATATATTCAGTTCTTCTGCCTTTCAACAGTCAATTACCAAGCCATTTTATGGAGCCGATAGTGTTACTTCTGGTGGTCAGTGATAACTGAAAATATCTTTCATTATCATTGCTTGCTGTCGGTGTCAAAACCGGCGGATCTCGAGTAGGGGGTCCCGAACTGTGCGTCTAGGCCGGATGGTAACAAGAGGCAAGGGACACGAAGCTTTACCCAGGTTCGGGCCCTCTTGATGGAGGTAAAACCCTACGTCCTGCTTGATTAATATTGATGATATGGGTAGTACAAGAGTAGATCTACCACGAGATCAGAGAGGCTAAACCCTAGAAGCTAGCCTATGGTATGATTGTTGTGCATGAATGTGTTGTCCTACGGACTAAAACCCTCCGGTTTATATAGACACCGGATAGGGCTAGGGTTACATAGAGTCAGTTACAATGATAAGAAATCTACATATCCGTATCGCCAAGCTTGCCTTCCACGCCAAGGAAAGTCCCTTCCGGACACGGGACGAAGTCTTTCAATCTTGTATCTTCATAGTCCAGGAGTCCGGCTGAAGGTATAGTCCGGCCATCCGGACACCCCCTAATCCAGGACTCCCTCAGTAGCCCCTGAACCAGGCTTCAATGACGACGAGTCCGGCGCGTAGATTGTCTTCGGCATTGCAAGGCGGGTTCCTCCTCCAAGTACTTCATAGAAGATTCTGAACACAAAGACAGTGTCCGGCTCTGCAAAATAAGTTTCCACATATTGCCATAGAGAGAATAATATTTACACAAATCTAATCTGCTGACGTATTCCGTAGTGTGACATCACACCACGGCCAAGCCTTTATTCGAATCATTTTACTATCCCATCTCAGCGAGATCGTGTCCCCTTATTCCGGGATTCTCATCAATACGGGCGTGGGTAACCCAACCGCTTCTAGGACTCCTAGACTATAGGCAAGTCCAAACGGCCACGGAGAGGACGCTTGATATTCACCCTCTTTATAAAGGGACAAGGTTTTGCTTTTTCCCTCCCGTGCTCAATCGAATCCTTCCCCCACCTCAAGCTCAAACATCCAAGGTTCAGGTCAGGTGCTCCGAACCCTCAATCATGTCCGGATCTAGCCTTCAAGGCCGATGGATGCCTTCCTCCGTCACGGAAGAAGACATCAAAAAGTTGAGGGAGGCCAGATATCTGACCGCCGAGGTTTTGCATCGGCTGCCTGCCCGAGGGCAGGCCGTCCCCTCCCCCGAACCCAACGAGAACGTCGTGTTCGTCTCCCACTTCCTCCGAAGTCTAGGCCTTGCTCTGGATCCTTTCGTTAGGGGTTTGATGTATTATTACGGGCTAGATTTCCATGATGGACTCCTTTCTTCATATTACGACATTTATTGTCGTGTGCGAGGCCTTCCTCCGGTCGCACCCCTCACATTGGCCTGTGGCTCAAGACCTTTGAAGTAAAGTCGAAGATGATCAAGGGGGAACATGCAGCGTGCGGAGGTGCCTTAATACGCAAGATGACGGGAGCCCCCTGGCCCAAAGGTTCCATTCCAGAGGTGTCTGAATTGTGGCAACATGAGTGGTTCTACATCATGGCTCCTAGAAGTGCCACGTGGGCGGCCACCCCTATTTTCCGCTCGGGCCCTCCACCACAACTGATGTCATGGATCAGCAGAGGTCTGAGCTGGGGTCCAGCCAAGGACGATCCTATACTGCAAAGTCGCATTCGAGGTCTCTTCAATGGAGATTTTAGTTTGGTTGCGGTAATACAAGTTATGCTGGTTCGTCAAGTCCAGCCTTGCAAACGCCGGCCCCTTTGCTTGTGGGAGTTCAATCCCAAAGGACTGCATGTCATTCAAAATTTCCTCAGCCTGACGCACGAGGAGATGTGCAAGTCATTCTTCGGACCTCAGGTAGAGTGTCCGGAAATCACCGAGGACGCGGGCCTGAGTAGTAACCGCGCCGCCGAACAGGTAAGGAATCTTCCGGCCGAACATACTATCTCTCGTTTGTTACGAAGTTATTTCTGAGAGTTCGCTTTTTGACTAGGACTGGATAACAAAGCCGAAGTTGATTCGGTGTTCGGCCCCCCTCCCTGAGGGTTTGGACAATCCGGTATTGGAAAAGATGCTCCAGGTCGCACCCTGCCTGGAGCCCTTAAAGGAAGATACTGGGAAGGATAATACGGGCGGACGGGGGCCCCCAACGCTGCCCATTCTAACCAAGGGAGCGAGCGTCTCCATGAAGGAAGACGACCGGAGGAGGAAAAGGACTGCGCCCGGGGATTCGGAAGCCGGAGCTTCCAAACGGGAGAAGAAGTCTCCCACAGAGGGTCCTACCTCGGGGGGTGCTTTTGCCGCACCAAGTCCGCGGGGGGATCAATCCTCCAGCGAGTCGTAAGTGACCCGAAATACTTTAATAGTACAGGTATGCCATCTTTTTCTTCTGAGAAAATAACCACCGCATATATCTTTGCAGTTCGGGCCTTAGCCCCTCTCAAATGAGTTTGTCTTCGGGGGATCTTCTTCCAGAGATGATGGAGAGCGAAACGCCTCCTCCGGACTCCTCCGCTCCGGAAGCGGGCGACCCCGAAGTGTCGTCGCGGAGGGCCTCTCCGAATCCGGTGAGGCCAGAAGATAATCCCATTGACCCCCGAAGCTCCCAGTGTCCGGCTCCCTAAGAGAGCAGACAAAAGAGTCCGGCACCGTCTGGTGCGCGATCGGATGTTCTGAGGGAGTTGGTGGGGCGAGCGGCCATCTCAGATGAACACCGTATGCTGATGAATACGGTGATGGAGAGAATCTTGTCCGCTGAAAGCGGATTGCATGAAGCTTTTATGAGTCTACTGACAGGCTTTGAGGTACGTAAAATAATGTATAATAGTCCTGCACATGCTAGGTGTGCCCTATGTAGATAGTAGCCCCTGAGACTCTGGTGGTCGTCGGAAACGACGACGAACAGAGGATCATATTCCCAGATAATAACCATACTGCCTCTATGTGCAGGTGATGGAAGCTCCGGTGGCTAGCCGGACTAGCGAGTTTGCCTATTTAAAACGGCAGTTGGATGCGGCAGACGCCGACATCGAGCTTGTTAACAAAAGGCTTGACGAGGCACAGGGTAAGTGTCATTGTCTGGTAAACGCCACATGGTAAGAGCAGCATGATGCCAGTATCTTTAATATGTTGCGACAGCAGATGGAGCTGCCACTGTTGAAGCCTTGCGAGCAGAACTTGCCCGAGCCAAGGAACAAGCGAGGTTTGGTAATGCGGCTGCTTTGAAGGCGGCCGAAGAGTTGCAAGCCAAGAAGGCCGCGCATGGCGAGAGCCGAGATAAGATGGCCAATATGACCACAGAATTAAAAGCCGCCGCCGACCGTTGCCGGATTCTTGAAAAGGAAAGCTTAGCGAAGGCATCGGACCTTGAGAAGGCTGCTGCGACGAAAAAAGACATCCGCTCTGCTATGAGGGCGAAGAAGGAGGAGCTGCGGGAAGCCGGGGTATCGTAGCTAGGAAATCCTTTATGTTGCGGAGGAAGTTTGGAGATCCATGGTATGCCCCTCTGGATCGGCTGTGGAGTTCGGAGGATGTGTATATGGATTTGGCGGCGAGCGCTGCCGATGCGGTCAAGTACTTCCAGGGTCAAATGGACCGTGAAGTGGACCAGCTATTTTGGACACAATGCCATTCTCCCGAGCGTCCACTTTCATTGACTGACCAATTAGCCGAATGGGCCAAACTGAATAGGTTGTCCAGACGCGCCATGAGGTCTGTTGTGGATCAGCTATGGCCGGAAAGGCCAAAACCGAACAGCTATTTCAGCTTGGTGCAGCAGCTCCTTGACGTGGTGCCGCGCATCAATGCGATGAAGAGGTCGGCGTGCATAGAGGGCTCACGGATGACCTTTGCCCGTGTTAAAGCATGCTGGGCGGAGATGGATGCCACCACTATTACAGCACGGGATTCGGCCATAGGCTGAATGGCTGCTGAGCACTACTTTGAAGAAGTTCTTAAGGGTGCTCGTTTGATAGAGACCCAGTGCTCAAAAAATAATACGTTTGAGTAATATGTAATCTCATTGTAAGCGAAATGCTTTTATAAAGTTTTATAAGGCTATTTTTATACTTTTGCCTGAAAATAATATGATGCCTCATGGGCGGCCGTTTATGTATACATGTGTATAACCTGAAAGATTGCAGCCGTCGGCTTCAACCCCCACGCATACAATGCGGAGGTGCTCGCAAAAACATGCGTTCACACTTAACCCGACGTCTAGGTCCTATTAAGGAGGTGATAGCGGAGCGAGCGAGGCAACCGGACTGTAATGCTTTAGCATTTTCACTTAGCCATAGGAGTTTGACAGTGGGGCTACTAGATAGCCCCTGGTGGCTCCGCACTCTCCCGATCCCGGGGTGTGTACATGCGTGGCGGGAAAACGGCCCTTCGTTAAGGCGGAGGAATTCTAACATTCCAACAGGTCATCGAGTGGTTGACCAGTCTCACGCTATATCATGACAGTCAGTTTTCGGCTTTCTCTACTGAGGTGCTCGTCCGGATGAACCAGGGCACAATCACAGTAGTTCTCCTGGTGCTACCTTAGCCGGTAAAGCGGAACGTAAGGCACCAAAACACAGGAGACGGGCAAACCCAACATTTGACCAAAGACAATGATTCGGAGCTGATGCATATAGGGCCAAACTCGCGACGCTGAACACTCCCTAAGGTATCCGATCTTTGTGGTATAAACCGGGCCTGGATAATGGCCTTTGTAAGAAGCCCCTTGTGTCTAGGTACGTGCATTGTTCTGGCATGGCCACATGCCAAGACGTCAGCATCCTTCTCAACGGTGGATATGTATCAACAAGAGACAGTAAAAAAGGTTTACGTAGGGTCTTAATCTAAAAAGAATCTTTGGAGCGGGTCCCTGCTGCACGTCTGCGCCTGTGTCTCCGTTGTGCCGTATCCTGGACGGGTGTAGCACGATGATCGTCTGTAAAAGAGAGGAATTTAGGTGAAAAAGTTGTCGTGCAAAAAGATAGTTTTTAAAAAAACCATGTATAATTCAAGATGAGAAAAGATTGCCACATGTCTGCGCGTTGAGCCCCTTGCATTGACAAATAGGGGTGTAACCGTTTATTCGGTATAAATAGCGGCGCCGGACTTGGTTAGTTGTGTTTGAGGTCTTGACGACCTATTGGATGCTTTCGGTGGTCCGGGCGCCTTTAGTGTGCGGCTGCCAAGGCAGCCGCACTCTCTTCGGCGCGCAGAGATCGCTTGATATTTCCGTTCATTGAAATGATGCCACGTGGACCGGGCATCTTGAGTGTGAGGGAGGCGTAGTGTGCTATTGCATTGAAGCGAGTGAAAGCTTCGCGTCCGAGCAGTGCTTGATAGCCACTTCAGAACGGAGCGATGTGGAAGGTTAAATGCTCGCGATGAAAGTTATCGGGGGAGCCGAATATAACTTGTAGTAGTAGGGAGCCCGTACAGCGAGCCCCTGGGCCTGGAGTTACTCCTTTAAAGGTAGTATTGCTATGGCGAATTTTTGTTGGGTCTAACCCCATCCCGCGGATTTTATCCTGATATATTAGGTTTAGATTGCTGCCACCGTCCATCAATACTCGTGTGAAGTGATATCCGCCAATTACTGGGTCTAATACCAGGGCAGCCCATCCTGCACGCCGGATACTTGCTGAGTAATCGCGATGGTCGAAAGTGATCGGTTGAGACGACCAGTGGCAGGACTTCGCGGTGACAGGCACTTGGGTATATTTCCCTGGGAGTGCCGCATTGTTTCCCTTGATCACGTGTAACATATTTACTATTTTGACTTCCGGTGGAAATTTCTTTTGTTCCCCAGTGTCTTGCTTGGGAGGCTCGTCCTCGTCTTCACTTGGTGTATCCTCCCCCTTGTGTACGGCGTTGAGCTTGCCGGACTGCTTGAAGACCCAACAATCTCTATGGGTATGATTAGCAGGTTTACCAGGGGTACTATGGATCTGACATACTTGGTCCAGAATTTTGTTGAGGCTGGACAGTTCATCCCTGGTGCCTTTAGAGGGCGGCTTTTGCTGACCTGGCCGAGAGCTTTTGAATCCGGCGTTTACTTCCGTGCCCTTCGTGCTATCTTCTTTATTCCGGCGTTTGTTATTGCTGTTGCGCCGTGATTTCCCGTTTCCATCTCTAACTTCAGATGTACTGGGGTCGCTGGTGCTGCATCTGGCTAGCCAGCTGTCCTCACCCGCGCAAAAGCGGGTCATGAGGTTTGTTAATGCGGCCATCATTCTCGGCTTAGTTTGGCCGAGGTGTCTGGTGAGCCATTCGTCACGGACGCTATGCTTAAAAGCTGGCAAGGCTTCGGCATCCGGACAGTCGACAATCTGGTTCTTTTTAGTAAGAAACTTGTTCCAAAGCTTTCGGGCTGACTCTCCGGGCTGTTGAGTTATATGACTCAAATCGTCCGCATCCGGAGGTCGGACATAAGTCCCTTGAAAATTTGCCCGAAAGGCGTCTTCGAGCTCTTCCCAACTTCCAATGGAGCTTTCGGGGAGGCCTTTAAGCCAGTGATGAGCTGACCCTTTGAGCTTGAGGGGTAATTACTTGATGGCGTGGAGATCATCTCCTCGAGCCATAAGGATATGAAGGATGTAGTCCTCAATCCAGACCCCAGGGTCTGTTGTTCCGTCGTATGCCTCTATGTTTACGGGTTTGAATCCCTCTGGAAATTCATGGTCCAGCACCTCATCGGTGAAACACAGGGGGTGTGCGGCACCCCTGTAGCTGGGTGTACCGCGTTGTTTGGATGTTTGTTGTATTGCATTGTATGCTGGGGCGCGCTTGCGTGGTCCATAGATGGATCTTGTTGCGCCGTCCTTTGGGTGCGAGCCCTCGCATGGGTCACGTGTTGTATTGTGAGTGGCGTTATATGCCGCCCTGTGTTGGTAGAGGGGTCGTCTATCTGGCCAGGTGGCTGCTTTGATGTTTGGTTGTGGAGGGTCTGAGGCCTCCTCATCGAATTCAGGTAGCAGCTTCCGCTTTGGGTAGCTCTTGGGGGGCGATTGTCGCCGTACCTCGCTGCTGTGTTGAGTATTTTACTCCATCTGATTTGGAGCTTGTCTTGCGCAGCCCTGAGCCTTTGCTTCTGCTTTTTAAGACTCCTCGCAGTGGCAACAAGCCTTTTATGGGCATTCTGCTGCTCCGGGTGCCTGTCCGGTGTTATGTCGTCCGGACTATTATCCTTGATAGAATTTGTTTGTTCGGTTTGATTATCCAGATTGCCATTGTCCGGCAGCGGTTCGCCCTGCTCGAGCGCTGGGTCTGTGTGATCGTTATTTCTGTCGAGGCAGGATTTGGGGCGGCGCTTGCGTCGCCGCTTTGACTGCTTCTCGAGGGAACAAGCCTTCGATGCGTCCTTCTGCTCCTCGTCGTCATCTTTTGGTGCGTCCACCATGTATACATCATATGACGAGGTGGCTTTCCAGGGCTCAATAGGCGCTGGTTCTTCATCGTCTCCTGCGTCGGCGTCCATACCGTCAATATCTTCGGAGTCGAAGTCGAGCATATCGGTTAAATCGTCGATAGTGGCTATAAAGTGGGTGGTGGGTGGGCTTTGAATTTCTTCATTGTCCGTATCCCAACCTTGCTGACCGTAGTCCGGCCAGTGCTCTCCTGATAAAGAGAGAGACTTTAGTGTCTTCAGAATATCGCCGAAAGGTGAGTGCTGAAAGATGTCCGTAGCAGTAAACTCCATAATCGGCGCCCAATCGGATTCGATCGACAGGGGTGCGGAGGGTTCGGAGTCCGGAGAGGAGTCCAGCTCCTTGGAGTCACGAGTCTCGCGGAGTACGGGGCTGGTGTTCGGCTCGATCGCCGTTGGGATCGCACCCCTGAGGCGGCGTCCAACCACCCATCCTCGATCGGCGCAGTTGGCTCTGAATTAAGGGTCGAAGCCGATGCGGGTGCGGCCTCTAGGGCACTGTTCGGCGGAAGAGCTAGATCATGCCGTCGAAGATCAAGTCCCCGCGGATGTCAGCCGTGTAGTTTAAACTTCCAAATCTGACCTAACGGCCAGGGGCATAGCTTTCAATCTGCTCCAGATGGCCAAGTGAATTGGCCTGCAGTGCGAAGCCGCCGCAGACGAAGATCTGTCCGGGGGGGAAGGTCTCACCCTAGACTGCATCGCTATTGGTGATAGTAGGAGCCATCAAGCCTGACGGCGACGACACAGAGGAACTCTTAATGAAAGCATCAATGTCGGTGTCAAAACCGGCGGATCTCGGATAGGGGGTCCAGAACTGTGCGTCTAGGCCGGATGGTAACAGGAGGCAAGGGACACGAAGCTTTACCCAGGTTTGGGCCCTCTTGATGGAGGTAAAACCCTACGTCCTGCTTGATTAATATTGATGATATGGATAGTACAAGAGTAGATCTACCACGAGATCATAGAGGCTAAACCCTAAAAGCTAGCCTATGGTATGATTGTTGTGTATGAATGTGTTGTCCTATGGACTAAAACCCTCCGGTTTATATAGACACCGGATAGGGCTAGGGTTACATAGAGTCGGTTACAATGGTAGGAGATCTACATATCCGTATAGCCAAGCTTGCCTTCCACGCCAAGGAAAGTCCCTTCCGGACACGGGACGAAGTTTTTCAATCTTGTATCTTCATAGTCCAGGTGGCCGGCTGAAGGTATAGTCCGGCCATCCGGACACCCCCTAATCCAGGACTCCCTCAGTAGCCCCTGAACCAGGCTTCAATGACGACGAGTCCGGCGCGTAGATTGTCTTCGGCATTGCAAGGCGGGTTCCTCCTCCAAGTACTTCATAGAAGATTCTGAACACAAAGACAGTGTCCGGCTCTGCAAAATAAGTTTCCACATATTGTCATAGAGAGAATAATATTTACACCCCCTAATCCAGGACTCCCTCACTTGCTATGTAGCCATTTTTTCTTTTCGCTTTGTTTCGATGTGTTTGTTTCTACGGAGTCTTTGCTACCCTACAACATCAAGATGAAAACTAAGCATGTGAGTTTCTTGGAGCAGCCCTACACGTGGTTGTTGTGGCTTTTTCCCTTGTTCTTTTGAAATGCAACATGATAGTAGCCAATGTCATATATTAGGGTTGTAAACCTATTAGATTTGGGACAGAGGAAAGTATGAAGATCTTCTTATTATTGCAAAGTAAAAGTTGATATTAGTGCCAACTTAGGTGATCTGGTCCGAAGGGGTATCTCAGCTTTATGAGTTGATAGTATATTTGCATCTAAGAATAAACCTTAGATTTTAGATAAAATTTATGAGTGAAAGTATTCTGGTGTATACCATCCTTTGTGCAGGATTGTCATGGTTATTGTGGTTGTCAATTTTGTTGACAAAATAGATCCAAATGATATCTTTTTCAGTGTCTTATGGTAGATATATTTGGTCTGCTGTTTCATGCATTCTTCGGCTTTATAATTAATATTCCAAGATATTTGAACAAAATTTAGCTATTAAATATACATTCCAGGAAATTTACATTATTACAGTGGGGCACTCCTTTGCACGGTTTTCAGTATAAGAGATTTAACCTTTTTGCAGTATCATTCTCCCTGGCGGATTACATGTAGGTTGTTGTTCTAATTACAAGCATGCCTTGAGCTCATGGTTCTTATATTTTTGTATTTTCCATAGGACAATTTCCTGGATTAATATCTATACTGGAGATCTAGGAGTCCACCCGAATTCAGTCTCCAAGAAGCCGTTCATCCAGGATCCACCAAAATTCAAATGATATGTGAAAAGCGTGTGCTAGATGTGTCCCCTATCCAGCGTTTTGATCTGTCCACTCAGGTGCTTTTGTCTAGGTGGTAACACAACAAGCTGCTTATCTTATAGAAACTTATTATATGTGCAGTCCTATGTTCGTTCTGCTTGCATGTTAGAGAAAGAGCTTCTGCCCCTATGTGAGTAATCCTATGGGAATTAGCAACGTTGGCTGTACTTTCAAGCGGGCTGAATCCAATGCAAGTTTTTGGAGTAGTTGTGTTCCAGAACAAATGACTAGGTATTCCCAAAGAGGACATTCCACTGGTGGCTAGCATAATATCTTCATGCCGGGACAAGTAAGATGCAAATCATTTCTCAAATAATATGCCGATGTTCTCAATTTTTATTTTCTCTTATTTTCTGCTACTTGCCTCACTAACTATGACCTCAACGATCTTTGGTGCAGCGATCCAAGCAAGCAACCATCATTCTACCAGCTCTTGTCATCGCTGAAGTAATTATAGTGGTTACATTGTTACAGAAAGCCTATGACAATTTGCGAGCGTTTTTGTGCAATATACTGGTTTTATGGCAGGTGCATGTATGAATTCAGATGGTAGTAGTCTCCTTGTTTACAGTTATAAGAATAATAAAAATATTGATCATGGTCTTTCCACTATTACAATCTCATAGATTACATTACCTGCTTCCATTAGAAAGGAACTGTGGCTCATGGGTTTACTGGATGATCTTTTTGATGGACATTTTAAAAATAGCATGGTTGAACACATGGGCTTTCTATTACGAGTATCGAATATGTCCTTGCAAAATGAAACTATTTTCATCGACAACATGGCTTTAGCGGGTCTCTGCGCCATTTGGCGCAATGGCTCAACTAGTATAAAGGAGTGGAGGAGGGGGAGGGCCGGCCCTCTCTGTAACGCCCTCGATGCGGCTATATATCCCACGTGTCGAAGCACGACTTAGAGGCATAACCGCATTGAAAGCAATGTCACAAGTGAGGTAATCTTCACAACAACCCCTGTAAATAAATAAAGGGGAAAGGTACATAGTTGGCTTACACTCGCCACGTCAGACAAATACATAAATAAGTCATTACATTCATCCAATACACTCAGGGTCTGACTACGGAACCAAAATAAAGATCAATCCCCAAATGCGAAAAAGTCCCCGATCGCCCCAACTGGGCACCACTACTGATCATCTGGGAAAGACACGTAGTAGCGACGAGAGTCTTCATCGAACTTCCACTTGAGCTCGGTCATATCATCTGGAGCGGCATCATCGGTCCCTGCATCTGGTTTTGGAAGTAATCTGTGAGTCACGGGGACTCAACAATCTCACACCCCCGCGATCAAGACTATTTAAGCTTATAGGTAAGGGTAAAGTATGAGGTGGAGCTGCAGCAAGTGACTAGCATATTTGGTGGCTAACATACGCAAAAGAGAGCGGGAAGAGAAGGCAAAAGCACGTCGAACAACTATGATCAAGAAGTGATCCTAGAACAACCTACGCCAAACATTACTCCAACAACGTGTTCACTTCCCGGACTCCGCGGAGAAGAGACCATCACGGTAACACACGCGGTTGGTGCATTTTAATTAAGTAAAGTTTCAGGTTATCTACAACCGGACATTAACAAATTCTCATCTGCCCATAACCACGGGCACGGCTTTCGAAAGTTCAAATCCCTGCAGGGGAGTCCCAACTTAGCCCATCACAAGCTCTCACGGTCAACGAAGGATATTCCTTCTCCCAAGACAATCCGATCAGTCTCGGCATCCCGGTTACAAGACATCCTCGACAATGGTAAAACAAGTCCAGCAACACCGCCCGAATGTGCCGACAAATCCTGATAGGAGCTGCACATATCTCGTTCTCAGGGCACACTCAGATGAGACATCGTACGAGTAAAACCAGCCCTCAAGTTGCCCCGAGGTGGCCCCGCAGTCTACTCGGTCGGACCAACACTCAGAGGAGCACTGGCGAAGGGGGGTTTAAATAAAGATGACCCTTGGGCTCCGGAAACCCAAGAGAAAAAGAGGCTAGGTGGCAAATGGTAAAACCAAGGTTGGGCATTGAAGGAGGAGTTTTATTCAAGGCGAACTATCAAGGGGTTCCCATTATAACCCAACCGTGTAAGGAACGCAAAATCCGGGAACATAACACCGATATGATGGAAACTAGGGTGGCAAGAGTGGAACAAAATACCAGGCATAAGGCCGAGCCTTCCACCCTTTACCAAGTATATAGGTGCATTAAGATAAACAAGATAATATTATGATATCCCAACAATAAACGATGTTCCAACAAGGAACGATCTCCAATCTTCACCTGCAACTAGCAACGCTATAAGAGGGGCTGAGCAAAGCGGTAATATAGCCAAAAACGGTTTGCTAGGACATGGTGGGTTAGAGGTTTGACATGGCAATTGGGGAGGCATGATAAGCAATTGGTAGGTATCGTAGCATAGGCATATCAAAAGAGCGAGCATCTAGCAAGCAAAGATAGAAGTAATTTCGAGGGTATGGTCATCTTGCCTGCAAAGTTCTCGGAGTTGCCTTGATCCTCGTAAGCGAACTCAACGGGCTCCTCGTTCACGAACTCGTCTCCAGGCTCTACCCAAACAAGAACAACAAGCAAAAAAGGAACACAATCAACCACGTGCAATTCTCAAGCAACATGATGCAAACATGGTATGATATGCGGGATGCGATATGTGATGCATATGCATGATTTGCAAAGGAATTATTGAACCTGGCCTCAAATTGGAAATCAAAGAGTGCCCCTGGAAAGGTGAGATGATTTCGGTTGAAATCGATATAAAGATCACCGGAATCGGATGCACGGTTTGGAAATGGCAAGCAAAATAAATATGACACCGGTCTGCGATAAACAGCAAGTAGCCATCTAAATGCATCAAAAACAATATGCTAAACACTCCAACATGGAAACAAAATACATGGCAGGGATCCACTCATGATGCTTGACAAAAGATGAACATTGAGCTACGGCTAATTGACTCAATACCAAGCTCAAACAAGCATGGCAAAAGTGCAAAAGATAACAGGTTTCAGACTTAGTGAAATTAACATCATGTCAGGAATTTATCATCAGGAAGCAATCTTTAGAGCAATGAAACAACATGCTACAGGAACATATCATGGCAAAGAAAGGCATGGCATGAAGCTACTCTAAGCATATAACAAAAGTCTCTTTGTGACTATAAGCCAAAAGGGATCAGAAAATACAATTGCAAGCATGTGAACATAGCAAAAACCATAAACAGATTCAGACTGAAAAACTGGATCATGCAAAACAAATTAACAAGTAGGCATGTTTACGAGCTCGATGCACTCACTACAAAGCATGGCATGAAAAACTAAGCATACACCCATCAAGAAGACATGGCATAGAAGCTAGACAGGGCAAGAACAATATCATAGCATGCGTGGATCAATAGCAACAACCTCAGCAAAATCGCTAAACATGTTAACAATCTACCAGGAACATTTTATAGCAAAAGTAGAGCTCGATTGACTCAAGCTAGGGTGCTCCATTATTGCAAACAAAGAAATGGATGGATAGAGCACAACAATATTAACAAAACATCCTTACTGATCATCGTCAAAAGAGGCACGGATCACTAGGAACCAACATGAACATATGGCATAAAAATAAAATCAGGACAAGGGCTTAGTGAAATTCTAAGTCCCTGAAATCAACATCATTGAGTAAGCTACTTTGCATGCTTGTGCTAGTCACCACGAAGATCAAAAAAATATATGGCATACACCACTGTAAAGATGGCATGACATTCTACAAAACACATGTAGAGCTCAGGATCATAGCATGCACACATTAATCATGGCAAAAATGACAAAAGACCATTTGCTGAAATAGATCTGACATAATCATCACATAGCCCTCTTCCAACAGCATTTCGGGTAACAATATGAGCTCAAATGAAAATGATGCAATGAGATGAAATGATGTACACGTCGAGGCGAACATTTTGATATGCTACACGCACGAATCAGAGCTATAGATGCAGAGTTATGGCATGTCAAAGTATGCACAAAGTTAGGGTTTCGGGAGGAAAAAGTCAACCGAGGGGATTTTGGATCTGAGATCTAGATCGCACTATAGCAGTAATGTAGCTTCCCGAGGTTCGCTGAAGTTGTCCCTATTCGCCGGAGTAGGAGAGACGGCCAGAGATGGGGGTCGCCGGAGAGGAGGTTGAGGCGGCCGAAGTAGGTGGACGTCGGAGAAGCTCACCGGCAGGTGTGGTGGCGCGGCCGCGGCGTCGGTACGGGCGGCGAAGTCCGCCGGAGCTGGCGGCTGGCAATGGCGTGCGGCGGTCGGCGCGGTGGCCTGCGGCGGAGGAGAGAAGCGCGGGGCGGCGCGGCTCTCCCAGGCGGCGGGCAAGGCAGGTGGGCCGCGGGGGCCTCCCGCGAGCCGAGCGGGCCGGGCGGCGGCGCGGCGAAGTGGGGCTCCCTCCCGTGACACGTGTCGATCGCTGGTAGGTCCGGCAGAGTGGGCGGATGTGTCCGTGTCTGGCCCAAATCGGACACGTCCGGCGGCGAGGGGAGCGGGTTTTCTAGGGTTAGGGGTGTTTTGATCCGGAAATTTGGAATGAGGGGTCTATTTATAAAGGTAGAGGGAGCTAGGAAGCTCCAAATGAGGTGCGGTTTGCGGCCACGCGATCGTGATCGAACGGTCTAGATGATGGGAGAGGTTTAGGTGGGTTTTGGGCCACTTTGGAAGGGTGTTGGGCTGCAACACACACGAGGCCTTTTCGGTCCCTCGGTTAACCGTTGGAGTATCAAACGAAGTCCAAATGGCACGAAACTTGACAGGCGGTCTACCGGTGGTAAACCAAAGCCGCATGACAAGTCTCAATCCAAACCGAAAACGTTTAACACCCACACATGAAAAGAGGTAGAAAGGACCACCGGAGGACATAGGAGCGCCGAAATGCAAAACGGACAACGGGGAAAATGCTCGGATGCATGAGACGAACACGTATGCAAATGCAATGCACATGATGGCATGATATGAGATGCATGACAAAGACAAAACACATGGAGACAAAAAACCCAACAACGAGGAAATAGAATAACTTAGTGCCGGAAACGGCAAGAGTTAGGATACATATAAGGTAAATTACATCCGGGGTGTTTCAACACTCCACCACTACGAAAGGATCTGGTCCCGAGATCTAGGACTGGAAAAACTCCGGGTACTCAGAACGGAGGTGATCCTCGCGTTCCCAGGTGGCCTCACAGTCGGAATGATGTGACCACTTGACTTTGAGGAATTTGATTGACTTGTTGCGAGTCTTGCGCTCAGTTTCTTCAAGAATAGCAATAGGGTGCTCACAACAGGACAGGTCTTCTTGGAGATCAATGTCTTCGAAGTTGATGGTGTGGTCAGGGGTCTTGAAACACTTGCGGAGTTGAGACACGTGGAACACGTCGTGCACGTTCGCAAAGTTGGAGGGAAGCTCAAGTTGATAGGCGAGATCGCCTCTTTTGCTGACGATCTTGAAAGGACCCACGTATCTAGGGGCAAGCTTCCCTTTGATACCGAAGCGACAAGTACCTTTCATTGGAGAGACGTGGAGGTAGACATGGTATCCGATCTCGAAAGCCAAGTCACGATGCTTACTATCATAGTAACTCTTCTGGCGCGATTGCGCGGCTTTGAGATTATCACGAATGACTTTGCACATCTCTTCTGCCTCTGTGATCAAGTCATTGCCAAGAAGTTGACGTTCACCAGTCTCTGAACAATTAAGAGGAGTACGACACTTCCCGCCATAGAGGATTTCAAATGGGGCCTTGCCCGAACTCGCTTGGAAGCTGTTGTTGTAGGAGAACTCGGCATATGGAAGACAATCTTCCCACTTCATATCGAAAGAGATGACGCAAGCGATGAGCATATCTTCAAGAATCTGATTGACACACTCGACTTGGCCACTAGTTTGAGGATGAAAAGTTGTGCTGAAACGGATGTTGGTGCCCATGGCCTTCTGAAAAATCCCAAAACTTGGAGGTGAAGATGCTGCCACGACCTGAAGATATCAACTGCTGAATGCCGTGCAGAGAGACAATCCGAGAGGTATATAGCTCTGCCAATTGAGCTGATGTGATAGACTCTTTAATAGGAAGGAAATGAGCCACCTTAGTGAGTTTGTCAATGACAACGAAGATAGCATCATTGCCACGCTTGGACTTTGGAAATCCAGTCACGAAGTCCATCTCAATGTGGTCAAACTTCCATTCTGGAATGGCAAGAGGTTGGAGGAGACCAGCTGGTCGTTGGTGTTCTGCCTTCACTCTTCTGCAGAGATCACATTCATTCACGAACTAAGCAATCTCACGCTTCATTCGAGTCCACCAATACGACTGCTTGAGGTCATGGTACATCTTTGTACTTCCAGGATGGATAGAGAGGAGTGAATTGTGAGCCTCGTTCATAATGACTTTACGAAGCTCACCTTTAGGCACAACAATGCGATCCTCGAAGAAAAGAGTATCCTTGTCATCAAGGTGATAGCACTTGTACTTGGGTTGACTCTTAGCAATCCCAATCTTCACCTTCTTCACCATAGCATCAAGAAGTTGAGCCTCGCGAATCTGATCTTCCAAAGTAGGAGAGACTTGGAGGTTGGCGAGAAATCCTTGAGGAACAACTTGCATATTGAGTTTGCGGAAAGCTTCACAAAGCTCGGGTTGGTAAGGCTTGAGAATCAAACTGTTGTAGTAAGCCTTCCTGCTCAATGCGTCAGCAATTACATTGGCCTTGCCTGGAGTATATTCGATACTCAGATTATACTCTTAAATCATTTCGACCCAACGAGTCTGCCTAAGGTTGAGATTAGGCTGAGTGAAGATGTACTTGAGACTCTTATGATTAGTGAAGATGTCCACTTTTCTTCCCAATAAGAGATGTCTCCAAGTCAAAAGAGCATGCACAACTGCCGCCAACTCGAGGTCATGAGTGGGGTAGTTCTTTTCATTGGGCTTCAACTGGCGAGAAGTATAGGCCACAACTTTCTTCTCTTGCATCAACACTGCACCAAGACCTTGAAGAGAGGCATCAGAGAAGACCTCGAACGGTTTGGATTCATCAGGAGGAGTCAGAACTGGAGCAGTGACTAACTTCTCTTTCAGGGTGTTGAAAGCGATGTCACATTCAGGAGACCAAATGTACTTGACATGCTTCTGGAGAAGGTTGGAAAGAGGCTTCGCGATCTTAGAGAAATTCTCAACGAACCTTCGACAATAGCTTGCGAGCCCAAGAAAGCTACGGAGTTGCTTCACGTTCTGAGGTGGTTCCCAATTGACAATTGCAGACACCTTCTCAGGATTAACCGCTATGCCCTTGGCAGAGATAATATGCCCAAGATAGAGAACCTCATCGAGCGAAAACTCGCACTTTGAAAACTTGGCATAGAACTGATGTTCTCTGAGCTTATCCAGCATCAAACGCAAGTGCTTGGCGTGATCTTCCTTTTTCTTGGAAAAGACCAAAATGTCATCGAGGTAGACCAAGACGAACTCATTTGTGTAGGGGTTGAAGATGAAATTCATCATGCGAGAGAATGTTGGCGGAGCGTTGACGAGGCCGAAAGACATGACAGTGTATTCATATGAAACATAGCTTGTTCTGAACGCTGTCTTGGGGATATCTTGCTCACGAATGCGAATCTGATGATAGCCCATACGGAGATCAAGCTTGGAGAATACTTGAGCACCTTTGAGTTGTTCAAACAGCTCGTTGATGTTGGGAAGTGGGTACTTGTTCTTTATGGTCTTCTTGTTCAATGGACTATAGTCGACACAGAGTCGGTCTGTTCCATCCTTCTTCTTCACAAAAAGAACTCCACAACCCCACGGAGAAGAACTAGGTCGGATAAGACCCATTCGCTCTTGAATATCGAGTTGCTTCTTCAGCTCCTTCAACTCTTCAGGTCCAAGCTTGTAAGGACGTTTGTAAACAGGTTCCGTGCCAGGCTCAAGATCGATGGCGAATTCAACTAGCCGGTGCGGAGGCATTCCTGGAAGCTCTTATGGAAAGACGTCTTGATATTCGCAAACGACTGGAATTTGAGAGATGGCATCCAGCTCACCCTTCTCATTGAGAGAAAACAGATGAATGGTATCATCCCTTGTGGCAAAGACAATTACATCCTCAGACGAATGAGTCAATTGAATCTGTCTGGCAGCACAATCAAGATGAGCCTTGTGCTTAGAAAGCCAGTCCATTCCGAGAATAAGATCAATATCCGAGTTACCAAGGACCACTGGAGAGGATAGAAACTTGTAGTCACCCAACATGATAGAGACATCGGAGCAACCAAACTTGTTGTGGGTTTGTCACGGCAGATGTCCTTGTGAAAGGACTTAGTCGTGGAGCCATCGCTACAGGTTAGCTTTAAGGGGTTAAACCAGACAAAGGGACACAGGGAATTTTATACTAGTTCGGCCCCTTCGAGGAAGGTAAAAGCCTACGTCTAGTTTTGATTGGTATTGCTAGGGTTTTGAAGGCCAGGGAGCGAATCCGCTTTGTCTGGCTCTCGAGTTGTTGTCTGTCCTTCTGAACCGCTGCCGGGTCGTCCCCTTATATACATGGGCGGTGCCCGTCGGTTTACAGAGTCCCGAGACCGGCTCATAAACGTGTCCGGTTCGGTCTCTACTCTTTCTATCTTACAATACAAGTTTCATACAAATACCGGTTCACGGCTATGGGCCTTAAACCGGTTCTAGGCCCTGGACCTTTCCTCTTCTGTCTACATGGGCTTCAAGCATAATTAACTACGGATGAAGTTAACCCGGCCTTTCCTGGCCGGTTTACGCCCAGTAGTAATATCCCCAACATTAGGCCCCAGATTGATTTGAACAGGTTCATGTCAATCCTTAGTAAAAACTTTGTCTTCAACATCTTCTCATAATTTAGTAAACCGCCATGACATCATCTTCTCGGATCATGGTAAACCGTCGTGACGTCATTTGTCTAAAAACTGTGTATGACATATTTTCATTAATGGGTCTCCGACAATCGAGGCGACATCTCCGCCTTATTTCCAAATTTCTGGCCCCTCCATTTTCGTGCCTGACACTTATCCCCTACCTTTAAATAGGACCGAGGGGTCATTTTCACCTTTTCCCCCTCGTGCCTCTTCGCGTCGTCTTCCTTGCATTGCTCAGCCTCTGGAGCTCTGCTGCTGCCATTGACCGTCACCTCTGCTCTGACCCTGGCCGCTGCATCACCCTGAACGCACCAGAATACTGCAACGCCTTTCCGCTTCCTCACCAGCTCCGGTAAGTTCTCTACTTTTTTCGCCACAGATCTGTTCTAGGGTTTCGACATTCTTCGCAGTTCTTCTGAAGTTCATCAGTGCTTTAGTGCTGTTCTTCCCTGTTCTGCCTTTAGTCTGTAGCTGGACACTTCGTGCTTGACGTATCCCTTGCCGCAGCTAACCTTCCATTGTCATCACAAACTCTTATGCGCAAAGAACTGATCTAGTCCTTCATAAATTGCTTCGGTTCTGCACCCCTTCTAGATCAAATTATTTTTGCTTTTCTGTCTTATCTTAGATCCGAACATTTTATATGTCACTATGAGATCTATTTCTATGTCCCTGTGAGATCTGTTTCTCCTTGCACCAATATAGGCGGTTTAACCTTGTATAAGCAGTCTATGCCATTAGCCCTCTGATAAACCGGAGGAGAATTTTACCTTCATAATTATGCTCCAGTTTAATAGTGTCTGAGTAATCCTGTGCTAGTATTACCTTTTTCTCTTATTGCATTAGTCTCCGGTTTATACCATTTCACATATCAGTATGTTTCTTACTCCCTTGTATCTTGCATATAATCATGCGTAATTTATAAACCGGCCTTTCATTTTCAACTTGTTTGCTTCGCAATGGCCAAACAATTCACTGCCTGCAACTGGGCTCGTTTCCGAGTTACTGAGACTCAGTTGAATGAGATGGTTAGCATCGGCTCCCTACCTAAGAAAACTAAGATCAAATGGCGAGTTCCAGGAACAGAAAATCCTCCAACCCCAAGGCAGGGCGAGGTGGTGGTCTTTGTTGACCATATAGGCCGTGGCTTCAAACCGCTAGGGTCAAAGTTTTATCGAGATGTGCTTGCCAGCTTCCAACTTCATCCACAAGATATTGGTCCCAACTCGGCTTCCAAGTTATGCAACTTCCAGGTCTTCTGTGAAGTATATTTACAAGAAGAACCAACTGCAAAACTGTTCCGGGATTTCTTTCACTTAAACCGGCGCACAGAGTTTGTAAATGGCCCGAACACAGAACTTGGTGGTGTCTCGATTCAAAAGAGGAAAGAAGTTGAATTTCCTCATGCCAAACATCATAGCCACCCAAAGGAATGGAACCAAACATGGTTTTATTGCAGAGACACTTCCCCTGGAGACGAAAATCCCCTGCCTAGCTTTTGTGACCACAGACTATCCAATACTCACCCCATGCGTCAACGCCTGAGCTCTTCAGAAAGGGCGAAATACGCTCCTCAACTCGCCAAACTCCGGGCCTTTATGGCAAACGGTTTAACCGGCATGGACTTTGTGCGCTGTTGGATATCCTAGAGTATCTTGCCGCTAAGCCGGCGTCCCGGTTTAATGTGTGAATATACCGGTGAGGTTGACGACCCTCAACGCCATTACAACATCCAATTATCTGAGGAAGAAGTCACTGAAGGTGTAAAGAAGATTCTGAATGAGTCAGAACTGATCTGTAGTCAAACCGGTCCGAGTCCCTTCTATGCCAAGAACAAACCGCCTGCTGTAAGCATTATACTTCCTTTTCATCTCTAATATCTTTAACTTATGCAACCTGTAACAGTTCTTCTTTATATGTAGGGTGATGACCCCTTCTGGAAAAGGAAAACCATAGAGAAAGCGGCAAAACCGACTGGAGATAAAGCGGTCAAGCCATCCCGCCCAAAGACCAAAGCCGTAAAACGGACGTCAAAACGGAAAACGGCTGACCGGATTAATATGAAGCTTGATGGTGATACTGATGATCCAAAACTTGAGGTAGAACTTGACTCACTTGGCTCTCTTTTCATGCATCTCATTAACAATGATCTTCCTCAGGAGGACGCAGAAACTAGTCAAGCTGATGACGTAGAGGTAATTACCCTTTCCTCCGGTTCAGACTCTATGCCAACACAAAAAACTTGCCAAGCAGTCCGGAAAGTAAGCTTTTCTCATCCTCTTGCTCACTTGGATCCAACATTTATTTTGAAGAATCAACAGCATGAAGCTCGCTGGACAACCCGGCACAGTGGCCAACATGTCACTTCAGCCGGTTTACCTGACACTCCGGTTCGGAAGCGCAAGTCTGAGGTCTCTCCTACTTCTGACCATTCTTACCCCAAGGCAGGTTATTTCAGACAGCCTCTTAATCCGTCCTATTCAAATTATTAGGTGACACCTCCTTCATCTTCTGGTGAATCGACAACAACTCAACTCCCCCCTTTGAAAACTGTGGCCGGGTGAGTTGTATAAACATTTTCCTTTCAATGCGCCATAAATCCTTTGAATAGGATGTTAATCCTTTTTTATTCTGTTTGCAGGGCCAAAGCCAGACCCAACAAGAAAGCTCGGGTCACCAATCCGCCAGAAGACCTTGTTGCCGAAGAAGAAGAACCAAGAGGTGAACCGGAACAGACTGGTGAACCGGAAAACCCCCATCCTGAAGCTACTTTTAATGATCCGCCCCTTGAAGGCCAACATACCGATGAACCAACAGATGCTGAGCCTGCCGCGCCTGATACTGAACCGGCAGAGCCAATCCGGGCTAGTCCGGTGAAATACACTGAAATTCCAGCATCATCCACCAAAAATCCTGAAGGCCAAGGTGACGATGTTATTATTACTAGAATAGGCCACAGCTCTCCTGGCCATCCCGTCGTTTTAGCTCAGCATGGTGCCAAAGAAGAGCAAGCTGCCCGGGATAAAGGTAAATGGAGCAGCGACTTATCAAACTATGCTCATCTTAACGCTGATGAGCTTCATTCTGGCTTCTTGAACCATCTGCACTCAAACCGGGATTATGAAGCCGGTTTGGTGAACTTGATGAAAGAGCGATATGAGGTAAATTCCTCTCCCTTTGTATATTGATTTATAGATGAAACACTATCCCAAGTAGCCCCCAAGGGCCATTTTATGATTGTTAATCACAAACCGGGTCTTTGTAACACTTTAAGCATCTCATCATTGATCCTTGCAATGTAAGGTCGCTAATAATAGATAAGACTCATCTTGAAAAACTGAGATAACTTTCTGCAGCATAGCCCCCAAAGGCCGGTTTAACTTGGCAAGTTAATCCGGTTTTTAATCCACACATCCGTTTTAGAACAGACGCACGTTAGCCCCCAAGTGTCAAGGATAATGCTTGCATTGTTCTGGAGACTTGTATAAAGTGTAGTACTTGAGAGCAAATAGGCATTAGACCCCAAGTATGAAGTGCATAACTTTGTTATACGCTTTGTACTTTAGCACAGATATATGCTGTTTGTTTAACATACCTTCAACGTTGCAGGATGAACTGAGAAACAAAGATGCCTGAAATTCTGACTTGTAAGAAAATGTGAAGTCACAACAAGCCGAGGCTGCAAAAGCCAAAGAGGAGCTGACCCAGGGCCCTGGCCGGAATGGAAAAGTTGAAAGAAACCTTCAACCAAGAACGTGCTGAATGGGAAATCGAGAAATCCGGTTTAACCAAAAGAGCTATAGACGCCGAGGCATCCCTGAAGCCAGTGGTTGAAGAACTAGCTAGTTTGAAACGCCAAATCAATGCTATGACCTCTGCTACCTTTGGTAAGTGTCTGCTTATGTATGTTGCGCCAGTCGATGAATCTTATAACTGACCAAAATGTTGATAAAATCTTTGGCAGGCACTCGGATCGCTCATCTTGGTACAGATATGCAGATGAAGCTCAAAGCGGCATATACGTTGGTTGAACATCTATACTCTGGGTCTCAACGGGTTATTAGCACGGCGGCTTATAACAAACCGGCTCCAACTTTGATTAAGGAAACCCTTGAGAAGCTAGGCATGTTACCAGCCCGTATTGCCGAGTTGAAGAGAGCAGCTGCCCGGGCAGGAGCTTTAACCGCCCTTATTCGAGCCAAAGCCTGGTGTCGGTGTCAAAACCGGCGGATCTTAGGTAGGGGGTCCCGAACTGTGCGTCTAGGCCGGATGGTAACAGGAGGCAAGGGACACGAAGTTTTACCCAGGTTTGGGCCCTCTTGATGGAGGTAAAACTCTACGTCTTGCTTGATTAATATTGATGATATGGGTAGTACAAGAGTAGATCTACCACGAGATCGGAGAGGCTAAACCCTAGAAGCTAGCCTATGGTACGATTGTTGTGTATGAATGTGTTGTCCTACGCACTAAAACCCTCCGGTTTATATAGACACCGGATAGGGTTAGGGTTACATAGAGTCGGTTACAATGGTAGGAGATCTACATATCTGTATCGCCAAGCTTGCCTTCCACGCCATGGAAAGTCCCTTCCGGACACGGGACAAAGTCTTCAAGCTTGTATCTTCATAGTCCAGGAGGCCGGCTGAAGGAATAGTCCGGCCATCCGGACACCCCCTAATCCAGGACTCCCTCAGTAGCCCCTGAACCAGGCTTCAATGACGACGAGTCCGGCACGCAGATTGTCTTCGGCATTGCAAGGCGGGTTCCTCCTCCAAGTACTTCATAGAAGATTTTGAACACAAAGATAGTGTCCGGCTGTGCAAAATAAGTTTCCACATATTGCCACAGAGAGAATAGTATTTACACAAATCTAATCTGCTGACGTATTCCGTAGTGTGACATCACACCACGGCCAAGCCTTTATTCGAATCACTTTACTGTCCCATCTCAGCGTGTTATGTGAGGCGGTTTCCCTGGCACGTCTTGTTAAAGCAGAGATCGTGCCCCCTTATTTCGGGATTCTCATCAATACGGGCGTGGGTAACCCAACCGCGCCATTGATTACGGCGCTTGGGAGATAAGCGAGTTTTACCAGGCTGGTGAGGACGCATAGTCGTGTCCACCCATATAAGGGGATAAGGATCCACCTTTTCACCTACGCCTTCTTCCTCCTTTGCCTATCCGTTTTCATGCACTCAAGCTCCAGCGCCCAAGTCCGCACTCCCCACCTCAACCTTCTCCAGCCATGTCCAGAGCGGGAGGCAAGTGGATGGTGTAGGATCGAAAGTATGTCTAGAGGGGGGGGGGGTGATTAGACTACTTGACCAACTAAAAGCTTAGCCTTTTCCCAATTTTAGTTCTTGGCAGATTTTAGCTATCTTAGAGCAAGTCAAGCAATCATCACACAATTCAAGCAAGCATGCAAAGAGTTTATTGGCAGCGGAAAGTAAAGCATGCAACTTGCAAGAATGTAAAGGGAAGGGTTTGGAGGATTCAAACACAATTGGAGACACGGATGTTTTCCCGTGGTTCGGATAGGTGGTGCTATCCTACATCCATGTTGATGGAGACTTCAACCCACGGAGGGTAACGGTTGCGTGAGTCCACGGAGGGCTCCACCCACGGAGGGTCCACGAAGAAGCAACCTTGTCTATTCCACCATGGCCATCGCCCACGAAGGACTTGCCTCACTAGCGGTAGATCTTCACGAAGTAGGCGATCTCCTTGCCCTTACAAACTCCTTGGTTCAACTCCACAATCTTGTCGGAGGCTCCCAAGTAACACCTAGCCAATCTAGGAGACACCACTCTCCAAGAAGTAACAAATGGTGTGTTGATGATGAACTCCTTGCTCTTGTGCTTCAAATGATAGTCTCCCCAACACTCAACTCTCTCTCATAGGATTTGGATCTGATGGAAAGAAGATTTGAGTGGAAAGCAACTTGGGGAAGGCTAGAGATCAAGATTCATATGGTAGGAATGGAATATCTTGGTCTCAACACATGAGACCATGGTTCTTTCTCAGAACATATGAGTAGGAATGGTGTATGTGTTCTGATGGCTCTCTCTACGAATGAAGAGGAGGTGGAGGGGTATTTATAGCCTCCACACAAAATCCAACCGTTACACACAATCTACCAATCTCGGTGGGACCGAATCAGAAAACTCGGTCTGACCGGAATAGTAAACCTAGTGACTGTTAGGAATTTCGGTGGGACTGAGATGCAACTCGGTAGGACCGATTCGGTTAGGGTTTGGGCATAACGTAATCTCGGTGAGACCGATCGCACAAACTCGGTGAGACCGAGTTCGGCAATTAGCTAACCAGAGAGTTGGTCAGGCAAACTCGGTGGGACCGACTTGCTCTTTCGGTGAGACCGAAAAGTTACAAGAAGGAAACAGAGAGTTTGCATTGCATTCTCGGTGGGACCGATTTGCTCTTTCGGTGAGACCGAAAAGTTACGAAAGGGAAACAGAGAGTTTGCAACCCCATCTTGGTGTGACCGGGATCCTTATCGGTAGGACCGAATTTCTAGGGTTTGGCAGTGGCAAATGGCAAGTGAAACTCGGTGGCGCCGGATTGACAGAATCGGTATGACCGAGTTTGGCTTAGGGTTTAGGTCATTTGTGGATATGGAAAGGTGGTTGAGGATTTTGGAGCATATCACTAAGCACATAAAGCAAGAGGCTCATTAAGCAACACCTCATCCCTCCTTGATAGTATTGGCTTTTCCTAAAGACTCAATGTGATCTTGGATCACTAAAATATAAAATGAAGAGTCTTGAACTTTTGAGCTTGAGCCAATTCTTTTTCCTTAGCATTTTGAGGGTTCCACTTTCACATCCATGCCATGCCAATCATTGAGCTTTCCTGAAATAATCATCTTGGAATAGCATTAGCTCAATGAGCTATATGTTGTTATGAATTACCAAAAC
This sequence comes from Triticum monococcum, assembly GCA_034509565.1. NCBI lineage: Eukaryota > Viridiplantae > Streptophyta > Magnoliopsida > Poales > Poaceae > Triticum > Triticum monococcum. The sequence goes on along the minus strand of CM067842.1, from coordinate 523,708,144 downwards.
CACCTAGGGATAGTTGCACTTTGAATCTCCCCCTTTTTGGTAGTTGATGACAACATATAGATCAAAGCTTCGACAAATAATAATAATCATGAAATACATCGTCGCTTTGAGAAGTATGTAATAAGTAAGAGCTCCCCCTAAATTTGTGCATATTTTAAAATTTGCTTTGGACTGCAAATGCACAAGGAGTTAGAATCATGGGTTACTCTTCCATGTCACATACATCTTGGTGGAGCGCTAAAAAAATGATAAGATTGAAATACATGCACTCATCACCAAGAATAGTGAATGATCACAGACAATAGATAGAATGATAACATTTAGCAAGCATTAAGCAACCATTAAGTGTAGCTTATGATCAAACTATTGATCATCGATGTCTCACGAATAATGACATAGTATCGCACCCGCATGCAAACAAAGTTCGAAAAACCACCAAATAAAAACAAGAGAGAATAAAAGCAACACTCTCTCTCGAAGCCTATGATCTATACATTTTCTCCCCCTTTGGCAACAAGTTACCAAAAAGTTCCTAGAGAATGCATAGTGCTAAGTCGACGCTCAGGCTTGATCTTCAGGTGGTGGTGGAGTCCGGAGCACGCCAAGGACGAAGCCTTCAGTAGATGTGGTAGGAGTTGAGGCTGTGGTGGATGCTGGAGCTGGTGGAACGGAGGCTGTAGCTGGTGCAGACGTTGTAGCTCTAGTGTCAGCAACTGGCAGTGCAGACGACCTCGGACCTCGTGGCACCCTGGCAAAAGCATCAGTTGTGGTTCTGCCTCTTCTCTCGTTCATGTCGTCCTGGAGCTTCTCCACGGCAGTCTGTATCTCACTCACTTTGATGTCCAGGTCATAGAACCTCTGTTCCATGATCCTCTCTAGGCTCGCCTGGTTCTGAGTCAGGGTAGCTATACTCTGCTCAATCCGCAGGGTGGACGCTATTAGGTAACCGAGCTGCTCTTGTTTGGTCTTCAAGAAGTAATCAGATGCCTCCGCTTGAGTAGGCATCCTGGCAGCTTTCTCCTTCTTTGCCTTCTCCTTCTGAGCTTGTGCATGGGTAGATGAGGGTTCATTCTCAGTCATAACCACTTGGTTATCCTCAAAATCTGGACGGATGGGCAGGTGTTCCTTGTCCAATAAATACACGCCCGTGCCCATCTTGGAGTTGATGAGCTCCTGAATCTGTGGGGCATACCCACAACTCCTCTTCTGGTCTACAGCTGTCCTCTTGATTGTTTCCACAATGAGACTCATGACCTTGAATTTCTGAGGCACATCAAAGACATGAAGCAAGTTGATCGCGTGACCTCTGATCATCTTGTGATCTCCAGATTTGGGCAGAAGGGTGTGCCTAAGGATCCAGCTGATCGTAGGCAATCCTGAGAGCAGATAGTGCACTCAGCCAAACTTGAACATGTCGAGCGCTTCATTCGGGATCTTCTTGTACATGTTGGACATGGAGTTGTGATCCATCTTTTTCTTGGCATAAATGTCCAAGTCATCAGCTTGCTCCTCTGGGGCATTGATCAACTTTGCCCATTCTTCAACAGTGGATTGGTACCTTGTACCCTCTGACATCCATGTGATCCTGCCATCCGGATAAAAGTGTGCTGTGGAGTAGAATTGCATGATTAGCTCCTCGTTCCACTTTGTGAGCTTCTGCCCAACAAAGTCTGCAACTCCACACGCACTAAAGCTGTCAAATACACCGGGGTAGTACTCTTCATTGTCCTTGATGTAGGTCCAGTCGACCCATCTCATGTCACAAACGATTGGCTTCTTGTCAAGCAAAACAGTCTCATAGAAATCTTGTTGCTCCTTGGTATGAAATCTGTAATCCACGGCAGTCCTTCTCCTAGAAGCATACGGATCTGCTTCTCTCCATTTCCTCAGCCCTGAATCTCTCCTGAGCTTCATATCCTCAGCCACAGGATGAGCATCGTTGTGGTCTGGGATCTTGGGCTTGAGCTTCCTAAGGACACTCTCTTCCTCTTCTTCGATAGCTTCAGGCACTGGGGCCTTTTTCTTTTCCGCAGCTGGGATGCTTCGTGTGTTTCTCTTTGGTGCTCTCTTAGGCTTAGATGCAGCCTTAGGTGCTTCCTTGGGCTTGGATGCAGCTGTTCCTGACCTTATAGCATCTCCCATGAGTTTGGCTGCCTTGGGTGCTGGTGCAGCAACCTCTTCTTCTTCTTCCTCCTCATCTACCATGATGGAGGCCTTCCCACGCACTCTGGCTACAGTCTTCTTCACCCTCTCTTTCCTCTTCTTGCCTTGGCCACCTGCTTCCTCTTCAGATTCCAGGGCAAGCTTCATGGTTTCTTCAGTTGCAGCCTTCCTAGGTTTGGAAGTGGGAACTCTTGCCTTAGACATGGGCTGCCTGCCTGCTGGCCTTTTGATTTTCAGTCCTGGCTTTGTGCCTTGAGCTGGTTCAGCTCTCTTTGATGTGGCCTCTTCCTCTGCCACATAGTCTTCATTCTCAGAATCAGACGTTCACTTCTTCCTTTGACGTGTGGCAGCCTTAGGCAGATTGCTGGGGGTGCTCCTGCTGCCATCATCTGAAGAACTTGAGGGGCTAGTGCCCTCACTCATCACAACTTGCTGCTCAGACACATTCTGGCTGTCACTTTGATCAGACATGTTGCAAACTGACTGCTGACCCTGTGAATAGATTATGGATAAGATAGAGTGGATGAGCATCACAAAAAGCAGAGATTTTTGCAAAAGATTAATTCAAAAACTTAGTTTTAGTTTTCCACAGAAAGCATCTCGGATCTACCGATTTTCAAACTCGGTGACACCGAAGCAGTTTTGGCACCAGAACTGGTGAACTCGGTCAGACCGAGTCACAGTTCGGTGGCACCGAGACTGCTAGGGTTTCACAGAATTCCAAAATCGGTAGCACCGATAAGTTATTCTCGGTCAGACCGAGTTTCACTTGTGCAATGGCAAAAGCCAGATCGATGGGACCGAGTTTTTCAACTCGGTGGGTCCGAGATGGTTTCGGCGGAAACCTAACCCTAAAATTTTTGAATTAAACCTAATCTACGAGTTCATTGACTGGATAGGAGTGTTTCAATCGTGGCAAGAATCATGATGATCACAATGTGCTAGGAATCGGAGTGGAGAATAGCACAAAGATCGAGTCCATACCCTAGTTCGGCGGAGACTCGCTACGGCGGCAACGGCGGGGCAGAATTCCATTGACGGCGGCGGAGACCAGCGACTGGAGGCTGCTGGCGGCGAGAAGACGATCCGGAGACCACGAAGGCAGAGCAGGCTATCGCGCGGGCGAAGAGGTTTCGGAGAAATTTCCAAAATTTTGCCCGTCACTATATATAGCCCGACCCTGTCGGTGTGACCGAGTGGAACAACTCGGTGGCACCGAGATGCAAAACTGTGTGCAGTTATTGCAACTCGGTGTGACCGAAAAGTTCAAATCGGTTGCACCGAGATCGAAAACCTAGATCAACTTAATGAACTCGGTAGGACCGAAAATGGAGTATCGGTCAGACCGAGATTCATAAAGAGGTTTTGGAAGTTTAAGTCTATGACGAATCGGGGACTCCGAGCGCTCCTCACACAGAGTGGTTCGAATCTGACTTGATCAAGTTTTGTGATGCAGCATGAATAGAGTTTGAGACGAGAAAAGCATAGATAGCTAGAGGAGGTTCTTAGGCATTCTTGTCCATCCACTTGGCAAAAGAAGAAAGCCAAACAATCAAAACAACAAGTGGATGTCCTCGAATGAGTAAAATATGCAACCAACATGCTCACACAATAAGATGGCAAATGAAATATGTGGCAAAGCATGCACAACCAATTCTAGCATCTATCATTCAATTTGCGATGACTAGGTCATCTATATATGAGCATATTGACTTAGGAGTCAAGTGAGAACACTTGATCATAGGTCATACTCATCGTTTAAGCTCAAGTGGGGTTACCACTTTTACATAAAGCATTGTTGTATTCACATCTTTAGAGTTGCTTTAGGTCAAGTTTTAGAGTAAAGCTCCCCCTAGATGTGATATCCCCCCTAAGAGGGATGAACTAACCTTGGGTTTTGTCGATGATGACTTCATGTAGATGTTGAAGATGTGGATGCTCAATGTTGATGTAGATCACTTGAAGCTATCCATTTGAGTGAATTGCACTTTCAATACCTACATGGGTTAGTCCCACAAGGAACAAACAAGGATATCCATAGACATAGAGTGATGCACACACAGGATGATGTCCATGAAAACTTTAGGTTACCTCGTCCCTCGTCTTACCAACAAGAGGGTTTGTGACTCCTTGAACTAGTGCAAGATGTGGAAGTTGATTGCACTTGTTCTTGCCAAAATGATCAGAGTGAAGTATGTTGGTGGAGTCATCCTCAAGAACTCTCTAGTTCTTCTTCTTTTGGATCCATCTTGATGGGAATCCTTGGAGTTGTAGTCGTACTTGATGTAGTGGAACTTGAAGTAGTCTTGGGAATCCACTTGACTAAGGTCTTAGGAGCTTCTTCAAATGCATTAATCTCCTCTTGAAGCTTGTCCTTGCCTTTTTGCTTGTAGTCTTGTGGTGGAATATCATCTTGAGCTTGTGTTCCCTTGAAGGAAGTATCATACTTCTCTTGTTGAGGAATAAACTTTGTCTTGGGGTATTGATCTTCTTCCCATTCAACTCCATTGGCATTGAACTTTCGTTCAAACCCAACACCTTGATTCTTCTGGTGCATTCCTTGCTTGCGCACAATTTCCTCGAATTGCTTACTTCTGGCAAGGCTCTTGTAAACACCTTTCTCCATAATTACCTTCAATAAGCTATTTTCTTTCTCAAGTGTAACTTGGCTAAGAGAATCATTAGTGGAATCAAGAGAACTACTAGAAGCAACAATATTGGATTTAGCATGATCATTGTTACTACTAGAGGAAGAATCTTTCTTATTCTTGTTACTAGTCTTGACTTGAGGCAAGTAGGTGGATAAAAGTAAACGCTTGGCAATGTGAGAAGAACTTTTCTTGCGGAGATCATCATTGATTGCTTTTAAGAACTCATGCTCTTGCTCAAGATTAAGCTTTTCAAAGTGTAGTTTCTCATGAGCTCTTAAAAGTTCTCGATGATCTTCAAAGATAGTTTCATGGGCTAACTTAAGAGTGTTTAGTTCTTTAGTTAGAGCCTCAATCTTCTCCTTATCATTGTCATTCGTTTTAGCATGATTAATTGATATTTCACCATAATATTCTTTACTAGAGTTGTCAACAAGCAAATCATCATCACCTAACAAGTCATCCTCATCACTATTAAAGTCAACATACTCGGGGTGTGTTACCTTAGGACCTTTGGCCATGAAGCATCTTCCAATTCCTTCATTTGGTGAGTCAAATATGTCATAGGAGTTGGTTGACACAAGTGCTAGACCGGCAACACCTTCATCTTGAGTATCTTCGGAGTCGGAGTGATAACTTCTCTCGGAGTGGTTGTCGGAGTCGGAGCCGGATACCCATTCACCAACATGAGCTTGATGTCTTCGTTTTGTATAGCTCCTTGATGATTTTTCCTTCCTTTCTAAATCCTTGCTTCTCCGTGAGTATCTTCGTTCATAACGATCATCTCTACTCCTTCTCTCTCTTGGTGGAGATTCTTTGCTTCTTCTTTTTGGAGAATCTTCTCTTCTCTTGTAGGGAGCCGTACACTCATTGGAATAGTGTCCGGGTCTTCCACAATTATAGCAGTTTCGCTCTCGACTAGAAGATCTTTTGTCATTGTAGGACCTTGACTTGAAGCTTCTATCTTTGTTTCTACTCTTGTAGAACTTGTTGAAGTTCTTCACCATTAAGCTCAATTCTTCATTGAAGTTTTGTTTCTCACTTGATGATGTGGGGACTTCACATGACGCTTTTGTAGGCACCACTTGATTTATTGTGAAGTTCCTCTTTATCCTTGAGTGACATCTCATGAGCAACAATCCTTCTAATTACTTCCGTTGGCTTGAGATCTTTGTAGTTGGGCATCATTTGGATTAATGTGCACACGGTATCATATTTCCCATCCAAGGCTCTTAGGATCTTCTTGATGATGAATCTATCGGTCATCTCTTCACTTCCTAAGCCGGCAATCTCATTTATGATGAGAGCAAGCCTAGAGTACATTTCAGCGACACCTTCACCATCCTTCATCTTGAATTGTCAAGTTGACTTTGGAGCACATCCAACTTGGATTCCTTGACGGAGTCGGTACCTTCGTGCATATCAATCAAAGTATCCCAAATTTCCTTTGCATTCTCAAGGCGGCTGATTTTGTTGAATTCTTCGGGGCACAATCCGTTGAATAGAATATCACAAGCTTGAGCATTGTATTGCAGCATCTTCAACTCATCCGCGGTAGCTTCACGGTTTGGTTCTCTCCCATCAAAGAACTCACCTTGCAAACCAACACAAACAATAGCCCATACGGCGGGGTTATGTCCAAGAATATGCATTTTCATTTTATGCTTCCAACTAGTAAAATTAGTGCCATCAAAGTAAGGACCTCTACGGTGATAATTTCCCTCGCTAGACGCCATACTCTCCTAGGTTGTGAAACCAAGGCTATGACCACCAAAAGCTATGGAGATCAAGGCAAATGGAGACCAAAGCTCTGATACCACTTGTAGGATCGAAAGTATGTCTAGAGGGGGGGGTGACTAGACTACTTGACCAACTAAAAGCTTAGCCTTTTCCCAATTTTAGTTCTTGGCAGATTTTAGCTTTCTTAGAGCAAGTCAAGCAATCATCACACAATTCAAGCAAGCATGCAAAGAGTTTATTGGCAGCGGAAAGTAAAGCATGCAACTTGCAAGAATGTAAAGCGAAGGGTTTGGAGGATTCAAACGCAATTGGAGACATGGATGTTTTCCCGTGGTTCGGATAGGTGGTGCTATCCTACATCCACGTTGATGGAGACTTCAACCCACGGAGGGTAACGGTTGCGCGAGTCCACGGAGGGCTCCACCCACGAAGGGTCCACGAAGAAGCAACCTTGTCTATTCCACCATGGCCATCGCCCACGAAGGACTTGCCTCACTAGCGGTAGATCTTCACGAAGTAGGCGATCTCCTTGCCATTACAAACTCCTTGGTTCAACTCCACAATCTTGTCGGAGGCTCCCAAGTAACACCTAGCCAATCTAGGAGACACCACTCTCCAAGAAGTAACAAATGGTGTGTTGATGATGAACTCTGTAGGATCTAGAAGACGGAGTGTCTAGAGGGGGGGGGGTGAATAGACACTTAATGCTAAAGTTGCACTTTTTAAGCTTTTTCGGTTTAAGTGGAGTTCGGGCACAATTTTAACATACACAATACATATCAAGCAAGCATGCAAAGAGTATATAGGCAGCGGAAAGTAAAGCATGCAACTTGCAAGAATGTAACGGGAAGGGTTTGGAGGATTCAAACGCAATTGGAGACACGAATGTTTTCCCGTGGTTCGGATAGGTGGTGCTATCCTACATCCACGTTGATGGAGACTTCAACCCATGAAGGGTAACGGTTGCGCGAGTCCACGGAGGGCTCCACCCACGAAGGGTCCACGAAGAAGCAACCTTGTCTATTCCACCATGGCCATCGCCCACGAAGGACTTGCCTCACTAGCAGTAGATCTTCATGAAGTAGGCGATCTCCTTGCCCTAACAAACTCCTTGGTTCAACTCCACAATCTTGTCAGAGGCTCCCAAGTGACACCTAGCCAATCTAGAAGACACCACTCTCCAAGAAGTAACAAATGGTGTGTTGATGATGAACTCCTTGCTCTTGTGCTTCAAATGATAGTCTTCCCAACACTCAACTCTCTCTCATAGGATTTGGATCTGGTGGAAAGAAGATTTGAGTGGAAAGCAACTTGGGGAAGGCTAGAGATCAAGATTCATATGGTAGGAATGGAATATCTTGGTCTCAACACATGAGTAGGTGGTTCTTTCTCAGAACATATGAGTAGGAATGGAGTGTGTGTTCTGATTGCTCTCCCTTCGAATGAAGAGGTGGTTGACGGGTATATATAGCCTCCACACAAAATCCAACCATTACACATAGTTTTCCAATCTCGGTGGGACCGAATCATCAAACTCGGTCGGACCGAAATGGTAAACCTAGTGACCATTAGGAATCTCGGTGGGACTGAGATGCAACTCGGTAGGACCGATTCGGTTAGGGTTTGGGCATAACGTAATCTCGGTTAGACCGATCGCACAAACTCGGTGAGACCGAGTTCGGCAATTAGCTAACCAGAGAGTTGGTCAGGCAAACTCGGTGGGACCGACTTGCTCTTTCGGTGAGACCGAAAAGTTACAAGAAGGAAACATAGAGTTTACCTTGCATTCTCGGTGGGACCGATTGCATATCTCGGTGGGACCGAAGATATTGCAACAGGTAACAGAGAGTTTGCAAGCCCATCTCGGTGAGACCGAGAACCTTATCGGTAGGACCGAATTGCTAGGGTTTGGCAGTGGCAAATGACAAGTGAAACTCGGTGGCACCAGATTGACAGAATCGGTATGACCGAGTTTGGCTTAGGGTTTAGGTCATTTGTGGAAGTGGGAAAGTAGCTGAGGATTTTGGAGCATATCATTAAGCACTTGAGCAAGAGGTTCATTAAACAACACCTCATCCCTTCTTGATAGTATTGGCTTTTCCTAAGGACTCAATGTGATCTTGGATCACTAAAATATAAAAAGAAGAGTCTTGAGCTTGAAGCTTTAGCCAATCCTTTGTCCTTAGCATCTTGAAGAGGTTCCCACAACCTTTAGTCCATGCCACTCCATTGTTGAACTTATCTGAAATATACTAGGTAAAGGTATTAGTCCAACAAGAGATATGTTGTCATCAATTACCAAAACCACCTAGGGAGCACTTGTGCTTTCAATCTCCCCCTTTTTGGTAATTGATGGCAACATACATCAAAGCTTTAGATAAAGATATAAAGAACAGCAAGTAAAGCTTTGGAAGGACATGTAACAAGCATAGGCTCCCCCTACATGTATGCACTCATGTGAATATGAAATATAGAGGCATGTGAGGACATAACCATGACAGAGTGGGCAATGTGTTACATGTATCTTGGCCATATGCATCAGAGTAAAAGATTGTTCAGGAAAATACCTTCATGCTCATGAGTCCTTCTTGCAAACAGTATGTACATAAGCAAGAACTTCTCATACTTATGATTTTGATGCATACACTTACCTTGTAGTCTTTGGTTGACTTAGGACGAAATGAACCTGCACAAACAAGGTTAGATAACACAGGTACATCCACTAGCCAGAGTAAACTAAAGAAACCACAAGAATACCAAGACTGGGATGACATGTAGAGAGTAAGTACTAGGTACTGCATTGAATTCAACATGTCCCCAAGAGTAAAGATATGCAATGAATTTAACTGATTTCTTTCCCATAGGTGTCTTGCTCCCCCTGAATCTTATATGGGATATTGGGAGAAGATAGGGAATAGAAAATCAGAGCTGAAAGAAACAAAACAAATGAACATGTCTTTCCCCCTAAAAAGACATGTGACATCTCTCCTCTTGATCATCAAGCATCTGGGATCCTTGAGTATTGTCTCTCCCCCTAGGGATCTCTTTCTCCCCCTTAATAAATTATCTGGGACATCTGGGATCCTTGAGATGTTCTTTCCCTCTTTAGTGCTTCGATGTGATCTCTTTCTCCCCGAAGATAAGCTTTGATGTGATCTCTCTCTCCCCCTTTGACATCAATTTCCAAGAAGGTTCTTCTGGAATCCGTCCAAAAGGTTTGGTCCTTGAGACTCAGCATAAAGCAAAGAATAAAATTGGGATGCTTGTAGAGGACAAGATTCATTGAGTGGAGCTGGATCCGAAGAATGATAGGTTATGTGACAAACTATTTTTCCTGTTGCGAAGTCAGTGGCACAGAGTGGTAAGATTCGGTGGTACCGAAGGAATTCGGTTGGACCGAAAATTACAATTCGGTGAGACCAAGTTCACACAGAGAAAAACACTTGTCACCTCAACTCACTAGACATGCAGGATCTCACAAAGATTTGCAATGAATTGAATGCGGAAAAATGCAGAAAAAAGAAAAGAAACTGAAGGATCTAGATGAAGTAGAAGGAAACAAATAAACAAGCATGAGACAAATGCAGAAACACAGAAAGAAACACAAGAGAACTTCATCTAGAGTTGGGCGGTGACATAGTCACCTATGTTAGAGTATATTGACTTAGGAGTCAAGTGAGAACACTTGATAATAGGTCATACTCATCGTTTAAGCTCAAAATGGGGTTGCCATTTTTCGTTTAAGCATCTTGATGTATTCACATCTTGTTGAGTTGCTTTGACTCATATCCTGGAGTAAAGCTTCTCTAAGATGGGACAACATACCTTGGGTGGTGGAGTGGTTCTTGCTGATGTAGTTGAACTTGTGTGGGTGCTCAAGGTTGATGTAGTCCATCAAGAATTTGGAGCACCACTTGGAGTTTGAGTTCATCTACCTACATGGGTTAGTTCTTGCAAGGAAGAGCACTTGTGTATCCAAAAATGACAATCATGAAGCTCAACATAGAATTTGTCAAAGGATATGTTTGAATGGTTTTGTGCTTCCTTGTTTTCAACCACCATTGTATAGAGACTTGGTGATGTAAAGATTGCTCAATATGTGAGTGAGTCGCAATCCCATGGAATTAGTTTCAACCAAGTACCTAGATGGGTTAGACAACATGCAAGGTACAAATATATCCAAGACATAAGATAGTCATCATAAGAGATATATCATGGATTAGTCATAAGCTGATGTCTTGCATGTGTCCAATGGAGTTCCTACTCCACGTTTGAAGCATCAATGATGTTCAATTCTCCTCTTAGCCTGCAAAATACTTTCTCATCAAGTGGTTTAGTGCATATATCCGCTAATTGCTTGTCAGTGCGAACATGCTTAAGATTAATGTCACCCTTAGCAACATGATCTCGAATGAAATGATGACGAACTTCAATATGCTTAGTTCAAGAATGTTGTACGGGATTATGACCAATTTTGATAGCACTTTCATTGTCACAAAGGAGTGGAACATGTTTCACATAAATTCCATAATCTTTAAGAGTTTGGGTCATCCAAAGTAATTGAGCACAACATGAACTAGCGGCAATGTATTCCGCTTCGGCGGTGGATAAGGATACCGAGTTTTGTTTCTTGGAGGACCAAGACACAAGAGATCTGCCAAGAAATTGACAGGTACTCGAAGTGGACTTCCTATCAACCTTGTCTCCGGCATAATCCGAGTCAGAATAGCCAACGAGATCAAAAGAGGACCTCTTAGGATACCAAATGCCAAAATTTGGTGTATGAAATAAGTATCTAACTATCCTTTTCACAGCCTTAAGATGACATTCTTTAGGGGCAGCTTGATATCTTGCACACATGCACACACTTAGCATAATATCGGGACGTGAAGCACATAGGTGTAACAATGAACCGATCATAGAACGATAAACCTTTTGATCAACCGGTTCACCACCTTTGGTCAAATCATTATGTCCACTAGTGGGCATGGGTGTAGACATACCTTTGCACTCTTGCATATTGAACTTCTTGAATAAGTCCTTGGTGTACTTCGTTTGAGAGACAAAGGTACCTTCCTTAGTTTGCTTGATTTGCAAACCAAGAAAGAATTTGAGTTCACTCATCATAGACATCTCAAACTTTTCTGACATTAGCTTTCCAAACTTTTCACTAAAGAGAGGGTTAGTTGAACCAAATATGATATCATCAACATAAATTTGGCATACAAATAGTTCTCCATTAACCCTTTTAGTGAAGAGAGTAGAACCAATTTTACCAATTTCAAAACCACTTGCAATAAGGAACTTGGTCAAGCATTTATACCATGCTCTAGGAGCTTGTTTAAGACCATAAAGAGCTTTGTGAAGTTTGTAAACATGATTAGGTTTCATAGGATTGACAAAGCGGGGAGGTTGTTTGACATAAACTTCCTCCTCTATTTCACCATTTAGAAAAGCACTCTTAATGTCCATTTGGTACAAGGTGATATTATGGTGATTAGCATAGGCAAGTAAGATGCGAATGGATTCAAGTCTAGCAACGGGAGCATATGTCTCACCATAGTCCATACCTTCGACTTGTGTGTATCCTTGGGCGACGAGACGTGCTTTGTTGCGGACCACTTGTCCATCTTCATCTTGCTTGTTGCGAAACACCCATTTGGTACCAATGATGTTGTGGTTGTTGTCGGGCTTCTCAACCAATGTCCAAACTTGGTTTCTCTCAAAATTGTGTAGCTCTTCATGCATAGTGTTTATCCAATCCGGATCTTCCAATGCTTCTTCAACCTTCATAGGTTCAATGCTAGAGATGAATGAATAGTTTTCACAAAAGTTAGCTAAACGAGTTTTTGAGCGAGTGATTCTCCCGGTTTGTATATCATTGAGGATTTGCTCGACGGGATGATCTTTGGCAATTCTTGCTCGAACTCGTGAGAGCTTTTGCTTGGGTCTTCGTTGAGCATCTTCTTCATCTTGTTCTTCTTCTTGACCTTCTTCATTGTTGACGTTGTCATTCTCTTGTCGTGGTGGGGAAGGAGGTTGTTGATGTTCGTCTTGATGTACTTCCTCGTCTTCTTCATCTTGGCGTGTCCCACTTGTGGATGCTTCCATGTCGATTCTTGGTTCACCTTGTCGTGAAGTAGAAGCTTCCACTTGGACGGATGACGTACTCTCCTTCACCTCCGTTGGACGAACTTTGCCAATGGACAAGTCTTGGATTGCTTCTGAAGGGTCTTTGTCTCCTACATCAATTGGCAATTGCTCTACTTGCGAGCCAATAGATTCATCAAACTTCACATCTACCGTCTCTTCAACCTTTCGGGTGAAATTGTTGTAGACACGGTAAATGTGAGAGTTTGAGCCATAACCGAGTAGGAAGCCTTCATGAGATTTAGGAGCAAACTTTGAACGACGATGCTTATCAAGAATGTAGCACTTTGAGCCGAATACTCGAAAGTATCCAACTTGGGGTTTGTTACCGGTGAGGAGCTCGTATGCTGTCTTGCCGAGTAGCTTGTGAAGATACAAGCGATTTGTTGCGTGAGAAGCTGTCTCAACCGCTTCTGCCCAAAAGTGCTTTGGCGTCTTGTATTCATCAAGCATCGTTCTTGCCATTTCGATGAGCGTCCGGTTCTTCCTCTCAACAACTCCATTTTGTTGAGGTGTGTACGTAGCCGAGAACTCGTGTGAAATCCCTTCTTCGTCAAGAAAGGTGTCCACATTTGCGTTCTTGAACTCCGTTCCGTTGTCACTCCGAACCTTCTTGATCTTCACTTCAAATTGATTTTGGGCTTTCCTAGCGAAGTTTTTGAAGATCTTCTGGACCTGCGACTTGTCATTAAGAAAGAACACCCACGTGAATCTTGAAAAATCATCAACTATAACAAGACCAAAAGAATTTCCACCGAGACTTTTGTAGGCGTTGGGACCGAAAAGATCCATATGAAGTAGCTCGAGTGGCCTCCTTGTGGTCATGATGTTCTTCACAGGATGCCTTCCTCCAACCTGTTTACCTGCTTGACAAGCACTGCAAAGTCTATCCTTATCAAAGATGACATCGTTAACTCCAAGGATATGATTTCCTTTAATAAGCTTGTCAAGATTTCTCATGCCAATGTGACCTAGTCGTCTATGCCACAACCAACCTTTTGAGGATTTAGCAATGAAGCAAGTTTTAGGTTGTGCCTTTTTAGAGAAATCGACAATGTAAAGATCACCTCTACGCACACCGGTAAAGACCATTTTATGATTGTCTCGACGAAACACTTGGCAATCTACCTCAGTAAATAGAACATTTAGGCCAAAATCAGCAAGTCTAGATACTGAAAGTAAATTGTAGCTGAGAGATTCAACGAGCATGACATTTTGAATGGAACTATCATGTGAGATGGCCACCTTACCAAGGCCAACTACTTTACCCTTTGAATTATCACCAAAGGTGACATATTTTCGAGGGCCGTCATATTCAGCAAGCTCACGGAACATCTCTTCATCTCCGGTCATATGATCAGTACATCCACTATCAAGAACCCATTCCTTTCCACCTGACGCATATCCCCGAAGATTTGCCGTAAGACCAAAATGTCTCATTGTATCATCAAGGTCCAAGTCACTATCATCATCATCATAGTATCCATGTTCATCATGATCTTGTGACTCATCATTTCCTAGAGAGGGTAATTCATTAGATAAATGGTCATCAAAGTGGTCACTTTTATGAATTCTTATAGCTTCAAATATAATATCACTAATGATTCCAACATCTCCTTTAGCATGCTTGGGATTGGTAAGCTCAAATAGACAATCACCAAACTTAGTATCACTAGAGTTCATCTTACTCAAGGCAATAGATTTATGGAGGATTTTATCCAAATTTTTCAAGGAATGATCGGGAAATCGTTCCTCAAGAAATTTCCATATAGTATAGGCACAATTAAGAGTAGGCAAACTAGCGATCAAATTTTTGGGCAATCCTCTAATGATGAGCTCAATGGTTCTAAGATTGCGAATCATGTCAATATCTTCATCTAGGGTAGGATGCAAAGGATCAATATGAGGTGCACAAGGGCTAGCAATATACTCGTTTAAATGATATTGATTAAAGATTACAAGCATCTCATTTTTCCACTCATGAAAGTATTCTCCATCAAGAATAGGCACTCTATGTCTAAGACTCCCTAAAGTAGACACATCCATCTTCCTCCAATGGTGATTAAACCAAGGCAATGGAGACCAAAGCTCTGATACCACTAGTAGGATCTAGAAGACGGAGTGTCTAGAGGGGGGTGAATAGACACTTAATGCTAAAGTTGCACTTTTTAAGCTTTTTCGGTTTAAGTGGAGTTCGGGCACAATTTTAACATACACAATACATATCAAGCAAGCATGCAAAGAGTATATAGGCAGCGGAAAGTAAAGCATGCAACTTGCAAGAATGTAACGGGAAGGGTTTGGAGGATTCAAACGCAATTGGTGACATGAATGTTTTCCCGTGGTTCGGATAGGTGGTGCTATCCTACATCCACGTTGATGGAGACTTCAACCCACGAAGGGTAACGGTTGCACGAGTCCACGGAGGGCTCCACCCACGAAGGGTCCACGAAGAAGCAACCTTGTCTATTCCACCATGGCCATCGCCCATGAAGGACTTGCCTCACTAGCGGTAGATCTTCACGAAGTAGGCGATCTCCTTGCCCTTACAAACTCCTTGGTTCAACTCCACAATCTTGTCGGAGACTCCCAAGTGACACCTAGCCAATCTAGGAGACACCACTCTCCAAGAAGTAACAAATGATGTGTTGATGATGAACTCCTTGCTCTTGTGCTTCAAATGATAGTCTCCCCAACACTCAACTCTCTCTCATAGGATTTGGATCTGATGGAAAGAAGATTTGAGTGGAAAGTAACTTGGGGAAGGCTAGAGATCAAGATTCATATGGTAGGAATGGAATATCTTGGTCTCAACACATGAGTAGGTGGTTCTTTCTCAGAACATATGAGTAGGAATGGTGTATGTGTTCTGATGGCTCTCTTTACGAATGAAGAGGAGGTGGAGGGGTATTTATAGCCTCCACACAAAATCCAACCGTTACACACAATCTACCAATCTCGGTGGGACCGAATCAGAAAACTCGGTCTGACCGAAATAGTAAACCTAGTGACCGTTAGGAATTTTGGTGGGACTGAGATGCAACTCGGTAGGACCGATTTGGTTAGGGTTTGGGCATAACGTAATCTCGGTGAGACCGATCGCACAAACTCGGTGAGACCGAGTTCGGCAATTAGCTAACCAGAGAGTTGGTCAGGCAAACTCGGTGGGACCGACTTGCTCTTTCGGTGAGACCGAAAAGTTACAAGAAGGAAATAGAGAGTTTGCATTGCATTCTCGGTGGGACCGATTCGCTCTTTCGGTGAGACCGAAAAGTTACGAAAGGGAAACAGAGAGTTTGCAACCCCATCTCGGTGTGACCGAGATCCTTATCGGTAGGACCGAATTGCTAGGGTTTGGCAGTGGCAAATGACAAGTGAAACTCGGTGGCGCCGGATTGACAGAATCGGTATGACCGAGTTTGGCTTAGGGTTTAGGTCATTTGTGGATATGGAAAGCTGGTTGAGGATTTTGGAGCATATCACTAAGCACATAAAGCAAGAGGCTCATTAAGCAACACCTCATCCCTCCTTGATAGTATTGGCTTTTCCTAAAGACTCAATGTGATCTTGGATCACTAAAATATAAAATGAAAAGTCTTGAACTTTTGAGCTTGAGCCAATTCTTTGTCCTTAGCATTTTGAGGGTTCCACTTTCATATCCATGCCATGCCAATCATTGAGCTTTCCTGAAATAATCATCTTGGAATAGCATTAGCTCAATGAGCTATATGTTGTTATGAATTACCAAAACCACCTTGGGATAGTTGCACTTTCAGATGGTCTCCTCCGTTACGGAGGGACACATCAAAAGACTAAGGAAGGCCGGATACCTATCCAACGACATTGCGCACCGGCTTCCCGAAGAGGGGCAGCTCATCCCTACCCCTAGGCCCCATGAGAGGGTGGTGTTCCTCCCCCATTTCCTTCGCGGACTGGGTTTCCCTCTCCACCCATTTGTTCGGGGGCTCATGTTCTACTATGGCCTGGATTTCCATGATCTGGCCCCGAACTTTGTCCTCAACATCTCGGCGTTTATCGTCGTGTGTGAGGCCTTCCTCCGCATCCGCCCCCATTTCGGCCTATGGCTCAAGACTTTTAATGTCAAGCCGAAGGTGGTGCGCGGCAACCAAGCGGAGTGCGGAGGCGCCATTGAGGGCTCCTTTGTGGAGACCCTGAAGGGGTGGCAATCAGGGTGGTTTTACATCACCGAGCCACGCGACCCTAAGTGGGTCGCAGCCCTCGAATTCCGATCCGGAACCCCAACGTGGCTCACGTCCTGGAAAGAGATGGGCCTATCATGGGGTAAAAAAAAAGAGCTGACCGGACTCCAAACATGCGTCCAAACCCTGGTGGACAAGCAGCTCAAGCTTGTCAACGTAGTCCAGGTTATGCTCATCCGCCGGATCCTCCCGTGTCAACAACGGGCTTTTAACCTGTGGGAGCTCGAACCGGCGCGGCACCGAACTCTGAGCAGGCTCTTCGACACGACGTACGAAGATGCCTGGAAGGTGCTTTTCAAAGGCGCCGAGGCCCCCGCATCCGCTACCGAGGATCGCGGATTCAGCACGCAGCGTCACGCTCATGCGGTAAGCTGTTTTTACCTTCTATAGGGTATCAATTTTTCATAGTTTGACTCCATGCGGGATCTAAGCTCCCTTACCTTTGACAGGATTGACAGGAGACGTCCGGACAAATCAACTGTCCGGCTCCTTTGCCCGAAGGCCCAGCGGACGCTCATTTGGCAAAGCTGCTGGTTCCGGCACCCTATGTCGTGCCGGAGAAGAAGGCCAAGAAGAAGGCCGCGGGGACTCAAAAGAGTGCCCGGCGCCAGGAGGTGTCGGATCCATCATCCGACGGCTCCAAGACGCACTCCTCCCACGAAGACGAGGAGGAGGAAGAAGAGACCTCTCCCCCCCCCCCAGCGGGGGAAGGGAAGAAAAGGAAGGCCGCCCCAACTGGGGAGGCCGAAGGGTCCAAGAAGGGAAAAATCCTTCCTCCGGACTACTCCACCAACGCCAACGACAGCGAAGAGGAGTGGCCGCACAGGGCCAAGCCCCTGGCAAAATCGTAAGTATTCGGATACCAGAGTAACTCGTAGTATTCCTTTATTGCACAGCTTTCCCTTATGTCGAATATGATTATGCAGCCCACCCAATGACCGGCTCGACGTGTCGTCAAGCGGTTCATTGGACTCGTCGGATGTGAGTTCGCTTCCGACGGCTTCCTCCCCCCGCCCTGTGGACGACGCCGAAGTGTTGTCCCAACAGGTTCCAAGCCAGGAGGAGGTGGTCCTGGAGGCTCCGCAAGGCAACCTCCCGGACTCCAGGAGTAAAGGGGATGGAACCCCCCAGGGTTCCAAGTCCGGCTCTAGGCCGGACACCGCTCTGGAACCTTCAAAGGTTCCAGAGTCCAGCGGGCGACCTCCTTCCAAGAGGAGCAGGCCTTCCGTGCCGGTGACCCCTGTCCAACCAGAGGCGCCGGACAATCTGTTGGAGGCGCTCCAAGGCGCCTCCATCGACGAGGAGCACGACACCATTATGAGTGTGGTGGTCCATAAGGTTCAGTCTGCCAAGAGCGGACTGACTGAAGCTTGTGCTAGCCTTTTAATGGGCTTTGAGGTAAGTAAAGAATGTGTAAATAATGTTACCGCATAGATAGTAGCCCCTGATGCTCTGTTTGGCATTCAGGAAGAAAAGCCGAATAGAGGATCAAATAAAACTCGCAGGAGTCTAGCAAAAAGGAGTCAATATGCGTATGCAGGCTTCTCTGCTGGCGTCCGCCGTACTGACTGTGGAAGTGGACACGCTAAAGCAGAACCTCGAGCAGTCCGAGCAAGAGCTCGGGCGTGCCAGGAAGCAGCTCGAGGAGGAGGAAGGTAAGAAATACCTTGTTTAAATACATATATAAAAAAGTGCAATTGCAAAAAATGATAGGATTATCGTGGCTATTGTAGGGGCCACGTCTGAGGTGGCGTCCCTTAAGCAAGCGCTGCTCGAGGCCGAGCAGAGGGCGGCCACGGAGCACACCGAGCAGGAGAAGTATGAGGCCGAGGTTGGCAAGGTACGGCAAGAGCTCCAGGCTCTCATGGAAAAACATGAGAGTTTGGAGCTTGACTCAAGAATGCGAGCGTCCGAGCTCGCGGTGGCTATTGAAAATGCCAAGTCTGCCAAGGCCGAATCCCAGAAGACCCTCCAGGAGTTGGATGAGGTGAAAAAGATAGCGGCGGGTAAGGCATTCTTTATGCAAAGCAAACACATAAACGTGAGTTACTTGTTACTTACCCGAATCCGGAGCTCTCCAGGAGCATTAACAGATCTTCCCCGGAGCGTGTCCGATGCCGCCGCATTCTATCGAGCCGAGGAGGGTAGCTGGACAGAGAAGGTGTTCTGGTCTCAGTATGCTGAGGCCGGACACCCCGTGCCCCTGAGCGACCAGCTGAAGCAACTGGTCGAGCTCCACAAGGCGGCCGAACAGGCCATGAAGGGCCTCATAGTTCGGCTGTGGCCTGGAGAGGCTCAGCCTGGGAGCTATTTCGGGCTGGTGCGGCGGCTGGTGGAGGCCTGTCCAAGGCTCGAAGTCATCAAGCGCTCCGTCTGCATTGAAGGTGCCCGTAGGGCCCTTGCCCGTGCTAAGGTGCACTGGGGCAAGCTGGATGCTGAGAAGTTTGTGAAGGACGGGCCACCGCCGGGGAAAGAGCATCGCAAGCCCGTGAATTATTATAAGGATGTTCTGAAGGGTGCCTACCTTTATGGCGGATGAATGTTCCAGAGATGTAATTCTTGAGTAAAACTCGCTCGTTTTGTCCTGTGCGCTGAAAACTTGTTCATATGCGCTAAGCAATGCTGTTGGAATTTCAAATATTACCTTCTGTGCGGCTGTTTATCAATTCTGAGAGATGGCGAATCATCGGCTTCTGCCCCCGTGCCGCTAGTCCTAGGGTGTTTGGGGATAAACCTGAGCGCTCTTTTTCCCATGTTTGGGTCCTTCGAGGGAGGCGCTCAGCACAACAAACAAGGCAATCGGACTATAATGCTTGAACACTCTCACTTAGCCATAGAATTCTATAATTTTAAATTTCAGTGAAGCCCCTGGTATTTGAAAGACCGAGTTCGGGGCGCTATCCACGCCTTGGCCGGACAGAGCCGACTCCTCGCTCTAAGCGGCATAAGTCTTTAGGGACTCGAAAAAACCTCTCAAACAGCAACCAGCTCTCGCTTCATCATGATAGTCAGTTTTAGCTTTCTCTACTGAGGTGCTCGACCCAGCTCAACTGGGGCACAATCGCAGTAGTTCTCCTAGTGCTACCTTAGCCGATATAGCGGAACATAAGGCACCAAAACATAGGAGCCGGGCAAACCCAACATTTGACCAAAGACATGATTCGGAGCCGATGCATATAATGCTATAAGTTCGGGGTGCCGCACTTGTTAAAGTGTTCGGACTTCTCACACCATATTGAGGGGTACTAAAGCCCCTGGCGTATTTTGGCCGTACCAAAGTGTACGGGTGCAACATGTCGTTAAGGAACATATATTTGTAAAAAGTAATGCAAAAGATAGACAAAAGCTATGCATTGTTTATTAAAAAGGGCTGCGATCAAAGCAGAACGATACAAATAATGCGATAAGCAAAAGGTTGGACTATTTAACATGTCCGTTCCAGGGGTAGGCTGCGGAATGATATGCGAAACAGGTATACTGCTCGTGATAGAGACCACCTGGGAGTTCCGTAATGCGGCATGGCTTGTCTGCTTCCCTGGTTCTTGCATCGTTTGTGCGGCAATTGAACTGCCAAACAGGCCTTCTGAAGAATGGAGTCCTGAAAGTAAGAGAAAATTAAAGAATCGGCAGCCCCTGGTGCGGTCTAAGCCGTGTTTTGGGCGTGCCGTGATGGTGCCCCTCCCCCTGTACCCATGGTATTTCTAGAGCGTAGTTATGTACGCGAAGCACCGGTGTTGCATTTTTGTGAGGGCTGGGGTTGGGGCCGCATTGCTACGCTTACTCGGAACGTGCCAGGCGGTCTTGTTGTAGGTTACTCCAGGCGCGCTTGACGGTGTCCGGACGTTTAATGACCGGACTGGAGAATTGCCTGGAGAGGCTGCTTTGTGCTTCCGCTGCAAGGGCCGCCGTGTGCTCCTCCATTCGGAGGGAGCGTTCAGTGTTTCCATTGACCGTAATTACTCCTCGAGGGCCTGGCATCTTGAGCTTAAGGTATGTGTAGTGTGGTACCGCATTGAACTTGGCGAATGCGGTTCGCCCGAGCAGTGTGTGATAGCCACTACCGAATGGGACTATGTCGTAGATTAACTCCTCGCTTCGGAAATTATCCGGAGATCCAAAGACCACTTCAAGTGTGACTGAGCCTGTATAGTTGGCCCCTACACCTGGTATTATGCCTCTAAAGGTCGTTTTGGTGGGCTTAATCCTCGAGGGATCTATGCCCATTTTCCGCACTGTATCCTGGTAAAGCAGGTTCAGGCTGCTGCCGCCGTCCATAAGGACTCTAGTGAGATGAAATCCATCAATAATTGGGTCTAAAACCAATGCGGCGAATCCGCCATGACGGGTGCTAGTGGGATGGTCCCTTCGATCAAAGGTGATCGGGCCGGAGGACCATGGGTTAAACTTTGGGGCGACTGGCTCTACCGCGTATACGTCCCTTAACGCGCGCTTCCGCTCCCTCTTGGGGATGTGGGTTGCGTATATCATGTTCACTGTCCGCACTTGTGGGGGGAAACCCTTCTATCCACTGTCGTTCGGCGGCCGGGGCTCTTCATCGTCATTGCTATGCAGCCCCTTGTCTTTATTTTCGGCATTTAACTTGCCTGCCTGCTTGAACACCCAACAATCCCTGTTGGTGTGATTGGCCGGCTTTTCGGGGGTGCCATGTATCTGGTACGAGCGGTCGAGTATCCGGTCCAAACTAGACGGGCCCCTAGGATTTCTGTTGAATGGCTTTTTCCGCTGACCGGATTTATAGCCTCTGAATCCGGCATTAACTGCCGTATCCTCAGCATTGTCGCCGTTAATGCGGCACTTTTGCTTGTTGCGACGCGACCTGCCACTACTGTCCCTGGTATCCGAATTACCAGGGTTCTTGGTCATATTGTTGCTACGAGCAAGCCAACTTTCGTCTCCTGCGCAAAAGCGGGTCATGAGTGTCGTGAGTGCTGCCATAGATTTCGGCTTTTCCTGTCCAAGGTGCCGGGCAAGCCATTCGTCACGGATATTGTGCTTGAAGGCTGCTAGGGCCTCTGCGTCCGGACAGTCGACTTCTAGATTTTTCTTTGTTAGGAACCGTGTCCAGAATTGCCTGGCCGATTCCTCTGGCTGCTGAATTATGTGGCTTAGGTCATCGGCATCTGGTGGTCACGCATAAGTGCCCTAGAAATTTTTGAGGAATGCGGCTTCCAGGTCCTCCCAGCAACTGATTGATCCTGCTGGCAAGCTATTAAGCCAATGCCGAGCTGGTCCTTTAAGCTTGAGTGGAAGGTATTTGATGGCGTGGAGATCATCGCCGCGGGCCATGTGGATATGAAGGAGATATGAAGGATCTGTTGTGCCATCATATGATTCGATGTTTATGGGTTTGAAACCCTCGGGGATTTGATGATCCATTACTTCGTCTGTGAAGCATAGTGGGTGTGCGGCGCCTCTGTACTGGGCTATATCACGACGTAGCTCCAATGAGCTCTGTCTATTGTGTTCGGCCCTACCGGATTTGTGTCCGGCATGACGGTTATCATCTCGAGTCATGGGGCGCCCACACGATCCGTAGATCGATCTTGTTTGCCTTGCCTTGTCCTCCAACATATCTCGCAGGTCTGGCGCATTTTCCCGTGCCTTGGTACGGGGTGCGGCTTGAGTGGAGGGCCAAAAGGCCTCTCTATCGCGGCCACGAGGTGGCTGGTCGGCCGTAGCAAGTGCTGGTGATGTAGGTTTAAGTGCTTCCTCCTATAATCGGGGTAGCAACCTGCGCTTTGGGTAGCTCTTGGAGGGGCGTTCGAGTTTATGCTCTTCGGCCGCAAGGACTTCAGTCCATCTGTCGACTAGCAAATCTTGATCAGCTCTAAGCTGTTGCTGCTTTTTCTTGAGGCTTCTTGCCGTGGCCATAAGCCTGCGTTGAAAACGCTCTTGCTCGATGGGATCCTCTGGCACGATGAATTCGTCGTCGTCGAGGCTTGCCTTGTCTTCGGAGGGAGGTATATAGTTATCATCCTCGACCTCTCTGTCTGCCGGTCTCTCATGAGGGCTGGCTTCTCCATCCTCCTGTGCTGAATCTTGCTGGAGGGGGTTTTCTTCGGCGCTCTCTGGAGTATTATTATCTCCCGTGCTGGAATCGTTGTTTTGGCGGGATTTTGAGCGGCGCCACTGACGCCGGCGCTTAGGCTGTTTCTTGGAGGGGTCATCCTGTATTGTTCCATCGCCATCTCCTTCTTTTGGGGTGTCCACCATGTATATGTCATATGACGAGGTGGCTTTCCAGGGCCCAATAGGCGCTGGTTCTTCATCGTCTCCTGCATCGGCGTCCATACCGTCGATGTCTTCGAAGTCGAAGTCAAGCATGTCGGTTAAATCGTCGATAGTGGCTACAAAGTGGGTGGGTGGGTGGGCTTTGAATTTCTTCATCGTCCGTATCCCAACCTTGCTGCCGTAGTTCGGCCAGGGCTCTCCTGCTAGAGAGAGAGAGACTTTAGTGTCTTCAGAATATCGCCGAAAGGCGAGTGCTGAAAGATATCCGGGGCAGTAAACTCCATGATCGGTGCCCAATCGGATTCGATCGGCAGGGGCGCGGAGGGTTTGGAGTCTGGAGAGGAGTCCGGCTCCCTAGAGTCATGAGTCTCGCGGAGTGCGGGGCTGGTGTTCGGCTCGATCGTCGTTGGGATCGCAGCTCCCGAGGCGACGTCCAACCACCCATCCTCGGTCGGCGCAGTAGGCTCCAAATTAAGGGTCAAAGCTGATGCGAGTGCGGCCTCCAGGGCACTGTTCGGCGGCAAAGCTAGATCATGCTCGTCGTGGCAGTGCGGCGCGCTCGGCAGTGGCTCGAATCTGTCGAATATCAAGTCCCCGCGGATGTCAGTCGTGTAGTTTAAACTTCCAAATCTGACCTGACGGCCAGGGGCATAGCTTTCGATCTGCTCTAGATGGCCAAGTGAATTGGCCCGCAGTGCGAAGCCGGCGAAGACGAAGATCTGTCCAGGGAGGAAGGTCTCACCCTGGACTGCATTGCTATTGATGATCGTAGGAGCCATCAAGCCTAACAGTGACGACATACAGGAACTCTCAATGAAAGCACCAATGTCGGTGTCAAAACCGGCGGATCTCGGGTAGGGGGTCCCGAACTGTGCGTCTAGGCCGGATGGTAATAGGAGGCAAGGGACATGAAGTTTTACGCAGGTTTGGGCCCTCTTGATGGAGGTAAAACCCGGCGTCCTGCTTGATTAATATTGATGATATGGATAGTACAAGAGTAGATCTACCACGAGATCGGAGAGGCTAAACCCTAGAAGCTAGCCTATGGTATGATTGTTGGGTATGAATGTGTTGTCCTGCGGACTAAAACCCTCTGATTTATATAGACACCGGATAGGGTTAGGGTTACATAGAGTCGGTTACAATGGTAGGAGATCTACATATCCGTATCGCCAAGCTTGCCTTCCACGCCAAGGAAAGTCCCTTTCGGACACGGGACGAAGTCTTCAATCTTGTATCTTCATAGTCCAGGAGTCCGGCTGAAGGTATAGTCCGGCCATCCGGACACCCCCTAATCCAGGACTCCCTCACCTGGATTCCAGACCTTGAAGCGGAGGATATCATCAAAGGATACCCAGGCGTCAAAGAAGATGGTTCAAACTTCGACAATGATGATCTTCGGCGGCTGACCAGACAGATGCGGCCAGCAGCCAGCAAGTTGGCTGATGATACCGATTTGTCCCATTTTCAACCGTTTTATGATGCATAAGGGGAAAGACAGCCGGCCGACATCCATGAAGTCGAAGAACTTGTGCCTCCGATTCGTAAGCACACTTACACTCCTGATATTAACCCTTCCAATCTTATCCATGTGGAAGCAGTGTTTCAAGCATTAACTGGAATCGATTGGTCAACGACTGATTTTCTAGCGTCCGGGGAGGGATGAAGAAGTGCCTACACCAACTGACCCTCAACCGTCAAACCGTCGCAATGAAGAGTCCTGATCCGGTTGCCGGTTTATTTGGCTACTATGAAAAACAATGATACTGTTTGAGCCGCTTTGAAGCTTCATGTAATAGGATAGCTGAAACTCCGTTTATCTGGCATGCCATCGAGCATGTTTCTTAATACTTTGTGACAGTCTGTGCCACCCTTTGGGATATATTTATGCATAACCCATGATGAATTGCGTTCCTGGGTACAACAACTTAAAAGTATCTAGCGGTTTAATGCTAGACGTGTCATGATGTCCAAGAAGTATATAGTACTTAGATAAATAATCAAGTGTTTGTACAAAAAGTAATGTACAGAACATACCTCATTGGTTGACCAAACGTTTATACGGCAAAGGTGTTAATACCAATCCAGAACGTTGATAACTCCATCTCCATAATACCGGTCTATATATTAAACCGGAACGGGATAAGGGATAACCACCAGATTTTCTTTATAACACTGGCGATTTAGTCAAACCAGACCGGGTCAATGGACACCGGTTTATAATTGATCATGTGCCCACAACTTGTAGTTGAGAAGCAAGCCGGGTCAAGGATGCCGGTTTATCAAAAAATACTTATGATTTTCAACAAACAAAAGTCAAACAGGAAAATATGCAAGGCTTTTTACGAGCTGCCAGGCTCCAAATCGAGGCTTTTCATGGGCTGTCAGGCCTTTGAGTTAAACCATTTAACAAAGCCTTTTAAGATGGGCCTCCAATTAACCAATCATCGTTTTAACTATGACAAGTTCAGGGTCTGTAAATGATTGACTTGTCAAACGTTCGATGGGTCATACCAGGATTACCTGGACAGGAGTGGCTTACTTGATGAAGGCAGGTTAACCCGGGTTTTTAGGTGAATACACTAGGCTTCCAAGCCGTGGCTTGATAGCCAATTACGAGGGTCCTTTCCAACTCTTTGTTTCTTTGCAAAAAGAGCCCCCAAGTAACTTTGTGAACGATGCTCAGTGTGTGCCCATGTTTGAGTCTGTACTGTGTACAACACTCTATTTGGCTCCACAAAATTTTCCCTTTGTGTCTTAAATGCCTATCAAGAGGTGTAGCTATGGTGTGAGGACAACCAAGCCCCCTAGTGATATCCCTTCGTGGTTTAAAAACCGATAAGAGGTGTAGCTGTAGTTCAAATATGACCAAGCCCCCTAGTGATTTTCTTTGTATCTATGCAGCTGCTAAAGCCAGATTAACAAAAACTCCACTTTGTCAGTTAACTTGTAAAAGCACACATAGGATATAAAAAGAACAGATACCCCGCTTAAAACAGAGGCTCCGGTTTATTATATGATATATACACTGTCATAAATATGTATAGATGAAGAGTCTATGGCTTCAAGTATAATAAGGCCGAAGGAGAGCTATGTTCCATGGCCGCTTGGTCTCTTCCTCCGATTGACGTGAGTCTTTATGCTCTTGAACATCAATGAGGAAGTAAGATCCGTTGTACAGATTTTTGACCATAAAGGGTCCTTCCCAAGGTGGGGATAACTTATGCATATTAGTATGATCCTGGATGAGCCGGAGCACCAAATCACTTTCTTGAAAGGTTCTGGTTTTAACTAGGCGGCTGTGATAATGTCGGAGATCTTGTTGATAAATCGCCGATCGTGCTACTGCAAGATCACGCTCTTCATCCAATAGGTCTAGTGAATCCTGACGTGCTTTCTCATTATCAGCTTCAACATAAGCTGCCACACGGGGCGAATCGTGACGGGTGTCACTAGGAAGAACCGCCTCCGCTCCATAAACCATGAATAAAGGTGTGTAACCCATAGACCTATTGGGTGTGGTCTTGATGCTCCATAACACAGAAGGTAGCTCCTCAACCCAACAATCCGGCGTCCGCTGTAAGGGAACCATAAGCCTTGGTTTGATACCCCGTAGAATTTCTTGATTTGCCCTTTCCGCTTGACCATTAGATTGGGGGTGAGCCACCGACGCTAGATCAAGCCGGATGTGTTCACGTTGACAGAATTCTTCCATCTCCCCTTTTGACAGATTAGTACCATTATCCGTTATAATGCTGTGTGGAAAACCATACCGGAATATCACCTTGTTGATGAATTGAACTGTCGTGGCTGCATCACACTTGCTGACTGGCTCTGCCTCCACCCATTTAGTGAATTTATCAACTGCTACTAATAGGTGGGTCTTTTTGTCCTTAGAACGCTTGAACGGTCCAACCATATCAAGCCCCCAAGTTGCAAACGGCCACGTAGTTGGAATCATCCGCAACTCTTGAGCCGGAACGTGCGCACGGCAGGCAAATTTTTGACATCCATCACATGTCTTGACTAAATCCTCCGCATCAGCATGTGCCGTAAACCAGTAAAAACCGTGGCAAAAAGCTTTGGCAACCAACGACTTTGAACCGACATGGTGACCGCAATCCCCTTCATGGATTTCTCGCAAAATCTCACAACCTTCTTGAGGAGAAACACAGCTCTGAATTGCTCCTGAAACACTGTAATGATGTAACTCCCCGTTGAGTATGGTCATGGACTTGGAACACCGGATTATCTGTCGAGCCAACATTTCATCGTCTGGTAACTCGCCCCGGTTCATATAGGCCAGATATGGGATCGTCCAATCCGGTATGGCATGCACAGCTGCCACCAACTGAGCCTCCGGATCAGGAATAGCCAAATCTTCTTCGGTTGGTACTTTGACTGACGGATTATGCAACACATCAAGAAAGACATTGGGCGGGACCGGTTTACGCTGGGAACCAAGACGACTTAAAGCGTCCGCCGCTTCATTCTTCCGCCGGTCTATATGGTCCACCTGATAACCTTTAAAGTGACCAGCCACGGCGTCCACCTCTCGCCGATATGCAGCCATGAGTGGGTCCTTAGAATCCCAAGTGCCAGATACCTGCTGAGCCACTAGATCTGAATCGTCGAAGCACTTAACCCGGCTCAAATTCATCTCCTTAGCCATCCGAAGATCGTGGAGCAAAGCCTCATATTCAGCTGCATTGTTAGTACAAGGAAACATTAAACGGAGGACATAACAAAACTTGTCACCTCGTGGGGAAGTTAGTATGACTCCAGCCCCCGAGCCCTCCAACTGTCTGGATCCATCAAAATGAATAGTCCAATATGTATTATCTGGTTTCTCTTCAGGTGCCTATAACTCCGTCCAATCATTGATGAAATCCACGAGTGCCTGGGATTTGATCGCTGTGCAGGGTATATATTTGAGCCCATGAGGCCCAAGCTCGATAGCCCACTTGGCAATCCGGCCAGTTGCTTCTCCGTTTTGAATGATGTCGCCCAGAGGAGCTGAACTGACCACTGTGATAGGATGGCCTTGAAAATAATGTTAAAGCTTCCGGCTCGCCATAAACACCCCATACACCAGCTTCTGCCAATACGGATACCTCTGCTTTGACTCAATGAGCACCTCGATCATATAATAAACCGGCCGTTGAACCGAATATTCCTTGCCAAGCTCCTTGCGCTCTACCACGATGGCTATGCTAATAGCCCGGGCATTAGCAGCCACATATAATAATAATGGCTCTTTATCGATCAGCGCTGCAAGCACGGGCGGTTTAGCTAGCTGCCTCTTCAGATCCTCGAACGCCTTATCAGCTGTCTCGCTCCAGACAAAGTTATCTGTTTTCTTGAGCATCTGATCTAAAGGGATGGCCTTCTCTCCAAGGCGACTGATAAACCGGCTCAAGGCTGTAAACCGGTCGGCCAGACGTTGAACATCGTTAATACACGCCGGTTTAGCCAAGGATGTAATTGCTGCAATCTTTTCCGGATTAGCTTCAATGCCTCTGTTTGATACCAGAGATCCTAAGAGCTTGCCTGCCGGGACACCGAAGACACACTTCTCCGGATTGAGCATCATCTTGTAAACCCGGAGATTGTCAAAGGTTTCTCGTAGATCATCTATCAATGTCTCCTCCTTTCCGGACTTGACCACAATATCATCCACATACGCATGAACATTGCGCCCAATTTGTTTATGAAGGCAATTCTGAACACATTGCTGGTAAGTCGCTTGGGCACTCTTGAGTCCAAAGGGCATGGAAACATAGCAGAAGGATCCAAAGGGAGTTATGAAGGCTGTCTTCTCCTGGTCCTTAACCGCCATTTTGATCTGATGATAACCAGAGTAAGCATCCAGAAAACACAAACGGTCAAAACCCGTCGTAGCATCAATTATCTGATCAATGTGAGGGAGAGGAAAGGGGTCTGCAGGGCAAGCCTTGTTTAAATCTGTGTAGTCCACACACATGCGCCAAGTGCCATTTTTCTTAAGAACCAGCACCGGATTGGCTAACCACTCTAGATAAAAAACTTTGACAATAAACCCAGCAGCCAACAGATGGGCTACCTCTTCACCTATAGCCTTACGTCTCTCCTCATTGAAACGGCGGAGGAACTGCCGGACCGGTTTGAACTTAGGATCAATGTTGAGTGTGTGCTCAGCGAGTTCCCTCGGTACACCTGGCATGTCAGAAGGTTTCCATGCAAAGATGTCCCGATTCTCACGGATGAACTCGATGAGCACGCTTTCCTATTTGGGATCCAGGTTAGCGCTGATGCTGAACTGTTTGGATGAATTGCCAGGAACAAAGTCAACCATCTTAGTGTATGTGGCCGATTTGAACTTCAATGCCGGATCATGCTCTGTAGTTGGCTTTTTCAAAGAGGTCATGTCTGCCGGATCAACTTGCTCCTTATAGAATTTCAACTCTTTCGTGGCACAAACCGACTCGGCGTAAGCCGCATCACCTTCCTCACACTCCAAAGCAATCTTTCGACTTCCATGTACCGTGATGGTCCCTTTATGACCTGGCATTTTAAGCTGTAGATAAACATATCATGGCCTTGCCATAAACTTAGCGTAAGCCGGCCGCCCAAACAAAGCGTGGTACGGACTTTTGATCTTTACCACCTCAAATGTCAATGTTTCTGACCTTGAATCATAGTCATCTCCAAAAGCTACCTCCAAAGCTATCTTGCCAATAGGATATGCAGACTTACCAAGTACCACCCCATGAAAGACCGTATTTAACGGTTTAAGATCCTTATCTGTCAACCCCATACGGCGAAATGTATCATAATACAAAATATTGATACTACTTCCCCCATCCATGAGCACTTTAGTAAACTTGTATCCCCCAACTTGAGGGGCTACCACTAGGGCCAAGTGACCCGGATTATCAACCCGGGGTGGCTGATCATCTCTACTCCACAAAATAGGTTGCTTAGACCAGCGTAAATACTGAGGTACTGTCGGCTCAACAGAGTTTACTGCCCTTTTGTGAAGCTTCTGATCACGCTTGCACAAACTAGTAGTGAAGACATGATATTGCCTGCTGTTCAGCTGTTTGGGATTGCTCTGATAACCCGACTGTTGTTGTTGCTGCTGACACCCCTGATGGTTGTAACCTCCCTGGTTGCCTCGGTGCCCTTGATTGACGTGTCCGGTTTGGTTGCCTGGAAACCCTGAACCGGAACCACCACTCCCGATAACCCGGCCCGTGGAAACCTCCTCCTGAACCGCCGGGTAGGCCGTTGTCATATTGGAACATATTGGAATTCTTGAAATCCTGCATGATATAACAGTCCTTCCAAAGATGTGATGCCGGCTTCTCCTTCGATCCATGCTTTGGATAGGGCTGATTTAACAAGCGCTCCAAATTGTTGCCTGAACCTCCACCCCTCTGGGGCTGCTTGCCCTTACGGCGTTGGCCATTCTCCTGCGCGTTGGTATTTGCAACAAAGTCCAAGTTGTCGGCCTTGCGCTTACCGCCGTTTCCATGGCCTGCCGGATTATGTTGTTGACCTTTGGCATTGTTGTTCTTCTTACCTTTCTCTGGTTTGTCCTCCTCTGAATCCGGATCCTTTGTATTATCTGAATCGACGTATTTAACCAAAGCGGCCATGAGTGTTGACATGTCATTGCAGTGACGTTTGAGCCTTCCCAACTTCTGTTTTAACGGTTTGAAACGACAATTGCCCTCTAATGTTAACACTGCAGTGTCTGCATTGATACGATCTGATGAATGCAAAATCGCTGAGACCCGTTTGACCAATGGGTCGTGGACTCCCCTTCCTCTTGGACACAAGCAGCCAGATCTACGATTGACATCGGCTGCTTACACGTATCCTTGAAGTTCTGGATAAACCGGTGATTCAATTTGGCCCATGATCCGACAGAGTTGGTCGGCAAGCTCTTCAACCAAGTGTGAGCTGTTCCTTCCAACATCATGGTGAAATATTTAGCACACACTGCCTCATCCACATCTAACATCTCCATTGCCATCTCATAGCTCTCCACCTACGCCTCTGGCTGCAAATCGGCGGTGTAATTTGGTACCTTACGAGGTCCCTTGAAATCCTTGGGCAGTCTCACATTACGCAAAGCGGGGGTTAAACACGGCACCCCTAAGGAACTGAACATCACTCCTGGCTCCACGGAGGTCGTGGGGTGAACCGGAGTATGCTGTCGTGCTCCGTGTCGAGCTGCCAACTCGGCCTCCCGACGTGCGCGGCCATGGTCCACAACATCTTGCGCATTAGCGCCTCCCCCGGCCGGGTTGTTCCCTCGTGGTGAATTTCGGCGACGTGCACTACTGGACACGGCCGGTTCGTCCTCCATGTGTCTTCTATAACTCCGGCTTGGGCGGGGAGTGGAATGAATCCTCTCACGACTATGTGAATACGCCTGCTGTTGATTTAGTGCTGTTTGAAGGAGATCCCTGGCCCGACGTGCTTCCACTTCAACTGGTGACTCGCCGTCGGTTGGGAGGGCCGCCAGGCGTGAAGCGGTGGCCACAATGTTATCCAGCGGGTTGGAATAATGCCCGGGCGGTGTTGATACATACTTTGGCACAACGTTGTTCTGGTGAGGCGGGTCCGTCGTGCGTGGTTGAACCGGCGCTCCTGTTCCCAGCGCCCCCGTCTGGTTTGTGTGGGTTGGCTACCAGCTCCTGCTCCTGGTTTGTTAAAATGATTTTGCGGCTCATAAACTGACGGGAGATGTGATCGATACCTTCTTCTCATGACTTCTTCTGAAGCATTCTGATCCAGGCTAATCCGGTAGGCCTGTGCTTCCAATTCAGCCTGCTCTGTAGCCATCCTAGCATTCTCTGTTGCTAGGTCTGCTTTAGCCTGGGCTATCTGATCTTTCACCTTTGCAATCTCCGCATTGTGCTGATCCCTGGCTGCTGCATCCACCTCCGCGGCCATCAACGTTGCCAAAGCGTCGAATAAATCAGACAGGACTTGGGCCGGAGGCGGCGCCGAGCTTCCTGCCCCCACTGGTGTGGTCGTAGTTGAACCGGAGAGCATTGCTGCGGCGGTAGATGAATGAGGCGCCGATTGTGTGCCGACCATGAAGATGGCTGCCCGGTTTGGTAGATCGGGGGAATCCGGAATACCACTGCCCTCGAATCCTCCCTCAATCTGGTCGTCCTGCAACTGGTAAAGTGATTCGGTCTCTCCAGAAGACTCGTCATCAGAACAGACCACAGTCTCTCCATCGGACACCGGTCTGTCCTCGTACCTCGATCCATGGATGACACCCACAAAAACATGCCTTGCCTCGGGCTGAACCGGCGAAGAACTTGCACGCCAAGCCGTTTCGATGATGTCGGTGTAGATGTCCGGCTCAGGGGCCGGTTCGCCGATCTTGCTGATGAAGACGTGAATCCCACCAAAGGGGACCCGATACCCGTATTCGATTGAATCGGCCTCAGGACCCCATCCCACGTTGTCGATGTAGAGCTTGCCGCGATGACTCTTCATCATCCGGCCCACAGCGTATCCCTTAAGTCCATCGAAGCTGCCCTTCAAGAACTCAAAACCATTGTGCGATAGCCCCACGGTGGGCGTCAACTGTCATGGGTTTTTCACGGCAGATGTCCTTGTGAAAGGACTTCGTCGTGGAGCCATCACTACGGGTTAGCTTTAAGGGGTTAAAATGGACAAAGGGACACGGGGAATTTTATACTAGTTCGGCCCCTTCGAGGAAGGTAAAAGCCTACGTCTAGTTGTGATTGGTATTGCTAGGGTTTCGAAGGCCAGGGAGCGAATCCGCTTTGTATGGCTCTCGAGTTGTTGTCTGTCCTTCTGAACCGCTGCCGGGTCATCCCCTTATATACATGGGCGGCGCCCGTCGGTTTACAGAGTCCCGAGACCGGCTCATAAACGTGTCCGGTTCAGTCTCTACTCTTTCTTTCTTACATTACAAGTTTCATACAAATACCGGTTCACGGCTATGAGCCTTAAACCGGTTCTAGGCCCTGGACCTTTCCTCTTCTGTCTACATGGTCTTCAAGCATAATTAACTACGGATGAAGTTAACCCGGCCTTTCCTGGCCGGTTTACGCCCAATAGTAATATCCCCAACAAAACTAGAAGTCAAAAGCTTGCCGGGAGAAACAACTTGCATGACTTTGGGCATAACCTCAGTATCAACATTGTGCTTTGATGCAAATGGGAATGACAAGAAAGAATGCGATGCACCAGTGTCAAAAAGTACTTTTGCAGGAACATCGTTAACAGGAAGGTTACCCATGATGACATCTGACGAGTCCTCTGCCTGAGCTGCGTTCAACAAGTTGACCTTGGCGTACTTGGGGTTATGCCTGACCACTGCATTGCTAGCAGATCTCATAGGAGGAGGAGGAGGGAGACGCCTCTGATTGAAGCATTTGTTGGCATAGTGACCCTTCTGTTGGCACTTGTTGCACGTGACCTCCGAGAGCGGACGGTGATACGGAGCACTTGATCTTGGAGCTTGAGACGAAGTCTTGTTCTGAAAGCCAGGGTTGGGTGGGTGGGAAGATCCATTGCCACCTTTGCTCTTCTGCTGATAAGGCTAATGGAACGGAGGAGGAGGCAGCCAATACTTTTGTTGCTTAGCCACTTGAGTTGAGGAAGAAGGAGTTGCATCTCTGACTCGCTTCTTGGAAGCATCGCACTTGAGTTGAGCCGTCTCTTGTTTTAGTGCCATGTTGTAAAACTCATCGTACTTCTTAGGCTCAAAGAGGACGAGAGCTAGTTGGAGATCTTCTCTGAGGCCACCCCTGAACTGATAAATCATGCTCTTCTCGTCAGGGACGTCTTGCTTGGCGAAACGAGCGAGCCTCTGGAACAGAATGTTATACTGGTAAATAGACAAGCTGCCTTGCTTCAGGTTGCGGAATTCCTCACGCTTGCTTTCAACAACACTCTGAGGAATGTGATGAGCTCTGAAGTCTTGACGGAATTCATCCCAGGTAATCACATGGCCTCCTCTGGAATCTTTGTATTGCTGAAACCATTCTGCAGCTTGGTCTTTGAGTTGGAAGGAGGCAAACTTGACAAAGTCCTCAAGCCTGACATTGCTGCACTCGAAATGCTTGCATATATCCACGAGCCAATCATCAGCGTCTGTTGCCTCAACACAATTGCTGAAGGTCTTTGGCTGGTTAGCGAGGAACTGGTTGAGTGTAGCAAACTGATTCTGATTGTTGCCACGGCCATGATTCCCTTGGTTGCGCTCTTCCAGAATTTGCATGATCAGTTGCGTGTTTGCATTGGTAGCGGCCATCACATCTTGTCATGCCTCCGGAGGTGGAGGTGGTGGTGGCGGATCCTGATTCTGATTCTGACCCTTAGCAGGAGCCATCCTAGAGAGGGTGACATCCGTTAGCATATTGACAGACAAATATTTAAGCTGAATCAAATGGGTTGAAATTGCAACATATAGTCTTCACATCCGAACAAAATGAATGAATGCATTCCAATTGAAATGGTCACATTTCCATAAATTGAGAAGCCACTTAGAAAGAAGTAGAAGAGTAAACCAACAAGGTACGGACAAGAACGAATACTTGGTGAGGATTGCCCAATCCCAAACCAAATATCTGCGGAAGAAGAATTAGAGCTATAAGAATTCCCACCTATGAAACTCCCGAACCTTTCCGGTTATGCAATCAGGTGTTGGGGATACAGGGGAAGCATAATGTCTCACCCAAATCTAGCAAATCCTACATCCAGCTGTATCCATCCTTCAACACATAACCAAGAAACCTTCGAAAATCATTTACCTCATCCTTCGAAAAGCATCCGTTACACAAGTTATGGCAATACTCCTGAACTCCTGCCCCAGTACTGGGTGGCGTCGAGGTTATCTCACCAACAACTGCATAAAAGAGATTTTCGATGTCGGCGAAACTCAGGTATTCCAGAATCTCAACGATAAAATTGTGACGACAACACCTCGGAGCTCAACTCCCTGGGACACTGCCACAACCCCTAAATGTCAGGAGGCACCAAGAACAATGTTCCTGTCACAAATCGATCGGAACGATTCCAAGATACCCGCGTGATCCTAATTTTTTTTGTGAAATTTGAGAAGAGAAGAGTCAAAACTCTACGTCAGGGTGCCTCACCAGAGTGACGAAGGGACTGAGGAGTAAAAAGAATTCCTGACTCTCCGATATATATAATCCTAAATGACTCAAAACATTTTTCTAGACTCAACAACGCCAGTGATTCGATCAAGCAGGGGGCTCCTAAGGTCGAGGAAGGCTCTGATTACCAACTTGTAACGCCCTCGATGCGGCTATATCTCCCACGTGTCGAAGCACGACTTAGAGGCATAACCGCATTGAAAGCAATGTCGCAAGTGAGGTAATCTTCACAACAACCCATGTAAATAAATAAAGGGGGAAGGTACATAGTTGGCTTACACTCGCCACATCACACAAATACATAAATAAGTCATTACATTCATCCAATACACTCAGAGTCCGACTATGGAACCAAAATAAAGATCAACCCCCAAATGCGACAAAGTCCCCTATCGCCCCAACTGGGCACCACTACTGATCATCTGGGAAAGACACGTAGTAGCGACGAGAGTCTTCATCGAACTCCCACTTGAGCTCGGTCATATCATCTGGAGCGGCATCATCAGTCCCTGCATCTGGTTTTGGAAGTAATCTATGAGTCACTGGGACACAGCAATCTCACACCCTCGCGATCAAGACTATTTAAGCTTATAGGTAAGGGTAAAGTATGAGGTGGAGCTGCAGCAAGCGACCAGCATATTTGGTGGCTAACATACGCAAAAGAGAGCGAGAAGAGAAGGCAAAAGCACGGTCGAACAACTATGATCAAGAAGCGATCCTACAACAACCTACGTCAAACATTACTCCAACACCGTGTTCACTTCCCGGACTCCACCGAGAAGAGACCATCACGGTAACACACGCGGTTGGTGCATTTTAATTAAGTAAAGTTTCAGGTTATCTACAACTGGACATTAACAAATTCCCATCTTCCCATAACCGCGGGCACGGCTTTAGAAAGTTCAAATCCCTGCAAGGGAGTCCTAACTTAGCCCATCACAAGCTCTCACGGTCAACGAAGGATATTCCTTCTCCCAAGACAATCCGATCAGACTCGGCATCCCGGTTACAAGACATCCTCGACAATGGTAAAACAAGTCCAGCAACACCGCCCAAATGTGCCGACAAATCCCAATAGGAGCTG
The DNA here is from genome assembly GCA_034509565.1 of Triticum monococcum. NCBI lineage: Eukaryota > Viridiplantae > Streptophyta > Magnoliopsida > Poales > Poaceae > Triticum > Triticum monococcum. The sequence goes on along the minus strand of CM067842.1, from coordinate 523,671,729 downwards.
CACATATCTCGTTCTTAGGGCACACTCAGATGAGACATCCTACGAGTAAAACCAACTCTCAAGTTGCCCCGAGGTGGCCCCGCAGTCTACTCGGTCGGACCAGCACTCAGAGGAGCACTGGCCCAGGGGGGTTTAAATAAAGATGACCCTTGGGCTCCAGAAACCCAAGGGAAAAAGAGGCTAGGTGGCAAATGGTAAAACCAAGGTTTGGCATTGCTGGAGGAGTTTTATTCCAGGCGAACTATCAAGGGGTTCCCATTATAACCCAACCGTGTAAAGAACACAAAATCCGGGAACATAACACCGATATGACGGAAACTAGGGCAGCAAGAGTGGAACAAAACACCAGGCATATGGCCGAGCCTTCCACCCTTTACCAAGTATAAAGGTGCATTAAGATAAACAAGATAATATTATGATATCCCAACAATAAACAATGTTCCAACAAGGAACGATCTCCAATCTTCACCTGCAACTAGCAACACTATAAGAGGGGCTGAGCAAAGCGGTAACATAGCCAAACAATGGATTGCTAGGACATGGTGGGTTAGAGGTTTGACATGGCAATTGGGGAGGCATGATAAGCAAGTGGTAGGTATCATAGCATAGGCATAGCAAAAGAGCGAGCATCTAGCAAGCAAAGATAGAAGTGATTTCGAGGGTATGGTCGTCTTGCCTGCAAAGTTCTCAGAGTTGCCTTGATCCTCGTAAGTGAACTCAACGAGCTCCTCGTTCACGAACTCGTCTCCCGGATCTACCCAAACAAGAACAACAAGCAAAAAGGAACACAATCAACCACGTGCAATGCTCGAGCAACATGATGCAAACATGGTATGATATGCGGGAAGCGATATGTGATGCATATGCATGATTTGCAAAGGAATGATTGAACCTGGCCTCAACTTGGAAATCCAAGAGTGTCACTGGAAAGGTGAGATGATTTCAGTTGAAATCGATATAAAGATCACCGGAATAGGATGCACGGTTTGGAAATGGCAAGCAAAACAAATATGGCACCTGTCTGCGATAAACAGCAAGTAGTCATCTAAATGCATCAAGAACAATATGCTACAGCACTCCAACATGGAAACAAAATACATGGCAGGGATCCACTCATGATGCTTTACAAAAGATGAACACTGAGCTACGGCTAATTCACTCAATAGCAAGCTCAAACAAGCATGGCAAAAGTGCAAAAGATAACAGATTTCAGACTTAGTGAAATTAACAGGATGTCAGGAATTTATCATCAGGAAGCAATCTTTAGAGCAATGAAACAACATGCTATAGGAACATATCATGGCAAAGCAAGGAATGGCATGAAGCTACTCTAAGCATATAACAAAAGTCCCTTTGTGACCATAAGCCAAAAGGGATCAGAAAATACAATTGCAAGCATGTGAACATAGCAAAAACCATAAACAGATTCAGACTTTGTGAAAAACTGGAGCATGCAAAATAGATTAACAAGTAGGCATGTTTACGAGCTCGATGCACTCACTACAAAGCATGGCATGATAAACTAAGCATACACCCATCAAGAAGACATGGCATAGAAGCTAGACATGGCAAGAACAACATCATAGCATGCACGGATCAATAGCAACAACCTCGGCAAAATCGCTAAACATGTTAACAATCTGCCAGGAACATTTTATAGCAAAAGTAGAGCTCGATTGACTCAAGATAGGATGCTCCATAATTGCAAACAAAGAAATGGATGGATAGAGCACAACAATATTAACAAAACATCCTTACTGATCATCCTCAAAAGGGGCACAGATCACTAGGAACCAACATGAACATATGGCATAAAAATAAAATCAGGACAAGGGCTTAGTGAAATTCTAAGTCCCTGAAATCAGCATCATTGAGTAAGCTACTTTGCATTCTTGTGCTAGTCACCACGAAGATCACAAAAATACATGGCATACACCCCTGTAAAGATGGCATGGCATTCTACAAAACACATGTAGAGCTCAGGATCATAGAATGCACAAATTAATCATGGAAAAAATGACAAAAGGCCATTTGCTGAAACAGATCTGACATAACCATCACATAGGCCTATTCCAACAACATTTCGGGCAACAATATGAGCTCAAATGAAAATGATACAATGAGATGAAATGATGTACTCGTCGAGGCGAACATTTTGATATGCTACACGCATGAATCGGAGCTACAGATGCAGAGTTATGGCATGTCAAAGTATGCACAAAGTTAGGGTTTCGGGAGGAAAAAGTCAACCGAGGAGATTTTGGATCTGAGATCCAGATCGCACTGTAGTGGTACTGTAGCTTCCCGAGGTTCGCCGGAGTTGTCCCTGTTTGCCGGAGTAGGAGAGACGGCCGGAGATGGGGGTCGCCGGAGGGGACGTTGAGGCGGCCGGAGTAGGTGGACGTCGCAGAGGCTCGCCGGCAGGTGTGGTGGCGCGGCCGTGGCGTTGGTGCGAAGTCCGCCGGAGCAGGCGACCGGCAATGGCGCGCGGCGGCCGGTGCGGTGGCCTGCAGCGGAGGAGAGAAGCGCGGGGCAGTGCGGCTCTCCCACGCAGCGGGGAAGGCGGATGGGCCGCGGGGGCCTCCCGCGGGCCGAGCGGGTCGGGCGGCGGCGCGGCGAAGTGGGGCTCCCGCCCGGGACATGTGTCGATCGCTGGTAGGTCCTACGGAGCGGGCGGACGTGTCCGGCCCAAATCGGACACGTCCGCCGGCGAGGGGAGCGGGTTTTCTAGGGTTAGGGGTGTTTTGATTCGGAAATTTGGAATGAGGGGTCTATTATAGGGGTAGAGGGAGCTAGGAAGCTCCAAATGAGGTGCAGTTTGCGGCCACGCGATCGTGATCGAACGCTCTAGATGATGGGAGAGGTTTAGGTGGGTTTTGTGCCACTTTGGAAGGGTGTTGCGCTGCAACACACACGAGGCCTTTTCGGTCCCTCGGTTAACCGTTGGAGTATCAAACGAAGTCCGAATTGCACGAAACTTGACAGGCGGTCTACCGGTGGTAAACCAAGGCCGCATGACAAGTCTCGGTCCAAACCGAAAACGTTTAACACCCACACATGAAAAGAGGTAGAAAGGACCACCAGAGGACATAGGAGCGCCGGAATGCAAAACGGACAACGGGGAAAATGCTCGGATGCATGAGACGAACACGTATGAAAATGGAATGCACATGATGACATGATATGAGATGCATGACAAAGACAAAACACACGGAGACAAAAAACCCAACAATGAGGGAATACAATAACTTAGTGCTGGAAACGGCAAGAGTTGGGATACATATAAGGTAAATTACATCCGGGGTGTTACAACACTCCACCACTACGAAAGGATCTCGTCCCGAGATCTAGGACTGGAAAAACTCCGGGTACTCAGAACGGAGGTGATCCTCGCGTTCCCAGGTGGCTTCATGGTCGGAATGATGTGACCACCTGACTTTGAGGAATTTGATTGACTTGTTGCGAGTCTTGCGCTCAGTTTCTTCAAGAATAGCAACGGGGTGCTCATGATAGGACAGGTCTTCTTGGAGATCAATGTCTTCGAAGTTGGCGGTGCGGTCAGGGGTCTTGAAGCACTTGCGAAGTAAGCATTGGGGGGCGCTCAGCCTCTCCTCTCACTTTCCCCTAAAGCCCAATAAGGCCCATATAGTCCCCGACGAATTTCCGTAACTCTCCAGTACTCCGAAAAATACCCGAATCACTCGGAACCTTTCCGATGTCCAAACATAGTAGACATGACCGAGACACATATTGGCTCATATTGGCTCCTACATATTCTACAAAGATCTTTATCGGTCAAACCGCATAACAACATACGTTGTTCCCTTTGTCATCGGTATGTTACTTGCCCGAGATTCGATCGTTGGTATCTCAATACCTAGTTTAATCTCATTACCGGCAAGTCTCTTTACTTGTTCCGTAATACATCATCCCGCAACTAACTCATTAGTTACAATGTTTGCAAAGCTTATAGTGATGTGCATTACCGAGTGGGCCCAGAGATACCTCTCCGACAATGGAGTGACAAATCATAATCTCGAAATACGCCAACTCAACAAGTACCTTTGGAGACTCCTGTAGAGCACCTTTATAATCACCCAGTTACGTTGTGACATTTGGTAGCACACAAAGTGTTCCTCCGGTAAACGGGAATTGCATAATCTCAGAGTCATAGGAACGTGTATAAGTCATGAAGAAAGAAGTAGCAACAAGCTAAACGATCATTGTGCTAAGATAATGGAATGGGTCAAGTCAATCACATCATTCTCCTAATGATGTGATCCCGTTAATCAAACGACAACTCATGTCTATGGCTGGGAAACATATCCCTCTTTGATCAACGAGCTAGTCAAGTAGAGGCATACTAGTGACACTGTTTGTCTATGTATTCACACATGTATCATGTTTCTGGTTAATACAATTCTAGCATGAATAATAAACATTTATCATGATATAAGGAAATAAATAATAACTTTATTATTGCCTCCAGGGTATATTTCCTTGAGTCTCCCACTTGCACTAGAGTCAATAATCTAGTTCACATCATCATGTGATTTAACACCAATAGTTCACATCTTTATGTGATTAGTTCACATCTCCATCTGACTAACCGCCAAAGGGTTTACTAGAGTCAATAATCTAGTTCACATCGCTATGTGATTAACATCCAAAGACTGATCATGTTTTGGTTGTGAGAGAAATTTAGTCAACGGGTCTGCCGCATTCAGAGCCGCATGTATTTTGCAAATTTCTATGTCGACAATGCTCTGCACGGAGCTAGTCAAGAAAATTGCTCCAACTTTCAATATGTATCCAGATCGAGACTTAGAGTCATCTAGATCGATGTAAAAAGCTTGCATTGATGTAACTCTTTACGACGAACTCTTTTTATCACCTCCATAACCGAGAAATATTTCCTTAGTCCTCTAAGGATAATTTTGACCGCTGTCAGGTGATATACTCCTAGATCACTATTGTACTCCCTTGCCAGAATCATGCTAAGGTATACAATAGGACTGGTAAACAACATAGCATACTTTATACAACCTATGACTGAGGCGTAGGGAATGACTTTTCATTATCTTTCTATTTTCTGCTGTGGTCGGGTTTTGAGTCTTTACTCAACTTCACACCTTGCAACACAGGCAAGAACTCCTTCTTTCACTATTCCATTTTAAACTACTTCAAAATCTTGTCAAGGTATGTACTCGTTGAAAAAACTTATCAAGCGTCTTGATCTATCTCTATAGATCTTGATGTTCAATGTGTAAGCAGCTTCATCGAGGTCTTTCTTTGAGAAACTCTTTTCAAACACTCCTTTATGCTTTCAGAAAATTATACATTATTTCCGATCAACAATATGTCATTCACATATACTTATCAGAAATGTTGTAATGCTCCCACTCACTTTCTTGTAAATACAGGCTTCACCATAAGTCTGTATAAAACCATATGCTTTGATCACTTTATCAAAGCATATATTCCAACTCCGAGATGCTTGCACCAGTCCATAGATGGATCGTTGAAGCTTGCTCACTTTGTTAGCACCTTTAGGATCGACAAAACCTTCTGGTTGCATCATATACAACTCTTCTTTTAAGAAATCTATGAAGGGATATAGTTTTGACATCCATTTGCCAGATTTCATAACATGCGGCAACTGCTAACATGATTCGGACAGACTTTTAAGCATCGATACGAGTGAGAAAATCTCATCGTAGTCAACACGCTGAACTTGTCCAAAACATTTTGCGACAATTAGAGCTTTGTAGATGGTAACACTACTATCAGCGTCCGTCTTCCTCTTGAAGATCCATTTATTCTTAATGACTCACTGATCATCGCGCAAGTCAATAAAAGTCCATACTTTGTTCTCATACATGGATCCCATCTCAGATTTCATGGCCTCAAGCCATTTTGCGGAATATGGGCTCATCATCGCTTCCTCATAGTTCGTAGGTTTGTCATGGTCAAGTAACATGACATCTAGAACAGGATTACCGTACCACTCTGGTGCGGATCTCACTCTGGTTGACGTACGAGGTTCGGTGGTAACTTGATCTGTAGTTACATGATCATCATCATTAGCTTCCTCACTAATTGGTGTAGGAGTCACAGGAACAGATTTCTGTGATGAACTACTTTCCAATAAGGGAGCAGGTACAATTACCTCATTAAGTTCTACTTTCCTCCCACCCACTTCTTTCGAGAGAAACTCCTTCTCTGGAAAGGATCCATTCTTAGCAAAGAATGTCTTGCCTTCGGATCTCTGATAGAAGGTGTACCCAAGAGTCTCCTTTGGGTATCCTATGAAGACACATTTCTCTGATCTGGGTTTGAGCTTATTAGGATGAAACTTTTTCACATAAGCATCGCAACCCCAAACTTTAAGAAACGACAACTTTGGTTTCTTGCCAAACCATAGTTCGTATGGCATCGTCTCAACGGATTTAGATGGTTCCCTATTTAACGTGAATGCAGCTGTCTCTAATGCATAACCCCAACATGATAGTGATAAATCGGTAAGAGACATCATAGATCGCACCATATCTAATAAAGTGTGCTTATGACGTTCTGACACACCATTACGCCGTGGTGTTCCAGGTGGCGTGAGTTGCGAAACTATTCTGCATTGTTTCAAATGAAGACAAACCTCATAACTCAAATATTCTCCACGATCAGATCGTAGAAACTTTATTTTCTTGTTACGATGATTTTCCACTTCACTCTGATATTCTTTGAACTTTTCAAACGTTTCATACTTGTGTTTGATTAAGTAGATATACCCATATCTTCTCAAATCATCTACGAAGGTGAGAAAATAACGATACCCGCCGCGAGCCTCAACACTCATCGGACTGCATACATTAGTATGTATTATTTCCAACAAGTGTGTTGCTCGCTCCATTGTTCGGGAGAACATAGTCTTAATCATCTTGCCCATGAGGCATGGTTCGCAACCATCAAGTGATTCCAAAAGCCCATCAGCATGGATTTTCTTCATGCTATTTACACCAATATGACCTAAACAGCAGTGCCACAAATAAGTCGCACTATCATTATTAACTTTTTATGTTTTGGCTTCAATATTATAAATATGTGTATCACTACGATCAAGATTCAATAAACCATTCACCTTGGGTGTATGACCACATAAGGTTTTATTCATTTAAACAGAATAACAATTATTCTCTGACTTAAATGAATAATTGTATTGCAATAAACATGATCCAATCATATTATGCTCAATGCAAACAGCAAATAGCATTTATTTTAGTTTCAACACTAATCCCGAAAGTATAAGGAGTGTGCGATGATGATCATATCAATCTTGGAACCACTTCCAACACACATCGTCACTTCACCCTTAACTAGTCTCTGTTCATTCTGCAACACCCGTTTCGAGTTACTATTCTCAGCAACTTAACTAGTATCAAATACTGAGGGGTTGCTATAAACACTAGTAAAGTACACATCAATAACATGTATATCAAATATACCTTTTTCACTTTGCCATCCTTCTTATCCGCCAAATACTTGGGACAGTTCTGCTTCCAGTGACCAATCCCTTTGCAGTAGAAGCACTTAGTCTCAGGTTTAGCTCTAGACTTGGGCTTCTTCACTTGAGCAGCAACTTGCTTGCCATTCTTCTTGAAGTTCCCCTTCTTCCCTTTGCCCTTTTATTGAAACTAGTGGTCTTGTCAACCATCAACACTGGATGCTTTTCTTGATTTCTACCTTCATCAATTTTAGCATCACGAAGAGCTTGGGAATCGTTTCCGTTATCCCTTGCATATTATAGTTTATCACTAAGTTCCATTAACTTGGTGATAGTGACTAGAGAACTCTATCAATCACTATCTTATCTGGAAAATTAACTCCCACTTGATTCAAGTGATTGTAGTACTCACACATTCTAAGCACATGCGCACTAGCTGAGCTATTCTCGTCCATCTTGTAGGCAAAGTACTTGTCAGAGGTCTCATACCTCTCGACTCGGGCATGAGTCTGAAATACCAATTTCAACTCTTAGAACATCTTATATGTTTCGTGGCGTTCAAAACGTTTTTGACGTCCCGGTTCTAAGCCGTAAAGCATGGTGCACTAAACTATCAAGTAGTCATCATACCGAGCTTTGTCAAACGTTCATAACGTCTGTATCTGCTCCTGCAATAGGTCCGTCACCTAGCGGTGCATCAAGGACATAATACTTCTGTGCAGCAATCAGGATAACCCTCAGATCACGGAGCTAGTCCGCATCATTGCTACTAACATCTTTCGACTTATTTTTCTCTAGGAACATATCAAAAATAAACGGGGAGCTAAATCGCAAGCTATTGATCTACAACTTAGATATGCAAATACTATTAGGACTAAGTTCATGATAAATTAAAGTTCAATTAATCATATTACTTAAGAACTCCCACTTAGATAGACATCCCTCCAGTCATCTAAATGATCATGTGATCCAAATCAACTAAACCATGTCCGATCATCACGTGAGATGGAGTAGTTTTCAATGGTGAACATCATTATGTTGATCATATCTACTATATGATTCACGCTCGACCTTTCGATCTCAGTGTTCTGAGGCCATACCTGCATATGCTAGGCTTGTCAAGTTTAACCCGAGTATTCTGCGTGTGCAAAACTGGCTTGCACCCGTTGTAGATGAACATAGAGCTTATCACACCCGATCATCACGTGGTGTCTCGGGACGACGAACTTTGGCAACGGTGCATACTCAGGGAGAACACTTTTATCTTGAAATTTAGTGAGATATCATCTTATAATGTTACCATCAATCAAAGCAAAATAAGATGAATAAAAGATAAACATCACATGCAATCCAAATATGTGACATGATATGGACATCATCATCTTGTGCTTTTGATCTCCATATCCAAAGTACTGTCATGATCTCCATTGTTACCGGCATGACACCATGATCTCCACCATCTTGATCTTTTATCAACGTGTCATCACATGGTCGTCTCACCAGCTATTGCTTTTGCAACTATTGCTATCGCATAGCGATAAAGTAACACTACAAAAAAAAGACACATCCGTGACATTTTGGGCCGAACAAAAAAATTTCTGTCATACATATGACACTTTTATGACAATAATTGTGACAAAACTTGGTATCATCATAGATGTGGTGGGCTCCTACTTCTATGACAAAAAATCATGACAAAAAATGGGCTTTTCGTCCTGGGCGGGCCGGAGACGCAGTTGCATGACATTCTTTGGGTCGTCCATGGCGGAAAAAGCCGTGGTAGAAGCGAGGGGGAGGAAAATTTCGGGGAGTTCCCAGTTATGGTGGGAGGTCGGGGGCCGAGCGATGCGCGTTTCTCTCGTACACGTACGCGCGTGTGTGCGAGGCATTGGCTCTAACTGAACCCGAGCAAGGCATTGGGCTCTAACTGAAATCGAGAGATTGCACTGCAGGCTACGCGTTACTGAACCCGAGAGATCGATCGTTGGCTGTTAACTGAACCCGATCGAGCGATTCCTTCGCTACTGCTGCTAACTGAAGCCAATCGATGGGATGAACAGTGAGCGTTGTGGAGAGGTTTGGATGAACAGTGAGCGGTGGCGTTGCCTCTAGATGAACAAGACCTCGTGGTGTGTCGGAGGGCTAGATGGACAGTAGACGGTGGAGGGGTGCCCGTGGAGGGGTGGATGAACAGGACCCCGTGTTGTCGAGGGCTGGTTGAACAGTAGACGGTGGAGCGGTGGTTGAACAGGACCCCGTGGTGTGGAGGGCTGGATGAACAGTAGATGGTGGAGGGTGCCCGTGGAGGGGTGGTTGAACAGGACCCTGTGGTGTGGAGGGCTGGATGAACAGTAGACGGTGGAGGGGTGGTTGAACAGTAGCCGGTGGAGTAGCGCGCGGTGGAGGCTGGATGAACATGAGCCCGTGGATGAATAGTTGCAGGTGGAGGCTGGAGGAGGTCGATGGTGGATGAACAGTAGCTCGTGGAGGCTGGAGGGGGTCAACGGTGGAGACGAACAGTATCCCGTAGAGTCCCGTATTGCGGTACGCCACACCCCTCCCAATGAACAGGACCCCCGTTTCGACCGTAGCGCTCCAACACAAGTCCATTTCATCCGTTTTGCGGTACGCCACACCCCTCCCGATCAACAGGACCCCCGTTTTGACTGTAGGAGGTCCGTTTCCTCCCATTTGCGGTACGCCAGACCCCTCCCGATGAACAGGATCCTGTTTGGAACGTGGCCGGTCGAACACAAGGCTGTTTCCTCCGTTCTGCGGTACGCCAGGCCTCGTTTCCATCGCCTGTTCCGTCCAAGCCCTCCCGATGAACATGACGCATTCCGTTGCCTCCCCATGAACACGATGCATTCCGTTGCCTCCCCATGAACACGACGACGACGCTGTTTCTCCATTCCAACCCAGCCATGTACACGAGCCCTGGCCGTACGTATGCGCGAGTAGGCGTTCGAGACCCCGCCCGTATGTACACATACATGGCCGTATTTTCTTTCTTGCACCCTGGCCGTTGTACGTACGTGTAAATGCTACATGTGCGCCTCTACTACGACACGTGCACGCCTCTACTACGACACGTGCGCGCCTCTAAATCGACCAGTATGTACGTACACGTTCGCGACCAGAATGACAACGCTACGTACGCTTCGACCAGGTGGGTCCCGACTGTTAGGCACTTCCTTGCCTGCGAAGATGTAGCTGGTGGGTCCCAGCAGTTAGGGGGCGAATCGTTTTTTTTGCCCGTCCGGTGGGTCCCAGCTGTCAGGTGGAGGAATCATTATTTTCCGCGTAATAAGGAGGCACTTCCTTGCTGCGGCTGTGGACCCAGCTGTCAGCCTCTCCACGTACAGTCCACGTCCGATGGAAGTCGTTCCTTGACCATGTTGACCACGCCGCACCGAGAGCACCAGGACGGTGGACGACGGCGAGGCCTAGGAAGGGGACGACACGGAGGCAGGGAAGACTCGGCAGTTGTTTCCCACGCGGAGGGGAGTACGACTATATGAGGGTTTACTGGTTCGTCTGCCATCGCCGGAGAATAACAGTAGGTGTGGGTGAGTAGAGGGATGGCTAGGCCAGCGATGGGAGTACGGTCAGGCGGTGAGGCCTGCGCGGCAGCACAGTCGGCCGCGAGGAGGAGGGAGCAGGCAGTCCCGTTGGCGCTTGTTTGAGCGGCTGGAGCAGGAAGAGCAGAGATTGAAGAAGTACGACGGCCGTTGGATGGACATCCAACAGTCAGTGCTTGTGCGTCAACCTTTTTTTACGAAAGCCTCAAATCTATGGAAAACAGCATACAGCCCATCTACCATTATTTCTAATAATTTACAGCCCATTTGCTAATTCTTAAGGTTTTTTTGGAGCCCATATTCTTTTTGTTATCATTACAGCCCATATTGTGGCAACGGTTAAAAAATTATACAAAATTTTGCATATTTCGGTGCGGTCCGAACTGTTTTTTATCCAGAAATTTCGACTCACATTCAAACTGATTTTAAAAATAAATGTATATCAATATAAAATCCAACAAATTCTCCACGCATAAAATTTAATGTAATTTAAAATCTTGAAATGAAAAAAAAAGATATTTTAAACTAATTGCCGGTTTGATGTGTTTTAAAAATGTACAACCCATTGCTCATTACTGATGGGCTATTGGCCAGCCGAATGAAAGCTCTCCTCGTCTTGAAAGATTTGCAGCCCAACAGGCCTGACAAAGCGACTTACTTGGCAAATCACAAAAAACTGGGCTATGGCCGTGGGCCCAGCTGTCAGCCTCTCCACGTACAGTACTCTTCCGATGGAAGTCGTTCCTTGACCACGTTGACCATGCCGCGCGGAGAGCACCACGGCGGTGGACGACGGTGAGGCCTAGGAAGGGGACGACGCGGGAGTGGAAGCCCGCGCGGAGAGGACTACGAGGGTTCACTGGTTCGGCTGCAGTGTGAGGTTACCGTCGTCGCAGGGCCTGGCCAGCGGTGGGAATAGTAGGGGCGGTGAGGCCTCTGCGGCGGCACAGCCGGCCACGGGAGGCAGGAGCATGCGGCATGACCGGCGCTGCTTTTGGCGGCTGGAGCAAGAAGACCAGAGGTTGAACAAGCACTACGGCCGTTGGATGGACATCGTACGATCACTGGAGCTAGAATCGTTCATATTGACTAAGTTGACAAAGCCCTTCTTCCCCGTCAACTTAGTAGGCCCAAAAGTTAGTCTTCCAGCAAGGTGGGTCCCAGCTAGCCGGGGAGTATTCATTTTTTTGTGCGTAATAAGGAGGCACTTCCGGTGGGTCCGAGCTGACAGCGGGGGGAACGCTTTTTTCACGAAATACGGTGGCCTGTCCGGTGGGTCCCAGTAGTCAGGGGGAAACGATTTTTTTCGCAAAATACTGGTGGCCCGTCCGATGGGTCCCCGCTGTCAGGTGGAGGAATAATTATTTTTTGCATAATAAGGAGGCACTTCCTTGCGGCTCTCGTGGACCCAGCTGTCAGCCTCTCCACATACAGTACTCTTCCGATGGAAGTCGGTCGTTGACCATGTTGACCACGCTGCGCCGAGAGCACCAGGGCAGTGGACGACAGTGAGGACTAGGAAGGGGACGACTCGGAGCTGGGGAAGACGCAGAAGTGGATGCCCATGCGAAGAGGAGTACGAGGGTTCACTGGTTCGGCTGCGGTGTGAGACTACTGTCTCCGCAGAATAACAGGGGGTGTGTGTGAGTAGAGGGATGGCCTGGCCAGCGGTGGGAGTAGTAGGGGGCGGTGAGGCCTCCACGGCATCACGGCCGGCCACGGGAGGCAGGAGCACGCGGCACGATCGACGCTAGTTTGGGCGGCTGGAGCAAGAAGACCAGAGGTTGAAGAAGCCCTACGGTCGTTGGATGAGTATCGTACGGTAACAGGAGCTAGAATCATTCATATTGACTAAGTTGACAAAGCCCTCCGTCCCTGTCAACTTGGTAGGCCCACAAGTCAGCCTCCCACTATGCTGGGTTCCAGCTGGCAGGGGGAATATTCATTTTTTGCGTAATAAGGAGGCACTTCCTTGCGTGCGAAGATAGCTGGTGGGTCCGACATGTCAGCGGGGGGCACTTTATTTTGCGAAATACAGAGGCCCTTCCGGTGGGTCCCAGATGTCAGGTGGAGGAATCATTATTTTGCGCGTAATAAGGAGGCATTTCCTTGTGTGCGGCCATGGACCCAGCTGTCAGCCTCTCCACACACAGTCTACTTCCGATGGTGTCGTTGGTTGACCACATTGACCACGCCACGCCGAGCGCATCCAAGGTGGTGGACGACGGCGAGGCCCCGGACAGCAACGAGCCGGAGATGGGAAGACGAGGGAGTAGAGTCGCAGACAAAGAGGTATACGAGGGTTAACTGGTTCTAGTGCGGTGTGGTTCGGCAGTCGGTGGAGAAGAACAGGAGGTGTGGAGGGATGGATGGATGGCCTGGCCAACGGTGGAGTAGTGCTTCATAGCGAAGCATGCTAAGCAGAGCTGCTAGCAGCAGGAGGTGGGAGGTGGTCCCGGTGGCGCTAGAGGAAGAAGACGAGAGATTGAAGATGGATGCGGGTCGTTGGATGTAAATCCGACGCCTAACATGTCAGAATCATTTGTTGAGTAAATTGACAACGACTTGCATTGGCTTCGACCTATTGGCCCACGTTTTAGCCTCCAAAAATATGGCACGTATTCAACCCATTTTTTTAGAATTTACAGTCTTTTTTTGCGCGTAGAATTTACAGCCAATTTGATCTTCTTCTTTTTTGAATTACAGCCATTAGCTGGGCTAGGTGAACAAATAATGTAGCGTCCATGCGGCCCGTTTATTTTATTTCCTAAAAAATTACAGCCCATTTGCACTTTCTCGAAATACACGATTTTGTTGGGCTGATTCTAATTATAATGTTGGGTTGGGCCAGCAATGTTATCAAAAAATAAAAAGGGGTTGAGCATTTTGTTATAAATATATTTAAATAATAAGTGATATTATTACATTCGTCCTTATATTTACAGTCTTACCAAGCTTTATATAATAACATATAAAATATATTTTTTAGAAAAACAGGGAGCATCTCCCCAGTTCCATTGCTGAGAATGAAACCACAACATATTCCGAAACAACAGCTCAAAGAGCAGTTCGAAAGCAAAGGTAGAAAAGCTACAAACTAGGGGGTGGATGAACAAGTTCTCTGAATAACACAAATCACCCAAGCGGTGCCAAAGGCAGAGCGGATAGAGCACTCAAATGATACAAGGAGGATCCAGCGAAGCCTTCATGGTCTTCAGCCGAGGGGCTGTGTCAGCTTGCGGCGACCAGTAAGCAAGCGGAGACACCGGGCTGGAAGGCGTAGCATGGTGGATGTCCCTCTTTTTCGGCACCAGGTGCCCATCATCTTCATCGGAGATCTTGAAACGAGCCCACGGGTCCAGCCCCAGAGCAGGTCGACCCTTGTTCAGCCACAAGTGATCGCCAACGGTTTCTGGAGGGATCTTGTTAGGGTTTCCACGAAGCTCATCAACTTGTCCTTGTCCGATCCGGAGGAGAGAATCGACCAGTTCCTCACCATGTTCCTGATCAACCTCAAGACCTGCGGAATGGAAATCCAGGAGGTGTTACTGAAAAATCATAGCATTTCTATATTTCCAGAGGCACCAATGGACAGATGAGCTAACAGTGTTTAAAACTGAGCACTTTTTGGTAGCAATCCAGAATCTGGCGACAGATTCGAAGGATGAGCCAATCTGATTAGAGAAATATTTCTCAATGTGGGCCCAGATATGTTTACCAACTATACATTCAAAAAATAGGTGAGAACAAGACTCTTGTTCCAAGCAGTAAACACAATCAAGGGGTTTGATGATGTGTCTCTTCCTAAGGTTATCCCTAGTCATCAATTTGTTTTTGGAGAGAAGCCGGAGAAATACATGAATTTTAGGGGAAACTCTCAATTTCCAGACAACAGGGATAAACACGGGTTGAATCCCTCTAAAGTTGATAACATGATAGAGGGAGATGGAGGAATATTTCCCCTTATTGTCCAGCTGCCAAATTAGGGCATTCGGCTCGGCAGTAAAGGTAATGCTTTTGGCAATTTCCTCCAACTGGAACCATTGTTCCATGAGACTATCACTAAAGTTCCTTCTAAAAGAGAATTTTAGGCATTGACCGTCCCAAACTTCATTGACACTTTTGTTAAGCTCATTGCGGACAGAGTAAATAGGCCAAAATTGGACTGCTAGGGGGGATATGCCAAACCAAGTATCTTCCCAGAACCCGGTTCTGCTCCCATCCCCTATGTTCCATCTGTAGCCAAATTTCACAGCATGCATAATAGATTTTATTCCTTTCCAGAATCTAGAGGTCTTAGGGTTGGAGGAAGGGACAAAAATATTAGGTTTATTTCCTAAGTATTTTTGGGCAATAAGAAGCTTCCAGGGTTTCAGGTCTTCCTCATAGAATCTTTTAATCCAAGACCCTAGAAGATAGATGTTAATTTCTTGGAGGTTAGGTATGCCTAGGCCTCCAAAATCTTTTTTCATAGAGACTAGGGCCCAATTAGCAAGGTGTAGCTTCCTATTTCCCTCAAAATCATTCCACAAGCAATGAGACATCTGAAAATTGATGAGGTTCACTGCCCATTTAGGGAACTTGAAGAAGGAGAGGAAATACACTGGAATGCTAGCCAAACAAGCTTGTATGAGGATCAATCTACCTTTGTAAGAGAGAAGTTTGCCCCTCCACCCAGCAATCCTTTTAATGATTTTATCCAGAAGGGGTTGGATATCCTCTCTCCTCAGTTTATCATAGTGGAGAGGGATACCTAGGTACTTAATGGTGAAGTTACCTTTATTACAGACTAGAATAGGGAGGAAGTCAGCTAACTCCTGATCATCCATGTTTATAGGGATGAGTTCACTTTTAGAGTAGTTGATTCTCATGCCTGAGACTTGTTCAAACCAGTTTAGAATAGTTTTCAGATTGCTAGCATGTGTGGAGTCATTGTCTAAGAAAAGGATGGTATCATCTGCATATTGAAGGCAGATGATGCCACCAGGGCAGACCTCGGGACAGAGCCCTGCAATCAGACTATGATCAGCAGCTTTGCTCAGCATTTTAGTAAGAACGTCCACTACTAAATTAAACAAAAGCGGGGAGATGGCGTCACCTTGCCTAAGGCCTTTACCAGCAAGGAAAAAATCACTTTCACAGTTATTTAACTTGACCCCAACAAACCCCCCATGAGTAAGTTGCTGGATCCAACTCTCCTGTATGAAAGGCTTGGAAAAGATCTAAGAGATCATTTTTCACCAAGTCCCAAAAATGCTGGTAAAACAAGAAGGGAATCCCATCAGGACCAGGAGCCCCATCAGGATAAGAGCTAAAAATGGCTTCCTTCACCTCTGTCTCTGAAAAAGGGGCTTCTAGCAGCTTATTTTCAGCAGGAGAGACTTTTTCAGAAGCAGAGAAAAAAATTTGTAGAGAGAACCCAGAAGGGTTTTGTTTCTTAAACAGGTCTTTGTAGAAGTCATTAGCCACTTTCAGCATCTCATCTACCTCAGTAACAGGGCCATTAGGGCCATCAAGGGAGTGAATGAGGGTTTTCCTCCTCCTCTGGTTAGCTACTGCATGGAAGTAAGCAGTATTTCTATCACCCTCCTTAATGTTCCTATCTCTAGACCTTTGTTTGGCTTTGATTTCTTCTTGAAGCCAAATTTTCTTGAGCTCTCCATGGACAAAGTTTAATCTATTAGTCTCAGCCTCTGAGAGGTCAGTGGTTTCTGCCTTAATATCTAGAGAATCAAACTCAAGGAGGAAAAGCCTTTTGTATCTTCTAAGATTAGCTTTCTCATTGGAGTTCCAGCATTTGGTATTTCTACTAAATCTCCTGATTTTGATCTGTCAATTGTCTAGGGGGCAGTTGCTCCCAGTAGGCTCATTCCAGATTTTCCTGACTAGCTCAGTAAAATCTTCTCTAAGCAACCACCACTTTTCAAATTTAAAACTATTGCTCTTTGGAGTTTGGTTAAGACCAGAGTCCCAGAGCAAAGGAGTGTGGTCACTACCACATCTGGGCAGAGCTCTAAAACTAGAAAGGGGAAAAACTATCTAATTCTGTGTCACGGAAAATTCTATCAATGGTGGACATAATTCTAGAGCAGCACTTCCAACATATCTAGCAGAACTGTGGGTTTTCCTTCTGACAGGGCAATTCTCAACTTTATGGGTAACCATTTTGCAGATAAAACAACTCTTGGGCTTGACACATTTATCCAAATGATGCCCTGGTTCCCCACAGTTGTAGCAGATCACCTCAGAGTATGCCATAAGGCCTGAAGCAGGGGCAGGAGCAGTTTTCTGGATGTCATGTCTCTTCTTTTGCTGATTCTTGCCTTGAGATTTCCCACTGATCTGAGAGTTAGAACCACCAGCAGATTGATCTTGGGAAATTATAGGAGCCTGCCCAGATTGTGCCCCCATTTGGGGCGGAGGTGGGCCATACCACTGCCCAACCGGCGCTCCCCCCCATTGTGATAGGTGAAATTCATCGGAGTTCCTGGTTCCTTCTCATCCTCCAGCCAGATGTTGTCTCTCAGGAAGCAGAAATAACCACCAGACAGCTCAATTGAAGCAGATTGCAAGACTAATTTCAATCTTCTGTAGGTTTGGGGGAGAGGTAAGGTAGGGGACCCACCTGCTCCAGCTCCGGTGGCGTGCTGGTGGGCAGGAGTCCAGTCAAGCATTCCCATCTCGCAGCACGGTGTGGATCTCCTAAATTCACTTCTCCTTTCGCCCATCGAATGAACGCAATCGGCGGCTCACTGGGGTGGGGCATCCTGTGCTTCTCCGAGAAATCTCCTTCGAAGTAGATCCGCGGGGCTAGATTCAGCAGCTCCCAATCCACATGATCCTTGCACATCCGAGCATACCTGCGCGAGTGAGAGAATGGATGCGGTCCCTCCTTGGCTTCCTCCCTCGCAGCTTCCTCCTCTGCTTCCCTCCATTCGCGCGTGCACTAGGTCCAGGAGAGAGTGTCGTCGTGGATCCGCATTGCCCGCTCCCTCCATCTCCTCCCTCGAGTCTCCCGCAGCACCGTCGGCGTGACAGAGTCGAGCGGCTGGAGCATCCGGGGAAGGCTTTGTAGACATGTGGGAGATGCATCTTGTACATCTGCCTGTCTTCCAGCCATTCCCCCATGTATATGGCCGGCGACTCCATGGGGTGCGCGAGCGGACTTGTTGAGGGGGGCAGGCGCGCCCGGAGTCAGGAGGCGGGGGGTGGCGGCGAGATCTATGGCGGTGGCGAGGGTGGAGGTAGTGGCGGGGGCAGCGGCGAGGGTGGAGGTGGTCGCGGGGGCGAAGGGGATCGCGAGAGTGGTCATCTATTTGCCAATTATGTGAACTAAACAGTCAACATATAAAATAATTTAAATATTTACAATATAGTTAGAAGGGAAACATAAGTTGGACCTGGCGTTCCTATTTTTATATAAAAATAGAACAGACCTTTGCATTTTCTTCAAAAAAATACATAAATTGGGCTGCCAAAAATAAAACCTCGGATGGGAGGTCCATAGGTCGGTCGATACATGAGGGCCCTAAGAAAATACAAACACGCCTATGGACCTCCCATCCGAGGACGTGGGTTGCGCATGTTAAAAATGAAAGCCTAGACGGGGCAGCCCAAAACCACGTCCAACACTTGCCAAAACTTCGTCCCTCGTTTTCTCTATGTTTCGCACACTCGACATTGTGTGGGCATTTTGACTGTGCATCATATGAAGATGTGTTATGCATGAATGTTGATCAGCATGATGTTAACTGGCTGGTAGTTCCATTTTTGACCATGAATAGAACTTCCAACATGATGTTAACCCTGTTTGAAAAGGCCGTGTTAATATAAATGCTCTACCTCTGAAAGTTGCAGTTTCTTATCTGAAAATGAACTTGCAGTTTCTTCTCTGAGAATCACATTGTCTACACATTTATACTCCTATGAAACTACATTTTTTAAGTGCGAAAAATAGATATCTAGAATTCATAAAATACTTCATATGCTCAATACTGCAAATCTGAAATTCAAAAGACATTCATATCTGAAAGTACTCTCAAAATACACAATACAAAACATAATTCACAACCTGCAAATACTGACAACCCTAAGCTCCTCCTGACAATTTACAACCTGCCCGACTATTGGGCTGGGGGGCGGCACCCTCCTATTCCTTGGCAGCAAACAGCCGCCCCGTGAGACGATGTGAACGGCGAGGGAGACGATGGCGGGGAAGCGTCATCGGGCCAACTGCTTTTCTCCTCTTGCAGTTGGGTTCGGTCGACGAAGACTCCACCAGCTCGCTCTGGCAGGACACCCTCACAAACGGCACCCTGTAGATGCTCGATCCTTCAATCTCTGGTGCATGCTTCATCTGGGATCGATACTCCCACCACCGCTCCCTCACGATCGGATTCGGTGAATCTGTTTGCTCCATGGCCCAGAGGAGTAGCTCTATGTACTCCGGCGCGACTCCCTCCGGGAGTATCGTCGCCTTTTCGCTCTGTTGCAGATATTTGGCCATGGATGTCGCCGTCGCCGCTAGTTGGTCCTTGTTGTCAAACCAAGAATGTATCTCCAACATCCTAGCTAGCTTCACAGGGTCGCCGTCTGTGATCCTCACATATCGGTTGTACTCCTCCATCGATCTACTTCTCCACAACACCTTCACTCGCCGGCGGTGGTTTTTGAATGGAAGAGGAGAGGAGCGGCGCTGGTTTTGGATTAGAACGGGAGAGGAGCGACGCTGGTTTTGGACTGGAACAGGAGAGGAGGGGCGGTGGTTTTGAAATGGAAGAGGAGAGGAGCGGCGCTGCATTTAGATTGGAACATGAGAGGAGCAGCGGTGGTTTAAGAGGAGAAGAGCGGAAGAGCGGCGCTGTTCTTGGAAGTATTTTTTTGTTGTTTCGCATATTTTGGGTCAAAGTTTGACCACGTACTATATTTGACAAGAAAAATGTGAATGCATGTCACCAAATTGATTTTGATTTTGATCCAGTCAGAACGCGCCTGTCACATCCTAGCTAGTTCATGCATTAGAGTGTTGCATCATGTTTACTTTTACAGAAACTTGAAATGGGGACGACAGAACCCCCAGCACCCCCCTGGAAACAACTAGGGTTTACTAAAATTATTTTCAAAGAACCCAAAATGCCCTTCACAAAATGTTCATCATTTCTTGATTGGGCTAAAACCCCTGGCAAAAATGGTGCACTCTTATCTAGGACATTCTGGTTTTTTTAATTAAGTCATAAGTATTTGAATTTGGGCATTTAAATTCTATAAAATAGTTTGAATGCCCAAATAATCCTGGATTTAAGTGAGGGCTGTTAGGAATAATCCCAACAGAGCCCACAATTATTTTAAGGATTTCTGGAAACGTTTTAGTATTTTTAATAAAGCCCAATAGTTGCAGAAAAATAGAAAAAGAAAACAAATCAGAAAAAGAGAGGGAGAGAAACTTACCTGGCAGCCCACTGGCCGGCCCAGCACTGTGCTGGCCCGTGCCAGCCAGCTGCTTCCCATTGCGAGAGCAGGCAGGGAGGTGAGCATGGCGCGCCCGAGCTCACCACGCACCACCCAGCCTCTCTGCTTCGCCCTGGTCGCCTTTGCGCCGCGTGGATCATCTCCTAGTCGTCGCCCCGACCTCGCCGACACCTCATTCCTCCCCCTGCTCTCTCCCTCGCTCCCCCGAAGCCATGGCCGACGCAGCCGCCGCCGTCTTGCTGCCGTAGCCGTAGCTACCGTCGTCCCCATGCCACCCCACCCTGTCCACGAGCTCCGCCGCATCTCCCTCGACCTCCTCGATGAGCCACGAGGCCTCGGATGCGCTGCAACGCCACCACCGCTATCGTTCCCCTTGTCAGCCACCGGAGATCGTCGCCGACGATTCGCCGCCTCCCGAGCTTCCCCGAGCCCGCTTCAACGACCGCTGCACTCGCCGTGAGCTCCTCTCTCTTCTCCCCCTAGCCATGTCGCTCGAGCTGCCCTCGAACCCCATTGGCCATCACGGCCGAGAGCTCAGCTCCGCCGGCCATGTCACCGCCGTGGCCACAGATGCGTAAGCTCGAATCCGAGCGCATCACCGCACTCACCACGTCCCGAAGAGCCCAACGCACCACTCCACGCGCCTCGTCGTGCCCCGTAGCCTCGGGTTCATCTTCACCCGAGCTCCGACGACCACCAAGGTCGTCGCCGGCGTCGTTCCCGGCCTCCCCGAGCTCCACTTCCACCACCAAACGTTGCGGCTTGCTCCCAGCTACGCGTAGGACCAAACCGCAGTCGATTTGGTCGACTGTGGGCAAAACCCGAGCCCCTTCACCACGTCTGTCGTCACCGGCGTCAAGCCGCCGGCGAGTTGACCATGTTTGACCCGTGTGGGCCCAGGTTGACTTCCCCCTGAGCCTATGACAGGTGGGGCCAGCCTGTTAATTAGGTTAGGATTAGTGCTAACCAATTTTAGTTAGTTTAAGTCACTGACATGCAAGCCCAGGCCCCACTAACAGTTAGTTAGTATTAACTAAACTTTGTTAGTTAGCTGAGACACTAAGAGATGGGGCCCACCAATCAGGTTTGACCTGGGCGGGCGCCTTTGACTCGGTGACGTCACAGTGATGCAGTGCTGACGCAGTTATTTAATTTCTGGATTTATTCTTATATAGGAAATTCCAGAAAATAGCCAAAACTCCTAAAAATCATAGAAAATCAACCATAGCTCCAAATCAAACAAATTATATATGAAAAATGATTAGAAAAATTCAATCTTTCCATCTGTAATGGTTTCATGCATGACAAAACACTCTAACCTTGTTGTTTAGATGAAACAAGCTAATACACTTATTATGCATAAGAATTTTAGCTTTCATTTGAATCTTTGATTCAAATGGACCCATTTCAACTTGTTTCACATTGCATTAGGAAGCACACATCATTTTTCCATGTCATTGCATGCATCATATTGTTGCATATTGCCTTGTGTTGATTATATTCTGTGTGTCTTCCATGGTAGGTTCTGCCTCCGAGGATATCTCCGAGTATCCAACTGAAGGGCAGTACCGTACTACCACTCCATCAGGCAAGCAGCCCCATTGATCATATCGATACAATCCCATGTTCTCGCCTCTGCTCTCATTTACAGCATTAACACAACAACGTTTCAAACTGCTGTGTGCTGCGGTAGTTGAACCCTTATCCTCTGCATGACCTGTCATTGCCACAGTAACTAGATGAAACCCACTAGCATGTGTAGGAGTTGATTGAGACATGTATGCGTTTCCTACCTTGCTATGCCTTCTATGCTTAGAGTTGTGTCAGGTCTGGTTCATCTGGGCAATGGGCTAGAGTGAAATGATTATGTCGGTAATGTGAGAGATATGTTAAACATGATTTGGTAAAGGTATCGATGAGAGGCCATGTAGGAGTACATGGTGGGTTGTTCCATTGAGGCCGTCCCTAAGAACTAAGATCTGTATGTGTGATTTTAAGAATCAGCTACTACCATGCATTGGGATCCTTAATTGACCCTCTCGGCTTCTTAATCACCCTAGTACTCTGTCCAGGAGTTGCAAATAGTTTCTGGTGTTTGTAGGTTATGTGTTGGCGGCCGTGCGTAGCGCTGACCCTAGGGGTGGGCTATGTTGCAGTAGATACACCATGGCACGGTGTACCGAGTCACCCGTTTGGTGTCTCGGGAACCCTGTTCACATCGTTCGGGGCCGTATGTGGAAACCTCGGCCGGACTCCCTGCGGATGGAACCTGGATAGGCGATAGACCTGGACTAGAGACTTGAGTGTTTAGGTAGGCCGTGGCCGACACCCTCGTTGGGCTTCCGCTTGAATGTTGCCGAGTACATGTCGTGTAAACGACGGTAAGTGGTGAGGGCGTGTATGAAGAAGTACACCCCTGCAGGGTTAACATCATCTATTTGAATAGCCGCGTCCATGGTAAAGGACTGCTTGGTTGCATATACAGTTCATAGACAAATTAATGGTTACCACTAAAATACTCAAGATAAGTGTGAGTACCGAGGATGGCCCTCTCGTAGGATGACGAGGGAGGATCCCCGGTGGAGTATTGTGTTGGTGATTAGTGGACTCGTGTGCGAAAACTATTTTACTAGTGGTGTCTCGTAGGATAGCTTAGCCAAGAGTCAAAGCAGGCTTGCTGCAATAACTCCACCACCTTCTTGAGAATGAGCATGTATAGTAGGTTCTGATGTAAGACTTGCTGAGTACCTTTGTACTCATGTTTACTTTAATTACTGTTTTCAGACGACAACACCGCCCCCTCCGATGGGTTTTATGTAGATCTCGACGTCGATGAGTGAATTGCCACTCAGGTGGTGATCCTGGCCATGGAGGGCCCTATGTAGATAGACAGGCTTCGAGAAGCCTTCTTTCTTTCTAGCATCTGTACTCAGACTATTTGCTTCTGCATGTGCTTGTATGCTTGTATGACTTGAGTGTCGGGTCATGTGACCCCTACCTATATGAACATGTTATGTATGGCTCTCTGGAGCCTTTAAATAAAGTACTTGGGTTGTAGAGTTTTGTTGTGATGCCATGTTGTATTTGCACATATCGAGCATATTGTGTGTATGATTGAAATGCTTGGTATGTGTGGGATCCGACAATCTAGTTGTTTATCCTTGGCAGCGTTTCTTATGGGGAAATGTAGTCTAGTGCTCCTCGAGCCATAGTAGTCCGCTACAGCCCGGTTCACCGGAGTCCTGCTAGCCCAGCACTACTGCTCAGGACACTTGACTGGTCGGCATGTGTTTCACTTCGTTCCTATGTCT
Organism: Triticum monococcum; assembly: GCA_034509565.1. Taxonomy (NCBI): domain Eukaryota; kingdom Viridiplantae; phylum Streptophyta; class Magnoliopsida; order Poales; family Poaceae; genus Triticum; species Triticum monococcum. The sequence continues at coordinate 523,647,871 of CM067842.1, read as the reverse complement.
GTCCCTTCGGGGAAATGTCACGCGGTGACATCCGGAGTCCTGCCTAGCCTGCTACAGCCCGGGTTCCCCGGAGTCCTGTTAGCCCAGTGCTACAGCCCGGATCCACACGCTGATGACCGACATGCTCGATGTGATTCATGTATGCCTGTCTCCATAGGTCTGTGCCACTTTGGGTTCACGACTAGCCATGTCGGCCCGGGTTCTCTGTCATATGGATGCTAGCGACACTATCATATACGTGAGTCAAAAGGCGCAAATGGTCTCGTGCCTTGGTAAGGCGACACCCATGGGATACCGTGCGTGAGGCTGCAATGTGATATGAGGTGTTACCGGCTAGATCGATGTGACTTGGAATCGGGGTCCTGACAGCGTTGGCATCAGAGCCGGACTGCCTGTAGGTTCGTTGAGCCAAACTAGTCAATGTCGAGTCTAGAAATGCTTTAGTTATATGTAGGGGAATTGATTGTGGGAGGGAACGTAAGGCTCTTTTACTCCTTTACCTTATGCCTCTGATCTGAGTCATTCTCTTCTCATTCAGTGTGGGTTAAGGACTAGGCTCTCTTCTTCTATCAGGTTCACGTGTTACTAATCCATAGTAGCTTATAGGATTGTTGTTACCAGCCACAGTATAGTTCCTACTACTTTTAGTATGTTGCTAGTTGAATCAGAACCTTGATATGATGTTGTTGAGTGGTATTGCAAACTGTTGTGGATGTCTCAAATCTTTTCTGAGCATTTACAGTCGTTATGTTGTCCGATTTCCCCTAGAAAATTCTAATGCCTTTGCATTATTCTGTGCTTTCAGATGGCCACCCGTTCGTAGAACCAAGTGGTTCATCTGACCCGGTGCCTTGATGTGCCCGGCCACACGGCCCTTGCCGTTCACATGCTGGCAGTTTGCTCCTACTCGTCCCCGCACATCCTTCAATACTACGGCGATTCGCTCCTAGTCGTCCCGTCCATTCACATTATGGCAGTTCCACTAATCCTAATCCTCCTCCCAAATCCATGGCGTCCCAAATCTCCACGATCGGCGGTGAGTACAAGGTTAGAACCATCACCGGCGATGAGTTCGATGTCATCTACACCCGTTCTTCCGCGACGGTGAAAGGATGCCTTTCTCGCTTCAGACGCATGTTCGAAGACTCAGATGATGAGTGGGTCGCTGGGCTAGATTTTGAGTACACCACAGTCCTGGGACGAGAGAAGGATCTAAAGGACGAAGAGAGGAAGAAGCCCGCCGTGATCCAGGTTTGCATGCATGACTTATGCTTGGTCTACCACATATGCCATGCCGACGTTGAGTGCCAGGATTTTAAGGACTTCCTCGAGAGCAACCTAGTCAAATTCGTTACTATAGACTTTGGTAACGACAAAGAAGTCCTGCATCGGATAGGCCTCGTTGTAGGCAACACCTTCGACCTCTAGAAGAATCGGCTGGTGTCCGCTCGTCAGCCTTCAATGCTGACCCTGTCAAGAGCCATGGTTCATCCTTCGTACGGTAAACTGGAGAAACCTCCATACACGTTTCATCGTCATGCATGGCAGCGGAATGTACTGATATAGACCACATCCACTACATTGCAATGGATGGCTACCTTTGCTTCAATATCTACAAGGGTTGGATGAAGAGCAACAGCCAAGTGTGTGGTTCAAGCAAAGAAGTATCGGCCAAGAAAGAGGGACAAGGACGAAGTCGAGGACGTGGACGAGGACTCCGAGTAAGGTGGCAGTGTCGTTGCTCATGGTGGTTCTAATGCAGTGTCTACCAGAATAGTTGCAAAGTTTAATTTCAGGTGTGCTTAATTTAATTTGAGGGGTGTGTTGTGCTGAGCCCCCAACAGAACTATGGTATGTTTCTTCTCGTTACTTTAACTCTTCAGTATGTACATACTGGTATTTCTTACATTTCATCTTCTAGTTGGTATAGTACTACCACTCGTTTCTTCACATTATATATGTACAATATATATGGCCAACATCATATAGCCAGCAGTTTAGTTGTCAAAGAATTTCAGGGTGCTTAGTTTTGTCAAAGAATTCCAGAATGCTTAGAGGGTGCTTGGATCCAAGGGACTTATTTTAGTCTGACTAAAAATAGTCTCTTTAAGAGGCTAAAGTTCCAAGCACCCCTGACTAAAGAGGGGCTAAAACTAGTCTTGAGACTAAAAATTTTAAGTCAGGGGTACCCCTACTAAAATGTGGATTAGTCCTCTCTCTACTCATTTAACTCCTCTCCTTTAACACAGGCGAGTTCTAGATTGGAGGGTTTGGAGGATAATAAATGCTCATTAACTTGATTTTAGCCTTTTTAGTATTTGGATCCAAGCATGGGTGAGGCTAGCATGTTTTAGTCCCACTACTTTTAGTCATGGGACTAAAATGTATCCAAGCACCCTCTTAGTTTTATTTGAGGGGTGGGTTGTGCTGGACACCATTATTGTGACTAGCCTTTTTAATATTACTATATGCATAATTTGGCGACGAGCGCTCTCTATATGTACCACCTTTTTTTTTAATTTTAAGTTTTGCTCCATGGCGCAATCCATCGATACTACTGCTGTACAAAAGTATACGTTTTTAAAAGGCTAGAGGGCGGGGCAGTCTAGCTTGGTCGGTTTCACGAGATGCGAGGGCCTTTGTGATTTGACGGCTCATTACTGCTGGAAGGCGGGGCCTTGTGATTTGACTGCTCGTATAAATGTGCGGACGACCTGATTGAGGAGGAGCAAAGAACCGTGCGGTATACTCAAGTTTTCCACTGGAGTAGTACTGTGATGGAGGAGCACGAAACACGGCAGCCCAGTGCCATATGGCGATAAAAAATGATCTAATTTGCTAGTCATCTCATTGTTAGCATTGTTCTATTCATTCCCTCAAAAAACATTGTTCTATTCATGCCTCGCAGAGAACGTGACACGTGCGGCGAAACAACCGAAGCAAAAGATGAAACACAGGAGCAAAAGAAGAAGGAAGATTATCACCCTAAATGATCTAATTCGCCGTGGAGTCGTAACTGCTTCTTCATCGCCTCCACGACCTCCATCTCCTTGCGCGTCTCCTCCGCCATCTTCATCATTCTGTCCATGACACGGCATTTCTCGACGCGAGCCTTCATCATTTGTTCCACGGCCATATTACGTACCTTGATAGCAGCCGGGTGCTCGATGCGGAGCTTCGCCAACTCTTCCTTTTGTTCCATAGCGAGGGCCTGCAGCATCTTCATCGAGGAACTACTATTCTCATGCAGCTTCTTTCAGTCGGCATTCTTCTCCTTCAACAGGTCGATCTCGTGGCAGATCTTCGCATTGTCCTCCCGAAGTCGCAGGATTTCGTCGGTCGCCTTCTTCTCCGAGGCAATGCTCTTCTTCAGCAGCATCACCAAGCCGGCGGTCAACTCCCCCTGCTGATTGAGCTCAGCGGGCATGTCGTCAAGGCTCTCCTTCAGCAACTCCATCAAGCCTTGGATGAACTCCTTCTGCTTATTGAGCTGATCGGGCATGCCGTCGAGGGATAACGACTCCAGCTCCGCCGGCTCGGCATGTTCACCTCCGCGGCTAGGGCGCTCCTGGGAGCCATCGTCTGCCCGTGAGAGATCTTTCGAGGTCTCTGCGTGGCGGCGAGCCCTCTCTTTTTTCCGCAGCCTCGGCTGCCGCTCCCTTGTTACGAGTAGTTCTCGACCAAGAGCTCTGCTCACCGGCCATGGCAATGATGGACGAAGAAGAAGCACTTATGAGGAGGAAAGGTAGAGTGATTTTCGGTTAGGTAGTTCCCCTTTTTATAACCTAAGTACTAGCACTAGTACTAATACCTGCATAGTGGGAACACGTTCAGGTTTGGTACGTACTACTAGTAGGTGTGAGCAGGCTTTCGAATGTGATGGGAACAAGGTAAAGATTAATTGATGGCTTTGGTTTCGAGGCCCGAAACGGCTCCCGGTGAGTTTAGCGGAACATAAATTTCAAGTACTACTACACTGCTCAAATGCGTAAATATTATGTTACTGTCAAAAATTGGCACAAAATACGAAGGAGACCAATGGAAGTACTACTAGCAACCCACGATTTAACTACTCGCATGGGAGCAGTGGAGTAATAATGTCTTTCTTCCGCCCTCACGTCCACTCAATTTGCATGCGCTGTATTAATTGACCATCAATGAAGTGAACGACTTTACACGCGTCAAATTATCACATGGGGTGGATCTTGGTACAAAATTGCGTCCGCTCGTGTATGTGCGTGTGCGTGCGAGGAATGAGTGCGTGCATGGCGTGCGTGCACATCTTCGCTTCCTGCATGTACCGCCAGTATGGCTCAGGGAGGACGAGTACATTCTTCTGGTACCAGCAACACGTCACTGTGATCAATGCATGCAAGGAGGTCGCGACAATGCCTACACATGTGCCACGTGGCTTCATGAACTTTAAGAGAGAGACTGTGTAGTGTGCCATTGGTATTCTAATTTACATGTTTTGCACATACTCGGAGTACTAGTAAGGTACACAAGCATTGCACGCATCAGTATTTGCAACCAAATTATGAATAAATACCACACTATAGCATGTAAGCTCTGAGTCATATATGCCTGATGTAGCCCTTCGTTTAATTCTTATAGTTCATCTCATTCAAAATCAGTTAGTTTTTATAAAAAAAGCTAAGAACGCGGGAATAGGAAAAACATGGGATTATAGTGGAATGTCGTCTTGAATCCTACAGGATTGTACGAGTGTTTGATTGTGCATAGAAAAAATGCAGAATTCTTTCAAAGAGGTTTGAGTGGATGGGATGTTTCATATGAAATCTAGTGCAAATGAATCATATGGAAAAATTCCTATGGTTTACAATCCTATGAATCAAACAACCAAGATAGGAAAAAATCCTAATGATTAGAATCCTCCAAAATTCCTTTGAGAATCCTTTGAATCAAAGAAGCCCTTAATCTATTTTATGATTCATGGAATTGTGCGTTGTAAAGCATAAAGTAAAAACAAATAATGACAATTCAACTAGAAAAAAGTTTGGGCAGTTATGATACGGAAGATTCTAGAACAAAAGAGAACCATTGTTGTTTTGAGGTTTGTGCATTATGCTTAAGTTCAACCATGGAGTCTGCTAGATTGTACATGTGGCAAAATCCGGTGGGGGCTAGAAGATGGTGCGAGGGGCCGAGTGGAGGGAGACTATGAAGGAATGCACAAGTGCGAGATCGATATATATAGAGAGAGGGTGAACACGTGCGTTGATGCGCGCGGTGGCGGAGCCATGAAAAATAAATGAGCTAGCGGGCCAAGCATTGCTAATCCTTTACGAGGAGGGTCAATTCATGAACTTAAACCATTTTTAGCAGCAATTGTCTAATGATCACATTCATATTAGCCTTGATATATAGTGATGTTAGGGGGGAGGGGGCAGGGCCCTTATTGCCCCCTGTCTTCGCCATTGTGCACGCGTCTGAGAGATGAAGCGGAAGGCATGGATGATGACAGGGGGACGTTGGATATATAATTAATGTGGGTGTATTAGCTATATATGTTAATCCTATATAGAGAGGTATAGATTGATCGATGTGGACGTGGGAAAGAGGGTGAGACCTCACTGGATATATCGATTGATCGGTTTGTGGGGAAAACTATGAAAGACATAGCTATATACACACATACATAGAGGAACATCGATCGTTGCGCATGCACGCGTGAGAGATAAACAATGCCCGATATGATGGAGAGGGGGATGTGTGTTGGTGTGTGCCTTCATGGGAGACCGGCCTGAAGAAAAAGATTGCATGCGTGCGATGGATAATACCGACTGGTAGTGTGTGTGCATGCATGCACGAGAGAAGGTTAGTGGTACAATTATAAAGAGAAGACTACTGTGTGGGTGTAAAAGAATAGCTGAATAGGTGAGGTCACAATCAATGTAAAGTTGAATTCAAATATTTGAATAAGAGATCCTGATGTTTGAAACCCATGCATGCATGAATATAACAGAGATCTGCGCGGTGTGGTTTGGAAACGAGCATGTTGTAATGTATACACATTGAACAAGGTCAGACTGATTTGAATTTGAGATACCGATGGCAGACATCATTTTGCCACGTCGCATCCGTGCATGGACACACTATTCTAATTGGAGATGATGGGCGGCTTTTGCATCACATATCTATATCTATACCCCTATATATATATTATATATATATATTTTATTGTGTGCGGGTAACTTTAACTTTGAAAGATGGTCGTTGGATGAGGCGAATCCGATGGTCCAAAGATGGCAAATTTGAGCACTACTGGCCGTTGGATATCATCTAGATTCCACCAGATTTTGCCACATGTATAATCTAGAAGACTCCATGCTTGAACTTAAGCATAATGCACAAACATCAAAACACAAGCACTTCTTATTTGTTCTAGAATCTTCCGTATCAGAATTTCCCAAATGTTTTTCTACATGATTTTCCATTATTCGTTTTTACTTTATGTCTTACGATGCACAATTCCATGAATCTTAAAATAGATTAACTTTCTTATAAAAACTAGATGATTTTGAATGAAATGAACTATAAGAATTGAACGAACATCTACATCATGCATATATGACTCAAATCTTGCATGCTATAATGTGGTATTTATTCATAATTTGGTTCCAAATCTCATGGGTGCAATGCACGTGTACCTTACTCTAGTCTAAGTGGTGTTTGTGTGTGTGTGTTGTGCGTGTTGAGGTGCAAATTGTCTTTTTTTTGGTACACGTTAAGCTTGTTCTTCCGAAATTTCAAGTCGCACCTTGTTATGCCGAAAGTTCAAGCTAGCGTCTCTGTATATCGTGCTGGGAAACTCCCGCCTCTTCAACCCGCGCCTTGTTAGTCCGAAATATTTAAGATATATCTTTGTCTCATTGTGCTCCGACAACTCCCTCCATCTCAACCCGCGCCTTGCTATTCCGAAATTACAACGCGCGCGAAAACTCCCACCTCCTGTGAAATCCCGACACGCGAAATGCCTGTGGTACCCCTGAACCGAAAGAACCGCCTCAAATCGGTGGGGGTACTTTCGTAACTTACCCCACATTTCGGACAAGTGCGTCTCTAAGCCATGGTTCCCCACTGCCATCCCATCCGCCCACCCATTCGTAAACCGAGGCCGTGAAAACCCGCGACGAAACCCCACATCCTGCTCCGTCCACCACCCAGTCGGAGCCTCTTCCCCGACGACCACAGCAACACCTCGACGTCCCTCATCCACCGTACCAGATGAGGATCCGTCGTCGATCTCATCGTCCCGCCGGTTCATCCACACCGTCCTTCACCTCCAAGGAGCTTCCCCGGCATTCCCCTCGTCTTTCGTGCCACCTCCATTCCCACAGCGCCGTCTTCACCTACACCACCGGAAGAGCATCATCATCACCGTTTCCTCGGATGAAGCAGCGGCCTAATCGGCGCCACCAAAGAGGTTGTACACTAATCGCTGCATTTTCTTCTTGATTCGATCTCACGGTGCTGCCAGCGCTCGGTCCCGAGCCGACAAGGTGCGACTCCATCCACGGCGGCGTCGCCAGCCACTTCCTCCACGGCGTCGCTCCCTCGGCGGTGACGTCCACATCAGTAGGACCTGCTACTGCTTTAGCTCTCGCTCGCGCTGCTGCTCTGCTCTTGCTCTCGGTCCCCTGCCTAGTCTAATCTTGCTATTGGTCTTGCTCGCGCTGCTGCTCTCGCTCTTGCTCTTGCTTGCGATGCTGCTCCAATTTAGCTACACTTCACTTCGATGCTGCCGGGGTGAAGGAAGAACCAGCCGCAGCGGGGAGGGGGGCTCGCCGGAGAGGTACCCTACTATCTATCTTAGGGTTCAGGATGGGGGCGGTGGTCGCCGGCGTTGGCGGGGCGGTGGCGTGGGGATCGCCAGAGAAAAAGCTCGGCACGGGGGGGGCTAGAGGGATGGCCGGGGCGGCGGTGGACCGGTGGTGGGGAGTGTTTTCGAGGCGGGCGGGGCGGCGCACCGCCGGCCGCGGGCGGCGGGGGCTGCTGTTTGGCCGGCTCAGGGGGGTGGAGGTTGAAGATGAACCGCAGGCCCTAGATTTCGTATCCAACGGCTGCAAAATCGACTGACCAGAGATGAAAAAGTCAGTCGACCGATGTGTAGCCTCACCTTACTAGTGCGTTGAGTTTCGACACCAAAATTCAGTTTCGACAGCAAAATTTAGTTTCGACAGTTAAGTTCAGTTTCGACAGTTAAGTTCAGAGGTGAGCGGCTGATGTATTTTACATCTAGCACTTTGTGTGTATGTATTTTACGTCATGTATTGGAGATGCTATTAGAATTCCATTCAGGTTAACGTTGTTCGTTGTCTCTCTTGTCCTGCTTCGGCCTCGGCGTTGTACAACTCACCGGAGCTGCTCCAACGATGAAACCCTCCATCATAGTGGAGCAGTACCTCAGGCTCCATCTCCAGACGCCTAAGATCTTCTTCCCCTCCTCCGACAGCCAAGTCAGCCGGAGCATCCTCACCGGCCAACCCAATCACGCGGAGATTGACATGGCTTCGCCAAAGAGGTTGTACACTTGTTGCATCTCTTTTTTACTCTACATGTTATATATATTGTCCACTGAGCACTCGTAGTAACAGGAAATACGATTATTTTATCCTACTATATGACAAGCAGTGAGGAACCAGGCAACTTAGCTATCGGTGATGGACTCTCTTGAACGCCATCATTATTTATCTCTGCGCGTTTGAGCTGTGCATTTGTCGATGGGCCTGGGAGTTGAGCTAGTATGGCAGTGGCCTGGGTCCAAAGTAATAGAAGTAGCACAAAAACATTTTTTTAGTGTAGGATTTTCCTTGCTCAAGCCTGCCTACTAGAATCGCCAGTGCTTGAAAGGAAAAGTGAATGAAAAACATCGGAATTGGAAAGTTTCCTATGGTACTACTTTTCATGAATTTGGTGCAAAGGAATGAAGCAAAGGAAAACTGTAGGATTTGTTCCTTTAGTGTCTCCTTGAAAGAAAAATCATAGGAATTCTAATTTCCACTTCTCCTTTTCATATTCCTATTCATCAAGCACAAGACTAAGAGATAGTAGCATAATAGCATTATAACCGTACATTTTCTTGTGGTTTGACTTAATCTCACCATGCTTTTTTTGCATCCTGTGATCTTCCACTTGTTGTGAATCAAACACCCAGATTGGCAGAAATCCTGTGTTTTTAAATTCTTTGTTTTGCACATGCATTCCTATCCTATTCCTGTCTATTTCCTATCCCTGCATTGTTAGAATCCTCAAATTCAAACAAGTCCTTACTCAATTACTTCTGTTACAGATATGTGTCAAAGAAAACCTTGTGTGGTTTGTCCTACTCCTGCGGCGCTGTGTTCCACCCCAGCTCAGCTGCTCCAACGACGAAAGGGTTCACCACAGCAGGGATCCGCTCTCCAGACTGTCTTTCGCCGCCTCAGATCTTCCCCACCGCCGGCAGCCACGGCAACTGCATTACCATCATCAACTGAGTAGATGACCTTGAAGACTACACGGGTCTGCAAGAGAGGTCGCACTCTTCCGTGTATGCTTACGTTATGCGTCGCTTAATATGATGACATGCTACATTATCATCGTGTTCACCTATTAGACTCCGAGTCAGGTCCAAACTAATGCTGAAACTTGAGTTTTTAAATGGTTGTGGGGTACATATTGGGGCAGCAATCAGTACTATCTGTCTACTATCTGGTTAATCTCCGGTGTCTACTATGAGTTTCATGTTGGGTGCAAACAAACATTAAAGGAGCCATTATCTGTATTTTGTAACTAAAGCTATTATCTGCCTGCTAATATTGGTTTTAGGTCTATCCACAGTTTGCTACCATCACTCTGGATTTGTGCATGCACTCCTTACATAATCTCACTATGTTTTATTCCTATGCATGCCAGTTATTGTACACAATGGAACTGATCATGTAGAGCAAAAGAGACGAGCCTTGCGTGGCAATAAAATTTCATGCAGACGTCGTTCCATGGTGGGCGCAAAGGCAGCCCCCTCCACCCATTTCGGATCGTAATCAAGAGGAAGATAACTGTTATGAGGGGGATTCAGAAGGAGAAGACCACTCCTATTTACCCCATGAGGACTTCGCTCTAACTTGGCATGCTAATGTTGGTAATATCATGCATATGGTGCCTTGCATTGCTTACCGTATACATTAAAGATGTCATCTGCTTAGTTTAGACATGCTTTGTGTCAATGACATCTGTTTAGTTTTTTTATCGTATATGTGAATCATGCAATGCCATCTTGTCTAGCCAGGCATCATATATGTGAATTTTGCAATGCCACCCTGGTTAGCCAGTCATCTTATATGTGAAGTATATCATGCCATCATATTTTTATAACGTGTTAAATTTGTCAACAATTTTAGTACATTCAATTACTCTTCCTGTGCATCAGCCATTTGGCACGGTCATGGAAAAATATGGAGTGGAAACAAGGTCTTCAGAGCAGACAATGCTATCTGATGAAGCGCATGTCTTGCTGGTTACCGATAGCTCCTCAGAGGAGCATTCGGAGATAGATGACCAGTCATATCCCCCCCCCCCCCGAGGTGCATGCCCTAACTTGGCAGGGTTATGTTGCTCATACCGTGTGTATGGTATCTTGCATTGCTATGTCATTTGCTTAGTTTAGACATGCTTTGTGTGAATGCCACATGTTTAGTGTCTAATTACCATATATGTGATTATGCAATGCCATCTTGTTGCAAGACATTATATATGTGAATTATGCAATGTTATGTTGTTGCAAGGCATTATGTATGTGAATTATGCAATGCCATGCTATTTAGGCAAGCGTCATATATGTGAATTATATCATGTCATCCTTTTTTGTATTTCTCATTGCTTTTGTCAACAATGTTTGTATATTCGACTGCTCTTCCTATGCATCAGCCATTTGAATTGGTGATGGAGAAATCTGGAGTAAAAACAAGGTCTTCAGAGCAGACAATCCTACCTGCTGAAGCAGATCTCTTGCTGGTTACAGATAGCTCTTCAGAGGAGGATTCAGAGGCAGATGACCAGTCCTATTATCCCCCTGAGGTGTATGCTCAAACTTGGCAAGGTTATATTACACATATAATGCATATGTTGTATTGCAATGCTTAGTTTTTACATCATATACACAATATTGAATGACATCTCCTTAGTTGACACATCATATGCAATTGCCCTCTGCTCACTCACTTCCTTAGTATATAAATCATATATTTGAATTATGTCATGCCATGATGTTTACATAGACAGCATGTATCTGAATTATGGCATGCCAACCCACTTTCTAAAGACATACTATAGTTATATCATCTCATCCTATTTACATAGTCATCATATTTAAATTATGTCATTCTATCCATGAATTATATCATGCCATCATGTTTCCATCGACGGCATGTTTGTGATTTATGGCATGCCAACCACTTTAATAGACACATGGTATAGTTATATCATGTCATCCTGTTTACATAGTCATCATATTTTGAAGTATGTCATTCTATCATGTTTAGTTAGCCATCATACATGTGAAATTGTGTCATGCTATCCTGTTTAATTAGCCATCATATATGTGAAATTATGTCCTGCTATTCTATTTGCTTAGACAACATAAATGTGAATTATTTCATGCCATGTTTTCTTCCCTACTATCCATTGCACCTGTCTATCTTACAATGTCTGTACATTCAATTACTTTTCTTGTTTATATGCCATTTCAATTGAAGGGAGTGATGGCAGTATCTGTGGGAGTAAAAACACGGTCTTCAGAAAAGATCGTGCTACCTGTTGATGCAGATAGAACCACGGTTGTACTTGCCCAAGAACCAGCCCCACCACACATAACCCACACTCATGCAGATCGTACCCCTACCCAGTTGGACAGAGAACCAGCTACACCCCTTCTAACCCCAACCCCAGCAGATAGACACCCAGTTCCCGTTGACACAGCACCGTCTCCACCACAGAGCACCCAAACACGAGCAGTTAGTAAGGCAACTGCAGTGCCCAAATCACGAGGACCACCACTCCGAACCTGAAGTCAACGCTTAAAGCAGAAGAAGAATTGTTCTCAGGTCAGGTTCCGTAGCTATGGTTCATACTACTTTGCTCTTGCATCACTGTATTTACTGGTACCAACTAATTTCAAATTTGAAGGATGCAATTGAAACTCCAATGGCGCAACAGGTATGTTTTAAACCTGCTTCTTCAACGTGTTTGGCTGTTTGCTGTTGTAACTTGCTCTATGTTGATTTCAGTTTCAATTGAATAAACAGGTATGTTCTCATGCCATGCACATTACAAGTGTTGTTATTGCTGTGTAGTTTCCCACACTTATATTCTGTCTATGTTACTTTGTCTTAAATAGATATGATTCGAACTGTATCTATCTTGATTTGGCAACATAAACTAGAATGATATAGACCATACAGTGACCATACTACATAGATATATGTTTGTTTCATGCTGTTATCCTGTCCACCTTACTACTGAATTGGTTTACCAAAATGAGTTTCATATACTACATTGTAAACCTGAGATGATGTTTGTTTCTCTTTTAGAACGCGGATAAATATTGGAGAAGAGTACCCTCTTATGCAATGGTAAAGGAAGTAATGCAGATAAGGTTCAAGATAGTGAGACATCCCTGTTGGTCTCCAAGAAAGCTGATAAAAACTATATTGAAGACACTGAGACAACCCCAAAGTCCTGTCTTGATGTAGTGTTCGAGTTACTGTCTACCACTGCTGGCACCAGCTCTTCGAACTCATTGCCTAAATCAGTTCGGCTTCTTGAGTCTCAACTTCAAGTTGAAAGACATCGATCAGATGTTATGTGACAGGAAGCCGAAGGACTGAGGAAGTCCCTGCAGAATTCAGATGCATACTGTCTGGTGCAACAGCAAGCACTGGAGGACTTAAGCGCCAAACAAGAGAAACTTAATAAGCTTGCTAAGCATCTTGCCAGCATTATGGGTACCCAGGATATTGTTTCTTGAGCTCTTCTGAAGTGGTTTCAGTTTTGGACTTGTTTTGCTGTGGCGTTTATATGTTGTTGTGTTCCCTATATTTGCACTGGTGGCGAACTTTGATGCCCAGTGGATGTAATATGTGTAATAGCCATGATAGCCTAGTGGAAGTTTATTGCTTATTTATTTCCTTGTTGTCTTGTTTATTTGTTTGCTTGTAGTCAGTGCAGTTCTTTTTCTGCGGTTTGCTAGTGGCTGCAATAACCTATTTTTTAAAACTAGGCCACGATAACCATGGGCTATTATTTACTGTAGTGACACTTGGCCTCCTACGGGCCGTAGAAACAGTTGGCCTTCTATGTGCCATAGAAACAGTGGGCCTTCTACGGGCCGTAGAAACAGTGGGCCATCTATGGGCCATAGAAACAATGGGCCTTCTATGGGTCATATCATCAATGGGCCTTCTACGGGCCGTATCATCAATGGGCCTTATACGGGCCGTATGATCGATTGGCCAAACATGGGCCAAATAGGTCGCATTCTGGCCGTAAACGGGCTAGAGTTGGAATCGTCCGTTCATGGGCCGACCATAATGGGCCATCGTTAATAGGCCGTATTTGATGATGCTATGAAAACGACCCAACGTATTAACGGACCACAAATGGGCCGATTGTAACCACGGGCTGAATTTGGCCCACAAGCAGAAAATGACAGTAACGGGTCGTAAGTAAACGAATGCTGGAAATGAGCCCAAGAATAAATGGGATCTAAGAAGGCCGAAAGATAACATGGGTTGGAGACGGCCCAACGGAATAACGGGCCGTTAATGGGTATAAAGTGATACATTGTTCATTACGGGCCAATTTCACCACGGGCCGTTAATGGCTGTGAAGTGATACACTGTTCATTACGGGCCAGTTTCAGCACGGGCCGCTAATGGGCCAAGAGTTACAAAGGGCCTCATATGGGTCGAAAGACGTCATGGGCTATACATGGATCAGAAGTGAAAACGGGCTGGAATCTATTGGACGCCCAGATGACGCTACTGGGCCTAATTCGGATAGGGCATAACGGGCCTTGGGTTAGCGGGCTGTAAATGGGCTATATGTGAACAGGCCATTAACAGGCTTTCCATGGGCCGGCCCGCTAGCTTTTGACCAAGTCAAATGGGCCGGCCTTTTCATAGGAATGGGCCATTGTTGGGCCGTGCCATGTGTCGACGTCTCATAGGCGCCTTCTGCCTAGTGAGTGGATGACATCTGTCCCAACGATGAGCCAACACGTGTTTCCTCTAGCCAATGATGATTTTACACGTGGAAAATCCCCATTGGTCGGGGCTGTTAACGGGTTATCAGATCCAAAACCCGACCCGATAGCTTAACGGCATTCCATTACGATGGATGCCACTTGTCGGTCACCCTTGATGAAAGCACTTCTGTGATGCGCGATTTATTGTCATGGAAGTGGACACTTCCGTGATGATAATTTTGGTAATGTCATGGAACACTTCTACGACAGCACAGGTATGACTATCTTGATTCTGTCATAAATTTGTCATGGATGTACATGCATGAAAAAAAGCGACCTACTGTGACAAACACGTATCATCACGGAAGTGTATCTTTTTTTGTAGTGTAAAGCAATTACATGGCACTTGCATCTTATGCAATAAAGAGACAACAATAAGGCTTCTGCCAGTTGCCGATAACTTCAACAAAACATGATCATCTCATACAACAACTTATATCTCATCACGTCTTGACCATATCACATCACAACATGCCCTGCAAAAACAAGTTAGACGTCCTCTACTTTGTTGTTACAATTTTTACGTGGCTGCTACGGGCTGAGCAAGAACTGTTCTTACCTACGCATCAAAAACCACAATGATAGTTTGTCAAGTTGGTGCTATTTTAACCTTCCCAAGGACCGGGCGTAGCCACACTCGGTTCAACTAAAGTTGGAGAAACTGACACCCGCCAGCCACCTGTGTGCGAAGCACGTCGGTAGAACCAGTCTTGCGTAAGCGTATGCGTAATGTCGGTCCGGGCAGCTTCATCCAACAATACCGCCGAACCAAAGTGTGACATGCTGGTAAGTAGTATGACTTGTATCGCCCACAACTAACTTGTGTTCTACTCGTGCATATAACATCTACGCATAAAACCTGGCTCGGATGCCACTGTTGGGGAACGTAGTAACTTCAAAAAAAATTCCCTACGCACACACAGGATCATGGTGATGCATAGCAACGAGAGGGGAGAGTGTGTCCACGTACCCTCGTGGACCGAATGCGGAAGCATTAGCACAACGCGGTTGATGTAGTCGTACGTCTTCCCGATTCGACCGATCCAAGTACCGAATGCACGGCACCTCCGAGTTCTGCACACGTTCAACTCGATGACGTCCCGCAAGCTCCGATCCAGCAAAGTTTCACAGGAGAGTTTCGTCAGCACGACGGCGTGGTGACGGTGATGATAATGCTGCCGACACAGGGCTTCGCCTAAGCACCGCTACGATATGATCGAGGTGGATTATGGTGGAGGGGGGCACCACACACGGCTAAGAGATCAATGATCAATTGTTGTATCTCCAAGGGGTGCCCCCCCTCCCCGTATATAAAGGAGTGGAGGAGGGGGAGGGTCGGCCCTCTCTATGGCGCGCCCTAGGGGAGTCCTACTCCCACCGGGAGTAGGATTCCCCCTTTCCGAGTAGAACCAGGAGCCCTTCCAACTAGTAGGAGTAGGAAAGAAGGAAAGGGAAAGAGAAGAGAAGGAAGGAGGGGGTGCCGCCCCTCCCCCTAGTCCAATTCGGACTAAACATTGGGGGGCGTGCAGCCTCTCCTCTCTCTTTCCCCTAAAGCCCAATAAGGCCCATATACTCCCCGGCGAATTCCCGTAAATCTCTGGTACTCCGAAAAATACTCGAATCACTCGGAACCTTTCCGATGTTCGAATATAGTCGTCCAATATATCGACCTTTACATCTCGACCATTTCGAGACTCCTCGTCATGTCCCCGATCTCATCCGGGACTCCAAACTACCTTGAGTACATCAAAACACATAAACTCATAATACAAATCGTCACCGAACATTAAGCGTGCGGACCCTGCGGGTTCGAGAATTATGTAGACATGATCGGGACACGTCTCCGGTCAATAACCAATAGCGGAACCTGGATGCTCATATTGGCTCCTACATATTCTATGAAGATCTTTATCGGTCAAACCGCATAACAACATACGTTATTCCCTTTGTCATCGGTATGTTACTTACCCAAGATTCGATCGTCGGTATCTCAATACCTAGTTCAATCTCGTTACTGGCAAGTCTCTTTACTCGTTCCGTAATACATCATCCCGCAACTAACTCATTAGTTACAATGCTTGCAAGGCTTATAGTGATGTGCATTACCGAGTGGGCCCAAAGATACCTCTCCGACAATGGAGTGACAAATCCTAATCTCAAAATACGCCAACTCAAGCTCCCTGTGAAAGGTAGAACCTACACTTGGAGTAATATGCAGTCCGATCCTCTACTTGAGCAAATCGATTGGTTCTTCACATCCTTGCATTGGACTAACGTATATCCTAAGACACTTGTTAAACCTCTTGGCAAGCCCGTTTCTGATCACATCCCTTGCGTTGTCACCATCGAGACCAAAATCCCCCGATCCAGGCTCTTTTGCTTTGAAGCCTACTGGACCTTACACCCAGGTTTTATGGACATAGTTAGAGAGGTTTGGGAACGGCCAGTAAGGACCGCAAATGCTGCCACAATCCTCTGCTGAAAATTCAAAGCTCTTCGAAACGCTCTCAAAATATGGAGTAAGAATATCTCTCGTCTATCAGTGGCCATCACGAACTGTAACGATGTCCTGGCAGATTTAGACGAGCTGGAAAGCAAACGAATCCTTTCTACTCCAGAAATGAACTTCAGACGTATACTAAAGTCACACTTGTTGAGACTGCTCAAATATCAAAAACTCTATTGGAAGAAGCGTTGTACTATTCGTTGGGTCAAGTTTGGTGATGAAAACTCCAATTTTTTCCAAGCAGTGGCCACGGAACGTTATCGACAAAACAATATCTCCTCCCTCCAGCTTGAGGATGGCACACTGATTGACAATCATCCCGCAAAAGAGGCCCTCTTGTTTCAAACTTACAAAAACCGGCTGGGTACGGTCTCCCCCTCAGACATGAAACTTGATCTTCCAAACCTTATACCCCGAGCCACAAATCTTGATCAACTTACCACTCCTTTTTCACATGAGGAAATCGATAATGTGGTAAAAGGTATGCCTCCGGACCGCGCTCCTGGCCCAGATGGCTTTAGTGGGGCATTTTTGAAAGCCTGTTGGCCCACCATTCGTCATGAATTTTACGCCCTATGTGAACAGTTAGATGTCACTAGTATCAATGATGGGTTTATCACACTCATACCTAAGATCAACTCTCCAGAAACTGTCAATGACTACAGACCCATTACATTGCTTAACTGTTGCCTCAAGTTAATTACCAAACTCCTAGCAGACAGACTTCAATGTGTCATTCTCACCCTCGTTCACCGGAATTAGTATGGGTTCATTAAAGGGCGTACTTTACAGGATTGTCTGGTGTGGGCTTATCAATACCTTTACCAATGCCAAAATTCGAGCCGACCAATCATTCTTCTTAAACTTGATTTTGCCAAAGCATTCGATTCCATCGCGCATGAACCGATGATTTGCATTATGCAGCAAATGGGTTTCAATGACAAGTGGATCTCTTGGATCAAGTGCCTCTTCTCCTCGGGACGCTCGTCTGTCCTTCTTAATGGAGTCCCAGGCCAACAGTTCCTCTGCCGATGCGGTGTACGACAAGGTGACCCTCTGTCCCCCCTTATTTTCGTCCTGGCAGCTGAACTGTTACAAGCTGCGGTCAATGATGCTTACCAACGCGGAGATATCAACCTGCCTTTTCCATGTAATGGGCAAAATGATTACCCTGTGATCCAATATGCGGACGACACCCTCCTTGTCTTGCCTGCTTGCCTGCACCAGGCTGCCCGTGTCAAGAACATTCTCTCTGACTATGCATCCTCTATTGGCCTCAAAATTAACTTTCACAAGTCAACGCTCATACCAATCAACCTGGACGCAAGTGCAACCTCTAGCCTTGCTGCCATTTTTGGCTGCACTGTAGGTACAATGCCTTTCACCTACCTTGGCCTGCCTCTTGGCACTACAAGACCAACCATTCAAGAATTCATGCCTCTAGTTTGCAAAATGGAGCGTCATCTCACTGCCATGATTGCTATGATGTCCTATGGGGGCTGCCTCTCCTGGCTCAATGCATCGGTCACCTCCCTTCTGGTGTTTTCCATGTGCACACTCAAGTTCCCTCCGAAGCTGATTGAAATTCTTGACAAGATTAGAAGGAGATGTCTCTGGACAAAGAAAACCGACCAAGGTGACAAATGCAATTCGCTTGCAGCTTGGGAACTGGTGTGCAAGCCCAAGTGTAAGGGTGGGTTAGGAGTGATCAACAATAAAATCCACAACGAAGCCCTCCTGCTGAAATTTCTCCACAAGTTCTATAACAAACTGGACGTACCATGGGTCACTATGCTTTGGGATAATCAGTATGCTAACCAGGTGCCTCATGTGGTTGATCTGGTCGGATCTTTCTGGTGGAAAGACATTCTCAAATTAACGCCCATCTACCGAGGGATCACCCGTGTTCAAGTAGTTGATGGCTCGACTACGCTGCTCTAGAAAGACTTGTGGTCAAATGATGTGCTACAAACATCGCACCCGCGTGCCTTTTCATTTGCTCTACACAAAGACATGACAATCGCTGACTTCTGGGCCAACACTGAACTGCATGAAACCTTTCACCTACCGCTGTCTGCTCGTGCACTCAACGAGGCACAAGAGGTCCAACGTGCAGCACTCTGTATGCACCCAACTACAGCAATATCTGACGTTTGGCTCTATGCTTGGGGGACAGCTGAGTACAAGCCAAAAGACTACTATAACAACTTCTTCCGAGATGCAACAGCTCACCCCATCTTCTCGCTCCTTTGGAAATCAAACTGCACGATGAAAATCAAAGTATTTGGATGGTTTCTGCTGCACGACAGGTTGAACACACGTGACATGCTGAGAAGAAGGCACTATGACATTGGGAATGACTTCACATGTCTCCTTTGTGGGCAAAATACAGATGAGACCCTCGAGCATATGATCTTCACCTGCCAGTTCAGCGAAAGGTGTTGGTCCAAGATAGATGTTCATTGGACTGACTTTCATAATAGGTTTGTTGCGTTGCAAACCGCACAACCCACCTGGCCCAATCCTTTCTTCATCGAAGCATTCTTCACTACTGCCTGGAGTTTGTGGAAGGAAAGAAACAATAAACACTTCAGAGGAGTAACCCCAAGCATTGCATCTTTGTTCCATCGCTTCAAAGAGGATTTGGGACTTATGCAACATAGAGTTAAGGGTACGCGTAGAGCTGCCCTGCTTTCATATTGTGGAACACTTAGCTGAGCCGTGTTGTGCTTTTTTCTTCCCTCTTTAAACACTTAGAGACACGTGTATAGCAGTGACCATGGCGTAGTTGTCCCACCCCTAGTGGTCTCACCAGGAGTGGAGATGGATGTGTACGTGAGTGATATGTCTATGTAAACACCCCATTTATATAGATATATGAAATATACAGTGGGAGTTCTCTCCCACTGTCAAGTCCCTCAAAAAAACAAGTACCTTTGGAGACACCTGTAGAGCACCTTTATAATCACCCAGTTACGTTGTGACGTTTGGTAGCACACAAAGTGTTCCTCTGGTAAACGGGAGTTGCATAATCTCATAGTCATAGGAACATGTATAAGTCATGAAGAAAGCAGTAGCAACAAACTAAACGATCATTGTGCTAAGCTAATGGAATGGGTCAAGTCAATCACATCATTCTCCTAATGATGTGATCCCGTTAATCAAATGACAACTCATGTCTATGGCTAGGAAACATAACCATCTTTGATCAACGAGCTAGTCAAGTAGAGGCATACTAGTGACACTCTGTTTGTCTATGTATTCACACATGTATCATGTTTCCGGTTAATAAAATTCTAGCATGAATAATGAACATTTATCATGATATAAGGAAATAAATAATAACTTTATTATTGCCTCTAGGGCATATTTCCTTTATTAAGTGCCCCAGAAATGATAGGAAAAGACTGCAAGCCATTTGTGAATAAGGTTGCCCTTGGTCTTTGTTTGCATCATTTGATTACAGAACAAAATTCTTGATGATCAAGAAATACAACCCAAAGCATACGTGCATAAAGAAATGGTTTGTGAAGTCATTCACTGCTCCATTCATGGCAGGAAAATATATTGATTCTTTTAGAGCAGATGAAAACATCAACAGGATTTTTTTGCTAGGGTGGTTCAGAAGGACTGGAACATGACAGCTACAAGGAGCAAACTTAGAAGGGCTAAGAGACTAGTGAAGAAGGTCCTTGAAGGGTATGAGTTAGAGCAGTACAGCAGCATGTGGGATTATGCACAAGAAGTCAGAACATCAAACCCAGGTAGCTCTTTCTATGTGGGTGTCAATGATGGCATATTTGGAAGTTGCTATTTCTCTCTGGATGCCTACAAAAGGGGTTTCATGCAAGCCTGCAGGCCTGCCATATGTTTAGATGGATGTCACCTGAAGAGCAAGTATGGAGGTTTTATGCTGTGTGCTGTTGGGATGGATCCCAATGACTGCATTTACCCTCTGGCATTTGCAGTTGTGGAGGTTGAGAACACTGATACATGGAAATGGTTTTTGTCAAACCTGAAGAGTGACTTGGGAATACTCAATACAGAGCCATGGACTATTATGTCAGACAAGCAAAAGGGGCTGATCAAGGGAGTGAGGCAGCACTTTCCTGATTCAGAGCATAGACATTGTGTGAGGCATATATGGCAGAGTTTTCAGCAAACACACAAAGGAGATGTACTGAAGAACTAGTTATGGAAGTGTGCAAGGAGCACAACACCTGAGCTGTGGGCTGCAAACATGGAGGAACTAAAGGCCATGAGCTTGGAAGCCTACACATGGCTTGAGCAACTACCACCAAACACTTGGGTCAGGGGTTTCCAAAGAGAATTGCCTAAGTGTGATATCCTTCTGAACAACAACTATGAGGTTTTCAACAAATATATCCTTGAGGCTAGGGAGATGCTGATCAGATCAATGGTTGACAAGATCAAAACCCAGCTCATGGTCAGATTCTACAATAAAAGAAAGGAGGCGGAGAACTGGCCTGGCTCTATATGCCCAAAAATAAGGAAAAGAGTTGAAAAGAATATTGAGCTGTCAGCTACATGCATGGTTTCAGGGGCTGGTGATGGCATTTTCTAGGTTGACAACAAGAACATGACATACGTTGTTAACATCAAGGAAGAGAGTTATACATGCAAGAGGTGGGATCTTAGTGGAGTTCCATGTCACCATGCAATTGCATGCTGCAGACATGAAAGAATTGACCCTGAAACTTTGGTGCACTCCTGCTACAGTATTGAGGCATTCAAGCTAGCATACCAACCCATTATCAAGCCTTGCAGAGATAGGAGAGAGTGGGAGAAGATGAATGGGTGGGAAATCAAGCCACCTGTCTATGAGAAAAAGTAGGCAGGCCTTCAAACTAGAGTAGGAGAAAGCAACCTTATGAGATTGAAAGGAAAGATGGAACCAAGGTAATGACCAGACATGGAGTTAAAATAACATGCTCCTACTGCCATGAACAGGGCCATAATATCAAAGGATGCAATGTGAGAAAGGCTCGCATTTTGCCAAAGAAACAGGTGAGAAGGGGGCCAAGGGCTATACCTGATGATGTGTCAGATGATGACCAACAAGATGCTGGCCAAGTACCACATGCTGCTCAAGAAGAAGGCCAACTCCCACATCAGGAAGTCTATCTAACACAAGATGGTGTCCAACACACACAGGATGAGGTTAATCTAGCAGAAGATGATGCCCAAGTACCACAACAGGAGGTCAATGTAACACAAGATGATGGCCAACTCACACGGGAGGAGGTCCATGCTGCTCAAGATGTTGCTCAAGAAGATGAAGAATATGATACACCAGTTGTAGTTCAGGCAAGTGTCAGATCTTTTGTCCACTTCTTATCAGTTGTGTCCAATCAATTAAAATGTAGAATGCTTCATAGGATGCTAAGATGCTTATCAGTTGTGTCCACCTATTGTCTTTGAACTGCATGACTTTGGATGTACAATGCTTCACATGATGCAGCAAGCTAGACTAGTGCCTAGAGATTACAATGAAACCACTGTGCTAGATTCAGCATTTGCCTCTATGGCAGCTAATTCTCAAGCTACATCACATACAACAACAGCTACAACTGATGGGAGCCTGACCATGAAGCTGTTGAAGATGAAGAAGGACAAAGAAAGGCTGATGGCAGCCAGAAGAGATGCGGCACTGGAGGCCATGAATGAGTTGGCAGAGAAAAGAGCAGAGGAGGCAAAAGCAAAAAGGCAAGAAATTGCTCTCAGGAAAGCTGAGCAGGCAGCAAGAAGAAGAAGAGCGGCAAAAGACAAGAAGGCTAAGGAAACAGCAACAAAGCAGCAAGGAAAGCTGCATTGCAACAAGAGAAGGAAGCAAAAGCAATTGAAGCAATTGCAGCTAAAGCAGAGGCAGCACTTAAGAGAAAAGAAGAACAAGAAGCAAAGAGAGCAGAGGCAGCACTGAAGAGGAAGGAAGATCAAGAAGCAAAGAGGAAACGGCAAGAAGAGGCCAAGAGAAGAAGATCTGGGGAGAAGAAGCAAGCAGGGCCAATTGGACATGTGCCCAAGAAGCAGAAAAGAGTCAATATGTTTGGTGAGTTTAGATGAATCAGTGCTGTTGCACTTGAAGTCATCTGATTTTTTGTCAAAAACTTCAATCTGAGTGCTTGAAACTATTCAAATGTACCAGCCATTCTGTGTTTGAAACTATTGAAATGTAGTTCAATCATTGGCTCATTCAGTTAACTGCATTTTTACTGAAATTTATGCAAGTTAGTACTCATCTCAGCTGAATATTTTGACTGAAATTTATGCAAGTTAGTACTCATCCCAGCTGTGGTACACTAACCTGTAAAGAAAATTAATTTTTGATTGAAAAAAAGATTAAAAAATGGTTGGCCTGATTGTAACTAGGTGTAGTACTAACCTATAGTAAAAATGAATATTTGATTCGAAAAAACAAAAAATGGTTGGCCTGGGGCTCGAACCCAGGCATGTGGTATGAAGAGATGCGTGCAATGCCAATGGATAGTATTAGTAGTCTGATCGAATGCTACTTAACAGACCCCTTATTATTTCATGGTGGCCCTTAGGTCCAGCGTTCGTTGCACATTATGTACGGCGACCATGCACTGCGTTGTCTCCATGTCATTTCGGTTCCTCCTCCTCTATCTTTAAGCCCACCCACCCGCCGCTCCCCACTCCCCACTCGCCACAGTCCACCCACGTCGCCTCGGTTTCTCCTCGCTTAGTCAAGAAACCCTCGCCGCCGACCACCGCCGCCACCGACATGGAGAACAGCCCCGCCTAGCAGAGGGTCATCGATGACCTCGCTGGTGATGACCAGGCGATGCGCGCGGACCTGACGGAGATCGGGAAGTGGTTACCGAGCATTGCCATGATGTGTCACCACGCGCGTGGCCTCCTCAAGGTGATGCTCGATGACGAGCTGGACCACGCATGCCCCGACCCCAACGGTATCCCTTATGCGCTCGTCCTCTGCTTCGCAATGCAGGAGACGCGCTCCGATGACCCAGGGCAGCGAGCCTGGTGGTGGATGCACCGGTCCACCACCGCGCCGCGGCAGCCGGATCCGTTGCGCGTTGGCTCACGAGCGGAGGTCGTCCACAACATTGACCTGGCCATCCCCGCACATGTCAACATGGCCTACTGGGACCACTACCAGCCCGATCTCCTCGGGCATGACGACGTCTCTGATTACATCTCGTTGGACTCGGAGTACGACTCTGGCTCCGACGATGACTCTGGCTACGCTGCCGACTCGTCTTGGTCGACTGGCGAGCCGGACATATCGGTGGTTGTCATCTCTGACAACGAGACGGGGGCACCGGAGGAGGCGGAGGAGCCGGAGGTCCAGATGGTGGCGCCAGTCCTCGACACGAAGGAGGGTGATAAGAAGCGCCCAATCGACGTCGACCTGCTTCTAGAGGTGGCAGATAACAACAACAAGAAGGAGGTTGTAGAGGTTGCAGTCATGGTCAAGCAGGAGGTGGAGGTGGTCTTGGCACTTGAAGCACATGCTGAGGTGGTAGAGAACAAGAAGAAGAGGAAGATGCCTGAAGAAGGTGCAGCTGAGGTTCGCTGGTCAGAGCGCCTGAAGAAGATCAACAACTGAAATGTGGGCTGAAGAAGTGAAGAAGGTGGTTAGTTAGGTATGCGTAAAGTATACTGTTTTCAGCATATAAGTTATAAGTAGAGATGTTTGGTTAGGTGTGCTTGTATAATGTGAGCACATAAGTTAATTATTACTGTCTACTGGTCTTCTTTTGGTAATGTGATGTTATGGTTACTGCTGAACTTTATATTTCTGGACAAGTACTATGAAATGCATCTTCAGTTGTCAGTTACTATGTTGAGAAACTATTGTTGTCATTGTTGCTGTCATCTTCAGTTGTTGTCAGTTACTATGTTCAGCAATTGTTTCAGTGTTGCTGTCATTGTTAGGTATGCTGAATGTTGTCAGCTAACTGAGTGTTGATGTTTAACAAAATATTGTCAAATTTCAGTTAAGCATTTTTGTCTTTTGTCAGCACCAAATAAACATCAACTAAATGAATTTTGCAGTTAATATCTATGTCATTCAATATTTAGTTAGTCATCTCCAACTAGAAATTTGTTATCTAAGCATATGTGGTTAGCTGCTGCATAAACAAATTCACTTGAATACCAAAACCATCAAACTGGAAATTGAACATCTAGTACAACATTAGTTCAATCAAATTCATTAAGCATCTAGTACAACATCACTACAACATGAATTTAGTTAAATCATTCAGCATGTAGTACAACATCTGCTTAATCAAAATCATCCAGCATCCCCTTAAGCTTCCTTATCTTCTCCTTGGTGTCCTCTTTGTGTTTGAACAATTCACCAATCATGTATTCAAGCTTTCTCTTCTCTTGCTTTGATTTATCCCTCTCTCCAATGACTTGGTCCCTCTCCTACATCACTTGATCTCTCTCTTTTTCTGCCTTAGCCCTGAATACCTGATGAATGCTTGTTACTGTTTTGTCATTCATCTTCCTCTTCTCAAGCTTTTCCATAAGATCAGCCATAGCAATTTGTGTGCTGCCTAATTGGCTAATTGCCTGCTCCTTCTCAGCCACCATATTAGCAAAATCAAGTTTGAAATTGCTAATCTCTTTTTCCAACTTCTTCTTCTCTTCCATAATCTTCAAGTTTTCCTCAGCATTCAGAACATTTTGTCTTAGATTCTGTTTTCTCTCCTCTTCATAGATGCTCCATATCCTAGCTAGGCTCATCTTCATAGCATCAGGCCACTCAGGGTCAACCCACTCCACATAGTTGCAGCTAGGTACTTCCTATGAATTTAAGACAAACATAAATTTAGTTAACTAATCAAGAAATTCAGTTAACTACTCAAAAAAATTCAGTTAACTACACATAGCACTTTAATGGCATACAAATTGACTACTGAAAAATAACTAAAATTTGAGCTTTTTAAACTTTTGACAGTGTGAATGAATTTGTACTAACCTTCTGGGCACAGGTTAGGAACCTCCTGCCGGTATCAACTGATTCAAATGCCACAACCTTCTCACACAAAGTTCCATGCTAACATGTAAAACTAGCCAAATCTGTGGCGAGGCCTCTCCATTCCTCACAGAAGATTGTGGCAGGAGCCTAAAACAAATTCAGATTGGATTCAGAATGAAGAAAGAAAGGGGGCTGAATCCTACTTGGAGTAGGACTCCCCCCCCCCCCCCCCGTGGGCGTGCCACACCTTGGCCGGCCTCCTCCTCCCTCCCCCTTTATATAGCTGGGAGGGGGGCACCCCATAGACACACAAGTTGATGTTTTAGCCGTGTGCGGTGCCCCTCCACAGTTACACACCTCGGTCATATCGTTGTAGTGCTTAGGCGAAGCCCTGCGTCGGTAACTTCATCATCACTGTCACAACGCAGTCGTGCTCACGAAACTCTCCCTCGGCCTCAACTATATCAAGAGTTCGAGGGACGTCACCGAGCTAAACGTGTGCAGATAGCGGAGGTGCCGTATGTTCGGTACTTGGATCGGTTGGATCGCGAAGACGTTCGACTACATCAACCGCGTTACTAAACGCTTCCGCTTTCGGTCTACGAGGGTACATAGACACACTTCCCCTCTCGTTGCTATGCATCTCCTAGATAGATCTTGCGTGATCGTAGGAATTTTTTTGAAATACTGCGTTTCCCAACATGTTCCCCTTGGCCACCTTGGAACGGGAACTGGTGCGCACCGGTGCCGCCGGTACCGTCTTGGTACACCTGGCCTTGGAGATCAGCGCCATCTTGGTGGCCTCCTGCGGCACCGGATCGGTGGGAAGGGGCACGACAAGTGCGCAGAGGTGGCGACATCACCGAGCCCTGGTTGGATCCATATTGGTTTGGGATCGATAGCTCCACTCCCTCGGAGCCCGCCTCCGCCGCCGCCATCGTCTCCGCCAGCCCTGCGACTAGCGCCGTTGGGCCCGGCATAGAGATGCCCAGCTTGTCCCACGCCAAGGTGTCGATGGAGTCGTCGTCCACGCTAGCATCATGGTCCTTGTTTCATGTCCTTGTCCTTGAACTTGGCGTGGTCGTCCGAGCCCTTGCCATTGCTAGGAGAAGGAGGGGTGGGAGAGCAGGGGCTACCTAGGAGGGGGGTCCAGATCCGGCTCCAGCTTGAGATTGTAGCTCACCCCATTGAACCAAATCTGCATTGTCCCACGCAGCTTGGCTGGCGCACGGCATGCAAAGCGCATGTGCATTGGCCCTGAACGGATCAGGGAGAGCTCGTTCACCACCAGGGGCCTGCCGATCATGGTAGTGGCCACCATCGGTCGATCCACGCGCCTCCGCTTCGAAGGGACACCCCACATCTTGACCCACACCTCCGGCATGGACGGGGCCTTGGGCTCGTCGAGGACCGCGTCACGGATATCTGCCATGATATTGTTGATGGCGAGAAACAGCTTGCCACTGCGCGTCGCCATCCTCAACAGCACTGGATCAGGAAAGATCACCGAGAATGAGTCGGTGTCGAACGGGGTCACCTGCCAGTCCCACATGCCCTCGAACAGATGAGGCAGCTCTGCCTCCAAGATCTCGTTAGAAAGTACACCGGGCGCCACGGAAACGAAGGTCGCGTTGGCTCCAAGCAGACCTGCCGGCACCTCATCCGCCTCCTTGGCGTACGGCAGGCAGAAGAAGCCCCCTCGGCAAACGCATGACCCATGGATTGAAGCATCAAGGGCTTGCCATGCGTGGGTAGTAGGCCGAGGCATGGCCCTCCTGGCTGCACAGCACACAGAGCTGCTTGAAGGTGCAGTTGACCTGGTAATGCCCCAAGCGCCCGCACTTAAAGCATTTCGGGCCATCCGCCTCCTCGACGGGGATGGGCTCCGCCGCCGTGCCCTTGGAGGAGGAGGGCCCCGCCCGTGGCAGAGGGGAAGGCTTGAAGGCCGCCTACCCCAAAGCCTTGAGCTTCTTCTGCTTCTGTTTGGCATAGGGGTCGCCGACGCAGTCGCCGCAGTGGGGGTGCAGCGAGTCTTTGCGCTTGAGCTCCAGACCCTCTTCTTACGCTCTTGCTCCTTGATCCACCAGGGAGGCGGACGCCCCTAGCCGCCCTCTTCGTCGGCGCGCTCCGCCGCCCTCGCCTTCGTCTGAGCCTGCAGCTCCCGCTTGCAGTGCCGCTCCGCCTACAGATCTGGCTCCGCGGGCGCAACCGCTCGCTTGTCTGCGCGTCGATCCTCCTTGGATCCCATCGCCACCACCTCGGCAAAGGAGCGCACAAGGGGTGGGAAAGGGGAAGTGGGGGAGAAGGAGCGGGCGGAGCTAACGAAGCGCCGCACCTCGGAGTGGGTGGTTGGAAACCCTAATTAGCAGTCTAACTGCAAAGAAATGTAGCGTAGTATTTTTCGCTGACCCAGCTTTTGAAGTGGTAGTTTACTGCAATTTACTTTGTCATTACAACCAATGGTGCTTTGACTCGATGATACAAAATCTTCTCGCATGCTAATCTTCCTACAGTGACTAGTATACTACTCCCTTCGTCCAGGTTTATTAGGCCTAAAGACAACTTCTCTTAGACCAAGATACATAGTAATTTGCTCACATTAATTCTTCCATTCCACTCCCAATGCACTCTCTCACATGCATGCAGCCAATGAAAAAGCACACATGAAGTGTATTAACTTTTCAGCCATGGCACCAACAACAATAGCTTTCAATACAACCAATAAAATGGTTGCATGCATGCACCTTTCCAACGCGGGGCCTTATAAAAGGGGACATGCTTGTGATGCTGAGAGGCCTAATAAACTCGGATGGAGGGAGTACCATCTCTATCCCTGGGACGACATTGTTGGAATTATGTGTCCTGCAACTATATTCAAATTACTTGGAATTGATAAATATTCGGAATACCATATTATGGAATTACACATGTATTTGTACATGGAATTGTTTTACATGTTTAGCATGGAATTGTTACTTGCTGGAACATACTTAAGTTTTATATATACTTAAGGAAGTTGGTCGATTATCAGTGGAATACAATATATACTATTTATATTGGAAAGACTACCCGGATACACTGATTATTGGAAGGAGCTAGATCGTATAATTAGATTACAGCCCTAATGTTGATCTACATAATTAGAGGAATTTACACTCTATTATGACGCGTTGCTCACAAGCGCGTGCTCCAGGAACAAAACGGGTAGAATCCGTTAAACAGACAAATATGATCGTGGTTGGTAATTTGATCTGGACTCTATCCCGGAAACTAGTGGAAAAGACTAGAAATCTTATATCTGTATAAGAGGTGGACTCTTTGGAACGATAGTATAAGAAGGTCCCTACCCCCTAGCCTCAGATATGCGAATTGTGAGCGGCACCACGGATAAACACAAAGGAATAGGGGTAGACCACAAACCCTAAATTATCAACAGACATGTGCACACATCGATCCGTAGGCAAATAATCACATGATCCAAGACGTATCAGGCCAGGCCATCTTGTTGGGCAGGCTCTAGAAAAGGGCAATGCATGGCACGAGGTGATAAGCGGCGTGGACCAGCGTGTCCAGTCCAGCCATTGTTCCGTCCGTATAGATATAGATAGGTCGTGGCGTCACGGACGCTCCTACTTCCACAATTATGCATGCACCGCACAAAGCATGTGGTGGAGGCATGTGACCGTCGCTTGTCGACGGCATCTGTACGCCTTCATTCGTTTGTTCACTAGTAGGTGTAGCGCTCGCCTCACCCGCCGCGAGAACTACAGCAGGCGCAGTGCGATACATGCACGGCACCGCGCTCGCTCCTTGTCCTCGACGCGAAACGACAACAAAGTACACGTATTCCTTCCCCTCCCGTCACATCTTTGGTTTGGCTGTTCCGTTTCCAGTATGATATGATATGCACCCCGCAGGCGTGCAACTTGTGACCACGACGGTGTAGCCAAGCGGACAAAATTACTGTTCTGACCTATTTAGCTAATAAAATTTCGATTTGACTTTGTTTCAAAACAAATTTCGTTTCTAACCTTTTTCGGTGACGTCAAGATCCCTAGCGTCTGGGTTACGAAGTAGACACCAGGGGCCCTAGCGTCTGGCCCCTGGCCCGCACTGCCCGCCTGCCCGTTGACCTGCTAACGTGGCAAAGGGGCCAGGCGCCAGGAACCCTAGCGCCTGGCCCTGGTAACTGGATAATGCCGCGGGGCCAGCCCACCCACCCATCTGTTATTCTCCCTGCGGCGCACGAACAGAGGGGGTTATCTCCTTCGCCCCTCTTCTCCCTCACACCAAACCCCCCCTTAATCTACTTCATCCTTCACCCAAATTTGTGGATCTGAGGCCCCCAAGCTTCTTTGAGGTATTCTCTCTCATTCCCTCCAATTTGTTTTGCTTTTCCCCTCTCTTGTTGGATGCATTATTTCACATTAGGTGATGTTAGATTAGTAGATGGTTTCTTTGTTTTAGGAAATAGTTTGTAGTTGATAGATGATTTGGTAGGTAGTGTAGTTGGTAGATGTTTGTAGTTGTCCACCAATAGACATAGTTTGTGATTTTTTTTGAATTATAGATGATGTATGCATGTGCTAGTAAATTAGCTATATGTTGAATATATAGATGGCATAATCTTTGTTTGAATCTAAGAAGACAACTTTGGCAAGCAAATATATTTAGAAAAAATATTATATGTGTGAAGTGGTATGACAATATAGTTCAATAGAATGGCAGATGATGATTATGAAATTTATTTGATGGTGAAATTTGGTACTTTAGATGATATGTGTGCATATGCAGATGAAAAAAATGATGTGGTTATATTTGAGAAGAAAGGTGTTTTCATATGGCATAACTTGAAGAAGGAAATTGTATTGTTTGATATTTTTCATGTATTCATAGATGTTTGTGATTTGTTTTGTAAGATGGCGGATGGTGATGGACCTTGGTATGACGGATTAATCGATGAGTGGGATAAGGAGCATCGTGCTCATGCCATTGAGAAGGGACAGGTAAGAAGCAAAACTGGGTCAATTTTCGTTGTTTCTCATTTGTGTTCTTGTATTGATTAAAACATCACTTTATTTCCAGCTTGTAGTTGCTATGCGCATGAGGGGTCATTCCGCTGATGACTTTGCTTACGGCCCGCGGTATGAGCCTTACATTCGGAGATTGGGTCTTCTCCCATTCGTGTTGCAGTTTAAGCGACGCGCTCCGCCGGTGAACCACGCGGCGCTGACCGCACTTGTGGATCGTTGGAGGCCGGAGACTCACTCGTTCCACCTTCCATGTGGGGAGATGACGATGACCCTACAGGACATGGCTATGATAAGCGGCCTTTCTATCAACGGACAAGCTGTTACCGGTCGTGTCAGCGTGGGTAATTGGCGAGAACGGACTTCCGATTTAATTGGCGTTCAGCCCGAGGACCCTCAGGAAGGCAAGGCCGATACCGCGAAAGTGAGGCATTCTTGGCTAAAACTGGTCAGAGGAAATACCAATCCGTACCCTCAGGATGCCAATGACGTGGTTGTGCAGCAGTACGCGCGGGCCTATCTTTGGTATGTACTAACCAAGGTAGTCTTCTCAGATGCAACCGGGAACTCAGCCCTCTGGATGTTCCTGGAGCTACTCAATAACTGGGATACCCAGTATAGCTGGGGTTCGGCCGCACTAGCATATTTGTATCGTCAGGTAAGAGATATTTGCAACCATTTATCTTGCATTTGTCATGCGCCTCCATATCTAACATGTTTGTTTGACTGCAGCTTGACTTGGCGTGTCGGAGGAAGGGAGATACACCCTCATTGTCTGGGTTTGTTTGGAGCCTATCCGTGTGGATGTGGGAGCGGATCCCGGTTGGACGGCCCGAATTCAAGAACCCCCTCATGGCAAACCCACGGGGTAATCATGACGGGTTGCATGATGATGATCCATATCGGCGCCCTACGCTTGCTTACTATTGGGAACAAGTGACACTCTACGCAGGAAGCTCGCATGTGTGATACAAGTGCTATATGAACGAGCTGGACACCTTGACTGCTGAGCAGATTTTGAGAAGTTCGATGAGATAAAATTTAGTCAAGAATGAAACTTGTAGCTAACAATGTATTTCTTTGTTTTGCAGGTATATTGGTTGCCTTATGTGGAAGATCGTGACTTTGATCTTAATGAGATGTGCACGCGTGATAGCCATCTTTGGCGGGCGAGGTGCCCAATGATATGCTTCTTCGCAGTCGAGTGGCACTTTGTAGACCGTGTGGCAAGACAATTTGGAAGAAGACAAGGTATTCCAATTGAGAAGAGCAAGGAGGAAATGCTATCTCTGCATCGGTGAGCAAGCATGCCTTGAGTATGTAGTAGAGTATTGAATAAATCAATGTTTGCTAATGCTTTGTTCCATGCATCATTTGTAGGTTCGATCGAAGGAACAATCAGGATATATCGGATTGGGCAAACAAACACCGTGCATGGATAGAAATTTGGAATCAAAGAGACACGCTAGTGCAATCAGAGAATAGACCTCACAATCAGTCAGCATATCAGAAGTATCAAGTGTGGTATGCGGATCGTTACCGGTTAAAGCTAAAGCCTGGTTGGACTCACGAGGAGTGGTCGGAGTTGGTGTCTGAAGACCCAGAGACTGCAGAAGGTTATCATACCTTCAACACGGCTGTGAGAGACACCAGAAGGGCTCATGTGGACTATGCACCGATGCATGATGAAATGGTAGTCTGTTTGACCTATTCTAACAAACTTGCATGCATCATGTTTTTTTCTTTCAAATACATAAGTTTGGTTTGTTCATGAATTGCAGGGCAGATCGTTGCTTCTGTGCGTCAACGATGCCAATGTTGCACTGAGTCATCCACCTAGTGGTGTATTATCTGAGAGGACTCTTAGGAGCACGATGGAGGTGTGATCAATATATTATAAAAGTTTCTTTTCGCAGATTATTTATTTGTATCTCATATCATAGCATATTTTGTGTTGTTGCAGAAGTTCAAGAAGCGGTTCCATAAGATGGCAGCAATGCTTTCTTGCCATGGTGCTCAGTCCAGTGACGTGTATGCACCTGGTACCCGCGCCAGAGCTAATAGACGGCGTTATATCAAGAATGATGAGGACATGGAGGAGGAGGTCCATGAAGAGGAGCCATCACATCAAGAGGAGCCAACACAAGATGAGGAGCATGAGTATGATGCAACACATCAAGAGGATCATGAGTATGATGTTGATGCTCCACAACCATCACAGGTTACACAACCGACACAAGGCAATGCTCGCTCTAGGAAAGGCAAAGCCATAGCTAAGACACCAGGCAAGAAAGGTAGAAAGAAGACATGGAATACACAATTCCATAGTCCGGAGTATCCTCATCAGCTTATCCCAACAAGAATGCAAAGATATAAGGCCAACATTGAGGTGGAGGAGGAGGCATACAACAAAGAGGAGGAGGAGGCTAGCAAAGAGGAGGAGCCTACACTTGCACCACTCGTGAAGAGAGGAAGGAGGAAGTGAGCTTCTTGTTTGGAAGTGTATGAACTAGGTGGCGTTTGTGTGCATGAACTTGGTGTTGTGGTAAAAACTTTTAAGGTTGTCTTGAATTTGGTGTCTTATGTATGCACTTGGTGTCTTATGTATGCATGAATTTGTCGTGATGAAAAATCTGTGAACTTGTTATCGTTTGTATGCAAGAATTTGTCGTGGGCAAAGTTCTGTGAAATGTGCTATCTTCTGTGTTTTATGAACCTGTCATATTATTATATATGTGCTATCTTCTTGTGTCAAATAAGTACAAAAATTAGTACAGGGCCCCAGACGCCAGCGTCCGTGGCGTCAGGTATGAAGTCAGGGGACCAGACGCCAGCGTCCGTGGCGTCTGGTATGAAGTCAGGGGACCAGGCGCCATGGTCCGTGGCGTATGGTATGAAGTCAGGGGACCAGACGCCAAGGTCCCTGGCGTCTGGTGGTCGACTGGAAGGAAAAGCAGAGGCATGGACAGCAAAAACAGGGCAGCCAGACGCCAGGGTCCATGGCGTCTGGCCCTGGTGTAGTAGTTTTTTTCTATCAAACACCTGTTGTATCGAATGACAATCATTAGTGTTCACATAGATATTTTGTTCTATCAAACACCTATAGTATCACATAATAGCAAATGACAAACATTAGTGTTCACATAATAGCAAATGACAAACATAGTTATCACATAATCTCAAATTACACAAATAGTCTCGAATGAGAAGTTCATCACATACAAAGTCTTGAATGACATAAGTAGTTCATAACCACGATGGTCCACGATAATTGAAACGACATGAACATCACATATAAGTCGGTTTCCTGTAGCAATGCAAGTCAACAACCTTTTTCCATCCCCATTCTTGCAGCATCTCTTGAATCTTGTCATCATCAGTTATGTCAACCAATTTTCTTCTGCCGGGGCCATCTGACTGCTTACTGCTGACATAGTACACAAAATCCTCTTCCTTCAACCCTTGCTTCAACATGAATTTAGTTTTCAACCAATCGAAAGTGAGGTCCACTTCACTAACTTCCACAATACATGGAGACAAGCCTAGGACATGAACAACAGGGCTAAGCATCCACTGAGTATCCTTAGCCATCTACAACACACAAATCTCTTAGTACCTAACCTATGATACATTAAATCATAAGAAAAACAAACTAGGGTTTACACAAAACTATAATGCATTAAACCAACCAAAAGATGGGGGCGGAGTTGATTTACCTTCTAGTTTCGAAATACTGAAGATCCAACGGTGAAACCGGACCGATTCGTGAGAGATTTGAGGGGGGGTTAGGGTACTGGATGAGAGTGAGTGGATGAGAGGGCTAGAGGTGAGAGTGAGTGGATGAGAGGGCTAGAGGTGAGAGTGAGTGGAGATGAAAGGAATGAGAGGGGTAGAGGTGGAGATGAATGGATGAGAGGGCTAGAGGTGGGCCCAAAGAATCTTATCCACTCAGAACTTGCTCTCTGGATAGGGAGCCAGACGCCAGGGACTTTGGCGTCTGGGTCTGGAGACCCAGACGCCAGGGTTCCTGGCGTCTGGCTCTCTGGATCGGGCATCAGACAGATCAGACAAGTGTCTGGTCTCCTGCGCGACCAAAACGAGCCAGACGCCAGGGACCTTGGCGTCTGGTCTGGACATGGACCCAGACACCAGGGTTCCTGGCGTCTGGCTCTCTGGATGATCAGACAGGTGCCTGGTCTCCTGCGCGACCAAAACGAGCCAGACGCCAGGGACCTTGGCGCCTGGTCTGGATATGGACCCAGACGCCAGGGTTCCTGGCATCTGGCTCTCTGGATAGGCAAAATGCTCTCTGGTCATGTTCTTGTCGCTTTTCGGATGGGCAAAATGCTCTCTGGATAGTTTGCTCATCATGTCGCCATATTCTTGTCACTATTGCAGTGACCGGCAATGCATGAGCACCCTTCAGCACATTGTTGAAACATTCTACCAGATTGCTCGTCATGTCACCATATCGCCTACCACCATCGTCATGAGCGCGTGCCCACTTGTGCTTCTCGCTTAAATTCCTAGTTAAGAACTCTTTTCCCCCTTCGTTCACCGCTGCAAAGAGTTTGTTGTACCGAGCATCGAAACCTTGGGTGGTGAAGGCCACACATACATGGGTAAGGTCTTTGCTGAGCTCCTTGCTCTTACATGCCCGGTAAAAGTTGGCCACGAAATGCCTCATGCACCATCTATGGTGAAGCTTTGGAAATCCTGGAATAACAATGTCCATTGCCTTGAGTATGCCATGATGCATGTCCGATATGATGCATACCTCCCTAGCCCTAATCACGTTGTGCCTAACATGACCCATGAACCACTCCCAGTTGTCTTGGTGCTCGGAAGGCACCAAAGCAAATGCACACGGCAACACGTTGTCGTTTGATGAGTGCGTCATTGCTACCATTAGTGTGCCCTTGTATCTACCGGTCAAGAACGTGCCATCTATAGACAAGACCAAACGACAATGCTGAAACGCCTCCACGCGTTGTCCATAACTCCAGAAGGCACGGTGGAACACTCCCTCGTGATCCTCGACCACATGAAACATGCCCGGGTTCCTATGTGCAATCGCGGCCAACAACCTTGGGAGCTGGTTGTATGCTTCTTCATAACCACCATACAACATCCTAATAGCATTTGCCTTTGCCTTCCATGCCTTCCCATACTTGACTTCATAACCAAATTGTTTTTTCACCGTCCGCATGAGAAACCTCACTTTCACAGTGGGATCAAAGCCTATGTCTTTCATCCATTTGTATCCGAGATACTCAGATGTGAGTTGACGGTGTGTCTTTCTAAGTCGTTTCGATGGCGGTTTGCATCTATGAGTGGAAACACAAATTTTTAACACCCATTCTTCGGTTTCTTTAAGCTTTCTTGCATGAACCTTCCGTGGGCATCCTTCTCGCTCACACACCACGGTGTAACGCAACTTCATGTCGGAGTGCTCAACATAAATTGGCCTATGGTTTCGAATGGCATAGTCAGCCAACCAAAACTTCAGCATAGGCAAGCTCAGAAACTTCACTCCTTTCCTCAAATAAGCATTCTCGTCCTCATTCTCCACCCTTGGTTCTCCTGGATCCGGGCATGGTGTTGGCTCAATTGCCGTCATTCTCATTCCACTGTCAACAATAGCTTTATGGGCAAGGCTGAGATCTTTAAACAAGTGAGTTCTTTTTTCTAAGCCCGTCAGCTCAAAGTGGATTTGGTTTTCCTCCTTTGTGCATCCATCCTCGTCCAACTGTTCAACTGGACCCTCGTCATCCGAGTCATACGCATATTGACGACTAAAAGGCAAGTCACGATCCATGTCCTTTTGCGCTATGTATGCATCCAAGTCACCAACATCATTACCATGAAACCCTTCCTCTTGCTCTTCGTCGTCATCATAAGCATCTTCATCCTCTTGAATTACTTCGTCACTAGCAATCACCTCAAATTCATTTGCTTGGCTAGTTGGTGGTTGGCTAGAAGCATTGGGGGCATACAACTCAACCTCATTTGCTTTAATAGATGATACACGGGGACGTGGTTGGCGATAAGCATTGGGGGCATCAACCACAACCCTATGCTCAACAAGTGGCACCATTGTCCTCTCGCTCATGTCATCCATTGGGGAAGAGACATGCCGGTTCAAATCAAAGGTAAACCGGGGAGATTCAACCTTGGTGGCAAACAATTCAAATGACTTGTCTTCTGATTGGGAAACTTTTTCCTTGTATACATCCCAATGCAAATCCGAGGTGACAGGCATACTTTTCAAGCGAGATTTGGCTCCAACTCCAACATCATACCTTCCTATTAACTTAACATCAACATTGGTGTCCATCCACTTTAAGACTTGTCTCACTTTTGCAACAATATCCTCATAGCTAGGGCTTGTACCAAAAATCAATGGTTCCTCACCCGTGTCGGCATTGTTACTCAAGAATGCCTCCTTGTCCATGTAATGAACATTAACAAGTCTCTCCATCTAAAAATATCATGAATGCATTTAAGACTTCAATGAGAATTGGTGTTTATCCAAATACATCTCATTATATCCAAATCATATCAACACTAAATTATTGCCATGGTCAAAAAAGTATCACTAATTAACACATACTAGGCAAAGTTAACCCTAATCACTAACTAACCCTAACTCTCAATCTTTCTACTCAACAAGCATATATTCCTACTACACATCATGCATATCACTATATTATCAAAGTTAACCAAGCCATTCACACTAACATAAGGGAGAAAACAAAAACTAGGGTTCCACCAACATGTATAAAATGCAACCAAAATAACAAGATTTAACAAAAAAATAATTGGATGATTTGGGGGAGATTACCAAGAGCAACAAAGTGATGGAAAGATCCACCTAAGGGATGCACCTTTTGGAGAGGATTTGAGGGGGAGCTTGAGGCGTGGGAGAGAGTGTGGGAGCTCCAAGTGTTCTTCAAGCTCGGGTTATGGATTGAGGAAAGTGTGTGGGGTGGGTCCCACACACTTTCCTGTGAGTTATCCACTTACCAGGGCCAGACGCCAGGGTCCTTGGCGTCTGGCCCCTTTGCCATGTCAGCAGGTCAACGGCCAGGCGGGCAGTGCGGGCCAGGGGCCAAACGGCAGGGTTCCTGGCGTCTGGTTCGCAACCCAGACGCCAGGGATGTTGGCGTCACCCAAAGAGGTCAAAATCGATTTTTTTTTTTTTTGAAACGAGATCAAATAGGGATTTTGTTAGCCTTTTAGGTTAGAACAGTAATTTTGTCCTAGCCAAGCGAGGAGGAGGAGGTGCTTCTCACTCGACAATATCATGTGACTATTCGTTTTCGATATAGTAGTATGTGCGTGGGATCCACCGTCTCTGATCATTCTTCTCTCCTATCGAGTGGCCGATGCGTGTGCAGGTGCGCGTGTGTGGCGCTTCTCGGTAATCAGTGCCAGGTGGGACCACCACCACCTGCCTTTTTCTATTAGGTTATTACTAGAGTTAAAAGCACCTGGAGTCTTAGAACTTGCTCTCAATGTGATGCTTTAGTCCTACAACTTGAAATTTGACCCTACCCAGTCCCTTAACTTGCATAAAATCAACCCGCATAGACCAAACCATCAACTCAAACGGAAAAACCAAAACGCAAGCACGCGTCCGTCCGGCCGAAACGCAACCATCAACCATGCATGCATGCACGCATGCCACAGATATAGGTAACCAGCTAGAGGACATGGGGGCGCAGAGAACTATCCTCGTGAGCTTCCTGCTCGCCGCGTTGGCCACCCAGGCCTTCGTCGCCATCTCGGCCAGGACCGGCCAGACGGACAAGGCAAGCAAGGTGCGTACCTAGCTACAGTGGATCTTGTGCATGCAGCTTGCAAGCCAAGGTGCGTACCTAGCTACCCTGGATCTTGTGCATGCAGCTTTGTGGTGAGTAGTGAGCTAGGTTGTAACAAATGTCGTCTTGTGGCGTGCTCGCAAATGACGTGAAGAAGCCGGACTGCGTGCCGTCGCTCGACCCGCACAACTTCCCCGGCCACGGGGGCACCACCGTGCCGCTTCCCTCGCACGGAGGCTCCTCCGGCACGCCGCCTTACCACGGAGGCTCCGGCACTACGCCGTCGCACCGCGGCTCCGGCTCGACTCCATCGCACAGCGGCTCCCGGTCGTTGCCTGACCCGTCGCACATCGGGTACGGGACGCCGCCTTCGCACAGCGGCTCTGGTTCGTTGCCTGACCGGTCGCACAGCGGAGGAGGTTATGGGTCCACTCACGCCATCCCACGGCGGAGGCGCGTACGGGAGCTCCCCGACGCCTTCCACTGGCGGTGCCTACGGCAGCTCACCCACGCCGTCCCACGACGGGCCTACGGGAGCTCCTCGACGCCGGCCCATGACGGAGGCTCCTACAGCGGAACTCCGGCTGCACCGTCGCACAACAGTCACGGGTCTGTCACACCGACGCCGCTCATTCCAGTCGACCCCAACAGCCTCGGGACATGCGAGTAAGCCACTTACATCGGCACGTAACATTTTCTTTCTTCTGCGAATACCACGAGTTAAGTCACTAACGTGTTGGGCCCGTGACGCTCCACTTGTTTTTGCACGTAGCTACTGGAGGACGCACCCCATGCAGACCTGGTCGGCGCTGGGAAGCTGGCCGAGCTCGGTGAGCCACTTTTTCGGCGCCGCCGGTGGCACGGTCGCCGGCGGCCCGAGCGTGAGCATCAAGGACGCGCTGGCGAACACGAGGACCGACGGCGCCGGCGCGCTGCTGCGCGAGGGCACCCTAGCGCTGCTCAACTCCATGACCCGCCCGGGGTTCGCCTACACCACCCAGCAGGTGAGGGACGCATTCGCGGCGGCTGCGGCTGGTGGCTCCGACAGTGTCGCGGCGGCGCAGGCGGCGGCGTTCAAGAAGGCCAACAAGGGGAAGAAGGCATAGATTGACTGGATTGCCATCGAGTGGGCTTTAGCTAGCTTAAGACTGCAGGTGGGACTGATAGTGGGAGTCCCATCACAGCCCCACTTAATCCCAACACACTTTGGTCGGTGATAGCCAACACTCCATCATTTTTGATGTGGGTTATATGGGCATAAGTGGGATCCCACTTCCGAGCGACACGAATCAAACTGGCCTGACCATCACCAACGCCAAATAGAAGGCGCTTTGCTTAGACCGGCCGACCAACAACCTAATTATCCCTTGATCTCTTGATCTTGCTATCCTGCATAAATATGCATGCACGTCTTGTTGTCTGCACTATGCATCAAGCAAGCTGACAACTAAACCTGCACTGAAACAGGTACAAGCCGCTCGCCGGCGTCGTCGTCCGCGAACGTAAAGACCCGACAGCAGGAGGCGATCTTGTCGATGAGGCTCTCGGCCTCGGGCTCCGGCGACGGCGGTGTCAGCTTGCTGGCCTCCGCGGCGAACACGAAGACATTCTCGGGATTGTCGAGTTGGAGCAAAGTGCAGCAGCGTGGTAGACATCCTCTTCTTAGGCATCCTTGACACGTCCATGTTGACGTCCGGTCGGCACTGGCGTTGGCGAGGCCAAGCGCGAGCGCCCGCTGCAACGCCTGCCGCTGTCCCAGGCATCCCCGCGCCGAAGCCACCAGTGCCCACCATTCCTACAATGTCACCAGTGCCAACCGTGCCCGCGCTAACCACACCGCAGGTCACATGCAGTGCCGCCGATGCCGGCCGTGCCCACGCTCACCGTTCCCAGAAATTGAATCAATTCATAGAGACAATGCAGTTTCATTTCGACCATTAAGCAATTGCTCAACATTAGCAAGGACAAAATGTGTTAACAGTGACAAACATAAACAATCTAATTTCCCAGAAATTGCAACAGCTAGCCTGCACCTTTTTCCCAAAAGAAGGTCACCTGCACCTCGTACCGACATTCCCGCAGTTATAATCAAGAAATGCCTATAGCAACAGGAAATTATGAAGTTACAGGACAATAAATATGCCAGTTTAAGCTTGACGTATCTGTGGCATGCGTGCATGCATGCATGGTTGCGTTTAGGCCGGACGGAAGTGTGCTTGCGTTTTGGTTTTTTTGTTTGAGTTGATGGTTTGGTCTGTGCGGCTTGATTCACAGCAACGTTAGGGGCCTCTTTGCAAAAGACCATGCGCTGACCGGGTATACACCCACACGTCCACATGGCGCTTTCTGATTCGTTAAGACCAAATTTGCACATCTTATGCAAGTTGAGGGACTGGGTAGGGTCAAATTTCAAGTTGTAGGACTAAATCATCACAGTGAGAGCAAGTTCTAGGACTCCTAATGCTTTTAACTCTTATTACTAGTATATGGGATGACGGTTGGGTGCATACAGGACAGGCCATGACTTGGGTGCGATAAAGGAAATGCCACGGCTCAACTTAAAAAAAAATAAAAAAACAAGAGGAAATGCCACGGCTTGCTATCTCAAAATAAAATGAAAAATATGGCACCCCTCCCTAGAGGCCTTATTTAACTCGAGAATTTTAAAATAATTTCGTAGGATTCTCTCTTTTTTTGCGATAATGTAGGGTTCTCTGATAAAATACTCATTTAATGGCAGTTGCTTCTAGTATGTACTCCGAGCTCTTTTTTGGGATGTTATATAAACTCTCATTTTCAAAAGAACGACAGCTCGATCTCCGAGCTCAGGCCCTCCCTCATGGCTTTTGTGCCTAGCAGGAGGCGGCGATCACGGAATGTGTCGTGTTTGGATCTTGGACATCCAAGGCTCGCTTAGCCCGGGGCGCCACCCTTGAGTATGTGGACATCTGGAGCCGGTTACAGCTGGCGAAGCTTAGCTCTCAGCCTGACACTATTCATTGGGGATAGAATAACAATGGCATCAACGTTGTGACCTCTGCGATATAGCGCGTCCAAGCATTGACGAATGATCTGGAATACATGGTCCCCCTTTCGGTGTAGTTCTTTGCATGGTTAGCATCCCTGGACAGATGCTGGATTGCAGATTGCCTTGCACGCCGAGGCCTGCCGCATGAGGCAACATGTGTTATTTGCTCTCAGGAGCCTAAGATGTTGGTTCACATCTTAGATGGTTGCATCTTCTCTTGGGTTGTTTGGCACAACATCCTCTCTTGGTGTTGCCCTTTGATCCCACCGTCGGATGGATCTTCGAGCCTCTTTGTTTGGCTGTTCGTGGTGCTTGGCGGTTCCCCGGCACCTCTTCAGCATGGAGTGGCTTCCATTGCTATTCTCACGTTTGGTCGCTTTGGCGTCACCATGACACGGTCATCTTCGACAATAATCATGCCTTCCTCCTCGGCTCTTGTTATTGCGATCAAGGACGAGGCTTCCTCATAGGTTGCTGTCGGAGCCAAGGGTCTCGATAGGGTTTTATGCGTACCCCAAGTTTTCGCGTATGGGGCTGAGCATCCCCTTTGTCTTCTACTCATCTAGCGTCCCAGCCATGCCATATGGCGTACGTGGCTAGGATGTTACCTTGTACTTTCTATCTTCTACCAATGCAATGATACGCTCTCAAGCGTATTCACGAAAATAAGAAATATTAAAGCGAAAGTGTCATTTTGATCCCATTTTTTCTTTTTAATACCCCCTCTTGGGGGAAAGAAGAATAGTAAAAAAGATATGGAGTGCACTAGATTTTTATTCATTATTTTCTTCCTCTATCCATATTCATGCAGAATTGCTCATGAACTAATACCCAACTCTTCCTCTTTATTAATTGAATTCCTATAACAAGTAACAAGTGTTTTATTTCAAGATTAAGTTATTACTGAACAAAGAATTTTTTTCATTATATTATAAACGATGAGATCAATTCGGAAGCGCCTTTTCTTATTCTAGCACACAGAATTCCTTTGGTCTAATTTAGGACTTTCAAGTCTATTTTATTTTATGTAAGAACTCAAATTATCCTACCGTAAACAGTACAAATCAAAAAATTACAAAAGAAATTTTTAAAATTTTGATTTTTATTCTGACAACAAGTAAGGATTATTTTTCTACCTATATTAGGCGCTCTACGGCTCCAAGGAATGTATATATAATTGTTTTGTTAATCTGCACATATACTATAAATCCCCAATAGATAAAAGTATGTTCTTGAGCCATCAAGTTCTCAAAAAGTAAAGGCTTGGTCCCTTAAGATTTTTGGTAGACATTGGTTCTTCAAGTCTCAAAGCCAGATAAGTTTGCTGCAAAACAGTTTTGAAGGTAATATATAACAGTGGGAGACTCTCCCACTGTCTCAGTTCCTCAAAAAAAGTTTGCTGCAAAACCACATTTTGAGCACGTTGACCAAGTTTGACCGACGAACAGTAAATTTAGAAAAAATAGCAAATGAATTTAGAAAAAAATCTGAAATTCTGTGACAACCAAAATGCTGGGGTGCGCTATGTGCGTGTAAATTTTTGTGGTCAAATAACATTCAAGGAGCTCTAGCAGAAAAAAAATATTTTTGGCTTTTTTTATGAGCCGAAATTTGTTTTTTTTTTGCTACAAGCTCCTCAAATGTCGGAACACCACACAAATTTTCACGCACCTAGCTCACCCAAGCATCTTGGTTGCCACAAAATTTCAGATTTTGTATTATTTTACTCTTTTTTTTATGAATTACCGTTCATAGATCAAACATGGGCAACAAGGTCAGACCTGGTCAACACGGTCAAAATCTTGTTTTGGATGAAATTTGCAAGTTGAAACACAAGATTCCAACTCCCCAACTTAGGCCTTGTTTGGCAGCCCTTC
Organism: Triticum monococcum; assembly: GCA_034509565.1. Taxonomy (NCBI): domain Eukaryota; kingdom Viridiplantae; phylum Streptophyta; class Magnoliopsida; order Poales; family Poaceae; genus Triticum; species Triticum monococcum. Next base: position 523,604,307 of record CM067842.1, on the reverse strand, counting down.
GTTCCGCAGCTCCGTTCCTGGAGCGGCCGGAGCGGAGTGGCCCGCAGCCTAATTTTTCAGAGTTGACAAACTAGCGCTCCATGCGCTACCGTATTCTACGGAGCCGGATGACCGCCGAACGGGCTATTAGACTTGCTCGCATTTTTCTGGCCTTCTGGCAATGTGTGTTTGGTGGAAGATAATGTTTTCATGACTATAAAGATATCTGTAATGACTTCTTTAATCTTAAAATTATGACCAACTCAATCTTTTAAAAGTGCTTATGGTGATAACACGTGTGTACTGCGCTCATAAGGATGCTTATATATATATATATATATATATATATATATATATATATATATATATATATATATAGTGTTACTATTCATCACCCAGGATACAGAATAAGTTATTCTTCACCCGAGGTAATCTCATGATCATTTCATAATTAAATTACGTTTGAAATTCAAATAGTTACATTACTATCGATTCACGATGTAAAATTTCACATAAGAAAATAAAAATATAGGTCATAAGACAAGAAAATTTACGGTTTATGTGTATCTTACACTATGTTTTTACATTCGTAATTTTACATAACATAAAATATATTTTTTGACGATCTAATATTTTCTTACGATCTTTTTTACTTCGAAAATAAGGCAAAATTTATGGAATATAAAATTACGCCCATTGATGGTAAAATAGAGGGGGATGAAGAATAACTATTCCCCATCTAGTATGACGAATAGTCAATCTCTCTCTCTATATATATATATGTATGAGCGTCTGTGTCTGCACGATTTAAAGAAAACAAAGCAAGTCTGATAAAGTAACGTGAACTAGTGTCACGCCACGAGATTAGCGTTTTGTTGTTCTCAGCAAGTTAGGCAAGCAACATCCACACACAGATATATACATAATTTATAAGTAAACAGATGGGACGAGAAAAATACAGCAATTGCCATAGGCAAGTAGTGACCGAAAACGACTTCACATATTTGCTTGGTCGTACGCATCATCAGCGGTTGACCATCGCTCTTCGTTCGCCGTTCCCTTTCTTGCACGGGCTACGTCACCATTTATCTTATCGCCACAGAAACCATATCAATCTAGTTTACTTAATTTCTAATATTACTTTGGGTCCAGGGCTGGTCCTGAGATTTTGGAGGCTCGGAGCGAAACTAAAGCTCAGAGTCCTTAATGTAGACATCGTAATAATAATAGTGTCAACGCCCCTGACCAGCCAGGGCCACAAGCCAGCAACAACAGCGACCGCGTCGTCCACGCGCCACGGTCGTCAAGGCCCAAGAAGCCCAACCCACGCATCTTCGGGCCAACATGGGCTAACTGAAGCCCACTGGCGCAGCTACTTGAAGGGGAGAGCGAGACGGCATCGACATCCAGTGGATCACGGCACGAATCGGCGACGGCTACCTAATCCCTCACAAACCCTAGTTCTTCCTGTTTTCCCCATTCGAGCGCCGCTCCATGTACTCGATCTGTAACAGCTACTACTTCAGAGAGCGATAGATCGATCCCATACTGTTATCCTATCAAATAGTGAATATGTATGTATGAAATATTATAAATAACACTTAAATGAATCCAAAATCAGTATGCGAATAAGATAATTTATACTCTATCCATTCCACAATGTAGTGCTTCCTCTATCCCCGTGCTTCAACTTTGACCGTAAATTTAACTATCAAGACCGATTGCGGCAGGAGCAAAAATTATATCAGTGAATTCGTATTCGAAAGAAGTTTTCAATTATATAATTTTTTTCTCCCGCCGCAGTTGGTCTCGTTGGTTAAATTTATGGTCAAAGTTGAACCTCGGGAAGCGCGGGCGCACTATATTTTGGAATGAAGGGAGTACATATTATCTTAAAATTTTCTTCTAACATTCTTTGATGTTGTGTCACATGATGGGGTTGATGTCAATCTCATCCAATAATTTCTTCACGATGTATAATGTGGCCAAACCATTTAACTTCTCAGTTTCCTCGGAAAGACAAGTTACATTTACCAAAATATTTTTAAATGGCTATTATTCTTAACAAAACTTGCCTACTCCATTTTCCCCTCTCTCATAGGCCCTTTCTCAACTATAATAAGATATCCTAATTTTTTGGATCATAAATATCAAGAGTATGAATAGGTTGTTCATTAGTTCTAGCAAATTGTGCATGTACATCCAATGAATTACCTACATACCTACATTCTCGGAGCCACTTACATTATTATCGCTGATGTTGGTGTCTGACATTTTCTTCTTGTTGATCATATTCTGAATTCCCAATATTTTGCTCCTCTTCCTTTATGGCAACATCGCCAACTCATCATCTTGGTTTATCGAAGCAGTGAAAGCACCATTATTACTCTTGATAATTTTGTCCGAATATCTTCATTTTCTGATTGTACCAATTTATCCATGATCTTCTTCCTTTTCCTTTCATCACTACCCGATGCATACGTCGGACGACATGTTAACACACAATGCTGAAAAAAAACAAAATTGTTGCATCAGCTGTTGAACGGTACCGGCTATGCATCAAGGAACGGGCAATAGGATATACCTGATGGTTGCATGTGCCTATACATAATTACATATGGGAGCCCCTGGACTGAAATTAGCGGCGAACTAGATTAGAAGTGTTCCTGACTGCCTATACAGAATTACAGATGGGGGCCATAGGAACTGAAATCAAAGGCGAACTAGATTAGAAGTGTTCCAAACTGCCTATACAGAATTACAGATGGGAGCCATAGGAACTGAAACCAGAGGCGAATTAGGAAGGAAATTACCACTACACTCATGAGGGAGAGGCGGCGACACCGGCAGAACGTCGGGCGTCGGCGGCCTAGGGCTAGAATAGCTGCGCAAGCGGCCTGCTTATGCCGCGATGGAATAGGAAGGGCTCGCGTCAATTGCTCCTTTTTTCAGGTGAAGGACTCGGTCACGTATGGATGCTTCGATCGTGATACAAACGGATTCGGTCGCTGGGTGCGAGAAGTGGTGGGATCGGGCGATCGGTTTGCTGCTTTTGCGCTCGCACGTCTGCGTGATAAAGCCTAGTTTGATTTTTTCCCGACAGAGGCCTCATAGCTACCTAGGCCTAGTTGTTGCGGGTGGGGCCCCCTGGATTTTGGGGGCCCGGGGCGGCCGCCCCCCTGCCCCCCCTCAGGGCCGGCCCTGTTTGGGTCGTTCCGATGGAGTGGCAACCTAAAACCTCGTGTTAGGCTTATTTGATCGTTGGACTACACTCGCGAACCCGATTAACAGATATATTTTCACAGTTGGTGTCCTTGCAATGAGATTTTCAAATTGGTCAAAAATGGAGATTTCCCAAGCTAAATATCATGTCACAATGTTTTGATAAGTGTCAATAAATTCTTATATAATGTTAAATATTCATGCACTATATAAATGTTTTCATGTTTTTGATGTACTTTCAATGTATAACAATGTATAACAAACAAGTTGGGTAAATTCAATATGATCGTGCTTCCAACATAATAATCTTAATGTTGTTTTGGGACTATCGTCACACTTAATGATATCCCAAGATCGAGAAAAGATGATCACATACAACACTTGAGCTAGTCCTAGAAGTGAGACTAGGAATCAGGTTTTACAGTTTATCATTTCACACGTGCATATGAGTTTTTTTCCACTGAATTGCTTATCCAAGATCATAGCAGTTATGGCACAATATATAAACTGTTAATTATAAAAATGGAAATGAATAATACAATATTATTACCTCTAGGGTACATTTCCAACATTCGAAGCATCGGAGAATGCTTAAGCACACTGGTGTCATTGTGAGAGCCGGCCTAGCCAAAAAAAGAGTGCCTACTCCAGATATCTTGTGAAGCCACAACCTCAAGTATGATAGTGCAAGCTTTGATAGGGCCCCTATACTATTCCTGCTAAGCAGATGGACAATTCTTGCACCTCCAGTGCATATAGGCTATGCTGCCAAGCATCCCAGAATGCCCCTATCTGCAATGATCGCCAACAAATGGGTTGTATCTGTAGCAGTTGGCTCTCTCAAGTAATCTGGGCCAAACACTGCTACCGCGGCCTTGTAGAACATGTACATGGATTCTAGGCACGTGACTCACTCGTGTGGACATACTCATCAATAAGATCACTTGGTATTACATATGTAAGCATCCGAATAGCTGCAACACATTTCTGATAAGAGGAGATCCAACTCTTCCCAGGGGATCCTGCTTGCATACAAAATAATCATCTCAAAGCACAAGTGCTCCCTTGGTGATCTTGGTAATTAATGTCAACATATCTTTTGTTGGACTAATAGTTTTACCTAGTATATTTCAGATAAATTCAACAGTGGCGTGGCAAAGACAAGAAGATGTGGTACACCCTCAAAATGCTAAGGAAAAAAGATTGGCAAAAGCTCAAGACTCTACATTTTTATTTAAGTGATCCAAGGTCACATTGAGTCCATAGGAAAGCTGCTACTTCTCGAGCTTCCGTTGGTTTTTCCCTTGAAGAGGAAAGGATGATGCAACAAAGTAGAGATAAGTATTTCCCTCGGCTTGAGAACCAAGGTATCAATCAAGTAGGAGACAACGCACAAGTCACCGAATACCTGCACAAACAATCAAACAACTTGCACCCAACGCGATAAAGGGGTTGTCAATCCCTTCACACTTACTTGTAAAAGTGAGATCTGATAGAGATAGATAAATGGTAAAGTAAATATTTTTGGTATTTTTGGTTTATAGATCGGAAAGTAAAAGATTGCAAAGTAGTAGATCGGAAACTTATATGAAGGAAAATAGACCCGGAGGGCCATAGGTTTCACTAGAGGCTTCTCTTAAGATAGAAAAATAATAGGGTGGGTGAACATATTACTACCGAGCAATTGATAGAAAAGCGCAAAGTTATGACGATATCTAAGGCAATGATCATGAATATAGGCATCATGTCCGTGTCAAGTAGACCAAAATGACTCTGCATCTACTACTATTACCCCACACATCGACCGCTATCCAACATGCATCTAGAGTATTAAGTTCATAAAGAACAGAGTAACGCATTAAGCAAGATGACATGATGTAGAGGAATTAACTCAAGCAATATGATGAAAACCCCATCTTTTTATCCTCGATGACAACAATATAATACGTGCCTTGCTGCCCCTACTATCATTGGGAAAGGACACCGCAAGATTGAACCCAAAGCTAAGCACTTCTCCCATTGCAAGAAAAACCAATCTAGTTGGCCAAACCAAACCGATAGTTCGAAGAGAATTACAAAGATATCAAATCATGGATAAAAGAATTCAGAGGAGATTCAAATAATATTCATAGATAAGCCGATCATAAATCCACAATACATCGGATCTCGGCAAACACACCGCAAAACAATTACATCGAATAGATCTCCAAGAACATCGAGGAGAACATGGTATTGGGAATTAAAGAGAGAGAAGAAGCCATCTAGCTACTAGCTATGGATCCGTAGGTCTGTGGTAAACTACTCACGCTTCATAAGAAGGGTAATAGATTTGATGTAGAAGCCCTCCGTGATCGAATCCCCCTCCGGAAGGACGCCCAAAAATGTCCCTAGAAGGGACCTCACGGGTACAGAAGGTTGCAGCGGTGGAAAAGTGTTTTTGTGGAGGCCTCTATTGGTTTGGGGATATATGGGTATATATAGGCGAAAGAATTAGGTCAGGAGGTGCACGGGGGGGGGGGGGGGGGGGCACAAGGATGGGAGGCACTTCCTACCCCCTGGGCGCGCCCTCCGTCCTTGTGGCCGCCTCGTGGATCTTGTGACTTCATCTCCAAGTCTCCTGGTTGTCTTCTGGTCGAAAAATCATCGCAAAGGTTTTATTTCGTTTGGACTTCGTTTGGTATTCCTTTTCTGCGAAACTCAAAAATAGGGAAAAAAACAGGAACTCACACTGGGCTCTAGGTTAATAGGTTAGTCTCAAAAATAATATAAAATAGCATATTAATGCATATAAAACATCCAAAATATATAATATAATAGCCTGGAACAATAAAAAAATATAGATACGTTGGAGACGTAACAAAAGCCAATACTATTAAAAGGGGATGAGGTGTTGCTTAATGATCTATTTGCTCAAGTGCTTAGTGATATTGCTCAAAAACCCTCAGCCACTTTCTCCATCCAAATATGTCCAAACCCTAAACTCTAACTCGGCCACGCCGATATTTCCTAGCCGGAGCCCCCGAGTTCATCTCGACTTAGCCACTGCCAAAACCCTAACAATTTAGATTCAGCGATATGGATCTCGGTCCCACTGAGATGACCTTGCCGGCTCTCTGTTGCTTGCTGCAATTATTTCAGTCCATCGAGATGGCTTGACCGATTCTCTGTTGCTTTGTTGCTTCACTTCGTCCTCACCGAGATGATGTAAGCAGCGCCACCAAGATGAGGTTTTTCCTTAAGCCCTTATGTCGGGGATATACCCCGCGGTATGACCCGGCTTGAAGTACGACCCAGCCGGGGTTTGGCGACTCATCGATGACCCGGCTAGACTTGGCGGCTCACTGGTGACCAGGTAGGCGGGTCAGACGCACGACAAGACCCAAGGGCCAGAAGGCAGCTCATAGAAGGCCGACTCATGGTATGGTATCCGGAGGGACGACTTGAGAGGGAGGCATAAGGAATATTTTCCCTTACAAGGGAAGCAAGATCTGGACAAGGATTCCACTTGTAATAGAAGATAGACTAGTCCTAATCCTACTAGGACTCTACATGTAAGTCACCTCTTCAAACTTATATAAGGAGGGGCAGGGCACCCCAAGAGGGACAAGTTTAGACAAACGGACAAATCGTAGACAAGATCAAAGTAGATGCTCTCGACATAGAGGTAGCGAAACACCGCCCTTGTAACCGGGATCATCATCATCATCAATATCAATCAAGCAGGATGTAGGCTTTTACCTCCATCGCGAGGGGCCGAATCTAGGTAAAATCTCGCGTCTCTCGATTCCGACCAACCTCGTTCAAGCTACTGCCTAGTTGTGATGACCTCATGACTAAGTCCTCATACCAGGACATCTGCCATGACAAAACCCAGATAGTCGGCGCCCATCGCGGGGCAGCGCACTATGGTTTTGAGTTCTTGAAGGGATCTTTCCCAGGCATCGAGGGATACACCGTTGGCAGGATGACCATGAGTTCCCGTGGCAAGCTCTACATCGACGACGCTGGCTGGGGTCCCTAGGCCGACTCAATCGGGTACGAGTATTGGGTCCCCTTCAGCGGAATCCACGTATTCATCGGTAAAATCGGCGGATCTAAACCTGAGTCATACATCTACACCGACCTCGTCGAGCTGACTCAGTGCACGCAACCTGCCCGGATCCAAGCTGGGCGGAAACACATTTTTGTGGGCTTCACACAAGGTGTGGAACTTGCGGAAAATTCGGCATCTGGAGGAGAGACTCTCATCTACTCGGGTGATGAGTCCTCGACCGGGGAGACGGAGTCCACCTACCTGCTTCAAATGGCGGGCCTGGGGGCTGTTCCGATGGTGACAGTATTCCAGACCCCTACGAGCCGCCGAGACGAGCCGCCATCTTCATGGGTGGCATGGCGCCTGCTCTCAATAACATGACAGTCGAAGCGACAACAGCTACTAACCCCTTAGGGTTCGGCTCAGTCAGGCTGCCGGCTCAAGTTTTATTTGAATTAATGAATGAGTTGACAACCTTAATGGGGACTAAGATCATGACAAAAAAACCAAGCGGAGCATAGCACAGAGATCGCGAAGCTTAGGGAGCAGATGACCAAAGCCCAAGAAGATATCAACACTGAAAACACCCGGATGACAACAGTGTAGGCTGAGATTAATGCTGAGTCGGAGTGCCTGAAAGTAGAGGCTTGGCGTTTAAGTCTGGATCAAAACGCCCCCAATGCAATTCTTCGGAGGAGGTACCAGACCCGTTTGCCCTTAAGTTATGAACCCACGAACTTGTTCAACACACCGGGGGCAGGACCGAGTACTCCTGGAGCACCAGTTATACCCCCAACTATAGAGACGCCTAGGAATAGGGCGGTGGCTCAGCCTCCTCAGCCAGAGACGGCCCATAGGGGCCAGACCCCGCCTCAGCATTTCGCAACACCGCCGGGTCACTTCTCTAACCTGGTGGATAACATGGTAGCAGTGTCTACCCGACTTAACACGCTCCCTATTACTGGTGCGACACCCATTGAAGTTGAAGCACGGAATGCCATTGAGCTTCTTCAAACGGCAATTGCACAGCAGGAAAAGTACTCATACAGTCGTGACCGTGTGCACACAACTCTCCTCCCAAGCCGTAGTTACAGTCGGCATGTTGAGTCGCCTACAGTCTCCAGCAGTGAGCAATGCCGTAACCCGCCCCTTAACCTGATGACTGATGCTTGGGCAATTGTGGATGAAACCAGAGCCCGCCGTGAGGCGGCAGCGGCAGCTAACCAGTGAGCTTATCAGCAGCCTCTGTGGGAGCCGGGTCAAATTCCAGGACCATTAGGGTGCTGTGTCTAGTACCGGCTTTGTGAATCGAGCGCTTACCCAAGGATTTTAAAGGCCCTCACAAGGTGCCAATTACACGGCGGATCTCCCGCCGGAGGCTTGGATTGAGAGTTATGAGCTAGCCATGGAGATGTTGGACGTTAGTGACACAGCATGTGCCAAATATTTCACTATGATGTTGGAAGGGCCGAGTCGTACATGGTTAAAGAACCTTCCCCCCAATTCTATCAATACTTGGGCGGAGTTGAAAGACAGATTTATCAAGAACTTTCAAGGAACTTGTAGGCAGCCAATGACAAGTGTTGATTTGGAGCATTGCATGCAGCGAGAAGATGTGTCTGCTCATCATTGGGCTCGCGGGCTGCGACCATCGTTCGTTCTTCAGAAAGTATTGGGGCGGCTTAGGTTGTGCTGCTCTTGGAGAAAGACTGTCACTTTAACCCCCTTAAGCAGAAGCTTGGGCGGCTCAAATGCAAGTGTACAGATATGGGCAAGCTCATGGACGTGCTTACCAGGTACGACGACTTTGATACTACTAAGCATCGAAGCTCTGATAATGATAAATTTGCTAAGGGCAAGAAAAATGGCGGTGGCAAGGGCCAGTAGCAGCACGCCTCGGCTCAGCATGGTACTCGGAATAACCAGGGCAATGGGGGAAGCGCAAGTACTTCGATGGCGGGTCAGACTTTGTGGCTAACACCAATGCCGGGTTTAAGAATCAATGTCGTAATGGTAATGGCAAGCCGCCTTGCAATGGAGGAAAGCCTATCAATCTTGAGGCAATGCTCAATGACCCTTGTCCTAAGCACATTTATCGTAACAAGCCGTCTACTCATGTCTGGAAGGATTGTTATATCTACGGGAGTTTAGGAACCAGAATCTTCAGCAGCACCATGGTAATAATAATGGGCCTCCTGGCGGGTCAGCTTCCAGTTTTCAGGGTTTCGGCTTTGGTGGCGGCGGCTCAAATTCCGGCTATCAGGGTCAAGGTAACCATGGTAGTCATAATCAGCAGTCTGGTCAGAGTAATTAACAGCAAAATAGTCAATCAGGATATCAGAGTAATCCGAAGCACTTAATGGTGGTCATTACTACATCTTCACTACAAACACGTGTAAATGTGACCGAAAGGTCCATAAGCGAGCAGTCAACACGGTTGAGCCGGTAGTATGTCAGTATTTAAGGTGGTCGGAAGAGATGATAACATGGAGTCGGGCGGATCACCCACCCCGGGTTGATGATCTGGGTCATCTAGCCTTCGTGGTAGCCCCTCAAGTGGGCGGTTATAAATTTATAAAGGTACTTATGGACGGTGGTGGCAGCATCAACATATTGTATTACGATACTTTTCGTCGGATGAGTCTGGCCGACAAGGACCTCAAGCCGTCTTCAACAATGTTTCATGGAGTGGTGCCTGGCATGTCGGCTTACCCTGTTGGAAAGATATCGTTGGAAGTGTCCTTTGGCGATGAGTGCAATAATAGAGCAGAGACACTATGGTTTGAGGTGGCCAAAATAAAACTCCATATCATGCATTGTTTGGATAGCCGGCTTATGCCAAGTTCATGGCTCACCCTTGTTATGTCTATTTGCAGCTCAAGATGCCACGGAAATAGGGGACACTCACAATTCATGGGAATCACAAACTCTCCTTGGGGTGCGAGGAAGGGGATGCGGCTTACGCAGAGTCAGCTTGTGCTTGATACATCTCCAACGTATCTATAATTTTTGATTGCTCCATGTTGTTATATTAACATTCCTGGATGTTTTACAATCATTTTATAGCAACTTCATATCATTTTTTAGGACTAACCTATTGAGATAGTGCCTAGTGCCAGTTGCTGTTTTTTGCTTGTTTTTTACTTCGCATAAAATCACTACCAAACGGAGTCCAACGGAGCAAAACTTTTTGGATATTTTTTCTGGACTAGAAGACACCTGTCGGGCCAAAGAAGTACTAGAGGGGGGCTCCGAGGGGAACACAACCCACCTGGGCGCGCCTAGGGGCCCAGGGCGCCCTGGTGGGTTGTGCCCACCTCGGCCGCCTCCCGCACCTCCTCTTTACTCTATAAATACCCTGAAAATCCAAAAACCCTAGGGGAGTCGATGAAACTCAATTCGAGACGCTGCAAGTTCCAGAACCACGACATCTAATCTAGACACCATCACGGAGGGGTTCATCATCCCCATTGGTGCCTATCCGATGATGCGTGAGTAGTTCATTGTAGACCTTCAGGTCCGTACTTAGTAGCTAGATGGGTTCCTCTCTCTCTTTCTCTCTTTTGATTCTGAATACAATGGTCTCTTGGAAATCTATTTGATGTAACTCTTTTTGCGGCATGTTTGTTGGGATACGATGAACTTTGAGTTTATGATCACATATATTTTATCCCTGAAAGTTATTTGAGTTTTAATATCCAACACGCATGATTGCTTATAGCCTCGTATTTCTTCTTCGCATCTTTGGTTTAGTTAGGCAGACTAGATCGATTTTTCTTGCCATGGAATGAGATGCTTTGTGATGGGTTCGATCTTACGGTGCTCAATCCCAGTGACAGAAGGGGACATGACATGTATGTATTGTTGCTATTAAGGATAACAAGATGGGGTCTATTCCTACATAAATAGATCTTGTCTACCTTATGTCATCTTTCTTATTGCATTACTCCGTTTCTCCATGAACTTAATACACTAGATGCATGTTGGATAGCAGTCGATGTGTGGAGTAATAGTAGTAGATGCAGGCAGGAGTCGGCCTATTAATCTTGGGTGTGATGCTTATATAATGATGATTGCCTGGATATCATCATAATTATTTGAAGTTCTATCAATTGCCCAACAGTAATTTGTTCACCCACCGTATGCTATTTTTCTCGAGAGAAGCCACTAGTGAAATCTACGACCACTGCGTCTATTCTTTATCATATTTGCCTTTGAGATCTATTTTTATCTGCTTTTACTATCAGATCTATTATTCCAAAAATCCAAAACTACCTTGCTGCACTTTTTTTTATTTTTTTATTCCAAGATCTATTTATCCAATCTACCACAATTTTATCTATCTTTTTGCCAGGGAGAATCAAGTCAAGTCTCCCGACAACTCACCAACTTCTGATGATGTTACCTAAAATGGATTGACAACCCCTCATAAGCGTCGCGTTGCAAGTATTTATTCTTTGTGTGCAGGTACCGTTTACGTAGTGTTCCTTGTTTCTCCTACTTGTTTGATAACCTTGGTTTCATCACTAAGGGAAATACCTACCGTAACTGTCCTGCATCATCCCTTCCTCTTTGGGGAAATACCGACGTAGTTCAAGCCGCATCAAAAGGAATTTTTGGCGCCATTGCCGGGGAGACATCATCAACATCTATCAGGTTCCTATTCACAAATCTCATCTCCTTGCAATTTACATTATTTTCCATTTGCCTCTCATTTTCATCTCCCTCACTTCACAAAAATATGACGTTTTATTCGCCCTCTTTTTCGTTCACCGTTTTCTCGTCAGATCTGTTTATGTGTGTGATCTTGTTTGCCTACCTTGTGACTCTGGCTAGCATGACCACTCGTCCTTTATCTCCACATTTTTAAAGTTTTATACTTCAAGCAAAGACAAGGAGAAAATTTGAAAGATGCCTGGTATAGGCTAATGGGATCCTACCGCGTTAGCAACCTAAAAGGGGATACACAGATTTTGCTTCAAAAATTTTTATATAGGATTAGCCTTGCATCATAGACAACTTTTGTATTTTCCTGCTAAAGGGAACTTTATTGAGCTTGATGCTAATACCACTTGTGAGATCCTAGAGGAGATGTTGGGAATTCCACCAACCAAAATGGGGATTTCTTTTACTCAAGAAGGAGTTAAAATTTTAGACAAATTGAGTGATTCGCATAAACATATGGTCGAGTTGCAAAAGTATAACGAACCTCTCAAACATATTAGTGGAAAACTCAATTGTATGAATACTTTGATTACTCTTTGCAATAAACAGTTGGATAATTTAGATCTCAAGATGGTTTCTTTTCCTGAGAATTTGGGGAAGCGCAAAGAGCCCCCAAGATTTGAGAAAGCCATTACCAAAGTAGCAAAAACTAAATATGATAATACTTATATCTATGCATTATGTCTAGCTAGGGGCATAAAACGATAGCGCTTGTTGGGAGGCAACCCAATGAATAAATTTTATTTTTGCCTTTTTCTTTCTGTTCTTGAGTGTTTGCACAATTATGCTAGTGTTATGATTGTTGGGAAACGTAGCATACAATTTCAAAAAAAATCCTATGCTCACGCAAGATCTATCTAGGAGATGCATAGCAATGAGAGGGGGAGAGTGTGTCCACGTACCCTCGTAGACTGAAAGCGGAAGCGTTTGACAACGCGGTTGATGTAGCCGAACTTCTTCTAGCTCAGGCCGATCAAGCACCGAACGTACGACACCTCCGAGTTCTGCACACGTTCAGCTCGGTGACGTCACTCGCCTTCGTGATCAAGCAAGGTGTCGAGGTAGTAGATGAGTTCCGTCAGCACGACGGCGTGGTGACGGTGATGGTGAAGTGATTCTCGCAGGGCTTCGCCTAAGCATCGGAAAACAATGACCGGGGTGTAAACTGTGGAGGGGGCACCGCACACGGCTAACGATTGTTGTTCCGTCTTCTAGGCTCCCCTCCCCACATATATATAGGTGAGAGGGGAGGAGAGTCAGCCATGGGGCGCCCCAAGTAGGAGGAATCCTACTTGGGGTCCTCCCCAATTTATCCTCCCCCTTCCTTTTTTTCTGGAGGGGGAAAAGGGAAGATGGAAGGGAGGAAGGAAAGGGGGGGGGGGGGCGAACCCCCTCTTCCTTCTCCAATTCAGCCTCTTGCCTAAGGGGGGCGCCACCCCTTGTGGATGGTGTGCTCCCCTCCTATGGCCCATGTGGCCCATACCTTTCCCCTGGGGGTTCCGGTAACCCCCCGGTACTCCGATAAATACCCGATATTATTCGGAACACTTCCGGTGTCTGAATTGTTGGGGAACGTAGTAATTTCAAAATTTTCCTACGCACACGCAAGATCATGGTGATGCATAGCAACGAGGGGGAGAGTCTGATCTACGTACCCTTGTAGATCGCAACGGAAGCATTGACACAACGTAGAGGAAGTAGTCGTACGTCTTCTTTCCGATCCGACCGATCCAAGCACCGTTACTCCGGCACCTCCGAGTTCTTAGCACACGTACAGCTCGATGACGATCCCCGGGCTCCGATCCAGCAAAGCTTCGGGGAGGAGTTCCGTCAGCACGATGGCGTGATGACGATCTTGATGTTCTATCGACGCAGGGCTTCGCCTAAGCACTACAACGATATGATCGAGGTGGAATATGGTGGCAGGGGCACCGCACACGGCTAAGGAACGATCTCGTGGATCAACTTGTGTGTCTTGGGGTGCCCCTGCCCCCGTATATAAAGGAGCAAGGGGAGGAGGCCGGCCGGCCAGGTGTGGCGCGCCAAGGAGGAGTCCTCCTCCTAGTAGGAGTAGGACTCCTACTAGGAGGGGGAAAGAGGTGGAGTGGGAGAAGGAAAGGGGGGGCGCCGCCCCCTCCCCTAGTCCAATTCGGACCAGGGAGGAGGTGGCGCGCGGCCCACCTCTGGCAGCCCTTCTCTCTCTCCACTAAAGCCCATAAGGCCCATAACTTCTCCCGGTAGGGTTCCGGTAACCCTCCGGCTCTCCGGTTTTCTCCGAAATCACCCGGAACACTTCCGGTGTCCGAATATAGTCATCCAATATATCAATCTTTATGTCTCGACCATTTTGAGATTCCTCGTCATGTCCGTGATCACATCCGGGACTCCGAACTAACTTCGGTACATCAAAATGCATAAACTCATAATAACTATCATCGTAACGTTAAGCGCGCGGACCCTACGGTTCGAGAACAATGTAGACATGACTGAGACACATCTCCGGTCAATAACCAATAGCAGGACCTGGATGCCCATATTGGCTCCTACATATTCTACGAAGATCTTTATCGGTCAGACCGCATAACAACATACGTTTGTCATCGGTATGTTACTTGCCCGAGATTCGATCGTCGGTATCCAATACCTAGTTCAACCTTGTTACCGGCAAGTCTCTTTACTCGTTCCGTAATACATCATCTCGCAACTAACTCATTAGTCACAATGCTTGCAAGGCTTATGTGATGTGCATTACCGAGAGGGCCCAGAGATACCTCTCCGACAATCGGAGTGACAAATCCTAATCTCGAAATACGCCAACCCAACATCTACCTTTGGAGACACCTGTAGTACTCCTTTATAATCACCCAGTTATGTTGTGACGTTTGGTAGTACCCAAAGTGTTCCTCCGGTAAACGGGAGTTGCATAATCTCATAGTCATAGGAACATGTATAAGTCATGAGGAATAGCAACAGCAACATACTAAACGATCGGGTGCTAAGCTAATGAAATGGGTCATGTCAATCAGATCATTCAACTAATGATGTGACCTCGTTAATCAAATAACAAGACCTTGTTCATGGTTAGGAAACATAACCATGTTTGATTAACGAGCTAGTCAAGTAGAGGCATACTAATGACACTAAGTTTATCTATGTATTCACACATGTATTATGTTTCCGGTTAATACAATTCTAGCATGAATAATAAACATTTATCATGATATAAGGAAATAAATAATAACTTTATTATTGCCTCTAGGGCATATTTCCTTCAGTCTCCCACTTGCACTAGAGTCAATAATCTAGATTACATAGTAATGATTCTAACACCCATGGAGCCTTGGTGCTGATCATGTTTTGCTCGTGGAAGAGGCTTAGTCAACGGGTCTGCAACATTCAGATCCATATGTATCTTGCAAATCTCTATGTCTCCCACCTGGACTAGATCCCGGATGGAATTGAAGCGTCTCTTGATGTGCTTGGTCCTCTTGTGAAATCTCGATTCCTTTGCCAAGGCAATTGCACCAGTATTGTCACAAAAGATTTTCATTGGACCCGATGCATTAGGTATGACACCTAGATCGGATATGAACTCCTTCATCCAGACTCCTTCGTTCGTTGCTTCCGAAGCAGCTATGTACTCCGCTTCACATGTAGATCCCGCTACGACGCTTTGTTTAGAACTGCACCAACTGACAGCTCCACCGTTTAATGTAAACACGTATCCGGTCTGCGATTTAGAATCATCCGGATCAGTGTCAAAGCTTGCATCAACGTAACCTCTTACGGTGAGCTCTTTGTCACCTCCATATACGAGAAACATATCCTTAGTCCTTTTCAGGGATTTCAGGATGTTCTTGACCGTTGTCCAGTGATCCATTCCTGGATTACTTTGGTACCTCCCTGCTAAACTTATAGCAAGGCACACATCAGGTCTGGTACACAGCATTGCATACATGATAGAGCCTATGGCTGAAGCATAGGGAACATCTTTCATTTTCTCTCTATCTTCTGCAGTGGTCGGGCATTGAGTCTGACTCAACTTCACACCTTGTAACACAGGCAAGAACCCTTTCTTTGCTTGATCCATTTTGAACTTTTTCAAAATTTTGTCAAGGTATGTGCTTTGTGAAAGTCCAATTAAGCGTCTCGATCTATCTCTATAGATCTTAATGCCCAATATGTAAGCAGCTTCACCGAGGTCTTTCATTGAAAAACTCTTATTCAAGTATCCCTTTATGCTATCCAGAAATTCTATATCATTTCCAATCAGCAATATGTCATCCACATATAATATCAGAAATGCTACAGAGCTCCCACTCACTTTCTTGTAAATACAGGCTTCTCCAAAATTCTGTATAAAACCAAATGCTTTGATCACACTATCAAAGCGTTTATTCCAACTCCGAGATGCTTGCACCAGTCCATAAATGGATCACTGGAGTTTGCACACTTTGTTAGCTCCCTTTGGATCGACAAAACCTTCCGGTTGCATCATATACAACTCTTCTTCCAGAAATCCATTCAGGAATGTAGTTTTGACATCCATCTGCCATATTTCATAATCATAAAACGCGGCAATTGCTAACATGATTCGGACAGACTTAAGCATCGCTATGGGTGAGAAGGTCTCATCGTAGTCAACCCCTTGAAGTTGTCGAAAACCTTTTGCAACAAGTCGAGCTTTATAGACAGTAACATTACCATCAGCGTCAGTCTTTTTCTTGAAGATCCATTTATTCTCAATTGCTTGCCGATCATCGGGCAAGTCAACCAAAGTCCATACTTTGTTCTCATACATGGATCCCATCTCAGATTTCATGGCTTCAAGCCACTTTGCGGAATCTGGGCTCACCATCGCTTCTTCATAGTTCGTAGGTTCATCATGATCTAGCAGCATGACTTCCAGAACTGGATCACCGTACCACTCTGGCGCGGATCTTGCTCTGGTTGATCTACGAGGTTCAGTAGTATCTTGTTCTGAAGTTTCATGATCATTATCATTAGCTTCCTCACTTATTGGTGTAGGTGTTGCAGAAACAGTTTTCTGTAATGTACTACTTTCCAATAAGGGAGCGGGTACAGTTACCTCGTCAAGTTCTACTTTCCTCCCACTCACTTCTTTCAAGAGAAACTCCTTCTCAAGAAAGTTTCCGAATTTAGCAACAAAAGTCTTGCCTTCGGATCTGTGATAGAAGGTGTATCCAATAGTTTCCTTTGGATATCCTATGAAGACACATTTCTCCGATTTGGGTTCGAGCTTATCAGGTTGAAGCTTTTTCACATAAGCATCGCAGCCCCAAATTTTCAGAAACAACAACTTTGGTTTCTTGCCAAATCATAGTTCATAAGGCGTCATCTCAACGGATTTTGATGGTGCCCTATTTAATGTGAATGCGGCCGTCTCTAGAGCGTATCCCCAAAACGATAGCGGTAAATCAGTAAGAGACATCATAGATCGCACCATATCTAGTAAAGTACGATTACGACGTTCGGACACACCATTACGCTGTGGTGTTCCGGGTGGCGTGAGTTGCGAAACTATTCCACAATTT
Organism: Triticum monococcum; assembly: GCA_034509565.1. NCBI lineage: Eukaryota > Viridiplantae > Streptophyta > Magnoliopsida > Poales > Poaceae > Triticum > Triticum monococcum. The sequence goes on along the minus strand of CM067842.1, from coordinate 523,586,793 downwards.
TTCAAATGTACACGAAACTCGTAACTCAAATATTCTCCTCCACGATCAGATCGTAGAAACTTTATTTTCTTGTTACGATGATTTTCAACTTCACTCTGAAATTCTTTGAACTTTTCAAATGTTTCAGACTTATGTTTCATTAAGTAGATATACCCATATCTGCTTAAATCATCTGTGAAGGTGAGAAAATAATGATATCCGCCACGAGCCTCAATATTCATCGGACCGCATACATCTGTATGTATGACTTCCAACAAATCTGTTGCTCTCTCCATAGTACCGGAGAACGGAGTTTTAGTCATCTTGCCCATGAGGCACGGTTCGCAAGTACCAAGTGATTCATAATCAAGTGGTTCCAAAAGTCCATCAGTATGGAGTTTCTTCATGCGCTTTACACCGATATGACCTAAACGGCAGTGCCACAAATAAGTTGCACTATCATTATCAACTCTGCATCTTTTGGCTTCTACATTATGAATATGTGTATCGCTACTATCGAGATTTAACAAGAATAGACCACTCTTCAAGGGTGCATGACCATAAAAGATATTACTCATATAAATAGAACAACCATTATTCTCTGATTTAAATGAATAACCGTCTCGCATTAAACAAGATCCAGATATAATGTTCATGCTCAACGCTGGCACCAAATAACAATTATTTAGGTCTAATATTAATCCCGAAGGTAGATGTAGAGGTAGCGTGCCGACCGCGATCACATCGACTTTGGAACCGTTTCCCACGCGCATCGTCACCTCGTCCTTAGACAATCTTCGGTTAATCCGTAGTCCCTATTTCGAGTTGCAAATATTAGCAACAGAACCAGTATCAAATACCCAGGTGCTACTGCGAGCATTAGTAAGGTACACATCAATAACATGTATATCACATATACCTTTGTTCACCTTGCCATCCTTCTTATCCTCCAAATACTTGGGGCAGTTCCGCTTCCAGTGACCAGTCTGCTTGCAGTAGAAGCACTCAGTTTCAGGCTTAGGTCCAGACTTGGGTTTCTTCTCCTGAGCAGCAACTTGCTTGCCGTTCTTCTTGAAGTTCCCCTTCTTCTTCCCTTTGCCCTTTTTCTTGAAACTAGTGGTTTTGTTAACCATCAACACTTGATGCTCCTTTTTGATTTCTACCTCCGCAGCTTTCAGCAGTGCGAAGAGCTCGGGAATAGTCTTGTTCATCCCTTGCATATTATAGTTCATCACGAAGTTCTTGTAGCTTGGTGGCAGTGATTGGAGAATTCTGTCAATGATGCAATCATCTGGAAGATTAACTCCCAATTGAATCAAGTGATTATTATACCCAGACATTTTGAGTATATGCTCACTGGCAGAACTGTTCTCTTCCAACTTGCAGCTATAGAACTTATTGGAGACTTCATATCTCTCAATCCGGGCATTTGCTTGAAATATTAACTTCAACTCCTGAAACATCTCATATGCTCCATGACGTTCAAAACGTCGTTGAAGTCCCGATTCTAAGCCGTAAAGCATGGCACACTGAACTATCGAGTAGTCATCAGCTTTGCTCTGCCAGACGTTCATAACATCTGGTGTTGCTCCAGCAGCAGGTCTGGCACCCAGCAGTGCTTCCAGGACGTAATTCTTCTGTGCAGCAATGAGGATAATCCTCAAGTTACGGACCCAGTCCGTGTAATTGCTACCATCATCTTTCAACTTTGCTTTCTCAAGGAACGCATTAAAGTTCAACGGAACAACAGCACGAGCCATCTATCTACAATCAACATAAACAAGCAAGATACTATCAGGTACTAAGTTCATGATAAATTTAAATTCAATTAATCATATTACTTAAGAACTCCCACTTAGATAAACATCCCTCTAATCTTCTAAGTGATCACATGATCCAAATCAACTAAACCATGTCCGATCATCACGTGAGATGGAGTAGTTTCATCGGTGAACATCATTATGTTGATCATATCTACTATATGATTCACGCTCGACCTTTCGGTCTCCGTGTTCCGAGGCCATATCTGTATATGCTTGGCTCGTCAAGTATAACCTGAGTATTCCGCGTGTGCAACTGTTTTGCACCCATTGTATTTGAACGTAGAGCCTATCACACCCGATCATCACGTGGTGTCTCAGCACGAAGAACTTTCGCAATGGTGTATACTCAGGGAGAACACTTCTTGATAATTTAGTGAGAGATCATCTTATAATGCTACCGTCAATCAAAGCAAGATAAGATGCATAAAAAGATAAACATCACATGCAATCAATATAAGTGATATGATATGGCCATCATCATCTTGTGCTTGTGATCTCCATCTCCGAAGCACCGTCATGATCACCATCGTTACCGGCGCGACACCTTGATCTCCATCGTAGCATCGTTGTCGTCTCGCCAATCTTATGCTTCCACAACTATCGCTACCGTTTAGTGATAAAGTAAAGCATTACATCGCGATTGCATTGCATACAATAAAGCGACAACCATATGGCTCCTGCCAGTTGCCGATAACTCAGTTACAAAACATGATCATCTCATACAATAAAATTTAGCATCATGTCTTGACCATATCACATCACAACATGCCCTGCAAAAACAAGTTAGACGTCCTCTACTTTTTTGTTGCAAGTTTTACGTGGCTGCTACGGGCTTAAGCAAGAACCAATCTTACCTACGCATCAAAACCACAATGATAGTTTGTCAAATAGACTCCGTTTTAACCTTCTCAAGGACCGGGCGTAGCCATACTCAGTTCAACTAAAGTTGGAAAGACAGTCGCCCGCAAGCCATCTATGTGCAAAGCACGTCGAGGGAACCGGTCTTGCGTAAGCGTACGCGTAAGGTTAGTCCGGGTCGTCTCGTCCAACAATACCGCTGAACCAAAGTATGACATGCTGGTAGGCAGTATGACTTGTATCGCTCACAACTCACTTGTGTTCTACTCGTGCATATAACATCAAACCATAAAACCTAGGCTCGAATGCCACTGTTGGGGAACGTAGTAATTTCAAAATTTTCCTACGCACATGCAAGATCATGGTGATGCATAGCAACGAGGGGGAGAGTCTGATATACGTACCCTTGTAGATCGCAACGCAAGCGTTGACACAACATAGAGGAAGTAGTCGTACGTCTTCTTCCCGATCCGACCGATCCAAGCACCGTTACTCCGGCACCTCCGAGTTCTTAGCACACGTACAGCTCGATGACGATCCCCGGGCTCCGATCCAGCAAAGCTTTGGGGAGGAGTTCCGTCAGCACGACGGCGTGATGAAGATCTTGATGTTCTACCGACGCAGGGCTTCGCCTAAGCACTACAACGATATGATCGAGGTGGAATATGGTGGCAGGGGGCACCGCACACAGCTAAGAAACGATCTCGTGGATCAACTTGTGTGTCTTGGGGTGCCCCCTGCCCCCGTATATAAAGGAGCAAGGGGAGGAGGCCGGCCGGCCAGGTGTGGCGCGCCAAGGAGGAGTCCTCCTCCTAGTAGGAGTAGGACTCCTACTAGGAGGGGGAAAGAGGTGGAGTGGGAGAAGGAAAGGGGGGGGGGGGCGCCGCCCCCCTCCCCTAGTCCAATTCGGACCAGGGAGGAGGTGGCGCGCGGCCCACCTCTGGCAGCCCTTCTCTCTCTCCACTAAAGCCCATAAGGCCCATAACTTCTCCCGGTAGGGTTCCGGTAACCCTCCGGCTCTCCGGTTTTCTCCGAAATCACCCAGAACACTTCCGGTGTCTGAATATAGTTATCCAATATATCAATCTTTATGTCTCGACCATTTCGAGACTCCTCGTCATGTCCGTGATCACATCCGGGACTCCGAACTAACTTCGTTACATCAAAATGCATAAACTCATAATAACTGTCATCGTAATGTTAAGCGTGCGGACCCTACGGTTCGAGAACAATGTAGACATGACTGAGACACATCTCCGGTCAATAACCAATAGCGGGACCTGGATGCCCATATTGGCTCCTGCATATTCTACGAAGATCTTTATCGGTCAGACCGCATAACAACATATGTTGTTCCCTTTGTCATCGGTATGTTACTTGCCCGGGATTCGATCATCGGTATCCAATACCTAGTTCAATCTCGTTACCGGCAAGTCTCTTTACTCGTTCCGTAATACATCATCTCGCAACTAACTCATTAGTCACAATGCTTGCAAGGCTTATGTGATGTGCATTACCGAGAGGGCCCAGAGATACCTCTCCGACAATCGGAGTGACAAATCCTAATCTCGAAATACGCCAACCCAACATCTACCTTTGGAGACACCTGTAGTACTCCTTTATAATCACCCAGTTACGTTGTGACATTTGGTAGTACCCAAAGTGTTCCCGGTAAACGGGAGTTGCATAATCTCATAGTCATAGGAACATGTATAAGTCATGAAGAATAGCAACAGCAACATACTAAACGATCGGGTGCTAAGCTAATGAAATGGGTCATGTCAATCAGATCATTCAACTAATGATGTGACCTCGTTAATCAAATAACAAGACCTTGTTCATGGTTAGGAAACATAACCATCTTTGATTAACGAGCTAGTCAAGTAGAGGCATACTAGTGACACTAAGTTTGTCTATGTATTCACACATGTATTATGTTTCCGGTTAATACAATTCTAGCATGAATAATAAACATTTATCATGATATAAGGAAATAAATAATAACTTTATTATTGCCTCTAGGGCATATTTCCTTCATGAATACTATCATTCTATATATTAATATTTTCCTCTCGACCATTTCGAGACTCCTCGTCATGTCTGCGATCTGATCCGGGACTCCGAACAATATTCGGTCACCAAATCACATAACTCATATAATACTAAATCGTCAGCGAACGTTAAGCATGCGGACCCGACGGGTTTGAGAACTATGTAGACATGACCGAGACACCTCTTCGGTCAATAACCAATAGCGGCACCTGTATGCTCATATTGGCTCCTACATATTGTACGAAGATCTTTATCGGTTGAACCGTTATCACAACATACACAATTCCTTTTGTCCATCGGTATGTTACTTGCCCGAGATTCGATCGTCGGTATCTTCATACCTGGTTTGATCTCGTTACCAGCAAGTCTCTTTACTTGTTCCGTAATACATCATCCTACAACTAACTCATTAGTCACTTTGCTTGCAAGGCTTCTTATGATTTTCATTACTGAGAGGGCCCAGAAATACCTCTCCGATACTCGGAGTGACAAATCCTAATCTCGATCTATGCCAACCCAACAAATACCTTTGGAGATACCTGTAGAATCACCTAGTTACGTTGTTACTTTTGATAGCACACAAGTTATTCCTTCGGTGTCCAGGAGTTGCGTAATCTCACCGTTGAAGGAATATGTATTTGACATGAAGAAAGCCATATTAGTAAAACTGAATGATCATTATGCTAAGCTAACGGATGGGTCTTGCCCATCACATCATTCTCCTAATGATGTGATCCCGTTATCAAATGACAACTCATGTCCATGGTCAGCAAACCTTAACCATCTTTGATCAACGAGCTAGTCAAGTAGAGGCTCAATTGGGACACAGTGTTTGTCTATGTATTCACACATGTATTTAGGTTTCTGATCAATACGATTTTAGCATGAATAATAAACATTTACCATGAATATGGAAATAAGAAGTAACTACTTTATTATTGCCTCTAGGGCATATTTACTTCAGTCTCCCACTTGCACTAGAGTCAATAATCTATTTCACATCGCCAAGTGATTAACACCCATAGTTCATATCGCCATCTGATTAACACCCATAGTTCATATCGCCATCTAATTAACACCCAAAGAGTTTACTAGAGTCAATAATCTAGTTCACATTGCCATGTGATTAACACCCAAAGAGTACTAAGGTGTGATCATGTTTTGTTTGTGAGAGAGGCTTAGTCAACGGGCCTGCCACATTCAGATCTATATATATTTTGCAAATTTATATGTCTACAATGCTCTGCATGGATCTACTCTAGCTAATTGCTCCCACTTTCAATATGTATCCAGATCAAGACTCAGAATCATCTGGATTAGTGTCAAAGCTTGCATCGACGTAACCTTTTATGACGAACTCTTTATCACCTCTATAACCAAGAAACATTTCCTTATTCTTCTAAGGATAATTTTGACCGCTATCAAGTGATTCACTCCTGGATCACTCTTGTACCTCATTGCCAAACCCATGGCCAGGCACACAATAGGTCTGGTACACAACATGGCATACTTTATAGAACCTATGACTGAGGCATAGGGAATGACTTTCATTCTCTCTATATTCTGCCGTGGTTGGGTTTTGAGTCTAACTCAAATTCACGCCTTGTAACATAGGCAAGAATCTGTTCTTTGACTAATCCATTTTGAACTTCTTCAAAACTTTATCAAGCTATGTGCTTTGCGAAAGTCCTACCAAGCGTCTTGATCTATCCCTATAGGTCTTGTTGCCCAATATATAAGTAGCTTCACCGAGGTCTTTCATTGAAAAATTCTTATTCAAGTATCCTTTTATGCTATCCTAAAATTCTATATCACTTCTGACCAGCAATATGTCATCCACATATAATATCATAAATGCTATAGAGCTCCCGCTCACTTTCTTGTAAATACAGGCTTCACCATAAGTCTGTATAAAACCATATGCTTTGATCACCTCGTCAAAGCATATATTCCAACTCCGAGATGCTTGCACCAGTCCATAGATGGATCACTGGAGCTTGCACACTTTGTTAGCACCTTTAGGATCGACAAAACCTTCTGGTTTCATCATATACAACTATTTTTTAAGGAATGCAGTTTTGACATCCATTTGCCAGATTTCATAATCATAAAATGTGGCAATTGCAAACATGATTCGGACAGACTAAAGCATCACTACGGGCGAGAAAGTCTCATCATAGTCCTTGAACTTGTCGAAAACACTTTTGTGACAAGTCGATCTTTGTAGACAGTAACATTACCATCAGCGTCAGTCTTCCTCTTGAAGATCCATTTATTTTCTATGGCTTACCGATCATCGGGCAAGTCCACCAAAGTCCACATTTTGTTCTCATACCTAGATCATATCTCAGATTTCATGGCCTCAAGCCATCTGTCAGAATCTGGTCCCATAATAGCTTCTTCATAGTTTGTAGGTTCGTCATGGTCTAGTAACATGACTTCCAAGTCAGGATTACCGTACCACTATCGTGCGGAACATGCTCTGTTCGACCTACGTGGTCCAGTAGTAACTTGACCTGAAGTTTCATGATCATCATCATTAACTTCCTCTCTAGTTGGTGTAGGCCTCACGGGAAGGGATTTCCCTGATGTGTGCTACTTTCCAAATTGAGAGAAGGTATAATTACCTCATCCAGTTCTACTTTCCTCCCACTCACTTCTTTCGAGAGAAACTCCTTCTCTAGAAAGGATCCATTTTTTGGCAACACAGATCTTGCCTTTCGGATCTGTGGTAGAAGGTGTGTGTCGGTGTCAAAACCGGCGGATCTCGGGTAGGGGTCCCGAACTGTGCGTCTAGGCCGCATGGTAACAAGAGGCAAGGGACACGAAGTTTTACCCAGGTTCGGGCCCTCTTGATGGAGGTAAAACCCTACGTCCTGCTTGATTAATATTGAAGATATGGGTGTTACAAGAGTAGATCTACCACGAGATCAGAGAGGCTAAACCCTAAAAGCTAGCCTACGGTATGATTGTATGTTGTGATTGTTGTCCTACGGACTAAAACCATCCGGTTTATATAGACAGCGGAGAGGGTTAGGGTTACCCAAGGTTGGTTACAAAGGAGGAGATATCCATATACATATTGCCTAGCTTGCCTTCCACTCCAAGTAGAGTCCCATCCGGACACGAGACGAAGTCTTCAATCTTGTATCTTCATAGTCTAACAGTCCGGCCAACGGAGATAGTCCGGCTGTCCGGAGACCCCCTAATCCAGGACTCCCTCAGTAGCCCCTGAACCAGGCTTCAATGACGACGAGTCCGGCATGTAGTTGTCTTTGGCATTGCAAGGCGGGTTCCTTCTCCGAATACATTACAGAAGAAGTTGAATACGAGGATAGTGTCCGACCCTGCAAAATAAGGCCCACATTTCACCGTAGAGAGAATAATGTTTTTTCGCAGATCTGATTTGCTGGCCTATTTCGACAGCATGACGTCATGTCATGGCCCGGTGATTATCCGAACTGTTTCTCTAAACCAGCTCCACACATCACGCGAGGCGCTTTCTTGACACATCTTGCCGAAGCGGAGATCGTGTTCCCCTAATTACAGGATTCTCATTAATGCGGTTCGTGGGTAACCCAACCGTGTCTAGGACTCCTAGATTATAGGTAAGTCCTAAACGGCTACGGAGAGGACGCTTGATATTCACCCTCTTTATAAGGGGACAAGGTTTTCGCTTTTTCCCTCCCGTGCTCAATCAAACCCTTCCCCTGCCTCGAGTTCTAACACCCAAAGCCCAGGTCAGGTGCTCCGGATCTTCAACCATGTATGGATCCAGCCTTCAAGGCCGATGGACGCCCTCCTCTGTTATGGAAGAGGATATTAAGAAGTTGAGGGAGGCCAGATATCTGACCGCCGAGGTGTCGCATCGGCTTCCTGCTCGAGGGCAGGTCATCCCTACTCCCGAACCCAACGAGAATGTTTTTTTCGTCTCCCACTTTCTCCGAGGTCTAGGCCTCACTCTGGATCCTTTCGTTAGGGGCTTGATGTTCTATTACGGGTTAGATTTCCATGATCTAGCCCCGGACTCCTTTCTCCACATCACGACATTTATTGTCGTGTGTGAGGCCTTCCTCCGCATTGCCCCTCACTTTGGCCTGTGGCTCAAGACCTTTGAAGTAAAGCTGAAGATGATCGAGGGGCAACAAGCTGCGTGCGGAGGTGCATCAATAGGCAAGATGGCCGGAGCTCCATGGCCGAGAGGTTCCTTTCCAGAGGTGCCCGAATTATGGCAACGGGAGTGGTTTTATGTCACGGCTCCCAGAAGTGCCAAGTGGGCGGCTGCCCCCGCTTTCCGCTCAGGCCCCCCACCACAACTGATGTCATGGATTAGCAGGGGTCTGAGCTGGGGTCCAGCCAAGGACGTGCCTATGCTGCAAAGCCGCATCCGAGATCTCTTCGATGGAGATTTCAATTTGGTTGCGGTAATACAAGTTATGCTGGTTCGCCAAGTCCAGCCTTGCAAACGCCGGCCCCTGCGCTTGTGGGAGTTCAACCCAGAGGGACCACGTGCCATTCAAGGTTTCCTCGGCCTGACGCACGAGGAGATGTACAAGTCATTCTTCGGACCTCAAGTGGAATGTCCGGATATCACCGAGGACGTGGGCCTGAGCAGTAACCGCGCCGCCGAACAAGTAAGAAATCCTCTAGCCGAACACACCGTCTTTTATTCGAGGTTATTTTTGAGAGTTCGCCTTTTGACTAGGACTGGCTAACGAAGGCGAAGATGATTCGGTGTTTGGCCCCCCTCCCTGAGGGTTTGGAAAATCCGGTATTGGAGAAGATGCTCGAGGTCGCACCTTGCCCGGAGCCCTTGAAGGAAGATACCGAGGGGGATAATACAGGCGAACGCGGGCCCCCATCGCTACCCGCTCCGACCGAGGGAACGAGTGTTTCCACGAAGGAGGACGACCGGGGGAGGAAAAGGACTGCTTCCGAGGATCCGGAAGCCGATGTAACACCCTCATGCGGCTATATCTCCCACGTGTCGAAGCACGACTTAGAGGCATAACCGCATTGAAAGCAATGTCGCAAGTAAGGTAATCTTCGCACAACCCATGTAATACATAAGGGAAAAGATACATAGTTGGCTTACAATTGCCACTTCACACAATTATATGAAGAAAGCATTACATCAACCAGATACAATCAAGGTCCGACTACGGAACCAAAATAAAAGAAGACTACCCCAGATGCTACACAGATCCCCGATCGTCCCCAACCGAGGTCCACTACTGACCAACTAGAACGAAACAACATAAAGGACAAGATCTTCAACTAGCTCCTCCTTGAGCTTGTTTGTGTCACCTGCTCGGTAACATTGGGACCTGCAAACTGGTTTTGGAAGTATCTGTGAGCCACGGGGACTCAGCAATTTCACACCCTCGCGATCAAGACTATTTAAGCTTATAGGAAGGGTAAAAGGTATGAGGTGGAGTTGCAGCAAGCGACTAGCATATATGGTGACTAACGTATGCAAATGAGAGCGAGAAGAGAAGGCAAAGCACGTTTGGGAAATTATGATCAAGAAGTGATCCTAGAGCAACCTACGTCAAGCATTACTCCAACACCGTGTTCACTTCCCGGACTCCGCTGGAAAGAGACCATCACAGTAACACACGCGATTGATGTATTTTAATTAAGGTCAACTTCAGGTTTTTTATAATCGGACATTAACAAATTCCCATCTGCCCATAACCGCGGGATCGGCTTTCGAAAGTTCAAATCCCTGCAGGGGTGTCCCAACTTAGCCCATCACAAGCTCTCACGGTCAACGAAGGATATTCCTTCTAGCGGGAAGACCCGATCAGGCTCGGAATCCCGGTTACAAGACATTTTGACAATGGTAAAACTAAACCAGCAACACCGCCCGAATGTGCCGACAAATCCCGATAGGAGCTGCACATATCTCGTTCTCAAGGCACACCGGATTGTCCAAGGTATGGGTAGGCCAACCCAGAGTTGCCCCTGGTGGCCACCGGCAGCAAACAGGTTGGACCAACACTCAGAGGAGCACTGGCCCAGGGGGGGGGGGTAAATAATGATGACCCTCAGGAGCGCGACTCCCAAGGGAAAAGAAAAGGCTAGGTGGCGAATGGTAAAACCAAAGTTGGGCATTGCTGGAAGATTTTTATTCAAGGCGAACTGTCAAGGGGTTCCCATTATTACCCAACCGCGTAAGGAACGCAAAATCTGGGAACATAACACCGATATGACGGAAATTAGGGCGGCAAGAGTGGAACAAAACACCAGGCATAAGGCCGAGCCTTCCACCCTTTACCAAGTATATAGATGCATTAATTAAATAAGAGATATTGTGATATCCCAACAAGTAAACATGTTCCAACAAGGAACAACATCTCCATGTTCCAACAAGGAAAAAACTTCAATCTTCACCTGCAACTAACAATGCTATAAGAGGGGCTGAGCAAAGCGGTAACATAGCCAAACAACGGTTTGCTAGGACAAGGTGGGTTAGAGGCTTGGTTCAACAATATAGGAGGCATGATAAACAAGTGGTAGGTATCGCGGCATAGGCATAGCAAAAGAGCGAGCAACTAGCAAGCAAAGATAGAAGTGATTTCGAGGGTATGGTCATCTTGCCTGAGATCCCGCAAGGAAGAAGAATGAGTCCATGAAGAAGACAAATGGACGTAGTCAAACGGTCCTCACAAACGCGACGTTATCGGAACCAACCCGAAGAAGCAACACCAGAAAGAAGGAAACAACATAGTAAACAACCATCACATAATCACGGCATGATGCACAACCAAGTATGATGCATGTCCGGTTTAAATATGCATGGCATGGCAAAGTGCACAAACAACACTACAAGTTAAGTGGAGCTCAATATGCAATGGGTTGCATATTGACGGAACACCACATCAATTATTTAGTTCTCTCTCATTTATGTACCCCAACAATATTAAATGTTCTTAACATGGCAAGGGTGAAGCAAAGTAAACTACATATCTAGTCAAGTTTAAATGAAGCCGGAAGCAACGAACAACAATTCCGGAAACACCTCCTGAGCATAGGAGGAGGGGCGCGGGGTGGCCTTACCATGGGCTTCAGCCCGGTCGGTGGTGAGGTGGGCCGGGCAGGCCAAGAGCGGTGCGGGAGGTTGGCCTCGCGGGGCTGCAGCTTACACAGAGGCACGGTCAACGGCGACGGCTGAGTCTGCTAAATTGACATGAGCAGGAGCAACATCCCAGGCGCGGAAGCGCGAGGCAGAGGACGGCGCTGGAGGACTCCAGTGAGGAGGGCAGCGACCTGGAGGTGGGGATGAGGCTGGGATCATAGGACCTTGGCGCGGGATGCGGAGCTCGGCGTGGATCCATGGCGTCGAGGCGCGGGGACTTAGTTGATAGCCGTGTTCGCTGCTGTTGCTTGATGCAGCCGACAGTGAGGAGGTGAAGCAGGGGCGTGTAGCAAGGGCAGGGACCAGCGGGCGCGGCGGATCCGGGCAGACCGACGGTCGGGGCGGCGGTTCCTGGCGACGAAGAAATCCGGCAGCGAAGAGATGAAGCTTGGGACTCCCATGGTCGTGGCAGACCTTGCGAAAGCGGCAGCAAGCTAGGTTGGGGAGGTCCGGGACGACATGAAAACGACGAGGATGACCGAACGGCGGCGGAGCATATCCGTGCAGGTGACGGAGAAGCTGCTTCGTTCATGGCGCTCGTGCACGGCGTGGAGGCTAGCGAGGGAGGAGAGCAGCGGCCTGGTGGCACTCCGGCGAGCTTGGCGACGCGGACGCCGGGGTTGGGCTCCTGTCTGTGAAAGAGAAAGAGAGAGAGGTGAGGTCAGGGAGAGTCCACGGGAGAGAGGACCGAGCAAGGAGCACGGGGAGGTGCGAGACGGCCTGGTGGCTGGACGAAGATCAACAGCGGCTGATCTTGAAGAAGCGGGGCGACGACCATGGTGGTGAAGGAAATATGCCCTAGAGGCAATAATAAAGTTATTATTTATTTCCTTATATCATGATAAATGTTTATTATTCATGCTAGAATTGTATTAACCGGAAACATAATACATGTGTGAATACATAGACCAACAGAGTGTCACTAGTATGCCTCTACTAGACTAGCTCGTTAATCAAAGATGGTTATGTTTCCTAACCATGAACAAAGAGTTGTTATTTGATTAACGAGGTCACATCATTAGTTGAATGATCTGATTGACATGACCCATTCCATTAGCTTAGCACCCGATCGTTTAGTATGTTGCTATTGCTTTCTTCATGACTTATACATGTTCCTATAACTATGAGATTATGCAACTCACGTTTACCGGAGGAACACTTTGGGTACTACCAAACGTCACAATGTAACTGGGTGATTATAAAGGAGTACTACAGGTGTCTCCAATGGTAGATGTTGGGTTGGCGTATTTCAAGATTAGGGTTTGTCACTCCGATTGTCGGAGAGGTATCTCTGGGCCCTCTCGGTAATACACATCACATAAGCCTTGCAAGCATAATAACTAAGATGTTAGTTATGAGATGATGTATTACGGAACGAGTAAAGAGACTTGCCAGTAACGAGATTGAACTAGGTATTGGATACCGACGATCGAATCTCGGGCAAGTAACATACCGATGACAAAGGGAACAACGTATGTTGTTATGCGGTCTGACCGATAAAGATCTTCGTAGAATATGTAGGAGCCAATATGGGCATCCAGGTCCCGCTATTGGTTATTGACCGGAGACGTGTCTCGGTCATGTCTACATTGTTCTCGAACCGTAGGGTCCGCACGCTTAACGTTACGATGACAGTTATTATGAGTTTATGCATTTTGATGTACCGAAGGTTGTTCGGAGTCCCGGATAAGATCACGGACATGACGAGGAGTCTCAAAATGGTCGAGACGTAAAGATTGATATATTGGAAGCCTATGTTTGGACATCGGAAGTGTTCCGGGTGAAATCGGGATTTTACCGGATTACCGGGAGGGTTACCGGAACCCCCCGGGAGCCAAATGGGCCTACATGGGCCATTGTGGAAAGGTGAAAGGGGCTGCCAAGGAGGGCTGCGCACCTCCCCCCCTCCCCTAGTCCTATTAGGACTAGGAGAGGTGGCCGGCCACCTCTCTCTCTTTCCCTCTCCCTTTTTCCCAAGGAGTCCTAGTTGGAATAGGATTGGAGGGGGGAGTCCTACTCCCGGTGGGAGTAGGACTCCTCCTGCGCCTACACCTCTTTGGCCGGCCAGCCCCCCTCCCTCCAACCTTTATATACGGAGGCAGGGGGCACCCCAAGACACACAAGTTGATCCTTGAGATCGTTCCTTAGCCGTGTGCGGTGCCCCCTGCCACCAAATTCCACCTCGATCATACCGTTACAGTGCTTAGGCGAAGCCCTGCGTCGGTAGTACATCAAGATCGTCACCACGCCGTCGTGCTGACGGAACTCTTCCTCGACGCTTTGCTGGATCGGAGCCCGAGGAACGTCATTGAGCTGAACGTGTGCTAAGAACTCGGAGGTGCCGGAGTAACGGTGCTTGGATCGGTCGGATCGAGAAGAAGACGTACGACTACTTCCTCTACGTTGTGTGATCGCTTCCGCAGTCGGTCTGCGTTGGTACGTAGACAACACTCTCCCCTCTCGTTGCTGTGCATCACCATGATCTTGCGTGTGCGTAGGAAAATTTTTGAAATTACTGCGTTCCCCAACAGTGGCATCCGAGCCTAGGTTTTTATGGTTTGATGTTATATGCACGAGTAGAACACAAGTGAGTTGTGGGCGATACAAGTCATACTGCCTACCAGCATGTCATACTTTGGTTCGGCGGTATTGTTGGACGAGACGATCCGGACCAACCTTACGCGTACTCTTACGCGAGACCGGTTCCCTCGACGTGCTATGCACACAGATGGCTTGCGGAAGACTGTCTCTCCAACTTTAGTTGAACCAAGTGTGACTACGCCCGGTCCTTGAGAAGGTTAAAACGGAGTCTATTTGACGAACTATCGTTGTGGTTTTGATGCGTAGGTGAGATGAGTTCTTACTTAAGCCCGTAGCAGCCACGTAAAACTTGCAACAACAAAGTAGAGGACGTCTAACTTGTTTTTGCAGGGCATGTTGTGATGTGATATGGTCAAGGCATGATGCTGATTTTATTGTATGAGATGATCATGTTTTGTAACCGAGTTATCGGCAACTGGCAGGAGCCATATGGTTGTCGCTTTATTGTATGCAATGCAATCGCGATGTAATGCTTTACTTTATTACTAAGCGGTAGTGATAGTCGTGGAAGCATAAGATTGGCGAGACGACAACGATGCTACGATGGAGATCAAGGTGTCGCGCCGGTGACGATGGTGATCATGACGCTGCTTCGGAGATGGAGATCACAAAGCACAAGATGATGATGGCCATATCATATCACTTATATTGATTGCATGTGATGTTTATCCTTTTATGCATCTTATCTTGCTTTGATTGACGGTAGCATTATAAGATGATCTCTCACTAAATTATCAAGAAGTGTTCTCCCTGAGTATGCACCGTTGCAAAAGTTCTTCGTGCTGAGACACCACGTGATGATCGGGTGTGATAGGCTCTACGTTCAAATACAACGGGTGCAAAACAGTTGCACACGCGGAATACTCAGGTTATACTTGACGAGCCAAGCATATACAGATATGGCCTCGGAACACGGAGACCGAAAGGTCGAGCGTGAATCATATAGTAGATATGATCAACATATTGATGTTCACCATTGAAAACTACTCCATCTCACGTGATGATCGGTTATGGTTTAGTTGATTTGGATCACGTGATCACTTAGAGGATTAGAGGGATGTCTATCTAAGTGGGAGTTCTTAAGTAAATTAACTGAACCTAAAAATTATCATGAACTTAGTACCTGATAGTATCTTGCTTGTTTATGTTGATTGTAGATAGATGGCTCGTGCTGTTGTTCCGTTGAATTTTAATGCGTTCCTTGAGAAAGCAAAGTTGAAAGATGATGGTAGCAATTACACGGACTGGGTCCGTAACCTGAGGATTATCCTCATTGCTGCACAGAAGAATTACGTCCTGGAAGCACCGCTGAGTGCCAGGCCTGCTGCAAGAGCAACACCAGAAGTTATGAACGTCTGGCAGAGCAAAGCTGATGACTACTCAATAGTTCAGTGTGCCATGCTTTACGGCTTAGAACCGGGACTTCAACGACGTTTTGAACGTCATGGAGCATATGAGATGTTCCAGGAGTTGAAGTTAATATTTCAAGCAAATGCCCGGATTGAGAGATATGAAGTCTCCAATAAGTTCTATAGCTGCAAGATGGAGGAGAACAGTTCTGTCAGTGAGCATATACTCAAAATGTCTGGGTATAATAATCACTTGATTCAATTGGGAGTTACACTTCTGGATGATTGCGTCATTGACAGAATTCTCCAATCACTGCCACCAAGCTACAAGAGCTTTGTGATGAACTATAATATGCAAGGGATGAACAAGACTATTCCCGAGCTCTTCGCTATGCTGAAAGCTGCGGAGGTAGAAATCAAGAAGGAGCATCAAGTGTTGATGGTTAACAAAACCACTAGTTTCAAGAAAAAGGGCAAAGGGAAGAAGAAAGGGAACTTCAAGAAGAACGGCAAGAAAGTTGCTGCTCAAGAGAAGAAACCCAAGTCTGGACCTAAGCCTGAAACTGAGTGCTTCTACTGCAAGCAGACTGGTCACTGGAAGCGGAACTGCCCCAAGTATTTGGCGGATAAGAAGGATGGCAAGGTGAACAAAGGTATATGTGATATACATGTTATTGATGTGTACCTTACTAATGCTCGCAGTAGCACCTGGGTATTTGATACTGGTTCTGTTGCTAATATTTGCAACTCGAAACAGGGACTACAGAATAAGCGGACACTAGCAAAGGACGAGGTGACGATGCGCGTGGGAAACGGTTCCAAAGTCGATGTGATCGCGGTCGGCACGCTACCTCTACATCTACCTTCGGGATTAATATTAGACCTAAATAATTGTTATTTGGTGCCAGCGTTGAGCATGAACATTATATCTGGATCTTGTTTGATGCGAGACGGTTATTCATTTAAATCAGAGAATAATGGTTGTTCTATTTATATGAGTAATATCTTTTATGGTCATGCACCCTTGAAAAGTGGTCTATTCTTATTGAATCTCGATAGTAGTAATACACATATTCATAATGTTGAAGCCAAAAGATGCAGAGTTGATAATGATAGTGCAACTTATTTGTGGCACTGCCGTTTAGGTCATATCGGTGTAAAGCGCATGAAGAAACTCCATACTGATGGGCTTTTGGAACCACTTGATTATGAATCACTTGGTACTTGCGAACCGTGCCTCATGAGCAAGATGACTAAAACACCGTTCTCCGGTACTATGGAGAGAGCAACAGATTTATTGGAAATCATACATACCGATGTATGTGGTCCGATGAATATTGAGGCTCGTGGCGGATATCGTTATTTTCTCACCTTCACAGATGATTTAAGCAGATATGGGTATATCTACTTAATGAAACATAAGTCTGAAACATTTGAAAAGTTCAAGGAATTTCAGAGTGAAGTTGAAAATCATCGTAACAAGAAAATAAAGTTTCTACGATGTGATCGTGGAGGAGAATATTTGAGTTACGAGTTTGGTGTACATTTGAAAAATTGTGGAATAGTTTCGCAACTCACGCCACCCGGAACACCACAACGTAATGGTGTGTCCGAACGTCGTAATCGCACTTTACTAGATATGGTGCGATCTATGATGTCTCTTACTGATTTACCGCTATCATTTTGGGGTTATGCTTTAGAGACGGCCGCATTCACGTTAAATAGGGCACCATCTAAATCCGTTGAGACGACGCCTTATGAACTGTGGTTTGGCAAGAAACCAAAGTTGTCGTTTCTTAAAGTTTGGGGCTGCGATGCTTATGTGAAAAAGCTTCAACCTGATAAGCTCGAACCCAAATCGGAGAAGTGTGTCTTCATAGGATATCCAAAGGAAACTATTGGATACACCTTCTATCACAGATCCGAAGGCAAGACTTTTGTTGCTAAATTCGGAAACTTTCTTGAGAAGGAGTTTCTCTCGAAAGAAGTGAGTGGGAGGAAAGTAGAAATTGACGAGGTAACTGTACCTACTCCGTTATTGGGAAATAGTACATCACAGAAAACTGTTTCTGTGAGACCTACACCAATAAGAGAGGAAGTTAATGATGATGATCATGAAACTTTAGATCAAGATACTACTGTACCTCGTAGATCAACCAGAGTAAGATCCGCACCAGAGTGGTACGGTAATCCTGTTCTGGAAGTCATGCTACTAGATCATGATGAACCTACGAGCTATGAAGAAGCGATGGTGAGCCCAGATTCCGCAAAGTGGCTTGAAGCCATGAAATCTGAGATGGGATCCATGTATGAGAACAAAATATGGACTTTGGTTGACTTGCCCGATGATCGGCAAGCAATTGAGAATAAATGGATCTTTAAGAAAAAGACTGACGCTGATGGTAATATTACTGTCTACAAAGCTCGACTTGTCGCAAAGGTTTTCGACAAGTTCAAGGAGTTGACTACGATGAGACTTTCTCACCCGTAGCGATGCTTAAGTCTGTCAGAATCATGTTAGCAATTGCCGCATTTTATGATTATGAAATTTGGCAAATGGATGTAAAAACCGCATTCCTGAATGGATTTCTGGAAGAAGAGTTGTATATGATGCAACCAGAAGGTTTTGTCGATCCAAAGGGAGCTAATAAAGTGTGCAAACTCCAGCGATCCATTTATGGACTGGTGCAAGCATCTCGGAGTTGGAATAAACGCTTTGATAGTGTGATCAAAGCATTTGGGTTTATACAGACTTTTGGAGAAGCCTGTATTTACAAGAAAGTGAGTGGGAGCTCTGTAGCATTTCTGATATTATATGTGGATGACATATTACTCATTGGAAATGATATAGAATTTCTGGATAGCATAAAGGGATACTTGAATAAAAGTTTTTCGATGAAAGACCTCGGGGAAGCTGCTTACATATTAGGCATAAAGATCTATAGAGATAGATCAAAACGCTTAATTGGACTTTCACAAAGCACATACCTTGACAAGATTTTGAAGAAGTTCAAAATGGATCAAGCAAAGAAAGGGTTCTTGCCTGTATTGCAAGGTGTGAAGTTGAGTCAGACTGAATGCCCGACCACTGCAGAAGATAGAGAGAAAATGAAAGATGTTCCCTATGCTTCAGCCATAGGCTCTATCATGTATGCAATGCTGTGTACCAGACCTGATGTATGCCTTGCTATATGTTTAGCAGGGAGGTACCAAAGTAATCCAGGAGTGGATCACTGGACAGCGGTCAAGAACATCCTAAAATACCTGAAAAGGACTAAGGATATGTTTCTCGTATATGGAGGTGACAAAGAGCTCACCGTAAGAGGTTACGTTGATGCAAGCTTTGACACTGATCCGGACGATTCTAAATCGCAAACCGGATACGTGTTTACTTTAAACGGTGGAGCTGTCAGTTGGTGCAGTTCTAAACAAAGCGTCGTAGCGGGATCTACATGTGAAGCGGAGTACATAGCTGCTTCGGAAGCAGCGAACGAAGGAGTCTGGATGAAGGAGTTCATATCCGATCTAGGTGTCATACCTAGTGCATCGGGTCCAATGAAAATCTTCTGTGACAATACTGGTGCAATTGCCTTGGCAAAGGAATCCAGATTTCACAAAAGAACCAAACACATCAAGAGACGCTTCAACTCCATCCGGGATTTAGTCCAGATGGGAGACATAGAGATTTGCAAGATACATACGGATCTGAATGTTGCAGACCCGTTGACTAAGCCTCTTCCACGAGCAAAACATGATCAGCACCAAGACTCCATGGGTGTTAGAATCATTACTGTGTAATCTAGATTATTGACTCTAGTGCAAGTGGGAGACTGAAGGAAATATGCCCTAGAGGCAATAATAAAGTTATTATTTATTTCCTTATATCATGATAAATGTTTATTATTCATGCTAGAATTGTATTAACCGGAAACATAATACATGTGTGAATACATAGACCAACAGAGTGTCACTAGTATGCCTCTACTAGACTAGCTCGTTAATCAAAGATGGTTATGTTTCCTAACCATGAACAAAGAGTTGTTATTTGATTAACGAGGTCACATCATTAGTTGAATGATCTGATTGACATGACCCATTCCATTAGCTTAGCACCCGATCGTTTAGTATGTTGCTATTGCTTTCTTCATGACTTATACATGTTCCTATAACTATGAGATTATGCAACTCCCGTTTACCGGAGGAACACTTTGGGTACTACCAAACGTCACAACGTAACTGGGTGATTATAAAGGAGTACTACAGGTGTCTCCAATGGTAGATGTTGGGTTGGCGTATTTCAAGATTAGGGTTTGTCACTCCGATTGTCGGAGAGGTATCTCTGGGCCCTCTCGGTAATACACATCACATAAGCCTTGCAAGCATAATAACTAAGATGTTAGTTATGAGATGATGTATTACGGAACGAGTAAAGAGACTTGCCAGTAACGAGATTGAACTAGGTATTGGATACCGACGATCGAATCTCGGGCAAGTAACATACCGATGACAAAGGGAACAACGTATGTTGTTATGCGGTCTGACCAATAAAGATCTTCGTAGAATATGTAGGAGCCAATATGGGCATCCAGGTCCCGCTATTGGTTATTGACCGGAGACGTGTCTCGGTCATGTCTACATTGTTCTCGAACCGTAGGGTCCGCACGCTTAACGTTACGATGACAGTTATTATGAGTTTATGCATTTTGATGTACCGAAGGTTGTTCGGAGTCCCGGATAAGATCACGGACATGACGAGGAGTCTCGAAATGGTCGAGACGTAAAGATTGATATATTGGAAGCCTATGTTTGGACATCGGAAGTGTTCCGGGTGAAATCGGGATTTTACCGGATTACCGGGAGGGTTACCGGAACCCCCCGGGAGCCAAATGGGCCTACATGGGCCATTGTGGAAAGGTGAAAGGGGCTGCCAAGGAGGGCTGCGCACCTCCCCCCTCCCCTAGTCCTATTAGGACTAGGAGAGGTGGCCGGCCACCTCTCTCTCTTTCCCTCTCCCTTTTTCCCAAGGAGTCCTAGTTGGAATAGGATTGGAGGGGGGAGTCCTACTCCCGGTGGGAGTAGGACTCCTCCTGCGCCTACACCTCTTTGGCCGGCCAGCCCCCCTCCCTCCAACCTTTATATACGGAGGCAGGGGGCACCCCAAGACACACAAGTTGATCCTTGAGATCGTTCCTTAGCCGTGTGCGGTGCCCCCTGCCACCAAATTCCACCTCGATCATACCGTTACAGTGCTTAGGCGAAGCCCTGCGTCGGTAGTACATCAAGATCGTCACCACGCCGTCGTGCTGACGGAACTCTTCCTCGACGCTTTGCTGGATCGGAGCCCGAGGAACGTCATTGAGCTGAACGTGTGCTAAGAACTCGGAGGTGCCGGAGTAACGGTGCTTGGATCGGTCGGATCGAGAAGAAGACGTACGACTACTTCCTCTACGTTGTGTGATCGCTTCCGCAGTCGGTCTGCGTTGGTACGTAGACAACACTCTCCCCTCTCGTTGCTGTGCATCACCATGATCTTGCGTGTGCGTAGGAAATTTTTTGAAATTACTGCGTTCCCCAACAGGTGGATGGATCGGGAGGAGGCTGTGGCTGGCTGCCTACGGGTGTAATTTGGTGACGATGAGGGGTTGGTCCAGTTGGAAATTCGAGGGGAATTTGGATTGGGGGAAGAACCCGAGGTGTGAGGAGACAAGAGGACTGGCGGCGGCTAGGAGGATCCCTAGAAATAAGGGATTTCGTCTTGGGTTAGACAAATATACATAACGAGTTGGTTAGGTTAGGGGCTATCTCATCCCTCCGATCAAAATCGAACGGCCGAGAAAAATATATGTTAGGAAGTCCAATTAACAAAAGGGAGATGTTTTGTAGATGTTTGGGGATGATCCGGACCCAACGGTGACGATTGTCCGGGTCGGGTCGGGGACAGCTTTCGGGCGCGCGTGAGGAGGGCCGCGGGCTGACGAGAGAGGTTAGGTTGGACCTGGCAGTAGGTCGTGGGCTGTGTAGACGGTCTCGAGCTGAGAGAAGAGAACAGAGGGAGGCTCGGCGACTGTTTCCGGAGACCGAAAACGTCCGACGTTAGACCGGCTATAATGCCGCTATAGTTTAACGGTTGGGCTATCAAACGAACTCCGAATGCGATGAAACTTGACAGGCGATCTATCTACACTATAATAAGACCACACGTCAACTCTCATCCCATTCCGAGAAAATTCTCCGGCCACTTATAAAATACTTTTCGGACATGCCGCGGGCGCGTGCAAGTGTGGTTGGGCTCAGAACGGACAACAGAGAGAACTCGGAGAACCTGGACGAATGCAAGTTTTAAAACATGATGATGCAATGCACATGATGACATGGCAAGATGCAACACGCAAGAAAATGACAAGGCAACAACAACGAAACACCGGAAGACACCTGGCGCAATGGTCTCGGGGCGTTACAACACTCCACCACTACGAGAGGATCTCGTCCCGAGATCTAGAATGGCATCGGAGGAAAAAATGGAAGGAAAAGAGAAGAGGTAAAGCTAAGTTGCTTCTTTGACAAACGAGCGAAACCAAAGAACCTTGAAAAGGTTGAGCAAATTGAAAGAAAGAAAGCAACGAAGAAGAACAAAGTTGAAAGCACTCCGTTAAGAAAAGGAATAAGAAAGAACCGATTCGGGTAGCACTTTGGTTGAAAATAGATGAAGACTTGATAAAATTGTAGGATCGAAAGTATGTCTAGAGGGGGGGTGATTAGACTACTTGACCAATTAAAAACTTAGTCTTTTCCCAATTTTAGTTCTTGGCAGATTTTAGCTATCTTAGAGCAAGTCAAGCAATCATCACACAATTCAAGCAAGCATGCAAAGAGTTTATTGGCAGCAGAAAGTAAAGCATGCAACTTGCAAGAATGTAAAGGGAAGGGTTTGGAGGATTCAAACGCAATTGGAGACACGGATGTTTTCCCGTGGTTCCGATAGGTGGTGCTATCCTACATCCACGTTGATGGAGACTTCAACCCACGGAGGGTAACGGTTGCGCGAGTCCACGGAGGGCTCCACCCACGAAGGGTCCATGAAGAAGCAACCTTGTCTATTCCACCATGGCCATCGCCCACGAAGGACTTGCCTCACTAGCGGTAGATCTTCATGAAGTAGGTGATCTCCTTGCCCTTACAAACTCCTTGGTTCAACTCCACAATCTTGTTGGAGGCTCCCAAGTGACACCTAGCCAATCTAGGAGACACCACTCTCCAAGAAGTAACAAATGGTGTGTTGATGATGAACTCCTTGCTCTTGTGCTTCAAATGATAGTCTCCCCAACACTCAACTCTCTCTCATAGGATTTGGATCTGATGGAAAGAAGATTTGAGTGGAAAGCAACTTGGGGAAGGCTAGAGATCAAGATTCATATGGTAGGAATGGAATATCTTGGTCTCAACACATGAGTAGGTGGTTCTTTCTCAGAACATGTGAGTAGGAATGATGTATGTGTTCTGATGGCTCTCTCTTCGAATGAAGAGGTGGTGGAGGGGTATATATAGCCTCCACACAAAATCCAACTGTTACACACAATCTACCAATCTCGGTGGGACCGAATCAAAAAACTCGGTCTGACCGAAATAGTAAACCTAGTGACCGTTAGGAATTTCGGTGGGACTGAGATGCAACTCGGTAAGACCGATTCGGTTAGGGTTTGGGCATAACGTAATCTCGGTGAGACCGATCGCACAAACTCGGTGAGACCGAGTTCGGCAATTAGCTAACCAGAGAGTTGGTCAGGCAAACTCGGTGGGACCGACTTGCTCTTTCGGTGAGACCGAAAAGTTACAAGAAGGAAACATAGAGTTTACCTTGCATTCTCGGTGAGACCGAAAAGTTACGAAAGGGAACCACAGAGTTTGCAAGCCCATCTCGGTGAGATCGAGAACCTTATCGGTAGGACCGAATTGCTAGGGTTTGGCAGTGGCAAATGACAAGTGAAACTCGGTGGCGCCGGATTGACAGAATCGGTATGACCGAGTTTGGCTTAGGGTTTAGGTCATTTGTGGATATGGAAAGGTGGTTGAGGATTTTGGAGCATATCACTAAGCACATAAAGCAAGAGGCTCATTAAGCAACACCTCATCCCTCCTTGATAGTATTGGCTTTTCCTAAAGACTCAATGTGATCTTGGATCACTAAAATATAAAATGAAGAGTTTTGAACTTTTGAGCTTGAGCCAATTCTTTGTCCTTAGCATTTTGAGGGTTCCACTTTCACATCCATGCCATGCCAATCATTGAGCTTTCCTGAAATAATCATCTTGGAATAGCATTAGCTCAATGAGCTATATGTTGTTATGAATTACCAAAACCACCTAGGGATAGTTGCACTTTCAATCTCCCCCTTTTTGGTAATTGATGACAACATATAGATCAAAGCTTCGACAAATGATAATAAGCATGAAATATATCGTCGCTTTGAGAGGTATGTGACAAATAAGAGCTCCCCCTAAATTCGTGCATATTTAAAATTTGCTTTGGACTGCAAATGCACAAGGAGTTAGAATCATGGGTTACTTTTCCATGTCACATACATCTTGGTGGAGCGCTCAAAAATGATAAGATTGAAATACATGCACTCATCACCAAGAATAGTGAATGATCACAGACAATAGATAGAATGATAATATTTAAGCAAGCATTAAGCAACCATTAAGTGTAGCTTATGATCAAACACATGATCATCGATGTCTCACAAGCATAAGGACGTAGTATCTCACACACAAGCAAAAAAAGTTCAAAAAAACACCAAATAAAACAAGAGAGAATAAAAGCAACACACTCTCTCGAAGCCTATGATCTATACATTTTCTCCCCCTTTGGCAACAAGTTACCAAAAAGTTCCTAGAAAATGCATAGTGCTAAGTCGACGCTCAGGCTTGATCTTCAGGTGGTGGTGGAGTCCGGAGCACGCCAAGGACGAAGCCTTCAGTAGAAGTGGTCGGAGTCAAGGCTATGGTGGATGCTGGAGCTGGTGGAACGGAGGCTGTAGCTGGTGCAGACGTTGTAGCTCTAGTGTCAGCAACTGGCAGTGCAGATGACCTCGGACCTCGTGGCACCCTCGCAAACGCATCAGTTGTGGTCCTGCCTCTCCTCTCGTTCATGTCCTCCTGAAGCTGCTCCACGGCGGTCTATATCTCAGTCACCTTGATGTCCATGTCATAGAACCTCTGTTCCATGATCCTCTCTAGGCTCGCTTGGTTCTGAGTCAGGGTGGCAAGTCCTTGCTCAATACGCAGGGTGGACGCTATCAGGTAACCGAGCTGCTCTTGTTTGGTCTTCAAGAAGTAATCAGATGCCTCCGCTTGAGTAGGCATCCTGGCAGCTTTCTCCTTCTTCGCCTTCTCCTTCTGGGCTTGTGCATGGGCAGAAGAGGGTTCATTCTCAGTCATAACCACTTGGTTATCCTCAAAATCTGGGCGGATGGGCAGGTGTTCCTTATCCAATAAATACACGCCCGTGCCCATCTTGGAGTTGATGAGCTCCTGAATCTGTGGGGCATACCCACAACTCCTCTTCTGGTCTGCAGCTGTCCTCTTGATTGTTTCCACAATGAGACTCATGACCTTGAATTTCTAAGGCACGTCAAAGACATGAAGCAGGTTGATCGCGTGACCTCTGATCATCTTGTGATCTCCAGATTTGGGCAGAAGGGTGTGCCTAAGGATCCAGTTGATCGTAGGCAATCCTGAGAGCAGATAGTGCACTGAGCCAAACTTGAACGTGTCAAGCGCTTCATTCGGGATCTTCTTGTACATGTTGGACATGGAGTTGTGATCCATCTTTTTCTTGGCATAGATGTCCAAGTCATCCGCTTGCTCCTCTGGGGCATTGATCAACTTTACCCATTCTTCCACAGTGGATTGGTACCTTGTACCCTCTGACATCCATGTGATCCTGCCATCCGGATAAAAGTGTGCTGTGGAGTAGAATTGCATAATCAGCTCCTCAGTCCACTTTGTGAGCTTCTGCCCAACAAAGTCTGCAACTCCACACGCACTAAAGCTGTCAAAGACACCGGGGTAGTACTCTTCATTGTCCTTGATGCAGGTCCAGTCGACCCATCTCATGTCACAAACGATCGGCTTCTTATCAAGCAAAACAGTCTCATAGAAATCTTGCTGCTCCTTGGTATGAAATCTATAATCCACGACAGTCCTTCTCCTAGAAGCATACGGATCTACTTCTCTCCATTTCCTCAGCCCTGAATCTCTCCTGAGCTTCATATCCTCAGCCACAGGATGAGCATCGTTGTGGTCTGGGATCTTTGGCTTGAGCTTCCTAAGGACACTCTCTTCCTCTTCTTCGATAGCTTCAGGCACTGGGGCCTTGTTCTTTTCTGCAGCTGGGATGCTTCGTGTATTTCTCTTGGGTGCACTCTTAGGCTTAGATGCAGCCTTAGGTGCTTCCTTGGGCTTGGATGCAGCTGTTCCTGACCTTATAGCATCTCCCATGAATTTGGCTGCCTTGGGTGCTGGTGCAGCAACCTCTTCTTCTTCTTCCTCCTCATCTACGATGATGGAGGCCTTCCCAAGCACTCTTGCTACAGCCTTCTTGACCCTTTCCTTCCTCTTTTTGCCCTCAGCAACAATGGGCTCAACGGGAGCAGGCTTCACAGTTGAAGCCCTAGCCTTTGACATGGGCTGCCTGCCTGCTGGCCTTTTGATTTTTAGCCCTGGCTTTGTGCCTGCTGCTGGCTCAGCTCTCTTTGATGTGGCCTCTTCCTCTGCCACATAGTCTTCATCCTCAGAATCAGACGTTCTCTTCTTCCTTTGACGTGTGGCAGCCTTAGGCAGATTGCTGGGGGTGCTCCTGCTGCCATCATCAGAAGAACTTGAGAGGCTAGTGCCCTCACTCATCACAACTTGCTGCTCAGACACATTCTGGCTGTCACTTTGATCAGACATGTTGCGCACTAACTGCTGACCCTGTGAATAGATTATGGATAAGATAGAGTGGATGAGCATCACAAAAAGCAGAGATTTTTGCAAAAGATTAATTCAAAAACTTAGTATTAGTTTTCCACAGAAAGCATCTCGGATCTACCGATTTTCAAACTCGGTGACACCGAAGCAGTTTTGGCACCAGAACTGGTGAACTCGGTCAGACCGAGTCACAGTTCAGTGGCACCGAGACTGCTAGAGTTTCACAGAATTCCAAAATCGGTGGCACCGATAAGTTATTCTCGGTCAGACCGAGTTTCACTTGTGCAATGGCAAAAGCCGGATCGGTGGGACCGAGTTTTTCAACTCGGTGTGTCCGAGATGGTTTCGGCGGAAACCTAACCCTAAAATTTTCGAATTAAACCTATTCTACGAGATCATTGACTCGATATGAGTGTTTCAATCGTGGCAAGAATCATAATGATCACAATGTGCTAGGAATCGGAGTGGAGAATAGCACAAAGATCGAGTCCATACCCTAGTTCGGCGGAGACTTGCTACGGCGGCAACGGCGGGGTAGAATTCCGTTGACGGCGGCGGAGACCAGCGACTGGAGGCTGCTGGCGGCAAGAAGACGATCCGGAGACCACGAAGGCAGAGCAGGCTATCGCGCGGGCGAAGAGGTTTCGGAGAAATTTCCAAAATTTTGCCCGTCACTATATATAGCCCGATCCTGTCGGTGTGACCGAGTGGAACAACTCAGTGGCACCGAGATGCAAAACTGTGTGCAGTTATTGCAACTCGGTGTGACCGAAAAGTTCAAATCGGTTGCACCGAGATCGAAAACCTAGATCAACTTAATGAACTCGGTAGAACCGAAAATGGTGTATCGGTCAGACCGAGATTCATAAAGAGGTTTTGGAAGTTTAAGTCTATGACGAATCGGGGACTCCGAGCGCTCCTCACACAAAGTGGTTCGAATCTGACTTGATCAAGTTTTGTGATGCAGCATGAATAGAGTTTGAGACGAGAAAAACATAGATAGCTAGAGGAGGTTCTTAGGCATTCTTGTCCACCCACTTGGCAAAAGAAGAAATCCAAACAATCAAAACAACAAGTGGATGTCCTCGAATGAGTAAAATATGCAACCAACATGCTCACACAATAAGATGGCAAATGAAATATGTGGCAAAGCATGCACAACCAATTCTAGCATCTATCAAGCAATTTGCGATGACTAGGTCATCTATATATGAGTATATTGACTTAGGAGTCAAGTGAGAACACTTGATCATAGGTCATACTCATCGTTTAAGCTCAAGTGGGGTTACCACTTTTACATAAAGCATTGTTGTATTCACATCTTTAGAGTTGCTTTAGCTCAAGTCTTAGAGTAAAGCTCCCCCTAGATGTGATATTCCCCCTAAGAGGGATGAACTAACCTTGGGTTTTGTCGATGATGACTTCATGTAGATGTTGAAGATGTGGATGCTCAATGTTGATGTAGATCACTTGGAGCTATCCATTTGAGTGAATTGCACTTTCAATACCTACATGGGTTAGTCCCACAAGGAACAAACAAGGATATCCATAGACATAGAGTGATGCACACACAAGATGATGTCCATGAAAACTTTAGGTTACCTTGTCCCTTGTCTTACCAACAAGAGGGTTTGTGACTCCTTGAACTAGTGCAAGATGTGGAAGTTGATTGCACTTGTTCTTGCCAAAATGATAAGAGTGAAGTATGTTGGCGGAGTCACCCTCAAGAACTCTCTAGTTCTTCTTCTTTTGGATCCACACCATCTTGATGGGAATCCTTGGAGTTGTAGTCGTACTTGATGTAGTGGAACTTGAAGTAGTCTTGGGAATCCACTTGACTAAGGTCTTAGGAGCTTCTTCAAATGCATCAATCTCCTCTTGAAGCTTGTCCTTGCCTTTTTGCTTGTAGTCTTGTGGTGGAAGATCATCTTGAGCTTGTGTTCCCTTGAAGGAAGTGTCATACTTCTCTTGTTGAGGAACAAACTTTGTCTTGGGGTATTGATCTTCTTCCCATTCAACTCCATTGGCATTGAACTTTCGTTCAAAACCAACACCTTGATTCTTTCGGTGCATTCCTTGCTTGCGCACAATTTCCTCGAATTGCTTACTTCCGGCAAGGCTCTTGTAAACACCTTTCTCTATAATTCCCTTCAATAAGCTATTTTCTTGCTCAAGTGTAACTTGGCTAAGAGAATCATTAGTGGAATCAAGAGAACTACTAGAAGCAACAATATTGGATTTAGCATGATCATTGTTACTACTAGAGGAAGAATCTTTCTTATTCTTGTTACTAGTCTTGACTTGAGGCATGTAGGTGGATAAAAGTAAACGCTTGGCAATGTGAGAAGAACTTTTCTTGTGGAGATCATCATTGATTGCTTTTAAGAACTCATGCTCTTGCTCAAGATTGATCTTTTCAAAGCGTAGTTTCTCATGAGCTCTTAAAAGTTCTCGATGATCTTCGAAGATATTTTCATGGGCTAACTTAAGAGTGTTTAGTTCTTTAGTTAGAGCCTCAATCTTCTCCTTATCATTGTCATTCGTTTTAGCATGATTAATTGATATTTCACCATAATATTCTTCACTAGAGTTGTCAACAAGCAAATCATCATCACCTAACAAGTCATCTTCATCACTATTAAAGTCAACATACACGGGGTGTGTTACCTTAGGACCTTTGGCCATGAAGCATCTTCCAATTCCTTCATTTGGTGAGTCAAATATGTCGTAGGAGTTGGTTGACACAAGTGCTAGACCGGCAACACCTTCATCTTGAGTATCTTCGGAGTCGGAGTGATAACTTCTCTCGGAGTGGCTGTCGGAGTCGGAGCCGGATACCCATTCACCAACATGAGCTTGATGTCTTCGTTTTGTATAGCTCCTTGATGATTTTTCCTTCCTTTCCGAGTCCTTGCTTCTCCGTGAGTATCTTCGTTCATAACGATCATCTCTACTCCTTCTCTCTCTTGGTGGAGATTCTTTGCTTCTTCTTTTTGGAGAATCTTCTCTTCTCTTGTAGGGAGCCGTACACTCATTGGAATAGTGTCCGGGTCTTCCACAATTATAGCAGTTTCGCTCTCGACTAGAAGATCTTTTGTCATTGTAGGACCTTGACTTGAAGCTTCTATCTTTGTTTCTACTCTTGTAGAACTTGTTGAAGTTCTTCACCATTAAGCTCAATTCTTCATTGAAGTTTTGTTTCTCACTTGATGATGTGGGGGCTTCACATGACGCATTGTAGGCACCACTTGATTTATTGTGAAGTTCCTCTTTATCCTTGAGTGACATCTCATGAGCAACAATCCTTCCAATTACTTCCGTTGGCTTGAGATCTTTGTAGTTGGGCATCATTTGGATTAATGTGCACACGGTATCAAATTTCCCATCCAAGGCTCTTAGGATCTTCTTGATGATGAATCTATCGGTCATCTCTTCACTTCCTAAGCCGGCAATCTCATTTGTGATGAGAGCAAGCCTAGAGTACATTTCAGCGACACCTTCACCATCCTTCATCTTGAACTTGTCAAGTTGACTTTGGAGCACATCCAACTTGGATTCCTTGACGGAGTCGGTACCTTCGTGCATATCAATCAAAGTGTCCCAAATTTCCTTTGCATTCTCAAGGCGGCTGATTTTGTTGAATTCTTTGGGGCACAATCCGTTGAAGAGAATATCACAAGCTTGAGCATTGTATTGCAACATCTTCAACTCATCCGCGGTAGCTTCACGGTTTGGTTCCCTCCCATCGAAGAACTCACCTTGCAAACCAACACAAACAATAGCCCATACGGCGGGGTTATGTCCAAGAATATGCATTTTCATTTTATGCTTCCAACTAGCAAAATTAGTGCCATGAAAGTAAGGACCTCTATGGTGATAGTTTCCCTCACTAGACGCCATACTCTCCTAGGTTGTGAAACCAAGGCTATGACCACCAAAAGCTATGGAGATCAAGGCGAATGGAGACCAAAGCTCTAATACCACTTGTAGGATCGAAAGTATGTCTAGAGGGGGGGGGGTGATTAGACTACTTGACCAATTAAAAACTTAGCCTTTTCCTAATTTTAGTTCTTGGCAGATTTTAGCTATCTTAGAGCAAGTCAAGCAATCATCACACAATTCAAGCAAGCATGCAAAGAGTTTATTGGCAGCGGAAAGTAAAGCATGCAACTTGCAAGAATGTAAAGGTAAGGGTTTGGAGGATTCAAACGCAATTGGAGACACGGATGTTTTCCCGTGGTTCGGATAGGTGGTGCTATCCTACATCCACGTTGATGGAGACTTCAACCCACGGAGGGTAACGGTTGCGCGAGTCCACGGAGGGCTCCACCCACGAAGGGTCCACGAAGAAGCAACCTTGTCTATTCCACCATGGCCATCGCCCACGAAGGACTTGCCTCACTAGCGGTAGATCTTCACGAAGTAGGCGATCTCCTTGCCCTTACAAACTCCTTGGTTCAACTCCACAATCTTGTCGGAGGCTCCCAAGTGACACCTAGCCAATCTAGGAGACACCACTCTCCAAGAAGTAAAAAATGGTGTGTTGATGATGAACTCCTTGCTCTTGTGCTTCAAATGATAGTCTCCCCAACACTCAACTTTCTCTCATAGGATTTGGATCTGATGGAAAGAAGATTTGAGTGGAAAGCAACTTCGGGAAGGCTAGAGATCAAGATTCATATGGTAGGAATGGAATATATTGGTCTCAACACATGAGTAGGTGGTTCTTTCTCAAAACATGTGAGTAGGAATGATGTATGTGTTCTGATGGCTCTCTCTTCGAATGAACAGGTGGTGGAGGGGTATATATAGCCTCCACACAAAATCCAACCGTTACACACAATCTACCAATCTCGGTGGGACCAAATCAGAAAACTCGGTCTGACCGAAATAGTAAACCTAGTGACCGTTAGGAATTTTGGTGGGACTGAGATGCAACTCGGTAGGACCAATTCGGTTAGGGTTTGGGCATAACGTAATCTCGATGAGACCAATCGCACAAACTCGGTGAGACCGAGTTCGGCATTAGCTAACCAGAGAGTTGGTCAGGCAAACTCGGTGGGACCGACTTCCTCTTTCGGTGAGACCGAAAAGTTACAAGAAGGAAACATAGAGTTTACCTTGCATTCTCGGTGAGACCGAAAAGTTACGAAAGGGAACCACAGAGTTTGCAAGCCCATCTCGGTGAGACCGAGAACCTTCTCGGTAGGAACGAATTGCTAGGGTTTGGCAGTGGCAAATGACAAGTGAAACTCGGTGGCGCCGGATTGACAGAATCGGTATGACCGAGTTTGGCTTAGGGTTTAGGTCATTTGTGGATATGGAAAGGTGGTTGAGGATTTTGGAGCATATCATTAAGCACATAAAGCAAGAGGCTCATTAAGCAACACCTCATCCCTCCTTGATAGTATTGGCTTTTCCTAAAGACTCAATGTGATCTTGGATCACTAAAATATAAAATGAAGAGTCTTGAACTTTTGAGCTTGAGCCAATTCTTTGTCCTTAGCATTTTGAGGGTTCCACTTTCACATCCATGCCATGCCAATCATTGAGCTTTCCTGAAATAATCATCTTGGAATAGCATTAGCTCAATGAGCTATATGTTGTTATGAATTACCAAAACCACCTAGGGATAGTTGCACGTTCAAAAATGAAAGAGCTTGAGCAAAAGGGACACAACACTCCGGTTAAATGGATAAACCAAGAAAATAACATGATCCTGACAAAACGAAAAGATGAAACATCACAATGTCTCCGGAAGAATAGAAGTTAGATCATTGAAATAGGAGAATGGAGAAGAAAATGCCAAAATCTGCCACAAAAGAGCTCGACAAGGCATCTTTAGGAGAAGGGTCGAACGGAGTTGTTGGGAATCCAACAACGAAAAGGATAAGATTGATATGGACTTATAGAAGACATCTCAAAATTATGAGGTGACAACTTGCCACTCACGGAAAAGATTTGATTGGATTGATATACACAAGGAGACGAGAAACTATTTCGCCGAGAGGATAAAAGAAGAACTCACCATAAAAGCAACAATCCTTAGGGACGGCTTTAGGTGAAATATAACCCAAGATAATACCAATGAAGATATTGATGGATTTAAAATATGTTTTTCTTAACAACATGTGAATCATGGAACATGAACTCAAATTATCAAGAATGACATAATACCACCTCTAATGATACGGTAGAACGAATTGCACTCCAGATTGCAAGATGAAGAATGGTTGAGCTCCTCTGAAAAGAATCTTAAAGAACACCGCGAGAAGGAAATTAAATCCTTGATGAACCATCATGTAGAACCTTCATGAAGAACTCCGGTAAACAAAAAGAATAATGAAAATAAAGAGAAGTAGGAAACACAAGGTGAAACCTTGTAATGATTTAGATGGATATCCGTGATAATTAGATATTGGAACTCCAGGAAAGAAAGACGAGCACTTGAAACCAAGAATTTAATCATCGTGAACAAACTCCGGAAGAAAAGATTAACATATGGATGAAACAAGAATAAGAATTACATTATGCTTGTCCTTCACCAATTAAATTGATGACAAACAACGTATTTGGCATGTTACTTCTTCCCGTTGAAAGGATTAAGAGATATAGCACAAACTTGAGAAGGTCTTCAATGAAACACCAGTGGAATCGAAACAACGAATGAATTGATATGATAACGAAAGAAGAGGAATCTTGCACGAACCACCGTAAGAATTGAAAATGAACGAAGAAAAGATAAAGAAACACCGGGAAGAATTAGCAAATGAACAAAGAATCTTGAGGGGATTTAGTTACATGAGAACAAAGAGATCAAGAACTGATTAGAGGATAATTGATCGATGTACCGGTAAGATTAGGAGAACGATAACTGAAAGCTGGGAATGAATACTTACGAGATGATGGGCTCCGGAGAATCAAACTGAAAATACTCTGAATTACTCCGGATGGGTGAAAAGAAATCTCACAATCGGAAACAATTATGAGAGGATGGCATAACGCTAGAACCACGAATCTTGAGAGAACGGGCCAAGATTTGAGAGAAACTCTTCTTCGGACTACGAATCTCCGAGAATGATGACGAGAAACACCACCATGAATTATTTAGACACTCCGGAAGAATCAAAACAAAGAGGTTGAGCCAGCGATGAAAAGAATTTGACAGATCTTGGAGAAGTACATCTGACTAATGAAAATTCATTCTTACGTCAAACTTTGAAAATAAATTTAAGGATAGCTCCGGGAAAATAAGAAGAGTCAGGTAAGATCCTGGGAAAAGACCTGTGGGTTAGGGCCCACTCAAAAGAAACATCGTAGAACAATTCAAAAGAGAGAAAGCACCAGTTGAATTAAATGACTTGAATGAGGGAACATCCTCGAAAGAGCTTCAACGAAAGCAGAGTGTAAGCACGAATCTTCGGGATATCTTGAGCACTCCGGAACAATTGAATAGCGAGAAATGACTGAATATGAGGTGCACCAGCAAGAGAAGGTATTTGAAATAAGGAAAAGAATATGATCAAACACCGAAAGCTTGAATTGAATCCACCGGATTAGATAAAAGAACAAAGAATGATGAACGTGTAGATCATCTTCATGAGAACCACCGGGTAAGAATATTGACGGAACAGAACGGGGAGACTTCATATCCATAAGATGGATGCTTGATTAAGACATCTGAGTCCTTGAGGAAAAAGGGTGGGTGGGCGGGAAAAACAAAGGAAACTTGGAACGGATGAAGCAAACACCGTTGACGAAAAACTGAGATTGGATCTTGCAAATGTTGAAATGATCGGATCCACTTGAAGAGAAACACGCCGGTTGAAAAGGATTGACATGACAATCTCGATGATCATGAAGGATTAGTATTCACATCAGAGTATGAGAACACCATTTGGGGAAGGTATGGAATCAACATTTGACTTTGAAGCAACTCGAATACCACAACTCAAAACAAAACAAAGAATTGGCTTGCAGAATAAGCCGGAACAAACATATGATAGAGATTTCGTCTGAAGTTTTCGTGGTGGGGCCTACACGGGCTCGATCGTATAGGACCATCATGTACAAGGCAGTGCACATGACATACGAAGCGTCCCCGAGTCGGCATAGCCAAGGACTCTTGAAGACACAACAAGACCACTGTAAAACCAACCGTGTATAGGCGGACCACTAGACGTCGAACCCCAATTTCATATCATACATCTGTCGGAAAGATATCCTAAGAGCTACTTGAATTCCCACCTATGAAACTCCCAAACCTTTCCAATTATGCAATCAGGTGTTGGGGATACAGGGGAAGCATAATATCTCACCCAAACTAGCAAATCCTACATCCAGTCGTATCCATCCTTCAACACATAACCAAGAAACCTTCGGAAATCATCTACCTCAACCTTCGAAAAGCATCCGTTATACAAGTTATGGCAATACTCCCGAACTCCTGCCCCAGTACTGGGTGGCGTCGAGGTTAGCTCACCAACAGCTGCATAAAAGAGATTTTCGATGTCGGCGAAACTAATCTCAGGTATTCCAGAACTGCAACGATAAAATTGTGATGACAACACCTCGGAGCTCAACTCCCCGGGACACTGCCACAACCCCTAAATGACAGGAGGCACCAAGAACAATGTTCTCGTCACAAAACCATCGGAACGATTCCAAGATACCCGCGTGATCCTAAAATTTTTTTAGTGAAATTTTAGAAGAGAAGAGTCAAAACTCTACGTCAGGATGCCTCACCAGAGCGATGAAGGGACTGGGGAGTAAAAAGAATTCCTAAACTCTCCGATATATAATTCCTAAATGACTCAAAACATTTTTCTAGACTCAACAACGGCAGCTAATTCGATCAAGCAGTGGGGGCTCCTAAGGTCGGGGAGGGCTCTGATTACCAACTTGTAACGCCCTCGATGCGGCTATATCTCCCACGTGTCAAAGCACGACTTAGAGGCATAACCGCATTGAAAGCAATGTCGCAAGTGAGGTAATCTTCGCACAACCCATGTAATACATAAGGGAAAAGATACATTGTTGTCTTACAATCGCCACTTCACACAGTTACATGAATAAAGCATTACATCAACCAGATACAATCAAGGTCCGACTACGGAACCAAAATAAAAGAAGACTACCCCAGATGCTACACAGATCCCCGATCGTCCCCAACCGGGCTCCACTACTGACCAACTAGAACGAAACAACATAAAGAACAAGATCTTCAACGAGCTCCTCCTTGAGCTTATTTGTGTCACCTGCTCGGTAACATCGGCACCTACAAACTGGTTTTGGAAGTATCTGTGAGCCACGGGGACTCAGCAATTTCACACCCTCGCGATCAAGACTATTTAAGCTTATAGGAAGGGTAAAAGGTATGAGGTGGAGCTGCAGCAAGCGACTAGCATATATGGTGGCTAACATACGCAAATGAGAGCGAGAAGAGAAGGCAAAGCACGTTCGAGAAATTATGATCAAGAAGTGATCCTAGAACAACCTACGTCAAGCATTACTCCAGCACCATGTTCACTTCCCGGACTCCACCGGAAAGAGACCATCACGGTAACATACGCGGTTGATGTATTTTAATTAAGGTCAACTTAAGGTTTTCTACAACCGGACATTAACAAATTCCCATCTGCCCATAACCGCTGGCACGGCTTTCGAAAGTTCAAATCCCTGCAGGGGTGTCCCAACTTAGCCCATCACAAGCTCTCATGATCAACGAAGGATATTCCTTCTAGCGGGAAGACCCGATCAGGCTCGGAATCCCGGTTACAAGACATTTCGACAATGGTAAAACTAAACCAGCAACACCGCCCGAATGTGCCGACAAATCCCGATAGGAGCTGCACATATCTCGTTCTCAAGGCACACCGGATTGTCCAAGGTACAGGTAGGCCAGCCCAGAGTTGCCCCTGGTGGCCACCGACAGCTGACAGGTTGGACCAACACTCAAAGGAGCACTGGCCCGGGGGGTAAAATAATGATGACCCTGAGGAGCGCGACTCCCAAGGGAAAAGAAAAGGCTAGGTGGCGAATGGTAAAACCAAAGTTGAGCATTCCTGGAAGAGTTTTATTCAAGGCGAACTGTCAAGGGGTTCCCATTATTACCCAACCGCGTAAGGAACACAAAATCTGGGAACATAACACCGATATGACGGAAACTAGGGCGGCAAGAGTGGAACAAAACACCAGGCATAAGGCCGAGCCTTCCAGCCTTTACCAAGTATATAGATGCATTAATTCAATAAGAGATATTGTGATATCCCAACAAGTAAACATGTTCCAACAAGGAACAACATCTCCATGTTCCAACAAGGAACAAACTTGAATCTTCACCTGCAACTAACAATGCTATAAGAGGGGCTGAGCAAAGCGGTAACATAGCCAAACAATGGTTTGCTAGGACAAGGTGGGTTAGAGGATTGGTTCAACAATATAGGAGGCATTGTTGGAAATATGCCCTAGAGGCAATAATAAAAGCATTATTATTATATTTCCCTGTTCATGATAATTGTCTTTATTCATGCTATAATTGTGTTATCCGGAAATCGTAATACATGTGTGAATAATAGACACCAACATGTCCCTAGTAAGGCTCTAGTTGACTAGCTCGTTGATCAACAGATAGTCATGGTTTCCTGACTATGGACATTGGATGTCATTGATAGCGAGATCACATCATTAGGAGAATGATGTGATGGACAAGACCCAATCCTAAACATAGCACAAGATCGTATAGTTCGTTTGCTAGAGTTTTTCCAATGTCAAGTATCTTTTCCTTAGACCATGAGATCGTGTAACTCCCGGATACTGTAGGAGTGCTTTGGGTGTACCAAACGTCACAACGTAACTGGGTGACTATAAAGGTATACTACGGGTATCTCTGAAAGTGTCTGTTGGGTTGACACGGATCAAGACTAGGATTTGTCACTCCGTATGACGGAGAGGTATCACTGGGCCCACTCAGTAATGCATCCTCATTATGAGCTCAAAGGTGACCAAGTGTCTGGTCACGGGATCATGCATTACGGTACGAGTATAGTGACTTGCCGGTAATGAGATTGAACGAGGTATTGGGATACCGACGATCTAATCTCGGGCAAGTAACATACCGATTGACAAAGGGAATTGTATACGGGGTTGCTTGAATCCTCGACATCGTGGTTCATCCGATGAGATCATCGTGGAGTATGTGGGAGCCAACATGGGTATCCAGATCCCGCTGTTGGTTATTGACCGGAGAGTCGTCTCGGTCATGTCTACATGTCTCCCGAACCCGTAGGGTCTACACACTTAAGGTTCGGTGACGCTAGGGTTGTAGGGATATGTATATGCAGTAACCCGAATGTTGTTTGGAGTCCCGGATGAGATCCCGGACGTCACGAGGAGTTCCGGAATGGTCCGGAGGTAAAGAATTATATATAGGAAGTGTTGTTTCGGCCATCAGGACAAGTTTCGGGGTCACCGGTATTGTACCGGGACCACCGGAAGGGTCCCGGGGGTCCACCGGGTGGGGCCACCTGCCCCGGGGGGCCACATGGGCTGTAGGGGGTGCGCCTTGGCCTACATGGGCCAAGGGCACCAGCCCCAAGAGCCCATGCGCCTAGGGTTTCAAAGGGGAAGGCACCCCCTAGGTGCCTTGGGGGGGGGAGGGAATCCTCCCTTGGCCGCCGCCCCCCTAGGAGATTGGATCTCCTAGGGCCGGCGCCCCCCCTAGGCCCCCTATATATAGTGAGGGAAGGAGGGCCTCTCATACCACGCCTTTGCTGCCTCCCTCTCCCTCTCCAACACCTCCTCCTCCTCCATAGAGCTTGGCGAAGCCCTGCCGGAGTACTGCAGCTCCATCACCACCACGCCGTCGTGTTGTTGCTGGAGCCATCTTCCTCAACCTCTCCTCTCCCCTTGCTGGATCAAGAAGGAGGAGACGTCATCCGCTCCGTACGTGTGTTGAACGCGGAGGTGCCGTCCGTTCGGCGCTTGGTCATCGGTGATTTGGATCACGTCGTGTACGACTACCTCATCCCCGTTCTTTGAACGCTTCCGCTCGCGATCTACAAAGGTATGTAGATGCATCCGATCACTCGTTGCTAGATGAACTCATAGATGGATCTTGGTGAAACCGTAGGAAATTTTTTGTTTTCTGCAACGTTCCCCAACAGTGGCATCATGAGCTAGGTCTATGCGTAGTTCTTCTTGCGCGAGTAGAACACAATTTGTTGTGGGCGTAGATGTTGTCAACTTTCTTGCCGCTACTAGTCTTATCTTGCTTCAATGGTATTGTGGGATGAAGCGGCCCGGACCAACCTTACACGTACGCTTACGTGAGACCGGTTCCACCGACTAACATGCACTAGTTGCATAAGGTGGCTGGCTGGTGTCTGTCTCTCCCACTTTAGTTGGAGCGGATTCGATGAAAAGGGTCCTTATGAAGGGTAAATAGAAGTTGACAAATCACGTTGTGGCTTTCACGTAGGTAAGAAAACGTTCTTGCTAGAACCCTATTTCAGCCACGTAAAACTTGCAACAACAATTAGAGGACGTCTAACTTGTTTTTGCAGCAAGTGCTTTGTGATGTGATGTGGCCAAAGTTGTGATGAATGATGAATGATACATATGTGATGTATGAGATGTTCGTGCTATTGTAATAGGAATCACGACTTGCATGTCGATGAGTATGACAACCGGCAGGAGCCATAGGAGTTGTCTTTATTTTCTATATGACCTGCGTGTCATCGAGAAAAGCCATGTAAATTACTTTACTTTATTGCTAAACACGTTAGCCATAGTAGTAGAAGTAATAGTTGGCGAGCAACTTCATGGAGACACAATGATGGAGATCATGATGATGGAGATCAAAGGAGCTATGTGATATTGGCCATATCATGTCACTATTATTATTTGATTGCATGTGATGTTTATCATGTTTTTGCGTCTTGTTTACTTAGAATGACTGTAGTAAATAAGATGATCCCTCAAAATAATTTCAAGAAAGTGTTCCCCCTAACTGTGCACCGTTGCAACAGTTCGTTCGTTTCTAAGAACCACGTGATGATCGGGTGTGATGGATTCCAACGCTCACATACAACGGGTGTAAGACAGATTTACACATGCAAACACTTTGGTTGACTTGACGAGCCTAGCATGTACAGACATGGCCTCGGAACACAGAAGACCGAAAGGTCGAGCATGAGTCGTATAGAAGATACGATCAACATAAAGATGTTCACCGATGTTGGCTAGTCCGTCTCACGTGATGATCGGACACGGCCTAGTTGACTCGGATCATGTTATACTTAGATGACTAGAAGAGGGATGTCTATCTAAGTGGGAGTTCATTGAATAATTTGATTAGATGAACTTAATTATCATGAACTTAGTCTAAAATCTTTACAATATGTCTTGTAGATCAAATGGCCAACATTGTCCTCAACTTCAACGCGTTCCTAGAGAAAACCAAGCTGAAAGACGATGGCAGCAACTATACGGACTGGGTCCAGAACCTGAGGATCATCCTCATAGCTGACAAGAAAGATTATGTCCTGCAAGCACCGCTAGGTGACCCGCCTGTCCCACAGAACCAAGACGTTATGAACGCTTGGCAGACACGTGCTGATGACTACTCCCTCGTTCAGTGCGACATGCTTTACAGTTTAGAGCCGGGGCTCCAAAAGCGTTTTGAGAGACATGGAGCATATGAGATGTTCGAAGAGCTGAAAATGGTTTTTCAAGCTCATGCCCGGGTCGAGAGATATGAAGTCTCCGACAAATTCTTTAGCTGTAAGATGGAGGAAAATAGTTCTGTCAGTGAGCACATACTCACTATGTCTGGGTTACATAACCGCTTGACTCAGGTGGGAGTTAATCTCCCGGATGATGCGGTCATTGACAGAATCCTCCAGTCGCTTCCACCAAGCTACAAGGGCTTTGTGATGAACTTCAATATGCAGGGGTTGGAAAAGACCATTCCTGAGGTATTTGCAATGCTGAAATCAGCAGAGGTAGAAGTCAAGAAGGAACATCAAGTGTTGATGGTAAATAAAAACACTAAGTTCAAGAAGGGCAAGGGTAAAAAGAACTTCAAGAAGGACGACAAGGAAGTTGCCGCGCCTGGCAAGAAAGCTGTCGGGAAGAAGCCAAAGAATGGACCCAAGCCCGAGACTGGGTGCTTTTATTGCAAGGGAAGTGGTCACTGGAAGCGGAACTGCCCCAAATACTTAGCGGACAAGAAGGCCGACAAAACAAAAGGTATATGTGATATACATGTAATTGATGTGTACCTTACTAGTACTCGTAGTAGCTCCTGGGTATTTGATACCGGTGCAGTTGCTCACATTCGTAACTCAAAGCAGGAGTTGCGGAATAAGCGGAGACTGGCGAAGGACAAGGTGACGATGCGCGTCGGGAATGGTTCCAAGGTCAATGTGATCGCCGTCGGCACGCTACCTCTACATTTACCTACGGGATTAGTTTTAAACCTCAATAATTGTTATTTAGTGCCAGCTTTGAGCATGAACATTGTATCGGGATCTCGTTTAATTTGAGATGGCTACTCATTTAAATCCGAGAATAATGGTTGTTCTATTTATATGAGATATATGTTTTATGGTCATGCTCCGATGGTGAATGGTTTATTCTTTCTCGAGCATAATGCTACACATGTTCATAGTGTGAAAACCAAAAGATGTAAGGTTGATAATGATAGTCCCACATACTTGTGGCACTGCCGCCTTGGTCACATTGGTGTCAAACGCATGAAGAAGCTCCATGCAGATGGACTTTTAGAGTCTCTTGATTATGAATCATTTGACACGTGCGAACCATGCCTCATGGGTAAAATGACCAAGACTCCGTTCTCAGGAACAATGGAGCGAGCAACCAACTTATTGGAAATCATACATACGGATGTGTGCGGTCCAATGAGTGTTGAGGCTCGCGGTGGCTATCGTTATGTTCTCACCCTCACTGATGACTTGAGTAGATATGGGTATGTCTACTTAATGAAACACAAGTCTGAGACCTTTGAAAAGTTCAAGGAATTTCAGAGTGAGGTTAAGAATCAACGTGACAGAAAAATCAAGTTTTTGCGATCAGATCGTGGAGGAGAATACTTGAGTCATGAATTTGGCACACACTTAAGAAAATGTGGAATAGTTTCACAACTCACGCCGCCTGGAACACCTCAGCGTAATGGTGTGTCCAAACATCGTAATCGCACTCTATTAGATATGGTGGGATCTATGATGTCTCTTACCGATTTACCTCTATCTTTTTGGGCTATGCTTTAGAGACTGCCGCATTCACTTTAAATAGGGCTCCGTCGAAATCCGTTGAGACGACACCGTATGAATTATGGTTTGGGAAGGAACCTAAGCTGTCGTTTCTAAAAGTTTGGGGATGCAATGCTTATGTCAAGAAACTTCAACCTGAAAAGCTCGAACCCAAGTCAGAAAAATGCGTCTTCATAGGATACCCTAAAGAAACTAT
Source organism: Triticum monococcum (assembly GCA_034509565.1). Lineage (NCBI taxonomy): Eukaryota > Viridiplantae > Streptophyta > Magnoliopsida > Poales > Poaceae > Triticum > Triticum monococcum. The sequence continues at coordinate 523,544,531 of CM067842.1, read as the reverse complement.
TGGGTATACCTTCTACCTCAGATGCGAAGGCAAGGTCTTTGTTGCCAAGAATGGATCCTTTCTAGAGAAGGAGTTTCTCTCGAAAGAAGTAAGTGGGAGGAAAGTAGAACTTGATGAAGTATTACCTCTTGAACCGGAAAATGACGCAACTCAAGAAAATGTTCCTGAGGTGCCTGCACCGACTAGAGAGGAAGTTAATGATGATGATCATGAAACTTTAGATCAAGTTGCTACTGAACTTCGAAGGTCCACAAGGACATGTTCCGCACCAGAGTGGTACGGCAACCCTGTCTTGGAAATCATGTTGTTAGACAACAGTGAACCTTCGAACTATGAAGAAGCAATGGCGGGCCCGGATTCCAACAAATGTCTAGAAGCCATGAAATCCGAGATAGGATCCATGTATGAAAACGAAGTATGGACTTTGACTGACTTGCCCGATGATCGGCGAGCCAAAGAAAATAAATGGATCTTTAAGAAGAAGACAGACGCGGATGGTAATGTGACCATCCATAAAGCTCGGCTTGTCGCTAAGGGTTATAGACAAGTTCAAGGGGTTGACTATGATGAGGCTTTCTCACCAGTAGCGAAGCTGAAGTCCGTCCGAATTATGTTATCAGTTGCCGCATACTATGATTATGAGATATGGCAAATGGACGTCAAAACGGCATTCCTTAATGGTTTCCTTAAGGAAGAATTGTATATGATGCAGCCGGAAGGTTTTGTCGATCCTAAGAATGCTGACAAGGTGTGCAAGCTCCAACGCTCGATTTATGGGCTGGTGCAAGCATCTCGGAGTTGGAACATTCGCTTTGATGAGATGATCAAAGTGTTTGGGTTTACGCAGACTTATGGAGAAGCCTGCGTTTACAAGAAAGTGAGTGGGCGCTCTCTAGTATTTCTCATATTATATGTAGATGACATACTTTTGATGGGAAATGATATAGAACTCTTGGACAGCATTAAGGCCTACTTGAATAAGAGTTTTTCAATGAAGGACCTTGGAGAAGCTGCTTATATATTAGGCATCAAGATCTATAGAGATAGATCAAGACGCCTCATAGGTCTTTCACAAAGCACATTCCTTGATAAGATATTGAAGAAGTTCAATATGGATCAATCTAAGAAGGGGTTCTTGCCTGTGTTACAAGGTATGAAATTGAGCTCAGCTCAATGTCCGACCATGGCAGAAGATATAGAAGAGATGACTGTCATCCCCTATGCCTCAGCCATAGGTTCTATTATGTATGCCATGCTGTGTACCAGACCTGATGTAAACCTTGTCGTAAGTTTGGTAGGAAGGTACCAAAGCAATCCCGGCAAGGAACACTGGACAGCGGTCAAGAATATCCTGAAGTACCTGAAAAGGACTAAGGAAATGTTTCTCGTTTATGGAGGTGACGAAGAGCTCGTCGTAAAGGGTTACGTCGACGCTAGCTTCGACACAGATCTGGATGACTCTAAGTCACAAATCGGATACGTGTATATTTTGAATGGGGGGGCAGTAAGCTGGTGCAGTTGCAAGCAGAGCGTCGTGGCGGGATCTACATGTGAAGCGGAGTACATGGCAGCCTCGGAGGCAGCACATGAAGCAATTTGGGTGAAGGAGTTCATCACCGACCTCGGAGTCATACCCAATGCATCGGGGCCAATCAAACTCTTCTGTGACAACACTGGAGCTATTGCACCTGCCAAGGAGCCCAGGTTTCACAAGAAGACAAGGCACATCAAGCATCGCTTCAACTCCATTCGTGAAAATGTTCAAGATGGACACATAGATATTTGTAAAGTACATACGGACCTGAATGTAGCAGATCCGTTGACTAAACCTCTCCCTAGAGAAAAACATGATCAACACCAGAATTCCATGGGTGTTCGATTCATCACAATGTAACTAGATTATTGACTCTAGTGCAAATGGGAGACTGTTGGAAATATGCCCTAGAGGCAATAATAAAAGCATTATTATTATATTTCCTTGTTCATGATAATTGTCTTTATTCATGCTATAATTGTGTTATCCGGAAATCGTAATACATGTGTGAATAATAGACACCAACATGTCCCTAGTAAGCCTCTAGTTGACTAGCTCGTTGATCAACCGATAGTCATGGTTTCCTGACTATGGACATTGGATGTCATTGATAACGAGATCACATCATTAGGAGAATGATGTGATGGACAAGACCCAATCGTAAACATAGCACAAGATCGTATAGTTTGTTTGCTAGAGTTTTTCCAATGTCAAGTATCTTTTCCTTAGACCATGAGATCGTGTAACTCCCAGATACCGTAGGAGTGCTTTGGGTGTACCAAACATCACAACGTAACTGGGTGACTATAAAGGTATACTACGGGTATCTCCGAAAGTGTCTGTTGGGTTGACATGGATCAAGACTGGGATTTGTCACTCCGTATGACGAAGAGGTATCACTGGGCCCACTCGGTAATGCATCATCATTATGAGCTCAAAGGTGACCAAGTGTCTGGTCACGGGATCATGCATTACGGTACGAGTAAAGTGACTTGCCGGTAATGAGATTGAACGAGGTATTGGGATACCGATGATCGAATCTCGGGCAAGTAACATACCGATTGACAAAGGGAATTGTATACGGGGTTGCTTGAATCCTCGACGTCGTGGTTCATCCGATGAGATCATCGTGGAGTATGTGGGAGCCAACATGGGTATCCAGATCCCGCTGTTGGTTATTGACCGGAGAGTCGTCTCAGTCATGTCTACATGTCTCCCGAACCCGTAGGGTCTACACACTTAAGGTTCGGTGATGCTAGGGTTGTAGGGATATGTATATGCAGTAACCCGAATGTTTTTCGGAGTCCTGGATGAGATCCCGGACGTCACGAGGAGTTCCGGAATGGTTCGGAGGTAAAGAATTATATATAGGAAGTGCTGTTTCGGCCATCGGGACAAGTTTCGGGGTCACCGGTATTGTACCGGGACCACCGGAAGGGTCCCGGGGGTCCACCGAGTGGGGCCACCAGCCCCGGGGGGCCACATGGGCTGTAGGGGGTGCGCCTTGGCCTACATGGGCCAAGGGCACCAGCCCCAAGAGGCCCATGCGCCTAGGGTTTCAAAGGGGAAGAGTCCCACAAGGGGAAGGCACCCCCTAGGTGCCTTGGGGGGGGGAGGGAATCCTCCCTTGGCCGCTGCCCCCTAGGAGATTGGATCTCCTAGGGCCGGCACCCCCCTAGGCCCCCTATATATAGTGAGGGAAGGAGGGCCTCTCATACCATGCCTTTGGTGCCTCCCTCTCCCTCTCCAACACCTCCTCCTCCTCCATAGAGCTTGGCGAAGCCCTGCCGGAGTACTGCAGCTCCATCACCACCACGCCGTCGTGCTGGTGCTGGAGCCATCTTCCTCAACCACTTCTCTCCCCTTGCTGGATCAAGAAGGAGGAGACGTCATCCGCTCCGTACGTGTGTTGAACGCGGAGGTGCCGTCCGTTCGGCGCTTGGTCATCGGTGATTTGGATCACGTCGGGTACGACTACCTCATCCCCGTTCTTTGAACGCTTCCGCTCGCGATCTACAAAGGTATGTAGATGTATCCGATCACTCGTTGCTAGATGAACTCATAGATGGATCTTGGTGAAACCATAGGAAATTTTTTGTTTTCTGCAACGTTCCCCAACAGGCATGATAAGCAAGTGGTAGGTATCGCGGCATAGGCATAGCAAAAGAACGAGCAACTAGCAAGCAAAGATAGAAGTGATTTTGAGGGTATGGTCATCTTGCCTGAGATCCCGCAAGGAAGAAGAACGAGTCCATGAAGAAGACAAACGGACGTAGTCAAACGGGTCCTCACAAACGCGACGTTATCGAAACCAACCCGAAGAAGCAACACCGGAAAGAAGCAAACAACATAGTAAACAACCATCACATAATCATGTCATGATGCACAACCAAGTATGATGCATGTCCGGTTTAAATATGCATGGCATGGCAAAGTGCACAAACAACACTACAAGTTAAGTGGAGCTCAATATGCAACGGGTTGCATATTGACGGAACACCACATCAATTATTTAGTTCTCTCTCGTTTATGTACCCCAACAATATTAAATGTTCTTAACCTGGCAAGGGTGAAGCAAAGTAAACTACCTATCTAGTCAAGTTTAAATGAGGCCAGAAGCAACGAACAACAATTCCGGAAACTCCTCATGAGCATATTATAGATTTGGTACTGTTCTGCCCTAAACATTATTTTAGAGTTGTTAAACATGCAAAGAGATGTCACCATGTTAAACTAGGCATTTTTCTACCCCATTTACATATAAAGTTTATTAAGTTCGGAGCTACGGTTAATTAGTTATGATTTAAAGCATTTTAGCATGGCATATGAACAAAATTAGGCACACAGCATTTTAAACATTTCAAACATGCATGAAAGTGGCATATTATGAAACTAGATGAAATTCTAGTCATTTTACATATATAACATGTTTTATTTGGATGCATCGACATTTAGTTATGAGCATTTTAATATGATGGCATTTGCTGTAAATATGCATGCACTGGAAAAATGATAAATTCACAGAACGGAAAAAACGTAAATGGGGCGAAACACAGCAGGCTGGCCCAACAGAAGGGAAAGAAAGAAAGATAAAAAAAGGAGGAGGGGCGCGGGGTGGCCTCACCATGGGCTTCAGCCCGGTCGGTGGTGAGGTGGGCCGGCCAGGCCAAGAGCGGTGCGGGAGGTTGGCCTCGCGGGGCTGCAGCTTACACAGAGGCACGGTCAACAGCGACGGCTGAGTCTGCTAAATTGACACGAGCAGGAGCAACATCCCAAGCACGGAAGCGCGAGGCAAAGGACGTCGCTGGAGGACTCCGGTGAGGAGGGCGGCGACCTGGTGGCGGGGATGAGGCTGGGATCGTAGGACCTTGGCGCGGGATGCGGAGCTCGGCGTGGATCCATGGCGTCGAGGCGTGGGGACTCAGTCGATAGCTGTGTTTGCTGCTGCTGCTTGATGCAGCCGAAGGCGAGGAGGTGAAGCAGGGGCGCGTAGCAAGGGCAGGGACCAGCGGGCACGGCGGATCCGGGCAGACCGAGGGTCGGGGCGGCGGTTCCCGGCGACGAAGAAATCCGGCAGCGAAGAGATGAAGCTTGGGACTCCCATGGCCGTGGCGGACCTTGCGAAAGCGGTAGCAAGCGAGCTTGGGGAGGTCCGGGACGACACGAAAATGACGAGGATGACCGGACGGCGGCGGAGCATATCCGTGCAGGTGACGGATAAGTTGCTTCGTTCATGGCGCTCGTGCACGGCGGTGAGGCTAGCGAGGAAGGAGAGCAGAGGCCTGGTGGCACTCCGGCGAGCTTGGCGACGCGGACGCCGGGGTTGGGCTCCTGTCTGTGAAAGAGAAAGAGAGAGAGGTGAGGTCAAGGAGAGTCCGCGGGAGAGATGAGCGAGACGGCCTGGTGGCTGGACGAAGATCAGTAGCGGCTGATCTTGAAGAAGCGGGGCGACGGCCATGGTGGATGGATCGGTAGGAGGCTGTGGCTGGCTGCCTGCGGGTGGAATTTGGTGACGATGAGGGGTTGGTCCGGTTGGAAATTCGTGGGGAATTTGGATTGGGGGAAGAACCCGAGGTGGGAGGAGACAAGAGGACTGGCGACGGCTAGGAGGATCCCTAGAAATAAGGGATTTGGACTCGGGTTAGACAAATATATATAACGAGTTGGTTAGGTTAGGGGCTATCTCGTCCCTCCGATCAAAATCGGACGGCCGAGAAAAATATATGTTAGGAAGTCCAATTAACAAAAGGGAGATGTTTTGTAGATGTTTGGGGATGATCCGGACCCAACGGTGACGACTGTCCGGGTCGGGTCGGGGACAGCTTTCGGGCGTGCGCGAGGAGGGCCGCGGGCTGACAAGAGAGGTTAGGTTGGACCTGGCGGTAGGTCGTGGGCTGTGTAGACGGTCTCGAGCTGAGAGAAGAGAAGAGAGGAAGGCTCGGCGACTGTTTCCAGAGACCGAAAACGTCCAAAGTTAGACCGGCTATAATGCCGCTATAGTTTAACGGTTGGGCTATCAAACGAACTCCGAATGCGATGAAACTTGACAGGCGATCTATCTACACTATAATAAGACCACACGTCAACTCTCATCCCATTCCGAGAACATTCTCCGGCCACTTATAAAATACTATTTCGGAGATGCCGTGGGCGCGTGCAAGTGTGGTTGGGCTCAGAACGGACAACGGAGAGAACTCGGAGAACCTGGACGAATGCAAGTTTTATAACATGATGATGCAATGCACATGATGACATGGAAAGATGCAACACGCAAGCAAATGACAGGGCAACAACAACGAAATACTGGAAGACACCTGGCGCAACGGTCTCGGGGCGTTACTGCCGAAGCCTCCAAACGGGAGAAGAAGTCTCCCACAAAGGGTCCTACCTCGGGGGTGCTTTTGCCACACAAAGTCCGCGTGGGGATCTGCCCTCCAACGAGTCGTAAGTGATCCAAAATATTTTAATAGTAAGAGTATGCTATCTTTTTCTTCTGAGAAAACAACCACCGCATATATCTTGCAGTTCGGGCCTCAGCCCCTCTCAAATGAGTTCGTCTTTGGGGGATCTTCTTCCGAAGATAATGGAGAGCGAAACGCCTCCCCCGGACTCCTCTGCTCCAGAAGCAGGCGACCCCGAAGTGTCGTTGCGGAGGGCCTCTCTGAATCCGGTGAGGCCAGAAGATAGTCCCATAGACCCCAGAAGTCCCGAGTGTCCGGCTCCCGAAGAGAGCATACAAAAGAGTCTGGCACCGCCTGGTGTGCGTTCGGACGTTCTGAGGGAGTTGGTGGGGCGAGCGGTCATCTCAGAAGAGCACCGTATGTTGATGGGTACGGTGATGGAGAGAATCTCGTCCGCTGAAAGCGGATTACATGAAGCCTTTATGAGTCTACTGACAGGCTTTGAGGTATGTGAGATAATATGTGATAGTACTGCACATGTTAGGTGTGCCCTGTGTAGATAGTAGCCCCTGAGACTCTGGTTGTCGTCAAGACCGGCGGCGAACAGAGGATCGTACTCCCAGGCAATAACCAGACTGCCTCTATGTGCAGGTGGTGGAAGCTCCGGTGGCTAGCTGGACTAATGAGTTTGCCCAATTAGAACGGCAATTGGATGCGGCAGACACCGACATCGAGCTTGTTAACAAGAGGCTTGACGAGGCACAGGGTAAGTGTTATCATCCGGTGAACGCCACATAGTAAGAGCAGCATAAGGCCAGTATCTCTAATATGTTGTGACTGCAGATGGAGTTGCCACCATGGAAGCCTTGCGGGAGGAACTTTGCCCGAGTCAAGGAACAAGCGAGGATTAGTAATGCGACTGCTTTGAAGGCAGCCGAAGAGCTGAAAGCCGAGAAGGCCGCACATTGCAGGAGCCAGGAGAAGATGGCCAAGATGGACGTAGAGTTAAAAGATACTGGCGACCGTCGAGCGAAGGCAACGGACCTTGAGAAGGCCGCGGCGGCAGACAAAGACACCCATTCTGCTATGAGGGCGAAGAAGGAGGAGCTGCGGGAAGCCAGGGATATTGCGGCTGGGAAACCCTTCATGTTACGGAGGAAGTTCGGAGATCCATGGTATGCCCCTCTGGATCGGCTGGGGAGCTCAGCAGATGCGTATATGGATTTGGCGGCGAGCGCTGCCGATGCGGCCAAGTACTTCCAAGGTCAGACAGATCGTGAAGTGGACAAGCTGTTCTGGACGCAATTCTACGTTCCAGAGCGTCCGCTTTCATTGACTGACCAGCTAGCCGAATGGGCCGAACTGAATAGGTTGTCCGGACTCGCCATGAGGTCTGTTGTGGATCAGCTATGGCCGGAAGGGCCTAGGCCGAACAGCTATTTCAGCTTAGTGCAACAGTTCCTTGATGCGGTGCCGCGCATTAATGTGATGAAGAGGTCGGCGTGCATAGAAGGCTCGCGGATGGCCCTTGCCCGTGTTAAAGCATACTGGGCGGAGATGGACGCTACCACTGTTGCGGCTCACGGTTCGGCCATAGGCCGTGTGACTGCCGAACACTATTTCGAGGAAGTTCTCGAGGGTGCTCGTTTAATATAGGCCCAGTGCTCGAAAAATATTATGTTTGAGTGATATGTATTCTCATTGTTATCATAATGCTTTTATGAAGTTTTTATAAGGCTATGTTTATACTTTTGTCTGAAAGTAGTATGATGCCTCCTGTGCGGCCGTTTATATATACATGTGTATAACCTGAAAGATTATAGCTGTCGGCTTCAACCCCCATGCATATAATGCGGAGGTGCTCGCAAAAAACGCGTGTTCACACTTAACCCAACGTCTTGGTCCTGATAAGGAGGTGATAGCGCAGCGAGCGAGGCAACCGGACTATAATGCTCTAACACTTTCACTTAGCCATAGGAGTTTGCCAGTGGGGCTACTAGATAGCCCCTGGTGGCTCCGCACTCTCCCGATCGCGGGGTGCGTATATGCCTGGCCGGAAAACAGCCCTTCGTTAAGGCGGAGGAATTCTAGCATTCCGATAGGTCATCGAGTGGTTGACCAGTCTCACGCTATATCATGACAGTCAGTTTTCGGCTTTCTCTACTGAGGCGCTCGTCCGGATGAACCGGGGCACAATCGCAGTAGTTCTCCTGGTGCTACCTTAGCCGGTAAAGCGGAACGTAAGGCACCAAAACACAGGAGCCGGGCAAACCCAACATTTGACCAAAGACAATGATTTGGAGCTGATGCATATAAGGCCGAACTCGCGACGCCGAACACTCCCTAAGGTATTCGGTCTCTATGGTATAAACCGGGCCAAAATAGTGCCGCTTGTAAGAAGCCCCTTGTGTCCAGGTACATGCATTATTCTGACGTGGCCACATGCCAAGACATCAGCATCCTTCTCAATTGTGCTAAGAATTCGGTGGATATGTATCAACAAGAGGCAGTAAAAAAGGTTTACGCAGGGTCTTAATCTAAAAAGAATCCTTGGGGCGGGTCCCTGCTGCACGTCTGCGCCTGTGTCTCCGTTGTGCCGTATCCTGGACGGGTGTAGCACGATGATTATCTGTAAAAGAGAGGAGCTTAGGTAAAAAAGCTGTCGTGCAAGAAGTAGTTTTTAAATAAACCATGTATAATTCAAGGTAAGTAAGAATTGTCACTTGTCTGCGCACGCTGAGCCCCTAGTATTTGTAATAGGAGTGTGCTCATTGATCCGGTAAAAATTGCATATAGCTGCACCGGACTCGTCTAACCATGTCCGAGGTCGCGACGACCTGCTAAATGTTTTAGTTGGTGAGCCCGTTTTTAGTGTGCGGCTATCAAGGCAGCCGCACGCTCTTCGGCGCACAGAAATCTCTTAACATTTCCGTTCACTGTAATGATGCCACGTGGACCGGGCATCTTGAGTGTGAGGGAAGCGTAGTGTGGTATTGCATTAAAGCGAGTGAAAGCTTCGCGTCCGAGTAGTGCTTGATAGCCACTTTGGAACGGAGCGATGTGGAAGGTTAGATGTTCGCTACGGAAGTTATCGGGGAGGCCGAATATAACTTTTAGTAGCAGGGAGCCCGTGCAACGAGCCCCTGGGCCTGGCGTTACTCCTTTAAAGGTAATATTGCTATGGCGAATTTTTGTTGGGTCTATCCCCATTTCGTGGATTGTATCCTGGTATATCAGATTTAGACTGCTGCCACCGTCCATCAGGACTCGTGTGAAGCGGTATCCGTCAATTACTGGGTTTAATACCAGGGCAGCCCATCCCGCACGCTGGATACTTGGTGAGTAATCACGATGGTCGAAAGTGATCCGTTGAGACGACCAGTGGCAGGACTCCGCGGTGATAGGCCTTCGGGCGTATTTTTATGGGAGTGCCGTTTTGTTTCTTCCCTTGATCACGTGTAACACGTTTACTGTTTTGACTTCTGGTGGAAATTTCTTTTGTTCCCCATTGTCTTCCTTGAGAGGCTCATCCTCATCTTCGCTTGGTGTATCCTCCCCCTTGTGTACGGCATTGAGCTTGTCGGACTGCTTGAAGACCCAACATTCTTTGTGGGTATGATTAGCTGGTTTGCCAGGGGTGCTATGTGTCGTGGTTCTAAGTCTGACAGTAATGTAGGGGGTAGGTATGGAGAGGCAAGATCTTAGCTATGGAGAAGTTGTAAGCACACGAGGTTTACGAGTTCAGGCCCTTCTCGGAGGAAGTAATAGCCCTACGTCTCGGAGCACGGAGGCGGTCGATTGGATTATGCGTGTATGAATTACAGGGGTGCGAACCCTTTACACTGAGGAGGGGGGTGGCTTATATAGAGTTCGCCGGCCCCTCCGGCCCTCAGTTGTGCAGGGTTTTAAATACATTAAGGTCGGGCGTTACTGGTAGCGCCCCTATTAAAGTGCTATGATGACCATAAATGCTACTTAATAACCGACCGTTAGCGTGCGGAGTGCGTTTAGGTCTCCTGGCCGTCGAGTGGTTGGATCTTGGTCGAGTGATTGCTTCTTGGTCGAGTGTCTTCGAGTCTGTCGAGTGGAACACCTCCAAGTCGATTGAAAGGTGATTTCTTCTTGAGATGTCCTTGGGTAGGGCAGCTGGGACAGGTCCATGACCCTACCCTAGGTACATAGCTTCATCATTAGCCCCCCGAATGGATCGAGGTTTGAGTGGGGAAGGAGTTGAGAACTTCTCCGACTCATTTTTCATGCCATGAGCATATCTTGTTTTGGATCAATGAACCTGAGTGATGATAGAAACTTCCTTTTCAGTCGCCTTGATCCATTCTTAGTTTTTTGTCGAGTGAGTTTCTTTACTTGAAAGGCTCCGAGTGACGGCGTGGAGGAGATCTTCGGTCTGACAAGTTGTTTTTCTGCCCGCAGATTTCGCGGGATCCAAATTTTGGGAAGCGCGCGGGACGGGGGAGGCTGCAGTAATCGGATGGGATAGGGCGGAGCCGCCTCGATCCCCGCACCACCTTTTTCGCCATGTATCGCGCGCGCGATTGTTACGGGATTTGACAGGACCGCCCGGGCCTACCAGTCAGCCACTCGGAAGCGACCTCATATAAGGCGTTGGACCGGGGTCACTTGAACAGTGCGTTCCCATTCTCTCTTCTCCTCTTCATGCTTCTCCGTCGCGCTCGCTCTCGCCCCAGTGCCACCGCTCCGTACGTGTCTCGCCGGTGACGATGGGGAAGGAGAAGACGGCGGCTCTGGAGCAGGCGAAGAAGGCGACGACAAAGGCAAAGGGGAAGGCGACCAGTCGGGGCGGATCTTCCTCGCGAGCCGGCCTGCCGAAGGGCTGGATCCAGGGCGACTGGATCCGCTCGACGATCACCCAAGAAGACCTCGACGACCTAGCCGAAGGAGGGCTGATCCCCCATGGATCGGCACGGCTTCCGGGGAAGGAATCCGAGCCGCAACCTCGGGAGGGTGAGCGCGTTCTCCTTGCCACCCACGTCGACCGTGGATTTTCCTTGCCTCCTCACCCTTTCTTTCGGGGATTTCTGAATTTCTTTGGGGCACAACTCCACCACTTCACTCCCAACACAATCGTGTATCTCGCAGCTTTCGTGTCTTTGTGTGAGATTTTCCTGGGTTGTCGGCCTCACTGGGGTCTTTTCAAGCACATTTTCACCTGTCGTTCTCAGACGGTGAAAAAGGCCAATCCGAGTGACGAGAGAACACAAGTGATTTAGATGTGTGGGGGTCTTGGTGTTCAGATGAGAGGGAAAAGTTCCTCTCCAGCCATGATTCTTCCCGACACAGTTCGCGGATGGCAGTCGACCTAGTTTTACTGCAAAGACCAGTCAACGCCAAGACAGTCGACTGGCCTCCCTCCTTTTACCATGGACCGAGTGAGGAAACCATCCTCTTTGAAGGTGCTCCTGGAGGAGAAGGTGCAGGTTAGGGTGCTGGTCGAACGAGTGGTCCAGCTTATCCGTGATGGGGTCACCGGTATGGATCTCTTGGAGGTTTTCCTTCAGCGGTGCATCCAGCCTGTTCAAGCCCGAGACCATCCGATGTGGGTGTATTCGGGTCTTGACGACTCCACTCGGATTCACCCGGAGGAGGTCGATGACGACACACTGGAGAAGTGGCTTTCGGGCATGACCGGAAACAAGGACAACCCCAGGGGAGCCAGGAGAGTTCCTCCATTCGACCAGTCCCATGTACCGGAGAAGGTCTGATTCTGAGCTTTGATTGTAATCTAAATTCACTCGCGCAGCTGTCTATACTGCGTCCACTGACTTTATTCTTCCTGCTTTCTTTCAGGCCCTTATTGAAATGTATTGAATGCCCAACGGAGAGCAAGAGCAAGATCTGGAAGGAGAGGCGAGTGGCGGCGACAGTGGCGAATGGACTTCTGACGGTGAAGGGGACGAAGAAAGCGATGACTCAAGTGACAAAGAAGAAGAAGTCGAGTCGCCTCCTCGCAGGGAGAGGCGATCCAAGCTTGACCAAGAACGACCGAGCGCCCGTGAAAAGGCGACTGCTCAGGCTGGTCAGTCTTCAAAGCGTCCTGGACCTCTTCACCAACCCCGACCGAAAAAGCGTCAAAGCAACCCAAAGTTGCAGAGCCGAAGCCTCGGAAGGCATTGCCGAAGATTAAGATTGACATCCCCGTCGCTTCTGCGTGAGTGTCTCCCTTTGTATTCATTCGACGCCCCGTGTTGTTTGTTTTTTTCTTGATTTAACTAGACGAACTTTGGAATTGGCAGCGCTGCTACTTCTGGGACCTCAGCTTACATGGATGAGGATGAGGTAATGGAGGATGTGATCACTTCCAATCTGGGTATGATTTCTGCCATTCTGTCTTTATTTGGTCGACTCAACTGCAATGTGTACCATTGGGTGATGTGATTTTTGCGGTTGAACCTTGAACAGCTCCCAACATTATCGACCTCCGCGATGATGATGAAGAGCCCGAGAGGCCTTTGACGAGGAAGAATAGGTGCATGGTGCCACAGTCGACGCCGAGGGCGGAACCAGTCGTTCAGGACGCTGGCGATGCCAATCGGGGTTCTGTTACCTTCGCCGTGCCATTGTCGAGTGCCTTGCCTTCTTCGTCGACTACTCAGGCCCCTATCGACCCTCCTTCAGTTTTTGCGACCCATCATGTCATAGAGGACGAAGTGAATGCTGCCAAGGAAGCCATACGCCAGGCGGGCATTATGATGGAGAAGATGAAGATGGTGCGGGACGCCAGTCAGGCCGCCTATGACGCCAGCTCGGCTCTCCAAAGCAACGTTCAGGTTAGTTGGTCACCATTTGTTCTGTTAGGATATGCTATCTGAAGACTCTTTCCGAAAATCTTTGCATCTGTACACCCACTGGGTGCGTCGATTGAATTTTTGAACTAGTGGGGGCACGCTGAGTGCACCCACTGGGTGTAGTCCCCGAGACTACGGTGTACTGCTGGCAGTCGACTGTAGTCTTTGTATTTTGATTCTTTTGCTTGATGTGGTCTGGCCGCGTCGAGTGTAAACCGAACTGGTAGTTTGTCTCTTCCACTCGGTCTGGGCGAGTGGGATCAGAACCGGTGGGGGCACGCCAAGTGCACCCACTAGGTGTAGCCCCCGAGACCGCGGTCTACTGCTGGCAGTCCACTGTGGTCTGAGTTCTTCTTTCTTTCCCCCTTTTTTTTACTCCCTGCACTCGACTCCAGCGGGCCGGTCGAGTGGGACCAGAACCGGTGGGGCACGCAAAGTGCACCCACTGGGTGTAGTCCCCGAGACTATGGTGGACTGCGGGCAGTCGACCGTAGTCTTAGTACTTATTATCTTTGTCGTTTTTTGCTGTAAAATAACTTCTCCTCCTTGATTGCAGAAATCTTGTGATCTTGGAGCTCGCTTTGCTGACTTGGAGAAACAACAGATCCAACTGAACCTTGACTTGGAATTGGCCAAGACAGAGCTGCAAAAGGCCAGGGACGACGCCAATGGTAAGACGCGCTTGTCGACTGGTTTGTCTTAGGCTTGAGTACCCTTCTGCTCTTTCTGAATCAAGCACCATTTCTTTGCAGAAAAACTGAGAGAAGCTCTGGCGAAGAAGGATCAGGATTTGGCTACTGCTCAAAAGGAAGCTGACGACAGAACCGCTCTGGCTGAACAGAAACTGGCTTAGGTCGGCCAGTTGGAAGAAGAGAACACCAAGATGAAATCTACTCTGAACGAAGCCAACAAGGAGTGCACGCGCTTGAAGAAGGACAATCTCAATCTGTACGAGAAGATGGAAGGCATCGCTTGTAGGAGGGACGATTTGGAGAGCTATCTGAGGAGCCTTGCCATGAAGTTGTTCATCAAGCTTGAAGGTACACATTTTGTTCCGACTGATGTTTTTTTGTCGACTCAGCGTACGAAAATTGACTTATCCTTAGATCATGAATGCAGAGTTTTGACAGAACTTCGAGGAGGAGACTGGGCGGATTGAGCCAGGTTTGGACCCAATCAATTCTCCCGTGAAAGACGAAACTGCCATGAATCTGCTCCGACTGGAATCCCGCATCGACGGTTTTGTGGACTACTTGGCTCGACTGAAGGTCGCCACATCACGGATCGACCCGGCACTTTGGCCAGAGGCCACGCTCCAGAATGATCTTGAGTCCCTGATGACTCGACTTAACGAGATCCCTGATCGAGTGTAGGAGTGGAAGAAATCTTCTGCCCGGTGTGGTGCTGATGTGGCTCTGTCTTTGGTTCGTGTCCACTGCAAGGAGGTGCGACAAGATAAGCTGGCAGCAATCAAGGTCACCAACACCCAGAAGCGTGACTTCCGATCTTTTATGGAGACTTTCATCGCTGCAGCCACTCGGATCACCGACGGTGTCGACCTAGACGAGTTCGTCGAGCCTGCCAGTCCTCCTCCCGCGGAGTGAACAAACTTTTATGCCCCACCTTAAATTTGCCACGGAATGCCGAGTGGTTTTTGTAACCATTAAACTCTTTCGGGCTGAATGCCCGAGCACTTCGATCTGTGGTCCGGAACCTTTGGGATTAATCTGAACTTGGTTTATCGTTGAATATCTTCATGAATCCTCCGTCGAGTGGAACTCGTTCTTCACTCGAGACAACTTTTGTATTTGTGGCGCAGCCCTGAAGGAGAAGGTAGCAGTCGACCTGCACCTCATCGTCCTTGCGGGTCGGTGATGGAGCGCACGTTGTATTTGTGGCGAAGCCCCGAAGGAGAAGGTAGCAGTCGACCTGCACCTCGTTGTCCTTGCGGGTCGGCGATGGAGCGGACGTTGTATTTGTGGCGAAGCTCCCAAGGAGAAGGTGGCAGTCAACCTGCACCTCGTCGTCCTTGCGGAGTGGGATGGAGCGCACGTTGTATTTGTGGTGAAGCTCCCAAGGATAAGGTGGCAGTCGACCTACACCTCATCGTCCTTATGGATTGGGATGGAGCGCACGTACTTAGGCGAGTACTGGACTGTAGCTAAGCCCCTGAGTGGGAGGCTGGCTTGCCACTCGGTAGGATTTTCAAATACTTAGGCAAGTAATGGACTGCACCTAAGCCCCCAAGTGGGAGGCTGTCTCACCACTCGGTAGGATTTTCAAATACTTAGGCGAGTACTGGACTGCAGCTAAGCCCTCGAGTGGGAGGCTGGCTCACCACTCGGTAGGATTTTCAAATACTTAGGAGAGTACTGGACTGCAGCTAAGCCCCCGAGTGGGAGGCTGGCTCACCACTCGGTAGGATTTTCAAATACTTAGGCGAGTGCTGGACTGCAGCTAAGCCTCCGAGTGGGAGGGTCGCTCACCACTCGGTAGGATTTTTCAAATACTTAGGCGAGTACTGGACTGCAGCTAAGCCCCCGAGTGGGAGGGTGGCTCACCACTCGGTAGGATTTTCAAATACTTAGGCGAGTACTGGACTGCAGCTAAGCCCCCCGAGTGGGAGGGTCGCTCACCACTCGGTAGGATTTTCAAATACTTAGGCAAGTGCTGGACTGCAGCTAAGCCCCCGAGTGGGAGGGTCGCTCACCACTCGGTAGGATTTTCAAATACTTAGGCAAGTGCTGGACTGCAGCTAAGCCCCCGAGTGGGAGGGTCGCTCACCACTCGGTAGGATTTTCCAAATACTTAGGCGAGTGCTGGACTGCAGCTAAGCCCCCGAGTGGGAGGGTCGCTCACCACTCGGTAGGATTTTTCAAATACTTAGGCGAGTACTGGACTGCAGCTAAGCCCCCGAGTGGGAGGGTCGCTCACCACTCGGTAGGATTTTTCAAATACTTAGGCGAGTACTGGACTGCAGCTAAGGCCCCGAGTGGGAGGGTCGCTCACCACTCGGTAGGATTTTTCAAATACTTAGGCGAAACGGGTTCGCAGCTAAGCCCCCGAGTGGGAGGTTGGCTCACCACTCAGTAGGATTTTCAAATACTTAGGCGAAACGGGTTCGCAGCTAAGCCCCCGAGTGGAAGGCTGGCTCACCACTCGGTAGGAAATTATTTTTACAAACTTAGGCAAAACGGATTCGCAGCTAAGCCACCCACTGGGGGATTTCCCACGCAAACAAAAACAATAACAATCACTGGGAAAATTATAACGCTCTTGTCTTTGATAAATAAACTACAGAAGTTTTTCTTATTACATCTCATCCGAGTGAGAATTCAAGTATAAAAGGGGCGGAGCAGCTCCGCATTCCAGGCCCGTGGCTCATCAATCTGGCGATTGACATTATGAAGGTGGTACGCTCCATTATGGAGGACTCTGGTGACTATGAAGGGACCTTCCCAAGTAGGAGCGAGTTTGTGTGGTTTCTGTTGATCCACTCGGAGGACCAAGTCTCCTTCTTGGAAGGCTTGACTCTTCACATTTTCTGGCATGGAATCGACGCAAGTCTTGCTGATAGATGGTCGATCGGATCATGGCCATTTCTCTTTCTTGTTCCAGGAGGTCGACTGCGTCCTGCCGGGCTTGTTCTGCTTTATCTTCAGAGTAGAGCTTGACTCGGGGTGCGTTGTGAAGCAGGTCACTCGGCAAAACTGCTTCGGCCCCATAGACCAGAAAGAATGGGGTTCTTCTGGTCGATCGGTTCGGGGTTGTCCTCAATCCCCAAAGAACTGATGGAAGCTTGTTGACCCATGCACCTGCCGCGTGCTTGAGATCACGCATCAATCGAGGTTTCAGTCCTTTGAGAATTAAGCCGTTTGCTCTTTCCGCTTGTCCATTCAACTGGGGGTGAGCGACCGAAGCGTAGACGACTCGTGTGCCCTGAGAGGCGCAAAAGGCCCTGAATTTGTCGGAATCGAAGTTTGACCCATTGTCAGTGATGATGCTGTGCGGAACTCCATATCTGAATATCAACTCTCTGATGAAACTGTTAGCAGTGCAAGCATCAAGATTCTTGATAGGCTTAGCTTCAATCCATTTGGTAAACTTGTCGACTGCTACTAGCACATGAGTGAAGCCACTCCTGCCCGTTCTCAGTGGTCCAACCATGTCCAGCCCCCAAACAGCGAAGGGCCAGATGAGTGGAATGGTTTTCAGGGCTGACGCGGGCTTGTGCGACATATTGGAGTAATACTGACATCCTTCACATTTGTTGACTATCTCTTTCGCCATTTCATTCACTCTTGGCTAGTAGAATCCCGCTCGGTATGCTTTAGCCACAATGGTCCGAGAGGACGCATGATGACCACAGGTCCCCGAGTGGATATCATCAAGGATCATATGACCTTCTTCTGGTGTTATACACTTTTGACTGACTCCAGTCGCACTTTCTCTATACAACTGTCCCCTTATGACTGTAAAGGCCTTGGATCGACGGGCGATCTGTCGAGCCTCTTCTTCGTCCTCTGGGAGTTCTTTCCTTAGAATGTACGCGATGTACGGTATTGTCCAGTCGGGAGTGATGACCAAGACTTCCATGATCAGATCGACCACAACTGGAACTTCAACTTCAGTCGGATCCGTGGCACTTTTTGGCTGCGGGGCCTCTTCAGTGAAGGGATCCTCCTTAACTGATGGTGTGTGGATGTGTTCCAAAAACACATTGCTGGGAATGGCTTCTATTTTGGAACCTATTTTTGCCAAATCATCAGCTGCTTGATTTTTCAGTCGGGGTATGTGATGAAGTTCTAACCCCTTGAATTTCTTCTCCGGCTTTCTCACTGCATTGCAATAACCAGTCATGGCTGGACTTCTGACGTCCCACTCCTTCATCACCTGATTAACCACCAAATCTGAGTCGCCATAGACCATGAGGCGACGGACGCCGAGTGAAATGGCCATGCGCAACCCATATAAAAGTGCTTCATATTCTGCCTCGTTATTGGAGGAATCAAAGTGGATTTGAAGGACATACCTGAGCTTATCTCCTCGGAGGGAGACCAAAACTACCCCGGCACCGGAACCATTCAACATTTTGGAACCGTCGAAGAACATGGTCCAATGCTCCGAGTGAACCTGAGTCAGCAGTTGCTGTTCAATCCACTCGGCGACGAAATCTGCTATCACCTGGGACTTGATAGCTTTCTTTGCCTCAAACTTGATATCTAGAGGAAGGAGTTCAATCGCCCATTTTGCCACTCGACCAGTTGCATCTCTGTTGTGCAGGATCTCTGACAATGGAGCGTCATTGACGACTGTAATGGAATGATCAGAGAAGTAGTGGGCAACCTTCTTTGTCGTCATATAAATCCCGTATACAAGCTTCTGATAATGAGGATATCTTTGCTTCGACGGGGTCAAAACTTCAGAAATATAATATACTGGGTGCTAAACTTTGAAGGCTTTTCCTTCTTCTTCCTGCTCGACCGTAAGTACCGTACTGACGACTTGTCCCGAGGCTGCGATGTAAAGCAGCAAAGGCTCCTTGCTGATTGGGGCAGCAAGCACCGGCTGGGTGGAGAGCAGAGCTTTGAGCTCTGCAAACGCTGCATCAGCTTCAGGAGTCCACTCGAACTTGTCAGACTTCTTCATCAATCGGTAAAGAGGCAATGCATTTTCACCAAGACGAGATATGAATCGACTTAAAGCGGCCAAGCAACCGGTAAGCTTCTGGACTCGTGCACTCGCACAGGACTTTTCATTCGGAGTATAGTACCGACTTTTTCTGGATTGGCGTCGATTCCCTGTTCGGAAACGAGAAAACCGAGTAACTTTCCGCCAGGAACTCCGAACGTGCACTTTGATGGATTAAGCTTGATATCATACCTCCTGAGGTTGGCAAAGGTTTCAGCAAGGTCAGTCAGCAGGTCGGAACCCTTTCGTGACTTGACCACAATATCATCCATGTATGCTTCCACATTCCGACTGATTTGAGTGAGCAAACACTTCTGAATCATTCTCATGAATGTGGCTCCGGCATTCTTGAGGCCGAACGGCATGGTAACATAACAGAAGCACCCCGACTGGAGTGATGAAAGCTGTTTTGATCTCGTCAGGTCCATACAGACGGATCTGATGGTACCCAGAATAGGCGTCTAAAAAAGACAGTCGCTCACATCCCACAGTCGAGTCGACTATCTGGTCGATGAGGGGGAGAGGAAAATGATCTTTCGGGCAGGCCCGATTGATATGTTTAAAGTCAATGCACATGCGAAGTGACTTGTCCTTCTTGGGGACCATGACAACGTTGGCGAGCCACTCGGAGTGGTAGATCTCTCAGATGAACTCCGCCGCTAAGAGCCAAGCCACCTCCTTGCCAATAGCCTTTCTCTTCTGGACGGCGGACCATGAGAGATGTTCTTTGACAGGTTTTACTTTTGAGTCAACTCTTAGGCGGTGCTCAGCCAGCTCCCTGGGAACACCAGGCATGTCAGAAGGCTTCTATGCGAAAATGTCCCAGTTCTCACGGAGGAACTGGATGAGCGCTTCTTCCTATTTGGAGTCGAGTGTTGTTGAGATATGAGTCGGAGCAGCACTGGGATCGGTCGGGTGGATATGAGCCGGTTTTGTTTCGCCAGACGACTGAAAGGCTGATTCTGTAGCGGGCTTCTTGGCTCGCAACAAATCACTCGGGTCTGCAGTCTTCTGGTATTCCTGCAGCTCCACCACTGCCATCTGAGCATCAGCGATCTTTGAACCTTTCTGAAAACACTCTTCTACTTTCTTCCGATTGCCCGTAACAGTGATCACACCTTTGGGACCAGGCATCTTCAATTTGAGATACACATAACATGGTCGACCCATGAAGCATGCATAAGCCGGCCTGCCCAAAATAGCATGATAAGCACTCTGGAAATCTACAACTTCGAATGTCAACTTTTCTTTGTGGCAATTCTTGGAATCACCGAAAACCACATCAACAGCAATCTGGCCGAGTGACTCAGCCTTCTTCCCAGGAATGACTCCATGGAAACTCATGTTGCTGGTACTGAGTCTGGACATCGGGATGCCCATCCCTTTCAGTGTCTCAGCATACAGTATGTTCAAACCACTACCGCCATCCATCAAGACTTTGGTCAGTCGAGTGCCTTCGACAACTGGGTCGACCACCAAAGCTTGCCTCCCAGGGGTGGCAATGTGCGTTGGGTGATCGGACTGGTCGAATGTGATGGCAGTCTGAGACCACTTCAGATAACTGGGTGTTGCCAGAGCAACCATGTTCACCTCATGGTTGATAACTTTCAATCGACTTTTGCTTTCAACATCAGCAAAAATCATCAGGGTGGAATTGACCTGGGGGTATCCATCATCACTGTCTTCCTTGTCCTCAACTTTGTCCGACTCCTTTTCCTTATCTTTAGGCTGCTTGCCCTAGAACTGCTGGATCAAGAGCCGACACTGTCGAGTGGTATGTTTCGGGTAAATGAAATTACCCTCTTCATCTTTCTTGGTGTGGATGTGACATGGCAAATCCAACACAAAATTTCCGTCTTGGTCTTTAACTTTCTTGGGGTTTAAAGGTTTTTTGGGTTTCCCCTTAAAGTTTCCTTGAGTTACAGCCAAGGCTTCCCCAGGAGCAGCTGGCTCGGCTTTCCGCTTCTGTTTCCGATTGGAATTCCCTCCTCCATTTCTTAAGCGACTGACTTGAGCTTGCCGCTCCTGAGTCGATCCTCATCTTCACCATTAGCGTACTTGGTGGCAATCTCCATCATCCGATTCAGAGACATATCTCTGGTTCGACCGAATTTCAGATTCAGTTCCCTGTACTTGACGCCTTCTTTGAAGGCACGGACTGCTTGGTGGTCAGGCACATTCTCTACCATGTGATGTAATGTGATCCATCTCTGGATGTAATCCCTCAAAGTTTCATTCGGCTTCTGCACGCAAGACCGCAGTTCCGTCAGCCCTGCCGACCGCATGTTCCTTCAAATGTGGTGACAAACACTCGGGCGAGATCTTCCCAAGTGTAAATGCTGCTGGGTGCTAACTGATTCAGCCACGCTCTGGCCGAGCCCTCCAACATGAGAGGCAGGTGCTTCATGGCCACTTCATCATTGCCACCGCCAATCTGGACGGCCACTCGGTAGTCTTCAAGCCAAGTATCGGGCTTGGACTCACCAGTGAACTTACTGACTCCAGTCGCCAACCTGAAGTAGGGAGGAATCACAGCGGCCTTGATGGCTCTACTAAAGCACTCTGGCCCCAAAACATGTACTCTGCTGCTGGTAGGTGCATCTCTGTCGTGACCTTCTTGGTGAGCTCTGTTCCTGTCGACCAAACCTTGAACGAGAATGGATCTCGCATCAAAGCCTGGTTCCCTCGGGTTGACTGGAATCCTTCGCCCAACACTATGAGGGCGCCTGTCATCCTGCTGTCGAGGCACATACGACCCGCTCCTCGGGGAAGGGGTGGGCACTCGACGTCGATCGTCACGATTGAATCGGTGATCATACTGCTCATGGTTCCCGTACTGATTACGCCGGTCCTCACGTCCCTCATGCCTCGAGGGCGATCTTGGGCTATGAGCCGACTGGACTGTGTCTGCAGCAATGGATCTGCTATGAATCCTGTTCCGCAACTGAGAAACAGCGGAATTCTGGTCTCCTACTGCCCGGAGTAACGCTCTGATCTGTAGCAAGCCTCTGCCAGCTTCCGACTGGGAAGGCTGAATCGACTCTGCTATACGGGCTGCAGCTGCTAAGTTCTGAATAGGAGTTCGATATACCTGCGGGGGCGGAAAGAACTCATGTCGACTGGATTCTGGACCCCGTTGTCGCGCACGCTCGTCGAGTGCTCGCTGGAGGTTCTCCAGTCGAGCGCACTCGGCCAAGTTTGCCAGGCGCGTCTCCTCCAAGGCACGAGCCTCGGGGGTTTCTCAAATGATAGGAGTGTGCAGTGCATCCATGTTCCGGCGATGAAGTTCCTCTCTCTGCAGCGATGTGAGAGGCTCGGGGAGATATTCCTCATGGGGACGCGACGGGTCGCCTCCACCTGCGCCTCCGTCGGTGTGGGGAAAACCGGGAGGACTGGGCGGTCCATCGACCATCAGAACCTCCGCCGCTGAATCACTGCTGTCGCACTCAGATGCGGTCTCTGTGGAGCCAGTCGACAGGTCAAACAGGCCGTAGAGGGATTCGTCGAGCTCGATCGCTGCGACTTGAGGGGTGGCCGACTGGCGTGCCACCGCGTGCCACCGCGTGTCTCACCCACCGCTGAAGTCTCGACCGACCGGAACGCTTGCGCCGGCAGGAAACAGGGAGGAAGGACAACACAGGAGCCGACCGATAGTGGGTCGACGGTTGCCGCAAGAGGACGCCGCGGACGCAAACGCGAAAGTGCGTTGCCCCGCGGACAGGGAGCACGTCCACGTCGAGCGGAGCCTCCTGAAGCCAAGCGGAGTCATCGGCGATGAACGTGAGCGCGCCAAGATGGATCCCGCGGCCCTCCACCAAAACTTCGCCAGAAACCATGATGATTTGGATCAGAAAAGATCGCAAGTCCTCCAACAAATCGCTAAAACACCGGCCCCACGGTGGGCGCCAACTATCGTGGTTCTAAGTCTGACAGTAATGTTGGGGGGTAGGTATGGAGAGGCAAGATCTTAGCTATGGAGAAGTTGTAAGCACACGAGGTTTACGAGTTCAGTCCCTTCTCGGAGGAAGTAATAGCCCTACGTCTCGGAGCCCAGAGGCGGTCGACTGGATTATGCGTGTATGAATTACAGGGGTGCGAACCCTTTACACTAAGGAGGGGGTGGCTTATATAGAGTTCGCCGGCCCCTCCGGCCCTCAGTTGTGCAGGGTTTTAAATACATTAAGGTCGAGCATTACTCGTAACGCCCCTAATAAAGTGCTATGATGACCATAAAAGCTACTTAATAACCGACCGTTAGCGTGCGGAGTGCCTTTAGGTCTCCTGGCCGTCGAGTGGTTGGATCTTGGTCGAGTGATTGCTTCTTGGTCGAGTGTCTTCGAGTCTGTCGAGTGGAACACCTCCAAGTCGATTGAAAGGTGATTTCTTCTTGAGATGTCCTTGGGTAGGGCAGCAGGGACAGGTCCATGACCCTACCCTAGGTACATAGCTTCACTATGGACCTGACATATTTGGTCCAGAATTTTGTTTAGGCTGGACAGTTCGTCTCTGGCGCCTTTAGGGGGCGGCTTTTGCTGACCTGACGGCGGTCTTTTAAATCCGGCGTTTACTGCCATGCTCTTCGTGCTGTCTCTTTTATTCCGGCGTTTGTTATTTTTGTTGTGCCGTGATTTCCCGTTTCCATCTATAACTTCGGATGTACTGGGGTCGCTGGTGCTACATCTGGCTAGCCAGCTGTCCTCACCCGCGCAAAAGCGGGTCATGAGGCTTGTTAATGCTTCCATCGTTCTCGGCTTTTGTTGGCCGAGGTGTCGGGCAAGCCATTCGTCACAGATGTTGTGCTTAAAAGCTGCCAAGGCTTCGGTGTCCGGACAGTCGACAATTTGGTTCTTCTTAGTAAGAAACCTGTTCCAAAGCTTTCGGGCCGACTCTCCGCGCTGTTGAGTTATATGACTCAAATCATCCGCGTCCGGAGGTCGGACATAGGTCCCTTGAAAGTTTGCCCGAAAAGTGTCTTCGAGCTCTGCCCAGCTTCCAATGGAGTTTTCGGGGAGTCCTTTGAGCCAATGACGGGCTGGCCCGTTGAGTTTGAGTGGTAAGTACTTGATGGCATGGGGATCATCTCCTCGAGCCATATGGATGTGGAGGATATATTCCTTGATCCAGACCCCCGGGTATGTTGTTCCGTCGTATGCCTCTATGTTTACAGGTTTGAATCCCTCTGGAAATTCATGATCCAGCACCTCATTGGTGAAACATAGGGGGTGTGCGGCACCCCTGTATCTAGGTGTGCCGCGTTGTTCGGATGTTATATCGTATGCTGGGGTGTGCTTGCGTGGTCCATAGATGGATCTGGTTGCGCTATTCTTTTGGTGCAAGCCCCCGCATGAATCGCATATTGTCTTGTGAGTGGCATTGTTGGCCGCTCTATGTTGGCCGTGAAGTCGTCTATCTGGCCAGGTGGCTGTTTTGATTTTTGGTTGTGAGGGGTCTGAGGCCTTCTCATCGAATTCAGGTAGCAACTTCCGCTTTGGGTAGCTCTTGGTGGGGCGATTGTCGCCGTACTTCGCTGCTGTGTTGAGTACTTTACTCCATCTGATTTGGAGTGTGTCCTGCGCAGCCTTGAGCCTTTGCTTCTGCTTTTTTAGGCTCCTCGCGGTGGCAACAAGCCTTTGACAGGCATTCTGCTGCTCCGGGTGGCTGTCCGGCGTTATGTCGTCCGGACTATTATCTTTGACAGAATTGGTATGTTCGGTTTGATTTTCCGTATTGCCATGGTCCAGCAGTGATTCGCCCTGCTCCAACGCCGGGTCTGTGTGATCGTTATTTCTGACGAGGCGGGATTTGGGGCGGCACTTGCGCCGCCGCTTTGACTGCTTCTCGAGGGAACAAGCCTTCGGTGCGTCCTTCCGTTCCTCGTCGTTGTCTTCTTTTGGTGTATCCACCATGTATACGTCATACGACGAGGTGGCTTTCCAGTGCCCTATAGGTGCCAGTTCATGTTTGTCTCCTACATCGTCATCCATACCGTCGATGTCTTCAGAGTCGAAGTCGAGCATGTCGGTTAAATCATTGACAGTGGCTACAAAGTGGGTGGTGGGTGGGCGTCGAATTTCTTCGTCGTCCGCATCCCAGTCATGTTGGCCATGATCCGGCCAGGGCCCTCCTGACAAAGAGAGAGACTTTAGTGAATTCAGAATGTCACCGAAGGGTGAGTGCTGAAAAATATCCGCAGCGGTGAATTCCATGATCGGCGCCCAGTCGAATTCGATTGGCAGGGGCGCGGATGGTTCAGGGTGTGGAGGAGAGTCTGGCACCTTGGAGTCACGGGCTGCGCAGAGGATTATACTAGTGTTTGGCTCGATCGCCGTTGAGACTGCAGCCCCCTGAGGCGGTGTCTAGCCACCCGTCCTCGATTGGCGCAGCTGGCTCCGAGCTAAGGGTCGGAGCTGATGCGGGCGCGGCCTCTGGGGTACCGTCCGATGGCAGAGCTAGGTCATACCCATCGCGACAGTGCGGCGCGCCCGGCTGTGGCTCGATCCGTCGAAGATCAAGTCCCCATGGATGTTGGCAGTGTAATTCAAACTTCCAAATCTGGCCTGATGGCCAGGGGCGTAGCTTTCAATCTGCTCCAGATGGCCAAGCGAATTAGCCCGCAGTGCAAAGCCGCCAAATACGAAGATCTGTCCGGGGAGAAAAGTCTCACCCTGGACCGCATCGCTATCGATGATAGTAGGAGCCATCAAGCCTAACGGCGACGACATAGAGGAACTCTCAATGAAAGCTCCAATGTCGGTGTCAAAACCAGCGGATCTCGGGTAGGGGGTCCCGAACTGTGCGTCTAGGCCGGATGGTAACAGGAGGCAAGGGACACGAAGTTTTACCCAAGTTCGGGCCCTCTTGATGGAGGTAAAACCCTACGTCCTGCTTGATTAATATTGAAGATATGGGTGTTACAAGAGTAGATCTACCACGAGATCAGAGAGGCTAAACCATAGAAGCTAGCCTACGGTATGATTGTATGTTGTGATTGTTGTCCTACGGACAAAAACCCTCCGGTTTATATAGACACCGGAGAGGGTTAGGGTTACAGAAGGTCAGTTACAAAGGAGGAGATATCCATATACGTATTTCCTAGCTTGCCTTCCACGCCAAGTAGAGTCCCATCCGGACACGAGACGAAGTCTTCAATCTTGTATCTTCATAGTCTAACAGTCCGGCCAACGGAGATAGTCCGCCTGTCTGGAGACCCCCTAATCCAGGACTCCCTCAGTGTGCCCATTTGTTTCCTTAGGGTATCCTATAAACATGCACTTCTCCGATTTGGGTTTGAGCTTATCAAACTGAAGCCTTTTGACATAAGTGTCTCAACCCCAAACATATAAGAAACGACAACTTAGGTTTCTTGCTAAACCATAGTTCATACGATGTCGTCTCAACGGATTTAGACGGTGCCCTATTTAACAGGAATGCAGTTGTCTCTAATGCGTAACCCCAAAACGATACTGGTAAATCGGTAAGACACATCATAGATCACACCATATCTAATAAAGTACGGTTACGATGTTCTGTCACACCATTACACTGTGGTGTTCCATGTGGCGTGAGTTGTGAAACTATTCCACATGTTTTTAAATGAAGGCCAAACTCATAAATGAAATATTTGCTTCCGCGATTAGATCGTAGAAACTTTTATTTTCTTGTTACGATGATTCTCTACTTCACTCTGAAATTCTTTGAACCTTTTCAAATGTTTAAGACTCGTGTTTCATCAAGTAGATATACCCATACCTAATCAAATCATCTATGAAGTTCAGAAAATAACGATACCTGATGCATGCCTCAACACTCATTGGACCGCATACATCGGTATGT
This sequence comes from Triticum monococcum, assembly GCA_034509565.1. Classification (NCBI taxonomy): domain Eukaryota; kingdom Viridiplantae; phylum Streptophyta; class Magnoliopsida; order Poales; family Poaceae; genus Triticum; species Triticum monococcum. The sequence goes on along the minus strand of CM067842.1, from coordinate 523,517,748 downwards.
ATTATTTCCAATGAGTCATTGGCTCGCTCCATTGTTCTGGAGAACGGATTTTTAGTCATCTTGCCCATGAGGCCTGGTTTGCAAGCATCAAGTGATTCCAAAATCCCATCCGCATGGAGTTTCTTCATGCGCTTTACACCAATATGACCTAAACAGCAGTGCCACAAATATGTTGCACTATCATTATCAACTTTGCATCTTTTGGCATCAATATTATGAATATGTGTATCACCACGATCAAGATTCAATAAACCATTCACATTGGGTGTATGACCATTGAAGGTTTTATTCATGTAAATAGAACAACAATTATTCTTTGACTTAAATGAATAACCGTATTGCAATGAAGATGATCCAATCATATTTATGCTCAACGCAAACACCAAATAATATTTATTTTAGGTTCAACACTAATCCCGAAGGTAAAGGGAGTGTGCGATGGTGATCTTATCAACCTTGGAATCACTTCCAACACACATCGTCACCTCACCCTTAACTAGTCTCTGTTTATTTTGCAATTCCTATTTTGAGTTACTACTCTTAGCAACTGAACCAGTATCAAATATCGAGGGCTTGCTATGAACACTAGTAAAGTGCACATTAATAAAGTGTATATCAAATATACCTTTGTTCACTTTGCCATCCTTCTTATCCACCAAGTATTCGGGGCAGTTCTGCTTCTAGTGACCAGTCCCTTCGCAGTAGAAGCACTCAGTCTTCAGCTTGGGTCCAGCTTCGGGCTTCTTCACAGGAGTGGCGACTTGCTTGCCGTTCTTCTTGAAGTTCCCTTTCTTTCCCTTGCCCTTTTTCTTGAAACTAGTGGTCTTGTTAACCATCAACACTTGATGTTCTTTCTTGATTTCTACCTTCACCTATTTCAGCATCGCGAAGAGCTCGGGAATCGTTTTCGTCATCCCTTGCATATTGTAGTTCATCACAAAGTTCTAGTAGCTTGGTGATAGTGACTAGAGAATTCTGCCAATCACTTGAAGGAAATATGCCCTAGAGGCAATAATAGAGTAGTTATTTTATATTTCCTTATATCATGATAAATGTTTATTATTCATGCTAGAATTGTATTAACCAGAAACTTGATACATGTGTGGATACATAGACAAAAGACTGTGTCCCTAGTAAGCCTCTACTATACTAGCTCGTTAATGAAACATGGTTAAGTTTCCTAACCATAGACATGTGTTGTCATTTGATGAACGGGATCACATCATTAGGAGAATGATCTGATGAACAAGATCCATCTGTTAGCTTAGCATAATAATCGTTCAGTTTTATTGCTATAGCTTTCTTCATGTCATATACATATTCCTTTGACTATGAGATTATGCAACTCCCGGATACGGGAGGAATACCTTGTGTGCAATCAAACGTCACAACATAACTGGATGATTATAAAGATGCTCTACATGTATCTCCAAAGGTGTTTGTTGAGTTGGCATAGATCAAGATTAGGATTTGTCACTCCGAGTATCGGAGAGGCATCTCTGGGCCCTCTCGGTAATGCGCATCATGATAAGCCTTGCATGCAATGTGACTAATGAGTTAGTTGCAGGATGATGCATTACGGAACGAGTAAAGAGACTTGCCGGTAATGAGATTGAACTAGGTATGAAGATACGGACGATCGAATCTCAGGCAAGTAACATACCGATGACAAAGGGAATGGCGTATGTTGTCATAGCGGTTTGACCGATAAAGATCTTCGTAGAGTATGTAGGAACCAATACGAGCATCCAGGTTCCGCTATTGGTTATTGACCAGAGATGTGTCTTGGTCATGTCTACATAGTTCTCGAACCCGTAGGGTCCACACGCTTAATGTTCGATGATGATTTGTATTTGTGAGTTATGTGTTTTGGTGACCAAAGTTTGTTCGGAGTCCCGGAAGAGATCACGTACATGATGAGGAGTATCAAAATGGTCGAGGTAAAGACATATTAGTGATGTCTACTACACAACCTTCTTCTTGTAGACGTTGTTGGGCCTCCAAGTGCAGAGGTTTGTAGGACAGTAGCAAATTTCCCTCAAGTGGATGACCTAAGGTTTATCAATCCGTAGGAGGTGTAGGATGAAGATGGTCTCTCTCAAGCAACCCTGCAACCAAATAACAAAGAGTCTCTTGTGTCCCCAACACACCCAATACAATGGTAAATCGTATAGATGCACTAGTTTGGTGAAGAGATGGTGATACAAGTGGTATATGGATAGTAGATAATAGTTTTTGTAATCTGAAATTATAAAAATAGCCAGGTAACTAATGATAAAAGTGAGCTAAAACGGTATTGCAATGCGTTGAAACAAGGCCTAGGGTTCATACTTTCACTAGTGCAAGTCCTCTCAACAATAATAACATAATTGGATCAAATAACTATCCCTCAACAGGTCCTTGTTGAAGGTTAAAACATCATACTTGACGAAAAATCGTTGTGGTTTTGATGTGTAGGTAAGAACGGTTCTTGCTAGAAGCCCGTAGCAGCCACGTAAAACATGCAACAACAAAGTAGAGGGCGTCTAACTTGTTTTTGCAGGGCATGTTGTATGAGATGATCATGTTTTGTAACAGTTATCGGCAACTAGCAGGAGCCCTACGGTTGTCGCTGTAGCGACCTGACCTCAAACGGTCAAGTCTCTGTGCTTCAGTGTCATCCCTGGATTGTAATGCTGACACACACAGTACTCAAAGGATTTATAACAGAGTAGCAATCACACACTTATTACATTGAATGTCTCAAAAGAGAACTTATTACAATAAATATGGCTTAAGGCCATCTAAGTCGATAACAGCGGAAGGCATGGAAGATAAAGTGAGTCCATCAACTCCAACGGCATAACCGAGCTGCACGACAACAACCTAACGAACCTTACTCCTCGTCTGAAAAGTCTGCAACATAATACGTTGCAACCCGAAAACGGGTCAGCGCATGGATTATGCTGCCAATATAACACATTAGAGCAAGAACAGAATAATGCTATCACTACATGCATATATGGCTGGTGGAAAGCTCTATGGTTATAGTTTTTGCGAAAGGCCAATTTTTCCCTACAACATAGGAATAGATTTTAATTTAACTATCATGGTAGTTGAAACATCATTGAGAAGGTTCCTCCAACTCAATCCCAATTAAAATGATTAACAACCCAACAATATTAATTAAGAGTGATGAGATACTTAAGATACTCCCTGTACTAGATACTCAAGATGTCCATAACCGGGGACACAGCTAACCATGATTAGTTTGTACACTCTACAGAGGTTTGCGCACTTTTCCCCACAAGACTCGATCTCCTCCGTTGGATTTCTCGCACAACATGATGTTTGAGAAACGGATGACCGAGACACAGTCTTTCAGAAACATTAACTCTCTACTCCGGAAGACCATACCAAACCTACATCCTTCTACCTGCCGATCTGCCTCTTCAAGAGCTTCACGTAACTTACTCAACTATGCTAGAGCCCATAATAGCTTGTGGCTGCACACGGAAGTTTCTAGCATGAATAATCTCAGTTCCTTTTGAGCCTGGGTGGCGGTCCATAGGAAGATCACATGGGTACTCCGGGATTTCCAAAAAAATACAGGCAACACTGGGTACTCCAGGTGCCTCAATCCACCCAGATGTTTATTTAAGTTGCCACCTTAAGTTAAACCATTATTTAACAATCTCACATATGTCATGGATTTCACTCAAACCCAACCCACGTCTGCGAGCATAGCATAGCAATATAAGCAACGCGTAGAAGTAACTCCCAAGGGTTTGAATATAACAGGGCAATAGGTTCTACATCATCAACTACTTCCCAACCCACAAGTTAATGACATCCTAATCATGCAATGTTTGAGGATTGGAACTAACGCATAAAAACTGGGCATCGAAAGAGTATGATCAAAGTGTTACTTGCCTTGCTGACGATCCGTGTAACCTAGAGACTCCAAATAACATGCTTCGCACTCCGGGAATTCTATCGCAACCAAACAATAGCATACATAAGCAACAAGCAAAGAAACACGGCAAAAGTCAAATAAGAGAGATTGACCAGAAAGTTCAACTTAAGAACTCCGGTTGCAAAAGGAATCAAACCAAATGGAGCAACGAAACTCAAACGACGAAAGAAACAAGATCCGTTTACTAATCTGGACTTAGGTCAAATTTTACCATAGCAAAAACTTGTGCAAGTTGGTTAAGCAGAAAGAGGGTCTTGAGACGAAGATCTAGGCACTTGAATCGCCCGATTCCGACTAACGAGCGAAAAGAAAAACTAAAACGAAAATCGGATCAGAAATCACGATCAGAAATAATCACGGATTAATCCGATAAAAGAAAACTGACGAACAGGCTAACGAACAAGCGTTCGTTATCTCTAACTAACGGGCAAAAACCGTTCGTTAAAACGAACAACCGGACGAACGTTCGCTAAACGAAAAACCAAAGAAAAACCGGTGAACCGAAAAAAATGACTAGGGTTTTCTAACAAAAACCGAACCGGTCTTCTAAAAAACCTAACGGCGCTAACCTTCGGCGAGGTCCGGCACGGCGGCGGCTCCGGCGAGGGGCGGCGCTATGCGGGGCGGCGGCAGTGCGGGCGGCGGCGGCTTCGGCGGCGGTGGCGCGGCAGCGGCAAGAGGTCGCACGGCGGCTTTGGCGGCGGGGACGGCTCGCGGCGGCTCGGGATGGGGCTCCAAGGGCGGCGGGGGGTGCGGCTTTAAAGGGGGGGCAGAGCTGCCTTGGGGGAGGGGGCACGGCGCGGGGGAACGGGAGTCCGAGCCGGACTCCCTGTCGGCGGCGGCGGCGGCGCAGTCCCGCTAGGAGACGGCGGCGCGGGGCGAGGTGGGCCGGCGCTGGGCTTCGGCCCAGCTAGGCATAGGCACGTTTTTTAATAATTCCGCCGAAACTGAGAAAAATCCTAGAAAATAAAATAAAATTCTAAAAATGCCAAAACAAATTTTCTCCGTCTAAATAAAATATTTAGAACGAGATGAACATTTTCTTGGCCCTAAAATGCAATTTTGAAAATGTGCAATTTTTCTAATGCAACCAAAATTGCAAGTAAATCCAAATAAAAGCAAAAATTGATTTTAATATTTTTCCTCCAATATTTCATATATTTTGGAAAAGTCATATTATCTCCTCTCATATATTAATATGAAATATTTTTGCAGAGAAAAGTAATTAAAACCAAAATCCTTGTTTCAATATTTGATAAAAATCAAATTTGAAAACCGGGGAAATCCCCAACTCTCTCCGAGGGTCCTTGAGTTTCTTAGGATTTACGAGGATTGCGAGACGAAATGCAACAAAACATGATATGCAAGAATGATCTATGTATAACATTCCAAATTGAAATTTTGGGATGTTAGAGTCGCTTTATTGTATGAAATGCAATCGACATGTAATTGCTTGACTTTATCACTAAGCGCTAGCGATATTCGTAGAAGCAATAGTTGGCAAGACGACAATGACGCTATGATGGAGATCAAGGTGTCAAGCCGGTGACGATGGAAATCATGATGGTGCTTTGGAGATGGAGATCAAAGTCACAAGATGATGATGGACATATCATGTCACATATTTTGATTGCTTCTGATGTTTATCTTTTGTGCATCTTATTTTGCTTAGCTGTATGTTTACATACAATGGGTGCAAGACAGTTTTGCACATGCAGAATACTCGGGTTAAACTTGACGAGCCTAGCATATGCAGATATGGCCTCGGAACACTCAGACCGAAAGGTTGAATGTGAATCATATAGTAGATATGATCAACATAGAGATGTTCACCATTGAAAACTAGTACATCTCACGTGATGATCGGACATGGTTTAGTTGATATGGATCGTGTGATCATTTAGATGACTAGAGGGATGTCTATCTAAGTGGTAGTTCTTAAGTAATATGATTAAATGCACTTAATTCATCATGAACTTAGTCCTGATAATATTTGCATATCTATGTTGTAGATCAATAGCTCGCGTATAGCTCCCCTGTTTTATTTTTGATATGTTCCTAGAGAAAACTAAGTTGAAAGATGATAGTAGCAATGATGTGAAGTGAGTTCAAAGAACTTCAGAGTGAATTTGAGAATCATCGTGATCATATCCTACTCATGCTAGTGTCCAATGTTACTTATGCATAATGCATGTTCATGACCGTTGTTGCTCTCTGGCTAGCTGCTTCTTCATCTAATTGCTAGCCATCGCCTATACTAAGTGGGAATTCTGCTTGTACATCAAAAACCATGAACCCAAAGTTATTCCAGATGAGTCCACCATACCTACCTATATGTGGTATTACCCTGCCGTCCTAAGTAAATTTGCATGTGCCACCTCTAAAAACCGCTAAATAAATATCCTTTTCGTGTGCCTGGATCGTTCATGGAACAACAGGAGGTGATCGATATATTCCATGCTAAGCGGGTTATTCACAGGTCGAGTGTTTATTCACTCGCCACCGCACAAGAAAAGGGCAGTAGTAGGGATTCCCAGTCCCGAACTCAAAAGTGCAAATAATTAAACAAAACTCCCCCGGAACTGTTGTTGGTTTGGACGGCACCCGTTGTTTCGGACAAGCCATGGGATGTGATTGTTGGTGGAGGGGGAGTAAACCTTTACTTTTAGCGCTTCGGAACCTCCACTAGCGTGCTTAGCATGGAAGATATTGATAACTGATAGTTGTGAAGTAAATAAGAAGGGTGCATGTCTCAAAATATCATTTACCTCCATTTTAAAAACTTGAGCTCTGGCACCTCTGCAAATTAGTGCTTCCCTCTGTGAAAGGACTATCTATTTACTTTTATGTTGTGTCATCACCTTCTAAAACAAGCGCTAGAACCTTCTAAAACAAGCGCGGCGGCTTTGGCGACGGGGACGGCTTGCGGCGGCTCGGGGTGGGCCTCCAAGGGCGGCGGGGGGGGGGGGGGGGTGCGGCTTTAAAGGGGGGAGCGGAGGTGCCTTGGGGGAGGGGGCACGGCGCGGGGGAACGGGAGTCCGAGCCGGACTCCCTGTCGGCGGCGGCGCAGTCCCGCTAGGAGACGGCAGCGCGGGGCGAGGTGGGCCAGCGCTGGGCTTCGGCCCAGCTAGGCCTAGGCGCGTTTTTTTAATAATTCCACCGAAACTCAGAAAAATCCTTGAAAATAAAATAAAATTCTAAATATGCCAAAACAAATTTTCTTTGTCTAAATAAAATATTTAGAACGAGATGAACATTTTCTTGGCCCTAAAATGCAATTTTGAAAACGTGCAATTTTTCTAATGCAACCAAAATTGCAAATAAATTCCAAATAAAAGCAAAAATTGATTTTAATATATTTCCTCCAATATTTCATTTATTTTGGAGAAGTCATATTATCTCCTCTTATATATTAATATGAAATATTTTTGGAGAGAAACGTAATTAAAACCAAAATCCTCGTTTCAATATTTGATAAATATCAAATTTGAAAATCGGGGAAATCCCCAACTCTCTCCGAGGGTCCTTGAGTTGCTTAGGATTTTCGAGGATTTTGAGACGAAATGCAACAAAACATGATATGCAAGAATGATTTATGTATAACATTCCAAATTAAAAATTTGGGATGTTACAAACCTACCCCCCTTAAGATGAATCTCTCCCTCGAGATTCGGGTTGGCTAGAAAATAGGTGTGGGTGGTCCTTGCGAAGATCATCCTCTCGTTCCCATGTGGCTTCGTCCTCGGTATGGTGGCTCCACTGAACTTTGCAAAACTTGATGACTTTGCTGCGGGTGACTCGACTAGCCAACTCCAAAATCTTGACTGACTTCTCTTCACAAGTCAAGTCATTGTCCAACTGAATCGCCTCCAAGGGTACGGTATCTCTTAGTGGTATGTCGGCCATCTCAGCATGGCACTTCTTCAACTGGGAAACTCGAAACCCATCGTGAACTCCTGACAGTCCTTCAGGTAACTCCAACTTGTAGGCAACTTCTCCCATCCGTTCCAAAATACGATATGGTCCTACAAATCTCGGAGCTAACTTTCCCTTAACTCCAAAACGTTTCACTCCCCGCAAAGGTGATAATCACCTCGCAAATATGCTCTGTATCCAATTTCATAGATTACCTCCTTGCGTTTTGAATCTGCATAACTCTTCTGCCTGGACTGAGCAATCTTCAGTCTATCACGAATCAGCTTAACTTTCTCTTCAGACTCCTTGATCAAGTCTGGTCCAAACAACTGTCGGTCTCCTACTTCATCCCACATTAACGGCGTTCTGCACCTTCGTCCGTACAAGGCTTTGAACGGTGCCATCTTCAAACTGGCTTGGTAGCTATTGTTGTATGAGAATTCTGCGTAAGGCAAATTATCATCCCAACTAGATCCATAATCTAGCGCACAGGCTCTCAACATGTCCTCCAGAATCTGATTGACTCTCTCTGTCTATTCATCCGTCTGCGGGTGAAACGTTGTACTGAACTCCAGTCATGTTCCCAAGGTCTGGTGCAACTGATACCAAAACTTTCAGGTAAACTATGTTCCTCTATCTGATACGATGGTTCTTGGAACTCCATGCAGACATACGATCCTGGACATATATATCTTGGCCAACTTCACGCTTGTATAAGTGGTTTTCACTGGGATAAAGTGAGCCAGTTTGGTCAAGCGATCAACTAGTACCCATATGGAATCATATCTTGATTTGGTCCTGGCAATCCGGTGATAAAGTCCATGCCAAGTTTATCCCACTTCCATTCGGGTATCGGCATAGGCTGTAACAATCCTGCCGGCTTTTGATGCTCTGCCTTCACTCTCTGACATAAATCACATACGGCTACGTACTCGGCAATATCCTTCTTCATAACCGTCCACCAGAAATGCTCCTTCAAATCCAAATACATCTTGGTGTTTCCAGGGTGTATCGAGTATGGTGAGTTATGGGCCTCCTGCAGTATTAACTTCCTGATCTCTGTGTTATTGGGCACATAAACTCGGTCCTCAAACTATAACGTATCGTGCTCATCCTCACGAAAACCTTTGGACCTTCCTTTGCTCATCTTCTCTTTTATCTCAGCAATCTCCTTGTCATCCTTCTGAGCTTCTCAAATCTTGCCCAACAATGTAGACTGAACCTCGATTGTTGCAACAAAACCTTTGGGAAAAATCTCTAACCGAAGTTCCATGATATCCTCTGCTAACTCCTTCGGCACTCCCTTACTCGCAAGGATATTAGCATAACTCTTCCGGCTCAAAGTGTCTGCTACGACATTGGCCTTTCCTGGATGATAGTGTAGCTTCATGTCATAATCCCTTATAAGCTCCAACCATCTCCTCTGCCTAAGGTTTAGCTCATTCTGTGTGAAGATGTACTTCAAACTCTTATGATCCGTGTATACATCACAACGGTTTCCTTTAAGGTAATGTCTCCAAGTCTTCAACGCATGAACCACGGCTGCTAACTCCAAATCATGCGTGGCATAATTCAACTCGTGAGGTTTTAGTTGTCACGAGGCATATGAAGCAACTCTTCCGTCCTGCATAAGCACACATCCAAGTCCTAAACGAGAGGCGTCGCAATACACTTGGAAATCCTTATGTATATCTGGCACTGTCAGCACTGGGGCTGTAGTCAAACGTTTCTTCAACTCCTGGAAACTTGCCTCACAATCTTCCGTCCATTTAAACTTGGTATCCTTCTTCAACAACTCGGTCATTGGTTTCACAATCTTAGAAAAATTCTCAATGAATCTCCGATAGTATCCTGCGAGTCCAAGAAAACTGCGGATCTCGCTAACTGAAGTGGGTGCCAACCATTCAGTGACCGACTGAACCTTGGTGGGATCTACTGCCATACCTTCTCCTGATATAACATATCCAAGGAACCCGACTTCCTTCAACCAAAACTCGCATTTGCTAAACTTGGCATACAATTGATGTTCCCCGAGTTTCTCGAGAACTAAACGCAAATGCTCCTTGTGCTCCTGTTAATTCTTCGAATATACCATTATATCATCAATAAACACCACAACAAACTTATGCAAATATGCCATGAATACCTTGTTCATCATGCTCATGAAATAGGCAGGGGCGTTAGTCAGTCCAAACGACATGACCGTATACTCGTATAATCCGTACCGCGTGGTGAACGCTGTCTTTGGTATATCCTTCTCTTGAATCTTCAACTGATGGTATCCCGATCGCAGATCGATCTTCGAAAACACTTTAGCTCCTTGCAGCTGAACAAACAGATCATTGATCATCGGCAGTGGGTACTTGTTCTTGATTGTCACTTCATTCAAGGCCCGATAATCAACAACCATTCTTAGGGATTTATGCTTCTTCTCAACCAAAAGCACTAGGGCTCGCCAAGGTGATGAACTCCTTCGAATGTATCCTCTCTCCAATAACTCCTTGATCTGTTTTTTAATTTCCTCCAGATCATTCGCGGGCATCCGATAGGGTCTCTTGGATATTGGCCCTGTCCCTGGCAATAGCTCTATCAAGAACTCGATGTCTCGATCCGGTGGCATGCCTGGTAACTTCTCTGGGAAAACATCCGGGTAATCCCTTACTACATGCACTTCTTCCTGAACAACTCCCGTGAGGGTATTCACTTGGCTCCTCCTAGGCACATGCCTAGATATATACTTGATCCTTTTTCCCTCTGGGGTGGTGAGATAAATCGACTTACTAGCACAGTCAATGCTTCCTCCATACTTTGACATCCAGTCCATGCCTAATATCACATCCAATCCTTGTGACTCCAAGATAATTAGGTCGGACGGAAAAACATGGGTGTCAATGGTTAGGGGTATCTGGTCGCACCATCGACTAGCCATATACTCTGCTCCAGGTGAACTCACTAAGAGAGGGGTCCTAAGGGTTTGGGTTGGTAGTTTAAACTTATCCACGAATCCCCTTGATATGTATGAATGCGATGCACCAGTATCAAATAGAACAAGAGCGGTAAATGACTTAACCAGAACTTACCTATAACCGCGTCTGGCTGCTCTTCAACCTCCTCCACGTTAATGTGGTTCACTTGTCCTTTGTTGAATGGATTGGGCTTCTTCCCAGTGCTCCCGTTTCCGTTTCCATTCTTCCCTTCAGGGCACTCCGTGGCATAGTGTCCAGTCTTCCCGCACTTGAAACAAGTAACGTGGCTTAGGTCCCTGTTGGTGGGTGTGGCTGGATTGGGACGGTTCTGATTGTTGCTAGCTCCATTCCCATTTCCATTCCTTGTGACAGTATGATTATGGTTACTTCCTCCATTATGGGTGTCGCCTCCATGGTTATGAACAAGTCCTCCCGAGTTCGGGGTTAGGCGAGGATTCTGCTGAGCTCCTGAGTTATACCTCCCTTGTCCATACTTCCTCTTACGGCTCTCAATCTGATGTTGCTTCCCTTCAATCATAAGAGCCTTATCTACCAACTCCTCGTAGTTGGTGAAAGTTGCCACCATCAACTGCATACTCATCTCATCATTCAGCCCTTCCATAAATTTCTCCTCCTTCGCAGCATCTGTGGCCACATCGTCAGGGGCATAGTGAGATAGCTTGCTAAACTCATCCACGTACTGAGCAACAGTACGGTTCCCCTGGCGTAAGTTGTGAAACTCACGCTTCTTCAAATTCATGGCTCCAGTTGAGACATGGGTTGTACGGAAAGCTGCTGAAACTGGTCCCAAGTGACGTTGGTTATGGGGAAAGTGGCTGGGTAATTCTCCCACCATGAGGTTGCTGGTCCATCCAATTGATGTGCGGCAAAGCGCACCTTCTCAGCATCTGTGCAACCTGCGGTGGTCAACTCCCTTCCAATACGGCATAGCCAATCATCAGCAACTATAGGCTCGGTGCTACTGGAAAACACCGGCAGCTGTAACCTTAGAAAACGGGCTAGGTTGTCCACTGGCGGCGGGTTGTTGTTGTTGTTACCCTGGTTTTGAACTAGCAATTGCATCAAGGTGTTCTGCTGCTAGATCAACTGAGTGAGCTCCGGCAGAAAGGCAAATCTGGGGTCACGTCTCGGAGGCATCTGATGGGTTTAGATGGAAGAGATTAGAATATAATGAGGTCTAATGAGAAAGCACTACCCATATGCACATGAGAAAAACACAATCACTTCACTCAATCAATCAAGCAAGGGCAAACAAGCGGTCTAGAACTATCGAAAAAGTGCTCAACCACTACTAAATACATGGGGGAATACTACTAATCATTGGTGGTCATCTAGAAATTTTGATCGGTGGAAGACTCCATGATATCTACTCCAACTTCGTATTCAAAGTCATCATCACTAGGGTCGGAGTCGGTGTCGTCAATGATGATGTAGTCCTCCGGATGAATCTCTTTGGGTTCTTCATCTTCTTCTACTGGTGTGGGGTCTCCCATAAATATTCCGATCTTCTTAATCAGGTCGTCATTCTTCTCCAGTAGTGTCGCAATTTCCTCCTCATATCCATCGCGTGTAGACTTAAGTTCTTCTTCCAGCTCGATGATCCTTGTCTTTGCCTTTGTTAAGTCCATCATGTCTGCGCACATCTAATTCTCCTAATGTCGAATGTGTTGGTTTAACTCCTGGATGAAAGCTGCAATTGATCTATCCTTCCTGGTGCTGATCATCTCCCATTGCTCGTCTCGGTGCCCACCTATCTGGTAGATAGTGTCCTTAAGATCCTTGTGATATACTTCTCCAATGCGTCCCATGGTGATGTGAGCTGCCATACTCTTTCCTAAACTCCAGGTTGGTGCGTCGAAGGAAAATTCTATAGGTTTAGTGACTGGCGTGAAGGTCCTTCCTGGAACTTGAACTTGTATCATCCATCGCTCCTCTTTAGGCAAAGTGGCGTTGTAGGTCCCGGTGAAGCTTGGTATTCCAATGTTCAAGTACCTAGTGACTTCCTTCAAGTGTCGTCCAAAAGGTGCTTCTTCCTCCGGTTGTGCAAACTTGTTCCTCATCTCCGCCATCCTAAAGAGTAGAAAATGGAGAGGAGTCAGAAATGAGTAGAGAAGGGTGACCTATGGTTTTATCTTAGTGGTCGTGTCCTACATTCAGCGCGTGCTCTGATACCATCTTTGTAGCGACCCGACCTCAAACGGTCAAGTTTATGTGCTTCAGTGTCATCCTTGGATCGGTAATGCTGACACACACAGTACTCGAAGGATTTATAACAGAGTAGCAATCACACACTTATTACATGGAATGTCTCAAAAGAGAATTTATTACAATAAATATGGCTTAAGGCCATCTAAGTCGATAACAGCGGAAGGCTTGGAAGATAACGTGAGTCCATCAACTCCAACGACATAACTGAGCTGCACGGCAACGACCTAACGAACCTTACTCCTCGTTTGAAAAGTCTGCAACATAATACATTGCAGCCCGAAAACGGGTCAGCACATGGAATATGCTAGCAATATAACACAGTAGAGCAACAACAGAATAATGCTATCACTACATGCATATATGGCTGGTGGAAAGCTCTATGGTTATAGTTTTTGCGAAAAGCCAATTTTTCCCTACAACAAAGGAATTGATTTTAATTTAACTATCATGGCAGTTGAAACATCATTGAGAAGGTTCCTCCAACTCAATCCCAATTAAAATGATTAACAACCCAACAATATTAATTAAGAGTGATGAGATACTTAAGATACTCCAAGTACTAGATACTCAAGATGTCCATAACCGGGGACACAGCTAACCATGATTAGTTTGTACACTCTACAGAGGTTTGCGCACTTTTCCCCACAAGACTCGATCTCCTCCGTTGGATTTCTCGCACTACACGATGTTTGAGAAACGGATGACCGAGACACAGTCTTTCAGAAACATTAACTCTCTACTCCGGAAGACCATACCAAACCTACATCCTTCTACCTGCCGATCCGCCTCTTCAAGAGCTTCACGTAACTTACTCAACTATCCTAGAGCCCATAATAGCTTGCGGCTGCACACGGAAGTTTCTAGCATGGATAATCTCAGTTCCCTTTGAGCCTGGGTGGCGGTCCATAGGAAGATCACACGGGTACTCCGGGATTTGCAAAAAAATACAGTCAACACTGGGTACTCCAGGTGCCTCAATCCACCCAGATGTTTATTTAAGTTGCCACCTTAAGCTAAACCATTATTTAACAATCTCACATCTGTCATGGATTTCACTCAAACCCAACCCACGTCTACGAGCATAGCATAGCAATATAAGCAACGCGTAGAAGTAACTCCCAAGGGTTTGAATATAACAGGGCAATAGGTTCTACCTCATCAACTACTTCCCAACCCACAAGTTAATGACATCCTAATCATGCAATGTTTGAGGATTGGAACTAACGCATAAAAACTGGGTACGGAAAGAGTATGATCAAAGTGTTACTTGCCTTGCTGACGATCCTTGTAACCTAGAGACTCCAAATAACACGTTTCGCACTCCGGGAATTCTATCGCAACCAAACAATAGCATAGATAAGCAACAAACAAAGAAACACGGCAAAACTCAAATAAGAGAGATTGACCAGAAATTTCAACTTAAGAACTCCGGTTGCAAAAAGAATCAAACCAAACGGAGCAACGAAACTCAAATGACGAAAGAAACAAGATCCATTTACTAATCTGGACTTCGGTCAAATTTTACCATAGCAAAAACTTGTGCAAGTTGGTTAAGCGGAAAGAGGGTCTCGAGACGAAGATCTAGGCGCTTGAATCGCCTGATTCCGACTAACGAGCGAAAAGAAAAACTAAAACGAAAATCGCGATCAGAAATAATCGCGGATTAATCCGATAAAAGAAAACTGATGAACAGGCTAACGAACAAGCGTTCGTTATCTGTAACTAACGGGCGAAAACCGTTCGTTAAAACGAACGACCGGGCGAACGTCCGCTAAACGAAAAACCGAAGAAAACCAGCGAACCGAAAAAAACGACTAGGGTTTTCTAACGAAAACCGAACCGGTCTTCTAAAAAAACCGAACGGCGCTAACCTCCGGCAAGGTCCGGCACGGCAGCGGCTCCAGCGAGGGGCGGTGCTATGTGGGGCGGCGGCAGCGCGGGCGGAGGCGGCTTCGGCGACGGCAGCGCGGCAGCGGCAAGAGGCGGTTGGGCGGCGCAGCGGCTTTGGCGGCGGGGACGGCTCGCGGCGGCTCGGGGTGGGGCTCCAAGGGCGGCGGGGGGTGCGGCTTTAAAGCGGGGGCAGAGCTGCCTTGGGGGAGGGGGCGCGGCGCGGGGGAACGGGAGTCCGAGCCGGACTCCCTGTCAGCGGCGGCGGCGACGCAGTCCCGCTAGGAGACGGTGGCGCGGGGCGAGGTGGGCCGGCGCTGGGCTTCGGCCGAGCTAGGCCTATGCGCGTTTTTTTAATAATTCCGCAGAAACTCAGAAAAATCCTAGAAACTAAAATAAAATTCTAAAAATGCCAAAACAAATTTCCTCCGTCTAAATAAAATATTTAGAACGAGATGAACATTTTCTTGGCCCTAAAATGCAATTTTGAAAACGTGCAATTTTTCTGATGCAACCAAAATTGCAAATAAAATCCAAATCAAAGCAAAAATTGATTTTAATATTTTTCCTCCAATATTTCATTTATTTTGGAAAAGTCATATTATCTCCTCTCATATATTAATATGAAATATTTTTGGAGAGAAAAGTAATTAAAACCAAAATCCTCGTTTCAATATTTGACAAAAATCAAATTTGAAAATCGGGGAAATCCCCAACTCTCTCCGAGGGTCCTTGAGTTGCTTAGGATTTCCGAGGATTGCGAGACGAAATGCAACAAAACATGATATGCAAGAATGATCTACGTATAACATTTCAAATTGAAATTTTGGGATGTTATAGTCGCTTTATTGTATGAAATGCAATCGACGTGTAATTGCTTGACTTTATCACTAAGCGCGAGTGATAGTCGTAGAAGCAATAGTTGGCAAGACGACAATGACGCTATGATGGAGATCAAGGTGTCAAGCCGGTGATGATGGAAATCATGATGGTGCTTTGGAGATGGAGATCAAAGGCACAAGATGATGATGGACATATCATGTCACATATTTTGATTGCATGTGATGTTTATCTTTTATGCATCTTATTTTGCTTAGCTGTATGTTTACATACAATGGGTGCAAGACAGTTTTGCACATGCAGAATACTCGGGTTAAACTTGACGAGCCTAGCATATGCAGATATGGCCTCGGAACACTGAGACCGAAAGGTCGAACGTGAATCATATAGTAGATATGATCAACATAGAGATGTTCACCATTGAAAACTAGTCCATCTCACGTGATGATCGGACATGGTTTAGTTGATATGGATCACGTGAGCATTTAGATGACTAGAGGGATGTCTATCTAAGTGGTAGTTCTTAAGTAATATGATTAAATGAACTTAATTCATCATGAACTTAGTCCTGATAATATTTGCATATCTATGTTGTAGATCAATAGCTCGCGTATAGCTCCCCTGTTTTATTTTTGATATGTTCCTAGAGAAAACTAAGTTGAAAGATGATAGTAGCAATGATGCGAAGTGAGTTCAATGAATTTCAGAGTGAATTTGAGAATCATCGTGATCATATCCTACTCATTCTAGTGTCCAATGTTACTTATGCATAATGCATGTTCATGACCGTTGTTGCTCTCTAGCTGGCCGCTTCTTAATCTAATTGCTAGCCTTCGCTTGTACTAAGTTGAATTCTGCTTGTACATTCAAAACCATGAACCCAAAGTTATTCCAGATGAGTCCACCATACCTACCTATATGTGGTATAACCCTGCCGTTCTAAGTAAATTTGCATGTGCCACCTCTAAAAATCGCTAAATAAATATCCTTTTTGTGTGCCTGGATCGTTCATGGAACGACATGAGGTGATCGATATCTTCCATGCTAAGCGGGTTATTCTCAGGTCGAGTGTTTATTCACTCGCCACCGCACAAGAAAAGGGAAGTAGTAGGGATTCCCAGTCCCGAACTCAAAAGTGCAAATAATTAAACAACCCCCCCCCCCCCCGGAACTGTTGTTGGTTTGGACGGCACCCGTTGTTTCGGACAAGCCGTGGGATGTGATTGTTGGTGGAGGGGGAGTAAACCTTTACTTTTAGCGCTTCGGAACCGCCACTAGCGTGCTTAGCATGGAAGATATTGATAACTGATAGTTGTGAAGTAAATAAGAAGGGTGCATATCTCAAAATATCGTTTACCTCCATTTTAAAAACTTGAGCTCTGGCACCTCTGCAAATTAGTGCTTCCCTCTGTGAAAGAACTATCTATTTACTTTTATGTTGTGTCATCACCTGCTAAAACAAGCGCTAGAACCTGAGAGCACAGCTGTCATGACTTATGCATTGTGTGTAGCTAATGTTGGGTGCATCATGACTGGATCTTTTCTACCATGAATTACAATGTTTAGTCGCTGCTTGGACTCTGGAGGTACTCTGCATTTATATTTTGCGGTCTTAAAAGGGCTAGAGAGATACCACTATTGTCATATTATATCATGGTTGTTTTGACAACGTGTTGCCATTTGAGATACCTTATTATTGCTCTCTAGCTGATTATGCCATTGATATGAGTTAATATAATCCATAAGAGTTATTGTCGGTATGGTTAGTTATAATGTTGGCTGAAAACCTGTGTATGGTTTAAGCTTATTTATGCAAACAAGAGCAAAAGAATTCGTAAAACTGAATTGCTTAAGGACAAGCAAAGGTTTAAGCTTTGGGGAGTTGATACGTCTCCGACGTATCTACTTTTTGTAACGCTTTTCCTCTTGTTTTGGACTCTAATTTGCATGATTTGAATGAAACTAAACCGGACTGACGCCGTTTTCAGCAGAACTACCATGGTGTTGTTTTTGTGCAGAAATAAAAGTTCTTGGAATGGAACGAAACTTTGCGAGGAACTTTTATACAATAAATAAGAATTTCTGGAACCAAGACCCACCGGAGAGGGGCACCTGGGTGGGCACAACCCACTAGGGTGCGCCCCCTCTCCTGGTGCGCCCAGGTGGGTAGTCCCCACCTGGTGGCCCCCAGACCCTAAAACTGATGCTATAAAATCCTATTTTTCCAGAAAAAAATCAAGGAGAAAGAATTATTGCGATCCACGAGACGGAGCCGCCATCACCTCATGTTCTTCATTGGGAGGCGAGATCTGGATTCCTTTTGGGGTTTTGGAGAGGGGGATCTTCGTTCTTCATCATCACCAACCCTTCTCCATCGGCAATTCCATTATGCTCCCCACCGGGAGTGAGCAATTCTTTTGTAGGCTCGCTGGTCGGTGAGGAGTTGGATGAGATCCATCACGTAATCGAATTAGTTTTGTTAGGTCTTGATCCCTAGTATCCACAATGTTCTAAGATTTATGTTGCTATGACTTTGCCATGCTTAATGCTTGTCACTTTGGGCCCGGGTGCCATGATTTCAGATCTGAACCATTTATGTTATCATCATTATATCCATGTTTTAGATCCGATCTTGCAAGTTATAGTCACCTACTACGTGTTATGATCCGGCAACCCCGGAGTGACAATAGTCAGGACCACTCCCGGTGATGACCGTAGTTTGAGGAGTTCATGTATTCACCGTGTGTTAATGCTTTGTTCTGGCTCTGTATTAAAAGGAGGCCTTAATATCCCTTAGTTTCCAATAGGACCGCGCTGCCACGGGAGGGTAGGACAAAATATGTCATGCAAGTTCTTTCCATAAGCATGTATGACTATTTATGGAATACATGCCTACATCATAATGATGAACTGGAGCTAGTGCCGTATCGCCCTAGTTTATAACTGTATCATGATGAATATCATCCAACAAGTCATCGACCCAATGTCTATGAATTTATCTTATATTGTTCTTGATAAGTTACTACTGCTATCATCACTGTTACACTTGCTACAAAATTACTGCTATCACTGTTACCGTTGCTATTGCGGATGTCACTGCTGTAAAAAATATCATACTACTATGCTACTAATCACTTTGCTCTAGATAATTAATCTCCAGGTGTGGTTGAATTTACAACTCAACTGCTAATACCTTCAAATAGTCTTTGGCTCTCCTTGTGTCGAATCTATAAATTTGGGTTGAATACTCTACCCGCGAAAACTATTGTGATTCCCTATACTTGTGGGTTATCAAGACCTTTTTCTGGCGCTGTTGCCGAGGAGCATAGCTATATTTATTGAGTCACTTGGGATTATTATCACTTTAGAACTATGAAGAGTCTGAAGGATGCTAAGACTAAGATTTTTCGCTCTAAGACGAGGGGAGGTAAGGAACTGCCATCCAGTTCTGCTTTAGATTCACCTTCTGTTATAAGTAAACTTGCAGCACCACCACATGCAATTAATTCTGATATGTCACAAGTTATTGATGATGCTACTTCTGCTATGGATAATGCTTATGATGATGCTAGTACCTTACTTGATAATGATGATGTGCCACTTGGTGATTTTCTTATAAACAAATTGCTAGAGTAATACAACATGATGTTGTTGAATCTAATGATGAGCTTGAAACTGAAATTCCTGAAACACATGGTAGAACTAGCCTTCCTAGATATGAATTGCCTAAGGTGCCGGAAGGTTATGTTATGAATGAGGAGACAACTAGAGATATTCTTGCTTGTAAGGATAGAGATGATCTAGAGAAATTATTATGCAAGTATAAAGAAAAATCTCTGAATTCTAGAATGAAATATGTTCCTAAGTTTGCTACTTCACCAATCCGTATTGATGATAAGGATTATGAATTCTCTGTCAACCCAGAGTTAATTACTTTGGTTGAATCTGATCCTTTCCATGGTTATGAAACTGAAACTGTTGTGGCACATCTTACTAAGTTGAATGACATAACCACCCTTTTTACTCATGATGAGAAGACTCGCTATTACTTTATTCTCAAGTTATTTCCTTTCTCATTAAAGGGTGATGCTAAAGATTCGTACATTACTCTTGCTCCTGGTTGTGTGCATAGTCCCCAGGATATGATCTATTACTTCTCTGAAAAATATTTTCCTGCTCATAAGAAACAAGCTGCATTACAAGAATTATTTAACTTTGTGCAAATTAAAGAACAGAGTCTCCCACAAGCTTGGGGGAGTCTTTGCCAGTTACTAAATGCTTTGTCTGATCATCCTGTTAAGAAAAATGAAATACTTGATATCTTCTATAATGGACTAACCGATGCTTCTAGGGACTTCCTAGATAGTTGTGCTGGTTGTGTTTTCAGGGAATGAACTGTTGGACAAGTGAAGAATTATTGAATAACATATTGAGAAATTATGATGATTGGACTCTTCCTGAACCACCGCCTAAACCCACTCTGAAGAAGAGGGGTATATTATATCTCAGTCCTGAAGATATGCAAGAGGCAAATAAATCTATAAAGGAAAAAGGTATTAAAGTAGAGGATGTTAGAAATTTACCTCCTACTGAAGAAATACATGGGCTTAATACACCACCACTGCCTAAGGTAGTAGAGGTAAATTCTCTTTCGAAATTCAATGATAATGAAAATCCTCACAATATGCACCCTCGCTAATGCCTTTATGATTTTGAAAACTACATTAGAAAACAAGATCACTTCAATGCAAATGTTATGAAACAATCGAAATACAATTCTGATACGATTGCTCGCTTGAGTGACTTGTTATTTAGAATATCAAATGATGTTAGAGGTGTTGGAAAACATGCCTCTATGGTTCAAACTCAGTTAGAACAAGTTGCTAAATCTCAAATCGAGTTGCTTGATGAAATGAATAATAATATACATGAGTTTGCTGTTAGAGTTGCAACTAGAGGAGGTAAAATGACTCAGGACCACTTTATCCTGAGGGACACCCAAAAAGAATTGAACAAGACTCACAAAGAGTTAACACCAGTGCACCTAGTTCTTCTAAAATGAAAAAGAGGAAGAAAAATGATAGGACTATGCATGCTCCTAGTGACCCTGAAATAGAGAAACCTCCTGATAATGATAATGAAACTTCTATCTCTAATGCTGAAACTCAGTCTGGTAATGAACATTCACATAGTGATAATGAAAAAGATAACACCGATGTTCATGAAGACCCTCAACCAAATAATAAAGAACCAGACAATGATGTTGAGATAGAACCACCTATTGTTCTTGATAACTAATACGTCTCCAACGTATCTATAATTTTTTATTGTTCCATGCTATTATATTGTCTGTTTTGGATGTTTATGAGCTTTATTATACACTTTTATATTATTTTTGGGACTAACCTATTAACCGAAAGCCCAGTGCAAATTGCTGTTTTTTGCCTATTTCAGTGTTTCGCAGAAAAAGAATATCAAACGGAATCCAAACAGAATGAAACCTTCGCGAGAATATTTTTTGGAACAAATGCAATCCAGGAGACTTGGAGTAGACATCAAGGAAGCAGCGAGGCGGCCACGAGGTAGGGCGGCGTGCCCAGGGGGCCAGGCGCGCCCCCCACCCTCGTGGGCCCCTCGCAGCTCCACCGACCTACTTCTTTCGGCTGTATATACTCTTATACCCTGAAAACATCCAGGGGAGCCACGAAACCACTTTTCCACCACCGCAACCTTCTGTACCCGTGAGATCCCATCTGGGGACCTTTTCCAGTGATCTGCCGGAGGGGAATTCGATCACGGAGGGCTTCTACATCAACACCATAGCCTGTCCGATGATGTGTGAGTAGTTTACCACAGACCTTCCTGTCCATAGTTATTAGCTAGATGGCTTCTTATCTCTCTTTGGATCTCAATACAAAGTTCTCCTTGATGTTCTTGGAGATCTATTCGATGTAATTCTTTTTGCGGTGTGTTTGCCGAGATCCGATGAATTGTGGGTTTATGATTAAGGTTATCTATGAACAATATTTAATTCTTCTCTGAATTCTTATATGCATGATTTGATATCTTTGCAAGTCTCTTTGAATTATCAGTTTGGTTTGGCCTACTAGATTGATCTTTCTTGCAATGGGAGAAGTGCTTAGCTTTGGGTTCAATCTTGCGGTGTCCTTTCCTAGTGACAGTAGGGGCAGCAAGGCACGTATTGTATTGTTGCCATCGAGGATAAAAATATGGGGTTTATATCATATTGCTTGAGTTTATCCCTCTACATCATGTCATCTTACCTAATGCATTACTCTTTTCTTTTGAACTTAATACTCTAGATGCATGTTGAATAGCGGTCGATGTGTGGAGTAATAGTAGTAGATGCAGAATCGTTTCGGTCTACTTGACATGGACGTGATGCCTATGTTCATGATCATGCCTAGATATCATCATAACTATGCGCTTTTCTATCATTTGCTCGGCAGTAATTTGTTCACCCACCGTAATATATGCTATCTTGAGAGAAGCCACTAGTGAAACCTATGGCCCCCGGGTCTAGTTTACATTATATTATTTTCCCGTCAACTAGCTATTTCCGTCGCCGTTTATTTTGCAATCTTTACTTTTCAATCTATACAACAAAAACACCAAAAATATTTATCTTATTATCTCTATCAGATCTCACTTTCCTAAGTAAATTTGCATGTGCCACCTCTAAAAACTTCTAAATAAATACCCTTTTTGTGTGCCTGGATCGTTCATGGAACAAGAGGAGGTGGTCGGTATCGTCCATGCTAAGCGGGTTATTCTTAGGTCGAGTGTTTATTCACTGCCATCGCACGAGAAAAGGGCAGTAATAGGGATTCCCAGTCCCGAACACAAAAATGCAAATAATTAAACAAAACTCCCCCGGGACTGTTGTTGGTTTAGATGGCACCGTTGTTTCGGACAAGCCGTCGAATGTGATTGTTGGTGGAGGGGGAGTAAACCTTTACTTTTATTGCTTGGGAGCCGTCACTAGGGTGCTTAGCATGGAAGATATTGATAACTAATAGTCGGGAAGTAAATGAGAAGGGTGCGTGTCTCAAAATATCATTTACCTCTAGTTTAAAAAACTTGAGCTCTGGTACCTATGCAAATCATTGCTTCCTTCTGCGGAGGGACTATCTATTTACTTTTATGTTGTGTCATCACCTTCTAATACAAGCGCCAGAACCTGAGAGCACAGCTATCATGACTTATGCGTTGTGTATAGCTAATGTTGGGTGCATCATGACTGGATCTTTTCTACCATGAATTACAATGTTTAGTCACTGCTAGGACTTTGGAGGTGCTCTGTATTTATGTTTTGCTGTCTCGGAAAGGGCTAGCGAGATACCACTATTGTCATATTATATCATGGTTGCTTTGACAACGTGTTGTCGTTTGAGATACCTTATTATTGCTTGCTAGTTGATTATGTCATTGTTATGAGTTAATATAATCTTTAAGAGTTATTGTCGGCACGGTTAATTATAATGTTGGCAGAAAACCTGGGTGCTGCTTAAGCTTATTTATGCAAACAAGAGCAAAAGAGTTCATAAAAGTTTTTCTTTTTGACTTTCAGTTTATCAACTGAATTGCTTGAGGACAAGCAAAGGTTTAAGCTTGGAGGAGTTGATATGTCAGCAACGTATCTACTTTTACTAACACTTTTCCTCTTGTTTTGGACTCTAATTTGCATGATTTGAATGAAACTAAATCCGGACTGACGCTGTTTTCAGCAGAACTACCATGGTGTTGTTTTTGTGCAGAAATAAAAGTTCTCGGAATGGAATGAAACTTTGTGAGGAATTTTATACAATAAATAAGAATTTCTGGAGCCAATACCCACCGGTGAGGGGCACCTGGGTGGGCACAACCCACCAGGGCATGCCCCCTATCCTGGCGCGCCCAGGTGGGTTATCCCCACCTAGTGGCCCCGCAGACCCTGAAACCGACGCTATAAAGTCCTATTTTTCCAGAAAAAAATCGAGGAGAAAGAATTATCGCGATCCATGAGACGAAGCCGCTGTCACCTCCAGTTCTTCATGGGGAGGCTAGATCTGGAGTCCGTTTGGGGCTCCGGAGAGGGGCATCTTTGTTCTTCATCATCACCAAACCTTCTCCATCGCAAATTCCATGATGCTCCCCACCGAGAGTGAGTAATTCCTCCGTAGGCTTGCTGGTCGGTGAGGAGTTGGATGAGTTTCATCATGTAATCGAGTTAGTTTTGTTAGGGCTTGATCCGTAGTATCCACTATGTTCTAAGATTGATGTTGCTATGACTTTGACATGTTTATTGCTTGTCACGTTGGACCATGCCATGATTTCTGTAACACCCCGGATATGATTTACCTAATATGTAATCCAACTCTTGCCGTTTCCGGCGTTAAGTTATTTTATTTTCTCGGGTTCGGGTTTTTGCCTCCGTGTGTTGTTATCGTTGTCATGCATCTCATATCATTTCATCATGTGCATTGCATTTGCATACGTGTTCATCTCATGCATCCGAGCATTTTCCCCGTTGTCCGTTTTGCATTCCGGCGCTTCGTTCTACTCCGGTGGTCATTTCTACCTTTCTTTCATGTGTGGGGATTAAACATTTCCGGATTGGACCAAGACTTGCCAAGCGGCCTTGGCTTACTACCGGTAGACCGTCTGTCAAGTTTCGTACCATTTGGACTTCGTTTGATGCTCCAACGGTTAACCGAGGGACCGAGAAGGCCTCGTGTGTGTTGCAGCCCAACACCCCCCATTTTGGCCCAAAACCCTCTTCATCATCTAGAGCGTTCGATCACGATCGCGTGGCCGAAAACCGCACCTCATTTGGACTCTCCTAGCTCCTCCTATACCTATTTAAAGACCCCCCCCCCCCCCCGAAAATCTCCTTCTCCTTCCCCCCGAAAACCCTAGATCCATCTCCACCCGCCGCCGCCAGACAAAATCGCCGGGCCGGACATTGTCCGACCCGCACCGCCACCGCCACGTGTCGGTCGCCCATTGGACCGCGCCGCCGCCCCACTTCGTCGTCGCCGCCGGCCCAGGAGGGGCCCCCGAGGCCCGTCTTCTCCCGCTGCCGCCCGGGGCCATCTTCCCCGAGGCCGGCCACCTCACCGGACGCTCCTCCGCCGCACCGCCTGAACTCCGGCGAGGCTCGTCGCCGAGCTCCGGCGGGCCCCCTCCGCGCCGTTGCCGTGTCCGGCCGCCGCCCAACTCCGGCCTCCTCCTCCCTGCCGAACGGCCTCGCCTCCCCGCCCGGATCCGGCCGCCCCGACGTCTCCGGCGAGCTCTTCCTCGACACCGGCGAGCAATCCGGCCATCCTCGAAGTCCGTGCCGCTGCTACAGTAACCGGATCTAGATCTGGAATTTGGATCGGTTGACCTTTTTGCCCGAAACCCTAATTTTTTGGCTATGTTCATCGCATCATAACTTTGCATCCGTAGCTCCGTTTTGGGCATATAGCATATCAAAATGTTCATCTCAGAGAGTACATCATTTCATCTCATTGCATCATTTTCATTTGAGTTCATCTTGATGCCTGAAATGCTGTTGGAAGAATGCTATTTGAGATATTTGTCAGATCTGCTGCTCCAATTAGATATTTGTCATTTTTGCCATGATTATTGTGTGCATGATGTGCCACTGAGCTCTACATGTGTTTTGTTATATGTTTTGCCATCTATCCAGAGGTGCAACCCATGTATTTTTGTGATGTGTGTGGTGACTAGCACAAGCTTGCAAAGTGGAGCATTCGTTAATGCTGATTTCAGGGACTTAGCATTTCCACTAAGTCCTTGGACTGTTTATCTCAATATGCCATATGTTCATGTTGTTTTCTAGTGATCCGTGCCTCTTTTGAGGATGATCAGTAAGGATGTTTTGTTAATCTTGTAGTGCTCTATCCATCCATGTCTTTGTTTGCAATTATGGAGCACCCTAGCGTGAGTCAATCGAGCTCTATTTTTGCTATTTCGTGAATCTGGGCAGATTGTCTACTTGTTAGCAATTTTGCCGAGGATGTTGTAGTTGATCCGTGCATGCTATGTTATTGTTCTTGCCATGTCTAGCTTGTATAATGTGTATTCTTGATGGGTGTATGCTTAGATTGTCATGACTTTCTCTGTAGTGAGTGCATCGAGCTCGTAAACATGCCTACTTGATATCTGTTTTTGCATGCTCCAGTTTTTCACCAAGTCTGTGATCTGATTATGTTTTTGCCATGTTCACATGCTTGCAGATGTATTTTTTGTTCCCTTTTGGCTCAAGGTCACTAAGGGAATTTTGTTAAGCTCTTTGAGTAGCTCCATGTCATGCTTTACTTTGCCATGTTCAGGTCCTGTAGCATATAGTTTTCATGCTCCAAAGAGTGCTATCTGATCTGAAATTCCAGACAAGTGTTAATTTCAATAAGTCTGAAATCTGTTTGCCAAATGCCTTTCTGCCATGCTTGTTTGAACCTGTTAATGGATGAATTAGCCGCAGCTCAGTGTTCATCTTTTGTTAAGCATCATGAATGGATCCCTGCCATGTATTTTGTTGTCATGTTTGGGTGCTGTAGCATGTTCATCTTGTTGCATTTAGATGGCTACTTGCTGTAAATCGTAGACCGGTGTCATATTTGAATTGCTTGCCATTTCCAAACCGTGACTCCGATTCTGGTGATCTTTATATCGTTTTCAAGCTATTTCATCTCACCTTTCCAGTGGCACACTTCGTTTTCCAAGTTGAGGCCAGGTTCATTCATTCCTTGTCAAATCATGCATATGCATCACATATCGCATCCCGCATAGCATACCATGTTTGCATCATATTGTTTGAGCTTTGCCCGTGGTTGATTGTGTTCCGTTTGCTTGTTTGTCTTGTTTGGGTAGAGCCGGGAGACGAGTTCGCTAACAAGGAGCCTGTTGAGTTTGCTTTCGAGGATCCGGTCAACTCTGACAACTTTGGAGGCAAGATGATCATACCCTCGAAATCACTACTATCTTTGCTTTGCTAGATGCTCGCTCTTTTGCTATGCCTATTCTACGATGCCTACCACTTGCTTATCATGCCTCCCAAATTGCCATGTCAAACCTCTAACCCACCATGTCCTATCAAACCATTGATTAGCTATGTTACCGCTTTGCTCAGCCCCTCTTATAGCGTTGCTAGTTGCAGGTGAAGATTGGAGACCGTTCCTTGTTGGAACATTATTTACTTGTTGGGATATCATTATATTGCCATGTTATCTTAATGCATCCATATACTTGGTAAAGGGTGGAAGGCTCGGCCTCTCGCCTAGTGTTTTGTTCCACTCTTGCCGCCCTAGTTTCTGTCACATCGGTGTTACGTTCCCGTATTTTGCGTTCCTTACGCGGTTGGGTTATAATGGGAACCCCTTGATAGTTCGTCTTGAATAAAGGTTTTCCAGCAATGCCCAACCTTGGTTTGACCATTTGCCACCAAGCCTCTTTTTCCCTTGGGTTTCCGGAGCCCGAGGGTCATCTTATTTAAGCCCCCCCCCCCCCCCCCCCGGGCCAGTGCTCCTCTGAGTGTTGGTCCACCTCGTCAGCCGCCGGTGGCCACCAGGGGCAACTCTGGGCTGGCCTACCGGAAGTTTGGACAATCTGAGTGTGCCCTGAGAACAAGATATGTGCAGCTCCTATCAGGATTTGTCGGCACATTCGGGCGGTGTTGCTGGATTTGTTTTAACTTGTCGAAGTGTCTTGTAGAACCGAGATACCGAGTCTGATCGGAATGTCTCGGGAGGAGGTCTATTCCTTCGTTGAGCGTGAGAGCTTGTCATGGGCTAAGTTGGAACTCCCATGCAGGGATTTGAACTTTCGAAAGTCGTGCTCGCGGTTATGGGCAGATGGGAATTTGTTAATGTCCGGTTGTAAGTAACTCGAACATTAACTTATTTTAAAATGAATCAACTGTGTGAGTTACCGTGATGGTCTCTTGTCGGCAGAGTCCGGGAAGTGAACACGGTGTTGGAGTAATGCTTGCCGCAGGTTGCCCTCTAGTTACTCGTTCGCGCTTTGCCCTCTCTTCTCGCTCTCTTTTGCGAACATGATAGCCACCATATATGCTAGTTGCTTGCTGCAGCTCCACATATTTTACCTTGCCTTTCCTATAAGCTTAAATAGTCTTGGTCGCGAGGGTGCGAGATTGCTGAGTCCCTGTGGCTCACATATTACTATTAAACCAGATGGAGGGCCTGATGACTCCGTTCTAGATGACGCGCTTGAGCTCCAGTGGGAGTTCGACGAGGACTCACGCCGTTACTATGTTTGTTTTCCTGATGATCAGTAGTGGTGCCCTGTTGGGGCGATCGGGACCGTGTCGCTTGTTGGGTTGATCTTTTATTTTGGCGCCGTAGTCGGGCCATGAGTGTTTGAATGATGTAATGCTATTTATGTACTTTGATTGACGAGGCGAGTGTAAGCCAACTATGTATCTCCCCTTTTATTATCTATATATTACATAGGATGTTGTGAAGATTGCCTAACTTGTGACATTGCTTTCAATGCGGTTATGCCTCTAAGTCATGCCTCGACACGTGGGAGATATAGCCGCGTCGAGGGCGTTACAAGTTGGTAATCAGAGCCTTCCCCGACCTTAGGAAACCCCACTGATTGATCGTTTTTAGCAGTCGTTGTTGAGTCTAGAAAAATGTTTTGAGTCATTTAGGAATTATATATTGGAGAGTTTAGGAATTCTTTTTACTCCCCAGTCTCCTCATCGCTCTGGTAAGGCATCCTGATGTAGAGTTTTGACTCTTCTCTTCTCAAATTTCACAAAAAAAATTCGGATCACGCGGGTATCTTGGAATCGTTCCGATGGTTTTGTGACGAGAACATTGTTCTTGGTGCCTCCTGTCTTTAGGGGTTGTGGCAGTGTCCCGGGGAGTTGAGCTCCGAGGTGTTGTCGTCACAATTTTATCATTGCAGTTCTGGAATACCTGAGTTTAGTATGCTGACATCGAAAATCTCTTTTATGCAGTTCGTTGGTGAGATAACCTCGACGCCACCCAGTACTGGGGCGGGAGTTTGGGAGTATCGCCATAACTTGTATAACGGATACTTTTCGAAGGTTGAGGTAGATGGTTTCCGAAGTTTTTCTCGGTTATGTGTTGAAGGATGGATACAGCTGGATGTAGGATTTTGTAGATTTGGGTGAGATATTATGCTTCCCCTATATCCCCAACACCTGATTGCATAACCGGAAAAGTTCAGGAGTTTCATAGGTGGGAATTCTTGTAGCTCTAGTTCTTCTTCCACGGATATTTGGTTTGAGATTGGGATTTCTTACCGAGTATTCGTTCTTGATCCGTACCTTGTTGATTTATTTCTCTACCTAAATTCTAGTGGCTTCTCAATTTATGGATATGTGACCATTTCAAGTGGAATGCATTCGTTCATTTTGTTCGGATGTGAAGACTATATGTTGCAATTTTTCATTCCGTTGGATTCAGCTTCAATAATTGTCTATCAATGTGCTAATGGATGTCAACCTCTTCAGGATGGCTCCTCCAACGCGCACGACTCTGAATCCTGATCCGCCACCACCTCCACCTCCTCTGGAGGCATGGCAAGCTATGATGGCCGCAACCAATGCAAACACGCAGTTGATCATGCAAATTCTTCAAGAGCGCAATCAAGCGAACCAAGGCAACAATCAGAATCACTATGCTACACTCAACCAGTTCCTTGCAAATCGGCCAAAGACTTTCAGCAATTGTGTTGAGGCAACTGATGCTGACGATTGGCTTGTGGACTTGTGCAAGCATTTCGAGTGCAGTAACGTCAGGCCTGAGGACTTTGTCAAGTTCGCTTCCTTCCAACTCAAAGACCAAGCTGCAGACTAGTTCCAGCAGTACAAAGATTCCAGAGGAGGCCGTGTGATTACCTGGGATGAATTCCGCCAAGATTTTAAAGCTCATTGACGAGGACATGTATTGGGGGTAGGGTAACAGGCCTGACCTAAAGACCCTACCCATAGACACCTTACACTTTGTACTGGCCCCCTGGGCCAGATCGCCGTCAGATGTACCGCAACTTGAAAGTCACTCGGACAGCAACAACCACTCACACAAGCAGCATACTATCCACTCGGACAGGCAACATACCATCCACTCGGATGACAGTTCTCCACTCGACCGTACGACTCACTCGGGCATACGAAGACCAGCAGGCAGCAAAGCAGTCAAAGCATCATTGTCATAGTGAAGGCCTGGTAGTGAGCTGGCATTATGGCATTCATGCCCCATTTTGTAACATAAGAGGTGAGGGGGTGGCGCACTCTATATAAGCCACACCCCACCACTAGACTTGGGGGTTTTTTCTTCCACCTCTCTCTCTCTTTTCACCTTTAGTCTCGGGACTTAGCTCAGGCATGGGATCCGTTCCCTTCTCTCACACATTGTAATCTCCGGATATATACTCAGATAATACAAAGCCTCTCCGGAGCATGAGACGTAGGGCTGTTATCTCCACCATGAGAGGCCCAAACTCACTAAAACCACCGTGTTACCCTTATGCATCTCGATAGATCATGCTCCGTTACCCTATACCTTATTATTGTCGGAATCATTCCCACGACAGTTGGCGCCCACCGTGGGGCATGGCATCTATCAAGCCATGATGCAAATGGTTCTTTCTTCAATCTTCAACATCGAATCAACTACCATCGGCAGAGAAATTGGCCGCTAGAGTTCTGGTCATCGCGCCATTCGTACAAACAAAAGGATCAGGAAAGTATCCATTCGATCTAGTCTTTTTACAATACATTGTCTAACAATGAGTTTTGTCTTTTCCTCCTGTAGGATTAGACACACACATGCATGATCGATCATGAAGCAGAGAGGAAGAGAAAACGGCAAGTCATTTCTCATATTTCTTGCCTTCTCACAGGATCATCATCAATGGCAACCACCACAAACAGCCGTTGGCGTGGGCCGTCCCGTCGTCTCCAGCATCATCTACGACACCGTCGACGAGCTCGTGCAAACGCCCTCCGGTGCGGCATCTGCTGCGTCGTCTCCGGCCACATCTACGGTGCCGTCGGCGAGCTCGTCCAAACGCCCTCCGGCGCGGTCCGCCGCGTCGCCTCGGGCCTCGTCCACGACACCGTCGGCGAGCTCGTCCAAACGCCCTCTAGCGCGGTCCGCCGCGTCGCCTCCGGCCTCGTCCATGGCGCCATCGGCGAGCTCGTCCAAACGCCCTCCAGCACGGTCCTCCGCGCCGTTGAGCACGTACAAACAGCCACTGGCGCGGTCCGCCGCGTCGTCTCCAGCCCGTCTGCGACGTCCTCACGCACGGCCACCTCCTCCAGCCGGTGTCAATGGCTCTGCGGCTGGGTTTGCGTTTGTCACGCATGCATGCAAGCTCATGCATATCCCACTTGCATGTATGTTGAGAATGGAAGGAGGAGAAAGGAAATTGCTTTGATTGACAAATCAATGTCGGTTAGTGCATGGCCCAAAGGAAGGTATAACGGAAGGAGAAGAAAGGAAATTACTTTGATTGACAAATCAATGACAATTAATGCGCGGCCAACAGAAGAAAACTGCCATTGCATGCAGCAGGCGCTGGCGTTAATTGAGCCAGAGTTATTGCATGCCGTGAATGAGCCATGATTCTGGACGTGTGTAACTCCTACATCAAGGCATTGGGGCGTTTCGATCCAGGGAAAAGCATCTTCGTGGCCTCAACACCAAGTAGCTCCGCTCACCCTCCTCGGCACTCGACAGAGATGAAACTGAAGGAAATGTCATCCTCAACCACTCGGAAGAAAGGGTAAGGACATTCGACTACCCGTCACTCGGACGCACCGCGTGTGGTCGCTCTGCTCTACGCGTCTATTTTAGTCGGACACACTGTGCTTCGTCACTCTGCGGGAGCGTCTGCTCACTCGGACGCCCCACGCATCGTCACCTTGCGGGACGCGTCTACTTCACTCGGATGCCCCGCACATCGTCACTCCGCGGCATGCGTCTACATCACCCTGACGCCCCATGCATTATCACTCCGCGGGACGCGTCTACTTCACTCGGATGCCCCGTACATCGTCACTCCGCGGCACGCGTCTACATCACCCTGACGCCCCGCGCATCCTCAGTCCGCGGGACACCTCTACTTCACTCGGCCGCCCCGGGCGTCGCCACTCGGTTGGTCACCTCATAACCACTCGGCCGCATCGCGCGCCGCCATCGGTTGGTCACCTCATAACTACTCGGCCGCCCCGCGCGTCGCCATCGGTTGGTCACCTCATAACCACTCGGCTGCCCCGCGTGTCGCCACTCGGCCGCCCCGCGCGTCGCCATCGGTTGGTCACCTCATAACCACTCGGCCGCCCCGCGCGTCGCCATCGGTTGGTCACCTCATAATCACTCGGCCGCCCCGCGCGTCGCCATCGGTTGGTCACCTCATAACCACTCGGCCGCCCCGCGCGTCGCCACTCGGTTGGTAACCTCATAACCACTCGGCCGCCCCGCGCGTCGCCATCGGTTGGTCACCTCATAACCACTCGGCCGCCCCGCGTGTCACCATCGGTTGGTCACCTCATAACCACCCGGCCGTCCCGCGCGTCGCTATCGGTTGGTCACCTCATCACCACTGGGCCGCCCCGCGCGTCGCCGTACGTTGGTCACCTCATAACCACTCGGCCGCCCCGCGCGTCGCCGTAGGTTGGTCACCTCATAACCACTCGGTCGCCCCGCGCGTCGCCCTAGGTTGGTCACCTCATAACCACTCGGCCGCCCCGCGCGTCGCCATAGGTTGGTCACCTAATAACCACTCGGCCGCCCCGCGCGTGCCATAGGTTGGTCACCCCATAACCACTCGGCCGCCCCGCGCGTCACCATCGGTTGGTCACCTCATAATCACCCGGCCGCCCCGCGCGTCGCTATCGGTTGGTCACCTCATCACCACTCGGCCGCCCCGCGCGTCGCCGTAGGTTGGTCACCTCATAACCACTCGACCGCCCCGTGCGTCGACGTAGGTTGGTCAGCTCATAACCACTCGGTCGCCCCGCGCGTCGCCCTAGGTTGGTCACCTCATAACCACTCGGCCGCCCCGCGCGTCGACGTAGGTTGGTCACCTCATAACCACTCGATCGCCCCCGCGCGTCGCACTAGGTTGGTCACCTCATAACCACTCGGCCGCCCCGCATGTCGCCATACGTTGGTCACCTCATAACCACTCGGCCTCCCCGCGCGTGCCATAGGTTGGTTACCCCATAACCACTCGGCCGCCCCGCGCGTCGCCATAGGTTGGTCACCTCATAACCACTCGGCCGCCCCGCGCGTCGCCACTCGGTTGGTCACCTCATCGTCACTCGGCCGCCCCGGGCGTCGCCATCGGTTGGTCACCTCATCACCACTCGGCCGCTCCGCGCGTCGCCATCAGTTGGTCACCTCATCACCACTGGCCGCCCCACGCGTCGCCATCGGTTGGTCACCTCATCACCACTCGGCCGCCCCGCGCGTCGCCCATCGGTTGGTCACCTAATAACCACTCGGCCGCCCCGCGCGTGCCATAGGTTGGTCACCCCATAACCACTCGGCCGCCCCGCGCGTCACCATCGGTTGGTCACCTCATAATCACCCGGCCGCCCCGCGCGTCGCTATCGGTTGGTCACCTCATCACCACTCGGCCGCCCCGCGCGTCGCCGTAGGTTGGTCACCTCATAACCACTCGACCGCCCCGTGCGTCGACGTAGGTTGGTCAGCTCATAACCACTCGGTCGCCCCGCGCGTCGCCCTAGGTTGGTCACCTCATAACCACTCGGCCGCCCCGCGCGTCGACGTAGGTTGGTCACCTCATAACCACTCGGTCGCCCCGCGCGTCGCCCTAGGTTGGTCACCTCATAACCACTCGGCCGCCCCGCATGTCGCCATACGTTGGTCACCTCATAACCACTCGGCCTCCCCGCGCGTGCCATAGGTTGGTTACCCCATAACCACTCGGCCGCCCCACGCGTCGCCATAGGTTGGTCACCTCATAACCACTCGGCCGCCCCGCGCGTCGCCACTCGGTTGGTCACCTCATCGCCACTCGGCCGCCCCGGGCGTCGCCATCGGTTGGTCACCTCATCACCACTCGGCCACTCCGCGCGTCGCCATCAGTTGGTCACCTCATCACCACTGGCCGCCCCACGCGTCGCCATCGGTTGGTCACCTCATCACCACTCGGCCGCCCCGCGCGTCGCCCATCGGTTGGTCACCTCATCACCACTCGGCCGCCCCGCGCGTCGCCATCGGTTGGTCACCTCATAACCACTCGGCCGCCCCGCGCGTCGCCATAGGTTGGCCACCTCATCACCACTCGGCCGCCCCGCGCGTCGCCACTC
The DNA here is from genome assembly GCA_034509565.1 of Triticum monococcum. Lineage (NCBI taxonomy): Eukaryota > Viridiplantae > Streptophyta > Magnoliopsida > Poales > Poaceae > Triticum > Triticum monococcum. The sequence goes on along the minus strand of CM067842.1, from coordinate 523,483,616 downwards.
GGTTGGTCACCTCATCACCGCTCGGCCGCCCCGCACGTCGCCATCGGTTGGTCACCTCATCACCACACTGATTTTAATAGTTTTTTCTGAAATAATTGTTTTTGCTTATACTTGTAACCAAAATCCCCCAGTAGGCGACTTAGCTGCGAATCTGTTTCGCCTAAGCTCAAGAAATCCTACAGAGTGATGAGTCGGCCTCTCACTCGGCGACTTAGCTGCGAATCTGTTTCGCCTAAGTTCAAGAAATCCTACCGAGTGATGAGTCAGCCTCTCACTCGAGGGCTTAGCTGCGAATCTGTTTCGCCTAAGTTTGAAAAAAATCCTACCGAGTGGAGAGCAAACCTCCCACTCGGGGGCTTAGCTGCAGTCCAGTACTCGCCTAAGTTTGAGAAAATCCTACCGAGTGGAGAGCAAACCTCCCACTCGGGGGCTTAGCTGTAGTCCAGTACTCGCCTAAGTTTGAAAAAAAATCCTACCGAGTGGAGAGCGAACCTCCCACTCAGGGGCTTAGCTGCAGTCCAGTACTCGCCTAAGTTTGAAAAAATCCTACCGAGTGGAGAGCAAACCTCTCACTCGGGGGCTTAGCTGCAGTCCAATACTCGCCTAAGTTTGAAAAAAATCCTACCGAGTGGAGAGCAAACCTCCCACTCGGGGGCTTAGCTGTAGTCCAATACTCGCTTAAGTTTGAAAAAATCCTACCGAGTGAAGAGCAAACCTCCCACTCGGGGGCTTAGCTGCAGTCCAGTGCTCGCCTAAGTGTTTGAAATCCTACCGAGTGGAGAGAAAGCCTCCCACTCGGAGGCTTAGCTGCAGTCCAAGGACTCGCCCAAGTAGCCAAAATCCGACTGAGACAAGAGCAAACCTCTAACTCAAGGAGCTGCATCACAAGTATAATGTGCGCTCCATCCCTATCCGCAAGGACACCGAGACGAAGGTCGACTGTCACCATCACCTCGTCACCACTCGGCCACTCGCGCGCCTTCAGACAACTAAGTCATTGTACATCCTGTTATTTCCGTCTTCTCGAGTGTCCCGTAATTCACACATCACGTTCACTCGGAGGCCACGCCACCGAGTGTACCTCAACGCTCGGCTACTTATTTTCACATACTTGCTTAGTACTGGTTATGTGACTCACGAGTCCAGCTTCCATTTTTTCGCATACATCATTCACAAACACCATGTGTCATTCTTTATTTCGAGTTTGCATCGGTCCTCCGGGGCTGCAACTCAGTTGAAACACTACACTTCCATTTTATTTGAGCCAGTATTCCAATGAGTTTAGTCGGATCCATCGCTTCGACAAATTCGAACGGATCCTTCGCTCTTTCAGACTCTTGCTGGTTAACCAGCAAGCCCCTTGCACTCCCAGCGGGTGTCTATGGGTGTTATTCACAGAAATCATTTCAGCACACATCAAATTTGCTCGAGAAATTATTTCATTGGCTTGTGCCATTTTTACACAAGTTACGCGATCACTCGACGTCCCTATGCGCCAACTTCATCGCTGCTCGGACTCGGTCACCGTACCGGTCCTAGCGCACCACAACACCGGAGGTAAGATTGCTACAGAGTGTGATATGAGGTTTGAACATATGAGTACCTCTACACCCCCAGCACGGAAACGACTAAGTTACTCATATGTTCAAACCTCATATCACACTCTGTAGCAATCTTACCTCTTTTGAGCATCACTCTGGGGCATCGCACAGCCCTGGGCCATGTCGCCCTCATGGGTTACGCCCATTTGGTCAACCTATTAATCACATCAGGAATATTTCTTTTGACCATACATGCTCGGTCTGCCGAAAATCTATAAGGGTAGTACTGTCCACTCGGACGATCGCCCAAATTATTTCTTGAAGTCATCTTCAGGACTGCAAAAGGGCGAAAACAATGCTCCTCTACGGATACACTTGGCCCTTATCCTAGGCTCCAAGGCGTCAGTTTCACAAACTTGGACTCAGAGATGGCATGTGTTGGTGTTCCCCCGGGATAATGAGTGGCATCTCTCGGGAGAGTCAGCCCACACACTAGCCTCGCCACTCGGGTTTCATGGCACGTCCATGTCAGACCACTAGTCTATCTCCTCCGGGAGACATACGAGTGCCACCAAGTTTTTCCTTGTAGTCAACATACCCCGATCAGTTGGGAAGCCCGTCCACTCGGACAAATACTCCTTTCACGCAAAATCTGACGGTCAATATAAGAAGTACTACTGGAACGATTACTCCCTGGAGTGTCCGGCCTTTTTCTACAGACGGCAGTTTCAAAGCCGAATTCATTCACCGTGCCGAGAGCACGAAGATTCACCTGCTTGATCAAGTTCCAGGCTGAATTTATTTACCGTGCCGAGTGCACGAAGATCATTGCGACTGACTCAGCTCCAGGCTGAGCTTAATTACCATGTCAAGCACCTGAAGATGCATCCGATTGACTCGATTTCAGACTAAAAGATATTTACCGTGTCGACTGCGTGGAGGTTTACTAGGAGACTTAAACCCTCTGCCCGACTCATCTAGTCCGACAGAGGCTCAGGGACTACACCCAGTGGGTGCACTCAGCGTGCCCCCACTGGAAGAGAACTCGGAAAGAAACATTTTGCTCGATGCAAAACCAGCTCCAGATTTACTCGACCTCCGAGTCTGAGAAGAACAAGTTCGATCAGTACCATCTAAGAAGAGTTTTAGTTCTCTCAGACCCCCGCCGACTGCCCGCAGTCGACGGCGATCTCGGGGACTACACCCAGTGGGTGCACTCAGCGTGCCCCCACTGGAGTAATTTCCACTCGGTACGGCCTGACCACTCCGAGTGATGAACAACAACAAAAAAGACACGTTCTAAGCGTGAAGAAATTCCGAGTAATTAGTTACTCGATGCAGGACCAGCTCCAAACTCAGCGTGCCCCCACTAGAATGGTATCCACTCGGAACGGTCCGCCCGGTCTGAGTGACGGCCAAACAACAAAAAAAGACACGTTCCAGGTGTGAAGAAATTCCGAGTAATTAGTTACTCGATGCAGGACCAGCTCCAAATCACTCCAAAAAAATTGCTATACGGCGAGTTTAATGCTCCTCCACGGACCCGTTTGAGCTCATTTCACTCGGACACCATGCAGTCCGGAATCCGTCAAGGCAACACGCGGAGATAAGACCGTCGGGTGACCAAAGGAGTTCATAAGTGCCTCCGTAGCACTCGACTCATCTGGGAATTCACCTCGGCTCGACCCGCTCAACCTCGACCGATTCGGGGGCTAATGACGAGGACATGTATTGGGGGTAGGATAACAGGCCTGACCTAAAGACCCTACCCATAGACACCGTACACTTTGTACTGGGCCCCTGGGCTAGATCGCCGTCAGATGTACTGCAACTTGAAAGTCACTCGGACGGCAACAACCACTCACACAAGCATCATACTATCCACTTGGATAGGCAACATACCATCCACTCGGATGACAGTTCTCCACTCGACCATACGACTCACTCGGGCATACGAAGACCAGCAGGCAGCAAAGCAGTCAAAGCATCATTGTCATAGTGAAGGCCTGGTAGTGAGCTGGCATTATGGCATTCATGCCCCACTTTGTAACATAAGAGGTGAGGGGGTGGCGCACTCTATATAAGCCACCCCCACCACTAGACTTGGGGGTTTTTTCTTCCACCTCTCTCTCTCTTTTCACCATTAGTCTCGGGACTTAGCTCAGGCATGGGATCCGTTCCCTTCTCTCACACATTGTAATCTCCGGATATATACTCAGATAATACAAAGCCTCTCCGGAGCACAAGACGTAGGGCTGTTATCTCCACCGTGAGAGGCCCAAACTCGCTAAAACCACCGTGTTACCCATATGCATCTCAATAGATCATGCTCCGTTACCCTATACCTTATTATTGTCGGAATCGTTCCCACGACACTCATCATATTCCTCAGAGCATGGTTGAAAGCAAGCGTGAGGAATTCCGCAACCTGAAGCAAGGCTCTTTGTCTGTCTATGACTACAATAAGTTGTTCCAGAAGCTCACCCGCTTTGCCTAGCAGGACGTCCCTGATGAGAAGAGCATGATATACCAGTTCAGGGGTAGTCTCAGAGAAGAAATCTGGCTAGCTCTTGTTCTCTTTGAGCCCTTGAGGTACGATGAGTTCTACAACATGGCATTGAAGCAAGAGGCCGCTCAACTGAGGTGTGATGCTTCCAAGAAGCGAGTCAGAGATGCTACTCCTTCTTCCTCTACTCAAGTGGCCAAGCAGTAGAAGTATTGGCTTCCTCCTCCTCCGTTTCGTCAGCCGTATGAGAAGAGCAAAGTTGGCAGTGGATCTTCCCACCCACCCAACCCTGGCTTTCAGAACAAGACTTCGTCTCAAGCTCCAAGATCGAGTGCTCCATATCACCGTCCGCTTTCAGAGGTCACGTGCAACAAGTGCCAACAGAAGGGCCATTATGCCAACAAGTGCTTCAACCAGAGGCGTCTTCCTCCTCCTCCTCCTGTGAGATCGGCAAGTACAGCTGTGGTCAAGCATAACCCCAAGCATACCAAGGTCAACTTGATGAACGCAGCTCAGGCAGAGGACTCGTCAGATGTCATCTTGGGTAACCTTCCTGTTAACGATTTTCCCGCAAATGTTCTTTTTGACACTGGTGCATCACATTGTTTCATCTTGAAACCTTTTGCATCTAAGCATGAGTTGATTTCCCAAGTTATGCATAAACCGTTAGCAGTTGTCTCTCCGGGTAAATGTTTGCTCGCTAACCACGAGATTCCGGATATTTCTATCATGATGGGTGATTTCAAGTTTCTGGCTTCTCCAATAGTTCTTGGTAATTCGGATATTTATCTTATTCTCGGGATGGATTGGCTTTCTAAGCACAAGGCTCAGCTTGATTGTGCAGCCAGGCAGATTCAATTGACTCATTCGTCTGAGGATGTAATTGTCTTTGTTGCTCGGGATAATACAATCTGTCTGTTCTCTCTCAATGAGAAGGGTGAACTGGATGCTATCTCGCAGATTCCAGTCGTTTGCGAATATCAAGACGTCTTTCCAGAAGAGCTTCCAGGAATGCCTCTGCACCGGCCGGTTGAATTCGTCATTGATCTTGAGCCTGGCACGGAACCAGTGTGCAAGCGTCCTTACAAGCTCGGACCTGAAGAGTTGAAGGAGCTGAAGAAGCAACTCGATATTCAAGAGAGAATGGGTCTCATCCGACCTAGTTCTTCTCCGTGGGGTTGTGGTGTTCTTTTTGTGAAGAAGAAGGATGGAACGGATCGGCTTTGTGTTGATTACCGTCCATTGAACAAGAATACTATCAAGAACAAATACCCACTTCCCAACATCAACGAGCTGTTCGAACAACTCAAAGGCGCCCAAGTATTCTCCAAGCTTGATCTCCGCATGGGTTATCATCAGATTCGAATCCGTGAGCAAGATATTCCCAAGACGGCTTTCAGGACAAGCTATGGTTCATATGAATACACTGTCATGTCTTTTGGCCTCGTCAATGCTCCTCCGACTTTCTCTTGCATGATGAATTTCATCTTCAACGCCTACACCAATGACTTCGTTTTGGTCTATCTCGACGACATTCTGGTCTTTTTGAAGAGCAAGGAAGGTCATGCCAAGCACTTGCGTTTGGTACTCGATAAGCTGAGGGAACACCAGTTCTACGCCAAGTTCTCCAAGTGCGAATTTTGGATCGATGAGGTTCTTTATCTTGGTCATATCATCTCTGCCAAGGGCATTGCGGTGAATCCTGAGAAGGTGTCTGCAATTGTGAATTGGGAACCACCTCAGAACGTGAAGCAACTCCGTAGCTTCCTCGGTCTCGCCAGCTACTGTCGAAGATTCGTTGAAAACTTTTCTAAGATCGCGAAGCCTCTCTCAAATCTTCTCTAGAAGCACGTCAAGTACGTTTGGACTCAGAAATGTGACATCGCTTTCAACACTTTGAAAGAGAAATTGGTCACTGCTCCAGTTCTGACTCCGCCTGATGAATCCAAACCGTACGAGGTCTTTTGCGATGCCTCTCTCCAAGGTCTTGGCGCAGTGTTGATGCAAGAGAAGAAAGTTGTGGCTTATACCTCTCGCCAGTTGAAGCCCAATGAGAAGAACTACCCCACTCATGACCTCAAGTTGGCAGCAGTTGTGCATGCTCTTTTGACTTGGAGACATCTCTTATTGTGAAGAAAAGTGGACATCTTCACTGACCACAAGACTCTCAAGTACATCTTCACTCAGCCTAATCTCAACCTCAGGCAGACTTGATGGGTCGAAATGATTCAAGAGTATAATCCGAGTATCGAGTATACTCCAGGCAAGGCCAATGTGATTGCTGACGCATTGAGCAGGAAGGCTTATTGCAACAGTCTTATTCTCAAGCCTTATCAACCCGAGCTTTGTGAAGCTATCCGCAAACTTAATCTGCAAGTTGTTCCCCAAGGTTTCCTCGCCAACCTTCAAGTCTCTCCTACCTTGGAAGACCAGATTCGCCAAGCTCAGCTTCTTGATGATATGGTGAAGAAGGTGAAGATTGGGATTGCCAAGAGCCAACCCAAGTACAAGTGCTACCGCCTTGATGACAAGGATACTCTCTTCTTCGAGGATCGTATTGTTGTGCCCAAAGGTGATCTTCGTAAAGTGATCATGAACGAGGCTCACAATTCTCTCCTCTCCATCCACCCTGGGAGCACAAAGATGTATCAGGACCTCAAGCAGGCTTATTGGTGGACTCGAATGAAGCGCGAAATTGCTCAGTTCGTGAATGAGTGTGATGTCTGCAGAAGAGTGAAGGCAGAACACCAAAGGCCAGTGGGTCTCCTCCAACCTCTTGCCATTCCAGAATGGAAGTTTGACCACATTGAGATGGACTTCGTGACCGGGTTTCCAAAGTTCAAATGTGGCAATGATGCTATATTCGTTGTCATCAACAAACTCACTAAAGTGGCTCATTTTCTGCCTATCAAAGAGTCAATCACTGCAGCTCAATTGGCGGAGCTCTATACCTCTCGAATTGTCTCTCTGCACGGTATTCCACAAGTGATCTCTTCAGACCGTGGCAGCATCTTTACCTCCAAGTTTTGGGATTCTTTTCAGAAGGCCATGGGCACCAACATCCGCTTCAGCACAGCTTTCCATCCTCAAACTAGCGGTCAAGTCGAGCGTTTCAACCAGATTCTTGAAGATATGCTTAGGGCTTGTGTGATCTCCTTCAGCATGAAGTGGGAGGATTGTCTTCCATATGCTGAATTCTCCTACAACAACAGTTTTCAAGCAAGTTCGGGCAAGGCCCCATTTGAAATTCTGTATGGCAGGAAGTGCCGTACCCCTCTCAACTGGTCGGAAACCGGTGAACGTCAGCTTTTGGGTAATGACTTAATCACAGAGGCAGAGGAAATTTGCAAAGTCATTCGAGATAACCTCAAAGCAGCCCAATCCCGCCATAATAGCTACTATGATAGTAAGCACCGTGATTTGGCTTTCGAGATCGGAGATCATGTTTACCTCCGCGTCTCTCCTATGAAAGGTACTCGTCGCTTCGGTATCAAAGGGAAGCTTGCCCCTAGATACGTGGGACCTTTCAAGATCGTCAGCAAGAGAGGCGATCTCGCCTATCAACTCGAGCTTCCTTCAAACTTTGCAAATGTGCATGACGTGTTCCATGTCTCTCAGCTCCGAAAGTGCTTCAAGACTCCTGACCGTACCGTCAACTTCGAGGACATTGAGCTCCAAGAAGATCTCTCTTATCGTGAGCACACCGTTGCTATTCTTGAAGAGACTGAACGCAAGACTCGCAACAAGTCGATCAAATTCCTCAAAGTCAAGTGGTCACACCATTCCGACCGTGAAGCTACCTGGGAACGCGAGGATCACCTCCGTTCTGAATACCGGCGTTCTTTCAGTCCTAGATCTCGAGACGAGATCCTTTCGTAGTGGTGGAGTGTTGTAACACCCCGGATATGATTTACCTAATATGTAATCCAATTCTTGCCGTTTCCGGCATTAAGTTATTTTATTTTCTCGGGTTCGGATTTTTGCCTCTGTGTGTTGTTATCGTTGTCATGCATCTCATATCATTTCATCATGTGCATTGCATTGGCATACGTGTTCATCTCATGCATCCGAGCATTTTCCCCGTTGTCCGTTTTGCATTCCGGCGCTTCGTTCTCCTCCGGTGGTCATTTCTACCTTTCTTTCGTGTGTGGGGATTAAACATTTCCGGATTGGACCGAGACTTGCCAAGCGGCCTTAGTATAGTACCGGTAGACCGCCTGTCAAGTTTCGTACCATTTGGACTTCGTTTGATGCTCCAAGAAGGCCTCGTGTGTGTTGCAGCCCAACACCCCCCATTTTGGCCCAAAACCCATCAAAACCCTCTCCATCATCTAGAGCATTCGATCACGATCGTGTGGCCGAAAACCGCACCTCATTTGGACTCTCCTAGCTCCTCCTATGCCTATTTAAAGCCCCCCCCCCCCCGAAAACCCTAGATCCATCTCCACCCGCCCCCGCCGGACAAAATCGCCGGGCCGGACATTGTCTGACCCGCGCCGCCACCGCCACGTGTCGGTCGCCCATTGGACCGCGCCGCCGCCCCACTTCGTCGCCGCCGCCGGCCCGGGAGGCCCGGGAGGGGCCCCCAAGGCCCGTCTTCTCCCGCCGCCGCCCGGGGCCATCTTCCCCGAGGCCGGCCACCTCACCGGACGCTCCTCCGCCGCACCACCCGAACTCCAGCGAGGCTCATCGCCGAGCTCCGGCGGGCCCCCGCTACGCCGTTGCCGCGTCCGGCCGCCGCCCAACTCCGGCCTCCTCCTCCCTGCCGAACGGCCTCGCCTCCCCGCCTGGATACGGCCGCCCCGACCTCTCCGGCGAGCTCTTCCTCGATGCCGGCAAGCAATCCGGCCATCCTCGAAGTCCGTGCCGCTGCTACAATAACAGGGTCTAGATCTGGAATTTGGATCGGTTGACCTTTTTGCCCGAAACCCTAATTTTTTGGCTATGTTCATCGCATCGTAACTTTGCTTCCTTAGCTCCATTTTGGGCATATAGCATATCGAAATGTTCACCTCAGAGAGTACATCATTTCATCTCATTGCATCATTTTCATTTGAGTTCATCTTGATGCCCGAAATGCTGTTGGAAGAATGCTATTTGAGATATTTGTCAGATCTGCTGCTCCAATTAGATATTTGTCATTTTTGCCATGATTATTGTGTGCATGATGTGCCCCTGAGCTCTACATGTGTTTTGTTATATGTTTTGCTATCTATCCAGAGGTGCAACCCATGTATTTTTGTGATGTGTGTGGTGACTAGCACAAGCTTGCAAAGTGGAGCATTCGTTAATGCTGATTTCAGGGACTTAGCATTTCCACTAAGTCCTTGGACTGTTTATCTCATTATGCCATATGTTCATGTTGTTTTCAAGTGATCCGTGCCCCTTTTGAGGATGATCAGTAAGGATGTTTTGTTAATCTTGTCGTGCTCTATCCATCCATGTCTTTGTTTGCAATTATGGAGCACCCTAGCGTGAGTCAATCGAGCTCTACTTTTGCTATTTCGTGAATCTGGGCAGATTGTCTACTTGTTAGCAATTTTGCCGAGGATGTTGTAGTTGATCCGTGCATGCTATGTTATTGTTCTTGCCATGTCTAGCTTGTATAATGTGTATTCTTGATGGGTGTATGCTTAGGTTGTCATGACTTTCTCTGTAGTGAGTGCATCGAGCTCGTAAACATGCCTACTTGATATCTGTTTTTGCATGCTCCAGTTTTTCACTAAGTCTGTGATCTGATTATGTTTTTGCCATATTCACAGGCTTGCAAATGTATTTTCTGATCCCTTTTGGCTCAAGGTCACTAAGGGACTTTTGTTAAGCTCTTTGAGTAGCTCCATTTAATGCTTTACTTTGCCATGTTCAGGTCCTGTAGCATATAGTTTTCATGCTCCAAAGAGTGCTATCTGATCTGAAATTCCAGACAAGTGTTAATTTCACTAAGTCTGAAATCTATTTCCCAAATGCATTTTTGCCATGCTTGTTTGAACCTGTTAATGGATGAATTGGCCGTAGCTCATTGTTCATCTTTTGTTAAGCATCATGAATGGATCCCTGCCATGTATTTTATTGTCATGTTTGGGTGCTGTAGCGTTCATCTTGTTGCATTTAGATGGCTACTTGCTGTAAATCGCAAACCGGTGTCATATTTGAATTGCTTGCCATTTCCAAACCGTGACTCCGATTCCGGTGATCTTTATATCGTTTTCAAGCTATTTCATCTCACCTTTCCAGTGGCACACTTGGTTTTCCAAGTTGAGGCCAGGTTCATTCATTCCATGTCAAATCATGCATATGCATCACATATCGCATCCCGCATAGCATACCATGTTTGCATCATATTGTTTGAGCTTTGCCCGTGGTTGATTGTGTTCCGTTTGCTTGTTTGTCTTGTTTGGGTAGAGCCGGGAGACGAGTTCGCTAACGACGAGCCTATTGAGTTTACTTTCGAGGATCCGGTCAAGTCTGACAACTTTGCAGGCAAGATGATCATACCCTCGAAATCACTACTATCTTCGCTTTGCTAGATGCTCGCTCTTTTGCTATGCCTATTCTACGATGCCTACCACTTGCTTATCATGCCTCCCAAATTGCCATGTCAAACCTCTAACCCACCATGTCCTAGCAAACCGTTGATTGGCTATGTTACCGCTTTGCTCAGCCCCTCTTATAGCGTTGCTACTTGCAGGTGAAGATTGGAGACCGTTCCTTGTTGGAACATTATTTACTTGTTGGGATATCATTATATTGCCATGTAATCTTAATGCACCTATATACTTGGTAAAGGGTGGAAGGCTCGGCCTCTCGCCTAGTATTTTGTTCCACTCTTACCGCCCTAGTTTTTGTCATATCGGTGTTATGTTCCCGGATTTTGCATTCCTTACCAGTTGGGTTATAATGGGAACCCCTTGATAGTTCGCCTTGAATAAAGCTTTTCCAGCAATGCCCAACCTTGGTTTTACCATTTGCCACCTAGCCTCTTTTTCCCTTGGGTTTCCGGAGCCCGAGGGTCATCTTATTTAAACCCTCCCAGGCTAGTGCTCCTCTGAGTGTTGGTCCACCTCGTCAGCCGCCGGTGGCCACCAGGGGCAACTCTGGGCTGGCCTACCGGAAGTTTGGACAATCTGAGTGTGCCCTGAGAACGAGATATGTGCAGCTCCTATCGGGATTTGTCGGCACATTCGGGCGGTGTTGCTGGATTTGTTTTAACTTGTCGAAGTGTCTTGTAGAACAGAGATACCGAGTCTGATCGGAATGTCTCGGGAGGAGGTCTATTCCTTCGTTGACTGTGAGAGCTTGTCGTGGGCTAAGTTGGAACTCCCATGCAGGGATTTGAACTTTCGAAAGCCGTGCCCGTGGTTATGGGCAGATGGAAATTTGTTAATGTCCAGTTGTAGATAACTCGAACCTTAACTTATTTTAAAATGAATCAACTGTGTGAGTTACCGTGATGGTCTCTTCTCGGCGGAGTCCGGGAAGTGAACACGGTGTTGGAGTAATGCTTGCCGCAGGTTGCCCTCTAGTTACTCGTTCGCGCTTTGCCCTCTCTTCTCGCTCTCTTTTGTGAACAGGATAGCCACCATATATGCTAGTTGCTTGTTGTAGCTCCACATATTTTACCTTGCCTTTTCTATAATCTTAAATAGTCTTGGTCGCGAGGGTGCAAGATTGCTGAGTCCTTGTGACTCACAGATTACTATTAAACCAGATGCAGGGCCTGATGACTTCGTTCCAGATGACGCGCTTGAGCTCAAGTGGGAGTTCGACGAGGACTCACGCCGTTACTATGTTTCTTTTCCTGATGATCAGTAGTGGTGCCCAGTTGGGGCGATCGGGACCGTGTCGCTTGTTGGGTTGATCTTTTATTTTGGCGCCGTAGTCGGGCCATGAGTGTTTGAATAATGTAATGCTATTTATGTACTTTGATTGACGTGGCGAGTGTAAGCCAACTATGTATCTCCCATTTTATTATCTATATATTACATGGGATGTTGTGAAGATTGCCTAACTTGCGACATTGCTTTCAATGCGGTTATGTCTTTAAGTCGTGCCTCGACACGTGGGAGATATAGCCGCATCGGGGGCGTTACAATTTCAGATCTGAACATTTATGTTATCATCATTATATCCATGTTTTAGATCCGACCTTGCAAGTTATAGTCACCTACTACATGTTATGATCCGGCAACCCCGGAGTTACAATAGTCGAGACCACTCCCGGTTATGACCGTAGTTTAAGGATGATGTCTACTACACAACCTTCTTCTTGTAGACGTTGTTGGGCATCCAAGTGCAGAGGTTTGTAGGACAGTAGCAAATTTCCCTCAAGTGGATGACCTAAGGTTTATCAATCCGTAGGAGGCGAAGAATGAAGATGGTCTCTTTCAAGCACCCCTGCAACCAAATAACAAAGAGTCTCTTATGTCCCCAATACACCCAATACAATGGTAAATTGTATATCTGCACTAGTTCGGCGAAGAGATGGTGATACAAGTGGTATATGAATGGTAGATAATAGTTTTTGTAATCTGAAAATATAAAAACAGCAAGGTGTGTGGGTGTGGTGCCGAATACGAAGATTTGGATTGAGTTTTCCCTTTAAAGTTATCTTATCTTCCTTTTGTTATTGGATACACCCAACGAGCGGTTTTGGCAATGCGAAGCCGCCGAATACGAAGATTTGGCCGGGGAGATTTTCCTATGAAATGACATCATTGTAGGTAATCGAGCGAGCCATTGACCCTTCTGTCGACAGCATAGAGGAACTCTGAATGAAAGCATCAATGTCGGTGTCAAAACTTGCCGATCTCGGGTAGGGGGTACCGAACTGTGCATCTGAGGATTGAAAGTAACGGGAGGCAGGGGACACGATCTTTACCCAGTTTCGGGCCCTCTTAATGGAGGTAATACCCTACTTCCTGCTTGATTGACTTTGATGAGTATAGGGGTTACAAGAGTTGATCTACCTCGAGATCGTAATGGTTAACCCCTAGATGTCTAGCCTGTATGATTGTGATTGTCTCTACGGACTAAACCCTTCGATTTATATAGACACCGAGAGGGCTAGGGTTATACAGAGTCGGTTTACAGAGAAAAGAATCTTCATATCCGAACGCCAAGCTTGTCATTCACGAAAAGGAGAGTCTTATCCGGACACGGGGGGAAGTCTTCTATCTTGTATCTTCACGGCCCACCAGTCCGGCCAATGCCACATAGCCCGGACGCCCGGGGACCCCCAAATCCGGGACTTCCTCAACAACCACAAACTCCTCATCATCCGACGATGAATTGTCTGAATCACGAATGGAGTTGTTGAAAAAGTACTCACCTCCACTATCCATTTGTACCTTGCGGCCGTGGTGGAAGAAGTTGGTCGGTGAAGAGCCTTGCGCCTCTCCCAGACCAGGCAACAGGCCTGTCGGCGTGGAGGCGACACTGGCGGCGACCGTCGAGCGAGGTCGTCGGTCTTGGAGCGTTTCCGACGCCAACAGAGGCGAGAGGGGTGGCGTGGTCGTGCGGATGCTACTACGGCGGCGAAAACAAGCCACCAACGCCGGCAAAAGCGCTCGTTGGGTGTGGCGTGTTGCTGAGGAGGTGTGTGGGTGCGGGCGGCGGCTTGGGCAGCGTCCACCCGGCCGGGACTGGGCGAGAGCGGGGTGGCCGAATGCCTTGATTGTGGATGGGAGAGGAGGAGAATGGTCAATGTGACACCGACTGATAGGCCAGAGAGAGTAAGGCGGGCGTCGCGCGCATCTGCCCCGTTTGCAAACCCTGCTTAAATTTGAACGTGAAATGAGTTGCAGGCAGACAAAAGAGCAGACGCTACTCCATTTGCTTCCGCGCGCTGGCCACGGTTTGTATTCGTTTCGACTCAAACGGATGCGGGAACAGCGAATGCGTCGCCGCCGTGTTGCAGTTGCTCTTAAACATCCGTGCACCTACAAGCGAGACTCACTCATGAGTAATCATGTCAACGTAGTCACACAATGGATTAGAGCTAAGATGTAATCGGATTATACCATTGAATGTTGATTTCTTACAACAAATACGATGAGCAGGTGTTCTAACATCAATTTCCTCCTCCGAACATGCGGCCAACTCGTGGTAGCAGTACAGTAGTTACGTACTCGTACGACCGATGTTTTAGCCAAACCACGTGGATGCGTCAGAGGAGAGCGGTGATTGAGGAGGCACAGGCGATGACCGACTGGATCAGTACTAGTATGGTTTTGCGCCTGCCGGGCAAAGCGCCACGCCCAGCCACTCTACTGCCCTCGTCTGATGATGATCTCCACTCGCCCCGGTAGGTATGGAACAGCACCACAGAGACGGCGTGGTTCACCGTGCCAAAACCACCCGGGCAAGGCACCACCACCACCACCACCAGGGTAGAGTAGTGGGCAGTGTGCGTGCGACGGCTTTTACTATACTCTTTTGTCTGTCTATGGTAGCTCCTCCCGTCCGTCGCCCGTCGGAGACCACACCCATGCGAGCCTGTGTCCAGCTCTCCCCCTTTCTCTCCTTCCAACCGAGCATCCTTGCGTGCGTCTTTTGGGATTTTGACACTGACCGCTCGATCCCTAGCTGGGCGTGCCCGCGCTCGGATTCCGCTGTCCCTTGACCCGGCGCTCTCTGTGCTAGCTTTCACGCTCTGTCCTCGCTCCGGTTCACTCGTAGATGTCCATGCCTGTAACATCCGTCCATCAATGATCGATCCGTCCGGTCCGGTCCGGTCCACCACATGCGTGCGGTGCCCCCGTCATGCCACAGTGCGTCGGCATGTGTGGCAAATGAAAATCTCGATGCGTGCCTGATTGATACTACGTGCCATGACTAGACGCATGCTCTGCACAAAGGCCCGGTTTGGATACTCTAACATAGTTAGAGTTAGAGTTATTTTCTAACCCACTCTAACCCAAATAAGCACCTTTTCATCGGGATAGTTGGATTAGATGAAACTAACCCGCTCTAACCCTCCCTGTTTGGATACTTTTGGGTTATTTGAGGCTTCAACTAACCCAAACTAGCTCTAACCCCATGATCCAAACAGGGCCAAAGAAATTAGCGGTAGGAAGACTTCATCCATTGCTCACAGGTCAGTCGCCGAGCAGAGAGATTGAGTATTTCCTCCGTCTCATAATATAAAAATGTTTTTTACAATACGCTCTTATATTATGAGATGAAGGGAGTACTACGTAATTGCCAATGGAAAGAAAAAGAAATGCAAGCAGATTTTTTCACCAACGGCGACAAGGAACTGTAGAATCAGCTAGGCGCAACTGCTTCCAAGCAAGCAGCGCGCCATGGCCATGCCCGCACGTCAGCAGTACATGCATGCGTCACGTCCAACGTCCGTAGGCCACCGCGCGCTCTCGAGCGCTGGGCAGGGCGGGCTGCATGACATGACAGCAGAGCATGCATACACTGCAATCTCCCTTCCTTCCTACGGCCACTGCTTCCCCCTACTGCTAGTCTGCCACTGCTGGAAGTTAGTAGGGTAGTATTTTAATACTAGTACCCATATTCACAATTATACTAGTGGGCCCAGCTGGTGCATGGTCTGCCCAAGGCTGAGTGTTCCCCACAATCCTGGGCCTGCTGCACGCTGCAACGCCTTGACAGTCACCGAAAAGGTCAAAAGCTAGACAAATCTCTGCCACTGTGAGATAGACAAGCACGGAGCATTGCTACCTCCACCAAAGGAAAGAAGGCGCAAACATCAGTGCAGTGCATGCATCTCGCGTAGATCTGCCAACTCAGGAGAGCGTGGGTCATCAAAGATTTGAGCGAGAAAGCTGTCTGTGCCTGTGGGGGTAACCGACAGGGCTACTGCAACAAGAGGAGAGTAGCAGGACAGTATTACTACTGTGCGCAGATGCAGAAATTTGCAGGCAGCATGCATGGCGTACTGTGATCTGCATCTTAAAAAGTGACGTGCAATGTACGGATTATCCTACCCGAAAGGCCAACCCGCGGTGTGGCAACCGCCTGGTGCCCCCACCACTTGCAGGGATTCATGGTTGCCGATCTTGGGCCAGCCACATCCCTGCCCGCAATTCATGGATAATTTTGGCACCCACCTGCCGAATTTTCACTATCACGGCAGGCGGGTGGATTCTTTTTCCTAGATTAGTAGGTGCAAAAGCAAGTTAATATTATGCGCATATTTGCTTCGGAGCATCTGTGGCAGATCCTCTGAAAGCTCATACCGTAAACTGGTTTTATAGGTTTCAAATTCGTCAGGCGGAACTGATACGCAAAACGGCACTGGATAATCCGAAAACCTACTTCGCGTGAGAATGTGTTCATCGAGATCACGCGGCAGTTCATCAAACACGGTGAACAAACGAAGACAAAGAACAGACAGAGTTCATACAGATTACAAACCAAACGCTAGATAAACGAAACCCCAAACCCTAGACTTCATGGATCGAGCTCGTTGCAATGCGAGGCGTCGTCGATGTGGAGAGTCGGCCACGGTCCCATGCCTACTTGGACCGCCCCGCCTTGCCCTCATCGTCCTTGTCGCTCCGCGGCACGATGTTGCTTGAGCTTCCGGCCTCTGCATCATGTGCCCAAGGCTGTGGCGGCCGCGGCCGGATCAGAAGACCATTGATGTGCTGGACTTTGAGAAAATAGTGCGGAGAGGGGTGAGAAATTGCTCGCCGGACTTGGCTAAGCCTAGCGGCGTTGGGGGTCGTGAAGGATAACCGTATATGTCCACCCCTCCTCCAGATCAATGCCACCGGCCCCCATCTGCCACCCTATATGTTGTCGCCGGGTAAACAATCCCCCACCGCCGCCACGGATGTTCCATTGGCGTCATCCATGGGGATCCCCTCCATGCAGTCAAGTTGCTAGCCAGAGAACATCGCCCAAAGGGACTGACGAAGGAGGCAACGTGAAAGGAAGGCGGTGTTGCAAGGCGTTCTGGCCAATGTTGCGTACCTCGAGGAGGATGTATCTGCTCCGCCGCGCCCGGCCACCCAAACATTGTCCATCTTGCCGCCGACAAGGAAGGCTTCGCCCGCCCCGCCCATGGTCGAAGGTGATCCAACGGTTGGATGAGCGATTCCAGACTATTTTTCGCCAACGCATTCGACGAAGGAGAATATGTGTGACTCGTCGCAACTACAACGGGAGTGGACTCCCGCGTGCAGCGCCGAAGACTGGTCTGCCCACAATATGTTTGAAGGAATGTCGCAGCAGGACATGATTTTTTTGCTCTTTTCCGATCAACACCTTCCATAGGCCATTGAATCATTTAGTTACATATCTCATTGCATCAATTTTTTGCATATATTGTTTGTTTACTTGTGATCATGATAATTTTAGGACAACATCATGTCGAACATGATCAGTGACAATCAACAACCTACCAAATGGACTATGAATTGGGGGATCCAAATTGTCCCACGTCTGAAGTTGGGGCAACATGAAACCCAACAAGAAAATAAAGGCAAAGATATTCAAGGCGAGAGGTCCGACTTTCATAACATCTAAGAACATCTTGTTGGTTAAAGTTCCAAGCATGGACCCTATAAGTAAGAGGGAATCAAGAATTGGGGGAAGATTTGGAAACATTATCATGAACACAAAGAATATGTGGAGCCACATCATGTCATTACACCCGCAATATGGCCTCTCTCCAACATCGATGGTCCATCATTCAAGGGGAACTGAACAAGTATGTCGACTATTATGCACAAATGATTGGCCGCCCTCAAAGTGGGATGGGAGTGTTAACTCATGTAAGTTGAATTGCTTCATTTTCTCACCATTTGAATTGATTGCTTGTTTATCGTTTGTTGCATTCTCATTGTTGTACTTTATTGATTAGTAGACGATGGTGGCAGCCACTATGTACCAACTAACAGAGACGAAGCCATTTAGTTTTTGTTGTTGTTGGGTGCTATTGGATGGCAAATCAAAGTGGATACAACTTGTGGATGATATTAAGTCCGGCAAGAGGAATAATGAAGGTTCAAGGGGGATAGAAAAACCATCGTGCCAAAGAATATTCGGCAAGAGATGAGCAACAACTGGGAGAAGGACGGGGCCACCTGTGACGCTGCAGCGATAAAATTGTCCACCACATGGACGGACATTTTTTCCTCAAGTGAGAGCAAGAAAGAGGAGAGGTACAAACTCAAGTTGAATGCGCAAAAATAAAGGATTGATTGGGAGAGAGAGAGAGAGAACCAAATTTTGCAAATTGAAAGCAACAAGTTGGAAATTGAGAGGGAGAAGACAGGGTTGGATAAGAGATAGGTGTGTCTCAAATGAGAGCTCAAGAAGGCCCAGACTTTTGGATCAATAGAGCTTGAGAAGGAGATATTGCAACTACTCGAGACACGGAGGATTTGAGTATTATGTTGGCGCACGCATGCCTCTTAGATGAGCATGCAAAGAAGTGGCGAGGGAAGGAAGAAGGAGATCAACAAACATAAGGAGTATGAGGCGGGGAGAGCGGCGGTGGCGCAACGACCACAGAACAGGCAGCCGCAGTAGAGGAGGCGACACTGACAACGTCCGGCGATTGACCCATCACATTGGGCTTAGACTTGAACTTTATTTCTGCATCTCTAGATTGTTGAAGTATGATTTATTTTCTTTGTTGCATTTTTTGAATTGTAATGAATTCGTGCTATATGATCCACGTGCATGGATTGCTTGGATTTAAGAGTTATCAAGCTCCAAGATACCAAGTTCACGCCTTAGTTGGCAAAACCTTACTTCGTCCAATGGCTTGGTGAAGTTGTCGGCTAGTTGCTTGTTAGTACCAACATGAACTATCTCAATATCTCCCCTTGCAACATGATCTCTTATGAAATGATGACGTATGTCAATATGTTTGGGGCGGGGATATGATGTGGGTTACTGGCGATCTTGATGGCACTTACATTGTCGCATATAAGAGGCACTTTCTTGTAAGTAATACCACAATCCTTCAAGTTTTGCCTCGTCCATAATAATTTGGTAGCACAACTTGCATTGGCGACATACTCGACTGCGGCTGCAGAGACGGAAACACAATTTTACCTCTTCGTGGACCAACTTACCAATGAGCGTCCAAGGAATTGACATGAACTGAAGGTTAACTTCGGATTCACCTTATCTTTGACCCGATCCACACCCTGTGTATCCAATAAGATCAAACTTCGCACAAGGGATGGACGAGGCCATCCAGGCGCGGGGTTGTGCAGCGAGGTGGCCGACAGCGAGCCTCCGGCGAGCTTGGGGCGGCGTGATGGGGCTGGATCTAGGCGCGGGGTCCTCCTTCGGCCTGATCTTGCCGGATCCGGCATGGGACGACGTGTGGTGTGCAGAAGCTTTGACGGCGGCGTTCATGGCGGGGCGACATAGGAGAAAGTCCTCTAGCAAGGCGAGGAGGAGGGGTCGGTGATAGACTCCGGTGGTGGCCTGCGGCGGCTGGGCCAGCGTCGAGGAGGAGGCCGAGGAGTTGGTCAGGGCAAGGCGGTTGTGCGGGAGAGCTACGGGAGGAGCTCGGGCACATATGGGCGGCGACGGGCTGGACTGGGCCCACACGGGCCTCAAACGGGCTTCGTGGGCTCGTGTCGGCTCGAGGAACAGGGGCGCGGTGGAGGCGGGCTCAAGTGGCGGTGAGGTCAATCTGACGGCACCAAGTGGCGGCGGGTTAGAGGAGGAAGGTGGTTGATGGCTAGGGTCCCATGTTTGGTAGGGGAGGACCTGCTTAAATAGGCAGGGGGTCTAGGGGAGAGGGTTTTGAGGGGGTTTCAGACCCTCCGATCGCAATCAAACGGCTCCAGAGCGGAGAGGGGTTGGGGTAGGCTTAGCTGGGTTATGTAGATGGGCTAGGCTGAAATGAGAGGGAAGCAGGTCAGCCCGACAACAGTTTTAGAACACCAAAATGTCCGACAATTAATCCGGCTATAGTGTCGCTATAGTTTAACGGTTGGGATATCATACGAGCTCTGAATGCATCAAAATTTGGCAGGCAGTCTACCTACAATATAACAAGACCACGTGCCAACTTTCAACCCATTCCAAGAATGTTTTATTCCCACTTAGAAAATAATTTTCCGGAGATGCTGCGGGCACGTGCGAGTGTGGTTGTGTAACACCCTCGATGCGACTATATCTCTCACGTGTCGAGGCACGACTTAGAGGCATAATCGCATTGAAGGCAATGTCGCAAGTGAGGTAATCTTCACACAACTCATGTAATACAATAGGGGAAAAAGTTACATAGTTGGCTTACAATCGCCACTTCACACAAATACATGAATTAAGCATTACATCAACCAAATACACTCATGGTCCGACTACGGAACCAAAATGAAAGAAGAACCCCGAATGCGACAAAGGTCCCCGATCGACCCCAACTGGGCTCCACTACTGATCAACCAGAACGAAACAACACAAATGCACAAGGTCTTCAAGACTGATGACAATCATTCTTACGCCAAACTTCGAAAAGAATTTGAGAATACCTCCGGGAAAATAAGAAGAGTCAGGTAAGATTCTGGGAAAAGACCTGTGGGTTAGGCCCCACTCAAAAGAAACACCGTTGGAATGATTAAAAAGAGGGGTTGCACCGGTTGAATTAAATGACTTGAATGAGGGAACATCCTCGAAAGAGCTTGAACGAAAGAAGAGTGGAAACACGAATCTTCGAGATATCTTGAGCACTCCGGAACAATTGAATAGCGAGAAGTGAATTATTATGAGGTGCACCGGTATGAGAATGTATTAGAAACGAGGAGAAAGATATATGAGATCAACACCGAAAGCTTGATTTGAATCCACCGGAGAGATAAAAGAAACGAAGAATGATAACTTGAATCTCCGTTAGGATCTTCATGAGAATCACCGGATAAGAATATTGATAGAAAAGAATGGAGAGACCTCACACCAATAAGATGGATACTTGAATAAGAAATCTGGGTCCTTGAAGAAACAGGGTGGGTGGGCGGGAAAAAACAAACGCAACTTGGAGCGGATGAAACAAACACCATTGAGAAGAACTGATACTTGATCAAGCGGATGTTGAAATGTTCGGATCCACTTGAAGAGAAAACACGTCGGTGAAAAGGATTGACAAAGCAATCTTGATGATCAAGAAGGATTGGTATCCACATCGGAGTATGAGAACACCATTTGGGGAAGGTATGGAATCAACATTTGACTTCGAAGCAACTCAAATACCACAACTCAAAACAAAACAAAGGATTGGCTTGCAGAATAAGCCGGAACAAACATATGATAGAGATTTCATCCGAAGTTTTCGTGGTGGGACCTACACGGGCTCGATCGTACAGCACCATCATGTACAAGGCAGTGCACATGACATACGAAGCGTCCCCGAGTCAGCATAGCCAAGGACTCTTTAAGACACAACGAGACCACTGTAAAATCGACCGTGAATAGGCAAACCACTAGACGTCGAACCCCAATTTCATATCATACATCTGTCGGAAATATATCCTAAGAGCTACTTGAATTCCCACCTATGAAACTCCCGAAATTTTCCGGTTATGCAATCAGGTGTTGGGGATACAGGGGAAGCATAATATCTCACCCAAAACTAGCAAATCCTACATCCAGCTGTATCCATCCTTCAACACATAACCAAGAAACCTTCGGAAACCATCTACCTCAACCTTCAAAAAGCATCCATTATACAAGTTATGGCGATACTCCCGAACTCCCACCCCAGTATTGGGTGGCGTCGAGGTTATCTCACCAACGAACTGCATAAAAGAGATTTTCGATGTCGGCGAACATATCTCAAGTATTCCAGAATTGCAACGATAAAATTATGATGACAACACCTCAGAGCTCAACTCCCCGGGACACTTCCACTAAACCCTTGACAGGAGGCACCAAGACAATGTTCTCATCATAAAACCATCGGAACGATTCCAAGATACCCGCGTGATCCTAAATTTTTTTTAGTGAAATTTGAGAAGAGAAGAGTCAAAACTCTACGTCAGGATGCCTTACCATAGCGATGAGGAGACTGGGGAGTAAAAAGAATTCCTAAACTCTCCAATATATAATTCCTAAATGACTTAAAACATTTTTCTAGACACAACTCGGCCGCTAAAAACGATCAAGCAGTGGGGGCTCCTAAGGTCGGGGAAGGCTCTGATTACCAACTTGTAACACCCTCGATGCGACTATATCTCCCACGTGTCGAGGCACGACTTAGAGGCATAATCGCATTGAAGGAAATGTCGCAAGTGAGGTAATCTTCACACAACCCATGTAATACAATAGGGGAAAAAGTTACATAGTTGGCTTACAATCGCCACTTCACACAAATACATGAGTTAAGCATTACATCACCAAATACACTCATGGTCCGACTATGGAACCAAAATAAAAGAAGAACCCCGAATGCGACAAAGGTCCCCGATCGACCCCAACTGGGCTCCACTACTGATCAACTAGAACGAAACAACACAAATGCACAAGGTCTTCAACGAGCTCCTCCTGAGCTTGGTTGCATCATCTGCACGATCTCATCGGCACCTGCAATCTGGTTTTGGAAGTATCTGTGAGCCACGGGGACTCAGCAATCCCGCACCCGCGCGATCAAGACTATTTAAGCTTATGGGTAAGGTAAAGGTATGAGGTGGAGCTGCAGCAAGCGACTAGCATATATGGTGGCTAACATACGCAAATGAGAGCGAGAAGAGAAGGCAAAGCACGGTCGATAAAAGTATGATCAAGAAGTGATCCTGGACTACCTACGTCAAGCATAACTCCAACAACCGTGTTCACTTCCCGGACTCCGCCGGAAAGAGACCATCACGGTTACACACGCAGTTGATTCATTTTAATTAAGGTCGACTTCAGGTTTTCTACAACCGAACGTTAACAAATTCCCATCTGCCCATAACCGCGGGCACGGCTTTCGAAAGTTCAAATCCCTGCAGGGGTGTCCCAACTTAGCCCATCACATGCTCTCACGGTCAACGAAGGAATAGACCTCCACCCGAGACGTTCCGATCAGACTCGGTATCCCGGTACAACAAGACATTTCGACAGGGTAAAACTAAACCAGCAACACCGCCCGAATGTGCCGACAAATCCCGATAGGAGCTGCACATATCTCTTTCTCAGGGCACACTCAGATTGTCCTAGGTACGGGTAAGCCAGCCCAGATTTGCCCCTGGTGGCCACCGACAGCTGACAGGTTGGACCAACACTCAGAGGAGCACTGGCCCGGGGGGTAAAATAATGATGACCCTTGAGTCCGCGGAACCCAAGGGAAAGAAAAAGGCTAGGTGGCCAATGGTAAAACCAATGTTGGGCATTGCTGGAGAAGCTTTACTTAAGGCGAACTATCAAGGGGTTCCCATTATAGCCCAACCGCGTAAGGAACGCAAAATCCGGGAACATAACACCGATATGACGGAAACTAGGGCGGCAAGACTGGAACAAAACACCAGGCATAAGGCCGAGCCTTCCACCCTTTACCAAGTATATAGATGCATTAATTAAATACGATATATAGTGATATCCCAACAAGTGAACAAATGTTCTAACAAGGAACGACATCTCCATGTTCCAACAAGGAACAAACTTCAATCTTCACCTGCAACTAACAACGCTATAAGAGGGGCTGAGCAAAGCGGTAACATAGCCAAATCAACGGTTTGCTAGGACATTGGTGGGTTAGAGGCTGAACATGGCAATTTGGGAGGCTGACAAGCAAGTGGTAGGCATCGTAGCATTGGCATAGCAAAGAGCGAGCAAACTAGCATAGCAAAGATAGTAGTGATTTTGAGGGTATGATCATCTTGCCTGAAATCCCACAAGGAAGAAGAACGAGTCCATGAAGAAGACAAACAGACGTAGACGAATGGATCCTCACACACGAAGTTACCGGAACTCACCCGAGAAGCAACACCGGAAAGGAGCAAACAACATAATAAACAACCATCACATAATCATGGCATGATGCACAATCGAGTATGATGCATGTCCGGTTTAATGAAGCATGGCATGACAAAGTGCACAAACAATCCTACAAATTAAGTGGAGCTCATTATGCAACTCCATTGCATAATGACGAAACAGCACAACAATTATTTAGTTCGATCTTGTTTGTGTAACCAACAATATTAAATGTTGTTAGCATGGCAAGAGGGTGAAGCAAATGTAAACTACCTATCTAGTCAAGGTTAAATGAGGCCGGAAGCAACGAACAACAAATCTGGAAACTCCTCATGTGCATATATTAGGTTAGGCACTGTTCTGCCCTAAACCATATTTTAGAGTTGTTAAACATGCAAAGTAAGGCCACCATGTTAAACTAGGCATTTTTCTACCCCATTTACATATAAAGTTTATTAAATTCGGAGTTACGGTTATTTAGTTATGAATTAAATCATTTTAACATGGCATAGGAGCAAAATAATGCAAACATCATTTTAAACATTTCAAACATAGGTGAAAGTTGGATATTATTAATCTACACAAAATTCTGAGCAAGTTTCATATATAAATTTTTTTAATCCGATGCACGATTAATTAGTTAGGATATGCATGAAGTGCAATGGTTTTTCTGTAAAAACTGCAGTTCTCTGCATAATTGGACAAATCACGGAACCAGGGAAAAAACATATACGGGCCGAAACTGTAAACGGGCCAACATGCATAGGGGAGAAAATGTGGGTCTGCTCACATCGGCCTAGCAGACCGAAACGGGAGCTGGGCCAGAAAGGAGGCCACGGTTGGGCCTTAGCGCCGAAGTGGCCCGGAGCGTGGTTGCGGTCAACGCGTGCCAGCGGATCGAGCACGGGCTGCGCTGCTCGTTCCCCTCGAGCAAAACAGGGGCGTGGGACTCGGCAGGGGAGGTCGGCGACGAGCCTTGGCGGGGTGGCGGGAGCTACAAGGCCAGGCGGAAGCAGGTGACGGCGGTGGCGACATGGGCAGGGGCGGCGGACTTGGACGGCGGCTTCCTTCCGTTCCCGTGGCGCTGCTGGTCCGGCGGCGCTAGCTCGAAGCTTGGGCGTCGAGCGCCATGGCACTGCATCGGGAGGCTGGGACAGAGAGAGATGTTACAGGAGGAGGGAGAGAAACCGAGGAAGAAAAAGGAGGAGATGGGCGGGGGGAACCTCGGGAGGTCGGCGCTTGATGGTGGAGCTCGACGGTGGAGGGAGCTCCGGGGGTGGTGCTGCTTGCGGCGGGCGTGCGGGAAGCTACGGGCGGCCATGGCGTGCCTTCTGCTGCTGGACCAAGAGAGGGAAAGAGAGGTTAGGAAGGAGAGAGCACGGGGAAGGAAAAGAAAGAGGGCAGGGGCCGCGATGGTCCTGCTGGTGGCTGTTGCTGCTCCGGCCGGCAGTCTCCGACGGGAAAACACCGGCGAGGAGGAGGTCCTCGGGTGGCTGGGTTGGAGGAGATCGAGGAGAGGGGTGGCGGCTGTGGCCGGTTGGCTCGCTGGGGAAAACGAGAGCGGGAGGATTTTTGGATCGGGAGATATCAGCCAGGGAGTCGATGGTTTGGTGGGGATGGATCCCGATGGAGAAGGGAGTTGGTCGGGTGGCGGCAAAGGGAATGGAAGGATGGGACAAGATAGGCTAGGGTTTGATCTGATATTTATATCAGATGAGTTTAGGTTAGGGGCTCACTCGTCCCTACAATCGCAATCGGACGATTGCGGATAAAATAGCTAGGGAGCCCAATTAACAAAACGGAGATGCTTTGCAGATGTTTGGGGATGATCCAGATCCAACGGTGACGACTGCCCGGGTCGGGTCTGGGACAATTTCGGACGCACGCATGAGGGGTTCGAAGCACTGTGCAGAGAGGGTTTCGGATCGTGCGGTCGCATCGGACAACTCCGGAAGCGAAGAGGGGAAGGGGTGGACTAGGTGGGCTGTGGCGAGACTGCGAGGGGGAGAAGAGAGAGAGGGCCCGGCATCTGTTTCCGGAGACCGAAAACGTCCGACGTTAGACCGGCTATATTGCCGCTATAGTTATCCGTTGGGGTGTCAAACGGACTCCGAACGCGATGAAACTTGGCACGCGGTCTACTAATAACAAAACAACACCGCACGCCAACTTTCATCCCATTCCGAGAACATTTTCTGGCCACTTATAAAATACTATTTCGGACATGCCGCGGGCGCGTGCAAGTGTGGATTGGCTCAGAACGGACAACAGAGAGGACGAGGAGACCGGGACAGATGCAAGTTTCGAAAACATGATGATGCAATGCACATGATGACATGACAAGATGCAACACGCAAGCAAATGACATGGCAACGACGGCGAATAACTGGACGACAACTGGCACATCGGTCTTGGGGCGTTACAGGTTGGTCTCAAAATGGTCAACGAAGAGGACGGGGAGAACCAGCTACTACAAATGGAAGCACATTTTTAAAAGAATGACGACGCGGAGTGCCGATGCAATGCAAATGTTGCAATGATGACTGCAACAAACAATAAAACACATGGCGATAACAAAAATAAATGGAAGGCATCTGGAGCATCGATCTCGGGGTGTCACAATATCCAACGGCTCCAATGACGCTCCCAGCGGCTGAAGACAACAATGGGCGGCAGTTTACCACACCTCACGTAGTGGACACCCACGTGAGGGGGAAGGACCTCTCGGTGGTGTACACGAATGAGCCGGTCTCGGTGGAGAGCTCCATCCCCACTATGGAGCAGTTGCTTGTTGAGCACAAGTATCAAGTGGTCGGCTTCAACCTCGAGTTCACCGGCGGCTGTGTCGGGCATGATCAGAAGGTTGTTGCCGCCCAGCTATGCATGCACCATCATGTGCTCGTCTACCATTACTGCCTGGCCAGAAGGCCTTGCGAGCGTTTTGCCAGGTTTATCAACAATCTCGACAATAGTTTCGTTGCAGTGCACATCAACAATGATCTAAAAGCGCTCGTGATTCGGGCTTGGCCTGCCAGAAGTTTGTCGACATCCGTGGCCACTACAGGGTCTCGAGCAGCAAGACGAACAAGCAGGACTCCCTGGTTGACCTCGCCTCAACCATCATCGACCCCTACTACAATAACATGAGGGATGGCTAGGCCAGCGATGGGAGTACGGTCGGGCGGTGAGGCCTGCGCGGCAGCACAGCCGGCCGCGAGCAGGAGGGAGCAGGCAGTCCCGCCGGCGCTTGTTTGAGCGGCTGGAGTAGTAAGAGCAGAGATTGAAGAAGCACGACGGCCGTTGGATGGACATCCAACAGTCAGTGCTTGTGCGTCAACCTTTTTTTTAGGAAAGCCTTAAATCTGTGGAAAACAGCATACAGCCCATCTGCCATTATTTCTAATAATTTACAACCCATTTGCTAATTCTTAAGGTTTTTTTGGAGCACATATTCTTTTTGTTAGCATTACAGCCCATATTGTGGCAATGGTTAAAAAATTATACGAAATTTTGCATATTTCGGTGCGGTCCGAACTGTTTTTAATCCCGAAATTTCGACTCACATTCAAACTGATTTTAAAAATAAATATGTATCAATATAAAACCCAACAAATTCTCCACGCATAAAAATTAATGTAATTTAAAATCTTGAAATGAAAAAAGGATATTTGAAACTAATTGCCGGTTTGATGTGTTTTAAAAATGTACAGCCCATTTCTCATTACTGATGGGCCATTTTCTCGGCCAGCCGAATGAAAGCTCTCCTTGTCTTGAAAGATTTGCAGCCCAACAGGCCTGACAAAGGGACTTACTTGGCAAATCACAAAAAAACTGGGCTGTGGCCGTGGACCCAGCTGTCAGCCTCTCCACGTACAGTACTCTTCCGATGGAAGTCGTTCCTTGACCAAGTTGACCACGCCGCGCGGAGAGCACCACGGCGGTGGACGACGGGCGAGGCCTAGGAAGGGGACGACGCGGCAGCGGAAGCCCGCGTGGAGAGGACTACGAGGGTTCACTGGTTCGGCTGCGGTGTGAGGCTGCCGTCGCCACAGGGCCTGGCCAGCGGTGGGAATAGTAGGGGGCAGTGAGGCCTCTACGGCAGCACAGCCGGCCATGGGAGGCAGGAGCATGCGGCACGACCGGCGCTGCTTTGGGCGGCTGGAGGAAGAAGACCAGAGGTTGAAGAAGCACTACGGCCGTTGGATGGACATCGTACGGTCATTGGAGCTAGAATCTTTCATATCGACTAAGTTGACAAAGCCCTTCGTCCCCATCAACTTAGTAGGCCCACAAGTCAGCCTCCCAACAAGGTGGGTCCCAGCTAGCTGGGGGAGTATTCATTTTTTTTGTGCGTAATAAGGAGGCACTTCCGGTGGGTCCGAGCTGACAGCGGGGGGGGGGGGGGGGGGACGTTTTTTTCGCGAAATACGGTGGCCCGTCCGGCGGGTCCGAGGGGGAAGATATTTTTTCGCAAAATATTGGTGGCCCGTATGGTGGGTCCCCGCTGTCAGGTGGAGGAATAATTATTTTGCACGTAATAAGGAGGCACTTCCTTGCTGTGGCCATGGACCCAGCTGTCAGCCTCTCCACGTACAGTCCACGTCCGATGGAAGCCGTTCCTTGACCACGTTGACCATGCCGTGCCGAGAGCACCAGGGCGGTGGACGACGGCGAGGCCTAGGAAGGGGACGACGCGGAGCCAGGGAAGACGCGGCAGTGGATGCCCACGTGTAGAGGAGTACGAGGGTTCACTGGTTCGCTGCGGTGTGAGGCTGCCATCGCCGCAGAATAACAGGGGGTGTGGGTGAGTAGATGGATGGCCTGGCCAGCGGTGGGAGTGGTAGGGGGCGGTGAGGCCTCCGCCGCATCGCAGCCGGCCACGGGAGGTAGGAGCACGAGGCACGACCGGCGCTGGTTTGGGTGGCTGGAGCAAGAAGACCAGAGGTTGAAGAAGCACTACGGCCGTTGGATGGACATCGTACAGTCACTGGAGCTAGAATCGTGCATATTGACTAAGTTGACAAAGCCCTCCGTCCCCATCAACTTAGTAGGCCCACAAGTCAGCCTGCCACTAAGGTGGGTCCCAGCTAGCAGGGGAATATTCATTTTTTTGTGCGTAATAAGGAGGCACTTCCGGTGGGTCCGAGCTGACAGCAGGGGGAACGTTTTTTTTCATGAATTATGGTGGCCCGTCGGGTGGGTCCCAACAGTCAGGGGCAAACATTTTTTTCGCGATATACTGGTAGGCGTCCGGTGGGTCCCTGCTGTGAGGTGGAGGAATAATTATTTTCCACGTAATAAGGAGGCACTTCCTTGCGGCTGCCGTGGACCCAGCTGTCAGTTTCTCCACGTACAGTATTCTTCCGATGGAATTCAGTCGTTGACCACATTGACCACGCCGTGCCGACAGCACCACGGCGGTGGATGACGGCGAGGCCTAGGAAGGGGACGACACGGAGCCAGGGAAGACACGGCAGTGGATGCCCACGCGGAGAGGAGTACAAGGGTTCACTGGTTCGGTTGCGCTGCCGTTGCCGCAGAATAACACGAGGTGTGTGTGAGTGGAGTGGAGGGATGCCCTGGCCAGCGGTGGGAGTAGTATGGGGGCGGTGAGGCCTCCGCGGCAGCACAGCCGGCCACGGGAGGCAGGAGCAGGCGGCACGACCGGCGCTGCTTTGGGCGGCTGGAGCAAGAAGACCAGAGGTTGAAGAAGCACTACGGCCGTTGGATGGACATCGTACGGTCAGTCGAGCTAGAGTCGTGCATATTGACTAAGCTGACAAAGCCCTTCGTCCCTGTCAACTTAGTAGGCCCACTATACTGGGTCACAGCTAGCAGGGGGAGTATTCATTTTTGTGTGTGTGTAATAAGGAGGCACTTCCTTGCGTGCGAAGATATAGCTGGTGGGTTCGAGCTGTCAGCGGCGGTAACGTTTCTTTCACGAAATACAGAGGCCGTTTCGGTGGGTCCCAGATGTCAGGTGCGGGAAATCATTATTTTGCGCGTAATAAGGAGGCATTTCCTTGTGTGCGGCCATGGACCCAGCTGTCAGCCTCTCCATGTACAGTCCACTTCAGATGCATGTCGGTCGTTGACCACGCTGACCACGCCACGCCGAGAGCACCAGGGTGGTGGACGACGGTGAGGCCTAGGAAGGGAACGACACGGAGTCAGGGAAGACTCAGCTGTTGTTTTTTGTTTCCCACGCGGAGGGGAGTACGACTGTATGAGGGTTTACTGGTTCGTCTGCCGTCACCGGAGAATAACAACAGGTGTGGGTGAGTAGAGGGATGGCTAGGCGAGCGATGGGAATACGGTGGGGCGGTGAGGCCTGCGCGGCAGCATATGTCGGCTACGGAGAGGAAGGAGCAGGCAGTCCCGTCGGCGCTTGTTTGAGCGGCTGGAGCAGGAAGAGCAGAGATTGAAGAAGCACGACGGCCGTTGGATGGACATCCAACAGTATACAGGCCATCTGTGGAAAGCCTCAAAAATGTGGAAAACAGCACAGCCCATCTGCCATTATTTCAAATAATTTACATCCCATTTGCTAATTCTTATGGGTTTTTTAGCCCATATTCTTTATGTTAGCATTACAGCCCATATTGTGGCCACGGTTAAAAAATTATACGAAATTTTGCATATGTCGGTGCGGTCTGAACTGTTTTTAATCCCGATATTTCGAGTCACATTCAGACTGATTTTAAAAATAAATGTATATCAATATAAAATCCAATAAATTGCCCACGCATAAAAATCAATGCAATTTAAAATCTCGAAATGAAACAAAGATATTTGAAAATAATTGCCGGTTTTATGTGTTTTAAAAATGTACAGCCCATTTCTCATTACTGATAGGGCATTTTCTCGGCCAGCCGAATGAAGCTCTCCTCGTCTTGAAAGATTTGCAGCCCAGCAGGCCTGATAAAGCGACTTACTTGACAAATCACAAAAGAACTGGGCTAGCCATTTTCAGCAAGAAAAAAAACTACTGGGCTGGTCTGTGGTAAACATAAAAGAAAAGGCTGTCTAGACAGGCCAGAGTGTCCCGCACAGCCGAGTTGACACCCTGCTTCCGTCTCAAAAACAAATTAGATAAATGCCACTCCAATTATGGCAATTCATAAAAATGCCACTGCAATTTCCAAACTTTGAAAAATGCCACTGCAATTTTTGCAAACTTTGAAAAACGCCACTGCAGTTTGCTAACTTTGAAAAATGCCACTCCAGACTTCGAAAATTGCCACTAGAAATGACATGAAATGGCATTTTTCGAAGTTGGGAAATTGCAGTGGCATTTCTCGGATACACCATATTTGGAGTGGCATTTATCAAATTAACCCAAAACAAAAATAACTGGGTGAGCTGCTAGGTCCCTAGTGCCAGCCGCTCGTTGTGCAATTCTCTTGTTTATTCACTACGTTGACAATAACATGGGACCCAGATGTCAGAAATCCACTAGGAGGAGCCATTTTTTATTGGCTTGAAATAAGGAGGCACTTGCTTGCGTACTGCCATGACCTTGGCGGGCCCCTGCTGTCATCCTCTCCACGTACAGTACCAGTTAGTCGTGCTTCAAAACTGATCGGCACGGCATTAAAAAAATAAAGGTTGATAACTAATGCGGCACCTCGGGCCAACGCGGCCAGATCGAATTTTGCACGAGAAATTACACATCATGTTTCGTTGACATGTGGTCCCGTTCCAACATATCAGTGAGACGACGGTGAGTAGTAGGAGTATTTCTGAATGGACGTGTAGGCCGGGGCGCCTCTTCGT
This sequence comes from Triticum monococcum, assembly GCA_034509565.1. Lineage (NCBI taxonomy): Eukaryota > Viridiplantae > Streptophyta > Magnoliopsida > Poales > Poaceae > Triticum > Triticum monococcum. Next base: position 523,451,903 of record CM067842.1, on the reverse strand, counting down.
GAACCATGGCAAACTCCCAACCGTCCACCGACTCTTCGCCTTTCTCTCTCGATTTGGAACTGCTGTCGCACGCTCTTCCTCTCCCTCCTCCATTTTCCTTCAGCCCTTCACCCTTTCTTCTGCCATTGTTCGATCGTCTTCTCCATGGAGGGAACAGGCCCGAAACGACCCCGTTATTATTGCCCCGATATGAAAGATGACGCGGTGGAGGAACTCATTGATCGGTGCGACGTCATCACCTCGGCTAGCATGGTAGGTTCGTGCAAGCCCATTCTCGACTCAACTAATAACATCATTACAAAGAACCCAAGAGTCAAGGAGCGGTTTGATCTCCCCTATCTTCTTCGCCGTGACCCTGATGACTGGCGCCGGCACGACGGAGGCCTCGCCCTGTGCCAGTTGATGCCGCTTGATAATGATACGTATGATGTTAAGATGCCATCGCTCGAGGTCAAGGCTTGGGCGGGTGCAAATGGAGATTGGGTTGTTTACATTGGGTCCAACTGCGAGTGGGAACTTGTGAATGTGTACACTCGTCACCGGGTTCCACTTCCAAAAATCTCAGCACACTGCCCAGAGGTTGAGCACACCGGTAACGTACGCACGTTCAAATACGATCATGGTGACTGTCTTCTACGGAAGATAGCAATTTGTCGAGTTCCCAACCGCTCTTGGAATTACAACAACTATCAAGTTGTTGCTATCTTCGACAAGCTTGTTGCCGTCCTTCGTGGTTCGACTCGATGGATATTGCTCAAAAATCAGTTTCTGTACACGGATGAGTACTGTGATGCAATTCAATACGAGGGCCTTGTGTTTGCTGCCACCACTCATGGCACTGTTTTTGCATGGCATCCTAGTAGTTTCGGTACGTTTGTCTTCCACCGTAATTATAATTGTTTCATCCATATGCATGCGGGCTAGCAAGTTTCCCTTTACTAATTAACCTTCTTCTTGTGTTTCCAAGGTCCTGTGAACATCCCACCACCTATACTTGAAAATTTTTATAACCAAGGGGGAGATGACGATGGTGATGATCACAAGCATGAGGACGAGCAGCGCCGATATACTCTGTGGCGCCTGGCAACTAATTTCGATGGATCACCTCTTCTTGTGTGTATACAACCCACTGATGATGTTACTGCTAAGTAAGCAGGTGTCTCCCATGGTCGCACTCTCCGGACCTATTCCAACACCCGTTGCATGGTATTCGGGATGGATACTAGTGCGCTAGTGCCAACTCCTTCTCCCTGGCACAGAATTGATAGTCTTGGAGAAAACTCGCTCTTCCTTGGACAAAACTATCCGATGATGGTTAAAGGCGATCCATGTGTTGTTGACACATTTATGAGAAGCAACTGTGTCTATACCTCGGACATTTGGGTGGTTCCCTACCCTCGTACTGATATAGTAGGCCGCTTCAGCCTGGATGATCGGTCATGCGTTGGTCTCCAGATCGACAACAGATGGCCCGTCCCAGAGAATCACTTGTGGTTCAAAGCAAGCGTTTCCAACGCCGCGGAATGGTTGAGTTGAAGTTCATTTCATGGCTTGTTATTTGTTGTGTGGTGAAAACTTTAGTATTTATAATGTATCCTCGTTGTCGATGTGGGTTGATGACCTGTTGTATGTAATAAAATGATATGCCTGTGATAAACTTACTAAATTTATGAATGGCTTTCGAGTCGCTTCTCTAAATTTGTACTAGCTTCACATGCTTCACGCGTCGGGTGGGTGTTTTTACTGTAGCCATATGTTAATGTGTTCGTTGTACATAACCAGCACCTCGAATCCTCGATACTAGTATACTATATACTAGTAGGATTAAGTAGTAGTAGTAGTAGTAGTAGTAGTAGTAGTAGTAGTAGGGTGGCATGGGCCAGAACAAGCATTCACGTCCAGGAGTACAACACACGCCACCACCACGACATCCATCTGACACCATATTATTTCTTGGAGTCCATGCTAGAGCAATCTCTTCAACCTCGTCGTTTCTCTAACTTCAGCCATCGTGCGGCGGGCGAGGTGGGGGTTTGCCGATAGTCGGTTTCCTTAACTGCGGTCCCACTTGTAAGGCCAACTCCAGCGCACGACCCCAAACGGATCTCCATTTTGCACGAACTCCAACGATAATTTTGACTAGAAAAGCAAGACCAAAGAAAACAAGAACCACAAGAATACATTTTACTACTCCTGTAAGTTGGATTAGTGCCTTCTCGATGCATTCATTGTTGATCTGCGGAGGCTCGATCTTGCGTGCTTCTTTCTTCTTCGAGTGTAAAGAAGTAGACGTTGCTTCCTCGCATCTAGTCTCATGTCTAGCCTCTATTCTAGTAGGAGTATCAACAAGTGCACTAATCTCATCCGATAGCAGAACCAAAGATTTGGTCGGGTCCTTCCTCCTTTTGCCGACACATGGGACATCCAGCATCCAGGTCGTGTCATGAAAGAAAATAGAGTGGTAGTTGAAGCCACGAGATGTGCATCTTGGGTTAAACTGTAAATAGAATCTTACTACTCTTGAGTAACTCCAAAAGTGGCCACCGACGATCTTTATTGGATTTTTTTTCATCACCAGCATGTCGAGGTGAAAGATGTGCAGGTTCAGTGGGTCCTCTTGCGTTTTCAGTGACATGTGGGGCCGCATGTGAGAAAACAGACGATGGGCTCCGCGCGTCCGCTGGCTGGCTGAGAAGAGAGATAGAGGAGGGCTAAGCACGGACTACAGGAAATTTGTTCTACGTACCTCGATATGGCCCTGTTTGGATCATGGGGTTAGAGCTAGTTTGGGTTAGTTGAAGGCTCAAATAACCCAAAAGTATCCAAACAGGGAGGGTTAGAGTGGGTTAGTTTCATCTAACCCAACTATCCCTGTGGAGAGGTGCTTATTTGGGTTAGAGTGGGTTAGAAAAAAATCTAACTCTAACTGTGTTAGAGTATCCAAACAGGGCCATAGGCTCGATATAGTGGGGTGGCATGGGCCATAACTCAGTAGCATTCACGTCTAGCAGTACGGCACACGCCACCCACACGAGTCCCATCCGACACCAATTTTCTTGGAGTCCGTGCTACAGCCATCTCTTTTCCCTCCTGTTTTCTTAGCCATCCGACAAGATAATTATTGTAGTATCATATACTACTACATGGATTTGATGGAAAGATAAAAATACATACGGATCCATCAACGTTCAACGACATCCTCACGCCCTAGTGCACCGAGTCACCAACCAACGTGTGAGGAGCAGCGGCGTTGGCGGGGAGCTCAACGTGCTTCTGAATAGTGTCGTCTAAGGTTGCCCTGCGCTCCAAGAAGGCCAGCGTCCTATCGTCCTCCTCTTGCATGTAGTAGTCCTTGTGGACGATTTGCGCGTAGACGTGGGTGATTATGTCGATGGTGTCTTGCTGCGCTAGGCGCTGCGCGGCGAGCGCGACCTCGAGGTGGACATGCTCCGGTGCGACGGCGGGCAGTCACAGGGCCACCAGTGCGTCGAAGAGGTTGTTACCATAGTGGCTGTTGAGGGTGGCGGGCATCGCAGAGCCTGGGCGCGTCGGCTGGAGGCTTACGTCAAAGTTGTCCGCAAGCTTCTTGACGACGGTGAACTTGTCGAGGAAACCGACGAGGACCTCGTCGAACAAGGAGATGAAGCTGTCGTCCAAGCGGCCCCTCACCCTGGCGGCCTCAAGCAATACTACCTGGAGACGTTCCTTGGTGCCAGTGGACATGGCAGTACTCCTAAATCCAGACGGTGGTGCTACTAGTACTAGTAGTAGTACTACCAATGTAGTAGTAGGAGTACTAGCACTGTACTACCCGTTGGTCAGATTATTACGTGCTGCTCCTCACAGTGAAGTGACAAGACCCTGCGCCGGAGATGACACCTGAGTATAGGCGCAGTGTTCGGCATACCATAGTCAGTCTCACCGTCTGCAGTCACTATCATCATGGCTGTAGAGCTAGCCTGCTTACAACTAGCCCTGTTCGACATAATTTCCCGTGCGTAGATGCCCGTGCATTGCACGGAACACCAAGATTGGGGGTGGACGGCTCCGGCAGCGGCCATCGCGCCAGATTTTTCCACGTCCTTCTACTCCTAGATTGTGAGAGACAAGGAGTTGTTTGTAAATAGGGAACAAGTGCGGGCATCTTTTTGCAAAAATGGAGAAGCTTGGGTTGTATGTGTTAGATCTAGGTCCGGCGACTATTGGTGAAAGATGGGAGGCACAACATCATCACCAACTCAGGACCTGTTTGATTCGCATGATTTTGAAAACGCAGGAATAGGACACGACAATATTACAAGTTTCAAACTGATATTACAAATGTTAGGAGTAATGCTGCACCTACGAAGAGGGAATTACTAGGAAGTTTACATATGAACTTTTGTTACTTTAGGTGGATGCAACATTATCGTACAAACTAAAATCCACCGCCATGACAAGTCACTAATGGGCAAATAAGTTTTCGAGTCTCTGGCCACTTGATGTTTCAAAAACAAATTCAACTTCTGCGGAGAAATGAGCTCCACAGTGTACCCGCGCGGGTGTGGCTGGGCACGAAGCATGAGTACGTGCACGGTGCACCTATTCTCTTCTTGTATACGTACACCACCTACGTGGGGTTGTGTGAGAGAGATACAAACCTAGAGAGATATAGTGTGTGGGTTCTTGAGAGTTTTTTTTGGGGGGGGGGTCAATCAAAAAATTTAACATACGCAATGTGTGTGAAATAGAGTCCTGGATATAACATATATATATAGGGGGCGATCCACGAGAAGAGAGTGGAGGTATCATCAGCTTGGGGTGTCCATAGAATCGAAGAGAGGGATGATGTGTGTGTGTGTGTGCGCGCGATCGATAAAGAGTGGCATCGAATTTGTGTGTGCCCACGTCAAAGATATAGAGTGGCTGGCCTATTGGAATGTGAGATGGAACATGTGCAGTTTGTCTCTGTGGCATGGATACCTACCTGCAGCGCTCGACTATCGGTGTGTGGTGGGGGAAGAGGGAGGCCCAATTAACTATAGAGGTACAATGGCTGGCATATGTGTGGAGGAGGAGAGAGGCCTACCTCATGTATTAAGGAGATCAATCTGCCTCATGTATTAAGGGAGATCGATCGGCATCCATGCATATGTGTAGGAGATGAATAAGGTTGGGAGAGAGACAGAGCTAGAGTGTTGGAGGGGGTGGTAGTGGAGTTGCTTCTAACAAATGGTGGGATAGGCTTGCTAGACAAATGGAGGGCATGCCCGCAATATCAATAAGAGAGGAGATGGCTGCTTGTTGTCTGTGCACGTGCATGTGATAGACGGGTTAGGAGGCATGCACGCATGATGAGGGGGACGATGCAGCTGTGGTAAGCAGACGTAACTACATAGGAAGATCAATCGCCCTTTGTAAGAGAAAGGAGAGACATAACTTGTGAGGTATGTCGATCGATGTGGGGGGGGGGTAGTTAAAGTCGATCTAGGTATATGTTGGGAGATCGATACATGCACGTGTGTGTTAGAAGCAAATGGGGCACGAGGAGAAGGATGGAGAGAGAGGGATGCATGTAGGAGGTGGTACGAGAGGCATACTATATCGAGGGGGAGGAGTGTGCGAGTACGAGAACGATGAAAAGAGTGGTGGGAGTGAGGCATGGACGGTGACAAGAGAAGAGGGGAAGCAGGTGTTTGTGCTAGGCACACCTGGCTAGAGAGGCATATTGATCGATGTGTGCCGTAAAGAAGGAGCTGGGGGGCCTACACACACCATGGGTGAACGACCTAAAGGGAAAAGACGAATTTGCGCGATGGATCTAGAGAATGCTGAGGGAGGGTGAGAGAGATGCGGGCATGTGCATGCACAAGAGAAAGTTAGCGCTAGCTACAAAGATAAGAGGGTTGTGTGGGTGTAAAAGATGAATAGAGATCATATATAGTTCATTATAAAAAGCGAATTTGGATATTTGAAGAATTTATCATAGTGTTTCAAACCGACGGATGTGTGAATATATATAACCGTGATACACATGGTGTGGTTATGAACATGGTATACTACATTTAATATGTTTTATCTCTACTCTTATAAAAAACGGAGTTGTTGATGATGGTGTGCCTGCCATCCTGCATTATAGGCCGTCTGATTTATATCTGGCGGATAGCAAGGAAAATATGATGGTTGAAGTTGGCAACAATCATGATTGTAGATTCTTATTGAAATAGAGAAACGAATTCAAATTTAGTTCGAATTGCAGCGGTAGTATACACATTTGGAATGCACTAAAATGTTGGTATGAGTAGGTTACATGCAATATACAACAAGCGAAAAAATTTAATCGGACATAACATGGATTCATACTCCCTCCTTCCACTATATAGGGCGTAATGAGATTTTTAAGACCGCCTTTGACTATTGACAAGATTAATAGTACATGACATGCACAATGTGAAAATTATATCATTGAAAGAACCTTTCACAGACGAATTTAACGGTGTGCTTTGTGTAAGTTGCATGTCATATATCATTGCTCTAATATTTGGTCAAAGTTAGCATCGAAAAACACATTAGGCCCTATATAGATGGAAGGAGGGAGTAGCTTTGAATAGCATTTGTATAGTAAAACGGGCAAGACTCTCTCTTTGTGTGGTGCGAATAGTTTTATTTTTTCGTTTTCTTTTTGGTTGAGGGAAGTGCGAATTGATTTGGTATGTACAAGTACAATATTACTATATGTTAGGCTTGTCCCTAAAATTCAACCCGCCTCTTGTTATATCCCGAAAATTCAGATATCGTGCTCCCAAAACTGGCGCCTTCACAACCCGCGCCTTGCTATCCCGAAATTACAACGCACGCGAAAACTCCCTCCAGCTGCCAAATCCCGACACGCGAAATCCCCCTTCTAACCCTGAGCTGAAAGGGCCGCTAGTTCAAATCGGTGGGGGGTACTTTTGTAACACACCCTACATTTTGGACAAGCGCGTTCCTAAGTCATGCTTCACCCCTCCCATCGCCCCCTTTTCGCCATTCGAAATCCCAGGACGCCATAACCTCTCCGCTCCAGCCGCGAAACCCCACCCTCCTCCGTCCACCACGTCACTGCTGCCCAGCCGGAGCCTCTTCCCTGACGACATCGTCCAGCGCAACAGCTTGACGTACCTCGTCTAGCTCCCCGGATGATGATCCGTCATCCATCTCGCCGTCCCGCCGGTTCAGTCGCCCCATCCTCCAGCTCCAAGGAGCTGCTACGACGATCACCTCGTCTATCGCGGCTGCTCCATCCCCACAGCACCGCCTAAACCTGCTCCACCGGAACCGCAGCATCCTCACTGACTCCTCGGACGAAGCCGAGGCCTACTCGGCGCCACCAAAGAGGTTGTACACTCATCGCATCGCACCTTCTCCTTAACTCGACCTCCCGGCACCGACGACGCTCCATCCCGCACCCCCATGGAACGGCTACCTTGAAGCCAGCGCCACGGGCGACATCTCCATGGCGGCTCTCCCCCAGTGCGAGGCCCCTTTGGCGGCGGCGTCCATACCAGCCGGATCTGCTGCTGTTGCTCCGGCTCTCGCTCGATCGCTCGCTCACCCAGCTGTTGCTGCTCTTCCCCTCGCTCATGCTGCTGCTCTGCTCTGATTAAGCCACACTTCAGTCGACTGAATCGACTTTTGGATCAGTCGATTTTCAGGGGTTCGGGGGCTCACCAGAGTTAAGGAAGAACCACCCGTAGCGGGGACGGGGGCTCGCCGGAGAGGTACCCCACTATCTATCTTAATGTTCAGGGTGGGGGGGGGGCCTAGAGGGCTGGTCGGGGCGGTGGTGGCGAGTTGTTTCGGGGCGGCGAGGCGGCGCTGGGGCCAGCGGTTCGGTCGGTGGTGGCTGGCGGCTCAGGGGGGTGCAGGTTGACGATGAACTGTAGGCCCTCCCTAAACTACATGTCAAGTGCCTCTCTGCTACCATTGCGTTCAGTTTCGACAGTAGCATTCAGATTCCACAGTAAATTTCAGTTTCGACAGTTAAGTTCAGAGTCAACAGTTTTTACCTCATCTGTTGTAGTCAGGTGGTTTTTGGTGAAGTTAATTTTACATCCATTTTACATCATCTATTGGAGATGCTATTAGAATCCCACTTGAGATTGACGATGTCTGTCTTGTGCTGCTTCAGCCTTGACGTCTTACGGCTCACCGGAGCTGCTCCAACGACAGAACGATCCGTCACAATAGAGCAGTGCCCTGGACACCGTCTACAGATTCGTCAGATCTTCCTCCACATCTTCGACAGCCACCTCTGCCTCAACTGCTTCAAGACCAACCCAATGATGCTGAGGTCGTCACGGCTACGGCAAAGAGATTGTACACTTGTTGCATCACTTATTACTATACATTCACATCGATCCATTAGGGCTATTTTGGTTTAACGAAAAAACATCGATCCACTGGTTGTTACCATCACTATAAATTTCTGCATGCTCTCCTTACATAATCTCACCATATTTTTTTCGTATGCATGTCAGATATTGTACACACAGTCATGCTGAACATGTAGAGAAAAAGAGAAGAGTTTTGCGCGGCAATACAATGTCATGCAGACATTGCTCCATGGTGGGTTCAATGGCAAACCCTCCCCACCCCTCTCCAGATTGTAATCTAGAGGAAGATATCTGTTCTGAGGCGGATTCGGACGCCGCTGACCACTCCTATTTACCCCCCAAGGTGTTTGCTCTACCTTGGCATGATGATGTTAGTCATATCATGCATATGTTGCCTTGCAGTGCCTACTTTTGACATCATATATGTCATCTGCTTAGTTTAGACATGTTCTGTAATGCCACCTGTTTAGTTTCTATATCATATATGGGAATTATGCAGTCTCATGTCTTTTAGCCAGCCATAATATATGTGAAATGTGCAATGCCATCCTGTTTAACCAGGCATCATATATTTGAATGATATCTTGCCCATCCTTTTCTTCATTACATTTCTATTTGTCGACAATGTTTGTACATTAAACTACTCTTCCTGTGAATCAGCCATTTGGGTGGGAGATGGAAAAATCTGGAGTGAAAACAAGGCCTTCAGAGCAGACAGTGCTACATGTCGAACAGTCTCTTGTTGGGTCCCGATAGCTCCTCAGAGATGGATTCAGAGACAGATGACCAGTCCTATTCCCCCACTGAGGTGTATGCTCTAACTTGGCATGATTATACTGCTCATATCATGCATACGGTGTCTTGCATTGCATAGTCTAGACATCATATACACAATATTCAACACCATGTTCTTAGTTCAGACATCATATCGAATGCCCTCTGTTTAGCATATAGGAGCCTTCCTGCGAAGAAGGGTTGAACGGAGTGGTTGGAAAATCAACAACAAAAGAATAAGCTTGTAGTGGCCTTATGGACAACGTCTCAAAATTATGAGGTGAAATTCTGCCACTAACGAAAACAATAGATTGAATTTCCATCAACAAGGAGACGAGAAACTTATCTCACCAGGAGGATAAATAAAGAACTTGGGTCATTTATAAGCACCATAATTAGCAACAATCCTTTGGGAAAGCTTTAGGTGAAATATATCCCAAGATAATTGCAATGAAGAGATCGATGGGTTGCAAGGGATCTCATGAACGAATTGAAAATGATGGGTCTAAAATATGTCATTTCGGCCAACTTGTGAATCATGAAACACGAAGGAAGCTGTCAAAACGACATAACACCACCTCAAAAGATAATGTAGAAAGAATAGCACTTCGGAATGCAAGATTAAGAATACTTGCTCCTTTGAAAATAATCTCGATGAACACTTTGAGAAGGAATTACATCCTTGATGAACCACCATGTAGAGCCTCCATGAAGAACTCCGGTAATAAAAGGATGATCAAAAAGAAGTGAAGGATGAGAAGAATAAGATTGAAGCCTTGCAATGATTCATATGGAGCTTTGCGACGATATAAACAGAAAGATTGGAACTCCGGATAAGAAAAGATGAAGCATCTCGAACCAAGAATTTACTCATCGTGAACAAACTCCGGAAGAATGAATCCATCACTTGGATGAAGCAAGAGTAAGAATTATGTTGTGCTTATCCTTCACCAATTTAGATTGATGAGAAGCATCAGATTTGGCATACTACTTATTCTCATAAAAAAGGATTAAGATAGATATAGTGCAAACTTGTGAATGTCTTCAACGAACCACCGGTAGGATTGGAAAGAACAAATGAATTGATAAATAACCAAGGAAGAGAACTCTTGAACGAACCACCGTAAGAATTGGAAATGAGCGAAGTAAAGGGATGAATCACTGGTAAGAATTAGAGAACGAATGAACATACTTGAGGGAATTTGATACAAGAGAACGAAGAGATCACGAGCTGATTATAGAATATTTGAATGATGCACCGGTAAGATTTGGAGAGCGAGAGCTGAAATCTGGAATGAAAAATTCTGAGATGATGGGCTTTGGATGAATCAAACTGAAAAGACTTTGAATTTCTCCTGATGGGTGAAAAGAATTCTCACAAAGGAAAACAATTATAAGAGGATGGTATAAAGCTAGAACCATGAATTTACAAGCAAAACAGATATGAGTGAAGAGAAACTCTTCTTCGGTCTTCAAATATTGAGAATGACGATGAGAAACACCACCATGAATCATTGAGATACTCCAGGATGAATATTAAAAGGTTGAAACGATGATGAAAAGAATTTGAAAGATCTTGGACCAAGACATATGATTGATGATAATTCATTCTTACGTCAACTTGGAGAAGAATCTGTTAGTAGCTCCGGAAAATAGAAGACTCAGGTAAGATCCTGGAAAAGACCTATGGGTTAGGGCCCACTCAAAGGAAACACCATTGAATGATTACTTGAGAAGGAGATTGCACCGGTTGAGTTAAATAGCTTGTATGAGACAACATCCTCGGAAGAGCTTGAACGAAAGCAGAGTGGAAACACGAATCTTCGAGATATCTTCAGCACTCCGGAACAATTGAATAGCGAGAAATGGATGATTAAGAGGTGCACCAGCATGAGAAAACATTTTAAATGAGGAAAAGATATGATCAACAAAGCTTGAATTGAATCCACCGAAAAAGAAAAAGAATGAAGAATGCTAAACTTGAAGCTCCGTTAGTATCTTCATGAGAATCACCGGATAAGAACATTGACGAAAAAGAATGGAGAGACTTCACATCAATAAGATGGATACTTGATTAAGAAATCTGAATCCTTGAAGAAAAAAAGGGTGGGTGGGTGGGAAAACAAAGGCAACTTGGGGACAGATGAAACAAACAACATTGGGAAAAACCGAGAGATGATCTAGCGAATATTGAGATGATCGGATCCACTTGAAGAGAAACACGCCGGTTGAAAAAGGATTGACATTACAATCTCAATTATGGAGAAGGATTAGTAACCACATAGGAATATGAGAACACCAGTTAGAAAGGTATGGAATCCACATTTTACATTGAAGCAACTCGAATACCACAACTCAAAACAAAACAAAGGATTTGGCTTGCAGAATAAACCGGAAACAAACATATGATAGATCCCATATCTTATCATGTGTCTGTTGGAAAGATGTCCTACGAGATACTTGAATTCCCACTTATAAACTCCCGAAACTTTCTGGTTATGCAATCAGGTGTTGGGGATACACGGGAAGCATAACATCTCACCCAAAACTAGCAATTCCTACATCCAGTTGTATCCATCCTTCAACACATAACCAAGAAACCTTCGGAAATAATTTACCTCAACCTTCGAAAAGCATCCGTTATACGAGTTATGTCAATACCCACGAACTCCCGCCCCGGTACTGGGTGGCGTCGAGATTATCTCACCAACCACTGCATAAAAGAGATTTTCGATGTCGGCGAACTCAGGTATTCCAGAACTGCAACGATAAAATTGTGATGACAACACCTCGGAGCTCAACTCCCCGGGACACTGCCACAACCCCTAAATGTCAGGAGGCACCAAGAACAATGTTCTCGTCACAAAACCATCGGAATGATTCCAAGATACCCGCGTGATCCTAAATTTTTTTAGTGAAATTTGAGGAGAGAAGAGTAAAAATTTCTACGTCAGGAGGCCTCACCAGAGCGACGAAGGGACTGAGGAGTAAAAAGAGTCCTACTCTCCGATATATATAATCCTAAGACTCAAAACATTTTGTTCTAGAATCAACAACGTCAGCGATTCGATCAAGCAGGGGGCTCCTAAGTCGGGGATGGCTCTGATTACCAACTTGTAACACCCACAATGCGGCTATATCTCCCACGTGTCGAGGCACGACTTAGAGGCATAGCCGCATGGTAGGTTTGTCGCAAGAGGGGTAATCTTCACACAATCCCATGTACCGAATAAGAAAGGGATAAAGAGTTGGCTTACAATCACCACTTCACACAAATACAAGTTAAACATACATCATTCGGAATACAATCAAGGTCCGACAATGGAACCAAAATAAAAGAAGACAGCCCCAAATGCTAGATCCCCGATCGCCCCAACTGGGCTCCACTACTGATCAACAGGAAATGAAACAACACAACAAACACGATCTTCATCGAGCTCCCACTTGAGCTTGGTAGCGTCACCTGCACTGGTATCATCGGCACCTGCAACCGTTTGGAAGTATTTGTGAGTCACGAGGACTCATCAATCTCACACCCGCGAGATCAAGACTATTTAAGCTTATGGGTAGGAAAGGGTAGTGAGGTGGAGCTACAGCAAGCATTAAGCATATATGGTGGCTAACATACGAAAATAAGAGCGAGAAGAGAAGCAATGCAACAGTCATGAAATAGAAGTGATCAAGTGATCCTGAAACTACTTACGTTCAAACATAACTCCAAAACCATGTTCACTTCCCGGACTCCGCCGGAAAGAGACCATCACGGCTACACACGCGGTTGATTCATTTTAATTAAGTTAAGTGTCAAGTTCTCTACAATCGGACATTAACAAATTCCCATCTGCCCATAACCGCGGGCACGGCTTTCGAAAGTTCAAAACCCTACAGGGGTGTCCCAACTTAGCCCAGCACAAGCTCTGACGGTCAACGAAGGATATTCCTTCTCCCAGGAAGACCCGATCAGACTCGGAATCCCGGTTACAAGACATTTGGACAATGGTAAAACAAGACCAGCAAAGCCGCCCGAATGTGCCGACAAATCCCGATAGGAGCTGCACATATCTCGTTCTCAGGGCACACCGGATGAGCCAGATGTCAGGTTGGCATAGACCCTGGTTGCCCAGGGGGCGCTGGACATCGCTTAGGTTGGACCAACACTTAGAGAAGCACTGTCGTCCCGGGGGGGGGGGGGGTTAAAATAAAGATGACCCTCGGGAGAGCGACTCCCAAGGGAAACGTAGGTGGTGGTGAGGCAAATGGTAAAACCAAAGTTGGGCCTTGCTGGAGGAGTTTTATTCAAAGCGAATTGTCAAGGGGTCCCCATAACACTCAAGAGTGTAAGTAACGCAAAATCAAGGAACATAACACCAGTATGATGGAAACTAGGGCGGCAAGAGTGGAACAAAACACCAGGCATAAGGCCGAGCCTTCCACCCTTTACCAAGTATATAGATGCATTAATTAATATAAGAGATATTGTGATATCCCAACATATCCATGTTCCAACATGGAACAAACTTCAGCTTCACCTAAAACTAGCAACGCTATAAGAGGGGCTGAGCAAAGCGGTAACATAGCCAAACAATGGTTTGCTAGGAAAGGAGGGTTAGAGGCTTGACATGGCAATATGGGAGGCATGATATAGCAAGTGGTACGTATCGCGGCATAGCAATAGGGCAAGCAACTAGCAAGCAAAGATAGAAGTGATTTTGAGGGTATGGTCATCTTGCCTGAGATCCCGCAAGGAAGAAGAACGAGTCCATGAAGAAGATAAACGGACGTAGTCGAACGGATCCTCACAAACGCGACGTTATCGGAACTAACCCGAAGAAGCAACACCGGAAAGAAGCAAACAACATAGTAAACAACCGTCACATGAACATGGCATGATGCACAACAAAGTATGATGCATGTCCGGTTTAATGATACATGGCATGGCAAAATGCACAAACAATCCTACAAATTAAGTGGAGCTCAATATGCAACGAGTTGTATATTGAAGAAAACACCACATACATTATTTAGTTCTTTCTTGTTTATGTACCCAACAATATTAAATGTTGTTGAACAAGGCAAGAGTTGAAGCATAACAAAACTACCTATCTAGGCAAGGTTAAATGAGGCCGGATCAACAAGCAAGAAGTCCGAAAAATCCTCATGTGCATATTTTAGGTTTGGTACTGTTCTGCCCTAAAACATATTTTAGAGTTGTTAAACATGCAAAGTAAAGCCAGCATGTTAAACTAGACATTTTTCTACCCCATTTACATATAAAGTTTTTTTAAAATGGAGCTACGATTATTTAGTTATGAATTAAATCATTTTAACATGGCATTGGGGCGAATCAAAGCAAACATCAATTTAAACATTACAAAGATGGATAAAAGGTGGATATTGTGAAACTAGATGAAATTCTAGTCATATTTCATATATAAAGTTTTTACATGCGATGCACAGTTTGTGATTTATGATATGCATGAAGAACAGGGGTTTTTCTGCAAAAAATGCAGTCTGGATAAATGATTAAATTCGTCCAGAGAAAAAATGTTATACGGGCCGAATCTGTTGGATCAACAATGCATAGGGGGGTTCTCACCCAGTGGGCCTGGCCCAGATCAAAGGGGAAGCAGGCCGGCCTTGGCGCTGGATGCGGCCCACGCGGCCTGCACGCGTGTCGTCGTCCTCCTTGATCCAGAGGGGATCGAGGGAAAGCAGAGGCGGTGCGGCCTTCGGGAACCGGCGAGGCAAGGGGCATGGCGTCATGCGGCAAGGTCAGGGACGGGTGGATCCGGGGCAGGGCCACCGGATCCGAGCGATGGCGTCGGGAACGGAGCACGGGGGCGCGCAGGACAACGGCGGCGCGAGTTCGAGCCCTGGCGGCCATGGATGCTCCCTGCGAGGGAGACAGAGAGGGCGTGAGGGAGAGAACGGGGAAAGGGAAGGGAGCGAGGGCGGCGAAGCGCTCGCCTGAGAGGTCACCGGCGGTGGTTTCGGCCTGTGGCGCGGGAGTAGCGAGGCTTCGGTGGCGGGGTCGAGCGCGGGCGACGGCGGCACGCTCGGGATCAGGAGATCGGAGGTGGCGACGTTGCGCGGGCTCGCTCGGGCCTCGGATGGGCTTGGGCGGGACCCGAGCGGGCTTGGCGGGCCTGCGGCGGTTGTGGAGGCTGAGGGGGACGTGTCGGCGTCCGGTTGGCCACGGGCGTCGGCTGCGGCGGCGCGGCCAGTGGTGGCACGCCACTTGGCAGCGGAGGGCTGGCCGGGCACGGATTCCGAGGAGGGGGCGGCGGCTGTAGGTAGGATGTGGCTGGCGGCGCGAAAATTGAGGAGGGGTAGGTAGAAGTAGGTGGAGGGGGTTAGGGTTCCAAAAATGGAAGGGGAAGGTCTATATATAGACTCAATGGCTAGGTTAGGGGGATTTGGGGGCTTCCGGAGCCCTCCGATCGAGATCCGATGGTCCGGAGCAGAGGGGAGTGTAGGCGGGCTGCATGTGGCCTGATGATGGGTTGTGTGAGTGGACTAGTGGGCTGAGAATAGAGGAAGATGGGCAGCCCGGCACATGTTTCCAGATACCGGAAACGTCCGATGATAGACCGACTACTACTGCCGCTATAGTTATCCGTTGGGGCGTCAAACGGACTCCGAATGCGATGAAACTTGGCAGATGACCTACTAACAACATAAAAACACTGCATGCCAACTTTCAACCCATTCCGAGAACTTTTTCCGGCCACTTATAAAATAATATTTCGGATATTCCGCGGGCGTGTGCGAGTGTGGTTGGGCTCAGAACGGACAACGGAAGGAACTGGGAAACTCGGACACATGCAAGTTTTGAAAACATGTAGATGCAATGCGGATGATGACATGGCAAGATGCAACACGCAAGAAAAATACATGGCAGAGACAACGAATAACTGGAAGACACTTGGTGCAACGGACTCAGGGCGTTACACCGGCTTCAACCATTTTAACTGGTTTGGCCTCTATCCACTTACTGAATTTATCTACCGTGACCAGTAGGTGTTTTTTTCTTATGGCCTCCCCCTTTAAGGGGTCCGACCATATCAATCCCCCAGACCGCAAAAGGCCAAGTAATGGGGATTGTTCGTAGGGCGGTAGGCGGCATATGGCTTTGATTGGTGAAAAGCTGGCATCCAACACATCATTGAACAAGGTCTTGTGCATCTGCTCGGGCCGTAGGCCAGAAAAACCCACCACAGAAGGCCTTACTTACAAGGGCCCGAGCTATGACGTGATGGCCGCCAAGACCGGCATGGATTTCGGCCAGGAGCTGCCGCCATTCTTCTTCGGAGATACATCTTTGAAGGACTCTGGTAGTACTTTTCTTTTAGAGCTCTCCTTCATGAACATTGTAGGTTTTCGAGCATCGGACGATGCAACGAGCCTCATTCTGGTCCTCAGGGAGCTCCCGCCTATTAAGGTAGGCCAGGAAAGGTTCGGTCCATGGAGCAATTATTGCCATGATTACATGGGCGGAAGGCGTTGGTTCTATGCCCGAGCCCCCTATGATATCTGAATCATGTTTGGCATCTGAGGGCATGATCAGCGCCAGACTGGTGGTTCCGCTCTTGTCTTGCCATACTACGGATGGCTTGAAGAGCCTCTCAACAAAGGTGTTAGGCAGGACGGGGTCGCGTTTAGCGCCCATTCAAGCAAGGCTGTCCGCTGCTTGGTTACTGTCTCGGGCCACGTGATGGAACTCAAGCCCCTCGAACCGAGCTAATATTTTGAGCACGACATTGCGGTAAGCTGCCATCTATGGATATTTTCCGTCGAATTCTCCATTTATTTGGGATATTGCAAGGTTTGTATCCCCGCACACCTTGAGGCGTTGTATGCCCATAGAAACAGCCATCCGAGGACCATGTAGTAGGGCCTCATATTCGGCTGCGTTATTGGAGTCCGTGTACATGATTTGCAAAACGTAACGGACTGTGTCCCCTGTAGGGGATGTTAAGATGACACTAGCCCCCAATCCGACTGACATTTTAGAGCCGTCGAAGTACATCTCCCAGTTGGAGTATGTAGCGCATTCTTTGGGGAGTTCGGCCTCGGTCCATTCGGTGATGAAGTCGAAAACACCTAGGATTTAATAGCCCGGCGTGGTTTGTACGTTATTTCGAATGGTAGGAGCTCGATGGCCCATTTTGCAATGCGGCCGGTGGCGTCTCGATTATTTATGATATCACTAAGTGGTACCTTGGAGGCCACCATGATCAAGCACTCTTGAAAGTAGTGTCTCAGCTTCCGAGATGCCATGAAAATCGCATACGCTATCTTTTGATAGTGCGGGTACCGGGATTTACATGGTGTCAGAACCACCGATACATAGTATACGGGTTTTTGGAGTGGGAATTTATGTCCCTCTTTCTCTCGTTCAACGACGAGTACTGCGCTCACCACCTGGTGAGTTGCAGATATGTATAGTAGCATGGGTTCGCCGATGTTAGGTGCGGCAAGGATTGGGTTGCTTGCTAGCAGAGTTTTTATTTCTTCCAACCCGGTCATTGCCGTGTCCATCCACTCAAAGTGGTCGATACGTCGGAGCAGGCGATATAGTGGCAGCGCTTTTTCTCCCAATCTGGAGATAAAGCGGCTCAAAGCTGCCATGCACCCAGCTAGTTTTTGGACCTGTTTTAGGTCTATTGGTACCGCCAACTGTGACTGTTGGAGTTATTGGCGACTGATACCCCAAAGATGGCAAGACGATATTTCAAGACATCGGGGCTAGCAAAGCCCCTCAGTCCGACTGCCCGACCACTCCTGCCGGCTCCCCGCCCGACTGCTCTGCCTGGCCGGCTGCCGGCTGCGCCAACCAGCCGGCTGCCGACTGCAGCTCGACCCGACACCGACAAGACACCATCGAGACGGTTGTACCCGAGCACTGTTCACGTGTCACCCCAGCCATCATGTATAGTGTCACTTGTCCCCTGGCACTATTTATGAAGTGACCCAGGGGACAAGCTTGACATCCACCATGCCCACACCCATGCCTACCTAGCTTAGGAAGTAAGCTAGCCATGCCTATATAAGGCACACATCCATCCATCCATCCATCCACCACACACACACACACACACACACACTCACGCATGAGCACACACATGCTAACGGCCATAAGCCATGGGCATGGCCGGCCACTAGAGCATGCCACATACATGAACATATGGAACCAGATGCCTGTGGCACTGCTTTCAGATACAGCTCAGGGAGCACCCTGTACCAGATATGCTACATATACTCAGACATGCAGGAGTAGGGGTGTTATCTCTCCGGAGAGCCCCGAACCTGGGTAAACTAGCGCGTGCTACTCGCATACCCGTCCCTGGATATTCCGGCAGCGGTCTTGCCCTCACACTCAAGCCACCTTGTGGCATCTGTCGTCTTGCACCCCCCGTGAGAATACCATGACAATGACAAGGCTCGGATTTTTGCTTTGCTTCGATCCCCCTATTGTAAATGATGAACCCGAGCAACTTTCTGGCCGGAACGCCGAAAACGCATTTTTCTGGATTGAGCCGTATGTCATATGTTTGGAGGTTGTCGAACGTGAGACGTAAGTCGTCCACCAATGATTCGACATGTTTGGTTTTGATGACTACATCATCTACATATGCCTCCACCGTATTGTCAATTTGTTTTTCCAGGCGTGTTTGAATCATGCGTTGGTAGGTGGCACCGGCATTCTTGAGTCTGAAAGGGATAATGTTAAAGCAGAAAGGCCCACACGGAGTGATTAATGTCGTTGCACTCAGATCGGATTCCTTCATCTTAATCTGATGGTATCTGGAGTATGCACTAAGGAAACACAGTGAATCGTGTCCTGTAGTTGCATCAATGATTTGGTCAATGCGGGGTAGTGGGAAGGGGTCCTTAGGGCAAGCCTTATTAAGGTCTTTAAAGTTGACACAAAGGCGCCATGATTTGTCCTTCTTTGGTACCATGACCAGATTTGCTAGCCAATCCGGGTGCTTTATTTCTCGAACAAACTCGGCGTCAAGTAGTTTGGCTAGCTCCTCCCCCATGGCTTGCCGCTTGGGTTCGGGAAATCACCGTAGTGCTTGCTTGACTGGCTTGAACCCCTTTATTATGTTGAGGCTGTGTTCGGCCAGTCTGCGTGGGATTCCTGGCATATCCGAAGGGTGCCAGGTGAAAATGTCCCAATCTCGCGCAAGAATGCTCTGAGTGCAGCGTCGATCGTCGGATCCAACTATGCTCCCATGGCTGCTGTTTTATTAGGATCCATCGGGTGAACTTGGAATTTGACTATTTCATCTGCTGGTTTGAAAGAAGTGGATTTTGACCTTTTGTCGAGTATTACATCGTCTCTATCCACTGTGGAGCGTAGAGCGGTGAGCTCCTCGACCGTAAGGGCCTCGGATAGTGCCTCAAGGGCCAGGGATGCGGTTTTGTTTTCGGCACGGAGTGCTATGTCTGGATCACTGACGATAGTGATAACTCCGTTGGGCCCGGGCATTTTGAGCTTCATATAACCGTAATGAGGTATAGCTTGAAAGGATGTGAATTCATCTCACCCCAATAGGGCATGATATCCGCTGTTGAAAGGTGCCACTTGGAAGATTAACTCTTCAGACCTGTAGTTCTCGGGCATGCCGAATACCACATCAAGTTTTATTTTTCCCGAACACTGTGCTTCTCGGCTAGGGATAATACCTCGAAAGGTTGTGCTGCTCTGCTCGATGCGGCTTTTGTCTATTTGCATTTTGTCGAGTGTGCCCTCATAGATGAGGTTTAATCCGCTGCCCCTGTCCATGAGCACTTTGGTAAGGCGAAACCCATCCACAATTGGATTTAGAACTAAGGCGGCTGGTGCTCGGACTGATCGGGCCCGTGGTTCTTCAGTGGCGTTGAAAGTTCTCGCCATGTCGTTCCAAGGGTTTATTGTGGCTACTTGTTTAACTTTGGCGAGGCCGCGGAGTGCCCTTTTACGCCCATTATTTGAAGGAAAGGTCTCAAAGACCATAAATACATTGATATCGTTACCCTCAGAGGAGTACATCACTGGGGTAGTGTTGGTGAGGATGGCTCGCCGCTTTTAGCCACCTGCCGAAGTATCCAACATGCCCGAAGGCTATGTGTTGGTTTTGAATTTGGCAGCGTATGTATCTGGCAAGGCTTGTCGAGCCATTCATGAAGGATAGTCTTATGTCCCGTCAAGGGCTTAATTTTCTTGTCCGTGAAGCGATGATCAGGTGCCCCGTGAGGGTGTATCCTTTTTGCCCGGCCGGTGGGTGGCCTAAAGGCCGATGGTTCCCACCGAGCTGTCTGGGCTTTACAGGCGCTTTCCATTGCGCAGTACTTCTATACTATGTGTGCCAAATCTGTGAAGTGCAGTATGCGGTGACGGTTGAGGGCATTGAGGATCCCTTCATCCGTACAGTTGTGGCAAAAACTAATACCGCATCATCGTCGCAGCAATCCTTAATTTTGTTTTTAACAAGCTGGAATCTAGCCCAATAGTGATGGACTGTTTCCTGAGGATGCGCCCGTATTAGACCTAGAAAACTCAGGCTCGAGCCCAGCCCGGCCCGGTCGTCGGGCCTAGTTTTCAGGCCCGAGCCCGGCCCATCACAGCAAAAAACACGTCGGGCCTCGGGCCGGGCCTCTTTAGTAAATGACATAAACAGCGGGCCTAGGCCCGGCCCGACCTAGTCTTCGGGCTCAAAACCTAGGCCCAGGCCCGGCCCGGGAGCAGCGTCGGGCCGGGTCGGGCCAGGCTGTTCGGGCCGGGCGGCCCATGGCCAGGACTAGGCCATATATACATTAAATCGTATATATCCGGGGACCGACATTGCTAGGAGAGTATTGATTGTGGTGGGCGGGCGGGTTAAATCCGAGCCCTGACCCAGTGTGGAATTCGGGTTTTGAAAAATTTCTGAGGTCACTAGTGCAGTATCCGGAGTGTCCTTAGGCTCAACGCCTGATTCTATGTTCGAAGGACAGATGGTCTCTTCTCGAGGATGGTTGTCCGCCTCGTAGGGCTCGGAGATCCGAACATAGTTTGTTTTTAGAATAGGAGGACCGACATCCTCGACTTGCTCTTCCACGACGGTCACTAGGTGGGTGACAGGTGGGGACGTGATTTCCCTCTGATCGGGTTTAAGCCCAATCAGGTCATAATCTGTTGTGACCCCCAGGGGGAAGATGCGATCTAGCAGTTTGTTTAAGGACGAGATGTCTGCCGGATCCATCTTATCAAAGATTTCGAGGTTGATGCAGAGATGGTTTTTGACGGTCCGGGGACCGCTTTAGGCATGACGGCCGAGCGGGTGCCCACGGTGAAACTGCCGATCTGGAGGATCTGCCCAGGAACTAGGGCCCTTCTAGAGGTGATCTCATTGCTGATGAAAAGGCAAGCCATCGATCCTTCCATCGACAATACAGAGGAACTCTCAATGGAAGCACCAATGTCGGTGTCAAAATTGGCTGATCTCGGGTAGGGGGTCCCGAACTATGCGTCTGAGGATCGAAGGTAACATGAGTCAGGGGACACGATGTTTACCCAGGTTCGGGCCCTCTTGATGGAGGTAATACCCTACTTCCGGCTTGATTTACTTTGATGAGTATAGGGCTTACAAGAGTTGATCTACCTCCAGATCATAATAGCTAAACCCTAGATGTTTAGTCTGTATGGATTCTGATTGCCTCTACAGACTAAACCCTCTGGTTTATATAGACATCGGAGGGACCTAGGGTTATACAGAGTCGGTTTACAAAGAAAGGAATCTTCACATCCGAACGCAAAGCTTGCCATCCATGCAAAGGAGAGTCCCATCCGAACATCGAGGAAGGCCTTCTATATTGTATCTTCACGGCCCATCAGTCCGGCCCATGCCGCATAGCTCGACCATCCGAGGACCCCTTAATCCAGGACTCCCTCAGCCCCCTCAACAGTTTCGTCCCTCGTTCATATTTTCGTAGTGCTTATGCGAAGCCCTACGGATATAGCATCACCACCACCATCACCACGCCGTCATGCTACTGGAACTCATCCACTACTTCACCATCTTGCTGGATCAAGGAGGCGAGGACGTCATCGAGCTGAACGTGTGCTGAACGCGTAGGTGTCATACGTTCGGTACTCGATCAGTTGGATCGCGAAAAGTTCGACTGCATCAACCGCATTACTAAACGCTTCCACTTACGGTCTACGAGGGTACATAGATACACTCTCCCCTCCCGTTGCAATGCATCTCCATGGATAGATCTTGCGTGTGCGTAGATTTTTTTTGTTTTCCATGCAACGCTCCCCAACAGTGGCATCCGTGGTAGGTCTATGCGTAGATGGTATGCACGAGTAGAACACAAAGAGTTCTGGCCGGTGATAGTGATACTGCTTACCACCAACGTCTTATTTTTATTCGGTGGTATTGTGGGATGAAGCGGCCTAGACCAACCTTACATGTCCACGCACATGAGACCGGTTCCACCGACTGACATGCAACTTGTTTTGCATAAAGGTGGCTGGCGGGTGTTTGTTTCTACTACTTTAGTTGAATCGAATTTGACCATGGTCGGTCCTTGAAGAGGTTAAAATAGCAGACTTGATAAATCACTATTGTGGTTTTTGTGTAGTTAAGAACGGTTCTTGCTAGAAGCTCGTAGCAGCCACGTAAAACTTGCAACAACAAAGTAGAGGACGTCTAACTTGTTTTTGTAGCGCATGCCACTACAAAAAAAAACACTTCCGTGATGATACATGTTTGTCATAGACTCATAGTAGGTCACGTTTTTTGTCATGCATGTACATCCATGACGATTTTATGTCAAAATCAAGATAGTTATACCTATGCTGTCGTAGAAGTGTTCCATGACATTACCAAAATTATCATCACGGAAGTGTCCACTTCCATGACAATAAATCGCGCGTCACAGAAATGCTTTCGTCAAGGGTGACCGACACGTGGCATCCATCGTAACGGAACACCGTTAAGTTATCAGGTTTGGTTTTGGATCCGATAACCCGTTAACAGCCGGGACCAATGGGAAATTTCCACGTGTAAAATTCTGATTGGCCGGAGGGAACACCTGTCAGCTCGTCAGTGGGCCAGATGTCGCCCATCCATTGGAGGAGACATGCCTATGATACGTCGACACATGGCTGGGCCCAACGGAGGCCCATATAGGTTAAAAGACCGGCCTAGTCAAAGGCCCGCAGTACTTACTCAGGTACTAGTGGGCCAACCCAATAACAACCTGCTTCATAAAGGCCCATTTACAGCCCGAAGCCAGATCTGGCCCGTTAATTGTTCACCGAATATTTGGGCCCAATTACAGCCCAGTGACTTTCGGCCTGTTAGAGGCCCGATGTAGACATGGGCCCATTTCAGCCCGGTGTGACTTTTGACCTAGGAATGGCCCGTGCTGCCCATGGGCCATATATGGTCCGATGGGACATCGGGCCCACTAACGGCCCGTGATAAAGGTGGCAACAATTAAGCCCAATGTGACTTTGGTCCTGTTAAAGGCCTGTCGCATAATTCGGCACGTTGATATCTGTACTAAGCTTTCAGCCTCTTAAAGGCCAATGATATCAGTGGGCCAACTAAGGCCTGAGATATGTATCGGCCTTGTAAGTGCCCGTTATATATCTGGGCCCAAAAAGGCCCGGTCTACATTTCAGCCTCTTGAAGGCCCATCGATGACTAGTGAAAATTGAGGCCCAACATGCATTTCGCCCTGCTAAAGGCCCATGGTTTCATCTGGGCCATAACAGGCCAGTACAATATTCAGCCTGTTAATGGCCCAACGCTACGTGGGCCAAACTAAGCATTGGGTCCACAAAAGGCCCAACTAAAATATAGGCCGGTGTAAGTTGTGGGCCTCGCGCAAAGTGTGAATGCCCCAATCATTCGGGCCCAAGAAAGATGCAGGCCGGCCGAATTGTGGGCCGCTAAAATAAAGAAATTACGGCATAGTAACTAAGAACAAACCTACACTATACAGTAAAGGATTTATGGTATATTACATCCACTGGGCATTGAAGTTCGCCACCAGTGATCATAAAGCGCAACGAAGAAGCAGATTACAAAAACTGGGCACCATTGCAGCATAACAAAATAATACTGAACCGAGACCACTTCCAAGACAGTTCAAGAAAGGTTAGCCTTACGCGAGAACTGCTGCGCAAGCTGCTGAGCAAGGCTGTGAGACCGGCCTAGCTTGTCGGTCATAGCTTCCAGGTGTAGCTATTTAGCGATGGGGTTCTCATTGGTGTTCTCCGCAATCTTTCTTAGAGATAGGACTTCAAGTTGAAGTTGAGTTGCAGAATGCCTTTCTGCTAGAACTTGGGACTGAAGAAGTCGGACTGATTCAGGCAATGAATTCTGTGAGCTTGTCCGTCTGCTAGTCTCAAGTAACTTGAACACCGCATCAAGACAAGACTTTGGGGTTGTCTCGCTATCTTCAAGATGTTTTGCATTCTTTGTTGCAATATATGTGGGTTTTGTCTCACAGCCTTCAGCAGACTTGTGCATGCC
Source organism: Triticum monococcum (assembly GCA_034509565.1). Classification (NCBI taxonomy): domain Eukaryota; kingdom Viridiplantae; phylum Streptophyta; class Magnoliopsida; order Poales; family Poaceae; genus Triticum; species Triticum monococcum. Next base: position 523,427,254 of record CM067842.1, on the reverse strand, counting down.
ATCAGGCATATCACCCTGAAACAAAGCAGAGAGATGACAGGTTTTGCACGTGTATAAACAAAGATTATAACTGTGCTGTCAATTCCATCCAATTTCAAATTAGAAAAAAAGAGTAAGTTCAAAATATCAATAGCATAATTTGGCATTGCTCATAATGCGGGGAGCTTCACCACACTACTGGATTACCATGTCAACATAACAAGCATAGATGAAGGGCAAACAAAATCAATGTATCTATTTTGGTTAATGTGCATGTCATGTTGTTCATATCATCAGCCACATCAGTAAGATAAAACAGGAGATGACAAGGTGCAAACATGGGCTACTTCACCACACACTGGATTATAGATCCACAAAAACAAGCATATATATAGGGAGTATTGAGTAATGTGCATGGTATGAATAAGGAATTTGGTTTTACAAGTAAAACTTAGAACTTACGGTTCTTGCGAACATGCATTTTGGTAGAAACAACAAACTAAATAGCAGTAAACGATAGGAGTATGACCAAATTAAACATCAGTTGAGGATAAAGGCTTTATAAGGAATGACTTACATTAACAGTTAACACCGGCTTTATAATGCCCTTCTCCATGTCAAGGGAAGGATAACTCAAGAATTTCAGCACAAAATCTTCTTCATAAGCATTGCATGTACTCTACATTTTGCAGAGAGTAATTATAGATATGAGAATACTGGAGGGGATAGAGGATAATGAAGATAAGATGCAGATTGATGCTACATAATCAACTACCAATTCCTGGAAGTACAAGCGTTATAGGACAAAATGTACTAACAAGAGCAATGGGCTACACTTCTGCACTGGCATTGTCTGTGTATTCTACTTTTTGGTAAGATTAAATATAGATCTGATCTTTTTTAGTAAATGGTGGGCGAGGGAGATAAGGTGCAGAATGCTATACAATGAACCAATCCCTCTTCCCATTGTACAAGAGTGTTTTGAACACTGGTGTACTGTACAAAATGTTCTTATATTATGGGACGGAGGGAGTAGCTGTTAATGTAAGTACAATGATAGACGGTGTTCAGTCCTTACAAGAGGACTGCAGAGCTAAACCTCTTCAAAAGCATTGGGTTGATTCTAAATGTATGTAAGAGTCCATACAGGTCTTATAATGTCCACCAAATGGACGATAACGAGACTATCATGTGTAGTGATGCTACATAATCAAATAGCTATGAAAGTAAGTATGGTCATACATGGCAAAAGGTACTCACAAGAGCAATGCAGTGTGCAGTATAGTTGTGAGATTCTGTGCTCCCTTGAGAATGAATGTTCTTCTGCTAACAGTTTTCGTACAAGTGAGACGTTAAGGCAAAAAGCAGAAATGTAGTTCAAATTGTGATGTGATATCATAAACAGTACCTTACGATGCAGCCAAGACCAATGTGTAACAAGATTATTCCAGTCACCGTCGGATAATTGTAGCACCGGAGACTTTATAGAAATTTTGTTTAGAGGCTTGCCATCGAAGTGCGCTTGCCTCACGTACGAACTATACTTCATCAACGAGTGCTTGAAAAGCGCAACCAACCCTTGCTTGTCTTCACAATCTAGTTTGGTCCTCACCTATTTAAAAGAATGAAATCTTGTGTCTTCTGTCAGCAGAAACATATGCAGTAATGACCATGAATAACATTAGTACATTACTTACGCGTAAGTTACAGAGGAAGACTAGAAATTGTTCTGTGTCTATGGTATAATCTTTCCATGAAGGAAAGATGCGCACAAAGTTCCTGACAACAATATAAGCTTCGTCTTCTAAACTGGGAAGAAATGGAACAGGGGTCCTATTTGCTGCAATTGGGGCTCTCTCTGGTTCGAAAAGGGATTTGGCAACTGGATTTGGTGTACTCTTTGCTGGAATGGGGGTTTTGCATCGTAGAGCTGGTGCTATGTCAATTGGCATAATCATACTGTTTGCTGCAGCCGGGGTCTGCTGAGTTGGGGCATCAGAAATGACCAATGTAGTAGGGCTAGAGTCTGCTAGAGTTGGGGTGTTTTGTGGGTCAGGTGATATTGCAACTACACCTAATGGGCTATTTGATTTATCAGGTGCCATTACCTTTTCCAAATACTTTGCTTGTGCTCCTCCACGATCAGCAATCGCCCTCTTCCTTTTGAATGTCTGATACACAAGAACACAATTTGAATGGATAAATATGATATGATGACAGATGGAATATGTACTGAAAATGGATAGGCAGGGCGTATTCACATACACGATGTGTAAACTAAGCTAATGGCAGTTCAACAAAGTAGAAGCAATGCAAAGCATCAGTTGCAAGATATGTGTGACCAATATAACATTGGAAAGTTAGAGCAAGCACCTTGATGGGTGGATAAGATAGGGCATCTTCCTCTGACTCCTCCACTAGGGAGCTACATTGACTTAGGTCTCCCTCTAGCTCAGAACCACTGTTAGGATCATATTTTGAGCATGAATCTGTAGGTGGAGAGCGTTTGTATTGCATTGCATCCAGACTTGATTTCAGTCCCTTAATGCCAAGTTTGACAGCCATGGCATTGTTCTGCTTTATTCTTTTCATGCGTGCAAGTTCATAATCATTATGATGCTGTTCACAATTTGAGATTCATGAAAACATAAAAAGTAGTCAGATTATCTATGGAATGCATTGCAGATTCAACTCGAAGAGTGTCTCCCTATATACCCATGCATATGCAAAGTTTGCCCCCAACCGTGCTGACCAGACTACACACAGAAATACAAACCCCTTATGTCTCTATAACAGGCAGACACACATTTCCAAACTGAAGTAGGAACATTAGAATCATATGAAATTCGTATTTGAACAAATAAACTAAGGAATTATGAGTGGCATAATGTTTAGCTTCAAGGGTGGAGTGTTGGTAGTGCGACACAAAGCTAGTAGGGAGATTGTATTCCATGTAAAAGACCGAAGCCTATGTAAAAGCTGGAAATGACACTTTCTTTCTTTAATATTGTAGATGTTCATATTTTTTATATAAATTTGGTCAAATTTTGTGTAGTTTGACTTTGACCAAATCTTATATGCGGAGTAAAAAGAAACGGAGGGAGTACAATGCAGTGTTCGTTGCCCACACATGATGGAAGAGATCACATAGAGAAATACTATTCACTCATGTCTACGGTTCCAGTATGTAACACCCCGGATATGACTTACCCAATATGTAATCCAACTCTTGCCGTTTCCGGCGTTAAGTTATTTTATTTTCTCGGGTTTGGGTCTTTGTCTCCGTGTGTTGTTATCATTGTCATGCATCTCATATCATGTCATCATGTGCACTGCATTTGCATACGTGTTCGTCTCATGCATCCGAGCATTTTCCCCGTTGTCCGTTTTGCATTCCGGCGCTTCGTTCTCCTTCGGTGGTCATTTCTACCTTTCCTTTGTGTGTGGGGATTAAACATTTCCGGATTGGACCGAGACTTGACAAGCGGCCTTGGTTTACTACCGGTAGACCGCCTGTCAAGTTTCGTACCATTTGGACTTCGTTTGATGCTCCAACGGTTAACCGAGGGACCGAAAAGGCCTCGTGTGTGTTGCAGCCCAACACCCCTCCAATTTGGCCCAATACCCACCTAACTCTGCTCCATCATCTAGAGCGTTCGATCACGATCGCGTGGCCGAAAACCGCACCTCATTTGGACTCTCCTAGCTCCCTCTATGTCTATATAAAGACCCCCCCCCCCGAAATTCGGATCTCCTTCTCCCCCGAAACCCTAAATTCTACCCGCCGCCGACGGACATTGTCCGCCCCGCGCCGGACATCCGCCGCCGCCAACCGGGAGCCACCACGTGGCACCACCCGGACCACATCCCCGCCGGCCCGCCGAGCCCGCATCCGGCCCCCGCGGTCCCGTCCGCGCGCGCCGCCCGCCCGGTTGCCCCGCCGCCTTCTCCTTCCTCCCGTGCCACCGCCGCGCCACCGCAGTGCCATCTCCGGCGACCTCGCTCCGCCCCGCCGCCTCGACGCCGGCGCGCTGCCGCACCGCACCAGCGCCGCCCCACCTCGCCGCCCGGAGCTCCTCCGCCGTTCCAGGGACCAGATCCGGCCGCCTCCTCCTCCCCCTCGCCAAGTCCGGCCATCGTCACCCCCATTTCCGGCGACTAACTCCATCGACGTTCAATCTGCTACAGTGCACCCGGCGGCTACAGTAAACCCTAGATCTCGGGGTTGATTTTTTTTCTAAGTCCCCGGAATTTTATGTCCATATGCTCATGTTCGTCATGCCATAACTTTGCATCCGTAGCTCCGATTCATGCATATAGCATATCAAATTGTTCGCCTTAGAGAGTACATCATTTCATTCCATTGCATCATTTTCATTTGAGTTCATCTTGATGCCCGAAATGCTGTTAGAAGGAGGCTACTTGAGTTAATTATCAAATCTGCTACTCCATGTTAGACTTTTGTTATTTTTGCCATGATTATTGTGTACATGATATGCCCATGAGTTCTACATATGTTTTGTTAAGGGTTTTGTCATCTTTCCAGGGGTGTAACCCATGTATTTTTGTGATGTGTGTGGTGACTAGTGCAAGCTTGCAAAGTGAGGCACTTGGTAATTCTGTTTTCAGGGACTTAGCATTTCTACGAAGTCCTTGAGCTGTTTAGTTCATGATGCCATATGTTCAGGTTGTTTCCTAGTGATCTGTGCCTCTTTTGAGGATCATCAGTAAGGATGTTTTGTTAATCTTGTAGTGCTCTATCCATCCATGTCTTTGTTTGCATATATGGAGCACCCTAGTTTGAGTCAATCGAGCTCTACTTTTGCTACTTTGTGAATCTGGGCAGATTGTCAACTTGTTTGCAATTTTGCCGATGATGTTATAGTTGATCCGTGCATGCTATGTTATTGTTCTTGCCATGTCTAGCTTGCATTTTGTGTGTTCTTGATATATGTATGCCTAGATTATAATGAATTGCTTCGTAGTGAGTGCATCGAGCTCGTAAACATGCCTACTTGATATCTGTTTTCAGCATGTCCCAGTTTTCACTAAGTCTGAAAACTGATTATGTTTTTGCTATGTTCACATGCTTGTAAATGTATTTTGTGATCCCTTTTGGCTCAAGGTCACTAAGGGACTTTTTTTAAGCTCTTTGAGTAGCTCCATGTCATGCTTTACTTTGCCATGTTCAGGTCCTGTAGCATATAGTTTTCATGCTCCAAAGAGTGCTATCTGATCTGAAATTCCAAACAAGTGTTAATTTCACTAAGTCTGAAATCTGTTTGCCAAATGCCTTTTTGCCATGCTTGTTTGAACCTGTTAATGGATGAATTAGCCGCAGCTCAGTGTTCATCTTTTGTTAAGAATCATGAATGGATCCCTGCCATGTATTTTGTTGTCATGTTTTGGTGCTGTAGCATGTAGTTTTGTTGCTCCGAAGAGTGCTACCTGATCTGAAATTCCAGACAAGTGTTAATTTCACTAAGTCCGAGATCTGTTTACCATATGCATTTTTGCCATGTTTGTTTGAACCTGTTAATGGATGAATTGGCCGTAGCTCTGTGCTAGACTTTTGTTAAGCATCTTGAATGCATCCCTGCCATGTATTTTGTTGCCATGTTTGGGTGCTGTAGCATGTTCATCTCATTGCATTTAGATGACTACTTGCTGTAAATCGCACACCGGTGTCATATTTGAATCGCTTGCCATTTCCAAACCGTAACTCCGATTCCGGCGTTCTTTATATCGTTTTCAAGCGATTTCATATCATCTTTCCAGTGGAACACTTGGTTTTCCAAGTTGAGGCCAGGTTCATGCATTTCCTGTCATATCTTGCATATGCATCCCGCATAGCATACCATGTTTGCATCATCTTGTTTGATCCTTGCACGTGGTTGATTGTGTTCTTGTTGCTTGTTTGTCTTGTTTAGGTAGAGCCGAGAGACGAGTTCGCTAACGAGGAACCCGTTGAGTTTGCTTTCAAGGATCCAGGCAACTCTGACAACTTTGCAGGCAAGATGATCATACCCTCGAAATCACTACTATCTTTGGTATGCTAGTTTGCTCGCTCTTTTGCTGTGCCAATGCTACGATGCCTACCACTTGCTTTCAAGCCTCCCAAATTGCCATGTTCATCCTCTAACCCACCATGTCCTAGCAAACCGTTGTTTGGCTATGTTACCGCTTTGCTCAGCCCCTCTTATAGCGTTGGTAGTTGCAGGTGAAGATTGGAGGTCGTTCCTTGTTGTTACATTTATTTACTTGTTGGGATATCATTATATTGCCTTGTTATCTTAATGCATCTATATACTGGGTAAAGGGTGGAAGGCTCGGCCTCTCGCCTAGTGTTTTGTTCCACTCTTGCCGCCCTAGTTTCTGTCATACCGGTGTTATGTTCCCGGATTTTGCGTTCCTTACGCGGTTGGGTTATAATGGGAACCCCTTGACAGTCCGCCTTGAATAAAACTCCTCCAGCAATGCCCAACCTTGGTTTTACCATTTGCCACCTAGCCTTTTTCCCTTGGGTTTCGCGGACTCAAGGGTCATCTTATTTTAAACCCCCGGGCCAGTGCTCCTCTGAGTGTTGGTCCAACCTAGAGCACCGTGCAGGGCCGTCCCTTGGCAACTTGGGTTACGTTGGCTCCCGTATGCTTAGCTTATCCGGTGTGCCCTGAGAACGAGATATGTGCAGCTCCTATCGGGATTTGTCGGCATAGCGGGTGGTGTTGCTGGTCTTGTTTTACCATTGTTGGAGTTGTCTTGAAGAACCGAGATGCCGAGTCTGATCGGAATGTCTTGGGAGGAGGTCTATTCCTTCGTTGACCGTGAGAGCTTGTCATGGGCTAAGTTGGGACACCCCTGCAGGGATTTGAACTTTCGAAAGCCGTGCCCGCGGTTATGGGCATATGGGAATTTGTTAATGTCCGGTTGTAGATAACTTAAACATTAACTTAATTAAAATGAATCAACCGTGTGAGTTACCGTGATTGCCTCTTCTCGGCGGAGTCCGGGAAGTGGACACGGTGTTGGAGTGATGTTTGCCGCAGGATTGCCCTCTTTAGTTATGTGTTCGCACTTTGCCTTCTCTTCTCGCTCTCTTTTGCGAATAGGTTAGGCACCATATATGCTAGTCGCTTGTTGCAGCTCCACATATTTACCTTGCCTTACCTAATAAGCTTAAATAGTCTTGATCGCGAGGGTGCGAGATTGCTGAGTCCCTGTGGCTCACAGATTACTATTACACCAGATGCAGGGCCAGATGATACAGCTCTAGATGGCGCGCTTGAGCTCAAGTGGGAGTTCGACGAGGACTCTCAACGTTACTATGTTTCTTTTCCTGATGATCAGTAGTGGTGCCCAGTTGGGGTGATCGGGACCATGTTGCTTGTTGGGTTGTCTTTTATTTTGGTGTCGTAGTCGGGCCATGAGTGTTTGGATGATGTATGTTATTTATGTACTTGATTGACGTGGCGAGTGTAAGCCAACTATGTTATCCCTTTTATTCATCTATATTACATGGGATGTTTGTGATTTTTACCCGACTTGCGACATATGCCTTCAATGCGATTATGCCTCTAAGTCGTGCCTCGACACGTGGGAGATATAGTCGCATCGAGGGTGTTACACAGTATTTAGAAATAGTGTGGTCCACCCTAGAAGAATATTGACAACAAATATGACAAGGCAAGCATAGATGAAGTGAATCAATCATTTACTTGTGAGCTTACTAGGACGAGTATGCAGAATTGTAACTGCAGTAAGAGACCGTCCAAAATCCTCCTAGAGTCATGCCGTCCGGGGACAGCAAGTTGCCAGCGAGGCAGATGGCTGGGGGCGAGTAGAGATTGGAAGCGCGCAGCAGAATAGAGGGGCCTGGGACGACCCGAAATCCCAGGGTGGGCGGGCCCACCGTGGGCACCCTGTAGAGATACACACCCGAGCAGCGAACATGCATTTTCAAAACTAATTTAGGAACATTTAGCTGACCAATTAAACGACTCTGTCTTAACAATATCATATTCGTATTTAACAACTAAGCTCGTTTAGCTTGATGGGTGGAGCAGTGCTATTATGACACGAAGCACATATTCTAATCTTATAGTGATCATAAAAGGGGGAAACTCTAAGCATATTTTTTTAGCAAAAGAAGGTTTCTCCTCTGATTTCTATTAAAGAAACCACCACGGAACCAACATGATCAATTAAACCATATTATGACTGTGCCATGGCAGATTTGAAGATGCAAACCGTAGAAATGATATTTAGCAGCCATTGTTTGCTTCAAACTAAGAACTAACTTCTAAGAGTAGCATGCGCAACGAGCAGGTACATCACATCCCTGATTATATATAATTCAACTCTTCAATTTCTCGCCAATAGTTAAACCTGACGGTGTTGTAAAACTGTTTGTATGTAGGGAATCTATGAGAAAATGAAACCAATTTTTACTTATTTTGTAACTCCCCCAATCAATACTGAACTGACTGAATCTGATGTATCTAATATAGTTTCCGGTGCAAACATCCAAGCTCATGTTGTTCTTGAGTCTGAAGTGTCTAATGAACAGACTGCTAATGAATGATTTGATGCAAACATTTTACATGCTCCTTGTGATGAACATATAGTGTCTAATGAGGGATCTAATGCAAGCATTTTGCAAGCTCCCATTGAAGGATTTAGTGTCTAATGATGATCTGCTATGCTGAGAGAAACATAGAGTTTGTAGGCATTGATGACATGCAAATTATAGTGCATTTTCATGGTTTGAGGAAACATCGAGGCCCTCTACTAGAAAGTCCATGTATCATGACAATGTTGCATAAATACTTTTCCAATCTGTTGTTTGAAACTATTGGCATACTTGTACAGGATAGATATATTGATATACAGTTTGTGCACTGGTTATAGGTGCAATTACACTTTGATATTTTCAGCCAGAGAACGAATAATTCAAGCAGGTACATACCATGTTTGTAGTCCTTGTACACCATGTTGCATTTTGTGTTTTTTGGTGCTTGCATCATTTAGTGTTTATAATCTGAACTACTTTGAATCATTAGCTGGTTTTCAATGTGCATGTAGCTTCACATTTCTCAAGTTATGTTGATTTCCGGAGTGCAAGTGCCTTCGTATTTTTTAAGTTAAATGTTCGCCCCTGGTAACTTGAATTCGTAGATCCGCCACTGCACACAAATCATACACGAATGCCAGTACAAATTAAATGAAATGCAGGGACTTACACGAGCTCGTTGTACAGGCTCACTGCAGCCCTGCTTGCGCTTGGGATGTTCCATGTACAAGTCCATGTTAGCACTTGCTTGGATGTGCAGGCCTTGTGCTCCTTCCATCCCCCTCTGCATTTTTGACACGGTGAATGATTGATCAAATAAGAGGAATCAACCTTGCTGTTGTACCGGAGGATAGATACTTACAAGGTCATACAGGTGTGCAGGATGTGTACCAGATCCTGTAGCGCCGTCATGCTTCACTAAAAGTGGATTTGCTTGTTTCATATGATATCTCCAGAAGAAATAAGAGTTAAAGTCAGGGTTGCATAGGCGTGTAAGCTAAGAGAGTAGTGAAGGGATATCCAAACATCGTTGGAACAATGCACAAGGGAGTGATGTGTGGATACCTAATTCGGGCCGGCGTTTGGGCATGCTCGCCTAGCTAGAGTGCGGGTCAATTCGGAGCCGTTGAGGGTGATGCGCTGGCGTTGGTTGGCCGCGCACGGATGTAGATCTTGAGTGGTAGAGGAGCGCTACGATGCTGTGGACGAGACCGTTGGTGAAGCCCCAGCGGCCTCGGGGGGGGGAGGGGGGAGGTGCGACGATGTGCTCGGTGAAGTAGCCCCGGTGAGCTGGGAGATGGTGTCGGTGAAGCACACCTGATGCGGTGGAAGTCGGTGTTTGTGAGGCATGTCGGTTGCGGCGGCCGACGTTGTCGGTGGACCACCCAGTGCGGTGGACGAGGGCGTAGATGAGGTAGCTCCGGTGCGGTGGTGAAGCGCAACCGTCGTCTTCGTCGTCGTCGTCCGGCATAGAGGTGGGGAAAGAGACGAGACGAGGGGCGATTCGAACTTTGCTTGGGTTGGTGGCGAATTAGGGATTTGAGCAATCTGGGCATGGAAGGGGACGGTGGAGAAGGGAGATTTTGTAGGGCTGGAATTGGGGCCGCTAGATATTTCAATCCGAAACGTGGAAGCGCGAAGTTATTTTGTTGTGGTGCGCCTACATTTGAGAGGAGATTGGGGCTGCCAGATATTTCAATCCTGGTGCGCCTACATTTGAGAGGAGATTTGAGAATGCAAACGAATCTTCTTTCATTTGCAAATGAATCTGTATGTATTACCATGCCCGTGTTTTCCTTGCAAATAATTAGTCATTCCAAACGAGATACTATAAATTAATTAATGAGGAGTTATTTGAATAAAACCGAAATGGTATCCACGGTATCCACGCTAACGTGTATTAGAGTGTGTGTCACATAGCGATCTCCAATTCTAACGTGGATTTCTCATTTCACTGTATCCACGCTACTTTTTTAATACAAATTCATATGTATATGATGAACACAATGGCAGTGAGAAAACTTTTGGATGGATTCAAACATATGACCTACAAAATAGCACAACAAATCGAGCCAATGTCAACTTTTCAAAACCTAGTATGGCACGAATTCGAAATAATTACCCATATGCATGGTCCTCAGTTCAAATCTTACAATGTACACCGAATTGAAACATCGATATTAAGTCTCGTACTATCTACATTCAAATGTTGTTTTTAGCCCCCCCCCCTCCCCCGCACACACACGCTACATATTTCCTATATCGGTCAATCTTTCTTTCCTAACCACCTTAGGAAGCTATGGGTTTCCAACACACATTCATTCTTTTTCTCCATGTTTCGATCTCTAACTCTCCCAACTACACAACCCTCTTTTTCCACTATTTTACCAAATGTATTTACCTCACACACCCGCCATTGCACCCCATGCCGAGCTCTCTCCCTCTCCCTCTCCCTCTTACCCTCTTGCGCTAAATACATGCATTGCCTATCTAGCCCCTCAACCTCTCGTGCGCACGCACGCACGTTGTCTATCTAGGTCACTCCCTCGAGACTGTCTCACTCTTTCTTTCGCGCGGCGGGCCACACTCGCTCAATCTTGCTCTCTTTATCTGAGTCTTGTTTAACCTCGTTTTCTTTCACACACAAATGATATATCTCCCTGTTCGGGCCTCGACCGACACACTCTATACTCCCTCACGTAGATTGTCTATCTAGGTCAGTCCATCCAAGCCGCCCCCACTCTTTCGACCTCATGGCGGGCCATGCTCGCTCAATCTCTCTCTCTATATATATCTCTCTCTCCCTCCCTCCCTCTCTCTCTCTCTCTCTCTCTCTCTCTTTGTAATTCTCGATTGACCTCGCCCTTTCTCGGACAAAAACGATATATCACCATGTTTGAGCCCAATTTGACCTATTCACATTGTATACTCTCACGCACATTGTCTATCTAGGCCACTCTCTCCAACCCGTCTCACTCTTTCGATCGCATGTCGACCCTATGTGATCGATTGACCTTGCTTCCTCCCATGCACAAAATAAATCTACACGTCTGTGACTGGATCATCTCTCAAGCTCTATCTTACAGCTCTCACCCTTGCCAAAAGCTCAATCGGACAATATCTCTCCAGAGCATATATATATATGTGTGTGTGTGTGTGTGTTCAATGAAGGCGGACCACACTCACTTTGTCTCTCTATCTATATGTCTCTCGATTGACCTCGCTTTATCACGCCGTATCTTCCACACATTGAAGCTACCTCTCCATCCCTCGCAAAGCCGGAGCTATTTACATTGCGAGGGGCACTCCAACCTTGAATTAATTTGTGTAGGCATTTATTCCGGTCGGTTTAGATTATATTTTCGTAGCATTCGGCCCACAACCACTCCAAACACCGTTGCAACCCCCACAAGTCACCTAGTTGATTTCCCTCTGGCTCGTTCATTGCTCTCTCGCACGTCCTTTCTCGCCTTCAACATCACACCATGGTATTATTGCAAAAAACTCTGTTGTTCTCTTTAATTATTATAAATAAGCTACAAAACTACACATCGATTGTAAATTTGGAATGGAACTAATTTTGACCCACAAATTAAAGTGCTACAAACTACACACCGAGTGCCCCACATGTCATGAAACAAATTTGGACCCATATACAAATTAAAAAATAAAGGACGAGGGTCGAACATGCAAGCAGGGCCTTCAAGCCACACGTCAATAGGCAACATACGTAGAACAACAATGTTTGTTGTACCTCCCTTTGTTCACATAATATTTTTATATTACCACAACCTATTTAATGGACAACATGTAATATAAATTTTTGTACTATTCGCCTTCACTTACTGGTGGGTTCCATGTGTGCTCTCTCTCTCCTCCCCTTCCGTGTTTAGACGCACGGGCAAACACGAAGAACTCGCGGGCGATGTTGCCGTTGACCATATCTAGACGCGTTCATAAGTTACGTCACCAGTTTCATGTACTAGCAGCACTAGTCAGTGTGTACATGCAATGCACGTTAATTTGGAAGTATATTAAGTTCATGCAGATATTAAGTAGGATATTATTTGCGTGTTATTATGTGATTAGCACTATTTTTGGCATGAAATTAACTGCACGCTAAACGTATTGAGTGCTCGACATTGAAGTAGTCTAGGTCATTGGATGACAAGGAATACATGTGGCTTGATGACATTTTATATTTAATTTGATACGGCTCTAGCAGAACATTCAATCGATCAAACCATAGATTCCGCTCAGTCTGACTCCGACTTTAAATTATACGATGATCGATCTAAAATAAACGGAAATGATAAACGTTCTGATTTTAAGCATGGCAATCCAAACGTTTTTCATGGAAAATTTAGATTACACGGCGGCGGCGGGGGCGTCTTGCAGTGGGAAGTGGCTTCTCTGCCGTACTTTGTGTGTCATCGGGCCACTGACCGACGGCGACGGCGGCGCCTTGCGCCGTTGTTGGCGTACTCCTGGACGTTGTCCTAGCTTCAAGAAGGCCAAAATGTTCTGGACTTCGGAGCGAGTCAACTGGCGGGAGGAGGCGACTGGCATTGGTGCAAGGAAGCGGTCGACGACGGCCATCCATGCCACTGAGGGGGGCACTGGCACCCGCGCGGGGACAGGCGCTGTCAACGGTGTGGCAGAGACATTCATGTGCACGGGCACCGGCACGGCGCACACGTCAGTGCACGCGTAGGCGCATGCGCTGGCAGGTGCACGGGCACCGGCACGGGCGTGCGCGTCAGTGCACGCGTGGGCGCATGCGCTGGCAGGTGCACGGGCGCGTGAAAGTTGTCGGGGACCTTGTGGAACCCCGTGGCATCAAGCTCGGCGACAATGTGTGGCTCCCAGCCCATCAATGCCATGGGGATGGGCGCTGGCGCAGTCGGGGCGACCGAAGCTGGAACGGGAGCGGGGACAGGCGCGGCGTCTTCCCGCAAGGCCAGTTCAAGCTCGTCCCAAAGCGCCTTATGTTCTTGGGACTTCGGCTGGGTGCCTTCCTCAAGAAACTGGAAGACTAAGGGCAGACCATCGTGATGCGGCATGGCGTACGTTTAGGTCAGGCTAGTTGGAGGTAGATGATAGGAGAATCGGAGAGGAAGAGAGAAGATTGTAGCGATACCGGGTAGTGCGGGGTTGATTTTAAACTGCGACGCCGATGACATTAAAAGTGGGAGCAGTTGGGACGAAGGTGGGCAGCGGAGCCTGGTCAAAGGGCTCGCCTCCCGGTGAGCCTGCACATCAGTCTGCTCGCATGCCTCCCTGTCAGCCGGTGCAGCGGTCTGCTCGCACGCCTCCCATCGACTCACACGCTTGCTCGGACAACACCTGCCGATGAGAAGCGGGACTCACGACGGCATGTAAACGCCCACGGTTTCAATAGTGAAAGCGTTCGCCTTAACATGACAGGTCTTTGTTCCAAAATACCTTGTCTCTTCATTTGTGCAACTTGTCATAAGCAGCTTGTCTCAACTTGAAGAAAAAAATTATGAAGTAATATTTGTGCCATATCACATGACCATGCTTAGTTTCAAGAATTTATGGTCACTTTTGGATTTTCTGAAATTTAAGGTCCATGATTCGAAACAATATCATAACCTGCATCATGCAATAAATTTTCAAGCCATACATCTGTCCTGTTGTATTTCTTAAGAAAGGATTTGGTCAAACATTTTGCTTAGTTAGACTTCAGACAAGTTATATATGCAGAGTAAAAGGATAATCCCTCCGTACCAGTGCATTGCCTGATATATTAACTCAAGTACTAGGCACGAACAAACGGGCTCAATTCTATGCTCATCCTGCTATAGTAGTAGTAGTACTAGGCAATGCAGTTGACGGGTGACCTTGGCGAGCGGCGACCGGGGAAATTAAACCGTGCTCGGCACGGTAGGTAACGTTGTCTAGTTAGTAAAGCATCCCTCCATTGCTCATTGGTAGTCATTATGGACCGGGGACATGAGGGGAATTTCCTAGGGCTGGAATTCTAGCCACCAGATATTTCGACTCGCAAAGCGGAGGCCCGACTGGTTGGGGTTGCCTAATGTGCGTACCACGCACGCCACCAGAAGGACACGAGCCTGGTTTTTTTATTTTTAGTTTACTTTTTAGGATCAACACGAGCCAAGGTCTGGCTGCTACGCCATTGGGTCCTACCATTCGATAATACGAAAGGGACCTTTTAAATTGCCGAACGAATCTATGTGTATTACAATGCCCGTATTTTCCTTGCAAATACTAATCTCAACGTGGTAATTGATTTATGATGAGTTGTTGAATTAGAGTGAGTTTGTGACATAGTGATCTCAACATGGATTTCACATTTCATGGCATCCCTAGTAAGTTTTTCAATGCAAATTCAAATTTAAAAGATGAACAATATCGAGGTGAGAAAACTTTGTATGTATTAAGCATATGACCACACACACACACACGAACACAACAACAATCCTATAAATATAGTGCATCTATTTTTCCAAACCATGCATGTATGACACGAATTCAAAAATACTCCTTCTGTTTCTAAATATTAGTCTTTTAGAGATTTCAACAAGTGACTACATACGGAGCAAAATGAGTGAATCTACACTCTAAAATATGTCTATATACATCCGTATGTGCTAGTCCATTTGAAATCTCTAAAAAGACTAATATTTAGGAACGAAGGGAGTAAAATATAAGACATGCATGGTCCTCAATTCAATATTTAAAATGAACATGAAACCGAAACATGAATATTAAGTCTAGTACTACAGTACATGCAAATGTTGTGTTTAATCAGGCGAAGCTATGATTGTCGGGGGTCAACCCCTCGACCTTAGATAAAATTGTGAAGCTCTGTTTAGGGTTGTTTAGATTATATTTGTCCCCACCCTCCCAATCACTGATTGGTTGTGCACCCCCACCCCTCCTCCCTTGGAGAATATCATGTGCCCCCATACCTTAGATGCTATATACCGATACGAGTTGCTTGGAGCTTGTACATCTGAGATATAGCAGCTCACATGTTGTCTTAATATTTTTACAGGAAACCTTGATGAGTTTGAGAATTGCATAGAATTTGTACAAAAACTACTCAGATGCCCTGGGATCCCATACCCAACGACCTCGAAGCTCGTATCACCGTAGCATCTAAGATGAAGGAGGACATCATATTCTCCTGTATGTAAGAATATCATGTGCTACCACTCCTTAGATGCTTTGGTGATACAAGCTCTTCGGAGCCGTTGGATTTGTGACCCAACACCTCCTGGTTGGTTCGAATGGTTTTTTTGTAGAAAAGCCCCCAAAGAGTTCGACCACTGCTTACAAGCACAAAGACTGCTCAGATGCCATTGGATCTCAGATCAAACGACCTCGAAGCTCATATCACCATATCATCCAAGCTGCGAGAGCACCTTATGTTTTCTCGCACGGGAGAATATGAGGTGCTCCCTACACCGTAGATTCTATGGTGATACGAGTTCACAGAGATCTAACGACCCACGGTAGGAGGTTCGAATGTTTTTGCAATATACAGTTGAGAGAGTTTGGGAATTACGCAGAAAGTACAAGTACTATACATGTGCCATCTGATCAGTGATCATACGACCTAGATGCTCATATCACCGTAGCGGGTAATTAAGCTACGTGGAACACCTAATATGAGCAACGGGAGCCGTTGGATCCAAGATGCAGCGGCACACACGAGGCCTGAATGTTTTTTTGCAAAAAAGCCTTTGGAGAGTTTGGAAATTGCGCATAATTACAAAGACTACTCCCAAGCCATTGGATCTCACTTCCAATGGTGTAAAAATTCGTAACACCATAGCATCTAAGCTGCGGGGTGGATGTGATATTCTATGCCGTTGTCATTTTTGTTCGTAAACTTGCAAAATACGTGTAACTCGTGCCGTTACTTGTCTAACCGCGCAAAGTGTTTGTTCAAAAAAACCATCCTACACTGAAGTATCAGAACAACACATGGGGGTCCCACTTGTCATTAATCAAATTTGGACCTAAAACTAACAAATCGGAAAGACAAAATTCAAACTGGCAACCTGGACTACAAAGCGTAAGTCGATAGCCTGAAACAACAACAATTGTTGTCTTTGTCCCATAACTTCATTTTATACAATATTACGTTGAGTAGATTAGAGGGAGTGCCTCGTCAACATGTGCATGACCGTCAACTCACTTATTGGTGGATCCCAGGTCTGCGATCTCTCTCTTCTCTCCATCGTCTAACCTTTGCACGAGCACACATGAAGAGCGGCGCTAGCTTGCCGTGGTGTTATTCCAACTAAAAAAAATCTTGGAAAATAGAAGAATCGCCTAGAACAAGAGACGTTGTGGCTGGTCGAGATAGAGCTAACCACACCTATCCTCCGTGCCACATTAGCATGATGAAGCTGTGTGGCTAGTGGGGTATTTTCGACCGACTGGCTGGGTCCTGAGGTCGAACCATAGGTACTACATCTGATACAGTATATTTTTACACGCGCATTTTTCCTCCATGCCGAGACATGGCACACCCTACCGCGCGGTTTTGGGGTCCTCCCTGGTGGTGCATGCATATATTCTTCCTGACGTGGGATGCCCTACCGCGCCTTTTTGCCGAAGCAAGTAAATGAGTCGTCAAATCACGAAAGACCACCTTTCCCGCAGAGTACGTCAGTGAAGCACGGTGGCTAGCTAGTTGGGCTATAGCTAGGCCGCCGCCACATTGTTTTCACCCCTTTTTTATCTACTTGCCGGCAGGTAAATTTAAATATCCACCGCGGTGTTGCTCTGGTGTTTGGGTGCGACAAGATTTTTAATTTTTTTGATTGACGGGAGCAGGCACGACAGGATTTTTAATCTTTTGATTGACGGGAGCAGGCGCGGTAGCAATTAGTCACGATGACTCCGCCTGTAAAACCCACTGCTCCCTGATGTGAGAAGACGTCGACTGGTGTTTTACCATGGTGAAAACCAAAAGATTCCCCGCTCCTCAGCTGGCTCCCTCCGCCTTCCCGTAGATTGCATTGCCTTTCAGCCGTTTCGCCCCCTGCATCACTAACATCATACGCCTAGAGAAGCAGAGGGACTTCTGTGGTGTTTAGGCGCCCTATGCATGGGCATGTCCATGTCTTAGCGCAACATGACCGTTGGATCAAACTCAGACGGTGTAGATCAGTCACTGTAGCACAAAGCGCGTGGGTGTGTTTGGTTGCATTCTCATCTCAATATAGTTGTTTCCTCTTAATGTATTTGTGTTAACCTACTAGTGTGGACTTATGCACCCTTCATGCACTCTGCCAAACACCCAAAAGTGGGTCAAGAAGGGAACTTTTGCTCCCATCCCGTGCACCCTTCATACACCCTGCCTAACACTATTCGTACTTCATATGGTTCATGTTTCATGGAGTACTGTAGCACCGTACTTTCCGTGCGCTGTAGACCAAGTTCTGTTAACATTGATCTCACCGTTCATTCTCGACCGTACAGTCGAAAAAGCGGTACTATGTTACTACATTACTGTTCATATAGTTGACATGCGCACAACATCATTTGTTGTCGTCATATCTTACTACACTGGCAACAAGATTTTGTAGTACTGACGTATGAACCACTGCACATGCCTAGTAGTAGCAGCACTGTGTATGTTCAAGTGGCTGCCGTGTTTCGACTCCTCCATCGTAAGAGGGGAAACGCTTGCTGTAATCATTTTTTTCTTCAGAAAAACAGTGGACACGCTCTACCGTGCGGATCCTCCTCCAGCCATGCACTAAATTACTCACTTTCGCTGACATGTGGGATAGCCAACATTGGGGTCCCCCAGCCATGCACTAAATTGCTCCGCAGTAGAGTGACGATAGACTACCCCGATTGAAGTGCCGCAGTAATGCCCAATGAGCCGTCAAATCAAAAAAAACCCTCCTTTCCAGCAGTAAGTTGGACGGACGAATCAACCATCATTTCACTCTTCTCTCTCAGCTTCCTCTCTACCCAACTCGCATTCTCTCTGATCTTGTTCCTCATTTCTTCAAGAAAACCCCGACCTGCTTCTGCCATTGTTCTACTCTCCCAAAGAAGGAAAGGTGAGAACATCAATGGTGTTGATTCTGGCCAAGGCCCGGTCTTGCAACCCCCGAGACCGATCCTATAACTCCCTCTCTGTTCTTCTTTTGGGTTTGTGATTATGGTTTCTTTTCTTTTATTTCTATTTGACATTTTCTTGATGGACCCTGGAGCACCAGCCGAAGTGATTTCTATGGCTCTGGCCAAAACCGTCGAGGCTCATGGTACGAAGAAGCGCAAGCACCCCACTGAGACTACCGCAGACAAGCTCAAAGCCATCGCCCTGTCCAAGCCCCCCTCTCCGGGATCCCTCATTAAGCAAGTCCAGGTAATATCTCTTGTTGACGATCTTTTTCTCGATCTTGATCGTGTTTTTTCATCTAACACACAGTACTAGTACTAGTAGTACAACTTTCTGGGTGATCTTGCATGTGATTTTTGTGTGCCAAATGACGGTTCTAAATTCCTCTTTTGACCAAAACATGCGAGAAGTTGACACTAATTTCTTATAGATTACTTTCAGTTGGAGTACTTTATGAACATCAATGCTACCTTTGAAGAGGGTATATTTGCCTCAGTAACTTGTGTTATGGATATTGCAAGTAATCCCTCCGCTCACATGCCTTTGAAGACATGTTCTAGTGTCTTTGTTCACTCATTTCTATGCGTATATGTAGTCATATATGGAGTATAATATCGAAAATCATCTTATATTTATGAATGGAGGTAGTAATAAAATACGGTTTCTGTTTGAATTAGAAACAGGTCCGCAGTGGAGATGAAGTTCTCAAAGTCATGCCGTGTGAACTGGAAGACCTGAGTATGAGTTCTACTACTAAACTATCCAGCTGCCGTGTCCTTGTCGCCACGTGTCTTGAACTAGTGTTTTCCTGTAGCATTGTTGTCAGGCGTGTTCTCGAGGCTGTACTTGACCACAACAATTTCCTAGCTGTGCCTTCAATTACGAAGGGTGTGGTTCTTGTAAAGCTTCCCAACAAATCTGATGTGGCCTGTCTTCATCATCATGTTTATTAGTGGAAAGACCACTATGTTAGGTTCTCCAAGGTTGACGAGATGGTGATGGTGCATGTAGACATCTCTCATGAAGTCCATGGCCTATTTAGTTATGAAGGGTTCATCCTGTAGGTCGGTGGCAAGAAATAGTCTGTAGAGTTTAATTAGTGCAACTTTGCTTGTCTGTAGTAAGTACTATTGTTCAGTACTTGATTTTTGTTTGTGAACCGTGTATTGTTTATTAGTACTGCCGCTTTTGGTCTGTGGTCAGTCCCGAGAACAGTCTATGTTAATGTCTGTCCTCTCAATTAAGTCTGTATATTTTGAAGTATCCAGATCATCTTTTTTGTGAGGACGTTTATCAATTATGGTTACGCTCCAATATTTGTATGCATTGCAGGGTTTATCGCACCCACCGGGATTTCCAGTCCCACGGATGTTCAGTCCATATGATTTGTCACGACCTTTGGACTATCCTTCTTGTGGGAGTAGGTGGGGCCCCTGCATGCCACCCGTAGTTGGACGATCAATCTTCTGTTTAGTACTTCAACATAGTGATTTCCTGGTAAGGATTCACTCGTGTCACATCAAGTAAATCTTATTGATTTACTGTCTAAATCTAATTGATTTAATGTCATGTTTTCTTTCTTTTCCTACAATTTTATGATGTAGGTTTTGCCAGGTGACATTCATCACAGAATAAACCGTTTGGTTTGCTCTATGATGGATATTTTTGCAGGTTTCACTTCTTATGTCGTGTCAGTAACGAAGGCACTGTCCATCACTTATATTACTGGAAAAATTGGATCAGTCTTTTGTCTGAGTACAAGCTAAATCCCTATGATGAACTGCAGTTTGGTTTAAACGCCACAGTTAGTCCTTCTCGTGTTTAAAAGAAATGAAGAAAAAAATTGATCACGGTCACGGAGCCTAGTCAAGTTAGAAAGCTGATCATAGCAGACCAGACACGATCGCCGCTGTCTCGCACATCGGTACCACCTTCAGCAACGGATTGAGCACCAACAGTTTCTCTAGCACTGATAGCGGCAACAGCTAAGTTTAATCCAGCTGAGGATTGGGCACCGACCGCGTCAGCGGATCAGGCTGATCTACCAGAGGATCGGGCATCGACACCGGCACCAGCTCTACGAGGAGCACCATCTCCGGCAGCAACAGCGGCTTCGGCACCTGCACCAACACTTGCACTTGCATCTGCTCCGGCCCGTGCAGCGGCAACCGAACGAGCAGTTGCACCGGCAACAGACTGGGCTGCAGTTCGCACTTCATATACCAAAGTCCTTACAAAAACCGACATGTCCACCTTCTTGGTAAGCATTGGCCGCCCAAGTGCTTCGTTCTTTTTTCCGCATGATTCAATGTGTTGATCTAACTGTTTGGGTATGTCTTCTTGTTTGCAAACAGATAATTCCTAGAGCAACGAGGGAGTTGTTCAACAATCCGGGGAGAGCGGCCAAGTTTCTCTTACCATGTGCAGCCTTGGTGTGAATGAACCTGCTCAATATACCGTAAGTACAAAGGATGGTCGCATGAGGATTGATGCTAAAGGATGGTCAAGGTTCAAATCTAAATCATATCTTGCGGTAGGGTATGATCTCAAAATCGAACTTTCTCGGCAAGGAGAGCTGGTCCAAATCAACTTTGAAATTCTTGAGTAGCAGCACGCAACTGCCGAACTGATATATCCTCCGAGAGATTTTGATGTAATAATCTGGCATGGTGAAACATGTGTCCTGTGTGTATAAGTAATACGACAGTATTATTTATCACATGGTATATCGTTGATAGAATTGCAATTCTCATTGCTGGTTAGGAACTGTCATTCGATTTCATTCCAACAGTTCCCGTGCTTTATTCAATTTTGTGTATTCGCCTTGCGACAGCATCTAAAACCAGCGCCGTATCGATCGCTTGCAATATGAAAAGCGCTGAGGTAGAACACATGGCCCCCCAAACATGCAGGGTGGGCATGCGGCCCAAAGTCTAGAACCGTGAGCCTGTCTGAGTATTATATTCCCAGCTGAACCCCCATAATGCCCGTGTGTTGCACGTAACATCAAGATGCATTTGTATGAGTATTTTATCTTGTGAGAGAAAAGGATGAACGAGGGAAGGCCTTATTTGCAAATTTGGAGAGGTGTGTGGGTACCTTTTTGCAAAATTACCATAGTTTCCTTTCTATCCGTTAGATATAAATCGGACGACCTATATTGCAGGATGGTAGGCACACCATCATCACCAACTCGTCTATACTGTGTTAAAAACAACTCCGTTTTTTATAATTATATATGTTATATATATTCCCCTTGATTTTTCTTATGTATAAAGTTGCGATATAAAAGATTTGTATATTTATATACAGAGAGGGAGTATCTCTCTGTCAAAAATATATTTATGTGTAACTAGTTACTCCTGTCTTTCTACTTCCTTTCGCTGATATGTGGGGCATCCGGCAACGGGGTCCACGTGCCATATGCACAAATTAGAGTGCATAACTGCACGGTAGACACACCCCGGTCGTAGCGCCGCAGTAATGCCCAATGAGCCGTCAAATCACAAACCCCCCTGAGGGAGTCCTGGATTAGGGGGTCTCCGAACAGCCGGATTATATCCTTTGGCCGGACTGTTGGACTATGAAGATACAAGATTGAAGACTTCGTCTCGTGTCCGGATGGGACTCTACTTGGCGTGGAAGGCAAGCTAGGCAATACGGATATGGATATCTCCTCCTTTGTAACCGACCTTGTGTAACCCTAACCCTCTCCGGTGTCTATCTAAACCGGAGGGTTTTAGTCCATAGGACACAACAACTACAACATACAATCATACCATAGGCTAGCTTCTAGGGTTTAGCCTCTCCGATCTCGTGGTAGATCTACTCTTGCACTACCCATATCATCAATATTAATCAAGCGGGACGTAGGGTTTTACCTCCATCAAGAGGGCCCGAACCTGGGTAAAATATTGTGTCCCCTGCCTCCTATTGCCATCCACCTTAGACACACAGTTCGGGACCCCCTACCCGAGATATGCTGGTTTTGACACCAACATTGGTGCTTTCATTGAGAGTTCCTCTATGTCGTCACCGTTAGGCTTGATGGCTCCTACTATCATCGACAGCGATGCAGTCCAGGGTGAGACTTTTCTCCCTGGACAGATCTTCGTGTTCAGCGGCTTTGCACTGCGGGCCAATTCGCTTGGCCATCTGGAGCAGATTGAAAGTTACGCCCCTGGCCACCAGGTCAGGTTTGGAAGCTTAAACTACACGGCCAATATCCGTGGAGACTTGATCTTCGACGGATTCCAGCCTCTGCCTTGTGCGTCACGCCGTCACGATGAGTACGATTTAGCTCTACCGTCGGACAGTGTTCAGGAGATCGCACAGGCAGCCGCTCCGACCCTCAATTCGGAGCCAGTTGCGCCGTCCATGGACGGATGGATGGACCCCGCCACGGAGGCCTTACCCTCAACGGCGATCGAGCCAAACATCGACCTTACGTTACACGAGAGCCGTGTTGTTAAACTGCCGGATCCTTCTCCGGCCACAGACTCCAAACCGCCCGCGCCCGTTCCTATCGAATCCGATTGGGCGCCGATCATGGAGTTTACCTCTGCGGATATTTTTCAGCACTCGCCCTTTGGCGACATACTGAACTCATTATTGTCTCTCTCCTGGTCAGGAGGATCCTGGCCGAACTATGTCCGGCAGGACTGGGATGCGGACGACGAAGAAATTCGCGGCCCACCCACCACCCACCCAGTAGCCAATGTCGATGACTTAACCGACATACTCGACTTCGGCTCCGAAGACATCTACGGTATGGATGACGATGCGGGAGACGAAGAGGAACCACTGCCCACAGGGCACTGGACAGCCACCTCATCATACGATATACACATGGTGGATACACCCAAAGAAGGCAATGGCAACGAGATAGCGGAGGATGACCCCTCCAAGAAGCAATCCAAGTGCCGACATCAGCGGCGCCGCTCTAAGTCCCACCAAATCAAAAGTGGTGATACCGGCACAGGAGATAATAACACTCCGGATAGTGTCGAAGACAACAACAATCCCCTCCAGCAAGATTTAGAGCAGGAGGATGGAAGAGTCGGCCCTCCTGAGAGAGCGACAGATGGAGAGGCGGAGGATGATAATTACATACCCTCCTCTGAAGACGAGGCAAGCCTCGGTGACGAAGAATTCGCCGTGCCAGAGGATCCCGTCGAACAAGAGCGCTTCAAACGCCGGCTTATAGCCACATCAAATAGCCTTAAGAAAAAGCAGCAGCAGCTTCAAGCTGATCAAGATCTGCTAGCTGTCAGATGGACTGAAGTCCTCGCGGCCGAGGAACATAAACTCGAGTGCCCCTCCAAGAGTTACCCAAAATGCAGGTTGCTACCCCGACTGGAGGAAGAAGCGTATGACGTGGCTGATCACCCACCTCGTGGCCGCGATAGAGAGGCAATCCAGCCAAAAACTCAGCCCGCACCCCGACGCCATTCAAATAAAAAGGCATGGGGAGATACGCCAGACCTGCGAGACATATTGGAGGACAAAGAAAAACATGCAAGATCGATCTACGGATCACAAGGGCGCGCCACTATGCGAGACGATAAACGTCACGCCGGATACAGTAAAAGTAAACCGGCCGGGCCAAACACAGCGGGCAAGACCCATTCGAGCTGTGTCGTGATATAGCCCAATACAGAGGCTCCGCACACCCCTTATGCTTCACAGACGAAGTAATGGATCATCAAATCCTAGAAGGTTTCAAACCTGTAAATATTGAATCATACGACGGCATAATAGATCCCGCAGTATGGATCGAGGATTTCCTCCTCCACATCCACATGGCCCGCGGTGATGACTTACACGCCATCAAATACCTCCCACTAAAGCTCAAGGGACCAGCGCGGCATTGGCTTAGCAGCTTGCCAGCAGAGTCCATCAGCTGTTGGGAAGATCTAGAAGCCGCATTCCTCGACAACTTTCAGGGCACTTATGTGCGGCCACCAGATGCCGATGACTTGAGCCACATAATTCAGCAGCCAGAAGAATCGGCCAGGCAATTCTGGACTCAGTTCCTAACAAAGAAAAATCAAATTGTCGACTGTCCGGATGCAGAGGCCCTAGCGGCTTTCAAACACAACATCCATGACGAATGGTTAGCCCAGCACCTTGGTCAGGAAAAGCCGAAATCTATGGTAGCCCTCACGACACTCATGACCCGCTTTTGTGCGGGAGAAGACAGCTGGCTGGCTCGCAGTAATAACATATCCAAGAACCATGGTACTTCGGATACCAAGGACGGCAATAGCAGGCCACGTCGCAACAAACATAAGCGCCGCATTAATAGCGATAATACCGAGGATACGACAGTCAATGCCGGATTTAAAGGCTCTAAACCCGGTCAGCGGAAAAAGCCATTCAAACAAAGTACGCCGGGTCCGTCCAGCTTGGACCGCATACTCGATCGCTCGTGTCAAATACACGGCACCCCAGAAAAGCCAGCCAATCACACCAACAGGGATTGTTGGGTGTTCAAGTAGGCCGGCAAGTTAATTGCCGAAAACAAGGACAAGGGGCCACATAGCGATGACAAGGAGGAGCCCCGGCAGCCACACACCGGAGGACAGAAGAGGTTTCCCCCACAAGTGCGGACGGTGAACATGATATACGCAACCCACATCCCCAAGAGGGAGCGGAAGCGTGCGCTGAGGGACGTATACGCGTTGGAGCTAGTCGCCCCAAAGTTCAACCCATGGTCCTCCTATCCGATTACTTTCGATTGCAGGGACCATCCCACTAGTATCCGTCATGGCGGATTCGCCGCACCGGTTCTGGACCTAATCATTGATGGATTTCACCTCACTCGAGTCCTTATGGATGGCGGCAGCAGCCTGAACCTGCTTTATCAGGACACAGTGCACAAAATGGGTATAGACCCCTGAAGGATCAAACCCACAAAAATGACCTTTAAAGGCGTCATTCCAGGCATAGAGGCCCATTGCATAGGCTCAATTGCACTGGAAGTGGTCTTCGGATCCCCGGATAACTTCCGAAGCGAAGAGTTAATCTTCGATATAGTCCCGTTCCGTAGTGGTTATCATGCAGTGCTCAGGCGAACCGCATTTGCGAGATTCAATGCGGTACCACATTATGCATACCTCAAGCTCAAGATGCCCGGACCTCGCAGGGTTATTACAATCAATGGAAACATAAAGCGCTCTCTCCGAATGGAGGAGCACACCGTGGCCCTCACAGCAGAAGCGCAAAGCAGCCTCTCAAGGGAATCCACCAGTTCGGTGTTTCAAGACCCGGACACCTTAAAGAACGCTCGGAGCAATCGGCAACTAGACCGCCTGGCGCGATCTGAGCTCGTAGCAATGCGGCCCCCACCCCAGTCTCAGCCAAATGGCGAAACTCGTGTCGCGCGTACATAACTACGCATTAAAAATACCATGGGCACAGGTGGGGAGGGGGCACACTGCGGCACGCCCCAAGACGCGGCTTAAACCGCACTAGGGGCTTCTCGTTTGGTTATTTTTCTCTTTTTCAGGACCTTAATCTCTGGAATCCCTGTCCGGCAGCACTATCGCCGAACACATGATGCAACAACCAAGGAGGCAGAAAGCTACGTCACACCACGGAATTCCCAGGTGGATTACAATAACGAGCAAAATATTTGATTTAATACTGTTCCTCAGCTTGCCCTTGGAAGCGACATAGTCCTACTCTTTGCTTATCGCACTATCTGTATCATTCTGCTTTAACGCACCTTTTTGAATAAACAATGCATAACATCACAACTATTATTGATATATATATATATATATATATGTGTGTGTGTGTGTGTGTGTTTATTAACGACGCCTTGCAACCGTACACTTTGGAACGGCCAATACACCAGGGGCTTACGTACCCCACAATATGGTGTGAAAAGTCCGAACACTTTCACAAGTGCGGCACCCCGAACTTATAGCATTATATGCATCAACTCCGAATCATGTCTTTGGTCAAATGTTGGGTTTGCCCGGCTCCTATGTTTTGGTACCTTACGTTCCGCTCTATCGGCTAAGGTAGCGCTAGGAGAACTACTGCGATTGTGCCCCGGTTCTGGTGGGCTAAAGCACCTCGGTAGAGAAAGCTAAAACTGACTGTCATGATAAGGCGAGAGACTGGTCGCTGTTCGGCGAGGTTTTCGAGTCCCTAAAGACTTATGCCGCTTAGAGCGAGGGGCCGGCCCTGTCCGGCTTAAAGGCGCGTATCGCACCCTGAATTCGGCCTTCCGAATACCAGGGGCTTTGCCGAAATTTAAAATTATAGAATTCTATGGCTAAGTGAGAGTGATAAAGCATTATTAGTCTGGTTGCCTTGTTCGTTGTGCTAAGCACCTTCCTCGAAGGACCCCAAACATGGGAACAAGAGTGCTCAGGTTTATCCCGAACACCCCAGCACTCGTGGCATGGGGGCAGAAGCCAAGGACTGGCCATCTCTTAGATTGGGTAAACAGCCAAACAGAAGGTAATATTTTAAATTCACACAAGCGTTGCATAGTGCATATGAAACAAGTTTTCATCATACAGGATCACACGAGCAAGTTTACTCAAATATTACATCCTTTGAACATTCATCCGCTACAAGACGGGCACCCTTCAGGACACCCTCATAATAAATTTCGGGGGTGGGATGCTCCTTGCCCTGCGGCGGCCCTTCCTTGATCAGCTTCACAGCGTCTAGCTTGGCCCACTGCACCTTCACACGGGCGAAAGCCCGGCGTGCACCTTCGATGCAGACGGACCGCTTGACGACCTCCAGCCGTGGGCAGGCATCCACAAGCCGCCTCACTAGGCCGAAGTAGCTGTTCGGAAGGGCGTCGCCAGGCCACAACCGGAGTATAAAGCCCTTCATGGCCTGTTCGGCCGCTTTATGTAGCTCGACCAGCTGCTTCAGCTGGTCGTTCATGGGCACCCGGTGTTCGGTCCCTGTATACTGAGACCAGAACAACTTCTCCGTTGAGCTCCCCTCCTCGGCCTGGTAAAACTGCGCGGCATTCGACATGCTGCGGGGCAAATCTGCGAATGCAACTGGAGAGCTCCGGATTCGGGTAAGTAATAGGTAATTTACTTTCACATGCTTGCTTTGCATATAGAATGCCTTACCCGCCGCTATTTTATTCATCGCATCAATCTCCTGGAGGGCCTTTTCGGTTTCGGCCTTGGCACTTTTTGCGCTCTCGAGGGCCGTGGCAAGCTCAGACTCTCGCGTCTTTGAGTCAAGCTCCAACGCCTTGTGCTTCGTCACGAGAGCCTGGAGCTCTTGCTGCACCTCGCCCACATGAGCCTCTTGCCTTTCCCGCTCGGTGCGCTCCTTGTCCGCTTTATCTTCGGCCTTGGTTAGTGCTTGCTTCAGGGTTGCCACCTCGGTCGTGGCCCCTGGCAAATATACGATGATCCTGTCATTTTGCAATCGCGTCTTATTTTATATGTACATATCTATAGACAGGGTATTACTTACCCTTGTTCTCCTCGAACTGCCTATTGGCAAGGCCGAGCTCTTTCTTGGACCCCTCGAGGTCCTGCTTCAGTACGGCGACCTCCGTAGTCAGTGCGGCAGACGCCAGCAGCGAAGCCTGCATACACATATTGACATACTCATATTAGACTCCTGCGATATGGTTTGATCCTCTGTTCGGCTTTTCTTTGTGAACACCGAACAGAGCATCAGGGGCTACTGTCTATGCGGTAATATTTTTCCTATATTTTAACACTTACCTCAAAGCCTGTTAGAAGGCTGGCACAGGCTTCAGTCAATCCGCTCTTGGCGGACTGAACCTTCTGGACCACCGCACTCATAATAGTACGGTGCTCCTCGTCGATGGAAGCGCTGCGAAGCGCTTCCAGCAGATTGTCCGGCGCCTCTGGATGGGCAGAGGTCACCGGCACAGGCGTCTTGCCCCTCTTATAAGGAGGCCGCCTGCCCGAGTCTGGAACCGCTGGAGGTTCCGGCGTGGTGTTCGGCTGAGGGCCGAACTTGGGGTCCTCAGGGGCCTTGTCCCCTCGGCTCCCGGAGTCTGGAAGGTCGCCTTGAGGCACCTCCGGGACTGTCTCCCCTCGACCCAGTGCCTCTTGAGAGAACACCTCAGCGTCATCCGCAGGGCAAGGGGAGGTGGCGTTCGGAAGTGGATCGCTATCCATATCCGACGAGCCCAGGGAGCCGTCCGACAATACATCCATATGGGCTCATGGCGGCCTGCATAATCATATTCGGTGTTAGGGAAAGCAGTGCGACAAAGGAATGCTATGAGTTACTCTAGTATCCAAATACTTACGACCTCCCCAGGGGCTTGGCCCTAGGCAACCACTCGTCTTCGCCTTCGGCGGCGGCGGTGGAGCTGTCCAAAAGGAGAGTCCTTCCCTTCTTGGACCCTTCGGCCCCCCCAGTTGTGGCGGCCTTCCTTTTCTTGTCTCCCCCAACTGAAGGGGGAGCATCTTCTTCTTCCTCCTCGTCTTCGGGGGAGGAGTGCACCGCAGAGTGATAGGACGATGAGTCCGATAACACCTGGCATCGGGAACTCTTTCGGGTTCCCTTGGCCTTCTTGGTCTTCTCTGACACCTTGTAAGGAGCCGGTGTCAGCATCTCCGTCAGGAGAGTGTTCGCTGGGCCTTCGGGCAAGGGAGCCGGATAGTCGATCTGTCCGGCCGTTTCCTGCCAGTCCTATCAAAGGAACGGGAGCTTAGATCCCGCATAGAGTCAAACTATGAAAAACAAGTATCCTGTAAGAGGTAAAACCGCTTACCGCGCTGGCTTGGCGCTTCACGCAGAATCCGCGATCCTTGGTAGTAGGAGGAGGAACCTCGGCGCCCTTGAATAGCACCTTCGAGGCATCCTCGTGTGTTGTATCGAAGAGCCTGTTCAGAGTTTGGTGCTGGGCCGGGTCGAACTCCCATAAGTTGAAGGCCCGTTGTTGACACGGGAGGATCCGGCGGATGAGCATGACCTCGACTACGTTGACGAGTTTGAGCTTCTTGTTCACCATGTGCTGAATACATATTTGGAGTCCAGTCAGCTCTCCCGAACTACGCCAGGATGGGCCCTTCTCTTTCCAGGAGGTGAGCCACATGGGGATGCCAGATCGGAACTCGGGGGCCGCTGCCCATGCAGGGTGACGCGGCTCGGTGATATACAACCACCCCGATTGCCACCCCTTTATGGTTTCCACAAAGGAGCCCTCGAGCCATGTAACGTTGGGCATCTTGCCCACCATGGCGCCTCCGCACTCCGCCTGGTGGCCGCCCACTACCTTCGGCTTGACATTGAAGGTCTTCAGCCAAAAGCCGAAGTGGGGCTTGATGCGGAGGAAGGCCGCGCACACGACGATAAACACCGAGATGTTGAGGATGAAGTTCGGGGCCAGATCGTGGAAATCCAGGCCATAGTAGAACATGAGCCCCCGGACGAATGGGTGGAGAGGGAATCCCAGTCCGCGGAGGAAATGGGTAAGGAACACTACCCCTTCATGGGGCCCGGGGGTGGGGATGAGCTGCCCCTCATCTGGGAGCTGGGCGTGATGTCGTCGGGCAGGTATCCGACTCTCCTCAGCTTCTTGATGTTTCCCTCCGTGACGGAGGAGACCATCCACCTGCCTCCCACTCCGGACATGGTTGGAGAAGGTTGAGGTGGGGAGTGCGGACTTGGGCGCTAGAGCTCGAGTGTGCGAAAACGGATGAGCAAAGGAGGAAGAAGGCATGGATGAAAAGGTGAATCCTTATCCCTTTGTATGGGCGGACGAAACTATGCGTCCCCACTAGCCTGGTAAAACTCGGTTATCCCCCAAGCACCGTAATCGATGGCGCGGTTGGGTTACCCACTGAGGGAGTCCTGGATTAGGGGGTGTCCGGATAGCCGGACTATACCTTCAGCCGGACTCCTGGACTATGAAGATACAAGATCGAAGACTTCGTCCCGTGTCCGGAAGGGACTTTCCTTGGCGTGGAAGGCAAGCTTGGCGATACGGATATGTAGATCTCCTACCATTGTAACCGACTCTGTGTAACCCTAGCCCTCTCCGGTGTCTATATAAACCGGAGGGTTTTAGTCCGTAGGACAAAGAACAATCGTACCATAGGCTAGCTTCTAGGGTTTAGGCTCTCTGATCTCATGGTAGATCTACTCTTGTACTAGCCATATCATCAATATTAATCAAGCAGGACCTAGGGTTTTACCTCCATCAAGAGGGCCCGAACCTGGGTAAAACATCGTGTCCCCTGCCTCCTGTTACCATCCTCCTAGACGCACAGTTCGGGACCCCCTACCCGAGATCCGCCGGTTTTGACACCGACATTGGTGCTTTCATTGAGAGTTCCTCTGTGCCGTCTCTGTCAGGAAGGATGCCTCATCCCGTCTTTAAAGACGGCACCGTTGCTAAGGGAGCTTTGGCTGTCGGCCAGACTCTCAGGCTAGGTGGTTCCCTTATGACCGCCCATTCGGCTGCTACGCCAACGACGACCTCTCGGGTCATCGAAAGCAATCTTCATGTCAGCTCGGAATTCGCCGAGCAGCAAGATCCAATGGAGCTCTCTTCCCTAAACGAGCTCTTGGATCGCATCGCCGCCCTGGGAGTCACTACGGATTACGACCAGATTGGGCCTAAACCCGATCTGAGAGAGATTAACTCTCCCCAGGTCACCCATCACGTCGCCGTGGTAGAGGGACGGTGCGGCGATCCTTCTTCTATCCTAAGGACTAGCTATGTCCGGATTCCCGATCCCTCCAAGCCGGATACCCGCGGAGGGGAGGACATCACTCAAGACCTGAACTTAAAGTCGGGCGACGGGCTAGATGCATTGGACAGCATCCAAGAATCCAAACTTCCGAGTTCGGAAACTCCTTGGCCCCTGGGTCTCAGTTCGAAAACTCCTACCCGAGATCCGCCGGTTTTGACACCGACACCCACGCCCGCATTGATGAGAATCCCGTGATAAGGGGACACGATCTCTGCTTTGACAAGACGTGTCAAAAAAATGCCTCGCGTTATGTGCGGGGCTAGTTAAAGGAAACGGTTCGAATAATCACCGGGCCATGGTGTAATGACGTGTTGCCAAAACAAGTCAGCAAATTAGATTTGCGGAAATATTATTCTCTCTATGGTGGTATGTGGAACTTATTTTGCAGGGTCGGACACTATCCTTGTATTCATATTCTTCTGTGATGTATTCGGAGGAGGAACCCGCCTTGCAATGCCGAAGACAATACTGCGCGCTGGACTCATCGTCATTGAAAGCCTGGTTCAGGGGCTACTGAGGGAGTCCTAGATTAGGGGGTCTCCGGACAGTCGGATCATATCCTTTGGCCGGACTATTGGACTATGAAGATACAAGATTGACAACTTCGTCTCGTGTCCGGATGGGACTCTACTTGGCGTG
Source organism: Triticum monococcum (assembly GCA_034509565.1). NCBI lineage: Eukaryota > Viridiplantae > Streptophyta > Magnoliopsida > Poales > Poaceae > Triticum > Triticum monococcum. Next base: position 523,395,189 of record CM067842.1, on the reverse strand, counting down.
GAAGGCAAGCTAGACAATACGGATATGGATATCTCCTCCTTTGTAACCGACCTTGTGTAACCCTAACCCTCTCCGGTGTCTATATAAACCTGAGGGTTTTAGTCCGTAGGACACAAAAACTACAACATACAATCATACCATAGGCTAGCTTCTAGGGTTTAGCCTCTCCGATCTCGTGGTAGATCTACTCTTGTACTACCTATATCATCAATATTAATCAAGAAGGACATATGGTTGTACCTCCATCAAGAGGGCCCGAACCTGGATAAAACATTGTGTCCCATGCCTCCTGTTACCATCCGCCTTAGACGCACAGTTCGGGACCCCCTACCCGAGATCCGCTGGTTTTGACACCAACACCCCCCTTTCCAGCTTTAGCAGTAAGCTGGACGGACGAAGCGGCAATATTTCACTAGGCCTAAATCCCCTTCTCCCTCGTTTGCTTGTTCAGTTCAAACCCCCTCTCGGCGATTGCATAGGGTTTTCTCATGGAGAACCAGGTACGAATCGTTCATCCATCCCCGATAAATCCAAGTCCCTTGGTCGCGGGTAATCCTAGGATGGCAGCCGCCGCCGTTGATGCATTTTTCTTCCTACTGAATCTAGTGTGTTTCATTTGCAGTGCCCAAAGTGCGAGGACCCTACAGGTTTCCGCGCCCTAGGCGAGACGCCACACTAGTTCCTTCTCATCCTAACACAGGATTTTAAAGCACGCACAGTATGTTCCTAGAATCCTCTTTTCTATCCGAGAGGGTGGGTTTTTTTTTGAACATGCTGTCGACTAATTTGGAAATTTCGATTGCTATATTTGGATAAAAGGTACTACCAGTACGATGGTCAACACTGACGTGAAGGAGGAAGTTATTTCTAGATTTGGATTGGGAATACATTGTGTTCTCATATTATTTTTCCTGGAGTGCATTATCTGTTCTGCCAGAACACATGTACTCAAGATGCTCGGCCTTGCCATAACTGAATACACCAGTTTAATGGTCAAAGTGAAGACAAGCCATGGATATAAGTTCCGATTTGGGTTCATGAACCAAGAAGGTCGCTGCTTTTTTATGGCCGAACTTGGATAAACTTTCTCAAGTGTTAGGGACTGAAAGTTGGCGCAGGAATGTTGATGGAAATAGCAGAACCTGGTCTCATCTTCACTGCGATCTTCCACCCCGACGTCGTTCCAATTGTTCATCCATGTTAGTTTTGTATCTGGTTCTTGCTTGTTGCCTCGATTACTAGTTAATCCACCTATTCTGTATAACTAATCACAATTTAACTTTAGAAGTAGCAACGAATCTCGCACGAAGATGCTACTTCTAACTGATATTTTCTTATAATTGGTGGCACGTGTAGGTTTTTTCAGAGTTAAGCAGGCTGCTCGTTTGTTATTCTGTAACAACTCGGCTATTACTGATGGCACTGAAGTTGACTGGGACGACATCCACAATTTTCTACACTTTATTGATCGTCTTGAGGTCCTTGTGGGGTGTTTCAATGGTGGAAGGCCACGTGGGATATGTGTGCCACCGCTGCACTCATTGAACATGTCCAACTATGTCGAGAAACTTATGGTATGAGCTGTTTTCTGTTATATATGTTGTTCATAAACTATTGCTTATACACAGTTTTACAACTGTGATCTTCTTGAAACAGAAACTGCCCAGTTCTATTGTTCCTATACAGATGCCTGACCATGGTCGGGTCAGACTTGCGCTTGGTCACAACATGATGTTTATGTCGACCTACTCCATTCCCCTTGGAGGTGAAAAGATACTTATTCATGGGTGGTCTCAAATAATGAAGGCCCATCCATCTTGGAGAATAGAATAGAAGATTATGTTCCTACTTTTCCATGGCTCTAAAGCGAATATCCTGTTTATTGACCACATTGCGTGATGAAGTCACTTTCAGAAGGTTGTGGATGCGCGGGGTGGAGCCTGGGCCTTGTCCTGGGGCTTGGCGGCCTCACCCTTGGTTAGGCAAAGCAGCATTGTTCGAGGCGTGCTTTGTACGGTTGAACCTGTATAAGTACTCATACTGCTTTCAGCTATGGTTGTTAAGTGCCCCTGCTGGTTTCAGTTAAGGTTGTTAAGTACTCCTGCTGCTTTTATAGTCTGTCGTGTTTCTTCAGTCCTGTCTTCCTCCAGCCGCCAAAACCAATCCAGTGCCGGCGGGGCCGCCTGCTTCCGCCTCCCACGGCTGGCTGCGCCTCAGCGCATGCATCGCCGCCCCACCATCTCCTAAATTGTTAACGCCGATGTTCGACGCCTCGTCATCGTCCTCCACGTGCTTTGGCGCGCTTGCCGCGGCGCCGCCCTCTCGCGTTGTCAACATGGTCAACAAACAACAGGAATCGGCAGAAGTACATGGAGAGGATGATAGTAGGGGCCCACCATGTCAGCGTATGGAAAAATAAAATGCTTCCTCCTAGTGTTTTCCTGACATCTCGGACCCATGAAATTGTGAGCGTATATAGTTAATAGACAAGAGAACAACACAAGATCGGCTGACACCTGGGACGTAGCTGCTCGAGTAGTATTTTTTTGTTATTGTTGAGACGGAGCAGGGTTTGAATTGGGCTGTGACCTGTCTAGGCCAGGCTTATATTTTATGTTCACCATGTGACCAGCCCAGCTATTTTTTTCTTTGTGAAAATGAGCCCAGTTTATTTTATCTGAAGAATACCCAATCTAGGCCTACATATTTTTCTACGCCCTGATGGGCTGCAACTCTTTCAAGACGCCTGCAAATCATGAAAGTACTATGAAATGGGTTGTAAATATAAAAACAGATGACAAATTGGCAATTACTTTATAATTTCAGATTTTTTTCACATTTTCAGATTCCTATTTCACTGGGCATTAACCTAATTTAAATATATCTTCAAAGTTCTTTAAATCTGGCTCAACATTTCGGTATTAAAAATAGTTTGGAACCCACAGAAATATGTGTAATTGGCCTTGGCCAACCAAAAAAACGGACTGCAATAAATTGCATAAGTCGCAATGAGCTATATATAAATTATTAAAAAAAGAGGGAATGGTCTGACTTGTGGGCCTATTTAGTTGGCGCGTATGCAAGATTTTTTTAGTTATTATATATGTCCACAAACGATTCTAGCAGACGTAACCGTTGGATGTCAATCCAACGGCCGCCGTGTTTCTTCATTCTCTGATCTTCTTGCTCCAGCTGCCAAATCCAGCGCCGGCATGACCGCCTGCTCCTGCCTCCCGTGGTTGGCTGTGCTGCCGCGCAGGCCTCACCACCCCACCGTACTCCAATCGCTGGCCTAGCCACCCCTCTACTCACCCATACCTGTTGTTATTCTCCGGCGACGGCAGACAAACCAGTAAACCCTCATACAGTCATACTCCCCTCCACGCAGAAAACAACTGCCGAGTCTTCCCTAGCCCCGTGTCGTTCCCTTTCTAGGCCTCACCGTCGTCCAACACCTTGGTGCTCTCAGCGCGGCCTGGTCAACGTGGTCAATGACCGACATCATCTAAAGTGGACTGTACGTGGAGAGGCTGACAACTGGGTTGACGGCCGCACGCAAGGAAATGCCTCCTTATTACGCGCAAAATAATGATTCCTCCACCTGACATCTGGGACCCACCGAAAGGGCCTCCGTATTTCATGAAAAAAAACGTTACCAACGCTGACAGCTCGGACCCACCAGCTATATCTTCGCACGCAAGGAAGTGCCTCCTTATTACGCACAAAAAATGAATACTCCCCCTACTAGCTAGGACCCAGTATAGTGGGAGGCTGACTTGTGGGCGTACTAAGTTGACAGGGACAGAGGGCTTTGTCAACTTAGTCAATATGCATGATTCTAGCTCCAGTGACCATACGATGTCCATCCAACGGCCCTAGTCACTACAAGAAATATGTCAACTTGTAACCTTCTGTTAGTGACCCTAGAAGAATTGGTCATAGATCTATGACCATTTCAGACCAATTGGTCAAAAGTTGTTCGGGGGCTCCAAAACCTAAACTATAACGACCATTTTGGTCAGAAAGGTCGTAATTTCCTTACACGAAATGGTCATAAAGCAGATAGCACTGGTCTGCTGCCTTATTTCTAGCTGATCATGACCAATATAGATGGTCATAACCTTGTAAATTGTGGTGGGTTGCTATGACTAGGCGCCACCTCATCAGTTTTGCCTATGTGTCATGTCCATGTGGCAGTTTTTGCCCTAGGTTATGAAGCAACCTATATTTCTGTCATTCCCAAAATTCCCAAAAAAATCTCATAAATTCTTTGGGTCATATCTTCATTAAATATGTAAAAATCCTTCCTTTCCTAGTTCAAAACTAATTCAACAATATTCATTTTCCTATTCTGTTCACGACAACACTTTATGAAGCAAGTGCTATTTATATATTCTTGATTGCCCTCGGAATTTTTGGGCACTCTTTCCTATCCAAATCATTACTGCATGACAAAATTCAGCTCTACTTGCCTAGCAAATCTTCCTCGGCAAATTTCCAAAGTTTTTGTCCACCTAGAAGCATTGTGAAGGAAGTACCTTTTTTATATATCGAAATGACATGAAATTTATACAGTTCCTTCATATGCCCAAATTATCACCCTCCTCCAAATTGCAGCTCAGTCAAATCATCTATGTGAGCCCAGGTTCAATTTATATTTTATGGCCAAATTGGCACGTTGCAAAGCAAGTGTTATCTATACCCCTCCTATTACCCTCAAATTTTTCGAGCACTCTTCCATACCCAAATCATTGCCACATGATAATATTCAGCTCAGTTTTCCTAGTAAATCTTTCTCAGGAAATTTTCAAACTTTCTACCTCGAGAGAAGCTTTGTGAAGTAAGTACTAGCTAGGCTTACCCAAATGATCTGAAAATTTACCAGCGCATGACCATACCTATGTAACTTACCTACACCAATTTTTAGCTCATTTCATTCATCCAATCTCTCTCACTAGTTTTCCCAAGTTTCTGTCCGTAGAAGAGAATTGTGAAGGAAGTACCACTTTGGCATTTCCAAATAGTATCCATTTTCTACAGTGGTTTCCTATGCCCAAATAACCATCCTCCACCTAATGCCAGCTCAATCCGTTCATTATTTTGAGCCGAGCTTCAACATTCGTAGTGATGTCCAGTGTGGTAGTTCGCAAAGCAAGTACCACCTAGGCTCCTCCTTTTGAGCTGAAAATTTGTGAATACGGTCTTCTTAGTAACAGATCATCCTCAGCCAAAACTCACGCCCATTAGCCATGTACATTTCCCGTACCGCTAATTAAACACTTGGTTGTTAATTCATGTTTGAGCATCGATCCGTCTCCTCGTGAGAATCTTATGTTGTAATTTTCTTCCTAGCACCAACCTGGGGAGTGCCCAACCCACTAGACATGCCTAGGCCGCCCAGAACGCATGACAACACCACGGTCACGCGGTGACCACGCGGCGGGCATGCGACTTTACGCGCTCTAGAGTTGGGGCCCTCGGCCACTGCCCAAACCTCTACGTATCGCCACCAAACCATGTATTTATGATTAAATAGGTCCTTATGTAACTAGAAATGATTTTTGGAAAAAATAAATAGCAAACTATGAGGCAGCTGCAGTTCAAATTTGACCTGCTTCCTACTGAATCGGTGGAAATTTGTCTTTTTCACGAGAGGTGGATCAAAAAAACTTACACCCAACCATTTTGTCAATTGTACATTAAATATGGCCTAGTATTTTATAAAAATGATTTGGTCCAATTTTGCAATAATTATTTGGTAGTTCCTTCACAAAAAAACCTCCTTTTGGGCACTCGAAAAATGGAAAATGGTTTTTTCGTCCAACGAAAATGAAAACTTCCTTAGGAAAAATTGTTTGCCATTCCAATATGCACCCTTGTGCACAATATGAGATCATTTGAACAAACTATGCCATGAATGTGGCCATAAGATTGATCATTTCGCTTGAAAGCCATTGACCTTCACACATGATAGCTCATTTCTGAGAACACTTTTTTAAAATAATTATTGTATTACAAGTTTATTATTTTTACTGAAAACTTAATCACATATAATGAGACAATGCAAAGGTTTTCCAATTTTTTGATTTTTTTTTAATTTTTTATGCCCATATCAAAATGTGGTCAAAACGGCGGGCTTGACCGTTCCTAGGTAGCGGTTGAATCTTGGAATTTTTTGGGTGTTTCTCTGATTAAATAGATACTTATGTACCTATAAATGATTTTTTGAAAAAATAAAGAGCAAACTACAAGGTAGCTATAGTTCAATTTTGACCCGCTTCCAACTGAATCAGCGAGAATTTGTCTTTTTCACCATAGGTGGATAAAAACTTTTTACAACCAACCATTTTGTTAATTGTGCATTAAATATGGCCTAGTATTTTAGAAAAATGATTTGGTCCAATTTTTCAACAAATATTTGGGAGGTCCTTCACAAAAAAAAAACTCATTTCGGGCACTCAGAAAATGGAAAATGAATTTTCCGTGCAAAGAAAATGAAAACTCCCTTAGGCAACATTGTTTGGAATTCCAAGATGCACCCTTGTGCACAATATGAGATCATTTGAACAAACTATGCCATGAATGTGGCCATAAGATTGATCATTTGGCTTAAAAGCCATGAATCTTCCCACTTGATAGCTCATTTCTGAGAACACTTTTTTAAAATAATTACTGTATTACAAGTTTATTATTTTTCCTGTAAACTTGGTCACATATAATGACAGAATGCGAAGGTTTTCCAATTTTTTTGATTTTTTTGAATTTTTTATGCCCGTTTCAAAATGCGGTCAAAACGGCGGGCTTGACCGTTCCTAGCTAGCGGTTGAATCTTGGAATTTTTTTGGTGTTTCTCTGATTAAATAGATACTTATGTACCTATAAATGATTTTTGGAAAAAATAAAGGGCAAACTACGAGGTAGCTACAGTTCAAATTTGACCCGCTTCCAACTGAATCAGCGGGAATTTGTCTTTTTCACCAGAGGTGGACAAAAACTTTTTACAACCAACCATTTTGTTAATTGTGCATTAAATATGGCCTAGCATTTTAGAAAAATGATTTGGTCCAATTTTGCAACAAATATTTGGGAGGTCCTTCACAAAAAAACTCATTTCGGGCACTTGGAAAATGGAAAATGAATTTTCTGTGCAAAGAAAATGAAAACTCCCTTAGGCAACATTGTTTGGAATTCCAAGATGCACCCTTGTGCATAATATGAGATCATTTGAACAAACTATGCCATGAATGTGGCCATAAGATTAATCATTTGGCTTAAAAGCCATGAATCTTCACACTTGATAGCTCATTTCTGAGAACACTTTTTTAAAATAATTACTATATTACAAGTTTATTATTTTTCCTGTAAACTTGGTATAATGACACAACGCGAAGGTTTTCCAATTTTTTTTGAATTTTTTGAATTTTTTATGCCCGTTTCAAAATGCGGTCAAAACGGCGGGCTTGACCGTTCCTAGCTAGTGGTTGAATCTTGGAATTTTTTTGGTGTTTCTCTGATTAAATAGATACTTATGTACCTAGAAATGATTTTTGGAAAAAATAAAGAGCAATCTATGAGGCAGCTGCAATTCAAATTCGACCCGCTTCCAGCTGAATCAGCGGGAATTTGTCTTTTTCACCAGAAGTGGATCAAATATTTTGACACCCAACCATTTGGTCAATTGTGCATTAAATATGGCCTAGTTTTTTATAAAAATGATTTGGTACAATTTTGCAACAAATATTTGGTAGGTCCTTCACAAAATAAACTCATTTTGGGCACTCGAAAAATGGAAAACGAATTTTCCGTGCAAAGAAAATGAAAACTCCCTTAGGCAATATTGTTTGAAATTCTAAGATGCACCATTTTACACAATATGAGATCATTTTAACAAACTATGCAAAAAAAACAATCTTTGACACCCGAAAAATAGGAAATGTTTTTTTAAAGAAACTTATCTTTAATCAATCACGACCAATTTAAATGGTCATAAGGTCTTTAAGTTGATTGTTGCGTTCTCATTGGTCCAAGGGCAGCTCACGCGGATCATGCATCAACCACCGTCCAATCGCCCCGGATCCAACGACAGCCATCGCCCCTCGCTGTCTCACCCGCTTAACCCTAACACAACCCTTCCATCTCCCTCCCTCAGATCTCCTACGCAGCCATAGCCGCCTCCCCCAACCAACTCCCTCCCTCAGATCTCGATCCGCCGCCGGCCCCAACCACCCCCCACCGCCACCGTAGACGAGGTCGAGGCTGACCCAAGATCGAGTCAATGCCCAGACTCGCGATGGGCTTAGCGGGGATGGGATCCCATCCCATCCCGCTCCTCCTCCTCCTCTCAGACTCCACCGATTCCTCCCCAAATCCAGCCGCCACCGCCCGCCGAACTCCTCTCCCCCAACCCCACCGCCACCGGCGACCTCGTCTCCACAGCCACACCGGCGACCTCCCTCCCTCCCTTCGTCGAGGGCACCCGAAAGCCTAGCCCCTCTCTTCCCGCGCGGACGGGGCGACAGAGATGGCCAAGGATGCCGCAGATCCGGCAATGACGGCGCCGGAATCCGCACCCAACCGCAGTGGCTGCTGCACCAGCATCACGAGACGGCGATGGGGGGTCCGTAGCCCATGATGACGGCGAGGTACGAGATGGGCTGCAGCACCTAGACGCCCAGGTACGCCCTCCTCCTTCCCTACTCATCTCATGTGCCTGCAGATTCTCCTCTCCTCTCATCTCATGTGCCGCTGCTTGTTTGCTTCTTACTGTGGGAACTGGGCAGACCCGACCTTTTCTTTCTCTCTGCGCCTGACCACGGACACGGCAATGGCAACGGCAAGGGGAACCCGACCAGTGATGCGTTCGTTCACAGCCTCACAATGTTGTAAGCAGCCCCCCTTTCTGAAAAATTTCCTGCAATTTTCTTCTCTAAGATTCAGTACTCTGCTAATTTTGATGGTTTGTTGCGTTATCCTCTGTAATATGCAGCAGCTTACTGAAGACAAACTTCCTCAAGAGGTCCGCGTATTGCTCGATGACGCTGTTGTTGCAGCATCGTCCTCCTCGACCACAACTACCGCGCCCGCGTCTCTGATTTGGGCACCGCCAAGGTCCACCACAACTGCAGAAACGTCCTCCTCGACCACATCCACGCGGGGCAGAAGGAGTGAAGTGCTACTTGTATCCGGAATGGAGCTCTCGCTTTAGGTTAATCTTGAATTCTTCATGCATTTACTTTCAGAAAGCATGTGCAGTTCTTCATAGTAGTATTTCTACCTGAAACTCAATCTGTGCTTTACCCCTAATGTTTGCTTGTTGGCAATTTGCCACTACCCATCATGTTCTGAATGGCACGCATGGTGCTCACAACGATTTACACTGCACAGTTTGATTCTGATAAGCATCAGTTTAGACATATCAGGGCCATTTGGTCAGCCTCTAACAAAGCTACTCTGAAACCCTTCTCTTTGAAATGGGTTGCTCCTGCTATGCTATGCCACAGTAATAACTTGCATAACTATGCCACATCCTGCACTGCGACACTTAATCCTGGATAAGCACACGACTCATGTATTTAAGTCTAGTACTTTTCATCATTGCACATTACTTCACATGTACTACTTGTATAATTGATAGCTCACGGCGTTCTCTGATTGCATGCTGCTTTTTTAGTGGATGAACTAGTCTCTAATAATTTTCTAAAACATTAATACTCGATGATTACAAGCAGAAGTAGTCCTTGTTTTTGCGTTACTCACTTTTCTTGAAAGTTGCATACACGTTTTTTAATTCAGATGTGTGTATCACTGGATATGCACTCGTAGTACAACACAGATTAGTAAACACTTGCTTAGGAGGATGTTATACTTTTTTAATTCAGAGGTGTTTTCACTTTTTGGTGCTGAGAATAGTAGCAAGTAGCGTCGCCTAAGATGTAATTCTTGCTTCAAGGCTGAATGCTTGTCATTTTCTGCAGAATGCTAACACGAGTGCTACTTGAATCATTAGAGTTGGTTTTTATTTCAGTACATCTAGTATCAAATATGGTATTTGTCATAACTAAGGAATTAGGAGCCAATTACCTTGCCCTTCTTGCTGTTTCTTAAGAGTCGGGTCACTTGCAGAATTGTTCTTTGGATAGATAGGCTTGTGAAGGAGCCAATTACCTTGCCCTTCTTGCTGTTTGTTAAGAGTCAAGTCACTTGCAGAATTGTTCGTTAGATAGGCTTGTGAAGGATAGGGAAGCACCTTACCTATCATTGAACCCATCTATACTCACTTCAGCTGCAACTCTGTGTTTAATTCCGTGCCTGGGATTACTAATTGAGTCGTTCTACTACATCCTGTGATGAACTAAAGAAGATGATTTCTTTTTTTGCATATAGCATGCAAGAATTTCCCTCACTCGCGTCATTTATGTTCCGAATTGCCCTTCAGCACCACTACTCACCCGAAGAATTGTGTAATGGCTAGTCACAAGCATTGTCACCCCCTGTACATGATTCTATTTTTCATATGATTGCAATAGCAGAGTTCACAACAGCGTGTTTGTAATGCGGCTTGTTGCTGTTCTCTTTTTCATATGTAGTGCTAATGTTATGTGTGTGATGCTCCAGCTCCATGCAAGCACTGGGGCAAAGGGCTCTGTTAAGCAGGTCTCTGTGGTAAGCATCTCAGTTCCGCCTCTGTCTGCTCGTTCGAACTGGTGGTGTTGCGAGATGGGTTTGCTTGTGGATTCTTGTTTTGGTAGTAGTTTTCTTTGCTATGAGTAAGATGCTGGTACTTTGCTTGCCATGTCTGGTTCTTGTTTTGGTAGTAGTTTGCTTTGCTTATCCAGTAGTATCAGTCAATTGGCCAGCCTGTAGCAGCTTGCAAAGAAAATTAGACCAACTGTCCAATTCTTGCCTGAATGCACTCTTTAAATGAGATAATGTGCTAGAGGCATGCTACTATATTGCCTTGCTGTAAACAAGATGGTGTTTATTGTATTGTCTTCCATGCAGATTTGGTGTATTATCTGCCGACCTGCTGGTGTCATGTGTACCGTAATTCAAGTTACTGTATGTGTTAGAGAAATCAGTGTTGATTTATTTGTTGTTCTTTTTCTTCTTTCTAATTTTTGCAGCCATGAATCAGGAAGTAGCATATTCAGTTTTGCTAATAGAAAATAAATGTATTAAAAACTTTAAAAATTGCAAGTGCTTGTTCATGTTTGGTTTTCTCTAAACTTTGTTTGTATGATTGAGGGCAAATTTACTTGGTTCTTTTCTCTAAACTATGCTTGGAACATTTGTTTTTATGATCTAAAATTGCTTTCCTGTGATGATGTAGGTGCCCAGTTTGTGCTCGCTACCGAAGGAGCTCCATGTTGAAGAAGATTGAAGACACTTGTAGAGCTACAGGGTTAACACCAGGGCAGCTTGTAGAGCTTGTATATGTATAGAGCTTGTAAATGTATCACGTGTAGAGCTTGTAGAGCTTGTATATGTTAGAGCTTATTATGTGTAGAGATTGTAAAGTATATGTTATTTGTACAATATGAGCTCTGTACTGAATCTGGCTGATAATATTTGGAGTATTATGTGTGTGTTTTGTTTGTGCCAATTTAAATACTGGTTATTTATTTACTCTTAAATTGAAATATGAAGAATATGAACTTGCTAGTTGGGACCCACGTACCTGAACCTGACATCTAGGACCCATTTGACTAGTGGACCTTTTTTATATTACAAAAAAACTAAAACTTTCTAGAGGAAAAGGCCACGGCCCAAAAATGAGAAGGCTTAATTGTTGGGCTTGGCCCATCTACCTAGCCAAAATTAATATGAGAAAAAAACACAAATAGGCCGAATTGTTGGGCTAGGCCCATGTAGAAAATCGAATTGGACCGGGCTGAATCTTGTGCCACGTCAGATTGCCACGCTGGATGCCTACGTGGCCTGGGGAGGTTGCTAGTGACCAAAACGCCACAGTAGACGTATTTTGGTCATAAACGTCTTCGACCATTCCAGAAGAAAGGTCGCTATAGTCAGTTTACAACGGCCAGCTTTTGACCTTATTTTTTTGTCACAAAAAGGTCACAAATGGAATTTGTGACCATTCAGTGACCAATAGTGGTGGTCACAAGTTGACATATTTCTTGTAGTGAGTGCCTCTTCAACCTCTGGTCTTCTTGCTCCAGCCGCCCAAACCAGCGCCGGTCGTGCCTCGTGCTCCCGCCTCCCGTGGCCGGCTGCGATGCCGCGAAGGCCTCACCGCCCCTACTACTCCCACCGTTGGCCAGGCCATCCGTCTACTCACCCACACCCCTTGTTATTCTGCGGCGACGGCAACCTCACACCGCAGTGAACCAGTGAACCCTCATACTCCTCTACGCATGGGCATCCCTTTCGCGTCTACCCCGGCTCCGCGTCAAGCCCTTCCTAGGCCTCACCGTCGTCCACCGCCCTGGTGCTCTTGGCACGGCGTGGTCAACGTGGTCAAGGAATGGCTTCCATCTGACGTGGACTGTACGTGAAGAAGCTAACAGCTGGGTCGACGGCCGCAACAAGGAAGTTCCTCCTTATTACGTGGAAAATAATGGTTCCTCCACCTGACAGCAGGGACCAACCAAACGGGCAACCGTATTTCGTGAAAAAACGTTTCCCCCGTGACTGCTGGGACCAACCAGCGACATCTTCGCACGTAAGGAAGTGCGTCCAGGCAAAAAAACAATTCGCCCCTAACTGCTGGGACTCACCAGCTACATCTTCGCACGCAAGGAAGTGCCTGACAGTCGGGACCCACCTGGTCGAAGCGTACGTAGCGTTGTCATTCTGGTCGCGAACGTGTACGTACATACTGGTCCATGTAGAGGCGCGCATGTGTCGTAGTAGAGGCGCGCACGTAGCATGTACATGTACGTACAGCGGCCAGTGTGCAAGAAAGAAAATATGGCCACGTACGTACATACGGGCAGGGTCTCGAACGCCTACTCGCGCATACATGCGGCCAGGGCTCGTGTACATGGCTAGGTCAGGACGGAGAAACAACGTCGTCGTCGTGTTCATGGGGAGCCAACCAGCTGGGTCGGAACAGAATGCGTCGTCGTGTTCATCGGGACGGCTTGGACGGAACAGCCGATGGAAATGAGGCCTGGCGTACCGCAGAACAGAGGAAACGGCCTTGTGTTTGACCGACCATGGTAGAAACAGGATCCTGTTCATCGGGAGGGGTCTGGCGTACCGCAAAATGGAGGAAACAGACCTCCTACGATCGAAATGGGGGTCATGTTCATCGGGAGGGGTGTGGCGTACGCAAAACGGAGGAAGCGGACTTGTGTTAGAGCGCTACGGTTGAAACGGGGGTCCTGTTCATCGGGAGGGGTGTGGTGTACCGCAAAACGGGACTCCACGAGATACTGTTCATCTCCACCGTCGACCCCCTCCAGCCTCCACAGGCTACTGTTCATCCACCGTCGACCTCCTCCAGCCTCCACCTGCGACTGTTCATCCACGGGCTCCTAGTCATCTAGCCTCCACTGCGCGCTACTCCACCGGCTACTGTTCAACCAGCCCTCTCCATGGGCTCCTGTTCAACCACCCCTCCACGGGCTACTATTCTGTAACACCCACAATGAGGCTATATCTCCCATGAGTCGGGGCACGACTTAGAGGCATAGCCGCATGGTAGGCTTGTCGCAAGAGGGGTAATCTTCACACATCCCATGTACTGAATAAGAAAGGGATAAAGAGTTGGCTTAAAATCGCCACTTCACACAAATACAAGTTAAACATACATCATCCAGAATACAATCAAGGTCCGACTACGAAACCAAAGTAAAAGAAGACAACCCCAAATTCTAGATCCCCGATCGTCCCAAACTGGGCTCCACTACTGATCAACCGGAAACGAAAACAACACAACGAACAAGATCTTCATTGAGCTCCCACGTGAGCTCAGTTGCGTCATCTGCACTGGTATCATCGACACCTGCAACTATTTGGAAGTATCTGTGAGTCACGAGGACTCAGCAATCGCACACCCGCGATATCAAGACTATTTAAGCTTATGGGTAGGATAGGGTAAAGAGGTGGAGCTGCAGCAAGCACTAAGCAAAATATGGTGGCTAACTAATGCAAATAAGAGCGAGAAGAGAAGCAACGCAATGGTCGTGAACTACAAGTGATCAAGAAGTGATCCTGAAACTACTTATGTTCAAGCATAACACAAGAACCGTGTTCACTTCCAGGACTCCGCCGGAAAGAGACCATCATGGCTACACACGCGGTTGATGCATTTTAATTAAGTCAAGTGTCAAGTTCTCTACAACCGGACATTAACAAATTCCCATCTGCCGATAACCGCGGGCATGACTTTCTAAAGTTCAAACCCTATAGGGGTGTCCCAACTTAGCCCATCACAAGCTCGCACGGTCAACGAAGGATATAACTTCTCCCAGGAAGACCCAGTCAGTCTCGGAATCCCGGTTACAAGACATTTTGACAATGGTAAAACAAGACCAGCAAGACCGCCCGGTGCGCCGACATCCCGATAGGAGCAGCACATATCTCGTTCTCAGGGCAACATCGGATGAACACTACGTACAACTAAAACCAGCCCTCAAGTTTCCCCGAGGTGGCGCCGCAAGTGGCTCTAGTTCGGACCAACACTTAGAGAAGCACTGGCCCGGGGGGGGGGGTTAAAATAAAGATGACCCTCGGGTTAATTACTCCCAAGGGAAAAGGTATAGGTTGTTAGGCAAATGTAAAACCAAGGTTGGGCCTTGCTGGAGGAGTTTTATTCAAAGCAAACTGTCAAGGGGTTCCCATAACCAAGGTTGGGCTCTGCTTCGGCCCGCTCCAGACTTTGATTCAGTCCGGAAACCTCCGCGGTATGAGCAGCAGTAGCCGCTACAGATGCCTGCTTACAAAAGAAGAGAGATAGAGGTCATCAAATGAGTCTTCCCACGTCCGAACAATGTATCAGGGGCTACTATCCATACCATGACACTCTTCGAAACCGTACAAAACATACCTCAAAACCTCTCATAAGGTCGATACAGGCTTCATTCAGTCCATTTTCAGCGGACTAAATCTTTTCAATCACCACACCCATAAGGGCACGGTGTTCATCAACGATGGAGGCGCTCTTCAGCGCATCCAATAAAGCACCCGGCGCCTCTGGTTGGATAGAGGTTGCCGGTGGAACAGGGACGCCCTCTCCAGCCGAGGAAGGCCGCTTGCTTGATTCCGGAGCCGTATTGGTCTCCAAAACAGTGTCTGGTTGGCGGCCGAATTCAAGATGGTCCCTGCCGTCGACTCCTGTGGGGATCTTCTCCCCCATGTCTTCGGCCCCTGAAGTTTGACCTCCAGGCGCCGCCTTCACGATTTTCTCCGCCCCTCCTTGGACGGAGTCCCTCTAGGACGAAGCATTGGTGTTGATCAGATGTTCGGGGGGAGGGGCCTTCGGAGGCGTCCCGCTCTCCATAGCATCCGAACTCAGCAAATCCTCGGACGTGGACTGTTCAGAACGGGAGCCCATCGGACTACAAAACATATGGCTTAGGTTAAAATACTATGCCATGATGGGTCCGGATACATGAACGTGTTCAGATTTTATATACTTACGAGTTCACCAGGGGCTGGGCCCTAGGATCCCACGCCGGGCTGCTATCAGCGACGGTAGTGGACTCTTCCGGAAGAAGAGTTTTTCCCCTTTTAGGCGACTCGGCCTCCAAGTGTACGGAGGCCGTCCTCTTCTTTCTTCCCCCTATTGGGGATTCGTCTTTCTCCTCCTCGTCCTCTTCGGAGGTGGGTCGGGCATGGTGATGAAGGCCGCCCCGGGTCTTTTTGGCCTCCTTTTCGGTCTTCTTCTCCGGCACCTTGTAAGGCACCGGGTCCAACATCTTTGTTGGTGTCAAAACCGGCGGATCTCGGGTAGGGCGTCCCGAACTGTGCGTCTAAGGCGAATGGTAACAGGAGGCAGGGGACACGATGTTTTACCCAGGTTCGGGACCTCTTGATGAGGTAAAACCCTATGTCCTGCTTGATTATTCTTGATGATATGAGTAGTACAAGAGTTGATCTACCACGATATCAGAGAGACTAAACCCTAGAAGCTAGCATATGGTATGATTGTATGTTGTCCTACGGACTAAAACCCTCCAGTTTATATAGACACCAGAGGAGGCTAGGGTTACATAAGGTCGGTTACAAAGGAGGAGATATTCATATCCGTATTGCCTAGCTTACCTTCCACACCAAGTAGAGTCCCATCCGGACACGGGACGAAGTCTTCAATCTCGTATCTTCATAGTCCATCAGTCCGGCCAAAGGATATAGTCCGGCTGTCCGGAGACCCCCTAATCCAGGACTCCCTCAGTAGCCCCTGAACCAGGCTTCAATGACGATGAGTCCGGCGCGCAGTGTTGTCTTCGGCATTGCAAAGCGGGTTCCTCCTCCGAATACACCACGGAAGAGTTTGAATACAAGGATAGTGTCCGACCCTGCAAAATAAGTTCCACATACCACCATAGAGAGAATAATATTTCCACAAATCTAATATGCTGACACGTTATGGCAACACGACATCACGCCATGGCCCGGTAATTATTCGAACCGTTTTTCTTTAACCAGCCCTGCACATAACACGAGGCGGTTTCTTGACACGTCTTATCAGAGCAGAGATCGTGTTCCCCTTATTACGTGATCCTTATCAATACGGACGTGGGTAACCCAACCGCGCCATCAATTATGGCGCTTGGGGGGATAAGCGAGTTTTACCAGGCTTGTGGGCGCGCATAGTTTTGTCCGCCCTTATAAAGGGATAAGGTCTCACCTTTTTCTACCCACGCCTTCTTCCTCCTTGCTCATCCATTCTCACGCACCCGAGCTCCAACGCCCAAGTCCACATCCTTCTCCTCAACTCTCTCCAAACATGTCCGGAGCAGGAGGCAAGTGGATGGCCTCCTCCGTCACGGAGGGACACATCAAAAAGCTACGTGGAGCCGGATACTTAGCCGCGGATATCGCGCATGGGCTGCCAGCCGCGGGACAGGTCATTCCTACCCCGGAACCTCACGAAAGGGTGGTTTTCCTCCCCCACTTCGTCTGCGGACTGGGGTTTCCCCTCCTTCCATTCGTCCGCAGCCTTATGTTCTATTATGGGCTGGACTTCCATGATCTGGCCCCGAATTTCATCCTCAACATCTCAGCGTTCATCGTCGTGTATGAGGCTTTCCTCCGCATCCGGCCCCATTTTGTCCTGTGGTTGAAGACCTTCAATATGAAGCCGAAGGTGGTTGGCGGCCAACAAGCGGAATGCGGCGGAGCCATTGTGGGCAAAATGCCCAACGTTATATGGCTCGAGGGATCCTTCGTGGAGACCATAAAGGGGTGGCAATCGGGGTGGTTCTACATAACTGAGCCGCGCGACACCAACTGGGTGGCGGCCCCCGAGTTTCGATCCGGAATCCCCACGTGGCTCACTTCCTGGAAGGAGAAGGGCCTGTCCTGGGGTTCATCGATGGAGCTGGACGGACTCCAGAAGTGTATCTGGAACATGACAAGCAAGAAACTTAAGCTTGTCAACATAGTCCAGGTCATGCTCTTCCGCCGGCTCCTCCCGTGTCAACAACGGGATTTCAACTTATGGGAGTTCGACCCAGCCCAGCACCAGACTCTAAGCGAGCTCTTCGACACGACGCATAAGGACGTCTGGAGGGTGCTGTTCAAGGGCGCCGAGGTCCCTCCTTCTCTTACCGAGGACCGCAGGCTAAGCGCGAAGCGCCCCGCGAATCCGGTAAGTTCTGTACATCTGGTAGGGTGTTTATTTCCCATAGCTTAACCATGTGCGGGGTTTGAGCTCCCATGCCTTTGACAGGACTGGGTGGAGACATCAGAGCTGATTAACTGTCCGGCCCCTCTGCCCGAAGACCCTGCAGACGCTCTCCTGACGGAGATGCGGACTCCGGCTCCTAACGAGGTGCCGGAGAAGACCAAGAAGAAGGCCAAGGGAACCCGAAAGAGTTCCCGACGCCAGGTGGTATCAGACTAATCGTCTGATAACACCGAGACGCACTCCTCCCGTGAAAACAAGGAGAAGGAAGATGAAGATTCTCCCCCTCCAGCCGGGGGAGACAAGAAAAGGAAGGCCGCCCCAACCGGGGAGGCCGAAGGGTCAAAGAAGGGAAGGACTCTCCTTCCGGACTGCTCCACCATCGCCGCCGACGGCGAAGACGAGTGGCTGCTCAGGGCCAAGCCCCTGGCGAAGTCGTAAGTATTCGGATACCAGAGTAACTCATAGCATACCTTTGTCGCACTGCTTCTCCTAATGTCGAATATGATTTTGTAGTCCGCCCCAAGCCCGTATCGATGTATCATCGTCGGATAGTTCCTTGGACTCATCGGACATGAATAGTGATATAATTCCAACCGCCTCCTCTCCTTGCCCTACAGACAATGCCGAGGTATTGTCTCAAGGGGCACCGAGCCGGGGGGAGACAGTCCCGGAGGCGCCTCAAGGCGACCTTCCGGACTCCCGGAGCAAAGGGAGCAAGGCTCCCGGGGGCTCCAAGTTCGGCCCTCAGCCGAACACCACGCCGGAACCTCCAGTGGTCCCGGACTCGAGCAGGCGGCCCGCTTCCAAAAGGGGCAAGCCATCCGTGCCGGTGACCTCTGTCCACCCAGAGGCACCGGACGACCTGCTGGGAGCGCTTCGCGGCGCTTCCATCGACGAAGAGCACCGCACTATTATGAGTGCGGTGATCAAGAAGGTTCAGTCCGCCAAGAGCGGACTGACTGAAGCCCGTGCCAGCCTTCTAACTGGCTTTGAGGTAAGTATTTAAAATATAGGAAAATATTACCGCATAGACAGTAGCCCCTGATGCTCTGTTCGGTGTTCCGAATAGATGATAAAATAATATCTGCAGGAGTCTAATATAAGTATGTATGTATGCGTATGCAGGCTTCGCTGTTGACATCTGCCGCACTGACTGCGGAGGTCGCCGCACTGAAGCAGGACCTCGAGGGGTCCGAGAAAGAGCTCGGCCTTGCCAAGAGGCAGCTCGAGGAGAACAAAGGTAAGTAATACCTTGTCTATATAAAAAAGAAAATGTGGTTGCTAAATGACAGGATCATCATGATGCCAGGGGCCACGACCGAAGTGGCGACCCTGAAGCAAGCGCTGTCCCAGGCCAAAAACAAAGCGGCCGGGGAGTGCACCGAGCGGGAAAAACAAGAGGCACGGGTGGGCGACGTGCTGCAAGAGCTCCAGGCTCTCGTGAATAAGCACGAGGCTTTGGAGCTTGACTCGAAGACGCGAGAGTCTGAGCTTGCCGTGACCCTCGAGAGCAAAAAACATGCCAAGGCTGAAGCCCAAAAGGCCCCCAGGAAATTGAGGCGATGAGGACCCGCCCCGCCTTTAGAAGTGGGCCGGCCGGTTCTTCAGGCAGCGGGGCCGGACATTGGATCCGCCCCGCCTTCTTCGTCCAGCCCTAGGAGAGTTGTGTAAAACACATTAAGCATTTCCCTTGAGTTATGCAAATAAAACGTATGATAACTTACCGAGCTTGTAGGGCGGGACGGTTGGTACCCGCGGTCCTCGGCCGAGTCTGGCCACGATTTGTCGGGCTTAAAAAGCACCTTCCAGATGTCTTCGTGTGAGGAGCCAAAGAGCTCTCGCAGGGTCTGGTGCTTGGCCGGATCGAATTCCCATAGATTGCAATTCCGGTGTTGACAAGGTAGCCAACGGACTAACATCACCTAGACTACATTGACAAGTTCAATATTCTTGTCTTGGATACCCTTGACGCGCGTCTGGAGCGCCAACAGTTCGTTGGACGAAGAACAGTCCAGGCCCTTCTTGAGCCAGGACGTGAGCCGCAGAGGGGCTCCGAATCGGAACTCAGGAGCAGCGTCCCGCTGCGCGCCACGCGTCTCAGTAATGTAAAACCACTCCTGTTGCCAATCCCTCACGGAATCATTTAAGATGCCTGTTGGCCATTTGACGTTGGGCATATTGCTCACGATAGCACCCCCGCACTCAGCGTGCTCACCGCCCACTACCTTGGGCTTCACATTAAAGATCTTCAGCCATAAGCCAAAGTGTGGCGGGATGTGGAGAAAATCCTCGCACACGACAATGAATGTCGAGATGTTGAGGAAGGAATTGGGGGATAGATCATGAAAATCGATACCGAATACATGATGCCATGAACAAATGGGTGGAGGGGAAACGCTAGCCCATGGATAAAATGAGGGAGGAACATGACCCTTTCATGGGGTTCCGGGGTAGGAACGATCTGTCCCGCCGCCGGGAGACGGTGGCCGATTTTCTGGGCTAGATACCCGGCCTCCTGAAGTTTCTTGATGTCCTTCTTCCGGACGGTAGAGGCCATCCACTTGCCTCCCGCTCCGGACATATTTGGAGTGGTTCTTCGGAGGAAATGTGAACCTAGGCGCTGGAGCTCGGGTGCGCAAGAATGGATGGGCAGGAGAGAAGAAGGCATGGTTATAAAGGTGGAACCCTTACCCCTTTATAAGGGCGGAAGAAACTACGCGCCTCCCAACTTGCGTGGTAAAACTCGCTTATTCCCCAAGCGTTGTGATTAATGGCGTGGTTGGGTTACCCATGCCCGTATTGATGAGAATCACGTGATAAGGGGACACGATCTCTGCTTCGACAAGACGTGCCAAGAAAACCACCTCACAATATGTGCAGTAGCTGGTTGAGAAAAATGGTTCGAATAATAACTGGGGCCATGGCGTGATGTCACGTTGTGAAAAGCTGTGAGCAGATTAGATTTGTGGAAATATTATACTCTCTACGGTGCTGTGTGGAATTTGTTTTGCAGAGTCGGACACTATCCTTGTGTTCAAAATCTTTTATGGAGTATTCAAAGGAGGAACCCGCCTTGCAATGCCGAAGACAATCTGCGCGTCGGACTCGTTGTCATTGAAGCCTGGTTCAGGGGCTACTAAGGGAGTCCTGGATTAGGGGGTCCTCGGACAGCCGGACTATATACTTTGGCCGGACTGTTGGACTATGAAGATACAAGATTGAAGACTTCGTACCGTGTCCGGATGGGACTCTCCTTTGCGTGGAAGGCAAGCTTGGCAATTCGGATATGTAGATCTCCTCCCTTGTAACCGACTCTGTGTAACCCTAGCCCCCTCCGGTGTCTATATAAACCAGAGGGTTTAGTCCATAGGACAACAACAATCATACCATAGGCTAGCTTCTAGGGTTTAGCCTCTCCGATATTGTGGTAGATCAACTGTTGTAATACTCATATCATCATGATCAATCAAGCAAGAAGTAGGGTATTACCTCCATCGTGAGGGCCCGAACCTGGGTATACATTGTGTCCCCCGCCTCCTGTTACCATCCGCCTTAGACGCACAGTTCGGGAACCCCTACCTGAGATCCGCCGGTTTTGACACCGACAACGGGCATGAGTCTGAAATACCAATTTCAGTTTTTATAACATCTCATATACTCCATGGCGTTCAAAACATTTTCGAAGTCCCGCTTCTAAACCGTAAAGCATGGTGCACTAAACTATGAAGTAGTCATCATACCGAGCTTGCAAAACGTTCATAACGTTTGCATCTGCTCCTGCAATAGGTTCGTCACCTAGTGGTGCATCAAGGACATAACTCTTCTGTGCAGCAATGAGGATAATCCTCATATCACGGACCCAGTCCGCATCATTGCTACTATCATCTTTCAACTTAGTTTTCTCTAGGAACATATCAAAAATAAAATAGGGGAGCTATACACGAGCTATTGATCTACAACATAGATGTGCAAATACTATCAGGACTAAGTTTATGATAAATTAAGTTCAATTAATCATATTACTTAGGAAATCCCACTTAGATAGACATCCCTCGAGACACCTAAATGATCATGTGATCCATATCAACCAAACCATGTCCGATCATCACATGAGATGGAGTAGTCTTCAATGGTGAACATATCTATGTTGATCATATCTACTATATGATTCACGTTCAACCTATCGGTCTCCAGTGTTCCGAGGCCATGTCTATACATGCTAGGCTCGTCAAGTTTAACCCGAGTATTCCGCATGTGCAAAACTGTCTTGCACCCGTTGTATGTCAACATAGAGCTTATCACGCTCGATCATCAGGTGGTGTCTCGGCACGACGAACTGTCACAACACTGCATACTCAGGGAGAACACTTATACCTTGAAATTTTAGTGAGGGATCATCTTATAATGCTACCGCTGTACTAAGCAAAATAAGATCCATAAGAGATAAACATCACATGCAATCAAAATATGTGACAGGATATGTCCATCATCATCTTGTGCCCTCTATCTCCATCTCCAAAGCACCGTCATGATCTCCATTGTCACCGGCTTGACACCTTTGATCTCCATCGTAGCGTCGTGGTCATCTCGCCAACTATTGCTTCTACAACTATCGCTAACGCATAGTGATAAAGTAAAGTAATCACATGGCGTTTGCATTTCATACAATAAAAAGCAACAACCATAAGGCTCCTGCCAGTTGCCGATAACTTTTACAAAACATGATCATTACATACAATAACGTATATCACAACATATCTGGACCATATCACATCACAACATGCCTTGCAAAAACAAGTTAGACGTCCTCTACTTTGTTGTTACAAGTTTTACGTGGCTGATGCGGGCTTCTAGCAAGAACCATTCTTACCTACGCATCAAAACCACAATGGTGATTTATCAAGTTTGCTGTTTTAACCTTCAACAAGGACCGGCCACAGTCAAATTCAATTCAACTAAAGTAGGAGAAACAGACACCCGCCAGCCACCATTATGGAAAACTAGTTGCATGTCTGTCGGTGGAACCGGTCTCATGAACGTGCTCATGTAAGGTTGGTCCGAGCTGCTTCATCCAACAATACCGCTGAATCAAAATAAGACATTGGTGGTAAGCTGTATGACGATCACCGCCCATAACTATTTGTGTTCTACTCGTGCATATCATCTACGCATAGACCTGGCTCAGATGCCCCTGTTGGGGAACATAGCATGAAATTTCAAAAATTTCCTACGCTCATGCAAGATCTATCTAGGAGATGCATAGCAACGAGAGGGGGAGAGTGTCTCCACGTACCCTTGTAGACCAAAATCGGAAGCGTTTGACAACGCGGTTGATGTAGTCAAACTTCTTCTCATTCCGAACGATCAAGTACCGAACGTACGACACCTCCAAGTTCTGCACACGTTCAGCTCGATGACGTCCCTCGAACTCTTGATCCAACAAAGTGTCGAGGGAGAGTTCCGTCAGCACAACCATGTGGTGACGGTGATGGTGAAGTGATCCGCGCAGGGCTTCGCCTAAGCACTATGTGAATATGACCGGAGGCGTAAACTGTGGAGGGGGCCGCCGCACACAACTAACAATGTTTTTTGTGTGTTCTAGAGGTGCCCCCCTCATATATATAGGTTGGAGGGGAGGATAGGCAGCCAAGGGGGCGCCCCAAATAGGAGGAATCCTACTTGGGGTCCTCCCAATCCGGCCTCCCCCCTTTCCTATTCCTATTTGGAGTAGGAAGGGAAGAGGGGGAAGGGGGAATCCTATTCCCTTTGTCCTCCTTCCCCTTTTCTACAACAATTTGGCCAGCCCATATAAGGGGCGCACCAGCCCCTTAGGGGCTGGTCTGTCCCTCTCTTGGCCCATTAGGCCCATATAGTTTGTCGGGGGTTGCCCGGAACCCCTTCCGGTGACCCGATACGTACCCGGTACCCCGGGAACACTTCCGGTGTCCGAATACTATTGTACTATATATCAATCTTTACATCTCGACCATTTCAAGACTCCTTGTCAAGTCCATGATCTCATCCGGGGCTACGAACAACAGTCGGTCACCAAATCACATAACTCATATATAATACAAAATCATCATCGAACATTAAGCGTGCGGACCCTACGGGTTCGAGAACTATGTAGACATGACCGAGACACCTCTCCGGTCAATAACCAACAACACAACCTGGATGCTCATATTGGTTCCCATATATTCTACGAAGATCTTTATCGGTGGTATGGTAATGACAACATGCGTTATTCCCTTTGTCATCGGCATGTTACTTTCCAGAGATTCAATCGTTGCTATCTTCATACCTAGTTCAATCTCGTTACTGGCAAATCTCTTTACTCATTCCGTAATGCATCATCCCGCAACTAACTCATTAGTCACTTTGTTTGCACAGCTTATCATGATGTGCATTACCAAGAGGGCTCAGAGATACCTCTCCGATACTTGGAGTGACAAATCCTAATCTCGATCTATGCCAACCCAACAAACACCTTCGGAGATACCTATAGAGCATCTTTATAATCACCCAGTTACGTTGTGACGTTTGATACCACACAAGGTATTCCTCTGGTATGCGGGAGTTGCATAATCTCATAGTCGAAGGAATATGTATTTGACATGAAGAAAGCAATAGCAATAAAACTGAATGATCAATATGCTAAGCTAACGGATGGGTCTTGTCCATCACATCAATCTCCTAATGATGTGATCCCGTTCATCAAATGACAACACATGTCTATGGTTAGGAAAGTTAACCATCTTTGTTTTACGAGCTAGTCTAGTAGAGGCTTACTAGGGACACTATGTTTTGTCTATGTATCCACACTGATACGTCCATTTTGCATCATGCTTTTATATCTATATTTATTGCATCATGGGCTGTTATTACACATTATGTCACAATACTTATGCCTATTCTCTCTTATTTTACAAGGTTTACATAAAGAGGGAGAATGCCGACAATTGGGATTCTGGGCTGGAAAATGAGCAAATATTAGAGACTTATTCTGCACAGCTCCAAAAGTCATGAAACTTCACGGAAGATGTTTTCCAAATATATATAAAATACTCAGCGGAAGAAACTCACCAGGGGGGCCACACCCTGCCCACGAGGGTGGGGGCACGCCCTACCCCTAGGGCGCGCCCCTACCTCGTGGGCCCCCTGGTAGCCCTCCAGTGACCATCTTCTGCTATATAGAGTCTTTTGATGGGAAAAAATCATAAGCCATCTTCTCGGACGAAACTTCGCCGCCATGAGGGGAACCTTGGCGGAATCAATCTAGGGCTCTGGCAGAGCTGTTTTGCCGGGGAAACTTCCCTCCCGGAGGCGGAATCATCGCCATCGTCATCACCAATGCTCCTCTCATCGGGAGAGGGCAATCTCCATCAACATCTTCATCAGCACCATCTCATCTCAAAACCCTAGTTCATCTCTTGTATCCAATTCTTGTCTCCAAGTCCGGGATTGGTGCTAGTAAGTTGCTAGTAGTGTTAATTACTCCTTGTAGTTGATGCTAGTTGGTTTAATTGGTGGAAGATCATATGTTCAGATCCTATATGCATATTAATACCCCTTTGATTATGAACATGTTTATGCTTTGTGAGTAGTTACTTTTGTTCCTTAGGACATGGGAGAAGTCTTGCTATTAGTAGTCATGTGAATTTGGTATTCGTTCGATATTTTGATGAGATGTATGTTGTCTCTCCTCTAGTGGTGTTATGTGAACGTCGACTACATGACACTTCACCATTGTTTGGGCCTAGAGGAAGGCATTGGGGAGTAATAAGTAGATGATGGGTTGCTAGAGTGACAGAAGCTTAAACCCTCGTTTATGCGTTGCTTCGTAAGGGGCTGATTTGGATCCATATGTTTCATGCTATGGTTAGGTTTACGTTAATACTTTTGTTGTAGTTGCGGATGCTTGCAATAGAGGTTAATCATAAGTGGGATGCTTGTCCAAGTAAGGGCAGCACCCAAGCACCGGTCCACCCACATACCAAATTATCAAAGTACCGAACGCGAATCATATGAACATGATGAAAACTAGCTTGACGTTATTCCCATGTGTCCTCGAGAGCGCTTTACATCATATAAGAGTTTGTCCAGGCTTATCCTTTGCTACAAAAGGATTGGGCCACCTTGCTGCACTTTATTTACTTTTGTTACTTGTTTCTCGTTACAAATTATCCTATCACAAAACTATCTGTTACCTCTTATTTCAGTACTTGCAGAGAATACCTTGCTGGAAACCGCTTATCATTTCCTTCTGCTCCTTGTTGGGTTCGACACTCTTACTTATCGAAAGGACTACGATAGATCCCCTATACTTGTGGGTCATCAAGACTCTTTTCTGGCGCCGTTGCCGAGGAGTGAAGCACCTTTGGTAGGTGGAATTTGGTAAGGAAAAATTTATATAGTGTGCTGAAATTTACTATCACTTGTTACTATGGAAAGTAATCCTCTGAGGGGCTTGTTCGGGGTATATTCACCCCGACCAGTAGAGCAAAGAGTTTCTCCACAACCTACTCAACCTATTGAAAATGAATATGAAAATGAAAATGCTTGCTTTGAAGTTCCTGCGGGTATGATAGAAAAACTGCTAGCTAATCCTTTTTAGGAGATGGAACAAAACATCCTGATGAACATCTGATATATGTGGATGAAGTTGGTGGATTATTTAAGCTTGCAGGTGTACCCGGAGATGTTGTTAAGAAGAAGGTTTTCCCTTTATCTTTGAGGGGAGATGCATCGACATGGTATAGGCTATGTGATGATATGAGGTCTTGGAATTACAAATGATTGAAATTGGAATTTCATCAAAAGTTTTATCCTATGCATCTTGTTCATCGTGATCGCAATATTATATATAATTTTTGGCCTCGCGAAGGAGAATGCATCGCTCAAGCTTGGGGGAGGCTTAAATTAATGTTATATTCATGCCCCAATCATGAGCTCTCAAGAGAAATGATTATTCAAAATTGTTATGCTCGGCTTTCTGATAACAATCGCACCATGCTTGATACTTCTTGTGCAGGCTCTTTTATGATGAAGACTATTGAATTCAAATGGAATTTATTGGGAAGAATTAAACGCAACTCTGAAGATTGGGACCTCGACAATGGTAAGGAGTCAGGTATGACACCTAGTTTTGATTGTGTTAAATCTTTTATGGATACCAATGTTTTCCGTAAATTTAGCACTAAATATGGACTTGACTGTGAGATAGTAGCTTCTTTCTGTGAATCTTTTGCTACTTATGTTGGTCTCCCCAAGGAGAAGTGGTTTAAATATCATCCTCCCATAGTAGTAAAAGTAGATGCACCTATTAAAGTTGAAGAAAATACTATCACTTATAATGATCCTATTGTTCCTACTTCTTATGTTGAGAAACCACCTTTCCCTGTTAGGATAAAGGATCATGTTAAAGCTTCAACTGTAGTTCGTAAAAGCAATGTTAAAACATATACACCTCCTGAGCAAGTTAAAGTTGAACCTAGTATTGCTATTGTTAAAGATCTCTTGTCTGATAATATTGATGGGCATGTTATTTATTTCTGTAATGAAACTGAATTGCTAAACCTTGTGCTAAAGATAAACCTAGACCTGTGGTAGGCATGCATGTTATTTCTGTTAAAATAGGAGATCATTGTTATCATGGCTTATGTGATATGGGTGCTAGTGCTAGTGCAATACCCCATTCCTTATACAAAGAAAATATGCATGAAATTGCACATGCTGAAATAGAAGATATTGATGTCACAATTAAACTTGCCAATAGAGATACTATTTCACCAATGGGAATTGTTAGAGATGTTGAAGTCTTGTGTGGGAAAACTAAATATCCTGCTGATTTTCTTGTTCTTGGTTCCCCACAAGATAGCTTTTGTCCCATTATATTTGGTAGACCCTTCTTAAATACTGTTAATTCTACCATAGATTGCAAAAGAGATGTTGTTACTGTCGGTTTAGATGATATGACTCATGAATTTAATTTCTCTAAATTTAGTAGACAACACCGTGAAGAAGAATTACCTAGTAAGGATGAAATTATTGGTCTTGCTTCTATTGCCGTACCTCCTAGTGATCCTTTAGAACAATATTTGCTAGACCATGAAAATGACATGTTTATGAATGAAAGAAGGGAATTAGATGAGGTATTCTTCTCCACCCAAGGGTGATCCCGTGTTCGAGCTTAAACCGTTACCTGATACTCTAAAATATGCTTATCTTGATGAGAAAAAGATATATCCTATTATTATAAGTGCTAACCTTTCAGAGCATGAAGAAGAAAGATTATTGAAAACTCTGAAGAAGCACCATGCTGCTATTTGGTATACTCTTGATGATCTTAAGGGCATTAGTCCCACTTCATGTCAACATAAAATTACTTTGGAAGAAGATGCTAAACTAGTTCGCGATCATCAACGCCGGCTGAATCCTAAAATGAAAGAAGTGGTAAGAAAGGAGATACTAAAGCTCCTTGAGGCAGGTATAATTTATCCCGTTGCTGATAGTCAGTGGGTAAGCCCTGTCCATTGCGTCCCTAAGAAGGGAGGTATTACTGTTGTTCGTAATGATAAAGATGAATTGATTCCTCAAAGAATTATTACAGGTTATAGGATGGTAATTGATTTCCGCAAATTAAATAAGGCTACTAAAAAGGATCATTACCCCTTACCTTTTATCGATCAAATGCTCGAAAGATTATCCAAACATACACATTTTTGCTTTCTAGATGGTTATTCTGGTTTCTCTCAAATACCTGTGTCAGCCAAAGATCAATCAAAGACTACTTTTACATGCCCTTTTGGTACTTTTGCTTATAGACATATGCCTTTTGGTTTACGTAATGCACCTGCTACCTTTCAAAGATGCATGATGGCTATATTCTCTGACTTTTGTGAAAAGATTTGTGAGGTTTTCATGGACGACTTTTCTGTCTATGGATCTTCTTTTGATGATTGCTTTAGCAACCTTGATCGAGTTTTGTAGAGATATGAAGAAACTAATCTTGTCTTGAATTGGGAAAAGTGCCACTTTATAGTTAACGAAGGTATTGTCTTGGGGCATAAAGTTTCTGAAAGAGGTATTAAAGTTGATAAAGCCAAGGTTGATGCTATTGAAAAGATGCCATGTCCCAAGGACATCAAAGGTATAAGAAGTTTCCTTGGTCATGCCGGTTTTTATAGGAGGTTCATTAAGGACTTCTCCAAAATCTCTCGGCCTCTGACTAATTTATTACAAAAAGATATACCATTTGTTTTTGATGATGATTGTGTAGAAGCGTTTGAAATACTTAAGAAAGCATTGATTTCTGCACCTATTGTTCAGCCACCTGATTGGAATTTACCCTTTGAAATTATGTGTGATGCTAGTGATTATGCTCTAGGTGCTGTTCTAGGACAAAGGGTTGATAAGAAATTAAATGTTATTCAATATGCTAGTAAAACCCTAGATAATGTTCAAAGAAATTATGCTACCACTAAAAATAATTCTTAGCAGTTGTATTTGCTTGTGATAAGTTCAGACCTTATATTGTTGATTCTAAAGTAACCATTCACGCTGATCATGCTGCTATTAAATATCTTATGGAAAAGAAAGATGCTAAAACTAGACTCATTAGATGGGTTCTCTTGCTACAAGAATTTGATTTGCATATTGTTGATAGAAAAGGAGCTGAGAACCCCGTTGCAGACAACTTGTCTAGGTTAGAAAATGTGCTTGATGACCCACTACCTATTGACGATAGCTTTCCTGATGAGCAATTAAATGTCATAAATGCTTCTTATACTGCTCCATGGTATGCTGATTATGCTAATTATATTGTTGCTAAGTTTATACCACCTAGTTTCACATACCAGCAAAAGAAAAAGTTCTTCTATGATTTGAGGCATTACTTTTGGGATGACCCATCTTTATAAAGGAGTAGATGGTGTTATTAGATGTTGTGTACCTGAGCATGAACAGGAACAGATCCTACGCAAGTGTCACTCCGAAGCTTATGGAGGACACCATGCTGGAGATAGAACTGCACATAAGGTAGTGCAATCTGGTTTTTATTTGCCTACTCTCTTCAAGGATGCCCGTAAGTTTGTATTATCTTGTGATGAATGTCAAATAATTGGTAATATTAGTAGACGTCAAGAAATGCCTATGAACTATTCACTTGTTATTGAACCATTTGATGTATGGGGCTTTGACTATATGTGACCTTTTCCTTCCTCTAATGGTTATACACATATTTTAGTTGCTGTTGATTACGTTACTAAGTGGGTAGAAGCTATTCCAACTAGTAGTGCTGATCATAATACTTCATTAAAATGCTTAAAGAAGTTATTTTTCCAAGATTTGGAGTCCCTAGATATTTAATGACTGATGGTGGTTCACATTTTATTCATGGTGCTTTCCGTAAAATGCTTGCTAAATATGATGTTAATCATAGAATTGCATCTCCTTATCATCCCCAGTCTAGTGGTCAAGTAGAATTGAGTAATAGAGAACTTAAATTAATTTTGCAAAAGACTGTTAATAGATCTAGAAAGAATTTGTCCAAGAAACTTGATGATGCATTATGGGCCTACATAACTACATATAAAAATCATATGGGTATGTCTCCATATAAAATGGTCTATGGAAAAGCATGTCACTTACCTCTCGAACTAGAACACAAGGCTTATTGGGCTATTAAAGAACTTAATTATGATTTTAAACTTGCCGGTGAGAAGAGGTTATTTGATATTAGCTCACTTGATGAATGGAGAACCCAAGCCTACGAAAATGCCAAGTTGTTTAAACAAAAAGTTAAAAGATGGCATGACAAAAGGATACAAAAGCGTGAGTTTAATGTAGGTGATTATGTATTGCTATACAACTCTCGTTTATGATTTTTTGTAGGAAAACTTCTCTCTAAATGGGAAGGTCCTTACGTTATCGAGGAGGTCTACCGTTCTAGTGCCATAAAAATCAACAACTTCGAAGTCACAAATCCGAAGGTGGTGAACGGTCAAAGAATCAAACACTATATCTCAGGTAATCCCATAAATTTTGAAACCAATATTATTGAAACCGTAACCCCGGAGGAATACATAAGGGACACTTTCCGGAACGTTTCAGACTCCGTAAAGGAATAGGTATGTGGTACGGTAAGTAAACTGACTCCAAAACAATTTTTAAGGCCATATTTATCCGTTTTGGAATATTTAGAAAAATAGAAAAATAAGCAGCAGTCTGGGAAGGACACGAGGGCTCCACGAGGGTGGAGGGCGCGCCCTACCCTACTGGGCGCGCCCCTACCTCGTGGGCACGTCGTGTGCTCTCCGGACTCCGTTTTCATACACGACACGTATTTTGGTCGGAAAAATTCATTATATAATCTCTCGGAGGTTTTGACTCCCATAACACGCAAAATTCCCCCGTTTGTGTTTCGAGCTATTGCTGCTGCAGATTAGAGGAAGTTGTCTTCGCAAGAGTCAGTCGGGGAGAGTCGGGTGTCTCATCCAGCACCAAGATCAACAACAAACAACAATGCTGACCTCTTTGGGCCAGCAACGGAGGAAGATATGGATGCTGATTTGAAGAGAATAAATGCCATGGAAGAGGATCAAGAAGTCACTTCCCGCCTCCAAGCTGGATTCACAATGGGAGAACTGCAGAGCTCGACTATTCCAAACTCGGTTATCCCTTCCAATGTTAGATTTATTTTCTTATGAGAATATGAAAAAGAGTGTCTCTGGTTCTCCCGCAGCTATGCAGCACCCTTGGGTGCAGGGAGCTTTGGCTGTTACAGGAAAGCTCCGAAAGGAAATAATGGACCTCAAGCAGCAAGTCAACAAGCTCGAGGAGGAGAACCGTATCTTGAGGGGCATCATCGCCAGGAACATCACATCACCATCCTCGAAAAGAGAGACATAATCACATTGGTATGGGCACTCCACTTGGCAACTGCCAAGCTTGGGGGAGTGCCCCGGTATCGTATCACCATCACTTTATCTTTACCGTTTTCTTAGTTCGATCCTTTTGGTAATATCTTGATCTAGTAGAATAAAAGTTCTTAGTATGATCTACTTGTGAGTTTTGCTTTATTATCCTTCTATGTAATCGAGTCTGTGAGCTATATAATAAAGATTAGTGTTGAGTCAAGGGCTTGATTATTTTGCCATGATCCTAAGGGAATAAAAGAAAAGAGAAAGAAATAAAAAGAAACAAAGATATCATGTGAGTCTTATGGAGAGTAATGAGCTCACATAGAAAGAGTATGATGAATAAAAGTTGTTGAGGGTTGACAAACATAGTTTTGGTCATCGTTGCAATTAATAGGAAGTAATAAAGAAAGAGAGGTCTTCACATATAAATATACTATCTTGGACATCTTTTATGATTGTGAGCACTAGGAAGACAACATAATGGGTTATGTTTTCCTACATCTGAGATGAATTATATTGTCTTGGATCTTCCAACATGATGAGCTTTCCTTTCCCCCTCATGCTAGCCAAATTCACTGCACCAAGTAGAGATACTACTTGTGCTTCTAAATACCCTTAAACCAGTTTTGCCATGAGAGTCCACTATACCTACCTATGGATTGAGTAAGATCCTCTAAGTAAGTTGTCATCGGTGCAAGCAATACAAATTGCTCTCTAAATATGTATGACTTATTAGTGTGGGAGAAAATAAGATTTATACGATCGTGTGATATGGAAGAAATAAAAGCGACAAACTGCATAATAAAGGTCCATATCACAGGTGGAAATATAAAGTGACGTTCCGTAACACCCCGGATATGACTTTCCCAATATGTAATCCAACTCTTGCCGTTTCCGGCTTTAAGTTATTTTATTTTCTCGGGTTCAGGTCTTTGTCTCCGTGTGTGGTTATCGCTGTCATGCATCTCATATCATGTCATCATGTGCATTGCATTTGCATACGTGTTCATCTCATGCATTCGAGCATTTTCCCCGTTGTCCGTTTTGCATTCCGGCGCTTCGTTCTCCTCCGGTGGTCATTTCTAGCTTTCTTTCGTGTGTGGGGATTAAACTTTTCCGGATTGGACCGAGACTTGCCAAGCGGCCTTGGTTTACTACCAGTAGACCGCCTGTCAAGTTTCGTATCATTTGGACTTCGTTTGATGCTCCAACGGTTAACCGAGGGACCAAAAAGGCCTCGTGTGTGTTGCAGCCCAACACCCCTCCAATTTGGCCCAAAACCCACCTAACTCTGCTCCATCACCTGGAGCGTTCGATCACGATCGCATGGCCGAAAACCATGCTCAATTTGGACTCTCCTAGCTCCCTCTATGCCTATATATACACCCCCGGAAATTCGGATCTCCTTCCTCCCCCGAAACCCTAAATCGCCCCGCCACCGACGGACATGTCCGCCGCCTAGATCGGACGTGTCCGCTGCTCCCCGCCGCCGTCACGTGTCGCCGTCCTACTCGCCCGCGCCCCGCGCCCACATCGCCGGCCCGCGAGCCCAGCCGGGGCCCCCGCGGCCCAAGCCGCACTACGCCGCCTCCTGCTGCGCCAGCCGCCGCCTTCCTCGACTCCGAGGCGCCGCCGCGCCGCGCAAGCTCGCCGCGCCGCCGCAGCTCCGCCGCACACCGCCCGACCGGTCCCCGCCGCCACCGCAGTGCCGCCGCGCCGCCTCGGCGTCCGCGCCGCTCGCCGTCTCCCCCCACGCTGGATCCGGCCCGATCCGGCCATCCCGCGATGTCCTCGGCCACCAACGAGCTCGCCGGAGCTACAGTGCGCGCCGCTGCCTCGGTTCACGTGCCAGGTGAAACCCTAGATCTGGAGGGTGATTTTTTCCTCTAAGTCCCAGAAATTGCAGATCCAAGTGCTCATGTTCATGCCCTCGTAACTTTGCATCCGTAGCTCTGATTCATGCATATAGCATATCAAAATGTTCATCTCAGAGAGTACATCATTTCATTCCAGTGCATCATTTTCATTTGAGTTCATCTTGATGCCCAAAATGTTGTTAGAAGAGGGCTACTTGAGTTAATTGTCAGATCTGCTACTCCATGTTAGACATTTGTCATTTTTGCCATGATTATTGTGTGCATGATATGCCCATGAGCTCTACATATGTTTTGCTAAGGGTTTTGTCATCTTTCCAGAGGTGCAACCCATGTAT
Organism: Triticum monococcum; assembly: GCA_034509565.1. Lineage (NCBI taxonomy): Eukaryota > Viridiplantae > Streptophyta > Magnoliopsida > Poales > Poaceae > Triticum > Triticum monococcum. The sequence goes on along the minus strand of CM067842.1, from coordinate 523,361,237 downwards.
TTTTGTGATGTGTGTGGTGACTAGTGCAAGCTTGCGAAGTTAGGCACTTGGTAATTCTGTTTTCAGGGACTTAGCATTTCCACTAAGTCTTTGAGCTGTTTAGTTCATGATGCCATATGTTCATGTTGTTTCCTAGTGATCCGTGCCTCTTTTGAGGATGATCAGTAAGGATGTTTTGTTAATCTTGTAGTGCTCTATCCATCCATGTATTTGTTTGCATATATGGAGCACCCTAGCTTGAGTCAATCGAGCTCCACTTTTGCTACTTGTAAATCTGGGCAGATTGTCCACTTGTTTGCAATTTTGCCGAGGATTTTGTAGTTGATCCGTGCATGCTATGCTATTGTTCTTGCCATGTCTAGCTTGCATTTTGTGTATTCTTGATGGATGTATGTTTAGCTTTCCATGACTTGCTCCGTAGTGAGTGCATCGAGCTCGTAAACATGCCTACGTGAGTTATGTTTTCAGCATGTCCCAGTTTTTCACTAAGTCTGAAACTGATTATGTTTTTGCTATGTTCACATGCTTGCAAATGTATTTTGTGATCCCTTTTGGCTCAAGGTCACTAAGGGACTTTTGTTAAGCTCTTTGAGTAGCTCCATGCCATGTCTTACTTTGCCATGTTCAGGTCCTGTAGCATATAGTTTTGTTGCTCCGAAAAGAGCTACTTGATCTGAAATTCCAGACAAGTGTTAATTCCACTAAGTCTGAGATCTGTTTACCATTTGCATTTTTGCCATGCTTGTTTGAACCTGTTAATGGATGAATTGGCCGTAGCTCAGTGCTAGACTTTTGTTAAGCATCTTAAATGCATCCCTGCCATGTATTTTGATGTCATGTTTGGGTGCTGTAGCATGTTCATCTCATTGCATTTAGTTGACTACTTGCTGTAAATCGCAGACCGGTGTCATATTTGAATTGCTTGCCATTTCCAAACCGTAACTCCGATTTCGGCGTTCTTTATATCGTTTTCAAGCGATTTCATCTCATCTTTCCATTGGCACACTTGGTTTTTCAAGGTGAGGCCAGGTTCATGCATTTCCTGTCATATCTTGCATATGCATCCCGCATCGCATCCCGCATAGCATACCATGTTTGCATCATCTTGTTTGATCCTTGCACGTGGTTGATTGTGTTCTTGTTGCTTGTTTGTCTTGTTTGGGTAGAGCCGGGAGACGAGTTCGCTAATGATGAGCCCGTTGAGTTTGCTTTCGAGGATCCAGTCAACTCTGACAACTTTGCAGGCAAGATGATCATACCCTCGAAATCACTACTATCTTTGCTATGCTAGTTTGATCGCTCTTTTGCTATGCCAATGCTAAGATGCCTACCACTTGCTTTCAAGCCTCCCAAATTGCCATGTTCAGCCTCTAACCCACCTTTGTCCTAGCAAACCATTGATTGGCTATGTTACCGCTTTGCTCAGCCCCTCTTATAGCGTTGCTAGTTGCAGGTAAAGGGTGGTAGGCTCGGCCTCTCGCCTAGTGTTTTGTTCCACTCTTGCGGCCCTAGTTTCCGTCATATCGGTGTTATGTTCCCGGATTTTGCATTCCTTATGCGGTTGGGTTATAATGGGAACCCCTTGATGTTTCGCCTTGAGTAAAGCTTTTCCAGCAATGCCCAACCTTGGTTTTACCATTTTCCACCTAGCCTCTTTTTCCCTTGGGTTTCCGGAGCCCGAGGGTCATCTTATTTTAAACCCCCCCGGGCCAGTGCTCCTCTGAGTGTTGGTCCACCTGTCAGCTGCCGGTGGCCACCAGGGGTAACTCTGGGCTGGCCTACCCGTACCTAAGACAATCTGAGTGTGCCCTAAGAAAGAGATATGTGCAGCTCCTATCGGGATTTGTCGGCACATTCAGGTGGTGTTGCTGGTCTTGTTTTAACCTGTCGAAATGTCTTGAAGAACCGAGGTACCAAGTCTGATCGGAACGTCTCGGGAGGAGGTCTATTCCTTCGTTGACCGTGAGAGCTTGTCATGGGCTAAGTTGGGACTCCCCTGCAGGGATTTGAATTTTCGAAAGCCGTGCCCGCGGTTATGGGCAGATGGGAATTTGTTAATGTCCGGTTGTAGATAACTTAATTAAAACGAATCAACCGAGTGTGTTTCCGTGATGGCCTCTTCTCGGCGGAGTCCGGGAAGTGGACACGGTGTTGGAGTAATGCTTGCGCAGGTTGTCCTCTAGTTTCTCGCTCGCGCTTTGCCTCCTCTTCTCGCTCTCTTTTGTGAATAAGTTAGCCACCATATATGCTAGTCGCTTGCTGCAGCTCCACATATATTTAACTTACCCTACCTATTAAGCTTAAATAGTCTTGATCGCGAGGGTGCGAGATTGCTGAGTCCCTGTGGCTCACAGATTACTATTACACCAGATGCAGGTCCTGATGATACAGCTCCAGATGGCGCGTTTGAGCTCAAGTGGGAGTTCGACGAGGACTCTCGGTGTTACTATGTTTCTTTTCCTAGTGATCAGTAGTGGTTCCCAGTTGGGGTGATCGGGACCATGTCGCTTGTTGGGTTGTCTTTTATTTTGGCGCCGTAGTCGGGCCATGAGTGTTTGGATGATGTATGTTATTTATGTACTTGATTGACGTGGCGAGTGTAAGCCAACTATGTTATCCCTTTTCATTATCTATATTACATGGGATGTTTGTGATGATTACCTGACTTGCGACATATGCCTTCAATGCGATTATGCCTCTAAGTCGTGCCTCGACACGTGGGAGATATAGTCGCATCGAGGGTGTTACACGTTCTTTCGCATTAAGAATTTGTGCATCCAACCATAAAAGCGCATGACAACCTCTGCTTCCCTTTGTGAAGGGCCTATCTTTTACTTTTATCTCCTACATTGTATAAGAGTCATGGTGATGTTCACCCTTCCTTTTTACATTTTATCCTTTGGCAAGAACAATGTGTTGGAAAGATCCTGGTATATATGGCTAATTGGATGTGAATTTTCATGAACTATTACTGTTGACATTACCCTTGAGGTAAAATGTTGGGAGGCAAAACTATAAGCCCCCATCTTTCTCTGTGTTCGATTAAAACTCCATACCCATAAGTATTGCGTGAGTGTCAGCAATTGTAAAAGACTATATGATAGTTGAGTATGTCGACTTGCTGAAAAGCTCTTATACATTGACTCTTTCCTATGTTATGATAAATTGCAATTGCTTCAATGACTGAGGTTGTAGTTTGTTAGTTTTCAATGAAGTTTACGATTCATACTTGATATTGTCATTGAATTATTACTCTAGCATAAGAGATTATATGACAAGAACTATATAAGTTGTCGTTCTAAGAATGATCATGATGCCCTCATGTACGTATTTTATTTTTATTGACACCTCTATCTCTAAACATGTGGACATATTTTTCGATTTCGGCTTTTCGCTTGAGGACAAGCGAGGTCTAAGCATGGGGGAGTTGATACGTCCATTTTGCATCATGCTTTTATATCGATATTTATTGCATTATGGGCTGTTATTACACATTATGTCACAATACTTATGCCTATTCTCTCTTATTTTACAAGGTTTACATAAAGAGGGAGAATGCCGGCAGCTGGGATTCTGGGCTGGAAAAGGAGCAAATATTAGAGACCTATTCTGCACAGCTCCAAAAGTCCTGAAACTTCACGGAAGATGTTTCCCAAATATATAAAAAATACTCAGCGGAAGAAACTCAACAGGGGGCCACACCCAGCCCACGAGGGTGGGGGGCGCGCCCTACCCCCCCCAGGTCGCGCCCCCTACCTCGTGGGCCCCCTGGTGGCCCTCCGGTGACCATCTTCTGCTATATGGAGTCTTTCGATGCGAAAAAAATCATAAGCCATCTTCTTAGACAAAACTCCGCTGCCACGAGGCGGAACCTTGGCGGAACCATTCTAGGGCTCTGGCGGAGCTGTTCTACCGAGGAAACTTCCCTCCCAGAGGAGGAAACATCGCCATCGCCATCACCAATGCTCCTCTAATCGGGAGAGGGCAATCTCCATCAGCATTTTCATCAGCACCATCTCATCTCAAAACCCTAGTTCATCTCTTGTATCTAATTCTTGTCTCCAAGTCCGGGATTGGTGCTAGTAGGTTGCTAGTAGTGTTAATTACTCCTTGTAGTTGATGCTAGTTGGTTTAATTGGTGGAGGATCATATGTTCAGATCCTATATGCATATTAATACCCCTCTGATTATGAACATGTTTATGCTTTGCGAGTAGTTACTTTTGTTCCTGAGGACATGGGAGAAATCTTGCTATTAGTAGTCATGTGAATTTGGTATTCGTTCGATATTTTGATGAGATGTATGTTGTCTCTCCTCTAGTGGTGTTATGTGAACGTCGACTACATGACACTTCACCATTGTTTGGGCCTAGAGGAAGGCATTGGGGAGTAATAAGTAGATGATGGGTTGCTAGAATGACAGAAGCTTAAACCCTAGTTTATGCGTTGCTTCGTAAGGGGCTGATTAGGATCCATATGTTTCATGCTATGGTTATGTTTACCTTAATACTTTTGTTGTAGTTGCGGATGCTTGCAATAGAGGTTAATCATAAGTGGGATGCTTGTCCAAGTAAGGGCAGCACCCAAGCACCGGTCCACCCACATACCAAATTATCAAATTACTGAACGCGAATCATATGAGCGTGATGAAAACTAGCTTGACAATATTCCCATGTGTCCTCGGGAGCGCTTTACATCATATAAGAGTTTGTCCAGGATTGTCCTTTGCTACAAAAGGATTGGGCCACCTTGCTGCACTTTGTTTACTTTTGTTACTTGTAGCTCGATACATATTATCCTATCACAAAACTATCTGTTACCTCTTATTTCAGTACTTGCAGAGAATACCTTGCTAGAAACCGCTTATCATTTCCTTCTGCTCCTTGTTGGGTTCGACACTCTTACTTATCGAAAGGACTACGATAGATCCCCTATACTTGTGGGTCATCACACACATGTATCGATTTTCCAGTTAATACAATTCTAGCATGAATAATAAATATTTATCATGATATAAGGAAATATAAATAACAAATTTATTTTTGCCTATAGGCATATTTCCTTCAGTATCTGCATCCCCAAGCTTAATTCCTGCTCGTCCTCGAGTAGGTAAATGATAAAAAGACAATTTTTGATGTGGTATGCTACCTAGCATAATCTTGATCATCTATCTAATCATGGTACGAATATTAAGACATACGTGATTCAAAGCAATAGTCTATAATTTGACATAAATACATCAATACTCAGGCATCCCAACAAACAATCATGTCTTCTTCACACAAAGTATTTATCATGCACAACCCCGATGACAAGCCGAGCAATTGGTTCATACTTTTTAATGGCTTCAGCTTTTTCAACCCTCACGCAATACATGAGTGCAATCCATGGATATAGCACTTTGGATGGAATAGAGTATGATTATAGGGGTAAATATAGAAAAGACAAAAAGTAAGAAAGACTCACGTCAAAGCGGCTAACCAACGGGCTATGGACATGCCCATCAATTGATATGAACGTGAGGAGTAGGGATTGCCATGCAACAGATGCACTAAGAGCTATAACTGTGTGAAAGCTCAATATGAAAACTAAGTGGGTGTGCATCCAACTTGCTTGCTCATGAATACCTCGGGCATTTGAGGATGCCCATCATTGGAATATACAAGTTCTATAATGAAAAATTCCCACCAGTATATGAAAGTGACTAAATAGGAGACTCTCTATATGAAAAAACAGGGTGCTACTTTGAAGCACAAGTGTGGTAAAGGATAGTAACACTGCCCCTTCTCTCTTTGTCTATTTTCTTTTTTCTATTTTTTCTATTTTATTTTTCTTTTTCTTTATTTTTTCTTTTGTTTTTCTTTTTTCTCCCTTATTGTCCGGAATCTCATCCTGACTAGTGGGGTAATCATAGTCTCCATCACCCTTTCCTCATCGGGGAAATGCTCTAATAATTAATAATGATGGTCATCACACTTCTATTTACTTATAACTCAAAAGAAATAAAAATTACAAGTCGATGCCTAGAACATAATATGACTCTATATGAATGGCTCTGGTAGTGTACCAGGATGTGCAATGATCTAGCGTAACAACGATATCAGAAAAGGACAAGCCATGGAAATATCATGCTAGCTATCTTACGATCATGCAAAGCAATATGACAATGAATGCCCAAGTCATCAAAACGGAGGCGGTAGAAGTTGCATGGCAATATATCTCGGAATGGTTATGGAAAGGCCATAATAGGTAGGTATTGTGGCTGTTTTGAGGAAGATATAATAAGGTTATGTGTGATAGAGCGTATCATATCACGGGGTTTGGATCCACCTGCGAAGTTTGCACCGACTCTCTAGGTGAGAAAGGGCAATGCACGATACCGTAGAGGCTAGCAAATTGCGAAAAGGTAAGAGTGCATATAATCCATGGACTCACATTAGTCATAAAGAACTCATATACTTATTGTAAAAGTTTATTAGCCTCGAAGCAAAGTACTACTACGCATGCCCCTAGAGGGATAGATTGGTAGGAAAAGACCACCGCTCTTCCCCGACCGCCACTCATAAGGAAGGCAATCAATAATAAATCATGCTCCAACTTCATAGCATAACGGGAGAATATAGGTGCATGCTTCGGGAATCACAAACCTTAACACCAATATTCTTACTAACCAAAACTGTTTACTAGTACGTCCCACATATTCCATCTCTATATCGCAAAACTATTGCAAGGAAACAAATATAACATATTCAGTGATCCACAAGTTTTATGTAGGATTTCATGACTAACCATGCAAATGACCAACTCCTGCTGACTCTCTAAATAGATATAAGTGAAGCATGAGAGTTTAATTCTTTCTATAAAAGATCATGCTCCAATAAATATAAGTGAAGCAAAAGCGCATTATTCAAATAACGGTTTTCTATGTGAAGAGAAACAGGCAATCCAAACTTCAAATGATATAAGTGAAGCAGATGAAGCATTCCATAAAGCCACACTCAAAATATATAAGTGAAGTGCAATGAGCATTCTATAAGTCAACCATGGACTATCTCATACCAGCATGGTGCATAAAAGAAAAATGAAAAATAAACACAAAAGGCGCTCCAAGATTCACACATATCACATGAACGAAACAAGAACGAAAACATACCGATACTTGTTGAAGAAAGATGGGATGCCTTCTGGGGCATCACCAAGCTTAGACGCTTGAGTCTGCTTGAATATTTACTTGGGGTGCCTTGGGCATCCCCAAGATTGAGCTCTTGCCTCTCTTCTCCCTCCTTATATCAAGATCTCCTCAATCTTTGATCACTTCATCCACACAAAACTTAACATAAAACTCGGTGAGATCCGTTAGTATAGTAAAGCAAATAACTACTCTAAGTACTGTTGCAAACCCATGCATATTTTGTTTTTGCATTGTAGCTACTGTATTTTAACTTTTCCAAGGCTTATACCACCGATAAAAATCGATAGTTTCATTGAAACAAGCAAACAATGCATCAAAAACAGAATTTGTCTTAATCAAGACATTCTATAGCAATCTGAACATCTAGCATACTTCTAGTACTCCAAAAATTCTGAAACATTAGGGGAAAATGTAAAATCTTGGCACTATACAAAAACTTTCAGAATATTTCGACATTCCGGTAAAAAATGTAAAATCGCGCACTACAGCCAAAGTTTCTGTTTTTGCACCACACATAACAACAAGAAATCTACTCATCCTAAAGGTAAATCTTGGCACAATAATTTTACAATACAATGGATTTGTACAAGGGGATAATTATTTTTTTTGAAAAGTTTTTGTAATTGAGATTCACAAAGTTTCCATGGGCATGAACAACGTTCAGGGCTAGCTCCCACTTTCACGGTGCTCGTCTTTCTCACTTTCACTTTTATTTTTGTGAAGTTTTAAGTTACCCTCTATATTTTTTGCTTTTAAACTTTATAAAAGCACTCGACGTCAATAAATGACTCTCTAAAACTTTCGGGTTGTCTACCTGGCAGCGCTTTCTTTATAGCCATTAAGCTAGGCATAAAGTTCTCAAGTAATGGATCCACCAGGATCCCAAGGTATATCAAAGCCAATTTTAATTAACAATGATTTGGCATTTAGTAGTGAGCACAAAGCAACATATATCATGCAATGAAAAAGTCTAACTCTCTTCCTATGCATCGACATGTCATAAAAGAACAATTCACGCACATTAAATAAAGGCCAATACATAGCATAAGCAGTTTCTTGCATTTTTATCGTGTTGGAAACATAGAGAGGTGAAGATATAGTTCCTCTCTCATAATAATTGCAAGTAGGAGCAGCAAGCACATGCATATTTGTAGGATCGAAAGTATGTCTAGAGGGGGGGGGGGTGATTAGACTACTTGACCAAATAAAAACTTATCCTTTTCCCAATTTTAGTTCTTGACAGATTTTAGCAACTTTGGACAAGTCAAGCAATCTTAACACAATTCAGGCAAGCATGCAAAGAGTATATGAGCAGCAGAAAGTAAAGCATGCAATTTTCAAGAATGTAAAGGGAAGGGTTTGGAGGATTCAAACGCAATGAGAGACACAAATATTATTGTCGTGGTTCCGATAGGTGGTCCTCATTGTCAGAATCTAAGGCTTTCTTCTTTCTAGTCCTGGTGTCTGCCTTAGGCAAGTTGCTGGGTGTACTCATGCTTCCTTCATCAAAGCTGCTAGAGGGACTAGTGCCCTCACTCATGTTCACTTGCTCCTTGGACTTGTTCTGATTGTCACTCTGATCTGACATGATGCAAACACTGACAGCAGACCCTGGGAATAGATTATAGATGAGGTAGAATTGATAAGCATCACAAAGTACAGAGGTTTTTGCAAAAGAATGAGTTAAAAACTTAGTTTTAGTTTTCCATAGAAAGCATTTTAGATCTACCGATTTGCAAACTCGGTGATACCGAAGCAGCTTTTGGAACCTAAACTAGTGAACTCGGTCAGACCGAGTCACAGTTCAGTGGCACCGAGACTGCTAGGGTTTCACAAAGTATTGAACTCGGTCACACCGATTTGCAATTCTCGGTCAGACTGAGAATCACATGTGCAATGGCCATAGCCAAATAGGTGGAACCAATTTCAACAACTCGGTAGGTCCGAGATGATTTCGGCGGAAACCTAACCCTAAATTTTCAATCCACAACTAAACTATAGAGTGATTTCGCTAGATAGAGTGATCTCAATCGTGGAAAGATACATGGCAGAACAATGTGCTAAGAATCGGAGGAGGAATAGCACAAGGATCAAGTCCATACCCTAAGTGCAGCGATGGACTTGCTACGGCGGCAACGACGGAGACGATTCCCGTTGACGGCGGCGGAGACCAGCGGCGGAGACCAGCAGCGGGAGGCAGCTGGCGATGAGGAGGACGATCCGGAGACCCAGGGAGGCAGAGCAGGCTGAGCGCGGGCGAAGGGGTTCGGAAATTTTTTCAAATTTTGGGCCACGAATATATATAGCCTGACTCTGTCGGTGTGACCAAGTGGAACAACTCGGTGGCACCGAGATTCATAACTGCGAGCAGTTACTGAAATTCGGTGTGACTGAAAAGTTCAAATCGGTTGCACCGAGATTGAAAACCTAGATTGACTTAGTGATCTCGGTATGACCGAAATGGATGAATCGGTCAGACCGAAACGCACAAAGAAGTTTTGGAAGTTTAAGTCTATGACGAATCGGGGACTCCAAGTGCTCCTCACACAGAGTGGTTCAAATCTGACTTGATCAAACTTTGTGATGTAGCATGAATAGAGTTTGAGACAAGAAAAGCATAGATAGCTAGAGAAGGTTCTTAGGCATTCTTGTCCATCCACTTGGCAAAAGAAAAAGGAACCAAACAATCAAAACAACAAGTGGATGTCCTCGAATGTGTAAATTATGCGACCAACATGATCACATAATAAAATGGCAAATGAAATATGTGGAAAAGCATGCACAACCAATTCTAGCATCTATCAAGCAATTGGCGATGACTAGGTAATCTATATACGAGTATATTTATTTAGGAGTCAAATGAGAACATTTGATCATAGGTCATACTCGTCATTTAAGCACAAATGGGCTTACCATTTTTACATAAAGTGTTGTTGTGTTCACACCATTAGAGTTGCTTTAGCTCAATTCTTAGAGTAAAGCTCCCCTTAGATGTGAGATCCCCCCTAAGAGGGATGAACTAACCTTGGGTTTTAGCGATGCTGAATTCATGTAGGTGTTGAAGATGTGGATGCTCAATGTTGTTGTAGATCATTTGGAGCAATCCTTTGGAGTGAGTTGCACTTTCAATACCTACATGGGTTAGTCCCACAAGGAACAAACAAGGATATCCAAAGACATAGAGTGATGCACACACAAGGTGATGTCTATGAAAGCATTAGGTTACCTTGTCCCTTGTCTTACCAACAAGAGGGTTTGTGACTCCTTGAACTAGTGCAAGATGTGGAAGTTGATTGCACTTATTCTTGCCAAAATGATAAGAGTGAGGTATGTTGGCGGAGTTACCCTCAAGAACTCTCTAGTTCTTCTTCTTCGGGATCCACATCATCTTGATGGGAATCCTTGGAGTTGTAGTCGTACTTGATGAAGTAGAACTTGATGTAGTCTTGGGAACCCACTTGACCAAGGCCTTGGGTGCTTCTTCAGAAGCATCAATTTCCTCTGGAAGATTATCCTTGCCTTTTTGCTCAAGACAGGACCTTGGGGTCATCTCGTTGTCCTCAAGATGGTTTGGCTCACTATCTTCCCTAAAGTTCTTCCTGGCATAAGAGATACGAGTTTGAAAGAGAAACAAGGAGACACGTAGCAGGTTTCACAATTATATAAGCAAATAAATGGATCTGTTCTGCATAAGGAACATGTTTTTACAACTACAATTTGAAACTGGTAGTTGTTGCAAACATCCAATCAGATGTGAACAGCAAAGCAAACAACAGTGGAGGAAATGATGCCTATCCAAATCTATACTAGAACAAAGTTTGAAGGCTTGAGAAGGATGAACTTACATTACATGTTAACACGGGTTGGACAAAGCCCTTCTCCATGTTGATGGAAGGATAATTCAATAAATTCCCCAAAGAAAATTCTTTATAAGCGTTGCCATTATTCTATATTTTGTAAAGAGTAAATATAGATCAAATAATATTGTAAGAAATAGAGGATAATGAAGCTCAGGTGCAGACTGATGATAAATAATCAAATAGCAATTAATTAAGTACAGTTACAAGGCAAAAGGGAGAGAGGGACTGACAAGAGCAATGCAGAGCCCATTATTGTTTTGAGATCGTATGATCCTTTGAGCAAGGAGATTCATCTGAAATTAGTTTTCATACAAGAGACAAGGTAAGGCACAAGCAGAAATTTAGGAGTTCAAATTTTGAATTGATATCATAGACAGTACTTGACGTTGGGCTCCCAGCAGTTCTAATAGGGGTTTGGCCACTGGAGTAGGGGTAAAGTGTGGTACAGTTGGGCCTGTGTTTTCTGTGGCTGCTGATCTATCGGATTTAACAGATATCACTACCTTTTCCAAATACCTAGTTTGTACTCCTTGAGGATCTACACTCACCCTCTTCGTTTTGGACATCTATTACGAAAGAACAACATTTGACTGGAAAAACATAGTGTGACGACACATGGAATAGGTACAGAAAATGGATAGGTATGGCATATACTCATATATGATGCTTAAACTAAGCAGATGGTGTAACAAAGTAGAAGTAATGCAAGAGGTCAGGTGCAAAATATGTGCCACCAATACAACTTTGCAAAGTTAGAGCAAGCACCTTGATGGGTGAATAAGATAGGCCATCCTCCACCATGCCAAGTTTGTTAGCCAGTGGATCGTTCCTCAATATTCCTCACGTGCGCCCATTCTCATATTCATTTTGATAATGTTCAATATCTGACATGCATGAAAACATAAAAACAAGTGAGATTTTCTTTGTAATGCAGAAGTGATTCTAATCCAATACTGCCTCCGTGTAAACCCCTTTGTGCTATCTCTGCAATTCTTTTAAAAGATGCCATGCATGCTGTAATTTGTTGTGCGCATTAATATAATTTGGCCTACTACTCAAAATATGAGAGCCCCAGAAGTGATGACACTTCGCAGATGATAGCATCAACATATAGTAAAGAAGAACAAGTCGACCTGACCTGATAGATTCAAAATATACTAAGGGAGAACAACTTGACCTGACCAGTCGACCGCAAGAGAAGAGTATCATCTTAAAAAAGAGCAGAAGAGCAAGCAGATTGAAGATATTAAAAGTCTTTCAATACAATGTCGGTTGGCCACACATGATGAACCAGAGCGCACAGAGAAATACTGTTCTTTCCGGTCTCTCCATATGTGGCTCACATGCATTTCGAAACTAAAGTAGGAACATTTAGCTAACCAATTAAACATATCTCGGTTTTATTAATATCAACAATAATATCAGATATGAATTTGTACAACTAAGCTTGTTTAGCTCGATGGGTGGAGCAGTGCTATTACGACACGAACCACGTAGGCTGATTGTGGTCATCATAAAATGGGGAAAACATAAGCATGATGAGTACAATGTTGACCATGGCAGTGGGGTGGCAGAGCTGAAGCTACAAACCGCGCAAAGGGTAGTTAGCAACCGATGTTTGCTTTGAAATAACAACTAAGATTTGGTATGGACAAGAAAGTACGGTCAAAAAGTGACAAAGAAATGCAATTATGCTGCCTCTCTATATGTCGCGACATGCATTTGGAAACTCAAGTGGGACCTTTAGCTAACCAATTAAATGTGTCGGTTAACTAATATCAGTATCATATCACAATCATATTTGAACAACTAAGCTTTCGAATTTTGAGTGCTGTGTTGTTTAGCTTGAAGGGTGGAGTAATGCTAGTACGACAGAAAGCACCTAAGCAGATCATAGCAGAGTAGATAAAATGGGAAAACCCTACGCATCAAGAGAAAAATCAGGAAAGTGGAACTAGCTGGACCAGTGGGTGGCGCACATGCTTTTTGAAACGAATATAGGAACATTAGGTGACCAATTAAACATTCTCTGTTTTAGTGATATGAGCATCATATCAGATTCGTATTTCAACACGTAAACTTTGGGTTGAGGTCTTGAGGAGCAGTGCTAGCACGACACGAAGCACCTACGATGATGGTAGTGAATATAAAGGGGGGAAACCATAAGTTTTACGAGTATAATGCCCGTGCCATGGCGGATCTGAAGGTGCAAACCGGACAAAGCTACTTCGCAACCAATGTTTGCTTTCAACTAGCCACTACGATTTGGTACGGACAAGAAAAGTACAATAAACAAATTACGATCTATTTTCCGGGTGATATCAATAACTTAAGCACATATGGAAGAGTACCACCTGTCTTGCAATGCCGTGTAGGCCTATGCTGTTTTGCCGTGGACTTTAGACGACAAATGACCGGGTCGGGGGATATATCCTGTTGCCGTGGACGAGGCGGTCGTAGGAGCGGCAACGGCAAGGTGGACGACGGAGCCGATGAAGCGAGAGGAAGCGATGAAAGGATCCTGGTCCAGCACCGTGGATGAAAGACGTCCATTTCTTGCAGTGGACGACAGGGTAGGGGTAGCGGCTCCAGCAAGGTGGAGGATGGGGTGGCAGACGGAGGAGGCTGGCCGCAGTGCGGAGGTTGTCGTGCCGCCGACGGTGCATGAATGGGGAAATGGAGGGGAGGGGGGATCTCAAACTTTGGGACGTGCTTCTCTGAAATGGGGGAAAGTTACGAACTTATCCCCCGTTTAAAATTTCGGACATCGCGTCGGTTGGGGATAGGACGGTAATCTCGCATCTCCCAAATATTTGCCGGTAACTATTTCGGGTGAGGAGAGGGTGTTTTGCCGCCCACGGTTGGCGCCCACGGTGTATGAACGGGGTTGACAGGTAGGGTGGTTGTGTCACGTCTGATGGAAGTTACACATCTTCCCATATTTAAAATATTAGCCTACATCGATTTCGAACGAGGAGAGTTTGTTTTGCCGCCCACCGTGTATGAATGGGGAAATGGAGGAAGAGACACATGTCTTTCAGACGAGCTTGAATCAAATGTGTTTTGCCGCCCACGTTTGGCGCCCATCGTGTCTGAATGGGCTCAGAGGCCGTCGTGTCACGTATGATTGAAGTTACTAGTCTACCCCTATCGATAGCAGTGTAAATCTGGTCGATAAGTATGTCAAGTGTCAGGGGTAGACAGTAATTTCCATCTCGCAAACACTTGCTTCGGGCAGCCCACAAATTATAGTGGGTGTTTAGCCGCTTCGTTCAAAACTTGGGAGAATTAGCATTCACGTTTGCCCTGGCACCTGGCAAACTAAATTCAAATCCAATTTGTATTCGATTACGAATACCCACAGATAATTATACGTTTTGTTATTTATTTCTTCACAACCACAACAAAGATTTATTCCACCTTTATATATGATTATGATTTAGAAATGCTGTGATCTTCGAATTCAGTAGGTTGGATACACTCTGAGTCAAACAGTTATTTCATCCAATACAATATGCTCACACGAAAAATAGTTCACCTTATGTCAATCATACAAGTACTGAGGATTACCTCGCCTAAAAAATTCGGATCATTACAACACATGGACAACATAGGTGGTCTTGCAACATAATCCATTTAGAGACATGACACAACATGCAAGTACAATAACCTAATGACAATTTCAATTGATATCTAAAGGAGAACCGGGATTACCTTGGGCTTCAGATAGCAGAAACAGCAGGACCTCCTCCGTCTTCAAATGCAACATTCTTACTTCCTCCAATTCTTGGGTTGCTTGCATAATGCATGCCGCTAATTCCATAATGTCCAGCCTCAAGATAAAGATTACCTCATTCATGGCAGCCACACCATCTCTTTCTGTCTCTAGTAGAGCCTCAAGCACAATAATATCTGTGCTCAGACTGCTCTCCGGCGGTGTTGCCTCTGAACTGCTACCATCTGTTAACATGGATGGCACACTGCTTCCACAAATAGATTCTGGGGTTGTACATTGTGTCCTAGTGTGAACGGCATCCTGAAAGGTTTCCGCTGGACATCAGTAAGAGGTAGTTATTGTATGATCCAGGCAGTAAGCTTACATGGTAAACGACGGACGAATTATTGCCGAGCATGGCAAACTATATTTAAATGGTTCGAAGCAGCATCAGCCGAAAAGAAATTAAAATGGTAAGATGAAACTAGGGATGTAAGTGGCAAATAAACGACATCCGCCAGTCCCATCTAGTTAGTTTTTGCTACCTCCCTAGTTCATTTTCCTCAAAAAAACAAAAACTCTTTTGAACTATCATACCACTAGTGGACTTTAATCAGGATTAAACGGGACCCAGTTGACATCCCTAGTTGAAAGGGAGTGTACAACCACTATATTTAAGTTGCCAAGGTATCTAAGCAGTTGAAATAATCTGACAAAGCACTTAACAGTGTGGCCTCATATAAACTATGAAGACAGTCTTGTGATGAAGTTGAGAGGAAAAGTTAAGGACTCAAATGAAATAGGCATGCATTTCTTTACGATAGTACAGCAGGCACTGCTGACATATTGTCCCACTCAGTTATAGCGTAACAACAAATAAGCATTCGAATCAAGCAATACAACAAAGTAGACAACTGAACTATTTGTAATTCAATAGGATTACACATTGAGGGCACAAGCTAAGAAAGCAGGCCACTCACATTACATTTCACATGTACTAAAACACACTGGCTTACGATATGTTGCTGTGAAGCCTAGCTGCTGTTGCAATGTTCTTTGAAGATATCGTCAGCATCCCATGGTTGCAAATCTAGTTGTTGTAGTTTATTCTACACCATCTATTTAGGTAAAATTAATTTTAATCGCATGCACTGGTCCGAATTGATCATCAATGGTTCATCTAAACTAATGAAAGAAGGGTGTGTGCATACACGACAATATATCTGCTTCCCTCTATTTTTATGCTTGTTCGAGGTGCCAGCCCCAAAAGAACAAATATTTTGCTTGATGGGGTTGGCAGCTCCATAATTAATAGAAGCATCAAATTATTCATGCAACTTGGGAAGATCAAGAACACACAAACAAGTAATGAACAGAGGCTCGGAGCAGTGATGTAATAGCTAGCATCAGAAAATGTAGGGTAAAATGAACAAAAAGCAGCGGAACCACATGCTAGTTTGCTGATGTGTAATTAAGCATAGAGAACATTAAGCAGTCTGATGGAACCAGCAGGTGGCATCAAAACAAAACTAAAGCATATTAACTATATGTGCACTGGTATGTAATTTAGCACATGTAACATGTTCACTGCCAGAAGTATGGCCCTACAGGTGCAAGCAGAATAACGCATCTCATGAAAAACTGAATGATGCCCTGAAGGAATTCAAAGGTGCGGTGCTTATGCTAGGAAAGTGAAATTGGCGCCGACCGTTGGATAATAGTACCTGATTCTCGGCGGCGTATGGGTATCGTTGTCATACTTGATAGCTAAGGATCGTCGATGGTGCTCGTGTTGCGGTTGAGTTTGGGCCGGCTGTCGCCGTCGCTGAAGCGGCTCCGGTGCTACGGTTGCGGCGCCTGTCGACATACAAGAAAGCTCATCTGTGGTAAGTGAACAGTTGCACGATAAAGAGAAAAACCGAAGCAGTACAAATCGAAATAACCTGATGAGGCTGAGGCGTTGGTAAAGCAGGGCCGGTGGAGTTGAATATGGCGTCCGTGGAGCAGGTCCGGTGCAGTGGACGAAGGCTTCGGCGGGCGTGTTGTATAGTGCTTTCGATGAGGCGGATCTGTTGCGGCGGACGAGGGCTTGTATGAAGGGCCAACGAAGGGGCGATCGAGGGAGTCAGTGAAGGGCCTACGCTGTGGTGGACGAGGGCGCCGGTTAAGCTGATCCGGTGCGGTGGACCATGATGGCGGTCAAGGAGATCTGGAGTGGTGGACAAGCCAGTCGCTGAAGCGGCTCCGGTGAACTGGTGAGTTGGCAGTTGGGGGTTCCATGGTGCGGAAGGTAGATACGGCGGGGAGTGAGGTCCACCGCTGCGGCGGAGGACTAGATTCGACGGCTTGCCATGGTTGGGGGGTCGGGGAGGGGCTCTGGGGAAGAATGTTGGGGGCAAAGAGGGGAAAACAATGGAGTTACCAAAGCAGCCCTTTTTCGTTCATGTGGCAGGGGTAAAACAGGAATATCGCAGGGCTAAACTTTCGGGCGCGTGATATTTCTATGTGAGCGGGAAGTTTGATATCATGTTCGACTATAATATGATGACAATTATAAGTATTCTGCTCTCGTACGGCCGACTAAAATTATAAGTATTCTGCTCTTGTACGACCAACTATGATATCATGGCCGACAATTTGTTTGTTTTGCACGCAAAAAATGTGCAAGTTTTGAAAATCAATGTCTCCAACTCGAAACTTAGATTGTCCATTCAATTCAAATATGGATCATTGAGATACTACAAGCAAATACCATCATACGGTCCAATTCAAATGAAATTCCAAATGTGTTTATCCTAAATATGATGACAAAAGCAAAAATGTGTATGTGTATGAATAAAGTGGACGATTATAAAGTTTGAACATGCACGTATGTGTATATCTCTAGGTTTGATATATGAATTTGAAATCATGAAATCCCGGCTTAAAAATGTACCTCCGTTTAAATGAATTACAAAAGCTAATGATGGAGTCGAATTCCAAAATTCCAATCTTAGGTTTGTAATTCTGGTACATCAAGGTATATCACGCATGTTCAAAATTGTCTTTATCTCATAGTACGAAGTGTGAAACAAATTGATCAACAATGAGTGCACAATATCTCAATTACGCTAAAGTCCCTCAAATATAGACACCTCACTCTTTATCTGAAGTCAACCCTCCCCCCCCCCACCACCACACACACACACACATGGAGAAGTCGTTCTCTCCCCCAAACACCAACACACGAGTACATTAGCACCCATCTCTCTTGTAAAGTCCGTACCCCAACATAGGTCTCTATCACTTTGTCTCTCGGGCATGCACACATCTCTTCCCTCACTCTCTAGGTCTCCCGCTATCTCTCTTACCCAAGCACACGCACTATGTAGGGTGTATATTTCCCATACACACAAAACCTCGCCCCCAAACATCTATCTCTCCCTAGTTATGTGGTTCTTGCGCACTCACCTCACACACCACCCCCACTGCAAACAAGCACACTTTGTCTCCTTGTGCACCACTCTCCTCTTTCTATCTCTCCCACACGCGGACCCGCCCCAGCTCCTTCCTTGTATACATATATGTCGTGACTCTTTTCATAGCTCCCTAATGTATAATCGTTCTCGATTTCGCATATTGTTCTCTACACCATCTATTCTAGATCTCTCATGAAGTCCCTATCACACACACGATGACCCGCTTCCCTTGCGTCTCCATTCATAGGCCAATTTCGAACAACATCAACATTGTCTCCCTATCTATACGCCATTTATGGACACAAACGACCCCTCTCGCCGCTCTCTCTCTCTCTCGGTCGCTAGCTCTCTCTTTCTCTCGCTCTCACACCCCTCTCCCACACACACACACACACACACTCGATGTCTCTTCCAAATAGTCTACTCCCCCCGCCCGCACCCGTGCTATCTCGCTACTACACAAGTCACACCATTCCCCCTTCCCTTATACTAGGTTTACATCATCAGTGGTCTCTCTACTCCACATACACTCTCTCCCTTTCACACACAAACGCGTGCACAAACACACACAGGCACGCACAAACACCCATTTATCTGGATCCTCATCTCTCCTCATGTCCGCATGTGTATCTCACACACTCACTCTCTAATTATGTATATGTGTCTCCATGTTACACAACACAAAGCCCCATGTACATGTCTCTCTCTATCCTCCACACACATAGACACAAAGAATCTGTTATCATTGCCTCAGTCTCTAACATATCACACATGCACTCTCTCTCTCTCTCTCTCTCTCTCTCTCTCTCTCTCTCTCGCAAACACGCTCAACAAGGGTTTCCCCATGAATAACTTACCGTCTATTCATCAACAGTCGTGGCAGTACAGCGAACACGAGATGTGAAAAAGAATAAAATCTACACGTGCTTAGACCACCTAGTATGACTACTAGGACTATAGCAAGCCAAAAAGCGCACCGCCGTCACCCCCTCCTTGTCGGCGATGGGAAAATCTTTGTCTTACACAGTCGAGAAGTCATTGTGCTAAGGCCCCACATGCCGAGGCATTGAATAGAATGTAGATGCTAGTTTACGGAAGCAAGTATCGATAATACGTTTGTATCTCCATACTTATATTTCTTCTCTTATAAAAAACCGAGTTGGTGATGATGGTACGTGTGCCATCTTGCAATATAGACCGTCCGATCTATATCTGATGAATGGAAATTAAACTAAAAGATACCCGCACCCCTCCCCACATTTGCAGACAAGGCCTTCCCTCGTTCATCCTTATCTCCAACAAACCCCATTGTTGAGCAATTAAGAAAGGAAGCCTCTAGAACAAACTGGCCTGGTGGCTGCTGCCGGCGTCGTCAATCCCCATGCCTCCGCTCAGTCCGACCACCAACCACCACCACACCCCACTCCTCTTCACCTTATCTCATATTTCTCGAGATATCATTAGTTTTTACACATGGGATTACTCCCGCAGGGGTCAATCACAACAAGTGTTTTATAAAAAAATGCATCTTGATGTTCCGTGCAATGCACGGATCTTGCTAGCACTCCTACACAAGAGGAAGTTGGTGATGCTGGTGTGTCTGCCATCTGTCGTTTCTGACCATTAGATCTACATCTAACGATTGTGAGGTAAGTTGTTGCCTTTTCTAAACAACATCCCACTTGTCTACCAATTTGCAGAAAACCCCATAATTAGTATCTTAAAACCAACCACATCCCTCCCTGACCTCACCAAAACAGCCCAAGGAATATATTCTAATTGAAACATAATATATCTCTAGTGACATATGTATATCAAAATTAGAGTGCTTTGTACCAAGTTTGTGAATAAGTATTATTCTCATTATGATTCATTGCAACGGACATGAACATTGCTAGTATTTCCAACCATGCATTTTTTCCTAGTATTTCATAGTTTCGAGTTTTCCATCAAGATATTAGTCACTCATGGTTGATATTTACTTTCAATCATGTACACATATGCACTATGTAACTAGCCTTGCTTATTGGCTTCCAAAGCTTAACTTTCACTCGTACTTACAATATGTAGAGTATTTAACAAAAAACTACCACTTTCAACCAGCCCTAGAAAGAATCTATTGTACAAAAAATAGCAAAAACATACCCAAAATTTCTTAATCCACGCCAAAAACTACCTAGTACTCCTACCGATTAGGTTCGTTTAAACCCATTTATGACAGGGTTGGCCCACACGTCTGTGCTGACGAGGCAGCTTAAACCAACACATTTTGTTTGACCGTTGACACGAGGGACCTACATCTGACCTTCTATCCTGTTATTCCCCCTCAAATCATTATTTTTCCTGAACATTACTTCAAACAATACTGATGCGTGTTCGTCGGTGGCGCCGGTGATGAGCGAGTTGGCCGCCGCTCCGCCGGACGGGCCGGACGTCATGCTGGGCTCCGCACGGTTTGGCAGGCTGGCCCGAGCGTGACTCACGAGCGAGCAAGCTGCCGCGCTGGCCTTCGCTCGAGCCTGATGGCTGGCCTTAGTGCGGCGCGCGCGAGCAAGCCGCCGCACTGCCGTGCCAATCTAGCTAGCAAACCTTCTAGACAAGCAGCTGGACGGAGCTATCTTGGCTAGCTAGTGGCCACGAGCGCCGGATGGAGCTGGCATCCGGGTTGCCGCAACATGGGCTCCGCACCACCGGCGGTTTTGACCTCGCCTTCTGCCGGCGGCGGTAGCTGCGTCCCATGGCCGAGGATGGCTAGGTGGACGGGCCAGAGGTAGGAGGTCACTCGAGGATTTTTGTTGGTAAGAGCATGTACAATGGTTGATAAGGTAGCCTTATCTTAAGTCTGCCACGTATGCAAGTGGTAGTAGTTTCTTGGCATTTTAGTGGTTTCTTGCATTATTAGAGCAAGTACAATAGAGCTGAGTCAGCGGGCTATAAGAAATAAACTAGTATATTTCTGCTTAGTTGGAGGAAAGAGAAGAGGAGAGAGAAGGTAAGAGGGCTCTTCGTGAAGAGCCAGCTCTAGCACGTGCTCCTAGGAACTTTGTGAGAATGAGAAGTGAGCCACATAATAAAAAAGTAGTACACTCTTTTGATATATTGTTGTACATGTTGGCTATAAGATGGGCTGTAGATGACATGGCACTGGCTTATAGCCAGCAGCAGATGATAGGGGTTTCTTGTAAGGAACAATGTACGTACTACTAGAGACAAAAGGCAATTCTAGGTTGCGTTGTACTCCAACGAGTACTACTAGTGGTCGCGGGAGTGTATACCTCGTTTTGTGGGTTGGATCCCGGACGAACGCACGGCGGCCTTTTTTTAAATAGTACTACTACACTTTGCTGCGAGCCAATATTTTACATGGGTAGTTTGAGTTTTGAAGTCAAATGGACGTGTGGCCCCACAATCTGGGAGCACTAGATAGCCTAGCCACGTGAACGGGTTTTCCTTCCCAGCATCCCCTGGCTCGCATGCTCGCCCTAGCCGCACCTTGCTTGCAGATTCCTCATCAACTAGTAGCATATTTAAACTGGCGCCTCCCAATTAAGCCCGAGGAGCCGGAAAAGCCTGGCGGGGCATTGGGAACTGTGCAATATGGCTCTGTACGTAAAGTGCTCTACTCACTCCATCTAGGTGTGTAAGTCACCTTACGAAAACCAAATAATCCCAAAACACTTAGGCACCGTACATTAACTCCCTTCTCGATTTTTGTTTTGTGGCATATCAACCAATAAGATATTTGGGCTGTGCATGCTTTCAATGACTTGAGACTACCAAACATAACATGCAGTGGTCAGTTCATTGCATGCAATACTATTAATTAGCAAAAAGACATTAAGTTTTCTCGTTTTCCTCTCCGCCTTGGTCACGATGCACAACGTAAGATGACTTACACACCTAGACGGAGGAAGTACTACTACTCTGTAGCTTGTGGCGTTGCACGCATGGACTTCACTCCATTATCGGCTCTACTATAAAAGAAATTCCTCTTGACATGTTTTTTTTGAAATGGAGGCAAAAGCTTTGCTTCATCTCATTCATAAAGAAGGAACTACTAACAAAGTTCGACGAGATCCATTACACCTCCACAAATGGAAGCGAAAAGCCTAGTCTCGCTGTATCAAATAACTCAAATGTTCTGCCCCTGCAGTAACCGTCGCTGATAAACAGGCTGCTAGTGTGTGCGTGAGAGGAGCGGCTGAGTAGGCCAGCTACATGAGAGGAGCGGCTGAATAGAGCACCGAGAGTACCCACTAGGCCACTACGCAGGTGTACTTCCCCTGCATTGATAGTACGTCGATGGTCCTAGAGAACAGTAGTACCCTCCACTTCCAACTGTAGCTCCTTGGCCCTGAGATTCAAGAGTTCAAAACTGGTGCACTATACTAGACTAGACTAGAAGTACAGTACATCGCACTACTAGTTGACAAAAGTAGTACTAGTACTGCTACAGTACGAGTACGTACTCCTCCATCACATAATGTAAGACGTTTTTGACACTAGTTGGCGTGTACAAAAAATGGCAAAAACATACGCAAAATTTCTTAATCCATGCAAAAAACTACTACCTAGTGCCAAAAATTTCTTACTAGTGCTATTATTTACAGTATAATGCAATCCCATAACGTTCCATAATCCCTTTCTTTCAAAAAAATCTCTTCTGGAGAGAAGATTGCTATCTCCACACGAGCTTCTCATAGGCCAGCGCCACCGCATGCGGTCATGTGAGAGAGAGGGAGACATCCATGCAGCATGCAGAGAGAGGAGAACACGGGCGGACATCCAATGGGCTGCATGGGGCATTTATAGCTGCTAGCTCCTCCCATCCATGCGCCAGGGGTATTTCCGTCCAGAAAGCATGCAGCGAGCCCCTGCCCTGGTATCCGGGTCTGCTCTTATGCACAGAGTAAAAAGAATCGGAGGGAGTACGAGTAGTAAATAATAGCCTCGCCCCTTCGCTGAGGAACGATCTACAGTTGGAAGGGATGAGGCCCTGCGGTTACTACGCTCTTATCTCCTCCTCGCCAGTTCCCCTCCCCCCAAAGAGAAGGCAGTTCGTCGCTGCTCCCATGGATTCGCTAGGCGGTTCTCCTCCTCGTCGGGGCTGGGAGACCTTGGACGGCGATCCTGTGGTAGAAATCACACGCCACTCCAACGTCCTCACCGCCGCAAAACTCGGTGCTTCCTGCACCAACTTTTTCAAGACGCTGCTTAAACAGGCCATGCTTGTTGGTCTTCCATACATCCTCGAGGAGAAGGTTCTTCTATGGGACAATCCTTCGAACAGTCCACCGCTCCCTGGCCATGGTTGCACGTTGACTCCGCTAGAGTTGCCGACGTTGAGAGGTAGTCGGATTTTGTCCGATGAGCAGGTCAGTAATGGAGTTTGATCATGTAGTACTTAGTTATTCCATTTCCATCCCGTAATTTCTCCGCTGCCCACCGTCTAATATATAGGTCTGGGTCGGTGCCAACGAAGATTGGCTTGCATACCTCCGGCCGGATACCACCGTCATTTTGCACAACATCCACAGCAGTGCGGCCGTTCCGATAGACCCCTTCTCCACCATTGGGATCGGCCTTCCGGACTGACTGGACTTGAATACGTATGATGATGCCTACATGAGATTGAAGAAGATAGCAATTGCGGAACCGCCGACAAAGCGACGCGGGTACGACGATTACTATCTCATCGCGGTGTTTGACATAAGGATTGCCATCAATGCAAGAGGCAGTAACAGCAGAGGCTGGCGCATGTTGGCGGCGGCAGATTTGTAGCCCTACACGTTCGAAGATGTCATGCGCCATCTAGGCCGCATCTTCGCGGTGACAAGCCAGGGGACTTGTTTCATCTGGTTGCCATCCTACGGTACGGGAGATTACAAACGGAATGCAGAAACCATCATTTGCATCCCTAACGGTACTCCATTATTTTGCAGGGACCAGTCATCCCCCGATCAAAATAAGATCGCCGATCCTGGATGTGCATTTGCATCCGCGATTCGGTCTAACCTAGAACCTTGTAGCTGATTGTGGCATATTGGGATCGACTATCTTAGCAATTGTTACCCATGGT
This sequence comes from Triticum monococcum, assembly GCA_034509565.1. Classification (NCBI taxonomy): domain Eukaryota; kingdom Viridiplantae; phylum Streptophyta; class Magnoliopsida; order Poales; family Poaceae; genus Triticum; species Triticum monococcum. The sequence goes on along the minus strand of CM067842.1, from coordinate 523,336,934 downwards.
ACCACTGATGTGCAATATGGTCACACAATCTACCATGATCGGACCGTCACCATCTACCCAGGTATTCCATTTTTTTAACCCTCTCGCCTTCTCTTTCATTGTTGTACTAGTAGTATACTTTGTAGTACAAGTAGGAGTACTTTTTACCTTGGAGGACGCGTATAGCTAGCTAGGCCCTTGAAGACTTCAACCCACTAGCTACCACAATTTTTGTTTTTCCATGTCTTACTATCTCATCCATGTAGCCAAGAGTGGCTATATATAATAAGCCGATTATTTTACTTCCTCTATACCGGAGTAGTACTATTTGCTGCACAGTATTATTGACCGCCATATTTGAGCACAACATTATTATGCATGGACCTTGACTATGTACGTCACCATGTGTCCAGATCTGGGATGCCTCGTGTAACAGATGAACGGCGCCGAGTTCGACCCCAGTGATGCTACGTGGGTGCCGAGGAACACTCTTGGAGAGTGCTCGCTTTTCATCAGGGACAGCTACCCCATTGTGAAGCGGATGCCACCTTCCGTGCACGACACGGAAGGCCTGCCGTTCATGAAGCATGGTTGTGTCTTCAGTACGCACCGCCGGATGAACGACATGCTGGGACACGCTATCCCTGATTTATGCCGCTTCAGCTTGGATGAGTCTCCATCGTGTGGAACCAGACTAGAAAGCTGCGACAATGATTCCCATTGCCCACCGCTATGGATCGTGCCATCCATGAAGAACACCTGGGACTGGAACCTGGAGGAGGACATGTAGCCCATCTATAACGTGTAAGTGGAGTATGGTAATTGTGAACGGTAGCGCTGTGAATATATGTAGACTAGTCATTCACAAACTTATCACATGAATTGGAGATGAACTTGTGTGCCATACTGGCATTTGTCCTTTAGAATTTATTACTAGTAAATGTGTTATGTGTACGTGCAACTTGTGTAGTTGTTGCATGGGCTCCAACACGCTCTTTGAGAAAAAAAGGTGGCACATCTTTGGATATACGTGACGTGGCGGCATCATACAGTAGCATCGTTCGCTATAGTTGTAGTACACTCCTACTAGGACGACAACTCCTATAAAACCTTGCGCTTGGCTCTTTTCCTCTTCGGGAGGTTCAATAGTTCGTACTCGTGTGAACCTTGCACTTGGCTCTTCGCCTCTTCGGAAGGTCCAACAATGATGATACTACGGTACAAAATGCTTCTGGCAATCTGACACCGATTGAACTGTTGCACGTCCACCGCGAGGGCGAGGGAGAGGGAGAGGGAGAGGGAGAGGGCGCTATAGTCAAAACCCTCTCCTCGTCCTACGAACCACCGTGCGCGTGGGCGAGGGAGAGGCACAGTAAGAAAGCTTCTCCTCGTTCGGCGAGTTGATGGGACACATCAAAGCAGTACTAGTACTAGTAGTAGTAGTCCATACTGCGTCCTTTCCGATTAATATGGCTTAATTTGAAATGAGAAAAATACACTGGCGGTCAACGTATGTAACAATACGCTCTTTACGGTCACTATATATAGTTTTGCGGCGATTCTACGATCACTAGCTCATCGTAGAGCACCGTATTGCACCCTACTGACCGGCCACATAGTCGACGTGGCACTTTGTTGACTAGTTAAATTGTCACCTGGTTTCTGGGTCCCACCTGTCAGTTGGCAGAGCAAAGAAATCAGTTAAACAAAACTTTACGCAGGCGCGACACGAGTCCAACCCTTGCGCACGAACCACCTTGGCTGTGTATGTCAGTGCATGCACGTGTCCTCCCTTGGTCTTCAACAAAGAGTGTACATCGACTATAAAACAAAGAGTGTAGTACATGCTGTACATCTACACTTCCAATGCATTTAGCCTATAATCTAAATCGATATTGATTGACTAATGCACCAACTTGTGCTGTAGGTATGGGCTACATGTCTATCCTTAATTACAGCATGCAACGGCCTTCATTTAATCTTCTTATCTCAATGGTCGCATGCACACATAAGTCTGCTAATTTTGGGCGCTAATTATGCCCTGGTCAATGTGTAAATCTCTAAATGTACAGTCTTTCACGGACGTAGGGAGTAGGTTGAGCACTTGAGCGTGAGCGTGTGTGTTGCGTCGTGTGCTATGTGCCGCATGGGTGCGTGAGTGTTGCGTGCGTCCATGTGTACGTGTGAGTGTTGCATGTTGCATGCATGCATGCATGGGGCTTACTCCCTCCCATTGACATGTTCATATTTCAAGCTTCCTCTAATCCCTCCATATGGTGATACTCCCTCTGTTCCCAAATAGTACAGAGTAAAACCCTCCCTCTGTTCCTAAATACGGAGTATTTGTCTTTCTATAGATTTCAACAAGTGACTAGGTACGGAGCAAAATGAGTGAAGTGAGCATAGAGGCATAGGGATACTGTAGAAAGGAAGTCCTCGCAATCCATTATTCCCCATCTCGATCAGAGAGAACTATTCAACTAGACTTTGAAGTGAAGTGACAATACACGCTACATCAGATGGGACACGTAATTAATAAGCTGAACCAGCGTGTTGGTGTTACTAAATCAGCCTTACCCAGTACTGCCATATCTTCTTCTTCCTCCTCTCTTCTTCTTCCTCCTCTCTTCCCCATCGTCGACCGCACACCATTTACCCCCGTTGACTGCTCACCCGCCCGCGACATCTTCCTTGGTAGCTCGCGCGTACCATATCCCCCTGCTCACTGCTTGGCCACACGAGGAGAAGCTTCTTCGCTCGCCTGCCCGAATCCACTTCCCCGATGGCTCGCAGGCACCGAAAACCCCAATGGCAGAACCGACTGACACGCAGAGCCGTGATTAGAATTCCCTCCCCGATGTTCTCTAGGAGCAGATATGTAGTCGTATGGACCTACTCAGCACCGTCCATTTGGCCGCATGCTCGGTGTCTTTGTACCGGCTACTCGTCTGCAACCGGCCAGCTCTTTTCAAGACACCCTGCTTGCTGATGCCCGATCCTCGCAGGTGGCCCAGACACTGACTTGACGATCCTACGGAGGTTGTCGTGGTGCCCCTCGACATGCTACCACTACCCATCCACCTGTCCTTCATGCGCGGCCAGTACTGGGCGGGCATGAAGGCCAATTGGATCGTCCTCATCCACCACACTGGTAGTCCGTGGCGTCTCGTGGATATCTACACCCAGCGAGAGATCACCCTTCCATCATTGGATACCGCCTCCATCGAGCCTCGCGGCCCACCGGACACTCCCACCTACTACGCACGAGACGCGTCAAGCTTTTGCCTCGACCTCTGTTTGCAGAAAGTTGTAATCTGCGAAGTTCCCACACCATCAGAAGACTACATGGATTACAAGCTCATTGCCTTGTTCAACATGGGATTAGTCTATCTGGAATCCGGTCACCATACATGGTTATGGCTCATCATCAAACCTGTTGAGGCAACATTTCTGTATGCTGCTATAGTGCATGATGGCATCGTTTACGCGGTCGACGCACAGATTGGCTACCTATACTGGTGGAATCTATCGTCGTGTAATTGTTCTATCTCATCTCATCTTTACCTTATGAATACGAATGCCTTTTCATACAAATTTAGAATGCATATCATGTCTATAACCACATCATTGCTATATGTTCCTCTCATTTCCTAGATTTTTATGACCACACATGTTATTGTTAGAGTTGATATGAGAACAATTGGCATCTAATGATTGTTAGAATACATATTATGAGCATAACATCATGATTGCTATATGTTACTCTCGTTTACAAGATTTTTATAACAATGCATGTTATTGCTTAGAGTTGATATGAGAACAGTAGTAGTAAGTTCTATGGTAGAATGTGAGTAGGCATTGTCATAGCTGTTTTCCTCTCATTGTTACATGATGTTTGAACCATGACATATTGCTAGAATATGAAAGCCATTGGCTTATTTTTTTTAACTTGGGGTATGATTATGACCACGACATTGCAATTCTCTGTCTATGATATGTGTCACAGTTATAATAATCTTAATTCCACACATACTCTGAACATGATTGTTTATTTTTGTCCTTTTGGTCTCCAATTTGAATTGTTGCAGCAGACGCAAATGCGCTGGCCTTGATGATTCCAGGACCTGGAATCATACCAGCCGATGGGTGGTGGTTTATCGCTCGTTCAGCTGACGGCGCTCATTTGATGCTCATTGGCACGTACCAAATTGACCAAACCATTACATCAAACAACATGCAGTACAATGCGGGGGGCGTTCGTGACATTGATGGCTATGGCTGCTTCGTGTTCGAGAAAGATCCCAGCTCCGTTAGGCCAGGCGTATTCAACTGGAGGTGGGTTTACAGCCTCGGCAACCACTCCTTGTTCCTGGGGCTTAATTATCCGATCATCCAACCAATCATCGATCATATCACCAGCGATGATTACTGTGCTATGCAACTTCCATTCGCGAGGGGGGGCTGTGTTTACACATCATACCATGGGTTTCATGAATCACCATATCCAGAGATTCGTCGACATAGCTTGTTGCCAGATAATCATCAGTGTGTGAAAGGCATCAAGCTTCCATGCGATGGATGGCTTTTGCAAACCCGACATGCAGCGATGTGGTTCATGCCAACAGCAAATATGCACAACTTGATTCGTGCTGATATCTAGACTGACCCATGTATTCTATACACACACACACACACACACACACACACATAAACACTATTCTGATCACGGGATCAGAATAATATTCTGATCACAACATGAACTTCCCGAGTAACGCGCCTGACCTTCCCCGAGTACTAGGTTGAACTTCAGCTAAAAGGTGTCCAAATGGGGCTTGCGATATACCGTTGGATAGCTATGGACATCAGTATCATGACCCAAGTAAAATTTTGGCAAAATATAAGCAGTTTAAGAGCAGTTTTGAAAACCGTTTTTCTTCATACAAAAAACGTGAATCATATTTTCGATCACATTTTTAAACCGTTTATCGGAATGAGGCAAATAATATGGCGTTGGAAAGCTGCTGCAAAACCGCTCCTTCCACATGTTGAAAGTTTTCTCTAATTCCCTACGGTTAAAGAGTAATTCAGAAATCGTAAAATTTCGTAAACCGAACACCCAAGTTCATATTTTTGACGCCATTTCTAAACGGCTAATCCAATTGAGGCAAATAATATGGCGTTGGAAAGCTTATGAAAATGCGCTACTTTTTTATGTTACAAGTTTTTTTCTAATTTTGAACGGTTTAAAAGTAATTTAGAAAATGGTACAAGTTCCACGGAGTTCGTATTTTTGGGGTAATTTTTTAACCGTACGTCCAAATGCAGCAAATGATATGGCGTTGGAAAGATTGAAGAAATGCGAAACTTTTTTGTATATATTGTTTCTCCTAATTCAGTATGGTTTTATGTCAGTTTTCAAAATGGTTAAAAAATGTATTTTTGCAGTAATTTCTACAAACTTTATCGGAATGGGGCAAATAATATACCGCTAAAAAGCTACGGAAAATGTGAAACTTTTTCATGTTGATGGTTTTTTGTGATTCCTTGCTGTTTGCAAGTAATTTCAAAAATGGCGAGACCGTTCGTTCTGCCTTTATCGCAAAACAGATTCTTCAAAAATGCACCGCATGAAGAACCTGAACTTCTCAGCATGCGCACCTGAACTTCACTCTGTTTTTACGTGTTTTTTTGCTCGCAGCTCTCCATCCACTGCTCGTAGCTCTCCATCCACTCACCGAAATTAAGTAAGTGATATACCGATGGAAAGCTGCTGTAAACACGCAACTTTCCCGTGTTAATCATTTTTTCATACTCGAGACGGTTTTAAAAGTTTATCATCTGAAATTCATTCAATGTAGTTGGTGAACTTCCTGCTGTTCTCATGTTGAACTTCTGTGATATATTTTCGTTTGTAATTTTCTCATCCATTTCGTGAGTGTTACACAAATGATATTCTTTTTGTACAAACCTTTCTCACAATAATTTTTTTAAATTTCTCCGACCGAGGACTTGAACTTACACAAATGATATTCCTTTCATTTTGAAGTAAATTAGAAAATGACGAGATCATGATTTCTGCCTTCATCGCGAATGGAAATGCACAGCGTGAAGTAATTGAACTTCTAGGGCATGTCTATTTGAACTTCACTCTGTTTTTGACGTGTTGTTTTTTGCACTGCGTGAAATAGTTGAACTTCTAGGGCACGTCTGTTTGAACTTCACTCTGTTTCACTTTATTGCATTTTTCTTATATGAAATACACACCATCTAGCCGTTTTCACGTTGAACTTCTATGACGTATTTTCGTTTATAATTTTCTAATCCATTCCTCGGTGTTACACAAATGATATTCCTTTTGTACAAATCACTCTCACAATAATTTTTTTTAACTTTCTCCGACCAAGGACTTGAACTTATAACAACAAAACTTTCAGTCTTTGCTTTTGTTATTCTTTTTTTAATACAAAATGCACACCGTGTAGTATGTGAACTTCTGGTAGTTATCAAATCCGAACTTCTCTCGGTTAAGTGAAAATATCTGAGTTTTTTATGAATATTAATCTGATTTTTTAATCTTTTTTATGAATTTTTGAAGCAGTCTATTTTTAAAAAGTTGAACTTCTTGTTATTTTATTTTTGAACTTCTAGTTTCCATTCTTTATTAACGAGGTAAATTTGAGTTTTATATAATCATCAAAATTCTCCATCTTTTTAATATGGACTTTCTAGTTTTATTTTTTCTTAATATTTTTTATAAAATTTTGAAGCGGTCTATTTTTAAAAAGTTTAACTTCTTGTTATTTTATTTTTGAACGTCTTGTTTCCATTCTTTAATACGAGGAAAATCTTAGTTTTCTATAATCATCGAACTTATTGTTATTTTATTTTTCTAATATGGTTAAACTTTTGTTTCGAAAAGATACACCAATTTGTTTTAACCCTTTTTTTTGAAATAGAGCATACAATATACCGTTTGGAATAGAGCATACGATATACCGTGTGGAAAGTTGTTGAATACATGGTGAACTTCTCTCACAAGAATTTTTGAACTTTCCCGGGTCGAGCACCTGAAATTCTAGCGACAAAAAATTTAGACTTTGCATTTTTATTCTTTTTTTCTCATACGAAATGCACACCATGCAATACATGAACTTCTAGCAGTTATCAATTTGAACTTCTCTCGTGATTGAGATAATTATTTGAAAACACCAAAAAACAACATCTTCTTATGTGTTTTGGACATCTAAATACACGGTGTACCTCTCTCACAAGAATTTTTGAATTTTCCCAGACCGAGAACTTGAACTTCTAGCAACAAAATTTTTGGCTTTGCCTTTTTATTATATTTTTCTCATACAAAATACACACCATGCAGTACGTGAACTTCCGGCAGTTATCAATTTGAACTTCTCTCATGATTGAGATAATTATTTGAAAGCACCAAAAACAACATATTTTTATGTGTTTTTGGACATCTAAATACACATAAACCTCTCTCACAAGAATTTTTGAACTTTTCTGGGCCGAGCACTTGAACTTCTACCAACAATTTACTTTGCCATGAATTTTCCATTGAATCTCTTGTACTTTTTTTCCACAATGATTTAACTGATGACAGCATATACATCATCATCGGGCCATATATAGTCATGAATCTTTTTTATGTTCCTCACTACAAATCACACAAAGTAATCATGAATGTTTGAGAAATTGAACTTCTTTGTATATAAGGCTCAACCATTGAAAGAAAGCTCTGAAAAAATTGGTACTTGCTTTAACTCTTTTTTGAGGCACAAACACAAAGACACACTAGAGCTAGAGAGCTTTGTTCCTCACCATATACTTTTTTTGAGGCACAAACACAAACAACTAATAAGAGCTAGAGAGCGAGGAAGCTTAACAAGTTACTATGTAATAATCAAACTACACTTTTGCTTGACCTTTTCTCCACACGTACTATAACTACTTCAAAAGTTGGTTCATCTATCGACCCATCTGTTTCTGCCTTTCTGAACTCCTTGTACTGCTGGTAGCGCTCAGGTAGTCCTTCCCACTCATGTTCACCTGCACAAAAATTATATACTAGTGTAAACAATACAGGTACATATCCCAATTAAACAAAATTCTTTTTTTTGTAAAGGTCAAACTAATCAGAGTAATTTGAATAGCAAGAACATTTATAGCCATGTAGTGTCCACTGATTGAGGACTAGGAGGACTGAACCTGACATTCTCTGCGGGAAGAATGAGAGATCAACAGCGTCTCGCTGTCGAGCAACAAAAAATCGAAACAAAATATGAACCTATCTCCGGAAGGTCAAAACGGCCTCCATGAGAAGATTGGGTGTGATGGTCCCGCCATCGCTCGGGTTGTGCATGATAGCGGGTCAGGAGATAGCCCGCATTAGCGGGGCGCAACGATGAAGGCCACCACTGGCAACCCCTGAAGGCCAGGTATCGGTATGGTGCAGATCAGCATCGGGGACACGTGGTTGGCCGGATTCGTGGAAGAGCAGGGGCATGCAACAGACACCTAGTTTATGAACGAAAAATGTAAGACAAGTTTTACGCAATTTTTCTGTTCGTGGACAAATCACCTCATCAAACTAACATAGTTTTCAAGAATTTTAGAGAGAGGAAGAAGAAGGAGCATGGTGGTCAGGGCTAGCCGTGAGAGGTGGAGATGCAAAACGGGGACTTCACCAGTAGGATTCAAAGGAGTCCGAAGAGCACCAGGGGCAGTGGCGCTGCTCTCCAGAGTCAGATAAGAGGGGGACGGGGGAGTTGAAGCACATTGGGTTGCGGTGACCTTGTATTGCGGCGTTGAACAGCCTTTGATGCTGCGGTGAAGGGAGGCAGGCACATCTTCGATTCCACCAGACAGGTATGATCCAAAAGAAGCACCATTTGTCAAACAACGCCCTCAATGATCCTCTCATCACCTCATAAAGCCAAAAAAATAGCTTACAAATCTCCCAGGAATTTTACGACTCTATGGTGAGTGAAGGAAGAATGACTGGTTTTAGTCCCGCCAGTCTATATATTGGGCACAGCGGGCACTCATTTGGGGCCTGCCAAAGCAGCAGTAAACGAAACGTGTTAGTGCGTATTTGAAATGTGTCCGCCCAGGGACCGAATACTTTGCAATCCACTAATACCGAATGAAGGAAAATACTAACCATTGCAGCAATTTAAGTCAGTCACGAGGCGACGGGCTTCTTCCATGCATGGCTAGTACTCTGTCTGACCTGTTGCAAGTCAATCGACAGCACTCCAACAGCGAAAACAATAGCCACCAACAGCACATGTCTGACTTGAAGAAGGAAGAAGGGAGGAAGTAGGACGGCGTTGCGTGGGAAGTTGGGCGGCGGCGTGCTAGTTGCGTAGCCGAGGGAGGAAGCAGAGCGGCGACGCGTGAGATGCAGAGCTCACAGAGGTAGCAGGGCAGAGGCGACGACGCCGGAGGGATCAACGACGGAGTATGGGAGAGGTCTTTCACGGCGGCCAACTGCAGGTCCTTGTCTCCTTCGGCTGAAGGTCAACGCCTCCTCCGACTACAGGATATACACAAAGAGCTTGTGTGCACCGAGGGTAGCTCCATGCGGAGACTCTGGCAGCAACATGGAGGAAGAGGGGCATCAACAACATGGAGGAGGGCACTTATCCGCACAGTTGCGCCGGAGCCGGCAGGTCTCCCGAGAGGAGGAAGGTGGCAGAGCGGGGTGGCGTTGGTGGCTCTCACGCCGGCGGTGGTAGAGGAGGAAGGCCGCGGCAGGAGAGCAAGAAAGTCGCAGGGGCAGAGGAGGAAGGTCGCAGGGCTGGTGGATCTCCGATGATGGAGGTTGTGGCGCTGAGCCACGCGCAGCCATCGCAGCAATGTAGCGGCGGGACCACGGAGGCGCACGAGCAAGGTGGGCGGCGGCGGGGTCTCTTTGTAGGGGTGCGGCGGCGGGGTCTCGTGGGAGGGGGTGCGGCAGCGTGGTTCTTCGGGGAAGGCACGCGGCGGCGTAGGGATCCGAGGAGGAGATCGGCGACAGGGGATTCGAGGGTGTGAGGCGGATCGGGATCCTAGGTGTGGCGTCGGGGGCAGGGGCCGCCGGTTGGGTTGGGTCGTGGGGTAGGGTGGTGGGACGTGGGGTGTTTTTTTCCAGCGGGCTCGGGAGGATCCAATCGGGCCCTTATAGGGGCTGCTGTGATCCAAATAGTTATTCTAATCCCAGGATTAGAATAGTGCTACTATATATAGGCTTCAAGTGCGTACTTGTTAGTTAAACCTATGTATAAATTGTGACACTAAATACGACTAGTATGTACTCTAGTACAGTAGCAGTACTAGTATACGTCGTTCAAATTATTCATCATGTCCACACATTGAATTGACGTGACAACACGCTGCGCGTGAGGAGACACAAGAATCCCGGCGGCATGTTCGGGTGTTCTGGACTTCAGATTTGGAGTACCACTTATCTGTCGAAATATTTCATCATTCACTTAAAACAGTGGATTGATCATACATTGAGTACCATATAAGTGGAATTACCGATGCAAGTCGAAGAAGGATTGGCCGATGCTGCCGGCTGGCGTCAAGTTCGATCCCACGGATCAGGAGCTGATCGAGCACCTTGAGGCCAAAGTGAGTGCTGACAGCGCGAGATTTCAGTCTCTCATCGATTTGTTCATACCAACCATTGACACCGAGCACGGCATATGCTACACCCAACCTGAGAAACTTCTAGGTAAGACACCGATCGGCCGTCTACTTGCACAAACATATTCCTTTGTTTATAACTCTATTTTTCTTTTTATACGCAGACCTGGTGAAGCAATTACAATTTGACAGTTAATAAAAAGTGAAACAAGTGACTGCAACATGCCAAAGATGTTATGAAAATGCCAACTAGGTCACTAAAACCTGTATTCCACAATACTGCAGGTATCACACTGAGTGGCCTAAGAAAGCATTTCTTCCAGCGCAATTCCAGGGCGTTCAAAAGGGGCACGTGGATGCGTCGCAAGATACAGTCGGAGTGCGACATGCACGCGATGTGGCACAAGACCGGAAATACCTTGCTGGTGATGGTCAACGGCCGGCAGACAGGCAGCAAAAAAAGGTTCTGGTGCTGCACACCAACAAGAACTTCGACCAGCAGAGGACCAACTGGGTGATGCACCAGTACCACCTCGGGGACCTGGAGCAAGAGAAGGAATGGGAGCTGGTCCTCTGCAAGATTTTCTACCAGACGAACACTAGGGCCAGGAGTAAAAAGATTATAAGTTAGTTTGGTATTGGTAGTTGTACTACCTTGTCGTTCGCAAGTTGGTATTGTTGTTAACGATCTTTTGGTATGAACTTGCATTTGCTTCCAACCATCATGCCGAGGGTCGACGTGGATATAAAGCTGAATCATTTGTTTCGAAACGAAATTTCAGGCACCTGATTTTTATTTGATGGGTAGCATAAGCACCCGCTGTTCGAATTCCCAGTTCTCCAATTTTTTTCAAAACAAGTGCATGCACTTATTATCACGATAAAAAACAATATCCGTGTTGCATCCCAGTTATCAGTCTGTACTTGCATAATTATCTCGTTTATTGAGCACGTATATTTTTTTCAGTTCAAGCAAGTTTCAACTGGGCTGTAGACTGCCCAGGGTTGGTTTTGTTTTTAACAGGCCCAGCCCATGACGACAATGGGGCACAAAGATCCAGCAGGTATCTATCGGCCTGTGGCCTGCCAGCGTTAGTTATATTTTGTCTTACAACATTCGCAGGCAGTTTTTTTACTGAATCAAACACACAGCCCAGTTCTACTATCCTCTAGAAACGCATGTCCTACATCCGTTTTCTAATCTCTAACTATATTTTACTAGTTCATATACACGTATCATTATCTTGAAAACACATAAAATTCCCTTTTCATATTTACATCCTTATTTTTGTTGTTTTTTTCCCACCCAACGCTGATTTTTAACCACTGGTTTTCCCTTAAACCAACTCAATTATCCCACGTCTTATTTGCTTACAAAAACAAAATGATTTTTGTGTCAAATCAATAAGTACTTAAAAAATGTTTCTCATTTTGGGATTACAACAGTTCGGACTCCATCGAAATATGCAAAATAAGGCTGAACTTTTTGACCGTGGTCCTGGGCAGAAAATGGGCTGTAATAAATTACTTAAGAATTAGCAAATGGGCTGCAAATTATAAAAAAAAAGAGCAAATGGGCTTTATGTTGTCTCCCACATATTTGGAGGCTGACTTGTGGGCCTACTAAGTTCATGCGTACACAAGGTTTCTCTAAAAATAAACTTAGTCAACAATCGACTCTACAAGCGTCACACCGTTAGATGTCAATCTAACGGCAATTGTGCTTCTTCAGTCTCTGATCTTCCTGCCCCAGCCGCCCAAACCAGCGTCGTCGGAACCGCCTGCTCCCGCCTCCTGTGGCCGCCAGTGCTGCTGGGCAGACCTCTGTAACATCCCAAATTTTCAATTTGGAATGTTATGCACTAGATCATCATTTGCATATCATATTTTATTGCATTTTGGTTGATCCTAGAAAATTCTACGCAACTCAAGGACCCTCGGAGAGAGTTGGGGATTTCGTTATATTCGTAATTGAGTTTTCTCAAGTTTTGAAAATAGGATCATTTGATTTTATGTATTTTATCTTCAATTATTTCTACTATCAAAATATGAGAGAGGGAATAAAATGACTTTACCAAAATAAAGAAATGTTGAGGATTTAATAAAAAATCGAATAAGATTTTATTTTGGTTTTATTTGCTATTTTATTTGAATTTAGGAAACTGCGTGTTTTTCAAAATTACATTTAGGCCCCAAATAAATGTTCATCCTGTGCGGCTTGATTTTAGAAGCTGCGGAGAATTTATTTTGGGATTTTTGGAGTTCATTTAGTATTCCTTTTGTTTTTTCTGAGCGTAACTATTTTTAAAAAAATCCGAACCGACCCTGGCCCGTAACCGGCCAGGACTGCGCCTGGCCGGGCCTTTAAATAGCCGCTGCCCGAGGCCCGACAGCCCAAACCTCGCCCCGCCCCCAAACCCTAACCCTAGCCCAGCCGCGCCGCCGCCGCCCCCGCGTCGCCGCCGCCGCGCCACGCCGCCACCTCGCCACAGCGCCGCTGGATCCGCCGCCGCCGGAGGTAGACTTCCTGCCGGTTTTTTTAGAAACCGATCGGTTTTCCGTCGATTTCGTTTGGTTTTTTAGTTCATTTTTTAATAGATCGGTTTTTCCGGTTTATTAATTTAGCGAGCGTTCGCCCGTTCGTTCGTTTTAACGAACGCGTTTTTTCGATTAGATCCAGATAACGATCGTTCATTCGTTAATCTATTCGTCGTTTTCTTTTTCTCGGATTAAATCCGTGATCTTTCCCATCGCGATTCCTGAACCATTTTTCGTTCTAGTCTAACTTTTTGCTCGTTTATCGGAATCAGGCGATTGAAGCGCCTGGAGTTTCGTCTCGAAACCCTTGTTCCGTTTAACGAATTCAATTAAGTTTTTTCCACTGTAAAAATTGCCCTAGATCCAGAATAGTAAACGAAGCTTGTTTCTTTTGCCGTTTGTCTTTCGTTGCTTCGATCGATTTGATTCTTTTGTCAACCGGAGTTCTTAAGTTGAACTTTCTGGTTATATCTCTTATTCGAGTTTTACCTGTGCATTAGTTGAGTACTTATTGTATGCTTGTTTGTTTGCGATAGAGTACCCGGAGTGCGCCGCTTGCTACTTCGAATCGCTAGGTTTCCCGGATCATCAGCAAGTCAAGTAACACTTTGATCATACCTCCGACTACCCAGTTTTTATTGCATTAGATCAATCCTCACACATTGCATGATTAGGATCTAATTAAATTGTGGGCTTGGGAAGTAGATGAGGTAGTACCTATTACCTGTTATTATCAAACCTTTGGAAGTTACTTCTACGTTGCTTATTATGCTATGCTATGCTAGTAGACGTGGATTGGGTGAGTGTATCCATGACAGATGTGAGATTGTTAAATTAATGGTTTATCTAAGGTGGCAACTTAAATGCACATCTGGGTGGATTGAGGCACCTGGGTATTCCAGTGATTGCCTGTTTTCTTTTGGACCGCCACCCAGGCTCAAAGGGATCATGAGATTATTCATGCTAGAAACTTCCGTGTGCAGCCACAAGCTACTATGGGCTCTAGCATAGTTGAGTAAGTTGTGCGAACTCTTACAGTAGTAGACTAGCAGATGTAGGGGAAAGTAGGTGTAATGGTTTGGCCGATCGTAATGTGCTAGGCTTCTGAAAGACTATGTCTCGGTCATCCGTTTCTCAAACAACATGTAGTGCGAGAATCCCAACGGAGGAGATCGAGTCTTGTGGGGAAAGTGCGCAAACCTCTGCAGAGTGTATAAACTAATCATGGTTAGCCATGTCCCCGGTTATGGACATCTTGAGTATCTAGTACCTGGATTATCATGTGAATCTCATCATGTTACTCTAAAAATTAATTTGTTGGATTTTGTTTAATGATGATGCTTAATTGGGATTGAGAATGTTGTCAACCATTCTTAATGTTTAACAACTACCATGATAGTTAAATAAAATTTATTCCTTTGCAGTAGGGAAAAATTGGCTTTTCGCAAAACTGTAACCATAGAGCTTTCCACCAGCCAAATATGCATATAGTATAGCTATTTCTTTCATTGCTCTCTATGTGTTACATTGCCAGCATATTCCATGTGCTGACCCGTTTCGGGCTGCAATGTTAATGTTGCAGACTTTTCAGACGATGATTAAGGTGCTTTTAGGTCGTGGTTCTATACTCAGTGATGCCGTTGGAGTGGATGGACTCACTTATCTTCCAAGCCTTCCGCTGTTATCGTTATTAGATGGCCTTAAGCCATATTTATTGCAATAAGTTCTCTTTTGAGACACTCGATGTAATATGTGTGTGATTGCTACTCTATTATAAATCCTTCAAGTACTGTGTGGTGTCAGCATTACTGATCCAGGGATGACACCTGAGCACAGAGATTGGACCGTTTGAGGTCTGGTCGCTACAAGATGGTATCAGAGCACACGCTGACTGTAGGACACGACCACTAAGCAAAAGACCTAGATCACTACTCACTCTTCTCATTCTGATTTCTCATCTTTTCTACTCTTTTAGGATGGCGGATGCAAGGAACAAGTTCATGCAACTAGATGAAGATACACCCTTTAGACGTCACTTGAAGGAAGTCACTAGATACCTGAACATAGGAGTACCAAGCTTCACCGGAACCTACAACGCCACTCTACGTGAAGAAGAGCGCTGGATGATTCAAGTACAAGTTCCAGGAAGGACGTTCATGCCAGTCACAGAGCCCATAAAGTTTTCTTTTGATGCACCAACTTGGAATCTAGGAAAGAGCATGGCAGCTCACATCGCCATGGGACGCATTGGAGAAGTTTACCGCAATGATCTCAAGGATACTATCTAGCAGATTTGTGGGCGCCGAGATGAGCACTAGAAGATGATCAGCACCAGGAAGGATAGATAAGTTGCAACTTTTATCCAGGAGTTAAACCAGCACATTCGACATCAGGAGAACTAGATGTGCGCCGACATGATAGATCTGAAGAACGCGAGGACAAGAATCAAGGAACTAGAGGAAGAACTCAAGGCTACATGTGAAGATTATGAAGAGGAAATCAAAGTATTAGAGGAGAAGAATGACGATCTGATCAAGAAGATTGGAATATTCATGGGAGGCCCTACACCAGTAGATGAAGACGAAGAACCCAAGGAGATTCACCCGGAAGACTACATCATCATCGACGACACTGACTCGGATCCAGATGATAGAGATGATGACTATGTTGATGAAGCTGGAGCAAATATCATGGAGTCTGCAACCGAAGAATATTTCTAGTAGACCACCCCAATAGTAGTAGTAGTCCACCATGTAAATAGAGTAGTCCGAGCACTTTTGCGATAGTTAGATCGATTGTATGCCCTTGTTTGATTGAATGAAGTGAATTGATTGCTTTTGTCTCATGTGCATATGGGTAGCATTTTCTCTTTAGACCCCCCTCTATTTTTAAATCTCATCTTTTCTAAATCCTCAGATGCCTCCGAGACATGACCCCGGATTTACCTTCCCACCGGAGCTCACCTAGTTGATCCAGCAGCTGAACACATTGATGTAGTTGCTAGTCCAGAATCAGAATCTGGGGAACAACAACAACAACCCACCACCACCACCATCTGTTGATCACTTAGCCCGTTTTCTTAGGCTGAATCCGCCGGTGTTCTCCAGTAGCACCGAGCCGATAGTAGCAGATGATTGGCTCCATAAGACAGCAAGGGAGTTGACCACCGCAGGATGCACAGATGCGGAAAAGGTGAAGTTTGCCGCACATCAGCTGGAAGGACCCGCAGCATCATGGTGGGAGAATTTCACAGCCACTTTCCCTGTCGACACTGTCACGTGGGACCAGTTTCAGCAAGCTTTTCGTACTGCCCATGTTTCAGCGGGAGCTATGGCCATGAAGAAGCGAGAGTTTCGCAACTTGCACCAAGGAGGAAGGACAGTTGGTCAGTATGTGGAGGACTTTAGTAAGCTAGCACGTTATGCCCAAGATGACGTAGCTACGAATGCAGCTAAACAGGAAAAGTTTCTGGAAGGACTGAATGATGAGTTGAGCATCCAGTTGATGGTAGCAACCTTCAACAACTACCAGGAGTTGGTAGACCATGCTCTTATGATTGAAGGGAAGCAGCAGTAGATTGAGACCCGCAAGAGGAAGTATGGACAAGGGAAGTACAATTCAGGAGCTCACTAGAAGCCCCGTTTTACCCCTAGACCGGGAGGACATTTTCAGCATACCCATGGAGGAGGTAGCTCGCACCATCACAATGGCACCAAGAATGGTAATGGGAATGGAGGAAGCAACGGCCAGAACCGCACCAACCCATTAACCCTAGCCAAGAGAGACCTGAGCCAAGTCGCTTGCTTTAAGTGCCAGAAGACCGGACATTATGCCAATGAATGTCCCGAATCCCAGAATGGAAATGGCAATGGAAGCTCAGGGAAGAAGCCGAACCCTTTCAACAGGGGACAGGTGAACCACGTTAACGTGGAGGAGGTTGAAGAGCAGCCGAATGTTGTAATCGGTAAGTTTTTGGTTAAGTCATTTACTGCACTCGTTCTTTTTGATACTGGTGCACCGCATTCATACATATGAAGGGGATTTGTGGATAAGTATAATCTTCCCACCAAAGTTCTTAGAACACCTATGTTAGTAAGCTCACCAGGAGTAGAGTATATGGTTAGTCAAGGATGTTTTCAAGTGCCGTTGAGTATAGGTAGGCATGTGTTTCCCTCGGATTTAATCATTTTGGAATCACAAGGTTTGGATGTAATTATGGGTATGGATTGGCTGTCGATGTATGGAGGAACCATCGATTGCGCCAGTAAGTCGATTTTGCTTACCACCCCGGAAGGGAGAAGGATCAAGTATGTATCCCGACATGTGCCAAAAGGGACTCAAGTAAATTTTTTAACAGGAGTTGTGCAGGAGGGAGTGCCAGTGGTGAAGGATTTCCCTGATGTATTTCCAAAGGAGTTGCCAGGCATGCCATCGGATAGAGATATTGAGTTTTTGATTGAGCTTTTGCCAGGCACATGGCCAATATCAAAGAGACCATATAGGATGCCCGCAAAGGATTTGGTGGAGATTAAGATGCAGATTAAGGAGTTACTAGATAAGGGATATATCCGCCCAAGTTCTTCACCTTGGGGATCGCCAGTACTTCTAGTGGAGAAGAAGGATGGATCGTTAAGGATGGTTGTTGATTATCGAGGGTTGAATGAAGTAACCATCAAGAACAAGTACCCACTACCGATGATCAATGATCTGTTTGATCGATTGCAAGGAGCTAAAGTATTTTCCAAGATCGGTCTGCGATCAGGATACCATCGGTTGAAGATTCGAGAACAAGATATACCTAAGACGGCTTTTACCACCAGGTAGGGGTTGTACAAGTATACGGTTATGTCATTTGGTCAGACTAACGCACCTGCATATTTTATGAACATGATGAACAAAGTATTTATGGGGTTTTTGGATAAGTTCGTCATAGTGTTCATTGATGATATCCTGGTTTACTCGAAGAATGAAGAGGAGCATAAGGAGCATTTGCGTTTGGTTCTTGGAAAGCTCAGAGAACATCAATTATATGCCAAGTTTAGCAAATGTGAGTTTTGGTTGAAGGAAGTTGGATTTCTCGGACACGTTATATCCGGAGAGAGTATAGCAGTAGATCCCACTAAGGTTGACACTGTGACAAATTGGGAAGCGCCAACAACAGTTGGAGAGATTCGGAGTTTTCTTGGACTCGCAGGATACTACCGGAGGTTTTATTGAGAATTTCTCAAAGATTGCGAAGCCTATGACGGAGTTGTTAAAAAAGGATACCAAGTTCATATGGACTGAGGAATGTGAGGCTAGTTTCCAGGAGTTGAAGAAACGTTTGGTTACATCACCAGTGTTGATTTTGCCAGATCGGACCAAGGATTATGAGGTGTATTGCGACGCTTCACGTCGAGGACTTGGAGCAGTGCTTATGCAGGAAGGAAGAGTTGTTTCCTATGCCTCACGACAGCTTAAGCCTCATGAGTTGAATTATGCTACGCATGATTTGGAGTTAGCAGCTGTAGTGCATGCATTGAAGACTTGGAGACATTTTCTCATTGGAAACCATTGTGAGGTGTACACGGATCACAAGAGTTTGAAGTATATTTTCACGCAGAAGGAGTCGAATCTCAGGCAAAGGAGATGGTTGGAGCTCGTCAAGGATTATGATATGAGATTGCATTATCATCCCGGAAAGGCTAACACAGTAGCTGATGCACTGAGCCGTAAAAGTCATGTCAACACCTTAATGACGGGAGATTTACCAATGGAGTTAGCCGAAAATCTTCGAGAACTATGTTTGGAAATAGTACCAAGAGGCTATGTAACAGCATTGGAGATTCAATCTACTTTGATGGATAAGATTAGGAAAGCCCAGAAGACTGACAAGGAGATTGCCTCTATAAAGGAGAAAATGAGCAAAGGAAAAGCTAAGGGATTTCGTGAGGATGAGCATGATACCTTATGGTTTGAAGATTGTGTTTATGTGCCTAATGATTCGGAGATTAGGAAACTAATTCTGCAAGAGGCCCATGATTCACCATATTCGAGTCACCCAAGAAATACCAAGATGTATTTGGATTTGAAGGATACGTTCTGGTGGACCAGAATGAAGAAGGATATTGCGGAATACGTAGCATTTTGAGATGTATGTCAGAGAGTAAAGGCAGAGCATCAGAAGCCAGCAGGATTGCTACAACCATTGCCAATACCCGAATGGAAGTGGGACAAGTTAGGCATGGATTTTATTACAGGTTTACCCAGAACTCGTTTAGGCTATGACTCAATATGGGTTGTAGTCGATCGTTTGACAAAGGTAGCTCATTTCATCCCAGTGAAGACTACCTATACCAGTGCTAAGTTAGCAAAGATATACATGACCAAAATTGTATGTCTGCACGGAGTTCCAAGGAGCATTGTATCAGATAGAGGAACCCAATTTACCTCAAACTTCTGGAATCAGTTGCAGGAAACTTTGGGTACCAGACTGGAGTTTAGTATAGCTTTCCATCCGCAGACAGATGGGCAGACCGAGAGAGTCAACCAGATTTTGGAGAATATGCTCAGATCTTGTGCACTAGATTATGGATCTAGTTGGGAACAGAATTTGCCATATGCAGAGTTCTCTTACAACAATAGTTATTAATCTAGTTTGAAGATGGCCCCTTTCGAAGCCTTGTACGGAAGGAGGTGCAGGACCCCATTGTCGTGGGATGAAGTTGGAGACCGCCAGTTGTTTGGACCAGAAGTAAAATTGATTCGCGATAGGCTCCAGATAGCTCAATCCACGCAGAAGAGCTACGCAGATTCTAAACGCAAGGAGACAGTTTATGAAGTCGGAGACCGAGTTTATCTTCGAGTATCTCCACTTCGAGGAGTTAAGCGCTTTGAGTTAAGGGAAAGTTAGCGCCACGTTTTGTAGGACCATACAAAGTTTTGGAGCGTATGGGAGAAGTAGCCTACAAATTGGAATTGCCTGAAGGATTGTCAGGAGTTCACGACGTGTTCCACGTTTCCCAGTTGAAGAAGTGCCACGCAGAGATGGCTGATATACCGCTGAGAGATACAGTGCGCTGGAAGCAATTCAGTTGGGCAGTGATTTGACCTATGAGGAGAAACCAATTAAGATTCTTAAATACGCTAGTCGAGTCACCCGTAGCAAGGTTATAAGGTTTTGCAAAGTTCAGTGGAGCCACCACACGGAGGATGAAGCCACCTGGGAGCGAGAGGAAGAATTGCTAAAGGACCACCCTCACCTATTTTCTAACCAACCCGAATCTCGAGGGCGAGATTCATCTTAAGGGGGGTAGGTTTGTAACATCCCAAATTTTCAATTTGGAATGTTATACACTAGATCATCATTTGCATATCATATTTTATTGCATTTTGGTCGATCCTAGAAAATTCTACGCAACTCAAGGACCCTCGGAGAGAGTTGGGGATTTTGTTATTTTCATAATTGAGTTTTCTCAAATTTTGAAAATAGGATCATTTGATTTGATTTATTTTATCTTCAATTATTTCTACTATCAAAATATGAGAGAGGGAATAAAATGAATAAAGAAATATTGAAGATTTATTTTGCTTTTATTTGCTATTTTATTTGAATTTAGGAAAAATGCGCATTTTTCAAAATTGCATTTAGGCCCCAAATAAATGTTCATCCTGTGCGGCTTGATTTTAGAAGCCGGGGAAAATTTATTTCGGGATTTTTGGAGTCCGTTTAGTATTCCTTTTGTTTTTTGTTCTGAGCGTAACCATTTAAAAAAATCCGAACCGACTCTAGCCTCGCCGCACCACCGTCGTCGCCCCCGCGCCGCCGCCGCCGCGCCACCCATGCCGCCCCGTGCCGCCACCTGCCTAGCCGCCGCCGCCGGATCCGCCGCCGAAGGTAGACTTCGCCGCCGGTTTTTTTAGAAACCGATCGGTTTTCCGTCGGTTTCGTTCAGTTTTTTAGTTCGTTATTTTAATAGATCGGTTTTTTCGGTTTATTAATTTAGCGAGCGTTCGCCCGTTCGTTCGTTTTAACGAACGCGTTTTTTCGATTAGATCCAGATAACGAACATTCATTCGTTAATCTGTTCGTTGTTTTCTTTTTCTCGGATTAAATCCGCGATTTTTCCGATCGCGATTCCTGAACCGTTTTTCGTTCTAGTCTAACTCTTCGCTCGTTTATCGGAATCAGGCGATTCAAGCGCCTGGAGTTTCGTCTCGAAACCCTTGTTCCGTTTAACCAACTCAAACAAGTTTTTGCCACTTTAAAAATTGCCCTAGATCCAGAATAGTAAATGAAGCTTGTTTCTTTTGCCGTTTGTCTTTCGTTGCTTCGTTCGATTTGATTCTTTTGTCAACCGGAGTTCTTAAGTTGAACTTTCTAGTTAGATCTCTTATTCGAGTTTTACCTGTGCATTAGTTGAGTACTTATTGTATGCTTGTTTGTTTGTGATAGAGTACCCGGAGTGCGCCGCTTGCTACTTCGAATCGCTAGGTTTCCCGGATCATCATCAAGGCAAGTAACACTTTGATCATACCTCCTACTACCCTGTTTTTATTGCATTAGATCAATCCTCACACATGGCATGATTAGGATCTAATTAAATTGTGTGCCTAGGAAGTAGATGAGGTAGTACCTATTACCTGTTATTATCAAACCTTTGGGAGTTACTTCTACGTTGCTTATTATGCTATGCTATGCTAGTAGACGTGGATTGGGTGAGTGTGTCCATGACATATGTGAGATTTTTAAATTATCGTTTATCTAAGGTGGTAACTTAAACGCACATCTGGGTGGATTGAGGCACCTGGGTATTCCAGCGATTGCCTATTTTCTTTTGGACCGCCACCCAGGCTCAAAGGGATCATGAGATTATTCATGCTAGAAACTTTCGTGTGCAGCCACAAGCTACTATGGGCTCTAGCATAGTTGAGTAAGTTGTGCGAACTCTTACAGTGGTAGACTAGCAGATGTAGGGGAAAGTAGGTGTAACGGTCTACCCGATCGTAAGGTGCTAGCGCTTCTGAAAGACTATGTCTTGGTCATCCGTTTCTCAAACAACATGTAGTGCGAGAATCCCAACGGAGGAGATCGAGTCTTGTGGGGAAAAGTGCGGAACCCTCTGTAGAGTGTATAAACTAATCATGGTTAGCCGTGTCCCCAGTTATGGACATCTTGAGTATCTAGTACCTGGATTATCATGTGAATCTCATCATGTTACTCTAAAAATTAATTTGTTGGGTTTTGTTTAATGATGATGCTTAATTGGGATTGAGAATTATGTCCACCATTCTCAATGTTTAACAACTACCATGATAGTCAAATAAAATGTATTCCTTCGCAGTAGGGAAAAATTGGCTTTTTGCAAAACTGTAACCATAGAGCTTTCCACCAGCCAAATATGCATATAGTATAGCTATTTCTTTCAGTGCTCTCTATGTGTTACATTGCCAGCATATTCCATGTGCTGACCCGTTTCGGGCTGCAATGTTAATGTTGTAGACTTTTCAGACGACGATTAAGGTGCTTTTAGGTCGTGGTTCTATACTCAGTGATGTCGTTGGAGTTGATGGACTCACTTATCTTCGAAGCCTTCTGCTGTTATCGTCATTAGATGGCCTTAAGCCATATTTATTGTAATAAGTTCTCTTTTGAGACACTCGATGTAATAAGTGTGTCATTGCTAATCTGTTATAAATCCGTCAAGTGCTGTGTGGTGTCAGCTTTACTGATCCAGGGATGACACCTGAGCACAGAGATTGGATCGTTTGAGGTCTGGTCGCTGCAGCCTCACGGCCCCATCATACTCGCATCCCTGGCCTGTCTATCCCTCTACTCACCCACACCTCCTGTTATTTTGCGGCGACGGCAGCCGAACCAGTCAACCCTCGTACTCTACACCGCGTGGGAAGCCACTGCCGTGTCTTCCCCGGCTCCATGTCGTTCCCTTTGTAGGCCTCGCCGTCGTCCACCGCCCTGGTGCTCTCGGTGCGGCGTGGTCAACTATGTCCATCCAACGGCCGTAGTGCTTCTTCAACCTCTGGTCTTCTTGCCCCAGCCGCCCAAAGCAGCGCCGGCCGTGCCGCATGCTCCTGCCTCCCGTGGCCGGCTGTGCTGCCGCGGAGGCCTCACCGTCCCCATACTACTCCCACTGCCGGCCAGGCCATCCCTCCACTCACCCACACCCCCTGTTATTCTGCGGCGACGGCAGCCTCACACCGCAGCCGAACCAGTGAACCCTCATACTCCTCTCCGCGTGGGCATCCACTGTAGCGTCTTCCCCGGCTCCATGTCGTCCCCTTCCTAGGCCTCGCCGTCATCTACCGCCGTGTGCTCTCGATGCGGCGTGGTCAATGTGGTCAATGACCGACTTCCATCAGAAGAGTACTGTACGTGGAGAGGCTGACAGCTGGGTCCACGACAGTCGCAAGGAAGTGCCTCCTTATTATGCGCAAAATAATTATTCCTCCACCTGATAGCAGGGACCCACCGGACGGGCCACCAGTATTTTGCGGAAAAAATGATTCCCCCCTGACTGCTGGGACCCACCAGACCGGCCACCGTATTTTGCAAAAAAAACGTTTGCCCCTGACTGCTGGGACCCACCGGACGGACCATCGTATTTCGTGAAAAAATGTTCCCCCCGCTTTCAGCTCGGACCCACCGGAAGTGCCTCCTTATTACGCACAGAAAAATGAATACTCCCCCTGCTAGCTGGGACCCACCATGGTGGGAGGCTGACTTGTGGGCCTACTAAGTTGACTGGGACGGAGGGCTTTGCCAAATTAGTCAATATGAATGATTCTAGCTCCAGTGACCATACGATGTCCATCGAACGGCCATCGTTCTTCTTCAATCTCTGCTCTTCCTGCTCTAGCCGCTCAAATAAGCGCCGGCGGGACTGCCTGGTCCCTCCTCCCCGCGGCCGGCTGTGCTGCCGCGCAGGCCACACCGCCCCACCGTACTCCCGTCGCTGGCCTAGCCATCCCTCTACTCACCCACACCTGCTGTTATTCTCCGGCGACGGCAGACGAACCAGTAAACCCTCGTACAGTCGTACTCCCCTCCGCGTGGGAAACAACTGCCGAGTCTTCCCTGCCTCCGTGTCGTTCCCTTCCTAGGCCTCGCTGTCGTCCACCGCCCAGGTGCTCTTGGCATGGCCTGGTCAACGTGGTCAACGACCGACATGCATCTGAAGTGGACTATACGTGGAGAGGCCGACAGCTGGGCCACGGCCGCACACAAGGAAATGCCTCCTTATTACGCGCAAAATAATGATTCTTCCACCTGACATCAGGGACCCACCGAAAGGGCCTCTGTATTTCGTGAAAAAACGTTACCACCGCTGACAGCTCGGACCCACCAGCTATATCTTCGCACACAAGGAAGTGCCTCCTTATTACGTAGAAAAAAAAAGAATACTCCCCCTGTTAGCTGGGACCCAGTATAGTGGCAGGCTGACTTGTGGGCCTACAAAGTTGACGGGGACGGAGGGCTTTGTCAACTTAGTCAATATGCACGATTCTAGCTCCAGTGACCGTATGACGTCCATCCAACGGCCGTAGTGCTTCTTCAACTTCTGGTCTTCTTGCTCCAGCCGCCCAAACCAGCGCCGGTCGTGCCTCGTGCTCCTGCCTCCCGTGGCCGGCTGCGATGCGGCGGAGGCCTCACCGCCCCCTACTACTCCCACCGCTGGCCAGGCCATCCCTCTACTCACCCACACCCCCTGTTATTCTGCAGCGACGACAGCCTCACACCGTAGCGAACCAGTGAACCCTCGTACTCCTCTACGCGTGGGCATCCACTGCCGCGTCTTCCCCGGCTCCGCGTCGTCCCCTTCCTAGGCCTCGTTGTCGTCCACCGCCCTGGTGCTCTCGGCGCAGCATGGTCAATATGGTCAAGGAACGGCTTCCATCGGACGTGGACTGTACGTGGAGAGGCTGACAGCTGGGTCCACGTCCGCAGCAAGGAAGTGCCTCCTTATTACGTGCAAAATAATTATTCCTCTACCTGACAGCGGGGACCCACCGGTCGAGCCACCGTATTTCGCGAAAAAAAACGTTTCCCCCCTGACTGCTGGGACCCACTAGCTACACTTTTGCATGCAAGGAAGTGCGTTCGGGAAAAAAATGACTCGCCCCCTTGACTGCTGGGACCCACCAGCTACATCTTCGCACGCAAGGAAGTGCCAGACAGTCGGGACCCACCTGGTCGAAGCGTACGTAGCATTGTCATTCTGGTCGCGAACATGTACGTACATACTGGACGATGTAGAGGCGCGAACGTGTCGTAGTAGAGGCGCGCACGTGTCGTAGTAGAGGCGCGCACGTAGCATGTACACGTACATACAACGGCCAGGGTGCAAGAAAGAAAATACGGCCACGTATGTGTACATACGGGCGGGGTCTCGAACGCCTACTCGCGCATACGTACGGCCAGGGCTCGTGTACATGGCTGGGTCGGAACGGAGAAACATCGTCGTCACCGTGTTCAGGGGGGAGGCAACGGAATGCCTCGTGTTCATGGGGAGGCAACGGAATGCGTCGTGTTCGTCGGGAGGCAACGGAATGCGTCGTGTTCATCAGGAGGCAACAGAACGCGTGGGAGCCAACCGACTAGGTCGGAACGGAATGCGTGGCCGTGTTCATCGGGAGGGCTTGGACGGAACAGGCGATGGAAACGAGGCCTGGCGTACCGCAGAACGGAGGAAACGGAGCTCCTACGATCAAAACAAGGGCCCTGTTGATCGGGAGGGGTGTGGCATACCGCAAAACAGAGGAAATGGACCTCCTACGGTCGAAACGGGGGTCCTGTTGATCGGGAGGGGTGTGGCGTACCGCAAAACGGACGAAACGGACTTGTGTTGGAGCGCTACGGTCGAAATGGGGGTCCTGTTCATCGGGAGGGGTGTGGCGTACCGCGAAATGGGACTCCACGGGATACTGTTCATCTCCAACGTCAACCTCCTCCAGCCTCCACGGGCTACCGTCGACCTCCTCTAGACTCCACGGGATCCTGTTCATCCAGCCTCCACCGTGCGCTACTCCACCGGCTACTGTTCAACCACCCCTCCACCGTCTACTGTTCATCCTGCCCTCCACAACACGGGGGCCTGTTCAACCACCCCTCCACGGGCACCCCTCCACCGTCTACTGTTCATCGAGCCCTCCACCACACCACGGGGTCATGTTCATCCAGAGGCAACGCCACCGATCACTGTTCATCCAAACCCCCCGCAACGCTCACTGTTCATCCCAGAGGCAACATCGATCGGCTTCAGTTAGCAGCAGTAGCGAAGGAATCGCTCGATCGGGTTCAGTTAACATCCGTCGATCGATCGCTCGGGTTCAGTAACGCGTAGCCTGCAGTGCAATCGCTCGGGTTCAATTAGAGCCCAACGCCTCGCTCGGGTTCAGTTAGAGCCAACGCCTCGCACACACGCGCGTACATGTATGAGAGAAACGCGTATCGCTCGGCCCCCGACCTCCCACCGTAACCAGGAACTCCCCGAAATTTTCTTCCCCCTCGCTACTACCATGGTTTTTTTCGCCATGGACGGCCCAAAGAATGTCATGCAACTGCGTCTCCGGCCCGCCCAGCACGAAAAGCCCATTTTCTGTCATGATTTTTTGTCAAGTAGGAGCCCACCACATCTATGATGACATCGGGTTTTGTCACAATTATCGTCATAGAAGTGTCATATGTATGACAGAAAAAAAAATTCGTTCGGCCCAAAATGTCACGGATGTGTCTTTTTTTGTAGTGAGTACCATCAAAGTAAGGACCTCTACGGTGGTAGTTTCCCTCGCTAGACGCCATACTCTCCTAGGTTGTGAAACCAAGTCTATGACTTCCAAAAGCTATGAAAATCAAGGCAAATGGAGACCAAAGCTATGATACCACTTGTAGGATCAAAAGTATGTCTAGAGGGGGGTGATTAGACTACTTGACCAAATAAAAACTTATCCTTTTCCCAATTTTATTTCTTGACAGATTTTAGCAACTTCAGACAAGTCAAGCAATCTTAACACAATTCAGGCAAGCATGCAAAGAGTATATGAGCAGCAGAAAGTAAAGCATGCAACTTGCAAGAATGTAAAGGGAAGGGTTTGGAGGATTCAAACGCAATGAGAGACACGGATGTTTTTGTCGTGGTTCCGATAGGTGGTGCTATCGTACATCCACGTTGATGGAGACTTCAACCCACGAAGGGTAACGGTTGTGCGAGTCCACGGAGGGCTCCACCCACGAAGGGTCCACGAAGAAGCTACCTTGTCTATCCCACCATGGTCCTCGCCCACGAAGGACTTGCCCCACTAGCAGTAGATCTTCACGAAGTAGGCGACCTCCTTGCCCTTACAAACTCCTTGGTTCAACTCCACAATCTTGTCGAATGCTCCCATGTGACACCTAGCCAATCTAGGAGACACCACTCTCCAAGAAGTAACAAATGGTGTATTCATGATGAACTCCTTGCTCTTGTGCTTCAAATGATAGTCTCCCCAACACTCAACTCTCTCTCACAAGATATGGATTTGGTGGAAAGAAGATTTGAGTGGAAAGCAACTTGGGGAAGGCTAGAGATCAAGATTCATATGGTAAGAATGGAATATCTTGGCCTCAACACAAGTGTAGGTAGTTCTCTCTCGAAAAAAGTAGGTTGGAAGTGTAGGTTTTTTGATGGCTCTCTCCACGAATGAAGAGGTGGTGGAGGGGTATATATAGCCTCCACACAAATTCTAACCATTACACACAACTTGCCAATCTCGGTGGGACCGAATAGTTAACCTCGGTCAGACCGATTCAGCAAAGCTAGTGATCGTTAGGGTTTTCGGTGGGACCGACATGCAACTCGGTAGGACCGATATGGTTAGGGTCAGGGCATAACGTAATCTCGGTGAGACCGATTACACAAACTCAGTGAGACCGATTTTGGTAATAAGCTAACCAGAGAGTTGGTTAGGTAAACTCGGTGGGACCGATAGCACATTTCGGTGAGACCGAAACGTTACGAAGGGGAAACAGAGAGTTTACATTGCAATCTCGGTGGGACCGATCGCTCATCTCGGTAAGACCGAAATGTTACGAAGGGAAACAGAGAGATTACAATCCCATCTCGGTGAGACCGAGATCCCTATCGGTGAGACCGATTTGCCTAGGGTTTGTGGCAGTGGCTATGACATTTGAACTTGGTGGCGCCGGATAGAAAGAATCGGTGGGGCCGAGTTTGACTTTTGGTTTAGGTCATATGTGGATGTGAGAAAGTAGTTGAGGGATTTGGAGCATATCACTAAGCATTTTGAGCAAGAGCCTCATTAAGCAACACCTCATCCCTCCTTGATAGTATTGGCTTTTCCTATAGACTCAATGTGATCTTGGATCACTAAAATAGAAAATGTAGAGTCTTGAGCTTTGAGCTTGAGCCAATCCTTTTGTCCTTAGCATTTTGAGGAGTCCACTTTTCTCATCCATGCCATGCCAAACATTGAGCTTTCCTGAGATATTAATCTTGAAATAGCATTAGCTCAATGAGCTATATGTTGTTAGGAATTACCAAAACCACCTAGGGATAGTTGCACTTTCAATATTATATTCATCAAAATCATCATGTGTAATGGTAGAATGCAACCCATCAATAAAATCCTTAATAAGAGCAAACTTCTCTGATATAGTGTAGTTTGGAGAATTCAAAAAGATATAGCACTATCATGTGTGGGTGCAATAGTAACACTTCCATTTTTATCATAAGGAATTATAGCAAGTTCATCTCCATAAGCATAATTTATATTGGCATCTTGGCCACAAGCATAGCAAGCATCAAGTTCATCAAAAAGGGACATTTCAAAAGAATCAACGGGATCATAGTAATTATCATAACATTCATCCTTCGGTAAGCATGAAGGGAAATTAAACAATGTATGAGTTGAAGAGTTACTCTCATTAGAAGGTGGGCACGGGTAGCTAATCCGCTCTTCCTCCTTTTGTTCACTCTCCTCATCATCTTTTTCATCCAATGAGCGCATAGTTTCATCAATTCCTTCTTCCATGGACCCCTGCAAAATGTTGGTCTCTTCTTGGACAGCGAAGACTTTCTCAATAAACGCATCAATATCGGAATTGTATATATAATTCTCGTAGCAATATTTAAGTGTAGCAAAAAAATTGGGTCTATAAACATCATCATCAAAGGCTTCATACTTTTCAAACAAAGATTCAATTTCATAAGCACCCTTAAAAGCAACAAATTCTTCTATTCGTTCCACATCATAGTAATCATATCTACCATTAGCATAAGAAGCTAAGGTTTCATTATCGTTATATTTGCATGAACAGGGAAGGTGTGGAGCATTCATCCTAGAGCAACAAGTATAATCATATCTCTGGCATAAATTCCAAGCATACTGATGCAACATATCAATTTGATCCAATAATAGTGTCCCCTCTTGTGTCAAGCGATAATCCCTAAAGTATTCATGTTGATCCAACATTACCCCCATTATCAAGTTGAATGGAGTTTTCTCAGGGTTATCAAAGTAGTGCATAATATTTTTCACATAACAGGCATCGAGGGTTTTAGGAGGTTCCCCATCTCCATGAGTAGCAAGTACAGCTTTTTTTTGGGTGTTTCGTGTTCCATATCCATAACTAAAGATAGAGAACAACTTAGAACATAAAATAAAAACTACTTTGTGATAAAGAAAACAAGCATATACGAGAATATTCACCCCACGTTATTGCTCCCTGGCAACTGCGCCAGAAAAAGATCTTGATAACCCACAAGTATAGGGATCATATGTAGCCTTCTTGGATAAATAAGAGTGCCGAACCCAACAAGGAGCTAAAGGTAGAACAAACATTCCCTCAAGTTCTATCGACCACCAATACAACTCTACTCACACTTGACGTTTGCTTTACCTAAAACAAGTATGAAACTATTTTGCAAGAATAAAACTACGAATAAATTGTAAGGTAATAAAAGTGGATAGCTTTTGTCAATAAGAAAGTCATTTGTCCCTAGGCAATCGATAACAAGTATCGGTAATCATTCTTGTAATTTTATATGAGCGAGAGGCATGAGCTAACATACTTTCTCTACTTGGATCATATGCACTTATGATTGGAACTCTAGCAAGCATCCGCAACTACTAAAGATCATTAAGGTCGTGAAACCCAACCATAGCATTAAGCATCAAGTCCTCTTTATCCCATACGCAACAATCCACCTACTCGGGTTTAAGCTTCTGGCACTCTCGCGACACACCATCAGCAAATCATGAACGTATTGCAACACCCTACAGTGGAGACACCTCACGTTCGCGCGAGACGGAGGGCACTGTAGGACAACACCATAAATAAAATATACGATCATACCAATCAAGATCACGACTAACACATAGGACAAAACGGATCTACTCAAACGCCATAGGATAACCATAGATCATTGGGAAAAAATATATGGAGTTGAGCACCATGTTTAAGTAGATATTACAGCGGGGAGAAGAGGTGTTACACCGCTGCATAGAGGGGGGAAACTTGGTGTTGACGGTAGCATGATTGTTGATGTAGATCGCCGTCACGATCCTTGCCCCGGCGGCGCTCCGGCCAACCGGGAGAGAGAGGGAGAGAGACCCCCCTCCTTCTTATTCTTCCTTGGCCTCCCCCTAGATGGGAGGAGAGTTCCCCCCTTTGGTCCATGGCCTCCATGGCAGCAGAGGGGCGGGAGCCCCTCCGAGATTGGACCCCCCTCTCTGTTCTCTTTTCTTTTGTGTTCCCCAGATCCGGCCCCTCCGCTGATATCTGGGAATTTAGGAAACAGTGAAGGGCCAGATCTAGGTAAGACGAACAAAACAGAACAAAGAGGGAGATCCAATCTCGGGGGGGCTCCCGCCTCTCCACCGCCATGAAAGCCATGGACTAGAGGGGGAATCCTCCTCCCAGCTAGGGGGGAGGCCAAGGAAGAAGAAGAAGGAGGGGGGCTCTCTCCCCCTCTCTCCCGGTGGCACTGGAGTGCCGCCGGGGTAAGGGTCGTGACGGTGATCTACATCAACAATCTTGCTACCGTCAACACCAACTTTCTCCCCCTCTATGCAATTGTGTAACACCTCTCTTCTACGCTGTAATCTATACTTAGACATGGTGCTCAACTCCATATATTATTTCCCAATGATATTTGGCTATCCTATGATGTTTGAGTAGATCCATTCTGTCCTGTGGGTTAATCGTGATCTTGGTTGGTATGATTGTATATTTTATTTATGGTGTTGTCCTACTATGCCCTCCGTCTCGTGCAAACGTGAGGGGCCCCCGCTGTAGGGTGTTGCAATACATTCATGATTCGCTTGTGGTGGGTTGCGAGAGTGACAGAAGCTTAAACCCGAGTAGGTGGGTCGTTGCGTTCGGGATAAAGAGGACTTGATACTTAATGTTATGGTTGGGTTTCACGACCTTAATGATCTTTAGTAGTTGTGGATGATTGCTAGGGGTCCAATCATAAGTGCATATGATCCAAGTAGAGAAAGTATGTTAGCTAATGCCTCTCCCTCATATAAAATTACAAGAATGATTACCCGTACTTATTATCAATTGCCTAGGGACAAATGACTTTCTTGTTAACAAAAGCTACCTACTTTTATTACCTTGAAATTTATTCGTAGTTTTATTCTCGCAAAGTACTCGTAGTTTTATCCTTCCAAAATAGTTTCATATTGTTTTAGGTAAAGCAAACGTCAAGTGTGCGTAGAGTTGTATCGGTGGTCGATAGAACTTGAGGGAATATTTGTTCTGCCTTCAGCTCCTCGTTGGGTTCGACACTCTTATTTATCGAAGAAGGTTACAAATGGTCCCCAATACTTGTGGGTTATCAGCCATGTAATTTCTTTACTTTCTGGCCATGCATTAGCAATAGTTGTAGAAGCAATAGTTGGTGAGACGACCCCGACACAACGATGGAGATCAAGGTGTCGAGTCGGTGACGATGGAGATCATGACGATGCTTTGGAGATGAAGATCGAAAGCACAAGATGATGATGTCCATATCATGTCACATATTTTGATTTTGTATGATGTTTATCCTTGATGAATCTTATTTTGCTTGGAACGGCGGTAGCATTATAAGATGGTCTCTTCACTAAATTTCAAGATAAAAGAGTTCTCCCCGAGTATGCACCGTTTCCAAAGTTCATCGTTTGGAAGCACCTTGTGATGATCAGGTGTGGTAGACTCTACGTTGACATACAGCGGGTGTAAGACAGTTTTGCACATGCATAATACTTGGGTTAAACTTGAGAAGCCTAGCATCTACAGACATGGTCTCGGAACACTGGAGACCAAAAGGTCGAACGTGAGTCATATAGTAGATATGATCAACACAGAGATGTTCACCATTGATGACTACCCCATCTCACGTGATGATCGTACATGGGTTAGTTGATTTGGATCATGTATCACATAGATAATGCTACCTCTTGAGCATGTGTTGGTTTTCCCTTGAAGAGTAAAGGGTGATGCAGCAAAGTAGCGTAAGTATTTCCCTCAGTTTTGAGAACCAAGGTATCAATCCAATAGGAGACAACGCAAAAGTCACCTAGTACCTGCACAAACAATCGAGAACCTTGCAACCAACGCGATAAAGGGGTTGTCAATCCCTTCACGGTCACTCGCAAAAGTGAGATCTGATAAAGATAGTAAAATAAATATTTTTGGTATTTTTGTTGTATAGATTGGAAAGTAAAGATTGCAAAATAGTAAACAAGATGCGATGTAAATAAATGAGATGCAATATAATAAGAAAGAGACCCGGGGCCCATAGGTTTCACTAGTGGCTTCTCTCAAGATAGCATGTATTACGGTGGGTGAACAAATTACTGCCGAGCAGTTGATATAAAAGCGTATAGTTATCAGAATATCTAAGGCAATGATCATGAATATAGGCATCACGTCCATGTCAAGTAGATCGAAACGATTCTGCATCTACTACTATTACTCCACACATCGACCGCTATCCAGCATGCATCTAGTGTATTAAGTTCATAAGAACAGAGTTACACATTAAGAAAGATGACATGATGCAGAGGGATAAACTCAAAAAATATGATATAAACACCATTTTTTATCCTCGATGGCAACAATACAATACGTGCCTTGCTTCCCTACTGTCACTGGGAAAGGACACCCCAAGATTGAACCCAAAGCTAAGCACTTCTCCCATTGTAAGAAAGATCAATCTAGTAGGCCAAACTAAATCGATAATTCGAAGAAACTTGCAAAGATATCAAATCATGCATACAAGAATTCAGAGAAGAACCAAATAATATTCATAGATAATCTTGTTCATAAACCCACAATTCATCGGATCTCTGCAAACACACCGCAAAAGAGTATTACATCGAATAGATCTCCAAGAACATCAAGGAGAACTTTGTATGGAGAATCAAAGAGAGAGAAGAAGCCATCTAGCTAATAACTATGGACACGAAGGTCTGTGGTAAACTACTCATGCTTCATCGGAGAGGCTATGGTGTTGATGTAGAAGCCCTCCGTGATCGAATCCCCCTCTGGCAGATCACCGGAAAAGGCCCCAGGATGGGATCCCACGGGTATAGAAGGTTGCAACGGTGGAAAAGTGGTTTCGTGGCTGCCTGTGGTCGATCTAGGGAATAAGAAGTACATCGGTGGAGCTACGAGGGGCCCACGAGGGTGGGGGCGCGCCTACCCCCTGGGTGCGCCCTCCCGCCTCGTGGCGTTCCAGACTTCAACTCCAAGTCTTCTAGTTTGCTTTCGGTCGAAGAAGATCATCGCGAAGGTTTTATTCCGTTTGGATTCCGTTTGGTATTCCTTTTTTGTGAAACTCTAGAATAGGCAAAAAAATAGAAACTGGCACTGGGCCTCCGGTTAATAGGTTAGTCCCAAAAATAATATAAAAGAGCATATTAATGCCCATTAAACATCCAAAACACATAATATAATAGTATGGAACAATAAAAAAATATAGATACGTTGGAGACGTATCAGATAACTTGAGGGATGTTTATTTAAGTGGGAGTTCATTGGTAATTTGATTATTTGAACTTAATTTATCATGAACTTAGTCTTAATAGTTTTGCATATCTATGTTGTGGAACAATGGCCCGTGCTACCGTTCCCCTAAATTTCAACGTGTTCCTAGACAAAGCTAAGTTGAAAGATGATGGTAGCAACTACATGCACTGGGTCCGTAACTTGAGGATTATCCTCATTGTTGCACAGAAGAATTATGTTCTTGATGCACTGCTAGGTGACAAACCTGGTGCATGAGGAAATGCAGATGTTATGAA
Organism: Triticum monococcum; assembly: GCA_034509565.1. NCBI lineage: Eukaryota > Viridiplantae > Streptophyta > Magnoliopsida > Poales > Poaceae > Triticum > Triticum monococcum. The sequence goes on along the minus strand of CM067842.1, from coordinate 523,302,479 downwards.
CGTCTGGCAGGCTCGATCTGATGACTACTCAATAGTTCAGTGTGTCATGCTTTACAGCTTAGAACCGGGACTTCAACGAAGTTTTGAACATCATGGAGCATATGAGATGTTCCAAGAGTTGAAGTTGTTATTTCAAGCAAATGCCCGGGTTGAGAGATATGAAATCTCCAACAAGTTCTATAGCTGCAAGATGGAGAAGAACAGTTCTGTTAGTGAACACATACTCAAAATGTCTGGGTATCATAACCACTTGACTCAACTGGGAGTTCATCTTCGAGTTGATAGTGTTATTGACAGAGTTCTTCAATCGCCGCCACCAAGATACAAAGGCTTCATGATGAACTATAATATGCAAGGGATGAATAAAATGATTCCTAAGCTCTTCACAATGCTTAAGGTTACGGAGGTAGAAATCAAGAAGGAGCATCAAGTGTTGATGGTTAACAAGACCACTAGTTTCGAGAAAAAGGGCAAGGGAAAGAAAGGGAACTTAAAGAAGAATGGGAAGCAAGTTGTCACACCCGGGAAGAAGCCCAAAGCTGGACCCAAGCCTGAAACTAAGCGCTTCTACAACAATGGAAATGGTCACTGGAAGCGGAACTGCCCCAAATACTTGGCGGATAAGAAGGATGACAAAGTGAACAAAGGTATATTTGACATACATGTTATTTATGTGTACCTTACTAATGCTCATAGTAGCGCCTGGGTATTTGATACTGGTTCGTTTGCTCATATTTGTAACTCGAAACAGGAGTTGTGGAATAAACGAAGATTGGCTAAGGACGAGGTGACGATGCACATCGGGAATGGTTCCAAGGCCGATGTGATGGCCGTCAGCACACTACCTCTACATCTACCTTCGGGATTAGTTTTATACCTCAATAATTGTTATTTGGTGCTAGTGTTGAGCATTAACATTATATATGGATCTTTTTTATTGTGAGATGGTTATTCATTTAAATCAGAGAATAATGGTTGCTCTATTTATACGAATAATGGTTGTTCTATTTTTATTGAATCTCGATCGTAGTGATAGACATATTCATAATATTGATGCCAAAAGATGCAAAGTTGATAATGATAGTACAACATATTTTTTGCACTGCCATTTACGTCACATTAGTGTAAAGCGCATGAAGAAACTCCATGCGGATGGACTTTTGGAATCACTTGATTATGACTCATTTGATACTAGCAGACCATGCCTCATGGGCAAGATGACTAAAACTCCGTTCTCTGGAGCAATGGAGCGAGCCAATGACTTATTGGAAATAATACATACTGATGTATGCGGTCGGCTGAGTGTTGAGGCACGCGGCGGGTATCGTAATTTTCTGACCTTCACAAATGATCTGAGTAGGTATGGGTATATCCACTTAATGAAACACAAGTCTAAAACATTTGAAAAGTTCAAAGAATTTCAGAGTGAAGTGGAGAATCATCATAACAAGAAAATAAAGTTTCTATGAGCTGACCATGGAGGCGAATATTTGAGTTACGAGTTTAGCCTTCATTTAAAACAGTGTGGAATAGTTTCACAACTCACGCCACCTGGAACACCACAACGTAATGGTGTGTCTGAATGTCGTAACCGTACTTTATTAGATATGGTGCATTCTATGATGTTTCTTACCCATTTACCACTATCGTTTTGGGGTTATGCACTAAGAGATAGTTGTATTCACGTTCAATAGGGCACCATCTAAATCCGTTGAGACGATACCATATGAACTGTGGTTTGGCAAGAAACCTAAGTTGTTGTTTCTTAAATTTTGGGGTTGCAACACTTATGTCAAAAGGCTACAACCTGATAAGCTCGAACCCAAATCGGAGAAGTGCATCTTCGTAGGATACCCTAAGGAAACAATTGGGTACACCTTCTACCACATATCCGAAGGCAAGATCTTTGTTGCCAAGAATGGATCCTTTCTAGAGAAGGAGTTTCTCCCAAAAGAAGTGAGTGGGAGGAAAGTAGAACTTGATTAGCTAATGGTACCTTCTCTCGAATTGGAAAGTAGCACATCAGATAAAGCCGTTCCCATGATGCCTACATGACCTAGAGAGGAAGCTAACGATAATGATCATGAAACTTCATACCAAGTTCTATTGGACCTCGTAGGTTGAACAGAGCATGTTCCACACCAGAGTGGTACAATAATCCTGTCCTAGAAGGCATGTTACTAAACCATGGAGAACCTCCGAACTATGGAGAATCTATGATGAGCCCGGATTCTGGTAAATGGCTTCAGGCCATGAAATATAAGATAGGATCCATGTATGAGAACAAAGTATGGACTTTGGTGGACTTTCCCAATGATCAGAAAGCCTTTGAGAATAAATGGATCTTCAAGAAGAAGACATACGCTGATGGTGTAATGTCACTATCTACAAAGCTCGACTTGTCGCAAAAGGTTTTTGACAAGTTCAAGGGGTTGACTACGATGAGACTTTGTCATCATAGCAATGCTTAAGTCAGTCCGAATCATGTTTGCAATTGCCACATTTTTAATTATGAAATCTGGCAAATGGACGTCAAAACTGCATTCCTTAATGGATTTCTTAAAGAAGAGTTGTGTATGATGCAACCAGAAGGTTTTGTCGATCCTAAAGGCGCTAACAAAGTGTCCAAGCTCCAGCGGTCAATCTATGGACTGGTGCAAGCATCTCGGAGTTGGAATATACGCTTTGATGAGGTGATCAAAGCATATGGTTTTATACAGACTTATGGTGAAGCCTGTATTTACAAGAAAGTGATTGGGAGCTTTTAGCATTTCTGATATTATATGCGGATGAAATATTGTTGATTGGAAATGCTATAGAATATCTGGATAGCATAAAAGGATACTTGAATAAGAATTGTTCAATGAAAGACCTCGGTGAAGCTGCTCATATATTGGGCATCAAGATCTATAGAGATAGATCGAGACGCTTAATAGTACTTTCACAAAGCACATACCTTGATAAAGTTTTGAAGAAGTTCAAAATGGATCAGTCAAAGAAAGGGTTCTTGCCTATGTTACAAGGTCTGAAGTTGAGTCAGACTCGAAGCCCGACCACTATAGAAGACAGAGATAAAACGGAAGTCATGCCCTATGCCTCAGCCATAGGTTCTATCATCTATGCTATGTTGTGTACTAGACTTGATGTTTGCCTTTCCATAAGTTTGGCAGGGAGGTACCAAATTAATTCAGGAGTAAATATCACTGGACAGTGGTCAGGAACATCCTGAAGTACCTGAAAATGACCAAGGATATGTTTCTCGTTGTAAATGGTTATGTTGATGCTAGCTTCAACACTGATCCAGATGACTCTAAGTCATAGACCGAATACATATTTATATTGAATGGTGGAGCTGTCAGTTGGTGCAGTTCCAAGCAAAGCGTCATGACGGGATCTACGTCTGAAGCGAAGTACATAGCTGCTTCAGAAGCAACACATGAAGGAGTCTGGATGAAGCAGTTCATATCTGATCTGGGTGTAATACCAAGTGCATCGGGTCCAATGAATTTTTTTGTGACAAAACTGGAGCATTTGCCTTAGTGAGGGAATCCATGTTTCACAAGAGAACCAAACACATCAGGAGACACTTTAACTCCATTCGTGTAAAGGTCAAGGATGGAGACATAGAAGTTTGCAAAATACATACAGATCTAAATGTAGTAGACCCGTTGACTAAGCCTCTTCCGCGAGCAAAACATGATCATCACCAAGACTCCATGGATGTTAGATTCATTACAATGTAATCTATATTATTGACTCTAGTGCAAGTGGGAGACTGAAGGAAATATTCCCTAGAGGCAATAGTAAAGTTGTTATTTCATATTTCCTTATTCATGATAATGGTTTATTATTCATGCTAGAATTGTATTCATTGGAAACTTAGATACATGTGTGGATACATAAAAAATACCATGTCCCTAGTGAGCCTCTACTAAACTAGCTCGTTGATCAAAGATGGTTAAAGTTTCCTAACCATAGAAATGTGTTGCCACTTGATAACGGGATCACATTATTAGGAGAAGGATATGACACACAAGACCCATCTGTTAGCTTAGCATTTGATCGTTTAGTTTGTCGCTATTGCTTTCTTAATGTCAAATAGATATTACTTCAACTATGAGATTATGCAATGCCCGGATACCAGAGGAATGCCTTGTGTGCTATCAAACGTCACAACTTAACTGGGTGATCATAAAGATGCTCTACAGGTATCTCCGAAGGTGTTTGTTGAGTTGGCATAAATCGAGATTATGATTTGTCACTCTGTGTATCCGAGAGGTATCTCTGGGCCCTCTCAGTAATACACATCATAAGAAGCCTTGCAAGCAAAGTGACTAAGGTGTTAGTTGCAAGATGATGTATTACGGAACAAGTAAAGAGACTTGTCGGTAATAAGATTGAACTCGGTATGAAGATACCGACGATCTCGGGCAAGTAACATACCGATGGACAAAGGAAATTATGTATGCTGTCATACGGTTCGACCGATAAATATCTTCGTAGAAATATGTAGGAACCAATATGGGCATCCAGGTTACGCTATTGGTTATTGACCGGAGAGGTGTCTCGGTCATGTCTACATAGTTCTCGACCCCGTAGGGTCCGCACGCTTAATGTTAGTTGATGATATAGTGTTATATGAGTTATATGATTTGGTGACCGAATGTAGTTCAGTGTCCCGGATGAGATCACGAACATGATGAGGAGCTCTGGAATGGTCCGGAGGTAAAGATTGATATATATGACGATATTATTCGGACAGCAGAAGAGTTTCAAAGTGCACCGGGTAGGCATCTGATCACCACAAGGGGTTTCGGACACCCCCGGGAGGATGATGGGCCTATCGGGCCATTAGAGGGGAGCACACCAGCCCACAAGGGGCTGGCGCAGCCCCCTATGGCAGCCGGCCTATGGAAGAATGGAAGGAAGGAGGGTGATTCGGCCTCCCCCTTCTTTCCTCTCCCCCCTTTTCCTTTCCCCCTCCGACATATATGGTAAGGGGGGAGGGCGGCCAGGGCAGGAACCCAAGTAGGATTCGGCCCTACTTGTGGCACCTCCTGGCTGCTCCCCTCTCCCTCCCCACCTATATATATGTAGGAGGGGGCACCACACATAACCACGACAATCTCTTAGCCGTGTGCGGCGCCCTCCTACACAGTTTCGTCCCTCGGTCATATTTTCATAGTGCTTAGGCGAAGCCCTGCGGAGATAGCATCACCACCACTATCACCACGCTGTCGTGCTGCTGGAACTCATCCACTACTTCACTGTCTTGCTGGATCAAGAAGGCGAGGACGTCACCGAGCTGAACATGTGCTGAACGCGGAGGTGCCGTACGTTCGACACTCGATCGGTTGGATTGTGAAGAAGTTCGACTACATCAACCGCGTTACTAAACGCTTCCGCTTACAGTCTACGAGGGTACATAGACACACTATCCCCTCTTGTTTATATGCATCTCCATGGATTGATCTTGCGTGTGCGTAGAATTTTTTTGTTTTCCATGCAATGTTCTGCAACAAATGTGCGATTCAAGAAATTTTTTGAATGTTTTGAACCGAACCTGAACACATCAGTGGAATTAACTTACTATAGAGAAGAACTTAATCAAACTCGATATTGAGGATAATTTCCATCATGATAGCTAGCACCAGTAGATCGAGTATAGGCTACCAAGGGTTTGACAATAACAATGGTAATGCGATATGCAATCGGATATAATAACTGTTGGGGAATGTTGCATGGGAAACGAAAAATTTCCTACGCTCACGAATATCAATCTAGGAGATGCACATCTAAGAGAGGAGAGATTGGATCTACATACCCTTGTATATCGCTAAGTAGAAGCATTAAGAAACGCGGTTGATGTAGTCGAACGTCTTCGCGATCCAATCATGGTTCCTCCACGAACTCCCGATCAAGTGCTGAACGGACGACACCTCCGCATTCAGCACACGTACGGCTTGATGACGTCTCCTCCTTCTTGATCCAGCAAGAGAGGGAGGATAAGTAGATGGGATCTCAACCAGCAAGACGGCGTGGTGGAGATGATGGTGGAGCAATCCCAGCAGGGCTTCGCCAAGCGCCTCCGGAACTAAAAACAAGGAAGGATGGGAGAGAGAGGAGGCCACAGGGCATGGGAATTGTTGTGTCCAGCCCTTGCGCCTCCTCCCCACTATATATAGGGGTGTTGGAGGGCTGGGGGCGCATCCCTAGCCCCTCCTAAGGGGGAGGAGTGCCCTCCAAGCCAAGTGGAGGGCCCTCCCCTTTAGGGTTTCCCTTCCCCAGGCGAATGGGCCTTAGGTGGCTGGTACGCTTGGCCCCATAAGGCTAGGAGGCCCCCCTACAACCCATGCACACCCTACGTGCTGGAGGGACCCTTTCGGACTCCTCCGGAACCCTATGGAACCTTCAACAACCTTCCGAACCTTTCGGAAGCTTCCCTGTACAATACCGATAAAACCCAAAACTTTTCAGGTAGCCAAAATATGACTTCCCATGTATAAATCTTTAGTTACGGACCATTCCGGAGCTCCTCGTGATGTCCGGGATCTCATCTGGGACTCTAAAAAATATTCAGTCACTAACGTGAATATCCCAATACTACTCTAGCGTCACCGAACGTTAAGTGCGAAACCTCTAGGTTCGAGAATCATGTGGACATGACCGAGACACCTCTCCGATCAATAACCCATAGCGGAACCTGGATGCCCATATTTTTTTCCCTCATATTCCACAAAGATCTTTATCGATCGAATCACGATGCCAAGGATTCAATCAATCCCATATGCAGTTCCCTTTGTCTAGCGGTATGTTACTTGCCCGAGATTCGATCATCGGTATCTCCATACCTAGTTCAATCTCGTTACCGACAAGTCTCTTTACTTGTTCCGTAATACAATATCCCATGGCGAACTCATTAGTCACATTGCTTGCAAGCTCATTGTGATGTTGTATTACCGAGTGGGCCTTGAGATACATCTTCTTCATACAGAGTGACGAATCCCAGTCTTGATCCATGCGACCTGAACAGACACCCTCTGAGATACCTGTAGAGCATATTTATAGTCACCCATTTATGTTGCGACGTTTGATACACACAAGGCACTCCTCCGGTATCAGTGAGTTGCATTAACTCATGGTCATAGGAACGGATACTTGACATGCAGAAAACGATAGCAATAAACTTGATACGATCATATGCTATGTTTATAGTTTGGGTCTTGTACATCCATCACATCATTCTCCTAATGATGTGATCTCATTATCAAATGACAACTCATGTCTATGGCCTAGAAACCATAGCCATCTTTGATCAATGAGCTAGTCTGGTATAGGCTCACTAGGGACATGTTGTTGACTATGTATCCACACATGTATTTGAATTTCTACTCAATACAATTATCGAATGGATAATAAAGATTATCATGAACAAGGAAATATAATAATAACCATTTTATTATTGCCTCTACGGCATATTTCGAACAATAACATGAGAGAGCACAAGGTATGAACTATGAGGGAAACATGCGAGAGATAACTATGACGAGGTGAAAGAAGATGGCACACGGTCACGATACGTCTCCAACGTATCTATAATTTTTGATTATTCCATGCTATTATGTTACCATTCTTGGATGTTTTACAATCATTTTATAGCAACTTTATATCATTTTCGGGACTAACCTATTGACATAGTGCCCACTGCCAGTTGCTGTTCTATGCTTATTTTTTTACTTCGCAGAAAATCAATACCAAACGGAGTCCAAACATAGCAAAACTTTTCGAAGATTTTTCTAGACCAGAAGACACCTATTGGTCCAAAGAAGTACCAGAGGGGGCTCCAAGGAGAACACAACCCACCTGGACGCGCCCTGGTGAGTTGTGCCCACCTCAGCCGCCACCCGCACTTCCTCTTTGCTCTATAAATACCCCAAAAATCCCAAAACCCTAGGGGTGGCGACGAAACACAATTCCAGCCGCCGCAAGTTACAGAACCACGAGATCCAATCTAGACACCATCACAGAGGAGTTCATCATCCTCATTGGTGCTTCTCCGATGACGCGTGAGTAGTTCATTGTAGACATACGGGTCCCTAGTTAGTAGCTAGATGGCTTCCTCTCTCTCTCTCTCTCTCTCTCTCTCTTGATTCTCAATACAATGGTTTCTTGGAGATCTATTTGATGTAACTCTTTTTGCGGTGTGTTTGTTGGGATCCGATGAACTTTGAGTTTATAATCAGATCTTTTGTATCCATGAAAGTTGTTAGAGTTTTTGATCTCTTATATGCATGATTACTTATAGCCTCGTATTTCTTCTTCGAATCTTTGGTTTTGTTAGGCCCACTAGATCAATTTTTCTTGCCATGGGAAGAGGTGCTTTGTGATGGGTTCGGTCGTGCTGTGTTCTTTCCCAGTGACAGAAGGGGCAGCAAGACACGTATTGATCATTGCCATTAAGGATAACAAGATGGGGTCTATTCCTACATAAATAGATCTTCTCAACATCATGTCATCGTTCTTATTGCATTACTCCGTTTCTCCATGAACTTTATACACTAGATGCATGCTGGATATCGGTCGATGTATGGAGTAATAATAGTAGATGCAGGCAGGAGTCTGTCTACTAATCTTGGACGTGATGCCTATATAATGATCATTGCCTGGATATCGTCATAATTATTTGAAGTTCTATCAATTGCCCAGCAGTAATTTGTTAACCCGCCGTATGTTATTTTTTTCGAGAGAAGCCACTAGTGAAATCTACGGCCCCTGGGTCTATTCTTTATCTTATTATCTTTGAGATCTATTTTTATTTGCTTTTGCTTTCAGATCTATTATTCCCAAAACCCAAAAATACCTTGCTGCAATTTTTTGTTATTTATTTTATTTCACGTTTCTGCGATATCTATTTTATCCAATCTACAACAAACCAATCTATCTTTTACCCGAGACGGATTGACAACCCCTCTTACGCGTTGGGTTGCAAGTATTTGTTCTTTGTGTGCATGTACCATTTACATAGTGTTGCTTGGTTCTCCTACAAGTTCGATAACCTTGGTTTCATCAATGAGGGAAATACCTACCGTAGTTGTGCTTCATCATCCCTTCTGCTACTTCTTGAGCTTGTGTTGGTTTTTCCCTTGAAGACGAAAGGGTGATGCAGCAAAGTAGAGATAAGTATTTCCCTCAGTTAGAGAACCAAGTTATCAATCCAGTAGGAGACAACGCACAAATCACCAATACCTACACAAACAATCAAACAACTTGCACCCAACGCGACAAAGGGGTTGTCAATCCATTCACGGTCACTTGCAAAAGTGAGATCTGATAGAGATAGATAAAACTATACAAAAGATAAAGTAAATATTTTTGGGTTTTTGGATTTATAATTGGAAAGTAAAAGATTGCAAAAAAGTAGGTCGGAAACTAATGTGATGGAAAATAGACCTGGGGGGCATAGGTTTCACTAGAGGCTTCTCCCAAGATAACAAATAATACGGTGGGTGAACAAATTACCGTCGAGCAATTGATAGAAAAGCGCAAAGTTATGGCGATATCTAAGGCAATGATTATGAAATATAGGCATCACGTACGTGTCAAGTAGACCGACTCCTGCCTGCATCTACTACTATTACTCCACACATCGACCGACTCCTGCCTGAACTAGAGTATTAAGTTCATGAAGAACAAAGTAACACATTAAGTAAGATGACATGATGTAGAGGAATAAACTCAAGCAATATGATGTAAACCCCATCTTTCTATCCTCGATGGCAACAATACAATACGTGCCTTGCTGCCCCTACTGTTTTTTCGAGGAAACATCAAGAGATCTGCCTTTGCATTAAGAAGAAGAGAATTGACCAGTTTATAAGGAAAACTGGCCAAAAACCGGTACATCGACACACACCAGCCCTGAGGCTGCGTACCTAACGAATCGACGTCCCTGTCGCCCAGACGACCAGAGTTGCCACTCCACCACACAACCCCGAGCCGCCACTCTGGCTTACAAACCATAGAAACTCACACATGTCGACCCCGAAGCCGCAGTCCATTCGAGTCGATGACTCTGCCATCCACACGACCATAACCGACACTCCACAACATAGGGTGCTCTTCGGAGCCACCGCTTCGACTTCCCCGTTGGCCCCAAAGTCGCGCTCCACCTAAGCTGACAACGATGCCGCCCACGCGACCAGATCAGACACTCCACGACGATGTTCTCCAGATCTACTGCTCTGACTTCCTCATCGGCCCCGTGGCCGCGCACACTCCTGGCCGACGAAGAACCCGCAAAGCCGTCCTAGCCACCGCGAACTAACGAAGGACCAGACCTCCAAGGCGTAGCCCCCAAGAGGGAAGCGACAAGAAGCCGCCGATGCCCGCTCCGACAAAGGTCGAAACTTGGGTTTTCACCTGGAGAGCCTGAGACTGAGGTGACAATGGTGGTGAAGGGGCACGGCGACGCCTCCAAGGAGGGAACGACGTCCTAGGACGTCGTCGACGTCAGCAACGACCGAGGTCGATCTAGGCTTTTGCCGGGAGCTCACCAAATCCATCCTCACCAAAGTCTGCCCAGCAAACCGTCTCCGGCAACATGCGACCATCCTTGCCCAAACCAGTGCAACCCACCTCCCTCCACAATAGGGCCGTCGAGACCGCACATGCCAGATACGGCCGGATCTGGGCCAGCTGTAGAGCAGCACACCACCATGGAGGGCCCCAAACAGCCGCCGACGAGTCGCCGAGGCCACCCACGGCTGCCCAACACATAGGACAGCACCACCGCTGCCCTGACCCCACGCACCTTCCCGCCACCCCGGTGGACCGGAGCAGGTGCGCCTCTGCCGGACCGCCGCCACGGGCCGACGGCCCGCCTCACCACCAGATCCGGGCCAGAGGGCCTCGGATCCGCCACCTCGCAGGCCGCCACCGGACGATCTCCGTGTGGGAGGTGCACGTCGACACCACCACGTCCTGGGGCCGCCGCCCTAGCGTTCCAACACGGGCGAGCAAGGCGCAGCTCGCGAGACGCAGCCGCCGCAGGGGAAGCCAGATTCGGGCGGATCCGCTCCCCAAAAGGCGCGCAGTGATGTCTACGACACAACCTTCTTCTTGTAGACGTTGTTGGGCCTCCAAGTGCAGAGGTTTGTAGGACAGTAGCAAATATCCCTCAAGTGGATGACCTAAGGTTTATCAATCCGTCGGAGGCGTAGGATGAGGATGGTCTCTCTCAAGCAACCCTGCAACCAAATAACAAAGAGTCTCCTGTGTCCCCAACACACCCAATACAATGGTAAATCGTATAGGTGCACTAGTTAGGCGAAGAGATGGTGATACAAGTGCAAGGTAACTAATAATAAAAACGAGCGTAAATGGTATTGCAATGCGTGGAAATAAGGCCTAGGGTTCATACTTTCACTAGTGTAAGTCCTCTCAACAATACTAACATAATTGGATCACATAACTATCCCTCAACATGCAAAAAAGAGTCACTCGAAAGTCACTAATAGAGGAGAACGAACGAAGAGATTATGGTAGGGTACGAAACCACCTCAAAGTTATTCTTCCCAATCAATCCGTTGGGCTATTCCTATAAGTGTCACAAACAGCCCTAGAGTTCATACTAGAATAACACCTTAAGACACAAATCAACCAAAACCCTAATGTCACCTAGATACGCCAATGTCACCTCAAGTATCCGTGGGTATGATTATACGATATGCGTCACACAATCTCAGATTCATCTATTCAACCAACACAAAGGACCTCAAAGAGTGCCCCAAAGTTCTGCCGGAGAATCACGACGAAAACGTGTGCCAACCCCTATGCATAGGTTCATGGGCGGAACCCGCAAGTTGATCACCAAAACATACATCAAGTGAATCACGTGGTATCCCATTGTCACCACAGATACGCATGGCAAGACATACATCAAGTGTTCTCAAATCTTTAAAGACTCAATCCGATAAGATTACTTCAAAGGGGAAACTCAATCCATTAAAAGAGAGTAGAGGAGGGAGAAAACATCATAGGATCCAAATATAATAGCAAAGCTCGTGATACATCAATATCGTATCACCTCAAGAACATGAGAGAGAGAGAGATCAAACACATAGCTACTGGTACATACCCTCAGCCCCGAGGGAGAACTACTCCCTCCTCGTCATGGAGAGCACCGGGATGATGAAGATGGCCACCGGAGCGTGATTTCCCCCTCCGGCAGGGTGCCGGAACGGGTCTAGATTGGTTTTCGGTGGCTACAGAGGCTTCTGGCGGTGGAACTCCCGATCTATTGTGCTCTCGGATGTTTTTAGGGTATATGGAGATATATATGCGGAAGAAGTACGTCAGGGGGGCCACGAGGGGCTCACGAGGGTGGAGGGCGCGCCCCCTGCCTCGTGACCTCCTCGCAGATCCCCCGACATGCACTCCAAGTCTTCTGGGCTTCTTTCCTTACAAAAATGAGTTCCGTGAAGTTTCAGGTCAATTAGACTCCGTTTGGTTTTCCTTTTCTTCGAAACCCTAAAACAGGGTAAAACAGAAACTCGCACGGGGCTCTGGGTTAACAGGTCAGTCCCAAAATGATGTAAAAGTGTATAATAAAGCCCATAAATATTCAAAACAGTAAATAATATAGCATGGAGCAATCAAAAATTATAGATACGTTGGAGACGTATCAGCATCCCCAAGCTTAATTCCTGCTCGTCCTCGAGTAGGTAAATGATAAAAACAGAATTTTTGATGCGGAGTGCTACTTAGCATAATTTTAATGTAATTATTCTTAATTGTGGTATGAATATTCAGATCCAAAAGATTCAAGACAAAAGTGTTGGAAATATGCCCTAGAGGCAATAATAAAAGCATTATTATTATATTTCCTTGTTCATGATAATTGTCTTTATTCATGCTATAATTGTGTTATCCGGAAATCGTAATACATGTGTGAATAATAGACACCAACATGTCCCTAGTAAGCCTCTAGTTGACTAGCTCGTTGATCAACAGATAGTCATGGTTTCCTCACTATGGACATTGGATGTCATTGATAACGAGATCACATCATTAGGAGAATGATGTGATGGACAAGACCCAATCCTAAACATAGCACAAGATCATATAGTTCGTTTGCTAGAGTTTTTCCAATGTCAAGTGTCTTTTCCTTAGACCATGAGATCGTGTAACTCCCGGATACCGTAGGAGTGCTTTGGGTGTACCAAACGTCACAACGTAACTGGGTGACTATAAAGGTATACTACGGGTATCTCCGAAAGTGTCTGTTGGGTTGACACGGATCAAGACTGGGATTTGTCACTCCGTATGACGGAGAGGTATCACTGGGCCCACTCAGTAATGCACCATCATTATGAGATCAAAGGTGACCAAGTGTCTGGTCATGGGATCATGCATTACGGTACGAGTAAAGTGACTTGCCGGTAACGAGGTTGAACGAGGTATTGGGATACCGACGATCGAATCTCGGGCAAGTAACATACCGATTGACAAAGGGAATTGTATACGGGGTTGCTTGAATCCTCGACATCGTGGTTCATCCGATGAGATCATCGTGGAGTATGTGGGAGCCAACATAGGTATCCAGATCCCGCTGTTGGTTATTGACCGGAGAGTCGTCTCGGTCATGTCTACATGTCTCCCGAACCCGTAGGGTCTACACACTTAAGGTTCGATGACGCTAGGGTTATAGGGATATGTATATGCAGTAACCCGAATGTTGTTCGGAGTCCCGGATGAGATCCCGGACGTCACGAGGAGTTCCGGAATGGTCCGGAGGTAAAGAATTATATATAGGAAGTACTGTTTCGGCCATCGGGACAAGTTTCGGGGTCACCGGTATTGTACCGGGACCACCGGAAGGGTCCCGGGGGTCCACCGGGTGGGGCCACCTGCCCCGGGGGGCCACATGGGCTGTAGGGGGTGCGCCTTGGCCTACATGGGCCAAGGGCACCAGCCCCAAGAGGCCCATGCGCCTAGGGTTTCAAAGGGGAAGAGTCCCACAAGGGGAAGGCACCCCGTAGGTGCCTTGGGGGGGAGGGAATCCTCCCTTGGCCGCCGCCCCCCTAGGAGATTGGATCTCCTAGGGCCGGCGCCCCCCTAGGCCCCCTATATATAGTGAGGGAAGGAGGGCCTCTAAAACCACGCCTTTGGTGCCTCCCTCTCCCTCTCCAACACCTCCTCCTCCATAGAGCTTGGCGAAGCCCTGCCGGAGTACTGCAGCTCCATCACCACCAAGCCGTCATGCTGCTACTGGAGCCATCTTCCTCAACCTCACCTCTCCCCTTGCTGGATCAAGAAGGAGGAGACGTCATCCGCTCCGTACGTGTGTTGAACGCGGAGGTGCCGTCCGTTCGGCGCTTGGTCATCGGTGATTTGGATCACGTCATGTACGACTACCTCATCCCCGTTCTTTGAACGCTTCCGCTCGCGATCTACAAAGGTATGTAGATGCATCCGATCACTCGTTGCTAGATGAACTCATAGATGGATCTTGGTGAAACCGTAGGAAAATTTTTGTTTTCTGCAACGTTCCCCAACAGTGGCATCATGAGCTAGGTCTATGCGTAGTTCTTCTTGCGCGAGTAGAACACAATTTGTTGTGGGCGTAGATGTTGTCAACTTTCTTGCCGCTACTAGTCTTATCTTGCTTCAGCAGTATTGTGGGATGAAGCGGCCCGGACCAACCTTACATGTACGCTTACGTGAGACCGATTCCACCAACTAACATGCACAAGTTGCATAAGGTGGCTGGCGGGTGTCTGTCTCTCCCACTTTAGTTGGAGCGGATTCGATGAAAAGGGTCCTTATGAAGGGTAAATAGAACTTGACAAATCACGTTGTGGCTTTCACGTAGGTAAGAAAACGTTCTTGCTAGAACCCTATTTCAGCCACGTAAAACTTGCAACAACAATTAGAGGACGTCTAACTTGTTTTTGCAGCAAGTGCTTTGTGATGTGATATGGCCAAAGTTGTGATGAATGATGAACGATACATATGTGATGTATGAGATGTTCATGCTATTGTAATAGGAATCACGACTTGCATGTCGATGAGTATGACAACCGGCAGGAGCCATAGGAGTTGTCTTTATTTTTTATATGACCTGCGTGTCATTGAGAAACGCCATGTAAATTACTTTACTTTATTGCTAAACACGTTAGCCATAGTAGTAGAAGTAATAGTTGGCGAGCAACTTCATGGAGACACAATGATGGAGATAATGGTGTCATGCCGGTGACAAGATGATCATGGAGCCCCAAGATGGAGATCAAAGGAGCTATGTGATATTGGCCATATCATGTCACTATTATTATTTGATTGCATGTGATGTTTATCATGTTTTTGCGTCTTGTTTACTTAGAACGATGGTAGTAAATAAGATGACCCCTCATAATAATTTCAAGAAAGTGTTCCCCCTAACTGTGCACCGTTGCGACAGTTCGTTCGTTTCTAAGCACCACGTGATGATCGGGTGTGATGGATTCCAACGTTCACATACAACGGGTGTAAGATAGATTTACACATGCAAACACTTAGGTTGACTTGACGTGCCTAGCATGTACAGACATGGCCTCGGAACACAGAAGACCGAAAGGTCGAGCATGAGTCATATAGAAGATACGATCAACATAAAGATGTCCACCGATGTTGGCTAGTCCGTCTCACGTGATGATCGGACACGGCCTAGTTGACTCGGATCATGTTATACTTAGATGACTAGAAGAGGGATGTCTATCTAAGTGGGAGTTCATTGAATAATTTGATGAGATGAACTTAATTATCATGAACTTAGTCTAAAATCTTTACAATATGTCTTGTAGATCAAATGGCCAACGTTGTCCTCAACTTCAACGCGTTCCTGGAGAAAACCAAGCTGAAAGACGATGGCAGCAACTATACGGACTGGGTCCGGAACCTGAGGATCATCCTCATAGCTGCCAAGAAAGATTATGTCCTACAAGCACCGCTAGGTGACCCGCCTGTCCCACAGAACCAAGACGTTATGAACGCTTGGCAGACACGTGCTGATGACTACTCCCTCGTTCAGTGCGGCATGCTTTACAGTTTAGAGCCGGGCTCCAAAAGCGTTTTGAGAGACATGGAGCATATGAGATGTTCGAAGAGCTGAAAATGGTTTTTCAAGCTCATGCCCGGGTCGAGAGATATGAAGTCTCCGATAAATTCTTTAGCTATAAGATGGAGGAAAATAGTTATGTCAGTGAGCACATACTCACTATGTCTGGGTTACATAACCGCTTGACTCAGCTGGGAGTTAATCTCCCGGATGATGCGGTCATTGACAGAATCCTCCAGTCGCTTCCACCAAGCTACAAGAGCTTTGTGATGAACTTCAATATGCAGGGGATGGAAAAGACCATTCCTGAGGTATTTGCAATGCTGAAATCAGCAGAGGTAGAAGTCAAGAAGGAACATCAAGTGTTGATGGTCAATAAAACCACTAAGTTCAAGAAGGGCAAGGGTAAAAAGAACTTCAAGAAGGACGACAAGGGAGTTGCCGTGCCCGGTAAGAAAGCTGCCGGGAAGAAGCCAAAGAGTGGACCCAAGCCCGAGACTGAGTGCTTTTATTGCAAGGGAAGTGGTCACTGGAAGCGGAACTGCCCCAGATACTTAGCAGACAAGAAGGCCGGCAAAACAAAAGGTATATGTGATATACATGTAATTGATGTGTACCTTACCAGTACTCGTAGTAGCTCCTGGGTATTTGATACCGTTGCAGTTGCTCACATTTGTAACTCAAAGCAGGAGCTGTGGAATAAGCGGAGACTGGCGAAGGACGAGGTGACGATGCGCGTCGGGAATGGTTCCAAGGTCAATGTGATCGCTGTCGGCACGCTACCTCTACATTTACCTACGGGATTAGTTTTAAACCTCAATAATTGTTATTTAGTGCCAGCTTTGAGCATGGACATTGTATCGGGATCTCATTTAATTCGAGATGGCTACTCATTTAAATCCGAGAATAATGGTTGTTCTATTTATATGAGAGATATGTTTTATGGTCATGCTCCGATGGTGAATGGTTTATTCTTTCTCGAGCGTAATGCTACACATGTTCATAGTGTGAAAACCAAAAGATGTAAGGTTGATAATGATAGTCCCACATACTTGTGGCACTGCCGCCTTGGTCACATAGGTGTCAAACGCATGAAGAAGCTCCATGCAGATGGACTTTTAGAGTCTCTTGATTATGAATCATTAGACACGTGCGAACCATGCCTCATGGGTAAAATGACCAAGACTCCGTTCTCAAGAACAATGGAGCGAGCAACCAACTTATTGGAAATCATACATACGGATGTGTGCGGTCCAATGAGTGTTGAGGCTCGCGGTGGCTATCGTTATGTTCTCACCCTCACTGATAACTTGAGTAGATATGGGTATGTCTACTTAATGAAACACAAGTCTGAGACCTTTGAAAAGTTCAAGGAATTTCAGAGTGAGGTTGAGAATCAACGTGACAGAAAAATCAAGTTTTTGCGATCAGATCGTGGAGGAGAATACTTGAGTCATGAATTTGGCACACACTTAAGAAAATGTGGAATAGTTTCACAACTCACGCCGCCTGGAACACCTCAGCGTAATGGTGTGTCCGAACGTCGTAACCGCACTCTATTAGATATGGTGCGATCTATGATGGCTCTTACCGATTTACCGCTATCTTTTTGGGGCTATGCTTTAGGGACTGCCGCATTCACTTTAAATAGGGCTCCGTCGAAATCCGTTGAGACGACACCGTATGAATTATGGTTTGGGAAGAAACCTAAGCTGTCGTTTCTAAAAGTTTGGGGATGCGATGCTTATGTCAAGAAACTTCAACCTGAAAAGCTCGAACCCAAGTCGGAAAAATGCGTCTTCATAGGATACCCTAAAGAAACTATTGGGTATACCTTCTACCTCAGATCCGAAGGCAAGGTCTTTGTTGCCAAGAATGGATCCTTTCTAGAGAAGGAGTTTCTCTCGAAAGAAGTAAGTGGGAGGAAAGTAGAACTTGATGAAGTATTACCTCTTGAACCGAAAAATGGCGCAACTCAAGAAAATGTTCCTGAAGTGCCTGCACCGACTAGAGAGGAAGTTAATGATGATGATCATGAAACTTCAGATCAAGTTGCTACTGAACTTCGAAGGTCCACAAGGACACGTTCCACACCAGAGTGGTACGGCAACCCCGTCTTGGATATCATTTTGTTAGACAACGGTGAACCTTCGAACTATGAAGAAGCAATGGCGGGCCCGGATTCCGACAAATGGCTAGAAGCCATGAAATCTGAGATAGGATCCATGTATGAAAACGAAGTATGGACTTTGACTGACTTGCCCGATGATCGGCAAGCCATAGAAAATAAATGGATCTTTAAGAAGAAGACAGACGCGGATGGTAATGTGACCATCCATAAAGCTCGGCTTGTTGGTAAGGGTTATCGAAAATTTCAAGGGGTTGACTACGATGAGACTTTCTCACCAGTAGCGAAGCTGAAGTCCGTCCGAATTATGTTAGTAGTGGCCGCATACTATGATTATGAGATATGGCAAATGGACGTCAAAACGGCATTCCTTAATGGTTTCCTTAAGGAAGAATTGTATATGATGCAGCCGGAAGGTTTTGTCGATCCTAAGAATGCTGACAAGGTGTGCAACTCCAACGCTCGATTTATAGGCTGGTGCAAGCATCTCGGAGTTGGAACATTCGCTTTGATGAGATGATCAAAGCGTTTGGGTTTACGCAGACTTATGGAGAAGCCTGCGTTTACAAGAAAGTGAATGGGAGCTCTGTAGCATTTCTCATATTATATGTAGATGACATACTTTTGATGGGAAATGATATAGAACTCTTGGACAACATTAAGGCCTTCTTGAATAAGAGTTTTTCAATGAAGGACCTTGGAGAAGCTGCTTATATATTAGGCATCAAGATCTATAGAGATAGATCAAGAGGCCTCATAGGTCTTTCACAAAGCACATACCTTGATAAGATATTGAAGAAGTTCAATATGGATCAATCTAAGAAGGGGTTCTTGCCTGTGTTACAAGGTATGAAATTGAGCTCAGCTCAATGTCCGACCACGCCAGAAGATATAGAAGAGATGAGTGTCATCCCCTATGCCTCAGCCATAGGTTCTATTATGTATGCCATGCTGTGTACTAGAACTGATGTAAACCTTGCCGTAAGTTTGGTAGGAAGGTACCAAAGCAATCCCGGCAAGGAACACTGGACAGCGGTCAAGAATATCCTGAAGTACCTGAAAAGGACTAAGGAAATGTTTCTCGTTTATGGAGGTGACGAAGAGCTCGTCGTAAAGGGTTACGTCGACGCTAGCTTCGACACGGATCTGGATGACTCTAAGTCACAAACCGGATACGTGTATATTTTGAATGGTGGGGCAGTAAACTGGTGCAGTTGCAAGCAGAGCGTCGTGGCGGGATCTACATGTGAAGCGGAGTACATGGAAGCCTCGGAGGTAGCACATGAAGCAATTTGGGTGAAGGAGTTCATCACCGACCTCGGAGTCATACCCAATGCGTCGGGGCCAATCAAAATCTTCTGTGACAACACTGGAGCTATTGCACTTGCCAAGGAGCCCAGGTTTCACAAGAAGACAAGGCACATCAAGCGTCGCTTCAACTCCATTCGTGAAAATGTTCAAGATGGAGACATAGATATTTGTAAAGTACATACGGACCTGAATGTAGCAGATCCGTTGACTAAACCTCTCCCTAGAGCAAAACATGATCAACACCAGAATTCCATGGGTGTTCGATTCATCACAATGTAACTAGATTATTGACTCTAGTGCAAGTGGGAGACTGTTGGAAATATGCCCTACAGGCAATAATAAAAGAATTATTATTATATTTCCTTGTTCATGATAATTGTATTTATTCATGCTATAATTGTGTTATCCGGAAATCGTAATACATGTGTGAATAATAGACACCAACATGTCCCTAGTGAGCCTCTAGTTGACTAGCTCGTTGATCAACAGATAGTCATGGTTTCCTCACTATGGACATTGGATGTCATTGATAACGAGATCACATCATTAGGAGAATGATGTGATGGACAAGACCCAATCCTAAACATAGCACAAGATCGTATAGTTCGTTTGCTAGAGTTTTTCCAATGTCAAGTGTCTTTTCCTTAGACCATGAGATCGTGTAACTCCCGGATACCGTAGGAGTGCTTTGGGTGTACCAAACGTCACAACATAACTGGGTGACTATAAAGGTATACTACGGGTATCTCTGAAAGTGTCTGTTGGGTTGACACGGATCAAGACCGGGATTTGTCACTCCGTATGACGGAGAGGTATCACTGGGCCCACTCGGTAATGCATCATCATTATGAGCTCAAAGGTGACCAAGTGTCTGGTCACGGGATCATGCATTACGGTACGAGTAAAGTGACTTGCCGGTAACGAGATTGAACGAGGTATTGGGATACCGACGATCGAATCTCGGGCAAGTAACATACCGATTGACAAAGGGAATTGTATACAGGGTTGCTTGAATCCTCGACATCGTGGTTCATCCGATGAGATCATCATGGAGTATGTGGGAGCCAACATGGGTATCCAGATCCCGCTGTTGGTTATTGACCGGAGAGTCGTCTCGAGCACGAGCCATGGATATAGCACTATGGGTGGAATAGAATAATGAGGGGGTTATGTGGAGAAGACAAAAAAGGAGAAAGTCTCACATCAACGAGGCTAATCAATGGGCTATGGAGATGCCCACCGATTGATGTTAATGTAAGGAGTAGGGATTGCCATGCAACGGATGCACTAGAGCTATAAATGTATGAAAGCTCAACAAAAGAAACTAGTGGGTGTGCATCCAACTTGCTTGCTCACGAAGACCTAGGGCACTTGAGGAGGCGCATTGTTGGAATATACAAGCCAAGTTCTATAATGAAAAATTCCCACTAGTATATGAAAGTGATAATATGAGAGGCTCTCTACTATGAATATCATGGCGCTACTTTGAAGCACAAGTGTGGTAAAAGGATAGTAACATTGTCCCTTCTCTCTTTTTCTCTTATTTTTTTGGGCCTTTTCTTTTTTATGGCCTTTCTTTCTTTTTTTGGGCCTTCTCTTTTTTATGGCCTTTTTTTATTCCTCACTTGGGACAATGCTCTAATAATGATGATCATCACACTTCTATTTATTTACAACTCAATGATTACAACTCAATACTAGAACAAAGATGACTCTATATGAATGCCTCCAGCGGTGTATCGGGATTGCGATGAATCAAGAGCGACATGTATGAAAAATTATGAACGGTGGCTTTGCCACAAATACTATGTCAACTACATGATCATGCTAAGCAATATGACAATGATGAATGTTTCATGATGAATGGAATGATGGAAAGTTGGATGGCAGTATATCTCGGAATGGCTATGGAAATGCCATAATAGGTAGGTATGGTGGCTGTTTTGAGGAAGATATAAGGATGTTTATGTGTGAAAGAGCGTATCATATTGTCGGGGGTGCTGATCCGATGGACACCTATGGGACCACGGCGGACCGGGCCCCTTCTGGTTCGGCAGGGGGCGGAGAGAGCACGAAGAGCAGATCGAGGCGAGGCGCACGAGCAACACGATCAGTTTACCCAGGTTCGGGCCGCACGGATGCGTAAAACCCTACTCCTGCTTTCTGGTGTGTATTGATTTCTTGCTCGGGAGTGCTGATTGCTACAGTACACACCAGCAGCTAGCTAGACCGAGCGTGAGTGCGTTCTGTTGGCCGACCCCCTCTACGTTGCGCATGGGCCTCCTTTTATATGCTTAAGGGGTCACCGACAGGTGGCAACGTAGATGAGGACAAAAATGGAAAAGGCGTGGCGGGTAACACCGCCGCCTACAACAGTGCATCATACCTAACCCTGACGGCAGGGGACAAAGGCATTAAATGCCTGTCTGCGTCGCCTAGACGGTGCGGAAAGGGACCGCCAGGGACGCCACTGCTTGCCATGATGGCAATCTTGTCAGCGCCGCTTGCCACCGTGTACCTCTGGCTGCACAGCTTCCCGCCACGTACGCTCTGGAAGGGTCCCAGAGTGACACGTTGGTGGATGTGCTGGAGCGCAGGTACAGAGTGGGGGCTTGCTGCGGCAAGTGCCTTGCCGCGGTCGTTGTCTTGTCACATCCGGGAGCTTGTCGCTCACCAGGCCTTGGTTGGCCTTCCCGGCAAGCTCCTCTTGCCGGGGTCTTGTCTCCTTCCCGGCAAGCTCCTCTTGCCGGGGTCTTGGATACTTTGTTCTTGAATGGCTCCAAAGGAACCATGGAGGATCTTGGCGGTCACCCGACAAGCCTTGCCGCGGGACGCTGCGACTGCCCGTGCACAAGTTCGGGATACTAGGGTACCCCTACTCTAGTACACCGACAGGAGCCCCCGGGCCTGGGCCATACACGGTGCCGAGCGCTGTTGGGCCAGGCCCAAAACAGGGCACGGGCACGGGCACGCGCGGCCTGGTTTACGCCGTATCTCACTCCGCATCCGCCGCGCCCTCCCCGCACGGCACGCGTCGAACGCGGCGTCGTGGGAGAGATCGTGGGCGGTTTCTTTATTAGGAAAGGCGGAATGTCCGCTCCCTCCTCCTTTATAAGCAGGGAAAGCAGGGGTAGTGCGCCCACTCGCCCCCTTTCCACTCCAATCTCGGAAGCCTCCGCCGCGCCCCCGTCTTCTCAAAGCAGCAAGAGAGCAGCGCCCTGCCCCCCCCCCCCCATTGCCACCAGCACCACCAATGCCGTCGACTTCCTCCACCACCTCCGCCATGGCTCCAAAAGCCGACAAGGGGAAGGCCGTGAAGTCGACCGAGGCACAGCAGCTTGCGGCGCTGCGGAAGGAGCGGGCCATCTCCCCCCCCCCCCAAGCTTGCCGCGAAGGAGCTGAGGGAGTACTACTACCTCTTCTGGTCGACGGAGACGCGGGCTCACCTGAGCACGAAGGTACTCCCAGCCACTGCTCACAAACTGGCTCCGAGCGGATATCCCTTCTTTGCCGTGTTCTTCTACTGCCGGCTCTGCCCGCCCTTCTCTGAATTCTTTTGCGACATCATGAACACCTACGGCCTCTGCCTCCTTGACTTCACCCCCAACGCCGTTCTGACCATGGCAGTTTTTGCACACCTTTGCGAAAACTTTGTCGGAGTCCACCCAAACGTAGCCCTCTTCCGCCATTTCTTCATGCCCCGAGTAGAGAGAGGAGAGCCCTTATCTGGCGGAATCGCCTGGATCTCGAGGGCCGGCAAGAAGGAGTCATATCTGGAGGGCGAATTCCGCGGCAAGTGGGAGGAGTGGAGAGCAGATTGGTGTTGGATTGTTGAGGAGAACCCGCAGCCATTTACCGCCCGGCGCCAAGTAGCAGCAGTGCGCGGCAGCGATTGGAGCGACGTGGCCCCGGAGGACGACAGGCTGAGGATTGCCGTCACTAGGATCCAACGCCTTAGGCTTGCCGGACTCACTGTAGGCGCCGTTGGCGTAGACTTCCTTCGCCGCCGCATCGCCCCCCTGCAGGAACGGAGGAGGCCCGCCTGGGAGTTCAAGAACGCGGCGGATATCATGAGGCTGCGCCCGGGCCTCAATTATAACTTCACTATCTTGGAGCTCAACGCAATGCTTCAGGAGCTCTTCAAGTATGACCCCGATCATCCTGAAGTATTTAGGTTGCCGCAGGGCGTCGTCCCGCTGTGTAACAATTCTGCACTTGACCGCATCCGCGCAATGATGCCGCTGTGCAACTCGCATGGACTTGTGCCAACTTGGCAAGAGCCTGCAGACGAGGTCGTGCAGGAATTCTTCGACAACTTGGTGGAAGTGCCGATCCGCCCCGACGAGAAGAATGGCCTTACTCGCGACACCACTGATGCAGAGTTGAAGCGCATCGCCTCCAGGCTGGAAGAGGTGGTGGCAGCCGCAGCGGCGGGCGGGTTCGGATTCACCTTGGAGGAGGCAGAGGCAGTAGAGGCGGCAAACCGTGCCGAGCGAGAGGAACTTGCCGGCAAGAAAGATCTTGCCGGGCGTGACGCCGAGCCAAGTGAGCCTGCCGAGGATACGAGCGGCTCGCTGGATATCGACTCCTCTTCCTCCTCATCTTCAGACAGCACGCCGCAAGCAGAGCCTCCATCTCCACCAAGAGGGCGTCTCCGCAAGGCGGGGACGTAGCGAGGTGGCATCCGAGTCAACAGTCGCCGCGCCGCATGACACACTCCACCGCGGCAAGCACTATTGTCGCGGGAGTGCGTCACGCTGCTGCGGCAACTGGAGCGGGGTCTTCCCGGACCACTGCTTCTGCTCCCGCCAAGCAACCAAGGGATCCTACTCCTCCGCCTTCCCGCACCGGGCGTGAGCCGGATTTCAATTTCTCCGCGTTCAGCTCCGACGAGGAAGAAGAAGAAGAGTAAGATTCACTTGTCGTATTTGCAGTTCTTCAATTCTTTGCTGTTTTTTCCTTGCATCTCACTTGTTTTACTCTGAACCTGTTCCTTTTCAGGACTCTGGCCCAGAGGGCAGCAAAGAGAGCCAAGGCCCCGGTGATTGTCATCGAGGACGAACCCACCGCGTCGGCAGGGGACGCGCCCGAGACAACCTTGCCGGACCCGACGACTGATCTCCAGAGCAACCCCCAGCGTAAGTATCTGGTTTGCTTTCCGCTGTCGGGTGTGCACAAAGATTCTTGCTTTGCTGATATCTGTCTGTTGACTTGTGCAAGAGCAGAGCAGCCCCACCAGGAGAGCCCAGAGGCCGCCCCCGAGGCGCCAAGGGAGAGTCCTCCGGCAAGGGAGAGGTCCCCGGCAAGGGAGAGCTCTCCGGCAAGGGAGACGTCTCCGGCAAGGGAGGGGTCTCCGGCAAGGGACAGCACCAGCGGCCCCCCGGCGGCGGAGACCACGAGTGCAGAACCTGGTACAGGTACTCTCCTTGCTCCAAAACTTCCCTTGGCTTCTTCTTCTTGCTGATCCTCTTTCTTTGGATATTTGCTTGACTGTTCTCCCCTTTCCCGGCTGTCAGATCCATCTGCTGCAAAGCCGATGGAGACCGAAGTTGCCGCCGACGACGCCGTTGCCGCCAAGGAAGCAGCCGGCGCTGACGAGCCCGCCGGCGAAGAGGCCGCCAGGGCTGCCAGTGCAGAAGCAGGCGGGGGATCAGGCGATCGCACTGACGACCCTGAGGCCGCAGGAGCGCCAGGCGCTACACCGACCGCCGATCCCTCCGCCGCTGCCGCAGCGCCGGGCTCCGAAGAGTCCCAGCCCGGCGTCTACTTGAAGGCCGGCGACGACATCTTCATCAACCTCCCCTGGGCGTCAAGCTCCAGGGCACCGGTCGAAGGAGAAAGTTTCGATGGAGAAGTGCTTGCTTCCGCCAGGCTGGCACTGGTTGACGCGCCAAGCAGCAGCAGCGGCGAGCCTGAGGAGGAGCGGCTGCTACGGAAGCTGGTGTCACTCTACCGTGCCCGGCAGGCCAAGTTGAATCCCGCGAGGCGCTTGTCGCAAAGGCGGGAGTCGACATCAAGAAGCGCGCGGAGGAGCTCCAGGGTCAAAACCAGGAAGCTCTCCGGTCCTTGGCAGCGGAGCGGGAGCAGCTTGCCGAGGAGCAGAGGGCTTTCCTCCTCGAGAAGGCAGAAGTCAAAGATCAACAAAGGCTTGCCGCTGAGAAGCTGTCCGTGCAAGAGGGCGAGCTGGTGCAGCGGAAAGTTGATCTTGACAGCCACGAGAAGGAGCTTGCCGCGCGCGAGCGGACGCTTGGCGGAGCCCTCAAGCAAGCAGAAGACGCTGCCGCAGCTGCCGACGCCGCCAAGAAGGAGTTGGAGGCGAAGGTGGCGCAGCTGGAGGCCGATCTCAAGGCGAGCGGTGACGAGCTTGCCGCGCTCAAGCTTGAGCGGGAGAAGAACGCCAACAGCTATTCGGAGCTGCAGACCCGCCTCGCCCAGAAGGGCAAGGAGCTTGACGCCGCCAAAGACTCCAATGTGGATCTCGAGTTGAAGCTGATCGCTTTGACCAAGACGCTGGACGGCGCCAAGGAGCAGGAGACGGCCCTGAAGAAGGAAGTCAAGGCCGGCAAGGCGCTGCCGGCGAGTGCCGCTGCCGCCCAGAGCACTTTCTGGGAGAACATGGAGCACTGGACGGAGGGTCTCGTGGATGTTGCCGGAGACATCGACAAGGAGCTGGCGCAGCTGGGAATGGAGGATCTCGGGTATCCTTCCGACGAGAGCCTCCAACCCAGCGGCAAGCTCACTTTGTTCTTCAAGGGCGTGGCGACGGCTCTCCGGCGACTCCGGGAGAGGATCCCCAAGCAGCTGGCCGATGAGTCGCGCAAGATCTGCGCGGGAGCTCTTCAAAAGCTGCTGGTGAAGGTGGCATTCCGCAACCCGGGCCTCAACCTCACCAAGGTCCTCAGGTCCTTGCCGCCGGATGCTGATCTGGAGGCGCTCAAGACCCTTGTCGCACCCATTGTGGACAAGGTGAGTGGAATCAAGAGGGTCGAGGGCGACCGCGTAGACTAGGCTGCCCATTTTCCTCTCTTCTTGTCACTGCTAGTCATGTTATACAAACAATCTGTTAGAGCCGCGACAAGTTATCTTGTAATATAACTTTTATTTCGGGTACTAATTGCAATGTTATTTCCTCTACTTGATTCCCTCCTTTGTATGTTTTTACCCTACGCTTTTAGGGAACTTGCCGGCGCAGGCACCTTGGCCGCGGCGCTGAGTGCGGGACGTCAGCAGCCTGCTGGCGGTGCCGCTGCCGGCAAGAAACCTTGTCGTAGCTAGTCGCAGCTCACTTAAGTCGTTGAGCGGACTCGAAACAACAGTAAGGGCGCAACTAGCTACGAGTTGGTTCCTCCACGCACAGGTTTTCCATACAAAGTACAGTCGTTCAAGGAACATAACTTAAAAATTTAAAAAATTTAATTGCTTTAACTTTGGCAACTTATCTTTTCTGTTGTTTGCTTCCCGGCAAGGCGAAACTTTCTTGAACGACACCTAGTCCATACCATATCCTCTCCTTCCCCCCCCCCCCCCCCCCGGCAAACTTGTGCGCGAGGGAACCTTCTTTTCCTTGAAAGAGAAAAGAAAAAAGGAGAAAAAGATATGGAGCCTTATGGCTCGTTGTTGCTTACCGAGCTAGGTGCTGCACAAAGTGTCAGATAATACGTGCAAATAATAAAAAGCATGAAACCGACAAGGCCTGCAGAGCACATGATCTTTATGCACGGGGTCTGCGCCCGGCTTTGTACAAAGGATTACATGCAACAGCGGCAAGACTTGTACACAATGTGGTTGCCGAAACAGGTTCCGGCAACCGCGCCCTACGGGTAAAACTTGCGAAGATGCTCGATGTTCCAGGAGTTGCTCACTGGAATGCCATCTTGGGTCTCAAGGCGGACAGCGCCAGGCCTAGTGACTCGTTTCACCCGGTAAGGGCCTTCCCACTTCGGCGTCAACTTGTTGGAATTCTTGGCGGACTGAACACGCCAAAGAACAAGGTCGCCTTCCTCGAGACTTCTGGCATTAACTTTGCGGCTATGGTAGCGGCGCAAAGCTTGCTAGTAGCGAGCAGCTCGCACTGCAACCTGAAGACGGTCTTCCTCAAGGAGCAGCGCGTCATCTTGTCGCAGCTGCTCTTGCTCAAGCTCATCGTAAGCAAGCACTCGAGGTGACCCGTATACGAGTTCCGTGGGGAGAACTGCCTCTGCTCCATAGACTAGAGCGAAAGGTGTCTGGCCAGTGGCTCGATTTGGCGTCGTCTTGATCGACCAAAGAACCACCGACAGCTCCTCGATCCACTTTCTTCCGCACTTGTGCAGCCTGTCGAAAGTTCTGGTCTTGAGCCCGCGCAGCACTTCAGCATTTGCCCTCTCCGCTTGACCGTTGCTTCTCGGGTGAGCAACAGAAGCGAAGCAGACCTTGGCGCCAAGATCTTGGACGTACTGCATGAAGGTGCGGCTCGTAAATTGCGTACCGTTGTCAGTGATTATCCTGTTAGGGATCCCGAAACGGCAAAACAATCGACCTGAAGAACTTGACTGCTAACTGTGCTGTCACCTTCCTCACTGGTTCCACTTCCGGCCACTTTGTGAACTTGTCGATTGCAACGTACAAGTACTCAAAGCCCCCGATTGCGGGGGGAAAGGGGCCGAGGATGTCGAGCCCCCAGACCGAAAATGGCCAGGATAAAGGGATCGTCTGGAGAGCTTGAGCTGGCTGGTGTATCTTCTTGGAATGGAACTGGCACGCTTCACACTTGGTTACTTGTGCAGTTGCATCCTGGAGGGCTGTCGGCCAAAAGAAGCCTTGCCGGAATGCTTTGCCGACAAGTGCTCTTGCGCCAATGTGGTGACCACATATGCCTCCATGTATCTCTGCCAACAGCTTTTGTCCATCTTCCCGAGGAATACACTTCAATTTCACACCGTTGAGTCTTCTTCTGTACAGTATGTTGTCGACAAACTAGTACATACTTGACTGCCGGGCTACTCTTTCCGCTTCTTCTTGCTCTTCAGGAAGTTCTCCTGTCTGAAGGAAACGGATAATCTGTTGTGCCCATGTTGGAGCTTGCGGCTCGACAACAAGGACTAAAGACATATCTGCGGCCGCGGGAACATCCGCTTCTATGGCAAGAACTTGCGGCTCTGCCGGAGCTTGACGTTCCCCGGCAAGCTTGCCAGAGAAAAACTTGTCGGGAGCGTCTGCTTCAACGGAACAAACCCTAAGTCTTGCCGGAGCAGACTGCTCCTCAGCACTCTTGGTGTTGATCTTGGGCACCTTCTTGGCGGCGGCTTCGGGAAGCTTTGCCGGAAAATAGTCGCCAGAAATCAACTTCCTCTTCTTGCTCTGTCCAGTTGACGGTGTTACGGATGGTCGAGTCAGCTTGAGCACAAAGATCCCTGGTTCCACAGGTAACTTAAGTGCGGCGCACTTTGACAGACCATCGGCAATGTTGTTCTGAGCTCTTGGAACATGCTCCATTTGCAGGCCGTCAAAGTGCTCTTCTAGCTTTCTCACTTCGTCAACATAGGCTTCCATCAACGGACTCTGATAACTCTTGTTTACTTGGCGGACGACAAGCTGCGAGTCACCCCTAACAATGAGCTTCTTGATCTCAAGGTCTGCCGCAATCCTGAGACCGGCAAGCAAGCCTTCATACTCTGCAGTATTGTTTGTCGCTTGCTCGTTGGGAAAGTGCATCTGGACTATGTACTTGAGGTGCTCTCCGGTGGGTGCGACAAGCAGCACGCCAGCACTGGCGCCTTGCAGCGAGAAGGCACCGTCAAAGTACATGAGCCACTCATTGCTTGCCTCCTTGACGGGGATGCTCGTTTCTGGAATTTCTTCATCTGGTGTTGGCGTCCACTCTGCTATGAATTCTGCCAATGCTATGCTTTGGATAGTTGAAGTACTCTCAAACTTGAGGCCAAAGCTTGACAGTTCAAGTGCCCACTCAACAATCCTGCCTGTCGCTTCTGGATTCTGCAGTATCCTCTTCAGCGGAAAGCGAGTGACAACTGTGATCTCATGTGCTTGGAAGTAATGGTGCAGCTTTCTCGAGGCCATGAGAAGGCCGAAAAGCAATTTCTGCACACCAGAGTACCTTGACCTAGCCCCATGCAGAAGGGAACTGACAAAGTAAACTGGGCGCTGCACCATTCTTTTCTGCATCTCTTCGCGCACCTGCGCAGATCCATCCTTGTCGGGACCAGAGCTTGTCGGGGAAGCCCCCTGCTTGTCGCTGGATGCGCTTACCGCGGTTGCTGGCTCGTCATCTGCCTCCCTCTCTGCCACTAACGCAGCACTAACTACTTGATTGGTTGCCGCTATATACAACAGCAACTTCTCTTGTGGTTTAGGTGCGACAAGTGTTGGAGTGGAGGACAGGTATCTCTTCAAGTCCTGCAGCGCAGCCTCTGCTTCCGGAGTCCATTTCATTGGACCTGCCTTTTTCAAAATTTTGAAAAACGGCAGGGCGCGCTCAGCAGACCGAGAGATAAACCTGCTAAGAGTAGCCACGCAACTGGCAAGCTTCCGTACATCCTTGACGCGCTTTGGTGCTTCAATCTGCTCAATGGCCTTGATCTTGTCGGGATTGGCTTCAATTCCCCGCTGAGACACAAAGAACCCGAGAAGCTTGCCGGAAGGGACTCCAAACACACACTTCTCGGGGTTGAGATTGAGGTTGATCTTGCGCAGATTTGCAAAGGACTCGTCTAAATCTTGGATCAGAGTTGCCCTGTCCTTGCTCTTGACCACTATGTCATCCATGTAGGCTTCCACATTTCTGTGTATTTGCGGCTCAAGAGCGACATGGACTACTCTTGCAAATGTTGAACCAGCATTCTTTAAACCAAAAGGCATCCGTATGAAACAGTACGTGCCACATGGAGTAATGAATGCGGTTTTCTCCTCATCCTCTTCTGCCATGAAGATTTGATGGTATCCTGAGTATGCGTCAAGAAATGAAAGCAAATCACATCCGGCTGTGGAGTCAACAATCTGGTCAATGCGCAGCAAGGGAAATGGGTCTTTGGGACAAGCTTTATTAACATCGGTGAAATCGATCAAAGCCTCCATTTCCCATTTGCCTTGCGCACGACTACAGGATTGGCCAACCACGTGGGATGGAGCACTCCTCTGACAAGGTCTGCTGCTTCCAATTTCTTGATTTCTTCTGCTATGAATTCTTGGCGCTCCACTACTTGCTTCCTGACCTTCTGCTTGACGGGCCGCGCATGAGGACAAACGGCAAGATGGTGCTCAATTACTTTCCTGGGAACACCGGGGATGTCAGACGGTTGCCACGCAAACACGTCGACATTCGCCCGCAGGAAAGTAATGAGCGCGCTTTCCTATTTAGCATCAAGAGTGGCACTGATGGTGAAGGTACCACCAGTGCCGTCCTCCTTGGCGGACACCTTCTTGGTTTCTGGCAGAGCTGCCATTGCCTTCTTACACTTGCCGGTGGAGCTCGATGGTGCATCCTCGACGGTAGCGCAGCACTCCGAAGAGGTGCGCTTGCCGGAGTGGGCATCAGAACTCTTGCCAGACTTGGTCTTCTTCTTCCCCCGGGGAGCTTCAGCGGCAAGTGTCTTGCGATCTGCTGCTGCTGCTGCTTCCCGGTAGATCTTGTCGGCACAGATAAGAGCATCTTTCTTGTCGCCAGGGACAGAGATGACGCTTATCGGGCCTGGCATCTTGAGCATGTTGTATGCGTAGTGAGAGGCTGCCATGAACTTGGCGAGTGCTGGACGGTCGAGTATTCCATTGTAAGGCAATGGAAAATCGGCAGCGTCAAAAGTGACCCTCTCAGTCCTGAAGTTCATCTCGCTGCCAAATGTTACCGGCAACGTGACCTTCCCCTTCGGCTTGCTCCTTCTCGGGTTAATTCCTTGGAATGTGCCGGTCTCTTCGAGCTCGCTGTCAGGGATCTGGAGTTTCTGGAGTACAGCGGAGGAGATCAGGTTCAAGACGGCCCCGCCGTCAACTAGCATCTTAGTGACCTTGAGGTTGCGTATAGTTGGTGAAACCAACAACGGCAAGCACCCGACCGCAGTTGTGCGATCAGGGTGGTCCTCAATGTCAAAGATGATAGGCGTGCTGGACCATTTCAGAAGCTTGCGCGATTCGACAGTTGGTTCTGCCGCATTGACTTCCCGCGCCCACTGCTTGAGTTGGCGGTGTGAAGTATGCAGAGAAGCACCACCGTCAACGCACAAGACTTTTGTGGCTTTCTGGAACTCCTGCTCGCTGGTCTCAACATCATCCATGTCTTCATCATCGTCGTCGTCTTCATCCTTGTCGCGGCCGCGGGGAGGTCTGTGTCCTTGCCGCTGCTTGGCCTTGCCGCGGCGTCCTCCCCGGCCGGCGCGCTTCTTGCCTGTTTCTCCAGCGCCTCCTTGGGCCATCTCCTTGTCGCGCCGCTCGTACTCAGCTTTTTGTTGCTGGACAAGCTGCTCGACCTTCTTGCAACTCTCGAGGTCATGGCCCTTGGTGCGGTGGATCTTGCAGTACTGCTTGTCGGAGCCGTCTTGCTTGTCGGCGGCCGCCACAGCCTGGCAGTTGGTGCATGCGGCAATCTCCTTGCCGGAGCTACCTACTTTGGCTTTCTTGGCGGCGCGGTCATTGCCGGACTGCTCAACGACTAGCACCTATTTGCCCTTCTTCTTCCTGTTGTTGTGCTGCCAGTTTTTCTTTGCCAGGGCAGCATCTTCGCTGTCAGATCCTCCTGCTCCTGTACTCTCTCCGGGGAGTTTCCTCCCTTCCTCAGCACGTGCACACTTGTCGGCCAGGGCATAGAGCTCACTGACGTCTCTGATCCTGCACATCGCCATCTCCTCCCGCATCCCGCGGTTACGCACGTTCTGATGGAACGCGCTGATGACCGCGGCAGGGTGGATATCTGGGATGTTGCGCTGTACACGGCTGAATCTCTAAATGTACTTGCGCAGGGGCTCTCCTTCTTTCTGGGCGAGCAGGTGAAGATCACTTTCTTGGCCATGAGGTTTGTGGCCGCCTGTAAAGGCGCCGACAAACTGATGGCAAAGGTCTGCCCAAGAGGATATGGAGTTGTCCGGCAAGTGCATGAGCCAGGACCTGACATCGGGCTTGAGTACCAGTGGGAAGTAGTTGGCAAGTACCTTGTCGTCTCGCCCCCCGGCAGCTTGCACCGCGATGGTGTAGATGCTGAGGAACTCCGACGGGTGCGTCTTGGCGTCGTACTTCTCTGGTACGTCTGGCTTGAAATTCTTCTGGCTGGGCCACTGGACTTGCCGCAGCTCTCGGGTAAACGCAGGGCAACCTACCGCGTACGGCAAGTCGCCTGGTTCCCCTGGCGCATGCATATCGACAGAAGGCCCAGCGCGCAGGTCTGATTGACGCCGCGCTTCTCTTCGGCGCTCGATGCGAGTACGAGCGTCTTCTTGCTGTCGTTCATGAAGAACTTGGCGCTGATCGCGACGAGCTCGCGGATCTGATGACGCGGTGGAGTCGATGTCGTGGTGGATCCGATGAGTCGGCGATCTTGGCCTTCACGAGCAAAGATGTCGGGGGTGCTGATCCCACGGACACCTATGGGACCACGGCGGACCGGGCCCCTTCTGGTTCGGCAGGGGGCGGAGAGAGCACGAAGAGCAGATTGAGGCGAGGCGCACGAGCAACACGATCAGTTTACCCAGGTTCGGGCCGCACGGATGCGTAAAACCCTACTCCTGCTTTGTGGTGTGTATTGATTTCTTGCTCGGGAGTGCTAATTGCTACAGTACACACCAGCAGCTAGCTAGACCGAGCGTGAGTGCGTTCTGTTGGCCGACCCCCTCTACGTTGCGCATGGGCCTCCTTTTATATGCTTAAGGGGTCACCGACAGGTGGCAACGTTAATGAGGGCAAAAATGGAAAAGGCGTGGCGGGTAACACCGCCGCCTACAACAGTGCATCATACCTAACCGTGACGGCAAGGGACAAAGGCATTAAATGCCTGTCTGCGTCGCCTAGACGGTGCGGAAAGGGACCGCCAGGGACGCCACTGCTTGCCACGATGGCAATCTTGTCAGCGCCGCTTGCCACCGTGTACCTCTGGCTGCACAGCTTCCCGCCACGTACGCTCTGTAAGGGTCCCAGAGTGACACGTTGGTGGATGTGCTGGAGCGCAGGTACAGAGTGGGGGCTTGCCGTGGCAAGTACCTTGCCGCGGTCGTTGTCTTGTCGCATCCGGGATCTTGTCGCTCACCGGGCCTTGGTTGGCCTTCCCGGCAAGCTCCTCTTGCCGGGGTCTTGGATACTTTGTTCTTGAATGGCTCGAAAGGAACCATGGAGGATCTTGGCGGTCACCCGGCAAGCCTTGCCGCGGGACGCTGCGACTGCCCGTGCACAAGTTTGGGATACTAGGGTACCCCTACTCTAGTACACCGACACATATCACAGGGTTTGGATGCACCGGCGAAGTTTGCACCAACTCTCAATGTGAGAAAGGGCAATGCACGGTACCGAAGAGGCTAGCAAGGATGGAAGGGTGAGAGTGCGTATAATCCATGGACTCAACATTAGTCATAAAGAACTCACATACTTATTGCAAAAATCTACAAGTCATCAAAAACCTCAGCACTACGCGCATGCTCCTAGGGGGGATAGATTGGTAGGAAAAGACCATCGCTTGTCCCCTACCGCCACTCATAAGGAAGACAATCAAATAACACCTCATGTTTCAAATTTGTTACACAATGTTTACCATACGTGCATGCTATGGGACTTGCAACCTTCAACACAAGCATTTCTCAATTTCACAACTACTCAACTAGCACGACTTTGATATTATTACCTCCATATCTCAAAACAATCGTCAAGCATAAAACTTCTCTTAGTATTCAAAACACTCATAAGAGAATTTTATTATTAATCTTGTATACCTAGTATATTAGGATTTTAAGAAAATTACCATGCTATTTAAGACTCTCAAAATAATATAAGTGAAGCATGAGAGTTCATCTATTTCTTCCAAATAAAACTACCACCATGCTCTAAAAGGTATAAGTGAAGCACTAGAGCAAATGACAAACTACTCCGAAAGATATAAGTGAAGATCAATGAGTAGTCGAATAATTATGCAACTATGTGAAGACTCTCTAACATTTAATAATTACAGATCTTGGTATTTTATTCAAACAGCAAGCAAAGCAAAATAAAATGACATTCTAAGAATGGCAAACATCATGTGAAGAAGCAAAAACTTAGGATCAACCGGAACTAACCGATAGTTGTTGAAGAAGAAAGGTGGGATGCCAACTGAGGCATCCCCAATCTTAGATGCTTGAGACTTCTTGAAATATTATCTTGGGATGCCTTGGGAATCCCCAAGCTTGAGCTTTTGTGTCTCCTTAATTCCTCTCATATCACGGTCTCCCTAAATCTCAAAAGCTTCATCCACACAAAACTCAACAAGGACTCGTGAGATAAGTTAGTATAAACCATTGCAAAAACCTTATCATACTATACTGTAGAAAAGCACTAAAATTATTATTCAACATTGCATACTAAATGCCTCTACATATTTAATAGTCCTATCCTCAAATAGAATCATTAAAGAAGCAAACATATGCAAACAATGCAAACATAACAGCAATCTGCCTAAACCGGACAGTCTGTAAAGAATGCTGCAACATCCATAGTTACCTAACTCCAAAAATTATGAAAGAAAATTCCCACTGTAGTAAATTTATCAGAGCTTAATATTCAACAGGTTTCAACATTTTATCACACTCTGACTTTTCTAGGGAATTATTGCAACAGCGGTAAACTTTCTGTTTTCAAACAGCAACATGTATACTTGTAACATAGGCATAGTAAAGGCTATCAATGCCACTTTTATTGAAATAAAAGATGCAAAACATTATTCTAAATAACAGCAAGCAAATCCTAACAAAATAAATTTACACTCCAAGCAAAACACATATCATGTGGCGAATAAAAATATAGCTCCAAGTAAAGTTACCGATGAACGAAGACGAAAGAGGGGATGCCTTCCGGGGCATCCCCAAGCTTAGGCTCTTGCCACTCCTTATTCCATAGTCCATCGAATCCTTACCCAAAACTTGAAACCTTCACAACACAAAACTTAACAAAAAACTCGTAAGCTCCGTTAGTATAAGAAAATAAATCACCACTTCAAGGTACTATAATGAACTAATTAATTAATTATATTGGTGTTATATCTACTATATTCCAACTTCTCTATGGTTCATACCCTCCGATACTACTCATAGATTCATCAAAATAAGCAAACCCTGGGCGCGCCCCCTGCCTCGTGACCTCCTCGCAGATTCCCCGACGTGCACTCCAAGTCTTCTGGGCTTCTTTCCTTCCAAAAATGAGTTCCGTGAAGTTTCAGGCCAATTGGACTTTGTTTGGTTTTCCTTTTCTTCGAAACCCTAAAACAGGGTAAAAACAGAAACTGGCACTGGGCTCTGGGTTAATAGGTCAGTCGCAAAATGATGTAAAAGTGTATAATGAAGCCCATAAACATTCAAAACAGTAAATAATATAGCATGGAGCAATAAAAAATTATAGATACATTGGAGACGTATCACGCAGTAGCCAGCGCCGCACAGCCGCCACCAGGGCCCGTAGGCCGATGAAGCCGTAGCCCGCCGGAGCCCCAGACACGCCGCCCTCGGCCGTCCTCTGTCCTCCGCCCTCCGTCGTGCCGTCCAAAGTTCCCCAGCTCGTGAGGCGCCGCCCGTCACTGAAAAAGTAGCCCCGCCGCCGCCTGCTCCCCGTGAGCTTTGCCCTCGGGTGGCGCCGGCGACAACGAGGGAGCGGATGGGGAGGGGTGGTCGGAGGCCTTGGTTGCTTGGTTGCCACCCGTTCTACCCCTGGGGAGGGTGCGACGTGGGGGTACTGTCACTAGGAAAGGACACAGAAAGATTGAATCCAAAGCTAAGCACTTATCCCATTGCAAGAAAAACCAATCTAGTTGGCCAAACTAAACAGATAGTTCGAAGAGAATTACAAAGATATCAAATCATGCATATAAGAATTCAGAGAAGATTCAAATAATATTCATAGATAAGCTGATCATAAATCCACAATTCATCGGATCTCGACAAACACACCGCAAAATAAGATTACATCAGGTAGATCTCCAAGAACATCGAGGAGAACATGGTATTGAGAATCAAAGAGAGAGAAGAAGCCATCTAGATACTAGCTATGGATCCGTAGGTCTGAGGTAAACTACTCACGCTTCATCGGAAGGGCAAAAGAGTTTATGTAGATGCCCTCCGTGATCGAATTCCCCTCCGGCAGGATGCCGGAAAAGGCCCCAAGATTGGATCTCACGGGAAGAGAAGGTTGTGGCGGTGGATAAGTGTTTTCGTGGATGCCTCTGGTGGTTTGGGAATATATGTGAATATATAGCAGGAAGATCTAGGTCAGGGGGTCATCGAGGGGCCCACAAGGTAGGGGACGCGCCCTACCCCCGTTGGTGCGTCCTCCGCCCTTGTGGCCGCCTCGTGGCTCTTCTGACTTGCACTCCAAGTCTCCTGGGTGTCTTCTGGTCCAAGAAAAATCATCGCGAAGCTTTTATTCCGTTTGGACTCCATTTGGTATTCCTTTTCTGTGAACTTCAAAAACAAGGAAAAAATGGAAACTGGCACTGGGCTCTAGGTTAATAAGTTACTCCCAAAAATAATATAAAATGGCAT
The DNA here is from genome assembly GCA_034509565.1 of Triticum monococcum. Lineage (NCBI taxonomy): Eukaryota > Viridiplantae > Streptophyta > Magnoliopsida > Poales > Poaceae > Triticum > Triticum monococcum. The sequence goes on along the minus strand of CM067842.1, from coordinate 523,265,254 downwards.
ATTAATGCATATAAAACAGATAATATGATAGCATGGAACAATAAAAAATTAGAGATATGTGGGAGACGTATCACCTTCCTCATCGGGGAAATACTAACGCGGACACGAGCCATCAAGAAAGGATTTCTGGCGTAGTTGCCGGGGAGAAACAAGTCAAGTCTCGTGACAACTTTCCAATTTCTGGCGCCGTTGCTGGGGATACATGATCAACATCTATTAGGTTCCTAATCACAAATCTCACCTCCTTGCAATTTACATTATTTGTCGTTTGCCTCTCGTTTTCATCTCCCCCACTTCACAAAAAATTATCTTTTTTATTCGCCTTCTTTGTTTGATCTTTTGTTTGCTTGTGTTGCTATGTGCCTTCTATATGCTTGCATCTTCGCTTGTTAAAAATATATTGATATGGATCCCCATGCACTTGCTAATCTTTTAAAAGATCAAATCATGATGAACCCATTGCTAGTGAGTTGAGCGCACTAGATTATCTTTATGAAATTCTGCTTGAGATTCATGAATCTGAAAATTGTGATGAAAAATTTTATGATGTGATTCAGGATAGCTCCTTGAATGAAAAGCATGATTGCAATGATTTTACTATAAATTCTATTAATGTCAATTGTGCTAATAATATGCAAAAAAACCCAAGCTTGGGGATGCTAATTTTGCTATGTCTACTACTTATTGCAATGATCATGATTGGGGTGATTCTTCTTATGATCTTGAACATTTTTTTAAGCCTCATGATGAATATGACATTCATAATAATGTTTGCAATAATATTGAAAGTGGGTCTGGAAGAGCATCAACTGTAGGTAAAAAATCCCACATATTTGGAGAGTGTTCAAGCTGACGGTTTTTTATGATAAAGAGGGCTTGGAGAGGTCATGACTTTATTTGATGATAATCCCACTATTTTGGAAGAGTGTCAACTTTGCATGCATGTGGATCATGAAGAGAATATTTTATGTGATAGTTATATTGCTGAATTTGAATATGATTCCACATGTAATTATTATGAGAGAGGGAAATATGGTTGTAGAAATTTTCGTCTTACTAAATTACCTCTCTTCGTTTTGATATTGCATATGTTTTATTCTTCTTCCTTGCATATGCTAGTTTTTGCTTGCCTTGATAATTTGTTTTCCTATAAAATGCCTATGCATAGGAAGTATGTTAGAGTTATACTTGTTTTTCACATGCTACATGATGCTCTCGTCGTGTTTCAATTGCCATCTTTCATGTGAGCATCATTAAAATTGTTAATGCCTAGCTAGGGGCATAAAACGATAGCGCTTGTTGGGAGGCAACCCAATGAATACATTTTATTGCCTTTTAATTTCTATTCTTGAGTGTTTGGACAATTATGCTATTGTTATGATTGTGTTTTTCATGTTTTCATTAGTGTTTGTGGTAAGCAAAGCCTTTGGGATCATGTTGGGTGATAGTTGATTTGATCTTGTTGAAAAACAAAAACTTCTGCTCCTAGTAAAACAATTTTAATAAACCAGAGAAGCGTGATAAAATTCTGACTCGTTTACACAAGATTGATATACAAATTTCCTATGTTATCCTAATTTTTCAGAAGTTTTGGAGTTACAGAAGTATTCGAAGTTTTCATATTGCTAAAGATTGTTCTGTTTTTGAGAGATTCTATTTTCTTTGCGTTGTGTGCTTATTTTGATGAATCTATGGTTTGTATTGGAGGGTATAAGCCATATTAAAGTTGGAATACAATAGACATAATTCAAAAATGAAATATGAATGGGTTTGCAATAGTACTTAGAGTGGTGATTTGCTTTGTTATACTAATGGATCTCACGAAGGTTTTGTTCAGTTTTGTGTGATTGAAGTTTTCAAGTTTTGGGTGAGATCACGATAGATGAAGGAATAAGGAGTAAGAAGAGCCTAAACTTGGGGATGCCTCATGGCACCCCGAGTTATTAACCAAAGAGGATCAAGCAACTAAGCTTGGGGATGCCCCGAGTGGCATCCCCTCTTTCTTCTAACGACCATCGGTATTTTACTTGGAGCTATATTTTTATTCGTAACATATCATGAGTTTTGCTTGGAGTGTCTTGTAGTATATGAGTCTTTGCTTGTTTTGCTTTTTAGTTTGTGTCATCTATCCTTTCTTGACACACCTATTTGAGAGAACCAAGATTATGCTATGATTTGTTAGAATTGCTCTATGTGCATCACTTAAATTTTTTGAGCTATGGAATTGCTCTGGTGCTTCACTTATATCTTTTTGACCACGGTGTGCTTTAGTATTTTTGAATAAATGCTCTCGTGCTTCACTTTGATTTATTTGAGAGTTAGTAAAATTTTGAAGAAATCCTCTCATGCTTCATTTAAATTATTTTGAGAGAATAAAATCTTTATGCTCATGTTCTTCACTTAAATTTGTTTGAGCTTATCAAAAGCAACTTATGAAATTAGTCCCGGAGTGATATTCAAGAGGGATATAATACAAACTTTCATGAAGATCATTGGACAAAATAAACTTGATTCCTTGTAATACTTTTGTGATATGATGATACTAATATGTGAGACATGTTGGTAAGTAATTATGCTTTAGTAACAATATTGGTGTTAAGGTTTGTGATTCCCTATGCAAGCACGAAAGCCAATAGTTATGCAGTGAAATTAAATCCTACTTGTGGTGCATTATTCGGTGTTAGTTATGCTTAATGCTCTCTTATGTGATTTTTTGTTTCTTGGTTGGATGCTGCTCAATCTATTTGTTGGCCTTCACTTGTACTAAGTAGAAATACTACTTGTGCATCCAAAATCCTTAAACCCTGTTTTGCCATATGAGTCTACCATACCAACCTATGTGCAGTATTCCCGTGCCGTTCTAAGCAAATTTGAATGTGCCATCTCTTATTTTCTAAATAATTTCCTTTTTGTCTGCTCGTACCGCTCATGAAACGATAGGGGGTGGCTGATATTTTTTCATGATAGATGTGTGATTATCAAGATGAGTGTTTACTCACTTGTTATTGCACGAGAGTACAACAAAGGTATTAGGGATGCCCAGTCTAAAACTGAAAAATGAATTTACTTTATGTTGACAAAACTGAAAAGTGTTGGTATGGACAGCACTCGTGGATACGACTAGCCGTGGAATGTGAAAGTATGGTGGAAAAAAGGAATAAACTTTATTTTCTTCTTGGGAACTGCCTATGATATATATAGAATGGAAAGTATTGGGAACTACTCGATCGTTTTTGTTGACAGTAAAACCATGCCACCCAAAAAAATGATGTCTCAATTTAAACTTTGAGCTCTGGCACCTCTACAAATCCCTACTTCCCTCTACGAAGGGCCTTTCTTTTTTACTTTATGCAATTTTTATATTTTTTTGAGTCTCCATCTTCTCTTATAAATCACCAACGAAGGGGCACTATGATCATACTGGAGCATTGGGTGTAGCTAATATGCGAGTGTGTTTCATGAATGGATTGATTGAGCATGATGGGCTGGGGATAACTTGCTTTAGTGTTGATATTTTGAAAGACATGGTTGCTTGTTGATATGATTGAGTATTGAAATCTTCATGTCAAAACTACACTATTGCTTTCAACCATATAAAAGTCCATATGTCCATGCTACAAAAGAAACAAAATATGTGATGAACATGATAGGAAGCATTCCACATCAAAAATTATGTTTTTATCATTTACCTACTCGAGGACGAGCATGAATTAAGGTTGGGTATGTTGATACGTCTCCAACGTATCCATAATTTTTTATTGTTCCATGCTATTATATTATCATTCTTGGATGTTCTACAATCATTTTATAGCAACTTTATATCATTTTTGGGACTAACCTATTGACATAGTGCCCAGTGCCAGTTGTTGTTTTTTGCTAGATTTTTTACTTCGCAGAAAATCAATACCAAACGGAGTCCAAATGCAGCGAAACTTTTTGGAGATTTTTTCTGAACCAGAAGACACCTGATGGGCCAAAGAAGTACCAGAGCGAGGCTCCGAGGGGAGCACAACCTACCTGGGCGCGCTTGGGGGTGGGCAGGTGGGCCCACCTCGACCGTCTCCTGCACCACCTCTTTGCTGTATAAATACCTTGAAAATTCAAAAAACATAGGGGAGGCGACGAAACACAATTCCAGCCGCCGCAAGTTACAGAACTACGAGATCCAATCTAGACACCATCACGGAGGGGTTCATCATCCTCATTGGTGCCTCTCCAATGATGCGTGAGTAGTTCATTGTAGACATACGGGTCCGTAGTTAGTAGCTAGATGGCTTCCTCTCTCTCTCTCTCTCTCTCTCTCTCTCTCTTTTGATTCGAAATACAATGGTCTCTTGGAGATCTATTTGATGTAACTCTTTTTGCGGTGTGTTTGTTGGGATCCGATGAAATTTGAGATTATTATCATATCTATTTTATCCATGAAAGTTATTTCAGTTTTGATCTCTTATATGCATGATTGCTTATGGCCTTGTGTTTCTTATTTGAATCTTTGGTTTAGTTAGGCCAACTAATTCGATTTTTCTTGCCATGAGAAGAGATGCTTTGTGACGGGTTCGGTCGTGCGGTGTTCTTTCCCAGTGACAAAAGGGGCGGAAAGACACGTAGTGATCATTGCAATTAAGGATAAAAAGATGGGGTTTATTCCTACATGAATAGATCTTGTCTATGCTATGTCATCGTTCTTATTGCATTACTCCTTTTCTCCATGAACTTAATACACTAGATGCATGCTGGATAGCGGTCGATGTGTGGAGTAATAGTAGTAGATGCACACAGGAGTCAGTCTACTAATATTGGACGTGATGCCTATATAATGATCATTGCCCAACAGTAATTTGTTTACCCGCCGTATGCTATTTTTCTTGAGAGAAGCCACTAGTCAAATCTACAGCCCCCGGGTCTATTCTTTATCATATTTTCTTTGAGATCTATTTTTATTTGCTTTTGGTTTCAGAACTATTATTCCAAAAACCCAATAATACCTTTCTGCATTTTTTTGTTATTTATTTTATTTCGCGTTTCCGCAGGATCTATTTATCCAATCTACAACAAACCAATCTATCTTTGACCCGAGAGGGATTGACAACCCCTCTTACGCGTCGGGTTGCAAGTATTTGTTCTTTGTGTGCAGGTATCGTTTACATAGTGTTGCTTGGTTTGATAACATTGGTTTCAGCACTCAAGGAAATACCTACCATAGTTGTGCTGCATCATCCCTTCCTCTTCGGGGAAATACTGACGCGGACATGAGCCATCAGGACAACACTCCAGATATGAGAAGTGCGAATGGGAATGAATGTACTGAACAAACTACACTGAATGATGGGAATGCATCGGGATAAGCAACATAAGAGAAAGATAGAAATGATAGAACCGAAAGATATGCAATAAGCATAAACATATCAGATAAACTATCGTCACAGAGCAACAAAGTAGATTGAACCAGTGGTGCTCGATGGTGACAGGTGGATTTGGTAGACCATACACCCTTCTTCCAAAGGACTACCTCTGGTTGGAGGGGTTATGACTTAGCACGAAAGATAAACTCTCTTCGCCCTATTCTACTTCAACTTGGACCTGATCAGACTCCAGTTTATTTCACTCATGGTAGATACTTTTCGCCAATCTCCAAACCTTCAATCGACCTTCGCGAACCACAATCACTCTTGGTTGCTGCAGATCTTGCTCGGTGAAGACAACATCTATTCAACACTCGAGCTGACACCTATCCATCTAGAGAGTGCGCAGCTCTCAAGAGTAATAGGTACAAGAACTCTAACTCAGAACTACCATTATGCTCAACCACCATCTATGTTTTGGCTCTTGATTTTTCTCTCGATGGATCTTAAACTCAAATTACTCGGAGAAGGGATGCTTAGTCAATCTTATCAGAAATCTTAAGTGGAGCAGCCAACGAACAACGTCGGAGCGGGATGGCTATTTATAGCCGTAGCCTTTCTTGAAGGGAAATGACCAAATTGGACATGTGGAGCAGCCAATGGTCGAACGACATGAGTCGAACGGTCAGAAATTGAGCACAAAGGTAACATTACTTGCAGGGTAGGTAATGCTAACTCCTCAGTTTGAAAGTAATCTCCTGTAGCATGAAGAACAAAGTCTATTGCTGCCAGCACTCAAAGCATAATGAGATTTCTCTAAGTCTCGCATAGGTTCTGGGCTAAGCATCACAGCGGATGTAAGCTCGAGAACCTATACCCCTCTTAATAGTACGGAGGTCCTATGACTCAATTGAATGAAAGAAGAACAACGAAATCAATATTACGTCTTCACTTCGTCTTCGCCTTCGAATCGCTGCAGTCAATTTTCGTCGGATAACAGCTTTGAACCAATTGCTTTGCTTCAGCAATAAACCTTCGAGGGGTTACCTCCTTCATGTCAATCTTCTCGCCAACTTCTCTTCAACAGATGTAGCTCATTCTTTTCTGCAATGCAGATATTCTTCAGTGAAGTTCCTTGATGTCTACTACACAACCTTCTTCTTGTAGATGTTGTTGGGCCTCCAAGTGCAGAGGTTTGTAGGACAGTAGCAAATTTCCCTCAAGTGGATGACCTAAGGTTTGTCAATTCGTGGGAGGCATAGGATGAAGATGGTCTCTCTCAAACAACCCTGCAACCAAATAACAAAGAGTCTCTTGTGTCCCCAACACACCCAATACAATGGTAAATTGTGTAGGTGCACTAGTTCAGCGAAGAGATGGTGATACAAGTGCAATATGGATGGTAGATAAAGGTTTTCGTAATCTGAAAATGTAAAAACAGCAAGGTAGCAAGTGGTAAAAGTGAGCGTAAATGGTATTGCAATGCTAGGAAACAAGGCCTAGGGTTCATACTTCCACTAGTGCAAATTCTCTCAACAATAATAACATAACTGGATCATATAACTATCCCTCAACATGCAACAAAGATTCACTCAAAAGTCACTAATAGCGGAGAACAAACGAAGAGATTATGGTAGGGTACGAAACCACCTCAAAGTTATCCTTTTTGATCGATCTATTCAAGAGTTGAAAGCACAAGCGCTCCCTAGGTGGTTTTGATAATTGATGACAACATATCTCTAGTTGGACTAACGTTTTCATCTAGTATGTTTCAGATAAGTTCAACAATGGAGTGGCATGGACTAAAGGTTGTGGGAAGTTCTCCAAGATGCTAAGAACAAAGGATTGGCTAAAGCTTGAAGCTCAAGACTCTTCATTTTACATTTTAGTGATCCAAGATCACATTGAATCCATAGGAAAAGCCAATACTATCAAGGAGGGATGAGGTGTTGCTTAATGAGCCTCTTGCTCAAGTGCTTAATGATATGCTCCAAAATCCTCAGCTACTTTCCCACTTCCACATATGACCTAAACCCAAAGCCAAACTCGGACCTACCGATTATTCCTATCCGGCGCCACTGAGTTTCACCTGTCATAGCCACTGCCCGAAACCCTAATCAGTTCGGTCTCACCGAGATGGGCTTGCAAACTCTCTGTTACCTATTGCATTATTCTTGGTCCCACCAAGATATGCAATCGGTCCCACCAAGTTTGCTTGGCCAACTCTCTGTTTCGCTCATTACCCAAATCGGTCCCACCGAGTTTGAGTAATCGGTCAAACCGAGTTTTGGATTTACCCTAACCCTAGCACATCGGTCCCACCGAGTTGATTCAGTCGATCCCACCGAAATCTCTAATGGTCACTAGGTTTACCTTTTCGGTCCAACCAAGTTTGTTGATTCGGTCCCACCGAGATTGGAAAACTGTGTGTAACGGTTGGATTTTGTGTGGAGGCTATATATACCCCTCCACCTCCTCTTCATTCATGGAGAGATCCATCAGACTAAGCCTACACTTCCAGCATCCTATTTCTGAGAGAGAACTACCTACCCATGTGTTGAGACCAAGATATTCCATTCCTACCATATGAATCTTGATCTCTAGCCTTCCCCAAGTTGCTTTCCACTCAAATCTTCTTTCCACCAGATTCAAATCCTATGAGAGAGAGTTGAGTGTTGGGGAGACTATCATTTGAAGCACAAGAGCAAGGAGTTCATCATCAACACACCGTTTGTTACTTCTTGGAGAGTGGTGTCTCCTAGATTGGCTAGGTGTCACTTGGGAGCCTCCGAAAAGATTGTGGAGTTGAACCAAGGAGTTTGTAAGGGCAAGGAGATCGCCTACTTCGTGAAGATCTACCGCTAGTGAGGCAAGTCCTTCGTGGGCGATGGCCATGGTGGGATAGACAAGGTTGCTACATCCTGGACCCTTCGTGGGTGGAGCCCTCCGTGGACTCGCGCAACCGTTACCCTTCGTGGGTTGAAGTCTCCATCAACGTGGGTGTAGGATAGCACCACCTATCCGAACCACGGGAAAAACATCCGTGTCTCCGATTGCGTTTGAATTCTCCAAAACCCTTCCCTTTACATTCTTGCAAATTGCATGCTTTACTTTCCGCTGCCTATATACTCTTTGCATACTTGCTAGATATGTATTGTGATTATTGAAATTATGCTTGAACTCCACTTAAACCCAAAAAGCTTAAAAATTGCAACTTTGGCATGAAGTGTCTAATCACCCCCCTCTAGACACATCTACTTCAAGGTCCTACAAGTGGTATCAGAGCTTTGGTCTCCATTGCCTTGGTTTAATCACCATTGGAGGAAGATGGATGTGTCTACTTTAGGGAGTCTTAGACATAGAGTGTCTATTCTTGATGGAGAACATTTTCATGAGTGGAAAAATGAGATGCTTGTAATTTTCAATCAATATCACTTAAACAAGTATATTGCTAGCCCTTGTGCACCTCACATTGATCCTTTGCATCCTACCCTAGATGAAGATATTGACATGATTCGCAATCTTAGAACTATTGAGCTCATCATTAGAGGATTGGCCAAAAATTTGATTGCTGGTTTGCCTACTCTTAATTGTGCCTATACTATATGGAAATTTCTTGAGGAACGATTTCCTGATCATTCCTTGAAAAATTTGGATGAAATTCTGCATAAATCTATTGCCTTGAGTAAGATGAACTCTAGTGATCTTAGTAATTGTCTACTTGAGCTTGCCAATCTCAAGCGAGCTAAAGGAGATGTTGGAATCATTAGTGATATTATATTCGAAGCTATAAGAATTCATAAAAGCGACCACTTTGATGATCATTTATCTAATGAATTACCCTCTCTAGGAAATGATGAGTCACAAGATCATGGTGAACATGGATACTATGATGATGATGATAGTGACTTCAATCTTGATGATGCAATGAGACACTTTGGTCTTATGGCAAATCTTCGGGGATATGCGTCCGGAGGAAAGGAATGGGTTCTCGATAGTGGATGTACTGATCATATGACCGGAGATGAAGAGATGTTCCATGAGCTTGCTGAAAATGACGGCCCTCGAAAATATGTCACCTTTGGTGATAATTCAAAGGGTAAAGTGGTTGGCCTTGGTAAGGTGGCCATCTCACATGATAGTTCCATTCAAAATGTCATGCTTGTTGAATCACTCGGCTACAACTTACTTTCAGTATCTAGACTTGCTGATTTCGGTTTGAATGTCCTATTTACTAAGGTAGATTGCCAAGTATTTCATCGAGACAATCATAAAATGGTCTTTACCGGTATGCGTAGAGGTGATCTTTACATTGTTGATTTCTCTAAAAAGGCACAACCTAAAACTTGCTTTATTGCTAAATCCTCAAAAGGTTGGTTGTGGCATAGACGACTAGGTCACGTTGGCATGAGAAACCTCGACAAGCTTATTAAGGGAAATCATATCCTTGGAGTTAACGATGTCATATTTGATGAGGATAGACTTTGCAGTGCTTGTCAAGCAGGTAAACAGGTTGGAAGAAGGCATCCCGTGAATAACATCATGACTACAAGGAGGCCACTCGAGCTACTTCATATGGATCTTTTTGGTCCCAACGCCTACAAGAGTCTCGGTGGAAATTCTTTTGGTCTAGTTATAGTTGATGATTTTTCAAGATTTACGTGGGTGTTCTTTCTTAATGACAAGTCGCAGGTCCAGAAGATCTTCAAAAACTTCGCTAGGAAGGCCCAAAATCAGTTTGACATGAAGATCAAGAAGGTTCGGAGTGACAATGGAACGGAGTTCAAGAACGCAAATGTGGACACCTTTCTTGATGAAGAAGGGATTTCACACGAGTTCTCGGCTACGTACACACCTCAACAAAATGGAGTTGTTGGGAGGAAGAACCGGATGCTCATCGAAATGGCAAGAACAATGCTTGATGAATACAAGACGCCGAAGCACTTTTGGGCAGAAGCGGTTGAGACAGCTTGTCACGCAACAAATCGCTTGTATCTTCACAAGCTACTCGGCAAGACGGCATACGAGCTCCTCACCGGTAACAAACCCCAAGTTGGATACTTTCAAGTATTCGGCTCTAAGTGCTACATTCTTGATAAGCATCGTTGTTCAAAGTTTGCTCCTAAATCTCATGAAGGTTTCCTACTTGGTTATGGCTCAAACTCTCACACTTACTGTGTCTACAACAATTTCACCCGAAAGGTTGAAGAGATGGTAGATGTGAAGTTTGATGAATCTAATGGCTCGCAAGTAGAGCAATTGCCAATTGATGTAGGAGACAAAGACCTTCAGAAGCAATCCAAGACTTGTCCATAGGCAAAGTTCGTCCAACGGAGGTGAAGGAGAGCACTTCATCCGTCCAAGTGGAGGCTTCTACTTCACAATAAGGTGAACCAAGAATTGATACGGAAGCATCCACAAGTGGGACACACCAAGATGAGGAAGACAAGGGAATGCATCAAGACGAACATCAACAACCTCCTTCTCCACCACGACAAGACAATGACAACGTCAACAATGAAGAAGGCCAAGAAGAAGAACAAGATGAAGAAAATGTTCAACGAAGACCCAAGCAAAAGCTCTCACGAGTTCGAGCAAGAATTGCCAAAGATCATCCCGTTGAGCAAATCTTCAATGATATACAAACCGGGAGAATCACTCGCTCGAAAACTCGTTTAGCTAACTTTTGTGAAAACTATTCATTCATCTCTAGCATTGAACCTATGAAGGTTGAAGAAGCATTGGAGGATCCGGATTGGATAAACGCCATGCACGAAGAGCTACACAACTTTGAGAGAAACCAAGTTTGGACATTGGTTGAGAAGCCCGACGACAACCACAACATCATTGGTACCAAATGGGTGTTTCGCAACAAGCAAGATGAAGATGGACAAGTGGTTCGCAACAAAGCACGTCTCGTCGCCCAAGGGTACACATAAGTCGAAGGTATGGACTATGGTGAGACATATGCTCCCGTTGCTAGACTTGAGTCCATTCGCATCTTACTTGCCTATGCTAATGTCCATAACATCACCTTGTACCAAATGGACATTAAAAGTGCTTTTCTAAATGGTGAAATAGAGGAGGAAGTTTATGTCAAACAACCTCCCGGCTTTGTCAATCCTAAGAAACCTAATCATGTTTACAAACTTCACAAAGCTCTTTACGGTCTTAAACAAGCTCCTAGAGCATGGTATAAATGCTTGACTAAGTTCCTTATTGCAAGTGGTTCTGAAATTGGTAAAATTGATTCTACTCTTTTTACTAAAAGGGTTAATGGAGAACTATTTGTATGCCAAATTTATGTTGATGATATTTTATTTGGTTCAACTAACCCTCTCTTTAGTGAAAAGTTTGGAAAGCTAATGTCAGAGAAGTTTGAGATGTCTATGATGAGTGAACTCAAATTCTTTCTTGGTTTGCAAATCAAGCAAACTAAGGAAGGTACATTTGTCTCTCAGACAAAGTACACCAAGGACTTATTCAAGAAGTTCAATATGCAAGAAAGCAAAGGTATGTCTACACCCATGCCTACTAGTGGACATAATGATTTGACCAAAGATGGTGAACTGGTTGATCAAAAGGTTTATCGCTCTATGATCGGTTCATTATTATACCTATGTGCTTCTCGTCCCGATATTATGCTAAGTGTGTGCATGTGTGCACGATATCAAGCTGCTCCTAAAGAATGTCATCTTAAGGCCGTGAAAAGGATAGTTAGATACTTAATTCATACACCAAATTTTGGCATTTGGTATCATAAGAGGTCTTCTTTTGATCTTGTTGGCTATTCCGACTCGGATTATGCCGGAGACAAGGTTGATAGAAAGTCAACTTCGGGTACTTGTCAATTTCTTGGTAGATCTCTCGTGTCTTGGTCTTCCAAGAAACAAAACTCCGTATCCTTATCCACCGCCGAAGCAGAATACATTGCCGCTGGTTCATGTTGTGCTCAATTACTTGGATATATTTGTACCTTGCATGTTGTCTAACCCATGTAGGTGCTTGGTTGAATCTCATTCCGTGAGATTGCGACTTACTCACATCTTGAGTAATCTCTACATCACCAAGTCTCTACATGATGGTGGTTGAAGACAAGGACGCACAAAATCATTCAAACATATCCTTTGACAAATTCTATGTTGAGCTTCATGAATGTCATTTTTGGATACACAAGTGCTTTTCCTTGCAAAAACTAATCCATGTAGGTAAGTGAACTCACACTCCAAGTGGTGCTCCCAACTCTTGATGAGCTACATCAACCTTGAGCACCCACCCAAGTTCAACTACATGAGCGAGAACCACACCACCACCCAAGGTATGTTATTCCATCTTAGAGAAGCTTTACTCCAAGACATGAAGTCAAAGCAACTCAACAAGATGTGAATACATCAAGATGCTTAAACAAAAAATGGTAACCCCATTTTGACTTGGCTCCTAAGTCAATATACTCTAACATAGGTGACTATGTCACCGCCCAACTCTAGATGAAGTTCTCTTGTGTTCCTTCTTTGTGTTATTGCATTTGTCTCATGCATGTTTAATTTCTTTCTCTTCATCTAGATCTTTTAGTTTCTTCTTTTTCTCTTTGCTTTTGTTCTACATTTTCTGCATTTAATTCCTTGCAGATCCTTCAGGTAATTCATTGCAAATCTTTGTGAGATCCTCATGTCTAGTGAGCTGAGGTGACAAGTGTTTTTCTCTGTGTAAACTCGGTTTCACCGACTTGCAATTTTCGGTCCAACCGAATCTTTTTGGTACCACCGAAATATGCCACTCGGTTCCACCGACTTTGCAATCAGAAAAACAGTTTGCCACTTGTTCTACATTTCTTCTCATCCAGCAACACTCAATGAATCTTGTCCTCTACAAGCATCAAAATTTTATCCATTGCTTTGTGCTGAGTCTCAAGGACCAAACCCATATGACGGATTCCAGAAAGCCCTTCTTGGAAATTGATGTCAAAGGGGGAGAGAGAGATCACATCAAAGCTTGTAGGAGAGAGAGATCACATCAAGGGAGAGAAAGTCTCAAGGATCCCAGATGTTATTAAGGGGGAGAGAGAGAGACTATATTATTAAGGGGGAGAGAGAGACTTCCAGGGGGAGAGAAAACACTCAAGGATCCTAGATGCTTGATGTTCAAGAGGAGAGATGTCACATGTCTTTTTAGGGGGAAAGACATGTTCATATGTATCTGTCAGTTCTGATCTTCTGTTCCCTATCTTCTCCCAATATCCCATGTAAGATTCAGGGGGAGCAAGACACCTAAGGGAAGGAAATCATTCAAATTCATTGCATATCTTTACTCTTGGGGACATGTCGAATCCATTGTGATACCTTGTACTCACTCTCTACATGTCATCCCAGTCTTGGTACTCTTGTGGCTTCTTTGGTTTGCTTTGGCTAGTGGAGGTACCTATGTTATCTAACCTTGTTGTGCAGGTTCATTCCATCCTAAGCCAGCTAAAGACTACAAGGTAAGTGTATGCATCAAAATCATGAGTATGAGGAGTTCTTGCTTATGTACATACTGTTTGCAAGAAGGACTCATGAGCATGAAGGTATTTTCCTTGATAATCTTTTACTCTGATGCATATGGCCAAGATACATGTAACACATTGCCTACTCTATCAAGATTATGCTCTCACATGCTGCTATATTTTATATTCATATGATTGCATACATGTGGGGGAGCCTATGTTTGTTACATGTCCTTCCAAAGCTTTACTTGCTGTTCTTTATATCTTTATCTAAAACTTTGATGTATGTTGCCATCAATTACCAAAAAGGGGGAGATTGAAAGCACAAGCGCTCCCTAGGTGGTTTTGATAATTCATGACAACATATCTCTTGTTGGACTAACGTTTTCATCTAGTATGTTTCAGATAAGTTCAACAATGGAGTGGCATGGACTAAAGGTTGTGGGAAGTTCTCCAAGATGCTAAGGACAAAGGATTGGCTAAAGCTTGAAGCTCAAGACTCTTCATTTTACATTTTAGTGATCCAAGATCACATTGAGTCCATAGGAAAAGCCAATACTATCAAGGAGGGATGAGGTGTTGCTTAATGAGCCTCTTGCTCAAGTGCTTAATGATATGCTCCAAAATCCTCAGCTACTTTCCCACTTCCACATATGACCTAAACCCAAAGCCAAACTCGGACCTACCGATTATTCCTATCCGGCGCCACCGAGTTTCACCTGTCATAGCCACTGCCAGAAACCCTAATCAGTTCGGTCTCACCGATGGGATCTCGGTCTCACCGAGATGGGCTTGCAAACTCTCTGTTAGCTATTGCATTATTCTCGGTCCCACCGAGATATGCAATCGGTCCCACCGAGTTTGCTTGGCCAACTCTCTGTTTCGCTCATTACCCAAATCGGTCCCACTTAGTTTGAGTAATCGGTCAAACCGAGTTTTGGATTTACCCTAACCCTAGCACATCGGTCCCACCGAGTTGATTCAGTCGGTCCCACCGAAATCTCTAACGGTCACTAGGTTTACCTTTTCGGTCCGACCGAGTTTGTTGATTCAGTCCCACCGAGATTGGAAAACTGTGTGTAACGGTTGGATTTTGTGTGGAGGCTATATATACCCCTCCACCTCCTCTTCATTCATGGAGAGAGCCATCAGACTAAGCCTACACTTCCAGCATCCTATTTCTGAGAGAGAACTACCTACCCATGTGTTGAGACCAAGATATTCCATTCCTACCACATGAATCTTGATCTCTAGCCTTCCCCAAGTTGCTTTCCACTCAAATCTTCTTTCCACCAGATTCAAATCCTATGAGAGAGAGTTGAGTGTTGGGGAGACTATCATTTGAAGCACAAGAGCAAGGAGTTCATCATCAACACACCGTTTGTTACTTCTTGGAGAGTGGTGTCTCCTAGATTGGCTAGGTGTCACTTGGGAGCCTCCGACAAGATTGTGGAGTTGAACCAAGGAGTTTGTAAGGGCAAGGAGATCGCCTACTTTGTGAAGATCTACCGCTAGTGAGGCAAGTCCTTCGTGGGCGATGGCCATGGTGGGATAGACAAGGTTGCTACTTCGTGGACCCTTCGTGGGTGGAGCCCTCCGTGGACTCGTGCAACCGTTACCCTTCGTGGGTTGAAGTCTCCATCAACGTGGATGTAGGATAGCACCACCTATCCGAACCACGGGAAAAACATCCGTGTCTCCGATTGCGTTTGAATTCTCCAAAACCCTTCCCTTTACATTCTTGCAAATTGCATGCTTTACTTTCCGCTGCCTATATACTCTTTGCATACTTGCTTGATATGTATTGTGATTGTTGAAATTATGCTTGAACTCCACTTAAACCCAAAAAGCTTAAAAATTGCAACTTTGGCATGAAGTGTCTAATCACCCCCCTCTAGACACATCTACTTCAAGGTCCTACAAGAGTCCATAGTAAAATAACATGAAGCTATTCTTTCCATTCAATCTATCCTAGAGTTCGTACTAGAATAACACCTTAAGACACAAATCAACCAAAACCCTAATGTCACCTAGATACTCCAATGTCACCTAAAGTATCCGTGGGTATGATTATACGATATGCATCACACAATCTCGGATTCATCTATTCAACCAACACAAAGAACTTCAAAGAGTGCCCCAAAGTTTCTGCCGGGGAGTCGAGACGAAAACGTGTGCAAACCCCTATGCATAAGTTCATGAGGTCACGGAACTCGCAAGTTGATTACCAAAACATAAATAAAGTGCGTCACGTGATATCCCATTGTCACCATAGATAAGCACATGTAAGACATACATAAAGTGTTCTCAAATCTTTAAAGACTCAATCCAGTAAGATAACTTCAAAGGGAAAACTCAATTCATCACAAGAGGGTAGAGGGGGAGAAACATCATAAGATCCAACTATAATAGAAAAGCTCGCGATACATCAAGATCGTGCGAATCAAGAACACGAGAGAGAGAGAGAGAGGTCAAACACATAGCTACTGGTACATACCCTGAGCTCCGAGGGTGAACTACTCCCTCCTCGTCATGGAGAGCGCCGGGATGATGAAGATGGCCACCGGAGAGGGATTCCCCCCTCCGGCAGGGTGCCGAAACGGGTCTAGATTGGTTTAGGGTGGCTACAGAGGCTTGTGGCGGCGGAACTCCTGATCTAGGTTTCTTTCTGGAAGGTTGGGGTTATATAAGAGGTGTTGGAGTCTGGAACAAGTCAGGTTGTGGCAAGAATATTCAGATTCGAAAGATTCAAGACAAAAGTTTAATATTGACATAAAAATAATAATACTCCAAGCATACTACCAAAGTAATCATGTCTTCTCAAAATAACATGGCCAAAGAAAGCTATCCCTACAAAATCATATAGTCTGGCTATGCTTTATCTTCATCACACAAATATTTAAATCATGCACAACCCCGATGACAAGCCAAGCAATTGTTTCATACTTTCGATGTTCTCAAACTTTTTCAATCTTCAGGCAATACATGAGCATGAGCCATGGACATAGCACTATAGGTGGAATAGAATGGTGGTTGTGGAGAAGAAAAAATGGAGGAAGATAGTCTCACATCAACCAGGCGTATCAACGGGCTATGGAGATGCCCATCAATAGATATCAATGTGAGTGAGTAGGGGTTGCCATGCAACGGATGCACTAGAGCTATAAGTGTATGAAAGCTCAAACTGAAACTAAGTGGGTGTGCATCCAACTTGCTTGCTCATGAAGACCTCGGGCATTTGAGGAAGCCCATCGTCGGAATATACAAGCCAAGTTCTATAATGAAAATTCCCACTAGTATATGAAAGTGATAACTCAAGAGACTCTCTATATGAAGAACATGGTGCTACTTTGAAGCACAAGTGTGGTAAAAGGATAGTAACATTGCACCTTCTCTCTTTTTCTCTCATTTTTATATTTTTTATATTTTTTGGGCCTTCTCTTTTTTTTGGCCTTTCTTTTTTTAATATTTTTTTTTATTTTTTTCGTCCGGAGTCTCATCCCGACTTGTGGGGGAATCATAGTCTCCATCATCCTTTCCTCACTCGGGCAATGCTCTAATAATGATGATCATCACACTTTTATTTACTTACAACTCCATAAGTTTAAATAGTCTTGATCGTGAGGGTGTGAGATTGCTGAGTCCCCGTGACTCACAGATTACTTCCAAAACCAGATGCAGGTGCCGGTGATGCCAGTACAGGGGATGCGACCGAACTCAAGTGGGAGTTCGATGAGGATTCAGGACGTTAATATGTTTCCTTTCCAGACGATCAGTAGTGGAGCCTAGTTGGGGCGATCCGGGACCTATGCATTTGGGGTTGTCTTTATTTTGGTTCCGTAGTCGAACCTTGATTGTATTCTGGATGATGTAATGCTATATTTATGTATTGTGTGAAGTGGCAATTGTAAGCCAACTCTTTATCTCTTTCTTATTCAGTACATGGGATGTGTGAAGATTACCCCTCTTGCGACATGCCTACTATGCGGCTATGCCTCTAAGTCGTGCTCTGACATGTGGGATATATAGCCACATCGTGGGTGTTACAGATCATGTATATAGGCATCACGTCCGAGACAAGTAGACCGACTCCTGCCTGCATCTACTACTATTACTCCACACATCGACCGCTATCCAGCACGCATCTAGAGTATTAAGTTCATAAGAACAGAGTAACACCTTAAGCAAGATGAAATGATGTAGAGGGATAAATTCATGCAATATGATAAAAAACATCTTGTTATCCTCGATGGCAACAATACAATACGTGCCTTGCTGCCCCTACTGTCACTGGGAAAGGACACCGCAAGATTGAACCCAAAGCTAAGCACTTCTCCCATTGCAAGAAAGATCAATCTAGTAGGCCAAACCAAACTGATAATTCGAAGAGACTTGCAAAGATAACCAATCATACATAAAAGAATTCAGAGAAGATTCAAATATTGTTCATACATAAACTTGATCATAAACCCACAATTCACCGGTCTCAACAAACACACCGCAAAAGCTCAACAAAAGAAACTAAGTATATGAAAGCTCAACAAAAGAAACTAAGTGGGTGTGCATCCAACTCGCTTGCTCACGAAGACCTAGGGCATTTTGAGGAAGCCCATCATTGGAATATACAAGCCAAGTTCTATAATGAAAGATTCCCACTACTATATGAAAGTGACAACATAGGAGACTCTCTAACATGAAGATCATGAAGCTACTTTGAAGCACAAGTGTGGTAAAAGGATAGTAGCATTGCCCCTTCTCTCTTTTTCTCTCATTTTTTTGTTTTTTTTTGTTTTTTGGGCCTTCTCTTTTTATGGCCTCTTTTTTCTCTTTCTTTTTTTTATTTTTCGTCCGGAGTCTCATCCCGACTTGTGGGGGAATCATAGTCTCCATCATCCTTTCCTCACTTGGGACAATGCTCTAATAATGATGATCATCACACTTTTATTTACTTACAACTCAAAAAATTACAACTCGATACTTAGAACAAGATACGACTCTATATGAATGCCTCCGGCGGTGTACCGGAATGTGCAATGACTCATGAGTGACATGTATTAAAGAATTATGAACGGTGGCTTTGCCACAAATACGATGTCAACTACATGATCATGCAAAGCAATATGACAATGATGGAGCGTGTCATAATAAATGGAACGGTGGAAAGTTGCATGGGAATATATCTCGGAATGGCTTTGGAAATGCCATAATAGGTAGGTATGGTGGCTGTTTTGAGGTAGGTAAATGGTGTGTTTATGGTACTGGCTAAAGTTACGCGGTACTAGAGAGGCTGGCAATGGTGGAAGGGTGAGAGTGCGTATAATCCATGGACTCAACATTAGTCATAAACAACTCACATACTTATTGCAAAAATCTATTAGTTATTGAAACTAAGTACTACGCGCATGCTCCTAGGGGGATAGATTGGTAGGAAAAGACCATCGCTCGTCCCCGACCGCCACTCATAAGGAAGACAATCAAAAAATAAATTATGCTCTGACTTCATAACAAAACGGTTCACCATATGTGCATGCTACGGGAATCACAAACTTTAACACAAGTATCTCTCAAATTCACAACTACTCAATTAGCATGCCTCTAATATCACCATCTTCATATTTCAAAACAATCATCAAGTATCAAACTTCTCATAGTATTCAATGCACTCTATATGAAAGTTTTTATTATATCCCTCTTGGATGCCCGTCATATTAGGACTAGTATCATAACCAAAGCAAATTACCATGCTGTTTAAGACTCTCAAAATGATATAAGTGAAGCATGAGAGTTCATCTATTTCTTCAAAATAAAACCACAGTCGTGCTCTAAAAAGATATAAGTGAAGTACTAGAGCAAACAACAAACTACTCCACAAGATGTAAGTGAAGATCAATGATTAGTCGAATAATTATGCAACTATGTGAAGACTCCCTAACATTTAAGAATTTCAGATCTTGGTATTTTATTCAAACAACAAGCAAAACAAAATAAAATAAAATGATGCTCCAAGCAAAACACATATCGTGTGGTGAATAAAAATATAGCTCCAAGTAAAGTTACCGATGAACGAAGATGAAAGAGGGGATGCCATCCGGGGCATCCCCAAGCTTAGGCTCTTGGTTGTCCTTGAATATTACCTTGGTGTGCCTTGGGCATCCCCAAGCTTAGGCTCTTGCCACTCCTTATTCCATAGTCCATCGAATCTTTGCCCAAAACTTGAAAACTTCACAACACAAAACTCAACAGAAAACTCGTAAGCTCCGTTAGTATAAGAAAATAAATCACCACTTAGGTACTGCTGTGAACTCATTATAAATTCATATTGGTGTAATATATAATGTATTCCAACTTCTCTATGGTTCATACCCTCCAATACTACTCATATATTCATCAAAATAAGCAAACAACACAATGAAAACAGAATCTGTCAAAAACAGAACAGTCTGTAGTAATCTGTATCATTCGAATACTTATGTCACTCCAAAAATTCTGAAATAAATTGTTGGACCTGAGGAATTTGTCTATTAATCATCTGCAAAAAGAATCAACCTAACCGCACTCTCTAGTAAAAAAAATGGCATCTAATCTCGTGAGCGCAAAAGTTTCTGTTTTTTACAGCAAGATCGCAAAGACTTCACCCAAGTCTTCCCAAAGGTTCTACTTGGCACAAACACTAATTAAAACATAAAACCACATCTAAACAGAGGATAGATGAATTATTTATTACTAAACAGGAGCAAAAATAATATAACAAAAATAAAATTGGGTTGCCTCCCAACAAGCGCTTACGTTTAAAGCCCCTAGCTAGGCATGATGATTTCAATGGTGCTCACATAAAAGATAGGAATTGGAACATAAAGAGAGCATCATGAAGAATATGACTAGAATATTTAAGTCTAACCCACTTCCTATGCATAGGTATTTTATGAGCAAACAACTTATGGGAACAATAATCAACTAGCATAGGAAGGTAAAACAAGCATAGCTTCAAGATTTTGAACATGTAGAGAGGAAACTTGATATTATTGCAATTCCTACAAGCATATATTCCTCCCTCATAATAAATTTCAGTAGCATCATGAATGAATTCAACAATATAACTATTACATAAAGCATTCTTTTCATGATCTACAAGCATACAAAATTTATTACTCTCCACATAAGCAAATTCTTCTCATCAATAGTAGTGGGAGCAAACTCAACGAAATAACTATCATGTGAGGCATAATCCAATTGAAAGTTAAAATCATGATGACAAGTTTCATGGTTATCACTATTCTTTATAGCATACATGTCATCACAATAATCATCATAGATAGCAACTTTATTCACATAATCAATTGGAACCTCTTTCAAAATAGTGGATTCATCACTAAATAAAGTCATGACCTCTCCAAATCCACTTACATAATTATCACAATAAGATTCAACACCCTCCAAAATAGTGGGATCATTACTTCCTAAAGTTTACACTATTCCAACCCCACTTTTATCAATATAATCATCATAAAGAGGAGGCATGCTATCATCATAATAAATTTGCTCATCAATACTTGGGGGACAAAAAATATCATCTACATCAAACATAGCATCCCCAAGCTTGTGGCTTTGCATATCATTAGCATCATGGGTATTCAAAGAATTCATACTAACAACATAGCAATCATGCTCATCATCCAAAGATTTAGTGCCAAACATTCTAATGCATTCTTCCTCTAACACTTTCGCACAATTATCAGAATCCTTATTTTCATGAAAGACATTAAAAAGATGAAGCATATGAGGTATCCTCAATTCCATTTTTAATAATTTTCTTTTATAAACGAAACTAGTGATAAAACAAGAAACTAAAAGATTCGATTGCAAGATCTAAAGATATACCTTCAAGCGCTAACCTCCCCGGCAACGGCGCTAGAAAAGAGCTTGATGTCTACTACACAACCTTCTTCTTGTAGATGTTGTTGGGCCTCCAAGTGTAGAGGTTTGTAAGACAATAGCAAATTTCCCTCAAGTGGATGACCTAAGGTTTATCAATCCGTGGGAGGTGTAGGATGAAGATGGTCTCTCTCAAACAACCCTGCAACCAAATAACAAAGAGTATCTTGTGTCCCCAACACACCCAATACAATGGTAAATTGTATAGGTGCACTAGTTCGGCGAAGAGATTGTGATACAAGTGCAATATGGATGGTAGATAAAGGTTTTTGTAATCTGAAAATATAAAAACAGCAAGGTAGCAAGTGGTAAAAGTGAGCGTAAATGGTATTGCAATGCTAGGAAACAAGGCCTAGGGTCCATACTTTCACTAGTGCAAGTTCTCTCAACAATATTACTATCCCTCGACATGCAACAAAGAGTCACTCCTAAGTTACTAATAGCGGAGAACAGACGAAGAGATTATGGTAGGGTATGAAACCACCTCAAAGTTATCCTTTCTGATCAATCTATTCAAGAGTCCGTAGTAAAATAACATGAAGTTATTCTTTCCGTTCAATCTATCCTAGAGTTCGTACTAGAAAACCCCCTTATTACACAAATCAACCAAAACCCTAATGTCACCTACATACTCCAATGTCACCTCAAGTATCCGAGGGTATGATTATACGATATGCGTCACACAATCTTAGATTCATCTATTCAACCAACACAAGGAACTTCAAAGAGTGCCTCAAAGTTTCTACCGGAGAGTCAAGACGAAAACGTGTGCCAACCCCTATGCATAAGTTCACGAGGTCACGGAACTCGCAAGTTGATCACCAAAACATACAGCAAGTGTTCTCAAATCCTTAAAGACTCAATCCGATAAGATAACTTCAAAGGGAAAACTCAATTCATCATAAGAGGCTAGAGGGGGAGAAACATCATAAGATCCAACTATAATAGCAAAGCTCCCAATACATCAAGATCGTGCGAATCAAGAACACGAGAGAGAGAGAGAGAGAGAGAGATCAAACACATAGCTACTGGTACATACCCTCAGCCCCGAGGGTGAACTTCTCCCTCCTCGTCATGGAGAGCGCCGGGATGATGAAGATGGCCACCGGAGAGAGATTCCCCCTCCGGCAGGGTGCCCGAACGGGTCTAGATTGGTTTTTGGTGGCTATAGAGTCTTGCGGCGGCAGAACTCCCGATCTAGGTTTCTTCTTGGAAGGTTGGGGTTATATAAGAGATGTTGGAGTCGGGAACAAGTCAGGGGGGTCCCCGAGGCGGCCATGAGGCAGGGGGTGCGCCCAGGGGGGTAGGGCGCGCCCCCCGCCCTCGTGGTGGCCTCGGGACTCTTCTAACCCACCTCCGGTACTCCGTGGGCTTCTTGTGGTCCAAAAATGATCTCTGTGAAATTTCAGGTCAATTGGACTCCGTTTGGTTTTCCTTTTCTACGATACTAAAAAACAACGAAAAACAGAAACTGGCACTTGGCTCTAGGTTAATAGGTTAGTCCCAAAAATCTTATAAAATATCATATAAATGCATATAAAACATCCAAGGTTGATAATATAATAGCATGGAACAATCAAAATTTATAGATACGTTGGAGACATATCATTCCTCGAACTTGACATCGGAGGCAACATTCTCTTCAGTTCTGCGTGGACTATTTCTCTCTTTATGCACTAGCAAACAAAACATTCCATGCCTGTTTCTATCAACAATCTCCAAAACACAAGAGGGCAAATATTGCACCAACAATCTCCCCCTTTTTGGAAAATTGTTGACAAGACAGAACACATCAAAGGATAAATAATGGAATGTAATGCGAAGGATAATAAAAGACGAGAGATAATTACAAAGATGAAACATGCTCCCCCGAAAGATATGCATCAAGTGCATAGGAGATAAGTTCGAAGGAGGCGAGATGAATCTTCGTATGAGTGACATTGACATAAAATCTCTTTGTAGTTTCTTTCAATGCACTCGACTGTGTCTGATGTATTTCCTTTCACGCATAATCTTTGAAAAAGTTTTGATAGATGGAATATACTTTGAAATGATTTCTGACGAAGGAAAAACCATAAGTATTAACACACATAATTTGGACCACACGTGGTATAAGTTCCCTGCAATTTATATATACGAGGGAAATCGGAGCAAAGGAATTATAGATATATTGCTCGTAGTAGATATGCTTTAAATGAGGTTTTCCTACAACAAAGATGTTACGAAGGAGATGTGCGAGGGAAAACATTCTAAAGAAAAGAAATGAATTTGCTCTTGAATCACAAGAGAGTTATTCTTAAGCAACTTTCTTCTCGTACAAGGTTAGATAGTGAAAACATTATAACACATCTAACCATAAGACACATATAGATTTAAGGAGTAAGATATCTCTTTTATAGAGGCGTGATTTCTGACCCTCCTAAAATGTTTTTACTTTCCCTGCATGATAGGTAAATATCAAGGGTAAATAGTGTGTGATTTCTCCTGCAAACAAATAACTTGGAAATGCACAGCATTGCAGGGGGTTATTAACAGTACTTGACGACCGAGTATTTCAACACCACAGGCGGTGCATTAAGTTCCAGAAGCAAACTGTTCAGCGAAAACCAAACAGTACGACGGGAAAACCAAATGGCGAATGGAAACACCCTGCAAATAACCCGCATTGATGTTCTTCTTCCCCTTTTTGTCAACAAGTGTCAAAAAGGAGAGAGAATGCATATGAGGAACGACTCGTCCGAAGAATCCTCAGAATCAGAGCTTGAATTGTTCGGAGAAGCAGAGCGAGCAATGGTCGAGGCCAAAGCAGGAGTTGGCGATGCAGCATGGGCTTCGGGAGTAGCAGCGCGAGGTGCATTTGGCTTGTAGATCAAAGTTCTAGTAGTGTCTTCAAGAACATCGTCAGGTTCACCGAATAGCAAATCTATGGATCCAGAACGCCGAGGAAGCCTTGGGGTTTCCCTTTGGATTCGAGGAACTTCAAACATCTCCAGATAATCATATTCCTCCTTGATACCCTTGGCAGATAATTGCTTGCGAGAGTAGTGCTTGTGCAGGAGGGTCTAGGAGCACTTCTTTTGTTCCTTCTCATACTAAAGAGCTTGTCAAACGTAATTGTGACGCAAATTGATCACAGTCATCATTTCCACCTTCACTTTGCGTTCAAGCTTGATATGACTTTCCAAGGCTTGTTGAGTACAAAGACAAATCTCATACTGTGAGGGATTTTCTTCACGAGGAATTTCAACTTTGGCCTTCTTGACCTTTGGAGCTCTAGCAGAGGCAGGCTGAGAAGCAGAGGCAGTAGCATCAATTGGTGTTTTTCCTTTGCCAATGTCCATCACAATTCGGAGAGTGTCACGCACTGTTGGCTACTACCTCTTGAGCATGCTTTTGTTCAAGGCAAAAACCTAACCCATTGTTTTGGATAGCAAAGTCATCATTAAGTTCAGTAATTCTGTCAACTAGAACATCGGTAGGAACCTTTTTTCTAAGGTTTTCATTAAAAGCAACATGATCTAGAGATCGTCAGTGCATTATGTCTTCTTGATAAAAAGGATCGCTTCTATGGGAGGACGGCCGGCATCCACCCTATAATGCGAAGAAATTTCGTTGGCCTCTTTTATTATAAATCTGAACTCATGAGCTAAAAAGATGGTAGCTGCTCGCTTAACAGAAGAATGCTCCATATTGGAAAACTCTAGAAAAATCCTTTGAATGCAAGGGTGCATATGAATAAATTGTCTTTCAAGTTCAACTATGAGCAAAGATATAGCATCCGCAAAACTACTAGTTCTATGAAGAATAGACCCTCCCATAGTGGGCAAAGCACCGGCACAAGTAAAGAAATCTTGAATAACTCCTTTTCCAATAACATTACCACTACCGATCCGAAGCTTTTTAGTGTGTAAAATAGTAGGTTCTTCATGAAGATTATCAAAAGCATCAAGGTTCCCCCCGTTGTTACTATTATCCTTATCAATGATAATCTCCCCAGTTTCAGACATGACGGTAACAAACCACACTAAGAACGGATACACAAGAGGCAAGCGAGAGAAGGCAAATGCAAAAAGGGCGAATAAAACGGCAAAGGTGAAGTGGGGGAGAGGAAAACGAGAGGCAAATAGAAAATAATGTAATGCGAGGGATAAGAGTTTGTGATGGGTAGTTGGTATGTCTTGGCTTGAGTGTAGATATCCCCAGCAACGGCGCCATAAATCCTTCTTGCTACCTCTTGAGCATGCGTTGGTTTTCCCTTGAAGAGGAAAGGGTGGTGCTGCAAAGTAGCGTAAGCATTTCCCTCAGTTTTTGAGAACCAAGGTATCAATCCAGTAGGATACTACACGCAAGTTGCCTAGTACCTGCACAAACAAATAAGAACCTCGCAACCAACGCGATAAAGGGGTTGTCAATCCCTTCACGGCCACATGCAAAAGTGAGATCTGATAAAGATAATAAGATAAATATTTTTGGTATTTTTGTTGTATAGATTGAAAAGTAAAGATTGCAAAATAAACGGCGACAGAAATGGCGAGTTGACGGGAAACTAATATGATGTATAGTAGACCCCAGGGCCATAGGTTTCACTAGTGGCTTCTCTCAAGATAGCATATATTACGGTGGGTGAACAAATTACTGCCGAGCAATTGATATAAAAGCGCATAGTTATGATGATATATAGGCATGATCATGAACATAGGCATCACGTCCATGTCAAGTAGACCAAAATGATTCTCTATCTACTACTATTACTCCACACATTGACCGCTATCCAGCATGCATCATTTAGTTCATAAGACAGAGTAACGCATTAGGCAAGATGACATAATGTAGAGGGATAAACTCAAGCAATACGATATAAACCCCACCTTTTTATCCTCGATGCCAACAATAAAGTGCGTTTCGGTTCCCTTTCTGTCACTGGGATCGACCACAACAAGATTGAACCCAAAGCTAAGCACTTCTCCCATTTCAAGAAAGATAAATCTAGTTGGCCAAACCAAACTGATAATTCGAAAAGACTTGCAAAGATATCAAATCATGCATATAAGAATTCGGAGAAGAATAAAATATTGTTCATAGATAATCTTGATCGTAAACCCAGAATTCTTCAGATCTCGGCAAACACACCACAAGTCATAGAAGAGGAAACCTCAACAGCCACGATCCCTCCTCTCCTCTTAATTCCCATCAATCCCATCAGTTACCAAAACTGAAGCCATCATATTCTGCGCCTCCACTTCCTCTTCCACCGCAAGCGCTTCTTCTTCCTCCACCCACACGTACGCGCACACATTACTCACAAGAAGAAACTTACATCCACTCTCTTGCCCTCCTCTCAACTACCATAAATCTCAATCGTTTTCAGTTTTGAAGATGACTAGACGTCCTCCACGATCTCCTCTCTCATTCCCATCAGTCCTCACGCCCTCTCCCATCCTCTTCTGCCCAAGAACTCTCCTCGAACTACTGCTGCTCCATGGACGCCGGTGCTCATTCACGGTGTTGTACACCATCTCCATCCATTCCCTTGCACCAGAAGGTTCCCCTCGATGTGGTGAATCCATTCAGAAAAGAAGTTCGTTCCGTCGACTGTACACGAAGAAATCTGCATGTACGTCTACACTGTTCATCGAGTTCGTCACATTGATTCGTCGCGCTCGGTGAGTTTCT
Source organism: Triticum monococcum (assembly GCA_034509565.1). NCBI lineage: Eukaryota > Viridiplantae > Streptophyta > Magnoliopsida > Poales > Poaceae > Triticum > Triticum monococcum. The sequence goes on along the minus strand of CM067842.1, from coordinate 523,237,825 downwards.
GTCCAATTCCTTTTGCACATGTACTCTATCCTATTTAGCCTACCTCCTAGACAACTAATTCTAGCCTATAGTAGTAGTTGGCCGCGCACACGACCGAGGCATGCCGCTGCCACCACTTGGGATCACCGCTGCTGTTACGAGGCCCTATCCGATGACTCCATCCATGTTATCTTCCTAGTCTCGCACACAAGAGCACGCTAACATCTTCTTCCACACTGTTGAGAAACCACACGAGATTTTTTTTGCATAACTCTTCGACTCCGTTCGTCGGGTTCATCTCATTGTTCCTCAAACCCGGCGAGCCACTCTTCAATTCTTTCTGTACACATGTTCAACATCGTACGGTGCATCTCCTAGACATCACTAGGCAACCCATCTATGTCGTTGATTGCGGCGATGCGTGAATGGAGGCCATCCGATGGCATGGTCACTTTTCCGTCATATTTGTTTACCGGATGATCTCGTGCCCAATAGGTGAAACGCTTCTTATGGACATGATGACCCCGTGGTGAAGTTTGATTGTTAGTTTGGTCAAGCGTGTTATACTTTACATGTTATCTTAGTCGTATTGTATAGAATCCAAGTGTGTTTTGTGTTCGGTGAAACTTTACAATTGATATGTTAATTTTCATATGTCGGTGATATGCCTAGGAGTCGCTCCTAATTATTTCATAATCGTAGTAGTTACATATGATTTACTAGATTTGCTTTACTCTTGTTTTAGTTATACGTATCGAGTCGACTTGATAGTTTGTGTTACTTACTATAGGGTTATTTTATGCTTGTGTATTGATTTCTATGAATGATTGTCATGTTTAGTATTTTGTTTATTAAATATAGATTTTGTATGAGTTACAAAATATCATTTTGTAGCCATGTGTTATATGTGCGTTTAATTTTTGGTGAATGTTCGTCATGTTTATAATTCTTTAGAATTGTTTTAGGAGTTATTTTTATTTATCTAATTGTGGAAGAGTTAATGATTGATTCTTTAGTTTTTGTTTAGCATGATTATACCTTAGGTTTTTCTATAGATAATTCTATGCCATGTTGCACATGTGCTGATAGACTAGAATCATGCTATGTCTATGGCATATGTGTATTTACTTGTAATACATGTTGCATAATTCCTTTATGCTAGGTTCTAGATGTCAAATAAAGTGTTATGTTACCCTAGAACAAATCCAGTATAGTTCCATGTTGCATAACACATTAGGGTGTAGTTGTTTCTCTGGTTTTCTAGATCTTACCATCCTAGATTACCTAGTTGGTTCATATTTTATATTTATATCGTTGCATATGGTTTATGCTTCTAGCATATAACGTTGTTATCATTAATTATCCTATGTGTTTTGTTTACCTAGGATGATAGTCGTGCATGCTTAGTTGATTGACATGCCATGGTAGTACTTACTCGAAGTAGAATTCATATTTTGGTTATATTCCTACCATGTTTTATATTGTTGCTAGTTCTTATCTTATGTTCACGCTTTTAGTTATACTTTACTTGGTAGATATACGTGAAAGTAGTTTGATGATATCATGCGTAGTTTTGTATCCTATGTCATTGCAAGTGTGAGTTGTACTAGATAGGTAATACATGTCATTTTGTTGCTCATGCTAGTATAGTACATTGCTTGATGTCATGTTCTGGTTCTCTAATTTTCCTACATGCTTTGTATGATGTGTCAATGTGGTTGCATGTTATAAAGAACAATTGTTATGTGCTACTTCATGCTTCCATGTTGATGCGTGTCAACTAGTCTCATAGAGTTGTGTCCTATTTCCATGCTTTCTATTTATATTAGTCGATAAAAATTAAGTTGGGTGTTGCATTGTAATGTGTTGGTACGTAGTGTGGTATCTTGTGTGATGACCATCCATGTTTACACATCATATTAGTTTCTCTTGTTATTGCATTGTTGTATGCCTAGCATATGATATATTTTCTTTACCTCACTATTGCATTATGATATGCCTAGACATATTTCATGCAAGTAATCTTTCATTTCTTATGATGTTGTGTGTGTTATAGTTGCTTAGTTTAGTTCTTTCTTATAGATGTTTAACTTCATTACATCTTAGTCTTATGAGTGTTTTAATACTTGTTGCTATGACTCTTATACTTAGGACGAGTCATATGTCATGTCAGTAGAGTTGTGCTTTGATCACACACTCAGTGTGTGTATCGTGCTTTATTATTGCAAGCATGTGGTGATAATATTGTTGATGGTGGTCATTAGTATTAGTTGTTCTTTATTATTAAGAGCATGTCCTAATTTAGTATCTTCTCTTGATAACTTTTATTTGTGATGCTTGTGTTAGTACTTAAGACATCTGTATGATCCTATATCACATGCCTTGTGTGAGATGTGTGTTATTATATTAAGTTGTTTAATTAGTTTCTACCATAGTATTGGTTTGTCTTTTATTATAGAAAAGCTTGCTAATAGTTGTTATGATTGATGTTTGAGTGCTTAACTAGTATGGCTTATAATGTTGGTTTGGTTGTCATATAGAATACTTGCTTTTGAGTTCTTATAGTTGTTGTTTATATTTGCTTGCTAATAACCATTGTAAATATTTAGATTCTATCTAAATATTTATTATGGTTAAGTTTTATCTTTATCATGCCATGGTTATGATTGTTTAGTATGCAAAGGACACTTCATTATCATGCGTGTTGATGCCATTGCTTTTGTTTTATAGTTAGGTGAGATGTGTAGTGGGTACTACTAGTGGTTAGTACCATAGTTCGTATTAGAACATTAGTATTGTTGGCAAGCCTTGATTATCCATCATCAACCTAAACCCTGTCAATTCATCGAGTCCTCTACTTACCTTCTAGTCATGTTATCTCTTTTTGGAATCTCCATCTTGATCAGTATCTTGCTATCCATCCACTCTTAATTTGTTTTGGATGTTATTTGGATTTTCTATTGCTTTGTCATTTATTGTTTGTCTTTTGCTATCGTTACGACAAGTAGGGAGTGAGGACGATGTTGGACAAGGACAGAATCAGGTTACCGGAGAAGGACTCGACAACGAAGGCATGCCTCCTTCTTTGATCATACTTATCCTATGGTTTGCAAAATTGCATTGAGTTTTATGGTTGCTAGGTGCATGCTATTTTAATTCTCGTAGCTAGCATGTTAATTGACACATTACCCTGATCCGCTTGTCGCCTATTTACTTGACACCTGAGTAGAAGTATATAATTCCGGTAGAGTAGAAATGCTTAGCCATGCTTATCACCCTGTAGGTGCCTTGTTGAATGACCTCCGAGTCATTCACAGTTGAAACTTAAGGCTGAGCTAGGCCAGTTGGCCCTTGTTGACCCTCTCTATCCTCTTCTACTCTGGGTGAAACTTACCATCTGAATACTGGTGCGGGCGACAGCTGAATCAAGGATTGAAGGAGCGATTGGCTGCCCTTCACAAGTTGAAGGGGGCAATCAGTCGTCCGTGCCGCATAAGACCTAATAAGTCTTGGATTTGAAGATTGTGATAACAGTACAACCACATGCTATATGGGCACTGGCTTGGTCAAGTAAGCTAGTCAGCCTTAGGTGTCGATGTCGCCGTACCGCAGATGGGATAGCTGCCTTCCGAGGAGTATCCTCGGCACAGATGGGGGACCGGTTTTAGGACGTACTCTCAGTTCTGCGCGCTAGACCCGGTGGGCATGTCACATCTTTGGGGGATCTAGTCCAAAGACCTCGTGACAATCTCCCTGCCGGTATACCAAATGGTGTACTATACCAGCGGCCACTGGTGGCATCAAGACGAGATTGCGTCGTGTGGGTAAAGTGTACGACCTCTGCAGAGTGTAAAACTATTCGAATAGTCGTGTCCACGGTCATGGACAACACATGAATCTTTCTTGACGTACAAGACCTGTCTTGCTTATTCCCTCTTTGCCCGTATTCTTGAAACCTATGAAGGACGTGAGTTGATTGAGGATCCTCACTTGATAAAAGTTGTTCCGGAGATAAAACATGTTTTCATCCAAAACTGCTTTTATCCAACTACTTTATTTGACAAACAAAATTAGCTTTATGCAAATGAGCCATACAACCTTCCTTTGAAGCCACATGTAGCTATTAGGTCCTTCCCTAAGGGAGGCATGTTGAGTACGTAATGTACTCATGACAATAATTTTGTTGACAACAAAGTTCCATGAGGACGAAGGTGATGACTACAACAACTATGGCGATCCGTATGAGTGAGGTCACGTGGACTACATCGACTGCCTGTGGCTGAGATGGAGTCGCTACGCATTTTTACTTTCCGTTGTTATCTCTATGTAATAAATGTCATTAGACATTTCCCTATGTATGCCTTGTGGCAATATTTATTAAACTTGTAATACATTTGTGCATTGTGCAATGATACCATTTCGCTGTGTTGTCAACAATGATCCTGGGGTTGACAAATATACACACGAGGGTCTGCAAGTTAATTCCGGGTTCTCTGCCTTGAGCTGTGGCCAGAAGAGCATTTACTACGAGGCCATTTAGAGTTTCGGGCCTGTTAGTTGGCGTGAGGGAATTCCAAAGGATGTAGAACAACACTTTGTTCTCATAGGCCAAATTCTTCGGATTCACCTCAGTACATTCATCACCAACAAGTTTGGGGTCCATCAGCATATGAAGTTGAGCTTTGGATACATCCCAAAAGTGCAGCATGTGTTCACGATTAACATCAAATTCACACTGAGGAAGATTCAACAGTGCTAAAAATGGGTTAGCCGAGCATTTGATCTTGTCCTCTCCAGTCATCCATTCGAGGATCCAAGTGCTACTATCTTCTAGTTCTACGGAGATGTTGAGACGTCCATTTTGCATCATGCTTTTATATTGATATTTATTTTATTATGGGTTGTTATTACACGTTATATCACAATACTTATGCCTATTCTCTCTTATTTTATAAGGTTTACATGAAGAGGGAGAATGCCGGCAGCTGGAATTCTAGACTGGAAAAGGAGCAAATATTATAGACCTATTCTACACAACTCCAAAAGTCCTGAAACTTCATGGAGCATGTTTTTGGAATATCTAAAAAAATATTGGACAAAGAAAGTACCAGAGGGGGGCCACCAGCCAGCCACAAGGGTGGAGGGTGCACCCTACCCCCTTGGGCGTGCCCCCCGACCTTGTGGGCCCCACTGGCACACCTCTGGTGCCCATCTTTTGCTATATGGTGTGTTTTGACCTGGTAAAATTCAGGAAAGCTTCCGGGACGAAGCGCCGCCGTCTCGAGGCGGAACCTGGGCAAAACCAATCTAGGGGCTCCGACGGAGCTGTTCTCCCGAGGAAACATCCATCCAGGAGAGGGAAATCATCACCATCGTCATCACCATCGATCCTCTCATTGAGAGGGGGTCAATATCCATCAACATGTTAACCAACACCATCTCCTCTCAAACCCTAGTTCATCTCTTGTATTTGATCTTGGTCCCAAAACCTCAGATTGGTACCTGTGGGTTGCTAGTAGTGTTGATTACTCCTTGTAGTTGATGCTAGTTGGTTTATTCAGTGAGTAGTTACGTTTGTTCCTGAGGACATGGGAGAAGTCTTGTTATAAGTAATCATGTGAATTTGGTATTCGTTCAATATTTTGATGAGATGTATGTTGTCTCTCCTCTAGTGGTGTTATGTGAACGTCGACTACATGACACTTCACCATTATTTAGGCCTAGGGGAAGGCATTGGGAAGTAATAAGTAGATGATCGGTTGCTAGAGTGACAGAAGCTTAAACCCTAGTTTATGCGTTTCTTCGTAAGGGGCTGATTTGGGTCCATATGTTTCTTGCTATGGTTAGGTTTACCTTAATAATTCTTTCGTAGTTGCAGATGCTTGCGAGAGGGGTTAATCATAAGTGGGAGGCTTGTCCAAGGAAGGGCAGCACCCAAGCACCGGTCCACCCACATATCAAATTATTGAAAACCCATAAGTATAGGGGATCATTTGTAGCCTTCTTCGATAAATAAGAGTGTCGAACCCAATGAGGACCTAAACGCATAACAAATGTTCCATCAAGTTCTATCGACCACCGATACAACTCTACGCACACTTGACTTTTGCTTTATCGGAAACAAGTATGGAACTATTTTGTAGGCGTGATGCTAGAACTACTTTGCAAGAATAAAACAAGAAGTACTTTGCAAGATAACAAAAGTTAGGTGTTTAGTAAAAGGGTTTTTGTCAACAAGAAAATTATTTGTCCCTAGGCAATCGATAACAAGTACCGGTAATCATTCTTGCAATTCTACATGAGGGACATGCATGAGCTAACATACTTTCTCTACATGGATCATATGCACTATGATTGGAACTCAAGCAAGCATCCGCAACTACTAAAGATCATTAAGGTCATGAAACCCAACCATAGCATTAAGTATCAAGTCCTCTTTACCCCCATACGCCATAGCCCACCTACTCGGGTTTAAGCTTCTGTCACTCTCGCAACCCACCATGCGAACCATGAACATATTGCAACACCCTACAGCGGGGGCCCCTCACGTTTGCATGAAAATGGAGGGCACCGTAGGACAGCACCACAAATAAAATGTGCAATCATACCAACCAAGATCACAATTAACCCACAGGACAAAACGGATCTACTCAAACATCACAGGATAACCATAGATCATTGGGAAATAATATATGGAGTCGAGCACCATGCTTAACTAGAGATTACAGTGGGGAGAAGAGGTGTTACATTCCTGCATGGAGGGGGAGAAAGTTGGTGTTGATGGTAGCAAGATTGTTGATGTAGATCGCCGTCCCGATCGTTCCCCCGGCGGCGCTCCGGCACCACTGGAAGCGAGGGGAAGAGAGCCCCGCTCCTTCTTCTTCTTCCTTGGCCTCCCCCCTAGATGGGAGGAGAGTTCCCCCTTTGGTCCTTGGTCTCCTTAGCGGTGGAGGGGCGGGAGCCCCTCCGAGATTGGATCTCCCTCTCTGTTCTCTTCTGTTTCCGCCTTCCCCAAATCTGGCAGAAAAGTGTTTCTTATATTCCGGGAGATCCGTAACTCCGATTGCGCTGAGATTTTAACACGTTTTTTAGATATAAGCTTCCTTGAGCCCGAAGTAGAGCTCCAACCAATGTTTGAGGAGGGCACAACCCACCACCACGTGCCAGGGGCCTCTGGCGCGCCATGGTGTCTTGTGGGCTGTGTGGGCCTCCGTTTGCGGTGATTCCAACTCCCAAAAATCACATATATTCCAAAATAATTCTCCATAAAAATTTATTTCATTTGGACTTTGTTTGATATGGATACTCTGTGATACAAAAAACATGCAGAAAACAGGAACTAGCACTGGGCACTGGATAAATAGTTAGTCCAATAAATCATATAAAAAGTTGCCAAATGTGTATAAAAGTTGTATAATATTGGCATGAAACAATCAAAAATAATAGATATGATGGAGACGTATCAACATCCCCAAGCTTAATTCATGCTCGTCCTCGAGCAGGTAAATGATAAAAAAAGATAATTTTTGATGTGGAATGCTACCTAGCATAAACTTGATCATATATCTGAATCATGCCATGAATATTAAGACATAAGTGCTTCAAAGAAATAGTCTATAGTTTGACATGAAGACATCAATACTCAGGCATCCCAACAAACAATCATGTCTTTCAAAATATCAACGCTAAAGAAAGCTATTCCTACAAAATCATATAGTCTTGTCATGCTCTGTCTTCTTAACACAAAGTATTTATCATGCACAACCCCAATGACATGTCGAGCAATTTGTTCATACTTTTTAACGTGATTCAGCTTTTTCAACCCTCACGCAATACATGAGCAAAAGCCATGGATATAGCACTACGGGTGGAATAGAGTACGGTGATAGGGGTAAGTATAGAGAAGACAAAAAGTAAGAAAGTCTCCCTTGAGAAGTGTCACACTCTCCCTATCATTATAAATTACACGGTTTTCATTATCTCTCACGTCTCTACTGTTCTCTGGTATCACTCGGTACCCAAGCTTTCTTTTTCACCGCCAAACACACAGTCTCCACTCGTCTTTCACTTTGTCTTTCTCTATGGGATTCTCTCACACACCCTATATGTCTCTACATATGACTCATACCACTAAAATTACTCTCTCTATCTCTCCTGTAGACACAACATTTGTTGCTATCTCCTTTTCGTCTCCATCCCAGACAGACATTATTCATTTGTTTACCGATCAGACAACCCCGACTACCATCTCCTCTCTCTCTCTCTCACAGATACACATGCACAACTCCTACCACTAAAATGTGAATGGAAAACGAGATTTTGTTATACCCAAACAAAAAAGGACTGGAGGGAGTGATTGCTCTGACACGGACGCGACCTCTCATAGCGCAGGCATTGAACCACCGCGCCGGCCAAGAGGGCCGCACTTGCTGCAGGCCCGGCTGAGCACGCCTCCTCGCCGCGTGCAACCAGCTTAAGACTGCCCCGCCTGCCTTCATTGAATCCGCGCGTGTGCCGGCAAGACGTCCTTCTGCGAGCCGACATGCATTTTAGAACACAAAAAATGACTACAATATAATTAATTTACGCATGGTCTTGACTTGTTGTGCTTACACTGGTAGCACGAACTAGTAGAGGATTTTCTTTATTTATAACTCTCCTCACATTTTTTTGGCTTTGAAGTGAATCATGGTTGTGGACATTATGTATGAATGTGTAGATATCTGTGAACATGAGTTTGATGTGGAAGTTGAACTTGGAATGTCGGTCTTGCGCGTGAACTATACCATGTCCAATGCTTCGTATGTTATTGTTTGGAAAGTAATTGCTGTTATTACATGACCCAAAAAAACATTTTGTGCCACATCAGTAGATGCACGGACATCACAATAGGCATGCTGACTGGATAAACATTTGAACCTAGCTATTATGAAGGAAATTTTGTATTGACAACAATTTTAGATAGGAGGAGACGCCTAGCCTGCTCTGCCTCTGCTAGCTTATTTCTAGCTTCTTCCATATCTTCTTTGGCTTGGGTGAAGAGAGCATCTGATTGCTCTTTTCGCTTCTTCAGGAACTCAGCTACCTTCTCAAGGGCTGCTGCACGCTTTCTTTCAGCCTTTACTAATGCCACGAGGACACGAACAGCTGAGGACTCCACCTGGCTTGTGTGGAGTCCAGCATCATCTGGGAATTTGCACCTTGTCTCTAATCCAGCATCATTAGGGAATTGGCACCTTGTGTGTAATCCAGCCTCATTTTGGAAACATGATCTCGAGGTTGACCATACTTCCCTCCTCGCAGGAACTGCATCTTGACATGAAGTTACTTCTTTTTTAGATCAATACTCAGAGCAACCTAGATCCATTTAGTAGAAGCCAGATAAACAGAACTCGGAGAAGTGAATTCAAAAGGAATAAATAAATAAAAACAGACTACAAGGTGAGAACACCCACTTCCTACATCAAGCTAAAAACGAAAGCATTATGACGATTAAGACTCTTCTTATTACACATCGAAGAACACCACGCTTAAGAGAAACAGAAACTACAACATATACACATCGAAGAACACGAGGCTACACGGAAGTAATTGAAAGGGTGTTATTTACCAAAGCTCGTTTTACAGGTTCGGTGCAGCTCCTCTTTAACTTGCCACGCTCATTGAAGATGTCCCGAATATCCCGTTTTTGATCTTCATTGCTCCTCTGCATGTTCGCACTCGTGGTTTTAAAATCTCAACATGGCAAGAAAAATATACTACTAGTAATACTCACGCATCTTGTGGGCAACACTAAAGCACTCGTCTGCCATGTTAGAACATCTCCAATAAGATAAACTACTCATACAAATGCATCTTGATGCGTGCAACACATGGGCATTTTGCTAGTTCTAAAAACCTTTCCATCATTTGCCACACTACTGGTTGAAGATGAAAAACCTACCCAAGCACAACGTGATACAGGAGCGACGCACAATTACAAGCTGATATTCTGTTGGACAATGGAGGCTATAACCAGTTACTTTTACGGGAACAATAGCACCCAGGAAATTTGAAGGGTAGGTATGAACAAAATTGGAACTGCACATGTACTGCTAAGTGATTCAATACACACATTACCAATCGAGGAGGAGAACGATGGTCGCGGCGGCCTCTATGAGTCATGGTCGGCAATGGGAGTCAGTTCATTGTCCACGACGGTGGTACTTCTGCGCTTGGCGTCGGCTTCCGAGAAGCAGATACGAGACCATGGAAGACGATATCGGGGAAGAGGCTCCGTGTACGATGACGACAGTGGACCAGCTCCAGTGCGGCGTACGAGGTTGTCGATTAGGCAGATGCGCTGCGGTGGACAAGTGCGCCGATGTAAAGGGGAGGAGCATGAAGGCTGCGGTGCTATGGAGAAGTCTATTTTGTGGTGGGGATAGAAATTGGGGAGTATTCAGGTGTACTACTCTGGGTGCCGGGGTGGGGTTGGCTGGGTAGGGTGAACCTGAAGTTACGAAAACAGCCCCCTACCAAGCGTCATCCGTAGGCCTGTTCCGAAGGCTATGATGGTAACTTCCCACTGCTCGAATCAGGGTCGCGGGAGATTTTCCCTCCGACCTCAAAATTTTGTGACACTAGACTCCCTGTGTGGTGTGTTGAGTGATTCAGCTAAGCAACTAGCGAGTAGTAGTAGTAAACTCTGCATATTAGGTTTGACCGAAGTCAAACTTCCTAAAGTTTGACCAAGTTTATAGAAAAATATAAACATTTACCATAACAAATATGTATGATGTGAAAGTACATTCAATAATGAATCTAATGGTATTTATTTGTTATTGTATATGTTAATATTTTTTGTTATAAGCTTTCTGAGAGTTTGCAAAACTTGACTTTGACCAATGCTAATACGCGACTTAAATAAAAATGGAGGGAGTACACATTTGTTTTCTTAGTTTGTAGTGAACTAATCATTTGTTGAAATTGTGAAATAAATATATTAGGCTATTAACTTCGAATGTAATGGTCTATACAATTCAATTGTTATAATCATTGTCGAATCCCAAGATGTATACAAGGTCTATAGTACTTCACAACATGCTCAAACTCACATAATCCCAGTCAAATGAGAATCTAAATGCATTTCATAGTTATTACTTTGTAGGATGCAACAAGAACAACCATAACTCTACATCAGCCATTATAGAAGCAACATTTTGACATATCCCAATGTGTGAATGAAACGTGCAAAGAGAGCTTTTGAAGATGGAGTGGATAGGGAGGGAAAGATTGTATGTATGTGGACGAGAGAGTAGGAGACAAAGCTAACGAGACAGAGAGAGAGAGATAGAGAGAGAAAGAGAGAGGAAGAAGTTAGGTCTGTGAGAAAGATGCATACATGTAATATACATGAGATGTGTGTGCATCTGGATTCTGTATACGTGGAAGGAGAAGAGACAACATGTTTGATGAGAGAGCAGGAAAAACATGGACGAGAGGGGAAGGATCTCGTGGGTTGAGGGATTGACAATTTTGTGCGGGGGAGAGAGGGATTGGTAATTTTGTGCAGGAGAGAGAGAGGGTGGGGGAGGAGTTAGTCAGCCGTCGTCACATCACCCTGCTTCCAAATGACCCCGCATTCTCTAGCGCTCGCCATCTTCGATCTGCTCGTTGCCCTCTTTGAAGATTGAGGTGTTGTGCATGTTGGGGTGCAAAGAAGCACAAGCGAGAGTGGTCACTGTATAACCTTGGATGGGGATGAATTGTGTGCTCGGGGGAGTGTGTGTGTGTGTGTTGTGCTGCGTGTGTCTCTCTCTCTCTATGTGTGTGTGTGTAAGATATTGAGAGAAAACAAACTTAAGGAGAGAAATGGGTATTCACGAAGAGATTGTGCGGGCCTTGAGGTGGGCAGGGGCCGGGTGAGGGTGTCAAAATGTGCGCGTTGATGCATGTGTTGCATGCGACCGTGCGAGGGACGGACGAATCGAGAGAGATGGTTGTTGTGTTACGGATGCTCCTCTCTCTGTCTCTCTCTCTCCCTCTCTCTCTCTTTCTCTCTCTCTCACACACACAAGTAAACTAGAAGACCGTTCTCTCATGTATACACAACATATCGGCATTTGTCTATGTCTCACTCATGCACGATCATTTACACATTCACACCTCTTTATGTCTGTATCACACGCACACCGTCTCCACATTGCCCTTCCGCCACAACACACATATGGACACATACACACGTTCTCTCTCAGTCACACACACAAAATCAGTATTAAAAAAAACTAGGGCGCACCCAAAACGTCCAAATCCAAATAAACACGAACTGGAGCTAAATTCAAATATATGGAAATATTGCAGCATCAAGAACTTTCACAGGAAAAAAAAGTTGAGTAATATTCAAGGATTGTTTTCACACACAAAAAGGTTCGGTGGATGTCCTTCGAGCGCGACACGGTGACACACCATTTGATCGACCGTGCGGCCGCGGTTCACGCGCTTGCACAGAATTCCGTATCGTGGTCATGGTATTAAGGCTGGTCACAATGGGCAAGAACATAAGCTAGTAACTAATAAAAGTGCTGCCTAAGTCTAATGTTTACGTGTACAAGTACGGTTTTCTTTTAAGTTTGACCAACCTTATATATAAAACTAAAGTAAGCTCCCACACGCGCACTCATCACTATGCCGCCGCCGCCGTTGCGCATGCCGGCGCCCGCCTGCTCCGGCCAACAATTTCTCACCCATCACCGCCGTGTCGCTGCCATCCCTGTGCCATGAAGCCGAAGACTCGCCTGCTCACGTCGTCTGCAGTCCCTCCTTGCGATGCCGCCGTGCTGCCAAGCACGCGAGCAGCTGGTGGAGCCGCCTCTATGCACGCAGCGTACGAAGAGGAGGACAAGCGCATGCTCCAGCACGCCGTCGAGGAGGAACTAGCGTGTCATTGTCGTCTCCGCCTGCGTGTAGGAGGCACGCATGGTGGCTGTCGCGGCGGAAGCCGGTCGCGCGCGCGTCGAGCCCTCAAACCGGGTGTGGACGCGGAATCTACCTTCGAGACCTTGAATGCCACGTGAATCCTGCAATCTGAAGGAGCAATTTGGGTCATTCGACTCATGTGAGCCGTTTGATGCAACATGGATGGGTAGAAGGGCTTCTTCCACCTCTTCTGTCGTCTTCTTCCTTCGCTCCGTCGAACTTCTTTCACAAATCGACTAACCCAAATTATACTACTAGTACGAACGTATTAAGTACAGTAGGAACATGAAGATACGAGCAGTAGTACCAACTACAAGAAGAACAGTAGTAAGACATAGTACTAGTACTACTGTACATACTAAAGAGTTCAAATAATGAGAAAGAACATAAACATAGGGGTTGTTTGGTTCCTAGCCACACATTGCCACACTTTGCCACACCTAACCTTAGGCAAGTTTGACCAACTTAGGTAGGTGTTTGGTTCTAGCCACACTTGAGACAAGGAATTTTTTATGAGCAGTGAACCCCACATGTCATAGACACAAAAAAGTATGGCAAGATTCCCTTAGGCAAGCCAAAGTATGGCTAACAATTTGAGCAACTCAAGTAAGGCAAGTGTGACAAATGTGGCAAAAAATCATGTGGCAACGTATGGCAAAGATAGTCACAATCCAAACAGTCCCATAGTTCTATTGGGGCCTCAGCACAACACACCCTTGAAAATAAACTAATAAGCAACTAGTCCGCTTGACACTGCAGTAGAACCAGCATGAGCGACAGCACTGCCACCTACTTGGAGTCCGAGTCCACGTCCTCGACTTCGTCCACGTCCCTCTTCCTCTTCCTCTTCCTCTTCGCCAACGCTTCTTTGCTTGAACCGGACACTGGGCTCTGCTTCTTCATCCAACCCTTGTAGATATTTAAACAAAGGTAGGCATCCACTGCTGCGTACAGGATGTGATCTTCATCTAATGTCTTCGACTCCCATGCATGATGAAACTTGTGATGAGGATTCTTCAGTTTAGCGTACGAAGGATCAATCATGGCTGATGCCAGGGTCAGCATTGAAGGTTGAGAGGAGGACACCAGTCTTGCCTTCTAGAGATCGAAGGGCTGGCCTACAACGAGACCTATCCGACGCAGGACGTCACTGTCGTTCTTAAAGCCTACAGTAACGAATTTCACTCTTTTGTCCTTGAGGAAGTTCTTAAAATCCTGGCACTCAACGTCGGCATGGCATATGTGGTAGACCAAGCAAATGTTATGTACACAAACCTGGATCACGGCGGGCTTCTTCCTCTCTTCATCCTTTAGATCATTCTCTCGTCCTAGGACTGTGGTGTACTCAACATCTAGCCCAGCGACCCACTCATCCGTTGAACTGTTGAACATGCGTAGGAAGCGAGCAAGCCATGTTTTCACCGTCTTGGATCCACATGTGTAGATGACGATGAACTGATCGCCGGTGATGGCTCTAACCTGGTACTCAGCGGCGACCATGGAGATTTGGGAGGCCATGGATTTTGGAGGAGGGTTAGGAGAAGTTGAACTATTGTAACCCGCAAAAAAACTGGGAGCGAACTAATGTGAAAGGACAGGACAACTCGGAGCGAACTGTTGTAAGGTAGAAGACAGGGACAAGTAGGGCGTGCGAACGACGTGGGGTAGCTGGCTTGCCCGGTGGATAAACGGCTGCAAGCCCCCAAAGAGTTCTCGAGAACTATGCGGGACCCACTAGATGTCATGTCTACTAGACCCATATCATAGGCCTGACGGTATAGCTTCTGCCTGTTCGCACGCCATGCCGGCGCGTGGATGTAACTTCACTTAATTCCGTCAAACGTCGCGCCTCCCACGACCTTCGCCTCCCTCGCGCGGTCGCGCCCTTTGAGACTTCGACCGCCTATAAATGAGCAATTTTTTTGCCTTTTTTTAGACAAGCAATTTTTTTGCCTACTCCGCATGCATGATACTCCCTCTGGTCCTTTTTACTCCCGTCAACCGTTTGCAAAATGTTTGACCAAATTTATACTTTTTTTGAACACCACCTCATATTAATTAACCAGCCACACCAGTACACTCATTCGATACAATATTCACCACATAGGACGGTACGTTATTTACAAGAATACCATCTAATCTATTGTCAAAGCTATACTTAGCGATTAAGTGTGCCACCTTATTGGCCGAACGGCTAATCTTTGACAATTGAAGATTGTTGATCAACTTCGAGATGCTCAACGCTTTCATCTTCAGGTCACGCATAGCAGACCTGTCAACGCTTTGACATGCATCAATGTAATCCGACGACCAAATTTATACTAAAAATATCAATATCTACAATACTCCCAAAACACTTAGACTAGACAAAGTGGGAGTAACTTCAGCGGTAACATCGAGTCCAACACAACAGATTTTCTTATGTGGCAATGAGTTAATGAAGAGAGAGGTAATTGTAGTAACTTAGCTAGTTACTGTAACATCACATGTCCCAATGCAATATGAGTCTATAACCTAATAAATGAATCTTTGCATGTTACCACACTTAAGTTACTACCCACTATGAAGGTAGTAACATAATCTAGGGATATGTGTATGTTACTAGTGTATGTTACTATCCATTGTGGCTAGTCTTAGGCGCGGTGCATTAACTTCTACCTCATTTCTTGTTTCTTGACATATCAACCAATAGGAGATGTGGGTGTGCATGCTTTTAATGACTTGAGACTACCAAACACGACATGCAGTGGTTAGTTCATTGCATGCAATGTTATTAATTAGCAAATAAACATTAAGATCTCTCGTTTTCCCCTCCTCCTTAGTCACAGTGCACAATCTAAGATGACTTGCTCACCTAGACGGAGGGAGTACTGATTATAAACATTAAGATCTCTCGTTTTCCCCTCCTCCTTGGTCACAGTGGACAATCTAAGATGACTTGCTCACCTAGACGGAGGGAGTACTGATTATAATGAGTACTCAACTAGTACTAGTATAAGAACAACGTTTTATAATGAGTGTAAAAATATTGATTTGACGTTATGAATGTTCACACATTGTGGAATAGTTTTTGAAGTCTGCAAAAGTACTCAACTAGTGATGTCGTTCTCCACAAAAAAATGTGTTTACCAATGCATGCATGAACTCTAGTTACTCTAACCCCCCTCTCTTCTTTAACTCTTTGCCACATCAGCATGTTTGCTATTCCCATGTGCATGATACCAGCTAAGATACCACCATTATGACCAGCCTTAATCATCGCATGCAATAATTTAGTGCATCTTGAAATATGAACATGTGTGGGGCGTGTTTGTTTTTAATGACTTGAGACTATACCTAGCCCGGCATGCAAGATGACTTATTATGCACTGTTCCCCATACCTGCAGGAAGCCCGTTCGTCTCCAAATTTTTTCCTCTCCATGTGTGAAACAATATGCCTGCCAAACTCTCCTTCTCCCTCCGGCAGCCCCACCACTCCACCCCGTGTGAAAAAATCTGCATGCATGACTCTCCTCCCCCATGCTCGTCCAATCCGTTGTAACCAGCAATATTTCCACCCCTTCGCTCCCCCATAATTTACTCCAACAAATATGCCCACGTAGCTGTTACTTAATTGCAGGTGCATTCGGTCAATGACATATGGGCCCAACAGGGATCTGGCCCACATGTCAGTGACGCAACTGGACCGGCAGTAAGTCAGTGCAGCTCAGTCCATATCTTACGTAGGTGTGCCATTGCTCGCTATAAATAATGCGCCTCCCACGACATCGCTATCTCCTCCCCCTCACGTTCACGTTCATCGCTATCTCCTCCCCCTCCCTCTGACGTCGACCACCATGGCATCGCCCCTCCCAATCCCTAGGAGCCCCTCGCTGCACCGCGCGGACGGTCACGCGTCGCCGTTCCGTTCCTCACCGCCACTAGTCGAGGAGGACGCGTCGGTGTTCCGCTCCCCGCCGCTACGTGATGCGTCGCAGTTCCATTCCTTGCCACCATTAGTCGAGGAGGACGTGTCGGTGTTCCGCTCCTCGCCACGACTTGTCGAGGTGGACGCGTCGGCGTTCTCAATCTCGCCAGCATGCGCGCCGGAGGACGCGTCGGCTCCCCGCTACGAGGAGAACGCCGCGCCACCCGCCGAGCCCCCCAGCCTTGAGGAGCTTTGGAAAGAAATGGATGTCTCCTTGTGGGAGGCTTTGCCTCCAGCAGAGCGTGCCAAAATAGAGGCGGAGAAGAAGACCGAGGAAGAGAAGCGCACCGCGGAACAAGCTGCCTGGGAGGCCTATGTCGCGTCCGAGAGAGTCAGGCAATTGGCTCTTTGGTAGAAGGCTCGTGCGACGGCCGTGAGGGTGGCGGAGGACGCCCGTGCCGACGCCCTGAGTGCAGTCGGGCCCAAGGGCCTCATCTACGCTTGGCGGTACGTGGATCGGGTGCACGCTTCCAGCGAGGAGGAGTACCTGTTGGCGCCGGATCACCACACCGGTGAGATCGCGCTCGCCCGTCGGCAAGCCGCCAATCAGCACCTCATGAGTTGCGAGGCTGAGGAAGAGGAGTTGTGTCAGCGCGCTGGAAAACGGCCGCGCACCAGGGCACTCGTGGCACGCCGCAAGCGCTCCTGCGAGCGTCATGGCTTTTAGGAGGAGTATAATTTTTGTTTCGTAAGGCGATCTCATTAGTTTTGGGACGCAAATGATAGATCCCGAACGTTCAGGAATTTTTAGCGTCCTTAATTAAGTATGTAAAAGGGAAAGTTTGGAAACCTTGTGTATTCGTACGCATTTTACAAGTACGTGCATATAGCACAAAGTTTACTATATACTATCGCAGGGAAAGAATTCTATAAGACCAGGTCTCATGCGAGACCCATCCTGATGGATGACACATGGCATTCACAAATCACAAAGCATCCCCCACCCCCCACTTAAAAGCCACGTGTCATCCATCAGGACGGGTCTCACCTGCTAACCGTGAGACCTGGTCTCATATACGAGTAACTTTTTCCACTATCGCACTACACATCTCTCTCGATATATGCTTGCAGACTGTGCTACTCCCTCCGTCCAGGTCAATAAGTCATCTTCGGTTGTGCACTGTTACCAAGGAGGGAAGACTTATACACCTAGACGGAGGGAGTACTACTATTACTTATGTATGTGTAAACGCATGTTTTAACATTACGATGCGGTTTTTGTAAAAGTAGAAAAACAGCACTAGTCAAGCTTGTGAAACGATTCAATGCAAAACAAAAGCAAAAATGCTCGTTTGATTGTTTACTTTTAGCTTCCTTCTCTGTGGTTATTTCTCTGTCGTACTTTGTACGGAGTATCTCACTGGTTGGAAAGGCATGCAAATTCCCAAACCGCTTCCTACACCCTGTATCTCACTGGTTGCCGGCATTGACGTTGTCACCCATGTCGTCGAGGATGAGGTTGCCGAGGTCGGGGAAGAAGTCGTAGTTCGCAACTAATCATGTGGACTAGCATAGTAGTAGGATACAGAGTAGAAACATGAATTTTACCACGATTTCGAACAGGAAGGACAGAAACACATACGGTGCAACAGGAGCTGCACCGTTGGCGTTGAGTTTGTCGCCCATGTCCAAACACCACGTAGGCATGGTCTTTGAGCACGGTTCATAGTCGTTCCACGCTTGGTCATTGAAGTTTGTAACTATTTTAGATTAGAATATACTACTCCTCCGGTGCTAGTAGTAGAGCAGAGTCCTACTCTACTACTCTACTCAAGCAAGTTAGGGCATAGCATTGTAGGGAGTACCAGTACTGTGATCACTCAAGCAAGTTGTCTGGCATCGACATGACCCTATGCTGCTGGTATGTGTATCGTAAGTCAAGCGGCGTGCTGTAGTCATCATCACCTGTCCACTTCCCGCAGCACATATTCGCTTCTCCATCTTTGTCCGCACATAATCACATCCAATCTTCCATCCCCACTAAGGCGCCTCCCCCCCTCGTCCGAAACCCAAGCACTAACAATGGCAGAACCGAGAAGCGTCCGCCGAAAGTGTGGCTGGAATTCGCTCCCCGCAGAGTAATCAAGCTCATTGTTTCGCGTGTGGACAATCTCAGTACCATGCCTCTCGCCGCGTGCTCATCGGGGATGTACCGTTTACTCAAAGCCCTCAGGCCGAAGCTTTTTAAGCCAGCTCCTTGCTTGCTAATGCCGCCTAATCTTCAGAAACGGCATGTCACGCAGCATAATGACCGTAGGGTGGCGAGCATCAACCCCCTTGACTGCGAACCGATCCCCGTCAGCCTCAACTACATTAACGGTATGTACTGGGTCGGCATGAACATGTCTTGGATGGTGCTCGTCGACGGTCGCGGCAGCTGGATGCTTGTGGAGGTCTACACCCAGCGATTGACCCCCCTTCCTTCGATAAACACTGCATTGCTTTGGCACCGCGGCCCAGAATACTTGGAATCTTACAGTAGCCAACATGATACCAAGTTTGATTTGCTCAAGGTTGTAATCTGCCAAGTGCCCACAAGATCTGCGAATTATAAAGACTTCAGGCTAATTGCGTTCTTCAACCACGGTCTCGCCTATCTGACAGGTCGCTGCAGTAAGTGGATAAATCTGCACTTCCATCGCAGGATCATACATCCTCCATGGTTCTCTGATGCCATTGAACACAAGGGCTTCATTTACGCTGTTGACTCCTTCTATGGTTGGACGTATTGCTGGCCTACTCCAGTCATTGCTACAAATGGCTGTTACAGCAGTATGTTACTTTCCTATGATATCATGACGGCTTGCTTATATTACTGTCAACATTTGCTAAAAAAATATTCATGCACATAACATGATGTTCTTAAGATTGACTAAACCAAGAGCCCTTTTTTATTTGACTCCAACTTGATATGATGTTGTAGGCCGCCTGGTGTCCCTACCCTTCCTAATCCCAGAACCTTTCAAAGAAAAGCGGCATGGCAGTTGCAGGTGGTTCCTGGCTCGATCAGACGACGGCGAAAGATTGATGATCGTTTGCATGTACCAGACGTGTTATTTCACGGAATACAATAACAGTCACTGCAAGGTCTTTGAGCATGAACCCGGCTTCTCTGGACCTTCAGGAATTTTTGACTGGAGGCTGGTAAGTAGCCTTGGTACACGCTCTTTGTTTGTCGGACTAAATTATCCAATTAACCAGGAGATAACCGACGGCAAAGATCATGATGGCAACACGGTTTCGTTCATTAGGCAACACTATGTGTACACAGCGTACCATGCGTCTCTGCATGCACCATACCCTGATATGTGCCGCCACGCTCTGCAGCCCAAGGTAGGAGAGAGGGTCGCAAGTATCAGACTTCGACCTGCTGGTTGGAGTTTCCCCCGTCAGGCACCCATCTGGTTCAAGCCGTCAGCCAATATCCACAGCTTAATAAATAGTAACGTCTAACTGAGCCAGTTAGTTAGATGCGTACACTTGGTGTAGTAGGATCTTTATTTAGTTTGATGCATACACTTGTTCTTTTTTGGTAGCCCTTTTGTAATGATGGCTGATGTTTGGTTTGGAAGAGAGAGCTGCGTCTTCACTCTTCTGGCCTGCTTACTGCTTCTGTTGCACCCCCAGCCCTGGTTGCTGCTGCTGCTATTTTCAATGTATAATCAGTAGTATATTTCGTCTGTTGGTTGAATAGATGTGTTGTTAGAACGACAAACACAATGTTTTGGAAGTCGTTGCACGGTTCGATCCTTTAGTGCCTCGTACCGTA
Organism: Triticum monococcum; assembly: GCA_034509565.1. NCBI lineage: Eukaryota > Viridiplantae > Streptophyta > Magnoliopsida > Poales > Poaceae > Triticum > Triticum monococcum. Next base: position 523,217,152 of record CM067842.1, on the reverse strand, counting down.
TGTAGCCCATACTATTTATCGTACGAAACACTTGTTTTTTGAAACTCGGAACACATTTTTCACTTGTTGATAACATGCAGCCCACTGATGAAGGCCCAATAGAGAAGCCCATAATTAACTGGAAGGGGGGCTCTCACATGAATCCGGCCCAGGTACATGCTCATGGTCCCCTAAACATAAATAAGTAAATAAATAAATAAAGCTAAATGCTCATGCACCAGTTCTTTTGGGAAAATAGGTAGCCAGTATTTCTTTTTGAAGAATATCCAAGCTAGGCCTATTTGTTTTCTCTGAATTATTGGGCTGCAAATCTTTCAAGACGAGGAGGGATGCATTCAGGCCTGGCTTAAGAGTATGGTCAATGTCTGTTAAAAGTAATATCAAAAGGGGTTTAAAATTCCGAAAAAATTATAGCAAATGGGATATAAGTTTCTTTTTTCGTTTTTGTTCTTCACTGATATCTTATACGTATTTCATTGGATTTAACATGACATAGTACTAATTTATTTTTAAATTTGTTTTAGTATGGCTATTAATTTTTGGATTAAGAATATTTCATTCCCCAGCAAAAATTTGCGAATTTTCAAAATTTCCCACATATTTAGTTAATTTTTTGACCCTCGTAGTGACCAGAAAATGGCCAACAATTCTAAAAATGGAAAACGAGCTGCAATAAATTCCATATGAATTAGAAAATGAGCAAAAATATAAAAATAATAGCAAATGGGCTGTACACGCCACAGATTTCGAGGCTGGCTTGTTTACGCAAGGCTTTGTCAGTGAACACACGATTCTAGCAGCAGTTAGTTTTGGATGTCCATCGAACGGCCGACGTGCTTCTTCAATCTCTGATCTCCCTGCTCCAGCCGCCTAAACTAGCGCCGGCGGGACTGCCTGCTACCTCCTCTTGTGGCCCGCTGTGATGCCGCGTAGGCTTCCCCGGCCCACCCTACTCCCTCCGCTGGCCTGGCCGCACGCAATCAACTACCTCCTTATTACGCGAAAAAAATGATTCCTCCCACTGACATCTGGGGCGCACCAGTTGGGAGGCTGACCTGTGGGCCTACTAAGTTGACGCGTACGCAGGACTTGTCAACTTAGTCAACAAACGATTCTAGCAGGAGTAACTGTTGGATTTGAATCGAACGGTCCTGCTGCTTCTTCAATCGCTGCTCTTCTTGCACCAGCCGCCCAAACCAGCGTCGGGGAGACCGCCTGCTCCTGCTTCCAGTGGCCGGCTGTGCTGCCGATGAGGCCTCATCGCCCCTACTACTCCCACCGCTAGCCAGGCCCTGTGGCGACGGCAGCCTCAAACCGCAGCCGAACCAGTGAACCCTTGTTGTCCTCTCCGCGTGGGCATCCACTGCCGCGTCTTCCCCGGCTCCGCGTCGTCCCCTTCCTAGGCCTCGTCGTCGTCCACCACATTGGTGCTCTCGGCGCGACGTGGTCAACGTGGTCAGCGACATTCCATCGGAAGAGTAATGTACGTGGAGAGGCTGACAGCTGGGTCCACGGCCACAGCCTAGTTTTTTTGTGATTTGCCAAGTAAGTCGCTTTGTCGGGCCTGTTGGGCTGCAAATCTTTCAAGACGAGGAGAGCTTTCATTCGGCTGGCCGAGAAAATGGCCCATCAGTAATGAGAAATGGGTTGTACATTTTTAAAACACATCAAACCGGCAATTAGTTTCAAATATCTTTTCTTTATTTCGAGATTTGAAATTACATTAATTTTTATGCATGGAGAATTTGTTGGATTTTATACTCATATAGATTTATTTTTAAAATCAGTTTGAATGTGAGTCGAAATTTTGGGATTAAAAACAGTTCCGACCGCACCGAAATATGCAAAATTTCGTATAATTTTTTAACCGTGGCCACAATATGGGCTGTAATGCTAACAAAAATAATATGGGCTCCAAAAAAACATTAATAATTAGCAAATGGGCTGTAAATTATTAGAGATAATGGCAGATGGGCTGTATGTTGTTTTCCACATATTTGAGGCTTTCCTAAAAAAAGGTTGACGCACAAGCAGTGACTGTTGGATGGCCATCCAACGGCCGTCGTGCGTCTTCAATCTTTGCTCTTCCTGCTCCAGCCGCTCAAACAGGCGCCGGCGGGACTGCCTGCTCCCTCCTCCCTGCAGCCGGCTCTGCTGCCGCACAGGCCTCACCGCCCCACCATACTCCCATCGCTGGCCTAGCCATCCCTCTACTCACCCACACCTGCTGTTATTCTCCAGCGACGGCAGATGAACCAGTAAACCCTCGTACAGTCGTACTCCCCTCCGCATGGGAAACAACTACCGAGTCTTCCCTGCCTCCGTGTCGTTCCCTTCCTAGGCCTCGCCGTCGTCCACCGCCCTGGTGCTCTCGGCGCGGCCTGGTCAACGTGGTCAACGACCGACATGCATGTGTAGTGGACTGTACGTGGAGAGGCCGACAACTGGGTCCACGGCCGCACGCAAGGAAATGCCTCCTTATTACGCGCAAAATAGTGATTCCTCCACCTGACATCAGGGACCCACCGAAAGGGCCTATGTATTTCACGAAAAAAACGTTACCGCCGCTGACAGCTCGGACCCACCAACTATATCTTCGCATGCAAGGAAGTGCCTCCTTATTACGCTCAAAAAAATGAATACCCCCTGCTAGCTGGGACCACCTTGGTGGGAGGCTGACTTGTGGGCCTACTAAGTTGACGGGGATGGAGGGCTTTGTCAACTTAGTCAATATGCACGATTCTAGCTCAAGTGACTGTATGATGTCCATCCAACGACCGTAGTGCTTCTTCAACCTCTGGTCTTCTTGCTCTAGCCACCCAAACCAGCGCCGGTCGTGCCTCGTGCTCGCGCCTCCCGTGGCCGGCTGCGATGCGGCGGAGGCCTCACCACCCCCAACTACTCCCACTGCTGGCCAGGCCATCCCTCTACTCACCCACACCCCCTGTTATTCTGCGGCGATGGCAGCCTCACGCCGCAGCGAACCAGTGAACCCTCGTACTCCTCTACGCGTGGGCATCCACTACCGCGTCTTCCCCGACTCCGCGTCGTCCCCTTCCTAGGCCTCGCCGTCGTCCACGGCCCTGGTGCTCTCGGCGCGGCGTGGTCAACATGGTCAAGGAACGGCTTCCATCGGACGTGGACTGTATGTGGAGAGGCTGACAGCTGGGTCCATGGCCGCAGCAAGGAAGTGCCTCCTTATTATGTGCAAAATAATTATTCCTCCACCTGACAGTGGGACCCACCGGACGGGCCATCGTATTTCGCGAAAAGTGAAGACGCAGCAGAAGTGACATGCCGGCTGGGTCACCGGCTGGGTCGGCCATACGTACGGCGACGGCTCGTGTACATGGCTGGGTCGGAACGGAGAACCAGCGTCGTCGTCGTGTTCATGGGGAGGCAACGGAATGCGTCGTGTTCATCGGGAGGGATTGGACAGAATAGGCGATGGAAACGAGGCCTGGCGTACCGCAGAACGGAGGAAACGGCCTTGTGTTCGACTGGCCACGTTTGAAACGGGATCCTGTTGATCGGGAGGGGTCTGGTGTACTGCAAAACGAAGGAAACAGACCTCCTACGGTCGAAACGAGGGTCCTGTTGATTGGGAGGGGTGTGGCGTACCGCAAAACGGAGGAAACGGACTTGTGTTGGAGCGCTACGGTCGAAAAGGGGGTCCTGTTCATCGGGAGGGGTGTGGCGTACCAAAAAACGGGACTCCACGGGATACTGTTCATCTCCACCATCGACCTCCTCCAGCCTCCACGGGCTCCTGTTCATCCAGCCTCCACCGTGCGCTACTCCACCGGCTACTGTTCAACCACCCCTCCACCGTCTACTGTTCATCCAGCCCTCCACACCACGGGGTCCTGTTCAACCACCCCTCCATGGGCACCCCTCCACCGTCTACTGTTCATCCAGCCCTCCACACCACGGGGTCCTGTTCAACCACCCCTCCACCGTCTACTGTTCATCCAGCCCTCCACACCACGGGGTCCTGTTCATCCACCCCTCCACGGGCACCCCTCCACCGTCTACTGTTCATCCAGCCCTCCACCACACCACGGGGTCATGTTCATCCAGAGGCAACGCCACCGCTCACTGTTCATCCAAACCCCCCCCCCACAACGCTCACTGTTCATCCCATCGATCAGCTTCAGTTAGCAGCAGTAGCGAAGGAATCGCTCGATCATGTTCAGTTAACAGCCATCGATTGATTGCTCGGGTTCAGTAACGTGTAGCCTGCAGTGCAATCGCTCGGGTTCAGTTAGAGCCCAACGCCTCGCTCGGGTTCAGTTAGAGCCAACGCCTCCCGCACACACGCGTATGTGTATGAGAGAAACGCGCATCGCTCGGCCCCCGACCTCCCACCATAACTGGGAACTCCCCCAAATTTTCCTCCCCCTCGCTTCTACCATGGATTTTTCCGTGATGGAAGGCCTAAAGAATGTCATGCAGCTGCGTCCCCGGCCCGGCCAGGATGAAAAGCCCATTTTCTGTCATGATTTTTTGTCATAGAAGTAGGAGCCCACCACATCTATGATGATATCGGGTTTTGTCACAATTATCGTCATCGTCGAGGATGCACGGGGCGCCACGACGCGTCTACGGAGTGGTGTAGCGCGGCCAACTGCATCCTCTAGACCTGAGACCATGCCGGGTCATCTTGCTTTTTCAATGACATGCGGGGATCGCATGTGAGCAAAGGGCATCTCCAACGTTGCCACGACCGCAGCTGACTACCCCGGCACACCAAAACCCTCGTCCCTCGCGCCATCGCGCGGTGCGTTCCCAGCCGGCGCCAGCTTCCCGCATTCATGCCATCCATTCATATGTCGTCATTAAGAGGCTCGGTGCCCGCGGAACGAGGGAAAGGATGGATGGCAGATATAGATCGGACGGTCTATATTGCAGGATGGGAGAAAAGGATGAACGAGGGAAAGCCTTATCTCCAAATATGGAGAGGAGTGCGGGCAAATTGTCATAGTTTCCTTCCTATCCATTAGATATAGATCGGACGGTCTATATTGCAGGATCGGACACATCTTTCTACATCTACGGGAACCTACAAAAGGGTTAATGTAAATTGCCTCTCTCTCTCTCCTCCCCTGATTTTCATGGTGGTGGGCCCCTCCCTCCCCCAATCTATAATCAACAGCTCACACGTTTCACATTACGTTAATTACGTAACTCGGATTACGTTGGTGTAGCATTACTCGTCCTAAAAACCCAACTAAGCCAACCTCCCAGCATATCGCACGGGAAAAGACCCGGCCGCGTCGTTTTAGTCGGGATTACCGGATTACTAGTAGTAGTATCGATGGATCGCGCGAAGCAACATATTTTTTTTGAGGGGGCGAAGCACCTGGTTTAAAAGGAAAAAATGCGGTACACTCACATCACTCTTGTCGCGGTCGCATTGCACCCCACACACGTTTGGTCCTGCACACGGCTCACGCAAACGGAACGCGCTTCGGCTTGCCTCTTCACTGACACATGGGACTGCACTTGGAGAAATCGACCATGCGCCAAACTCCCCCTGCCCACCGAGCGAAAATCCTCCCCCACCACACCCAAAAATTCCCCCCAAATCCGATTCAACCGCCCTTCGGCCAACTAGCCAATAATATTCCCCAAACCCCCTCCCCCTGTCTCCCTCCACTCCATTCGCTCCGCAAAAGCCGCCCTCCCCGCCGCGCCGATACTTCGGTGCCACGGTTCGGCGATCCTCTCGCTCCCACAGTACGCTCTCATAGACTGCCATCCTGTAGCTGCGCCGCCACCTTTGGCTACGTTCTTGTGGAGGCGCACGGCGGTCAGCGCCGCCACCACTGGCGACGTTCGTGTGGAGATGCACAGCGGTCAGCTTCTCCCACGGTACGCGCATTCTAGACTGAGGCCCCGTTCATGTCGTTGTAGCGCTGAATGTTAGCTGATAGATGCTGTTAATCTCACTTTTGCTGAAGTAGTTTACTGTCAATATGCTCTGCTTAAGAAGCTTCCTTGCCCTGTTCTGCACTCAATCTGCTTAGCTGAGATGGCATGCCATGGCCGATTAGTTGCTAAAATATCCTGCCATATATTTATTGTGACGTAGATTGCCATGGTCTAGTAGCCAATCTATTAGCTGAAATAGCTCTACACCATTTTATACTCGATCTTTGTTGCTGTCATGGCCTTCGATAGTTTGATGGCTGTGTGCTCGGCCTCATTGACTGCTGAAATAGCCTGCCATAATTTGGCACTCAAATCTGTTTGCTGAATTAGCTTTACATATATTTCGTTACTTAGATCTGCTCGTCCAAATATCTTGCCATAGCTTTAGACATCGACCTAGGTATTTTTTTTCTGGACTTCATAAAAAAGCATATATGTTTTTCCTGTAATATCTAGTAGAAGAACTAATTTGTATGTCTAACAGATGGACATGACTTGGATAACTTCTGCTCGAAGATTCTCTGCTGCATATGTCGAGGGGGTTGAAAACTTCATGAACTTTATCAAAGCTGAGTATGGTGGTCCAAAATCAGATGTGCTCTGCCCATGTAGCAATTGTATGAATTCAGTTACAAGACCGTAGTCAACTGTGCAAAATCATCTACACTTGTATGGGATGTCGGTCACATATACTAGGTGGGTTCATCATGGTGAAGCTGTGAACGTCAATGTTATTGACTACGTGGAAGCAGCAGATCACCATATTGATCTGCCTGATGCTCAGGTGGAAGAGGAGGAGGAGGTGGTGGCGGCGGAGCCAGTGAGTTTGACCAACATTGAAACAATGATATGAAATGCTCGTGCATTCCGTGAACTTTCACCTGCAGAAGAAAAATGGTGGGCTCGCATGTTGGAAAAATGCAACGTTGCTGTCACCCGAGGAAATAAGCTGTCAGTATTCTCAGCTATGGTCACCTTTCTTCAGGTGAAGACATGTGAGCGGATGACCAACAAATCATTCGATGCGATGTTGGCTGCTTTCCGTGAATCTTTCCCAGATGCGTCTGAGCTGCCACACACATACAGTAAAATGAAGAATTTCTTTCGTGCAGTTGGAATTGGATATGATATGATCCATGTTTGTAAGAATAATTGTGTTCTATTCCGGAAGGATTATGCCAACTTAAGTGAATGCCCGAAATGCAAATCATCAAGATGGAAAGATGGCGATGCTATGAAGAGGATTCCTCATAATGTTCTGAGACATTTTCCAATTACACCAAGATTGCAGAGGTTGTTTCATGGTGCTGAAACAAGAGAGGATGTACTGTGGCATTCTAGGAACCAGGAGTACAGAGATCAGAATGTAATGAGCCATCCATCTCATGGTAGTGAGTGGAAAAGCTTCAATGATAAACACAGAGAGTTTGCTGCTAACCCGAGAAACATTAGACTTGGCCTAGCTTCAGATGGATTTAACCCATTTGGCCACCAGAGCGCCACATATAGCATGTGGCCAGTGCTTGTTATCCCTTACAACATGCCTCCAAATGTCTGCACCAAAGAATCAAACTACATGATGGCCTTGCTCATCCCAGGTCCAAAAAGTCCTGGAAAGGATTTTGATTTGTTCATGGAGCCTCTTGTGGAGGAACTTCAACAGCTATGGAAGGGTGTTCTCACTCGAGACCTATATAGCAGCCCACCAGCAGATTTCTTTCTGCGTGTTGTTATAATTTGGTGCATCCATGATTATCCGGCTTTGGGCACTATGTCAGGGCGAACGACACATGGTTACAATGCATGTGTTCGCTGTGATAGGAATCCGCTGTCATACGCAATACTTAGCAAGATCTGTTACATTGGACACCGCCGTTTCCTTGCCAAGGACAAGCCGCATAATAGAAAATACCGAAGGCATGTGTTCAATGCAAAGCATGAAAACTGTGATGCGTCAAAGAGGCTCACCGCCGATGAGTTGCAAGTGGAATTAGAGAAGGTCATGCATATTACACCAAGAAACCATCCTGGTAATGGTAGCGGGAAAAGGAAGCGTGGCAGGGTAGAAGAGAGATTATTGTTTACCCGCAGGTCCACTTTGTGGGACTTGGAGTATTGGAAATATTTGGATCTCAGGCATAATCTTGATGTGATGCACATCGAGAAAAATATATGTGACAGCATTATCGGCACACTTCTTAATATTGAAGGCAAGATGAAAGATACCTTAAAATCTAGGATTGATTTGACACACCTGGGTATCAGAAAGGATTTGCAGGTGCAAGATGAAGGTAAACCACGGGATATGGCACCAGCTGTGTATGTCTTGGACAAGGTAAAAAGAAAAGAATTCTGTGAGGTCCTGTCACGTGTGAGATCCCCACATGGATTTGCTTCCAACCCTGAAAGGAGAGTCAGTGCAGATGGAAACAAGGTACAAGGGTTGAAAACTCATGACTGCCACGTCCTACTTCAAAGGGTTTTACCTGTTATCTTTAGAGGATTGGGCCGCCCTGACTTATACAGAGCAGTTGCAGAGTTGGGACAATTCTTCAGGGAACTCTGCAGTAGGAATATCAGGATAGATGCTTTGGAGCATCTTAGAGCCAAGATACCATCCTATGCGACCTTGAGAAGATATATCCTCCAGCCTTCTTTGATGTGATGGTGCATTTGGCTGTTCATCTACCTGATGAGGCACTACTTAGAGGTCCAGTACAGTATGGCTGGATGTACCCTATTGAAAGGCAGCTAGGCATTTTCAAGGGCTATGTTAGGAATAGAGCTAGACCCGAGGGTTCCATTGCAGAGGCCTACATTGCTACAGAAGCATTGACATTCTGCTCAAAATACATTGAAACAACTGATCAGCTTAGCAAAGAGGTGGGTGAAGACAATCCCGGGCTCAATGTTTTCGATTATTCTGTTCGAGTTACAGGGAAGAGTCGACAAGAGGACAAACCTAAAGATTTGGACAAAATGGTTTGGTATGTGTTGAATAACTGTCCTGAGATAGTACCTTATATCAAGTAAGTGCAGTACTGCAGCTTATACATCGTAATCTACTAGACTTGCAGCACATTCTTATATGTTTAGATGTTTGACGCGATCACTATGTTGTGCAGAATCTACAAAGAGGAGTTACTACCGCAAAATCCAAGAAACATTGACAAACTGGTTATGGCAGGATTTGCGAAATGGTTCAAGAACCACGTAAGCTTTTGAAGTGCACTGTCAGTTTTTTTAATATATTGAGTACATAAGATGATCAGCTTGTCTATTTTCTAACCATAGGTTAAGAAGATGCAGGAGGATGGGCAGGCAGTTGATGATGCCCTTTAGTCACTAGCAATGGGTCCTGATACTCGGGTAAGACATTATGAATCTTGTGTTGTTGGAGATGTGCGCTACAACACCCTTGCACGAGACGAAGGCAGGAAGACACAAAACAGTGCCATCATGAGCACGGATACGTATGACAAAGAGACAACTGAAATGTATGCTAACATAACAGACATTATTCAGTTGCAGTATATCTCCAGTTTCAAGGATCATCGGTGTGTGGTTCTGTTGTGCCGTCGTTGGTATAACCTGTTTTCCAGGATCGCAAAACCCAAAGCTGATGATTATTTCAAATCCATCAATGTCAAGGCGGCATACCAGACCAACGAGCCTTTTATTTTGGCAAATCAAGCAACACAGATATTTTTCTTGGAAAACACATTTGCACGTAGAGATGACTGGAGAGTATTGCAAAGGTTTGAGCAGAGGAATTCATTTAATGAAGTTACACAACAAGGTGATGCTTACACTGCTCCTGATGTACAAGATAACACATATGTTCCTAATATCTTTGAGAACCATCATGTCAATGACGCCGGCGAAAAGATTGCCTGTCGTGATGTGGACATACAAGAGTTGATCAAGAAGAAGACAATGTTCGAGGACGTTGAGGACGAAGAAGAAGATGACACCGTGGGGAATTACGATTTGGACCGATACACATGGCGAAGATGTTGACGCTGCTGCTGCGGATGATGATTACATTGCTTTTGTCGTATTTGCCTGTCAGAAGACGTTTTTTATCTACTATGTGAAATTGTGTTTGCTGTGACAACTGAAACCTGATGAACATGTTGTTTAGTATTTTGCTGTGAGAATATCACTAGTTATGTATGCTGATTTGTGTTTGGTGATTGTATGACAACTAAAACATGATGACATTGTTGTTTAGTTGTACTCATATTTGGCTGTGAAACTTGAATTTGATGACATAGTTTGCTGTTGGACTGCAATTTGCTCGACGTCTTCGAATGAGAACAAAGCTGACCTGAGAGGGCCTCTGCTATTTATTTATTTATATGAGCAAAAGGGGATACCCCCTGATTTCCGTTAATAGAAATCATTAGATGTTCACAACACTACGCCCAGCCTGCTACACAGGTTTCATTCATTACTAGTTTCAGCAAAGTGCTCATGTCGTAGCCATGGCTACATACACTGCAAATAATGAGACAATCATCCTACAGAGCACATCGATTTTTCCCAATATCTTCACAAGCTCTTTCATCTCCTCGTTGCTATCAAGGCCGTTCAGCAGCTGTTGCTTGGCCATGATCAGAGGAACTGCATCTTTAAGCTTCTGCTCTGCATCTTCCTCTTCTGCCGTTCCTTCAGTTACTTGTCCAACACCCCAACCTGGTGGTATTGGGATTCCTTGGCTAACCAAATAATCAGCGTAGTTGCATTCCCCCACATCAGCAACTTCCCAGAAATACAAATCACACGAATCTTCCCTTTTCTACATGAATCAAATTGGTAGATCATCAACCAAACTATTAAAAAAATCAACAACTGAAAGCAGCAGAACAACACTTAAACATATTATTACCCCATGATTCGGGCATTTATAGAAGACTCGGCCAGGGTTGCGGATTGTGGTTGAGACGCGACGGATGACTCTGCGTGATTTGCAGCAGTGGCACCACACCAACGGCAGCGGGTTGCGATGAGCAATCGGCTGCGGTGCGCATGTCGGCGAGGGTGTGATGAGACCCACAGGCGATGGTACGGGTTGCGACTTGGCGCATATCTGGTTGTTGCCTCCTGAAGAGCAGGTGGACGAGCAGCCAGCGGACATGGTTGCTGCGGCCAGAGGTTCTGATGCTAGGCAGAGTAAGTAGAGAAGAGGAGAAGCAAACATTGGATATGTCAGTTTCATTACTTGCAGAGTAGCATGGCACCATATATAGTCATAGTCTAGGTTTGGATTCGAACCAGCTACAGGAGAACATGTTTCTTTTTTCTAAAACTCGGCAACGTCTCATTACTGGTACACTAGCTTGTTCTGTACGCCTTCCCAAGTCTTTGATTTTCTTTCCCTTTTTGTGAGGAAGGAAGGAGGACAAAATTGAGAGTTCCTGGGACTCGAACCCAAGACCCCTTGGTTGAAAACTAAGGGTGCTAGTCACTTATGTGGCGAACGTTCCCTGTGAGGAGGACGGCAGACGAACGCATTTTCCTTGTAGTCTTCTTCCTATATATAAAAAAGTAAGCTACTTGGTGTCCGCTTAGTTAACAAACGATTGTGCCAACCTTGACCGTTGGATTGACATTCAATGTCTGTCGCATTTTTTCAGTCTCTTCTTCCTCGAGCCGCCAAAGCCAAACCAGCGTCGGCGGGACCGCCTGCTCCCGCTTCCCACGGCTCGCTGTGATCTGCCCCGGCTCCTGTTCGTTCCCGTCCGAGGCCTCACCATCGTCCTCCGCCTTGGGTCGCTCGCCGCGGCGTCGCCCTCCGGTGTTGTCAACATGGTCAACAATCGAGAGGAATAAGGAGATGACTGTACATGGTGAGGATGACAGTAGGGACCCAGTAGCGCGCATAGTAATTTTTTTTCGGGACGGAGAAGGGTATCAACTGGGTTGTGCGAGACCATGGCCCGTCTAGCCTAGGCTTTTATTTCATATGTTTAGCACATGACCAGCCCATTTTGTTTTTTTCCTTTCTGAAAATTGCTATTTGTTTTTTGCAGAATAACCAACGTAGGCCTACTTGCTTTTCTACGCCCTGCTGGGCAGGAAATATTTCAAGACAAGGAGGGATGCATTTTGCCGAGAAAATGGGCTATAAGTAATAAGAAATGGGCTATAAGTAATAATAAATGGGCTGTAAAATGAGAAAATACAGCAAACACACAATTAGTTCCAAAATATTGTTTTCTTTCGGATTTTGATATTTTAAATTTCATTTTTTGTGCGGGTAAAATTTCATTGAATTTAAATTAAGGTATATTTAGATTTAAAATTAATTTGAATCTGGCTAGAAATTTTGGGCTGTATGCTGTTTGGGACAGATTTGGAGGCTGACTTGTGGGTCTACTAGGTTGACGTGTACTTTGGCTTTGTTAACTTAGTCCACAAACGATTCTAGCAGCAGTGACCGTTGGATGTTAATCCAATGGTCGTGCTGCTTCTTCAATATCTGATCTTCTTGCTCCAGCCGCCCAAACCACCTCCGATGGGACTGCGTGCTCCCGCCTCCCATGGCCGGTTGTGCTGCCGCACAAGCCGCACTGCCCCACCCTACTTCATTGCTGGCCAGGCCATTCCTCTACTCACTCACACCTCCTGTTATTTTCCGGCGACGGCAGCCGGACCAGTAAACCCTCGTACTCCCCACCGCGTGGGCAACCATTGTCGAGTCTTCCCCGGCTCCGTGTCGTTCCCTTCCTAGGCCTCGCCGTCGTCCACCGCCATGGTGCTCTCGGCGCGGCCTGGTCAACTTGGTCAACGAACGACATCCATCGGCCGTGGACTATACGCGCAAAATAATGATTCCTCCACCTGACAGCTGGGACCCACCGGAAGGGCCTCTGTATTTCGCGAAAAAAACGTCCCCCCCCCCCCCCGCTGACATGTCGGACCCACCAGCTATATCTTCGCACGCAAGGAAGTGCCTCCTTATTACACACAAAAAAATGAATACCCCCCAGCTAGCTGGGACCCACCATAGTGGGAGGATGACTTGTGGGCCAACAAAGTTGACGGGGATGGAGGGCTTTGTCAACTTAGTCAATATGAACGATTCTAGCTCCAGTGACCGTACAATGTCCATCCAACGGCCGTAGTGCTTCTTCAACCTCTGGTCTTCTTGCGCCAGCCGCCCAAAGCAGCACCGGTCGTGCCGCATGCTCCAGCCTCTCGTGGCCGGCTGTGCTGCCGCGGAGGCCTCACCGCCCCCAACTATTCCCACCGCTGACCAGGCCCTGCGGCGACGGCAGCCTCACACCGCAGCCGAACCAGTAAACCCTCGTACTCCTCTCCGCGCGGGCTTCCACTGCCGTGTCTGACCCTGCTCTGCGTCGTCCCCTTCCTAGGCCTCACCGTCGTCCACCACCGTGGTGCTCTCCGCGCGGCGTGGTCAACGTGGTCAAGGAACGACTTCCATCGGAAGAGTACTGTACGTGGAGAGGCAGACAGCTGGGTCCACGGCCACAGCCCAGTTTTTTTGTGATTTGCCAAGTAAGTCGCTTTGTCAGGCATGTTCGGCTGCAAATCTTTCAAGACAACGAGAGCTTTCATTCGGCTCGCTGAGAAAATGGCCCATCAGTAATGAGAAATGGGTTGTACATTTTTAAAACACATCAAACCGGCAATTAGTTTCAAATATCTTTTTTTATTTCAAGATTTTAAAGTACCTTAATTTTTATGCTTCGTGAATTTGTTGGATTTTATGTTGATATACATTTATTTTTAAAATCAGTTTGAATGTGAGTCGAAATTTCGGGATTAAAAACAGTTCGGACCGCACCGAAATATGCAAAATTTCGTATAATTTTTTAACCGTGGCCACAATTTGGGCTGTAATGCGAACAAAAAGAATATGGGCTCCAAAAAAACCTTAACAATTAGCAAATGGGCTGAAAATTATTAGAAATAATGGCAGATGGGTTGTATGCTGTTTTCCACAGATTTGAGGCTTTCCTAAAAAAAGGTTGACGCACAAGCAGTGACTATTGGATGTCCATCCAACGGCCGTCGTGCTTCTTCAATCTCTCCTCTTCCTGCTCCAGCCGCTCAAACAAGCGCCGACAGGACTGCCTGCTCCCTCCTCCCCGCGGCCGGCTGTGCTGCCGCGCAGGCCTCACTGCCCCACCGTACTCCCATCGCTGGCCTACCAATCCCTCTACTCACCCACACCTGTTGTTATTCTCCGGCGACGGCAGACGAACCGGTAAACCCTCGTACAGTCATACTCCCCTCCGCGTGGGAAACAACTGCCGAGTCTTCCATGCCTCCGTGTCATTCCCTTCCTAGGCCTCGCCGTCATCCACCGCCCTGGTGCTCTCGGCGCGGCCTGGTCAACATGGTCAACGACCAACATGCATCTGAAGTGGACTGTACGTGGAGAGGCCGACAACTGGGTCCACGGCCGTACGCAAGGAAATGCCTCCTTATTATGCGCAAAATAATGATTCCTCCACCTGACATCAGGGACCCACCGAAAAGGGCCTCTGTATTTCATGAAAAAAAATGTTACCGCCGCTGACAGCTCGGACCCACCAGCTATATCTTCGCACGCAAGGAAGTGCCTCCTTATTACGCACAAAAAAATGAATACTCCCCCTATTAGTTGGGACCCAATATAGTGGCAGGCTGACTTGTGGGCCTACTAAGTTGACGGGGACGGAGGGCTTTGTCAACTTAGTCAATATGCACGATTCTTGCTCCAGTGATCGTACGATGTCCATCCAACTCGTACGATGTCCATCCAACGGCCGTAGTGCTTCTTCAACCTCTGGTCTTCTTGCTCGAGCTGCCCAAACCAGCGCCGGTCGTGCCTCGTGTTCCTGCCTCCCGTGGCCGGCTGTGATGCGACGGAGGCCTCACCGCACCCTACTACTCCCACCGCTGGCCAAGCCATCCCTCTACTCACCCACACCCCCTATTACTCTGCGGCGACGGCAACCTCACACCACAGCGAACCAGTGCCCTCGTACTCCTCTACGCGTGGGCATCCACTGCCGTATCTTCCCCGGCTCCGCGTCGTCCCCTTCCTAGGCCTCACCGTCGTCCACCGCCCTGGTGCTCTCGGTGCGGCATGGTCAACGTGGTCAAGGAACGGCTTCCAACGGACGTGGACTGTACGTGGAGAGGCTGATAGCTGGGTCCATGGCCGCAGTAAGGAAGTGCCTCCTTATTACGTGCAAAATAATTATTCCTCCACCTGACAGCGGGGACCCACCGGACGGGCCACCGTATTTCGCCCCCCTGACTGCTGGGACCCACCAACTACATCTTCACACGCAAGGAAGTGCTTGACAGTCTGGACCCACCTGGTCGAAGCGTACATAGCGTTGTCATTCTGGTCGCGAACGTGTACGTACATATATACTGGTGGATGTAGAGGCGCGCACGTGTCGTAGTAGAGGCGGCCAGGGTGCAAGAAAGAAAATACGGCCACGTATGTGTACATATGGGCGGGGTCTCGAACGCCTACTTGCGCATACGTACGGCCGGGGCTCGTGTACATGGCTGGGTCGGAATGGAGAAATAGCGTCGTCGTGTTCATGGGGAGGCAACGGAATGCGTCGTGTTCATGGGGAGGCAACGGAATGCGTTGTGTTCATGAGGAGGCAACAGAATGCGTCATGTTCATCAGGAGGCAACGGAACGCATGCGAGCCAACCGGCTGGGTCGGAACGGAATGCGTGGTCGTGTTCATCGCGAGGGCTTGGACGGAACAGGCGATGGAAACGAGGCCTGATGTACCGCACAACGGAGGAAACGGACCTCCTACGTTCGAAACAGGGTCCTGTTGATCGGGAGGGGTCTGGCGTACCGCAAAACTTAGGAAACGGACCTCCTATGGTCAAAACGGGAGTCCTGTTTATCGGGAGGGGTGTGGCGTACCGCAAAACGGAGGAAACGGACTTGTGTTGGAGCGCTACGGTCGAAACGGGGGTCCTGTTCATCGGGAGGGGTGTGGCACCGCAAAACGGGACTCCACAGGATATTGTTCATCTCCACCGTCGACCCCCTCCAGCCTCCACCTGCGACTGTTCATCCACGGGCTCCTGTTCATCCAGCCTCCACCGCACGCTACTCCACCGGCTACTGTTCAACCAACCCTCTCCACGGGCTCCTGTTCAACCACCTCTCCACGGGCTACTATTCATCCTGCCCTCCACCATCTACTGTTCATCCTGCCCTCCACGGGGTGGTCCTGTTCATGCAGCCCTCCACGGGGTCCTGTTCATCCAGCCCCAACCGGCTCGATCGATCGGGGTCCTGTTCATCCAGAGGCAACACCAAGAGGTCATGTTCATCCACCCCCACCGCGAACTATTCATCCAACCCCCCCCCCCCCCCCCCCGCAACGCTCACTGTTCATCCAGAGGCAGCATCGATCGGCTTCAGTTAACAGCAGTAGCGAAGGAATCGCTCGATCGGGTTCAGTTAACAGCCATCGATCGATCGCTCGGGTTCAGTAATGCGTAGCCTGCAGTGCAATCGCTCGGGTTTTGTTAGAGCCCAACGCATCGCTCAGGTTCAGTTAGAGCCAACGCCTCACACACACGCGTGTACGTGTACGAGAGAAACGTGCATTGCTCAGCCCCCGACCTCCCACCGTAACCGGGAACTCCCTGAAATTTTCCTCGCCCTCGCTTCTACCATGATTTTTTCCGTCATGGACGGCCCAAAGAATGTCATGCAGCTGCGTCTCCGGCCCGCCCAAGATGATACCGCGTTTTGTCACAATTATTGTCATAGAAGTGTCATATGTATGACAGAAAAAAAATTTCGTTCGGCCCAAAATGTCACGGATGTGTCTTTTTTTTTGTAGTGGTAGATGCAGGCAGGAGTCGGTCTACTAATCTTGGACGTGATCCTATGTAATGATCATTGCCTGGATATCGTCATAATTATTTGAAGTTCTATCAGTTGCCTAACAGTAATTTGTTTACCCACCATTCGCCATTTTTCTTGAGAGAAGCCACTAGTGAAACCTACGGGCCCCCGGGTCTTATTTCTCATATATTTGCTTTTGCGGTCTACTTTTTCCTTGCTTTTATTTTCACATCTATTAAACCAAAAATACAAAAATACCTTGCTGCAATTTATTTTATTTGGCGTTCGATCTATCAATATTTACAACCTTTTTACTGTGACGCACCAATTTCTGGCGTCGTTACCCCAAAGGGATTGACAACCCCTTTAACATCTCGTGTTGCGAAGTGTTGTTATTTGTGTGAAGGGGCTGTTTACATTGTGTTGCTTGGTTGTCCTACTGGTTCGGTACCTTGGTTTCATAACTGAGGGAAATACTCTACCGTCGCTGTGCTACATCATCCCTCCCTCTCCGGGGAAACACCGATGTAGTTCCAGCTGCCATCAATGGTGTCATGCACCTCCTTCCATACAAAGCTTCGAAAGGGGCTATCTTCAAACTAGCCTGGTAATTGTTGTTATATGGGAACTCTGCGTAAGGCAAATTATCATCCCAACTAGACCCATAGTCTAGCGCACAAGCTCTCAACATGTCCTCCAGAATTTGGTTGACTCTCTAAGTCTGTCCATCTGTCTGCGGATGAAAGGTTGTACTGAACTCTAGTCGGGTTCCCAAATTCTGGTGTAACTGATTCCAAAACTTCAAGGTAAACTGTGTTCCCCTATCTGATACGATGGTCCTCGGAACTCCATGCAGACATACGATCCTGGTCCTCTAAATCTTGGCCAACTTCGCGCTCGTATAAGTGGTTTTCATGAGGATAAAGTGGGCCACTTTGGTCAAGAGATCAACTACAACCCAAATGGAATCATATCCTGAACGTGGCATGGGTAATCTGGTGATGTAATCCATGCCAAGCTTATCCCACTGCCATTCGGGTATCGGCAAAGGCTGAAGTAATCCGGCTAGTTTCTGGTGCTCTGCCTTGACTCTCTGATAGACGTCGCATACTACTACATACTCAGCCATATCCTTCTTCATACCTGTCCACCAGAAACGTTCCTTCAAATCCAAATATATCTTGGTGTTGCCTGGGTGAATTGAGTATGGTGAGTCAAGAGCTTCCTGAAGAATTAACTTCCTGATCTCTGGATCATTGGGCACATAAATACGATCCTCAAACCATAGAGTTTCGTGTTCATCCTCATGAAAACCTTTGGCCTTTCCTTTATTCATATTCTCCTTTACCTCCGCAATCTCCTTATCAGTCTTTTGGGCTTCTTGAATCTTTCCCAACTACGTGGACTGAACTTCCAACGCTGCAACAAAACCTCTCGAAACTATCTCCAAGCGAAGTTCTCCGAGATCGTCGGCTAACTCCTGAGGTAATCCTCCGATTACGATATTATTGACATAACTCTTGCGGCTCAAAGCGTCTGCTACTACATTGGCCTTGCCTGGATGATAATGTAGTTTCATGTCATAATCCTATATGAGCTCCAGGCATCTGCTCTACCTGAGATTCAACTCCTTGTGGGTGAAGATGTACTTCAAACTCTTATGATCCGTGTATACATCACAACGGTTTCCGATGAGAAAATGTCTCCAGGTATTGAGCGCATGCACTAGGGCCGCTAACTCCAAATCATGCGTGGCATAATTGAACTCATGAGGTCGAAGCTGACATGAGGCATATGAAACAACTCTTCCGTCTTGCATAAGTACGCCTCCAAGTCCCTGGCGAGAAGTCTCGCAATATACTTGGAAATCCTTGCGTATATCTGGAAGAATTAGCACTGGGGCTATAACTAAATGTTTCTTCAACTTCTGAAAACTGGCTTCACATTCCTTGGTACATTTAAACTTGATGTCCTTCTTCAACAACTCTGTCATGGGCTTCGTGATCTTGGAAAAATTCTTAATGAATCTCCGATAATATCCTGCGAGTCCAAGGAAACTGCGTATCTCTCCAACTGAGGTGGGTGCCAACCACTCGGTCACAGATTTAACCTTGGAAGGGTCTACTGCTATACCTTCTCCTGATATAACATGTCTGAGAAATCCAACTTCCTTCAACCAAAACTCACATTTGCTGAACTTGGCATATAACTGATGTTCCCTGAGCTTCTCGAGAACCAAGCGCAAATGTTCCTTGTGTTCTTCTCCATTCTTCGAGTACACCAATATATCATCAATGAACACCACAACAAACTTATCCAAGAACTCCATGAACACATTATTCATCATACTCATAAAGTAGGCAGGGGAGTTAGTCAAACCAAAAGACATGACCATGTACTCATATAGCCCATACCTTGTGGTAAAACCTGTCTTAGGTATATCTTGCTCTCGGATCTTCAACTGGTGATATCCTGATCGTAGATCGATCTTGGAGAATACTTTAGCTCACTGGTGCTAGTCAAACAAATCATTGATCATCGGCAGTGGGTATTTGTTCTTGATCGTCACCTCATCCAGTGCACGATAATCAACAACCATTCTCAAAGATCCATCCTTCTTCTCAACTAAGAGCACTGGGGCTACTGGGGCTCCCCATGGTGATGAACTTGGACGAATATAACATTTCTAAAATAACTCCTTAATTTGCTTCTTAATTTCCTCCATATCATTTGCAGGCATCCGATATGGTCTCTTCAATATTGGTCTGGTGCCTGGCAACAACTCGATCAAAAACTCTATGTCTCGATCTGGTGGCATGCCTAGTAGTTCCTCCGGGAATACATCTGGATAATCCTTCACAACGGGCACTTCCTCATGTACAACTCCCGAGAGTGAATTTACGTGTGTCCTCCTTGGCGCATGCCTAGACACATACTTGATCCTTTGCCCTTCTGGGGTGGTGAGGAGAATTGACTTACTAGCACAATCGACATTTCCTCCATACATCGATAGCCAATCCATGCCTAGTATCACATCCAATCCTTGTGATTCCAGAATAATGTGGTCGGAGGGGAAAACATGCCTACCTATGGTTAATGGCAACTGAAAAAATCCTCGGCTAGCCATATACTCCGCTCCTGGTGAGCTTACCAACATAGGTGTCTTAAGGGCTACGGTGGGCAACTTAAACTTATCCACAAATCCCCTTGATATGTATGAATGCGATGCACCAGTGTCAAAAAGAACAAGGGCTGTAAATGACTTAATCAAAAACTTGCCAATAACTGTGTCAGGCTGCTCTTCAACTTCCTCCACGTTGACATGATTCACCTGACCTCTGGTGAAACGATTTGGTTTCTTTCTAGAGCTTCCATTGCCATTACCATTCTTTGCCTTAGAACAATCATTGGCATAGTGTCCAGTGTTCTCGCACTTGAAACAAGTAATGTGACTCAGATCCTTCTTGGTGGGTGTCGTGGGGTGGGAACGGCTCTAACTGCTGTTACTTCCATTCCCATTTCCATTCTTAGGGCCACTGTGGTTGTGTGAACTCCCTCCATTGTGAGAATGGCCTTCATGATTATGATGGGTGTGTCCTCCCGAGTACGGGGTAAAACATGGCTTCTGTTGAGCTACAGAGTTGTACTTCCCCTGTTCGTACTTCCGTTTGTGGCTCTCTATCTGATGCCGCTTGCCTTCAATCATGACGGCCCTATCTACCAGCTCCTGATAGTTGGTGAATGTTTCCACCATCAACTGCATACTCACCTCATCATTCAGCCCCTCAAGAAACTTCTCCTGCTTTGCGACATCTGTGGCCACGTCATCTGGGGCATAATGTGCTAACTTGCCGAATTCTTCCACGTACTACACCACAATACGATTTCCCTGGTGTAAGTTGTGGAACTCACGCTTCTTCATACTCATAGCTCCAGCTGAGACATGTGCGGTGCAGAAAGCCTGCTGAAATTGATCCCAAGTCACATTGGCCACAGGGAAAGTGGCAGTGTAGTTCTCCCACCATGAGGTTGCGGGTCCATCCAGTTGATGTGCGGCAAAGCGCACCTTCTCAGCATTAGTGCACCCTGCGGTGGTCAGATCCCTGATACGTCTCCAACGTATCTATAATTTTTGATTGCTCCATGCTATATTATCTACTGTTTTGGACATTATTGGGCTTTATTATCCACTTTTATATTATTTTTGGGACTAACCTATTAACCGGAGGCCCAGCCCAGAATTGTTGTTTTTTTGCCTGTTTTAGGGTTTCGAAGAAAAGGAATATCAAACGGAGTCCAAACGGAATGAAACCTTCGGAAACGTGATTTTCTCATCAGATAATATCAAAGAGACTAGGACCCTCCGTCAAGAAAGCCACGAGGCAGTCGCGAGGGTGGAGGGCACCCCCCCTAGGGCGCGCCCCCTGCCTCATGGGCCCCTCGAAGCTCCACTGACATACTTCTTCCTGCTATATATATCCACGTACCCCCAAACGATCAGATACGGAGCCAAAAACCTAATTCCACCGCCGCAACTTTCTGTATCCACGAGATCCCATCTTGGGGCCTGTTCTGGAGCTCCGCCGGAGGGGGCATCGATCACGGAGGGCTTCTACATCATCATCCATGCCCCTCCGATGAAGTGTGAGTAGTTTACTTCAGACCTACGGGTCCATAGTTAGTAGCTAGATGGCTTCTTCTCTCTTTTTGGATCTCAATACAATGTTCTCCCCCTCTCTTGTGGAGATCTATTCGATGTAATCTTCCTTTTGCAGTGTATTTGTTGAGACCGATGAATTATGGGTTTAAGATCAAGTCTATCTATGAATAATATTTGAATCTTCTCTGAATTCTTTTATGTATGATTGGTTATCTTTGCAAGTCTCTTCGAATTATCAGTTTGGTTTGGCCTACTAGATTGGTTGTTATTGCCATGGGAGAAGTGCTTAGCTTTGGGTTCGATCTTGCGGTGTCCTTTCCCAGTCACAGAAGGGGCAGCAAGGCACGTATTGTATCGTTGCCATCGAGGATAACAAGATGGGTTTTTTTATCATATTGCATGAAACTATCCCTCTACATCATGTCACCTTGCTTAAGGCGTTACTTTGTTTTTAACTTAATACTCTAGATGCATGCTGGATAGCGGTCGATGAGTGGAGTAATAGTAGTAGATGCGGGCAGGAGTCGGTCTACTTGTCTCAGACGTGATTCCTATATACATGATCATACCTATATATTCTCATAACTATGCTCAATTCTGCCAATTGCTCAACAGTAATTTGTTCACCCACCGTAGAATACTTATGCTCTTGAGAGAAGCCACTAGTGAAACCTATGGCCCCCGGGTCTCTTTCTCATCATATCAATCTCCATCACTTTATCATTGCTTTGCTTTTACTTTGCCTTTTACTTTTTACTTTGCATCTCTATACCAAAAATACCAAAAATATTATTTATCATCTCTATCAGATCTCACTTCCGTAAGTGACCGTGAAGGGATTGACAACCCCTAAGCGTGTTGGTTGCGTTGAGCTATTGTTTTTGTGTAGGTACGAGGGACTCGCGCGTAGCCTCCTGATACCTTGGTTCTCAAAAACTGAGGGAAATACTTACGCTACTTTGCTGCATCATCCTCTCCTTTTCGGGGAAATCCAACACAGTGCTCAAGAGGTAGCAATCCCTTCCAATCTTGTGGATCCAATCATCAGCAACAATTGGCTCGATGCTGCTAGAGAACATCGGCTGAGTCAACCTTAGAAAACAGGCTAGGTTGTCAACTGGGGGTGGTGGCGGTGGGTTGTTGTTGCCTTGGTTCTGGACTAGCAACTGCATCAAGGTATTCTGCTGTTGGATCAACTGAGTGAGCTCCGATGGGAAAACGAATCCGGGGTCACGTCTCGGAGGCATCTGATAGGTTTAGAGGGGTGAGAATAGAATCGAGTGAGGTCTAAAGAGATAGTTCACTACCCATATGCACATGTGACAAACATATTCATTCCACACCACCCAATATCAAACAAGATTCATACAATCAATCTAAGCTACCGTTACAAAATCTCGCGAATAATTAATATATACATGGAAGAACTCTAATGGTAATATGGTGGTCGACTAGAAATTTTGATCGGTGGAAGACTCCATAATATCTGCTCCAGCTTCGTCTTCATAATCATCATCTCTGTCAGGGTCGGAGTGTGTCGTCTAGTATGCTGTAATCTTCTGAACGAATGTTCACTCCAGGTTCGGGCTCCCCCATGAATATTCCGAGCTGCCTCTTTAGGTATTCATTATGCTCCAGTAGTACAACAATTTCCTCTTCATATCCATCACGTGTAGCCTTGAGTTCCTCTTCTAGCTCCATGTTCTGGGTCATCACCTTTTTCGTGTCTATCATGTTAGCGCACATCTGGTTCTCAGAACGACGAATGTGTTGGTTCAACTCCTGTATGTAAGCTACAATAGATTAATCCTTCCTGGTGCGAATCATCTCCCATTGCTCATCTCAGTGTCCACATATCGGGTAGGTGGTGTCTTTAAGATCCTTGTTATACACCTCTCCTATGTGTCCAATGGCGATGTGGGCGGCCATGCTCCTTCCTAAACTCCAGGTTGGTGCATCAAAGGAAAACTCGATGGGCACGGTAATTGGTGCAAAAGTCCTTCATGGAACACGAACTTGAATCGTCCAGTGCTCCCTTCTGGTAAAGTGGCGGTGAAAGTTCCGGTGAAGCTTCGTATGCCAATGTCCAGGTACCTAGTGACTTCCTTCAAGTGTCCTCCAAAAGGGGCGTCATCATCCGGTTGAGTGAACTTGTTCGTTGGGTCCGCCATCTATAGAGTAGAAATGGAGAAGAGTTAGAAATGAGTAGAGAAGAGTATCATGTGGCTATTACTAGTGGTCGCGTCCTATAGTCAGCGTGTGCTCTGATACCATCTTGTAGTGTCATCCATGGATCGGTATTGCTGACACACATAGTACTCGAGGAATTATAGCAGAGTTCAACCACACACTTATTACATCGAGTGTCTCATGAGGAGAACTTATTACAATAATATGGCTGAAGGCTATCTAAATAAGATAACTGCGGAAGCATCGAAGATAAATGAGTTCATCAACTCCACGACATTACTGAGTGCATGACAACGACCTATCGCTCCTTACTCTTCGTCTGAAACTTCTGCAACATGATACGTTGTAGCCGTGTAAGTCAGCACATGGAATATGCTGGCAAGATAACACTATAGAGCAATGAACAATAACAGCTATCACTACATGCATATATGGCTGGTGGAGGCTCTAGGTTTAATATTTTGCATAAAGCCAATTTTTTCCTACAACAAAAGGAATATATTTTATTTAACTACCAAATTTATGTCATTAATGAGAATGTGCCCCCAACTCAATCCCAAAAGAATATTATTAACCCAACAAACTTATTAAGTAAATGTTGAGATCAACCAATAATTCAAATACCAGATACTCAAGATGTCCATAACCGGGGACACGGCTAGTCATGATTAGTTTGTACACTCTGCAGATGTTTGCACACTTTTCCCCACAAGACTCGATCTCCTCCGTTGAATTTCTTGCACTGCATGATGTTTGAGAAACGGATGATCGAGACACAGTCTTTTCGAGGAGGTCCTCTTAACCGATAGATAGGCCGGTACACCTAAAATTCCCCTACATCAGCTAGCCCATCACGGAAAGGTTTCCCACAACTTACTCAACTATGCTAGAGCCCATAATGGCATGTGGCTGCACACGGAAGTTTCTAGCATGAATAATCTTATGACCCCTTAGAGCCTGGGTGGCATTCCATAGGACAACACTGGATTCCCCAGGTGCCCACAACCAATCCACCCAGATGTGTATTAAAGTAGCCACCTTAAGTTTTGATGTCTACTACACAACCTTCTTCTTGTAGACGTTGTTGGGCCTCCAAGTGCAGAGGTTTGTAGGACAGTAGCAAATTTCCCTCAAGTGGATGACCTAAGGTTTATCAATCCGTGGGAGGCATAGGATGAAGATGGTCTCTCTCAAGCAAACCCTGCAACCAAATAACAAAGACTCTCTTGTGTCCCCAACACACCCAATACAATGGTAAATTGTATCCGTCCACTAGTTCGGCGAAGAGATGGTGATACAAGCGGTATATGGATTGTAGATAAAGGTATTTGTAATCTGAAATTATAAAAACAGCAAGGTAACTAATGATAAAAGTGAGCGTAAACAGTATTGCAATGCGTGGAAATAAGGTCTAGGGTTCATACTTTTGCTAGTGTAAGTTCCCTCAACAACAATAACATAATTGGATCACATAACTATCCCTCAACATGCAAAAAAAAGTCACTCCAAAGTCACCAATAGTGGAGAACAAATGAAGAGATTATGGTAGGGTACGAAACCACCTCAAAGTTATTCTTTCCAATCAATCCGTTGGGCTATTCCTATAAGTGTCACAAACAACCCTAGAGTTCGTACTAGAATAACACCTTAAGACACAAATCAACCAAAACCCTAATATCACCTAGATACTCCAATGTCACCTCAAGTATCCGTGGGTATGATTATACGATATGCATCACACAATCTCAGATTCATCTATTCAACCAACACATAGAACCTCAAAGAGTGCCCCAAAGTTCTACCGGAGAATCACGACGAAAATGTGTGCCAACCCCTATGCATAGGTTCATGGACAGAACCCGCAAGTTGATCACCAAAACATACATCAAGTGAATCACGTGATATCCCATTGTCACCACAGATATCCACGGCAAGACATACATCAAGTGTTCTCAAATCTTTAAAGACTCAATCCGATAAGATTACTTCAAAGGGGAAACTCAATTCATTACAAGAGAGTAGAGGGGGAAGAAACATCATAGGATCCAAATATAATAGCAAAGCTCGCGATACATCAAGATCGTATCATCTCAAGAACACGAGAGAGAGAGAGAGAGGGAGATCAAACACATAGCTACTGGTACATACCCTCGGCCCCGAGGGAGAACTACTCCCTCGTCATCATGGAGAGCACCGGGATGATGAAGATGGCCACCGGAGAGGGATTGCCCCCTCCGGCAGGGTGTCGGAACGGGTCTAGATTGGCTTTCGGTGGCTACAGAGGCTTCTGGCGGCGGAACTCCCGATCTATTGTGCTCTCGGATGTTTTTATGGTATATGGAGATATATAGGCGAAAGAAGTACGTCAAGGGGGCCACGAAGGGCTCACGAGGGTGGAGGGCGCGCCCAGGGGGTGGGCGCGCCCCCCTGCCTCGTGACCTCCTCGCAGATCCCCCGACGTGCACTCCAAGTCTTCTGGGCTTCTTTCCTTCCAAAAATGAGTTCCGTGAAGTTTCAGGTCAATTGGACTCCTTTTGGTTTTCCTTTTCTTCGAAACCCTAAAACAGGGTAATATCAGAAACTGGCACTGGGCTCTGGGTTAATAGGTTAGTCCCAAAAATGATATAAAAGTGTATAATAAAGCCGATAAACATTCAAAACAGTAGATAATATAGCATGGAGCAATCAAAAATTATAGATACATTGGAGACGTATCAGCATCCCCAATCTTAATTCCTGCTCATCCTCGAGTAGGTAAATGATAAAAACAGAATTTTTGATGTGGAGTGCTACTTGGCATAATTTCAATGTAATTCTTCCTAATTGTGGTATGAATATTCAGATCCATAAGATTCAAGACAAAAGTTTAATATTGACATAAAAACAATAATACTTCAAGCATACTAACTAAGCAATTATGTTTTCTCAAAATAACATGGCCAAAGAAAGCTATCCCTACAAAATCATATAGTCTGGCTATGCTCTATCTTCACCACACAAAGTATTTAAATCATGCACAACCCCGATGACAAGCCAAGCAATTGTTTCATACTTTTGACATTTTCAAGACATTTTCGATCTTCACGCAATACATGAGCGTGAGCCATGGATGTAGCACTATGTGTGGAATAGAATGGTGGTTGTGGAGAAGACAAAAAGAGGGGAAGATAGTCTCACATCAACTAGGCGTATCAACGGGCTATGGAGATGCCCATCAATAGATATCAATGTGAGTGAGTAGGGATTTCCATGCAACGGATGCACTAGAGCTATAAGTATATGAAAGCTCAACAAAAGAAACTAAGTGGGTGTGCATCCAACTCGCTTGCTCACGAAGACCTAGGGCATTTTGAGGAAGCCCATCATTGGAATATACAAGCCAAGTTCTATAATGAAAAATTCCCACTAGTATATGAAAGTGACAACATAGGAGACTCTCTATCATGAAGATCATGGTGCTACTTTGAAGCACAAGTGTGGTAAAAGGATAGTAGCATTGCCCCTTCTCTCTTTTTCTCTCATTTTTTATTTTTTATTTTTTATTTGGGCCTTCTCTTTTTTTATGGCCTCTTTTTTTATTTGGGCTTCTTTGGCCTCTTTTTTTATTTTTCGTCCGGAGTCTCATCCCGACTTGTGGGGGAATCATAGTCTCCATCATCCTTTCCTCACTGGGACAATGCTCTAATAATGATGATCATCACACTTTTATTTTTCTTACAACTCAAGAATTACAACTCGATACTTAGAACAAGATATGACTCTATATGAATGCCTCCGGCGGTGTACCGGGATGTGCAATGATGCATGAGTGACATGTATGAAAGAATTATGAACGGTGGCCTTGCCACAAATACGATGTCAACTACATGATCATGCAAAGCAAGATGACAATGATGAAGCATGTCATAATAATGGAATGGTGGAAAGTTGCATGGCAATATATCTCGGAATGGCTATGGAAATGCCATAATAGGTAGGTATGGTGGCTGTTTTGAGGAAGGTGTATGGTGGGTTTATGGTACTGGCGAAAGTTGTGCGGTACTAGAGAGGCTAGCAATGGTGGAAGGGTGAGAGTGCGTATAATCCATGGACTCAACATTAGTCATAAAGAACTCACATACTTATTGCAAAAATCTATTAGTTATCGAAACAAAGTACTACGCGCATGCTCCTAGGGGATAGATTGGTAGGAAAAGACCATCGCTCGTCCCCGACCGCCACTCATAAGGAAGGCAATCAAAAAATAAATCATGCTCCGACTTCACCACATAACGGTTCACCATACGTGCATGCTACGGGAATCAGAAACTTCAACACAACTATTTATCAAATTCACAACTACTCAACTAGCATGACTCTAATATCACCATCTCCATATCTCAAAACAATTTTCAAGTATCAAACTTCTCATAGTATTCAACACACTCATAAGAGAATTTTATTATTCTTGAATACCTAGCATATTAGGATTTTAATAAAATTACCATGCTATTTAAGACTCTCAAAATAATCTAAGTGAAGCATGAGAGTTAATCTATTAATTCAAAATAAAACTACCACCATGATTTAAAAAATATAAGTGAAGTACTAGAGCAAATGACAAACTACTCCGAGAGATTTAAGTGGAGATCAATGAGTAGTCGAATAATTATGCAACTATGTGAAGACTCTCTAACATTTAATAATTTCAGACCTTGGTATTCTATTCAAACAGCAAGGAAAGCAAAATAAAATGACATTCTAAGAATATCAAACATCATGTGAAGAATAAAAACTTAGGACCAACCGATACTAACCGATAATTGTTGAAGAAGAAAGGTGGGATGCCAACCGGGGCATCCCCAAGCTTAGATGCTTGAGACTTCTTGAAATATTATCTTGGGATTCCTCGGGCATCCGCAAGTGTAGCGACCAGACCTCAAACAGTCTGATCTCTGTGCTCCGGTGTCATCCCTGGATCAGTAATGCCGACACCACATAGTACTCGGAGGATTTATAGCAGAGTAGCAATCACACACTTATTACATCGAATGTCGCAAAAGAGAACTTATTACAATAAATATGGCTTAAGGCCATCTAATAACGATATTAGCGGGAGGCTTGGAAGATAGGTGAGTCCATCAACTCCAACGGCATCACTGAGTATAGAACCACGACCTAAAACTCCTTAATCGTCGTCTGAAAAGTCTGCAACATTAACGTTGCAGCCCGAAACGGGTCAGCACATGGAATATGCTGGCAAGGTAACACATAGAGAGTAATGGAATGAAACAGCTATACTATATGCATATTTGGCTGGTGGAAAGCTCTATGGTTATAGTTTTGCGTAAAGCCAATTTTTCCCTACTGCAAAGGAATAAATTTATTTAACTATCATGGTGGTTGTTAAACATTGAGAATGGTTGACAGCATTCTCAATCCCAATTAAGCATCATCATTAAACATAACCCAACAAAATTAATTTTAGAGTAACATGTTGAGATTCACATGATAATCCAAGTACTAGATACTCAAGATGTCCATAACCGGGGACACGGCTAATCATGATTAGTTTATTACACTCTGCAGAGGTTTGCGCACTTTTCCCCACAAGACTCGATCGCCTCCGTTTGGTTTCTCGCACTTCATGGTGTTTGAGAAGACGGATGACCGAGACATAGTCTTTCAGAAGCGCTAACACCTTACGATCGGGTAGACCGTACCACCTACATCCCCTACATCTGCTAGTCTACCACTGTAAGAGTTCGCACGACTTAGTCAACTATGCTAGAGCCCATAATAGCTTGTGGCTGCACACGGAAGTTTCTAGTATGAATAGTCTCATGATTCCTTTGAGCCTGGGTGGCGGTCCATAAAAAAATAGACAAGTCCTGGAATACCCAGGTGCCTCAATCCACCCAGATGTGTGTTTACGTTGCCACCTTAGATAAACCATTAATTAACAAAACTCACATCTGTCATGGATATCACTCACCCAATCGACGTCTACTAGCATAGCATGGCATAATAAGCAAACGTAGAAGTAACTCCCAAAGGTTTGATAGATAAACAGGTAATAGGTTCTACCTCAACTACGTCCCATCCCACAATTTAATTAGATCCTAAGCATGCAATGTGTGAGGATTGATCTAATGCAATAAAACTGGGTAGTAGAAAAGGTATGATCAAAGTGTTACTTGCCTTGCTGATGATCCGCGAAACCTAACGATTCGAAGTAATAGGTGGCGCACTTCGGGTATTCTATCGCAGACAAACAAACAAGGAAACAATAAGCACTCATCTAATGCACAGGTAAAACTCAAATAAGAGATCTAACCAGAAGGTTCAACTTAACAACTCTGGTTGGCAAAAGAATCAAATCGAACAAAGCAACGAAAGTCAAACGGCGAAAGAAAACACTTCGTTCTAGTAATCTGGATCTAGAGCAAATTTTACAGTAGCAAAATCTTTTTTAAGTTGGTTAAACGGATAGAGGGTTTCGATACGAAACTCTAGGTGCTTGAATCGCCTGATTCCGATAAACGAGCGAAAAATTATACTAAAATGAAAATCGGATCAGGAATCGCGATCAGAAAAATCGCCGATTTAATCCGAGAAAAGAAAAAACGATGAACGCTCGCTAGAACGAATGACCGGGCGAACGCTCACTATTTAAATAAAGCGGAAAAACTGATCTATTAAAAAAACCGAATCTAAAAAAACCGACGGAAAAACCGATATATATATATATATATATATATATATATATATTTAAAAACCGATGGCACGGAAGTCGAGGCGGCGGCGAACCTTGGCGGCGGCGGCGCGGGGCGGCGGCGGGCAGCGGCGGTGGCGGCGGTGCGTGGGGCGGGTTGGGCGGCGGCTAGGTTTCTCCCGGGGGGGCTGGGCCAACTTTTAAAGCCTGCCGGGCCAGAGTCCTAACCGGACACGGCCCGGTTAGGTCGGTTCAGTTTGTTTTAAATTATTCCGCTCGGAAGAAAAATAAAAAGAAATACTAAACGGACTCCAAAAATTCCGAAATAAATTTTCATGGGCTTCTAAAATCAAGCCTCACAAGGTGAACATTTATTTGGGACCTAAATGCAATTTTGAAAAACACACATTTTTCCTAAATTCAAATAAAACACCGAAAACTCCGAAATAAAATCTTATTTGATTTTTTTATTAAATCCTCAATATATCTCTATTTTGGGAAAGTCATTTTATTCCCTCTCTCATATTTTTGTAATAGAAATAATTGATGATAAAATAAATAAAATCAAATGATCCTATTCTCAAAATTTGAGGGAACTCAAATATGAAAATAACGAAATCCCCAACTCTCTCCGTGGGTCATTGAGTTGCGTAGAATTTCTAGGATCAACCAAAATGCAAAAAAAATATGATATGCATGATGATCTAATGTATAACATTCCAAATTGGAAATTTGGGATGTTACAAACCTACCCCCCTTAAGATGAATCTCGCCCTCGAGATTCGGGTTGGTTAGAAAATAGGTGAGGGTGGTCCTTGAGTAAATCTTCCTCTCGTTCCCAGGTGGCTGCATCCTCTGTGTGGTGGCTCCACTCAACTTTGCAAAACTTGATAACCTTGCTACGAGTGACTCGACTGGTAAACTCGATAATCTTAATTGGTTTCTCCTCGTAGGTCAAATCGTTATCCAACTGAATAGTTTCTAAGGGCACTGTGTCTCTCAACGGTATGTCAGCCATCTCCGCGTGACATTTCTTTAACTGGGAAATGTGGAACACATCATGAACTCCTGACAATCCTTTGGGCAATTCCAACTTGTAGGAAACTTCTCCCATACATTCCAAAACTCGATATGGTCCTACAAATCGTGGTGCTAACTTCCCTTTAACTCCAAAACGCTTTGTTCCCCGAAGTGGAGATACTCGAAGATAAGCTCTATCTCCGACTTCGTAAACTGCCTCCTTGCGTTTAGAATCTGCATAACTCTTCTGTCTGGACTGGGCTACCGTGAGCCTATCGCGAATCAACTTCACCTTCTGTTCAGACTCTTTAATCAGGTCAGGTCCAAACAACTGGCGGTCTCCAACTTCGTCCCATGACAACGGTGTCCTGCACCTCCTTCCGTACAAGGCTTCGAAAGGGGCCACCTTTAAACTGGTTTGATAACTGTTGTTGTAAGAGAACTTTGCATATGGCAAATTATCGTCCCAACTAGATCCATAATCTAGCGCACAAGCTCTCAGCATATCCTCCAAACTTTGATTGACTCTCTCGGTCTGCCCATCTGTCTGTGGATGAAAAGTTGTACTGAACTCTAGCCTAGTTCCCAAAGTTTCGTGCAACTGCTTCCAGAACTTTGAGGTAAACTGGGTTCCTCTATCTGATACGATACTCCTTGGAACTCCATGCAGACATACGATCCTGATCATGTATATCTTTGCCAACTTAGCACTGGTGTAAGTGGTCTTTACTAGGATGAAATGAGCTACTTTTGTCAATGGATCAACTACAACCCAAATCGAGTCATAGCCTGAACGAGTCCTGGGCAATCCCGTGATAAAATCCATGCCTAGCTTATCCCACTTCCATTCGGGTATCGGCAATGGTTGTAACAGTCCCGCTGGCTTCTGATGCTCTGCCTTTACTCTCTGACATACATCACAAACTGCTACGTACTCCGCAATATCCTTCTTCATTCCGGTCCACCAGAAAATATCCTTCAAATCCAAATACATCTTGGTATTTCCTGGGTGAATCGGATATGGTGAATCATGTGCCTCTTGTAAAATTAACTTCCTGATCTCCGGATCATTTGGCACGTAAACACGGTCTTCAAACCATAGGGTGTCGTGCTCATCCTCATGAAATCCTTTAGCTTTTCCTTTGCTCATTTTCTCCTTAATAGAAGCAATCTCCTTGTCAGTCCTTTGAGCTTCTCTGATTTTATCCATCAATGTAGACTGAATCTCTAGTGCTGCTACATAGCCTCTCGAAACTATTTCCAAACATAGTTCGCGAAGATATTCTGCTAACTCCATTGGTATTTCTCCCGTCATTAATGTATTGACATGGCTCTTACGGCTTAATGCGTCAGCTACTACATTAGCCTTCCCGGGATGATAATGCAATTTCATATCATAATCCTTAATGAGCTCCAACCATCTCCTTTGTCTGAGGTTTAACTCCTTCTGTGTGAAAATATACTTCAAACTCTTATGATCCGTATACACCTCGCAATGGTTTCCAATGAGGAAATGTCTCCATGTTTTCAGTGCATGCACTACGGCTGCTAGCTCCAAATCATGCGTGGCATAATTTAACTCATGAGGTTTTAGTTGTCTTGAGGCATATGAAACAACTCTCCCGTCCTGCATAAGCACTGCTCCAAGTCCTCGACGTGAAGCGTCGCAATACACCTCATAATCTTTGGTCTGGTCTGGCAAAATCAACACTGGTGAGGTAACCAAATGTTTCTTCAACTCTTGGAAACTAGCCTCACATTCCTCTGTCCATATGAACTTGGTATCTTTCTTCAGCAACTCCGTCATAGGCTTCGCAACCTTTGAGAAATTCTCAATAAATCTCCGGTAGTATCCTGCGAGTCCAAGAAAACTCCGAATCTCTCCAACTGTTGTTGGGGCTTCCCACTTGGTCACGGTTTCAACTTTAGTGGGGTCAACTGCTATACCTACTCCAGATATAACGTATTCGAGGAATCCTACTTCCTTCAACCAAAACTCACATTTGCTGAACTTGGCATATAATTGATGTTCTCTAAGCTTTCCAAGTACCAAACGCAAATGCTCCTTGTGCTCCTCTTCATTCTTCGAATACACCAGGATATCATCAATGAACACTACGATGAACTTATCCAAGAACTCCATAAACACCTTGTTCATCATGTTCATAAAATAGGCAGGTGCGTTAGTCAGACCAAATGACATAACGGTATACTCATACAGCCCATACCTGGTGGTAAAAGCTGTCTTCGGAATATCCTGTTCTCGAATCTTCAACTGGTGGTATCCTGATCACAGATCGATCTTGGAAAATACCTTAGCTCCTTGCAATCGATCAAACAGATCGTTGATCATTGGTAGTGGGTACTTGTTCTTGATCGTTACTTCATTCAATCCTCGATAATCGACAACCATCCTTAACGATCCATCCTTCTTCTCCACTAGTAGTACTGGCGATCCTCAAGGCGAAGAACTTGGGCGAATATACCCTTTATCCGGTAACTCCTTAATTTGCTTCTTTATTTCCATCAAATCCTTTGCTGGCACCCTATATGGTCTCTTTGATATTGGCCCTGTGCCTGGCAATAGCTCAATCAAAAACTCAATATCTCTATCCGGTGGCATGCCTGGCAACTCCTCTGGAAATACATCAGGGAAATCCCTTACCACTGGTACTTCCTCCTGCACAACTCCTGTTAGGCAATTTACTTGAGTCCTCTTTGGCACATGCCGGGATACATACTTGATCCTTCTCCCTTCTGGGGTGGTAAGCAAAATTGTCTTACTAGCACATTCAATATTCCTATCATACTTTGATAACCAATCCATGCCTAATATCACATCCAATCCTTGAGATTCCAATACTATTAGGTCTGAGGGAAAAACATAGTTACCAATCCTTAATGGTAACCGATCACACCATAGACTAGCCACATACTCTGCTCCAGGCGAGGTTACTAACATGGCTGACCTAAGGGCTTGGGTTGGTAGGTTATACTTATCCACAAATCCCCTTGAGATGTATGAATGCGATGCACCAGTATCAAAAAGAACGAGGGTAGTAAATGACTTAACCAAAAACTTACTTATTACTGCATCGGGCTGAGCTTCAACCTCCTCCACGCTAACGTGGTTCACCTGTTCCCTGTTGAAAGGGTTCGGCTTCTTCCCAGAACTTCCATTGCCATTTTGGCCTTTAGGACATTCATTGGCATAATGTCCGGTCTTCTGACACTTAAAGCAAGTGACTTGGCTTAGGTCCTTCTTGGCTGGGGTTGATGGGTTGGTGCGATTCTGGCCGTTGCTTCCTCCATTGCCATTTCCATTCTTGGTGCCATTGTGATTGTGCGAGCTACCTCCTCCATGGGTATGCTGAAAATGTCCTCCCGGTCTAGGGGTAAAACGTGGCTTCTGCTGAGCTCCTGAATTGTACTTCCCTTGTCCATACTTCCTCTTGTGATTCTCAATTTGCTGCTGCTTCCCTTCAATCATAAGAGCATGATCTACCAACTCCTGGTAGTTGTTGAAGGTGGCTACCATCAACTGCATGCTCAACTCATCATTCAGTCCTTCTAGAAACTTCTCCTGCTTAGCAGCATCCGTAGCGACGTCATCTGGTGCATAACGTGCTAACTTACTAAATTCCTCCACCTACTGGCCAACTGTCCGTCCTCCTTGGCGCAAGTTGCGAAACTCACACTTCTTCATGGCCATAGCTCCTGCTGAAAAATGTGCAGTATGAAAAGCCTGGTGAAACTGGTCCCATGTGACAGTGTCAACTGGGAAAGTGGCTGTGAAATTCTCCCACCATGATGCTGCGGGTCCTTCTAGCTGATGTGCGGCAAACTTCACCTTCTCTGCATCTGTGCATCCTGCTGTGGTCAACTCCCTAGCTGTCTTGCGGAGCCAATCATCTGCTACTATCGGCTCGGTGCTACTGGAAAACACCGGCGGATTTAGCCTAAGAAAACGGGCTAAGTGGTCAATAGGTGGTGGTGGTGGTGGTGGGTTGTTGTTGTTGTTCCCTTGATTCTGATTCTGGACTAGCAATTGCATCAATGTGTTCTGCTGCTGGATCAACTGGGTGAGCTCCGGTGGAAAGGCAAATCCGGGGTCACGTCTCGGAGGCATCTGAGGGTTTAGAAAAGATGAGATATAAGAATAGAGGGGGTCTAAAGAGAAAACACTACCCATATGCACATGAGGCAAAAGCAAAAAATTCACTTCAATCAATCAAACAAGGGCATACAATCGATCTAACTATCGCAAAAGTGCTCGGACTACTATATTTACATGGTGGACTACTACTACTGATGAGGTGGTCTACTAGAAATATTCTTCGGTTGCAGACTCCATGATATCTGCTCCATCTTCATCAACATAGTCATCATTGCTACTATCTGGTTCCGAGTCGGTGTCGTCGATGATGATGTAGTCTTCCGGGCTAATCTCCTGGGGTTCTTCGTCTTCATCTACTGGCGTAGGGCCTCCCATAAATATTCCAATCTTCTTGATCAGGTCGTCATTCTTCTCCACCAATACTTCAATTTCCTCTTCATAATCTTCACGTGTAGCCTTGAGTTCTTCCTCTGGTTCCTTGATTCTAGTCTTAGCCTTCTTCAGATCTATCATGTCGGCGCACATCTGGTTCTCCTATCGTTGAATGTGCTGGTTTAATGTGACGCCCCGAGACCGATGTGCCAGGTGTCTTCCTGTTATTCGTTGTTGTTGCCATGTCATTTGCTTGCGTGTCGCATCTTATCATGTCATCATGTGCATTGCATCATCATGTTTTAAAACTTGCATTCGTCCGGGTTTCCCCAGTTCTCTCTATTGTCCGTTCCGAGTCCACACACACTTGCACGTGCCCGCGGCATGTCCGAAATAGTATTTTATAAGTGGCCGGAAAATGTTCTCGGAATGGGATGAGAGTTGACGTGTGGTCTTATTATAGTGTAGATAGACCGCCTATCAAGTTTCATCGCATTCAGAGTTCGTTTGATGCCCCAACGTTTAACTATAGTGGCATTATAGCCGGTCTAACGTCGGACGTTTTCGGTCTCCGGAGACAGATGCCGGGTCCTCTCTCTCTTCTCCCCCTCACAGTCTCGCCACAGCCCACCTAGTCCATCCTCCTTCCCCTCTTCGCTTCCGGAGTTGTCCGATGCGACCGCACGGTCTGAAACCCTCTCTGCACAGTGCATCGAACCCCTCACGCGCGCGTCCGAAAATTGTCCCGGACCCGACCCGAGCAGTCGTCACCGTTGGATCCGGATCATCCCCAAACATCTACAAAACATCTCCATTTTATTATTTGGACTCCCTAGCCTATTTTTCTCGACCGCCCGATTTCGATCGGAGGGCCCAACCTCAATCGTTTTACCTATATATAGTCCACCGCCTTCTAAATCAGATCAAACCCTAGTCTAAACCTACCCCTAGACCCTCCCCTAATCTCTCAACCGCTGGCCACCTACTCCCACTCCTCAATTTCTGTAGCCACCCTCTTCCCCGCCGCCACTTGGCGCCTCCTCCACCATCAGCCGCTGTGGCCCGTGAAGCCCATCCGGGGCCCGCCCTGGCCTCGATCTCCCCACCGTCGCCCGTACGCTGCAGCCCGTAGGCTCCCCGCATGCCCGAGCCGCTCCCTCCTCGATCCTGATCTGGATCGAGGGGACGAGGGGTTTCTGCCCCGCCTCATTGGAGTTGCCTCCGCCGCCGGCGAGCACCTTCACTAGTCCGCTGCCCCGTCAGGTCGCCGCCTCTCTCTCCTTACCTTCTCTCTCTGCTCTCACCTTCCCTCTGTCTCTCGTGTAGGAGCAAGATGGCCGCCGCTATGAATGAGCTTTAGCATCACCGCGCCAGATCCGCCTCCAACCGCCGGGAACGGATCTGCCCAGCTCGGATCTGTTCGGATCCGGCTGACCTCGCTGCCACCCGCCGTCCACCTTCCCCGTTCCTCGTGTCGGCGCCGCCATGCCCTCCATGCTCGTGCGGACGCACGAGGAGGACGACCAGCTCCGCGTCCATTCGAGTGGGCCACCGCACGCCCTAGCCTGGCCCAGCTCCCACGCGCGGCCCAGCGTGCCCCTTCGTGGCCTGCCCCTTCCACCGTCTGGGCCTCAGCCCAAAGTGAGAAGCCCCTCTATTTTTTCCTGTTGTTGGGCCAACAGTTTCGGCCCGAGGTGTCTTTTTTTCCTGCTGCGAATTTATCTATTTATCCAGTGTTTTACAGATTTGCAGAAAAACCCTCCATGTTCATGCATATAATAACTTAATAACTGTGCATCATATTAAAATGATTAGTATATGAAACTTGCTCAGAATTTTGTGTAGGTTAATAATTTGCAACTTTCATCCATGTCTAAATTTTTTAAAATGATGTTTGTTTAAATTTGCCCCTATGCCATGCTAAAATGATTTATTTCATAACTAAATAACCGTAGATCGGATTTAAATAAACTTTATATGTAAATGGGGTAGAAAAATGCCTAGTTTAACATGGTGACCTTTATTTGCATGTTAAACAACTCTAAAATTGTGTTTAGGGCAGAACAGTACCAAATCTATAATATGCTCATGGAGAGTTTCCGGAATTGTTGTTCGTTGCTTCCGGCCTCTTTTAACCTTGACTAGATAGGTAGTTTTCATTTGTTTCCCTTCTTGCCATGCTAACAACATTTAATATTGTTGGGTACATAAACAAGATCGAACCAAATACGTTATGTGGTGTTTTGGCAATATGCAACTCCGTTGCATATTGTGCTCCACTTAATTTGTAGGGTTGCTTGTGCACTTTGCCATGCCATGTATCATTAAACTGGACATGCATCATACTTGATTGTGCATCATGCCATGTTCATGTCGTGGTTGTTTACTATGTTGTTTGTTTCTTTCCAGTGCTGCTTCTTCGGATTGGTTCCGATAACGTCGCGTTTGTGAGGACCCGTTCGACTACGTCCGTTTGTCTTCTTCATGGACTCATTCTTCTTCCTTGCGGGATTTCAGGCAAGATGACCATACCCTCGAAATCACTTCTATCTTTGCTTGCTAGTTGCTCTCTCTTTTGCTATGGCTATGCTGCGATACCTACCACTTGCTTATCATGCCTCCCATATTGTTAAACCAAGCCTCTAACCCACCTTGTCCTAGCAAACCGTTGTTTGGCTATGTTACCGCTTTGCTCAACCCCTTTTATAGCGTTGTTAGTTGCTGGTGAAGATTGAAGCTTGTTCCATGTTGGAACATGGATATTTTGTTGGGATATCACAATATATCTTATTTAATTAATGCATCTATATACTTGGTAAAGGGTGGAAGGCTCGGCCTTATGCCTGGTGTTTTGTTCCACTCTTGCCGCCCTAGTTTTCGTCATATCGGTGTTATGTTCCCGGATTTTGCGTTCCTTACGCGGTTGGGTATAATGGGAACCCCTTGACAGTTCGCTTTGAATAAAACTCCTCCAGCAAGGCCCAACCTTGGTTTTACCATTCGTCACCTAGCCTCTTTTTCCCTTGGGTTAGGCCAGCCCAAGGGTCATCTTATTTTAACCCCCCCCCCCCCGGGCCAGTGCTTGTCTAAGTGTTGGTCCGAACTTAGTAGACTGCGGGGCCACCTCGGGGAAACTTGAGGGCTGCTTTTACTCGTAGGATGTCTCATCCGGTGTTGCCCTGAGAACGAGATATGTGCAGCTCCCATCAGGATGTCGGCGCATCGGGCGGCTTTGCTGGAATTGTTTTACCATTGTTGAGGATGTCTTGAAGTACCGGGATACCGAGTCTGATCGGAATGTCTCGGGAGGAGGTCTATTCCTTCGTTGACCGTGAGAGCTTGTGATGGGCTAAGTTGGGACACCCCTGCAGGGATTTGAACTTTCGAAAGCCGTGCCCGCGGTTATGGGCAGATGGGAATTTGTTAATGTCCGGTTGTAGAAAACCTGAAGTTGACCTTAATTATAATACATCAACAGCGTGTGTAACCGTGATGGTCTCTTTCCGGCGGAGTCCGGGAAGTGAACACGGTTGTTGGAGTTATGCTTGACGTAGGTAGTCCAGGATCACTTCTTGATCATACTTTTATCGACCGTACTTTGCCTTCTCTTCTCGCTCTCATTTGCGTATGTTAGCCACCATATATGCTAGTCGCTTGCTGCAGCTCCACCTCATACCTTTTACCTTACCCATAAGCTTAAATAGTCTTGATCGCGAGGGTGCGAGATTGCTGAGTCCCCGTGACTCACAGATACTTCCAAACCAACTTGCAGGTGCCGATGAGACCATGCAGATGACGCAACCAAGTTCAGGAGGAGCTCGATGATGATCTTGTCCTTTGTGTTGCTTCGTTCTAGTTGATCAGTAGTGGAGCCCAGTTGGGGTCGATCAGGGACCTTTGTCGCTTTTGGGGTTCTTCTATTATTTTGGTTCCGTAGTCACACCATGAGTGTATTTGGATGATGTAATGTTTTATTCATGTAATTGTGTGAAGTGGCGATTGTAAGCCAACTATGTATCTCTTTTCCCTTATTGTATTACATGGGTTGTTTGCGAAGATTACCCCACTTGCGACATTGCTTTCAATGTGGTTATGCCTCTAAGTCGTGCTTCGACACGTGGGAGATATAGCCACATCAAGGGCGTTACAAGTTGGTATCAGAGCCTTCCCTGACCTTAGGAGCCCCCACTCATTGATCGTTTTTAGCAGCCGTTGTTGAGTCTAGAAAAATGTTTTGAGTCATTTAGGAACTATATATCGGAGAGTTTAGGAATTCTTTTTACTTCCCAGTCTCCTCATCGCTCTGGTAAGGCATCCTGACATAGAGTTTTGACTCTTCTCTTCTCAAATTTCACTAAAAAAATTAGGATCACGCGGGTATCTTGGAATCGTTTCGATGGTTTTATGATGAGAACATTGTCTTGGTGCCTCCTGTCAGGGGTTTTGTGGAAGTGTCCCGGAGAGTTGAGCTCTGAGGTATTATCGTCATAATTATATTGTTGCAGTTCTGGAATACCTGAGTTTAGTACGCCGACATCGAAAATCTCTTTTATGCAGTTCATTGGTGAGATAACCTCGACGCCACCCAGTACTAGGGCGGGAGTTCGGGAGTATTGCCATAACTTTTATAACAGATGCTTTTCGAAGGTTGAGGTAGATGATTTTCGAAGGTTTCTTGGTTATGTGTTGAAGGATGGATACAGCTGGATGTAGGATTTGCTAGTTTTGGGTGAGATATTATGCTTCCCCTGTATCCCCAACACCTGATTGCATAACTGGAAAAGTTTCAGGAGTTTCATAGGTGGGAATTCAAGTAGCTCTTAGGATATCTTTCCGACAGATGTATGATATGAAATTGGGGTTCGACGTCTAGTGGTCCGCCTATTCACGGTCGGTTTTACAGTGGTCTTGTTGTGTCTTAAAGAGTCCTTGGCAATGCCAACTCGGGGACGCTTCATATGTCATGTGCACTGCCTTGTACATGATGGTGCTGTACGATTGAGCCCGTGTAGGCCCCACCACGAAAACTTCGGACGAAATCTCTATCATATGTTTGTTCCGGCTTATTCTGCAAGCCAACCCTTTGTTTTTGTTTTGAGTTGTGGTATTCGAGTTGCTTCGATGTCAAGTGTTGATTCCATACCTTCCTAAACGGTGTTCTCATATTCATATGTGAATACTAATCCTTCTCGATCATTGAGTTTGTCATGTCACTCCTTTTCAACCGGTGTGCTTCTCCTCAAGTGGATCCGTTCACTTCAACATTCGCAAGACCAATTATCACTTCTTCTCAACGGTGTCGTTTTCTTCCGTCTCCAAGTTGCCTTTATTTTTCCCACCCTCCCTCCCTTTGTTTTCTTTAAGGACTCAGATTTCTTAATCAAGTATCTTTTTATTCATGTGAGGTCTCTCCATTCTTTTCTATCAATGTTCTTACCCGGTGATTTTCATGAAGATTCTAACGAAGCCTCTAGTTCATCATCCTTCGTTCTTTTCTCCTCTCCGGTGGTTTTAATTCTAGTTTCTGGTGTTGATCATATCCTTTTTCCTCGTTTCAAGTACCTTCTCTTACCGGTGCTTGTCGGCGTTTTGGGAACGGGGGTCCCCAGACTTGCCTGCCTGCGGCCTGCGGTGTGGCTCAAAGGAGGCCCAGCATGGCCCATCTTCATCAACACAAGGCTCAAGACCCTCGCGAGGGGCCAAGCCTCACGGGGCGGACGACACGGCGTATCCTCAGGCGCAGCCTCCTTAGGCTGGCTCGTGAGGAGGCGAAGGAATCAAGGCAGGGTACCTCGCGAGGTGCCCATGACGCAAGCCGTGACGATCGAGGGCGCCAAGCGGGCGCCAGCGCGCGCAGCGTCCTTCTTTCCTCTTTGGTGCAAAGGGGGCAAGCGCAGCCACAGAGTACCAAGCTATCAGGCAAAGGTTGCCATTTCGGTGCAACAAGACCAAGACCAGGCAGACTACGAGACGGAGGTCACCATGGAGCTCAGCACGGCGTCACCGCAGAGTCTTTCGCAGGCGAAGACCAACTTTAGTCAGGATAAGTGTACTAGATGTTCCCCTTCAAATTGGCCAGTTGTTGGCGCCCTTCCCGCTCAATATTTGGGAAGAGGCCCAGGGCCTTTGCCTATAAATAGGACCGGCCACCCACGTAGCAAGGGGTTCGGTTCGGTTTGGTCAGTTCGATCTCAACCCAGGACGATCGAAATCAGAGAGAGAGAAAGAGAGAGAGAGAAGGGTGACTGAACTCCTCCTAGCAGTTCATCCCCCAGCCAAGAACAGACCCTCGCGAGGCTGTTCTTCCTTGTATCGTTCATCATCATCAGCCCCAAGAGGCAAACCACACACCACACACTGGAGTAGGGTATTACACCACAATGGTGGCCCAAACCAGTATAAATCTTGTGTCTCTCGTGCAGTTCTTTTAGTAGTTTAGATCTTTGTGAGACGGGGAGGTAGAGGGCGTGATCTCCGCGCGCACCCCAGTGTTCGAACCTTAAGGGTCTGCTGGAACCCGTGAATCCGACATTTGGCGCGCCAGGTAGGGGTGCGCCGGAATTTGTCCTCCACCACTCCGTTCTCCTCCGACCGTCGCATCCATGTTCGACGCTCGTCGGGCCCGCGCCGAGTGCCAAGCAGCCATCGCTTCTCGCGTCGCCCAAACGGCCCCCGTCGGTGGGCGTCCTCGTCGTTCCCCATCACCCGCCGTCAACGCCGCCACCGGCCCGGCGGGGGGCGAGCAGCAGGCGTCGTCTCAGCATTCGTCCGTGCGCCAAGACGGCTGCACCGCTACTCCATCACTTGCACCAGCCGGTTCTTCGTCCCGCGCGCTCCGCGCACCCTTAGAGGCTCGAGCTGCGCTCCTCGCGGCAAACGAGCTCCTGCGCTACCGCCCCGTCGACGACATCTACGAAGAGTGGCTCGACCGCGTCGCCGAGCTTGTCCGCGCCGCAGGGGGCTCTTCCGCGTCGTCCGTTCCTCTGCGCCACACCCCGCCCCGCGCGGGCAACGAAGCTCCAGAGGCAAACCAGCCGCCTCCGCTCCAAGAAGATGCCATGGCTCCAAGGCGCTTGGCCCCTGGGCAGAAC
This sequence comes from Triticum monococcum, assembly GCA_034509565.1. NCBI lineage: Eukaryota > Viridiplantae > Streptophyta > Magnoliopsida > Poales > Poaceae > Triticum > Triticum monococcum. The sequence continues at coordinate 523,174,220 of CM067842.1, read as the reverse complement.
CCGCTCCGTCAGGTGCCAGCGCAACAAGAATGGAGCTGCCAAGAAGTCCCTCGCCCGCAAGGAGCTGCCAGGGCGCTCCCTGCTCTGACACGCCGCGACCCTGCTCCAGCTCCGGCGCGCCAAGACCCCGCTCTGCTCCTAGCTGCAGCGCGTGGGGACCCTCAAGACCAAGCTCTCCACCAGCCGAAGCCTTTCGTGGCCACTGCCGGCTGCCGTGCCTACACCACTGAGCTGCGCAGCGTCGCGTGGCCCGGCAGTTCAAGCCAGACCTACCTCCTCGCTACGACGGCACAACTGACCCTGCAGAATTCCTCCAGCTCTATGAGCTAGGCATCGAGGCTGCCAGCGGGGATGAAAAGGTCATGGCGAACTGGTTCCCCATGGCGCTCAAGGAAGGAGCTCGAACCTGGCTCCTGAATCTGGCTCCAGGCACGATCTCCTCCTGGGACCAGATGCGCACCCGCTTCATCGCCAACTTCCAAGGTACTCGCGACCGGCCACCCGCCGTGAGCGACATGCGCCACATCAAGCAACAACCCGGAGAGACCCTGCAAAAGTACATCCAGCGCTTCAATAGCGCGCGCCTCAAGATCCCCAAGGTGTCCGAGGAAGCCATCATCTCGGCCTTCTCCGATGGCGTGCGCGACGTCAAGATGAAGGAGGAGCTGGCGATGCATGAAGACCTCTGCACCTCGTTGGAGCTGTTCAACTTGGCGACCAAGTGCGCCAGGGCTGATGAGGGACGTCTCTCCCTCCTCGAGCTGCCTGCCGCAGACCCAGAAGAGAAGAAGCCCATGGCCAAGGACGTGAAGCACAAGGGGGCTGCCGTACTCACCGCAGAACCAAACACCAAGCGGGGCAAGGATCTGCCAGAATCCTCCAGGGGCAGCCGGTACTGTGTGTACCACGACCTCCACACCCATAACACCAACGAATGCCAAGAACTCCGCGCCGTGCGAGAAGGAAGGATCGGCCGTCGCCCTGACCGTGCTGACCGGGGCTACGGCCGAGGAGGAGGAAGAAACCCAGGACGCTGGGAAGATCGCGGCCCGCGCCAGGGGTGGCGCGACCAACCTCGCGAGGAGCGTTGGCGGGACCTGCCTCGTGAGGGAGACTGGAGGGATCAGCCTCGTGAGGATCGCCCTCATGGCAACGCACGGCTACCTCCGCTGCCGCCTCAGCCGAGGAGGGACGAAGACCGCCATCAAGACGAGGGGGCTGGGGGCTTCCAAGAGCCGCGCACAATCGCCTGCATCCTGGGCGGAGCTCAAGCCCCAGCCTCTCAACGTATCTTCAAACAGTTTGCCCGCGAAGTGAATGCAGTTCTCCCCAAGCTCAAAGCAACGCGCCCCCTCAGGTGGTCGGCGTGCGCCATCACGTTCAGCTCAGCGGACCAGCTCAAGTGCGCGGCGATGGCAGGAGTCCTCCCGATGCTTTGCTCCCCAGTCATCAGCAATGTGCTAGTCACCAAGACCCTCATCGATGGTGGGGCAGGACTCAACGTCATGTCCGTGGAAACATTCAACAATCTCTAAGTACCCTATGACCAGCTTCAGCCAAACAAGCCCTTCTCCGGAATCACCGACGGTTCCACGGTCCCGATCGGGCAGGTCCGCCTCCCTGTCACCTTCGGGGCCCGCAGCAATTACCGCACCGAGCTCATCGACTTCGACGTCGCCCACATCTGCCTGCCGTACAACACCATCCTCGGGTACCCAGCGCTGGCCAAATTCATGGCCGTGACTCACCGCGGCTACAACGTCCTCAAGATGCCAGGAAGTGGCGGCATCATCACGGTGCCTTGTGAAGAGAAGGATGCAGTGTGTTCCTTGGAGCGAGCCTATCGGGCCGCGTCGCTAGAAGACCCAGATCGCGGAAGCAGGAGGCTTCCTGAGACCACCCCCAAGAAGAAGAAGATGTCGTCAGGCTCGGCCCCCCAGGAGGCAGGCCCCTCAGGGCCCGTGTCTGCCCAGGGGGACCCCCCATCCATCGCATAGGAAAGCACGCCCGGCGCCCTCCTTAGGCAGGGCACGGGGGCTCTCACCTGGAGAGCCACCGACCTAGCCAGGGTCACGAGGGAGGCGCTTGGGCACCATGTGGAGGCGTGCTTCGAAGCACGTTTCCCCTGAGAAGGAGCCAGGCAAGGAAGGTCAGACCAGCAGGAGTTCATTAACAAGGCCATTCAAGAACTACAGGAGTCAAGGATCATGAGAGGTTGCCGCCGCCTACCAGCCGTGGCCCCACATCCAGGCGAGGATGGTGGGCTGCGCGTCTGCGTCGGCGTACTAGGGCTCAATCAGATCGCCACGACGGAGCGTCTCTGGCCCTCGCAAGTGGGGCGCTGCGGGGGTCCACCCCACAGCTATGTTTGCATGCCTTACGGCCTGCCGAGCATGGCTGCGGCGTACCAGCGCCTCATGAGGGGCATCATGGAGACTCAGAAAGACAGGCGTTCCGCGGCCTTGGCAGAGATGAAGACAGCTCGCGAGGAGTCACCAGCGCCTCCGGAGGCTCCCGAGGCCCCGGGGCCTGGGGGCTCGTGAGGATCGGCTTCCGCAGCCCACCGAGTCTGCCGCACCAACGCCACTTCGCCGACGACATCCTCAGGTGACATCTTTCAAGCTTCATTCCCAGCTGGGAGCGCCCTCCCAGGGTTGCATCACTCCCAGGCCGCGTGGGTCCGTCCCTGCTGCATGTATCCCCTTTTATTTCTCGGTCGTTAGGTTGCCTTGCTGGGGGCGCCCCTCGGGCTGCATCATCCCCAAGCCGCTCGGGCTAGGCCCAGTGGCGTGTATCTCCCTCGTGTTTATTTCCAACTATGCATTTGCCTATCACGCTTGATTGCTTGATGCCTGTCCGCGGCATCCCTTCTTCTCCATGTCGGCCACTTGCACGTTAAAAGGGGGGGTGCCTGAGCATCGTGACTCAGGGCTCTTACTGGCTCTCTAGCCCTCACCCTCTGGCCTTGTCCATGGCATCGCGACCTGGCATACCAGCGATAGCTGAGACAAGCTCGAGGGCCGGGACCTGAGGACGTAGAGTACCGGCATCTAACCAAATTTTGCAGGGACACATCTCAAGATACGGCCCAGTGCCAGGCGCAACCCGCCTAGAGGTAGGGCCTCGTGAGTCCCACGCTGGCTCACGGGTGCCTAGATACACCTCACCTAGCCCTACCGTGCCGGCCATGTGTCAGGGCGGGGCTGTACACGCCCCGGGGGCTCCTCCCGAAGGGGAGCCCCCTCCCACGTACCAGTGGAAGCACCATGCTCCGCGCTGGCTGACGACACTGCCGAGGAGCGGCTATGCCCGTACACATACGGAAGCGCTATGCTCCGCGCTGGTGATAAACAACTTGGGGTGGCCTCCGGGCCACATTAACCTCAGGGATCCCAAAGCTCAGTGGCTGGCCTCATCGCAACGCCTCCCCTCGGGAGTGCCGCGCGAGGGGGCTAGGCACGGGGGCTACGACTGGGTCATGCCCAGGCGTACGCCGCCCAGCCAGGCCCCTCGGGCCTGGTTCGTCGCGCGTCTCTCCCTGAGCGGAGCCAAGGTATGAAGGCCGTTTGCGCGTCAAGGGGGACCCCTGAGCATCGCGACTCAGGGGCCTAACTGGTCTCGTAGCCCCTCACTCCTTAGTTCCGAAAGGCTATGCTGGGTGAGGTACGTGCGGGGCCGGGCTCTGCAGACATGGAACGGTAGCCCCGCTTACATTGCACCTCATCACCCACTGTTTGCGCGTCAAGGGGGGCGCCTGAGCATCGCGACTCAGGAGTCTAACTGGCTCCGTAGCCCCTCACTCCTTAGTTCCGAAAGGCTATGCTGGGTGAGGTACACGCGGAGCCGGGCTCTGCAGACGTAGAACGGAAGATACACCTACATCGCGCCTCCCTACTTGTTGTTCGCACGCCAAGGGGGACTCCTGAGCATCGCGACTCAGGAGCCTAACTTGTCACGTAGCCCCTCACTCCTTTGGTCCCGTCCTGGTTTCCGGTCGGGGCTAATGCTGGGTGAGGCACGCGCGGGGCCAGCCTCTGCCGGCGTAGAACACAAGCAAGTAGGGAAGAAAAACATAAAATTCAAGGAATTTAAAAGCAAATATTACAGTCCATACTGTCATCTCAACACCAAACCCAAGTTTAAATGCCTCCCCGAGGCGTGATGCATGTGCAGGAATTGAAAGAAGAACAGGGATGGAATGGAGTCACTCGTCGGCGGTGAAGCTGTGCGGAGTGGCTTCGCCTCGTGGAGCAGCAGGGCCGGCAGCGCCTTGCTTTGGCTTGGTGCTGAAGGCCGGGAACTTCCCCAGCAGCGCCTCCGCGCGCACCTTCACGGCTTCGACAACGGCAGCAGCACCCTCGCCGCTCACCGGTTCCAGCAGGCCGTCGAGGTCGGCGTTGGGATCACGAAGGTAGATGTGGGCAAAGACCCGCGTCAGCGCAGCAGAAGACAGGGCGCACACCTCGGCCTCAGCCGTGGGGCCGATGCCAAGGGCGACGTCCCCAAGGGCCTTAACCAATAAAGGAAGCAGCTTGGCGGGGCCGTCACCATCACCGGCTAGCGGGCTATCCAGGCCGCTCTCGTAAAGCGTCTTCAGCGAAGCGCGGGCATCTTTCTCCATGTCCGCGAAGGCCATGCGATATTCAGCAAGAACCTTGGCCTTGCTGTCCAACTCGACCCTCGTCGCCTCCAGCTCCTCCCCCAGCGCACTTAGGCGGTCGCGACGCTTCTTGAGCTTGGCCTCTCGGCCCTCGATGGCCGCCTCGCGAGCCTTCATGCTTTCCTCTTGTTCCTGGCGAAGACGAACCTCCTTCGCGAGCTGGCCCCGCAGGCCTTGCAGCTCGTCCTCCAGCGCCTTGCAACGACCGCGGACTTCAACCACCTCTCCCAGGGCCACGTCTCGGGCAGCCTTCGCCTCGAGGGTGGCCTCCCTCTCTCCGTCACAGGCCATTGAGGCATGAACCAACGCCGCCCGAATCGAAGCATCAGAACGAATCCACCCCGAAGCCAGTTCCAAGCGCCCGGCCACCAGGCGAGGGTCGGCGCCGAGAAGATCCTGCCGCAGCCGGTCCACTTCAGCAACGGCACGCTCCAGGATGGAAGAAGGAGGCGGAGAAACATCGGTGCGCCCCAAGACAACAGGAGGAGCCGGGGAAGCAACAGTCAGTGGAACAGGAGGAGAAAGTAGCGGCGGCGAGGCCGCAGTGTCCTGAAGAGGAGTCCACTGCGCCTCCACAGCTGTAGCAGCGGCGCCAGACGAGGGCGCCTCGAGAGTTGTTCAAACCATGGGGGCTGGGCTCGCCCCAGCCAGCTCAACCAAGCCTCGCAAGGATGAGCGGGCAGGAGAGGCCCGCGCGTCACGGTCTCCCTCCCCTGCAGGCGAAGGCGACGCCGCAGATGGGACCTCGGGGGCTCCCTTCGGCTTCTTTGCCGCTGGCGCCAGCCTACTCAAGAGAAGCAATCATCAAGCCTCGTCGGCGGAACGAGAAACAAAAGATCAAGGACCAAGCACTTACAGGTCACCGCCGGTGAGCTCGGGCAGCCTCCGGCCCAACTTGAAGCCTGACAGCCGGCTGGAAGGGTCAACCCCGGAAGCAGAAGGCGCGTCCACGGTTCGCCCCGGAGTCAGGACGGACCCGCGGGAGATCGGCCCGGTCCTATCCTTCTTCAGGATCGTGGGCGAGCTCCCGCTACCCAGTACGTCATCGTCCTCATCATCATCATCGCTCGGCGAAAGGCGGAGAGTGCGGGACCCGTGCCGGGAGAGGGGAGCCCTCGACTCTCCATCAGTCGCCCCAGAGTCGGGCCCCTCTCCCCGCTCCTCTTCCTCCTCCTCATTGCTGGAGTCGCCGGAGGGCACATCCACCGGTCCTTCAGAAGTCGCCACGGGCACGAGCCCGTCCCCGTTAAAAACAGGCATGGACTTCACCACCCGCTTCCAGTCGTCGCGAAGGAACAAGGGCTTGGGAGCGCCCTTCAACCTTCCCACCTCGCCCCCGACCAGAGATTGGAGAACCGCGGCCACATCCTCTTCGTCCACAGCCTTGGGGCTCGGATGAGGCCTCCACATTGGAGGAGAGTACCGCCGGAGTGGCGCCAGCTGGTGCTCCAGGAACTACTTCAGCAGCGACGCACCGCTCAACTTCGCCGCCGCCATGTTGGTCGGCCTCAGGTCTGCATCCATCTTCTCCAACACCAGTTTCGCGCGGGGGTCCGCGAGCTCCGCTCGGCACCAGTCGCTGGAGCTCACGGGCTGCTCCGCGGGCAAGATCAGCCGAGGGTGGATGCGCCTGGCATCTGCCAAGACCCACTTGCTCCTGAAGCCCTCAATCCTCTTCCCGGGATTCGAGATGGCAATGGTGCCGCCATACGCGACGAAGCCCGCGCACGCAGAAAGAGAGCTGCCGGAGACCCGGAGGGAGAAGTAGTGATGCAGCAAGGCCACCGAAGGCTGCACCCCTACGTGGGTCTCGCAGTAGTAAGCGAAGATCGCCAGAAGAAGGACAAAGTTGCGGTGGAGATGCAGAGCCTGCAGGTTGTAATGGCGGAGGACGGAGAAGAAGAACTCGGAGAAGGGTGGCAACAGGCCCGCAGCAATGGAGCTTACAAAGAGAGGATAAAAGGTGCTTCCTCGGCCCTCAGGGGTGGCGGGGCCAGTCTTGAACACCTCCGTCCCGTTGATGCCCTGCGCCGTCGCCATCCGACGCAGCCGGGCAGGGCTCGCCTTGGACACATTCGGCAAGTCCAGAGCAGGAGAATACCAAGCTTCGGCCGGAGGCTGGCGAGGCGCCATGGCTTCCTAGGTCGCGCAGCTAGAGTAGATCTGGAAGTTTGGAGGAAGAAAGGGAAGGCGCAAGAAAGGGGATCTGAGCAGCGACCGGAGAGAGCAAAAGGCGAAGTCTGGGCAGATGCCGCCCCTTTACCAACCCGCGCGGTTGCCGAAGCACCCACGTCCCATCAACCGCCACGCGGCGCCCAAGACCGCAGGCTGTCAGGGCCCACGGCGCTTCGCCCTTACCCTTTCGCCTCTCAGCACGGCCAAGTCCATGCGCGCCTTGGGCCCGGGGGCTACTGTCGGCGTTCTAGGAACGGGGGTCCCCAGACTTGCCTGCCTGTGGCCTGCGGCGTGGCTCAAAGGAGGCCCACCATGGCCCATCTTCATCAACACGAGGCTCAAGACCCTCGCGAGGGGCCAAGCCTCGCGGGGTGGACGACACGGTGTATCCTCAGGCGCAGCCTCCTCAGGCTGGCTCACGAGGAGGCGGAGGAATCAAGGTGGGGTACCTCGCGAGGTGACCATGACGCAAGCCATGACGATCGAGGGCGCCAGGCGGGCGCCAGCGCGCGCAGCGTCCTTCTTTCCTCTTTGGTGCAAAGGGGGCAAGCGCAGCCGCAGAGTACCGAGGCATCAGGCAAAGGTTGCCATTTCGGTGCAACGAGACCAAGACCAGGCGGACTACGAGACGGAGGTCACCATGGAGCCCAGCACGGCGTCACCGCAGAGTCTTTCGCAGGCGAAGACCAACTTTAGTCAGGATAAGTGTACTAGATGTTCCCCTTCGAATTGGCCAGTTGTTGGTGCCCTTCCCGCTCAATATTTGGGAAGAGGCCCAGGGCCTTTGCCTATAAATAGGACCGGCCACCCACGTAGCAAGGGGTTCGGTTCGGTTCGGTCGGTTCGATCTCAACCCAGGACGATTGAAATCAGAGAGAGAGAAAGAGAGAGAGAGAGAGAGAGAGAGAGAGAGAGAGAGAAGGGTGACTGAACTCCTCTTAGCAGTTCATCCCCCCAGCCAAGAACAGACCCTCACGAGGCTGTTCTTCCTTGTATCGTTCATCATCATCAGCCCCAAGAGGCAATCCACCCACCACACACTGGAGTAGGGTATTACACCACAATGGTGGCCCGAACCAGTATAAATCTTGTGTCTCTTGTGCAGTTCTTTTAGTAGTTTAGATCTTTGTGAGACGGGGAGGTAGAGGGCGTGATCTCCGCGCGCACCCCAGTGTTTGAACCTTAAGGGTCTGCCGGAACCCGTGAATCCGACAGTGCTCCTCATATTCATTCACTTCTCGCTATTTATTATTCCGGAGTGCGGAAGATATCACTTTGCATTCGTTCAAGCTCTCTCGAGATTGGTATCTCATTCAAGCCTTTTTAATTCAATCGGTGCAACCTCCCTTTTAAATCTTTTTCAACGGTGTTTCTTTTGAGTGGACCCATAGGTCTTTTCCTAGGATCTTACCTGACTCTTTTTATTTTTCCGGAGTTATAATCAAATTCTTTTCCAAGTTTGACATAAGAATGAATTTTCCATCAGTCAGATACCTCCTCCAAGATAGCTTCCAAATTCTTTTATGTTCGGGGCAATCTTTTCCTCTTTTCATTCTCCCGGAGCATCTCAACAATTTTAATGGTGTTTCTCGTCGTCATGTGAAGACCGAAGAAGAGTTTTTCCTCTAAATCTTGTCCGTTCTACCGGAGATTCGCGGTGCTAGCTCGATGTTATCCTATCAAATTGTTTTCCAGTCGTGCAACTCTGTTCATCCATCCGGAGTATTTCAGGAGTTGCGTTCTCTCTCGAATATCCGGAGGCCATCTTTTGGAATATTTCTTCGTTCCAAGTTTTCACCTTCGTTTGTTCCATAGTTGTACCGGTGCTTCGTTCAAGCTTTAATCAGTGCGCGATCTCTTCGTTCTCGTGCATCTTGATTTACTCAAGTATCTTCATTCATTTTCTAATTCTTTCCGGTGATTCGTTCTCTTCTCTTCGTTCGTTTACATTTTCACGGTGGTTCGTTGAAGATTCCTTTTCCTTTCTCATCCTATCAATTCATTTGTTCTTTTAATCCTACCGGTGGCTCTTGAAGACCTTCCCAAGTTGGACACTATATCCCCCCTTAATCCTTTTAATGTGGATAAGTTGTATGCAATCCATGGTTTGTCATCAATTTAATTGGTGAAGGATATGCATAACATAATTCTTATTCTTGTTCATTCAAGTGATTAATTCCCTGTTCCGGAGGTGCATCAACTTCTTGATTCCAATTGTGTTCAGCTTTTTCTTTTCCCGGAGTTTCAAGATCTCTCATTTATCTCGTCGCAAGCTTCATCTAATCATTTCAAGGCTTCAACCTTATTCTTTTCATCCTTCACTTCTTTGTGATCATTCTTTTAACCGGAGTTCTTCATGGAGGCTCTACATGAGGGTTCATAAAGGATTTAATTCCTTCTCGAAGTTTTCATTGAGATTCTATTCAGAGGAGCTCAAGCATTCTCCATCTTGCAATCCGGAGTGCAATTCTTTCACGCATATCTTTTGAGGTGGTGTTATGTCATTGTTGATAATTCCCTTCGTGTTTCATGGATCACAAGGTTTTCAAGAGTGACATATCTAAATCCATCATTTTCTCTTCGCTCAACACATCGTTTATAATCCATTAATCTCTTCATTGCAGTTATCTTGGGCTATATTTGACCTTAAGCCTTCCCTAAGGATTGTTGCTATCTATGGTGCTTATAAAGGACCCAAGTTCTTCCTTATCCTCCCGGTGAAATACTTCCTCGTCTCCTTGTTGATATCAATCCAATTCTTTTTCCCGTGAGTGGCAGGTGGTCACCTTATAATTTGAGATGTACTCCACAATACCATATCAAGCTTATTCTTTTCGGTGTTGGTTTTCCAACAACTCCGTTCTAGCTTTTTTTTGTAAGCGTGCTCCCTCAAGATCGCGTTCCCCTTCGTTCATTCCATTCCATTCTTACTTTTGTTCCGGAGGCATTGTGATGTTGCTCTCTTCAACCCATCTTCTTGTTTTATCAGGATCGTGTTCTTTTCGTGCTTATCCTTTTAACCGGAGTGTTGTGTCCTCTTTTCAAGTATCCTCCCATCTTGTCAAGTTCAATTCCTTCCATTTATAGGCGGAGTGCTGTCCAAATTATATCATTCTTATTCCTTCCCTATCTTGTTTTAACCGGATACTGTGCCCTTTTGCTCATGTTCTTTTCGCCTTATCAAGTCTTGCATCTCTTTTCAACAGGAGTGTCGTCTGAATTTGTTCTTCCTTGTTCCTCTTTTCTAACGGAGATTTTTCAACTTCGTTAATCTACGTTGCATTCTTTTCTCGTATTGGCTCAACCTTTTCAAGGTTCTTTGGTTTCACTCGTTTGTCAAAGAAGCAACTTAGTTTTACCTCTTCTCTTCCTCTTCCTTTTCCCTCCGGTGTCATTCTAGATCTCGGGACGAGATCCTCTCATAGTGGTGGAGTGTTGTGACGCCCCGAGACCAATGTGCTAGGTGTCTTCCTGTTATTTGTTGTTGTTGCCATGTCATTTGCTTGCGTGTCGCATCTTATCATGTCATCATGTGCATTGCATCATCATGTTTTAAAACTTGCATACATCCGGGTTTCCCCAGTTCTCTCTGTTGTCCGTTCCGAGTCCAGACACACTTGCACGTGCCCGCGGCATGTCCGAAATAGTATTTTATAAGTGGCCGGAAAATGTTCTCGGAATGGGATGAGAGTTGACGTGTGGTCTTATTATAGTGTAGATAGACCGCCTATCAAGTTTCATCGCATTCAGAGTTCGTTTGATGCCCCAACGTTTAACTATAGCGGCATTATAGCCGGTCTAACGTCGGACGTTTTCGGTCTGCGGAGACAGATGCTGGGCCCTCTCTCTCTTCTCCCCCTCGCAGTCTCGCCACAGCCCACCTAGTCCATCCTCCTTCCCCTCTTCGCTTCCGGAGTTGTCCGATGCGACCGCATGGTCTGAAACCCTCTCTGCACAGTGCATCGAACCCCTCACGCGCGCGTCCGAAAATTGTCCCGGACCCGACCCGAGCAGTCGTCACCGTTGGATCCGGATCATCCCCAAACATCTACAAAACATCTCCATTTTATTATTTGGACTCCCTAGCCTATTTTTCTCGACCGCCCGATTTCGATCGGAGGGCCCAACCTCAATCGTTTTACCTATATATAGTCCACCGCCTTCTAAATCAGATCAAACCCTAGTCTAAACCTACCCCTAGACCCTCCCCTAATCTCTCAACCGCTGGCCACCTACTCCCACTCCTCAATTTCTGTAGCCACCCTCTTCCCCGCCGCCACTTGGCGCCTCCTCCACCATCAGCCGCTGTGGCCCGTGAAGCCCATCCGGGGCCCGCCCTGGCCTCGATCTTCCCACCGTCGCCCGTACGCCGCAGCCCGTAGGCTCCCCGCATGCCCGAGCCGCTCCCTCCTCGATCCCGATCTGGATCGAGGGGACGAGGGGTTTCTGCCCCGCCTCATTGGAGTTGCCTCCGCCGCCGGCGAGCACCTTCACTAGTCCGCTGCCCCGTCAGGTCGCCGCCTCTCTCTCCTTACCTTCTCTCTCTGCTCTCACCTTCCCTCTGTCTCTCGTGTAGGAGCAAGATGGCCGCCGCTATGAACGAGCTTTAGCATCACTGCGCCAGATCCGCCTCCAACCGCCGGGAACGGATCTGCCCAGCTCGGATCTGTTCGGATCCGGCTGACCTCGCTGCCACCCGCCGTCCACCTTCCCCGTTCCTCGTGTCGGCGCCGCCATGCCCTCCATGCTCGTGCGGACGCACGAGGAGGACGACCAGCTCCGCGTCCATTCGAGTGGGCCACCGCACGCCCTAGCCTGGCCCAGCTCCCACGCGCGGCCCAGCGTGCCCCTTCGTGGCCTACCCCTTCCACCGTCTGGGCCTCAGCCCAAAGTGAGCAGCCCCTCTATTTTTTCCTGTTGTTGGGCCAACAGTTTCGGCCCGAGGTGTCTTTTTTTCCTGCTGCGAATTTATCTATTTATCCAGTGTTTTACAGATTTGCAGAAAAACCCTCCATGTTCATGCATATAATAACTTAATAACTGTGCATCATATTAAAATGATTAGTATATGAAACTTGCTCAGAATTTTGTGTAGGTTAATAATTTGCAACTTTCATCCATGTCTAAAATTTTTAAAATGATGTTTGTTTAAATTTGCCCCTATGCCATGCTAAAATGATTTATTTCATAACTAAATAACCGTAGATCGGATTTAAATAAACTTTATATGTAAATGGGGTAGAAAAATGCCTAGTTTAACATGGTGACCTTTATTTGCATGTTAAACAACTCTAAAATTGTGTTTACGGCAGAACAGTACCAAATCTATAATATGCTCATGGAGAGTTTCCGGAATTGTTGTTCGTTGCTTCCGGCCTCTTTTAACCTTGACTAGATAGGTAGTTTTCATTTGTTTCCCTTCTTGCCATGCTAACAACATTTAATATTGTTGGGTACATAAACAAGATCGAACCAAATACGTTATGTGGTGTTTTGGCAATATGCAACTCCGTTGCATATTGTGCTCCACTTAATTTGTAGGGTTGCTTGTGCACTTTGCCATGCCATGTATCATTAAACTGGACATGCATCATACTTGATTGTGCATCATGCCATGTTCATGTCGTGGTTGTTTACTATGTTGTTTGTTTCTTTCCAGTGCTGCTTCTTCGGATTGGTTCCGATAACGTCGCGTTTGTGAGGACCCGTTCGACTACGTCCGTTTGTCTTCTTCATGGACTCATTCTTCTTCCTTGCGGGATTTCAGGCAAGATGACCATACCCTCGAAATCACTTCTATCTTTGCTTGCTAGTTGCTCTCTCTTTTGCTATGGCTATGCTGCGATACCTACCACTTGCTTATCATGCCTCCCATATTGTTAAACCAAGCCTCTAACCCACCTTGTCCTAGCAAACCGTTGTTTGGCTATGTTACCGCTTTGCTCAACCCCTTTTATAGCGTTGTTAGTTGCTGGTGAAGATTGAAGCTTGTTCCATGTTGGAACATGGATATTTTGTTGGGATATCACAATATATCTTATTTAATTAATGCATCTATATACTTGGTAAAGGGTGGAAGGCTTGGCCTTATGCCTGGTGTTTTGTTCCACTCTTGCCGCCCTAGTTTCCGTCATATCGGTGTTATGTTCCCGGATTTTGCGTTCCTTACGCGGTTGGGTATAATGGGAACCCCTTGACAGTTCGCCTTGAATAAAACTCCTCCAGCAAGGCCCAACCTTGGTTTTACCATTCGTCACCTAGCCTCTTTTTCCCTTGGGTTAGGCCAGCCCAAGGGTCATCTTATTTTAACCCCCCCCCCCTGGGGCCAGTGCTTGTCTAAGTGTTGGTCCGAACTGAGTAGACTGCGGGGCCACCTCGAGGAAACTTGAGGGCTGCTTTTACTCGTAGGATGTCTCATCCGGTGTTGCCCTGAGAACGAGATATGTGCAGCTCCCATCAGGATGTCGGCGCATCGGGCGGCTTTGCTGGACTTGTTTTACCATTGTTGAGGATGTCTTGAAGTACCGGGATACCGAGTCTGATCGGAATGTCTCGGGAGGAGGTCTATTCCTTCGTTTACCGTGAGAGCTTGTGATGGGCTAAGTTGGGACACCCCTGCAGGGATTTGAACTTTCGAAAGCCGTGCCCGCGGTTATGGGCAGATGGGAATTTGTTAATGTCCGGTTGTAGAAAACCTGAAGTTGACCTTAATTATAATACATCAACAGCGTGTGTAACCATGATGGTCTCTTTCCGGCGGAGTCCGGGAAGTGAACACGGTTGTTGGAGTTATGATTGACGTAGGTTGTTATAGGATCACTTCTTGATCATACTTTTATCGACCGTGCTTTGCCTTCTCTTCTCGCTCTCATTTGCGTATGTTAGCCACCATATATGCTAGTCGCTTGCTGCAACTCCACCTCATACCTTTTACCTTACCCATAAGCTTAAATAGTCTTGATCGCGAGGGTGCGAGATTGCTGAATCCCCATGACTCACAGATACTTCCAAAACCAACTTGCAGGTGCCGATGAGACCATGCAGATGATGCAACCAAGCTCAGGAGGAGCTCAATGAAGATCTTGTCCTTTGTGTTGCTTCGTTCTAGTTGATCAGTATTGGAGCCCAGTTGGGGTCGATCAAGGACCTTTGTCGCTTTTGGGGTTCTTATTTTATTTTGGTTCCGTAGTAGGACCATGAGTGTATTTGGATGATGTAATGTTTTATTCATGTAATTGTGTGAAGTGGCGATTGTAAGCCAACTATGTATCTCTTTTCCCTTATTGTATTACATGTGTTGTTTGCAAAGATTACCCCACTTGCAACATTGCTTTCAATGCGGTTATGCCTCTAAGTCGTGCTTCGACATGTGGGAGATATAGCCACATCGAGGGTGTTACATTTAACTCCTGGATAAAAGCTGTGATTGATCTATCCTTCCTGGCGCTGATCATCTCCCAGTGTTCATCTCGGTGCCCACAAATCTGGTAGATAGTATCCTTGAGATCCTTGCAGTAGACTTCTCCAATGCGTCCCATGGCGATGTGCGCTGCCATGCTCTTTCCTAGACTCCAAGTTGGTGCATCAAAAGAAAACTCTATGGGCTCGTTGACTGGCATGAACATCCTTCCTAGAACTTGAACTTGAATCATCCAGCGCTCTTCTTCAGGTAAAGTGGTGTTGTAGGTTCCCATGAAGCTTGGTACTCCTATGTTCAGGTATCTAGTGACTTCCTTCAAGTGCCATCCAAAGGGTGTATCTTCATCAGGTTGGGTCAACTTGTTCCTTGCATCCGCCATCCTAAAGAGTAGAAAAGATGAGAGGTCAGAAGAGAAGAGAGTGAGTAGTGATCTAGGTCTTTTAGCTTAGGGTCGTGTCCTACAGTCAGCGTGTGCTCTGATACCATCCCTGTAGCGACCAGACCTCAAACAGTCTGATCTCTGTGCTCCGGTGTCATCCCTGGATCAGTAATGCTGACACCACACAGTACTCGGAGGATTTATAGCAGAGTAGCAATCACACACTTATTACATCGAATGTCTCAAAAGAGAACTTCTTACAATAAATATGGCTTAAGGCCATCTAATAACGATAACAGCGGAAGGCTTGGAAGATAGGTGAGTCCATCAACTCCAACGGCATCACTGAGTATAGAACCACGACCTAAAACTCCTTAATCGTCGTCTAAAAAGTCTGCAACATTAACGTTGCAGCCCGAAACGGGTCAGCACATGGAATATGCTGGCAAGGTAACACATAGAGAGTAATGGAATGAAACAGCTATACTATATGCATATTTGGCTGGTGGAAAGCTCTATGGTTACAGTTTTGCGTAAAGCCAATTTTTCCCTACTGCAAAGGAATAAATTTATTTAACTATCATGGTGGTTGTTAAACATTGAGAATGGTTGACAGCATTCTCAATCCCAATTAAGCATCATCATTAAACATAACCCAACAAAATTAATTTTAGAGTAACATGTTGAGATTCACATGATAATCCAAGTACTAGATACTCAAGATGTCCATAACTGGGGACACGGCTAATCATGATTAGTTTATTACACTCTGCAGAGGTTTGTGCACTTTTCCCCACAAGACTCGATCGCCTCCGTTTGGTTTCTCGCACTTCATGGTGTTTGAGAAGACGGATGACCGAGACATAGTCTTTCAGAAGCGCTAGCACCTTACGATCGGGTAGACCGTACCACCTACATCCCCTACATCTGCTAGTCTACCACTGTAAGAGTTCGCACGACTTAGTCAACTATGCTAGAGCCCATAACAGCTTGTGGCTGCACATGGAAGTTTCTAGTATGAATAGTCTCATGATCCCTTTGAGCCTCGGTGGCGGTCCATAAAAAAACAGGCAAGTCCTGGAATACCCAGGTGCCTCAATCCACCAAGATGTGTGTTTAAGTTGCCACCTTAGATAAACCATTAATTAACAAAACTCACATCTGTCATGGATATCACTCACCCAATCGACGTCTACTAGCATAGCATGGCATAATAAGCAAACGTAGAAGTAACTCCCAAAGGTTTGATAGATAAACAGGTAATAGGTTCTACCTCAACTACTTCCCATCCCACAATTTAATTAGATCCTAATCATGCATTGTGTGAGGATTGGTCTAATGCAATAAAACTGGGTAGTAGAAAAGGTATGATCAAAGTGTTCCTTGCCTTGCTGATGATCCGCGAAACCTAACGATTCGAAGTAACAGGCGGCGCACTCCGGGTATTCTATCACAGACAAACAAACAAGCAAATAATAGCACTCATCTAATGCACAGGTAAAACTCAAATAAGAGATCTAACCAGAAGGTTCAACTTAAGAACTCCGGTTGGCAAAAGAATCAAATCGAACGAAGCAACGAAAGTCAAACGGCGAAAGAGAACACTTCGTTCTAGTAATCTGGACCTAGAGCAAATTTTACAGTAGCAAAATGTTGTTTAAGTTGGTTAAACGGATAGAGGGTTTCGAGACGAAACTCTAGGCGCTTGAATTGCCTGATTTCGATAAACGAGCAAAAAGTTATACTAAAACGAAAATCAGATCAGGAATCGCGATCAGAAAAATCGCGGATTTAGTCCGAGAAAAGAAAAAACGACGAACGCTCGCTAGAACGAACGAACGGGCGAACGCTCGCTATTTAAATAAACCGGAAAACCCCGATCTATTAAAAAACCGAATCAAAAAAACCAACGGAAAAACCGACGAAAAACCGATCTATATTAAAAAAAACGGTGGCACGGAAGTCGAGGCGGCGGCGAACCTTGCCGGCGGCGGCGCGGGGCGGCGACGGCGGCGGGCCGGCGGCAGCGCGGGGCGGCGACGACGCGTGGGGCGGGGCTGGGCGGCGGCTAGGGTTCTCCCGGGGGGCTGGGCCGGCTTTTAAAGCCTGCCGGGCCAGAATCCTATCCGGACACGGCCCGGTTAGGTCGGTTCACTTTTTTTTAATTATTCCGCTCGGAAGAAAAATAATAAGAAATACTAAACGGACTTCAAAAATTCTGAAATAAATTTTCAGGGGCTTCTAAAATCAAGCCGCACAAGGTGAACATTTATTTGGGACCTAAATGCAATTTTGAAAAATGCACATTTTTCCTAAATTCAAATAAAACACCGAAAAACTCCGAAATAAAATCTTATTTGATTTTATTATTAAATCCTCAATATTTCTTTATTTTGGGAAAGTCATTTTATTCCCTCTCTCATATTTTTGTAATAGAAATAATTGATGATAAATCAAATGATCCTATTCTCAAAATTTGAGGGAACTCAAATATGAAAATAACGAAATCCCCAACTCTCTCCGTGGGTCATTGAGTTGCGTAGAATTTCTAGGATCAACCAAAATGCAAAAAAAATATGATATGCATGATGATCTAATGTATAACATTTCAAATTAGAAATTTGGGATGTTACACCAAGCTTGAGCTTTTGTGTCTCCTTAATTCCTCTCATATCACGGTCTCCCTAAATCTCAAAAGCTTCATCCACACAAAACTCAACAAGGACTCATGAGATAAGTTAGTATAAACCATTGCAAAAACCTTATCATACTCTACTGTAGAAAATCACTAAAATTATTATTCAACATTGCATACTAAATGCCTCTGCATATTTAATAGTCCTATCCTCAAATAGAATCATTAAAGAAGCAAACATATGCAAACAATGCAAACATAACAGCAATCTGCCTAAACAGGATAGTCTGTAAAGAATGCTGCAACATCCATAGTTACCTAACTCCAAAAATTATGAAATAAAATTCCCACTGTATTAAATTTATCAGAGCTTAATATTCAAAAGGTTTCAACATTTTATCACACTCTGACTTTTCTAGGGAATTATTGCAACAGCGGTAAACTTTCTGTTTTCAAACAGCAACATGTATACTTGTAACATAGGCATAGTAAAGGCTATCAATGCCACTTTTATTGAAATAAAAGATGCAAAACATTATTCTAAATAACAGCAAGAAAATCCTAACAAAATAAATTGACGCTCCAAGCAAATCGCATATCATGTGGCGAATAAAAATATAGCTCCAAGTAAAGTTACCGATGAACAAAGACGAAAGAGGGAATGCCTTTCCGGGCATCCCCAAGCTTAGGCTCTTGTCTATCCTTGAATATTACCTTGGGTTAATTGGGCATCCCCAAGCTTAGGCTCTTTCCACTCCTTATTCCATATTCCATCGAATCCTTACCCAAAACTTGAAACCTTCACAACACAAAACTTAACAGAAAACTCGTAAGCTCCGTTAGTATAAGAAAATAAATCACCACTTCAAGGTACTGTAATGAACTAATTATTTATTTATATTGGTGTTATATGTACTGTATTCCAACTTCTGTATGGTTCATACCCTCCGATACTACTCATAGATTCATAAAAATAAGCAAACAACACATGAAAAACAGAATCTGTCAAAAACAGAATAGTCTGTAGTAATCTGAATCAAACGTATACTTCTGGAACTCATAAAATTCTCAAATAAATTTCTGAACCTGAGTAATTTATCTATTAATCATCTGCAAAAATAATTAACTAAATAGCACTCTCCAAATAAAAAAGGCAGCAATTCTCGTGAGCGCTAAAGTTTATGTTCTTTACAGCATGATCAACAAGACTTTCCCCAAGTCTTCCCAACGGTTCTACTTGGCACAAACACTAATTAAACACATAAAACCACATATAAACAGAGGCTAGATGAATTATTTATTATTAAACAGGAACAAAAAGCATGGAATAAAAATAAAATTGGGTTGCCTCCCAACAAGCACTATCGTTTAACTCCCCTAGCTAGGCATGATGATTTCAACGATGCTAACATAAAAGATAAGAAATGAAACATAAAGAGAGCATCATGAAGAATATGACTAGCACATTTAAGTCTAACCCACTTCCTATGCATAGGGATTTTGTAAGCAAACAACTTATGGGAACAATAATCAACTTGCATAGGAAGGCAAAACAAGCATAGCGTCAAGATTTTAAGCACATAGAGAGGAAACTTGATATTATTGCAATTCCTACAAGCATATATTCCTCCCTCATAATAATTTTCAATAGGATCATGAATGAATTCAACAATATAGCCAGTGCCTAAAGAATTCTTTTCATGATCTACAAGCATAGAAAATTTACTACTCTCCACATAAGCAAAATTCTTCTCATGGATAATAGTGGGAGCAAACTCAACAAAGTAACTATCATGGGATTGAAAATTAAGATCAAGATGACAAGTTTCATGGTTATAATTATTATTTAAAGCACACGTGTCATCACAATAATCATCATAGATAGGAGACGTGCTTTGATCATAATAAATTTGCTCATCAAAACTTGGGGGACAAAAAATATAATCTTCATCAACATAGCTTCCCCAAACTTGTGGCTTTGCATATCATTAGCATCATGGATATTCAAGGAATTCATACTAACAACATTGCAATCATTCTCATCATTCAAATATTTAGTTCCAAACATTTTATAGATTTCTTCTTTTAGCACTTGAGCACAATTATCCTTTCCATCATACTCACGAAAGATATTGAAAAGGTGAAGCGTATGAGACAAAATCAATTCCTTTTTTTATAGTTTTCTTTTATAAACTAAACTAGTGATAAAAAAGAAACAAAAAGACTCGATTGCAAGATCTAAAGATATACCTTCAACCACTCACCTCCCCGGCAACGGCGCCAGGAAAGAGCTTGATGTCTACTACACAACCTTCTTCTTGTAGACGTTGTTGGGCTTCCAAGTCCAGAGGTTTGTAGGACAGTAGCAAATTTCCCTCAAGTGGATGACCTAAGGTTTATCAATCCGTGGGAGGCATAGGATGAAGATGGTCTCTCTCAAGCAACCCTGCAACCAAATAACAAAGAGTCTCTTGTGTCCCCAACACACCCAATACAATGGTAAATTGTATAGGTGCACTAGTTCGGCGAAGAGATGGTGATACAAGCGGTATATGGATGGTAGATAAAGGTATTTGTAATCTGAAATTATAAAAACAGAAAGATAACTAATGATAAAAGTGAGCGTAAACAGTATTGCAATGCGTGGAAATAAGGCCTAGGGTTCATACTTTCGCTAGTGCAAGTTCCCTCAACAATAATAACATAATTGGATCACATGACTATCCCTCAACATGCAACAAAGAGTCACTCCAAAGTCACCAATAGCGGACAACAAACGAAGAGATTATGGTAGGGTACGAAACAACCTCAAAGTTATTCTTTCCAATCAATCCGTTGGGCTATTCCTATAAGTGTCACAAACAGCCCTAGAGTTCGTACTAGAATAACACCTTAAGACACAAATCAACCAAAACCCTAATGTCACCTAGATACTGCAATGTCACCTCAAGTATCCATGGGTATGATTATACGATATGCATCACACAATCTCAGATTCGTCTATTCAACCAACACATAGAACCTCAAAGAGTGCCCCAAAGTTCTACTGGAGAATCACGACGAAAACGTGTGCCAACCCCTATGCATAGGTTCATGGGCGGAACCCGCAAGTTGATCACCAAAACGTACATCAAGTGAATCACGTGATATCCCATTGTCACCACAGATATCCATGGCAAGACATACATCAAGTGTTCTCAAATCTTTAAAGACTCAATCCGATAAGATTACTTCAAAGGGGAAACTCAATTCATTACAAGAGAGTAGAGGGAGGAAGAAACATCATAGGATCCAAATATAATAGCAAAGCTCGCGATACATCAAGATCGTATCATCTCAAGAACACGAGAGAGAGAGAGAGATCAAACACATAGCTACTGGTACATACCCTCAGCCCCGAGGGAGAACTACTCCCTCGTCGTCATGGAGAGCACCGGGATGATGAAGATGGCCACCGGAGAGGGATTGCCCCCTCCGACAGGGTGCCGGAACGAGTCTAGATTGGCTTTCGGTGGCTACGGAGGCTTCTGGCGGCGGAACTCCCGATCTATTGTGCTCTCGGATGTTTTTAGGGTATATGGAGATATATAGGCGGAAGAAGTACGTCACGGGGCCACGAGGGGCTCACGAGGGTGGAGGGCGCGCCCAGGGGGGTTGGCGCACCCCCCTGCCTCGTGACCTCCTCACAGATCCCTCGACGTGCACTCCAAGTCTTTTGGGCTTCTTTCCTTCCAAAAATGAGTTCCGTGAAGTTTCTGGTCAATTGGACTCCATTTGGTTTTCCTTTTCTTCGAAACCCTAAAACAGGGTAAAAACAGAAACTGGCACTGGGCTCTGGGTTAATAGGTTAGTCCCAAAAATGATATAAAAGTGTATAATAAAGACCATAAACATTCAAAACAGTAGATAATATAGCATGGAGCAATCAAAAATTATAGATACGTTGCAGACGTATCAAGTTTCCCTTAGTTATTATCTCTCACAACTTGCATGAATCTCACATATCAATCCCCGTGTACGAGCATAGCAAAACAGTATGAGCATAACGTATATTCCCAGGGTTGATAAATGATAATAGGTTCCTACGTCATCAACTACTTAACCACACCCACATGTTACCAATCCTACTCATGCAATGTTTGAGGGTTGAGACTAATGCGTAAAAAATGGGTAATAAAGGGATATGATCAAAGTGTTACTTGCCTTGTTGATGATTAGCAAACCCTAGAGATTCGTAGTAGCAAACTTCGCCCTCCGGGTACTCTATCGTAAACAAACAATAGCATACATAAGCACTCAAGCATAAGATGCTAGGGTAAAACCCAAGTAAAAGATCTAAACAGAAATATCAAGTGAAGAGCTTCGATTTGCAAAAACAATCGATCAAATCGGAGATACGAAACTCAAACTACGGTCAAAAGAAGTTCAAAATCAAATCTGCTTGAAACCAAATTTCAAATTTTGAAAACATGTTTAAGTTGGTTATCTGAACAAAGGGGATCGTAACAAAGAATTTGGCGTTGGTTTCGTTGGATTTGGATAAACGAGCAAAAAGTAGTGAGGGTTTAAAGATTAAGGACTGATCTGTAAGAAAACTAATCGTGGATAGGTCCCTGGCCAAAAATAAAACTAAATAGAAAAATCTAACAAACGAATGTTCACTAGCAGAAACAAAAGAACGAAAGCGTTCACTAAAAGATCTAAATGAACGAACGTTCGCTAATTAAACTAACCTAATAAAATAAACTGATCTAAAAGAAAAACCGAAACTAGAAAAAAACCAGGGCGGGTTTTGTCGGCGGTTATACCGGTTCACGAGAAAACCGGAGGCGAATCGGATCGGATTGGCGGCGGAGGCGTCTCCGGCGGATCGGGCGGCGGCTCCGGCGAGGCTAGAAATAATTTTCATCTTCCTCTCCTAATATTTAGGACAAAGTGAACATTTTTCTGGGCTAAATGCAAATTTTTTAAATGCACATTTTCCCCTAATTTAACCGAATAAAATTCCAAATAAAAAATTAAATAAAATATATCTTATTCAAAATTAAATTTACATTATTTGTGAGCTGTTTTTGAAGAAGTCATATTATCTTCTCTCATTATTTTATTTATTTCGAAATAATCGGAAACATAATTCAAATAAAATTCACCTTGATCCAATTACCAATTTTGGAAAAAATATCAAAAATGGATATTTTTGAAAACCTCCAACTCTCTTGATTGGTCCTTGAGTTGCTTAAGGTTTCTAGGATAAAAATTCCAAATAAAAAAAATTCAAAATGCACAAACCATGGATGCATATGATGACCTAATGATTAGCATCCAAACTGAAAATTGGGATGTTACAAAAAATTTGCCCTCAGACGCAAGCTAGAGAAGAAGAATGCAACAACTCCATCACCACCCCCTAAGAAAGAGACATAAATACATGGGTATGGGCACTCCCCTTGGCAACTGCCAAGCTTGGGGGAGTGCCCCGGTATCATATTACCATCACATCTTTCTCTTTATCACTTTTCTTAGTTCGATCCTTTTGGTTATATTTATCTAGTAGAATAAAGTTTTTAGTATGGTTTGGCCTTGTGTTTTGCTTTATGTTCCCTCTATGTAATCGAGTCCTTGAGATATATATAATAAAGAGTAGTTTTGAGTCGAGGGCACTGCTTTCGTGCTATGATCTTGAGGGAATTAAATAAAAGAAAGAATAAAAAGAAATAAAAAGATCATATATTGATCTTATGGAGAGTAATGACTTCACATATAAAGAGTATGATGAATAAAAGTTGTTGAGACTTGACAAACATAGTTTTGGTCATTGTTGCAATTAATAGGAAGTAATAAAGAATGAGAGGCTTCACATATAAATATACTATCTTGGACATCTTTTGTAATTGTGAGCACTCATTAAAATATGACATGCTAAAAAGTTGATGTTGGACAAGGAAGACGACATAATGGGTTATGTTTTCTTATATCCGAATAGAAGTTATATTGTCATGGATCATCCAACATGTTGATCTTGCCTTTCCCTCTCATGCTAGCCAAATTCTTTGCACCAAGTAGAGATACTACTTGTGCTTCCAAACATTCCTAAACCCAGTTTGCCATGAGAGTCCACCATACCTATCTATGGATTGAGTAAGATCCTTCAAGTAAGTTTTCATCGGTGCAAGCAATAAAAATTGCTCTCTAAATATGTGTGATCTATTATTGCAAAGAAAATAAGCTTTATACGAACTTGTGATGTGGAAGAAATAAAAGCGACGGACTGCATAATAAAGGTCCTTATCACAAGCGGCAATATAAAGTGACGTTCTACTGCACTAACATTTTGTACATCCAACCATAAAAGTGCATGACAACCTCTGCTTCCCTCTACAAGTATGATTATGTTTATGCTTTGTGAGTACTTACGTTTGTTCCTGAGGACATGGGAGAAGTTTTGTTATAAGTAATCATGTGAATTTGGTATTCGTTCGATATTTTGATGAGATGTATGTTGTCTCTCCTCTAGTGGTGTTATGTGAACGTCGACTACATGGCACTTCACCATTATTTGGGCCTAGGGGAAGGCATTGGGAAGTAAAAAGTAGATGATGGGTTGCTAGAGTGACAGAAGCTTAAACCCTAGTTTATGCACCGCTTCATAAGGGGCTGATTTGGATCCATGTGTTTCATGCTATGGTTAGGTTTACCTTAATACTTCTTTCGTAGTTGAGGATGCTTGCGAGAGGTGTTAATCATAAGTGGGAGGCTTATCCAAGGAAGGGCAGCACCCAAGCACCGGTTGATACGTCTCAAGGTATCTATAAGTTTTTATTGTTCCATGTTATTATATTATCTATTTTGGATATTAATGGGCTTTATTTTACACTTTTATATTACTTTTGGGACTAATCTATTAACCCAAGGCCGAGTGCAAATTGCTGTTTTTTTTCCTATTTCAATGTTTCACAGAAAAGGAATATCAAACGGAGTCCAAACGGAATGAAACCTTCGGGAGCGTGATTTTTGGAACAAACATGATCAAGAGGACTTGGAGTGCACGTCAAGAAACGGACGAGGTGTCCATGAGGCAGGGGGGCACGCCCTCCCCCCTCGTGGCTCAACCCACCTACTTCTTCCTCCAATATATGTTCACATACCCCGAAAACATCCAGGAGCACCACGAAAACCTATTTCCACCACCGCGACCTTCTGTACCCAAGAGATCCCATCTTGGGGCCTTTTCAGAGCTCCGCCGGAGAGGGCATTGATCACGGAGGGCCTCTACATCAACTCCATGGCCCCTCCGATGATGTGTAAGTAGTTTACTTCAGACCTTCGGATCCATAGTAATTAGCTAGATGGCTTCTTCTCTCTCTTTGGATCTTAATACAAAGTTCTCCTCGATCTTCTTGGAGATCTAGTTGATGTAACTCTTTTTGCGGTGTGTTTGTCGAGATCCGATGAATTGTGGGTTTATGATCAAGTCTATCTATGAACAATATTTGATTCTTCTCTGAAATCTTTTATGCATGATTGGTTATGTTTGCAAGTCTCTTCGAATTATCAGTTTGGTTTGGCCTACTAGATTGATCGTTCTTGCAATGGGGGAAGTGCTTAGATTTGGGTTCAATCTTGCGGTGCTCGATCCCAGTGACAGAAAGGGAAACGACACGTATTGTATTGTTGCCATCAAGGATAAAAATACGGCGTTTATATCATATTGCTTGAGTTTATCCCTATACATCATGTCATCTTACCTAAGGCGTTACTCTGTTCTTATGAACTTAATACTCTAGATGCATGCTGGATAGTGGTCGATGTGTGGAGTAATAGTAGTAGATGCAGGCAGGAGTCGGTCTACTTGTCACGGACGTGATGCCTATATACATGATCATGCCTAGATATTCTCATAATTATTCGTTTTTCTATCAATTGCTCGATAGTAATTCGTTCACCCACCGTAACACTTGTGCTATCTTGAGAGAAGCCACCAGTGAAACCTATGGCCCCCGGGTCTATCTTTTATCATATAAGTTTCCAATCTATTTTACTTTGCAATCTTTACTTTCAATCTATATCATAAAAATACCAAAAATATTTATCTTACCATTATTATCTCTATCATATCTCACTCTCGTAAGTGACCGTGAAGGGATTGACAACCCCTTTATCACGTTGGTTGCGAGGTTCTTATTTGTTTGTGTAGGTATGAGGGACTTGTGTGTGGCCTACTACTGGATTGATACCTTGGTTCTCAAAAACCGAGGGAAATACTTATGCTACTTTGCTGCGTCACCCTTTCCTCTTCAAGGGAAAACTAACGTAGTGCTTAAGAGGTAGCAATAAGGATTTATGGCGTCGTTACCGGGGAGTCTACGCACAAGTCAAGACATACCAAGTACCCATCACAAACTCTTACCCCTCGCATTACATTATTTGCCATTTGCCTCTTGTTTTCCTCTCCCCCACTTCACCCTTGCTATTTTATTCACCCTCTTTTGCCATTCCCCTTCTCTTTTCTAGTTTGCCTCTTTTTGCTTGTCTCTTGTTTGCTTGTGCGTTGGATTGCTTGCTCGTTGATACGTCTCCAACGTATCTATAATTTTTGATTGCCCCATGCTATATTATCTATTGTTTTGGACTATATTGGGCTTTATTTTCCACTTTTATATTATTTTTGGGACTAACCTAATAACCGGAGGCCCAACCCAGAATTGCTGTTTTTTGCCTATTTCAGTATTTCAGAGAAACAGAATATCAAACGGAATCCAAACAGAATAAAACTTTCGGGAACGTGATTTTCTCACCGAACGTGATCCAGGAGACTTGGACCCTACTCCAAGGAGTCAAAGAGGCGGTCACGAGGGTGGGGGCGCGCCCACCCCCCTAGGGCGCGCCCCCCTGCCTCGTGGGCCCCTCGGTGCTCCACCTACGTACTCCTTCCTCCTATATATACCTACGTACCCCCAAACGATCAGAAAAGGAGCCAAAACCTAATTCCACCGCCGCAACTTTCTGTATCCACGAGATCCCATCTTGGGGCCTGTTCCAGAGCTCCGCCGGAGAGGGCCATCATCACGGAGGGCTTCTACATCATCATAGCCCCTCCGATGAAGTGTGAGTAGTTTACCTCAGACCTTCGGGTCCATAGTTAGTAGCTAGATGGCTTCTTCTCTCTTTTTGGATCTCAATACAAAGTTCTCCCCCTCTCTTGTGGAGATCTATTCGATGTAATCTTCTTTTTGCGGTGTGTTTGTTGAGAACAATGAATTGTGGGTTTATGTCAAGTCTATCTATGAATAATATTTGAATCTTCTCTGAATTCTTTTTTGTATGGTTGGTTATCTTTGCAAGTCTCTTCGAATTATCCGTTTGGTTTGGCCAACTAGATTGGTAGTTCTTGCCATGGGAGAAGTGCTTAGCTTTGGGTTCGATCTTGCGGTGTCCTTTCCCAGTGACAGGAGGGGCTGCAAGGCACGTATTGCATCGTTGCCATCGAGGATAACAATATGGGGTTTATTTCATATTGCATGAATTTATCTCTCTACATCATGTCATCTTGCTTAAAGCGTTACTCTGTTTTTAACTTAATACTCTAGATGCATGCTGGATAGCGGTCGATGAGTGGAGTAATAGTAGTGGATGCAGAATTGTTTCGGTCTACTTGTCACGGACGTGATGCCTATATACATGATCATGCCTAGATATTCTCATAACTATGCTCAATTCTGTCAATTGCTCAACAATAATTTGTTCACCCACCATACAATACGTATACTCTTGAGAGAAGCCACTAGTGAAACCTATGGCCCCCGGGTCTATTCTCATCATATCAATCTCCATCACTTTAATATTGCTTTGCTTTTTTACTTTGCCTTTTACTTTTCACTTTGCATCTCTATACCAAAAATACCAAAAATATTATATCTATCAGATCTCACTCTCGTAAGTGATCGTGAAGGGATTGACAACCCCTAATCGCGTTGGTTGCGAGTAGCTATCGTTTTGTGCAGGTACGAGGGACTTGAGTGTGGCCTCCTACTGGATTGATACCTTGGTTCTCAAAAAGTGAGAGAAATACTTACGCTACTCTGCTGCATCATCCCTTCCTCTTCGGGGAAATCCAACGCAAGCTCAAGAGGTAGCACTTGTCACGATGGCTCAAGATAATACTAAATTGTGTGACTTTTCAAATACCAACAATTATGATTTTATTAGCACTCCGATTGCTCCTCTTAGCGATGCTGAATCTTGTGAAATTAATGCCACCTTGCTGAATCTTGTCATGAAAGATCCTTTTTCTGGCCTTCCTAGTGAAGATGCCGCTACCCATCTAAAGAACTTCGTTGATTTGTGCAATATGCAAAAGAAGAAAGATGTGGATAATGATATTGTAAAATTGAAGCTATTCCCGTTTTCCCTAAGAGATCGTGCTAAAACTTGGTTTTTGTCTTTGCCTAAAAATAGTATCGATTCATGGAATAAGTGCAAAGATGATTTCATCTCTAAGTATTTTCCTCCTGCTAAGATCATCACTCTTAGAAACGATAGTATGAATTTTAAGCAACTTGATCATGAACATGTTGCACAAGCTTGGGAGAGGATGAAATTAATGATACGTATTTGCCCTACACATGGTTTGAATCTTTGGATGATTATACAAAAACTTTATGCCGGATTGAAGTTTTCTTCTAGAAATCTTTTAGATTCGGCCGCGGGAGGCACTTTTATGGAAATCACTTTCGGAGAAGCTACTAAACTCCTAGATGGCATACTGAAAGATCTACCAATAAAAAGGTGCATGCTATAGAAGAAATCAATGTTTTGAGTGGAAAGATGGATGAACTTATGAAATTGTTTGATAATAAAAGTTTTTCTTCTGATCCTAATGATATTCCTTTGTCTACTTTGATTGAGTATAATAATAAATCTATGGATGTGAATTTTGTTGGTAGGAACAATTTTGGTAATAGCGCGTATAGAGGTAATTTTAATCCTAGGCCGTTTCCTAGTAATTCCTCTAAGAATTATGGTAATTCCTACAACAATTCTTATGGAAATTATAATAAGATGCCCTCTGATTTTGAATCTAATATTAAAGAATTTATTAGTTCGCAAAAGAGTTTCAATGCTTTGATTGAAGAAAAATTGTTTAAGATTGATGAGTTGGCTAGGAACGTGGATAGAATTTATCTTGATGTTGATTCTTTGAAACTTAGATCTATTCCACCTAAGCATGATATCAATGAGTATCTCAAAGCTATGAGAATTTCCATTGATGAGTGCAAAGAAAGAACCGCTAGGATGCGTGCTAAAAAAGATTGCTTTGTGAAAGCGTGTTCTTCTAGTTTCCATGATAATAAAGATGAAGATCTAAAAGTTATTGATGTGTCCCTATTAAATCTTTTTTTTGCAATATGAATCTTGATAATTATGGGATTGGAGATGAGTCAACTTTAGTCAGAAGGTGTCCCAGTGATTCAGAGTTTTTATATCTTAATGCAGAAATTGATTAAAGTGGGATTGGAGAGGTCAAAACTTTAAATAGCAATGAACCCACTATCTTGGATTTAAAGGAATTTAATTATGATAATTGTTCCTTCATAGATTGTATTTCCTTGTTGCAATCCATGCGAAATTCTCCGCATGCTTATAGTCAAAATAAAGCTTTTGCTAAACATATCATTGATGCTTTAATGCAATCTTATGAAGAAAAGTTTGAATTGGAAGTTTCTATCCCTAGAAAACTTCATGATGAGTGAGAACCTACTTTTAAAATTAAGATTAAAGATCATTAATGCTTTGCTTTATGTGATTTGGGTGCTAGTGTTTCCACGATTCCTAAAACTTTGTGTGATTTGCTAGGTTTCCGTGAATTTGATGATTGTTCTTTAAACTTGCATCTTGTGGATTCCACCATTAAGAAACCTATGGGAAGAATTAAGGATGTTATTATTGTTGCAAATAGGAATTATGTGCCCGTAGATTTCATTGTTCTTGATATAGATTGCAATCCTACATGTCCTATTATTCTTGGTAGGCCTTTCCTTAGAACGATTGGTGCAATTATTGATATGAAGGAAGGGAATATTAGATTCCAATTTCCATTAAGGAAGGGCATGGAACACTTTCCTGGAAAGAAAATTAAAACCTTATCAATCTATTACGAGGGCCACTTATGGATTGCATACCAAAGATGATAATACTTAGATCTATCCTTGCTTTTATGCCTAGCTAGGGGCGTTAAACGATAGCGCTTGTTGGGAGGCAACCCAATTTTATTTTTGTTTCTTGCTTTTTTGATTCTGTTAAGTAATAAATAATCCATCTAGCCTATGTTTAGATGTGGTTTTATTCTTTTAATTATTGTTTGTGCCAAGTAGAACCTTTGGGAAGACTTGGGGAAAGTCTTTGCGATCTTGCTGTAAAAAACAGAAACTTTAGCGCTCACGAGATTTGCTGTCATTTTTTACTGGAGAGTGCTATTTAGTTAATTATTTTTCATATGATTAATAGATAAATTCCTCACGTCCAGCAATTTATTTTAGAATTTTTGGGGTTCCAGAAGTATTCGAAACCTACAGATTACTACAGACTATTCTGTTTTTGACACATTCTGTTTTTCATGTGTTGTTTGCTTATTTTGATGAATCTATGGCTAGTAATAGAGTTTATGAACCATAGAAAAGTTGGAATACAGTAGTTTTAACACCAATATAAATAAATAATGAGTTCATTACAGTACCTTGAAGTGGTGTTTTTTTTCTTTTACTAACAGAGCTCACGAGATTTTTCTTTAAGTTTTGTGTTGTGAAGTTTTCAAGTTTTGGGTAAAGATTTGATGGATTATGGAACAAGGAGTGGCAAGATCCTAATCTTGTGGATTCCCAGGGCACCCCAAGGTAAAATCCAAGGACAACCAAAAGCCTAAGCTTGGGGATGCCCCGGAAGGCATCCCCTCTTTCGTCTTCGTCCATCGATAACTTTACTTGGAGCTATATTTTTATTCGCCATATGATATGTGTTTTTCTTGGAGCGTCTTTGATGATTTGAGTCTTTGATTTTTAGATTACCACAATCATACTTTCTGTACACACCTTTTGGTAGATACACACATGAATTGGAATTTATTAGAATACTCTATGTGCTTCACTTATATCTTTTGAGTTGGATAATTTTTGCTCTAGCACTTCGCTTATATCTTTTAGAGCACGGCGATGGTTTTATTTTATAGAAATAATTGATCTCTCATGCTTCACTTATATCATTTTGAGAGTCCTTTAGAACAACATGGTAATTCACTTTGGTTATAAATTTTAAATGCTAAGAGAAGTTGGATTCTTGATAGTTGTTTTGAGATATAAAGGTGGTAATATAATATTAGAGGTGTGCTAGTTGAGTAATTGTGAAATTGATGAATACTTGTGTTGAAGTTGGCAAGTCCCATAGCATGCACGTATGGTAAATGTTGTGTGACAAATTTGAAGCATGGGGTGTTCTTTGATTGCTTTCCTTATGAATGGCGGTCGGGGATGAGCGATGGTCTTTTCCTACCAATCTATCCCTCTAGGAGCATGCGCGTAGTGCTTGGTTTTGATGACTTGTAGATTTTTGCAATAAGTATGTGAGTTCTTTATGACTAATGTTGAGTCCATGGATTATACGCACTCTCACCCTTCCATAATTGCTACCCTCTTCGGTACCGTGCATTGCCCTTTCTCACCTTGAGAGTTGGTGCAAACTTCGTCGGTGCATCCAAACCCCGTGATATGATACGCTCTATCACACATAAGCCTCCTTATATCTTCCTCAAAACAGCCACCATACCTACCTATTATGGCATTTCCATAGCCATTCCGAGATATATTGCCATGCGACTTTCCACTGTTACATTTATTATGACACGCCTCATCATTGTCATATTGCTTTGCATGATCATGTAGTTGACATCATATTTGTGGCAAGGCCACCATGCTTAATTTTTAATGCATGTCACCCTTGATTCATCGCAATCCCGGTACACCATCGGAGGCATTCACATAGAGTCATATTTTGTTCTAAGTATCGAGCTGTAATTCTTGAGTTCTAAGTAAATAAAAGTGTGATGATCATCATTAGAGCATTGTCCCATGTGAGGAAAGGATGATGGAGACTGATTCCCCCACAAGTCGGGATGAGACTCCAGATGAAAAAAAGAGGCCAAAAAAGAGAGAAAAGAAGGCCCAAATAAAAAATGAGAGAAAAAGAGAGAAGGGACAATGTTACTATCCTTTTTCCACACTTGTGCTTCAAAGTAGCACCATGATCTTCATGATAGAGAGTCTCTTATTTTGTCACTTTCATATACTAGTGGGAATTTTTCATTATAGAACTTGGCTTCTATATTCCAATGATGGGCTTCCTCAAATGCCCTAGGTCTTCGTGAGCAAGCAAGTTGGATGCACACCCACTTAGTTTTTTGATGAGCTTTCATATATTTATATCTCTAGTGCATCCGTTGCATGGCAATCCCTACTCCTTGCATTGACATCAATTGGTGGGCATCTCTATAGACCATTGATTAGTCGCGTCAATGTGAGACTTTCTCCCTTTTTGTCTTCTCACACAACCTCAATCATCATATTCTATTCCACCCATAGTGCTATGTCCATGGCTCGCGCTCATATATTGCGTAAAAATTGAAAGAGTTTGAAAAGACTAAGTATGAAACAATTGCTTGGCTTGTCATCGGGGTTGTGCATGATGGGAGCATTTTGTGTGACGAAAATGAAGCATGGCCAAACTATATGACTTTGTAGGGATAAGTTTTCTTTGGCTATGGTATTTTGATAAGACATAATTGCTTGATTAGCTTACTTGGAGTATAGCTATTTTTATGTCAACAATAAAATTTTATCTTGAATCTTTCGGATCTAAACATTCATGCCACAACAGAGAAAAATACATTGAAGAACATGCTAGAAAGCATTCCACATCAAAAAGTCTGTTTTTATCATTTACCTACTCGAGGACGAGCAGGAATTAAGCTTGGGGGTGCTGATACGTCTCCAACGTATCTATAATTTTTGATTGTTCCATGCTACTATATTATTTGTTATGCATGTTAATGGGATTTATTTTACACTTTTATATTATTTTTGGGACTAATTTATTAACCCAAGGCCCAGTGCAAATAGTTGTTTTTTCCTATTTCAGTGTTTCGCAGAAAAGGAATATCAAACGGAGTCCAAACGGAATGAAACCTTCGGGAGCGTAATTTTTGGAACAAACGTGATCCAGAGGACTTGGAGTGGACGTCAAGAAACGGACGAGGTGTCCACGAAGCAGGGGGCGCGCCCTCCCCCCTCATGGGCCCCTCGTGGCTCAACTGACCTACATATTCCTCTTATATATGTTCACATACCCCGAAAACATCCAGGAGCACCAAGAAACCCTATTTCCACCGCCGCAACCTTCTATACCCAAGAGATCTCATCTTGGGGCCTTTTCCGAAGCTCCGCCGGAGAGGGCATTGATCACGGAGGGCCTCTACATCAACTCCATGGCCCCTCCGATGATGTGTGAGTAGTTTACTTCAGACCTTCGGGTCCATAGTTATTAGCTAGATGGCTTCTTCTCTCTCTTTGGATCTCAATACAAAGTTCTCCTCGATCTTCTTGGAGATCTATTCGATGTAACTCTTTTTGCAGTGTGTTTTTCGAGATCCGATGATTTGTGGGTTTATGATCAAGTCTATCTATGAACAATATTTGATTCTTCTCTGAAATCTTTTATGCATGATTGGTTATATTTGCAAGTCTCTTCAAATTATCAGTTTGGTTTGGCCTACTAGATTGATTGTTCTTGCAATGGGAGAAGTGCTTAGCTTTGGGTTCAATCTTGCGGTGCTCGATCCCAGTGACAGAAAGGGAAACGACACGTATTGTATTGTTGCCATCGAGGATAGAAAGATGGGCTTTATATCATATTGCTTGAGTTTATCCCTCTACATCATGTCATCTTACCTAAGGCGTTACTCTGTTCTTATGAACTTAATACTCTAGATGCATGCTACATAGCGATCGATGTGTGGAGTAATAGTAGTACATGCAGGCAGGAGTCAGTCTACTTGTCACGGACGTGATGCCTACATACATGATCATGCCTAGATATTCTCATAATTATTCGCTTTTCTATCAGTTGCTCGACAGTAATTCGTTCACCCACCATAATACTTATGCTATCTTGAGAGAAGCCACTAGTGAAACCTATGGCCCCTGGGTCTACCTTTTATCATATAAGTTTCCATTCTATTTTACTTTGCAATCTTTATTTTCAATCTATATCATAAAAATACCAAAAATATTTATCTTATCATTATTATCTCTATCAGATCTCACTCTCGTAAGTGACCGTGAAGGGATTGACAACCCCTTTATCGCGTTGGTTGCGAGGTTCTTATTTGTTTGTGTAGGTACGAGGGACTTGCGTGTGCCTCCTACTGGATTGATACCTTGGTTCTCAAAAACCGAGGGAAATACTTACGCTACTTTGCTGCATCACCCTTTCCTCTTTAAGGGAAAACCAACGCAGTGCTCAATAGGTAGCACCGGTCCACCCACATATCAAATTATCAAAGTAACGAATGCGAATCATATGAGCATGATGAAAACTAAATGAAAATTTCTCATGTGTCCTCGGGAGTGCTTTGATTTATATAAGAGTTCGTCCAGGCTTATCCTTTGCTACAAAAAGGATTGGGCCACCTTGTTGCACCTTAGTTACTTCATTTACTTGTTGCCTGTTACGATTTATCTTATCACAAAACTATGTGTTATCGATAATTTCAGTGCTTGCAGAGAATACCTTGCTGAAAACCGCTTATCATTTCCTTTTGCTCCTCGTTGGGTTCGACACTCTTACTTAACGAAAGGATTACTATAGATCCCCTATACTTGTGGGTCTTCTGATGTAAAGAGTGGCATAGAACTAATGAATCACTTCATGATTCCAGCCTTGATTGAAACGAAGGAAACTTTTCAGGAAGACATGTTCAATTTGCTTGATGGTGTGATGAAAGTAGGGCAAACTTTCAAGATCAGCAAAATCCACTTGTGCTTAAATATGTGATTCTTCACATACAAAACGTGAGCATAATATACGGCATGTTCTTTCATCCAGAACCTTGGTGACATGGAGGTTCTCTCTCCTTCATATGGGCTGGTCCCAAGGAATGCAAGTTTCGAAATATGAAACTGCTCTTTAAATGTAGGACCATTTGGTCCATCTTCAACAGGGAACTTAGGGAATGTCTCCAATGGATTTTTCGGATGTTCTTCACCCACATTTAGGGTCCGAATGTCATCAAGTGCAGCCGCATCTTCTGTGTTGGGCTTAAGTGGAGCACGAGCCTTCCTTGTCTTCAGTTGGGCTGACTTCTTTGAGGAACTAGACTAACCATCACTTTTGCTCACAAGAACTCCTTCAACGGCTTTCTAACTTTCGGGAACTAGGGTCTTTTCTTTTGTCGTATTTTCTTCAACGAGGGGCACAACAGCTTCTTTCTCGGACACTTGGGGTACAACAGGTGGGACAATTCATTCGTGAGCCATGGGCTCTTCAGATTTCTTCTCTTGCTCTTCCAACTGTGTAGTAGTGGAACGAAGAGCAGGATCAATATCCATCTGTGTTGGGGCACCAGATGATGTGACCGGGGTAATTTTGTCTCGGGAAGCATTTAGCTCCCCCTCAATCTTTTCATTATCCTCCTTTGATTCGGAGGGCTCATCTTGTAACTTCTTCGGAGGCGGTGGATCTGCCTTGTCAACCACAATCTCTTCATCAACCACATCATCATTAGTTGGGGCTTGTTGCTTTGGAGAAGCATTTTTTGTCATTTTTTGAGGAAAATACCAATAACATCAGTTTGCTCTTGGACAACAGGAGTGGGAATGATAACTTCCACATGCTCAGCTTGCTGCATGGGTTCACCTTCATGTGGTGGAGTGGTGGAACTTGCTGCACAGGAGTGCTGGAGTCAAGAGGAGCATCATCAACAACAGTGTGAAGGCAGCAATCTTTGATTCCTTTCGGTTTGGTGGCCCTTACCCTAGCCTTCTGACACTTTTCTTCCTTGATTCGTCTTCAAGGCAGTTCTACCTGGCGGTCAATTTCATCATTCCTCCTATCACATAACTGAGACACTTCCATTTTTAGTCTCGAGAGCCAATCAATTTTATCATTCCTCATGACACTAAGAGTCTTGGTGAGTTCAACAATCTCTTCATTCAGCTTCTTCCTTTCGGATTCAGTGTTGGCCTCTTTTCTAATTTGCTCGAGGGTTTGTTTCTCCTTGACAACCTGATTCAGATTCTTCATCATTTTCTTCAGCCCGGTGATATGTTTCGTTACCATTTTGGTAATATCACCAGGAAGTCCCAGACTGCTTATATCAACTGATTTTGCATAGCAGCACTCTCAGTTACATCGATCATGAGATTGAAATCATATTTATGTTCCTCCGTGGAAGCATGATAACCCACAAGTATAGGGGATCGCAACAGTTTTGGAGGGTAAAGTATTCAACCCAAATTTATTGATTCGACACAAGGGGAGCCAAAGAATATTCTCAAGTATGAGCAGCTGAGTTGTCAATTCAACCACACCTAGAAACTTAGTATCTGCAGCAAAGTATTTAGTAGCAAAGTAATATGATAGTAGTGGTAACGATAGCAAAAGGTAACAGTAGTAAAAGTAATGTTTTTGGTATTTTGTAGTGATGATAGCAATAGCAACGGAAAGTAAATAAGTGAAGAACAAATGGAAAGATCATAGGCAATGGATCGGTGATGGAGAATTATGCCGGATGCGGTTCATCATGTAACAATCACAACCTAGGGTGACACAGAACTAGCTCCAGTTCATTGATGTAATGTAGGCATGTATTCCGAATATAGTCATACGTGCTTATGGAAAAGAACTTGCATGACATCTTTTGTCCTACCCTCCCATGGCAGCGGGGTCCTTATGGAAACTAAGGGATATTAAGGCCTCCTTTTAATAGAGTACCAGAACAAAGCATTAACACATAGTGAATACATGAACTCCTCAAACTACGGTCATCACTGGTAAGTATCCCGATTATTGTCACATCGGGGTTAACGGATCATAACACATAATAGGTGACTATAGACTTGCAAGATAGGATCTAGAACTCTCATATATTGATGAAAAAATAATAGGTTCAGATCTGAAAGCATGGCACTCGGGCCCTAGTGACAAGCATTAAGCATAGCAAAGTCATAGCAACATCAATCTCAGAACATAGTGGATACTAGGGATCAAACCCTAACAAAACTAACTCGATTACATGATAGATCCCATCCAACCCATCACCGTCCAGCAAGCCTATGATGGAATTACTCATGCACGGTGGTGAGCATCATGAAATTGGTGATGGAGGATGATTGATGATGACGATGGCGATGGATTCCCCTCTTCGGAGCCCTGAACGGACTCCAGATCAGCCCTCCCGAGAGGTTTTGGGGCTTGGCGGCGGCTCTGTATCGTAAAACGTGATGAATTCTTCTCTCTGATTTTTTTCTCCCCAAAACACAATATATAGAGTTGGAGATGGAGTCGGAGGAGCTCCAGGGGGCCCACAAGATAGGGGCGCGGCCCCCACCCTCGTGGACAGGTGATGGCCCCCCGGGCCTTCATCTTTTGTAGGTATTTTTTATATTTTCCAAAAAGTTGCTCCGTGAAGTTTCAGGTCATTCCGAGAACGTTTGTTTCTACACATAAATAACACCATGGTAATTCTGCTGAAAACAGCATCAGTCCGGGTTAGTTACATTCAAATCATGCAAGTTAGAGTCCAAAACAATGGCAAAAGTGTTTGGAAAAGTAGATACGACGGAGACGTATCAAAGCAGGAACACAGGGTTTGGCTTTCTTAGCAGAGGCTTTAGCTTTTTCTTCAGACAATAGTTTTCTATTCGTTGTAGGAGAGGCATAACCCGAAGGTTTGACGTTGATTGGAGTGGGGGCATGTCTTGGTGATTTCCATGTTGGGGGTGAAACCTTCACTGGTGAGGGAGTCTGGTATGGCTTGTTGAGAATAGCATGTTGATCACACATAGGAATTCCTTCGGGAGCATCTTCATTGGAAGACTCATCAAATGAGCTGGAAATGACATTCTTCGATTTCTTGACAACTGATTTCTTTCGGGGAGCATGAGGGGAATCATATTTTCTGGACTGGCTTCCCTTGGAAGCAGAGGCTTGATCCTTCTTTTTCTGAACATCTTGCTGAATCAGGGCAACATTTCTTGCTTCAACATGATTTTCTTCACAACTCTAGCTTCACGCTTGGCTTTGGCCTTCTCCCTCTTGGAAACTTCTTTAGGAAAATCAGCAATGGTTTTAAGGGATTCAGGATTAGCATTTGATGGATGTCGTGGCCTGACTTTTTGATCATCTGGCCCAATGTAGTTCTCAGCAATGCAGTCATTCCATGGAGGAGTGAATGCAAACAAAATTTGATATTTCTCATGAACATTTTCATAGTTGAACCATTTCTTTGCCCAGTGGTGCTGAATCCTTTGCAACATGTTGTTGCGTTCAGTGGTTGTTTCAACTCCAGGTGGAGTTTTGTACCCATATGGTTCAAACATCTCAACAGTGGTGTTCTTCTCTCTTCCACGACCACCCTTCTTTAGATTTCCATAAGAGAAAAGGGTTAAAGCATCAGTGACTAGCTCATCCACGGACTGACTGTGAGCGTAGGGAACTTCTTCATCCTCTTCCTTGGATTCAGACTCAGATTTCTTCTTCGGAGTTTTGGGTGGCTTTGATGATTTTCCTCCACCGGTTAATCTCATTCGGTCTGTTCTTGGTGGTGGCTGAGGCAAATCACCTTCAGAATCTGTATTCTCATCCGAACTCTGTGCCATGACCGACCTGTGAAGAGAAATAGATATGAGGGGGAAATAGGGTAGGGTCATAAACATGCACAGAGCATTTTGAACGAAAATGAACGATTTTTGGAAGAAACGAAGGAATCCATGGTATACTTAGAGAAGATATTATCATTAGATTGGTAACATGCCATAGATTGATCAAGGCAGAGTAAAACACTTCTAATCTTTCGGATAAGTACTCATGAACCCTAGATCCAGGGAGAACTAGTACAAGGGAAAAACTACAAACCGTACCAGTCATGACCTAGTGATTCCTAAAGATCTACCGCAAGGAAATAAATCAATGAAAAAGCGTTGGCAAGAACTACCCTAGAACAAAGAAGAGGACTGGAGCAGTTCCAGATCTAGGCGCCCGAAATTGGTAGCATAGATCGACTATGGTAATGCGGGAAGGAAGACTTGTCGCACTGGCGTGACCAACTGCAATGGGACTTCACCGGAGTTGCACGGCAAGGCGCTTCGTCGCAGTTGCTTCGAGCTTAGGCTCGGAAGGTGTAGCGACCTGACCCGAATGGATCAAGTCTCTGTGCTTAAGTGTCATCCCTGGATCGGTATGCTGACACACACAGTACTCGAGGATTTATAACAGAGGTAAATCACATGTATAAAGTAACACAAATACTATTACCTCAATCCAAAAAGCGGAAGTAACAAGGTTGTGGATTCCCATCAACACCAACGGCAAAGTTGAGTGTA
This sequence comes from Triticum monococcum, assembly GCA_034509565.1. Lineage (NCBI taxonomy): Eukaryota > Viridiplantae > Streptophyta > Magnoliopsida > Poales > Poaceae > Triticum > Triticum monococcum. The sequence goes on along the minus strand of CM067842.1, from coordinate 523,135,307 downwards.
GAAATCATAACCCTAACGTATCACTTACTCGTCGTAAGATAATCCTGCAACATGAGACGTTGCAGCCACAAAGGGTCAGTACATTGAATGTACTGGCAAATTCACACCATAGAGAATGGTGAACAATGGCTATCACTACATGCATATTTGGCTGGTGGAAAAGCTCTACGGTTATAAGGTTTTTGCGAAAAGCCAATTTTTCCCTACTACAAAGGAATAAATTTTATTTAACTATCATGGAGGTTGTTGAACATTGAGAATGGTTGACAGCATTCTCAATCCCGATTAAGTAACATCATTAAACCCAACAAAATTAATTTAAAGTAACATGATGAGATTCACATGATAATCCAGGTACTAGATACTCAAGATGTCCATAATCGAGGAAACGGCTAATCATGATTAGTTTATACACTCTGCAGAGGTTTGCGCACTTTTCCCCACAAGACTCGATCGCCTCCGTTTGGTTTCTCGCACTACATGGTGTTTGAGAAAACGGATGACCGAGACACAGTCTTTTAGAAGCGCTAGCACCTTACGATCGGGTAGACCGTTACACCTACTTTCCCCTACATCTGCTAGTCTACCATTGTAAGAGTTCGCACAACTTAATCAACTATGCTAGGGCCCATAATAGCTTGTGGCTGCACACAGAAGTTTCTAGTATGAATAATCTCATGATCCCTTTGAACCTGGGTGGCGGTCCATAAAAAAACAGGCAATCCTGGAATACCCAGGTGCCTAGACAGGCAATCGCTGGAATACCCAGGTGCCTCAATCCACCCAGATGTGTGTTAAAGTTGCCACCTTAAGTAAACCATTAATTAACAATCTCACATCTGTCATGAATACTCTCAAACCCAATCCACGTCTACGAGCATAGAATGGCAATATACGCATAACGTAATAGTAACTCCCAAGGTTTGAATGCAGGGCAATAGGTTCCTACCTCATAAACTACTTCCCAATACCCACATGTTATCAATCCTACTCATGCAATGTTTGAGGGTGAAACTAATGCATAAAATTGGGTATGAAAGGAATATGATCAAAGTGTGAACATGCATGCAACATTGATGAAGATGATGCGTACTCAAAACTCTTGATAGTTCTACTTGTCACACTCCGGTCAATCTATCGTAAGCAAGCAAGAGTAACCACACATAAGCAATCACTCAAAAGATCAGAAAGATCGAAGAAGACGATTCAGAAAACTTCAAAACCAAACAAATAACTCTTGCAACATAAAACAATTTCTAACAGTACCAAAATTATGTGAATTTGGCTTTATCAGAAAGTTTAGGTCAAGAGCTTCGATTTGCAAAAAGAATCAACTCAAACGGAGCTACAAAACTCAAGTTATGATCAAACGAAGTTTGAATTCAAATCTGATCTAATTCAAATTTTAAGCTTTTCAAAAACATGTTTGAGTTGGATTGCTGGATAGAAGAGATCGTAGCGAATACGTGAGCGTTGGTTTCGTTGGATTTGGACAAACGAGCGAAAAGATGTGGTCGTTTGAAGTACAGGGACTAATCTGTAAAAGAAACTACTGCAAATAGGTCCCTGGATAGAAAACTAAAGAAATAAAAGAAAAAAAACTAAATAGTGAACGCTCGTTACTGATCGCTAATGAACAAAAATCGTTCGCTACCGAACCCTTGCTAATGAACGCTCGTAGAATAAGTTAACCTAAAATAATAAACGGTTTTTTAAAAAAAACCGAAGTAAATCTAAACCCTAAAAAACGGTCCGAGCGGTTTTATACCTGTTCGTGATGGGTTGGCGGTTTTCAGAGAGAAAACCGGTGCCGGCGATGGCGTTCTCCGACGAGGCAGGGCGAGGCGTGGGGAGCGGCGAGGGGAGGCGTCGAGCAGCGGATGCGGCAGAGGGCGGCGCGGGCAGCGGCGCGATGCGGGGCGGAGTGCGGCGGCGAGCAGCAGGCGGTGGAGCGGCAAGGCGACGGCGACGAGGTGCGGCTGCGGCAGGTCTCGCCGGCGGCGGCAGTTGCGGTGATCCGAGGAGTGGTGGCGGCGACGAAAACGGGATCCAGGGGCCCCGGGCGCACTATATAAAGGAGAAGGGAGGTGGTGGCGTGGGCGAGGGGCAGAGGAGGAGGCCGGGGCGAAGACGGCGGCGCCGGCGGTGTTGGGCGGGAGCTGGACTCCCCGCTGGAGGTCGGGGACGAGCGCGGGCGCGCTGGGCCGGGACCTGGCTCGGGCGCTGGGCCGGCCCAGACAGTGAGGAGAATTTTTTTTAAAAACATTTTCTAGACAAATAACATAATAACGGCAAAAATAAAAATATTATATAGGCATATAATATATCAAAATTTTCAGAAAAAGATTCTTTACGACATGAACATTTTTATAATGCCAAATAAAATCCACCCAAATTCAGATAATTCAAAGAGTGCTACTAGTCTAATAAAATCCAATAAAAATCATTTTAAAAATACCAAAATGATTTCAGATACATTTTTCTCCAATTTTCTATTGTAGGGAATCATGTTACCCTATTTTCCATGTATTTTGTTTTTGGAGAAAAATAATTTGAATAAAACTCAAATAACCCAATTGAAAAATAATTATTTCAAATGGATTTTAAATTTGAGTTTCTTTGAAACTCCCAACTCATATTTCATAAGTTTTGAAGAAGTCATTTTATCTTCGCTCTTAAAAATCATTGAGTTGCATGAAGTTTATTAATTTGAAATATTTTCAGATGAAATTCAAATATTTTCAACACCCCTTTGCATTTAATTAAATGGAAGAAGTCATGTCATCTTCTCTCCAGGGTTTTGTGATGAAAAGAATTTGAATTCACGGGGATCAAAATGAAAAAGGTGAAAGTTTGGGAAAGTCCTTTTATTCCCTCCCATTTAACTTTCAAAAAGTTTTGAATTTCAGTCAATCAATCACACAACAATCAAACATTCAATCAATCTATCTATTTATTATAACATTCCAAAATTTAGAATTTTGGGATGTTATAGAAGGAGGTGGAAGAGGGTTTGAGGAGCAAATGAGGAAGAAGACGCCGGGAGGGGTATTTATAGCTAGAGAGTAGAACCACCTCTTGTGAAATCTATGGCCTACAGAAGCGAGACGTTCCACATTCAACGGACACGATGATGGTCGTGGAGATCGTGGGCACGTGGCAACCGTTTCCTGCGAAAAACTCGGAAACTGAGCGGGAAACTGAAAGGTCTGAGGAAGGGCAAACGCCAAAAACAGATTTAGGTTCGAAGTCAATTTCTTTCGCGACCAAGGACGTCGGACAGAAATTTTCTTGAGATCAAATTGCATGCTTATGACGGATAGCATAGATTGGACAAGAAAGAATAGAGGGATAAAAGGGACCAAAACATATCACTCAACCAAAAGAGAGGAAACACAAAACACGAAGCTGTGAGTGAGTTGTTCATCGGACAAAACACAAACATGGAAAAATGAGGAACAAAACACACAAACAAAAACACAAATAACTAGCACGAACAATATAGGTCTGAGGACTAAGGATAAATTAGTAGAATTCGTGAGATAATTCCTGCGAGAAGGGTTAGTTCTTTTTCGCAACCCACACTTGCGTGGGCAACGAGGGTCTCATTTGTTTCGTCTGAGCAAGGACATTCCTTCGATGAGATCTGTAGTTCACCCATGCCTTTCGAGAGTAATCATAAGAATATGCATTGAAGTTATTTAAAGAGACATGAGTATAATGATTCGAAGCAGTACAGAAGTACTCCTTCTGTCGAAGGTTAGATCGACATCCATTCCAGGAAGTTTCAGTGCTAGTATGTGAGTAATAAGCACTTCCTCGAGGAGAATTACTTTGCATTGTGAGCTTAGCAGTGATAGATAAATTTTCAATGATGCACTTCTTCACCCAGATTTGCTTCTTGGGTGAACCATACCTCTAGTTGGGTCCCAATATATCGAGCAAATACCTTACCATTCTGTTGTTTGAAGAGTTTGTAGTTTGGCTCATCAGACTCGTCAGAAACAACATTAATGGGTGAGTCATATCCTGATAGAATTGTAGGTTCGAGAATTTTACTTTTAGTAAGAACCCAACTCCTTCGTGGATATTGCTCGGGGGTCCGGTAGGTTCCATCAACATTGAGTTTTCTCTCGAAACCCAATCCTTCCTTTCGAGTGTTTTTATGCAGTATAGACTCCTTGAGCACATCACAGAGAGTTTGATGCCCTTTGAGGCTCTTTACCAGTCTTGTCTCAAGCAAGTTCATTAATCTGCAATTTTCATCACAGATGGCAACAAATTCCCCAGGAGAGGGTTAGAAATATCATTCATAGTAGTTTCCATTTTCTCAATGACTGCATTAGAAGTTTCCGCATTGGAATTAGCATTGCAATGTTCTAGGCATTGTAAGCAAGGAGGCACAAAATCATCGGGAAAACTTTTAGATTGCTCGGCGAAGAGAGAAGCTTTTTCTTTCGTCAACTCATTATGAGACACCTTCAATGACTCGAGTTCTTGATTCTTGTTGAAGAGTTCATCTGATAAACTCTCGTAGTCAACTTTAAGTGAATCATATCAGCTGGAAAGGCCATCAATAGTTGAGGAAAAAACATCAAAGCATCATGCTTTTCAATCAACTTTTGATTCTTCTCCATCTCTTCGACCAGTAATCCTTTGGTTTTCCTAAGATTGTTCTCAAGTCTTTGAAGTTCATCTTGTTGAGATTTAGCAATCTTAACCAGTTTAGCATAGGCAATGTATTCGGGAGAATATTCACTCATAATTTTTCGGTGCTTTGCTAATACCTGATCCTTTGAGGTTTTTGCCATGAGACAGAATGTGATAGGTTCATCATCACTTGAAGTAGTATCATCATTGTATGATTCGAATTATATCTTAGATGATCCATAAGCAACATAACTCATTAGTCACATTGCTTGCACGGCTTATTATGATGTGCATTACCGAGAAGGCCCAAAGATACCTCTCCGATACTCGAAGTGACAAATCATAATCTCGATCTATGCCAACCCAACAAATACCTTTGGAGATACCTGTAGAGCATCTTTATAATCACCCAGTTATGTTGTGATGTTTGATAGCACACAAGGTATTCCTCTAGTATCCGGGAGTTGCATATTGTCATAGTCAAAGGAATATGTATAAGTCATGAAGAAAGCAATAACAATAAAACTTAACGATCATTATGCTAAGCTAACGGATGGGTCTTGTCCATCGCATCATTCTCCTAATGATGTGATCCCGTTCATCAACTGACAACACATGTCTATGGCTAAGAAACTTAACCATCTTTGATTAACGAGCTAGTCTAGTAGAGGCTTACTAGGGACACGGTGTTTTGTCTATGTATCCACACATGTATCAAGTTTCCGGTTAATACAATTCTAGCATGAATAATAAACATTTATCATGATATAAGGAAATATGAAATAACAACTTTATTATTGCCTCTACGTCATATTTCCTTCAGCCTCCCACTTGCACTAGAGTCAATAATCAAGTTCACATTGCCATGTGATGTAACACCAATGGTTCACATCTTTATGTGATTAACACCCATAGTTCACATCGCCATGTTACCAACACCCAAAGGGTTTACTAGAGTCAATAATCTAGTTCACATCGCTATGTGATTGACACCCAAAGAGTACAAAGGTGTGATCATGTTTTGCTTGTGAGAGAAGTTTAGTCAACGGGTCTGCCATATTCAGATCCATACGTATTTTGCAAATTTGTATGTCTACAATTCTCTACACGAAGCTACTCTAGCTAATTGCTCCCACTTTCAATATATATCTAGATCGAGACTTAGAGTCATCCGGATTGATGTCAAAGCTTGCATTGACATATCTCTTTACGACGAACTCTTTACCACCTCCATAATAGAGAAACATTTCTTTATTACTTTAAGGATAATTTTGACCGCTGTCCAGTGATTCACTCCTGGATCACTCTTGTACCTCCTTGCCAAAACCATGGCAAGGAACACAATAAGTCTGGTACTTAGCATGGCATACTTTATAGAACCTATGACCGAGGCATAGGGAATGAATTCCATTCTCTCTATATATTTTGCCGTGGTGGGGTCTTGAGTCTAACTCAATTTCACACCTTGTAACACAGGTATGAATCCTTCGTTTGACTGATTCATTTTGAACTCCTTCAAAATCTTGTCAAGGTATGTGCTTTATGAAAGTCCTATTAAGCGTCTTGATCTATCTCTATAGATATTGATGCTCAATATATAAGCAGCTTTACCGAGGTCATTTATTGAAAAAATCTTATTCAAGTATCCTTTTATGCTATCCAGAAATTATATATCATTCCCGATCAACAATATGCCATCCACATATAATATCAGAAATGCTACACAGCTCCCACTCACTTTCTTGTAAAGACAGGCTTCTCTGAAAGTCTGTATAAAACCGTATGCTTTGATCACCTCATCAAAGCGTATATTCCAACTTTGAGATGCTTGCACCAGTCCATAAATGGATCGCTGAAGCTTGCACACTTTGTTAGCACCTTTAGGATCGACAAAACCTTCTGGTTGCATCATATACAACTCTTCTTTAAGATATCCATCAAGGATGCAGTTTTGACATCCATTTGCCAGATTTCATAAATTGCAGCAATTGCTAACATGATTCGAACAGACTTAAGCATCGCTAAGAGTGAGAAAATGTCATCAAAGTCAACACATTGAACTTGTCGAAAACATTTTTGCGACAAGTCGAGCTTTGTAGATCGTAACACTATCATCAGCGTCGATCTTCCTCTTAAAGATCCATTTATTCTCAATGGCTTGTCGATCATCAGGCAAGTCCACCAAAGTCCACACTTCGTTCTCATACATGGATCCTATCTCAGATTTCAATGCCTCAAGCCATTTATCGGAATTTGGACTCATCATCGCTTCCTCATAGTTAGTAGGTTCGTCATGGTCTAGTAACATGACTTCCATAACAGGATTACCATACCACTCTGGTGCGGAATGTGCTCTGGTTGACCTACGAGGTTTGGTAGTAACTTGATCTAAATTTTAATGATCATTATCATTAGCTTCCTCTCTAGTTGGTGTAGGATTCACTGGAACTGATTTCTGTGATGAGCTACTTTCCAATTCGAGAGAAGGTACAATTACCTCATCAAGTTCTACTTTCCTCCCACTCACTTCTCTCGAGAGAAACTCCTTCTCTAGAAAGGATCCATTCTTAGCAACAAAAATCTTGCCTTCGGATCTATGATAAAAGGTGTACCCAACAGTTTCTTTTGGGTATCCTATGAAGACGCACTTCTCCGATTTGGGTTTGAGCTTATCAGTCTGAAACCTTTTCACATAAGAATCACAACCCAAAACTTTAAGAAACAACATATTTGGTTTCCTGCCAAACCATAGTTCATACGGTGTCATCTCAACAGATTTAGACGGTGCCCTATTTAATGTGAATGCAGATGTCTCTAATGCATAACCCCAAAACGATAGTGATAAATCGGTAAGAGACATCATAGTTCGCACCATATCTAATAAAGTATGGTTACGATGTTCGGACACAACATTACATTGTGGTGTTCCAGGTGGCGTGTGTTGTGAAACTATTACACATTCTTTTAAATGAAGGCCAAACTCGTAACTCAAATATTAGCCTCCACAATCAAATCGTAGAAACTTTATTTTCTTGTTACGATGATTATCCACTTCACTCTAAAATTCTTTGAACATTTCGAATGTTTTAGACTCGTGTTTCATTATTTTGATATACCCATATCTGCTCAAATCATCTGTGAAGGTCAGAAAATAACGATGTCCGCCGCGAGCCTCAACACTCATCGGGCCACATACATCGGTATGTATTATTTACAATAAGTCAGTGGCTCGCTCCATTGTTTCGGAGAACAGAGTTTTAGTCATCTTGCCCATGAGACACAGTTTGCAAGCATCAAATGATTCATAATCAAGTGATTCCAAAAGTCCATCCGCATGGAGTTTATTCAGGCGCTTTACACCAATATGATCTAAACGGCAGTGCCACAAATATGTTGCTCTATCATTATCAACTTTGCATCTTTTGGCATCAATATTATGAATATGCGTATCACTACGATTGAGATTCAATAAACCATTTACACTAGGTGTATGACCATAGAAGGTTTTATTCGTGTAAACAGAACAACAATTATTCTCTGACTTAAATGAATAACCGTATTTGCAATAAACATGATCCAATAATATTCATGCTCAACGCAAACACCAAATAACATTTATTTAGGTTCAACACTAATCCCGATGGTAGAGGGAGTGTGCGATGGTGATCTTATGAACCTTGGAATCACTTCCAACACACATCATCACCTCGCCCTTAACTAGTCTTTGTTCATTTTGCAACTCTTGTTTTGAGTTACTAATCTTAGCAACTGAAACCAGTATTAAATACCCAGTGGTTGCTACGAACACTAGTAAAGTACACATCAATAACATGTATATCAAATATACCTTTGTTCACTTTGCCATCCTTCTTATCCCCCAAGTTTTTTGGGGGCAGTTCTGCTTCCAGTGACCATTTCCTTTGCAGTAGTAGCACTCAATTTCAGGTTTGGGTCTAGCTTTGGGCTTCTTCACAGGAGTGGCAACTTGCTTGCCATTCTTCTTGAAGTTCCCTTTCTTTCCCTTGCCCATTTTCTTGAAACTAGTGGAATTGTTAACCATCAACACTTGATGCTATTTATTGATTTCTACCTTCGCCGAATTTAGCATCGCGAAGAGCTTGGGAATCGTTTTTGGCATCCCTTGCATATTATAGTTCATCACGAACTTCTAGTAACTTGGTGATAGTGACTAAAGAACTCTGTCAATCACTATCTTATCTGGAAGATTAACTCCCACTTGATTCAAGTGATTGTACTACCCAGACATTCTGAGCACATGCTCACTGGCTGAGCCATTCTCCTCCATCTTGTAGGCAAAGTACTTGTCAGAGGTCTCATACCTCTTAACACGGGCATGAGTCTGAAATATCATTTTCAGCTCTTGAAACATCTCATATGCTCCATGGAGTTGAAAACATTTTTGAAGTCCCAGTTCTAAGTCGTAAAGCATGGTGCACTAAACTATCCAGTAGTCATCATACCAAGCATGTCAAATGTTCAAAATGTCTGCATCTGCTCCTGCAAATAGGTCTATCACCTAGCGGTGCATCAAGGACATAATTCTTCTGTGCAACAACGAAGATAATACTAAGATCACGGACCCGGTCCGCATCATTGCTACTATCATCTTTTAACTTAGTTTTCTCTAGGAACATATCAAAAATAAAACAGGGGAGCTATACACGAGCTGTTGATCTATAACATAGATATGCAAATCCTATCAAGACTAAGTTCATGATAAATTAAGTTCAATTAATCATATTACTTAAGAACTCCCACTTAGATAGACATCCCTCGAGTCATCTAAATGATTACGTGATCCAAATCAACTAAATCATGTCCGATCATCACATGAGATGGATTAGTCTTCAATGGTGAACATCTCTATGTTGACCATATCTACTATATGATTCACGTTCGACCTTTCTGTCTCTAGTGTTCTGAGGCCATGTTTGTACATGCTAGGCTTGTCAAGTTTAACCCAAGTATTCCGCACGTACAAAACTGTCTTGCACCCGTTGTATGTGAACGTAGAGCTTATCACACCCAATCATCACGTCGTGTCTCAGCACGACGAACTGTCGCAACGGTGCATACTCAAGGAGAGAAGTTATACCTTGAAATTTTAGTGAGGGATCATCTTATAATGCTACTATCAGACTAAGAAAAATAAGGTGCATAAAAAATAAACATCACATGTGATAACCCACAAGTATAGGAGATCGCAACTGTTTTCGAGGGTAGAGTATTCAACCCAAATTTATAGATTCGACACAAGGGGAGCCAAAGAATATTTGAAGGTATTAGCAGCTGAGTTTTCAATCCAACCACACCTGGAGATTAATTATCTACAACAAAGTGATCTGTAGCACAGTAGTATGATATTTTTTATAATAGTAGCAGTAGCAATGGTAACAGTAACAGTGATAGCAATAATTTTGTAGCAAGTGTAACAGTGATGATAGCAGTAGTAACTAGCAAAAACAATATAAGATAAACTACCTAGGCATTGGATAGGTGACTTGTTGGATGATATTCATCATGAGACTTTTATAACCTAGGGCAATACGGCACTAGCTCCAGTTCATCGATATAATATAGGCATGTATTCCGTAAATAGTCATACGTGCTTTATTAAAAGAACTTGCATAACATCTTTTGTCCTACCCTCCCGTGGCTGCGGGGTCCATATTGGAAACTAAGGGATATTAAGGCCTCCTTTTAATAGAGAACCGGAACAAAGCATTAACACACGGTGAATACATGAGCTCCTCAAACTACGGTAATCACCGGAAGAAGTCCCGGTTATTGTCACTCCGGGGTTACCGGATCATAACACATAGTAGGTGACTATAACTTGCAAGATCGGATCTAGAACATGGATATAATGGTGATAACATAAACGGTTCAGATCTGAAATCATGGCACCCGGGCCCAAAGTGACAAGCATTAAGCATGACAAAGTCATAGCAACACCAATCTAGGAACATAGTGGATACTAGGGATCAAGCCCTACCAAAACTAACTCGATTACATGATGAATCTCGTCCAACTCCTCACCGACCAGCGAGCCTACAAAGGAATTACTCACTCCTGGTGGGGAGCATCATGGAATTGGAGATGGAGAAGGGTTGGTGATGACGAAGAACGAAGATCCCCCTCTTCGGAGCCCCAAACGGACTCCACATCTGTCCTCCCGAGGAAGAACAGAGCTTGGCGGCGGCTCCGTCTCATGGATCGCAATAATTCTTTCTCCTTGATTTTTTCCTCCGAAAATAGGATTTTATAGCGTTGGTTTTAGGGTCCGCGGGGCCACCAGGTGGGGACAACCCACCTGGGCACGCCAGGAGAGGGGGGCGCGCCCTGGTGGGTTGTGCCCACCCAAGGGCCCCTCTCTGGTAGGTCTTGGCTCCTGAAATTCTTATATATTATATAAAAATTCCACGCAAAGTTTTGTTCCTTTCTGAGAACTTTTATTTCTGCACAAAAACAACACCATGGTAGTTCTGCTGAAAACAACGTCAGTCCGGGGTTAGTTTCATTCAAATCATGCGAATTAGGGTCCAAAACAAGAGGAAAAGCATTAGGAAACTAGATATATTGGAGATGTATCAACATGCAATCAAAATACGTGACATGATATGGCCATCATTATCTTGTGCCTTTGATCTCCATCTCGAAAGCATCGTCATGATTTCCATCATCATCGGCTTGACACCTTAATCTCCATACAGCGTCGTGGTCGTCTTGCCAACTATTGCTTCTACAACTATCGCTAACGCATAGTGATAAAGTGAAGCAATTACATGGCGCTTGCATTTCATACAATAAAGTGACAACCATAATGCATAAGTCATGATAGCTGCGCTCTCTTAGTTTCTAGCACTTGTTTTAGAAGGTGATGACGCAAACTAAAAGTAAATAGATTGTCCCTTTGCATAGGAAAGAAGTGATTTGCAGAGGTGCAAGAGCTCAAGTTTTAAAACAGAGATAAATGATATTTTGAGACATGCCCCCTTCTCATTCACTTCACGACTATTAGTTATCAATATATCCCATGCTAAATAGGCTAGTGGCGGTTCCCAAGCGATAAAAGTAAAGTTTTTGACTCCATTGGGAGTTTTTGTTTGATTATTCGAGCGGTTAACTGTTTTTGTACTTTGCAGTTTGGGACGGGGCATCCCTAATACCGCCCTTTTCTCGTGCGATGGCGAGTGAATAAACACTAGACCTGAGAATAACCCTCTTAGCATGGAAGATACCGACCACCTCCTATCATTCCATGAACGATCTAGGCACACAAAATGGATATTTTGTTAGAAGTGTTTAGAGGTGGCACATGCAAATTTACTTAGGACGACAGGGTAATACCGCATATAGGTAGATATGGTGAACTCATCTGGAATAACTTTGGGTTCAAGGTTTTTGATGTACAAGCAGAATCCCCACTTAGTACAGGCGAAGTCTAGCAATTAGATTGAGAAGCGGCCAGCTAGAGAGCAACAATGATCATGATCATGCATTATGCATAAGTAACATTGGACACTAGCATGAGTAGGACATGAACACCATGAACATAAATATCATAGAGGCTATGTTTGTTTTGATTCAACCACATGCATGAACATTTGCCAAGCCAAGCCACTCGAACATTCAGAGGAGGATACCATATCATCATACTACATCACAATCATTTTAACGCAATGTTGATATCCAAGATAAATCATTATTCACTCCCAGCTACTTATGCATTTCATGAGAAACTATAATCTCTAATTGTCATTGCAAACATGTTTAATCATAATGGGCTGAATCATGGGTACTAGGTTAAACATATTTACACAAACAGAACAAGTCGAGTTCATATCGGTTTCTCTCTGCCATGGCCAGTTCATCGAATATCTTCATTATTGCCTTTCACTTGCACAACTAAATGATGTGAAAATAATAATAGTGCAAGAGTGCCATGGACTAAGCTGGAATCTGCAAAACATTTTATTCAGCAGGAGAAGACAAGGTAAAATGGGCTCTTTATTAGTTCAACAATTATTCAAATGAGAGCCACTCAACATTTTCATCATGGTCTTCTCCTTGGTACAACTCAAATAAACGAAAAGAAATTCAGAGAAACACACTGAAATATTTTTGAGTTTTTGGTTTTCTTGAACAAGCAAGTAAAAGGGAAAAGCAAAAACGAGAATGACTATTTACACGGGAAAGCTCCCAACAAGCAAAACAAGAAAAAGGAAACCTTTTGGGGTTCTCTTTTTAGTACTACAGCTAAGCATGCATGGAAATTAAACTAGCTACAACTAATTTTTATGGTTTTTCTAAAGTTTTTCAAACCCACAAGAAGAAGGCAAGAAAAAAAATTAAACATGGATGCTACAATGAAAAAGTGTGAACACCGACAAGATGAATAAGTGAACATGAATGTAGTGTCGGTGAGAAACACGTACTCCCCCAACCTTACGCTTTTGGCCTAACTTGGTAGTAGATCAATAATCTGGATAGTAGTTGGGGTACTGAGGAGCGGGCATCCACTGATCCCACTGCGGAGGCTCCTCCTGTGCTGCCTCAGCCGCAGCCTGAATGTTCCGGTAGGTGATGATGTCCACAGGCATAATTCTATATCCGCCCCTGACAACAGAATCAAGGCAGGGGCAGGCAACGGGATAATATCACGAGTTTCAACACTAAAGACCAGGTGATACGGAATAGGAATGTCAGGATAATCCTCTGCAAGAAAATGATGGTGTTCCATGGCTGCACGGTCTAGATAAACCTTGGTCAAAGGGTAATCATGAGGGCATATCCCAACATTAAAGTGGGCCGCCAAGCGAGTAGCATAAATCCCTCCATGTATTTTACACTGAGATTTATTAAGATGGAGGCGACGAGCCACAATAGCTCCCAAGTTATAAGTGTTGTCGCCCTCTAATGCACGACATAAAACAGTAAGGTCTGGTGAACTAAGTGCACCCACCTTCTCCCTAGCAAGCAAGCATTTTGAAATGAAAAGTGCAAAGTAATGAACAGCAGGAAAATGCAAGCCAGCGGCAGCGGTAGCTGACACCCCTCTCTCATCTCCCATTGTCAAAGTGCGATAAAAGGCCTCAACCCAGCCGGTCTAGGCTCGGCCAAGCTCCCATCAGAAGGGGTCATGCATATGCCACAAAATTTAGTAAGCGGTGTCAGATGGTTTTAGCATATAAATCAAATCTAACTTCAGGAGGATTATTCCTAGGCAGGAAAGTAAAGCTCTGAACAAAAATGCTTGTGAGGATTTGGTGTTGTTCACACTCATTAGCGATGAAGTCGGTGAGGCCGGCACTAGCAGCATATTGCATGAACTCCTGAAGGATTCCAGCCTCTTCTAGGAATGGGGTGTGCGGAAATTCACACGGTCGTACCTCTGGCAACCTCTGAGGATGGAGATCACTATCAAATGACTCCCCAATAACACCCTTGGAGTTCTTCTTGGAGCCAAACTTCCTAAAGATATTCATGATTTTCCTATGAACATAATTCTAAAACATATTAGCCCACAAAAAAATTTCAACAAAACTTCACAAAAATGATACCAACTACTCATAGGGGTACATAGAGGCCAAAGCAAGCATTCAAACTACTTAGAACACTAAGAATTCAACATGCAAGCTCATCTACAGCAGCACCAAGAGTAGCTAATTATTCAAAATATAAACCACTAAAACAAAAACTAATTGGACAAACGGTGGAGTCACATACCAAGCAACAATCCCCCGAAACAGTTTCAGACACAGAGCTTCGAGTAAAGAGATCGAAATCCGCGGGTTTGGGAGCAAGAACACGGGAGAGAGACCAATGGAGATTTTTTTTCTGGAGGTAGGTGATGATGTGGTACGAAGAGATAAGCGAGGGGGGCCTTTGGGGACCACAACCCACCAGGGAGCACCTAGGGGTGCTGGCGCGCCCAGGTGGGTTGTTCTCACCTGGTGCACCTCCCTATGATGTTTATTGCACCAAAAATTCTCAAATATTTAGAAAAAAATCGTATTAATTTTTCAGGGCATTTTGAGAACTTTTATTTTTGGGTCATTTTTTTATTGCACGGTAAATTCAGAAAACAAGCAAAACATGGCATTTTATTTTATTTAACTAATAAAAACAGAGAATAAAAAGTAGGGACAGAAAGTAGTGCTTACTAAATTCATCACCTTCATACCGTTCAAAAATGATCCATTAATAAGGTTGATCAAGTCTTATTAACAACCACTTTCGGTTAGCATGAAACCGAAGAAACTTCGTAAATCACTGAGTTACCTCAATGGGGATATGTATGCCCCCAACAATAAGCATTTCATATTTCTTTTTGACAATAGGTAGAGGTATTTGAAAACTTCTAATAGTTATTGTCGGAGATTTTTCAATAACATTAATACCATTCACTTGGAATTGTTTCTTCAGAAAGTGCATTGTGTGCTCATTACCATTGATATAAAAAGTGACTTTGCTTTTATTGCAATCAATAACAGCCCTTGCAGTATCCAAGAATCGACATGTTGTCGTCCTCAGGCATCTCAAGTATAACAAAGTCAGTCAAAATAGTAACATTAGCAACAACAACGGGCACATCTTCATAGATACCGATAGGTATGGCAGTTGATTTATCAGCCATTTGCAAAGATATTTCAGTAGGTGTGAGTTTATTCAAATCAAGTCATTTATATAAAGAGAAAGGCATAACACTAACACCAGCTCCTAAATCACACAAAGCAGTTTTCACATAATTCTTTTTGATAGAGCAATGTATAGTTGGTATTCCCGGATCTCCAAGTTTTTTAGGTACTCCATCTTTAAAAGTATAATTAGCAAGCATAGTGGAGATTTCACCTTCCGGTAATTTTCTCTTATTTGCGATGATGTCTTTCATATACTTTGCATAAGGAGGCATTTTCAAGATATCAGTCAAGCGAGTACGCAAAAAGACTGGCCTCGGCATTTCAGCAAAGCGTTCAAATTCTTCATCATCATTCTTTTTAGTTGACTTAGGTGGAAAAGGCATAGGTCTTTGAACCCACGGTTCTCTTTCTTTACCGTGTTTTCTAGCAATGAAGTCTCTTTTTTCATACCTTTTATTCTTAGGTCGTGGGTTATCAAGATCAATAGGTGGTTCTATCTCAACGTCATTGTCTAGTTCTTTATTATTTGGTTGAGTGTCTTCATGAACATCATCATTATCTTTTTCATTGTCACTAGGTGAGTGTTCATTACCAGACTGAGTTTCAGCATCAGAGATAGAAACTTCATTATCTATGTCAGGAGGTTTCTCTATTCCAGGTTCACTAGGAGCATGTGAAGTTCTATCATTTTTCTTTTTCTTTTTCTTTTTCTTTTTTAGAAGAACTAGGTGCACTAGTGTTGGCTCTTTGTGAGTCTTGTTCAATTCTTTTTGGGTGTCCCATAGGATAAAGTGGTTCCTGGGTCATTTTACCTCCTCTAGTTGCAACTCTAATAGCAAAGTCATGCATATTATTATTCATTTCATCAAGCAATTCTCTTTGAGATTTAGCAATTTGTTCTAACTGAGTTTGAACCATAGAAGCATGCTTTCCAACACCTCTAACATCAT
The DNA here is from genome assembly GCA_034509565.1 of Triticum monococcum. Lineage (NCBI taxonomy): Eukaryota > Viridiplantae > Streptophyta > Magnoliopsida > Poales > Poaceae > Triticum > Triticum monococcum. Next base: position 523,119,043 of record CM067842.1, on the reverse strand, counting down.
TTGATATTCTAAATAACAAGTCACTCAAGCGAACAATCATATCAGAATTGTATTTCAATTGTTTCATAACATTTGCATTGAAGTGATCTTGTTTTCTAATATAATTTTCAAACTCATAAAAGCATTGACTAGGATGCATATTATGAGGATTTTCATTATCATTGAACTACATAAGAGAATTTACCTCTACCACCTTAGGCAGTGGTGGTGTATTAAGCCCATGTATTTCTTCAATAGGAGGTAAATTCTTAACATCCTCGGCTTTAATACCTTTTTCCTTCATAGATTTCTTTGCCTCTTGCATATCTTCCGGACCGAGATATAATATACCCCTCTTCTTCGGAGTGGGTTTAGGTGGTGGTTTAGGAATAGTCCAATCATCATAAATTTTTCAAACTGTCATTCAATAATTCTTCAGCTTGTCCAACAGTTCATTCCCTGAAAACACAACCAGCACAACTATCTAGGAAATCCCTAGAAGCATCAGTTAGTCCATTATATAAGATATCAAGTATCTCATTTTTCTTAAGTGGATGATCAGACAAAGCATTAAGTAATTGGTAAGGCCTCCCCCAAGCTTGTGGGAGACTCTCTTCTTTAATTTGCACAAAATTAAATATTTCCTATAAGGCAGCTTGTTTCTTATGAGCGGGAAAATATTTTTCAGAGAAGTAATAAATCATATCCTGGGGACTACGCACACAACCAGGAGCAAGAGTATTGTACCAAACTTTAGCATCACCCTTTATGAGAACGGAAATAATTTGAGAATAAAGTAATAGCGAGTTTTCTCATCATGAGTAAAAAGGGTGGCTATGTCATTCAACTTAGTAAGATGTGCCACAACAGTTTCAGTTTCATAACCATGGAAATGATCAGATTCAACCAAAGTAATCAACTCTGGGTCGATAGCGAATTCATAATCCTTATCGTCAATAAAGATAGGTGAAGTAGCAAACTTAGGATCACATTTCATTCTAGCATTCAGAGATTTTTCTTTATACTTGCATAATAATTTCTCTAGATCATCTCTATCATTGCAAGCAAGAATATCTCTAGGTGTTTCTTCATTCATAACATAACCTTCTGGTACCTTAGGCAATTCATATCTAGGAAGGCTAGTTCTAGTAGGTTTTTTAGGAGATTCAATTTCATACTCAACATCGGTTTCAACAACATCATGTTGTATAACTCTAGCAATTTGATTATCAATAAATTCACCAAGTGGCACATCATTATAATCAAGCAGGGTACTAGAATCATCATAAGCATTATCCATAGCAGAAGTAGCATCATCAATAACTTGCGATATATTAGAAGTAATAGCATGTGGTGGTGTTGCAAGTTTACTTATAAGAGAAGGTGAATCTAAAGCAGAACTCGATGGCAGTTCTTTACCTTCCCTCGTCTTTGAGGGTAAAATCTTAGTCTTAGCATCCTTCAGATTCTTCATAGTGACAATATGATAATAATCACAAGTGACTCAACAAATATAGCTATTCTCCCTGGCAACGGCGCCAGAAAAAGGTCTTGATAACCCACAAGTATAGGGGATCGCAACAGTTTTCGAGGGTAGAGTATTCAAACCAAATTTATAGATTCGACACAAGGGGACCCAAAGAATATTTGAAGGTATTAGCAGCTAAGTTGTCAATTCAACCACACCCGGAGATTAATTATCTGCAGCAAAGTGATCAGCAGCCAGTAGTATGATAGTTTTGATAGTAGTAGCAGTAGCAATGGTAACAGTAATAGTGATAGAATAGTTTTGTAGCAAGTGTAACAGTGAGGATAGTAGTAGTAACTTAGCAATAACAATATAAGATAAATTCATAGGCATAAGATCAGTGACTTGTTGGATGATATTCATCATGAGACAGTTATAACCTAGGGCGATACGTCACTAGCTCGAGTACATCGATATAATGTAGGCATGTATCCCGTAAATAGTCACGTGTGCTTTATTAAAAGAACTTGCATGACATCTTTTGTGCAACCCTCCTATGGCAGCGGGATCCATATTGGAAACTAAGGGATATTAAGGCCTCCTTTTAATAGATAACCGGAACAAAGCATTAACACACGGTGAATACATGAACTCCTCAAACTACGGTAATCACCAGGAGAAGTCCCGGTTATTGTCACTCCGGGGTTACCGGATCATAACACGTAGTAGGTGACCATAACTTGCAAGATTGGATCTAGAACATGGATATAATGGTGATAACATAAACGGTTCAGATCTGAAATCATGGCACCCGGGCCCAAAGTGACAAGCATTAAGCATGGCAAAGTCATAGCAACATCAATCTAGGAACATAGTGGATACTAGGGATCAAGCCCTAACAAAACTAACTCGATTACATGATGAATCTCATCCAACTCGTCACCGACCAGCGAGCCTACGAAGGAATTACTCACTCCCGGTGTGGAGCATCATGGAATTGGCGATGGAGAAGGGTTGGTGATGACGAAGAATGAAGACCCCCCTCTCTGGAGCCCCAAACGAACTCCAGATCTACCCTCCCGAGGAAGAACAAGGTTTGGCGACGGCTCCATCTCGTGGATCGTGATAATTCTTTCTCCTTGATTTTTTCTCCGGAAATAGGATTTTATAGGGTTGGTTTCAGGGTCTGCAGGGCCACCAGGTGGGGACAACCCACCTGGGCGCGCCAGGAGAGAGGGGCGCGCCCTGGTGGGTTGTGCCCACCCAGGGGCCCCTCTTCGGTAGGTCTTGGCTCTAGAAATTCTTATATATTGTATAAAAACTCCTCGTAAAGTTTTGTTCCATTCCGAGTACTTTTATTTCTCCACAAAAACAACACCATGGTAGTTCTGCTGAAAACAACGTCAGTCCGGGGTTAGTTTCATTCAAATCATGCAAATTAGAGTCCATAACAAGAGGAAAAGTGTTAGGAAAAGTAGACACGTTGAAGACGTATCAACATGCAATCAAAATATGTGACATGATATGGCCATCATCATCTTGTGCCTTTGATCTCCATCTCCAAAGCATCGTCAAGATTTCCATCATCACCGGCTTGACACCTTGATCTCTGTCGGTGTTCTGGGAACGGGGGTCCCCAGACTTGCCTGCCTGCGGCCTGCGGCGTGGCTCGAATGGGGGCCCAACATGGCCCATCTTCATCAAGCACAAGACTCAAGACCCTCGCGAGGGGCCAAGCCTCGCGAGGCGGACGACACGGCGCAGCCTCCTCAGGCTGGCTCGTGAGGAGATGGAGATATCAAGGCAGGGTGCCTCGCGAGGTGCCAGTGACGCAAGCCATGACGATCGAGGGCGCCAGGCGGGCGCCAGCGCGCGCAGCGTCCTCCTTTCCTCTTTGGTGCAAAGGGGGCAAGCGCAGCCGCGGAGTACCGAGGCATCAGGCAAAGGTTGCCGTTTTGGTGCAATAAGACCAGGACCAAGCGGACTACGAGACGGAGGTCACCATGGAGCCCAGCACGGTGTCACCGCAGAGCCTTTCGCAGGCGAAGATCACCTTTTGTCAGGATAGATGTACTTGCTGTCCCCCTTCAAATTAGCATGCCATTGTTGGCTCCCTTCCCGCTCAATATTTGGGAAGAGGACCAGGGCCCCTATAAATAGGACCAGCCGCCCACATAGCAAGGGGTTCAGTTTTCAGGTGAGAGGGGGATCAAAATCAGAGAGAGAGAGAGAGGTGACTGAACTCTTCCCAGCAGTTCGTCGCCCTAGCTAAGAGCTGACCCTCGCGAGGCAGTTCTTCCTTGTAGTGTTCAACATCATCTGCCCCAAGAGGCAATCCATCCACCACACACTGGAGTAGGGTATTACACCACAATGGTGGCCCGAACCAGTATAAATCTTGTGTCTCTTGCGCAGTTCTTTTAGTAGTTTAGATCTTTGTGAGACGGGGAGGTTGAGGACATGATCTCCGCGCGCACCCCAGTGTTCGAACCTTAAGGGTCTGCCGGAACACGAAATCCGACATTTGGCGTGCCAGGTAGGGGCGCGCCGGAGTTCGTCTTCCACCACTCCGTACCCCACCGCGTCTTCATCACCATGCCCGGCGACCAAGAGGGCAACCCCGACCGGTGGGCTGCGTGGCCCAAACGCGCGGAACCGCTCGCCTCGGGCGACCCCGCGCCCCAGGCAGCTCGCGGTCCGCAGGGCGCTGCGGGCCGCGGGCGACGCGGACAGACTTCAGCAACTCTTACGCTGCGGCAGGCTCGGTCGGCATCAAGGGCCTCCAATCACGCCGCGACAACGACACCATACACCCGCTGGGAGCAGGCAAACTCGAGGGCGGCGCTCACGGTGGCCCGGGAGCTGCTACAGTGCAGGCTGCTGGAGGGCGGCGGCGACGTGCTGCTGGAGTGAGTGGTGGAGCTCCTAGGCTTCACCGCCTCGGGGGCTCACCCCTTCTCCACCCAGCTCCCATCTTAAGCCCAGAGCGACCCGCACGGGGGCTCCACGTGCGCCCGCGGGCTCCAAGGCTACTCCGACGCCAGTGAAGCTGTCAGTACCGGACCGGTGGCGGCGCTGCCCCCGCCCCCGGCCCGCGATGGAGAGGGACTCGACGCAACCCGCGGCCCCGGAGGGCGGCCGCGTTGCCACCCCGTAGCAGGCGTGACAGGTGGGGCCGCATGGCATGCGGGGCGTCACGGCATGGCATACGGGATGACGGCGACAGAAGAGTACGTGCCCCTCATGATGGACCAAGGACACCCTCACGAGGACGGACAAGGCTCGCTCCTCGGCCCGGGCTGGGGGGACGAGGCAATGGAAGCCGAGCCCTTCCAGGAGCTCCGGGACGAGCCCGCTGGCCATGCTGGAGGCAGCGATCACCGGGCGCCGCTAACTCTTCAGGGGCAGGTATACGCTAACCATGGATCGCAGGAGGTGCTGGTCGCCGCGGCGAGCGGCTGCCCCGCTCCTACAGTGTCCCACCCCTCGGGAGGAGGGTGCAGGGGGCTGCAGGGGAGGGGCCGGAATCCGACATCACCACCGCGGCGTTCGGAGCAAGGCGTTTTCAGGAGGTAGGCCCTCTGCTGGGGAGGTGCCTCAGGGCCTGCCCCTGGCAGAGGACCCGTGGTCGTCGGGGGAACCGCTGGCGACCGCTCTACCCCATCGGGCGGCGTCCTGGGTTCCGGTCATTGCTGATGGCACTAGAGTGTGGCGCAAGGCGGGGCCCTCGTCTGGCGATATGAAGCAAGGCCAGTACCTATGAAGAAGGCCCAGTGCCTGTGAAGCTCACCGCCCCGTGACACTCACGTAATAATGAGTGGGGCTGTACACGCCCCGGAGTCTCAGGGGTGCCGGCCTCAGGCCCTGGGGCTCCCTCCCACGCCCAGTGGACAGCACTTAGCTCCGCGCTGGTGAGAAGACGTCGAAGACTAGATTAGGTGCCGGACGCGGCTTTTTGTCTGCTTTTTGTTGCCTTTCCCTTTGGCTGTTGCTTTCCCCCGCTGGATTTAAGTTGGATTCGAATTTGAGATTTGCGTGTGTTCGGGGAAGGGGTGCTTATTCTCGCTCGAGCCGTTTCTCGCGTTCTGGTTACCGCTCTGTCACAGCTGCCTCCCCTCGCGAGTCGGGCCAGGCCTGGCTCGTGAGCAACCCAGACTGCCGCTGTTACTCCCCCTCGGGAGGATTTTCGGGTGCCTGCGGAGGTTGTCCTGTTTAAAAAGGCCCAGAGCCTGTGAAGCAAGGCGAGTGCCCGTGAAGCTCTCGCGCTCGAGGAAAAGGCCCATAGCCTGTGAAGCAAGGCGAATGCCTGTGAAGCTCTCGCGCTCGAGGAAAAGGCCCAGAGCCTGTGAAGCAAGGCGAGTGCCTTGAAGCTCTCGCGCTCGAGGAAAAGGCCCAGAGCCTGTGAAGCAAGGCGAATGCCTGTGAAGCTCTCGCTCTCGAGGAAAAGGCCCAGAGCCTATGAAGCAAGGCGAGTGCCTGTGAAGCTCTCACGCTCGAGGAAAAGGCCCGGAGCCTGTGAAGCGAGGCGAATGCATGTGAAGCTCTCGCGCTCGAGGAAAAGGCCCAGAGCCTGTGAAGCAAGGCGAATGCCTGTGAAGCTCTCGCGCTCGAGGAAAAGGCCCAGAGCCTGTGAAGCAAGGCGAATGCATGTGAAGCTCTCGCGCTCGAGGAAAAGGCCCAGAGCCTGTGAAGCAAGGCGAATGACTGTGAAGCTCTCGCGCTCGAGGAAAAGGCCCAGAGCCTGTGAAGCAAGGCGAATGCCTGTGAAGCTCTCGCGCTCGAGGAAAAGGCCCAGAGCCTGTGAAGCAGGGCGAGTGCCTGTGAAGTCATTGCGCTCGGGAGAAGGCCAACGCATGAGAAGTTTCTCATCAGCGATGATCTCACATCCTGAGGACCCAACTAGAAAGCGCCCAAGGCGTCGCGCCCTCCTGCAGGCCGCCTCTGAACCAGCGTGGGGCAAAGGTAAACCAGCCCACTGTCGGGCACGAGCGCAATTTGATTACAACTGATATGATGGACACAGGTTTTTACATGAGGGGCTTCCCCTCCCAAAATGCTCTCACAAGCCACCAGGTCAAAAGCCTGAGTTCTATTCATGCAGGGTGAAAAAGACAGGAGCGATACGCACTCAGTCGGACCAATTCCCCAATGCGTCCCCGGAGGCACCTCCCGAGCCTTCGCCAGAGTCGCCGAGCTCGCCATCGACGCCTGCATCGCTGCCGGCAGCGTCGGGGCCGCTCGCCGCACCGTCCTCGTCAGCACCCACGACCACGTCGCTGTCATCCGAGGTGAAGGCCCTGACAAGGGCGTCCACGTTATCTTCCACCCAGCGCGCCAAGTCACGTCGGACGGCCTGGGAGACTGGGGCGATGACCGCGTCAAAATCGAAGCGGGGATTCATGTTCTGGAGATGGCTGAAGACGCGGGAAAAGGCGTGCTTTAGCAAGGCGCGGCTCCTCTCCTCCACCAACCTGTCGGCCCTGACCGACCATGCCTCCAGCTGCGTCACCACGGCGGTGAAGAACTGCAAGTTACCGACATAATTGATCGTGTGTGGTTCGCCGACGGACGCCTCGCAGATGTTGCCCAAGGCCACGTTAGCCCTCTCCCTGAGCATGGTGAGCATGGGGCCATGCGCGTGCTCCAGGAGTCGCCACTGGCGTATTTCGTCGGTGTTCCGGCGCTCGACGGCCTCGGCCTCTTCCATACGCCGGCGAAGGCGAAGCACCTCAGCTTGAGAGGCGGCCAGCTTCTTTTGCGCTGCCTCAAGGGCGGCCTGGGAGGTGTTGGCCAGCCGCGTCGCCTCGTCCCGTTGGGCCCTCAGGGCAGCAGTTCTGCCTTCAGCTTCGGCCCGGATCATCCCCAGCTTCCCCTCGAGCTCACGCTCAAGGCCTTGGCGCGCCGCCGCCACCCGACGGCAGACCTCCTCCAAGACACGCGCTTCCCGCGCAGCTACATCGTCTTCTGCCTGCGTCACTAGGCGCTCCCTCGTCTCCAGCCGCTCGTACTCGCGAGTGCGTTCATCGGCCTCCAGCGCCAATGCTTCCTCGCGCTTCTGAAGCTCAACTGGGTCACCGGAAGCCACCTCCATCGACTTGAGGGCTGCCTCGCGCAGCTCCGCTCGCTCCTCGAGCGAGTGGCATCGGGCCAGGAGCTCGTGATCCCGCTCCTCCGCTGCCTCTCGCCACCCGTCAGCTCTCCGGGCCTCCTCGATGGCCTGGGAGCGGGCCACTCGAGAGGCCTCCAGCGACGCCTTCGCCTCTTCATCATCAAGGTCACGTTGGCAGCGCGCGAGGGTGACGGCGGCCTCCAGCTCGCGCCTCCCTGCGGCCAGGCGCAGGCCCTCGGCCTCCAGGCGAGCATCTTCAGCGGCAAGCTCTTCCCCAAGCAAGTCCACCGCATCGGCCGCTCGTCGAAGGAACCCTTGGCGGCGAGTGTGGCGCTCCCGGGCGCGCTCAAGCACATCTTCCACGCCATCGTCCGCCCCAAGCAAGCGCCGGGGGCTGTGAGTCATCGTTCCTCCTCCGGGCAGGGGGCTGGCGCCCTCGCGACGGCCAGACGCGCCACACCAGAAGCCCGACCAAGGGCCAGCCCGCCTCCAGATGAGGGGCGTAGGAGGCGCCTCAACCGGTCGCAGTCCAAGACCAGACAGGAGGCACCCGACAGACTGGCTATCCCCTGAGAAGGCCCGCGAAGGAAAAGCGCGGGGGAATGAAGGGCCGTGGCGCACCTCGGGATGATCCGCCCCATCAGATGCCCTCACCACGAGGGCAGAGCTACTCGGAGCACTTGAGGATGGCGGGGGAGGCAAGGCCGAGGGAGGCGGTACCTCGGCGACTTCCGTGATCTCAGTCGGAAGGGGCCTGTAGAGCGAGGGTCAGCGAAAGCAACAAGGGGATCAGGGGCCAGAGAGAAGGAGGACTTACTCGTCAGTGGCGAAGTACTTCCTGCGCTTCAGCACGCGACAAGGGAAGTCATCACCAAGGGCCTCCCTCTTCCTCCGGAGGGCCTCAAAGTCCACGCGGAAGCGACCCAAGAGAAGAGCGCAAGGATCAACCTGCCGCGAGGACGAAGCACCAGAACGGTCCACGTCGGGAGCGCCCGCCTGGCGCGTGCCATCTATCCCCTCGCGAGCGGCACCAGGCACTGCCACCTCCTCAGGAGCTGTCCCCTCGTGAGCGGCACCGGGCGCTGCCACCTCCTCAGGAGCCCCCTCGGCCTCAGGCGCCTCCTGCCTCCCTGCTCCGCCACTTGAGGAGGAGTCGCCTTGGCCGATTGGGAGGAGAGTCACCACTACAGGGTTCTCGCGAGGTCCTTGGAGGCCGGCGGGGCGCAGCCCCCACTCGTCGAAGGCGGGCATCTGCTTCACGAAGTCGGCCCTGCTCTGGCAGAGATACAGCAAGGCCCCTCCCTGCCGGATGTTGCCAGGATTGGGATCCTCGGCCAAGGTCAAGAGCGTCGACTTTAGCGCCGCAGGAGCCAGATCTTCTTCCTGGAGCCTCATGTCGTCCTCGCGCCCCTGGAAGGCCCACATTCAGCGAGAGTGGCATTGCAGGGGAGCAACTCGGCTCAACAGAAACTCCTTCACCACCTTGGGCGCCGTCACGCCGAGCTTCCTCAGGAACGTGAAGCGGGTCCAGACGAAGACAAGCTGAGGGTTCTTCAGTGTCTCCTGGCCCCAACCCGAATTGGGGGCAGCAGGCGAGGTCGGCTCCGATAGCAGGGGGCTGGGCACCCCTGCGTCCACGTACAACCACCGCTCGCGGAACCCGGACGCGGGCTGGGGAAGTTTGAAGTCAATTCCAGATGCCTCGGTCTCAGGCTCGGCAACAAAGCTCGCGCATGCCCAGTGCTGGGAGGGATCGACCAGATGCGGCGAGAAGAAGTGGCGCAGCAAGGCAACCGAAGGAGGGATGCCCACCATGGCTTCGCAAACGAAGGCAAAGACTGAAAGGAGGGTGGTGGACTCAGGACTTAGATGCATCAAGTGGATCTGATAGTGGGAAAGCACGGCATTGAAGAAATTGGAGAAGGGGGTAACCAGACCCACCCACAAGGCGTCAGTAAAACATGGGACCTCGGTTGCTGTCCCGTCGATGGAGAAGTGGGACGCGGGCCAGGCAGTCGTCCTCCCGCACTCGTTGAAGATGGAGGCCAGGGCAAAACTGTCCCTGCCCAGGCACTCTTGGTTGAGCACAGACGACTGGCTGGCGGCAGGGGCCGCCGATGGCGGCACACAAGACGGAGGCGCGGATTTCTCCTCTCTCTTTCTTTCCTCGTCGGATTCATGGCGATGGGAAGGAGGGGGAAGATTTGAGATTGGATTGGAGGCGGGAGCCGGCGTGCGAAGGAAGGAAGAGCAGGAGACGCTCGAGCAACAAGAAGGGGAGCGGCTGTGTGCAACCACAAGTCCGCCTGACAGGGCGCAGAATAAGGGGGCGTGGGGGGAACAGTGCCGCCCACGTCCCATCAACCGCCACGCGGCGTCCAAGGCCACAGGCTATTAGGGCCCGCGGCGCTTCGCCCTTGCTCTTTCGCCTCTCGGCACGGCCAAGTCCGTGCACGCCTTGGGCCCGGGGGCTACTGTCGACGTTCTGGGAACGGAGGTCCCCAGACTTGCCTGCCTGCGGCCTGCGGCGTGGCTCGAATGGGGGCCCAACATGGCCCATCTTCATCAAGCACAAGACTCAAGTCCCTCGCGAGGGGCCAAGCCTCGCGAGGCGGACGACACGGCGCATCCTTAGGCGCAGCCTCCTCAGGCTGCCTCGCGAGGAGACAGAGATATCAAGGCGGGGTGCCTCGCGAGGTGCCAGTGACGCAAGCCATGACGATCGAGGGCGCCAGGTGGGCGCCAGCGCGCGCAGCGTCCTCCTTTCCTCTTTGGTGCAAAGGGGGCAAGCACAGCCGTGGAGTACCGAGGCATCAGGCAAAGGTTGCCGTTTTGGTGCAACAAGACCAGGACCAAGCGGACTACGAGACGGAGGTCACCATGGAGCCCAGCACAGCGTCACCGCAGAGCCTTTCGCAGGCAAAGACCACCTTTTGTCAGGATAGATGTACTTGTTGTCCCCCTTCAAATTAGCCCGCCATTGTTGGCTCCCTTCCCGCTCAATATTTGGGAAGAGGACTAGGGCCCCTATAAATAGGACCAGCCGCCCACATAGCAAGGGGTTCGGTTTTCAGGTGAGAGGGGGATCGAAATCAAAGAGAGAGAGAGGTGACTGAACTCTTCCCAGGAGTTCGTCGCCCCGGCTAAGAGCTGACCCTCGCGAGGCAGTTCTTCCTTGTAGTGTTCAACATCATCTGCCCCAAGAGGCAATCCATCCACCACACACTGGAGTAGGGTATTACACCACAATAGTGGCCCGAACCAGTATAAATCTTGTGTCTCTTGCGCAGTTCTTTTAGTAGTTTAGATCTTTGTGAGATGGGGAGGTTGAGGACGTGATCTCCGCGCGCACCCCAGTGTTCGAACCTTAAGGGTCTGCCGGAACCCGAAATCCGACAATCTCCATAACAGCGTCGTGGTCGTCTTGCCAACTATTGCTTCTATAACTATCGCTAACCCATAGTGATAAAGTGAAGCAATTACATGGCGCTTGCATTTCATACAATAAAGCGACAACCATAAGGCTCCTTCCAGTTGCCGATAACTTTTACAGAACATGATCATCTCATACAACAACGTATATCACATCATGTCTTAACTATATCACATCACAACATGCCCTGCAAAAACAAGTTAGACGACCTCTACTTTGTTGTTGCAAGTTTTACGTAGCTTCTACGGGCTTCCAGTAAGTACCGGTCCTACCTATGCATCAAAGCCACAATGGTGATTTATCAAGTTTGGTGTTTTAACCTTCAACAAGGACTGGACGCAGTCAAATTTGATTCAACCAAAGTTGGAGAAACAAACACCCGCCAGCCACCTTTATGCAAAACTAGTTGCATGTCTGTCGGTGGAACCGATCTCATGAACGTGGTCATGTAAGGTTGGTCCGGGCCGCTTCATCGAAAAATACCGCCGAATCAAAATAAGACATTGGTGGTAAGTAGGATGATGATCACCACCCACAACTCTTTGTATTTTACTCGTGCATATCATCTACGCATAGACCTGACTATGATACTGCTGTTGGGAAACATAGCATGCAATTTCAAAAATTTCCTACGCTCACGCAAGATCTATCTAGGATATGCATAGAAACGAGAGGGGGAGAGTGTGTCCATGTATCCTCGTAGACCGAAAGCGAAAGCGTTTGACAACGCGGTTGATGTAGTCAAACTTCTTCTCGTTCCGGCCGATCAAGCACCGAACGTACGTCACCTCCAAGTTCGGCACACATTCACCTCGATGATGTCCCTCGAACTCTTGATCCAGCAAAGTGTCGAGGGATAGTTCCGTTACCACGACGGCGTGGTGACGGTGATGGTGAAGTGATCCGCGCAGGCCTTCGCTATGCACTATGTGAATATGATCGAAGGCGTAAACTATGGAGGGGGGCGCCGCACACGGCTAACAATGTTTTGTTATGTCTTCTAGCGGTACCCCCTCATATATATATATATATATAGGTTGGAGGGGAGGAGAGGCAGCCAACGGGGAATCCTACTTGGGGTCCTCCCAATTCGGCATCCCCCTTTCCTATTCCTATTCGGAGTAGGAAGGCAAGAGGGGGAAGGGGGATCCTATTCCCTTTTTCCTTTCCTCCTTCCCCTTTTCTACTCCAATTTGGCCAACCCATATGGGGGGCGCACCAGCTCCTTAGGGGCTGGTCTGTCCCTCTCTTGCCCATTTAGGCCCATATAGTTTGCCGGGGGTTGCCCGGAACCCCTTCCGGTGACCCTTTACGTACCTGGTACCGTTGGAACACTTCCGGTGTCCAAATACTATCATCCTATATGTGAATCTTTACCTCTCGAACATTTCGAGACTCCTCCTCATGTCCGTGATCTCAGCCGGGACTCTGAACAACATTCGGTCACCAAATCACATAACTCATAAAATACAAATCGTCATCAAACGTTAAGTGTGCGGACCCTACGGGTTCGAGAACTATGTAGAGATGACCGAGACACCTCTCTGGTCAATGACCAATAGTGTAACCTGGATGCTCATATTGGCTCCCACATATTCTACGAAGATCTTTATCGGTCAAACCGTTATGACAATATACATTATTCCCTTTGTCATTGGAATATTACTTGCCCAAGATTCAATCGTCGGTATCTCCATACCTAGTTCAATCTCGTTACCGGCAAGTCTCTTTATGAAGGAAAGATGCCCTAGAGGCGATAATAAAGTTGTTATTTATATTTCCTTATATCATGATAAATTTTTATTATTCATGCTAGAATTGTATTAACCGGAAACTTAGTACATGTGTGAATACATAGACAAACAGAGTGTCACTTGTATGCCTCTACATTGACTAGCTCGTTAATCAAAGATGGTTAAGTTTCCTAACCATAGACATGAGTTTTCATTTGATGAACGGGATCACATCATTAGAGAATGATGTGATTGACTTTAATTTACACATCCATTAGCTTAGAACTCTGATCGTTTAGTTTATTGTTGTTGCTTTCTCCATAACTTATATCTGTTCCTATGACTATGAGATTATGCAAATCCTGAATACCGGAGGAACATTTAGTGTGCTATAAAATGTCACAACGTAACTGCGTGATTATAAAGATGCTCTACAGGTGTCTCCGATGGTGTTTGTTGAGTTGTCATAGATCGAGATTAGGATTTGTCACTCCGATTGTCGAAGAGGTATCTCTGGGCCCTCTCAGTAATGCACATCACTATAAGCCTTGCAAGCAATGTGACTAATGAGTTAGTTGCGGGATGTTGCATTACGGAACGAGTAAAGAGACTTGCTGGTAATGAGATTGAACTAGGTATGATGATACCCACGGTCGAATCTCGGGCAAGTAACATGACGATGACAAAGGGAACAAACGTATGTTGTTATGCGGTTTGACCGATAAAGATCTTTGTAGAATATGTAGGAACCAATATTAGCATCCATGTTCCGCTATTGGTTATTGACCGAAGATGAGTCTCGGTCATGTCTACATAGTTCTCGAACCCGTAGGGTCCGCACGCTCGATGACGATCGGTATTATGAGTTTATGTGTTTTGATGTACCGAAGGTAGTTCGGAGTCCCGGATGTGATCACGGACATGACGAGGAGTCTCGAAATGGTCGAGTCATGAAGATTGATATATTAGAAGGTTATGTTTGGACACCGGAATGGTTTCAGATGAGTTCGTCCATATACCGGAGTACCGGGGGGTTACCATAACCCCCCGAGAGCTTAATGGGCCTATATGGGCTTCAGTGGAAGAGAGAGGAGGCGGCCAAGAGGTGGGGGCGCCCCCCCCCCCAAGTGCAATCCAAATTGGGAGGGGGGTCGGCCCCCTTTCCTTCTTCTCCTCTTCCCCTTCCTTCCCCCTCCTAATAGCACTAGGAAAGGGGGGAACCTACTCCTAGTAGGAGTAGGAATCCCCCCTTGGGGGCGCATCGTGAGGCCGGACGGCCCCTTCCTCCCCTCCTTTATATACGGGGGAGGGGGCACCCCATAGACACACAAGTTGACAATTGTTTTAGCCATGTGTGATGCCCCCCTCCACAGAAACACACTTCGATCATATTCTCGTAGTGCTTAGGCGAAGCCCTGTGTCGGTAACTTCATCATCACCGTCAACATGCCATCGTGCTGACGAAACTCTCCCTCGGCCTCAGCTGGATCTAGAGTTCAAGGGACGTCACCAAGCTGAATGTGTGCAGATCGCGGAGGTGTCGTACCTTCAGTACTTGATCGGTTGGATCACGAAGACGTTCGACTACATTAACCGCGTTACTTAACACTTCCGCTTTCGGTCTACGAGGGTACATAGACATACTCTCCCCTCTCGTTGCTATGCATCCCTAGATAGATTTTGCGTGATCATAGGAATTTTTTTGAAATACTGCATTCCCCAACACTTTACTCGTTCCGTAATGCATCATCCTGCAACTAACTCATTAGTCACATTGCTTGCAAGGTTTATTATGATGTGCATTACCGAGAGGTCCCAGAGATACCTCTCCAATACTCGGAGTGACAAAATCCTAATCTCGATCTATGCCAACCCAACAAATACCTTCGGAGATACCTGTAGAGCATCTTTATAATCACCCAGTTACGTTGTGATGTTTGATAGCACACAAGGTATACCTCTGGTATCTGGGAGTTGCATAATCTCATAGTCAAAGTAATATGTATAAGTCATGAAGAAAGCAATAGCAATTGAACTTAACGATCATTATGCTAAGCTAACGAATGGGTCTTGTCCATCACATCATTCTCCTAATGATGTGATCTCGTTTATCAAATGACAACACATGTCTATGGCTAGGAAACTTAACCATCTTTGATTAATGAGCTAGTCTAGTAGAGGCTTACTAGGGACACGATGTTTTGTCTATGTATCCACACATGTATTGAGTTTCCGGTTAATACAATTCTAGCATGAATAATAAACATTTATCATGATATAAGGAAATATAAAATAACAACTTTATTATTGCCTCTAGGGCATATTTCCTTCGGGATCTACCTGCATACGACATACTCAAAACTCCAAGGCTATTAGACCTTTAATAAATAGAGACAGGGAGACCTGGCGCTGATACCAATTGTTAGGACCGATAGTATATCGACCTGAGGGGGTGAATGGGAGATTCAAAAATTCTGGCGAATGTTTTGCACCGAACCCAAACACAGCAGCGAAATTAACATACGATAGAAAATAACTTAATGAAACAAAATATTGAGGATCATTTCCATCGAGATAGCGCGCAACAATAGATCGAGTATAGGCTACCACGGGTTTGACAATAACAATGGTAATGCAATATGCAATCAGATACAATAACATGAGAGAGCACAAGGTATGAACTACGAGGGAAACATGCGAGGCATAACTATGATTAGGTGAAAGAAAGATGGCACAGGGACAACACTTCAGATATGACAAGTGCGAATGGAAATGAATGTACTGAACATATCACATTGAATGATGAGAATGCATCAGGATAAGCAACGGAAGAGAACGACAGAAATGATATAACCGAAAGATATGCAATAAGCATAAACAGATAAGATAAACTATCAGCACAGAGCACAAAAGCAAACTGCTGAATGAAATGAAGTAAAGTAGATTGAACCAGTGGTACTCGATGGCAACAGGAAGATTTCGTAGACTAGTTCACCCTTCTGCCAAAGGACTAAGTCTGGTTGGAGAACTTGTGACTTAACACAGAAGACAAACTCTCTTCACCCTATTCTCCTTCAACTCGGAGCTGATCAAACTGCAGTTGATTTCACTCGTGGTAGATACTTGTCGACAATCTCCAAACCTTCGGTCGACCTTCGCGAACCACAATCACTCTTGGCTGCGGAAGATCTTGCTCGGTAAAGACAACAACTCTTCAACACTCAAGCCGACACCTATTCGTCTAGAGAGTGCGCAGCTCTCAAGAGTAATAGGTACAAGAACTCTAACTCGGAAATACCGTGATGCTCAACCACGGTCTAAGATTGGGCTCTTGATTTTTCTCTCGGTGGATCTTGAACTCAAATCACTCAGAGAGGGGATGCTCAGTCAATCTTCTTAGAAATCTGAACTGGAGTAGCCAACGGACAATGTTGGAGCAGGGTGGCTATTTATAGTCGCAACCTTCCCTGAAGGGAAATGACCAAATTGGACATGTGGAGCAGCCAGTTGCCCAATGACATGAGTCCAATGGTCGGAAATTAGCACAACGATAACATTACTTGCGGGGCAAGTAATGCTAACTCCTCAGTTCGAAAGATATCTCCTGCAGCACGAAGAACAACGTCTACTGCTGCCAGGTAATCATTAGAAGCATAAAGAGATTTCTCTTAGTCCCGCATAGGTTTTCGGCTAAGCATGACAGCGGATCTAAGCTTCGAGAACTTATACCCCTCTTAATAGTATGGAGGTCCTAAGGCTCAATTGAATGAAAGAAGAAGAACAAAATGAATACTACGTCTTCACTTTGTCTTCTACTTCCAACCGCTGCAGTCAATTTTCTTCGGACAACAGCTCCGAACCAGTTGCTTTACTTCAGCAATAAACCTTCGAGGGGTTAACTCCTTCATGTCAATCTTCTCACCAACTTGTCTTCAAAAGATGTAGCTGATACGTCTCCAACGTATCTATAATTTTTTATTGTTCCATGCTGTTATATTATCATTCTTGGATGTTTTACAATCATTTTATATCATTTTTGGTACTAACCTATTCACATAGTTCCCACTACTAGTTGTTGTTTTCTATTTGTTTTTTACATCGCAGGAAATCAATACCAAACGGAGTCCAAATGCAACGGAACTTTTTGCAGAATTTTTATGGACCAGAAGACACCCAATGGGCCGGAGAAGCACCTCGGGGTGCCCCGAGGGGGGAGCAACCCACCAGGGCGCGCCTGGGCCCCCAAGCGTACCCAGGTGGGTTGTGCACACCACGGTGGCCTCCAGTACCGCCTCTTTGCTCTATAAATACCCCAATATTCCAGAAACCCTAGGGGAGTCGATGAAAATCAATTCCATCCTCCGCAAGTTCCAGAACCACCAGATCCAATCTAGAGACCATCAGCGGAGGGGTTCATTATCCTCATTGGTGCTCTCTGATGATGCGTGAGTAGTTCATTGTAGACGTATGGGTCCGTAGTTAGTAGTTAGATGCCTTCCTCTCTCTCTTTTGAGTCTCAATACAATGGTCTATTGGAGATCTATTTGATGTAACTCTTTATGCGGTGTGTTTGTTGGGATCCTATGAACTTTGAGTTTATGATCAGATCTATGTTTTTATCCATGAAAGTTATTTGAGTCTTTTGATCTCTTATATGCATAATTACTTATAGCCTCATATTTATTCTCTGATATTTGGATTTTGTTTGGCCAACTTGATCTATTTATCTTGTAATGGGAAGAGGTGCTTTGTGATGGGTTCGATCTTATGGTGCTTGATCCCAGTGACAGAAGGGAAACCGACACGTATGTATCGTTGCTATTAAGGATAACAAGATGGGGTCTATTTCTACATAAATAGATCTTGTCTACATCATCTCATTGTTCTTATTGCATTATCCCGTTTCTCCATGAACTTAATGCACTAGATGCATGATGAATAGTGGTCGACGTGTGGAGTAATAGTAGTAGATGCAGGCAGGAATCGGTCAACTAATCTTGGACGTGATGCCTATATAATGATCATTGCCCGGATATCGTCATGATTATTTGAAGTTTTATCAATTATCCAATAGTAATTTGTTTACCCACCGTATGCTATTTTTCTCAAGAGAAGCCACTAGTGAAATCTACGGCCCCCGGGTCTCTTCTTTATTATATTTGCCTTCACGGTCTATTTTTATTTGCTTTTATTTTCAGATCTATACTATCCAAAAATACAAAAATACCTTGCTGAATTTTATTTGCTTTTATTTGCATCTATCAATCTATCACAATTTTTATCCTGTCTATTTGCCAATTTCTGGCGTCGTTACCCGAAAGGAATTGAAAACCCCTTTAATACATCGGGTTGCGAGTATTTGTTATATGTGTGCAGGTGTCGTTCACGTAGTGTTGCGTGGTTCTCCTACTGGTTCGATAACCTTGGTCTCATCACTAAGGGAAATACCTACCGTTGTTGTGCTGCATCATCCCTTTCTCTTTGGGGAAATACCGACGTGGTTCAAGTAGACATCAAAAGGAATTTCTGGCGCCATTGCTGGGGAGACATCATCAACATCTACCAGGTTCCTACTCACAAATCTCATCTCCTTGCAATTTACATTATTTGCCGTTTGCCTCTCGTTTTCCTCTCCCCCACTTCACAAAAATTTGCCATTTTATTCGCCCTCTTTTTTGTTCGCCGTTTTCTCATCAGATCTGTTTTTCTGTGCAATCTTGTCAACCACTTTTTTTCGTTATGGGTAGTTCTTCCTCTATTGTGTGCACTGCCGAGAACGAGGTTCTTAACTTTAAACAAAGGGGAGGAGAGAATTTAAAATATGCTTGGTATAGGATTTGCAATGCTCATAATAGATCTATCTGTAAGCAATCTACCGTTGTTCTTCTACGTTTTTATGTGGGCATCACCACTTGGTATAGATTCATTCTTGATATGATTAACGGTGGAAATTTCTCGATGTGTCCCACTCTTGATGCTTTTAATGCTATGGGAAATTTAGTGGCTTCACCGCCACTTATGATTAATGAAACAACTTTGACTCTCGAGCATGTTATGGAAAGACTAGATGCTATTGAAAAGAAAATGCTTACTGAAGAACATTTTGAAAGCTTGGATAAAAAGATGCATAATTTTTCTACTAAATTTGGGTCAAAAGCGGGAGAAGTTTTTAAGTTGTTGAAATAAAAGGGGACCGTGATTCATGAAAGAATTGAAGAAAGCCCCTCTCGAATCGATAAATTGGAAGAAATCTTTAGTGATCTATGCACGGCTTTGGCTTCTGCTAAAACTACTGAAAAACTCTCGTAAAGATTGGCAAGATTACTCAAGTTACTAAGAACAAGGGTGCAACTTCTAGTAATAACAGTAAAGAAGATCTTAAAATGATTAGTATTTACCCGGATTTGGTTGAAGTTATAAGAGATCCTTTGTGCAAGAATGAATTCCTTAAACTTGTTCCTAGGAGTATTGTCACTGAAAATTTGTATGCTAAATCCTTGAAGAATTCCAAGTGTTTAATTGAAGAGTTGGAAACTAAAGATGATAATACTTAGATCCTTCGCATTATGCCTAGCTAGGGGCGCAAAACGATAGTGCTTGTTGGGAGGCAACCAAATGAATAATTTTTTTGTCTTTTGCTTTATGTTTTTGAGTGTTTGCACAATTATGCTACTGTTATGATTGTCTTTTTTGTGTTTTAATTAGTTTTTGTGCCATCTAAAGCCTTTAGGATCATGTTGGGTGATAGATGATTTGATCTTGCTGAAAAATAGAAACGTTTGCGCTCACAAAAATAATTTTCATTCTTAACAGAAGCGTGATAAAATAGTGATTGTTTTTACAGAAGATTAATATACAAATTTCTCACGTTATCCTAAGTTTTCAGAATTTTTGGAGTTACATAATATTCTAAATATTCAGATTGCTACAGTCTGTTATGTTTTTGACAGATTCTGTTTTCTTTGCGTTGTGTGCTTATTTTGATGATTCTGTGTTTTTTTAAGAGTTTTTGCCATAAAAAAGTAGGAATATAGTAGATATAATGCAAAAATAAAATAGGAATGGGTTTGCAATAGTACTTATAGTAGTGATTTGCTTTCTTATACTAACGAATCTCACGAAGGTTTTGTTGAGTTTTGTGTGATTGAAGTTTTCAAGTTTTGGGTGATATTACAATGGATGAAGGAATAAGGATTAGCAAAAGGCTAATCTTGGGGATGCCTATGGCACCCCAAGATAATATTCAAGAAGTATCATGCAACTAAGCTTGGGGATGCCCCCGAGTGGCATCCCCTCTTTCTTCTAACAACCATCGATGTTTTACTTGGAACTATATTTTTATTCGTCACATATGATGTGTTTTGCTTGGAGCGTCTTGTATGATATGACTCTTTGCTTGTTTTATCTTTTATTTTAAGTCATGAATCCTTGCTGGACACACCTATTTGAGAGAGCCAAAATTATGCTATGACTTGTTAGAATTGCTCACTATGCTTCACTTAAATTTTTATGAGCTATGGAATTGCTCTAGTGCTTCACTTATATCTTTTTGAGCATGGTGTGCGTTAGTATTTTTGAAGAAATTCTCTCATGCTTCACTTAGATTTATTTGAGAGTTAGTAATTTTTTTAATAAAATCTCTCTTGCTTCACTTAAATTACTTTGAGAGAAAGAAATATGATCCTCATGTTCTTCACTTATATTTGTTTGAACTTATTAAAAGCAACATATGAAACTAGTCCCAAAGTGATAGATATCCAAGGAGGATATAATAAAAAAATTATGAAGATCATTGGGCAAAATAAACTTGATTCTTTGTAATAGTTTTGAGATATGATGATATGATATGTGAGTCATGTTGATGAGTAATTATGCTTTAGTAAGAATATTGGTGTTAAGGTTTGTGATTCCCTATGCAAGCACAAAAGTCAATAGTTATGCAATGAAATTACATCCTACTTATGGTGCATTATTTCGTGTTAATTATGCTTAATGCTCGCTTATGAGATTTTTCGTTTCTTGGTTGGATTCTTCTCAATCTTTTGCTAGCCTTCATTTGCACTAAGTATGATCACTACTTGTGCATCCAAAATCCTTTGAACCAGTTTTGCCACATGAGTCCACTATACCTACCTATATGCAGTATTCTTTTGCTGTTCTAAGCAAATTTGTATGTGCCATCTCTAATTTTCAAAATAAATTTCTCTTTTTGTGTGCTCGTACCGCTCATGAAACGGTAGGGGGCGGCTAATATATTTCCATGCTAGATATGTTATTCTCAAGATGAGTGTTCATTCACTTGTCATTGCACAAGAGTAAGGCAAAGGTATTAGGGATGCCCAGTCCCAAAATGAAAAATGAATTTACTTTATGTTGTCAAATAATAAACTCCTTGGAAAGTGTTTGTATGGATGGCACCCGTGGATACGGTTAGCCATGGAAAGTGAAAGTATGGTTGAAAAAGGAATAAACTTTATTTTCTGTTTGGGAATCGCCTATGATATATCTAGCATGGAAAATATTGGGAACTACTCGATCGTTTCCGTTGATAGGAAAAGCATGCCTCCCAAAATGTTTTATCTCTATCTTTTTCACTTTGAGCTCTGGCACCTCTACAAATCCCTACTTCCCTCTGCGAAGAGCCTTTCTTTTACTTTATGCAATTTTAATTTTAATTTGAGTTTCCATCTTCTCTGATAAAGCACCAACTAAGGGGCACTATGATCATACTTGAGTATTGGGTGTAGCTAATATGTGAGTGTGTTTCATGAATGGATCAATGACTGAGCATAATGGGCTAGGGATAACTTGCTTTAGTTTTGATATTTTGAAAGACATGGTTGCTTATTGATATGCTTGAGTATTAAAATCCTCATGTCAAAATTAGACTATTGCTTTGAGCCATATAAAAGTCCAAATGTCCATGCTACAAAGAAAAGAATATGTGATGAACATATTAGGCAGCATTCCACATCAAAAATTCTGTTTCTATCATTTACCTACTCGAGGACGAGCAGCAATTAAGCTTGAGGATGCTGATACGTCTCCAATGTATATATAATTTTTTATTATTCCATGCTATTATATAATCATTCTTGGATGTTTTACAATCATTTATATCATTTTTCGTACTAATCTATTGACATAGTGCCCAGTGTCAGTTGCTATTTTCTGCTTGTTTTTTACATCGCAGGAAATCAATACCAAACGGAGTCCAAATGCAACGAAACTTTTGTGGAATTTTTATGGACCAGAAGACACCCAATGGGTCGAAGAAGCACCTGGGGGTGCCCCGAGGGGGGCACAACCCACCAGGGCGCGCCCAGGTGGTTTCTGCCCACCTCGGTGGCCTCCCACACCGCCTCTTTGCTCTATAAATACCCCAATATTCTAGAAACCCTAGGGGAGTCGACGAAAATCAATTCTAGCCGCCGCAAGTTCTAGAACCACCAGATCCAATCTAGACACCATCATGGAGGGGTTCATCATCCTCATTGGGGCCTCTCTGATGATGCGTGAGTAGTTCATTGTAGGCCTACAGGTCCGTAGTTAGTAGCTAGATGGATTCCTCTCTCTCTCTCTCTCTCTCTCTCTCTCTTGATTCTCAATACAATGGTCTCTTTGAGATCTATTTGATGTAACTCTTTTTGTGGTGTGTTTGTTGGGATCTGATGAACTTTGAGTTTATGATCAGATCTATATTTTTATCCATGAAAGTTATTTGAGTCTTTTGATCTCTTATGTGCATGATTACTTATAGCCTCCTATTTCTTCTCTGATAGTTGGGTTTTGTTTAGCCAACTTGATCTATTTATCTTGCAATGGGAACAAGTGCTTTGTGATATGTTCGATCTTACGGTGCTTGATCCCATGACAGAAGGGGAACCGACATGCGTGTATCGTTGATATTAAGGATAATAGGATGTGGTCTATTTCTACATAAATAAATCTTGTCTACATCATGTCATCATTCTTATTGCATTACTCCGTTTCTCCATGAACTTAATACACTAGATGCATGCTGGATAGCGGTCGATGTGTGGAGTAATAGTAGTAGATGCAAGCAGGAGTCGGTCAACTAATCTTGGACGTGATGCATGTATAATGATCATTGCCTGGATATCGTCATGATTTTTTGAAGTTTTATCAATTGCCCAACAGTAATTTGTTTACCCACCATATGCTATTTTTCTCGAGAGAAGCCACTAGTGAAATCTACGCCCCCCGGGTCTCTTCTTTATTATATTTGCCTTCATGATCTATTTTTATTTGCTTTTATTTTCAGATCTATATTATCCACAAACCCAAAAATACCTCGCGGAATTTTATTTGCTTTTATTTGCATCTACCAATCTATCATAATTTGTATCCCGTCGACTTGCCGATTTCTGGCGTCGTTACCCGAAAGGGATTGACTACCCCTTTAATACGTCGGGTTGTGAGTATTTGTTATTTGTGTGCAGGTGTCGTTCACGTAGTGTTGCGTGGTTCTCCTACTGGTTCGATAACCTTGGTCTCATCATTGAGGAAAATACCTGCCGTCGTTGTGATGCATAATCCCTTCCTCTTTGGGGAAATACCGACGTAGTTCAAGGAGAAATCAGTAGCTCATCCTTTTCCGCAACGCAGATATTCTTCGGTGAAGTTCCTCAAACTTGACATCAGAGGCAACATTTTCGCTGGTTCTGCATGGACTATTTCTCTCTGTATCCACAAGCAAACAAATCAGACCATGCCTATTTCTGTCAACAATCTCCAAAATATAAGAGGGCAAATATTTACCAACAGACTCGACGAAGAACGCGTCAAGTACACAGCCAAGGACGCGTAGACAAGCTATGGGATGTACATTTATATATTTAACATGAGGAAGTGCCTTCGGCCTGCCCCACGATAGGGATCGCGCTATAGAGCACTGGTGGTAGCATCACAAGAAGTAGATGATTAGATGGTCGTTTCTCCTAGTTTAGAATGCGTGTAACTATTTATTGAGGTGTGTGCAAATGTTTTGTATAGTCACTTATGTAATTGGATGTTTAATTTTGGTTATATGTGTTGTTCTTCTGTAGAAAGAGCAAATCACATCGCACACGGACTAAACTAGGCAACCCATCGGTGATCATTTCATCAATCGGTGACAATTGTATACCAGCAAGCGTTTGCCAACAACAGTCACGGAAATCATCTATGTTGTTATCGGTCTTCCACACATTTCCGATCACTGACTTGTTTACCGCGTATCACACACATGTTGTTAAGTTCAACAGTTTCTATTGTTTGGCTCGTCGCGAAAAGTTCATCTGAGTGAACTGTATGTCATCTATCGCACACACCTTGATCTGGCTAACCATTTCTGTTGTGTTGAGCAGTCGCAAACAATTCATCCAAGTGAACTTTATGTGGTATGTCGCACACACCTTGATTTGACTTACTGTTTCTGTTGTTCTGAACCATCGCAAACAGTTCATATGGATCAACTGTATGCCGCATATTACACACGCAGCTCTAATATGAATCATGATTGATGTCTCCACCATCACACATAGTTCGTCTTATAGGTGATAGCTTTATTAAGATACTGTTTGCGATTCATGCATCGCACACAGTTTTGTCGAAGGGTCTCTGATTCATTTGTCGCGTTAGCAGCATCCTACAGTAGTGAGATAGCATATGGTGGGTAAACAAATTACTGCTTGGCAATTGATAGAAAAGTGCATAGTTATGATGTATCCATGGTAATGATCATGTATATAAGCATCATGTACCTTACAAGTAGGCCGACTCCTGCCTGCATCTACTAGTATTACTCCAACCGACCGCTATCCAACATGCAATTATTGTATTAAGTCCATGACAAAGAGAGTAACGCCTAAAGCAAGATGGCATGATGTAAACAAGGTAAACCCAAGCAATAATTAAACCCAGTCATTTTACCCTTAATGGCAACAATAGAATACATGCCTCGTTACCCTTCCGTCACTTGGTGAGGACACTGCAAGATTGAACCAATTACAAAACACCTCTCCCACTAATGATAAATCAGTCTAGTTGGTCAAACCAAACTGATAGATCAAAGAGAAATACAAATCTATAACAATCATGCATAATAAAGTTCAGAAAAGACTTGATTACTTTCAATGAATAATCTGATCGTAAACCCACAATTCATCAGATCCCAACAAATACACCGCAAAAGAAGATTACATTGGATAGAACTCCAAGAGGACCGAGGAGAACATTGTATTGAAGATTAAAGAGAGAGAAGAAGCCATCTACTAGGTATGGACCCATAGGTCTGTGGTGAACTACTCACGCATCATCGGATGACGGTAAGGGTGATGTAGAACAGAAGCTTGCGGCGTTGAAAAAATGTTTCGGGTGGCTTTCTGTGAGTTTGAAAATATATTTGAATATATAGAGGTAGAATTAGGTCAAACCGAGTTGCATGGGACCCACGAGCTCAGGGGGCGTTCCCTAGCCCCCCACTCCCAGGGCGCACCCTGTGAGTTTGTGGCTCTCCCGTAGGTCTCCTGGCCTCCTGCTGAACCTTATAGGGTCCCTTCTAGTCTAGAAAAAATCACCGTAAAGGGAGAAGAGTGATCAATCGGGACAGGGTGTCCAGATCACGGCTACTGCAGAAGGACTAATTTCGTCTGAATCTAACTTTCTTGGATGATACTCCCTCCGTCCTAAAATTCTTGTCTTAAATTTTTCTAGATACGGATGTATCTAATACTAAAACGTGACTTGATACATCAGTATTTAAACAAATTTAAGACAAGAATTTTGGGACAGAGGGAGTACATGGTTTCGTCACCATTTGTGCATGCGAAAACCATTGTTTTTACGCATTGCGGGGGGTGGGTGGAGGCACATGATGACTACTTCAAGCTCAGTAGGGATTGCTGCGGCCAACTATCTTTCTGTGCTAAGCAGAAATGCATGGTTGATCTAAGAATACTTACACATGGTACAATCATAGAAGCCGTTGGTGAGATGGTAGAATGGGGGAGAGCACATGCTTGAAGACTACTATCAAGTTTGTCCACATCATGGTGCAGGTGTTTGCAGCAGAGTATCTGAGAGAACCAAATGTGCAAAACACAGAAAAGTTGTTGGCTATTGAAGAGGCCAGAGGGTTTCCATGAATGCTCGAATCAATTGATTGCATGCAAATGGAAGAACTGCCCCAAAGATTTTGCGAGAAATGTATCAAGGTCACACCAAAGATGGTTACCATCATACTAGAAGCAGTGGCATCACATGACTTATCAATTTTCCATGCTTTCTTTGGAATGTCGGGTTCTCATAATGACATCAACGTGTTTTAATGATCTCCGATGTTCAGGAGGCTTTGTAATAGGGAATCGGTCCCGTGCAACTACACCGTCAACAATCGTGACTACAACATGGGATACTACCTTATGGATGGCATCTATCCTTAGTGGACGGTGTTTGTGAAGACCATATCCGAACCATTGGGCAAGAAACAAAGCAACTTTGAAGTAATGCACGAAGCAGGTAGGAAGGATGTGGAGAGGGTATTCAGAGGGGAAAACTTTGTTTTCGCCACTCTAGCTTTTGACCACTTTGCTTATACCACTCTAGAATTTAACATTCACTTTTGCCACTCTCAGTTTTTAACAATACATCACAAATGCCATTCCGTGGCAAAAGCAATAACTTTTCATTTCACTTTTGCCACTTTTAGATTTTGACAATGTATCACAGTTGCCACTCTAAAATTATTGCTTTTGCCACGGAATGGCAATTGTGATGTATTGTCAGAAACTAAGAGTGACAAAAGTGAAATGTCAAATTCTGAAATAGCATAAGCAAAGTGGTCAAAAACTAGAGTGGCAAAAACAAAATTTTCCCTATTCATAGTGCTTCAAACTCGATAGGTATTGCTGGTTGTGGCCTTGTACTATGAATAGGGGAAACTTTGTGTGCGAGGCCCCTCTATGGAGGGAGTATGTGCGAGGCCCCATCTTTAAATGGAGGGAGTATGTGCGAGGCCCCTTCCAATGCTCCACCTTGTACAGGTGCCAAGTCTTCCACGTAGGCAAAAAAATCTGATGTGGCGAGTTATTAAAAAAAAGAGAGATGAGTGTGGTGACCCTAGGAAGAAACGATGCTAAGCGCGTGAACCTAGGCAAAACATTTAAAAAAGGAAGCCCACCAATACATGAAGAGCTTTAATTGCTAAATCATTAAATGAAACAAGCTTAGCAACCATAAGCTAAGCACCTATGCATTGATGAGTATAATTGCTAAACTATTTAATGTGTTTAGCACCTTATCTAAGGGCCTGTTTGGTTTCAATAAGTCACCTGACTTATAAGTTAAGTCAGGTGACTTAAAACCAGTGACTTATAAGTCACGTCCGTTTGGTTGTCACCTGACTTAGGGCCTGTTTGGTTTCAAATAAGTCACCAACTTATAAGTCAAAAAGTGACTTATTTTGCCAAACAGACCCAACTTATAAGTCACCTCAACTTATAAGTCATAAGTTGCTCCACCCCAACTTAAAACTTATAAGTCACCCCCTTTTACATGGGTCCTACCACCTTTACATAAAAAACAAGGTGGGAAGGTGTGCTCAGATGACTTATAAGTCAGGTGACAACCAAACAGGCGTGACTTATAAGTCACTGGTTTTAAGTCACCTGACTTATAAGTCACGTGACTTATTGGAACCAAACAGGGCATTATAAGTCACCTATCGTACATTTCCACCTTGTTTTTTATATAAAGGTGGTGGGACCCATGCAAAAGGGGGTGACTTATAAGTTTTAAGTTGGGGTGGAGCAACTTATGACTTATAAGCTGGGGTGACTTATAAGTTAGGTGTGTTTGGTAAAATAAGTCAATTTTTTTTCACTTTTCGACTTATAAGTTGATGACTAAGGGCCTGTTTGGTTTCAATAAGTCACCTGACTTATAAGTCAGGTGACTTAAAATCAGTGACTTATAAGTCACGCCTATTTGGTTGTCATCTGACTTATAAGTCATCTGAGCACACCTTCTCACCTTGTTTTTTAATGTAAAGGTGATGGGACCCACGTAAAAGGGGGTGACTTATAAGTTTTAAGTTGGGGTGGAGCAACTTATGACTTATAAGTTGGGGTGACTTATAAGTTGGATTCGTTTGACAAAATAAGTCACTTTTTGCACTTTTGGAATTATAAGTTGGTGACTTATTTGGAACCAAACAGGGCTAATGAGTCTGCGTGAGAGAGAGGAAAGGCTTTGAATATGCCTGGCCGGTGGCCCACGAGACAGGAAATGTACTCCCTACGCGCAGCAGTGTCAACCGTTGCACAGCTAGCACCGTGCATGGCATGGCATGCATGCATGCTATTCCGTGGACTGTTCCCGCCTTCATTAGGCAGAGAGGACCCAGGGACCACGACGACGGGCCAAGGATGCATGCATGGCATTGGCAATGGCAATACACTGCGTGTGTGGGCCAGACCGACCGGTGCCTTGTCTCGTGCAGTCCTAGAGTTAGCGCAATGCAATGCACAGAGAGCCGCCTCGATCCACCTCTCTCTCTCTCTCTCTGCTCTCTCAATCAAGAAGAAAACGATCGGTGTGGTGGGGTCAGAACGCTGTGCGCGATCAACTGGTACAGTACTGCTTGCTTAATTTGTGCGTCCGTGTATATAGCAACCTCTGGTCCACCACAGCCATTGCTGTGTCCTGTGCGCCTCTGTAGGCTGGCCGTAGCAAACGAATCATACCAGTACGTGATGATGGATAGCTGCTGCTGCCTCCCCATCGCATCCGATCCCTATTCGCGCAGTAGTAGTAGTAGTAGTCGCTTTGGGTTTTTCTTTTCTTTTGGCAATAAAAGAAAACCCTATTCGCATAGTCATGGAGCACGTACGTACGCGCCCCAAAACTGAGCCATTAATTGGACTTGTCAACCCACTATGCATGCAAAGACACAGAGAGAGCTACTGCTGGCCGCTGCTGGCCAGCTAGACGCTGTGCGGTGGATCGGTGCGTCATACGCATGTGATGAGCATGTGTGACCGACTGCGCCAACTGTGCACGGCACCGGGGGAGCGGCCCGAGAGCCGTACACGTACCAGCGGCGCGTGTGGCGTCGGCATGGGCGTCGTGAAAACCATCATGATCATTTCGGCTTGCTGGTTCGCCGGGGTACGGCGAGGCCCGACCCATGCATGCATCCACCATGCACAGGCTCGCCCAGTACCGCACCATTTGCGTCAACTGTGCACCTAATCTCCATCGCTCACTGATTGATGTGGATCCATACGGACGGTCGGGTAGGCACGCAGGAGTAGCTTAGCTCTGCGAAGAGTGGCTGCAGAGGCCGAGCTTCACTGCTTTTAATATTTGAATTTTTTGAAAAACACATTTTCGATGCTCAAAAAAATCTGAAAACAAATATGTGAATATGTACACATATTCCTAAGGATTGGTAGAAATCTAGAGAAGAAATACTTTGTATTTTGGGAAATACAAAAAAGAGAAATTTCTGACAGAAATGGCATCTTTTTTCTCCTATATACTGTCAGAATTTTTTTTTTCTATAATCCAAAACAAAACGAGATTTGTACCAAAACTTGCAACGGGTATTCGGAATGTGTATATGCATCCCGGAAAATAATTTCACATTTTTTTGAAACTTCAAACATACAAATTTGAAAAAATCAAATATAGAGAGCACTGGTGCTCGGACGCTGCAACGCTGCTCTCCTTAGCTCTGGGCTTTCCGAGGCCATGAGAGCCATGCCCAGCATTGTACTCGAGCTACACAGTGCTCTTCCAAGGACCGATGGTGCTGCGTTATGGGCGAGATCGCGACCGCTCGGGGGACCCCGCAAACGTACTCCTACTGCGACCACGTAACAGGATTGCAGTTAATAGACTAATAGTTATTGAGTCGAGCAGCTAGCACTGATCAAGCTAGCTACTAGTACTACTAGCGTGCAGTTAACAGAGGACGTGCACTATCATTAACTCAGGCAACTACGCACGCAATGACTATGGCTGTGGGAGCAGTGGGTTTTTAAACTGCTCATAGTGGAGAGTAACCTAGAGTAGTAACTTGCCGATGTTACTAGTCTATATTACTATCCATTATGTTACTATTTTTATAATGGGTAGTAACATATGAGTGGTATCATGAAAGAGTTTATTTATTAGGCTATAGACTCATAATGTCTTGAAATGTGTGATGTTACAGTAACTATCTAAGTTACAATAAATCCCTCTATTTTCATTAATTAGCTGCCACATAAGCAATGTTGTATTGAGATGTGTGGTGTTATTAGTTAAGTTACTCTCATTGTGACTAGTCTTACTTGATGCGGTAAGAACCGCGCATGCATGCATGCATACCATGTCTTGCGAGTAATGGCGTCCTGCATCTGCATGGTGCCCGCGCGGCGGTGCTGCTAGTCCTACGTATGTACGTAGGGCCGGTGCCCGGCCGATGCAGTGTGCCTGGCCGGCGCGGCGGTGGGCAGATCGCAGAGGGTACAGCAGCGCTGCCTCTCGTCACGCTATTCCCGTTGGGATGTTGTTAATGCGTGCGGTGCGGTGCGGCGCGGACACGGCCGCTCGCAGCAGCGGTGGCAGGTGCATTGGCCTGGCCTGGCCTGCACTGGTGTTCCTTGCGTGGTGGGTGTGGTTGCAGTGCAGGCAAGGCATGCATGCGTGCCTGGTCCAGCCGGCCGGCCCGCCCTGGCCGGTCAGACTCAGGCCGTGCCAACGAGGACGGACCGACGGGGCTGGTCGGTACGAGCGCGAGCCTTCAAGGCCTGGGAGCAAGGACGACAAACGGACTGCATCACCACACGCGAGATGGACGGATGGATGAGACGTAAATGTGGCCAGGCCACCGGTTGGGGTCTGGATTCATGCATGGCATGGCATGGGTCCGGGATTAATTACTGGTGCCCGTGATTCGCGCATCTAACTGCGGTTTGGTTCGGTGTAAGTAGAGTAATTTGTAGATCCGGTTGTGGGGGAGCATCACGGTCACGCACTTGACGTTTCGGGGAGTGTATTCAAACCTGTGACCGACGAGACGAGGCGTGAATAATAACGCGGCCCGGCATTCAATGGCACGCCACTAGTACGACGGTAGGTTGTGTGTGGGTGGGGGCGTCTGCACCTTAATTCTCGCATCTCCGTGGCCTGTGCCGTTAAATACTCAACATTTATTCGCATCCCATCTAAAAATACTCAACATTTATTCGGCGCCTACGCTAGTCCACTTCTAGTACTGAGCTGAATTGATAAACATTTCTTTCAGGTGAGCTGTTATAAATTCCAGTATATTTTTCGAAAAATCCCAGTTGAAATTTGCCTGAATAACACGTCCCCGTGCCCCACGTTATATTGTACTAGTAGAGTATAAATTACTGTCGGCTTTAATAAAAAATACAGTCCTAGTATTTTTTTCGGTACTGTACGTACGTGTATTGTAGAGTAGTACCAAATTACTGTAGCTACCAATAAATACCTGTAGGCGTATCGTAAATTGCAGAAGCAGCGTAGCCATCGGAAAACGAGGGGGAAACTAAGGAAAACGTCAAAGCAGCGAGAGCAGGGAGTGGCCCACCTTTATTATCATGATGCAACCCCCACCTCCGCCCGGACCACCACCGTCCTCCTCCGCATCTCACATCACCCTCCACGACGAATCAATGGCCACACCACACCGCAGCAGGCAGGCAGGCAACAAAAAACGGGGCAGGAAAAAGAGAGCAGGAAAGAGGAAAAGCATTCCACACCGTAAACGATAGGCATTATTAAAGGCCGGCTCGGAAAAGATAGGGAGGGAGATATGGCATCCGTCCAACCCATCCGCTTTGGCTGCTGCCTCCCTCCCTTCCCCGTCAAAATAAACAAGAGCCAGACAGCTTTTGTCCCCTTGCAGGCGAGGCGCCCCACACACCCAACCCAACGTGTCTTCCCCGCACCCACGCCGTATATATAACCGCCCCCCGACTCCACGCCTCCTCCCCCTCCCCCTCCCATCTCTCATTCCCATCCATCGCAACTCCCCAGCCGTTTCCGCTCCCCCACCCAACTCCTCACGCATCGCCGTCGTCCTTCGCGTCCGACACCTTGCCTTCTCCGCCTCGCCCTCTCCCAGACAAGATACATAACGGTGCTGCTGCGGCGGCAATGGCTGTCCAGGCGCGGTTCCTCTCCCACGCCTTCCCCCACGACCTCAGCGCCTACAGGTCCATGGACGCCGCGGCGCCGGGTGCCTCCCATCTCCTGGACGAGCACGCCGGGTGCGCGCCAACGGTGGCGTGTATCGGGAACAACACGGTGCTCAGCGATCTGCCGCGAAGCGAGCTCACATGCAACGACAACTACGGCTTCGTGCCCAGGAAGAGGGCGCGCATGGCCGGGGACGAGCCGGCGGGGCTCGCCGACCTGGCACGGCAGCGCTTGGTTCTGCAGCAGGCGGCGGCGATGCACGGGCTCATGCTGCCTTGCGATGCGCAGAGCAGGGCGGTCGGCTCCGGCGCCGCGTCCACCAGCGGGAGGATGGCCAATGCTGCCGGCCTCAACACGCTGCTCTACAACCAGGGCGTGGAGATGGACGCGCTCATACGGCTCGAGGTATGCCCCTGCGCCTCGTTTTCTTCGCGTTCATAATCGGGTTGTCAACTCGATTGATCGAACGGTATCTCACATCCTTGTCTATGTTTGTGGTGCAGACGGAGAGAATTCGTGCGGGGCTTGAGGAGGCGCGCCGCCGGCACGCGAGGGCGGTCCTGGCTACTGTGGAGCGCGCTGCGGCGGGGCGGCTTCAGGCCGTAGAGGCTGAACTGGAGCGCGCGCGCTACCGCAACGGCGAACTGGAGGAGAGGCTCCGGCAGATGACCGCAGAGGGCCAGGCGTGGCTCGGCGTCGCCAAGAGCCACGAGGCCGTCGCCGCCGGCCTCCGCGCCACCCTGGACCAGCTGCTGCAGCCCCCCTGCGCCGTCGCCGGTGCTGCTGAGGGCGATGCTGACGACGCGCAGTCCTGCTGCTTCGAGACCCCAGCGGGCGACAACGCCGACGACGCGGCGTCCAAGGCGGTCGCGGCGGCTCCGTCGTGCAAGGCCTGCGGCCAGGGGGACGCCTGCGTTCTGCTGCTCCCGTGCCGGCACCTGTCCCTGTGCGGTACGTGCGAGCCCGCCGTGGACACCTGCCCCGTGTGCGCGGCCACCAAGAACGCCTCGCTCCACGTCCTCCTTTCCTGACCATCCAACTCCTGGTCATTTGTTCAAAAAAAAAGTCCAGGCCATGCGGCCCGTTGGGCCGACGGTGGACGTACGTCGCGCGGCCGAGCTCGTCGTCGGTGTCGTGTTCTGCAATATATGTTCTTGTTTTTGCTGCATGTGGGCTTCAGCAGTGTTGCACAAGCGTCACGTGATCGGGCCATGCGACTCCAAATGTTGGAATTTGCATGTAGATCCTAGGCTAGTTTTTTAATTAATAGGTAGGTAGCCTGTTAATGTGCTGAACTAATCTTAGTAGCATCTGGATGGCTAAATTTCCCGAGTTAAAAGTTGTTTCGTCCTGGGGAAAAAAATGTACACACCAGTATTGGCACCAAAACCGTGTTGTTTCCGTGCGATTGCTCCATGCGTGTGTAAAGATGCTGCATGATGGCAATATTTTACTATCACGCTTGCTCCTGTCAAAAAAGATGCTATGCTATGCTTGAGTATACTCGCCGGATCGTAGTAGTTCTACTTGAGCATCATCATGAATATTTTTGAGCCGGTCGATCTTGACCAGTCTAATAAACCTGTCCTACAACTGTGCCCACGCACGCCTGTCGATCCGCCCCGCACGCATCGCATCCGGCTGGGCCGTACGGGTGAGTTGTCATGTGGCCGGCCAGTCCCACTGTCGGTTTGCCCGCAGCGCATAAATTGGCAGGCAGGTACAGATTTGGATTGTCTTCACGGATTTGACCCGTCCGGCGCGTGAAACCACGACAGTTGTATATCGAACGTTTCACTTACGGCACGGCAGGGGTACGTCAACGTCCATGTTTTTGCCCAAGGAACGCACGCAGCTGGTGCTCAGTAGTAATTGCTTGCTCTCAACCGCCATCCAGCCGTATCGTTTCTACCTGTGGTGATGGTAAACTAGTATGCGAAATTCTCAAGGTTGTAGGAGTACGTACTTTCTTTTTCTCTGAGAGGTGTACGTACGTTTGGTGAGGTGAAACGCTAGTACCACTAACCAGGTCGTACGTGTACTGACGGGGAGCAAAATTAGTGGGGAAGCAACGCAGCAAAAGAGACAAAGGAGAGGAGAGAGAGCAAAGCGACGGGTGGTGCGCGCGTCTCCATACGGCTGTGCTAGCTTGGGTAGGCCTGGCCTGGCCTGGCCTGCGCAGGTGCATGATTCGTTTCGTGCGTGCATGCAGCAGTCGGGGACATGCATGCATGGGTGGTGGCGCGTGAAACGGCCGGCACCACAGCACTACCTCTACCTCTACCTAGAGGCTAGAGCAGAGAGTGGAGTAGATTAGAGTAGGGTAAAGATAAGCCTACTTTTAGCACTTTTAAGCCATCATCCGTGGCCACTTTGGTACCGACCCCTGCATCACTCCGACTAGTAATTTACACTGAGCTTTTGCTCCGCCTACGCATTCGCCTTTTTGGCCAGCTCGAACCGTGTGGCAGGGGGCGGGCACTGTTGCCTGTGTAGAAAAGAAAAAGAAAGCGGGCGGCCCAAGGACGTGTTAAAGCCGGAGTTGGCAGTCCAGTCCAGTCCACCACCTCCATGGGCTTTGCTCCTTTTCCATCTTTGCACTGCATCCCATCTCTCTCCCTCCCTTGTGAAGCGTGACATAGCAAAGCAACAGGAGCAAGAAACCGACGTACACAATGGATCGGATCGGCCTCGGCGCCCGTCTTTTCACCTTTTCCGCAATGGAGTGATGCTACTGCTTGACTAGCTGTACCCCTCCACAGCGAACACTACGTACTGCTCGAGTACTCATACTAGCTTGTTGCACGCACTTTCGGCCTAGCTAGAGTACTGTATTCGTTATTCGTGCTGTGCTGGAGGAGTAGACGTATAGCAGTGGTAGTGCAGTACAGGGTCGTCGAGCATATGTGATCTCCTTTCACTACTTTGGCCATCTTTATTCTGTTCCTGCAGCGGTCGCTGCTGTGCTCTGCTTTCGCATGCACCACGGCTACGGCCAGGCCTTGCTTGTCAGCCCGGGTGAGCTGCTTTGCTTTTGGGCGTGGGGAGCAGTAAACTATCCTGACCGCCTTTTGGCCTCAAGTTGGCTGGCCGGATTTGACAATTATAATTCGGAGTACGTACGGTTCGGGTAGACCAATGATCTCTGCATGCGTGCGCTAATGGCTTGTGCGACTGACCGACTCCCTACTCCCTATCTGAAGGCTCCAATCTCCTTGACATAATCAAATATTTTAAAGCTGATCGCTTTGCTACTTTGGCACTTTTTGTTGGTTACACACAGGTGCAATACGTGCTGGGCCAACACGGCAACACGTGATAGTGGATTCGATCTTAAGATATGATTCCCCCACGCAAAATTTAACCCATCTTGGTTCCCACTCCACTCCACTCCTCGAGTTCTGCCTTTGAGTGGACCATGAACATTTTTTCTTCTAGGATATGTTAAGTTTATAGTATTTGGAGAGAGCTGAATGTGGACTTGGACGAGGGCCATGATGATGGGATTCATTTGTTTACTTACTTGTCAAGTTTATATTTGCAGTATAAGTCCACGTCGCTGGGTGGGAGCACAACACAACCGCATCGCCTTATCTAACTACTAGTACTAGAGTAGATCAGAATAAAAATCTTATATACTCGCAGAAAGGTACTACTATCCGCTATAAATTTAGCTAGTGCGTCCCGGAGAGGTAGAGTAGCTTGCTTTAGTAGTACTACCTTTCTTTTCAGAGGATTAGAGATTGATGCGTGTTTACAGTTACACAAAGCTATGCTATGCTGGTCCCTCGCAGATCGGAACGCAGGTGACTGGAATAAAGGGCGGCAAGTGCTCACTTTTCCCTGCAGAGATAAAGGAGCCATGCTAGTAGTGGCAGGAGGAGGAGGGGGAAAGCATGCGAAGCTTTTGCCTGTGTTGGAAAGTGGGCCACACGAAATTCCGTGCAGGGAGGAGTATTGATGGGCCGTTGAATATTTTTGGGCAGTCCACGTAGTACGTCCATCTGCACGCGGTCCGGAGACATGAACGCGTGAAACTTTTCCGAGTTCACGAGGGATTTTTGCTGTTTCCCACGCGGTTCCTCCGACTCACAAGTCATAGTTTTCGGACAAACCCATTTTTTTCTACCATCCGAACTCACCGAAATTTCGGTATAATGCTGTTAAGCTGACGTTCGCTGAAAGAGATGCAATTGCGAAACAATTTCAGTTTACAAGCATGTCAAATTCCGACGAAAACAGAGCTGAAGCGGAGTTGCCATCTTTGGCCAACACAAAATCTTTCGCAATTGTCATGCCCTAGGACATCTAGCACAGTCAAGGACATTAATATAGCGGTGAGCCGGTGACGTTACCTCTCTCGAATCCCTTGCACGAATGTTCACATCGGGCACAACTGCGAGCTAACGAATATAGCATACTCCCTCCGTCCGGTAAAGAGTGAACGTTTGGCTTTAAAATTTGTCCACAAAAGAGTATACTTTTATCTTCCCAATGCACTTTAAAGTAGAAAAAAATACATCTCTCTCATCACACGGTAATCAAGACCAATAAGAAGCTACACATTGTCTTCTTAATTTCTACATGCACTTAGCTCATTGGGAGTTGGTTAATTAAAGAGGAGAGAGATGATGACTTGCACTTTTCCAATGCATTTTTACTTCACTCCATAATTTGTCCTAAAATCTCTAGATGTTCACTCTTCACCGGACGGAGGGAGTAAGCTTTGGTACCCCTCCCCCCTGGGCGAACGACATACATGCTGCTCCTCCATCTCGACCTCATTCGAATTCCTCCTCCGCGACTTATGGCCTACACTAAACTAATCCCTTTGCCCTTTTTCATGCTCTGCAGTAGAGAAAAACCTTCTCATCTTAGCGCAATCTCTTCTTCCTTTGAACAATGGCACGAAAAAATTGATTGGCGGCAGAACGCCCCCTCCCGTCAACCCCACTTACCCAACAACAAGCATTGATATACATCTTACCATACAACATTTTGATTCACGCAAATTCACCCCCCCCTCCCCATATACACACCCAACTCCCTCTGCAAAACTAACAACAAAAAACAAAGAATCTTTTTCTCCACAATAAGAACATAGGAATTTTTCCAGGCAAAAAGAACAAATAAGTTTGAAGTGAAGGAAATACGCCCTATGGGCAATAATAAAGTTGTTATTTATATTTCCTTATATCATGATAAATGTTTATTATTCATGCTAGAATTGTATTAACCGGAAACTTAGTACATGTGTGGATACATAGACAAACAGAGTGTCCCTAATGTGTCTCTACTTGACTAGCTCGTTAATCAAAGATGGTTAAGTTTCCTAGCCATAGACATGTGTTGTCATTTGATGAACGGGATCACATCATTAGAGAATGATGTGATGGACAAGACCCATCTGTTAGCTTAGCATAATGATCGTTTAGTTTTTCTGCTATTGCTTTCTTCATAACTTATACATGTTCCTCACACCATGAGATCATGCAACTCCCGAATACCGGAGGAACACCTTGTGTGCTATCAAACGTCACAACGTAATTGGATGATTATAAAGATGCTCTACAGGCGTCTCCAATGGTGTTTGTTGAGTTGGCATAGATCGAGATTAGGATTTGTCACTCCATGTATCGGAGAGGTATCTCTGGGCCTGCTACCTCTTGAGCACTGCGTTGGTTTTCCCTTAAAGAGGAAAGGATGATGCAGTAAACTAGCGTAAGTATTTCCCTCAGTTTTTTAGAACCAAGGTATCAATCCAGTAGGAGGCTACGCGCGAGTCCCTCGCACCTACACAAAACAAATAAATCCTCGCAACCAACGCGATAAGGGGTTGTCAATCCCTACACGGGCACTTACGAGAGTGAGATCTGATAGATATGATAAGATAATATTTTTGGTATTTTTATGATAAAGATGCAAAGTAAAATAAAAGGCAATAAAAATAACTAAGTATTGGAAGATTAATATGGTGGAAGATAGACCCGGGGGCCATAGGTTTCACTAGTGACTTCTCTCGAGAGCATAAGTATTCACGGCGGGTAAACAAATTACTGTTGAGCAATTGACAGAATTAAGCACAGTTATGAAAATATCTAGGTATGATCATGTATATAGGCATCACGTCCGAGACAAGTAGACCGACTCCTGCCTGCATCTACTACTATTACTCCACACATCGACCGCCATCCAGCATGCATCTAGAGTATTAAGTTCATAAGAACAAAGTAACGCTTTAAGCAAGATGACATTATGTAGAGGGATAAATTCATGCAATATGATAAAAACCCCATCTTGTTATCCTTGATGGCAACAATACAATACGTGCCTTGCTGCCCCTACTACCACTGGGAAAGGACATCGCAAGATTGAACCCAAAGTTAAGCACTTCTCCCATTGCAAGAAAGATCAATCTAGTAGGCCAAACCAAACTGATAATTCGAAGAGACTTGCAAGGATAACCAATCATACATAAAAGAATTCAGAAAAGATTCAAATATTATTCATAGATAATCTTGATCATAAACCCTGAAAGCACAAGTGCTCCCTAGGTGGTTTTGGTAATTAATGACAACATATCTCTTGTTGGACTAACGTTTCTATCTAATATGTTTCAGATAAGTTCAACAATGGAGTGGCATTGACTAAAGATTGTGAGAAATTCTCCAAGATGCTAAGGACAAAAGTTGGCTAAAGCTTAAAGCTCAAGACTCTTCATTTTACATTTTAGTGATTCAAGATCACATTGAGTCCATAGGAAAAGCCAATACTATCAAGGAGGGATGAGGTGTTGCTTAATGGCTTGCTTGCTCAAAGTGCTTAGTGATATGCTCCAAAGCCCTCAACCACTTTCCCACTTCCACATATGACCTAAACCCAAATCCAACTCGGCCCCACCGATTTCTTCTATCCGGCGCCACCGAGTTCAGATGTCATAGCCACTGCCAAAACCCTAATCAATTCGGTCTCACCGATGGGATCTCGGTCTCACCGAGATGGGCTTGCAAACTCTCTATTACCTATTGCAATACTTTCGGTCCCACCGAGATATGCAATCGGCCCCACCGAGTTTGCTTGGTCAACTCTCTGTTTCACTTATTGCCCAAATCGGTCCCACCGAGTTTGAGTAATCGGTCAAACCGAGTTTTGGATTTACCCTAACCCTAGCACATCGGTCCCACCGAGTTGATCCAGTCGGTCCCACCGAAAACTCTAACGGTCACTAGGTTTACTATTTTGGTCCGATCGAGTTTGTCGATTCGGTCCCACCGAGATTGGTAAATTGTGTGTAACGGTTAGATTTTGTGTGGAGGCTATATATACCCCTCCACCTCCTCTTCACTCGTGGAGAGAGCTATCAGAACACATCTACACTTCCAACTCATATGTTCTGAGAGAGAACCACCTACTCATGTGTTGAGACCAAGATATTCCATTCCTACCATATGAATCTTGATCTCTAGCCTTCCCCAAGTTGCTTTCCACTCAAATCTTCTTTTCACCAAATCCAAATCCTGTGAGAGAGAGTTGAGTGTTGGGGAGACTATCATTTGAAGCACAAGAGAAAGGAGTTCATCATCAACACACCATTTGTTACTTCTTGGAGAGTGGTGTCTCCTAGATTGGCCAGGTGTCACTTGGGAGCCTCCGACAAGATTGTGGAGTTGAACCAAGGAGTTTGTAAGGGCAAGGAGATCGCCTACTTCGTGAAGATCTACCGCTAGTGAGGCAAGTCCTTCGTGGGCAATGGCCATGGTGGGATAGACAAGGTTGCTTCTTCGTGGACCCTTCGTGGTTGGAGCCCTCCATGGACTCGCGCAACCGTTACCCTTCGTGGGTTGAAGTCTCCATCAACGTGGATGTAGGATAGCACCACCTATCCGAACCACGGGAAAAACATCCGTGTCTCCAATTGCGTTTGAATTCTCCAAACCCTTCCCTTTACATTCTTGCAAGTTGCATGCTTTACTTTCCGCTGCCTATATACTCTTTGCATGCTTACTTGATATGTATTATGAATGTTGAAATTGTGCCTAAACTCCACTTGAACCGGAAAGGCTTAAAAACTGCAACTTTTAGCACTAAGTGTCTAATAACCCCCCCTCTAGACACATCTACTTCAAAGTCCTACAAGTGGTATCAGAGCTTTGATCTCCATTGCCTTGGTTTAATCACCATTGGAGGAAGATGGATGTGTCTACTTTAGGGAGTCTTAGACATAGAGTGCCTATTCTTGATGGAGAGTATTTTCATGAGTGGAAGAATGAGATGCTTGTAATTTTCAATCAATATCATTTGAACAAGTATATTGCTAGCCCTTGTGCACCTCATATTGATCCGTTGCATCCTACCCTAGATGAAGATATTGACATAATTCACAATCTTAGAACTGTTGAGCTCATCATTAGAGGATTGCCCAAAAATTTGATTGCTAGTTTGCCTACTCTTAATTGTGCCTATACTATATGGAAATTTCTTGAGGAACGATTTCCCGATTATTCCTTAAAAAATTTGGATGAAATTCTCCATAAATCTATTGCCTTGAGTAAGATGAACTCTAGTGATCCTAGTTTTGGTGATTGTCTATTTGAGCTTACCAATCTCAAGCATGCTAGAGGAGATGTTGGAATCACTAGTGATATTATATCCGAAGCTATAAGAATTCATAAAGGTGACCACTTTGATGATCATTTATCTAATGAATTACCCTCTCTAGGAAATGATGAGTCACAAGATCATGGTGAACATGGATACTATGATGATGATGATGATGATGATAGTGACTTCGATCTTGATGATGCAATGAGACATTTTGGTCTTACGGCAAATATTCGGGGATATGTGTCAGGAGGAAAGGAATGGGTTCTTGATAGTGGATGTACAGATCATATGACCGGAGATAAAGAGATGTTCCGTGAGCTTGCTGAAAATGACGGCCCTCGAAAATATGTCACCTTTGGTGATAACTCAAAGGGTAAAGTGGTTGGCCTTGGTAAGGTGGCCATATCACATGATAGTTCCATTCAAAATGTCATGCTCGTTGAATCTCTCGGCTACAACTTATTTTCAGTATCTAGACTTGCCGATTTCGGTTTGAATGTCCTATTTACTGAGGTAGATTGCCAAGTGTTTCGTTGAGACAATCATAAAATGGTCTCTACCGGTATGCGTAGAGGTGATCTTTACACTGTCGATTTCTCTAAAAGGGCACAACCTAAAACTTGCTTTATTGCTAAATCCTCAAAAGGTTGGTTGTGGCATAGACGACTAGGTCACGTTGGTATGAGAAACCTTGACAAGCTTATTAAAGGAAATCATATCCTTGGAGTTAACTATGTCATATTTGATAAGGATAGACTTTGCAGTGCTTGTCAAGCAGGTAAACAGGTTGGAGGAAGGCATCCCGTGAAGAACATCATGACCACAAGGAGGCCACTCGAGCTACTTCATATGGATCTTTTTGGTTCCAACGCCTACAAGAGTCTCGGTGGAAATTCTTTTGGTCTAGTTATAGTTGATGATTTTTCAAGATTTACGTGGGTGTTCTTTCTTGATGACAAGTCGCAGGTCTAGAAGATCTTCAAAAACTTCGCTAGGAAGGCCCAAAATCAGTTTGACGTGAAGATCAAGAAGGTTCGGAGTGACAACGGAACGGAGTTCAAGAACGCAAAATGTGGATACCTTTCTTGACGAAGAAGGGATTTCACATGAGTTCTCGGCTATGTACACACCTCAACAAAATGGAGTTGTTGAGAGGAAGAACCGGACGCTCATCGAAATGGCGAGAACGATGCTTGATGAGTACAAGACGCCGAAGCACTTTTGGGCAGAAGCGGTTGAGACAGCTTGT
Organism: Triticum monococcum; assembly: GCA_034509565.1. Taxonomy (NCBI): domain Eukaryota; kingdom Viridiplantae; phylum Streptophyta; class Magnoliopsida; order Poales; family Poaceae; genus Triticum; species Triticum monococcum. Next base: position 523,077,253 of record CM067842.1, on the reverse strand, counting down.
CATGCAACAAATCGCTTGTATCTTCACAAACTACTCGGCAAGACGGCATACGAGCTCCTCACCGGTAACAAACCCCAAGTTGGATACTTTCGAGTATTCGGCTCTAAGTGCTACATTCTTGACAAGCATCGTCGTTCAAAGTTTGCTCCTAAATCTCATGAAGGTTTTCTACTTGGTTATGGCTCAAACTCTCACACTTACCATGTCTACAACAATTTCACCCGAAAGGTTGAAGAGACGGTAGATGTGAAGTTTGATGAATCTAATGGCTCGCAACTAGAGCAATTGCCAATCGATGTAGGAGACAAAGACCCTTCAGAAGCAATCCAAGACTTGTCTATTGGCAAAATTCGTCCAACGGAGGTGAAGGAGAGTACCTCGTTCGTCCAAGTGGAAGCTTCTACTTCACGACAAGGTGAACCAAGAATTGATACGGAAGCATCCACAAGTGGGACACACCAAGATGAAGAAGACAAGGAAATGCATCAAGACGAACATCAACAACCTCCTTCTCCACCACGACAAGAGAACGACAACGTCAACAATGAAGAAGGCCAAGAGGAAGAACAAGATGAAGAAGATGTTCAAGAAAGACCCAAGCAAAAACTCTCACGAGTTCGAGCAAGAATTGCCAAAGATCATCCCGTCGAGCAAATCTACAATGATATACAAACCGGGAGAATCACTCGCTCAAAAACTCGTTTAGCTAACTTTTGTGAAAACTATTCATTCATCTCTAGCATTGAACCTATGAAGGTTGAAGAAGCATTGGAAGATCCGGATTGGATAAACGCTATGCATGAAGAGCTACACAACTTTGAGAGAAACCAAGTTTGGACATTGGTTGAGAAGCCCGACAACAATCACAACATCATTGGTACCAAATGGGTGTTTCGCAACAAGCAAGATGAAGATGGACAAGTGGTTCGCAACAAAGCATGTCTCGTCGCCCAAGGGTACACACAAGTTGAAGGTATGGACTATGGTGAGACATATGCTCCCGTTGCTAGACTTGAGTCCATTCGCATCTTACTTGCCTATGATAATCACCATAATATCACCTTGTACCAAATGGACATTAAAAGTGCTTTTTTTAATGGTGAAATAGAGGAGGAAGTTTATGTCAAACAACCTCCTGGCTTTATCAATCCTAAGAAACCAAATCATGTTTACAAACTTCACAAAGCTCTTTATGGTCTTAAACAATCTCCTAAAGCATGGTTGTAGCGACACGACCCGAATGGATCAAGTCTCTGTGCTCCGGTGTCATCCCTGGATCAGTAATGCTGACACCACACAGTACTTCGAAGGATTTATAGCAGAGTAGCAATCACACACTTATTACGTCGGTGTCTCAAAAGAGAACTTATTACAATAAATATGGCTTAAGGCCATCTAATATCGATAACAGCGGAAGACTTGGAAGATAAATGGGTCCATCAACTCCAACGGCATCACTGAGTATAGAACCACGACCTAACAGCACCTTACTCGTCGTCTGAAATGTCTGCAACATGAAAGTTGCAGCCCGAAAACGGGTCAGCACATGGAATATGCTGGCAAGGTAACACATAGAGAGTAATGAACAGTAATGAGCTATACTATATGCATGTATGGCTGGTGGAAAGCTCTATGGTTACAGTTTTGCGTAAAGCCAGTTTTTCCCTATTGCAAAGGAATAAATTTTATTTAACTATCCTGGTGGTTGAACATCGAGAATGGTTGACAGCATTCCGATCCCAATTAAGTGAACAATTTAACCCAACATTATTAATTAGAGGTAACATGATGAGATTCACATGATATTCAAGTACTAGATACTCAAGATGTCCATAACCGGGGACACGGCTAATCATGATTAGTTTATTACACTCTGCAGAGGTTTGCGCACTTTTCCCCACAAGACTCGATCTCCTCCGTTGGTTTTCTTGCACTACATGGTGTTTGAGAAACGGATGACCGAGACACGGTCTTTCAGAAGCGCTAGCACCTTACGATGGATAGACAGGTACACCTACTTTCCCCTACATCTGCTAGTCTACCCTGTAAGAGTTCGCACGACTTAGTCAACTATGCCAGAGCCCATAATGGCTTGTGGCTGCACACGGAAATTTCTAGCATGAAAGATCTTATGATCCCTTTGAGCCTGGGTGGCGGTCCAAAAGAAAACAGGCAAGGCCTGATAGAAACCAGGTGCCTCAATCCACCCAGATGCGTGTTTAAGTTGCCACCTTAGATAAACCCTTAAAATTATCAAACTCACATCTGTCATGGATATCACTCACCCAATCCACGTCTACTAGCATAGCATGGCATAATAAGCAAACGTAGAAGTAACTCCCAAAGGTTTCATAATAAACAGGTAATAGGTACTACCTCATCTACTTCCCATCCCACAATTTAATTAGATCCTAACCATGCAATGTGTGAGGATTGATCTAATGCAATAAAACTGGGTTGTAGAAAAGGTATGATCAAAGTGTTACTTGCCTTGCTGATGATCCGCGAGACCTAGAGATTCGAAGTAACAGGCGGCGCAATCCGGGTAATCTATCGCAGACAAACAACAAGTATACAATAAGTACTCATCTAATGCACAGGTAAAACTCGAACAAGAGATCGAACCAGATAGTTCAACTTAAGAACTCCGGTTGCAAAGAGAGAAAGAACCGAACAAAGCAACGAAAAACAAACGGCGGAAGAAAACAACTCGGTTCTAGCAAGTTGAAACTAGGTCAAGTTTTACAGTAGCAAAAACTTATTTAAATTGATTAATCGGAACAGCGGTTTCGAAACGAAACTCCAGGCGCTTGAATCACCTGATTCCGACAAACGAGCGAGAAGATAAACTAGAATGAAGATCGGATATGAGATCGCGATCACGGAATAAATCCGACAAAAAGAAAAAGAAGAACGGTTAAACGAACGGACGTTCATTAACCGAGAATAATCGGTGATCACGTTCGTTAAGACGAACGGTCCGGCGAACAGTCGCTAAACAACTAAACCAAAAACAAACGAAAAAACGATCTAGGGTTTTGGAAAAAAAACCGAAACGAAAAACCGGAGAGGAAAAGAAAAAGAACCGAAGAAAAAGAAAAGAGCCAGAATGGTTTTCTAAAAAAACCGAACCGAGGAAAAAGGAGAGGCGCGGCGCGGCTACCTCCGGCGAGGCTCCGGCGAGGGGCGCCGGCGGCGGCGGGGTGCAAGGGCGGCGGCGACGCTAGGGCGGCGGCGGCAGGGAGGCGGCCGGGCTGCGCACGGGCGGCGGCGGTGCTAGGCGGCGGCGACGCGGGCAGGCGGCGCGGGCGAGGGGCGGGAGGCGGCGGGGCTGAGGTGGGAGGAGAGGGGGGGCTTGGGTATTTATATAGGTGGGGGGGGGGCTTGCTTGGGGAAGGGGCAAGGGGGCAAGGGCGGCGGCGGCCTGAGTCCCTCTAGGACTCGGCGCGGGGCGCGGCTGGGCCTAGCGGGATTTTTTTAATCGGTTACGCGCGCAGAAAAGAAAACAAAAAAGAAAATCTAAACGAACTCCAAAATTCCCAAAGTAAATTTTCCCCGACTCCTAAAAATGAGTCGAACAAAATGAACTTTTCTCGGGGCCTAGGTGCAAATTTTGGAAAACACGCATTTTTCCCTAATCCAAATAAAATGCAAACAAACTCCAACAAACCCAAAATTTGATTTATTTATTAAATCTTCATTCTTCTAAATTCGGGAAAGTCATATTATTCCCCTCTCTCATATTTTTGATATTGGGAAAATAACTGAAGATGAAATAAATAAAATCAAATGATCCTCTTTTCATAATTTGAGAAGAACTCAAATATGAAAATGACGAAATCTCCAACTCTCTCCGAGGGTCCTTGAGTTGCGTGAAATTTCTAGGATCGACCAAAATGCAAGAAAATATGATATGCATGACCAAGTTCCTTATTGCAAGTGGTTTTGAAATTGGTAAAATTGATTCTACTCTTTTTACTAAAAGGGTTAATGGAGAACTATTTGTATGCCAAATTTGTGTTGATGATATCATATTTGGTTCAACTAACCCTCTCTTTAGTGAAAAGTTTGGAAAGCTAATGTCAGAGAAGTTTGAGATGTCTATGATGAGTGAACTCAAATTCTTTCTCGGTTTGCAAATCAAGCAAACTAAGGAAGGTACATTTGTCTCTCAAACAAAGTACACCAAGGACTTATTCAAGAAGTTCAATATGCAAGAATGCAAAGGTATGCCTACACCCATGCCTACTAGTGGACATCTTGATTTGACCAAAGATGGTGAACCGGTTGATCAAAAGGTTTATCGCTCTATGATTGGCTCTTTGTTATACCTATGTGCTTCACGTCCCGACATTATGCTAAGTGTGTGCATGTGTGCACGATATCAAGCCGCTCCTAAAGAATGTCATCTTAAGGCCGTGAAAAGGATAGTGAGATACTTAATTCATACACCAAACTTTGGCATTTGGTATCCTAAGAGGTCTTCTTTTGATCTTGTTGGCTATTCCGACTCGGATTATGCCGGAGACAAGGTTGATAGAAAGTACACTTCGGGTACTTGTCAATTTCTTGGTAGATCTCTTGTGTCTTGGTCTTCCAAGAAACAAAACTCGGTATCCTTATCCACCGCCGAAGCGGAATACATTGCCGCTGGTTCATGTTGTGCTCAATTACTTTGGATGACCCAAACTCTTAAAGATTATGGGATCTATGTGAAACATGTTCCACTGCTTTGTGACAATGAAAGTGCTATCAAAATCGGTCATAATCCCGTACAACATTCTCGAACTAAGCATATTGAAGTACGTCATCATTTCATTCGAGACCATGTTGCTAAGGGTGACATTGATCTTAAGCATGTTCACACCGATAAGCAATTAGCGGATATATTTACTAAACCTCTTGATGACAACGTATTTTGCAGGTTGAGAGGTGAATTGAACATTATTGATGCTTCGAACTTGGAGTAGGAACTCCATTGGATACATGCAAGACATGAGCTTATCCATGATATATCTCTTATGATGACTATCTTATGTCTTGGATATATTTGTACCTTGCATGTTGTCTAACCCATGTAGGTGCTTGGTTGAATCTAATTCCATGAGATTGCGACTCACTCACATCTTGAGCAATCTCTACATTACCAAGTCTCTACACAATGGTGGTTGAAGACAAGGAAGCACAAAACCATTCAAACATATCCTTTGACAAATTCTATGTTGAGCTTCATGATTGTCATTTTTGGATACACAAGTGCTCTTCCTTGCAAGAACTAACCCATGTAGGTAGATGAACTCAAACTCCAAGTGGTGCTCCCAACTCTTGATGAGCTACATCAACCTTGAGCACCCACACAAGTTCAACTACATGAGCAAGACCCACACCACCACCCAAGGTATGTTATTCCATCTTAGAGAAGCTTTACTCCAAGACATGAGTCAAAGCAACTCACCAAGATGTGAATACATCAAGATGCTCAAACAAAAAATGGTAACCCCATTTTGAGCTTAAACGATGAGTATGACCTATGATCAAGTGTTCTCACTTGACTCCTAAGTCAATATACTCTAACATAGGTGACTATGTCACCGCCCAACTCTAGATGAAATTCTCTTGTGTTCTTCATCTAGATCTTTCCGTTTCTTCTCTTCTCCTTTTGTTTTTGTATTGAATTCATTGCAAATCTTTGTGAGATCCTACATGTTTAGTGAGCTGAGGTGACAAGTGTTTTTCTCTATGTTGAACTCGGTTTCACCGACTTGTAGTTTTCGGTCCAACCGAATCTTTTCGGTACCACCGATACATGCCACTCGGTGCCACCGACTTCACAACAGGAAAAACAGTTTGCCACTTGTTCTATATTTCTTCTGATCCAGCTCTACTCAATGAATCTTGTCCTCTAAAGCATCACAGTTTTATCCATTGCTTTGTGCTGAGTCTCAAGGACCAAACCTATACGACAGATTCCAGAATGCCCTTGTTGGAAATTGATGTCAAAGGGGGAGAGAGAGATCACATCAAAGCATATCACCTACAATGGAGAAAGTATTAAGGGGGAGAAAGAGATTTCCAGGGGAGAGAACACTCAAGGATCCCAGATGCTTGATGTTCAAGAGGAGAGATGTCACATGTCTTTTTGGGGGAAAGACATGTTCATATGTGCTTATTTGCATTAAGTTCTATCCATTTGTATCTTTCAGCTCTGATTTTCCGTTCCCTATCTTCTCCCAATATCCCATGTAAGATTCAGGGGGAGCAAGACACCTAAGGGAAAGAAATCAGTCAAATTCATTGCATATCTTTACTCTTGGGGACATGTTGAATCCATTGTGGTACCTTGTACTCAATCTCTACATGTCATCCCAGTCTTGGTACTCTTGTGGCTTCTTTGGTTTGCTCTGGCTAGTGGAGGTACCTGTGTTATCTAACCTTGTTTGTGCAGGTTCATTCCATCCTAAGCCAGCTAAGGACTACAAGGTAAGTGTATGCATCAAAATCATGAGTATGAGGAATTCTTGCTTATGTACATACTGTTTGCAAGAAGGACTCATGAGCATGAAGGTATTTTCCTTGATAATCTTTTGCTCTGATGCATATGGCCAAGATACATGTAACACATTGCCTACTCTGTCATGGTTATGCTCTCACATGCCTCTATATTTCACATCTACATGAGTGCATACATGTAGGGGGAGCCTATGCTTGTTACATGTCCTTCCAAAGCTTTACTTGCTGTTCCTTATATCTTTATCTAAAGCTTTGATGTATGTTGCCATCAATTACCAAAAATGGGGAGATTGAAAGCACAAGTGCTCCCTAGGTGGTTTTGGTAATTAATGACAACATATCTCTTATTGGACTAACGTTTCTATCTAGTATGTTTCAGATAAGTTCAACAATGGAGTGGCATGGACTAAAGGTTGTGGGAAATTCTCCAAGATGCTAAGGACAAAAGTTTGGATAAAGCTTAAAGCTCAAGACTCTTCATTTTACATTTTAGTGATCCAAGATCACATTGAGTCCATAGGAAAAGCCAATACTATCAAGGAGGGATGAGGTGTTGCTTAATGGCTTGCTTGCTCAAAGTGCTTAGTGATATGCTCCAAAGCCCTCAACCACTTTCCCACTTCCACATATGACCTAAACCCAAATCCAACTTGGCCCCATCGATTTCTTCTATCCGGCGCCACCAAGTTCAGATGTCATAGCAATTGCCAAAACCCTAATCAATTCGGTCTCACCGATGGGATCTCGGTCTCACCGAGATGGGCTTGCAAACTCTCTGTTACCTATTGCAATACTTTTTGTCCCACCGAGATATGCAATCGGCCCCACCAAGTTTGCTTGGTCAACTCTCTGTTTCACTTATTACCCAAATCGGTCCCACCGAGTTTGAGTAATCGGTCAAACCGAGTTTTGAATTTACCCTAACCCTAGCACATCGGTCCCACCGAGTTGATCCAGTCAGTCCCACCGAAAACTCTAACGGTCACTAGGTTTACTATTTCGGTCCGACCGAGTTTGTCGATTCGGTCCCACCGAGATTGGTAAATTGTGTGTAACAGTTAGATTTTGTGTGGAGGCATATATACCCCTCCACCTCCTCTTCACTCGTGGAGAGAGCTATCAGAACACATCTACACTTCCAACTCATATGTTCTGAGAGAGAACCACCTACTCATGTGTTGAGACCAAGATATTCCATTCCTACCATATGAATCTTGATCTCTAGCCTTCCCCAAGTTGCTTTCCACTCAAATCTTCTTTCCACCAAATCCAAATCCTGTGAGAGAGAGTTGAGTGTTGGGGAGACTATCATTTGAAGCACAAGAGCAAGGAGTTCATCATCAACACACCATTTGTTACTTCTTGGAGAGTGGTGTCTCCTAGATTGGCTAGGTGCCACTTGGGAGCCTCCGACAAGATTGTGGAGTTGAACCAAGGAGTTTGTAAGGGCAAGGAGATCGCCTACTTCGTGAAGATCTACCGCTAGTGAGGCAAGTCCTTCGTGGGCGATGGCCATGGTGGGATAGACAAGGTTGCTTCTTCCTGGACCCTTTGTGGGTGGAGCCCTCCGTGGACTCGCGCAACCGTTACCCTTCGTGGGTTGAAGTCTCCATCAACGTGGATGTAGGATAGCACCACCTATCCGAACCACGGGAAAAACATCCGTGTCTCCAATTGCGTTTGAATTCCCCAAACCCTTCCCTTTACATTCTTGCAAGTTGCATGCTTTACTTTCCGCTGCCTATATACTCTTTGCATGCTTGCTTGATATGTATTATGAATGTTGAAATTGTGCCTAAACTCCACTTAAACCGAAAAGGCTTAAAAACTGCAACTTTAGCACTAAGTGTCTAATCACCCCCCCCCTCTAGACACATCTACTTCAAGGTCCTACAAACCCACAATTCATCGGTCTCAACAAACACACCGTAAAAGAAGATTACATTGAATAGATCTCCACGAGAGAGGGGGAGAATTTTGTATTGAGATCCAAAAAGAGAGAAGAAGCCATCTGGCTAATAACTATGGACCCGAAGGTCTGAGGTAAACTACTCACACATCATCGGAGAGGCTCCGTATTTGATCGTTTGGGGGTACGTAGGTATCTATAGGAGAAGGAGTATGTCGGTGGAGCAACAGGGGGGCCACGAGGGTGGATGACGCGCAGGGGGGGGGGGGGTAGGCGCGCTCCTATACCTCGTGGGTTCCCTGTTGGTTGCTTGACATAGGGTCCAAGTCTCCTGGATCATGTTCGTTCCGAAAATCATGTTCCCGAAGGTTTCATTCCGTTTGGACTCCATTTGATATTATTTTTCTGCAAAACTCTAAAATAGGCAAAAAACGGCAATTCTGGGCTGGGCCTCCGGTTAATAGGTTAGTCCCAAAAATAATATAAAAGTGGATAATAAAGCCCAATAATGTCCAAAACAGAAGATAATATATCATGGAGCAATCAAAAATTATAGATACGTTGGAGACGTATCAACCATCCCCAAGCTTAATTCCTGCTCGTCCTTGAGTAGATAAATGATAAAAATAGAATTTTTGATGTGGAATGCTACTAGGCATAATTTCAGTGTAATTCTTCTTAACTGTGACATGAATATTCAGATCCTAAAGATTCAAGATAAAAGTTTAATATTGACATAAAATAATAATACTTCAAGCATACTAACTAAGCAATTATGTATTCTCAAAATAACATGGACAAAGAAAGTTATCCCTACAAAATCATATAGTCTGGCTACGCTCCATCTTCACCACACAAAGTATTCAAATCATGCACAACCCCGATGACAAGCCAAGCACTTGTTTCATACTTTTAATGTTCTCAAACTTTTTCAATCTTCACGCAATACATGAGCGTGAGCCATGGACATAGCACTTATAGGTGGTATAGAATGGTGGTTGTGGAGAAGACAAAAAGGGAGAAGATAGTCTCACATCAACTAGGCGTATCAATGGGCTATGGAGATGCCCATCAATAGGTATCAATATGAGTGAGTAGGGATTGCCATGCAACGGATGCACTAGAGCTATAAATGTATGAAAGCTCAACAAAAGAAACTAAGTGGGTGTGCATCCAACTTGCTTGCCCACGAAGACCTAGGGCACTTGAGGAGGCCCATTGTTGGAATATACAAGCCAAGTTCTATAATGAAAATTTCCCACTAGTATATGAAAGTGACAAAAGAAGAGACTCTCTATTATGAAGATCATGGTGCTACTTTGAAGCACAAGTGTGGAAAAAAAGGATAGTAGCATTGTCCCTTTTATTTTTTTATTTGGCCTTTCTTTTTTATTTTATTTGACCATTCTCTTTTTTTATTTGGCCTTTCTTTTTTATTTTATTTGGCCATTCTCTTTTTTTATTTGGCCTTTTTTGGGACAATGCTCTATTGATGATCATCACACTTCTATTTATTTACAACTCAAAGATTACAACTCGATACTAGAACAAAATATGACTCTATATGAATGCCTCCGGCGGTGTACCGGGATAGGAATGATGCATGAGTGACTTATGAAATAATTATGAACGGTGGCTTTGCCACAACTAAAATGTGAACTACATGATCATGCAAAGCAATATGACAATGACGGAGCGTGTCATGATAAAAGGAACAGTGGAAAGTTGCACGGAAATATATCTCGGAATGGCTAAGGAAATGCCATGATAGGTAGGTATGGTGGCTGTTTTGAGGAAGGTATATGGTGGGTGTATGATACCGGCGAAAGATGCACGGTATTAGAGAGGCTAGCAATGATGGAAGGGTGAGAGTGCGTATAATCCATGGACTCAACATTAGTCATAATCAACTCACATACTTATTGCAAAAATCTATTAGTTATCGAAGCAAAGTACTACGCGCATGCTCCTAGGGGATAGATTGGTAGGAAAAGACCATCGCTCGTCCCCGGCCGCCACTCATAAGGAGGACAATCAATAAATACATCATGCTCCGACTTCTTAACATAACGGTTCACCATACGTGCATGCTACGGGAATCACAAACTTCAACACAAGCATTACTCAAATTCACAACTACTCAACTAGCACGACTCTAATATCACCATCTCCATATCTCAAAACAATTATCAAGTTTCAAACTTCTCATGATATTCAACACACTAATAAGAAAATTTTATTAATCTTGAATACCAAGCATATTTGGATTATTTAAGCAAATTACCATGCTATTTAAAACTCTCAAAATAATCTAAGTGAAGCATGAGAGATCAATGGTTTCTATAAAACAAATCCACCGATGTGCTCTAAAAGATAAAAGTGAAGTACTAGAGCAAAACTATAAACTCAAAAGATGTAAGTGAAGCACATAGAGTATTCTAATAATTTCCGAATCATGTGTGTCTCTCTCAAAAAGGTGTGTGCAGCAAGGATGATTGTGGAAAACTAACAAATAAATACTCAAATAATACAAGACGCTCCAAGCAAAACACATATCATGTGGTGAATAAAAATACAGCTCCAAGTAAAGTTACCGATGGAAGTAGACGAAAGAGGGGATGCCTTCCGGGGCATCCCCAAGCTTTGGCTTTTTGGTGTCCTTAGATTATCTTGGGGGTGCCATGGGAATCCCCAAGCTTAGGATCTTGCCACTCCTTGTTCCATAATCCACCAAATCCTTACCCAAAACATGAAAACTTCACAACACAAAACTTAAAGTAGAAAATCTCGTGAGCTCCGTTAGCGAAACAAAACAAAACACCACTTCAGGGTACTGTAATGAACTCATTCTTTATTTATATTGGTGTTAAACCTACTGTATTCCAACTTCTCTATGGTTTATAAACTATTTTACTAGCCATAGATTCATCAAAATAAGCACACAACACACGAAAAATAGAATCTGTCAAAAACAGAACAGTCTGTAGTAATCTGTAGCTAGCGCAAGATCTGGAACCCCAAAAATTCTAAAATAAATTTATGGACGTGAGGAATTTATCTATTAATCATATGCAAAAATAATTAACTAAATATCACTTTCTAAATAAAAATGGCAGCAGTTCTCGTGAGCGCTAAAGTTTCTGTTTTTTACAGCAAGATTAACAAGACTTTCCCCAAGTCTTCCCAATGGTTCTACATGGCACAAACACTAATTAAACACAAAAAAACACAACCAAAACAGAGGATAGATAAAGTATTTATTAAATAACAGCAAGGAAAAATATTTGGTTGTCTCCCAACAAGCACTTTTCTTTAAAGCCTTATAGCTAGGCATTGATAATTTTAGTGATGCTCACATGAAAGACAAGAATTGAAGCACAACGAGCGCATAATAAAACACCTGACAAACACATCTAAGTCTAACATACTTCCTATTCATAGTCATATTATAGGCAAACAAATTATCAAGGCAAGCAAAAACTAGCATATGCAAGGAAGCGGAAAGAAACAATAGCAATCTCAACATAACGAGAGGTAATATAGTAACATGAAAATTTCTACCACCATATTTTCCTCTCTCATAATAATTTCATGTGGGATCATAAGAAAATTCAACAAAATAGATATCACATAAAATATTTTCAACACGATCCACATACACGCAAAGTTGACACTCTTCCAAAATAGTGGGATTAACATCAACTAAAGTCATGACCTCTCCAAACCAACTTTTATCAAAAATTTCATAAGATTGAACATTCTCCAAATATGTCGGATCTAAAGTTGACACTCTTCCAAACCCATTTTCAATAATATTTCAAACACTATTATCAATCTCATATTCATCATGGGGCTTAAATAGATTTTCAAGATTAAAGGAAGAATCACCCCAATCATGATCATTGCAACAAGTAGTAGATATAGCAAAACTAGCATCCCCAAGCTTAGGGTTTTGCGTATTGACATTAATAGAATTTATACTATTATTATTGCAATCATGCTTTTTATTCAAAGATTCATCGTGAATCACTCCATAAAGTAATTCATCACACTTTTCAGATTCATGAATTTCAAGCAAAACCACATAAAGATAATCTAGTGCACAAAACTCACTAGCAATTGGTTCATTATAATTAGATATCTTAAAAAGATTAGCAAGCAGATGAGGATCCATAGATCTTAGGTTCTCTATTTAGTAATAAATAAACAACTATTCCAACCAACCAAGCAAACGAGCCAAGTAAGACATCAAAGCAAATGGAAAGACGAACAGAAGAAGGGCAAATAAAACGGCAAGGGTGAAGTGGGGGAGAGGAAAACGAGAGGCAAATGGCAAATAATGTAATGCGGGAGATAAGTGTTGTGATGAGTACTTGGTATGTTGACTTTTGCGTAGCCCTCCCTGGCAATGGCGCCAGAAATCCTTCTTGCTACCTCTTGAGCACTGCGTTGGATTTCCCTTGAAGAGGAAAGGGTGATGTAGCAAAGTAGCGTAAGTATTTCCCTCAGTTTTTGAGAACCAAGGTATCAATCCAGTAGGAGACTACGCGCGGGTCCCTCGCACCTACACAAAACAAATAAATCCTCGCAACCAATGCAATAAGCGGTTGTCAATCCCTACACGGTCACTTACGAGAGTGAGATCTGATAGATATGATAAGATAATATTTTTGGTATTTTTATGATAAAGATGAAAAGTAAAATAAAAGGCAATAAAAATAACTAAGCATTGGAAGATTAATATGATGGAAGATAGACCCGGGGGCTATAGGTTTCACTAGTGGCTTCTCTCGAGAGCATAAGTATTCATGGCGGGTAAACAAATTACTGTTGAGCAATTGACAGAATTGAGCATAGTTATGAAAATATCTAGGTATGATCATGTATATAGGCATCACGTCCGAGAGAAGTAGACCGACTCCTGCATGCATCTACTACAATTACTCCACACATCGACCGCTATCCAGCATGCATCTAGAGTATTAAGTTCATAAGAACAGAGTAACGCTTTAAGCAAGATGACATGATGTAGAGGGATAAATTCATGCAATATGATAAAAATCCCATCTTATTATCCTCGATGGCAACAATACAATACATGCCTTGCTGCCCCTACTATCACTGGGAAAGGACACCGCAAGATTGAACCCAAGGCTAAGCACTTCTCCCATTGCAAGAAAGATCAATCTAGTAGGCCAAACCAAATCGATAATTCGAAGAGACTTGCAAAGATGACCAATCATACATAAAATAATTCAGAGAAGATCCAAATATTGTTCATAGATAAACTTGATCATAAACCCACAATTCATCGGTCTCAACAAACACACCGCAAAAGAAGATTACATCGAATAGATCTCCACGAGAGAGGGGGAGAACTTTGTATTGAGATCCAAAAGGAGAGAAGAAGCCATCTAGCTAATAACTATGGACCCGAAGGTCTGAGGTAAACTACTCACACATCATCGGAGAGGCTATGGTGTTGATGTAGAAGCCCTCCGTGATCGATGCCCCCTCCGGCAGAGCTCCGGAACAGGCCCCAAGATGGGATCTCGTGGATACAGAAAGTTACAGCGGTGGAATTAGGGTTTTGGCTCCGTATTTGATCGTTTGGGGGTGCGTAGGTATATATAGGAGGAAGGAGTACGTCGGTGGAGCAACAGGGGGCCCACGAGGGTGGAGGGCGCGCCTAGGGGGGGGGGGGTAGGCGCGCCCCTACCTCATGGCTTCCCTGTTGGTTGCTTGACGTAGGGTCCAAGTCTCTTGGATCATGTTCGTTCAGAAAATCACGTTCCCAAAGGTTTCATTCCGTTTGGACTCCGTTTGATATTCTTTTTCTGCAAAACTCTGAAATAGGCAAAAAAAAACAATTCTGGGCCGGGCCTCCGTGAAAGGATCGATATGGTTGACTAGAGGGGGGGGGGGTGAATAGGCAACTACCAATTTTTAGCTTTTCTTTACCAAATTAATCTTTGCATCAAAGTAGGTTGTCTAGATGTGCAACTAGGTGAGCAACCTATATGATGCAACAACAACAAGCACACAAGCAAGCAAGGGAATAAACACTAAAGAGCTTGCACAAGTAAAGGTAAGAGATAACCAAGAGTGGATCCGGTGAAGACGAGGATGTGTTACCGAAGTTCCTTCCTTTTGAAGGGAAGTACGTCTCCGTTGGAGCGGTGTGGAGGCACAATGCTCCCCAAGAAGCCACTAGGGCCACCGTATTCTCCTCACGCCCTCACACAATGCGAGATGCCGTGATTCCACTATTGGTGCCCTTGAAGGCGGCGACCGAACCTTTACAAACAAGGTTGGGGCAAACTCCACCACTTAATCGGAGGCTCCCAACAAGACCATGAAGCTTCACCACAATGGAAAATGGCTCCGAGGCGACCTCAACCGTCTAGGGTGCTCAAACACCCAAGAGTAACAAGATCCGCTAAGGATGAATGGGGGAATCAAAAATCCCTTGGTGGAAGTGTAGATCGGAGCCTTCTCAACCACTCCCGAGCAAATCAACGAGTTTGATTGGCTAGGGAGATAGATCGGGCAAAAGGAAGCTTGGAGTATTTAATGGAGCTTGAGCAATAATGAGGCTTGGGGGAAAGAGGTAAGTCAAGGAGGGGGAAGAAGATGGCCTTTTATAGTGGGGGGGAACAAACCAACCATTACCCCCACCCAGCCCCGCAGAGAGCGGTACTACCGCGGAGGCAGAGCGGTACTACCGCACATAAGCGGTACTACCGCTCCCACCCAGCGGTACTGCCGTGCCAGACGAGAAGGGGCTGGGCTGAAACCCAGAGCGGTACTGCCGCGGCGACAGGGCGGTACTACCGCGCAGAGTAGCACTACCGCCACTACAACCGCAACAAGTACCGCAAAACCCGACACGAGAAAATGCGCACTCGAATCGAAGCGGTAGGAGCACGGAGGCACAGCGGTACTGCGGCTGAGCCCAGCAAGCGGTACTACCGCTCCAAGGAGCGGTACTACCGCTCGGAGAGCAGCAGCCGTACTACCGCACAACAGCTGTGTCGAGGCGGTAGGAGCACGCAACTACAGGGGTCATGCTGCTGAGGCCATCAAGCGGTACTACCGCTCCGAGGAGCGGTACTGCCGCTTAGTGAGCCTCAACGGTACTACCGCTGTGGCCCACGGTACTACCGCTGGGTCCAGGAAAAGTAGAAGAGAAGAGAAAGGAAAAACTCCAAAGAGGTGGAAACAAATGGAGGATGTGAAGAGGACGTGTATGTGTTGATTCCACCCAAACCATACCGGAGCAGATCCCCTCTTGATAGTACGGTGACTACTACGAAACTAAGTCCACCACCAAAGTTACGAAAGAAACTACACCGTCTTGAGAAGAGCGCCGAGGGGAAATAATCGTTCCGTGCCGAAGAATGAATATCTGCAAATACTCAAGGTACCTGATTACTCCGCAAATGCATTGTCATCAATCACCAAAACACCGTAGGGATAAGTATGCCCTTACAATCTCCCCCTTTTTGGTGGATTGATGACAATACGGGATTTGCACATACAAGAGTAATGACATGGAATGCAAGAGAGCACATGCCTCTAAAATATATAGAGAGACTCCCCCTAGATGTGTGCAACTTAGAAAAGTGCTTTGGACTGCACGGCACACATACTAGGATCACGGCTCCCCCTATATTTTCGAGACCAACACCCTAAGCAAGATATATGGGAGCAACATATATGAAAGGATAAGCAAGCAAGCTATAGGATACCGAGGTGCAGAAACATAGATAAGATAACAGAGGTAGCATAAGACTTACACCAAAAGACGAGAACTAAGGGTCTCACAACAAGCCAACCAAGAGAAACGCACAAGAAACCACAGAAAACAAAACACGACACAACAGGCAAAACAAGCAAATCCCTACACTCTCTCCCCCTTTGGCAGCGAGACACCAAAAAGGGCAGAGAGAGACACTACAGCTCCAGGTGATCATCACATCTCAGCATCGTCATCGTGGGTAGAAAACTGCTCTGCATCGGAGTCGGTCCAGTGACAGTTCTGATGAATCTAGTCCTCCTCTTCAGTGATCTGTCCCTCAGACCCACTGACAACAGTGGCGCCCAGCTGGCGCATGATCTCCTTGTGGCGCGTCCTGGCATTCTTCTCCGCCACATGAGTCATGTACTGACCATGGGACTCCATGCAGAAGAGCTTCTTCATCTTGCGCTTGAGCTTCTGGGCCCAAGATGGTTCTGCACTAGAGTGGCCAAAGTCCTCATCGTGGGCAGCAGGAGCATCCTCAGAATCCATGGTAGCCGGGCCCCCTGTGGCAGCAGTAGCAGAAGGACCCCCTGTGTGAGGCGCAGTCCAGTTGTCCTTCTTCCTTAGGTGCTTGATCTCATGAGAAACCAAATCTCCAGTTTCTAGCAGCACTCTGGGATAAGTCTGTGCCCAAGCCCTCTCAATGAGCCTCATGATGAAGGGACCATAGATAGGACACTTGCGCTCAGACACGGCAGATAGGAGTTCAGACCACATGACATGGGAGATATCCAAGCTCTCTCCAGTGTTTGCTTCCTTCTCATGCTGACAGAAAAGGAGCATGTCCACGAGGTAGGAGTGGACCTGATCCAGATTCCCAATGCGAGGGAAGAGAGTCTCATGGAAGATGCGATGAAGAATATCCAGATATGGGCACAGCTCGTAGGTCTTCTTCTCAGTGACAGGGTGAGTCTTCACGGTGCAGTAGGGCCAAAGGGCTTGCTTGTGGGTGGAAGTAATCTTGCGGTGAGGACGGAAACCGACAGGAGTCTCAAGCCCGTTGTCCACCACATCAAGCAACTCCATGAACTCCCGCCACTGGACAGAGAGCCGCTTGCCATTGGTCATCCAAGTCAGAGTCCTGTGGCCATCTGTCCCAAGATGGACGGTGGCATAGAATTGAGCTACCAAATCTGCATCGAAGTCCTTGTTGAACTGCATGATTCTGAGGATATTCAGCTGAGTGCACATCTGTAGGGCTTCTCCAAAGTACTCTGGGTCTTTCTCCATAGCATCAGTGTCAATGGAGCGAACATCAACATACAGATTCTTCTTGGCCTTGATCACATCGAAGTAGACGGCAAACTGAAACCGGTTCCAGAATGGGCGGTTGACCAAAGAGGCCTCTTGCTCCACCGCATAGGGGTTGCGGCGGCGCTTCTCCCAAAATTCCTTATTGCTCATCTCAGTCACAGTCTTCCCTTTTGGCTTGTTTGTGGCTCGCTTCGATTGTTGAGGAGGTGGAGGAACACTTGCAGAAGCATTTGCTGGAGGTGGTTGGGTGCGCGAGGAACCACCGGCAGGCTCTGAGGTCCGGTAGCGCTTGGAGGTGGCACGCCCTGGGTTGATACGGCGTCCTTGCTGCTCAGAAAGGTCATCACCTGGAGCCAAAAACACAAAAAGGCGCAAAACAACCAGAAGAAACGAGCATAAGCCAATAAACACAACAGGAAGATCAAGGTAAGGCAGGAGGATGATGGAAACTGGCAAGCAGCGGTAGTACCAGGACCTGTCCGCGGCAGTACCGCTCCAAGCGGTAGTACCGCTCCGAAGGGAGCGGTAGTACGGCTTGAGGCGGATAAACAACAGTTTCAAAGCACAAGGCGGTGAAACAATGGTTTACTACTACCGTGGACAGATCCGGCACTACCGGCCTACCAAATTCAAAAATAATCCTACCAAACATCAATCTAGATGATTTAGTTGCCTTCTCCAACCAACTCAAGCCTAGATTTAGCCAAAAATCTAGAGATGCAACCACCATTGCCCCTAAAGCACAAGAACTAAAAAGCAAGACCAAAAGAGAGAAGGAACGGGGGCAATACCGGCATCCATGGCAAGAGGACGAGGTGGGGATCGACTCCACCGAAGGAAATGGAGAGGAGCGCCCCGGAGGAGGAGATCCACCGGAGCCCTTCTGCGACTGAACGGAGCTGGAGAGAGAGGGAGAGGCACGAGGGGGCGAGCGAATGGGTATGGGGGAGAAGAAACCTCCCCCCGCCCCGATAAAAACCCCTGGCCCCGCCCCGCAGCGTTAGTACCGTGCTGGGGAGCGGTAGTACCGCTTATCAGCGGTAGTGCCGCTCGCCAGCAGCGGCAGTACCGCCCAGCACAACCCAGCAACAAGACAGCAGGGCTAAGCTCAAAAAGAAAAAGGAAAACACAATGGATAAGCAAGAGAACACACCAGAAAAAAAAGGGCAAGGAACCCCCTTCAAGAGAGGGCGGTGGCCGAAGCCACCTATGTTTGAGTCAAGAGGTATGGCGCCGCGAAGATTTTAACCTTGGGCCCATGACCAAAACTTATCTTTTAAACACACGTGCCATCGTAATGGCTAGAGCGAAAGACTTGATCAATTTATGCATAATGGGGGGAGGGAGAGTTCATTGAGAGAACCCCACTCCCCCTATGTCCATGCCTACACCTAAACTAGACAACAAATTGAGCGTGGTAGGGTGTGCACGGGGTCAAGCAACATTGCTCGAATCAATGATATTTAGCTCATGCCTTAACTCGCGAAATCTTGCTTCATCCAAGGGCTTCATGAAAATATCTGCAAGGTTGTCATGAGTGTTGACATAGTTGAGCTCGACCTCTCCTCGCCTAATGTGATCCCGGATAAAGTGATACCGAATCTCAATATGCTTCGTCTTGAAGTGTTGCACCGGGTTGAGAGAAATCTTGATGGCACTTTCATTGTCACACCAAAGAGGCACTTTGTCACAAGTGACACCGTAATCCTTTAAAGTTTGCCTCATCCATAAGAGTTGTGCACAACAACTACCGGCCGCCACATACTCCGCTTCGGTGGACGAGAGAGACACACAACTTTGCTTTTTGGAAGACCAACTCACCAAAGAGCAACCAAGGAATTGGCACCCTCCGGAAGTGGACTTCCTATCCACTTTGTCTCCCGCCCAATCGGAATCCGAGTACCCTACAAGCTTGAAGTTTGATCCTCTTGGGTACCATAAGCCAAAGTTTGGGGTATGAGCCAAATATCGAAAGATTCGTTTGACCGCCACATAGTGACTTTCCTTAGGTGCGGCTTGAAACCGTGCACAAATTCCCACACTCAACATGATGTCCGGTCTAGATGCACAAAGGTAAAGCAAGGATCCAATCATGGAGCGATATACCTTTTGATCCACCGCTTTACCATTGGGATCTAGGTCAAGTTGGCACTTGGTGGGCATTGGGGTGGAAGCCGGCTTGACGTCACTTAGCTTGAATCTCTTGAGCATGTCTTGAGTGTATTTGGATTGATTGATGAAGGTTCCTTCTCTTCTTTGCTTCACTTCGAACCCTAGAAAGAACTTCAACTCCCCCATGGATGACATCTCGAATTTTGAGGTCATGAGAGCGGCAAATTCCTCATTGAAAGCTTTGTTAGGAGAACCAAAGATAATATCATCAACATATAATTGGCACACAAACAACTCCCCTTTGACCTTCTTAGTAAAAAGAGTGGGGTCGATTATCCCAACTTCAAACCCACGGTCTTCTAACAACTCGGTAAGATGGTCATACCACGCACGTGGGGCTTGTTTAAGGCCATAGAGTGCCTTATCGAGTTGATACACATGATCGGGAAAGTAGGGATCCTCGAACCCGGGGGGTTGCTTGACATATACCAATTCATTAATGGGACCATTAAGAAAAGCACTCTTTACATCCATTTGATGTAACTTGAAGTTATGATGAGAAGCATATGCAATCAACATGCGAATGGATTCAAGACGAGCAACGGGAGCAAAGGTTTCACCGTAGTCGATGCCCTCGACTTGGGAGTAGCCTTGTGCTACCAAACGAGCCTTGTTGCGAATGATGATCCCATGAGCATCTTGCTTGTTCTTGAATATCCACTTGGTTCCAATGACATTGTGGGTCTCTGTTGGCCTTGGCACCAATCTCCACACTTTGTTGCGCTCGAAGTTGTTGAGTTCTTCATGCATGGCATTGAGCCAATCCGGATCTTCTAGCGCCTCATAGACCTTGTGGGGTTCCACACAAGAGACAAACGCGTGATGCTCACAATAATTTGCTAATTGTCTACGAGTGCTTACCCCCTTTCTTAAGCTTCCAAGCACATTCGTCATGAGATGATCCTTGGTGGTGAGCTTGGAAGCAACTTTGGCGGCACGACGCTCTAATTCCTCCTCGGTGGTGAGTCGAGGAGCGGTTACTTGATCATCTTGAGCGTCGTCATGAACTTGTTCTTGGTCTTGAACTTGCTTGGGGGAGTGAACTTGACCTTGGGCATCACTTGGTGTGTCAACACCGTCTTGAGTATGATCTTGCCCTAGGTCTTGTCCATGAGGTTGAGGGCCTTCACTTTGTTCTTCGGAAGCGTGTGAGCCTTGGGTTGGTGATGGCTCCACTTGAGTGGAGCATTGTCCTTCTCCTTCGGCCACAAGGGGTTCTTCAATGGGTAGGATGAAACCCACACCCATTCTTCTTATGGCTTGAGGAGGAATTTCATCACCTACATCACAAGTGCCACTTTGCTCCACTTGGGAGCCGTTATTTTCATCAAACTCCACGTTACACGTCTCCTCAATAAGTCCCGTGGATTTATTGAGGACACGGTAAGCATGAGAGTTTGTAGCATAACCAACAAATATGCCCTCATAAGCTCTGGCCTCAAATTTAGACAACCGAACACCTTTCTTGAGAATGAAACACTTACACCCGAATACCCGGAAGTACTTGAGGTTGGGCTTGTTACCGGTGAGTATCTCATAAGGAGTCTTGTTCAAACCCTTGCGGAGGGAGAGCCGATTTGATGCATGACACGCGGTGTTGATGGCTTCGGCCCAAAAAATGTACGGAGACTTGAACTCCGCCATCATGGTCCTTGCCGCATCCATCAATGTCCGGTTCTTTCTCTCCGCAACACCGTTTTGTTGAGGGGTGTATGGTGCGGAATATTGATGCTTGATTCCCTCATCACTAAGAAACTCATCCAAGGTGTAGTTCTTGAACTCGGTGCCGTTGTCACTTCTTATTGTCAAGATCTTTGCATTGTGTTGACGTTGTGCTTCATTGGCAAAGTCAATGACGGTTTGTTGGGTCTCGCTCTTCCTCTTGAAGAAATACACCCACGTGTACCTTGAATAGTCATCCACAATCACCAAGCAATACTTTCTACCTCCAAGACTATCGAAGGATGGAGGTCCAAAGAGATCCATGTGAAGGAGCTCCAAAGGTCTCTTTGAATAAATGATAGTCGTGGGAGGGTGAGCCTTCTCATGTAGCTTTCCTTCGATACAGGCACTGCAAGCACGATCTTTAGCAAAACTAACATTCGTTAGTCCACGGACATGGTCCCCCTTTAGGAGACTTTGCAAAGATCTCATATTGACATGGGCTAAACGGCGATGCCAAAGCCATCCCACATCAACTTTAGCCATTAGGCATGTCGCGGTCTTAGTGGGTCGCTCCGAAAAGTTAATCACATATAGACCGTTTTCGACATGCCCAACAAAGGCTACTTTAAGAGTCTTGCTCCACAAGAGGGCCACGGAATCGATATCAAAGAAAGTGGCAAAGCCCATGATTGCAAGTTGACGAACGGAAAGTAAATTGTATGCAAGGGACTCAACAAGCATGACCTTCTCGATCGTGAGATCATGAGAGATGACCACCTTGCCAAGACCCAATACCTTAGAAGATGAGGCGTCACCCCACTCGACATTGGTGGGCATAGATGGAACCTTGTGCACGTTCACCACCAAGTCCTTGCTTCCGGTCATATGATTTGTCGCTCCGCTATCGAGCAACCATGATCCACCACCGGAAGCAAACACCTACAAGAGATCAATGCTTGGTTTTAGGTACCCATTTTGTAATGGGTCCTTTGATGTTAGTAACAAGGGTCTTAGGAACCCAAATAGACCATTCAATGTATTCATTAATAGAACCAACAAATTTGGCATAAACATGCCCATCATTAGCACGGCACAACACATAAGAGGGATTAAAATCGCCGGCTTGGTTGGGTGAGGTGACATTGCCCTTCTTGACTTTGTTCTTCCTTTTCTCCTCGGGGACACTCTCTCCCGCCCTCACAAAAGTTTGCATGAGGGGAGGAGGTCGTTTGGTCTTGTCATTCTTCTTCTTGTTCTTGGAGTTGGGGACGTACCCAACCCCTTCCTTCGCCACACCTCCCTTTTGGTTGATCAAGAGATCATTGAGGTTCTTCTTGCCTTGTATGCACGTCACAAGGCCTCTCTCAAGTTGCGCCTTCAACGTTGCATTTTCCTCAACAAGATGCATATGCTCACAACACGGGTTAGTAGCATTTGCGTTGTCAAGTAAAACCATATGAGGAAAAGTTGCTTTCTCCTTAGTTAGCTTCACTTGGAGTTGATCATGAGACTCCTTGAGACTAGCGTGAATACCCTTCAAGGCCTTATGGGCCTTGTCAAGTATATCAAACTCCTCTTTGAGTCTAGAAAGATCAACCCCGAGTTTGGCCGTCTCGGAGTTTAGTACACGAGACACAACTAGGACATGATCATAATCTTTCTCTAACTTAGCATGATCAACGTTGTGTGACTCCTCAAGAGCCAAATGAAGACCACGCTCTTCCTCAAGAGCATTGGAAAGATCCGAAATCTCATCGGCATAGTCACGACTATGCCCTTCCATCTTCGAGATGGTGTCTTCGTGAGCCTCGATCATGTCATTGGCCTCACCAAGTTGTTCCAAGAGAGCAACAAAGTGCTTCTTGGATTTTCCCTTGAGTTTACCCATAAAGGCCTCAAACTCGTTAGCCTCCACATTAGCTCCCTCAACTTCATTAATGCAATCCAATGGGGAAGGATGATTAATGATGGTAGTTTTGATGTTGGGGGTTACCTTGTTGGTGGCTTTAGCCATGAGGCACTTGGCGTTGGTGCTCTCGTTGGGTGAGTCGAAGAGAGACACTTGTGACGTTGTTGCAATGGCAACGGAGGCCATGGCAACCGTCTCATCATCTTCATCATCGTCATCATCCTCATTGTACTCTTCTTGCACAACCAAGGCCTTGGGAGGAGTCTTCTTGGTGAAGTTGTTCTTGTTGGGGAACGACTTGGTCTTGTCCTTTCTGATGAGTTTGCCACCATTGTCTTCCCTCTTCTCATACGGGCATTCCGCAACGAAATGACTCACATTGCCGCAATTGTAGCAAGTCCTCACACATTGCTTGCCCCTTGTCCCACTCGAGTTGTTTTTGCTAAAGTTGGGCCTCGAGTTTTTCTTGCTCCAAAATTGCCTTGAAGCAAGAGCCATGTGTTCATGATATGCATACTTTGTATCTTCGGGGTTGCTCTCCTCTTCTTCCTCTTCTTCTTCTTCCACGGTGAGCTTGGCCTTCAAAGCAAGGTTGGGCTTCTTTGCCCGTTGAGACCGGAGCACCGCATTGTCGGCGGTCTTGTCCAAGATGTTCATGGCCACAAACTCATCCAACACCTCGCTTGAGGTCAAAGTGTGGAAGTCCGGTCTTTGGCGGATGACGGAGGACATGGCCTTGTGGTAGGGCATCATTGCCTTGAGGAATTTGCGCTTGATCCAATTATCATCCATGTCCTTGCTCCCGTGATCTCGTAGTGAGACCGCGAGTTTGGTGACTCTCCGAAAAAGCTCACGAGGCTCTTCATCTTCCTTCATTGCAAACTCATCGGCCTCATCTTGTACCACTTCATAGTTGGAGCGTTGAATGCTTGCGCTTCCCCAGTAGAGAGACACGACACAATGCCATGCATCTTTGGCCAAGGAAAAGGGCGAAGATGAGGTAGGTCTTCGGGTGGAATTGCATCTTGAATGATGAAGAGAGCATTCTCATTGAATTGATTGTTCGCGGCTTCTCGAGGAGTGAGGTTGCTTGGATCATGTGGGTAAAAACCTTCTTCAATGATTCTCCAAAGGTTAGTGTTCACATGATTTAAATGACGTTTAAAGCGGTAAACCCAAGAATCAAAATCCTCATTTTTCACAATCTTAGGAGGAGGACTGGCATGATTCAAATGAGTAGAAGGAACCGGTCCACCATAAACAAGTGGTGGTTCCACATGGGCAAAGATGCCGGTGCCATTCTTGCCACTAAAAGAAGGAGCCTTTTCACTACTAGCTTCCTCCTTGTCGGGGGTAGCATCCGACACCTTGTTGGCGGGATCCCCCACTTTCAACGGTGCGGTGGATAGTTTAAGCCCCTCAGGGAATTTAGTAAACATGCTTTCAACTTCGGTCGTCATGGAGGTTTTCAATGTCTCCAAGGCTACATTGAACTCCTCACGAGAGACCGAAGTTCCCCCATCGCCCGTAGACGAGATAGGATTCGCACCGGAGTGTTCCTCCGCACCGTCTATGGTATCAACCATACTCTTTGGACGGTAAAGTCCTTAATAAAGAGACGAGGCTCTGATACCAATTGAAAGGATCGATATGGTTGACTAGAGGGGGGGGGGTGAATAGGCAACTACCAATTTTTAGCTTTTCTTTACCAAATTAATCTTTGCATCAAAGTAGGTTGTCTAGATGTGCAACTAGGTGAGCAACCTATATGATGCAACAACAACAAGCACACAAGCAAGCAAGGGAATAAACACTAAAGAGCTTGCACAAGTAAAGGTAAGAGATAACCAAGGGTGGATCCGGTGAAGACGAGGATGTGTTACCGAAGTTCCTTCCTTTTGAAGGGAAGTACGTCTCCGTTGGAGCGGTGTGGAGGCACAATGCTCCCCAAGAAGCCACTAGGGCCACCGTATTCTCCTCACGCCCTCACACAATGCGAGATGCCGTGATTCCACTATTGGTGCCCTTGAAGGCGGCGACCGAACCTTTACAAACAAGGTTGGGGCAAACTCCACAACTTAATCGGAGGCTCCCAACAAGACCACGAAGCTTCACCACAATGGAATATGGCTCCGAGGCGACCTCAACCATCTAGGGTGCTCAAACACCCAAGAGTAACAAGATCCGCTAAGGATGAATGGGGGAATCAAAAATCCCTTGGTGGAAGTGTAGATCGGAGCCTTCTCAACCACTCCCGAGCAAATCAACGAGTTTGATTGGCTAGGAAGATAGATCGGGCAAAAGGAAGCTTGGAGTATTTAATGGAGCTTGAGCAATAATGAGGCTTGGGGGCAAGAGGTAAGTCAAGGAGGGGGAAGAAGATGGCCTTTTATAGTGGGGGGGGGGGGACAAACCAACTGTTACCCCCACCCAGCCCCGCAGAGAGCGGTACTACCGCGGAGGCAGAGCGGTACTACCGCACATAAGCGGTACTACCGCTCCCACCCAGCGGTACTGCCGTGCCAGACGAGAAGGGGCTGGGCTGAAACCCAGAGCGGTACTGCCGCGGCGACAGGGCGGTACTACCGCGCAGAGCAGCACTACCGCCACTACAACCGCAGCAAGTACCGCAAAACCCGACACGAGAAAATGCGCACTCGAATCGAAGCGGTAGGAGCACGGAGGCACAGCGGTACTGCGGCTGAGCCCAGCAAGCGGTACTACCGCTCCGAGGAGCGGTACTACCGCTCGGAGAGCAGCAGCCGTACTACCGCACAACAGCTGTGTCGAGGTGGTAGGAGCACGCAACCGCAGGGGTAATGCTGCTGAGGCCATCAAGCGGTACTACCGCTCTGAGGAGCGGTACTGCCGCTTAGTTAGCCTCAGCGGTACTACCACTGTGGCCCGCGGTACTACCGCTGGGTCCAGGAAAAGTAGAAGAGAAGAGAAAGGAAAAACTCCAAAGAGGTGGAAACAAATGGAGGGTGTGAAGAGGACGTGTACGTGTTGATTCCACCCAAACCATACCGGAGCAGATCCCCTCTTGATAGTACGGTGACTACTACGAAACTAAGTCCACCACCAAAGTTATGAAAGAAACTACACCGTCTTGAGAAGAGCGCCGAGGGGAAATAATCGTTCCGTGCCGAAGAATGAATATCTGCAAATACTCAAGGTACCCGATTAGTCCGCAAATGCATTGTCATCAATCACCAAAACACCGTAGGGATAAGTATGCCCTTACACTCCGGTTAATAGGTTAGTCCCCAAAATAATATAAAAGTGGATAATAAAGCCCAATAATGTCCAAAACAGAAGATAATATATCATGGAGCAATCAAAATTTATAGATACGTTGGAGACGTATCAAGCATCCCCAAGCTTAATTCCTGCTCGTCCTCGAGTGATAAAAACAGAATTTTTGATGTGGAATGCTACTAGGCATAATTTCAGTGTAATTCTTCTTAACTGTGTCATGAATATTCAGATCCAAAAGATTCAAGATAAAAGTTTAATATTGACATAGAAATAATAATACTTCAAGCATACTAACTAAGCAATTATGTCTTCTCAAGATAACATGGCCAAAGAAAGTTATCCCTTCAAAATCATATAGTCTGGCTATGCTCCATCTTCACCACACTAAGTATTCAAATCATGCACACCGCCGATGACAAGCCAAGCAATTGTTTCATACTTTTGGTGTTCTCAAACTTTTTCAGTCTTCACGCAATACATGAGCGTGAGCCATGGACATAGCACTTATAGGTGGAATAGAATGGTGGTTGTGGAGAAGACAAACATGGAGAAGATAGTCTCACATCAACTAGGTGTATCAATGGGCTATGGAGATGCCCATCAATAGATATCAATGTGAGTGAGTAGGGATTTCCATGCAACGGATGCACTAGAGCTATAAATGTATGAAAGCTCAACAAAAGAAACTAAGTGGATGTGCATCCAACTTGCTTGCTCACGAAGACCTATGGCACTTGAGGAGGCCCATTGTTGGGATATACAAGCCAAGTTCTATAATGAAAATTTCCCACTAGTATATGAAAGTGACAAAAGAAGAGACTCTCTATTATGAAGATCATGGTGCTACTTTGAAGCACAAGTGTGGGAAAAAAGGATAGTAGCATTGTACTTTTTTTATTTGATGTTTCTTTTTTTTGGCCTTTTTTTGGTACAATGCTCTATTGATGATCATCACACTTCTATTTATTTACAACTCAAAGATTAGAACTCGATACTAGAACAAAGTATGACTCTAAATGAATGCCTCCGGCGGTGTACCGGGATAGCAATGATGAATGAGTGACTTATATGAAAGAATTGTGAACGGTGGCTTTGCCACAATTAAAATGTCAACTACATGATCATGCAAAGCAATATGACAATGATGGAGCGTGTCATGATAAACGGAACGGTGGAAAGTTGCATGGCAATATATCTCGGAATGACTATGGAAATGCCATGATAGGTAGGTATGGTGGCTGTTTTGAGGAAGGTATATGGTGGGTGTATGATACCGGCGAAAGGTGCGCGGTATTAGAGAGGCTAGCAATGATGGAAGGGTGAGAGTGTGTATAATCCATGGAATCAACATTAGTCATAATGAACTCACATACTTATTGCAAAAATCTATTAGTTATCGAAGCAAAGTACTACGCGCATGCTCCTAGGTGGATAGATTGGTAGGAAAAGACAATCGCTCGTCCCCGACCGCCACTCATAAGGAGGACAATCAATAAATACATCATGCTCCGACTTCTTAACATAACGGTTCACCATACGTGCATGCTACGGGAATCACAAATTTCAACACAAGCATTACTCAAATTCACAACTACTCAACTAGCACGACTCTAATATCACCATCTCTATATCTCAAAACAATTATCAAGTTTCAAACTTCTCATGGTATTCAACACACTCATAAGAAATTTTTATTAATCCTGAATACCTAGCATATTAGGATTATTTAAGAAAATTACCATGCTATTTAAAACTCTCAAAATAATCTAAGTGAAGCATGAGAGATCAATGGTTTCTATGAAACAAATCCACCGATGTGCTCTAAAAGATAAAAGTGAAGTACTAGAGCAAAACTATATAACTCAAAAGATGTAAGTGAAGCACATAGAGTATTCTAATAATTTCTGAATCATGTGTGTCTCTCTCAAAAAGGTGTGTGCAGCAAGGATGATTGTGGAAAACTAACAAATAAATACTCAAATAATACAAGACGCTCCAAGCAAAACACATATCATGTGGTGAATAAAAATACAGCTCCAAGTAAAGTTACCGATGGAAGTAGACGAAAGAGGGGATGCCTTTCGGGGCATCCCCAAGCTTTGGCTTTTTGGTGTCCTTAGATTATCTTGGGGGTGCCATGGGCATCCCCAAGCTTAGGATCTTGCCACTCCTTGTTCCATAATCCACCAAATCCTTACCCAAAACTTGAAAACTTCACAACACAAAACTTAAAGTAGAAAATCTCGTGAGCTCCGTTAGCGAAACAAAACAAAACACCACTTCAGGGTACTGTAATGAACTCATTCTTTATTTATATTTGTGTTAAACCTACTGTATTCCAACTTCTCTATGGTTTATAAACTATTTTACTAGCCATAGATTCATCAAAATAAGCACACAACACACGAAAAATAGAATCTGTCAAAAACAGAACAGTCTGTAGTAATCTGTAGCTAGCGCAAGATCTGGAACCCCAAAAATTCTAAAATAAATTTCTGGACGTGAGGAATTTATCTATTAATCATATTCAAAAATAATTAACTAAATATCACTTTCGAAATAAAAATGTCAGCAGTTCTCGTGAGCGCTAAAGTTTCTGTTTTTACAGCAAGATTAACAAGACTTTCCCCAAGTCTTCCCAATGGTTCTACATGGAACAAACACTAATTAAACACAAAAAACACAACAAAAACAGAGGATAGATAAATTATTTATTAAATAACAGCGAGAAAAATATTGGGTTGTCTCCCAACAAGCGCTTTTCTTTAAAGCCTTATAGCTAGGCATTGATAATTTTAGTGATGCTCACATGAAAGACAAGAATTGAAGCACAAAGAGCGCATAATAAAACACGTGACAAACACATCTAAGTCTAACATACTTCCTATTCATAGTCATATTATAGGCAAACAAATTATCAAGGCAAGCAAAAACTAGCATATGCAAGGAAGCGGAAAGAAACAATAGCAATCTCAACATAACGAGAGGTAATATAGTAACATGAAAATTTCTACCACCATATTTTCCTCTCTCATAATAATTTCATGTGGGATCATAAGCAAATTCAACAAAATAGATATCACATAAAATATTTTCAACACGATCCACATACATGCAAAGTTGACACTCTTCCAAAATAGTGGGATTAACATCAACTAAAGTCATGACCTCTCCAAACCAACTTTTATCAAAAATTTCATAAGATTGAACATTCTCCAAATATGTGGGATCTAAAGTTGACACTCTTACAAACCCATTTTCAATAATATTGCAAACACTATTATCAATCTCATATTCATCATGGGGCTTAAATAAATTTTCAAGATTAAAGGAAGAATCACCCCAATCATGATCATTGTAACAAGTAGTAGATATAGCAAAACTAGCATCCCCAAGCTTAGGGTTTTGCATATTGACATTAATACAATTTATACTATCCTTATTGCAATCATGCTTTTTATTCAAAGATTCATCATGAATCACTCCATAAAGTAATTCATCACACTTTTCAGATTCACGAATTTCAAGCAAAACCTCATAAAGATAATCTAGTGCACAAAACTCACTAGCAATTGGTTCATTATAATTAGATCTATTAAAAAGATTAGCAAGCGGATGAGGATCCATTGATCTTAGGTTCTCTGTTTAGTAATAAATAAACAACGATGCCAACCAACCGAGCAAACGAGCCAAGTAAGACATCAAAGCAAATGGAAAGACGAACAGAAGAAGAACGAATAAAACGGCAAGGGTGAAGTGGGGGAGAGGAAAACGAGAGGCAAATGGCAAATAATGTAATGCGGGAGATAAGGATTGTGATGGGTACTTGGTATGTTGACTTTTGCGTAGTCGTCCCCGGTAACGGCACCAGAAATCCTTCTTGCTACCTCTTGAGCACTGCGTTGGTTTTCCTTGAAGAGGAAAGGGTGATGCAGCAAAGTAGCTTAAGTATTTCCCTCAGTTTTTGAGAACCAAGGTATCAATCCAGTAGGAGGCTACACGCGAGTCCCTCGCACCTACACAAAACAAATAAATCCTCGCAACCAACGCGATAAGAGGTTGTCAATCCCTATAGATATGGTAAGATAATTTTTTTGGTATTTTTATGATAAAGATGCAAAGTAAAATAAAAGGCAACAAGAATAACTAAGTATTGGAAGATTAATATGATGGAAGATAGACCCGGGGGCCATAGGTTTCACTAGTCGTTTATCTTGAGAGCATAAGTATTCACGGCGGGTAAACAAATTACTGTTGAGCAATTGATAGAATTGAGCATAGTTATGAAAATATCTAGGTATGATCATGTACATAGGCATCACGTCCGAGACAAGTAGACCGACTCCTGCCTGCATCTACTACTATTACTCCACACATCGACCGCTATCTAGCATGCATCTAGAGTATTAAGTTCATAAGAACAGAGTAACGCTTTAAGCAAGATGACATGATGTAGAGGGATAAATTCATGCAATATGATAAAAACCCCATCTTGTTATCATCGATGGCAACAATACAATACGTGCCTTGCTGCCCCTACTGCCACTGGGAAAGGACACCGCAAGATTGAACCCAAAGCTAAGCACTTCTCCCATTGCAAGAAAGATCAATCTAGTAGGACAAACCAAATCAATAATTCGAAGAGACTTGCAAAGATAACCAATCATACATAAAAGAATTCAGAGAAGATTCAAATATTGTTCATAGATAAACTTGATCATAAACCCACAATTCACCGGTCTCAAGAAACACACCGCAAAAGAAGATTGCATTGAATAGATCTCCACGAGAGAGGGGGAGAACTTTGTATTGAGATCAAAAAAGAGAGAAGAAGCCATCTTGCTAATAACTATGGACCCGAAGGTCTGAGGTAAACTACTCACACATCATCGGAGAGGCTATGGTGTTGATGTAGAAGCCCTGTGTGATCGATGCCCCCTCCGGCGGAGCTCCGGAACATGCCCAAGATGGGATCTCGTGGATACAGAAAGTGACGGCGGTGGAATTAGGGTTTTGGCTTCGTATTTGATCGTTTGGGGGTACGTAGGTATATATAGGAGGAAGGAGTACGTCGGTGGAGCAACAGGGGACCACGAGGGTGGTGGGCGCATCTGGGGGAGGGGGGGGGGTAGGTGCGCCCCCTACCTTGTGGCTTCCCTGTTGGTTGCTTGACGTAGGGTTCAAGTCTTCCGGATCATGTTCGTTTCGAAAATCACGTTCGCGAAGGTTTCATTCCGTTTGGACTCCGTTTGATATTCTTTTTCTGCAAAACTCTAAAATAGGCAAAAACAACAATTCTGGGCTGGGCCTCCAGTTAATAGGTTAGTCCCCAAAATAATATATAAGTGGATAATAAAGCCCAATAATGTCCACAACAGAAGATAATATAGCATGGAGCAATCAAAAATTATAGATACGTTGGAGACGTATCAGGGCCCTCTCGGTAATGCACATCACTATAAGCCTTGCAAGTAATGTGACTAATGAGTTAGTTACGAGGTGATGCATTACGGAACGAGTAAAGAGACTTGCCGGTAACGATATTGAACTAGGTGTGATGATAGCGACAATCAAATCTCGGGCAAGTAACATACCGATGACAAAGGGAATAACGTATGTTGTTATTGCGGTTTGACCAATAAAGATCTTAGTAGAATATGTAGGAACCAATATGAGCATCCAGGTTCCTCTATTGGTTATTGACCGGAGATGTGTATCGATCATGTCTACATAGTTCTCGAACCCGCAGGGTCCGCACGCTTAATGTTCGATGACGATTTGTATTATGAGTTATGTGTTTTCGTGACCAAAGTGTGTTTGGAGTCTCGGATGAGATCAAGGACATGACGAGGAGTCTCGAAATGGTCGAGAGGTAAAGATTCATATATTGGAAGGTTATATACGAACAACGGAATGGTTTCGAAGAGGTTTGGGGATTTTTCGGAGTACCCGAAGGTTATCGGAACCCCCGGGGAAAGTTAATGGGCCTCATGGACCATAGTGGAGAGGAGGAGGTAGGCCACAGGAGGTGTCGCGCGCCCCCCTAGCAGTCCGAATTGGACAAGGGGTGGGGGCACGGCTGAGGGAGTCCTGGATTAGGGGGTCTCCGGACAGCCGGACTATATCCTTTGGCCGGACTGTTGGACTATGAAGATACAAGATTGAAGACTTCGTCTCGTGTCCGTATGGAACTGTACTTGGCATGGAAGGAAAGCTAGGCAATACGGATATGGATATCTCCTCCTTTGTAACCGACCTTGTGTAATCCTAGCCCCCTCTGGTGTCTATATAAACCGGAGGCTTTTAGTCCGTAGGACAACAGACAATCATACGATAGGCTAGCTTCTAGGGTTTAGCCTCTCCGATCTCGTGGTAGATCAACTCTTGTAATACTCGTATCATCAAGAATAAATCAAGAAGGATGTAGGGTTTTACCTCCATCAAGAGGGCCCGAACCTGGGTAAAACATTGTGTCCCCTGCCTCCTGTTACCATCCGCCTTAGACGCACAGATTGGGACCCCCTACCCGAGATCCACCGGTTTTGACACCGACATTGGTGCTTTCATTGAGGGTTCCTCTGTGTCATCGCTGTTAGGCTTGATGGATCCTACGATCATCGACAGCGATGCAGTCCAGGGTGAGATTTTTCTCCCTGGACAGATCTTTGTGTCCGGCGGCTTCGCACTACGGGCCAACTCGCTTGGCCATCTGGAGCAGATCGAAAGTTACGCCCCTGGTCACCAGGTCAGGTTTGGAAGCTTAAACTACACGGCCGATATCCACGGAGACTTGATCTTCGACGGATTTGAGCCCCTTCCTTGTGCGCCACGCGGTCATGATGAGTACGATTTAGCTCTACCATCGGACAGTGTTCGAGAAATCGCACCGGCAGCCGCTCTGACCCTCAATTCGGAGCAAGTTGCGCCATCCCTAGACGGGTGGATAGACCCCGCCACGGAGGCCGTATCCTCTGCGGCGATCAAGCCGAATATCGACCTTACCCTTCAAGAGAGCCGTGTTGCTAAACTGCCGGATCTTTCTCCGGCCACGGACTCCGAACCGCCTGCGCCCGTTCTTGTCGAATCTGATTGGGCGCCGATCATGGAGTTTACCTCCGCGGATATTTTTCATCACTCGCCCTTTGGCAACATATTGAACTCATTAAGGTCTCTCTCCTTGTCAGGAGAGTCCCGGCCGAACTACGCCCGACAGGATTGGGATGCGGATGACGAAGAAATTCGCTGCCCACCCACCACCCACTTAGTAGCCACTGTCGATGACTTAACCAACATGCTCGACTTCGACTCCAAAGACATCGACGGTATGGACGATGATGCGGGAGACGAACAGGAACCACTACCCACAGGGCACCAGACGCCAACTTCATCACATGACGTATACATGGTGGACACACCAAAAGAAAACGACGACGAGGAACGGAAGGACGCAACGAAGGGTTGTCCCCTCAAGAAGCAGTCAAAGCGGCGGTGTAAGCGCCGCCCCAAATGCCACCTCGACAGAAACAACGATCATATAGACCCAGCGTTAGAGCAGGGTGAACCATCGCCAGACCACGGCAACACGGAGAATCAAACCAAACAACCCGACTTTGTCAAAGATAATAACCCGGACGACATCACACCGAACAGACACCTGGAGCAACAGAATGCCCATCAAAGGCTTGTCGCCACCGCGAGGAGTCTAAAAAAGCAGAAGCAAAGGCTCAAGGTTGCGCAAGATACACTCAGAATCAGATGGAGTAAAGTAGTCAACACAGCTGCAAAGTATAGCGGTAATCGCCGCACGAAGAGCTACCCGAAGCGGAAGTTGCTACCTGAATTCTGTGAGGAGGCCTTAGATCCCCCGCAACCAAAAATTAAAACGGCCATCTGGCCGGATAGACGACCTCACAGCCAACATAGAGCGGCAAACAACGCCGCACATAAGCCACTACGCGATCCACGCGAGGGCTCACATAAAAAGGACGGTGCAACCAGATCCATCTATGGACCACGCAAGCGCGCTCCAGCATACGATGCAACACAACAAACATCTGAACACCATGGTACATCCAGATACAGGGGTGTCGCACACCCCTATGTTTCACCGACGAGGTGCTGGACCATGAATTTCCAGAGGGATTCAAACCCGTAAACATAGAGGCATACGATGGAACAACAGACCCTAGGGTCTGGATTGAGGACTATATCCTCCATATCCATATGGCTCGAGGAGATGATCTCCACGCCATCAAGTACTTACCCCTCAAGCTCAAAGGGCCAGCTCGGCACTGGCTTAAAAGCCTCCCCGAAAGCTCCATTGGAAGCTGGGAAGAGCTCGAAGACGCTTTTCGGGCAAATTTTCAAGGGACTTATGTCCGACCTCCGGATGCGGACGATTTGAGTCACATAACTCAACAGCCCGGAGAGTTAGCCCGAAAGCTTTGGAACAGGTTTCTTACTAAAAAACCAAATAGTCGACTGTCCGGACGCTGAAGCTTTGGCAGCTTTTAAGCACAGCGTCCGAGACGAGTGGCTTGCCAGACACCTCGGCCAAGAAAAGCCGAGAACAATGGCAGCATTAACAAGCCTCATGACCCGCTTTTGCGCGGGCGAGGATAGCTGGCTAGCCCGATGCAGCACCAGCGACCCCAGTACATCCAAAGTTAGAGATGGAAATGGGAAATCACGACACAGCAAAAATAATAAGCGCCGGAATAAAGAAGACAGCCCGAAGAGCACGGCGGTAAACGCCGGATTTAGAAGCTCTCGGCCAGGTCAGCAAAAGTCGCCCTCTAAAGGCGCCAGAGATGAACTGTCCAGCCTAAACAAAATTCTGGACCAAATATGTCAAATCCATAGCACCCCCGATAAACCTGCAAATCATACCCACAGAGAATGTTGGGTGTTCAAGCAGTCCGGCAAGCTCAACGCCGAACATAAGGGGCAGGATACACCAAGCGAAGACAAGGATGAGCCTCGCAAGCAAAGCACTGGGGAACAGAAGAAATTTCCACCAGAAGTCAAAACAGTAAACGTGTTACACGTGATAAAGGGGAGAAATAAAGCGGCACTCCCAGATAAATATGCCCAAGGGCCTATCACCGCGGAGTTCTGCCACTGGCCGTCTCAACCGATCACCTTCGACCATCAGGATTACTCGGCAAGTATCCGGTGCGCAGGATGGGCTGCCTTGGTATTAGATCCAATAATTGACGAATACCACTTCACACGAGAAATGATGGACGGTGGCAGCAGTCTAAACCTGATATATCAGGACACAGTCTGCAAAATGGGGATAGACCCAACGAAAATTTGCCACATCAATACTACCTTTAAAGGAGTAACGCCAGGCTCAGGGGCTCATTGCACGGGCTCCCTGCTACTAGAGGTTATATTCGGCTTCCTCGATAACTCCCA
Source organism: Triticum monococcum (assembly GCA_034509565.1). NCBI lineage: Eukaryota > Viridiplantae > Streptophyta > Magnoliopsida > Poales > Poaceae > Triticum > Triticum monococcum. Next base: position 523,041,352 of record CM067842.1, on the reverse strand, counting down.
CAGCGGAAATTTAACCTTCCACATTGCTCCGTTCCAAAGTGGCTATCAAGCACTACTTGGACACGAAGCTTTTGCTCGCTTTAATGCAATACCGCATTACGCTTCCCTCACGCTTAAGATGCCCGGTCCACGTGGCATCATTCAGGAAATGGAAATATTGAGCGATCCCTGCGCGCCGAAGAGAGTGCGGCTGCCTTGGCAGCCGCACACTAAAACGGCCTCACCAACTAAAGCATTCGATATGTCGTCAAGACCATGGACACGGTTAGACGGGTCCGGCGCAGCTATACGTAATTCATACAGGTCTGATGGCCATACCCCTATTACAAATTCAAGGGGCTCAACGCGCATAGACAAGTGGCAATTTTTACTCACCTTGAATTGTACATGGTTTCTTTAAACCTACCTTTTTGCACGACAACTTTTCACCTAAGTTCCTCTCTTTTACAGATGACCATCGTGCTACACCCGTCCAAGATACGGCACAACGGAGACACAGGCACAGACGTGCAGTAGGACCCGTTCCAAGGATTCTTTTTAGATTAAGACCCTGCGTCAACCTTTTTTACTGTCTCTTGTTGATACACATCCCTCGGATTCTCAGTACAATTGAGAAGGATGCTGACGTCTTGGCATGTGGCCACGTCAGAATAATGCACGTACCTGGACACCAGGGGCTTCTTACAAAGGGCACTGTTTAGGCCCGGTTTACACCATAAAGACCGAATACCATAGGGAGTGTTCGGCGTCATGAGTTTGGCCTTATATGCATCAGCTCCGAATCATGTCTTTGGTCAAATGTTGGGTTTGCCCGGCTCCTGTGTTTTGCTGCCTTACGTTCCGCTCTATCTGCTAAGGCGGCACCAAGAGAACTACTGCAATTGTTCCCTGGTTCATCCGAATGAGCACCTCAGTAGATAAAGCTGAAAACTGACTGTCATGATATAGCGTGAGACTGGTCAACCATTCGATGACCTATCGGAATCTTAGAATTCCTCCGCCTTAATGAAGGACCGTTTCCCGGCCAGGCATGTACGCACCCCGAATTCGGGTGAGTGCGGAGCCACCTGGGGCTATATAGTAACCCCACTGTCAAACTCCTCTGGCTAAGTGAAAGTGTTAAAGCATTATAGTCCGGTTGCTTAGTTCGCTGCGCTATCACCTCCTTAATAGGACCAAGATGTTGGATTAAGTGTGAACACGTGTCTTCTGCGAACACCCCCGCATTATATGTGTGGGGGCTGAAGCCGACGACTGCAATCTTCCAGGTTATATACATATATACATAAATGACCGCACATGAGGCATCACAATACTTTCTGGCAAAAGTATAGATACAACCTTGATAAAATTAATAAAACGTTGTTTTTACAATGGGAATACATGTCACTCAAACATAACATTCTTCGAGCACTGGGCCTCTATCGAACGAGCGCCCTCAAGAACTTCTTCAAAATAGTGCTCGGCAGCCACTCGGCCTATTGCTGAACCCTGCGCTGCGATAGTGGTGGCATCCATCTCCGCCCAGTATGTTTTGACACGGGCAAGGGCCATCCGCGAGCCTTCTATGTACGCCGACCTCTTTATCGCATTAATGCGTGGCACCGCACCAAGGAACTGCTGCACCAAGCTAAAATAGCTGTTCGGCTTTGGCCTTTCCGGCCACAGATGATCCATGACAGACCTCATGGCGAGTCTGAACAATCTATTGAGTTCGGCCCATTCGGCAAGCTAATCAGTCAATGGAAGTGGATGCTCTGGAACGTTAAATTGCGACCAGAACAGCTTGTCCACTTCACGATCTGTCTGACCTCGAAAGTATTCGACTGCATCGACATCGCTCGCCGCTAAATCCAGATATGCGTCGGCCGAACTCCACAGCCGATCCAGAGGGGCATACTGCGGATCATCGAACTTCCTCCGCAGCATAAAGGGCTTCCCAGCCACAATATCCCCAGCTTCACGCAGTTCCTCCTTTGCTCTCATTGCACAGCGGGTGTCTTTGGGCGCCATTGTGGCCTTTTCGAGGTTCGTAGCATTTGCCCGGCTTTCTTCTTCAAGAAACTAGCAGCGGTCGGAAGTGTCTTTTAACTTCACAGCCATTTTGGCCATTTTCTCTTTGCTCTTGCTATGCGCGGCCTTCTCAGCTCTCAACTCTTTGGCCGCCTTCAAAGCGGCCGCATTACTACTCCTTGCTTGCTCCTTGGCTCGGGCAAGCTCCGCCTGCAAGGCCTCCACGATGGCAGCTCCATCTGCAGTCACAACATATTAAAGATACTGGCATCATGCTGCTCTTACTATGTGACATCCACTATAAATATCACCTACCCTGGGCCTCGTCAAGCCGCTTGTTAACAAGCTCGATGTCGGCATCTGCCACATCCAGTTGCCGCTTTAGTTCGGCAACCCCATCAGTCCGGCTAGCCACCGGAGCTTCAGACACCTGCACATAACGGCAGTCTGGTTATTACCCGGAACTACGATCCTCTATTCGCCGCCGTTCTCGACGACAACCAGAGTCTCAGGGGCTACTATCTACACAGGGCGCACCTAAAAATGTGCGGTACCACCACAAATGCATATCATTCCACGTACCTCAAAGCCCGTCAGTAGACTCATAAAGGCTTCATGCAACCCATTTTCGGCGACGAAATCCTTTCAATCACCGTACATATTAATGTACGGTGCTCTTCTAAGATAGTCGCTCGCTCTAGCAGACCCTTCAGTACGTCCAACCGCATACCAGGTGGTGCCGGACTCTTTTGATTGCTCTATTCAAGAGCCGGATACTGAGGGTTTCGGGTGACCATGGGATTACCTTCTGGCCTTGCCGGATCCGGAGAAACTCTCCGTGACGACACTTCAAGGTCGCCCGCTTCTTGAGCCAAGGAGTCTGGGGGAGGCGTTTCGCTCTCCATCATCTCCGGAAGAAGATCCCCCGAAGACGAGCTCTGCTGAGAAGGGCTCAGATCCGAACTACAAGATAGATGCTTCGGTTATCTTCCTCAGAAGTAAGGTAGTATATTTTCATTATTAAGTACTTTTTGAGTACTTACAGCTCATTAGAGGGATGATCCCCGCACGGACTTTGTGCGGCAAGAGAACCCTCCAAGGCGGGACCCTCTGGTGGAGTTTTCTTCTCTTGTTTGGAAACCTTGGTCTCCGGATCATCAGAGGTAGTCCTCTTCCTCCCCCCCGGGCGAGGGAATGTCAGATACCTTCCCTTGGCTATCCTCCCTCACGGAGGCGCTCGTTCCCTCGGTTGGAATAGGTAGCGGTGGGGCCCCGCTTTCGCCCTCTCTATTCCCCCCTTCATCTTCCTTTGAGGGCACCAGGCATGGATCGAGCATATTTTCCAGCACCGGATTGTCCAAGCCTTCGGGAAGGGGGGCCGAACACTGGATCATCTTCGCCTTTGTTATCCAGTCCTGGTCAAAAAGCGATTCTTCAGAATGACGTCATGATGAATGAAAGACAGTGTGTTCGGCTAGAGGATTACTTACTTAGGCCGCGGTGCGGTTGCTGTTCAGGCCCACGTCCTTGGAGGTGTCTGGACACTCTATTTGGGGTCTGAAGAATGACTTGTACATCTCCGCGTGCGTCAGGCCGAGGAAATTCTGAATAGCGCGCGGTCCTTTTGGGTAGAATTCCCACAAGCGGAGGGGCCGGCGTTTGCAAGGCTGGACTTGACGAACCAGCATGACTTGCGCTACCATAACCAAACTAAAATCTCCCTCGAAGAGATCTTGGATGCGGCTCTGCAGTATGGGCACATCCTTGGCTGGACCCCAGCTCAGCCCCCTGCTGATCCATGACATCAGTTGTGGTGGAGGGCCTGAGCGAAAGGCGGGGGAAGCTACCCACTTGGCACTTCTGGGAGCGGTGATGTAGAACCACTCCCGTTGCCATAATCCGGACACCTCTGGAAAGGAACCTTTTGGACACGGAGCTCCAGCGATCTTGCTTATTAATGCACCCCCGCACGCTGCATACTGCCCCTTGACCGTCTTCGGCTTCACATCAAAGGTCTTGAGCCACAGGCCGAAGTGAGGGGTAACGCGGAGGAAGGCCTCACATACGACAATAAATGCCGAGATGTGGAGAAAGGAATCCGGGGCTAGATCGTGGAAATCAAGCCTGTAATAGAACATCAAACCCCTAACGAAGGGATCCAGAGTGAGGTCTAGTCCTCGGAGGAAGTGGGAGATGAACACGACGTCTTCGTTGGGTTCAGGAGTAGGGATGACCTGCCCTCGGGCGGGCAGCCGATGCGAGACTTCGGCGGTCAAGTATCTTGCCTCCCTCAACTTCTTGATATCCTCTTCCGTGACGGAGGAGGGCATCCACCGGCCCTGGAGGCTGGATCCGGACATGATTGAAGGTCCGAAGCACCTGACCTAGGCTTTGGGTGTTAGAACTCGAGGCGGGGGAAGGATTCGATTGAGCACAGGAGGAAAAAAGTAAAAGTCTTGACCCTTTATAAAGAGGGTGAAGATCAAGCGTCCTCCTCGTGGCCGTTTGGGACTTTCCTAAAATCTAGGAGTCCTAGGCGCGGTTGGGTTACCCACGACCATATTGATGAGAATCCCGTAATAAGGGTGACACGATCTCTGCTTTGACAAGACGTGTCAAGAAACTGCCTCGCGTTATGTGCGGGGCTAGTTAAAAGAAACAGTTCGAATAATCACCGGGCCATGGCATGATTGCCGAAACATGTTAGTAGATTAGATTTGTGGAAATATTATTCTCTCTACGGTCGTATGTGGAACTTATTTTGCAGGGTCGGACACTATCCTTGTATTCAGATTCTTCCGTGGAGTATTCGGAGGAGGAACCCGCCTTGCAATGCCGAAGAAAATACTGCGCGCCGGACTCATCGTCATTGAAGCCTCGTTCAGGGGCTACTAGGGGAGTCCTGGATTAGGGGGTCTCCGGACAACCGGACTATATCCTTTGGCCGGACTGTTGGACTATGAAGATACAAGATTGAATACTTCGTCTCGTGTCCGGATGGAACTCTACTCAGCGTGGAAGGCAAGCTAGGCAGTACGGATATGGATATCTCCTCCTTTGTAACCGACCTTGTGTAACCCTAGCCCCCTCCGGTGTCTATATAAACCGGAGGGTTTTAGTCCATAGGACAACAGACAATCATACCATAGGCTAGCTTCTAGGGTTTAGCCTCTCCGATCTCGTGGTAGATCAACTCTTGTAATACTCGTATCATCAAGAATAAATCAAGCAGGACATAGGGTTTCACCTCCATCAAGAGGGCCCGAACCTGGGTAAAACATCATGTCCCCTGCCTCTTGTTACCATCCGCCTTAGACGCACAGTTCGGGACCCCCTACCCGAGATCCACCGGTTTTGACACCGACAACGGCCCCCTTTCCTTCTCCCTCTCCCCTCTTTCCCCTTCCCCCCTCTCCGTTGGAAGGTAGGGGGGAGCCGACTAGGACTAGGAGTCCTAATGGGACTTCCCCCACTTGGCGCACCCCCTAGGGCCGGCCGGCCTCCCCTCTCCCCTTTATATCTTGGGGGGGGGGTGATACATCTCCAACGTATCTATAATTTTTGATTTCTCCATGCTATATTATCTTCTATTTTGGACATTATTGGGCTTTATTATCCACTTTTATATTATTTTTGGGACTAACCTATTAGCCGGAGGCCCAGCCCAGAATTGCTGTTTTTTGCCTATTTCAGAGTTTCGCAGAAAAAGAATATCAAACAAAGTCCAAACGGAATGAAACCTTCAGGAACGTGATTTTCGGAACGAACATGATCCAGGAGACTTGGACCCTACGTCAAGCAACCAACAGGGAAGCCACGAGGTAGGGGGGCGCGCCTACCCCCCCAGGCGCACCCTCCACCCTCGTGGGCCCCCTGTTGCTCCACCGACGTACTCCTTCCTCCTATATATACCTATGTACCCCCAAACGATCAAATATGGAGCCAAAACCCGAATTCCACCGCCGTAACTTTCTGTACCCACGAGATCCCATCTTGGGGCCTATTCCGGAGCTCCGCCAGACGGGGCACCGATAACGGAGGGCTTCTACATCAACACCATAGCCTCTCCGATGATGTGTGAGTAGTTTACCTTAGACCTTCGGGTCCATAGTTATTAGCTAGATGGCTTCTTCTCTCTTTTTGGATCTCAATACAAAGTCCCCCCCCTCTCTCATGGAGATTTATTCGATGTAATCTTGTGTTGCGGTGTGTTTGTTGAGACCGATGAATTGTGGGTTTATGATCAAGTTTATCTATGAACAATATTTGAATCTTCTTTGAATTCTTTTATGTATGATTGGTTATCTTTGCAAGTCTCTTCGAATTATCAGTTTGGTTTGGCCTACTAGATAGATCTTTCTTGCAATGGGAGAAGTGCTTAGCTTTGGGTTCAATCTTGCGGTGTCCTTTCCCAGTGATAGTAGGGGCAGCAAGGCACGTATTGTATTGTTGCCATCAAGGATGACAAGATGTTTTTTATCATATTGCATGAATTTATCCCTCCACATCATGTCATCTTGCTTAAAGTGTTACTATGTTCTTATGAACTTAATACTCTAGATGCATGCTGGATAGCGGTCGATGTGTGGAGTAATAGTAGTAGATGCAGGCAGGAGTCGCTCTACTTGTCTCGGCCGTGATGCCTATATACATGATCATACCTAGATATTTTCATAACTATGCTCAATTCTGTCAATTGCTCAACAGTAATTTGTTCACCCACCGTAAAATAATTATGCTCTTGAGAGAAGCCACTAGTGAAACCTATGGCCCCCGGGTCTATCTTCCATCATATTAATCTTCCAACACTTAGTTATTTTCAATGGATTTTATTTTACTTTGCATCTTTATCATAAAAATACCAAAAATATTATCTTATCATATCTATCAGATCTCACTCTCGTAAGTGACCGTGCAGGGATTGACAACCCCTTATCGCGTTAGTTGCGAGGATTTATTTGTTTTTTGTAGGTGCGAGGGACTCGCGCGTAGCCTCCTACTGGATTGATACCTTGGTTCTCAAAACCTGAGGGAAATACTTACGCTACTTTGCTGCATCACCCTTTCCTCTTCAAGGGAAAACCAACGCAGTGCTCAAGAGGCAGCAAGAAGGATTTCTGGCACCGTTGCCGGGGAGGTCTACGCAAAAGTCAAGATACCAAGTACCCATCACAACCCTTATCTCCCGCATTACATTATTTGCCATTTGCCTCTCGTTTTCCTCCCCCACTTCACCCTTACCCTTTTATTCGCCCTCTCTCTCTATCCTCCCTCTCTTTCTCTATTTGCCTCTTTTTTTCCCGTTCCTCGTTTGCTTGTGTGTTGCACTACAAAAAGTAGACACATCCATGACATTTTGGGCCGAACGAATTTTTTTCTGTCATACATATGACACTTCTATGACAATAATTGTGACAAAACCCGGTATCATCATAGATGTGGTGGGCTCCTACTTCCATGACAAAAAATCATGGCAGAAAATGGGCTTTTCGTCCTGGGCGGGTCTGAGACGCAGCTGCATGACATTCTTTGGGCCGTCCATGACGGGAAAACCCGTGGTAGAAGCGAGGGGGAGGAAAATTTCGGGGAGTTCCTGGTTACGGTGGGAGGTCGGGGGCCGAGCGATGCGCGTTTCTCTCGTACACGTACGCGCGTGTGTGCGAGGCGTTGGCTCTAACTGAACCCGAGCGAGGCATTGGGCTCTAACTGAACCCGAGCGATCGATCGATGGCTGTTAACTGAACCGGATTGAGCGATTCCTTGGCTACTGCTGCTAACTGAAGCCGATCGATGGGATGAACGGTGAGCGTTGCGGGGGGGGGGGGGGGGGGGGTTGGATGAACAGTGAGCGGTGGCATTGCCTCTGGATGAACAGGACCCCGTGGTGTGGTGGAGGGCTGGATGAACAGTAGACGGTGGAGGGGTGGATGAAGAGGACCCCGTAGTGTGGAGGGCAAGATGAACAATAGACGGTGGGGGGTGCCCGTGGAGGGGTGGTTGAACATGACCCCGTGGTGTGGAGGGCTGGATGAACAGTAGACGGTGGAGGGGTGGTTGAACAGTACCCGGTGGAGTAGCGCGCGGTGGAGGCTGGATGAACAGGAGCCCGTGGAGGCTGGAGGGGGTCGACGGTGGAGATGAACAGTATCCCGTGGAGTCCCGTTTTGCGGTACGCCACACACCTCCCGATGAACAGGACCCCCGTTTCGACCGTAGCGCTCCAACACAAGTCCGTTTCCTATGTTTTGCGGTACGCCACACCCCTCCCGATCAACAGGACCCCTGTTTCGACCGTAGGAGGTCCGTTTCCTCCGTTTTGCGGTACACCAGACCCCTCCCGATCAACAGGACCCCCGTTTTGAACGTAGGAGGTCCGTTTCCTCCGTTTTGCGGTATGCCACACCCCTCCCGATCAATAGGACCCCCGTTTCGACTGTAGAAGGTCTATTTCCTCCGTTGTGCGGTACGCCAGGCCTCGTTTCCATCACCTCTTCCGTCCAAGCCCTCCCGATGAACACGACCACGCATTCCGTTCCGACCCATGAACACGACGACGACGCTGTTTCTCCGTTCCGACCAGCCATGTACACGAACCCTTGCCGTACGTATGCGTGAGTAGGCATTTGAGACCCCGTCCGGTGGGTCCTAGCAGTCAGGGGGAAACGATTTTTTCACAAAATACTGGTGGCCCGTCCGGTGGGTCCCTGCTATCAGGTGGAGGAATAATTATTTTCTGCGTAATAAGGAGGCACTTCCTTCCGGCTGCCATGGACCCAGCTGTCAGCCTCTCCACATACAGTATTCTTCCGATGGAATTCGGTCGTTGACCACATTGACCACGGCGCAGCGACAGCACCACGGCGGTGGACGATGGCGAGGCCTAGGAAGGGGACGACGCGGAGCCGGGGAAGACGCGGTAGTGGATGCCCATGTGGAGAGTAGTACGAGGGTTCACTGGTTCGGCTGCACTGCCGTCGCCGCAGAATAACAGGGGGTGTGGGTGAGTGGAGTGGAGGGATGGCCTGACCAGCGGTGGGAGTAGTATGGGGGCGGTGAGGCCTCCGCGGCAGCATAGCCAGCCACGGGAGGCAGGAGCAGGCGGCACGACCGGCGCTGGTTTGGGCGGCTGGAGCAAGAAGACCAGAGGTTGAAGAAGCACTACGGCAGTTGGATGGACATCGTACGGTCAGTCGAGCTAGAATCGTGCCTATTGACTAAGTTGACAAAGCCCTTCGTCCCCGTCAACTTAGTAGGCCCACTATACTGGGTCCCAGCTAGCAGGGGGAGTATTCATTTTTTTGTGCGTAATAAGGAGGCACTTCCTTGCGTGCGAAGATATAGCTGGTGGGTCCGAGCTATCAGCGGCGGTAACATTTTTTTCGCGAAATATAGAGGCCGTTTCGGTGGGTCCCAGATGTCAGGTGGAGGAAATCATTATTTTGCGCGTAATAAGGAGGCATTTCCTTGCGTGCGGCCGTGGACTGAAAGCACAAGTGCTCCCTAGGTGGTTTTGGTAATTAATGACAACATATCTCTTGTTGGACTAACGTTTCTATCTAGTATGTTTCAGATAAGTTCAACAATGGAGTGGCATGGACTAAAGGTTGTGGGAAATTCTCCAAGATGCTAAGGACAAAAGTTTGGCTAAAGCTTAAAGCTCAAGACTCTTCATTTTACATTTTAGTGATCCAAGATCACATTGAGTCCATAGGAAAAGCCAACACTATCAAGGAGGGATGAGGTGTTGCTTAATGAGCCTTTTGCTTCAAGTGCTTAATGATATGCTCCAAAATCCTCAGCTACTTTCCCACTTCCACATATGACCTAAACCTAAGCCAAACTCGGACCTACCGATTATTTCTATCCGGCGCCACCCGAGGGACCCCTACCTGGCGCGCCAAATGTCGGATTTCGGGTTCCGACAGACCCTTAAGGTTCAAACACTGGTGTGCACGCGGAAATCTCGCCTTCAACCTCTCCGTCTCGAGGGGATCTAAACTACTAAAAGAACCGCACGAGAGACACAAGATTTATACTAGTTCGGGCCACCGATGTGGTGTAATACCCTACTCCAGTGTGTGGTGGATGGATTGCCTCCTGGGGATGGTGTGGATGAACAATACAAGGAAGAACAGCCTCGCGAGGGTCTGTTCTTGGCTGTGGTGATGAACTGTTGTGAAGAGCTCAGTCACCCTCTCTCTCTCTCTCTCTCTCTCTCTTTCTCTCTACTTGCGGACCGAATGAACCAACGAACCAACCCCCGAGAATCGAACCCCCCTGCTATGTGGGTGGCTAGTCCTATTTATAGAGGCCCTGGTCCTCTCCCCAAATATTGAGCGGGAAGGGACCCAACAATGGCGGGCTAATTTGAAGGGGGACAGCGAGTACATCTATCCTGACAAAAGCAGTCTTCGCCTGCCAAAGGCTCTGGTGATGACGCCGCGCTGGGCTCCATGGTGACCTCCGTCTCGTAGTCCTCCTGGCCTTGGTCTCGTTGTACCGAAGTGGCAACCTTTGCCTGATGCCTCGGTACTCCGCTGATACGCTTGCTCCCTTTGCACCAAAGAGGAAAGAGGGACATTGCGCGCGCTGGCACCCGCCTGGTGCCCCGTGTCGTCATGGCTTGCGTCATGGGCACCTCGCGAGGTACCCCGCCTTGAACTCTCCGCCTCCTCGCGAGCCAGCCTGACGAGGCTGTGCCTGAGGATGCGCCGTGTCGTCCGCCTCGCGAGGCTTGGCCCCTCGCGAGGGTCTTGAGCCTCGTGTTGATGAAGATGGGCCACGCTGGGCCCCCACTTGAGCCACGCCGCAGGCCGCAGGCAGGCAAGTCTGGGGACCCCCGTTCATGCAACAAATCGCTTGTATCTTCACAAGCTACTCGGCAAGACGGCATACGGGCTCCTCATCGGTAACAAACCCCAAGTTGGATACTTTCGAGTGTTTGGCTCAAAGTGCTACATTCTTGACAAGCATTGTCGTTCAAAGTTTGCTCCTAAATCTCATGAAGGTTTTCTACTTGGTTATGGCTCAAACTCTCACACTTACCGTGTCTACAACAATTTCACCCGAAAGGTTGAAGAGACGGTAGATGTGAAGTTTGATGAATCTAATGGCTCGCAAGTAGAGCAATTGCCAATCGATGTAGGAGACAAAGACCCTTCAGAAGCAATCCAAGACTTGTCTATTGGCAAAATTCGTCCAACGGAGGTGAAGGAGAGTGCCTCGTCCGCCCAAGTGGAAGCTTCTACTTCACGACAAGGTGAACCAAGAATTGATACGGAAGCATCCACAAGTGGGACACACCAAGATGAAGAAGACGAGGAAATGCATCAAGACAAACATCAACAATCTCCTTCTCCACCACGACAAGAGAACGACAACGTCAACAATGAAGAAGGCCAAGAAGAAGAACAAGATGAAGAAGATGTTCAACGAAGACCCAAGCAAAAGCTCTCACGAGTTCGAGCAAGAATTGCCAAAGATCATCCCGTCGAGCAAATCTACAATGATATTCAAACCGGGAGAATCACTCGCTCAAAAACTCGTTTAGCTAACTTTTGTGAAAACTATTCATTCATCTCTAGCATTGAACCTATGAAGGTTGAAGAAGCATTGGAAGATCCGGATTGGATAAACGCTATGCATGAAGAGCTACACAACTTTGAGAGAAACCAAGTTTGGACATTGGTTGAGAAGCCCGACAACAACCACAACATCATTGGTACCAAATGGGTATTTCGCAACAAGCAAGATGAAGATGGACAAGTGGTTCGCAACAAAGCACGTCTCGTCGCCCAAGGGTACACACAAGTTGAAGGTATGGATTATGGTGAGACATATGCTCCCGTTGCTAGACTTGAGTCCATTCGCATCTTACTTGCCTATGCTAATCACCATAATATCACCTTGTACCAAATGGACATTAAAAGTGCTTTTCTAAAAGGTTAAATAGAGGAGGAAGTTTATGTCAAACAACCTCCCGGCTTTATCAATCCTAAGAAACCAAATCATGTTTACAAACTTCACAAAGCTCTTTACGGTCTTAAACAAGCTCCTAGAGCATGGTATAAATGCTTGACCAAGTTCCTTATTACAAGTTGTTTTGAAATTGGTAAAATTGATTCTACTCTTTTTACTAAAAGGGTTAATGGAGAACTATTTGTATGCCAAATTTATGTTGATGATATCATATTTGGTTCAACTAACCCTCTCTTTAGTGAAAAGTTTGGAAAGCTAATGTCAGAGAAGTTTGAGATGTCTATGATGAGTGAACTCAAATTCTTTCTCGGTTTGCAAATCAAGCAAACTAAGGAAGGTACATTTGTCTCTCAAACGAAGTACACCAAGGACTTATTCAAGAAGTTCAATATGCAAGAATGCAAAGGTATGCCTACACCCATGCGTACGAGTGGACATCTTGATTTGACCAAAGATGGTGAACCGGTTGATCAAAAGGTTTATCGCTCTATGATTGGTTCTTTGTTATACCTATGTGCTTCACGTCCCGACATTATGCTAAGTGTGTGCATGTGTGCACGTTATCAAGCTGCTCCTAAAGAATGTCATCTTAAGGCCATGAAAAGGATAGTGAGATACTTAATTCATACACCAAACTTTGGCATTTGGTATCCTAAGAGGTCTTCTTTTGATCTTGTTGGCTATTCTGACTCGGATTATGCCAGAGACAAGGTTGATAGAAAGTCCACTTCGGGTACTTGTCAATTTCTTGGTAGATCTCTTGTGTCTTGGTCTTCCAAGAAACAAAACTCGGTATCCTTATCCACCGCCGAAGCGGAATACATTGCCACTGGTTCATGTTGTGCTCAATTACTTTGGATGACCCAAACTCTTAAAGATTATGGGATCTATGTGAAACATGTTCCACTGCTTTGTGACAATGAAAGTGCTATCAAAATTGGCCACAATCCTGTACAACATTCTCGAACTAAGCATATTGAAGTTCGTCATCATTTCATTCGAGACCATGTTGCTAAGGGTGACATTGATCTTAAGCATGTTCGCACCGATAAGCAATTAGCGGATATACTTACTAAACCTCTTGATGAGAAAGTATTTTGCAGGTTGAGAGGTGAATTGAACATTATTGATGCTTCGAACTTGGAGTAGGAACTCCATTGGATACATGCAAGACATGACCTTATGACTAATCCATGATATATCTCTTATGATGACTATCTTATGTCTTGGATATATTTGTACCTTGCATGTTGTCTAACCCATGTAGGTGCTTGGTTGAATCTAATTCCATGAGATTGCGACTCACTCACATCTTGAGCAATCTCTACATCACCAAGTCTCTACACGATGGTGGTTGAAGACAAGGAATCACAAAACCATTCAAACATATCCTTTGACAAATTCTATGTTGAGCTTCATGATTGTCATTTTTGGATACACAAGTGCTCTTCCTTGCAAGAACTAACCCATGTAGGTAGATGAACTCAAACTCCAAGTGGTGCTCCCAACTCTTGATGAGCTACATCAACCTTGAGCACCCACACAAGTTCAATTACATGAGCAAGAACCACACCACCACCCAAGGTATGTTATTCCATCTTAGAGAAGCTTTACTCCAAGACATGAGTCAAAGCAACTCAACAAGATGTGAATACATTTTGAGCTTAAATGATGAGTATGACCTATGATCAAGTGTTCTCACTTGACTCCTAAGTCAATATACTCTAACATAGGTGACTATGTCACCGCCCAACTCTAGATGAAGTTCTCTTGTGTTCTTTTCAGTGTTATTGCATTTGTCTCATGCATATTTATTTTCTTTCAAAAAAAAAACTTCATCTAGATCTTTCAGTTTCTTCTCTTTTCTTTTTGTTTTTGTTCTGCATTTTCTGCATTCAATTCCTTGCAAATCCTTTAGATAATTCATTGCAAATCTTTGTGAGATCCTACATGTTTAGTGAGCAGAGGTGACAAGTGTTTTTCTCTGTGTTGAACTCGGTTTCACCGACTTGTAGTTTTCGGTCCAACCGAATCTTTTCGGCCCCACCGAAACATGCCACTCGGTGCCACCGACTTCACAATAGGAAAAATAGTTTGCCACTTGTTCTATATTTCTTCTGATCCAGCTCTACTCAATGAATCTTGTCCTCTACAAGCATCACGGTTTTATCCATTGCTTTGTGCTGAGTCTCAAGGACCAAACCTATACGACGGATTCCAGAAAGCCCTTCTTGGAAATTGATGTCAAAGGGGGAGAGAGAGATCACATCAAAGCTTATCACCTACAAGGGAGAAAGTATTAGGGGGAGAAAGAGATTTCCAGGGGGAGAGAATACTCAAGGATCCCAGATGCTTGATGTTCAAGAGGAGAGATGTCACATGTCTTTTTGGGGGAAAGACATGTTCATATGTGCTTATTTGCATTAAGTTCTATCCATTTGTATCTTTCAGCTCTGATTTTCTGTTCCCTATCTTCTCCCAATATCCCATGTAAGATTCAGGGGGAGCAAGACACCTAAGGGAAAGAAATCAGTCAAATTCATTGCATATCTTTACTCTTGGGGACATGTTGAATCCATTGTGGTACCTTGTACTCACTCTCTACATGTCATCCCAGTCTTGGTACTCTTGTGACTTCTTTGGTTTGCTCTGGCTAGTGGAGGTACCTATGTTATCTAACCTTGTTTGTGCAGGTTCATTCCATCCTAAGCCAGCTAAAGACTACAAGGTAAGTGTATGCATCAAAATCATGAGTATGAGGAATTCTTGCTTATGTACATACTATTTGCAAGAAGGAGTCATGAGCATGAAGGTATTTTCCTTGATAATCTTTTGCTCTGATGCATATGGCCAAGATACATGTAACACATTGCCTACTCTGTCATGGTTATGCTCTCACATGCCTCTATATTTCACATTTACATGAGTGCATACATGTAGGGGGAGCCTATGCTTGTTACATGTCCTTCCAAAGCTTTACTTGCTGTTCTTTATATCTTTATCTAAAGCTTTGATGTATGTTGCCATCAATTACCAAAAAGGGGGAGATTGAAAGCACAAGTGCTCCCTAGGTGGTTTTGGTAATTAATGACAACATACCTCTTGTTGGACTAACGTTTCTATCTATTATGTTTCAGATAAGTTCAACAATGGAGTGGCATGGACTAAAGGTTGTGGCATGGATAAAGGATTGGCTAAAGCTTAAAGCTCAAGACTCTTCATTTTACATTTTAGTGATCCAAGATCACATTGAGTCCATAGGAAAAGCCAATACTATCAAGGAGGGAGGAGGTGTTGCTTAATGAGCCTCTTGCTTCAATTGCTTAATGATATGCTCCAAAATCCTTAGCTACTTTCCCACTTACACATATGACCTAAACCTAAGCCAAACTCAGACCTACCGCTTATTTCTATCCGGCGCCACCGAGTTTCACTTGTCATAGCCATTGCCAAACCCTAGCAAATCGGTTCTATCGATAGGGACCTCGTTCTCACCGAGATGGGATTGTAATCTCACTGTGTATGTCCATTGCCAAAATCAGTCTCACCGATCTTGTGCAATCGGTACTACCGAGATTGCAATGCAAACTCTCTGTTTCCTTTTTGTAACTTTTCGGTCTCACCGAAAGAGCAAATCGGTCCCACCGAGTTTGCCTGACCAACCCTCTGGTTAGCTTATTACCAAATCGGTCTCACTGAGTTTGTGTAATCGGTCTCACCGAGATTACGTTATGCCCTAACCCTAACCATATCGGTCCTACTGAGTTGCATGTCAGTCCCACCGAAAATCTCTAACGGTCACTAGGTTTACTATTTCGGTCCGACCGAGTTTGTTGATTCGGTCCCACCAAGATTGGTAAATTGTGTGTAACGGTTGGATTTTGGGTCGAGGCTATATATACCCCTCCACCTCCTCTTCACTCGTGGAGAGAGCCATCAGAACACATCTACACTTCCAACTCATATGTTCTGAGAGAGAACCACCTACTCATGTGTTGAGGCCAAGATATTCCATTCCTACCACATGAATCTTGATCTCTAGCCTTCCCCAAGTTGCTTTCCACTCAAATCTTCTTTCCACCAAATCCAAATCCTGTGAGAGAGAATTGAGTGTTGGGGAGACTATCATTTGAAGCACAAGAGCAAGGAGTTCATCATCAACACACCATTTGTTACTTCTTGGAGAGTGGTGTCTCCTAGATTGGCTAGGTGTCACTTGGGAGCCTCCGACAAGATTGTGGAGTTGAACCAAGGAGTTTGTAAGGGCAAGGAGATCGCCTACTTCGTGAAGATCTACCGCTAGTGAGGCAAGTCCTTCATGGGCGATGGCCATGGTGGGATAGACAAGGTTGCTTCTTCGTGGACCCTTCGTGGGTGGAGCCCTCCGTGGACTCGCGCAACCGTTACCCTTCGTGGGTTGAAGTCTCCATCAACGTGGATGTAGGATAGCACCACCTATCCGAACCACGGGAAAAACATCCATGTCACCAATTGCGTTTGAATTCTCCAAACCCTTCCCTTTACATTCTTGCAAGTTGCATGCTTTACTTTCGCTGCCTATATACTCTTTGCATGCTTGCTTGATATGTATTGTGAATGTTGAAATTGTGCCTAAACTCCACTTAAACCGAAAAAGCTTAAAAACTGCAACTTTAGCTTTAAGTGTCTAATCACCCCCCTCTAGACACATCTACTTCAAGGTCCTACATGGACCCAGCTGTCAGCCTCTCCACGTACAGTCCACTTCAGATGCATGTCGGTCATTGACCACGCTGACCACGCCACGCCGAGAGCACCAGGGCGGTGGACGACGGCGAGGCCTAGGAAGGTAACAACACGGAGGCAGGGAAGACTCAGCCGTTGTTTTTGTTTCCCACGCGGAGGGGAGTAAGACTGTACGAGGGTTTACTGGTTCGTCTGCCGTCGCCAGAGAATAACAGCAGGTGTCGGTGAGTAGAGGGATGGCTAGGCCAGTGATGGGAGTACGGTGGGGTAGTGAGGCCTGCGCGGCAGCACAGCCGGCCGCGGGGAGGAGGGAGCAGGCAGTCCCGCCGGCGCTTGTTTGAGCGGCTGGAGCACGAAGAGCAGAGATAGAAGAAGCACGACGGCCGTTGGATGGACATCCAACAGTATACAGGCCATCTGTGGAAAGCCTCAAATCTGTGGAAAATAGCATACAACCCATCTGCCATTATTTCAAATAATTTACTGCCCATTTGCTAATTCTTACGGGTTTTTTGGAGCCCATATTCTTTATGTTAGCATTACAGCCCATATTGTGGCCACGGTTAAAAAAATATACGAAATTTTGCATATGTCGGTGCGGTCTGAACTGTTTTTAATCCCGAAATTTCGAGTCACATTCAGATTGATTTAAAAAAATAAATGTATATCAATATGAAATCCAATAAATTGTCCACGCATAAAAATCGATGCAATTTAAAATCTCAAAATGAAAAAAAGATATTTGAAAATAATTGCCGGTTTGATGTGTTTTAAAAATGTACAGCCCATTTCTCATTACTGATAGGCCACTCTCCTCGTCTTGAAAGATTTGCAGCCCAACAGGCCTGATAAAGCGACTTACTTGACAAATCACAAAAAAACTGGGCTACCCATTTTTAGAAAGAAAAAAAAACTGCCGGGCTGGTGTGTGGTAAACATAAAAGAAAAGGTTGTCTAGACAGGCCAAAGTGTCCCGCACAGCCCAGTTGACACCCTGCTTCCGTCTCAAAAACAAATTAGATAAATGCCACTCCAATTATGGCGATTCATAAAAATGCCACTGCAATTTCCAAACTTTGAAAAATGCCACTGCAATTTTTGCAAACTTTGAAAAACGCCACTGCAGTTTGCAAACTTTGAAAAACGCCACTCCAGACTTCGAAAAATGCCACTAGAAATGGCATGAAATGGCATTTTTCAAAGTTTGGAAATTGCAGCGGCATTTCTCGAATACACCAGATTTGGAGTGGCATTTATCAAATTAACCGAAAACAAAAATAACTGGGCGAGCTGCTGGGTCCCTGGTGTCGGCCGCTCGTTGTGCAATTCTCTTGTTTATTGACCACTAGGAGGAGCCATTTTTTATTGGCTTGAAATAAGGAGGCACTTGCTTGTGTACTGCCATGACCTTGGCGGGTCCCTGCTGTCATCCTCTCCACGTACAATCATCTACTGATTGTGTACGCGTCAACTTGCTAGGCCCACAAGTCAACCTCTAAACCGTGGAGGACAAATACAACCCATTTAAAAAAATAACAGCCCATTCCATACGTTCAAACGGAAAGTTCAACATTCAGAGCAAAGTAACAGGTCTGATCCACATATAGAGTACTGAACTTCCACGTTGACAACCATCATAGCCAAGTGAACTATCTACTCCCACTAGCACTCTAGTAATGTACAAGTACTAACTTACTCTTAGCTAACTAGACGATGCCGGCTGCCATCTGCTGTCCATGCTACACGCCGGCACCGGCGTCCTCCGCCTCGCCTCGGACTTGCCAGAGGTGCGATAGGGCGCGTTGCTCGCGCGCGTTGGCCCTTTCCATGCCGGCGTGGTCCACCGAAGCTTCGGCTTCCAAGCGGGAAATCCACTTGACGAGCTGGTAGTAAAAATCAGCGTCGCGAACACATGCGTGCCCAACAACCTCCAGGGCTATATGCCGGGCGCCGGCCTCCATGTAGTCGGCCCAGTTGCGGGCGCTCTGCTCGCGACTCAGAGCGTCGGTGCGCTGCTGCTCCATGTCCTGCTGGCGGCGCAAATCGGCGAGACGCTACTCCTCTGCCAGGCGGTCCTGCTCCAACAACTCCTGCTCCTCCGCCATGCGGTCACGCTCCAACAACTCCTTGTTCTCCGCATTGCCATCTAAAGACAGATAGAATGCCTCCTCCCTCCGTCCGCCTTCCGGTGAAAACCCGAACACTAGTTCCGGCGGTGACAGCCTCCGGTGTCGCCTATCGCGGACGGGCAGGGGCATGGCGGACGTGGTGAGCGACGTCGGGCCGGTGGGGGCTTATGAGGATATGGCGAGTTGGGTCACGGTGGCACATGAGAAGGCCGGGAAACAGTACTTATAGGCGCAAGGTAGCGCGACGGTCATCGGAATTCAATGCATAATGGCTTAGCGCACCAGCTTGCCATGGAAAACTAGAGAAACTGAAATTATGACTGTGCCATCCCGTCCCGTCTGGGTCGCACGCCGGCATGGCGGTCAAACGAGTGCACTCGAATCATCTCCCTCCTTGTCAATAATGATTCCACGGATTTAAAGCGTATCTTTTTCCGCATCAGTTAGCTGCCTTAATTACGCCGGCTGCATGCAGACACTCAGAATCGCTCACAGGCAGTAGGCGAAGCGACATGCAGTGACTTAAATCGCTGGAACTAATTAGGCTTAAACTTTTGCATGCCGAGGGCACGCATGCAGCCACTTAAATCGCTGGAATTTATTAGGCTTAAATTTCTGCATGCCGTTAATTATTGCCATGCCTTGGTCTTGCTGCTTTGCTCACGGGACTAATAAACACGGATGGAGGGAGTACCTTGGTTGGTGAGAGGTTTGAATTAAGCCCTGCAAACCGGAAAGGAGGTACTAGTACATGCGTGATCTGCTATTTATTCGTGTAGGATCGAGTAGGTCATTTCTTGAATTGAGCCCTGCAAACCGGAAAGGAGTTAGTACGTGCGTGATCCGCTATTTATCCGTGTAGGATCGATAGTGTAGCTTGTCAGTTTCTTCAGAGGTAGGCATTTTTATCCGTGTAGGATCGATAGTGTAGCTTGTCAGTTTCTTCATAGGTAGGCATTTTTATTCAAAAAACTGCCACTTCGCATCTTGCGTCACAAATAAAACTGCCAGGAGCGCATTTGTAGGCTAGCTAGTGATCGATCAGTAAGTTGTAAACGCTGAGCGAACAGAAGTAAGTAACTGTTAATGCATCTCAATGATTCACAGATCATATACAAATATGTAGCTCCAAAAGCAAAGATCAGCCACTTCGGATCTTGCGTCGCAACTAAAACTAACTAGTACGATTCCCATACATAAGATCAACATGTTAATGCATCTCAATGACTTACAGATCATATATGAATGTGTAGCTCCAAAAGCAAAGATCTAGAAAAAACATCTATTCTTCCTACTAACATGGATGCTTCTCTTGGCCAACATTCAGTACAGACTGAAATACAAATTTGTTTGTGAAGTCTACAATTCCTCTTGCAAACGTAAGTGGTTTCACCAACAGCTGGAACCATGAGAATGAACCAGACATGATGGAGGAACATCCATTGCAATATGATTTGGTCTTCTCTCGATCACACGGCGAGGCTATTTTCGGAATACAAACTTTAACTTAGGCAAAATGATGCCCATTGTATAATCAGGCCAAAGCAATGAAGCACTAGTGTTGGCCAATAAATAGTACAGTACTACTTTTCTGCAGTCCATGAAGTGACTATCCAATCTTTCTGTGTCTATTTTCAAATGGCACTGCATGCAGTGACTATACTATTCTCTTGTGCAGTTCAACCAAAATTGCGGGCACTTTGTTGGTTTGCCAAATAGCAACACGCAGACATCTCTGTCTGCACAAATATCAAGCAGCTAGTAAACATATACCACACCTTGTATTTTCGGGTTAAACATGTCTCTTCCGCTTAGCATCTGTCATGTTCTGCACTGGACAATCTGATACAGTTATGTTTTGCCCTGGACAATTTCATACTGAATTGATTTACTAGTTTAGAGCAGAAATATAGCGCCTATTCTTCATCAGACCAAGGATATCCATATTCGCAGTGATGGAAGAGGTGAAATCAATACAACCGAAATTGAGCATCCAATCATTGAATCATGTCCTGCACCTCCAATGTAGGTGCACCCTGCCAATAAATTCACATGCAAACCACTAGTATTACTATCTAATGATAGTACAAAAAGAGTAGCAAGATAGTGGCAAACCATGTACCTTCGTAATGAACAGCTCATAGTGCCACCAATTGGATATAAAGGTTGGGAAAAACATGCTCCTAATGTTGAACCAGTTGGACTTTTTGTGCAGTTCCACTAAAATCGAGCATCCCTGTTTGCATAGATATTGAAAGTGTGATTACTCTAAAAGTGGCACTAGTTGAAGCATAGACTCACAAATATAAGCATTCCAATTTCTTAATGGGAAAAGGTAGCAAGACTGTTTCTAACCACCTGTTTGAAGGAATAAATAAAGCAACAACGGCTGATGTGAGGAAGGCATACATAGTTTTTTTCTGGAAAAGTGAGCCATTCCTGACCTTTCCTCTTCTTTTAAGCAAATTTTGTGCAGTTCTACTAAAATAAAATGCCATCACCGCCTTGACAATTCAGTGACACTGTACAAAAGGAAATGACTTCACATTATATCATGATGTCAGGTATGTAGCCGACAGGCATTACAGACAAACATACAGACCTCCTCAAGAGAATAGCCGGAGGAGGAGGTGCCCACTCTTGACCTTTCCTCTTGTCTTATTAATTGTCTGTGCAGTTTAACCAAAATAAAATGACATCAGCGCCTTGGCATTTTGGTGACACTGTACAAAAAAATTAACTTATCTCATGAAAGTGAGGTATGTAACCTATAAGCATTAACAGTGGAAAAATCTGACGGGAGTAACAAGTTTCATCGTTGGTATACTGGTTGTGCAACAGCATTAGAATGCCTTATAGCTGAAAAAATCTTTAATACATCCACGATCAACAGCTAACCCTGAAATAATCCAGTGACATTAAATGACATTGCTTAAATTTATGGGTGGCATTAGACTGA
This sequence comes from Triticum monococcum, assembly GCA_034509565.1. Taxonomy (NCBI): domain Eukaryota; kingdom Viridiplantae; phylum Streptophyta; class Magnoliopsida; order Poales; family Poaceae; genus Triticum; species Triticum monococcum. The sequence goes on along the minus strand of CM067842.1, from coordinate 523,019,548 downwards.
GAGCGGCATTAGTTAAATGTGGCATCACTTTAGCAGTAGCATTGCTTGACTTGACTGGTGGCGTTATACTAACAGCAAAAAAAGTGGCAATAAGAGCATGGGAGGCACCAATACGATGTACCTCCACGGACGCAGAGTGGTGAGGGAGGTATGGTTGCCCAGCGCAACAAATATCCAGGCAGCATATGTGGATTACGGTCCCATTTTTTTCTCTTTAGCCACCTTTTTCCTATGTGAGGACAACAAACCGATCGACCTGGTCATTCTCTATTGCGTTGTAATGCCTTTCTACGCTTCTTCAACCAAGAGACACGAGACTCGTTCCTTAGCTACTGATGTTCCCCTTTTCAACCTAGATGCGGGTTCGAGCCTACTCTCTTGGACAGTACAATCTCCCTTCCTTTCCTTATTGAACCTAGACATGGATTAGTCTGCATGAAGTAGGGTTTCCTTTAATAGTGCAAATTATGGTTTTCGTCTGCGTGGCCAGCAGAGTAGAGGATAGCAAATTGGGAAGATGGTGGAGTGGAAAAAGATCCACATGCAATGACATAGCAGATGGGGCAATAGAACAAGTTTATGGCTCGAAAAGAGGTAGCATACCTGAGGGTTGGCAGGAAGTGGCTTCGCTCGTGGTCGTCGTCCTCCGCACACACTACGGCAGCGAGCTTGGAGACGGAGGCCATCCCGCGCGGGCGCTAGGTCTGAGAGGACGGCCTTGTCGTCAGTGTGTGACCTCGCTCGCCGATGACGAGTGCGTCAACGCTGCACGTCCTTCTCTTCCTCGGCGGATCTGTGACCACCGGTGAGGAGGGAGAGAGGGGTCGTCTTTTTAGATCTGGAGAGAGGGTGGTAGTGTGAGAAGCAAGTGGGCAGCCCTTAGCAAGAAAGCGCTGAAGCTCCAGCCTATATATATCTATTTATACTACTTGTACTGGAGGCGGGGGAGTGGTAGAGTAGTTTATATATTCTCTGCATACAGTACCAGTTAGTCGTGCTTCAAAACTGATCGGCACGCCATTAAAAAAATAAAGGTCGATAACTAATGCGGCACCTCGGGCCAACGCGGCCAGATCGCATTTCGCACGAGAAATTACACACCATGTTTCGTTGACATGTGGTCCTGTTCCAACATATCAATGAGACGACGGCAAGTAGTAGGAGTATTTCCGAACAGACGTGTAGGCCGGGGCGCCTCTTCGTGAACCGTGGCAAACTCGCAACCGTCCACCGTCTCTTCGCCTTTCCCTCTCGATTTGGAACTGCTATCGCACGCTCTTCCTCTCCCTCCTCCATTTTCCTTCAGCCCTTCACCCTTTCTTCTGCCATTGTTCAATCGTCTTCTCCATGTAGGGAACAGGCCGGAAACAACCTCGTTATTCTTGCCCCGATCTGAAAGATGACGTCGTGGAGGAACTCATTGATCGGTGCGACGTCATCACCTCGGCTAGCATGGCAGGTTCGTTCCAGCCCATTCTCGACTCAACTAATAACATTATTGCAAGGAACCCAAGGGTCAAGGAGCGGTTTGATCTCCCCTATCTTCTTCGCCATGACCCTGCTCGCTGGCGAGCGGACGACGGAGACCTCGCCTTGTGCAAGTTGATGCCACTTGATAATGATACGTGTGATGTCAAGATGCCATCGCTTAAGGGTAAGTCCTGGCCTGGCGCAAATGGAGATTGGGTTGTTTATATTGGGTACAATTGCGAGTGGGAACTTGTGAATGTGTACACTCGTCAGCGGATTCCACTTCCAAAAATCTCCGAGTGCCCTGAGGTTGAGCACACAGATGATCTACGTACGTTCAAATACGATCATGGTGACTGTCATGTACTGAAGATAGCAATTTGTCGAGTTCCCAACCGCTCTTGGAATTACAAAAACTATGATGTTGTTGCTATCTTCGACAAGCTAGTTGCCGTCCTTCGTGGTTCGACTGGATGGATATTACTCAAAAATCAGTTTCTACACACGGATGTGTACTGTGATGCAATTGAATACAAGGATCTTGTGTTTGCTGCCACCTCTCGTGGCACTGTTTTTGCATGGGATCCTCGTTTTTTCGGTACGTTTGTCTTCCACCGTAATTATAATTGTTTCATCCACATACATGCGGGTTAGCAACTTTCCCTTTACTAATTAACCTTCTTCTTGTGTTTCCAAGGTCATGTGGACATCCCACCACCTATACTTGAAGATTTTTATAACCAAGGGGGAGATGACGATGGTGATGATCACGAGCATGAGGACGAGCAGCGCCGATATACTCCGTGGCACCTGGCAACTAATTCCGATGGATCACCTCTTCTTGTGTGTATACAGCCCACTGATGATGTTACTGCTAAGGAAGCAGGTGTAGTCTCCCATGGTTGCACTCTCCGGACCTATTCCAACACCCGTTGCATGGTATTCGGGATGGATACTAGTGTGCTAGCACCAACTCCTTCTCCCTGGCACAGAATTGATAGTCTTGGAGAAAACTCGCTCTTCCTTGGACGAAAGTATCCGATGATGGTGAAAGGCGATCCAACCGATGTTGACACATTTATGAGAAGCAACTGTGTCTATACCTCGGACATTTGCGTGGTTCCCTACCCTGGTACTGATATAGTAGGCCGCTTCAGCCTGGATGATCAGTCCTGCGTTGGTCTCCAGATCGACAATGCATGGCCCGTCCCAGAGAATCACTTGTGGTTCAAAGCAAGCGTTTCCAACGCCGCGGAATGGTTGAGTTGAAGTTCATTTCATGGCTTGTTATTTGTTGTGTGGTGAAAACTTTAGTATTTATAATGTATCCTCGTTGTCAATGTGGGTTGATGACCTGTTGTACTATGTAATAAAATGATATGCCTGTGATAAACTTACTAAATTTATGAATGGCTTTCGAGCCGCTTCTCTGAGTGAGTGGTGCAATGAGGCAAAAAAATACTTTCTGAATACATAATTGTACGTGCATTGCAACAGGTTATCGGATGAGGCCAATCAACAATAGTAGTACACTATTTGTACTAGCTTCACATGCTTCGCGCGTCGGGCGGGTGTTTTTACTGTAGCCATATGTTAATGTGTTCGTTGTATGTAACCAGCACCTCGAATCCTCGATATACTAGTAGTATAGTATATAGTAGGAGTAAGTAGTAGGAGTAGTAGGGTGGCATGGGCCAGAACAAGCATTCACGTCCAGGAGTACGGCACACGCCACCACCACGACATCCATCTGACACCATATTATTTCTTGGAGTCCGTGCGAGAGCAATATCTTCAACCTCGTTGTTTCTCTAACTTCAGCCATCACGCGGCGAGCGAGGTGGGGGTTTGCCGATAGTCGGTTTCCTTAACTGCGGTCCCACTTGTAAGGCCAATTCCAACGCACGACCCCAAACGGACCTCCGTTTTGCACGAACTCCAATGATAATTTTGACTACTCTTGTAGTAAGTTGGATTAGTGCCTTCTCGATGCATTCATTGTTGATCTGCGGAGGCTCGATCTTGTGTGCTTCTTTCTTCTTCGAGTGTAAAGAAGTAGACGTTGCTTCCTCGCATCTAGTCTCATGTCTAGCCTCTATTCTATACTAGCTAAAAGTGATAGAACATCTACTAAATTGCGCTGTATCAATATATGCATGTACTCTTCTTCCCAATACAAAAACTTGCATCCATTCTACTCCCTCTGTTGCACAATACTACATGCCTTCTATTTGTCAAAATATATATGTATCTAGACATGTCTTAGTATATAGGTACATCCATTTTTGGACAAATGGAAGTCAAGTATTTTGGAACGGAGGGAGTACACAATAAAATCTTTAAGTTAGCACAACTAGTCCAATCCGAGAGCAGAACCGAAGATTTGGTCGGGTTCTTCCTCCTTTTGCCGACACGTGGGACATCCAGCATCCAGGTCGTGTCATGAAAGAAAATAGAGTGGTAGTTGAAGCCACGAGATGTGCATCTTGGGTTAAAATGTAAATAGAATATTACTCCAAAAGCGGCCATCGAAGATCTTTATTGGATTTCTTTTCCATCACCAGCACGTCGAGGTGAAAGATGTGCAGGTTCAGTGGGTCCTCTTGCGTTTTCACTGACATGTGGGGTCGCATGTGAGCAAACAGACGATGGGCTCCGTGCATCCGCTGGCTGGCTGAGAAGAGAGATAGAGGAGGGCTGAGCACGGACTGCAGGAAATTTGTTCTACGTACCTCGATATAGAGTCGATATAGTGGGGTGGCATGGGCCATAAATAGCTTTCACGTCTAGCAGTACGGCACACGCCACCCACACGAGTCCCATCCGACACCAATTTTCTTGGAGTCCGTGCTACAGCCATCTCTTCTCCCTCCTGTCCTCTTTTCTCAGCCATCGCGCGGTGGGTGGGGTGGTGGTTTGCCGATAGTCGGTTTGCTCAACTGCGGTCCCACTTGTAAGTGAAAATGCAACACCGCACGCATTACCGCTTGAGCGGCGTGCCGGACCAACCGTGTGGGGGTGCGATGCAAACATGGCATGCTTTTCCTTTTGAACTCGTAACTTGTAAAATTTGGTTCTGCTCCATGGCGTGACCGATAGATAGAAAATAACTATTTTGCCTAGAGTAATGAGAAGTTTGCTTCTGGCGCAGTTCATGCATGGAGTACGTACGAAAATTATGAAGTTGATGCGAAAGGTAAGATAATTACTGTAGTATAATATACTACTACATGGATTTGATGGAAGGAAAAAAAATACATACAGATCCATCAACGTTCAACGACATCCTCACGCCCTAGTGCGCCGGGTCACCAACCGACGTGTGAGGAGCTGCGGCATTGGCGGCGAGCTCAACGTGCTTCTAAACAGTGTCGTCCAAGGTTGCCTTGCGCTCCAAGAAGGCCAGCATCCTATCGTCCTCCTCTTGCATGTACTAGTCCTTGTGGACGATTTGCGCGTAGACGTGGGTGATTATGTCGATGGTGTCTTGCTGCGCCAGGCACTGCGCGGCGAGCGCGACCTCGAGGTGCACATTCTCCGACGCGACGGCGGGTTGTCGCAGGGCCACCAGTGCGTCGAAGAGGTTGTTACCATAGTGGCCATTGAGGGTGGCAGGCATCACAGAGCCTGGGCGCGTCGGCTGGAGGCTTACGTCAAAGTCGTCCGCAAGCTTCTTGACGATGGTGAACTTGTCGAGGAAATCGACGAGGACCTCGTCGAACAAGGATGCGAAGCTGTCGTCCAAGCGGCCCCTCGCCCTGGCGGCCTCAAGCAATACTACCTGCCGGGCCGCTGGCCGCGTCGTGGACCATCTGGCACAGCCAGCTGATGCTCGCGCTCATCGCCTCCATGGGTCTAGCGTAGCTTCTAGTCAACTGATATTGCGATTCGAGTGATCACTCAGCCCTTGGTTAGCGTGCGTAGGTGCGTAGGATTTCGTACTACTCGTCGGCCCTCTACCGCACCTACCTTTGGCTGTATGATAGGTGGGCCAGCCACCCCCTGGGGCCACATGTCATTCACCCAAAGGCAGTTGCCATAAGTCAATGAAGTTGCGTCCCCCTCCATGCCGGTGCAGTATAGTCATCTCACCGGACTCTTGTTGGGGCCAACCGAGAGAAGTTTCATGTTTATTGGTTTATTGGTCCCCTTTGCATTTTGCGCCAAGTTTTGACCTTTGATTTAACTAATAAAATGTTAATGCATGTAAACAAAAATGCTGTGTAAGTCACCTTACGAAAACCAAATAATCCCAAAATACTTAGGCACAGTGCATTAACTCCCTCCTTATTTCTTATTTCGTGACATATCAACCAATGAGAGATGTGGGCCGTGCATGCTTTCAGTGACTTGAGACCAGTACCAAACATGACATGCAATGTTTAGTTCATTGCATGCAATCCTATCACAGTACTCTAGTTAGCAAAAAAACATTAAGTTCTCTCGCCGATAGGAATAAAACACCATGTATTTATTTACAGAGGGAGTAGTACATTTTTGGTGACATGCATTACTAGATATTGCTAGTCAATACTAAAATCCAGATGGACGTGGTAGTACTCCTAAATCCAGACGGTGGTGCTACTAGTACTAGTAGTAGTACTACCAATGTAGTAGTAGGAGTACTAGCACTGTACTACCCGTTGGTCAAATTATTACGTGATGCTCCTCACAGTGAAGTGACAAGACCCTGCGCCGAAGATGACACCTGAGTATAGGCGCCGTGTTCGGCATACCATAGTCAGCCTCACCGTCTGCAGTCACTATCATCATGGCTGTAGAGCTAGCCTGCTTACAACTAGCCCTGTTCGACATAATTTCCCGTGCGTAGATGCCCGTGCATTGCACGGAACACCAAGATTGGGGGTGGACGGCTCCGGCAGCAGCCATCGCGCCAGATTTTTCCACGGCCTTCTACTCCTAGATGTGGTGGGGAGGAGATGAGGCTGATTGTGAGAGACAAGGAGTTGTTTGTAAACAGGGAACAAGTGCGGGCATCTTTTTGCAAAAATGGAGAAGCTTGGTTTGTATGCGTCAGATCTAGATCCGACGGCTATTGGTGAAAGATGGGAGGCACAACATCATCACAACTCAGGACCCGTTTGATTCGCAGGATTTTGAAAACACAGGAATAGGACACGACAATATTACAAGTTTCAAACTGATATTGCAAATGTTAGGAGTAATGCTGCACCTACGAAGAGGGAATTACTAGGAAGTTTACGTAAGAACTTTCGTTACTTTAGGTGGATGCAGCATTATCGTACAAACTAAAATCCACCGCCCTGACAAGTCACTAATGGGAAAATAAGTTTTCGAGTCTCTGGCCACTTGATGTTTCAAAAAAAAATTCAGCTTCTGCGGAGACTTTGTCATTTAGGCTTAGACGCTTGCGGTGATCAGCACGCCATTCATTATTGCGCCAGAGAACGCCAAACCTCATTACCTTGAGCACACTTGCCTCCAGAACAAAGAACCAGGCCAATTTAATCTCAGATGTGCTGCCTCGGTAGTCGATCAAATCAATTTCTGTAAGATGGAGATCAAGGCATTCGATGAGATTGTTATAGTGCAGCACATTTTTCACTTTCGGGTCTTTTTTATCTGCAAAAGAAGAGAACATATTAGAGCAGCTGGCTGCATAAGATTGTCGTGTCATCAAGAGGTACCAATATCATTCGGTCATATGATAGGGTTGGCTGGCTAGTGATATTTTTTCACTCTCTCTCTCTCTCTCTCTCTCTCTCTGTTTCCTCTCATTTAACTAGGAGCACGTGAAGAGCTTGGGCATTTGTTGCCTTCCACTATGTGGCCGATGCCATATTTCGCAAAAGTATGCCACATAATACGCATCGATGTCAAATCAAAAGATTTTGGCACCGCTCTCGCGATGTGAGAGAGTTGACACCGTTGTGCACACAGACCCACATGTATAAACAAATCAATCAAACCAGCTACACCAGCCTCTCACTCTCCCAAACAAGTGTTTTTTATTGCCTCAGTCCTCTCTCTCTCCCATGCAGTGTTTTTTCATTGCGTGCGTTAATTTGGCACCAGAGCAAAGTAGGTGATCCAGATTGGGACACCAGGTGAGCAATGGCGGGGCATCGATGCCAAATGCATCACAAGTGAATTTGGCACATGTTTTGGCCTACATAGCCCACTTTTGTAATACTACCTCGTATTTAGTATAAAATTTTGACCATAGATTTACCTAAGAAAATGCCAATGCATGTCACTAAAAATTACACCATTTGAAATTATGTTCAAATATGAATCCAACGATATAGTTCTTAGTGACATGCATTAACATTTTGTCAGTTAAATCTATGGTCAAATTTTGATACTACAAAATTGGAAGAGTAAACCAGGACGGAGGTAGTACTTGCTCTTAGGGTAACCATAAGTTACTTTCCACTATGACTAGCCTAGGCTACTATAGTAGTACATCATAAAAACGATGCAGGTGATCACGTGAGAAAAAAATACTAAAAACATTTCTTTCGGTGCCGTGCGTAGATGCAGTTTTGAACACTACACTTGTCATCGTAATTTGGGAAAATTACGAAAAAATTGAGCTACGTTGTGATTACCGTTTACTTATAGGTAAGAAGTTTCACCTCGATGAGTAGCTTCTCCATGCACGGAAAGCATGTAAGGAATCCAACAACTTGATCCAGATTGGGGCCGATAGATTTTAGTGCTAAGATCTTCACTGTGCGCATGGACTGGGTCAAGCTTGTGGGAATCATTTTCTGGAAGACGGTCGTAAATACATCAAGAAGAAATTTAAAAATGTGGATTTCAAGAAGACGGGGAAGAAGATGAGTGTTGTACCTGAATGATTACGGATCCAATAAAGAGTTCGGAGAATTTGGCAGACGAGTACACCAACGTTGTCAATTTCGGCGCGTCAATGACCCTGATTTTTGTTGGACCTTCTAGATCCGATACAAGCAATCTCTCGAGGAAAGGCGCATTCTCAATGACCATAGCGTGGAACAGCTGGAGTGATCTCTTCCCAATTGATGTCTTGTTGCGGGGCCAGCAAGACACATAAATCCATCGGAGATTCGTCGAGGCGATGTGGAGGCTAATGAACCCGTGGATCTGCTCAAGACGAAGGTACTCGAGCACAGTATAGCTGCGGAGCAGGTGCTCCATAGCCTTCTTCGAGATGACAACGTCGAAGAGGTCGAGCTGCTTGAGTTGAGGGAGAAGAAGAGCGGGCGCGACATTAATCCGGGGAAGATAGCAGGAGCTGAAGCTGGCACGACGCAGCGTTGGCGTGAGGCGGAGCGCGGACGGCGGCAAAGAGCGACATGCGGGGGATAAGAACCACTCGTCGAACTTGGGTTGGACCTTGCAGTTGGTACTGAACATGCGGATGTCAAGGCATTTGGCTGGCCCAGGGTGCGATGGAAGGATCTTGGAGACTGCGGCCATGCGTTTGCAATCCCCATCGCAGAGGTAGCTGTCGACAGTGAGGTTGAGGGGGACGCAGCGCCAGAGGGCGCCACCGCCGGGAGAGCAGAGCGGTCCGCACGGCAGATTTGGTGGGGAGGAGGCCGATGATGACGAGTAGCGTGTCGTCGGGGAGGCTGCTGATGAAGTCCAGGCTCGCCGGATGCGGTTTTGGCTCGAGCCGCCTCCGCTTGTTGGCTGCCTCGCCGTCCATCTCAACCGGCGGCGACGCCGGTGTACACGTGTGCTGGTGTGTGTTGTGTGCTGGGTGTGCGCGAGTGCGTCCTTCTGTGCATGCCGCCGCGCAGTGGTGAATTGTGCGCGAGTGCGTCCTTCCCATGCAAGAAGTTTGTCCTCAATGCACCCTCAATTTACTAGCATGCGGGGTGCTACCCCGAGTGGTTTCAACTTTGTTTACTTCACCGCGTGTCAGATGGGCCTCTAGTTTACTTATTTTCACCCACTACCACATGGGCCAGCACACAAAGATACAGAACACGAGCTGACAAGGCAGCATGTGGATTGGTTGACCGGTCAACTAAACAATATACGGAGCTATACGCTGACACAGTGAGCGTATAATCCGTCGGTATAGAGAGTTCGAGTGAGAGGGGAGGCACTTGAGAGATAGCCGAGAGAGAGAGAGAAAGAGCTACTCCCTCCGTTCGATAATGTAGTTCCAACATTTTTTTAAGTCAAACTTTTGAAACTTTGACCAAGTTTATAAAGAAATTACTTATATCTACAATAGCAAAGATAAATGATAGTATGAAGTAAGTACATGTTGTGATGAATCTAATGATCGTTCCAGATGTAAATGTTTTTCTCCACATATACCTGGTCAAACTTTTCTAAGGTTTGACTTTTCAAAACATCCATATGCTTATGGACGTGACAGAGTCCCTAACAAGAGAGAGAGAGAGAGAGTGAAAAAAGTGTGTGTGCGTGTGTGAAAGAGACATGGACAACACACGATAAAAGTAGAGAAAAAGCATACGTGTCTTATGCAAACATATCACACATGCATCTTCAACAACGGAGGCAAGGTGAGGAGAAAGTGTGTGGTTGTTTGGAACCGAGAGAGCAAGACCCCTAGCACATGGCCAAGAGGGGTCTGACAAACAAGGGAGAGAGGTCGAGAGAGACGTACGGAGAAAATGCAGACATGGGGAGGAGAGAGTGTATGTTTGTCATAGATAGATCCCTTGGAGATCGTGATGGGACTACATGGGTGGGAGATCGAGTGACAAGGTGTGTGCGCGATAGAAGATGCCCCGAGAGATATCGAGATAGACGTATGGATGGAAGGAGACAATACGTGTGTTCCTAATGGCTAGTAAGAGATAATCATACTTAGGATCGAGGGGGGGGGGGAGTTCTTGCGCCTATGATGGATTGAGGGATTATGGTACTTAGGGGGGTGCGTGTCACATGGAGAGAGAACAAGGGCGGAGAGTGTTGGATGGGTCTATATGTATAGCGTGAGCAAGACATGTGTATGTGTGAACCAGGGAGATATAAGGCCCGTTTGGCTTGCGTCCTGAGCATATTTTGCCTGGCCTGGGGTTGTGGCTGGATTTCACGCACGCTTGTTTGATTGCTACCCTGTGAAAAAGAAAGCCCGCCTGGCCTGGGTTCCCTTGCACTTTAATTAGCCTGGCTGAACTCCAGACACTGCAAGTAGCCTGGTCCAGGCGACCGATTTCGAACGCCTGGCCATGCCTGGTCGTGTGGCGACGAGGCTAACAACAACATGGATGGATATTAGCATTAAATAATTGATGCATGGATTGATTGATGGGACGCTGATGCTTTGCCTGGCCCAGGCATGAACCAAACGCTTCAGCACCACACAAGCCTGGCCAGGCAGAAATATTTTACATCTCATGTCCACACCAGGCAGTATCAGCCATCAAGGCATGAGGGTGAGGTCACGAACCAAAATGACCAATAAAGTTTGAGAGAGATTGAGGATCCCCGATAAGGCTGAGTGGTGCGTCAGATAGCTGAGAGGGGGAAAGAGATATTCCATCCGCTCGATAGTGCAGTGCATGTAGATTTTTTAGAAGTCAAACTTTAGAAACTTTGATCAGGTTTACGCAAATGTTATTTATATCTACAATACCAAAGATACATCATACAAAACTACATCTCATGGTGAATCTAATGGTATATGTTTGCCGTACTAGATGTAATTCTTTTTCTCCACGTTCATGGTCAAACTTTGTGATGTTTGACTTTTCAATAAATCTGTATGCTATGGACCGAGGAGAGTGCCTGAGTCGAGACAGATCAAGTGCGTGTGAAGGAGAATGAGTAAGTGTGCAAAAAGAGTATGCGTGTGAAAGAGAAAGTGACAACAAACGATAAATTAGAAAGAGAGAGTGTTTTTTCGTTTCTTATGCGAACATATCACGCATGCATCTCCGAGATGGAAAAGCGAGGCGAGGAGATACACGAAGATAGCTAGTGTGCGATTGTTTGTAACGGAGAGAGACACCCCTGTAGCACATGTCCAATAGAGGTGTGGCCAACAAGGAACAAAGGCCGAGAGGGACACATGGATGGCATGGATGCATGGGGAGGGACAGAGGGTGTGTTTGTGATAGAGAGATCCCGTCGAGATCGTGAGGGGACTATATGGGTGGGAGATCGAGGGAGTGCGTGCGCGATAGAAAGATGCCCCGAGAGAAATCGAGATAGACCATGCACATGTTTGTGATGGAGACTAAGATTAGCTAGTCATATACATATAGGGGGGACTGCGTGTGCCTACAATTGAGTGAGAGACCATCATACTTGGCTAGCTGGGCATGAGATTGTGTGTGTGCGCGTGTGAGATGCAGAGAGAACGAGGGGGAGAGATAGAGTTTTAGATGGGCCTATCGAGTGCGAGTGAGATATGCATGTGTATGTGTGACCCAGGTGGATGGAGAGTTTGAGAGAAGGGGGGAAGAGCTCTGAGACGACATAGTGGTGCGTGAGAGAGTTACATGCAAAGAGGCAAGGAATCTGTGTGCGTACGATGAGTGCACCCAAGATATCTGGCTTGGACTAGCTAGAGTATCATACATAGTGTGCGAGAGAGACCTATAGATGGTGTATATATGCATGCGAACTAGAAAGACCCCCCCCACACACACACAAAGAGAGAGAGATGGAGAGAAAGGGAGAGGGACCAACAAGGTTTTTGTGTCGGATGCGTGCGATAGAATTGAAGATTTTCGGCGAGAGAGAGAGAGAGAGAACAGGAGTCTGTGAGAGGGAGAGGTCGCGTTTTATGCATCAAAGACCGATATAAATCATGTTTCGATATAAAATTGCATTCAAATATTTAAATTGGAGAACATGTTGTCTGCAATCCACACATGAACGGATATATGCGTATATCAAACAAGTTCATTAATTTGACTTTCAACATGTTCATGGAGTACTATAGTACTGTACAACATGCTACTCAATTGAGATGTTCAATTTTGGATTTAGTTCACTATTTTGACCTACTGAACGAGCTATTTCATTGAACCGAGATATTTCATTTTGGGTTTGATTCGCGTTTTTGAGTGGGTCAACTATTTGTCATGTAGTAAATCGCTAGCAACGAGCATGTAAAAACACATTACTCCCGAGCATCATCTCTTCATCTAAAAAAGAAGTGGCAAGCTAATATTTCAAAATTTGATCTGAATCGACTTGGCAAGGTAGACGTGGATGCTTGTCCTCCCAAAATTTTGAATGAACCGTTAAACATCCTCTCTGCTCGGTGGAATTCGTCCAAGCAAATAAATGGGAGACGCGAAATTACCGTCCTATGTGGGACACACATCAATTGGCCCGTTGTACATCGAGGGTAGGTTCGTAACTTCATCCAAGCGCGCCTTCTCCTCGGCCGAAATGACATGTGCCGAACAATTCATAAACCATGGTCGGCAAAACAGGCTCTCCTCGCTCGAAATAGCTCGCGCCCACTATTTCAAAACACGCTCTCCTCGCCCGAAATCGCTCGCGCCCACTATAGTTCAAAACACGCCCTCCTCACCCGAAATCGCTCCCGCCCACTATTTGGGGAGAAGCAAAGTTACTCTACTATCCCTCACCCTCAGTACACAGACCCAAGCCGAGAAGCCTAGAGGCAAGGGTAGAACTGTAACTCCCCCTCACATTTCAGACAAATGCGTCCGTAAGACATGGTTCCACTCCCCTCCCAATTCCCCCCTGCCCGCGACCATTCATACCTCGTGGGCGCCAAATCACCTTCTCCCCGGGAAGCTCCCTTCTCCCGAGCCGTGAAACCTCAGCCCCACCTCCATGGCGCCCCCACCACACCAATTTCACAGCCGCCCTCCTCCCTAATGCCGGAGACGCTGTCCATTTGCCGTCGTGCACTGGGACGTGTGCCTCTTACTCGATGCTACTGGTGCTGCCTCGACGACAGCCGCGTGAACCGTATCGGAGCCGATCCACCCTCACAGTTGTTCACGGCGCCGGAGCGGCTCCAACTTCAGATCCGTCCAGAGTCCTGGCGCTGCTTCGGCGTAGCCGTTGACCGTCGCGACATCACTCTTTCCCTGCCGCCGGTCGCCACCACAACTGCGCCGGCCTCACCGACTCGGCAGCTGGACCTGCCTACTTCACCATGCCGCCAGATAGGCCGCACCCTCATCTCAAATCACTTTATTTAGGCGTCAGTTGTCTGAATTTTTATTCTGGGCCAATCGATTTGCAATAGGAAGCAACACCCCTCGAGGCAGCGAAGCTCCTAGGCTGCCGGTTGGCTGGTGTCTAACGTAAGGGTGCGGTGCCGCAAGTTCGCCGCGGAAGCAGCGCTTAGATGGCTATCTTTTAGAGTTGCGTGGGTTGAAGGTACTTCCGCCGCTGGATCTGGATGACGGGGAGTCTTTGTGGATTGGCCCGGGGGCGGCGCAACCACGACAGTGCGGTGGGGCGGGGAGCGGGGTTTTGGCCGGGGCCACGGACGGCGGAGGCAGGCTCCTCTGCCGTTGGTCGCTGGCTCTTCGGGGAAGATTCCAAACAGTGTCAGCCGGGAGGCACAAGACGGCCAGCCATCCGGCGTAGATCGGACAGTACCAAAATAAAATAAAATCGTGTGACCCCAATTTCGTCTTCAGTCAATAGACGTGTGACCACTCTCGTACCTTGCTGTTGATCTCTTAGTGTATTTCTTCAGATCAAAGAGATATGTCGTTCTTAACATTATGCGTTATCTGCATCTTCAGACACACCGTCTTCCGACTCACCGCAGCCGCTCCAACAAGGGAAGCATACATCAGAAGGGAGCTATAGTCCCCACTCAACAGTTCCCTGCATCGAATGCGCGTGCCCGACATGCACAACCATGACAACTGCAGGGCCATCGACAAGTCAGCACATGATGCTCACTCCTATGGATGGCAGCCCGATAGGTTGTACCCTCATCTTACTTGTGTGCAACATTTATGGCTTTGTTATTCATCTAAGCATGGAAAATAGATCATCACATTTCACTGTATATTCATGCTGGTCTCTTACAGGTCTTGTTCAGGAGTTAACGCCGTTCCATAGTTCAGCTAAGATACTTGTTCTTTAGGTAACACTATTCCATAGTTATCATCCATCAGCCAATGCTATCCCACAAGCTGGTGATTATAGTATTATACCACTTCTAGTATTTCCTATGTTGTTCTTTAATACTTTTGTGTGCCATCTAGTTAATCTCGAGTACAAACGATACATATTCTGTAGCTTTCATCTATGTTCTCCCTTTAGTTTATGAGACCTGTTGCTGCTAGTTAACCCCAGTCCTACTATTTATGTCGTCTCCTACAGGCACTCATTACATAAATCTAACTACTAGTTGTCTTCCATGCATGTCAGATATAATGCACACACTGATATATCCACAAGAACCTCACGGAGCAATGTAAAGGCCAATAAACTTGATGTCAATGATACCCAATATGATGGAACATGTAAAGGTAGTTCTTCAGAAGACTTGCAGAAAGATGATGAATCCTCTTCACCCCACAAGATCCTTGCTCTAACTTGGCCTGTGATATGGGTACAACATGCATATAATGTCATGGAGTGTATCTACTCTCTTGCAATGCCATGTGCTTAGCATGCTGATCATGCATGTAAATATGTCATGCCTTCCTGTTCTACATTCCGCTAGCATACAGTTTTACATTCAACTAGTGTTTTTTTGCTGTGTTGTCCTGTCGTATCGCTAGCTCTTACACCATACTCCCTCCATCCGGATTACATGTTGCCGAAATGGATAAAAAAGGATGTATCTAGAACTGAAATACGCCTAGACCCATCCATTTTTTCCGGATGGAGGGAATACATGTCAATATGTCATGCCTTTCTATTCTTCAGTACCTATTCCATCTCTCTGCTGCTGCATGTGTTATAATTAAAGCACCATTCTTCTATACAAGGCATGCAAGGGGAAGACGACTATGTTAGAATCTGAAGGGTTACAAACAAGGCCTTTGCAAAAGATCCAAACGCTAGGAGATAATAAACCAACTCCAGTTTTTATAGATACTACTCCAGCACAGAGAAACCCAACTCCTACTGATAATAAGCAGATTCCAGTGGCCAAAGAAGTAGTCCGCTCCAGTCCAGCAAAAATATGTCAACTCAGTTCTAAGAAGCGTGTGCGTATCCTTGCATCATGAAATTTTATAGCATGTTGATCATATTTTATACATGTTTCTTACCCATCTCTCTTTTAGAAAATAAGCTTAACAGATAGAAGATTTTCTGCAATGGTATCGTTTATGAGGAAAGATTCTTGCAGAAATTCTCTGTGCTCCAATGTAGATGTAAGTACCTTTTGTATATCACTATATTTTTACATCAACATGTATTTTGTTAATCGGCGTGAATCCAAGATTTATCCGATCTAAATTTAGTTGTAGCAAAATGTATGATTAGAGGCCACAATGTTTATTTTTGCAAGGAAAACTGCCTGGTAGTTTTGCATCCTGAGCTGCATGCGTGTACTATCTCATATCAGTGGGTTTGAATACTTTGGTTCTGCAGTGGGTTTTTCAGTGTTTTTTACTGTGTTGTCCTCTTGTATCCCTAGCTCTTACATCATACTCCCTCCGTCCGGATTAAATGTCGCAGAAATGGATAAAACTGGATGTATCTAGAACTGAAATATGCCTAGACCCATCCATTTATTTTCGGATGGAGTGAATACATGTCAATATGTCATGCCTTTCTATTCTTCAGTACCTATTCCATCTCTGTTGTAGCATGTTTTATAACTGAATCACCATTCTTCTATATAAGGCATGCAAGGGGAAGACATCTATGTTAGAATCTGAAGGGTTACAAACCTGGTCTTTGCAAAAGATCCAAATGCCAGGAGATAATAAACCAACTCCATTTTTCATAGATACTGCTCCAGCACAGAGAAACCCAACTCCCACTGATAATAAGCAGATTCCAGTGGCCAAAGAACTAGTCCACTCTAGTCCAGCAAAAGAATGACAACTCCATTCTAAGAAGAAGCGTGTGTGTATCCTCGCATCATGAAATTTTATAGCATTCTGATCATATTTTCTACATGTTTCTTACCCGTCTCTCTTTTAGAAAATAAGGTTAAACGATAAAAGACTTCCTCCATTGGGATCGTATTCGAGGAAAATATCTTGCGGGAATTCTCTATGCTCCAGTGCTGATGTAAGTACCTGTTGTATATCACTATATTTTTACATTAGCATGTATTTTGTTAATCGGCGTGAATCTAACCTTTATCTGATCTAAAATTAGTTGTAGCAAAATGTTAAAGGCGCCAATGTTGATTTTTGTAAGGAAAACTGCCTGGTAGTTTTGCGTACTGAGCTGCATGAATGTGCTATCTCATATCACGCATATTACTGAATTGTAGTGCTTCTCTGGTTTCCCATTCATTCATTGTGTCAATGTTACTTTCGTATTACCTTACCTGGCTGATGATATCTATGCCATATTGTTTAATTTGGTGTAGGCTAGTTGCCCAAACGTTCATTGTGTCAATGTTGCTTTCCTATTATCTAACTTGGCCAATGATAGCAATGCTAGTGTGTTAATTTTGTGCAGGCTGTTGAAGATAAGAAGACAAACTCTGAAAATAGCAAGGCAACCCCATTGTTTCTTTCCAGTAAATCTAGGCCAGGTAATATGGCAATAACTCATGATTAATCTATTTGGTTCCCGTCCTAATTTACGTTATGATGCAGTGGTCAAGACACTATCCACTATCAATAATACAAGCCTGCCAAAATCGCCATCTGAATCTGTTCAGTATCCTCTGTCTTGAATGCAACGGAATAAATGTATGTTTGTGAACAAATTAACGGATGAAGCAATGATGGAAATGGTGGATGAATCAGAGGTGCAGAGTCGTGCGACACAACAACTGATCAATGTTTTCAGAGACAGTATGGCAAAGCAGCAAGAACTTGCCCACATGCTTATGGGCGTCATCTGTGCTAAGGTGGCAGATTGTGACATTGTAGATGGTTAGGTTCTGCTCATTTATTTGCACTGGCATCAATCTTTGATTGCCAAGTGGATGTAATTTCCTGTAATATATTCTGGATGTGCAGCGTTATTCCCTGTATGTCGTACCTTTGCTCGTCGTAATGGGCTCAAATTATCTAATTTGGCCTAAAGTCATGAACGAACTTTAGTGGGCCCATTGAGTTAATGGGCCATTACTAGGCCGAAAGTTAATGGTCGACCCTCTTACCTCCCGGGTCGTTAACAGGCTGACATCGAATCGGGCAATAGGTGGCCCCAATTTATTTCATGGCCCGTTAATAGGCCGTTACTAAGTTCGGGCTACATATGGCCCAACTATACTCTAGGCCTTTAGCAGGCCGAAAGAGGCAGTGGGCTTGTATTGGACCATGAAGAGCATGGGCCGCTAAGAGGCCGAAAGTTAGGTCATATTGTAAACGGCCCAACTGTGTCGTGGGCCTTTAGCAGGCCGAAAGAGAAACCAGGCTGGTATTGGACCATGAAGGGCATGGGCCGTTAAGAGGGAAAAACTAAGGTCCGACTACAAATGGCCCAACTCATTTATGGTCCGTTAACAGGCCGAAAGGCACATAGGGCCGAGATTTGTCCCAACACTTAAATGGGTCGCTAAAAGGCCAAAACTCAGGTCCGACTACAATTGGCCCAACTGATTTATGGGCCGTCAACAGGCTGAAAGTGACACCGGGCCATAAATTGGCCCAACACTTAAATGGGCCACTAAAAGGCCGAAACTCAGGTCCGACTACAAATGGCCCATCAGATTTATGGGCCGTCAACAGGCTGAAAGGCACACCGGGCCAGAAATTAGCCCAACATTTAAATGGGTCACGAAAAGGCTGAAAGATGTACATCCTGAAAATTGGACCATCCATTAAATGAGCCGTTAACAGGCCGAAATCTCATCGGGCCGATATTGAGCCCAAGTATATAGCGGGTTGTTAACGGGCTCGAACTGACGATGGGCTGCAATGGTGTCAAATCTTTAACAGGACGAATTGGCACATCTCGTATGGGCCGTGGGCTTAAATGGACCTGACACAAGTAGGCCTTATATGGGCTGGCCTGCTAATTTTTACTGGGCCGACCTTTTTCACCGGAATGGGCCACGTTGGGCCGTGCCACGTGTCGACATATCATAGGCGCCTATCTGACCCACTGACGAGCTGACACGTGTTTCGTCCGGCCAATAAGAATTTTACATGTGGAAATTTCCCATTGGTCGGGGCTGTTAACGGGTTATCGGATCCAAAACCCGACCCGATAGCTTAACGGCGTTCCGTTACGATGGATGCCACGTGTCGGTCACCCTTGACGAAAGCACTTCTGTGACGCGCGATTTATCGTCATGGAAGTGGACACTTCCGTGATGATAATTTTGGTAATGTCATGGAACACTTCTACGACAGCACATGTATGACTATCTTGATTCTGTCATAAATTTGTCATGGATGTACATGCATGACAAAAAAAGCGAACTACTGTGACAAACACGTATCATCACGGAAGTGTATTTTTTTGTAGTGTTGGATTGCTTGCTTGTCACGATGGCTCAAGATAACACTAAATTGTGTGACTTTACCAATACCAACAACAATGATTTTATTAGCACTCCGATTGCTCCTCTTACCGATGCTGAATCTTGTGAAATTAATGTTGCCTTGCTGAATCTTGTCATGAAAGATCCATTTTCCGGCCTTCCCAGTGAAGATGGCACTACCCATCTAAATAGCTTCGTTGATTTGCATGATATGCAAAAGAAGAAAGATGTGGATAATGATATTGTTAAATTGAAGCTATTTCCTTTTTCGCTGAGAGATCGTGCTAAAGCTTGGTTTTCGTCTTTGCCTAAAAATAGTATTGATTCGTGGAATAAGTGCAAAGATGCTTTTATCTCTAAGTATTTTCCTCCCGCTAAGATCATCTCTCTTAGAAACGATATTATGAATTTTAAGAAACTTGATCATGAACATGTTGCACAAGCTTGGGAGAGGATGAAATTAATGATACGTAATTGCCCAACACATGGTTCGAATTTGTGGATTATTATACAAAAAATTTATGCCGGATTGAATTTTGCTTCTAGAAATCTTTTAGATTCGGCCGCGGGAGGCACTTTTAGGGAAATCACTTTAGGAGAAGCTACTAAACTCCTAGATAATATTATGGTTAATTATTATCAATGGCACACTAAAAGATCTACTAATAAAAAAATTCATGCGATAGAAGAAATTAATGTTTTGAGTGGAAAGTTGGATGAACTTACGAAATTATTTGCTACTAAGAGTGTTTCTTCTGATCCTAATGATATGCCTTTGTCTACTTTGATTGAGAATAATAATGAATCTATGGATGTGAATTTTGTTGGTAGGAATAATTTTGGTAACGCGTATAGAGGAAACTTTAATCCTAGGCCTTACCCTAGTAATGACTCTAATAATTATGATAATTCCTACAACAATTCCTATGGAAATTTTAATAAGATGCACTCTGAATTTGAGACTAGTGTTAAGGAATTTATGAATTCACAAAAGAATTTCAATGCTTTGCCTGAAGAGCAATTACTTAAAGTTGATTATTTGGCTAGGAACGTTGATAGAATTTCTCTTGATGTTGATTCTTTAAAACTTAGATCTATTCCTCCCAAGCATGATATCAATGAGTCTCTCAAAGCCATGAGAATTTCCATTGATGAGTGCAAAGAAAGAACCGCTAGGATGCATGCTAAGAAACATTCCTTTATAACAGCGTGTTCATCTAGTTTCCATGATAATAAAGATACAGATCTAAAAGTTATTGATGTATTCCCTATTAAATCTTTGTTTTGCAATATGAATCTCGATGAGACTAAATATGATCTACCTTTACCTAGAAGGCATTCCAAAAATTCAGAGTTTTTAGATCTTGATGCTAAATTTGATAAAAGTGGGATTGAAGAGATCAAAACTCTAGATGTTAATGAACCTACTATTTTGGATTTCAAGGAATTTAATTATGATAGCTTCTCTTTGATAGATTGTATTTCCTTGTTGCAATCCATGCTAAATTCTCCCCACGCTTATAGTCAAAATAAAGCTTTTACTAAAGATATCGTTGATGCTTTGATGCAATCTTATGAAGAAAAACTTGACTTGGAAGTTTCTATCCCTAGAAAACTCTATGATGAGTGGGAACCAACTATTAAAATTAAAATTAAAGATCATGAATGCTATGCTTTGTGTGATTTGGGTGCTAGTGTTTCCATGATTCCAAAGACTTTGTGTGATTTGTTAGGTTTCCGTGATTTTGATGATTTCTCTTTAAACTTGCACCGTGCGGATTCCACTATTAAGAAACCTATGGGAAGAATTAATGATGTTATTATTGTTTCAAATAGGAACTATGTGCCCGTAGATTTTATTGTTCTTGACATAGATTGCAATCCTTCATGTCCTATTATTCTTGGTAGACCTTTCCTTAGAACGATTGGTGCAATTATTGATATGAAGGAAGGAAATATTAGATTCCAATTTCCGTTAAGGAAAGGCATGGAACACTTTCCTAAAAAGAAAATTAAATTACCTTATGAATCTATTATGAGAGCCACTTATGGATTGCCTACCAAAGATGGCAATACCTAGATCTATCCTTGTTTTTTATGCCTAGCTAGGGGTGTGAAACGATATCGCTTGTTGGGAGGCAACCCAATTTTATTTTTATTCCTTGCTTTTTGCTCCTGTTTAGTAATAAATAATTCATCTAGCCTCTGTTTTGGTTGTGTTTTTTGTTTTTAATTAGTGTTTGTGCCAAGTAGAACCGTTGGGAAGACTTGGGGAAAGTTTTGTTAATCTTGCTGTAAAAAACAGAAACTTTAGCGCTCACGAGAACTACTGCCATTTTTATTTGAAAAGTTATATTTAGTTAATTATTTTCACAGATGATTAATAGATAAATTCCTCACGTCCATAAATTTATTTTAGATTTTTTGGGGTTCCATATCTTGCGCTAGCTACAGATTACTACAGACTGTTCTGTTTTTGAAAGATTCTGTTTTTCGTGTGTTGTTTGCTTATTTTGATGAATCTATGGCTAGTAAAATAGTTTATAAACCATAGAGAAGTTGGAATACAGTAGGTTTAACACCAATATAAATAAATAATGAGTTCATTACAGTACCTTGAAGTGGTCTTTTGTTTTCTTTCGCTAACGGAGCTCATGAGATTTTCTACTTTAAGTTTTGTGTTGTGAAGTTACAAGTTTTCGGTAAGGATTTGAGGGATTATGGAACAAGGAGTGGCAAGATACTAAGCTTGGGGATTCCCATGTCACCCCCAAAATAATCTAAGTACACCAAAAGGCCAAAGCTTGGGGATGCCCCGGAAGGCATCCCCTCTTTCGTCTACTTCCATCGGTAACTTTACTTGGAGCTATATTTTTATTCACCACATGATATGGGTTTTGCTTGGAACGTCTTGTATGATTTGAGTCTTTGATTTTTAGTTTACCACAATCATCTTTTCTGTACACACCTTTTGAGAGAGACACACATGATTCGGAAATTATTAGAATAAACTATGTGCTTCACTTATATCTTTTGAGTTATATAGATTTGCTCTAGTACTTCACTTATATATTTTAGAGCACGGTGGTGGATTTGTTTTATAGAAACTATTGATCTCTCATGCTTCACTTAGATTATTTTGAGAGTCTTAAATAGCATGGTAATTTGCTTAAATAATCCTAATATGCTTGGTATTCAAGATTAGTAAAAACTTTCTTATGAGTGTTTTGAATACTAAGAGAAGTTTGATGCTTGATGATTGTTTTGAGATATGGAGGTAGTGATATTAAAGTTGTGCTAGTTGAGTAGTTGTGATTTTGAGAAATACTTGTGTTAAAGTTTGTGATTCCCGTAGCATGCATGTACGGTGAACCGTTATGTGATGAAGTCGGAGCATGATTTATTTATTGATTGTCTTCCTTATGAGTGGCGGTCGGGGACGAGCGATGGTCTTTTCCTACCAATCTATCCCCCTAGGAGCATGCGCGTAATACTTTGCTTTGATAACTTGTAGATTTTTGCAATAAGTATATGAGTTCTTTATCACTAAGGTTGAGTCCATGGATCATACGCACTTTTCTTTCTTCCACCATTGCTAGCCTCTCTAATACCGCGCACCTTTCGTCGGCATCATACACCCACCGTATTCCTTCCTCAAAACATCCACCATACCAACCTATCATGGCATTTCCATAGCCATTCTGAGATATATTGCCATGCAACTTTCCACCATTCCGTTTACTATGACACGCTCCATTATTGTCATATTGCTTTGCATGATCATGTAGTTGACATTGTATTTGTGGCAAAGCCACCGTTCATAATTCTTTCATACATGTCACTCTTGATTCATTGCATATCCCGGTACACCACCGGAGGCATTCACATAGAGTCATATTTTGTTCTAAGTATTGAGTTGTAATTGTTGAGTTGTAAGTAAATAAAAGTGTGATGATCATCATTTTTAGAGCATTGTCCCATGTGAGGAAAGGATGATGGGGACTATGATTCCCCCACAAGTCGGGATGAGACTCCGGACGAAAAATAAAAAAAGAGGCCAAAGAAGCCCAAAAAAAAGAGGCGATAAAAAAAGTGAAGGCCCAAATAATAAAAAAATAATGAGAGGAAAAGAGAGAAGGGACAATCCTACTATCCTTTTACCACACTTGTATTTCAAAGTAGCACCATGATCTTCATGATAGAGAGTCTCCTATGATATCACTTTCATATACTAGTGGGAATTTTTCATTATAGAACTTGGCTTGCATATTCCAATGATGGGCTTCCTCAAAATGCTCTAGGTCTTCGTGAGCAAGCGAGTTGGATGCACACCCACTTAGTTTCTTTTGTTGAGCTTTCATATACTTATAGCTCTAGTGCATCCGTTGCATGGAAATCCCTACTTACTCACATTGATATCTATTCATGGGCATCTCCATAGCCTGTTGATACACCTAGTTGACGTAAGACTATCTACTCCCTTTTTGTCTTCTCCACAACCATCATTCTATTCCACCTATAGTGCTATGTCCATGGCTCACGCTCATGTATTGCGTGAAGATTGAAAAAGTTTGAGAACATTAAAAGTATGAAACAATTGCTTGGCTTGTCACCGGGGTTGTGCATGAAGTGAATACTTTGTGTGGTGAAGATGGAGCATAGCCAGACTATTTTGTTTTGTAGGGATAACTTTCTTTGGCCATGTTATTTTGAAGAGACATAATTGCTTAGTTAGTATGGTTGAAGTATTATTATTTCTATGTCAATATTGAACTTTTATCTTGAATCTTTCGGATCTGAATATTCATACCACAATTAAGAAGAATTACATTGAAATTATGCCTAGTAGCATTCCACATCAAAAATTCTGTTTTTATCATTTACCTACTCGAGGACGAGCAGGAATTAAGCTTGGGGATGCTTGATACGTCTCCAACGTATCTATAATTTTTGATTGCTCCATGCTATATTATCTTCTGTTTTGGACATTATTGGGCTTTATTATCCACTTTTATATTATTTTTGGGACTAACGTATTACCGGAGGCCTAGCCCAGAATAGCTGTTTTTTGCCTATTTCAGAGTTCCGCAGAAAAAGAATATCAAACGAAGTCCAAACGGAATGAAACCTTCGGGAACGTGATTTTCGGAACGAACATGATCCAGGAGACTTGGACCCTATGTCAAGCAACCAACACGGAAGCCACGAGGTAGGGGGCGCGCCTACCCCCCAGGCGCGCCCTCCACCCTCTTGCGCCCCCTGTTGCTCCACCGACATACTCCTTCCTCCTATATATACCTACGTACCCCCAAACGATCAAAAACGGAGCCAAAACCCTAATTCCACCGCCGTAACTTTCTGTATCCACGAGATCCCATCTTGGGGCCTATTTCGGAGCTCCGCCGGAGGGGGCATCGATCACGGAGGGCTTCTACATCAACACCATAGCCTCTCCGATGATGTGTGAGTAGTTTACCTCAGACCTTCGGGTCCATAGTTATTAGCTAGATGGCTTCTTCTCTCTTTTTGGATCTCAATACATAGTTCTCCCCCTCTCTCGTGGAGATCTATTCGATGTAATCTTCTTTTGCAGTGTGTTTGTTGAGACCGATGAATTGTGGGTTTATGATCAATTTTATCTATGAGCTATATTTGAATCTTCTTAGAATTCTTTTATGTATGATTGGTTATTGATACGTCTCCGTCGTATCTATAATTTTTTATTGTTCCATGCCAATATTCTACAACTTTCGTATACTTTTGGCAACTTTTTATACTATTTTTGGGACTAACATATTGATCCAGTGCCCAGTGCCAGTTCCCGTTTGTTGCATGTTTTTTGTTTCGCAGAATATCCATATGTGTAGCGACCCGACCTCAACCGGTCAAGTCTCTGTGCTTCAGTGTCATCCCTGGATCGGTAATGCTAACACACAGTACTCGAAGGATTTATAACAGATTAGCAATCACACACTTATTACATCGAATGTCTCCAAAGAGAACTTATTACAATAACATGGCTTAAGGCCATCTAATGCGATAACATCGGAAGGCTTGGAAGATAAGTGAGTCCATCAACTCCAACGGCATAGCTGAGCTGCACGGCAACGACCTAGCGAACCTTACTCCTCGTCTGAAAAGTCTACAACATAATACGTTGCAGCCCGAGAATGGGTCAGCACATGGAATATGGTGGCAAAGTAACACAGTAGAGCAAGAACAGAATAATGCTATCACTACGTGCATATTTGGCTGGTGAAAAGCTCTATGGTTACAGTTTTGCGAAAAGCCAATTTTTCCCTACAACAAAGGAATATATTTTAATTTTAACTATCATGGTAGTTGAACAACATTGAGAAGGTAACCCCAACTCAATCCCAATTAAAGTATTTAACAACCCAACAAATTTAATTAAGAGTGATGAGATACATGTGATAACCCAAATACTAGATACTAAAGATTGTCCATAACCGGGGACACGGCTAACCATGATTAGATTGTACACTCTGCAGAGGTTTGTGCACTTTTCCCCACAAGACCCGATCTCCTCCGTTGGTTTTCTCGCACTACAGGGTGTTTGAGAAAGGGATGACCGAGACACAGTCTTTCAGAAACATTAACTCTTTACTTAGGGTAGACCATACCAAACCTACAAAACCCACTACCTACTGATCTACCACTTCAAGAGCTTCACGTAACTTACTCAGCTATGCTAGAGCCCATAATAGCTTGTGGCTGCACACGGAAGTTTCTACCATGAATCATCTCAGTTCCCTTTGAGCCTGGGTGGCGGTCCATAGGAAGATCACACGGGTACCCCTGGATTTCCAAAAAAACAGACAACACTGGGTTCCCCAGGTGCCTCAATCCACCCGGATGTGTATTCAAGTTGCCACCTGAAGTTGAACCATTAATTAACAATCTCACATCTGCCATGGATTTCACTCAAACCCAAACCACGTCTACGAGCATAGCATAGCAATAAGCAACGCGCAGAAGTAACTCCCAAGGATTTGATAATACAGGGTAATAGGTTCTACCTCAACAACTACTTCCCAACCCACAAGTTAATGAAATTCTAATCATGCAATGTTTGAGGATTGGAACTAATGCATAAAAACTGGGTACGAATAGGGTATGATCAATGTGTTACTTGCCTTGCCGACGATCCGCGAAACCTAGAGACTCGTAGTAACACGCTTCGCACTCCAGGTGTTCTATCGCAAACAAACAATAACATACATAAGCAACAAGCAAAGATACACAAGCAAAACTCAAATAATAGAGGTTGACCAGAATTTCAAATTAAGAACTCCGGTTAGCAAAAAGAATGAAATCAAACGGAGCAACGAAACTCAAACAGCGAAAGAAACAAGATCCGTTTACTAATCTGGACCTAGGTCAAATTTTACAGTAGCAAAAACTTGTGCAAGTTGGTTAAACAGAAAGAGGGTCTCGAGACGAAGATCTAGGTGCTTGAATCGCCTGATTCCGACTAACAAGCAAAAAGATAAACAAAAACTAAGATCGGATCAGAAATCGCGATCGAAAATAATGGCGGATAAATTCGACAAAAAGAAAACTGACGAACAAACTAAAGAACGAGCGTTCATTAACTGTAACTAATGGGCGAAAACCATTCGTTAAAAAGAATGTACGGACGAACATCCGCTAAAAAGAAGAACCGAGAAAAACCGGCGAACCGATCTAAAAAAATGAACTAGGGTTCCTAAAAAAACCAAACGGTTTTTTTTAAAACCGGCGGCTCGGGATCCGGCGCGGTACCTCCTGCGAGGCGGGGTTTGGCGGCGGTTCGCGGGGCGGCGGAGCTCGGCGGCGCGGACGACAGCTAGGCGCGGCGGCGGCAAGCGCGGGCGTCGGCGGCGACAGGCACGGGCGGCGGCAGCTGCGGGTGGTGGTGGTGTGGTGGTGGTGGGGGGGGGGTGGCGCGTATAAATAGGAGGGGGGTGACTTGGAGTAGGGGGCAAGGCGCGGCGGAGGCGGAGTCCGGCTCGGACTCAGGTCCGAGCTCGGCGGCGGCGGCGCTCGCGCGCGGGGAGGCTGCGGCGGCGACTTGGGCCGGCGGCCCGACTAGGTTCGGTCCAGTCGGCGCGGGGAGATTTTTTTTAAACAATTTCACCGACAAAAATAAAATCCTAGAAAATAAAATAAAAATCTAAAAATGGCAAAACAAATTTTCACCATCTAAATAAAATATTTAGGACAAGATGAACATTTTCTTGGCCCTAAAATGCAATTTTGAAAACGTGCAATTTTTCTAATTGCAAATAAAATCCAAATAAAATCAAATAAATGATTTTAATATTTTTCCTCCAATATTTCCATTATTTTGGAGAAGTCATATTATCTCCTCTTATATATTTTTAAATGCGAAATATTTTCCAGAGAGAAAAATAATTAAAATCAAAATCCTCGTTTCATTATTTGATAAAAATCAAATATGAAAACCGGGAAATCCCCAATTCTCTCCGAGGGTCCTTGAGTTGCTTAGGATTTCAAGGATTGCGGAATGGAAATGCAATAGAATATGATATGCATGGATGACCTATGTATAACATTCCAAATTGAAAATTTGGGATGTTACAAACCTACCCCCCTTAAGATTAATCTCGCCCTCAAGATTCGGGTTAGCTAGAAAATCCTCGGTATGGTGGCTCCACTGAACTTTGAAAAACTTGATAACCTTGCTGCGGGTGACTCTGCTGGCAAACTCAAGAATCTTAACTGGCTTCTCCTCATAAGTCAAATCACTGTCCAACTGAATCGCATCCAAGGGTACTGTATCTCTCAACGGTATATCGGCCATCTCAGCATGACACTTCTTCAACTATGAAATGTGAAACACATCGTGAACTCCTGCAATCCCTCAGATAACTCCAACTGGTAGGCAACTTCTCCCATCCGTTCCAAAACACGATATGATCCTACAAATCTCGGGGCTAACTTTCCCTGAAGTCCAAAACGTTTCACTCCTCGTAAAGGTGATACTCGTAAATATGATCTGTCTCCAATTTCATATGTTACCTCCTTGCATTTCAAATCTGCATAACTCTTCTGCCTGGACTGAGCAATCTTCAGTCTATCACGAATCAGTTTAACCTTCTCCTCAGACTCCTTGATCAAGTCTGGTCCAAACAACTGTGGGTCTCCTACCTCATCCCACATCAACGGCATTCTGCACCTGCGTCCATACAGGGCTTCAAACGGTGTCATCTTTAAACTGGCTTGGTAGCTATTGTTGTATGAGAACTCTGCGTAAGGCAAGTTGTCATCCCAACTAGATCCATAATCTAGCGCATAGGCTCTCAACATATCTTCCAATATCTGGTTGACTCTCTCGGTCTGTCCATCCATCTGCGGGTGGAATGCTATACTAAACTCCAATCTCGTACCCAAAGTCTGGTGCAACTGATGCCAAAACTTTGAAGTAAACTGTGTTCCTCTATCTGATACGATGGTCCTCGGAGCTCCATGCAGACATACGATCCTGGACATATATATCTTGGCCAACTTCGCACTTGCATAGGTGGTTTTCACTGGGATAAAGTGAGCCACTTTGGTCAAGCGATCAACTACTACCCATATAGAATCATATCCTGCTTTGGTCTTGGGCAATCCGGTGATAAAGTCCATGCCAAGTTTATCCCACTTCCATTCGGGTATCGGCATAGGCTGTAACAATCCTGCTGGCTTCTGATGCTCTGCCTTCAGTCTCTGACAAACATCACATACAGCTACATACTCCGCAATATCCTTCTTCATACCAGTCCACCAGAAATGTTCCTTTAAATCCAAATGCATCTTGGTGTTTCCAGGATGTATCGAGTATGGTGAGTCATGAGCTTCCTAAAGTGTCAACTTCCTGATCTCTGGGTTATTGGGCACATAAACTCGGTCCTCAAACCATAAGGTATCGTGCTCATCCTCACGAAAACCTTTGGCCTTTCCTTTGCTCATCTTCTCTTTTATCTCGGCAATCTCCTTGTCATCCTTCTGAGCTTCTCGAATCTTGCCCAACAATGTAGACTGAACCTCCATTGTTGCAACGAAACCTCTTGGAACAATCTCCGATCGAAGTTTCATGATATCCTCTGCTAACTCCTTCGGCAATCCCTTACATTCAAGGATATTGGCATAACTCTTCTGGCTCAAAGCGTCTCCTACGACATTGGCCTTTCCTGGATGATAGTGTACCTTCATGTCATAATCCTTTATAAGCTCCAGCCATCTCCTCTGCCTAAGGTTCAGCTCCTTCTGTGTGAAAATGTACTTCAAACTCTTATGATCCGTGTACACATCACAACGGTTTCCAATAAGGTAATGTCTCCAAGTCTTCAACGCATGCACTACGGCTGCTAGCTCCAAATCATGCGTGGCATAGTTCAACTCATGAGGTTTTAGTTGTCGTGAGGCATACGAAACAACTCTTTCGTCATGCATAAGCACACATCCAAGTCCTAAGCGGGTGGCGTCCCAATACACTTGGAACTCCTTATGTATATCTGGTAGTGTTAACACTGGGGCTGTAGTCAAACGTTTCTTCAACTCCTGGAAACTTGCCTCACAATCTTCTGTCCATTTAAACTTAGTGAGCTTCTTCAATAGTTCAGTCATTGGCTTCGCAATCTTGGAAAAGTTCTCAATGAATCTCTAATAGTATCCTGCGAGTCCAAGGAAACTACGGATCTTGCTAACTGAAGTGGGTGCCAACCATTCAGCGACTGACTGAACCTTGCTGGGGTCTACTGCTATTCCTTCCCCTCATATAACATGTCCAAGGAATCCGACTTCCTTCAACCAAAATTCGCATTTGCTAAACTTAGCATACAACTGGTGTTCCCTGAGTTTCTCGAGAACTAACCGCAAATGCTCCTTGTGCCCCTCTTCATTCTTTGAGTATACCATAATATCGTCAATGAACACCACAACAAACTTGTCCAAATATTCGATGAACACCTTGTTCATCATGCTCGTGAAATAGGCAGGGGTGTTAGTCAGTCCAAACGACATGACCGTATACTCGTATAATCCATACCGCGTGGTGAACGTTGTCTTTGGTATATCCTTCTCTCGAATCTTCAACTGATGGTATCCCGATCGTAGATCGATCTTTGAAAACACTTTAGCTCCTTGCAACTGATCAAACAGATCATTGATCATCGGCAGTGGGTACTTGTTCTTAATTGTCACTTCATTCAAAGCTCGATAATCAACAACCATCCTTAGGGATTTATCCTTCTTCTCAACCAAAAGCACTGGGGCTCCCCAAGGCGATGAACTTCTTCGAATGTTGCCTTTCTCCAATAACTCCTTGATTTGTTTCTTAATTTCCTCCAGATCATTTGCGGGCATCCGATAGGGTCTCTTGGATATTGGCCCTGTACCTGGCAATAGCTCTATCAAGAACTCAATGTCTCTATCCGTTGGCATGCCGGGTAACTCCTCTGGAAAAACATCCGGGTAGTCCTACACTACAGGCACTTCCTCCTGAACAACTCCCGTGAGGGCATTCACTTGGCTCCTCCTAGGCACGTGCCTAGCTACATACTTAATCCTTTTTCCCTCCGGGGTGGTGAGATGAATCGACTTACTAGCACAGTCAATACTTCCTCCATACTTTGACATCCAGTCCATACCTAATATCACATCCAATCCTTGTGACTCCAAGATTATTAGGTCGGATGGAAAAACATGTGTGCCAATGGTTAGGGGTATCTGGTCGCACCATCGGCTAGCCATGTACTCTTCTCCGGGTGAACTCACTAGGAGAGGGGTCCTAAGGGTTTGGGTTGGTAGTTTAAACTTATCCACGAATCCCCTTGATATGTATGAATGCGATGCACCAGTATCGAAAAGAACAAGAGCGGTAAATGACTTAACCAAAAACTTACCTATTACCGCGTCCGGCTGCTCTTCAACCTCTTCCACATTAACGTGGTTAACTTGTCCTTTGTTGAATGGGTTAGGCTTCTTCCTAGCGCTCCCATTTCCGTTTCCATTCCTTCCTTCAGGGCAATCATTGGCATAGTGCCCTGTCTTCTCGCACTTAAAGCAAGTAACTTGACTTAGGTCTCTTTTGGCGGGTGTGGCGGGGTTGGAGTGGTTCTGATTGTTGTTAGCTCCGTTCCCATTTCCATTCTTAGCACCATTGTGATTATGTGATCCTCCTCCAGTGTGGTTGTGACCTCCATGGTTCTGGACAAGTCCTCCCGAGTTCGGAGTTAGGCGAGGCTTCTGCTGAGCTCCTGAGTTTTACTTTCCTTGTCCGTACTTCCTCTTATGGTTCTCAATCTGCTGCTGCTTCCCTGCAATCATAAGAGCCTTATCTACCAACTCCTGGTTGTTGTTGAAGGTTGCTACCATCAACTTCATGCTCATCTCATCATTTAGCCCTTCCATAAACTTCTCCTGCTTCGCGGCATCTGTGGCCACATCATCAAGGGCATAGCGAGATAACTTGCTAAACGCATCCACGTACTGAGCCACAGTACGGTTCCCCTGGCATAAGTTGCGGAACTACCGCTTCTTCATCTGCATAGCTCCAGTTGAGACATGGGCTATGCGGAAAGCTTGCTAAAATTGGTCCCATGTCACCGTGGCTATGGGGTAGGTGACAGTGTAATTCTCCCACCATGATGCTGCTGGTCCATCAACTGATGTGCGGCAAAACACACCTTCTCAGCATCAGTGCATCCTGCAGTGGTTAACTCCCTTCCAATCCCGTAGAGCCAATCATCTGCAACTATGGGCTCGGTGCTACTGGAAAACACCGACGGTTGTAACCTTAGAAAGCGGGCTAGGTTGTCCACTGGTGGCGGGTTGTTGTTGTTGTTGCCCTGGTTCTGAACTAACAACTGCATAAGGGTATTCTGCTGCTGGATCAACTGAGTGAGCTCCGGTGGGAAAACAAAACCGGGGTCACGTCTCGGAGGCATCTGATGGGTTTAGAGGGGAGAGATCAGAATAGAATGAGGTCTAATGAGAAAGCACTATCCATATGCATATGAGACAAACATAATCATTTTACTCAATCAATCAAGCAAGGGCATACAAGCGGTCTAGAACTATCGCAGAAGTGCTCTACTACTACTAATTACATGAGGGAACACTAATAGTATATGGTGGTCATCTAGAAATTTTGATCGGTGGAAGACCCCATGATGTCTGCTCTAGCTTCATCTTCAAAGTCACCATCACTAGGATCGGAATCGGTGTCGTCGATGATGATGTAGTCCTCAGGGCGAATCTCCTTGGGTTCTTCGTCTTCTTCTACTGGTGTGGGGTCTCCCATGAATACTCCGATCTTCTTAACTAGGTCGTCATTCTTCTCCAGTAGTGTCTTGATTTCCTCCTCATATCCATCACGTGTAAACTTGAGTTCTTCCTCCAGCTCGATGATCCTAGACTTTGCCTTCTTCAAGTCCATCATGTCCACGCACATCTGGTTCTCCTGACGTCGAATGTGCTGGTTTAACTCCTGGATGAAAGCTGCAATGGATCTATCCTTCTTAGTGCTGATTACTTCCCATTGCTCGTCTCGGCGCCCACATATTTGGTAGATAGTGTCCTTGAGTTCCCTGTTGTAGACTTCTACAATGCGTCCCTTGGTGATGTGAGCTGCCATGCTCTTTCCTAAACTCCAGGTTGGTGCGTCGAAGGAAAATTCTATGGGTTTGGAAGTTGGCAAGAACGTCCTTCCTGGAACTTGTACTTGAATCATCCAGTGCTCCTCTTCTGGTAAGGTGGCGTTGTACGTCCCGGTGAAGCTTGCTATTCCAATGTTCAAGTACCTAGTGACTTCCTTCAAGTGGCGTCCAAAAGGTGTGTCCTCATCCGGTTGTGCAAACTTGTTCTTCATCTCCGTCATCCTAAAGAGTAGAAAATGGAGAGGAGTCAGAAATGAGTAGAGAAGAGTGACCTATGGTTTAGCTTAGTGGTCGTGTCCTACACTCAACGTGTGCTCTGATACCATCTTGTAGGGACCCGACCTCAACCGGTCAAGTCTCCGTGCTTCAGTGTCATCCCTGGATCGGTAATGCTGACACACACAGTACTTGAAGGATTTATAACAGAGTAGCAATCACACACTTATTACATCGAATGTCTCCAAAGAGAACTTATTACAATAACATGGCTTAAGGCCATCTAATGCGATAACATCGGAAGGCTTGGAAGATAAGTGAGTCCATCAACTCCAACGGCATAGCTGAGCTGCACGGCAATGACCTAGCGAACCTTACTCCTCGTCTGAAAAGTCTGCAACATAATACGTTGCAGCCCGAGAATGGGTCAGCACATGCAATATGCTGACAAAGTAAAACAGTAGAGCAAGAACAGAATAATGCTATCACTACATGCATATTTGGCTGGTGGAAATCTCTATGGTTACAGTTTTGCGAAAAGCCAATTTTCCCCTACAATAAAGGAATATATTTTAATTTTAACTATCATGGTAGTTGAACAACATTGAGAAGGTAACCCCAACTCAATCCCAATTAAAGTATTTAACAACCCAACAAATTGAATTAAGAGTGATGAGATACATGTGATAACCCAAATACTAGATACTCAAGATTGTCCATAACCGGGGACACGGCTAACCATGATTAGATTGTACACTCTGCAGAGGTTTGTGCACTTTTCCCCACAAGAGTCGATCTCCTCCGTTGGTTTTCTCGCACTACAGGGTGTTTGAGAAATGGATGACCGAGACACAGTATTTCAGAAACATTAACTCTTTACTCCGGGTAGACCATACCAAACCTACAAAACCCACTACCTGCTGATCTACCTCTTCAAGAGCTTCACGTAACTTACTCAGCTATGCTAGAGCCCATAATAGCTTGTGGCTGC
The DNA here is from genome assembly GCA_034509565.1 of Triticum monococcum. Classification (NCBI taxonomy): domain Eukaryota; kingdom Viridiplantae; phylum Streptophyta; class Magnoliopsida; order Poales; family Poaceae; genus Triticum; species Triticum monococcum. Next base: position 522,985,662 of record CM067842.1, on the reverse strand, counting down.
ACACGGAAGTTTCTAGCATGAATCATCTTAGTTCCCTTTGAGCTTGGGTGGCGGTCCATAGGAAGATCACATGGGTACCCCGGGATTTCCGAAAAAACAGACAACACTGGGTTCCCCAGGTGCCTCAATCCACCTAGATGTGTATTCAAGTTGCCACCTGAAGTTGAACCATTAATTAACAATCTCACATCTGCCATGGATGTCACTCAAACCCAAACCACATCTACGAGCATAGCATAGCAATAAGCAACGCGCAGAAGTAACTCCCAAGGGTTTGATAATACAGGGTAATAGGTTCTACCTAAACAACTACTTCCCAACCCACAAGTTAATGACATCCTAATCATGCAATGTTTGAGGATTGGAACTAATGTATAAAAACTAGGTATGAAAAGGGTATGATCAATGTGTTACTTGCCTTGTCGACGATCCGCGAAACCTAGAGACTCGTAGTAACACGCTTCGCACTCCGGGTGTTCTATCGCAAATAAACAATAACATACATAAGCAACAAGTAAAGATGCACAAGCAAAACTCAAATAAGAGAGGTTGACCAGAAAGTTCAACTTAAGAACTCCGGTTAGCAAAAAGAATCAAATCAAACGGAGCAACGAAACTCAAACGGCGAAAGAAACAAGATCCGTTTACTAATCTGGACCTAGGTCAAATTTTACAATAGCAAAAACTTGTGCAAGTTGGTTAAATAGAAAGAGGGTCTCGAGACAAAGATCTAGGCGCTTGAATCGCCTGATTCCGACTAACGAGCGAAAAGATAAATAGAAACTAAGATGGGATCAGAAATCGCGATCGAAAATAATTGCGGATAAATTCGACAAAAAGAAAACTGACGAACAAACTAATGAACGAGCGTTCGTTAACTGTAACTAACGGGCGAAAACCGTTCGTTAAAAAGAATGTACGGACGAATGTCTGCTAAAAAGAAGAACCGAGAAAAACCAACGAACCGATCTAAAAAACGAACTAGGGTTTCTAAAAAAACCGAACGTTTTTTTAAAACAATCGGCGGCTCGGGGTCCGGCGCGGTACCTCCGGCGAGGCGGGGTTGGGCGGCGGGGCGGCAGCTCGCGGGGCGGCGGGGCTCGGCGGCTCGGGCGGTAGCGAGGCGTGGCGGCGGCGGCGGCAGCGGGGCGGCGGTGGTGTGGTGGTGGTGGGGGGGGGGGGGCGGGGTGGCGCGTATAAATAGGAGGGGGCGACTTGGAGGAGGGGGCAAGGCGCGGCGGAGGCGGAGTCCAGCTCGGACTCCGGTCCGAGCTCGGCGGCGGCGGCGCTCGTGCGCGGGGAGGCGGCAACGGCGACTTGGGCCGGCGGCCCGGCTGAGTTCGGCCCAGTCGGCGCGGGGAGATTTTTTTAAACAATTTCGCCGACAGAAATAAAATCCTAAAAAATAAAATAAAAATCTAAAAATGCCAAAACAAATTTTCACCGTCTACACAAAATATTTAGAACAAGATGAACATTTTCTTGGCCCTAAAATGCAATTTTGAAAATGTGCAATTTTTCTAATTGCAAATAAAATCCAAATAAAATCAAATAAATGATTTTAATATTTTTCCTCCAATATTTCCATTATTTTGGAGAAGTCATATTATCTCCTCTCATATATTTTTAAATGCGAAATATTTTTCGGAGAGAAAATAATTAAAATCTAAATCCTCGTTTCATTATTTGATAAAAATCAAATATGAAAACGGGAAATCCCCAACTCTCTCCAAGGGTCCTTGAGTTGCTTAGGATTTTGAGGATTGCGGAACGGAAATGCAATAGAATATGATATGCATGGATGACCTATGTATAACATTCCAAATTGAAAATTTGGGATGTTACAATATCAAACAGAGTCCAAACGGGATAAAAACTGATGGAGATTTTTTTGAAATATATATGATTTTTGGGAAGAAAAATCCATGCGAGACGATGCTCGAGGGGGCCACGAGGCAGGGGGCGCGTCCCAGGAGGCAGGCGCGCCCCTGACCCTCGTGGCCACCCCGTAAGACGGTTGATGCCCTCCTTTCGCCGCAAGAAAGCTAATATCTGGATAGAGATCATGTTAAAATTTCAGCCCAATCGGAGTTACGGATCTCCGGGAATATAAGAAACGGTGAAACGGTATAATCTAAGAACACAGAAACAGAGAGAGACAGAGAGACAGATCCAATCTCGGAGGGGCTCTCGCCCCTCCCACGCCATGGAGGCCGTGGACCAGAGGGGAAACCCTTCTACCATCTAGGGAGGAGGTCAAGGAAGAAGAAGAAGGAGCGGGGCTCTCTCCCCCTCGCTTCCGGTGGCACCCGAGTGCCACCGGGGGCCATCATCATCACTGCAATCTTCACCAACAACTTCACCGCCATCATCACCAACTCTTCCCCCCTCTATGCAGCGGTGTAACCTCTCTCTTACCCGCTGTAATATCTACTTAAACATGGTGCTCAACGCTATATATAATTTCCCAATGATGTATGGCTATCCTATGATGTTTGAGTAGATCCATTTTGTCCCATGGGTTATTTGATGATCGTGATTGGTTTGAGTTGCATGTTTTATTATTGGTGTTGTCCTATGGTGCTCTTCGTGTCGCGCAAGCGTGAGGGATCCCTGCTGTAGGGTGTTGCAATACGTTCATGATTCGCTTATAGTGGGTTGCGTGAGTGACTGAAACACAAACCCGAATAAGGAGGTTGTTGCGTATGGGATAAAGATGACTATATGCTTTAATGCTATGGTTGGGTTTTACCTTAATGATCTTTAGTAGTTGAGGATGCTTGCTAGAGTTCCAATCATAAGTGCATATGATCCAAGTAGAGAAAGTATGTTAGCTTATGCCTCTCCCTCATATAAAATTGCAATAATGATTACCGGTCTAGTTATTGATTGCCTAGGACAAATAACTTTCTCGTAACAACAAGCTCTTTACTAAAACTAACTTAGTTGTGTCTTTACCTAAACAGCCCCTACTTTTTATTTACGTACTCTTTATTATCTTGCAAACCTATCCAACAACACCTACAAAGTACTTCTAGTTTCATGCTTGTTCTAGGTAAAGCGAATGTCAAGCGTGCGTAGAGTTGTATCGGTGGTCGATAGAACTTGAGGGAATATTTGTTCTGCCTTTAGCTCCTCCTTGGGTTCGACACTCTTACTTATCGAAAACAAATGCGATCCCCTATACTTGTGGGTTATCAAGACCTTTTTCTGGCGCCATTGCCGGGGAGTCATAGCGTGGGGTGAATATTCTCGTGTGTGCTTGTTTGTTTTATCACTAAGTAATTTTTATTTGCTGTTCTTAGTTGTTGATGAGGGCACGACGCCGGATGTGCTGCTGATTTGGCCCGATCTTTTACGATGCAATAACCTCCAAGATCCACCGATAAAAAATACTCCCAATTACACGAACAATACGTGTAACCTGAAGTAGGGGTAACGACGACCAATGGACAATCCCTCGACACATGAGGAACCTCCCGCCGAAGTAGACGTAACCAACACACAACCCGTCGAGAACGACGGACCTCGAGCCAAATGCAACTTTCACGCAGAAAAATCACACAAAATAGATAACAACGACACCCAAAGAGGGCCACTTAATATTCGATACACATGTTGTCTAACCTGTAGAGAATATAGCCTAAAAATTACAAAGCACGCAGGCTTGGCTTTATAGTAGTAGCCGCACCTCTAACTTGACCCAAAAGAAAAGTACCTAACCGACTAGAACCAGAAAAATCTAAACAGGTGTATCTAATATTTGTGTCATGCACGCCATGCATGTTGGTGGGCCCCAGCCCATGTCCTTCAAGGAGAATAATCTCCACGACCGATGCTCCTTAGGCAAACCATCGGCAACTTCTGGTGGTCGTGACCGATTAAAAAAATAACAATCTTTATTTTCCTGTCTCTTTTGATCATTTTCCTTTTCAAACTGACTTGCCTTGTTATCTGTCAAGTACGTGGATGAGCCAAACTCATTTTCCATTGGTCAACCAAGAGGAGTCCCACGTCCATTTTCTCCGACCCATATGCATGTTCAGCTAATTTAGCCTTGTACTCCAAGGTCCTAATTTGCCTCTGGTCATTCTCTTTGAGCTGAAAATACACAGTCTCGTGAACAACATTATATATTGGTGGCGTCACATCACTCTCCCCCTCTTCAGGCGAAACCGTCCTCGGTTTCAAGTCATCATCTGCTGCAACATCTTCATCAACATGGACGTCAACAAAAACTAGTTTTGCACAGAAAAGAGGATCAGCACAAACTACAACAGTGTCATCTTTCATGGGAACTAGCGCAGAAAGAAGTATTGCAGCGCTGGCTTCCTTCTTTTTCGCCTCTTCGTGCTTTTTCGTCTTTGCGTTCTCTTCATCTTTTTTCTGTTGAAGCCTGTCATCTCTCCAAATTTTGAATAGAGCCATATCCATAGACAACAAATTGTACTCAACCCGACCATCCCGAACAACATATTTATAATACCAATTTGTGTGAACGAGGTGGGGAACTGCTCTGTGTTCGTTGTACCATGGTTTACCGAGAAGCAAATGACACGACACCATGTATACTGGAAGAATATCGCAACAAACCTCTTCAGAAAATTTGCCCAAACAAAATTGTACCTTGGCCTGTTCGGTGACAGTGAACTTGTTGGAACCCCAACGCAGAAAATATGGTTGCGGATGTAACATCCTCGGCAATCCTAATTTCTCGACCATCTCGATGCTAGCAACGTTGATCGAACTCCAATGGTCGATGGTCAAAGCACAGGCTCTGTCCCGCACAATCGCCTTTGTGTGGAAAAGTTTATCATGGAGGCCTCTCTCTTCGAGCCGAAAACCTGCTGACATAACAGCCATATCATCCATAGTAGTCGGCAAAGAACAGTAGCTACCGCAGAACATTGCTCCTTCTTTATTTTCTTTTATTCATCCAAAGACCCAAATCCAATCAAAAGTAGTACTTGCACGGACTGACTTCCAATCCGATGTACGCAAACCACGCGTCAATGAAAACAATTTGCACTGATCTTCTCGGACTCCAAGATGGAATCGAGCAGGACTCACGTGAAGTGTGGAACAAGCTGTCCGTCCAATACAAGCAGCAAAACCAACATAGCGATCGAACACAACTTCACATACCAGGTCAGAGGAAAAATAATTGCACCGTAATAAACCTAGTAATCTGATACCAACTGATGAGGGCACGACGCCGGATGTGCTGCTGATTTGGCCCGATCTTTTACGATGCAATAACCTCCAAGATCCACCGACAAAAAATACTCCCAATTACACGAACAATACCTGTAACCTGAAGTAGGGGTAACGACGACCAACGGACAATCCCTCGACACATGAGGAACCTCCCGCCGAAGTAGACGTAACCAACACGCAACCCGTCGAGAACGACAGACCTCGAGCCAAATGCAACTTTCACGCAGAAAAATCACACAAAATGGATAACAACGACACCCAAAGAGGGCCGCTTAATATTCGATACACATGTTGTCTAACCTGTAGAGAATATAGCCTAAAAATTACAAAGCACGCAGGCTTGGCTTTATAGTAGTAGCCGCACCTCTAACTTGACCCAAAAGAAAAGTACCTAACCGACTAGAACCAGAAAAATCTAAACAGGTGTATCTAATATTTGTGTCATACACGCCATGCATGTTGGTGGGCCCCAGCCCATGTCCTTCAAGGAGAATAATCTCCACGACCGATGCTCCTTAGGCAAACCATCGGCAACTTCTGGTGGTCGTGACCGATTAAAAAAATAACAATCTTTATTTTCCCGTCTCTTTTGATCATTTTCCTTTTCAAACTGACTTGCCTTGTTATCTGTCAAGTACGTGGATGAGCCAAACTCATTTTTCCATTGGTCAACCAAGAGGAGTCCCACGTCCATTTTGTCCGACCCATATGCATGTTCAGCTAATTTAGCCTTGTACTCCAAGGTCCTAATTTGCCTCTGGTCATTCTCTTTGAGCTGAAAATACACAGTCTCGTGAACAACATTATATATGGTGGCGTCACATCAGTTGTTTTCTATCTTTAGTTATGGGTAGGAAACACAAAATACCAAAAAATTAGTTGTACCTACTAAACCAATGGTTGAAGAACCACTCAAAATCTATCACACTGCTGAAGCTTATTACTTGGATCATCTTTGATCCCTATGTGCTCGTGCTGAAACCCCAACTAGCTTAGTAGAGGGCAAATCCTTAGATGAGCATGTTTGTTATGCGCGACATCAAATATGTGAAAAAGGGAAAATTTTACTGGGTCAAATTCATCGTTTGCAGTGCTATGCTTGGAATTTATGTGAAATATATGATTTTACTTGTTGTTCTGAAAACCCTAAGAAATACCTTCCCTATCAATGTGAGTTTAGTGATAATGGAATCATATCTTTGTATGCTAAAGGTGTTTATAGTTACTATGATGTTCAACAAATTGAAGAATTTGTTGCTTTTAAGGGTGCTTATGAAATTGCTTCTTTGATTGAAACGTATGATGCTACTCTTTACAAATCTGAAAATTTTGACATACTTAAATATTGCTATGATAATTATGCTTCTAATTCCTATGTTGAACCATACATTGAGGACTACACCGCTGTCCAAGAAGAGACTAATATTTTGCAGGAGCCTATGGAAGAAGAAATTGATGAAACTGTGAGCTCATTGGATGAAAAAGATGAGGAGGAGAGCGAAGAACAAAAGGAGGAAGAGCGGATTAGCTACCCGTGCCCACCTTCTAATGAGAGTAACTCTTCAACTCATACATTGTTTAATTTCCCTTCGTGCTCATCGAAGGATGATTGCTATGATGATTGTTATGATCTCGTTGATTCCCTTGAAATATCTCTTTTTGATGATGCTTGCTATGCTTGTGGCCAAGATGCCAATATGAATTATGCTTATGGAGATGAACTTGCTATAGTTCCTTATGTTAAACAAGAAATTGTTGCTATTGCACCCACGCATGATAGTCCTATTATGTTTTTGAATTCTCCCAACTACACTATATCGGAGAAGTTTACCCTTATTAAGGATTATATTGATGGGTTGCCTTATACCGTTGCACATGATGATTTTGATGAATATAATATGCATGTGCTCGCTGCTCCTACTTGCAATTATTATGATAGAGGAACTATATCTCCACCTCTCTATGATTCCCACATGATAAAATTGCAAGAAACTGTTTATACTATGCATTGGCCTTTACTTTGTGTGCATGAATGGTTCTTTTATGACATGCCAATGCATAGGAAGAGAGTTGGACTTAGTTGTTGCATGATATATGTTACTTGGTGCTCACTACTAAATTACAAATCATTATTAATTAAAATTGGCTTTGATATACCTTGGGATCTGGGTGGACTCACTACTTGAGCACTATATGCCTAGCTTAATGGCTTTAAAGAAAGCGCTGCTAGGTAGACAACCCGGAAGTTTTAGAGAGACATTTATTTCTGTTGAGTGCTTTCATATAGTTTAAAAACAACAAAAATAAAGAGGGGAACCCAAAACTTTTTTCAAAAAGGAAAGTGAAAGTGAGAAAGAGAAGCATTGTTGAAATGGGAGAGCTCCTTGAACTTTGTTCATGCTCACGACAACTTTGTGAATCTTGATTACAAAAACTTTTCAACAAAAATAATTATCCCCTTGTACAATTCCATTGTATTATAAAAATAATGTGCCAAGGTTTGCCTTTAGGATGTTTACATTTGCTTGATGGTTTGTATGGTGCAGGACAGAAACTTTGGCTGTAGTGCGCGATTTTACATTTTTAGTTGGAGCGTCAAACGGTTTTGATTCTTTTGGAAATGTCTTCCTATACAAATTTTTTATTTTTCCTATTTTTGTAGAATTTTTCCAGTATCATAAGTATGGTGAATGTTTAGATTGTTACAGACTGTTCTGTTTTAGACAGATTCTGTTTTTGATGCATAGTTTGCTTGTTTTGATGAAACTGTCGATTAATATCAGCGGATTAAGCCATGAAAAAGTTATATTACAGTAGCTATAATGCAAAAACAAAATATGAATTGGTTTGCAACAGTACTTAGAGTAGTGATTTGCTTTATTATACTAACGGATCTTACCGAGTTTTCTGTTGAAGTTTTGTGTGAATGAAGTGTTCGATGATCGAGAAGGTCTCGATGTGAGAAGAAGGAAGAGAGGCAAGAGCTCAAGCTTGGGGATGCCCGAGGCACCCCAAGTAAACATTCAAGGAGACTCAAGCGTCTAAGCTTGGGGATGCCCCGGAAGGCATCCCCTCTTTCTTCAACAAGTATCGATATGTTTTCAGATTCGTTTCGTTCATGCGATATGTGCAAAATCTTGGAGCGTCTTTTGCAAATAGTTTTCATTTTTCTTTTATGCACCATGCTGGTATGAGATAGTCCTTGGTTGATTATAGAATGCTCTTTGCACTTCACTTATATCTTTTGAGTATGGCTTTATAGAATGCTTCATGTGCTTCACTTATATCATTTGAAGTTTGGATTGCGTGTTTCTCTTTACATAGAAAACCGCCATTTGTAGAATGCTCTTTTGCTTCACTTATATTTGTTAGAGCGTGGGCATATCTTTTGTAGAAAGAATTAAACTCTCTTGCTTCACTTATATCTATTTAGAGAGATGACAGGAATTGGTCATTCACATGGTTAGTCATAAAATCCTACATAAAACTTGTAGATCACTGAATATGATATGTTTGATTCCTTGCAATAGTTTTGCGATATAAAGATGGTGATATTAGAGTCATGCTAGTGGGTAGCTGTGGATTTTAGAAATACTTGTGTTGAGGTTTGTGATTCCCGTAGCATGCATGTATGGTGAACCGTTATGTAACAAAGTCGGAGCATGATTTATTTATTGATTGTCTTCCTTATGAGTGGCCGTCGGGGACGAGCTATGGTATTTTCCTACCAATATATCCCCCTAGGAGCATGCGCGTAGTACTTTGTTTCGATGAATAATAGATTTTTGCAATAAGTATGTGAGTTCTTTATGACTAATGTTGAGTCCATGGATTATACGCACTCTCACCCTTCCACCATTGCTAGCCTGTCTAGTACCGCGCAACTTTCGCTGGTACCTTAAACCCACCATATACCTTCCTCAAAACAGTCACCATACCTACCTATCATGGCATCTCTATAGCCATTCTGAGATATATTGCCATGCAACTCCCATCATCATCATATACATGACTTGAGCATTCATTGTCATATTGCTTTGCATGATCGTAAGATAGCTAGCATGATGTTTTCATGGCTTGTCCGTTTTTTGATGTCATTGCTACGCTAGATTGTTGCACATCCCGGTACACCGCCGGAGGCATTCATATAGAGTCATATCTTTTTTCTAGTATCGAGTTGTAATATTGAGTTGTAAGTAAATAAAAGTGTGATGATCATCATTATTAGAGCATTGCCCCAGTGAGGAAAGGATGATGGAGATTATGATTCCCCCACAAGTCGGGATGAGACTCTGGACGAAAAAAATAAAAAAATTATTAAAAAAAGAGAAAGGCCAAAAAAAGAGAAGGCCCCAAAAAATATATAAAAAATGAGAGAAAAGAGAGAAGGTGCAATGTTACTATCCTTTTGCCACACTTGTGCTTCAAAGTAGCACCATGTTCTTCATATAGAGAGTCTCTTGAGTTATCACTTCCATATACTAGTGGGAATTTTCATTATAGAACTTGGCTTGTATATTCCGATGATGGGCTTCCTCAAATGCCCGAGGTCTTCATGAGCAAGCAAGTTGGATGCACACCCACTTAGTTTCAGTTTGAAATTTCATACACTTATAGCTCTAGTGCATCTGTTGCATGGCAATCCCTACTCACTCACATTGATATCTATTGATGGGCATCTCCATAGCCCGTTGATATGCCTATTTGATGTGAGACTATCTTCTCCTTTTTGTCTTCTCCACAACCACCATTCTATTCCACCTATAGTGCTATGTCCATGGCTCATGCTCATGTATTGCGTGAAAGTTGAAAAGGTCTGAGAAAGTCAAAAGTATGAAACAATTGCTTGGCTTGTCATCGGGGTTGTGCATGATGTGAATATTTTGTGTGGTGAAGATGGAGCATAGCCAGAATATATGATTTTGTAGGGATAACTTTCTTTGGCCATGATATTTTGAAAAGACATGATTGCTTTATTAGTAGGCTTGAAGTATTATTGTTTTTATGTCAAATGATAGACTATTGCTTTGAATCACTCATGTCTTAATATTCATGCCATGATTAGATATGTGATCAAGACTATGCTAGGTAGCATTCCACATCAAAAATTATCTTTTTATCATTTACCTACTCGAGGACGAGCAGGAATTAAGCTTGGGGATGCTGACACGTCTCTGTTGTATCTATAATTTTTGATTGTTCCATGCCAATATTCTACAACTTTCATATACTTTTGGTAACTTTTTATATTATTTTTGGGACTAACATATTGATCCAGTGCCCAGTGCCAGTTCCTGTTTGTTGCATGTTTTTTGTTTCGCAGAATATCCATATCAAACGGAGTCCAAACGGGATAAAAGTTGACAGAGATTTTTTTGGAATATATATGATTTTTGGGAAGAAAAATCCACGCGAGACGATGCCCGAGGGGGCCACGAGGCAGGGGGCGCGCCCCTGACCCTCGTGGCCACCCTGTAAGGCGGTTGCTGCCCTTCTTTCGCCGCAAGAAAGCTAATATCTGGATAGAGATCGTGTTAAAATTTCAGCCCAATCGGACTTACGGATCTCCGGGAATATAAGAGACGGTGAAAGGGTAGAATCTGAGAACGCGCAAACAAAGAGAGGCAGAGAGACATATCCAATCTCGGAGGGGCTCTCGCGCCTCCCACGCCATGGAGACCATGGACCAGAGGGGAAACCCTTCTCCCATCTAGGGAGGAGGTCAAGGAAGAATAAGAAGGAGGGGGGCTCTCTCCACCTCGCTTCCGGTGGCACCAGAGTGCCACCGGGGGCCATCATCATCACCGCAATCTTCACCAACGACTTCACCGCCATCATCACCAACTCTTCCCCCCTCTATGCAGCGGTGTAACCTCTCTCTTACCCGTTGTATTCCTTACTAAAACATGGTGCTCAATGCTATATATTATTTCCCAATGATGTATGGCTATCCTATGATGTTTGAGTAGATCCGTTTTGTCCCATGGATTATTTGATGATCGTGATTGGTTTGAGTTGCATGTTTTATTATTGGTGCTGTCCTATGGTGCTCTCCGTGTCGCACAAGCGTGAGGGATCCCCGCTATAGGGTGTTGCCATACGTTCATGATTCACTTATAGTGGGTTGCGTGAGTGACTGAAATACAAACCCGAGTAAGGGGGTTGTTGCGTATGGGATAAAGAGGACTTCATGCTTTAATGCTATGGTTGGGTTTTACCTTAATGATCTTTAGTAGTTGCGGATGCTTGCTAGTGTTCCAATCATAAGTGCATATGATCAGAGTAGAGAAAGTATGTTAGCTTATGCCTCTCCCTCATATAAAATTGCAATAATGATTACCGGTCTAGTTATCGATTGCCTAGGGACAAATAACTTTCTCGTAAAAACAAGCTCTTTACTAAAACTAACTTAGTTGTGTCTTTACCTAAACAACCCCTACTTTTTATTTACATACCCTTTATTATCTTGCAAACCTATCCAACAACACCTACAAAGTACTTCTAGTTTCATACTTGTTCTAGGTAAAGCGAATGTCAAGCGTGCGTAGAGTTGTATCGGTGGTCGATAGAACTTGAGGGAATATTTGTTCTGCCTTTAGCTCCTCGTTGGGTTGGACACTCTTACTTATCGAAAACTATTGTGATCCACTATACTTATGGGTTATCAAGAGTTATCTTTGCAAGTCTCTTCGAATTATCAGTTTGGTTTGGCCTACTAGATTGATCTTTCTTGCAATGGGAGAAGTGCTTAGCTTTGGGTTCAATCTTGTGGTGTCCTTTCCCAGTGACACTAGGGGCAGCAAGGCACGTATTGTATTGTTGCCATCGAGGATAACAAGATGTTTTTTTAATCATATTGCATGAATTTATCCCTCTACATCATGTCATCTTGCTTAAAGCATTACTATGTTCTTATGAACTTAATACTCTAGATGCATGCTGGATAGCGGTCGATGTGTGGAGTAATAGTAGTAGATGTAGGCAGGAGTCGGTCTACTTGTCTCGGACATGATGCCTATATACATGATCATACCTAGATATTCTCATAACTATGCTCAATTCTGTCAATTGCTCAACAATAATTTGTTCACCCACCGTACAATACTTATGCTCTTGAGAGAAGCCACTAGTGAAACCTATGGCCCCCGGGTCTATCTTCCATCATATTAATCTTCCAACACTTAGTTATTTTCATTGCCTTTTATTTTACTTTGCATCTTCATCATAAAAATACCAAAAATATTATCTTATCATATCTATCAGATCTCAGTCTCGTAAGTGACAGTGTAGGGATTGACAACCCCTTATCACGTTGGTTGCGAGGACTTATTTGTTTTGTGTAGGTGCGAGGGACTCGTGCGTAGCCTCCTACTGGGTTGATACCTTGGTTCTCAAAAACTGAGGGAAATACTTACGCTACTTTGCTGCATCACCCTTTCCTCTTCAAGGGAAAACCAACGCAGTGCTCAAGAGGTAGCAGGGGCACCCCAAAGGCACATCAATTGTTCTCTTAGCCGTGTGCGTTGCCCCCCTCCACAGTTTACTCCTCCGGTCATAGCGTCATAGTGCTTAGGCAAAGCCCTGCGCGGATCACATCACCATCACCGTCATCATGCCATCGTGCCGACGGAACTCTACCTCGACCCTCTACTGGATCAAGAGTTCGAGGGATGTCATCGAGCTGAATGTGTGCTGAACATGGAGGTGCCGTACATTTGGTACTAAGATCGGTTGGATCGTGAAGATGTTTGACTACATCAACCGCGTTAACGTAACGCTTCCGCTTTCGGTCTACGAGGGTACGTGGACACACTCTCCCCTCTCGTTTCCATGCATCTCCTAGATAGATCTTGCATGAGCGTAGGATGTTTTTTTGAAATTGCATGCTATGTTCCCCAACAGTGGCATCCGAGCCAGCTCTATGCGTAGATGATATGCACGAGTAGAACACAATGAGTTGTGGGTGATAATAGTCATACTGCTTACCACCAACGTCTCATTTTGATTCGGCGGTATTGTTGGATGAAGCGGCCTGAACCAACATTACATGACCACGTTCATGAGACTGGTTCTACCGATGTGCTTTCCACACAGGTGGTTGGCGGGTGTTTGTGTCTCCAACTTTAGTTGAATCGAATTTGACTACGACCGGTCCTTGTTGAAGGTTAGAACAACACATTTAACGAAAAATCATTGTGGTTTTGATGCGTAGGTAAGAACGGTTCTTGCTAGAAGCCCGCAGCAGCCACGTAAAACTTGCAACAACTAAGTAGAGGACGTCTAAATTGTTTTTGCAGGCCATGTTGTGATGTGATATGGTCAAGATGTGATGAGATATAAATTGTTGTATGAGTTGATCATGTTTGGTAAAAGTTATCGGCAACTGGCAGGAGCCTTATTGTTGTCTCTTTATTGTATGAAATGCAATCGCCATGTAATTGCTTTACTTTATCACTATGCGGTAGCAATAGTCGTCGAAGCAATAGTTGGCGAGACGACAACGACGCTACGATGGAGATCAAGGTGTCAAGCCGGTGACGATGGAAATCATGACGGTGCTTTGGAGATGGAGATCAAAGGCATAAGATGATGATGGCCATATCATGTCACATACTTTGGTTGCATTTGATGTTTATCTTTTATGCATCTTATGTTGCTTAGTACGACGGTAGCATTATAACATGACCCCTCACTAAATTTCAAGGTATAAGTGTTCTCCCCGAGTATGCACCGTTGCTACAGTTCGTCGTGCCGAGACACCACATGATGATCGGGTGTGATAAGCTCTACGTTCACATACAATGGGTGCAAGCCAGTTTTGCACGTGCAGAATACTCGGGTTAAATTTGACGAGCCTAGCATATGCAGATATGGCCTCGGAACACTGAGACCGGAAGGTCGAACGTGAATCATATAGTAGATATGATCAACATAGAGATGTTCACCATTAAAAACTACTCCATCTCACATGATGATCGGACATGGTTTAGTTGATATGGGTCACGTGATCATTTAGATGACTAGAGGGATGTCTATCTAAGTGGGAGTTCTTTAGTAATATGATTAATTGAACTTTGAACTTAGTCCTGATAGTTTTCTTGCATATCTATGTTGTTGTAGATCAATAGCCCGTGCTACCGTTCCCTTGAATTTTAATGCATTCCTAGAGAAAGGTAAGTTTAAAGATGATGGTAGCAACTATACAGACTGGGTCCATGACTTGAGGATTATCCTCATTGCGGCACAGAAGAATTACATACTGGAAGCACCGCTAGGTGCAAGACCTGCTGCAGGAGCAACTCCGGACGTTATGAACATCTGGTAGACTAAAGCTTATGATTACTCGATAGTTTAGTGTGCCATGCTTTACGTCGTAGAATCGGGACTTTAAAGACGTTTTGAACATCATGGAGCATATGAGATGTTCTAGGAGTTGAAGTTAATATTTCAAGCAAATGCCTGAGTTGAGAGATATGAAGTCTCCAACAAGTTCTACAGCTGCAAAATGGAGGAAAATAGTTGTCTGTGAACACATATTTAGAATGTTTGGGTACCATAACCACTTGATTCAGCTGGGAGTTAATCTTCCTGATGATAGTGTCATTGACAGAGTTCTTCAGTCACTGCCACCAAGCTATAAAGGCTTCGTGATGAACTATAACATGCAAGGGATGGAAAAGACAATTCCCGAGCTCTTCGCGATGCTAAAGGTTGTGGATGTAGAAATCAAGAACGCGCATCAACTGTTGATTGTTAACAAGACTACTACTTTCAATAAAAAGGGCAAAGGAAAGAAGCGGAACTTCAAGAAGAATAGCAAGCAAGTTGCTGCTCCCGGGAAGAAACCCAACTCTAGACCTAAGCCTGAAACTGAGTGCTTCTACTGCAAAGGGACTGGTCACTGGAAGCGGAACTGCCCCAAGTATTTGGCGGATAAGAAGGATGGCAAAGTGAAAGGTATATTTGATATACATGTTATTGATATGTACCTTACTAATGCTCATAGTAGTGCATGTGTATTTGATACTGGTTCTGTTGCTCATATTTGCAACTCGAAACAGGGGCTATAGATTAAATGAGGATTGGCTGAGGAAGAGGTGACAATGCTCGTTGGAAATGGTTCCAAGGTTGATGTGATCGCCGTTGGCACACTACCTCTACATCTACCCTCGAGATTAGTTTTAGACCTGAATAATTGTTATTTGGTGCCAGCGTTAAGCATGAACATTATATCTGGATCTTGTTTGATGCGAGACGGTTATCATTTAAATCAGAGAATAATGGTTATTCTATTTATATGAGTAGTATCTTTTATGGTCATGCACCCTTGATAAGTGGTATATTTTTGTTGAATTTCGATCGTAGTGATACACATATTCATAATATTGAAGCCAAAAGATGCAAAGTTAATAATGATAGTGCAACTTATTTGTGGCACTACCGTTTAGGTCATATTGGTGTAAAGCACATGAAGAAACTCGATGCTGATGGGTGAGGGAGTCCCGGATTAGGGGGTCCTCGGGCGTCTGGGCTATGCAACATGGGTCAGACTAATGGGTCGTGAAGATACAAGTTAGAAGACTTTCCCCTGTGTCCGGATGGGACTCTCCTTTACGTGGATGGCAAGCTTGACATTCGGATATGAAGATTCCTTTCTCTGTAAACCGACTTTGTACAACTCTAGCCCCCTCCGATGTCTATATAAACTGGAGGGTTTAGTCCATAGATGCAATCATAATCATACAGGCTAGACATCTAGGGTTTAGCCATTACGATCTCGTGGTAGATCAACTCTTGTAACCCCTGTACTCATCAAAATCAATTAAGCAGGACGTAGGGTATTACCTCCATCAAGAGGGCGCGAACCTAGGTAAATATTGTGTTCCCTGCCTCCTGTTACCCTGGATCCTTAGACGCACAGTTCAGGACCCCCTACCCGAGATCCGCCGGTTTTGACACTAACATTGGTGCTTTCATTGAGAGCCCCACTATGCCGTCATCGAAAGGCTCCATGGCTCCATCGATCATCTACAACAATGCTGCCGGGTAGGAGATTTTTCTCCCCGGCCAGATCTTTGTATTCGGTGGCTTCGCACTGCGTGCCTACTCGGCTATCCACCTAGAGCAGATCGACAGCTACGCCCCTGGTCATCGGATCAGTTTTGGAAATCTGAAATATGTCGCTGATATCCGAGGAGACTTGATCTTCCAAGGATTCGCGGCTCTAGCCACCGCTCCGGCCTTAGATCCAGAGTGTGTCACCAGGTCCAAAGACGGGATTCTAGAGCCCGCTGAACTCCCTGCGGCCATAGAGATCAACACTGGAGAACCGGAGAGAATAGTGTCACCGGCGGTTATCTCTAGGCCGGACTCTTCTCCGAACCCTCAAAGTTCGCGTCATGCAAGCTCAGCCCGGGAACTTCTGTCCCCATCCAGACCTTTCTCTTAAACGAGGCTTTAGACTTAATGCGATCCCTCGCCATCACAGAGGAACAACTTCCGAATTACGCCCAACTCAGACAAGGGGCTGAAGATAGGGAATTTTGCTTCCCACCCACCACCCACTTCATAGCCACTGTCGACGATCTAACTGACATGCTCGACTACACCTCCGAAGACATCGACGATATGGACGACGATGCCAGAGAGGAGTGCTACCTCTTGAGCATGTGTTGGTTTTCCCTTGAAGAGGAAAGGGTGATGCAACAAAGTAGCGTAAGTATTTCCCTCAGTTTTGAGAACCAAGGTATCAATCTAGTAGGAGACAACGCACAAGTCACCTAGTACCTGCACAAACAATCAAGAACCTTGCAACAACCGCAATAAAGGGGTTGTCAATCCCTTCACGGTCACTTGCAAAAGTGAGATCTAATAGAGATAGTAAAGTAAATATTTTGGTATTTTTTTGTATAGATTGGAAAGTAAAGATTGCAAAATAGTAAACGAGATGCGATGTAAATAAAAGAGATGCAATATAATAAGAAAGAGACCCGGGGGCCATAGGTTTCACTACTGGCTTCTCTCAAGATAGCATGTATTACGGTGGGTGAACAAATTACTGCCGAGCAATTGATAGAAAAGGACATAGTTATGAGGATATCTAAGGAAATGATCATGAATATAGGCATCAAGTCCGTGTCAAGTAGATCGAAATGATTCTGCATCTACTACTATTACTCCACACATCTACTGCTATCCATCATGCATCTAGAGTATTAAGTTCATAAGAACAGAGTAACGCATTAAGCAAGATGACATGATGTAGAGGGATAAACTCAAAAAATATGATATAAACCCCATCTTTTTATCGTCGATGGCAGCAATACAATACGTGCCTTGCTGCCCCTACTGTCAATGGGAAAGGACACCACAATATTGAACCCAAAGCTAAGCACTTCTCCCATTGCAAGAAAGATCAATCTAGTAGGCCAAACTAAATCGATAATTCGAAGAGACTTGCAAAGATATCAAATCATGCATATAAGAATTCAGAGAAGAACAAAATAATATCCATAGATAATCTTGTTCATAAACCCACAACTTATCGGATCTCGGCAAACACACCGCCAAAGAGTATTACATCGAATAGAGCTCCAAGAACATTGAGGAGAACTTTGTAGTGAGAATCAAAGAGAGATAAGAAGCCATCTAGCTAATAACTATGGACCCGAAGGTCTGTGGTAAACTACTCACGCTTCATCGGAGAGGCTATGGTGTTGATGTAGAAGTCCTCCTTGATCAATTCCCCCTCCGGCAGATCGTCGGAAGAGGCCCCAAGATGGGATCTGACGGGTACAGAAGGTTGTCGCGGTGGAAAAGTGGTTTCGTGGCTCTCTGTGATCGATCTAAGGTATAAGAGTACATATAGGCGAAAGAAGTACGTCGGTGGAGATACGAGGGGCCCACGAGGGTGGGGGCGCACCTACCCCCTGGGCGTGCCCTCCTGCCTTGTGGCCGCCTCACGGAGTTCCAGACTTCGACTCCAAGTCTTCTGGATTGCTTTCGGTCCAAGAAAGATCATTGCGAATGTTTCATTCCGTTTGGTATTCCTTTTCTGCGAAACTCTAAAATAGGCAAAAAAATAGAATCTGGCACTGGGCCTCCGGTTAATAGCTTAGTCCCAAAAATAATATAAAAGAGCATATTAAAGCCTATAACATCGAAAACAAATAATATAATAGCATGGAACAATAAAAAATTTATAGATACGTTGGAGTCGTTCCAGGGAGCAGGTCCAAAACCCGCCGTTCACCAGGCGCTGGACAGCTACTTCCTCATACGACGTATCTATGGTGAGCACACCTAAAGAAGGCGACGACGATGATGAAAAGGATCCAGTCGAGGATGAACCTCCTGACACTAGAAAAAAGACACTTCTGTGATGATACGTGTTTGTCATAGTAGGTCATGTTTTCTGTCATGCATGTACATCCATGACAATTTTATGACAGAATCAAGATAGTCATACCTGTGTTGTCGTAGAAGTGTTCCATGACATTACCAAAATTATCATCACGGAAGTGTCCACTTCCCTGACGATAAATCGCGTGTCATGGAAATGCTTTGCTCAAGGATGACTGACACGTGGCATCCACTGTAACGGGTCGTCGATAAGCTATCGGGTCTAGTTTTGGATCCGATAACCCGCTAACAGCCCGGACCAATGAGGATTTTCCACGTGTAAAATTGTCATTGGCCAGAGGAAACACATGTTGGCTCACCGTTGGGACAGATGTCATCCATTGGACTGGAGGCGCCTATGATACATCGACACGTGGCATGGCCCAACAGAGGCCCATTCCGATGAAAAGGCCGACCCACTTGACTTGGTCAAACGGTAATGGGACGGCCCACGGAAAGCCTATTAACGGCCTGTTCGTAATAGCCCATTTACGGCCCGCTAACTCACGACCCGTTACGGCCTACCGGAATTAACCCCAGTAGCTTCTGGGCCGTCCAATATGATTCCAGCCCATTGTAACTTCCGGCCCATATATGGCCCCTGATGTCTTTTGGCCCATACGAGGCCATTTGTAACTCTTGGCCCATTAACAGCCCGTGGTGAATCTGGCCCGTAATGAACAGTGTACCGATTTATACCCATTAACGACCCATTATTCCATTGGGCCATTTCCAACCTATGTTATCTTTCGGCCTTCTAAGGGCCCATTTATTCTTGGGCTTATTTCCAGCATTCGATTACTTACGGCCCGTTACTGGCCTTTTCTGCTTATGGGACAAATCCAGCCCGTGGTTACAATCGACCCATTTACGGCCCGTTAATCCGTCCGGCCGTTTTCGTAGCATCATCAAATACGGCAGATTAACGACGGCCCATTATGGGCGGCCCATGAATGGATGATTCCAAATTTAGCCCATTTACGGCCCATAATGCGATCTCTTATTGGCCCATGTTTGGCCGATCGATCAATCGGTTCGTAGAAGGCCCATTGATGCTACGGCCCGTAGA
This sequence comes from Triticum monococcum, assembly GCA_034509565.1. NCBI lineage: Eukaryota > Viridiplantae > Streptophyta > Magnoliopsida > Poales > Poaceae > Triticum > Triticum monococcum. Next base: position 522,965,975 of record CM067842.1, on the reverse strand, counting down.
AGGACCAATGTTTCTATGGCCCTTAGAAGGCCCATTGTTTCTACGGCCCGTAGGAGGCCCATGGTAACTACAGTAAATATGTAGCCCATGGTTATTGTGGACTAGTTTTAAAAATAGGTTATTGCGGCCACTAGCAAACCGCAGAAAAATAACTGCACTGACTACAAGAAAACAAATAAACAAGACAACAAGGAAATAAATAAGCAAGCAACTTACGCTAGGCTATCACGGCTATTACACATATTACATCCACTTGGCATCAAAGTTCGCCACCAGTGGAAATATAGGGAACAAAGCCGCATATCATATACACTGGTTGTCAAACTTGGCGACCAGTGCAAATAAACGCCGCAGCAAAACAAGTCCAGAACTGAAACCACTTCAGAAGAGCTCAAGAAAGAATATCCTGGGTACCCATAATGCTTGGAAGATTCTTAGCAAGCTTATTAACTTTCTATTGTTTGGCGTTTAAATCCTCCAGCACTTGCTGTTGCACAAGAAAGTATGCATCTGAATTCTGCAGGGACTTCCTCAGTCCTTCGGCTTCTTGTCGCAGCACAGCTGATTGATGCCTTTCAGCTTGTAGCTGAGACTGAAGAAGCCGAAGTGATTCAAGCAGCGAGTTCGAAGAGCTTGTGCCAGTGGTACTGGCCAGTAACTCGAACACTACAGCAATGCAGGACCGTCGGGTTTTCTCACTGTCAACAAGATCATTTTTATCACCTTTCTTAGAGACCAATAGGGCCGTCTCACTATCTTGAACCTTATCTGCATTACTTTCTCTACCATTGCATAGTGGGGTGCTCTTCTCCAATATTCTGTTTGCATACTACAAGAGAAACAAGCAGACACATCACAGGTTTAACATGCAGTATACGAAACTCATTTTGGTAAACCGGTTCAGTAGTAAGATGGACATGATAACAACATGAAATAAACATATATCTATGTACTATGGTCACTGTATTGTCCATATCATTCTAGTTTATGTTGCCAAATCAAGATAGAGACACAGTTCAACTCATATATTTTTAAGACACGATAGCATAGACAGAATATAAGTGTGAGAAACTACACAACATTGGCAACACTTGTAATGTGCATCACATGATGACATAACTGTTTATACAACTGAAATTGAAATCAACATAGAGCGAGAAGTTAGAACAGGAATCCAGTTAAAGAAATAGGTTTGAAACATACCTGTTGCGCCATTGGAGTTTCAACTGGATCCTTCAAATTCGAAAGTAGTTGGTATGAGTAAATACAGTGATGCAACAACAAAGGAGTATGGACCATAGCTACGGAATTTGACCTGAGAATACTTGCTCTTCTGCTTTAAACATGGAGTTTGGGTTTGCTGTGGTGGTCTTCGTGCTTTGGGCACTGCAGTTGCTTTACAAACTGCTCGTGTGGGGGTACTCTGTGGTGGACATGGTGCTTTGTCAACTAGAAGTGGTTTACTATCTGCTGGGGTTGGGGTTAGATGGGTTGTAGCTGGTTCTCTGCCCAACGGTGTAAGTGTGCAATCTGGAAGAGTCTCGATTATGTGTGGTGGGGCTAATTTGTGGGGCAGTACAACCATGGTTCTATTGGGGAACATAGTAATTTCAAAAAAAATCCTACGCACACGCAAGATCATGGTGATGCATAGCAACGAGAGGGGAGAATATGTCTACGTACCCTCGTAGACTGAAAGCAGAAGCGTTTATCAACCTGGTTGATGTACTCGTACACCTTCACGATCCATCCCAATCAAGTACCGAACGTACGGCACCTCCGTGTTCAGCACATGTTCATCTCGATGACGTCCTCACCTTCTTGATCCAGCAAGAGGGGCGAAGTAGTAGATGAGTTCTGGCAGCACGACGACGTGGTGACGGTGTTGGTGAAGAACAATCTCCGCAGGGCTTCGCCTGAGCACTACGAAAACTATTACGGAGGATAAACTAGAGGGGACGGGGTTGCCGGCACACGGCTTGGTGTTTCTTGATGTGTCTTGGGTGCTAGCCCTACCCCTCTATTTATATGTTGAGCCTTGGGGTCGAAACTTGGAGTAAAAGCCTATAAAAAGTCGGTTTCTGTTGGGTAATGTAGTAATTTCAAAAAAATCCTACGAACACGCAAGATCATGGTGATGCATAGCAACGAGAGGGGAGAGTGTTGTCCACATACCCTCGTAGACCGAAAGCGGAAGCGTTAGCACAAGCGGTTGATGTAGTCGTACGTCTTCATGATCCGACCGATCAAGTACCGAACGTACGGCATGTCCGAGTTCAGCACACGTTCAGCCTGATGACGTCCCTCGAACTCCGATCCAGCCGAGTGTTGAGGGAGAGTTTCGTCAGCACGACGGCGTGGTGACGATGATGATGTTCTACCGATGCAGGGCTTCGCCTACGCACCGCTACAGTATTATCGAGGTGGACTATGGTGCAGGGGGCACCGCACACGGCTAAAAGATCAAACGATCAATTTTTGTGTCTATGGGGTGCCCCTTGCCCCTGTATATAAAGGAGCAAGGGGGGTGCAGCCGGCCTAGAGAGGGGCGCGCCAGGAGGAGTCCTACTCCTACCGGGAGTAGGACTCCCCCCCTTTTCCTTGTTGGACTAGGAGAGAGAGGGGGGAAAGAGGCGGAGGAGAAGAAGGAAGGGGGCGCCGCCCCCCTCTCCTTGTCCAATTCGGACTAGGGGGGAGGGGGCGCGACCCATGCCCTGGCCGCCTCTCCTCTCTTTTCGCCAAGGCCCACTAAGGCCCATTAAGTTCCCGGGGGGTTCCGGTAACCTCTCGGTACTCCGGTAAAATGCCGATTTCACCCGGAACACTTCCGATATCCAAACATAGGCTTCCAATATATCAATCTTCATGTCTCGACCATTTCGAGACTCCTCGTCATGTCCGTGATCACATCCAGGACGCCGAACAACCTTCGGTACCTCAAAACATATAAACTCATAATATAACTGTCATCGACACGTCAAGCGTGTGGACCCTACGGGTTCGAGAACTATGTAGACATGATCGAGACATGTCTCCGGTCAATAACCAAAAGCGGAACCTGGATGTTCATATTGGCTCCCACATATTCTACAAAGATCTTTATCGGTCAGACAGCATAATAATATACATTGTTCCCTTTGTCATCGGTATGTTACTTGCCCGAGATTCGATCGTCGGTATCTCAATACCTAGTTCAATCTTGTTACCGGCAAGTCTCTTTACTCGTTCCGTAATACATCATCCTGCAACTAACGCATTAGTTGCAATGCTTGCAAGGATTAAGTGATGTGCATTACCGAGAGGGCCCAAAGATACCTCTCCGACAATCGGAGTGACAAATCCTAATCTCAAAACTCTGAATTTAGCAACAAAAGTCTTGCCTTCGGATCTGTGATAGAAGGTGTACCCAACAGTCTCCTTTGGGTATCCTATGAAGACACATTTCTCCGATTTGGGTTCGAGCTTATCAAGTTGAAGCTTTTTCACATAAGCATCGCAGCCCCAAACTTTCAAAAACGGGTTTCTTACCAAACCACAGTTCATAAGGCGTCGTCTCAACGGATTTTGTTGGTGCCCTATTTAAGGTGAATGCGACCGTCTCTAAAGCATAACCCCAAAACGATAGAGGTAAATCGGTAAGAGATATCATAGATCGCACCATATCTAGGAAAGTACGATTACGATGTTCGGACACACCATTACACTGTGGTGTTCCGGGTGGCGTGAGTTGCGAAACTATTCCGCATTGTTTCAAATGAAGACCAACTCATAACTCAAATATTCTCCTCCATGATCAGATCGCAGAAACTTTATTTTCTTCTTACGATGATTTTCAACTTCACTCTAAAATTCTTTGAACTTTTCAAATGTTTCAGACTTATGTTTCATTAAGTAGATATACCCATATCTGCTTAAATCATCCGTGAAGGTGAGAAAATAACGATATCCGCCATGAGCCTCAACAATCATCAGACCACATACATCTGTATGTATGATCTCCAACAAATCTGTTGCTCTCTCCATAGTTCCGGAGAACGGCGTTTTAGTCATCTTGCCCATGAGGCACGGTTCGCAAGTACCAAGTGATTCATAATCAAGTGGTTCCAAAAGTCCATTAGTATGGAGTTTCTTCACGCGCTTTACTCCGATATGACCGAAACTGCAGTGCCACAAATAAGTTGCATTATCATTATCAACTCTGCATCTTTTGGCTTCAATATTATGAATATGTGTATCACCACTATCGAGATTTAGCAAAAATAGACCACTCTTCAAGGGTGCATGACCATAAAAGATATTACTCATATAAATAGAACAACCATTATTCTCTGATTTAAATGAATAACCGTCTCGCATCAAACAAGATCCTGATATAATGTTCATGCTCAACGCTGGCACCAAATAACAATTATTTAGGTCTAATACTAATCCCGAAGGTAGATGTAGAGGTAGCGTGCCGACCGCGATCACATCGACTTTGGAACCATTTCCCATGCGCATCGTCACCTCGTCCTTAGCCAATCTTCGCTTAATCTGTAGCCCTTGTTTCGAGTTGCACATATTAGCAACAGAACCAATATCAAATACCCAGGTGCTACTACGAGCATTAGTAAGGTACACATCAATAACATGTATATCACATATACCTTTGTTCACCTTGCCATCCTTCTTATCCGCCAAATACTTGGGGCAGTTCCGCTTCCAGTGACCAGTCTGCTTGAAGTAGAAGCACTCAGTCTCAGGCTTAAGTCCAGACTTGGGTTTCTTCTCCTAAGCGGCATCTTGCTTGCTGTTCTTCTTGAAGTTCCCTTTCTTCTTCCCTTTGCCCTTTTTCTTGAAACTGGTGGTCTTATTGACCATCAACACTTGATGCTCCTTCTTGATTTCTATCTCCGCTACCTTTAGCATTGCGAAGAGCTCAGGAATTTTCTTATCCATCCCTTGCATATTATAGTTCATCACGAAGCTCTTGTAGCTTGGTGGCAGTGATTGGAGAATTCTGTCAATGATGCTATCATCCAGAAGATTAACTCCCAGTTGAATCAAGTGATTGCAGTACCCAGACATCTTGAGTATATGCTCACTTACAGAAATATTCTCCTCCATCTTGCAGCTATAGAACTTATTGGAGACTTCATATCTCTCAATCCGGGCATTTGCTTGAAATATTAACTTCAACTCCTGGAACATTTCATATGCTCCATGACGTTCAAAACGTCGTTGAAGTCCCGGTTCTAAGCCGTAAAGCATGGCACATTGAACTATTGAGTAGTCATCAGCTTTGCTCTGCCAGACATTCTTAACGTCGTCAGTTGCATCAGCAGCAGGCCTGGGACTCAGCGGTGCTTCCATGACATAATTCTTCTGAGCAGCAATGAGGATAATCCACAGGTTACGGACCCAGTCTGTGTAATTGCTACCATCATCTTTCAACTTTGCTTTCTCAAGGAACACATTAAAATTCAACGGAACAACAGCACGGGCCATCTATCTACAATCAACATAGACAAGCAAGATACTCCGAACAACATTCGGTTACCAACATACATAACTCATAAATACTATATCGTCAACGAACATTAAGCGTGCGGACCCTACGGGTTCGAGAACTATGTAGACATGACCGAGACACTTCTCTGGTCAATAACCAATAGCGGAACCTAGATGCCCGTATTGGCTCCTACATATTCTACGAAGATCTTTATCCGTCGAACAGCATAACAACATACGTTGTTCCCTTTGTCATTGGTATGTTACTTGCCCGAGATTCGATCATCGGTATCTCAATACCTAGTTCAATCTCGTTACTGGCAAGTCTCTTTACTAGTTCCGTAATGCATCATCCTGCAACTAACTCATTAGTTACATTTCTTGCAAGGCTTATAGTGATGTGCATTACCGAGAGGGCCCAGAGATACCTCTTCGACAATCGGAGTGACAAATCCTAATCTCGATCTATGCCAACTCAACAAGTACCATTGGAGACACCTATAGAGAACCTTTATAATCACCCAGTTATATTGTGACGTTTGGTGGCACACAAAGTGTTCCTCCGGCAATCGGGAGTTGCATAATCTCATAGTCATAGGAACATGTATAAGTCATGAAGAAAGCAATAGCAGTAAACTAAACCGAGCAAGTGCTAAGCTAACGGAATGGGTCAAGTCAATCACATCATTCTCCTAATGATGTGATACCATTTATCAAATGACAACTCATGTCTATAGTTAGGAAACATAACAAACTTTAATCAACGAGCTAGTCAAGTACAGGCATACTAGTGACACTATGTTTGTCTATGTATTCACACATGTATTATGTTTCCGGTTAATACAATAATAGCATGAATAATAAACATTTATCATGATATGAGGAAATATATAATAACTTTATTATTGCCTCTAGGGCATATTTCTTTCAGTCTCCCACTTGCACTAGAGTCTATAATCTAGATTACACGGTAATGATTCTAACACCCATGGGGTCTTGGTGCTGATCATGTTTTCTCGTGGAAGAGGCTTAGTCAACGGGTCTGCAACATTCAAATCCGTATGTATCTTGCAAATCTCTATGTCTCCCACCTAGACTTGATCCCGAATGGAATTGAAGCGTCTCTTGATGTGCTTGGTTCTCTTGTGAAATCTGGATTCCTTTGCCGAGGCAATTGCACCAGTATTGTCACAAAAGATTTTCATTGGACCCGATGCACTAGGTATGACACCTAGATCGGATATGAACTCCTTCATCCAGACTCCTTGATTTGCTACTTCTGAAGCAGCTATGTACTCCGCTTCACACGTAGATCCCACCACGACGCTTTTTTAGAACTGCTCTAACTAACAGCTCCACCGTTCAATATAAACACGTATCCGGTTTGCGATTTAGAATCGTCTGGATCAGTGTCAAAGCTTGCATCAACGTAACCATTTACGACGAGCTCTTTGTCACCTCCATAAACGAGAAACATATCCATAGTCCTTTTCAGGTATTTCAGGATGTTCTTGACCGCTGTCCAGTGATCCACTCCTGGATCACTTTGGTACCTCCCTGCTAAACTAATTGCAAGGCACACATCAGGTCTGGTACACAGCATTGCATACATGATAGAGCCTATGGCTGAAGCATAGGGAACACTTTTCATTTTCTCTCTATCTTCTGTAGTGGCCGGGCATTGAGTCTTACTCAACTTCACACCTTGTAACACAAGCAAGAACCCTTTCTTTGCTTGATCCATTTTGAACTTCTTCAAAACTTTATCAAGGTATGTGCTTTGTGAAAGTCCAATTAAGCGTTTGATCTATCTCTATAGATCTTGATGCCCAATATATAAGCAGCTTCTCCAGGGTCTTTCATTGAAAAACTCTTATTCAAGTATCCTTTTATGCTATCCAGAAATTCTATATCATTTCCAATCAACAATATGTCATCCACATATAATATTTGAAATGCTACAAAGCTCCCACTCACTTTCTTGTAAATACAGGCTTCTCCAAAAGTCTGTATAAAACCATATGCTTTGATCACACTATCAAAACGTTTATTCCAACTCTGAGAGGCTTGCACCAGTCCATAAATGGATCGCTGGAGCTTGCACACTTTGTTAGCACCCTTTGGATCGACAAAACCTTCTGGTTGCATCATATACAACTCTTCTTCCAAAAATCCATTCAAGAATGCAGTTTTGACATCCATTTGCCAGATTTCATAATCATAAAATGCGGCAATTGCTTACATGATTTGGACAGACTTAAGCATCGCTACGGGTGAGAAAGTCTCATCGTAGTCAACCCATTGAACTTGTCGAAAACCTTTTGCAACAAGTCGAGCTTTGTAGACAGTAACATTACCGTCAGCGTCAATCTTCTTCTTGAAGATCCATTTATTCTCGATAACTTGCCGATCATCGGGCAAGGCAACCAAAGTCCACACTTTGTTCTCATACATGGATCCCATCTCAGATTTCATGGCCTCAAGCCATTTTGCTGAATCTGTACTCTCCATCGCTTCTTCATAGTTTGTAGGTTCGTCATGGTCAAGTAACATGACTTCCAAAAGAGGATTATCGTACTACTCTGGTGCAGATCTTACTCTGGTTGACCTACGTGGTTCGGTAGTAACTTGATCTGAAGTTTCATGATCATCATCATTAGCTTCCTCACTAATTGGTGTAGGTGTCACAGGAACTGGTTTCTGTGATGAACTACTTTCCAATAAGGGAACAAGTATAGTTACCTCATCAAGTTCTACTTTCCTCCCACTCACTTCTTTCGAGAGAAACTCCTTCTCTAGAAAGGATCCATTCTTAGCAACAAATGTCTTGCCTTCGGATATGTGATAGAAGGTGTACCCAATAGTTTCTTTTGGGTATCCTATGAAGACACATTTCTCCGATTTGGGTTCGAGCTTATCAGGTTGAAGCTTTTTCACATAAGCATCACAACCCCAAACTTTAAGAAACGATAACATTGGTTTCTTGCCAAACCACAGTTCATAAGGCGTCATTTCAACGGATTTCAATGGTGCCCTATTTAACGTGAATGTAGTCATCTATAAAGCATAACCCCAAAACAAAAGCGGTAAATCAGTAAGAGACACCATAGATCGCACCATATCTAGGAAACTATGATTACGATGTTCAGACACACCATTATGCTGTGGTGTTCCAGGTGGCGAGAGTTGCAAAACTATTCCGCATTGTTTCAAATGTAGACCAAACTCATAACTCAAATATTCTCCTCCACGATCAGATCGTAGAAACTTTATTTTCTTGTTATGATGATTTTCCACTTCACTCTGAAATTCTTTGAACTTTTCAAATGTTTCAGACTTATGTTTCATTAAGTAGATATACCCATATCTGCTCAAATCATCTGTGAAGGTGAGAAAATAACGATACCCGCCACGAGCCTCAATATTCATCGGACCACATACATCAATATGTATGATCTCCAACAAATCTGTTGCTCGCTCCATAGTTCCGGAGAACGGCGTTTTAGTCATCATGCCCATGAGGCATGGTTCGCAAGTACCAAGTGATTCATAATCAAGTGATTCCAAAAGTCCATCAGAATGGAGTTTCTTCATGCGCTTTGCACCAATATGACCTAAACGGCAGTGCCACAAATAAGTTGCACTATCATTATCAAATCTGCATCTTTTGGTTTCAACATTATGAATATGTGTATAACTACTATCGAATATGTTTATATAGACATCGGGAGGATCTAGGGTTACACAAGGTCGGTTACAAAGAAGGGAATTTACATATTCCGTCACCAAGCTTGCCTTCCACGCCAAGGAGAGTCCCATCGGACACGGGTGTAGTCTTTGATCTTCGTATCTTCACAGCCCATAAGTCTGGCCCATAGATAACAGGTCGGACGGCCGAGGACCCCTTAGTCCAAGACTCCCTCTAAAAGGATCGAGAAGATGTGTCTAGAGGGGGGGGGGAGTAATTAGACACTAAGTACCAAAAGTTGCAGTTTTTAACTTTTTTAAGTTGAAGTGGAGTTTTGGCACAAGTTTAACAAGCACAATATATATCAAGCAAGCATGCAAAGAGTATATGAGCAGCGGAAATTAAAGCATGCAACTTGCAAGAATGTAAGGGGAAGGGTTTCAAAAATTCAAACGTAATTGGAGACACGGATATTTTTGTTGTGGTTCCGATAGGTGGTGCTATCGTACATCCATGTTGATGGAGACTTCAACCCATGAAGGGTAACAGTTGCATGAGTCCACGGAGGGCTCCACCCACGAAGGGTCCACGAAGAAGCAACCTTGTCTATCCCATCATGGCCATCGCCCACGAAGGACTTGTCTCACTACCGGTAGATCTTCACGAAGTAGGCGATCTCCTTGCCCTTAAAAACTCCTTGGTTCAACTCCACTATCTTGTCGGAGGCTCCCAAGTGACACCTAGCCAATCTAGGAGACACCACTCTCTAAGAAGTAATAAATGGTGTGTTGATGATGAACTCCTTGCTCTTGTGCTTCAAATGATAGTCTCCCCAACACTCAACTCTCTCTCACAGGATATGGATTTGGTGGAAAGAAGATTTGAGTGGAAAGCAACTTGGGGAAGGCTAGAGATCAAGATTCATATGGTGTGAATGGAATATCTTGGCCTCAACACATGAGTAGGTGGTTCTCTCTCAGAAAATGTGTATTGGAAGTGTAGGTATGTTTTGATGGCTCTCTCTACGAATGAAGAGTGGGTGGAGGGGTATATATAGCCTTCACACAAAATCTAACCGTTACACGCAACTTGCCAATCTCGGTGGGACCAAATTGATAAACTCGGTCGGACCGATTCAGCAAATCTAGTGACCGTTAGGGTTTTCGATGGGACCAACTGGATCAACTCGGTGGGACCGATGTGCTAGGGTTAGGGTAAATCCAAAACTCGGTTTGACCGATTACTTAAACTCGGTGGGACCGATGTGCTAGGGTTAGGGTAAATCCAAAACTTGGTTTGACCGATTACTCAAACTCGGTGGGACTGATTTGGGTAATAAGTGAAACAGAGAGTTGGCCAAGCAAACTCGGTGGGGCCGATTGCATATCTCGGTGGTACCGAAAATATTGCACTAGGTAACAGAGAATTTGCAAGCCCATCTTGGTGAGACCGAGATCCCATCGGTGAGACCGAACTGATTAGGGTTTCTGGCAGTGGCTATGTCAACTGAACTCAGTGGCTATGTCAACTAAACCAAAAGTCAAACTCGGCCCCACCGATTCTTTCTATCCGGTGCCACCGAGTTTCAAATGTCATAGCCACTGCCACAAACCCTAGGCAAATCGCTCTCACCGATAGGGATCTCGGTCTCACCGAGATGGGATTGTAAGCTCTCTATTTCCCTTCGTAACGTTTCGGTCTTACCGAGATGAGTGATCGGTCCCACCGAGATTGCAATGTAAACTCTTTGTTTCCCTTTGGTAACATTTCGGTCTCACCGAGATGAGCGAATCGGTCCCAGCGAGTTTACCTGACCAACTCTCTGGTTAGCTTATTACCAAAATTGGTCCCACCAAGTTTGTGTAATTGGTCACACCGAGATTATGTTATGCCCTAACCCTAACCATATCGGTCCTACCGAGTTGCATCCCAGTCCCACCGAAAATCCTAACGGTCACTAGGTTTGCTGAATCGGTCCGACCGAGTTTAACCATTCGGTCCCACCGAGTTTTGCAAATTGTGTGTAACGGTTAGATTTTGTGTGTAGGCTATATATACCCCTCCACCCACTCTTCATTCGTGGAGAGAGCCATCAGAACATACCTACACTTCCAATACACATTTTCTGAGAGAGAACCACCTACACTTGTGTTGAGGTCAAGATATTCCATTTCAACCATATGAATCTTGATCTCTAGCCTTCCCCAAGTTGCTTTCCACTCAAATCTTCTTTCCACCAAATCCAAATCCTATGAGAGAGAGTTGAGTGTTGGGGAGACTATCATTTGAAGCACAAGAGCAAGGAGTTCATCATCAACACACCATTTGTTACTTCTTGGAGAGTGGTGTCTCCTAGATTGGCTAGGTGTCACTTGGGAGCCTCCGACAAGAATGTGGAGTTGAACCAAGGAGTTTGTAAGGGCAAGGAGATCGCCTACTTCGTGAAGATCTACCACTAATGAGGCAAGTCCTTCATGGGCGACGGCCGTGATGGAATAGACAAGGTTGCTTCTTCGTGGACCCTTTGTGGGTGGAGCCCTCCGTGGACTCGCCCAACCATTACCCTCCGTGGGTTGAATTCTCCATCAACGTGGATGTACGATAGCACCACCTATCGGAACCACGACAAAAACATCCGTGTCTCCAATTGCGTTTGAATCCTCCAAACCCTTCCGGTTACATTCTTGCAAGTTGCATGCTTTACTTTCCACTGCTCATATACTCTTTTGCATGCTTGCTTGAATTGTGTGGAGATTGCTTGACTTTTGCTAAGATAGCTAAAATCTGCCAAGAACTAAAATTGGGAAAAGGCTAGATTTTTATTTGGTCAAGTAGTCTAATCACCCCTCTAGACATACTTTCGATCCTACAAGTGGTATCAGAGCTTTGGTCTCCATTTGCTTTGATTTCCATAACTTCTGGTGATCATAGCCTTGGTTTCACAACCTAGGAGAGTATGGCGTCTAGCGAGGGAAATTATCACCGTAGAGGTCCTTACTTTGATGGCACTAATTTTGCTAGTTGGAAGCATAAGATGAAAATGCATATTCCTGGACATAACCCCGCCATTTGGGCTATTGTGTGTATTGGCTTGCAAGGTGAATTCTTTGATGGGAAAGAACCGAACCGTGATCCTACCGCGGAAGAGTTGAAAATGCTGCAATACAACGCTCAAGCTTGTGATGTCCTCTTCAACGGATTGTGCCCCGAGAATTCAACAAAATCAGCCGTCTTGAGAATGCAAAGGAAATTTGGGATACTTTGATTGATATGCACGAAGGTACCGACTCCGTCAAGGAATACAAATTAGATGTGCTTCAAAGTCAACTTGACAAGTTCAAAATGAAGGATGGTGAAGGTGTCGCTGAAATGTACTCTAGGCTTGCTCTTATCACAAATGAGATTGTCGGCTTAGGGAGTGAAGAGATGACCGATAGATTCATCATCAAGAAGATCCTAAGAGCCTTGGATGGAAAATATGATACCGTGTGTACATTGATCCAAATGATGCCCAATTACAAAGATCTCAAGCCAAGGGAAGTCATCGGAAGAATTGTTGCTCATGAGATGTCACTCAAGGATAAAGAGGAATTTCACAACAAATCAAGTGGTTCTTACAAAGCCTCATGTGAATCCCCCACATCATCGAGTGAGAAACAAACCTTCAATGAAGAATTGAGCTTAATGGTGAAGAACTTCAGCAAGTTCTACAAGAGCAGAAGCAAAGAGAGAAGCTCCAAGTCAAGGTCCTACAATGACAAAAGATCTTCTAGTCGAGAGCGAAATTGCTACAATTGTGGAAGGCCCAGACACTATTCCAATGAGTGTACGGCCCCCTACAAGAGAAGAGAAGATTCTCCCAAGAGAAGAAGTAGAAGAGAAGAATCACCATCTAGAGAAAGAAGGAGTAGAGATGATTGTTATGAACGAAGACCCTCACAGAGAAGCAAAGATTCGGAAAGAAAGGACAAGTCATCAAGGAGCTACACAAAACGAAGACATCAAGCTCATGTTGGTGAATGGGTATCCGGCTCCGACTTCGACAACCACTCCGAGATAAGCTATCACTCCGACTCTGAATATACTCAAGATGAAGGTGTTGCCGGTCTAGCACTTGTGACAACCAACTCCTACGGCATATTTGACTCACCAAATGAAGGAGTTGGAACATGCTTCATGGCTAAAGGCCCAAAGGTATCACACCCCGAGTATGTTGATTTCAATAGTGATGAAGATGACTTGTTAGGTGATGATGATTTACTTGTTGACAACTCTAGTGATTAATACTATGATGAAACGTCAATTAATCATGCTAATCAAGATAAAACGAATGACAATGATAAGGAGAAGATCGAGTCTCTAACTAAAGAACTAAACACTCTTAAGTTAGCTCATGAAACTATCTTAGGAGATCATCGAGAACTTTTTAAGGACTCATGAGAAATTATGCTTTGAAAAGCTCAACCTTGAGCAAGAGCATGAGTTCTTAAAAGCAATCAATGATGATCTTCGCAAGAAAAGTTCTTCTTACATTTCCAAGCGTTTACTCTTATCCACTTACATGCCTCAAGTCAAGTCTAGTAACAAGAACAAGAAAGATTCTTCCTCTAGTAGTAACAATAATCATGCTAAATCCAATATTGTTGCTTCTAGTAGTTCTCTTGATTCCACTAATGATTCTCTTAGCCAAGTTACACTTGAGCAAGAAAATAGCTTATTGAAGGGAATTATAGAGAAAGGTGTTTACAAGAGCCTTGACGGAAGTAAGAAATTCGAGGAAATTGTATGCAAGCAAGGAAGGCACCGGAAGAATCAAGGTGTTGGTTTTGAACGAAAGTTCAATGCCAATGGAGTTGAGTGGGAAGAAGATCAATACCCCAAGACGAAGTTTGTTCCTCAACAAGAGAAGTATGATCCTACTTCTTTCAAAGGGACACAAGCTCAAGATGATCTTCCACCACAAGACCACAAGCAAAAAGGCAAGGACAACCTTCAAGAGGAAATTGATGCATTTGAACAAACTCCTAAGGCCGTAGTCAAGTGGGTTCCCAAGACTACTTCAAGTTCCACTTCATCAAGTACAACTACAACACCGAGGATTCCCATCAAGATGGTGTGGATCCCGAAGAAGAAGAACTAGAGAGTTCTTGTGGGTGACTCCGCCAACATACTTCACTCTTATCATCTTGGCAAGAACAAGTGCAATCAACTTCCACATCTTGCACGAGTTCAAGGAGTCACAAACCCTCTTGTTGGTAAGACAAGGGACAAGGTAACCTAAAAGCTTTCATAGACATCATCTTGTGTGTGCATCACTTTATGTCTATGGATATCCTTTTTTGTTCCTTGTGGGACTAACCCGTGTAGGTATTGAAAGTGCAACTCACTCCAATGGATAGCTTCAAATGATCTACATCAACATTGAGCATCCACATCTACATGAAGTCATCATCGACAAAACCCAAGGTTAGTTCATCCCTCTTAGGGGGGATCTCACATCTAGGGGGAGCTTTACTCTAAGAATTGAGCTAAAGTAACTCTAATGGTGTGAACACAACAAATGCTTTATGTAAAAGTGGTAACCCCACTTGTGCTTAAACGATGAGTATGACCTATGATCAAATGTTCTCATTTGACTCCTAAGTCAATATACTCATATATAGATGACCTAGTCATCGCCAATTGTTTGATAGATGCTAGAATTGGTTGTGCATGCTTTGCCACATATTTCAATTGCCATTTTATTGTGTGAGCATGTTGATTGCATATTTTACTCATTCGAGGACATCCACTTGTTGTTTTGATTGATTGGTTTTCTTTTCTTTTGCCAAGTGGATGGACAAGAATGCCTGAGAACCCTCTCTAGCTATCTATGCTTTTCTCGTCTCAAACTCTATTCATGCTACATCACAAAATTTGACCAAGTCAGATTTGAACCACTCTATGTGAGGAGCACTCGGAGTCCTCGATTTGTCATAGACTTAAACTTCAAAAACTTCTTTGTGCGTTTCGGTCTGACCGATTCATCCATTTCAGTCATACCGAGATCACTAAGTCGATCTAGGTTTTCAATCTCGGTGCAACCCATTTGAACCTTTCGGTCACACCGAGTTTCAGTAAATGCTTGCAGTTATGAATCTCGGTGCCACCGAGTTGTTCCACTCGGTCACACCGATAGGGTCGGGCTATATATACTCACGGGCAAAATTTTGGAAATTTCTCCGAAACCCCTTCGCCCGCGCATAGCTCGCTCTGCCTCCTGGGTCTCCGGATCGTCCTCCTCGTCCCCAGCCGCCTCCTGTCGCTGGTCTCCGCCACCGTTGACGGAATTCTTCCCCGCCGTTGCCGCCGCAGCGAGTTCATCGCCAAACTAGGCTATGAACTTGATCACTGTGCTATCCTCAATCCGATTCCTAGCACATTGTGTTCATCATGAATCTTGCCACGATTGAAACGATCTTATCCAGTCAAAACACTCCGTAGATTAGAGTTGAATTGAAAATTTAGGGTTAGGTTTCCGCCGATTCGGCTCAGGCCATTGCACATGTAATTTCCGGTCTGACCGAGAATTGCAAATCGGTGTGACCGAGTTCTGGACTTTGTGAAACCCTAGCAGTCTCGGTGCCACCGAACTGTGACTCGGTCTGACCGAGTTCATTAGTTTAGGTTCCAATAGTTGCTTCGGTATCACCGAGTTTACAAATCGGTTGATCCGAAATGCTTTCTGTGGAAAACTAAAACTAAGTTTTTGACTCATTCTCTTGCAAAAACCTCTGCATTTTGTGATGCTCATCCACTCTATCTCATCTATATGTATTCACAGGGTCTGCTATCAGTGTTTGCAATATGTCTGATCAGAGTGACAGCCAGAACAGGTCAGAGGAGCAGGTTCACCTAAGTGAGGGCACTAGTCCCTCTAGCAGTTTAGATGATGGTAGCAGGAGCACCCCAAGAAACTTACCCAAAGCTGCCACCAGGGCCAGAAAGAAGAAGACCTCTGAATCTGAGGATGGAGACTATGTGGCAGTTGAGGATGAGGCCACTTCCAACAAGAAAGTGGTTAAGAAGGAATATAGCACTGCTGCTGCCACCAAGCCAGGCATGAAGCAAAAGGTTCCTGCAAAGAGAATTCCAATGTCTAAGGCCAGCGCATCTACTCAAGTCTCTTTGGGATCTGAACCCAAAGAGGCTGCTGCAGAAGGGAAGAAGAGGAAGGAGAGGATCAAAAAGACCACTGCTAGAGTGCTTGGGAGATCCTCAATCATGAGAGATTCTGAAGATGAAGAGGAAGAAGAGGTTGCTGCACCAGCACCCAAGGCACAAAAGCTGATGGGTGATGCTATAAAGTCAGGGGCTGCAACATCAAAGCATAAAGAAGCACCCAAAGCAGCCTCCAAACCCAAGAGGAGCACCAGAAACATCCCTGCTACTGAGAAGAACAAGGCCCCAGTGCCTGAAGTTGCTGCTGATGAAGATGATGAAGGACAAGTCCTGAGAAAGCTCAAACCCAAGATTCCAGACCACAATGATGCTCATCCTGTGGCTGAGAACATGAAGATCAGGAGAGACTCAGGGTTGAGGCTATGGAGAGAGACAGATCCATATGCTACCAGGAGAAGGACTGTTGTTGATTACAGGTTCCACACAAAGGAACAACAAGACTTCTATGAGACAGTGTTGTTGAACAAGAAGCATATAGTGTGTGAAATGAGGTGGGTCGACTGGAAGTATATCAAGGAAAATGAGGAACACTATCCTGGTGTGTTTGACAGCTTCAGTGCTTGTGGAGTTGCAGACTTTGTTGGGCAGAAGCTCACAAAGTGGAATGAGGAGCTCATAATGCAATTCTACTCCACAGCACACTTCTATCCAGATGGCAGGATAGTATGGATGTCTGAAGGTACAAGGTACCACTCAACTATTGAGGAATGAGAAAATCTGATCAATGGTCCTAAGGAAGAAGAAGATGACTTGGATGTCTATGCCAAGAAGAAGATGGATCACAACTCTATGGCAAACATGTACAAGGAGATTCCTGAAGATGATCTTGAGACTCACCAGTTTGGGTCAGTAAAACACTTGCTGTCAGGGCTGCCTACAATCAATTGGATCCTTAGGCACACTCTCTTGCCCAAGTTTGGTGATCACAGAATGATCAGAGGCCATGCAATTAACTTTCTACATATATTTGATGTGCCACGGAAGTTCAAGGTCATGAGCCTTATAGTTGAGGCTATCAAGAGGACTGCAGCTGACCAGAAAAGAAGTTGTGGATATGCCCCACAGATCCAAGAGTTGATAAACTCAAAGATGGGCACAGGCACATACTTGTTGGATAAGGAACACTTGCCTATCTATCCTGACTTTGAGGACAATCAAGTTGTGATGAATGAGAATGAACCATCATCAGTACAAGCTCAAGAGAAGAAGGAGAAAGCAAAGAAAGAGAAGGCTGCCAAGATGCCAACTCAAGAGGAGGCATCTGAGTACTTTTTGAAAAGCAAACAGGACCAGCTTGGTTATTTGATAGCATCAACTCTGAGGATTGAGAAGGGGTTGGCCACCCTAACTCAAAACCAGGAGAGCTTGGAAAGAATCATGGAGCAAAAATTCTATGACTTGGATGTGAAGGTAACTAAGATTCAGCCTGTCGTGGAGCAACTTCAAGATGATATGTAGGAGAGGAAGGGCAAGACAACCACTGATGCATTTGCCAGAGTGCCTAGAGCTCAGAGGTCTGCTGCAGTGCCTGTTCCAGACACTAGAGCCACTTCATCTGCACCAGCTATAGCTTCAGCGCAACCAGCTCCAGCACCAACTCCATCAGCTCCATCACACATCAACTGAAGCCTTCGTCCTTGGAGTTCTCCGGACACCACCACCTGAAGACCAAGCCTGAGAGACGTTTTAGCGCTATGCATTTTCTATGAACGTTTTGGTAACTTGTTGCCAAAGGGGGAGAAAAATGTATAGATCATAGGCTTCGAGAGAGAGAGAGAGAGTTTGCTTTTGTTCTCTCTTGTCTTCTTGGTTGAACTTTGGTTGCTTTTTATCATAAGCTACACTTATGCTTGTTAGATGGTATTATCTTACTTATCCTTATATGATCATTCACTTTGCTTGGTGACGAGTGCATGTATTTAATTCTTAACATTTTAAGCGCTCCACCAAGATGTATGTGACATGGAAGAGTAACCCATGATCCTAACTCATTGTGCATTTGCAGTCCAAAGAAAATCTTAAGATATGCACAAATTTAGGGGGAGCTCTTGCTTTTCACATACTTCTCAACGCGACAATATCTTTCACTCTTATTATCATTTGTCGAAGCTTTGATCTATATGTTGTCATCAATTACGAAAAAGGGGGAGATTGAAAGTGTAACTATCCCTGGGTGGTTTTGGTAATTCCTAACAACATATAGCTCATTGAGCTAACATTATTCCAAGATTAATATTTCAGGAAAAGCTCAGTGAATGGCATGGCATGGATGAGGAAAGTGGATCCCTCAAAATTCTAAGGACAAAAAGTTTGGCTCAAGCTTGAAGCTCAAGACTCTACATTTTATATTTTAGTGATCCAAGATCACATTGAGTCTATTGGAAAAGCCAATACTATCAAGGAGGGATGAGGTGTTGCTTAATGGCTTGCTTGCTCAAAATGCTTAGTGATATGCTCCAAAATCCTCAACTACCTTCCCACATCCACATATGACCTAAACCAAAAGTCAAACTCGCCCCACCGATTCTTTCTATCCGGCGCCACCGAGTTTCAAATGTCATAGCCACTACCACAAACCCTAGGCAAATCGGTCTCACCGATAGGGATCTCGGTCTCACCGAGATGGGATTGTAATCTCTCTGTTTCCCTTCGTAATGTTTCGGTCTTACCGAGATGAGCGATCGGTCCCACCGAGATTGCAATGTAAACTCTCTGTTTCCCTTTTGTAACATTTCGGTCTCACCGAGATGAGCGAATCGGTCCCACCGAGTTTACCTGACCAACTCTCTGGTTAGCTTATTACCAAAATCGGTCCCACCGAGTTTGTGTAATCGGTCACACCGAGATTACGTTATGCCCTAACCCTAACCATATCGGTCCTACCGAGTTGCATCTCAGTCCCACCAAAAATCCTAACGGTCACTAGGTTTGCTGAATCGGTCCGACCGAGTTTAACCATTCGGTCCCACCGAGTTTGGCAAATTGTGTGTAACGGTTAGATTTTGTGCGGAGGCTATATATACCCCTCCACCCACTCATCATTCGTGGAGAGAGCCATCAGAACATACCTACACTTCCAGTACACATTTTCTGAGAGAGAACCACCTACACTTGTGTTGAGGTCAAGATATTCCATTTCAACCATATGAATCTTGATCTGTAGCCTTCCCCAAGTTGCTTTCCACTCAAATCTTCTTTCCACCAAATCCAAATCCTGTGAGAGAGAGTTGAGTGTTGGGGAGACTATCATTTGAAGCACAAGAGCAAGGAGTTCATCATCAACACACCATTTGTTACTTCTTGGAGAGTGGTGTCTCCTAGATTGGCTAGGTGTCACTTGGGAGCCTCCGACAAGAATGTGGGGTTGAACCAAGGAGTTTGTAAGGGCAAGGAGATCGCCTACTTCGTGAAGATCTACCGCTAGTGAGGCAAGTCCTTCGTGGGCGACGGCCGTGATGGAATAGACAAGGTTGCTTCTTTGTGGACCCTTCATGGGTGGAGCCCTCCGTAGACTCGCGCAACCATTACCATTTGTGGGTTGAAGTCTCCATCAACGTGGATGTACGATAGCACCACCTATCGGAACCACGACAAAAACATCCGTGTCTCCAATTGCATTTGAATCCTCCAAACCATTCCCTTTACATTCTTGCAAGTTGCATGCTTTACTTTCCGCTGCTCATATACTCTTTTGCATGCTTGCTTGAATTGTGTGGAGATTGCTTGACTTCTGCTAAGATAGCTAAAATCTGCCAAGAACTAAAATTGGGAAAAGGCTAGATTTTTATTTGCTCAAGTAGTCTAATCACCCCCCATCTAGACATACTTTCGATCCTACACATTACGCAACACCTCATCCCCTCTTGATAGTATTGGCTTTTCCTATAAACTCAATGTGATCTTGGATCACTAAAATAGAAAATGTAGAGTCTTGATCTTGAAGCTTGAGCTAATCCTTTGTCCTTAGCATCTTGAAGGGGTTCCACATCGTTTAGTCCATGCCACTTAATTTGTTGAACTTGTCTGAAACATACTAGGTAAAAGTATTAGTCCAACAAGAGATATGTTGTCATTAATTATCAAAATCACCCAGGGAGCACATGTGCTTTCAATCTCCCCCTTTTTGGTAATTGATGGCAACATACATCAAAGCTTTTAGATAAAGATATAGAGAATAGCAAGTAAAGCTTTGAAAAGACATGTAACAAGCATAGGCTCCCCCTACATGTATGCAATCATGTGAATATGGAATATAGAAGCATGTGAGAGCATAACCATGACAGAGTAGTAAAGTGTTACATGTATCTTGGCTATATGCATCAGAGCAAATGATGAAAATATGAGAGATGTACCTTCATGCTCATGAGTCCTTCTTTCGAACAGTATTTACATCAGCAAGAAATTCTCATTCACATGACTAAGATGCATATACTTACCTTGTGGTCTTGAGTTGGCTAGGATGGGATGAGCCTGCGTAAACAAGGTTAGATAACACAGATGCACCCACTAGCTAGAGGAAACAAAAGAAACCACAAGAGTACTAAGACTGGGATGACATGTAGAGTGAGTACAGAGTACCACGATAGATATTGACATGTCCTGAAAGAGAAGGATATGCAATGAATTTAAGAATTATCTTTCCCTTGGAAGTCTTGCTCCCCCTGAATCTAGCATGGGATACTGGGAGAAGATAGGGAACAGAAAAATAGATCTCAAAGAACAAATGAACAGAGCTAATGCAAATAAGCACATATGAACATGTCTTTCCCCTAAGAAGACATGTGGCATCTCTCCTCTTGAACATCAAGCATCTGGGATCCTTGAAGATTACTCTTTCCTGAAGTATTCCCTCCCCCTGGAGATCTCTCCCCCTAGAGATATGATTAAGCTTTGATGTGATCTCTCTCCCCCCCTTTGACATCAATTTCCAAGAAGGGTCTTCTGGAATTTGTTGTGAATGGGTTCGGTCCTTGAATCACAGTACAAAGCAAATGTGATGCTTGCAGAGGACAAGATTCATTGAGTGGAGCTGGATCAAGAAAAAAACAGGAATAAATGGCAAAATGTTTTTCCTGTAGTGAAATCAGTGTCAGCGAGTTGTATGCTTCGGTTGCTCCGAAAATCTTCGGCTAGACCGGAGACATGAAACCGATGGAACCGAGTTCATCACAGAGAAAAACACTTGTCACCTCAGCTCACTAGACAAATAAGATCTCACAAAGATTTGCAATGAATTGGATGCAGAAAATGCAGAACAAAAAGCAAAGGAAAGAAACTAAAAGATCTGGATGAAGTGAAGGGGAAACAAATATGCATGAGACAAATGCAAGAACACAGAAAAGAACATAAGAGAACTTCATCTAGAGTTGGGCGGTGACAAAGTCACCTATGTTAGAGTACATTGACTTAGGAGTCAAGTGAGATCACTTGATCATAGGTCGTACACATTGTTTAAGCTCAAAATGGGGTTACCATTTTTCTTTTAAGTATCTTGATGTATTCACATCTTGTTGAGTTGCTTTGACTCGTGACTTGGAGTAAAGCTACTCTAAGATGGAATAACACACCTTGGGTGGCGGTGTTGATCTTGATCATGTAGTTGAACTTGTGTGGGTTGCTCAAGGTTGATGTAGCCCATCAAGAGTTGGGAGCACCCTTTAGATTTTGAGTTCATCTACCAACATGGGTTAGTTTTCGCAAGGAAGAGCACTTATGTATCCAACATGACAATCATGAAACTCAACACATAATTTGTCAAAGGATATGTTTGGAAGGTTTCGTGCTTCCTTGTCATCAACCACCATTGTGTAGAGACTTGGTGATGTAGAGATTGCTCAAGATGTGAGTGATTTGCAATCTCATAGAATTAGATTCATCCAAGTACCTACAAGGGTTAGATAACATGCAAGATGCAAATTTTCAAGACATAGGATAATCCTCATAGGAGAAATGTCAAGTGATTAATCGTAAGCTCAAGTCTTGAATGTATCCAATGGAGTTCCTACTCCAAGTTTGAAGCATCAATGATGTTCAATTCACCTCTTAACCTGCAAAACACTTTCTCATCAAGTGGTTTAGTGAATATATCCGCTAATTGCTTATCGGTGCGAACATGCTTAAGGTTTATGTCACCCTTAGCAACGTGATCTCGAATGAAATGATGACAAACTTCAATATGCATAGTTCGAGAGTGTTGCACGGGATTGTGAGCAATCTTGATAGCACTTTCATTGTCACAAAGTAATGGAACATGTTTCACATATATCCCATAATCTTTAAGATTTGGGTCATCCAAAGTAATTGAGCACAACATGAACCAGCGACAATGTATCCCGCTTCGGCGGTGGATAAGGATACCGAGTTTTGTTTCTTGGAAGACCAAGACAGAAGAGATCTACCAAGGAATTTACAAGTACCCGAAGTGGACTTTCTATCAACCTTGTCACCGGCATAGGCCGAGTTGGAGTAGCCAACAAGATCAAAGGAAGCCCTCTTTGGATACCAAATGCCAAAATTTGGTGTATGTATTAAGGATCTCACTATCCTCTTCACGGCCTTAAGATGACATTCCTTAGGAGCAGCTTGATATCGTGCACACATGCACACACTTAACATGATATCGGGACGTGAAGCACATAGATATAACAATGAACCAATCATAGAGCGGTAAACTTTTTGATCAACCGGTTCACCATCTTTGGTCAAATCAAGATGTCCACTAGTAGGCATGGGTGCAGTCATACCTTTGCATTCTTGCATATTGAACTTATTGAATAAGTCCTTGGTGTACTTCATTTGAGAGACAAAGGTGCCTTCCTTATTTTGCTTGATTTGCGAACCAAGAAAGAATTTGAGTTCACTCATCATAGACATCTCAAACTTCTCAGACATTAACTTCCCAAACTTTTCACTAAAATGAGGGTTAGTTGATCCAAATATAATATCATCAGCATAAAATTGGCATACAAATAATTCTCCATTAACCCTTTTAATAAAAAGATTAGAATCTATTTTTCCAATTTCAAAGCCTTTTTCAATAAGGAACTTGGTCAAGCATTTATACCATGCTCTAGGAGCTTGTTTAAGACAATAAAGGGCTTTGTGAAGTTTGTAGACATGATTAGGTTTCTTACGATTGACAAAGCCGGGAGGTTGCTTAACATAAACTTCCTCCTCAATTTCACCATTTAGAAAAGCACTTTCAATGTCCATTTGGTACTGAGGGAGTCCTGGATTAGGGGGTCTCCGGACAGCCGGATTATATCCTTTGGCCGGACTATTGGCCTATGAAGATACAAGATTGAAGACTTCGTCTCATGTCCGGATGGGACTCTACTTGGCGTGGAAGGCAAGCTAGGCAGTATGGATATGGATATCTCCTCCTTTGTAACCGACCTTGTGTAACCCTAACCCTCTCAAGTGTCTATATAAACTGGAGGGTTTTAGTCCGTAGGACACAACAATAACATACAATCATACCATAGGCTAGCTTCTAGGGTTTAGCCTCTCCGATCTCATGGTAGATCAACTCTTGTAATACCCATATCATCAAGAATAAATCAAGCAGGACGTAGGGTTTTACCTCCATCAAGAGGGCCCGAACCTGGGTAAAACATCGTGTCCCCTGCCTCCTGTTACCATCCGCTTTAGACGCATAGTTCGGAACCCCCTACCCGAGATCCGCCGGTTTTGACACCGACATTGGTGCTTTCATTGAGAGTTCCTCTGTGTCGTCGCCATTAGGCTTGATGGCTCCTACAATCATCGATAGCGATGCTGTCCAGGGTGAGACTTTTCTTCCCGGACAAATCTTTGTGTTTGGCGGCTTCGCACTGCGGGCCAAGTCGCTTGGCCATCTGGAGCAGATCGAAAGTTACGCCCCTGGCCACCAGGTCAGATTTGGAAGCTTAAACTACCTGGCCGATATCCGCGGAGACTTGATCTTCGACAGATTCGAGCCTCTGCCTTGCGGGCCACGCGGTCACGATGAGTACGATTTAGCTCTACCATCAGGCAGTGTTCAAGAAATCGCACCGGCAGCCGCTCCGACCCTCAATTCGGATCTAGTTGCGCCTCCCATGGACAGGTAGATAGACCCGCCGCAGAGGCCGCATCCCCAACGGTGATCGAGCCGAATATCGATCTTACCCTTCACAAGAGCCGTGATGTTAAACTGCCGGATATTTCTCCGGCCACGGACTCCGAACCGCCTGCGCCCGTTCCTATCGAATCCGGTTGGGCGCCGATCATGGAGTTTACCTCCGCGGATATCTTTCAGCACTCGCCCTTCGGCGACATACCGAACTCATTAAAGTCTCTCTCCTTGTCAGGAGAGTCCTGGCCAAACTATGTCCGGCAGGATTGGGATGCGGACGACGAAGAAATTCGCAGCCCACCCACCACCCACTTAGTAGCCACTATCGATGACTTAACCGACATGCTCGACTCGGACTCCGAAGACATCGATGGTATGGATGACGATGCAGGAGACATACAGGAACCACTGCCCACAGGGCACTGGATGCCCACTTCATCACATGACGTATACATGGTGGACACACCAAAAGACGAAGACGACGAGGAACGGAAGGACGCAACAAAGGGTTGTCCCCTCAAAAAGCAGTCAAGGCGGCGGCGTAAGCGCCGCTCCAAATCACGCCTCGGTAGAAACAATGATCATATAGACCCAGCGTTAGAGCAGGGTGAACCATCGCCGGACCACGGCAACACGGAGAATCAAACCGAACAACCCGACTCTGTCAAAGATAATAGTCCGGACGACATCACACAAGACAGACACCCGGAGCAACATAATGCCCGTCAAAGGCTTGTTGCCACCACGAGGAATCTAAAAAAGCAGAAGCAAAGGCTCAAGGCTGCGCAAGACACACTCCAAATGAGATGGAGTAAAGTACTCAACTCAGCAGCGAAGTACGGCGGTAATCGCGACACCAAGAGCTACCCGAAGCGGAAGTTGCTACCTGAATTTGATGAGGAGGCCTTAGATCCCCCGCAACCAAAAATTAAAATAGCCATCTGGCCGGATAGACGACCTCACGGCAAACATAGAGCGGCAAACAACGCCACACATAAGCCAATAGGCGATCCACGCGAGGGCTCGCATCAAAAGGACGGCGCAACCAGATCCATCTATGGACCACGCAAGCGCACTCCAGCATACGATGCAACACATCTGAACAACGCGGTACACCCAGATACAGGGGTGCCGCACACCCCCTATGTTTCACCGATGAGGTGCTGGACCATGAATTTCCAGAGGGATTCAAACCCGTAAACATAGAGGCTTACGACGGAACAACAGACCCTGGGGTCTGGATTGAGGACTATATCCTCCATATCCATATGGCTCGGGGAGATGATCTCCACGCCTTTAAGTATTTACCCCTCAAACTCAAAGGGCCAGCTCGGCACTGGCTTAAAAGCCTCCCCGAAAGCTCCATTGGAAGATGGGAAGAGCTCGAAGACGCTTTTTGGGAAAATTTTCAAGGGACTTATGTCCGACCTCCGGACACGGACGATTTGATTCATATAACTCAACAGCTCGGAGAGTCAGCCCGAAAGCTTTGGAACAGGTTTCTTACTAAAAAGAACCAAATAGTCGACTGTCCGGACGCCGAAGCCTTGGCAGCTTTTAAGCATAGCATCCACGACGAATGGCTTGCCAGACACCTCGGCCAAGAAAAGCCGAGAACAATGGCAGCATTAACAAGCCTCATGACCCGCTTTTGTGCGGGTGAGGATAGCTAGCTAGCCAGACGCAGCACCAGCGACCCCGGTACATCCGAAGTTAGAGATGGAAACGGGAAATCACGGCACAGCAAAAATAATAATCGCCGGAATAAAGAAGACAGCTCGAAGAGCACGGCGGTAAATGCCGGATTCAGAAGTTCTCGGCCAGGTCAGCAAAAGCCGCCCTCTAAAGGCGCCAGAGATGAACTGTCCAGCCTAAACAAATTTCTGGACCAAATATGTCAGATCCATAGCACCCCCGATAAACCTGCAAATCATACCCACAGAGAATGTTGAGTTTTCAAGCAGTCCGGCAAGCTCAACGCCGTACACAAGGGGGAGGATACACCAAGCGAAGACGAGGATGAGCCTCTCAAGCAAGACACTGGGGAACAAAAGAAATTTCCACCAGAAGTCAAAACAGTGAACGTATTACACGTGATCCAGGGGAGAAACAAAGCGACACTCCTAGAGAAATATGCCCAAGGGCCCATCACCACGGAGTCCTGCCACTGGTCCTCTCAACCGATCACTTTCGACCATCGGGATTACTCAGCAAGGATCCAGCGTGCAGGATGGGCTGCCTTGGTATTAGACCCAATAATTGACGGATACCATTTCACACGAGCCCTGATGGACGGTGGCAGCAGTCTAAACCTGATATATCAGGACACTATCCGCAAAATGGGGGTAGACCCAAAAAAAATTTGACACAGCAATAGTACCTTTAAAGTAGTAATGCCAGGCCCAGGGGCTCATTGCACGGGCTCCCTGCTACTAGAGGTTATATTCGGCTTCCCCGATAACTTCCGTAGCGAAAATTTAACATTCCACATTACTCTGTTCCAAAGTGGCTATCAAGCACTACTTGGACGCGAAGCTTTCACTCGCTTTAATGCAATACCGCATTACGCTTCCCTCACGCTTAAGATGCCCGGTCCACGTGGCATCATTACAGTGAATGGAAATATTGAGAGATCCTTGCGCGCCGAAGAGAGTGCGACTGCCTTGACAGCCGCACACTAAGAACGGCCTCACCAACTAAAGCATTTTATAGGTAGTCAAGACCACAGACACAGTATGACGAGTCTGGCGCAGCTATATGTAATTCATACAGGTTTGATGGCCATACCCCTATTACAAATACAAGGGGCTCAACACGTGCAGACAAGTGGCAATTTTTACTCATATTGAATTGTACATGGTTTCTTTAAACCTACCTTTTTGCATGACAACTTTTCACCTAAGTTTCTCTCTTTTACAGATGACCATCATGCTACACCCGTCCAGGATACGGCACAACGGAGACACAGGCGCAGACGTGCAACAGGGACTCATTCCAAGGATTCTTTTTAGATTAAGACCCTGCGTAAACCTCTTTTACTGTCTCTTGTTGATACACATCCCTCGGATTCTCAGTACAATTGAGAAGGATGCTGACGTCTTGGCATGTGGTCACGTCAGAATAATGCACGTACCTAAACACTAGGGGCTTCTTACAAAGGGCACTGTTTAGGCCCGGTTTACAACATAAAGGCCGAATACCTTAGGGAGTGTTCGACATTGCGAGTTTGGCCTTATATGCATCAGCTCTGAATCATGTCTTTGGTCAAATGTTGGGTTTGCCCGGCTCCTGTGTTTTGCTGCCTTACGTTCCGCTCTATCAGCTAAGGCGACACCAGTAGAACGACTGCGATTGTGCCCTGGTTCATCCGGACGAGCACCTCAGTAAAGAAAGCCGAAAACTGACTGTCATGATATAGCGTGAGACTGGTCAACCACTCGATGACCTATCAGAATGTTAGAATTCCTCCGCCTTAACGAAGGGCCGTTTCTCGGCCAGGCATGTACGCACCCCAAATTCGGATGAGTGCGGAGCCACCTGGGGCTATATAGTAGCCCCACCGTCAAACTCCTATGGCTAAGTGAAAGTGTTAAAGCATTATAGTCCGGTTGCCTAGTTCGCTGCGCCATCACCTCCTTATTAGGACCAAGACGTTGGATTAAGTGTGAATACGCGTCTTCTGCGAACACGCCCGCATTATATGCGTGGGGGCTGAAGCCAACGACTGCAATTTTAGGTTATACACATGTATACATAAACAGCCGCACATGAGGCATCATATTACTTTTGGGCAAAAGTATAAATACAACCTTAATAAATTTCATAAAAACATTGTTTTTACAATGGGAATACATGTCACTCAAACATAATATTCTTCGAGCACTAGGCCTCTATCAAACAAGCACCCTCAAGAACTTCTTCAAAATAGTGCTCGGCAGCCACTCGGCCTATGGCCGAACCCTGCACCGCAATAGTGGTAGCATCCATCTCCGCCCAGTATGCTTTGACACAGGCAAGGGCCATCCGCGAGCCTTCTATGCACGCCGACCTCTTTCATCGCATTGATGCGCGGCACCGCACCAAGGAACTACTGCACTAAACTGAAATAGTTGTTCGGCTTCAGCTTTTCCGGCCACAGATGATCTACGACGGACCTCATGGCAAGTCCGGATAATCTATTGAGTTCGGCCCATTCGGCAAGCCTATCAGTCAAGGGAAGCGGATGCTCTGGAACGTTAAATTGCAACCAGAACAGCTTGTCCACTTCACGATCTGTTTGATATCAGAAGTATTCGACCGCATTGATAGCGCTCGCCACCAAGTCCATATATGCATCTGCCGAACTCCACAGCCGATCCAGAGGGGCATACCGCGGATCTCTGAACTTCATCTGCAACAGAAAGGGCTTCCCAGCCACAATATTCCTGGTTTCACGCAGCTCCTCCTTCTTCGCCCTCATAGCAGACGGGTGTCTTTGGTCGCCATCGTGGCCTTTTCAAGGTCCGTCGCCTTCGCTCGGTTTTCTTCTTCAAGGAACTAGCAACGGTCGGCCGTGTATTTTAACTGCACACCCATCTTGGCCATCTTCTCTTTGCTCTCACAATGCGCGGCCTTCTCGGCTCTCAACTCTTCGGCCGCCTTCAAACCAACCGCATTACTACTCCTTGCTTGTTCTTTGGCTCGGGCAAGTTCTGCCCGAAGGGTCTCCACGGTGGCAGCTCCATCTGCAGTCACAACATATTAAAGATACTGGCATCATGCTGCTCTTACTATGTGACATTCACCAGAAAACATTACTTACCCTGTGCCTCGTCAAGCCGCTTGTTAACAAGCTCGATGTCGGCATCTGCCGCATCCAGTTGCCGCTTTAGTTCGGCAAACTCATTAGTCCGGCCAGCCACCAGAGCTCCCATCACCTGCACATAAAAGCGGTATGGTTATTCCCTGGGACTACGATCCTCTGTTCGCCGCCGTTCTCGACGACAACCAGAGTCTCAGGGGCTACTATCTACACTGGGCACACCTAAAAATGTGCGGTACTATCAAAAAGTATATCATTTCACGTACCTCAAAGCCTGTCAGTAGACTCATAAAGGCTTCATGCAATCCGCTTTCGACGGATGAAATTCTTTCCATCACCATACCCATCAACGTACGGTGTTCTTCTGAGATGGCCGCTCACTCCAACAGCTCCCTCAGTACGTCCGACCACATACCGGACGGTGCTGGACTCTTTTGATTGCTCTCTTCGAGAGCCGGACGCCGGGGACTTCGGGTGACTATAGGATTATCTTCTGGCCTCACCGGATCCGGAGAGGCCCTCCATGATGACACTTCAAGGTCGCCTACTTCTTGAGCGGGGGAGTCCGGGGGAGGCGTTTCGCTCTCCATCATCTCCGGAAGAAGATCCCCCAAAAACAAGCTCTGCTGAGAAGGGGTAAGATCCGAACTGCAAGATAAACGCTTTGGTTATTTTCCTCAAAGGTAAGGTAGTATATCTCCGCTATTAAAGTACTTTTTGATTACTTACAGCTCGTTGGAGGGCTGATCCTCATGCGGACTTTGTGCAGCAAAAGCACCCTCTGAGGCAGGACCCTCTGATGGAGACTTCTTCTCCCGTTTGGAGGCCTTGGTTTCCGGATCTTCAGAGGCAGTCCTCTTCCTTCCCCGAAGCGAGAAAAGGTTAGATTCTTCCCATTGGTTATCCTCCTTCACGGAGGCGCTCATTCCCTCGGTTGGAATTGGTAGCGATGGGGGCCCGCTTTTGACCTCATTATTCCCCCCTTTATCTTCCTTCGAGGGCTCCGGGCAAGGTGCTAGCTCGAGCATCTTTTCCAGTACCGGATTCTCCAAACCCTCAGGAAGGGGGCCCGAACACCGAATCATCTTCGCCTTTGTTAGTCAGTCCTGGTCAAAGAGCGATTTTTCAGAATAACGTCATGGTAAATGAAAGACGGTGTGTTCGGCTAGAGGATTACTTACTTGGTCGGCAGTACGGTTGCTGCTTAGGCCCACGACTCTATTTGTGGTCCGAAGAATGATTTGTACATCTCCTCGTGCGTCAAGCCGAGGAAATTCTGAATAGTGCGCGGCCCTTCTAGGTTGAACTCCCACATACGGAGGGGCCGGCATTTGCACGGCTGGATTCCTCAAATCAGCATGACTTGCACCACCGTAACCAGACTGAAATCTCCTTCGAAGAGATCTTGAATGCGGCTCTGCAGTACAGGCACGTCCTTGGCTGGACCCCAGCTTAGCCCTCTGCCAATCCATGACATTAGTTGTGGTGGAGGGCCCGAGCGGAAAGCAGGAGCAACCACTCACTTGGCACTTCTGGGAGCTGTGATGTAAAACCAATCCCGCTGCCATAATCCGGACACCTTTGGAAAGGAACCCTTTTGCCATGGAGCTCCCGCGATTTTACTTATTAATGCGCCTTCGCACGCTACGTGCTGCCCCTCGACCATCTTCGGCTTCACGTCAAAGGTCTTGAGCCACAGTCCAAAGCGAGGGGTAATGCAGAGGAAGGCCTCACATACGACAATAAATGCCGAGATGTGGAGAAAGGAGTCCCGGGCTAGATCGTGGAAATCTAGCCCGTAATAGAACATCAAACCCCTAACAAAGGGATCCAGGGTGAGGCCTAGACCTCGGAGGAAGTGGGAGACGAACACGACGCTCTCGTCAGGTTCGGGAGTAGGGATGACCTGCCCTCAGGTGGGCAGCCTATGCGAAATTTCGGTGGTCAGGTATCTGGGTTCCATCAACTTCTTGATATCCTCTCCGTAACGGAGGAGGGCATCCACCGGCCTTGAAGGCTAGATCCGGACATGATTGAAGGTCCGAAGCACCTGACCTGGGCTTTGGGTGTTAGAACTCGAGGCGGGGGAAGGATTCGATTGAGCACGGGAGGGAAAAAAGTAAAAGCCTTGTCCCTTTATAAAGAGGGTGAATATCAAGCGTACTCTCCATAGCCGTTTGGGACTTGCCTATAATCTAGGAGTCCTAGACACGGTTGGGTTACCCACGACCATATTGATGAGAATCCCGTAATTAGGGGAACACGATCTCTGCTTTGACAAGACGTGTCAAGAAACCGCCTCGTGTTATGTGTGGAGCTGGTTAGAGAAAAACGGTTCGAATAATCACCGAGCCATGGCATAATGTCATATTGCTGAAACGTGTCAGCAGATTAAGATTTGTGGAAATATTATTCTCTCTACGGTGGTATGTGGAACTTATTTTGCAGGGTCAGACACTATCCTTGTATTAAAATTCTTCTGTGATGTGTTCGGAGGAGGAGCCCGCCTTGCAATGCCGAAGACAATACTGCGTGCCAGACTCATCGTCATTGAAAGCCTCGTTCAGGGGCTACTAAGGGAGTCCTGGATTAGGGGGTCTCCAGACAGCTGGATTATATCCTTTGGCCGAACTGTTGGCCTATGAAGACACAAGATTGAAGACTTTGTCTCGTGTCCGAATGGGACTCTACTTGGCGTGGAAGGCAAGCTAGGCAGTATGGATATGGATAACTCCTCCTTTGTAACCGACCTTGTGTAACCCTAACCCTCTCCGGTGTCTACATAAACTGGAGGGTTTTAGTCCGTAGGACACAACAATAACATACAATCATACTGTTGGGGAACGCAATAATTTCAAAAATTTTCCTACGCACACGCAAGATCATGGTGATGCACAGCAACGAGAGGGGAGAGTGTTGTCTACGTACCAACGCAGACCGACTGCGGAAGCGATCACACAACATAGAGGAAGTAGTCGTACGTCTTCTTCCCGATCCGACCGATCCAAGCACCGTTACTCCGGCACCTCCGAGTTCTTAGCACACGTTCAGCTCGATGACGTTCCTCGGGCTCCGATCCAGCAAAGCGTCGAGGAAGAGTTCCGTCAGCACGACGGCGTGGTGACGATCTTGATGTACTACCGACGCAGGGCTTCGCCTAAGCACTGTAACGGTTTGATCGAGGTGGAATTTGGTGGCAGGGGGCACCGCACACGGCTAAGGAACGATCTCAAGGATCAACTTGTGTGTCTTGGGGTGCCCCCTGCCTCCGTATATAAAGGTTGGAGGGAGGGGGGCTGGCCGGCCAAAGAGGTGTAGGCGCAGGAGGAGTCCTACTCCCACCGGGAGTAGGACTCCCCCCTCCAATCCTATTCCAACTAGGACTCCTTGGGAAAAAGGGAGAGGGAAAGAGAGAGAGGTGGCCGGCCACCTCTCCTAGTCCTAATAGGACTAGGGGAGGGGGGAGGTGCGCAGCCCTCCTTGGCAGCCCCTTTCACCTTTCCACGATGGCCCATGTAGGCCCATTTGGCTCCCGGGGGGTTCCGGTAACCCTCCCGGTAATCCGGTAAAATCCCGATTTCACCCGGAACACTTCCGATGTCCAAACATAGGCTTCCAATATATCAATCTTTACGTCTCGACCATTTCGAGACTCCTCGTCATGTCCGTGATCTTATCCGGGACTCCGAACAACCTTCGGTACATCAAAATGCATAAACTCATAATAACTGTCATCGTAACGTTAAGCGTGCGGACCCTACGGTTCGAGAACAATGTAGACATGACCGAGACACGTCTCCGGTAAATAACCAATAGCGGGACCTGGATGCCCATATTGGCTCCTACATATTCTACGAAGATCTTTATCGGTCAGACCGCATAACAACATACGTTGTTCCCTTTGTCATCGGTATGTTACTTGCCCGAGATTCGATCGTCGGTATCCAATACCTAGTTCAATCTCGTTACTGGCAAGTCTCTTTACTCGTTCCGTAATACATCATCTCATAACTAACATCTTAGTTATTATGCTTGCAAGGCTTATGTGATGTGTATTACCGAGAGGGCCCAGAGATACCTCTCCGACAATCGGAGTGACAAACCCTAATCTTGAAATACGCCAACCCAACATCTACCATTGGAGACACCTGTAGTACTCCTTTATAATCACCCAGTTACGTTGTGACGTTTGGTAGTACCCAAAGTGTTCCTCCGGTAAACGGGAGTTGCATAATCTCATAGTTATAGGAACATGTATAAGTCATGAAGAAAGCAATAGCAACATACTAAACGATCGGGTGCTAAGCTAATGGAATGGGTCATGTCAATCAGATCATTCAACTAATGATGTGACCTCGTTAATCAAATAACAACTCTTTGTTCATGGTTAGGAAACATAACCATCTTTGATTAACGAGCTAGTCTAGTAGAGGCATACTAGTGACACTCTGTTGGTCTATGTATTCACACATGTATTATGTTTCCGGTTAATACAATTCTAGCATGAATAATAAACATTTATCATGATATAAGGAAATAAATAATAACTTTATTATTGCCTCTAGGGCATATTTCCTTATACCATAGGCTAGCTTCTAGGGTTTAGCCTCTCCGATCTCGTGGTAGATCAACTCTTGTAATACCCATATCATCAAGAATAAGTCAAGCAGGACGTAGGGTTTTACCTCCATCAAGAGGGCCCGAACCTGGGCAAAACATCGTGTCCCCTGCCTCCTGTTACCATCCGCCTTAGGCGCACAGTTTGGGACCCCCTACCCGAGATCCGCCGGTTTTGACACCGACAGGTACAAAGTGATATCATGGTGATTAGCATAGGCAAGTAAGATGCGAATGGACTCAAGTCTAGCAACGGGAGCATATGTCTCACCATAGTCCATACCTTCGACTTGTGTGTAGCCTTGGGCGACGAGACGTGCTTTGTTGCGAACCACTTGTCCATCTTCATCTTGCTTGTTGCGAAACACCCAGTTGGTACCAATGATGTTGTGGTTGTTGTCGGGCTTTTCAACCAATGTCCACACTGGATTTCTCTCAAAGTTGTGTAGCTCTTCATGCATAGCGTTTATCCAATCCGGATCTTCCAATGCTTCTTCAACCTTCATAGGTTCAATGTGAGATATGAATGAATAGTATTCACAAAAGTTACCTAAACGAGTTTTTGAGCGAGTGATTCACCCGGTTTGGATATCATTGTAGATTTGCTCCACAGGATGATCTTTAGCAATTCTTGCTCGAACTCGTGAAAGCATTTGCTTGGGTCTTGGTTGAACATCTTCTTCATCTTGCTCTTCTTCTTGGCCTTCTTCATTGTCAGCGTTGTCGTTCTCTTGTCGTGGTGGAGAAGGAGGTTGTTGACGTTCTTGGTGCACTTCCTCGTTTTCTTCATCTTGGTCTGTCCCACTCATGGATGCTTCCGTATCAACTCTTGGTTCACCTTGTCGTCAGGTAGAAGCTTCCACTTGGACGGACGAGGTACTCTCCTTTATCTCCATTGGATGAATCTTGCCAATAGACAAGTCTTGGATTGCTTCTGAGGGATCATTGTCTCCTACATCAATTGGCAATTGCTCTACTTGCGAGCCGTTATATTCATCAAACTTCACATCTACCGTTTCTTCAACCTTTTGGGTGAAATTGTTGTAGACACGGTATGTGTGTGAGTTTGAGCCATAACCAAGTAGGAAACCTTCATGAGACTTAGGAGCAAATTTAGAAGGACGATGCTTATCAAGAATGTAGCACTTTGAGGCGAATACTCGAAAGTATCATACTTGGGGTTTGTTACCGGTGAGGAGCTCGTATGCAATCTTGTCGAGTAGTTTGTGAAGATACAAGTGATTTGTTGCATGACAAGCTGTCTCAACCGCTTCCGCCCAAAAGTGTTTTGGCGTCTTGTACTCATCAAGCATCGTTCTTGCCATCTCGATAAGAGTCCGGTTCTTCCTCTCAACAACTCAATTTTGTTGAGGTGTGTACGTAGCCGAGAACTCATGTGTGATCCCTTTTTCGTCAAGAAATGTGTCCACATTTGCGTTCTTGAACTCCGTTCCGTTGTCGCTCCGAACCTTCTTGATCTTCATGTCAAATTGATTTTGAGCCTTCCTGGCAAAGTTTTTGAAGATCTTTTGGACCTGCGATTTGTCATCAATATAGAACACCCACGTAAATCTTGAAAAATCATCAACTATGACTAGACCAAATGAGTTACCACCGAGACTCTTGTAGGCATTTAGACTAAAGAGATCCATGTGAAGTAGCTTGAGTGGTCTTCTTGTGGTCATGATGTTCTTAGCGCGATGACTTCCTCCAACTTGTTTCCCTGCTTGACTAGCACTACAAAGTCTATCCTTGTCAAATATGACATTGTTAACGGCAAGGATTTGATTTCCTTTAATGAGTTTGTCAGGGTTTCGCATGCCCACATGGCCTAACCTTCTATGCCACAACCAGCCTTTAGAAGATTAAGCAATTAAGCAAGTTCTAGGTTGAGCCTTTTTAGTGAAATCAACAATGTAAAGATCTCCTCTATGTATATCGGTAAAGACCATTTTATGATTATCTCTGTGAAACACTTGGCAGTCTACTTCAGTAAATAGGATATTGAAACCGTAATCAGCAAGTCTAGATACTGAAAGTAAGTTGTAGCCAAGAGATTCAACAAGCATGACATTTTCTATGGAGCTATCATGTGAGATGGCCACCTTACCAAGGACAACCACCTTACCCTTTGAATTATCACCAAAAGTGACATACTTTCGAGGGCCGTCATTTTTAGCAAGCTCACGGAACATTTCTTTATCTCCGGTCATATGATCAGTACATCCACTATCAAGGACCCATTCCTTTCCTCCAGCGATGTAGACGCGAAGATTTGCCATAAGACCAAAGTGTTTCATCGCATCATCGAGATCATAGTCACTATCATCCTCATCCTCATCAGAGTATCCATGTTCAACATCATCTTGTGGATGATCAATTCCTAGAGAGGGTAATTCATTAGATAAATGATCATTTTTATAGTTATCTTTATGAATTCTAATAGCTCTGGAAATGATATTGCTAATGATTCCAACATCTCCTTTGGCACTCGTAAGATTAGTAAGCTCAAATAAGCAGTCACCAAATTTGGGATCATTGGAACTCATCTTAATCAAAGCAATAGACTTATGGAGGATTTCATCTAGATCTTTCAAGGAATAATTTGGAAAGAGTTCCTCAAGAAATTTCCATATGGTGTAGGCACACTTAAGAGTAGGCAAACATCCAATCAAGTTTCTAGGCATGCCTCTAGTGATAAGATTAACAGTTCTAAGATTGCGAATCATGTCAATTGACTCATCAAGGGTAGGATTCATGGGATCAACATGAGGTGCACAAGGACTAGCAATATACTTGTTCAAGTGATATTCATTGAAAATCTCAAGCATTTCATTTTTCCACTCATGAAAATATTCTCCATCAAGAATAGGCACTCTATGTCTAAGACTCCCCAAAGTAGACACATCCATCTTCCTCCAATGGTGTTTAAACCAAGGCAATGGAGACCAATGCTCTAATACCAATTGAAAGGATCGAGAAGAGGTGTCTAGAGGGGGGTGATTAGACACTAAGTACCAAAAGTTGTAGTTTTTAACTTTTTTAAGTTGAAGTGGAGTTTTGGAACAAGTTTAACAAGCACAATACATATCAAGCAAGAATGCAAAGAGTATATGAGCAGCGGAAAGTAAAGCATGCAGCTTGCAAGAATGTAAGGGTAAGGGTTTGGAGAATTCAAACGCAATTGGAGACATAGATGTTTTTGTCGTGGTTCCGATAGATGGTGCTATCATCCTTCCACGTTGATGGAGACTTCAACCCATGAAGGGTAACGGTTGCGCGAGTCCACGGAGGGCTCCACCCACGAAGGGTCCACAAAGAAGCAAACTTGTCTATCCCATCATGGCCATCGCCCACGAAGGACTTGCCTCACTAGCGGTAGATCTTCACGAAGTAGGCGATCTCCTTGCCCTTACAAACTTCTTGGTTCAACTCCACAATCTTGTCGGAGGCTCCCAAGTGACACCTAGCCAATCTAGGAGACACCACTCTCCAAGAAGTAACAAATGGTGTGTTGATGATGAACTCCTTGCTCTTTTGCTTCAAATGATAGTCTCCCCAACACTCAACTCTCTCTCACAGGATATGGATTTGGTGGAAAGAAGATTTGAGTGGAAAGCAACTTGGGGAAGGCTAGAGATCAAGATTCTTATGGTGTGAATGGAATATCTTGGCCTCAACACATGAGTAGGTGGTTCTCTCTCAGAAAATGTGTATTGGAAGTGTAGGTATGTTTTGATGGCTCTCTCTACGAATGAAGAGTGGGTGGAGGGGTATATATAGCCTCCACACAAAATCTAACCGTTACACACAACTTGCCAATGTCGGTGGGACCGAATTGATAAACCCGGTCGAACCGATTCAGCAAATCTAGTGACCGTTAGGGTTTTCGGTGGGACCGACTGGATAAACTCGGTGGGACCGATGTGCTAGGGTTAGGGTAAACCCAAAACTCGGTTTGACCGATTACTCAAACTTGATGCGACCGATTTGGTTAATAAGTGAAACAGAGAGTTGGCCAAGCAAACTCGGTGGGGCCGATTGCATATCTCGGTGGGACTGAAAATATTGCAATAGGTAACAGAGAGTTTGCAAGCCCACTCGGTGAGACCGAGATCCCATCGGTGAGACCGAAGTGATTAGGGTTTCTGGCAGTGGCTATGTCAACTGAACTCGGTGGCTCCTGATAGAAAGAATCAGTGGGGCCGAGTTTGACTTTTGGTTTAGGTCATATGTGGATGTGGGAAGGTAGTTGAGGGTTTTGGAGCATATCACTAAGCATTTTGAGCAAGCAAGCCATTACGCAACACCTCATTCCCTCTTGATAGTATTGGCTTTTCCTATAGACTCACTGTGATCTTGGATCACTAAAATAGAAAATGTAGAGTCTTGATCTTGAAGCTTGAGCTAATCCTTTGTCCTTAGCATCTTGAAGGGGTTCCACATCCTTTAGTCCATGCCACTTAATTTGTTGAACTTGTCTGAAACATACTAGGTAAAAGTATTAGTCCAACAAGAGATATGTTGTCATTAATTATCAAAATCACCCAGGGAGCACTAGTGCTTTCACCCTCACCAAGTGATTCATAATCAAGTGATTCGAGAAGTCCATCAGAATGGAGTTTCTTCATGCGCTTTACACCAATTTGACCCAAACGACAGGGCCACAAATAATTTGCACTATCATTATCAACTCTGCATCTTGGCTTCAATACTATGAACATGTGTATCACTACTATCAAGATTTAGTAAAAATAGACCACACATCAAGGGTGCATGACCATAAAAGATATTACTCATATAAATAGAACAACCATTATTCTCAGATTTAAATGAATAACCATCTCACATCAAACAAGATCCAGATATAATGTTCATGCTTAACGCTGGCACCAAATAACAATTATTCAGGTCTAAAATTAATCCCGAAGGTAGATGTAGAGGTAGCATGCCGAGAAAGATCACATCGACTTTGGAACCATTTCCCACGCGCATCGTCACCTCATCCTTAACCAATCTTCGCTCAATCCGTAGTGCCTGTATCGAGTTGCAAATATTGGTAACATAACCAGTATCAAATACCCAGGTGCTACTATGAGCTCTAGTAAGGTACACATCAATAACATGTATATCACATATACCTTTGTTCACCTTGCCATCCTTCTTATCCGCCAAATATTTGGGGCAGTTCCGCTTCCAGTGACCAGTCTGTTTGCAGTAGAAGCATTCAGTCTCAGGATTAGGTCCAGACTTGGGTTTCTTCTCCTGAGCAGCAACTTGTTTGCCGTTCTTTTTGAAGTTTTCCTTCTTCTTCCCTTTACCCTTTTTCTTGAAACTGGTGGTCTTGTTGACCATCAACACTTGATGCTCCTTCTTGATTTCTACCTCCGCAACCTTTAGCATTGCGAAGACCTCGAGAATTGCCTTATCCATCCCTTGCATACTATAGTTCATCACGAAGCTCTTGTAGCTTGGTGGCAGTGACTGAAGAACTCTGTCAATGACACTATCAACAGGAAGATTAACTCCCAATTGAGTCAACTGGTTATGGTACCCAGACATTCTGAGTATATGTTCACTGACACACCTATTCTCCTCCATCTTGCAGCTGTAGAACTTATTGGAGACTTCATATCTCTCAATCCGGGCATTGGCTTGAAATATTAACTTCAACTCCTGGAACATCTCATATGCTCCATGACATTCAAAATGTCGTTGAAGTCCCGGTTCTAAGCCGTAAAGCATGGCGCACTGAACTATCAAGTAGTCATCAGCTTTGCGCTGCCAGACGTTCTTAACGTCATCAGCAGCATCTGCAGTAGGCCTGGCACCCAGCGGTGCTTCCAGGACTTAATTCTTCTGTGCAGCAATGAGGATAATCCTCAAGTTACGGACCCAGTCCATGTAATTGCTACCATCATCTTTCAACTTTGGTTTCTCAAGGAACACATTAAAATTCAACGGAACAACAGCACGGGCCATCTATCTACAACAACATAGATAAGCAAAATACTATGAGGTACTAAGTTCAAGATAAATTTAAGTTCAATTAATCAAATTACTTTAAGAACTCCCACTTAGATAGACATCCCTCTAATCATCTAAGTGACATCCCTCTAATCATCTAAGTGATCACATGATCCAAATCAACTAAACCATAACCGATCATCACGTGATATGGAGTAGTTTTCAATGGTGAACATCACTATGTTGATCATATCTACTATATGATTCACGCTCGACCTTTCGGTCTTAGTGTTCCGAGGCCATATATGTATATGCTAGGCTCATCAAGTTCAACCCGAGTATTCTGCGTGTGCATAAACTGGCTTGCACCCATTGTATATGAACGTTGAGCTTATCACACCCAATCATCACGTGGTGTCTCGGCATGATGATCTTTTGGAACGGTGCATACTCAAGGAGAACACTTGTACCTTGAAATTTTTAAGTGAGAGATCATCTTATAATGCCACCATCAATCAAATCAGAATAAGACACTTAAAGGATAAACATCACATGCAATCAATATAAGTGATATGATATGGCCATCATCATCTTGTGCCTGTGATCTCCATCTCCAAAGCACCATCATGATCACCATCGTCATTGGCGCAACACCTTGATCTCCATCGTAGCATTGTTGTCGTTTCGCCAACTATTTCTTCTACGACTATCGCTACCACTTAGTGACAAACTAAAGCAATTACATGGCGATTGCATTTCATACAATAAAGCTACAACCATATGGCTCCTTCCAGTTGCCGATAACTCCGTTACAAAACATGATCATCTCATACAATAAAATATAGCATCATGCCTTGACCATATCACATGACAACATGCCCTTCAAAACAAGTTAGACATCCTTTACTTTGTTGTTGCAAGTTTTACGTGGCTGCTACGGGCTGAGCAAGAACCGTTCTTACCTACGCATCAAAAACCACAACGCTGTATAGTGATTGCTTTTTGATCTTCAGAAAGAACCATGTTCACTGAATCCGATTC
Source organism: Triticum monococcum (assembly GCA_034509565.1). NCBI lineage: Eukaryota > Viridiplantae > Streptophyta > Magnoliopsida > Poales > Poaceae > Triticum > Triticum monococcum. The sequence goes on along the minus strand of CM067842.1, from coordinate 522,925,055 downwards.
AACTAAAGCTGGAGAAACATACACCCACTAGCCACCTGTGTGCGAAGCACGTCGGTAGAACCAGACTCGTGTAAGCGTGCGCATAATGTCGGTCTGGGCCACTTCATCCAACAATGCCGCTGAATCAAGAATCAACTAGTGACGGCAAGCAATATGTATATACCCACGCCCACAACTCCTTTGTGTTCTAATCGTGCATATGACATATACGCATAAACCTGGCTCAGATGCCACTATTGGGGAACGTAGTAATTTCAAAAAAATCCTACGCACACGCAAGATCATGGTGATTGTCGTGGGATTGTCACGATAGATGTCCTAGTGTGAGGACTTAGTCATGGAGCCATCCCAACGTAGTTAGCTTAAAGGGGTTAAAGCGGACAAAGGACGCAAGGAATTATACTGGTTCGGCCCCTTGCGGTGAAGGTAAAGCCTACTCCAGTTATGATGGGATTGCTAGGGTTTCGATGACTAGGGAGCGAATACGCTTTGCCTGGCTCTCGAGTTGTTGTTTCTTGTCCTTGAACCGCCATCGGGTCGTCCCTTTATATACACAGGTTGACGCCTAGCATTTTACAGAATCCCGGCTTGCTCATAAACATGTCCGGCTCAGTTTATATCCTTAGCTATCTTACAACACAAGTTACATACTTTATGGTGGTTTATGTCTATGGGCCCTAATCCGCCTTTGGGCCCTGGGCGTTTAGATCTCTTATAGTAAAGCGCCATGCTCCTTGTCTTCACGGGCTTCAATATGGATAACTCCTTATGGGTATAACCCGGCCCCTCCTGGGCGGTTTATACTCAGTAGTTATATCCCCAACATTAGGCCCCAGATTGATTTGAACCTGTTCATGTCAATCTTCAACACTTTAGGAAAATTTCTTCTTCAGCGCCTTCGAGTAAACCTTGTAATCTGCCATGACGTCATCTTCCAGGATTATAATAAACCGTCCCAACGTCACCTGTTCATTAAAAACCCGTATATATCTTACCTTTATAAATGAGCTTCCGAAAATCGAGGCGACAACTCTGTGACATATCCATTTTTTGGGCCCCTCGATTCCCGCGCCTGTCGCTTATCCCTTCGCCTTATAAATAGGGCCGAGGGTCCCTTTCCTTTTCTCCCTTGCCTCTTCGTCTTTCTTCCACCTCGCGCCGCCTCAGTACTCAAGCGATGCCGCCGCCGTCAACCTTCGCCTCTGCCCCAACCTTGGCTGCTGCATCACCCTTAATGTACCAGGGAATCGCGACGCCTCTCCACTGTTCAACAGTTTCAGTGAGTTCTTCTTCCTTTCCTTTATAGATCCGTTTAGGGTTCACATGGGCTCATGGAAGCTTCATGGTGTTCTTCCCCTATTCTTCATTAGAGCCTATATGATAGACTCCAAACCTGATATACTCTTGTGTGGTAGCAATGATAGTCCTTCTTTTGCCATCAGATCATATCTTTTGTGTATAAAAACCCGATTTGGAACTTCATGAACTGCTCAAGCACCAACTTTTAGGTCTAAATATTTTCCATTTCCTGACATGTGGTAGATATGAAATTCTAATGTGAAACTGTGAAACTTGTTGTTCCTCACTTAGTCATTTTTCGGCTTCAGATCTATACTCTCATTGTCTATGTAGGCGGTTTATCCTTTAGAAAATAACCTGCCATGTACCATTAGTCCCCTTGTAAATCACCAATCGCTTTATCATTTATAATAGCATCAACTTCCAGTTTAAGAATTTTTGCATACCTAAAACCCTTTTTCCTCTTAACCTGCAACGCTTTATGCTTGTCAACAATGAATCTTAAACCGGCACAAACCTTCCTTCAGGTTGTCTAAGAAACGGCCAAGACTTTTTATGCTTGTAACTGGGTTCCATCCCGGGTTACAGAAGAAGATCTGAAAGGATGTGTTATAACCGGCGCTTTACCAAAACAGAGTGAAATCCACTGGCGAGCCCCTGGTCAAGAAAATCATCCTGAGCCCAAGGATGGTGAGATAGTTCTGTTTGTTGATCATCTGAACCGTGGTTTTAAACCTCCTGGGTCAAAGTTTTTTCGTGATGTGCTTGCTAGCTTCCAGATCCACCCTCAAGATATTGGACCTAACTCTGTGTCTAATATTTGTAATTTTCAAGTGTTTTGCGAGGCTTATGTGCAAGAAGAACCAACCGTTGAACAGCTCAGTGACTTTTTCTATTTAAACCGCCGTACCAAATTTGTAGACGGGACCAATACTGAACTTGGCGGCGTTTCAATTCAGAAAAGGAAAGACATCAGCTTCCCTCATGCCAAGCATCATAGTCACCCTAAGGGTTGGAACCAGACTTGGTTCTACTGCAAGGATACTTCCCCTAACGATGAGAATCCTCTGTCAGGTTATCGTAATCACCGACTTACCAACACACAACCATTTCCGCAAAGGTCGACCGCAAAGGAACGGGTAAAATATGCACCACAACTCGCCAAGCTTAGAGCCTTTATGGCTAACGGTTTAACATGAATTGACTTTGTTCATTGCTGGATATCTTGGAGTATTTTGCCTTTAAGCCGTCGCCCGGGTTTAATGTGCGAGTACGCAGGGGACTCAAAAGATCCTCAACAGCACATTGACATTTAGTTAACTAACGCTGAAATCACTGAAGCTTTTAAAAAGATACTGGATGAATCGGTGGCTATCTGCGGCAAAACAAGGCTAAGTCCCTCTTGCGTTTTGAATAAACCGCCAGCTGTAAGAATTCCCTAACTCCTGTTTGTACCTGATATTCTTAACTTTTTCATATAACCTTTGTCAATCTTTTAACAGGGTGACAACCCATTTTGGAAGAAGAAACCTAAGGATAAACTGGCCAAGACCCCTCGTCCCAAGACAAAGGTTGTCAAAAAACCTGCTAAGAAGAAAACAGCTGAATCCACTGGGCTGAACCTCGACGAGGATCTTGATAATCTGGACTCAGAGGTAGAACTTGATTCTCTTGGTTCATTTTTCATACACCTCATTGACAATGACCCTTATCAGGAGGATGCTGAAGCTAGCCGGGCTGAAGATGTAGAGGTAATTATTCTTTCCTTCGGTTCAGATCCTCAGTCAACACAGAAAACCCGTCAAGAAAATTGGAAAGTAAAATTTTCACACCCTCTAGCTTATTTGGATCCCAACTTTCTTTTGAAGAAACAACAACATGAAGCTCGCCGCTCAACCCGGCATAGTGGCCATGTAGTTACTTCAGCCGGTTTACCGAACACTCCAACCCAGAAACATCAATAAGTGGTCTCATATATTTCTGATACTCCTTATCCCAAGGCGGAGTATTTCAGCCAACCTCTTAATTCGTCCGATTCAAACTATCAAGGAATACCTCATTCATCATCCGGCGAGTCAATGGCCACACAACTCCCTCCTCTCAAGACTGTTCCTGGGTGACCACTTTAAACTTAACTCTTTGACGCTTTATACTTGTTTGTTATACTAACCTTTATGTCTGTTCCTTTCAGGGCCAAGGCCAGAGCCAGCAAGAAGGCCAAACTGAATACACCGACCAATGATAACCTGGGCTCTGAACCGGAGAAGACCCCTGAACCACTAGACCCAAATGCTGATGCTATCTTAGATGATTCGGCACCTCAAGTTCAGGATACCTTTGTTGAACCGGTGGAGATAGATCCGATGAGTCAGGCTGCTGATCCGCCAAGCCCAGCAAAAACGTCTGATAAACCGCCGAGCCCAGCCAAAACTGCTGATGATAACACAGACGATATCATGATCACCCGCGTTGGGCACACCACCCCTGGCAATCCTATCGCTTTATCAAAGCATAGTGCCAAAGAAGAACTTTCTGCTATGGACAAGGGCAAGTGGAAAACAGATTTATCAAGCTATGCCCACCTTAACGCCCAAGATATTCATTCTGGGTTCTTAAACCGCCTATACACAAGCCGCGACTATGAAGGGCAAGTGGAACGATATGTGGTAAATACTGTTAACTCTGCATAATTGTTTCTCTTGTGTCCAATTTCTACTGTCGACTCCAGCAGCCCCCAAGGGCCGATTTATGATATCAACGTGAACCGGGACTTTGCAATACTTCAACTTTGCAATCGTATCCCCCAAGGGCCGGTTTATCGTTTCAGGATGAACCAGGACTTTAAAGTATGAATCTTACGATTTGTGTAGCCCCCAGGGATCGATTTATACCTTTAGGATGAATCGGTACCTTTCTGCCATGAAGCTTTCAAAATTCTTGATACCATCTTTGTAAACCGATTGAAGAAAAATCCATAACTTTGACTTGAGCAAATATACATTAGCCCCCAAGTGCCAAGTGTATAACTTGTTATGTGCTTGGGACTTTGAAATGTCAGTTGATAAAAGCCATATGCATTAGCCCCCAAGTGCCATGTGTATAACTTTTTATGTGCTTGGGACTTCAAATATATACTTCCAACTCATTAAATGTCTCTTGTAGGCTTGTCGGAGTAATGGGCCATGGGTAGGCTAACCCGAGGCCCAAAACCTTTCAAGACATCGGGGCTGACTACGCCCCTCGAGATGCCAGATGAAGAGCCGCCTTCTGGAGGACGGCTGGAGGAACAGTCGGCTGCCCGCATGCAGCCGAGTCCTAGAGGCGAGGTCAAGACCGGCCGACTCTCCGCCTGGCGGCTTCCAGAGAAGACGGCCACGGGGAGTCGGCCCACGGCACCAACAAAGCCCATGCCCTCATCAGGGGGGATGGGACGGGGATTGGCAACAATGAAGCCCACTCCCTCCCCTTTTCCAGGAGATGGATAGGACACAGTGCGGTGTACCAACGGAGATCTTCGTCTGGCGCGGCACTGTTGCCATGCCATACCTGACATCAGCAACAGCGGCCGGAGTCCTGTGCCCACGACGGCCTGTCAGTACGGTCCACGGACGACGGGCCCTACCGGTCAGCGAGAGTCCAGAAGACGGCAAGAGCGCCACCACTCGGACCCGTAGGGAGCCGGCCCCCGGGAGTCGGCCTGCCCCTCCCACGGGTTCCCCGCGCCATTAACCAGACGAGACAGGGAGTGGCTACAGTGATCACCCGCCAGACGGCAGGGCTGTAGCCAAGACCCCATGACCAATCTTGCGTCATTAGAAGCACAACTATAGTAATCAGCAGCCGGCAAGACTCGCAAGCGACGGGTACAGCCTGTGGGCTCCGTACCAGACCAGTCAGCGGGCCTAGGCAATCGGCGGATGGGCCGACAAGCGAAGAGACTAACTACTGGGCCCTGTGCCCAGTCAGTGTACCATTGTACCCCTGGGGGTAGGCCTATAAACCCCCCCAGGGCACCCATGCAAAGGGTTCGGACCCATTAGAACTAGACCAGATCAGAGAGGGAGGAGAGAGCTAGCCCTGCCTTCTCCTACCTTTAGCATACAGCTCGAGGAGCGCCCTTGTATTCACGTTGCCTTAGTGCTCATGCGGAGACCCCGCAGAGCAGGACTAGGGGTGTTTGTCGGATTTCGGGTTTCGGCAGACCCTTGAGCTTCGGACACTAGGGTGCGCGCGGAGATCTCTCCCCTACCGATCTACGTCCAATCTCCTTGCGTGATCTATGCTGGAAACAACGAACAACACAAGGGACACGAGGTTTATACTGGTTCGGGCCACCGTTGTGGTGTAATACCCTACTACAGTGTGTGGTGTGGTGGATTGCCTCAGGGGCTAACGATGAATAGTACAAGGGAAGAACAGCCTCGCGAGAGGTGTTCTTGAGCCGGTGCAATGAACTGTTTGGGTTAGTTCAGTCGCGTCTCTATCTCTCTGCTAGGGCTCTACCAGATCTCTAGATATCCTCCCCTACTCTGTGGTGGCTAGCTCTATTTATAAAGGCCCTGGGCCTCTCCCCAAATAATGAGCAGGAAGGGCACCAACAATTGGCCATTTTGAAGGGGAACATCTAGTACAAGTTATCCTGACCAAAGGTGGTCTTCGGCTGCCAAAAGCACTGGTGATAACGCCGTCTTGGGCTCCACGGCGACCTCCGTCCTACCGCTATGCTGGTCTTGGTCTCGTTGCACCGAAATGGTAACCTTTGCCCGATGCATTGGCCTGTGCTTGCCCCCTTTGCACCAAAGGGGAAACAAGGACACTGCGCAGGCTAGTGCCCGCCTGGCGCCCGCCTGGTCTCGATCGTCATGGCTTGCGTCACGGGCTCCTCGCGAGGTACACCTGCCTTGATCTCTCCGCCTCCTCGCGAGCCTGCCTGATGAGGCTGCCTTTGAGGAAGCTTCCGGTCGTCCGCCCCGTGAGGCTTGGTCCCTCACGAGGGTCTTGAGCTTGAGCTGATGAAGATGGGCCGTGCTGGGCCCCCACTTGAGCCTCGCCGCAGGCCACAGGCAGGCAAGTTTAGGACCCCCGTTACCAGAACGCCGACAGTAGCCCCCGGGCCCAAGGCACGCTCGGGCTTGGCCTAGCAGAGAGCGAAGAGGCAAGCGCAAAGAGGCAAGCGCGAAGCGCCACGGGCCCAAAAAGCCTGCGGCCTCTGGCGCCGCATGGCGATTGATTGGTCGTGGACGTCTGCGCTTCCCCACGACGCCTTGTTATGCGCCCGGCTAAGCGGACCCGTAGTTGCACACAGTTGTTCCTCCTTTCCGCTGCTCGCTTGGCTCCTACCTTTCCTTCTTCTTCGGGCTCCAGCCTCCGCCGCCAATCCGGCTCGAGTTCTTCCTCCTCTTCACCACCATGGCACCGACGAAGAAAGGAAGGGGAAATAAGCCCGCGCCTTCGCCCCGCACACCATCGGCGGCGACCCCCGCCGTTGCTCGGTCGATCATACTCAATCCAAAAGCTTTGAACAAGGTCCACTCCGCCCTTGCCACTATCTTCAATGAGTGCGGCAGGACCACACTCTGGCCTATGTCCCATGCCTCCCTTGATAGGATCGTCACGGAGGTCCGATTCTTCGCCGATGCCCTATGGGCGGGTGTGGTTCCCCCCTTTTCCGCCTTCTTCAATGCGGTGCTCTTCCATTATCAGATCCGTATGATGCACCTTGGGCCGGAATCCATTACTCTTCTGGCTGTCTTTGCTTTTGTTTGCGAGGCGATGATAGGCATTCCTCCTTCCGTTGCCCTGTTGCGCCACTTCTTTTCCTTGCACCTGAGCGACCCCACTCAGTGCTCAGGGTGTGTGAGCTTCCTAGCCGTGCCAGAGACGGCCGCTTCACGGATCGACTTCGGCCTTCCTCCTCCGGAGGCCAGGTTCAGAGAGCGGTGGCTATACATGGACGTTGGAGTGCCATATCCTCTGCTCTCGCACCCGACCTCGCCTGCTGTTCCTCACACGGGTTGGGATCATGAGGTGCTCGCGAGCCCCCGGCTCACCTTCGTCTGGCGCCGCTTCCAGAGTTTGAGGGCGCTCGATGTGGCAGCACCCAAGGTGGTGAAGGAGTTCCTCCAATGTCGCATTGCTCCTCTCCAGCGCCACTCTCGCCGGATGTGGGACTTTGCGGGGCACAAAGACCGCATGCGGCTTCAGGAGGAGGACTTGGTGCCTGAAGCGCTGCAGACGATGCTCAGGGTCTTGACTGGAGATCCTTCCCCAGGCAGCCTTCGGGGTAATGGTGTCCTCTTGTACCTTTGCTCCAGCAGGGCCAATTTTGTGAGGCAGATGCCCTGCTTCGACGAGTGGGGGATGCGCCCGGCTGGCTACACGGGGCCCCGCGAGAACCCAGCCGCCGTGGTGGCTCCCCCTGCTGCCCACAGTGGTCCTTCTGCGAGTGACAGGGCGGGAAGACGAGAACTGGCGGGAGTTGAGGCGACCGATGTCGAGGTGCCGACGCCACGAGAAGCCTCGAAGGTGGCGTCTCCCGAGGCCCGCCCTGGAGTGGCAGCGGGTGCGGAGTTGCGGCCTATGGTTCCTGAGGCCTGAGCTGTTCCTCGCGAGGCGACGCCTGACGGCGCCCCCCAGGCTGACTCCTCCGGTGCTGATCGTCTTGACGCTTCTTCTGCACTAGAGACCGACCCCTGCGCCAAGCGCTTGGGTCGGTTCCGCATAGACATCGAGGCCCTCCACAAGAGGAAGTACTTTGCAATGGACGAGTAAGTCTTCTTCTTTCTCTACTCATTTACTTTGCTATCCCGGCGACTGATTGTGGCCTTTTAGGCCCTGCCCTACGAAACTCGCCGAGTCAGCCCGGGAGCCATCCCCACCAAGCTCCGCCTCCTCCGCTGGCCCTGGGCGCGCCGAGCTCGAGCGGCACCCCTGCTGCCAGACCGGTTGGTGAAATGGTCTGTTCCATAGGGCACCTCGAGCCTGCGCGCCCGCTGTCCTTTCTTCATGAGGCCTCCTGGGGCACATCCGGCTTGCCCCGCGTTCCTCCTCTGATCATAGATGGTGAATGGCTGAAGTCTGTCTTTGGCTCCTCCTCCATGGGTGGACCGACGCCAGGCCAGATTCCCAGAGAGGTCCGTTCGGCGATGGCTAGGGCCAGCCCCTAGCCCCGCGCTGGGAGGGGGCTTGCCGCCTCGGGGCCCTCCGCATGCCCCGGTGGAAGAGGGTGATGCGGGAGACGTGCTCAGGCGCGCTTGGGAGCGACGCGCCCTTCGTGAAGAGTTCCTCCAGGGGGCGGCGGATGCAGTGAGCCAGATCAGGGCAGAGCTTTCTAACGAGGATGTGCACCTCGAGGCCGAAGGCTTGTGCCTTGCTGAGGAGAGGCGCAAACTAAAGGTAGCCATCGCCCTCGCGCGTCACCAACGTGATCTCGAAAACGCGAAGGCTGAAGCGTTGCTGGCAGCTTCGCGGGAGGCCTGCTCCCAGGCCGTCGAGGAGGCTCGGGAAGCAGACCGACGGCGCAAGGATGCAGAGGAGCGCGCATGGGAGCTCCAGGCCTGGAGCAACTCCCTGGAGCAGCAAGTGGAACTGCGCCAGGCGGCCCTTGAGTTGATGGAGGGGGCCCCTATTGATCGGGCGGAGCTTCTGAAGCACGAGGAGGCGCTAACGCTGGAGGCCGCCGAGCACAACCTTGATCTTGAGCGGTTGGAGATGAGGGAGCGCCTGGTGGCTCGGGCGGAGGATGACGTTGCTGTGCGTGAAGCTCGGTCCCAGGAAGAAGTCGATCACCGCGTGGCGGAAGCTCGCTCGGCCTTCGAGCGCGAATAGGACACGAGGTTGGGGCTGATCAAGGCTGAGGCTGAGGGCAGGACCGCGGCCCTCAGGGCCAAACTGGCCGAAGTGACGCGGCGTGCGGACTCCTCCGCATCCGCCCTCAGTGCAGCACAGACGGAGCTGTCCTCTTCCCGGGCCGAGCAGCTTCTTATCCAACAGAGGGTTGATGACACCGAGGCCATCGCGCAGCGGAATGAGGATGAGATCCGCCAGCGGTGGGTTCTGGAGTGTGAGCATGCCCCATGCTTCAAAAACTCAGAGAAAGGGCCAACACAGCTTTGGGCAACATCTGCGAGGCTGCCGCTAAGGAGCCGCCCGAGGTCAACTATGCCGGCAACCTCCAGTTTTTCACCGATGTGGTGATGCTTCTGGAGAACCGCTCCGAAAGGTCCCATTGGCTTGTCGAAGAGAGGAGCCGAGCCTTGCTCGGGCGTGCCTTCTCCCGTGTCTTCAGCTATCTACTGGGCAGGGACCCCCATTTCGACTTCGACGCTGCCGTCGCACCCGTGCCCATAGCTGTCCGGGGCGACCTGGAGCGATGGGTGGAGGACAATGTGGACGCCCTCGTCAGGGCCTTCCCGTCTGATGCTGACGGCGTGGTCGTGGCCGCGAATGAAGGCGGTGTTGTGGACGAGCCTGGCACTGACGGAGATGTTGGCGGTGGCGACAATGTCAACGACGCCAGTGATGCCTCCGAGGATGCCCAAGAAGACGCGGTGAGTGATATGTCCAACTGACCGCATGTCACCGCTGTTTATCCTGCACGAAGAAGGTTCGGGCTTGGCCCTGAAGAATGTAAGAGTATTTTGGGAGGGGAAGCCCCTCATGTAAAGGTTTGCAATTAGTACCCTGGTAAGTATAATGTTGTGTGTGAAATTAGCCGCTGGCCCAGTGATGAGACAGCTGACTTGTGTACCTTCCAATCCCGATGAGTCCTGAGCGGGCATGCGGGGGCCGACGTACCTCGGGTGTCGTCTGATTAACTTGTAGATTCCGCGATGAGGACCTCTGGAAAGGGTGCGGCAACAGCGGTCCTGGCTGTAAAACGTGCCTGGCCCAGCCCGGCTCGCGAGGGGGGGCAGCCAACGCTAACTTTGGACGCAAAGCCGAAACCAGAACACAAGAGATTTCTCGAACGAGACTAAGCACCCCTTCCCCCAAACACACACAAGCATCGAGCTCAAATCCAACTTATATCCAAATCAAAGAACTTTGTCAACAAGGAAAGGCAAAAGCAAAAGGCCGCGTCTGGCACCTAGTCTAGTCTTCGACGTCTTCTCACAAGCGTGGAGCTAAGTCCTTCCACTGGGCGTGGGCGGGAGCCCCCGAGGCCCGAGGGCGGCCCTCCGGAGACTCCGGGGCGTGTACAGCCCCACTCATTATTATGTGCGAGTGTCACGGGCGGCGAGCTTCCTAGGCACTAGGCCTTCTTCACAGGTACCGGCCTTGCTTCATATCGCCAGACAAGGGCCCCGCCTTGCGCCTCACTCCACCGCCATTGACGGCGACCGGAAACCAAGGATGACACCAATGGGGCAGAGCGGTCGCCAGCGGTTCCCCTGACGACCACGGGTCCCCTGCCGGGGGCTGGCCCTGGGGCACCTCCCCGGCAGAGGGCCTAGCTCCTGAGAATGCCTTGCTCCGACCGCCGCGGGCATGAACCCGAATCTCTGCCCCTCTCCAGCAGCCCCCTGCGCCCTCCCCCTGAGGGGTATGAGGCTGCAGCATTGGGGCAGCCATCTGCTGCGGCGACCTGTATCTCCTGCGACCCATGGTTAGCATAAGCTTGCTCCTGAGGGACGAATGGTACCCGATAGTTGCTGCTACCGGTGTGGTTGCGAGGCTCTCTTAGGGTTCCCGAAAGAGCTCGGCTTCTAGTGTCTCCTCGCCCCAGCCTGGCTCGAGGAATGAGCCATGATCTTCTTCCAGTGCGCACCCCTGACCTACCATGCGGGGCACATAAGCTTCTGGGGCCATCGCCTCGTGGGCATCGCCGTAGCGCCCCGCATGCCACGCAGTATGGCTCGGAGCGCTGTCTTGGGGGTGATGGCACGGCGGTCCGCCGAAGCCGAAGGCCACGGCATGCCCCCGTCGCTGGCCTGAGAGGGGGGCGGCGTGACTTGTCGCCCGGTGCCGGCGGAGGTATTGGCGCTGGACGGGCCATGAAGTCCGCTGGAAGTTGCGTGCGTGCGCACGATGCCGCCACACGGACTGCCTTGGGTCTGGGATGGCAGCTGGACAGAAAGGAGGTGTTCCTGAGGCGGCGGCATCTAGGAGCTCGGCTACTCGCCCCAACAACACATCGCGGCCGCCCTCCAGCAGTCGGCACCGTAGCAGCTCTCGGGCCACCGTGAGCGCGGCCCTGGAATTCGCTTGCTCCCGTCGGGTGTACGGCGATGTGACCGCGGCGTGGTTTGAGGCCGTTGCTGCGGCCCGCACCTGCCGTGGTGTGAGGACAGCCGGCGTCTGGCCGCATCGCCCGTGCTCTGCAGCGCCCTGCGGAGCGCGGGTTGCCTGAGGAGCAAGGTTGAGGTCGCCCTGGGCTGGTGACAGTGCGTGGGCGGGCCACACTGCCCAGCGGTCGGTGTTGGCAGCCGGGTCGCTTGACATTTGAACGGCGAGACAACGGAACGCGATGTGGAGGAAGAAGGATTCTGGCGCACCCCTACCTGGCGCGCCAAATGTCGGATTTCGGGTTTCGGCAGACCCTTGAGGTTCGAACACTAGGGTGCGCGCGGAGATCTCTCCCCTACCGATCTACGTCCAATCTCCTCGCGTGATCTAATCTGGAAACAACGAACAACAGAAGGGACACGAGGTTTATACTGGTTCAGGCAACCGTTGTGGTGTAATACCCTACTCCAGTGTGTGGTGTGCTGGATTGCCTCAGGGGCTGCGATGAACAATACAAGGGAAGTACAGCCTCACGAGAGGTGTTCTTAAGCAGGTGCGATGAACTGTTTGGGTGAGTTCAGTCGCCTCTCTCTCTCTCTCTCTCTGCTAGGGCTCTACCAGATCTCTAGATGTCCTCCCCTACTCTGTGGTGACTAGCTCTATTATATAAAGGCCCTGGGCCTCTCCCCAAATGATGAGTGGGAAGGGCGCCAACAATTGGCCATTTTGAAGGGGAACATCTAGTACAAGTTATCCTAGCCAAAGGTGGTCTTCGGCTGCCAAAAGCACTGGTGGTGACGCCGTCTTGGGCTCCACGGTGACCTCCGTCCTGCCGCTCTGCTGGTCTTGGTCTTGTTGCACCGGAATGGTAACCTTTGCCCGATGCCTTGGCCTGTGGTTGCCCCCTTTGCACCAAAGGGGAAACAAGGACACTGCGCAGGCCAGCGCCCGCCTGGTCTCGATCATCATGGCTTGCGTCACGGGCTCCTCGCGAGGTACCCCTCCCTTGATCCCTCCGCCTCCTCGCGAGCCTGCCTGATGAGGCTGCCTCTGAGGAAGCTTCCGGTCGTCCGCCCCGCGAGGCTTGGCCCCTCGCGAGGGTCTTGAGCTTGAGCTGATGAAGATGGGCCGCACTGGGCCCCCACTTGAGCCACGCCGCAGGCCATAGGCAGGCAATTCTGGGGACCCCCGTTGCCAGAACGCCGACAGTGTTATCTCCTAGGAGAGCCCCAAACCTGGGTAAAGTACATCGGCGTTCGTGTCTATGCCTCATCCCCTTTCCGGGCATTGGCGATGTTCTACTCGCTCCCACCATGATAAGCCAACCATTGGCATATGTCGCACCCAACCCCCGACATTTGGCGCTCACCGTGGGGAGAGGTGCACCGTCGTCCGGAGACTTGTTCTGGACGGGAATCCTTTTCCTCCCTGGCGAGTGCAGCCATCCTGGCACGCCACACGGAGTCTGCACCGACGCGCTGCATGGCGCTGAAATCGCCTAAGCGGCCAGTTGCCTCACCGACCTTGTCAGTGAGGTCCGCCTCTCCGACGAGCCCGCATCCGACGCGGGCACAGGCGGCCCCGAGACCCTCCTCGCGGACCTCCTCGATCAACTCCACGTCGCTAGCGAGCCAGCTGGGGACTTGGAGTCCGTAGGCTCCACCGATCCGACGTTGGTTGACTCCGACACCGCATCGCTTGACACGTTCCCCATCAACGTGGTGGTCTACGACAAGCCGCTCCCTTGCGCGGAGAGCGGCGGAAGCACCGTCACGGAAGTGCTTGTCATTGATCATGCCGAGCACTCCGGCGAGGGTGATTATGACCTGCTCAGCACAGCGCTGCAAGATCTGGCAGCGCCCATTCTCGAAGATGCCGACGTCGTGACGCTGGAGGCACGCCGCCTTCAGCTAGTCGAAGGCGCCAAGAAGCTGGCCAGCATGAGACGCCTATCAGAGGCCTACCAGCACGAGATGGACCGCGCTATGGGCGGCACGCTGGCTCCAGCTGGGCCTAGACGCCTTGGCACGGTCCAGCAGCGCGGCGTGGCCATTGCCAACCTGTTCGGGGCAAATCGCGCCGTTTACGCAACGCCTGTGGAGAACATCCGAGCTGCCCAGGCGGCGGCGGACGAGCTGGAAAAATTCAAGGGCGAAGAACGTAGCTTGATGACAGAGCGCGTCCAGCGACTCCTTGACGCGGCTGTAGAGCAGAACGAGGCCGGCTGCCGCACTGATGCGCCGCACCGATAGAATGACGACCTGCCTCCCCACCGAGATCAAGGCGGGACATCTTGGATGCCGACTGGTGGCGTCCACGGAAGAAAGGACAAGGAGCCGACTGCGAGCCGCAGTCGGACTCGCATCACCATAGAGCGTGACCAAGACGGCCGCCCAAGAACAGTGGAACGACGGGACGACTGTCTGCCTCCACCCCCTCCCAGGGAAAGGCGAGTCTCCCGCCGCCTGTTGATCACCCGACGCTCGGCGACCGCCTCGGCTGCCGAGAGGTAGCCGGAGAGAATGACGCCCGCCACCGGATCGACCGTCTCCACCGATCCCTGGCGCTTGAAGAAGAAGATGAGTTGGGTCTGCCGTGTTTCGGCCCCCGCATTCGAGACGAGCCCTTCCCCAAAGCGTTCACGCTCCCAAGAGACACACCCAAATACACCGGCTCCGTGAAGCCAGAAGACTGGCTAGTCGACTACTCCACGGCCGTCTGCATAGCAAACGGCAACAAGCGTGTTGCCGTGAAGTACGTTCCGCTCATGCTCCAGGGCATGGCCCGGACATGGCTGAACAGCTTGAAGCCCCGCAGCATCAAAAGTTGGGTCGACTTTACCGATGCCTTCGTCCGCAACTTCACCAGCACGTACAAGTGGACACCCAAACCTCGCCAGCTCTCCTTGTGCGTGCAAGGCCCCACCGAGTCAACTCGCGACTACCTCACGCGCCGGGCCAAGCTCCGCAACTCCTGTGAGGGCGTGCACGAGGTGCAGGCCATTGAGTACTTCATTTCAGGATGCCGAGAGGGCACCCTCCTCAAGCACAGGCTTCTCTACGATGAGCCGGAGACCCTCGACGAGCTGGTGAACATAGCAGACAAATATGCCACGGCCGACTCCTCCATGAAGACGGAGATCCAAGTTAGTGCGACAGGCAAGGTGGCTCCTCAGGCTCCTCGAACCCCGGCTGGAGACGCCACTCGGCGTCAACAGCAGAACGACCACAAGCGCAAAGCCCCACGGCCAGCTTCCACCAGTCGGCAGGTGGCGACAGTCGAAGACCAGCAGCCGGAAGGGCAGCTTCCGCCCAAACGCCAGAAGGGCGGCAAGCCCAATTGGCAGTCGGCTTTCTCATATGAGCAGACTTTGGATGGACCCTGCAAATTTCATAGTGGCATGAAGCCGTCCAACCACACCACTCGGAAGTGCCACTAGCTCACCAGGATCGCCAAGGGAGACGGTCTTTTGCCTCCCCCACCTGCTGGGCAGCCGCCTCCTCCTCCGCCCCAGCAGCCGGCGGTCAGACCAGTCGGCATGATACAAGGCGAGTACCTAGAAGAGCATGGAACCTATGTCGTGTTCACCAGCGTGGCCGATGATCGACGCAGCAGGCGACAGCAGCAGCAAGAGGTGAATGCAGTAGCATCTGAGACACCAGAGTTCATGCATTGGTCTGAGAAGCCAATCAGCTGGAGCAGAGCTAACCACCCGGAAGTAATGCCCAAATCTGGCTCCTATGCCTTGGTTTTGGATGCCACCTTTGCCACAGACAAGCAAGCTGCTCGCTTCTCCAGAGTCCTGATAGACAGCGGCAGCAGCATCAACATCCTGTACAAGGATACCATGGAGAAATTAGGAATCAGACAGAGGCAGCTTCAGTCCAGCCGGACAATGTTCCATGGCATAGTTCCTAGCCTTTCCTGCTCACCAATCGGCAAGTTCTTGATTGACGTCCTCTTTGGAGACAAAGATCATTTCCGCCGAGATTCAATTTGGTTCGAGGTAGTGGACCTTGAGAGCCCATACCAAGTGTTACTTGGCCGTCCTGCCCTGGCCAAGGTCATGGCTGTCCCCCACTATGCCTACCTCAAGATGAAGATGCCGAGTTCCAAGGGGATTCTGACCATAACTGGTGACTACAAGAAGTCGTCCGCCTGTCCAGCAGAGAGCAGTCGGCTGGCCAAGTCCCTCGTGATCGCAGCTGAGAAGTAGCTCCTTGACCGGGTTGTGGCGATGCCAAGCAAGCAGCCAGAGATGTCGCCCGATCCCAGGGAGTCAGAAGCTGAGGGCTCGTTCAAGCCGGCCAAAGAAACGAAGAAGATACCCTTGGACCCGGAGCACCCAGAGAGGTACACTGTCGTAGGTGCAAACCTCGACAGCAAATAGGAAGGCGAGCTCGTCGATTTCCTCCGTGAGAATCGGGACATCTTTGCATGGTCCCCCAAAGACATGCCAGGTGTCCCGACGGACTTCGCCGTGTACAAATTACATGTCAGGTCTGATTCCAAGCTAGTCAGGCAGCTCTTGCGCCGCTTGTCATAAGAGAAGAGAAGAGTTGTTGGAAAAGAGATAGCCCGGCTGCTGGCAGCCAGCTTCATCATGGAAGTGTTCTTTCCAGAATGGCTAGCCAACCCGGTCCTGGTACTGAAGAAGAACAAGTAGTGGCGAATGTGTATTGATTACACTAGCCTCAACAAAGCATGCCCCAAGGACCCGTTCACTTTGCCAAGGATCGACCTAGTGATAGACTCCATAGCCGGATGCGAGCTGTTGACTTTCTTGGATGCATATTCAGGTTATCACCAGATCAAGTTGAACCCGGCCGATAGGCTGAAGGCCGCCTTCATCACGCTGTTTGGAGCCTTTTGCTACTTGACCATGACGTTCAGCTTGAGGAACGCCGGCGCCACCTTCCAACGTTGCATGCAGAAGTGCCTCCTCAAGCAACTCGGCAGAAATGCCCATGTTTACATGGACGATGTGGTGGTCAAGACAGAGAAGTGTGCAACACTGCTGGAAGGCCTCAAGGAGACCTTTGAGAACTTGCGCCGATTTCAAATCAAGCTCAACCCAGAGAAATGCGTCTTCGAAGTACCGGCGGCCAGGTTCTTGGCTTCCTGGTCTCTGAACGCGGCATAGAGTGCAACCCTGTGAAGATCAATGCCATTGAGAGGATGGAGGTACCCAGCCGACTGCTGGACGTACAAAAGTTCACCGGTTGTTTGGCATCCATCAGCCGATTCATCAGTCGGCTGGGCGAGAAGGCTCTCCCCCTATACCAACTCATGAAGAAGACCACTTTTTTCGAGTGGAACCACAAGGCAGACGAAGCTTTTATCCAACTGAAGAAGATGTTGACTACTCCACCTGTCCTGGCGGCTCCGACTCCTAAGGAACCCATGCTCCTCTACATCGCCGCCACCAGCCGAGTAGTCAGCACAGTCATCATAGTAGAGCGCAAGGAGGAAGGCAAGGCACTACCAGTCCAGAGACCGGTATATTATTTGAGTGAAGTATTGTCGACCTCCAAGCAAAACTACCCCCACTACCAGAAGATGTGCTATGGTGTGCACTTTGCCACCATGAAATTCAAGCCTTACTTTCAAGAGCATCCAATCACTGTGGTTTGCATGGCTCCACTAGCGGAGATCATCGGGAGCCGGGATGCTTCGGGCCGAGTGGCCAAATGGGCCATAGATCTGGCCCCTACACCATCTACTACCAGCCTCGCACCGCCATCAAGTCGCAAGTGCTGGTCGACTTCCTCGTCGACTGGGCCGAGATCCAGTATATGCCGCCAGCGCCCGACTCCACCCATAGGCGAATGCATTTTGACGGCTCCAAGATGCGCACCGGCTTGGGAGCCGGCATCGTCCTCACCTCTCCCAAAGGCGACAAGCTCAAATATGTGCTGCAAATCTATTTTGCCGCCACCAACAACGTCGCCGAATATGAGGCACTCATTCACGGGCTCCGGCTGGCCAAAGAGCTCGGCATTCGCCGAATCCTGTGCTATGGTGACTCCGACTTGGTGGTCCAGCAGTCGTCAGGCGATTGGGACGCCAAAGACGCAAACATGGCGAGCTACCACTTCCTCGTACAACAACTCAATGGATATTTTGAGGGGTGCGAGTTTCTCCATGTGCCAAGAAACGACAACGACCAAGCAGACACCCTGGCACGAATCGGCTCCACCCATTAAGCAATATCGTCCGGCGTCGCCCTTCAGCGCCTCCTCAAGCCATCTGTCAAGCCATCGCCAGTGTCAGACTCTATCTACGTGCCGGCTTCTCCTGAAGCAGTCAGATCCAACTCGAGAGCCCCCCTAGACGGCACGAGTATTTCGGCAGGCGGCGCGGGGATTGTGGCAGTCGCACCCGGCCCGGGGACTACGACGGTCGGCCCGGAGACTCCAGAGCCCGGCCCGGGGACTGCGCCAATCAGCCCGGGGACTTCATCGACACAGCAAGCGGCTGCCGACTCCAACCCACCGCCTCCCAGCCCAGCCGCCCTCGTCCAAGTCGCAGTCCTGACAGTTGCAGAAATTGCAGCCCCTTCGTGGGCCCAGCGCATCCTCAAATTCATGGTGAACAAAGAGCTGCCAACTGATGAGATCTTAGCTCGACAAGTGCAACATCGGGCGGTAGCCTACACCATAGTCAACAGAGAGCTTGTAAGGCGCAGTGTCACTGGTGTCTACCAGCGCTGCGTGGAGCCGGAGCAAGGCCAAGCAATTCTCAAGGACATCCATCAAGGCGAGTGTGGCCACCACGCGGCTTCAAGAGCACTTGTCGCGAAAGCCTTCTGCCATGGTTTCTTCTGGCCGACTGCTCTTGAAGACGCCAAGGGCTTGGTCCACAAATGCAAAGGCTGCCAGAAGTTCCGCTCCAAGCCACATCAGCCGGCTTCTGCACTCAAGACTATTCCCATTGCCCTGCCCTTTGCTGTTTGGGGCCTGGATATGGTGGGACCATTCAAGACGGCACGAGGCAGCTTGACTCACTTACTTGTCATAGTGGACAAGTTCACCAAGTGGATAGAAGCAAAACCAATCAATAAGTTGAATGGTCCGACTGTTGTGTCCTTCATCTCCGACATCACAATTCGATACGGCATACCGCACAGCATCATCACCGACAACGACACGAACTTTGCCAAAGGTGCCTTGGCCCATTTCTACGCGACACAGGGCATTCGACTGGACTTAGCGTCCATTGCCCATCCGCAGTCCAACGGCCAGGTAGAGCAAGCAAACGGCCTCATCCTATCCGGCATCAAGCGTCGACTGGTCGAGCCTCTGGAGCACTCGGTCGGCTGCTGGCTTGACGAGTTGCCAGCCGTCCTCTGGAGCCTGCGCACAACTCCAAACAAGTCAACCGCCTTCACGCCCTTCTTCCTCTTCTACGATGCCGAAGCTGTCATCCCAGCGAACATAGAATTCGACTCCCCTCGAATCACCATGTACACCGAAGAGGAAGCAGAAGAAGCATGTCAAGACGGTGTCGATCTGCTGGAAGAGGGCCGACTGTTGGCACTCAGCCGGTCCAGCATCTACCAGTAGAGCCTGCGCCGATACTACAACCAGAAGGTCAAGCCGAGATCTTTCCAAGAAGGATACCTTGTGCTCCGGCTGATTCAGCGAACAGCCGGCCAGCACAAGCTCTCAGCACCTTGGGAAGGCCCTTTAATCATCAGCAAAGTGTTGGGCAACGACTCCTACTACCTGATCGATGCTCAGAAGCCCCGAGCACGCAAGAGGGACGACTCCGGCAAAGAGACGGAGCGGCCATGGAATGCAAACCTCCTCCGAAGATTTTACAGTTAATGGGGTATGTACCACGCTACCTTTTGTATTAAAGTACGAAGACTTTGGGGCCCCCGAGAAGAGCTCGGGGACTGCCCTCTTTTATCTATATGATAAGAATTATGTCTATGAGTATGTTATTCTTTGTTATGCCGCTTGGCACCGGGTTCGACTAGTCCGCTCGAGGACTTGCCTTCTTGAACTATGAAATGCTTCCTGCAGCCGGACAAGTAGTGTGTGGCACTTAAGCCGTCTCCTGTTAGAAGCCGCAGCTCGCAGAGCGACAGTCTGGTGGGCAGGAGTAAGGTAGAATGGGTGTCCACATAAAAAATGGCTAAGGACTCAAAGCATGTACATAGTTTCAGCCGGCTTCTAGCCTTTTACAACCGACTCTCGAGCAGCCGGCTCACCGTTTTCTAATCAATTTGCTAAAAAAACTCTAAATGGCTAAGTACTTGCCTTCCCAAAAAAGCTAAGTACTTGATCCAGCAACAGTCCGCAGAGCGGCTGTCCGACTAACAAGACGGCGACCAAGGGAAGGCGGCAAAGGAAAAGGCCAAAGAGCAATTGGCAAAGAGATAGAACATGGAGAAATATAAACATAGAAAAGGCCCTTGGCCGAATCTTCAAAACAGAAGTTCAAGATACACCCCACGGGTGGAATTGTGCAAATTAACAGGTTCATTTAGACTATTAAGCAGATAAAAACAAAGATGAAGTGGCGGCCTAGGAAACTACAGACGGATTCGGAGGACCGGAGGGGTCGGCGGTGCCATTTGCAGGAGCGGCCGGCTGGTTGGTCTCCGCTTGGTCACCTCTGGCAGTAGCTAGCTCGGTTGGGCGTGGCTCGTTCCTAGAGGCGCGGTCGAGCTGGGGCTGGCCGTCTGCTCCGACCTCTGGCGCCTCCTCCTCGTCTCCTTCCTCCTCCTCGCCTTCTTCCTTGCCACTGGAGTCAATCACCTCCGCCAAGTCCTCGCCTTCGTCTAGGTTCTTCCCGAACCACTCCGGCGGCGCCTCCTCGCCGTTCTCAGCCCGCTCTGGGACGAAGACGCTAGTGTCGGTGTATTCGGCGATCGACGTTGTGCGCTTGATGAGATCGTCTTCCACGACCGCCAACTCCGCCTAAGCTTCTAGCCGGAACATGGCTAGCTGGCCTAGACTCGGCCCAGGATACCACGCCTTGGCGAACTCCAAGGCCCGGCGCGCTCCAGCCCGGGCCGAAGAGCCCTTCCATGCCTCAAGGCGGCCAGCCGCTACCTCCAGGCAGTCGGCAGTCCGACTGGGGGGACGCGGCGCCTGCATATCCGGCCACAGGGCGGCATTCTCCTGGGCATCGATACGTTGAAGCCGGCGCAGGATCCGGTGAGCCGGCCGAAGGCGGGCCTCGATGCTCAGGATCTGCTCGCCAAGAGTTCGGGGGCGTCGGCGGCGATCTGTGCACCATCCGCCCTCCGCCCTTCGCGATCCGCTTCGATGGCTTGGTTGGCAGCGACCGAGTGGCCAGGTAAGAAGTCTGCCAAGGCAGAAGAACGAAGAACAAGATTAAAGACTAGAGGTCGACTCAACTAGCAGTCGACAGCTTAGAAAAGGAAAATGAGGGGAAGCTCACCGTCGACGAGATCTTCGATCGCATGGAATCCGGAGACCAACTCGCCTCCGTGTCGGTCCAGGAGGAGCGCTCGGACGTGAATTCGGCAAGGATTGCAGTCTCCTTGTCCTCCGCCTCCTTCTGGGCCTTCTTAAGCAGCTCCTTCTGCTCCGCCAGCTGCGTAGCCAGCCGGTCGCGCTCCTCCACCAGCTGGCCGCACTCCTCCTCCTTGACACGCAGCGCAGTGTTGTCCTCACCCAGCTGCTGCTGCAGGGCGGCGTTGGCCTCTAAAGAAGAAGAAGAAGAAGAAAAGGTGCCAGTCGTCAACTAGGAAGAAAGGTCACCGAGGAGATCCGGCCCGACTGCTCAGCAGTTGGCCCGAATCTCAGGGACTACAGCCCACGGGTGCGCCAGCGTGCCCCCGCGAAGAAAGGAATCATCAACAAAGAAGAATAGTTGCTGGGGAGATCCGGCCCGACTGCTCAGAAGTCGGCCCAAATCTCGGCGACTATAGTCCGCGGGTGCACCAGCGCGCCCCCGCAGAGAAGGAAGAGGACTCACCCCGGCTGTCCGCTTGGCCAGCTCCGCAACGTTGGCGTTGAAGGTGGTACGCGAAGATTGTGGTAATCCTGCGACAAAATTTCAGACAAAGTGTTGGTACTTGGAACTCGCCGATTAGAGTTCCGAGCCGCCTGCTCAGTAGCCGGCCCGAATCTCGGGGACTACACCCAGTGGGTGCACTGGCGCGCCCCCACAAAGAAGAACAAGAAACAGAAACAAAGAAGGAAGGGCGCGTACCCGGATGGCTGCTCGCGACGCCAGATACGCCTTGGAGCATTCCTTGTTTGCATCGCCCTCGGCTCGGAGCTTGGCTTGGACGTCCAAAACCGCCCAGTTCAACGGGCCCGTCCCGCGTCCCCGCACCCACCCAGTAGGCGCGACACTCGTCGCCTCGGTGTCCGGGATCGTGGAGCTCGTGGCACCGGTCTCTAGAGGACGCGACGCCGAGGCCGCCTTCGCGAGACGGCGACGCGTCGGCATGCCGACCTCGAGAGCCCGGCCCGTCGCCACCACGTCTTCAGTTGGCGGCACCGGCGGGTCCGCCGGCTGCCCGCCTGGCGTGCTCCCGGACGGCGGTGGTGGCGGCATGATTACATCCGGCATGGCGATGTCGTTGCCGTCCCTCTCCATGATCGGGTTCTCGTCACCGACTTGCCCAGTCTGCGCCGTGAACTCCGGTGGTGGCGGTGCAGAGTTCAAAGGGAAGACGAACACCGCCGACTGGCGGTGTATGACTTCTTCAGCATGTTTCTTCTCCGTGTCGGCGGCCTCGGCTTCCGCCAGTTTCTTTAGGGCGGCGGCCTCCGCCTTCTTCAGGCGGGCGGCTTCCCGCTCCTCGCGTGCCTCCCATGCATTCCGCTCCGTCGCCTCCTGGAGGTCGGCAGCCGGATCAATCCGCCGGGTAGTGGAGGAGGTCTTCGCCGACTTCATGATGGAGCCGGCAGCCGACTTCTGAGAGAGAGCGGGGCCCTAAAGTCAAGAATGTAAAGCAAAGGAATTTCAGACGGAGTCAACAAAGAAAAGGTGAAGGCGCAAAGGAAGGTAGCACTTACGCAGAAACCAGCTGCGGCGTCTTCACCACCTTGCAGAAGCGGTTGGCCTTTGCGGCCGCTTCGTCCCGCTTGGTCGCCGCGGCTGAGCCCTTGGGCTTCTTCGGCCGGCTGCCGAACAGGCTCGTCCCGGCCCTGCTCTTCTTAGCGCCGCCTTGGGCATCCGGCGCGGCGGACGAGCTCACGCCTGGCTGGCCGGCTCCTGGCTGATGGCGCGGGGCGACCTCCTCGTCATCATCAGGCCAGTCCTCGAGACTGGCCCCAAGTCTCGGGCCACCCACTGCGCCGCCGCCTCCCTCGGCGTCGTCCTCCAGGGCCGCTGCCCCCAAGTTGGGGTCGTCAACGTCGTTCTCCACCCGGTCGGGGAGGAATTCGCGGTCCGGCCCCACAGTGCCAGCTGGTGGCTGGAGGAGGGGGTTCTGACCAAAGTCGACTGGTCAGATCAGACAAGATGGACTCGACAACAAAGAAGTCGGGAGAGTCAAAGAAAAAGAGAAAAAGAAACGACTCACCAGAGGCGGAGGGGCGGCACGTGAATACGACTCCTTGCCGAACTGCCACTCTTCTTTGAGGTCGCAGCTCGCAAGATAATTCACCATATAGGCTACCTCCTCGTGAGGCATTTCCTTGGTGCACATCCGACTCGGGTCCCGATGCCCACTCATCTGGAAAATCATGTGGGGGAGACCTTGGAGTGGGAGCACTTGGCGCGCCATGAAGGCGGCCAGCAAATCCGGCCTGGTCACGCCCTCCGACTGCGTCAACACTCGGAGTCACGCAACGGCGCCGGCTCCTGCGGGCGTCAGCGTCCTGGCCCGATACGACCAGTTGGGCTGCCTCCCCGCTGGCGGGCTGGCTACGTAGGCCGGCACATTGACCCAGTCGCCCTCCGCGGAGACGTTCTTCACGTAGAAGTACGACCGCTGCCACATCTTCACCGACTTTATCAGCTTGATGGAGGGAAACGGGTTGTTGGCCCCCGACCTCCGCACGGCGATGAACACGCCGCACTGAGCCGGCATACCCGCGGCTTGGGTACTGAGCTTGGAGTAGAAGAACTCCCCCCAGAGCTCGATGGTGGGGAGAACGCCGAGGAAGCCTTCGCACAAGGTGATGAAGGCGGACAACAGCACCACCATGTTGGGGGTGAGGTGGTGCGGCTGGAGACCGTAGAATTCAAGAAAAGAGCGGAAGAAGCTGCTCGCCGGTAAGCCAAGGCCGCGCAGGCAGTGCGAGCGGAAGATGACCCGCTCGTCCTCCTGCGGCACCGGCGAGATTACCCCCCCTCCACGCGAGACAGACTCGCACAAGGTCCTCACCGGGCAGCCGACGCGTCTTGCGGAGGAAATCGACGTGATCGTCGTGGACCTCCGAACCGTCCCAGGTGCCGGAGTGCACCGTAGGGGGCGTGACAGCGGTGGAAGAGCTCATTGTGAGCGGACCACCGTAGTGCTCGACGTAGCTTGAGGCGCAGCGACGAGAGGGAAAAGAAGAAGAAGTATGAGGAGGCGGGGCGCGCGTGCTCCACCGCTCCCCCTCCTCCCCCCTACTTATAGATTCATGGGCTGCGAAGCCGAGGGGGCGGTTGTGGGATCTACTACGCCCACTACCCCGTGCCCCCACGTTTATCACGCAAAGTTACTACATGCAGTAACTCCGCGGGAACCTCAACCGTCCACCCTGGCGGCAGTGGATCCGCTCGCGCGCCGAGGCGCGGTAGTGGCGGGGCCCACCTGTAGGCATGTCCCGTCGCGCACGTGGGAGAGCATACTGGCCCGGCCGCTCGTTGCCACGTGACAGGCCCGAAACGGGCGGCAGCCTAGAGGCTTAGGTAGTACGCCACTGGAATCCCGCTGGGGTATTCGGAAATTTGGACGAGTCAAATTGGGCGAGTCTGACTCCTACCAGTCGGCCCGGCAGAAATCAAACGAGGTTTTCACCTCAAACACTCGTAGAAAGAAACTGTTGAGGCTCCTCGGCTTATCGTCCGCGGCACCTCATCAGCTTCGGGGACTACTGTCGGAGTAATGGGCCACGGGTAGGCTAACCTGAGGCCCAAAACCTTTCAATACATCGGGGCTGACTGAAGGACCGCCTTCTGGAGGACGGCTGAAGGAACAGTCGGCTGCCCTCATGCAGCCGAGTCCTAGAGGCAAGGTCAAGATCAGCCGACTCCCCGCCTGGCGGCTTCCAGAGAAGCCGGCCACGGGGAGTCGGCCCACGGCACCAACAAAGCCCATGCCCTCATCAGGGGGGATGGGACGGGGAGTGGCAACAGTGAAGCCCACTCCCTCCCCTTTTCCAGGAGATGTCTAGGCCACAGTGCGCTGTACCAACGGAGATCTCCGTCTGGCGCGGCACTGTTGCCATGCCATCCCTGACATCAGCAACAGTGGGCGGAGTCCTGTGCCCATGACGGCCTGTCAGTATGGTCCACGGACGACGGGCCCTGCCGGTCAGCGAGAGTCTAGAAGACGACAAGAGCGCCACCAGTCGGACCCGTAGGGAGCCGGCCCCCGGGAGTTGGCCTGCCCCTCCCACGGGTTCCCCGCGCCATTAACCAGACGAGACAGGGAGTGGCTACAGTGATCACCTGCCAGACGGCGGGGCTGTAGCCACGACCCCATGACCAAGCATGCGTCATTAGAAGCACGGCTACAGTAATCAGCAGCCGGCAAGACCCGCAAGCGGTGGGTACGGCATGTCGGCTCCGTACCAGACCAGTCGGCAGGGCCCACCAGTCGGCGGGCCCGGGCAGTCGGCAGAAGGGCCGGCAGGCGAAGAGACTGACGGCTGGGCCCTATGCCCAATCAGTTTACCATTGTACCCCTGGGGGGTAGGCCTATATAAACCCACCAGGGCACCCATGCAAAGGGTTCGGACCCATTAGAACTAGACCAGATCATAGAGGGAGGAGAGAGCTAGCCCTGCCTTCTCCTAGCTTCAGCATACAGCTCGAGGAGCACCCTTGCGTTCACTTTGCCTTAGTGATCATGCGGAGACCCCCCAGAGCAGGACTAGGGGTGCTATCTCCTAGGAGAGCCCCGAACCTAGGTAAAGTACGCCGGCATTTGTGTCTACGCCTCATCCCGTTTCCAGGCACCGGCGATGTTCTACTCGCTCCCACCATGATAAGCCAACCATTGGCATATGTCGCACCCAACCCCCGACAAGGCTGATCTGAGCAAAAGGGAATCTTAAATCGCCGACCTTCAGAAAAATATCAAGTCCCAGCAAGCAGAAACTTCCAAGGCTAAGGAGGAGCTGACTGACGCCTTAACCGCCATGGAACAACTGTAGGAAAACTTTAAAAGCGAACGGGCAGGACGGGATGCTGAAAAAGCAACCCTGCTAAAGCGGGCGGAGGACGTTGAAACAGCTCTTATACCGGTAGTAGAAGAAATGACTAGCTTGAAGCGGCAAATCAACGCCATGACCACTGCTATGTTCGGTAAGTACCCTTTTGATAAGCTTCAACATGTATTATCCCATAAACTGCTGGTTTATCAATATGTTCAATGATGCAGGATCTCACATTCCCATCTGGGCTCTTATATGCAGAAGAAGTTGAAGGCTGCCTATACTCTTATAGAGCAGTTATATACCGGCGCACAACGGATCATTTGTACCGCCACTCATAACAAACCGCCCCCAACCCTGATCAAGGAAACATTAGAAAAGCCGTCACTGTTGTCTGCCCGGTTGGACGAGTTAAAAAGATCAGCTGCAAGGGCAGGTGCTCTGACTGCGCTAATCCAGGCTAAAGCTTGGATACCATATCTTGACTCGACTGATATAGGACGCGGCTATCCGAGCATAAAGGAAGACGGGTCAGAGTTTGATAATGATGATCTTCAAGCTTTAACGAAGGAAATGCGCCCATTAGCGAGCAAATTGGCCAAAGAGACAAATCTTTCTCACTATCATCTGGTTTATGATGCTGACAACAAACGACTTGCTGCGCCAACTCATGGCGTCGAGAATCTTATCCCACCAATCCGTAAGCGTACCTACGCTCCTAATGTTGACCCCTCCACCCTTATAAGCGAGGAAGCTGTATTCAAGGCCGTAACTGGAATCGATTGGACCACCATTGATTTCCAACCGCTGGGTGGAGAGGAGGAGGGTGAACCGGTGCAGGATGATCCAAAACCGGCAAGCCAGCCTATCGAAGAGTCATGATCCGGAGGCCGGTTTAATCTTCTGCATATTGCAATACTTGCAGAAAACAATTATCCTTTTGGGCATCAAAACGTCTTGTAATAGGCTAGTTTAAACACTTGGTCTGTTATGCCATCGTGCATATTCACTTTGCATGATACTGTTAATCCGCCATGATTTATGTTATGTCTGCTTATCATCCTTAGCAACTTTATTTTGTCGGATTTCGGGTTCCGGCAGACCCTTGAGGTTCGAACACTGGGGTGCACGCGGAGATTTCGCCTCCTACCTACCTGCACCCCTCCGCCTCGCTAAGATCTAAGCTAAGGAAAGAACAGCACAAGAAACACAGGGTTTATACTGGTTCAGGCCACCGTTGTGGTGTAATACCCTACTCCAGTATGTGGTGTGGTGGGTTGCCTCTTGGGCTGATGATGATGAGCAATACAAGGAAGAATAGCCTCGCGAGGGTCTGTTCTTGGCTGGGGCGATGAACTGCTAGGAGGAGTTTATTCACCCTTCTCTCTCTCCGGTTTCGATCCGATCCCCCTGATTCGATCCTTGATACTCGATCTGAACCCCCTCACCCTGTGGGTGGCTGGTCCTATTTATAGAGGCCCTAGTCCTCTTCCCAAATATCGAGCGGGAAGGGAGCCAACAATGGCGGGCTAATTTGAAGGGGACAGCTAGTACCAGCTATCCTGACAAAAGTAGTCTTCGCCTACACAAAGCTCTGCTGGTGACGCCGCCTTGGGCTCCACGATGACCTCCGTCTTGCAGTCCTCCTGGTCTTGGTCTTGTTGCACCGAAATGGCAACCTTTGCCTGATGCCTCGGTACTCCACGGCTGCGCTTGCCCCCTTTGCACCAAAGAGGAAAGGAGGGCACTGCGCGGGCTGGCGCCCGCCCGGCGCCCTTGGTCGTCATGGCTTGCGTCACGGGCACCTCGTGAGGTACCCCGCCTTGATCTCTTCGCCTCCTCGCGAGCCAGCCTGATGAGGCCGTGCCTGAGGAAGCTCCGTGTCATCCGCCCCGCGAGGCTTGGCCCCTCGCGAGGGTCTTGGGTCTGTGTTGATGAAGATGGGCCGTGCTGGGGCCCCCCTTTGAGCCACGCCGCAGGCCGCAGGCAGGCAAGTCTGGGGACCCCCGTTGCCAGAATGCCGAGAGTAGCCCCCGGGCCCAAGGCGCACCCGAACTTGGCCGTGCAGGGAGGCGGAAGGGCAAGAGCGAAGCGCCGCGGGCCCTAACAGCATGCGGCCTTGGGCGCCATGTGGCTGTTGATTGGACGTGGGCGGCATTGTTCCCCCACGCCCCCTTATTTTGCGCCATGCTAGGCGGACTCGTAGTTGTACACAGCCGCTCCCCTTTCTGTTGCTCGAGCGCCCTCTGTCCTTCCTCCGCTCGAACTCCAGCTTCTGTTTTCAACCCAATCTCGAACCTTCCCCCCTTCCCATCGCCATGGCTCCGACAAAGAAGGGAAGAGGGAAGAAACCCATGCCTCCGCCTTGCCCGCCGCCGTTGGCGGCCCCCGCCGAGGGCTTGGGCAAGGTCAGCTCGGCTCTGGCCACTATCTTTAACGAATGCGGGAGGACGACGGCCTGGCCCGCGTCCCACTTCTCCATCGACAGGATAGTCACCAAGGTCTCGTATTTTGCCGACGCCCTGTGGGCGGGTCTGGTTCCTCCCTTTTCTGATTTCTTCAATGCCGTGCTTTCCCAGTATCAGATCCACATGATGCATCTGGGTCTTGAATCCATCACCCTCCTTTCGGTCTTTGCCTTTGTTTGCGAGGCTATGATGGGCATCCTTCCTTCGGTTGCCTTACTGCGCCACTTCTTCTCACTGCGTCTTGTCGACCCTACCCAATGCTGGGTGTGCATGAGCTTCGTTGCCGCGTCTGAGACAGCAACCTCTGGATTGACTTCAAGCTCCCTCTGCCCGCGGCTGGGTTTCGCGAGCGGTGGCTGTATGTGGATGGAGGGGTGCCCAGCCCCCTGCTATCGGAGCCAACTTCGCCTGTTGTCCCTAATTCGGGCTGGGGCCAAGAGACGCTTGAGAGCCCCCGGCTCGTCTTTGTCTGGCACCGCTTTGCGTTCTTGAGGTCGCTTGGTGTGACAGCACCCAAGGTGGTGAAGGAGTTCCTGCTACGCCGCATTGCTCCTCTCCAACGCCAGTCCCGCCGGATGTGGGCCTTCAGCGGGCGTGATGATCGTATGAGGCTCCAGGAAGAGGACCTGACGCCTGAAGTGCTGAGGACAATGCTCTTGACCCTGACAGGGGACCCCAACCCTGGCAGCATCCAGCAGGGAGGGGCCTTGCTGTACCTCTGCCAGAGCAGTGGCAATTTTGTGAAGCAGATGCCTGTCTTTGATGAGTGGGGTCGCGCCCCGCCAGCCTCCAGGGGCCTCGCAAGAACCCAGTGATGGTGACTGCCCTTCCAGTCGGCCAAGGCGACTCTTCCTCAAGTGGCGGAGCAGGGAGGCATGAGGAGCCAGAGGCCGAGGGGGCTCCCGGCGGGGTGACAGCGTCGGGCGATGCTCATGAGGGAGCAGCTCTTGGGGCCCGTGCCGCTGAGGCTGAGGGTGGCAAGCGGCTGCCCTCAGCGCCTGCGACTAAGGCCCCTGAGGCTCCAGCTGCTTCTCTTGGCGAGGCGATTGGCAGCGCGCATCAGGCAGGCGCCCCTGACGCAGATCGCCTTGATGCTCCGTCTTCGTCGCAGGTTGATCCCTGTGCTCAACTCTTGGGCCGCTTCCACGTGGACTTTGAGGCCCTCTGGAAGAGGAGGGAGGCCCTGGGCGACGATTACCCTTGTCGCCTACTGAAGCGTAGGAAGTACTTCTCCACTGATGAGTAAGCCTTTTCCTTTCCCGGCTCCCGATCCTTCTATTGCTTTTACTGACCCTTGCTCCGCAGGCCCCTTCCAGTCGAGCTCGCGGAGACGGCTAAGGCGCCATCCCCCTTGGCTTCGCCCCCTCCACCATCCTCGAGCGCTCCGAGCAGCAGAGCCCTTGTGGTGAGGGCGATCGGAGAGGCGAACCGTCCCGAGGCGCGTCGTCGCCCTGCGCACCTCACGATCCTCCTTCGCGGGCCTTCTCGTAGCATAGCCAGCCTGCCGTGGGCTTCTCGCCTGGTCGTGGACTGCGATTGGCTGAGGCGCTCCCCGCGCTCTTCACCTGGGGACAGGCTGGCTCCAGGCCGGGCTTCTGGCGTGGCGTGCCCGGCCGTCGCGAGGGTGCCAGCCCCCAGCCCCCTGCCCGGAGGGGGAGTGCTGATTCGTGGCCCCCGGCGCTTGCTTGGGGCAGATGATGGTGTGGAAGACGTGCTCGAGCGTGCCCAGGAGCGTCACGCTCTCCGCCAAGGATTCCTTCGAAGGGAGGCTGACGCGGTGAGCCTGCTTGGTGAGGAGCTTGCTGATGAAGACGCGCGCCTTGAGGCTGAGGGCCTGCGCCTGGCTGCAGAGAGGCGCGAGCTGGAGGGCGCCATCGCCCTTGCACGCCGTCAGCGCGGTCTTGACGATGCAGAGGCCAAGGCGTCGCTGGTGGCCTCTCGAGAGGCTCGATCTTGGGACGACGAGGAGGACCGGGAAGCTTACCGGCGGCGAACGGCGGCGGAGGAGTGGGCTCGGGAGCTCCTAGCCTGGTGCCACTCACTGGAGGAGCAGGTGGAACTGCGAGAGGCAGCCCTCACGTCGATGAAGGTGGCCTCTGGCGACCCAGCGGAGCTTCAGAAGCGTGAGGAGGCGCAGACGCTGGAAGCCGCCGAACATACCCGTGAGTACGAGCGTCTGGAGACGAGGGAGCGCTTGGTGACGCAGGCGGAGGATGATGTCGCTACACAGGAAGCCCGTGTCCTAGAGGAGGTCGGACGTCGGGTGGCGATGGCGCATTTGAACCTCGAGCACGAGTTCAAGGAGAAGCTGGGGTTGATCCGGGCCGAGGCTGAAGGCAGGACTGCTGCCTTGAGGGCCAAGCTGGAGGAAGCGACGCGGCGGGCCGATGCTTTCCGGGCCACCCTTGAGGTGGCACAAGGTGAGTTAACCACCTCCTAGGCCGAGGTGCTCCTTCTTCGCCAGCGGGTGGAGGAGGCTGAGGTCGTTGCGCGCCAGAATGCGGACGAGATACGTTAGCGGCGGATCCTGGAGCATGAGCACGGCCCCATGCTCACCAGCTCCGGGAGAGAGCCAACGCGGCCTTGGGCAACATCTGCGAGGCGGCTGTTGGCGAGCCGCATGCAAGCAACTACGCCGGCAATCTTCAGTTCTTCACTGACGTGGTGACGCAGCTGGAGGCGCGGTCGGTCAGGGCTGACAGGTTGGTGGAGGAGAGGACCGCGCCCTACTCGGGCGCGCCTTTTCTCGCGTCTTCAGCCATCTCCGGAACATGGATCCCCATTTCGATTTCGACGCCGCCATCGCCCCAGTCCCCCAGGCCGTCTGAGGCGACCTGGCGCACTGGGTGGAAGACAATGTGGATGCTCTTATCAAAGCCTTCGCTTCAGACAACGACGGCGTGATCGTGGCTGCCGACGAGGGCGGTGTGGTGAACGGCCCTGACGCCGCTGGCGGCGACGCGGACAGCGATGGCGAGTTCAGTGGCGCCAGCAAGGGCCCGGGTAGTGCTCCTAAGGACGCATTGGGGGATTTATCTGACTGATTGTGCATCATTCCTGCTTCCTTACCCTGCATGAATAGAACTCGGGTTTTGGCCTGATGGCGGTGAGAGCATTTTGGAGGGGGAGCCCCTTATGTAAAACTTGTGTTCATCGTATTAGTAGACGCTACATTGCCCATGCGCCCGTGCCAAGTGGTTGGCTTAAGCGACGCGCTGGTCGGCTAGTTTACCTTTGTCCCGTGCTGGCCCTGAGGTAGCCTGTGGGAGGCTGTGGTGTCCTGAGTGTTCCCTGATTGAATCCGTAGGATCTGCAGTAAAACACCCGCCTGAGAGGACGCGGCGGCGGCAGTCTGGGCTGCGCGCAAGCTAGGCCTGACCCGGCTCGCGAGGGGAGGCAGCTGAGGCGAAGTGGTAACCAAAACGCGAGAAATTGCTCGAACGAGACTAAGCACCCCTTCCCCGAACACACGCAAATCTCAAATTCGAATCCAACTTGAATCCAGCGGGGGAAAGCGACAACCAAAGGGAAAAGCAACGAAAGCAGACAAAAGGCCGCGTTCGGCACCTAATCTAGTCTTGGATGTCTTCTCACCAGCGCGGAGCTAAGTGCTGCCACTCGGCGTGGGAGGGAGCCCCAGGGCCTGAGGCCGGCACCCCTGACACTCCGGGGCGTGTACAGCCCCACTCATTATTACGTGAGAGTGTCACGGGGCGGCGAGCTTCACAGGCACTGGGCCCTCTTCACAGGTACCGGCCGTGCTTCATATTGCCAGACGAGGGCCCCGCCTTGCGCCACACTCTAGTGCCATCAACGACAACCGGAAACAAGGACGCCGCCGATGGGGTAGAGCAGTCGCCAGCGGTTCCCCTGACGACCACGGGTCCTCCGCCAGGCCCCAGCAGAGGGCCTACCTCCTGAGAACACCTTCCTCCGAACGCCGCAGTGGTGATGTCGGATCTCGGCCCCTCTCCTGCAGCCCCCTGTGCCCTCCTCCCGAGGGGTAGGAGGCTGTGAGAGCGGGGCAGCTACTCGCTGTGGCGACCTGCACCTCCTGCGATCCATGTTTAGCGTATGCCTGCTCCTGAAGAATTAGCGGTACCCGATAATCGTTATCTCCAGCGTGTCCAGTGGGACCGTCCCGGGACTCCTGGAAGGGCTCAGCTTCTAGCGCCTCGTCCCCCCAGCTTGGGCTAAGGAGCGAGCCTTGTTTGCCCTCGTGAGGGTGTCCTTGGTCCATCATGAGGGGCACGTATTCTTCTGGCACCGTCATCCCGAAGACCGTGCCGTATTGCTCCGCGTGCCACACAGCTCTGCTTGACACGCCCATCATGGGGTGGTAGCGCGGCTGTCCACTGGGGCCGCAGGTCGCGTCGAGTCCTTCTTCTTCGCGGACCGGGAGCGGGGGCAGCGCCGCCGCTGGTCCGGTGCTGACAGCTTCGCTGGCGTTGGAGTAGCCTTGGAGCCCGCGGGCGCGCGCGGAGCCCCCGCGCGGGCCGCCCTGGGCTTGAGATGGGAGCTGGGTGCAGAAGGGGTGAGCCCCTGAGGCGGCGAAGCCTAGGAGCTCTACCACCCGCTGTGGGGACCCCGACTCATAAGTCGAGACCACCGAATGCATGTGTACAGTGATCCCAGAGATCAATGCTCACTGAACACACAGAAGCTGAATAACAAGAGTCTTACATCCATACATACCGTCTTACACAAATTATGACCATTATGGTCAAGTCTTACATAGATAAAGCCTTAAGGGCTGAACATCAAATGAAAAATAAGCAGCGGAAATCCTCGTCGATAAGTAGAACCCATGCCATCTGCCTTAACCCTACAGGCATTCTGACTGGGAAACGCCCTAGTTCGCATGATCGTCTTCAAAGAACTCTTCTTCGAACTCCTGTTCTTCCATGCCTAGCCAATTAAATAACTAGTGGCAAGCCAATGAGTACTTTGAATGTACTCGCAAGCAACCCATGTTTTGGTTCAAGGTACAACAATGCATGATATAGGTAAATTTTGCGGAAGGCTAGTTTTTGAGTGCAATGACATGTTTATCAACTCGTAAGACATGCATCAGGAGAATTCAAGTAACCATAAGGACAAGTTACAGATATCAACATAAATAGAGTGGGCACCAACCCAACTCAATCATGTCAAGTCTTTTGACTTGACCCGAGTAGTTCTTCCCACTGATCCAAACACTCACACTGGTTTGAAAACATGTGGACGTAGTTTAAGCAGCACCGCCCAACTGTCCTTGATCGTGGACACAGCTATTCGAATAGTTTTACACTCTGCAGAGGTTGCACACTTTACCCACAAGATCCGGGGAACTTCCGTGTCGTCCACGACCCGCGGTACCTCAAGTACCCAGGGTAAGCACCCGATCACTACCTTTCCCTAGACGACACTAACAAGGAGTCCACTCGTTGTTCCGTATCCTCACGATGTACATCATACGAGACTTGCTCGAGATCGTAACATCCGAGAGGGGACACAACGGTGTATCCGGTGCCCTGTAAAAACAGTCATGGCCGCCCTACCTGGCACGACCCCGTCCCGAGAGAGAGCACCAACTCTCCCCCATCACTAGTAATGCGGGCTCCAAGCTAGTATCGGCCTAGGCAATCAATAATGCCCTTTCCCATATAAGGGTAGAGTGGTTGCGCATGTAAGGTTGGGACAGTCGACAAATCTTAAATCTAATCCGTTTTCGAAAACAACACACACACTTGCCTTGGTACACCACTTCGTCATCAAGTGGTACCCATCTCATTGTCTCCCTCGGGCATAAGTGGCACCCGACGGGGTTTTCGAAAAGTCCTTTGAATGTACTCGTCTCCATCACCATGCATTTTCCCGTCCCTTTTTGCGTAGCACTACTTTAGCATCCTATCTACTCCCACCGGCATAACCCTCATAAGGAGGTAGGGTCATGCACAATGCAAGTATCAACAAGGAAGAAATGAAGGCAACCCACCAAAGTGGCTACCCTCTCATCATGATTCCAATGCAACAATAATAAAGTGCTATAGGAAATGCATAAAAAGGGTTTCATAGACATGGTCAAAGGGCTGCTGGCCTGGCTCAACAAGGTCTTCTGGGTCTTCAAAGTCTTCTGGTCCAACTCCTTCGTCAGCAATGCAATCTATCGTCGCAAAATAATAACGAGAAAAGAAGGCAATAATAAAACAGAAAAACCAAAGTGCTCAGAAAAATGTCAACTTATTTTTGTAAAATACTAGGTGGAAAACTAAGAAGGGGAAAATCCTAGTTTTGGATTTGGAGTTGTATAATAGGCGAAATGGATTTTCAGAGGGGAATATAAATGCTCAAATTTGAATTTAAATTTGAATAGTGCAGAAAAGTTTGATGGATATTTATGAAAGTTACACCATTAAATAGGTGGGATTTTTCAAAAAATATGGGAGTTGGAATTATTGCATTTGGATTAATATTTAATCCTGTGGAATTTTTGCAAGTTTTCAAAAAAGAAAAAGGGGAAGGAGCACTGTGCAACAGGGCCAGAAGGGCCACAGTGCAGCAGGCCCAAAGGGGATTCAGCCCACGCGAGGCTGCCACGTCGAAGGCGTAAAGGCAAAATACGCCTTCAGCCGACGCAGCGAACCGGTGCGCGCGCGTGCATTTTAAACCTGGCGGGTGGGGCCCACCCGTCAGTATGTGAGGCTAACTGACGGGCCCCACAGCCGTCGTCTTCAACCTCGGGCCAGAGAGGGGGGAGAGCTCACCGGCGACGTTTCCGGGCACGGCGAGGTGAGCGGGTGGCACCGCCGGACTCCTTGTCGTGTCGCCGTTCGGTGCTGCCGGAGTTGGCCGCCGGGGTGGCCTGGTTCGCCGGTGATGAGGGGGCACGGCGGAGGAGCTTCGGGAGGTGCTTGGTTAGCTCGTTCCGAGCTGCAATAGGAGCGGGAGAAAGAGGGGAATGGGTCAGTGAGGTCTGGTGGTTCCAGATCGAGCAAGAGCGGGGGCGGAGAGGGGCTGTACCGCGAGATCAACGGTCGACCAAGGCGGCGGAGCTCCGGTCGATCCCGAGCTTAGAAGCTCTCCGGGGTTGATTTGGTGGTGCGGGCGCGTTCCTGGGGGTGTGAGGAGGAGGCGGATGCCACTGGAACGGCCCGGGTGGGCATATATAGCCGGGCGATGGTCCACCGTGGACTTGTGCGCCGGCGAGCTCGTTGCCGTCGCCACGGGTCACGGGGGCCTGTTTGAGTGTGTCTGGGGTGCTCGTGGGTTCGGTCCAGAGCGAGGGAAAGAAGAGAGGGAGTGGGGAGAGGTCAGAGGCGCTGCGCGTGTGAGCTCGCTCACTGGAGCTCTCGGGCGGCCGGTGCGCGTGCGAGCAGGGGCAAGAGAGAGAGAGGGAGGAGGGGCAACCAGCTGCCGTGTCCCGGACGCCGAGGCGTCTCGTCGGGCGCGCTGGGGAGGCCCGAGGTGGCCGGAAGTGGCTGGAAGGGGGCAGCTATAGTGTGGGAGCGCACTGTAGCGCGCTCCAGAGCGTGCAAATGGCCGGCACGCCATTTTTTATGCCTTGTGGGCGCGGCCAACTGTGTCCGGTAGCTCAAGGGAGGAGTAAGGAAAGGGGAGGGAGCATTGGATGCCATGGATGGCCACTGAAGTGAGGAGGGAGGTGAGGAAGAGGGGTACAGGGGTTGTCCAGAGAGAGAAAGTGAGGGTTTCACCCCCAAATAATTGATCTGAGGTCTTGCCATTGCTAATGGAGGTATAAGGTGACTAGATTAAGCTCTGGTAAAAAGTTGAGCTTACCAAGAATAGTGGAAGGGGTCAAAACCATGGTTTTTGTAAAATGTCAGAAGGTATTTGATAATGGTTTGGGCAAGCAAATGAACTCCAATTGCCATGATACTTAACAGGATGGAATGACACTTAGAAATAGGGTGTGCCACCAAATTTGAGCTCATTTGGGAAAAGTTGCCAATGTAACTTTGGCAAACCCTAGAAATTAGCAGAAATGGGCTTGTGTAGATCTAGTTGAGCAAATCACTTCTCCCTGATGCACCACTTGGTGTGGTGGCCTCATTTGGTCATGTGAACATGCTCACAAAAGGTGAGGTCAAGGAGAGAAAGTTGGTAGTACAAACTTGCTCAAACTAGGTTCTGAACAGAAAGGGCTATGGGGCATTTTGGTGGACCAAAATGACCTTGATTGAAGTGAGGCTTTGCAAGATCATCACAATATGCATTTGTGACTTGCTGGATTTTTCTTGGATTTTTATGGAAATATTTCCTGTAGAAATATTTCAAATCCTTGAAATGGGCAGAAATGGTTTTGGGAGGTTTTGTCCAATATTTTGAACATGACCATGTGTTTAAACTCATATATATGGAAAATATATGTCCACTGAGTTTCCCTAAATTTTCTCAAATATTTTTGAAACATTAAAATAATTTTAACCTATTAAAGACCATTTCTAGCCTTAAGAAAAAGCCTTTAAATAAAATATGAAAATAACTTTTAAAATTATATTTTTGTGGTTTATGGGGATCCTATATCTAATAGGTTTCAAATATACTTTTTGAAAGATTTTTACTGCCCTGAATTAAGTACTTGCAGTACAAATCTTAATTGAGGGGTTTTTGGAAAACTAATTTTTTGAAAATACTTTTTGGCCAAATTATTTTTGTAAGAAAATACTATATTGCTCTATACACATGGCATGATCATTGGGCAGAAGTTTGGGGCAGGATATTAAGTATAGAAGGTGGAGTTGTGTTGACTTTAAAAAGCACTTGAAAAACATAGAGAGAAAACCAACTCCAAATAAAAGCCAAATAATGCAAAAGTTTTTGTTGGTCCAAATTTTTTATGCTTTATTAATGCAAATGAAGAGTTACAAAATGCAGGGTGTGACACCCGCTCCAGCAGCATGTCGCGGCCGCCCTCCAGCAGCCTGCACTGCAGCAGCTCTCGGGCCACCGTGAGCGCGGCCCTCGAGTTCGCCTGCTCCCGGCGGGTGTATGGTGTCGTGGTCGCGGCGTGATTGGAGGCCCTTGCTGCCGACCGCGCCTGCCGCGGCATGAGAGCTGTCGAAGCCTGTTGGCGTCGCCCGCAGCCCGCAGCGCCCTGCGGACCGCGAGCTTCCTAGGGCACGGGGTCGCCTGAGGTTAGCGGCTCTGTGAGGGCGGGCCACGCTGCCCATGGATTTGGGTTGCCCGCCTGGTCGCCGGACATGGTGATGACGATGCGACGGGGCACGAAGCGGGAGAAGGTGGATTCCGGCGCACCCCTACCTGGCACGCCAAATGTCGGATTTCGGGTTCTGGCAGACCCTTGAGGTTCGAACACTGGGGTGCGCGCGGAGATTTCGCCTCCTACCTACCTGCACCCCTCCGCCTCGCTAAGACCTAAGCTAAGGAAAGAACAGCACAAGAAACACAGGGTTTATACTGGTTCGGGCCACCGTTGTGGTGTAATACCCTACTCCAGTGTGTGGTGTGGTGGATTGCCTCTTGGGCTGATGATGATGAGCAATACAAGGAAGAATAGCCTCGCGAGGGTCTGTTCTTGGCTGGGGCGATGAACTGCTAGGAGGAGTTCAGTCACCCTTCTCTCTCTCAGGTTTCAATCCGATCCCCCTGATTTGATCCTTGATACTCGATCTGAACCCCCTCACCCTGTGGGTGGCTGGTCCTATTTATAGAGGCCCTGGTCCTCTTCCCAAATATCGAGCGGGAAGGGAGCCAACAATGGCGGGCTAATTTGAAGGGGGACAGCTAGTACCAGCTATCCTGACAAAAGTAGTCTTCGCCTACACAAAGCTCTGGTGGTGACGCCGCCTTGGGCTCCACGATGACCTCCGTCTTGCAGTCCTCCTGGTCTTGGTCTTGTTGCACCAAAATGGCAACCTTTGCCTGATGCCTCGGTACTCCGCGGTTGCGCTTACCCCCTTTGTACCAAAGAGGAAAGGAGGGCACTGCGCGGGCAAGCGCCCGCCTGGCGCCCTTGGTCGTCATGGCTTGTGTCACGGGCACCTCGTGAGGTACCCCGCCTTGATCTCTCCGCCTCCTCGCGAGCCAGCCTGATGAGGCCGTGCCTGAGGAAGCTCCGTGTCGTCCGCCCCGCGAGGCTTGGCCCCTCACGAGGGTCTTGGGTCTGTGTTGATGAAGATGGGCTGTGCTGGGCCCCCCTTTGAGCCACGCCGCAGGCCGCATGCAGGCAAGTCTGGGGACCCCCGTTCCCAGAACGCCGACATATTTGACCTGTTTCTGCATATAAAGAGTTGAAAGTGTCCTAGCGATTTATCACCAGACGGGTCTTAATGCCCAACATATAATCCAGGTTAATAACCAGGTTGTATTGAAGGACAATCAAATTTGAAAATATATCATACCTGTGACATTGAATCACATTGTTGGCTCACCAACTTCTTGTAGTAAGGGTGATAACCCAAATCTTGAGTACTGATAACTCCTCCCTGTTTTGGTGGTCTATAGTAAAGCTGTACCGGGTCGTAATAAACACCGGATTATTTGTATATCATACTGGCGACTTGTAGTCAAAGCCAGACCGGGTCAATCAACACCGGAATATAGTTGAATGTATACTGACGACTTATAATCGACAGCAAAAACAGGTCAATAAACACCGGATTAGTATAAAACGCCTCAAAAGAAACATCAGAAAGATTTCAGAAGAAAAATATGCAAAAACTGCAAGGCTTTTCATGGGCTGCGAGGCCACTGAGTTAAACCATTTTACAAAGCCTTATAAGATGGACCTCACATCAACCAATCATCATTTTAACTATGACAAGTTCAGGGTCTTTATAAGATTGACCTGTCAAACGTTCGACGGGTCTACCAGGATTACCTAGGCGGAGTGGCTTACTTAAAAAGGTAGGATAACCTGAGGTTTTAGGAGAATACACCTGGCTTCCAAGCCTGGATTTTATATCCTATTACAAGGTTATAGACTCTTTCTTCTTGTAGAAGCAAAGAGCCCCCTAGTAATATTTTGAGTTGTGCTCAATGGGTGCCTATGTTTGAGTTGTGCTTTGCAACAGACTCTCTTTGGCTCCTTTTGACCTTGGGTGGCAAGCCCCCAAGTATTTTATAGGTGTGGCTTATGAGCCGGTTCAATGGGTAATTAAAACTCTGCTTTATAAACAGAAGCCCCCATGTAACCAAAAACCTTTCAAGGAATAATAGCAGAGGCCCCGCTTTAGCAGGGATGCCGGTTTATTATATTGATCATCATAATATATAGATTGTCAAGAATATGTACATAAGAGGAGCCTATGGCTCGGGTGTAGTA
The DNA here is from genome assembly GCA_034509565.1 of Triticum monococcum. Lineage (NCBI taxonomy): Eukaryota > Viridiplantae > Streptophyta > Magnoliopsida > Poales > Poaceae > Triticum > Triticum monococcum. The sequence continues at coordinate 522,885,468 of CM067842.1, read as the reverse complement.
AGGCTGAAGATCAGCTATATTCCACGGCCGGTGGGTCTCCTCCTCCGATTTACGCGAGTCTTTGTGCTCTCAAACATCCATAAGGTAGTATGACCCGTTGTGCAGATTCTTGCTGACCACTAAAGGTCCTTCCCTAGGCGGGGATAACTTGTGCATATCAGTCTGATCCTGGATGAGCCGGAGCACCAGATCCCCTTCTTGAAATGTTCTGGTTTTAACCCGACGACTGTGATAACGACGCAGATCTTGCTGGTAAATCACCGAACACGCCGCTGCAATATCCCGCTCCTCATCTAATAGGTCAAGTGCTTCCTGGCGTGCCTTCTCATTGTTAGCTTCAACATAAGCCAACACACGGGGTGAGTCATGACAGATGTCACTAGGGAGAACTGCCTCTGCTCCATAAACCATGAAAAAAGATGTATAACCCGTGGATCTGTTGGGCGTGGTATTGATGCTCCATAATATAGAAGGTAAATCCTCCGCCCAACAACCCAGTGTCCTCTTTAAAGGAACCATAAGTCGGGGCTTGATGCCTCTTAGGATCTCTTGATTGGCTCTCTCCACTTGACCATTAGATTGGGGGTGAGCCACTTATGACACGTCAAGCCGGATGTGCTCACGTTGACAAAATTCTTTGATGGCACCCTTGGACAGATTAGTGCCATTATCAGTTATAATGATGTGTGGAAAACCAAACCAGAAAATCACCTTTTTGATGAACTAAACCGTCGTGGCTGCATCACACTTACTAACTGGCTCTGCCTCCACCCACTTAGTGAACTTATCAACCGCCACCAAAACGTGGGTCTTCTTATCCTTGGACCTCTTAAAGGGACCAACCATATCCAGCCCCCAGGTGCAAACGGCCAAGTGATTGGAATCATCCTCAATTCCTGAGCCGGAGCATGAGCTCGAAGTGAAAACTTCTGACAACCATCACACCTTTTTACCAAATCCTCAGTATCAGCATGAGCCATCAGCCAATAGAAGCTGTGACGAAAGGCCTTAGCTACTAGGGACTTTGAACCGGCGTGGTGACCACAGCCTCCTTCATGGATCTCACGTAAAATCTCACAGCATTCTTTAGGAGATACGCAACGTTGAAACGCCCCTGTTACACTTCAATGATGCAATTCGCTGTTGACAATGGTCATTGACTTGGATAGCCAGATTATCTGCCTGTACAAAGTTTCATCCTCTGGTAACTCGCCTCGGTTCATATACGCCAAATATGGGACTGTCCAATCTGGGATAACGTGAAGAGCTACCACTAACTGAGCCTCTGGGTCAGGAACAGCCAAATCCTCCTCTGTAGGTAGCTTGACCGATGGGTTATGCAAAACATCCAGAAAAACATTGGGTGGAACCGGTTTACGTTGGGAGCCCAAATGGCTTAAAGCGTTCGCCTCTTCGTTCTTTCATCGGTCCACATGGTCAACCTGATAACCTTTGAAGTGACCTGCAACAATATCTACTTCTCGATGATACGCTGCCATGAGTGGGTCCTTGGAATCCCAAGTACCCAACACTTGCTGAGCCACCAAGTCCGAGTCACCGAAACACTTAACCCAGCTTAAATTCATCTCCTTAGCCATTCGAAGACCATGGAGTAAGGCCTCATATTCAGCTGCATTGTTAGTGCAAGGGAACATTAAACGGAGAACATAACAAAACTTATCACCTCGTGGGGAAGTTAACACGACTCTAGCCCCCGAGCCTTCCAATTGCCTAGATCCATCGAAATGAATAGTCCAATAAGTATGATCCGACTTTTCTTCCGGCGCCTGTAACTCTGTCGAGTCATTGATGAAATCCATAAGCGCTTGGGACTTGATTGCCGCACGAGGCACATATTTTAACCCGTGACGTCCAAGCTCAATTGCCCACTTGGCAACTCGGCCAGTTGCCTCCCTGTTCTGGATTATATCTCCCAAAGGTGCAGAACTGACCACCATGATGGGATGACCTTGAAAATACTGCTTGAGCTTCTGACTTGCCATAAAAACTCCATACACCAGCTTCTGCCAATGTGGGTACCTCTGCTTAGACTCAATAAGTACCTCACTGATATAATAAACTGGTCGTTGAACCGGATACTCCTTCCCAGCTTCCTTGCGCTCCACCACAATGGCCACACTAACAGCCCGGACATTAGCAGCCACATATAACAATAGCGGCTCTTTATCGACCGAAGCAGCAAGGATGGGTGGCTCAGCTAACTAATTTTTCAAGTCCTCAAATGCTGCATTAGCAGCATCACTCCAGACAAAATTATCTGTCTTTTTCATCATATGATATAGAGGGATAGCCTTCTCTCCTAATCGGCTGATAAACCGGCTCAATGCTGCAATACGACCCGCCAGACGTTGAACATTGTTAATACACGCCTGTTTAGCCAGAGACGTAATAGCTTTTATCTTTTGCGGATTAGCTTCAATGCCCCTGTTAAACACTAGAAAACCCAAGATCTTGCCTGCCGGATCACCAAAAACACACTTGGCCGGATTAAGCATCATCTTATAGACCCTGAGATTATCAAAAGTTTCCTTCAAGTCAGCTATCAACATCTGCTCCTTTCTGTACTTCACCACAATATCATCCACATAAGCATGAACATTGCGCCCAATCTCATTATGAAGACAATTCTGCACGCAGCGCTGGTAAGTCGCATGGGCGCTCTTGAGCCCAAAAGGCATAGATACATACCAGAAGGCTCCAAAGGGAGTTATAAAAGCTGTCTTCTCCTGGTCCTTAACTGCCATTTTGATATGATGATAACCAGAATAAGCATCCAGAAGCATCAATGATTTGATCAATCCGAGGGAGAGCAAAGGGATCAGCTGGAGAAGCCTTGTTCAAATCTGTGTAGTCCACACACATCCGCCAAGTGTCGTTCTTCTTAAGCACTAGCACCGGGTTAGCTAACCACTCAGGGTGAAAAACCTCCACAATAAAGCCTACTGCCAAGAGCCGAGCTACCTCCTCACCAATAGCCTTACGCCTTTCTTCAATTAAGCGGCGGAGAAACTGCCAGACCGGTTTAAACTTAGGATCAATATTAAGAGTGTGCTTAGCGAGTTCCCTCGGTACACCTGGCATGCTAGAAGGTTTCCATGCAAAGATGTCCCGGTTCTCATGGATGAACTCGATGAGTGTGCTTTCCTATTTCGGATCCAGGTTAGAGCTGATGCTAAACTGCTTGGATGAATCGCCAGGAACAAAGTCAACCAGCTTTGTCTCATCAGGCGATTTAAACTTCAAGGCCGAATCATGCTCTGTAGTTGGCTTTTTCAAAGAAGTCATATCTGCCGGATCAACATTGTCCTTGTCGAACTTCAACTCCTCTGTTGCACAAACCGACTCAGCATAAGCCACATCACCTTCTTCACATTCCAAAGCAATCTTACGACTCCCATGTACCGTGATGGCCCCCTTATGACCCGGCATCTTGAGCTGCAGATAAACATAACAGGGCCTTGCCATGAACTTAGCATAAGCGGGCCGTCCAAACAGAGCATGATATGGGCTCTTGATTTTCACCACTTCAAAGGTCAATGTCTCTGATCTTGAATCATGATCATCTCCAAAAGCAACCTCCAGAGCTATCTTACCAACCGATTTACCAGGTACCACACCATGGAAAACAGTGTTTGACGGTTTAAGATTTTTATCTGTCAACCCCATGCGACGAAAGGTTTCATAATAAAGGATATTGATATTTCTCCCTCCATCCATGAGCACTTTGGTGAACTTATACCCCCCAACCTGAGGTGCCACCACCAATGCCAGATGACCCGGGTTCTCAACTCGGGGTGGATGATCCTCTCGACTACACAAAATGGGTTGTTCAGACCAGCGCAGATAACGGGGCACTCTGTAAGTGCATCTAGTGCCCCTTAGTGATTTTGGTGTATTGAAGACTTATAGGTTAAGGGACTAATGCGTTTGTGAGTGTACATAGGTCTATAAGTCTATGAGGAGTTTGATATTTACAGAGAAAGTCGACCCCTAAAAATGAAGTTCTTCGACTGAAGACTTTAAATCTCTGAAGACTTTCTGAAGACTTTGAAAGTGAAGAAATTGGTGTGACCTTGAAGACTTGGTATTGATTCGAGGAACATGAAGCGTGAAGACTTTTGTTTTCGTAGTTTCATTTTCTCTTTCTTGAGTCATAGGAAACATCGTACTATTAAAGGGGGTTGGGGAAATACTAAGGAAAATTTTCCATGTGATGCTCAACTCAAAATCCTACACCTACCAATCCCTTCGAGTGAAGCCATTGGAAATCTCATACAGTCCAGTCATATTCTTCAATGACAGAGACGAAGTTCTTCTGGTCTCTGAGGAATTTGTTCTGACAGAGGAGTTAGGAATTCACCAGTGCGGATTTCCTACACAGTGAGGAACATGATAGCCCTGAGGATTTTGCTACTCAAAATTCCGACCGTTGTTGTGCTATGCGCCATCTGTCCCAAAATATCTATCCATCCAACGGTCATATCATTGAAGGGCATTTATGTCTTATCATGTCGGGCTGCTCCCTAGGCTATAAATAGCCGCCCCCTACAACCACTAGCTGGTTGGCTGCTCCGAGAGAAACTGACACTTGTCATTTGAGAGCAACCCATCCTCCGAGGACTTTGAGAGAAAATCATCAAGTGAGGAAAAACCAAAACCCAAACACCTACAAACCCCAAGTGATTGAGCATCACTGAAGAGATTGATCCTGCGTGGATCTGACGCTTGTTACCTTTGAAGATTGTGCTTCTTCCAAATGGTTAGGAGTCATGGTCTAGAGCATCCAAGAGGAATTGTGGGTTGCCGAGTGACAAAGTTTGTGAAGGTCCGGAAGTCACTCGAAGACTTACCATGAGTGATTGGGCAAGTTCTGTGTGACCTTGGCTCAAGGAGAATACGGTGAGGACTTAGTGTCCTGAGCTGCGTGCTCAGGACTGGGTGTCCGGGACTGTGTGTCCTCGAGTTTAAATAAGCAGCCGCTCCAACCATACGTACAACTGAGACAGCAGTTGGAACTGGTCTACCAAATCATTGTCTTCACCAAGCTTACTGGTTCTATTCCCTCAACTTGTTCATTTCCTCATAACGGTGTTGTGTGTTTGTTCATATCTGTGTTTGAAGACTTTGATTGAAGACTTTCTCAATTTCCTCAGTTCAATTTCTTCAATCTGTTTGTCTTCATCATGTGCTTACGCTACCTGTACTCTATGCCTGTCTTCATTTCATCATGATGACCATGCTTGTATTCTGTTATGTTTACTTTTGAGTACTTATTCCGCTGCTAGTAATTCTTCGCTAAGGAATTTCCTCACCGAAAAATTCCTTACAGAAGAATTTCATAAAAATCGCCTATTCACCCCCCTCTAGTCGATATAATGCACTTTCAATTGGTATCAGAGCAAGGTACTCCCTTGTTCTGTGTGATTTTGGTTTAAGCGCCTGGAGTTTTAGTTATGTCGACCGCAGGTATGATCAAGGGCTCTGCTGGGTGGCCTACCTTCGATGGGATGGACTACCCCTACTGGAAGAATAAGATGCGAATGCATCTTGAGGCAATTGATAACGATCTCTGGTATGTTGTGGAAAATGGTGTTCCCTCGGTCACACCTTCTCTGAATGCTGCTGTGAAGAGATTCAAGCAACTCGACTCTCAAGCGAAGAATATCATATGTAGCCATATGAGCAAAGGACAGTATGGCAGAGTGAGTGCTTTGGAGACAGCGAAGCTTATCTGGGACAGGTTGTCCAAAGTGAATGAAGGAGTCTCAACACAGCGTGACTCTCGAGTTGATGTTCTTCGCAATCTCTTCAACCGCTTCAAAAGACTCGACAATGAAAATGTTCAACAAACCTTCGATCGCCTCACTGACATCTCAAATGAGCTTCAAGCACTTGGTGCCACTAACATCACCGACCATGAGGTGGTGAAGAAATTGCTGAGATCGCTTGATTCCTCATTTGACACTCTGGCATTGATGATACAAGAACGTGTTGATTACAAGTTACTTGATCCTGCTGATAATGTCAAGAGGCTAAATACTCATGAGTTCCAACTTGCTGAAAAAAGAGATCTCTATGGTTCAAGCTATGGCAGATCACGCGCACTGAAGGCCAAGGCAGTATCTGAGTCTGAAGATGAAGACTCTAGTAGCAGCCTTGGTGATCCTGAAGAACTAAGCCATGATCTGGCTCTGCTCATGAAGTAGTTCCAAAAGTTCTCAAGATGTGGTCACCTTGTAAGACCCTCAAGGAGCAATGATTCCTCATTCAGTGACTACAAGAGGCGGCTCTGTCACAAATGCAAGAAACCTGGACATTACATTCAAGATTGTCCTCAGTGGGAAAAGGAATCAAAGAAGAAGAAATACAAGGATTACAGTTCTTATGATGTGAAGAAAAAGAAGAAATCCACAAAATCTTCATCATCAAAATCCTCAAAGTCTTCATATCACAAGAAGAGCAGCTCCAAGAAGGCTAGGGCATTCATTGGCAAGGAAATGGACTCTGAGGCTGAATCTGAAGAAAATGAGGAAGAGGAGTCATCTGAGGAGTCCGAATCCGGAGTGGCGAGCCTAGCTCTCGCTACTGCATTCGTCAGCAAGTCTATCTTCAACACTAAAGAAAATGACCTCACCAACAAGGCTGATGAAGGCGATGATGACTACGCTCCCACCTATTGCTTCATGGCAAAGGGTGCTAAGGTACTCAAATATACCTCCTCTGAATCAAGTGAGAATGAATCTGATGAAAACCTTAAGCCCAGCTATTCTAAACTTGCTAAGATTGCTGTAAAACAACAAAGGGCTCTTGAAAAGGTTCAAAACATGCTAGGCAAAAGTGATGACATGTTGGGTGAAGAAATGGATCGCACTAAAGCCTTGACTGAAAATCTTCACAGAGTTCAGACTAGGTTTGACAATCTTCAAGGTCATCATAACACTCTCTTATCCGATCATGAGAAGCTTTCTTATGAATTTCTTCAAAGAAAGCAAGACCTTGAGAAGCTAAGAGTGAGTTATGAAGATCTTCAGAAGGAGCACGATTCATTACTTGCTCAACAAATCAGCGCTTCACCTGAATGTTCAAATGTTGCTAATGTTTCAAATTCTTCACATGCCTCTGCTATCACTAATTCCTCATCTGAGGACATTGCTAGTATCACTGATGATGCGGGGTTGAAGGAATTGTACATGACAGGCATGTACAAAAGCCTCAAACGGCATCAGACTCTTTGTGATGTGCTTAAAAAGCATATCCTCAACAGGAACCCTAGGAAAGAGGGTATTGCTTTTGAGAGGAAACTCAATGTTGATGGTACATATTGGAAGCCTGAACAGTACCCCAAAACTACATGGGTTGTTGCAAAGGGACCTCCAGTTGATCCATCTAACCTATCTGGATATGCATGTGAATCTCCTCATTCTGATGATGAGTCATTTGACTCCAACTACAAACTGTTCAAAAATCAGAATGGTGAAGTATTTGCTAGATATGTTGGCACTAACTGCAGGAACGGCCCCCCTATGAAGAAAATCTGGGTTTCCAAAAGATGCCTTGAAAATCTTCAGGTGAATGTCATCATGATGCCACCTGTGAAGAATAGGAACCCCAGATCAAATTCTTCATATGGACCAAATTCTTCATATGGATCCAAGTCCTCATACGGACCAAACTCCTCACATGGATCAAATTCCTCAAAAGGATCAAAGTCCTCATATGAACATCATCGTGCTAACCCGTCTGTTTCGCAGGGAAGATCTAAAGATTATGGATATGTGCATTATTCTTCAAATTATTATGTCCATAAGTCCTCGAAGAATTTCTCTCCTTACTCTTATGCTTATTCTAACCCCTCTTATGTGAAACGAAATGGACTGGCTTCTATGCCATCCTTCTCGTATGGAGCTCACAGAATGATGAACTCTTTGCCACCCCTTCAGATGTGGGCGGTGAAGAAAAAGAACTAATCTCTTCCGCAAGGTCAGGTCTCCAGACATATGCAATCGTCTGAAGAATTTGCTGGAGACCTGAGCATGCCTGATAGGACGCAGGCTAATCATGAAGAAATGAACTTTCATTTCTCACGTCCTCACATTGCTTTATCTGTTCTGTTGCTTGACGGAAATGATATTGACTTCAATCATAAGGTATACCGCTCCATGATTGGCTCTTTATTGTACTTATGTGCATCTAGGCCAGATATAATGCTTAGTGTTTGCATGTGTGCCCGATTTCAAGCTACGTCAAAGGAATCACACCATTAGGCTGTGAAGCATATTCTTCGATATCTAGCTCACACACCAACACTTGGATTATGGTACCCCAAGGGCTCGGCTTTTGATCTCGTTGGATATTCTCACTCTGACTATGTTGGTGAGCGTGTGGACCACAAGTCAACATGTGGTACATGTCATTTCCTCGGACGATCTTTGGTCTGTTGGTCCTCGAAGAAACAGAACTGTGTATCACTATCTACTGCTGAAGCTGAGTGCGTTGCCACTGGTTCTTGCTATGCTCAATTGCTATGGATGAAGCAAACTCTCAATGACTACGGCGTCAACATGAAGAATGTGCCTCTCTTCTATGACAATGAGAGTTCCGTCAAGATTGCTCACAACCCAGTTCGGCACTCGAAGACAAAGCACATTCAGATTCGTCATCATTTTCTTCGTGATCATGTGTTGAAGGGCTACATTTCTATTGAGCATGTGAAGACTGAAGAACAGCTAGCCGATATCTTCACAAAGCCCTTGGATGAGAAGAGATTTAGCAAGTTGCGTGTGAGCTAAATATCCTAAAATCTTCAAATGTTCTTTGAAAAGGACACTCATCCTAACACTTATGCAAAATTGATGACTTAGATGTGCAACACATGAAGAAACGTTTTTCTTCAATCAATCAAGAATGACACTCTTAGTGTGAAGAAATTAACGAAGAATTTGATTCTCAGAACCCTAAGATAATTGTACGCGGTGTCTGAAATCATCATTCTTATATGGTGGGTCACGCCACCACCAAAAGTTGAAATTCCTCAATTGATCATATTCTTCAACTTTGCACTGTCTTCACTGTTTCCGTCGTTTTTCTTCATTGGCTATATATATAGAGTAGCACTATTCTGATCCCAGGATCAGAATAGTTATTTGGATCACGACGGCCCTATATAGGGCGCGATGACACGTACCCGAACTCTGCAAAACAAATTAGAACCACCCCGACTCGTTTCCCTCGGGCGCAGCCCCAACCCCCTCCCTGTGCCCCTTGCACCACCCCTCCCCACCTAACTCCGGCTACCTACCGCCGCCGCCATGCAAGATCCCGCCGCCGACGGGCGGATCCAGCCCCACGTCAGGTCCGGCCACCCCTTCTTCCCTAGACCACCGCCGGCCCCGCCTTCTTCCCAGAGCGCCACCACTTGGCCGCCCCGCCCACGGGTCCAATGTTCCCGCCGCCACCCTGCCACCACCAACCCCCGGATCCGGCTGCTACACCACCACCGGCCTCGGATCCGACCGCCACCCTTCCACCCCACGACCCCCGACCGCTCGCCAGCGACACTTGGACCGCGCGCGCCGCCGTGACCAACCCCGAGCTGCCTCCGAGATGCTTCCTGCCCACCAGAGCCCCGCTGCCATGGCCCAGACTCCTGCCCGCCGTCGTGGCTGAGCCTCCACCCCACCGATTTGCTCGCGCGCTTCCACGCATGTGAATCCTGCATCGCCCAGTGGTGCACCACGGGAGCAGGTTACCAGCAGGGGTGGTCCATGGCGAGGTGGCAGAGAAGTTCGCTCGACCGTTAGCCCCTGGCATCCTGCAGATCGAACCTCGACCACTAGCACGCAGTCTGTGCGGTGATGCACTAGCCTGCCCACGAGCTCACCTCTTCTCAATCCGTTCTTTCTACTGCTACAGCGGAGGTTCGATTCTGCAACCAACGCCAGTTCAAAAGTGCATGAACTGAAGAAATACGATTCAGTGTTCATAAAAAAATGCAGTGGTGAGCTCCTGCACAGCCGACGTCCGGTGAGTGGATCGTTGCCCGCACCCCTCGTGTCCTGATGCATCATCGTCAGCACAGAGGTAGCCTGCCTCGCTGGTCTTTTCCTGTCAGAGCCTTTCTTGAGTCCACCCCGTTCATTCGCCACGGTAGAAATTCGTCTACCCTATCCTTGTCCGTATCTCGGTGTTGATTGATCACAAATTATCACAAAAAAGAACCAAAAGGCTTGTTGCTTCCTCAATTCATCTGTCCATCATTCTTGCTGCTCCTCGAGAATTTGGACTGCAGATTGCCTCGCCCCTGTGACACAATCTCTGGATCCAGGCCTTTGCCACTAACAAGTGTTGCTAGAGCGCTGGCCGTATGGGCACACCAAAAACTAAAAAAATTGGTGAGTGGACGAAGAGTGGCTTGATGGTGAATGCATAGGAGATATGTGCTTGTGAGAGGATAATGTACTATTGTAGGAAACAACATTTGTGGTGGAAAAAAGAGCATGTGTAATACTCTAGAAAGAAAGGACGCGTGTTCTACTCTAAGAAAAAACAATTTATTTATTTAAACTATTCTTGGTTGGATTTAGACATTTATCTTACGTAGTTATGTTCTCTTTGTGTGTTTATTAAGTCACAAACAGTTAAGGGAGAGAAGTATGTTTTTCTTGTTTTCTAAAAAGGTAAGTTCACGTTTAGAAAAATATTGAAGAAAACATACCTCCCGTTCCTTCTTGTAGGACGAACCACCCTGGGAGTTCTTCCGGTAGCAGTTCATTATTGTTCCATTTGGAAATTTGTGTTCTATTGTTTTGGCACTTCTGTTTACAAAGAAAGAAGATGCCCATTTTCCAGTGCTTTCTGTTTTGTAGATGATGTTGAGGCGTCAAAAGTGCAAGAGAATCTACAAGTAATTGTTTTAAACTTGTGAATCTTGATAGAATTGTACTCTTTTGAATGTTTGAAAAAGATTTTGAGCAACAGGTGGATAGTTTTTGTAAAAACATGGTGTGTATTATTTCTAGCAATTCGTTGTGTTTATTAGAAAGACAAAAGTTCAAGATCTGAAACTTGCACAATTCGTTGTATATAAAAAAGGAACAAACAATAGAAAGTTCACCATAAAGAAGATGGAACTTTTCCACACTGCAAAAAAAGAACATCTCACAGTACAATATTTTTCTTCTCTTTTCCAAAATAGGAAGAAAATTAACTTGTTGAAGCTTTTTTTCTTTATGTCTCCGCCAACGTTGTCTCCCCGATGCACGCCACCACCACACGTCCCCCATCCCGCCTTGCGCGACTCCCAAATAGAACCAAGCAGTCCAAAATCCAAATTCAAAAAATAGAGCAGTCCGACGTTTATAAAAAAACTAAGATTTCTTCTCATTACTAAAGAAGGAAATGAAACATACGAAAACCATATTTACATTGTGAAAAAAATAGTAATCAAATTTTCCTTTTATAGAATATAAAATGAAGAAGTTCAAATATAAATAACACATTAGTTCGGTGTCTATATAAAGAAACTGATTTCCCCTATTTCTAAAAAGTAAAACCAAGAAGGTCAAAATAAAACAACAGAGCAATTCGATGCTCATTAAACTTTTGGATTTTTCTTGTTTTTAAGAAAATAAGAAAATTTTATAAAAGTTAGATTTTCCTCATTTATAAAAATAAGTGAGAAGGCCAACTCAGAATAATAGAGCAGTTCAAAAAACTATATAAAAATGGATTTTCAAAAGAAACTAGAAATTTTGAAATAACCAAGAAGGTCAAAAATAATAGAAGTTCAAATTTTAAAACCCTAGAAGTTCAATTTGAAATAACCGAGAAGGTCAAAAAACCTAGAAGTTCTAATTTAAAAACCTAGAAAATTGTTTGCTTATTTAAAACCATATTTTTCTAACAAGTTCAAAGTAAAAAAAGAGAAGTTCAAAGGTTAAAAAAAACTTAGATGTTTTCTCATTACTAAATAATAAAATGAATAAGTTAAAATTAAAAAATAAGGAACACTAATTTTTTTAAAGACTTAGTAGTTCAAAAAATTGTTTAAAGAAAGCATTTTCCATGTTTCCAAAAGAAATTAGAGGTTCAAATTTCACAAACATAGATGTTCAACGTTTATTACAGAACCAAGAAAGTCAAATTAAAAATACAAATAAGTTCAACTTTTTAATAATAAAGGGGTTATATAAAAACCTAAAGGTTCGAATTTAAATAACCGAGAAGTTCAATTTTTAGTACAAAACCAAGATGCAAGTTAAAAAAATAAGAAGTTCAATGCTTGTTCCAAACCCAAAAGAAGGTCATTAAATAAAGCATCTCAAACAATTTGATAAAAAAATTCTCAGTTAAAATAAAACGAGAAGCTCAAATTTAAAAACAGAGGGGCTTGAGGTCTATCAAAAAGTAGGATTTTTTCCGTAACTAAAGGAAATAAAACCAGGAAAACTCGATGATTATCGAAAACTCGGATTTCCTCGTTATTAAAGAATGGAAACAAGAAGTTCAAAAATGAAAAATAAGAAGTTCAACTTTTAAAAATAGAGCGCTTCAAAATTTCATAAAAAATAAGTAGGAAATAAAACCAGGAAGTCCATATTAAAAAGATGGAGAAGTTCGATGATTATAGAAAAAACAAAATTTTCACGTTATTAAAGAATGGAAACAAGAAGTTCGAAAAATAAAAACAAGAAGTTCAACTTTTAAAAATAGAGCGCTTCAAAATTTCATAAAAAAGATTAAGAAATATAACCAAGAAGTCCATATTAAAAAGATGTAGAAGTTCGATGATTATAGAAAACTCAGATTTTCCTCGTTATTAAAGAATGAAAACAAGAAGTTCAAAAATAAAATAACAAGAAGTTCAACTTTTAATAATAGAGGGCCTCAAAATTTGGTGAAAGAAGATTAAGAAATAAAACCAGGAAGTCCATATTAAAAAGATTGAGAAGTTTGATGATTATAGAAAACTCAGATTTTTCTCGTTATTAAAGAATGAAAACAAGAAGTTCAGAAATTAAATAACAAGAAGTTCAACTTTTAATAATAGAGCACTTCAAAATTTCATAAAAAGATTAAGAAATAAAACCAGGAAATCCATATTAAAAAGATGGAGAAGTACGATGATTATAGAAAACTCAGATTTTCCTCGTTATTAAACAATGGAAACAAGAAGTTCAAAAATAAATAAAAAGAAGTTCAACTATTAAAAATAGAGCACTTCAAAATTTCATAAAAAAGGATTAAGAAAATTAGATTAAAATTCATAAAAAACTCATATATTTGCATGTATCCGAGAGAAGATCAGATTGATAACTGCCAGAAGTTCACGTACTACACAGTGTGCATTTTGTATTAAAAAGAATAAAAAAAGCAAAGACTAAAAGTTTGTTGATATAAGTGCAAGTCCTTCGTTGGAGAAATTTTAAAAAATATTGTGAGAGAGGTTTATACAAAAGAAATACCATTTGTGTAAAACTTGACGAATGGATGAGAAAATTACAAATGAAAAATACGTCACAGAAGTTCAACGTAAAAACAACAGGAAGTTCACCTACTACACTGAATTAATATAAGATGAAAAACTTTTAAAATCGTCGCGAGTATGAAAAAAATGATCAACACGGGAAAGTTGCGTGTTTACAGCAGCTTTCCACTGGTATATCACTTGCTCAATTCCGATGAGTGGATACAGAGCTACGAGCAGTGGATGGAGAGCTACGAGCAAAAAAACACGTGAAAAACAGAGTGAAGTTCAAGTAGACATGCCGATAAGTTCAGGTTCTTCACGCGGTGCATTTTCCAAGAAACTCTTTCGCGATAAAGGCAGAACGAATGATCTCGCCATTTTCAAAATTACTTGAAAATGGCCAGGATTCAGACAAAACCATCAACATGAGAAAGTTTCGCATTTTCCATAGCTTTTCAGCGATATATTATTTGCCCCATTCCGATAAAGTTTGTAGAAATTATGACAAAAACACATTTTTAACCATTTTCAAAACTGACATAAAACCCTAATGAATTAGGAGAAACAATATATACAAAAATATTTCGCATTTCTTCAAGCTTTCCAACGCCATATCATTTGCTACATTTGGACGTACGGTTAAAAAATTAGCTCGAAAATACGAACTCGGTGGAACTTATACCGTTTTCTAAATTACTTTTAAACCATTCAAAATTAGAAAAAAAAACTTTTAACATAAAAAAGTAGCGCATTTTCATAAGCTTTCCAACGCCATATTATTTGCCTCAATTGGATTAGCCGTTTAGAAATGGCATCGAAAATACGAACTCGGGTGTTCGGTTTGCGAAATTTTACGATTTTCCGAATTACTCTTTAACTGTAGGGAATTAGAGAAAACTTTCAACATGTGGAAGGAGCAGTTTTTCTGCAGATTTCCAACGCCATATTATTTGCCTCATTCCGATAAATGGTTTAAAAATGCGATCGAAAATACGATTCACGTTTTTTATATGAAGAAAAAACGGTTTTCAAAACTGCTCTTAAATCGCTTACATTTTGCCAAAAATTTAACTTGGTTCATGATACTGATGTCCATAGCTATCCAACGTTATATCGCAAGCCCCATTTGGACACCTTTTAGCTGAAGTTCAACCTAGTACTCGAGGAAGGTCAGACGCGTTACTCAGGAAGTTCATGTTGTGATCAGAATATTATTCTGATCCTGTGATCAGAATAGTGTTTATGTATGTATGGATGTATATATATATATATATATATATATATATATATATAAGTTTATGTCCTCTACAACATTCACTTATTGCTAATTCTTCAAGTTGGTTTTTCTGCTAAGTGAATGTGATCGGACCCTTCCCCTCTATGATATACTCAACCCAATCTGTTCACAAATTCTTCATGTGCGTTCTATTTGAAACTTGTTCAAAATCTTCACTGTGTCCTTGTCAGCTGAAGAAATTGCGAACGGAACTTTAAAACCTATCTTATCTAAATTTTCGGCTTTGCCGCTCAAATCGTTCTGCATCCCATGATACACTTATCCATTCACCCACGATCTCCACCTCTCAGTACATGGGTGACACATGTCAAGCGAATGAGAAGGGTCAGGGGCACGTTCGTCCAATTTCTTCGGGCTAACAGTTTTTCACCGTGGCTATAAATACCCCTCCTTCCCTTCCTCACTTCTTTTACTCCGCTCGACCTCTCTCCAGCTCGAGCTTCTCAAACCGTAGCGCCGCTGCTACTTCATCTTCGCCGGTGAGGAAGAGCTTCACTGCCTCGACCTCGTCGCCGACGTACTCGCGCTGACCGCGGAAATCTTCACTCCGCCGCCACCGTAGCCGTTTTCCTCCGCCGAGTAAGGGCGTGGAAGATCTACACAGACGAACTTCACCTCTCCTCTTCACTGTTCGTCGTGTTCTTCATCCGGGGTAATTAAAAGTTACTTTTACTGCCCTCGTTGAGTCGAATGATTATCTACAAAATCTTCAAAGGTGTTTTTCTTCATATCTTCACACACTAAACACCTCACAAGTCATCTGTTCTTGATTCGTTTCTCTAAGCATCATTTTTCTTCAAGATTCCTCAATTGTGTGGATCTTCGATCTATACAACTCTGGAACCTAAGATAAAGAACGCTTTGTGAAGTTCTTCAAGACGCATCTGGTTAAATTTCTCAAACTTGTTCTTTTTGAAAAACCTTCTGAGAACGCATATGACCTCTCCAAATTCCTCGCAACTATACTCTGTTCACAGGTACTCATGTCAGCTGCTGAATCACTAGGTTCTTATCAACTTAACTCATTTGCAGCGTTCCTCGAAGAAAAGTTACATACTTCTTCAGAGAATTCAATTGTCCAAATTCCTCAACTAAAGAAAATGGCTGACGGTAAGAAGCCACAGAAAGGAGGAAAGAGGCCTGAGGTCAATACAGCGTTTGAGATCCCTGATGAAATATATGCTGGGTACTGCACACCTACTGAGGAAACCAAGAATGAGCGCAAAGTGCGCATTCAGAAGATAGAGAGGAGATGGGCTAGAGAGTGGAGGGAGTACAGATATGTCACTCCCAAGTATATGAAGAAATTCGCACTCAATCCTCCATGCCCAAGACCTCCATTGGCACCTGGCCAAATAGCTGATGCCACCAGCCTCAAGCGCAGTGAGGACTGTCCTGACAAATGGGCCAAGCGCCAAGCCAAGTTGGCTAAGCAAGCCAGAGAAATAGTGAGGAAATTCAATGAAGACTCTGCTGCTGCTGCCTCTGCTGAGGCCTCTGCTATCAAGCCAAAGAAGGCTATGTCAAAGAAGCCTGCGCGCAAGCCAAGTGCTTCACCAACAATGCCCTCAAGGCCAAGCTCCTCAATAATGCCCTCACGGCCAGAATCCTCAAAGCCCTCACGGCCAATTCCTCATGCTGCTCCTGCTCCCTCAAAATCCTCAGCTCCTCCAAAGTCCTCAGCTGTTCCAACAAAGTCCTCAACACTTGTGCATCTTGCCTCGTGCCAAAGGACTGCAGGCATGTCCATTGCCTCAGGAGCTTCAGCTAGTTCCTCAGCTGCACCAACTTCCTCAACGGGACCCTCTCTACTGGAGACTAAGGCCACTGCTGGACGAGGTCCTCGCCCCATTCCTCAGAAGAAGCAGGTCGCCTTCCAAGTGTTGTCTGATGAAGACGAAGCTGATGATGATGAACTTGCAGAAATCATCAGAGATAGGCAAGTCAGGGCCGCTAGAGCCAAGGGAACAGATGTGCCACTGCTTTTGGATCCCAATTTGATCCTCGAATACATTGATGTTTGGCACAAGGACCCCAACACTCCCATGCCTGATTTCAAGCTGACTCCTGGTCAAAGTCACATGCTGACTCACTTCATACAAGAAGAGAAATGGAAATTTGAATAGGGGAGGAGAGTGAAGAAAGCGCAGTACAAGAAAGAGCGCTTTCTGAAGCAAAACGTTCTGAAGCTTTCACCTGAAGAACTTGTTGCTCTCCAATCTGAAATCAAGAAACTGAGTGATGAATTTGATCGCTATTATGCTGACTGGCTGGGAGCCAAAGTCAGATTTGTAAAGATCGTAGAACAGTTCACCTCCACTGTTGCAGCCCCAACGCAATAGGAAATTCCTCAGGCTGAAGCATCTGCTCAGCCTACTAAAGAAAATGCCAGCACCGCTGATGACAATTAGGCTGCTGAAGAAAACGTGAGTTCTAGGGCTGATGACTGCATTCCAGCCGCTGAAGAAATTGCCAGGGCACCCACTAGTGGTGCGCCTGAAGAAAATCAACCAGATTCCTCTGCTCCTCCTGCGCCTACACCAACTCCAATCCTTCCATCTGCATTAGATGTGAAGAAGACCAAGGCTGCGGAGTGTGCAATAGTGAAAAAAAGGAAAGCATCAGCTGCTTCAGATTCTTCAGCTCCGAAGAAGATGAAGCCTATGACAAGCTCATTTGCTAATCCCATTGATGTTGTTCCCATCTCAACCAGGCCATCAAAGGACCTTGTTCCTTTTGTTGAAAAATATGATATCCCTAGCGGATCTGATGAAGAAAATCATTCTGCTACTTCGTTAGAGCAGATCGATGAAGAAATTGAAATGGATACGATCCCTTCAACACCAGTCATCTCCTCGCCCATGCCTCAGTTCACAGCTGAAGAGGTTGGCGTTGAAGAAATGGAAGATGAAGATGTGGAAGTTGGCTGCTCCACACCCGTAATCATTGATGAATTCTGGGAAACTCAGCATCCAAGCTCTCCAATGTTCACACCGTTGCAGCAAATACCTAAGTCGCATGCACCAACTGTTCAAATGGGCTCTGAAGAAACTCAACCCACTTCATCTGTACATGAGGAAATTCCAGCCACTAGTGCTGAAGAAAATGCTGTTGCTGAACATCTAAAAACGCAGACTGCCACTGAAGAGGAACCAGAAATTCCTCGGCGTGAAGAACCTGAGATTGCGATTCCTGAGGTCGTGATGCAACTCACTGACACTCCTCTGCCGAAGCCAAATGATCCATTATCATGCAAGCAAAAGTTCAAGGCTGATGATTTCTTCAGCGAGCACGTATTCTTCGAAGATTACAACCCATATAACTCTACTCGCATTAGGAAGAGGCGTTTCTAGACTGCTAGTCAAGCCAATTTCTATTCCTCAGTGTTGTTCAACAAAGAGAAGATCTTCTGCCATAACCATATCCCTCACATGGATATGGAATCTCTGCCGTGCTTCGCACTAGTCCATAGTGTTCTTCACGACGCTGGATTGTTAAACTTTTGCTCTGACATCTGCGATTGGAATGAAGAACTGATTCTTCAATTTTATGCAACGTTGCACATCACAGGAGATTCTGAAGATGTGAATTCATGGGTGCTGGACTGGATGTCTGAAAACACTCACTACACTGCACCTGCTTCTGAATTGCTTCGTGCCTTATCACTCAGTCCTCCACTTGAAGAAGCTCGTTGCATCTACAGTGAACCTGAGCTTACAAATCACTACATGCAGGTTCTGATGAAACCTTTGAAGCCAGGTCAGGCACCAAGAACCGAATTACTCGTGAAGGAATTGCTTTATGTGCCCAGAACTGTCTATCGTATTCTTACGAGGACAATGAGTCCTATCAAAGGCCACGACTCATCTGATGAGGAAATTGTTGGCATCATGAAGAATCTGCTATTCAACATTGTTCATGGCATTCCTGTCAATTATCACGATTTCTTCATGAGGACTCTAGCAAATGTTGCACTGTCTCCGTTTGAGATGAAGCCTTATGCACCTTGGATTATGAGATTCCTCAGGACAAGGTCTTCACTCAACTACAAAGTTGATTTTCAGAATCACCTCATCTACCTGCCCCCCATTGAAGTCCTCAAGCAGTGCTATTCCTCAGTTGATGGAAAGGGCAAGGCACCAGCTGTTATAGATGAAGGCATTCGTCCATTGGATGGCCAGTTTCACAAAGCGGCCTCTTATTCCACCAATGATGACTCTGCCACACATGACTCTGCCAATACACCCAAGTCTACTCCTCAAGCCACTGCTCCTCGTGTGATGACTGATCGTGAGCTTCTGCTTAGTCTTCACCAGAAGGTGGATCGAAATCACAAATGGGTTAAGCGTCAGTTTGGTTCATTTCTTCACAACATGACTGTTACACACAATGTAGTGAAGAAAAACCATTACTACCTCCATGAAGTCTTCGGTCGCACCTGGGCAATCCTGTCACATCTGTATGGTGAAGACGATCTGAAGAAAATGGGTCTCAAGGAAGATTTTGACTGGTCTGCACCTCCACCGAAGAAATTCAAGAAGGTCAAGGTTCCTTCTCTGGTGGCCAGCTCATATTCTTCATCGCGCGACACTGACGAAAATGAAGACTTGGACGACACTGCGGCATGCCCTACTACAACAAACGACCCCAACAATGTTGGCGCTCCTTCGTCAACTTGATATTCTTCAGGGGCGTTAGTCCTCATATTCAATCCTTTTAGTCATTTGATGACAAAGGGGGAGAATTTTGAGTTAGTCTTCAAGCGGGTCTTTCTATATGGGCGTTTTTTTCAAGTTAAAACTATCGTTCTTCTGAGACTTTATTGGATCGAGTTGTAAACTTAACCCGATGGTGCTCTGATACTCCTGATACATTTTTCTGCATGCTTATTCCTCGTTAATATTATTACACGCATGCTGAATTACATCAGTCACCATATTTCATCATGAATTTCAAATTCTTCACTGTTATATGTCAAATGCGTTGATGAATTACAAGATATAGGGGGAGATATCCATGATTCAACTCTTCAAGTGTGCATTGCTTCAAAAGCAAATTCCTCACTATGCACATCTTCAGGGGGAGTTCTTCTATATCTTGCAATCAAATTCCTCAATATCAGTATTTACACTTCATATGTTTATCCCTGTTGAAAACTTAACCTATATTGTCATCAATCACCAAAAAGGGGGAGATTGTAAGTGCATCTAGTGCCCCTTAGTGATTTTGGTGTATTGAAGACTTATAGGTTAAGGGACTAATGTGTTTGTGAGTGTACACAGGTCTATAAGTCTACGAGGAGTTTGATATTTACAAAGAAAGTCGACCCCTAAAAATGAAGTTCTTCGACTGAAGACTTTGAAAGTGAAGAAATTGGTGTGACCTTGAAGACTTGGTATTCATTCGAGGAACATGAAGCGTGAAGACTTTTGTTTTCGTAGTTTCATTTTCTCTTTCTTGAGTCATAGGAAACACCATACTGTTAAAGGGGGTCGAGGAAATACTAAGGAAAAATTTCCATGTGATGCTCAACTCAAAATCCTACACCTACCAATCCCTTTGAGTGAAGCCATTGGAAATCTCATACAGTCCAGTCATATTCTTCAATGATAGAGACGAAGTTCTTCTGGTCTCTGAGGAATTTGTTCTGACAGAGGAGTTAGGAATTTGCCAGTGCGGATTTTGCTACTCAAAATTCCGACCGTTGCTGTGCTATGCGCCAGCTGTCCCAAAATATCTATCCATCCAATGGTCATATCATTGAAGGGCATTTATGTCTTATCATGTCGGGCTTCTCCCTGGGCTATAAATAGCCGCCCCAACAACCACTAGCTGGTTGGCTGCTCCGAGAGAAACTGACACTTGTCATTTGAGAGCAACCCATCCTCCAAGGACTTTGAGAGAAAATCATCAAGTGAGGAAAAACCAAAATCCAAACACCTACAAACCCCAAGTGATTGAGCATCACTGAAGAGATTGATCCTGCGTGGATCTGACGCTTGTTACCTTTGAAGACTGTGCTTCTTCCAGATGGTTAGGCATCATGGTCTAGAGCATCCAAGAGGAATTGTGGATCACCGAGTGACCAAGTTTGTGAAGGTACGGAAGTCACCTGAAGACTTACCATGAGTGATTGGGTAAGGTCTGTGTGACCTTAGCTCAAGGATAATACGGTGAGGACTTGGTGTTCTGAGCTGCATGCTCAGGACTGGGTGTCCGGGACTGTGTGTCCTCGAGTTTAAATACGCAGCCGCTCCAACCAGACGTACAATTGAGACACCAGTTGGAACTGGTCTACCAAATCATTGTCTTCACCAAGCTTACTGGTTCTATTCCCTCAACTTGTTCATTTCCTCATAATTGTGTTGTGTGTTTGTTCATATCTGTGTTTGAAGACTTTGACTGAAGACTTTCTCAATTTCCTCACTTCAGTTTCTTTAGTCTGTCTGTCTTCATCCTGTGCTTACGCTACCTGTACTATCTGCCTGTCTTCATTTCATCATGATGACCATGCTTGTATTCTGTTATGTTTACTTTTGAGTACTTATTCCACTGCTAGTAGTTCTTCGCTAAGGAATTTCCTCACCGACAAATTCCTCAGAGAAGAATTTCATAAAAATCGCCTATTCACCCCCCCCCCCTCTAGTCGATATAACGCCCTCTCACACTGCCAGTTCAACGGAGTTTACTGCCCTTTTATGAAGCTTCTGATCGCGCTTGCATAAGCTAGTGGTGAAGACATGATTCTGCCCACTATTCAACTGCTTCGAATTGCTCTGGTAACCCGATTGCTGCTGCTGCTGACTCCCTTGATGATTATAACCACCCTGGTTGCCCTGACTGCCTTGATTGCCATGTCCGCTTTGGTTGCCTTGAAATCCCGAACCAGAACTGCCTCCACCATAACCCGGCCCATGAGAACTGCCGCCTGAACCGCTGGGTGGCTAGGATCGTATTGGAAAAGATCTGAGTTTTTGAACTCCCGCATAATAAAGCAATCCTTCCAAAGATGCGACTGGTCTCTCTCGCGTCCCGTGCCTTGGACAAGGCTGGTTTAACAGGCGCTCAAGATTGACACTTGATCCTCCACTCTGCAGGGGCGGTTTACCCTTACGACGTTGATTATTATTCTGTGTGTTGGTGTTAGCCACAAAATCTAAACGGTTATCTGCTTTGCGCTAACCGTTATTTCCATGACCCGTTGGGTTATGCTGCTGCCCCTTGTTACTGCCACTCTTCTTTCCCTTCCCCGGCTTTTCATCGTCAAACTCGGGGTCCTTGGTACTATCAGAGTCGGCATACTTAACCAAAGCTGCCATAAGCGTGCCCAATTTCAGCTTCAAAGGCATGAACCGGCAATTGCCCTCCAATGTTAAGACTGTTGTATCGGCATTAATGCGGTCCGATGAATGCAAGATTTCCAAAACCCGGCGCACCCAATGGGTTGCCGATTCACCTTCTTCTTGGACACAGGCGGCGAGGTCCACAATTGACATGGGCTGCTTGCACGTGTCCTTGAAATTCTGGATAAACCGGGCCTTTAACGCAGCCCATGACCGGAGTTAGCTGGCAAACTTTTCAGCCAAGTGCGAGCTATGCCTTCCAACATCATGGTGAAGTATTTAGCACAGGCCGCATCATCGACATCCAGCATCTCCATTGCCATCTCATAGCTTTCCATCCATGACTCGGGGGGTAAATCGGCAGTATAATTGGGAACTTTGCGGGGTCCTTTGAAATCCTTGGGTAGCCATACATTACGTAGAGCCGGGACGAGACACGACACCCCCAAAGAACTGGAGGTAACTCCTGGCTCCACCGAAGTTGTTGGAAGAACCGGAGTAAGCTGACGGGCCACGTACCGCGCTGCTAACTCGGCTTCTCGACGCGCTCTGCCCTGATCCACCAAATCCTGAACATTAGTACCCCCACCTGCCAGATTATGCCCTCGAGGCAGGTTACAGTCCCGCGCACTGCTTGACACGGCCGGTTCATCAAGGTGCCAGCTGTAACTCCGGCTTGGGTGGGGGTGGAATGAATCCTCTCGCGGCTGTATGAATACGCCTGCTCCTGAGTCAAAGCTGTCTGAAGGAGCTCCCTAGCCCGTCGTGTCTCAACCTCTATGGGGGATTCACCTTCGACCGGGAGGGCTGCCAATCGTGAAGCGGCGGCGACTATGTTATCCAGGGGATTGGAGTAATGACCCGGAGGCGTTGACACGTGCTGTGACGGGATATTCTGACGAGGCGGGTCCACTATGTGCGGCTGAACCGGCACCCCCGTTCCAGGTGCTTCTACCCGGTTTACCACTGGTCGATTGCTGGTTCCTGCTCCTGGCGTGTTAAAGAGATTCCTTGGCTCATAAACCGGAGGTAGGTGGTGCTGGGGAACGTAGCATAATTTAAAATTTTCTACGCATCACCAAGATCAATCTATGGAGTTATCTAGCAACGAGGGAAAGGGGAGTGCATCTACATACCCTTGTAGATCGCGAGCGGAAGTGTTCAAGAGAACGGGGTTGATGGAGTCGTACTCGTCGTGATCCAAATCACCGATGACCGAGCGCCGAACGGACGGCACCTCCGCGTTCAACACACGTACGGTTGGGAAGACGTCTCCTCCTTCTTGATCCGACAAGGGGGTAGGAGAGGTTGATGGAGATCCACCAGCACGACGGCGTGGTGGTGGAAGCAACGGTGATCTCGGCAGGGCTTCGCCAAGCTCAGCGAGAGGGAGAGGTGTCACGGGAGGGAGAGAGAGGTGCCAGGGGCTTGGTTGCGCAGCCCTCCCTCCCCCCTCTTTATATAGGGGTCCATGGGGGCGCCGGCCCCTCTAGATCCCATCTAGATGGGGGGTGGCAGCCAAGGGGGGTGGCTTGCCCCCCAAGCCAAGTGGGGCGCCCCCCACCCCTAGGGTTTCCAACCCTAGGCGCAGGGGGAGTCCCAAGGGGGTGCACCAGCCCATCAGGGGCTGGTTCCCCTCCCACTTCAGCCCATGGGGCCCTCCGAGATAGGTGGCCCCGCCTGGTGGATCCCCGGGACCCTTCCGATGGTCCTGGTACAATACCGGTGACCCCCGAAACTTTCCCGGTGGCCGAAACTGGACTTCCTATATACAATTCTTCACCTCCGTACCATTCCGGAACTCCTCGTGACGTCCGGGATCTCATCCGGGACGCCGAACAACTTTCGGGTTACCGCATATGTAGGATCGAAAGTATGTCTAGAGGGGGGGTGATTAGACTACTTGACCAAATAAAAATCTAGCCTTTTCCCAATTTATTTCTTGGCAGATTTTAGCTATCTTAGCGTAAGTCAAGCAATCTCCACACAATTCAAGCAAGCATGCAAAAGAGTATATGAGCAGCGGAAAGTAAAGCATGCAACTTGCAATAATGTAAAGGGAAGGGTTTGGAGGATTCAAATGCAATTGGAGACACGGATGTTTTTGTCGTGGTTCCGATAGGTGGTGTTATCGTACATCCACGTTGATGGAGACTTCAACCCACGGAGGGTAACAGTTGCGCGAGTCCACGGAGGGCTCCAGCCATGAAGGGTCCATGAAGAAGCAACCTTGTCTATTGCTTCACGGCCGTCGCCCACGAAGGACTTGCCTCACTAGCAGTAGATATTCACAAAGTAGGTGATCTCCTTGCCCTTACAAACTCCTTGGTTCAACTCCACAATCTTGTCGGAGGCTCCCAAGTGACACCTAGCCAATCTAGGAGACACCACTCTCCAAGAAGTAACAAATGGTGTGTTGATGATGAACTCCTTGCACTTGTGCTTCAAATGATAGTCTCCCCAACACTCAACTCTCTCTCACAGGATTTGGATTTGGTGGAAAGAAGATTTGAGTGGAAAGCAACTTGGGGAAGGCTAGAGATCAAGATTCATATGGTTGGAATGGAATATCTTGACCTCAACACAAGTCTAGGTGCTTCTCTCTCAAAAAATGTGTATTGGAAGTGTAGGTATGTTCTGATGGCTTTCTCCATGAATGAAGAGTGGGTGGGGGGGTATATATAGCCTCCACACAGAATCTAACCGTTACACACAATTTTCCAAACTCGGTGGGACAAATGGTTAAACTCGGTCGGACCGATTCAGCAAACCTAGTGACCGTTAGGATTTTCGGTGGGACTGAGATGCAACTCGGTAGGACCGATATGGTTAGGGTTAGGGCATAACGTAATCTCGGTGTGACCGATTACACAAACTCGGTGGGACCGATTTTGGTAATAAGCTAACCAGAGAGTTGGTCAGGTAAACTCGGTGGGACCGATTCGATCATCTCGGTGAGACCGAAATGTTACAAAAGGGAAACAGAGAGTTTACATTGCAATCTCGGTGGGACCGATCGCTCATCTCGGTAAGACCGAAATGTTACTAAGGGAAACAGAGAGATTACAATCCCATCTCGGTGAGACCGAGATCCCTATCTGTGAGACCAATTTGCCTAGGGTTTGTGGCAGTGGCTTTGACATTTGAAACTCGGTGGCGCCGGATAGAAAGAATCGGTGGGGCCGAGTTTGACTTTTGGTTTAGGTCATATGTGGATGTGGGAGAGTAGTTGAGGATTTTGGAGCATATCACTAAGCACTTTGAGCAAGCAAGCCATTAAGCAACACCTCATCCCTCCTTGATAGTATTGGCTTTTCCTATAGACTCAATGTGATCTTGGATCACTAAAATATAAAATGTAGAGTCTTAAGCTTCAAGCTTGAGCCAAACTTTTTGTCCTTAGAATTTTGAGGGGTCCAGTTTCCTCATCGATGCCATGCCATTCATTGAGCTTTTCCTGAAATATTAATCTTGGAATAATGTTAGCTTAATGAGCTATATGTTGTTAGGAATTACCAAAACCACCCAGGGATAGTTGCACTTTCAATCTCCGCCTTTTTGGTAATTGATGACAACATATAGATCAAAGCTTCGACAAATGATAATAAGAGTGAAAGATATTGTCGTTTTAAGAAGTATGTGAAAAGCAAGGGCTCCCCCTAAATTTGTGCATATCTTAAGATTTGCTTTGGACTACAAATGCACAGTGAGTTAGGATCATGGGTTACTCTTCCATGTCACATACATCTTGGTGAAGCGCTCAAAATGATAAGAATTAAATACATGCACTCATCACCAAGCAAAGTGAATGATCATATAAGGATAAGTAAGATAATATCATCTAACAAGCATAAGTGTAGCTTATGATCAACCACATGATCATCAATGTCTCACAGATAATAGCATAGTATCTCAAGCAATCAAAAACAAACAAAGTTCAACCACCAAAGCAAGAGAGAATAAAAAGCAACGCTCTCTCTCGAAGCCTATGATCTATACATTTTTCTCCCCCTTTGTCAACAAGTTACCAAAAAGTTCATAGAAAATGCATAGCACTAAAACGTCTCTCAAGCTTGGTCTTCAGGTGGTGGTGTCCGGAGAACGCCAAGGACGAAGGCTTCAGTCGAAGTAGATGGAGCTGATGGACTTGGTGCTAGAGCTGGTTGCGCTGGAGCTGTAGCTGGTGGAGATGAAGTGACTCTAGTGTCTTGAACAGGCACTGCAGCGGACCTCTGAGCTCTAGGCACTCCTCAAATGCATCAGTGGTTGTCTTGCCCTTCCTCTCCTGCATATCATCTTGTAGCTGCTCCACAACAGACTGAATCTCAGTTACTTTGACATCTAAATCATAGAATTTTTGCTCCACAATTCTTTCCAAGCTCTCCTGGTTTTGAGTCAGGGTGGCTAGTCCCTTCTCAATCCTCAGAGTGGATGCAATCAGGTAGCCAAGCTGATCTTGCTTGCTCTTCAAAAAGTACTCAGATGCCTCCTCTTGAGTTGGCATCTTGGCAGCCTTCTCTTTCTTTGCTTTCTCCTTCTTCTCTTGAGCTTGTACTGATGATGGTTCATTCTCATTCATCACAACTTGATTGTCCTCAAAGTCAGGATAGGTAGGCAAGTGTTCCTTATCCAACAAGTATGTGCATGTGCCCATCTTTTAGTTTATCAACTCCTGGATCTGTGGGGCATATCCACAACTTCTTTTCTGGTCAGCTGCAGTCCTCTTGATAGTCTCAACTATAAGGCTCATGACCTTGAACTTATGTGGCACATCAAATATATGTAGCAAGTTAATTGCATGGCCTCTGATCATTCTGTGATCACCAGACTTGGGCAAGAGAGTGTGCCTAAGGATCCAATTGATTGTAGGCAGCCCTGACAGCAAGTGTTTTACTGACCCAAACTGGTGAGTCTCAAGATCATCTTCAGGAATCTCCTTGTACATGTTTGCCATAGAGTTGTGATCCATCTTCTTATTGGCATAGAAATCCAAGTCATCTTCTTCTTCCTTAGGAGCATTGATCAGATTTTCCCATTCCTCAATAGTTGAGTGGTACCTTATACCTTCAGACATCCATACTATCCTGCCATCTGAATAGAAGTGTGCTGTGGAGTAGAATTGCATTATGAGCTCCTCATTCCACTTTGTGAGCTTCTGCCCAACAAAGTTTGCAACTCCACAAGCACTGAAGCTGTCAAACACACCAGTATAGTGTTCCTCATTTTCCTTGATATACTTCTAGTCGACCCACCTCATTTCACACACTATAGGCTTCTTGTCCAACAGCACTGTCTTGTAGAAATCTTGTTGTTCCTTTGTATGGAACCTGTAATCAACAGCAGTTCTTCTTCTTGTAGCATATGGATCTGACTCTCTCCATAGCCTCAACCCTGAGTCTCTCCTGATCTTCATGTTCTCAGCCACAGGATGAGCATCATTGTGGTTTGGAATTTTTGGCTTCTATTTTCTCAGAACATGCTCTTCATTTCCTTCTTCTTCAGCAACAGTCTTAGGCACTGGGGCCTTGTTCTTCTCAGCTGCAGGGATGTTTCTGGTATATCTCTTTGGTGCAGTCTTGGGCTTGGAGGCAGCTTTGGGTGCTACTTTGGGATTTGATGTTGCAGCCCCTGACTTTATAGCATCACCCATCAGCTTTTGTGCCTTGGGTGTTGGTGCAGCAACCTCTTCTTCCTCTTCTTATTCCATCATGGAAGCCTTTCCAATCACTCTGGCCATGGTCTTCTTGACCCTTTCCTTCCTTTTCTTTCCTTCTGAAGCAGGCTCTTTGGGTTGAGATTCCAAAGATGCTTGAGAGGATGCTTTGGCCTTAGACATTGGTTGTCTTCCTGCTGGCCTTTTGATCTTCATCCCTGGCTTAACTGCAGCTGAGCTGTACTCCTTCTTAACCACTTTCTTCTTTGATGTGGCATCATCCTCAGTGCCCACATAGTTTTCATCCTCAGACTCTGAAGTTTTCTTCTTCCTTGATCTGGTGGCAGCTTTGGGTAAGTTGCTGGGAGTGCTCCTGCTACCATCATCTGAACTGCTAGAGGGACTAGTGCCCTCACTCAGGTGAACCTGCTCCTCTGACTTGTTCTGGCTGTCACTCTGATCAGACATATTGCAAACACTGACAGCAGACCCTGTGAATAGATATAGATGAGATAGAGTGGATGAGCATCACAAAATGCAGAGGTTTTTGCAAAAGAATGAGTCAAAAACTTAGTTTTAGTTTTCCACAGAAAACATTTCGGATCAACCGATTTGCAAACTCGGTGATACCGAAGCAGCTGTTGGAACCTAAACTAGTGAACTCGGTCAGACCGAGTCACAGTTCGATGGCACCGAGACTGCTAGGGTTTCACAAAGTGCTGAACTCGGTCACACCGATTTGCAATTCTCGGTCAGACCGAGAACCACATGTGCAATGGCCTTGGCCGAATCGGTGGAACCGAGTTTTGCAACCCGGTGGGTCCGAGATGGTTTTGGCGGAAACCTAACCCTAAATTTTTGATTCAACTTTAATCTACGGAGTGTTTTGACTGGATAGAAGCGTTTCAATCGTGGTAAGAATCATAATGAACACAATGTGCTAAGAATCGGATGGGGATAGCACTGTGATCGAGTCCATACCCTAGTTCGGCGATGAACTCGCTACGGCGACAACGGCAGGGAAGAATTCCGTTGACGGCGGTGGAGACCAGCGACAGGAGGCGGCTGGCGACGACGAGGACAATCCAGAGACCCAGGAGGCAGAGCGAGCTATGCGCGGGCGAAGGGGTTTCGGAGAAATTTCAAAAAATTTGCCTGTGAGTATATATAGCCTGACCCTGTCGGTGTGACCGAGTGGAACAACTCGATGGCACCGAGATGCATAACTGTTGACAGTTACAGCAACTCGGTGTGACCGAGAAGTTCAAATCGGTTGCACCGAGATTGAAAACCTAGATAGACTTAGTGATCTCGGTTTGACCGAAATGGAGGAATCGGTCAGACCGAAACACACAAAGAAGTTTTGGAAGTTTAAGTCTATGACGAATCGGGGACTCCGAGTGCTCCTCACACAGAGTGGTTCGAATCTGACTTGATCAAATTTTGTGATGTAGCATGAATAGAGTTTGAGACGAGAAAAGCATAGATAGCTAGAGAGGGTTCTTAGGCATTCTTGTCCATCCACTTGGCAAAAGAAAAGAAAACCAATCAATCAAAACAACAAGTGGATGTCCTCGAATGAGTGAAATATGCAATCAACATGCTCACACAATAAAATGGCAATTGAAATATGTGGCAAAGCATGCACAACCAATTCTAGCATCTATCAAACAATTTGCGATGACTAGGTCATCTATATATGAGTATATTGACTTAGGAGTCAAATGAGAACATTTGATCATAAGTCATACTCATCGTTTAAGCATAAGTGGGGTCGAGTTTGACTTTTGGTTTAGGTCATATGTGGATGTGGGAGAGTAGTTGAGGATTTTGGAGCATATCACTGAGCACTTTGAGCAAGCAAGCCATTAAGCAACACCTCATCCCTCCTTGATAGTATTGGCTTTTCCTATAGACTCAATGTGATCTTGGATCACTAAAATATAAAATGTAGAGTCTTAAGCTTCAAGCTTGAGCCAAACTTTTTGTCCTTAGAATTTTGAGGGATCCACTTTCCCCATCCATGCCATGCCATTCATTGAGCTTTTCCTGAAATATTAATCTTGGAATAATGTTAGCTCAATGAGCTATATGTTGTTAGGAATTACCAAAACCACCCAGGGATAGTTGCACTTTCAGCATACTAATATCTCAACAACCCTAGCGTCACCGAACCTTAAGTGTGTAGACCCTACGGGTTCGGGAGACACGCAGACATGACCGAGACGACTCTTTGGTCAATAACCAACAGCAGGATCTGGATACCCATGTTGGCTCCCACATGCTCCTCGATGATCTCATAGGATGAACCACGATGTCGAGGATTCAATCACTCCCGTATACAATTCCATTTGTCAATCGGTACGTTACTCGCCCGAGACTCGATCGTCGATATCCCAATACCTCGTTCAATCTCGTTACCGGAAAGTCAGTTTACTCATACCGTAATGCATGATCCCGTGATCAACCACTTGGTCACATTGAGCTCATTATGATGGTGCATTACCGACTGCGCCCAGAGATACCTCTCCGTGATACGGAGTGACAAATCCCAGTCTCGATTCGTGCCAACCCAACAGACACTTTCGGAGATACCCATAGTGCACCTTTATAGTCACCCAGTTACGTTGTGACGTTTGGCACACCCAAAGCACTCCTACGGTATCTGGGAGTTGCACAATCTCATGGTCTAAGGAAATGATACTTGACACTCGGAAAAGCTCTAGCAAACGAACTACACGATCTTTGAGCTATGCTTAGGATTGGGTCTTGTCCATCACATCATTCTCCTAATGATGTGATCCCGTCATCAATGACATCTAATGTCCATAGTCAGGAAACCATGACTATCTTTTGATCAACGAGCTAGTCAACTAGAGGCTCACTAGGGGCGTGTTGTGGTCTATGTATTCACACATGTATTACGATTTCCGGATAACACAATTATCACATGAACAATAGACAATTATCATGAACAAGGAAATATAATAATAACCATTTTATTATTGCCTCTAGGGCATATTTCCAACAGTCTCCCACTTGCACTAGAGTCAATAATCTAGTTACATTGTGATGAATCGAACACCCATAGAGTTCTGGTGTTGATCATGTTTTGCTCTAGGGAGAGGTTTAGTTAACGGATCTGCTACATTCAGGTCCGTATGTACTTTACAAATATCTATGTCTCCATTTTGAACACTTTGACGAATGGAGTTGAAGCGACGCTTGATATGCCTGGTCTTCCTGTGAAACCTGGGATCCTTGGCAAGGGCAATAGCTCCAGTGTTGTCACACAAGAGAGTCATCGGGCCCGACGCATTGGGAATGACTCCTAGGTCGGTAATGAACTCCTTCACCCAGATTGCTTCTTGTGCTGCCTCCGAGGCTGCCATGTACTCCACTTCACATGTAGATCCTGCCACAACGCTTTTCTTGCAACTGCACCAGCTTACTGCCCCACCATTCAAAATATACACATATCCGGTTTGTGACTTAGAGTCATCCAGATCTGTGTCAAAGCTAGCATCGACGTAACCCTTTACGACAAGCTCTTTGTCACCTCCATAAACGAGAAACATATCCTTAGTCCTCTTCAGGTACTTCAGGATATTCCTGACCACTGTCCAGTGTTCCATGCCGGGATTACTTTGGTACCTTCCTACCAAACTTACGGCAAGGTTTACATCAGGTCTGGTACACAGCATGGCATACATAATAGACCCTATGGCCGAGGCATAGGGGACGACACTCATATTTTCTCTATCTTCTGCCATGGTCGGGCATTGAGCCGTGCTCAATTGCACACCTTGGAATACAGGCAAGAACCCTTCTTGGACTGATCCATATTGAACTTCTTCAATATCTTGTCAAGGTACGTACTTTGTGAAAGACCAATGAGGCGTCTCGATCTATCTCTATAGATTTTGATGCCTAATATATAAGCAGCTTCTCCAAGGTCCTTCATTGAAAAAGACTTGTTCAAGTAGGCCTTTATGCTTTCCAAGAATTCTATATCATTTCCCATCAACAGTATGTCATCCACATATAATATGAGAAATGCTACGGAGCTCCCACTCACTTTCTTGTAAACACAGGCTTCTCCATAAGTCTGTGTAAACCCAAACGCTTTGATCATCTCATCAAATCGAATGTTCCAACTCCGAGATGCTTGCACCAGCCCATAGATTGAGCGTTGGAGTTTGCACACCTTGTTAGCATTCTTAGGATCGACAAAACCTTCCGGCTGCATCACATACAATTCTTCCTTAAGAAAGCCGTTAAGGAATGTCGTTTTGATGTCCATTTGCCATATCTCATAATCATAGAATGCGGCAATTTCTAACATGATTCGGACGGACTTCAGCTTCGCTATGGGTGAGAAAGTCTCATCGTAGTCAACCCCTTGAACTTGTCGATAACCCTTAGCGACGAGTCGAGCCTTGTAGATGGTCACATTACCGTCTGCGTCTGTCTTCCTTTTAAAGATCCATTTATTTTCTATGGCTCGCCGATCATCGGGCAAGTCAGTCAAAGTCCATACTTCGTTTTCATACATGGATCCTATCTCGGATTTCATGGCTTCTAGCCATTTGTCGGAATCTGGGCCCGCCATCGCTTCCTCATAGTTCGAAGGTTCACCGTTGTCTAACAACATGATTTCCAAGACAGGGTTGCCGTACCACTCTGGTGCGGAACGTGTCCTTGTGGACCTATGAAGTTCAATAGCAACTTGATCTGAAGTTTCATGATCATCATTATTAACTTCCTCTCTAGTCGGTGCAGGCACCTTAGGAACATTTTCCTGAGTTGCGCCACTTTCCGGTTCAAGAGGTAATACTTCATCAAGTTCTACTTTCCTCCCACTTACTTCTTTTGAGAGAAACTCTTTCTCTAGAAAGGATCCATTCTTGGCAACAAAGATCTTGCCTTCGAATCTGAGGTAGAAGATATACCCAATAGTTTCTTTAGGGTACCCTATGAAGACGCATTTTCCGACTTGGGTTCGAGCTTTTCAGGTTGAAGTTTCTTGACAAAAGCATCGCATCCCCAAACTTTTAGAAATGACAGCTTAGGTTTCTTCCCAAACCATAATTTATACCGTGTCGTCTCAATGGATTTCGATGGAGCCCTATTTAAAGTGAATGCGGCAGTCTCTAAAGCATAGCCCCAAAATGACAGCGGTAGATCGGTAAGAGACATCATAGATCGCACCATATCCAATAGAGTGCGATTACGACGTTCGGACACACCATTATGCTGAGGTGTTCCAGGCGGCGTGAGTTGTGAAACTATTCCACATTTCCTTAAGTGCGTGCCAAATTCATGACTCAAGTATTCTCCCCCACGATCTGATCGCAAGAACTTGATTTTCCTGTCACGTTGATTCTCAACCTCACTCTGAAATTCCTTGAACTTTTCAAAGGCCTCGGACTTGTGTTTCATTAAGTAGACATACCCATATCTACTCAAGTCATCAGTGAGGGTGAGAACATAACGATAGCCACCGCGAGCCTCAACACTCATTGGACCACACACATCAGTATGTATGATTTCCAATAAGTTGGTTGCTCGCTCCATTGTTCCTGAGAACGGAGTCTTGGTCATTTTACCCATGAGGCATGGTTCGCACGTGTCAAATGATTCGTAATCAAGAGACCCCAAAAGTCCATCTACATGGAGCTTCTTCATGCGTTTGACACCTATGTGACCAAGGCGGCAGTGCCACAAGTATGTGGGACTATCATTATCAACCTTACATCTTTTGGTATTCACACTATGAATATGTGTAACATTACGCTCGAGATCCATTAAGAATAAACCATTCACCAGTGGGGCATGACCATAAAACACATCTCTCATATAAATAGAACAACCATTATTCTCAAATTTAAATGAGTAGCCATCTCGAATTAAACGAGATCCTGATACAATGTTCATGCTCAAAGCTGGCACTAAATAACAATTATTGAGGTTTAAAACTAATCCCGTAGGTAAATGTAGAGGTAGCGTGCCGACGGCGATCACATCGACCTTGGAACCAATCCCGACGCGCATCGTCACCTTGTCCTTCGCTAGTCTCCGCTTATTCCGCAGCTCCTGCTTGAGTTACAAATGTGAGCAACCGCACCGGTATCAAATACCCAGGAGCTACTACGAGTACTGGTAAGGTACACATCAATTACATGTATATCACATATACCTTTAGTGTTGCCGGCCTTCTTGTCCGCTAAGTATTTGGGGCAGTTCCGCTTCCAGTGACCACTTCCCTTGCAATAAAAACACTCAGTCTCGGGCTTGGGTCCATTCTTTGGCTTCTTCCCGGTAGCTTGCTTACCGGGCGCGGCAACCCCATTGCCGTCCTTCTTGAAGTTCTTCTTACCCTTGCCTCTCTTAAACTTAGTGGTTTTATTCACCATCAACACTTGATGTTCCTTTTTGATCTCCACCTCCGCTGATTTCAGCATTGAATATACCTCGGGAATGGTCTTTTCCATCCCCTGCATATTGAAGTTCATCACAAAGCTCTTGTAGCTCGGTGGAAGCGACTGAAGGGTTCTGTCAATGACTGCGTCATCCGGGAGATTAACTCCCAACTAAGTCAAGCGGTTGTGCAACCCAGACATTTTGAGTATGTGCTCACTGACAGAACTATTTTCCTCCATCTTACAACTGAAGAACTTGTCGGAGACTTCATATCTCTCGACCCGGGCATGAGCTTGGAAAACCATTTTCAGCTCTTCGAACATCTCATATGCTTCGTGTTGCTCAAAACACTTTTGGAGCCCCGGTTCTAAGCTGTAAAGCATGCCACACTGAACGAGGGAGTAATCATCAGCACGTGACTGCCAAGCGTTCATAACGTCTTGGTTCTCTAGGATGGGTGTGTCACCTAATGGTGCTTCCAGGACATAATCTTTCTTGGCAGCTATGAGGATGATCCTCAGGTTCCGGACCCAGTCCGTATAGTTGCTGCCATCATCTTTCAGCTTGGTTTTCTCTAGGAACGCGTTGAAGTTAAGGGCAACATTAGTGTGGGCCATTTGATCTACAAGACATATTGTAAAGATTTTAGACTAAGTTCATGATAATTAAGTTCATCTAATCAAATTATTCAATGAACTCCCACTCAGATAGACATCCCTCTAGTCATCTAAGTGAAACATGATCCGAGTCAACTAGGCCGTGTCCGATCATCACGTGAGACGGACTAGTCAACATCAGTGAAAATCTTCATGTTGATTGTATCTTCTATACGACTCATGCTCGACCTTTCGGTCTTCCGTGTTCCGAAGCCATGTCTGTACATGCTAGGCTCGTCAAGTCAACCTAAGTGTATTGTGTGTGTAAATCTGGCTTACACCCGTTGTATTCGAACGTTAGAATCTATCACACCCGATCATCATGTGGTGCTTTGAAACAACGAACCTTCGCAACGGTGCACAATTAGGGGGAACACTTTCTTGAAATTATTACGGGGGATCATCTTATTTAAGCTACCGTCATTCTAAGCAAATAAGATGTAAAACATGATAAACATCACATGCAATCAAATAGTGACATGATATGGCCAATATCATTTAGCTCCTTATGATCTCCATCTTCGGGGCGCCATGATCATCGTCGTCACCGGCATGACACCATGATCTCCATCATCGTGTCTTCATGAAGTTGTCTCATCATCTATTACTTCTACTACTATGGCTAACGGTTTAGCAATAAAGTAAAGTAATTACATGACGTTATATGTTGACACGCAGGTCATAAATAAATTAAGACAACTCCTATGGCTCCTACCGGTTGTCATACTCATCGACATGCAAGTCGTGATTCCTATTACAAGAACATGATCAATCTCATACATCACATATATCATTCATCACATCCTTTTGGCCATATCACATCACACGGCACATGCTGCAAAAACAAGTTAGATGTCCTCTAATTGTTGTTGCAAGTTTTTACGTGGCTGCTATAGGTTTCTAGCAAGAACGTTTCTTACCTACGCCAAAACCACAACGTGATATGCCAATTTCTATTTACCCTTCATAAGGACCCTTTTCATTGAATCCGATCCAACTAAAGTGGGAGATACAAACACCTGCTAGCCACCTTATGCAACTAGTGCATGTCAGTCGGTGGAACCAGTCTCACGTAAGCGTATGTGTAAGGTCGGTCCGGGCCGCTTCATCCCACGATGCCGCCGAATCAAGGTAAGACTAGTAACGGCAAGTAAATTGACAATATCGACGCCCACAATTGCTTTGTGTTCTACTCGTGCATAGAAACTACGCATAGACCTAGCTCATGATGCCACTGCTGGGGAACGTAGCATAATTTAAAATTTTCTACACATCACCAAGATCAATCTATGGAGTTATCTAGCAACGAGGGAAAGGGGAGTGCATCTACATACCCTTGCAGATCGCGAGCGGAAGCGTTCAAGAGAACGGGTTGATGGAGTCGTACTCGTCGTGATCCAAATCACCGATGACCGAGCGCCGAACGGACGGCACCTCCGCGTTCAACACACGTATGGTTGGGAAGACATCTCCTCCTTATTGATCCAGCAAGGGGGAATGAGAGGTTGATGGAGATCCAGCAGCACGACGGCGTGGTGGTGGAAGCAACGGTGATCTCGGCAGGGCTTCGCCAAGCTCAGCGAGAGGGAGAGGTGTCACGGGAGGGAGAGGGAGGCGCCAGGGGCTTGGTTGCACAGCCCTCCCTCCCCCTCTTTATATAGGGGTCCAGGGGGGCACCGGCCCCTCTAGATCCCATCTAGATGGGGGGCGGCAGCCAAGGGGGGTGGCTTGCCCCCCAAGCCAAGTGGGGCGCCCCCCACCCCTAGGGTTTCCAACCCTAGGCGCAGGGGGAGGCCCAAGGGGGGCGCACCAGCCCATCAGGGGCTGGTTCCCCTCCCACTTCAGCCCATGGGGCCCTCCGGGATAGGTGGCCCCACTTGGTGGACCCCCGGGACCCTTCCGGTGGTCCCGGTACAATACCTGTGATCCCCGAAACTTTCCCGGTGGCCGAAACTGGACTTCCTATATACAATTCTTCACCTCTGGACCATTCCGAAACTCCTCGTGACGTTCGGGATCTCATCCGGGACTCCGAATAACTTTCGGGTTACCACATACTAATATCTCAACAACCCCAGCGTCACCGAACCTTAAGTGTGTAGACCCTACGGGTTCGGGAGACACGCAGACATGACCGAGACGACTCTCCGGTCAATAACCAACAGCAGGATCTGGATACCCATGTTGCCTCCCACATGCTCCTCGATGATCTCATCGGATGAACCACGATGTCGAGGATTCAATCAATCTTGTATACAATTCCCTTTGTCAATCGATACGTTACTCGCCCGAGACTCGATCGTCGGTATCCCAATACCTCGTTCAATCTCGTATCCGGCAAGTCACTTTACTCGTACCGTAATGCATGATCCCGTGATCAACCACTTGGTCACATTGAGCTCATTATGATGATGCATTACCGAGTGGGCCCAGAGATACCTCTCCGTCATATGGAGTGACAAATCGCAGTCTCGATTCGTGCCAACCCAACAGACACTTTCGAAGATACCCGTAGTGCACCTTTATAGTCACCCAGTTACGTTGTGACGTTTGGCACACCCAAAGCACTCCTACAGTATCCAGGAGTTGCACAATCTCATGGTCTAAGGAAATGATACTTGACATTCGAAAAAGCTCTAGCAAACGAACTACACAATCTTTGAGCTATGCTTAGGATTGGGTCTTGTACATCACATCATTCTCCTAATGATGTGATCCCGTTATCAATGACATCTAATGTCCATAGTCAGGAAACCATGACTATCTTTTGATCAACGAGCTAGTCAACTAGAGGCTCACTAGGGACATGTTGTGGTCTATGTATTCACACATGTATTACGATTTCCGGATAACACAATTATAGCATGAACAATAGGCAATTATCATGAACAAGGAAATATAATAATAACCATTTTATTATTGCCTCTAGGGAATATTTCCAATAGGTGGGACCAATACCTTCTCCTCATTACATAATTTGATGCGTTCTGATCCAACATAAGCCGATAAGCCTGTGCATCCAACTCGGCCCGCTCCGCAGCCATCCTGGTGTTCTTGGCTGCTAGGTCTACCTTGGCTTGAGCTATCTGATCCTTCACCTTCACGACTTCTGTGTTATGCTGATCCTGATTCGCTGGGTTAACTTCAGCCGCCAGCAGCATTGCCAAAGCGTCGAATATATCAGACAAACCCTGAGCCGGCGGCGGCGCAGGGCCTCCTACCCCAGCTGTTGTCGCTGATGCTGAACCGAAGATCATTGCTGCTGCAGTTGAAGAATGTTGCATTGACTGTGTACCAGCCATGAAGATCGCAACTCGGCTCGGCGGATCAAGGGGGTCCGGAATACTGTCGCCATCGGAACAACCCCCAAACTGGCCATCTTGCAGTTGGTACAATGACTCGGTCTCTCCGGTAGATGACTCGTCATCAGAGTAAACGACGGTTTCGCCACCAGATACCGATCTATCCTCATATTCCACTCCGTGGATGACTTCCATGAAGGCACGCTTCATGGCAGGCTGAACCCGGGCGGATCTCGCACGCTGAACCATTTCGACGATGTCGGCGCAGGTGTCCAGCTCAAGGCCCGGTTCGCCGATCTTGCCAATGAAGACATGAATACCGCCGAAGGGGACCCGATATCCATACTCAATTGAACCGGCCTCAGGGCCCCAGCCTGCATCGTTGATGTAGAGCTTGTCGTGACGACTCTTGGTCATCTGGCCCACACCGTATCCTTTGAGCCCTTCAAAGCTGCCCTCTAAGAACTTGAAACCATCATGCGATAGCCCCATGGTGGGCGCCAACTGTCTTGGGATTGTCATGGCAGATGTCCTAGTGTGAGGACTTAGTCGTGGAGCCATCGCAACGTAGTTAGCTTAAAGGGGTTAAAGCGGACAAAGAACGCAAGGAATTATACTAGTTCGGCACCTTGCGGTGAAGGTAAAGCCTACTCCAGTTATGATGGGATTGCTAGGGTTTCGATGGCCAGGGAGCGAATACACTTTGCCTGGCTCTTGAGTTGTTGTTTCTTGTCCTTGAACCGCCGCCGTGTCGTCCCTTTATATACACAGGTTGACGCCCGGTGGTTTGCAGAATCCCGGCCGGCTCATAAACGTGTCCGGCTCAGTTTCTATCATTTCCTATCTTACAACACTAGTTACATACTTTATGGCGGTTTATGTTTACGGGCCCTAATCCCCATTTGGGCCCTGGGCTTTTAGATCTCTTGTAGTAAAGTGCCATGCTCCTTGTCTTCACGGGCTTCAATATGGATAACTCCTTATGGGTATAACTCGGCCCCTCCTGGGCGGTTTATACTCAGTAGTTATATCCCCAACAGTGATGCATAGCAACGAGAGGGGAGAATATGTCTACCTACCCTCGTAGACCGAAAGCGGAAGCATTTATGAACGCGGTTGATGTACTCGTACACCTTCATGATCCGTCCCGATCAAGTATCGAACGTACGGCACCTTCGCGTTCAGCACATGTTCAGCTCGATGGCGTCCTCGCCTTCTTGATCCAGCAAGAGGGGCGAAGTAGTACATGAGTTCCGGCAGCACGACGGCGTGGTGACGGTGTTGGTGAAGAACAATCTCCGGAGGGCTTTGCCTAAGCACTACGAAAACTATTACGGGGGATAAACTAGAGGGGACGGGGTTGCCGGCACACGGCTTGGCGTTTCTTGGTGTGTCTTGGGTGCTAGCCCTACCCCTCTATTTATATGTTGAGCCTTGGGGTCAAAACTTGGAGTAAAAACCTCCCCAGAGTCAGTTTCATTCGAAAGGCAAGAGTCCTTCTCGGACTCCAGCGCCAGACGCCCGGGTTCCCGGCGTCTGGACCCAGACGGCAGGGACCCTGGCGTCTGGCCCGTGGACTCCGCAAAACTTCCTTTTGCACTTTCCAATAACCTTGTGGGCTTTCCCCTTTGGCGCAAATAAAGTGTTCTTGTACCCAAACATTTCGGGAAACATCCGGAAACCCTTCCGGTGAATTCTGGAACCCTTCCAGAGACCAAACACTATTATCCCATATATCAAACTTTATCTCCGGACCATTCCGGAGTTCCTCGTCATGTCCGTGATCTTATCCGGAACTCCGAACAACATTCGGTTACCAACATACATAACTCAGAAATACTATATCGTCAATGAACGTTAAGCATGCGGGCCCTACAGGTCCGAGAAATATGTAGACATGACCGAGACACTTCTCTGGTCAATAACCAATAGCGGAACCTGGATGCCCATATTGGCTCCTACATATTCTACGAAGATCTTTATCAGTCGAACCGCATAACAACATACGTTGTTCCCTTTGTCATCGGTATGTTACTTGCCCGAGATTCGATCGTCGGTATCTCAATACCTAGTTCAATCTCGTTACCAGCAAGTCTCTTTACTCGTTCCGTAATGCATCATCCCACAACTAACTCATTAGTTACGTTGCTTGCAAGGCTTATAGTGATGTGCATTACCGAGAGGGCCCAGAGATACCTCTTCGACAATCGGAGTGACAAATCCTAATCTCGATCTATGCCAACTCAACAAGTACCATTGGAGACACCTGTAGAGCACCTTTATAATCACCCAGTTACATTGTGACGCTTGGTAGCACACAAAGTGTTCCTCCGGTAATCAGGAGTTGCATAATCTCATAGTCATAGGAACATGTATAAGTCATGAAGAAAGCAATAGCAGTAAACTAAAACGATCAAGTGCTAAGCTAATGGAATGGGTCAAGTCAATCACATCATTCTCAAGGCTTATAATGATGGGACTCCTTAAAACCAGGTTTGTCATGAGAGTCCACCATACCTACCTATGGATTGAGTAAGATCCTTCAAGTAAGTTGCCATTGGTGCATGCAATAAAAATTTCTCTCTAAATATGTATGATCTATTAGTGCGAAGAAAATAAGCTTTATACAAACTTGTGATAGGGAAGAAATAAAAGCGACAGACTGCATAATAAAGGTCTTTATCACAAGCAGCAATATAAAGTGACGTTCTTTTGCATTAAGATTTTGTGCATCCAACCATAAAAGCGCATGACAACCTCTGCCTCCCTCTGCGAAGGGACTATCTTTTACTTTTATCTTCTACCCTTATACAAGAGTCATGGTGATCATCACCTTTCCCTTTTTACACTTTTTCCTTTGGCAAGCACTTTGTGTTGGAGTGGTTCGGATATATATATATATATCACTTGGATGTAGGTTTTCATAAATTATTATTGTTGACATTACCCTTGAGGTAAAATGTTGGGAGGCAAAACTATAAGCCCCTATCTCTCTCTGTGTCTGATTAAAACTTTCAACCCATAAATATCACATGAGTATTAGCAATTGTGAAAGATTAAATGATAGTTGAGTATGTGGAGTTTGTTGAATCAAAGCTCTTACATAGACCCTTCCCGAAAATAAGATGAATTGCAATTGTTTGATGACTAAGAGCACAATTTGTTAGTTTTCAAGAAAGTTTATGATCTATACTTTAACATATGAATAGCTTGTTACTTGATCATGAGAAGTTTTATGAGTTGAGCTACTGTTAGGATATATAATGATGCTATAAAAAGTAATTGAAACTATTATTGATCAAACTTAAAGCACTTGCTAGCATTCACACTTCATAACTTATTTCTTTTCTCATTTACCTACTCGTGGACGAGCAGAAATTAAGCTTGGGGATGCTGATACGTCTCCAACGTATCTATAATTTATGAAGTATTCATGCCATGTTTACAATAGTTCTATATCATTTCGGTATGATTTGATTAGAACTAACCCGGACTGACGCTGTTTTCAGCAGAACTACCGTGGTGTTGTTTTTGTGCAGAAATAAAAGTTCTCGGAACGCGATGAAAATCAATGGAGAATTTTTCTGAAAAATATAAGAAATACTGGAACAAAAATCTGTCGAAGGGGAGTCCCATGGGCCCCACAAGGGTGGGGGGCACGCCCCTATGCCTCGTGGACTACCCGTGGGGCCCCCTGACTTGTTCTCGACACCAACCTCTCCTATAAATACCCAAACCTCCAGAAATTAACCTAGATAGGAAGTTCCGCTGCCGCAAGCCTCTGTAGCCACAAGAAATCAATCTAGGCCCTCTCTAGCACCCTGCCGGAGGGGGCCATCATCACCGGAGGGCATGGAGGAGGATCCCGGAGGGGCCATCATCACCATGTAGGCCAAGGACCAGAGGGAGAACCTCTCCCCATCTAGGGGGGGATGCCATGGAGGAGGAAGCACAAGGGGGAGAACCTCTCCTCCTCTTTCTCGGTGGCGCCGGAGTGCCATCGGGAGGGGAATCATCGCCGCGGTGATCGTCTTCATCAACATCACCATCCTCATCTCTTTTACGCGATGATAATACATGTATTTTTATTTCCTTATATCATGATAAATGTTTATTATTCATGCTAGAATTGTATTAACCGGAAACATAATACATGTATGAATACATAGACAAACAGAGTGTCACTAGTATGCCTCTACTTGACTAGCTCGTTAATCAAAGATGGTTATGTTTCCTAACCATGAACAAAGAGTTGTTATTTGATTAACGAGGTCACATCATTAGTTGAATGATCTGATTGACATGACCCATTTCATTAGCTTAGCACCCGATCGTTTAGTATGTTGCTATTGCTTTCTTCATGACTTATACATGTTCCTATGACTATGAGATTATGCAACTCCCGTTTGCCGGAGGAACACTTTGGGTACTACCAAATGTCACAACATAACTGGGTGATTATAAAGGAGTACTACAGGTGTCTCTAATGGTAGATGTCGGGTTGGCGTATTGCGAGATTAGGGTTTGTCACTCCGATTGTCGGAGAGGTATCTCTGGGCCCTCTCGGTAATACACATCACATAAGCCTTGCAAGCATTATAACTAAGATGTTAGTTGTGAGATGATGTATTACGGAACGAGTAAAGAGACTTACCAGTAACGAGATTGAACTAGGTATTGGATACCGACGATCGAATCTCGGGCAAGTAACATACCGATGACAAAGGGAACAACGTATGTTGTTATGCGGTCTGACCGATAAAGATCTTCGTAGAATATGTAGCAGCCAATATGGGCATCCAGGTCCCGCTATTGGTTATTGACCGGAGACGTGTCTCGGTCATGTCTACATTGTTCTCGAACCGTAGGGTCCGCACGCTTAACGTTACGATGACAGTTATTATGAGTTTATGCATTTTGATGTACCGAAGGTTGTTCGGAGTCCCGGATGTGATCACGGACATGACGAGGAGTCTCGAAATGGTCGAGACATAAAGATTGATATATTGGAAGCCTATGTTTGGACATCGGAAGTGTTTCGGGTGAAATCGGGATTTTACCGGATCACCGGGAGGTTACCGGAACCCCCCGGGAACCATATGGGCCTTATTGGGCCTTAGTGGAAAGGTGAAAGGGGCAGCCCAAGGTGGGCTGCGCGCCTCCCCCCCCCTAGTCCTATTAGGACTAGGAGAGGTGGCCGGCCACCTCTCTCTCTCTTTTTCCTTGGGAGTCCTATTAGGAATAGGATTGGGGGGGGTCCTACTCCCGGTAGGAGTAGGACTCCTCCTGCGCCTCCATTGCTTGGCCGGCCAGCCCTCCCCCTGGCAACCTTTATATACGGGGGCAGGGGGCACCTCTAGACACACAAGTTGATCATTGAGATCGTTCCTTAGCCGTGTGCGGTGCCCCCTGCCACCAAATTCCACCTCGATCATATCGTTGTAGTGCTTAGGCGAAGCCCTACGTCGGTAGTACATCAAGATCGTCACCACGCCGTCGTGCTGACGGAACTCCTCCCCGAAGCTTTGCTGGATCGGAGCCCGGGGATCATCATCGAGCTGAACGTGTGCTAAGAACTCGGAGGTGCCGGAGTAACGGTGCTTGGATCGGTCGGATCGGGAAGAATACGTACAACTACTTCCTCTACGTTGTGTCAATGCTTCCGTTGCGATCTACAAGGGTACGTAGATCAGACTCTCCCCCTCGTTGCTATGCATCACCATGATCTTGCGTGTGCGTAGGAAATTTTTTGAAATTACTACGTTCCCCAACAGTTTACGTGCTGATTATTTCTTATCAAAATTCGTCAAATGGCATCCGTACACAACGATATGACTTAAATATGCCAGGGGCTTCGTTTTCCCCGTAACACGGCAATAAAAGTCCGAACACCTTCATGGAAGTTCGGCACCCCGAACTTATAGCATTATATGCATCAGCTCCGAATCATGTCTTGGGTGAATAGTTGGGTTTGCCCGGCTCCCATGTTTTGGTACCTTACGTTTGCTATATTGGCTAAGGTAGCACTAGGAGAACTACTGTGATTGTGTCCCGGTTCTTCCGGATGAGCACCTCAGTAGAGAAAGCCGAAAATTGACTGTCATGATATGACAAGAGCTGGTCAGCTATTCGAGTGGTCACACAATCTTTCAGAATTTCTCCCGCATAATGCCATAACCAATGCAGCATGCGATGGATCGGCTTTTTCTCCGATCAGGCGCTTATAGAGCCCCTAGTACGGTCTTCCGAACACAAGGGGTTGCGCCGACCAT
Organism: Triticum monococcum; assembly: GCA_034509565.1. Lineage (NCBI taxonomy): Eukaryota > Viridiplantae > Streptophyta > Magnoliopsida > Poales > Poaceae > Triticum > Triticum monococcum. Next base: position 522,841,033 of record CM067842.1, on the reverse strand, counting down.
ACTAAAGCTCCTGTGGCTAAGTGAGAGTGATAAAACCCTATAGTCCGATTGCCTGGTTCGTTGTGCTGAGCACCTCCTTCGGAGGACCCAAAACTGGGATAAAGAGTGCTCAGGTTTATCCCGAACCCCCCCCCGGTACTTCTTACGTGGGGGTAGAAGCCGACGACTAGCCAACTCTCAGCCTTAACATACAAACGGCCACACAGGAGGGTAAACTTTTATACAACATGCGACATATAAACGGCCCTGTTCAAACATTACAAAGGACAACATGATCGGCATTCATGGAAATATAATGTCCTTGGTACATAGCTCCGCTGCAAGGTAGGATCCTTTCAGGACACTCTTATAGTACAATTCGGGCTTGCGGTGCTCCTTCCCCTCTGGCGGTCCCTCGGTCACTAGCTTTTCGGCATCCATCTTCCCCCAGTGCACCTTTGCAAGGGCGAAGGCCATTCACGCTCCTTCTATACAGACAGACTGCTTGATGACGTCAAGTCGAGAGCAAGCGCTTACAAGCCGCCTCACGAGCCTAAAAGTAGCTGCTTGGAATCGGCTCGGCAGGCCATAGCCGGATAACCATATCTTTCATGGCTAGTTCCACCGCCTTATGCAGTTCGATCAGCTGTTTCAGTTGATCGGCAAAAGGCACCAGATAATTCGGTGCCAAATACTGCGACCAAAAGAGCTTATCGGTGGTGTTCCTTCCTTCGGCTTGGTAGAATTGAGCGGCATCTGATATATTGTGAGGTAGCTCGGCAAATACACCTGAGAAGTCCGGATTCACAATCAGAAACATATTTTTCCCTTCAAAAACTTGCTTTACATGGGAAAAGCCTTACCCGTCGCGATCTTCCTCGCCTCTTGGATCCCCTGCAGGGCGCTTTGGGTTTCCCCCGGGCATCGCTCGTGGCTTGACGCGCCTTGGTGAGTTCGGACTCTTTCTCCGTTAAACTCTGCTCCAAGGCCTCGCATTTACTTACGGCCTCTTGCAGCTCCTGCTCAGCTTTAATAACTCTATCTTCGTGTTTCTCATGAAGAGTCCGCTCCGTGGCCGCCTTTTTCTCGGCCTCGGCAACGGCCCTTTTGAGGGCCTCGACTTCGGTCATAACCCCTAGCACAAATTATGCGGCTTATTTCATACTGAACATTTATTTCACAATAAATGCGTGTAACGCTTATGCATACCTTGTTTATCCCTCAACTGCATTTCTAATTGGCCAATTTCTTCTATGGCCCGCTCCAGACTTTGATTCAGTCTAGAGATCTCCGCAGTATGAGAGGCAGCACCCGCTACAGGTTTCTGCTTGGAACAGAAGAGAAATCAATATCACTCAATGAGTCTTCCTATGATTATCAATGTGATCCCCTGTCTGGTTCCTTCTTTTACCAAACAGGGTATCAAGGGCTACTATCTATACTATGACACTGTCGGCGTTCTGGGAATGGGGGTCCCCAGACTTGCCTGCCTGCGGCCTGCGGCGTGGCTCAAGTGGGGGCCCAGCGCGGCCCATCTTCATCAACATGAGGCTCAAGACCCTCGCGAGGGGCCAAGCCTCGCGAGGCGGACGACACGGCGCATCCTCAGGCACAGCCTCGTCAGGCTGGCTCGCGAGGAGGCGGAGAGTTCAAGGCAGGGTACCTCGCGAGGTGCCCATGACGCAAGCCGTGACGACACGGGGCACCAGGCGGGTGCCAGCGCGCGCAGCGTCCCTCTTTCCTCTTTGGTGCAAAGGGGGCAAGCGTATCCGCGGAGTACCGAGGCATCAGGCAAAGGTTGCCACTTCGGTGCAACGAGACCAAGACCAGGAGGACTACGAGACGGAGGTCACCATGGAGCCCAGCGCGGCGTCATCACCAGAGCCTTTGGCAGGCGAAGATTGCTTTTGTCAGGATAGATGTACTCGTTGTCCCCCTTCAAATTAGCCCGCCATTGTTGGATCCCTTCCCGCTCAATATTTGGGGAAAGGACCAGGGCCACTATAAATAGGACTAGCCACCCACATAGCAGGGGGTGGGTTGGTTGGTTCGTTCATTGGTTCGTTCGGTTCGCAAGTAGAGAGAGAGAGGGTGACTGAACTCTTCATAGCAGTTCATCACCACAGCGAAGAACAGACCCTCGCGAGGCTGTTCTTCCTTGTATTGTTCATCCACACTAGCCCCAGGAGGCAATCCATCCACCACACACTGGAGTAGGGTATTACACCACATCGGTGGCCCGAACCAGTATAAATCTTGTGTCTTTCGTGCAGCTCTTTTAGTAGTTTAGATCCCATCGAGACGGAGAGGTTGAGGGTGAGACTTCCGCGTGCACCCCAGTGTTCGAACCTTAAGGGTCTGCCAGAACCCGAAATCCGACATTTGGCGCGCTAGGTAGGGGTGCGCCAGAATTCGTCTTCCACCGCTCCGCTCTCCTCCGACCGTCGCATCCATGTCTGACGCTCGTCGGGCCCGCGCCGAGCGCCGGGCCGCCATCGCCTCTTGCGTCACCCAGACGGCCCCCGTCGATGGGCGTCCTCGTCGTTCCCCGTCGCCCGCCGTCAACGCCGCCACCGGCCCGGCGGGGGGCGAGCAGCAGGCATCGTCTCAGCACCCGTCCGTGCGGCAAGACGGCCGCACCGCCACTCCATCACTCGCTCCAGCCGGTTCTTCGTCCCGCACGCTCCGCGCACCCTCGGAGGCTCGAGCTGCGCTCCTTGCGGCAAATGAGCTCCTGCGCTACCGTCCCGTCGACGACGTCTACGAAGAATGGCATGACCGCGTCGCCGAGCTTGTCCGTGCCTCAGGGGGCTCTTCCACGCCATCCGTCCCTCTACGCCGCACTCCGCCCCGCACGGGCAACGAAGCTCCGGAGGCGCACCAGCCGCCTCCTCTTCAAGAAGATGCCGTGGCTCCAAGGCGACTGGCCCTGGGCAGAACCCGCTCCGCCAGGCGCCATCGCAACAAGAGCAAAGCTGCCAAGAAATCCCATGCCCGCAGGGGGCTGCCAGGGCGCTCCCTGCTCCGGCACGCCACGACCCTACTCCAGCTCCGGCACGCCAAGACCCCGCCCTGCTCCTAGCTGCAGCGCGTGGGGACCCTCAAGACCAAGTTCTCCACCAACCGAGGCCTTTCGTGGCCACCACGGGCTGCCACGCCTACACCACTGAGCTGCGCAGCGTCGCGTGGCCCGGCAAGTTCAAGCCCGACCTGCCTCCTCGCTACGATGGCACAACCGATCCTGCAGAGTTCCTCCAGCTCTATGAGCTGGGCATCGAGGCTGCCGGCGGGGATGAAAAGGTCATGGCAAACTGGTTCCCCATGGCGCTCAAGGAAGGAGCTCGAACCTGGCTCCTGAATCTGGCTCCAGGCACGATCTCCTCCTGGGACCAGATGCGCGCCCGCTTCATCGCCAACTTCCAAGGTACTCGCGACCGGCCGCCCGCCGTGAGCGACATGCGCCGCATCAAGCAACAACCTGGAGAGACCCTGCAAAAGTACATCCAGCGCTTCAACAGCACGTGCCTCAAGATCCCCAAGGTGTCCGAGGAGGCCATCATCTCCGCCTTCTCTGACGGCGTGCGTGACGTCAAGATGAAGGAGGAGCTGGCGATGCACGAAGACCTCTGCACCTCCCTGGAGCTGTTCAACTTGGCGAACAAGTGCGCCAGGGCTGAGGAGGGATGTCTCTCCCTCCTCGAGCTGCCTGCCACGGACCCAGAAGAGAAGAAGCCCAAAGCCAAGGATGCAAAGCGCAAGGGGGCTGCCGTACTCGCGGCAGAACCAGACACCAAGCGGGGCAAGGATCTGCCCGAACCCTCCAGAGGCAGCCGGTACTGTGTGTACCATGACCTCCACACCCACAACACAAACGAATGCCAAGAGCTCCACGCCGTACGAGAAGGAAGGATCGGTCGTCGCCCTAACCGTGCTGACCGGGGCTACGGTCGAGGAGGAGGAAGAAACCCAGGGCGCTGGGAAGACCGCGGCCCGCGCCAGGGGTGGCGCGACCAGCCTTGCGAGGACCGCTGGCGGGACCTGCCTCGTGAGGGGGACTGGAGAGACCAACCTCGCGAGGATCGCCCTCATGGCAACGCAGGCCTGCCTCCGCTGCCGTCTCCACCAAGGAGGAACGAAGGCCGCCATCAAGACGAGGGGGCTAGGGGCTTCCAGGAGCCGCGTGCGATTGCCTGCATCCTGGGCGGAGCTCAAGCCCCAGCCTCCCAACGTATCTTCAAGCAGTTTGCCCGCGAAGTGAATGCAGTTCTCCCCAAGCTCGAAGCAACGCGCCCCCTCAGGTGGTCGGCGTGCCCCATCATGTTCAGCTCGGCAGACCAGCTCAAGTGCGCAGCCACTGCAGGAGTCCTCCCGATGCTCTGCTCCCCGGTCATCAGCAACGTGCTGGTCACCAAGACCCTCATCGATGGCGGGGCAGGGCTCAACGTCCTGTCCGTGGAAACATTCAACAACCTCCAAGTGCCCTATGACCAGCTTCAGCCAACCAGGCCTTTCTCCGGGATCATCGATGGTTCGACAGTCCCGATCGGGCAGGTCCGCCTCCCTGTCACCTTCGGGGCCCGCAGCAACTACCGCACCGAGCTCATCGACTTCGACATCACCCACATCCGTCTGCCGTACAATGCCATCCTCGGGTACCCAGTGCTGGCCAAGTTCATGGCCGTGACCCACCACGGCTACAACGTCCTCAAGATGCCAGGAAGTGGCGGCGTCATCATGGTGCCCTGTGAAGAGAGAGATGCAGTGTGTTCCCTGGAGCGAGCTTTCTAGGCCGCGTCGCTAGAAGACCCAGATCGCGGAAGCAGGAGGCTTCCTGAGACCATCCCCAAGAGGAAGAAGACGTCGTCAGGCTCAGCCCCTCAGGGCCCGTGCCTCCTTAGGAGGGCCCTCTGTCCATCGCATAGGAAAGCGCGCCCGGCGCCCTCCTTGGGCAGGGCTCGGGGGCTCTCACCTGGAGGGCCACCGACCTAGCCGGAGTCACGAGGGAGGCGCTTGGGCACCATGTGGAGGCGTGCGTCGTAGCATGTTTCCCTTGAGAGGGAGCCAGGCGAGGAAGATCAGACCAGCAAGAGTTCGTTGACGAGGCCATTCAAGAACTACAGGAGACAAGGATCATGAGAGGTTGCCGCCGCTTGCCAGCCGTGGCCCCACATCCAGGCGAGGATGGTGGGCTACGCGTCTGCGTCGACGTACCAGGGCTCAATCAGATCGCCACAACGGAGCGCCTCTGGCCCTCGCGAGTGGGGCGCTGCGGAGGTCCACCCCACAGCTATGTTCGCATGCCTTACGGCCTGCCGAGCATGGCTGCGGCGTACCAGCGCCTCATGAGGGGCATCGTCGAGGCTCAGGAAGACAGGCGGTTCACGGCTCTGGCGGAGGTGGAGACAGCTCGCGAGGAGTCACCAGTGCCTCCGGAGCCTCCCGAGGCCCCGGGGCCTGGGGGCTCGTGAGGATCGGCTTCTGCAGCCCGTCAAGTCTGCTGCACCAACGCCACTACGCCGATGACATCCTCAGGTGACATCTTTCAAGTTCCGTTCTCAGCTGGGAGCACCCCCCCCTCCCAGGGTTGCATCACTCCCAGGCCGCGTGGGTCCGCCCCCGCGGCATGTATCTGCATTTACCTTTCCGTCCTTAGCTTGCCTTGTTGGGGGCGCCCCTCGGGCTGCATCATCCCCAAGCCGCTGGGGCCAGGCCCAGCGGCGTGTATCTCCGTAGTGTTTATTTCCAACTATGCATTGCCTATCACGCTTAGCTGCATGGTGCCCGTCCGCGGCATCTTCTCTTCCCATGTCGGCCACTTGCACGTTAAAGGGGGGGGTGCCTGAGCATCGCGACTCAGGGCTCTTACTGGCTCTCGAGCCCTCACCCTCTGGCCTTGTCCACGGCATCGCAACCTGGCATACCAGCGACGGCTGAGACAAACTCGAGGGCCGGGACCCGAGGATGTAGAGTACCGGCATCTAACCAAATTTTGCAGGGACACATCTCAAGATACGGCCCAGTGCCGGGCGCAACCCGCCCAGAGGTAGGGCCTCGTGAGTCCCGCGCTGGCTCACGGGTGCCCAGATACGCCTCGCCTACCTCAACCAGCAAGCTCTTGAGTGACTAACGATCAACTAATGGCCGCCGTGGCAACACCATCTTCTTTCTGTGATGACCTTGCAGGATCCCTGGAGGGAACCGCGCAAGCCGAGGCCCTCATGAGGTTTCCTTCACCCTCGCCCGCGCGAACCACTTGCACGTTAAAGGGGGGTGCCTGAGCATCGCGACTCAGGGCTCTTACTAGCTCTCCAGCCCTCACCCTCTGGCCTTGTCCACGGCATCGCGACCTGGCATACCAGCGACGGCTGAGACAAGCTCGAGGGCCGGGACCCGAGGACGTAGAGCAGAAAGGGGAGCAGAGGCAGGGAAGAAGGGGCCTCGCGAGGACCTTGCCGAGCGTTTCCGCTCCTATCCACACACGGACCCAACGGCACACCTGGAACGGCCCCTGATCCTCAAGATAAGTTACCACCCACGGCACTGGCTGCTGCAGCACTACCCCCGCACCTAAAGCAACTCCGTACTAGCGACGTTGCTTCCCTTTCTCACTAAGTGATGGCTGCTTGGGCGCCAAAGGGGACCTCCTGAGCATCGCGACTCAAGGGCTCTTACCGGACCTCGGGTCGCTCACCTCCTGGCCTTGACCACGGCATCGCGACCTGGCATACCAGCGACGGCTGACGCCGCCTTGGGACTGGGACCTGTCGGCGTAGAGCACCAAGCCCTCGCGAGGCTCGAAAGGGAGAACTAAGCTATGACGGAATCAGCAACTCACACGAATCCATAGCAAAGGTCATATATTAACAAACGGGACTACAGACACCTTACAAGCCCCCATGGGGCGCATTTTGATTCCTCGCAGGGAACGGATCCTAAGAAGTGCTAACTACATGGGCTCCTACAGAAGATGCCATCATCAACAGTGGGCCGTCAGGCACCGGCGCCAACCACATCCAGATCAGGGTCGGTGACGGCCTGACGAGCCCGCCCTGCTCCGGGAGCAGCGCCGGCTCGGGGGCTCGTAGCTGTCGTCGCTCGTCTCCGGAGTCGCGAAGATCTCGCTGGAGCCGCTGGACCCTCGGGCGCCACTACCAAGGGGGCGGTCGACGGGCCTAGCCCTCACCAGGGCGAGGTCCTGGCCGCCTCTCCCGCGGCAGCACTCCAGCCGGCGCCCGATCGCGTCGAAGACCTTGAAGAACATCACCTTCGCACCGTCATACTCCAGGTGGACCGTGAAGACGCCTCTTTCCCTGCAGACCCGGGCGATCTCCCTCCAGCCGCGGGACATGAAGACCGCGCCCGGGGCAGCGACGACGACCTCGGCCTCGGTCGCGGGGGCACCGCAGTCGGCGTGCTGCAGCTGGAGCTCCATAGGCCCCCCTGGAAGAACCATGGAGGCGAAGAAGGGAGGAAGGCGGATCCAGGACTGAAGAGGAGTGACGATGTGGAGCACGAACTCATGGGAGGAGCCCTCGGCATGGACTCCAGGAGGAACCACCCATGCCTTCACAACCCGACGGCGCCGACGACGGCGCTGACTGCGGGGATCAGCATCAACACCTCCGGGGCCCTCGACGTGGGCGTACAAGGGCAGCGGGAACCCCGGCGGAGCCCGCTCGCCCCAGGGCCTCGCCACCATCGGATGGTCCTCATCGTCCCGGCTGCAATGCGCGAGTCGCTTCTTCGGCGGGAGAGGGTGTGGCCCTTCTCGAGGAGCCTTTCCCTTCTCTGATGCAGAGAATCGGCGAATCGGAGCCATCACACCAAGACGGAGCAAGAACTAAGGCAAAGGAGAGAGCAAGAGGAGATGGACTGGACGGGCACGAGCGGTGCCATACTTATAGCCGGCGAAGGCCAACCGCCGGTCTCCATGATCACAGGTAATCATAACACATTCTGCATGCAGGGACTTGTCCAACTCGCACGATCACCAAGGCGTCGTGGGGAAGCGGAGGCGCCATGTCCAATCAACTGCCATGCGGCGTCCGAGGCCGCAGGCTATTGGGGCCCGCGGCGCTTTGCCCTTGCCCTTTCGCCTCTCGGCACGGCCAAGTCCATGCGCACCTTGGGCCCGGGGGCTACTGTCGGCGTTCTGGGAACGGGGGTCCCCAGACTTGCCTGCCTGCGGCCTGCGGTGTGGCTCAAGTGGGGGCCCAGCGCGGCCCATCTTCATCAACACGAGGCTCAAGACCCTCACGAGGGGCCAAGCCTCGCGAGGTGGACGACACGGCGCATCCTCAGGCACAGCCTCGTCAGGCTGGCTCGCGAGGAGGCGGAGAGTTCAAGGTGGGGTACCTCGCGAGGTGCCCATGACGAAAGCCGTGACGACACGGGGCACCAGGCGGGTGCCAGCGCGCACAACGTCCCTCTTTCCTCTTTGGTGCAAAGGGGGCAAGCGTATCCGCGGAGTACCGAGGCATCAGGCAAAGGTTGCCACTTCGGTGCAACGAGACCAAGACCAGGAGGACTACGAGACGGAGGTCACCATGGAGCCCAGCGCGGCGTCATCACCAGAGCCTTTGGCAGGCGAAGACTGCTTTTGTCAGGATAGATGTACTCGCTGTCCCCCTTCAAATTAGCCCGCCATTGTTGCATCCTTTCCCGCTCAATATTTGGGGAAAGGACCAGGGCCACTATAAATAGGACTAGCCACCCACATAGCGGGGGGTGGGTTGGTTGGTTCGTTCGTTGGTTCGTTCGGTTCGCAAGTAGAGAGAGAGAGAGAGAGAGAGAGAGAGAGAGAGAGAGGGTGACTGAACTCTTCATAGCAGTTCATCACCACAGCGAAGAACAGACCCCTCGCGAGGCTGTTCTTCCTTGTATTGTTCATCCACACCAGCCCCAGGAGGCAATCCATCCACCACACACTGGAGTAGGGTATTACACCACATCGGTGTCCCGAACCAGTATAAATCTTATGTCTTTCGTGCAGCTCTTTTAGTAGTTTAGATCCCATCGAGACAGAGAGGTTGAGGGCGAGACTTCCGCGCGCACCCCAGTGTTCGAACCTTAAGGGTCTGCCGGAACCCGAAATCCGACAGACACTCTTCGGCAACTTATAAAACATACCTCAAAGCCTCTTATAAGGCTGATATAGGCTTCGTTCAGTCCACTCTCGGTTGACTGAATCTTCTCAATCACCGCACCCATGAGGGCACGGTGTTCGTCAACAATGGAGGCGTCTCGTAATGCCACCAACAAAGCATCTGACACCTTTGGATGGACAGATGTCGCCGGCGGAACAGACACGCCCCCTCTAGCCAAAGGAGGCTGCCTTCTTGATTCCGGAGCCGTATAAACCTATGGAATCGCATCCGGTGAGGAGCTGAACCCAGGGTCGACCCCTATGGGAATCTTTTCCCCCACGTGTCCGGCCCCTGTGGCTTGACCTCCAGGCGCTGCCTTCACGGTTTCTTCCTTTCCTCCTTGGTCGGGGTCCTTCTGGGACGAAGCCTCGATGTTATGCACATGTTTGGAGGAAGGGGCCTTTTGGGGCGTCCCACTCTCCATAGCATTCGAGCTCAGCAGGTCCTCTGATGAGGATTGTTTGGTACAGGACCTCACCGGACTACCAAAAAATATGGCTTAAGGTTAAAATACTAAGCCATGATGAGTCCGAACGCTTAAACATACTCGGATTTTATATACTTACGAGTTGACCAAGGGCTGGGCCCTGGGATCCCATGCCAGGCCGCTGTCAGCGGCGGTAGTGGACTCCTCCGGAAGAGAAGCCCTTCCACTTTTGGGCAGGTCAGCCTCCAAGGGTACGGAGGCCGTCCTCTTCCTCCTTCCCCCCGCAGGGGATTCATCTTCCTCCTCCTTTTTATCCTCTTCGGAGGCGGAACGGGCATCAGAGCCTTCGGGTATTGTGTCCGAAGTGTCGCGACGACGAAGGCCGCCCCAGGTCTTTTTGGCCTCCTTTTCGGCCGTCTTCTTCGGCACCTTGTAGGGCGCCGGGACCAGCATCTTCGTCAGAAGTGGGATGGCCAGGTCTTCGGGCAACGAGGCCGGACAATGGATCCGCTCCGCCTTCTTCATCCAGCTCTGGGGGAGTTGAATAAACATGCGTTAAGCGCTTCCTTTGGGTCATGCGGATAGAAAAGTTTGATAAACTCACCGAACTTGTAGGGCGGGACAGTTGGTACCCGCGGTCTTCGGCGGAGTCCGCCCATGATTTGCTGGACTTGAAAAGCACCTTCCAAATGTCCTCGTGCGAGGAGCCGAAGAACCTTCGCAAAGTTTGGTGCCTAGCCAGGTCGAAATCCCATAGATTGCAAGTCCGGTGTTGACAGGGCAGTATCCAGCAGACTAACATCACCTGGACTATGTTAACAAGTTCAATGTTCTTATCTCCCATATCTTTAACATGCGTCTGAAGCACCGACAGTTCGTCGAACGAGGACCAGTCCAGGCCTTTCTTGACCCAGGATGTAAGCCGCAGAGGGGCGCCGGATCGAAACTCGGGAGAGGCGGCCCATTCCTTGCCGCACGGCTCAGTGATGTAAAACCACTGCTGTTGCCACTCCTTGACAGAATCATTAAAGGTTCCCATTGGCCATACGACGTCGGGCATCTTGCTCACCATAGCACCCCCGCACTCAGCGTGCTCGCCGCCCACCACCTTGGGCTTCACATTAAAAACCTTCAGCCATAAACCGAAGTGCGGCGAAATACGAAGAAAAGCCTCGCACACGACAATGAATGTGGATATGTTGAGGAAGGAATTGGGGGACAGATCGTGAAGATCGATCCCATAATAATACATGATGCCACGGACGAATGGGTGGAGGGGAAACCCTAGCCCACGGACAAAGTGAGGGAGGAATACAACCCTCTCGTGGGGTTTCGGAGTAGGGACGATCTGTCCCACCGTCAGGAGACGGTGGCTGATTTTCTTGACCAGATACCCAGCCTCCCGAAGCTTTTTGATATCCTTCTCTCGGATGGTAGAGGCCATCCATTTGCCTCCTGCTCTGGATCCGGACATCTTTGGAAGACCTTTTGTGGGTAGAGAAGGTGAACGCTTGGGCGCTGGAGCCTGAGTAGAATGGAATGAATCGGGAAGAGGGCATGGGTGAAAAGAGTGGATCCTAATCCCTTTATAAGGGCGGAAGAGGCGATGCGCCTCCCCACTCACCTGGTAAAACCTCTTATTCCCCACGCGTCGTAATTGATGGCACGGTCAGATTACCCGCACCCGTATTGATGAGAATCCCGTGATAAGGGGACGCGATCTCTGCTTCGACAAGAAGTGCCAAGGAAACCACCTCGCGATGTGTGTAGTAGCTGGTTGAGAAAAACGGTTCAAATAATGACCGGGCCGTGGCGTGATGTCATGCTGTCAAACGTATTAGTAGATTAGATTTGTGGAAATATTATTCTCTCTACGGTGGTATGTGGAACTTGTTTTGCAGAGCCGGACACTATCCTTGTGTTCAAAATCTTCTATGGAGTATTCGAAGGAGGAACCCGCCTTGCAATGCCAAAGACAAAACTGCGCACCGGACTCATCGTCATTGAAGCCTGGTTCAGGGGCTACTGAGGGAGTCCTGGATTAGGGGGTCTCCGGACAGCCGGACTATATCCTTTGGTCGGACTGTTGGACTATGAAGATACAAGATTGAAGACTTCATCCCGTGTCCGGATGGGACTTTCCTTGGCGTAGAAGGCAAGCTTGGCAATAGGATATGTAGATCTCCTCCCTTGTAACCGACTTTTTGTAACCCTAGCCCCCTCCGGTGTCTATATAAACCAGAGGGTTTGGTCCGCAGGACAACAACAATCATACCATAGGCTAGCTTCTAGGGTTTAGCCTCTACGATCTCGTGGTAGATCAACTCTTGTAATACTCATATCATCAGGATCAATCAAGCAGGACGTAGGGTTTTACCTCCATCGATAGGGCCCGAACCTGGGTAAACATCGTGTCCCCTGCCTCCTGTTACCATCCGCCTTAGACGCACAGTTCGGGACCCCCTACCCGAGATCCGCCGGTTTTGACACCGATAGTAATCCGGTTCTAGAGGTCATGTTACTAGACCATGACGAACCTACGAACTATGAGAAAGCGATGCTGAGCCCAGATTCCGCAAAATGGCTTAAGGCCATGAAATCTGAGATGGGATCCATATATGAGAACAAAGTGTGGACTTTGGTTGACTTGCCCGATGATCGGCAAGCCATAGAGAATAAATGGATCTTCAAGAAGAAGACTGATGCTGACGGTAATGTTACTATCTACAAAGCTCGACTTGTTGCGGAAGGTTTTCGACAAGTTCAAGGAGTTGACTACGATGAGACCTTCTCACCCATAGCGATGGTTAAGTCTGTCCGAATCATGTTAGCAATTGCCGCATTTTATGATTATGAAATTTGGCAAATGGATGTCAAAACTACATTCCTTAATGGATTTCTTATAGAAGAGTTGTATATGATGCAACCAAAAGGTTTTTTCGATCCTAATGGTGCTAACAAAGTGTGTAAGCTCCAGCGATCCATTCATGGACTGGTGCAAGCATCTCGGAGTTGGGATATATGCTTTGATAGTGTGATCAAAGCATATGGTTTTATACAGACTTTTGGAGAAGCCTATATTTACAAGAAAGTGAGTGGGAGCTCTATAGCATTTCTAATATTATATGTGGATGACATATTGTTGATTGGAAATAATACATAATTTCTGGATAGCATAAAAGGATACTTGAATAAGAATTTTTCAATGAAAGACCTCGGTGAAGCTGCTTATATATTGGGCATCGAGATCTATAGAGATAGATCAAGACGCTTAATTGGACTTTCACAAAGCACATACCTTGATAAAGTTTTGAAGAAGTTCAAAATGGACTAGTCAATGAAAGGTTTCTTGCCTGTGTTACAAGGTGTCAAGTTGAGTCAGACTAAATGCCTGACCACTACAGAAGATAGAGAGAAAATGGAAGTCATTCCCTATGCTTCAGCCATAGTTTCTATCATGTATGCAATGCTGTGTACCAGACCTGATGTGTGTCTTGCTATAAGTTTAGCAGGGAGGTACCAAAGTAATTCAGGAGTGGATCACTAGACAACTGTCAAGAACATCCTGAAATACCTGAAGAGGACTAAGGATATGTTTCTCATTTATGGAGGTGACAAAGAGCTTGTCGTAAATGCTTACGTTGATTCAAGCTTTGACACTAATCCGGATGACTCAAAGTCGCAAACCGGACACGTACTTATATTAAATGGTGGAGCTGTAAGTTGGTGCAGTTCCAAGCAAAGCATCACAGCGGGATCTACGTGTGAAGCGGAGTACATAGCTGCTTCAGAAGCAGCAAATGAAGGAGTCTGGATGAAGGAGTTCATATCCGATCTAGGTGTAATGCCTAGTGCATCGGGTCCAATGAAAATCTTTTGTGACAATACTGAAGCAATTTCCCTGGCAAAGGAATCCAGATGTCACAAGAGAACCAAACACATCAAGAGACACTTCAATTCCATCTGCGGTCAAGTCAAGGAGGGAGACATAGAGATTTGCAAGATACATACGGATCTGAATGTTGCAGACCATTTGACTAAGCCTCTTCAACGAGCAAAACATGATCAACACCAAGACTCCATGGGTGTTAGAATCATTACTATGTAATCTAGATTATTAACTCTAGTGCAAGTGAGAGACTAAAGGAAATATGCCCTAGAGGCAATAATAAAGTTGTTATTTATATTTCCTTATATCATGATAAATGTTTATTATTCATGCTAGAATTGTATTAACCGGAAACTTAGTACATGTGTGAATACATAGACAAAACATAGTGTCCCTAGTATGCCTCTACTTGACTAGCTCGTTAATCAAAGATGGTTAAGTTTCCTGACCATAGACATGTGTTGTCATTTGATGAACGGAATCACATCATTAGAGAATGATGTGATGGACAAGACCCATCCGTTAGCTTAGCATAATGATCGTTAAGTTTTATTGCTATTGCTTTCTTCATGACTTATACATATTCATCTGACTATGAGATTATGCAAATCCCGAATACCGGAGGAACACCTTGTGTGCTATCAAATGTCACAACGTAACTGGGTGATTATAAAGATGCTCTACAAGTGTCTCCGAAGGTGTTTGTTGGATTGGCATATATCAAGATTAGGATTTGTCACTCCAAGTATCGGAAAGGTGTCTCTGGGCCCTCTCGGTAATGCACATCACTATAGGCCTTGCAAGCAATGTGACTAATGTGTTAGTTACGGGATGATGCATTACAGAACGAGTAAAGAGACTTGCCGGCAACGAGATTGAACTAGATATGATGATATCGATGATCGAATCTCGGGGAAGTAACATACCGATGACAAAGGGAATAACGTATGTTGCTATTGCGGTTTGACCGATAAAGATCTTCAAAGAATATGTAGGAACCAATATGAGCATCCAGGTTCCGCTATTCATTATTGACCGAAGATATGTCTCGGTCATGTCTACATAGTTCTCGAACCCGTAGGGTCCGCACGCTTAATGTTCGATGACGATTTCTATTATGTGTTATATGTTTTGGTGACCGAAGTTTGTTCGAAGTCCCAGATGAGATCACGGACATGACGAGGAGTCTCGAAATGGTCGAGAGGTAAAGATTCATATATTGAAAGGTTATATATGGACACCGGAATGGGTCCGAAGAGATTCGGGGATTTTTCGGAGTACCGGGAGGTTACCGGAACACCCCCCCCCTCCCCCCCGTTAAAGTTAATGGGCCTCATGGGCCATAGTGGAGAGGAGGAGGCAGGCCAGATGAGGTGGCGACACCCCCCTAGCAGTTTGAATTGGACAAGGGATGGGGGGCGCGACCCCCCTTTCCTTCTACCTCTCCCCTCTTTCCCCTTTCCCCCTCTCCGTTGGAAGGAAGGGGGAGCCGACTAGGACTAGGAGTCCTAGTGGTACTCCCCCCACTTGGCGCGCCCCCTAGGGTCGGTCGGCCTCCCCTCTCCTCCTTTATATATGGGGCGGGGGCACCCAAAGGCACATCAATTGTTCTCTTAGCCGTGCGTAGTGCTCCCCTCCACAGTTTACTCCTTCAGTAATGGGTCATAGTGCTTAGGCGAAGCCCTGCGTGGATCACATCACCATCACCGTCATCATGCCGTCGTGCTGACAGAACTCTCCCTCGACCCTCTGCTGGATTAAGAGTTCGAGGGACGTCATCGAGCTGAACGTGTGCTGAACACGGAGGTGCCGTACGTTCAGTACTAAGATCGGTTGGATCATGAAGACGTTTGACTACATCAACCGCGTTAACTTAATGTTTCCGCTTTCGGTCTATGAGGGTACGTGGACACACTCTTCCCTCTCATTGCTATGCATCTCTTAAATAGATCTTGCGTGAGTGTAGGATTTTTTTTTAAAAAAAATTGCATGCTATGTTCCCCAACATGAAGGATAGAAAGAAGACAAAGGATTTGGTCGACAAAAACATACATTTGCCAGTGTGTAGCGTCTGTGAGTAATTCCCTACCTAAATAATAAATAATATTTTTATTATGGACGTCAACGCCGATCTAGCGTTAGAATTGGGAGGGGACTCGAATGAACGATTCGTTCGCCCCATCAGCTTCGAACAAGCGAACCACCTTGTTTCCTTTGAGCATTTGCATAGCGGTGGTTCGCACGACCCCTTGATGGCACATGTAGCTCGCGGAGAAAACATGGTAGTCCCCATTAACTCAGTTTTTGGAAGAAAAAAACTGCTATCAACAAAAAGATGAAAAATTCATGATACAAACATAAATTTCATTTCTCATGATCTAAACTGTAACAACATGAATAGTCCGATGGCAGCTTTAAACATAAGAAATATTTTTCTACATCATGACAAAAATTATAAAAATTAGGGTGTTTATAAACACAAAGAAACGTGTTTACTAATACAACCATGGAAAGCTAGAAACATTGTAATGGCCACATGGGAAATAAAAGGATATTTTCTTTCTCAGAAAAAGCATTGTAAATCTTGAAAATTGTTTGTTGTCATCACATCGCCTGATTTACCAAAAAAAAAATCATTTTGTAAGATAGTGGCAAAATAACTGAAGGCAAAATGTGAAAAATAGCCAAATAAATTGCCATGGTATCTTCAAATAATTTGCCATCATATGGTCGATATGATTGCCATGGTATGTTCAAAAGTAATTTGCCATGCTATTTTTTACTATGGTTAGTTGAATAAATTTGCTGTGGTGTAAATAATAATTTTCCAATGGTCAAAAGTTTATCAAAAAAGAATTTACCATGGTTATGGTCAAAATAAAAAATTCATCGTGTGCAATTAAATTTGCCATGGTGTGTACAATAAAGCTTGGCGTGGAACAAAAAAATAGGATTGCTATGCAAAATGAATTGTGTAGAAAATAATTTTATTTATAAAATTGCCAAAAAATATTGTAAAATTGCCATGTAATAAAGTAGAAACATTTCTAAAATTGTCATGAATAAGGTCGAAAATTCCTAAAGCTTGCCATTGGATTATTACAAAAAGACCTGGATTTGCCATGCTTGGAAAACAAATAAAATAAGAATTTGCCATGTCATTTGTCACATCCAGAATTATGTGACAGGTTTCAATCAGAATTGTCACATATAAAAAGTGATTTTAGACGAAGAAACATGCAAGAACTGTTAAGTTGATTTTAACTTAACAAAATCCAAAATTTGCCATGTGACTATTAGAAACATTTACAAAAAATTGCACAGTCTTATACACCATATAATCAAAAAAAATCAGCTAATAATGAATTTTGTTTGCCATGTGAAATAAACTAGAGTAAGGAAAATGATAAGTTGGTAGCAAACAGAATAATAGTACAACAAAGTAAAATGACAAAAATAGAACTAGGAAGTAAAGTGGTTTCCTACAATAGAGAAATTAGGCGAGGAGAGAATTCTGTTCATGGTATACATCAAGCGTGCTTGTCCGATGGTAATAGTAGTTACCTTGTATCATGAATATAGTATTTGACTTGTGTGTTTGGTAGGCGGTTCACTCTAAGGTTATGGAATCCTCCTCGCGGGATTATGTTCCATATAATGGTCCTGCTTCGCCGTTGCCACAGAGTGGTCGTCTTCACAATTAAGGTTCTTGGACCGGAACCAAGCATTAAGTTAAATGGATCACTGTTATCTCATATTGTCTTCGATCCTCATAGATGTCTTCACCTGTCACATCAAAGGTTGCAGATTTCCTAAACAACATATGTTACTTGTTTAGGTCTTTAGATCGTGTTGCTTGGGCCCTTAAATTGGACAACACGCATATAGTTCACAACAATGCAACAACTTACTAGACAGATCACAAGACTACAAACACAAATTACGACATATAGATCAGGCACAAATGTATCTTACCACTCACCTACATCTCCCACACATAAAGTGAATTACTCACTCATCATAAGGGAATATCCAATCATGCCAGAGAATAACACATATGAAAACCATATCGATAATATCGTGAAGATCCACAATAGAAGCAAATGATCCAACAAGTCTTGATCTCCAGATACGTATGTATAGAGTTTGCAACTCGATCTCACAACTTGGAATTCCTCTTACACCAATTATGGAGATGAAAGGACCAAAACTATGAAGATCCCCGGTGGTTCTTCGGACCTCTTCTCTGTCTTGGCAGTGGTAGCGGCGGCTAGGGTTCTCTAATCGCCTCCCCCTTCATGAAAGTGTCTTGTATAGACGTGGTGGGGCTGTAGGCACCTCATACGACCAACCATGCGAGCGGAGTGCTCGCATGGAAGGTCGTCTTTTGCTCTGTCTCACCTGATGGCTTGGCCTTTAACATGGAAGTTGCTCCATTTGCTCTGATTTCTCGTAATTCTCCTTGGTTTCTTCTAGATGCAATATTTCCCGTCAAACAATGGAAAAATGATTTTTCTTCTCTATTGAAGGATTAGCGTTAGAAGTAATCAAGAAGAAGTGTGAATCCGACGAAAACCAAGCGAAACCATTTTGCAAATAACCGTAAATTCTCGAGCCAATAGTGGGCACTATGAAAATGTGTAAAATTTGCCACTTGACAAATTTGAAAATTCATAAATCTGTCATGCGGACATTACGGAAATGTGTGAACTTTCCATGTCTAGAAAACAAGCATGACATGAATTTTATCATAGTGTATATACTAGGTTTGCGACAGACACTTTGCAAATTTGGCATGGGACAAAAAAAAGAATTGCCATGTTTTTTAATAAACTAGCCATAGTGAATACAGTAGATTTGTCATGGACATTGGGAAAAAATTGGAAATGGTGCATGAACGTAAAAATTGCCATGGACACTTGGAAACTTTGGAAATGGTGCATGAAAGTAAAAATTGCCATGCAAATTCAATCAAAACTTTATCTTGGTGACAATTTTTAATTTTGTTTTGTAAAATTGTCAAGTACCTAAAACATTTTTTTTTGCATATTTTGGCACCCGACAACCACAAATGATTACTTAAAATTAATCTATGTAAAATATCAGTTTGAGTTTACAACAAAGACAGCACGTTTTAAAATTACACAAAAAGGGAAAAACAAGCATTAAAACGTTTCGTAGTTTTGAGATTGCCATGGAATACAATTAATAGGACGTTCGGCTTTATAGCTTTGTATCGAGATATTCAGAATGGAAAATATTTGATTTGTGTATTTGGTAGGCGGTTCACTCTATGGTTATGGAATCCTCCTCGCGGGATTATATTCCATATAATGGTCCTGCGTCGCCGTTGCCACGGAGTGGCCGTCTTCACAATTAAGGTCTTTGGACCGGAACCAAGCATTAAGTTAAATGGATCACCGTTATCTCATATTGTCTTCGATCCTCATAGATGTCTTCACCTGTCACATCAAAGGTCGCAGATTTCCTAAACAACATATGTTACTTGTTTAGGTCTTTAGATCGTGTTATTTGGGCCCTTAAATTGGACAACATGCATAGAGTTCACCATAATGTAACAACTTACTAGACATATCACAAGACTACAACACACAAATGACGACATATAGATCAGGCACAAATGTATCTTACCACTCACCTACATCTCCCACACACAGAGGGAAATAATCACTCATCATAAGGGAATATCCAATCATACCAAAGAATAACACATATGAAAACCATAACGATAATATCGTGAAGATCCACAATAGAAGCAAATGATCCAACAAGTCTTGATCTCCAGATAAGTACGAATAGAGTTTGCAACTCGATTTCACAACTTGGAATTCCTCTTACACCAATTATGGAGATGAAAGGACCAAAACTATGAAGATCGCCCGTAGTTCTTCGGATCTCTTCTCTGTCTTGGCAGTGGAAGCGGCGGCTAGGGTTCTCTGATCGCCTCCCCCCTTCATGAAAGCGTCTTGTATAGACATGGTGGGGCTGTAGGCACCTCATATGACCAACCATGCAAGCAGGAGTGCTCGCAAGGAAGACCGTCTTTTGCTCTGTCTCACGTGGTGGCTTGGCCTTTAACATGGAAGTTGCTCCATTTGCTCTCGATTTCTTGTAGGGATATTTAAATTAGTGCCCCTGGTTCCTTAGTTGTGCTCATTTTTCCCCACGCTCCAAACATTTGCTCACTTTTCCCCTCTTCCTTAGCTGAAACTCTCACAAATGCTCATAGCGGGCGTTTGCCGTCTTGACCATCCATTGACCGTTAATTGCTGACGAGTGGGGCCGAGTCTTCGTCTGACTGTTGCTTGCTGACGGGTGGGACCGCAAGGAGACACGTATTGGGCAGCTTGTCTGAATCTGAAACAGATCTAGATAGGCCGCACTGCACAGCGCCGCCCCGCCCCCTCCGCCGGCGTCTTGCCGCGTCCACCGCAGTTGTTTCCTCCACCCTATGCCCTCGTCCGTTCGTCGGTGACGCCGGGTCTTCGCCAGATATAGCCCACCCCCCATCTGGGATTACATAGCGATGTTGAGTGAGGACGCCCGGAATGTAGTCGATCGTGGAGAGGATTGGGTCGAATCCGCGGGAGATAATTCATGGATTAAACCTGGGTAAGCATTGTTTCCTCTCAAATTGGCGTTCTAAGTCGTATTCTAGGTCGTATTTGACTTCTGTTTGCTTGAATCGTTCGAATTTGTGCTCGATTTTACCCAGCTAACTGAAGTCGTATTGTAGGATTGATCCCGCGCTGGCTTTCCGGCTGGCGATTAGAATAGAAACTAGTGTGCTGCGTGGTACTAAACCGCATTTGATTTCATCATTTTTCTATCCCTGTGGTAGAAACCAGCATATCTTTCAAAGATTTGCGAGCTGAGCTCCGAAACACCTATCCTATCCCTGGAGTGATGCCGATGCTGTTGAACTGAATTACTTCAGCAGTGACGAGCAAAGATTTCTCCCACTAACTTGCGACGATCATATGCCGTTGCTTTTTGCTGGGATTGCTGGCTGCCGATTCGGTAAACTCCAAATCGATGTGCTTCAGCCACGCGCAGAATGGGCGAAGGGGAAGGGAGTTCAGACATCATCTGTCTGTGCTAATAGCCAGCACCCCGGCACTCCTTGTAGGTCTACACCAAGTAAAGCAAGTGGTTCATGGAGCCACAACATGCCTGCTGCCAATTCTGGTTCCGATTCAGCTGCTGCTTCTCGTGTACCTTCTGCAGTTGGTGTAGAAGAAGATGCAGAACCTGACGAGGCAGTGCCTACAAATGATGATGAAGATGAGATGATGTTTTCTAAACTGGTCGATGTAGCCAGTCAGCAAGCAGTGGATGACGAATATATGGAGGAGCCCATCAGCCAAGCTAGGTTTGATGACACTGACGATGAAGAGAAGGTGGAGAACACAGACAGCTTAATCGAGGATGAATACGATGGTGATGACATGCCAACAATTGAGTGGAACAGGGAAAAACCTGAGCTTAGTGTAGGTACCATTTTCCAATCAATGGTGGACTGTCTGAATGCAGTGACAACATGGTGCATTATATCTGAAAACACCTATAAGATTAAAAGGAGTGAGCCAGCAAGGTTCACAGTTTTTTGTCCATATCCTAGGTGTAGGTGGAAGTTGCATGCATCTCGTATGAGAAAGAGCAAATATATTCAGGTAATCCAAGTTCAGTTAGTAATTTAGTTTCAGATCGTTGAGTAAGGTTTCTTAACTGTTCTTTACCCTTTTGTTTTGTTTCAGATAAAGAAAAACCCACACAAGCACACCTGTCCACCTGGAGGGGGAGGGGGGAAGGCCAAAACCAAGCTAGCAAAAACTAGGTGGGTGGCAGATGCTATATTGGATTGGCTGAGAGAAGAACCTGGACTTGGTCCAACAGCACTCCATGGGAAGCTTTTTGAGAAGTACAAGATAGAAATTCCTTACATGAGAATTTTCAATGCTAGGGAAAAGGCTCTTGACAGAATTAATGGTCAATGGAATGACAGTTTTCAGCTGCTTTACACTTTCAAAGCTGAAGTGGAGATGACAAGTCCAGGGAGTGTTATAGAGATTGACAAGCATACAGTTCCATTCAAAATAAAAGGAAAGTCATTTCAGAAGGAGTGCTTCAGAAGGGCTTTTGTTTGTTTCAAGGCTTGCTGGCAGGGGTTTCTAGATGGTTGCAGGCCCTATTTGGCTGTAGATGCTACACATTTGACTGGAAGATGGAGAGGACAGCTAGTAGCAGCTTCTGCAGTTGATGGACACAACTGGCTATTCCCAGTTGCATTTGGTGTGGTGGAGGCAGAGTTTGAGGAAAGTTGGGTCTGGTTTCTGCAGCAGTTGCACAACATTATAGGCACACCCCCAGGTTTAGTTATACACACAGATGCTTGCAAGGGTTTAGAGAGTGTAGTGGAAATTGTATTCCCTGGAGTGGAGCATAGGGAATGTATGCGACACCTAGCGCATAATTTCAAAAAGAAGTTCAAAGGTAAAGTTTATGATGAGAACTTATGGCCAGCATCATACACATGCAGCAAAAGGAAGCATGAACACCATTTGAGAGTGTTGTATGCTCAAAATTCTCTTGTGAAGGAGTACATGGATGCACATCATGGCAAGGTGTGGTCAAGAAGCAAATTCAACGAAATTTGCAAAGTAGATTATGTGACCAGTAACCTTGCAGAATGCTTCAATTCAAAGTTCAAGTCAGTGAAAGGGCTCTTGTTGTGGCAAGCATTTGACAAGATGAGGCAAATGATCATGATAAAGATGGCTCTTCGCAAAAGAATTGCAGAAACACAATATGTTGGTCATCAAATGCTCCCATCACTGATTAAGGCATTGCACTTGAAGGCAAGAGGACTGAAGATGAAATGTATTCGATCTGGTACATATGAGGGAGAGGTTACCTATACTGACACTAAAAATAGGGTATGGAGGTATCCTGTGAACCTAAGTACTAGAGAATGTACTTGTAGGCAATGGCAGATCCGTGGGAAGCCATGCATATATGCCCTACATCTGATGACCGTTATCGGGGGTGCAGATGGTGAAGTTGATCAATATTGCTGAGTATTTCTCTGTTGCCAAATTTATGGCTGCTTATGCTGACAATGTGCCTGCACTATTGGCGAAAGATCAATGGAACATAGTAGATCTAGGGTTCAAACTCTACGCTCCTGTCATTACTAGACCACCAGGAAGACCAAGGAACCAGAGGATTAGAGCAGGTGAGGAGGGTCGTCTACCAAAGAAGCGTGCTTGCAAAAAATGTGGAGTTCTGGGGCATATTGCTAGGCTTTGTACCAATGTAGTGGATGCATCATTTGGAGAGGAGGAAAGATGGACAGCAGCCAATGCTGAGGAGAATGCAGCAGCAATGGAGACTGAAGATGCAGTGGAGAATGCAGCAGCAAATGAAGCAGTGGAGAATGCAGCAGCAACAAATGAAGCATCTTGATATGTGTTTGCACCCTTTGTAGAATGCAGCTACCCTTTTGTTTGCATTTGTTCTCTTTTTTGCCTATAGCTTATAATTTTATTTACCAGCTCTAGGGAGAAAAGGCCAAGAGATGAAGAAGCAGAAGATTTTGAAACCATGGCCTTTGATGGTTTTGAATCTATAAGAGAGGAAGAGGAGGGCGTAATTTTTCCAATTGTGCCTTTAAAGATTACTGAACCCATAGATGACCGTCAAATGGTCGTCAAGTGCTCGGCGAGTGCAACTACTCCATCAGCACCTCCACGAGGAAAACCCCAAGTAAAGCCCAAGATCAAAAGGAACAAGAGTCTGATAGAAAAGAGCATCTCAACTAGGGAAACCAGGAGCAAGACGGTGAAGCCAGCTGCAAACACAAGGAGCAAGTCAAAAATTTGAATTAAGTTGTTGGGAAATGTTTGTGTTGTCAATTTGAGGGCGAGTGGATCGCTTAAAACTTGGTAGATTTGTATTAAGATGTTGGCATCTTAAAACTTGGTAGATTTGAGCTACTATGAAAACTTATCAGTTGTAATAATGTTGCTTCTACTTTGGTTTCTTATTTGAGTCAGAATTCAAATTTCCATCAAAATTTGAATTTAAATCAATATTTGAATTTGGGCCAAAATTTGGATTCGAGTCAAAGTTGAAGTTGAACATTAGAGGTTCATTGCTCTATGCGGTGTATTTGATCGAGCATTTGAAGTCCAATATTCGTAGTTGAACAGTCCGAATGAGAAATGTGCTAGAAACGAGCTCGATAACTAGGGTAAACAGCCCTATTTGAAATCAAGTTTTTTTTGACCTTGCCTAAATGAGGCATATTTTTTTTATTAACACTTGTTCCATATATATATAGGGTAAAAACGAAGTCTCACTATTTATTGATTAATATTCATATTACTACATTTTTTTGAAAAGAATATGCTTTTAATTCAAAACCGTCAAATAACACGTTTTAGATATGAAAATGAAAAAGTAAGTTCAGATCCTTCTTACTCACTCCAAAATGAAGCTATGGAGATTTTTCTGATTTTTTTTAATTATTTTGATTTTTTTCAAACCCTAAACCCTCTCTCCCTATTCTACGAACTCTGAAAATGTTCATAGGTGATAGCTCATTTGTGTGAAGACTTTTTTCATGAAAATGACCTACACCAAGTTTATATTTTTTTCTCATAACCTTGTCACATATGACGGCTATGTGTGCAAGAATTACAAAATTTTGATTTGTTTTGAATTTTTTAAAAACATTTGAACTTGATTTCGACAAAGCACTTCAAAAAATGATTTTTCAAAAAAAACCGCCCCTATACCGAGTTTATATTTTTTATGGTAACTAGGTCTCATAAACGGACGAACTACGTTTATTTTATATTTTTGCGATTTTTTCTAATTTAGTTATGGCCATTTGAAATCTGGTCAAACCTTAATAACCCCGTTGACTCGCTCATAACCCCGCAGAAATGCTCCAAACCCTAGCGTCGTACGTGCGCCGTCGGATCCTACCAAGCGCCAAACACCACCCGTCAGATGTGGGGCAGGCATGCGCGATCCGCGTGATGCATCCTGATTGGCTACTGCATTGTCCTTCTCGGGTTTTTTATGATCTGCCCCACTTTACATATGAAATTGTATTTTTCGCACATGACCACCACATGTCAGTGTTACGAGTTGGTTCAAATATTGAAACTGCAAAATACAATGTGGCAAATCGTCAATATAGCTTCCCCTTCTCCTCTTCTCCATCTGACAAACAAAGGCATCGAGCAGATCGAGCAATTCCTCTGTTTCTTTCCCCATCTTCTCGTTCTTCTTCCTCTCGAGCAATTCCTCTGTTTCTTCCTCTCGGGCGATATGTCGACCTCCTCGTCAGCCCCCCGTTCCACGTGGCCGGTGTATGGTCCAGTGCCGATGACTCGATGTACTGACTGCCCACGGACTGCTCCATTGAAGCGGTTGACTGCGAAGGAGGAAAAGAATGGGAACTTTGGGCGCGAGTTCGTCAAATGCGAGAGAAAGCCGAAGGGGCAGGTTAGATTTGAGTTTTCCTCGCATCCTTTATCTCTAATTTCTCAAAAAATCTGTCAGATTTGGATTTAGGTTACATGATTTCGTTTTCAGATCGTGAAGAAATGCCATCATTTCGAGTGGATGGATGATTACATCCAGAGGCTTCAAGGGTCGGGCTTGCTGGATTCGAGGGGGAATGCAATCAGCGAGTCCAATCTGCCCCATGATAGTGCCGCTCCGGCAGCAGCAGCGCGTCCAGAATACCCGACGGTGGTAGATGTTGAACTGAAGACGGAATTGAAGAAGATGAACAATAACTTGAAGCATCTGATTGAGTTGAAGAAGCAATCCAATCTGATAGCTTTAGGAATACTTGCTCTAGGAATTTTTTACTTGATGGCCATCTCTCGTTAGAGATGTTTGTGCAACTGTCGATCACTGAATGTATGCAGTTTACTGTTAAGTTTCGACACTTTCAGTTTCGGCAGAAAACAACTACCAGCTCAGTGATAGGATTATTTTGTTAGCTAATAACCTCGAGTATTGGATCATACGGCGCACTGGACAAGGAGGGGGAACAGGGAGCAAGGCGCCACTGCAATTACTGGCGAGATCGATGCCGTGCTCTGAAGAAAACGACACTGCCGACTACAACTGAACACTGAACTCTGAAACTAACAGAAACAGTGCACACCAACTGTTCGATGAAATGATTTTGGCATGTGGAAAATTTTTCTAGAGCTGATCTTTGGTGAGGTGGTCTTTTGATGCATCCAAAGGCTGCCTGATTTTTCTCAGATTTTTAGGAAAAGAAAACAAATGAATTTCACCAAAAATGGCAAATCTGGTCCAAACTTGCAGCAAGCACATTTTGAAAAATTTGAATTGTGGACCAGTGGATCTTGATTGAGGGTGCTAAGGACTAGTCAGAGCAATTTACTTGGAGTCAAAACTCAAAGGAAATCTGGCAGCTCCTTTGGAAACTCTAAGGTCCAAAATAAATAACAAAAAAGATTTTGAGATAAAATAAATAGAAATAAAATTTAGGGACAGTTGAAACTTGCTGGAAATTGTTGCTTGGCTTGACCCAAAGTAGGGAGGTGGGTTTTAGAAGAAAATTATTTACATAGGCCATGGGGAAGAATTTTTTTGGCTTTCCTTTATGGGTCCCTTCATTTTTTAGAATCAAAGTATTTGCAAACCGCAGTATTATTTTGCCTAGCGAACCAATACTTCATGATTAGAAAAAGAGGTCTAAACCTCTTTTTTATATACTTCAAACATAGTGTAGTTAAAACTACACTTTTGACTAAAGCCAAATATCTCAAAGTATTTGATACTTCAATATTTTTGAAAACCAAAGTATTCTTTGAATACCTAAA
This sequence comes from Triticum monococcum, assembly GCA_034509565.1. Taxonomy (NCBI): domain Eukaryota; kingdom Viridiplantae; phylum Streptophyta; class Magnoliopsida; order Poales; family Poaceae; genus Triticum; species Triticum monococcum. Next base: position 522,814,693 of record CM067842.1, on the reverse strand, counting down.
AAATACAGAGCTCTCAAACCAAAGCCGTGTATAAATGTACAATATGTTCTTATTTTTAGAAGGCATCTATAAACACATCATTTTTAGTTTGTTTGGTTAATTTTTCCCACGCCAATTAGCCGTGTCTAAACTTGGGACAAACAAAATACAAACGTAACAAAGCATTAATATAACACACATGACTTAACTTAGATAGGGTACGGTTGCTAGGGAACATAAGTTCTTACATAGACACCATAGATAATAGTTAACCTTACATAGATAGCTCGGGCAACACACACACCAAACTAACACTACATACTAGATAGATAGATAGGGTAGCTAGGGCAACACCGCCATGTCTTCACCTTAACCGCCGGCTTCACCGTCTTCTTCGCCGCCGGCTTCAGTACTCCTCCTCCTCACGGCCGTTGTCGCCGAGGTAGTACGGGAGGCTGTGCATGCGGTTGCGAGCGGGGAAGACTCTCTCGAAGTCGGTGAAGATGTTATAGGTCGTGAATGCGATGAACTCGCACCCACACCAATACACCTTGCCGAGCAAGTAGTAGGCTCGAACCTGTTGGTGAAGTGGACGACGAGCCCTACCACTGGAGCGTTGGTGTGGGGACGCTGCTCCACGAGGTTGAACATGGGCGGCGAGCCCGCCGGGAGGTGGTGGAAGCCCGCACGGAGGAACCCCCGTGCAAGCTCAGTGCTTCCCCTCCAGCGGGAGAGCGCCCACACGCGGAGGGATTCCTCGACGATGACGTGGGCGGGGTACCGCCGTTCCGGCACGGTGGGCGGCGCTTGGAACGTCGGCCCGTTGTACTGCATCTTGCTCGCTTCGCTGAGTGGAACGGCTTTGGCTTTTGGGGGAAGAAGAGAAGAAGTTGGAGGCGCAGATGGATCTGTAGAAGAAGAGGCAATGGAGGGCAGTTTAAATAGCCGGGGGAGACGAAGTGGGTACACGCGCAAACGGCCGGCGTAGATCGTGACTCAGTGCGTGCGTGAACCGATGTGATCATCAATGTGTAAACGAGAATCGATGCGAGCGTGCTTTGCATGCTCTGCGTTGGCGGCTGCCTGCCTCCCCCTTCTGCGTGCTCTGCGTTGGCGGCTGCCTGCCTCCCATTCACGAGCGTGCGTGCAGCCTGCGGCGTGAACCAATGCCTCGACATATGGACGCGACCATGCGTGCAGCCTGCCCCTTCTGCCACCGGCATGTATGCCTACGACGCTTGAAACGACGTATGCCTGCGTGCGTGTCGGCGTGCATGCATGCGATTAGGTCTAGGTCACTAGATGCGTGCGTGGCGGTGTTCGCATGCATAGCAGGCTACATCGATGCCAAAGCCGGGCATGCATAGCAGGCTGCATCCATCGATAGCAGACTTTTTTAATTTATTACCAACAAACTAACGGGCCTGTCCTATGAACACAAACACGGCCCAACCAGCGAAGCCACAGCCACAGTCAACAGAGTCCAACGAGCCCCTAAAAAAACAGAGTCCAACGTGGCCCCACAAATCAGTTAACGGCCAAGACGGCAAACGTCTGTTATGAACATTTGTGAGAGTTTTAGCTAAGGGAATGGGGAAAAGTGAGCAAAAGTTTGAAGCGTGGAGAAAACTAAGCACAACTAAGGAATTGGGGGCACAGATGGAATAAGCCCTTTCTTGTAATTCTTCTTGGTTTCTTCTAGATGCAATATTTCCTGCCAAACAATGGAAAAATGATTTTTCTTTTCTATTGAAGGATTAGCATTAGAAGTAATCGAGAAGAAGTGTGAATCCGACGAAAACCAAGCGAAACCATTTTGCAAATAACCGTAAATTCACATGCCGATCACGAGGCACGCGCGTACCTGTCGCACAAGAGGCAAACACCCCCGCAGGAAACGAACGGCGCTGGCTAGCCGACCCTGCCTCACCCGACGCTCGTGGAGCAATGCACAAGACATCCCATGCAGGAGTAACGAAAAACAACGCAAACGATGGTCTAAGTGCGCCTGTGGCTCATGTGTCATGGATCCGCAGGAAATCATTTGGGTGCTGATCTCCCGGGGAGATCGGACGACGGGAAACTTGCCAGGTGCGCGCGAAACGGCCCATGTTGAGGGCAGTCGCGAGCATCGAGAAGGCGGGTACTTCATCGTACTCCCTCCGTCCGGTGAAAAGTGCATATCTAGCTTTAAAATTTGTCCATAAAAAAGTATACTTCTATCTTCTCAATGCAATTTAAAATACTCCCTCCGTTTAGTGAAGAGTATACATCTTGCTTCAAAATTTGTTCACAAAAAATTGTACTTCTATCTTCTCAATGCATTTTAAAGTAGAAAAAATCCTTCTCTCTCATCACACGGTAATCAAGATCAATAGTAGTCTATACATGGTCTTCTTAATTTCTACATGCACTTAGCTCATTGGGGGTTGGGTAATTAAAGAGGAGAGATGGTGACTTGCACCTTTCCAATGCATTTTTTACTTAACTCCATAATTTGTCCTAAAATTTCTAGATGTACACTCTTCACCGGTCGGAGGAAGCAGAAAAAAAAAGCTCTCTCATCACACAGTAATCGAGACCAATATCAATCTACACATGATCTTTTTAATCTCTACATGCACTTAGCTCATTGAGAGTTAGGTAATTAAAAAGGAAAAAGATGGTGGTTTGTACCTTTTCAATGCATTTTTTACTTAACTTCATAATTTGTTTTAAAAAATTTAAATGTACACTTTTCATCGGACGAAGGGGTTATTTTATAAGAGTAAAATATGATAAGTTGTATTGATCGACGTGAAGTGACTTTTGGCGAATCCAGAGGGCAGACGGAAAGGGTTGCTGAGATTTCCAAAGAGACTCTATATAAAGAGAGAGAAAAGATATTTATAGGAATTTTATTGTTGGCCAACCTTAGTCTATTGGGCTAAATCCACCACCGGAAATGACCATATAAATAGATAGGATTCTCTCAGGAGTAGACGGAAAATCTAGAAGGTGCTATTTTTGTTAACCATGATCTAGGGGGTGTTGTGTCAACACATCTCTCCCCATATACGTCTTTTCAACTGTTGTTGATCGTGCTTTACGTGTGGACTGATTCATGCATTAGTCGGAAAAGGGCTTTGGTGCTGGTAACACAAGAAGAATCTCGGTAGTGCGATGGTTTGTTTGATAATACTACCTGGAATAGACAACTCGGCGCAGGTTCCTCTCATGGTATGGTTGAAACGCCAGACAGCGACGGGTTGGACATTCATCACGAGACCACAGGAATGGATTCGTCCGTCCGGCCGGCCGGCCCCGTAGGTAGCCAGGCACAGATGCTTTCGGCCACTTGAGTGTACTTCTCGTTTAGGCACATTAGCACGAGACATATGTATTCTCCCGCCACCTTTAACCACCACTTTAAGAGAGGATGCGTTGCGTTGCGTTCGTTGAGTACTCCATTGTTGTTGCTTTGCTTGGATCGGTGGCATCTTGGTTTGACGCTTTGGGAGGGGAGAAAAGAAGATGAGCGATCAGCTGGTCGGCTACGGTAAAGCACGCCATTTCTTTGGTTCCATGAATGGATGGACGGGTCGACCGCATCCGAATAGTTATCCCAACTGAATCGGTTTGCCGTATGATATGATGCAGCTGCCGGTCGGCTTGCGCCATGATCGGCACCACGAAAACGAATGCTTCTCCGTAAGAGGTGAGGTTGTCCATCGGATCGGATCAATCGCATCGTTGCAGCTAATATAATGCTTTGAGGCCATTTACAGCCGGACCTCTCATACCTGTTCAGGCCGTCCAGTTACCGACCGGTCAAAAAGACAACCTAACCTGGCCTCTCAAATTGTAGACAAACATCCGGACTAACCGACACCCCTCAGATCCAACCCAAATATAAAACGGATATGGGACGATCCGAGCACATCCGCCTGACAGGCCCGACACCATCACCGACCCCACAGTTATCCCACAAAAACCCAATCCAGACGCCTCGCTCCGAACCCTAGCTCACTCTCTCACTCCGTCCTCTCCTCTCCCTCCTCAGTTTCGATCCCATCCACTAAGATGTCCAACTCCGACGGTGACTCCTACTTCAAGCTCGACTACGAGAAGGGGATGACCCTCTGCATCGCGTTGGAGCGCTCCAAGATGGAGACCGACGGCAACTCCGGATCTGAAGTGTCGCCGCAGCTCCTACGCCAGCGCAACGCAGACGCCGGAGCTGGACCCTCCCAGCCCACGCGCAGCGACTCCAGGACAGGGCAATCCACACCACCCCCGTGTCGTTTCCTTCCCCCACCGGCCGCTCCTCCACATGGGCAGCGGTGGATGCTAGTGCCTGCACGCGCCGCGCGCCGCGAGAAGCATCATGCACGGGAGAGGGACCAGCGGAGCAGTCCGCGCGTCGCTGCCCTGAGATGCAGGCGGACCCTGACGAGGATGCGCGGCTCCTCGCATGGGTCTCCCGCCGGTCCCTCATGGCGGAGGAGACAGACACTCGCCGCTTTCGACGGAAGAATGCCAAGGCGCTTCGGCTTGCTATTGAGCAGTCAAAGCGCGAGGCGAAGGAGGCAACGGTGGAGAAGGCTCGGGTCGTCAAGTTGAAGCGGGAACAAGACATGACGGTCTTCGGATGAAAGGGCTCATCGTCATCTCTGACTCCGACACCACGACGGCGACCACGACAGTTGCACCTACTCAGACGACCAAGACCCTCCACCAGCGGCGAGCGCTTACAGCTGTGTCGACGACCGGAAAGGGCAAAGGCCCGGCGAGGAAATGGTGAAGCTCCGCCGTCTTCGTCTTTAATTTCAAGTTCTTAGTAATCTAAGTTAAATTTGCCCGTCGTTTATGTGAATTATGTGACCTTTGGCGATCATTTGGAGATCCGTTGGTGAACGGAATGTGCATTTCTATGTTTGATTCTATGTTTGTTCGATGATCTATGTTGTTTAGTTCCATGTTGCATGCTTAGTATGGATATAAGAGCATCTACAACTTGGTGCCCTATATCCGTCTCATACGTCCGAGCAGGTCATATACCAACCCAATAGGAACTCTCAAACAGATCTCAAACGCCCGGGCTGACCGGCACCCCTCATATCCGTCTCAAATATAGGGTGGATATGAGGTGATCCGGGCATGCCCACCACATCAGCCGGGCCCAGCGCTGGCCCACCCTGACCCCACAAGAACTCCCGTCTGATAGAAACCCTAGCTCACTCCAGCTCCCCTCTCCTCCCTTTCCCGACGCTCCCATTTCCCCAATCTGCCATATTCCTAGCACCGACGAGCATGTCCAGCACCGGCAACCACTCCGGAGATGAGGAGGAGCCGGCGCTATGTATCGCGCTCGAGCGCTCGCTGGTCGATGCGGGTGGCAGCTCCGGGTCCGGTGCGACGCCCCCTGTCGCCTGTCGCGCCAGCGCTGATGCCGGCGCCGACCCTTCCCGCCCGGCGCGCGGATCTACGAGGCCTGCCAGATCTGCTCCTCTCGTCCGACGGCCTCCTCCACCTCCGGCCGCTGCTCCGCGCGGGCAGCGCTGGGTTCTAGTGCCCTCTCAGCCGACGCCGCGGATGCGGACTCCGGAGTCGGAGGCACAGGCTGCCCGTCGCGAGAGGTAGAGGGCTAGGGAGATGGCTGGCGGGTCCGACAGGTCTGCGCAGTCCGCCCACCAACGCCGGGTGCCCGACGAGGAGGACCGTCTCTTCGAGCGGGCGTGCCGCCAGTCACTGACTGAGGCAGAGACGAAGGCCCGACGGCTCCAGAGGTCCAACGCCAAGCAGCTCCGGCTCGCCATTGAGCAATCCGAGCGGGAGGCGCCGAGGGTGGCCAAGCTGAAGCGCCAGCAAGACCGCGTTGTTCGGCGCTTACAAGGCTTCATCGTCATCTTTGATTCCTCATCCTCCGACCGGTCCGACATGGACCTACCTCTTGTCGCGGACTCCTACAGCTGCACCGATGACCGGAAGGGCAAAAGGCCGGCGAGGAAGTGGTGAAGATCCGTCTTTATTTTAAGTTTTTAGTTGCAGTTTGAACTTGTCCGTCGTATTATGTGTATTATGTGAACTTTGGCTATCTTTCGATCTTTTGATGAACCGGTTGTGCATTTGTATGTCTGCTCATGATCTACGTAGTTTTTATCAACGTTGTATGGTTTAGTATAAAAAAAGGGACGGAATATAAGATACGTGGGTGTGGAGCCGCGGATATAGGAAGTGCCCGGTCAGTGCCGAGTCCGCGGGCGTTGAGTGGCCGGATTTGCTAAGTCCAGCTGTAGATGCTCTAAGTTATCGGATATAAGATACACGAATGTGGACGTCAGGATTTGAGGAGACGTTCGAGGGTCTGGATTTGTCTATCATGGTGGACGCGTCCGTAGAAGTTTGAGGGCTTGGATTTGTCCATCACGGATGTAGATGCTTTGACGTACGAATACGATGGTTGCTTTATGGTGGCGCGCATGGCCCGCGTCCATGTCACAAGCATCGATTCGCAATGGGAAAAGAAGAAGAAAAGAGACGAGTCGTATGTATGGGGCCTGGCATCGGCATGTGCCCGGCTGAAGCGCGAGACACGGACACGGTGTGCTGTGCGAATCCAGGCAGGACGCCCGCCAGGAATCATCATCAATCAACCGACGAGGCGCGCATCTTGATCTGAGGAGTCGACGCGGCACCAGTGGAGTTTTGTGACTGTGTGCCCACAAACAATTATAGGTCCCTCTCCTCTCATCTCCTTGTCGTAAAGGGTTGGAAAAGGACCCCGACGTGAGTGGTCTTTATTCAGGCCGAACCTTGCTTGTCGTTCAGTTCATCTTCTGCCTCAGCCTGTGAAATGAGAACTCGGGAGCACCGAAAAGCAAGGAACAAGGAAAAGGCGCCTCGTCCGTCCGTCCGTCCGTCCGTCCATCCATCACCATGCACCTGGTCTTGGTGGGAGCAGCTAGCTAGCCCGTGATCGATGCCTATTCCCTCTCATGAGACTAAAACAAGCAAACAAATCTGGGTTTGGGAACGCTGATAGATCTCGATCGTGTTCTCTCCACTACTTCTCCAGCATGATTCCGTCATTTTACCCCTGCTCAGCCTCGTGCGCTGATGCCCCCCACTTATAAATCAAAAGCACCGATCCTCGACTAAAAATAAAATAAAATCAAAAGCAGCGGCATATCAATGGCATGTCCGAGACTTGATGCCGCCAAAAGATGGGATGCGCTATCAGTCACCACTCACCGCCCATCATCATCAACAGCAACACCACCGTGATCTTTGCATTGCATGCCGCCTCTCTTTACTTTGTTGTTGGAAAATAATCATCTTTCTATCTGCCTACCAAGCTAATACTAAGCTATCTGACCGTCTAATGAATAACAATGATGATGCATAGATCGATCACGCATTATGGAATGGTGCGGACGGGAGCTAGTGGCGGTCTACGGATGGATCCATTTGGGGGGAACTCGATTCCCTCCCCTTTCCTTCCCTTCACCCAGTGGCGCCGTTGATTATGATGGGATTAAAAGTGGAGTGGAGGCAACAAAAGCGTCCATGGGTGTACTCGATCGTTGGGCTGGGTTTGGTCATGAAGCTGCTGTTACTGACAGGCAGAGGCGTCGCGTCGTGCAGGGCTGGCCAGCTTCCGGGAAAGATGCAAAAGCTGTGCACGCGTACCACTACCACCATTGGCGGTGATCTTCTGCCCGCCTGCATGCATGCGTGTTGCTGCTACTGTTGACCCAACAGTGCGCTGCCTCTCTCGACTCTCGTGATGATCGCTTCTTGGTGGGGGCGTACATGGGAGCTAGCGTGTCCTTTTTTTTGGAGGATAGAGCTAGCGTATCTTTTCAGCCTTTCCTTTGTGAAAAGCTTGATGAAGCTCCAGTGCCCCACTGGCTGGCATTCAAAGCCGTTGACAAAAAGACAAGCAAACCTCGTCTTGGAATGTGCAGATGAAAGTGCTGTGCGTTGAGACTGACATTTTATGATAAGCTAATAATAATATTATGAAGGATTTACACGCTCGCTTAACGTTCATCTCTCTAAATGTGAGATCGACGGAGAGATCTATGACAGATTTGCACTCCTTGTTAGATGCTGAAAGTGCACCTTTGCCTTTTGATTTCGGCAGGAACTGCACAACTGAACCAAATTTTGAAGGCCCAGAGCCAAGGCTTGCCCTAAGCCCTATAGACTCACGGATTCGGGTTCTTCAATTGTTGTCCACGGGCACGATAGGCTCATATACGGGAGTGCCTATGTCCAACTCGCTGAAGTGCGCGAGCATATGGCCTGGCCGAGTTCACGGTAGTACACTTCCTCATTTTTTCATGTTTATATATATTTTTTGATTTCTTTCTTTTTTACTTTTGTTTACACTTTCAAATAATCTAAACATACATATTACAAAATAGACTCTACATAATATTTTGAAAAACGTTGAATGTGTATACAAAAAAGTTGACAATATATTAAAAACCGATGAAATCTTTTGATCATGTATATAAAAATATTAATCAAAGCATTTGAAAAACATGTTGAACAAGTATTTTAAAAAATGTTAGAAAAAACATTTGAATTTTTTAATGAGTATAGAGAAAATGTCGACCATGTATTAAAAAGTGATTTAATTTCTTAATCATTTATATAATTTTTTAATCAAGCATGTGAAAAAAATGTTGAACAAGTATTTGTATGATGATCAAGCATTTGAATTTTTTTAAATGTGTATCGAAAAAATACTGACCATGTATTACGAAAATGATGATTTTTTTATCATGTATATAAAAAAGGTTAGTCAAGCATTTGAAAAATTCTTGAACAAGTATTGAAAAATGTTAAAAATCATTTGGAAAATGTTTAATGTGTATTCAAAATATGTTGACAATGTGTTCCAGAAAATGTCAATATTGCATTTAGAAAATGTCAATCAAGCTTTTGAAAAATGTTAAATATGCATAGAAAAAAATGTTGACCATGTATTTGAAAAAATGTTTAGAAGTTAAAAGTGTTTATAGGAAAAATATTTATTGTATTTCAAAAAATGTTAATCAAACATATGAAAGAGTTTAGAAGTGTGTATAGGAAAAATGTTGACCATGTATCCAAAAAATGTTAATCTTGTAGTTGGAAAATGTTAATCAACATTCAAAAAATCTTTAAAATGTGTATTGAAAAAATGTTGACCATGTATTAAAAAATGTTAAAGTTGTATTGCAAAATGTCGGACATGTATTAGAAAAATGTTGCTAACATATACAAAAAATGTAGAATGAAACCAAAGGAAATATAGAAAACTCAAAAGAAAAAAAAAAGAAAAGCAAAAAACAGAGAAGAAATAAGAAAACCAAACAAAAAATAAAGAAGATGAAAAAATAAAACAAAAATCGATGAAAAACAAGAAAGAAAGAAAAGGAAAAAAAATGAAAAGCCTAGTCAAAACCGAGAAAGTGATAAAGAAAAACAACAGAAAAGAAAGAAAAGAAAAACCCATTGAAAACAGTGAAAAAAACTGGAAACAACGGAAAAGAAACAGTGGAAACACGGCTCGTTTCGACATAAGAAGGCTTGACCTACCAGGCAATCTTGAACACGAATCTATCGCAGTTCCTAGCTACCCTCACGATCAACTAGGAGACCAAGGTTTAAATCCTTCGGGGCGCTCTCTTTTCTTTCTCTTCGTATTTCTTTTAAGTGTCTGCTATTGGGCTGGCCTGTTACTGTATCGTTCAACGCGAGAGATCATTCTGTCTTGCTTAATGCGAGATATAGTCGTCGCGCTCATATACGCTCGACAATGTGAATAAGCTTCGTATATATATGTTGGGTTGTGAATGGGCCCTATCCATCACATCCTTCCATCTCTTTTCCTCCATCTTTTCTGTCTTTCGATCATGTATTGAAAGCCAAGTATTACCCCAATAGTGATATATTGGCTGCTGGAACAAAGAAGGGTTCATCGTTTACATGGAGAGTACCGTCGCCGGTATCCAAACTTTCAAGAAAGGGTGCATTTGGCGTGTCGGTTCGGGGTCACACATTAACATTTGAGATGATTCCCTAGATTCCTGCTAGCGGGTCAAGGAAAATTATTGCCCCAAGAGGAGGAACAACGTTGTCCAAAGTGGCGGAATTAACCGATCAACATATGAGTGATACATCTCCAACGTTTATATAATTTATGAAGTATTCATGCTGATATATTATCATTCTTTGATGTTTTACAATTATTTTATAGCAACTTTATATTATTTTTTGGGACTAACCTATTGACCCAGTGCCCAGTGCCAGTTGCTGTTTTTTTGCTTGTTTTTTACATCGTAGGAAATCAATATCAAACGGAGTCCAAACATCATGAAACTTTTTGGAGATTTTTTATGGACAAGAACACCTAGGATGGGCCAGAGAAGCACCTGGTGGGTTGTGCCCACCTCGGTGGCCACCCGCACCCATTCTTTACCCTATAAATTCCCAAAAATTCCAGAAACCCTCGAGGTTAACCTAGATCGGAAATTCCGCCGCCGCATGCCTTTGTAGCCACGAAAATCCAATCTAGACTCCGTTCTGGCACCCTGCCGGAGGGGGAAATCGTCACCGGTGGCCATCTTCATCATCCCGGCGGCCACCATGATGAGGAGGGAGTAGTCCACCCTCGGGGCTGAGGGTTTGTACCAGTAGCTATGTATTTAATCTCTCTTTCATGTTCTTGAGATGTCACGATCTTGATGTATCGCGGGCTTTGTTAATATAGTCGGATCATATGGTGTTTTCCCTCTATATCTTATTGTGATGAATTGAGTTTTTCCCTTTGAGATTTCGTTCTTATCGGATTGAATACTTTTATGCATTTGAGAGCACTTGATATATGTCTGGCATATGAATACTCGTGGTGACAATGGGGTATCATATTGATTCACTTGATATGTGTTTTGGCACTCAACTCGCGGATTCCCGAGATGACATTGGGGTAATCTATGCATAGGGGTTGATGCACGTTCTTGTCTTTGTTTCTCCGGTAGAAATCTTGGGGCACTCTTTGAAGTTCTTTGTGTTGGATTGAGTATTATGAATATGAATTTGCTTTGGTGTTATTTTAGTACGAACTCTAGGATAGATCGAATGAAAAGAATAGATTTGTGTTATTTTAGTACGAACTCTTGAATAGATCGAATGGAAAGAATAGCTTCGGGGTGGTTTCGTACCCTACAAACAATTTATTCTTATGTTCTCTACTAGATAAGAACTTTGGAGAGATTCTTCATTGCACGTTGAGGGATGGTTATATGATCCAATTATATTAGCATCGTTGGGAGATTGCACTAGCGAAAGTACGGACCCTGGGCCTCATTTTCAAGCATTGCAATACCGTTTTGTGCCCATTTACTATTTGCTACCTTACTATTTTTATTTATTCAGATTATAAAAATATATATCTACCATCAATATTACACTTTTATCACCATCTCTTCGCCGAACTAGTGCACCTATACAATTTGTCATTGTATTGGGTGTGTTGGGGACACAAGAGATTTATTGTATTTGGTTGCAGGGTCGTTTGAGAGAGATCATCTTCATCCTACACCTTTCACGGATTGATAAACCTTAGGTCATACACTTGAGGGAAAACTGCTACTGTCCTACAAAACTCAGCGCTTGGAGGCCCAACACGTGTCTACAAGAATAAAGTTGTGTAGTAGACATCAAGCTCTTTTCTGGCACCATTGCCGGGGAGGTGAGTGCTTGAAGGTATATCTTTAGATCTTGCAATCGAATCTTTTAATTTCTTTTTTTATCACTAGTTTGGTTTATAAAAGAAAACTACATACAAATGGAATTGAGTTTGCATCATATTATTGATCATCTTTATAATATCTTTCTTGAAAATGATGGATCGGAAAACTGTGCTCAATTGTTAGAATAAGTTAATAAAATGTTTGGCACAATATATATAAATGATGGGCATGATTGCAATGTTGTTAGTATGAATTCTTTGAATATCCATGATGCTAATGATATGCAAAGCCATAAGCCTGGGGACGCTATGTTTGATGAAGATGATATTTTTAGTCCCCCAAGATTTGATGTGAAAATTTATTATGATGATTTCACACTTCCTATTTATGATGATTATATTGATGAAAGTGGATTCGGAGATGTCATTACTTTATTTGATGACGAATCTACTATTTTGGAAGAGGTTGCAATTGATTATGACAACAAAGTTGCTATCTATGATGATTATGGTGATGACATGTATGCTATATTGAATAATGATAACCATGAAACTTGTCATCATGATTTTAATTTTCAATCCCATGATTGTTATTTTGTTGAGTTTGTTCCCATTGCTATTCATGAGCATAAATTTGCTTATGTGGAGAGTGAGAAAATTTATATGCTTGTGAATCATGAAAAGAATGCTTTATGTGATAACTATATTGTTGAATTCATTCATGATGCTACTGAAAATTATTATGAGAGAGGAACATATGCTTGTAGGTATTGCAATAATATCAAGTTTCCTCTCTATGTGTTGAAAATCTTGAAATTTTGTTTGTTTTGCCTTCCTATGCTAGTTGATTCTTGTTCCCATAAATTGTTTGCTCACAAAATCCCTATGAATAGGAAGTGGGTTAGACTTAAATGTGCTAATCATATGCTTCATGATGCTCTCTTTATGTTACAATTCTTATCTTTTATGCGAGCATCATTGAAATCATCATGCCTAGCTTAAAAAGCATTAAAGAAAACCGCTTGTTGGGAGACAACCCAACATTTACCCCTACTGTTTTTGTGTGTTCACATGATTAGGATACTGTATTAATCATGTTTTATTGTTTTTGTTTCAATAAAGTGCCAAGTAAGACCTTTGGGATGGTCTAAGGTGATAGTTGATTTGATCTTGCTGAAAAACAGAAACTTTTGCGCTCAGGAAAATAATTCTCATTTATAACAGAAGCGTGATAAAATACTTATTATTTTTGCAGAAGATTAATAGACAAATTTAACAGGTTTTCCTAATTTTTCAGAATTTTTGGAGTAGTAGAAGTATGGTTGGAGTACAGATTACTACAGACTGTTTTGTTTTTGACAGATTCTGTTTTCAATGGATAGTTTGCTTGTTTTCTAGTTTCTATGGCTTATATTGCTCAATATAAATTGTGGAAATGATATGATACAGTAGGCATTGTGTGAGAACAATTATTAATCTTGTCTTTGATAGTATCAAAAGTGAAATGATTTGCTCTTTATCATACTAACCTATCTCACAAAGTTCCGTTAAGTTTTGTGTGACCGAAGTTTTCAAGTTTTGGGTGAGATGTCGATATGACGAGAATAAAGAGTGACAAGACCCTAAGCTTGGGGATTACCAAGGCACCCCAAGGTAATATTTAAGGAAGATCCAAACAACTAAGCTTGGGGATGCCCTGGAAGGCATCCCCTCTTTCGTCTTCAACATTATCGGTAACCTCACTTGGAGCTATGTCTTCATTCGTCACATGATATGAGTTTTACTTGGAGCATCATTTTATTTTGTTAGGATTTGCTTGTTGTTATTTAGCCTAATGTTTTGCATCTTTTATTTCAATAAAAGTGGCTTTTGCCATGCTTATTTTGCAAGTATACATGTTGTTGTTTGATACTAGAAAGTTTACCGCTGTTGCAAAAATTCCCTAGAAAAGTCAGAACATGATAAAATGTTAAAACTTTTTGCAAAATGAGCTATGATAAATTCTACAGTGTGGCAAATTTTAATAACTTTTGGAGTTAGGGAAGTATTGATACTCTTGCATTCTTTACAGACTGTACTGTTTTGGCATATTGCTGTTATGTTTACATTGTTTGCATATGTTTGCTTGTTTAATGATTCTATTTGAGGATAGTAGTATTAAATATGCAGAGGCATTTAGTATGCAATGTTGAATAATAATTTTAGTTATTTGCTACATTAGATAATGATAAGGTTTTTGCATTGGTTTATACTAACTTATCTCACGAGTTCTTGTTGAGTTTCGTGTGGATGAAACTTTTGAGATTTAGGAAAACTGTGATATGAGAAGAATTAAGGAGACACAAAATCCCAATCTTGGGGATGCCAAAGGCACCCCAAGATAATATTTCAAGAAGTATCAAGCATCTAAGCTTGGGGATGCCCTGATAGGCATCCCACCTTTCCTCTTCAACAATTATCGGTTAGTATCGGTTGAGCCTAAGTTTTTGCTCCTTCACATGAGTCGTGCTATTGTTGGAATGTCATGTTATTTTGTTTTGCTTGTTGTTTTAATAAAATTATTAGATCTTAAAGTTTTTAAATAAAATAGAGTCCTCAAATAGTTGCTAGGGAGGCTAGGTAAGTGGCATTCACATCCGTCAACGAAGCTCTTTTCTATGGAATTGCTCTAGTGCTTCACTTATATCTTTTTGAGCACGGTGTGCTTTAGTAATTTTGAAGAAATTCTCTCTTTCTTCACTCAAATTAATTTGAGAGAAATAAATATTATGCTCATTTTCTTCATTTATATCTTTTTGGAGTAGCTTGCCATTTACTCTTGCGCTTCACTTATATCCTATGAGTAAATTGTCGAATAAATTGAATGTCATGAAGTTGAAATCATATCATGCCTAGTGATAGCTTCACACTGGGTTTTGAAAGTGAAATCTTTTGAGGCTTGACAATCACAATATTGGTCATACAAGAAATTCACGAATAATTAGTATAAGGAAGAGAACTTTCACATGCAAATACACTATCTTGGAAATCTTTTGTGATTGTGAGCCCCCATCAAAATATTATATGCCAAAATTATTAACGTTGGACAAGGAAGACAATGTAATGGTTTATGTTTGTTCATATTCACATAGAAGTTACATTTTCATAGATCCTTTAACACGTGGTGCTTGCCCCCCATCTTTGCTAGCCAAAAAATCCGCACCAAGTAGAGATACTACTTGTGCATCCAAAAGCCCTTAAACCCATATATTATTTTCAAGAGTCCACCATACCTACCTAGGGATTGAATAAGATCCTTCAAGTAAGTTGTCATCGGTGCAATAAGGCAATAAAAATTGCTTCTAAAAATGTTAGATCATTTAGTGTAAGAGAAAATTGGGTGTTGTACGAACTTGTGATGGCAAAGAATAAAAGCGACAGACTGCATATAAAGGTTGCTATCATAAGGGGCAATATAACATGACGTTCTTTTGCACTAAGGGGTTGAGCATACAAACAAATAAGCGCATGGAAACCTCTGATTCCCTCTGCGAAGGGACTATCTTTTACTTTTATGTATTTACTTTCATGGAAGAGTCAAAGTTTTTCTCTCTATTCCTTTTTATTTTTCTCTTTTGGCAAGCATCATGTGGTGAGGAAAGATCTAGGAACATATATACAGTTGGATATGGGTAGCATGAGTTATTATTGTTGACATCACCCTTGAGGTCAATACGCTGGGAGGCGAAATTATAAGCCCCTATCTTTCTATGTGTCCGGTTGAAACGTTTTGCTCATGTGTATGCGATGAGCGTTAGCAATCATAGAAGACTATATGATGGTTGAGTATGTGGAGCTCTTACTTAGACTCTGTTGAATAAGTTTAATTGCAATTGCTTGGTGACTCCGAACATAGGTTGTTGAGTTTCAAGATAATTCATTGTTTGAACCTTAACATGTGAATTGGTTGCTACTTTAAACATGAGAAACTTTATAAGAAAGAGTTGTTGTCATGATGCTAGGAAAAGTGATTGAAATTATCATTGATCAAACTTATGCACTTTGCTAGCATTCACACTTCATAAATTATTTATTTTATCATTTACCTACTCGAGGACGAGTAGGAATTAAGCTTGAGGATGCTGATACGTCTCCAACGTTCTATAACTTATGAAGTATTCATGATGATATATTATCATTCTTGGATGTTTTACAATCATTTTATAGCAACTTTATATCATTTTTTGGGACTAACCTATTGACCCAGTGCCAAGTGTCAGTTGCTGTTTTTTGCTTGTTTTTTACATCGCATGAAATCGGTATCAAACAGAGTCCAAACACCGAAAACTTTTTGGAGATTTTTGATGGACAGGAACACTCAGGATGGGCCAGAGAAGCACCTGGGGGGTGCCCCAAGGGGGGCACAACCCACCAGGGCGCGCCCAGGTGGGTTGTGTCCACCTCGGTGGCCTCCCGCACGCCCTCTTTACACTATAAATTCCCACAAATTCCGGAAACCATCGGGGTTAACTAGATCGGAAGTTCCGCCGTTGCAAGCCTATGTAGCCATGAAAAACCAATCTAGACCCCGTTTCGGCACCCTGCCGGAGGGGGAAATCATCACCGGTGGCCATCTTCATCATCCCAGCGGCCACCATGATGAGGAGGGAGTAGTCCAGCCTCGGGGCTGAGGGTTTGTACCAGTAGCTATGTGTTTAATCTCTCTCTCGTGTTCTTGCAATGTCACGATCTTGATGTATCGCGGGCTTTGTTAATATAGTCGGATCATATGGTGTTTTCCCCTCTCTATCTTGTTGTGATGAATTGAGTTTTTCCCTTTGAGATTTCGTTCTTATCGGATTGAATAGTTTTATGGATTTGAGAGAACTTGATATATGTCTTGCATATGAATACTCGTGGTGACAATGGGGATCATATTGATTCACTTGATATGTGTTTTGGCACTCAACTCGCGGATTCACGAGGTGACATTGGGGTAATCTATGCATAGGGGTTGATGCACGTTCTTGTCTTTGTTTCTCCGGTAGAAATCTTGGGGCACGCTTTGAAGTTCTTTGTGTTGGATTGAGTATTATGAATATGAATTTGCTTTGGTGTTATTTTAGTACGAACTCTAGGATAGATCGAACGGAAAGAATAGCTTTGTGTTATTTTAGTATGAACTCTCGAATTGATCGAATGGAAATAATAGCTTTGAGGTGGTTTCGTACCCTACAAACAATTTATTCTTATGTTCTCCGCTAGATAGGAACTTTGGAGTGATTCTTCATCGCACGTTGAGGGATGGTTATGATCCAATTATATTAGCATTGTTGGGAGATTGCACTAGCCAAAGTACGGACCCTAGGCCTCATCTTCAAGCATTGCAATAACATTTTTCTGCCCGTTTACTATTTGCTACCTTGCTGTTTTTATTTATTCAGATTATAAAAATATATTTCTACCATCAATATTACACTTTTATCACCATCTCTTCGCCGAACTAGTGCACCTATACAATTTGCCATTGTATTGGGTGTGTTGGGGACACAAGAGATTTCTTGTATTTGGTTGCAGGGTCGTTCGAGAGAGATCATCTTCATCCTACACTTCCCATGGATTGATAAACCTTAGGTCATCAACTTGAGGGGAAATTGCTACTATCCTACAAAACTCTGCGCTTGGAGGCCCAACACGTGTCTACAAGAATAAAGTTGCGTAGTAGACATCAACATGTCAGTGGGATTGTGAACTCCTGTGTGACATCTTTCTACCTATTGATGTGTACAGAATACAACAAATCCCCTTACATGTTGAACCAGTAAAAGATTTTGTAGGATGGAAATTTACTAGGCCAGGTACTTTCTGAGTACACTTGCCGTACCACATGGTGTTCAATCACCAATTCGAAAACCACTTTGCTCGTTCAGATTGTCCTGGGAGGTCTCAAATCAACTCAACTTGGAAGGAATTATGGCAATTGAGAATCCCGGGTAAGATAAAGCACTTCAGATAGAAGGTATTTAAGGGTGTTTTACCTTTCTTTGGAGTCCTTGCGGGTAGACACATAATCCTGATTCCATAATGCCCATTGTGCAAAGTTGGCCTAGAGGGCGTCCAACACTGTATCTTCACATGCACGAGGGCTAACGAGGTATGGTCTGCACTCAATCTTGAAGAAACTATCAGGCTTGCGGTAGCTCAGCACCGGTTTGGTTCTATTAACTCAGAGATACTCCTACAACTTCAAACTATGGTAAATGAAATACCGCGACAGAGGTGATACTTGTTGCCATGTGGTATACTAGTGGCAAAGGAGGCAAGCGGGGAAAGGAGAGCCCATGCAACCTCCTGATAAGACGGTTGTGTCAATACAGGTATTGGACACGAACTTCATCCATGCAAATACTCCGAATCAGCCAGTTCGGAAATCAGATCAAATATGGAAGAAGCGTAAGATGGGCTGTGCGAAATTAATGTAGATGCATCATTTCATGTAGAGACCTTGGTAGGAGCTTGTGGAGCTGTCGCGAGAGATGACCAGGGTAATTTTATTGCAGCGGCGACCTGGTCTTTGGTTCATGTAGCATCGGTGGGTTTGACAAAAATAAAGGCTATGCGGTATGGACTTATCCTGGTTTCAAATATCGGGTGCTCCAATATAATCATTGAATCAGATAGTTTGGATGTGTTGGAGGTAGTTTGAGACCTTGATGCATACATGGGTCCCGATGTGCCAATCATCACCGAGACTAGTCTACTTGCGATGGACTTTTCAAATGTTATCTTTGTTCATTGCGGAAGGGAAACCAATCTTGTTGTTGATTGTTTAGCAAAGCACTGCTTTAGTCTTAGTTTATCTAAATTTTCGGGCTCCAATGCTCCTGACTTTATTCTTCCACATATTTTAAATAACATGGAAATCATATGAGGAATAAAGTTATTTACATTCACAAAAATGGCCAGTCCCAATTCAGCACTTAACGTGCCTGTTAGATTGTTCTTGAGATACATAAAACCAAATAGTAGCTTACTCGTACACAACGCACATCCCCCGTCTTCGATAAATTATTTATGGGCCATGCCACATAAGGAGTTACGCAAGCGAGAAGCTCACGCTGGTGTCTGGTTTTATTCTTGTTCCGGAAAGCTTCTAGTAGCTTCTGGTCTTTTAGGTTTGTTTGTTTGGCCAGGTTTTCTTTGGTTTTATGTGTTTAGTTGGATAGTTTTCCTTCTATATTTTGTTTTATTTTTATTTTTAATTTCATTTTTTTAAATCATGGACTTTTTGTTAAATTCGTGAACTATCTCAAATTCATGATCAGTTTTTCAAGATTGTGCACCTTTTTAAATGCATGTTTTTAGATTGATGAACATATTTCACACGTGTGGATTTTTTTTTAATTTCGGGAACTTTTTTTGAACCCGTAAACTTTTCAAAATTCATGAACTTTTTTGAATTTGTGTTTTTCATATGCACGGTCTTTTTTCATTTTCATGAACGTTTTCGGAAAAATTCAACGCTCAACTGGTCAACTGTCATTGGTCAAATGGACAACTGGTCGACTTGACAATGGGTTCAATGGTCAAATGGAAAGAAAACATGCAACACGTGTGAGCGAGCGTGTGAGCGTGCCAACATTGCGGGGACAAGACCCAAGAGGGGGTAGTTGCGGGCACTGTGTGTCCTATATGGCACGAAAGGCGCCAAACTGCAACACTCAAAAATGAATCCATAGTTATCACTATATTCCTACACCTTGGTGATGGAAAATCAATATGCATGCCTAGTCAAATCATTGGTAATATAGCCCATTACATTGATCAGACACCTATCAAGTCACAACACATGGAACTACAAAAGAAATAACTTTGGCACATTAGCTTAAACATGAAATATTTTTCTTCTCGTAACAAAAACTATGAGAAACCGTGCTGAATAAGACATGTTTCATGACAAGAGAAGCACACTTAGAAAATTACTCCTACTTTGTGAAATTACTTTGCCAGTTAATCAATATGACCTTTAATTCTTTCACCAAAGGCAACATATATGATAATTTGCAATAATGCCTCTATATGTAAAGTAGTACACACCTTTTAACATTGCCTCCTAAAGCAAGAAACAACTCCCTAGCATTTACGTAGTTATGCACACAATACCCCACTATCATGTATAAGTAGATCCTCCTTGACCCCCATCAGAATTAATCTTCATGAGTCCGAGGGGAAGTGTATTAACGAATACTACTCATTCTCAAATTTTTAATTTCAAATACTTTCATTGATTTTTAGTCCCTTTAATTGACATAGATACAAATACTCTACTAGGATGATGCACAAGAAAAGGTCAGAATAGATCGGCTGGTTTGATCCTATTATGGATCCGGCGTGGAGACAAAGTATGTTCGTAATTGCCTTCATGACCCGTTTAGAAATAACGAATTCCTGGGGTAGTCACTTTTGGCTTCCCTATGAAATGAGTCACGGAACGGAGCCACTACTGAAAAATCATGGGAGTTACGAAAGAATCTTCAGGCTCATTGCATTCTTGTGCTTCCTCGTAATCCAATTATAGGAAAACTAGGAACGGGGAGCTCCCCCCTTTTTGCCCGAATGTTTAATCTTAAACTTAAGAATGTTGACCTATTTGGGAATCTCCGGATCTATGCTTATTTTCAACTCCCTGAAGCACTTCGTCGCTACATGTCTAGTCGTCTTTTTCAAACTATGTTTCATTCATACAATAGAAAATATAATATGGTCTGGATATATTAGATCTTGGTGGAGGCTTCCCTCTACGAGTGAGTATTCGTGTGTGACTCAAAATGAAATTGTTGTTGGAGCCTGACTGGGCCTGAAATGGGTCGCACTGCTAGACTAGCTACGACGGCAAGGCCCATGCCATAGTGCATATTATTTATTATTTCTATTTAAATTATTTTGTTGTTGTTTAAATTCTATGAGGGTTCAAATCCCATCTGGAAAACCTGTAAATTTCCGTGTACAATTACTGATGCTAAATCTATAAATTCATATTCGAGTTAACCTTTGATTATCATGTGATATTCCCTTTTCTTCGCGATAATTTACAAAACCCGAGGTGGGATATATAAGTATCCTATTGAGTCATTCTCACGCTCACTGTACTAGTCTCCTCGTTGCTGGTTTTGTTCTTCTTTCTCATTGACATGTTCCAACATCCCTATGACCAAGACACGTGTGTATGGCCAGGCGATGATTGATGTTGGCACACCGAGAGGGCCCTAAGAATATCTCTCCATCGTTGGAGGATCAAATCCCACTCTTGAGATATCTAGTACCTTGTCAACCTTTCCGATGTACAAGTAAGTTGTCCTTATGATCACCGTGTTACCGATGACGTTTGAGCAACCCCAAAGTATATCGTATGGTAAGAAGTGACTACGATACTCTCATGGTCTAAGGAACTAAAGCATATGTTAACTCTTTGTGTTATAATGATTGACTTGTGATGATAGTATCTCAAAATATAACAAACAAGTTGGGTCAATTCAATATGATCGTTCTTCTAATGTCATACTCTCAAAGTTATTTTTGTACTATCGTTACACTTAACGATATCTCAAGATCCAAAAAACACGAGGACAAGCAACACTTGAGCTAGTCCCAGAGGCAAGACTAGGAATCATGTTGTATCGTTTATCATTCCATACATGCTAATGAGTTTTCCAATGAATCACATGTGTCAGTATCATAGCACTATAGTATAGAATATAAACTGTTAATTATAAACATGGAAATAAATAATACAATATTATTGCCTCCGGGGCATATTTTCAGCACACTCCCACTTGCACTAGATTCAATCATCTAGTTAGCACATTTTTATTTACACTAATGGCAATCCGGTGCTTTTCCATGCTTTGCTTATGGTACAACCTTCATCCTATCAGATCTTGACAAGTTTAGATCTGTGTGTATTATTTCCATTTCTACGCATCTATCATGCATTCACAAGAATTCATAATTTGTGTGAAATTGGCTTTGTATATATTGAATCACTGGCAAGACCTTTGATTCCTTAGACTGAGCTATGGAACCACTATTCAGAACAGTGTTCCATTGGCACAAACTATCTAGAAACCATACCAAGTTCATAAACAAAATTTTGATTCATCACCCTCCAATGTTGCTCCTAAAGCAACAACATACTCAGCCCACTGTTATAGAATTCACTATTGTAACTTTCTTGGACAAATTCCAACTTACTATGCCACCAGTTATTGTATAATACAAATCACTTAATTGAAATCGAAAATCACTTGGAGCACCGATGAAGATTTATGTACTACTTACAACTAGACTATATTGATGTAACTCCTTAAAATATTCTCTTCATTTTTTCCGTATGCGAGAAACATGCCGTCTTTACACTTAACGACATTTTTACTGTTGTCCTATGATCAACACTTTGATCAATCCGGTAACTTTCCTCACAACTTACTTGGAGTACATGACATATCTAGCTGTTTACAAACCATGGAATATGATCAACACAAGTGTGATTAAAATCATGCATTTCGTTCGTCAGTATTTTAGGATGACGATTCTTGCTTAAAACTCCTTCCATGTGACTTCGACAAGAAACTCTTCTTGGCATTTTCATACTAAACTGCTTTAGTATCTTGTCAATATGTATTTTGGCTAAGCTTGATTAGGCACTACTATCTCCATAGATTATAATGCCTAATACGAAGGCTATATTGCCTATGTACTTCACTAAAAACTATTTAGCGAAGTCCCAATGTGTGTCAAGAATATTGTTTACAATCAACAATGTGTTATGCACACATAGTTGTTTAGAAATATTATTATGATCCCACTTACTTTATTATAAACACAAGAATCTGCGCTTTCCTCAACGAAATCAAGTTTTTGATCATTTCATAAGAATGGATATCCCAACTCCACTATGCTTGCTTCAGATCATTATACGATCTCTTAAAGTTCGCACACTTATTAGCATCCTCTGGATCAACAAAATTACCTTGGACGTATCATATATACAACCTTGGTTCTATTTCCATCTCATGGGAATCATTTTGAAATCCATCTATTATATGTCATAATTGAAATATTAACCTGAACTGACTTTAAGTATTGCTATGGTGAGCAATCTCATCATAGTCAACTTCTTGGTCTTGTCATAAACTATTTGCAATAAGTAAAGCATTATAAAATATTTTTATCCTTTTCAGTTTATAGATCCATTACTATACTTTAGACTCCAAGTCTTCCGGAGGGTTCATCAAGGTCTAACCTTGAATTATGTATATGCATACTATCTCGGATTATTTTGGCATATAGCCAATTTTGGAGTTAGGACCCATCAATGTTTCTTTGTGTATTCGTTGTTTGTTCAACAATCTCTCATCTCCAAACCACAAAGGTCTGCACGAGTTTGCCCAACCTATATAGTTCAGCTGCAAGTTCAACTGAAATCTCTAATTCTCATTTAGAGACTTTCGTAACAATCGTAGTAAGAAATCCTGGAGCTATTTTCAATGTTTCTTTTCATCGACCTGATTATGAAGATTTTGTAATACCGTGGAGTTGCACTGTCCTCCCACTCACTCTTTTGGAGAAAAAAAATTCTTTAAAACTTTACCATATTTATACGAATATGAATATGAATGAACCCCGTCATTTTACTCTTAATAGCAATAGTAGAAATGTGTGTCTTATCCCCTACTATGTCACTGGGATATAGGGCATCGCAAGATTGAACCCATTACAAAGCACATCTCCACTTAATATAAATTAATATAGTTGGCCAAACCAAATAGATAGATCAGAGAGAAATACAAAGCTAAAACAATCATGCATAATAAAGTTCAGAAAAGATTCAGTTACTTTCAATGAATAAGCCGATCATAAACCCACAATTCATCGAATGCCAACACACACACATCGTAAAAGAAGATTGCATTGGATAGAACTCCAAGAAAATCGAGTAGCACATGGTATTGAAGATCAGAGAGATAGAACAAGCCGTGTAGATACTAGATATGGACCCATAGGTCTGTGGTGAACTACTCGCCTGCCATCAGAAGGCAACAAGGATGATGTCGAAGCCCTCTATGGTCGATTCACCCTCCGGCAGAGTACCGAAAAAGGCCTCCAAATGGGATCGCGAAAGAATATAAGCTTGCGACGACAAAAATAGTGTTTCGGGTGGCTCTCTATTGGTTTTGGAATATTTGGAAATTAATAGAGGTGGAATTAGGTCAAACGGAGTTGTGTGGGAGTCACAAGTTCAGGGGGCGCGCCTACCCCATGGGCATGCCTGGTGAGCTCACGACTCTCCTGTAAGGCTTGTGGACTCCTCCCGAACCTTCTAGGGTCCCTTCTGGTCCAGAAAAAATCACCGTAAAGTATCATCCTGTTTGGACTTCGTTTGGTACTGATTTTCTGAAAAGCGAAAAACAACCAAAAAATAGGAACTGGCACTAGGCACTGGGTTAATAGGTTAGTCCCAAAAATGATATAAAATAGCATATAAATGCATATAAAGCATCCAAAATAGATAATATAATAGCATGAAAGAATAAAAAATTATAGATACGTTGGAGAAGTATCACAGTGTCGTCTCAACAGATTTAGACGGTGCCCTATTTAAAGTGAACACGGCTGTCTCTAATGCATAGCCCTAAAACGATAGTGGCAAATCGGTAAGAGACATCATAGAACGCACCATATCCAATACATTACAATTACGATGTTCAGACACACCATTACACTGTGGTGTTCCAGGTGGCGTGAGTTGTGAAACAATTCCACATTGTCTTAAATGTGTTTCAAACTCGTAACTCAAATATTCACCTCCACGACCATATTGCAAAAACTTTATTTTCTTGTTACGATGATTCTCCACTTCATTCTGAAATTACTTGAACTTTTCAAATGTTTCAGACTTGTGTTTCATTAAGTAAGTATACCCATATCTACTCAAATCATCTGTGAAGGTAAGAAAATATGATATCCACCACGTGTTTCAACAGTCATAGAACCGCATACATCGCTATGTATTATTTCCAATAAGTCATTTGCCCACTCCATCGTTCCGGAAAATGGGGTTTTAGTCATCTTGCCCATAAGGCATGGTTCACATGTTTCAAATGATTCATAATCAAGTGATTCCAAAAGTTCATCGTCATGGAGTTTCTTCATGCGCTTTACATCAATATGACCTAAGGGGCAGTGCCACAAGTATGTGGTACTATCATCATTGACTTTTCATATGTTGGCATCGATATTATGAATATGTGTATCACTACGATAGAGATTCAACAAGAATAGACCATTCACAAGGGGTGCATGACCATAAAAGATATTATTCATATAAATAGAACAACCATTATTCTTCGGCTTGATGAATAACTGTCTCACAATAAACAAGATCGAGATATACTATTCATGCTTAACATAGACACCAAATAACAATTATTTAGATTTAAAACTAACCTCAAAGGTAGGCGTAGAGGGAGCATGCCAACGACGATCACATCAATCTTGGAGCCATTTCCTACGCGCATCGTCACCTCGTCCTTAGCTAGTCTCCGTTTACTCCGCAGCTCCTGTCTCGAGTTACAAATATTAGCAACCGAACCAGTATCAAATACCCAGGCATTACTACGAGCACAGTAAGGTACACATCAATAATATGTATATCAAATATACCTTTGTCGATGCTACCAACCTTCTTATCTTTAGAGTACTTCTGGTAGTTCCGCTTCCAGTGACCATTCCCCTTGTAATAGAAGCACCTAGTCTCAGGTTTGGGTCCATCCTTGGGTTTCTTCACGGGAGTGGCAACTTGATTGCCATTCTTATTGAAGTTCCCTTTCTTCCCTTGCCTTCCTTGTAACTAGTGGTCTTGCTGACTATCAACACTTGATGCTCCTTCTTGATTTCTACCTCCGCGGCCTTAAGCATCGTGAAGAGCTCAGGGACCATTTTCTCCACCCCTTGCATATTATAGTTCATCATCTAGCCTTTGTAGCTTGGTGACAGTGACTGGAGAACTATGTCAGTCGCTACTTCATCTGAAAGACTAAGTCCCGGCTGATTCAAGCGGTTGTAGTACCCATACATTTTAAGTACACGCTCACTAACGGAGTTGTTCTCCTCCATCTTGCAGCTAAAGAACTTGTCAGAGGTGTCATACCTCTCAACCTGGGCATGAACATGAAATACGAATTTCAACTCATGGAACATCTCATATGCTCCGTGGTGCTCAAAACTTCTTTGGAGCCCTGGTTCTGAGCCGTAAAGCATGGCACACTAAACTATCATGTAGTCATCATTCCTTGTCCTCCAGACGTCCATAGTGTCTAGGTTTATGGGAGCGGGTGGTTCACCTAGTGTCGGGGGTGACTGATCCCACGGACACCTATGGGACCACGGCGGGTCGGGGCCCCTTTCGGTTCGGCAGGGGGCGGAGAGCGCGCGAAGAGCAGATTGAGGCGAAGCGCATGAGCGACGCGATCGGTTTACCCAGGTTTGGGCCGCACGGATGCGTAAAACCCTACTCCTACTTTGATTTGTATTGTGTTCTTGCTCGGGAGCGATGAATGCTACAGTACACTTGGGTGGCTAGTGAGACTGAGCGTCAGAATGATCGTCCCCTCCCTGTTGCGCATGGGCCTCCTTTTATATGTCAAAGGGGTCACCGACAGGTGGCAACAGAGATGAGGGTAAAAAGGTAAAAGAGGTGGTGGTTGGCGCCACCGCTTGCTACAGTTGTATCATACCTAACCCTGCGGCAGGGGTCAAAGGCATTAAATGCATGTCTGTGTCGCCTGGACGGTGCGGAAAGGGACCGTCAGGGGCGCCACCGTTTGCCACGATGGCTATCTTGTCAGTGCCTGCTTGCCACCGCATGCCCCTGGCTGCACAGCCTCCCGCCATGTACGCCAGGAACGGTCCCAGGGTGACACGTTGGTGGGTGAGCTGGAGCGCGGGCTGCGGAGTAGTAGCTTGCCGCGGCAAGCGCCTTGTCGCGGATGTTGTCTTGTCGCGTCCGGGAGCTTGTCGCTCACCGGGTCTCGTCGCGTTCGGGGGCTTGTCGCTCTCCGGGTCTTGCCGGGACGCGTGGCGTGCTGCGGCGAGTTCCTTGATATGTCTTGATTGGCCTCCCCGGCAAGCTCCTCTTGCCGGGGTCCTGTCTCCTTCTCGGCAAGCTCCTCTTGCCGGGACCTTGGTTGGTCTTCCCGGCAAGTTCCTCTTGCCGGGGCGTTGCGCCTCCGGGGCCTTGCGCCTTGGCTCGAATACTTTGTTCTTGAATGGCTCCAAAGGAAACACGGAGGACCTTGGCGGTCACCCGGCAAGCCTTGCCGCGGGGTGCTGCGACTGCCCGTGCACAAGTTCGGGATACTAAGGTACCCCTACTTTAGTACACCGATAGGAGCCCCCGGGCCTGGGCCATACATGGTGCCGAGCGCTGTTGGGCCAGGCCCAAAACAGTGCACGGGCACGCGCGGCCTGGGTCACGCCGTATCTGACTCCGCATCCACCGCGCCCTCTCCGCACGGCACGTGTCGAACGCGGCGTCGTGGGAGAGATCGTGGGCGGTTTTCGAGGTGTCCACTCCCCACGATCACGGGGTGGGGAGAGGTCGGCTCATCCGTCGCCTCGGTTCTGCACGCCTGCCACGCGGCTCCCATGCACTTGGGGTCGCAGACGGTGGAGGCGGGAAACTGGGCCGTCGCGGGTCGAGGCAGCGGTAGGCCCCAGCTCCCTGCTCTTCCCGTGCCTTGATTCGCTGAGCGGGGCGGCCGAGCCCCCACCTCGCTCCTTTATAAAGAGCGGGAGGGGAGGACGGAAGCCCGCATTCTCTCATCTCCTCCTTCCTTCAGCTTCTGCTCCCCTTTCTCTCATTCGCCATGGAGAAAGGGAACCCTGGTCCTTCATCGGTGGCGGCGAGGGTCGCCGCCAGACAGCGCATCCCTCCCTCTCCCGCACCCGTGGTGGCAGAGCCAGCTGTAAGGGGAAGAGGGAGGGGGCGAGGTCGTGGACGAGGTCGAGGACGAGGTCGAGGCGCTCGGGGAAGAGGTGGACGGGGCAGCGTGTCGGCCTGGCCTCCGCCGGCGGTTCCTCTTCCCACGGCGGTCCATATTGGGGACGACCGTTGCGAGTTCTTCGTCAGGCTGCGCCGGGCGCCTCGTCGTCGCCTCCGACTCCCAGCTCCTTTTGTGAGCGCGATGGAGTTGGACCCGCCCGAGACACTGAGACTGCACATGAGGGGCTGTGGGATCAGCGGCACGCGAGTCCGTGTTGAATTCCCAGCCCCTAATGTGATGTATCTTGGTCGAGGGTGGAAGACGTTCGCCCGTATCCACAGCCTGATGGGGGGGCTCACCCTCCATTTTAAGTTGATGGAGGGTGATCTCCTCTCAGTCAAGGTCTTCGGGTGCTTCGGCACTCGGGCCAAGTGCTGCGTGGACAGCTCCTCCGATAGCGAAGGCTCCTCCTCGAGCGAGAGTGACGAGGAGGGGAGCGACAGCAACGACGAGGGTAGCGGGCGGCAGGATGACGGGTCCGACTAGGTGTCGGGCGCCGCTCCGTGCGGCACCGGCGACCCCATCATCCGTGTCGCCGGCTCCTTGAACTCCCCGGGGTCGTCTCCTTGGGCGGCTGGCGTAGGGAGGCTGCGGAAGAGGAAGAGGGCTGGCGGCAAGGCCGTCAAGTCGGAGTACGAGGGCGTGGTACCCTCGACAGCGTGCTGACGTCCTGCCGCCTCGTATTCGAGCCCCGCTTCCGGCGCCGCCATCACCGTCCAGCCTTCGGACGGCCCCCGGGATGTTCTCTTGGTGTCTTCTGGCACCCGTAGCTCGCCTAGGCGCCCCTTTTGCCCTTTTCGCCTCCTTGACCTACCTCCTGAAGAGAGGGACAAGAAAGGGATTACGGGCATCTTATCTTTTTAATTTGTAAGCCTTCGGGCCTTAGTTGCATTTAAAACTTGTAATCCTCTCTTTCATGTTTTTCATCCTCTATGGACTGTACCTGAGTGGAATGTTTTTTAATGAAAAGGGGATGCTTGCCGGGTCATTTGTCTCGCGGGTAGAACCCACGTCAAGGAGCAAATCCTTGGTATCTTTCAGATAGATACTTCTTCTCCCGGCAACAGGCCCTGCCGGCCTCCCACGCCGCTCGACCTTTCTCACGCTTTTGGCGGAGGCAGGGACGAGGCGGGTGCGGGCCCCTCGTTTCATCCCTTTGCTGCCGCGACTACGACCAAACTTGGCCCCAGGAACGAGCCCCAGGGCCTAGAGTTAAGGGAGCACGGTAGTTTTCAGGAAGAAACGAGGTTTCGTATTCCCCAGTCCATAAGAGAATGCATGATGAGGGATGAAAGACTTATCTGAGATTGCAGCCCCCGGCAACTCTGGCTTGCCGTGGGTGAACCTTGGTACTTGCAGCCCCCGGCAACACTGGCTTGCCGGGGTCCAGATGCCGGTACGTCCTTCTTCTCCTTTTCGTCCTCAAGCGGTCCGGCAAGGATATGCGAGTCCTGCGAACCAAGGGAAATGAAAGAAAGGCAGAGGACGCACACTCGACCTCTAAGCTAGGGGTTAGCCGCTGTTAAGCACTATCAACCCTAATCAAGGACGAGACTCGATCTAGCATGCATGCTATAACTTAGGGCGCCAGCGCTTCATTTACTTGTGCTCTGGGTCTGCGCCTGGCTTTGTACAAAGGATTACATGCAACAGCGGCAAGACTTGTACAAAAGGGTGGTTGCCGGACAGGGTCCGACAACCGCGCCTTACGGGTAAAACTTGCGAAGATGCTCAATATTCCAGGAGTTGCTCACCGGAATGCCATCTTCGGTCTCAAGGCGGACAGCGCCAGGCCTAGTGACTCGTTTCACCCGGTAAGGGCCTTCCCACTTCGGCGTCAACTTGTTGGAATTCTTGGCAGACTGAACGCGCCGAAGAACAAGGTCGCCTTCCTCGAAGCTTCTGGCTTTAACTTTGCGGCTATGGTAGCGGCCCAAAGCTTGCTGGTAGCGAGCAGCTCGTACAGCAGCCTGAAGACGATCTTCCTCAAGGAGCAGCGCGTCATCTTGCCGCAGCTGCTCTTGCTCAAGCTCATCATAAGCGAGCACTCGAGGTGACCCGTATACGAGTTCCGTGGGGAGAACTGCCTCCGCTCCATAGACTAGAGCGAAGGGTGTCTGGCCAGTGGCTCGATTTGGCGTTGTCCTGATCGACCAAAGAACCACCGGCAGCTCCTCGATCTAGTTTCTTCCGCACTTGTGCAGCCTATCGAAAGTTCTGGTCTTGATCCCGCGCAGCACTTCAGCATTTGCCCTCTCAGCTTGACCGTTGCTTCTTGGGTGAGCAACAGAAGCGAAGCAGACCTTGGCGCCAAGATCTTGGACGTACTGCATGAAGGTGCGGCTCGTAAATTGCGTACCGTTGTCGGTAATTATCCTGTTAGGGATCCCGAAACGGCAAACAATCGACCTGAAGAACTTGACTGCTGACTGTGCTGTCACCTTCCTCACTGGTTCCACTTCCGGCCACTTTGTGAACTTGTCAATTGCAACGTACAAGTACTCAAAGCCCCCGACAGCTCGGGGAAAGGGGCCGAGGATATCGAGCCCCCAGACCAAAAATGGCCAGGATAAAGGGATCGTCTGGAGAGCTTGAGCTGGCTGGTGTATCTGCTTGGAATGGAACTGGCATGCTTCACACTTGGTTACTTGTGCAGTTGCATCCTGGAGGGCTGTCGGCCAGAAGAAACCCTGCCGGAATGCTTTTCCGACAAGGGCTCTTGCACCAATGTGGTGACCACATATGCCTCCATGTATCTCTGCCAACAGCTTTTGTCCATCTTCCCGGGGAATACACTTTAATTTCACACCGTTGAGTCTTCTTCTGCACAGTGTGTTATCGACAAACTGGTACATACTAGACTGCCGGGCTACTCTTTCCGCTTCTTCTGGCTCTTCGGGAAGTTCTCCTGTCTGAAGGAAACGGACAATCTGCTGCGCCCATGTTGGAGCCTGTGGCTCGACAACAAGGACTAAAGGAAATTCGGCTGCTGCAGGAACATCTGCTTCTACGGCAAGAGCCTGCGACTCTGCCGGAGCTTGACGTTCCCCGACAAGCTTGCCGGAGCAGAACTTGTCGGGAGTGTCTGCTTCAACGGAACAAACCCTGGGGCTTGCCAGAGTAGACTGCTCCTCGGCACTGTTGGTGTTGATTTTGGGGACTTTCTTGGCGGCGGCTTCGGGAAGCTCTGCCGGAAAATAGTCGCCAGAAACCGACTTCCTCTTCTTGGTCTGTCCAGTTGGTGATGTTACGGATGGCTGAGTCAGCTTGAGCACAAAAATCCCTGGTTCCACAGGTAATTTAAGTGCAGCGCACTTCGACAGGCCATCGGCAATGTCATTCTGAGCTCTTGGGACATGCTCCATTTGCAGGCCGTCAAAGTGTTCTTCTAGCTTTCTCACTTCGTCAACGTAAGCTTCCATTAAAGGACTCTGATAATTCTTGTTTACTTGGCGGACGACAAGCTGCGAGTCACCACTGATAATGAGCTTCTTAATCCCAAGTTCCGCCGCGATCCTGAGGCCGGCAAGCAAGCCTTCATACTCTGCAGTATTGTTTGTCGCTTGCTCCTTGGGAAAGTGCATCTGGACTATGTACTTGAGGTGCTCTCCGATGGGTGCGACAAGCAGCACTCCAGCACCGGCGCCTTGCAGCGAGAAGGCACCGTCAAAGTACATAAGCCACTCTTTGTTTGCTTCCTTGGCGGGGATGCTCATCTCCGGAATTTCTTTGTCTGGTGTTGGCGTCCACTCTGCTATGAACTCTGCTAATGCCCTGCTTTGGATCGTTGATGTACTCTCAAATTTGAGGCCAAAGCTTGACAGTTCCAGTGCCCACTCGACAATCCTGCCTGTTGCTTCTGGATTTTGCAATATCCTCTTCAGCGGAAAGCGAGTGACAACCGTGATCTCATGTGCTTGGAAGTAATGGCGCAGCTTTCTTGAGGCCATGAGAAGGCCGAAAAGCAACTTTTGCACACCAGAGTACCTTGACCTAGCCCCCTGCAAAAGGGAACTGACAAAGTAAACTGGGCGCTGCACCATCTTCTTCTGTATCTCCTCTTGCATCTGCCCAGATCCTTGCTTGTCGGAACCAGAACTTGTCGGGGAAGCCCCCTGCTTGTTGCTGGTTGTGCCTGCCGCGGTTGCTGGCTCGTCATCTGTCTCCCTCTCCGCTACTAACGCAGCACTAACCACTTGATTGGTTGCCGCTATGTACAGCAGCAACTTCTCTTGCGGCTTAGGTGCGACAAGTGTTGGAGTGGAGGACAGGTATCTCTTCAAGTCTTGCAGCGCAGCCTCCGCTTCCGGAGTCCATTTCATTGGACCTGCCTTTTTCAAAATTTTGAAAAATGGCAGGGCGCGCTCAGCAGACCGAGAGATAAACCTGCTGAGAGTAGCCACGCAGCCGGCAAGCTTCCGTACATCCTTGACGCGCTTTGGTGCTTCGATCTACTCAATGGCCTTGATCTTGTCGGGATTAGCTTCGATTCCCCGCTGAGACACAAAGAACCCGAGAAGCTTGCCGGAAGGGACTCCAAACACACACTTCTCGGGGTTGAGCTTGAGGTTGATTTTGCGCAGATTTGTAAAAGTCTCGTCTAAATCTTGGATCAGAGTTGCCCTGTCCTTGCTCTTGACCACTATATCATCCATGTAAGCTTCTACATTTCTGTGTATCTGTGGCTTCAAAGCGACATGGACTACTCTGGCAAATGTTGAACCAGCATTCTTTAAGCCAAAAGGCATCCGTACGAAACAGTACGTGCCACATGGAGTAATGAATGCGGTTTTCTCCTCATCCTCTTCTGCCATGAAGATCTGATGGTATCCTGAATATGCATCAAGAAATGAAAGCAACTCACATCCGGCTGTGGAGTCAACAATCTGGTCAATGCGCGGCAAGGGAAATGGATCTTTGGGACAAGCTTTATTAACATCAGTAAAGTCAATACAAAGCCTCCATTTTCCATTCGCCTTGCGCACTACAATAGGATTGGCCAACCACGTGGGATGGAGCACTCCTCTGACAAGGCCTGCTGCTTCCAATTTCTTGATTTCCTCTGCTATGAACTCTTGGCGCTCCACTGCTTTTTTCCCGACCTTCTGCTTGACGGGCCGCGCATGAGGACAAACGACAAGATGGTGCTCAATTACTTTCCTGGGAACACCGGGGATATCAGACGGTTGCCATGCAAACACGTCGACATTCGCCCGCAAGAAAGTAACGAGCGCGCTTTCCTATTTAGGGTCAAGCGTGGCACTGATGGTGAAGGTACCACCAGTGCCGTCCTCCTTGGCGGACACCTTCTTGGTATGCGGTGGAGCTGCCATTGCCTTCTTACTCTTGTCGGTGGAGCTCGATGGTGCGTCCTCGACGGCAGCGCAGCACTCCGAGGAGGTGCGCTTGCCGGAGTGGGCATCAGAGCTCTTGCCGGACTTGGTCTTCTTCTTCCCCCCGGTAGCTTCAGCGGCAAGTGTCTTGCGATCTGTTGCAGCTGCTGCTTCCCGGTAAATCTTGTCGGCGCAGATAAGGGCATCCTTCTTGTCACCAGGGACAGAGATGACGCTTATCGGGCCTGGTATCTTGAGCATGTTGTATGCATAGTGAGAGGCTGCCATGAACTTGGCGAGTGCTGGACGGCCAAGTATCCCATTGTAAGGCAATGGGAAATCAACAACGTCAAAAGTGACTCTCTCCGTTCTGAAATTCAGCTTGCTGCCAAATGTCACCGGCAACGTGACCTTCCCTTTCGGCTTGCTCCTTCCCGGGTTAATTCCTTGGAATGCACCGGTCTCTTCGAGCTCGCTGTCCGGGATTTGGAGTTTCTGGAGTACAGCGGAGGAGATCAGATTTAAGCCGGCCCCGCCGTCAACTAGCATCTTAGTGACTTTGAGGTTGCGGATTGTTGGCGAGACCAAAAACGGCAAGCACCCGACCGCAGTTGTGCGAACAGGGTGGTCCTCAATGTCAAAGATGATAGGCGTGCTGGACCATTTCAGAAGCTTGCGTGATTCGACAGGTGGCTCTGCCGCATTAACTTTCCGCAGCCACTGTTTGAGTTAGCGGTGGGAAGTATGCAGAGAAGCACCGCCGTCTACACACAAGACTTCTGTAGCTTTCTGAAACTCCTGCTCACTGTTCTCGACATCATCCATGTCCTCGTCGTCGTCTTCGTCTTCATCCTTATCGCGGCTGCGGGGAGGTCTGTCTCCTTGCCGCTGCTTGGCCTTGCCGCGGCGTCCTCCCTGGCCAGCGCGCTTCTTGCCGGCCTCTCCACCGCCTCCTTGGGCCCTCTCCTTGTCGCGCCGCTCATACTCAGCTTTTTGTTGCTGGACAAGCTGTTCGACCTTCTTGCAGCTCTGGAGATCATGGCCCTTGGTGCGGTGGATCTTGCAGTACTGCTTGTCGGAGCCGTCCTGCTTGTCGGCGGCCGCCACAGCTTGGCAGTTGGTGCACGCGGCAACCTCCTTGCCGGAGCTACCAACTTTGGCTTGCTTGGCGGCGCCGTCATTGCCGGACTGCTCAACAACTAGCACCTCTTTGCCCTTCTTCTTCCTGTTGCGCCTCCGATTTTTCTTTGCCGGGGCGGCATCCTCACTGTCAGATTCCCCTGCTCCAGTATCCTCTCCGGGGAGTTTCCTCCCTTCTTCAGCGCGTGCACACTTGCCGGCCAGGGCGTACAGCTCGCTGACATCTCTGATCCCGCTCATCGCCATCTCCTCCCGCATCCTGTGATTACGCACGTTCTGATGGAACGCGCTGATAACCGCGGCAGGGTGGATGTCTGGGATGTTGCACTGTACACGGCTGAATCTCTGGATATACTTGCGCAGGGGCTCTCCTTCCTTCTGGGCAAGCAGGTGGAGGTCACTTTCTTGGCCATGTGGTTTGTGGCCGCCCGTAAAGGCGCCGACAAACTGATGGCACAAATCCGCCCAAGAGGATATGGAGTTGCCCGGCAAGTGCATGAGCCAGGATCTGACTTCGGGCTTGAGCACGAGCGGGAAGTAGTTGGCAAGGACCTTGTCGTCTCGCCCCCCGGCAGCTTGCACCGCAATGGTGTAGATGCTGAGGAACTCAGACGGGTGCGACTTGCCGTCGTACTTCTCCGGTACGTCTGGCTTGAAATGCTTCTGGCTGGGCCACTGGACTTGCCACAGCTCACGGGTAAACGCAAGACAACCTACCGCGTATGACAAGTCGCCTGGCTCTCCGGGCGCATGCATGTCAACAGAGGGCCCAGCGCGCAGGTCTGATTGACGCCGCGCTTCTCTTCGGCACTCGATGTGTGTTCGAGCGTCTTCTTGCTGTCTCTCGTGAATAACTTGGCGCTGATCACGACGAACTCGTGGATCTGATGACACGGTGGAGTCGCTGTCGAGGTGGATCCGGCGTGTTGGCGATCTTGGCCTTCTAGGCGGAGAGTGCACAGTGGTTGCACCCTCGCCGGTCTTGTCGCCACCGGCTCGCGCCTGGCTGACTTGCCGCGGCAGCGATGCGCTCGGCTGCCGTGGGTTGTCACCGTTGGCGAAGCCGATGAGGCTCTGGATAGTGGCCCTCCAGTCATCGATCTTCTCTGGCGCTGGAGGGTAATCTAGGAGCAGTTGGGCCCGTGCCAACGCTTCTGCCGGAGTGGCGGGCGGTGGCGGCGAACGGTGCGAGGAGCGAGATATGCTCGGATTCTAACTGCGTGCGTGCTGGTCTTGAGCACTCCGGGATCCGCCAGCTTGATCTTGGCCCAGCAAACGTATGGTATCGTGAGTACCATGACGCTGCTGGTCCCGCGCCTCCTGGGACGGGCGCGGAGCGTGTACGGACGCCGGGGTCTTGGAGTGCGCTCGGTCGTTGTGGGAGCCGACCGCGCCGCCGATGTGCAGCGCAGTCTTGTCCTTGGACCTGGCAACACCATGAGTTCCCTCGTCGGCGCCCGCTCTTCCGCCGGCGCCTACTCCACCAGCCATTCGCTCCGGCGATGGTGGGTTCGACGCAGACGGGGCAGCTACCTCCGAAGCCTTCTTCTTCGGCAGCATGTTGATAAAGATGACGAAGATTCGGCTCGTGCGAACGCCGGATCAGGTTCACACAACCTCGACGCACCCCTACCTGGCGCACCAAAGATGTCGGGGGTGACTGATCCCACGGACACCTATGGGACCACGGCGGGCCGTGGCCCCTTTCGGTTCGGCAGGGGGCGGAGAGCGCGCGAAGAGCAGATCGAGGCGAAGCGCACGAGCGACGCGATCGGTTTACCCAGGTTCGGGCCGCACGGATGCGTAAAACCCTACTCCTGCTTTGATTTGTATTGTGTTCTTGCTCGGGAGCGATGAATGCTACAGTACACTTGGGTGGCTAGTGAGACTAAGCGTCAGAATGATTGTCCCCCCTGTTGCGCATGGGCCTCCTTTTATATGTCAAAGGGGTCACCGACAGGTGGCAACAGAGATGAGGGTAAAAAGGTAAAAGAGGTGGTGGTTGGCGCCACCGCTTACTACAGTTGTATCATACCTAACCCTGACGGCA
This sequence comes from Triticum monococcum, assembly GCA_034509565.1. NCBI lineage: Eukaryota > Viridiplantae > Streptophyta > Magnoliopsida > Poales > Poaceae > Triticum > Triticum monococcum. Next base: position 522,778,381 of record CM067842.1, on the reverse strand, counting down.
GGGGACAAAGGCATTAAATGCATGTCTGTGTCGCCTGGACGGTGCGGAAATGGACCGTCAGGGGCGCCACCGTTTGCCACGATGGCTATCTTGTCAGCGCCTGCTTGCCACCGCATGCCTCTGGCTGCACAGCCTCCCACCACGTACGCCAGGAACGGTCCCAGGGCGACACGTTGGTGGGTGAGCTGGAGCGCGGGCTGCGGAGTAGTAGCTTGCCGTGGCAAGCGCCTTGCCGCGGATGTTGTCTTGTCGCGTCCAGGAGCTTGTCGCTCACCGGGTCTCGTCGCGTCCGGGGGCTTGTCACTCACCGGGTCTTGCCGGGACGCGTGGCGTTCTGCGGCGAGTTCCTTGATATGTCTTGATTGGCCTCCCCGGCAAGCTCCTCTTGCCGGGGTCCTGTCTCCTTCTCGGCAAGCTCCTCTTGCCGGGGCCTTGGTTGGTCTTCCCGGCAAGTTCCTCTTGCCGGGGCCTTGCGCCTCCGGGGCCTTGCGCCTTGGCTCGAATACTTTGTTTTTGAATGGCTCCAAAGGAAACACGGAGGACCTTGGCGGTCACCCGGCAAGCCTTGCCGCGGGGTGCTGCGACTGCCCGTGCACAAGTTCGGGATACTAAGGTACCCCTACTTTAGTACACCGACACCTAGCGATGCATCAAGGACATAAGCCTTTTGTGCAGCAGAGAGGATAACCCAGATTACGGACCCAGTCCGCATAGTTGCTTCCATCATCTTTCAACTTAGCTTTCTCTAGGAACGCAGTAAAATTCAGGGGAGCTATCGACGCGAGCCATTGATCTACAACATAATTTGCAAAGACATTAAGACTATGTTCATGATAATTGGTTCAATTTATCAAATTACTAGTGAACTCCCACTTAAATGAACATCCCTCAAGTTGTCTAAGTGATACATTATCCAAATTAACTAACCCATGTCTGATCATCACATGAGATGGGGTGGTCATCAGTGGTGAACATCTCCATATTGATCTATCTACTATATGACTCGTGTTCGACCTTCGGTCCTTGATAACCCACAAGTATAGGGGATCGTTTGTAGCCTTCTTTGATAAATAAGAGTGTCGAACCCAACGAGGAGCTAAAGGTAGAACAAATATTCCCTCAAGTTCTATCGACCACCGATACAACTCTATGCACACTTGACGTTTGCTTTACCTAGAACAAGTATGAAACTATTTGCAAGAATAAAACTACGAGTACTTTGTGAGAATAAAACTACGAATAAATTGCAAGGTAATAAAAGTGGATAGCTTTTGTCAACAATAAAGTAATTTGTCCCTAGGCAATCGATAACAAGTACCGGTAATCATTCTTGTAATTTTATATGAGGGAGAGGCATGAGCTAACATAATTTCTCTACTTGGATCATATGCACTTATGATTGGACCCCTAGGAAGCATCCGTAACTACTACAGATCATTAAGGTTGTGAAACCCAACCATTGCCTTAAGTATCAATTCCTCTCTACTCCCCTACGCCATAACCCACTTATCCGTGTTTATGCTGTTGTCACCCCCGCAACACCGACAATAAGCAAACCATGAACATATTGCAACACCCTACAACGGGGCCCCCTCCATTTGCGCGACATGGAGGGCACGGTAGGACAGCACCATAAATAAAATATACAATCATACCAACCAAGATCATCATTAACCAACGGGACAAAATGGATCTACTCAAACATCATAGGATAACATAGATCATTGGGAAATAATATATGGAGTTGAGCACCATGTTTAAGTAGAGATTACAGTGGGGAGAAGGGGTGTTACACCGCTACATGGATGGGGAGAGAGAGTTGGTGTTGACGATAGCAAGATTGTTGATGTAGATCGCCGTCACGATCCTTGCCCCGGTGGCACTCCGGCGCCACCGGGAGAGAGGGGGAGAGAGCCCCCTCCTCCTTATTCCTTGGCCCCCCCCCCTACATGGGAGGAGAGTTACCCCTATGGTCCATGGCCTCCATGGAGGCGAAGGGGCGGGAGCTCGTCCGAGATTGAATCTCCCTCTCTGTTCTCTTCTGTTTCGCATTTTCTAGATCTGGCCGAAAACCGTTTCTTATATTCTTGGAGATCCATAACTCCGAATGCGCTGAAATTTTAACATGAATTTTTTTCCGGATATAAGCTTCCTTTTTTTTGACTATCTACTGCAAGGCACAGCCTCACAGTCCTTTATTCAAAAAAGCAAGAATCCAGTACAAGTTAACTATATACAAAAGAGGAAACAAAAGAGTGCCAAAGAAGGCAGACTTACCTAAACCTACCTATACAAAGGAGAACTCAAGGCAACCCATCCAACCAGGCTAGAAGGAGAGGTCTAACATGAGCCTTCACTCTATGAGAAAGCAAAGTTAGGTCATGTACAAATTTACAACGCCAAGCACTAAACGTAGGTCGTTCCCCTCTGAAAGTCCTTCCATTCCGGAGTATCCAAATATTCCAAGCTGCTGTGAACACCACCTCAAAGAAAAAGCAGTTACCAAATCTTTGTCTGGCTAACGAGATGCATTGATGGACGTTGGAACCACAAGACCAGTCAATCTGCAAATAAGTCCAGATCCTTATACTGAAGTTGCAGGAAAAAAACAGGTGGTGACGATCCTCATAAATCTGCTGGTGGCACAACACACAAAGATTATCGGCATCCCCGGCCCGCCAGTGTCTCCTCACCAGCAAGTCCTTGGTGTTGAGCCTGTCAAAGAATAGGAGCCAGGCAAAAACCTTGATTTTCAGCGTGCATCGACTACTCCATAACCATTTGCAAGGCTGAATGGTCACCATATGAGAGTGCAAGATGGTATAGTAACTCTTTGATGTGTAAGCTCCCGAGGGTCCTACCCAAGACCAAACATCATTAGCCAACGGGTCCCTATCCAAATTTTTCACCCAGACTGTGAGCGAATCAAGTTCAATGGCAGCCTGCTGGGAGATAGGCAACTGAAAGAAGGAGGCCCTATCATGGCTGTCAATGAAATCTGCCACAGAAATCTTGTCATCCAAAGCGTAAGAGAATAACCGTGGCAATCTTTGTCTCAAAGGCATCGTTGAACCTCCCAAAGTCCAAGCATCAGACCAGAACAAAACTGAGTCCCCTTTGTTAACTGAGGCAGAGGCAACAGCTCTGTAATTATCAGCTAACTTAAAAATATCCTTCCACCAAAAGGAACCACAAAGGACGGTGGCATGAGGGACAACTTCATCATAATATGAGTTCCACAACAAGGATACCCATGGTATATCCGCTTTGTTGTAGAATTTATGTAAGTGTTTAATAAGGAGCCCTTGGTTCTGAAGCTGCAAGTTGATGACCCCCAGTCCTACTTTCTCCTTGGGTCTGCAAACCATATCCCACGCCGCAAGCGATTGCGTCGGGGTATCGGAGTTGCCTCTCCAAAGACATTGGCGCATAATCCGCTCTAGTTGCTTGATGATGCCAGGTGGGATGGATAGGGAGCAGAGGAAATATATAGGCATTGATGAAAGAACCGATCTCAGCAACTGAAGTCTGCAACCTTGGTTTAACATAGCTGAACTTGCAGTCAAACGCCTCTCCAGAGCATCCACCAAAGGCATCAGATCAAGGATAGTGGGCTTCGTGGTTCCCAATGGGAGGCCAAGATAGGTAAATGGCAGTGATCCAAGAGTACATTGAAAAACCCGAGAAAGCCGAAGAGCCTCATCTTCAGGAACATTAATAGGTACCATCATGGATTTAGCAAAGTTCACTCTTAGGCCAGTAGATTCAGCAAAAACCTGCAACATATCTCTGAGGGCTACGAGCTAGGCTTCATCCGCAGGGAGTAGCATGATAGTGTCATCAGCATACTAGATTATTGGAAAATCTTTGTCATTGCAGTCAACCGGCAAGGAAAGAATACCATCAAGCAACATCTTGTTAACAACCGACTGCAACAGGTCTGCTACCAAGACAAAAAGCAATGGAGAAAAGGGGTCCCCTTGCCTAACCCCACGCTTACACTTAAAGTGGTTGCCGGGGATGCCATTAAGAAGTACCTGGGAGTCACCAGAGGACAAAATTTCCTTGACCCAACCAATCCATTTAGGAGGAAACCCTTTTGCCATAAGCAGAGCCAGAATGGCCTCATGCTCAACAGTATCAAACGCCTTAGCAAAATCCAATTTTAAGAGGATGATTGGTTTCTTTGATTGCTTGCACTGATAGATGTACTGAAACGCCCATGCCAAACAATCCTGAATAGACCGCTGCTTCAAAAAGCCATATTGGTTCTTGTGTATGCACTTGAGAATAACCTTTTGCAACCGATTGGCCAACAGCTTGGTGAGGAATTTGAGGCAAGTGTTAGTTAAAGAAATAGGCCGGAAATCATTAGGGCCCATTGGCGCCAACATTTTGGGGATGAGGGTGATGAAGGAAGAATTAATATTCTGCAAACTGATCCTCCCCTCAAAGAAATCCTTAACTAACTTCCTGAAATCTGCCTCGATGATAGTCCAACATTTCTTGACAAACATACCGTTAAATCCATCAGGTCCAGGTGCCCGATCAGTAGGCAGATCTTTGAGAACCGCAGAAATCTCCTCATCAGAAAAAGGGGCGTCCAATCCCTCAAGACCCAAGGTAGGGGTAATCAGAGAGGAGAGATCAAAACCCATGAAGATACCCTGTGCTTGACCCATTCTGGATTTAAAGGAATTCCATAAAATTCCGGCCATTTGGTCATGATCACTGACAACAGAACCATCCTCTCTCTGCAGCGAGGAGATCGTGTTACGTCTAAGCCTCTCCGAGGCCATAGCATGGAAGAACTTGGAGTTTTCCTCCCCCACCCTGATATATCTGATGGTGCACCTCTGCTTCCTATACAACTGATGCAGTTTCAGTACTCGTTCATACTGTAGCTTGACCCTTTTCCTGAAGTTGAACTCAGGCCTGGTAAGGGGTCTCAGTTCCTCCAGATTATCAAAATACAACACCACCTCCGAACAATTAGTAGCCAACTTTTTTAAGGAGGAAATGTTGGTGCTCCACTTCTTGAGTGCAAATCTCAACCTCTTGAATTTAGCAGACAAAGTGGCAGGTGCAGATAATCCCACAGCAACGGGCTCCACCCAAGAGGTCCTAACACAGTCAAGAAAACCTGGCATTTCCACCCAAAAGTTTTCAAAGCGGAAGATCTTCGATTTCGGAATAGTGGTATCGATTGACGCCACACAGGGCACATGATCAGAGGAGGTTTTAGCCAAAGGAAACACTACTGTATTCGGATAAGCAGATATCCAGTCAGCAGTAGTAAAAAACCAATCCAGCTGCTCCAAAAGAGGCTGTTCCTACATATTAGACCAGGTGTAGGCTCTGCCTTTCAGAGGCAACTCAAGCAACCCTAGATGGCCGATGATCTCATTGAACAGGAAAATATCATTAACATCTCCCCCCGGCCTATTCCTATTATCCAGAGAACGGATAAAATTGAAATCTCCAAGAAAGAGCCAGTTTTGATCCAATGGTATAGGAAGGTGATACAACCATTGAACAAAATCATCCCTTAGTGGTCCTTGGCATGGGCCATAGACAGACACCAGAGTCCAAGTTTCAGAATTGTGCACAGACTCGAAAGAAATGACTAAGCCAAAGCGTTGGACCTCAACCAGATTGCCATTAAACACTGCTGAATTCCAAATAACCAGAATACCACCTGAAGCTCCCACAGAAGGTGAAAACACAAAGCGATCAAACCTACGCGGAAAAAATGCACGTATCGATCTCAGATCAAAATGATCAACCTTGGTTTCTTGCAGACATATGATAGAACATTTGCTTTCTTCAATTTTAGCCCGGACATCCCTTTTCCTGTCCTCAGAGTTCAGGCCACGCACATTCCAGCACAACACTCGCCAATTACGATAGGATGTATAATCCATAAACACAGTAATAAAAGCAAAGTAGACTCATAACTACATAACAGAACGAGTAGCAGGGCATAACATAGTTCACCCAAACGACCAACACAGCGAAATTCAGAATATTAACAACCCAAAAGAAACGAGGTCCCTGAACCCATCCCCATCCGAAACAAACAAGATCAATCATCATTGGGAGGCTTGGTCAATTCATCAGACTCCGGGCCCGCCGTAAGCTTGGCCACCGTAAGATCTTCCGGAGGAATTTGTAGTGCTTCACCCAGCAACTGTAGGGTAGGGATAGGCGTTGGGGGTGGAAGCGCAGCGCCATCTTCATTCGGCTCCGGCACAGGGATGCGTGGCTTCTTCCTTGTGCCTGAAGTAGAGACCCAACCGACATACGAGGTGAGCATAAGACACCTGGGCGCGCCTTGGTGTATCTTGGGGCCTATGGGCCCCCGTTTGCATTGATTCCACCTCCCAAAATTCACAAATATTCCAAAATAATTCTCTATAAATTTTTATTGCATTTGGAATTCGTTTGATATGGATTTTCGACAAAACAAATAACATGCGACAAACAGGAACTGACACTAGGCACTGGATCAATATGTTAGTCCAAATAAATCATATAAAATGTCACTGAAAGTGTATAAAAGTTGTATAATATTTGCATGAAACAATCAAAAATTATAGATACGACGGAGACGTATCAGCATCCCCAAGCTTAATTCCTGCTTGTCCCCGAGTAGGTAAATGATAAAAAAGATAATTTTCATGTGGAATGCCACCTACCGTAAACTTGATCATATATCTAATCATGGCATGAATATTAAGACATAAGTGATTCAAAGCAATAGTCTACAATTTGACATAAGGACATCAATACTCATGCATCCCAACAAACAATCATGTCTTTCAAAATATCAACGTAAAGAAAGCTATCCCTACAAAATCATATAGTTTTGTCATGCTCTGTCTTCTCAACACAAAGTATTTATCATGAACAACCCTGATGACAAGCCGAGCAATTGGTTCATACTTTTTAACGTGCTTCAGATTTTTCAACCCTCGCGCAATACATGAGCGCAAGCCATGGATATAGCACTACGGGTGGAATAGAGAATGATGATAGGGGTAAATATAGAAAAGACAAAAAAGTAAGAAAGTCTCACATTGAAGCGGCTAACCAACGGGCTATGGAGATGCCCATCAATTGATATCAACGTGAGGAGTAGGGATTGCCATGCAACGGATGCATTAAGAGCTATAAGTGAATGAAAGCTCAGTATGAAAACTAAGTGGGTGTGCATCCAACTTGCTTGCTCATGAATACCTCGGGCATTTGATGAATCCCATCATTGGAATATACAAGCCAAGTTCTATAATGAAAAATTCCCACTAGTATATGAAAGTGACTACATAGGAGATTCTCTATATGAAAAACATGGTGCTACTTTGAAGCACAAGTGTGGTAAAAGATAGTAACAATGCCCCTGCTCTCTCTTTTTTTTTCTTTCTTTCTTTTTTCCTTTTTTCTTTTTTTCTTTTTCTCTCATTGTCCGTAGTCTCATCCCAACTTGTGGGGAATCATAGTCTCCATCATCATTTCCTCACTAGGACATGCTCTAACAATGAATGATGATGATCATCACACTTCTATTTACTTATAACTCAAAAGAAATAAAAAGTACAACTCGATACCTATAACAAAGTATGACTCTATATGAATGCCTCTGGCAGTGTACCAGGATGTGCATTGATCTAGCAGAACAATGATATCAAAAAACGGAAATCTATGGAAATATTATGCTAGCTATCTTACGATCATGCAAAGCAATATGATAGTGAATGCTCAAGTCATTGAAATGGAAGCGGTGGAAGTTGCATGGCAATATATCTCGGAATGGCTATGGAAGGGCCATAATAGGTAGGTATGGTGGCTGTTTTGAGGAAGATATAATAAGGCTTATGTGTGATAAAGCATATCATATCATGGGGTTTGGATGCACCGGCGAAGTTTGCACCACATCTCGATGTGAGAAAGGGCAATGCACGGTACCGTAGAGGCTAGCAAATTGCAGAGACTGAATGAAATATGCCCTAGAGGCAATAATAAAGTTGTTATTTTATATTTCCTTATATCATGATAAATGTTTATTATTCATGCTAGAATTGTATTAACTGGAAACTTGATACATGTGTGGATACATAGACAAAACACTGTGTCCCTAGTAAGCCTCTACTAGACTAGCTCGTTAATCAAAGATGGTTAAGTTCCTAACCATAGACATGTGTTGTCATTTGATGAACGGGATCACATCATTATGAGAATGATGTGATGGACATGACCCATCCGTTAGCTTAGCATATTGATCGTTCAGTTTTATTGCTATTGCTTTCTTCATGACTTATACATATTCCTTTGACTATGAGATTATGCAACTCCCGGATACCGGAGGAATACCTCGTGCGCTATCAAATGTCACAACGTAACTGGGTGATTATAAAGATGCTCTATAGGTATCTCCGAAGGTGTTTGTTGGGTTGGCATAGATCGAGATTAGGATTTGTCACTCCGAGTATCAAAGATGTATCTCTGGGCCCTCTCGGTAATGCACATCATGATAAGCCTTGCAAGCAATGTCGGTGTCAAAACCGACGGATCTTGGGTAGGGGTCCCGAACTGTGCATCTAGGATCGATGGTAACAGGAGACAGGGAACACAATGTTTACCCAGGTTCGGGCCCTCTCTATGGAGGTAATACCCTATGTCCTGCTTGATTGATATTGATGAATATGGGTGTTACAAGAGTTGATCTACCACGAGATCGTAATGGCTACACCCTAGAACCCTAGCCTATGAATATGGTAATGAGTATATGTGTTGTCTTTTCCGGACTATCCCCTTCGGTTTATCTAGACACCGGAGGGATCTAGGGTTTACATGGAGTCGGTTACATAAGAAGGAATCTTCGGTTTCCAAGATTGCCTTCCACGCCAAGTAGAGTCCAATCCGGACACGGTGTATTCCTCGATCTTCATGTCTTCATAGCCCATCTGTCCGGCCCATGGATAACAGGCCGGACGCCCGAGGGCCCCTTAGTCCAGGACTCCCTCAGTAGCCCCCGAACCAGTCTTCAATAGCGAGGTGCTCATCACACATATTGTCTTCGGCATTGCAAGGCGGGTTCTCCCTTCGATGATCTCCAAGTAATGTATTCGGCCATTGATCCAATGTCACCTCCTTGGCTTCTGCGTCTTGAATAATCTTTGTCGTCCACGTGTCGAGTGAATGTGGAAAGTCATGGTATTTTTGCGAATATCACCCCCTTCATGCGAGGAAGAGCGCCTATTTAAAGAGATTGGACCCTAGATCCATTCAGCGCTACGCAAAAGAAATCCCCATAGACTGCTTTAGGAGAAACCATTCCGGCATGGCTAGTGCTCCCAGCTCCTTTGCTTGTCCCGGCCCAGAGAAAGGTGAGTGGGAGAGGTGTTATGTGTCTCATAGCCGTTTGGCGAAGTTGCAAACGCAGGGATTCCTTCCCCATGCAGATCTAGTCCCTGTTCGCTCGGGGCTAGCTTCCTTCAATGAGGGGACTCAGGCAGAGGACTTCTCCAATCCGTCCGGGGGGGAGCGAGTGTGTTTTGTCCCCTACCTGCTAAGAGGCGTCGGATTTCCAATCCATCCGTTCCTCCGAGGGCTTCTGGAATATTACGGCCTCCAGCTGCACAACTTTACTCCAGCCTCTATTCTGCACATTGCGGGTTACATCGCTTTATGCGAACTTTTCCTGCGTGTCGAGGCTCACTTCGAGTTGTGGAGGAAGCTGTTTTGTCTCATCCCGCGCAATCACGAAGGGTCAATATTTGAAGTGGGTGGAGCCGAAGTGTGGCGCGTCGCCAATACCGGATATCCATCCGGCACACCAAGGAAAGCACCTGATGAATGGCCCTCCAAATGGTTTTATATAGAGGACGTTGCGCTTCCTGACCCGATTCGAAAGGGTCTTCCTGAATTTGCCTGTGTCCCACTGAAGAAACGCCACAATGGCGTCCCGGGAGTCTTGAAGAGGAAGACAACGCGGAGGTTCGTCAGCTGATGAGCAGGATAAGAGAGCTCACTCAGTCTGGACTCACAATAATCGAGGTTATGGTGATTTCCATAGCGCGAGGGGTTCAGCCACTCCAATATAGAGAGCTTCCCATGTGGCACTACAATGGGGAGGACGACACTTCTTGCTGCGGCCGAAAAGGTCCGGATACCCCTGCCGCTTTGGCTAAGATATTAGCCAAACTGTTCAAAGGGGAGGAAAAGGAATTCCTCCGCATCAAGTTTTGGAGGCGGATACTCTATGTATAATCCTCCCAGCTGGGTAAGGCCCGACCCCTCCGTTTTTGCCTCTTCCATCTCCGGATTACCTTTGATAAACTTCTGGCTCATTTGCTTACGACAGCACCGGCGAAAGGTCACCGAGGGATTTTATAGTCCCGCCCCACAGCTGGAGTACCACAACCAGGAGCTAGATCCCGGGTTCGAAGAGGACATGGATATATTTGTGGTGCTCGCGGAGGGGGTGTTCTACCAGACCAGCTACGACGCCACATAAGTGGCCATCACCGCAGACTATCCAGGCCTTCTTCCTGCTTCTCGGGTAAATAATTAAGAAATCACCTTCTCTAAAAGAGTGCTCTTACTCCGTCTCACCCATCGCACCGTATCGTGCTTCACAGGGGAGACGTTCGGCGGCTTCGAAGAGATCGGCTCCCGCGCTGGACAATACTTCTAAGAGGAAAGCAAATGAGGATGCATTCGTGCCTTCATCAAGGAGGTATGAATTCGCCAACCTGCCCTTGAGCAGACACGTCCAACCGTGACCTTTCCGTTTTCATTTGCTAGGAGGAAGGAGCGCCGGACTATATCCGGTGGTCCGAGCGGCTGTACTTCCTACAGTCAGGATTCAAATCCTGCCGTGAAGACGGGGGCTGATGCAGGGGTGACGCCGGATTGTCCTCCAGCCGAGGACTTGGACGATGTGTCCGTCACCAACTCGGAAGTGGAGAGTGCTATGAATCATCGGCACTGTTGGGCCATTTTACGAGATCCTGGCTTTTTGGAGGAGTCGTTTAATGCCTTCAACGCAACCGATGCGTACATCCAGGCTGCTCGAGATGGGATTAGCAGGGCCACAAAGCAACATCTGAAAGATGTGCAGGTAAATTCGCATTGTCTGACTATGAAAACCATATGCCAGTAGCCCCCGAGACTTAAAGGAGTTGAATCAACTGATTTAAGGATCAATGTACAACCAGGTTCTTACGGAGAAGAATACCCAGCTGCCTCAGGAACTAGAAAAGTGTCAAGGCCAGCTGCTTGCTGCTAACGCCAAACTGAAGAAATACAAGGCATCTCCAAGTAATATTTTCCTCCATCAAATATTCATAAGGCTACACCGATAGTGTGAATGTGGGTTCTAATCTATGTGTTTGGTCGTTTAGACCAAATAAAAGAGCAGCTTGATGCCACTCGGAGCGAAGAACACGGAGCCAAAAAGCTGCTGGCAGCGGGCGAGCGTGTATTGACGAAGGCCGTTGAAGAGAAAAAGAAACTTCAGGATTCGAACATCAACCTTGGCGAAGAATTGAAAGATGTGCGAGCGTAGCTAGCCGACTCTGTGAAGGAGAACAAGAAGCTCTGAGGCGGCATATTCAGTATGTGACCGCTTTTACCTTACAACAATCTGGAGGTAGCAGTAGCTGATATAGCTATGATTGCAGGTCTGTTAACGAACCGCCCCGAAGAGGAAGTGTCCGGATCATCAAATGATCTTCTGCAGGAGCTGTCGCAGTTGCATGAGCAGGCTCGGTAGGGAGCATGGAGAAGCTGGTAGAGCTATTCAAGGGAGCGCGGCGGCGTATCTGGCTGTGGAAGATATCTGCCTGCCGAGAGGGTGCACGAGAGGCCTGGGCCATGGTGAAGATGCGCTATACCAAGCTGGATCCTAATCACATGGCTCGGGTTGGGCCGGTAGGGCCGAATGGGGAAGAAATTACCGTTAGTATAGTATATGACCAAGTAGCGGTGGCTGCCAAATATTCTCAGCAGGATTGTAAGTTAGACTGCCTGTTGGATGGTCTAGAGGAAGAGGTGTTCGAGTCCAAGTGACTGTGTACTTCCCTCATCTAGCTGAATTGTATATCATTTGTCATGGCAGACCTTTTCGCTTCAACCTCCGGACTCTAAGATGCGGAGTGTTTCCGAATACCGTCATGGCCGAATAGGCCGGGGTATGCTTGGAAAACTAGGCGTAGGGGTCATAGTTGCTTGAACAGACAAGTTGTATCCGGCTAGCTATGGTATATTACATTTATATCATAAGAAACATCTTCCAGAGAGAATAGTTCCGTTAAGGGTTTCTTTCCCTGGGTGTGCATGCATTTAGTGTACATGTCTAAATTGTGATGCGAGCACCACAGCGTGTATAACTTCTAGGGGTGCACAATGGAGTGAGTTTAGAAAACATCTTTAATTCACCGACCGAATATTCCCTTAAGAATGCTAGCTTTCGGCTTCACCCAGTCTGAGGTACACATCCGGATGACCCGACAGTAACAATCGCAGAGGTGCTCCCTTTATGCCCTAGCTGAACTAACGGGAATGTAGGGCATAAGCACAGGAGCCAGGCAACCCAGCTTGGCCAAAACTTAAGTCATATCGATGCATATAATGGCAAAGAAAAGGTGCATATGGAAAAACTCATATGCGAGGAGCTTGATGCTCAAGGAATGACAAGAACTTCTGTCCGGGAAGCCCCCAGGTACAAATGGCGTACATGTTTAAAGATGTATGTGCCAATGGTGTGCGGTCTAGCCGTACTTAAAGCTTAAAAGCGTGAAAAAGAAATTAATCGGAAAAGAGAGAAAAATAATGGAAACTACAGGGGAGGAGGAGATGAACAATGAGTTTAGCGCTAGGCGTAGAATCTCTGGAGTCTGGCGCGTTCCAGGGGTTCGGCTCGAGGCAATTGCCTGATGCATCGCGAAGACGGTACACTCCTCTGGTGAGAACTTCGTCAATTATGAAGGGACCCTCCCATTTGGGCTTGAGTTTGTCCTTTTTCTTCTCGGGAGGCATAGAACGAGTTCGCAGATGTTGTAAGTCTTGGCCCATACTTCTCTGTTGTGATATCTTCGAGCCAGCTGTTGGTAAACTGCTGAACGAGCTTTTGCGACATCGCGTTCCTCCTCCAATGCATCTAGACTGTCCTGCCGATCGAGCTCGGCTTCTCTGTCTTCGTACATATGCACTCTAGGTGACTCGAGAATAATATCGCAGGGCAATACGGCCTCTGCACCATACACCATGAAGAAATGTGTGTATCCGGTAGTACGGTTGGGTGTGGTCCGCAGCCCCCAGAGCACGGAGTCGAGCTCCTCCACCCAGTGTTTGTTTGATTCTTTCAAAGACCGCACTAGTCTGGGCTTGACGCCGCTCATAATAAGACCGTTGGTGCGTTCTACTTGGCCGTTGGTTTGTGGGTGGTAGACGGAGGCGTAATCGAGTTTAATACCCAGAGTAGTACACCAGGTTTTTACATCGTCGGCTGTGAAATTGGAGCTGTTGTCAGTGATGATGTTGTGCGGGACACCATAATGGTGCACAACATCGGATAGGAAGTCTATCACCGGGCCGGACTCATCCGGTTTGACCGGTTTAGCCTCTATCCACTTAGTGAATTTGTCTACCATAACCAGTAGATATTTTTCTTATGGCTTCCCCCTTTACGGGTCCAACCATGTCGAGTCCCCAGACCGTAAAAGGCCAAGTGATGGGGATTGTTTTTAGGGTAGTGGGGGCATATGGCTTTGATTGGTAAATAGTTGGCATTCGACGCAATGTTGGACAAGGTCTTGTGCGTCCGCTCGGGGCGTCGGCCAATAGAACCCTGTATGGAAGGCCTTGCTAACAAGGGCCCAGCTGCGGCGTGGTGACCAGCGAGTCCGGCATGAATTTCAGCCAAGAGCTGCCGCCCCTCTTCCTCGGATATACATCGTTGAAGGACTCCGGTGGCGCTTTTCTTGTAGGGCTCTCCATCATGAACCTTGCAGGCCTTCGAGCGCCGGACAAGGCAGCGGGCCTCATTCTGGTCCTCAAGAAGCACTACAAAAAAAATACACTTCCATGATGATACGTGTTTGTCACAGTAGGTCACTTTTTTTGTCATGCATGTACATCCATGACAAATTTATGACAGAATCAAGATAGTCATACCTGTGCTGTCGTAGAAGTGTTCCATGACATTACCAAAATTATCATCACGGAAGTGTCCACTTCCATGACGATAAATTGCGCGTCACAGAAGTGCTTTCGTCAAGGGTGACCGACACGTGGCATCCACCGTAACAGAACGCTGTTAAGCTATCGGGTCGGGTTTTGGATCCGATAACCCGTTAACAGCCCCGACCAATGGGAAATTTCCACGTGTAAAATTCTTATTGGCCGTACGAAACACGTGTGAGCTCGTTAGTGGGTCAGATAGGTGCCTATGATACGTCGACACATGGCACGACCCAACAGAGGCCCATTCCTGTGAAAAGGCCGGCCCGTTTGACTTGGTCAAAAGGTGGTGGGCCGGCCCATGTAAAGCCTGTTAATGGCCTGTTCGCATATAGCCCATTTACAGCCCGCTAACCCAAGGCCCGTTACGCCCTATCCGAATTAGATCCAGTAGCGTCATCTGGGCCACCCAATATGATTCCAGCCCGTTTTCACTTCTGGCCCATGTATGGCCCATGACGTCTTTTGGCCCATATGAGGCCCTATGTAACTCTTGGCCTATTAATGGCCCGTGGTGAAATTGGCCCGTAATGAACAGTGTATCACTTTACACCCATTAACGGCCCGTGGTGAAACTGGCCCGTAATGAATAGTGTATCACTTTATACCCATTAACGGCCCGTTATTCCGTTGGGCCGTTTCCAGCCCATGTTATCTTTCGGCCTTCTCAGAGCCCATTTATTCTTGGGCTCATTTCCAGCATTCATTTACTTACGGCCCATTACTATCATTTTCTACTTGTGGGCCAAATTCAGCCCGTGGTTACAGTCGGCCCGTTTGTGGTCTGTTAATATGTTGGTCCATTTTCATAGCGTCATCAAATACGGCCTATTAACGATGGCCCGTTATGGCCGGCCCATGAACGGATGATTCTAACTCTAGCCCGTTTACGGCCATAATGCGGCCTGTTATTGGCCCATGTTTGGCCATCGATCATAATGCCCGTATAAGGCCCATTGATGATACGACCCGTAGAAGGCCCACTGTTTCTATGGCCCGTAGAAGGCTCACTATTTCTATGGCCTGTAGGAGGCCCAGTGTCACTACAGTAAATATTAGCCCATGGTTATTGTGGCCTAGTTTTAAAAAATAGGTTATTGCAGCCACTAGCAAACCGCAGAAAAAGAACTGCAATGACTAGAAGCAAACAAATAAAAAGACAACAAGGAAATAAATAAGCAAGCAACTTACGCTAGGCTATCACGGCTATCACACATATTACATCCACTAGGCATCAAAGTTCGCCACCAGTGCAAATAAACGCGCCGACAAAAGAATATACAAAACTGAGAGCACTTCAGAAGGCACTAGGCCTGGCCAGGTCGGGCCCCCCCCCAAACAGCTGAAGAAGCTGAGTAGACCTTAGTTGTGTCAACGATAGATGCATCAACACTAGATTTAAGGCATGATGGTGCGCACGGCAGTCCTCTGACATCTTCATTGCATCTTTGACTTCAAGTCAGAGCTGAGCTGAAGCAAGCCTTTCCGGCTTTAAGTCGAGACTGAAGAAGTTGAACTAATTGAGGCAGCGACTGCACAGAGGTTGTCTCGCACCTGCTGGTAAGAAGCTTCAACTCATTGTCTTCATCAAGACAGGACCTTGGGGTCATCTCACTGTCCTCAAGATGGTTTGGCTCACTATCTTCCCTAAAGTTCTGCCTGGTGTAAGAGATATGAGTCTGAAAGAGAAACAAGGAGACACGTAACAGGTTTCACAATTATATAAGCAAATAAATGGATCTGTTCTGCATAAGAAACATGTTTTTACAACTACAATTTGAAACTGGTAGTTGTTGCAAACATCCAATCAGATTTAAACAGCAAAGCAAACAACAGTGGAGGAAATGATGCCTATCCAAATCTATAGTAGAACAAAGTTTGAAGGCTTGAGAAGGATGAACTTACATTACATGTTAACACGGGCTGGACAAAGCCCTTCTCCATGTTGATGGAAGGATAATTCAATAAATCCCCCGAAGAAAATTCTTTGTAAGCGTTGCCATTATTCTACATTTTGCAAAGAGTAAATATAGATCAAATAATATTGGAGGAAACAGAGGATAATGAAGCTCAGGTGCAGACTGATGATACATAATCAAATAGCAATTAATTAAGTACAACGTTACAAGGCAAAAGGGAGAGAGGTACTGACAAGAGCAATGCAGAGCCCATTATTGTTTTGAGATTGTATGATCCTTTGAGCAAGGAGATTCATCTGAAATTAGTTTTCATACAAGAGAGAAGGTAAGGCACAAGCAGAAATTTAGGAGTTCAAATTTTGAATTGATATCATAGACAGTACCTGACGCAGGGCTCCCAGCAGTTCTAATAGGGGTTTGGCCACTGGAGTAGGCGTAAAGTGTGGTACAGTTGGGCCTGTGTTTTCTGTGGCTGCTGCTCTATCTGATTTAACATGTATCACTACCTTTTCCAAATACCTAGTTTGTACTCCTTGACGACCTGCACTCACCCTCTTCCTTTTGGACACTTATTACAAAAGAACAACATTTGACTGGAAAAACATAGTGTGACGACACATGGAATAGGTACAGAAAATGGATAGGTATGGCATATACTCATATATGATGCTTAAACTAAGCAGATGGTGTAGCAAAGTAGAAGTAATGCAAGAGGTCAGAAGCAAAATATGTGCGACCAATACAACTTTGCAAAGTTAGAGCAAGCACCTTGATGGGTGAATAAGATAGGCCATCCTCCATCATGCCAAGTTTGTTAGGCAGTGGATCATTCCGCAATATTCCTCTCGTGTGACCATTCTCATATTCATTTTGATAATGTTCAATATCTAACATGCATGAAAACATAAAAACAAGTGAGATTTTCTTTGTAATGCAGAAGTGATTCTAATCCAATACTGCCTCCCTGTAAACCCCTTTGTGCTATCTCTGCAATTCTTTTAAAAGATGCCATGCATGCTGTAATTTGTTGTGTGCATTAATATAATGTGGCCTACTACTCAAAATATGAGAGCTCCAGAAGTGATGACACTTCGCAGATGATAGCTTCAACATATAGTAAAGAAGAACAAGTCGACCTAACCTGACAGATTCAAAATATACTAAGGGAGAACAACTCGACCTGACCAGTCGACCGCAAGAGAAGAGTATCATCTTAAAGAAGAGCAGAAGAGCAAGCAGATTGAAGATATTACAAGTCTTTTAATACAATGTCGGTTGGCCACCCACGATGAACCAGAGCGCACAGAGAAATACTATTATTTCCGGCCTCTCCATATGTGGCTCACATGCATTTCAAAACTAAAGTAGGAACATTTAGCTAACCAATTAAACATCTCTCAGTTTTACTAATATCAGCAATAATATCAGATATGAATTTGTACAACTAAGCTTGTTTAGCTCGATGGGTGGAGCAGTGCTATTACGACACGAACCATGTAGGCTGATTGTGGTCATCATAAAATGGGGAAAACATAAGCATGATGAGTACAGTGTTGACCGTGGCAGTGGGATGGCAGATCTAAAGCTGCAAACCGCACAAAGGGTAGTTAGCAACCAATGTTTGCTTTGAAATAACAACTAAGATTTGGTATGGACAAGAAAGTACGGTCAACAAGTGACAAAGAAATGCAATTATACTATCTCTCTATATGTCGCGACATGCATTTGGAAACTCAAGTGGGACCTTTAGCTAACCAATTAAATGTGTCGGTTAACTAATATCAGTATCATATCACAATCATATTTAAACAACTAAGCTTTCGAATTCTGAGTGTTGTGTTATTTAGCTTGAAGGGTGGAGCAATGCTAGTACGACAGAAAGCACCTACGCAGATCATAGTAGAGTAGATAAAAGGGGAAAACCCTAAGCATCAAGAGAAAAATCAGGAAAGTGGAACTAGCTGGACCAGTGGGTGGCGCACATGCTTTTCAAAACGAATATAGGAACATTAGGTGACCAATTAAACATTCTCTGTTTTAATGATATGAGCATCATATCAGATTCGTATTTCAACACGTAAGCTTTGGGTTGAGATCTTGAGGAGCAGTGCTAGCACGACACGAAGCACCTACGATGATGGTAGTGAATATAAAGGGGGGAAACCATAAGCTTTATGAGTATAGTGCCCGTGCAATGGCGGATCTGAAGGTGCAAACCGGACAAAGCTACTTCGCAACCAATGTTTGCTTTCAACTAGCCACTACGATTTGGTACGGACAAGAAAAGTATAGTAAACAAATTACGATCTATTTTCCGGGTGAGATCAATAACTTAAGCACATATGGAAGAGTACCACGTCTCTTGCGACGCCGTGTATGCCTATGCTGATACGTTGAGGGTGCTGCGGGTGCGATGGCTGTCGGCGGTGGGGAAGAAGACTTTAGATGGCAAACGGCCGGGTCGGGGGATATATCCTGTTGCCGTGGACGAGGTGGTCGTAGGAGCGGCAACGGCAAGGTGGACGACGGTGCCGATGAAGCGAGAGGAGGCGATGAAAGGATGCTGGTCCAGCGCCATGGATGAGAGACGTCCATCTCTTGCAGTGGACGACGGGGTAGGGGTAGCGGCTCCGACAAGGTGGAGGATGGGGTGGCGGACGGAGGAGGCTGGCCGCAGTGTGGAGGTTGTTGTGCCGTCGATGGTGTATGAATGGGGAAATGGAGGGGAGGGGGATCTCAAACTTTGGGACGCGCTTCTCTGAAATGGGGGAAAGTTACGAACTTATCCCCCGTTTAAAATTTCGGACATCGCGTCGGTTGGGGATAGGACGGTAATCTCGCATCTCCCAAATATTTGCCGGTAACTATTTCGGGCGAGGAGAGGGTGTTTTGTCGCCCACGGTTGGCGCCCATGGTGTATGAACGGGGCTGACAGGTAGGGCGGTTGTGTCACGTCTGATGGAAGTTACACATCTGCCCCTATTTAAAATATTAGCCTACATCGATTTCAGGTGAGGAGAGAGTGTTTTGCCGCCCACGGTTGGCGCCCACGGTGTATGAACGGGGCTGACAGGTAGGGCGGTTGTGTCACGTCTGATGGAAGTTACACATCTGCCCCTATTTAAAATATAAGCCTACATCGATTTCGGACGAGGAGAGTTTGTTTTGCCGCCCACTGTGTATGAATGGGGAAATGGAGGAAGAGACACATGTCTTTCGGTCGAGCTTGAATCAAATGTGTTTTGCCGCCCACGTTTGGCGCCCACCGTGTCTGAATGGGCTCAGAGGCCGTCGTGTCACATCTGATTGAAGTTACTAGTCTACCCCTATCGACAGCAGTGTAAATCGTGTCGATAAGGATGTCAAGTGCCAGGGGTAGACAGTAATTTCCATCTCGCAAACACTTGCTTCGAGCAGCCCACAAATTATAGTGGGTGTTTAGCCGCTTCATTCAAAACTTGGGAGAATTAGCATTCATGTTTGCCCTAGGACCTAGCAAACTAAATTCAAATCCAATTTGTATTCGATTACAAATATCCACAGATAATTATATGTTTTGTTATTTATTTCTTCAAAACCACAACAAAGATTTATTCCACCTTTATATATGATTATGATTTAGAAATGTCATGATCTTCGAATTCAGTAGGTTGGATACATTCTGAGTCAAACAGTTATTTCATCCAATACAATATGCTCACACGACAAATAGTTCACCTTATGTCAATCATACAAGTTCTGAGGATTACCTCGCCTAAAAAATTCGGATCATTACAACACATGGACAACATAGGGGGTCCTGCAACATAATCCATTTAGAGACATGACACAACATGCAAGTACAATAATCTAATGAAAATTTCAACTGGTATCTAAAGAAGAACCGGGATTATCTTGGGCTTCAGATAGCAGAAACAGCAGGACCTCCTCCGTCTTCAAATGCAACATTCTTACTTCCTCCAATTCTTGTGTTGCTTGCATAATGCGTGCCGCTAATTCCGCAATTTCCGGCCTCAAGATAAATATTACCTCATTCATGGCAGCAACACCATCTCTTTCTGCCTCTAGTAGAGCCTCAAGCACTATAATATCTGTGCTCAGACTCCTCTCCGGCGGTGTTGCCTCTGAACTGCTACCATCTGGTAACATGGATGGTGCACTGCTTCCACAAATAGATTCTGGGGTTGTACATTGTGTCCTAGTGTGAACGGCATTCTGAAAGGTTTCCGCTGGACATCAGTAAGAGATAGTTATTGTATGATCCAGGCAGTAAGCTTACATGGTAAATGACGGACGAATTATTGCCGAGCATGGCAAACTATATTTAAATGATTCGAAGCAGCATCAGCCGAAAAGAAATTAAAATGGTAAGATGAAACTAGGGATGTAAGTGGCAAATAAACAAAATCCGCCTATCCCATCTAGTTAGTTTTTGCTACCTCCCTAGTTCATTTTCCTCAAAAAAACAAAAACTCTTTTGAACTATCATACCACTAGTGGACTTTAATCGGGATTAAACCGGACCCAGTTGACATCCCTAGTTGAAAGGGAGTGTACAACCACTATATTTAAGTTGCCAAGGCATCTAAGTAGTTGAAATAATCTGAGAAAGCACTTAACAGTGTGGCCTCATATAAACTACGAAGATAGTCTTGTGATGAAGTTGAGAGGAAAAGTTAAGGACTCAAATGAATTAGGCATGCATTTCTTTACGATAGTACATCAGGCACTGCTGACATATTGGCCAACTTAGGTATAGCGTAACAACAAATAAGCATTCGAATCAAGCAATACAACAAAGCAGACAACTGAACTATTTGTAATTTGGTAGGATTACACGTTGAGGGCACAAGCCAAGAAAGTAGCCAACTCACATTACATTTCACATGTACTAAAACACACTGGCTTACCATATGTTGCTGTGAAGCCTAGCTGTTGTTGCAATGTTCTTTGAAGATATCGTCAGCATCCCGTGGTTGCAAATCTAGTTGTTGTAGTTTATTCTGCACCATCTATTTAGGTAAAGTTAATTTTAATCGCATGCACTGGTCCGAATTGATCATCAATGGTTCATCTAAACTAATGAAAGAAGGGTGTGTGCATACATGACAATACTACCTCTGATTCTTTTTACTTTGCGTATAAATTTTCTCAATTTTCTCGTATTAGTCTGCGCATTGTCGATTCCTAGCGCTGGTTTCCTTTTGTGCCCCGCCCCATCCACCTCTGCCCTAATTAATTGGCAAATTAGTCCAGAAAAATTAAACTAGTGCCCTCCTTGGTATGCGGGTCAAGAGTTATGCGCAGAGTAAATAGAATTGGAGGGAGTATATCTGCTTCCCTCTATTTTTATGCTTGTTCGAGGTACCAGCCCCAAAAGAACAAATATTTTGCTTGATGGGGTTGGTAGCTCCATAATTAATAGAAGCATCAAATTAGTCATGCAACTTGGGAAGATCAAGAACACACAAACAAGTAATGAACAGAGGCTCGGAGCAGTGATGTAATAGCTAGCGTCAGAAAATGTAGGGTAAAACAAACAAAAAGCAGCGGAACCACATGCTAGTTTGCTGATGTGTAATTAAGCATAGAAAACATTAAGCAGTCTGATGGAACCAACAAGTGGCATCAGAACAAAACTAAAGCATATTAACTATATGTGCACTGGTATGTAATTTAGCACATGTAACATGTTCACTGCCAGAAGTATGGCCCTACAGGTGCAAGCAGAATAACGCGTCTCATGAAAAACTGAATGATGCCCTGAAGAAATTCAAAGGTGCGGTGCTTATGCTAGGAAAGTGAATGTAGGCGCCGGCCATTGGATAATAGTCCCTGATTCTCGGCAGCGTATGGGTATCATTGTCATACTTGATAGCTTAGGATCGTCGATGGTGCTCGTGTTGCGGTTGAGTTTGGGCCGACTGTCACCGTCGCTGAAGCGGCTCCGGTGCTACAGTTGCGGCGCCTATCGACATACCAGAAAGCTCATCTGTGGTAAGTGAACAGTTGCATGATAAAGAGAAAAACCGAAGGAGTACAAATCAAAATAACCTGATGAGGCTGCGACGTCGGTAAAGCAGGGCCGGTGGAGTTGAATATGGCGTCCGTGGAGCGGGTCCGGTGCAGTGGATGAAGGCTTCGGCGGGCGCGTTGTACAGTGCTTTCGATGAGGCGGATTTGTTGCGGCGGGCGAGGGCTTGTATGAAGGGCCAGCGAAGGGGCGGACGAGGGAGTCAGTGAAGGGCCTACGCTATGGTGGACGAGGGCGCCGGTTAAGCAGATCCGGTGCGGTGGACCATGATGGCGGTCAAGGAGATCCGGAGCGGTGGACAAGCCAGTCGCTGAAGCGGCTCCGGTGAAGTGGTGAGTTGGAAGTTGGGGGTTCCAAGGTGTGGAAGGTAGATCCGGTGGGGTGTGAGGTCCACCGCTGCGGCGGAGGACTAGATTCGGCGGCTTGCAGTGGTTGGGGTGGTCGGGGAGGGGAAGGGGAGGGGCTCTGGGGAAGAATGTTGGGGGAAAGAGGGGAAAACTATGGAGTTACCAAAGCAGCCCTTTTCCATTCATGAGGCAGGGGTAAAACAGGAATATCACAGGGCTAAACTTTCGGGCGCGTGATATTTCGATGTGAGCGGGAAGTTTGAAAGCTTTTGGCGCCTAAAATTATAAGTATTCTGCTCTCATACGGCCGACTATGATATCATGGCCGACAATCTGTTTGTTTTGCATGCAAAAAAATGTGCAAGTTTTGAAAATCAATGTCTCCAACTCGAAACTTAGATTGTCCATTCAATTCAAATATGGATCATTGAGCTACTACAAGCAAATACCATCATACGGTCCAATTCAAATGAAATTCCAAATGTGTTTATCCTAAATATGATGACAAAAGCAAAAAAATGTGTATGTGTATGAATAAAGTGGATGATTATAAAGTTTTAACATGCCCGTATGTGTATATCTCTAGGTTTGATATATGAATTTGAAATCACGAAATCCCGGCTTAAAAAATGTACCTCCGTTTAAATGAATTACAAAATCTAATGATGGAGTTGAATTCCAAAATTCCAATCTTAGGTTTGTAATTTTGGTGCATCAAGGTATATCACGCATGTTCAAAAGTATCGTTATCTCATAGTACAAACTGTGAAACAAATTGATCAACTATGAGTGCACAATATCTCAATTATGCTAAAGTCCCTCAAATATAGACAGCTCACTCTTTATCTGAAGTCACCCCCCCCACACACACAGAAGTCGTTCTCTCCCCCAAACACCAACACACAAGCACATTAACACCCCTCTCTCTTGTAAAGTCTGGACCCCAACATAGGTCTCTATCACTTTGTCTCTCGGGCATGCACACATCTCTTCCCTCACTCTCTAGGTCTCCCGCTATCTCTCTTACCCAAGCACACGCACTATGTAGCACTACAAAAAAAGTACACTTCCGTGATGATACGTGTTTGTCACAGTAGGTCACTTCTTTTGTCATGCATGTACATCCATGACAAATTTATGACAGAATCAAGATAGTCATACCTGTGTTGTCGTAGAAGTGTTCCATGACATTACCAAAATTATCATCACGGAAGTGTCCACTTCCATGACGATAAATCGCACGTCACAGAAGTGCTTTCGTCAAGGGTGACCAACACGTGGCATCCACTGTAACGGAACGCCGTTAAGCTATCGGGTCGGGTTTTGGATCCGATAACCCGTTAACAGCCCCAACCAATGGGGATTTTCCACGTGTAAAATCATCATTGGCTGGAGGAAACACGTGTCGGCTCATCGTTGGGACAGATGTCAACCACTCATTGGACGAAAGGCGCCTATGATACGTTGACACGTGGCACGGCCCAACAGAGGCCCATTCCTGTGAAAAGGCCGGTGTCGGCGTTCTGGGAACGGGGGTCCCCAGACTTGCCTGCCTGCGGCCTGCGGCGTGGCTCGAGTGGGGGCCCAGCACGGCCCATCTTCATCAACACGAGGCTCAAGACCCTCGCGAGGGGCCAAGCCTCGCGAGGCGGACGACACGCTGCGTCCTCAGGCACAGCCTCGTCAGGCTGGCTCGCGAGGAGGCGGAGAGTTCAAGGCGGGGTACCTCGCGAGGTGCCCATGATGCAAGCCATGACGACACGGGGCGCCAGGCGGGTGCCAGCGCGTGCAGCGTCCCTCTTTCCCTTTTGGTGCAAAGGGAGCAAGCGTATCAGCGGAGTACCGAGGCATCAGGCAAAGGTTGCCACTTCGGTGCAATGAGACCAAGACCAGGAGGACTACGAGACGGAGGTCACCATGGAGCCCAGCGCGGCGTCATCACCAGAGCCTTTGGCAGGCGAAGACTGCTTTTGTCAGGATAGATGTACTCGCTGCCCCCCTTCAAATTAGCCCGCCATTGTTGGATCCCTTCCCGCTCAATATTTGGGGAGAGGACCAGGGCCTCTATAAATAGGACTAGCCACCCACATAGCAAGGGGTTGGGTTTTGGTTCGTTCGGTTCGCAAGTAGAGAGAGAGAGAGAGAGAGGGTGACTGAACTCTTCATAACAGTTCATCACCACAGCCAAGAACAGACCCTCGCGAGGCTGTTCTTCCTTGTATTGTTCATCCACACCAGCCCCAGGAGGCAATCCATCCACCACACACTGGAGTAGGGTATTACACCACATCGGTGGCCCGAACCAGTATAAATCTTGTGTCTTTCGTGCAGTTCTTTTAGTAGTTTAGATCCCCTCGAGACGGAGAGGTTGAAGGCGAGACTTCCGCGCCCACCCCAGTGTTCGAACCTTAAGGGTCTGCCGGAACCCGAAATCCGACATTTGGCGCGCAGGTAGGGGTGCGCCGGGATCCGTCTTCCATCGCTCCGCCCTCCTTCGGCCGCCGCAACCATGCGCGGCGCCAGCCGGGCTCGCGCCGCCCCGGCGGCCCTCGCCGGTGGGCGCTCTTGTCGTCCCCCGCCGCCCGCCATCAACACCGCCACCGGCTCGGCAGGAAACGAGCTACAAGCACCACCCCAGCATCCGCCTACGCGACAGAGCAACTACACCGCGGCGCTGACGCCTCCGGTCATTGCGGCCCTCCTGGGCGGCTCGCAGGCGCCGCCCACAAGTCGCCACATCAAGCCTTTTGCCCGCCGGGTTAGCACCGCTGCCGCGCGGCAGGGGGCTCCCTCGGACCGGGCGGCGAGCGAGGTCGATCTGACCTTCAGCTTGGAGGACCACCCCACCAACCCGGTCAGCTCAGGCGCGCTCCCCTTGTTATGCACCCCCACCATCTGCCAGGTGGCCATCACCCGGACCCTCGTCGACGGCGGTGCGGGCCTCAGCTTGCTTTTGGTCGAGACTTTCGACCTCTTCCGCATACCCCGGGAGCGGCTGCGACACAGCCGATCCTTCTCGGGCGTCGGGGGCGGATCATCCGGCTCCCTGGGGCAGATCCTGTTGGAAATATGCCCTAGAGGCAATAATAAATTGGTTATTATTATATTTCCTTGTTCATGATAATCGTTTATTATCCATGCTAGAATTGTATTGATAGGAAACTCAGATACATGTGTGGATACATAGACAACACCATGTCCCTAGTAAGCCTCTAGTTAACTAGCTCGTTGATCAATAGATGGTTACGGTTTCCTGACCATGGACATTGGATGTCGTTGATAATGGGATCACATCATTAGGAGAATGATGTGATGGACAAGACCCAATCCTAAGCATAGCACTAGATCGTGTAGCCCTGTTGGAATCCCGCTACTTCTACCACCACGCCATCGTGCTGCTGGATCTCCATCAACCTCTCCTTCCCCCTTGCTGGATCAAGAAGGAGGAGAGGTCGCTGCTCCGTACGTGTGTTGAACGCGGAGGTGCCGTCCGTTCGGCGCTAGGATCATCAGTGATTTGGATCACGACGAGTACGACTCCATCAACCTCGTTCTCTTGAACGCTTCCACGCGCGATCTACAAGGGTATGTAGATCCACTCCTCCCTCGTTGCTAGATGACTCCATAGATTGATCTTGGTGACACGTAGGAAAATTTTGAATTATTGCTACGTTCCCCAACAGTGGCATCATGAGCTAGGTCTATGCGTAGTTTCTATGCACGAGTAGAACACAAAGTAGTTGTGGGCGTTGATTTTGTTCAATATGCTTACCATTACTAGTCCAATCTTGATTTGGTGGCATCGTGGGATGAAGCGGCCCAGACCGACCTTACACGTACTCTTACGTGAGACTGGTTTCACCGACTGACATGCACTAGTTGCATAAGGTGGCTAGCGGGTGCCTGTCTCTCCCACTTTAGTCGGATTGGATTCGATGAAAAGGGTCCTTATGAAGGGTAAATAGCAATTGGCATATCACGTTGTGGTTCTTGCGTAGGTAAGAAACGTTCTTGCTCGAAACCCATAGCAGCCACGTAAAACATGCAAACAACAATTAGAGGACGTCTAACTTGTTTTTGCAGGGTATGCTATGTGATGTGATATGGCCAAGAATAATGTGATGAATGATATGTGATGTATGAGATTGATCATGTTCTTGTAATAGGAATCACGACTTGCATGTCAATGAGTATGACAACTGGCAGGAGCCATAGGAGTTGTCTTAATTTATTTATGACCTGTGTGTCAACATAAACGTCATGTAATTACTTTACTTTATTGCTAACCGTTAGCATTAGTAGTAGAAGTAATAGTTGGCGAGACAACTTCATGAAGACACGATGATGGAGATCATGATGATGGAGATCATGGTGTCATGATGGTGATGATGATGATCATGGAGCCCCGAAGATGGAGATCAAAAGGGGCAAAGTGATATTGGCCATATCATGTCACTATTTGATTGCATGTGATGTTTATAATGTTTATACATCTTATTAGCTTAGAACGACGGTAGTAAATAAGATGATCCCTCTTTAAAATTTCAAGAAAGTGTTCTCCCTAACTGTGCACCGTTGTAGAAGGTTCGTTGTTTCGAAGCACCACGTGATGATCGGGTGTGATAGATTCTTACGTTCGAATACAACGGGTGTTAACGAGCCTAGCATGTACATACATGGCCTCGGAACACATGCAAACACTTAGGTTGACTTGACGAGCCTAGCATGTATAGACATGGCCTCGGAACACAGAAGACCGAAAGGTCGAGCATGAGTCGTATGGCAGATACGATCAACATGAAGATGTTCACCGATGTTGAGTAGTCCGTATCACGTGATGATCGGACACGGCCTAGTTGACTCGGATCATGTAATCAGTTAGATGACTAGAGGGATGTCTATCTGAGTGGGAGTTCATAAGATGAACTTGTTTATCCTGAACATAGTCAAAAGGATTTTGCAAATTATGTCGTAGTTCGTGCTTTAGTTCTACTGTTTAGTTATGTTCATAGAGAAAATTTAGTTGAAAGTTAATAGTAGCAATTATGCGGACTAGGTCCGTAAACTGAGGATTGTCCTCATTGCTTCATAGAAGGCTTATGTCCTTAATGCACCGCTCAGTGTGCTGAACCTCGAACGTCGTCTGTGGATGTTGCGAACATCTGACATACACATTTTGATAACTACGTGATAGTTCAGTTAAACGGTTTAGAGTTGAGGCACCGAAGACGTTTTGAAACGTCGCGAAACATATGAGATGTTTTGAGGGCTGAAATTGGGATTTCAGGCTCGTGCCCACGTCAAGAGGTATAAGACCTCCGACGATTTTCTTAGCCTGCAAACTAAGGGAGAAAAGCTCAATTGTTGAGCTTGTGCTCAGATTGTCTGAGTACAACAATCACTTGAATCAAGTGGGAGTTGATCTTCCTGATGAAATAGTGATAGTTTCTCCGAAGTCATTACCACCAAGCTGCTAGAGCTTCGTGATGAACTATAATATATGAGGGTCATATATGATGATCCTTGAGATATTCGTGATGTTTGACACCGCGAAAGTAGAAATCAAGAAGGAGCATCAATTGTTGATGGTTAGTGAAACCACTAGTTTCAGGAAGGGCAAGGGTAAGAAGGGATACTTCGTGAAACGGCAATTTAACTGCTGCTCTAGTGAAGAAACCCAAGGTTGAACCCAAACCCGAGACTAAGTGCTTCTGTAATAAGGGGAACAACCACTGGAGCAGAATTACCCTAGATACTTGGTAGATTAGAAGGCTGGCAAGGTCGATAGAAGTATATTGGATATACATTGTGTTGATGTGTACTTTACTAGTACTCCTAGTAGCACCAGGGTATTAGATACTGGTTCGGTTGCTAAGTGTTAGTAACTCGAAATAAAAGCTACGGAATAAACGGAGACTAGCTAAAGGTGAGCTGACGATATGTGTTGGAAGTGTTTCCAATGTTGATATGATCAAGCATCGCACGCTCCCTCTACCATCGAGATTGGTGTTAAACCTAAATAATTGTTATTTGGTGTTTGCGTTAAGCATAGACATGATTGGATTATGTCTATCGCGATACGGTTATTCATTTAAGGAGAATAATGGTTACTCTGTTTATTTGAATAATACCTTCAATGGTCTTGCACCTAAAATGAATGGTTTATTGAATCTCGATCGTAGTGATACACATGTTCATGCCAAAAGATATAAGATAGTAATGATAGTACCACCTACTTGTGGCACTGCCACGTAAGTCATATCGGTATAAAACGCATGAAGAAACTCCATGTTGATGGATCTTTGGGCTCATTCGTTTTGAAAGGTTTGAGACATGCGAACCATGTCTATTGGTGTATATGCATGAAGAAACTCTATGCAAATGGACCGTTTGGACTCACTTGATTTTTGAATCACTTGAGACATGCAAATCATACCACATGGGCAAGATGACTGAAAGCCTCGGTTTCAGTAAAATGGAACTAGAAAGCAACTTGTTGGAAGTAATACATTTTGATGTGTGCAGTCTAATGAGTGCTGAGGCATGTAGTGGATATGGTTATGTTCTTGCTTCACAGATGATTTGAGTAGATGTTGAGTATATTTACTTGATGAATCATGAGTCTGAATTATTGAAAGGTTCAAGTAATTTCAGGGTGAAGTTGAAAGATCGTCGTGACAAGAGGATAAAAGATCTATGATATGATCATAGAGATGAATATCTGAATTACGACTTTGGCACAGAATTAAGACATTGTGGAAATTGTTTCACAACTGATACAGCCTGGAACACCATAGTGTGATGGTGTGTCCGAACATCATAACTGCACCCTATTGGATATGATGCATACCATGATGTCTCTTATCGAATTACCACAATAGTTTATGGGTTATGCATTAGAGACAACCACATTCACTTTAAAAGGGGCTCCACGTAATTTCGATGAGATGACACCGTATGAACTATGGTTTAGAGAAACCTAAGCTGTCATTTCTTAAAAGTTTGGGGCTGCTTATGTGAAAAAGTTTCAGGCTGATAAGCTCGAACCCAAAGCGGATAAATGCATCTTCATAGGACACCCAAAACAGTTGGGTATACCTCCTGTCTCAGATCCGAAAGCAATAAGGGATTGTTTCTAGAATCGGGTCCTTTCTCGAGGAAAAGTTTCTCTCGAAAGAATTGAGTGGGAGGATAGTGGAGGCTTGATGAGGTTATTGAACCGTCTCTTCAACTAGTGTGTAGCAGGGCACAGGAAGTTGTTCCTGTGGCACCTACACCAACTGAAGTGGAAGCTTATGATAGTGATCATGAAACTTCGGATCAAGTCACTACCAAACCTCGTGGGATGACAAGGATGCGTACTACTTCAGAGTGGTACGTAATCCTGTCTTGGAAGTCATGTTGCTAGACAACAATGAACCTACGAGCTATGGAGAAGCGATGGTGGGCCCGGATTTCGATAAATGGCTCTAGGCCATATAATCCGAGAGAGGATCCATATATGAAAACAAAGTGTAGACTTTGGAAGAATTACTTGATGGTCGTAAGGCTGTTAGGTACATATGGATTTTAAAAGGAAGACGGACAATGATGGTAAGTACCACCATTAAGAAAGCTCGACTTGTCATTAAGAAGTTTACCGACAAGTTCAAGGAGTTGACTACGGTGAGACTTTCTCACTCATAGCGATGCTAAGAGTCTGTTGGAATTATATTACCGATTACTTCATTATTTATGAAGTCTTGCAGATAGGATGTCAAAACATTGTTTCCTCGACGATTTTTCTTGAGGAAAGGTTGTATGTAATACAACCGGAAGGTTTTGTCAATCCTGAAAGATGCTAACAAGTATGCAAAGCTCCAGCAATCCTTCTAAGGACTGGAGTAAGCATCTCGGAGTTGGAATGTATGCTTTGATGAGATGATCAAAGATTTTGGGTGTATGCAAAGTTTATGAGAAACTTGTATTTCCAAAGAAGTGAGTGGGAGCACTATAGAATTTCTGATGAGTATATGTTGTTGACATATTGTTGATTAGAAATGACGTAGAATTTCTGGAAAGCATATAGGGTTATTTGGAAAGTGTTTTTCAATGGAAAACCTGGATTAAGCTACTTGAGCATTGAGCATCAAGATCTATAAAGATAGATCAAAACGCTTAATGGTACTTTCAAATGAGCACATACCTTGACATGATCTTGAAGGTGTTCAAGATGGATCAGTCAAAGAAGGAGTTCTTGCCTGAGTTGTAAGGTATGAAGTTAAGACTTAAAGCTCGACCACGGCAGAATAGAGAGAAAGGACGAAGGTCGTCCCCTATGCTTAAGACGTAGGCTCTACAGTATGCTATGCTGTGTACCGCACCTGAAGTGTGCCTTGCCATGAGTCAGTCAAGGGGTACAAGAGTGATCCAAGAATGGATCACAGGACAGCGGTCAAAGTTATCCTTAGTAACTAGTGGACTAAGGAATTTTTCTCGATTATGGAGGTGGTAAAAGAGTTCGTCGTAAAGGGTTACGTCGATGCAAGCTTAACACCTATCCGGATAGCTCTGAGTAGAGATATTGGATACGTATAATGGAGCAACGATTTGGAATAGCTCCAAGTAGAACAGTTATTTGGAATAGCTCCAAATAGAACGTGGTAGCTGAATCTAGGAGATGACATAGAGATTTGCGAAGTACATACGGATCTGAATGTTGCAGACCCGTTGACTAAAACCTCTCTCACAAGCAACATGATCAAACCCAGAACTCATTGAGTGTTAATCACATAGTGATGTGAACTAGATTATTGACTCTAGTAAACTCTTTGGATGTTGGTCACATGGCGATGGGACCTATGAGTGTTAATCACATGGCAATGTGAACTAGATTATTGACTCTAGTGCAAGTGGGAGACTGTTGGAAATATGCCCTAGAGGCAATAATAAATTGGTTATTATTATATTTCCTTGTTCATGATAATCGTTTATTATCCATGCTAGAATTGTATTGATAGGAAACTCAGATACATGTGTGGATACATAGACAACACCATGTCCCTAGTAAGCCTCTAGTTAACTAGCTCGTTGATCAATAGATGGTTACGGTTTCCTGACCATGGAGATTGGATGTCGTTGATAACGGGATCACATCATTAGGAGAATGATGTGATGGACAAGACCCAATCCTAAGCATAGCACTAGATCATGTAGTTTGTATGCTAAGGCTTTTCTAATGTCAAGTATCATTTCCTAAGACCATGAGATTGTGCAACTCCCGGATACCATAGGAATACTTTGGGTGTGCCAAACATCACAACGTAACTGGGTGGCTATAAAGGTACACTACAGGTATCTCCGAAAGTGTCTGTTGGGTTGGCACGAATCGAGACTGGGATTTGTCACTCCGTGTGATGGAGAGGTATCTCTGGGCCCATTCGGTAGGACATCATCATAATATGCACAATGTGATCAAGGAGTTGATCACGGGATGATGTGTTACGGAACGAGTAAAGAGACTTGCCGGTAACGAGATTGAACAAGGTATCGGGATACCGACGATCGAATCTCGGGCAAGTATCGTACCGCTAGACAAAGGGAATTGTGTACGGGATTGATTAAGTCCTTGACATCGTGGTTCATCCGATGAGATCATCGTGGAACATGTGGGAACCAACATGGGTATCCAGATCCCGCTGTTGGTTATTGACCAGAGAACGTCTCGGTCATGTCTGCATGGTTCCCGAACCCGTAGGGTCTACACACTTAAGGTTCGGTGACGCTAGGGTTATAGAGATATTAGTATGCGGTAACCCGAATGTTGTTCGGAGTCCCGGATGAGATCCCGGACGTCACGAGGAGTTTCGGAATGGTCCGGAGGTAAAGAATTATATATAGGAAGTGCTATTTCGGCCATCGGGACAAGTTTCGGGGTCACCGGTATTGTATCGGGACCACCGGAAGGGTCCCGGGGGTCCACTGGGTGGGGCCACCTGCCCCGGGGGGCCACGTGGGCTGTAGGGGTGTGCGCCTTGGCCTATATGGGCCAAGGGCACCAGCCCCAAGAGGCCCATGCGCCAAGAGATAAGGAAAGGAAGAGTCCTAAAGGGGGAAGGCACCTCCTAGGTGCCTTGGGGAGGAGGACTCCTCCCTAGCTGCACCCTTCCTTGGAGGAAGGGCCAAGGCTGCGCCCCCCCTCTCCCTTGGCCCTATATATAGTGGGGGGAAGGGAGGGCAGCCGCACCTGAGCCCTGGCGCCTCCCTCTCCCTCCCGTGACACATCTCCCTCCTCCCGTAGCGCTTGGCGAAGCCCTGTTGGAATCCCGCTACTTCCACCACCATGCCGTCGTGCTGCCGGATCTCCATCAACCTCTCCTTCCCCCTTGCTGGATCAAGAAGGAGGAGACGTCGCTGCTCCGTACGTGTGTTGAACACGGAGGTGCCGTCCATTCGGCGCTAGGATCATCGGTGATTTGGATCACGACGAGTACGACTCCATCAACCTCGTTCTCTTGAACGCTTCCGCGCGCGATCTACAAGGGTATGTAGATCCACTCCTCCCTCGTTGCTAGATGACTCCATAGATTGATCTTGGTGACACGTAGGAAAATTTTGAATTATTGCTACGTTCCCCAACAGATCTGGCTCCCGGTGACCTTCGGCACCTACGACAACTTCCGCACGGAGACGGTCGACTTCGACATCACCCCCATCGGCCTTCCTTACAACGCCATCCTCGGCTACCCGGCACTGGCCCAGTTCATGGCCGCCACGCATCCGGCGTACAACCTCATGAAGATGCCCAGGAGCAATGGTACCCTCACTGTGCGCGGTGACACCGGGGACGCCCTGCGAGTACTCGAGCTCGCCTTCAAGACAGCGGCGTCGGCACGGCCCGCCAACGCGGAGGCCCCTGAGCCCAAGGGGGCTGCGCCCGCCAAGAAGAAGCAGTTGTTCACCCAGGACAAGGCGGAGACCAAGCAGATACCCGTCGACGAGGACGGGTCCTCCGGTGCCACTTTCACCATAGGCGCCAACCTTGAGCCTGAGCATGAGGAGGCCTTGGTCAAGTTCTTGCGCGCGAATAAGAAGGTATTTTCTTGGGAGCCGGATCAGCTGGCGGGGATCCCCTGAAGTGTCATCGAGCACCACCTCAACGTATGCCCAAATGTACGCCCCGTGAAGCAGAAGGCCAGGCGGCAGTCCACGGAGAAGCAGGCTTTCATCACCCAAGAGACCTGCAAGCTAGAGGCTGCAGGGGTCATTCGCGAGGTCCGATACCCGGACTGGTTGGCCAACCCTATCGTTGTGCCCAAGAAGGGGGGAAAGAACGCATGTGTGTCGACTTCACCAACCTCAACAAGGCATGCCCGCAAGATCCGTTCCCGCTCCCCCGCATCAACTAGATTGTCGATTCCACTTCGGAGTGCGACCTGCTATGCTTCCTGGACGCCTTCTCCAGGTATCACCAGATCAAGATGGCAGTGGAAGACGTTGAGAAGACCGCCTTCTTGACCCCATGCGGGGTATACTGCTATACATGCATGCCGTTCGGGCTGCGTAACGCAGGGGCAACCTTTCAGCGACTGATGCACATCACCTTGGGTCAGCAACGCGGAAGGAATGTCGAGGCCTACGTCGATGACATTGTAGTAAAATCTCGGGAGGCCAAGACCCTGATACAAGACCTGGAGGAGACCTTCGCGAGCCTCGACGCAGTAAACCTTCTGCTCAACCCGGAGAAATGTGTGTTTGGCGTCCCCTCGGGCAAGCTCTTGGGATTCCTCATGTCTCATCGTGGCATCGAGGCCAACCCCGAGAAGGTCAAGGCGGTCTAAGACATGAGTCCACCAAAGACCCTCAGAGAAATGCAGAAGCTCACTGGGCGCGTGACCGCGCTAGGGCGCTTCATCTCCAAGCTGGGGGAGCGAACGCTGCCTTTCTTCCAGCTGATGAAGAAGAAATGGGACCTTTGAGTGGACTGAAGAAGCAGATAAGGTGTTTCAAGATCTAAAGAGGTACCTGACCAGTCCCCCAGTCATGGTGGCGCCACGCCCTCAGGAGCCCCTGCTACTGTACCTCGCCGCCACACCCTACTCCGACAGTGCAGCCCTGGTGGCGTTTAGGGAGGAACGCAAAGTCAAGGCCGCAGCGGCAGCCCGGGGCAGGACAAAACAGGAACAAGAAAAGCCTGCGGGAACCACAACCACAGCTGAGGAGGGTCAGCAGCCGGGAAATGCACCGGGGGCAGGAGAGGCCACCCGACCGTGTAGTCCACCTCCCGAGGCCGCGACGCCTCGCGAGGCGCCCCCACCTCCCGAGGGCGCGGCAACCCCAGATGCTCCCAATCTTGTCGAGCACCCAGTTTACTTTGTTAGCACGGTGCTACGGGACGCGAGGGTCCGGTACCCAATGCCTCAGAAGCTCCTCCTCGCGCTACTGATAGCCTCGCGCAAGCTGCGTCACTACTTCCAAGCTCACCCCATCAAAGTCGTCTTGTCATACCCCCTGGAAAGGGTGCTCAGGAGCCCTAACTCAGCCGGAAGGGTCGCTGAGTGGAACATAGAGCTGCAGGCATTTCAGCTCGAATTCAGCACAACCAGGGTCATCGAAGGAGCAGCATTGGCGGATTTTGTGGCAGAATGGACAGAGGCACCAGGCCTCGAGGCCGACGAGGATCGGTCCCTCTTCCCGGGGAGCGAGGCGCCCGAAGGCTGGGTCATGCACTTTGACGGGGCGTTCTCCAGACATGGTGCCGGGGCTGGAGCGGTGCTTATATCACCCACTCAGGACAAGCTCTACTACGCCATACAGCTTTGCTTCCAACAAGGTGAAAAGGTCTCCAACAACATAGTGGAATACGAGGGTCTAATAGCGGGCCTGAAGGCCGCGGCAACCCTGGGGGTGAAGCGCCTTACCATTAAGGGCGATTCACAGCTCCTCGTGAACTTCTCCAACAAGGTGTACGAGCCGAAAGACGAGCACATGGAAGCTTACCTTGCGGAGGTCCGCAGGATGGAGAAGCAGTTCTGGGGGTTGGAGTTGCAGCATGTGCCCTGTGGCACCAATCAGGAGGCCGACGACATTGCCAAGCGGGCATCCAGGCGGCTGCCTCAGGAGCCTGGTGTCTTCGAGGAGCGGCTCTTCAATCCCTCAGCCTTGCCGTCGTTGTCAAACACGGCTCAACCTCGGGAGGAGCTCCCCCAGCCACCTGCTTCAGGAGCCCCGGTCTGTGGCCCGGCCTCGGGAGCATGCCTGCTCCTGACGGTGGAACCTCAGGAGGGGTGCTGGATCACGGGGCTCCGGAGCTACTTAACACAAGGGACCCTGCCAGAGAAGGAGGAGGAAGCGGAGCGTGTGGCACGGCAGGCCACGGCGCACTGCATCAAGGATGGAGAGCTCTACCGGAAGCGACCAAATGATGTATCCCTGCGCTGCATCTCCAGGGAGCAAGGAAAGGAACTACTGGAGGACATACACGGCGGAGACTGCGGGCACCACTCATCATGGCGGACCCTCGTCGGCAAGGCATTCCGCAGTGGGTTTTATTGGCCTACCACACTCAATGACGCCGTAGAGCTGGTGAAAGCTTGTGAGGCCTGCCAGTTCCACGCCAAGCAAATCCATCAGCCGGCCGGAGGCCTGCAGACTATACCCCTTTCATGGCCGTTCGCAGTCTGGGCGTTGGACATCCTGGGCCTGTTCCCTTGGGCGCCAGGGGGCTACCGCTACCTCTACGTCGCCGTGGACAAGTTCACCAAGTGGGCTGAAGTGGAGGCCGTCTGCACCATCCCCGCGGGCTCCGCGGTCAAGTTCATCAGGGGCATCGTGAGCCGGTTCGGGGTGCCGAACCGCATCATCACAGACAACGGTTCGCAGTTCACCAGTAACCTCTTCAAAACATACTGTGCTAATCTTGGAACGTAGATATGCTACGCTTCAGTGGCGCACCCTCGAAGCAATGGCCAGGCCGAGCGGGCCAACGCAGAGGTCCTGAGGGGCCTCAAGACCAGGACATTCAAGAAGAACTGGAGGCCTGCGGCAGAGGATGGTACGACAAGCTGCAGTCCATGCTGTGGTCCATCCGCACCACCGCGACCAAACCGACTGGGGAGACCCCATTCTTCCTGGTCTATGGAGCGGAAGCAGTCCTCCCTCACGAGGTCAGACGTCACTCCGCGCGGGTCCTGGCATTTGACGAGGCGCAGCAGGATGCCATGCGGGGGATGGACCTCGTGCTGGGGGAGGAACGTCGCCGGGAGGCCGCGCTGCAAGCGGCGAGGTATCAGCAGGCGCTGCAGCGATATCACTGCCGGAACATCCGCCCCAGGACTCTCGAGGTAGGAGACCTCGTGCTCAGGCGGGTTCTCTCCAGGGAGGGGTTGCACAAGCTCTCTCCCATGTGGGAGGGCCCGTTCAAGGTTGTTCATGTTTCCAGGCCCGGCTCCCCGCGCTTGGAGACTCAGGAGGGAGTGCCAATCCAGAATGCGTGGAACATCCAGCACCTCCGGAGGTTCTACCCCTGAAAAGGCCCAGAGCCTGTGAAGCAAGGCGAGTGCCTGTGAAGATCATCGCTTTGGAAAAAGGCCCGGAGCCTGTGAAGCAAGGCGAGTGCCTGTGAAGATCATCGCTTTGGAAAAAGGCCCGGAGCCTATGAAGCAAGGCGAGTGCCTGTGAAGATCATCTCTTTTTGGAAAGGCCCGGAGCCTGTGAAGCAAGGCGAGTGCCTGTGAAGATCATCGCTTTGGAAAAAGGCCCGGAGCCTGTGAAGCAAGGCGAGTGCCTATGAAGATCATCGCTTTGGAAAAAGGCCCGGAGCCTGTGAAGCAAGGCGAGTGCCTGTGAAGATCATCGCTTTGGAAAAAGGTCCGGAGCCTGTGAAGCAAGGTGAGTGCCTGTGAAGCTATCGCGTTTTGGAAAGGCCCAGAGCCTGTGAAGCAAGGCGAGTGCCTGTGAAGATCATCGCCTTGGAAAAAGGCCCAGAGCCTGTGAAGCAAGGCCAATGCCTGTGAAGCTCGCCGCCCCGTGACACTCTCACGTAATAATGAGTGGGGCTGTACACGCCCCGGAGTCTCAGGAGCGCCGGCCTCAGGCCCTGGGGCTCCCTCCCACGCCCAGTGGCAGCACTTAGCTCCACGCTGGTGAGAAGACGTCGAAGACTAGATTAGATGCCGGACGCGGCTTTTCCATTTGCTTTCCGCAGTTGACGTGTTCGTTTGCATTTGGATTCTTATTGGAGTTATCGCTGTTGCTGATTTATGGTTCGTCGATTTTCGCCCCTCGCTTTGGTTTCTCTCGTGAACAACCTCGCGAGGGATGGTGCTCAGGCGCCCTCGCGAGGGTTTCTGCCCTAGCCACATGAGGGTTTCACGGCCCTGGCGCATTACAGGAGCACCCCTCCTAGTCCGTGCCCCTCGGGTACCACGACGCGCACACCGGGCCTGGGTCGGTCGCCCCACTCCCCGGCAGGGGTCGAAAGCTATCTATGCACAGGCGGGAAATCAGGAAGTACAAAAATGAGATCAAGGTAATAGCTGAAGCGGCAACATTTCCCAACACGCCCCAAGGGGGCTCCATGCATCTGTTCTGTCTTACACAGGGAACAAAAGAGAAAGGAAAAAGACGAGCCTGGCGCCGCCCCTCCCGCATCGGCCCATGACGGCGACACAGGCTGCCTCGGGGCCTCAGGCGGACCCCCTCTCGCGCTGCGCCGGGGCACGACGGCGGGCGGATGAACCACCACCTCCTAGGCAAACCCGACGGCGCGGGGGAGGACTACTGCCACCACTGGAGGAGTCACTTGAGGAAGAGCTGACGAGGCTGGGGGAGTCGCTGACGCCGCCGCCCGCTC
This sequence comes from Triticum monococcum, assembly GCA_034509565.1. Classification (NCBI taxonomy): domain Eukaryota; kingdom Viridiplantae; phylum Streptophyta; class Magnoliopsida; order Poales; family Poaceae; genus Triticum; species Triticum monococcum. The sequence continues at coordinate 522,740,005 of CM067842.1, read as the reverse complement.
GGGCGCTATCTCCCCCATCACCATCGGAGCGGGGCCCGCGGACGCGGTCATCGTCCTCAGGGCAGCACCCCGCGCGGCGACCATCTTCCCCAAACACCCTCACATAGAGGGTGGCGTCGCCATCGAACCTGAAGTGCAGAGTGCACCGACGCCCTAGGCCGCGAGCGCGGGCGAACGCCTGCCAGCCGCGAGTGAAGACCAAGCCCCCGTTGGCGGAGACCTCCAGCGCGACCCATGAGGACCTGCTGCAGCAGCCCTCCGCCTGGAGCCAGAGGCCGCCAGGAGCGCCGACCGGGAGTTCTCCAAGGAGGAAGCAAGGGAGCGGGAGCCGGGCGCGAGCCGGCTCCACCGACCAAACGATGAATTCCGGCGGCGCCTGCCGGCGCGAAAGCGCGGCCTGGGGGAGCGCGCAACCCAGGCGCACCCTCTGGTTGCGGCGGCTTGCCCGCCGCCGCGCTGGGAGCCCCCCCGACGACCGCTGGGAGCTGCCGGGGCGGCCACCGGGTGCTTCCGAGGGCTCCCGCTACCACGCTTGGACGGGGGAGAGGCAGGACCGACCTGGAGGGCCTTCCCCTTCTCTGCGGCCGTGTACCTCCTTGATGGAGCCATCACACCAAGACGGAGCAAGAACTGACGCGCAGGAGAGAGCAAGAGGAGATGAACTGGACGGGCACGAGCGGTGCCGTACTTATAGCCGGCGAAGGCCAACCGCCGGTCTCCACAATCACAGGTAATCATAACACGTTCTGCATGCAGGGACTTGTCCAACTCGCACGATCACCAAGGCATCATGGGGAAGCGGAGGCGCCACGTCCAATCAACCGCCACGCGACGACCAAGGCTGCAGGCTGTTAGGGCCCGCGGCGCTTCGCCCTTGCCCTTTCGTCTCTCGGCACAGCCAAGTCCATGCGCGCCTTGGGCCCAGGGGCTACTGTCGGCGTTCTGGGAACGGGGGTCCCCAGACTTGCCTGCCTGCGGCCTGCGGCGTGGCTCGAGTGGGGGCCCAGCGTGGCCCATCTTCATCAACACGAGGCTCAAGACCCTCGCAAGGGGCCAAGCCTCGCGAGGCGGACGACACGACGCGTCCTTAGGCACAGCCTCGTCAGGCTGGCTCGCGAGGAGGCGGAGAGTTCAAGGCGGGGTACCTCGCGAGGTGCCCATGACGCAAGCCATGACGACACGGGGCGCCACGCGGGTGGCAGCGCGCGCAGCGTCCCTCTTTCCCCTTTGGTGCAAAGGGAGCAAGCGTATCAGCGGAGTACCGAGGCATCAGGCAAAGGTTGCCACTTCGGTGCAACGAGACCAAGACCAGGAGGACTACGAGACGGAGGTCACCATGGAGCCCAGCGCGGCGTCATCACCAGAGCCTTTGGCAGGCAAAGACTGCTTTTGTCAGGATAGATGTACTCGCTGTCCCCCTTCAAATTAGCCCGCCATTGTTGGATCCCTTCCCGCTCAATATTTGGGGAGAGGACCAGGGCCTCTATAAATAGGACTAGCCACCCACATAGCAAGGGGTTGGGTTTTGGTTCGTTCGGTTCGCAAGTAGAGAGAGAGAGAGAGGGTGACTGAACTCTTCATAACAGTTCATCACCACAGCCAAGAACAGACCCTCGCGAGGCTGTTCTTCCTTGTATTGTTCATCCACACCAGCCCCAGGAGGCAATCCATCCACCACACACTGGAGTAGGGTATTACACCACATCGGCGGCCCGAACCAGTATAAATCTTGTGTCTTTCGTGCAGTTCTTTTAGTAGTTTAGATCCCCTCGAGACGGAGAGGTTGAAGGCGATACTTCTGCGCGCACTCCAGTGTTCGAACCTTAAGGGTCTGCCGGAACCCGAAATCCGATAGCCGGCCCGTTTGACTTGGTCAAAAGGTGGCGGGCCGGCCCATGGAAAGCCTGTTAACGGCCTGTTCGCATATAGCCCATTTACAGCCCGCTAACCCAAGGCCCGTTACGCCCTATCCGAATTAGGCCTAGTAGCGTCATCTGGGCCATCCAATATGATTCCAGCCCGTTTTCACTTCTGGCCCATGTATGGCCCATGATGTCTTTCGGCCCATATGAGGCCCTATGTAACTCTTGGCCTATTAACGACCCGTGGTGAAACTGGCCCGTAATGAACAGTGTATCACTTTACACCCATTAATGGCCCGTGGTGAAACTGGCCCGTAATGAACAGTGTATCACTTTGTACCCATTAACGGCCCGTTATTCCGTTGGGCCATTTCCAGCCCATGTTATCTTTCGGCCTTCTCAGAGCCCATTTATTCTTGGGCTCATTTGCAGCATTCATTTACTTACAGCCCGTTACTGTCATTTTCTGCTTGTGGGCCAAATTCAGCCCGTGGTTACAGTCGGCTCATTTGTGGTCCGTTAATACGTTGGCCATTTTCATAGCGTCATCAAATACGGCCTATTAATGATGGCCCGTTATGGTCGGCCCATGAACGGGCGATTCCAACTCTAGCCCATTTACGGCCATAATGCGGCCTGTTATTGGCCCATGTTTGGCCAATCGATCATACAACCCGTATAAGGCCCATTGATGATACGGCCTGTAGTAGGACCATTGTTTCTACGGCCCGTAGAAGGCCTCCTGTTTCTACGGCCCGTAGAAGGCTCGCTATTTCTACGGCCCGTAGGAGGCCCAGTGTCACTACAGTAAATATTAGCCCATGGTTATTGTGGCCTAGTTTTAAAAAATAGGTTATTGCAGCCACTAGTTAACCGCGGAAAAAGAACTGCAATGACTACAAGCAAACAAATAAACAAGACAACAAGGAAATAAATAAGCAAGCAACTAATGCTAGACTATCACGGCTATTACACATATTACATCCACTTGGCATCAAAGTTCGCCACCAGTGCAAATATAGGGAACAAAGCAGCATATCATATACACTGGCCGTTAAAACTGGCCACCAGTGCAAATAAACGCGGCAGCAAAACAAGAGCATAAATGAAACAACTTCAGAAGAGCTCAAGAAACGTTATCTTGGGTATCCACCATGCTGGCAATAAGCTTAGCAAGCTGATTAGCTTTGTCCTGTTTGGCACTAAAATCCTCCAACGCTTGCTGTTGCACCAGAAAGTATGCATCTGAATGCTCCAGGGACTTCTGCGGTCCTTCCGCTTCTTGTCGCAGCACAGCTGATCGATGTCTTTCAGCTTGTAGTTGAGACTCAAGAAACCAAACTGATTCAGACAGTGAGTTTGAATTGCTTGTGCAAGCGGTAGTGGCCAGTAACTCCAACACTAAACCAAGAAAGGATGTGTCACTATCCTGAACCTTATCTGCATTACTTCCTTTACCGTTGCTTAATAAGGCACTCTTCTCCAATATTCTGTCAGCATTCTAAAAGAAGAAACAAGCAGACACATAACAAGTTTAGCATGTAGTAGTATATGAAACTCATTTCTGTGAACCCGTTCATTAGTAAGGTGGACAGGATTAAACTACCAAGTACTAGTACATAATATAAGCATCAAACAAACATATATCTATGTCCTATGGTAGCAATGGAATCTTAAATTAGAATAGTTGTTCTTCAGGTTTAGGCACTTGTTCTACATGAACAGAGTACAGTAAGACGCAAGAATATAATAATTAAAAATATAAAATGAGCTCATAGACCTTACCACATTCTTGGTTCGGGACCAGTACAGAACAAGGCGTTCCCAGTCATCGTCCAGTAAATGTGTCTCAGGAGAATGTAAGGGAATTTGATGAGTTTCTTTACTGGTGAAGTATGTTTTCTTTAGGTAATTCTGATACTGCCACCAAGCATTCTTGAAGATAGCAGAGGTATTAGCACATGTTACCTCATCCCGAGTTTCCAAATCGGTCCTTCTCTATAGAGAAAAATGGGAAAATTTGTTGTATTATAACCATCATGGAGGTAGGATGTATGGGACAAAGCAAAGTAATTGCCATGAATAACATTACTTACACATAACTCTTGGACAAACACCCGCAACTGGCATTTTCCTTCATCTTCAGTATAATATTTCCAAGATGGGAAGATACGCACATACGATTTAACAACATCAAATGCGATAGATGCTAAACTACGACTAGCTGGTTGTGCTTCCTCCACAGGAATAGGCGTACTAACTGGTGGAGTTGGGGTTCGCCGTGATAGTGCTGGCCCTATGGGGACTGGAGCTGCCTTACTAACTGCTCTTGTTTGGGAGCTCTATGGTGGAGATGGTGCTGTGTCAACAGGAACTGGGTTACTATCGGCTGGGGTTGGGGTTAGATTGGGTGAAGCTGGTTCTCTATCCATCGTAGTAGGGGTACAATCTGCGAGAGTTTGGGTTATGTGTGGTAGGGCTGGTTCTTGTGCATGTACAACTGGGGTGCTATCTCCACCAAGAGGTAGCACTGTTCTATTTGAAGACCGTGTTTTTAGTCCACTAGATACTGGCATCACCCGCTCCAATTCAAATGGCTGATAAATAGGAAACATAGTTGAATGTACAGACATTGTATGAGAGACAGATGCAATAGATAGTGTGGAAAAAGAGGGCATGAAATAGCTGACATGTATATTGTTTAACTAAAACGGATAGCATGACATGATTTCACATATATGATGTCTATCTAAGCTAGATAGCATAGCATAACATAATTCAAAGATATGATGAATAACTAAACTGGATTGCATGACATAATTCACCTACATGTTATCTAAGTAATCAGGATCGCATCATTTAATTCACATATGTGATTTATATGCTAAACAGAGGGCATTCGATATGATGTCTGAACTAAGAACATGGTGTTGAATATTGTGTATATGATGTCTAAACTATGCAATGCAAGACACCGTATGCATGATATGAGCAGTATAACCGTGGAAAGTTAGAGCATACACCTCAGTGGGGGAATAGGACTGGTCATCTGTCTCTGAATCCATCTCTGAGGAGCTATCGGGACCCAACAAGAGATCTGCTTCGACAGGTAGCACTGTCTGCTCTGAAGGCCTTGTTTTCACTCCAGATTTTCCATCTCCCACCCAAATGGCTGATTCACAGGAAGAGTAGTTTAATGTACAAACATTGTCGACAAATGGAAATGTAATGAAGAAAAGGATGGGCAAGATATCATTCAAATATATGATGCCTGGTTAAACAGGATGGCATTACACATTTCACATATATTATGGCTGGCTAAAAGACATGACACTGCATAATTCCCATATATGATATAGAAGCTAAATAGGTGGCATTACAGAACATGTCTAAACTAAGCAGATGACATATATGATGTCAAAAGTAGGCACTGCAAGGCAACATATGCATGATATGACTAACATCATCATGCCAAGGTAGAGCAAACACCTTGGGGGGTAAATAGGAGTGGTCAGCGGCGTCCGAATCTGCCTCAGAACAGATATCTTCCTCTGGATTACAATCTGGAGAGGGGTGGGGAGGGTTTGCCATTGAACCCACCATGGAGCGATGTCTGCATGACATTGTATTGCCGTGCAAAACTCTTCTCTTTTTCTCTACATGTTCAGCATGACTATGTACAATATCTGACATGCATACGAAAAATATATGGTGAGATTATGTAAGGAGAGCATGCAGAAATTTAGAGTGATGCTAACAACCAGTGGATCGATGTTTTTCCGTTGAACCAAAATAGCCCTAATGGATCGACGCGAATGTATAGTAATAAGTGATGCAACAAGTGTACAACCTCTTTGCCGTAGCCGTGTCGACCTCAGCATCATTGGGTTTGTCGCTGAAGCAGTTGCGGCAGAGGTGGCTGTCAGAGGTGTGGAGGAAGATCTGAGGAATCTGTAGATGGCGTCCAGGGCACTGCTCTATTGTGACGGATCGTTCTGTCGTTGGAGCAGCTCCGGTGAGCCGTAAGACGTCAAGGCTGAAGTAGCACAAGACATACATCATCAATCTCAAGTGGGATTCTAATAGCATCTCCAATAGATGATGTAAAATGGATGTAAAATTAACATCACCAAAAACCACCTGACTACAACAGATGAGGTAAAAACTGTTGACTCTGAACTTAACTGTCGAAACTGAAATTTACTGAGGAATCTGAATGCTACTGTCGAAACTGAACGCAATGGTAGCAGAGAGGCACTTGACATGTAGTTTAGGGAGGGCCTGCAGTTCATCTTCAACCTGCACCCCCCTGAGCCGCCAGCCACCACCGGCCGAACCGCCGGCCCCAGCGTCGCCTCGCCGCCCCGAAACAACTCGCCACCGCCGCCCCGGCCAGCCCTCTAGGCCCCCGCCCCCACCCTGAACCCTAAGATAGATAGTGGGGTACCTCTCTGGCGAGCCCCGTCCCCACTGTGGGTGGTTCTTCCTTAACTCCGGCGAGCCCCCCAACCCCTGAAAATTGACTGACCCAAAAGTTGATTCAGTCGACTAAAGTGTGGCTTAATCGGAGCAGAGCAGCAGCATGAGCGAGGGGGAGAGCAACAGCAGCAGCTGGGCGAGTGAGCGATCGAGCGAGAGCCAGAGCAGCAGCAGCATATCAGGCTGGTATGGACGCCGCCGCCGAAGGGGCCTCGCACTGGGGGAGAGCCGCCGTGGAGATGTCGTCCGTGGTGCCCGCTTCAAGGTAGCCTCTCCATGGGGGTGCAGGATGGAGCACCGTCGGCGCCGGGAGGTCGAGTTAAGGAGAATGTGTGATGCGATGAGTGTACAACCTCTTTGGTCGGCGTCGGGAGGTCGAGTCAAGGAGAATGTGTGATGCGATGAGTGTACAACCTCTTTGGTGGCGCCGAGTCGGCCTCGGCTTCGTCCGAGGAGTCGGTGAGGATGCTGCGGTTCCGGTGGAGTAGGTTAAGGCGGCGCTGTGGGCATGGAGCAGCCGCGATAGACGAGGTGATCCTCGGAGCAGCTCCTTGGAGGTGGAGGACGGGGCAGCTGAACCGGCGGGATGGCGAGATGGACGACGAATCCTCATCCAGGGAGGTGGACGAGGGACGTCGAGCTATTGCACTGGACGACGTCATCGGGGAAGAGGCTCCGGCTGGGCAGCGGTGCCATGGCGGACGGAGGAGGGTGGGGTTTCGCGGCTGGAGCGGAGAGGTTATGGAGGCCTGGGATTTCGAATGGCGAAAAGGGGGCGATGCGAGGGGGTGAAGCATGACTTAGGAACGCGCTTGTCCAAAATGTAGGGTGTGTTACAAAAGTACCCCCCACCGATTTGAACTAGCGGCCCTTTCGGCTTAGGGTTAGAAGGGGGATTTCGCGTGTCGGGATTTGGCAGCTGGAGGGAGTTTTCGCGCGCATTGTAATTTCGGGATAGCAAGGCGCGGGTTGTGAAGGCGCCAGTTTTGGGAGCACGATATCTGAATTTTCGGGATATAACAAGATGCGGGTTGAATTTTAGGGACAAGCCTAACATGTAGTTATATTGTACTTGTACGTACCAAATCAATTCACACTTCCCTCAACCAAAAAGAAAACGAAAAAAATAAAACTATTCACACCACACAAAGAGAGAGTCTTGCCCCGTTTTACTATACAAATGCTATTCAAAGCTACTCCGCCCTTCCATCTATATAGGGCCTAATGCGTTTTTCGATGCTAACTTTGACCAAATATTAGAGCAATGATATATGACATGCAACTTACACAAAGCACACCGTTAAATTCGTCTATGAAAGGTTCTTTCAATGATATAATTTTCACATTATGCATGTCATGTACTATTAATCTTGTCAATAGTCAAAGGCGGTCTTAAAAATCTCATTACGCCATATAGATGGAAGGAGGGAGTATGAATCCATGTTATGTCCGATTAATTTTTTTTGCTTGCTGTATAATGCATGTAACCTACTCATACCAACATTTTAGTGCATTCCAAATGTCTATACTACCGCTGCAATTCGAACTAAATTTGAATTCGTTTCTCTATTTCAATAAGAGTCTACAATCATGATTGTTGCCAACTTCAACCATCATAGTTTCCTTGCTATCCGCCAGATATAAATCAGACGGCCTATAATGCAGGATGGCAGGCACACCATCATCAACAACTCCGTTTTTTTATAAGAGTAGAGATAAAACATATTAAATGTAGTATACCATGTTCATAACCACACCATGTGTATCACCGTTATATATATTCACACATCCGTCGGTTTGAAACACTACGATAAATTCTTCAAATATCCAAATTCTCTTTTTATAATGAAGTATATATGATCTCTATTCGTCCTTTACACCCACACGACCCTCTTATCTTTGTAGCTAGCGCTAACTTTCTATTGTGCATGCACACGCCCGCATCCCTCTCACCCTCCCTCAGCATTCTCTAGCTCCATCGCGCAAATTCGTCTTTTCACTTTAGGTCGTTCACCCACGGTGTGTGTAGGCCCCCCAGCTCCTTCTTTACGGCACACATCGATCGATATGCCTCTCTAGCCAGGTGTGCCTAGCACAAACACAAGCTTCCCCTCTTCTCTTGTCACCATCCATGCCTCACTCCCACCACTCTTTTCATCGTTCTCGTACTCGCACACTCCTCCCCCTCGATATAGTATACCTCTCGTACCACCTCCTACATGCATCCCTCTCTCTCTATCCTTCTCCTCGTGCCTCATTTGCTTCTGACACACACATGCATGTATACCGATCGATCTCCCAACATATACCTAGATCGACTTTAACTACCCCCCCATCGATCGACGTACCTCACAAGTTATGTCTCTCCTTTCTCTTACAAAGGGCGATTGATCTTCCTATGTAGTTACGTCTGCTTACCACAACCACATCATCCCCCTCATCATTCGTGCATGCCTCCTGACCCGTCTCTCACACGCATGTGCATAGGCAACAAGCAGCCATCTCCTCTCTTACTGATATTGCGGACGTGCCCTCCGTTTGTCTAGCAAGCCTATCCGACCATTTGTTAGAAGCAACTCCACTACCACCCCCTCCAACACTCTAGCTCTGTCTCTCTCCCAACCTTATTCATCTCCTGCACATATGCATGAATGCCGATCGATGTCCCCTAATACATGAGGCAGATCGATCTCCTTAATACATGAGGTAGGCCTCTCTCCTCCTCCACACATATACCAGCCATTGTACCTCTATAGTCACTTGGGCCTCCCTCTTCCCCCACCACACACTCATAGTCGAGCGCTGCAGGTAGGTATCCATGCCACAGAGACAAACTGCACATGTCCCATCTCATGTTCCAGTAGGCCAACCACTCTATATCTTTGACGTGGGCACACACAAATTCGATGGCACTCTTTATCGATCGCGTGTGTGCACACACACACATTATCCCTCTCTTCGATTTTATGGACACCTCAAGCCGATGATACCTCCACTCTCTTCTCGTGGATTGCCCCCTCTATATATATGTTATATCCAAGACTCTATTTCACACACATTGCATATGTTAAATTTTTTGATTGACCCCCCCCCACAAAAAAAACTCTCAAGAACCCACACACTATATCTCTCTAGGTTTGTATCTCTCTCACACAACCCCACACAGGTGGTGTACGTATACAAGAAGAGAATAGGTGCACCGTGCACGTACTCACGCTTCGTGCCCAGCCACACCTGCGCGGGTACACGGTGGAGCTCATTTCTTTACGAAATGGCAGCCCACGTGCTAATTTGAATGCCTGTAGCAGTTGTTTACCTAGGGAGGTCGTGTACCACACGTGCATGAAACAAAGTTCGACTTGACGCGTTGCCGCGTTATTTTTCAATAAAGTTATAGCGCTCAATGGCACGTACATAGAATATAAAACGATTTTTATGGAGGAAAAGGTAATCCACTCTTCAGAGTATCTCACACAAGGCTCCAATGGCCTCTCTCTCTCTCTCACCGTTGGTCACTAATCCGGCCGCATCCCGTCCGTCGGGGGAAAGGGAGTGCGGTGGCCTCTCTCTCTCTCTCACCGTTGGTCACTGATCCGGCCGCATCCCGTCCGCCGGGGAAAGGGAGTGCAGTGGCCTCTCTCTCTCTCTCACCATTGGTCACTGATCTGGCCGCATCCCGTCCGCCGGGGGAAAGGGAGTGCGGTGGCCTCTCTCTCTCTCACCGTTGGTCACTGATCCGGCCGCATCCCGTCCGCCAGGGGAAAGGGAGGAAGTGCATCGTTTCTCCATTTGACGGCGCCGAGGCAGCACGTCCCGATCTACGGTACCCACCGTTCTCTCTGACCAAGCTCCGGCGTGGCAGGGCCTACGCCACCTGCTCGCAGATTCCGCCCGCCGCCGCTCACCTAGTTACACCCCGACGACCTCCAGGTATCCCCTTCGGCCTTGCTCCACTGCCCGTTTTCCCACGTCGCTGCATGTGGATCTTCCATAGTTCTTTGCCCAAAATGTCGCTCGTCCAGCGTACTTTCCATATTGCATTCTCGTCCTCACACCGTTTTAGACAAACACAACCGTGTTGTTATCTTCCCTTAGGACAAGGAATATGCTTCTTTTTTGTCATCGCATGTGTCATCAACTATTATTGGCCAGTAATTGTTTCCTTTCTACCTCTTTTTTGCAAACAGGGATATCCATTTCACGTCGTTGCTATTGTGACCTTTTGGTGAACTGTACAAATCACTTTTTTCTTAAGAGTGTTTTGTGCAGTTGTACTAAAATGTCACACGGGCAACATCTCTACATTTCAGTGCGACTGCACAAAGGGAGATTGGTTTTGCTCTATCCTCATCCAACTCCGAGCCTAATCTTCTCCAACTAGTTAGTCTTAAGAGAGACTGCAAAGGTGATCGGCTTCTATTTGTGTGTTTATTGTTTCATCAACAGTCCTCTGTTATCATAATCACACTTGATATCTTTGGAACAGGGACGCTCAGCTCTATTTTAGTGGAACTGCACAAAATGATCGGAATGTTGGATGCTCCAGACAGCTACTTTTTTTCCCAACATGCCTTGTTGATTTAGACAGAGCTGGGGGGACGTTGCTGCCAATGAAAGCATGGATCAATTTTAATTCAACACCTTCTCACAACTTTGTCTTCAGTTGTGATGTAATTATTAGCTCTGATCTGCTAATAATTGACATGCATTAGCAAGGAAGTTAGTTTTTTTATTGTTTCCGAAAGAGCATCGATGGCAAGACACGCGAAACAAAAGCTGAAAGCTCACACCATTGTACAATTTCATGTCGCTGGAAAATTATTTGTATAGTACGTCAATTATGTAAACAAGTGATGGAAGCTTGATAGCATTGCCAGAAGCCTCTTCATCATCCGGGTCCATGTGCCATGCACAAAATTATACTCCTTTGTTCCTAAATATTTGTCTTTTTACAAATTTCAAACGGGCATATTTTAGAGTGTAGATTCACTCATTTTGCTTCGTATGTGTACTCCCTCCATTCCTAAATATTCTATTCGTCTTAACAGAGATTTCAACAAGTGACTACATACGAAGCAAAATGAGTGAATCTACACTCTAAAATATGTCTATATACATCCGTTTGTGCCAGTCCATTTGAAATCTCTAAAAAGACAAATATTTGAGAGAGAGAGTAGTCACTCGTTGAAATCTCTAGAAAGACAAATACTCCGTAGTATATTTAAGAACCGAGGGGGTAGTGCACAACCGCATGGGAGACTCAGCCCGGTCGTTGCGCCACATTAATAGTGAGTAATGAGCAGTCAAATCATAAGCCCCACCTTTCCCACTATAAGTTGCTCTGAAGAAGCAACCATCAATACTATCTTCTTTGAATCCGCTCATACTACTCCATCCGTCACTGTTTATACAACGCGCTTCAGAAAAAAGAAAAAAACTGTGGGACCAAGGCGACTAGCGATCGGCCTGAAAAATAGCATTGGTAGTTAAGCATGGCGTCTATTACTAGAGGGAATAATGTGTACACACATGTACGCAATGCTTCCACCCCGGGTACACACATGCATGCACTCCGTAGTAGTACAGTACATGAAGAGAAAATTGTGGACTTGATTGCGGTTACCACGCCCTAATTAATTGAGCATTATACCAAACGCGTCTAAAGTCTCTCTGGTGGTGGAAATGCATTGAGAGAAATGCATCATAATGAAGCGCACCCTGTAAACTGTGACGGAGGGTGGAGTAGTATGAAGGTGCAAAACCAAGTACGCGTACTACTGCACTTGGCTCTTCGCCCCTTCGTGAAGTCGAACAATGATGGTACTCCGCATGTTGGGTACTACAGTGTATGCCTCTGACAATCTGACACTGAATGGACTGATGCATGTCCCACGAGGGTAGGTTGCATTAGTCAAAAGGCGTAAGCGAGCTTCACCTTGTCCTGCAAGCTTCTCCTTGTTCTGCGAGTTGACGGGACACACCAAAAAGTAGTGCTAGTCCATACTCCCTCCTTTCCGGTTAATATGGCTTAATATTTTTTTGCGGGTAAATGAGAGAGCTTTATTCATATATAAGCATTCTTAGGACGATCAGCCAAGACACTGGTCACTAGGAAGCGAGGTACCCCGCAAAAAAGAAGTAGGAAGCGAGGTGTTTCATCAAGCCAACTCTCGGCCACATTCAAAGTGCAGCAAGCACGGTTCGCATGAAGATGCGCCGCAAGGTTTGATGACCTGTTTACATGCTGAATAACAAATGAAGAGGAAATATTACTGAGCGCTACTATTTGTAACAGGATATGAGCCAAAATTAAGCGAGAATTGTGGCGAGTGTTCCATGCAATCAACTTCCGTTATCACATGCGAGAACCCTCAAAGAGAACCAAATGTGTTGAAGATTCTTTTATCACATTTTAAAATTATAATAAGAGTGCGGACGCTCCTCCATCCGGTTCCTAGTACTAGTATAGTACATACCTTTATGGACTATAGTAGTAGTACTAGTAAACTTTGCGCTTGGCTGTTCGGGAAGTCGAACAATAATAGCACTAGTAGTATAGTGTATGCTTCTGGCAATCTGACACTGAACTAACTGTTGCACGTCCACCGCCTGAGCGAGGGAGAGCTTGCATTAGTCAAAAGTTTCCCCTTGTCCTGCGAGCCACCGCGCGCAAGCTTCTCCCGCCCTGCAACCTTATCCTCGTTCGGCAAGTTGACGGGACACAACAAAGTAATGCTAGTCCATGCTGCCTCTTCTCCGGTTAATATGGCATAATTTCAAACGAGATAAATACACTGTCTATCACTGTATATTTGTAAAAATACGGTCAGTGGACTTCATAATACACTCATTGCGCTCAATATATATATTTTCCGGTGTTCATACGGTCACTAGCTCACCCTGACTGAGTATGTGTGTGCATGCACGTGTAGGTTGAGCACTTGAGCGTGACCGTGTGTGTTCCGTCGTGTGCTCGGACATGCATGCATTAGGGCGTCGCGCGCGTTTTTGCGTCCATGTGTACATGTGACTGTTGTATACACGTAGGGGGAGTACGTGTAGGGGCCACGAAGGAGCAGTCAAATCACACAGTAAGTTAGTCGGAAGAAGCAACCATCATTTCACTCTTGATTGACACGTACGCAATATAAAATGGTTGATATGGAGAGAAAAAGAAAACCACTATATATACACTAGCAGGAGCCTAAGCTACAAGCCTGCTTGCTTAGGTTGCTCTCTTCACAAGCATAGAATGACAGGCCTGATCCCGCAGCTGGGGGAAGGGAACAATGTTCTGCGTAGACGCGGTCGACATCGGCGAGGGAGAAAACCCATAGTCGGTGCGTCCCAATCGGGGGTCACCGCGGTATGGGCCGATGCCGCGTCCCAACCGCCCTTCTAGCTACAGCCCGATGTCCCAGGTAGTTCATCTTCCTTTTGGAGCCGGCTTGCTCCACTGCCGTAGCTCCATCTCCATGTCGATCTTTCTCTACTTCTACCGGCTTCTATTTGTGATGAGTTTATGTCTCATGTACTAGTGCAGTACTATTATTCTAATCACACTTCTTCAATATCTTTGCCATCAGGGATGCTCAGGTGGATTTTAGTGGAACTGCACAAAAGCATCGTATGATCCGAGGGTGCCAGCCGTCTTTCCTTCCCGACATGGAAAGTGCTATGGAATAAGAGGTACCAGAAGGTGGAGAACCAAAGAGTGCTGCTTCTATTGTTGCTGACATTCTCACTAAAGAATCTCCCTCTAGCACATTCCTTTGATAGGTTCTACCTGGCCAGGAAATTAAATCATGTTTAGGGTTTAGGGTTTAAGTCGTAGTGACCCCATCACTAGTTGTTCTATCGTACATGCTCTCACAACTTTTTTCTTTAGTTGTGAAGTAAATATTGGCTATGATCTGTGAATCATTGAGATGCATCAGCATGCATGTTAGTTTTCCTTTGTATTTGATGGAATGTTGTAATGGGGCAACCTGGGAATAGGAATGAAAATGGAGTGGAAAAGTTTCCGTTTTTCCGGAGAAAAAATGGAAACAGAGAGAAACCAACGTTTCGTTTCGTTGGATCGCGCCATCGAGCAAAACCAACGTTTAAATCATGTCTGTCGTGTTCGTGTCTCACCCTCCTCCATGGCTCGACCCCACACGGTCACTCGGCATGCCACTCACCGCAAACCAAGTAGTATACCATAACTTTCCCGCCTGCTTGTCGATGGATCGCACCATGGAGTACTAGCACTACTGGAAGAGATTGACGAGTTGGGAGAGGACAGCTAGCTGTAGCACAGACTCCCAAGAACTTACTACTAGAATAGGTCGCGCGTGTTGTAGCCGGCTATTGCGACCTTTGAACGCGGAGCAGCCGCGTGCACCCGGAAGCGGCGCGGGCGACGCTCTCTCGGCCGGCGCGCCGCAATCAATGCCGGCGCCAGTGAGAGGTCGCGTCCGCTCTGGCCGGGCATGAATGCGGCACTGACCGTTTCGGGCGGGAAGCACGCGCGGGTGATGAAGAGGGTTCGGGTTGGTCAGGACCGGCCGTGGCAACGGTCCGGACGTGCGCAAACAAGAGATGTTGTACGTTAATATTGTTGCGTATATAATTAACAACATAAATAATGTGCCAGTTGGACAAATATGATTGGAGATGGAAATGGAATTTTACGTAAACACGGATATGCATGTCTATGTCTATGTGTGTGTGCGTGACGACTCTCGCGACCTGGAAGCGGGGGCGTGTTTTTGATCGAGTTTTCTTTCTTGGTACGTTAGAAAATCAGTTTGTCTAATTCACATCTAGATGTTATTTAAGCATATCACATCTAAGCTCCCACAAGTATATAATGTAGCAACAAGAAAAAAACTAGGAAAAGACCACAAACAGAGTGGACATCAACTTATATGTGACATAACTATGTCACATCTAGATGTGTCCTAGACAGACCCTTAAAAAATTGTCCGCCAGTTTTTGTTTCTTTTTTCCGGGAACGCGCGGATTCTATTTAAAACCACTGCTATGGAGAGATTTTTTTACTCCATTATAGCATCTTGTTTGATAGAGTTTCTCACATCTCGCTCTCTCACCCTCTCCATATCAAAACAAGATGGCAATGTCCACTCTATCTCTCTCCTCACCGGTGGTCACAGATCTGGCCAAATCCCGCCCGCTGCGGGAGGTGAGGAGGCGCAGCATTGACGTTGTCGCCGTCGGTGACGGAGGAAGCCGATGCGCACCATCCTCTCGGAGCCGGCGCTGGTACAGACGAAGATCCTCCGCGCCCTTGTTCACTGCCGTCGTGTGGGAAGATTCCGCCCGCCCGCCTAAACGACATCTCGCCCACCTGAGGTATAACTTATTGTACTGGTCCAGCTCCCCAGGTCGCTGCGTGCGGGTTTTCTTCTATGTGACTACTCCCCATCTCCCCATGCATAGTAGCTAGGGTTCGTCGACTGGTCCAACATCACCTACTAGTACTATTATAGAGGAAATGCCACTCAAAAAGTTGTCCTGATTTATGCCTTGGTGGAGGTATACATGTTGTTTCGACAAAAAGTACATGGTGGTTGTGCGGTCATTGTCCATATGGTGGTAGTACTATCACTAGTTAAATGAAGAAATGCTTTTTTTCTCGGGTATCCTGGTTTAGTTTCCATCAAGATAATTATGATGCTTCTGTTTGTTGGTGTACTTTTCATTAATTCTTATTGACAATTGAGGTGTCGTTGCTAACCCTTTTTTTATATTTTTGGAAACAGTGATGCATGTCTCCATACCCGGGCATGTCTTCCTCAATTTTAGTGGAACTGCGCAAAATTGGATGGCCATTGTTGTTCCGCCTCACTGTCCTCTGCCATGTGGTTCTTCCTTCCTCGAGCTTGATTACTGAGAAGAAACAGACCACAGTGAGGATTTGTCGAGCTTCTTAGGTGCCTCACCCAAACTTGATGCCAAATGGATGATGCATCACCACGATGACCTATCGATGCTCATGGTTGCGCCTCATGGTTGCGTCGGCTGGTGAAGCCGATCAATTTTTGACGTAAAACAAGCTGTCTTCCATCAGTGCTCTTTGCTTGTTACGCACAAAGATGATATCCTTCGTCAGTTCACCTTGGTTGCGTTGGAGACGCAGTCGTCTTTCACGTTGGTGCAATTTTCGCTAGGGTTTTACGACATGTGGGCCCAAAATGTGGCTAGCTCACCTGTCATACAGCCAAAAGCAGGTGCAGTGAAGGCACCGGAGCTCAGTCCGTACTACAGTAGTATATATATAAGAGGGAGCCTCAGCGCTTGTTCGCTAGGGTTTGCACTCTCCACATGCTCGCCGCACTACATATATGTTACTCCCTCTGTTCCGAATTACTTGTCTTAGATTTGTCTAGATACGGAGGTATCTAGCACTAAAATGAGTCTAGATACATTTGCTAGGGTTTGCTATATTCACAGTCTCTCACCCTCTCTTCACCAGATCTAAACAAGACTGTGTTGGCCTCTTGTCTCTCTCCCCCCTCACAGCTGGTGAAGGAGGCGTCCGTATCCCGTCGCACCGGGAGGGGAGGAGGTGCAGCATTCACTCTATCACCTTCGGCGAGGGAGGCAATCCATTGCCGGCTGCGCTATTCTCTTTCACGCAGTGCTTGTGCGGGAGGGCCACCGACCCCTTCTTCCTCGCTGCCGTACTTAGTGTGGGCAGATCCGGCCTCCCGCCGCACGCCTTGCCACATCCCGACGACCCTAAGGTATAAGTTTCTTTGAAACCGTCGTTGCTCTAGCTGCATGTGGATCTTTTTCGATCTGTAGTCGAATCTAGGTCTTGGTTCAAAGAGGAATGAAGGGTGCAGTGGGCTGGAGCAAGAATCTAGGATGTGGTTCAATGAGGAAAGGAGGGGCGGAAAGTAGTATAGACTGGCTATCCAGCCGCTTTGTAGGTCGAAAAGGGAAAAAGGGGGTAACCCAGTACACACATCTGTAAGGAACCGATCCCTTTGTTGAAAAGGGAAAGAAACTGGGGGGTCGGGTAGTTTGTGCATGACTAGATTTGCTGCCCTCACATAGGAAGAAGGTTCAAAGAGAACAAATATGGGACCAGCGCATATATGCTGCTTGGCTACATACTCTGCATCACCCATTTATACGTGTGGACGCACATGGTGCTGGCATGTCCCATGCAGCTATTTTGCTATTGTTAATCTCAGAATTAACTACTGATCTATTTTAAAAGAATTTCTATATTAATATGAATCAATGCAACCGTTTTAGAAATGCTATTGTCCTATACTTTGTTTTCCATCAAGATAAGGTAGATGCTTCTTTTTGTGGCCGCATGTTTCATCCTCCTTTATTGGCCAGTAATTGTTTTCTTTTTTGCCTCTTAAAACAGGGATATCTATTCAACTTGTTGCTATAGAAAACTTAAATGTCACACCGGTAACTTTGCTTGATTTCAGTGCAACTGCACAAAACTTGATTGGATTTCCTATTCGTGTTGGTAGATTCATATTTTATGTTGGTCGTCTCATGAAAGGTCAGTACAGGCCTTCATCCACATGATTGTGCAGTGTGCTTTGCGATGTTGTGCTACTTGTATTGGTACTGTTTCAAATAAATGATGAATTGAAGCTATTGTATTGCTGTCTTTTCCCATTAAGTAGTGAACAAAAATGGGACCAACCCAGACATGATGCTTGTTGCTTTGTTACAACAAATTCAGCATCACCCCCTTTATAAGCCAGTAATTGATGCCACTCTCAGAATTAATTACTGAATCTTATTTCAAAACTGCAACACTTGTTAGGGATTGGCGGGATTACCATTTTTGTGGCCGCATGTTTCATCCTCCTTTATTAGCCAGTAATTGATTCCTTTTTTGCCTCTGTTTATACAGGGATATCTATTCAACTTGTTGCTATTGTGACATTTTGCTTCGCTACGCGAAACACTTTGCTTGATTTCAGTGCAACTACACAAAACGAGATTTGATTTCCTATTCATGTTGGCAGATTCGTACGTGATCTTGTGTGCATCATGACAGGTTGGTACCTGCCTTCATCCACATGATCGTGCAGTGTGTTTTGAGATGCTGTGCTACTTGTATTGGTACTATTTTAAATAAATGATGAATTGAAGCTATTGTATTGCTGTCTTTTCCCATTAAGTAGTGAACAAAAATGGGACCAACCCAGACATGATGCTTGTTGCTTTGTTACAACAAATTCAGCATCACCCCCTTTATAAGCTTTGTTATTCTTTATACATGTTGAAACAAGGCATTGTTAAGATAATGTCTCAGTCAATATGAATGAATCACACTGATGGAGAATTGCTACTCTCCTGCTTTGTTTCCCATTAAGATAAAGTAGATCAGTAGATGCTTTTCTTCTGGGAGTAGAAGTCATCAACCGTTATTTCTTAGTAATTGTTTCCCTTATACCTATTGTTGCTTACAGGGATATCAAAATTAAAGCTCGGTTTTATTCCGACTTCGATTTTAGTTGAACTGCACAAAAGGAGCCAATGTGTAAGGAAAACTTCTGCATTACTGGGTCTAGTTGGTCATTCCACTTTACAGAAAGAAGCAGTCACTGTTTGCGCTACATTACAGAAGGAATGACCGAGAAGCTTTACAGAGTATTATTAGACACCGGTGACATGACTACTCTGTAGAGACCATTGGCAATTTAACAATACATGGAGTGCCCTGGGCAAGAACTGCCCAAACAAGTATAAAAGCTACGACAGGACTCCACGATCATAGGCATTGCATATTTTGAATGGGAAAAGCTTGTCAAAGTTTAATGATTGATGTTAGCAACAAGATGTTAGTTTAATATATTAGAATTGGAAAACCTTGTCAAAATTTGCTCATTGATGTTAGCCAGAAGATATGCATTTGATATTTTTGAGTGGGACGCCCTTACTGTGAGCAGCGTCGAGTGTTTTTTCCTATTCCTGTGTTCAGTTTAGAAGTAAATAGTTACTCTGCTGAGATATTCCTGTGTTAAGAGTTTGTTCTGAATATTGTCTATGTAATGCCAGGCCTTGTGTTTGATTGCAAAGTTGAGCTTGGAATGTTGTGGCATGCGGCATCACGAGCTGTTCACCGTGCCTCCTTAGAATAATGCTTCGTATTGTTTTGCATGTCGATCTAATGCCAGTGATTTGCTTGTTAAGAAGATCATCCTCTTCTGTTGTTTCCGTGCTTAAGAAGTTCACCGTCTGATGTTTCATTCATAGCCTATACGACAAGTCGGGTAGGTTAAACGTGAAACCATATGATCTTCCGACCAACTCATAATATTAGGCCGTGATTGGATCGTCGTTTTCCAACCAAAACCGCTTGTAAAACTGACGCTTGTAAATTAAAGCAGATGGTCTCGGGCGAAGGTGCTTGGTTGGTCGATTTCGACTAGTAAACTATCGGAAGTACTTGACACACGATAAAAATGTTGAACGACACTCGAACGATTGCTAATCCAGCCGTTAGCTGCTATTTCAGCCTTGCCCATGGATGGCATGATACGCACGTCGTGCATGTATCGTCTGGTAATGTCGTCAATATAGCAGTGCTCGTAAAATATACACTGGTCTCTCAGATTACACGCGTAACCCACCGGTTTCACTTACAGACCTCGGGCCCTCGGTTTCATTACGCCTGTATTTTATGCGTTGTTTTCGATCACGAGTAAATTACACTTGTATGTTAATACATGTTTGAAATAAACCAGATCTCCCAAGCGCGACCTTACCGTTTCCTGCCGTCTCAGTTTCTCGAAGGTGCTCATAGGTGTCCGATGATCCTGGCTTCCTGAATGAGTAGTGGGCACTGTATCAGACCATCCGTAGGGCCTGCGAGGCCCTCTCCGTTGTCCTTCGAGTTGTTGCGCTCGCCGTGGCACCGAGCATTGTTAACATCGTCAATGAACATGAGGATTCAGAAGATGACTTTATTTTGACTAGATGACACTAGGGACCCACTAGGGCCATAGCCGTACGTACGCAAATGCCTCCTTCTTATGTACAACTATATTTTTCTTGCTTTCTCCTGGTTTTGTGACATCACGGTCCCACACCATTGTCAACCTATGTAGTCGTATAAACGAGAGAATTGCACAAGGTGCGGCCGACAGCTGGGACCAAGCAGCTCGAGCAGTATTTCTGTTTTGGAGGCGTGAGCACTGCAGAGTTTTTCTTGGCGATGATTCCGTTGTTGTTCAGAGGAGAGCAGGGTATTAATTGGGAGGGCTGTGGCCCATCTAGCTAAGGCCAGATATCCAGCCCAGATACTAATTTTTTCAAGATGTAAATGGCTAGCCCAGCTATACGTCTTTTTAAGGAATACCCAGGCAAGGTCAACTTGTTATTCTCCGCCCCGCTGGGCTGCAAATCTTTCCTAGGAGGGATGCATTAGGCTTAACAGGAAAATGGGCTTTCAAAAATAATAAATGGGATGTAATTATAAAAACTGGGCAGTAACTATAAAAAAATGCACCAAACACAAAATTAGTTTATAAAATATTATTTATGGATTTTGAAAATCTTAAATTTTCATTTTTGCGCGCGCAATGTTTCGTTGGATTTTTACGTAATACAAATTTATATTTAATCTGACTAGAAATTTAGGGATAAAACTATTTCGGAGCCCATCAAAA
Source organism: Triticum monococcum (assembly GCA_034509565.1). Taxonomy (NCBI): domain Eukaryota; kingdom Viridiplantae; phylum Streptophyta; class Magnoliopsida; order Poales; family Poaceae; genus Triticum; species Triticum monococcum. Next base: position 522,719,004 of record CM067842.1, on the reverse strand, counting down.
TGTGGGAAATTTTATTGAATTCTATCTTCAACGGTTGGTTGAAATTATTAATCATTGTCCTAGCTAGAAAATGGGTTGTACTTTTAACAAACTGTAAATGGGTTGTTGTTTATTCCATTAGAATTCCAAAATGGTCTGTACATTCTTACAAAACACAAATAGGCTATAAGTTCTCTACCACACACTTGTGGGCCTACTAAGTGACGCGTCCCCTAAAAAAATAAGTTGACGCAGATGCAAGGCTTTGCTAACTTATTATAGTCAACACACGGTTCTAACAGCAGTGGCCGTTGATGTCTATCCAACGGATGTCGTGCTTCTTCTTCAATCTCGGATATTGTCGGATTTCGGGTTCCGGCAGACCCTTGAGGTTCGAACACTGGGGTGCGCACGGAGATTTCGCCTCCTACCTACCTGCACCCCTCCGCCATGCTAGGATCAAACTATCGAAAGAACAACACAAGGGACACAGGGTTTATACTGGTTCGGGCCACCGTTGTGGGGTAGTGACCTACTCCAGTGTGTGGTGTGGTGGATTGCCTCTTGGGCTAAGGATGATGAACAGTACAAGGAAGAACAGCCTCGCGAGGGTCTGTTCTTGGCTGGGGCGATGAACCGTTGGGAGGAGTTCAGCCACCTCTCTCTCTCTCTCTCTGTTTCTGTTTCCAACCTCTCTACCCAGAGACCCTTCGACCGACCTTCTCCCCTTGCTATGTGGGTGGCCGGTCCTATTTATAGAGGCCCTGGTCCTCTTCCCAAGTATTGAGTGGGAAGGGAGCCAACAATGGCGGGCTAATTTGAAGGGGGATAGCAAGTATCAGCTATTCTGACAAAAGTAGTCTTCGCCTGCGCAAAGCTCTGGTGATGATGCCGTCTTGGGCTCCGCGGTGACCTCCGTCTCGTAGTCCTCCTGGTCTTGGTCTCGTTGCACCGAAATGGCAACCTTTGCCTAATGCCTCGGTACTCCGCGGCTGCGCTTGCCCCCTTTGCACCAAAGAGGAAAGGAGGACGCTGCGCGTGCTGGCGCCCGCCTGGCGCCCTTGGTCGTCATGGCTTGCATCACGGGCACCTCGCGAGGTACCCCGCCTTGATCTCTCCGCCTCCTCGTGAGCCAGCCTGACGAGGATGTGCCTGAGGAAGCCCCGTGTCGTCCGCCCCGCGAGGCTTGGCCCCTCGCGAGGATCTTGAGTTTGTGTTGGTGAAGATGGACCACGCTGGGCCCCCCTTTGAGCCACGCCGCAAGCCGCAGGTAGGCAAGTCTGGGGACCCCCGTTCCCAGAACGCCGACAGTAGCCCCCAGGCCCAAGGCGCGCCCGGGCTTGGACATGCAGGGAGGCAGAGGCGCAAGAGCGAAGCACCGCGGGCCCTAACAGCCTGCGGCCTTGGGCGCCATGTGGCTGTTGACTGGCCGTGGGCGCCTTAGCAGCCGCGCGAGTTGATAAGGGAGTGGCGTCCGCCTAGGCCCTTCTTCTTGCTTTCCCCGGTGAAGGCGGCCAGGGCCCTGCTGCAACGAGGACTGGGCTCACCAACCGCTCCCTTGGCGGCTCCTCAGGCGGTGGAGACGTCGGAGGCTCCAGCGGCTCCGGCGAGCCCTTCGCGACTCCGGAGACGAGCGACGACAACTACGAGCCCCCGAGCCGGCGCCGCTCCTGAAGCGGGGCGGGCTCGTCAGGCCACCGCCAACTCTGATCTGGATGGGGTTGGCGTCGGTGCTTGATGGCCCACTGTTGATGATGGCGTCTTTTGTAGCGATGCACGTAGTTCGTGTCTCTTTAGGATCTGTTCCCTGCGAGGAACGAAAAACGCGCCCCGTGCGGGCTTGTAAGGTGCCTGTGATCCTGTTTTGTTAATATAACCCTTGTCATAGATTTGCGTGAGTTGCTCATCCCGCCTTAGCTCGGTCCTCCCTTTCGAACCTCACGAGGGCTTGGTGCTCTGCGCCGACAGGTCCCAGTCCCAAGGCGGCCTCAGCTGTCGCTGGTATGCTAGGTCGCGATGCCGTGGTCAAGGCCAGGAGGTGAGCGACCCGGAGTCCGGTAAGAGCCCCTGAGTCGCGATGCTCAGGAGGTCCCCTTTGGCGCCCAAGCAGCCGTCGTTCGGTGAGAAAGGGGAGCGACGTCACTAACATGGGATAGCATTAGGTGCAGGGATGGTGCCACGGTAGCTGGCGCTTCCGGGCGATAACTTATCTCGAGGACCAGGGGCCGCTCTCTGGTGTGTGGCCGGGTCCGTGCATCGGCAGGCGGGAGGTTGCTCGGCGAGGTCCTCATGTGTCTCTCCCCTCTCGCCTTTGCTCCCCTTTCTGCTCTACGTCCTCGGGTCCTGGCCCTCGAGCGAATCTCAGCCATCGCTGGTATGCCAGTTCACGATGCCGTGGTCAAGGCCAGAGGGTGAGGGCTGGAGAGCCAGTTGGAGCCCTGAGTCGCGATGCTCAGGCACCCCCCCTTTAACGTGCAAGTGGTTTGCGCGGGTGAGAGCGAAGGAGGCACAACAAGAGCCTCGCCTGACGCGGCTCCTTCAGGAGGTCCTGCAGGTCCATCATAGAAAAAGCAAGGGGTTGCCATACGATTGACGGTCAGCCGTTGGTTGCTTCCGAGGGGTAGTGTGGCACTGAAGGCTTGACGAGGTGACGCTATGCGGGGCTGCCGCGGCCAGAGCTCAGCCATCCAGGTTTGTCAGTGTTGCAGGGACGGACCCATGCGCAAGCGTCGTGCCATTTGGGAGCAGCTCCGTTAGTTGGCGTCAGCTGAGCAGGCAACTAGGTAAAACACATTATCCGCGAAGGAGTGGATTCGCTCAAATAAATGCCGGGAATGCGGAGTCCACTGGGTCAGGCCCGAGCGGCTTGGGGATCATGCAGCCCGAGGGGCGCCCCCAACAAGGTAAGCTAATCGACACGAAATAAAAGGGATACACGCCGCAGGGACGGACCCACACGGCCTGGGAATAATGCAGCCCTGGGGGCGCTCCCAGCTAGAAGTGAAACTTGAAAGATGTCACCTGATGACGCTGAAGACGAAGGGGTGTTGGTGTAGCCGGCTCGGTGGGCTGCGGAAGCCGATCCTCATGAGCACCCAGGCCTGGGGGCCTCGGGAGGCTCCGGAGGCGCTGGCGGTTCCTCGCGGGCCATCTCCATCTCCGCCAGGGATGCGGAGCGACTGGCCTCTTGTGCCTCCATGGTGCTCCTCGTGAGGCACTGGTGCGTGTCAGCCGCGCTCGGCATGCCGTAAGGCATGCGAACGTAGCTGTGGGGTGGACCTCCGCAGCGCCCCACTCGCGAGGGCCAGAGGCGCTCCAGGGAGGCGACTCGGTTGAGCCCTGGTACGTCGATGCAGACACGCAGCCCGCCATCCTCGCCTGGATGGGGAGCCACTGCTGCTAGGCGGCGGCCACCTCTCATGACTCTTGACTCCTATAGCTCCTGATGGCCTTGCTGACGAACTCATGTGGGTCTGGATCTCCTTGCCTCGCTCCTTCTTGAGGGAAACGTGCTTCGAAACACGCCTCTATGTGGTGCCCAAGCGCCTCCCTCATGACCCTAGCTAGGTCGGTGGCCCTCCAGGGGAGAGCCCCCGAGCCCTGCCTAAGGAGGGCGCCGGGCACGCTTTCCTATGCGATGGAAGGAGGTTCCCCCTGGGCAGGCACGGGCCCATAGGGGCTAGCCTCCTGAGGGGCCGGGCCGGACGACGTCTTCTTCTTCTTGGGGGCGGCCTCGGGAAGCCTCCTGCTTCCGTGATCCGGGTCTTCCAGTGACGCGGCCTGGAAGGCTCGCTCCAGGGAACATACCGCGTCCTTCTCCTCGCTGGGTACCGTGATGACTCCGCCGCTTCCCGGCATCTTGAGGACGTTGTAGCTGTGGTGAGTTACGGCCATGAACTTGGCCAGCGCTGGGTACACAAGGATGGCGTTGAACGGCAGACAGATGTGAGCGACGTCGAAGTCGATGAGCTCGGTGCGGTAGTTGTCGCGTGCCCCGAAGGTGACAGGGAGGCGGACCTGCCCGATCGGGACCGTGGAGCCGTCAGTGATATTGGAGAAGGGCTTGGCTGGCTGAAGCTGGCTGTAGGGCACTTGGAGGTTGTTGAATGTCTCTACGGACAGGACGTTGAGCCCTGCCCCGTGAAAGCACAAGTGCTCCCTAGGTGGTTTTGGTAATTGATGACAACATATCTCTTGTTGGACTAATACCTTTACCTAGTATATTTCAAATAAGTTCAACAATGGAGTGGCATGGACTAAAGGTTGTGGGAACCTCTTCAAGATACTAAGGACAAAGGATTGGCTAAAGCTTCAAGATCAAGACTCTTCATTTTATATATTTTAGTGATCCAAGATCACATTGAGTCTTTAGGAAAAGCCAATACTATCAAGAAGGGATGAGGTGTCGCTTAATGAGCCTCTTGCTTTATGTGCTTAATGATATGCTCCAAAATCCTCAGCTACTTTCCCACCTCCACAAATGACCTAAACCCTAAGCCAAACTCGGTCATGCCGATTCTGTCAATCCGGCGCCACCGAGTTTCACTTGTTTACTTTAGGGAGTCTTAGACATAGAGTGCCTATTCTTGATGGAGAGTACTTTCATGAGTGGAAAAATGAGATGCCTGTAATCTTCAATCAATATCATTTAAACAAGTATATTGCTAGCCCTTGAGCACCTCATATTGATCCTTTGCATCCTACCCTAGATGAAGATATTGACATGATTCGCAATCTTAGAACCATTGAGCTCATCATTAGAGGATTGCCCAAAAATTTGATTGCTAGTTTGCCTACTCTTAATTGTGCCTATACTATATGGAAATTTCTTGAGGAACGATTTCCCGATCATTCCTTGAAAAATTTGGATAAAATTCTACATAAATCTATTGCCTTGAGTAAGATGAACTCTAGTGATACTAAGTTTGGTGATTGTCTATTTGAGCTTACCAATCTCAAGCATGCTAAAGGAGATGTTGGAATCATTAGTGATATTATATTTGAAGCTATAAGAATTCATAAAAGTGACCACTTTGATGACCATTTATCTAATGAATTACCCTCTCTAGGAAATGATGAGTCACAAGATCATGATGAACATGGATACTATGATGATGATGATAGTGACTTCGATCTTGTTGATGCAATGAGACATTTTGGTCTTACGGCAAATCTTCGGGGATATGCGTCAGGTGGAAAGGAATGGGTTCTTGATAGTGGATGTACCGATCATATGACCGGAGATGAAGAGATGTTCCGTGAGCTTGCTGAAAATGACGGCCCTCGAAAATATGTCACCTTTGGTGATAATTCAAAGGGTAAAGTAGTTGGCCTTGGTAAGGTGGCCATCTCACATGATAGTTCCATTCAAAATGTCATGCTCGTTGAATCTCTCGGCTACAATTTACTGTCAGTATCTAGACTTGGTGATTTTGGCCTAAATGTTCTATTTACTGAGGTAGATTGCCAAGTGTTTCGTCGAGACAATCATAAAATGGTCTTTACCGGTATGCGTAGAGGTGATCTTTACATTGTTGATTTCTCTAAAAAGGCACAACCTAAAACTTGCTTCATTGCTAAATCCTCAAAAGGTTGGTTGTGGCATAGACGACTAGGTCACGTTGGCATGAGAAATCTTGACAAGCTTGTTAAAGGAAATCATATCCTTGGAGTTAACGATGTCATATTTGATAAGGATAGACTTTGCAGTGCTTGTCAAGCAGGTAAACAGGTTGGAGGAAGGCATCCTGTGAAGAACATCATGACCACAAGGAGGCCACTCGAGCTACTTCATATGGATCTTTTTGGTCCCAACGCCTACAAAAGTCTCGATGGAAATTCTTTTGGTCTAGTTATAGTTGATGATTTTTCAAGATTTACGTGAGTGTTCTTTCTTAATGACAAGTCGCAGGTCCAGAAGATCTTCAAAAACTTCGCCAGGAAAGCCCAAAATCAGTTTCAAGTGAAGATCAAGAAGGTTCGGAGTGACAATGGAACGGAGTTCAAGAACGCAAATGTGGACACCTTTCTTGACGAAGAAGGGACTTCACACGAGTTCTCGGATACGTACACACCTCAACAAAATGGAGTTGTTGAGAGGAAGAACCGGATGCTCATCGAAATGGCAAGAATGATGCTTGATGAATACAAGACGCCAAAGCACTTTTAGGCAGAAGCGGTTGAGACAGCTTGTCACGCAACAAATCGCTTGTATCTTCCCAAGCTACTCGGCAAGACAGCATACGAGCTCCTCACCGGTAACAAACCCCAAGTTGGATACTTTCGAGTATTCGGCTCAAAGTGCTACATTCTTGATAAGCATCGTCGTTCCAAGTTTGCTCCTAAATCTCATGAAGGCTTCCTACTCGGTTATGGCTCAAACTCTCACACGTACCGTGTCTACAACAATTTCACCCGAAAGGTTGAAGAGACGGTAGATGTGAAGTTTGATGAATCTAATGGCTCGCAAGTAGAGCAATTTCCAATTGATGTAGGAGACAAAGACCCTTCAGAAGCAATCCAAGACTTGTCCATTGGCAAAGTTCGTCCAACGGAGGTGAAGGAGAGTACGTCATCCATCCAAGTGGAAGCTTCTACTTCACGACAAGGTGAACCAAGAATCGACATGGAAGCATCCACAAGTGGGACACACCAAAATGAAGAAGACGAGGAAGTACATCAAGACGAACATCAACAACCTCCTTCCCCACCACGACAAGAGAATGACAACGTCAACAATGAAGAAGGCCAAGAAGAAGAACAAGATGAAGAAGATGCTCAACGAAGACCCAAGCAAAAGCTCTCACGAGTTCGAGCAAGAATTGCCAAAGATCATCCCGTCAAGCAAATCCTCAATGATATACAAACCGGGAGAATCACTCGGTCAAAAATTCGTTTAGCTAACTTTTGTGAAAACTATTCATTCATATCTAGCATTGAACCTATGAAGGTTGAAGAAGCATTGGAAGATCCGGATTGGATAAACGCTATGCATGAAGAGCTACACAATTTTGAGAGAAACCAAGTTTGGACATTGGTTGAGAAGCCCGACAACAACCACAACATCATTGGTACCAAATGGGTGTTTCGCAACAAGCAAGATGAAAATGGACAAGTGGTCCGCAACAAAGCACATCTCGTCGCCCAAGGGTACACACAAGTCGAAGGTATGGACTATGGTGAGACATATGCTCCCGTTGCTAGACTTGAGTCCATTCGCATCTTACTTGCCTATGCTAATCACCATAATATCACCTTGTACCAAATGGACATTAAGAGTGCTTTTCTAAATGGTGAAATAGAGGAGGAAGTTTATGTCAAACAACCTCCCAGCTTTGTCAATCCTAAGAAACCTAATCATGTTTACAAACTTCACAAAGCTCTTTATGGTCTTAAACAAGCTCCTAGAGCATGGTATAAATGCTTGACCAAGTTCCTTATTGCAAGTGGTTTTGAAATTGGTAAAATTGATTCTACTCTCTTCACTAAAAGGGTTAATGGAGAACTATTTGTATGTCAAATCTATGTTGATGATATCATATTTGGTTCAACTAACCCTCTCTTTAGTGAAAAGTTTGGAAAGCTAATGTCAGAGAAGTATGAGATGTCTATGATGAGTGAACTCAAATTCTTTCTTGGTTTGCAAATCAAGCAAACTAAGGAAGGTACATTTGTCTCTCAAACGAAGTACACCAAGGACTTATTCAAGAAGTTCAATATGCAAGAGTGCAAAGGTATGTCTACACCCATGGCCACTAGTGGACATAATGATTTGACCAAAGGTGGTGAACCGGTTGATCAAAAGGTTTATCGTTCTATGATTGGTTCATTACTATACCTATGTGCTTCACGTCCCGATATTATGCTAAGTGTATGCATGTGTGCACGATATCAAGCTGCTCCTAAAGAATGTCATCTTAAGGCTGTGAAAAGGATAGTGAGATACTTAATTCAGACACCAAACTTTGGCATTTGGTATCCTAAGAGGTCTTCTTTTGATCTTGTTGGCTATTCTGACTCGGATTATGCCGGAGACAAGGTTGATAGGAAGTCCACTTCGGGTACCTGTCAATTTCTTGGCAGATCTCTTGTGCCTTGGTCCTCCAAGAAACAAAACTCAGTATCCTTATCCACCGCTGAAGCGGAATACATTGCCGCTGGTTCATGTTGTGCTCGATTACTTTGGATGACCCAAACTCTTAAAGATTATGGAATTTATGTGAAATATGTTCCACTGCTTTGTGACAATGAAAGTGCTATCAAAATTGGTCATAATCCCATACAACATTCTCGAACTAAGCATATTGAAGTTCGTCATCATTTCATTCGAGATCATGTTGCTAAGGGTGACATTAATCTTAAGCATGTTTGCTCTGACAAGCAATTAGCGGATATATTCACTAAACCACTTGATGAGAAAGTATTTTGCAGGCTAAGAGGAGAATTGAACATCATTGATGCTTCAAACGTGGAGTAGGAACTCCATTGGACACATGCAAGACATGGGCTTATGACTAATCCATGATATATCTCTTATGATGACTATCTTATGTCTTGGATATATTTGTACCTTGCATGTTGTCTAACCCATGTAGGTACTTGGTTGAAACTAATTCCATGGGATTGCGACTCACTCACATCTTGAGCAATCTTTACATCACCAAGTCTCTACACAATGGTGGTTGAAGACAAGGAAGCACAAAACCATGCAAACATATCCTTTGACAAATTCTATGTTGAGCTTCATGATTGTCATTTTTGGATACACAAGTGCTCTTCCTTGCAAGAACTAACCCATGTAGGTAGATGAACTCAAACTCCAAGTGGTGCTCCAAATTCTTGATGGACTACATAAACCTTGAGCACCCACACAAGTTCAACTACATCAGCAAGAACCACTCCACCACCCAAGGTATGTTGTCCCATCTTAGAGAAGCTTTACTCCAAGACATGAGTCAAAGCAACTCAACAAGATGTGAATACATCAAGATGCTTAAACGAAAAATGGCAACCCCATTTTGAGCTTAAACGATGAGTATGACCTATGATCAAGTGTTCTCACTTGACTCCTAAGTCAATATACTCTAACATAGGTGACTATGTCACCGCCCAACTCTAGATGAAGTTCTCTTGTGTTTCTTTCTGTGTTACTGCATTTGTCTCATGCTTGTTTATTTGTTTCCTTCTACTTCATCTAGATCCTTCAGTTTCTTTTCTTTTCTTTCTATTCTGCATTTTCCGCATTCAATTCATTGCAAATCTTTATGAGATCCTGCATGTCTAGTGAGCTGAGGTGACAAGTGTTTTTCTCTGTGTGAACTCGGTCTCACCGAATTGTAATTTTCGGTCCAACCGAATTCCTTCGGTACCACCGAATCATTCCACTCGGTGCCACCGACTTCGCAACAAGAAAAACAGTTTGTCACATAACCTATAATTCTTCTGATCCAGCTCCACTCAATGAATCTTGTCCTCTACAAGCATCCCAATTTTATTCTTTGCTTTATGCTGAGTCTCAAGGACCAAACCTTTTGGACGGATTTCAGAAGAACCTTCTTGGAAATTGATGTCAAAGGGGGAGAGAGAGATCACATCCAAGCTTATCTTCGGGGAGAAAGAGATCACATCAAAGCACTAAAGGGGGAGAGAACATCTCAAGGATCCCAGATGTCCCAGATAATGTATTAAGGGGGAGAAAGAGATCCCTAGGGGGAGAGACAATACTCAAGGATCCCAGATGCTTGATGATCAAGAGGAGAGATGTCACATGTCTTTTTAGGGGGAAAGACATGTTCATTTGTTTTGTTTCTTTCAGCTCTGATTTTCTATTCCCTATCTTCTCCCAATATCCCATATAAGATTCAGGGGAAGCAAGACACCTATGGGAAAGAAATTAGTCAAATTCATTGCATATCTTTACTCTTGGGGACATGTTGAATTCAATGCAGTACCTAGTACTTACTCTCTACATGTCATCCCAGTCTTGGTATTCTTGTGGTTTCTTCAGTTTACTCTGGCTAGTGGATGTACCTGTGTTATCTAACCTTTTTTGTGTAGGTTCATTCCGTCCTAAGTCAACCAAAGACTACAAGGTAAGTGTATGCATCAAAATCATGAGTATGAGAAGTTCTTGCTTATGTACATACTGTTTGCAAGAAGGACTCATGAGCATGAAAGTATTTTCCTTAACAATCTTTTACTCTGATACATATGGCCAAGATACATGTAACACATTGCCCACTCTGTCATGGTTATGCCCTCACATGCCTCTATATTTCATATTCACATGAGTGCATACATGTAGGGGGAGCCTATGCTTGTTACATGTCCTTCCAAAGCTTTACTTGCTGTTCTTTATATCTTTATCTAAAGCTTTGATGTATGTTGCCATCAATTACCAAAAAGGGGGAGATTGAAAGCACAAGTGCTCCCTAGGTGGTTTTGGTAATTGATGACAACATATCTCTTGTTGGACTAATACCTTTACCTAGTATATTTCAGATAAGTTCAACAATGGAGTGGCATGGACTAAAGGTTGTGGGAAGCTCTTCAAGATACTAAGGACAAAGGATTGGCTAAAGCTTCAAGCTCAAGACTCTTCATTTTATATATTTTAGTGATCCAAGATCACATTGAGTCTTTAGGAAAAGCCAATACTATCAAGAAGGGATGAGGTGTCGCTTAATGAGCCTCTTGCTTTATGTGCTTAATGATATGCTCCAAAATCCTCAGCTACTTTCCCACCTCCACAAATGACCTAAACCCTAAGCCAAACTCGGTCATGCCGATTCTGTCAATCCGGCGCCACCGAGTTTCACTTGTCATTTGCCACTGCCAAACCCAAGCAATTCGGTCCTACCGATACGGATCTCGGTCTCACCGAGATGGACTTGCAAACTCTCTGTTACCTGTTGCAATATCTTCGGTCCCACCGAGATATGCAATCGGTCCCACCGAGTTTGCTTGGCCAACTCTCTGTTTCACTTATTACCAAAATCGGTCCTACCGAGTTTGAGTAATTGGTCAAACCGAGTTTTGGATTTTCCCTAACCCTAGCACATCGGTCCCACCGAGTTGTTCCAGTCAGTCCCACCGAAATCTCTAACGGTCACTAGGTTTACCGTTTCGGTCCGACCGAGTTTGATGATTCGGTCCCACCGAGATTGGAAAACTGTGTGTAACGGTTGGATTTTGTGTGGAGGCTATATATACCCCTCCACCACCTCTTCATTCGGAGACAGAGCCATCAGAACACATACACCATTCCTACTCATATGTTCTGAGAGAGAACCACCTACACTTTTGTTGAGGTCAAGATATTCCATTCCAACCACATGAATCTTGATCTCTAGCCTTCCCCAAGTTGCTTTCCACTCAAATCTTCTTTCCACCAAATCCAAATCCTATGAGAGAGAGCTGAGTGTTGGGGAGACTATCATTTGAAGCACAAGAGCAAGGAGTTCATCATCAACACACCATTTGTTACTTCTTGGAGAGTGGTGTCTCCTAGATTGGCTAGGTGTCACTTGGGAGCCTCCGACAAGATTGTGGAGTTGAACCAAGGAGTTTGTAAGGGCAAGGAGATCGCCTACTTCGTGAAGATCTACCGCTAGTGAGGCAAGTCCTTCGTGGGCGATGGCCATGGCGGAATAGACAAGGTTGCTTCTTCGTGGACCCTTCGTGGGTGGAGCCCTCCGTGGACTCGCGCAACCATTACCCTTCGTGGGTTGAAGTCTCCATCAACGTGGATGTAGGATAGCACCACCTATCCGAACCACGGGAAAAACATCCGTGTCTCCAATTGCATTTGAATCCTCCAAACCCTTCCCGTTACATTCTTGCAAGTTGCATGCTTTACTTTCCGCTGCCTATATACTCTTTGCATGCTTGCTTGATATGTATTGTGTATGTTAAAATTGTGCCCGAACTCCACTTAAACCGAAAAAGCTTAAAAAGTGCAACTTTAGCATTAAGTGTCTATTCACCCCCCTCTAGACACTCCTTCTTCTAGATCCTACACCCCGCCATCGATGAGGGTCTTGGTGACCACCACGTTGCTGATGATTGGGGAACAAAGCATCGGGAGGACTCCGGCTGTAGCTGCGCACTTGAGTTGATCTGCTGAGCTGAACGTGATCGCGCACGCCGACCACCTGAGTGGGCGCGTGGCTTCGAGCCTGGGAAGGGCTGCATTCACTTCGCAGGCGAACTGCTTGAAGGTGCGTTGAGAGGCAGGGGCTTGTGCTCCGCCCAAGATGCAGGCGATCGCGCGCGGCTCCTGGAAGCCCCCAGCCTCTTTGTCCTGGTGGCGGTCCTCGTTTCTCCTTGGCTGCGGCGGCAGCGGTGGGAGGCCTGCGTTATCCTGCGGGCGATCCTCGCGAGGCTGATCCCTCTAGCCTCCCTCGCGAGGCGGGTCTGGCCAGCGATCCTCGCGAGGTTGGTCGCGCCACCCCTGGCGCGGGCCACGGTCTTCCCTGCGCCCTGCGTTCCTTCCTCCTCCTCAGCCGTAGCCCCGGTCACCGCGGTCAGGGCGACGGCCAATCCTTCCTTCTCGCACGGCTCGGAGTTCTTGGTATTCGCTGGTGTTGTGGGTGTGGAGGTCGTGGTACACGCAGTACCGGCTGCCGTTGGGAGGTTCGGGCTGATCTTTGCCCCACTTGGTGTCTGGTTCTGCTGCGAGCACGGCAGCTGTAACACCCTCGATGCGACTATATCTCCCACGTGTCGAGGCACGACTTAGAGGCATAATCGCATTGAAGGCATATGTCGCAAGTGAGGTAATCTTCACACAACCCATGTAATATAATAAGGAAATAGATACATAGTTGGCTTACAATCGCCACTTCACACAATTACATGAATAAAGCATTAGATCAATCAAATACACTCAGGGTCCGACTACGGAACCAAAATAAAAGAAGAACCCCAAATGCGACAAAGGTCTCCGATCGACCCCAACTGGGCTCCACTACTGATCAACTAGAACGAAACAACATAAGGACAAGATCTTCATCGAGCTCCTCCTGAGCTTGGTTACGTCATCTGGACGTACTCATCGGCATCTGCAAGCTGGTTTTGGAAGTAATCTGTGAGCCACAGAGACTCAGCAATCTCGCACCCTCGCGATCAAGACTATTTAAGCTTATGGGTAAGGTAAAGGTATGAGGTGGAGCTGCAGCAAGCGACTAGCATATATGGTGGCTAACATACGCAAATGAGAGAGAGAAGAGAAGGCAAGGCACGGTCGATAAAAGTATGATCAAGAAGTGATCCTGGACTACCTACGTCAAGCATAACTCCAACAACCATGTTCACTTCCCGGACTCCGCCGGAAAGAGACCATCACGGTTACACACGCGGTAGATTCATTTTAATTAAGGTCATCTTCAGGTTTTCTACAACTGGACGTTAACAAATTCCCATCTGCCCATAACCGCGGGCACGTCTTTCGAAAGTTCAAATCCCTGCAGGGGTGTCCCAACTTAGCCCATCACAAGCTCTCACGGTCAACGAAGGAATAGACCTCCACCCGAGACATTCCGATCAGACTCGGTATCCCAGTACAACAAGACATTTCGACAGGGTAAAACTAAACCAGCAACAGCGCCCGATGCACCGACATCCTGATGGGAGCTGCACATATCTCGTTCTCAGGGCAACACCAGATGAGACATCCTACGAGTAAAACCAGCCCTCAAGTTTCCCCGAGGTGGCCCCGCAGTCTACTCAGTTCGGACCAACACTTAGACAAGCACTGGCCCGGGGGGGTTAAAATAAAGATGACCCTTGGGCTAGCCTATCCCAAGGGAAAAAGGCTAGGTGGCGAATGGTAAAACCAAGGTTGGGCATTGCTGGAAAAGCTTTACTTAAGGCGAACTGTCAAGGGGTTCCCATTATAGCCCAACCGCGTAAGGGACGCAAAATCCGGGAACATAACACCGATATGACGGAAACTAGGGCGGCAAGAGTGGAACAAAACACCAGGCATAAGGCCGAGCCTTCCACCCTTTACCAAGTATATAGGTGCATTAATTAAATAAGATATATTGTGATATCCCAACAAGTAACCAATGTTCCAACAAGGAACAACATCTCCATGTTCCAACAAGGAACAATCTTCAAACTTCACCTGCAACTAACAACGCTATAAGAGGGGCTGAGCAAAGCGGTAACATAGCCAATCAACGGTTTGCTAGGACATTGGTGGGTTAGAGGCTGAACATGGCAATTTGGGAGGCTGACAAGCAAGTGGTAGGCATCGTAGCAATGGCATAGCAAAAGAGCGAGCAAACTAGCATAACAAAGATAGTAGTGATTTCGAGGGTATGATCATCTTGCCTGAGATCCCGCAAAGAAGAAGAACGAGTCCATGAAGAAGACAAATGAACATAGTCGAACGGATCCTCACAAACTCGACGTTACCGGAACCAACCCGAGGAAGCAATCACCGGAAAAGAAGCACACAACATAGTAAACAACCAACACATCAACATGGGATGATGCACAATCGAGTATGATGCATGTCCGGTTTAATGAAGCATGGCATGGCAAAATGCACGAGCAATCCTACAAATTAAATGGAGCTCAATATGCAACGAGTTGCATATTGACGAAACACCACGTCAATTATTTAGTTCTCTCTCGTTTATGTACCCAACAATATTAAATGTTGTTAAACATGGCAAGAGGGTGAAGCAAATGTAAACTACCTATCTAGTCAAGGTTAAATGAGGCCGGAAACAACAAACAATTTTGGAAAATCCTCATATGCATAATTTAAGGTTTGGTCCTGTTCTGCCCTAAACCATATTTTAGAGTTGTTAAACATGCAAGACAAGTAGACCATGTTAAACTAGGCAAAATTCTACCCCATTTACATATAAAGTTTATTTAATTCAGAGCTAAGGTTATTAGTTATGAATTAATTCATTTTAGCATGGCATAGGAGCAAATTTAACCAAACAGCATTTTAAACATTCCAAACATAGATGAAAGTTGGATATTATTAATCTACACAAAATTCTGAGCAAGTTTCATATATAATTCATTTTAATCCGATGCACGGTTTGTGAGTTATTATATGCATGTTGTGCAAGGGGTTTCTTGTAAAACTGTAAATTCCTGGATAAATAGATAAATCACTCCGCGGAAAAAAAATGTGACATGGACCGAATCTTCCTGGCCCGACAGTGCACAGGGGGCTGGAGGGGTGCTGCTCACCCAGTGGGCTTGGCCCGTGAAGGAGGAGGAGGCAGGCCGAGCTGGAGATGGGCCTGGCACGGCTGGGCTTGGAGGCGCGGCCCATGGCGCATAGGAGGCAGGCCAGGGGCGGGAGCTTCTGGCGCACTGGGCCGGACTCGGGCGCTGGGCCTGGGAGGCCAAGGCGGCCCACGCGAGCGAGGGAGGCAGCCCAGGCGAGCGAGGGCGTCATCCTCCTCGCGCCTGGCGCACGAACAGGAACAGGGCGGCGACGCCGTAGGTCAACGGCGAGGCGGCAGCGGGGACTCCGGCAGGCGGGCACGGCGGAGATCTGCGGGAATGGACGGATCTGGCCACGGGGATCCCAGATCCGGTGACGGAGGTAGCCGGCGGCGCTCGGGGAAGCGGAAGCCGGCGAAGTGGAGCTCGTCCATGGCGGCTCCCTTGGGGATGGCGGGATCCGGCGGTGGTCGAGGTTGGAGAGGAGCAGGGACGGCGACGCTGGAGACGAAGGTGGGGCGCGGCGATGCGGCAGCCGGACGGCGAGGTCGGCGGCGGCACGGTCACCGGACCGCGGGAAGAAGACGGCGCGGCGAAGGAGCTCGGGCGGGCGGCGAGTGGCCCACGGAGGCGGCGTCGGGGGCCGGTACTTGGGCCCTCGGGCCCGTGGCGGCGATGATGTGGACCTGAGGGCGCGGGCGAATGAGGGGGCACCACATGGCGCTGGCGGCGGAGGTCGGACACGTCCGCTGCCCGGATTTTTGTCCGGCGGCGGCTGATGGAGTGGATCTAGGGTTTAGACTGCGAAATGATCCGAAATTTCGGGGAGGGGTGCTCTTTTATAGGTAGAGGGAGCTAGGAGAGTCCAAATGAGGTGCGGTTTTCGCCCACGCGATCGTGATCGAACGACCGAGATGAAGGAACAGAGTTAGGTGGGTTTTGGGCCAAAAAGGAGGGGTGTTGGGCTGCAACACACACGAGGCCTTTTCGGTCCCTCGGTTAACCGTTGGAGTATCGAACGAAGTCCAAATGGTACGAAACTTGACAGGCGGTCTACTGGTAGTAAACCAAGGCCGCTTGGCAAGTCTCGGTCCAATCCGGAAATGTTTAATCCCCAAACACGAAAGAAAGCTAGAATTGACCACCGGAGGAGAACGAAGCACCGGAATGCAAAACGGACAACGGGGAAAATGCTCGGATGCATGAGACGAACACATATGCAAATGAAATGCGCATGATGACATGATATGCAATGCATGACACGCAAGCAATGACATGACAATGATAGCGAATAACTGGAGGACAACTGGCACATCGGTCTCGGGGCGTTACAACACTCCACCACTACGAGAGGATCTCGTCCCGAGATCTAGAATGGCACCGGAGGGAAAACGAAAGAGGAAGAGGAGAGGTAAAACTAAGTTGCTTCTTTGACAATCGAGTGAAACTAAAGAACCATGAGAGGTTTAATACATTCAAGACAGAATTCAACGAAGGTGAACAAGGTCGAAAACAGCCATTTAGAAAAGAGGAAGAAAGAACATTGCGAAAAAACTTGAGGTTGAAGGGAAGATATGTATTGAAAACACTCCGGTTAAGGAAGGGGATCAAGGAAGACCAAATTCGGGCAGCACTCCGGTTGGAAAGAAAAAGAATTGAATAAGGTCTTGATAAGATGAGAAGATACTTGATGAAATCACAACACACTGCCACCGGAACTATTGAATGAATGGAACAAGGGGTAAGAAAGATCTCAGACAGCACTCCAGTTGAGAAGGGAGTCAAAATTTGATAAGATGAGAGAGCTCAAATGAAAAACACGACACTCCGGTTGAGAAAGGGATGCAAGACTTGATAAGGCGAAAAGAACTTGAACAAAGGGGCACAATACCCCGGTTAAAACAAGATAGAGTATGAATAAGAGTGATATAATTTGGACAGCACTCCGTCTGTAAATGGAAGGAATTGAACAAGACAAGATGAGAGGATACTTGAAAAGAGGACACAACACTCCAATAAAAGTATAGGCATGGAAAGATCACGATCTTTGACAAAACGAGATGATGGGTTGAAAAGATGAACATCACAATGCCTCCGGAACAAAAGAATAGAAGATAGATAATTGGAATAGGAGAATGGAGAAGAAAATGCCAACTTCTGCCACAAAAGAGCTTGACAAGGCATCTTTAGGAGAAAAGTCAAACGGAATTGTTGTAAAAACAACAATGAAAAGACTAATCATGATATATGGTCTTATGGAATACAACTCAAATTATGAGGTGACAACCTGCCACTCACGGGAAGAGAATTGGGCTGGAATGAACAAGGAGACGAGAAACTATTTCACCGGGAGGATAAATGAAAAACTTGGATCATATATAAGCACCATAATAACAACCATCCTTAGGGAAGGCTTTAGGTGAAATATAACCCAAGACAATACCAACGAATAGGTTGATGGATTTAAAAAATATCCCAATCTTGACAGCATGTGAATCATGAAAAACATGAACTCAAATTATCAAGAATGACACAATACCACCTCCGGTAATATGGTAGAAAGAATTGCACTCCGGATTGCAATATGAAGAAAGCTTGAGTTTCTATGAAAAGAAACTTGATGAACATTTAGAGAATGAATTAAATCTTTTATGAACCATCATGTAGAACCTTCATGAAGAACTCCGGTAACAAAAGAATAAAAGAAAGAGAAATTGAAAACACAAGGTGAATCCTTGCAATGATTTTGTTGGATCTCGCGATGAAATAGTTGAAAAAGGTTGGAACTCCGGTAAAAAGAGAATATGAACAATTGGAACCAAGAATTTTGATGAACCTCCGGAATAAGGAATGAATCACTTGCATGAAACACGAATAAGAATTACATTATGCGTATCCTTCACCAATTAAAATTGATGACAAGCAATGGAATTGGCATATTACTTATTCTTGTAGAAAAGATTAAGAGAGATATAACCTCAGACTTGGGAAGGTATTGAATGAACCACCGAAAGGGTTGAAACAATGAATAAAATTGATATGATAAGAAAGGAAGAGAAATCTTGAACGAACCACCGTAAGAATTAAAATGAAGGAAGAAAAGATAAAGGAACACCGGGAAGGATTAGCAAATGAACGAAGATGCTTGAGAGAATTTAGATACATGAGAACGAAAAGATTACGAGTTGATTAGAGAATCCTTGATTTAGACACCGGTATGATTTAGAGTAAGAGAGCTGAAAGCTGGAATGAATAAGTCTTCTTAATTGATGGACTTCGGGGAAAAGAAATGGAAAACAACTCATGAAATGCTCCGGATGGGTGAAAAGAATTCTCACAATCGAAAAATAATTATGAGAGGATGGCAACAAGCTAGAATCACGAATCTTGAAAAGAATTGATTAGATTAGGAGGAAAAACTGTTCTTCGGTCTTCAAATCTTGAGAATGACGATGAGAAACACCAACAAAAATTATTTAGACACTCCGGAATGAAGAATGGAAAGGTTGAGCCAACGATGAAAAAAATTTGAAAGATTTTGAAGAAATACATATGACTGATGACAACTCATACTTACGTCAAACTTTGACAAGAATTTAGGATAACTCCGGGAAAATAAGAAGAGTCAGGTAAGATCCTAGGAAAAGACTTGTGGGTTAGGGCCCACTCGAAAGAAAACACCATTGAAATGATTTAAAAGAGGGAATGCACCGGTTGAATTAAATGGCTAGAATGAGATAACAACCTCGAAATAGCTTGAACGAAAGAAGAGTGGATACACGAATCTTCGAGATATGTTGAGCACTCCGGAATAACAAATAGCGAGAAGTGAATGATTATGAGGTGCACCGTCAAAAGAAAAAACAATAGAAGTACGGAAAAGAATATGATCAAAAGCTTGATTTGAATCCACCGGAGAAGAAAAAGAATGAATAATGGTGAACTAGAAACACCGTTAAAATCTTCATGAGCATCACCGGGTAAGAACATTGATTGAAAAGAAAGAAGAGGTTTCACATGAATAAGATGGATAGTTGATTAGGAAAACTGAATCCTTGAAGAAAAAGGGTGGGTGGGCGGGAAAAAAACAAAGGCAACTTGGAGATGGATGAAACAAACACCGTTGAGAAGAAACTGATATTTGATCTTGCGGGAGTTGAAATGATCGGATCCACTTGAAGAGAAGCACACCGGTTGAAAAGAATTAACATGACAATCTCGATTATCATGAAGGATTAGTATTCACATAGAGGTATGAGAACACCATTTAGGAAAGGTATGGAATCAACACTTGACATTGAAGCAACTCGAATACCACAACTCAAAACAAAAACAAAGGGTTGGCTTGCAGAATAAGCCGGAACAAACATATGATAGAGATTTCGTCCGAAGTTTTCGTGGTGGGACCTACACGGGCTCGATCGTACAACATCATCATGTACAAGGCAGTGCACATGACATATGAAGCGTCCCCGAGTCAGCATAGCCAAGGACTCTTTAAGACACAACGAGACCACTGTAAAATCGACCGTGAATAGGCGAACCACTAGACGTCGAACCCCAATTTCATACCATACATCTGTCGGAAAGATATCCTAAGAGCTACTTGAGTTCCCACCTATGAAACTCCCAAAACTTTCCGGTTATGCAATCAGGTGTTGGGGATACAGGGGAAGCATAATATCTCACCCAAACTAGCAAATCCTACATCCAGCTGTATCCATCCTTCAACACATAACCAAGAAACCTTCGGAAACCATCTACCTCAACCTTCGAAAAGCATCCGTTATACAAGTTATGGCGATACTCCCGAACTCCCGCCCCAGTACTGGGTGGCGTCGAGGTTATCTCACCAACGAACTGCATAAAGGAGATTTTCGATGTCGCGCACATATCTCAAGTATACCAGAATTGCAACGATAAAATTATGATGACAACACCTCAGAGCTCAACTCCCCGGGACACTTCCACTAAACCCCTGACAGGAGGCACCAAGATAGTATTCTCATCATAAGCCATCGGAACAAAACCAAGATACTCGCGTGATCCTAAATTTTTTTAGTGAAATTTGAGAAGAGAAGAGTCAAAACTCTACGTCAGGATGCCTTACCAGAGCAATGAGGGGACTGGGAAGTAAAAAGAATTCCTAAACTCTCCGATATATAATTCCTAAATGACTCAAAACATTTTTCTAGACACAACTCGGCTGCTAAAAACGATCAAACAGTGGGGGCTCCTAAGGTCGGGGAAGGCTCTGATACCAACTTGTAACACCCTCAATGCGACTATATCTCCCACGTGTCAAGGCACGACTTAGAGGCATAATCGCATTGAAGGCATATGTCACTAGTGAGGTAATCTTCACACAACCCATGTAATATAATAAGGAAAGAGATACATAGTTCGCTTACAATCGCCACTTCACACAATTACATGAATAAACCATTACATCAATCAAATACACTCAGGGTCCAACTACGGAACCAAAACAAAAGAAGAACCCCAAATGCGACAAAGGTCCCCGATCGACCCCAACTGGGCTCCACTACTGATCAACTAGAACGAAACAACATAAGGACAAGATCTTCATCGAGCTCCTCCTGAGGTTGGTTGCGTCATCTGGACGTACTCATCGGCACCTGCAAGCTGGTTTTGGAAGTAATCTGTGAGCCACAGGGACTCAGCAATCTCGCACCCTCGCGATCAAGACTATTTAAGCTTATGGGTAAGGTAAAGGTATGAGGTGGAGTTGCAGCAAGCGACTAGCATATATGGTGGCTAACATACGCAAATGAGAGCGAGAAGAGAAGGCAAGGCACGGTCGATAAAAGTATGATCAAGAAGTGATCCTGGACTACCTACGTCAAGCATAACTCCAACAACCGTGTTCACTTCCCGGACTCCGCCGGAAAGAGACCATCACGGTTACACACGCGGTAGATTCATTTTAATTAAGGTCATCTTCAGGTTTTCTACAACCGGACGTTAACAAATTCCCATCTGCCCATAACCGCGGGCACGGCTTTCGAAAGTTCAAATCCCTGCAGGGGTGTCCCAACTTAGCCCATCACAAGCTCTCACGGTCAACGAAGGAATAGACCTCCACCCGAGACATTCCGATCAGACTCGGTATCCCAGTACAACAAGACATTTCGACAGGGTAAAACTAAACCAGCAACAGCGCCCGATGCGCCGACATCCTGATGGGAGCTGCACATATCTCGTTCTCAGGGCAACACCGGATGAGACATCCTACGAGTAAAACCAGCCCTCAAGCTTCCCCGAGGTGGCCCCGCAGTCTACTCAGTTCGGACCAACACTTAGACAAGCACTGGCCCGGGGGGGTTAAAATAAAGATGACCCTTGGGCTAGCCTATCCCAAGGGAAAAAGGCTAGGTGGCGAATGGTAAAACCAAGGTTGGGCATTGCTGGAAAAGCTTTACTTAAGGCGAACTGTCAAGGGTTCCCATTATAGCCCAACCGCGTAAGGGACGCAAAATCCGGGAACATAACACCGATATGACGGAAACTAGGGCGGCAAGAGTGGAACAAAACACCAGGCATAAGGCCGAGCCTTCCACCCTTTACCAAGTATATAGGTGCATTAATTAAATAAGATATATTGTGATATCCCAACAAGTAACCAATGTTCCAACAAGGAACAACATCTCCATGTTCCAACAAGGAACAATCTTCAAACTTCACCTGCAACTAACAACGCTATAAGAGGGGCTGAGCAAAGCGGTAACATAGCCAATCAACGGTTTGCTAGGACATTGGTGGGTTAGAGGCTGAACATGGCAATTTGGGAGGCTGACAAGCAAGTGGTAGGCATCGTAGCAATGGCATAGCAAAAGAGCGAGCAAACTAGCATAGCAAAGATAGTAGTGATTTCGAGGGTATGATCATCTTGCCTGAGATCCCGCAAAGAAGAAGAACGAGTCCATGAAGAAGACAAATGAACATAGTCGAACGGATCCTCACAAACTCGACGTTACCGAAACCAACCCGAGGAAGCAATCACCGGAAAAGAAGCACACAACATAGTAAACAACCAACACATCAACATGGGATGATGCACAATCGAGTATGATACATGTCCGGTTTAATGAAGCATGGCATGGCAAAATGCACGAGCAATCCTACAAATTAAATGGAGCTCAATATGCAACGAGTTGCATATTGACGAAACACCACGTCAATTATTTAGTTCTCTCTCGTTTATGTACCCAACAATATTAAATGTTGTTAAACATGGCAAGAGGGTGAAGCAAATGTAAACTACCTATCTAGTCAAGGTTAAATGAGGCCGGAAACAACAAACAATTTCGGAAAATCCTCATATGCATAATTTAAGGTTTGGTCCAGTTCTGCCCTAAACCATATTTTAGAGTTGTTAAACATGCAAGACAAGTAGACCATGTTAAACTAGGCAAAATTCTACCCCATTTACATATAAAGTTTATTTAATTCAGAGCTAAGGTTATTAGTTATGAATTAATTCATTTTAGCATGGCATAGGAGCAAATTTAACCAAACAGCATTTTAAACATTCCAAACATAGATGAAAGTTGGATATTATTAATCTACACAAAATTCTGAGCAAGTTTCATATATAATTCATTTTAATCCGATGCACGGTTTGTGAGTTATTATATGCATGTTGTGCAAGGGGTTTCTTGTAAAACTGTAAATTCCTGGATAAATAGATAAATCACTCCGCGGAAAAAAATGTGACATGGACCGAATCTTCCTGGCCCGACAGTGCACAGGGGGCTGGAGGGGTGCTGCTCACCCAGTGGGCTTGGCCCGTGAAGGAGGAGGAGGCAGGCCGAGCTGGAGATGGGCCTGGCACGGCTGGGCTTGGAGGCGCGGCCCATGGCGCATAGGAGGCAGGCCAGGGGCGGGAGCTTCTGGCGCACTGGGCCGGACTCGGGCGCTGGGCCTGGGAGGCCAAGGCGGCCCACGCGAGCGAGGGAGGCAGCCCAGGCGAGCGAGGGCGTCATCCTCCTCGCGCCTGGCGCACGAACAGGAACAGGGCGGCGACGCCGTAGGTCAACGGCGAGGCGGCAGCGGGGACTCCGGCAGGCGGGCACGGCGGAGATCTGCGGGAATGGACGGATCTGGCCACGGGGATCCCAGATCCGGTGACGGAGGTAGCCGGCGGCGCTCGGGGAAGCGGAAGCCGGCGAAGTGGAGCTCGTCCATGGCGGCTCCCTTGGGGATGGCGGGATCCGGCGGTGGTCGAGGTTGGAGAGGAGCAGGGACGGCGACGCTGGAGACGAAGGTGGGGCGCGGCGATGCGGCAGCCGGACGGCGAGGTCGGCGGCGGCACGGTCACCGGACCGCGGGAAGAAGACGGCGCGGCGAAGGAGCTCGGGCGGGCGGCGAGTGGCCCGCGGAGGCGGCGTCGGGGGCCGGTACTTGGGCCCTCGGGCCCGTGGCAGCGACGATGTGGACCTGAGGGCGCGGGCGAATGAGGGGGCACCACATGGCGCTGGCGGCGGAGGTCGGACACGTCCGCTGCCCGGATTTTTGTCCGGCGGCGGCTGATGGAGTGGATCTAGGGTTTAGACTGCGAAATGATCCGAAATTTCGGGGAGGGGTGCTCTTTTATAGGTAGAGGGAGCTAGGAGAGTCCAAATGAGGTGCGGTTTTCGCCCACGCGATCGTGATCGAACGACCGAGATGAAGGAACAGAGTTAGGTGGGTTTTGGGCCAAAAAGGAGGGGTGTTGGGCTGCAACACACACGAGGCCTTTTCGGTCACTCGGTTAACCGTTGGAGTATCGAACGAAGTCCAAATGGTACGAAACTTGACAGGCGGTCTACTGGTAGTAAACCAAGGCCGCTTGGCAAGTCTCGGTCCAATCCGGAAATGTTTAATCGCCAAACACGAAAGAAAGCTAGAATTGACCACCGGAGGAGAACGAAGCGCCGGAATGCAAAACGGACAACGGGGAAAATGCTCGGATGCATGAGACGAACACGTATGCAAATGAAATGCGCATGATGACATGATATGCAATGCATGACATGCAAGCAATGACATGACAATGATAGCGAATAACTGGAGGACAACTGGCACATCGGTCTCGGGGCGTTACAACACTCCACCACTATGAGAGGATCTCGTCCCGAGATCTAGAATGGCACCGGAGGGAAAACGAAAGAGGAAGAGGAGAGGTAAAACTAAGTTGCTTCTTTAACAATCGAGTGAAACTAAAGAACCTTGAGAGGTTTAATACATTCAAGACATAATTCAACGAAGGTGAACAAGGTCGAAAACAGCCATTTAGAAAAGAGGAAGAAAGAACATTGTGAAAAAACTTGAGGTTGAAGGGAAGATATGTATTGAAAACACTCCGGTTAAGGAAGGGGATCAAGGAAGACCAAATTCGGGCAGCACTCCGGTTGGAAAGAAAAAGAATTGAATAAGGTCTTGATAAGATGAGAAGATACTTGATGAAATCACAACACACTGCCACCGGAACTATTGAATGAATGGAACAAGGGGTAAGAAAGATCTCAGACAGCACTCCAACTGAGAAGGGAGTCAAAATTTGATAAGATGAGAGAGCTCAAATGAAAAACACGACACTCCGGTTGAGAAAGGGATGCAAGACTTGATAAGGCGAAAAGAACTTGAACAAAGGGGCACAATACCCCGGTTAAAACAAGATAGAGTATTAATAAGAGTGATATAATTTGGACAGCACTCCGTCTGTAAATGGAAGGAATTGAACAAGACAAGATGAGAGGATACTTGAAAAGAGGACACAACACTCCAATAAAAGTATAGGCATGGAAAGATCATGATCTTTGACAAAACGAGATGATGGGTTGAAAAGATGAACATCACAATGCCTCCGAAACAAAAGAATAGAAGATAGATAATTGAAATAGGAGAATGGAGAAGAAAATGCCAACTTCTGCCACAAAAGAGCTTGACAAGGCATCTTTAGGAGAAAAGTCAAACGGAATTGTTGTAAAAACAACAATGAAAAGAGTAATCATGATATATGGTCTTATGGAATACAACTCAAATTATGAGGTGACAACCTGCCACTCACGGGAAGAGAATTGGGTTGGAATGAACAAGGAGACGAGAAACTATTTCACCGGGAGGATAAATGAAAAACTTGGATCATATATAAGCACCATAATAACAACCATCCTTAGGGAAGGCTTTAGGTGAAATATAACCCAAGACAATACCAACGAATAGGTTGATTGATTTAAAAAATATCCCAATCTTGACAGCATGTGAATCATGAAAAACATGAACTCAAATTATCAAGAATGACACAATACCACCTCCAGTAATATGGTAGAAAGAATTGCACTCCGGATTGCAATATGAAGAAAGCTTGAGTTTCTGTGAAAAGAAACTTGATGAACATTTAGAGAATGAATTAAATCTTTTATGAACCATCATGTAGAACCTTCATGAAGAACTCCGGTAACAAAAGAATAAAAGAAAGAGAAATTGAAAACACAAGGTGAATCCTTGCAATGATTTTGTTGGATCTCGCGATGAAATAGTTGAAAA
Organism: Triticum monococcum; assembly: GCA_034509565.1. Taxonomy (NCBI): domain Eukaryota; kingdom Viridiplantae; phylum Streptophyta; class Magnoliopsida; order Poales; family Poaceae; genus Triticum; species Triticum monococcum. The sequence goes on along the minus strand of CM067842.1, from coordinate 522,693,276 downwards.
AGGTTGGAACTCCGGGAAAAAGAGAATATGAACAATTGGAACCAAGAATTTTGATGAACCTCCGGAATAAGGAATGAATCACTTGCATGAAACACGAATAAGAATTACATTATGCGTATCCTTCACCAATTAAAATTTATGACAAGCAATGGAATTGGCATATTACTTATTCTTGTAGAAAAGATTAAGAGAGAGATAACCTCAGACTTGGGAAGGTATTGAATGAACCACCGAAAGGGTTGAAACAATGAATAAAATTGATATGATAAGAAAGGAAGAGAAATCTTGAACGAACCACCGTAAGAATTAAAATGAAGGAAGAAAAGATAAAGGAACACCGAGAAGGATTAGCAAATGAACGAAGATGCTTGAGAGAATTTAGATACATGAGAACGAAAAGATTACGAGTTGATTAGAGAATCCTTGATTTAGACACCGGTATGATTTAGAGTAAGAGACCTGAAAGCTGGAATGAATAAGTCTTCTTAATTGATGGACTTCGGGGAAAAGAAATGGAAAACAACTCATGAAATGCTCCGGATGGGTGAAAAGAATTCTCACAATCGAAAAATAATTATGAGAGGATGGCAACAAGCTAGAATCACGAATCTTGAAAAGAATTGATTAGATTAGGAGGAAAAACTGTTCTTCGGTCTTCAAATCTTGAGAATGACGATGAGAAACACCAACAAAAATTATTTAGACACTCCGGAATGAAGAATGGAAAGGTTGAGCCAACGATGAAAAAAATTTGAAAGATTTTGAAGAAATACATATGACTGATGACAACTCATACTTACGTCAAACTTTGACAAGAATTTAGGATAACTCCGGGAAAATAAGAAGAGTCAGGTAAGATCCTAGGAAAAGACTTGTGGGTTAGGGCCCACTCGAAAGAAAACACCATTGAAATGATTTAAAAGAGGGAATGCACCGGTTGAATTAAATGGCTAGAATGAGATAACAACCTCGAAATAGCTTGAACGAAAGAAGAGTGGATACACGAATCTTCGAGATATGTTGAGCACTCCGAAATAACAAATAGCGAGAAGTGAATGATTATGAGGTGCACCGTCAAAAGAAAAAACAATAGAAGTACGGAAAAGAATATGATCAAAAGCTTGATTTGAATCCACCGGAGAAGAAAAAGAATGAATAATGGTGAACTAGAAACACCGTTAAAATCTTCATGAGCATCACCGGGTAAGAACATTGATTGAAAATAAAGAAGAGGTTTCACATGAATAAGATGGATAGTTGATTAGGAAAACTGAATCCTTGAAGAAAAAGGGTGGGTGGGCGGGAAAAAAACAAAGGCAACTTGGAGATGGATGAAACAAACACCATTGAGAAGAAACTGATATTTGATCTTGCGGGAGTTGAAATGATCGGATCCACTTGAAGAGAAGCACACCGGTTGAAAAGAATTAACATGACAATCTCGATTATCATGAAGGATTAGTATTCACATAGAGGTATGAGAACACCATTTAGGAAAGGTATGGAATCAACACTTGACATTGAAGCAACTCGAATACCACAACTCAAAACAAAAACAAAGGGTTGGCTTGCAGAATAAGCCGGAACAAACATATGATAGAGATTTCGTCCAAAGTTTTCGTGGTGGGACCTAAACGGGCTCGATCGTACAGCATCATCATGTACAAGGCAGTGCACATGACATATGAAGCGTCCCCGAGTCAGCATAGCCAAGGACTCTTTAAGACACAACGAGACCACTGTAAAATCAACCGTGAATAGGCGAACCACTAGACGTCGAACCCCAATTTCATACCATACATCTGTCGGAAAGATATCCTAAGAGCTACTTGAGTTCCCACCTATGAAACTCCCGAAACTTTCCGGTTATGCAATCAGGTGTTGGGGATACAGGGGAAGCATAATATCTCACCCAAACTAGCAAATCCTACATCCAGCTGTATCCATCCTTCAACACATAACCAAGAAACCTTCGGAAACCATCTACCTCAACCTTCAAAAAGCATCCGTTATACAAGTTATGGCGATACTCCCGAACTCCCGCCCCAGTACTGGGTGGCGTCGAGGTTATCTCACCAACGAACTGCATAAAGGAGATTTTCGATGTCGCGCACATATCTCAAGTATACCAGAATTGCAACGATAAAATTATGTTGACAACACCTCAGAGCTCAACTCCCCGGGACACTTCCACTAGACCCCTGACAGGAGGCACCAAGACAGTATTCTCATCATAAGCCATCGGAACAAAACCAAGATACTCGCGTGATCCTAAATTTTTTTTAGTGAAATTTGAGAAGAGAAGAGTCAAAACTCTACGTCAGGATGCCTTACCAGAGCAATGAGGGGACTGGGAAGTAAAAAGAATTCCTAAACTCTCCGATATATAATTCCTAAATGACTCAAAACATTTTTCTAGACACAACTCGGCTGCTAAAAACGATCAAACAGTGGGGGCTCCTAAGGTCGGGGAAGGCTCTGATACCAACTTGTAACACCCTCAGTGCGACTATATCTCCCACGTGTCAAGGCACGACTTAGAGGCATAATCGCATTGAAGGCATATGTCGCTAGTGAGGTAATCTTCACACAACCCATGTAATATAATAAGGAAAGAGATACATAGTTCGCTTACAATCGCCACTTCACACAATTACATGAATAAACCATTACATCAATCAAATACACTCAGGGTCCGACTACGGAACCAAAATAAAAGAAGAACCCCCAATGCGACAAAGGTCCCCGATCGACCCCAACTGGGCTCCACTACTGATCAACTAGAATGAAACAACATAAGGACAAGATCTTCATCGAGCTCCTCCTGAGGTTGGTTGCGTCATCTGGACGTACTCATCGGCACCTGCAAGCTGGTTTTGGAAGTAATCTGTGAGCCACAGGGACTCAGAAATCTCGCACCCTCGCGATCAAGACTATTTAAGCTTATGGGTAAGGTAAAGGTATGAGGTGGAGCTGCAGCAAGCGACTAGCATATATGGTGGCTAACATACGCAAATGAGAGTGAGAAGAGAAGGCAAGGCACGGTCGATAAAAGTATGATCAAGAAGTGATCCTGGACTACCTACGTCAAGCATAACTCCAACAACCGTGTTCACTTCCCGGACTCCGCCGGAAAGAGACCATCACGGTTACACACGCGGTAGATTCATTTTAATTAAGGTCATCTTCAGGTTTTCTACAACCGGACGTTAACAAATTCCCATCTGCCCATAACCGCGGGCACGGCTTTCGAAAGTTCAAATCCCTGCAGGGGTGTCCCAACTTAGCCCATCACAAGCTCTCACGGTCAACGAAGGAATAGACCTCCACCTGAGACATTCCGATCAGACTCGGTATCCCAGTACAACAAGACATTTCGACAGGGTAAAACTAAACCAGCAACAGCGCCCGATGCGCCGACATCCTGATGGGAGCTGCACATATCTCGTTCTCAAGGCAACACCGGATGAGACATCCTACGAGTAAAACCAGCCCTCAAGCTTCCCCGAGGTGGCCCCGCAGTCTACTCAGTTCGGACCAACACTTAGACAAGCACTGGCCCGGGGGGGTTAAAATAAAGATGACCCTTGGGCTAGCCTATCCCAAGGGAAAAAGGCTAGGTGGCGAATGGTAAAACCAAGGTTGGGCATTGCTGGAAAAGCTTTACTTAAGGCGAACTGTCAAGGGGTTCCCATTATAGCCCAACCGCGTAAGGGACGCAAAATCCGGGAACATAACACCGATATGACGGAAACTAGGGCGGCAAGAGTGGAACAAAACACCAGGCATAAGGCCGAGCCTTCCACCCTTTACCAAGTATATAGGTGCATTAATTAAATAAGATATATTGTGATATCCCAACAAGTAACCAATGTTCCAACAAGGAACAACATCTCCATGTTCCAACAAGGAACAATCTTCAAACTTCACCTGCAACTAACAACGCTATAAGAGGGGCTGAGCAAAGCGGTAACATAGCCAATCAACGGTTTGCTAGGACATTGGTGGGTTAGAGGCTGAACATGGCAATTTGGGAGGCTGACAAGCAAGTGGTAGGCATCGTAGCAATGGCATAGCAAAAGAGCGAGCAAACTAGCATAGCAAAGATAGTAGTGATTTCGAGGGTATGATCATCTTGCCTGAGATCCCGCAAAGAAGAAGAACGAGTCCATGAAGAAGACAAATGAACATAGTCGAACGGATCCTCACAAACTCGACGTTACCGAAACCAACCCGAGGAAGCAATCACCGGAAAAGAAGCACACAACATAGTAAACAACCAACACATCAACATGGGATGATGCACAATCGAGTATGATACATGTCCGGTTTAATGAAGCATGGCATGGCAAAATGCACGAGCAATCCTACAAATTAAATGGAGCTCAATATGCAACGAGTTGCATATTGACGAAACACCACGTCAATTATTTAGTTCTCTCTCGTTTATGTACCCAACAATATTAAATGTTGTTAAACATGGCAAGAGGGTGAAGCAAATGTAAACTACCTATCTAGTCAAGGTTAAATGAGGCCGGAAACAACAAACAATTTCGGAAAATCCTCATATGCATAATTTAAGGTTTGGTCCTGTTCTGCCCTAAACCATATTTTAGAGTTGTTAAACATGCAAGACAAGTAGACCATGTTAAACTAGGCAAAATTCTACCCCATTTACATATAAAGTTTATTTAATTCAGAGCTAAGGTTATTAGTTATGAATTAATTCATTTTAGCATGGCATAGGAGCAAATTTAACCAAACAGCATTTTAAACATTCCAAACATAGATGAAAGTTGGATATTATTAATCTACACAAAATTCTGAGCAAGTTTCATATATAATTCATTTTAATCCGATGCACGGTTTGTGAGTTATTATATGCATGTTGTGCAAGGGGTTTCTTGTAAAACTGTAAATTCCTGGATAAATAGATAAATCACTCCGCGGAAAAAAATGTGACATGGACCGAATCTTCCTGGCCCGACAGTGCACAGGGGGCTGGAGGGGTGCTGCTCACCCAGTGGGCTTGGCCCGTGAAGGAGGAGGAGGCAGGCCGAGCTGGAGATGGGCCTGGCACGGCTGGGCTTGGAGGCGCGGCCCATGGCGCATAGGAGGCAGGCCAGGGGCGGGAGCTTCTGGCGCACTGGGCCGGACTCGGGCGCTGGGCCTGGGAGGCCAAGGCGGCCCACGCGAGCGAGGGAGGCAGCCCAGGCGAGCGAGGGCGTCATCCTCCTCGCGCCTGGCGCACGAACAGGAACAGGGCGGCGACGCCGTAGGTCAACGGCGAGGCGGCAGCGGGGACTCCGGCAGGCGGGCACGGCGGAGATCTGCGGGAATGGACGGATCTGGCCACGGGGATCCCAGATCCGGTGACGGAGGTAGCCGGCGGCGCTCGGGGAAGCGGAAGCCGGCAAAGTGGAGCTCGTCCATGGCGGCTCCCTTGGGGATGGCGGGATCCGGCGGTGGTCGAGGTTGGAGAGGAGCAGGGACGGCGACGCTGGAGATGAAGGTGGGGCGCGGCGATGCGGCAGCCGGACGGCGAGATCGGCGGCGGCACGGTCACCGGACCGCGGGAAGAAGACGGCGCGGCGAAGGAGCTCGGGCGGGCGGCGAGTGGCCCGCGGAGGCGGCGTCGGGGGCCGGTACTTGGGCCCTCGGGCCCGTGGCGGCGACGATGTGGACCTGAGGGCGCGGGCAAATGAGGGGGCACCACATGGCGCTGGCGGCAGAGGTCGGACACGTCCGCTGCCCGGATTTTTGTCCGGCGGCGGCTGATGGAGTGGATCTAGGGTTTAGACTGCGAAATGATCCGAAATTTCGGGGAGGGGTGCTCTTTTATAGGTAGAGGGAGCTAGGAGAGTCCAAATGAGGTGCGGTTTTCGCCCACGCGATCGTGATCGAACGACCGAGATGAAGGAACAGAGTTAGGTGGGTTTTGGGCCAAAAAGGAGGGGTGTTGGGCTGCAACACACATGAGGCCTTTTCGGTCCCTCGGTTAACCGTTGGAGTATCGAACGAAGTCCAAATGGTACGAAACTTGACAGGCGGTCTACTGGTAGTAAACCAAGGCCGCTTGGCAAGTCTCGGTCCAATCCGGAAATGTTTAATCCCCAAACACGAAAGAAAGCTAGAATTGACCACCGGAGGAGAACGAAGCGCCGGAATGCAAAACGGACAACGGGGAAAATGCTCGGATGCATGAGACGAACACGTATGCAAATGAAATGCGCATGATGACATGATATGCAATGCATGACACGCAAGCAATGACATGACAACGATAGCGAATAACTGGAGGACAACTGGCACATCGGTCTCGGGGCGTTACAACACTCCACCACTACGAGAGGATCTCGTCCCGAGATCTAGAATGGCATCGGAGGGAAAACGAAAGAGGAAGAGGAGAGGTAAAACTAAGTTGCTTCTTTGACAATCGAGTGAAACTAAAGAACCATGAGAGGTTTAATACATTCAAGACAGAATTCAACGAAGGTGAACAAGGTCGAAAACAGCCATTTAGAAAAGAGGAAGAAAGAACATTGCGAAAAAACTTGAGGTTGAAGGGAAGATATGTATTGAAAACACTCCGGTTAAGGAAGGGGATCAAGGAAGACCAAATTCGGGCAGCACTCCGGTTGGAAAGAAAAAGAATTGAATAAGGTCTTGATAAGATGAGAAGATACTTGATGAAATCACAACACACTGCCACCGGAACTATTGAATGAATTGAACAAGGGGTAAGAAAGATCTCAGACAGCACTCCAACTGAGAAGGGAGTCAAAATTTGATAAGATGAGAGAGCTCAAATGAAAAACACGACACTCCGGTTGAGAAAGGGATGCAAGACTTGATAAGGCGAAAAGAACTTGAACAAAGGGGCACAATACCCCGGTTAAAACAAGATAGAGTATGAATAAGAGTGATATAATTTGGACAGCACTCCGTCTGTAAATGGAAGGAATTGAACAAGACAAGATGAGAGGATACTTGAAAAGAGGACACAACACTCCAATAAAAGTATAGGCATGGAAAGATCATGATCTTTGACAAAACGAGATGATGGGTTGAAAAGATGAACATCACAATGCATCCGGAACAAAAGAATAGAAGATAGATAATTGAAATAGGAGAATGGAGAAGAAAATGCCAACTTCTGCCACAAAAGAGCTTGACAAGGCATCTTTAGGAGAAAAGTCAAACGGAATTGTTGTAAAAACAACAATGAAAAGAGTAATCATGATATATGGTCTTATGGAATACAACTCAAATTATGAGGTGACAACCTGCCACTCACGGGAAGAGAATTGGGTTGGAATGAACAAGGAGACGAGAAACTATTTCACCGGGAGGATAAATGAAAAACTTGGATCATATATAAGCACCATAATAACAACCATCCTTAGGGAAGGCTTTAGGTGAAATATAACCCAAGACAATACCAACGAATAGGTTGATGGATTTAAAAAATATCCCAATCTTGACAGCATGTGAATCATGAAAAACATGAACTCAAATTATCAAGAATGACACAATACCACCTCCGGTAATATGGTAGAAAGAATTGCACTCCGGATTGCAATATGAAGAAAGCTTGAGTTTCTGTGAAAAGAAACTTGATGAACATTTAGAGAATGAATTAAATCTTTTATGAACCATCATGTAGAACCTTCATGAAGAACTCCGGTAACAAAAGAATAAAAGAAAGAGAAATTGAAAACACAAGGTGAATCCTTGCAATGATTTTGTTGGATCTCGCGCTGAAATAGTTGAAAAAGGTTGGAACTCCGGGAAAAAGAGAATATGAACAATTGGAACCAAGAATTTTGATGAACCTCCGGAATAAGGAATGAATCACTTGCATGAAACACGAATAAGAATTACATTATGCGTATCCTTCACCAATTAAAATTGATGACAAGCAATGGAATTGGCATATTACTTATTCTTGTAGAAAAGATTAAGAGAGATATAACCTCAGACTTGGGAAGGTGTTGAATGAACCACCGAAAGGGTTGAAACAATGAATAAAATTGATATGATAAGAAAGGAAGAGAAATCTTGAACGAACCACCGTAAGAATTAAAATGAAGGAAGAAAAGATAAAGGAACACCGGGAAGGATTAGCAAATGAACGAAGATGCTTGAGAGAATTTAGATACATGAGAACGAAAAGATTACGAGTTGATTAGAGAATCCTTGATTTAGACACCGATATGATTTAGAGTAAGAGAGCTGAAAGCTGGAATGAATAAGTCTTCTTAATTGATGGACTTCGGGGAAAAGAAATGGAAAACAACTCATGAAATGCTCCGGATGGGTGAAAAGAATTCTCACAATCGAAAAATAATTATGAGAGGATGGCAACAAGCTAGAATCACGAATCTTGAAAAGAATTGATTAGATTAGGAGGAAAAACTGTTCTTCGGTCTTCAAATCTTGAGAATGACAATGAGAAACACCAACAAAAATTATTTAGACACTCCGGAATGAAGAATGGAAAGGTTGAGCCAACGATGAAAAAAATTTGAAAGATTTTGAAGAAATACATATGACTGATGACAACTCATACTTACGTCAAACTTTGACAAGAATTTAGGATAACTCCGGGAAAATAAGAAGAGTCAGGTAAGATCCTGGGAAAAGACTTGTGGGTTAGGGCCCACTCGAAAGAAAACACCATTGAAATGATTTAAAAGAGGGAATGCACCGATTGAATTAAATGGCTAGAATGAGATAACAACCTCGAAATAGCTTGAACGAAAGAAGAGTGGATACACGAATCTTCGAGATATGTTGAGCACTCCGGAATAACAAATAGCGAGAAGTGAATGATTATGAGGTGCATCGTCAAAAGAAAAAACAATAGAAGTACGGAAAAGAATATGATCAAAAGCTTGATTTGAATCCACCGGAGAAGAAAAAGAATGAATAATGGTGAACTAGAAACACCGTTAAAATCTTCATGAGCATCACCGGGTAAGAACATTGATTGAAAAGAAAGAAGAGGTTTCACATGAATAAGATGGATAGTTGATTAGGAAAACTGAATCCTTGAAGAAAAAGGGTGGGTGGGCGGGAAAAAAACAAAGGCAACTTGGAGATGGATGAAACAAACACCGTTGAGAAGAAACTGATATTTGATCTTGCGGGAGTTGAAATGATCGGATCCACTTGAAGAGAAGCACACCGGTTGAAAAGAATTAACATGACAATCTCGATTATCATGAAGGATTAGTATTCACATAGAGGTATGAGAACACCATTTAGGAAAGGTATGGAATCAACACTTGACATTGAAGCAACTCGAATACCACAACTCAAAACAAAAACAAAGGGTTGGCTTGCAGAATAAGCCGGAACAAACATATGATAGAGATTTCATCCGAAGTTTTCGTGGTGGGACCTACACGGGCTCGATCGTACAGCATCATCATGTACAAGGCAGTGCACATGACATATGAAGCGTCCCTGAGTCAGCATAGCCAAGGACTCTTTAAGACACAACGAGACCACTGTAAAATCGACCATGAATAGGCGAACCACTAGACGTCGAACCCCAATTTCATACCATACATCTGTCGGAAAGATATCCTAAGAGCTACTTGAGTTCCCACCTATGAAACTCCCGAAACTTTCCGGTTATGCAATCAGGTGTTGGGGATACAGGGGAAGCATAATATCTCACCCAAACTAGCAAATCCTACATCCAGCTGTATCCATCCTTCAACACATAACCAAGAAACCTTCGGAAACCATCTACCTCAACCTTCGAAAAGCATCCGTTATACAAGTTATGGCGATACTCCCGAACTCCCGCCCTAGTACTGGGTGGCGTCGAGGTTATCTCACCAACGAACTGCATAAAGGAGATTTTCGATGTCGCGCACATATCTCAAGTATACCAGAATTGCAACGATAAAATTATGATGACAACACCTCAGAGCTCAACTCCCCGGGACACTTCCACTAAACCCCTGACAGGAGGCACCAAGACAGTATTCTCATCATAAGCCATCGGAACAAAACCAAGATACTCGCGTGATCCTAATTTTTTTTTAGTGAAATTTGAGAAGAGAAGAGTCAAAACTCTACGTCAGGATGCCTTACCAGAGCAATGAGGGGACTGGGAAGTAAAAAGAATTCCTAAACTCTCCGATATATAATTCCTAAATGACTCAAAACATTTTTCTAGACACAACTCGGCTGCTAAAAACGATCAAACAGTGGGGGCTCCTAAGGTCGGGGAAGGCTCTGATACCAACTTGTAACACCCTCAATGCGACTATATCTCCCACGTGTCAAGGCACGACTTAGAGGCATAATTGCATTGAAGGCATATGTCGCTAGTGAGGTAATCTTCACACAACCCATGTAATATAATAAGGAAAGAGATACATAGTTCGCTTACAATCGCCACTTCACACAATTACATGAATAAACCATTACATCAATCAAATACACTCAGGGTCCGACTACGGAACCAAAATAAAAGAAGAACCCCAAATGTATCCGAGACATTCCGATCAGACTCGGTATCCCAGTACAACAAGACATTTCGACAGGGTAAAACTAAACCAGCAACAGCGCCCGATGCGCCGATATCCTGATGGGAGCTGCACATATCTCGTTCTCAGGGCAACACCGGATGAGACATCCTACGAGTAAAACCAGCCCTCAAGCTTCCCCGAGGTGGCCCCGCAGTCTACTCAGTTCGGACCAACACTTAGACAAGCACTGGCCCGGGGGGTTAAAATAAAGATGACCCTTGGGCTAGCCTATCCCAAGGGAAAAAGGCTAGGTGGCGAATGGTAAAACCAAGGTTGGGCATTGCTGGAAAAGCTTTACTTAAGGCGAACTGTCAAGGGGTTCCCATTATAGCCCAACCGCGTAAGGGACGCAAAATCCGGGAACATAACACCGATATGACGGAAACTAGGGCGGCAAGAGTGGAACAAAACACCAGGCATAAGGCCGAGCCTTCCACCCTTTACCAAGTATATAGGTGCATTAATTAAATAAGATATATTGTGATATCCCAACAAGTAACCAATGTTCCAACAAGGAACAACATCTCCATGTTCCAACAAGGAACAATCTTCAAACTTCACCTACAACTAACAACGCTATAAGAGGGGCTGAGCAAAGCGGTAACATAGCCAATCAACGGTTTGCTAGGACATTGGTGGGTTAGAGGCTGAACATGGCAATTTGGGAGGCTGACAAGCAAGTGGTAGGCATCGTAGCAATGGCATAGCAAAAGAGCGAGCAAACTAGCATAGCAAAGATAGTAGTGATTTCGAGGGTATGATCATCTTGCCCGAGATCCCGCAAGGAAGAAGAACGAGTCCATGAAGAAGACAAACGAACGTAGTCGAACGGATCCTCACAAACTCGACGTTACCGGAACCAACCCGAGGAAGCAATCACCGGAAAAGAAGCACACAACATAGTAAACAACCAACACATCAACATGGCATGATGCACAATCGAGTATGATGCATGTCCGGTTTAATGAAGCATGGCATGGCAAAATGCACAAGCAATCCTACAAATTAAATGGAGCTCAATATGCAACGAGTTGCATATTGACGAAACACCACGTCAATTATTTAGTTCTCTCTCGTTTATGTACCCAACAATACTAAATGTTGTTAAACATGGCAAGAGGGTGAAGCAAATGTAAACTACCTATCTAGTCATGGTTAAATGAGGTCGGAAACAACAAACAACAATTCCGGAAAATCCTCATATGCATAATTTAAGGTTTGGTCATGTTCTGCCCTAAACCATATTTTAGAGTTGTTAAACATGCAAGACAAGTAGACCATGTTAAACTAGGCAAAATTCTACCCCACTTACATATAAAGTTTATTTAATTCGGAGCTACGGTTATTAGTTATGAATTAATTCATTTTAGCAAGGCATAGGAGCAAATTTAACCAAACAGCATTTTAAACATTCCAAACATAGATGAAAGTTGGATATTATTAATCTACACAAAATTCTGAGCAAGTTTCATATATAATTCATTTTAATCCGATGCACGGTTTGTGAGTTATTATATGCATGTTGTGCAAAGGGTTTCCTGTAAATCTGTAAATTCCTGGATAAATAGATAAATCACTCCGCGGAAAAAAAAGGTGACATGGACCGAATCTTCCTGGCCCGACAGTGCACAGGGGCTGGAGGGGTGCTGCTCACCCAGTGGGCTTGGCCCATGAAGGAGGAGGAGGCAGGCCGAGCTGGAGATGGGCCTGGCACGGCTGGGCTTGGAGGCGCGGCCCATGGCGCATAGGAGGCAGGCCAGGGGCGAGAGCTTCTGGCGCGCTGGGCCGGACTCGGGCGCTGGGCCTGGGAGGCCAAGGCGGCCCACGCGAGCGAGGGAGGAAGCCCAGGCGAGCGAGGGCGTCATCATCCTCGCGCCTGGCGCACGAACAGGAACAGGGCAGCGGCGCCCTAGGTCAACGGCGAGGCGGCAGCGGGGACTCCGGCAGGCAGGCACGGTGGAGATTTGCGGGAATGGACGGATCTGGCCACGGGGATTCCAGATCCGGTGACGGAGGTAGCCAGCGGCGCTCAGGGAAGCGGAAGCCGGCGAAGTGGAGCTCGTCCATGGCGGCTCCCTTGGGGATGGCGGGATCCGGCGGTGGTCGAGGTTGGAGAGGAGCAGGGACGGCGGCGCTGGAGACGAAGGTGGGGCGTGGCGATGCGGCAGCCGGACGGCGAGGTCGGCGGCGGCACGGTCACCGGACCGCGGGAAGAAGACGGCGCGGCGAAGGAGCTCGGGCGGGCGGCGAGTGGCCCGCGGAGGCGGCGTCGGGGGCCGGTACTTGGGCCCTCGGGCCCGTGGCGGCGACGATGTGGACCTGAGGGCGCGGGCGAATGAGGGGGCGCCACATGGCGCTGGCGGCAGAGGTCGGACACGTCCGCTGCCCGGATTTTTGTCCGGCGGCGGCGGATGGAGTGGATCTAGGGTTTAGACTGCGAAATGATCCGAAATTTCGGGGAGGGGTTCTCTTTTATAGGTAGAGGGAGCTAGGAGAGTCCAAATGAGGTGCGGTTTTCGCCCACGCGATCGTGATCGAATGACCGAGATGATGGAATAGAGTTAGGTGGGTTTTGGGCCAAAAAGGAGGGGTGTTGGGCTGCAACACACACGAGGCCTTTTCGGTCCCTCGGTTAACCGTTGGAGTATCAAACGAAGTCCAAATGGTACGAAACTTGACAGGCGGTCTACCGGTAGTAAACCAAGGCCGCTTGGCAAGTCTCAGTCCAATCCGGAAATGTTTAATCCCCAAACACGAAAGAAAGCTAGAATTGACCACCGGAGGAGAACGAAGCGCCGGAATGCAAAACGGACAACGGGGAAAAGGCTCGGATGCATGAGACGAACACGTATGCAAATGAAATGCGCATGATGACATGATATGCAATGCATGACACGCAAGCAATGACATGACAACAATAGCGAATAACTGGAGGACAACTGGCACATCGGTCTCGGGGCGTTACAGCAGCCCCCTTGCGCTTCACTTCCTTGGCCTTGATCTTCTTCTCTTCTGGGTCTGCGGCAGGCAGCTCGAGGAGGGAGAGACACCCTTCCTCTTGTTCGCCAAGTTGAACAGCTCCAAGGAAGTGCACAGGTCTTCATGCATCGCCAGCTCCTCCTTCATCTTGACGTCGCGCACGCCGTCGGAGAAAGCTGAGATGATGGCCTCCTCAGTCACCTTGGGGATCTTGAGGCGTGTGTTGTTGAAGCGCTGGATGTACTTCTGCAGGGTCTCCCCGGGCTGTTGCTTGATGCAGCACATGTCGCTCACGGCGGGTGGCCGGTCACGAGTACCTTGGAAGTTGGGGATGAAGCTGGCGCGCATCTCTTCCTAGGAGGAGATTGTGCCTGGAGCCAGGTTCAGGAGCCAGGTGCGGGCCCCGTCCTTGAGCGCCATGGGAAACAAGTTCTCCATGACCTTCTCGTCTCCGTTGGCAGCTTCGATGCCCAGCTCGTAGAGCTGGAGGAACTCCGCAGGGTCGGCCGTGCCGTCGTAGCGAGGAGGCAGGTCTGGCTTGAACTTGCCGGGCCACGCGACGCTGCATAGTTTGGTGGTGTAGGCGCGGCGGCCTGCTATGGCCACGGGAGGCCTTGGATGATGGAGAGCCTGGTCCTGCATGTCCCCACGCGCTGGAGCAGGAGGATGGTCGTGACGTGCTGGCACAGGGAGCGCCCGTGCAGCTTCTGGCGGCCGAGGGACTTCTTGGCAGCTCTGTTCTTGCCGCGCTGGCACCTGACGAAGCGGGTTCCGCCCAGGGGCCACGCGCCTTGGAGCCATGGCGTCTTCTTGAGGAGGAGGCGGTCGGGGCGCCGCCGGAGCCTCCTCGCCCGCGCGGGGCAGAGTGCGGTGCAGCGGAACGGATGGCGCGGAAGAGCCCCCTACGGCGCGGACGAGCTCGGCGACGCGGTCGAGCCATTCTTCGTAGACGTCGTCGACGGGACGGTAGCGCATGAGCTCGTTCGCTGCGATGAGTGCAGCCCGAGCCTCCATGGGCGCGCGGAGCGCGCGGGACGAAGATCCAGCTGGGGCGAGCGAGGGAGTTGTGGTGCGGCCGTCTTGCCACACGGACGGATGCTGAGACGATGCTTGCTGCTCGTCCCCCACTGGGCCGGTGGCGGCGTTGATGGCAGGTGACGGGGAACAGCGAGGACGCCCGCCGACAGGGGCTGTCTGGGCGATGCGGGAAGCGAGGGCGGCCCGGCGCTCCGCGCGGGCCCGACGAGCGTCAGACATGAGCGTGATGGTCGGAGGAGAACGGGGTGGTGAAAGACGAATTCCGGCGCACCCCTACCAGGCGCGCCAAATGTCAGATTTCGGGTTCCGACAGACCCTTGAGGTTCGAACACTGGGGTGCGCGCGGAGATTTCGCCTCCTACCTACCTGCACCCCTCCGCCATGCTAGGATCAAACTATCGAAAGAACAACACAAGGGACACAGGGTTTATACTGGTTCGGGCCACTGCTGCACCCCAGAGACCCTTCGACCGACCTTCTCCCCTTGCTATGTGGTTGGCCGGTCCTATTCATAGAGGCCCTGGTCCTCTTCCCAAATATTGAGCGGGAAGGGAGCCAACAATGGCGGGCTAATTTGAAGGGGGACCGCAAGTATCAGCTATTCTGACAAAAGTAGTCTTCGCCTGCGCAAAGCTCTGGTGATGACGCCATCTTGGGCTCCACGGTGACCTCCGTCTCATAGTCCTCCTGGTCTTGGTCTCGTTGCACCGAAATGGCAACCTTTGCCTAATGCCTCGGTACTCCGCGGCTGCGCTTGCCCCCTTTGCACCAAAGAGGAAAGGAGGACGCTACGCGGGCTGGCGCCCGCCTGGCGCCCTTGGTCGTCATGGCTTGCGTCACGGGCACCTCGCGAGGTACCCTGCCTTGATCTGTCCGCCTCCTCGTGAGCCAGCCTGATGAGGCCGTGCTTGAGGAAGCCCCGTGTCGTCCGCCCCTCGAGGCTTGGCCCCTCGCGAGGGTCTTGAGTTTGTGTTGGTGAAGATGGGCCGCGCTGGGCCCCCCTTTGAGCCACGACGCAGGCCGCAGGCAGGCAAGTCTAGGGACCCCCGTTCCCAGAACGCCGACAGATATTCTTAGCTCCGGCCGCCCAAAAAATGATTCCTCCCCCTGACATCTAGGGCGCACCATTTTCGGAGGCTGACCTATGGGCCTACTAAGTTGGAGCGTACCAAGGGCTTTGTCAACTTAGTCAATAATAAACGTTTCTAGCTTCAGTGACCGTACAATGTCCATCCAACGGCCGTAGTGCTTCTTCAACCTCTGTCTTCTTGGTCCAGCCACCCAAAGCTGCGCCGGTCGTGCCGCCTGCTCCTGCCTCCCGTGGCCTGCTGTGCTGCCGCGGAGGCCTCACCGCCCCCATACTACTTCCACCGCTGACCAGGCCATCCCTCCACTCACCCACACCCCCTGTTATTCTGCGGCGACGGCAGCCTCACACCGTAGCCGAACCAGTGAACCCTCGTACTCCTCTCCGCGCGGGCTTCCACTGCTGCGTCTTCCCCGGCTCTGCGTCGTCCCCTTCCTAGGCCTCGTCGTCGTCCAGACCACCACCTTGGTGCTCTCGGCGCGGCGTGGTCAACGTGGTCAACGACCGACTTCCATCGGAATTGTACTGTACATGGAGAGGCTGACAGCTGGATCCAGGCGGCCGCAAGGAAGTGCCTCCTTATTACGCGCAAAATAATTATTCCACCACCTTACAGCAGGGACCCATCGGACAGGCCACCTTATTTCGCGAAAAAATGTTTCCCCCCTGACTGCTCGGACCCACCGGACGGGCCAGCGTATTTCGCGAAAAAAACGTTCCCCCCCACTGTCAGCTCAGACCCACCGAAAGTGCCTCCTTATTACGCACAAAAAAATGAATACCCCCCCTACTAGCTGGGACCCACCATGGTGGGAGGCTGACTTGTGGGCCTACTAAGTTGACTGGGACGGGGGCCTTTGTCAACTTTAGTCAATATGAACGATTCTAGCTCCAGTGACCGTACGATGTCCATCCAACGGCCGTAGTGCTTCCTCAACCTCTGGTCTTCTTGCTCCAGCCGCCCAAAGCAGCGCCAGTCGTGCCGCATGCTCCTGCCTCCCGTGGCCGGCTGTGCTACCGCGGAGGCCTCACCGCCCCCTACTATTCCCACTGCTAGCCAGGCCCTGCGGCGACGGCAGCCTCACACCGCAGCTGAACCAGTGAACCCTCGTACTCCTCTCCGTGCGGGCTTGCACTGTCGCGTCTTCCCTGGCTCCCTGTCGTTCCCTTCCTAGGCGTCGCCGTCGTCCACCGCCTTGGTGCTCTCGGCGCGGCGTGGTCAACATGGTCAAGGAATGACTTCCATCGGACGTGGACTGTACGTGGAGAGGCTGACAGCTGGGTCCATGGCCGCAGGAAGGAAGTGCCTCCTTATTACGTGCAAAATAATTATTCCTCCACCTGACAGCGGGGACCCACCGGATGGGCAACCGTATTTTGCAAAAAAAAATGTTTCCCCTCTGACTGCTGGGACCCACCAGCTACACCTTCGCATGCAAGGAAGTGCGTCCGGGCAAAAAAAAAACGATTCACCCCCTGACTGCTGGGACCCACCAGCTACATCTTCACACGCAAGGAAGTGCCTAACAGTCGGGACCCACCTGGTCGAAGCGTACGTAGCGTTGTCATTCTGGTCGCGAACGTGTACGTACATACTGGTCGATGTAGAGGCGCGCACGTGTCGTAGTAGAGGCGCACGCGTAGCATGTACACGTACGTACAGCAGCAAGGGTGCAAGAAAGAACATACGGCCACATATGTGTACATACGGGTGGGGTCTCGAACGCCTACTCGCGCATACGTACGGCCAGGGCTCGTGTACATTGCTGGGTCGGAACGGAGAAACAGCGTCCTTGTCATGTTCATGGGGAGGCAACGGAATGCGTCGTGTTCATGGGGAGGCAACGGAACGCGTGGGAGCCAACCGGCTGGGTCGGAACGGAATGCATGGTCATGTTCATCGGGAGGGCTTGGACGGAACAGGCGATGGAAACGAGGCCTGGCGTACCGCACAAAGGAAGAAACGGACCTCCTACGTTCGGAACGGGGTCCTGTTGATCGGGAGTGGTCCGGCGTACCGCAAAACAGAGGAAACGGGCCTCCTACGGTCGAAATGGGGGTCCTGTTGATCGGGAGGGGTGTGGCGTACCGCAAAACGGACGAAACAGACTTGTGTTCGAGCGCTACGGTCGAAACGGGGGTCCTGTTCATCGGGAAGGGTGTGGCGTACCGCAAAACGGGACTCCACGGGATACTGTTCATCTCCACCGTCGACCCCCTCCAGGCTCCACGAGCTACTGTTCATCCACCGTCGACCTCCTCCAGCCTCCACCTGCGACTATTCATCCACGGGCTCCTGTTCATCCAGCCTCCACCGCGCGCTACTCCACCGGCTACTGTTCAACCAGCCCTCTCGACGGGCTCCTGTTCAACCACCCCTCCACGGGCTACTGTTCATCCTGCCCTCCACCGTCTACTGTTCATCCTGCCCTCCATGGGGTGGTCCTGTTTATCCAGCCCTCCACGGGGTCCTGTTCATCCAGCCCCAACCGGCTCGATCGATCGGGGTCCTGTTCATCCAGAGGCAACACTACAGGGTCCTGTTCATCCACCCCCACCGGGAACTGTTCATACAACCCCCCCCCCCCCCCCCCCCCGCAATGCTCACTGTTCATCCCAGAGGCAGCATCGATCGGCTTCAATTAGCAAAAGTAGCGAAGGAATCGCTCGACCGGGTTCAGTTAACAGCCATCGATCGATCGCTCGGGTTCAGTAACGCGTAGCCTACAGTGCAATCGCTCGGGTTCAGTTAGAGCTCAATGCCTCGCTCGGGTTCAGTTAGAGCCAACGCCTCGCACACACGCGCGTACGTGTACGAGAGAAACGCGCATCGCTCGGCCCCCGACCTCCCACCGTAACCGGGAACTCCCCAAAATTTTCCTCGCCCTCGCTTCTACCATGGTTTTTTCGGTCATGGACGGCCCAAAGAATGTCATGCAGCTGCGTCTCCGGCCCGCCCAGGACGAAAAGCCCATTTTCTGTCATGATTTTTTGTCATAGAAGTAGGAACCCACCACATCTATGATGATACTGGGTTTTGTCACAATTATCGTCATAGAAGTGTCATATGTATGACAGAAAAAAAATTCGTTCGGCCCAAAATGTCACGGATGTGTCTTTTTTTGTAGTGTAGAGTGTATATTTTCCATACACACAAAACCTCGCCCCCAAACGTCTATCTCCCTAGTTATGTGGTTCTCGCGCACTCACCTCACACACCACCCCCACTACAAACAAGCACACTTTGTCTCCTTGTGCACCACTCTCCTCTTTCTATCTCTCCCACATGCGGACCCGCCCCAGCTCCTTCCCTGTATACATATATGTCGTGACTCTTTTCATAGCTCCCTAATGTATAATCGTTCTCAATTTCGCACATTGTTCTCTACACCATCTATTCTAGCTCTCTTATGAAGTCCCTATCGCACACACGATGACTCGCTTCCCTTGCGTCGCCATTCATAGGCCAATTTCGGACAACATCAACATTGTCTCCCTATCTATATGCCATTTATGGACACAAACGACCCCTCTCGCCCCCTCTCTTCCTCTCTCTCTCTCTCCGGCGCTAGCTCTCTCTTTCTCTCGCTCTCACACCCCTCTCCCCCACACACACTCGATGTCTCTTCCAAATAGTCTGCTCCCCCCGCCCGCACCCGTGCTATCTCGCTACTACACATGTCACACCATTCCCCCTTCCCTTATACTAGGTTTACATCATCAGTGGTCTCTCTACTCCACATACACTCTCTCCCTCTCACACACAAACGCGTGCACAAACACACACAGACACGCACAAACACCCATTTACCTGGATCCTCATCTCTCCTCATGTCTGCATGTGTATCTCACACACTCACTCTCTAATTATGTATATGTGTCTCCATGTTACACAACACAAAGCCCCATGTACATGTCTCTCTCTATCCTCCACACACATAGACACAAAGAATCTGTTATCATTGCCTCAGTCTCTAACATATCACACACGCACTCTCTCTCTCTCTCTCACAAACACGCTCAACAAGGGTTTCCCCGTGAATAACTTACCGTCTATTCATGAACAGTCGTGGCAGTACGGCGAACACGAGATGTGAAAAAGAATAAATCTACACGTGCTTAGACCACCTAGTATGACTACTAGGACTAGAGCAAGCCAAAAAGCGCGCCGCCGTCACCCCCTCCTTGTCGGCGACGGGAAAAATCTTCGTTTTACATAGTCGAGAAGTCATTGTGTTAAGGGCCCACATGCTGAGGCGTTGAATAGAATGTAGATGCTAGTTTACGAAAGCAAGTATCGATAATACGTTTGTATCTCCATACTTATATTTCTTCTCTTATAAAAAACCGAGTTGGTGATGATGGTACGTGTGCCATCTTGCAATATAGACCGTCCGATCTATATCTGACGGATGGAAATTAAACTAAAAGATACCCGCACCCCTCTCCACATTAGCAGACAAGGCCTTCCCTCGTTCATCCTTATCTCCAACAAACCTCATTGTTGAGCAATTCAGAAAGGAAGCCTCTGGATAAAACTGGCCTGGTGGCCGCTACCGGCGTCGTCAATCCCCATGCCTCCGCTCAGTTCGACCACCAACCACCACCACACCCCACTCCTCTTCACCTTATCTCATATTTCTCGAGATATCATTAGTTTTTACACATGGGATTACTCCCGCAAGGGTCAATCACAACAAGTGTTTTATAAAAAAAATGCATCTTGATGTTTCGTGCAATGCACGGATCTTGCTAGTACTCCTACACAAGACTAAGTTGGTGATGCTGGTGTGTCTGCCATCCGTCGTTTCTGACCATTAGATCTACATCTAATGATTGTGAGGTAAGTTGTTGCCTTTTCTCACCAACATCCCACTTGTCTACCAATTTGCAGAAAAACCCATAATTAGTATCTTAAAACCAACCACATCCTTCCCTGACCTCACCAAAACAGCCCAAGGAATATATTCTAATTGAAACATAATATATCTCTAGTGACATATGTATATCAAAATTAGAGTGTTTTGTACCAAGTTTGTGAATAAGTATTATTCTAATTATGATTCGTTGCAACGGACATGAACATTGCTAGTATTTCCAACCATGCATTTCTTTTCCTAGTATTCCATAGTTTCGAGTTTTCCATCAAGATATTAGTCACTCATGGTTGATATTTACTTTCAATCAGGTACACATATGCACTATGTAACTAGCCTTGCTTATTGGCTTCCAAAGCTTAACTTTCACTCCTGCTTACAATATGTAGAGTATTTAACAAAAAAAATACCACTTTCAACCAGCCCTAGGAGGAATCTATTGTACAAAAATTAGCAAAAACATACCCAAAATTTCTTAATCCACGCCAAAAACTACCTAGTACTCCTACCGATTAGGTTTGTTTAAACCCATTTATGACAGGGTTGGCCCACATGTCCGTGCTGACAAGGCAGCTTAAACCAACACATTTTGTTTGACCGTTGACACGAGGGACCCACATCTGACCTTCTATCCTGTTATTCCCCCTCAAATCATTATTTTTCCTGAACATTACTTCAAACAGTACTGATGCGTGTTCGTCGGTGGCACCGGTGATGAGCGAGTTGGCCGCCCCTCCGCCAGACAGGCCGGACGCCGCGCTGGCCTCCGCACGGGTTGGCAGGCTGGCCCGAGCGTAACTCACAAGTGAGCAAGCCGCCGCGCTGGCCTTCGCTCGAGCCAGATGGCTGGTCTTAGCACGGTGCGCGCGAGCAAGCCGCCGTGCTGCCTTGCTAAGCTAGCTAGCAAACCTTGCAGACAAGCAGTTGGACGGAGCTATCTTGGCTAGCTAGCGGCCACAAGCGCCGGACGGAGCTGGCATCCGGGCTGCCGCAACATGGGCTCCGCACCGCCGGCGGTTTTGACCTCGTCTTCTGCCGGCAGCGGTAGCTGCGTCCCATGGCGGAGGATGACTAGATGGACGGGCCAGAGGTAGGAGGTCACTCGAGGATTTTTGTTGGTAAGAGCATGTACAATGGTTGATAAGGTAGTCTTATCTTAAGTCTGCCACGTATGCAAGTGGTAGTAGTTTCTTGGCATTTTAGTGCTTTCTTGCATTATTAGAGCAAGTACAATAGAGCTGAGTCAGCGGGCTATAAGAAATAAACTACTACTACATGTTGGCTATAAGATGGGCTGTAGATGACATGGCACTGGCTTATAGCCAGCAGCTGGCTATACTATTAACCATGCTCTTAGGGGTTTCTTGTAAGGAACAATGTACGTACTACTAGCAACAAAAGGCGATTCTAGGTTGCCTTGTACTCCAACGAGTACTACTAGTGGTCGCGGGAGTGTATACCTCGTTTTGTGGGTTCGATCCCGGCCGAACGCACGTCGGCCTTTTTTTAAAAATAGTACTACTACACTTTGCTGCGAGCCCATATTTTACACTGGTAGTTTGAGTTTTGAAGTCAAACGGACGCGCGGCCCCACAATCTGGGTGCACTGGACAGCCTAGCCACGTGAACGGGTTTTCCTTCCCAGCATCCCGTGGCTTGTGCACTCGCCCTAGCCGCACCTGGCTTGCAGCTTCCAGCTAGTAGCATATTTAAACTAGCGCCTCCCAATTAAGGCCAAGGAGCCGGAAAAGCCTGGCGGGGCATTGGGAACTATGCAATATGGCTCTGTACGTAAAGTGCTCTACTACTACTCTATAGCTTGTGGCATTGCATGCATGGACTTCACTGCATTATCGGCTCTACTATAAAAGAAATTCCTCTTGCCGTGTTTTTTTGAAACGGAGGCAAAAGCTTTGCTTCATCTCATTCATAAAGAAGGAACTACTAACAAAGTTCGACGAGATCCATTACACCTCCACAAATGGAAGCGAAAAGCCTAGTCTCGCTGTATCAAATAACTCAAATGTTCCGCCCCCGCAGTAACCGTCGCTGATAAACAGGCTGCTAGTGTGTGCGTGAGAGGAGCGGCTGAGTAGGCCAGCTACGTGAGAGGAGCGGCTGAATAGAGCACCGAGAGTACCCACTAGGCCACTACGCAGGTGTACTTCCCCTACATTGATAGTACAGTGATGGTTCTAGAGAACAGTAGTACCCTCCACTTCCAACTGTAGCTCCTTGGCCCTGAGATTCAAGAGTTCAAAACTGGTGCACTATACTAGACTAGAGTAGAAGTACAGTACATCGCACTACTAGTTGATAAAAGAAGTACTAGTACTGGTACAACACGAGTACGTACTCCTCCGTCACATAATGTAAGACGTTTTTTGACACTAGTTGGCGTGTACAAAAAATGGCAAAAACATACCCAAAATCTCTTAATTCACTCCAAAAACTACTACCTAGTGCCAAAAATTTCTTACTAGTGCTATTATTTACAGTACAATGCAATCCCATAACGTTCCATAATACCTTTATTTCAAAAAATCACTTCTGGAGAGAAGATTGCTATCTCCACGCGAGCTTCTCATAGGCCAGCGCCACCGCATGAGAGGGAGACATACATGCAGCATGCAGAGAGAGGAGAACGCGGGCGGACAGCCAATGGGCTGCATGGGGCATTTATAGCTGCTAACTCCTCCCATCCATGCGCCAGGGGTATTTCCATCCATAAAGCATGCAGTGAGCCCCTGCCTTGGTATCCGAGTCTGCTCTTATGCGCAGAGTAAAAAGAATCGGAGGGAGTACTAGTAGTAAATAATAGCCTCGCGCCTTCGCTGAGGAACGATCTACAGTTGGAAGGGACGAGGCCCTGCGGTTACTACGCTCTTATCTCCTCCTCGCCGGTTCCCCCCCCGAAGAGAAGGCAGTTCGTCGCTGCTCCCATGGATTCGCCAGGCGGTTCTCCTCCTCGTCGGGGCTGGGAGACCTTGGACGACGATCCTGTGTGAGAAATCGCACGCCGCTCCGAAGTCCTCACCGCCGCAAGACTCGGTGCTTCCTGCACCAACTTTTTCAAGACGCTGCTTAAACATGCCATGATTGTTGGTCTTCCATGCATCCTCGAGTAGAAGGTTCTTCTATGGGACAATCCTTCGAACAGTCCACCGCTCCCTGGCCATGGTTGCATGTTGACTCTGCTAGAGTTGCCGACGTTGAGAGGTAGTCGGATTTTGTCCGATGAGCAGGTCAGTAATGGAGTTTGATCATGTAGTACATAGTTATTCCATTTCCATCCCGTAATTTCTCCGCTGCCTACCGTCTTATATATAGGTCTTGGTCGGTGCCAACGAAGATTGGCTTGCATACCTTCGGCCGGATACCACCATCATTTTGCACAACATCCACAACAGTGTGGCCGTTCCGGTAGACCCCTTCTCCACCATTGGGATCGGCCTTCCGGACTGGCTGGCCAAGAATACGTATGATGATGCCTACATGAGATTGAAGAAGATAACAATTGCAGACCTGCCGACAAAGCGACGCGGCTACGACGATTACTATCTCATCGCGGTGTTCGACATAAGGATTGCCATCAATGCAGGAGGCAGTAACGGCAGAGGCTGGCGCATGTTGGCGGCGGCAGATTTGTACCCCTACACGTTTGAAGACGCCATGCGCCATCTAGGCCGCATCTTCGCGGTGACAAGCCAGGGGACTTGTTTCATCTGGTTGACATCCTACGGTACGGGAGATTAGAAACGGAATGCACAAACCATCATTTGCATCCCTAACGGTACTCCATTATTTTGCACAGACCAGTCATCCCCCGATCAAAATAAGATCGCTGATCCTAGATGTGCATTTGCATCCGCGATTCTGTCTAACCTGGAACCTTGTAGCTGACTTTGGCATATTGGGATCAAGTATCTTAGCAGTCATTACCCATGGTACCACTAATGTGCAACATGGTCACATAATCTACCACGATCGGACCATCGCCATCTACCCAGGTATTCCATTTTTAACCCTCTCGCCTTCTCTTTCATTGTTGTACTACTAGTATACTTTGTAGTACTAGTAGGAGTACTTTTTACCTTGGAGGACGCATATAGCTAGCTAGGCCCTTGAAGACTTGAACCCACTAGCTGCCACCATTTTTGTTTTTCCATGTCTTACTATCTCATCCATGTAGCCAAGAGTGGCTATATATTATAAGCCGGTTATTTTACTTCCTCTATACCGGAGTAGTACTATTTGCTGCACAGTATTACTGGCCGCCACATTTGAGCACAACATTATTATGCATGGACCTTGACTATGTACGCCACCATGTGTCCAGATCTGGGATGCCGTGTGTACCAGATGAACGGCGCCGAGTTCGACCCCCGTGATGCTATGTGGGTGCCGAGGAACACTCCTGGAGAGTACTCGCTTTTCATCGGGGACAGCTACCCCATTGTGAAGCGGATGCCACCTTCCGTGCACGACACAGAAGGCCTGCCGTTCATGAAGCATGGTTGTGTCTTCAGTGCGCACCGCCGGATGAACGACATGCTGGGACACGCTATCCCTGATTTATGCCGCTTCAGCTTGGATGAGTCTCCATCGTGTGGAACCGAACTAGGAAGCTGCGACAATGATTCCCGTGGCCCACCGCTATGGATCATGCCATCCATGAAGAACACCTGGGACTGGAACCTGGAGGAGGACATGTAGCCCATCTATAACGTGTAAGTGGGGTACGGTAATTGTGAACGGTGCCGCTGTGAATATATGTAGACTAGTCGTGCACAAATTTATCACATGAGTTGGAGATGAACTTGTGTGGCATACTGGCATTTGTCCTTTAGAATTTATTACTAGTAAATGTGTTATGTGTACGTGCAACTTGTGTGGTTGTTGCACGGGCTCCAACACGCTCTTTGAGAAAAAACGGTGGCACAACTTTGGATATACGTGACGTGGCGGCATCATACAGTAGCATCGTTCGCTATAGTTGTAGTAGTACACTCCTACTAGGACGACAACTCCTATAAAACCTTGCGCTTGGCTCTGTGCCTCTTCGGGAGGTCAACAGTTCGCACTCGTGTGAACCTTGCACTTGGCTCTTTGCCTCTTCGGAAGGTCCAACAGTGATGATACTATAGTACAATATGCTTCTGGCAATCTGACATCGATTGAACTGCTGCACATCCACCGTGAGGGCGGGGGCGAGGGAGAGGGAGAGGGCGATGTAGTCAAAACCCTCTCCTCGTCCTGCGAACCACCGCACGCGTGGGCGAGGGAGAGGCGTAGTAAGCAAGCTTCTCCTCGTTCGGCGAGTTGACGGGACACATCAAAGCAGTACTAGTACTACTAGTAGTAGTACACACTACGTCCTTTCCGATTAATATGGCTTAATTTGAAACAAGAAAAATACACTGGCGGTCAATGTATGTAACAGTACGGTCTTTACGGTCACTATATATAGTTTTGCGGCGATTATGCGATCACTAGCTCATCGTAGAGCACCGTATTGCACCCTACTGACCGGACACATAGTCGACGTGGCACTTTGTTGACTGGTTAAATTGTCACCTGGTTTCTGGGTCCCACCTGTCAGTTGGCAGAGCAAAGAAATCAGTTAAACAAAACTTTACGCAAGCGCGACACGAGTCCAACCCTTGCGCGCGAACCACCCTGGCTGTGTATGTGAGTGCATGCACGTGTCCTCCCTCGGTCTTCCAACAAAGAGTGTACTACATGATGTACATCTACACTTCCAATGTGTTTAGCCTTTAATCTAAATCGATATTGATTGACTAATACACCAACTTGTGATGTAGGTATAGGCTACATGTCTATCCTTAATTACAGCATGCAACGACCTTCATTTAATCTTCTTATCTCAATGGTCGCATGCACACATAAGTCTGCTACTTTTGGGCGTTAATTATGCCCTGCTCAATGTGTAAATCTCTAAATGTACAGTCTTTCACGGACGTAGGGAGTAGGTTGAGCACTTGAGCGTGAGCGTGTGTGTTGCGTCGTGTGCTGTGTGCCGCATGGGTGCATGAGTGTTGCGTGCGTCCATGTGTACGTGTGAGTGTTGCATGTTGCATGCCATGCATGGGGCTTACTCCCTCCCATTGACATGTTCATATTTCAAGCTTCCTCTATTCCCTCCATATGGTGATACTCCCTCTGTTCCCAAATAGTACGGAGTAAAAGCCTCCCTCTGTTCCCAAATACGGAGTATTTGTCTTTCTATAGATTTCAACAAGTGACTAGGTACGAAGCAAAATGAGTGAAGTGAGCATAGAGGCATAGGGATATTGTAGAAAGGAAGTCCTCGCGATCCATTTATTCCCCACCTCGGTCAGAGAGAACTATTCAACTAGACTCATCTTCTTCCTCCTCTCTTCCCCATCGTCGGCCACACACCATTTACCCCCGCTCACTGCTCGCCCGCCCGCGCCATCTTCCTTGGTAGCTCGCGCATACCATATCCCCCCGCTCACTGCTCGCGCGTACCATATCTTTGCTCGCCCGCCCGAATCCACTTCCCCGCTGGCTCGCAGGCACCGAAAACCCCAATGGCAGAACCGACTGACACGCAGAGCCACGATTGGAATTCCCTCCCCAATGTTCTCTTGGAGCAGATCTGTAGTCGTATGGACCTACTCAGCACCGTCCATCTGGCTGCATGCTCGGTGTCTTTGTACCGTCTACTCGTCTGCAACCGGCCGGCTCTTTTCAAGACACCCTGCTTGCTGATGCCCGATCCTCACAGGTGGCCCAGACACCGACTTGACGATCCTACGGAGGTTGCCGTGGTGCCCCTCGACATGCTACCACTACCCGTCCACCTGTCCTTCATGCGCAGCCACTACTGGGCGGGCATGAAGGCCAACTGGATCGTCCTCATCCACCACACCGGTAGTCCCTGGCGTCTCGTGGATATCTACACCCAGCGAGAGATCACCCTTCCATCGTTGGATACCGCCGCCATCGAGCCTCGCAGCCCGCCGGACAATCCTGCCTACTACGCACGAGACGTGTCAAGCTTTTGGCTCGACCTCTGTTTGCAAAAAGTTGTAATCTGCGAAGTCCGCACACCATCAGTAGGCTACATGGATTACAAGCTCATTGCCTTGTTCAACAAGGGATTGGTCTATCTGGAATCCGGTCACCATACTTGGTTATGGCTCATCATCAATCCTGTTGAGGAAAGATTTCTGTCTGATGTTGTAGTGCACGATGGCATCGTTTACGCGGTCGACGCACAGATTGGCTACCTATATTGGTGGAATCTATCATCATGTAATTGTTCTATCTCATCTCATCTTTACCTTATGAATACGAATGCCTGTTCATTTGTTACAAATTTAGAATACATAGCATGTCTATAACCACATCATTGCTATATGTTCCTCTCATTTCCTAGATTTTTATGACCACACATGTTATTTTTAGAGTTGATATGAGAACAATTGGCATCTAATGATTGTTAGAATACATATTATGACCATAACATCATGATTGCTATATGTTACTCTTGTTTACAAGATTTTTATAAAAACGCATGTTATTGCTTAGAGTTGATATGAGAACAGTAGTAGTAAGTGCTATGGTAGAATATGAGTAGGCGCTGTCATAGCTGTTTTCCTCCCATTGTTACATGATGTTTGAACCATGACATATTGCTAGAATATGAAAGCCATTGGCTTATTTTTTAACTTGGGGTATGATTATGACCACGGCATTGCAATTCTATGTCTATGATATGTGTCACTGTTATAATAATCTTAATTCCACACATACTCTGAACATGATTGTTTATTTTTGTCCTGTTGGTCTCCAATTTGAATTGTTGCAGCAGACGCAAATGCGCTGGCCTTCATGATTCCAGACTTGGAATCATACCAGCCGATGGGTGGTGGTTTATTGCTCATTCAGCTGACGGCAGTCATTTGATGCTCATTTGCACATACCAAATTGACCAAACCATTACATCAAACCACGTGCAGTACAATGCGTGGGGCGTTCGTAACATTGATGGCTATGGCTGCTTCCTGTTCGAGAAAGATCCCAGCTCCGTTGGGCCAGGCGTATTCAACTGGAGGCGGGTTTATAGCCTCGGCAACTACTCCTTGTTCCTCGGGCTCAATTATCCGATCATCCAACAAATCATCGATCATATCACCGGCGATGATTACTGTGCTATGCAACTTCCATTCGCGAGGAGGGGGGGGCTGTGTTTACACATCATACCATGGGTTTCATGAATCACCATATCCAGAGATTCGTCGACATAGCTTGTTGCCAGATAATCTTCAGTTTGTGAAAGGCATCAAGCTTCCATGCGATGGATGGCTTTTGCAAACCCGACATGCAGCGATGTGGTTCATGTCAACAGCAAATATGCACAACTTGATTCGTGCTGATATCTAGACTAAGCCATGTATTCTGCTGCTGTAGCACGACCCTCTTTTGTTGGATATTATGTACTGTTGTTAGTTTGAAGCACTCCTCTGGTTTGAAGGATATATACCTTCCTGGGATCAAGTGCACCCTAACTCACCTGCGTAGGATGTACTGATAATGATGATGGAGATGTTGTGCAGAAGCCATATATATATCAGTTAGGCTTCAAGTGCGTACTTTTAAACCTATGTATAAATTGTGACACTAAATACGACTAGTAAGTAGTACAGTAGCAGTACTAGTATACGTCGGTCAAATCATTCATCGTCCACACATTGAATTGACGTGACAACACGCTGCGCGTGAGGTCACACAAGAATCCCGACGGCGTGTTCGAGTATTCTGGACTTCGGATTTGGAGTACCACTTATCTGTCAAAATCTTTCATTCACTTAAAATAGTCGATTGATCATACATTGAGTACCATATAACTGGAATTACCGATGCAAGTCGGAGAAGGATTGGCCCGTGTTGCCAGCTGACGTCAAGTTCGATCCCACGGATCAGGAGCTGATCGAGCACCTTGAGAACAAAGTGAGTGCTGACAGCGTGAGATTTCAGTCTCTCATCGATTTGTTCGTACCAACCATCGGCAGCGAGCACGACATATGTTACACCCAACCTGAGAAACTTCCAGGTACGACACCGATCGGCCGTCTACTTGCACAAACATATTCCTTTGTTTATAGCTCTATTTTTCTTTTTAGACACAGACCCGGTGAAGCAATTACAATTTGACAGTTAATAAAAAGTGAAATAAGTGACTGCAACATGCCAAAGATGTTATGAAAATGCCAACTAGGTACACTAAAACCTGTATTCCACAATACTGCAGGTATCACACTGAGTGGCCAAAGGAAGCATTTCTTCCAGCACAATTCTAGGGCGTTCAAAAGGGGTGCATGGACGTGTCGCAAGATATAGTCGGAGTGCGGCATGCACGCGATGTGGCACAAGACCGGCAATACCTTGCCGGTGATGGTCAACGGCCGGAAGACGGGCAGCAAAAAAGGTTATGGTGCTGCACACCAATAAGAACTTCGACCAGCAGAGGACCAACTGGGTGATGCACCAGTACCACCTCGGGGACCTGGAGCAAGAGAAGGAGCGGGAGCTGGTCCTGTGCAAGATTTTCTACCAGACGAACACTAGGGCCAGGAGTAAAAAGATTATAAGTTAGTTTGGTATTGGTAGTTGTACTACCTTGTCGTTTGCAAGTTGGTATTGTTGTTAACGATCTTTTGGTATGAACTTGCATTTGCTTCCAACCATCATTCCGAGGGTCGACGTGGATATAAAGCTGAATCATTTGTTTCGAAACAAAATTTCAGGCACCTGATTTTTATTTGATGGGTAGCATAAGCACCCGCCGTTCGGATTCCCAGTTCTCCTATTTTTTCGAAACAAGTGCATGCACTTATTATCATGATATAAAAACAATATCCGTGCTGCATCCCAGTTATCAGTCTGTACTTGCAGAATTCTCTTGTTTATTGAGCACGTATATTGTTTTTTCAGGTCGAGCAAGTTTCAACTGGGTTGTAGATTTCCCAGGGTTGTTTTGTTTTTAAGAGGCCCAACCCATGACGACAACGGGGCACAAAGATCCAACAGGTATCTACTGGCCTCTGGCCCACCAGCATTAGTTATATTTTGTCTTACAACATCCGCAGGCAGTTTTTTTACTGAATCAAACACACAGCCCAGTTCTATTTTCCTCTTGAAACGCATGTCCTACATCCGTTTTCTAATCTCTACCTATAGTTTTACTAGTTCATATACACGTATCATTATATTGAAAACACATAAAATTCCCTTTTCATATTGACATCCTTATTTTTGTTGTTTTTTCCCACCCAGCGCTGATTTTTTTACCACTGGTTTTCCCTTAAACCAACTAAATTGTCCCACGTCTTATTTGCTTACAAAAACAAAACATTTTTTTGGCAAATCAATAAGTTCTTGAAAAATGTTTATCATTTCGGGATTACAACAGTTCGGACTCAACCAAAATATGCAAAATAAGGTTGGACTTTTTGACCGTGGTCCTTGGCAAAAATGGGCTGTAATAAATTACTTAAGAATTAGCAAATGGGCTGCAAATTATAAAAAATAGCAAATGGGCTTTGTGTTGTGTGCCACAGATTTGGAGGCTGACTTGTGGGCCTACTAAGTTCATGCGTACACAAGGTTTCTCAAAAAAGAAACTTAGTCAACAATCGACTCTACCAGCGTCAGACCGTTAGATGTCAATCTAACGGCAATCGTGCTTCTTCAGTCTTTGATCTTCCTACCCCAGCCACCCAAACCAGCGCCGTCGGAACTGCCTGCTCCTGCCTCCCGTGGCCGGCAGTGCTGCCGGGAAGGCCTCATGGCACCATCATACTCGCATCCCTGGACAGTCTATCCCTCTACTCACCCACACCTCCTGTTATTTTCCGGTGACGACAGCCGAACCAGTCAACCCTCGTACTCTCCACCGCATGGGCAGCCAATGTCATGTCTTCCCCGGCTCCATGTCGTTCCCTTCATAGGCCTCACCGTCTTCCACCGCCCTGGTGCTCTCGGCGCGGCGTGGTCAACTATGTCCATCCAACGGCCATAGTGCTTCTTCAACCTCTGGACTTCTTACCCCAGCCGCCCAAAGCAGCGCCGGTCGTGCCGCATTCTCCTGCCTCCCGTGGCCGGCTGTGCTGCCGCGGAGGCCTCACCGTCCCCATACTACTCCCACCACTGGCCAGGCCATCCCTCCACTCACCCACTCCCCCTATTATTCTGCGGCGATGACAGCCTCACACCACAGTCGAACCAGTGAACCCTCGTACTCCTCTCCGCGTGGGCATCCACTGCCGTGTCTTCCCCGGCTCCGCGTCGTCCCCTTCCTATGCCTCACCGTCGTCCACCGCCGTG
Organism: Triticum monococcum; assembly: GCA_034509565.1. NCBI lineage: Eukaryota > Viridiplantae > Streptophyta > Magnoliopsida > Poales > Poaceae > Triticum > Triticum monococcum. The sequence continues at coordinate 522,661,369 of CM067842.1, read as the reverse complement.
GTGCTCTCGGCGCGGCGTGGTCAATGTGGTCAACGACCGACTTCCATCAGAAGAGTACTGTACGTGGAGAGGTTGACAGCTGGGTCCACGGCAGCCGCAAGGAAGTGCCTCCTTATTACATGCAAAATAAATATTCCTCCACCTGATAGCAGGGACCCACCGAACAGGCCACCAGTATTTCACGGAAAAAACGTTTCCCCCCTGACTGCTAGGACCCACCGGATGGGCCACCGTATTTCGTGAAAAAACGTTTGCCCCTGACTGCTGGGACCCACCGGACGGACCACCGTATTTCGTGAAAAAAAGCCCCCCCCCACTATCAGCTCGGACCCACCGGAAGTGCCTCCTTATTACACACAGAAAAATGAATACTCCCCCTGCTAGCTGGGACCCACCTTGGTGGGAGGCTGACTTGTGGGCCTACTAAGTTGACGAGGATGGAGGGCTTTGTCAACTTAGTCAATATGAACGGTTCTAGCTCCAGTGACCATACGATGTCCATCCAACGGCGGTAGAGCTTCTTCAACCTCTGGTCTTCTTGCTCCAGCCACCCAAAGCTGCGCCGGTCGTGCCTCATGCTCCTGCCTCCCGTGGCCGGCTGTGATGCCGCGGAGGCCTCACCGCCCCCTACTACTCCCACCGCTGGCCCATGCTATCCCTCTACTCACCCACACCCCCTGTTATGCTGCGGCGACGGCAGCCTCACACCACAGCGAACCAATGAACCCTCGTACTCCTCTACGCGTGGGCATCCACTACTGTGTCTTCCCCGGCTCCGCGTCGTCCCCTTCCTAGACCTCGCCGTCGTCCACCGCCCTGGTGCTCTCGGCGCGGCGTGGTCAACGTGGTCAAGGAACGGCTTCCATCGGATGTGGACTATACGTGGAGAGGCTGCCAGCTGGGTCCATGGCCGCAGCAAGGAAGTGCCTCCTTATTACGTGCAAAATAATTATTCCTCCACCTGACAGCGGGGACACATCGGACGGGCCACCATATTTCGCCCCTTGACTGCTGGGACCCACCAGCTACATCTTCGCACGCAAGGAAGTGCCTGACAGTCGGGACCCACTGGTCAAAGCGTACGTAGCGTTGTCATTCTGGTCGCGAACGTGTACGTACATATATACTGGTCGATGTCGTAGTAGAGGCGCACACATAGCATGTACACGTACGTACAACGGCTAGGGTGCAAGAAAGAAAATACGGCCACGTATGTGTACATACGGGCGGGGTCTCGAACGCCTACTCGCGCATACATACGGCCAGGGCCCGTGTACATGGCTGGGTCGGAACGGAGAAACAGCGTCATCGTCGTGTTCATGGGGAGGCAACGGAATGCGTCGTGTTCATGGGGAGGCAACGGAATGCGTCGTGTTCATCGGGAGGGCTTAGACAGAACAGGCGATGGAAACGAGGCCTGGCGTACCGCAGAACGGTGGAAACGGCCTTGTGTTCGACCGGCCACGTTCGAAACGGGATCATGTTCATCCGGAGGGGTCTGGCATACCGCAAAACGGAGGAAACGGACCTCCTACGGTCAAAATGGGGGTCCTGTTGATCAAGAGTGGTGTGGCATACCGCAAAACGGACGAAACGGATTTGTGTTGGAGCGCTACGGTCGAAACAGGGGTCCTGTTCATCGGGAGGGGTGTGGCGTACCGCAAAATAGGACTCCACGAGATACTGTTCATCTCCACCGTCGAACTCCTCCAGCCTCCACGGGCTCCTGTTCATCCAGCCTCCATAGGCTCCTGTTCATCCAGACTCCACGGGCTCCTATTCATCCAGCCTCCACCGCGCGCTACTCCACCAGCTACTGTTCAACCACCCCTCCACTGTCTACTATTCATCCAGCCCTCCACACCACAGGGTCCTATTCAACCACCCCTCCATGGTCACCCCTCCACCGTCTACTGTTCATCCAGCCCTCCACACCACGGGGTCCTGTTCAACCACCCCTCCACGGTCTACTGTTCATCCTGCCCTCCACACCACGGGGTCCTGTTCATCCACCCCTCCACCGTATACTGTTTATCCAGCCCTCCACCACACCACGGGGTCCTGTTCATCCAAAGGCAACGCCACCGCTCACTGTTCATCCAACCCCCCCCCCTCCCCGCAACGCTCATTGTTCATCCCATCGATCGGCTTCAGTTAGCAGCAGTAGCGAAGGAATCGCTCGATCGGGTTCAGTTAACAGCCATCGATCGATCGCTCGGGTTCAGTAACGTGTAGCCTGTAGTGCAATCGCTCGGGTTCAGTTAGAGCCCAACGCCTCGCTCGGGTTCAGTTAGAGCCAACGCCTCGCACACACGCGTGTACGTGTACGAGAGGAACGCGCATCGCTCGGCCCCCGACCTCCCACCGTAACCGGGAACTCGCCGAAATTTTCCTCGCCCTCGCTTCTACCATGGTTTTTTCCGTCATGGATGGCCCAAAGAATGTTATGCAACTGCGTCTCCGGCCCGCCCAGTACAAAAAGCCCATTTTCTGCCATGATTTTTTGGCATAGAAGTAGGAGGCCACCACATCTATGATGATACCAGGTTTTGTCACAATTATCATCATAGAAGTGTCATATGTATGACACAAAAAAATTCGTTCGGCCCAAAATGTCATGGATGTGTCTTTTTTTGTAGCGAAGCTCCTTCCTATTAAGGTAGGCCAGGAAAGGTTCGGTCCATGGGGCAATGACTGTCATGATGAGATGCACCGATGGTGTTATGTTGATGTTTCTGGGATCTGGGGTTATGTTCGAGTCCGGACTACTGTTGCCGTTTTCCCCCTGCCACACCCCGGATGGCTTGAAGAGCCTTTCCAGGAAAATATTAGGTGGAACGGGGTCGCTCTTACGGCCAATACGAGCAAGAACATTCGCCGCTTGATTACTTTCTCGAGCCACATGATGGAACTCGAGCCCCTTGAACCGGGCCAACATTTTTATGACTGCGTTATGAAACGCTGCCATCTTCCGATCTTTAGCGTCAATCTCCACTTATTTGAGATATTGCAAGGTTTGAGTCCCCGCGCACTTCTAGGCGTAGTATGCACATGGAGACAGCCATCTGGAGACCATGCAATAAGGCCTTGTATTCGGCTATGTTATTGGAGTCCGTGTATAGTTTTTGGAGAACATACTGGACGATGTCTCCGGTGGGGGGCATTAAAACGGCACCCGCTCCTAACCCTGCCAGCAGTTTGGAGTCGTCGAAGTGCATGACCCAATTGGAGTATGTGCCGTACTCTTTAGGGAGTTCATCCTCCGTCCATTTGGCGATGAAGTCGGCCAGAACTTGGGATTTGATAGCTCGACGTGGTTTATATGTAATGTTGAATGGCAAGAGCTCAATGGCCCATTTGGCAATCCGGCTCGTAGCATCGCGGTTGTTTATGACGTCGTTGAGTGGTACTTCAGAGGCCACCGTGATCGAACACTCCTGGAAGTAGTGACAGAGCTTTCAGGATGCCATGAAGACCGCGTATGATATTTTTTGATAATGGGGGTACCAGGATTTGCATGGTGTAAGGACATTAGACACGTAGTATACTGGCTTCTGAAGCGGGAATTTATGTCTGTCCTGTTCTCGTTCAACGACGAGTACGGCGCTCACCACCTGATGTGTTGCCGATATGTATAATAACATCGGTTCGCCGGCGTTTGGTGCGGCCAGGATTGGATTGCTCACGAGAAGGGTTTTTATTTCTTCCAGTCCGGCTGTTGCCGCGTCCGCCCACTCGAAGTGGTCTATTCGTCGTTGAAGGCGATAGAGTGGCAGTGCCTTTTCTCCTAATATGGAGATAAAGTGGCTTAGAGCTGCCATGCAACCTGTAAGTTTTTGAACTTGTTTAAGGTCTGTTGGCTTAGCCAATTGTGACAAAGCTCGGATTTTGGCTGGGTTTGCTTCGATTCCCCTATTGGAGATGATGAAGCCCAGAAGTTTTCCAGCGGGGACGCCGAAGACACACTTTTCCGGGTTGAGCTTGATGTCATACGCCCTGAGGTTGTCGAAGGTAAGACGTAAGTCGTCTATTAGTGTTTCCACGTGCCTGGTTTTGATGACGACGTCATCAACGTAAGCTTCTACTATTTTGCCAATCTGTTTCTCCAGGCATGTTTGAATCATACGTTGATATGTGGCGCCGGCGTTCTTGAGTGCAAAGGGCATGGTATTGAAGCAGAATGGCCCGTATGGGGTAATGAATGTTGTTGCAGCTTGATCGGATTCCTTCATTTTGATTTGATGGTATCCGGAGTATGCATCCAGGAAACACAGTGAGTCGTGTCCTGCGATGGCGTCAATGATTTGGTCAATGCGAGGGAGGGGGAAAGGATCCTTAGGGCAGGCTTTGTTGAGGTCTTTGAAATCGACGCACAGGCGCCAGGATTTATCCTTATTTGGTACCATCACCAGGTTTGCCAGCCAGTCCAGATGTTTAATTTCTCTAATGAATCCGACCTCGATGAGTTTGGCCAGCTCCGCCCCCATGGCTTGTCGCTTGGGTTCGGAAAAGCGCCGAAGTGTTTGCTTAACCGGTTTAAACCCCTTTAATATGTTGAGGCTATGTTCGGCCAGCTTGCATGGGATACCTGGCATGTCCGAAGGGTGCCAGGCAAATATGTCCCAGTTTTCGCGTAGGAATTCTCATAGTGCGGCGTCAACTGTTGGGTTCAGTTGAGCTCCGATGGATGCTGTCTTCTTGGGGTCCGTTGGGTGGACCTGGAATTTGACTATTTCTTCCGCCGGTTTGAACGAGGTGGATTTGGGGCGTTTGTCAAGGATCACGTCCTCCCTGTCCACTATGGAGCATAGTGCAGTTAATTCTTCGGCCGTGAGGGCCTCGGATAGCGCCTCCAGGGCTAAGGATGCGGTTTTGTTTTCAGCGCGGAGTGCTATGTCCGGATCACTGACGAGAGTGATTATACCGTTTGGTCCGGGAATTTTGAGCTTGATATATCCGTAATGAGGTATAGCTTGGAAGCGTGTAAAAGCATCCTGCCCCAACAGGGTGTGATATCCGCTGCTGAAAGGGGCCACTTGGAAGGTTATTTCTTCGGACCGATAGTTCTCCGGTGATCCGAATACCACGTCAAGTGTGATTTTGCCCGCACACCGCGCCTCCCTACTAGGAATAATTCCCCGGAAGGTTGTGTTACTTTGTTTGATGTGGCTCCTGTCTATTTCTATTTTATGGAGCGTGTCCTCATAAATGAGATTTAGTCCGCTGTCGCCGTCCATGAGGACCTTGGTGAGTCGAAACCCATCCACGATGGGGCCGAGGACTAACGCGGCTGGTGCACGTGTTGTTCTGTACTTTGGTTCATCGCCGGCGTTGAATGTTATAGCCATGTCGTTCCATGGGTTTATTACAGCAATTTGGCAGACTTTGTTGAGTCACGAAGTGCCCTTTTGCGCTTGTTATTTGAAGCGAATGTCTCGAAACTATCAATATTCTTGGGTCGTCTTCTTCTGGGGGGTGTTGTTCTGGGGCGTCCTTGATAAGGATGTCCTCACCGCTCTTGGCTACCTGTCGTAGTATCCAACATGCTTTAAGGCTGTGGGTTGCCACAATATCTGTTGTTGTATGTATTTTGCATGGGCCATCGATCCACCCTTCCAGAACAGTGCCTTGCCGTATAGTGGCTTTGTGTTTTTTGACTGTTGGATTGGGCATGCCACGAGGGTACGCCCTTTTCGCCCGTGGGGGAAGTTGGGTTGGGACTGGTGTTCCCAGCGAGTTGCCCAAGTTTCCTAGGTGCTTTCCATCGTGCAGTATTTTTGTATGATGGTTGCTAAGTCAGCAAATTTTAGTATGTGGCGGCGATTGATGGCGTTGAGAATTCCTTCGTCCGCATAGTTTTTGCAGAACACTGATATTGCGTCCTCATCACGGCAATCCTTTGCCTTATCCTTGATAAGGAGGAATCTGGCCCAAAAATGGTGGACCTTCTCCTGAGATTGCTGTTTTATGCTCATGAGAGTCTATATATCCGGGTGGGTGGGTGGAATTAAATCCGGACCCCGACCTAACCGGTTGTCCGGAGTCTGACGACCTTCCGGACTAGACAGTCCGGATTCCGGAGTATCTTCTGATTGTTTGGAACCGCCGTCCGCTCCTATGTTTGGAGGGCTGGTTGCATCCTTTCATGGGTGAGTATCCGGCTCTTCATGAACGGCGCCCCGAACATAGTCTGTCTTCAATGTAGAAGAAGACTCGTCGTCCTACTCCAGGACTGCCGCGATCTGGTGGGTGACCAGTGAGATTTCGGTTTCTCCCTGATCGGTTTTAGGCCCGATCTGATCGTAATCTATGGCGATTCCCAAAGCAGCGATGCGATCTAGGAGCTCATTTAAGGACGAAAACTCAACCGGATCCATCCGCTTGGAGTGCTCGGAGTTGATGCGAAGGGGATTTTCGATGGCCCGAGAGGTCATCGTCGGCCCTGCGGCCGAATGGGCGATCATAGTAAAGTTTCCCAGCCCGAGGGTTTGGCCTGAGGCCAGAACTACCACTGCGGTAATATTGTCTTTAATGACAAGATGAGCCATCGAGCCTTTCGTCGACGGCATAGTGGAACTCTCAATGAAAGAACCAATATCGGTGTCAAAACCGGCGGATCTCGGGTAGGGGGTCCCGAACTATGCGTCTAGGATCGATGGTAACAGGAGACAGGGAACACAATGTTTACCCAGGTTCGGGCCCTCTCTATGGAGGTAATACCCTATGTCCTACTTGATTGATATTGATGAATATGGGTGTTACAAGAGTTGATCTACCACGAGATCGTAATGGCTATACCCTAGAAGCCTAGCCTATGAATATGGTAATGAGTATATGTGTCGTCCTTTCCGGACTATCCCCTTCGGTTTATATAGACACCGAAGGGATCTAGGGTTTACATGGTGTCGGTTACATAAGAAGGAATCTTCGGTTGCAAAGCTTGCCTTCCACGCCAAGTAGAGTCCAATCCGGACACGGTGTATTCCTCGATCTTCATGTCTTCACAACCCATCAGTCTGGCCCATGGATAACAGGCCAGACGCGTGAGGGCCCCTTAGTCCAGGACTCCCTCAAACAATGTGACTAAAGATTTAGTTGCGGGATGATGCATTACAGAACGAATAAAGAGATTTTCCGGTAACGAGATTGAACTAGGTATGAGGATACCGACGATCGAATCTCGGGCAAGTAACATACCGATTATAAAGGGAATTACGTATGTTGTCATTGCGGTTCGACCGATAAAGATCTTCGTAGAATATGTAGGAACCAATATGAGCATCCAGGTCCCGCTATTGGTTATTGACCAGAGATGTGTCTCGGTCATGTCTACATAGTTCTCGCACCCGTAGGGTCCGCACGTTTAACGTTCAATGACGATTTGTATTATGAGTCATGTGTTTTGGTGACTGAAGATTGTTCGGAGTCCTGGATGAGATCACGGACATGATGAGGAGTCTCAAAATGGCCGAGAGGTAAAGATTGATATATTGGAAGATGGTATTCGGACACCGGAATGGTTTCGGAGTGGTTCGTGTATTTCTCAGAGCACCGAGGGGTTACCGAAACCCCCCGGGGAAGTAATGGGCCTACATGGGCCATAGGGGAGATAGGAGGCAGCCCACAAGGGGTGGCCGCACCCCCCTCCCATGGGGAGTCCGAATTGGACTAGGGAAGGGGGCGCGCCCTGATACGTCTCCAACGTATCTATAATTTTTTATTGTTCCATGCTATTATATTATATGTTTTGGATGTTTAATGGGCTTTAATATGCTCTTTTATACTATTTTTGGGACTAACCTATTAACCGGAGGCCCAGTGCCAGTTTTTTTGTGCCTATTTTAGAGTTTCGCGGAAAAGGAATACCGAACGGAATCCAAACAGAATGAAACCTTCGCAATGATCTTTCTTGGACCGAAAGCAAACTAGAAGACTTGGGGTTGAAGTCTGGAACTCCATGAGGCGGCATGAGGCAGCAGGGCGCGCCCAGGGGGGGTAGGCGCGGCCCCACCCTTGTGGGCCCCACGTAGCTCCATCGACGTACTTCTTCCGCCTATATATACTCTTATACCCTAGATCGAACACAAAGAGCCACGAAACCACTTTTCCACCGCTGCAACCTTCTGTACCCGTGAGATCCCATCTTGGGGCCTTTTCCTACGAGCTGCCGGAGGGGGAATCGATCACGGAGGGCTTCTACATCAACATCATAGCCTCTCCGATGAAGCGTGAGTAGTTTACCATAGTCCTTCGGGTCCATAGTTATTAGCTAGATGGCCTCTTCTCTCTCTTTGATTCTCAATACAAAGTTCTCCTCGATGTTCTTGGGGACCTATTCGATGTAATACTCTGTTGCGGTGTGTTTGCCGAGATTCGATGAATTGTGGGTTTATGAACTAGATTATCTATGATTATTATTTGGTTCTTTTCTGAATTCTTATATGCATGATTTGATATCGTTGCAAGTCTCTTTGAATTATCGGTTTAGTTTGGCCTACTAGATTGATCTTTCTTGCAATGGGAGAAGTGCTTAGCTTTGGGTTCAATCTTGCGGTGTCCTTTCCCAGTGACAGTAGGGGCAGAAAGGCACGTATTGTATTGCTGCCATCGAGGATAAAAAGATGGGGTTTATATCATATTGTTTGAGTTTATCCCTCTACATCATGTCATCTTGCTTAATGTGTTACTCTGTTCTTATGAACTTAGTACTCTAGATGCATACTGGATAGCAGTCGATGTGTGGAGTAATAGTAGTAGATGCACAATCGTTTGGATCTACTAGACATGGACGTGATGCCTATATTCATGATCATTGCCTAGATATTCTCATAACTATGCATTTTTCTATCAATTCCCAGCAGTAATTTGTTCACCCACCGTAATACATGCTATCTTGAGAGAAGCCACTAGTGAAACCTATGGCCCCCGGGTCTCTTTCTTATTATATTGCATCTCTTTTGTTTACATTGCATATCATTTACTATTTTGCAATCTTTACTTTCCAATCTATACAACAAAAATACCAAAAATATTTACTTTACTATCTCTATCAGATCTCACTTTTGCAAGTGATCGTGAAGGGATTGACAACCCTTTTATCGCGTTGGTTGCGAGGTTCTTGATTGTTTGTGCAGGTACTAGGTGACCTGTGTGTTGTATCCTATTGGATTTATACCTTGGTTCTCAAAAACTAAGGGAAATACTTACGCTACTTTGCTGCATCACCCTTTCCTCTTCAAGGGAAAACCAACGCATGCTCAAGAGGTAGCAAGAAGGATTTCTGGCCCTGTTGCCGGGGAGATCTACGCCAAGTCAAGACATACCAAGTACCCATCCTAAACTCTTCTCCCTCGCATTACATTATTTGCCATTCACCTCTAGTTTTGTCTCACCCACTTCACAAATTTTGCCTTTTATTCGCCCTCTTCCGTTCGATCTTTCGTTTGCTTGTGTTACCATGTGCCTCCTTTTTTGCTTGCATCTTTGCTTGATAAAAGTTTATGGATACTCATACACTTGCTAACCTTTTTAAGAGATCCAATTATGATGAACCAATTGCTAGTGAGTTTTGTGCACTAGATTATCTTTATGAAGTTTTGGTTGAAATTCGTGAATCTGAAAATTGTGATGAAGAAAATTATGAAGTGATTCACGATAGATCCTTGAATAAAAAGAATGATTGCAATGATTTTACTATTAATTCTATTGATGTCAATTATGCTAATAATATGCAAAACCCTAAGCTCGGGGATGCTAGCTTTGCTATGTCCACTACTTGTCGCAATAATCATGATTGGGGTGACTCTTCTTATGATCTTGAAAATTTATTTAAGCCCCATGATGAATATGAGATTGATAATATTGTTTGCAATAATATTGAAAGTGGGTTTGGAAGAGTGTCAACTTTAGATCCCACATATTTGGAGAATATTCAATCTTATGAAATTTTTGATAAAAGTGGGTTTGGAGAGGTCATGACTTTAGTTAATGTTAATCCCACTATTTTGGAAGAGTGTCAACTTCGCATGCATGTGGATCGTGTTGAGAATATGTTATGTGATAGCTATATTGTTGAATTTGATTATGATCCTACATGTAATTATTATGAGAGAGGAAAATATGGTTGTAGAAATTTTCGTGATATTAAATTACCTCTCTTCATGTTGAAATTGCTATCGTTTCCTTCTTCTTCCTTGCATATGCTAGTTTTTGCTTGCCTTGATAATTTGTTTGCTTATAAAATGCCTATTCACAGGAAGTATGTTAGACTTGAAGTGTGTTTTTCACATGTTTTATGATGCTCTCTTTGTGCTTCAATTCTTGCCTTCATGTGAGCATCATTGAAATCTCAATGCCTAGCTAGGGGCGTTAAGCGATAGTGCTTGTTGGGAGGCAACCCAATTTTATTTTTGTTCTTTACTTTTTGTTCCTGTTTAGTAATAAATAATTCATATATCCTCTGCAATGATTGTTTTTTTATGTTTTAATTAGTGTTTGTGCCAAGTAAAGCCTTTAGGATCTTCTTGGGTGATTGTTATTTGATCTTGCTGATAAAAACAGAAAGTATGCGCTCACAAAAGTAATTTTCATGTTTTACCAAAGAGCGATAAAATACCAATTCCAACTGCAGTAGATCAATATAAAAAATTTCCTGGTCTTTCTAAGTTTTCAGTATTTTTGGAGTTACAGAAGTATTCGAAACCTCCAGATTGCTACAGACTATTCTGTTTTTGACAGATTCTGTTTTCGCGTGTTGTTTGCTTATTTTGATGCATCTATGGCTAGTATGGGGGGTATGAACCATAAAGAAGTTGGAATACATTAGGTTTAACACCAATATAAATAAAGAATGAGTTAATTACAGTACCTTAAAGTGGTGGTTTATTTTCTTATACTAACGGAGCTCATGAGATTTTCTGTTGAGTTTTGTGTTGTGAAGTTATCAAGTTTTTGGGTAAAGATCAGATGGATTTTGGAACAAGGAGTGGCAAGAGCCTAAGCTTGGGGATTCCCAAGGCACCACAAGGTAAAATTCAAGGACAACCAAAAGCCTAAGTGTGACGCCCGGGTAATTAAGCTACAGTAATCCTCACTAATGATGCCACGTCACCTCTGTCACTGTAGTTAATCTCGGGTTAAATCAAAACGGTTTCGATATTCAATTCAAAATTATGATGGTAATAAAAGTTTTCAAAAAAATAATAAAACAAAAATGGTCGGTGGTTGCCAAATATTACAAAGATAATTATGGTGTATGGTTCACAATTTTATAAAATGCCTAAGTGTTTATAAATAAATAAAAACAGAAAAGAAAATAAATAAAAAGAAAACAGAAAACAAACAACAAAAAAAAATATAAAAGGGACCCCCCCCCCGCTGGGCCAGACGGCCCAACCGGCCAGGCCACCACCGGCCTAACTGGCCCACCCGCACGGCCCAGCCGACCCCCACTCCTCCCTTATCCTCTCACCCCCACCCGAACCCTATCCACTCCCCCCCACTCCCCCACGATCCCCTTCTCCTTCCCCCGATCTGGATCAGGAAAACGGCGCCCGACCCCATTGCCTCGGCGTGCATCGCTGCCCCACCGCGCCTCGGTCCTCCTCCGCACGCCGCCGCGGCTCCCGCTTCGTTGTTACCGTGTCGCCCCGGCCTCTTCTCCCTTCCGCGACGCCGTCCTTCTCCTCGACTCCTCACCGGACACCGCCGCCGCCCGGAACTGCCCCGACGGCCTGCTTCCTCTCCGCCGTCGTCATCGTCTCCACCTCGCGCACCACTGCCTCGAACCCTACTCCCCACGTGAGCCGCGCCCCCTCCTCTCTCTCCCTGTCCGCGCGCTGCTCACGCCAGTGCCGAGACCGCACGCGCTCACCGCGGCTGCATTCCGCGCCACCGCGCGCGCTCGCGCTGAGCGCGCCCCGCGCGCTGTCCCATCGCCCCCCCTCGCGTCCAGTTCCTTCCTCCCTCGCGCCTGCCGCTCCCAGCGCCGCCCGCTGCAGCCACCGCGCCTTCTCCTCGCTGCTCGCCGCGCCACTGGCCACCACCACCATCGCAGCGCAGCTCAACCACAGCCCCGCTCGGCCCCGCTTGCCGAGCCTCTCTGCGCGGCCCCGCTGCTACGCCCGGCGGCCGCCCGCCGCTGCCACCGTGGCCTTCAACAATGACCGCCGGCGCCTCCCCACTCCCTCTGGCCACCGCTGACCCCTGCCGCCCGCGTGCTGCTCGCCGGCTGCGTCGCCGCGCCACCCGCCTCTGGCCCCACACGCCGGCGCCTTCCTAGCGCCGCCCTTGGCCGCCGGCGCCCTGCTGTTGGCCTGGGCAAGAGCCCCGATGGGCTCGCGCCCGTCACCCGGTTTCGCCCGAACCAGCGCGCCCGTTCCAGTGGCCCTGGGCCACTTACACGCGGGCCCCAGCGCCCAGAACGTTTTAGTAAAATATATATATATTAAAAAAAAGAAAAAAGAATTTTAAAAATATATAAATGTATTATAAATAAATAAATAATAATATAATTAATTACTTAATTAATTCTGATTAAGTTAACTAATTAAGGTTAATTAACCTAATGACTAATTAACCTAATTAACTACTGTTAATTAACTAACAGAGTATGACGAGTGGGACCCACACGTAAGTTTGACCAAGTCAACCCTGTTGACTGCTGATGTCAGCATGACATCATGCTGATGTCATAAATCCAAATTTCGAATTAAATTAAATAATTAATTAAATTCCAGAAATTAGTAAAATCTTTAGAAAATCATATCTTTTAATCCGTAACTCGGATGAAAAAACTTTGTACATGAAAGTTGCTCAGAACGACGAGACGAATCCGGATACGCAGTCCGTTCGTCCGCCACACACCCCTAACCTATCGAACCCGCAACTCCCCCCCCCCCTTCGGCTCCTCTGCCTGAAATCGCGAAACACCGGGAATACTTTCCCGGATGTATTCCCCCTTAACCGGTACCACCTCATACCACGTTAGGGCACGCCTAGCAGCGTTACTTGTCATGTCATGCTTCACTAAGCATATGCTTGCATTATATTTATTGTTTCTTCCCCCTCTTCTCTCTCTAGACACCGAGACCGACGCCGCTGCTACCCCGTACGACTACGGTGTTGACGACCCCTCTCTCTTGCCAGAGCAACCAGGCAAGCCCCCCCTTTTGATCACCAGATATCGCCTACCCTTCTCTATACTGCTTGCATTAGAGTAGTGTAGCATGATACTTCTTTTCGTTATTCCTATCCTGATGCATAGCCTGTCCTTGTTATTACTGTTGTTACCTTTACCTGCTATCCTACTGCTTAGTATAGGATGCTAGTTTATCATCAGTGGCCCTACATTCTTGTCCGTCTGCCATGCTATACTATTGGGCCGTGATCACTCGGGAGGTGATCACGGGTATATGCTATATATTTTAAACATGATACATGTGGTGACCAAAGTCGGGTTGGCTCGAGGAGTACCCGCGAGTGATTCACGGATTGGGGGCTGAAAGGACCTTTGTCCCGACGGCCCTCTGTGTGGATCTTTGTGGCAGAGCGACAGGGTAGGTTCCGACCACCTAGGAGAGAGGTGGGCCTGGCCCTGGTCGGTGTTCGCGGATACTTAACACGCTTAACGAGATCTGGGTATTTGATCTGAGTCTGGCCATTTGGTCTATACGCACTAACCATCTACGTGGGAGTAGTTATGGGTATCCCGGCGTCGTGGTATCAGCCGAAGCCTTCTTGACGTCAGCGACGGAGCGGCGCGCGCTGGATTGGACTGGAACGCCACTAGGCTAGGTCTGCTTCCGGCCGCCCTCGCAATGTGCAGGTGTGCTAAGGGCGATGGGCCCAGACCCCTGGGCGCTTAGGTTTAGACCGGCGTGCTGACCTCTCTGTTGGTCTAGGTGGGGCTACGACGTGTTGATCTTCCGAGGCCGGGCATGACCCAGGAGAGTGTGTCCGGCCAAATGGGATCGAGCGTGTTGGGGTATGTGGTGCACCCCTGCAGGGAAGTTTATCTATTCGAATAGCCGTGTCCCTCGGTAAAAGGACGACCCGGAGTTGTACCTTGACCTTATGACAACTAGAACCGGATACTTAATAAAACACACCCTTCCAAGTGCCAGATACAGCCGGTGGTCGCTCTCTCACAGGGCGACGAGGGGAGGATCATCGGTTAGGATTATGCTATGCGATGCTACTTGGAGGACTTCAGTCTACTCTCTTCTACATGCTGCAAGACGAAGGCTCCCAGAAGCGTAGTCTTCGACAGGATTAGCTATCACCCTCTTATTCCGGCTTTCTGCAGTTCAGTCCACATATGATACCCTTACTCCATTTGATACCCATGCATATGTAGTGTAGCTCCTTGCTTGCGAGTACTTTGGATGAGTACTCACGGTTGCTTTCTCCCCCTTTTCCCCCCCTTTCCTTTCTTTCTGGTTGTCGCAACCAGATGTTGGAGCCCAGGAGCCAGACGCCACCATCGTCGACGACCCCTATACCGGAGGTGCCTACTACTACGTGATGCCCGCTGACGACGACCAGGAGTAGTTAGGAGGATCCCAGGCAGGAGGCCTGCGCCTCTTTCGATCTGTATCCCAGTTTGTGCTAGCCTTCTTAAGGCAAACTTGTTTAACTTATGTCCGTACTCAGATATTGTTGCTTCCGCTGACTCGTCTATGATCGAGCTCTTGTATTCGAGCCCTCGAGGCCCCTGGCTTGTAATATGATGCTTGTATGACTTATTTTTATTTGTATAGTTATGTTGTGATATCTTCCCGTGAGTCCCTGATCTTGATCATACACATTTGCGTGCATGATTAGTGTACGATTGAATCGGGGGCGTCACAAGTTGGTATTAGAGCCGACTGCCTGTAGGAACCCCCCCTTCCACACTCCTTGGCCGAAGTCGAGTCTAGACATTGCAAAAACTTTTACTAACTTGGCTGTGTGCCTTACGGGCCCACGTCGCCATCGGGTGGTGCTAGGATCTTTTACTCCTCGACCTTTACTCTGGGACTCTGAACTCCCTTCTACTCGGGTTAAACGAATTCACTAACTCTGACACTAGGGTCCCGTTACGACATTCACCCCAAAGTTGGATAAGCCCTAGTTATTCTTTAGTGTAGTACTTGAACATTATCCACATTGTCATTTGACTCCTGTGAAAACAACTTTGTTTTCAGATGGAACCCACGACGCAGGTCGTGCGCCACACGACGGCCATTGGTGCCTCAGGATCACCTGCGGTGTTGGCTGAGATGATGACCTATCTGGGTTATCGCTGGCACCCTGAGTACACCGTCTATGAGGAGTATCAGGACTTCAACCAGGAGCAGTACCGTGCCGTTGTCCACCTCTACTCTCGGGAGTATGACTCCACTACCGTGATGCACACTGCTTATGGTGTTGGAGTGACTATCGATATGGCGGTCCACGATGCTGCTTATGCTGCTCTGGCACGTCTTCGGGGCGAGTATCAGGAGTTGGACACCTCCCCCTTCAGGCACATTGCTATTGCATCCGATGTTGGTGCGGAGGGTTACTACACTGCTGCCTACTCCACTATCACCCGAGAGCCATTCTACCATCAGAACCTGGTTCTGCATGCTGATGGGCTGGATAGAGCTAACCGAGCTCTTCGCCACGAGTTGTACACCACCCGTCAGCACCTGTATCGTGCTCTGACGCTGTTGCACCCCTCTGTCCGCTCTGGTAATCTGTCGCGTTCTGCGATCTACCCTGCCCGGACCGTGATGCCCCAGGGCGTCGGCTGGCCAGATGTGGGAGGCTACTCTCCTGCATTGGGCCCTCTCCTGCCACCTGCGCATCGGGTTCCGCACCAGAGTATCCGCGGACCCCAGGCTACTCGCGTGGAGGTCTTCCCTTCGCGTCACTACCAGCTGTCGGGCTACACCTACCTCCGCAGTACCGCATGGGACTGACGTAGACTTGCTTATTAGAGTTAGATGCATTCGCCGCGAGCCTGTGTGCCGCCTACAATGTCTTAGTCTATGTATTGAACACTGTGTAACGAACTCTATGCATGATCTCTTTTGTAAGATATGCCGACTACTATGTGGTATCTATCGTGCTGCTTTCGTTGTGCATGTTTCATCATGAATGATTCTTGTTTTTACAATTCCTCAATGCTGAACTACCCCTGTTAAACATTAGCAGGATGGTTAGACCAGGTGGTCGTGGTCGTGGTGGCAACGCCCCACCACCGCCTGAGTACATGGCTGGTATGATCCAACAGCTTGAGATGAATCGCCAGTTCATGGAGAATATGATGGCTCAGTTTCCTCGCCCCAATATGAACCAGCAGCCAACCCCAGTAACTCTGCAGGATTTCATGCGCCTGAACCCAACAGTGTACCGCAGCTCAACCCAGCCTCTGGATGCTGATGACTGGCTCCGTGACATCACCTATGAGATGGAGTCTGCTGATGTAGCCCCTGCCAGCTATGTCACCTTTGCTTCCTTCTTCCTGAAGGGACCCGCAGCTCAATGGTGGGACAGCCACAGGCGTACACTGCCAGCTGGAACAATCATCACCTGGCCAGACTTCCAAGCTGCCTTCCGTGCTCGCTTCATTCCTCAGGGAGTTATGGACCGGAAGAAGCGTGAGTTCCGCAACCTCACCCAAGGCAACAAGACTGTGGAAGCTTATCAGCGGGAGTTTCTTGACTTGTCCCGCTATGCTGAAGAAGACATTGCAACTGATGCACGCAGACAGGAGAAGTTCCGTGATGGCCTTCAAGCTGACATCAAGCTCGCACTTCTAGTGCATGACTTTACTGATTTCGCCACCTTGGTGAACAAGGCCATCAACGTCGAAACTGGTCTGCAGGAATACCAGAGCTCTCACAGGCGCAATCATGACACGGGCTCATCTTCGGGCCCGTCCTCACAGAAGCGCAAGATATGGATTCCCAATAGCTTGTACCAGCCGGATGCACCTACCCCAAGGCAGACCTATGCTGCACCTCGTCTGCCTACTCCTCCGACTAGGCGGCCAAGACTCCCACCTCCACCACCACAAGCTCCTGTTCCCACTCCCAATAATGGATTGTGCTTCAGGTGTGGACAACCAGGACATCGTGCTAGGGAATGCAACCAGAACCCGAATCAACTGGCCCTTCCAGCAACTGGCCGTGGAAGCAACCAGCCCCGCAGCAACAATGCCAAGTCTTATGGTCGTGTTCATGCCAACCACGTTGATCTGAGCGAAGCTCAAGACCAGCCTGCTACTGTGATGGGTACCCTCCTCGTAAATTCAGTACCAGCATCCGTTTTATTTGATACAGGTGCATCTCATTCATTCATGTCAGAAGGTTTTGCATGCTTGCACGACATTAAATGTGAGAACATGGATGCTTCACTATTAGTACACACCCCCGCGGGCCAATGCCGAACCTCCATGATTTGCAACGACGTCCCTGTAGAAATCGAAGGACTGGAATTCCTTGTCTCTCCCATCGTACTGAAGTCATGTAGCATTGATCTCATTCTGGGAATGAATTGGTTAAAAGCGCATACTGCTTCTATAGTTTGCGCCACTAAGGTCGTCCATTTGCTACACCCTTCTGATGAAATAATAGCTTATCAAGCTCATCTAGTTCAGAACGCCGAGGCACGGCTTTATGCCTTGAATGCGTTGAACGCTGCACCACTCGAGGGCATTGAAAACATTCTCGTCGTTCGTGAATTCCAAGATGTCTTCCCAGAAGAACTTCCAGGTATTCCCCCTGCTAGAGCTGTCGAATTCATCATCGACTTGAAACCCGGCACCACCCCTATAGCTAAACGACCCTATAAGATGCCGCCGCATGAACTCATTGAGCTTAAGGAGGAAATCGACAAATCTCTTGTCAAAGGTTTCATTCGCCCAAGTTGCTCTCCTTGGGGAGCACCTTCTCTCTTTGTTAGGAAGAAGGATGGGACAAACCGATTGGTCCAAGACTACCGTCCTATAAACCAAGCTACCATTCAGAATAAATACCCTCTTCCTCGGATCAATGATCTTTATGATCAACTGGCTGGTTCATCAGTGTTCTCCAAACTCGACTTGAGGTTGGGTTACCACCAGATCCGTGTTCGTGAAGAGGACATCCCAAAAACCGCCTTCGTGACTCGGTATGGGTCATATGAGTACACCGTCATGTCATTCGGATTAACGAATGCTCCCGCCACCTTCTCTCGTCTGATGAATTATATATTCATGGATTACCTCGACAAGTTCGTCGTGGTATATCTGGATGATATCCTTGTATTTTCCAAGAACGAGGAAGAACATGCTGTACATCTGCGTCTTGTGCTAGCGAAGCTTCGAGAACATCAGCTGTATGCTAAGTATTCCAAGTGTGAATTCTGGCTTCCCGAAGTAACCTATCTTGGGCATGTCATCTCCAAAGATGGTATTGCCGTCAACCCTGAACGAGTTCAGGCTATTCTCGATTGGACTCCTCCGAAGAATGTGAAGCAAGTCCGAAGTTTTCTCGGTCTCGCCAGCTATTGCCGTCGATTCGTCGAGAACTTCTCCAAGATTGCCAGGCCTCTGACTAGTTTATTGCATAAGGGTGTCAAGTTCGACTGGACAGACAAGTGTCAGGAAAGTTTCCAGGCGCTCAAAGACAAATTGACTTCTGCCCCCGTGCTTGCACCACCTGATACTAAGAAGGACTTCGTCATTTACTGCGACGCTTCCCGTCAAGGATTAGGCTGTGTCCTAATGCAAGAGCGCAGAGTGATTGCTTATGCCTCTCGTCAATTGCGCCCTCACGAAGAAAACTACCCAGTTCACGACCTCGAGCTTGCTGCTGTCATTCATGCACTGAAGCAGTGGCGACATTACCTTCTCGGTAATCGTTGCGAGATCTTCACCGACCATCAAAGTCTGAAGTATCTGTTTACTCAGCCAGATTTGAACCTACGCCAGCAAAGATGGATGGAGACTGTTGCAGACTTTGACGTGGATATATCTTATACCCCCGGCAAGGCTAATGTGATGGCTGATGCCTTGAGCCGCAAGTCGTACTGCAACCACCTCCAGGTTCATAAAGTTCAGCCCTCGCTTACCGAAGAATTTAGAAGGCTGAACCTCCATATTGTTCCTCCGGGATCACTCGCTCCCCCTCCCGAAGGTTTCCCCAAACAGAACCTCCATGTTGTTTCCAAGGGTTCTCTCAATACCCTGGTTGCGAAACCAGATCTTGTGGACACCATCAAATGGATACAGAAGTGTGACGATGAAGTCCTCAAGATTAAGCGCGACCTCAAAAGGGGAAAGCCCTCATTCTTCACGATCGCCGACGATGGCGCCTTGTATTTCAAAGGCCGCTTAGTGGTACCTTGTTCGAAGAAAAACCTGGATAAGACTAAAAGGGTTATGCAAGAAGCCCATGATACGCCTCTGTCCATCCATCCTGGTAGTACAAAGATGTACCAGGATATTCGTCAAAGATTTTGGTGGTCTAATATGAAGCAGGACATTGCTCGTTATGTTGCTGAATGTGACGTTTGTCGCCGAATCAAAGCAGAGCATCAAAGGCCTGCTGGAACTCTGCAACCTATCTCTATTCCTGAATGGAAATGGGACCATGTTGAGATGTACTTCGTCACTGGTTTTCCCAAATCGCAGAAAGGTAATGATGCTATTCTTGTCGTCATTGACCGGCTTTCCAAAGTTGCCCATTTTATGGCGGTCAAAGAGACAATCACGGCTAGTCAGCTTGCTACTCTCTACATGGCCAGAATTGTTTCACTTCACGGTATCCCACTGGTTATCAGTTCAGACCGTGGCAGCTTATTCACTTCAAGGTTTTGGGCAAGTTTCCAAGAAGCTATGGGGACTCATCTGTCGTTCAGTACTGCGTTCCATCCTCAGTCACAAGGGCAAGTTGAACGTGTAAACCAAGTTCTCGAAGACATGCTTCGAGCTTGTGTAATCTCATTCGGCAAGAAATGGGAGGAATCTCTTCCATATGCCGAGTTCTCTTATAATAATAGCTATCAAGCTAGTCTGAAGATGTCCCCCTTCGAAGTGCTTTATGGACGAAAGTGTCGAACCCCTCTGAACTGGTCAGAAACTGGGGAACGCCCACTCTTCGGTCCGGATATTATCCAACAGGCCGAAGAACAAGTTCGCATTATTCGCGAGCATCTTAAGACTGCTCAGTCACGTCAGAAAAGTCAGTATGACCGTCATCACCAAGACATGGTCTATCAACCTGGCGAAAAGGCTTATCTTCGAGTTACACCAATGAAGGGTGCTCACCGCTTCGGGATCAAAGGGAAGCTAGCTCCCCGCTATATTCGCCCATTCACTATTCTGGAAAGGCGTGGAAAAGTGGCATATCAACTGGAGCTTCCGTTGAACCTTTCTCAGGTTCACGATGTGTTCCACGTGTCACAACTCCGACGCTGCTTCAAGGACCCAATCCGAGCTGTGGATCATGAAGTGCTCGAATTACAACAGGACCTCTCCTATAAAGAGCATCCGGTCCGCATTCTTGACCAAGCTGAACGCCGCACACGTCAGAAGGCGATCAAATTCCTCAAAGTCCAGTGGTCGAATCACTCTGAAGACGAAGCCACCTGGGAACGCGAGGATCGTCTGCGTGATGAATACCCCGCACTCTTTCCTTCTACCTCCTAAATCTCGGGACGAGATTTCTTGTAGTGGAGGAGAATTGTGACGCCCGGGTAATTAAGCTACAGTAATCCTCACTAATGATGCCACGTCACCTCTGTCACTGTAGTTAATCTCGGGTTAAATCAAAACGGTTTCGATATTCAATTCAAAATTATGATGGTAATAAAAGTTTTCAAAAAAATAATAAAACAAAAATGTTCGGTGGTTGCCAAATATTACAAAGATAATTATGGTGTATGGTTCACAATTTTATAAAATGCCTAAGTGTTTACAAATAAATAAAAACAGAAAAGAAAATAAATAAAAAGAAAACAGAAAACAAACAACAAAAAAAAAATATAAAAGGGACCCCCCCCCGCTGGGCCAGACGGCCCAACCGGCCAGGCCACCACCGGCCCAACTGGCCCACCCGCACGGCCCAGCCGACCCCCACTCCTCCCTTATCCTCTCACCCCCACCCGAACCCTATCCACTCCCCCCCACTCCCCCACGATCCCCTTCTCCTTCCCCCGATCTGGATCAGGAAAACGGCGCCCGACCCCATTGCCTCGGCGTGCATCGCTGCCCCACCGCGCCTCGGTCCTCCTCCGCACGCCTCCGCGGCTCCCGCTTCGTTGTTGCCGTGTCGCCCCGGCCTCTTCTCCCTTCCGCGACGCCGTCCTTCTCCTCGACTCCTCACCGGACACCGCCGCCGCCCGGAACGACCCCGACGGCCTGCTTCCTCTCCGCCGTCGTCATCGTCTCCACCTCGCGCACCACTGCCTCGAACCCTACTCCCCACGTGAGCCGCGCCCCCTCCTCTCTCTCCCTGTCCGCGCGCTGCTCACGCCAGTGCCGAGACCGCACGCGCTCACCGCGGCTGCATTCCGCGCCACCGCGCGCGCTCGCGCTGAGCGCGCCCCGCGCGCTGTCCCATCGCCCCCCTCGCGTCCGGTTCCTTCCTCCCTCGCGCCTGCCGCTCCCAGCGCCGCCCGCTGCAGCCACCGCGCCTTCTCCTCGCTGCTCGCCGCGCCACTGGCCACCACCACCATCGCAGCGCAGCTCAACCACAGCCCCGCTCGGCCCCGCTTGCCGAGCCTCTCCGCGCGGCCCCGCTGCTACGCCCGGCGGCCGCCCGCCGCTGCCACCGTGGCCTTCAACAATGACCGCCGGCGCCTCCCCACTCCCTCTGGCCACCGCTGACCCCTGCCGCCCGCGTGCTGCTCGCCGGCTGCGTCGCCGCGCCACCCGCCTCTGGCCCCACACGCCGGCGCCTTCCTAGCGCCGCCCTTGGCCGCCGGCGCCCTGCTGTTGGCCTGGGCAAGAGCCCCGATGGGCTGGCGCCCGTCACCCGGTTCCGCCCGAACCAGCGCGCCCGTTCCAATGGCCCTGGGCCACTTACACGCGGGCCCCAGCGCCCAGAACGTTTTAGTAAAATATATATATATTAAAAAAAAGGAAAAAGAATTTTAAAAATATATAAATGTATTATAAATAAATAAATAATAATATAATTAATTAATTAATTACTTAACTTAATTAATTCTGATTAAGTTAACTAATTAAGGTTAATTAACCTAATGACTAATTAACCTAATTAACTACTGTTAATTAACTAACAGAGTATGACGAGTGGGACCCACACGTAAGTTTGACCAAGTCAACCCTGTTGACTGCTGATGTCAGCATGACATCATGCTGATGTCATACATCCAAATTTCGAATTAAATTAAATAATTAATTAAATTCCAGAAATTAGTAAAATCTTTAGAAAATCATATCTTTTAATCCGTAACTCGGATGAAAAAACTTTGTACATGAAAGTTGCTCAGAACGACGAGACGAATCCGGATACACAGTCCGTTCGTCCGCCACACACCCCTAACCTATCGAACCCGCAACTTTCCCCCCCTTCGGCTCCTCTGCCCGAAATCGCGAAACACCGGGAATACTTTCCCGGATGTATTCCCCCTTAACCGGTACCACCTCATACCACGTTAGGGCACGCCTAGCAGCGTTACTTGTCATGTCATGCTTCACTAAGCATATGCTTGCATTATATTTATTGTTTCTTCCCCCTCTTCTCTCTCTAGACACCGAGACCGACGCCGCTGCTACCCCGTACGACTACGGTGTTGACGACCCCTCTCTCTTGCCAGAGCAACCAGGCAAGCCCCCCCTTTTGATCACCAGATATCGCCTACCCTTCTCTATACTGCTTGCATTAGAGTAGTGTAGCATGATACTGCTTTTCGTTATTCCTATCCTGATGCATAGCCTGTCCTTGTTATTACTGTTGTTACCTTTACCTGCTATCCTACTGCTTAGTATAGGATGCTAGTTTATCATCAGTGGCCCTACATTCTTGTCCGTCTGCCATGCTATACTATTGGGCCGTGATCACTCGGGAGGTGATCACGGGTATATGCTATATATTTTAAACATGATACAAGTGGTGACCAAAGTCGGGTTGGCTCGAGGAGTACCCGCGAGTGATTCACGGATTGGGGGCTGAAAGGACCTTTGTCCCGACGGCCCTCTGTGTGGATCTTTGTGGCAGAGCGACAGGGTAGGTTCCGACCACCTAGGAGAGAGGTGGGCCTGGCCCTGGTCGGTGTTCGCGGATACTTAACACGCTTAACGAGATCTGGGTATTTGATCTGAGTCTGGCCATTTGGTCTATACGCACTAACCATCTACGTGGGAGTAGTTATGGGTATCCCGGCGTCGTGGTATCAGCCGAAGCCTTCTTGACGTCAGCGACGGAGCGGCGCGCGCTGGATTGGACTGGAACGCCACTAGGCTAGGTCTGCTTCCGGCCGCCCTCGCAACGTGCAGGTGTGCTAAGGGCGATGGGCCCAGACCCCTGGGCGCTTAGGTTTAGACCGGCGTGCTGACCTCTCTGTTGGTCTAGGTGGGGCTACGATGTGTTGATCTTCCGAGGCCGGGCATGACCCAGGAGAGTGTGTCCGGCCAAATGGGATCGAGCGTGTTGGGGTATGTGGTGCACCCCTGCAGGAAAGTTTATCTATTCGAATAGCCGTGTCCCTCGGTAAAAGGACGACCCGGAGTTGTACCTTGACCTTATGACAACTAGAACCGGATACTTAATAAAACACACCCTTCCAAGTGCCAGATACAACCGGTGGTCGCTCTCTCACAGGGCGACGAGGGGAGGATCATCGGTTAGGATTATGCTATGCGATGCTACTTGGAGGACTTCAGTCTACTCTCTTCTACATGCTGCAAGACGAAGGCTCCCAGAAGCATAGTCTTCGACAGGATTAGCTATCCCCCTCTTATTCCGGCTTTCTGCAGTTCAGTCCACATATGATACCCTTACTCCATTTGATACCCATGCATATGTAGTGTAGCTCCTTGCTTGCGAGTACTTTGGATGAGTACTCACGGTTGCTTTCTCCCCCTTTTCCCCCCCTTTCCTTTCTTTCTGGTTGTCGCAACCAGATGTTGGAGCCCAGGAGCCAGACGCCACCATCGTCGACGACCCCTATACCGGAGGTGCCTACTACTATGTGATGCCCGCTGACGACGACCAGGAGTAGTTAGGAGGATCCCAGGCAGGAGGCCTGCGCCTCTTTCGATCTGTATCCCAGTTTGTGCTAGCCTTCTTAAGGCAAACTTGTTTAACTTATGTCTGTACTCAGATATTGTTGCTTCCGCTGACTCGTCTATGATCGAGCTCTTGTATTCGAGCCCTCGAGGCCCCTGGCTTGTAATATGATGCTTGTATGACTTATTTTTATTTGTAGAGTTGTGTTGTGATATCTTCCCGTGAGTCCCTGATCTAGATCATACACATTTGCGTGCATGATTAGTGTACGATTGAATCGGGGGCGTCACACTAAGCTTGGGAATGCCCCGGAAGGCATCCCCTCTTTCGTCTTCGTCTATCGGTAACTTTACTTGAGGCCATATTTTTATTCACCACATGATAAGTGTTTTGCTTGGAGCGTCTTGTATGATATGAGTCTTTGCTTTTTAGTTTACCACAATCATCCTTGATGTACACACCTTTTGGGAGATACATGCATGAATTAGAATTTATTAGAATACTATATGTGCTTCACTTATATCTTTTGAGCTAGATAATTTTGCTCTAGTGCTTCACTTATATCTTTTTAGAGCACGGTGGTGGTTTTATTTTATAGAAATTATTGATCTCTCATGCTTCACTTATATTATTTTGATAGTCTTTTAGAACAGCATGGTAATTTTCTTTGGCTATAAAATTAGTCCTAATATGATGGGCATCCAAGATGGGTATAATAAAAACTTTCATATAAAGTGCATTGAATATTATTAGAAGTTTGATTCCTTATGATTGTTTTGAGATATGAAGATGGTGATATTAGAGTCATGCTAGTTGAGTAGTTGTGAATTTGAGAGATACTTGTCTTAAAGTTTGTGATTCCCGTAGCATGCACGTAGGGTGAACCGTTATGTGATGAAGTCGGAGCATGCTTTATTTATTGATTGTCTTCCTTATGAGTGGCAGTCGGGACGAGCGATGGTATTTTCCTACGATTATATCCCCCTAGGAGAATGCATGTAATACTTTGTTTCCATAACTAATGGATTTTTGCAATAAGTATGTGAGTTCTTTATGACTAATGTTGAGTCCATGGATTATATGCACTCTCACCCTTCCACCATTGCTAGCCTCTCTAGTACTGCGCAACTTTCGCCGGTACCATAAACCCACCATTCACGTTCCTCAAAACAGCCACCATACCTACCTATTATGGCATTTCTATAGCCATTCCGAGATATATTGCCATGCAACTTTCCACCGTTTCGTTTATTATGACATGCTCCATCATTGTCATATTGCTTTGCATGATCATGTAGTTGACATCGTATTTGTGGTAAAGCCACCGTTCATAATTTTTCATACATGTCACTCTTGATTCATTGCACATCCAGGTACACCGTCGGAGGCATTCACATAGAGTCATATTTTATTCTAAGTATCAAGTTGTAATGCTTGAGTTGTAAGTAAATAAAAGTGTGATGATCATCATTGTTAGAGCATTGTCCCAGTGAGGAAAGGATGATGGAGACTATGATTCCCCGACAAGTCGGGATGAGACTCCGGTTGAAAACTAAAAAAAAGGAAAAAAGAGGACATAAAAAAAGAAGAGAAAAGGCCCAAATTAAAAAATGATGAGAGAAAAACAGAGAAGGGACAATGCTACTATCCTTTTCCCACACTTGTGCTTCAAAGTAGCACCATGATCTTCATGATAGAGAGTCTCCTATTTTGTCACTTTAATATACTAGTGGGAATTTTTCATTATATAACTTGTCTTGTATATTCCAATGATGGGCTTCCTCAAAATGCCCTAGGTCTTCGTGAGCAAGCAAGTTGGATGCACACCCACTTAGTTTCTTTTTGAGCTTTCATACACTTATAGCTCTAGTGCGTCTGTTGCATGGCAATCCCTACTCACTCACATTCATATCTATTGATGAGCATCTACATAGCCCGTTGATACGCCTAGTTGATGTGAGACTATCTTCTCCTTTTTGTCTTCTCCACAACCACCATTCTATTTCACCTATAGTGCTATATCCATGGCTCACGCTCATGTATTGCGTAAAGATTGAAAAAGTTTGAGAACATCAAAAGTATGAAACAATTGCTTGGCTTGTCATCGGGGTTGTGCATGATTTAAATATTTTGTGTGATGAAGATAGAGCATAGCCAGACTATATGATTTTGTAGGTATAGCTTTCTTTGGCCATGTTATTTTGAGAAGACATGATTACTTTGTTAGTATGCTTCAAGTATTACTATTTTTATGTCAATATTAAACTTTAGTCTTAAATCTTTCGGATCTAAACATTCATGCCACAATAAATAAAATTACATTGATAATTATGTTAGGTAGCATTCCACATAAAAAATTCTGCTTTATCATTTACCTACTCGAGGACGAGCAGGAATTAAGCTTGGGGATGCTTGATACGTCTCCAACGTATCTATAATTTTTTATTGCTCCATGCTATTATATTATCTATTTTGAATGTTTAATGGGCTTTAATATGCTCTTCTGTATTATTTTTGGGACTAACCTATTAACCAGAGGCCCAGTGCCAGTTTATGTTTTTTTTGCCTATTTTAGAGTTTCGTAGAAAAGGAATACCAAAGAAAATGAAACCTTCGCGATGATCTTTCTTGGACCGAAAGCAAACCAGGAGACTTGGAGTCGAAGTTTGGAACTCCGTGAGGCGGCCACGAGGCAGGAGGGCGCACCCAGGGGGTAGGCGCCCCCACCCTCGTGGGCCCCACGTAGCTCCACCGACGTACTTCTTCCGCCTATACATACTCTTATACCCTAGATCAATCGCAGAGAGCCACAAAACTACTTTTCCACCACCGCAACCTTCTGTACTCGTAAGATCCCATCTTGGGGCCTTTTCCGACAATCTGCCGGAGGGGGAATCGATCACAGAGGGCTTCTACATCAACACCATAGCCTCTCCGATGAAGTGTGAGTAGTTTACCACAGACCTTCGGGTCCATAGTTATTAGCTAGAAGGTTTCTTCTCTCTCTTTGATTCTCAATACAAAGTTCTCCTCGATGTTCTTGGAGATCTATTCGATGTAATACTCTTTTGCGGTGTGTTTGCCGAGATCCGATGAATTGTGGGTTTATGAACAAGATTATCTATGAATATTATTTGGTTCTTTTCTGAATTCTTATATGCATGATTTGATATCTTTGCAAGTCTCTTCGAATTATCAGTTTAATTTGGCCTACTAGATTGATCTTTCTTGCAATGGGAGAAGTGCTTAGCTTTGGCTTCAATCTTGTGGTGTCCTTTCCCAGTGATAGTAGGGGCAGCAAGGCATGTATTGTATTGTTGCCATCGAGGATAAAAAGATGGGGTTTATATCATATTGTTTGAGTTTATCCCTGTACATCATGTCATCATGCTTAATCCATTACTATGTTCTTATGAACTTAATACTCTAGATTCATGCTAGATAGAGGTCGATGTGTGGAGTAATAGTAGTAGATGCAGAATCGCTTTGATCTACTAGACACGGACATGATGCCTATATTCATGATCTCTGCCTAGATATTCTCATAACTATGCACTTTTCTATCAATTGATCGGTAGTAACTTGTTCACCCACTGTAATACATGCTATCTTGAGAGAAGCCACTAGTGAAACCTATCGCCCCCGGGTCTCTTTCTTATTATATTGCATCTCTTTTATTTACATCGCATCTCGTTTACTATTTTTCAATATTTACTTTGCAATATATACAACAAAAATACCAAAAATATTTACTTTACTACCTCTATCTCATCTCACTTTTGCAAGTGACCGTGAAGGGATTGACAACCCCTTTATCGCGTTGGTTGTTAGGTTCTTGATTTTTTGTGCAGGTACTAGGTGACTTGTGCATTGTCTCCTACTGGATTGATACCTTGGTTCTCAAAAACTAAGGGAAATACTTACGCTACTTTGCTGCATCATCATTTTCTCTTCAAAGGAAAACCAACGCATGCTCAAGAGGTAGCACACCCCCCTTTCCTTCTCCTCCTCCCTCTCCCTTCCCCTTTCCCCCTCCATAAGAAAGGAAGGGGGGACGGATAGGACTTGGAGTCCTATTTGGTTTCCCCCATGGCGCGCCCTCTTGGGACGACCGCCTCCTCTTCTCCTAGTTTATATATGGGGCAGGGGGCACCCCAAGACACAACAATTGTACTCTTAGCCATGTGTGGTGCCCCCCTCCATAGTTTACTCCTCCGGTCATAGCGTCGTAGTGCTTAGGCGAAGCCCTGCGCGGATCACATCACCATCACCATCACCACGCCGTCGTGCTGAGGAAACTCTCCCTCGATCCTTTGCTGGATCAAGAGTTCGAGGGACGTCATTGGGCTGTACGTGAGTTGAACTCGGAGGTGCCGTACGTTCGGTACTAGATCGGTTGGATTGTGAAGATGTTCGGCTACATCAACCGCGTTACGCTTCCGCTTTCGGTCTACGAGGGTACGTGGACACACTCACCTCCTCTCGTTTTTATGGATCTCCTAGATAGATCTTGCGTGATCGTAGGAATTCTTTTGAAATTGCGTGCTACGTTCCCCAACAAAAAGGTAAGAGTGCGTATAATCCATGGATAGATTGGTAGGAAAAGACCATCGCTAGGTGGATAGATTGGTAGGAAAAGACCATCGCTCGTCCCCGATCGCCACTCATAAGGAAGACAATCAATAATAAATCATGCTTCAACTTCATAGAATAACGAGAGACTATACGTGTATGCTTTGGGAATCAGAAGCCTTAAGAACGATATTCTTACTAACCACAAGCATTTACTAGTACCTCCCACATATTCCATCTCTATATCGCAAAACTATTGCAAGGAATTGACA
Source organism: Triticum monococcum (assembly GCA_034509565.1). Lineage (NCBI taxonomy): Eukaryota > Viridiplantae > Streptophyta > Magnoliopsida > Poales > Poaceae > Triticum > Triticum monococcum. The sequence goes on along the minus strand of CM067842.1, from coordinate 522,632,319 downwards.
TATCATATTTAGTGATCCATAAGTTTTATGTAGGATTTTATGGCTAACCATGCAATTAACCAATTCTTGTTGACTCTCTAAATAGATATAAGTGAAGCATGAGAGTTTAATTCTTGCTACAAAAGATCATTCTCAAATAAGTAAAAGTGAAGCAAAAGAGGATTCTACAAATAATGGTTTTCTATGTGAAGAGAAACAGGTAGTCCAAACTTCAAATGATATAAGTGAAGCATATGAAGCATTCTATAAAGCCATACTCAGAAGATATAAGTGAAGTGCAATTAGCATTCTATAAATCAATCATGGACTATCTCATACCAGCATGGTGCATGAAAGAAAAGTGAAAACTAAATACAAAAGACGCTCCAAGATTTTCACATATCACATGAACGAAACAGAGACGAAAACGTACCGATACTTCTTGAAGAAAGATGGGATGCCTTCCGGGGGCATCCCGAAGATTAGACGCTTGAGTCTCCTTGAATATTTACTTGGGGTTCCTTGGGCATCCCCAAGCTTGAGCTTTTGCCTCTCCTCCTTCTCCTCATATCGAGACCTCCTCGATCTTTGATCACTTCATCCACACAAAACTCAACATGAAGCTCGGTAAGATCCATTAGTCTAATAAAGCAAATCACTATACTAAGTATTGTATTATAACTTTTCCATGGCTTATACCAGTGATAGAATTGATAGTTTCATCAAAACAAGCAAAACAATGCATCAAAAACAGAATCTGTCTTAAACAAGACAGTCTGTAGTAATATGAACATCGATCATACTTATGGTACTCAAAATTTCTAAAAAATTAAGAAAAAATAAACAATTTGTATAGCAAGACTTTGCAAAAAGTTTCAGAAACTTTCGACATTCCAGTAAAAATATATGTAAAATCACGCACTATAGCCAAAGTTTCTGTTTTTCCACCGCACATGCCAAGAAGCAATCTATTCATCCTAAAGGCAAATCTTGGCACAATAATTTTACAATACAAAGGATTTGTACAAGGGGGTAATTATTTTTGTTGAAAAGTTTCTGTAATTAAGATTCACAAAGTTTTCATGGGCATGAACAAAGTTCAAGGCTAGCTCCCACTTTGACAATGCTCGTCTGTCTCACTTTCACTTTTCCTTTTGTGAAGTTTTAAGGTCCCCTCTATTTTTGTTTTTAAACTTTATAAAAGTACTCAACAGAATAAAATGAGTCTCTAAAACTTCCGGGTTGTCTCCCTGGGAGCGCTTTCTTTAAAGCCATTAAGCTAGGCATAGAGTGCTCAAGTAATGAATCCACCCAGATCCCAAGGTATTTCAAAGCCAATTTTAATTAACAATGATTTGGCATTTAGTAGTGAGCACAAAGCAACATATATCATGCAATGACGAAGTCTAACTCTCTTCCTATGCAGCATCGGCATGTCATAAAATAACAATTCATGCACATCAAGTAAAGGCCAATACATAACATAAGTAGTTCCTTGGAATTTTATTGTGTTGGAAACATAGAGAGGCGGAGATGTAGTCCCTCTCTCATAATAATTGCAAGTAGGAGCAGCAAGCACATGCATATTATATTAATCAAAATCATCATGTGCAACGGTAAAAGGTAACCCATCAATATAATCCTTAATAGAAGCAAACTTCTCCGATATAGTGTAGTTGGGAGAATTAAAAAAAAATAGGACTATCATGTGTGGGTGCAATAGCAACAATTTCATGTTTAACATAAGGAACAATAGCAAGTTCATCTCCAATAGCATAATTCATATTGGCATCATGGCCACAAGCATAGCAAGCATCAAGTTCATCAAAAAGCTATATTTCAAACGAATCAATGGGATCATAGCAATTATCATAATATTCATCCTTCGGTAAGCATGAAGGGAAATTAAATAATGTATGAATTGAAGAGTTACTCTCATTAGAAGGTGGGCACGGGTTGATAACCCGCTCTTCCTCCTTTTGTTCTTCACTCTCCTCATCATCTTTTTCATCCAATGAGCTCATAGTTTCATCAATTTCTTCTTCCATAGACTCCTGCAAAATACTAGTCTCTTCTTGGACAATGGAGACTTTCTCAATAAATATATCAATATCGGAATTGTATTTTTAATTTTCATAGAAATATTTAAGGATGGCACAATTTTTAGGTCTATAAACATCATCATCAAAAGCTTCATACTTTAAAAACAAAGATTCAATTTCATAAGCACCCTTAAAACCAACAAATTCTTCTATTCGTTCCACATCATAATAATCATATATACCATTGGCATAAGAAGCCAAGCTTTCATTATCATTAAATTTGCATGAAAAGGGAAGGTGTGGAGCGTTCATCCTAGAGCAACAAGTATAATCATATCTCTGGCATAAATTCCAAGCATACCAATGCAACATATAAATTTGATCCCATAATAGTTTCCCTTTTTGTGTCAAGCGATAATCCCTGAAGTATTCACGTTGATCCAACGTGTCTCCCATTATCAAGTTGAATGGGGTTTTCTCAATACTATCGAAGTGATGCATAATATTTTTCACATAACGAGCGTCGAGGGTTTTAGGAGGTTTTCCATCTCCATGAGTAGCAAGTACCACTAATTTTTTTGGTGTTTCGTGTTCCATATCCAAAGCTAAAGATAGAGAACAACTTAGAACATAAAATAAAAACTACTTAGTGAGAAAGCAAACAAGCACACAAGAGAATATTCACCCCATGCTATTGCTCCCCGGCAACGATGCTAGAAAAAGGTGTTGATAACCCACAAGTATAGGGGATCGTTTGGAGCCTTCTTCGATAAATAAGAGTGTCGAACCCAATGAGGATCTAAAGGTAGAACAAATATTCCCCCAAGTTCTATCGACCACCGATACAACTCTACGCACACTTGACATTTGCTTTACCTAGAACAAGTATGAAACTATTTTGCTAGAATAAAACTATGAGTACTTTGCGAGAATAAAACTACAAATAAATTGCAAGGTAAGAGAAGTGGATAGATTTTGTCAACAGGAAAGTCATTTGTCCCTAGGCAATCGATAACAAGTATCGGTAATCATTCTTGTAATTTTATATGAGGGAGAGGCACGAGCTAACATACTTTCTCTACTTGGATCATATGCACTTATGATTGGAACCCTAGCAAGCATCCGCAACTACTAAAGATCATTAAGGTCGTGAAACCCAACCATAACATTAAGTATCAAGTCCTCTTTACTCCCATATGCCATAACCCACTTATCCGCATTTAGGCTGATGTCACCCCCGCAACAACAACAATAAGCAAACCATGAACATATTGCAACACCCTACAGCGGGGGGCCCCTCCGTTTCCGTGACATGGCGGGCATCGTAGGACAACACCATAAATAAAATATACAATCATACCAACCAAGATCATGATTAACCCACATGATAAAATAGATCTACTAAAACATCATAGGATAACCATAGATCATTGGTAAATAATGTATGTAGTTGAGCACCATGTTTAAGTAGAGATTACAGCGGGGAGAAGGGGTGTTACACCGCTGCATAGAGGGGGAGAGAGTTGGTGTTGACGGTAACAAGATTGTTGATGTAGATCGCCGTCACGATCCTTGCCCCGGTGGCACTCCGGTGCCACCGGGAGAGAGGAGGAGAGAGCCCCCTCCTTATTCCTTGGCCTCCCCCTAGATGGGAGGAGAGTTCCCCCTCTGGTCCATGGCCTCCATGGCGGTGGAGGGGCGGGAGCCCCTCCGAGATTGGATCTCCCTCTCTGTTCTCTTTTGTTTCGCTTTTCCAGATCTAGCTGAAAACCGCTTCTTATATTCCCAGAGATCCGTAACTCCGATTGCGCTGAAATTTTAACACGATTTTTTCAGATATAAGATTCCTTGCGCCCGAAGTAGAGACCCAACCGACATATGAGGTGATCATAAGACACATGGGTGCACCTGGGGCCTAGGGTGCGCCCTGGTGTATCTTGGGGCTTGTGGGCCCCCGTTTGTGTTGATTCCACCTCGCAAAATTCACATATATTCCAAAATAATTCTCCTTGAATTTTTATTGCATTTGGACTTCGTTTGATATGGATTTTCTGCTAAACAAAAACATGCAACAAACAAGAACTGGCACTGGGCACTGGATCAATATGTTAGTCCAAACAAATCATATAAAATGTCGCCAAAAGTGTATAAAAGATGTATAATATTGGCATGAAACAATAAAAAATTATAGATACGACGGAGACGTATCATTCCTTCGTGTTCTGAGGCCATGTCTGTACATGCCAGGCTTGTCATGTTTAACCCAAGTATTCCGCATGTGTAAAACTGGCTCATACCGATTGTATACGAACGTAGAGTCTATCACACCCGATCGTCATGAGGTGCTTCGAAACGATGAACTTTAGCAATGGTGCATAGTCAGGGAGAACACATTTTATGTTGAAATTAAGTGAAGACAAAATAAGATGCATAAAAGGATAAACATCACATGCAATCAATATGTGACATGATGTGGCAATTAACATTTCGTACTTTCAATCTCCATCTCCAAAGCACATGCATGATCTCCATCGTCACCGTCATGACACCATGATCTCCATCATCTTGTCGTCATGTGGTTGTCTCCACCAACTATTGCTTCTATGACTATTGCTAACTCATAGCGATAAAGTAAAGCAATTACGTGGCGTTTATTAATTGACACACAGGTCATAAAATAAATTAAAGATAACCCTTGGCTCCTGCCGGTTGTTGTACTCATCGATGTCGCTTGAACTACGTCGGTTTTTCCCCAAAGAGGAAGGGATGATGCAGCACAGCTACAGTAGGTATTTCCCTCAGTGATGAGACCAAGGTTATCGAACCAGTAGGAGAACCAAGCAACACTATGTAAATGGTACCTGCACACAAAGAACAAATACTTGCAACCTGACGTGTTAAAGGGGTTGTTAATCCCTTTCGGGTAACGACGCCGGAAATTGTCACGTGGACAGTGAGGTAGTCCTGGATTAGAGGGTCTCCGGGCAGCCGGACTATATTCTTTGGCCGGACTGTTGGACTATGAAGATACAAGATTGAAGACTTCATCCCGTGTCCGGATGGGACTCTCCTTGGCGTGGAAGGCAAGCTTGGCAATATGGATATGTAGATCTCCTCCCTTGTAACCGACTTTGTGTAACCCTAGCCCCTCCAGTGTCTATATAAACCGGAGGGTTTAGTCCGTAGGACAACATCAATCATACCATAGGCTAGCTTCTAGGGTTTAGCCTCTACGATCTCGTGGTAGATCAACTCTTGTAATACTCATATCATCAAGATCAATCAAGTAGGACGTATGGTATTACCTCCATCGAGAGGGCCCGAACCTGGGTAAATATCGTGTCCCTGCCTCCTGTTACCATCCACCTTAGACGCACAGTTCGGGACCCCCTACCCAAGATCCGCCGGTTTTGACACCGACATTGGTGCTTTCATCGAGAGTTCCACTGTGTCGTCATCATAAGGAGGGATGGCTTGCCTTGTTGTCAAGAACAACATCACCTCTGGGGAGCCCTGGTTGTAGGCCAAACTCTCCGACTAGGCGGCTTCGTCATGACCGCCCGCTCAGCCGTGGCGCCGACGATGACTTCTCGGTCATCAAAAATAGCCTCCACATCGGCTCGAAATTCACCGAGCAGATGGGTCCAATGGAGCTCTCCTCTTTGGACGAGCTCTTGGATCGCATCGCCACTCTGGGAGTCGCTACGGACTACGATCGGATAGGGCTTAAACCCGACCAAAGGGAGATTAACTCTCCGCCGGTCACCCATCAGATAGCGGTGGTGGAGGAGCAATGCGGCGATTCTCCCTCTATCCTGAGGACGAACTATGTCTGGATTCCCGAGCTCTCCGAGCCGGATACTCGCCCACGGGAGGACATCGCCCTAACCCTGAACCTAGAATTAGGCTGCATGCCGAACCTGCGGGGCAACATCCCGGAGCCCGAACTTCCAAGATCGGAAACTCCCCCGCCCGGGGTCTCAGATTGGGTCAAGGTCTGGACTTAAATCCACCCACCCACCCTGTCGGTGTCAAAACCGGCGGATCTCGGGTAGGGGGTCCCGAACTATGCGTCTAGGCCCTGGAACATGAAGTTTTACCCAGGTTCGGGCCCTCACGATGGAGGTAAAACCCTACGCCCTACTTGATTAATATTGATGATATGGGTAGTACAAGAGTAGATCTACCACGAGACCAGAGAAGCTAAACCCTAGAAGCTAGCCTATGGTATGATTGTTGTTGTGTATGTTGTCCTACGGACTAAAACCCTCCGGTTTATATAGACACTGGATAGGGTTAGGGTTACATGGAGTCGGTTACAATGGTAGGAGATCTACATATCCGTATCGCCAAGCTTGCCTTCCATGCCAAGGAAAGTCCCTTCCGGACACGGGACGGAGTCTTCAATCTTGTGTCTTCATAGTCCAGGAGTCCGGCTGAAGGTATAGTCCGGCCATCCGAACACCCCCTAATCCAGGACTCCCTCAGTAGCCCCTGAACCAGGCTTCAATGACGACGAGTCCGGCGCAGATTGTCTTCGACATTGCAAGGCGGGTTCCTCCTCCAAGTACTTCATAGAAGATTTTGAACACAAAGATAGTGTCCGGCTCTGCAAAATAAGTTTCCACATATTGCCATAGAAAGAATAATATTTACACAAATCTAATCTGCTAACGTATTTCGTAGTGTGACACACCACGGCCAAGCCTTTATCCGAGTCATTTCATTATCCCACCTCAGCGCATCATGCGAGGCGGTTTCCTTGACACGTCTTGTTAAAGGAGAGATCGTGTCCCCTTATTCCGGGATTCTCATCAATATGGGTATGGGTAACCCAACCGCGCCATTGATTACAGCGCTTGGGAGATAAGCGAGTTTTACCAGGCTGGTGGGGATACGTAGTTGTGTCCACCTATATAAGGGGATAAGGATCCACCTTTTCACCTACGCCTTCTTCCTCCCTTGCTTATCCATTCTCGTGCACTCGAGCTCCAGCGCCCAAGTCCGCACTCCCCACCTCAACCTTCTCCAGCCATGTCCGAAGCGGGAGGCAAGTGGATGGTCTCCTCCGTCACGGAGGGGCACATCAAAAGACTAAGGATGGCCGGATACTTGTCTAACAACATTGTGCACCAGCTTCCCGAAAAGGGGCAGCTCATCCCCACCCCTAGGCCCCATGAGAGGGTGGTGTTCCTCCCCCATTTCCTCCGCGGACTAGATTTCCCTCTGCACCCATTTGTCCGGGGGCTCATGTTCTACTACGGCCTAGATTTCCATGATATGGCCCCGAATTTTGTCCTCAACATCTCGGCGTTTATCGTCATGTGCGAGGCCTTCCTCCGCATCCGCCCCCATTTCGGCCTATGGCTCAAGACTTTCAATGTCAAGCCGAAGGTGGTGCGCGGCAACCAGGCGGAGTGCGGAGCCGCCATGGTGGGCAAGATGGCCAACGTCTTATGGCTTGAGGGCTCCTTTGTGGAGACCCTGAAGGGGTGGCAATCGGGGTGGTTTTACATCACCGAGCCACGCGACCCCGAATGGGTCGCAGCCCCCGAGTTTCGGTCCGGACCCCCTACGCGGCTCACCTCCTCAAAGGAGACCGGCCTATCGTGGGGTAAAAAAGGAGAGCTGACCGGACTCCAAACATGCGTCCAAACCCTGGTGGACAAGAAGCTCAAACTTGTCAATGTAGTCCAGGTTATGCTCATCCGCCGGATCCTCCCGTGTCAACAACGGGCTTTCAACCTGTGGGAGTTCGACCCGGCGCGGCACCAAACTCTGAGCAGGCTCTTCGACACGACATATGAAGATGCCTGGAAGGTGCTTTTCAAGGGCGCCGAGGCCCCCGCATCCGCTACCGAGGATCGCGGATTCAGCACACAGCGTCACGCTCATGCGGTAAGCTGTTTTTTCCTTCTACAGGGTATCGGTTTTTCATAGTTTGACTCCATGCGGGATCTAAACTCCCTTACCTTTGACAGGATTGGCAGGAGACGTCCGGACAGATCAATTGTCCGGCTCCTTTGCCCGAAGGCCCAGCGGACGCTCACTTGGCGAAGCTGCTGGTTCCAGCACCCCATGTGGTGCCGGAGAAGAGGGCCAAGAAGAAGGCCACGGGGACTCGAAAGAGTGCCCGACGCCCGGAGGTGTCGGATTCACCATCCGATGAATCCAAGACGCACTCCTCCCATGAAGACGAGGAGGAGGAAGAAGAGACCCCTCCCCCTCCAGCGGGGGAAGGGAAGAAAAGGAAGGCCGCCCCAACTGGGGAGGCCAAAGGGTCCAAGAAGGGGAAAACCCTTCCTCCGGACTACTCCACCGATGCCGATGACTGCAGAGAGGAGTGGGCGCCCAGGGCCAAGCCCCTGGCCAAATCATAAGTATCTGGATACCGGAGTAATTCATAGTATTCTTTTATTGCACAGCTTCCCCTTATGTCGAATATGTTTATGCAACCCACCCAAAGACCGTCTCGATGCGTCGTCGAGCGGCTCACTGGACTCGTCGGATGTGAACTCGCTTCCGACGGCTTCCTCCCACCGCCCTACGGACGACACCGAAGTGTTGTCCCAACAGGTTCCAATCCGGGAGGAGGTGGTCCTGGAGGCGCCGCGAGGCGACCTCCCGGACTCCAGGAGTAAAGGGGATGAAACCCCCCAGGGCTCCAAGTCCGGCGCTAGGCTGGACACCGATCCGGAACCTTCAAAGGTTCCAGAGTCCGGTGGGGGACCACCTTCCAAGAGGAGCAAGCCCACCGTGCTGGTAACCTCTGTCCAACCGGAGGCGCCGGACAATCTGTTGGAGGCGCTCCAAGGCGCCTCCATCGACGAGGGGCACCGCACCATTATGAGTGCGGTGGTCCAGAAGGTTCAGTCCGCCAAGAGCAGACTGACTGAAGCTTGTACTAGCCTTTTGACATGCTTTGAGGTAAGTAAAGAATGTGTAAATAATATTACCGCATAGACAGTAGCCCCTGATGCTCTGTTTGGCGTTCGGGAAGAAAAGCCGAATAGAGGATCAAATAAAATTCGCAGGAGTGTAACAAAAAGGATTCAATATGCGTGTGCAGGCTTCCTTGCTGGCGTCCGCCGCACTGACTATGGAAGTGGACACGCTAAAGCAGAACCTCGAGCGGTCCGAGCAAGAGCTCGGGCGTGCCAAGAAGCAGCTCGAGGACAATGAAGGTAAGAAATACCTTGTTTAAATATATATAAAAAGGTGCAATTGCAAAAAAAATGACAGGATTATCGTGGCTATTGTAGGGGCCACGTCTAAGGTGGCGACCCTTAAGTAAGCGCTGCTCGAGGACGAGAAGACGGCGGCCACGGAGCGCACCGAGCGGGAGAAGTATGAGGCCGAGGTTGGCAAGGTATGGCAAGAGCTCCAGGCTCTCATGGAAAAACATGAGAGTTTGGAGCTTGACTCAAAGACGCGAGCGTCCGAGCTCGCGGTGGCTATTGAAAATGGCAAGTCTGCCAAGGCCGAATCCCAGAAGACCCTCCAGGAGTTGGGTGAGGTGAAGAAGATAGCGGCGGGTAAGGCATTCTTTATGCAAGGCAAACACATAAACGTGAGTTACTTGTTACTTACCCGAATCCGGAGCTCTCCAGGAGCGTTCGCAGATCTTCCCCGGAGTGTGTCTGATGCCACCGCATTCTATCGAGACGAGGAGGGCAGCTCGACAAAGAAGGTGTTCTGGTCTCAATATGCTGAGGCTGGACACCCCGTGCCCCTGAGCGACCAGCTGAAGCAACTGGTCAAGCTCCACAAGGCGGCCGAACAGGCCATGAGGGGCCTCATAGTTCGGCTGTGGCCTGGAGAGGCTCTGCCTGGGAGCTATTTCGGGCTGGTGTGGCGGCTGGTGGAGGCCTGTCCAAGGCTCGAAGTCATCAAGCGCTCCGTCTGCATTGAAGGTGCCTGTAGGGCCCTTGCCCGTGCTAAGGTGCACTGGGGCAAGCTGGATGCTGAGAAGCTTGTGAAGGACGGGCCACCGCCGGGGAAAGTGCATCGCAAGACCGAGAATTATTATAAGGATGTTCTGAAGGGTGCCCGCCTTGTATCGAACCTTAAGTGTGTAGACCCTACGGGTTCGGGAGACATGCAGACATGACCGAGACGTTCTCCGGTCAATAACCAACAGCGGGATCTGGATACCCATGTTGGCTCCCACATGTTCCACGATGATCTCATCGGATGAACCACGATGTCGAGGATTCGATCAATCCTGTATACAATTCCCTTTGTCTAGCGGTACGATACTTGCCCGAGATTCGATCGTTGGTATCCTGATACCTTGTTCAATCTCGTTACCGGCAAGTCTCTTTTACTCGTTCCGTAACACATCATCCCGTGATCAACTCCTTGATCACATTGTGCACATTACGATGATGTCCTACCGAGTGGGCCCAGAGATACCTCTCCGTTTACACGGAGTGACAAATCCCAGTCTCGATTCGTGCCAACCCAACAGACACTTTCAGATATACCTGTAATGTACCTTTATAGCCACCCAGTTACGGTGTGACGTTTGGCACACCCAAAGCACTCCTACGGTATCCGGGAGTTGCACAATCTCATGGTCTAAGGAAATGATACTTGACATTAGAAAAACTTTAGCATACAAACTACACGATCTTGTGCTATGCTTAGGATTGGGTCTTGTCCATCACATCATTCTCCTAATGATGTGATCCCGTTATCAATGACATCTAATGTCCATGGTCAGGAAACCGTGACCATCTATCGATCAACGAGCTAGTCAACTAGAGGCTTACTAGGGACATGGTGTTGTCTATGTATCCACACATGTATGTGAGTTTCCTATCAATACAATTATAGCATGGATAATAAACGATTATCATGAACAAGGAAATATAATAATAACCAATTTATTATTGCCTCTAGGGCATATTTCCAACAGTCTCCCACTTGCACTAGAGTCAATAATCTAGTTCACATCGCTATGTGATTAACACTCACAGGTCACATCGCCATGTGACTAACACCCAAGAGTTTACTAGAGTCAGTAGTCTAGTTCACATTACTATGTGATTAACACTCAATGAGTTCTAGGTTTGATCATGTTGCTTGTGAGAGAGGTTTTAGTCAACGGGTCTGAACCTTTCAGATCCGTGTGTGCTTTACAAATCTTTATGTCACCTCCTAGATGCAGCTACCACGCTCTATTTGGAGCCATTTCAAATAACGGTTCTACTTAGAGTTATTCTAAATTGTTGCTCCATTATACGTATCCGGTGTCTCTACTCAGAGCTATCCGGATAGGTGTTAAGCTTGCATCGACGTAACCCTTTACGACGAACTCTTTTACCACCTCCATAATCGAGAAAATTCCTTAGTCCACTAGTTACTAAGGATAACTTTGACCGCTGTCTTGTGATCCATTCTTGGATCACTCTTGTACCCCTTGACTGACTCATGGCAAGGCACACTTCAGGTGCGGTGCACAGCATAGCATACTGTAGAGCCTACGTCTTAAGCATAGGGGACGACCTTCGTCCTTTCTCTCTATTCTGCCGTGGTCGAGCTTTAAGTCTTAACTTCATACCTTACAACTCAGGCAAGAACTCCTTCTTTGACTGATCCAACTTGAACACCTTCAAGATCATGTCAAGGTATGTGCTCATTTGAAAGTACCATTAAGCGTTTTGATCTATCCTTATAGATCTTGATGCTCAATGTTCAAGCAGCTTAATCCAGGCTTTCCATTGAAAAACACTTTCCAAATAACCCTATATGCTTTCTAGAAATTCTACGTCATTTCTGATCAACAATATGTCAACAACATATATTCATCAGAAAGTCTATAGTGCTCCCACTCACTTCTTTGGAAATACAAGTTTCTCATAAACTTTATATAAACCCAAAATCTTTGATCATCATCAAAGCATACATTCCAACTCCGAGATGCTTACTCCAATCCTCAGAAGGATTGCTGGAGCTTTGCATACTTGTTAGCCTTTTTCCAGGATTGACAAAACCTTCTGGTTGTATCACATACAACCTTTCCTCAAGAAAATAGTCGAGGAAACAATGTTTTGACATCCTATCTGCAAGATTTCATAAATAATGTAGTAATCGCTAATATAATTCCAACAGACTCTTAGCATCGCTACGAGTGAGAAAGTCTCATCATAGTCAACTCCTTGAACTTGTCAGAAAACATCTTAACGACAAGTCGAGCTTTCTAAATGGTGACATTTACCATCATTGTCCATCTTCCTTTTAAAATCCATCTGTACCTAACAGCCTTATGACCATCAAGTAGTTCTTCCAAAGTCTACACTTTGTTTTCATATATGGATCCTCTCTCGAATTATATGGCCTCGAGCCATTTATCGGAATCCGGGCCCACCATCGCTTCTCCATAGCTCGTAGGTTCATTGTTGTCTAGCAACATGACTTCCAAGACAGGATTACATGCCACTCTGAAGTAGCACGCATCCTTTTCATCCCATGAGGTTTGGTAGTGACTTGATCTGAAGTTTCATGATCACTGTCATAAGCTTCCACTTCAATTGGTGTAGGTGCCAAAGGAACAACTTCCTGTGCCCTGCCATGCACTAGTTGAAGAGACGGTTCAATAACCTCATCAAGTCTCCACCATCCTCCCACTCAATTCTCGAGACAAACCTTTCCTCGAGAAAGGACCCGATTCTAGAAACAATCCCTTATTGCTTTCGAATCTGAGACAGGAGGTATACCCAACTGTTTTTTTTGGGTGTCCTATGAAGATGCATTTATCCGCTTTGGGTTCGAGCTTATCAGCCTGAAACTTTTTCAGATAAGCGTCGCAGCCCCAAACTTTTAAGAAATGACAGCTTAGGTTTCTCTAAACCATGGTTCATATGGTGTCATCTCACCGGTAATTACGTGGTGCCCTATTAAAGTGAATGTGGTTGTCTCTAATGCCTAACCCATAAACTATTATGGTAATTCGATAAGAGACATCATGGTATGCATCATATCCAATAGGGTGCAGTTATGATGTTCGGACACACCATCACACTATGGTGTTCCAGGCTGTATCAGTTGTGAAACAATTTCCACAATGTCTTAATTCTGTGCCAAACTTGTAATTCAAATATTCATCTCCATGATCATATCATAGACATTATATCCTCTTGTCACGACGATGTTCCAACTTCACCCTGAAATTACTTGAACCTTTCAATAATTCAGACTCGTGATTCATCAAGTAAATATACTCAACATCTACTCAAATCATCTGTGAAGTAAGAACGTAACGATATCCACTACATGCCTCGGCACTCATTGGACTGCACACATCAAAATGTATTTCTTCCAACAAGTTGCTTTCTAGTTCCATTTTACTGAAAACAAGGCTTTCAGTCATCTTGCCCGTGTGGTATGATTTGCATGTCTCAAGTGATTCAAAATCAAGTGAGTACAAACGATCCATCTATATAGAGTTTCTTCATGCATATCTACCAACAAACATGGTTCGCATGTCTCAATCCTTTCAAAAATGAGTGAGTCCAAAGATCCATCAACATGGAGCTTCTTCATGCGTTTTATACCGATATGACTTAAATGGCAGTGCCACAAGTAGGTGGTACTATCATTACTATCCTATATCTTTTGGCATGAACATGTGTATCACTACGATCGAGATTCAATAAACCATTCATTTTAGGTGTAAGACCATTGAAGGTATTATTCAAATAAACAGAGTAACCATTATTCTCCTTAAATGAATAACCGTATTGCGATAGACATAATCCAATCATGTCTATGCTCAGCGCAAACACCAAATAACCATTATTTAGGTTTAACACCAATCTCGATGGTAGAGGGAGCGTGCGATGCTTGATCACATCAACATTGGAAACACTTCCAACACATATCGTCAGCTCACCTTTAGCTAGTCTCCGTTTAATCCGTAGCTTTTATTTCGAGTTACTAACACTTAGCAACCGAACCGGTATCTAATACCCTGGTGCTACTAGGAGTACTAGTAAAGTACACATTAGCATAATGTATATCCAATATACTTCCATCGACAGCCTTCTCATCTACCAAGTATCTAGGGTAATTCTGCTTTAGTGGTTGTTCCCCTTATTACAGAAGCACTTAGTCTCGGGTTGGGGTTCAACTTTGGGTTTCTTCATTAGAGCAGCAGCTGATTTGCCATTTCATGAAGTATCCCTTCTTGCCCTTGCCCTTCTTGAAACTAGTGGTTTCACTAACCATCAACAATTGATGCTCCTTCTTGACTTCTACTTTCGTGGTGTCAAACATTGCGAATATCTCAAGGATCATCATATATGTCCCTGATATATTATAGTTCATCACGAAGCTCTAGCAGCTTGGTGGTAATGACTTCGGAGAAACATCACTATCTTATCTGGAAGATCAACTCCCACTTGATTCAAATGATTGTTGTACTCAGACAATCTGAGCACAAGTTCAACAATTGAGCTTTTCTCCCTTAGTTTGCAGGTTAAGAAAATCGTCGGAGGTCTTATACCTCTTGACGTGGGCACGAGCCTGAAATCCCAATTTCAGCCCTCAAAACATCTCATATGTTTCGCGACATTTCAAAACGTCTTTGGTGCCTCAATTCTAAACCGTTTAACTGAACTATCATGTAGTTATCAAAACGTGTGTGTCAGATGTTCGCAACATCCACAGACGACGTTCCAGGTTCAGCACACTGAGTGGTGCATTAAGGACATAAGCCTTCTATGAAGCAAATGAGGACTATCCTCAGTTTACGGACCTCGTCCGCATAATTGCTACTCTCAACTTTCAACTAATTTTTCTCTAGGAACATATCTAAACAGTAGAACTGAAGCGCGAGCTACGACATAATTTGCGAAGACCTTTTGACTATGTTTAGGATAATTAAGTTCATCTTATGAACTCCCACTCAGATAGACATCCCTCTAGTTATCTAAGTGATTACATGATCCGAGTCAACTAGGCCGTGTCCGATCATCACGTGAGACGGACTAGTCATCATTGGTGAACATCTTCATGTTGATCGTATCTACCATACGATTCATGCTCGACCTTTCAGTCTCTTGTGTTCCGAGGCCATGTCTGTACATGCTAGGCTCGTCAAGTTAACCCTAAGTGTTTTGCATGTGTAAAACTGTCTTACACCCGTTGTATGTGAACGTAAGGATCTATCACACCCGATCATCACGTGGTGCTTCGAAACGACGAACTTTAGCAACGGTGCACAGTTAGGGGAGAACACATTCTTGAAATTGTTTATGAGGGATCATCTTATTTACTACCGTCGTTCTAAGTAAACAAGATGCAAAACCATGATAAACATCACATGCAATCAAATAGTGACATGATATGGCCAATATCATATTGCTCCTTTTGATCTCCATCTTCGGGGCTCCATGATCATCATCGTCACCGGCATGACACCATGATCTCCATCATCGTGTCTTCTTGAAGTTGTCACGTCATCTATTACTTCTACTACTATGGCTAACGCTTTAGCAATAAAGTAAAGTAATTACATGACGTTTATGTTGACACGCAGGTCATAAATAAATAAAGACAACTCCTATGGCTCCTGCCGGTTGTCATATTCATCGACATGCAAGTCGTGATTCCTATTACAAGAACATGATCAATCTCATACATCACATATATCATTCATCACATCCTTTGGCCATATCACATCACATAGCATACCCTGCAAAAACAAGTTAGACGTCCTCTAATTGTTGTTTGCATGTTTTACGTGGCTGCTATGGGTTTCTAGCAAGAACGTTTCTTACCTACACAAAGACCACAACGTGATATGCCAATTTCTATTTACCCTTCATAAGGACCCTTTTCATCGAATCCGATCCGACTAAAGTGGGAGAGACAGACACCCGCTAGCCACCTTATGCAACTAGTGCATGTCAGTCGGTGGAACCAGTCTCACGTAAGAATACGTGTAAGGTCGGTCCGGGCCGCTTCATCCCACAATGCCGCCGAATCAAGATAAGACTAGTAACGGCAAGCATATTAAACAATATCAACGCCCACAACTACTTTGTGTTCTACTCGTGCATAGAATCTACGCAATAGACCTAGCTCATGATGCCACTGTTGGGGAACGTAGTAGAAATTCAAAATTTTCCTACATGTCACCAAGATCAATCTATGGAGTTATCTAGAAACGAGGGAGGAGTGGATCTACATACCCTTGTAGATCGCTAAGCGGAAGCATTCAAGTGAACGGGGTTGATGGAGTCGTACTCGTCGTGATCCAAATCACTGATGATCCTTGTGCCGAACGGACGGCACCTCCGCGTTCAACACACGTACAGACCAATGATGTCTCCCACGCCTTGATCCAGCAAGGAGAGAGGGAGAGGTTGAGGAAGACTCCATCAAGTAGCGGCACAACGGCGTGGTGGTGGTGGAGGAGCGTGGCAATCCTGCAGAGCTTCGCCAAGCACCACGGGAGAGGAGAAGGACTTGGGAGAGGGGAGGGGCTGCACCAGAACATTGGTATGGCTGCCCTCCCACCCCCCACATATATATAGGGGCAAGGGAGAGGGGGGAGGCGCAGCCTTGGCCCTTCCTCCAAGGAAGGGTGCGGCTAGGAGGAGTCCCTCCTCCCCAAGGCACCTCGGAGGTGCCTTCCCCCCTTAGGACTCTTCCTATCCCTCATCTCTTGGCGCATGGGCCTCTTGGGGCTGGTGCCCTTGGCCCATATAGGCCAAGGCGCACCCCCTACAGCCCATGTGCCCCCCCGGGGCAGGTGGCCCCACCCGGTGGGCCCCCGGGACCCTTCCGGTGGTCCCGGTACAATACCGATAACCCCGAAACTTGTCCCGATGGCCGAAATAGGACTTCTTATATATAAATCTTTACCTCCGGACCATTCCGGAACTCCTCGTGACGTCCGGGATCTCATCCGGGACTCCAAACAACATTCGGTAACCACATACAAACTTCCTTTAAAACCCTAGCGTCATCGAACCTTAAGTGTGTAGACCCTACGGGTTCGGGAGACATGCAGACATGACCGAGACGTTCTCCGGTCAATAACCAACAGCAGGATCTGGATACCCATGTTGGCTCCCACATGTTCCACAATGATCTCATCGGATGAACCACGATGTCGAGGATTCGATCAATCCCGTATACAATTCCCTTTGTCTAGCGGTACGATACTTGCCCGAGATTCGATCGTTGGTATCCCGATACCTTGTTCAATCTCGTTACCGGCAAGTATCTTTTACTCGTTCCGTAACGCATCATCCCGTGATCAACTCCTTGATCACATTGTGCACATTACGATGATGTCCTACCGAGTGGGCCCAGAGGTACCTCTTCGTTTACACGGAGTGACAAATCCCAGTCTCGATTCGTGCCAACCCAACAGACACTTTCGGAGATACCTGTAATGTACCTTTATAGCCACCCAGTTACGGTGTGACGTTTGGCACACCCAAAGCACTCCTACGGTATCCGGGAGTTGCGCAATCTCATGGTCTAAGGAAATGATATTTGACATTAGAAAAGCTTTAGCATACAAACTACACGATCTTGTGCTATGCTTAGGATTGGGTCTTGTCCATCACATCATTCTCCTACTGATGTGATCCTATTATCAATGACATCTAATGTCCATGGTCAGGAAACCGTGACCGTCTATCGATCAACGAGCTAGTCAACTAGAGGCTTACTAGGGACATGGTGTTGTCTATGTACCCACACATGTATCTGAGTTTCCTATCAATACAATTATAGCATGGATAATAAACGATTATCATGAATAAGGAAATATAATAATAACCAATTTATTATTGCCTCTAGGGCATATTTCCAACACGCACTTGTTAAAGTGTTCGGACTTCTCACACCATGTTGAGGGGTACTGAAGCCCCTGGCGTATTTTGGCCGTACCAAAGGGTATAGGTGCAACATGTCGTTAAGGAACATATATAAAAAAAGAGTAATGCAAAAATAGACAAAAGCTATGCATTGTTTATTAAAAGAGGGTTGCGATCAAGGCAAAACGATACAAATAATGCGATAAGCAAAAGGTTGGACTATTTAACATGTTCGCTCCAGGGGCAAGCTGCGGAATAATATGCGAAACAGGTATACTGCTCGTGATAGAGACCACCTGGAAGTTCCGTAATGCGGCGTGGCTTGTCTGCTTCCCTGGTTCTTGCATCGTTTGTGCGGCAATTGAACTGCCGAACAGGCCTTCCGAAGAGTGGAGTCCTAAAAGTAAGAGAAAATTAAAAAATCGGCAGCCCCTGGTGCGGTTGAAGCCATGTTTCGGGCATGCCGTGATGGTGCCCCTCCACCTGTACCCATGGTATTTCCAGAGCGTAGTTATGTATGTGAAGCACTGGCAACGCCGTTTTGCGAGGGCTAGGGTTGGGGCCGCATTGCTACGCCTGCTCGGATCGTGCCAGGCGGTCTTGTTGTAGGTTACTCCGGGCGCGCTTGACGGTGTCCGGTCGTTTAATGGCCGGACTGGAGAATTGCCTGGAGAGGCTACTTTGTGCTTCTACTGCAAGGGCCGCCGCGTGCTCCTCCGTTTGGAGGGAGCGTTCGGTGTTTCCATTGGCCGTAATTACTCCTCGAGAGCCTGGCATTTTGAGCTTAAGGTATGCGTAGTGCGGTACCGCATTGAATTTGGCGAATGCGGTACGCCCGAGCAGTGCGTGATAGCCACTGCGGGACGGGACTATGTTGAAGATTAACTCCTCGCTTCGGAAATTATCCGGAGATCCAAAGACCACTTCAAGTGTGACTGAGCCTGTACATTTGGCCTCTACACCTGGTATTACGCCTTTAAAGGTTGTTTTGGTGGGCTTAATCCTCGAGGGATCTATGCCCATTTTCTGCACTGTATCCTGGTAAAGCAGGTTCATGCTGCTGCCGCCGTCCATAAGGACTCTGGTGAGATGAAATCCGTCAATAATTGGGTCTAGAACCAATGCGGCGAATCTGCCATGACGGGTGCTAGTGGGATGGTCCCTTCGATCAAAGGTGATCGGGCAGGAGGACCATGGGTTGAACTTTGGGGCGACTGGCTCTATCGCGTATACGTACCTTAACGCGCGCTTCCGCTACCTCTTGGGGATGTGGGTTGCGTATATCATGTTCACCGTCCGCACTTGTGGGGGAAAACCCTTCTGTCCACTGTTGTTCGGCGGCCGGGGCTCCTCATCATCATCGCTATGCAGCCCCTTGCCTTCATTTTCGGCATATAACTTGCCTGCCTGCTTGAACACCCAACAATCCCTCTTGGTGTGATTGGCCGGCTTTTCGGGGGTGCCATGTATCTGGCATAAGCGGTCGAGTATTCGGTCCAAACTGGACGGGCCCCTAGGATTCCTTTTGAATGGCTTTTTCCGCTGACCGGATTTAGAGCCTCTGAATCCGGCATTAACTGTCGTATCCTCAGTATTGTCACCGTTAATGCGGCGCTTCTGCTTGTTGCGATGCGACCTGCCACTATTGTCCCTGGTATTCGAATTACCAGGGTTCTTGGTCATATTGTTGCTACAAGCGAGCCAGCTATCTTCTCCCACGCAAAAGCGGGTCATGAGTGTCGTGAGTGCTGCCATAGACTTCGGCTTTTCCTGTCTAAGGTGCCGGGCAAGCCACTCGTCACGGATATTGTGCTTGAAGGC
This sequence comes from Triticum monococcum, assembly GCA_034509565.1. Classification (NCBI taxonomy): domain Eukaryota; kingdom Viridiplantae; phylum Streptophyta; class Magnoliopsida; order Poales; family Poaceae; genus Triticum; species Triticum monococcum. The sequence continues at coordinate 522,612,638 of CM067842.1, read as the reverse complement.
TGCTAGGGCCTCAGCGTCCGGACAGTCGACTATTTGATTTTTCTTCGTTAGGAACCATGTCCAGAATTGCCTGGCCGATTCATCTGGCTGCTGAATTACGTGACTTAGGTCATCGGCGTCTGGGTCGCACATCAGTGCCCTGGAAATTGTCGAGGAATGCGGCTTCCAGGTCCTCCCAACAACTGATTGATCCTGTTGGCAAGCTGTTACGCCAATGCTGAGCTGGTCCTTTAAGCTTGAGTGGGAGGTACTTGATGGCGTTGAAATCATCGCCGCGGGCCATGTGGATATGAAGGAGATAATCCTCGATCCATACCGCAGGATCTGTTGTGCCATCATATGATTCGATGTTTACGGGTTGGAAACCCTCGGGGATTTGATGATCCATTACTTCGTCTGTGAAGCATAGTGGGTGTGCGGCGCCTCTGTACTGGGCTATATCATGACGTAGCTCCAATGAGCTTTGTCTACTGTGTTCGGCCCTGCCGAATTTGTGGTCGGCGTGACGGTTACCATCTCGAGCCATGGGGCGCCCACGTGATCCATAGATCAATCTTGTTTGCCTTGCCTTATCCTCCAACATATCTTGTAAGTCCGGCGCATATTCCCGTGCCTTGGTACGAGGTGCGGCTTGAGTGGAGGGCCGAGAGGCCTCTCTGTCGCAGCCACGAGGTGGCCGGTCGGCCGCATCAAGTGCTTCCTCCTCTAATTAGGGTAGCAACCTGCGCTTTGGGTAGCTCTTGGAGGGGCGTTCGAGTTTATGCTCTTCGGCCGCAAGGACTTCAGTCCATCTGTCGACTAGCAAATCTTGATCAGCTTTAAGCTATTGCTGTTTTTTCTTGAGGCTTCGTGCCGTGGCAATAAGCCTGCGTTGGAAACGCTCTTGCTCGACGGGATCCTCTGGCACGACGAATTCGTCATCGTCCAGGCTTGCCTCGTCTTCGGAGGGAGGCATATAATTATCGTCCTCGACCTCTCTCTCTGCCGCTCTCTCATGAGGGCTGGTTTCTCCATCCTCCTGTGCTAAATCTTGCTGGAGGGGGTTTTCTTCGGCACTTTCCGGAGTATTATTATCTCCCGTGCTGGAATCACCGTATTTGTTTTGGCGGGATTTTGAGCGGCGCCGCTGACGCCGGCGCTTAGGCTGTTTCCTGGAGGGGTCATCCTCCGCTGTTCCATCGTCGTGTCCTTCTTTTGGGGTTTCCACCATGTATATGTCATATGACGAGGTGGCTTTCCAGGGCCTGATAGGCGCTGGTTCTTCATCATCTCCTTCATCGGCGCCCATACCGTCGATGTCTTCGGAGTCGAAGTCGAGCATGTCGGTTAAGTCATCGACAGTGGCTACAAAGTGGGTCGTGGGTGGGCTTTGAATTTCTTCATCGTCCGAGTCCCAACCTTGCTAACCGTAATCCGGCCAGGCTCTCCTGATAAAGAGAGAGACTTCAGTGTCTTCAGAATATCGCCGAAAGGCGAGTGGTGAAAGATGTCCGCGGCAGTAAACTCCATGATCGGCGCCCAATCGGATTCGATCGGCAGGGGCATGGAGGGTTCGGAGTCCGGAGAGGAGTCCGGCTCCTTGGAGTCACGAGTCTCGCGGAGTGCGGGGCTGGTGTTCGGCTCGAACGCCATTGGGATCGCAGCCCCTGAGGCGGCGTCTAACCACCCATCCTCGATCGGCGCAGTTGGCTCCGAATTAGGGGTCAAAGCCGATGCGGGTGCGGCCTCCAGGGCACTGTTCGGCGGCAGAGCTAGATCATGCTCGTCGTGACAGTGCGGCGCGCTTGGCTGTGGCTCGAATCCGTCGAAGATCAAGTCCCCGCGGATGTCAGCCGTGTAGTTTAAGCTTCCAAATCTGACCTGATGGCCAGGGGCATAGCTTTCGATCTACTCCAGATGGCCAAGTGAATTGGCCCGCAGTGCGAAGCCGCCGAAGACGAAGATCTGTCTGGGGAGGAAGGTCTCACCCTGGACTGCATCGCCATTGATGATCGTAGGAGCCATCAAGCCTGACAGCGACGACACAGAGGAACTCTCAATGAAAGCACCAATGTCGGTGTCAAAACCGGCGGATATCGGGTAGGGGGTCTTGAACTGTGCGTCTAGGCTGGATGGTAATAGGAGGCAAGGAACACGAAGTTTTACCCAGGTTTGGGCCCTCTCGATGGAGGTAAAACCCTATGTCTTGCTTGATTAATATTGATGATATGGGTAGTACAAGAGTAGATCTACCACAAGACCAGAGAGGCTAAACCCTAGAAGCTAGCCTATGGTATGATTGTTGTTGTGTATGTTGTCCTACGGACTAAAACCCACCGGTTTATATAGACACCGAATAGGGTTAGGGTTACATGGAGTCGGTTACAATGGTAGGAGATCTACATATCCGTATCACCAAGCTTGCCTTCCACGCCAAGGAAAGTCCCTTCCGGACACGGGACGGAGTCTTCAATCTTGTGTCTTCATAGTCCAGGAGTCCGGCTGAAGGTATAGTCCGGCCATCCGAACACCCCCTAATCTAGGACTCCCTCACACCCAGATATAAATGATCTTTCCCACATTAGGCAAGAGCCCCAAGAGACAGTACATCACTATTGGGCCAGATTACTCCTTGTAACGAATAAGGTCAAGGACTGTCGCGAGGAAGACGCAATTTCGTTCTTTTGCAATAATTGCACGGACAAGGGAATCCTCAACGCCATAAGTCACCGTGACATAGCACACTTCGCTGACTTGTCGACCATAGTACGGAAGTACTGTGCGATGGAAAGCGCCTGGAAAACCCAAACAAAATTTTGGGATAATCTGGCTCTGACAAAACCCCCAGTCCGAACTAAAAGGGTGCACTCTCATAAGTCGCCCGACTCAATTACAAAGAAGCAAAAGCCCACTACAAGGCGTGGAACCATATTGGAGGGATGGCTTAATGACCCCTGCAAAATTCATAGTACAGCGGATACCATACCAACACACAGCCTTAGAGCATGTTGGGTACTCCGGCAGGTGGCCAAGAGCGGTGAGGATCTCCTCATCCAAAACACCGCAGAGCACCATCCCGTGGATAACAATACAACATTGACAGTCTTTGAGACCTTCACCTCAAATAATAGGCGTAAGCGAGCACTCCGCAGCCTTGCCGAAGAGGAAGGGCGGAAGCTTTTGGCAGAAATCCATGCTGCACTCGGTGGCCACCACGCCGCAGCCCGGGCCCTTGTAAGCAAGGCCTTCCGTACAGGTTTCTATTGGCCGACGGCCCGAGCAGATGCACAGGATCTGGTCAAACTTGCGTCGGTTGCCAGCTTTTTGCAAACCAAAGCCATATGCCGCCTACCGCTCTCCAAACAATCCCCATTACATGGCCCTTTGTGGTCTGGGGGCTTGATAGGGTCGGACCCCTCAAAGGGGGAACCCATAAGAAAAAATACTTACTGGTCATGGTGGATAAATTCACCAAATGGATAGAAGCCAAACCCATCAAAACGGATGAATCCGGACCGGTGATAGACTTCATATCTGGGGTTGTACACCATTATGGCATCCCCCACAGCATCATCACTGGCAACAGCATGAACTTTATAGCCGACGAGGTAAAACTTTGGTGCAGCAACATGGACATCAAGCTCAATTATGCTTCTGTCTATCACCCGCAAACTAACGGTCAAGTCGAGTGAGCAAATGGTCTTATCATAAGCGGCCTCAAACCCAGATTAGTGCGGTCCTTAAAGGAATCAAACATGCACTGGGTAGAGGAGCTCGACTCCGTACTATGGGTGTCGGGGATATACCCCGCAGCGTAAACCGGCCGGAAGTATAACCCGACCGGACTAGGCGTTTCATTGGTAAATCGCCAGAGGATTGGCGGTTTACGTGATTGGCGGTTTACGTGTCTGGCGGTTTACGTGTCTGGTGGTTTACGTGTCTGGCGGTCCACTGGTATGACGATTCACGAGCCTGAAGACTCATTGGTGACCCGGCGCGTGTTCCAGGTGGATGACAAGGCCCAAGGCCCAACATGCCGGTTTATATTAATGGTGGGCCGGTTTAAGAGGAAAGGCATGAGGAACATTTATCTTACAAAGAGTTAAGACCTGGACTTGTATCCGGTTTGTATTAGAGATAGACTAGTCCTAATCCTAATAGGACTCTACATGTAACCCGCCCCTCCAACATATATAAGGAGGGGCAGGGCTCCCCAAAAGGGACAAGATTCACAAGTTCCACAAGTTGGACAAGTTAGGTTTAGACAATAGATCTCGAGATAGAACACTCTTGTAACCGTGATCATCATCATCAATATCAATGAAGCAGGATGTAGGCTTTTACCTCCACCGTGAGGGGCCGAACCTGGGTAAAACATCGCGTCTCTTATCTCGCTCAACCCCTCTCAAGCTACCACATAGATGCGTTGGCCTCGCAACTAAGTCCTGACACTAAGGACATCTGCCGTGACAATTCCACGACAGTTGGCGCCCACCATGGGGATAGGCGGACGGTGGTGTTGAGTTCTTGGAGGGATCACTCTTAAGGATCGAGGGGCTCACAATTTTTTTTGGATAAAAAACTAGTTTGAAAGGATTTGCATCAGCGCCAAATTCATCGGTCCAGATTTAAAGATTTGTGAGATTTAAGGTTCAAGAAAAAATTTAGGGTTGCGTGCGTGGCCGCACGCGACCTGGCGACCCGTCCGGGTCGATTTCTGTTGCGCTGTTCTACGAAGTTGCTGAGAGCCTGAGACCGATCGGAGGCAAAATTCGATGCAGCCCCGCGTGGCCAGTCAAAGAAACACAGCCACGTTTTACCATCTGCGGACAAGCACCCAGGACCTGAATTACTGCTACTACTGGTACATGTCAGATCTGATCGGTGCAAACTTCAAGCCGCCGAAACCGACAGGATTTGATGGCTCTGTTGTCCGGTTCCCGTGTGCGCCGCGGCACGAGTCTGGCGATACATCGATCCGAGGATGGATCGATTTCTGTTGCAGCTGAGACCAACTGTAGTTTCCTACGCGCACGACTCCAATGTTGTTGTCTGATCCGGCGATTTCCGCTGCGGGACTCGAGGTGCGGCAGCAAACGCGTCAATCGGTCAAGTCGCCGAGAGCCCGAGACAATCAATTTCCCCTATTGTGGATTGTTTTGCTGGCTTCAAGTCCTGAGGCACTAGGCTACATCGCTGCTGCTACTACCTGATCAATTAGGCTAGTCATAGTGGGAGTAACTTAGTTAGTAACATAGCGCATTTTAAGAAATTTTTGCTTATGTGGCAAGTAATTAATGAGAGGTGGTAACATAATATGTTACAGTAACATAGCGTTTTCCAAGACAAGATGAGTCTACAAGATAATAAATGAAGCCATCTAAGATACTACTATTATGTTACTTTGCATTATGAAGGTAGTAACTTAGGCTAGTGTCATATGCATGACACTAGTTTAAGTTACTCCCCACTATGACCAGCCTTAGTACTACTTCTAGTACGTGGTGATTTCCACACAAAAAACAGCATATTGATTTCCCAAGTCACTGTCATTCATCACGTCGAGCTACAAGTTCAGATTTTTCTTCAACTGCTACGTCCACCCAAAGCTATCAGGTGATATCCGTCCAGTCTGTTTAATAACATAGATAAATTTTTGTGTGAATGGTTACTCTGGTATGTGGTATTGTTTCGCAGGATAAATTGTTCATTACAAATGAGGCATTAGACCGCGGATACGGACCACACCGGCTTATAACACTGTCGCCATCTCTCGCAACCGTGCCGGTTTAAAGCACCGTGGCCGTCTTTTACGACCGTGCCAGCTTACAACGCGGAGGACAGCCTGCTCGTCCGCACCGGTTTACAACGCCGCGGCCGATTCATCCGTCTGCTCGCATGGCCGGCTCGCCCGTGAGTGATTTCAGTTTCACCGTGGCAATCAACAACTCCGCGGTGGATATTTTCTGGCTAACATATCAGGTGAAATCCATCCATTATATTTTCATATTATATATTGCTTTCTTAAAAAAAGGCAATTACTCTGGCTTACAAGTTTTCCAATGCAGGACAAATTGTCTATTGTAAAAAGGGATTATTATATCGCCGAGCTTTTGGATAACCCATGCCGGTTTATATCGCGATCCAATCCGCATCAACTCGTCAGGACCGTGTGAATTACCTACTAAAGCGTGCACAGGCCGCCGTCCCCCGCGGTCCAGTCTACATCAGCATACGGTCGATTTATGCATCCGCACCGGCTTACAATGCGGCGGCCAATTCATTTATCTGTGCCGCCTCTGATGTTGCGGTCGTCCTTGTCGTCCATCTCTCGTGGCCTGGTCTACATCAACATACCGGACCGCACCTGTCTGCATGAGCTGTTTATTGAGTATGAGCAAGTCACAGCTTGGGTAGCCCGGTTTTCTTTCAGCAAAATGGAGGCAAATTATCATATACTATCAGCCACCGTCTGCACTGGATGGCTCAATGGGCAAGCACACAAGTTGCCGCCACTACAGTTTGGTTAAATCGCCAGTTGGAAGGAACCATTGGCCGAGTTGCTGACACGGCTCATACGGGATCATTTATAACCGCCGCAGTCACCTCAACCTTCTGTGGATTCACATCGTGCTATCAACACCAATGATATACAAATTATGCCGGTTTATACCATGGTTTAATATAGAGAGTTTCAAGCCAACTCCTCGAGTCACCTTTGAGACTCGGGGGCTACGATGACATGACTCAGCAAATCTTGCCAGTTTCAGCCGGTTTAAGAAACCCAGGACGATGGAGGGAAAGATAACCCGGTCCCGGAGGCTAATGTTATATTGACGAAAATTTAAAGGCCGTCAGAAAATTTCCGGCTTAGAAAGTATATGACAGTTACAAAATCCCAGCTCAATGAAGAAGATCCAGGTCATCAGAAAGGATTCCGGTTTAAAATCCGGCTCAAGGGAAATCAGTCTCACTGAAGCTCTCAAATATCTGGTTTACAATCCGGTTCAAGAGAAATCTATTCTCCCACAAAGCTCTGAAGCGCTCAGATCCGGTTTAACAGTGTCTGGTTCAAAAAGGAATTTACTTCTCGCAAGTTTGAGTTTAAAGGCCGTCAGAAAATTTCCGGTTGAAAATGAAGATTCCGGTTTAAGATCCGGTTCAAGGGAAGGATGTCTCCCACAAAGCTTTGAAGCTCTCAATATTCGGTTTAACATCCGGTTCAAAAAGGATTTATCTCTTGCAAAAAGTTAAAGGGTGCCAAAGAGGACCCACTGCCATGATGCGCGGTTCAAACATGGGTATCATGCCTTATTGGCTTATAATATTATTGATCACTTGGGGGCTTGGTCATGTCTGAACCATAGTCACACCTCTTGATCGGCTCAATGCCACGACATCACTTGGGGGCTTGGTCGTATCCAAACCAATGCAACACCTTTTGATAGGCGAAAGCCACCAGATCACTTGGGGACATGGTCAAGTCTGAACCAGTCACGCCTCTTGATCGGCCTAAGGCCACAGAATCACTTGGGGGCTTGGTCGAACCCAAACCATTGCCATGCCTCTTGATCGGCATAATGCCACTTTTTCATTTGGGGACCTGGCTGACTTGAACCATAGCTATGCCTATCCGGGGCTTGGTCGTGTCCGACCATGGTAACGCCATCTGATCGGCTCAATAAGCCTCTTTTTGCAAATGGTTTTATCATTGCCTTTGCTTGAAATTTTGTTTTGATAAATATTTCTTTTGTTGCGTTTTAAACAGATAATTCCGGTTCGACTGTCAAATTACAAATTGACGGAACACGGTCAAATCTTAATCCGGAGGCTATCTGCCCGGTTTGATTTTCTGTTACCATCCTATTATGGAGTAAACCGGTGTTTATCAACCCGGCTCGGTTTTCAACTACAAGTTGTCAGTACACGATCAAGTTATAATTCGGAGACTATTAGCCCGGTCTGGTTTGACTGCGAGTCGCCAGTATTATATGTGGTTAAACCGGTGTTTATCACAACCTGGTACGGTTTTATCATAAACCGACACAATATGAAAGGAGCTATCAGTACTCGAAATCTGGGTCATTACCCCTATTACAAAAAGTTGGTAAACCAACGATGTGATTCAATGTCACAGGTATGGTATATTTCATATTTGATTATTCTTAAGTGCAGTCTTGGTTATAAACCTGGGTTATATGTTGGGCATTATGACCCGTCCGATGGTAAACCGCCCGGACACTTTAAACTTGTTGTATGTAGAAACAGGTTAAATAAAGCATGATTATAAATCACCGACATTTATTAACCCGGCCTGGCTTTCGACTATATGTCGCCAGTATGATGATAAATTATCCGGTGTTTATTAAAACCGGCCTAGCTTTGGACTATAAGTCGCCAGTATATATATATATATATATATTTGGATTGCCGCATTGGAATCATGCGCTTATATATCATTGGGTTATATTATTCAAATAGCCAAACTTGGCTGGATTTTCATTATGATATTGAATGAATAAGGTTTTCATACCGGATTATATTATCTTGAATAGCCAACATGTCTGGATTTTTATGGTTATTAATAACCGGTATTATTGAGTTTTCAAAGTCGCTTTAGCGCAATGGCTATTATTTTATCAAAGGATACGATTTATTCTACAATGGAAGGGATAGTCCCGAGTTGCTGCAGGCTTACAAGCCGGCACTTGGGGGCTACATTATTCAAATTGAGATTACATGCAAGTTTCATGTCGCTGCAAGCATGCACCATGACACTTGGGGTCTAATGCAAAGTCATTTTTACTAGTCTTATTGAAGACCCGACTCATCATATTATAATGAGCCGGCCCTTGGGGGCTACCAATTGCTCCTGTCAACAATCCAAGCAATTACAAGTCCCAAGTTGCTGCAAGCATGACAACCCGGCACTTGGGGGCTACATATATGGAGTATTCAGTTTATATGATTGAGATGAACAAACCGGATTTCTTCAAGTTTGAAACACTTATTGGAGCAAGTCTTAAGTTATCACTATGTTCTCCTCTTAAGACTTGGGGGCTACAGGTATTATGCATATAAAGGAGGAACATCTTCATTTTATCAGTTTTGAGCAAATCAGGAAGATCAATTACATGACCCGGTGTCGACAACAATTATGACCCGGTGCCATCAATATTTATAAACCATCCATTTTGGTAATATTAAAACGGCAAGTTTTACATCTTCAAACCGGCTGAATATCAGATAAGTATTTCAAGACCCATATTTCTTAAACCGGCGCTTTGGAAGCCGACTCAAGTGGATTATTCTTCACAATATTTCTCTGTGAGAAACCAATGTCAACAAATTAAGTATGAAGCTGGCTTATTAACCCGGACTTCCCAGAAGGAGGAAATAACAAGGACTTAAGGGTGATCAGGTTCCGGTTTACAAGAATTCTTAACCCGGAGCATAACCTGTCAAATTTGTTCTTGTGTTTATTTTGTAGCATAAGTTTACCATGGATAAATCCAAGCTAAACTTGGGGGCTAATGTCGGGGATATACCCCGCGGCGTAAACCGGCCGGAAGTATAACCCGACCGGACTAGGCGTTTCATTGGTAAACCGCCAGAGGATTGACGGTTTACGTGTCTGGCGATTTACGTGTCTGGCGGTTCACTGGTGTGACGATTCACGAGCCTGAAGACTCATTGGTGACCCGACGCGTGTTCCAGATGGATGACAAGGCCCAAGGCCCAACATGCCGGTTTATATTAATGGTGGGCCGGTTTAAGAGGAAAGGCATGAGGAACATTTATCTTACAAAGAGTTAAGACCTGGACTTGTATCCGGTTTGTATTAGAGATAGACTAGTCCTAATCCTAATAGGACTCTACATGTAACCCGCCCCTCCAACATATATAAGGAGGGGCAAGGCTCCCCAAAAGGGACAAGATTCACAAGTTCCACAAGTTGGACAAGTTAGGTTTAGACAATAGCTCTCGAGATAGAACACTCTTGTAATCGTGATCATCATCATCAATATCAATGAAGCAGGATGTAGGCTTTTACCTCCACCGTGAGGGGCCGAACCTGGGTAAAACATCGCGTCTCTTGTCCCGCTCAACCCCTCTCAATCTACCACATAGATGTGTTGGCCTCGCAACTAAGTCCTGACACTAAGGACATCTGCCGTGACAATTCCACAACAGTTGGCGCCCACCATGGGGCTAGGCAGACGGTGGTGTTGAGTTCTTGGAGGGATCACTCTTAAGGATCGAGGGGCTCACAATTTTTTTTGGATAAAAAACTAGTTTGAAAGGATTTGCATCAGCACCAAATTCATCAGTCCAGATTTAAAGATTTGTGAGATTTAAGGTTCAAGAAAAAATTTAGGGTTGCGTGCGTGGCCGCACGCGACCTGGCGACCCGTCCGGGTCGATTTCTGTTGCGCTGTTCTACGAAGTTGCTGAGAGCCTGAGACCGATCGGAGGCAAAATTCGCTGCAGCCCCGCGTGGCCAGTCAAAGAAACACAGCCACGTTTTACCATCTGCGGACAAGCACCCAGAACCTGAATTACTGCTACTACTGGTACATGTCAGATCAGATCGGTGCAAAGTTCAAGCCGCCGAAACCGACAGGATTTGATGGCTCTGTTGTCCGGTTCCCATGTGCGCCGCGGCACGAGTCTGGCGATCCATCGATCCGAGGACGGATCGATTTCTGTTGCAGTTGAGACCGACTGGAGTTTCCTACGCGCACGACTCCAATGTTGTTGTCTGATCCGGCGATTTCCGCTGCGAAACTCGAGGTGCGGCAGCAAACGCGTCAATCGGTCAAGTCGCTGAGAGCCCGAGACAATCAATTTCCCCTGTCGTGGATCGTTTTGCTGGCTTCAAGTCCCGAGGCACTAGGCTACATCGTTGCTGCTACTACCTGATCAATTAGGCTAGTCATAGTGGGAGTAACTTAGCTAGTAACATAGCGCATTTTAAGAAATTTTTGCTTATGTGGCAAGTAATTAATGAGAGGTGGTAACATAATATGTTACTGTAACATAGCGTTTTCCAAGACAAGATGAGTCTACAAGATAATAAATGAAGCCATCTAAGATACTACTATTATGTTACTTTGCATTATGAAGGTAGTAACTTAGGCTAGTGTCATATGCATGACACTAGTTTAAGTTACTCCCCACTATGACCAGCCTTAGTACTACTTCTAGTACGTGGTGATTTCCACACAAAAAATAGCATATTGATTTCCCAAGTCGTTGTCATTCATCACGTCGAGCTACAAGTTCAGATTTTTCTTCAACTGCTACGTCCACCCAAAGCTATCAGGTGATATCCGTCCAGTCTGTTTTAATAACATAGATAAATTTTTGTGTGAATGGTTACTCTGGTATGTGGTATTGTTTCGCAGGATAAATTGTTCATTACAAATGAGGCATTACACCGCGGATACGGACCACACCGGCTTATAACACTGTGGCCATCTCTCGCAACCGTGCCGGTTTAAAGCACTGTGGCCGTCTTTTACGACCGTGCCAGCTTACAACGCGGAGGACAGCTTGCTCGTCCGCACCGGTTTACAACGCCGCGGCCGATTCATCCGTCTGCTCGCATGGCCGGCTCGCCCGTGAGTGATTTCAGTTTCACCGTGGCAATCAACAAATCCGCGGTGGATATTTTCTGGCTAACATATCAGGTGAAATCCATCCATTATATTTTCATATTATATATTGCTTTCTTAAAAAAAGGCAATTACTCTGGCTTGCAAGTTTTCCAATGCAGGACAAATTGTCTATTGTAAAAAGGGATTATTATATCGCCGAGCTTTTGGATAACCCATGCCGGTTTATATCGCGATCCAATCCGCATCAACTCGTCAGGACCATGTGAATTACCCAATAAAGCGTCCATAGGCCGTCGTCCCCCGCGGTCCGGTCTACATCAGCATACGGTCGATTTATGCGTCCGCACCGGCTTACAATGCCGCGGCCGATTCATTTATCTGTGCCGCCTCTGATGTTGCGGTCGTCCTTGTCGTCCATCTCTCGTGGCCTGGTCTACATCAACATACCGGACCGCACCTGTCTGCATGAGCTGTTTATTGAGTATGAGCAAGTCACAGCTTGGGTAGCCCGGTTTTCTTTCAGCAAAATGGAGGCAAATTATCATATACTATCAGCCACCGTCTGCACTGGATGGCTCAATGGGCAGGCACACAAGTTGCCGCCACTACAGTTTGGTTAAATCGCCAGTTGGAAGGAACCATTGGCCGAGTTGCTGACACGGCTCATACGGGATCATTTATAACCGCCGCAGTCACCTCAACCTTCTGTGGATTCACATCGTGCTATCAACACCAATGATAAACAAATTATGCCGGTTTATACCATGGTTAAATATAGAGAGTTTCAAGCCAACTCCTCGAGTCACCTTTGAGACTCGGGGGCTACGATGACATGACTCAGCAAATCTTGCCAGTTTCAGCCGGTTTAAGAAACCCAGGACGATGGAGGGAAAGATAACCCGGTCCCGGAGGCTAATGTTATATTGATGAAAATTTAAAGGCCGTCAGAAAATTTCCGGCTTAGAAAGTATATGACAGTTACAAAATCCCAGCTCAATGAAGAAGATCCAGGTCATCAGAAAGGATTCCGGTTTAAAATCCGGCTCAAGGGAAATCAGTCTCACTGAAGCTCTCAAATATCTGGTTTACAATCCGGTTCAAGAGAAATCTATTCTCCCACAAAGCTCTGAAGCGCTCAGATCCGGTTTAACAATGTCCGGTTCAAAAAGGAATTTACTTCTCGCAAGTTTGAGTTTAAAGGCCGTCAGAAAATTTCTGGTTGAAAATGAAGATTCCGGTTTAAGATCCGGTTCAAGGGAAGGATGTCTCCCACAAAGCTTTGAAGCTCTCAATATCCGGTTTAACATCCGATTCAAAAAGGATTTATCTCTTGCAAAAAGTTAAAGGGTGCCAAAGAGGACCCACTGCCATGATGCGCGGTTCAAACATGGGTATCATGCCTTATTGGCTTATCATATTATTGATCACTTGGGGGCTTGGTCATGTCTGAACCATAGTCACACCTCTTGATCGGCTCAATGCCACGACGTCACTTGGGGGCTTGGTCGTATCCAAACCAATGCAACACCTTTTGATAGGCGAAAGCCACCAGATCACTTGGGGACATGGTCAAGTCTGAACCAGTCACGCCTCTTGATCGGCCTAAGGCCACAGAATCACTTGGGGGCTTGGTCGAACCCGAACCATTCCCACGCCTCTTGATCGGCATAATGCCACTGTTTCATTTGGGGACCTGGCTGACTTGAACCATAGCTACGCCTATCGGGGGCTTTGTCGTGTCTGACCATGGTAACGCCATCTGATCGGCTCAATAAGCCTCTTTTTGCAAATGGTTTTATCATTGCCTTTGCTTGAAATTTTGTTTTGATAAATATTTCTTTTGTTGCGTTTTAAACCGATAATTCCGGTTCGACTGTCAAATTACAAATTGACGGAACACGGTCAAATCTTAATCCGGAGGCTATCTGCCCGGTTTGATTTTCTGTTACCATCCTATTATGGAGTAAACCGGTGTTTATCAACCCGGCTCGTTTTTCAACTACAAGTTGTCAGTACACGATCAAGTTATAATTCGGAGACGATTAGCCCGGTCTGGTTTGACTGCGAGTCGCCAGTATTATATGTGGTTAAACCGGTGTTTATCACAACCTGGTACGGTTTTATCATAAACCGACACAATATGAAAGGAGCTATCAGTACTCAAAATCTGGGTCATTACCCCTATTACAAAAAGTTGGTAAACCAACGATGTGATTCAATGTCACAGGTATGGTATATTTCATATTTGATTATTCTTAAGTGCAGCCTTGGTTATAAACCTGGGTTATATGTTGGGCATTATGACCCGTCCGATGGTAAACCGCCCGGACACTTTAAACTTGTTGTATGTAGAAACAGGTTAAATAAAGCATGATTATAAATCACCGGCATTTATTAACCCGGCCTGGCTTTCGACTATATGTCGCCAGTATGATGATAAATTATCCGGTGTTTATTAAAACCGGCCTGGCTTTGGACTATAAGTCGCCAGTATATATATATTTGGATTGCCACATTGGAATCATGCGCTTATAAATCATTGGGTTATATTATTCAAATAGCCAAACTTGGCTAGATTTTCATTATGATATTGAATGAATAAGGTTTTCATACCGGATTATATTATCTTGAATAGCCAACATGGCTGGATTTTTATGGTTATTAATAACCAGTATTATTGAGTTTTCAAAGTCGCTTTAGCGCAATGGCTATTATTTTATCAAAGGATATGATTTATTCTACAATGGAAGGGATAGTCCCGAGTTGCTGCAGGCTTACAAGCCGGCACTTGGGGGCTACATTATTCAAATTGAGATTACATGCAAGTTTCATGTCGCTGCAAGCATGCACCATGACACTTGGGGGCTAATGCAAAGTCATTTTTACAAGTCTTATTGAAGACCCGACTCATCATATTGTAATGAGCCGGCCCTTGGGGGCTACCAATTGCTCCTGTCAACAATCCAAGCAATTACAAGTCCCAAGTTGCTGCAAGCATGACAACCCGGCACTTGGGGGCTACATATATGGAGTATTCAGTTTGTATGATTGAGATGAACAAACCGGATTTCTTCAAGTTTGAAACACTTATTGGAGCAAGTCTTAAGTTATCACTATGTTCTCCTCTTAAGACTTGGGGGCTACAGGTATTATGCATATAAAGGAGGAACATCTTCATTTTATCAGTTTTGAGCAAATCAGGAAGATCAATTACATGACCCGGTGTCGACAACAATTATGACCCGGTGCCATCAATATTAAACCCGCAAGTTTTACATCTTCAAACCGGCTGAATATCAGATAAGTATTTCAAGACCCATATTTCTTAAACCGGCGCTTTGGAAGCCGACTCAAGTGGATTATTCTTCACAATATTTCTCTGTGAGAAACCAATGTCAACAAATTAAGTATGAAGCTGGCTTATTAACCCGGACTTCCCAGAAGGAGGAAATAACAAGGACTTAAGGGTGATCAGGTACCGGTTTACAAGAATTTGTTCTTGTGTTTATTTTGCAGCATAAGTTTACCATGGATAAATCCAAGCTAAACTTGGGGGCTAATGTCGGGGATATACCCCGCGGTGTTAACCGGCCAGAAGTATAACCCGACCAGACTAGGCGTTTCATTGGTAAACCGCCAGAGGATTGACGGTTTACGTGATTGGCGGTTTACGTGTCTGGCGGTTCACTGGTATGACGATTCACAAGCCTGAAGACTCATTGGTGACCCGGCGCGTGTTCCAGATGGATGACAAGGCCCAAGGCCCAACATGCCGGTTTATATTAATGGTGGGCCGATTTAAGAGGAAAGGCATGAGGAACATTTATCTTACAAAGAGTTAAGACCTGGACTTGTATCCGGTTTGTATTAGAGATAGACTAGTCATAATCCTAATAAGACTCTACATGTAACCCGCCCCTCCAACATATATAAGGAGGGGCAGGGCTCCCCAAAAGGGACAAGATTCACAAGTTCCACAAGTTGGACAAGTTAGGTTTAGACAATAGCTCTCGAGATAGAACACTCTTGTAACCGTGATCATCATCATCAATATCAATGAAGCAGGATGTAGGCTTTTACCTCCACCGTGAGGGGCCGAACCTGGGTAAAACATCGCATCTCGCGTACCGCTCAACCCCTCTCAAGCTACCACATAGATGTGTTGGCCTCGCGACTAAGTCCTGACACTAAGGACATCGGCCGTGACAGTTCCACGACAATGGGGGCTACGGACCACGCCGAATCGCACTACCGGATGCACACCGTTTTTTATGGTGTAGGGTGCAGAGGCGGTTCTGCCTTGCGACATAATTCATGACTCACCTCGAGTGTGCATGTATGAAGAAAAAGAGGCCGAGCTCGATCGGCAGGACAGTTTGGACGCCCTGGAGGAGGAGCACGGCGTGGCAAAGCCTGTTCTGCATTCTATCAGCAACAGGCTCGAAAGTATCAAAGCAGAGAAGTACGGGCCAAAACCTATAATGTTGGCGAACTAGTTCTACGCCTGCCGGAGAAGAAAAAGAACAAGCTCAATCCCAAATGGGAAGGTCCCTTCATTATCGACCAGGTTCTGACCGGTGGAGCATAACGTCTGCGGGATACATCGGACAATCGACTCGAGCCAAACCCATGGAACGCAGCCAGACTCCAAAGATTCTACGCCTAGCGCCGGACTCTATGTTCGTCTCCTTACTCCCATTAATTTTTTGCATATCCATTATCTGTCTTTTTTCTCTTTCTCTCTTCTTTTTTCTTCTCCTCAAGGCCTTAAATGGCTAACTTGTGTCTTGACTACACAATCTTGACGTGCTAACCGTGCTCATTATACTTGGGGGCTTCTTATACATAAGCTTAATATAACTATTTTTCTAGGCTTTATGCCCCACGCATGTGTTATTCTTCCACATGTACCTTTTTCGCCATTATATGCATCGATATGACTTAAGTTTTGGCCAAGTTGGGTTGCCTGGCTCTTGTATTTATGCCCTACGTTCCCGTTAATTCGGCTAGGGCATAAGGGGAGCACCTCTGTGATTATTACTGCCGGGTCAGCCGGACGTGTACCTCAGACTGGGTGAAGCCGAAAGCTAGTGTTCTTAAGGGAATATTCGGTTGGTGAACAAAAGATGACTTTTATTTATTTTTGATACATGCCCCCAGATGTTTATAACCTGCGTCTCTTTTCACAGTTCGGACATGCACATTAGGGCATGCGTACCCAGGGAAAGGAACCCTTAACGGAACTATTCTCCCAGGAAAATGTTTCTTACTATCCATGTAATATAACATAGCTAGTTGGGTACTTGTCTGTTCAAGCACTTATGAGCCCTACGCCTGGTTTCCACGCATACCCCGGTTTTTACATAACCGAGCGGGTATTCGGATACACTCCGGACTATCGGGTCCAAAGGTCGAAGCGAAAAGGTCCGCCATGACAAATGATTTACAATCCGGCTAGGGACATTATATATGTCACTTAAAGTACACAGTCACTAAGACTAACTGAATTCTTCTTCTATACCATCCAATAGGCTGTCTAGCCTACAATCCTGCTGGGAATACTTTGCGGCTAATTCTACTTAGTCATACACCAAACTGACGGGGATCTCTTTCCCATCGGGCCCCACAGGTCCGACCTCGGCCATGTGGTTTGGGTCAGCTTTGGTATATCACGTCTTCACCATGGCCCAAGCTTCCCTTGCACCTTGTCGGCAGGCTGATATCTTCCATAATCGGAAGCGCCGCCGTGCTCCCTTGAGCATCTCTATAAGCTCCCCCATGCCTCCTGGCGGGGAGGCGGATGGCCACAAGGCTTGGGCAATACCCTGCATCACCTGCCGAACTTGTTCGTGCAGTTGTGAGAGCTCTGGTAGAAGATCACCTGCAGACCCGGGCATCTCCTCCGCGGGACGACCCGTCAGCATACCTACAGACATAACTCTGTTAGTCGGCTTCTTCGCCGAACTCTTTCAAAAGTTCGTTCAAGCACTTACTAAAAATGCCGCGTCGAAGCCGCTTATTCTCCTTCATGGAGTCCGCAAGCTGGGTTCGTACATCTTTCAGTTCCACGCCCAGCCGGATATTGGCGTCCTGGAGATTATTTTTCTCCTGCCTGACCCGCGTAAGCACGCGCTCGCCAGCATTTAGCTGTCGATTAGCACGTTGCGCATTCTCCGGCACGGCCTCCAGATTCACTCCGGAGTCATCTACGACATCTATTGTAGATTTGCATACATGCCGCGTACTATCTGGTACATGTCATTCTTTGCAATGGAAACAAGTGTTACCTGAGGGGGCCTTCTCGGACTCCTTCACCGCGGTAACTGCGGCCTGTAGCTGGGCTTTGCACTCTTCCAGCTCTTGAGACAATTGGGTATTCTTCTCTATAAGAACCTGCACAAATAATGATCCTTAAATCAGTTGTGTCAACTGTTTCAAGCCTCAGGGGCTACTAATATATATAATCATCACATTTTTCTTATCCGTATATCCTTTACATACTGGTCTGTGGCTCTGGCAAGACCGTTTTGAGCAGCACGGATGTACGCATCTCCTGAGTTGAAGGCATCGAACGCCTCCTAGGAGAAACAAGCGTCACGGAGTATGGCCCGGCGACGCCTTTGATTCATGGCGCTCTCCACTTCGGAATTTGTAGTGGATAGTCTATTCGCATCCTCTGTAGGAGGAGCATCCGGCATTCGCCCCGTGTTAGCTTCCGCCTCTATGTCCGGCCCTAGAGCCCGACTGGTGGAGGCATGATCGGCAACCTCTCCGGATATAGTCCGGCGAGCATTTTTCCTACTAGGAAACATGGATGTCATTATATTTTCAGAAAGAAGACAACCACGGAGCGAGGTTCTGTATCATACCTCTGCGTCATCGTCTCAGTCCTAGCCGCATTCCTTTTTAGCCTATCCGGCTTTGGTGTCCCTCGTTGGCGAGTCACTGCGGGTTCGGCATGGCGTCCCGAGGGCCTTCCCTGTAAAACACCATATGTGTATGGTAGGTGAAGTGCATAAAAGGGGATCCTTCTCGGAAGTTGGGACTCCGGTTTTTCTTACATGCGATGCAGGGAGTAGCCCAGGATAGTCGGCTATGATGGCCACCATGGCATCATCGCAGCTCAATTGATAGAATGTCCTGTCGATCAGCTCCACAAATATGTCCGTATCCTCTTCAAGTCCGGGATCGAGGGCCCGGTCAGGGTCCTCCGGTTGTGGAGGTGGACTGTTGACCTCCCTTGCAGCTTTTCGCAGTTCCTGCCATGAAACGGCAAGGTGAGTATTTGTGACGAAGAATCCGGGAAGGTTGGGAGTAAAACGTGACAACTCACCCAGCTTGGAGGGTTGTACATGGAGAATCCATCCCATGGCTTAATACGGATGAACTCCTCTTCCTCTCCCTTGAACAAAGCGGACAGAATTTTTGCTAGAGCAGCAGCTGAGTCCGGTCCCTTGCACCCGCAGCGGGTGGCATCATCTTCCCCGTTAAAACGCGACATGGGGTGCCCTCGATATTGAAGTGGCTGTACCCCCCGCATTATACATATTGACATAACCTCGATTATTGTCAATCCTGATTGAGCCAGCGCTTTTATCCGGCCCATCAGGTAAAGGACTTCTCCGTTATCTTCCTCCTGAGGGCTCCGTGGATGCCAGCTTCAGCGTTTCTTCAAAGGGGCATTGTCGAACTCGGGAAGACCCATCCAAATAGAATCTGGAAGGGGGACGTCCTCCATGTAAAACCACTTCGAAGGCCAGGCTTCGGACGTCTTCTTCGGGGTACCGGACAGGTATCCGGTCCCGGCGATGCGCCATATTTCGGCTCTGCCCACTTGATATATTGACCCCTCCTGTGTACGGGGCACAAGGAAGAATAGCCTCTTCCATAGCTCGAAATGAGCTTCACAGCCCAGAAACGGGTCACAAAGGGCAAGATAACCAGCGATGTGTAATATGGAAGCGGGGATGAAATTATGCAACTGGAGGCCGTAAAACTCCAAGAGCCCGCGGAGGAACGGATGGATTGGAAATCCAAGTCCCCTTAGTAGATAAGGGGCAAGGCATACCCGCTCCCCCTTGGAGTGATTAGGGAAGCTCTCCGCTTGCTCCCCGCCGTTATAGGTGGCGAGCCCGGCTCGAACGGGGACCATATATGCTGGAGGGAGAAATCCCTGGGTCTATAACTCTACTAATTGGTTGTGCGGGACGGAACACTTCTCCCAATCACCGGGCTTAGGGCTACGAGAGTGGGAGGAGGAGCTGCGATGGCCGGCCATGTTGGAATGGATTTTTCCGAGCACGCTCCGATGGATACTCGCTGTGGGAGGACAGTGTGGTTTGGATCTAAGAATTCCCGTCTCTTTAATAGACAGTTTACTTACATGGCTAGGGTGGCGAATGTAAAAATGCCTTGGCTCCTCGCATTCGCTCGACACGTGGAAGATAGCCCTTATTGGGCGCAGAAGCCAAGTGCAACATTTATGGGGAGCCAGACACTACTCAGCAGATATTCAGAATTTGGAGAAGAACCCGCCTTGCAATGCCGAAGACAATCTGCACGCTGGACTCATCATCATTGAAGCCTGGTTCGGGGGCTACTGAGGGAGTCCTGGATTAGAGGGTCTCCGGACAGCCAGACTATATCCTTTGGCTGGACTGTTGGACTATGAAGATACAAGATTGAAGACTTCGTCCCGTGTCCGGATGGGACTCCCGTTGGCGTGGAAGGCAAGCTTGGCAATATGGATATGTAGATCTCCTCCCTTGTAACCGACTTTGTGTAACCCTAGCCCCCTCCGGTGTCTATATAAACCGGAGGGTTTAGTCCGTAGGACAACATACAATCATACCATAGGCTAGCTTCTAGGGTTTAGCCTCTACGATCTCCTGGTAGATCAACTCTTGTAATACTCATATCATGAAGATCAATCAAGCAGGACGTAGGGTATTACCTCCATCGAGAGGGCCTGAACCTGGGTAAATATCGTGTCCCCTGCCTCCTATTACCATCCGCCTTAGACGCACAGTTCGGGACCCCCTACCCGAGATCTGACGGTTTTGACACCGACAGACAGGAGTAAAATTATGATAGATTGGATAAATAGATCTCGAATAAACGCAAAATAAAATAAATGTCAAAAAAGTGCAACAAGGTATGTTTTGGTTTTTAGAAATATAGATCTGAAAATAAAAGCAAATAAAAATATATCTTGAAGGCAAATATGATAAAGAAGAGACCCGGGGGCCGTAGATTTCACTAGTGGCTTCTCTCGAGAGAAATTGCATACTATGGGTAAACAAATTATTGTTGGGCAATTGATAGAACTTCAAATAATCATGACGATATCCAGGCAATGATCATTATATAGGCATCACGTCCAATATTAGTAGACCGACTCCTGCCTGCATCTACTACTATTACTCCACACATCGACCGCTATCCAGCATGCATCTATTGTATTAAGTTCATGGAGAAATGGAGTAATGCAATAAGAACGATGACATGATGTAGACAAGATTTATTCATGTAGGAATAGACCCCATCTTGTTATCCTTAATAGCAACGATACATACGTGTCATGTCCCCTTCTGTCACTGGGATTGAGCACCGTAAGATCGAACCCATCACAAAGCATGTAACACCCACAATGCGGCTATATCTCCCACGTGTCGGGGCACGACTTAGAGGCATAGCCGCATGGTAGGCTTGTCGCAAGAGGGGTAATCTTTACACATCCCATGTACTGAATAAGAAAGGGATAAGGAGTTGGCTTACAATCGCCACTTCACACAATACATAAATAAAACCATACATCATCCAAAGTCCAATCAAAGGTCCGACTATGGAACCAAAATAAAGAAAGACAACCCCAAATGCTAGATCCCCGATCGTCCCCAACTGGGCTCTACTACTAATCAACTGGAAAAGATGCATAAAGAACGATCAAGATCTTCATCAAGCTCCCACTTGAGCTCGGTTGCGTCACCTGCACTGGTATCATCGGCACCTGCAACTGTTTGGAAGTATCTGTGAGTCACGAGAACTCAGCAATCTCACACCCGCGAGATCAAGACTATTTAAGCTTATGGGTAGGATAGGGTAATGAGGTGGAGCTGCAACACTAAGCATATATGGTGGCTAACATACACAAATTAGAGCGAGAAGAGAAGCAACGGAACGGTCGTGAAGCTAGAAGTGATCAAGAAGTGATCCTGAAACTACTTACATTCAAGCATAACACAAGACCGTGTTCACTTCCCGGACTCCGCCGTAAAGATACCATCACGGCTACACACGCGGTTCATGCATTTTTAGTTAAGTCAAGTGTCAAGTTCTCTACAACCAAATATTAACAAATTCCCATCTTCCACATAACCGCGGGCACGGCTTTCGAAAGTTCAAACCCTGCAGTGGTGTCCCAACTTTGCCCATCACAAGCTCTCACGGTCAACGAAGGATATTCCTTCTCCCGGGAAGACCCGATCAGTCTCGGAATCCCGGTTACAAGACATTTCGACAATGGTAAAATATGACCAGCAAAGCCACCCGATGTGCCGGCAAATCCCGATAGGAGTCGCATGTATCTCATTCTCAGCGCACACTGGATGGGCAAGACGTTGGGTTGGCATAGACCCTGGTTGCCCAAGGGCGCCGTACATCGCCCACTTTGGACCAACACTCAAAGGAGCACTGGCCCGGGGGGTCTAAAATAAAGATGACCCTTGAGTCTGCAAAACCCAAGGGAAAAAGGCTTAGGTGGCAAATGTTAAAACCAAGGTTGGGCCTTGCTGGAGGATTTTTATTCAAAGCGAACTGTCAAGGGGTTCCCATAACACCCAACCGCGTAAGGAACGCAAAAGCAAGGAACATAACACCGGTATGACGGAAACTAAGGAGGCAAGAGTGGAACAAAACACCAGGCATAAGGCCAAGCCTTCCACCCTTTACCAAGTATATAGATGCATTAAAGTAAATAAGATATAATAATGATATCCCACAAATATCCATGTTCCAACATGGAACAAACTTCATCTTCACCTGCAACTAGCAACACTATAAGAGGGGCTGAGCAAAAGCGGTAACATAGCCAAACAACGGTTTGCTAGGAAAGGTGGATTAGAGGCTTGACATGGCAATATGGGAGGCATGATAAGCAAGTGGTAGGTAGCGCGACATAGCGATAGAGCGAACAACTAGCAAAGCAAAGATAGAAGCGATTTTGAGGGTATGGTCATCTTGCCTGAGATCCCGCAAGGAAGAAGAATGAGTCCACGAAGAAGACAAACGGATGTAGTCGAACGCATCCTCACAACTCCGGAATGGAACCGAAGCTAACGAGAGAAGCAACCCGGAAATAAGCAAGCAACATAGTAAACAACCATCACATAAACATGGCATGATGCACAACCAAGTATGATGCATGTCCGGTTTAAAGAAGCATGACATGACAAAGTGCACAGACAAAACTACAAGTTAAGTGCACCTCAATATGGAACGAGTTACATATTGACGAAACGCCACATCAATTATTTAGTTCACTCCGGTTTATGT
This sequence comes from Triticum monococcum, assembly GCA_034509565.1. Lineage (NCBI taxonomy): Eukaryota > Viridiplantae > Streptophyta > Magnoliopsida > Poales > Poaceae > Triticum > Triticum monococcum. Next base: position 522,589,485 of record CM067842.1, on the reverse strand, counting down.
ACCCAACAAAAATTAAATGTTCTTAACATGGCAAGAGGTGAAACATGAGTAAAATACACAGTTAGGCATTTTAAATGAGACCGGAAACATCAAACAACAATTCCGGTATATCCTCATGTGCATTAGCAATTTAATGCAACAACAATTTAAAACATTTAAATGTTATTATCATGATGCGAATGACATATTCAACTTTATGCAATTTTATCAAAATTTTGACATGAGCATATTATGAAGCATTTGTCACCGTGGTGGAAATGAAAGGGGTCCCACGGCAACGAATCCGAAAATGGTGCCACGACAACATATCGGTTCCGGTAGCTCACGGGAGATACCGGTGCAAAAGGTAGTGTGGCTGGAGCGTGTCAAGCAAGGTTGGTGGGGTGATCCCGGATGCCGAGTTCCCACGGGTTAGTGGCATGGAAACGAGTGATAATGACAATCGTTCATGGGCGGATACAACATCCAAACATGCATCTCATACAACACATGCATTCATTCATTCACGGGCGTCGTCTCGGGGTTATACCTTCAAAGCTTGCAAACAGGACGGTTCGGATTCGATGGGAGTAGACGTTCTCGTGATGTCGTGGTAGTAGTCATTCACGGAAGTCGTGGTAGTAGTGGTACACGTTCGTTTTTAAAGAGGTACTTGACACATCCGAGGTTTCCGGAGGCGGCGGTAGTGGAACTTGGTGAATCCGAGTTCTTCTGAGGTCGTCATCGAACTTGGTCAAAAAACACAGCGTGGGTAGACGTTCACTCGACGGTCTTTGGCAACGGCCGTCGTACACGGTTCGTAACCGTTCGGGTCTTCCGTAGAGGCACTCGACGCATCCCGGATGTGTAGTCGTACACGCACGTAGATGAACTTGGCAGGTCCTCAACATCCCGGTACTTGGCGTTTGGTGCGGTACTTGTCGAGCAGGAGGCGAAGTCGTGGTATTTGGCGTATCCAAAGGGTACTTGGTCTTCGGTCATAGGTACTTGACATTTTTGCTACCCGGGTCTTCCGCGACGGTAGTTGTGCATGTTCCAACATCAAACTTGGAGGGACACCGACGTCGTGGTACTTGGTAAATCCCGGAGACGGTAGTTGACGATCCAGGTAGGCGGTCTTGACGAATCCAAGTAGCACCAGGCACACGTCCATGGTCAGTCTTCGGACTTGGTTTTGAAGGAAATATGCCCTAGAGGCAATAATAAAGTTATTATTTATTTCCTTATATCATGATAAATGTTTATTATTCATGCTAGAATTGTATTATCCGGAAACATAATACTTGTGTGAGTACATAGACAAACTAAACGTCACTAGTGTGCCTCTACTAGACTAGCTCGTTAATCGAAGATGGTTATGTTTCCTAACCATAGACATGTGTTGTCATTTGATTAACGAGATCACATCATTAGGAGAATGATGTGATTGACATGACCCATTCCATTAGCATAGCACCCGATCGTTTGGTATATTGCTATTGCTTTCTTCATGACTTATACATGTTCCTATGACTATGAGATTATGCAACTCCCGTTTGCCGGAGGAACACTTTGTGTGCTACCAAACGTCACAACATAACTGGGTGATTATAAAGGAGCTCTACAGGTGTCTCCAAAGGTACATGTTGGGTTGGCGTATTTCGAGATTAGAATTTGTCACTCCGATTGTCGGAGAGGTATCTCTGGGCCCTCTCGGTAATGCACATCACATAATCCTTGCAAGCATTGCAACTAATGAGTTAGTTGCGAGATGATGTATTACGAAACGAGTAAAGAGACTTGCCGGTAACGAGATTGAACTAGGTATTGAGATACCAACGATCGAATCTCGGGCAAGTAACATACCGATGACAAAGGGAACAAAATATGTTGTTATGCGGTCTGACCGATAAAGATCTTCGTAGAATATGTGGGAGCCAATATGAGCATCCAGGTTCCGCTATTGGTTATTGACCAGAGACATGTCTCGGTCATGTCTACATTGTTCTGGAACCCGTAGGGTCCGCACGCTTAACGTTACGATGACAGTTTCATTATGAGTTTATATATTTTGATGTACCGAAGTTTGTTCAGAGTCTCGGATGTGATCACGGACATGACGAGGAGTCTCAAAATGGTCGAGACATAAAGATTGATATATTGGACGGCTATATTCGGACACCGGAAGTGTTCCGGGTGATTTCGTAGAAAACCGGAGTGCCGGAGGGTTACCGGAACCCCCCCCCCCCGGATAACTAATGGGCTTTATGGGCCCTAGTGGAGAGAGAGAGGGGCGGCCAGGGTGGGCCGCGTGCCCCCTCCCCCTCTGGTCCGAATTGGACTATGAGAGGGGGGCGGCGCCCCCCTTTCCTTCTCCCTCTCCCCCTTCCTTTCCCCCTCCTAGTAGGAGTAGGAAAGAGGGGAGTCCTACTCCTACTAGGAGGAGGACTCCTCCTCCTTGGTGCGTCCAAGGGCCGGCCGGCCTCCCCCTTGCTCCTTTATATACAGGGGCAGGGGGCACCTATAGAGACAAGTTGATCTTCGTGATCATTCTCTTAGCCGTGTGCGGTGCCCCCCTCCACCATAATCCTCGATAATATTGTAGCGGTGCTTAGGCGAAGCCCTGCGACGGTAGAACATCAAGATCATCACCACACCGTCGTGCTGACGGAACTCTTCGCCGACACTTTGCTGGATCGGAGTCCGGGGATCGTCATCGAGCTGAACGTGTGCTAGAACTCGGAGGTGCCGTAGTTTCGGTGCTTGATCGGTCGAGTCGTGAAGACATACGACTACATCAACCGCATTGTAATAACGCTTCCGCTGTCAGTCTACGATGGTACGTAGACAACACTCTCCCCTCTCGTTGCTATGCATCACCATGATCTTGCGTGTGCGTAGGAATTTTTTTGAAATTACTACGTTCCCCAACAGGTTTTCTTGTACATGACTCCAGGGGTCCTAGGGGAACTCGGCGATGGCCATGGCAAAGAGGCAACGGTAGATGGTGAAGCAGGGATCAGCAGCTCGAGTCACGGTGGTAGCAGCTGTCACGGGCGAAGGTCAGGGCCGGAGCAGAGCAAGGTTCACGTGGGCAGCCAAGAGGCCGTCCCTCGCGAGGTGGCGCAGGCGTGCCAGAGCTGCCGGAAGAGATGCAGGTCACCGGGAGGGTTCAGCAAGGGCGCGGGGCAGCTCACGGAAGCTCCGGCGAGGGCACCGGTGGACGGGGACGGGCGAAGCAGAGGAGGCCGATGAGGGGAAGGTGATGATGCAGGTGACTGGAGATGGTGGTGGCACGGGAGGCCGGGCGCGGCGCCATGGGGAGGCGACGACACGGAGGAGGGGAGGTAGCATGGGTGCGATGGTCGACGACGAAGGCGATGGGGAGGTCTGGTGGCGCGACACCTAGGGCAGCAAGGAGGAGGTCTGGCGCGGGGGTATCGCAACGGAGGCGGCAAGGGGATTAGGTGCAGGGATCTGTGCGTGTTAGCGAGTGGAAGTGGCCGCACGAGATTAGGAGAGGGAGACGAGCATGAGGAAGGGGTTCGATGGGGAGAGGGGAGATGGGATCGGGCGCCCTGGCGGTGGAAGGGAACGAAGAGGAGGGGCTCGCAAGGGTTACGGGGGTTTAGGTGGGCTGCTGGAGATGGGCCTAGGGATTTGGTGGGCCGGCTTGGCTGATGGGCTGCAAGGCTGCTCTCTCTCTCTCTCTCTCTCCTCTTTCTTCTTTTTCCATTTTAAAACAAAACAGAAAAGAGAAAGAAAAGAAAGAGAAGGTAGGGGTGGAATCTGGGCATGGGGATAATTTTCACGGACTCACAAAAATGTGCACGTCCCAAGAAAATTGGAGTGGGCAAGATTGAAAGATTTAAATTCAAACTCATTTGAATTTAATTCAAATGGTTTGAACTAGGAGTTGGGTTTTGAAGTGTCCAAAAATGTTGAAATTTTTGGAGGAACCTCGGCAAAAGGGAATAGAAATGCGGGCAAGGTTTTGAAGTCAAACTTGAAGTAGAAAATACATGAGGAATATTTGTAAGTGTGTTTATGGGTGATTCCAAACTAATGGAATATTTTATAATAGCTCCCTAAATATCAGGAGGGTATGTTATAAAGAGAACTCACCATGTGTATTCCCTCTATTTAAATGGATCAAAGATCCATGCCATTTATTTAGTTGAGTTTTTTAAAAGGTTGCAAGAGGACATGATGCAATGCACATGATGCAAAAAAAAGAATGCAACGAACCAAACAAATCACACGACGAATCTCGGAAATCATGGAAGGCATCTGAAGCTCCGATCTTGGGGCGTTACAACACTCCACCACTACAAGAGGATCTCATCCCGGGATCTAAGGATGGCACCAAAGATAAACGGAAGAGGAAGAGAAGAGGTAAAACTAAGTTGCTTATTCGACAAATGAGTGAAAACCACAAACCTTGAGATGTTAAACCATTTTGAGAAAAGAATATGGCGGAGATGATCAAAGTTGAAAACATTCCGTTAGAAAAGAGGAACAAGGAAGAACAATTTCGAACATCACTCCAGTTGAAAAAGATGCAAGACTTGGGAAGATGAAAAGAAAAGAGGACAAGACACTCCGGTTAAATGGATAAGCACGAAAAAGAACACCATCCTCACAATTCGAGATGATGAGTGAAGAGAGCAACATCACAATGCCTCCGGAAGAAAGAAAGAATGGAATGAAATGAACGGAGGGAAAAACAAGATCTTGAGAGAGCACGCTTACAACAAATGCTAGAACGGAGTTGTTGGATTATCAACAACGAAAGGATAAGCTTGACGTGGGCTAATGGAAAACATCTCAAAACTGAGGTGAAATTCTGCCACTAACGACAAAAAAAACACAATTGCTTGCTTGAGATCAACAAAGAGAAGGTAACTTCATTCGCCGAGAGGATAGGAGAAAACTTCGATCATTGATAAGCACAAAAATAGCAACATTCCTTTGGGAAGGCTTTAGGTGAAATATAACCGAAGATAATTCAATGAAGAGATTGATGGATCTAAAATACCTCATTCTTGATAACTTGTGAATCATGAAACACGAAGGAAAATTATCAAGAATGACATAACACCACCTTAAAAGATAAGGTAGAGAGAATTGCACTTCGGAATGCAAGATGAAGAATGTTTGAACTCCTCAAAACAAGATATGCGTTGAGCACCATGTTTATTTGAGAGTATAGATTGGCGGATCTGAACTTCGAAAGAGATCTTGAAGAACAATTGAAGAATGAAAAGAATCCTTGATGAACCACCATGTAGAAAACTCTCGAATAAATCTGGATAGATAAAAAGAAGGTCGCAAGGAAAGGAAGCTTGAGAAGAATAAGATGAATCCTTGCATTGATTAGATGGAGCTTCGCGACGAGATAATGCGGAAAACTTGGAACTCCGGAAAAGAAAAGATGAAGCATCTCGAATTGAGAAATGTGACATGATGAAGAACTCTGGAAAGAAGAAACTAGATCACTTGGATGAAGCAAGAATAAGAATTATGTTATGCATATCCTTCACCAATTTAAATTGATGACAAGCAATGGATTTGGCATACTACTTATTCTCATTGAAAGGATTAAGAGAAATATAGCGCAAACTTGAATAAGGTCTTGATGGAACCACCGGTGGGATTCGGAAACAACGAATGAATTGATATGAGAACATAGGAAGAGGAATCTTGAACAAACCACCGTAAGAATTGAAAATGGAAGTAGCAAAGGCACAATTCACCGGGAAGACTTGGAAAACGAATGAAGATACTTGAGGGGATTTGATACAAGATAAAGAAGAGATCACGAGCTGATTAGAGAATACTTGAATGAAGCACCGGTAAGATTTGGAGAAAGAGAGATGAATGCTGAGAATGAATAATTCCGAGATGAAGGGCTCCAGAGAATCATACTGAAAAGCCTCCTGGATTGCTCCGAATGGTTGAAAAGAATTCTCACAATCGAAAACAATTATGAGAGGATGGCATCAAGCTAGAACCATGAATCTTTGGCACACCGGGTAAGGATTTAAGAGGAACTCCTCTTTGGTCTTCAAAATCCGAGAATGACGATGAGAAACACCACCATGAATTTGTTGAGGCACTCCGGAAAGAAAATTAGAAAGGTTGAACCAGCGATGAAAAGAATTTGAAATATCTTGGAGAAAGACATCTGACTGATGAGAATTCATCTTACGTCAAACTTGGAGAAGAATTTGAGAGTAGCTCCGGAAAAATTAGAAGAGTCAGGTAAGATCCTGGGAAAAGACCTGTGGGTTAGGGCCACTCAAAAGATACACCGTTGAACGATTACTTGAAAGAGAGATTGCACCGGTTGAATTAAATGTCTTGAATGAGATAACATCCTCAAAAGAACTTGAGCGAATTGAGAATGGAAACTTGAATCTTCTGAGATATCTTCAGCACTCCGGAAACAATTGAATAGCGAGAAGTGGATGATTAAGAGGTGCACCGGCATGAGAAAATGCTTGAAGAGAGGAAGGGCATAAGATCAACACCTACAACTTGAATTGAATCCACCGGAAAAGAATACGTGAATGAAGAATGATAAACTTGAAGCTTCCTTAGTATCTTCCCGAGAATCACCGGATAAGAACATAGAAGAAAAGAATGAAGAGACTTCACATCAATAAGATGGATACTTGATTAAGGAATCTGATTCCTTGAAGAAAAAGGGTGGGAGGGCGGGAAAACAAAGGCAACTTAGGCAGACAAAAAGATACCATTGAGAAAACTTAAAGTTGATCTTGCGGATGTTGAAAATGATCAGATCCACTTGAAGGGAAGCACATCGGTTGAAAAGGATGGACAAAACAATCTTGACGATCAAGAAGGCTTAGTATCCACATAGAAATATGAGAACACTGCTTAGGAAAGATATAGAATCAACACTAGACTTCGAAGCAACTCGAATACCACAAACCAAAACAAAACAAAGATTGGCTTGCAAAATAAGCCGGAAACAAACATATGATAGATCCCATATCGTATCATGTGTCTGTTGGAAAGATATCCTACGAGATACTTGAATTCCCACTTATAAACTCCCGAAACCTTCTGGTTATGCAATCAGGTGTTGGGGATACAAGGGAAGCATAATCTCTCACCCAAACTAACAATCCCTACATCCAGCTGTATCCATCCTTCAACACATAACCAAGAAATCTTCGGAAATCATGTACCTCAACCTTCTAAAAGCATCCGTTATACGAGTTATGGCAATACTCCTGAACTCCCGCCTCAGTACTGGGTGGCAGGTTATCTCACCAACAACTGCATAAAAGAGATTTTCGATGTCGGCGAACTCAGGTATTCCAGAACTGCAACGATAAAATTGTGATGACAACACCTCGGAGCTCAACTCCCCAGGACACTGCCACAATCCCTAAATGTCAGGAGGCACCAAGAATAATGTTCTCATCACAAGACTATCAGAACAATTTCAAGATACCCATGTGATCCAAAAAAATCGTGAAATTCGAGGAGAGGAGAGTCAAAACTTCTACGTCAGGAGGCCTCACCAGAGCGATGAAGAGACAGAGGAGTAAAAAAATCCTACTCTCCGATATATATAATCCTAAGACTCAAAAACATTTTGTTCTAGAATCAACAACGTCAGCGATTCGATCAAGCAGGGGTCTCCTAAGTCAGGGATGGCTCTGATTACCAACTTGTAACACCCACAATGCGGCTATATCTCCCATGTTTCTGGGCACGACTTAGAGGCATAGTCGCATGGTAGGCTTCTCGCAAGAGGGGTAATCTTTACACATCCCATGTATTGAATAAGAAAGGGATAAGGAGTTGGCTTACAATCGCCACTTCACACAATACATAAATAAAACCATACATCATCCAAAGTACAATCAAAGGTCCGACTACGAAACCAAAATAAAGAAAGACAACCCCAAATTCTAGATCCCCGATCGTCCCCAACTGGGCTCCACTACTGATTAACCGGAAAAGACGCATAAATAATGATCAAGATCTTCATCAAGCTCCCACTTGAGCTCAGTTGCGTCACCTGCACTGGTATCATCAGCACCTGCAACTGTTTGGAAGTATCTGTGAGTCATGAGGACTCAACAATCTCACACCCGCGAGATCAAGACTATTTAAGCTTATGGGTAGGATAGGGTAATGACGTGGAGCTGTAGCACTAAGCATATATGGTGGCTAACATACGCAAATAAGAGCGAGAAGAGAAGCAACGTAACGGGCGTGAAGCTAGAAGTGATCAAGAAGTGATCCTGAAACTACTTACGTTCAAGCATAACACAAGACCGTGTTCACTTTCCGGACTCCGCCGAAAAGAGACCATCACGGCTACACACGCGGTTGATGCATTTTTTAATTAAGTCAAGTGTCAAGTACTCTACAATCGGATATTAACAAATTTCCATATGCCACATAACCGCGGGCACGACTTTCGTAAGTTAAAACCCTGTAGGGGTGTCCCAACTTAGCCCATCACAAGCTCTCACGGTCAACGATAGATATTCCTTCTCCCAGGAAGACCCGATCAGTCTCGGAATCCCGGTTACAAGACATTTCGACAATGGTAAAACAAGATCAGCAAAGCCACCCGATGTGCCAACAAATCCCGATAGGAGTCGCGCGTATCTCGTTCTCAGGGCACACCGGATGGGCAAGACGTCGGGTTGGCATAGACCCTGGTTGCCCAGGGGCGCCGGACATCACCCAGTTTGGACCAACACTCAGAGGAGCACTGGCCCGAGGGGTCTAAAATAAAGATGACCCTTGAGTCTGCAGAACCCAAGGGAAAAAGGCTTAGGTGGCAAATGTTAAAACCAAGGTTGGGCCTTGCTGGAGGAGTTTTATTCAAAGAGAACTGTCAAGGGGTTCCCATAACACCCAACCGCGTAAGGAACGCAAAATCAAGGAACATAACACCGGTATGACGGAAACTAAGGCGGCAAGAGTGGAACAAAACACCAGGCATAAGGCCGAGCCTTCCACCCTTCCACCAGGCATAAGGCCGTGCCTTCCACCCTTAAAGTAAATAAGATATAATAATGATATCCCAACAATATCCATGTTCCAACATGGAACAAACTTCATCTTCACCTGCAACTAGCAATACTATAAGAGGGGCTGAGCAAAAGCGGTAACATAGCCAAACAACGGTTCGCTGGGAAAGGTGGGTTAGAGGCTTGACATGGCAATATGGGAGGCATGATAAGCAAGTGGTAGGTAGCGCGGCATAGCGATAGAGCGAACAACTAGCAAAGCAAAGATAGAAGTGATTTCGAGGGTATGGTCATCTTGCCTGAGATCCCGCAAGGAATAAGAACGAGTCCATGAATAAGATAAACAGACGTAGTCGAACGCATCCTCACAACTCCGGAACGGAACCGAAGCTAACGAGAGAAGCAACCCGGAAATAAGCAAGCAACATAGTAAACAACCACCACATAAACATGACATGATGCACAACCAAGTATGATGCATGTCCGATATAAAGAAGCATGGCATGACAAAGTGCACAGACAAAACTACAAGTTAAGTGGAGCTCAATATGCATTGAGTTGCATATTGACGAAACACCACATCAATTATTTAGTTGACTCCATGTTATGTACCCAACAAAAATTAAATGTTCTTAACATGGCAAGATGTGAAACATGAGTAAAATACACAGTTAGGCATTTTAAATGAGACCGGAAACATCAAACAACAATTCCGGTATATCCTCATGTGCATTAGCTATTTAATGCAATAACAATTTTAAATATTTTAAATGTTATTATCATGATGCGGATGACATGTTCAAGTTTATGCAATTTCATGAAAATGTTGACATGAGCATATTATGAAGCATTTGTCACCGTGGTGGAAAGGAAAGGGGTCCCACGACAACGAATCCGAAAATGATGCCACGACAACATATCGGTTCCGGTAGCTCACGGGATACCGGTGCAAAAGGTAGTGTGGCGGGAGCGTGTCAAGCAAGGTTGGTGGGGTGATCCTGGATGTCGGGTTCCCACGAGTTAGTGGCATGGAAATGAGTGACAATGACAATCGTTTACAGGCGGATACAACATCTAAACATGCATCTCATACAACACATGCATTCATTCACGGGCGTCGTCTCGGGGTTATACCTTCAAAGCGTGCAAACGGGACGGTTTGGATTCAATGGGAGTAGACATTCTCATGGTTTGGATTCGATGGGAGTAGACATTCTCGCCATGTAGTGGAAGTAGTCGTTCACGGATGTCGTGAGAGTAGTGGTACACGTTCGTTTTTAAAGAGATACTTGACGCATCCGAGGTTTCTGGAGGCGACGGTAATGGAACTTGGTGAATCCGAGTTCTTCGATGGTCGTCATCGAACTTGGTCAAAAACATGGCGTAGGTAGACGTTCACTCGACGGTCTTTGGCAATGGTCGTCGTACACGGTTCGTAGACGTTTGGGTCTTCCGTAGAGATACTCGACGCATCCCGGATGTGCAGTCGTACACGCACATAGATGAACTTGGCGGGTCCTCAACGTCCTAATACTTGGCGTTCGGTGCGGTACTTGTCGAGCAAGAGGCGAAGTCGTGGTACTTGGCGTATCCAAAGGGTACTTGGTCTTCGGCAACGGTAGTTGTGCACGTTCCAACATCAAACTTGGAGGGACACCAACGTGTCGTGGTACTTGGTAAATCCCGGAGACGGTAGTTGACAATCTAGGTAGGCGGTCTTGACAAATCCAAGTAGCACCAGGCACATGTCCATGGTTAGTCTTCGGACTTGGTTTTCCTGTACATGACTCCAGGGGTCCTGGGGGAACTCGGCGATGGCCATGGCAAAGAGGCGACAGTAGATGGTGAAGCAGGGATCAGCAGCTCGAGTCGCGGTAGCAGCAGCTATCACGGGTGGAGGTCAGGGCCGGAGCAGAGCAAGGTTCATGCGGGCAGCCGAGAGGCCGTCCCTCGCGAGGTGGCGCAGGCGCGCCGGAGCCGCCGGAAGAGATGCAGGTCACCGGGAGGGTTCGGCAGGGGCGCGGGGTAGCTCGCAGAAGCTCCGGCGAGGGCACCGGTAGCCGAGAACAGGCGAATCAGAGGAGGCCGACGAGGGGAAGGTGATGATGCAGGTGACTGGAGATGGTGGTGGCGCGGGAGGCCGGGCGCGGCGCCATGGGGAGGCGACGACGCGGAGGAGGGGAGGTTGCAGGGGCCGCGATGGTCGACGACGAGGGCGACGGGGAGGTCCGGTGGCGCGGCACCAAGGGCAGCAAGGAGGAGGTCTGGCGCGGGGGTCTCGCGGCGGAGGCGGCGAGGGGATCGGGTGCAGGGATCTGTGCGTGTTAGCGAGTAGAAGTGGCCGCGCGAGGTGATGAGAGGGAGACGAGCGAGAGGAAGGGGTTCGATGGGGAGAGGTGAGATGGGATCGGGCGCCCTGGCGGCGGAAGGGAACGAAGAGGAGGGGCTCGCTAGGGTTACGGGGGTTTAGGTGGGCTACTGGAGATGGGCCTAGGGATTTGGTGGGCCGGCTTGGCTGATGGGCTGCAAGGCTGCTCTCTCTCCTCTTTCTTCTTTTTCCATTTTAAAACAAAATAAAAAAAGAGAAAGAAAAGAAAGAGAAGGTAGGGGTGGAATCTGGGCATGGGGATAATTTTCACGACTCACAAAAAGGTGCACGGCCCAAGAAAATTAGAGTGGCAAGAATGAAAGATTTAAATTCAAACTCATTTGAATTTTGCACTAGGACTTGGGTTTTGAAGTGTCCAAAAATGTTGAAATTTTTGGAGGAACCTCGGCAAAACGGAATAGAAATGCGGGCAAGGTTTTGAAGTCAAACTTGAAGTAGAAAAGACATGAGGAATATTTGCAAGTGTGTTTATGGGTGATTCCAAACTAATGGAATATTTTATAATAGCTCCCTAAATATTGGGAGGGTATGTTATAAAGAGAACTCACCATGTGAATTCCCTCGATTTAAATGGATCAAAGATCCATGCCATTTATTTAGTTGAGTTTTAAAAAAGGTTGCAAGAGGACATGATGCAATGCACATGATGCAAAATAAGAATGCAACGAATCAAACAAATCACACGACGAATCTCGGAAATCATGGAAGGCATCTGAAGCTCCGGTCTTGGGGCGTTACAAAGCACCTCTTCCCATGGCAAGAAAAATCGATCTAGTCGGCCTAACTAAACCAAAGATTTGGAGAAGAAATACAAGGCTATAAGTAATCATGTATATAAGAGATCAAAGAAACTCAAATAAATTTCATGGACAAAATACAGATGTGATCATAAACTCAAAGTTCATCGGATCCCAACAAACACACCACAAAAAGAGTTACATCAAATGGATCTCCAACAGACCATTGTATGGAGAATCAAAAGAGAGAGAGAGGAATCCATCTAGCTACTAACTACGGACCCAAAGGTCTACAATGAACTACTCACGCATCATCGGAGAGGCGCCAATGAGGATGATGAACCCCTCCGTGATGGTGTCTAGATTGGATTTTGTTGGGGAACGTAGTAATTTCAAAATTTTCCTACGCACACGCAAGATCATGGTGACGCATAGCAACGAGGGGGAGAGTCTGATCTACGTACCCTTGTAGATCGCAACGGAAGCGTTGACACAACGTAGAGGAAGTAGTCGTACGTCTTCTTCCCGATCCGACCGATCCAAGCACCGTTACTCCGACACCTCCGAGTTCTTAGCACATGTACAGCTCGATGACGATCCCCGGGCTCCGATCCAGCAAAGCTTCGGGGAGGAGTTCCGTCAGCACGATGGCATGATGACGATCTTGATGTTCTACCGACGCAGGGCTTCGCCTAAGCACTACAACGATATGATCGAGGTGGAATATGGTGGCAGGGGGCACCGCACATGGCTAAGGAACGATCACGTGGATCAATTTGTGTGTCTTGGGGTGCCCCCTGCCCCCGTATATAAAGAAGCAAGGGGAGGAGGCCGGCCGGCCAGGTGTGGCGCGCCAAGGAGGAGTCCTCCTCCTAGTAGGAGTAGGACTCCTACTAGGAGGGGGAAAGAGGTGGAGTGGGAGAAGGAAAGGGGGGGCGCCGCCCCCCTCCCCTAGTCCAATTCGGACCAGGGAGGAGGTGGCGTGCGGCCCACCTCTGGCAGCCCTTCTCTCTCTCCACTAAAGCCCATAAGGCCCATTACTTCTCCCGGTAGGGTTCCGGTAACCCTCCGGCTCTCCGGTTTTCTCCGAAATCACCCGGAACACTTCCGGTGTCCGAATATAGTCATCCAATATATCAATCTTTATGTCTCGACCATTCCGAGACTCCTCGTCATGTCCGTGATCATATCCGGGACTCCGAACTAACTTCAGTACATCAAAATGCATAAACTCATAATAACTGTCATCGTAACGTTAAGCGTGCGGACCCTACGGTTCGAGAACAATGTAGACATGACTGAGACATATCTCTGGTCAATAACCAATAGCGGGACCTGGATGCCCATATTGGCTCCTACATATTCTACGAATATCTTTATCGGTCAGACCACATAACAATATACGTTGTTCCCTTTGTCATCGGTATGTTACTTGCCCGAGATTCGATCGTCGGTATCCAATACCTAGTTCAATCTCGTTACCGGCAAGTCTCTTTACTCGTTCCTCAATACATCATCTCGCAACTAACTCATTAGTCACAATGCTTGCAAGGCTTATGTGATGTGTATTACCGAGAGGGCCCAGAGATACCTCTTCGACAATTGGAGTGACAAATCCTAATCTCGAAATATGCCAACCCAACATCTACCTTTGGAGACACCTGTAGAGCTCCTTTATAATCACCCAGTTACGTTGTGACGTTTGGTAGCACACAAAGTGTTACTCCGGTAAACGGGAGTTGCATAATCTCATAGTCATAGGAACATGTATAAGTCATGAAGAAAGCAATAGCAACATACTAAACGATCGGGTGCTAAGCTAATGAAATGGGTCATGTCAATCAGATCATTCAACTAATGATGTGACCTCGTTAATCAAATAACAACACATTGTTCATGGTTAGGAAACATAACCATCTTTGATTAACGAGCTAGTCTAGTAGAGGCATACTAGTGACACTAAGTTTGTCTATGTATTCACACATGTATTATTGCCTCTAGGGCATATTTCCTTCAGTCTCCCACTTGCACTAGAGTCAATAATCTAGATTACACAGTAATGATTCTAACACCCATGGAGCCTTGGTGCTGATCATGTTTTGCTCATGGAAGAGGCTTAGTCAACGGGTCTGCAACATTCAGATCCGCATGTATCTTGCAAATCTCTATGTCTCCCACCTGGACTAGATCCCTGATGGAATTGAAGCGTCTCTTGATGTGCTTGGTCCTCTTGTGAAATCTGGATTCCTTTGCCAAGGCAATTGCACCAGTATTGTCACAAAAGATTTTCATTGGACCCGATGCACTAGGTATGACACCTAGATCGGATATGAACTCCTTCATCCAGACTCCTTCATTCACTGCTTCCGAAGCAGCTATGTACTCCGCTTCACATGTAGATCCTGCTACGACGCTTTGTTTAGAACTGCACCAACTGACAGCTCCACCGCTTAATGTAAACACGTATCCGGTTTGCAATTTAGAATCGTCCGGATCAGTGTCAAAGCTTGCATCAACGTAACCTCTTACAGTGAGCTCTTTGTCACCTCCATATACGAGAAACATATCCTTAGTCCTTTTCAGGTATTTCAGGATGTTCTTGACCGCTGTCCAGTGATCCATTCCTGGATTACTTTGGTACCTCCCTGCTAAACTTATAGCAAGGAACACATCAGGTCTGGTACACAGCATTGCATACATGATAGAGCCTATGGCTGAAGCATAGGGAACATCTTTCATTTTCTCTCTATCTTCTGCAGTGGTCGGGCATTGAGTCTGACTCAACTTCACACCTTGTAACACAGGCAAGAACCCTTTCTTTGCTTGATCCATTTTGAACTTTTTCAAAATTTTGTCAAGGTATGTGCTTTTTGAAAGTCCAATTAAGCGTCTCGATCTATCTCTATAGATCTTAATGCCCAATATGTAAGCAGCTTCACCGAAGTCTTTCATTGAAAAACTCTTATTCAAGTATCCCTTTATGCTATCCAGAAATTCTATATCATTTCCGATCAGCAATATGTCATCCACATATAATATCAGAAATGCTACAGAGCTCCCACTCACTTTCTTGTAAATACAGGCTTCTCCAAAAGTCTGTATAAAACCAAATGCTTTGATCACACTATCAAAGCGTTTATTCCAACTCCGAGATGCTTGCACCAGTCCATAAATGGATCGCTGGAGCTTGCACACTTTGTTAGCTCCCTTTGGATCGACAAAACCTTCCGGTTGCATCATATACAACTCTTCTTCCAGAAATCCATTCAGGAATGCAGTTTTGACATCCATCTGCCATATTTCATAATCATAAAACGCGGCAATTGCTAACATGATTCGGACAGACTTAAGCATCGCTACGGGTGAGAAGGTCTCATCGTAGTCAACCCCTTGAACTTGTCGAAAACCTTTTGCGACAAGTCGAGCTTTATAGACAGTAACATTACCATCAGCGTCAGTCTTTTTCTTGAAGATCCATTTATTCTCAATTGCTTGCCGATCATCGGGCAAGTCAACCAAAGTCCATACTTTGTTCTCATACATGGATCCCATCTCAGATTTCATGGCTTCAAGCCACTTTGCGGAATCTGGGCTCACCATCGCTTCTTCATAGTTCGTAGGTTCATCATGATCTAGCAGCATGACTTCCAGAACTGGATTACCGTACCACTCTGGCGCGGATCTTGCTCTGGTTGATCTACGAGGTTCAGTAGTATCTTGTTCTGAAGTTTCATGATCATTATCATTAGCTTCCTCACTTATTGGTGTAGGTGTTGCAGAAATAGTTTTCTGTGATGTACTACTTTCCAATAAGGGAGCGGGTACAGTTACCTTGTCAAGTTCTACTTTCCTCCCACTCACTTCTTTCGAGAGAAACTCCTTCTCAAGAAAGTTTCCAAATTTAGCAACAAAAGTCTTGCCTTCGGATCTGTGATAGAAGGTGTATCCAATAGTTTCCTTTGGATATCCTATCAAGACACATTTCTCCGATTTGGGTTCGAGCTGATCGGGTTGAAGCTTTTTCACATAAGCATCGCAGCCCCAAACTTTCAGAAACGACAACTTTGGTTTCTTGCCAAACCATAGTTCATAAGGCGTCGTCTCAATGGATTTTGATGGTGCCCTATTTAACGTGAATGCGGCCATCACTAGAGCGTATCCCCAAAACGATAGCGGTAAATTAGTAAGAGATATCATCGATCGCACCATATCTAGTAAAGTACGATTACGACATTCGGACACACCATTACGCTGTGGTATTCCGGGTGGCGTGAGTTGCGAAACTATTCCACAATTTTTCAAATGTACACCAAACTCGTAACTCAAATATTCTCCTCCACGATCAGATCGTAGAAACTTTATTTTCTTGTTACGATGATTTTCCACTTCACTCTGAAATCCTTTGAACTTTTCAAATGTTTCAGACTTATGTTTCATTAAGTAGATATACCCATATCTGCTTAAATCATCTGTGAAGGTGAGAAAATAACGATATCCGCCACGAGCCTCAATATTCATCGGACCGCATACATCTGTATGTATGATTTCTAACAAATCTGTTGCTCTCTCCATAGTACTGGAGAACGGTGTTTTAGTCATCTTGCCCATGAGGCACGGTTCGCAAGTACCAAGTGATTCATAATCAAGTGGTTCCAAAAGTCCATCAGTATGGAGTTTCTTCATGCGCTTTACACCGATATGACCTAAACGGCAGTGCCACAAATAAGTTGCACTATCATTATCAACTCTGCATCTTTTGGCTTCTACATTATGAATATGTGTATCACTACTATCGAGATTTAACAAGAATAGACCACTCTTCAAGGGTGCATGACCATAAAAGATATTACTCATATAAATAGAACAACCATTATTCTCTGATTTAAATGAATAACCGTCTCGCATTAAACAAGATCCAGATATAATGTTCATGCTCAACGCTGGCACCAAATAACAATTATTTAGGTCTAATACTAATCCCGAAGGTAGATGTAGAGGTAGCGTGCCGACCGCGATCACATCGACTTTGGAACCGTTTCCCACGCGCATCGTCACCGTGTCCTTAGCCAATCTTCGCTTAATCCGTAGTCCCTGTTTCGAGTTGCAAATATTAGCAACAGAACCAGTATCAAATACCCAGGTGCAACTGCGAGCATTAGTAAGGTACACATCAATAACATGTATATCACATATACCTTTGTTCACCTTGCCATCCTTCTTATCCGCCAAATACTTGGGGCAGTTCCGCTTCCAGTGACCAGTCTGCTTGCAGTAGAAGCACTCAGTTTCCGGCTTAGGTCCAGACTTGGGTTTCTTCTCCTGAGCAGCAACTTGCTTGCCGTTCTTCTTGAAGTTCCCTTTCTTCTTCCCTTTGCCCTTTTTCTTGAAACTAGTGGTTTTGTTAACCATCAACACTTGATGCTCCTTTTTGATTTCTTCCTCCGCAGCTTTCAGCATTGCGAAGAGCTCGGGAATAGTCTTGTTCATCCCTTGCATATTATAGTTCATCACGAAGCTCTTGTAGCTTGGTGGCAGTGATTGGAGAATTCTATCAATGACGCAATCATCTAGAAGATTAACTCCCAATTGAATCAAGTGATTATTATACCCAGACATTTTGAGTATATGCTCACTGACAGAACTGTTCTCTTCCATCTTGCAGCTATAGAACTTATTGGAGACTTCATATCTCTCAATCCGGGCATTTGCTTGAAATATTAACTTCAACTCCTGAAACATCTCATATGCTCCATGACGTTCAAAACGTCGTTGAAGTCCCGATTCTAAGCCATAAAGCATGGCACACTGAACTATCGAGTAGTCATCAGCTTTGCTCTGCCAGACGTTCATAACATCTGGTGTTGCTCCAGCAGCAGGCCTGGCACCCAGCGGTGCTTCCAGGACGTAATTCTTCTGTGCAGCAATGAGGATAATCCTCAAGTTACGGACCCAGTCCGTGTAATTGCTACCATCATCTTTCAACTTTGCTTTCTCAAGGAACGCGTTAAAATTCAACAGAACAACAGCACGAGCCATCTATCTACAATCAACATAAACAAGCAGGATACTATCAGGTACTAAGTTCATGATAAATTTAAGTTCAATTAATCATATTACTTAAGAACTCCCACTTAGATAGACATCCCTCTAATCTTCTAAGTGATCACGTGATCCAAATCAACTAAACCGTGTCCGATCATCACGTGAGATGGAGTAGTTTCATCGGTGAACATCATTATGTTGATCATATCTACTATATGATTCATGCTCGACCTTTCGGTCTCCGTGTTCCGAGGCCATATCTGTATATGCTTGGCTCGTCAAGTATAACCTGAATATTCTGCGTGTGCAACTGTTTTGCACCTGTTGTATTTGAACGTAGAGCCTATCACACCCGATCATCACGTGGTGTCTCAGCACGAAGAACTTTTGCAACGGTGCATACTCAGGGAGAACACTTCTTGATAATTTAGTGAGAGATCATCTTATAATGCTACCGTCAATCAAAGCAAGATAAGATGCATAAAAAGATAAACATCACATGCAATCAATATAAGTGATATGATATGGCCATCATCATCTTGTGCTTGTGATCTCCATCTCCGAAGCACCGTCATGATCACCATCGTCACCGGCGCGATACCTTGATCTCCATCGTAGCATTGTTGTCGTCTCGCCAATCTTATGCTTCCACGACTATCGCTACCGTTTAGTGATAAAGTAAAGCATTACATCGCGATTGCATTGCATACAATAAAGCGACAACCATGTGGCTCCTGCCAGTTGCCGATAACTCGGTTACAAAACATGATCATCTCATACAATAAAATTTAGCATCATGTCTTGACCATATCACATCACAACATGCCCTGCAAAAACAAGTTAGACGTCCTCTACTTTGTTGTTGCAAGTTTTTCGTGGCTGCTACGGGCTTAAGCAAGAACCAATCTCACCTACGCATCAAAACCACAACGATAGTTTGTCAAATAGACTCCGTTTTAACCTTCTCAAGGACCGGGCGTAGCCATACTCGGTTCAACTAAAGTTGGAGAGACAGTCGCCCGCAAGCCATCTATGTGCAAAGCACGTCGAGGGAACCGGTCTCGCATAAGCGTACGCGTAAGGTTGGTCCGGGTCGTCTCGTCCAACAATACCGCTGAACCAAAGTATGACATGCTGGTAGGCAGTATGACTTGTATCGCCCACAACTCACTTGTGTTCTACTCGTGCATATAACATCAAACCATAAAACCTGGCTCTGATACCACTGTTGGGGAACGTAGTAATTTCAAAATTTTCCAATGCACACGCAAGATCATGGTGATGCATAGCAACGAGGGGGAGAGTCTGATCTACGTACCCTTGTAGATCGCAACGGAAGCGTTGACACAACGTAGAGGAAGTAGTCGTACGTCTTCTTCCCGATCCGACCGATCCAAGCACCGTTACTCCGGCACCTCCGAGTTCTTAGCACACGTACAGCTCGATGATGATCCCCGGGCTCCGATCCAGCAAAGCTTCAGGCAGGAGTTCCGTCAGCACGACGGCGTGATGACGATCTTGATGTTCTACCGACGCAGGGCTTCGCCTAAGCACTACAACGATATGATCGAGGTGGAATATGGTGGCAGGGGGCACCGCACACGGCTAAGGAACGATCACGTGGATCAACTTGTGTGTCTTGGGGTGCCCCCTGCCCCCGTATATAAAGGAGCAAGGGGAGGAGGCCGGCCGGCCAGGTGTGGCGCGCCAAGGAAGAGTCCTCCTCCTAGTAGGAGTAGGACTCCTACTAGGAGGGGGAAAGAGGTGGAGTGGGAGAAGGAAAGGGGGGGCGCCGCCCCCTCCCCTAGTCCAATTCGGACCAGGGAGGAGGTGGCGCGCGGCCCACCTCTAGCAGCCCTTCTCTCTCTCCACTAAAGCCCATAAGGCCCATTACTTCTCCCGGTAGGGTTCCGGTAACCCTTCGGCTCTCCGGTTTTCTCCGAAATCACCCGGAACACTTCCGGTGTCCGAATATAGTCATCCAATATATCAATCTTTATGTCTCGACCATTCCAAGACTCCTCGTCATGTCCGTGATCATATCCGGGACTCCGAACTAACTTTGGTACATCAAAATGCATAAACTCATAATAACTGTCATCGTAACGTTAAGCGTGCGGACCCTACGGTTCGAGAACAATGTAGACATGACTGAGACATATCTCCGGTCAATAACCAATAGCGGGACCTGGATGCCCATATTGGCTCCTACATATTCTACGAAGATCTTTATCGGTCAGACCGCATAACAACATATGTTGTTCCCTTTGTCATCGGTATGTTACTTGCCCGAGATTCGATCGTCGGTATCCAATACCTAGTTCAATCTCGTTACCGGCAAGTCTCTTTACTCGTTCCGTAATACATCATCTCGCAACTAACTCATTAGTCACAATGCTTGCAAGGCTTATGTGATGTGTATTACTGAGAGGGCCCAGAGATACCTCTCCGACAATCGGAGTGACAAATCCTAATCTCGAAATACGCCAACCCAACATCTACCTTTGGAGACACCTGTAGAGATCCTTTATAATCACCCAGTTACGTTGTGATGTTTGGTAGCACACAAAGTGTTCCTCCGGTAAACGGGAGTTGCATAATCTCATAGTCATAGGAACATGTATAAGTCATGAAGAAAGCAATAGCAACATACTAAACGATCGGGTGCTACGCTAATGAAATGGGTCATGTCAATCAGATCATTCAACTAATGATGTGACCTTGTTAATCAAATAACAACACATTGTTCATGGTTAGGAAACATAACCATCTTTGATTAACGAGCTAGTCTAGTAGAGGCATACTAGTGACACTAAGTTTGTCTATGTATTCACACATGTATTATGTTTTCGATTAATACAATTCTAGCATGAATAATAAACATTTATCATGATATAAGGAAATAAATAATAACTTTATTATTGCCTCCAGGGCATATTTCCTTCAGATTTGTGGTTTCTAGAACTTGCGGCGGCTGGAATTGTGTTTCATTGACTCCCCTAGGGTTTTTGGATTTTCTGGGTATTTATAGAGAAAAGAGGCGGTGCGGGAGGTGGCCGAGGTGGGCACAACCCACGAAGGCGTGCCTGGGCCCCCAGGCGCGCCCAGGTGGGTTGTGCTCCCCTCTGAGCCCCCTCTAGTACTTCCTTGGACCAACTTGTGTCTTCTGGTCCAACAAAATCTCCATAAAGTTTCGCTGTGTTTGGACTCCGTTTGGTATTGATTTTCTGCAAAGTAAAAACAAGCAAAAAAACAGCAACTGGCACTAGGCACTTTGTCAATTGGTTAGTCCCAAAAAATGATATGAAGTTGCTATAAGATGATTGTAAAACATCCAAGAATGATAATATAACAGCATGGAATAATCAAAAATTATAGATACGTTGGAGACATATCAGCATCCCCAAGCTTGATTCCTGCTCGTCCTTGAGTAGGTAAATGATAAAAACATAATTTTTGATGAGGAATGATGCCTACCATTTTCAT
This sequence comes from Triticum monococcum, assembly GCA_034509565.1. Taxonomy (NCBI): domain Eukaryota; kingdom Viridiplantae; phylum Streptophyta; class Magnoliopsida; order Poales; family Poaceae; genus Triticum; species Triticum monococcum. The sequence continues at coordinate 522,567,826 of CM067842.1, read as the reverse complement.
CACATATTCTTTTCTTTTGTAGCATGGACATTTGGACTTTTATATGATTCAAAGCAATAGTCTAGTTTTGACATGAAGACTTCAATACTCAAGCATATCAACAAGCAACCATGTCTTTCAAAATATCAACACTAAAGCAAGTTATCCCTAGCCCATTATGCTCAATCATTGATCCATTCATGAAACACACTCACATATTAGCTACACGCAATGCTCAAGTACGATCATAGTGCCCTTTAGTTGGTGCTTTAAAAGAGAAGATGGAGACTCAAATAAAATAAAAATTGCATAAAGTAAATAGAAAGGCCCTTCGCAGAGGGGAGTAGGGATTTGTAGAGGTGCCAGGGCTCAAAGCGAAAAAAAGATAGAGATAAAACATTTTGGGTGGCATGCTGACGATGCAATGCACTTAGGGTAGGGTCATCGGCCTGACCTAGATGCCCTATCCAAGGACATTGACCTAGAGTCAAACAAATTTGAAGTACAACAGAAGATACCGACTGAAATCACCTTGGAGTGCAATCCACTCGACCAGCTATTCCACTCGGACATCCCAATTCCACTTGACCAAGGTAGAGTCACTCGACCGTCCGAAGAATCCCTCGGAGTACAGATCATCTAAAGCCACCCCAGGATGACAACGGCCAGGCATTCACTCCGTAGTATTAAAGGTCATTAATAGCTATTAAAGCAGCCGTTACCAGTAATGCCTCTATCTTAACTTACATTAAACCCTATGTAACTGAGGGCTGGATGGGTCTGGCGCACTCTATATAAGCCACCCCCTCCTTTGGCACAAGGGTTCAGACCCCCAGCAACTCACACACATATTCTAGTCGACAAGCCTCAGGGCACCGAGACATAGGGCTGTTACCTCCTCTGAGAGGGGCCTGAACTCGTAAAACTTGTGTGTACAACCTTGCTATAGCTAGGACCTTGCCTCCTCCTTCGTACCCCCTATCCTTACTATCAGACTTACTCCCACGATAGTTGGCGCCCACCGTGGGGCAGGCGTCTTAGCGACTTTCGATGAGGTTGTGGTTTTTCCGATATCCATCAACATGGCTTCCGACGGTGGTTTGGCTTTTGGACATGAGATCCGTCTCGGCGCGCTCGTCTTCATCGCCGACGACTCCGCATGGCTCCAAGAAGCCCCCCTCCAAGTCGAGGCCCTTCCCATTCGCGGGGCAGCTCACTTGCGCGTGGGTGCCTGCAGCGTCCTCCTGCGGCAGCCGTCGACCCAGTATCGGTTGGCTCCCGCGGTGTCCACTCTCCCCGATGTACGCCCCCGTAAGCGGCCCGGTCGGTCGCGACTGGAGCGGTGGGTAAAACACGCGGTGGCTCGCTAGTCGACCACCCCTCAAGTTGCGGAAATCGAGCCTGACGAATCCCTCTACGGACCATTCGACTGGTTCCGTGAACACTCTTTCCGAGTGTGGAAGCAGTGACCTTGCGGTGGAAGTCCTCATGGTCAACTCGCCTCGCAGCCCGCCCGGGTTCCGTCGCGGCGACGGCGGTGATAGCAGCGGCGGCCCATCGCATGGTCACGATGAATATCATCCTGAAGCCCTCACTATGTTGTAGAGGGAGGAGCTGCATTGTCGTAACGTGGAGCCACTCCATACTCCCATCATTGGGGAGACCTCTGAGGCTCGAGCGCGCGCGTCTAGAAAATCTCCAACACTCACTCAATGAACATGCTCATCGACAGATCCCTAAATCTAGTCGATGGCCGCAACAGTTGTTTCCACCTGAACCTCAGGTAAACTTCACTCCGATCCAGAATCTTACGGCTGCAACACGTATAACAGAATCAACTCAGCCATCTTGTTCAGAAGCTACCAGAGGTTTGATCCAGATCCGAGCACTATTTCGGGCAGCGGAGAACAAAACTCGGATGTTTCTTAGTCGCGCAAGAGGATCCATAGCAGATCCGTGGTTGCAGACACAGATCAGTCAGCGCATAGCCTAAGATCGCCTCCACGGCATGAAGATCGTGGTCACCGCCAGGACCAGTACATGGGGTGAGGCCACAGATAGTATGATCTTTGATATACCCGTGATGACCACCATCGAGTGCCTTCGCCCCCTCCGAGGGGTGGGTCGTATGCGCCCCGATGGTATGACGACATGTGTTCATATGGCGATGAGCGGAGGGCTCCATTTGACTCAAGAGAGCCTGGGTTCGATGCGAGATCACTCCTCGTACAAGGTTTGGTTGACAGAGGCCAAGCACACATAGAAGGACAAGATAGAGACCATCCGATTGGAAGCAGAGCATTTGTTTCTGGGCCCGAATGGTTCAGCAGAGCCAACCGAGCTGCTGAGATTCCCCCCAACTTCAGGTTGGCGACGGGTGTGAGTAAGTTCACCGGTTAGTCGAAGCCCGACACATGGCTAGAAGATTACTGAGTGGCTGTGCAGATTGGTGGAGGCAACGATGATGTAGCCATGAAGCACCTCCCCCTGATACTTGAGGGTTCGGCCAGAGCTTGGTTGAATCAGTTAGACCCTAGAAGTATCTTCATTTGGGAAGAGTTAGCTCGAGTGTTTATCAAAACATTCGAGGGCACCTGCAAGCGACCTGCTGGGCTGACTGAATTGCAGCATTGTGTTCAGAAGCAGAATGAGACTTTGAGAGACTTCATCCAGAGATGGACTACCCTTCATCACACTATAGAAAATGTGTCAGAGCACCAGGCAGTTTGCGCCTTCAAAGTGGGCATCCGGTATAGAGAGCTCAACCTGAAATTCAGTCGGTCCAGAGACATGTCTCTGGCCCGAATGATGGAAATAGCCACTCGATATGCTAACGACAAAGAAGAAGACTGACTCCGTAGTGGCCAAGGAAAACCATTCGCCGAGGACACTGGAGGTGGAAATTCCGGTCGGAAGCAGAAGCGCAAGGCTGAAGTTGCAGGTCCCGCCGAGGCTGCAGTTCTGAATCAAGGAAAATTCAAAGGAAAACCTAAGGGGCCGTGGGTGCCCAAGAAGGTAAAGGGTCAGGCCAATAATGATGTCCTCGATTTACCATGTCACATACACATGAAAAACGATGAAGAGGGTAACTTGATTCTACCCAAGCATACCACTCGACAGTGTCGGCTCCTGATTCAGTTGTTCAGAGAGGGTCAACCCCCAGAGAAGGACTTTGATAAGGACGAAGATGATGGTTACCCCAATGTGAATGCTACTTTTGTGATTTTTTCTGACTTAAAGTTATCAACATAGAAGTGAACATGGTTGCTCCAGCAACCACGACGTATTTGAAGTGGTCAAAAACTCCCATTACATTCAACCAGTCCGATCATCCAACGCATGTTGCTACCCCGGGCAGCAAGTGTTGGTGGTCGACCCAGTCGTTGGGGGCACCCGAATGACCAAGGGTCTAATGGATGGCGGAAGTGGATTGAACTGTAACATCCCAAATTTCAATTTTGATGTTATTCATTAAATCATCATATGCATCCATAATTTCTGCATTTGTTTTATTTCAAATCTTTGATCCTAGAAACCTTAAGAAACTCAAGGACCAAATAAGAGAGTTGGAGGTTCTCACAAAAATCCATTTTTGAATTTTCAAACTTGGCAAATTGGATCAAAGTGTTTTATTAGAAATTATTTTACAATTATTTCAAAATAAATAAAATAATGAGAGAAGATAATACGACTTCTTCAAAACATCAAGGAAATATTGGAAATTTAATTTTGAATAAAAATATATTTTATTTGGATTTTATTTGCAAGTTCATTTATTTATATTAGTACTAAAAATGTTTATTTTATTTTAGGCATTTAGGTCCAGAAAAATGTTCACATTAGTATTTTAAAAATATTAGAAGGGAATTATATTAATTTTTCTAGAGTTTTCAAAAGTATTTTTATTATTATTTCCTATTTTTTGTATTTTCGGAAAATGTTTTAAAAAAACTCTCAAACCGAACTGGGCCGAAGCCCAGCCGGCCCAAAGCCGCCGCCACCTTCGTCCCGTGCCCGAGTCGGACTCCTCCGGGAGTCTGAGCACGACCCGCAGCCGGTGCCCCCTCCCCCAAGTCATCCGCCCCCGGGCATATATAAGCCGCGCCTGCCGCCCCTCCTCCCCTCGTCAGGCGCCGCCCCCTCGCAGCAGCAGCACCGCCGCCGCCAGCCGCCCCGCCCCACGCCACCACCGCCTGCCACCGCCGCTTAGCCACGCCGCCGCCGCCAGCCGCGCCACCCCGTGTCACCACAGCCCACCGCTGCTGCCTTGCCGCGTCGCCGCCGCCAGCCGCGCCGCCCCGCACCACCACCGCCCACCGCCGTTCGCCGAGCTGCTTCTTCGCCGCCGCTGCTGAAGCCCGCTACCGCCAGAACCGCCCAATCCGCCGCCGACCCGCCGGTTTTTCGGTTCGGTAATAAACCGTCGCGGTTCGCCGATTTTCTTTCTAGGTTTTCGGTTTTTGTTTAAAACTCGGTTTTTTATTTATTTAGTTAGTTAAGTAGCGAACGTTTTCTGTTTAGTTAGTTTCAGCGAACGTTTTCGTTCGTTAAGTTTTCGTAGCGGATGTTCATCTGATAGATTTTTTATTTTTCTGTTTATTTTCGGCCAGGGACCCCTCTGTGATTATTTTCTTCGCAGATTAGTCCTTGATCTTTAAACCCTCACAACTTTTTGCTCGTTTATCCAAATCCAACAAAACCAACGCCAAATTCTTTGTTATGATCCCCTCTTGTCAGATAATCAACTTAAACATGTTTTTGAAAGTTTAAAATTTGGTTTCGAACAGATTTGAATTTGTACTTCTTTTGATCATAACTTGAGTTTCGTATCTCTAATTTGATTGATTCTTTTTGCAAATCAAAGATCTTCACTTGAACTTTCTGTTTAGATCTTTTTATTTGGTTTTACCTTTGCATCTTTTGCTTGAGTGCATATGTATGCTATTGTTTGTCTACGATAGATTTTCCGGAGTGTGAAGCTTGCTACTACGAATCTGTAGGGTTTACCGATCATCAGCAAGGCAAGTTACACTTTGATCATACCCCTCTATTACCCAGTTTTATGCATTAGTTTCAACCCTCAAAGATTGCATGAGTAGGATTGGGAACATGTGGTTATTGCTATGTAGTTCATGAGGTAGGAACCTATTACCTTTGATTCACCCCGGGAATATACGTTATGCTCATATTGCTTAGCCATGCTCGTAGACGGGGATTGGTATGTGAGAATGATGAAAGTTGCGAGAGTAATGTTAACTAAGGGAAAGTTAAGGTGGCTACTTTAATACACATCTGGGTGGATTGGTTGCAGGCACCTGGAGAATCCAGTGTTGTCCTACGATATCCTCGAGTACCCGTGTGATCATCCTATGGAATGCCACCAAGGCTCAAAGGGATCATAAGATTATTCATGCCAGAAACTTCCGTGTGCAACCACAAGCCATTATGGGCTCTGGCATAGTTGAGTAAGTTGTGTGACCTCTTTCAGTGGAAGGCTAGCTGATGTAGGGGAAAGTAGGTGTAGCTGTCTAACCAGAGTAAAGAGTTAATACTTCAGAAAGACTATGTCTCAATCTTCCGATCAAGGAGGTGGCCGAGTCTTGTCAGGAAAAGTGCGCAAACCTCTAGAGAGTGTATAAACTAATCATGGTTAGCCGTGTCCCCGGTTATGGACATTTTGAGTATCTGGTATTTGAATTATTGATTGATCTCATCACTTTACTTAATGAATTTGTTGGGTTATTAATATTATTACATGGTAATTTGGGATTGTGTCGGGGGAACTGATAACCCACAAGTATAGGGGATCGCAACAGTTTTCGAGGGTAGAGTATTCAACCCAAATTTATAGATTCGACACAAGGGGAACCAAAGAATATTTGCAGGTATTAGTAGCCGAGTTGTTAGTTCTACCACACCTGGAGATTAATTATCTGCAGCAAAGTGATCAGTAGCAAAGTAGTTTGATAGTTTTGATAGTAGTGACAACAGCAATAGTAAGAGTAACAGTGATAGCAGTAATTTTGTAGCAAGTGTAACAATGAGGATAGCAGTAGTAACTTAGCAGAAACAATAATGAAAAGTTTGTAGGCATTGGATCGGTGATTTGTTGGATGATATCCATCATGAGACATTTATAACCTAGGGTGATACGGCACTAGCTCTAGTTCATCGATATAATGTAGCCATGTATTTTGTAAATAGTCATACGTGCTTTATTAAAACAACTTGCAATACATCTTTTGTCCTACCCTCCCGTGGCAGCGGGGTCCATATTGGAAACTAAGGGATATTAAGGCCTCCTTTTAATAGAGAATCGGAACAAAGCATTAACACATAGTGAATACATGAACTCCTCAAACTACAGTCATCACCGAGAGTGGGCCTGGTTGTTGTCACTCCGGGGTTGTCGGATCATAACCACAGTAGGTGACTATAACTTGCAAGATCGGATCCAGAACATGGATATAATGATGATAACATAAACGATTCATATCTGAAATCATGGCACCCGGGCCCAAAGTGACAAGCATTAAGCATGGCAAAGTCATAGCAACATCAATCTAAGAACATAGTGGATACTAGGGATCAGGCCCTAACAAAACTAACTCGATTACATGGTGAATCTCATCCAACTTGTCACCGACCAGCGAGCCTACGAAGGAATTACTCACTCCCAGTGGGGAGCATCATGGAATTGGTGATGGAGAGGGGTTGGTGATGACGAAGAACGAAGATCCCCCTCTCCGGAGCCCCAAACGGACTCGAGATCTGCCCTCCCGAGGAAGAACAGGGCTTGGCGGCGGCTTCGTCTCGTGGATCGCAATAATTCTTTCTCCCTGATTTTTTTCTAGAAATATGTGATTTTATAGTATTAGGGGGGTCGTCTGCGGGGCACCTGGTGGGGAAAACCCACCTGGGCGCGCTAGGAGAGGGGGGTGCGCCCTGGTGGGTTGTGCCCACCCAGGGGCCCCTCTCTAGTGGGTCTTGGCTCCAGTAATTCTTATTATTGATATAAAAATTCCTTGCAAAGTTTCGTTCCATTCCGAGAACTTTTATTTTTGCACAAAAACAACACCATGGTAGTTCTGGTGAAAACAGCATTAGTCCGGGGTTAGTTTCATTCAAATTATGCAAATGAGAGTCCAAAACAAGAGAAAAATCATGAGAAAAAGTAGATACATTGGAGGCGTATCAACTCCCCCAAGCTTAGAACTTTGCTTGTCCTCAAGCAATTCAGTTGATAAACTAAAAGTGAGAAAGAAAAACTTTTACGAACTCTTTTGCTCTTGTTTGCATAAATAAGCTTAAACAGCTCCCAGGTTTTCGGCCAACATTATAACTAACCATGTCAACAATAACACTTAAAGATTATAATGATTCATATCAATGACATAATCAGCTAGCGAGCAATAATAAGATATCTCAAATGGCAACACGTTGTCAAAACAACCATGATATAATATGATAATAATGGTATCTTTCTAGCCCTTTCTGAGACCGCAAAACATAAATCCAGAGCACATCCAAAGTTCAAGCAGCGACTAAACATTGTAATTCATGGTAGAAAAGATCTAGTCATGATGCACCCAACATTAGCTACACACAATGCATAAATCATGACGGTTGTGCTCTACTCAGTTTCTGGCGCTTGTTTTTTAGAAGGTGCTGACACAACATAGAAGTAAATAGAAAGTCGCTTCGCGGAGGGAAGCAGTGATTTGTAGAGGTGCCAGAGCTCAGTTTTTAAAACAGAGATAAATGATATTTTGAGACATGCACCCTTCTTATTCACTTCACGACCATCAGTTATCAACATCTTCCATGCTAAGCACGCTAGTGGCGGTTCCAAAGCGGTAAAAGTAAAGGTTTTGACTCCATTGGGAGTTTTTGATTAATTATTTTAGAGATGAACTCTTTTTCATGTTTGCAGTTTGTACTTGGCATCCATATTACCGCCCATTTTCTCGTGCGATGGCGAGTGAATAAACACTCGACCTAAGAATAACCCGCTTAGCACGGAAGATATTGACCACCTCATGTCGTTCCATGAATGATCCAGGCACACAAAACGGATAATTTTTTAGAAGTTTTTAGAGGTGGTACATGCAAATTTACTTAGGACGGCAGGGTAATACCGTATATAGGTATGGCAGACTCATCTGGAATAACTTTGGGTTCAAGGTTTTTGATGTACAAGCAGAGTTCCCACTTAGTACAGGCGAAGGCTAGCAATTAAGATTGAGAAGCGGCTGTCTAGAGAGCAACAACGATCATAACCATGCGTTATGCATAAGTAACATTGGACACTAGCATGAGTAGGATATGAACACCATGAACATAAACATTATAGAGGTTATGTTGGTTTTGATTCAACTACATGCATGAACATGTACCAAGTCAAGCCACTTGAACATTCAGAGGAGGATACCATATCATCATACTACATCACAATCATTTTAACGCTATGTTGATATCCAAGATAAATCATTATCAACTCCCAGCTACTTATGCACGGCATGAGAAACTATAATCTCTAATTGTCATTGCAAACATGTTTAATCATAATGGGCTGAATCATGGACGCCAGGTTAAACATATTTACACAGACAGGACAAGTCGAGTTCATACCAGTTTCTCTTTGACACGGCCAGTTCATCGAATGTCGTCATTATTGCCTTTCACTTGCACGACCTAATGATATGAAAATAATAATAGTACGAGAGTGCATTGGACTAAGCTGGAATCTGCAAACATTTTATTCAATAGGAGAAGACAAGGTAAAATGGGATCTTTATTAGTTCAACAATTGTTCATATGGGAGCCACTCAATATTTTGATCGTGGTCTTCTCCTCGGTACAACTCGAATAAAAGAAAAGAAGTTCATAGGAACACACTGAAATATTTTGGAGTTGTTGGTTTTCTTTAGCAAACAAATAAGGGAAAAGCAAACACGAGAAAAACTATTTACACGGGAAAGATCCCAACAAGCAAAAGAAGAACAAGGAAATCTTTTTGGATTTTCTTTTCAGTACTACTAAGCATGCATAGAAATAAATTAACTACAACTAATTTTTTGTTTTTTCTAAAGTTTTTCAAACACACAAGAAGAAAGCAAGAAAATAAATCTAAGCATGGATGATACAATGAAAAAGTGTGAGCACCGACAAATGGAATGAGTGAACATGAGTGTAATGTCGGTGAGAGACACGTACTCCCCCAAGCTTAGACTTTTGGCCCAACTTGGTAGTGAATCAGTAGCCTGGAGGGTACTATGGATCCTGAGGAGCGGGCATCCACTCGTAGGTGCCTCCGCAGCCTCTGCAGCAGCCTGAGCGTTCTAGTAGGTGATGATGTCTGCGGGTGTAATCTGGTATCCGCCCCTAGCAACAGAATCAAACAAAGCAGGAGCAGGCAATGGAATAACATCACAAGCTTCAACACTATAGTCCAAGTTGTAGGGAATAGCAATGTCAGGACGATCATGTGCAAGAAAGTGATGGTGATCCATGGCTACATGATCTAGGTAAACCTTAGTCAGAGGGTAATCATGAGGGCGTATCGCTACCCCGAAATGAGCTGCCAAATGAGTGGCAAAAAACCCACCATGTATTTTGCCCTGAGATTTATTAAGATGGAGGCGACGAGCCACAATAGCTCCCAAGCTATAAGTGTTGTCGCCCTCTAATGCACGACGTAAAACAGCAAGGTATGGTGAACTAAGTGCACCCACCTTCTCCCTAGCAAGCAATCATTTGGCAATAAAAAGTGCAAAGTAACGAACAACGGGAAAATGTAAGCCAACGGTAGTGATGGCTGACACTCCTCTCTCATCACCCACTGTCAGAGTGCGATAAAAGCCCTCAAACTCGGCCAGCCTAGGCTCAGCCAAGCTCCCATCAGACGGGATCATGCATATGTCACAAAACTCAGTAAGTGGTATGTGATGGTTTTCAGCATATAAATCAAAGCTCACTTCAGGAGGATTATTTCTAGGCAAGAAAGTAAAGCTCTCAACAAAGATGTTTGTGAGGATTTGGTGCTGGTCACACTCATCTGCGATGAAGTCAGTGAGGCCGGCATTGGCAATATATTGCGTGAACTCCTCAAGAATTCCAGCCTCTTGTAGGAATGGGGTGTGCGGCCATTCACACGGCCGTACATCCGCCAACCTCCGGGGATGGAGATCAGTGTCAGAAGACTCCCCAATAACACCCTTGGAGTTCTTCTTAGAGCCAAACTTCCTGAAGATATTCATGTCCGCGTACAATTTTCCAACAATAAATTTTTTGGAGTGACAAAAAATTGCCAACAGAACTTTGTAAGATTGATAGCAACTACTCATAGGGATACATAGAAGCCATAGCAAGCATTCAAACTACTTAGAACACTAAGAATTCAACATGCAAGCACATCTATAGCAGCACCAAGAGTAGCGAATTATTGAAAGTATAAGCCACTAAAACAAAAACTAATTGGACAAATGGTGGAGTCACATACCAAGCAACAATCCCCCAAAATAGTTTCAGAAATGGAGCTTTGAGCAAAGAGATCGGAATCCGTGGGTTTGAGCTCGAGAACACGGGAGAGAGAGAGCAATGGGGATTTTTTTCTAGAGGTAAGTGATGATGTGGGCTAAAGAGATAAGTGAGAGGGCCCACGTGGGGACCACGGCCCACCAGGGCGCGCCTGGGGGTGCTGGCGTGCCCAGGTGGGTTGTGCCCACCTGGTGCACCTCCCTCTGATGTTTATTGCACCAAAAATTCTCAAATATTCAGAAAAAATCGTGTAAAATTTTCAGGGCATTACGAGAACTTTTATTTTTGGGTCATTTTTTATTGCATGGGAAATTCAGAAAACAAATAAAACATGGTATTTTATTTTATTTAACTAATAAAAACAGAGAATAAAAAGTAGGGATAGAAAGTAGTGCTTACTAAATTCATCAACTTCATACCGTTCAAAAATGATCCATTAATAAGGTTGATCAAGTCTTATTAACAACCCCTTTCGATTAGCATGAAACCAAAGAACTTTCGTAAATCACTAAGTTACCTCAATGGGGATATGCATTTCCCCAACAATAAGCATTTCACATTTCTTTTTGACAGTAGGTAGAGGTATTTGAAAACTTCCAATAGTGATTGTCGGAGATTTTTCAATAACATTAATACCATTCACTTGGAATTGTTTCTTCGGAAAGTGCATAGTATGCTCATTTCCATTAATATGAAAAGTGGCCTTGCTTTTATTGCAATCAATAACAGCCCCTGCAGTATTTAAGAAGGGTCTACCAAGGATAATCGACATGTTGTCGTCCTCGGGCTTTTCAAGTATAACAAACTCAGTCAAAGTAGTAACATTAGCAACAACAACGGGCACATCCTCACAAATACCGATAGGTATGGTAGTTGATTTATCAGCCATTTGCAAAGATATTTCAGTAGGTGTGAGTTTATTCAAGTCAAGTCTTTTACATAAAGAGAAAGGCATAACACTAACACCAGCTCCTAAATCACACAAAGCAGTTTTCACACAATGTTGGGGATATCGCTTATCGGGAACTTATCGGTCGACCCATGATAAGGGGTAAATCGGCCAGTTTATCGACATATCGGCCGATTTATCACCATATCGGCTGATTTATCGGATGATTTATCTTGTCGGTCAGACAACGGTAAGCGATAAATCGGCCGATTTATTGGCATATCGGAAGATATCTTGAACAGTGTTTTCACATAATTATTTTTGATAGAGCAAGGTATAGTTGGTATTCCCGGATCTCTATGTTTTTTGGGTACTCCATCTTTAAAAGTGTAATTAGCAAGCATAGTGGAGATTTCAGCTTCCGGTATTTTTCTCTTATTTGTGATGATGTCTTTCATATACTTTGCATAAGGAGCCATTTTCAAGATATCAGTCAAGCGAGTACGCAAAAAGACTGGCCTCAGCATTTCAGCAAAGCGTTCAAATTCTTCATCATCATTCTTTTTAGTTGACTTGGGTGGAAAAGGCATAGGTTTTTGAACCCACGGTTCTCTTTCTTTACCGTGGTTTCTAGTAAGAAAGTCTCTTTTGTCATATCTTTTATTTTTAGCTTGTGGATTATCAAGATCAACAGGTGGTTCTATCTCAACATCATTGTCTGGTTCTTTATCATTGGTTGGTTGAGAGTCTTCATGAACCTCATCATTAACTTTTTCATTATCATTAGGTGAGTGTTCATTAACAGATTGAGTTTCAGTATCTGAGATAGAAACTTCATTTTCATTATCAGGAGGTTTTTCTATTTCAGGTTCACTAGAAGTGTGCAATGTCCTATCATTTTTATTTTTATTTTTCTTCCTAGAAGGACTAGGTGCACTAATGTTAGCTCTTTGTGAATCTTGTTCTATTCTTTTAGGGTGTCCCTCAAGATAAAGTGGTTCCTGAGTCATGTTACCTCCTCCAGTTGCAACTCTAACAGCAAATTCATGCATAATATGATTCATTTCATCAAGCAATTCCCTTTGAGATTTAGCAACTTGTTCTAATTGAGTTTGGACTATAGAAGCATGTTTTCCAACACGTCTAACATCATTTGATATTATAAATAACAAGTCACTCAAGCGAGCAATCATGTCAAAATTATATTTCAATTGTTTCATAACATTTGCATTGAAGTGATCTTGTTTTCTAATATAGTTTTCAAACTCATAAAGGCATTGGCTAGGATGCATATTGTGAGGATTGTCATTATCATTAAACTTCATTAGAGAATTTATCTCTACCACCTTAGGCATTGGTGGTGTATTAAGCCCATGTATTTCTTTAATAGGAGGTAAATTTTTAATATCCTCAGCTTTAATACCCTTTTCCTTCATATATTTCTTTGCCTCTTGCATATCTTCGGGACTGAGATATAATATACCCCTCTTATTTCGAGTGGGTTTAGGCGGTGGTTCAGGAATAGTCCAATCATCATAATTTCTCAACATGTTATTCAATAATTCTTCAGCTCGACCAACAGTTCGTTCCCTGAAAACACAACCAGCACAACTATCTAGGAAGTCCCTAGAAGCATCGGTTAGTCCATTATAGAAGATATCAAGTATTTCATCTTTCTTAAGAGGATGATCAGGCAAAGCATTAACTAACTGGCAAATCCTCCCCCAAGCTTGTGGGAGACTCTCTTCTTTACTTTGCACAAAGTTAAATATTTCTTGTAAGGCCACTTGTTTCATATGAGCAGGAAAATATTTTTCAAAGAAGTAATAAATCATATCCTGGGGACTACGCACACAACTAGGAGCAAGAGTATTGTACCCAAGCTTTAGCATCACCCTTTAATGAGAAAGGAAATAATTTGAGAATAAAGTAATAGCAAGTTTTCTCATCATGAGTAAAAAGGGTGGCTATGTCATTCAACTTAGTAAGATGTGCCACAACAGTTTCAGTTTCATAACCATGGAAAGGATCAGATTCAACTAGAGTAATTAGCTCTGGGTCGACAGAGAATTCATAATCCTTGTCATGAATAAAGATAGGTGAAGTAAAAAACTTAGGATCACATTTCATTCTAGCATTCAGAGATTTTCCTTTATACTTGTGTAGTAATTTCTCTAGATCATCTCTATCATTGCAAGCAAGAATATCTCTAGTTGCTTCTTCACTCATAACATAACCTTTCGGTACCTTAGGCAATTCATATCTAGGAAGGCTAGTTCTAGCAGGCGTTTTAGGAGTTTCAGTTTCAAGCTCATCATCAGATTCAACAACATCATGTTGTATAACTCTAGCAATTTGTTTATCAAGAAATTCACCAAGTGGCACATCATCATTATCAAGCAAGGTACTAGCATCATCATAAGCATCATTCATAGTAGAAGTAGCATCATCAATAACTTGCAACATATCAGAATTAATAGCATGTGGTGGTGCTGCAAGTTTATTCATAGCAGAAGGTAAATCTAAAGCAGAACTGGATAGCAGTTCCTTACCTCCCCGCGTCCTTGAGGGGAATATCTTAGTATTTGGATCCTTCAGATTCTTCATAGTGATAATATGATAATAATCCCAAGTGACCCAACAAATATAGATATTCTCCCCGGCAACGGCGCCAGAAAAAGGTCTTGATAACCCACAAGTATACAGGATCGCAATAGTTTTCGATGGTAGAGTATTCAACCCAAATTTATAGATTCGACACAAGGGGAGGCAAAGAATATTTGAAGGTATTAGCAGCTAAGTTGTCAATTCAACCACACCTCTAGATTAATTATCTGCAGCAAAGTAGTTTGATAGTTTTGATTGTAGTGACAGCAGCAATAGTTACAGTAACAGTGTTAGCAGTAATTTTGTAGCAAGTGTAACCGTGATGATAGCAGTAGTAACTTAGCAGAAACAATAATGAAAAGTTTGTAGGCATTGGATCGGTGATTTGTTGGATGATATTCATCATGAGACAGTTATAACCTAGGGCGATACGGCACTAGCTCCAGCTCATCGATATAATGTAGGCATGTATTCCGTAAATAGTCATATGTGCTTTATTAAAAGAACTTGCGTGACATCTTTTGTCCTACCCCCCCCCCCCCCCCCCCATGGCAGTGGGGTCCATATTGGAAAGTAAGGGATATTAAGGCCTCCTTTTAATAGAGAGACGGAACAAAGCATTAACACATAGTGAATACATGAACTCCTCAAACGATGGTCATCACCGAGAGTGGGCCTGGTTGTTGTCACTCCGGGTTTGTCGAATCATAACCATAGTAGGTGACTATAACTTGCAAGATCGGATCTAGAACATGGATATAATGATGATAACATAAACGGTTCAGATATGAAATTATGGCACCCGGGCCCAAAGTGACAAACATTAAGCATGGCAAGGTCATAGCAACATCAATCTAAGAACATAGTGGATACTAAGGATCAGGCCCTAACAAAACTAACTCGATTACCTGATGAATCTCATCCAACTCCTCACCGACCAGCGAGTCTACGAAGGAATTACTCACTCCCGGTGGGGAGCATCATGGAATTGGCGATGGAGAAGGGTTGGTGATGATGAAGAACGAAGACCCCCCTCTCCGGAGCCCCCAAACAGACTCGAGATCTGCCCTCTCAAGGAAGAATAGGGCTTCGCGGCGGCTCTGTCTCGTGGACCACGATAATTCTTTCTCCCTGATTTTATTCTGGAAATATGTGATTTTATAGTATCAGGGGGGTCGTCTGCCGGGCCACCAGGTGGGTACAACCCACCTGGGCGTGCCAGGAGAGGGGGGCGCGCCCTGGTGGGCTGTGCCCACCCAGGGGGTCCTCTCTGGTGGGTCTTGGCTCCAGTAATTATTATTATTGATATAAAAATTCCTCGCAAAGTTTCGTTCCATTCCGAGAACTTTTATTTCTGCACAAAAACAACACAGTGGTAGTTCTACTGAAAACAACGTCAGTCCGGGGTTAGTTTCATTCAAATCATGCAAATTAGAGTCCCAAACAAGAGCAAAAGCATGAGAAAAAGTAGATACGTTGGAGACGTATCAGGAACCTTCTCAATAATGGCATAAACTTGGTAGTTAAATAAAATCTATTCCTTTGTTGTAGGAAAAAATTAGCTTTATGCAAATGTTAAACTTAGAGCCTCCACCAGCCAAATATGCATGTTCTAACAGCTATTATTTCAACATTCCTCTATAGTGTGATCTTGCTAACATATTCTATGTGCTGACCTACACAGCTGTAACGTCTCATGTTGCAGAATTTTTAGACGAAGAGTAAGGTGCGATAGCTTGTTGTCATGCACTCAGTTTTGCCGTGGAGTTGGATGGACTCATTTACGTTCGAAGCTTCCGCAGTTATTTTGTTTAGATGGGCTTCAGCCGTATTATTGTAATAAGTACTCTTTATGAGACTCTCGATGTAATAAGTGTGTGATTGAACGCTGTTATAAATCCTCGAGTACTATGTGTGTCAGCAATACCGATTTAGGGATTACACTTAAGAACAGAGACTTCGATCCATTCGGGTCGGGTTGCTACAAGATGTTATCAGAGCACAAGCTGACTGTAGGACGCGACCACTAGGAAAAGCCACAGGATACTCTTCTCTACTCATTTCTAACTCTTCTCTATTTCTACACTATAGATGTCGGACCCAAGGAACAAGTTCACTCAACCAGATGACGACACCCCTTTCGGATGACACTTGAAGGAAGTCACTAGGTACCTGAACATCGGCATACCAAGCTTCACCGGAACCTTCATCGCAACTTTGACAGAAGAGGAGCACTGGACAATTCAAGTTCATGTTCCAGGAAGGACTTCTGCACCAATTACCGAGCCCATCAAGTTTTCTGTTGATGCACAACCCTGGAGTTTAGGAAAGAGCATGGCCGCCCACATCACCATTGGACGCATAGGCGAGGTATACAACAAGGATCTTAAAGACAACATCTATCAGATATGTGGACGCCGAGATGAGCAATGGGAGATGATTCGCACCATGAAGGATAGATCTATTGCAACCTACACACATGAGTTGAACCAGCACATTCGTCGTTATGAGAATCAGATGTGCACTAACATGATAGATACCAAGAAGGTGATTACCCGGAATATAGAGCTATAAGAGGAACTTAAGGCAACATGTGATGGATACGAAGAGGAAATTGTTGTGCTACTGGAGGAGAATGAAGACCCGAAGAGGAAGCTAGGAATACGTGGTGAAGCCTGAGCCTGAAGTGGACATTCGTTCTGAAGACCACATCATACTAGCTGACACTGACACAGACCCTGACAGCGATGATGAGGATAGTGATGATTTTGAAGACGAAGCTGGAGCGGATATTATGGAGTCTTCCACCGACCAGAATTTCTAGTCTACCACCATATTACTATTAGTATTCTTCCAAGTAGTTCGAAATCATTCGTGAGATTTTGTAATAGTAGCTTAGATCGATTGTATGAGTCTTGTTTGAATTGAGTGGTGTGAATTGAATATGTTTGTCTCATATGCATATGGGTAGTGGAATCTCTCATTATACCCATTCTATTCTATTCTCACCCCTCTAACCTATCAGATGCCTCTGAGACGTGACCCCAGATTCATTTTCCCGCTGGAGCTCACCCACTTGATCCAACAGCAGAATGCCTTGATGTAGTTGCTCGTCCAGAAGCAAGGCAACAACAACAACAACAACTCACCGCCACCACCCCCAATTGACAACCTAGCCCATTTCCTAAGGTTGAATCTACCGGTGTTCTCTAGCAGCACGAAGCCGATTGTTGCTGATGATTGGCTCCGCAAGATTGGAAGGGAGCTGACCACCGCCGGTTGCACTGATGCTGAGAAGGTGCGCTTTGCCGCACATCAACTGGATGGACCCGCAGCCTCATGGTGGGAGAACTACACCGCCACTTTCCTCATGGCCAATGTTACTTGGTATCAGTTTCAGCAGGCCTTCCACACCGCACATGTCTCAGCTGGAGCCATGAGTATGAAGAAGCGTGAGTTCCGCAACTTACGCCAGGGGAATCATACTGTGGCGCAGTACGTGGATGAGTTCAGCAAGTTAGCACGCTACGCCCCAGATGATGTGGCCACAGATGCCGCGAAGTAGGAGAAGTTTCTTGGAGGACTGGATGATGAGCTGAGTATGTAGTTGATGGTGGAAACATTCACCAACTACCAGGAGCTGGTAGATAGGGCCCTCATGATTGAAGGCAAGCAGCAGATAGAGAACCGCAAGCGGAAGTATGGACAGGGGAAGTACAACTCTGGAGCTCAGCAGAAGCCCCGCTATTCCCCGTACTCGGGAGGACACACTCATCATACCCATGGAGGACATAACCATGGAGACCATTCTCACAATGGAGGGAATACACATGACCACAATATCCCAAAGAATGGTAATGGGAGTGGAGGAAACAACAGTCAGAGCCGTTCCAACCCCACGATACCCGCTAAGAGGGATCTAAGACACATTACTTGTTTCAAGTGCGGGAAGACCGGGCACTTAGCCACCGAGTGTCTTGAAGCAAAGAATGGTAATGGCAATGGAAGCTCCGGAAAGAAGCCAAATCCCTTCACCAGAGGTCAGGTGAATCACGTCAACATGGAGGAAGTTGAAGAGCAGCCTGACGCAGTTATTGGTAAGTTTTTGATTAATTCATTTACAGCCCTTGTCCTTTTTGATACTGGCGCATCGCATTCATACATATCAAGGGGATTTGTGGACAAGTTTAAATTTCCAACCATAGCCCTTAGGTTACCTATGTTAGTGAGCCCACATGGAGTGGAGTATATGGCTAGCCGAGGGTGTTATCAGTTCCCAGAGGATGAACATGAGGCCCGCCAGATCGACTGCAGATCCAAAGCCTTCACGATGATAAGTGGACATCTTTACAGAGAAAGTGTTACCGGAGTGGCTCAGCATTGCATCTCCCTAGAAGAAGGTCGACTGATCTTAAATGAGATTCACTCGAGGACCTGTGGTCACCATGCGTCTGTTGGAAATATGCCCTAGAGGCAATAATAAAAGCATTATTATTATATTTCCTTGTTCATGATAATTGTCTTTTATTCATGCTATAATTGTGTTATTCGGAAATCATAATACATGTGTGAATTCATAGACACCAACATGTCCCTGGTAAGCCTCTAGTTGACTAGCTCGTTGATCAACAGATAGTCATGGTTTCCTGACTATGGACATTGGATGTCATTGATAACAAGATCACATCATTAGGAGAATGATGTGATGGACAAGACCCAATCCTAAACATAGCACAAGATCGTATAGTTCGTTTGCTAGAGTTTTACCAATGTCAAGTATCTTTTCCTTAGACCATGAGATCGTGTAACTCCCGGATACCGTAGGAGTGCTTTTGGTGTGCCAAACGTCGCAACGTAACTGGGTGACTATAAAGGTATACTACGGGTATCTCCGAAAGTGTCTGTTGGGTTGACACGGATCAAGACTGGGATTTGTCACTCCGTATGACGGAGAGGTATCTCTGGGTCCACTCGGTAATGCATCATCATAATGAGCTCAAAGTGATCAAGTGACTGGCCATGGGATCATGCATTACGGTACGAGTAAAGTGACTTACCGGTAACGAGATTGAACGAGGTATTGGGATACCGACGATCGAATCTCGGGCAAGTAACGTACCGATTGACAAAGGGAATTGTATACGGGGTTGCTTGAATCCTCGACATCATGGTTCATCCAATGAGAACATCGAGGAGCATGTGGGAGCCAACATGGGTATCCAGATCCCGCTGTTGGTTATTGACCGGAGAGCCATCTCGGTCATGTGTACATGTCTCCCGAACCCGTAGGGTCTACACACTTACGGTTCGGTGACGCTAGGGTTGTAGAGACATGAATATGCAGTAAGCCGAAAGTTGTTCGGAGTCCCAGATGAGATCCCGGACGTCACGAGGAGTTCCGGAATGGTCCAGAGGTGAAGAATTATATATAGGAAGTGCAGTTTCGGCCATCGGGAGAGTTTCGGGGGTCACCGGTATTGTACCGGGACCACCGGATGGGTCCCGGGGGTCTACCGGGTGGGGCCACCCATCCCGGAGGGCCCCATGGGCTTAAGTGGGGAGGGGAACCAGCCCATAGTGGGCTGGTGCGCCCCCCTTGGCCCACCCCATGCGCCTAGGGTTGGGAACCCTAGGGTGGGGGGCGCCCCACCTGGCTTGGGGGGCACTCCACCCCTTGGCCGCCGCCCCCTAGGAGATCCCATCTCCTAGGGTCGGTGCACCCCCCTGGGGGCCTATATAAAGGGGGGAGGAAGGGGCGGCAGCACCCTTGACTCTTGGCGCCTCCCTCTCCCCTGCTACACCTCTCCCTCTTGCAGTAGAACGGCGAAGCCCTGCTGCGGTGACTCCTGCATCCACCACCACGCCGTCGTGCTGCTGGATCTCCATCAACCTATCCTTCCCCCTTGCTGGATCAAGAAGGAGGAGACGTCACGCTGACCGTACGTGTGTTGAACACGGAGGTGTCATCCATTCGGCGCTAGGATCTCCGGTGATTTGGATCACGTCGAGTACGACTCCCTCATCCTCGTTCTCTTGAACGTTTCCCCTCGCGATCTACAAAGGTATGTAGATGCAATCCGATCACTCATTGCTAGATGAACTCATAGATGGATCTTGGTGAAACCGTAGGAAAATTTTTGTTTTCTGCAATGTTCCCCAACAGCGTCTTCTCGGGCCATCGTGTCCAAAGCATACCGAGCGGGATTTTATTGGCCGCGTGCGAATGAGATGGCTAAGGATATAGTGGATAAGTGTGAAGGCTGCCAGTTTTAGTCAAACATGTCTCACAAACCTGCATCTGCCTTGAAGACTATTCCACTCTTCTGGCCATTTGCAGTTTGGGGGTTGGGCATGGTTGGACCTTTCAAGACCGCAAAAGAGGTTTCACTCATTTGCTTGCAGCAGTCGACAAGTCACCAAATGGATCAAGGCCAAGCCTATCAAGAGTCTTGACTCAAGCACTGCCGTTAGTTTCATCAGAGAGCTGATATTCCGATATGGAGTCCCTCACAACATTATCACAGATAACGGCTCCAACTTTGATTCTGATGAGTCAGAGCATTCTACGCTTCCCAAGGCACTCGGGTCGATTACGCTTCCGTTGCGCACCTGCAGTCGAATGGGCAGGTGGAAAGAGCGAACGGCTTAATCCTACAAGGGCTGAAACCACAACTGATGCACGACCTCAAGCACGCGGCTAGAGCTTGGGTGACTGAGTTGCCATCTGTCCTGTGGGGATTGAGAATGACTCCCAATCGGTCGACTGATCGAACCCCTCTCTTCATGGTGTATGGTGCTGAAGTTGTACTTCTGAGTGATTTGCTGCACAATGCCCCCGAGTGGAACTCTTCTCAGAAGCCGAAGCTGAACAGGCATGTCAGAACGCAGTTGATCTCCTAGAGGAGGAATGAGAAATGGCTTTGATCTGGTCGACCATCTATCTACAAGACCTGCGTCGATTCCATGCCCGAAATGTCAGAGGCCGCACATTTCAAGAAGGAGACCTTGTGCTCCGAGTGCACCAGTAATGGCCTCACAAGCTCACTTCGGCCTGGGAAGGTCCCTTCATCATCACCAAGGTGCTCCACAACGGGGTGTATCACTTCTACAACGTAGCCAAGAAAGAAGACGAGCCATGCTCGTGGAATGCGGATGTGCTCCGCTGTTTTTATACCTAAACACTCGGATCGACGAGTTGTAATAAGAATCCTTCAGTTTGCTTATCACAGACATGATTTTTGTAGTATCCTAAATGATTGTTTTCACATAAGCATGTGTGTTCAAATCCCACAGTGGGTGGCTTAGCCGCAAACCCGATTCGCCTAAGTTTCAAAAAACACTCCGAGTGAAGAGCAACCCTCTCACTGGGGGGCTTAGACGTGATCCCGTACTCGCCTAAGTTCCGAAAAACACTCTGAGTGAAGAGCAACCCTCTCACTCGGGGGCTTAGCTACGATCTCGTACTCACCTAAGTTTCAAAAACTACTCTGAGTGGAGAGCAATCCTCCCACTCGGGGGCTTATCTGTGAACCAGATTCGCCTAAGTTACAAAAACTACTCCGAGTGGAGAACAATCCTCCCACTCGGAGGCTTAGCTGCGAACCAGATTCGCCAAAGTTTCAAAAACTACTCCGAGTGGAGAGCAATCCTTCCACTCGGAGGCTTAGCTGTGAACCGGATTCGCCTAAGTTTCAAAAACTACTCCAAGTGGAGAGAAATCCCCCCCCCCACTCGGGGGCTTAGCTGCGAACCACATTCACCTAAGTTACAAAAACTACAAGTGGAGAGCAATCCCCCCACTCGGGGGCTTAGCTGCGAACCAGATTCTCCTAAGTTACAAAAACTACTCCGAGTGGTGAGCAATCCTCCCACTCGGGGGCTTAGCTGCGAACCAGATTCGCCTAAGTTACAAAAACTACTCCGAGTGGAGAGCAATCCTCCCACTTGGGGGCTTAGCTGTGAACTAGATTCGCCTAAGTTATAAAAAGTACTCCAAGTGGAGAGCAATCCTCCCACTCGGGGGCTTAGCTGCAAACCAGATTCGCCTAAGTTACAAAAACTATTCCGAGTGGAGATCAATCCTCCCACTCGAGGGCTTAGCTACGATCCCGTACTCGCCTAAGTTTCAAAAACACTCCGAGTGAAGAGCAACCCTCTCACTCAGGGGCTTAGCTGTGATCCTGTACTCGCGTAAGCTACAAAACATATTCCGAGTGGAGAACAATCTTCTCACTCGGAAGTTCGGCCGCACTCTCTAAGTTGCGCCACAAGTACAACGTACGGTTGCACTCTGAGCTGTGCCACAAGTACAACGTATGGTTGCACTCGGAGCTGCGCCACAAGTACAACGTATCATTGCGCTCGGAGCTGTGCCACAAGTACAAAGTCTACTCCGAGTGGGGAGTAATCTTCCCACTCAGAGATTCAACTGTGATTCTAAATTTGCCTGAGTCAAGAAATCTGAAGATAATAAAGACAAAGCAACTACATTCAAAAGAAGAAACCAAGTTCAGATAAATCCATGAGGGTTCAGAACCTCCAGCGGAAGTACTCGGACGTCAAGCCTGAAAGAGTTTAACGATTACAGCATCACTCGGAATTCTGAGGCAAATAAAGTTAAGTTGTCAAGTTTTTCAATCAGTGGGAGGAGGACTTGTTGGCTTGACGAAACTTTCTAGGTCGATGTCATCTACAATACGAGTAGCTGCTTCAATGAAGGCCTCCATGAAGGATTTGAATTGAAGCTTCTTGGTGTTGGCAACCTTAAGAGCTGCCAGCTTCTCTTCTTTAACTTCCTTGCAATGAACGCGAACGAGAGACAAAGCCACATCAGCACCGCATCGGGTAGCTGACTTCTTCCATGCCTGCACTTTGTCCGGGATGTTGTTGAGTCGAGTCATCAGTGACTTGAGGTCATTCAGAAGCACATCCCCTGGCCATAACTCCTTGTCGATCTGGGACAACACGATCTTCAGTCGAGTGATGTAATCCAAGACACTGGCAAGGCGAGATTCCAGTCGCAACACGTTCATTGCAGCTTCATCCTTGACGGGAGAGTTGATGGGGTCCAGGCTTGTCTCAATCCGCCCGGTTTCTTCCTCAAAGTTCTGACAAAATTCTATATACACAAAAAGTGTTGAAGTGACAGTAATATAATGGGAAAGTTCTCTGCAGTCAGTCGGATAAAGAAAAGTACCTTCAAGCATGAGGAACATCTTCTTGGCAAGACCTCCCAGATAAGTTTCCAATTCATCTCTCTTCCGAGTGAGAACTTCAACTTTGTCCGCCAAGGCCACCTTCTCCTCCTTCAGCTGCACGACTTCCTTCTTTGCTTCATCAACGACGGTTCTCAACTTGGCATTCTCTTCTTCTAACTTTCCGACTAAAGCCAACTTCTTGTCAGCAAGTTCCATTTTCTCCCGCGCCGTCTTCTGCGCCGCTGCAAGGTCAATGTCCTTCTACTCTAGAGCCTGCTTCATTTTGTCTAGAGAAATAACATTCTTTAGACGAGCTTGGAGTTGATGGTTTTCACTACGCACATCTGTTCGAGTGGAATCACTTGGTTCAAAGGATGAAAGGAAAAAGATCATAAGGCAAGTAATCGACAAGTTGTTACCTCCCATGGCAGCAGCTTCATCTTGGGCTTTCTTCAGGTTATTCTTGGCCAATTCCAAATCAAGGTTGAGTTTGATCTACTTCTTCTCCAGATCGGAAAATTTGGTTCCAAGTTCACAAGATTTCTGCAATCAACAACAAGACATGTCAATCGACAGAAACAAGGATCAGTCACTTCCGAGTGATAAGATACAAGGTCAGATTAGTATGACAAAAGGAGTTCTAATACTATGGTCGAATCAAACATTCAACAGCAGTCTTGGGGACTACACCTAGTGGGTTCACTTAACGTTCCCCCACTGGTTCGATTTCCCACTTAGCATGGTCCGCCCAACATGAGTGGAAGGAGTAAAAAACACAACAACAAGAAGATCTGATCTAAGACCACCACCGACTGCCCGCAGTCGACCGTGGTCTCGGGGACTACACCCAATGGGTGCACTTAGAGTGCCCCCACTGGTTCGGTTCCCACTCGACATGACCTGTCTAAACCGAGTGGAAGTACTACAAACAAACATTTCGCAAAGACCCCCCATCGAATCAAACATTTGACGACGGTCTCGGGGACTACACCCAGTGGGTGCACTCAGCGTGCCCCCACTGGTTCAAGGGTTCACTCGACACGACCTGGTCGACTCAAGTGAAAGAGCTACAAATCAAAAGACAAACACCCAGTGGGTGAACAGATGCAAGATGCAAACTCATGATAGATGCACATAAGGTTTCAAAACGCTCATCCATGGACATCTTACGAATATAAAAGCAATAGTTTTCAGATAGCATATCCTAACAGAACAAAAGTCAAGCCGAAAGCCAATCGGAAATCAACTTACTATCCCACTTACTCGGACATTGTCTTGGAGGGCAGCGCTGGCATCATAGGCGGCATTGTTGTTGTTGTCGTACACCACTTTCAGTTGGTCCATCATTACACCTACTTGGATCATAGCCTCCTTGGCAGCTCCTACTTGGTCTTCTGGGATATGGTGAGTAACAAATAAAGGAGATGATGGACCTGATGATGTGGCCGGTGGAGTTAAAGCTTGAACTTGCATGATCGGGGCAGCTTCCTGAGCAGTCGACGCCGAGGGTTGACCAGTAGACATAGGGTCAACAAAAGAGACCGAAGTCTGTACTGGGTAATCAAGTTGTTGGACCACAGGCTCTAATGTTGAGTGAGAAGTCCTCTTGCTCAAAGTTCTGCCTCCCCTCCCGGTGTTCTTTTGGGGCACGTCCTCATTATCATCGTTGGGAAGCTGGATAACATGTGGTGCTACAAACACTCGACAGTAACAACCCAATCGACCAAAGAAGCAATTGACAGGACATGAATGTGGCTATGGTATCATACCCGCCCGAGAGGTAGCCGCGTCTGCAGTCTCCGCATCACCACGCTCCTCGTCGACTTCCATGGATGTTGCAGAAGTCACATCACTAAATGCTTCGGAATCCACTCGGTCAAGCAAGTGCATGAGTCGACAACAACACGGAAGACAAAGAGAAGAAACAAAACACTTACATAGAGGCAACAGGAACATCCACCTTGATCTTGGGCAATGCCTTCCGGGGCTTCAGTGGGGCAACCTTGGGCTGCTTCGCGGCCTTCTCCGACGGCTCTGGAGTCGAGGTCCGAGTGCGCGTCGGAACTTTCGTACCTGGTGGAGCTGTCTTGCCGCGCCCGCCCACAGGGTCCTGCGAGTGTTTGGAATGACGCTCTAAGCAAGGTAGCGAGTCAACCTCCTCGCCGCTGCTCGAGTCCTCATCGTCCTCGTCACTATCGTCTGCGAACTCCCATTCGGCGCTGTCAGTGTCGCTCTCCGCTCCCTCTTGGAGCTGCTCCCCGTTTGGCATCGAATACATCTTGGTATAAATCTACAAGACATAAGCTGCAAGTATCAGTTGGATTCGGGAACAATTGCAGATCGAAAGAAGAAAACACTCGGTATTTTGAGCCTGACCTCTTTCGGCTCATGTTTGGCGTCGAATGGCGGAACCCTCCTGGACCCCCTGGGGATATCTTTGTTCCCAATAATGCTCTGCAGCCACTGAGCCACCGTCTCCTAGGCGACCTCCTCTGGGTGGACCCGAGCGGTGTCTCCAGGGCCTGAGTACATCCACATTGGATGATCATGGGCTTGGAGAGGCTGGATACGTCGACTGAGGAACACCTCCAACAGATCCATGCCAGTCACACCTTCCCGGACTAAATTAACGACTTGGTCGACTAAAAGGGACACCTCGCCTTTCTCCTCTGGGGTCACAATCAATGAAGAAGGTTGGCGGAGTCGCTCCATAGTGAAAGGGGGAAGACCGGTCGGCTGACCAGGAGTTGGGATGTCTTTGTAGTAGAACCAGGTCGACTGCCATCCTCGGACTGACTCGGGAAGGGTCATGGAAGGAAAAGCGCTTCTACCCCTAGTTTGAATCCCTAAACCACCACACATCTGGATCATGTGTGTCTTTTCGTCAGTCGGATGTGCTTTCTTCACCGTTTGAGAATGACAAGTAAAGATGTGCTTGAACAGACCCTAGTGTGGTTGGCAGCCCAGAAAGTTTGCGCACAAAGAGATGTATGCAGTAAGATATGTGATTGTGTTGGGGGGAATGGTGAATCTGGGCACCGAAAAAGTTCAAGAAACCCCGAAAGAACGGATGCGGGGGAAGAGAAAAACCTCGATCGACATGGGTGGTGAGGAAGACACACTCACCCTCGCACGACTGGGGCTCGAATTCCCCCTCCAGCAACCTCCAAGATTTGTCAGCAATCATACCGTCCTCGGCAAGCCTCTCCAAATCTTCCTGCACGACGGTGGAGCGGATCCAGTCCCCCTGTATCCAACCAGGCGGCAGACCGGACTGCGACGACGACCCCCGAGCCGTCTTCTTGCCTTTCGCCTCCGCCGACACCTTCTTCGCACGCTCTAGGGTCGCAATCTTGTCCTTCCCCATGGTGGCGGAGCGCATGCGGACTGGACAGAAACATTGAGAGAAGAGAGATGTGCGGTGCTGAAGCAGAGGAGAAGAGGACTGAATGAGGAGCATTGTGCATTGCATCGGCCCGAGCATTCTTTATGGGGCTGCTTCCGAGTGGTTGATCGGTGGGCCCAAGCAATCTTATCACATTCCGCAGCAGACACTCGCCTGAAACATGGTGAAAAAGATGGCGTGGAAACCGAGGGGCCCCTGTCTATCTGTTCCGCTTACTGCGCCACGCTCCGTCCCGCGTGCTTCTCCAAAATTTCAAATCCCGTGAGATCCGGGAACCGCAGAGCAATCAATCACACCAAATATTTCACACTCTAATTCACTCGAAGATTTACGATGTAATTCACTCAACGACCACATAATCGATCAAGGCGATTGACGCAAGGTTAAAGTTCCAGTATGATTTCCAGACTCTGATGAAATGCCTCCGAAGCATAGAATCGAATCGGAAACAGCGTCAACCTTACTTCACTCGGACCTCAATCCATTCGGGGGCTAATGACGATGCCATGTACTTAGGGTAGGGTCATAGGCCTGACCTAGACATCCTACCCAAGGACATTGCTCCAGAGTCAAAGACATTTGAAGTACAATAGAAGATACCGACTGAAATCAACTTGGAGTGCAAGACACTCGACTAGTTATTCCACTCGGATACACCAATTCCACTCGACCAAGATAGAGTCACTTGACCATACGAAGAACCACTCGGAGTACATAAGATCTAAAGCCACCCCAGGATACGAATGGTCAGGCGTTCACTCTGTAGTCTTAAAGGTAATTAATAGCTATTAAAGCAGGCGTTACCTTTAATGCCTCTGTCTTAACTTACATTGAACTCTATGTAACTGAGGGCTGGAGGGGTCTGGCGCACTCTATATAAGCCACCCCCTCCTCTGGCACAAGGGTTCGGACCCCCTGTAACTCACACACATATTCCAGTCGACAAGGCTTAGGGCACAGAGACGTAGGGCTGTTACCTCCTCCGAGAGGGGCCTGAACTTGTAAAACTCATGTGTACAACCTCGCCATAGCTAGGACCATGCCTCATCCTTCGTACCCCCTATCCTTACTGTCAGACTTACTCCCACGACACATGCCTTTCCTGCCAACAAAAATGGTCGAGTAGTTCCCAATACTCTCCATGCTAGATATATCATAGGCGGTTCCCAAACAAAAAATAAAGTTTATTCCTTTTTCCACCATACTTTCACATTCCACGGCTAACGGAATCCACGGGTGCCGTCCATACCAACACTTTCCAAGGAATTTATTATTTGACAACATAAAGTAAATTCATTTTTCATTTCGGGACTGGGCATCCCTAATACCTTTGTCATACTCTCGTGCAATGACAAGTGAATAAACACTCATCTTGAGAATAACACATCTAGCCTGGAAAATATCAGCCACCCCTACCGTTTCATGGATGGTACGAGCACACAAAAGGAAATTTATTTTGAAAATTAGAGATGGCACATACAAATTTGCTTAGAACGGAAAAATAATACCGCAATATTTTTATTATATCCCTCATGAATATCTATCACTTTGTGACTAATTTCATTTGTTGCTTTTGATAGCTCAAACAAATCTAAGTGAAGAACATGAACATAAAAAAAT
Organism: Triticum monococcum; assembly: GCA_034509565.1. Classification (NCBI taxonomy): domain Eukaryota; kingdom Viridiplantae; phylum Streptophyta; class Magnoliopsida; order Poales; family Poaceae; genus Triticum; species Triticum monococcum. The sequence continues at coordinate 522,539,589 of CM067842.1, read as the reverse complement.
TCTTCTCTCAAAATAATATAAGTGAAGCATGAGAGAATTTCTTCAAAAAATTTACTAACTCTCAAATAAATCTAAGTGAAGCATGAGAGCATTTCTTGAAAAATAACAAATCAGACCGTGCTCAAACAGATATAAGTGAAGCACTACGGCAATTCCATAGCTCAAAAAATTTAAGTGAAGCACATAGAGGAATTCTAAAAAATCATAGTAATATTTTGGCTCTCCCAAATAGGTGTGTCCAGCAAGGATACTTTACTTAAACTAAAAAGCAAAAGAAGAAAAGACTCATATAACACAAGACGCTCCAAGTAAAATTCATGATATGTGATGAATAAAAATATAGCTCCAAGTAAAATACCGATGGTCGTTAGAAGAAAGAGGGGATGCCACTCAGGGGCATCCCCAAGCTTAGTTGCTTGTTTATCTTTGGATAATGGCTTGGGGTGCCATGGGGCATCCCCAAGCTTAGGCTCTTCTTACTCCTTATTCATTTATCCATCGTGATCTCACACAAAACATGAAAACTTCAATCACCCAAAACTCAACAAAATCTTCGTGAGATCAGTTAGTATAACAAAGAAAATCACTACTCTAAGTACTGATACAAACCCATTCATATTTGATTATTGCATTATACTCCGTCCGAAAATTGATTTGTCTAGATACCGATGTATCTAATACTAAAACGTGACTTGATACATCAGTATCTAGACAAATCTAAGACAATAATTTTGGGACGGAGGGAGTATCTAATGTATTCCAACTTTTTCTATGGCTCATACCCCCGATACAACCCATAGATTCATCAAAATAAGCACACATGCAACAAAAAACAGAATCTGTCAACAACAGAACAATATGTAGCAATCTGAAAACTTCGTATACTTCTCTAACTCCAAAAATTCTGAAAACTTAGGATGATGTAGGCAATTTGTATATCAATCTTGTGTAAAAAAATCAGAAGCTTTCGTCACTTCTGTGATTTTTAAAAATTGTTTTACTGGACGCAAAATTTTCTGTTTTCCAACAAGATCAAATCAACTATCACCCAACATAATCCCAAAGGCTTTGCTCGGCCCAAACACTAATGAAATATAAAAACACAATCATAACAGAGGAATAATTGTGCAAACACTCAAGAACAGAAAGAAAAATTCAAAAATAAATTTTATTCATTGGGTTGCCTCCTAACAAGCGCTATTGTTTTACGCCCCTAGCTTGGCATAATAATTTTAATGATGCTCACATGAAAGAGAGTAACTGAAACATGAAGAGACCATCATGTAGCATGTGGAAAATAAGTCTAAGTCTAACATACTTCCTATGCATAGGCATTTCATAAGAAAACAAGTTATCAAGGCACGCAAAAACTAGCATATGCAAGGAAGAAGAAACAAGCAAAAGCAATCTCAACATAATGAGAGGTAATTTAGTAACATGAAAATTTCTACCACAATATTTTCCTCTCTCATAATAATTATATGTGGGATCATATTCAAATTTAACAATATAGCTATCACATAATATATTTCCTACATTATCCACATGCATGCAAAGTTGACACTCTTCCAATATAGTGGGATTATCATCAAATAAAGTCATGAACTCTCCAAATCCACTTTTATCAAACAATTGACAAGATTGATAATTCTCCAAAGTAGTGGGATCATTAATACCTAAAGTTGACACTCTTCCAAACCCACTTTCAATATTATTGCAATCATTATTACCAGTATCATATTCATCATGAGGCATAAACACATTTTCAAGATCATAAAAAGAATCACCCCAATCATGATCATTGCAATAAGTAGTGGACATAGCAAAATTAGTATCCCCAAGCTTGGGGTTTTGCATATTATTAGTACAATTGACATTAACATAATTTATAGTAAAATCATTCAATCATGGTTTTCATTCAAGGAGCTATCATGAATCACTTCACAAATTTCTTCATCACAATTTTTAGATTCATGAATGTCAAGCAAAACTTCATAGAGATAATCAAGTGCACTCAACTCACTAGCAATTGGTTCAACATATTCAGATCTTTTGAAAAGATTAGTGAGTGGATGAGGATCCATATCAATAGATTTTTAGCAAACGAAGATGCAAGCAAATAGAAGGCACATAGTAACACAAGCAGAGGTAGCAAACAAAATTGCACAAAAAAATAGATCTGGCAAGAAAAAGCGACGAACGAAAAAGAGGGCGAATAAAACTACAATTTTTTGTGAAGTGGGGGAGATGAAAACGAGAGGCAAATGGCAAATACTGTAAACTGCAAGGAGATGAGATTTGTGATTAGGAACCTGATAGATGTTGATGATGTCTCACCGGCAACAACGCCAGAAATTCCTTTTGATGTCGCTTGAACTACATTGGTATTTCCCCAAAGAGGAAGGGATGATGCAGCATAGCTACGGTAGGTATTTCCCTCGCTGATGAGACCAAGGTTATTTAACCAATAGGAGAACCAAGCAACACTATGTAAACGGTACCTGCACACAAAGAACAAATACTTCCAACCCAGCGTGTTAAAGGGGTTGTCAATCCCTTTCGGGTAATAGTGCCAGAAATTGTCACGTGGACGGGAGAAAAATTATGATAGATTGGATAAATAGATCTTGAATAAACGCAAAATAAAATAAATGGAAAAAAGTGCAGCAAGGTAATTTTTTGTTTTTAGAAATATAGATCTGAAAATAAAAGCAAATAAAAATAGATCTCGAAGACAAATAAGATAAATAAGAGACCCGGGGGCCGTACATTTCACTAGTGGCTTCTCTCGAGGGAAATAGCATACAGTGGGTAAACAAATTATTGTTGGGCAATTGATAGAACTTCAAATAATCATGACGATATCCAGGCAATGATCATTATATAGGCATCACGTCCAAGATTAGTAGACCGACTCCTACCAGCATCTACCACTATTACTCCACACATCGGCCGCTATCCAACATGCATCTAGTGTATTAAGTTCATGGAGAAACGGAGTAATGCAATAAGAACAATGACATGATGTAGACATGATCTATTCATGTAGGAATATACCCCATCTTGTTATCCTTAATAGCAATGATACATACGTGTCATGTCCCCTTCTGTCACTGGGATTGAGCACGGTAAGATCCAACCCATCACAAAGCACCTCTTCCCATGGCAAGAAAAATCGATCTAGTCGACCTAACTAAACCAAAGATTCAAAGAAGAAATACGAGGCTATAAGTAATCATGCATATAAGAGATCAAAGAAACTCAAATAAATTTCACGGATAAAAATACAGATGTGATCGTAAACTCAAAGTTCGTCGAATCCCAACAAACACACCGCAAAAAGAGTTACATCAAATAGATCTCCAAGAGACCATTGTATTGAGAATCAAAAGAAAGAGAGGAACTACTCACGCATCATCGGAGAGGCACCAATGAGGATGATGAACCCCTCCGTGATGGTGTCTAGATTGGATATGTGGTTTCTGGAACTTGCGGCGGCAGGAATTGTGTTTTGTGGACTCCCCTAGGGTTTTTGGATTTTGGGGGTATTTATAGAGCAAAGAGGCGGTGTGGGAGGCGGCCAAGGTGGGCACAACCCAAGGCGCACCTGGGGTTGTGATCCCCTCGGAACCCCCCTCTGGTACTTCCTTGGCCCAGCTTGTGCCTTCTGGTCCAAAAAAATCTCCAAAAAGTTTCGCTGAGTTTGGACTCCGTTTGGTATTGATTTTCCGTGAAGTAAAAAACAAGCAAAAAACAGCAACTGGCACTTGGCGCTATGTTAATAGGTTAGTCCCAAAAAATGATAAAAATTTGCTATAAAATGATTGTAAAACATCGAAGAATGATAACATAACAGCATGGAACAATCGAAAGTTATAGATACATTGGAGACGTATCACTCATCGACATGCAAGTTGTGAACCTATTACAAAACATGATCATCCCATAATCAACATATATCACATCACATTTTGGCCATACCACATCACAACATGCCCTGCAAAAAACAAGTTAGACGTCCTCTAATTGTTGTTGCAATTTTTATGTGGCTGCTAGGGCAAACTATAAGAACCATTCTTATCTAAAAAAACACAATGGTGATATACAAGTTGCCTTTTAACCTTCTACAAGGACCGCTGTTGTCAAATCAGATTCAATTAAGGTGGGAGGGACAAACACCTCCACCCACTTTTATGCAATACAAGTTGCATGTCGGTTAGTGGAATCGGTATCTTGTGCGAGGACAAGTAAGGTTGGTTCGGGCTGCTTCATCCCACAATACCCCCGAATCCATCAACGCCCACAACTTCTTTGTGTTCTACTCATGCATACACATCTACGCATAGACCTAGCTCTGATACCACTGATGGGGAACGAAGCATGAAAATCAAAAAAATTCTATGAACACCCAAGATCTAATCTATGATATGCATAGAAACAAGAGGGGAGTGTGTCTACGTACCCTTGTAGACCGAAAGCGGAAGCGTATAAAATGCGGTTGATGTAGTCGTATTCTTTGCGATCCAATCACGATCCAACCGATCTAGCGCCGAATGGATGACAACTCCAAGTTTAGCACACATGCGGCTCAATGGTGTCTCCTCCTCCTTGATCCACCAAGCAAAGGGGGAGAAGTAGTTGGGATCACAGCCAGCACGATGACGTGGTAGTGATGGTGGAGCACCAGCAGGGCTTCACCAATCCAAACCAGGAGGAGGTGGTGGGAGAGAGGGGGAGGGGCTACGCCAAGGAAGGGGCGCCGCTGCCCTCCTTCACCCCCACTATATGTAGGGGCGAGGGGGACGGGTTGTCAGCCCTAGCCCCTCCTCCAAGGGAGGGAGTGGTGATACGTCTCCAACGTATCTATAATTTTTGATTGCTCCATGCTATATTATCTACAGTTTTGGGCAATATTGGGCTTTATTTTCCACTTTTATATTATTTTTGGGACTAATCTATTAACCGGAGGCCCAACCGAGATTTGCTGTTTTATGCCTATTTCAGTGTTTTGAAGAAAAGGAATATCAAACGGAGTCGAAACGGAATGAAATCAACTGGAGAAGTTATTTTTGGAATGAAAGCCACATGATAGACTTGGACTCCACGTCAGGAGATACGGGAGGTGCTCACGAGGGTGGGGGGCGCGCCCCCCCTTAGGGCGCGCCCCCTGCCTCGTGGGGCCCCCGTAGCTCCTCCGACGTACTTCCTGCACCCATATATATCGTCGTAGCCTAAAACTTCCAGAACGGACAATAGATCGGGAGTTCCGCCACCAGAAGCCTCCGTAGCCACCGAAAGCCAATCTAGACCCGTTCCGGCACCCTGCCGGAGGGGGAATCCTTCTCCGGTGTCCATCTTCATCATCCTGGTGCTCTCCATGACGAGGACGGAGTAGTTCTCCCTCGGGGCTGAGGGTATGTACCAGTAGCTATGTGTTTGATCTCTCTCTCTCTCATGTTCTTGATTTGGAATGATCTTGATGTATCGCGAGCTTTGCTATTATAGTTGGATCTTATGTTTCTCCTCCCCCTCTACTCTCTTGTAATGAATTGAGTTTCCCCTTTGGAGTTATCTTATCAGATTGAGTCTTTAAAGATTTTAGAACACTTGATGTATGTCTTGCCGTGGATATCTGTGGTGACAATGGGATATCACGTGATTCACTTGATGTATGTTTTGGTGATCAACTTGCGGGTTCCGCCCATGAACCAATGCATAGGGGTTGGCACATGTTTTCATCGTGATTCTCCGGTAGAACTTTGGTGCACTCTTTGAGGTCCTTTGTGTTGGTTGAATAGATGAATCTGAGATTGTGTGATGCATATCGTATAATCATGCCCACGGATACTTGAGGTGACATCGGAGTATCTAGGTGACATTAGGGTTGTGGTTGATTTGTGTCTTAAGGTGTTATTCTAGTACGAACTCTAGGGCTGTTTGTGACACTTATAGGAATAGCCCAACGGATTGATTGGAAAGAATAACTTTGAGGTGGTTTCATACCCTGCCGTAGTCTCTTCGTTTGTTCTCCGCTATTAGTGACTTTGGAGTGACTCTTTGTTGCATGTTTAGGGATAGTTACATGATCCAATTATGTTATTATTGTTGAGGGAACTTGCACTAGCGAAAGTATGAACCCTAGGCCTTGTTTCCTAGCATTGCAATACCATTTACGCTCACTTTTATCATCAGTTACCTTGCTGTTTTTATAATTTCAGATTACAAATACTATTATCTACTATCCATATTGCACTTGTATCACCATCTCTTCGCCGAACTAGTGCACCTATAAAATTTACCATTGTATTGGGTGTGTTGGGGACACAAGAGACTCTTTGTTATTTGGTTGCAGGGTTGCTTGAGAGAGACCATCTTCATCCTACGCCTCCTACGGATTGATAAACCTTAGGTCATCCACTTGAGGGAAATTTGCTACTATCCTACAAACCATGCACTTGGAGGCCCAACAACGTCTACAAGAAGAAGGTTGTGTAGTAGACATCAAGCTCTTTTCTGGCGCCGTTGCCGGGGAGATTAGCGCTTGAAGGTACAAAGAGGAGCCCTCTATTCAACCAATCTCATTAATAAGGAGCTCCAAAAAGAGGATTGAACCCACACATGATGTGGTGAAGAAGAAGAGAAGAAAAAGGAAGAGAGGTAAAAAGGTATCTCTCCCAAATAAAGTTGCTCCTATTATTGCTATGCCTCACGAAAATGATACACTTGATGATGATCTCATTATGCCTATTGCTTGTTGTGATGATTATGATTGGGAAGATAATGACACTTCTTATGATCTTGAAAATCTTTTTGGCACTCGTTTGGAAGAATATGATAATTGCTATACTGTTGGTGCTATCCATACTATTAATTATGAGAGTGATTATGCTTATGATACGTAAAGGCCCAAGCTTGGGGATGCTATGTTTAATGAAGATGATGTTTTTGAGAATATATTTGCTGCAATTAATGTTTTTCCCAAGCTTGGGGATGCTATGTTTAATAATGATGATATTTTTAGCCTCTCAAGTATTGAATATGCAAAGTTGTTATGATGATAGCATGCCTTCTACTTACGATGATTATATTGATGAAAGTGGGTTTGGAAGAGTGTCAACTTTAGGAAGTAATGATCCCACTATTTTGGAGTATGTTGAATCTTATAATATTTATGAAAGTGGATTTGGAGAGGTCATGACTTTATTTAGTGATGTATCCACTATCTTGGAAGAGGTTTCAATCGATTATGATGAGAACAAAGTTGCTACTTATGATGATTATTGTGATAAAACTTATGCTATAAAGAGTAGTGATGATTATATTTATAAAACTTGTAATGATTATGAGTACCCTTTCTCTGAACATTACTCCCTTAATGTGTAAACAATTTATAGTATCCAAGTCTCTTATGATACTCCCACTGTCCTGAATGAGAAGAATCTTGCTTATGTGGAGAGTAATAAAATTTATATGCTTGTAGATCATGAAAAGAATGCTTTAGATGCTGGTTATATTGTTGAATTCATTCATGATGCTACTGAAAATTATTATGAGGGAGGAACATATGCTTGTAGGAATTGCAATAATAGCAAGTGTCCTCTCTATGTGCTTAAAATTTTGAAGTTATGCTTGTTTTACCTTCCTATGCAAGTTGATTCTTGTTCCGATAAGTTGTTTGCTCAAAAAATCCCTATGCATAGGAAGTGGGTTAGACTTAAATGTGCTAGTCATATTCTTCAAGATGCTGTCATTATGTTTCAATTCTTATCCTTTATGTGAGCACCATTGAAATCATCATGCCTAGCTAGGGGCGTTAAACGATAGCGCTTGTTGGGAGGCAACCCAACTTTATTTTTGTTCCTTGCTTTTTGTTCCTGTTTAGTAATAAATAATTCATCTAGACTCTGTTTATATGTGGTTTTATGTGTTTAATTAGTGTTTGTGCCAAGTAGAACCTTTGGGGAGACTTTGGGAAAATCTTGTTGATCATGCTGTCAAAAACAGAAACTTTAGCGCTCACGAGAACTGCTGTAATTTTATTTGGAGAGTGATATTAAGTTAATTATTTTTGCATATGATTAATGGATAAATTTCTCAGGTCCAGCAATTTATTTGAGAATTTTATGAGTTCCAGAAGTATACGTTTGATTCAGATTACTACAGACTGTTCTGTTTTGACAGATTCTGTTTTTCATGTGTTGTTTACTTATTTTGATGAATCTATGGCTAGTAAAATAGTTTATAAACCATAGATAAGTTGGAATACAGTAGGTTTAAAACCAATATAAATAAAGAATGAGTTCATTACAGTGCCTTGAAGTGGTGATTTATTTTCTTATACTAACGGAGCTTACGAGTTTTCCGTTAAGTTTTGTGTTGTGAAGTTTTCAAGTTTTGGGTAAGGATTCGATGGACTATGGAATAAGAAGTGGCAGGAGCCTAAGCTTGGGGATGCCCGAGGCACCCCAAGGTAATATTCAAGGACAACCAAAAGCCTAAGCTTGGGGATGCCCCGGAAGGCATCCCCTCTTTCGTCTTCGTTCATCGGCAACTTTACTTGGAGCTATATTTTTATTCGCCACATGATATGTGTTTTGCTTGGATCATCAATTTATTTTGTTAGGATTTGCTTGCTGTTATTTAGAACAATGTTTTGCATACTTTATTTCAATAAAAGTGTCATTGATAGCCTTTACTATGCCTATGTTACAAGTATACATGTTGCTGTTTGAAAACAGAAAGTTTACCGCTGTTGCAATAATTCCCTATAAATGTAAGAATGAGATAAAATGTTGAAACCTTTTGCATATTAAGCTCTGATAAATTTACTACAGTGGGAATTTTCTTTCATAATTTTTGGAGCTAGGGAATATGGATGTTGCAGCATTCTTTACAGACTATCCTGTTTAGGCAGATTGCTGTTATGTTTGCATTGTTTGCATTGTTTGCTTCTTTAATCATTCTCTTTGAGGATAGGACTATTAAATATGCAGAGGCATTTAGTATGCAATGTTGAATAATAATTTTAGTGATTTCCTACAGTAGAGTATGATAAGGTTTTGGCAATGGTTTATACTAACCTATCTCATGAGTCCTTGTTGTGTTTTGTGTGGATGATGCTTTTTGAGATTTAGGGAGACCATGATATGAGAGGAATTAAGGAGACACAAAAGCTCAAGCTTGGGGATGCCCAAGGCATCCCAAGATAATATTTCAAGAAGTCTCAAGAATCTAAGCTTGGGGATGCCCCGGTTGGCATCCCACCTTTCTTCTTCAACAACTATCGGTTAGTATCGGTTGATCCTAAGTTTTTGCTTCTTCACATGATGTTTGCTATTCTTAGAATGTCATTTTATTTTTCTTTGATTGCTGTTTGAATAGAATACCAAGATCTGAAATTATTAAATGTTAGAGAGTCTTCACATAGTTGCATAATTATTCGACTACTCATTGATCTTCACTTATATCTTTCGGAGTAGTTTGTCATTTGCTCTAGTGCTTCACTTATATCCTTTTAGAGCATGGTGGTAGTTTTATTTTGAAGAAATAGATGAACTCTCATGCTTCACTTATATTATTTTGAGAGTCTTAAATAGCGTGGTAATTTGCTTAAAATCCTAATATGCTAGGTATTCAAGAATAATAAAATTCTCTTATGAGTGTGTTGAATACTATGAGAAGTTTGATACTTGATAATTGTTTTGAGATATGGAGATGGTGATATTAGAGTCATGCTAGTTGAGTGGTTATGAATTTGAGAAATATGTGTGTTGAAGTTTGTGATTCCCGTAGTATGCACGTATGGTGAACCGTTATGTGATGAAGTCGGAGCATGATTTATTTATTGATTGTCCTCCTTATGAGTGGCGGTTGGGGACGAGCGATGGTCTTTTCCTACCAATCTATCCCCCTAGGAGCAAGCACGTAGTACTTTGTTTCGATAACTAATAGATTTTTTCAATAAGTATGTGAGTTCTTTATGACTAACATTGAGTCCATGGATTATAAGTACTCTCACCCTTCCACCATTGCTAGCCTCTCTAGTACCGCGCAACTTTCGCCGGTACCATAAACCCACCATATACCTTCCTCAAAACAGCCACCATACCTACCTATTATGGCATTTCCATAGCCATTCCGAGATATATTGCCATGCAACTTTCCACCATCCGTTTATTATGACACGCTTCATCATTGTCATATTGCCTAGCATGATCATGTAGTTGACATTATATTTGTGGCAAAGCCACCGTTCATAATTCTTTCATACATGTCACTCAAGCATCATTGCACATCCCGGTACACCGCTAGAGGCTTTCATATAGAGTCATATCTTGTTCTAAGTATCGAGTTGTAATCATCGAGTGTAAATAAATAGAAGTGTGATGATCATCATTAATAGAGCATTGTCCCAAATAAAAAAAAGAGAAAGGCCAAAAAAATAAAGGCCAAATAAAAAAAAGAGGCCAAATAAGAAAAGGGGCCAAATGAAAAGGGGGGGGGCAATGCTACTATTCCTTTTTCCACACCTGTGCTTCAAAGTAGCACCATGTTCTTCATATAGAGAGTCTCTTGAGTTATCACTTTCATATACTAGTGGGAATTTTCATTATAGAACTTGGCTTGTATATTCCAATGATGGGCTTCCTCAAATTACCCTAGGTATTCATGAGCAAGCAAGTTGGATGCACACCCACTTAGTTTCCTTTCTGAGCTTTCATATACTTATAGCGCTAGTGCATCCGTTGCATGGCAATCCCTACTCACTCACATTGATATCTATTGATGGGCATCTCCATAGCCCATTGATACGCCTAGTTGATGTGAGACTATCTTCTCCCTTTTTGTCTTCTCCACAACCACCATTCTATTCCACCTATAGTGCTATATCCATGGCTCATGCTCATATATTGCGTGAAGATTGAAAAAGTTTGAGAACATCAAAAGTATGAAACAATTGCTTGGCTTGTCATCGGGGTTGTGCATGATTTAAATATTTTGTGTGGTGAAGATGGAGCATAGCCAGACTATATGATTTTGTAGGGATAGCTCTCTTTGGCCATGTTATTTTGAGAAGACATGATTGCTTTGTTAGTGTTCTTGAAGTATTATTATTTCTATGTCAATATGAACTTTTGTCTTGAATCTTATGGATCTGGATATTCATACCACAATTTAGAAGAATCACATTGAAATTATGCCAACTAGCATTCCACATCAAAAATTATCTTTTTATCATTTACCTACTCGAGGACGAGCATGAATTAAGCTTGGGGATGCTTGATACGTCTCCAACGTATCTATAATTTTTGATTGCTCCATGCTATATTATCTACTGTCTTGGGCAATATTGGGCTTTATTTTCCACTTTTATATTATTTTTGGGACTAACCTATTAATTGGAGGTCCAGCCCAGATTTGCTGTTTTATGCCTATTTCAGTGTTTCGAAGAAAAGCAATATCAAACGGAGTCGAAACGGAACGAAATCAACAGGAGAAGTTATTTTTGGAACGAAAGCCACATAGTAGACTTGGACTCCACATCAGGAGATACGGGAGGTGCTCACGAGGGTGGGGGGCGCGCCCCCTGCCTCGTGGGCCCCCGTAGCTCCTCCGACGTACTTCCTGCACCCATATATATCGTCGTAGCATAAAACTTCCAGAACGGACAATAGATCGGGAGTTCCGCCGCCAGAAGCCTCCATAGCCACCGAAAGCCAATCTAGACCTGTTCCGGCACCCTGCCAGAGGGGGAATCCTTCTCCGGTGGACATCTTCATCATCCTGGTGCTCTCCATGATGAGGAGGGAGTAGTTCTCCCTCGGGGCTGAGGGTATGTACCGGTAGCTATGTGTTTGATCTCTCTCTCTCTCTCGTGTTCTTGCTTTGGCACAATCTTGATGTATCGCGAGCTTTGCTATTATAGTTGGATCTTATGTTTCTCCTCCCCCTCTACTCTCTTGTAATGAATTGAGTTTCCCCTTTGGAGTTATCTTATCGGATTGAGTCTTTAAAAATTTGAGAACACTTGATGTATGTCTTGCCGTGGATATCTGTGGTGACAATGGGATATCACGTGATTCATTTGATGTATGTTTTGGTGATCAACTTGCGGGTTCCGCCCATGAACCTATGCATAGGGGTTGGCACATGTTTTCATCGTTATTCTCCGGTAGAACTTTGGGGCACTCTTTTAGGTCCTTTGTGTTGGTTGAATAGATGAATCTGAGATTGTGTGATGCATATCGTATAATCATGCCCACGGATACTTGAGGTGACATTGGAGTATCTAGGTGACATTAGGGTTTTGGTTGATTTGTGTCTTAAGGTGTTATTCTAGTACGAACTCTAGGGCTGTTTGTGACACTTATAGGAATAGCCCAACGGATTGATTGGAAAGAATAACTTTGAGGTGGTTTCGTACCCTGCCATAATCTCTTCGTTTGTTCTCCGCTATTAGTGACTTTGGAGTGACTCTTTGTTGCATGTTGAGGGATAGTTACATGATCCAATTATGTTATTATTGTTGAGGGAACTTACACTAGCGAAAGTATGAACCCTAGGCCTTGTTTCCTAGCATTGCAATACCATTTACGCTCACTTTTATCATTAGTTACCTTGCTGTTTTTATAATTTCAGATTACAAATACTATTTTCTACTATCCATATTGCACTTGTATCACCATCTCTTCGCCGAACTAGTGCACCTATACAATTTACCATTGTATTGGGTGTGTTGGGGACACAAGAGACTCTTTGTTATTTGGTTGCAGGGTTGCTTGAGAGAGACCATCTTCATCCTACGCCTCCTACGAATTGATAAACCTTAGGTCATCCACTTGAGGGAAATTTTCTACTGTCCTACAAACCCTGCACTTGGAGGCCCAACAACGTCTACAAGAAGAAGGTTGTGTAGTAGACATCAAGTGGTGGCCAGGAGGGAGTCCTTGCCCCCCAAGGCAAGTGGGGCGCCCTCCCCGCTCAGGGTCCCCCCTAGCCACATGGGCCCAAGGGGGCTGGTGCGTCTGGCCCAACTAGGATAGGGTGCCTCCCCTCAGCCCATGTTGGCCTCTGGGAGTGGTGGGACCCACTGGTGGTCCCTCGAAACCCTTCGGTGACCACAATACGATGCCCTTATACCCCCAGAAGTTACCAGTACCCTAAAAATAACTTCCCATATATAAATCTTTACCTCCGGGCCATTCCGGAACTCCTCTTGATGTACGGGATCTCATTTGTGAAGGAAATATGCCCTAGAGGCAATAATAAAGTTATTATTTATTTCCTTATATCATGATAAATGTTTATTATTCATGCTAGAATTGTATTAACAGGAAACATAATACATGTGTGAATACATAGACAAACGGAGTGTCACTAGTATGCCTCTACTAGACTAGCTCGTTAATCAAAGATGGTTATGTTTCCTAACCATGAGCAAAGAGTTGTTATTTGATTAACGAGGTCACATCATTAGTTGAATGATCTAATTGACATGACCCATTCCATTAGCTTAGCACCCGATCGTTTAGTATGTTGCTATTGCTTTCTTCATGACTTATACATGTTCCTATAACTACGAGATTATGCAACTCCCGTTTGTCGGAGGAACACTTTGGGTGCTACCAAACGTCACAACGTAACTGGGTGATTATAAAGGAGTACTACAGGTGTCTCCAATGGTAGATGTTGGGTTGGCGTATTTCGAGAATAGGATTTGTCACTCCGATTGTCGGAGAGGTATCTCTGGGCCCTCTCGGTAATGCACATCAGTTAAGCCTTGCAAGCATTGCAACTAATAAGTTAGTTGCGGGATGATGTATTACGGAACGAGTAAAGAGACTTGCCGGTAACGAGATTGAACTAGGTATTGGATACCGACGATCGAATCTCGGGCAAGTAACATACCGATGACAAAGGGAACAATGTATGTTGTTATGCGGTCTGACCGATAAAGATCTTCGTAGAATATGTAGGAACCAATATGGGCATCCAGGTCCCTCTATTGGTTATTAACCGGAGATGTGTCTCAGTCATGTCTACATTGTTCTCGAACCGTAGGGTCCGCACGCTTAACGTCACGATGACAGTTATGATGAGTTTATGCATTTTGATGTATCGAAGGTTGTTCGGAGTCTCGGATGTGATCACGGACATGACGAGGAGTCTCAAAATGGTCGAGACATAAAGATTGATATATTGGAAGCCTATGTTTGGACATCGGAAGTGTTCTGGGTGAAATCGGGATTTTACCGGAGTACCGGGTGGTTACCGGAACCCCCCGGGAATCATATGGGCCATAGTGGGCCTTAGTGGAAAGGAGAAGGGGGCAGCCCAAGGTGGCCGCGCGCCTCCCCCCTCCCCTAGTCCTATTAGGACTAGGAGAGGTGGCCGACCCCCCTCTCTCTCTTTCCCCCTTGATGAATCCTATTCCAACTAGGATTTGGGGGGGGAGTCCTACTCCCGGTAGGAGTAGGACTCCTCCTGGCGCGCCCCATGGCTGGCCGCACCTCTCCCCCCTTGCTCGTTTATATACAGGGGCAGGGGGCACCTCTAGACACACAAGTTGATCATTGTGATCGTTCCTTAGCCGTGTGCGGTGCCCCTGCCACCATATTCCACCTCGATCATATCGTTGTAGTTCTTAGGCGAAGCCCTGCGTCGGTAGAACATCAAGATCGTCACCACGCCGTCGTGCTGACAGAACTCCTCCCCGAAGCTTTGCTGGATCGGAGCTCGGGGATCGTCATCGAGCTGTACGTGTGCTAAGAACTCAGAGGTGCCGGAGTAACGGTGCTTGGATCGGTCGGATCGGGAAGAAGACGTACGACTACTTCCTCTACGTTGTGTCAACGCTTCCGTTGCGATCTACAAGGGTACGTAGATCAGACTCTCCCCCTCGTTGCTATGCATCACCATGATCTTGCGTGTACGTAGGAATTTTTTTTGAAATTACTACGTTCCCCAACAGTGGCATCCGAGCCTAGGTTTTATGGTTTGATGTTATTTGCACAAGTAGAACACAAGTGAGTTGTGGGCGATACAAGTCAAACTGCCTACCAGCATGTCATACTTTGGTTCAGCGGTATTGTTGGACGAGACGACCCGGACCAACATTACGCGTACGCTTACGCGAGACCGGTTCCCTCGACGTGCTTTGCACATAGATGGCTTGCGGGCGACTGTCTCTCCAACTTTAGTTGAACCGAGTGTGGCTACGCCCGGTCCTTGAGAAGGTTAAAACGAAGTCTATTTGACAAACTATCGTTGTGGTTTTAATGCATAGGTGAGATTGGTTCTTGCTTAAAGCCCGTAGCAGCCACGTAAAACTTGCAACAACAAAGTAGAGGGCGTCTAACTTGTTTTTGCAGGGCATGTTGTGATGTGATATGGTCAAGGCATGATACTAAATTTTATTGTATGAGATGATCATGTTTTGTAACCGAGTTATCGACAACTGGCAGGAGCCATATGGTTGTCGCTTTATTGTATGCAATGCAATCGCGATGTAATGCTTTACTTTATCACTAAACGGTAGCGATAGTCGTGGAAGCATAAGATTGGCGAGACGACAACGATGCTACGATGGAGATCAAGGTGTCGCGCCGGTGACGATATCATGACAGTGCTTCGGAGATGGAGATCACAAGCACAAGATGATGATGGCCATATCATATCACTTATATTGATTGCATGTGATGTTTATCTTTTTATGCATCTTATCTTGCTTTGATTGATGGTAGCATTATAAGATGATCTCTCACTAAATTATCAAGTAGTGTTCTCCCTGAGTATGCACCGTTGCCAAAGTTCGTCGTGCCCAGACACCACGTGATGATCGGGTGTGATAAGCTCTATGTCCATCTACAACGGGTGCAAGCCAGTTTTGCACACCCAGAATACTCAGGTTAAACTTGACGAGCCTAGCATATCCAGATATGGCCTCGGAACACGGAGACCGTAAGGTCGAGCGTGAATCATATAGTAGATATGATCAACATAACGATGTTCACCATTGAAAACTACTCCATCTCACGTGATGATCGGTTATGGTTTAGATGATTTGGATCACGTAATCACTTAGAGGATTGGAGGGATGTCTATCTAAGTGGGAGTTCTTAAGTAATTTGATTAACTGAACTTAAACTTATCATGAACTTAGTACCTGATAGTATCTTGCTTGTTTATGTTGATTGTAGATAGATGGCTCGTGCTGTTGTTCCGTTGAATTTTAATGCGTTCCTTGAGAGAGCAAAGTTGAAAGATGATGGTAGCAATTACACGGACTGGGTCCGTAACTTGAGGATTATCCTCATTGCTGCACAGAAGAATTACGTCCTGGAAGCACCGCTGGGTGCCAGGCCTGCTGCTGGAGCAACATCAGATGTTATGAACGTCTGGCAGAGCAAAGCTGATGACTACTCGATAGTTCAGTGTGCCATGCTTTACGGCTTAGAATCGGGACTTAAACGACGTTTTGAACGTCATGGAGCATATGAGATGTTCCAGGAGTTGAAGTTAATATTTCAAGCAAATGCCCGGATTGAGAGATATGAAGTCTCCAATAAGTTCTATAGCTGCAAGATGGAGGAGAACAGTTCTGTCAGTGAGCATATACTCAAAATGTCTGGGTATAACAATCACTTGATTCAGATGGGAGTTAATCTTCCAGATGATTGCGTCATTGACAGAATTCTCCAATCACTGCCACCAAGCTACAAGAGCTTCGTGATGAACTATAATATGCAAGGGATGAACAAGACTATTCCCGAGCTCTTCGCAATGTTGAAAGCTGCGGAGGTAGAAATCAAAAAGGAGCATCAAGTGTTGATGGTTAACAAGACCACTAGTTTCAAGAAAAAGGGCAAAGGGAAGAAGAAGCGGAACTTCAAGAAGAACGGCAAGCAAGTTGCTGCTCAGGAGAAGAAACCCAAGTCTGGACCTAAGCCTGAAACTGAGTGCTTCTACTGCAAGCAGACTGGTCACTGGAAGCGGAACTGCCCCAAGTATTTGGCGGATAAGAAGGATGGCAAGGTGAACAAAGGTTTATGTGATATACATGTTATTGATGTGTACCTTACTAGAGCTCGCAGTAGCACCTGGGTATTTGATACTGGTTCTGTTGCTAATATTTGCAACTCGAAACAGGGACTACGGATTAAGCGAACACTGGCGAAGGACGAGGTGACGATGCGCGTGGGAAACGGTTCCAAAGTCGATGTGATCGTGGTCGGCACGCTACCTCTACATCTACCTTCGGGATTAATATTAGACCTAAATAATTGTTATTTGGTGCCAGCGTTAAGCATGAACATTATATCTGGATCTTGTTTGATGCGAGACGGTTATTCATTTAAATCAGAGAATAATGGTTGTTCTATTTATATGAATAATATCTTTTATGGTCACGCACCTTTGAAGAGTGGTCTATTTTTGATGAATCTTTATAGTAGTAACACACATATTCATAATGTTGAAGCCAAAAGATGCAGGGTTGATAATGATAGTGCAACTTATTTGTGGCACTGCCGTTTAGGTCATATCGGAGTAAAGCGCATGAAGAAACTCCATACTGATGGGCTTTTGGAACCTCTTGATTATGAATCACTTGGTACTTGCGAACTGTGCCTCATGGGCAAGATGACTAAAACACCGTTCTCCGGTACTATGGAGAGAGCAACAGATTTGTTGGAAATCATACATACCGATGTATGTGGTCCGATGAATATTGAGGCTCGTGGCGGATATCGTTATTTTCTCACCTTCACAAATGATTTAAGCAGATATGGGTATATCTACTTAATGAAACACAAGTCTGAAACATTTGAAAAGTTCAAAGAATTTCAGAGTGAAGTTGAAAATCGTCGTAACAAGAAAATAAAGTTTCTACGATCTAATCATGGAGGAGAATATTTGAGTTACGAGTTTGGTGTACATTTGAAAAATTGTGGAATAGTTTCGCAACTCACGCCACCCGGAACACCACAGCGTAATGGTGTGTCCGAACGTCGTAATCGTACTTTACTAGATATGGTGCGATCTATGATGTCTCTTACTGATTCACTGCTATCATTTTGGGGATACGCTCTAGAGACGGCCGCATTCACGTTAAATAGGGCACCATCAAAATCCGTTGAGACGACGCCGTATGAACTGTGGTTTGGCAAGAAACCAAAGTTGTTGTTTCTTAAAGTTTGGGGCTGCGATGCTTATGTGAAAAAGCTTCAACCTGATAAGCTCGAACCCAAATTGGAGAAATGTGTCTTCATAGGATACCCAAAGGAGACTGTTGGGTACACCTTCTATCACAGATCCGAAGGCAAGACATTCGTTGCTAAGAATGGATCCTTTCTAGAGAAGGAGTTTCTCTCGAAAGAAGTGAGTGGGAGGAAAGTAGAACTTGACGAGGTAACTGTACTTGCTCCCTTATTGGAAAGTAGTACATCACAGAAAACTGTTTCTGCGACACCTACACCAATAAGTGAGGAAGTTAATGATCATGATCATGAAACTTCAGAACAAGATGCTACTGAACCTCGTAGATCAACCAGAGTGAGATCCGCACCAGAGTGGTGCGGTAATCCAGTTCTGGAAATCATGCTACTAGATCATGATGAGCCTACGAACTATGAAGAAGCGATGGTGAGCCCAGATTCCGCAAAGTGGCTAGAAGCCATGAAATCTGAGATGGGATCCATGTATGAGAACAAAGTATGGACTTTGGTTGACTTGCCCGATGATCGGCAAGCAATTGAGAATAAATGGATCTTCAAGAAAAAGACTGACGCTGATGGTAATGTTACTGTCTACAAAGCTCGACTTGTCGCAAAAGGTTTTCGACAAGTTCAAGGAGTTGACTACGAAGAGACCTTCTCACCCGTAGCGATGCTTAAGTCTGTCAAAATCATGTTAGCAATTGCCGCATTTTATGATTATGAAATTTGGCAGATGGATGTCAAAACTGCATTCCTGAATGGGTTTCTGGAAGAAGAGTTGTATATGATGCAACCGGAAGGTTTTGTCGATCCAAAGGGAGCTAACAAAGTGTGCAAGCTCCAGCGATCCATTTATGGACTGGTGCAAGCATCTCGGAGTTGGAATAAACGCTTTGATAGTGTGATCAAAGCATTTGGTTTTATACAGACTTTTGGAGAAGCCTGTATTTACAAGAAAGTGAGTGGGAGCTCTGTAGCATTTCTGATATTATATGTGGATGACATATTACTGATTGGAAATGATATAGAATTCCTGGATAGCATAAAGGGATACTTGAATAAGAGTTTTTCAATGAAAGACCTCGGTGAAGCTGCTTACATATGAGGCATAAAGATCTATAGAGATAGATCAAGACGCTTAATTGGACTTTCACAAAGCACATACCTTGACAAGATTTTGAAGAAGTTCAAAATGGATCAAGCAAAGAAAGGGTTCTTGCCTGTGTTACAAGGTGTGAAGTTGAGTCAGACTCAATGCCCGACCACTGCAGAAGATAGAGAGAAAATGAAAGATGTTCCCTATGCTTCAGCCATAGGCTCTATCATGTATGCAATGATGTGTACCAGACCTGATGTGTGCCTTGCTATAAGTTTAGCAGGGAGGTACCAAAGTAATCCAGGAGTGGATCACTGGACAGCGGTCAAGAACATCCTAAAATACCTGAAAAGGACTAAGGATATGTTTCTCGTATATGGAGGTGACAAAGAGCTCACCTTAAGAGGTTACGTTGATGCAAGCTTTGGCACTGATCCGGACGATTCTAAATCGCAAACCGGATACATGTTTACATTAAACGGTGGAGCTTTCAGTTGGTGCAGTTCTAAACAAAGCGTCGTAGCGGGATCTACATGTGAAGCAGAGTACATAGCTGCTTCGGAAGCAGCGAACGAAGGAGTCTGGATGAAGGAGTTCATATCCGATCTAGGTGTCATACCTAGTGCATCGGGTCCAATAAAAATCTTTTGTGACAATACTGGTGCAATTGCCTTAGCAAAGGAATCCAGATTTCACAAAAGGACCAAGCACATCAAGAGATGCTTCAATTCCATCCGGGATCTAGTCCAGGTGGGAGACATAGAGATTTGCAAGATACATATGGATCTAAATATTGCAGACCCGTTGACTAAGCCTCTTCCACGAGCAAAACATGATCAGCACCAAGGCTCCATGGGTGTTAGAATCATTACTATGTAATCTAGATTATTGACTCTAGTGCAAGTGGGAGACTGAAGGAAATATGCCCTAGAGGCAATAATTAAGTTATTATTTATTTCCTTATATCACGATAAATGTTTATTATTCATGCTAGAATTGTATTAACCGGAAACATAATACATGTGTGAATACATAGACAAACAGAGTGTCACTAGTATGCCTCTACTAGACTAGCTCGTTAATCAAAGATGGTTATGTTTCCTAACCATGAGCAAAGAGTTGTTATTTGATTAACGAGGTCACATCATTAGTTGAATGATCTGATTGACATGACCCATTCCATTAGCTTAGCACCCGATCGTTTAGTATGTTGCTATTGCTTTCTTCATGACTTATACATGTTCCTATAACTATGAGATTATGCAACTCCCGTTTGTCGGAGGAACACTTTGGGTGCTACCAAACGTCACAACGTAGCTGGGTGATTATAAAGGAGTACTACAGGTGTCTCCAATGCTAGATGTTGGGTTGGCGTATTTCGAGAATAGGATTTGTCACTCCGATTGTCGGAGAGGTATCTCTGGGCCCTCTCGGTAATGCACATCAGTTAAGCCTTGCAAGCATTACTAATAAGTTAGTTGCGGGATGATGTATTACGGAACGAGTAAAGAGACTTGCCGGTGACGAGATTGAACTAGGTATTGGATACCGACGATCGAATCTCGGGCAAGTAACATACCGATGACAAAGGGAACAATGCATGTTGTTGTGCGGTCTGACCGATAAAGATCTTCATAGAATATGTAGGAACCAATATGGGCATCCAGGTCCCTCTATTGGTTATTGACCGGAGATGTGTCTCAGTCATGTCTACATTGTTCTCGAACCGTAGGGTCCGCACGCTTAACGTTACGATGATAGTTATTATGAGTTTATGCATTTTGATGTACCGAAGGTTGTTCGGAGTCCCGGATGTGATCACGGACATGACGAGGAGTCTCGAAATGTTCGAGACATAAAGATTGATATATTGGAAGCCTATGTTTGGACATCAGAAGTGTTCCGGGTGAAATCGGGATTTTACCGGAGTACCGGGAGGTTACCGGAACCCCCCGGGAATCATATGGGCCATAGTGGGCCTTAGTGGAAAGGAGAAGGGGGCAGCCCAAGGTGGCCGCGTGCCTCCCCCCCGTAGTCCTATTAGGACTAGGAGAGGTGGCCAGCCCCCCCTCTCTCTTTCCCCCTTGATGAATCCTATTCCAACTAGGATTTGGGGGGGGGGGGAGTCCTACTCCCGGTAGGAGTAGGACTCCTCCTGGCGCGCCCCATGGCTGGCCGCACCTCTCCCCCCTCGCTCCTTTATATACAGGGGCAGGGGGCACCTCTAGACACACAAGTTGATCATTGTGATTGTTCCATAGCCGTGTGTGGTGCCCCTGCCACCATATTCCACCTCGATCATATCGTTGTAGTGCTTAGGCGAAGCCCTACGTCGGTAGAACATCAAGATCGTCGCCACGCCGTCGTGCTGACAGAACTCCTCCCCGAAGCTTTGCTGGATCGGAGCCCGGGGATCGTCATCGAGCTGTACGTGTGCTAAGAACTCGGAGGTGCCGGAGTAACAGTGCTTGGATCGGTCGGATCGGGAAGAAGACGTACGACTACTTCCTCTACGTTGTGTCAACGCTTCCGTTGCGATCTACAAGGGTACGTAGATCAGACTCTCCCCTCGTTGCTATGCATCACCATGATCTTGCGTGTACGTAGGAATTTTTTTGAAATTACTACGTTCCCCAACAATTTGGGGCTCTGAACAACCTTTGGTCACCAATACTAATATCCCAATACTACTCTAGCAATAACGAACATTAAGCGTGCCGCCCTACGGGTTTGAGAATCATGTAGACATGACCGAGATACCTCTCTGGTCAATAACCAATGACGGGACATGGATGCCCATATTGGCTCCTACATATCCCATGAAGATCTTTATCGGTTTAACCATGATGTCAAGGATTCAGTCAATCCCATGTGCAATTCCCTTTGTGTGGCGTATGTTACTTGCCTGAGATTCGATCGTCAGTATCTCCATACCTAGTTCAATCTCGTTATCGGCAAGTCTCTTTACTCGTCCGTAATACAAGATAATGTGACTAAACACATTAGTCACATGAAGCTTCTTGTGATGTTGTATTACTGCTACTTCTTGAGCTTGCGTTGGTTTTCCCCTTGAAGAGGAAAGGGTGATGCAGCAAAGTAGAGATAAATATTTCCCTCAATTTTAGAACCAAGGTATCAATCCAATAGGAGATAATGCACAAGTCACCGAATACCTGCACAAATAATCAAACAACTTGCACCCAACGCGATAAAGGGGTTGTCAATCCCTTCACGGTTACTTGCAAAAGTGAGATCTGATAGAGATAGATAAACAGTAAAGTAAATATTTTTTGTATTTTTGGTTTATAGATCGAAAAGTAAAAGATTGCAAAATAGTAGATCGGAAACTTATATGATAGAAAATATACCCTGGGGCCATAGGTTTCACTAGAGGCTCCTCTCAAGATAGAAAATAATACGATGGGTGAACAAATTACTGCCGAGCAATTGATAGAGGAGCGCAAAGTTATGAGGATATCTAAGGCAATGATCATGAACATAGGCATCATGTCTGTGTCAAGTAGACTGAAATGATTCGCATCTACTACTATTACTCCACACATCGACCGCTATCCAACATGCATCTAGAGTATTAAGTTCATAAAGAACGGAGTAACACATTAAGCAAGATGACATGATGTACAAGAATTAACTCAAACAATATGATGAAAACCCCATCTTTTTATCCTTGATAGCAATAATACAATATGTGCCTTGCTGCCCCTACTGTCACTGGGAAAGGACACCACATGGTTGAACCCAAAGCTAACCACTTCCCCCATTGCAAGAAAAACCAATCTAGTTGGCCAAACCAAACCGATAGTTCGAAGAGAATTACAAAGATATCAAATCATGCATAAAAGAATTCAGAGAAGATTCAAATAATATTCATAGATAAGCTGATCATAAACCCATAATTCTTCGGATCTCGGCAAACACACCGCAAAACAGTATTACATCAAATAGATGTCCAAGAACATTGAGGAGAACATGGTATTGAGAATCAAAGAGAGAG
This sequence comes from Triticum monococcum, assembly GCA_034509565.1. Classification (NCBI taxonomy): domain Eukaryota; kingdom Viridiplantae; phylum Streptophyta; class Magnoliopsida; order Poales; family Poaceae; genus Triticum; species Triticum monococcum. The sequence continues at coordinate 522,516,263 of CM067842.1, read as the reverse complement.
AAGAAGCCATCTAGCTACTAGATATGGACTCGTAGGTCTGTGGTAAACTACCCACGCTTCATCAGAAGGGCAATAGAGTTGATGTAGAAGCCCTCCATGATCGAATGTCCCTTCGGCAGGGTGCCAAAAAAGGTCCCTAGATGTGATCTCATGGGTACAAAAGGTTGCGGTGGTGGAAAAGTGTTTTCGTGGATGCCTCTGTTGGTTTGGTGATATATGGGAATATATAGGCGAAGAAATTAGGTCAGAGAGTGCACGAGGGGCCCACAAGGGTGGGGGGCGCGCCCTACTCCCCTGGGCGCGCCCTCCGTCCTTGTGGCTGCCTCGTCGCTCCTCCGACTTCATCTCCAAGTCTCCTGGTTGTCTTCTAGTCCAAGAAAAATCATCGCAAAGGTTTTATTCCGTTTGGACTCCGTTTGGTATTCCTTTTCTGCGAAACTCAAAAACAGGGAAAAAACTGGAACTGGCACTGGGCTCTAGGTTAATAGGTCAGTCCCAAAACAATATAAAATATCATAATAATGCATATAAAACATCCAAAACAGATAATATAATAGCATGGAATAATAAAAAATTATAGACACATTGGAGAAATAGAAGTTCTCGGAATGACCTGAAAATTTACAAATAATATTTTTGGAATATATAAAAAATATTGGCGAAAGAATCAACCGGAGGGGACCCACCTGCTGTCCACAAGGGTGGAGGGCACCCCCCTAGGGTGCCCCTGCCTTGTGGGTCCCCTGGACCTACACTGACCACAACTCCAACTCTACATATTTATGTTTAGGGAGAATACAAATAGAGAGAAGGATTCATCGCGTTTTACAATACGGAGCCACCGCCACCTCCTGTTCTTCATTGGGAGGGCAGATCTGGAGTCCGTTCTGGGCTCCGGAGAGGGGGGATTCGTTGCCATCCTCATCACCAACCTTCCTCCATCACCAATTTCATGATGCTCACCGCCGTGTGTGAGCAATTCCATCGTAGGCTTGCTGGACGGTGATGGGTTGGATGAGATTTATCATGTAATCGAGTTTGTTTTGTTAGGGTTTGATCCCTAGTGTCCACTATGTTCTGAGATTGATGTTGCTATGACTTTGTTATGCTTAATGCTTGTCACTAGGGCCCGAGTGCCATGATTTCAGATCTAAACCTATTATGTTTTCATGAATATATTTGTGTTCTTGATCCTATCTTGCAAGTTGTAGACACCTATTACAAGTTATGATCCGCATACCCCAAGGTGATAATAATTGGGATTCTTTCCGGTGATTACCATAGTTTGAGGAGTTCATGTATTCACTAAGTGCTAATGGTTTCGTCCGATTATCTATTAAAAGGAGGACTTAATATCCATTAGTTTCCATTAGGACCCCGCTACCACGGGAGGGTAGGACAAAAGATGTCATGCAAGTTCTTTTCCATAAGCACAAATGACTATATTCGGAATACATGCCTACATTATATTGATAAATTGGAGCTAGTTCTGGGTCACCCTAGGTTATAACTATTGATGATGAATGCCATCCGACATAATTATCCATGATTGATCCATTGCCTATGAGCTTTTCCACATATTGATCTTTGCTACATTACTTTGCCATTGTGTCAAGGCATATTTTACCTAGCAGTGTCAGTGATTGATGACAATACGTTTTGAGGACTAATCGTGTGCATTGACCTTTTCAGAGACTATATCAATAAGCACGAGACGGTTTTTCTCCCCTCGATGGTAAAGAGTGAAGACGGCTATTTTCCTGCGATTTCTTTTTAGTGGATTTGAGTCGTAGGAGATCCGTACTATTAAGAGGGGGTCCGCGTTGGAAAGGTGTGGGTGGAATCGACACATACACAGCCTCATATGCACCCACATCTTCCTTTCCCTTCTCTGGAGCATATCCATATGTTTTCTGTCGTTTTTCGGTGACTTGCAAGCGGTAGTACCGCTAGTGCCCACGGTAGTATCGCTTATGCGGTAGTACAGTTGGGTACTTCTGTGGCACTACCGCTTAGGGTTTCCCCGAGCGTGCAACATTTTGTTGTCGTTCAGCATTTAACAGTAGTAGGGCGGTAGTAGCACGGTAGTACCGCTCTGGCGGTACTATAGCCCGTACTACTACCGCCACTACCGCTTGCGGGGTTTTCCTCTGTGCAAGCTTCTGTTCCCACTTTGCGCTAAGCGCTAGTAGAGCGGCACTAGGACGGTAGTACTACCGCCCCGGCACCCTCTACTATTGCTACCTCTCCTGGTCTAAAATCCTTAAGAGGTAGTACCGCTATGAGCAGTGGCAGTACCGCTCTGGCGACACTACTGTTGGTACAACCAGTGTATTTTAGGCCTGCTTGGGGTAGTACCACCTAAGCAGTAGTACCGCTTGGCTGCGGGCACAGGGCAGAAAACGGTTGGATTTTTGTCTCTCTATATAAGGGGGGCCTTCTTCTTCCTAAGGTTAACCTCTTCCTCCCAAGCTCCATTGCCATTCAAAAGCTCATTCTTGCCCAATCTCTCTCCCTAGCCAATAAACTTGTTGATTTTCTAGGGATTGGTTGAGAAGGCCTTGATCTACACTTCCACCAAGAGATATTCGATTCCCCCACTAATCCCTTGCGGATCTTGAGCACCCTATACGGTCGAGGTCACCCAAAAATTGGTAGTTGCCTATTCACCCCCTCTAGTCAACCATATCGATCCTTTCAATTGGTATCAGAGCCTCGTCTCTTTATTAAGGGTTTCACCACCTGAAGAGTATGGTTGACTCCGAGCAGGAAGTGCCCGAGGCCATGGAGTTGACTTTGATCACTCGATACGATGTAAATGAAGCTATGGATTCACTTAAGACGTCTATGACGACCAAAGTCAAGTCCATGATTAAAGAATTACTTGAGGGGATGAAATCCACTCCCGATCCCTTGCTTGTGGTTAATCTCACGGCATCGGAGTCGGAGGCCAATTCTGCCAAGGAAGCGGCTAAAGGTACTCATGTTCCTTCCCCTCATGGAAAGAATGGGACGGGAACCTTTGCCTCGGTTCCCCCTCCGCCGGTCTATGCAGGATCGGTCCCTACAGCTAGCATTAATATTCATGGTCCTCCTCCCAAGCTTGTTAAGGGTGATTTTTCTAATTGGATATTTCGCGTTAAGTCCCATTTGAATCATTGCTCAACTAACCTTTGGATAATCATTGAGCAAGGCTTCTAGCCGCATGATCCGAACAACTACACACGAAGAGAAGAAGTGGACAACCAATACAATCACTCTGCTTTGTTCATCCTTCAAGAAGTAGTCCCTCCCAAAGACCTTGCACACCTTCGACCTTTCACTCATGCAAAGGATTGTTGGGAGCACATTGTTTCAATGTACAAGGGGAGCTCAAGCATCCAACGATCCAACTTTGAAGTGGTCCTTGATGAGGCCGATGAATTTGTGATGCTCGAAGATGAGGATCCGCGTGACCTTTATCGGAGGGTGACTACTCTTGCAGTTGCTCTCCAAGACCATGGAAGCAAGGATACGGATGACACTTGGATCAAGCACAAGTTACTCAAGGCTATCATGCCTTTCAACAAGGCCATGTCTTCCGTGATTCATCAAAGGCCGGACTTTCACTCCTTAACACCAAGTGAGGTGTTGGATGAGTTTATTGCCATGAACATCATGAACAAGACCGCCGACAATGCTCTTGCTCGGGTCCGGCCAAAGAAAAGCACTCCTACCTATCGGGTGGTAGGTGCGACATATGCCAACGGGTGGCTTATCATTGTGGGAGCCAATAAGACATCGCCGGTGCCTGGAAACGGGATGAGGCGAAGACAGGCTCGCCGACGTGCTTTACCCAGCTTCAGGGCTCTCCGTGGAGATAACACCTCTACTGCTGCTCTACGGGGTCTCCGCATGATCACTAGATGAACAAGTAGCTACACAATGCTCCTTGAGCTGTTTTGGTGGAAGGAGGAAGAAGGGCACGGCTGGCTCGCTTCTTCTCCTCGTATGGTGTCTAAGACTAGCTTGGGGGTCGAACCCTTTGCATGGGTGCACCGGGGGTTTATATAGGCCTACCCCCCGGGGGTACAATGGTAATCTGGCTAGGCGCTGGGCTCAGCTGTCTGTGACTATGCTCGCCGGCTTCTGCGCCGGCTGCTGGGGCCCGCCGACTGGTGGGTCCCGCCGGCTGCCGGCGCCTTGGTCGACAGGCAGGCCCCACTGTCCAGGGCCTGGTCGGTGGCTGGTTACTGTTGCTCTATGCTGATGACGCGGGCTTGGTCGGGGTAAGCGTGGCTACAGTATCGCCGCCCTGGCGGGCGATTACTGTAGCCCCACCGTGTCTTGTCTCCTTAATGGGGCGTCTCCTTCGAGGAGGACGGTAGGCCGGCTATGGGGGGCCGGCTCTCCATCTGGCCGACTTGGGAGGAGGCGTGGCCGCCTTCAGTATCTCTCTGCCCGAAGGGGCCCATCGCCTCGGGGGCCACGCTGGTGGCCCGTCGTGGACGGCGTCAGGGTCGCCGTGGCAACAGTGCCGCGCCGGGCGGGTCATGGTCACCTCGTACGGCGCACTGTGCTGGATGTGCTCCGGGTTTTGGGGGTGGCAGGCTTTACTGTAGCCACGCCCCGCTTCATCATTGCTGGGTGGACGCGGACTTCGCGGGTACGATCTTGACTGCTTTATGGGAGCCGGCTTCTTGGAGTCGGCCTTCTTGTGGCCGGCTTCTCGAAGTCGGCCCTCCCACGGCCTCCTTCATGAGGGCTAAGGGCAGGCTGCCCCCCCCCCCCCCGAAGCCGGCCTAGAAGATAGTCGGCAGGGGGAAGGCGGCCCCAGGTCTTGAGTTCTTTGAGAGCCGGACGGGCTCGTAATTTTTTCAGAAGGGCCAGGGGAAGCCGGCTAGGCTACCCATGGCTATTTACTCCGACACTACCCTTGCTTTGAAGGCCAAGGCAATCTCGGAAGAAGAAGAGGAAGAAGAAGGAGAGTGTGGCCCGAGGACACCAAGTATGCTTATCATGAGCACATGGCTCTTGCGTCAAGGCAATTTTGGAGCAATAACAGGAACTCAAGACCCAACTTTACCAAGAACAACTCAAGTGGGTCAAGGAACAAGCAACATGTAAGAACTTGTTACAATTGTGGCAATGTGAGTCACTTTGTGGTGGATTGCCCTTATGAGAAGAGGGAAGACAATGGTGGCTGACTCATTTGGAAGGATAAAGCCAAGTCCTTCCCTAGCAAGAAAAACTTCACCAAGAAGCCTCCTCCAAAGGGCTTGGTGGCACACGAAGAGTACACCTCCGATGATGATGAGGAAGATACAATTGGAGAAGGAATGGCAACGACAACCATTGCTATTGCTACATCTTCCCCCGCCAAGGTGTCTCTCTCCGGCGCCCCCAACGAAAACACCATTCCCAAATGTCTCATGGCCAAAGGTATCAACAAGGTAACTCCTAACATCAAAACCACCATCATTACTACTCCTTCATTGTTAGATTGTGTTGATGATAATGAGGTGTAGAAAGTTGATGAGAATGAGTTCACCAAGCTTGTGAGCAAGCTCAAGGGTGAGTCCAAGAAGCACTTTGTTGCTCTCTTGGAACAACTTGGTGAGGCCAATGATATCATTGAGTCCCATGAGGATAATATCTCCAAGTTGGAGGAGCATAGTCGTGACTATGCCAATGATATTGCGGATCTTTCCATTGCTATAAAGGAAGAGCAAGATCTTCGTTTGACTCTTAAGGAGTCACACACCATTTATCATGCTAAATTGCAAAAAGATCTTGATCATGCTATTGTTCTTACTCGTGTGCTTAAATCTAAGAAAGCCGAACTTGGGGTTGGCCATGATAGACTCAAGGAAGAGTTTGATATACTTGACAAGGCTCACAAGGTCTTGAAGGGTGTTCATGCCTCTCTCAAAGAGTCTCATGATCAACTCCAAGTGAAGCTAACCAAGGACATTTCCACGTGTCCTCCTTTCATTCTAATTGATAATGCCCATGCTGCTAACCCTTGTTGTGAGCATGTGCATCTTGTGGAGGAAAATGCTAAGTTGAAAGAACAACTTGAGAAGGGCCTCGTGACTTGCATTCAAGGTGAGAAGAATCCCAACAACCTTTTGAGCAATCAGAAGGAAGTTGTAGGAAAGGAAGGACTTGGGTTTGTACCAAAGTCAAAGAAGAAGAAGAACAAGACCAAGAAATATCTCCCTCTAAAGGAGACCTTTGTCAAGGCGGGTGAGGGTACTCATGAGAAGAAGAATAAGAACAAGGAAGTGGGTGGTAATGCCAAGAAGGGCAAAACTGCTCCCAACAACAAAGTCGGCGACTTTAACCCTTCTTACGTTTTATGTCGTGCTAGTGATGGGCATGTTTATGCCAAATTCGTTGGTTCTTACTATGAGTACATTGAATGGTCTATTTGGGCTCCTAAGACCCTTGTTGCTAACATAAAAGGATCCATTCAAAAATGAGTACCTAAATCCAAGCATTGATCTCCTGTAGGATTTGCTTCCGGTGGAGTGTCATGGTTGCTTGATAGTGGAGCAACAAATCATATGACCGGGAGCAAGGACTTGGTGGTGGATGTGCATCCAATTCCATCTATGCCCACCCATGTACAGTTTGGTGATGCCTCAACTTCTAATGTATTGGGACTTGGCAAGGTGGTTATCTCTCAAGATTTAACTATTGAGAAGGTCATGCTTGTTGAGTTCCTTGCATACAATTTACTTTTCGTTCATCAACTTGCACTTATGGGCTTTGCAGCGTTCTTTGATCTTGATACCATGGCCCTTTTGTGGAGCAAGACTCTTGAAGTAGCCTTTGTTGGGCATGTCGAGAACGGTCTCTATGTGGTGAATTTTTCGGAATGACCCACTAAGACCGCAACTTGCCTAATGGCTAAAGTTGATGTGGGTTGGCTTTGGCATCACCGACTAGCCCATGTCAATATGAGATCTTTGCAAAGTCTCCTCAAAGGCGACCATGTGCGCGGACTAACAAATGTGATTTTTGCCAAAGGTCGTGCTTGCAGTGCCTGTATCGAAGGAAAGCTTCATGGAATGGCTCACCGTCCATCGACTACCGTCTACTCAAAGAGGCCCTTGGAGCTCCTCACATGGATCTCCTTGGTCCTCCATCCTTTGATAGTCTTGGTGGAAGAAAGTATTGCTTGGTGATTGTGGATGACTACTCAAGATACACATGGGTATACTTCTTCAAGAGGAAGAGTGAGAATCAACAAACCGTCATCAACTTTGAAAATGAAGCTAAACATCAACATAATGCAAATATCTTGATGATTAGAAGTGACAACGGCACCGAGTTCAAGAACTACACCTTGGATGAGTTTCTTAGTGACGAGGGGATCAAGCACCAATATGCCGCACCCTATACCCCTCAAGAAAATGGTGTGGCGGAGGGGAAGAACCGGACGTTTATGGATGCGGCAAGGACCATGATGGCGGAATTCAAGTCTCCGTACAACTTTTGGGATGAAGCCATCAACACCGCATGTCATGCATCCAATAGGCTCTACCTCCGCAAAGGCTTGAACAAGACTCCATATGAGATACTTACCAACAACAAGCCCAATCTCGAGTACTTCCGGGTGTTCGGTTGTAAGTGTTTCATTCTCAAGAAAGGTGTTCATTTGTCTAAATTCGAACCTAGAGCTCAAGAGGGCATATTTGTTGGTTATGCTACAAACTATCATGCTTATCGTGTCCTCAACAAGTCCACCGGACTCATTGAGGAGACATGTAATGTGGAGTTTGATGAGAATAACGGCTCCCAAGTGGAGCAAAGTGGTCTTTGTCATTTAGGTGATGAAATTCCTCCTCAAGCTATAAGAAGAATGGAGATTGGTCAAATACTCCCCATTGAGGAACCCCTTGTGGCCAAAGGAGAAGGACAATGCTCTACTCAAGTCGAGCCATCACCTACACTAGACCCACATGCTTCTAAAGAACAAAATGAAGGCCCTAAACCCAATGAACAAGATCAAGGGCAAGATCAACTCCATGGAGGTGGTGATGTGCCAAATGATGCCCAAGATCAAGTTCATGCCTCCGAGCACGCTCAAGGTTAAGAGCAAGCTCAAGACGGTGCTCAAGATCAAGAGCCAACTCAATGTCAAGAGCAAGCTCAAGACGGTTCTCAATATAAAGAGCAAGCTCAAGATCAAGAGCAAACTCAAGACGGTACTCAAGATGTGCAAGATGATCCTCAAATGCCCACTCGGGAACTTTTGGAGCGTTGTGATGCTAAGGTGGCTTCCAAGCTAAAGCATCAACAACATATCATGGAGAATGTGCTTGGAAGCTTGAGAAAAGGGGTAACTACTCGCAAACAATTGTCAAACTTTTGTGAGCATCACGCGTTTGTTTTGTGTGTTGAACCCCAAAAGGTACATGAGGCACTTGATGGTGAGGATTGGCTTGAAGCAATGCACGATGAACTCAACAACATTGAGTGCAATCAAGTTTGGGATTTAGTGCCAAGGCCAACGGAGGAACATAATGTCATTGGAACCAAATGGATCTTCAAAAACAAGCAAGATGCAAATGGTGTAGTTGTTTGAAACTAGGCAAGATTGGTGGCACAGGGCTAATCCCAAGTCGAGGGTATCGACTATGGTGAAACCTTTGCTCCTGTTGCTCGTCTTGAATCTATTTGCATGTTGCTTGCTTATGCCTCTCATCATGACTTTAAATTGCAACAAATGGATGTGAAAAGTGCATTTCTTAATGGTCCTTTGAATGAGTTGGTATATGTCAAACAACCTCCGGGATTCGAGGATCCCAAGTTCCCCACTCATGTATACAAACTCAAAAAGGCACTCTGTGGCCTTAAGAAAGCCCCACGTGCGTGGTATGAGCACCTTACTGAGTTGTTGCAAGATCGTGGGTTTGAAATTGGGAAAATCGATCCCACTCTTTTTACTAAGAGGGTCAAAGGGGATTTCTTCATATGCCAACTATATGTTGATGATATTATCTTTGGTTCTCCTAACGTATCTTTCAATGAGGAGTTTGCCGCACTAATGACCGAGAAGTTTAAGATGTCTATGATGGGAGAGTTGACGTTCTTTCTCACCCAAGACATGCTCAAGAAATTCAAGCTAGATGATGTCAAACCGGTCAAGTTTCCAATGCCCACCAAATGCAAGCTTGACAGTGATCCCAATGGTAAAGCAGTGGATCAAAAGGTATATCGTTCCATGATTGGGTCCTTGCTTTACCTTTGTGCATCTAGATTGGATATCATGTTGAGTGTGGGAATTTGTGCATAGTTTCAAGCCGCACCTAAGGAAAGCCACTATGTGGCGGTCAAGAGAATCTTCCGATATTTGGCTCATACCCCAAACTTTGGCTCATGGTACCCCAAAGGAGCAAACTTTGAACTCATTGGTTACTTGGACTCGGATTGGGCGGGAGATTGTGTGGATAGGAAGTCAACTTTCGGAGGGTGCCACTTCCTTGGTCGCTCTTTGGTAAGTTGGTCTTCGAAGAAGCAAAATGTGTATCTCTCTCATCCAGCGAGGCCGTGTATGTAGCCGTCGCAAATTTTTGTGCAAAATTTCTATGGATGAGGCAAACTTTAAAGGATTACGGTGTCACTTGTGACAAAGTGCCTCTTCTATGTGACAATGAAAGTGCTATCAAGATTTCTCACAACCCGGTGCAACATAGCAAGACGAAGCATATTGAGATTCGTCATCATTTCATTAGGGACCAAATCAAGAGGGGAGATATTGATATCATCTACATCAACACTCAAGAGCAACTTGTGGATATCTTCACCAAGCCTCTAGATGAAGCAACATTTCACAAGTTAAGGCATGAGCTAAATATCATTGATTCGAGCAATGTGGCTTGAATCTAGGCACACCCCACCACACTCATCATCATATCTTACTCTAGATGTAGGCATGGATTTAGGGGGAGTGTTGTTCTCTCAATGAACTCTCCCTCCCCCTATTATGCCAAAATTAACCCAATCTTTCACATTAGCCATTCTTGATGGTACTTGTGCTTCAAAGACGAGTTTTGGTCATGGGCCCAAGGTTAAAATCTTCGTCGTGCAATACCAATTGACTCAAACATAGGTGGCCTCGACCACCGCCCTCTCTTGAGAGGTGCTTATTCAAGTAGTTTCCTTAGGGTCTTGTGTGTGCTTTGAGTTACTCCAAGTTGCCCTTGGTTTATTTGTCTTTCGAACTTGAAGTATCTCTTTCTTGTGCTGTCCTTTTTGTGTCTCCATCCCAAGCCTATCTCTATGCTTCAACCACCCTACTCTTGCATAAGCCATCTTTTAATTTCTGGGTTGTTCTATCTCCCTACCGGCGGTACTACCATTGTGAGGGAGCGGTACTACCTCTCCAAGCGGTACTACCATTCTGTCCAGCGGTACTATCGCTCGTGCGGTACTACTGGGCCTCCTGCCCGGCTGTAGTATCGGGGCAGTACTACCGCTACTCCTAGTGGTACTACGGCTTAGCGGGACACTGTGGGGGTTAAGTGTCGGGCAGGGGGAGTTCTAACTCCCCCATACCCTTTCATTCTCCCACCCCACGCCTCTCTCTCTCTCTCACACTAGCGACGAAGAACTGCCCCGGCCGCCACTCCGGCTGGTCGATTCCTTGCCGTATTCAATGATTCCGTTCGATGGAGTCCTTCCCCACCACCTCCTCTCGCCATGGAACCCGGTATTGCCCCCATTCGTTGTTCCTACGGTTCTATCTTTTGAATCTAGGCTTCTAGGGCAATGCATGTTGGTTTCTCGAGTTTTGGCTAAATCGGGGCTTGAGTAGGACGTTGAATGACTGCTAGATAGGAGGATTGAAGTCTTAGTTGAGAATTTTTGAGTTTGTGACCTCCGGTACTATTGGATCTGGGAAGGTCATGTGTCAGTTTCCAGAGCGGTACTATCTCCAGAATAGTGATACGTCCATTTTGCATCATATTTTCGGCAGCTAGAAATCTGGACCTGAAAAAGCTACACCAGGCTACCTATTCTGCACAACTCCAAATGAGCTAAAACTTCACAGAGACTTTTTATGGAATATTTAAGAATTATTGGAGCAAATAACTACCAGAGAGGGCCCACCAGGTGGGCAAACCCCACCTGGGTGCACCAGGGAGCCCAGGCGCGCCCTGGTGGGTTGTGCTCACCCAGGCCCACCTCCGGTGCCCATCTTCTGATATATAAGTCATTTTGACCTAGAAAAAAATAAAGAGAGGACTTTCGGGACGGAGCGCCGCTGCCTTGAGGCGGAACTTGGGCATGAGCACTTTAGCCCTCCGACGGAGCGATTCCGTCGGGGGAACTTCCCTCCTGGAGGGGGAAATCATCGTCATCATCATCACCAACAACTCTCCCATCTTGGGGAGGGCAATCTCCATCAACATCTTCAACAACACCATATCATCTCAAACCCTAGTTCATCTCTTGTGTTCAATCTTGTTACCGAAACTATAGATTGGTGCTTGTGGGTGACTGATAACCCACAAGTATAGGGGATCGCAACAGTTTTCGAGGGTAGAGTATTCAAACCAAACTTATTGATTCGACACAAGGGGAACCAAAGAATATTCTCAAGTATTAGCAGCTGAGTTGTCAATTCAACCACACCTGGAAACTTAATATCTGCAGCAAGGTATTTAGTAGCAAAGTAATATGATAACAGTGGCAAAAGTAATATTTTTGGTTTTATAGTGATTGTAATAGTAGCAACAGAAAAGTAAATAAGCGGAGAACAATATATGAAAAGCTCGTAGGCAATGGGTCAGTGATGGATAATTATGTCGGATGTGATAACTCATGCAATAGTTATAACATAGGGTGACACAAACTAGCTCCAGTTCATCAATGTAATGTAGGCATGTATTTCGAATGTAATCACACATGCTTATGGAAAAGAACTTGCATGACATCTTTTGTCCTACCTCCCGTGGTAGCACGGTCCTATTGGAAACTAAGGGATATTAAGGCCTCCTTTTAATAGAGTACCGGACCAAAGCATTAACACATAGTGAATACATGAACTCCTCAAACTACGGTCATCACCGGTAAGTATCTCGATTATTGTCACTTCGGGGTTAACGGATCATAACACATAATAGGTGACTATAAGATATGTTCAAGAACTCACATATATTCGTGAGAACATAATAGGTTCAGATCTGAAATCATGGCACTCGGGACCTAGTGACAAGCATTAAGCATAGAAAATCATGGCACTTTCGCCAGTATTTTTTATATATTCCAAAAATAATCTCCGTTAATTTTCAGGTCATTCCAAGAAATTTTATTTCTGCACAAAAATAACACCATGGCAATTCTGCTGAAAACAGCGTCAGTCCGGGTTAGTTCCATTCAAATCATGCAAGTTAGAGTCCAAAACAAGGGCAAAAGTGTTTGGAAAAGTAGATACGTTGGAGACGTATCAACTCTCCCAAGCTTAAACCTTTGCTTGTCCTCAAGCAATTCAGTTGACAATCTGAAAGTGATAAAGAATAACTTTTACAAACTCTGTTTGTTCTTGTTGTTGTAAATATGTAAAGCCAGGATTCAAGTTTTCAGCAAAGATTACGAACTAACCATATTCACAATAACATTTAGGTCTCATGTTTACTCATATCAATGACATAATCAACTAGCGAGCAATAATAATAAATCTCGGATGACAACACTTTCTCAAAACAATCATAATATGATATAACAAGATGGTATCTCGCTAGCCCTTTCTGAGACTGCACAACATAAATGCAGAGCACCCATGAAGATCAAGGGCTGACAGGAAATTGTAATTCATGGTAAAAAAGATCCAGTCAAGTCATACTCAATGTAAACTAATAATAATACAAGCAAATGACTGCGGTGCTCTCCAACTTGTGCTTTTTAATAAGAGAATGATGAGTCAACATAAAAGTAAATGGATAGGCCCTTCGCAAAGGGAAGCAGGGATTTGTAGAGGTGCCAGAGGTCGATTTTGAAATAGAGATGAGTAATATTTTGAGCGGTATACTTTCATTGTCAACATAACAACCGAGAGATCTCGATATCTTCCATGCTACAAACATTATAGGCGGTTCCCAAGCAGAATGGTAAAATTTATACTCCCCCACCACCAACAAGCATCAATCCATGGCTTGCCCAAAACAACGGGTGCCTCCAACTAACAACAATCCTGGGGGAGTTTTGTTTGCATTTATTTTGATTTGCTTTGAGCATGGGACTGGGCATCCCGGTGACCAGCCATTTTCTCGTGAGTGAGGAGCGGAGTCCACTCCTCTTGAGAATAACCCGCCTAGCATGGAAGATACAGACAACCCTAGTTGATACATGAGCTATTCGAGCATACAAAACAAAATGTTTATTTGAAGGTTTAGAGTTTGGCACATACTAATTTACTTGGAACGGCAGGTAGATACCGTATATAGGAAGGTATGGTGGACTCATATGGAATAACTTTGGGGTTTATGGAGTTGGATGCACAAGCAGTATTCCCACTTAGTACAAGTGAAGGCTAGAAAGAGACTAGGAAGCGACTAGCTAGAGAGCGACAACAGTCATGAACATGCATTCTCTCCTACATAATCTTATTATTGACCAGAAACTGAGTGAATAGCGATGTCTAGCCCAGAGTTTGCTAGAACTATTCTAGTTAAAATTAATCAACATTGAATGCAAGCATGAGTAGGATATAATTCACCATGAACATAAATATCGTGGAGGCTATGTTGATTTCATTTCAACTACATGCATGAACATGTGCCAAGTCAAGCCACTCGAATCGTTCAAAGGAGGATACCACCCTATCATACCACATCACAACCATTTTAATAGCATGTTGGCACGCAAGGTAAACAATTATAAACTCCTAGCAAATTAAGCATGTCATGAGAAAATATAATCTCTAATTGTCATTGAAAACATGTTTCATTCATAATAGGCTGAATCAGGAACGATGAACTAATCATATTTACAAAAACAAGAGAGGTCGGGTTCATACCAGCTTTTCTCATCTCAACTAGTTCATCATATATCGGCATTATTGCCTTTCACTTGCAAGACCGAATAGTGTGGATAATAATAATAGTGCACGTGCATTGGACTAAGCTGGAATCTGCATGCATTCAATACAAGGGAGAAGACAAGGTAATATGGGCTCTTTATTAGATCAACAATAATGCATATGAGAGCCACTCAACATTTTCATCATGGTCTTCTCCTCTCGACCCCAAAGAAAAGAAAAGAAAAGAAAGGAACAAATCTATTTACACAGGAAAGCTCCCAACAAGCAAAAGAAGAACGAGAAATCTTTTTGGGTTTTCTTTTTAATTACTACTACTACAAGCATGGAGAATAAACTAACTAAAAGCTACAACTATTTTTTGGGTTTTTTCTTAAGGTTTTTCAAACACACAAGAAGTAAGATTAAAAAGAAAATAAACTAGCATGGATGATACAATGAAAAAGTATGAGCAGTGACAACTGGCATGAGTGTGTGAACATGAATGTAATGTCGGTGAGGAATACGTACTCCCCCAAGTTAGGCTTTTGGCCTAAGTTGGTTTATGCCCATGGATCAAAACTGTAGCTGGGGTCGTACTGAGGAGGGTCTTCGGGGTTCCACTGATTGGCGATCTCCTCCGAATCCCACTAATAAACAGACTAACAACGAGGATCAGATAGTGGCTCCGGCTCTGGAGCTGATGTCAGGCTCTGGTATGCCTGAACGGCCTCTGGCAGAATAAGGTACATGCCTGAAGATATGTCAAACAAAGAGGGAGCAGGCAAGGTAATAGTCTCAACGTGTTTCTTATCAAACATCAGTCTATAGTTAAGCATCTTATTATTCTTAACAATAAAATCATGTGCTACCATGCTCTTATAATCTAGCAGAATATGAGGCAGCAACTTTTCCTCTTTCTCATAATGCCTAATAGGTATGTTAAAGTGTGCAGCAAGGCGCGAGGCGAAGATGCCTCCCAAGATGACCCTTTGTACGGTTCAGATTTAACCGTTTAGCAACAATAGCGCCTAAACTGAAAGTGGTATCACGAAACAAAGCATGGCGCAAAATAACAATATCAGGGGCTCTAAGATTTCCGCAGTTCTCGTGACCAATTAAGCATCTACTAGCAAATATTGCAAAGTAATGTAGAACAAGAAAATGTATGCTGGTGATTCTTGCATCGGAAACTTTCCTCGTTTCCCCTACAGCAATTGTATCAGTAAATCCCTCCACATCATTACAATGTGGTTCCACTATGCTGCCCTCAAAGGGTATCCTACAAACCCGGCAAAAATCATAAAGCGACATCTCCTTATGCTCATCATATAAATAAAATTCCACCTAAGATGGTGATCTCCTAGCATGGAAATGAAAATTTTGCACAAAAATATTGGTGAGTAAGAGATATTGTCCGTGCTAGTCGTGGAGGAAGTCGGTGAGGTCTGCATTCTCAGCCAAATAATAAAAATCTTCATGAATCCCGGCTTCTCTCAAGAACTCATCACAAGGCCATTCACACGGCCGAACCTCCGCAACACGAGGGAGATTATACTTGAGCTTCTTATTCTCTTCACTTTGCTTATCCTTAGAGCTTCGGCTCGATGAGCCCCTCAAAATCTCTTCATCTTTTCTAAAAATTTCTGAAAATTTTAGTGACTCGAAATAAAAGTGAACCAAACTCAACAAAATTGATAGCAACTACTCCTATAAATGCCTAGAGGCTATATCATGCATTAAAACTACTCTTGACCACATAAATTTGACATGAAAGCTCAAGAACAGGGTCACCTAAGCAGCACAAATTTGCAATAAATAAAGCACTAGAACAAAAACTAATTGTACCTTTGGAGGAGTCACAAACCGAAGAACAATCCCCCAAAGCAGTTTTGCGAATGGAGCTTTGAGCAAGGAGATCAAAAATGGCAGCAAGATGAGCAAGAACTCGGGTTTGAGCTGGTGGGTGATTTTTTCTAGAGCAAGGCGAAGTGTGTGGGTGCAAGGATAAGTGGAGGGGACCCACGTGGGGTCCACGAGGCAGTGGGCGCCCAGGGGGTGGGCGCGCCCTCCACCCTCATGGGCACAGGGTGGGTCCCCCTGATGTGTTCTCATATTTCATTTTCAAGGCATTTGGAGAATTTTTATTTTTGGGGTATTTTTTATTGCAAGGATAATTTAGAAAACAGACAGAAAATACTATTTTTCTTTATTTAATATAAGTAACAGAAAGTAAAAAAGGGGGTACAAAAAGTTGTGCTTTCTAACTTCATCCATCTCATGCTCATCAAAAGGAATCCACTAACAAGGTTGATCAGGCCTTGTTAACAAACTCATTTCGAATAACATGAAACCAGAGAAATTTCGAATAACACTAGGTTACCTCAACGGGGATATGCACATCCCCAAGAATAAGAATATCATATTTCTTCTTGACAATAGGAAGAGGAAATTCAAAACCTCCAATAGTGATTGTTGAAAATTTTCCAATAGAATTGAAACTGTGGACTTGAGGTTGTTTCCTCGGAAAATGTACCGTATGCTCATTACCATTAACATGAAAAGTGACATTGCCTTTGTTGCAATCAATAACAGCCCCTGCGGTATTCAAAAAGGGTCTACCAAGGATAGTTGACATATTATCGTCCTCGAGAATATCAAGAATAATAAAGTCTGTTAAAATAGTAACGTTTGCAACCACAACAGGCACATCCTCACAAATACCGACAGGTATAGCAGTTGATTTATCAGCCATTTGCAAAGATATTTCAGCAGGTGTCAACTTATTCAAATCAAGTCTATGATATAAAGAGAGAGGCATAACACTAACACCGACCCCAAGATCACATAAAGCAGTTTTAACATAGGTTCTTTTAATAGAGCAGGGTATAGTAGGTACCCCTGGATCACCAAGTTTCTTTGGTATTCCACCTTAAAAGTGTAATTAGCAAGCATGGTGGAAATTTCTGCTTCCGGTATCTTTCTTTTATTAGTAACAATATCCTTCATGTATTTAGCATAAGGATTCATTTTAAGCATATCAGTCAAACGCATACGCAAAAAGATAGGTCTAATCATTTCAGCAAAGCGCTCAAAATCCTCACCATCCTTTTTTCTTGGATGGTTTAGGAGGAAAAGGCATGGGTTTCTGAACCCATGGTTCTCTTTCCTTACCGTGCTTCCTAGCAACGAAGTCTCTCTTATCATAACGTTGATTCTTTGATTGTGGGTTATCAAGATCAACAGCAGGTTCAATCTCTACATCATTTTTATTGCTAGGTTGAGCATCAACATGAACATCATCATTAACATTATCACTAGGTTCATGTTCATTACCAGATTGTGTTTCAGCATCAGAAATAGAACTATCATTGGGATTCTCAAGTGCGTCAACAATAGGTTCACTAGAAGCATGCAAAGTCCTATCATTTTTCTTCTTCTTCTTCTTAGAAGAACTGGGTGCATCAACAATAGTTCTCTGAGAATCTTGCTCAATTCTCTTAGCGTGGCTCTCAGGATACAAAGGTTCCTGAGTCATTTTACCCCCTCTAGTCATAACTCTAACAGCATCATCATTTTTCTTATTATTTAATTCATTGAGCAAATCATTCCGAGCCTTAAGTACTTGTTCTACTTGAGTGGTAACCATAGAAGCATGATTACTAATAAGTTTAAGCTCACCTTTAACTCTAGACATATAATCACTCAATTGTTCAAGCATATCAACATTACGTTCATATTGTCTACCAACATAAGCATTGAAGTTTTCTTGTTTAACAAAAAAATATCAAACTTATCTAAGCATTGGCTAGCAGACTTATAAAATTATCAAACAAGGAAGGAGCAGGCATGGTAATAGTCTCAGGATGATGTTTATCAAAGAACAATTCGTATTTAAGCCCACCTTCCCTATTCTTAACAATAAAATCGTCTGCCACCATACTCTTATAATCTAAATAAATAGTGGGCAACAATTTTTCTTCCTTCTCATAATGCCTAATGGGTATGTTAAAATGTGCAGCTAGGCGTGAAGCATAGATGCCTCCAAAGATAGGGCCCTTTGTACGGTTCAGACTTAATCGTTTAGCAATAATACCGCCCATACTAACAGAGTTATCACAGAATAAACCATGGAACAAAATAATAATATCAGGAACACTAAGGTTTCCACAGTTTCCGCGACCAATTAAGCAACGACTAGCAAATATTGCAAAGTAGCGTAAAACAGGAAAATGTATGCTAGTGATTCCTGCATCGGAAACCTTCCTTGTTTCCCCTACAGTGATGGTATCAATAAACCCATCCACATCACCGCGGTGTGGTTCCTCTATTGTGCCCTCGAAAGGGATCAAACAAACCCGACAAAAATCATAAAGTGACATCTCCTTATGCTCATCATATAAATAAAACTCCACCGTAGGTGGTGAGCTCCTAGCATGGAAATGAAAGTTTTGCACAAAGATATTGGTGAGTAAGAGATACTATTCACATCGGTCATGGAGGAAGGCGGTGAGGCCTCCATTCTCAACCAATTCATAAAAATCATCATAAATCTCGGCTGCTCTCAAGAAATCATCGGAAGGCCATTCACACGGCCGAACCTCCGCGGTGCGAGGCAGATTATATTTGGGCCTCTCTGCTTTTTCATTTTGCTTTTCCTTCGAGCTTTGGCTCGATGAGCCCCTGAAAAATCTCTTCATTATTTTTTGAAGTTTTTAGTAACTTCAAATAAAAGTGAGCCAAGCTCAACAAAATTGATAGCAACAACTCCTACAAGTGCCTAGATCCTATATCATGCATTACAACTACTTGGAACCATATAAATTTTACATGCAAGCTCAAGAACATGGTCACCTAGGTAGCACAAATTTGCAATGAATAAAGCACTAGAACAAAAACTAATTGGAGCAATGGCGGAGTCACATACCAAGGAATAGTCCCACAAGCAGTTTTGCAAGAGGTGCTTTGAGTAAGAAGATCGAAAATGGCAGCAAAATGAGCTTGGTCTCGGGTTTGAACTGGATAATCGTGTTTGTGGGAGGAAGGAGTGTGTGGGTGCAGTAATAAGTGGAGGAGGGCCACCGTGGGCCCACTAGGGAGGGGGATGCCCCCTGCTGTGGTCTTAGTGCCAAATATTCTCAAATATTCCAAAAAAATCATATTTAAATTTCAGGGCATTTGGAGAAGTTTATTTTCGGGGTATTTTTATATTCCACGGATAATTCAGATAACAAACAGAAAATACTATTTTTACTTTATTTAATATAAATAACAGAAAGTAAAAAGAGGGTACAGAGAGTTGTGTTTTCTAATTTCATCTATCTCATGATCATCAAAAGGAATCCATTAACAAGGTTGATCAAGTCTTGTTAACGAACTCATTCCAAATAACATGGAACCGAATAAATTTCGAATAACACTATGTTACCTCAACGGGGATATGCACATCCCTAATAATAAGAATATCATATTTCTTTTTGACAGTAGGCAGAGGAAATTCCAAACCTCCAATAATAATCAATGGAATTTTTCCAATAGAGTTGATACTATGAACTAGAGGTTGTTTCCTCGGAAAGTGTACTGTATGCTCATTACCATTAACATGAAAAGTGACATTTCCATTGGTGCAATCAATAATAGCCCCTGTAGTATTCAAAAAAGGTCTTCCAAGAATAATAGACATACTATTGTCCTCGGGAATATCAAGAATAACAAAGTCCTTTAAAATAGTAACATTTTCAACCACAACAGGCACATCCTCACAAATACCGACAGGTATAGCAGTTGATTTATCAGCCATTTGCAAAGATATTCCGAATAACACTATGTTACCTCAACGGGGATATGCACATCCCCAATAATAAGAATATCATATTTCTTTTTGACAGTAGGTAGAGGAAATTCAAAACCTCCAATAATAATCGATGTGATTTTTCCAATAGAGTTGCTACTATGAACTTGAGGTTGTTTCCTTGGAAAGTGTACCGTATACTCATTACCATTAACATGAAAGTGACACTGCCTTTAGTGCAATCAATAACAGCCCCTGCAGTATTCAAAAAAGGTCTTCCAAGAATAATAGACATAGTATCGTCTATCATGAATAACAAAGTCCGTTAAAATAGTAACATTTTCAACCACAACAGGCACATCCTCACAAATACCGACAGGTATAGCAGTTGATTTATCAACCATTTGCAAAGATATTTCAGTAGGTGTCAACTTATTCAAATAGAGTCTACGATATAAAGAGAGAGGCACAACACTAACACCGGCTCCAAGATCACATAACACAGTTGTAACATAGTTTCTTTTAATGGAGCATGGTATAGTGGGTACACCTGGATCTCCAAGTTTCTTAGGTATTCCACCCTTAAAAGTGTAATTAGCAAGCATGGTGGAAATTTCAGCTTCCGGTATCTTTCTTTCATTAGTGACAATTTCTTTCATGTACTTAGCATAAGGATTCATTTTAAGCATATCAGTTAATCGCATACGCAAAAACATAGGTCTAATCATTTCAGCAAAGCACTCAAAATCCTCATTATCCTTTTTCTTGGATGGTTTGGGGGGAAAAGGCATGGGTTTCTGAACCCATGATTCTCTTTCTTTACCATGTTCCTTAGCAACAAAGTCTCTCTTATCATAACATTGATTCTTTGATTGTGGGTTATCAAGATCAATAGCAGGTTCAATTTCTATATCATTATCATTATTAGGTTGAGCATCATCATGAACATTATCATTAACATTTTCATTAGGTTCATGTTCATTACCAGATTGTGTTTCAGCATCAGAAATAGAAATATCATTTGGATTCTCAGGTGTTTCAGTAATAGGTTCACTAGAAGCATGCAAAGTCCTATCATTTTTATTTTTCTTCCTTTTAGAAGGACTAGGTGCATCTATATTATTTATCTGAGAATCTTGCTCAATTCTCTTAGGATGGCCTTCAGGATACAAAGGTTCCTGAGTCATTTTACCACCTCTAGTCATAACTCTAACATCATTATCATTATTCTTACTATTCAGTTCATTGAGCAAATCATTTTGAGCTTTATGTACTTGTTCTACTTGAGTGGTAACCATAGAAGCATATTTACTAATAAGTTTAAGTTCACCTTTGACATTAGCCATATAATCACCCAAGTGTTCAAGCATACCAGCACTACATTTTAATTCTCTACCAAAATAAGCATTGTAGTCTTCTTGCTTAACCATAAATTTATCAAACTCATCTAAGCATGGGCTAGCAAACTTAGTAAATGGGATTTCAGCTTTATCATATCTATAGAGAGAATTTACCTTTACTACCTGTGTCGGGTTATCAAGACCATGTATTTCTTCATTAGGTAATGGATTAAGATCATATGTTTCTTCAACAGGCGGTAAATTAAGACCGTGTATTTCTTCAATAGGAGGTAAATTCTTAACATCTTCAGCTTTAATACCTTCTTCTTTCATAGATTTCTTTGCCTCTTGCATATCTTCAGGACTGAGAAATAGAACACCTCTTTTCTTTGGAGTTGGTTTAGGAATAGGCTCAGGAATTGGCTCAGGAAGTGTCCAATTATTTTCATTTGTCAACATATTATTCAATAGAATTTCAGCTTCATCTGTTGTTCTTTCCCTGAAAACAGAACCAGCACAACTATCTAGGTAATCTCTGGAAGCATCGGTTAGTCCATTATAAAAGATATCAAGTATTTCAGTTTTCTTGAGAGGATGATCAGGCAAAGCATTAAGTAACTTGAGAAGCCTCCCCCAAGCTCGTGGGAGACTCTCTTCTTCAATTTGCACAAAATTATATATATCCCTTAAGGCAGCTTGTTTCTTATGAGCAGGGATATATTTAGCAGAGAAGTAATAAATCATATCCTGGGGACTACGCACACAACCAGGATCAAGAGTATTAAACCATATCTTAGCATCGCCCTTTAATGAGAACGGAAATATTTTAAGGATATAAAAGTAGCGAGATTTCTCGTCATTAGTGAACAGGGTGGCTATATCTTTTAATTTAGTAAGATGTGCCACAACAGTTTCAGATTCATAGCCGTGAAAAGGATCAGATTCAACCAAAGTAATTATATCAGGATCAACAGAGAATTCATAATCCTTATCAGTAACACAGATAGGTGAAGTAGCAAAAGCAGGGTCAGGTTTCATTCTAGCATTAAGAGATTGCTGCTTCCATCTAGCTAATAACCTCTTGAGCTCGTATCTATCTTTGCAAGCTAAAATAGCTAGAGCAGCTTCTTTTTCAAAAACATAACCCTCAGGAATAACATGTGATTCATATGTATTAGGGGGAGAGTCTTCATCATCACATTCATCTATATTATCAGTTTCAATAATTTCATTCTCTCTAACCCTAGCAAGTTGTTCATCAAGAAATTCACCAAGTGGCACAGTAGTATCAAGCATAGAAGTATTTTCATCATAAGTATCATGCATAGCAGAAGTGGCATCATCAATAACATGCGACATATCAGAATCAATAGCAGAAGCAGGTTTAGGTGTCGCAAGCTTACTCAAAACAGAAGGTGAATCAAGTGCAGAGCTAGATGGAAGTTCCTTACCTCCCCTCGTAGTTGAGGGATAAATCTTGGTTTTTGGATCTCTCAAGTTCTTCATAATGATAAGCAGATATAAATCCCAAGTGACTCAAAGAATAGAGCTATGCTCCCCGGCAACGGCGCCAGAAAATAGTCTTGATAACCCAAAAGTATAGGGGATTGCAACAGTTTTCGAGGGTAGAGTATTCAACCCAAATTTATTGATTCGACACAAGGGGAGCCAAAGAATATTCTCAAGTATTAGCAGCTGAGTTGTTAATTCAACCACACCTGGAAACTTAATATCTGCAGCAAAGTGTTTAGTAGCAAAGTAATATGATAGTAGTGGTAACGGTAGCAAAAGGTAATGATAGCAAAAGCAATGTTTTTGGTATTTTGTAGTGATTGTAACAATAGCAACGGAAAAGTAAATAAGCGAAGAACAATATATGGAAAGCTCGTAGGCAATGGATTGGTGATAGACAATTATGCCGGATGCGGTTCATCATGTAACCGTCATAACCTAGGGTGACACAAAACTAGCTCCAATTCATCAATGTAATGTAGGCATGTATTCCGAATATAGTCATATGTGCTTATGGAAAAGAACTTGCATGACATCTTTTGTCCCACCCTCCCGTGGCAGCGGGGTCCTAGCGGAAACTAAGGGATATTAAGGCCTCCTTTTAATAGAGTACCGGACCAAAGCATTAACACATAGTGAATACATGAACTCCTCAAACTACGTTCATCACCGGGAGTGGTCCCGATTATTGTCACTTCGGGGTTGCCGGATCATAACACATAGTAGGTGACTATAAACTTGCAAGATATGATTAGGAACTCACATATATTCATGAAAACATAATAGGTTCAGATCTGAAATCATGGCACTCGGGCCCTAGTGACAAGCATTAAGCATAGCAAAGTCATAGCAACATCAATCTCAGAACATAGTGGATACTAGGGATCAAACCCTAGCAAAACTAACTCGATTACATGATAAATCTCATCCAACCCATCACCGTCTAGCAAGCCTACGATGGAATTACTCATGCACGGCGGTGAGCATCATGAAATTGGTGATGGAGGAAGGTTGATGATGATGATGGCGACGGATTCCCCTCTCCAGAGCCCCGAACGGACTCCAGATCAACCCTCCCAAGAGGTTTTAGGGCTTGGCGGCCGCTCCGTATCGTAAAACACGATGAATCCTTCTCTCTGGTTTTTTCTCCCCGAAAGCAAATATATAGAGTTGGAGTTGAGGTCGGAGGAGCTCCAGGGGGCCCACGAGGTAGGGGGCGCGCCCAGGGGGAAGGCGTGCCCCTACCCTCGTGGCTAGGGTGTGGGCCCCCTGGTCTTCATATTTTGCAAGGATTTTTTATTATTTCCAAAAAGACGTTCCGTGAAGTTTCAGGTCATTCCGAGAACTTTTGTTTCTACACATAAATAACACCTTGGCAATTCTGCTGAAAACAACGTCAGTCCGGGTTAGTTCCATTCAAATCATGCAAGTTAGATTCCAAAACAAGGGCAAAAGTGTTTGGAAAAGTAGATACGACAGAGACGTATCAACTCCCCCAAGCTTAAACCTTTGCTTGTCCTCAAGCAATTCAGTTGATAAACTGAAAGTGATAAAGAAAAACTTTTACAACTCTGTTTGCTCTTGTTGTTGTAAATATGTAAAGCGAGCATTCAAGTTTTCAGCAAAGATTATGAACTAACCATATTCACAATAACGCTTAGGTCTCATGTTTACTCATATCAATGGCATAATCAACTAGTGAGTAATAATAATAAATCTCGGATGAAAACACTTACTCAAAACAATCATAATATGATATAACAAGATGGTATCTCGCTAGCCCTTTCTGAGACCGCAAAACATAAATGCAGAGCACCTTTAAAGATCAAGGACTGACTAAACATTGTAATTCATGGTAAAAGAGATCCAGTCAAGTCATACTCAATGTAAACTAACAGTAATGAATGCAAATGACAGCGGTGCTCTCCAACTGGTGCTTTTTAATAAGAGGATGATGACTCAACATAAAAGTAAATAGATAGGCCCTTCGCAGAGGGAACCAGGGTTTTGTAGAGGTGCCAGAACTCGGTTTTGAAATTGAGGTGAATAATATTTTGAGCGGTATACTTTCATTGTCAGCATAACAACCAAGAGATGGCGATATCTTCCATGCTACACACATTATAGGCGGTTCCCAAACAGAATGGTAAAGTTTATATTCCCCCTCCACCAACAAGCATCAATCCATGGCTTGCTCAAAACAATGAGTGCCTCCAACTAACAAGAGTCCCAGGGGGAGTTTTGTTTGCAATTATTTTCATTTAGTTTGCATAAAGCATGGGATTGGGCATCCCGGTGACCAGCCATTTTCTCGTGAGTGAGGAGCGGAGTCCACTCCTCTTGAGAATAACCCGCCTAACATGGAAGATACAGACAACCCTAGTTGATACATGAGCTATTCGAGCATACAAAATAGGATATTTATTTGAAGGTTTAGAGTTTGGCACATACAAATTTACTTGGAACGGCAGGTAGATACCGTATATAGGTAGGTATGGTGGACTCATATGGAATAACTTTGGGGTTTAAGGGACTGGATGCACAAGCAGTATTCCCACTTAGTACAGGTGAAGGCTAGCAAAAGACTGGGAAGCGACCAACTAGAGAGTGACAACAATCATGAACATGCATTAAAATTAATCAACACCGAATGCAAGCATGAGTAGGATATAATCCACCATGAACATCAATATCGTGAAGGCTATGTTGATTTTGTTTCAACTACATGCGTGAACATGTGCCAAGTCAAGTCACTTAAATCATTCAGAGGAGGATACCACCCTATCATACCACATCACAACCATTTTAATAGCATGTTGGCACACAAGGTAAACCATTATAAGCTCCTAGCTAATCAAGCATGGCACAAGAAACTATGATCTCTAGTTGTCATTGCAAACATGTTTATTCATAATAGGCTGAATCAGGAATGATGAACTAATCATATTTACAAAAATAAGAGAGGTCGAGGTCATACCAGCTTTTCTCATCTCAGTCAGTCCATCATATATCGTCATAATTGCCTTTCACTTGCACGACCGAACGATGTGAATAATAATAATAGTGCACGTGCATTGGACTAAGCTGGAATCTGCAAGCATTCAATAAATAGGAGAAGACAAGGCAGTATGGGCTCTTTTGTCAGATCAACAATAATGCATATAAGAGCCACTTCAACAATTTAATTATGGTCTTCTCCTATCGACCCCCAAAGAAAAGAAATAAAACTATTTACACGGGAAAGCTCCCAACAAGCAAAAGAAGAACATGAAATCTTTTTGGGTTTTCTTTTTAATTACTACTACAAGCATGGAAATTAAAACTAGCTAAAAGCTACAACTAATTTTTTTTGTTTTTCTTAAGGTTTATCAAACACACAAGAAGAAAGCATAAAAAGGAAATTAAATTAGCATGGATATTACAATGAAAAAGTATGAGCACCGACATCTAGCAATGAGTGTGTGAACATGAATATAATGTCGGTGAGAAATACGTACCCCCCAAACTTAGGCTTTTGGCCTAAGTTGGTCTATGGCCACGGTTGGCCTGGCGGATATCGATAGTAATAGTTGGGGTCATACTGCGAAGAAGAAGACTCTGATTGCCACTGGTTGGCAATCATCTCCGGATCCCATTGGTAATTAGACTGTCGTGGAGGATCAACTTGTGGTTCTGACTCTGGCTCTATGGCTGATGTAGGGTTCCGGTGGGCGTGAATAGCCTCTAACGGAACAAGGTACTTGCCTGCAGATAAATCAAACAAGGAAGGAGCAGGCAGGGTAATAGTCTCAGGAAGATGTTTATCAAAGAACAATTTCTATTTAAGCTCCCCTTCCCTATACCTAACAATAAAATCGTGTGCCACCATACTCTTATAATCTAAATAAACAGTGGGCAGCAATTTTTCTTCCTTCTCATAATGCCTAATGGGTATGTTAAAATGTGCAGCTAGGTGTGAAGCATAGATGCCTCCAAAGATGCGGCCCTTTGTATGGTGCAGACTTAACCGTTTAGCAATAATACCGCCCATACTAATAGAGTTATCATAGAATAAACCGTGGAACAAAATAATAATATCAGGAACACTAAGGTTTCCACAGTTTCCGCGACCAATTAAGCAACGACTAGCAAATATTGCAAAGTAGCATAAAACGGGAAAATGTATGCTAGTGATTCGTGCATCGGAAACCTTCCTCGTTTCCCCTACAGTGATGATATCAATAAACCCATCCACATCACCGTGGTGTGGTTCCTCTATTGTGCCCTCGAAAGGGATCAAACAAACCCGACAAAAATCATAAAGTGACATCTCCTTATGCTCATCATATAAATAAAACTCCACCGTAGGTGGTGAGCTCCTATCATGGAAATGAAAGTTTTGCACAAAGATATTGGTGAGTAAGAGATACTGTTCGCGTCGGTCGTGGAGGAAGGCGGTGAGGCCTCCATTCTCAGCCAATTCATAAAAATCATCATAAATCCCGGCTGCTCTCAAGAAATCATCGGAAGGCCATTCACACGGCCGAACCTCCGTGGTGCGAGGCAGATTATATTTGGGCATCTCTGCTTTTTCATTTTGCTTTTCCTTCGAGCTTTGGCTCGATGAGCCCCTCAAAAATCTCTTCATTATTTTTCTGAAATTTTTAGTAACTTCAAATAAAAGTGAGCCAAGCTCAACAAAATTGATAGCAACAACTCCTACAAGTGCCTAGAGCCTATATCATGCATTAGAACTACTTGGAACCGTATAAATTTGACATGCAAGCTCAAGAACACGGTCACCTAGGCAGCACAAATTTGCAATGAATAAAGCACTAGAACAAAAACTAATTGGACCAATGGAGGAGTCACATACCAAGGAACAATTCCCCAGGTAGTTTTGTGAGAGGTGCTTTGAGCAAGGAGATCGAAAATGGCAGCAAAATGAGCTTGGACCCGGGTTTGAAATGGATAATCGTGTTTGTGGGAGGAAGAAGGAGTGTGTGGGTGTAGGAATAAGTGGAGGAGGGCCACCGTGGGCCCACGAGGCAGGGGGATGCTCCCTGCTGTGTTCTCAGTGCCAAATATTCCAGAAAAAAATCATGTTTAAATTCCAGGGCATTTGGAGAACTTTTATTTTCGGGGTATTTTTATATTGCACGGATAATTCAGACAACAGACAGAAAATACTATTTTACTTTATTTAATATAAATAACAGAAAGTAAAAAGAGGGTACAGAGAGTTGTGTTTTATAATTTCATCCATCTCATGATCATCAAAAGGAATCCATTAACAAGGTTGATCAAGTATTGTTAACGAACTCATTCCGAATAACATGGAACCGGAGAAATTTCGTATAACACTATGTTACCTCAACGGGGATATGCACATCCCTAATAATAAGAATATCATATTTCTTTTTGACAGTAGGTAGAGGAAATTCCAAACCTCCAATAATAATCGATGGAATTTTTCCAATAGAGTTGATACTATGAACTTGAGGTTGTTTCCTCGGAAAGTGTATTGTATGCTCATCACCATTAACATGAAAAGTGACATTTCCATTGGTGCAATCAATAATAGCCCCTGTAGTATTCAAAAAAGGTCTTCCAAGAATAATAGACATACTATTGTCCTCGGGAATATCAAGAATAACAAAGTCCGTTAAAATAGTAACATTTTCAACCACAACAGGCACATCCTCACAAATACCGACAGGTATAGCAGTTGATTTATCAGCCATTTGCAAAGATATTTCAGTAGGTGTCAACTTATTCAAATCAAGTCTACGATATAAAGAGAGAGGCATAACACTAACACCGGCTCCAAGATCACATAATGCAGTTTTAACATAGTTTCTTTTAATGGAGCATGGTATAGTGGGTACTCCTGGATCTCCAAGTTTCTTAGGTATTCCACCCTTAAAAGTGTAATTAGCAATTATGGTGGAAATTTCAGCTTCCGGTATCTTTCTTTTATTAGTGACAATTTCTTTCATGTACTTAGCATAAGGATTCATTTTAAGCATATCAGTTAATCGCATACGCAAAAAGATAGGTCTAATCATTTCAGCAAAGCGCTCAAAATCCTCATCATCCTTTTTCTTGGATGATTTGGGAGGAAAAGGCATGGGTGTCTGAACCCATGGTTCTCTTTCTTTACCATGTTTCCTAGCAACAAAGTCTCTCTTATCATAACGTTGATTCTTTGATTGTGGGTTATCAAGATCAATAGCAGGTTCAATTTCTATATCATTAGCATTACTAGATTGAGCATCATCATGAACATTATCATTAACATTTTCATTAGGTTTGTGTTCATTACCAGATTGTGTTTCAGAATCAGAAATAGAAATATCATTTGGATTCTCAGGCGTTTCAGTAATAGGTTCACTAGAAGCATGCAAAGTCCTATCATTTTTCTTTTTCTTCCTTTTAGAAGGACTAGGTGCATCTATATTATCTCTCTGAGAATCTTGCTCAATTCTCTTAGGATGGCCTTCAGGATACAAAGGTTCCTGAGTCATTTTACCACCTCTAGTCATAAGTCTCACAGCATTATCATTATTCTTACTATTCAGTTCATTGAGCAAATCATTTTGAGCTTTATGTACTTGTTCTACTTGAGTGGTAACCATAGAAGCATGTTTTCTAATAAGTTTAATTTCACCTTTGACATTAGCCATATAATCACCCAAGTGTTCAAGCATACCAGCACTGCGTTTTAATTCTCTACCAAAATAAGTATTGAAGTCTTCTTGCTTAACCATAAATTTATCAAACTCATCTAAGCATGGGCTAGCAAACTTAGTAAATGGGATTTCAGCTTTATCATATCTATAGAGAGAATCTACCTTTACGTCCTGTGTCGGGTTATCAAGACCATGTATTTCTTCATTAGTTAATGGATTAAGATCATATGTTTCTTCAACAAGCGGTAAATTAAGACTGTGTATTTCTTCAATAGGAAGTAAATTCTTAACATCTTCATCTTTAATACATTTTTCTTTCGTAGATTTCTTTGCCTCTTGCATATCTTCAGGACTGAGAAATAGAACACCTCTTTTCTTCGGAGTTGGTTTAGGAATAGGCTCGGGAATTGGCTCAGGAAGTGTCCAATTATTTTCATTTCTCAACATATTATTCAATAGAATTTCAGCTTCATCCGGTGTTCTTTCCCTGAAAACAGAACTAGCACAACTATCCAGGTAATCTCTGGAAGCATCGGTTAGTCCATTATAAAAGATATCAAGTATTTCATTTTCTTGAGAGGATGATCAGGCAAAGCATTAAGTAACTTGAGAAGCCTCCCCCAAGCTTGTGGGAGACTCTCTTCTTCAATGTGCAGTAAATTATATATATCCCTTAAGGCAGCTTGTTTCTTATGAGCAGGGAAATATTTAGCAGAGAAGTAATAAATCATATCATGGGGACTACGCACGCAACCAGGATCAAGAGAATTAAACCATATCTTAGCATCACCCTTTAATGAGAACGGAAATATTTTAAGGATATAAAAGTAGCAAGATTTCTCGTCATTAGTGAACAAGGTGGCTATATCATTTAATTTAGTAAGATGTGCCACAACAGTTTCAGATTCATAGCCATGAAAAGGATCAGATTCAACCAAAGTAATTATATCAGGATCAATAGAGGATTCATAATCCTTATCAGTAACATAGATAGGTGAAGTAGCAAAAGCAGGGTCAGGTTTCATTCTAGCATTAAGAGATTGCTGCTTCCATTTAGCTAATAACCTCTTGAGCTCGTATCTATCTTTGCAAGCTAAAATAGCTAGAGCATCTTCTTTTTCAAAAACATAACCCTCAGGAATAACAAGTGATTCATATGTATTAGGAGGAGAGTCTTCATCATCACTTTCATCAATATTATCAATTTCAAGAATTTCATTCTCTCTAACCCTAGCAGGTTGTTCATCAAGAAATTCACCAAGTGGCACAGTAGTATCAAGCATAAAAGTATTTTCATCATAAGTATCATGCATAGCAAAAGTGGCATCATCAATAACATGCGACATATTAGAATCAATATCAGAATCAATAGCAGAAACATGTTGATGATGACGATGGCGACGGATTCCCCTCTCCAGAGCCCCGAACAGACTATAGATCAGCCCTCCCGAAAGAGATTAGGGCTTGGCGGCGGCTCCGTATCGTAAAACGTGATGAATCCTTCTCTCTAATTTTTTTCTCCCTGAACACGAATATATAGAGTTGGAGTTGAGGTCGGAGGAGCACCAGGGGGCCCACGAGGCAGGGGGCGCGCCCAGGGGGTAGGCGCACCCCCACCCTCATGGACAGGGTGTGGGCCCCCTGGCCTTGATTCTTGCGCCAGTATTTTTTGTATATTCCAAAAATAATCTCCGTTGATTTTCAGGTCATTCCAAGAACTTTTATTTCTACACAAAAATAGCACCATGGCAATTCTGCTGAAAACAACGTCAGTCCGGGTTAGTTCCGTTCAAATCATGCAAGTTAGAGTCCAAAACAAGGGCAAAAGTGTTTGGAAAGTAGATACGTTGTTGACATATCAGTGACTAGTACTGTTGATTACATCTTGTAGTTGATTACTATATGGTGTATTGGGTGAAGATTATATGTTCCGATCCAATATGCGATTTGATACTCCTCTGATCATGAGCATGTTTATCATTTGTGAGTAGTTACTTTTGTTCTTGAGGTCACGGGAGAAATCATGTTGCAAGTAATCATGTGAACTTGATATGTGTTCAATATTTTGATAGTATGTATGTTGTGATTCCCTTAGTGGTGTCATGTGAACGTCGACTACATGACACTTCACCATATTTGTGCCTAAGGGAATGCATTGTGGAGTAGCAATTAGATGATCGGCTGCGAGAGTGACAGAAGCTTAAACCCCAGTTTATGCGCTATTCCGTAAGGGACCGATTGGATCCCAAAGTTTAATGCTATGGTTAGAATTTATTCGTAATACTTTTCTCATAGTTGTGGATGCTTGTGGGAGGGTTAATCATAAGTAGGAGGTTTGCTCAAGTAAGAATAGCACCTAAGCACTGGTCCACCCACATATCAAATTATCAAAGTGGAAAACACAAATCGAACCAACATGATGAAAGTGACTAGATGAAATTCTTGTGTACCCTCAAGAACATTGTGCTTATAATAAGAGACCGTTTTGGCCTGTCCTTTTCCAAAAAAGGATTGGGCTACCTTGCTGCACATTTGCTGATACTATCGTTACTTGCTCGTTACAAATTATCTTGCTATCAAACTACTCTGCTACTTGCAATTTCAGCACTTGTAGACATTACCTTGCTAAAAACCACTTGTCATTTCCTTCTGCTCCTCGTTGGGTTCAACACTCTTACTTATCCAAAAGAGCTAAAATTGATCTGCTATACTTGTGGGTCATCAATCCTATTTTCTGGCGCTGTTGTCGGGGAGGTAAGCGCCTTTGGTAAGAAAACATTTATATAGTGTGCTGAAATTTATTGTCACTTGTTACTATGGAAAACAATCCTTTGAGGGGTTTGTTCGAGGTATCTTCACCTCGACTAGAACCACAATTAGCTACCCCTCAACCTACTTCACATACTAAAAATATTGAATATGAAATTCCTTCGGGTATGATAGAACAACTGCTAGCTAATCCTTATGCAGGAGATGGAACCGAACATCCTGATATGCACTTGATATATGTAGAAAAAATTTGTGAATTGTTTAAGCTTGTAGGTTTACCCAGGGTTGAAGTTAAGAAAAAGGTTTTCCCTTTATATTTGAAGGGAAAAGCATTGGCATGGTATAGGCTATGCGATGATATTGGATCCTGGAATTGGAATCGATTGAAATTGGAGTTCCACCAAAAAATTATCCTATGCATCTAGTTCATCATGATCAGAATTATATATATAATTTTTGGCCTCGTGAAGGATAAAGTATCACTCTAGCTTGGGGGAGGCTTAAGTCAATGTTATATTCATGCCCCAATCATGAGCTCTCAAGCGAAATTATTATCCAGAATTTTTATGCTCGGCTTTCTCGTAATGATCAAACCATGCTTGATACTTCTTATGTTGGTTCTTTTATAAAGAAGACTATTGAATCCGGTGGGATCTTTTGGAAATAGTTAAACACAACTCTGAAGATTGGGAACTCGACAAAGGTAAAGAGTCAGGTATTAAACTTAAATATGATTGTGTTAAATCTTTGATGGACACCGATGCTTTTCAAAAGTTTAGCACTAAATATGGACTTGACTCCGAGATAGTAGCCTCCTTTTGTGAATCATTTGCTACTCATGTTAAACTCCCTAAAAAGAAGTGGTTTAAATATCACCCACCTATTAAAGAAGAGATCAAAGAACTGGTACCAGTTAAAGAAGATACTATACTTTATAATGTTGATCCAAGTGTTCCTTCTGCTTATATTGAGAAACCACCTTTCCCTGTTAGGATAAAGGAACATGCTAAAGTTTCAACTATGGTTAACAAAAGCTATATTAGAACACCTAAACCGGATGAACAAATTAAAGTTGAACCTAGTATTGCTATGGTTAAAGATCTCTTGGAAGAAGATATGGATGGGTATGTTATTTACTTCTATGAAGAAGCTGCTAGAATCGCCAAACCTGATAAAAAGGATAAACATAGATCTGTTGTTGGCATGCCCGTCATCTCAGTTAAAATAGGAGATCCTTGTTATCATGGTTTATGTGACATAGGTGCTAGTGTGAGTGCTATTCCTTACACCTATACCTGGCCATATCTCGGGTCGGGTCAGGCTTCGCGCCGGGCCAAAAAAAGCCTGATGCTGAAAACCTAGGCCCGAGCCCTACCCGAACCTGGAAAAGACCGACACGGCCCGCTCGGCCCACCCGACCATGGCTAAAAACACATTTTTCACAAGCCCTAGCCCGACCTGATCTACCTGTTGGGCTTAATTTTCATGCCCAAGCCCGGCCTGTTGGCATATTCGGGCTCAGCCCGGCCCAGGATTTTCGGGCTGGGTCGGGTCGGGTCGTCCGGGCCGGGCTGCCCATGGCTCGGTCTACTTACACCTTACATCAAGAAATTATGAAAGACATAGCACCCGCAGAGATAGAAGACATAGATGTTACTATTAAACTTGCTAATAGAGACACTATATCACCAATTGGGATTGTTAGAGATGTTGAAGTCTTGTATGGGAAAATAAAATACCCTACTGATTTTCTTGTTCTTGGTTCCCCACAAGATGACCTTTGTCCCATTATCTTTGGTAGACCTTTCTTGAACACCATTAATGCTAAGATAGACTGTGAGAAACAAACTATCGGTGTTAGTTTTGGTGATGAGTCTCAT
The DNA here is from genome assembly GCA_034509565.1 of Triticum monococcum. Classification (NCBI taxonomy): domain Eukaryota; kingdom Viridiplantae; phylum Streptophyta; class Magnoliopsida; order Poales; family Poaceae; genus Triticum; species Triticum monococcum. Next base: position 522,482,289 of record CM067842.1, on the reverse strand, counting down.
GAGTTTAATTTTTCCAAGTTTACTAGAAAGCTTCATGAAAAAGAATTGCCTAGTAAGGATGAATTAATTGGTCTTGCTTCTATTGCTATACCACCTACTGATCCTTTAGAACAATACTTGATAAACCATGAAAATGATTTTAATATGCATGAAAGAAATGAAATAGATAAGATTTTCTTTGAACAACGTCCTCTGCTTAAACACAACTTGCCTATTGAAACTCTAGGAGGTCCTCCTCCACCCAAAGGTGATCCTGTGTTTGAATTAAAACAATTGGCAGACACTTTGAAATATGCTTATCTCTATGAAAAGAAGATATATCCTATTAGTATTAGTGCTAACCTTTAAAAACATGAAGAACAAAGATTATTGAAAGTTCTAAGGAAGCACCGAGCTGCTATTGGATATACTCTTGATGATTTAAAGGGCATTAGTCCCACTCTATGTCAACGCAAAATTAATATGGAACCTGATGCTAAACCTGTTGTTGATCACCAACGCCGATTAAATCCGAACATGAAAGAAGTGGTAAGAACGGAAATCTTAAAGCTTTTGGAAGCAGGTATAATCTATCCTGTAGCTGATAGTAGATGGGTAAGTCATGTTCATTGTGTCCCTAAGAAAGGAGGTATAACAGTTGTTCCTAATGATAAGAATGAACTTATTCCACAAAGAATTATTACAGGCTATAGAATGGTAATTGATTTTAGAAAATTAAACAAAGCAACTAGAAAAGATCATTACCCTCTGCCCTTTATTGATCAAATGCTTGAAAGATTATCTAAGCACACACACTTTTGCTTCCTTGATGGATATTCTGGTTTTTCACAAATACCTGTTTCTCAACCTGATCAAGAAAAGACCACTTTTACTTGTCCCTTTGGAACCTATCCATATAGAAGAATGACTTTTGGTTTATGTAATGCACCGTTTACCTTTCAAAGATGTATGACTACTATATTATCTGACTTTTGTGAAAAGGTTGTTGAGGTTTTCATGGATGATTTCTCTATTTATGGGGAGTCGTTTTATGATTATTTAAGCAATCTTGTTTGAGTTGTGCAGAGATGTGAGCAAACAAATCTTGTCTTGCATTGGGAGAAGTGCCACTTTATGGTTAATGAAGGCATTGTCTTGGGTTATAAAATTTCTGAAAGAGGTATTGAAGTGGACCAAGCTAAGGTTGATGTAATTGAGAAAATGCCATATCCTAAAGATATAAAAGGTATTCACAGTTTCTTAGGTCATTCTGGTTTCTATAGCAGATTTATCAAAGACTTTTCTAAAATTTCTAGGCCTCTTACAAATCTTTTGCAAAAGGATATCCCTTTTGTCTTTGATGATGATTGTTCAGAAGCCTTTGAAACACTCAAGAAAGCCTTAATTTCTACACCTATTGTTCAACCACCTGAGTGGAACTTGCCTTTTGAAATTATGTGTGATGCTAGTGATTATACTGTTGGTGCTGTTCTAGGACAAAGAGTTGATAAGAAACTGAATGTTATTCATTATGCTAGTAAAACTCTAGACAATGCTCAAAGAAATTATGCTACTACTCAAAAAGAATTCTTAGCAGTTGTGTTTGCTTGTGATAAATTTATACCTTATATTGTTGATTCCAAAGTAACTGTTCACACAAACCATGCTGCTATTAAATATCTTATGGAAAAGAAAGATGCTAAACCTAGACTCATTCGATGGGTTATCTTGCTACAAGAATTTGACTTATATATCATTGATAGAAAAGGAGCTGAGGACCCAGTAGCTGATAATTTGTCTAGGCTTGAAAATTTGCGTGATGACCCACTACCTATTGATGATAGTTTTCCTGATGAGCAGTTAGTTGCAATAAATTCTTCTATTATTTAAGACATTACTTTTGGGATGACCCACATATTTATAAAGAAGGAGTAGGTGGTATTATTAGATGTTGTGTACCTGAGCACGAACAGGGAAAAATCCTACGGAAATGTCACTCTGAAGCTCATGGAGGACATTATGGTGGAGATAGAAGTGCTCACAAGGTGTTGCAATCTGGATTTTATTGGCCTACTCTCTTCAAGGATGCCAGTAAGTTCGTCTTATCTTGTGATGAATGTCAAAGAATAGGTAATATCGGTAAGCGTCAAGAAATGCCTATGAATTACTCACTTGCTGTTGAACCATTTGATGTTTGGCATTTTCATTATATGGGACCTTTTCCTTCCTCTAATAGGTATACACATATTTTGGTTGCTGTTGATTATGTTACTAAATGGGTAGATGCTATTCCGACCAGTAGTGCTGATCACAACACCTCTATCAAAATGCTTAAGGAATTTATTTTCCCAAGGTTTGGAGTCCCTAGATATTTAATGACCGATGGTGGTTTCACACTTTATTCATGGTGCTTTCCGTAAAATGCTTGCCAAGTATGATGTTAACCATAGAATTGCATCACCCTATCATCCTCAGTGTAGTGGTCAAGTTGAACTTAGCAATAGAGAAATAAAATTAATTTTGCAAAATACTGTCAATAGGTCTAGGAAGAATTAGTCTAAGAAATTAGATGATGCACTTTGGGCTTATAGAACAGCATATAAAAATCCTATGGGTATGTCCCCATATAAAATGGTTTATGGAAAAGCTTGTCATTTGCCTCTTGAGTTTGAACATAAAGCATATTGGGCAATCAAAGAACTCAATTATGATTTCAAACTTGCTGTTGAAAAGAGGTTATTTGATATTAGCTCATTATATGAATGGAGAACCCAAGCTTATGAAAATGCAAAATTATTCAAAGAAAAAGTAAAAAGATGGCATGACAAAAGAATCCAAAAGCGTGAGTTTAAAGTAGGAGAATATGTTCTTTTGTACAACTCTCGTTTCAGATTCTTTGCAGGAAAACTCCTCTCAAAATGCGAAGGCCCCTATGTTATCGAGGAGGTTTACCGGCCTGGAGCCATCAAAATAAATAACTCCGAAGGTACTAACTCGAAGGTTGTCAATGGGCAACGAATAAAACATTATATCTCAGGTACGCCCATTAATGTTGAAACTAATATTATCCAAACTTGGACATGAGAAGAACACATAAAATAGTCCTTTCGGAACACCCCAGAATCGTGAAAATAAGGAGGTACATGATATGGTAAGTAAACGGACTCTAAAAATTCCACAAAAATATTTTTTATTAGTTTTGGAGTATATAGAAAATTTAGAAATAAAGAAACTTCCAAGAAGCATACCCTGGTGGGCACAAGACACCAAGGCGCGCCTGGCTTTCCTGGCGCGCCCAGGTGGGTTGTGTCGACCTGGGACACCTCCCGTACTCCATTTTTCTTCCGTTTGCTTGTCCCCTAAGATAAAAAAAATCTATATATACTTCCTGAACCTATTAACCACCGTATCACGGAGAAATCCTCTGTTCTCTTTTCTTGCTGTTTTCTGCGCAATCCTGAAAATTTGTCGTCCCAAGACTCTGACGGAGAGAGCTATGTCTCACATCTCATTGTTGACCCAAAGACCTATGGGGACCTATCTCCTTATGGTCGAACTACCAATGATGAGGAGGATGCTCACTTGATGAGGATCGATCATTCAAGCTCAGAGGAGGAGGATGTCCCTCTACCTCAACCTGGGGATATGCATGTGGAGTTCAGGAAGTCAAGTCTCCCTAATAGAGCTAACCGGTCTAGAAACCGATCTATTCCTCTTCGTTTTCGGCAAAAAAGCAAAGGGATTTATGTGACAAGATCTCGAAGCTGGAGCTAGAAGTCGACGATTTAAAAGAGGAAGTTGATCTCCTCAACTATAATATGAAAAAGTTGAAGGCACAATTCTCTTCACCACCATCATCATCTTCACCACCAAAGGAGAACTGAGTATCGGGTATGGGCACTCCCCTTGGCTTCCGCCAAGCTGGGGGGACATGCCCCGATATCGTATCATCCCACTATCTTTTTGCATTTACTTATTTTTGTTCAATCTTTTGCTTTAGATGAATAAGAGTTTAGTTCCATCCTTTCTTCTTTTAGAGTTTGCTTAGTGATCTATCCTTGTACTCGTGTGCAACTTATATAATAAAGTCCAGTTTGAGTTTTTGCTTTCTTTACTTTCATGTTGCAAAAAAAGAAAAGAAATAAGGAAGATAAAAATAGAAAGAAATAAATAAAAGAAAGGAAACAAATGAAGAAAAGATCATATACTAATCTTATGGTAGGTGATGACACCACATAAGGAAAAGTATAAGTAGAAAACTTTATTAGAGATTGACAAACATAGCATTAGTCAATGATGCAACTCATGAAAGAATTAATAAGGGAAGAGAAGATTCACATATAAATATACTATCCTAGAAATCTTTTGTGATTGTGAGCCCTCATGAAAATATTATATGCCAAAATTGTTGATGTTGGACAAGGAAGACAACTTAATGGTTTATGTTTCTTTATACTCACATAGAAGTCATAGTGTCATAGATCCTTTAACATGTGGTGCTTTCCCCCTATCTCTGCTAGCCAAAAATTCCGCACTAAGTAGAGATACTACTTGTGCATCCAAAAACCCTTAAACCCAAATCTTATTTTCAAGTGTCCACCATACCTACCTAGGGATTGAGCAAGATCCCTCAAGTAAGTTGTCATCGGTGCAAAAAGGTAATAAAATTGCTTCTAGAAGTGTGAGATCATTTAGTGTAAGAGAAAATTGAGCGTTGCACGAACTTGTGATGGTGAAGAATAAAAGCGACAGACAACATAATAAATGTCACTATCACAAGGGGCAATGTAACGTGACGTTCTTTTGCTCTAAGGGGTTGAGCATACAAACAAATAAGCGCATGGCAACCTCTGCTTCCCTCTGCAAAGGGCCTATCTTTTACTTTTATGCAAAGAGTCAAAGTTTTCCTTCTATTCCTTTTTATTTTTCTCCTTTAGCAAGCATCATTGTAACATCCCAATTTCCAATTTGGATGTTAAACATTAGGTCATCATATGCATCCATGCCCTATGCATTTTTACTTTGTTTTGTTGGGACATTTTGATCCTCGGGGCCTTAAGCAACTCAAGGACCATTTGAGAGAGTTGGAGGTTTTTCATAAAATCCATTTTTGAATTTTTCAAAATTGGTAAATTAGATCAAAGTGATTTTTATTTGGAATTATTTTTCCGATTTTTTCAAAAAAACAAAAGAAATAATGAGAGAATATAATATGACTTCTTCAAAACAAAGGAAATAATAGAAATTTAATTTTAAATAAAAATATATTTCATTTGATTTTTATTTGAGTTTTATTCGAGTAAATTAGGGGAAAATTGCATTTTTAAAAATTGCATTATAGCCCGAAAAAGTGTTCATGTTGTCCTAAATATTAGTAGAGGACGGTGAAAATTGTTTTTGGGATTTTAGGATTTTTACTTATTTTATTTTTGGATTTTTCCATTCGGTGAAATTATTTCAAAAAACCTTCAACCGACCGGGCCGAAGGCCCAACCCAGATGCCGCCGCCTTCCCTCGCGCCGCGCCTCCCGTGCCCGAGCCAGACTCCGGCAAGGAGTCCGTCGCCGCCCAGCCTCCGTCGCCCCCTCTCCCAACTCGACGCTGCCCCTCCTTTAAAAGCCACCCCCTCTCTCCTCAGTCACCGCACCCATGCCACCGTCGCCGCAGCCGCACACCGCCGCCTGCCACGCGCCGCTGCCCGCACTGCCAATGCCGCTGCCTCATGCTGCTTCTAGCCGATGACACCGCCGCCGCCGTAGCCGCGCTACCGCCGCAAGCCCGCCGCCCCGCACCGCTCGCTATTGACGCCGCCGCGCCGCTCCACCGCCCCACCGCGCCACCCCGTGACCACTCCACCGCCCAAGCCGCCCCGCATCGCTGCCGCCGGCGCCGCTCCCGCCACCGCCGTTGAACGCCGCAGCTGGTTTTCCGACACCAAACCGGTAAAAACCGAAGAGAAACCACCTGGTTTCTTCTTATAAAGTTTGTTTTTCTTTCAGATCGGTTTTTTAGGTTTTTTATTTAGCGAACGTTCACCCGATTTTTTCCTTGTTAGTGAATGAATTCATTTGTTAGTCTTTGCTAGCGGACGTTTGTCCGATAGATTTTTCTTTTTAGTTTTATTTTCGGCTAGGGACCTATCCATAATTACTTTAATCGTAGATTAGTACCTGATCTTCAAACCTTCGCTACTTTTTGCTCGTTTGCCCAAATCCAGTGAAACCAACGCCAAAATCTTCGTCTCGATCTCCTCTGTATAGATAATCAACTTGAACATGATTTTGGAAAGTTATAATTTGGTTTCAGGCGGATTTGATGTCGAACTTCTTTTGATCGTAGTTTCAGTTTCTTAACTCCGGTTCGATAGATTCTTTGTGCAAATCGAAGCTCTTCACTTGAACTTTCAGTTTACTTCTTTTCTTTTGGGTTTTACCTTTGCATCTTATGCTTGAGTGCTTATGTATGCTATTGTTTGTTCACGATAGAGTTTCCGGAGTGCGAGGCTTGCTACTACGAATATCTAGGGTTTTCCGATCATTAGCAAGGCAAGTAACACTTTGATCATATCCCTTTACTACCCAATTTTTATGTATTAGTTTCAACCCTCAAACTTTGCATGAGTAGGATTTGATAACATGTGGGTATTGGGAAGTAGTTGATGAGGTAGGACCTATTGTCTTATATTCAAATCTTGAGTGTTACTACGTTGTGCATATACTGCTTTGCTATGCTAGTAGACGTGGTTTGGCTTGAGAGAATTCATGAAACATGTGAGAGTTATTATTAACTAAGGGAACTTAAGGTGGCTACTTTAGTACACATCTGGGTGGATTGGTTGTGGGCACCTAGGGATATACCAGTGTTGTCCAAGGAGATCCTGGGGAACCCGTGTGATCATCCTATGGTTTGCCACCCAGGCTCAAAGGGATCATAATGTTATTCATGCTAGAAACTTCCATGTGCAGCCACAAGACATTATGGGCTCTGGCATAGTTGAGTATGTTGTGTGACCTCTTTTAGTGGTAGGCTAGCAGATGTAGGGGATGTAGGTGGTACTGTCTACCCATAGTAAAGAGTGAATGCTTCTGAAAGACAGTGTCTTGGTCATCTGTTTCTCAAACATCATGTAGTGCGAGAAATTCAATGGAGGAGATCGGGTCTTGTGGGGAAAAGTGCGCAAACCTCTGCAGAGTGTACAAACTAATCATGATTAGCCGTGTCCGCGGTTATGGACATCTTGAGTATCTGGTGTTTGAATTATTATGTTGGTCTCATCACTTTACTTAATTAATTTTGTCGAGTTATTAATTTCTTTAATTTTGGGATTGAGTTGGGGTTACCTTCTCAATAATTTCAATAAACTTTGTAGTTAAAAAATTATATTCCTTTGTTGTAGGGAAAAACAAGCTTTATGCAAATGATAACCATAGAGCCTCCACCAGCCATATATGCATGTAGTGATAGCTGTTATTCTCTTCATTGCTCTATAGTGTTATCTTGCCAGCATATTCCATGTGCTGACCTACACGGCTGCAACGTATCATGTTGCAGAATTTTCAGACGAAGAGTGAGGTGCGCTAGGTCGTTGTCATGCACTCAGTTTTGCCGTGGAGTTGGATGGACTCATTTATCTTCAAAGCTTCCGCAGTTATCTTATTTAGATGGCCTTCAACCATATTATTGTAATAGTACTCTATTTGAGACTCTCGATGTAATAAGTGTGTGATTGAAACTCTGCAATAAATCCTTGAGTACTATGTGTGTCAACAATACCGATCTAGGGATGACACTTAAGCACAGAGGCTTGACCGTCTGAGGTCGGGTCGCTACAAGATGGTATTAGTGAAGGAAATATGCCCTAGAGGCAATAATAAAGTTATTATTTATTTCCTTATATCATGATAAATGTTTATTATTCATGCTAGAATTGTATTAACCAGAAACATAATACATGTGTGAATACATAGACAAAGTGTCACTAGTATGCCTCTACTTGACTAGCTCGTTAATCAAAGATGGTTATGTTTCCTAACCATGATCAAGGTCTTGTTATTTGATTAACGAGGTCACATCATTAGTTGAATGATCTGATTGACATGACCCATTCCATTAGCTTAGCACCCGATCGTTTAGTATGTTGCTATTGCTTTCTTCATGACTTATACATGTTCCTATGACTATGAGATTATGCAACTCCCTTTTACCAGAGGAACACTTTGTGTGCTACCAAACGTCACAACGTAACTGGGTGATTATAAAGGAGCTCTACAGGTGTCTCCAATGGTAGATGTTGGGTTGGCGTATTTCGAGAATAGGATTTGTCACTCCGATTGTCGGAGAGGTATCTCTGGGCCCTCTCGGTAATGCACATCACTTAAGCCTTGCAAGCATTGCAACTAATAAGTTAGTTGCGGGATGATGTATTACAGAACGAGTAAAGAGACTTGCCGGTAACGAGATTGAAGGTATTGGATACCGACTATCGAATCTCGGGCAAGTAACATACCGATGACAAAGGGAACAACGTATGTTGTTATGCGGTCTGACCGATAAAGATCTTCGTAGAATATGTAGGAGCCAATATGGGCATCCAGGTCCCGCTATTGGTTATTGACAGGAGAAGTGTCTCGGTCATGTCTACATTGTTCTCGAACCGTAGGGTCCGCACGCTTAACGTTACGATGACAGTGATTATGAGTTTAAGCATTTTGATGTACCGAAGGTTGTTCGGAGTCCCGGATGTGATCACGGACATGACGAGGAGTCTCGAAATGGTCGAGACATAAAGATTGATATATTGGAAGCCTATATTTGGATATCGGAAGTGTTCCGGGTGAAATCGGGATTTTACCGGATTATCGGGGGGTTACCGGAACCCCCCGGGAGCCATATGGGCCTTCATGGGCCTTAGTGGAAAGGAGAAAAGGGGCAGACCATAGGTGGCCGCGCGCCCCCCTTCCCTTAGTCCTATTAGGACTAGGAGAAGGGGCCGGCCCCCCTCTCTCTCTTTCCCCCTTTGGGAAACCTAGTCCAACTAGGATTGGGGGGGGGGAGTCCTACTCCCGGTGGGAGTAGGACTCCTCCTGTGCCCTCTCCCTGGCCGGCGCACCCCTCCCCCTTGGCTCCTTTATATACAGGGGCAGGGGGCACCCCATAGACACACAAGTTGATCCACGTGATCGTTCCTTAGCCGTGTGCGGTGCCCCCTGCCACCATATTCCACCTCGATCATATTGTTGTAGTGCTTAGGCGAAGCCCTGCGTCGGTAGAACATCATCATCGTCACCACGCCGTTGTGCTGACGGAACTCATCCCCGAAGCTTTGCTGGATCGGAGCCCGGGGAGCATCATCGAGCTGTACGTGTGCTAAGAACTCGGAGGTGCCGGAGTAACGGTGCTTGGATCGGTCGGATCGGGAAGACGTACAACTACTTCCTCTATGTTGTGTCAACGCTTCCGCAGTCGGTCTACGTAGGTACGTAGACAACACTCTCCCCTCTCGTTGCTATGCATCACCATGATCTTGCGTGTGCGTAGGAAATTTTTTGAAATTACTACGTTCCCCAACAGTGGCATCCGAGCCTAGGTTTTTATGGTTTGATGTTATATGCACGAGTAGAACACAAGTGAGTTGTGGGCGATACAAGTCATACTACCTACCAGCATGTCATACTTTGGTTCAGCGGTATTGTTGGACGAGACGACCCGGACCAACCTTACGCGTACGCTTACGCGAGACCGGTTCCCTCGACGTGCTTTGCACATAGATGGCTTGCGGGCGACTGTCTCTCCAACTTTAGTTGAACCGAGTATGGCTATGCCCGGTCCTTGAGAAGGTTAAAACGGAGTCTATTTGACAAACTATCATTGTGGTTTTGATGCGTAGGTGAGATTGGTTCTTGCTTAAAGCCCGTAGCAGCCACGTAAAACTTGCAACAACAAAGTAGAGGACGTCTAACTTGTTTTTGCAGGGCATGTTGTGATGTGATATGGTCAAGACATGATGCTAAATTTTATTGTATGAGATGATCATATTTTGTAACTGAGTTATCGGCAACGGGCAGGAGCCATATGGTTGTCGCTTTATTGTATGCAATGCAATCGCAATGTAATGCTTTACTTTATCACTAAACGGTAGCGATAGTCGTGGAAGCATAAGATTGGCGAGACGACAACGATGCTACGATGGAGATCAAGGTGTCGCGCCGGTGACGATGGTGATCATGACGGTGCTTCGGAGATAGAGATCACAAGCACAAGATGATGATGGCCATATCATATCACTTATATTGATTGCATGTGATGTTTATCTTTTTATGCATCTTATCTTGCTTTGATTGACGGTAGCATTATAAGATGATCTCTCACTAAATTATCAAGTAGTGTTCTCCCGGAGTATGCACCGTTGCGAAAGTTCTTCGTGCTGAGACACCACGTGATGATCGGGTGTGATAGGCTCTACGTTCAAATACAACGGGTGCAAAACAGTTGCACACGCGGAATACTCAGGTTATACTTGATGAGCCAAGCATATACAGATATGGCCTCTGAACACAGAGACCGAAAGGTCGAGCGTGAATCATATAGTAGATATGATCAACATAACGATGTTCACCATTGAAAACTACTCCATCTCACGTGATGATCGGTTATGGTTTAGTTGATTTGGATCACGTAATCACTTAGAGGATTAGAGGGATGTCTATCTAAGTGGGAGTTCTTAAGTAGTTTGATTAACTGAACTTAAACTTATCATGAACTTAGTACCTGATAGTATCTTGCTTGTTTATGTTGATTGTAGATAGATGGCTCGTGCTGTTGTTCCGTTGAATTTTAATGTGTTCCTTGAGAAAGCAAATTTGAAAGATGATGGTAGCAATTACATGGACTGGGTCCGTAACTTGAGGATTATCCTCATTGCTGCTCAGAAGAATTACGTCCTAGAAGCACCGCTAGGTGCCAGGCCTGCTGCTGGAGCAACACCAGAAGTTATGAACGTCTGGCAGAGCAAAGCTGATGACTACTCGATAGTTCAGTGTGCTATGCTTTACGGCTTAGAATCGGGACTTCAACGACGTTTTGAACGTCATGGAGCATATGAGATGTTCGAGGAGTTGAAGTTAATATTTCAAGCAAATGCCCGGATTGAGAGATATGAAGTCTCCAATAAGTTCTATAGCTGCAAGATGGAGGAGAACAGTTCTGTCAGTGAGCATATACTCAAAATGTCTGGGTATAATAATCACTTGATTCAGATGGGAGTTAATCTTCCAGATGATTGCGTCATTGACAGAATTCTCCAATCACTGCCACCAAGCTACAAGAGCTTCGTGATGAACTATAATATGCAAGGGATGAACAAGACTATTCCCGAGCTCTTCGGAATGCTGAAAGCTGCGGAGGTAGAAATCAAAAAGGAGCATCAAGTGTTGATGGTTAACAAAACCACTAGTTTCAAGAAAAAGGGCAAAGGGAAGAAGAAGGGGAACTTCAAGAAGAACGGCAAGCAAGTTGCTGCTCAGGAGAAGAAACCCAAGTCTGGACCTAAGCCTGAAACTGAGTGCTTCTACTGCAAGCAGACTGGTCACTGGAAGCGGAACTGCCCCAAGTATTTGGCGGATAAGGAGGATGGCAAGGTGAACAAAGGTATATGTGATATACATGTTATTGATGTGTACCTTACTAATGCTCGCAGTAGCACCTGGGTATTTGATACTGGTTCTGTTGCTAATATTTGCAACTCGAAACAGGGACTACGGATTAAGCGAAGATTGGCTAAGGATGAGGTGACGATGCGCGTGGGAAACGGTTCCAAAGTCGATGTGATCGCGGTCGGCACGCTACCTCTACATCTACCTTCAGGATTAGTATTAGACCTAAATAATTGTTATTTGGTGCCAGTGTTGAGCATGAACATTATATCTGGATCTTGTTTAATGCGAGACGGTTATTCATTTAAATCAGAGAATAATGGTTATTCTATTTATATGAGTAATATCTTTTATGGTCATGCACCCTTGAAGAGTGGTCTATTCTTGTTAAATCTCGATAGTAGTGATACACATATTCATAATGTAGAGGCCAAAAGATGCAGAGTTGATAATGATAGTGCAACTTATTTGTGGCACTACCGTTTAGGTCATATCGGTGTAAAGCGCATGAAGAAACTCCATACTGATGGACTTTTGGAACCACTTGATTATGAATCACTTGGTACTTGCGAACCGTGCCTCATGGGCAAGATGACCAAAACACCGTTCTCCGGAACTATGGAGAGAGCAACAGATTTATTGGAAATCATACATACCGATGTATGTGGTCCGATGAATGTTGAGGCTCGTGGCGGATATCGTTATTTTATCACCTTCACAGATGATTTAAGCAGATATGGGTATATCTACTTAATGAAACATAAGTCTGAAACATTTGAAAAGTTCAAAGAATTTCAGAGTGAAGGTGAAAATCATCGTAACAAGAAAATAAAGTTTCTACGATCTGATCGTGGAGGAGAATATTTGAGTTACGCGTTTCGTGTACATTTGAAAAATTGTGGAATAGTTTCGCAACTCACGCCACCCAGAACACCATAGTGAAATGGTGTGTCCGAACGTTGTAATCGTACTTTACTAGATATGGTGCGATCTATGATGTCTCTTACTGATTTACCGCTATCGTTTTGGGGATACGCTCTAGAGATGGCCGTATTCACGTTAAATAGGGCACCATCAAAATCCGTTGAGACGACGCCTTATGAACTATGGTTTGGCAAGAAACCAAAGTTGTCGTTTCTGAAAGTTTGGGGCTGCGATGCTTATGTGAAAAAGCTTCAACCCGATCAGCTCGAACCCAAATCGGAGAAATGTGTCTTCATAGGATATCCAAAGGAAACTATTGGATACACCTTCTATCACAGATCCGAAGGCAAGACTTTTGTTGCTAAATTCGGAAACTTTCTTGAGAAGGAGTTTCTCTTGAAAGAAGTGAGTGGGAGGAAAGTAGAACTTGACGAGGTAACTATACCCGCTCCCTTATTGGAAAGTAGTACATTACAGAAAACTGTTTCTGCAACACCTACACCAATAAGTGAGGAAGCTAATGATAATGATCATGAAACTTCAGAACAAGATACTACTGAACCTCGTAGATCAACCAGAGCAAGATCCGCGCCAGAGTGGTACGGTAATCCAGTTCTGGAAGTCATGCTGCTAGATCATGATGAACCTACAAACTATGAAGAAGCGATGGTGAGCCCAGATTCCGCAAAGTGGCTTGAAGCCATGAAATCTGAGATGGGATCCATGTATGAGAACAAAGTATGGACTTTGGTTGACTTGCCCGATGATCGGCAAACAATTGAGAATAAATGGATCTTCAAGAAAAAGACTGACGCTGATGGTAATGTTACTGTCTATAAAGCTCGACTTGTTGCAAAAGGTTTTCAACAAGTTCAAGGGGTTGACTACGATGAGACCTTCTCACCTGTAGCGATGCTTAAGTCTGTCCGAATCATGTTAGCAATTGCCGCGTTTTATGATTATGAAATATGGCAGATGGATGTCAAAACTGCATTCTTGAATGGATTTCTAGAAGAAGAGTTGTATATGATGCAACCGGAAGGTTTTGTCCATCCAAAGGGAGCTAACAAAGTGTGCAAACTCCAGCGATCCATTTATGGACTGGTGCAAGCATCTCGGAGTTGGAATAAACGCTTTGATAGTGTGATCAAAGCATTTGGTTTTATACAGACTTTTGGAGAAGCCTGTATTTACAAGAAAGTGAGTGGGAGCTCTGTAGCATTTCTGATATTATATGTGGATGACATATTGCTGATTGGAAATGATATAGAATTTCTGGATAGCATAAAGGGATACTTGAATAAGAGTTTTTCAATGAAAGACCTCGGTGAAGCTGCTTACATATTGGGCATTAAGATCTATAGAGACAGATCGAGACGCTTAATTGGACTTTCACAAAGCACATACCTTGACAAAATTTTGAAAAAGTTCAAAATGGATCAAGCAAAGAAAGGGTTCTTGCCTGTGTTACAAGGTGTGAAGTTGAGTCAGACTCAATGCCCGACCACTGCAGAAAATAGAGAGAAAATGAAAGATGTTCCCTATGCTTCAGCCATAGACTCTATCATGTATGCAATGCTGTGTACCAGACCTGATGTGTGCCTTGCTATAAGTTTAGCAGGGAGGTACCAAAGTAATCCAGGAATGGATCACTGGACAGCGGTCAAGAACATCCTGAAATACCTAAAAAGGACTAAGGATATGTTTCTCGTATATGGAGGTGACAAAGAGCTCACCGTAAGAGGTTACGTTGATGCAAGCTTTGACACTGATTCGGACGATTCTAAATCGCAGACCAGATACGTGTTTACATTAAACGGTGGAGCTGTCAGTTGGTGCAGTTCTAAACAAAGCGTCGTAGCGGGATCTACATGTGAAGCGGAGTACATAGCTGCTTCGGAAGCAGCGAACGAAGGAGTCTGGATGAAGGAGTTCATATCCGATCTAGGTGTCATACCTAATGCATCGGGTCCAATGAAAATCTTTTGTGACAATACTGGTGCAATTGCCTTGGCAAAGGAATCCAGATTTCACAAGAGGACCAAGCACATCAAGAGACGCTTCAATTCCATCCGGGATCTAGTCCAGGTGGGAGACATAGAGATTTGCAAGATACATACGGATCTGAATGTTGCAGACCCGTTGACTAAGCCTCTTCCACGAGCAAAACATGATCAGCACCAAGGCTCCATGGGTGTTAGAATCATTACTATGTAATCTAGATTATTGACTCTAGTGCAAGTGGGAGACTGAAGGAAATATGCCCTAGAGGCAATAATAAAGTTATTATTTATTTCCTTATATCATGATAAATGTTTATTATTCATGCTAGAATTGTATTAACCGGAAACTTAGTACATGTGTGAATACATAGACTAACTTAGTGTCACTAGTATGCTTCTACTTGACTAGCTCGTTAATCAAAGATGGTTATGTTTCCTAACCATGAACAAGGTCTTGTTATTTGATTAACGAGGTCACATCATTAGTTGAATGATCTGATTGACATGACCCATTCCATTAGCTTAGCACCCTATCGTTTAGTATGTTGCTATTGCTTTCTTCATGACTTATACATGTTCCTATGACTATGAGATTATGCAACTCCCGTTTACCGGAGGAACACTTTGTGTGCTACCAAACGTCACAACGTAACTAGGTGATTATAAAGGAGCTCTACAGGTGTCTCCAATGGTAGATGCTGGGTTGGCGTATTTCGAGAATAGGATTTGTCACTCCGATTGTCGGAGAGGTATCTCTGGGCCCTCTCGGTAATGCACATCACTTAAGCCTTGCAAGCATTGCAACTAATAAGTTAGTTGCGGGATGATGTATTATAGAACGAGTAAAGAGACTTGCCGGTAACGAGATTGAACTAGGTATTGGATACCGACGATCGAATCTCGGGCAAGTAACATACCGATGACAAAGGGAACAACGTATGTTGTTATGCGGTCTGACCGATAAAGATCTTCGTAGAATATGTAAGAGACAATATGGGCATCCAGTTCCCGCTATTGGTTATTGACCGGAGAAGTGTCTCGGTCATGTCTACATTGTTCTCGAACCGAAGGGTCCGCACGCTTAACGTTACGATGGCAGTTATTATGAGTTTATGCATTTTGATGTACCGAAGGTTATTCGGAGTCCCGGATGTGATCACGGACATGACGAGGAGTCTCGAAATGGTCGAGACATAAAGATTGATATATTGGAAGCCTATATTTGGATATCGGAAGTGTTCCGGGTGAAATCGGGATTTTACCGGATTACCGGGAGGTTACCGGAACCCCCCGAGAGCCAAATGGGCCTTCATGGGCCTTAGTGGAAAGGAGAAAAGGGGCAGCCCATAGGTGGCCGCGCGCCCCCTTCCCTTAGTCCTATTAGAACTAGGAGAAGGGGCCGGCCCCCCTCTCTCTCTTTCCCCCTTTGGGAAACCTAGTCCAACTAGGATTGGGGGGGGGGAGTCCTACTCCCGGTGGGAGTAGGACTCCTCCTGCGTCCTCTCCCTGGCCGGCGCACCCGTCCCCCTTGGCTCCTTTATATACAAGGGCAGGGGGCACCCCATAGACACACAAGTTGATCCACGTGATTGTTCCTTAGCCGTGTGCGGTGCCCCCTGCCACCATATTCCACCTCGATCATATTGTTGTAGTGCTTAGGCGAAGCCCTGCGTCGGTAGAACATCATCATCGTCACCACGCCGTTGTGCTGACGGAACTCATCCCCGAAGCTTTGCTGGATCGGAGCCTGGGGAGCATCATCGAATTGTACATGTGCTAAGAACTCAGAGGTGCCGGAGTAACGGTGCTTGGATCGGTCGGATCGGGAAGACGTACGACGACTTCCTCTATGTTGTGTCAACGCTTCCGCAGTCGGTCTGCGTAGGTACGTAGACAACACTCTCCCCTCTCGTTGCTATGCATCACCATGATCTTGCGTGTGCGTAGGAAATTTTTTGAAATTACTACGTTCCCCAACAATCAGAGCACACGCTGATTGTAGGACGCGACCACTAGGACAAGCCACATGATACTCTTCTCTACTCATTTCTGACTCTTCTCCATTTCTACTCTATAGATGGTGGATCCAAGGAACACGTTCACTCAACCGAATGAAGACACCCCTTTCATACGACACTTGAAGGAAGTCACTAGGTACCTGAGCATCGGAATACCAAGCTTCACCGGGACCTACATCGCCACTCTATCAGAAGAGGAGCGCTGGATGATACGAGTTCATGTTCCAGGAAGGACGTTCATGCCAGTTACCGAGCCCATTGAGTTTTCCTTCGATGCACCAACCTGGAGTTTAGGAAATAGCATGGCCGCCCACATTGCCGTTGGACGCATCGGCGAGGTATACAACAATGACCTTAAGGACACCATCTACCAGATATGTGGACGCCGAGATGAGCAATGGGATATGATCTGCACCAGGAAGGATAAATCCATTGCAGCCTACATACATGAATTAAACCAGCACATACGTTGCCAAGAGAACCAAATGTGCGCCAGTATGATAGACATGCATGAAGAAGGTGATGACCCGAAACCTGGAGCCGGAGGAAGAACTCAAGTCTACACGCGATGGATATGAAGAAGAAATTGTTGTACTACTGGAGAAGAATGAAGACCTGAAGAAGAAGCTAGGAATATTCATGGGAGATCCCGAACCAAAAAAGGACATCCGCTATGAAGACTACATCATACTTGACGACACCGACTCAGACCGCGACATCGACGACCATTATGAAGACGAAGCTGAAGCCGATATCATGGAGTCATCCACCGATCAAAATTTCTAGTCGACCACCATATTCTCATTAGTATTCTCCCATGTATATAGTAATAGTCCAAGCTTTTGTAACGGTAGCTTAGATCGATTGTATGATCTTGTTTGAATTGAGTGGTGTGAAATGAATGTGTTTGTCTCATGTGCATATGGGTAGTGATATCTCTTTAGACCTCACTCTATTCTGTTCTCACCCCTCTAAACCTATCAGATGCCTCCAAGACGTGACCCAGGATTCGTGTTTCCACCGGAGGTCACTTAGTTGATCCAACAGCAGAATGCCTTGATGCAATTGTTAGTCCAGAACCAAGGCAACAACAATAACAACCCACCGCCACCACCCCCCAGTTGACAACTTAGCCTGCTTTCTAAGGTTGAATCCGCCGGTGTTCTCTAGTAGCACCGAGCCAATTGTTGCTGATGAATGGCTCCGCAGGATTGGAAGGGAGCTGACCACCACAGGTTGTACAAATGCTAAGAAGGTGCGCTTTGCCGCACATCAACTGGATGGATCCGCAGCCTCATGGTGGGAGAACTACACTGCCACTTTCCCCGTGGCTAATGTCACTTGGGATCAGTTTCAGCAAGCATTTCACACTACACATGTCTCAACCGCAGCTATGAGTGTGAAGACGCGTGAGTTTCGCAACTTACGCCAGGGAAATCATATTGTGGGGTAGTACATGGATGAGTTCAGCAAGATAGCTCGCTATGCCCCAGATGATGTGGCCACAGATGCCGCAAAGTAGGAGAAGTTTATGGAGGGGCCGAACGATGAGTTGAGTATGTAGTTGATGGTGGCAACATTCACCAACTACCAGGAGTTGGTAGATAGGGCTCTCATGATTGAAGGAAAAGCAGCAGCAGATTGAGAACCGCAAACGGAAGTATGGACAGGGGAAGTACAACTCTGGAGCTCAGCAGAAGCCTTGTTTTACCCCGAACTCGAGAGGACATAACCATCATAACCATGGAGGCCACACTCACAATGGAGGGAGTTCACACAACCACAGTGGCCCTAAGAATGGAAATGGGAATGGAGGAAGCAACAGTCAGAGCCGTTCCAACCCAGCAACACCTGCCAAGAAGGATCTGAGTCACGTTAGTGCGGGAAGACTAGACATTACGCCAATGAATGCCCTGAGATAAAGAATAGCAATGGAAATGGAAGCTCTAGAAAGAAGCCCAATCCCTTCACCAGAGGTCAGGTGAACCACATCAACATGGAGGAAGTTGAAGAGCAGCCTGACGCTGTGATTGGTAAGTTTTTGATTAAGTCATTTACCGCTCTTGTTCTTTTTGACACTGGTGCATCACATTCATACATATCAAAGGGGATTTGTGGACAAGTTTAAATTGCCAACCTTAGCCCTTAGGTCACCGATGTTAGTAAGCTCTCCAGGAGCGGAGTATATGGCCAGCCGATGGTGTGATCGGTTACCATTAACCATTGGTAGCCATGTTTTCCCTCATACCTAATAATTTTGGAGTCACAAGGATTGGATATAATACTAGGTATGGATTGGTTATCGAAGTATGGAGGAAACATCGACTGTGCTAGTAAATCGATACTAGTCACCACCCCTGAGGGAAAAAGGATCAAGTATGTATCGAAGCATGCTCCAAAGAGGACTCAAGTGAATTCACTTTCAGGAGTTGTTCAGGAGGAAGTGCCAATTGTGAAGGATTTTCCCAACATATTCCCAGAGGAACTACCAGGCATGCCACCAGATCGAGATATAGAATTTTTGATAGAGATCTTACCAGGCACCGGGCCAATATCGAAGAGACCGCACCGAATGCCCGCGAATGATCTGGAGGAAATTAAGAAGCAGATTAAGGAGTTACTGGAGAAAGGTTAGATCCGACCAAGTTCATGACCGTGGGGAGCCCCAGTGCTCTTAGTTGAGAAGAAGGATGGATCTTTGAGAATTGTTGTTGATTATCGTGCATTGAATGAAGTGACGATCAAGAACAAGTACCCACTACCGATGATCAACGATTTGTTTGACCAGCTGCAGGGAGCCAAGGTATTCTCCAAAATCGATCTTCGGTCAGGATATCACCAGCTGAAGATCCGAGAACGGGATATACCTAAGACAACTTTTACCACAAGGTATGGGCTATATGAGTACACGATCATGTCTTTTGGATTGACTAACACCCCCAAATATTTTATGAGTATGATGAATAAGGTGTTCATGGAGTTTCTGGATAATTTTGTTGTGGTGTTCATTGATGACATATTGGTGTACTCGAAGAGTGAAGAAGAGCACAAGGAACATTTGCGCTTAGTTCTCGAGAAGCTCATGGAACACCAGCTATACGCCAAGTTCACCAAATGTGAGTTTTGGTTTAAAGAAGTTGGATTTATTGGGCATGTCAAATCAGGAGAAGGTATAGCAGTAGACCCTACCAAGGTTTAGTATGTCACTGAGTGGTTGGCACCCACCTAAGTTGGAGAAATACACAGTTTTCTTGGACTCGCAGGATATTACCGGAGACTCATTGAGAATTTTTCCAAGATTGCGAAGCCCATGTCGGAGTTATTGAAGAAGGACACCAAGTTCAAATGGACCAAAGAATGTGAGGCCAGTTTTCAGGAGTTAAAGAAACATTTAGTTACATCCCCAGTGCTAATTCTTCGGGATATATGCAATGATTTCCATGTTTATTGTGACGCTTCTTGCCTGGGACTTGGAGGTGTACTTATGCAAGACGGAAGAGTTGTTTCATATGCCTCATGACAGCTTCGACCTCATGAGTTGAATTATGCCACGCATGATTTGGAGTTAGCAGCCGTAGTGCATGCGCTCAAGACCTGGAGACATTTTATTATTGGAAATCATTGTGATGTATACACGGATCATAAGAGTTTGAAGCACATTTTCACGCAAAAGGAGTTGAATCTCAGGCAAAGGAGATGGTTGGAGCTTGTGACGCCCTCGATTCAATCGTACACTAATCATACACGCAAATGTGTACGATCAAGATCAAGGACTCACGGGGAGATATCACAACACAACTCTAGACATAAATTAAAATAATACAAGCTTTATATTACAAGCCAGGGGCCTCGAGGGCTCGAATACATAAGCTCGAATACACAAGAGTTAGCGGAAGCAACAATATCTGAGTACAGACATAAGTTAAACAAGTTTTGCCTTAAGAAGGCTAGCACAAAAGCAACATTGATCAAAAAGGCAAGGCCTCCTGCCTGGGAGCCTCCTAACTACTCCAAGTCATCAGCGGCCGTCACGTAGTAGTAGGCACCCTCGGGGTAGCAGTAGTCATCAGTGGTGTCATCTGGCTCCTGGGATCCGTCATCTAGTCGCAACAATAGGGTATGGAAAAAAGAGGTAGCAAAGCAGCCGTGAGTACTCATCCAAAGTACTCGCAAGACTTACATCAGATCTAAACTAAGTATGCATCTATATCAAAGGAAATGGGATGTCTGTGGACTAAACTATAGAATGCCAGAAAAAAGGGGAAAGGCTAGCCTATCGAAGACTAGCATCTTCAAGCATCTTGCAACATATAGAAGAGTACATACCAACATAATGTAGAGTAGTAGAGTTATCAACCTCGGCCAGATATCCTTTCTCGACTCCCTGCAAGAAAGCAATCCCAGAGCCATACTATCCATTCATTATAATCATGTCTCATAACCATTTCTCATCTCCAGTATCCAGTTCTAGTTGTATCGATCGGGATACAACTCCAAGTGTCCGTTACCGTAGGACAGGCTATCGATAGATGTTTTCTTCCCTGCAGGGGTGCACCAACTTACCCACCACACTCGATTAACTCTGGCCGGACGCACTTTCATGGGTCATGCCCGGCCTCGGCCAAACAATACGCCTCAACCCGACCTAGGCTTAATAGAGAGGCCAGCACGCCAGACTAAACCTATGCCCCCAGGGGTCATGGGCCATCGCCCCAGGAACTCTTGCACGTTGTGTGGGCGGCCGGTGAGCAGACCTAGCTACCTCCTTCAACAAGGCAGGAGCTTACACAGTCCAACCCGGTGCACGCCACTTTGTCGCTGACGTCTATTAAGTTTCGGCTGATGAATATGACACAGAACGCCATTACTATACCCACGTGATGGTTAGTGCTATCAGACCAGAGGCCCCTCGGATCAAATATCCAAATCGTAGTGGATTAGGAGCACGCGGTAATGAGCAGAGACTCACGATCGATGTGGCCCCGTCGCCCCGTCTCGAGTACTTGCGGCAAGGGCTTATAATGCCCAGCCACGCCTCGTAAGTATCTTGCGGGCACCTTCCAGGTCAACCCAACTCCACATCACTCGCTATTAAGCTCGCGCGGGTACCCCTCAGGGCCGACCCGTCTTTAGTAACATGGCTCAGTGCAAAGTCATAGTAACCATAGTAACTGTGTGTTTAACACCAAGGGGAAAACCCGAGGAATCACCCTCGGTGAATTCCACTCGATGTTATCATCAAGGTGAACGTAAGAGGATCCACCCTCGAGGTTCACGCTTGAGGGGTTGCACGACAGAGCCGTATCGGAAGTGGTTAAGGAGGAAATCACCCTTGATGACCACGACCAGATAGCTACACTACAGAGGTCTCATCAGGAGTGATGTAAGAGGTTCCACCCTCGACACTCGATGGTAACTCTACAGAGTCGTACAACTAAGGGGGGGTGATGTGCGATGTCGGGGCCTGGACGTCGATCATATTGATCGAGTCATCGAACATAAAGCGGGGCAACTGGGACAAGGTGTAGGTCACTGATGGATCTTTAACCAACCTATACTAAGCAGTTTACGATAAGTACGTAAGGTATGAAAGCATGTAACAACAACAGGCTATCCATCAGAGTAGGTTCATACAGAAAGCAGTAGCAGTTCTAATGCAAGCATGAGAGGGAAAGAAATAGGCAATATCGGAATGATCAAGGGGGGGGGGGGGTTGCTTGCCTAGTTGCTCTGGCAAGGAGGGGTCGTCATCGATGTAGTCGATCACAGGGGCAACATCAGTGTCGGGGTCTACCGGAGAGAAGAGAGGGAAGAAACAGTAAATACAGAGCAAACAATGCATCACAAGGCATAACATGACGATAGGCAGAGCTAGGGTTGCCCTAACGTAGTACTACACGTTGAAGACGGAGGGGATAAACATCCGAGGATGAATTCCCAATGTTAGTTGGATTCCGGACAAAGGAAAAGAGGGGGAAAGTTCCATGTTCAACATGCTAGGGGCATGTGACAGATGAACGGACCGCGTATTCGGATTGGTTGGATTTTTCTGAGCAACTTTCATGTAGAAAACATTTTCATCCGAGTTACGGTTTAATTTCTATGAATTTCTAAAGATTTTCCTATTTTCTGGATTTATTTCATTTACAGAAAAAAGATATATGATGTCAGCATGATTTCACAGTGAGATCAGCAGGTCAACAGACGGCTGACCAGGTCAAACTTGACATGGGGGACCCACCTGTCATAGACAGTGGGTTAAACAGAGTTCAAACTAATCTAAATTTAGTTAGTAAAACTACTGGGCCCACCTGTCAGTGTCTAATTAACTAAACTAATTAGTTTTAATTATTAAAACATTTTAGTTAGTGGAATAAGTGGTGGGGCCCGTGTGTTACTGGCTGGGGCCTGCCTAGTCAGCACAGTTGACCAGGTCAACTGGTCAACAGGGGGCCAGGGGCCCCACTGGCAGTGACCCAGGGGGTGGCCCCAGGTGTGCCAGCTCAGCACAGCCGGCGGCTCAACGCCTGCGATGCCAAATGCGTGGCGCTGCTCAGATCTCGCCGGAAAACACGTAGAGGGCTCGGGGAGGACCGGGGATAGGCTCATTCGAACGAGCTCTCAGCGCCGCGTCCAATGGTGGCCATAGCATCGCCGGACTTGGCCGGAATCGGCGCCGGCGAGCGGTGGAGGCGGCAGCGTGCACGGGTGCTCGACGAAAACAGAGCTACGGTGCGCTATCAAGCAAATGGAGAGGCTGGGGGTATCTATGCGGTGCGGGGAGTGCAACGGGCTTGAGCCCGTGACCAAAAGGTCATCGGAGCCTTGCCGGCGGCGAGCTCCACGACGATGCGTTCAGACGCTCATCGGGGACAGCGCTATGAGGCACGGGAGGAAGCGTGCACGTGCGTGTTGGGCTCCTAGGGACACGAGGAGTCCGACCGTGGCCTCAGGCGGCGGTGACATCGACCACATCGACGGCCACAAGCTCGTCGGCAGCGAGCAGAGCACGGACGCGGCGACAGCTAGCTACGACACGCGTAGATGCTAAGGGAGGGGAGCAGGAGACGGAGAATCTCACCGAGCGGCACACGGAGGCCGGTGAAGGCTTAGTAGCAGCAGGAGTTGACGGCGCTCATCGGATACGCGCCGGGGATCCGAGGAAGAAGACGAGGCCAAGGCAGCGTTCACAGGCACGCCGGCGTCCTGCGGCTCGTCAGGGAGGCGTAGTCGAAGGAGGTGGAGCGAGCGGACACGTTGAAGAGGTGCGGAGGTTGCGGTGGCCGCGAGTACTAAGGCGGCGAGGCCATGGTGGCGCTCGGATGCGGGGGGGAACGAGGGGGAGTGCAAGCAGGGGTCCGGTGGGAGAGGGAGAGGCGGAGCGGGCGATAGTGGAGAGTGGGGCGGAGAGGACCGAGGCGGTGGGGATCCTTATCCCCTCGGGGCGGCGCCGGCGAGCTGGTTGGACGGGGACGGCTCGGGCGGGCGCTCGGTCGGTTGTACAGGAGAGAGAGGCGACCGGGAAGCGGGATGGGTTAGGTGGGCCGGATGGGCCGGTCTAGTTGGGCTAAGTCCTAGGGGAATTAGTGGGGGAGGGGGCCTTTCTCCTTCCTCTCCTTTTCTCCTTTTCTTTTCTCTTTTTTAAAGCTTTTGTGATTTAGCTATTTTAGGCCACATAGGCATTTTGCAAAAATGTTGGTTCACCACCAATATTACGAGGAGAATATTTTACACATGACGAACATTTTAGTTTTCATGTTTGAGCATTTTTGAAATTCACTCAGAATTTGAATTTGAATTCAACTGGAATTTGAAAGAACATGAGACAATAATGATCAGGCACATGTTTAGCAAAAAGATTAGCTTAACCCCAAGGGTTACTGTAGCATCAGTACACCGGGGTGTTACAACTCTCCTCCTCTAAAAGAAATTCTCGCCCCGAGAATTAAGAGGTAGAAGGGAACAGGTCGGGGTATTCAGCACGGAGGTTATCCTCGCGTTCCCAAGTGTCTTCATCTTTAGAATGATTTGACCATTGCACCTTGAGGAACTTGGTAACCTTCTGGCGTGTTCGACGTTCAGCTTCTTCAAGAATGCAGATCGGATGCTCCTTGTATATGAGATCATCTTGAACTTTAATCAATTCCGGATCCACTTCACGTTCCGGATCCTTGAAGCATCGACGAAGTTTCGACACATGGAAGACATCATGAACATGAGAGAACTGAGGTGGCAACTCCAGTTGATAAGCCACCAGTCCATGACGGGCGAGAATGCGGAAGGGACCAATGTAGCGCGGAGCTAGCTTGCCCTTGACTCTGAACCGATGAGTGCCTCTCAAAGGAGTGACACGCAGATAAGCTTGTTCACCGGGTTGATAAGTTGAACCCCGGTGTTTTCGGTCATAGTTGCTCTTCTGGCGGGACTGGGCCGCCTTGAGATTGTCCCGGACAATGCAAACCTGCTCTTCATCTTGTTGAATAATGTCTGGACCAATGAGCATCTGTTCCCCAGTTTCTGACCAATTCAGAGGGGTTCATCACTTACGTCCATAAAGCACTTCGAAGGGTGCCATCTTCAAGCTGGCTTGATAACTTTTGTTATAAGAGAACTCTGCATAAGGGAGAGATTCTTCCCACTTCTTACCGAAAGAAATAACACAAGCCCGAAGCATGTCTTCAAGAATTTGATTGACTCGCTCGACTTGACCTTGGGATTGGGGATGATAAGCAGTACTCCAGGTTATATGATTTCCCATTGCCTCTTGGAAACTATCCCAGAACTTTGAAGTGAATATACTGCCACGGTCTGAACTGATCTCCTTCGGAATGCCATGGAGTGACACAATTCGGGAGATATACAAGTTTGCTAATTGACTAGCAGTGATAGTCTCCTTGACTGGCAGAAAGTGAGCAACATTTGAGAATTGGTCGATGACGACAAAAATAGCATCGTTACCTTTCTGAGACTTGGGAAGGCCAGTGACAAAGTCCATTTGGATCTTATCCCACTTCCATTCAGGAATTGGAAGCGGTTGTAGAAGTCCAGCCAGATTCTGATGTTCTGCTTTGACGCAATGACAAACGTCACATTCTTCAATATATCGAGCAATGTCTTGCTTCATATTAGACCACCAGTACTTTTGACGGATGTCTAGATACATCTTGGTACTTCCCGGATGAATAGAGAGAGGGGTATCATGCGCTTCTTTCATCACCTTCTCTGTCATAAGCTCGAACCGGGGTACAACAATGCGATCTCTGAAGTATAAGGTTCCATCTTCACCAAGTGAGAAATCTCTGGATTTCTCTAAGGCAAGATCCTTTTTCATCAAATCCACATGAGCATCTTTGGCTTGAGCAGACTTAATTGCTTTCAGTGGAGTTGGTTACAGGACAAGGTTATTCAGAGAACCTTGTGGAACTAGTTGATGGTTCAGCTTGCATTGCTCTTCATAAAGGCGGGGTTGAGCTTTGAAGACCATGTGATTGTTGCAATAAGACTTACGGCTCAGGGCATTGGCCATTACATTAGCCTTGCCAGGTGTATAAGATATACCGCAGTTGTAGTCAGCAATAGCTTCCATCCGTCGCTGCTGACGGAGGTTCAGATCTGGCTGAGTAAACAAATACTTCAGACTCTGATGATCAGTGAAGATGTCACACGATTACCGAGAAGGTACTGTTGCCATAGCTTCAGTGCATAGATAACCGCAGCAAGCTCAAGGTCATGAACTGGGTAGTTCTCTTCATGAGGACGCACTTGACGAGAGGCAAAAGCAATCACTCTGCGCTCTTGCATTAGGACACAGCCTAATCCTTGACGTGACGCGTCGCAATAGATGACAAAGTCCTTGCGAGAATCAGGGGGAGCAAGCACTGCAGCAGATGTCAGCTTGTCTTTGAGTGCCTGGAAACTTTCCTGACATTTGTCTGTCCAATCGAACTTAATGCCTTTGTGAAGCAGATTGGTCAGTGGCTTGACGATCTTGGAGAAGTTCTCAACAAAGCAGTGACAATAGCTGGCTAGACCAAGAAAGCTTCTGACTTGCTTGACAGTCTTCGGAGGGGTCCAGTCAAGAATAGCCTGAACTCGCTCTGGGTTGACGGCAATACCGTCCTTGGAGATGACATGACCAAGGTAGGTGACTTCAGGTAACCAAAATTCGCAGTTGGAATACTTGGCACAAAGTTGATGTTCTCGAAGCTTCTCTAGAACAACTCGGAGATGTTCAGCATGTTCTTCTTTGGTCTTCGAATATACCAGGATATCATCCAGATAGACTACGACGAACTTGTCGAGGTAATCCATGAATATGTAGTTCATCAGATGAGAGAATGTGGCTGGAGCATTGGTCAAGCCAAAAGACATGACGGTGTACTCGTAAGAACCATAACGAGTGACGAATGCGGTCTTTGGAATATCCTCTTCACGAACACGGATTTGGTGGTAACCCAACCTCAAGTCGAGTTTAGAGAATATTGATGAACCAGCAAGTTGATCATATAGATCATTGATCCGAGGAAGCGGATATTTGTTCTGAATTGTAGCTTGGTTGATAGGACGATAGTCTTGTACCAAACGATTCGTTCCATCCTTCTTCTTCACAAATAGAGAAGGTGCTCCCCAAGCTGAGGAACTTGGACGAATGAAACCACTGTGAAGAGATTTGTCGATTTCTTCCTTAAGTTCAAGGAGTTCATGAGGCGACATCTTGTAGGGTCGTTTGGCAATAGGAACGGTGCCTGGTTTCAAGTCGATGACGAACTTGACAGCCCGAGTAGGAGGTATTCCTGGAAGTTCTTCTAGAAAGACGTCTAGGAAGTCACGAACAACTGGGATCTTTTCAATTCCCTCAAGAGGTGCTGCGTTCAATGCATAAAGTCGTGCTTCGGTGTTTTGAACAATCTGAGCATGGTAGCTTACTATCTCATCGGAAGGATGTAGGAGATGAACGACTTTGGTGGCACAAACGATAGAGGTAGTATGTGCTTTCAACCATTCCATTCCCAGAATGAGGTCAATGTTGGAAGACTCCAGAATAATGGGAGAAACATGAAATTCCAACCCTTCAATTTCAACGGGGACGTCGCGACCAATCATTGTAGTTCGACACTGACCCACAAGGGTGCGTACCACTATCGGAGTGTTCATGGGCTCGCATTGAATGTCGTGTGCATATGCAAAATTTTCTGACATGAATGAATGCGATGCTCCTGAATCAAATAAAACAGATGCTGGTACTGAATTAACAAGGAGAGTACCCATCACAGTAGCAGGCTGGTCTTGAGCTTCATTCAGATCAAAATGATTAGCCTGACCACGACCATAAGGTCTGGCATTGTTGTTCTGGGGCTGGTTGTTACGGCCATTTGAAGGCAAAGCCAGTTGGTTCTGATTCTGAGGGCAGTTCCTGGAACGATGGCCCGGAAGGCCACACTTTAAGCACAGACCATCATTGGGATTGTGAGCAGAAGCTTGGGGTGGTACAGCCCGAAGGGGCTACCTCTGCGGTGGAGGAGGTAGACGAGGTGCAGCATAGGACTGTCTTGGTGCGGGTGCAGTTGGACGATACATGTTGTGGGGAATCCATATCCGACGCTTCTGCCCTGACGGGCCCAAAGATGAGCCAACGTCACGGCTGTTCCTAAGGGATCCCTGGTGTTCCTGAAGACCAGTCTCAACCTGAATAGCCTTGTTCACCAAGGTGGAGAAGTCGGCAAAGTCATGAGCGAGAAGTGCTAGCTTAATATCAGGGTGAAGTCCATCACGGAACTTTTCTTGCCTACGAGCATCAGTTGCAATGTCTTCTTCAGCATAACGAGACAAGTCCAGAAATTCCCGCTGATAAGCATCTACAGTATTGTTGCCTTGGGTGAGGTTGCGGAAATCTCGCTTCTTCCTGTCCATGATTCCCTGAGGAATGAAGCAGGCACGAAAGGCAGCTTGGAAATCCAGCCAAGTGATGACCGTTCCAGCAGGTAGGGTACGCCTGTGGCTGTCCCACCATTGAGCAGCGGGACCCTTCAGAAAGAAAGATGCAAAGGTGACATAGCTAGCAGGGGCCACACTAACAGACTCCATTTCATATGTGATGTCGCGGAGCCAGTCATCAGCATCAAGGGGTTGAGTTGAGCTGCGGTAAATAGTTGGGTTGAGACGCATGAAGTCCTGCAGAGTTCTTGGGGTTGGCTGTTGATTCATGTTCGGACAACGAAACTAAGACATCATTCCTTCCATGAATTGATGATTCAGCTCAAACTATTGCATCATTCCAGCAAAGAATTCAGGCGGTGGTGGATCGTTGGCACCACGGCCACGACCAGCGGGTCTAACCATCCCGCTAACAAGTAACAGGGGGTAGTTAAGCATTGAGCATTTGTAAAAACAAGGATCATTCATGATGAAACATGCATAATGAATGAGGTATGATGGATACCACTTCGTTGTCATCACGATAGTGCGTGTACTATCCAGAATACCATTCTAAGGAAAAACTATGGCTTATCCAGCTTTGGGGTGAATGCGGTCACGGGATCCTAATGTTAGAGTTAGTAAAACCATTTAAACCCGAATAGAAGAGAGATCAGAGTCCTAGAGTATAGACGAGGAATAAAAGATCCTAATACCACCCATATGGCGACGTGGTCCCGTAAGACACACAGCCATGTTAGTAAAAGTTTTTGTAGTGACTAGACTCGACTTCGGCCAAGGAGTTGGAAAGGGGGCTACCTACAGGCAGTCGGCTCTGATACCAACTTGTGACGCCCTCGATTCAACCATACACTAATCATACACGCAAATGTGTACGATCAAGATCAAGGACTCATGGGGAGATATCACAACACAACTCTATACACAAATTAAAATAATACAAGCTTTATATTACAAGCCAGGGGCCTCGAGGGCTCGAATACATAAGCTCGAATACACAAGAGTCAGCAGAAGCAACAATATTTGAGTACAGACATAAGTTAAACAAGTTTTGCCTTGAGAAGGCTAGCACAAAAGCAACATTGATCGAAAAGGCAAGGCCTCCTGCCTGGGAGCCTCCTAACTACTCCAAGTTGTCAGCGGCCGTCACGTAGTAATAGGCACCCTCGGGGTAGCAGTAGTCATCAGTGGTGTCGTCTGGCTCCTGGGATCCGTCATCTGTTCGCAACAATCGGGTATGAAAAAAAGAGGTAGCAAAGCAGCCGTGAGTACTCATCCAAAGTACTCGCAAGACTTACATCAGATCTAAACTAAGTATGCATCTGTATCAAAGGAAATGGGATGTATCTATGGACTAAACTATAGAATGCCAGAAAGAAGGGGAAAGGCTAGCCTATCGAAGACTAGCATCTTCAAGCATCTTGCAACATATAGAAGAGTACATACCAACATAATGTAGAGTAGTAGAGTTATCAACCTCGGCCAGAGATCCTTTCTCGACTCCCTGCGAGAAAGCAATCCCAGAGCCATACTATCCATTCATCATAATCATGTCTCATAACCATTTCTCATCTCCAGTGTCCAGTTCTAGTTGTATCGATCGGGATACAACTCCAAGTGTCCGTTACCGTAGGACAGGCTATCGATATATGTTTTCTTCCCTGTAGGGGTGCACCAACTTACCCACCACGCTCGATTAACTCTGGCCGGACTCACTTTCCTGGGTCATGCCCGGCCTCGGCCAAACAATACGCCGCAACCCGACCTAGGCTTAATAGAGAGGCCAGCACGCCGGACTAAACCTATGCCCCCAGGGGTCATGGGCCATCGCCCCAGGAACTCCTGCACGTTGTGTGGGCGGCCGGTGAGCAGACCTAGCTACCTCCTTCAACAAGGCAGGACCTTACACAGTCCAACCCGGCGTGCGCCGCTTAGTCACTGACGTCTATTAAGTTTCAGCTAATGTATATGACGCAGAACGCCATTACTATACCCACGTGATGGTTAGTGCTATTAGGCCAGAGGCCCCTCGGATCAAATATCCAAATCGTAGTGGATTAGGAGCACGCGATAACGAGCAGAGACTCACGATCGATGTGGCCCCATCGCCCCATCTCGAGTACTTGCGGCAAGGGCTAATAATGCCCGGCCACGCCTCGTAAGTATCTTGCGGGAACCTTCCAGGTCAACCCGACTCCACATCACTCGCTATTAAGCTCGCGCGGGTACCCCTCAGGGCCGACCCGTCTTTAGTAACATGGCTCAGTGCAAAGTCATAGTAACCATAGTAACTATGTGTCTAACACCAAGGGGAAAACCCGAGGAATCACCCCCGGTGAATTCCACTCGATGTTATCATCAAGGTGAACGTAAGAGGATCCACCCTCGAGGTTCACACTTGAGGGGTTGCACGACAGAGCCGTATCGGAAGTGGTTAAGGAGGAAATCACCCTCGATGACCATGACCGGATAGCTACACTATAGAGGTCTCATCAGGAGTGATGTATGAGGTTCCACCCTCAGCACTCGATGGTAACTCTACAGAGTCGTACAACTAAGGGGGGTGATGTGCGATGTCGGGGCCTGGACATCGATCACGTTGATCGAGCCATCGAACATAAAGCGGGGCAACTGGGACAAGGTGGGGGTCACTGATGGATCTCTAACCAACCTATACTGAGCAGTTTAGGATAAGCAGGTGAGGTATGAAAGCAGGTAACAACAACATGCTATGCATCAAAGTAGGATCATACAGAAAGCAGTAGTAGTTCTAATGCAAGCATGAGAGGGAAAGAAATAGGTGATATCGGAATGCTCAAGGGGGGGTTTGCTTGCCTGGTTGCTCTGGCAAGGAGGGGTCATCGTCGACGTAGTCGATCACAGGGGCAACATCAGTCTCGGGGTCTACCGGAGAGAAGAGGGGGAATAAATAGTAAATACAGAGCAAACAATGCATCACAAGGCATAACATGACGATAGGCAGAGCTAGGGTTGCCCTAACGTAGTACTACACATTGCAGACGGAGGGGACAAACATCCGAGGATGAATTCCCAACGTTAATTGGATTCCAGACAGAGGAAAAGAGGGGGAAAGTTCCATGTTCAACATGCTAGGGGCATGTTACAGATGAACGGACCGCGTATACGGATTGGTTGGATTTTTCTGAGCAACTTTCATGTAGAAAACATTTTCATCCGAGTTATGGTTTAATTTCTATGAATTTCTAAAGATTTTCCTATTTTCTGGATTTATTTTATTTACAAAAAAAGATATATGATGTCAACATGATGTCACAGTGAGATCAGCAGGTCAACAGACGGCTGACCAGGTCAAACCCGACATGGGGGACCCACCTATCATAGACAGTGGGTTAAACAGAGTTCAAACTAATCTAAATTTAGTTAGTAAAACTACTGGGCCCATCTGTCAGTGTCTAATTAACTAAACTGATTAGTTTTAATTATTAAAACATTTTAGTTACTGGAATAAGCGGTGGGGCCCGCGTGTCATTGGCTGGGGCCTGCCTAGTCAGCATAGTTGACCAGGTCAACTGGTCAACAGGGGGCCAGGGGCCCCACTGGCAGTGACCCAGGGGGTGGCCCTAGGTGTGCCAGCTCAGCGCGGCCGGCGGCTCAACGCCGGC
The DNA here is from genome assembly GCA_034509565.1 of Triticum monococcum. Lineage (NCBI taxonomy): Eukaryota > Viridiplantae > Streptophyta > Magnoliopsida > Poales > Poaceae > Triticum > Triticum monococcum. Next base: position 522,450,136 of record CM067842.1, on the reverse strand, counting down.
GATGCCAAATGCATGGCGCTTCTCGGATCTCGCCGGAAAACGCGTAGAGGGCTCGGGGAGGACGGGGGCTAGGCTCATTCGAACGAGCTCTCAGCATCGCGTCCAATGGTGGCCGTAGCATCGCCGGACTTGGCCGGAATCGGTGCCGGCAAGCGGTGGAGGTGGCGGCGTGCACGGATGCTCGACGAATTCGGAGCTACGGCGCGCTATCGAGCAAACGGAGAGCCTGGGGGGTATCTACGCGGTGCGGGGAGTGCAACGGGCTTGAGCCCATGACCAAAAGGTCACCGGAGCCTTGCCGGCGGCGAGCTCCACGGCGATGCGTTCGTACGCTCATCGGGGACGGCGCTATGAGGCACGGGAGGAAGCGTGCGCGTGCGTGTTGGGCTCCTAGGGACACGAGGAGTCCGACCGTGGCCTCAAGCGGCGGTGACATCGACCACATCGAGGGCCACAAGCTCGTCGGCGGCGAGGAGAGCACGGACGCGGCGACAGCTAGCTACGGCACGCGTAGATGCTAACGGAGGGTAGCAGGAGATGGATAATCTCACCGAGTGGCACATGGAGGCCGGTGAAGGCTTAGTAGCAGCAGGAGTTGACGGTGCTCGTCGGAGACGCGCCGAGGATCCGAGGAAGAAGACGAGGTTGGGGCAGCGTTCGCAGCCACGCCGGCGTCCTGCGGCTCGTCAGGGAGGCGTAGTTGAAGGAGGTGGAGTGAGCGGACACGTCGGAGAGGTGCGGAGGTCGCGGTGGCCGCGAGTTCTACGGCGGCGAGGCCATGGCGGCGCTCGGATGCGGTGGGGAACGAGGGGTAGTGCAAGGAGGGGTCCGGTGGGAGAGGGAGAGGCGGAGCGGGCGACAGTGGAGAGCGGGGGGAAAGGACCGAGGCGGCAGGGATCCTTATCCCCTCGGGGCGGCGCCGGCGAGCCTGTTGGACGGGGACGGCTCGGGCGGGCGGGCGCTCGGTCGGCTGTACAGGAGAGAGAGGCGACCGGGACGGGGATGGGTTAGGTGGGCTGGATGGGCCGGTCTAGTTGGGCTAAGGTCCAGGGCAATTAGTGGGGGAGGGGGTCTTTCTCCTTCCCCTCCTTTTCTCCTTTTCTTTTCTCTTTTTTAGAGCTTTTCTGATTTAGCTATTTTAGGCCACATAGGCATTTTGCAAAAATGTTGGTTCGCCACCAATATTACTAGGAGAATATTTTACACATGATGAACATTTTAGTTTTCTTGTTTGAGCATTTTTGAAATTCACTCAGAATTTGAATTTGAATTCAACTGGAATTTGAAAGAACATGAGACAATAATGATCAGGCACATGTTTAGCAAAAAGATTAGCTTAACCCCAAGGGTTACTGTAGCATCAGTACACCGGGGTGTTATAGAGCTCATAAAGGATTATGATATGAAGTTGCACTATCATCCAGGAAAGGCCAATGTTGTAGCAGATGATTTGAGCCGCAAGAGCTATGCTAACAGTCTCATAACCGGAGGATTACCGCAGAAGTTGGCCGACGATCTCAAGGAACTTTGTTTGGAGATAGCTCCAAGAGGTTTTGTTGCAGCTTTGGAAGTTCAGTCCATGTTATTGGGAAAGATTCGAGAAGCCTAGAAGACTGATAAGGAGATTGCTAAGATAAAGGAGAAGATGAGTAAAGGAAAAGCAAAGGGTTTTCGTGAGGACGAACATGAAACTTTATGGTTTGAGGACCGTATTTATGTGCCTAATAACCCAGAGATCAGGAGATTAATACTTTAGGAAGCTCATGAATCGCCATACTCGATTCACCCCGGAAACACCAAGATGTATTTGGATTTGAAGGAACGTTTCTGGTGGACAGCTATGAAGAAGGATCTTACTGAGTATGTAGCAGTATGTGATGTCTGTCAGAGAGTGAAGGCAGAACACCAGATGCGAGCAGGGTTACTACAGCCTATGCCGATACCCGAATGGAAATGGGACAAACTTGGCATGGATTTTATCATTGAATTAACCAGGACCCGAACAGGATATGACTCCATCTGGGTAGTAGTAGATCGCTTGACCAAAGTGGCTCACTTTATCCCCGTGAAAACCACTTATACGGGCGCAAAGTTGGCAAAGATATATATGACCAGGATCATATGTCTGCATGGAGTTCCAAGGACCATCATATCAGATCGAGGAACATAGTTTACTTCGAAGTTTTGGAATCAGTTGCACCAGACTTTGGGTACCAGGCTAGCGTTCAGTACAACCTTTCATCTACAGACAGATGGACAGACCGAGAGAGTCAATTAGATTCCGGAGGACATGTTGAGAGCGTGTGCGCTAGATTATGGATCTAGTTGGGATCATAATTTGCCTTACGCAGAGTTCTCATATAACAACAGCTACCAGGCTTGTTTGAAGATGGCCCCTTTCGAAGCCTTGTATGGAAGGAGGTGCAGGACACCCTTGATGTGGGATGAAGTCGGAGACCGTCAGTTGTTCGGACCACATTTAATAAAAGAGTCTGAAGAGAAGGTTAAATTGATTTGTGATAGACTGAAGGTAGCTCGGTCCAGGCAGAAGAGTTATGCCGATACTAAATGCAAGGAGGTAGCCTACAGAATCAGAGATAGAGCATATCTCCGTGTGTCACCACTTCGAGGAGTTAAATGATTTGGATTCAAAGGAAAGTTAGCCCCAAGATTTGTAGGACCATACCAGGTTTTGGAACGTATTGGAGAAGTGGCCTACAAGTTGGAGTTACCCGAAGGATTGTCAGGAGTTCATGATGTGTTTCACGTTTCCCAGTTGAAGAAGTGCCAAGCAGAGATGGCCGATATTCCTCTAAGAGATACAGTGCCCCTGGAAGCAATCCAGTTGGAGAGTGACCTTACCTACGAGGAGAAACCATCAAGATTCTCGAGTTTGCCAGCCGAGTTACATGCAGCAAGCTCATCAAATTTTGCAAAGTTCAGTGGAGCCACCATACCGACGAAGAAGCCACCTGGGAACGAGAAGAAGACCTACGGAAAGACCAAACACACCTATTTGCTAGCCAACCCAAATCTCGAGGGCGAGATTCATCTTAAGGGGGGTAGGTTTGTAACATCCCAATTTTCAATTTGGATGTTAAACATTAGGTCATCATATGCATCCATGCCCTTTGCATTTTTAATTTGCTTTGTTGGGACATTTTGATCCTAGAGGCCTTAAGCAACTCAAGGACCATTTGAGAGAGTTGGAGGTTTTTCATAAAATCCATTTTGAATTTTTTTTAAATTGGTAAATTGGATCAAAGTGATCTTTATTTGAAATTATTTTTCCAATTATTTCAAAAAAAACAAAAGAAATAATGAGAGAAGATAATATGACTTCTTCAAAACAGAGGAAATACTGGAAATTTAATTTTAAATAAAAATATATTTTAGTTTATTTTTATTTGAGATTTATTCGAGTAAATTAGGGAAAAATTGCATTTTTAAGAATTGCATTATAGCCCAGAAAAATGTTCATGTTGTCCTAAATATTAGGAGAGGGCCGTGAAAATTGTTTTTGCGATTTTAGGATTTTTATTTATTTTATTTTTTGGATTTTTTAGTTCGGCGAAATTATTTTAAAAAAAACTTTGACCGACCAGGCCGAAGGCCCAGCCAGTCCAGCACAGCCGCCGCCGCCTTCCCTCACGCCGCGCCGCCCGTGCCCGAGCCGGACTCCGGCAAGGAGTCCGACGCTGCCCTGCCTCCGTCGCCCCCTCGCCCAAATCGACGCCGTCCCCCCTCCTTTACAATCCACCTCCCCCCCTCTCCTTAGTCGCCGCACCCTGCCACCGTCGCCGCAGCCACACACCGCGGCCCGCGCGGCCGACGCCGCCGCATGTGCCGCGTCGCCGCCTCCTGCCACTTCCAGCCAACGACGCCACGTGCCACCGCCGCTGCCGACACCACCGACACCACCCGCCGCCGCAAGCCCGCCGCCCCACGCCGCTCGTAGCTGCCGCCGCCGCACCGCGCAACTCCACTGCCCCACCGCGCCACCCCGCGACCACTCCGCCGCCCGAGCCGCCCCGCCTCGCCGCCGCCGGAGCGGCTCCCGTTGCCACAGTTAAACGCCGTCGCCACCGGTTTTCCCACACCAAACTGGTAAAAACCGAAGAGAAACTGCTCGGTTTTTTTATAAAGTTCGGTTTTTCATTTAGATCGTTTTTAGGTTTTGTTATTTAGCGAACGTTCACCCGATTTTCTCTATTAGTGAACGAATTCATTCATTAGTCTCTGTTAGCGGACGTTCGTCCGATAGATTTTTATTTTCGGCCAGGGACCTATCTGTAATTACTTTTATCGTAGATTAGTCCCTAATTTTCAAACCTTCGCTACTTTTTGCTCGTTTGTCCAAATCCAGTGAAACCAACGCCAAAATCTTCGTCCCGATCTCCTCTATCATGACAATCAACTTGAACATGATTTTGGAAATTTATAATTTGATTTCAGGCAGATTTGATTCCGAACTTCTTTTGATCGCAGTTTGAGTTTCGTAACTTCGATTCGATAGATTCTTTTTGCAAATCGAAAATCTTCACTTGAACTTTCAGTTTACTTCTTTTCTTTTGGGTTTTACCTTTGCATCTTATGCTTGAGTGCTTATGTATGCTATTGTTTGCTTACAATAGAGTTTCCGGAGTGCAAGGCTTGCTACTATGAATCTCTAGGGTTTTCCGATCGTCAGCAAGGCAAGTAACACTTTGATCATATCCCTTTACTACCCAATTTTTATACATTAGTTTCAACCCTCTAACTTTGCATGAGTAGGATTTGATAACATGTGGATATTGGAAAGTAGTTGATGAGGTAGGAACCTATTGTCTTATATTCAAACCTCGGGTGTTACTACGTTGTGCATATACTCCTTTGCTATGCTAGTAGACGTGGTTTGGTTTGACAGAATACATGAAAGATGTGAGAGTTATTATTAACTAAGGGAACTTAAGGTGGCTACTTTAATACACATCTGGGTGGATTGGTTGTGGGCACCTGGGGATATACCGGTGTTGTCCAAGGAGATCCCGGGGAACCCGTGTGATCATCCTATGGTTTGCCACCCAGGCTTGAGATCATAATGTTATTTATGTTGGAAACTTCCGTGTGCAGCCATAAGCCATTATGGGCTCTGGCATCGTTGAGTAAGTTGTGTGACCCCTTTTAGTGGTGGGCTAGCAGATGTAGGGGATGTAGGTCGTACTATCTACCCATAGTAAAGAGTAAATGCTTCTGAAAGACTGTGTCTCGGTCATCCATTTCTCAAACATCATGTATTGTGAGAAATTCAATGGAGGAGATCGAGTCTTGTGGGGAAAAGTGTGCAAACCTCTACAGAGTGTACAAACTAATCATGATTAGCCGTGTCCCCGGTTATGGACATCTTGAGTATCTGGTGCTTGAATTATTATGTTAATCTCATCACTTTAATTAATTAATTTTGCCGGGTTATTAATTTCTTTAATTTTGGGTTTGAGTTGGGGTTACCTTCTCAATAATTTCAACAAACTTTGCAGTTAAAAAATATATTCCTTTGTTGTAGGGAAAAACTAGCTTTATGCAAATGATAACCAAAGAGCCTCCACCAGCCATATATGCATGTAGTGATAGCTGTTATTTTGTTCATTGCTCTATAGTGTTATTTGGCCAACATATTCCATGTGCTGACCTACACGGCTGCAACGTATCATGTTGCAGAATTTTCAGACGAAGAGTAAGGTGCACTAGGTCGTTGTCATGCACTCAGCTTTTGCCGTGGAGTTGGATGGACTCATTTATCTTTGAAGCTTCTGCAGTTGTCTTATTTAGATGGCCTTCAGCCATATTATTGTAATAAGTACTCTATTTGAGACTCTTGATGTAATAAGTGTGTGATTGAAATTCTGCAATAAATCCTCGAGTACTGTGTGTGTCAGCAATACTGATCCAGGGATAACACTTAAGCGCAGAGACTTGACTGTCTGAGGTCGGGTTGCTACAATCATGTGGTGAGGAAAGATCTAGGCACATATGTCCAGTTGAATATAGATATCATGAGTTATTATTGTTGACATCACCCTTGAGGTGAATACATTGGGAGGCGAAACAGTAAGCCCCTATCTTTCTATGCATTCAGTTGAAACGTTTTGCTCATGTGTACGCGGTGAGTGTTAGCAATCATAAAAGACTATATGATGGTTGGGTATGTGGACTTGCCTAAAGGCTCCGATACATGACCCTTCCTGAAAACATGATGAATTGTAGTTGCAAAGTTGACTGAGAACAAAGTTTGTTGGTTTTTAATAGAGTTTTTGCTTCATACTTCGATTGTGTGATGAATAGTTACTTATTCATGAGTAGTATATGATAGAAGTTCTATGATAAAAGTCTTATGTTTAATTTTATTGCTATTAATAAACATGATGCTTCTATGTCCGTATTTTGTTTTTATCCACACCTTTCTCTCTCAAAGCATGTGGACATGTTTTTCGATTTCGGTTTTCACTTGAGGACAAGCGAGGTCTAAGCTTGGGGGAGTTGATACATCCATTTTGCATCATGTTTTCTTACTGTTATTTATAATGTTTTTATCCATAATAATGCTTTTTGGATTAATTCTAATGCCTTTTCTCTCATAATATGCAAGGTATACACAAAGAGGGAGAATTCCGGCAGCTGGAAATCTGGACCTGAAAAAGCTACGTCAGGCTACCTATTCTGCACAACTCCAAATGAGCTAATACTTCACGAAGAATTTTTATGAAATATTTAAGAATTATTGGAGGAAATAACTACTAGCGGGGGCCCACCAGGTGGGCACAACCCACCTGGGGCGCGCCAGGGAGCCCAGGCGCGCCCTGGTGGGTTGTGCTCACCCAGGCCCACCTCCGGTGCCCGTCTTCTGGTATATAAGTCATTTTGACCTAGAAAAAATAAAGAGAGGACTTTTGGGATGGAGCGTCGCCGCCTCGAGGCAGAATTTGGGCAGGAGCACTTTTGCCCTCCAGCGGAGCAATTCCGCCGGGGGAACTTCCCTCCTGGAGAGGGAAATCATTGTCATCGTCATCACCAACAACTCTCCCATCTTGGGGAGGGCAATCTCCATAAAAATCTTCAACAACACTATCTCATCTCAAACCCGAGTTTATCTCTTGTGTTCAATCTTGTTACCGGAACTATAGATTGGTGCTTGTGGGTGACTAGTAGTGTTGATTACATCTTGTAGTTGATTACTATATGGTTTATTTGGTGGAATATTATATGTTCAGATCCAATATGCTATTTAATACTCCTATGATCATGAGCATGTTTATCATTTGTGAGTAGTTACTTTTGTTCTTGAGGTCACGGGAGAAATCATGTTGCAAGTAATCATGTGAACTTGATATGTGTTCGATATTTTGATAGCATGTGTGTTGTGATTCCCTTAGTGGTGCTTTGTGAACGTCGACTACATGACACTTCACCATATTTGTTCCTAAGGGAATGCATTGTGTAGTAGCAATTAGATGATGGGTTGCGAGAGTGACAGAAGCTTAAACCCTAGTTTATGTGCTATTCCGTGAGGGACCGATTGGATCCAAAAGTTTAATACTATGGTAAGAATTTATTCTTAATAATTTTCTCGTAGTTCTGGATGCTTGCGAGAGGGTTAATCATAAGTAGGAGGTTTGTTCAAGTAAGAACAGCACCTAAGCATCGGTCCACCCACATATCAAATTATCAAAGTAGCGAACACAAATCGAACCAACATGATGAAAGTGACTAGATGAAATTCCCGTGTACCCTCAAGAACACTTTGCTTATAAGAAGAGACCATTTTGGCCCGTCCTTTGCCTTAAAAGGATTGGGCTACCTAGCTGCACTTTTGCTACTACTATTGTTACTTGCTTGTTACAAATTATCTTGCTATCAAACTACTCTGCTACTTACAATTTCAACACTTGCAGACATTACCTTGCTGAAAACCACTTGTCATTTCCTTCTGCTCCTCGTTGGGTTCGACACTCTTACTTATCGAAAATAGCTACAATTGACCCCCTATACTTGTGGGTCATCAAACAGCAGTACTACCGCTCGGATGGTACTACCGCCCCAGTTCCGCGGTACTACCGCTCGAGGCCCTAGCTTCCAGAATGCTCACATAAGCCTTCCTTTCTCACTTTTGATTCTCCTTGGCTTATGCATAGTTTGTATTCATGCTTTCCCTTGCGGTTTTGTGTCTCTTCATGTGGTAGTAGCTTCAAGGTTCGTCGCAAGAATGCGAATCCCCCATCCAAGCGTGGGCGCACCCACATTGCTAGAGTTGTGTATTCAGAAGATGAAGAAGAGGTTGCCCCCACACGACCGCCTGCTTATCGTCAGTATTCCAGGAACAAGGGCAAATCCAATGTCAAGACAGCTGCTCGCAAGAAGAAGGAACCTTTCAAGACAGCTGTTGAGTTGAAGCAAAATGAGTATTGGCCATACCGTGAGCAAAATCCCTACCTCCTTCCTCAGGATCCCTCTCTTGTTGGCACACCGTTTTGTACCAAGGACCAATCTCTTGTGTACTATGAATGGCTGAAGGGAAGGAAGAACCTGTTTGTGAAGATGAAGTCAATCAACATGGCGCACATGGAGAAGTACCATGCATATTTTGGAGAAGCGTGTGCCCACTGTGAACAACTCAACATCGTGCCCCTCATGACTTTCAACTATGATTTTGATGCAGAGTTGGTAACACAGTTCTTTGCAACCATATGGTTTGGCACAAACATCGAGCGCACTTTGATATGGATGACCAATGGCAGGAAGTTGCGCACCACTTGGGGTGCTTTTATGGAGCTTCTGGGATATCCTAACGAGGGGCTGAGGAAGCCCCTTGGCCTTCGTCCTCATCATGAAGGGGGCCTACTCACAAGGATAAGTTGCTTCCTCATATGACCATCACCAAGACAGAGAAATGTGTCAAGAAGGAGCTGGAGCCTTTCTTTGACATTATGCATCGCATTTCCGGCACACTCTCTTTCCTCGGATTGGCAACTTGGACATGGTGCATGGGCACCTTGTGGATATGTTACTGTTATGTCACTCTGAGAAGGGCTCGGGTGCAGTCTTGGATGTCTCTCATGTCATGTGGAAGGAGCTAGTGAATGCTACTTATGGAGATCATTGCCTGATTTATGCTCCCTTCCTCTTCAGGTTGATTCAGACTACCTGGAGCTCCACTTTCCTTGGTGAGCCTCTTGAGACCGGACCTTTGACTTCTCATGGCGTCCTCAACTTGCGTCAGAAGGAGCTTTGGGCCTCTACTACTCGTCCTGAGGCGGCAATTTATTCTACTTCTCGAGAGGATCAGGGTGATGATGGTGTTTTTGCTCCCGGCACTGACCATTCCTCTGGTTAGTCAGGTTGGGCGGCTAAGCTCAAGCACAAGGTGAAGAAGCTCTTTCGCCTTCAGACCGATGTTCAGCACAAGATGTACTTGGCACATGTGGATACCAAGAAGGCTCGTCAGGAGTGGAAGGCTATTATGAGGAAGCTTGAGATTCCAGTTCAGGATGGCTCTGGGGATCGTATCACTCCGGGGGACAAGTGGATTTCTTCACACTCTCATTGGACGGACTCGGATGAGTCCAATGCTGCTACTGTCGACGTTCTGGGAATGGGGGTCCCCAGACTTGCCTGCCTGCGGCCTACAGCGTGGCTCAAAGGAGGCCCAGCATGGCCCATCTTCATCAACACAAGGCTCAAGACCCTCGCGAGGGGCCAAGCCTCGCGAGGCGGACGACACGGAGCTTCCTCAGGCACGGCCTCATCAGGTTGGCTCGCGAGGAGGCGGAGAGATCAAGGCGGGGTACCTCGCGAGGTGCCCATGACGCAAGCCATGAGGACTTAGGGCGCTAGGCGGGTGCCAGCGCGCGCAGCGTCCATCTTTCCTCTTTGGTGCAAAGGGGGCAAGCGCAGCGGCGGAGTACCGAGGCATCATGCAAAGGTTGCCATTTCGGTGCAACGAGGCCAAGACCAGGAGGACTACGAGACGGAGGTCACCGTGGAGCCCAAGACAGCGTCATCACCAGAGCTTTGCGCAAGCGAAGACTGCTTTTGTCAGGATAGTTGATACTTGCTGTCCCCCTTCAAATTAGCCCGCCATTGTTGGCTCCCTTCCCGCTCGATATTTGGGAAGAGGACTATGGCCTCTATAAATAGGACCAGCCACCCACGTGGTAGGGGGGATCGAAATTAGAGAGAGAGAGAGAAGGGTGACTGAACTCCTCCTAGCAGTTCATCGCCCTAGTCAAGAACAGACCCTCGCGAGGCTGTTCTTCCTTGTATTGTTCATCATCATCAGCCCCAGGAGGCAATCCACCAACCACACACTGGAGTAGGGTATTACACCACAATGGTGGCCCGAACCAGTATAAATCTTGTGTCCCTTGTGCAGTTCTTTTAGTAGTTTAGTTCTTTGCGAGGCGGGGAGGTAGAAGGCGTAATCTCCGCGCGCACCCTAGTGTTCGAACCTTAAGGGTCTGCCGGAACCCGAAATCCAACATTTGGCGAGCCAGGTAGGGGCGCGCCGGAATTCATCGTCCACCGCCCCGTTCTCCTCCGACCGTCGCATCCATGTCTGACGCTCGTCGAGCCCGCGCCGAGCGCCGGGCCGCCATCGCTTCTCGCGTCGCCCAAACGGCACCCGTCGGCGGACGCCCTCGCCATTCCCCGTCGCCCGCCGTCAACGCCGCCACCGGCCCGGCGGGGGGCGAGCAGCAAGCATCGTCTCAGCATCCATCCGTGCGGCAAGACGGCCACACCGCTACTCCATCGCTCGCACCCGCTGGTTCTTCGTCCCGCGTGCTCCGCGCGCCCTTAGAGGCTCGAGCTGCGCTCCTCGCGGCAAACGAACTCCTGCGCTACCGCCCCGTCGAAGACGTCTACGAAGAATGGCTCGACCGCGTTGCCGAGCTCGTCCGTGCTGCAAGGGGCTCTCCTGCGCCGTCCCATCGCGCTACACCAACACCCCCGGTCGTCGCGGCCCTCCTAGGCGGCTCGCAGGCGCCGCCCACAAGTCATCACATCAAGCCGTTCATCCACCGGGTCAGCGCCGCTTCCACGCGGCAGGGGGCTCCCCCGGAATGGACGGCGCCCGAGACCGGCCTGACCTTTGGGTCGGAGGACCACCCCTCCAACTCGGCCGGCTCGGGCGCGCTCCCCATGTTGTGCACCCCCACCATCTGCCAGGTGGCCGTCACCAGGACCCTCGTTGATGGCGGCGTAGGCCTCAGCGTGCTCTCGGTCGAGGCATTCAACCTCCTCCGCATACCTCTGGAACGGTTGCAACCCAGCCGGCCCTTCTCAGGCGTCGGGGGCGAGTCGTCCAGTTCCTTGGGACAGATCCGGCTCCCAGTGACCTTTGGCACCTACGACAACTTCCGCACAGAGCTGGTCGACTTCGACATTACCCCCATCGGTGTTCCCTACAACGCCATCCTTGGCTACCCAGCACTAGCCCAATTTATGGCCGCGATGCACCCGGCGTACAACCTCATGAAGATGCCCGGGAGCAAAGGTATCCTCACTATGCACGGGGACACCGGGGACGCGTTGCGGGCACTCAAGCTCGCCTTCAAGACGGCGACGTCGGCACAACACGCTGACTTGGAGACCCCCGAGGTCAAGGGGGCTGCACCCGCCAAGAAGAAACAGTTGTTCACCCAAGACAAGGCGGAAACCAAACAGATACCCGTCGATGAGGACGGGTCCACCAACGCCACTTTCACCATAGGCGCCCACCTCAAGCCCGAGCAGGAGGAGGCCCTGGTCAGGTTCCTGCGCAAACAAGAAGGTGTTCGCTTGGGAGCCGGACCAGTTGGCAGGGATCCCTAGAAGTGTAATCGAGCACCACCTCAACGTGCGCCCTGTGAAGCAGAAGGCCAGGCGGCAGTCCACAGAAAAGCAGGCCTTCATCGTCCAAGAGACCCGCAAATTAGAGGCCGCTGGGGTCATCCGCGAGGTCCGATACCCAGATTGGTTGGCCAACAATGTCGTCGTGCCAAAGAAGGGAGGGAAGGAGCGTATGTGTGTCGACTTCACCAACCTCAACAAAGCATTCCCGCAAGATCCGTTCCCGCTCCCCCGCATCGACCAGATCATCGATTCCACTGCGGAATGCGACCTGTTATGCTTCCTGGATGCCTTCTCTGGGTATCACCAGATCAAGATGGCGGTAGAAGACGTCGAGAAGACGGCCTTCCTGACCCCGTGTGGGGGGTACTGCTACACGTGCATGCCATTCGGGCTGCGTAACGCAGGGGCGACCTTCCAGCGGCTGATGCACATCACCTTGGGCCCGCAGCTCGGGAAGAACGTTGAAGCTTACGTCGATGACATCATGGTAAAGTCTCGGGAGGCCGGGACCTTGATACAGGATCTGGAGGAAACCTTCGCGAGCCTCAATGCAGTGAACCTACGGCTCAACCCAGAGAAGTGTGTGTTCGGAGTCCCCTCGGGCAAGCTCTTGGGTTTCCTCGTGTCCCACCGGGGCATCGAGGCTAACCCAGAGAAGGTTAAGGCGGTGGAAGACATGAGCTTGCCAAAGACCCTCAGAGAGATGCAGAAGCTCATGGGGCGCGTGACCGTGCTAGGGCGCTTCATCTCCAAGTTAGGAGAGTGAGCCCTGCCCTTCTTCCAGCTAATGAAGAAAAAGGGGCCCTTCGAGTGGACTGAAGAGGCCGACAGGGCATTCCATGATCTCAAGAGATACCTGACCAGCCCACCGGTCATGGTGGCACCGCGCCCTCAGGAGCCCCTGGTGCTTTACCTCGCCGCCACTTCTTACTCCGCTAGCGCAGCCTTGGTGGCAGTAAGAGAGGAGCGCCGAGTCAAAACCATGGTAGCAGCCCAGGACAAGGCAGAACAGGAACAAGGAAGGCCTATAGAGACCACCACCGCAGCTAAGGAGGGTCAGCCGCCGCAGAGGGACGCACCAGAGGCGGGAGAAGCCCCTCTACCAAATGGCCAGTCTCAGGAGGCCTCATTGCCTCAAGAGGCGCCACGGTCTTCGGTAGGAGCCACCAGCACTGACGCACTCCGCCTCGTTGAGCACCCAGTGTACTTCGTCAGCACAGTGCTGCGGGATGCAAGGGCATGGTACCCTATGCCTCAGAAACTCCTCCTCGCGCTACTGGTGGCTTCGCGCAAGCTGCGGCACTATTTTTAGGGTCACCCCATCAAGGTCATCTCGTCATACCCCCTGGAGAGAGTGCTCAGGAGCCCTAATTCAGTAGGAAGGGTCGCTGAGTGGAACATAGAGCTACAAGCGTTTCAGCTCGAATTCAGCACGACCAGGGTCATCAAGGGAGCAACGTTGGTAGATTTTGTGGCAGAATGGACGAAGGCGCCAGGACTAAAGGCCGATGAGGATCGGTCCCTATCCCCGGGAAGCGAGTCACCAGAAGGCTGGGTCATGTACTTCGACGGGGCGTTCTCCAGGCATGGCGCTGGAGCTGGGGCGGTGCTTATATCACCCACACAAGACAAGCTCTACTACGCCGTGCAACTCTGTTTCCAGCAAGGCGAAAAGGTCTCCAACAACATAGCGGAGTATGAAGGTTTAATAGCCGGCTTGAAGGCCGCGGTCGCCCTGGGAGTGAAACGCCTCACCATCAAGGGCGATTCGCAGCTCCTTGTCAACTTCTCCAACAAGGTGTATGAGCCGAAGGATGAGCACATGGAAGCCTACCTTACGGAAGTCCGCAGGATGGAGAAGCAATTCTGGGGGTTGGAGTTACAGCATCTGCCCCGTGGCACCAATCAGGAGGCCGACGATATCACCAAACGCGCGTCCAGACGGTTACCCCAGGAGCCTGGCGTCTTCGAGGAGCGGCTCTTCAAGCCCTCAGCTCTGCCGTCATTGTCAAACACGGCTCAGCCCTTGGAGGAGCTCCCCCAGCCACCTACCTCAGGAGCTCCGACCTGTGGCCCGGCCTCAAGAGCACGCCTGCTCCTGACGATGGAACCTCAGGAGGGATGTTGGATCATGGAGCTCCGGAGCTACTTGACGCAAGGGACCTTGCCGGAGAAGGAGGAGGAGGCGGAGCGAGTGGCACGCCAGGCCACGGCATACTGCATCAGAGATGGAGAGCTCTACCGGAAGCGACCAAACGATGTATCCCTGCGCTGCATCTCCAGGGAGCAAGGGAAGGAGCTACTGGAAGATATACACGGCGGCGACTGCGGACATCATTCGTCATCGCGGACCCTCGTCGGCAAGGCATTCCGCAGTGGGTTTTATTGGCCCACCGCGCTTAGTGACCACGTGGAGCTAGTGAAAGCTTGTGAAGCCTGCCAGTTCAACGCCAAGCAGATCCATCAGCTAGCAGGAGGCTTGGAGACTATTCCCCTTTCATGGCCATTCGCAGTCTGGGGGCTGGACATCTTGGGCCTGTTTCCTCGGGTGCCAGGGGGCTATCGCTACCTCTACGTTGCCGTGGACAAATTCACCAAGTGGGCTAAAGTGGAGGCTGTCCGCGCCATCCCTGCAGGCTCCGCGGTCAAGTTCATCAAGGGCATCGTAAACCGGTTCGGGGTGCCGAATCGCATCATCACAGACAACGGCTCGCAGTTCACCAGTAACCTCTTCAAAACATACTGTGCTAACCTTGGAACGCAGATATGCTACGCCTCAGTGGTGCACCCCCGAAGCAACGGCCAGGCCGAGCGAGCCAACGCGGAGGTCCTGAGGGGCCTCAAGACCAGGACGTTCAAGAAGAAGCTGGAGGCCTATGGCAGAGGATAGTACGACGAGCTTTAGTCCGTGCTGTGGTCCATCCGCACCACCGCGACCAAACCGACGGGCGAGAGCCCATTCTTCCTGGTCTACGGAGCGGAAGCGGTCCTCCCTCACGAGTTCAAACGTCGCTCCGCGTGGGTCCTGGCGTTCGACGAGGCACAGCAGGACGCCATGCGGGGGATGGACCTTGTGTTGGGGGAGGAACGTCGCCGGGAGGCCGCGCTGCGGGCGGCGAGGTATCAGCAAGCGCTGCGGCGATATCACTGCCGCAACATCCGCCCCAGGACTCTTGAGGTAGGAGACCTCGTGCTCAGGCGGGTCCTCTCCTGGGAGGGACTGCACAAGCTCTCTCCCATGTGGGAGGGCCCGTTCAAGGTTGTTCATGTTTCCAGGCCCGGCTCCGCGCGCTTGGAGACTCAGGAGGGAGTGCCGGTCCAGAATGCATGGAACATCCAGCACCTCCGGAGATTCTACCCCTGAAAAGGCCTGGAGCCTGTGAAGCAAGGCGAGTGCCTGTGAAGCTATTGCGTTTTGGAAAAGGCCCGGAGCCTGTGAAGCAAGGCGAGTGCCTGTGAAGCTATCGCATTTTGGAAAAGGCCCGGAGCCTGTGAAGCAAGGCGAGTGCCTGTGAAGCTATCGCGTTTAGGAAAAGGCCCGGAGCCTGTGAAGCAAGGCGAGTGCCTGTGAAGCTATCGCATTTTGGAAAAGGCCCGGAGCCTGTGAAGCAAGGCGAGTGCCTGTGAAGCTATCGCGTTTTGGAAAAGGCCCGGAGCCTGTGAAGAAGGCCAATGCCTGTGAAGCTCGCCGCCCGTGACACTCTCACGTAATAATGAGTTGGGGCTGTACACGCCCCAGAGTCTCAGGAGCGCTGGCCTCAGGCCCTGGGGCTCCCTCCCACGCCCAGTGGCAGCACTTAGCTCCGCGCTGGTGAGAAGATGTTGAAGACTAGAATAGGTGCCGGACGCGGCTTTTCATTTACTTTCCGAAGTTGGCTTGTTCCTTCCCATTTGAAGTTTTATTGAAGTTGTTGCCGTCTTTGGCTTGCAGTTCTTCGGATTTTCGCTCTCCTACCTCGATTTCTCTTGCGCAGGGCCTCGCGAGGGAGGCAGCTGAGTGCCCTCGCGAGCGTTCCTATCCTAGTCATTCAAAGAGTTCGCGACCCGGGCCCCTTACAGGAGCACCCCTCCAGTCCGTGCCCCACGGGCATCGCGACATAAACAAAGGGCCTGGGTCGGTCGCCCCCCCACGGCCGGGGTCAGGAACTATCCACGCTCAGGCACATAGCCGGAAGGAACAGTAACGAAAGCAAACGATGATTAACAGCAATAACCCAAACAAGCCCCCGCGGGGCTCCGCACTATTGTCTTTGTTACACAGGAAAACGGGAAAGGGAAGAACAAATCCAGCGCGGCTCACCTCATACCGGCAGTGAGGAAGGCACGAGCTGCCTCCGAAGCTCAGGCGGACTCCCTCTCGCGTCTCATCAGGGTGCAGTAGCGAAAGGCGCTAATCGCGGCCGCCGCTGGAGGAGTCGTCGTTTGAAGAAGAACCAGAGAAGCTTGAGGAACTCCGAGCGCCGCCAGCCACGCGAGCGCTGCTCCCTCCACCATCACCGGAGCTGGGTTCCCAGCCGTGGTCGTCACCGTCGGGGCAGCACCCCGCGCGGTGACCATCTTCCCCAAACACCCTCACGTAGAGGGTGGCGTCGCCGTTGAACTTGAACTGTAGGGTGCACCGGCGGCCCAGGCCGCGCGCACGGGCAAACGTCTGCCAACCGGGGCCAGGGACAGGCTCCCGGCCACGGAGACCTCCAGGGAGACCCATGACGCCCGGCTGCAGCAGCCGTCGGCCTGGAGCCAGAGGCTGCCCGGGGCGCCGGCCGGGAGCTCGCCGAGGAGGAAGCGAGGAAGCGGGAGCCGGGTGCTGGCCGGCTCCGCCGATCAGACGACGAACTCCGGCAGCACTTCAGCAGCACGAACGCGCGGCCTGGAGGGACGCACCGCCGGAGCGCGCCCCCCGTCTGCAGCAACCCGCCCGTCGCCGTGCTTAAGATCACCGCCACGGCCGCGGGGAGCCACCGCGGTGGCCACAGGATGCTTGCGAGGGTGCCCTCTGCCATGCTTGGGTGGGGCAGAGGCTGGCTCTACCCGGCAAGCCTTCCCCTTCTCGGCGGCCGAGAATCTCTTCGACGGGACCATGAAGACGAAGGAGGAGCAAGGAGGAATGGACTGGAAGGGCACGCGCGGTCCCGTACTTATAGCCGGCGAAGGCCAATCGCCGGCCTCCACGATCACAGGTAATCATGACACAATCTGCATGCAGGGACTTGTCCAACTCGCGCGATCACCGAGGCATCGTGGGGAAGCGGAGACGCCCACGTCCCATCAACCGCCATGTGGCGCCCAAGGCCGCAGGCTGTTAGGGCCCGCGGCGCTTTGCCCTTGCCCTTTCGCCTCTCAGCACGGCCAAGTCCGGGCGCGCCTTGGGCCCGGGGGCTACTGTCGGTGTTCTGGGAACGGGGGTCCCCAGACTTGCCTGCCTGCGGCCTGCAGCGTGGCTCAAAGGAGGCCCAGCATGGCCCATCTTCATCAACACAAGGCTCAAGACCCTCGCATGGGGCCAAGCCTCGCGAGGCGGACGACACGGAGCTTCCTCAGGCACGGCCTCGTCAGGTTGGCTCGCGAGGAGGCGGAGAGATCAAGTCGGGGTACCTCGCGAGGTGCCCGTGACGCAAGCCATGACGACTCAGGGCGCCAGGCGGGTGCCAGCGTGCGCAGCGTCCTTCTTTCCTCTTTGTTTCAAAGGGGGCAAGCGCAGCCGCGGAGTACCGAGGCATCAGGCAAAGGTTGCCATTTCGGTGCAATGAGGCCAAGACCAGGAGGACTACGAGACGGAGGTCACCGTGGAGCCCAAGACGGCGTCATCACCAGAGCTTTGCGCAGGCGAAGACTGCTTTTGTCAGGATAGTTGATACTTGCTGTCCCCCTTCAAATTAGCCCACCATTGTTGGCTCCCTTCCCGCTCGATATTTGGGAAGAGGACTAGGGCCTCTATAAATAGGACCAGCCACCCACATGGTAGGGGGGATCGAAATCAGAGAGAGAGAAGGGTGACTGAACTCCTCCTAGCAGTTCATCGCCCCAGTCAACAACAGACCCTTGCGAGGCTGTTCTTCCTTGTATTGTTCATCATCATCAGCCCCTGGAGGCAATCCACCAACCACACACTGGAGTAGGGTATTACACCACAATGGTGGCCCGAACCAGTATAAATCTTGTGTCCCTTGTGCAGTTCTTTTAGTAGTTTAGTTCTTTGCGAGGCGGGGAGGTAGAAGGCGTAATCTCCGCGCGCACCCCAGTGTTCGAACCTTAAGGGTCTGCCGGAACCCGAAATCCGACATTTGGCGCGCCAGGTAGGGGCGCGCCGGAATTCGTCGTCCACCGCCCCGTTCTCCTCCGACCGTCGCATCCATGTCTGACGCTCGTCGAGCCCGCGCCGAGCGTCGGGCCGCCATCGCTTCTCGCGTCGCCCAAACGGCACCCGTCGGCGGACGCCCTCGCCATTCCCCGTCGCCCGCCGTCAACGCCGCCACCGGCCCGACGGGGGGCGAGCAGCAAGCATCGTCTCAGCATCCATCCGTGCGGCAAGACGGCCACACCGCTACTCCATCGCTCGCACCCGCTGGTTCTTCGTCCCGCGTGCTCCGCGCGCCCTTAGAGGCTCGAGCTGCGCTCCTCGCGGCAAACGAGCTCCTGCGCTACCGCCCCGTCGATGACGTCTACGAAGAATGGCTCGACTGCATCGCCGAGCTCGTCCGCGCTGCAGGGGGCTCTCCTGCGCCGTCCCATCGCGCTACACCAACACCCCCGGTCGCCGCGGCCCTCCTGGGCGGCTCACAGGCGCCGCCCACAAGTCATCACGTCAAGCCGTTCATCCACTGGGTCAGCGCCGCTTCCACGCGGCAGGGGGCTTCCCCGGAATGGACGGTGCCCGAGACCGGCCTGACCTTCGGGTCAGAGGACCACCCCTCCAACTCGGCCGGCTCGGGCGCGCTCCCCATGTTGTGCACCCCCACCATTTGCCAGGTGGCCGTCACCAGGACCCTCGTTGATGGCGGCGTGGGCCTCAGCATGCTCTCGGTCAAGGCCTTCAACCTCCTGCGCATACCTCTGGAACGGCTGCAACCCAGCCGGCCCTTCTCAGGCGTCGGGGGCGAGTCGTCCAGTTCCTTGGGACAGATCCGGCTCCCAATGACCTTTGGCACCTACGAAAACTTCCGCACGGAGCTGGTCGACTTCGACTTTGCCCCCATCGGCCTCCCCTACAACGCCATCCTTGGCTACCCAGCGCTGGCCCAATTTATGGCCGCGATGCACCCAGCGTACAACCTCATGAAGATGCCCGGGAGCAACGGTATCCTCACTGTGCATGGGGACACCGGGGACGCGCTGCAGGCGCTCAAGCTCGCCTTCAAGACGGCGGCGTCGGCACAGCACACTGACTTGGAGACCCCCGAGGTCAAGGGGGCTGCACCCGCCAAGAAGAAGCAGTTGTTCACCCAAGATAAGGCGGAAACCAAACAGATACCCGTCGATGAGGACAGGTCCACCAATGCCACTTTCACCATAGGCGCCCACCTCAAGCCCGAGCAGGAGGAGGCCCTGGTCAGGTTCCTGCGCGCAAACAAGAAGGTGTTCGCTTGGGAGCCGGACCA
The DNA here is from genome assembly GCA_034509565.1 of Triticum monococcum. NCBI lineage: Eukaryota > Viridiplantae > Streptophyta > Magnoliopsida > Poales > Poaceae > Triticum > Triticum monococcum. The sequence goes on along the minus strand of CM067842.1, from coordinate 522,430,673 downwards.
GTTGGCAGGGATCCCTAGAAGTGTAATCGAGCACCACCTCAACGTGCGCCCTGTGAAGCAGAAGGCCAGGCGGCAGTCCACAGAAAAGCAGGCCTTCATCGTCCAGGAGACTCGCAAATTAGAGGCCACTGGGGTCATCCGCGAGGTCCGATTCCCAGATTGGTTGGCCAACCCTGTCGTCGTTCCAAAGAAGGGAGGGAAGGAGCGTATGTGTGTCGACTTCACCAACCTCAACAAAGCATGCCCGCAAGATCCGTTCCCGCTCCCCCGCATCGAACAGATCGTCGATTCCACTACAGAATGCAACCTGTTATGCTTCCTGGATGCCTTCTCTGGATATCACCAGATCAAGATGGTGGTAGAAGACATCGAGAAGACGGCCTTCCTGATCCCGTGTGGGGTATACTGCTACACATGCATGCAATTTGGGCTGTGTAACACAGGGCGACCTTCCAGCGGCTGATGCACATCACCTTGGGCCCGCAGCTCGGGAAGAACGTTGAAGCTTACGTCGATGACATCATGGTAAAGTCTCGGGAGGCCGGGACCTTGATACAGGATCTGGAGGAAACCTTCGCGAGCCTCAATGCAGTGAACCTACGGCTCAACCCAGAGAAGTGTGTGTTCGGAGTCCCCTCGGGCAAGCTCTTGGGTTTCCTCGTGTCCCACCGGGGCATCGAGGCTAACCCAGAGAAGGTTAAGGCGGTGGAAGACATGAGCCCGCCAAAGACCCTCAGAGAGATGCAGAAGCTCACGGGGGGCGTGACCGTGCTAGGGCGCTTCATCTCCAAGTTAGGAGAACGAGCCCTGCCCTTCTTCCAGCTAATGAAGAAAAAGGGGCCCTTCGAGTGGACTGAAGAGGCCGACAGGGCGTTCCAGGATCTCGAGAGATACCTGACCAGCCCACCGGTCATGGTGGCACCGCGCCCTCAGGAGCCCCTGGTGCTTTACCTCGCCACCACTCCTTACTCCGCCAGCGCAGCCTTGGTGGCAGTCAGAGAGGAGCGCCGAGTCAAAACCATGGTAGCAGCCCAGGACAAGGCAGAACAGGAACAAGGAAGGCCTATAGAGACCACCACCGCAGCTGAGGAGGGTCAGCCGCCGTAGAGGGACGCACCAGAGGCGGGAGAAGCCCCTCTTCCAAATGGCCAGTCTCAGGAGGCCTCATTGCCTCAAGAGGCGCCACGGTCTCCGGAAGGAGCCACTAGCACTGACGCACTCCACCTCGTTGAGCACCCAGTGTACTTCGTCAGCACAGTGCTGCGGGATGCAAGGGCATGGTACCCTATGCCTCAGAAACTCCTCCTCGCGCTAATGGTGGCTTCGCGCAAGCTGCGACACTATTTTCAGGGTCACCCCATCAAGGTCGTCTCGTCATACCCCCTGGAGAGAGTGCTTAGGAGCCCTAATTCAGCTGGAAGGGTCGTTGAGTGGAACATAGAGCTACAAGCGTTTCAGCTCGAATTCAGCACGACCAGGGTCATCAAGGGAGCAGCGTTGGCAGATTTTGTGGCAGAATGGACGAAGGCGCCAGGACTAAAGGCCGATGAGGATCGGTCCCTATCCCCGGGAAGCGAGTCACCAGAAGGCTCGGTCATGTACTTCGACGAGGCGTTCTCCAGGCATGGCGCTGGAGCTGGGGCGGTGCTTATATCACCCACACAGGACAAGCTCTACTACGTCGTGCAACTTTGTTTGCAGCAAGGCGAAAAGGTCTCCAACAACATAGTGGAGTATGAAGGTTTAATAGCCGGCTTGAAGGCCGTGGTCGCCCTGGGAGTGAAACGCCTCACCATCAAGGGCGATTCGCGGCTCCTTGTCAACTTCTCCAACAAGGTGTAGGAGCCAAAGGATGAGCACATGGAAGCCTACCTTCCGGAAGTCCGTAGGATGGAGAAGCAATTCTGGGGGTTGGAGTTACAGCATGTGCCCCGTGGCACCAATCAGGAGGCCGACGATATCGCCAAACGCGCATCCAGACGGTTACCCCAGGAGCCTGGCGTCTTCGAGGAGCGGCTCTTCAAGCCCTCAGCTTTGCCGTCATTGTCAAACATGGCTCAGCCCTTGGAGGAGCTCCCCCAGCCACCTACCTCAGGAGCTTCGACCTGTGGCCCGGCCTCAGGAGCGCGCCTGCTCCTGACGATGGAACCTCAGGAGGGATGTTGGATCACGGAGCTTCGGAGCTACTTGACGCAAGGGACCTTGCCGGAGAAGGAGGAGGAGGCGGAGCGAGTGGCACGCCAGGCCACGGCATACTGCATAAGAGACGGAGAGCTCTACCAGAAGCGACCAAACGATGTATCCCTGCACTGCATCTCCAGGGAGCAAGGGAAGGAGCTACTGGAAGATATACACGGCAGAGACTGCGGACATCATTCGTCATCGCGGACCCTCGTCGGCAAGGCATTCCGCAGTGGGTTTTATTGGCCCACCGCGCTCAATGACGCCGTGGAGCTAGTGAAAGCTTGTGAAGCCTACCAGTTCCACGCCAAGCAGATCCATCAGCTAGCAGGAGGCTTGGAGACTATTCCCCTTTCGTGGCCATTCGCAGTCTGGGGGCTGGACATCTTGGGCCCGTTTCCTCGGGCGCCAGGGGGCTATCGCTACATCTATGTTGCCGTGGACAAATTCACCAAGTGGGATGAAGTGGAGGCTATCCACGCCATCCCTGCGGGCTCCGCGGTCAAGTTCATCATGGGCATCGTAAGCCGGTTCGGGGTGCCGAATCACATGATCACAGACAATGGCTCGCAGTTCACCAGTAACCTCTTCAAAACATACTGTGCTAACCTTGGAATGCAGATATGCTACGCCTCAGTGGCGCACCCCCGAAGCAACGGCCAGGCCGAGCGAGCCAACGCGGAGGTCCTGAGGGGCCTCAAGACCAGGACGTTCAAGAAGAAACTGGAGGCCTGTGGCAGAGGATGGTACGACGAGCTTCAGTTCGTGTTGTGGTCCATCCGCACCACCGCGACCAAACCGACGAGAGAGACCCCATTCTTCCGGGTCTACGGAGCGGAAGCGGTCCTCCCTCACGAGGTCAGCCATCGCTCCGCGCGGGTCCTGGCGTTCGACGAGGCGCAGCAGGACGCCATGCGTGGGATGGACCTTGTGTTGGGGGAGGAACGTCGCTGGGAGGCCGCACTGCGGGCAGCGAGGTATCAGCAAGCGCTGCGGCGATATCACTTCCACAACATCCGCCCCAAGACTCTTGAGGTAGGAGACCTCGTGCTCAGGCGGGTCCTCTCCAGGGAGGGACTGCACAAGCTCTCTCCCATGTGGGAGGGCCCGTTCAAGGTTGTTCATGTTTCCAGGCCCGGCTCCGCGCACTTGGAGACTCAGGAGGGAGTGCCGGTCCAGAATGCATGGAACATCCAGCACCTCCGGAGATTCTACCGCTGAAAAGGCCCGGAGCCTGTGAAGCAAGGCGAGTGCCTGTGAAGCTATGGCGTTTCGGAAAAGGCCCAGAGCCTGTGAAGCAAGGCGAGTGCCTGTGAAGCTATCACGTTTTGGAAAAGGCCCGGAGCCTGTGAAGCAAGGCGAGTGCCTGTGAAGCTATCGCGTTTTGGAAAAGGCCCAGAGCCTGTGAAGAAAGGCGAGTGCCTTTGAAGCTATCGCGTTTTGGAAAAGGCCCGGAGCCTATGAAGCAAGGCGAGTGCCTGTGAAGCTATCGCGTTTTGGAAAAGGCCCAGAGCCTGTGAAGAAGGCCAATGCCTGTGAAGCTCGCCGCCCGTGACACTCTCACGTAATAATGAGTTGGGGCTGTACATGCCTCGGAGTCTCAGGAGCACCGGCCTCAGGCCCTGGGACTCCCTCCCACGCCCAGTGGCAGCACTTAGCTCTGCGCTGGTGAGAAGACGTCGAAGACTAGAATAGGTGTCGGACGCGGCTTTTCATTTGCTTTCCGCAGTTGGCTTGTTCCTTCCCATTTGAAGTTTTATTGAGGTTGTTGCCGTCTTTGGCTTGCAGTTCTTCGGATTTTCGCTCTCCTACCTCAATTTCTCTTGCGCAGGGCCTCGCGAGGGAGGCAGCTGAGCGCCCTCGCGAGCGTTCCTATCCTAGTCGTTCAAAGAGTTCGCGACCCAGGCCCCTTACAGGAGCACCCCTCCAGTCCGTGCCCCACGGGCATCACAACACAAACAAAGGGCCTGGGTCGGTCGCCCCCCCCCCCCCCACGGCTGGGATCGGGAACTATCCACGCTCAGGCACGTAGCCGGAAGGAACGGTAACGAAAGCAAACAATGATTAACAGCAATAACCCAAACACGCCCCCGCGGGGCTCCGCACTATTGTCTTTGTTACACAGGAAAACAGGAAAGGGAAGAACAAATCCGGCGCGGCTCGCCTCACACCGGCCGCGAGGAAGGCACGAGCTGCCTCCGGAGCTCAGGCGGACTCCCTCTCGCGCCTCATTAGGGCGCAGCAGCGAAGGCGCTAATCGCGGCCGCCGCTGGAGGAGTCGCCGTCTGAAGAAGAACCAGAGAAGCTTGAGGAACTCCGAGCGCCGCCAGCCGCGCGAGCGCTGCTCCCTCCATCATCACCGGAGCTGGGTTCCCAGCCGCGGTCGTCACCCTCGGGGCAGCAACCCGCGCGGCGACCATCTTCCCCAAACACCCTCACGTAGAGGGTGGCGTCGCCGTCGAACTTGAAGTGTAGGGTGCACCGGTGGCCCAGGCTGCGCGCACGGGCAAACGTCTGCCAACCACAGGCCAGGGACAGGCTCCCGGCCACGGAGACCTCCAGGGAGACCCATGAGGCCCGGCTGCAGCAGCCGTCGGCCTGGAGCCAGAGGCCGCCCGGGGCGCCGGCCGGGAGCTCGCCGAGGAGGAAGCGAGGAAGCGGGAGCCGGGTGCTGGCCGGCTCCGCCGACCAGACGACGAACTCCGGCAGCACTTCAGCAGCACGAACGCGCGGCCTGGAGGGACGCGCCGCCGGACCGCGCCCCTCGTCTGCAGCAACCCGCCCATCGCCGTGCTTAAGATCACCGCCACGGCCGCGGGAGCCACCGCGGTGGCCACAGGATGCTTGCGAGGGCGCCCTCTGCCACGCTTGGGTGGGGCAGAGGCGAGCTCAACCCGGCAAGCCTTCCCCTTCTCGCTGGCCGAGAATCTCTTCGACGGGGCCATGAAGAAGAAGGAGGAGCAAGGAGGAATGGACTGGAAGGGCACGCGCGGTCCCGTACTTATAGCCGGCGAAGGCCAATCGCCGGCCTCCACGATCATAGGTAATCATGACATGATCTGCATGCAGGGACTTGTCCAACTCGCGCGATCACCGAGGCATCATGGGGAAGCGGAGACGCCCACGTCCCATCAACCGCCATGCGGCGCCCAAGGCCGCAGCCTGTTAGGGCCCGCGGCGCTTCGCCCTTGCCCTTTCGGCTCTCAGCACGGCCAAGTCCGGGCGCGCCTTGGGCCCGGGGGCTACTGTCGGCGTTCTGGGAACGGGGGTCCCCAGACTTGCCTGCCTGGGGCCTGCAGCGTGGCTCAAAGGAGGCCCAGCATGGCCCATCTTCATCAACACAAGGCTCAAGACCCTCGCGAGGGGCCAAGCCTCGCGAGGCGGACGACATGGAGCTTCCTCAGGCACGGCCTCGTCAGGTTGGCTCGCGAGGAGGCGGAGAGATCGAGGCGGGGTACCTCGCGAGGTGCCCTGATGCAAGCCATGATGACTCAGGGCGCCAGGCGGGTGCCAGCGCGCGCAGTGTCCTTCTTTGCTCTTTGGTGCAAAGGGGGCAAGCGCAGCCGCGGAGTACCGAGACATCAGGCAAAGGTTGCCATTTCGGTGCAACAAGGCCAAGACCAGGAGGACTACGAGACGGAGGTCACCGTGGAGCCCAAGACGGCGTCATCACCAGAGCTTTGTGCAGGCGAAGACTGCTTTTGTCAGGATAGTTGATACTTGCTGTCCCCCTTCAAATTAGCCCGCCATTGTTGGCTCCCTTCCCGCTCGATATTTGGGAAGAGGACTAGGGCCTCTATAAATAGGACCAGCCACCCACATGGTAGGGGGGATCGAAATCAGAGAGAGAGAGAAGGGTGACTGAACTCCTCCTAGTAGTTCATCGCCCCAGTCAAGAACAGACCCTCGCGAGGTTGTTCTTCCTTTTATTGTTCATCATCATCAGCCCCAGGAGGCAATCCACCAACCACACACTGGAGTAGGGTATTACACCACAACGGTGGCCCGAACCAGTATAAATCTTGTGTCCCTTGTGCAGTTCTTTTAGTAGTTTAGTTCTTTGCGAGGCGGGGAGGTAGAAGGCATAATCTCCGTGCGCACCCCAGTGTTCGAACCTTAAGGGTCTACCGGAACCCGAAATCCGACAGCTACATCTGCTCCAGCTCAGGATCAGGAGATCAAGGAGGATACTGACGAGTCTGATGAGGAGTCTGTTGATGGGTCTGATTTTGAGGAGTCTAATGAGTCCATGGGAGGAGACTAGTTCCATCTGGAGTTGCGCTAGGTCACTCTTTGCACCTTTTGGTGTCTCGATGCCAAAGGGGGGAGGTTTAGGATGGGGATTTGTCTTCCCGTAGGGTGTTGTCGAGTCACAAGCTTTGTTCTTTATGCTTCTAAGTTTCTGCTTGTGAACTCTTTTTCATCGTTTGCTTTGGTGTGAGACTCTATCATATGGTGTAAGACATATGCTACCCTAGTTATCCTTATTATGACCCTATGTGCGTGAAATTATGCTTATTGTTCTTTTTGCTTTCCTGCTTAGCGTTGTATATTCTATTGTTGCGAGTTTTGCCGGTCTATAAAATATAGGGGGAGCCTGTCTATATTTTGTAGGTTGTCAGTTTGCCTAGTTATCTCTCATATCTTTTTGTGCAAATCCCGTGTTGTCATCAATCCACCAAAAGGGGGAGATTGTTAAGGCATATTTTACCCTAGCAGTTTCGGTGATTGATGACAATATGTTTTGCAGACTAATCGTGTGCATTGAACTTTTCAAAGACTACATCAATATGCACGAGACGGTTTTTCTCCCCTCGATGGTAAAGAGTGAAGACGGTTATTTTCCGATGATTTCTTTTTAGTGGATTTGAGTCGTAGGAGATACATACTATTAAGAGGTGGTTTGCATTGGAAATGTATGGCTGGAATCGACACGTACATAGCCCCATATGCACCCACAGCTTCCTTTCCCTTCTCTGGAGCATATCCATATGTTTTCTACGGTTTTTTAGTGACTTGCAAGCGGTAGTACCGCTAGTGCCCACGGTAGTACCGCTGGGTACTTCCGTGGCACTACCGTTTAGGGTTTCCCCGAGCGTGCAACATTCTGTTGCCAGACAACATTTAATGGTAGTAGGGTGGTAGTAGCATGGTAGTACCGCTCTGGTGGTACTACAGCCCATACTACCGCCGCCACTACTGCTTGCGGGGTTTTGCTTTGTGCAAGCTTCTGTTCCCACTTTGCACTAAGCAGTAGTAGAGCGGCACTAGGATGGTAGTACCACTTTGCACGGTACTGCCGCCCTCGCACCCTCTACTACTGCTACCTTTCCAGGTCTAAAATCTCTCAGGGGTAGTGTCGTGGAATTGTCACGACAGATGTCCTAGTGAAAGGACTTAGTCGTAGGGCCAACGCAACTAGGAAGCTTAAAGGGGCTAATCAGGACAAAGGACACGAGAGGTTTATACTGGTCCGGCCCCTTACGGTGAAGGTGAGGCCTAGTCTAGTTGATGTTGTATTGCTAGGTTTGGATGACCAAGGAGCGAATCCGCTAGCTTGGCTATCGATCTGTTGATTCTCCCCCTAAGCCGCCGCCGGGTCGTCCCCTTATATACACAGGCTGACGCCTGGAGGCCTACAGAGTCCCGGCCGGCTCATAAAACGTGTCCGGCTCGGTGACTTCTTTTATATGCCTTTCTTTACAAGTATTTCTTTACATGCGGCGGTTCACAATATTGGGCCTTAAGCCGCCTCTGGGCTTAGGCATTCTATAAGTCTCAATAAACTATCACCTTGAATATTACTGGGCTTCTTTTCGTAACCCGCCATTGGGGTTGACCCGGCCCCTCCTGGGCGGGTCATACCTGGTAGCTATATCCCCAACATTAGGCCCCAGGTTGACTTGAACTTTGTTCTCTCTCAATCTTCAACACTTAGACGAAATCCATCTTCTTCTGTCTGTAAAAACTCCGTAACCCGCCATGACGTCATCTTCTGAAAACATGAAAGCCTGCCATGACATCATCTTCAACAGATCTTTATCTTTTAATATCTTCCGAGAATCGAGGCGTCCGTTTAGCTGGATAATCATTATTTTGGTCTTCCTCAATTTTCGCGCTTGCCTGTTCACTTATCCCCTTATAAATAGGCTTGGTCGGTCTTTCCTCTTTCTTCTTCTTCCTTCCATCTTCTCGCCACCTCTCTGCCTCTCGAGCTCCGCCATCGCCATAGCGCCCACCGTCGCCTCTCAATGTCGGCTGCTGCATCACCCTGAGCTCATCCCGAGAATCGCGGCGACCCTTCGCAGAAGCTCTGCATTCGTAAGTTCCTACCTTTCTCCGCCCTTAGATCTGTTTAGGGTTATGAGTTCATCAGCGTCCTTCGCCGTTCATCACAGACCTTGTAATTTCTTCTCCGTATCCTCTTTTGATCCAGAAGAAAAGTAGAACTTATGCGGTAGTGGTTTTACACCCATTTTAGATGCTAGTAGATCTGTTTCCTTTGCACAAATACCTTCTTAGAGCTGATGAACTCCTCCGCGCTCGTTCTTTAGGTCTAAATTTATTTTTCTTTTCTGACCCATTTTGATCCAGAATAATAGCAATAGCTTGGGAAATCTGTTTGTCTCAACACTTAGCCAATTCTATTTCTGGTTTCCTTCGAATGTCTTCAGTCATGGCGGCTTATCACGCCGGCTCACTTTTCCTTTATATGTCATTAGCCCTTACTTAAGCCGCCATTACTCATTTGCACCATCATCATTTAACTTTTAATTTCACCATTGAATTGAACCGGCACATTACTTTCTTTTCAGTTTGTCCTTTGCTCATCATGCCGTCAAAAGCACCAACTGTCTGCAACTGGGTCCCTTCCACAGTTACTGAGGATACCTTGAAGGAATTTGTCACCATAGGATTTTTGCCAGGGAAAAATGTTATGTCCTATCGTGCACCTGACCCGGATGAAGAACGGTCTCAGCCCGAAGACGGTGAAGTTATCATTTTCACTGATCACATGAACCGGGGCTTTTCTCCACCCGGCTCAAAGTTCTTCCGAGACATTCTACATTTTTTCAAGCTTCGCCCACAAGACATTGGACCCAACTCTATCTCCAACATCTGCAATTTTCAAGTTCTTTGTGAGGTATATCTTCAAGAAGAACCTACTGTGGAACTCTTCAGAGAATACTTTTACTTGAACCGCTAGAATGAATGCACCAACGGCCTTAGTTTGGAGCTTGGTGGAATCTCAATTCAGCGCCGACAGGGCGCCGTCTTTCCCTTAATAGTCTTACTGAGCCATCCCAAAGATTGGAATCAGACCTGGTTCTACTGCCAAGACATGTCAACAGCCAATGAAAAACCACTGTGGGGTTATCGCTCGGAGCGTCTGGATTCCAAGTTTGTACTCCCTGACAAGCTTACCACTGCTGAACGCAAGAAGCTTATTCCATCTATTAAGAGGATTCAAGCTTTGTTGGGGAACGGCTTAACTGGAGTTGACCTGCCTGTTGCTGGGCCACATGGCGGGTCATCCCTCTAAGCCGTCGATCCAAGTTAATGTATGAGTATGGCGGAGGCCCAAATGACTCTCTGCGTTATAGCTCTGTTCAATTGACTGAAGAAGATGTTGTTGCAATGTCAACCATCCATGTGAACGGCAAATATGAGGACTGTAGTAAGGTTGGGTTAAACCCCTTCTGCAAACTCAACCCGGACCCAGAGGTGAAAACCCCTGACCTCTCTCTTTTTTTGTTTTCCTCGGTAGTTTAAATATTTGCATGACCTTTCAACATGTTTATTTATTTACAGGCCAAATCTGACTTCTGGAAGGTCAAGTATGATCATGAAGCTGCCAAGAAGGCCAGAGCCGCTGCCATAGCCACCAGGAGAACGACCCGGAAGCCCAAGAAGAAGAAGACTGCATCTGACTTATTCCAACTGGATGATGCTTCTGAGTCAGAAGTATCCCTTCACTCCCTTGGCCAGTTTTTTAACTATCTTATTGACACTGACTATTGCCAGGATGACACGGGGGCTAGCCAGGCCATGGAAGAAGAGGTAACTATTTCCTCCGACTCAGCCCCTTTGCCAAGACAGAAACTACGACTAGTAACCTGGAAAGTAAGGTTTTTGCATCCTTTGGCTTATCTGGACCCTCATTTTCTTTTGAAAAGCAGCAACATGAGAGCCGCCGTCAGGCCCGGACTAATGATGACGATGAACCGCCTTCCGATTTACAACAAACTCCTCGAAAATGCCAAAATGAGGTTTCTTTCATCTTTGTCTTTTGCTTTCATTAATGGATCTATTCCCTTGCATTACTGACTTTATTTTACCTTTTGCAGGAGGTTTCTCGCTCTTCTGGCGACTCATCTCAGACTCAATTTCCGGCTTTCAAAACTGCTCCTAGGTAAGGAAAAATCATCTTTCCTCTGTATCTTTTAAAATTGCATCCTTACACTAACTGTCTCATAAAATCTTTCTTAGTGGTCAAGCCAAATCCAAGAAGGCCAAGGTGATTAAGCCGTCAGAAGACCCGAAGGTTCCTGCACCTGAGCCGACCATGCCAACTCCTCCCTCTCAAACTGAAGCACCTGAAGACCCGACTGTTCATACTCAATTGGACCCTCCTGAGTTGTCAGCCGATGAGACCACCCTTAATCTGACCATTACTAAACCATCTAGCTCAGCTAACCCGCCAACAACTTCTGATACTGACGTGTTGATTACTGGTAGCCGGTTTATTGAACCGGGGACCCCCACTGTATTAGCCCGGCATACTGCTAAGCAAGAAGCTTTGGTTAAGCAGAAAGTGCGGTTTGATATCTCCCATTATACTCACCTCAATGTCAATGATGTGCTGTCCGGCTATCTTAGTCATGTGCACTCCAGCCATGACTCGGAAATCGAGATGGTCAAACAATTGCAGCTAAAATATGAGGTATGTTCTCCGGTTTACTTATACTCTACCAGCCCCCAAGTCTTCAGATGATGAACTTGAATGATCTGTAGACTTTATGATATAAGTTGATACTTTGCCTCTAGGCTTTTCGGAAGTCCAATAGAATAACGTAAACTTCACCTGTAGTCCCCAAGGACCGGCTCAATTTATCATAAATAAACCGGTATTTAATTGCATAACTGTCTTTGACTAATCTCAATAAGTTTTGAGATCCGGCTCAATCGTGAAAAAACTTTCTGAATATTATGCATTAGCCCCCAAGTGTCAAGCATTGTTACTTTGTAAAACCCTTGGGACTTGAAACATATAAAAGTCATAAAAATTGCTTTGGTAGACATTATCCCCCAAGTGTCAAGTGGTATTGCAGAGCAAAGTACTTGAGACTTGAACCTTTATGACTTTTAGTTTAAGTCTTGACACACATGTGAATGTTTTGTAGAACGCTTTATCTGAGTTGGGCTCCCAATTGACGGATGCCAAGACCCGGTTGGCGTAGCAGGAGACAGAGATAAAGACCACTGACTCTAAAATCCAGTTGAGCCTCTCTGAATCTGAGAAATTGTAGACCAGCTTAGCTGCAAAAAAGAAGTCCTCGACCGAAGAAAAAACACTGCTGATACAATGTTATGAGACAGCTGAGGCGGGTCTTGAGGAGGTCACCACGGAGCTCACCGGCTTAAAAAATCGTGTGTCTCAAATGGTCTCCGCCATCTTCGGTAAGTCATTTGTATTAATCACTTAAACTTTATTTTGGTCAGGAATATAAGCCGCTTGCCGAACCTTTGTTAAAAAACACTCGCAGGTCCACAAAGTAGAAATCTGAGCCAAGATAGTGTGACGAAGCTAAAGGCGGTTTATACCTTGGTGGAGCAATTGTATACTGGTGCTCAGCGAGCACTAGCCACTATCTCCCCTGCCAATCGGTTGAGCGATGTCTTGAAGAAGTTATTGATCTTACCCGCTAGGTTTCAAGAGGTCAAACGATCATGTGCCAGAGTTGGAGCCCTGACTGCCTTGAGCCGCTCCAAAGCCTGGGTGCCAGATCTAGACCCAGTGGATGTGGCTAAGGGGTACCCTACCGTGAAGGAAGACGGGACTCCATTTGAGCAAGACGACTTTATTGCTGTGTGAGGGGAGTTCGTCCTCAAGCTACCATTCTTGGAGAGGAGACCAACATCGATAAATATCAGCCGGGTTTTGATATGGAGAATAAGACGATGGCGACTCCCTCTTATAAGATGACAGACCTTATCACGTCGGTTTGTCAACACACTTTTGCTCCGGAAGTTGACCCAGTCGGCCTGATTGACAATGAAGCGGAGTTCATTACTCTGAACGGCTTTGACTGGTCCAATCCCAGCTTCCAACTAGTAGAAGGAGGTGAACCGGCAAGGGGAGAGTCATAACCATCTTATGGGCTCTCAAAGCCTTGTAATAGATTAGCTTGAAAACTGCATGTTTTGCCTATGCCATCGTGCATAAAATGTTGCATACGACTCTTTGCCAATGATGTCAATATAAATATGCAGCACATCTGTGATTACATCTGCAATGTTTTAACTCTGTTCCTGTAAAAAAGTGAAAGAGCTGGCCTGGCGGTTTAGCACCGGACGAGTCAAAACACTCGGTATATGTTTTTATGAAATTATCATAGTGGAAAAGACAGAACCATATGTAAGTTAAACAAGGCTGAAAAATCCTTTGATTAATGAAAAAAACACGGAAACCTATTCTTGAACGACACTGTCATACATGTGTTCTTTGAATCTGGACTGCCAGTTTTCATGGCCCGGATGATGAGGTTGATAACCCAATCTTTTGTAGAAGTCAATACTTCCATATGTCTGATGATCGTTACGCCTTGGCAATTCATTGTCAAATAACCGAGCCGGTTTAATTTGAAACCATACTGACAGTTAGATTTGAGATCAATAAGACAAAAACATTAAGCTTCAGACAATGTAAATCAAAACATTTATTTAAAAACTGGAGGCTTCTAATTCGAATACAATCAGTAAACCGGACCAAAGGGGTTAAGCTAAGATTCAAATACGATCATATAGCCCCCAGTGGCTTTGGCGTTGCGCCGATCAAGAGGGTACCGACAGCTATGTTCTCTTTGGTTCGAATATGACCTATGTTTGAACAGGAAGCCCCCAAATGACCTTGAGAGGTTTTTAACGACCCTGATTCAAATATGATCCAAGTCGGACCCAAAAGAGGTTAAGCTATGATTTGGATATGATCAAGAATCCCCCTAGTGAGTTTGGCCTTGAGCCGATCAAGAGGGTTACGACAGCTATGTTCTCTTTGGTTCGAATACGACCTATGTTTGAACAAGAAGCCCCCAGGTGACCATGAGGTTTACAGCTAGATTCGAATACGATCATGAGCCGGACCAAAAGGATTAAGCTAGATTCGGATACGATCAGCCCCCTTTTGGTCATTTTAAACAATGAAAATAATAAAGATATATGATCATTGAAAGGGAAAAGGACAGAGGTCCTGCTTTATTAGTTATCATAATATATACAATGTCAAAGTATGTACATGAAGAGAGCCGGTGGCTTAAGTATAGTATGGCCGAAGTTGAGCAATGTTCCATGGCCGGCGGGTCTCCTCCTCTGACTTACGTGAGTCTTTACGCTCTGCAACGTCAATGAGGTAATATGACCTGTTGTGTAAGTTCGTGCTGACCACAAAGGGTCCTTCCCAAGGCGGGGATAGCTTGTGTGCATCAGACAGATCCTAGATGAGCCGGAGCACCAGACCTCCTTCTTGAAAGGTTCTGGACTTAACCTGGCGGCTGTGATAACGGTGCAGGTCCTGTTGATAAATTGTTGATCAAGCGGCTGCCAAATCTCTCTCCTCATCTAACAAGTTCAGTGCATTCTGTCGGGCTTGTTCATTATTGGCTTCAACGTAAGCCGCCACGCGAGACGAGTCATGGAGGATGTCACTAGGCAGCACTGCTTCTGCCCCATAAGCCATGAAGAAAGGTGTATAACCTATAGACCTGTTAGGAGTAGTATTAATGCTCCACAACACCGAAGGTAATTCCTCTACCCAACAACCCAGCGTCCATTGTAAGGGAACCATAAGCCGGGGCTTGAGACCTTTTAGCATTTCCTGATTTGCTCTCTTAGCTTGACCATTGGATTGAGGGTGAGATACTGAAGAAACATCAAGCCGGATATGCTCACATTGGCAAAACTCCTCCATAGCACCTTGGGAGAAATTAGTGCCATTGTTGGTTATAATGTTGTGTGGAAAACCAAAGCGAAAAATCACCTTTTTCATGAACTGAACCGCCGTGGCTGCATCACACTTCCTCATTGGCTCTGCCTCAACCCATTTCGTGAATTTGTCAACTACCACCAAAAAATGTGTCTTTTTATCTTCGGACCTTTTGAAAGGCCCAACCATGTCAACCCCCAGACTGCAAATGGCCAAGTGATTGGAATCATCTGCAACTCTTGAGCCGGCACGTGTGCTCGTCGTGCAAATTTTTGACATCCATCACACCTACTGACCAGCTCCTCCGCATCAGCGTGAGCCATTAGCCAGTAAAAACCATGATGAAAAGCTTTGGCCACAAGAGACTTTGATTCGGCGTGGTGACCACAATCCCCTTCATGGATCTCACGAAGAATTTCTTGACCTTCTTCAGGAGAAACACAGCGTTGAAACGCTCTAGTGACGCTACGATGATACAACTCACCGTCAAAAATTGTCATTGACTTGGACCGCCGGGTTATCTGTTGGGCCAGGGTCTCGTCCTCTGGCAACTCGCCCCGGGTCATATAAGCCAAGAATGGTATTGTCCAATCTGGAATGACATGAAGAGCCACCACTAATTGTGCCTCCGGGTCAGGAATGGCCAAATCTTCCTCTGTAGGCAACTTAACAGACGGGTTATGTAAAACGTCCAAAAAGGTGTTAGGTGGTACCGATTTACGCTGAGATCCCAACCGGCTTAAGGCATCAGTCGCTTCATTCTTTCTGCGGTCAATGTGTTCAACTTGATAACCCTTAAAATGCCCCGCAACAGCGTCAACCTCGCGGCGAGAAGCCACCATGAGAGGATCCTTGGAATCCCACTTGCCTGACACCTGTTGAGCCACCAAATCTGAATTGTCAAGGCACCGTACCTGGCTCAGACTCATCTCTTTAGCCATTCGAAGACCATGGAGCAAGGCTTCATATTTTGCTGCGTTGTTAGTATAAGGAAACATCAATCACAACACATAACAAAACTTGTCACCTCAAGGAGAAGTTAAAACAACTCCAGCCCCCGAGCCTTCCAACTGTCTGGACCCATCAAAGTGAATCATTCAATATGTGTTGTCTGTTTCTCCTTTGGCATCTGCAACTCTGTCCATTCATTAATGAAGTCAACCAGCGCTTGAGATTTGATCGCAGTACATGGCAGATACTTCAAACCATGAGACCCAAGTTCAATAGCCCACTTGGCGACTCGTCCTATGGCTTCTCTATTTTGAATAATGTCTCCTAGAGGAGCAGAGCTAACCACAGTGATTGGGTGACCCTGAAAGTAATGTTTGAGCTTCCGGCTTGCCATGAACACCCCATAAACGAGCTTCTGCCAATGTGGATATCTTTGTTTAGATTCAATGAGCACCTCACTGACATAGTAAACCAGCCGTTGGACCGGATGTTCCTTGCCAGCCTCCTTGCGCTCCACAACAATGTCCACACTGACAGCACGTGAGTTAGCAGCCACATACAACAACGGCTCTTTCTCAACCGGAGCAGCAAGAACCGGCGGCTCAGCGAGCTGTTTCTTCAGATCCTCAAAAGCAGAGTTAGCAGCATCACTCCACACAAAGTTATCCGCCTTCTTCATCATTTGATATAAAGGCATCGCCTTTTCCCCTAACCGGCTTATGAACCGGCTTAAGGCTGCGACGCGACCCGCCAACCGCTGAACGTCATTGATGCACGTTGGTTTAGCCAGAGATGTAATTGCCTTAATTTTCTCCGGGTTAGCCCCAATACCTCTGTTAGACACCAAAAAACCCAAGAGTTTGCCAGCTGGGACTCCAAAAACACATTTGGCCAGGTTAAGCATCATCTTGTAGACCCGGAGGTTATCAAAGGTCTCCTTCAGATCAGTTACCAAGGTTTCCTTCTCTCTGGATTTCACCACTATGTCATCCACGTAAGCATGAACATTACGCCCAATCTGACTGTGAAGGCAATTCTGTACACATTGTTGATAAGTCGCCTGGGCACTTTTCAGCCCAAAAGGCATAGACACATAGCAGAAGGCTCCAAACGGAGTGATGAAAGCTGTCTTATCCTGGTCCTTAACTGCCATCTTGATCTGATGATAACCCGAATAGGCATCCAAAAAACTCAAACGCTAGCAACCCGCTGTAGCATCAATGATCTGATCAATACGAGGGAGGGCAAAAGGGTCAGCCGGACAAGCCTTGTTTAAATCGGTGTAATCCACACACATACGCCAGGTGCCGTTCTTTTTTAGTACAAGCACCGGGTTAGCCAACCACTCTGGGTGAAAAACTTCAACAATGAACCCGGCCGCCAAGAGCCGAGCCACCTCTTCTCCAATCGCCTTGCGCCTTTCCTCATTAAACCGTCGAAGAAACTGCCTGACCGGCTTAAATCTCGGATCAATATTCAGAGTGTGCTCAGCAAGTTCTCTCGGGACACCCGGCATGTCAGAAGGCTTCCATGCAAAGATGTCCCGGTTCTCACGGATGAACTTGATGAGCATGCTTTCCTATTTTGGATCCAAGTTGGCACTGATAATGAACTATTTGGATGAGTCGCCAGGCACAAAATCAACCGTCTTAGTGTCATCAGCTGACTTGAATTTCAACACCAGTTCATGTTCCGTAGTTGGCTTCTTCAAAGACGTCATGTCTGCCGGGTCAACATTATGTTTATAAAACTTTAATTCCTCTGTTGCACAAACAGACTCAGCATAAGCAGCATCACCTTCTTCACATTCCAGGGCTATTTTCCGGCTTCCATGTACTGTGATGATGCCTTTATAACCCGGCATCTTGAGCTACAGATATACATAACACGGCTGGGCCATGAATTTGGCATAGGCCAGCCATCCAAACAGGGCATGATATGGGCTTTTGATCTTAACCACTTCAAAAGTTAACTTCTCAGCCCTAGAATCGTATTCATCCCCAAAGGCCACTTCCATCTCAATCTTTCCAACTTGGTATGCCGACTTACCAGGTACAACACCATGAAAAACAGTGTTGGACTGTTTAAGACTCTTGTCAGTCAATCCCATGCGACGAAACGTCTCATAATAGAGGATGTTGATGCTACTACCTCCGTCCATGAGCACCTTACTAAATTTATATCCACCAACCTGAGGCGCCACCACCAAAGCCAAGTGACCCGGATTATCAACCCGGCGAGGGTGATCCTCCCTACTCCACACAATAGGTTGTTCTGACCATCTCAAATAACGTGGAACCGCCGGCTCAACGGCGTTTACAACCCTCTTATGAAGTTTATGGTCCCTCTTGCACAAACTAGTGGTAAATACATGGTACTGCCCACTGTTCAGCTGTTTTGGGTTACTCTAATACCCGGACTGCTGTTGTTACTGCTGATTACATTGGCCGGACTGCTGACTATAACCACCTTGGTTACCCGGATGGCCCTGGCTGTGAAAACCGCCTCCGCCTGAGCCGGCGCCCGAGCCATGAAAGCCGCCTCCGCCTGAACCGCCACCAGGACCGTGGTTACCATCAAACATGTTGGAATTTTTAAATGCCTTCATGATCGTACAATCCTTCCACAAATGGGTAGCTGGCTTCTCCCAGGTGTCGTGTCTAGGATAGGGTTCATTCAATAGTTGCTCCAGGGTAGGACCTGACCAGCCTGACCGAGGAGGTGGCCTCCCCTTGGGCCGTTGGTTGTTGCCCTGTGTATTGGTGTTAGCCACAAACTCGTCAGCCTTACGTTTATTCCCTCCTTGATTCGCCGGGTTATGCTGGTGACCCTTGCCATTGCCATTCTTTTTTCCCTTCCATGCCTTCTCTTCATCAGATGTGGGATCCTTGGTACTATTTGAATCAGCATACTTGACCAGAGCCGCCATCAACTGGCCCATGTCATGACAATCACGCTTGAGTCTCCCCAGCTTCTACTTCAGAGGTTCAAAATGGCAATTTTTCTCCAACATTAAGACCGCAGAGCCGGCATCCATCTTATCAGATGAATGTATTATCTCCTTGACCCGGCACACAGAATGGGTCGTGGACTCACCCTCCTCTTTCTTACAGTTGGTCAAGTCCATGATTGACATGGGTTGCTTATAGGTGTCCTTGAAGTTCTGAATGAACCGGGCTTTTAACTCCGCCCATGAGCCGATGGAGTTGGGTGGCAACCCTTTCAACCAAGTGCGAGCTGTTCCATCCAACATCATAGTGAAATATTTAGCCATTGATGCGTCGCTGACCTCCAATAGCTCCATCGCCATCTCATAACTCTCAATCCATGCCCCAGGCTGCAAGTCGGCCGTGTAATTAGGCACTTTACGAGGCCCCTTAAAATCTTTGGCAAGCGCTCATTACATAGAGCCGGCACCAGGCAAGGGACACCTCCTGTCCTTGTGGCCACTCCTACCTCGACAGAGGTTGCTGGATAAGCCGGAAAAGCCTAATGAGCCGCATGCTCAGCTACCAGTTGAACCGCCCACTCAGCCTCCTGACGGATCCTCTCCTAATCCGCCAAGTTAAAAGCTCCGCCCAGCGCTGGGTCATGCCTGCGCGGTTGGTTACGGCGTTGGGCATTGCTGACATAAATGCTGAATCCATATGTCTGCTATAGCTCGGGCTCCGTCTTGGGCGAGGGGTTGAATGTATCCTGTCTCGACTATAAGAATACGCATCTTGCTGTGCCAGGGCTGTCTGAAGAAGTTCTCTGACCCTTCATGTTTCCATTGCCGTTGGAGAGTCGCCTTCCATTGGGAGAGCCGCCAGACGGGCCGACGCAGCAATTAAATTCTCCAAAGGGTTAGAGAAGTGACCTGGTGGTACTGGCATGTAATGAGGCGGAGCTGTATTCACACGGGGTGATTCCATGGCCCTTGGCTGAACCGGCGCCCCTGCCCCGGGTGTTGTGATCCGGTTTGCCTCTGGCAGGTTGCTGGGACCGGCCCCGGGTCTGTGGAAAAGGTTCCTGGGATCGTAAGCCAGAGGCAGACGTGACTGAGTTTTCTGGTGTCTTCTCCTCATGACCTTGTTTGACGCGTTCAGATCCACCGAGAGCCGGAAAGTCTCTGCCTGAAGCTGCTGAGCACGAGCATCCAAAGCCGCCCGCTCCGCAGCCATCCTGACTTCTTCTACTGCTAAATTTTCCTTGGCCTGTGCCATCTCTTCGCGTAGTCGTGCCACCTTCGCGTCATGCTGAGCCTTATCCGCCGGCTCCACTACAGCAGTCAACAAAGCCATCATCTTATCCATGAGGTCCATTAGTACCTGAGCCGGAGGGCGTGCGGGGTCTCCTGACCCGGCTGCTGCCGACCCGGTGGTTATTGCTGCCGCAGCTGTAGAGTTCTACCCGGGTTGAGTGCCAGCCATGAAGACTCTGACTCGATTCGGTGGCTCACAGGGGTCCGGAATACTGGTGCCATCGGAACAGTCCCCAAGCACGCCATCTTGTAGCTGATACAAAGAATATGTCTCGCCTATTGACAACGCAGCGTCGAAATATACGGCTGTCTCACCACCATCTATTGATCCTTCAAAAAACTCCCCTCCATGGATGCAACCCACGAAGGCACGCCCCATGGCAGGTTGAGCCCGGGCGGGTCTCACTCGCTGAGCCTTCTCGATGAGGTCGGTGCAGATGTCCGGCTCAGGGCCCGGCTCATCGATCCGGCCGATGAAGACGTGGATTCCGCCGAAGGGGACCCGGTACCCGTACTCAATTGAGCCGGCGTCGGGGCCCCGGCCTTCGTCGTCGATGTAGAGCTTTCCACGACGACTCTTGGTCATCTGATCCACAGCGTATCCCTTGAGCCCTTCGAAGTTGCCCTTCAAGAACTCAAATCCACCGTGCGCTAGCCCCATGGTGGGCGCCAACTGTCATGGAATTTTCACGGCAGATGTCCTAGCGAAAGGACTTAGTCGTAGGGCCATCGCAACTAGGAAGCTTAAAGGGGTTAATCGGGACAAAGGACACGAGAGGTTTATACTGGTCCGGCCCCTTACGGTGAAGGTAAGGCCTAGTCCAGTTGATGTTGTATTGCTAGGTTTCGATGACCAAGGAGTGAATCCGCTAGCTTGGCTATCGATCTGTTGATTCTCCCCCTAAGCCGCCGCCGGATCGTCCCCTTATATACACGGGTTGACGCCTGGCGGCCTACAGAGTCCCGACCGGCTCATAAAACGTGTCTGACTCGGTGACTTCTTTTATATGCCTTTCTTTACAAGTCTTTCTTTACATGCGGCGGTTCACAATATTGGGCCTTAAGCCGCCTCTGGGCTTAGGCCTTCTATAAGTCTCGGTAAACTATCACCTTGAATATTACTGGGCTTCTTTTCGTAACCCGCCATTGGGGTTGACCCGGCCCCTCCTGGGCGGGTCATACCTGGTAGCTATATCCCCAATAGGTAGTACCGCTACGGGTAGTGGTAGTACCACTCCGGCGGCACTACCGTTGGTACAACTAGTGTATTTTAGGCATGTTTGGGGTAGTGCCGCCTAAGCACTAGTACCGCTCCTAGGAGCGGTAGTACCACCTGGCCGCGGGCACAAGGTAGAAAACGGTTGGATTTTTGTCTCTCTATATGAAGGGGGGTATTCTTCTTCCTAAGGTTGACCTCTTCCTCTCAAGCTCCATTGCCATTCAAAAGCACATTCTTGCCCAATCTCTCTCCCTAGCCAATCAAACTTGTTTATTTTCTAGGTATTGATTACCTACAATGTAAAAACATGCAAAAAAACAGGAACTGGTCCAAACGGATTCCAAACACAGCGACACTTTTTGTGGGTTTTTTTAGACCAGAAGATAACCAATGGGCCGAAGAAGCACCTGGGGGCTGCTCCGAGGGGAGCACAACCCACCAGAGCGCGCCTGGAGGCCCAGGCGCGCCCTGGTGGGTTGTGCCCACCTCGGGTGCCCCCAGACGCCTCTTTACTCTATAAATACCCCAATATTCCAGAAACCCTAGGGGAGTCGACAAAAATCAATTCCAGCCGCCGCAGAGTCCAGAACCACCAGATCCAATCTAGACACCATCATGGAGGGGTTCACCACTTCCATTGGTGCCTCTCCGATGATGCGTGAATACTTCTTTGTAGACCTTCCGGTCCGTAGTTAGTAGCTAGATGGCTTTCTCTCTCTCCTTTGATTCTCAATACAATGGTCTCTTGGAGATCCATATGATGTAACTCTTTTGCGGTGTGTTTGTTGGGATTCGATGAACTTTGAGTTTATGATCAGATCTATCTCTTTTTATCCATGAAACTTATTTGAGTTTCTTTGATCTCTTATATGCATGATTGCTTATAGTCTCATATTTCTTCTCTGATATTTGGGTTTTGTTTGGCCAACTTGATCTACTTATCTTGCAATGGGAAGAGGTGCTTTGTAGTGGGTTCGGTCTTACGGTGCTTGATCCCAGTGACAGAAGGAGAACCGACACGTATGTATCATTGCTACTAAGGATAAAACGATGAGGTCTATTTCTATATAAATAGATCTTATCTACATCATGTCATCATTCTTATTGCATTACTCCGTTTCTCCATGAACTTCATACACTAGATGCATGTCGGATAGTGGTCGATGTGTGGAGTAATAGTAGTAGATGCAGGCAGGAGTCGGTTTACTAATCTTGGACGTGATGCCTATATAATGATCATTTCCTGGATATCGTCATGATTATTTGAAGTTCTATCAATTGCCCAACAGTGATTCGTTTACCCACCGTTTGTTATTTTTCTCGAGAAAAGCCACTAGTGAAACCTACGGCCCCCGGGTCTCTTTCTCATATTATTTGCCTTTGCGATCTATTTTATTTTCCTTTTATTTTCAGATCTATTAAACCAAAAATACAAAAATAACTTGCTGCAATTTATTTTATTTGGAGTTCAATCTATCAATATTCACAACTCTCTCATGTCCGTTTGCCAATTTCTGGCGCCATTACCCGAAAGGGATTGACAACCCCTTTTACACGTCGAGTTGCGAGCATTTTATTTGTGCATAGGTGATGTTTACGTAGTGTTTCTTGGTCCTCCTACTGGTTCGATAACCTTGGTTTCATCACCGAGGGAAATACCTACCGTCGTTGTGCTGCATCATCCCTTCCTCTTTGGGGAAATACCGACGTAGCTTCAAGCCGCATCAAAAGGAACTTTGGCGCCGTTGCCGGGGAAGATCATCTACATCTACCAGGTTCCTAATCACAAATCTCATCTCCTCACAATTTCCATTATTTTCCATTTGCCTCTCCTTTTCCTCTCCCCCACTTCATAAAAAATGTCGTTTTATTCGCCCTCTTTTTTGTTTGTTGTTTTCTTGCCGGATCTGTTTTATAGTGCAATCTTGTTGCATAGTCATCATGGCTCAAGAGAACACCAAGTTGTGTGATTTCTCAAATACCAACAACAATGATTTTATTGGCACTCCGATTGCTCCTGGACTTGGGCGGAATCTTGTGATATTAATACTGCTTTGCTGAATCTTGTTATGAAAGATCAGTTTTCCGGTACTCCTAATGAGGACGCCGCGTCCCATCTTAATACCTTCGTGGAATTATACGATATGCAAAATAAAAGAGATGTGGACAATGATATTGTGAAGATGAAATTATTTCGGTTTTCTTTGCGTGATTCTGCAAAAATTTGGTTTTCTTCTTTGCCTCGTAATAGTATTGATTCTTGGAATAAGTGCAAAGACGCTTTTATCACTAAGTATTTTCCGCCCGCAAAAAATATTTCCCTTAGAACCCAGATCATGAATTTCGAGCAACTTGAACATGAGCATGTTGCACAATCTTGGGAAAGGATGAAAATGACGCTAAGGAATTGCCCAAGTCATGGGTTAAATATTTGGATGATCGTACACAATTTTTATGCGGGTTGAATTTTGTTTCTCGTAATCTTTTAGATTCCGTCACAGGTGGTACTTTTATGAAAATTACTTTGGGTGAAGCCAACAAATTGCTTGATAATATTATGGCAAATTATTCAAAATGGCATACCGAAAGAGCTCCTACTAGTAAAAAAGTTAATTCGGTTGAAGAAATTTCTTCTTTGAGTGAAAAAGTTGATGCTCTTATGAAATTGGTTGCTAGTAAAAGTGATCCTATTGATTTCAATGACATGCCTTTGTCTACTTTGATTGAGCAAAATAGTGATGGCGTAGATGTGAATTTTATCTCGTGAAATAATTTCAATAACAATACTTATAGAGGTAATTTTAATGCTAGGCCTTTTCCTAGTAATTCCTGTAATAATTATGGTAATTCCTATGGAAATCCTTCTTATAATAATAATAGAACACCTCTGATCTTGAGAATAATATTAAATAATTTATCAACACACAAAAAGTTTTCAACACTACCATACAAGAAAAGTTGAATAAGATTGATGATTTGTCTAGAAGTGTTGATGGAATTTCTCATGATGTACAAAATCTCAAGATGAAATTTTTTGTGCCTAAAGTTGAGGAATTAATTAAAGCTCTTTATGTTTCTATGGATGAAAGTAAGAAAAGAACCACTATGCTTAGAGCTAGAAGAGAATTTTTAGAAAAAAAATGTTTTCTAGTGATTACTTCCGTAAAAGTGATGAAGATCTTAAAATGATTGGTGTTTCTTCTATTGATTCCTTGTTTAGTAAGTTAATATTGATGAAAAAGGGACTAGAGAAGAGTCAACTTCAGTTAGAAGGCGTCCCGATATTCGGAGGGTGAAAATCTTGTTGACAAAATTGATAAAAGTGGGTTTGAATAGGTCAAAACTTTAACTAGTGATATGCCCACTCTTTTGGATTACAAAGACTTTAATTATGATAGTTGATCTTTGCTTGATTGTATTTCTTTTTTGCAATCCATGATAAATTCACCCCATGCTTATGAACAAAATAAATCTTTTACTAAACATATTGTTGATGCTATGATGAAAGCTTTAGAAGAAAAGTTGGAATTAGAAGTTTCAATTCCTATAAAATTACATGATGAATGGGAACCTACTATCAAAGTCGAGATTAAAATTATGAGTGTTTTACTTTGTGTGACTTGGGTGCTAGTGTTTCTACAATCCCGAAATCTTTATGTGATGTGCTTGGTCTTACCGATATTGAAGAGTGTTCTTTGAATTTGCACTTAGCGGATTCTACTGTTAAAAATCCTATGGGAAGAATTAATGATGTTCTTATTCTTGCAAATAGGAATTATGTGCCCATAGATTTTATTGTTCTTGATATTGATTGCAATCTGTCTTGTCCAATTATTCTTAGTAGACAGTTTTTACGCACTATCGGTGCCGTGATTGATATGAAAGAAGGCAATATTAAGTTTCAATTCCCACTAAGGAAGGGCATGAAACACTTATCTAGAACAAGAATTAGGCCACCATACGAATCAATCATGAGGGCATCTTATGGATCTCGAAACAAAGATGACAAAACTTAGATGCTTGCCTTATGCCTAGCTAAGGGCGTAAAACAGTAGCGCTTGTTGGGAGGCAACCCAATGAATAAAATTTCTTTTTGCTTTTTGCTTTCTGTTATTGAGTGTTAGCACAATTATGCTACTGTTATGATTGTGTTTTTATGTTTTAATTAGTGTTTGTGCCAAGCAAAGCCTTTAGGATCTTCTTGGGTGATAATTGTTTGATCTTGCCTAAAAACAGAAACTTCCGCGCTCACGAAAATAATTCTCATTTCTAACCAGAGAACGATAAAATACCAATTCTTTCTGAAAAAGATTAATATACAACTTGCCCAGGTCGTCCTAATTTTTCACAGTTTTTCGAGTTACAGAAGTATTCAAAATATCTAGATTGCTACAGACTATTCTATTTTTGACAGATTTTATTTTCTTTGCGTTGTGTGCTTGTTTTGATGATTCTATGGTTTTCTTTGATGAGTTTTTGCCATAGAAAATTTGGAATACATTAGATATAATGCAAGAATAAAATATGGATTGGTTTGCTCCAGTACTTATAGTAGTCATTTGTTTTCTTATACTAACGGATCTCACGAAGGTTTTGTTGAGTTTTGTGTGTGTCGGTGTACTAAAGTAGGGGTACCTTAGTATCCCGAACTTGTGCACGGGCAGTCGCAGCGTCCCGTGGCAAGGCTTGCCAGGCGACCGCCAAGATCCTCCGTGGTTCCTTTGGAGCCATTCAAGAACAAAGTATCCAAACCAAGGAGACAAGGCCCCGGCAAGAGGAGCTTGTCGGGAAGGAGACAAGACCCCGGCAAGAGGAGCTTGCCGGGGAGGCCAACCAAGGCATCTCAAGGAACTTGCCGCAGCGCACCATGTGTCCCGGCAAGACCCAGTGAGCGACAAGCTCCTGGACGCGACAAGATAATAACCGCGGCAAGGCGCTTGCCGCGGCAAGCTTCCATCATGTACCTGCGCTCTAGCACATCCACCAACATGTCGCTCTGGGACCCTTCCAGGCGTACGTGGCGGAAGGCTGTGCAGCCAGAGGTACACGGTGGCGAGCGGCGCTGACAAGATTGCCATCGTGGCAAGCAGTGGCGTCCCTGACGGTCCCTTTCTGCACCGTCTAGGCGACGCAGACAGGCATTTAATGCCTTTGTCCCCTGCCGCTTAGGTTAGGTATGATACACTGTAGTAGGCGGTGGTGCCAACCACCACGTCTTTTCCATTTTTACCCTCATCTATGTTGCCACCTGTCGGTGACCCCTTTGACATATAAAAGGAGGCCCATGCGCAACGTAGTGGGGGGACGATTTTCTCTCACACTCGGTCTGGCTAGCTGCTGGTGTGTACTGTAGCAATCAGCGCTCCCGAGCAAGAACTCAATACAACCACAAAGCAGGAGTAGGGTTTTACGCATCCGTGCGGCCCGAACCTGGGTAAACTGATCGCATTGCTCGTGCGCCTCGCCTCGATCTGCTCTTCGTGCACACTCCGCCCCCCTGCCGAACCGAAAGGGGCCTCGGTCCGCCGTGGTCCCATAGGTGTCCATGGGATCAGCACCCCCGACATCTTTGGCGCGCCAGGTGCGGGCGCGTCGAGGCTATGTGAATCTGATCCGGTGTTCGCACGAGCCGAATCTTCATCATCTTCATCAACATGCCGCCGAAGAAGAAGGCTTCGGAGGCAGCTGCTCCGTCCGCGCCGAGCCCACCACCGCAAGAGCGAACGGCTGGTGGAGTAGACACCGGCGGGAGAACGGGCGCCGACGAGGAGGCTCATGGTGCTGCTAGGTTCAAGGACAAGACTGCGCTGCACATCGGCGGCGCAGTCGGCTCCCACAATGACCGAGCGCACTCCAAGACCTCGGCGACCGTACACGCACCGCGCCCATCTCAGGAGGCGCGGGACCAGCAGCGTCATGGTACTCACGGTACCATACGTTTGCTGGTCCAAGATTAAGCTGGCGGATCCCGGAGTGCTCAAGACCAACATGCACGCCAACGTGCTGACACGAGCGGGGCACGGTCGCCTAGACGAGATACTGCTCCTTCTAACGTAGTTAGAAGTCCGAGCATATCCCGTTCATTGCGTCGTTCGCCGCCACCGCCCGCCACTCCGGCAGAAGCTTTGGCACGAGCTCAACTGCTCCTAAATTACCCTCCAGCACCAGAGAAGATCGATGAATGGAGGGCCACTATCCAGAGCCTCATCGGCTTCGCCAACGGCGACAACCCACGGCAGCCGAGCGCATCGCAGCCGCGGCAAGTTAGTCAGGCGCGAGCCAGTGGCGAAAAATCGGGGAGGGTGCAACCACTGTGCACTCTCCGCCTCGAAGGCCAAGATCGCCGACTCGTCGGATCCACCACGAAAGCGACTCCACCGCGTCATCAGATCCTTGAGCTCGTTGCGACCAGCGCCAAGTTCTTCATGAACGACAGCAAGAAGACGCTCGTACTCGTATCGAGCGCCGAAGAGAAGCGCGGCGTCAATCAGACCTGCGCGCTGGGCCCTCTGTTGACATGCATGCGCCCGGAGAACCAGGCGACTTGCCGTACACGGTAGGTTGCCCTGCATTTACCCGTGAGCTGCGGCAAGTCCAGTGGCCCTGCCAGAAGCATTTCAAGCCAGATGTACCGGAGAAGTACGACGGCAAGTCGCACCCGTAAGAGTTCCTCAGCATCTACACCATTGCGGTGCAAGCTGCCGGGGGGCGAGACGACAAGGTCCTTGCCAACTACTTCCCGCTGGTGCTCAAGCCCGAAGTCAGGTCCTGGCTCATGCACTTGCCGGACAACTCCATATCCTCTTGGGCGGACCTTTGCCATCAGTTTGTCGGCGCCTTTACAGGCGGCCACAAACCTCATGGCCAGGAAAGTGATCTTCACCTGCTCACCCAGAAGGAAGGAGAGCCCCTGCGCAAGTATATCCAGAGATTCAGCCGTGTACAGCGCAACATCCCAGATATCCACCCTGCCGCGGTTATTAGCGCGTTCCATCAGACACGTGCGTAATCGTAGGATGCGGGAGGAGATGGCGATGAGCAGGATCAGAGACGTCAGTGAGCTATATGCCCTGGCCGACAAGTGCGCATGCGCTGAGGAAGGGATGAAACTCCCCGGAGAGACTACAGGAGCAGGAGGATCTGACAGCGAGGATGCTACCCTGGCAAAGAAAAACCAGCGGCACAACAGGAAGAAGAAGGGTAAAGAGGTGCTAGTCGTTGAGCAGTCCGACAACGACGGTGGCGCCAAGCAAGCCAAAGTTGGTAGCTCCGGCAAGAAGGTTGCCGCGTGCACCAACTGCCAGGCTGTTGCAGCCGCCGACAAGCAGGACGGCACCGACAAGCAGTATTGCAAGATCCACCGCACCAAAGGCCATGACCTCCAGAGCTACAAGAAGGTCGAGCAGCTTGTCCAGCAGCAAAAAGCTGAGTATGAGCGGCGCGACAAAGAGAGGGCCCAAGGAGGCGGTGGAGAAGCCGGCAAGAAGCGCGCTGGCCGGGGAGGACGCCGCGGCAAGGCCAAACAGCGGCAAGGAGACAGACCTCCCCGCGGCCACGACAAGGATGAAGACGAAGATGACGACGAAGACATGGATGATGTCGAGAACAGTGAGCAGGAGTTTCAGAAAGCTACAGAAGTCTTGTGTGTTGACGGCGGTGCTTCTCTGCATACTTCCCACCGCCAACTCAAGCAATGGGCGCGGGAAGTCAATGCGGCAGAACCACCTGTCAAATCGCGCAAACTTCTGAAATGGGCCAGCACGCCTATCATCTTTGACATTGAGGACCACCCTGATCGCATAACGGCGGTCGGGTGCTTGCCGTTGTTGGTTTCGCCAACAATCCACAACCTCAAAGTCACAAAGATGCTAGTTGACGGTGGGGCCGGCTTAAATCTGATCTCCTCCGCTGTGCTCCAGAAACTCCAGATCCCTGACAGCGAGCTCGAAGAGACCGGCACGTTCCAAGAAATTAACCCGGGAAGGAGCAAGCCGAAAGGGAAGGTCACGTTGCCGGTGACATTTGGCAGCGAGCTGAACTTCAGAACGGAGAGGGTCACTTTTGGCGTTGCCGATTTTCCATTGCCTTACAATGGGATACTTGGCCGTCCAGCACTCGCCAAGTTCATGGCAGCCTCTCACTATGCATACAACATGCTCAAGATGCCAGGGCCGATAAGCGTCATCTCTGTCCCTGGCGACAAGAAAGACGCTCTTGTCTTCACCGACAAGATCTACCGGGAAGCAGCTGCTGCAACAGATTGCAAGACACTTGCCACTGAAGCTCCCGGGGGGAAGAAGAAGACCAAGTCCGGCAAGAGCTCTGATGCCCACTTTGGCAAGCGCACCTCCTCGGAGTGCTGCGCTGCCGTCGAGGAAGCACCATCGAGCTCCACCGGCAAGTGTAAGAAGGCAATGGAAGCTCCACCACATACCAAGAAGGTGTCCGCCAAGGAGGACGGCACTGGTGGTACCTTCACCATCAGTGCCACGCTTGATCCTAAATAGGAAAGCGCGCTCATTGCTTTCCTGCGGGCGAACATCGACGTGTTTGCGTGGCAACCGTCTGACATCCCCGGTGTTCCCAGGAAAGTAATTGAGCACCATCTTGCCGTTTGTCCTCATGCGTGGGCCATCAAGCAGAAGGTCAGGAAACAAGCAGTGGAGCGCCAAGAATTCATAGCAGAAGAAATCAAGAAATTGGAAGCAGCAGGCCTTGTCAGAGGAGTGCTCCATCCCACGTGGCTGGCCAATCCTGTAGTCGTGCGCAAGGTGAATGGAAAATGGAGGCTTTGTATTGACTTTACTGATGTTAATAAAGCTTGTCCCAAAGACCCATTTCCCTTTCCGCGCATTGACCAGATTGTTGACTCCACTGCCGGATGTGATTTGCTTTCATTTCTTGACGCATATTCAGGATACCATCAGATCTTCATGGCAGAAGAAGATGAGGAGAAAACAGCATTCATTACTCCATGTGGCACGTACTGTTTCATATGGATGCCTTTCGGATTAAAGAATGCTGGTTCAACATTTGCAAGAGTAGTCCACGTCGCTCTGAAACCACAAATACACAAAAATGTAGAAGCTTACATGGATGACATAGTGGTCAAGAGCAAAGACAGGGCAACTCTGATTCAAGATTTAGAAGAAACCTTTGCAAATCTGCGCAAGATCAACCTCAAGCTCAACCCCGAGAAGTGTGTGTTTGGAGTCCCTTCCGGCAAGCTTCTCGGGTTCTTTGTGTCTCAGCGGGGAATTGAAGCCAATACCAACAAGATCAAGGCCATCGAGCAGATCGAAGCTCCAAAGCGCGTCAAGGATGTACGAAGACTTGCCGGCTGCGTGGCTGCTCTCAGCAGATTTATCTCTCGGTCTGCTGAGCGCGCCCTGCCATTTTTCAAAATTTTGAAAAAGGCAGGTCCAATGAAATGGACTCCGGAAGCAGAGGCTGCGCTGCAGGATTTGAAGAGATACCTGTCCTCCACTCCAACACTTGTCGCACCTAAACCGCAAGAGAAGTTGCTACTGTATATAGCGGCAACCAATCAAGTGGTTAGTGCTGCGTTAGTGGCAGAGAGGGAGGCAGATGACGAGCCAGCAACCACGGCAAGTGCATCCAGCGACAAGAAGGGGGCTTCCCCGACAAGCTCTGGTCCCGACAAGGATGGATCTGCATAGGCATGCGAAGAGGTGCAAAAGAGAATGGTGTAGCGCCCAGTCTACTTTGTCAGTTCCCTTCTGCAGGGGGCTAGGTCAAGTTACTCTGGTGTGCAGAAGTTGCTTTTCGGCCTTCTTATGGCCTCGAGAAAGCTGCGACATTACTTCCAGGCACATGGGATCACAGTTGTTACTCGCTTCCTGCTGAAGAGGATACTGCAGAATCCAGAAGCGACAGGCAGGATTGTCGAGTGGGCGTTGGAACTATCAAGCTTTGGCCTCAACTTTGAGAGTACTTCAACTATCCAAAGCAGAGCATTGGCAGAATTCATAGCAGAGTGAACGCCAACACCAGACGAAGAAATTCCAGAGACGAGCATCCCCGCCAAGGAAACAAACAAAGAGTGGCTCATGTACTTTGATGGTGCCTTCTCGCTGCAAGGCGCCGGTGCTGGAGTGCTGCTTGTCGCACCCACCGGAGAGCACCTCAAGTACGTAGTCCAGATGCACTTTCCCAAGGAGCAAGCGACAAACAATACTGCAGAGTATGAAGGCTTGCTTGCCGGTCTCAGGATCGCGGCAGAACTTGGGATTAAGAAGCTCATTGTCAGGGGTGACTCGCAGCTTGTCGTCCGCCAAGTGAACAAGAATTACCAGAGTCCTTTGATGGAAGCCTATGTTGACGAAGTGAGAAAGCTAGAAGAGCACTTTGACGGCCTGCAGATGGAGCATGTCCCGAGATCTCAGAATGACATTGCCGATGGCCTGTCAAAGTGTGCCGCACTTAAGTTACCTATGGAACCAGGGATCTTTGTGCTCACGCTATAGCAGTCGTCCGTAACACCGTCAACTGGACAGAGCAAGAAGAGGAAGTTGATTTCTGGCAACTATTTTCCGGCAGATCTTCCCGAAGCCGCCGCCAAAAAGGTCCCCAAGATCAACACCAACAGTGCTGAGGAACAGTCTGCTCCAGAAAACCCCAGGGTTTGTTCCATTGAAGCAGACGCTCCCGACAAGTTTTGCTCCGGCAAGCTTGCCGAGGAACGTCAAGCTCCGGCAGAGCCGCAGGTTCTTGCCGTAGAAGCAGATGTTCCTGCAGCAGCAGATATGCCTTTAGTCCTTGTTGTCGAGCCACAAGCTCCAGCATGGGCACATCAGATTGTCCATTTCCTTCAGACAGGAGAACTTCCCGAAGAGCAAGAAGAAGCGGAAAGAGTAGCCCGGCAGTCTAGTATGTACCAGTTTGTCGATAACATACTGTGCAGAAGAAGACTCAACGGTGTGAAATTGAAGTGCATTCCCCGGGAAGATGGACAAAAGTTGTTGGCAGAGATACATGGAGGCATATGTGGTCACCACATTGGCGCAAGAGCACTTGTCGGCAAAGCATTCCGGTAAGGTTTCTTCTGGCCGACAGCCCTCCAGGATGCAACTGCACAAGTAACCAAGTGTGAAGCGTGCCAGTTCCATTCCAAGCAGATACACCAGCCAGCTCAAGCTCTCTAGACGATCCCTTTATCCTGGCCATTTTCGGTCTGGGGGCTCGACATCCTCGGACCCTTCCCCCGAGCTGTCGGGGGCTTTGAGTACTTGTACATTGCGATCAACAAGTTCACAAAGTGGCCGAAAGTGGAGCCAGTGAGGAAGGTGATAGCACAGTCAGCAGTCAAGTTCTTCAGGTCGATTGTTTGCCGTTTTGGGATCCCTAACAGAATAATCACCGACAACGGTACGCAATTTACGAGCCGCACCTTCATGCAGTACGTCCAAGATCTTGGCGCCAAGGTCCGCTTCGCTTCTGTTGCTCACCCGAGAAGCAACGGTCAAGAGGAGAGGGCAAATGCTGAAGTGCTGCGCGGGCTCAAGACTAGAACTTTCGACAGGCTGCACAAGTGCGGAAGAAACTGGATCGAGGAGCTGCCGGTGGTTCTTTGGTCGATCAGGACGACGCCAAATCGAGCCACTGGCCAGACACCCTTCGCTCTAGTCTACGGAGCGAAGGAAGTTCTCCCCACGGAACTCGTATACGGGTCGCCTCGAGTGCTCGCTTACGATGAGCTTGAGCAAGAGCAGCTGCGGCAAGATGACGCCCTGCTCCTTGAGGAAGACCGTCTTCAGGCTGCGGTGCGAGCTGCTCGCTACCAGCAAGCTTTGCGCCGCTACCATAGCCGCAAAGTTAATGCCAGAAGTCTCGAGGAAGGCGACCTTATTCTTCGGCGCATTCAGTCTGCCAAGAATTCAAACAAGTTGACGCCGAAGTGGGAAGGCCCTTACCGGGTGAAACGAGTCACTAGGCCTGGCGCTGTCTGCCTGGAGACCGAAGATGGCATCCTAGTGAGCAACTCCTGGAATATTGAGCATCTTCGCAAGTTTTACCCGTAGGGCGCGGTTGCCGGAACCCGTTCCGGCAACCACCTTTTGTACAAATCTTGCCGCTGTTGCATGTAATCCTTTGTACAAAGCCGGGCGCAGACCCCGTGCATAAAAATCAAGTGCTCAGCACACCTTGTCGATTTTCATGCTTTTTATTATTTGCATGTGTTATCTGACACTTTGTGCAGCACTTACACCCAGTGAGCAACAACGAGCCCTAAGGCTCCATAGCTTTTTCTCCTTCTTCTTTTTTTCTCTCAAGGAAAGGAAGGTTCTCTCGCGCACAAGTTTGCCGGGGGGAGGAGAAGATACGGTATGGACCAGGCGTCGTTCAAGAAGGTTCCGCCTTGCCGGGAAGCAAACAACATAAAAGATAAGTTTGCCAAAGTTTGAGCAATCAGATTCTTAAATTTATAGAGTTATTTTCCTTGAACGACCGTCCTTTGTATGGAAAACCTGTGCGCGGAGGAACCAACTCGTAGCTAGTTGCGCCCTTACTGTTGTTTCGAGTCCGCTCAACAACTTAAGTGAGCTGCGACTAGCTCTGCGACAAGGTTTCTTGTCGGCCGCGGCACCGCCTGCAGGCTGCTGACGTTCCGCACTCATCGCTCGCGGCAAAGGTGCTCGCGCCGGCAAGTTCCCTAAAAGCGTAGGGTAAAAACATACAAGGGAAGGAATCAAGTAAAGGAAATAACATAGTCATTACTACCCAGGATAGAGTATATTACAAAATAACTTGTGGCAGCTCTAACAGACTGTTTTTCGTAACATGATTAACAGCGACAAGGAAAGAAGGAAATAGGCAGCCTAGTCTACGCGGTCGCCCTCGACCCTCTTGATGCCGCTCACCCTGTCCACAATAGGTGCGACAAGGGCCTTGAGCTCCTCCAGATCAGCATCCGGCGGCAAGCTTCGGAGGACGTTGGTGAGGTGAAGGCCTGGGTTGCGGAAGGCCACCTTCATCAACACCTTCTGGAGAGCTCCCGCGCAAATCTTGCGCGACTCGTCGGCAAGCTGCTTTGGGATCTGCTCCCGGAGTCGCTGAAGCACCGTCGCCACGCCTTTGAAGAATAGAGTAAGCTTGGCGCTGGGTTGGAGGTTCTCGTCGGAGGAGTACCCGAGATCCACCATCCCCAATTGCGCCAGCTCTTTATCGACGTCCGCGGCGACGTTCACCAGACCCTCTGTCCAGTGCTCCACGTTCTCCAACAAGGTCTTCTGGGCGGCAGTAGCATTCGCTAGCAGCACCTTGCCGGCCTCGACTTCCTCCTTCAAGGCCGTCTCCTGCTCTTTGGCGCCATCCAGAGATTGCGTCAGAGCTGCCAGCTTCACTTCGAGATCAGCGTTGGAATTCTTGGCGGCGTCAAGTTCCTTGTTCTTCTCGGCAAGATGGGCCTGCAGCTCCGAGTAGCTATTGGCGTCCTTCTCCCGCTCAAGTTTGAGCGCGGCAAGCTCGTCGCCGTTTGCCTTAAGACTCGCCTCCAGCTGCGCCATCTTCAGCTCCAGCTCATTCTTGGCGGCCTCGGCAGCTGCGGCGGCGTCTTCGGCTTGTTTGAGGGCCCCGCCAACTGCCCGCTCGCGCGCGGTGAGCTCCTCCTGGTGGCTGTCGAGGTTGACTTTCCACTGCGCCAAGTCACCCTCCTGCGAAGACAACCTCTCTGCGGCAAGACGTTGGTGCTCTTCGACGTCGGCCTTCTCGAGGAGGAAGGCTTGCTGCGCTTCGGCAAGTTGCTCCCGCTCCTTTGCCAGGGAGCGGAGAGCTTCCTGATTGGCGCCCCGGAGCTCTTCCGCGCGCTTCTTGATATCAGCACCGGCCTTCGCGATGAGTGCTTCGCGGGACTCCAGCTTGGCTTGCCGGGCGCGGTAGAGCGCCACTAGCTTCCGCAGCAGACGCTCCTCTTCGGGTTCACCGCTGCTGCTACTTGGCGCGTCGACCAGCTTCAGCCCGGCGGAGGCAAGCACCTCTCCGTCAAGCATCTCTCCCTCGACCGGCGCCCTGGAGCTTGACGCCCAGGGGAGGTTGATGAAGACGTTGTCGCCGGCCTTCAGGTAGACGCCAGGCTGGGGCTCTTCGGAGCCTGGCGCGGCGGCAGTGGCGGAGGAGTCGGTGGTCGGAGCAGCGACTGGCGCTCCTGCGGCCTCCGGGTCATCAGTACGACCACCAGACTCCCCGCCCGCTTCTGCGGCGGCAGCCCTGGCGGCCTCCTCGCCGGCGCCGGCTGCTTCCTCGGCGGCAACAGCGTCGTCGGCGGCGACTTCAGTCTCCATCAGCTCTGCAGCAGATAGATCTGACAGCCGGAAGAGGGGAGAAGATTCAAGCAAAATTCGAGCGAAATCCAAAAGGAAGATGAAGAAGCCAAGGGAAGTTTTGAAGCAAGGAAGTTACCTGTGCCGGGGTCTGCAGCTGTGGTCTCCGTTGCCGGGGGATCGCTGACGCAGTCCCTTGCTGGAGATCCCTCCCTTGCCGGGGGCTCCTCCCTTGCCGGAGCCTCCTCCCTTGCCGGGGGCTCCTCCCTCGCTGGAGAGCTCTCCCTTCCCGGAGACCTCTCCCTCGCCGGAGGACTCTCCCTTCGCGCTTCGAGGGCGGCCTCCGGGCTCTCCTGGTGAGGCTGCTCTGCTCCTGCACAAGTCAACAAACAAACATCAGCAAAGCAAGGATCTTCGTGTGCGCCCGACAGCGGAAAACGAGCAAGACACTTACGCTGGGGGCTGCTCTGAAGATCAGCCGCCAGGTCCGGCAAGGTTGTCTCAGGCGTGTCCCCTGCTGACGCGGTGGGTTCGTCCTCAATGACAATCACCGGCGCCTTGGCTCTCTTTGCCGCTCTCTGCGCCAGAGTCCTAAAAAGGAACAGATTCGGAGAAAAGCAAGTGAGATGCAAGATAAAACAGCAAAAATTGAAGAATTGCAAGAACAAACATGAGAAACTTACTCCTCTTCTTCTTCTTCCTCGTCGGAGCTGAACGCGGAGAAGTCGAAATCCGGCTCGCGTCCGGCGCGGGAGGGTGGAGGAGTAGGCTCCCTTGGCCGCTTGGCGGGAGCGGAGGCAGCAGTCCGAGAAGACCCTGCTCCAGTTGTTGCGGCAGCGTGGGGCGCTCCCGCGGCAACAGTGCTTGCCGCGGTGGAGCGTGTCGCGCGGCGCGGCGACTGTCGGCGTGCCTGCCGCCTCGCTGCATCCCCGACCTTGCGAAGACGCCTTCTTGGTGGAGACGGAGGCGCTGCTGGCGGCGTGCTATCTGAGGACGAAGTGGAGGAGGAGCCGATCTCCAACGAGCCGCTCGCATCCTCGGCAGGCCCGCTCGGTTCGGCGTCATGCCCGGCAGCCTTGCTCGGTTCGACATCGCGCCCGGCAACCTCCTTCTTGCCGGCAAGCTCCTTCTTGCTGGCAAGATCTTCTCGCTCGGCATGGTTTGCTGCCTCTGTTGCCGCTGCGTCCTCCAAGGTAAAGCCAAACTCGCCCGCCGCAGCAGCTGCCGCCGCCTCTTCCAACCTGGTGGCGATGCGCTTCAACTCCGCCTCGGTGGTGTCACGGGTGAGGCCGTCCTTCTCGTTGGCGCGGATTGGCACTTCCACCAAGGTGTCGAAGAACTGCTGCACGATGTCGTCTTCTAGCTCCTGCCAAGTTGGCACGATTCCGTGCGAATCGCACAGCGGCATCATTGCCCTAATGCGGTCGAGCGCAGAATTGTTGCATAGAGGGACGACGCCCTGCGGCAACCTGAAGACTTCTGGGTGGTCAGGATCATACTTGAAGAGCTCCTGCAGCATTGCGTTGAGCTCCAAGACGGTGAAATTATAGTTGAGCCCCGGGCGCAGCCTCATGATGTCTGCCGCGTTCTTAAACTCCCAAGCAGGCCTCCTCCGTTCTTGCAGGGGGGCGATGCGGCGGCGAATGAAGTCTGCACCAACGGCACCTACGGTGAGTCCGGCAAGCCTGAGGCATTGGATCCTGGTGACGGCAATCCTCAACCTGCTGTCTTCCGGGGCCACGTCACTCTAGTCGCTGCCGCGTACTGCTGCTACTTGGCGCCGGGCGGTGAACGGTTGCAGGCTCTCCTCGACAATCCAACACCAATCTGCCCTCCACTCCTCCCACTTGCCGCGGAACTCGCCCTCCAAATAAGAATCCTTCTTTCCGATCCTAGAGACCCAGGCGATTCCGCCGGACAAGGGCTCTCCTCTCTCTACCCGGGGAATGAAGAAATGGCGGAAAAGGGCTACATTAGGGTGGACTCCGACAAAATTTTCGCAAAGGTGGGCGAAAATGGCCATGGTGAGGACGGCATTGGGAGTGAAGTCGAGGAGGCACAGGTTATAGGTATTCATGATATCACAGAAGAATTCGGAAAAGGGCGGGCAGAGCCCGCAGTAGAAGAAGACAGCGAAAAAGGGATATCCTTGCGGAGCAGTCTTGTGAGCAGCAGCTGGGAGTACCTTGGTGCTCGGGTGAGCTCGCGTCTCCGTCGACCAGAACAGGTAGTAGTACTCCCTCAGCTCCTTCGCGGCGAGCTTGGGGGGAAGATGGCTCGCTCCTTCCGCAGCGCTGCAAGCCGCTGCGCCTCCGACGACTTCACGGCTTTCCCCTTGTCGGCTTTCGGAGCCATGGCGGAAGCAGTGGAGGAGGTCGATGGCGTTGGTGGTGCTGGTGGTAATGCGGGGGGCAGGGCGCTGCGCTCTGTTTGCTTTGGGAAGACGGAGGCGGGGCGGAGATTTTCAAGATTGGAACGGAAAGGGGGCGAGTGGGCGCACTACCCCTGCTTCCCCTTGCTTATAAAGGGGGAGTGGGCGGACGTTCCGCCTTTCCAAATAAAGCAACCACCCACGACCTCTCCCACGATGTCGCGTTCGATGCTTGCCGTGCGGGGAGGGCACGGTGGATGCGGAGTGAGCTACGGCGTAACCTAGGCCGCGCGTGCCCATGCCCTGTTTTGGGCCTGGCCCAACAGCGCTCGGCACCGTGTATGGCCCAGGCCCGGGGGCTCCTGTCGGTGTACTAAAGTAGGGGTACCTTAGTATCCCGAACTTGTGCACAGGCAGTCGCAGCGTCCCGCGGCAAGGCTTGCCAGGCGACCGCCAAGATCCTCCGTGGTTCCTTTGGAGCCATTCAAGAACAAAGTATCCAAACCAAGGAGACAAGGCCCCGGCAAGAGGAGCTTGCCGGGAAGGAGACAAGACCCCGGCAAGAGGAGCTTGCCGGGGAGGCCAACCAAGGCATCTCAAGGAACTTGCCGCAGCGCACCATGTGTCCCAACAAGATCCAGTGAGCGACAAGCTCCTGGACGCGACAAGATAATAACCGCGGCAAGGCACTTGCCACGGCAAGCTTCCATCCTGTACCTGCGCTCCAGCACATCCACCAACGTGTCGCTCTGGAACCCTTCCAGGCGTACGTGGCGGAAGGCTGTGCAGCCAGAGGTACACGGTGGCGAGCAGCGCTGACAAGATTGCCATCGTGGCAAGCAGTGGCGTCCCTGACGGTCCCTTTCTGCACCGTCTAGGCGACGCAGACAGGCATTTAATGCCTTTGTCCCCTACCGCTTAGGTTAGGTATTATACATTGTAGTAGGCGGTGGTGCCAACCACCACGTCTTTTCCATTTTTACCCTCATCTATGTTGCCACCTGTCGGTGACCCCTTTGACATATAAAAGGAGGCCCATGCGCAACGTAGTGGGGGGACGATTTTCTCTCACACTCGGTCTGGCTAGCTGCTGGTGTGTACTGTAGCAATCAGCGCTCCCGAGCAAGAACTCAATACAACCACAAAGCAGGAGTAGGGTTTTACGCATCCGTGCGGCCCGAACCTGGGTAAACTGATCGCGTTGCTCGTGTGCCTCGCCTCGATCTGCTCTTCGTGCACTCTCCGCCCCCCTACCGAACCGAAAGGGGCCTCGGTCCGCCGTGGTCCCATAGGTGTCCGTGGGATCAGCACCCCCGACAGTGTGGTTGAAGTTTTCAAGTTTTGGGTTATCTTATGATGGATGAAGGAATAAGGAGTAAGAAGAGCCTAAGATTGAGGATGCCCCAGCATCCCAAGCTATTATCCAAACAGAGCAAGCAACTAATCTTGGGGATGCCCCGAGTGGCATCCCCTCCTTCTTCTAATGACCATCGGTATTTTACTCGAAGCTAAATTCTTTCGTCACATACTATGTGTTTTGCTTGGAGCGTCTTGTATGATATGAGTCTTTGCTTGTTTTATTTTGTGTTTCAAGTCTTGTTTCCTTGCTGGACACACCTATTTGAGAGAGCCAAAATTATGCCATGACTTGTTAGAATTGCTCTCTATGCTTCACTTAAATTTTTATGAGCTATGGATTTGCTCTAGTGCTTCACTTATATCTTTTTGAGCACAGTGTGCTTTAGTATTTTTGAAGAAATGCTCTCTTGCTTCACTTAGATTTATTTGAGAGTTAGTAAAATTTTCAAGAAATTCTCTCTTGCTTCACTTAAATTAATTTGAGAGAAAGAAATTTTTTGCTCATGATCTTCGCTTATATTTGTTTGAGCTTGTCAAAAGCAACACATGAAAATTAGTTCCAAAGTGATAGATATCCAAGAAGGATATAATAAAAACTTTCATGAATATCATTGGACAAAATAAACTTGATTCTTAGTAATAGTTTTGAGATATTATGATGTGATATGTGAGTCATCTTGATGAGTAATTATGGTTTAGTAAGAATATTGGTGTTAAGGTTTGTGATTCCCTATGCAAGCACGAAAGTCAATAATTATGCAATGAAATTATATCCTACTTGTGGTGCATTATTCGGTGTTAATTATGCTTAATGCTCGCTTAAGAGATGATTCGTTTCCTGGTTGGTCGCTTCTCAATCTTTTGCTAACCTCCATTTTGCACTAAGTATGATCACTACTTGTGCATCCAAAACTATTTAAACCAATTTTGCGACATGAGTCCACTATACCTACCTATATGCAGTATTCTTTTGTCATTCTAAGCAAATTTGTGTGTGCCATCTCTAATATTCAAAATAAATTTCTCTTTTGTGTGCTCGTACTGCTCGTGAGGTGGTAAGGGGTGGCTAATATTTTCCATGCTAGATGTGTTATTCTCACGATGAGTGTTTATTCACTTGTCATTTCACGAGAGTAAGGCAAAGGTATTAGGGATGCCCAGTCCCGAAATGAAACATGAATTTACTTTATGTTGTCAAATAATAAATTCCTTGGAAAGTGTTGGTATGGAAGGCACCCGTGGATACGGTTAGCCATGGAAAGTGAAATTATGGTGGAAAATGAATAAACTTTAATTTATGTTTGGGAACCGCCTATAATATATCTAGCATGGAAAGTGTTGGGAACTCTGAGTCGTTTTCGTTGGTGGGAAAAGTATGCCTCTCAAAATGTTTTTATCTCTCAGTTTTTGCTTTGAGCTCTGGCACCTCTACAAATCCCTACTTCCCTCCGCGAAGGGGCTTTCTATTACTTTATGCAATTTTTATTTCTGAATTTGAGTCTCCATCTTCTCTTATAAAGCACCAGCTAGGGGGCACTATGATCGTACTTGAGCATTGGGTGTAGCTAATATGCAAGTGTGTTTCATGAATGGATCAATGATTGAGCATGATGGGCTAGGGGTAACTTATTTTAGCGTTGATATTTTGAAAGACTTGGGTGCTTGTCGATATGCTTGAGTATTTAAGTTATCATGTCAAAACTAGACTATTGCTTTGAACAATATAAAAGTCCAAATGTCCATGCTATAAAGAAAAGAATATGAGATGACATGTTAGGCAGCATTACACATCAAAAATTCTCTTTTTATCATTTACCTACTCAAGGACAAGCAGAAATTAAGCTTGGGGATGCTGATACGTCTCCAACGTATCTATAATTTTTTATTGTTCCATGTTGTTATATTATCATTCTTGGATGTTTTATAATCATTTTATATCATTTTTTGGTACTAACCTACTGGCGTAGTGCCAAGTGCCAGTTGTTGTTTTTTGCATGTTTTTTACATCGCATGTAATCAATACTAAATAGAATCCAAATGCAGCGAAACTTTTTTTGGACTAGAAGACAACCAATGGGCCGAAGAAGCACCTGGGGCTGCTCCGAGGGGAGCACAACCCACCAGGGCACGCTTGGAGGCCCAGGAGCGCCCTGGTGGGTTGTGCCCACCTTGGGTGCCCCAGACCGCCTCTTTACTCTATAAATACCCCAATATTGCAGAAACCCTAGGGGAGTTGACGAAAATCAACTCCAGCTGCCGCAGAGTCCAGAACCACCAGATCCAATCTAGACACCATCACGGAGGGGTTCACCACTTCCATTGGTGCCTCTCCGATGATGCGTGAATAGTTCTTCGTAAACCTTTGGGTCCATAGTTAATAGCTAGATGGCTTCCTCTCTCTCTCGTTTGAT
The DNA here is from genome assembly GCA_034509565.1 of Triticum monococcum. Lineage (NCBI taxonomy): Eukaryota > Viridiplantae > Streptophyta > Magnoliopsida > Poales > Poaceae > Triticum > Triticum monococcum. Next base: position 522,389,457 of record CM067842.1, on the reverse strand, counting down.
TCTCGATACAATGGTCTCTTGGAGATCCATATGATGTAACTCTTTTGTGGTGTGTTTGTTGGGATTCGATGAACTTTGAGTTATGATCAGATCTATCTCTTTTTATCCATGAAAATTATTTGAGTTTCTTTGATCTCTTATATGCATGATTGCTTATAGCCTCATATTTCTTCTCCGATATTTGGGTTTTGTTTGGCCAACTTGATCTATTTATCTTGCAATGGGAAGAGGTGCTTACGGTGATATAGTGGGTTCGATCTTACGGTGCTTGATCCCAGTGACAGAAGGGGAATCGACACGTATGTATCGTTGGTACTAAAGATAAAACGATGGGATCTATTTCTACATAAATAGATCTTGTCTACATCATGTCATCGTTCTTATTGCATTACTCCGTTTCTTCCATGAACTTAATACACTAGATGCATGCTGGATAGTGGTCGATGTGTGGAGTAATAGTAGTAGATGTAGGCAGAAGTCGGTCTACTAATCTTGGACGTGATGCCTATATAATGATCATTGCCTGGATATCGTCATGATTATTTGAAGTTCTATCAATTGCCCAATAGTAATTCGTTTACCCATCGTTTGTTATTTTTCTCGAGTGAAGCCACTAGTGAAACCTACGGCCCCCGGATCTTTTTCTCATATTATTTGCCTTTGCGATCAATTTTATTTGCCTTTTCTTTTCAGATCTATTAAACCAAAAATACAAAAATACCTTGCGGCAATTTATTTTATTTGGCGCTCGATCTTTCAATATTTACAACTCTGTCACGTCCGTTTGCTAATTTCTGGCGACGGATTGACAACCCCTTTTACACGTCGGGTTGCGAGTATTTGTTATTTGTGTGCATGTGTTGTTTACATAGTGTTGCTTGGTCCTCCTACTGATCTGATAACCTTGGTTTCATCACTGAGGGAAATACCTACCGTCGCTGTGCTGCATCATCCCTTCCTCTTTGGGGAAATACCGACGTAACTTCAAGCCGCATCAAGACCTTTTTCTGGCGCCGTTGCCGAGGAGCATAGGTCTATTCTCAGAGTCACTTGGGATTTATATCTATTGATCACTATGAGTGTGATGCCCGGATAATTAAGCTACAGTGCACCTCTGTTAATGATGTCACGTCACCTCAGTTCCTGTTAATAAACTCACTCTGATTCAAATCCCGTTTGAATTCAAAGTTCGAAATCAAGTCAAACAGAGAAAGATTTCAAACGTTAAAACAAAAGTGTTCGAAATGTGGCAAATAAATTATAGGTAATTGTGGTGGAGAAATCATCTTTTTATAAAATAATTTGGGTGCACTAAATTAATTATAACAATGGTACAACAAATAATTAAATGCTCTATAAGTCATAAACAAATACAAAATACTATTTAAAGTGCCAAATTATTTATGATAAAGATATAGCTAATAATATTATTTTAGGTTTAACTTTTTATTTCATAACACTAAAGTAAAATCAAACAGTAAAGGAAATTTATATAAAAATAAAAACAAAAAACAAAACAATCAAAAAAGATAGATAAAACTTGGGGGAACCCCGCTGGCCAGTCAGCTAGGCCATGGCCTAGCCAACCGCCCACCAGGCCGGCCCACCTCCCCTCCTACTAACCCTCCATCGTGACCTAACCCCCATCCCACGATCCCCACTCCCCCCCTCGGTCCACTCCTCCCTCTCCTCCCAATCTGGATTAGGGGTAACCGGCCCCGACGCCGCCACCCGTCGCCCCCATCGCTACGCCACCGACCGCCGGCATGCTCCGCGCGCCCACCTATATTGCCGTCTCACACAGCCGCCACCTCCACCCGAGCGCCCGCAGGTGGCCCACACCCCGCGATCCCCACGCTGGACACCGCCGCCTCATCCACATCGTCAATGCATCCATCGACCTCCCGACGCCGCCCGTCTCCGACCCATCGCCCGCCTCCTCGACCCCCTACCTCGACGGACTCCCCCGCGCCTCGCCGGTGTTCCCCTGCAACGAGGGTGAGCGCGCCCTCAATCCCCGTTTCCCCCCTCTCCCTGTCGCCGGCGCGCTCACCACCCCACTGTCATCGTCTCACACCGTCCGTTCTCGCAGGACCTACGCGCCCCTCGCTGCCACTGTTTCCTCGCGCGCGTGCCTCCGCACGGCTCCGTTGTCGCCGCCATCTACTGCTGCTCTATGGCCATCGTGCATGGCCTCGCGCCCACGCGCCCCGCAGCGCCGAGCCATGCCCCGAACGTAGCCCGCCTCGCGCTGCCACTCTCCGTTCTCTATGCCGCCCACGCTACCGTGCCTCGCTAGCAAGGGCCGACCTGCTACTGTTGCTCATGTGCTACGGCCGTCACCACTGTCGCGCCCCCGCCTCTGTCCTTCGCTCGAGCATGCCCCGACCGCGCCACACCTGGCCTCGCCCGCCGCCGCCCATGCTGCTCCCACTGCCGGTGCCGCTTGTCGCTGCCCCGCGCCGGGCTAAGGCCTCCGCCCGGTAGCGGGCATCCGCACCTGTTAGCCTCGCCCGCTACCGCCCGCCCCACCCCTGTGTAGAACAGAGAACAAAAATGAAATATAAAAAGGGATTAAAGAATTAAATTAAGTAAACTAATTAGTTAAATTGGTTAATTAAATAAGTAATCACCTTAACAAATTTTGACTAAGTAAACTAATTACTTAGTTAGTTAAAATAGTGTATAACAGGGGGGCCCACCCGTGTTGACCACTCAAACTTTGACTGGTCAACTGGGTCGCCCTGGCCCACATGTCAGCCACAGTGTACCCTACTGGGTACACTTAGCATTTTGTCTTTTATTCTCGAATTAAGATAAATTATAAAAATGGATTAAATATTTTAAATTAATATAAAATAATTCGTAGCTCAGATGAACATACTTTGTACATGAAAGTTGCTCAGAACAACGAGACGAATCTGAATACGCAGTCCATTCGTTCACCACACATCCCTAGCATAGCAAACGTGCAACAATCCATCTCCGGCTCATCTGTCCGAAAACGCGAAACACCAGGAATACTTTCCCGGATGTTCCCCCCCTTTGTCGGTATCACCTACTACCACGTTAGGGCACACCTAGCACCGCTCATTGTCATGCCATGCATCGTCATGCATATGTTTGCATTATATTTATTGTTTCTTCCCCATCTTCTCTCGTTAGACACCGAGATCGATGTCCCTGCTACCCAGTACGACTACGGTGTTGACGACCCCTACTTCTCGACTGAGCTTCCAGGCAAGCCCCCCCCCCTGATCAACCCGATATTGCCTATTTCTTCTCTTTACTGCTTGCATTAGAGTAGTGTAGCATGTTACTGCTTTCGGTTAATCCTATATTGCTGCATAGCCTGTCTTTGCTACTACTATTGTTACCTTTACCTGCAATCCTAAATGCTTAGCATAGGATGCTAGTTTATCATCAGTGGCCCTACATTCTTGTCCGTCTGCCATGCTATACTATCGGGTTGTGATCACTTCGGAGGTGATCATGTGTATATACTTACATACATATTATACATGTTACATGTGGGGACTAAAGTCGGGTCGGCTCATAGAGTACCCCGCGAGTGATTCACGAATTGGGGGCTGAAAGGACATTTGTCCCGACGGCCCTCTGAGTGGATCTTTGTGGCGGAGCGATAGGGAAGGTTGAGACCACCTAGGAGAGAGGTGGGCCTGGCCCTGGTCCATGATTACATCAATTGACACACTTAACAAGATCTTGGTATTTGATCTGAGTCTGGCTACGAGCCTATACGCACTAACCAACTACGCGGGAACAGTTATGGGCACTCGACGTCGTGGTATCAGCCGAAGCCTCCTAGAAGTCAGCGACTGAGCGGCGCACGCCGGGTTGGACCGCATAACACAACTTCCTTTGTAATGGAGGTTGCTAAGTCTGCTCACCGGCCGCGTACCAATGTGAATGTGTGCAACGGGCGATGGGCCCAGACCCCTGCACGCATAGGATTTAGACCGGCGTGTTGACCTCTCTGTTAGGCCTAGGTAGGGCTGCGACGTGTTGATCTTCCAAGGCCGGACATGACCCACGAACCTGTGCCCGGCCAGAGGGATCAAGCGTGTTGGTTAATGTAGTGCACCCCTGCAGGGAATTGTATCTATTCAAATAGTCGTGTTCCTCGGTAAAAGGACGACCCGGTGTTGTACCTCGACCTTATGACAACTAGAACCGGATACTTAATAAAACACACCCTTGCAAGTGCCAGATACAACCCGGTGATCGCTCTCTCACAGGGCGATGAGGGGAGGATCGCCAGGTAGGATTATGCTATTCGATGATACATGGTGAACTTACCATCTACTCGCTTCTATATGCTTCAAGATGGAGGCTGGCAGAAGCATAGTCTTCAATAGAACTAGCTATCCCCCTCTTATTCTGGCATTCTGCAGTTCAGTCCACACATACTACCCATTTCATTGATACCAATGCATATGTAGTGTAGATCCTTGCTTGTGAGTACTTTGGATGAGTACTCTGAAGGAAATATGTCCTAGAGGCAATAATAAAGTTGTTATTTTATATTTTCTTATATCATGGTAAATGTTTATTATTCATGCTAGAATTGTATTAACCGGAAACGTGATACATGTGCGGATACATAGGCAAAACACTGTGTCCCTAGTAAGCCTCTACTAGACTAGCTCGTTAATCAAAGATGGTTAAGTTTCCTAACCATAGACATGTGTTGTCATTTGATGAAAGGGATCACATCATTAGGAGAATGATGGGATGGACAAGACCCATCCGTTAGCTTAGCATAATAATCGTTAAGTTTTATTGCTATTGCTTTCTTCATGTCATATACATATTCCTTTGACTATGAGATTATGCAACTCCCGGATACCGGAGGAATACCTTGTGTGCTATCAAACATCACAACATAACTAGGTGATTATAAAGATGCTCTACAGGTATCTCCGAAGGTGTTTCTTGGGTTGGCATAGATCGAGATTAGGATTTGTCACTCCGAGTATCGGAGAGGTATCTCTGGGCCCTCTCGGTAATGCACATCATAATAAGCCTTGCAAGCAATGTGACTAATGAGTTAGTTGTGGGATGATGCATTACGGAACGAGTAAAGAGACTTGCCGGTAATGAGATTAAACTAGGTATGGAGATACCGACAATCGAATCTCGGGCAAGTAACATACCGATGACAAAGGGAATAACGTATGTTGTCATTACGGTACGACCGATAAAGATCTTCGTAGAATATGTGGGAACCAATATGATCATCCAGGTTCCGCTGTTGGTTATTGATCGGAGAGGTGTCTCGGTCATGTCTACATAGTTCTCGAACCCGTAGGGTCTGCATGCTTAACGGTTGATGACGATTTTGTATTATATGAGTTATGTGATTTGGTGACCGAATGTTGTTCGGAGTCTCAGATGAGATCATGGACATGACGAGGAGTCTTTAAATGGTCGAGAGGTAAAGATTCATATATTGGACGATGATATTCGGACACCGGAAGTGTTCTCGGGGTACCGGGTGCATATCGAGTCACCGGAAGGGGTTTCAGGCATCCCCCGGGCAACTACATGGGCCTTAATGGGCCAATAGGGGAAAGACCAGCCCCTAAGGGGCTCGTGCGCCCCTCCCATATGGGTTGGCCAAATTGGAGTATAAAAGGGGAAGAAGGAAAGGAAAAAGGGAATAGGATTCCCCCTTCCCCCTCTTCCCTTCCTACTTCGAATAGGAATAGGAAAGGGGGGAGGCCGAATTGGGAGGACCCCAAGTAGGATTCCTCCTACTTGGGGCACCCCCTTGTCTGCCTCTCCTCCCCTCCAACCTATATATATGAAGGGGGCACTGCTAGAACACACACCAACAATTGTTAGCCGTGTGCGGCGCCCCCCTCCACAGTTTACGCCTCCGGTCATATCTTCGTAGTGCTTAGGCGAAGCCCTGCGCGGGTCACTTCACCATCACCATTACCACGTCGTTGTGCTGATGGAACTCTCCCTCGACACTTTGCTGGATCAAGAGTTCAAGTGACGCCATCGAGCTGAACGTGTGCAGAACTCGGAGGTGTCGTACGTTCGGTACTTGATCGGTCGGAACGAGAAGAAGTTTGACTACATCAACCATGTTGTCAAATGCTCCCTCTTTCGGCCTACGAGGGTACATGGACACACTCTCCCCTTCTCGTTGATATGCATCTCCTAGATATATCTTGCGTGAGCGTAGGACTTTTTTGAAATTGCATGCTACATTCCCCCACATACTTACGGTTGCTTTGCTCCCCCCTTTCCCCTTTCTATACCTGGTTGTTGCGACTAGATTTTGGAGCCCGGGAGCCACACACCACCGACGATGACTCCTACTACAGTATCGGAGGTGCCTACTACTACGTGCAGGCCGCCACCAACAACCAGGAGTAGTTTAGGAGGATCCCAGGCAGGAGGACTGCGCCTCTTTCGATTTGATCCCAGTTTGTGCTAGCCTTCTTAAGGCAAACTTGTTTAACTTATGTCTGTACTCAGATATTGTTGCTTCCGCTGACTCGTCTATGATTGAGCACTTGTATTCGTGCCCTCGAGACCCCTGGCTTGTATTATGATGCTTGTATGGCTTATTTTATTTTTAGAGTTGTGTTGTGATATCTTCCCATGAGTCCCTGATCTTGATCGTACACGTTTGCATGTATGGTTAGTGTACGATTGAATCGAGGGCTTCACAAGTTGGTATCAGAGCCGACTACCTGTAGCAATTCCCCTTCCATGCTCCCTGGCTGAAGTTGAGTCTAGACATTGCAAAACTTTTACTAACATGGTTGTGTGTCTTTCGGGCCCACGTCGCCATTGGGTGGTATTAGGATCTTTTATTCCTCGTCTTTACTCTGGGATTCTGATCTCTCTTCTATTCGGGTTAAATGATTTTGCTAACTCTAACTCTAGGTTCTCGTAAATACTTTCTCCCGGAGAGCCCCTCACTTCAGATGATTGCTTGGTGCACCAGAAAATTTTGAAGATACTCTTCGATGATTCCCGAGACCCTTGTGCCCTTTGCCTTTTCGATTCCCTACTACCGATATATCCATATGGATAATGACATACACTTGTTGTTCATACAATTACTCCCAGTTGCTCTTGTTATAACAAGATACATCGAATTTTTCTCCGACTTTTAAGAATCCCTTGTGCCACTGCCTTGTAGTTCCTTGTCGCAGAAATACCCCTATGGATAATTCCTCACACTTATCGAGTATCCGTTCATCCCAGTTGATTCGTGTATTTCACAAAAGTCTTCAAAATACCATTCGATCTTCCGGAAATCCTCAACAGCCTATTCCTCTTGAAATTCTTGCTTGCTTTCATTATGATTAATCCCATAAGTCTGTTAATCTAATTGGCATCCTTTGTCATTATCATTCTGAGTCCGTTGATTCAATATGTCGCGAACGCTCACCATCCTCAATCAGATCCTAGAATTCATCCTTCCAGCTTAGACGACATTTTAAACATTAGCTGGATCTCGACCAATCAAATTGCCATCGATTATTCCCCTAAGCCTACTCGACTTACCCATCCTTAATCGGAGCCCTTGCTCCTGATCCCTTGATTTGGAAATCTTAATTCCTTTGCCTTTGAGCTTTGAATTAGTCAGTTGTTTATATAATCCAAAGCCGTTGCTTTGTTTCGTCCTCTGATCGTGTGTCGATGCTCACATCAGCCTCGTTATGGATCGTCAGATACTTTGTTGAATTATCATCTAACAGTGTCCTTCGTATACAAAACCCTCAAGAAGTTCTTTCCCTGATACATAATGCCATTGGTAAATCCTATTCTCTGATTTGGCTAACCATGATCTCTTTTTTGAGCTGGTGATAATTACTCTCAAAGCTTGTGGCATATGTTTCTAAGATGCCCTGATGGGTTGAGCCTATGCCTTCCTTAATCTGTGTGGACCTGAAAGTTTTCCAAGGTTCATACTCCTCTAGTAATTCACCAGGTAGGTCTTCACACTCAAATCATTTTTAATAGAGCAGTGAATGAGAGTTTATGCATTGCAAAAGTGGGAGTCGACCTTGAACTTTGTGTTCATGCCCATGGACACGATGTAGATCTTATCATTAAAGCTTCTCTTCAATTAATTATTTCCTTGGTATAAGTTCATCTTATATCTGGGATCTGGCCTTTTTCAATCGTGGTTCCGGGCATGTTCTCCTTTAAATACCATTCTCGTGCAAGTTTAAGCACTTGTCTTCTATAGAGCAATACACCAATCAAACCTCCACTTTGATCTTTCATCGAGTATTACCCCCGGTATCTCGAGATTATCACGGAACTGCATAACTTATGAGTTTTTCATGAAGTACTACATTCTCACTGATTCCATTTTTTCACGGGCTCTGAGTTATTAAACACCCAAAGACACTAACAAATGAATCGAGTCTGCACTGCGATTCAATGAGGATTAGAGATCTTCATTGCTTACAAGTTTAATAATCCATCATGTCTTTCCTAGCCTGAACGGCTACATCATTATCATGCTAATTTTAACTGTACTACCTGGTCCTTCTTCCCGGAGCACAAATTTCGACGGTGAGCTAATCTTACGTCGACCTTCCTCGTCATATCATTTCTCCTTGAACAACAAACTTGATTTCGAGTTTGTGATGTACCCATGGTTCTAATAACCTTTTGCTTCATCATTCCTTTGACTTCATGTCATCGCCGATCGATTACACCTTCTTGAAACCTCTCGACAATTGTGTCGTGATCATCATCAACACTCTGAGCTCTTCTAGGATATCAACCGAATTCATGATGGGAAATACCATCCTTGCCCCTCAATGAATTGTGTTATCATCAACAACATTATTGCCTTCCCTCCAACACATACTTGTTTATGTTATGGAGCTCCTTGCAATCCAACTTATGTTATGTTCTACCTTTGGTCACCACCATCTTTTATGTCAAGAATGTCACAAGAATTTCACCACCCCTTAAGAATTCTTGATACAAGTGATACTTATTACCATCACCATTCTTTTCTTGGTCCTCGTGTTGTTTCTAACCGGAATACCGACAAATGGTCCATGATGTGTAAATTCAAAACTTCTAGCAACCCTATTGCTTTGACGCTAATGGTTGATAGCTTCATTCTAAGTCTATTGCTTATTGAATCATCATTCGAACATTGATCGTGCTACCTAGTCCAGATTTTCGGGCGCACCTTTCTATCATTGCTCAATCGTGTATGTTTTCATCGAACATACGTCATTATATCATTTGATCTGACTAATGTTATCTCCTTGTTCACATAATTGTGGAAATCCATCCTTTTGGAAATCTCGATGAATTGTCGTTGAGACCATCAGCCACCTCCTCATCCTCTCCTTGGTTTAATGATGAAATTTTGTTTCGAAATCGCTTCCATAGTTCATTCCCGAGAATATTACAGCGTCATCTCGTCAATTGGTGTTGCACCTTTTCTTCTTAGACATCCTGAGTCCGAGATATCCTGACACCACTCAGATCTACATCTCGGTTAGATATGATGGTTGGAAACATATTTCCAAGAATTATGGCATTGGTCGTTATGTAACCCGGTAAGGTGATGTCATGCCTGGCACACCTGGCTGGAGGACCTATTGTTATAGTTCTTCCTTTTTAGCAATTAACCATTCTTCCATGAGGAAATTGTAAGACGTATTCTATAAGTTGTTCCTGATGAATCCTTTGAGTAACCAAGTCTGGCCTTTACTTGAAGACCATGTCAATGCTATCTCGAAGCATGTCTGTGGTACTCGGATTTTCAATAAGAACATTTGAAGTACAATGCTAAAATTTCCTTATCAATTATCCAAACACCATTGAATGGGTAATGTCATGAGATTTCTCTCCCCTCACCTTAAAAGGGTTTTCTACTTTATATCATGTCATGGTTATCATGCTCAGTTTGTCCTTGGGAAGGATATACCCCTGAAATATGTGTTTAAACACATTTTCCTTTCCATTATTTTGTTTAACCTTTCTTGTAATCTGACTTAACTGAGCAGTAATAATTCCCTGCTTAGGTAAGCACCTTATTGTACCACTCTATTAGTATGACCCTGTTACTATTGTTGATGACATTCCTGTAACCACCGATGGACGAGAATTTGGCCTATTGGTCCACCTCGTTTAACGAGCGGGAAAATGGTTCTCTTCATCCCTCACCCTTGGTACCGATGTTGTTGCCGACATAACTGACAAGCAATCCTCTAACATGCCTTGCTTATATGATCATGCAAGACGTCACCGCCCTTTCTACTTTTAACCCACAATTCCACAGGATCGGAACCTGACTCTCCTGTACACCCCCTGTTCCCAAGGTTGTTCCCCGCGTGTGGCCTCGTATGTAATTCACGAGCCACCTTCCGAAAGATCATCAATTCTGGTATCAGACACAATACTTATTCTCGTTGCTCTGGATCCCTTTCACACTTTGTTACAGGCATCAAACGATTGTCTGCCCGCTCGACACTTCCCATGATACCCCCTTACTTTGCTCTCCATATTTTCTTAAGTTTCAATTCGGGAGTTACTTCCGCCACCTTCCGCAATGTTATCGACCAGATAGTCAACCTTGCAGAGGTCTGTTCTCCTGGAATACCCATCCTTTATTATTTCATAAGTACGATGGAGTTCTCGAAGAAAGGATGTCGACTTCATCATGATGACCTGAAGCGGAGAAATGAAGACATCAACATAATGAATCGACCTCTTCGAGAAGAGCAACCAAGACCGAGAAGATTCGTTAGAATTTCATAACCAGATCTTTCCCCCTTACTTCATCTCTTCGAATCTCGGGATGATATTTCTTGTAGTAGAGGAGAATTGTGACGCATGGATAATTAAGCTATAGTGAACCTCTGCTAATGATGCCACATCACCTCGGATACTGTTACTAAACTCACTCTGATTCAAATCCCGTTCAAATTCAAAGTTGGAAATCAAGTCAAACGGTAAAAGATTTCAAACGTTAAAACAAAAGTGTTCGAAATGTGACAAATAAATCATAGGTAATTGTGGTGGAGAAATCATCTTTTTATAAAATAATTTAGCTATACTAAATTAATTATAACAATGATACAACAAATAATTAAATGCTCTATAAGTCATAAACAAATACAAAATACTATTTAAAGTGCCAAATTATTTATGATAGAGATATAGTCAATAATATCATTTTAGGTTTAACTTTTGTATTTCATAACACTAAAGTGAAATCAGATAGTAAAGGAAATTTATATAAAAAGAAAAAATAAAACAAAACAATGAAAAAAGATAAATAAAACTTGGGGGAACCCCGCTGGCTAGTCAGCTGGGCCCTGGCCCAGCCCACCGCCCACCAGGAAGGCCCACCTCCCATCCTACTAACCCCCACCGTGACCTAACCCCCATCCCACGATCCCCAATCCCCCTCGGTCCACTCCCCCCTCTACCCCCGATCTGGATCGGGGGTAACCTACCCCAACGCCGCCACCCGTCGCCCCCATCGCTACGCTGGTGGCCGCCGGCATGCTCCGCATGCCCACCTGTGCTGCCGTCTCACACAGCCACCACCTCCACCCCGAGAGGCCGCAGGTCCCGCACCCCGTGATCCCCGCGCTGGACACCGTCGCGTCATTGTCGTTGTCAGTGCATCCATCGGCCTCCCAACGCTGCCCGTCTCTGACCCATCGCCCGCTCCTCGACCCCCTATCCTGACGGACTCCCCCCGCGCCTCGCCGGTGTTCCCCTGTAACGGGGGTGAGTGCAGCCCCGATCCCTGTTTCCCCCCTCTCTCTCTCTGTCGCCGGCGCCGTCCACCGCCCGCACACGCCCTCACCACCCCACCACAGTCGTCTCGCACCATCTGTTCCCGCAAGACCTACGCTCCCCTCGCCGGCACTGTTTCCCCGCGTGCCTACCACCCCACGGCTCTGTTGTCGCCACCATCTATTGTTGCTCCGTGATAACCCACAAGTATAGGGGATCGCGACAGTTTTCGAGGGTAGAGTATTCAACCCAAATTTATTGATTTGACACAAGGGGAGCCAAAGAATATTCTCAAGTATTAGCAGCTGAGTTGTCAATTCAACCACACCTAGAAACTTAATATCTACAGCAAAGTACTTAGTAGCAAAGTAATATGATAGTAGTGGTAACGGTAGCAAAAGGTAACAGTAGCAAAAGTAAAGTTTTTGGTATTTTGTAATGATGATAGCAATAGCAACAGAAAAGTAAATAAGCGAAGAACAGTATATGGAAAGCTCGTAGGCCATGGATCGGTGATGGAGAATTATGCCGGATGCGGTTCATCATGTAACAATCATAACATAGGGTGACACAGAACTAGCTCCAATTCATCAATGTAATTGTGGGGACCCCGACTCATAAGTTGAGATCACCGAATGCACGTGTACAGTGATCCCAGAGATCAATGCTCACTGAACACACAGAAGCTGAATAACAAGAGTCTTACATCCATACATACCGTCTTACACAAATTATGACCATTATGGTCAAGTCTTACATTGATAAAGCCTTAAGGGCTGAACATCAAATGAAACACAAGTAGCGAAAATCTTCGTCGATAAGTAGAACCCATGCCATCTGCCTTAACCCTACAGGCATTCTGACTGGGAAACGTCCTAGTTCGCATGTTCGTCTCCAAAGAACTCTTTTTCGAACTCATGTTCTTCCATGCCTGGCCAATTAAATAACCAATGGCAAGCCAATGAGTACTTTGAATGTACTCGCAAGCAACCCATGTTTTGGTTCAAGGTACAAAAATGCATGATATAGGTAAATTTTTGCGGAAAGCTAGTTTTGAGTGCAATGACATGTTCAACAACTTGTAAGACATGCATCAGGAGAAATTCAATTAACCATGAGGACAGGTTACAGATATCAACATAAAAAGAGTGGGCACCAACCCAACTCAATCATGTCAAGTCCTTTGACTTGACCCAAGTAGCTCTTCCCACTTATCCAAACACACACACTGGTTTGTAAACATGTGGATGTAGCCCAAGAGCGGTTACCCAACTGTCCTTGACCGTGGACACAGCTATTCGAATAGTTTTACACTCTGCAGAGGTTGCACACTTTACCCACAAGATCCGGGGAACTTCCGTGTCATCCACGACCCGCGGTTCCTCGAGTACCCGGGGTAAGCACCCGATCACTATCTTTCCCTAGACGACACTAACATGGAGTCCACTTGATTGGTAGTAATCCCCGTGCCCAACATTTCACAACTTAAAATTGTGGAGCCTCGCTCCTATATTCATCACATACCACTGGCACGGGGTACCAACGGTGTGTCCGGTGCCCCATAAAAATGTTCTTGGCCGCCCTACCTGGCACGACCCCGTCCCGAGAGAGAGCACCAACTCTCCCCCGTCACTAGTAATGCGGGCTCCAAGCTAGTATCGGCCTAGGTAATCAATAATGCCCTTTTCCATATAAGGGTAGAGTGGTTGCGCATGTAAGGTTGGAATAACGGTCGCAACTTAAACCAATCCATTTTTGAAAGCAACACACACACACTTGCCTCGGTACACCACTTCGTCATCAAGTGGTTACCCATCTCATTATCTCCCTCGGGCATAAGTGGCACCCGACGGGGTTTTCGAAAAGTCCTTTCAAAATACTTTGTCTCCATCACCATGCATATTCCCGTCCCTTTTTGCATAGCACTACTTAGCATCCTATCTACTCCCACCGGCATAACCCTCATAGAAAGGTAGGGTCATGCATCATGCAAGTGTCAACGAGAAAAGCAACGGAGGCAAACCACCCCAAGTGGTCACCATTTTGTCATGACTCGATGCAAGTAATAAAAGTGCCATATGACATGCATAAAAGGGGTTTCTTAGACATGGTCAAAGGGCTGCTTGCCTGGCTCAACAAAGTCTTCTGGGTCTTCAAAGTCTTCTGGCCCAACTCCTTCGTCAGCAATGCAATCTATCGTCGCAAAATAATAACGAGAAAAATAAGGCAATAATAAAACAGAAAATCCAAAGTGCTCAGAAAAATGTCAACTCATTTTTGTTAAATACTAGGGTGAAAACTAAGAAGGGGAAATTCCTTGTTTTGGATTTGGAGTAGCAGAATAGGAGAAATGGATTTACAAGGGCATATCTAAATGCTTAAAATCACATTTAAATATTTACAGTGAAGAAAAGGTTGTTGGATTTGAATGAAAGTTGCACCATTAAATAGGTTGCAATATTTTAGGAATTTAGGAATTTGAATTAATTTATTTGGACATATATTTTATCCTGTGGAATATTTGGAAAAGCCACAGAAAAAGAAAAAGAAAAAGGGCACTGTGCCTGCCAGGCCAGAACAGCTGCGGGGCAGCAGGCCCAGCCAGCGGGCCGGCCCAGCCGAGCCAGCGCACAGCGCGCGCGCCCGCCCATTTCAAACCTGACGGCCGGGGCCCGCAGGATAGAGAGAGAGGGGCACGGGAACGAGGGAGAGGATAACAGGTGGGGCCCACCTGTCATCACTAACCCATGGACAGGAGGGTTGCGGTGCTCACCGGCGACGATGCAGGCCACGGCGAGCTCCGGCGAGTGCGGGGATGGCTTCAGGAGAGTGCCGCACGTCGGTGGGTGGTGGACTTGGCCTGTGGGGTTGCCTGGTTCGCCGACGACGAGGAGCTGTTGCGGAGGAGCTTCGGGAGATGGTGACTCCGGCCATTTCCGGCAGCTACAGAGAGGGCAAACAAGGGGGAAAGGATCAGAGGGCTGCAGGGGTTCCAGATCGAGGCAGTGGAGGAGCAGGGGAGGCATGTACCTCGCGAACTCCGGCGAGCCGAAGCGGCGGAGCTCGAGCTCGATCTCGAGCTCGGGCGGTTATGGAGAGGAACTGGGGGTGCAGGGGGGTGTTTAGGGAAGTGAGAGAGCGAGTGGTGAGGAGAGGAGGGCGCGGGGAGGCCTTTAAGTAGGCGAGCGGCGAGGTGCCGTGGACCCATGCGTCGGAGAGCTCACGCTCGTCGCTGCAGGGCTCGGGGGAAGAGGGCGTGGTGTCTGGGGTGTTCCTGGACGTCGACTACGTCGGGAGGGACAGAGAGAGGGAGTGGGGAGAGGTCAGAGGTGCGCGCGTGTGAGCCGCACCATTGGCACGCTCCGGCAGCCGGTGTTTGCTAGCACGGAGGCGCGGGGAGGAGGAGAGAGGAGGGAACCGACCGCGTAGCGTGCTACGGACACCGAGGCGCATCGGCAGGTGCGCGGGGGAGGCCCGAGGTGGTCGGAGGCGTCGGCAGAGGGCGGCTACAGTACGGGAGTGCACTATAGCGCGCTCCAGAGCGCCCAAATGGCCGGCATGGCATTTTCTATGCCTTGTGGGCGCGGCCAACCGTGTCGAGTAGCTCAAGGGTTGAGTAAAGAAGTAGGGAGAGGCATTGGATGCTCTGGATGGCCAGTAGGAGAGGAGAGAGGTAGAAGAAGAGGGAGAAATGGGCTGTCTAGAGAGAGAAAGAGGTGGTTTCACCCATCCAATAATGGAGCTGTGGATTTTCCATTGTTACTGGAGGTGAAAGGGGACTAGGAGGAGTTGTGGTAAAAAGTTGAGCTCAAGGAGAATAGGTTTAGTGGTCAAAATGGTGATTTTTGAAAAGTAGCAGAAGGTGTTTGATAAAGGTTTCGGCAAGCAAATGATTTCCAATTGCCATGAGACTCCACAGGGTGAAATGACACATATAATTAGGGCCTCTCACCAATTTGGAGCTTATTTGGGTAAAATTGCCAATGCAACTTTTGTAAACCCTAGAAATGAGCAGAAATAGACTTGTGTAGATCTAGTTGAGCATAATACTTCTCCTTGATGCACTACTTGGTGTAGTGGCCTAATTTGGTCATATAAACATGCTCACAAAAGTTGAGATCAAGGAGAGAAAGTTGGTAGTACAAACTTGCTCAAATTAGGTTCTGAATAGAAAGGGTTATGGGGCATTTTGGTGGACCAAAATGACCTTATTGAAGTGAGGCTTTGCAATATTATCACAATATGCATTTGTGACTTGCTGGATTTTTCTTGGATTTTTATGGAAATATTTCCTGTAGAAATATTTCAAATCCTTGAAATGGGCAGAAATGGTTTTGGGAGGTTTTGTCCAATATTTTGAACATGACCATGTGTTGAAACTCTTATATATGGGAAATATATGCCCACTGAGTTTCCCTGATTTTTGTCAAATATTTTTAAAATAATAAAATAATTTTCCCTATTAAAGACCATTTCTGGCCTTTAGAAAAAGCTTTTAAATAAAATAGGAAAATAACTTTTAAAATTATATTTATGGGAATCCTATATCTAATAGGTTTCAAATATACCTTTTGAAATATTTTTCATACCCCAAATCAGGTACTTGCAGTGCAAACCTCAATCCAGGGGTTTTTGGAAAACTAATTTTTGAAAATACTATTTGGCCAAATTATTTTTGTAAGAAAATAATATATTGTACTATACACATGGCATGATCATTGGGCAGAAGTTTGGGCAAGGAGATGAAGTACAGAAGGTGGAGTAGTTGACTCTAAAGAGCACTTGAAAAACCACACAGAGAAATCCAACTCCAAAATAAAAGCCAAATAATGCAAAAGTTTTTGTTGGTCCAAATTTTTATGCTTTATTAATGCAAATGAAGTGTTACAAAATGCAGGGTGTGACAGTAATGTAGGCATGTATTCCGAATAGTCATACGTGCTTATGGAAAAGAACATGCATGACATCTTTTGTCCTACCCTCCCGTGGCAGCGGGGTCCTAATGGAAACTAAGGGATATTAAGGCCTCCTTTAAATAGAGTACCAGAACAAAGCATTAGCACATAGTGAATACATGAACTCCTCAAACTATGGTCATCACCGGTAAGTATCCCGATTATTGTCACTTCGGGGTTAACGGATCATAACACATAATAGGTGACTATAGACTTGCAAGATAGGATCTAGAACTCTCATATATTGATGAAAACATAATAGGTTCATATCTGAAATCATGGCACTTGGGCCCTAGTGACAAGCATTAAGCATAGCAAAGTCATAGCAACATCAATCTCAGAACATAGTGGATACTAGGGATCAAACCCTAACAAAACTAACTCAATTACATGATAGATCTCATCCAACCCATCACCGTCCAGCAAGCCTACGATGGAATTACTCACGCACGGCGGTGAGCATCATGAAATTGGTGATGGAGGATGGTTGATGATGACAATGGCGACGGATTCCCCTCTCCGGAGCCCCGAACGGACTCCAGATCAGCCCTCCCAAGAGGTTTTAGGGCTTGGAGGAGGCTCCGTATCGTAAAACGGGATGAATTCTTCTCTCCTATTTTTTCTCCCCGAAACCAAATATATAGAGTTGGAGTTGAGGTCGGAGGAACTCCAGGGGCCCATGAGGTAGGGGCGCGCCTCCCACCCTCGTGGACAGGTGGTGGCCCCCCTGGTCTTCATCATTTGCAAGGATTTTTTATTATTTCCGAATGGATGTTCCGTGAAGTTTCAGGTCATTCTGAGAAATTTTGTTTCTTCACATAAATAACACCATAGCAATTCTGCTGAAAACAGCATCAGTCCGGGTTAGTTCCATTCAAATCATGCAAGTTGGAGTCCAAAACAAGGGAATAAGTGTTTGGAAAAGTAGATACGATGGAGACATATCAACTACCCTAAGCATAAACCTTTGCTTGTCCTCAAGCAATTCAGTTGATAAACTGAAGTGATAAAGAAAAACTTTTACAAACTCTGTTTTCTCTTGTTGTTGTAAATATGTAAAGCGAGCATTCAAGTTTTCAACAAAGATTATGACTAACCACATTCACAATAACGCTTAGGTCTCAAGTTTACTCATATCAATGGCATAATCAACTAGTGAGCAATAATAATAAATCTCGGATGACAACACTTTCTCAAAACAATCATAATATGATATAACAAGATGGTATCTCGCTAGCCCTTTCTGAGACCGCAAAACATAAATACAAAGCACCTTTAAAGATCAAGGACCGACTAGACATTGTAATTCATGGTAAAAGAGATCCAGTCAAGTCATACTCAATGTAAACTAACAGTAATGAATGCAAATGACAGTGGTGCTCTCCAGCTGGTGCTTTTTAATAAGAGGATGATGACTCAACATGAAAGTAAATAGATAGGCCCTTCGCAGAGGGAAGCAGGGATTTGTAGAGGTACCAGAGCTCGGTTTTAAAATAGAGGTGAATAATATTTTGAGCGGCATACTTTCATTGTCAACATAACAACCAAGAGATGGCGATATCTTCCATGCTACACACATTATAGGCGGTTCCCAAACATAATGGTAAAGTTTATACTCCCCCTCCACCAACAAGCATCAATCCATGGCTTGCTCGAAACAACGAGTGCCTCCAACTAACAAGAGCCCCAGGGGAGTTTTGTTTGCAATTATTTTGATTTAGCTTGCATAAAGCATGGGACTGGGCATCCCGGTGACCAGCCATTTTCTCATGAGTGAGGAGCGGAGTCCACTCCTCTTGAGAATAACCCGCCTAACATGGAAGATACGGACAGCCCTAGTTGATACATGAGCTATTCGAGCATACAAAACAGGATATTTATTTGAAGGTTTAGAGTTTGGCACATACAAATTTACTTGGAACCACAGGTAGATACCGTATATAGCTAGGTATGGTGGACACATATGGAATAACTTTGGGGTTTGTGGAGTTGGATGCACAAGCAGTATTCCCGCTTAGTACAGGTGAAGGCTAGCAAAAGACTGGGAAGCGACCGGCTAGAGAGCGACAACATTCATGAACATGCATTAAAATTAATCAACACCGAATGCAAGCATGAGTAGGATATAATCCACCATGGACATAAATATCGTGAAGGCTATGTTGATTTTGTTTCAACTACACGCGTGAACATGTGCCATGTCAAGTCACTTAAATCATTCAGAGGAGGATACCACCCTATCATACCACATCACAACCATTTTAATAGCATGTTGGCATGCAAGGTAAACCATTATAAGCTCCTAGCTAATCAAGCATGGCACAAGAAACTATGATCTCTAGTTGTCATTGCAAACATGTTTATTCATAATAGGCTGAATCAGGAATGATGAACTAATCATATTTACAAAAACAAGAGAGGTCAAGTTCATACCAACTTTTCTCATCTTAGTCAGTCCATCATATATCGTCATAATTGCCTTTCACTTGCACGACCGAATAGTGTGAATAGTATAATAGTGCACGTGCATTGGACTAAGCTGGAATCTGCAAGCATTCAATAAACAAGAGAAGACAAGGCAATATGGGCTCTTTTTTCAGATCAACAATAATGCATATAAGAGCCACTTCAACAATTTAATCATGGTTTTCTCCGATCAACCCCCAAAGAAAAGAAAAGAAATAAAACTATTTACATGGGAAAGCTCCAAACAAATAAAGAAGAACAGGAAATCTTTTGGGGTTTTTTTAATTACTACTACAAGCATGGAAAGTAAACTAATTAAAAACTAAAACTAATTTTTTTTGGTTTTTCTTAAGGTTTTATTAAACACACAATAAGAAAGCATAAAAGGGAAATAAACTAGCATGGATGATACAATGAAAAAGTATGAGCACCGACATCTAGCAATGAGTGTGTGAACATGAATGTAATGTCGGTGGGAAATACGTACTCCCCCAAGCTTAGGCTCTTGTGAAGGAAATATGCCCTAGAGGCAATAATAAAGTTATTATTTATTTCCTTATTTCATGATAAATGATTATTATTCATGCTAGAATTGTATTGACCGGAAACATAATACATGTATGAATACATAGACAAACAGAGTGTCACTAGTATGCCTCTACTTGACTAGCTCGTTAATCAAAGATGGTTATGTTTCCTAACCATAGACAAAGAGTTGTTATTTGATTAACGGGATCACATCATTAGGAGAATAATGTGATTGACTTGACACATTCCGTTAGCTTAGCACTCGATCGTTTAGTATGTTGCTATTGCTTTCTTCATGACTTATACATGTTCCTATGACTATGAGATTATGCAACTCCTGTTTACCGGAGGAACACTTTGTGTGATACCAAACGTCACAACGTAACTGGGTGATTATAAAGGAGCTCTACAGGTGTCTCCAAAGGTACATGTTGGGTTGGCGTATTTCGAGATTAGGATTTGTCACTCCGATTGTCGGAGAGGTATCTCTGGGCCCTCTCGGTAATGCACATCACATAAGCCTTGCAAGCATTACAACTAATGAGTTAGTTGCAAGATGATGTATTACGAAACGAGTAAAGAGACTTGCCGGTAACGAGATTGAACAATGTATTGAGATACCAACGATCGAATCTCGGGCAAGTAACATACCGATGACAAAGGGAACAACGTATGTTGTTATGCGGTCTGACCGATAAAGATCTTCGTAGAATATGTAGGAGCCAATATGAGCATCCAGGTTCCGCTATTGGTTATTGACCGGAGATGTGTCTCGGTCATGTCTACATTGTTCTCAAACCCATAGGGTCCGCACGCTTAAGGTTTCGATGACAGTTATATTATGAGTTTATGAGTTTTGATGTACCGAAGTTAGTTCGGAGTCCCGGATGTGATCACGGACATGACGAGGAGTCTCAAAATGGTCGAGACATAAAGATTGATATATTGGAAGCCTATATTTGGATATCGGAAGTGTTCCGGGTGAAATCGGGATTTTACCAGAGTACCGGGAGGTTACCAGAACCCCCCGGGAGGTATATGGGCCTTAGTGGGCTTTAGTGGAAGAGAGGAGAGGTGGCCAGGGCTGGGCCGCGCGCCCCTCCCCCCTAGTCCGAATAGGACAAGGAGGGGGGCGCCCCCCCCCTTCCTTCTCTCTCTCCTCTTTCCCCCTCCCGAATCCTATTCCAACTAGGAAAGGGGGGGGGGAATCCTACTCCCGGTGGGAGTAGGACTCCTCCTGGCACGCCCTCCTCCTGGCCGGCCGCACCTCCCCTTGCTCCTTTATATACGGGGGCAGGGGGCACCCCTAGACACACAAGTTGATCCACGTGATCATATTCTTAGCCGTGTGCGGTGCCCCCTTCCACCATAATCCTCGATAATATTGTAGCAGTGCTTAGGCGAAGCCCTGCAACGGTAGTACATCAAGATCGTCACCACGCCATTGTGCTGACGGAACTCTTCCCCGACACTTTGCTGGATTGGAGTCCAGGGATCGTCATCGAGCTGAATGTGTGCTAGAACTCGGAGGTGCCGTAGTTTCGGTGCTTGATCGGTCGGGCCGTGAAGACGTACGGCTACATCAACCGCGTTGTGCTAACGCTTCCGCTATCGGTCTACAAGGGTACGTAGATCACACTCTCCCCTCTCGTTGCTATGCATCACCATGATCTTGCGTGTGTGTAGGAATTTTTTTGAAATTACTACGTTCCCCAACAGTGGCATCCGAGCCTAGTTTTTATGCATTGATGTTGTGCACGAGTAGAACACAAGTGAGTTGTGGGCGATATAAGTCATATTGCTTACCAGCATGCCATACTTTGGTTCGGTGGTATTGTTGGATGAAGCAGCCCGGACCAACATTACGCGTACGCTTACGCGAGACTGGTTCTACCGACGTGCTTTGCACACAGGTGGCTGGCGGGTGTCAGTTTCTCCAACTTTAGTTGAACCAAGTGTGGCTACGCCCGGTCCTTGCGAAGGTTAAAATAGCACCAACTTGACAAACTATCGTTGTGGTTTTGATGCGTAGGTAAGAACGGTTCTTGCTAAGCCCGTAGCAGCCACGTAAAACTTGCAACAATAAAGTAGAGGACGTCTAACTTGTTTTTGCAGGGCATGTTGTGATGTGATATGGTCAAGACATGATGCTAAATTTTATTGTATGAGATGATCATGTTTTGTAACCAAGTTATCGGCAACTGGCAGGAGCCATATGGTTGTCGCTTTATTGTATGCAATGCAATTGCGCTGTAATGCTTTAATTTATCACTAAGCGGTAGTGATAGTCGTGGAAGCATAAGATTGGCGAGACGACAACGATGCTACGATGGTGATCAAGGTGTCGCGCCGGTGATGATGGTGATCACGACGGTGCTTCGAAGATGGAGATCACAAGCACAAGATGATGATGGCCATATCATATCACTTATATTGATTGCATGTGATGTTTATATTTTATGCATCTTATCTTGCTTTGATTGACGGTAGCATTATAAGATGATCTCTCACTAATTATCAAGAAGTGTTCTCCCTGAGTGTGCACCGTTGCGAAAGTTCTTCGTGCTGAGACACCACGTGATGATCGGGTGTGATAGGCTCTACGTTCAAATACAACGGGTGCAAAATAGTTGCACACGCGGAATACTCAGGTTATACTTGACGAGCCAAGCATATACAGATATGGCCTCGGAACACGGAGACCGAAAGGTCGAGCATGAATCATATAGTAGATATGATCAACATAGTGATGTTCACCAATGAAACTACTCCATCTCACGTGATGATCGGACATGGTTTAGTTGATTTGGATCATGTAATCACTTAGATGATTAGAGGGATGTCTATCTAAGTGGGAGTTCTTAAGTAATATGATTAATTGAACTTAAATTTATCATGAACTTAGTCCTGGTAGTATTTTGCAAATTATGTTGTAGATCAATAGCTCACGTTGTTGCTTCCCTGTGTTTATTTTGATATGTTCCTAGAGAAAATTGTGTTGAAAGATGTTAGTAGCAGTGATGCGGATTGGATCCATGATCTGAGGTTTATCCTCATTGCTGCACAGAAGAATTATGTCCTTGATGCACCGCTAGGTGACAGACCTATTGCAGGAGCAGATGCAGACATTATGAACGTTTGGCTAGCTCAATATGATGACTACTTGATAGTTTAGTGCACCATGCTTAATGGCTTAGAATCGGAACTTCAAAGATGTTTTGAATGTCATGGACCATATGAGATGTTCCAGGAGTTGAAGTTAATATTTCAAGCAAATACCTGAGTTGAGAGATATGAAGTCTCCAACAAGTTCTATAGCTAAAAGATGGAGGAGAATCACTCAACTAGTGAGCATGTGCTCAGATTGTCTGGGTACTACAATCGCTTGAATCAAGTGGGAGTTAATCTTCCAGATAAGATAGTGATTGACAGAATTCTCTAGTCACCATCACCAAGTTAGTAGAACTTCATGATGAACTATAATATGCAAGGGATAACGGAAACAACTCCCAAGCTCTTCGTGATGCTAAAATCAACGAAGGTAGAAATCAAGAAAAACATCAAGTGTTGATGGTTGACAAGACCACTAGTTTCAAGAAAAGGGCAAAGGGAAGAAGGGGAACTTCAAGAAGAACGACAAGCAAGTTGTTGCTCAAGTGAAGAAGCCCAAGTCTGATCCTAAGCCTGAGACTAAGTGCTTCTACTACAAAGGGACTGGTCACTGGAAGTGGAACTACCCCAAGTATTTGGCGGATAAGAAGGATGGCAAGGTAAACAAAGGTATATTGGATATACGTGTTATTGATGTGTACTTTACTAGTGTTTATAGCAACCCCTCGGCATTTGATACTGGTTCAGTTGCTAAGAGTAGTAACTCAAAACGGGAGTTACAGAATAAACAGAAACTAGTAAAGGGTGAGGTGACGATGTGTGTTGGAAGTAGTTCCAAGATTGATATGATCATCATCGCACACTCCCTATACTTTCGGGATTAGTGTTGAAACTAAATAAGTGTTATTTGGTGTTTGCGTTGAGCATGAATATGATTTGATCATGTTTATTGCAATATGGTTATTCATTAAAGTCAGAGAATAATTGTTGTTCTGCTTACATGAATAAAACCTTTGATGGTCATACACCCAATGAAAAAAATTCGTTGGATCTTGATCGTAGTGTTACACATATTCATAATATTGAAGCCAAAAGATGCAAAGTTAATAATGATAGTGCAACTTATTTGTGGCACTGCCGTTTAGGTCATATCGATGTAAATCGCATGAAGAAACTCCGTACTGATGGACTTTTGGAACCACTTGATTATGAATCACTTGGTACTTGCGAACCATGCCTCATGGGCAAGATGACTAAGACTCCGTTCTCCGGAACAATGGAGCGAGCAACAAACTTGATTGGAAATAATACATACTGATGTAAGCAGTCCAATGAGTGTTGAGGCTCGCGGCGGGTATCGTTATTTTCTGACCTTCACAGATGATTTGAGCAAATATGAGTATATCTACTTGATGAAACATAAGTCTGAAACATTTGAAAAGTTCAAATAATTTCAGGGTGAAGTGGAAAGTCATCATGACAAGAAAATAAAGGTTTTTATGATCGGATCGCGGAGACAAATATTTGAGTTACGAGTTTGGTCTTCAATTAAAACATTGTGGAATAGTTTCACAAACTCATGCCACCTGGAACACAACAGCATAATGGTGTGTCTGATCGTCATAACCGTACTTTATTGGATACAGTGCAATCTATGATGTCTCTTACCGATCTACCACTATCGTTTTGGGGTTATGCATTAGAGACAGTTGCATTCACGTTAAAAAGGGCACCATCTAAATCCGTTGAGATGACACAATCTGAATTATGGTTTGGCAAGAAACCAAAGTTGTCGTTTCTTAAAGTTTTGGGTTGTGATGCTTATGTGAAAAAGTTTCATCCTGATAAGCTCAAACCCAAATCGGAGAAATATGTCTTCATAGGATACCCAAAGGAGACTGTTGGGTACACCTTCTATCACAGATCCGAAGGCAAGACATTCGTTGCTAAGAATGGATCCTTTCTAGAGAAGGAGTTTCTCTCGAAAGAAGTGAGTGGGAGGAAAGTAGAAAACTTGATAAGGTAATTGTACCTTCTCCCTTATTGGAAAGTAGTTCATCACAGAAATCTGTTCCTGTGACTACTACACCAATTAGTGAGGAAGCTAATGATGATGATCATGTAACTTCAGATCAAGTTACTACCAAACCTTGTAGGTAAACCAGAGTGAGATCCACACCAGAGTGGTATGGTAATCCTGTTCTGGAGGTCATGTTACTTGACCATGACGAGCCTACGAACTATGAGGAAGCGATGATGAGCCCAGATTCCACGAAATGGCTTGAGGCCATGAAATCTGAGATGAGATCCATGTATGAGAACAAAGTATGGACTTTGATTGACTTGCCCAAAGATCGGCGAGCCATTGAGATTAAATGGATCTTCAAGAGGAAGATGGACGCTGATAGTATTTTTACTATCTACATAGCTAGACTTGTCGAAAAAGGTTTTTGACAAAGTTCAAGGTGTTGACTATGATGAAATTTTCTCACTCGTAGCGATGCTTAAGTCTGTCCAAATCATGTTAGCAATTGCCGCATTTTTATGAAATCTGGCAAATGGATAAACAAAACTACATTCCTTAATGGATTTAAAGAAGAGTTGTATATGATGCAACCAGAAGGTTTTGTCAATCCTAAAGGTGCTAACAAAATATGCAAGCTCTAGCGATCCATCTATGGACTGGTGCAAGCATCTCGGAGTTGGAATATACGCTTTGATAAGTTGATCAAAGCATATAGTTTTATAAAGACTTGCGGTGAAGCCTGTATTTACAAGAAAGTGAGTGGGAGCACTACAGCATTTTTGATAAGTATATGTATATGACATATTGTTGATCGGAAATAATGTAGAATTATTCTGCAAAGCATAAAGGAGTATTTGAAAGGATTTTTTCAAAGAAAACCTCGGTGAAGCTGCTTACATATTGAGCATCAAGATCTATAGAGATAGATCAAGACGCTTGATAAGTTTTTTTTCAATGAGTACATACCTTGACAAGATTTTGAATTAGTTCAAAATGGAACAGTCAAAGAAAGAATTCTTTCCTGTGTTACAAGGTGTGAATTAAGTAAGACTCAAAGCGCGACCACGGCAGAAAATAGAATGAGAATGAAAGTCATTCCCTATGCCTTAGCCATAGGTTCTATAAAGTATGTCATGCTGTGTACCAGACCTATTGTATACCCTACACTAATTTTGGCAAGGGAGTACAATAGTGATCTAGGAGTAGATCACTGGACAGCGGTCAAAATTATCCTTAGTGGAATAAGGATATGTTTCTCGATTATGGAGGTGACAAAAAGGTTCGTCGTAAAAGGGTTATGTCGATACAAGTTTTGGCACTAATCCGGATGACTCTTAGTCTTCATCTAGATACATATTGAAAGTGGGAGCAATTAGCTAAAGTAGCTCCGTGCAGAGCATTGAAGACATAGAAAATTGCAAAATACTTACGGATCTGAATATGGCAGACCCGTTGACTAAACTTCTCTCACAGGCAAAACATGATCACACCTTAGTACTCTTTGGGTGTTAATCACATAGCAATGTGAACTAGATTACTGACTCTAGTAAACCCTTTGGGTGTTGGTCACATATCGATATGAACTATGGGTGTTAACCACATAAATATGTGAACTATTGATGTTAGATCACATGGCGATGTGAACTAGATTATTGACTCTAGTGCAAGTGGGAGACTAAAGGAAATATGCCCTAGAGGCAATAATAAAGTTATTATTTATTTCCTTATTTCATGATAAATGTTTATTATTCATGCTAGAATTGTATTAACCGGAAACATAATACATGTGTGAATACATAGACAAACAGAGTGTCACTAGTATGCCTCTACTTGACTAGCTCGTTAATCAAAGATGGTTATGTTTCCTAACCATAGACAAAGAGTTGTTATTTGATTAACGGGATCACAACATTAGGAGAATAATGTGATTGACTTGACCCATTCCATTAGCTTAGCACTCGATCGTTTAGTATGTTCCTATTGCTTTCTTCATGACTTATACATGTTCCTATGACTATGAGATTATGCAACTCCCGTTTACCAGAGGAACACTTTGTGTGCTACCAAATGTCACAACGTAACTGGGTGATTATAAAGGAGCTCTACAGGTCTCTCCAAAGGTACATGCTGGGTTGGTGTATTTCGATATTAGGATTTGTCACTCCGATTGTCGGAGAGGTATCTCTAGGCCCTCTCGGTAATGCACATCACATAAGCCCTGCAAGCATTACAACTAATGAGTTAGTTGCAAGATGATGTATTATGAAACAAGTAAAGAGACTTGCCGGTAACGAGATTGAACTAGGTATTGAGATACCGATGATCGAATCTCGGGCAAGTAACATACCGATGACAAAGGGAACAACGTATGTTGTTATGGGGTCTGACCGATAAAGATCTTCATAGAATATGTAGGAGCCAATATGAGCATCTAGGTTCCGCTATTGGTTATTGATCGGAGAAGTGTCTCGGTCATGTCTACATTGTTCTCGAACCCGTAGGGTCCGCACGCTTAAGGTTTCGATGACAGTTATATTATGAGTTTATGAGTTTTGATGTACCGAAGTTAGTTCGGAGTCCCGGATGTGATCACGGACATGATGAGGAGTCTCAAAATGGTTGAGACATAAAGATTGATATATTGGAAGCCTATATTTGGATATCGGAAGTGTTCCGGGTGAAATCGGGATTTTACCGGAGTACCGGGAGGTTACCAGAACCCCCGGGGAGGTATATGGGCCTTAGTGGGCTTTAGTGGAAGAGAGGAGAGGTGGCCAGGGCTGGGCCGCGCGCCCCTCCCCCCTAGTCCAAATAGTACAAGGAGAGGGGGGTGGCGCCCCCCCTTCCTTCTCTCTCTCCTCTTTCCCCCTCCCGAATCCTATTCCAACTAGGAAAGGGGGGAATCCTACTCCCGGTGGGAGTAGGACTCCTCCTGGCGCGCCCTCCTCCTGGCCGGCCGCACCTCCCCTTGCTCCTTTATATACGGGGGCAGGGGGCACCCCTAGACACACAAGTTGATCCACGTGATCATATTCTTAGCCGTGTGCGGTGCCCCCTTCCACCATAATCCTCGATAATATTGTAGCGGTGCTTAGGCGAAGCCCTGCAACGGTAGTACATCAAGATCGTCACCACGCCGTCGTGCTGACAGAACTCTTCCCCGACACTTTGCTAGATCGGAGTCCGGGGATCATCATCGAGCTGAACATGTGCTAGAACTCGGAGGTGCCGTAGTTTCGGTGCTTGATCGGTCGGGCCGTGAAGACATACGACTACATCAACCGCGTTGTGCTAACGCTTCCGCTATCGGTCTATAAGGGTACGTAGATCACACTCTCCCCTCTCGTTGCTATGCATCACCATGATCTTGCATGTGCGTAGGAAATTTTTTGAAATTACTACGTTCCCCAACATCTTGGCCTAAGTTGGTCTATGGCCACGGTTGGCCTGGCTGATATCCATAGTAATAGTTGGGGTCGTACTGCGATGCTGCGGCTATCGCCTCCTGAGCTGCAGCGTGGCGACGAGTGGCCTCTGCCCTCCTCTCGTACTCATCTGCCTCCTCTCTAGTAATAACATATCTTCCTTTTGCCTGATAATCAAAGAAGGCAGGAGCAGGGAGAGTAATGCGGACAGCACGACGTTTGTCAAATCTTAAGCGATACTGGAGAGGTGATTCATTCCTCTCGACAAACTGGTGGTGAACCATAGCATTAAAGTCTAGGTAAGCAGGAGGTAATTCAATATCATCATCACGTATAGTTACACCAAGAAAATCAGCTAAGTGGGTTGCATAAATTCCACCAAAGAAGTCTCCATTAAATCTATTAAGATGCAACCTATGTGCAACAATGGCTCCCAAATTATAAGATTTGTCTCCTCACACAGCACTCCTAAGAATACTGAGGTTAGGAACACACATATGACATGCTTCATCTTTACCATTAATGCATCTACCTATGAAGAGAGCAAAATAATGTATAGCAGGAAAGTGAATGCTCCCTATGGTAGCTTGTGTTATATCTCTAGATTCCCCCATAGTTATAGTAGCAAGAAAATCTCTAAATTCAGATTTGCGAGGTTCCCTGACACTACCCCATTGTGGAAGTTTGCAAGCAGTGGTAAAATCCTCTAAGTCCATAGTGTAAGAATTTTCATAAAGATCAAACAGGTCAGTTGGAGAATTACGTGAAGATGAAAATTCAAACCTCCTCACAAAGGAACTAGTGAGATAGTGGTACTGACGGCATTTTTCTTCCTCGAAGCTCACAAGATCAGCTTACGCAAATATGCGTTAAATTCTTCCTTAATTCCCGCTCGATCCATAAAGTTTTCCGAAGGCCATTCACAAGGACGCACTGGAGCATTTCTTGGTGGCTCATCATCAGCATCACGCATTGCAAACCTGGGCTCTTGTTTCCTTGAAGAGCCCCCTTGGTACATTTTCCTAAGCATATTTCTTCCTTTGGAAAATTTCTGAAATTTTTAGTAACTTCAAAATAAAAGTGAACAAAGCTCAATAATATTGATAGCAACTACTCCTACAAGTGCCTAGAGCCTATATCATGCATCAAAACTACTTGGAACCATATAAATTTGACATGCAAGCTCAAGAACATGGTCACCTAGGTAGCATAAATTTGCAATGAATAAAACACTAAAACAAAAACTAATTGGACCAATGGAGGAGTCACAAACCAAGGAACAATCCCCCAAGCAGTTTTGTGAGAGGTGCTTTGAGCAAGGAGATCGAAAATGGCAGCAAAATGAGCTAGAACTCGTGCTTGAGCTGGATATTCGTGTTTGTGGGAGGAAGAAGAAGTGTGTGGGTGCAGGAATAAGTGGAGGGGGGCCACCGTGGGCCCACGAGGCAGGGGGCGCGCCCAGGGGGTAGGGCGCACCCCTGACCCTCGTGGCCAGGTGCCAGCTCCTCCTGCTGTGTTCTTAGTGCCAAATATTCTCAAATATTCCAAAAAATCATATTTAAATTTCAGGGCATTTGGAGAACTTTTATTTTTGGGGTATTTTTATATTGCACGGATAAATCAGAAAACAGACAGAAAAATACTAATTTTATTTTATTTAATATAAATAACAGAAAGTAAGAGGAGGGTACAGAAGGTTGTGCCTTCTAGTTTCATCCATCCCATGATCATCAAAAGGAATCCACTAACAATGTTGATCAAGTCTTGTTAACGAACTCTTTCCGAATAACATGGAACCAGAGAAATTTCGAATAACACTATGTTACCTCAACGGGGATATGCACATCTCCAATAATAAGAATATCATATTTCTTCTTGACAGTAGGAAGAGGAAATTCCAAACCTCCAAATATAATCGATGGAATTTTTCCAATAGAGTTGATACTATGAACTTGAGGTTGTTCCTCGGAAAGTGTACCGTATGCTCATTACCATTAACATGAAAAGTGACATAGCCTTTAGTGCAATCAATAACAGCCCCTGCAGTGTTCAAAAAAGGTCTTCCAAGAATAATAGACATACTATCGTCCTCGGGAATATCAAGAATAACAAAGTATGTTAAAATAGTAACGTTTGCAACCACAACAGGCACATCCTCACAAATACCGACAGGTATAGCAGTTGATTTATCAGCCATTTGCAAAGATATTTCAGTAGGTGTCAACTTATTCAAACCAAGTCTACGATATAAAGAGAGAGGCATAACACTAACACCGGCTCCAAGATCACATAAAGCAGTTTTAACATAGTTTCTTTTAATGGAGCATGGTATAGTTGGTACACCGGAATCTCCAAGTTTCTTTGGTATTCCACCCTTAAAAGTATAATTAGAAAGCATGGTGGAAATTTCAACTCCCGGTATCTTTCTTTTATTTGTAAAAATATCTTTCATATACTTAGCATAAGGATTCATTTTAAGCATATCAGTTAATCGCATGCGCAAAAAGATAGGTCTAATCATTTCAGCAAAGCGCTCAAAATCCTCATCATCCTTTTTCTTGGATGGTTTGGGAGGAAAAGGCATGGGTTTCTGAACCCAAGGCTCTCTTTCCTTACCGTGTTTCCTAGCAACAAAGTCTTTCTTATCATAACGTTGATTCTTTGATTGTGGGTTATCAAGATCAACAGCAGGTTCAATTTCTATATCATTATCCTTACTAGGTTGAGCATCATCATGAACATTATCATTAACATTATCACTAGCTTCAGGTTCATTACCAGATTGTGTTTCAGCATCAGAAATAGAAATATCATTTGGATTCTCAGGTGTATTAACAATAGGTTCACTAGAAGCATGCAAAGTCCTATCATTTTCTCTTTCTTCCTTTTAGAAGGACTAGGTGCATCTATATTATTTCTCTGAGAATCTTTCTCAATTCTCTTAGGATGGCATTCAGGATACAAAGGTTCCTGAGTCATTTTACGACCTCTAGTCATAACTCTAACAACATTATCATTATCCTTACTATTCAATTCATTGAGTAAATCATTTTGAGCCTTACGTACTTGTTCTACTTGAGTGGTAACCATAGAAGCATGTTTACTAATAAGTTTATGTTCACCTTTGACATTAGCCATATAATTACCCAAGTGTTCAAGCATATCTGAATTGTATTTCAATTGTCTACCAAAATAAGCGTTAAAATCTTCTTGCTTAGCCATAAATTTATCAAACTCATCTAAGCATGGGCTAGCAAACTTAGTAAATGGGATTTCAGCTTTATCATATCTATAGAGAGAATTTAGCTTTACTACCTGTGTTGGGTTATCAAAATCATGTATTTCTTCAATAGGAGATGGATTAAGATCATATGTTTCTTCAACAGGCGGTAAATTAAGAGCATGTATTTCTTCAATAGGAGGTAAATTCTTAACATCTTCAGCTTTAATACCTTTTTCATTCATAGATTTATTTGCCTCTTGCATATCTTCAGGACTGAGAAATAGAACACCTCTCTTCTTCGGAGTTGGTTTAGGAATAGGCTCCGGAGTTGGTTCAGGAATTGGTTCAGGAAGTGTCCAATTATTTTCATTTGTCAACATATTATTCAATAGAATTTCAGCTTCATCCGGTGTTCTTTCCCTAAAAACAGAACCAGCACAACTATCCAGGTAATCTTTGGAGGCATCGGTTAGTCCATTATAAAAGATATCAAGTATTTCATTTTTCTTAAGAGGATGATCAGGCAAAGCATTAAGTAATTGGAGAAACCTCCCTCAAGCTTGTGGGAGACTCTCTTCTTCAATTTGCACAAAATTATATATATCCCTTAAAGCAGCTTGTTTCTTATGAGCAGGGAAATATTTAGCAGAGAAGTAATAAATCATATCATGTGGACTATGCACACAACCAGGATCAAGAGAATTAAACCATATCTTAGCATCACCCTATAATGAGAATGAAAATATTTTAAGGATATAAAAGTAGCGAGTTCGCTCATCTTTAGTGAACAGGGTGGCAATATCATTTAATTTAGTAAGATGTACAATTTCAGATTCATAGCCATGAAAAGGATCAGATTCAACCAAAGTAATTATATCAGGATCAACCGAGAATTCATAATCCTTATCAATAACAAAGATAGGTGAAGTAGCAAAAGCAGGGTCGGGTTTCATCCTAGCATTTAGAGATTGCTTATTCCTTTTAGCTAATAACATCTTAAGTTCATAACTATCTTTGCAAGCTAAAATAGCTAAAGAAGTTGCTTTATCAAAAACATAACCCTTAGGAATAACGGGCAAGTCTTCATCATCACTTTCATGAATATTATCAGATTCAATGTTTTCATTCTCTCTAACCCTAGCAAGTTGTTCATCAAGAAATTCACCAGGTGGCACAGTATTATCAAGCATAGAAGTAGTTTCATCATAAGTATCATTCATAGAAGAAGTTGCATCATCAATAACATGTGACATATCAGAACGAATAGCAGAAGCAGGTTTAGGTGTCTCAAGCTTACTCAAAACAGAAGGTGAATCAAGTGCGGAGCTAGATGGTAGTTCCTTACCTCCCCTCGTAGTTGAGGGATAAATCTTAGTTTTTGGATCTCTCAAGCTCTTCATATTGATAAGCAGATATAAATCCCAAGTGACTCAAAGAATAGAGCTATGTTCCCTGGCAATGGCGCCAGAAAATAGTCTTGATAACCCACAAGTATAGGGGATCGCGACAGTTTTCGAGGGTAGAGTATTCAACCCAAATTTATTGATTCGACACAAGGGGAGCCAAAGAATATTCTCAAGTATTAGCAGCTGAGTTGTCAATTCAACCACACCTGGAAACTTAATATCTGCAGCAAAGTACTTAGTAGCAAAGTAATATGATAGTAGTGGTAATGGTAGCAAAAGGTAACAGTAGCAAAAGTAAAGTTTTTGGTATTTTGTAATGATGATAGCAATAGCAACGGAAAAGTAAATAAGCGAAGAACAGTATATGGAAAGCTCATAGGCAATGGATCGGTGATGGAGAATTATGTCGGATGCGGTTCATCATGTAACAATCATAACATAGGGTGACACAGAACTAGCTCCAATTCATCAATGTAATGTAGGCAGGTATTCCGAATATAGTCATACGTGCTTATGGAAAAGAACTTGCATGACATCTTTTGTCCTACCCTCCCGTGGCAGCGGGGTCCTAATGGAAACGAAGGGATATTAAGGCCTCCTTTTAATGGAGTACCAGAACAAAGCATTAGCACATAGTGAATACATGAACTCCTCAAACTATGGTCATCACCGGTAAGTATCCCGACTATTGTCACTTCGGGGTTAACGGATCATAACACATAATAGGTGACTATAGACTTGCAAGATAGGATCTAGAACTGTCATATATTGATGAAAACATAACAGGTTCAGATCTGAAATCATGGCACTCGGGCCCTAGTGACAAGCATTAAGCATAGCAAAGTCATAGCAACATCAATCTCAGAACATAGTGGATACTAGGGATCAAACCCTAGCAAAACTAACTCGATTACATGATAGATCTCATCCAACCCATCACTGTCCAACAAGCCTACGATGGAATTACTCACGCACGGCGGTGAGCATCATGAAATTGGTGATGGAGGATGGTTGATGATGACGATGGCGATGGATTCCCCTCTCCGGAGCCCCGAACGGACTCCACATCAGCCCTCCCGAGAGGTTTTAGGGCTTGGCGGCAGCTCCGTATCATAAAACGCGATAAATTCTTCTCTCTGATTTTTTTCTCCCCGAAAGCAAATATATAGAGTTGGAGTTGAGGTCGGAGGAGCTCCAGGGGGCTCACGAGGTAGGGGGCACGCCCCCCACCCTCGTGGACAGGTGGTGGGCCCCCTGGTCTTCATCTTTTGCAAGGATTTTTTATTATTTCCGAATAGATCTTCCGTGAAGTTTCAGGTCATTTCGAGAACTTTTGTTTCTGCACATAAATAACACCATAGCAATTCTAATGAAAACAGCGTCAGTCCGGGTTAGTTCCATTCAAATCATGCAAGTTAGAGTCCAAAACAAGGGCAAAAGTGTTTGGAAAAGTAGATACGACGGAGACGTATCACTCCGCTGCCGTTGCGCCTGGCCTCGCGCCCGCACACCTAAAACACCCACGATGCGGCTATATCTCCCATGTGTCGGGGCACGACTTAGAGGCATAACCGCATGGTAGGCATGTCGCAAGAGGGGTAATCTTTACACATCCCATGGACTGAATAAGAAAGGGATAAGGTGTTGGCTTACAAACGCCACTTCACACAATACATAAATATATCATACATCAACTAGAATACAATCAAGGTCTGACTACGGAACCAAAATAAAGAAAGACAACCCGAATTGCTAGATCCGCGATCGCCCCGACTGGGCTCCACTACTGACCAACTAGAAACGAAACAACACAACAAACATGATCTTCATCGAGCTCCCACTTGAGCTGGGTTGCGTCACCTGCACTGGTATCATCGGCACCTGCAACTGTTTGGAAGTATCTGTGAGCCACAAGGACTCAGCAATCTCACAGCCGCGAGATCAAGACTATTTAAGCTTATGGGTAGGAAAGGGTAGTGAGGTGGAGCTGCAGCAAGCACTAGCATATATGGTGGCTAACTTACGCAAATAAGAGCGAGAAGAGAAGCAACGCAACGGTCGTGAACTAGAAGTGATCAAGAAGTGATCCTGAAACTACTTACATTCAAGCATAACACAAGAACCGTGTTCACTTCCTGGGCTCCGCTGGAAAGAGACCATCACGGCTACGCACGCAGTTGATGCATTTTAATTAAGTTAAGTGTCAAGTTCTCTACAACCGGATATTAACAAATTCCCATCTACCCATAACCGCGGGTACATCTTTCGAAAGTTCAAAACCCTGCAGGGGTGTCCCAACTTAGCCCATCACAAGCTCTCACGGTCAATGAAGGATATTCCTTCTCCCAGGAAGACCCGATCAGACCCGGAATCCCGGTTACAAGACATTTTGGCAATGGTAAAACAAGACCAGCAAAGCCACCCGATGTGCCGGCAAATCCCGATAGGAGTCGCACGTATCTTGTTCTCAGGGCAACACCGGATGAGACTAGCGATGAGTAAAACCAAACCTCAAGTTTCTCCGAGGTGGCCCCGCAGGCAACTCGGTTCGGACCAACACTCAAAGGAGCACTGACCCGGGGGGTTTAAAATAAGATGACCCTTGAGTCTGCAGAACCCAAGGGAAGGTATATGGTGGTAGGTAGGCAAATGGTAAATCCAAGGTTGGGCCTTGCTGGAGGAGTTTTATTCAAGGCGAACTGTCAAGGGGTTCCCATAACACCCAACCGCGAAAGGAACGCAAAATCAAGGAACATAACACCGGTATGACGGAAACCAAGGAGGCAAGGGTGGAACAAAACACCAGGCATAAGGCCGAGCCTTCCACCCTTTACCAAGTATATAGATGCATTAAAGTAAACAAAATATAATAATGATATCCCAACAATATCCATGTTCCAACATGGAACAAACTCCATCTTCACCTGCAACTAGCAATGCTATAAGAGGGGTTGAGCAAAGCGGTAACATAGCCAAACAACGGTTTGCTAGGAAAGGTGGGTTAGAGGCTTGACATGGCAATATGGGAGGCATGATATATTAAGTGGTAGGTATCGCGGCATAGCAAAAGAGCGAGCAACTAGCAAGCAAAGATAGAAGTGATTTCGAGGGTATGGTCATCTTGCCTGCAAAGTTCTCAGAGTTGATGAAAGCTTGATCCTCGTAAGCATACTCAACAGGTTCCTCGATCACGTACTCATCACCCAGCTCTACCCAAAGCAAGAACACAAGCAAAAGGACCAACAATCAATCACGGTGCAATGCGCAAGCAACATGATGCAAAACATGGCATGACATACGGGATGTGATATGCAATGCATATGCGTCCTTTGGAAAGGAAATATTGAACCAGGTATCAACTTGGAAAACCAAGTGTGCCGTTGGAAAGATGAGATGATTTCGGTTGAAATCAATATAAAGATCACCGGACTCAGATGCACGGTTTGCAAATGGCAAGCAAAATAAGAATGGCACAATTCTGCGATTAACAGCATGATGCCATCTAGAATGCAACAAGACACTAAGCTACTACACTCCAACATAACATCAAAGCACATGTAAGTGATCCACTCAAGATGCTTGACAAAATATGAACACTGAGCTATGGCTAAATCACACAAGAGCAGGTTCAAACAAGCATGGCAAAAGTGCAAAAGATATCAGCTTCACAGACTTAGTGAAAATATCAACATGCCGGGAATTAACATCAGGAAGCAATGTCTAGAGCAAGCAAACAACATGCTACAGGAACAGATCATAGCAAAACAAGGCATGGCATGAATCTACTCAAATCATAAAACAAAAGTCCCTTACTGACCATAAGCCAAAAAGGATCAGAAGATATGATGGCACCCATGTAAACATAGCAAGTTTCATTAACAGATTCAGACTTAGCAGAAAATTGAGCATGGCATAAACAGAATTACGAACGCGTCTATGAGCTCGATTCACTCAACACAAGGCATTGCATGACAAGATAAGCATAGAATCAGCAAGATGGCATGATCATGAAGCTAACCATGGCAAGAACAATATCATATCATGCATGGATCAACTAGAACAACATTGGCAAAATTGATTAACATGTAAACAACCTGCCAGGAACATTTTATAGAAAAAGTATAGCAAGATTGAGACATTCTAGGGCAATCCATAATTGCAAATAGGGGCATGGATGGATAGAGCACAACCATATGTCGAAATCATCCTTAGTGAAGCAACTCAAAGAAAGCATGTATCTCACTGTAGCAACATGGTTACATGGCATCAAAATAACAACAGGAAAGGACTTAGCAAAAATCCTGAGATCCTGAAATCAGCAATATCATGAAGGCTACTTTGCATGCTTGTGCTAGTCACCACATAGATCACAAAAATACATGGCATACACCCCTGTAAAGAAGGCATGGCATAGACCAAAATACATGTAGATCTCGTGCCAATATGCAACACACAATAATTGTAGCAAAAATGACAAAACCTCATACTCTAATAAGAATCAGCACCTAAAAATTTATAGCACTCTTGCATCAATGATTTGGGCATCAAGATGGACTCAAACAAGCATGCCATAATGGAACAAAATGGAGATTACATCATGATGAACATTTTGATATATCGCACGCACGAAACGGAGCTACGGATGAGAAGTTATGGCATGATGAACACGGCTTGAAAATAATGCAGAAAAGGGACTTAGAGATGAAAACGAGGTCAATCTCAGATCTAGGGTTCGCAGGGCACGGATGTCGAGGTCGCCGGATCTCCGCCGGAGTTGGACGGGGTGGTGCCGGAGCTGGACGGAGTGGGGGAGGGAGGTCGCCGAAGCGGGGCCGGCCGGATTCGGAGGACGGCGCGGAGGAGGCCGGGCAGCGTGGGCGTCGCGACGTGGCGCACCGGCGAGGTTCGGCGGGTGGCGGCGCACCGGCGAGGTTCGGCCGACGGCGGCATGCTGGGGCGCAGGCGGCGGCGCGCGCACGGGCGCGGGCGGTGGCGGCTCCCGCAGGCTCGCACAGGCCCGCGACGGGCCTGGCGGGCTGCGGCGACGGAGCACGGCAGAGGCCACGTGTCGCCTCCTGGTTGGTGTAGGTGTGGCGGCAGATTTCGTCCGGTGCGGACCGGACGTGTCCGGCGGCGGAGAGGGAGCGGGGTGAGGGTTTCGCCTGCATGGAAAAAATGGAGGGGAGGACATATTTATACCTAGAAGGAGGTGGTAGTGTCCAAATGAGGTGCGGTTTTCGACCACGTGATCATGATCGAACGGCCGAGAGGATGGAGGGGGTTTGGATGGGTTATTGGGCCACTTTAGAGGGGTGTTGGGCTGCAACACACGAGGCCTTTACGGTTCCCCGGTTAACCGTTGGAGTATCAAACGGACTCCAAATGGCACGAAACTTGACAGGCGGTCTACCGTGGTGTACCCAGGCCGCTTGGCAAATCTCGGTTCATTCCGAGAATGTTTAACACCCGCACATGAAAAGAGACAAAAGGGGGCGCCGGAGGATGTAGGAGTGTCGGATTGCAAAACGGACAACGGGGAAAATGCTCGGATGCATGAGACGAACACGTATGCAAATGCAATGCACATGATGACATGATATGCTATGCATGACATGAACAAAATGCAAAACAAAGACAAGAACCCAACCACGAATCTCATAACTTATAGCCGAAAATGGCAAGAGTCGGAGTACAAATATGGCAAGTTGCATCCGGGGTGTTACAGCACCCTGCAGCACGGAGCCGCGCCCCGAACGCAGCCCGCCTCGTGTTGCCGCTCTCTGTTCGCTACTTCGCCCGTGCTGCCGCGCTTCGCTAGGAGGGGCCTACCTGCTACTGTTGCTCATGTGTTACGGCCCTCACCGCTGTCGCGCGCCGCCTCTGTCTTTCGCCCGAGCATGCCCCGACCGCGCCGCACCTGGCCTCGTGCGCCGCAACCCATGCTGCTCCTGCTGCTTGCCGCTACCCCGCATCGGGCTAAGGCCTCCGCCCGGTAGCGGGCACCCGCACCTATTAGCCACGCCCGCCCCGCCCCTGTGTAGAACAGAGAACGAAAATGAAATATAAAAAAGGGATTAAAGAATTAAATTAAATTAATTAATTAGTTAAATTGGTTAATTAAATAAGTAATCAACTTAACAAATTTTGATTAAGTAAACTAATTACTTAGTTAAAATAGTGTTTGAGAGGGGGCCCCACCCCCTGTTGACCAGTCAAACTTTGACTGGTCAACTGGGTCCCCTGGCCCACATGTCAAGCACAGTGTACCCTGCTGGGTACACTTTATGGGTACACTTAGCATTTTGTCTTTTATTTTCGAATTAAGATAAATTATAAAAAATGGATTAAATCTTTTAAATTAATATAAAATAATCCGTAGCTCGGATGAAAATACTTTGTACATGAAAGTTGCTCAGAACAACGAGACGAATCTGAATAAACAATCCGTTCATTCACCACACATCCCTAGCACAGTGAACATGCAACAATCCACCTTCGGTTCATCTGTCCGAAAACACGAAACACCGGGAATACTTTCCCGGATGTTTCCCCCCTTTGTCGGTATCACCTACTACCACGTTAGGGTACACCTAGCACCGCTCATTGTCATGTCATGCATCATCATGCATATGTTTGCATTATATTTATTGTTTCCCCCCTCTTCTCTCGTTAGACACCGAGACTGATGCCACTGCTACCCAGTACGATTGCGGTGTTGACGACCCCTCCTTCTCAACTGAGCTTCCAGGCAAGCCCTCCCTTGATCAACACGATATCGCCTATTTCTTCTCTCTAATGCTTGCATTAGAGTAGTGTAGCATGTTACTGCTTTCGGTTAATCCTATTCTGCTACATAGCCTGTCTTTGCTACTACTGTTGTTACATTTACCTACAATCCTAAATGCTTAGTATAGGATGCTAGTTTATCATTAGTGGCCCTACATTCTTGTCCGCCTGCCATGCTATACTATCGGGCCGTGATCACTTCGAAAGTGATCATGGGTATATACTTACATGCATATTATACATGTTACATGTGGGGACTAAAGACGGGTCGGCTCATAGAGTACTCGCGAGTGATTCACGGATTGGGGGCTAAAAGGACATTTGTCCTGATGACCCTTTGAGTGGATCTTTGTGGCGGAGCGACAGGGCAGGTTGAGACCACCTAGGAGAGAGGTGGGCCTGGCCCTGGTCCGTGATTACATCAATTGACACACTTAACAAGATCTTGGTATTTGATCTGAGTCTGGCTACGAGCCTATACGCACTAACCAACTACGCGGGAACAGTTATGGGCACTCGACGTCGTGGTATCAGCCGAAGCCTCCTAGAAGTCAGCGACTGAGTGGCGCGCGCCGGGTTGGACCGCATAACACAACTTCCTTTGTAATGGAGGTTGCTAAGTCTGCTCACCGGCCGCGTACCAATGTGAATGTGTGCAACGGGCGATGAGCCCAGACCCCTGCGCGCATAGGATTTAGACCGGCGTGTTGACCTCTCTGTTAGGCCTAGGTAGGGCTGCGACGTGTTGATCTTCCAAGGCCGGACATGACCCACGAACCTGTGCCCGGCCAGAGGGATCGAGCGTGTTGGTTAATGTGGTGCACCCCTGCAGGGAATTGTATCTATTCAAATAGTCGTGTTCCTCGGTAAAAGGACGACCCGGTGTTGTACCTCGACCTTATGACAACTAGAACCGGATACTTAATAAAACACACCCTTGCAAGTGCCAGATACAACCCGGTGATCGCTCTCTCACAGGGCGACGAGGGGAGGATCGTCGGGTAGGATTATGATATACGATGATACATGGTGAACTTACCATCTACTCTCTTCTATATGCTTCAAGATGGAGGCTGCCAGAAGCGTAGTCTTTGATAGGATTAGCTATCCCCCTCTTATTCTGGCATTCTGCAGTTCAGTCCACAGATACTACCCATTTCATTGATACCAATGCATATGTAGTGTATATCCTTGCTTGTGAGTACTTTGGATGAGTACTCACTGTTGCTTTGCTCCCCCCTTTTCCCCTTTCTATAACTGGTTGTTGCGACCAGATTTTGGAGCCCAGGAGCCACACGCCACCCACGATGACTCCTACTACACCAGAGTTGCCTACTACTACGTGCAGTCCACCGCCGACGACCAGGAGTAATTTAGGAGGATCTCAGGCAGAAGGCATGCGCCTCTTTCAATCTGTATCACAGTTTGTGCTAGCCTTCTTAAGGCAAACTTGTTTAACTTATGTCTGTACTTAGATATTGTTGCTTCCGTTGACTCGTCTATGATCGAGCACTTGTATTCGAGCCCTCGAGGCCCCTGGCTTGTATTATGATGCTTGTATGACTTATTTTATTTTTAGAGTTGTGTTGTGGTATCTTCCCGTGAGTCCCCGATATTGATCGTACAGGTTTGCGTGTATGATTAGTGTACATTGAATTGGGGGCGTCACAATGAGGAATTTGAAAGATACTAGAGCCAAGATTTTACCCTCTACTATGAGGGGAGGTAACGAACTGCCATCTAGCTTTGCACTTGATTCACCTTCTGTTTTGAGTAAGCTTGCGACACCTACACCTTGTATTTATTATGATATGTCGCATGTTATTGATGATGCTACTTTAAATATGAATGATACTTATGATGATACTACTTTGCTTCATAAAACTGTGCCACTGGGTGAATTACTTGATGAACATCTTGCTAGAGCTAGAACTATTGATTATGAAGATGATGATATTTCTGAAACTGATGAAATTATTGAAACTGGAAACTTTGAAA
Organism: Triticum monococcum; assembly: GCA_034509565.1. NCBI lineage: Eukaryota > Viridiplantae > Streptophyta > Magnoliopsida > Poales > Poaceae > Triticum > Triticum monococcum. The sequence continues at coordinate 522,347,755 of CM067842.1, read as the reverse complement.
CACCTGATAAGACTAGCTCTCCTAGATATGAACTTCATGTTATGCCTGAGGGTTATGTTATATTCAGAATATATTTGGAATGCATGCCTACATTACATTGATGAATTGGAGCTAGTTCGGTGTTACCCTAGGTTATAACTGTTGCATGATGAATGCCATCTGACATAATTATCCATCACGGATCCATTGCCTACGAGCTTTTCACATATTGATCTTTGCTATGTTACTTTGTCGTTGCCACTGTTACAATTGCTACAAAACTGCTACTATTACTTTTGCCACTATTACCGTTACTTCCATACTACTTTGCTACTAAATACTTTGTTGCAGATATTAAGTCTTTCATGTGTGGTTGAATTAACAACTCACCTGCTAATACTTGGGAATATTCTTTGGCTCCCCTTGTGTCGAATCAATAAATTTGGGTTGAATACTCTACCATCGAAAACGGTTACGACCCCCTATACTTGTGGGTTATCGAGACCTTTTTCTGGCGTCGTTGCCTGGGAGCATAGCTCTATTCTCCGAGTCACTTGGATTTATGTTTGTTGATCACTATGAGGAATTTGAAAGATACTAGAACCAAGATTTTTCCCTCTACTATGAGGGGAGGTAAGGAACTGCCATCTAGCTCTGCACTTGATTCACCTTCTGTTTTGAGTAAGCTTGTGACACCTATGCCTGCTATTGATTCTGATATGTCGCATGTTATTGATGATGCTACTTCTACTATGAATGATGCTTATAATGCTACTACTTTGCTTGATAAAACTGTGCCACTGGGTGAATTACTTGATGAACATCTTGCTAGAGTTAAAACTATTGATTATGCTGAAGATGATGATATTTCTGAAACTGATGAAATTATTGAAACTGAAAACTTTGAAACACTTGATAAGACTAGCTCTCCTAGATATGAACTTCCTATTATGCCTAAGGGTTATGTTATGGATGGAGAGGTAGCTAGGGACTTTCTTGCTTGTAAGGATAGATATGATCTTAAGAAATTATTATGCAAGTGGAAAGAAAAATCTTTGAATGCTATAATGCAATATGATCCTAAGTTTGCTACTTCACCTACCTTTGTTACTGATAAGGATTATGAATTCTCTGTCGATGTTGAGTTGATTACTTTGGTTGAATCTGATCCTTTCCATGGCTATGAATCTGAAACTGTTGTGGCACATCTTACTAAATTGAATGATATAGCCACCCTATTTGCTCATGAGGAAAAAATTCGCTATTACAATATTCTTAAATTGTTTCCTTTCTCATTAAAGGATGATGCTAAGTTATGGTTTAACTCTCTTGCTCCTGGTTGTGTGCGTAGTCCCCAGGATATGATTTACTACTTTTCTAGAAAATATTTCCATGCTCATAAGAAACAAGTGGCTTTAAAGGAAATATTTAACTTTGTGCAAATTGAAGAAGATAGTCTCCCACAAGCATGGGGGAGGCTTCTCCAATTAATTAATGCTTTTCCTAATCATCCTCTTGAGAAAAATGAAATACTTGATATCTTTTATAATGGACTAACCGATGCTTCTAGGGACCACCTAGACAGTTGTGCTGGTTGTGTTTTTCAGGGAACAAACTGTTGAGCAAGCTGAATTGCTATTGAATAATATATTGAGTAACAATAATGATTGGACACTTCGAACCAATTCCCAAGCCAACTCCGAAGAAAAGAGGTATTCTATTTCTCAGTCCTGAAGATATGCAAGAGGCAAAGAAATCTATAAAAGAAAAAGGTATCAACGCTGAAGATGTTAAGAATTTACCACCTATTGAAGAAATACATGGTATTGATAACCCTACACAGGTAGTAGAGGTCGCTCTATAGATTTGATGAAGGTGGTATCTCATAATAAGTCTGCTAGTCAATGCTTGGATGAGTTTGATAATTTTATTGTTAAACAAGAAAATTTCAATTCTTATGTTAGTAGACAATTGAAATGTAATGCTTACATGCTTGACTGCTTGGGTGATTACATGAGTAGAACTGTTACTGATCTTAAGATTATTAGTAAGCATGCTTTCGTGGTTAAAACTCAAGTAGAACAAGCACTTAAGGCACATGATGATTTGCTCAATGAGATGAATAGTAAGAACAATGATAATGATGTTAGAGTTATGACTAGAGGTGGTAAAATGATGCAGGAACCTTTGTATCCTGAAGGTCCTCCTAAGAGAATTAAGCAAGATTCTCAGAGAATTAATACTGATGCACCTAGTCCTAGTAATAAAAGGAAAAGGAAAAATGATAGGACTTTGCATGCTTCTAGTGAACCTGTTGTATACACCTGAGAATCCAAATGATATTTCTATTTCTGATGTTGAGACACAATTCGGTGATGAACATGAACCTAGTGATAATGTTAATGATGATGTTCATGTTGATGCTCAACCTACTAATGATAATGATGTGGAGGTAGAACATGTTGTTGATCTTGATAACCCACAATCTAAGAATCAACGTTATGATAAGAGAGATTTCATTGCTAGGAAACATTGTAAAGAAAGAGAACCATGGGTTCAGAAACCCATGCCCTTTCCTCCTAAACCATCCAAGAAAAAGGATGATGAGTATTTTGAGCACTTTGTTGAAATGCTTAGACATGTCTTTTTGCGTATGCGTTTGACTGATATTCTGAAAATGTCTCCTTATGCTAAGTATATGAAAGATATTGTTACAAATAAAAGAAAGATACCAGAAGCTAAAATTTCCACCATGCTTGCTAATTATACTTTTAAAGGTGGAATACCAAAGAAATTAGGAGATCTGGGAATACTAACTATACCATGCTTGTAGGCGTTCTGGGAACCGGGGTCCCCAGACTTGCCTGCCTGCGGCCTGTGGCGTGGCTCAAAGGAGGCCCAGCACGGCCCATCTTCATCAGCACAAGACTCAAGACCCTCGCGAGGGGCCAAGCCTCGCGAGGAGGACGACACGGGGCTTCCTCAGGCACGGCCTCGTCAGGCTGGCTCGCGAGGAGGCAGAGAGATCAAGGCGGGGTACCTCGCGAGGTGCCCATGACGCAAGCCGTGACGACTCAGGGCGCCAGGCGGGTGCCAGCGCGTGCAGCGTCCTTCTTTCCTCTTTGGTGCAAAGGGGGCAAGCGCAGCCACAGAGTACCGAGGCATCAAGCAAAGGTTGCCATTTTGGTGCAACGAGACCAAGACCAGGAGGACTACGAGGCGGAGGTCACCGTGGAGCCCAAGACGGCGTCATCACCAGAGCTTTGCGCAGGCGAAGACTGCTTTTGTCAGATTAGTTGATACTTGCTGTCCCCCTTCGAAATTAGCCCGCCATTGTTGGCTCCCTTCCCGCTCAATATTTGGGAAGAGGACCAGGGCCTCTATAAATAGGGCCAGCCGCCCACGTAGCAAGGAGTGGTTTTTGGGTTCGGTTCGGGGAGGTTTTGTTCATTCGTTCGGTTGGCTAGTAAGAGAGAGAGAGAGAGAGAGAAAGAGAAGGGTGGCTGAACTCCTCCTAGCAGTTCATCACCCCAGCCAAGAAGAGACCCTCGCGAGGCTGTTCTTCCATGTATTGTTCAGCATCATCAGCCCCAGGAGGCAATCCACCAACCACACACTGGAGTAGGGTATTACACCGCAACGGTGGCCCGAACCAGTATAAATCTTATGTCCCTTGTGTAGCTCTTTTAGTAGTTTAGATCCTTGCGAGGCGGGGAGGTAGAAGGCGTAATCTCCACGCGCACCCCAGTGTTCGAACCTTAAGGGTCTGCCGGAACCCAAAATCCGACATTTGGCGCGCCAGGTAGGGGTGTGCCAGAATTCGTCGTCCACCGCCCCGTTCTCCTCCGACCGTCGCATCCATGTCTGACGCTCCTCGGGCCCGCGCCGAGCGCCGGGCCGCCATCGCTTCTCGCGTCGCCCAGACGGCGCCCGTCGGCGGACGCCCTCGTCCTTCCCCGTCGCCCGCCGTCAACACCGCCACCGGCCCGGCGGGGGGCGAGCAGCAAGCATCGTCCCAGCACCCATCCGTGCGGCAAGACGGCCGCACCGCTACTCCATCGCTTGCACCAGCTGGTTCTTCGTCCTGCGCGCTTCGCGCACCCTTGGAGGCTCGAGCTGCGCTCCTCGTGGCAAACGAGCTCCTGCGCTACCGTCCCGTCGACGACGTCTACAAGGAGTGGCTCGACCGCGTTGCCGAGCTCGTCCGCGCCGCAGGGGGCTCTCCCGCGCCGTCCGTTCCTCTGCGCCACACCCCGCCCCGCGCGGGCGACGAAGCTCCGGAGGCGTACCAGCCGCCTCCTCTCCAAGAAGACGCTATGGCTCCAAGGCGCGTGGCCCCCGGGAGCTCCCTGCTCCGGCACGACGCGACCCTGCTCCAGCTTCGGCACGCTAAGACCCCGCGTTGATCCTGGCTGCAGCGCGTGGGGACCCTCAAGACCAAACTCTCCACCAGCCGAGGCCTTTCGTGGCCACCGCGGGCTGCCGTGCCTACACCACCGAGCTGCGTAGTGTCGCGTGGCCTAGCAAGTTCAAGCCAAACCTGCCTCCTCGTTACGATGGCACGACTGACCCTGCAGAGTTCCTCCAGCTCTACGAGCTGGGCATCGAAGCTGCCAGCGGGGACGAAAAGGTCATGGCGAACTGGTTCCCCATGGCGCTCAAGGAAGGAGCTCGCACCTGGCTCCTGAATCTGGCTCCAGGCACGATCTCTTCCTGGGACCAGATGCGCACCCGCTTCATCGCCAACTTCCAAGGTACTCGCGATCGGCCGCCCGCCGTGAGCGACATGCGCCGCATCAAGCAACAACCTGGAGAGACCCTGCAAAAGTACATCCAGCGCTTTAACAACGCGCGCCTCAAGATCCCCAAGGTGTCCGAGGAGGCCATCATCTCGGCCTTCTCCAATGGCGTGCGTGACGTCAAGATGAAGGAGGAGTTGGCGATGCATGAAGACCTGTGCACCTCCCTGGAGCTGTTCAACTTAACGACCAAGTGCACCAGGGCTGAGGAGGGACGCCTCTCCCTCCTCGAGCTGCCTGCCGCAGAACCAGAGGAGAAGAAGCCCAAGGCCAAGGACGTGAAGCGCAAGGGGGCTGCCGTGCTCGCGGCAGAACCAGACACCAAGCGGGGCAAAGTTTATCCTGAGTCCTCCAGGGGCAGCTGGTACTATGTGTACCACGACCTCCACACCCACAACACCAACGAATGCCAAGAACTCCGCGCCGTGCGAGAAGGAAGGATCGGCCGTCGTCCCGACCACGCCGATCGGGGCTACGGCCGAGGAGGAGGAAGAAACGCAGGACGCTGGGAAGACCATGGCCCGCCCAAGGGTGGCGCGATCAGCCTCGCGAGGACCGCTGGCGAGACCTGCCTCGCGAGGGGGACTGGAGGGATCAGCCTCGTGAGGATCGCCCACAAGGCAACGCAGGCCTCCCTCCACTGCCGCCTCAACCGAGGAGGAACGAGGACCGCCATCAAGACGAGGGGGCTGGGGGCTTCCAGGAGCCACGCGCAATCACCTGCATCCTGGGCGGAGCTCAAGCCCCAGCCTCCCAACGCATCTTCAAGCAGTTCACCCGCGAGGTGAACGCAGCCCTCCCCAGGCCCGAAGCAACGCGCCCTCTCAGGTGGTCGGCATGCGCCATCACATTCAGCTCAGCGGATCAACTCAAGTGTGCAGCCACAGCTGGCGTCCTCCCGATGTTCTGCTCCCCAGTCATCAGCAATGTACTAGTCACCAAGACCCTCATCGATGGTGGGGCAGGGCTCAACGTCCTGTCCGTGGAAACGTTCAACAATCTCCAAGTGCCCCACGACCAGCTTCGGCCAACCAAGCCCTTCTACGGAATCACCGACGGCTCCACGGTCCCGATTGGGCAGGTCCGCCTCCCTGTCACCTTCGGGGCACGCGACAACTACCGCACCGAGCTCATCGACTTCGACGTCGCCCACATCCGCCTGCCGTACAACGCCATCCTCGGGTACCCAGCGCTGGCTAAGTTCATGGCCATGACTCACCATGGCTACAACATCCTCAAGATGCCAGGGAGTGGCGGAGTCATCACGGTGCCCTGTGCAGAGAGGGATGCAGTGTGTTCCCTGGAGCGAGCCTTTCAGGCCGCGTCACTGGAAGACCCGGATCGTGGAAGCAGGAGGCTTCCCGAGACCACCCCAATAAGAAGAAGACATCATCCAGACCAGCCCCTCGGGAGGCAGGCCCCTCAGGGCCCGCATCTGCCCAGGGGAGCCTCCCTCCATCGCATAGGAAAGCGCGCCCGGCGCCCTCCTCAGGCAGGGCTCGGGGGCTCTTCCCTGGAGGGCCACCGACCTGGCCAGGGTCACGAGGGAGGCGCTTGGGCGCCACGTGGAGGCGTGTTTCGAAGCACGTTTCCCTCAAGAAGGAGCAAGGCAAGGAAGGTCAGACCCGCAGGAGTTCCTCGACAAGGCCATTCAAGAACTACAGGAACCAAGGATCATAAGAGGTTGCCACCGTCTACAGGCTGTGGCTCCCCATCCAGGCGAGGATGGTGGGCTGCGCGTCTGTGTCGATGTACCAGGGCTCAACCAAGTCGCTATGATGGAGCGCCTCTGGCCCTCGCGAGTGGGGCGCTGCCGGGGTCCGCCCCACAGCTACGTTCGCATGCCTTATGGCCTGCCGAGCGCGGTCGCTACGCGCCAGCGCCTCATGAGGGGCGTCATGGAAGCTCAAGAAGACAGGCGTTCCGCAGCCTTGGCAGAGATGGAGGCGATTCGCAAGGAGCTACCAGTGCCTCCAGAGCCTCCTGAGGCCCTTGGGCCTGGGGGCTCGTGAGGATTGGCTTTCGCGGCCTCCCGAGTCTGCTGCACCAACACCCCTTCGCCCTCGACACCCTCAGGTGACATCTTACCAGTTTCATTTCCAGCTGGGAGCGCCCTCCCAGGGCCGCATCGTTCCCAGGCCGCGTGGGTCCGTCCCTGCGGTATGTATCCCTTTTACTTTCATGTCGTTAGCTTGCACTGTTGGGGGCGCCCCTCGGGCTGCATCATCCCCAAGTCGCTCGGGCCAGGCCCAGCGGCATGTATCTCCCCTGCGTTCATTTCCGGCTATGCATTCGCCCATCATGCTCGATTACTTGATGCCTGCCCACGGCACCTCTTCTTCTCCATGTCTACCACTTGCACGTTAAAGGGGGGTACCTGAGCATCGCGACTCAGGGCTCTTACTGGCTCTCCAGCCCTCACCCTCTGGCTATGTCCACGGCATCGCGACCTGGCATACTAGCGACGGCTGAGGCAAGCTCGAGGGCTGGGACCCAAGGACGTAGAGTGCCGGCATCTAACCAAGCTTGCAAGAACACAGCCCAAGATAAGGCCCAGTGCCAGGCGCAACCCGCCTAGAGGTAGGGCCCCGTGAGTCCCGCGCTGGCTCACGGGTGCCCAGATACACCTCACCTAGCCCTACCGTGCCGGTAACATGTCAGGGCGGGGCTGTACACGCCCCGGGGGCTCCTCCCGGAGGGGGGCCCCCTCCCACGTACCAGTGGAAGCACCATGCTCCGTGCTGGCTGACGACACTGCCGAGGAGCGGCTATGCCCGTACACATGCGGAAGCGCTATGCTCCGCGCTGGTGATAAACAACTGAGGGTGGCCCCCGGGCCGCATCAACCTCAGGGAGCCCAAAGCTCAGTGACTAGCCTCATCGCAATGCCTCCCCTCGGGAGCGCCGCGCGAGGGGGCTGGGCACGGGGGCTGCGCCTGGGTCATGCCCGGACGTACGCCACCCAGCCAGGCCCCTCGGGCCTGGTTCGTCACGCGCCTCTCCCCGAGTGGAGCCAAGGTACAAAGGCCATTTGAGCGTCAAGGGGGACTCCTGAGCATCGCGACTCAGGAGCCTAACTGGTCCCGTAGCCCCTCATTCCTTAGTTCCGAAAGGCTATGCTGGGTGAGGCACGCGCGGGGCCGGGCTCTGCAAACGTAGAACGGTGATCTCACTCGCATCTCACCTAATCACTTGTTGTTTGCGCGTCAAGGGGGACTCCTGAGCATCCCGACTCAGGAGCCTAACTGGTCCCGTAGCCCCTCACTCCTTAGTTCCGAAAGGCTATGCTGGGTGAGGTACGCGCGGGGCCGGGCTCCGCAGACGTAGAACGAAAGACCCACCTACATCACACCTCCCTACTTGTTGTTCGTGCGCCAAGGGGGACTCCTGAGCATCGCGACTCAGGAGCCTAACTGGCCCCGTAGCCCCTCACTCCTTTGGTCCCGTCCTGGTTTCCAGTCGGGGCTGATGCTGGGTGAGGTACGCGCGGGGCCGGGCTCTGCCGGCGTAGAACACAAGCAAGTAGGGAAGGAAAGCATAAAATTCAAGGAACTTAAAAAGCAAATATTACAGTCCATACTATTGTCTCGATACCAAACGCAAGTTTAAACGCCTCCCCAAGGCATGATGCATGATGCAGGAGTTAAAAGCAGGGCAGGAGCAGTAGCGGAGTGACTTGGCGACGGTGGAGCAGCACGGGTGGTCCCGCCTCACGGAGCAGCGGAACCGGAAGCATCCTGCTTCGACTTGGTACTGAAGGCCCGGAACTTCCCCAGCAGAGCCTCCGCGCGACCCTTCATGGCCTCGGCAGTGGCAGCAGCACCCTCGCCGCTTACTGGCTCCAGCAGGCTGTCGAGGTTGGCGCTGGGGTCGCGAAGGTAGATGTGGGAGAAGACCCGCGTCAGCGCAGCAGAAGACAAGACGCGCGCCTCGGCCTCAGCCATGGGGCCAAGGCCAAGAGTGACATCCTCAAGGGCATGAACCAGGAAGGGAAGAAGCTTGGTGGGGCCGTCCTCGGTGCCGGCCAGCGGGCTCTCCAGGCCACTGGCGTAGAGCATCTTCAGCGAAGCACGAGCCTTCTTCTCCATGTCCGCGAAGGCCACGCGATCCTCGGCAAGAACCTTGGCCTTGCGGGCCAGCTCGACCTTCGTCGCCTCCAGCTCCTCTCCCAGCGCACCTAGGCGGTCGCGGCGCTTCTTGAGCTTGGCCTCCCGGTCCCCGATGGCCGCCTCGCGAGCCTTCATGCCTTCTTCTTGCTCCTGGCGAAGACGAACCTCCTTCGCGAGCTGGTCCCGCAGGCCTTGCAGCTCGTCCTCCAGGGCCTTGCAACGGTTGCGGACTGTGACCACCTCCCCCAGGGCTGCGTCCCGAGCAGCCTTCATCTCAAGGATGGCCTGCCTATCCTCATCGCAGGCCGTCGAGGCTTGAACCAGTGCCGCTCGGATCGAGGCGTCGGAGCGAATCCATCCCGAAGCCAGCTCCAAGCGCCCGGCCACCAGGTGAGGGTCGGCGCCAAGAAGATCCTGCCGCAGCCGGTCTAGTCCAGCAACAGCACACTCCAGAATGGACGAAGGAGTTGGAGAAACAACAGTCGGCAGAATGGGGGAAGAAGGCGGTGACGGCAAGACCACAGCGCCCTGAGGTGGAGCCTGCTGCACCCCAGCGGCTGTGGTGGCAGCAGTGGGCAAAGGCACCACAGGAGTCACTTGGGCCACGGGGGCTGTGCTCGCCCCAGCCAGCTCGGCCTGGCCTCGCGAGGACGACCGGGCGGGAGAAGCCCACGCGCCACGATCACCCTCCTTCGCAGGCGGAGGCGCTGCCGCGGATGGAGCCTCAGGAGCCCCCTTCGGCTTCTTCGCCACGGGCTCCAGCCTATTCAAGAGATGCGAACGTCAAGCCTCGGTAGCAGAACAAGAAGTAAAGACAAGGGTCAAGCACTTACGGGTCATCGCCGGAGAGCTCGGGCAGCCTTCGGCCAAACTTGAAGCCCGACAGCCGGCTGGAAGGGTCGACCTCGGAAGCAGAAGGCGTGTCTGCAGACTACAGCGGGGCAGGGGCAGGCCCGCGGGGAATCAGCCTGGTCCTGTCCTTCTTCGGGATCAGGGGCAAGCTCTCGCTGGCCTGCTCGTCTTCATCCTCGTCATCATCGCTCGAAGAAAGGCGGAGACTGCGCCGGGGGAGGGATCCCTCGACTCTCCATCGGTCGCCTCGGAGTCGGGCCCCTTTCCCTGCTCCTCTTCGTCCTCCTCCTTGCTGGAGTCGCCGGAGGGCACATCCACCAGTCCCTCGGAGGCCGCCACAGGCATGAGCCCGTCCCTGTTAAAAACAGGCATGGACTTCACCACCTGCTCCTAGTCGCCGCGAAGGAACAAGGGCTTGGGAGCGCCCTCCAACCTTGCCACCTCGCCCCCTACCAGAGATTGGAGGACCGCGGCCAAATCTTCGTCGCTCAAGGCCGCGGGGCTCGGGTGAGGCCTCCACATCGGAGGTGAGTACCACCGGAGTGGAGCCAGCTGGTGCTCCAGGAACTCCTTCAGCAGCGACGCGCCAGAAAACTTCGCCGCCGCCGAGCTGGCCGGCCTCAGGTCCGCGTCCATCTTCTCCAACACCACTTTCGCGCGGGGGTCCGTGAGCTCCGCTCGGCCCCAGTCGCCGGAGCTCGCGGGCGGCTCTGCGGGCAGGATCAGCCTAGGATGGACGCGCCCGGCATCCACCAAGATCCACTTGCTCTGGAAGCCCTCGATCCTCTTCCCGGGATTCGAGATGGCAATGGTGCCGCCGTACACGACAAAGCCCGCGCACGCGAAAGGAGAACCGCGAGTGACCCGGAGGGAGAAGTAGTGGCGCGGCAGGGCCACTGAAGGTTGCACCCCTACGTGGGCCTCGCAGTAGTAAGCGAAGATCGCCAGAAGAAGAACGGAGTTGGGGTGGAGATGCAGAGCTCGCGAGTTGTAATGGCGGAGGACAGAGAAGAAGAACTCGGAGAAGGGAGGCACCAGGCCCGCAGCAATGGAGCTTACAAAGAGAGGATAAAAGGTGCTCCCTCGGCCCTCAGGGGTTGCGGAGCCGGCCTTGAACACCTTCGTCCCGTTGATGCCCTGCGCCGCCGCCATCTGGCGCAGCCGGGCAAGGCCAGCCTTGGACACATTCGGCAAGTCCAGAGCAGGAGAGTACCAAGCTTCGGCCGGAGGCTGGCGAGGCGCCATGGCTTCCTAGGTCACACGGCCGGAGTAGATCTGGAAGTTTGGAGGAAGAAAGGGGAGGCGCAAGAAAGGGGTTCTGAGCAGCAGCCGAAGAAAGCAAAAGGCAAAGTCTGGGCAGATGCCGCTCCTTTGTGGACCTGTGCGGTTGCTGAGGCACTGGTGTCCAATCAACCGCCACGCGGCGCCTAAGGTCGCAGGCTATTAGGGCCCGCGGCGCTTCGCCCTTGCCCTTTCTCCTCTCGGCATGGCCAAGTCCGAGCGCGCCTTGGGACCGGGGGCTACTGTCGGCGTTCTGGGAACCGGGTCCCCAGACTTGCCTGCCTGCGGCCAGTGGCGTGGCTCAAAGGAGGCCCAGCACGGCCCATCTTCATCAGCACAAGACTCAAGACCCTCGCGAGGGGCCAAGCCTCGCGAGGCGGATGACACGGAGCTTCCTCGGGCACGGCCTTGTCAGGCTGGCTCGCGAGGAGGCGGAGAGATCAAGGCGGGGTACCTCGCGAGGTGCCCGTGACGCAAGCCGTGACGACTCAGGGCGCCAGGCGGGTGCCAGCGCGCGCAGCGTCCTTCTTTCCTCTTTGGTGCAAAGGGGGCAAGCGCAGCCGCGGAGTACCGAGGCATCAGGCAAAGGTTGCCATTTTGGTGCAACGAGACCAAGACCAGGAGGACTACGAGGCGGAGGTCACCGTGGAGCCCAAGACGGCGTCATCACCAGAGCTTTGCGTAGGCGAAGACTGCTTTTGTCAGATTAGTTGATACTTGTTGTCCCCCTTCGAAATTAGCCCGCCATTGTTGGCTCCCTTCCCGCTCAATATTTGGGAAGAGGACCAGGGCCTCTATAAATAGGGCTAGCCGCCCACGTAGCAAGGGGTGGTTTTTGGGTTCGGTTCGGTTCGGGGAGGTTTTGTTCGTTCGTTCGGTTGGCTAGTAAGAGAGAGAGAGAGAGAGAGAGAGAGAGAGAGAAAGAGAAAGAGAAGGGTGGCTGAACTCCTCCTAGCAGTTCATCACCCCAGCCAAGAACAGACCCTCGCGAGGTTGTTCTTCCGTGTATTGTTCAGCATCATCAGCCCCAGGAGGCAATCCACCAACCACACACTGGAGTAGGGTATTACACCGCAACGGTGGCCCAAACCAGTATAAATCTTGTGTCCCTTGTGCAGCTCTTTTAGTAGTTTAGATCCTTGCGAGGCGGGGAGGTAGAAGGCGTAATCTCCGCGCGCACCCTAGTGTTCGAACCTTAAGGGTCTGCCGAAACACGAAATTCGACAATGCTCCATTAAAAGAAATTATGTAAACTTCTTTATGTGATCTTGGAGCCGGTGTTAGTGTTGTGCCTTTCTCTTTATATCGTAGACTTGATTTGAATAAGTTGACACCTACTGAAATCTCTTTGCAAATGGCCGATAAATCAACTATTATACCCATCAGTGTTTGTGAGGATGTGCCTGTTGTGGTTGCGAACGTTTCTATCTTAATGAACTTTCTTATTCTTGATATTCCCGAGGACGGCAGTATGTCGATCATCCTTGGTAGACCTTTTTTGAATACTGCAGGGGCTATTATTGATTGCAACAGAGGCAATGTCACTTTTCATGTTAATGGTAATGAGCATATGGTACACTTTCCGAAGAAACAACCTCAAGTTCATAGTATCAATTCTATTGGAAAAATTTGAACTATTACTTTTGGAGGTTTTGAATTCCCTCTCCCTACTGTCAAAAAGAAATATGACATTCTTATTGTTGGGGACATGCATATCCTCGTTGACGTAACCTAGTGTTATTCGAAAATTCTCTAGTTTCATGTTATTCGAAAGAAGTTTGTTAATAAGACTTGATCAACCTTGTTAATGGGTTCCTTTTGATGAGCATGAGATGGATGAATTTAGAAAGCACAACTTTCTGTCCCCACCTTTTACTTTCTGTTATTTAGAATAAATAAAGCAAAAACACCATTATTCGTCTGTTTTCTAAATTATCCGTGCAATAAAAAATGTCCCGAAAATAAAAGTTCTCCAAATGCCCTGAAAATTTAGTATGATTTTTTATAGAATATTTGAGAATTTTTAGCACTGAGAACACACCAGGGGGCTGCACCAGTGGACCACAAGGGTGGAGGGCGCGCCCCCTGCCTTGTGGGTCCCCCTTACTTATTCCAGCACCCATCCACTTTGTCTTCCTCCAGAAAAAATCACCCCGTTGCTCAAACCCGTGTTCTAGCTCATCTTGCTGCCATTTTCGATCTCCTTGTGCAAAGCTCCATTTGCCAAACTATTTTGGGGGGATTGTTCTTCGGTATGTGACTTTGCCAATGGTCCAATTAGTTTTTGTTCTATTGCTTTATATATGGATTTTTGTTGTTGTTGTGGTGACCTTGTTCTTGAGCTTGCATGTAAAATTTATATGGTCCAAAGTAGTTTTGATGCATGATATAGCCTCTAGACACTTGTAGGAGTAGTTGCTATCAATCTTGTTGAGTTTGGTTCACTTTTATTTTGAGTCACTAAAAAATTTAGAAATTTTTCAGAGGAAGAAAATGTTTAGGAGAATATACCAAGGTGGTTCCTCGAGGAAGCAAGCCCCAAGGCTCGCGATACGTGAGCCGGATCTTGAACCACCAAGGGAAGCTCAAGTACGGCCTTGCGAATGGTCGTTGGATCAATTCATGGTTCATGTCGGTTTCAAGGAGGATTTGATGCGTACGTGCAAAATGTTGGCCTTGAGGACTTCGTGTCAGATAAGTGCCGGCGGTACTACCATCTCATCGATTCATTCGTGCGAAGATTTGAGTTTACATCCCAGCGCAATACTCATACCGTTTTATTTGATCTTTACGATAAATCTTATACCATGGACCTAGAAGATTTTAATGATGCATGCAAAATCCCACAATGGGGCATTCATAGTGAGCCTCGCAAAACCGAATACAATGATTTCCTTGCTAGCATCACTATGGGAGAAACTAGATATATTACACAAGCTACCATGGGGAGCATTCACTTTCCTGCCATACATTATTTTGCTCTCTTTATAGGTAGATGCATTAAAGGTAAACATGATCATAGCCACCTTTGTGCATTGGATTCTAGTGTCCTCAAGTGCGCGGTAATGGGTGATAAATGATATAACTTGGGGGCTATTATTGCGAGGAGGTTACATCTTAATGCTAAAGATGGAGATTTCTTTGGTGGGATTTATGCCACCCGTTTAGCTAATTATCTCGGGGTACCCATAAGGGGGAATGAAGTTGAGTTAACCCCTTCTTTCCTTAATTATAATGATTTGCTACGCTACCAGTTTCTTGTGAGGAATGAACAGTCCCTCCTGTACCGACTAATCTTTGACAGGCAGCATGATGTCCATATTACCCTTCCTACTCCTACCATTTTTAACTTTCAGGTAAAAGGGAGATATTTTATAACCAAAGAGGAGGCAAACGAGTATGAGAGAGAGGTGGAGGCCGCTCGCCTCCATGCTGTAGCCAGTTACGTTGTGACGTTTGATAGCACACAAGGTGTTCCTCCGGTATTCGAGAGTTGCATAATCTCATAGTTTGAGGAACATGTATAAGTCATGAAGAAAGCAGTAGCAATGAAACTGTAATGATCATAATGCTAAGCTAACGAATGGGTCTTGTCCATCACATCATTCTCCTAATGATGTGATCCCGTTCATCAAATGACAACACATGTCTATGGTTAGGAAACATAACCATCTTTGATAAATGAACTAGTCAAGTAGAGGCATACTAGGGACACTTTGTTTTGTCTATGTATTCACACATGTACTAAGTTTCCGGTTAATACAATTCTAGCATGAATAATACACATTTATCATGAAATAAGGAAATAAATAATAACTTTATTATTGCCTCTAGGGCATATTTCCTTCAAAAACTTTACCATTCTGTTTGGGAACCGCCTATAATGTATCTAGCATGGAAGATACCGAGATCTCTTGGTTGTTATGTTGACAATGAAAGCATACCGCTCAAAATTATTTGCATCTCTATTTCAAAAAGCTCGAGCTCTGGCGCCTCTGCAAATCCCTGCTTCCCTCTGCGAAGGGCTTATCTATTTACTTTTATTGTTGAGTCATCATCCTCTTATAAAAAGCACCAGTTAGAGAGCACCATTATCATTTGTATGCGTTGTTATTAATTGATACTGAGTATGACTGGATCTCTTTTACCATGAATTACAATGTCTAGTCAGTCCTTAATCTTCAGGGGTGCTCTGCATTTATGTTTTGCGGTCTCAAAAAGGGCTAGCGAGATACCATTTTGCTATATCATATCATGATTGTTTTCAAAAAGTGTTGTCATCCCAGATTCATTATTATTGCTCGCTAGTTGATTATGCCATTGATATGAGTAAATGTGAGACCTAAATGTTATTGTGAATATGTTTAGTTCATAATCTTTGCTGAAAACTTGAATGCTAGCTTTACATATTTGCAACGAACAAGATCGAACGGAGTTTGTGAAAGTTTTTCTTTATCACTTTCAGTTTGTCAACTGAACTGCTTGAGGAGAAGCAATGGGTTAAGCTTGGGGGAGTTGATATGTCTCCCTCGTATCTACTTTTCCAAACTTGTTTGCCCTTGTTTTGGACTCTAATTTGTATGATTTGAATGGAACTAACCCGGACTGACGCTGTTTTCAGCAGAATTGCCTTGGTGTTATTTTTGTGCGGAAATAAAAGTTCTCGGAATGACCTGAAAATTTATGGAGAATATTTTTTGGATGTATAAAAAATAATGGCGAAAGAATCAATCGGAGGTGACCCACCTGCTGTCCACAAGGGTGGAGGGTGCGCCCCCTGCCTTGTGGGTCCCCTGGACCTCCACCGACCTTAACTCCAACTCTATATATTCACGTTCGAGGAGAAAAAAAATCAAAGAGAAGGATTCATCGCATTTTACGATTCAGAGCCACCACCACCTCTTGTTCTTCATCGGGAGGGCACATCTGGAGTTCGTTCGGGGCTCCCGAGAGGGGGATTCGTCGCCATCATCATCACCAACCTTCCTCCATCACCAATTTCATGATGCTCACCGCCGTGCGTGAGTAATTCCATCGTAGGTTTGCTAGACGATGATGGGTTGGATGAGATTTATCATGTAATTGAGTTAGTTTTGTTAGGGTTTGATCCCTAGTATCCACTATGTTCTGAGATTGATGTTTCTATGACTTTGCTATGCTTAATGCTTCTCACTAGGGCCCGAGTGGCGTGATTTTAGATCTGAACCTATTATGTTTTCATGAATATATTTGTGTTCTCGATCCTATCTTGCAAGTTGTAGACACCTATTATGAGTTATGATCCGCATACCCCAAGGTGACAATAATTGGGATTCTTTTCAGTGATTACCGTGGTATGAGGAGTTCATGTATTCACTAAGTGCTAATGCTTTGTTCTGGTTTTCTATTAAAAGGAGGCCTTAATATCCCTTAGTTTCCATTAGGACCCCACTGCCACAGGGGGGTAGGGCAAAATATGTCATGCAAGTTGTTTTCCATAAGCACGAATGACTATATTCGAAATATATACCTATATTATATTGATGAATTGGAGCTAGTTCCGTGTCACCCTAGGTTATAACTGTTGCATGATGAATGCCATCCGACATAATTATCCATCATTGATCCATTGCCTATGAGCTTTTCACATATTGATCTTTGCTACGTTACTTTGTCGTTGCCACTGTTACAATTGCTACCAAACTGCTAATGTTACTTTTGCCACCGTTACCGTTACTTCCATACTACTTTGCTACTAAATACTTTGCTGCAGATATTAAGTCTTTCAAGTGTGGCTGAATTGATAACTCAGCTGCTAATACTTGAGAATATTCTTTGACTCCCCTTGTGTCAAATCAATAAATTTGGGTTGAATACTCTACCCTCGAAAACTGTTGCGATCCATTATACTTGTGGGTTATCAATGGTTAGGAAACCTTAACCATCTTTGATCGGCGAGCTAGTCTAGTAGAGGCTTACTAGGGATACAATGTTGTTTATGTATTCACACATGTATCTAAGTTTTCGGTCAATATAATTCTAGCATGAATAATAAACATTTATCATGAACAAGGAAATATGATAACAACCAATTTATTATTGCCTATAGGGCGTATTTCCAACAACAAAGACAATGAGTACACACCCGACCTCTACATAGTTAGGACGCACATAGCCAACACCAATGCACACAAATAAACACGCTGGCAAATAACAAAGTCATATTAGACCAAAGTTCTGCCTAAGTGAGGAAAAAGAAAAGACAGAAGCAATCAATGCAGCGATCGACAAGCTACAAAAACGACTAAATCCGCATCAATCATTTCCTGACACCACAAGGACAATAAGAAAGATTCTTCAACAATAATGCCTTCAGGGAGGGAGTGATGCTCAAGCGCCGCCATTACCAGATCCAACCACCAAAGCCCAGATTCTAAGTTTCCACCCTAAAGAACAAGTCTAAGCATACCCGAGCAATGCCTTCAGCAAGGTCACGACACAAAAACATCATAATTGCCAGGTAAAACCAACTCGGTTCATACCTTGGGTTTTCACCTCGAAGCTCCAGACCGGTACTCGAGAAGCACCAACAAATCGAAGTCAAGCATGTGTTGTCACCACCACTTCCCGCAATCCCAACAGCTACATGTGTTGTGTCAATAATCCCATTGCTACCGCTGCACAACCAATCCTCCATGTCAAGCCATTGTGCATAGGTTGCATCTCGCTATTGAAGGCAATCATGCCGAAGTGGGAGCCGCCAAAACTCATAAAGAGCCTTCCGTCAGCATCTCATAACATAGTGAGTACAAGCCACCAACAATAACCACCAGATCTGGAGAGTTTTCGGCATCCACGCCCGAGGGCCGGTCGGTGCCGCCATGTTTATGTCACCAGATCCACCCCTCATGAGCAGCCATCACTGGGCAGATCCATTGATGGACTAGTCTGCACGGCTGGCCAGATTTTGACGCCCTCGATTCGACCGTACACTAATCATACATGCAAATGTGTACGATCAAGATCAAGGACTCACGGGAAGATATCACAACACAACTCTAGACACAAATTAAAATAATACAAGCGTTATGTTACAAGCCAGGGGCCTCGAGGGCTCGAATACATCAACTCGAATACACAAGAGTCGGCGGAAGCAACAATATCTGAGTACCGACATGAGTTAAACAAGTTTGCCTTAAGAAGGCCAGCACAAAAGCAACAACGATAGAAAAGGAAAGGCCTCCTGCCTGGGAGCCTCCTAACTACTCCTGGTCGTTGGCGGTCTTCACATAGTAGTAGGCACCCTCGGTGTAGTAGCAGTCGTCATCGAAGGTTGCGTCTGGATCCTGGGCTCCACTATTTGGTTGCAACAACCAGCAAGAAGAAAGAAAGGGGGAAAAGGAGGAGCGAAGCAACCGTGAGTACTCATCCAAAGTACTTGCAAACAAGGATCTACACTACATATACAACATTATCAAAGGAACATTGTATATGTGGACTGGGCTGCAGAAATGCCAAAATAGAGGGGAAAGCCTAGCCTATCAAAGACTAGCATCTTCAAGTATCTTCAAGCATCTTGCAGCATATAGAAGAGTACAGATCAACATAATATAAAGTAGTAGTAGTGTTATCAACCTTAGCCAGAGATCCTTTCTCGACTCCCTGCGAGAAAGCAATCCTAGATCCATACTATCCATTTCTCATAACCATTTCACATCTCAAGTATCCAATTCTAGTTGTATCGATTGGGATACAACTCCAAGTGTCCGTTACCATAGGACAGGCTGTCGATAAATGTTTTCTTCCCTGCAGGGGTGCACCAACTTACCCACCACGCTCGATTAATGTAACGCCCCGAGACCGTTGCGCCAGGTGTCTCCCAGGTGTTCGCTGTCGTTGCCATGTCATTTGCTTGCGTGTTGCATTTTTTCCATGTCATCATGTGCATTGCATCATCATGTTTTAAAACTTGCATCCGTCCGGGTCTTCCAGTTCCGTCCGTTGTCCGTTCTGAGCCCAGCCACACTTGCACGCACCCGCGACACGTCCGAAATAGTATTTTATAAGTGGTTGGAAGATGTTCTCGGAATGGGTTGAAAGTTGGTGTGCGGTCTTATTTTAGTGTAGATAGACCGCCTGTCAAATTGCATCGTGTTCGGAGTCCGTTTGACGCCCCAACGGATAACTATAGCGGCAATATAGCCGGTCTAACGTCGGACGTTTTCGGTCTCCGAAAACTGTTGCCGGGCTTTCCCTCTCTTTCCTCTCTAGTCCGTTTACACAGACCGCTACCTACCGCCAGGTCCAACCTAACCTCTCTCGTCAGCCCGCGGTCCTCCGCGCGCGCGTCCGAAAGCTGTCCCGGACCCGACCCGGGCAGTCGTCACCGTTGGATCCGGATCATCCCCAAACGTCTACAAAACATCTCCGTTTTGTTTATTAGATACCCTAGCCTATTTTTCCTGACCGTCCGATTTTGATCGGAGGGACAAGATAGCCCCTAACCTAACCAACTCGCTATATATATTAGACTAACCCGAGACCGAATCCCTAATTTTTAGGGATCCTCCTAGCTGCCGCTGCCACTCCTCTTGTCTCCTCCCACCTCGGGTTCTTCCCCGATTCAAATCCTCCCTCAATTTTTCCAACCGGACGAACCACTCGTCGCCTGCCTGATCCACCACCACAGCAAGCCACCGCACCAGCAGGACCCCGCGTCCCCGCTCCACCCCTCCTTCTCCCTGTTCATCTTGTTGCTCCCTCCCATCTCAAATCTCTTTTCTCTCTCTTTCTACAGGAACATGACGAGGCCATGGAAGTCGCCCTTCCGTACCTCGTCGCTGGCCCCTGCCCGTCGGAGCCGTGCCTCCCTGGACCCGTGGCTGTGGAGTCGGTCTTCATCCACGTCGTGCCTACCTTGTCTTGCTCACCATCATCGCCGGGAGCTCCAAGCCGCCCCAAGCTCTGCTCCATTCCATCATCTCTACGCCAAGTTCCCTTGCTCGGACCCGCAAGCCATTCCCGTACCGACGTGCTCCTGCAGCGCGTCGAGCCACCTAGCGACTCCACCACCCCGGCAAGCTTCGCCGCCTGACCTCGGAACGGCCAGGTCCGGCTAGCCTTCGTCAGCCCCGTCGCGCCTCCATGGACTTCCCCGGCCACCGCGCACCCGTCCTGGAGTTCGTCCGCCTGCCCAAGCCGCCACGAACCAGATCCGGGCCGGAGACCCCTGTTCCCGGCCGTTCCCTGCCATCGGCACCGCCTTCTTCAGGTTGTTGTGCTCGCACGCGAGGACAGTGACCGCGGCGACAAGTTTTGCCTACGCCTGGACCCGCTCGATTCCTGTTGACCGCGCACGTCGCCCGATTGGGCCAGATCCGCACGTGGGCCTCCTTGCCTCGCCAAGGCCCAGCGCCCTGCCTGCCTCCCTTCTCCATCGACCGGCCCATAAGGCCTGGTGAGCAGCCCCCTGTCCTTGTGCACTTTTGGGCCGGCCAGATTCGGCCCGGGACATGTTTTTTTCCATAGAACATTTTTTTCTATTAAACCTGAGACATCAGTTTTTTGCAGAAAACCCCCTAGACTTCATGCATTTAATAACTCTCAAACCGTGCATCCAAATTAAACAAACTTAATATGAAAGATGCTTAAAATTGTGTCTAGTTTCATAATATGCTACTTTCATGCATGTTTAAAATGTTTAAACTGTTGTTTGCATTAATTTGCTCCTATGTCATGATAAAATGCTTTAATTCATAACTATTTAACCGTAACTCGGTTTGTAACAAATTTATATGTAAATGGGGTCAAAAAATGTCTAGTTTAACATGGTGGCCTTACTTTGCATGTTTAACAACTCTAAAATATGGTTTAGGGCAGAACAGTACCAAATCCTTAAATTGCACATGGGAATTTTTTCGAACTTGTTGTTTGTTGTTCCAGCCTCATTTAAACTTGCCTAGATAGGTAGTTATCTTTTGCTTCACCCCTTGCCATGCTAATCAACATTTAAAATTGTTGAGTACCTAACGAGAGAGAACTAAATAAGTCATGTGGTGTTTTCTTCAATATGCAAGTCCGTGGTATATTGAGCTCCACTTAATTTGTAGTGTTGCTTGTTGCACTTTGCCATGCCATGCTTCATTAAACCGGACATGCATCATAATTGTTTGTGCATCATGCCATGTTTATGTGGTGGTTGTTTACTATGTTGTTTGCTTCTTTCTAGTGTGCTTCTTCGGGTTGGTTTCGATAACGTCATGTTGTGAGGATCCGTTCGACTTCGTCCGTTTGTCTTCTTCATGGACTCGTTCTTCTTCCTTGCGGGATCTCAGGCAAGATGACCATACCCTCGAAATCACTTCTATCTTTGCTTGCTAGTTGCTCGCTCTATTGCTATGCCTATGCTGTGATACCTACCACTTGCTATATCATGCCTCCCATATTGTTAAACCAAGCCTCTAACCCACCTTGTCCTAGCAAACCATTGTTTGGCTATGTTACCTCTTTGCTCAGCCCCTCTTATAGCATTGTTAGTTGCAGGTGAAGTTTGGAGTTTGTTCCATGTTGGAACATGGTTTTGTTGGGATATCACAATATATCTTATTTAATTAATGCATCTATATACTTGGTAAAGGGTGGAAGGCTCGGCCTTATGTCTGGTGTTTTGTTCCACTCTTGCCGCCCTAGGTTCCGTCATACCGGTGTTATGTTCCTTGATTTTGCGTTCCTTACACGGTTGGGTTATAATGGGAACCCTTTGACAGTTCGCCTTGAATAAAACTCCTCCAGCAAGGCCCAACATTGGTTTTACCATTTGCCACCTAGCCTTTTCCCTTGGGAGTCGTGCATCTCGAGGGTCATCTTTATTTTAACCCCCCGGGCCAGTGCTCCTCTGAGTGTTGGTCCAAACTAGAGCCCCTTGGAGCGCCACCTCGGGGAAACTCGAGGGCTGGTTTTAGTTGTACAGATTGCTTATCCGGTGTGCCCTGAGAACGAGATATGTGCAGCTCCTATCAGGATTTGTCGGCACATTTGGGTGGTCTTGCTGGACTTGTTTTACCATTGTCGAGATGTATTGTAACCGGGATTCCGAGTCTGGTCGGGTTGTCTTGTGAGAAGGAATATCCTTCGTTGACCGTGAGAGCTTGTGATGGGCTAAGTTGGGACACCCCTGCAGGGTTTTGAACTTTCGAAAGTCGTGCCCGCGGTTATGGGCAGATGGGAATTTGTTAATGTCCGGTTGTAGAAAACCTGAATGTTATCTTAATTAAAATGCATCAACCGCGTGTGTAGCCGTGATGGTCTCTTCTCAGAGGGGTCCGGGAAGTGAACACGGTGTTGGAGTTATGCTTGAACATAAGTAGTCTAGGATCACTTCTTGATCATAGATTCCGGATCGTGCTTTGCCTTCTCTTCTCTCTCTCATTTGCGTAAGTTAGCCACCATATATGCTAGTGCTTGCTGCAGCTCCACCTCATACCTTTTTTCCCTACCCATAAGCTTAAATAGTCTTGATCGCGAGGGTGTGAGATTGCTGAGTCCCTGTGACTCACAGATTACTTCCAAAACCAGTTTGCAGGTGCCGATGATACCTTGCAGGTGACGCAACCGAGCTCAAGGAGGAGCTTGATGAAGATCGTGTTTATTATGTTGTTTCCGTTTCCAGTTGATCAGTAGTGGGGCCCAGTTGGGGCGATCGGGGATCTGTAGCATTAGGGGTAGTCTTCTTTTATTTTGGTTCCGTAGTCAGGCCTTGATTGTATTTGGATGATGTAATGCCTTATTCATGTATTGTGTGAAGTGGCGATTGTAAGCCAACTATGTATCCCTTTCCTTATTCATTACATGGGTGTGTGAAGATTACCTCTATTGCGACATTGCCTTCAATGCGGTTATGCCTCTAAGTCATGCTCCGACACGTGGGAGATATAGCCGCATCGAGGGCGTTACAAGTTGGTAATCAGAGCCTTCCCCGACTTAGGAGCCCCCTGCTTAATCGAATCGCTGGCGTTGTTGAGTCTAGAAAAAATGTTTTGAGTCATTTAGGATTATATATATCGGAGAGTAGGATTCTTTTTACTCCTTAGTCCCTTCGTCGCTCTAGTGAGGCATCCTGACGTAGAGTTTTGACTCTTCTCTTCTCAAGTTTCACTAAAAAAAATTAGGACCACGCGGGTATCTTGGAATCGTTCCGATGGTTTTGTGATGAGAACATTGTTCTTGGTGCCTCCTGACATTTAGGGGTTGTAACAGTGTCCCGGGGAGTTGAGCTCCGAGGTGTTGTCGTCACAATTCTATCGTTGTAGTTCTGGAATACCTGAGTTTCGCCGACATCGAAATCTCTTTTATGCAGTTGTTGGTGAGATAACCTCGACGCCACCCAGTACTGGGGCGGGAGTTCGGGAGTATTGCCATAACTCGTATAGCGGATGCTTTTAGAAGGTTGAGGTAAATGATTCCCAAAGATTTCTTGGTTATATGTTGAAGGATGGATACAGCTGGATGTAGGATTTGCTAGCTTTGGGTGAGATATTATGCTTCCCCTGTATCCCCTACACCTGATTGCATAACTGGAAATTTTCGGGAGTTTATAAGTGGTAATTCAAGTAGCTCTTAGATATCTTTCCGACAGATGTATGATATGAAATTGGGGTTCGATGTCTAGTGGTCCGCCTATCCACGGTTGGTTTACAGTGGTCTCGTTGTGTCTTAAAGAGTCCTTGGCTATGCTGACTCAGGAACGCTTCGTATGTCATGTGCACTGCCTTGTACATGATGGTGCTGTACGATCGAGCCCGTGTGGGCCCCACCACGAAAACTTCGGACGAAATCTCTATCATATGTTTGTTCCGGCTTATTTTGCAAGCCAATCCTTTGTTTTGTTTTTGAGTTCTGGTATTCGAGTTGCTTCGAAGTCAAATGTGGATTCCATACCTTTCCTAAGTGGTGTTCTCACACTCCTATGTGAATACTAATCCTTCTCGATCATCGAGTTTGTCTTGTTAATCCTTTTCAACCGGCGTGTTTCTCTTCAAGCGGATCCGATCATTTCAACATCAGCAAGATCAATTAGCATTTCTTCTCAACGGTGTTTGTTTCATCCGTCCCAAGTTGCCTTTGTTTTCCCACCCTCCCACCCTTTTTCTTAGAGGACTCAAATTTCTAAATCAACTATCCATTTTATTGATGGAAGTCTCTCCATTATTTTTCCTTCATGTTCTTACCCGGTGTTTCTCATGAAGATGCTCTACTCGTTCATCATTCTCCATTCTTTTCTCCTCCGGTGGATTCAAATCAAGCTTTCGGTGTTGATCATATCTTTTTCTTTAGTTCACATGCTTTCCATGTTGGAAGTCCGTACCGAAGACTCTCTTATTTATTCACCTCTTGCTATTCAATCGTTCCGGAGTGCTGAAGATATCTCAGAAGGCTCGTCTTGTCATCCAAGATCCGTTCAACCTATTTCGAGGTTGTTATCTCATTCAGGCCGTTTAACTCAACCGATGCAATCTCCTTTTCAAGTAATCATTCAACGGTATTTTATTTTGAGTGGGCCCTAACCCACAGGTCTTTTCCCAGGATCTTACTTGACTCTTCTAATTTTTGCCGGAGTTACTCCCAAATTCTTTTCCAAGTTTGACGTAAGAATGAATTGTCATCAGTCATTTATATTGCTCCAAGATCTTTCAAATTCTTATCATTGTTGGCTCAACATCTTTGCTTTTCATTATTCCGGAGTGCCTCAACAATTCATAGTGGTGTTTCTCGTTGTCATTCTCAACATTTGAAGACTAAAGAAGGTTTTTTTCTCTCTCAATCTTGACCCATTCTCTTCAAGATTCATGGTTCTAGCTTGTTTGCCATCCTCTCATAAGTGTTTTGATTATGAGAATTCTTTTCACCCTTCCGGAGCAATTCAGGAGTCTTTTCAGTTTGTTTATCTGAAGGCCATCATTTCGGGATTATTCATTCCAGCTTTCAGCTCTCGTTATCCAAATCTTACCGGTGCATCATTCAAGTGATCTCTAATCAGCTCATGTTCTCTTCGTTCTCATGTATCTAAATTCTGTCAAGTATCTTCATTCGTTCTCTAATTCTTTTCGTTGTTTATTTATCTTTTCTGCGTTCATTTTCATTTCTTATGGTGGTTTGCTAACGATTCTCTTCCATGGTTATCATATTTATTTATTCGTTCTTTCAAATCCTACCGGTGGTTCATTGAAGACCTTCTCAAGTTTACGCTATATCTATCTTAATCCTTTCTACGAGTATAAGTACTATGCCAAATCCGTTGCTTAGTCATCAATCTAAATTGGTGAAGGATGCGCATAACGTAATTCTTATTCTTTGTTTCATCCAAGTGATTAATTCTTTGTTCTAGAGGCTCATCAAATTCTCGGTTTAAATTGTTTCATCTTTTCTTTTCCGGAGTTCCATGTTTTCCGCATTATATCATCACGAAGACCCATCTAAATCATTGCAAGGCTTAAACCTTATTCTTTTCATCCTTCATTTCATTTGTTCATTCTTTTCTTGCCAGAGTTCTTCATGGAGACTCTACATGATGGTTGTTCAAGGATTGAATTTCTTCTCGAAGTGTTCATTGAGATTCTTTTCAGAGGAGTTCAAGCATTCTGCATCTTGCATCCCAAAGTCCTATTTGTTCTATCTTATCTTTTGAGGTGGTGTTATGTCGTTGTTGATAATTTTCCCTTCGTGTTTCACGATTCACAAGTTTTGCAAGAGTGACATATCTAACTCCATCATTTTCTCTTTGCTCAAGACATCTTTTCAACCAATCAACCTCTTCGTTGGAGTTATCTTGTGTCATTTTCACCTAAAGCCTTCCCTAAGGAATTTTACTATTTATGGTGCTTATAAATGATCCAAGTTCTTCATTTAGCCTACCGGTGAGATAAGTTTCTCGTCTCCTTGTTGATATCAATCCAATCTATTTTTTTCGTTAGTGGCAGAATTTCACCTCAGTTTTGAGATGTTTTCCATAAGCCCACTACAAGCTTAACCTTTTCATTGTTGATAATCCAACAACTCCGTTCTAGCATTTGTTGTAAGCGTGCTCTCTCAAGATATTGTTTTCTCCTCCGTTCATTCCATTCTTTTTTTTCTTCCGGAGGCATTGTGATGTTGCTCTCGTCGACCCATCATCTTGTTTTGTCAAGATCATGTTCTTTCCTTTGCTTATCCATTTATCCGGAGTGTTGTGTCCTCTGCTCTAGTTCTTTTCATCTTATCAAGTTTCATATCACTTTTCAAACGGAGTGTTGTCCGAATTTGTTCTTCCTTGTTCCTCGTTCCTATCGGACTATTTTTTCAACTTCAATCACCTTCGTGGTATTATTCCTTTCAAGTTGTTAAACTTTTCAAGGTTCTTTGGTTTCACTCGTTTGTCAAAGAAGCAACTTAGTTTTACCGCTTATCTTCCTCTTCTGTTTTTCCCTCTGGTGCCATCCTAGATCTCGGGACAAGATCCTCTCGTAGTGGTGGAGTGTTGTAACGCCCCGAGACCGTTGCGCCAGGTGTCTCCCAGGTGTTCGCTGTCGTTGCCATGTCATTTGCTTGCATGTTGCATTTTTGCCATGTCATCATGTGCATTGCATCATCATGTTTTAAAACTTGCATCCGTCCGGGTCTTCCAGTTCCGTCCGTTGTCCGTTCTGAGCCCAGCCACACTTGCACGCGTGTGCGGCATGTCCGAAATAGTATTTTATGAGTGGACGGAAGATGTTCTCGGAATGGGTTGAAAGTTGGCTGCGGTCTTATTTTAGTGTAGGTAGACCGCCTGTCAAATTTCATCGCGTTCGGAGTCCGTTTGACGCCCCAACGGATAACTATAGCGGCAACATAGCCGGTCTAACGTCGGACGTTTTCGGTCTCCGAAAACTGTTGCCGGGCTTTCCCTCTCTTTCCTCTCTAGTCCGTTTACATAGTCCACTACCTACCGCCAGGTCCAACCTAACCTCTGTCGTTAGCCCGCGGTCCACCACGCGCGTGTCCGAAAGCTGTCCCGGACCCGACCCGGGCAGTCGTCACCGTTGGATCCGGATCATCCCCAAACGTCTACAAAACATCTCCGTTTTGTTTATTAGACGCCCTAGCCTATTTTTCCTGACCATCCGATTTTGATCAGAGGGACAAGATAGCCCCTAACCTAACCAACTTGCTATATATATTAGACTAACCCGAGACCGAATCCCTAATTTTTAGGGATCCTCCTAGCTGTCGCCGCCACTCCTCTTATCTCCTCCCACCTCGGGTCCTTCCCCAATTCAAATCCTCCCTCGATTTTTCCAACCGGACCAACCACTCGTCGCCTACCCGATCCACCACCGCAGCAAGCCGCCGCACCAGCAGGACCCCCGCGTCCCCGCTCCACCCCTCCTTCTCCCTGTTCATCTCGTTGCTCCCTCCCATCTCAAATCTCTTTTTTTCTCTCTTTCTACAAGAACATGACGAGGCCATGGAAGCCGCCCTTCCGTACCTCGTCGCCGGCCCCTGCCCGCCGGAGCCGTGCCTCCCTGGACCCGCGGCTGTGGAGTCGGTCTTCGCCCACGCTGCGCCTGCCTTGTCTCGCTCACCATCATCGCTGGGAGCTCCAAGCCACCCCCAAGCTCTGCTCCATTCCATCTTCTCCGCGCCAAGTTCCCTTGCTCGGGCCTGCAAGGCGTTCCCACATCGACGTGCTCCTGCAGCGCACCGAGCCACCTAGCGCCTCCACCACCCCGGCAAGCTTCGCCGCCTAACCTCAGAACGGCGAGGTCCGGCCGGCCTCCGTCAGCCCCGTCGCGCCTCCATGGACTTCTCCGGCCACAGCACACCCGTCCTGGAGTTCGTCCGCCTCCCCAAGCCGACACGAACCAGATCCGGGCCGCAGACCCCTGTTCCCGGCCGTTCCCTGTCATTGGCGCCGCCTTCTTCAGGTCGTTGCGCCTGCACGCGAGGACGGTGACCGCGGCGATGAGTTTTGCCTGCGCCAGGACCCGCTCGATCCCCGTTGACCGCGCACGTCGCCCGATTGGGCCAGATCCGCGTGTGGGCCTCCTTGCCTCGCCAAGGCCCAGCGCCCTGCCGGCCTCCCTTCTCCACCGACCGGCCCATAAGGCCTGGTGAGCAGCCCCCTGTCCCTGTGCACTTTTGGGCCGGCCAGATTCGGCCCGGGACATGTTTTTTTTCCGCAGAACATTTTTTTCTATTAAACCTGAGACAACCGTTTTTGCAGAAAACCCCCTAGACTTCATGCATTTAATAACTCTCAAACCGTGCATCCAAATTAAACAAACTTAAAATGAAAGATGCTTAAAATTGTGTCTAGTTTCATAATATGCTACTTTCATGCATGTTTAAAATGTTTAAACTGTTGTTTGCATTAATTTGCTCCTATGTCATGATAAAATGATTTAATTCATAACTATTTAACCGTAACTCGGTTTGTAACAAACTTTATATGTAAATGGGGTGGAAAAATGCCTAGTTTAACATGGTGGCCTTACTTTGCATGTTTAACAACTCTAAAATATGGTTTAGGGCAGAACAGTACCAAATCCTTAAATTGCACATGGGGATTTTTCCGGACTTGTTGTTTGTTGTTCCGACCTCATTTAAACTTGCCTAGATAGGTAGTTATCTTTTGCTTCACCCCTTGCCATGCTAACCAACATTTAAAATTGTTGAGTACCTAACGAGAGAGAACTAAATAAGTCATGTGGTGTTTTCTTCAATATGCAACTCCGTGGTATATTGAGCTCCACTTAATTTGTAGTGTTGCTTGTTGCACCTTGCCATGCCATGCTTCATTAAACCGGACATGCATCATAATTGTTTGTGCATCATGCCATGTTTATGTGGTGGTTGTTTACTATGTTGTTTGCTTCTTTCTGGTGTGCTTCTTCAGGTTGGTTTCGATAATGTCGTGTTGTGAGGATCCGTTCGACTTCATCCATTTGTCTTCTTCATGGACTCGTTCTTCTTCCTTGCGGGATCTCAGGCAAGATGACCATACCCTCGGAATCACTTCTATCTTTGCTTGCTAGTTGCTCGCTCTATTGCTATGCCTATGCTGCGATACCTACCACTTGCTATATCATGCCTCCCATATTGTTAAACCAAGCCTCTAACCCACCTTGTCCTAGCAAACCATTGTTTGGCTATGTTACCTCTTTGCTCAGCCCCTCTTATAGCGTTGTTAGTTGCATGTGAAGTTTGGCGTTTCTTCCATGTTGGAACATGGTTTTGTTGGGATATCACAATATCTCTTATTTAATTAATGCATATATATACTTGGTAAAGGGTGGAAGGCTCAGCCTTATGCCTGGTGTTTTGTTCCACTCTTGCCGCCCTAGTTTCCGTCATACCGGTGTTATGTTCCTTGATTTTGCGTTCCTTACACGGTTGGGTTATAATGGGAACCCTTTGACAGTTCGCCTTGAATAAAACTCCTCCAGCAAGGCCCAACATTAGTTTTACCATTTGCTACCTAGCCTTTTCCCTTGGGAGTCGCGCATCCCGAGGGTCATCTTTATTTTAACCCCCCCCCCCCCCCGGGCCAGTGCTCCTCTGAGTGTTGGTCCAAACTAGAGCCCCTTGCAGCGCCACCTCGGGGAAACTCGAGGGCTGGTTTTAGTTGTACGGATTGCTTATCCGGTGTGCCCTGAGAACGAGATATGTGCATCTCCTATCGGGATTTGTTGGCACATTCGGGTGGTCTTGCTGGACTTGTTTTACCATTGTCGAGATGTCTTGTAACCGGGATTCCGAGTCTGATCGGGTTGTCTTGGGAGAAGGAATATCCTTCGTTGACCATGAGAGCTTGTGATGGGCTAAGTTGGGACACCACTGCAGGGTTTTGAACTTTCGAAAGCCGTGCCCGCGGTTATGGGCAGATGGGAATTTGTTAATGTCCAGTTGTAGAAAACCTGAATGTTATCTTAATTAAAATGCATCAACCGCGTGTGTAGCTGTGATGGTCTCTTCTCGGAGGGGTCCGGGAAGTGAACACGGTGTTGGAGTTATGCTTGAACGTAAGTAGTCTGGGATCACTTCTTGATCATAGATTCCCGAACGTGCTTTGCCTTCTCTTCTCGCTCTCATTTGCGTAAGTTAGCCACCATATATTCTAGTGCTTGCTGCAGCTCCACCTCCTACCTTTTTTCCCTACCCATAAGCTTAAATAGTCTTGATCGCAAGGGTGTGAGATTGCTGAGTCCCCGTGACTCATAGATTACTTCCAAAACCAGTTTGCAGGTGCCGATGATACCTTGCAGGTGATGCAACCGAGTTCAAGGAGGAGCTTGATGAAGATCGTGTTTATTATGTTGTTTCCGCTTCCAGTTGATCAGTAGTGGAGCCTAGTTGGGGCGATCGGGGATCTGTAGCATTAGGGGAGTCTTCTTTTATTTTGGTTCCATAGTCGGACCTTGATTGTATCTGGATGATGTAATGCCTTATTCATGTATTGTGTGAAGTGGCGATTGTAAGCCAACTATGTATCCCTTTCCTTATTCATTACATGGGTGTGTGAAGATTACATCTCTTGCGACATTGCCTTCAATGTGGTTATGCCTCTAAGTCGTGCTCCGACATGTGGGAGATATAGCCGCATCAAGGGTGTTACAATTAACTCCAGCCGGACACACTTTCCTGGGTCATGCCCGGCCTCGACCAAATAATACGCCGCAACCTGACCTAGGCTTAATAGAGAGGTCAAGCACGCCGGACTAAACCTATGCCCCCAGGGGTCACGGGCCATCGCCCCGGGAACTCCTGCACATTGCATGGGCAGCCGGTGAGCAGACCTAGCTACCTCCTTCAAAAAGGCAGGTGCTTACGCAGTCCAACCCGGCGCGCGCCGCTCAGTCCCTGACGCCTATTAAGTTTAGGTTGATGTATATGATGCAGAATGCCCATACTATGCCCACGTGATGGTTAGTTCTATCGGGCCAAAGGCCCCTCGGATCAAATATCCAAATCGTCGTGGATTAGGAACACTCGGTAACAAGCAGAGACTCATTAAAGATGTGACCCCGTCGCCCCATCTAGAGGACTTGCGCCAAGGGCTAAGAATACCCGGCCATTGCTCGTAATTATCTCGCAGGCATCCTCCAAGTCAACCCATCTCCACATCACTTGCAATTAAGCTCGCGCGGGTACCCCTCAAGGCCCAGAGCTAGCTGGTTCTCCCCGAAATGCGTTGAGGCGCAGCAGTTGACTGGACATCTAGGGGTAAAGCACTGTTTTGGTGCGGGCTGCGCGAGCGACCCATCTTTAGTAACATGGTCCAGTTGTAAAGTCATAGTAACCATAGTAACCATGAGTCTAACATCAAGAGGAAAGTGATGTGCGGTGCCGGGGCCTGGTCATCGCTCCCGTTGATCGAGTCTTCTGATAATCCAGCGGGGCGGTCGGGACAAAGTGGGGGTCTCTGATGGGTCTCTACCCAGCCTATACTAAACAGTTTAGGCTAAGCAGGTAGGTAACAACAGCAGGTTACAATAAACAGGCTATGCATCAGAATAGGAGCAAACAATAACAGTAGCAAAATCTAATGCAAGCATGAGAGAATGGAATGGGTGATATCGTAATGATCAAAGGGGGGAGGGGGCTTGCCTGGAAGCTCTGCTGAAAAGGAAGAAGTGTCATCGTTGACATAGTCGATCACAGGGGCAGCTTCAGTCTCGGGTCTACCGGAGAGAAGAGGGGGAAGAAACAGTAAATACAGAGCAAACAGATGCATCAGTAAGCATAATATGGCAATATGATGTGCCGGGTGTGACCTAACGTATGGCTACACGATAAAGGCAAAGGGGGAATTCAACCGGGAATGTTTTCCCGGTTCCGGACCTGTGTCAGACAGATGATCGGAGGGGGAAAGTTCCATGTTCAGATAGTTAGAGGCATCTGACAAGTATGTGGGTAGCGTATTTGGGTTCGTCTCGTCGTTCTGAGCAACTTTCATGTATAAAGTTTTTTGATCCGAGCTACGGTTTATTTTATATTAATTTTCAAAGTTTTAAAACATTTTTCGGAATTACTTAAATTAACAGGAAAAAAAGGAAAATGACGTCAGCATGACGTATGTGTGACGTCAGCGGTCAACAATCTGGTTGACTGGTCAAAACTGAGACGGGGGACCCACCTGTCATAGACAGTGGGTTAAACAGAGTTCAAACTAATCTAAATTTAGTTAGTAAAACTAATGGGCCCACCTGTTAGTGTCTAATTAACTAAACTAATTAGTTTTAATTATTAAAATGTTTTAATTAGAGGATTAAACGGTGGGACCCGCACGTCAGTGTCACTCGGCAGCCCAGTCAGCAGTTGACTGGGTCAACCCAATCAACTGGGACCCGTGGGGCCCACGGTCAGCCGCCCATAGGTGGGGCCTGGCCTTGCCATGTTGGTCGGTCAGCGACTGAATGTCGGCGAGCACGAAACACGGCGGAGGGCACTCGCCCTCGTCGGAATTTTCCTACAGGGTGTCTCCGAGGCTGGGGTTAGGCGCGTTTGAATGGGGAGTGAGCGGCGCAACTGCTGCTGGTGGTGGTTTTGTTCGAAACGGCCGGAAACGGCGCTGGCGACGAGTGGAGGCAGCGACGTTCTCGGGCACTTGTCAAGCTAGGTGCTAGGGGGCACGGGAAGGCGCGTGCGTGTTGGGCTCTTGTGAGCACCAGGAGCTCGATGCCGTGCTCAGGCGAGCACGACAGGGGCCGTGGCCATGGCAGCGAGGCGTACTGCGGAGCTGAGCTCGGCCCAGGGCGGCGAGCATGGCTACGGGTGAATAGGGGTGTCGCAGGAAGGGGAGGAAGGAAGTAGAGGCTCACCGGGAGCCTGCAGGTGTGCAATCGTTGGCTCGAGGGAGGCTCGGCGGAGCGAATCGATGGCGGCAAGCTCGAGCGTCCCGAGGAGGAAGATGGGGTGGATCCGGCGTTGTGGTGCCTTCCGGCTCCAATGAGTGGCACCGGTCGACGTGGAGGAGGACGGCGGACGCCTATAGCATGACGCAGATGCGGAGCGATGACGGTGGCCGCGGGGTCGACACGGCGACGGCGGCGGGCGCGCTCGGGCAGTGGGGAGAAAAGGGCGAGCACGAGCAAAGGGGAGAGGGGAGTGGATCTGGGAGGGAGAGTCAGAGAGGACGGGGGTAGTGGGATAAGGGCCCGAGGCGCCGGGGGCGTGGAGGCCTTATCCTCCTCGTCACCGGCGAGCGGGTGCGGTGGGGCGTGCTAGGGGCGCACACCAGGTCGGTGGAATAGGAGGGAGGCGCGGTGCGGGGAGCTAGGCCGTCCGGCTGGCCAAGGTGGGCCGAGGCCCAAGGGGAGGCCAGGGCTCTCCCACCCCTTCTTCTTTCTTTTTCTTTTTTTAAACTTTCTGTTTTAGCTATTTTAGGCCATTTAGACACTTTGAAAAAATGTTGGTCCACCACCAATATTAACAAAGGATTATTTGCCACATGATGAACATTTTAGTTTTCATGTTTAAGAAATTTAGAATTTCACTTAGCATTTGAATTTGCATTCAAAGGGAAAATTGAAAGAAACATGAGACAATAATGATCAGAAACTTGTTTAGCAAAATTATGAACTTAACCCCAAGGGTTATTGTAGCGTCATTACACAAGGGTGTTACAACTCTCCTCCTCTAAAAGAAATTATCGTCCCGAGAATTAAGAGGTAGAAGGGAACACGTCGGGGTATTCATCCCGGAGGTTATCTTCGCGTTCCCAAGTTGCTTCCTCTTTAGTATGATTCGACCATTGTACCTTGAGGAACTTGGTAACCTTCTGGCGGGTTAGACGTTCGGCTTCTTCAAGAATGCGGATCAGATGCTCTTTGTATGTGAGATCATCTTGAATTTCAATCAATTCCGGATCCACTTCACGTTCCGGATCCTTGAAATATCGACGAAGTTGCGACACGTGGAAGACATCATGGACGTGAGAGAACTGAGGTGGCAACTCCAATTGATAAGACACCAGCCCACAATGGGCGAGGATGCTGAAGGGACCAATGTAGCATGGAGCTAGCTTGCCCTTGACTCCGAACCGATGAGTGCCTCTCAAAGGAGTGACACGCAGATAAGCTTGTTCACCAGGTTGATAAGTTGAACCCCAGTGTTTCCGGTCATAGTTGCTCTTCTAGCGGGACTGGGATGCCTTGATATTATCCCGGACAATGCGAACCTGCTCTTCAGCTTGCTGAATAATGTCTGGACCAATGAGCATCCGTTCCCCAGTTTCTGACCAGTTCAGAGGGGTTCGACACTTACGTCCATAGAGCACTTCAAAGGGTGCCATCTTCAAGCTGGCTTGATAGCTATTGTTATAAGAGAACTCCGCATAAGGGAGAGATTCTTCCCACTTCTTGCCGAAAGAAATAACACAAGCTCGAAGCATGTCTTCAAGCATTTGATTTACTCGCTCGACTTGGCCTTGGGATTGGAGATGATAAACAGCGCTCTAGGTAATATGAGTTCCCATTGCCTCTTGGAAACTATCCCTAGAACTTCGAAGTGAAAATACTGCCGCGGTCTGAACTGGTCTCCTTCGGAATGCCGTGGAGTGACACAATTCTGGAGATATACAAGTTTGCTAATTGACTAGTAGTGATAGTCTCCTTGACTGGCAGAAAGTGAGCAACCTTCGAGAATTGGTCGATGATGACAAAGATAGCATCGCTACCTTTCTGAGACTTGGGGAGACCAGTGACGAAGTCCATTTGGATCTTATCCCACTTCCATTCAGGAATCGGAAGCGGTTGTAGAAGTCCAGCTGGTTTCTGATGTTCTACTTTGACGCGACGACAAACGTCACATTCTTCGATATATCGAGCAATGTCTTGCTTCATTTTAGACCACCAGTACTTCTGATGGGTGTCTAGATACATCTTGGTACTTCCCAGATGAATAGAGAGAGGGGTGTCATGCACTTCTTTCATCACCTTCTCTTTCATAAGCTCGAACCGGGGCACTACAATGCGATCTTTGAAGTATAAGGTTCCATCTTCACCAAGTGAGAAATCTCTAGATTTCTCTAAGGCAAGATCCCTTTTCATCAGATCCATGTGAGAATCTTTGGCTTGTGCAGACTTAATAGCTTTGAGAAGAGTTGGTTCCAGGACAAGGTTATTTAGAGAAACCTGTGGAACTAGTTGAAGGTTTAGCTTGCATAGCTCTTCATAAAGGCGGGGTTGAGCTTTGTAGACCTGGTGATTATTGCAATAAGACTTGCGGCTCAGGGCATCGGCCATTACATTAGCCTTACCAGGGGTATAGGATATACCATAGTTGTAGTCAGCAATAGCTTCCATCCATCGCTGCTGACGGAGGTTCAGATCTGGCTGAGTAAACATGTACTTCAGACTTTGATGATCAGTGAAGATCTCACAACGATTACCGAGAAGGTACTGTCGCCATAGCTTCAGTGCAAAGATAACCACAGCAAGCTTGAGGTCATGAACTGGGTAGTTCTCTTCGTGAGGACGCACTTGATGGGATGCATAAGCAATCACTCTGCGCTCTTGCATTAGGACACAGCCTAATCCTTGTCGTGAAGCATCGCAATAGATGACAAAGTCCTTGCGAGAATCAGGGGGAGCAAGCACTGGGGCAGAAGTCATCTTGTCCTTGAGTGCCTGGAAACTTTCCTGACACTTTTCAGTCTAATCAAACTTAACACCCTTGTGAAGAAGATTGGTCAGTGGCTTGGCAATCTTTGAGAAGTCCCCGACAAAGCGGCGACAATAGCTAGCTAGTCCGAGAAAGCTTCTGACTTGCTTGACAGTCTTCGGAGGGGTCCAGTCAAGAATATCCCGAACGCGCTCTGGGTTGACGGCAATACCATCCTTGGAGATGACATGACCAAGGTAGGTGACTTCGGGTAACCAGAATTCACACTTGGAATACTTAGCATAAAGTTGATGTTCTCGAAGCTTCTCCAGAACAAGATGAAGATGTTCAGCATGTTCTTCTTTATTCTTCGAATATACAAGTAGATCATCCAGATAGACTACGACGAACTTGTCGAGGTAATCCTTGAATATGTAGTTCATCAGACAAGAGAATGTAGCTGTAGCATTGGTTAAGCCGAAAGACATAACGGTGTACTCGTAAGAACCATAACGAGTGACGAATGCGGTCTTTGGAATATCCTCTTCACGAACACGGATCTGGTGGTAACCCAACCTCAAGTCGAGTTTAGAGAATATCGATGAACCAGCCAGTTGATCATACAGATCATTG